>JAZHAC010000002.1:15000-10015000 GCA_039707435.1 Actias luna | reverse complement strand
AATAAATAGTGAAAATACAACAAAATATTGTATACTGAAGAACGCTCAATAGAAGTCGAGTATGCCATACCAGATCTATGGAATTTTAAAGCAAATTTATATTGGCATAGCTGGTTTCTCTCTTACATACAAAATAAACACATAAACGAAAGATCTTTTGTTTTTCAAAGATAAAATGGCTTTTGTCAATTGATCGCTGTTTTTTGTAGCGTTTTTGCGAAAATATATTATTGACCATTATTAAATAACTGTTCTTTATTTATATATTTTACAACGGAATTAATTTACCAACATTTACTGTAAGTGGAAATAATAGTGATTACATTTCTCACTTTAGAAAATATAACAAAAACAGTTATTTAAAGGGTTTCAAGCAATAATTGCTACAATTCTGGACTTTCTTGATGTTGATGAAAAGTATAAAATGGTAATAAAAAATTTAAACAAAGAAAAAAAGGAGACGGATCAACCGAATTTATGGTTTTTGTTATTTTGGCATTTGACTATACATATCTAATCTTGGTCGTGCAATGCCGAGGCAGGTCGTTAAAAATAATAATGTAATATAGTTGGTACTGACAATTCGTAAATAAAATGAAAACGAAAACAGTTAACGTGATTAAAACATAAACTTATTGATATAATAAAAAAAAATATTTTCCAGTACATACATTTTTTACCACCAATAGTTCATGTCTAGTATAAAATAGAGAGGAAAGGTGCATTCAATGCTATGACCCACGGGAATGTTGTGCACTAGGGTTGCGCCAGACAGATTATGCGGATGTAGGGACAGTGGGGCTTCCAATACGGCTTCCTCGTTTCTCTAATGCTGTGAATTTTCAACTTACAAAGAATAGGCAATATGAATTGCAGGGAATTGTATTTCTTTTATTTCTTATATATATATACACAATGGGAATCTGCATGACAAATGAGTGACCACTAATGTCATTAAAATTAGGGTTATTAAATTGGCTGCCAGGTTATGTGGTGAGCCGGTTATTAGCTTCTTATTTATAAGTAGGTAGGTATATATAGGTATATATAGTAGTTGTAGTAGTAGGTATATATAGTATATATAGGTATAAGTAGGTAGGTATATCTTCTTATTCAGCACGATCGATGCGATATATATTACTTCTCTATTCTCTTCTTTGAACTATCATCTGTGTATTCATATCTTTAATCAAGTTGTCAATTGGAATTTGGTTCGTTTTTTTTTTTGGCAATAAAAGTCTTATAAAAGGTCATTTGATACAAAAAATAATAAATATAACGAGTATTGTAATATAATAAGTTTTGTAGATTTGAGCCCCTCCCTACTTTTTGTTTATATGTTATGGTATACTAAACCGCAATCTAAAGTGAAGTCGTTCACACTGACTTTAAATTTGAAGATTTGTCTTCACAGGAGTTTCGTCAAGTGTAAAACTTATATATAATGTTAAGTACTGTACAATCCAAATCAGCGGCAACTGACAATAAATTAAAAATAACTGCGAGTTAATGCTGTTATGCTGACCTGCTTAGGGACCTCTTCACGTCTCTTTTAAAGGACCCTATATCATAAGAAGGAGGGAACACGGTGGTAAACAGCCTCGGATTTAGGGGGGAAGTGCAAACCAGGGCATCTGCCCCGGGCAGCAGTTTCAGGGGAGGCTAAAATCATAATTTGCAGAAAACAAAGAAAAATAAAAACAAAAGTGTACAAAACTAAGCTTGAAAAGAAGTCTAACCACATAGTCGACCAAACACCATGCTGGTACTGCTCTATTAAATAGTTTACCTAAAGTTGTCAAAGCAGTCTGGAAGTGATTGCAGAGTGGTATATAATATTTAAGATATTTTTTAAGAATTGACCTCATACACTGCAGAGGGGCGCCACTATCAAGTTTTTGCCCCGGTTCGAAAAATTCGTAGAGCGGAGACTGCTGGCAGAAAGACGGTTCCACAATCTCGCGGTCCGACAGAAATAATATTAGGTAAACTTTTCGGTTCTCGATAATATAAGTGTCACCGTGGTAAATTGTGACACCAAGGCCCCACCCACGTGGTTCTGTTGTGGAATGGAGCAGAAAGCAGTAGTTCAAGTTTGTAAGTAAAGAGGGTAATAGTCGTTCTCACACTAATATACACTATAATGGTATATCCTATAATGGATTTATTACCATCCACTATAGTGTCGTATATTTTATTTTTATTGTGATTCAGCATAAGCTGGTGATGTCCAGCTGCAAATATGTTTGGTGGAAAGCAGCGATAGGAGCAACTATCAATCCATAACAAATCAGTTGGTGGTCACCATTATTATTGGACGTTTTCGTGCTTTTACTATCAGACCCAAAAATAATTAAATACCGTAGTTTTATTAATACAAAGAAGGGTAACTTTAATTTAGATTAAAGGTAAATCGTTTTATTGGTAAAACATTATGTTTTAAATACAGAATTGTTTTTACCTTGTATCCCAGATGTATACAATGTAAGTGACCAATAAAATTACGTTTTTATCGCTGTTCACATTGAAAGCCCTCGTAATGTTGTATAAAGTACAGATTTACTTTTATATGCATTCGATTCGGTCAATAATTTTATATCGTGGATAATTTTGCGGTATCATTCATCCATAACTGATTGTTGGATCATTTACTATGTATTACGGTACTATTGGAATCTTTAGAATTCCGTTGTGCGTGTGACCGTAATTCTTAGTTTTGATATTTTTTAATGTTCTCACCTGAAGACAGACTCGATAGTCTCAAAATGGTTGTCAAACTTTAGATTTTATTTTTCTAGCAAATTATATTTAACATACTTTTTAATTCTCACAAAAACATATATGCATTAAGTTTTGGTTAAATTTTTATAGTGACATTTTTGGTAAAACAACGTTCTACCCACTGCGTCCGCTGGTGATGTATTAAAAATTTCTTTGAAAAATTATCAGTAGAAAAAGGAATGGAGTAGTGATTATACACTGTTGAGTCTATTTTATACGATTTTTTACATTGATAAGCTCAGTATGGGGCTTAAGCGCAATAAGTCTATGTGATTTGATGATCTATTATAGAAGTCTGCTTTTTTATTGTTAAGGTTTAAGGGTTAAAACCTTTAGGGTAACCTTTCTTATAAATACCGAAGAAGACTATACAAACTCATAAATGATGTCTTCACTGTAAATAATTCTCATTGTGTCGAATACTTCCATAACTTTTAGTACTTTTGTCGTTTATTATTCAGAATGGTTGTGTGTTGACGAGCCTCAATAACTTGTTTACTTCAAAAGCTAATTATACGAACAAATTTGTTCTCGTCGAACTAAATTGCTATACGTGGCGTGTTCGCTAAATTCATCATGGTCTTCTATTTGTTATGTTAATGAATTTTAAGTGGCATTTTAACCTATTATACTAATCTAAGAAGCGGAATTGGCTCTCAAAGAAAACTGCCGGAACACACCTATAGATGTTTGACAGCAGTTTTGTATTTGATGGTGCTCAAGCTAGCCTTATGGGCACTAGAAAATGGCCAAAAGAATTTCTATAATTTCATTACTATGTTTTTTTTATATTAAAAGCTCAGGTTTATTGTAGAGATTCGAACTCATATTTATCGAAATTGTGTATTCGTATATTTTATCACTGAGCCTTTAATCACTTCGATATTTCATTTCTTATGTTGCTATTGTTAAACGGTGGAAATTCATAACAGGAAAGGGTTCATCAAAGATCGAAATTAATTATTAAAGTCTAAGTTATTATTTTCAAACGATACTTTAGTGGGTATACATATATAACAGAGATATTTTTCCAAAAATCGTGATTACTATACTGATACCCTACACCTGTTTATGATAGCTTTATCGCAGTATGCCGGATTTTAATAGATCGAAGTGAAATTGAGGTCGTGAAGTTATTTCCGGAATATCTCATGTTTCAAACAAAGATATACTATTTCAAAAGATATTAGAAACTGTTGATTATGTATTGCATTTAATTTGAACCTTAGTGAAGTAAGAAAGTTTCCCATTTTTTATCTTAAGTATGATAGTTTACTAGTGTGATATTCGTCACCACGTACATCGATGTGAGTTCAAATAATTGGAGCTTTTGGTAAAGGAAAACATTCTGATGAAACCATAACATAATGTAAGCGCTTTTTTCTAATTCCCATTTTGCTAGCTATTACACATTACAAGTTGATAATCTTTCGCCGAACACCTATATTCCGGTAGTTATATTTGAGAGATAGTTCCACGAGGAAGTTTAAAGTGCTCCTATATTGGGTCATGTCGTTTATTTTCATCTTGGAAATGTGTGCAAACTATGAGATTATGATTAATAGCTCTGTCAACAACTTCGCTCGTAATTATTTTTAATACAGCTTTGCTCCTATTGGTGGTACCGTGATGTTAAATAGCCTTAAGTCTTCGTCGAAGATTGTTCTATCAAATACAAAAATACACGGCTGCGAAGCGGCTGAGGTAATGTTCTACTCTCGATACGTCAAGATAAACGATTTTTTGCTCTTAATCTGCCTCTACTGCAACCAATTTGCATTTATACGATAATATGAGTTTCCAGAAAACACTTCAAATAATTTATCTCATATTTTGAAATCTGACTGGTAATTCCTAAGATTAGCACGTTCAAACAAACTTTAACACTTTATAAAATTAATATATGTAGATGTACCTAATATTGATATATATTAAGCATTATTTTTGTATTAATGTTTTTGGTGTTAATTTAACACAGTAAATTGTAAGGATTATAATAACTATATGAATAATAAGTTATAACATTCGAATATTTTTTTTAATATTGTTTACGATTGCATACGATATCATGTGGGTTTTATTACACTCTAATAATATACAAGATCACAGTAACATCTTACTGTAGCTTTTACAAGTACATATTACGTATAGAATAATGGTTTCATTTCAAACTACAATGCACACACAACTTCTGTAGCACGTACGATAATTGAAATGGGAATTGATCGTCCATTACTGACTGTAATATTATTTACTTATGGTAAGTAGCAGTTGCGTGTACCCTGACGGCTAGTGTAATATATATAATCAGCGATTGTAAATTTAAATTGTTGTTGCAAGAACGTAATGAAAAAATGAACGGTTTTACAACGAACAAGTCGATCATACACCACAATATTGTACCTACCGTGTGTACTGACTTGAGACTTCTAGTTATTTAAAAGCCGGGGCATTAACTCATTTTTTCTTTATAATTAAGGTTTCGTGTTTTGACTACATTCTCACCTAATGTTAAGTGACGATATGGTGCAAGATGGTGGACACGCTAAGCATAAGAGAATAACTGGCTCTCAAGTGCAACTGCCGGAACACACCTATAGATATTTAGCGGCAGATTTTCAACTTGAGGGTGGTAGTTAGCCAGACGGGCATTAGAAAAATATAGATACATAATATTGATAAACCTTGACATATTAAAATCACATTACTAGCGACTTTATTATATGTTGCAGAGTTCATTAGATGATATTTATAAGATATGAAAGAGTGTTACAATTGGAAAAGAACAATAGAAGTTACGCACTGAAAGCTGAAGGTCATTGTAGGTTGATTAGAACTCACGTCCCTTGACTCTGCATCCGTACACACTAACAACTGACCTATCATCGGTTCAAAAATTAAGCCAGTTTTAGTGATTATATAAGTAAACGGCGCTTAGAGAATTTGGTGATAATGATACTAATATTCCATTTGAATGTATTCTGTCAAATATTACCAAAGGTAGTTGGGGTTTTTTCTACACTCAATTCAGATATTTTCGTCTTAGTATTAACAATATTTTAATAGTTTACGCGAGCGGAGCCATAGAAATAGCCAGTAGAATAAAAAGACTTTGAAAATAAAATTATTAAAATCTTGACAATTGGGCTCATTAGAAATCAAAGCTTTAAGAAGCTTTCTTAGCAAACAGGATCATCAAATGAAAATATGAGTCAATCGTGTGATCGTGTGTGTGAGAAGCTAATCAGTATGTAACATACTTGAATAAACGGAAAATAGTTCCCTGATCGACCTTTATTAACACAGTTACATATTGCACGTACAAAAATTCTAGAATTTAATACTAACTCTGCGGTCTAAAGCGCCGTAAGTGTTATTTGTAACTTTTATTGATGTCTAACCAGTTTCTGTTAAATACGGTATTATTAAAAGCAATTACCACATTTCGTAAACGGTGTTTGATATTCAAGAGCACGCCTCGTGATTCCGTCAAACAATTATAAACAATACGTAAAACAGAACGTATTATTCATACAACACAATATAGAATTGTTAGAAATTGGCTTTTCATCAAATGTCAATGACCTACCGTTCAGGATGTGAGCAAAGACAAAATGCCCGTGCGATAAAAGACCATCGTATTTGTGTATGTTCCACACAATACATTGACGACTTTTGAATTGACGCGAGCAGACAATTGAGTGTCGTATATCAAAACCGCAAGTTTGTAACGTAGATGCAGTCTGGGTGACGAATTTTAATTAAAAATGTTTGGTAGCTAGTAGTCTACAGGAGGCTACAGAAGTGACGTGAATTTGTAAGGTATTACTAATATCATTATAGGTCTTTCTTCTTTATAATAAATATATTAGTACAAAACGGTAATATACCAAGTCGTACGTTTACGTAGAAGCAGTAAGTTTATAGCCACTATTTCAAATGTCAGTGAGCGAGTTAAATCAGTGGTGAATAATAAACACTAAGTCATAAATTTGTATAAAGATATTTCAATAAGGAATGTAAAATTTTCCTGTTAAAAGTACAAATTGTTTATTACGATGTTTTACCTGAAAAGGCTCGATATATTCACTAAATGTA
Organism: Actias luna; assembly: GCA_039707435.1. Lineage (NCBI taxonomy): Eukaryota > Metazoa > Arthropoda > Insecta > Lepidoptera > Saturniidae > Actias > Actias luna. The sequence continues at coordinate 10,008,121 of JAZHAC010000002.1, read as the reverse complement.
ACGGGCAAATTTGACATTTTCAATACCCTAAGTTCTCTCCAACGTTCTTAAATAATAAAATAATTCTTTAATAATATTAAACGATAAAAACACTGCGTAATGATTGTCGATATTACTGTTCCGCATGACGACAACCTTATGAAAGCAGAAAAAGATAAAGTAATTAAATACGTTGACCAGGCTTGTGAGGTTGTTGATACGTGGGTTGTGGACTCGGCAATAATTGTGCTACCTGTAAGACTTTTGACCACAATCTTAAAAAAGTCATTGTGTAGCTGGATTAATCGTCTGCTTCAGAACGCAGCTTAGCTTGATACGGCACACATCGTGAAGAAATTCCTTTCTATGTGGCCTTGACTACCGATACCTTAGACCTTGTTCCTGTTGTCAATGGTCTATTTTTTTTTTTAATGATAATAGACACCAAACAGGCACGCGTCCTATCTGATGGTGGATGGGTACCATCGCCTATGGACATTAGCAACGCCAGGAGTATTACAGCCATGCTGCTGAACTTGAGGGTAAGGGCTGGTACTCGCTCAATATACCGGAACACGAAGGCTCATACTGAACCTTTATTTTTTGGCAGTCTAAACCTGAGGGTGGTCGGTATCCATTCGAGAAATAACCCTACCACCAAGCTGTGACGGATGCATGATTATATCATGATCAAAACCAAATGTGGGACCAACAATCGCCAGATCCTCGTCGGTTATTCAGTATACCGGTAACTCAGATTACGGTTACACGGTACAGACACGGTTACAGGGGTAACTCAGATGGTATTCGATACCCCTTTTATATTTTTTTTTGAACAGTAAATATAATAAAATTAATAAAGTTTGTTTTTATTAATCTTTATTTTTATTTAGGGTTTGTTCAGATAGAACATGCTACCCTCATTCATACAACATGCTATAATGAACTCTTTAGCTCAATATCGATGTTAACCAAATCATAATAATATGCAGTAATGTTTTTTTTCTCGAAACAATTTTCAATTAGTAAGCATTTGATATAGTTGGCTAATGTTACATTCACCTTGTTACTTGTCCAATAAATTGCAATTAAATCTAGATAATTCAGTTGTACAGTTAATTTGAAGCCGTACTGTGTTGCAAACCGCAACAAGTGGTAACTCGAATCCCAGTGGTTTTTGCTTGTAAATGACACCGAACTTCGGTCTACTGGCCTCCAATTCTACTGATATTCTGTTTGTGTGGGTACGTGTTATATATTTTATACATATCTCAACTTTTAGGTAATACAAGTTTATGTTTCTTATAATAATTATTTCAAAAACGTATAGGGTTATATCATGTAAACTGATCATACATAAGTAAACTACTTTGATAATTTTGATCAAATTTTATATTTAGGTGATGTCTTCAAATTTACCTAGAAACGTGTTTATTTTATGAAAAACACAAAACAAAGCAAAATATTTTATTTCTATTTTAAAACACATGAAGTATATCCACCTTGCTATTCAATAATTGTGTATTAGAAGTTAACACCAAGTATTTTTACTAGTTGCGCTCATGACTTTGTTCGCGTGGAATCAAAAATTATTCAATAATTTTTGTCCGTTTTTGTAACTTTTTTTTTTATAAATAGCTTTGTTCCTACTGTGCTTGTGGTATAGTGATGTTAAATACCCTAAAGCCTTCCTTAATGATTGCTCTATCTAATACAAATAGAATTGTTGAAATCCAATTGGTACTTTTTAATATTAGCGCATTCAAACAAACAATTTTTTCCGCTTTATATTATAATATTAATGAAGATATATTTTAACTATAAATTCAACAGTAGAAAACGTTCATAAGATATTTATCTTATAGGGATCTTTAAATATACTTTAAATGTAAGATTCCTAAAGTGAAAGGTTATATACTTTGTAAATATTTAATTATAAATGTTTAGTGTCTATAAATATAATTTTCAAAGTATGTAATGTTTTTATGCAAACAATTTTTTGTACGATGACAAATCACATTCTGAAGGTTAAAAATTTAGTAGTTTAGCTATATCAGTATAAAAACAATCTTCGTTTCGAAATGCGTCATTAGCAGGTTGTTAAACTTGTATACCTACTTAAAATGATAGTGAGTATAGTATGAATAGGTTTGGCTGTAGACTCTTCAGGCTTGATGTTCGTACACAAATCTTTTTTATTGCGCTTGAAGATGAACACAGAAAAACACATTGAAAGTTGTGTTGACGGCCATCAAGCGTCTCAACAGCTGTATATTTACCGGCTGATTCAGTTCTTATATTCGATGTTTATAAATAGCAAAATTGTTGTGAAATTAATGACAGAATAACTTACTTTGTATCGAGGTCAAAGAAATAATTGTAAATTAATTATTTATAAATTACGATCATTAAATTTATTATTATATTAAAGATCGAGCGGTACAGCCATACAGTTGTATGGTTAGGTGAACCATTATTTAATGAGGAATATTGGTAGAAAACTCATATAAACATTTATCTATGTTTATATACAAGCATGGTGATAACCCGTACAGTTGCTTTCTTTCATTTGTTGTACTTCAAGAGCAGCCAATGTATAGCCATATAGCTAGTGTATCAATTGCCTAGTGCAGTGGTTCCGATAGTTGACTTTACCGCGACTCACCTAAAAACTCGAAAACTTTAAAAAACTTTAAACTTCGAAAACCTAAAAAACTTTGATATTCGGTACTTATTTTCTGTTTTTGCTGAAGAAAACAGGGACATTTATTTATTCATATAGGACTATTTCTCAGGACCCATCAAAAATTAAGCCTCGACCTATACTTTGGGAAATGCTGGCCTAGAGGCTTACATACGGGTATGACAACGGCGGTCACTGACGAATTTATGTTCTCTTCATGGTAGTCATTGTTTTTGTACTATATTGTGTTTACAAACTGTCACAGTACAGTAACTTTACCGTGTTTCGATTTAAAAAAAATGGCATGCTTACGATCACGTGCGGTCTGAAACTAAAGCAGGATTGAATTTGTGGATACCGGCACATAAATATAACTATGCTTCATGTAAGTAATGCCTATTTTTATCCTGGAATAATTTAATTTAATGAACTCTTGTTCAATGGTAGAGTGTACGGTCACTGCGTACAGTACATATGTCAACAACAACAATGTCAACAGTGATCTTTGAAGTGACAGAGTACCAATTTCGAATTGAATATCGAAGAGTTTGTTGGCAGTTTCGTTTAGTAGTCCGTCACCACATTAGACTTATTGCGGTAGCAATTTCAACCACATTGCCACTTACCCTTAGGAAACTTTGTAACCAAAACGTTAACCCTGTAAATAGAAGAAAATATTTTAAAATTAAATTACGAATTTCAGTAAAACAAACCTACATTTACATATATTAGCATAATTTATTGTGATGTTGCAACTCTAGATAGAACTTCTCTTACACAATTAACTTTCATCACGTGTGAAATAGCTTGTAATTTATTATGCCTATTGTTACAACATACAAGCCCGTGTCGCGAGCTAAATAATGTCGTTTTCTATTGCGTTGACACCAAGATCGATGGTTGTCACCGAAGTGATAAGAACTGGTTTTAAAATGTTTGAAAAGTTAATTGGCGGGCACTAGGTACTTGGATTGATGTTTGCTGTGATTTGATTGTTTTTTTATATCACTCTTTTGGGTTATTATATCGATAGATATGCATTTTGATAACTTAAGCTGTTAAGTTCATTACTTTTATTACAGAATAGCTATGCCTGCCAATTCGTTCGACTGGAATTAAAATTTTATTTAATAACTTTTGTCCGTTTTTGTAACTTCTTTCAATACACAGCTTTACTCCTATTAGTGGTGACGCGATGTTAAATTGTCTAAAGCCTCCCTCAATGATTTGTCTATCAACCCAAAAATTTTTTTGAAATCCGACTAAGATTAGCGCGTTCAAACAAATAAACAAACTTTACCGATGTATAATATTAATATAGATATGATTTTAACAAATTCTTGATTATTATCCCATAGTGTTCTTATCAACTTCTGTGTTGGCATTGAGCGCATATTATCCGTGCAAGGGAACTATATTCTTATCTATTTTAATCGTGTCATGATTCAAAGTAAAAAATATGTATCAGCTGATGAGCTAAGAGCTAAAACAATGCCCAACCACCACTCAGCTCGCCTAGTATTGCGACTATGTTATTTATTAAAAACTCAAAACGATCGCTCTGCAACGTTAGCAAATTATATTTCATCGCTGTAAATTGCTAAATGACTTATTTTATAGATAATATCTTATTTCATGTTGAAATATTTGTTATTAGAAATAATCAGCTGTATTGTAATATTCCAGCTATTGATTTTATTTCCAAAGGTTTTTTGATAATTACTGAAGTAATATCACGTTTTATTGTTAATTTAATATATAAACCGTTCATATATTTTTCGAACATGTTGATAATTTGACAGGTATCTTGATAATTCAAAATAAATGTTACCATAAGTAAACTTACACAATGATAGACATCCAAAACCATACCAAAGATGACTTTAATAAAGTCATTTATTATGCGAATAAATTTCGTCACGTTGTTTACTCTTAGCGCTGAGCACATATTACGTGTATATGTTTATAATTCCGTCTTTAAGAATTTGATCTTGACTTATTGTGACCATGTTCAAAACGTAATTTACACAAATTAATATCGTATATAAATCAACTAGTTAATTAACCGTTTGAGTGTGTAATTATAAATAAAATATAATAAAATACGAGGGCAATAACAATAAAAATATAACCAGTTACTCAATGTAACACATTACTGAGAAAATGGCTCATTTTTTTAGGTTAAATATTTTAATTTTTGTTAAATGACAAATGGCCCGAGAAGGCCATGAATGCAACAGCGGCTGAAACATATCTATGGATGCTCGACGATGGATTTTTAACATACAATGCATTTTCTTTGCACATTGCTTAGGCTCGAATTTCCACAACGTATTGCTACTATTCAACCGTAAAAACTGAGAAAAAAAAAAGATAAATGTTGTGTTTATTTAATTATTTATAACTTTGGAAAACTACATTCAACAGTCAGATAAAGAAAAACATAAGAATAATAAAAACATGGATACCAGCCTAAATTCCAAATACCTGTTAAAACATTGGCACCTTACACTTTACTTTCTAACAATAATAAAAAGTTGTTCAAAGAAACATCAGAAAAAAATTAATAATAGTAACGGAAAAAATATAAATTAATTCAGAAATAAAAACTAAAATTAAATCCTGTATATTAAAAAAATATCAGATGTGAAATGCGTTTAAAAGTGTTTTTCTGTATTTATAAGCTCGGTGGTCAAATATGTCTAATGAGGGGTGTTTGTATGCAGTCTCGTTATACAATCGAGTACGCACAATACGATTGAAGCAGAAAATATTATTGTTATAAGTTTTATCGATAAATGTTTAAGGAAAGCGATATTTAAAAATGGTGTTGAATTTTAAAGATTGTAGCAAAAGGAAATATGAGATATGAATAATATACATAATAAAGAAGGTTTTTAATATATATAAATTTAATGTGTAATTATTTACATTACGTGCAAATAGAACATGAACATTTAAAACTCCACATCACATTTAACAACTATTAGTGGCTTATTAGTTAAAAAAGTAAGGTATACGTGATCTATATTTTCGGGATAAAAATACTTAAACCATACAGTTATTCAAATTCCGTTTAATGCTTATGAGAAATTCTTATTTAAATTAGCTGTCGATAATGCACATCACGAATGAGTGTTGCATGAGTACACGATTTACATCTCAAAAGGGTTCATGAGATCCTCTCGTGGTTGCAATTTGGCCGTTGACAGATTTAAAATCATTACATTATACGTCGTACGGAACGACTCGGTACATAATAGCTGTGAATTTACTAGATGCTATTTGAATATTACGGTTGTTTTTGCGCACAGTTTTGTTTTTGTAATCTGCTGTTCTATATAAATATCACTGAAGATCAGTAACGATATGATCGAGGAATAAAGGCTTACATACAATACGGATGGGCTATTACACATTGTAGCTGTAGATAAACTTGGAATACGAAAGTATTGAGTACTGTGATCAACACGCCCTTCTAGTAACCTGTCGCATAAGCTGAGAGAATATGCAAACGTTAACTACTAATTTAGCAAGTGATTTCAAAAATGAAGGTGGAGTAAGAAATGAGAAGATAACTAATCATAGTTTTGTATTAATTATGCATTTGTATTTATATAGTAATGAAGGCTTAGTGATAGTGTGGTTAGACACCGCTTCGATCGACGTAGGTTCGAAATCCTACAACCACCTCAAATATTCGGTGAAATAAAACATTCTTATGAAATTATAATATATAATTGAGATATTTTTTATTTTTGGCTGGTTAGCTACCATTCTTAAGATGAATATCTACTGTTAAGCTGCGTCCCGGTAAATATACTTGAGAGTCAGTTCTACTACAAGGTTTGTGGTATGACCATCTTGAGTCCCTTTTCACTTAACTAAAATGAGATTGTAGGATTTTTTTTTTTAAATATAATTAATCAAGATATATTATTATCGGTGATTAGGAGTAATAAAAGTAAGAAGTATTCATGGAACACTATATAAAATTGTATAAACTATACATATATATTCTTGTTTTTGTTCATCGTATATTGTAATAATAAATTTTGGGCTAAAAATTTATTAAAAAATACGTTCGTGCCGTGGTGAAAAGGTTGGCCAGTCAGTAAAGTTGCAATCGTGACTGACTACCCAGGGTGCGCTGGACGTACTGGGGTATTGTCAATTGTGGAGGCTCTTTTTATGCACCCCAATATATATTAATAAATACGAAAAGTAAGTTAAGTAGGTACTTTTCGCTTATTTTTTCCTAGATTTTTTGTAAATTTTAAATGACAAAAAAATTAGTTGCCATGTTTTTAAAATTATAAATAATCCAATGTTACCTTTAGCATAAATCTTGTGTAGTTACATAATTGTTGTCTAGCGAAGTGTAATTGATCGCTGTTCGTGTTTCGAAGATGTATTATATCAATTGACACGAATCGATCATGTTATCAATCACTGATGTTTTTTGTATTGAATATTCACGCCTCTTTATCGGCGAGGTGTGGCAACATAGATGTAATGATTTAAAAGTTGATTTGAACGTGGATTATAATTAAGACATCTAAAAGGGATTATTACTTTGCGATTACCTATCAAAAGCATAAGGTGTATATCAACACTGAAAAGCATATTTGTCGTATCTCACAAAATTGAACCTTAGAGGGGAGCCAGAATACTTTATAATAAAAAAAAAACGATGTGTTTTTGTTGTATCAAATACATTTTTATTTCATCGCAGATGAAAGAGATGAAATTCATTGGATACGGGTTTTTTTTTCAAAAATGTTAAATAATCATTAGTTCCACGCGAACGGAGTCGCGGGTACAGCTAGTTAATATTATAAAACAGGAAAGTTCGTTTGAACGCGCTAATCTCAGAAACTACTTGTCGGATTTCATAAAATATTTTTGTAATCTATAGAGCAAACATCGAGAAAGGCTTTAGGATATTTAACTTCACGCTACTGCCAATGGAAGTAAAGTTGTATTGTATTTTGTAGTCCCACGCGAAAGAAGTCGCAGACACGGAATAGTGAAGAACTCTGCCCGGTAATAAACGAGTGTGAAATGTATCTACTTATTACGGCTATAAAATTCGGTTTCGAAATCTATATGCGTCGATCTTTATGCGGTTTAGTTTTTATGTTTCCTGCCTTCAGGCATAATCTCACGACTCGATACAAGATAATTGGTCACCGTAGTAATAAATTTAACGAAATACTATTACTTACGTTAAAAATATTGACATAAATACATATTTGGCAAAACTATGATACCATATATTCACTTAATTCGCCAGTATATACTTACATATCTACTATGTTATTAAGACAGCTAATTGTACGATCCCGGATTCAAGTATGTACGAGTATATGCTTAAATTATGTATCGGCACCATCTTCTGATATTTACGAACATAATTGTTAACTTTGCTTATTATGAGTATTTATTGTATAAATTCCGGTATGCGTATGTTCGTAATTTTTAATGGTTGACTTAACTTTTAATGGTTAACTTATGAAGTTCCCTATCGTACGGTGCAGATGACAGCTAAACAAATCAAAATGTAAGATGTTTCCATGACGACCTTTTCTAAAGAAAAGACTAAAGTCTGTTCATTATATTTTATTATATTTCTGCATTTTATTTCTATAGTGTAGAGGTAGACGGTTATCCATAGCGCGTATGGTATTGACTGTGCCCAATCATAGGTGCTCGGTTATTGCTGCAAGACAACCAGTAAGTTCTCATCGGCTGCGCAAATATAAAATGTCATACGCGTCAGCTGTATCGTAGTGTATTATATGTGTTCACAACTACAAAAAATGTATTATGAAATTTCCTACCTTTCCTTGAATTCATTAGTTATCTGCGTTTTATTTGATTGCTTTCAGACGCTAGTAATTCACTAATTTGTATTTTAATTTGTAATTAATATTATATTACGTTTATCCATACTACGTAAGGAAATTTGTTCCAACCGAGTGATCCACGACACTCACGCGAATTTTTTTAAATTTATTGTAGTTTCTCCTGTGTTTTTCTATTATGGTTGTTTTTTCTAAAGATAAAACTTTTCTTCTTTATATATTTTGAAAAGAAATAATTAATAAATATTTCTTTAAACCTGAGTCGAGAAAGCAATAATAAGCAACTATATTGTGTATATATGTATATACCTCATTGGTATTGCTATTGCTACGGTGGTAATAATTAGGTTGACTTTATATATTATTTTATGGTTCACTTTCCAAGCTACTAGAATGATGCTAAGTCACTCTTATATATGATTTCACTCTTATATATGATTTTTAAAGGACTTGCTTTATATATCGAAAATAGTACCGACCGTAATAATTCAGTCTTTACGACCCTATTCCATATAGGTGTTTCTATATTTTTACTAGCCATTTAGCAGGCTAAATTACTTATCCCTAAGCTTACAAAAAATGCGAACTACGAATTTAGTTCTCTTGAAATGAAATACAGGACGTCTGTGAAATCCTCAAGTATTTAGATTATGTAGTACGGTTTGTAATAAAAAAGCAATCTTTACCAAAATTATACAGTGTTTTTAAATGGTATAAATTTCCTTTAGCCATTTGCGGCATGGTTTTTTATATAGGATAAGTGAAGTCATTGTACACGATGGCAAGCTACTATACTGTAAAGTATAGTACGCAATAGAGGTAGGCAATTCATTAATGGTCCTTGTTGTTATGACGATTTGCAAACCTGTTACCAGTTGGATATACACTAGGGAATCCCGAAACGCGATAGGCAAATGTTACACCGGTCACTATGGCAAATGTTACTACCCCTGGGGTATAGTAGCTACGAACTAGTAGGATACAGTTGTCGTCCTTTCGGAGACTAGAACAACTGTAAAAGCTCTGGCAATGCATGGGTTTGAGTGTGACAGTGATGTCTTTTTACTAGGTATTTCACAATATTTGTCACCTGATGAGTTTCGCTACACGTCTATCTCGTCTTGCCCTAAGCCCGGGTAGTGCGTTACTCGTTCCAAGAAGAAGTCCATGAAAGGGTTTTCTCTTTACTCCGCTGTAACATTCTTCTTTATAGACTGATTAAAATAATTTTACAGGTGCAATTTCTAATAATGCTGAGGTTGAAATTTGAAGTAATCATGGCTCAGTTGGTAGTGTGTACGGACGCCGCACGCGGCGTGACGGACGTGAGTTCGAATCCACCTGCAATGAACCTAAGTTTTCGGTGAGGGAAATCATCGCGAGGAAACCATAGCACGGTTGTAAGGATTTTTCTTATGGCTAACTGGCTAGCTTCCACCCTTAAGTAGAAGATCTGCTGCCAAATACCTATAGGTGTGTTCCGGCAGTTACACCTTATAGTTAGTCCTTTGACTAAGCTTAGTGTGTCCACTATCTTGGGCCACATTGTTAATTAACAAACAAATATAAAAAGTATAAAAATAATTATATAGAAAAATTATGATCAGAATCAAGTAAGCATAAAGTAATTATACTGTATATTTGTCAATTAACTTATAATTTCCCTTTTATTTAGGTTTGTTATCTGTATAATCTGTTGATCTTGATTTTTTCTTGGGAATTTTGATAGTTTGTCGGTGAACGTTTGGTCAAGCGTTCACTGTAACATAAAAGTATCAAGTGTCCATCATTAACCAATATGAGGTATTACTTCCATTCTTACGTGTCAAAAAGTATCTGATCTATGAATAAATACTAAGTACGAAACCAGTATTCAAATGTTGATCTCTATCAGTCTTATTGTCTTCCGCACGTCATCAATTAAAATGTTTACACGTGGCTAAATGACGCAAAGCGAATTCTTTGGAACCGGTTCCTACAATAGGTCTGTGAGAGTGAAGTTCGGGGTAGCACCGCCATTCTACTCTGACCTTTCCCGTTATCATCTTTTAACTAAGTGATTAGCTCTCACGAGGTCATCTTTGAATGGTTACGTTCGTGTAATGATCTTGTCTTCAAGGCGACATCTCGTTTCGAATACAATTAAATTAATAATGTGAGTTTTTGTGTTCCATTCAAGGATCTTTGACAATCGTGCGTCTTTGCAATTCTAGAGACTGATTGAGTAGTACTTAGAAATTGTAGACAGATCGCAAAAAAGCGAAGGGAACAAAGCGTGTCTTTAAAAGCAAATGCGATATTGCTATCTTTCTGAGGGGCCCAAAATGAATGCAGACCATAATACGATTGATATGGAACACTGATAGCATAATATTGTTCTTTGTTTAAGTTTTTTTTGGCTTCTCATATTTTTTGTCATGCAAAGTGCCTTAACCTCGTAGTTTTTGCCTTCATTTGCTTGTGTAATGGCCTTGGATAAGTCTCTTGATATTTCCTCAATTAGCAAGACAAGCTACCCTGTTGTTAAATGATTTGACTGGTGTTATTAAGAATTATTTTAATATCTAACAAATGTATAAATGCAGTATAATATAGTATATATAATATAAAATGTATGTATAAACTCTTTTCTTGTACTCAACTTTTTATTATATGACTAGGTTACTAAGTTTCTATGTACACATACAATATAGGTTTGAGCTCTGTTCATATATTAGTAAGCTCATTTCACTGCATATATCGTAGTACACAAATATAGTTACAATATACAAATACAATCAATTTAGAAAGCTTTTTTTATATAAAATACGACAACAAGAAAAAATTAAAAATAAATGTTCATGTCGATAACAGCGCTACTGGTTGGGTTCAAATGTACAAAAAAATATCAAATTCGGTCAAGCTATTTAAGGCGAGAAGAATGACGAACATACGCATACGTGAATTTTATACAAATGTAGCATAATTTCTTTTAACATACTACACATCACTAACATCATAATCGGACAATATTTCTAATATACCTAGTGTTGACAACGTTTATTACGATACACCGTTTATTACAACATTTAAACTTGACGCTGATTTTTAGTAGCACTAGTGCAGCATAATAAGCCTGTAAAGTTGGAATTATGACAGTCATATATCTAGATTAATGTCTTACTAACTATGCAGAGTAATATAAACAGCATAATAAATCTATTTGTAAAGAACACGAATTATGTGATACTACTGACATGATCTTGTTAGCAGAAATTGTATTTAATTCTTCCGACGAAGATGTGATTGAATTATATATGTACATACTTAATCATTGATACACAGTACTTAATCTCGTATATTCTTTTTTAGATATACAAAATAATAATGTACATCTATATTAATATTATATTGTGGTAAAAGTTTATTTGTTTGAAGGCGCTAATGTTAGAAACTACTAGTCGGATTTTTTTTTTTTTCATATTTGATAGAACAATCGTTGAAGAAGGCCTTAGGTCTCTTTAACATCACGCTACCACCAATAGAGAAGCAAAGCTGTACAGGAAAGAGTTACAAAAACGGGCAAAACTTATTAGATCCGCACGTAAAATTTGTATGTTTGTTCACGTAATCTTGTATCCCGCAAAAACTGATGATTGTATTTGGATGAAACTTGAGACACAGTTTTTTGATTGACAAATATTTTTGATTATTTCTTTAGACCTAAACTCAACGCGGGCGAAATCGCAGGTAACTACTATATTATAATTTTAACAAGTAATATTGACAATGTCTGTAGCAATCGAGGAATGATTTTAATTTTACGTGTAACATGTTGCATACAAATCGGTGGAATTTGTTTTTGAGTTAAATATTGACAAATAAAGAGACAGACATCATAGACGACTTTCAGACAACTTACTAAAAGGGAAGAAAAAAAAGTCATACAAAAGAAGATAAAAGTTCAAGTTGCAATTACCTGTTTAAAATTCATCACGAGGTTGATTCGACATAAACAAAAACAGTAGGTATAAGGTTTAAGATTTAAATTATAAAAAACAATTTACTTTTATATAAAAAGGTTTGTGTTAATTGAAAAATTATTTGTAGTTTTTAGAAATTACAATAGAGCTCTAGATTTATGTCACAAGCTAACATTATAGTCTCGTGGAACAAGAACGAATTTAATATTTGTTATTTTTTTCATTTAGAACCTACGTAGGTGATCGAAGATAACAAGAGATCGAATATAATAATATTTATATTTGTTCAGGTTTGAAAGTTTTTTTTATTACGGTATTGCCTATGTAGGCAACTTCGCCAATTTTAAGTAAATTCATATAGACATTTAAAAACTTTATAGACCACTCTAAAAATGAAAGAATGAATGTGATCTGTGCTATTAAAATCGATAAGAGTCTTTGCGTTCTGTTTTGATAAAACTCCTTATACACAATAAATATACACATTATATAAGGTATAAAAATATACATATGAAATGTTAACTGTAATATTAAGAAAATCTTTTATAATAACTACTAATACATTTAATATTTATTTTAGATGGAAATAAGAATATCAATAATCGTGCCTTAGTGCCTGATTACCAAATATTTCTATCTCGAGTGCGGGTTTAAAGTAATTAAATAATGTCATTGAATTACTAACTATGAAATAAAGTACTTCAACAAGGGTTTAAGCTTTGGCATTTTAATTCAGAATGTAGTTATTCGATAGTCCGCATCAACGAGTAAGTCACGTTGTATATATAACATTGTAATACTTAAAATTACCTACGTATAAGTAGTAAAATTAATGTTGTTACCTTTGTTTCAACACTTCCAGCTAATATATCTCACGTAGTACTAAAAAAAATACTGTCAAACACGCAATACATTCATTTGCTTTCCGTTTGAAGTTCCGTTTCTAAGGAATTGTTTATTGTGACTTGTACGTATTTCGAAATAAAAATTTTTTCACGTAAATTAATGAAACAAAAGTTATAAACAAAGATATTGTTACTTATTTTAAGTAATGATCGCTCAGTTGGTTGTGTACAGACGCGGCGTCGATGGCCATGAGTTCAAATACTTGAAATGAGCCTGAGCTTTCGGTGAAGAAAAAGATCGTGACGAAACCATGGCATGGTGGCTTTTTCTAATGCCTACAAAAGTAAAAATTATGAAGAACATTAATATCTCTCTATATACATAAAACAAAGTTGGATTAGATACACCACTTATAACTTAAGAACAGCTGAACTATTTTAAAGATCTCAGATTTGTTGGATTCGTCTCCGTTCAGAAAAGTAGAATTAATTCTTAGTATTCATTTTATGACATAAATAAAAGCTAAAATTGGGATTAGCTAAAATCTAACATGATAATCAATGACTATTAGGCGGCACGAAGTTTGCCGGGTCAGCTAGTAAATACATAAAACAGTCACTAGTGTAGTAATTAAGTTTGTGTAGGTACATATGAATGTTGGAAAAAACGTAATACTGTGTATCGAATAGAGTAACATTAGATTTACATTATTGTGTGTAAATTATAATTTCTTTGGGTAATACTTACCTATAAATACTATAACCCAAAAAATTGAGGTCGAGGATTTTACTACTTTGAAAGAAAGTTTCCGAGTACTTTCATAATGTACAATATATATGAAAAGAGCGATAAGTAAGACCAGAAATTTTTTAGGATAAAAATATAGTATTCTCTGTGTATCGATTTTTTATTAAAATAATGAATATTTTTAAATTACAGTACATTTACCGTAATTGCTATACGCCTGGTAACACTGGAAAAGATTTCCTTGATTTTATGGTAATTCGTTACGATAAAATTGCATAAAATTTATTTTTAAGTACTGTATTAAATTAACTTAGACAAATTGGAATCAATATCTTGATTTGTTATCCGATATCACTATGTGAGAAACTAGTCTTTGACCTTCAGTTTTACAATTCCGTAATATTTTGTAGATTTTCACTCTCATACTGTATAATTAATTTTATTTTATTCACATTATCATATATTTTATTCATATTATCTGGGATTGTACACAGTTAAGTAATCCTTGTATTTACCAGAAAACCTTTAATATGTCAATGATATACAAATTTTATGAAGCTAGAAACATATTGATAATTCCTCTGAACTTAATTCTAAATGTTTACTCGACTTTTTTATATTATATATGCTCCTAAGTGAAGTGGGTTCGAGTCTCACACTTACACTCTCAAATAGTTAATATGTCGTGATAGTTAAAAAAAAATTGATTGATTGATAGAACTCGATAGTTTATACACTATTACTCTTGTGAATACTCATAGTAAGTTTTCAACAGCGTTACATGATCAAAACAGTCTCGATTTATACCGAGTAGATTTGGTCACTAGACTAATGGAACTATTACTACTAAATGAATACATTAAATGTTTATATCGAAAATATATTTGTCGTTAAATTAAATAGTTATCTAATTGCCGATAACAAGTATTCAAACCAGTCGAGTTACTAAACTTGATTTATTTAAAACTACTTATTTAATTTAGCTGCAGATAATTTTTTATCGTTTCTTTTTAATATACACCTCATTTAGTTTTGTTTTTGTTCATAGTAGTGGACGGACTGGATTAGTTATGTAATAAATTTAGACAAGAAAATTAATAACACATCAATACATACTCAATTTTATCAATTCAGTGTGTAATAATCTGGAAAGTTGTTTTCATTTGAGCTTGACTTTTTTTATGCTAATGAGCACCAAACAGGCGGACGGCTCATCTGACGGTAAATGATTTCCGTCGCCTATGGATACCTGCAACACCACGGGTTCTACAGCTGTGTTGCTGACCTTGGCCGTAATGGCTGGTTCTCGTTCACTTTGCCGGAACACACTGGCTCATACTGAACGTTTATTTCGCGGCAGCTTAGACCCGAGGCTGGTCGCTAATTTACCACCAAGCTGTGACTGATCAAGGATTACATGGTTAACCGTCATGACCAAAACCAAAGGCCCACCTTTGGTTGGTCCACTATCAAAGTTAGTGGTGGTCAACCAGGCAATCATTAACTTTGATGCGAATCTATCCATATTAGTGTATAATATTAGTTAATTGGTTCAGCGTTTGCCCACAATCTCAACTGGTCTAATACAGTAAGCCTAGTGGGAAACGGGCTCTTAAGTTAATGACTTGGAACACAGTTGTACGTTTTTAGACACAGATACCATAACTTTTCTATATAAAAGGGGCAAGTCAAAACAGTTTAGTATTTTTTTTCATTTTCTCAACTGTTTTTTTTAAATTAGTTCCTGTTAAGTAGCGCTTGTGCTATCAGCAAAAAACACTTTTATATATGAATTTTTAAATTATAGAATATTTTTTTATTAATTTAGAAATTGAACGTATTGTAATTTTTTAAGTGATTTATAGTAGGTCATAAATATTTCTCTATCTGAGCAAATGCACTCTTGAATAAATATATGAAAAAATCATGTGATCTTTAAAATAGCATTGGGCAGATATTTCTCACGGGCGCCGGGATCTTCAACAGACGGCTTGACACAATGATTGGTCTTAAGTATCGGGATCCGTCGATCCTGTGCCTCTTGCACATGGTAAACGTATCTACCAATTACATTTGGCATTCGATCACGAACTAACCCTGAACTACAAACCGATCGTATATTGTAGTGTCAGTGAAAAAGTATACGGGTATATAAGGTCAGAAGAGGTGATACCTTTTTGTTTAACTTTAAGTTTTTTTTCATATTAACAATGAATAAAGTATATTAATAATTAGAAGAAGCTATTAAAGTAATAAAGTAATATTAACTTTATGTTATCCTTCTACACTAAAAAATATATAAAAAACACCGTAATTTTAAGAATGAATAAAATTGTTGCGTTTTTTGTTATTATGTGTATTCTAAAGTAAGGCATGTTAAAAATATTACGTAGTTAATTAATTCATAAAATTTCATTCCTTTATCGATATAATTATTTAAAAATACAGACATCGCATATAGATAGAATTCCATACCTAAAATTTTCGAATGCCAAATAAAGAAACATTTAATTATAATTCAATGCGTTACAAAATTCATTAGACCTCATTAATGCAAAACACGGTTCTTAATTTAAATGCTTCAAAACCAAAACTCAAGGCAATTACTAAGACATCTGAAACAGAATTAGAGTCCGCATACTGTAAAACTTGTTGGCAAGCGCACTAAGAAATTTACTGTGTCGGTTATATCCTTTCCAATAAACCTATAGACGTTTTCATCTCATGGTCAGAAGTAAAAACGGCATTCTTAAAGAGTCTCGAATACCCGTCGTAAAACACAATTGAAAGGCGATAAGTTATCCTCAGAATAATCCTTATTTCTGTGATATTAAGGTGCCTATTTTGGGTGGTCCCTAGTTATTATCAGAGTATTAACAATCTTTTCAATGAAACAAAATACGACTTACATTTATTTTTTATGCAGTGATGAAATTAATTTTTTGGTTGGTTTTGATGCTGATTAAATGTTTATTTATTTATTGTTATTATGCTGTAGTCTTCCATTAAGTTTTTTTGTGTTTAACTTCTAACAACAATTTACTATTTGTTATCCGTTACAATATTTATCCTATATATTAGTGCTTGTAACAATACTTTTCGAGACCGAAAATACATGTTATCCCTACCTCCTTATTTATAACAGAAAGTAACTCTGTCTGTCTAGTACGCTTATATGCCTAAACCATTTAGCCGATTTTCACGAAATTTCGTACAAAGATAGATTAGATATCGGGAAGGGACATAGGCTAGTTTATACCGCGGAAAAATGTTGAAGGTGCTCAATAAGGGATGATAGTAAAACAGATGATTATAAAAATAAGCTATTTGCAATAAATCACAGCAGTTTGTATGTGTATTATTTTCAAAAAAAGTACCTTAATAAATTAAAAATATTGCCCAAAGTAGCCTATTCAATGTGGACAAAGTCTCGGGCAAAACTAGTGTTGTATAATATGCTCGTATTTTAGAAGTAAAGTGTTCTGATGAGTTGTTTACCCTAACTTCCTCTTCTCATTTTTATAATAGAATCCCATGCACTGTGGTCCGAATCCTAGGCCTTAACTTAAAGTTACCTCCATTTTGAAATGAGCAAAGAAATTTGGTATCTCATACCTTTGCAGTACTCTAAAGTTGTTTTCTGGTTAGTGTACTGTTATCTACAGCACTAAGCTCTTTCGGCTTTGGGTGATAAAATCTACGAGTAAATTGGTATGACAACTGCTTCTCATTCAAATTCTTTTGTCGGCAAAAGATGTGTTTTAAAAAAATACGCCTGGGTGATGGTGAAGACATTGACCAGCCAATGAAGTCAGGATGCGACGGACGTACTCGAGTATTGTCACTCGCGGAGGTTCTATTCATGAACTCCAGTATGACAGCATTGGCTGGGGAATAATTGTAGTTCCCTTTGTAGTAGCCTTGTTTTTGGATTGTTCTGTGCTTATTATCAGATATAATGCGGTCGGTATGTTAAGCTTTTCGATGAAAATATGATATTACTTTTTATTAGCAATTTCATATTCCCCCTCATTTATCTGAGGATCCAGTACCTTATTGATACTTAAAGTACTTTAATTAAAGTATGTTGGTAAATGTATAATTTTTAAAAATTAAATTGGTATTTTTAATGTCATAGTTAATAGTACTTATATTTTTAATTATATTATAAATACATTTCATGCTTTTTATTTATCCCATTTATATTGATAAGGTGGTTTCCTTCGCATCTAACCTTATTTACAGTTTTTATTCTACATTAATCTATTAAAGTAAGTTTTTATTCAATTATGTGATTCTTTGGAATTGAGATGTTTATAAAAGTCATAAAACACAAACTCAGTTTATCGTATCAGTAACCGTACCTACGGATTCAGAGTTAAACGACCCAAATATCCGCAATAAAATATCGGATGTCACTAAAACGGTACTTCCGAAATGTTAGTAAGACGGTTAAGCTTTTGCTTTTCACTCGCGACCAACCCTCGATTGTGCCAGTTTATTTCATTGTATGCAAATCGTCTACCGAACCAGTCCGCTACCAAATATTTCACACTACGGGCTGCGTACGATGCGTGGGATGGGCAAATTACGACGACCCACAACTATCGAATACTCCCATAAGCATTCCAGGAGCCACGCGACCGCCAATTTGTTCCTTCCGTGCCAGTGATTTTGTCACTCCGGGAGCCATAGCACTAATAATGTGCCAACACCAGTCGTAACAACTGCTTTCCCGAATATATATTTTCTCGTTACTGTATATATATATTCCTGCGATAGGAGAATCGAATATCTGTAATGATTAACGTCGTATTTGGAATTTAGTAAATATCTCCGGTATTATTATAATGTCGTGAAGTTGAGAAATATCTTGAAATAAATATAATATATTATCTGACATTTCTTTAACTGAGCTTATAGATAATTAACAAATACTATGGTAATTCATAGCGTAATTACATGTACCTAATATAAACTGATAAATGCAGTAAAATTTGATAGTAGTTTGATATGATATTTACTTACTTCTTATATACGTATTTTATACGCGCCGTTTCGATTGGCTAGTGTAGTAGCTTTACATGTTCATATCTTTATACTCTTATAGGTTTCGCCTTCAAAAAAATCTCATCTGATGTTAATTCGGTTTAATGAAATTGATGATAAGGATCAATATTGTAGTACTGGGTCTCTAGTAGGGCAACTAACTCTCAGGAGCTACTGCTGAAATATGCTATGGCGGTATATACATGATAATAATAATAAAACCTTTACTTCCAGAACATTTTAGATTTCGTAACAGAAATTTAAAAAAATTTATAAAGAAAAAAAACTGTGAAATCTGCACTTGTATTATAAAAAGTTTCTTGTTTCGGTTTGTCTTACAGCAAAGGCCTTCTCCAACCCTCTCCACTACTTTCTGCCTGCCGTTACTTTTATTCAAAAGGATCCTGAGGTCATGTTCAATTCATCCTCCTACCTTCTTGCTTTGCGACTTAGTTTCGTAGCGCCATCCCTTGAGCACCAAACTGTTACCCGCTTGCCCATTTCTTCTTTTTGCATTGGAGCATATATCCCATCCATCTCCATTTAAGTTGATCAATATGTGACAGGATGTCTGTTAATCTCGTTTAACGCCTTATGTCTGTACATCTAACTTTTTCCATTACTTTCAATCCTAACATGCTCCTTTTCATACTTCCCTGATATCTTACTCGTTTATCCCTATGGCGTTTTGCCATATGTGACGCAGGGTAGAGTACAGGTATTAAAAGTCTTCTTCTTGGTCGTAATGGCGTATATACATGCTTGGCGAAAATTTTCAGCTCAAGAGTGGTAACTCATTAGATGTTTCAGCGTTCCGTTAGTATTATCTATTATATCACAAATTAATTCCTTGGCAGCTGTATTCCAACATTGCTATTGATAATGCACACTTAAGCTCGAATATGCAAACTTAACCTTAGTGGTAATTAATTATTTTACTCCATAGAGGACTTTAGTTTTATTAAAGTATGAATATTATGTTTTATGTACTATGTTTACTTTCAGGAAAGCGACTGAATTGTTGTTTGCTTTTCCATTGTTTATCAAATAACTTATGCAGAAAATAAAACTGTTGTTTTAGTTTAAGATCAAGTAGTGGTTCTTAAAATTGATTTCTTAGGTTTACGCGAATATTATTCATTGAAATAAAATTGTTGCTTTTTTACTTAGACTTTTGTTTTCCTTTATTCTATCTATTCTGAATATTCCTAGCTTCTATCTAGATATATAATTGATTACAATTTTATACTTAATACTATGGTTTCACAAGTTAATCCAGTAAAGGCTTTTTGTAATTGTTTTTGCAGGCTAGTAGGTATAACATTGATAACTTTCGTTAGATTTATTATGGGATGATGACTTCATAACTCAATGTTTTCCAAGGATATTAAATTGAAATAGCTACTTACTTGATAATCAGTTGATCCATTATTATAATAAGATTCTACATATAATAAATACACGCTTGCCTGCTAATGACTTATTTTTGTAACGAATGTTTTAAAATTTAACATTTACAATTTAACAAAGATAAATTTACTGTTGGGGGAGACCTATGTCCAGCAGTGGACATCTTTCGGTTGAATGGAAATTTACTGTCTTAGAAAACGTATAATGTTTGAATAGTGTCGCATATCTTTTTTTCTTCTTTGCAATAATTTATTAGCTTTAGTTTCCAATCTACACACGAATTTACTAAGATTTTATTGTCTCTGGTTTCATATTATAATTTCAAAATGTCTGTCCATATCTGTTCGTATTCTTTTTAAAATATATAGTAATGAATAGGTACTTACTTATTATTACAAGCAAACTCTTTATATTCAGATTTGAAGTCAGAATCATATTACTTTAAAGAAAATTTTACAACCTTAATTGTAGTCTAATATTATGTTATGTGCCGTTAAGTTTCTTATGGGCAAATGACAGGTATATTTTTCCTATTAATTGAATTACTTGCAAATAGCAATGGAATACTATTATTAATTATAATTAAAATGATTTGATTGTTGGAAAAGTGTAGTGGTTTAAGCCATCGACTGGCTGCTATTATCGCATTGACCTAGAGCAGGTTTGAATCTCAAGACGAGACACGTTTGTGTGATTTACATATTATTGTTCGGGGTCCGAGTGTGCTTTGATTCCGTTAATAGTTCGTGAGTTCGTCGCGATAAGGGACTTAAGTTCTAGTGTGGGATTATCTAAAATAAATTATATATACAAGTGTTTAATTCATTTTAATTCTTTAAATGGGATATTAATCAAAAGGTGTAAACAAAGTGAGCGTGAAAAAGTTATTTAATTGTACTAATGATAACTTGGGGGCATAATGTTCCGGGATATTGGGGAAATATGGGTAATTGAAGCGATGTTAGCTCAGTTGGTAGTGTGTACTGACCCCGCGCCGTTGGACGTGAGTTTGAATCCCTGCATTGAGCCTGAGGCTTTCGGTTAAGGAAAACGTTGTGATGAAAGCATAGCATGGTGGTCGGACTTTTTCTGGTGCCCACCTGGCTAGCTACCACCCTTAAGTTGAAAATCTGCTGTCAAATACTCGTACCTATAGGTGAGTTCCGGCAGTTGCACTTGAGAGCCAGTCCCCTCACAAGGCTTAGCGTGTATACCAACTTGGGCCGTATCGTCACTTAAGATTAGGTGAGATTATGGCCATAATGCTGAACCTTACCTATAAAGAAATAAACCAGGCTTGTACTGCAAAATGACTTACTATAATATATATATCTTACTATAATATATATATCTTACTATAATATATATATCTTACTATAATATGATGGTGTTAAAAAGTATATATGTAAGTTACATATATGGATATTTATTACAAAATTTGTGCAAGCAGTTTGCTACATCCAATTCTCACCTTTTCACAGCGTTTAGAGACAATAGACAAAATATATTTACGCCTATTTCGCGCGACTAACGTTGAATTTCAAATGTCACGGTTCAGTCTACATTCTGTTCGGGCTTGAAAATATTTGAAGCCGTTTTATCATTTGTTCAGCTATGGTGATCAATGAGAACGTGGGACCACTCCATTGAGTATTCAATTTATGTATATTTATAAAATAAATAACGAATAATTTATTTTCCGGAATTCTTTGACTTAATAATAGCTGTATTCAAAGTATTTAACCCTGAACTTGGGCTTTTAAGGATATGGTATAATAATATGTATAATTTATATATAATAAAAAAAACTACGTGTTTATGAAATATTATTAATCAGGATTTTAGATTTAGTATTATAAATACTAGAAATACAAATAGAGGAAATTAATTTTGCAGGTATTATAAACATTTTTATCAGGAATTTCAACGTTTGGTATTTTGACCCAAATTGTGAAACCAAAATAAAAATCAAGTAAATTTCTTTAAGAAATTACTAACCTATTAAATTAAAAAGTGTGCATGTTACTTTAAATTATTAAATATATTGGTTCGATTCCCAGTGCCAAATCAATGAGATATATGATTATAGGTTATAATAATACACTAGCTGTATCGGCGACTTCGTTCGGGTGGAAATAAAGTTTTATATAATCATTTTTGCCCTGTTTTGCAACCTTTTTTCAATACAGCTTTGCTGCTACTGGTGGTAGCGTGATGTTAAGTAGCCCATAGCATTCCTCAAAGATTGTTTTATCAAGTACAAAAACCTAAGATTAGCGCATTTAAACAAACAGGTTTTTCCGCTTTATAATAGGAACTAGGTTCTGCCCGCGACTTGGCTTGCGTAGAAAGTTAAAATAACATTAAACTTGAATTTTTATCCCAATGGAATACATTGCTGGGATAAAAAATATCCTATGTACTAATCCAGAAAATGGTCTATTTATCTGTCAATTAAACGTCCAAATTTGTTCAACAGTTAAAGCGTGATAGTGAAACAATTAAAGAAACAAAAAAACAAACAAACATCCATATTTTCGCATTGATAATATTATGGGATTTTATCCGCGGCTTCGTTTGCGTGGTAATTTAAAATAAAAAACTTGGGGAATAAGACACCGGCCATGTATACAGAACAGAGCACTATTTAAGGACGCTCGTGTAAACAATGTTGTATGCCTTTCCATTAACCCCTAAGACATGTTAATTTCAAGCATTGGACACACGCGAACATGTCACATATAGCTGCGTACTACGTTACTTTCCATCCTTTCAATTACCTATATGCCAAAAATCAAGTCGATTGGTTGTTTAGTTAGGGCGTGAAGGTAAAACATAAATTTCTCCTCGAAATTCGATGTTTTTCCAGGACAAAAGGTAGCCTACGTTACTCTACAACGTTGTATCTATTTCTATGCCAAAAATCAAGTTGATTGGTTGCTTAGTTAAAAGCAGAACAAACTAACTAACCCACTTTCACATTTATAATATTAGTATGGATTAACTAATAAAAATATAGGTACAGATAATATACATAAGTTATAAATCTTGCAAAAAGTTCGTAACAATTTAACAATTCTTACTAATATTATAAATGTGAAAGTGAGTTTGTTCGTTTGTTACGTTCTCATGCCTCAACCGTTGAATCGATTACGATGAATTTTGTTAGGTGACGGTGTGGACGTAAATTGCGGACACACGAGGACTAGTGGAGAGACTGGCTCTCAACTGTAAGTGCCGGAACATACCTATACGTATTTAGCAGCAGATTTTTCACTTAAAGGTGTTAGCTACCCAGATGGGCAGTAGAGAAAGCGCTACCACCGTGCTATGGTTTCGTCGCGATGTTCTTCTTTACTGAAACTCAGGCTGATTGCAGGAATCGAATTCATATCAATTGACGCGGGGTCTGTACACACTACCAACTGAGCTATCATCCCTTCGAAAAATGTATTATAATATGTCAAAGTCTGTCATTGTCAATCGTATAATTAGAACGCGCCCTCGCAATACCGGTGCGGTGTGGTACACTCCTCTTCAGTATTGCGCCGACTTGTCTGCAGAACTGAAATCTTAATAACACGTTTTAGTCACTCCCACGCGTGCCATATTGTCGAGAGTTGTGCTTTGAATATGAATATTTAGTGATCTATGCTTCTTGAATTCTAAGTACTCAAGTGTTTTTTAAGTTATTTCTATACTTATCAGGTATTTCTAAACAGAATTTATGCAACTATATTGATATTTCGTAAGATTATACTAGCCCTGCGTTACCCTATCTTGTACATGTAAGGCAATTTGTAATGTAGCTAAGATAAAAATTGCTTTCTGTATTATGCTATTCATAGATGTACTAGTAGGAGCAAGACTTTCAAATTGTATTTTTATTAGAGTATCTGTTTGAGTTTAATTATATGATTTGTTTTTTGGTAAATTTCTAAAATTATCTTTAAAACACAATAACCGTTGAATTGGTTTACATACCTTTTTGTTTCATTTAGACATTTATTATTCAAACAGGTTTTACTAAATTAAGATATCTAAATGAATTAGAATTCAATTGTGCTTAGCTGCGTGCAAAGCTAGGGTTATACTCTCTATATTATATTAAATTTAGATACACAAAAAATAGACTGCGTAAATTTGGTACTAACGAATAAAAACATATTTTTATTATTTAGGGGCTAGGTCGAAGACACATAAATAGTTTAAATAGAGCAAAGTGGTCTGCACACGGAAGTAAGGTATTGTTTTGGGGCCCACGGGCAAACCGGCTTTATATTATACGCATTAGTTTGATTTGATTACTTCAGAACCAATTACATTATTAAATTAAATTAATTAACATTGGTTTTATTTTGAAAGTGTATTACTTCGGTTCTCTTAATTCTTTCAACTAACTCTTTGCCAAAAATGAAATCGATTGGCTGTTTAGTTGGCTTGAAGGAAGAAAAATTTCAATGATATTCCTGTAAATCTTCACTTAGGATCAGGTGAGCTTCTGGCCATAACGCTAGACCTAACCTATAAAAAAAAAAGTTTTTCCAGAACCAAAAGTAACCGTCTCCGTTTTTACAACTATTTCTATTCCAAAAATCAAGTCTATTGGTTACTTAGTTAGGGCGTGAACGAGGAACAATTTTATATATATTCCTGTAATACTCTCATGGGAATTCGATGTTTTTCGAGGCCAAAAAATGGCTTATGTTACTCTTCATCTTTTCATCTATTTCTATCCTAAAAATGAAGTCCATTGGTTGCTTTGTTAAAACGTGAAGAAAGGACAAAGAAACAAACACATTTTCACATTTATTTCACATTTACGTTTATATAATAGATAGTATAGTTGACCTTACACACGCTATATTACTTTCAATGGAAGCGATATTAGAAATACTATTATTAAACTGATCAAGTAATTTCTTAAGCACCTTTTTATCATTTCTAATGTAGCTAGAACGTGCTAATTAGGTGTGTAACAACAATAAAAATGTACAAATCTAACATGTTTAAAGCTTTATCTTTAGGTATATATTGTTAAAGAAAGTAGTTCGACGGTAGCAGCACAGTTTCCTATCATTATAGATCAAGATCGAGCCACAAGCTAGACCCGACCGGTTATCTATTTACCAGAATCTAAACCATGTATAATATTACTTAAACATTTTGCTTTTATATAATATTTTCAACGCGGGTCTCTTGTATTATATGTTTTTATTACTATGTAAATGTATGTATATGTATATCAAAGAAATTTGGTTTGAAATTTAGGTCGTCGTAGAATAAACCACACGAGTTATTAATATTTCTGTTTACATATTAACAACTTATTTAATAGCTAATGAAAATTATGTTACTCTCACTTTTCAAATGTTGAATTGTAAATGACTCTAACTTTATGGGTCGCGGTTGTGAAATTGATACAAATTATTGATTCAATTGGTATAAAATATAATACACTACTAGCGTTGGCTGTACTTTTAGTTTTTCGTAACTGTTTAGTTACTTGGTCTACTATTTTTTAAAGCATAAAGCGATTATAGCTTATTAGTAGCGTGTACGGACGCCGCGTCCAAGGACGTGAGTATGAATCCCTGCAATGAGCTTGAGCTTTTAGTTAAGGAAAACATCGTGATGAAACCAGAGTATTGTGGTAGGGCTATTTCTATTGCCTGCTAGGTTAGCTACCACTGTCAAGTTAAAAATCTGCCGCTAAATACCTATAGGTGGTTTTGGGACTTTCACTTGAGAGCCAATCCCTGCACAGGTTTATCATGTTGACCAGTTTGGGCCACATCGTCACTTAACGTCAGGTGAGATTGTCGCCATAACGATAAACCTATAAACTACAAAAAAAAAAGGAAAAAAAAGCTATTGGCCCGACACTCCTAGGTTATAAATTTTGATACATTTCAACGGTTCACAAAACTTAATTTATAGAAATTCGTATTCAAATATATGATCAGATTTATTTTGTGGTACCTATATTCATAATACAATGATCTTTTTGTTTCAGACGTCAACAAAACTAAAGGGGAAACCACACATGTCACCTCAATATGATTCCGGTGAGTGCATGTGCGTTAACTTTCAATATTAAACAAATGGACGTAATAAAACCTTTGCAATTATTACGTTGACATCTGTTTGCAGGCAGCTGGTATGCTTATTACTAACGTAATAAAGGAAAGAGGTCGTTTATTGAATGCCAAGTAATACAGTTTTTTCTCCGTCTGCCCCATTAGGTATGCCTGGTGAGAATCTAAACTATTATGTTGTTTCAAAGAACGTTCCATTCAAATAATTCAATAAGAATTTCATACAATATTCTGTACATTAAAAAGAAAACGTATGTTATTACTATTACAAACTTTTATTTAACTCGCTTTGGTAGTTTATATGTGTCAATTCTTGTAACTAAATTTTTAACTTCTGTCGCTTAATCGTTTGAATTTAAATTTTGAATACTTATGTAAGTTCCAATATCGATTTGCTGTTTTGATGGTGGATCCGGATGCTGGTCATACGATGATATCTTTCTTGTGTTTAATCGTTATATTGGTTTCGATAAGCGCCTTTTATTCCATTTCTGTACCAAATCTAATGAAATTAGTTTAAGTTCGCTTTACTTTCATATCGAACGTGAGGTATGCTTTCTTAAGTAGAAATGTATTTATACACATATACCTATTTCACATAAGAAGATCCTATAAAATAAATATACTAGATATATTACTAAAAGTAATTTATTTATTTTATATTTAATTATTTATTTGCAAAAACTTGTGCGGTTTGTAGAGAAAATAAGTATACTCTTCGAAAAATATAAACACTCGAGGAACAAACTTTTTAAAAATAAGTAAGTAGGTTATCGGTCGTTCGCGACACAGATAACGACAACTTAATCATAGTTACGACCATGCTCGAGCAATATTTATTTTACTATTGTTTATAGTTATATACATTCGATGTGCAAAAAATAGTTTTTTAGATTCTTATTGAAACTAGAATTGCCATGAATATCTGGAATATAGTTTAAGCGATAAGCGATATTGCGACATAGTCGTCCCATCCATATTTAACTTTGTTTTATATAAAATCAATGTTTATTTATTAAGTAACTTAATTAATATTAACTTGATTTATCTTTGGAATTTTGTGTTATTTATTTAAAATAAGGTAACGTAAATAAAACTGTATGTCAACATCGTGGTATGCAAACTTTGTTTTAGATATACTAGCATAAATGTCTCTCTCGTAATCACTTCTCTGTACTTACATCTTTGAAATTCTGATACCGTTATAGCTAATCTTATAAATATTTTCAAGCTCAGACGTATGTATGTCTAGTTTAGTATTTTTTCATAGAATACTCACTGCTTTAGACCATATCATAGACAAAAGATTACATCTTGTTTTCACACTATAAATACTGCATTCAATTTAAATGTTACATTTTTAGTGAAAGATGAAACCGATGAAGATACAAAAAATATCTCTGAATAGATTGTATGTAATCTAAGAATGTTTAATGAGATATATCAAGCGATATTTTATGAAATTTATTGTATATCACCTAATAATCAATCAACTGTCGAAACACACTCATAGATGTTTATTATACTTTAATTTGAATGTTAATGGTAGCTTCAATCTTTTAAATATTTTTATTGTAGATTTAAGGTTTTATTATAATTCCACATTATGTTACTGATGATGTGGTTAAAGAAGATAAAACATTTAACATTATGGTCAATTTGTTCTCAAATAAGCTTACGAAAATACCAAAAGACGCTTGGCATCAAATTTTGAACTTCAATGTGGTATTATTACATGAACTCGAACTCACGTCGACTGATCCTATATCCTACACGCTACCACTCATACATCATTGTTATGACCAGAATACCAGTCATTGATTTATTTTTATGGTCTTCACAATTATTCTTAAATAATAATACGCTTAATTAATTAAATTATAACGTGTTTTTAAAAATTCGAACCTATTATATATAGCCATAAAAAACTCGACGTTAAATTCTGGTAGGGACTTCGAAAGAGCCTGCTCATGCTTGACTTTTTTACTCTTACTAACCACTTTGAGTACAGATTCCGTTTTCGCTTGCATAAGCGAAACAGCTCCGTAATTTTTGCTTTACAAAAATTATATTATGTTTATGGGATATTATATTATGCGTACTTTATAAATATTAATGTTATTTTTAAATTACATTATATCACGAACTCTGATGTAATTAGTAAATATAGATAGATATAGGCATATATATGTATACAATGTATACATTCATAATGTTTGAATTTGAACTAGTTTATTAATTTTAGAGGAACATTTTAATATGGTCCTTCCTACTTATTTATATCTATTCGCTAAGCTTCAATTCTCTACCTTTATAGTATCCCCCAAATCTACTAAGACTGTTACCATTTGACATTCCAGTGGGTATATCATTATTTTAAAGAATTTTTGATTTAACAGGTTTAACAATAAATTTTTGTTTACCATTCGAATTTTTTTCGTAAACATAATGACTAGTATCTCACAAAACGAACCAAAAAATTTTATCAAATAAAATATTTGAACAAACTATAAAATAAATAGTTTTATAATGAAAAGTTATTACTGAAATAATTATCTAAAAATAGTTTAAAAAATAACAAAACAAATTTCACGCAGTTTTATTGTAACTCTATTCATATGAATTAACGAACAGTTTATAGTTTTATGTTTTTCATCCATATGAATGACTTCTAAAAAAACTAAGTCGTGATTTTGTCTAGGTTTAACTATCAAATACACATAGCGCTGTAAATAAAACGGAATCTCACGTACGGTAATTTACTGAACACACAAATATACAAGATCGTAACGATTCTATTCATAATAGAATTACTTTTACCGTAGCTGTATAAAATAAGAGCGCCGGGGTACCGCAAACATATTGTGCTTATTCTGTGCGTTCATAATATGCCATTCGGAGAGTCATTACCTTTGAATTTAAGTAAATACTCATTTACGACTACGTAAAATAATAGTTTTGTTGGTATTATTAAGTGAATATTAATATTTATAATTATGTTATAAAGCGGAAAAGTTTGTTTGTTTGAACGCGGTAATCTTAGGAACTACCTGTCGTATTACAAAAAATATGTATATGTATGATTTAGGTTATTTAACATACTATCACAAATAGGAGTAAAGCTGTATTAAAATAAGTTACAAAAATAGGCAAATATCTATACTAATATTAAAAACGCCAAATTGAGTTTGTTTGTTTGTTACGCTTTCACACCTAAACCTCTGAATCGATTATGGTGAATTTTAGTGTAGAGACAGATGAGAACCTGGAGAGGGTGATATGCTACTTTTTCTTGCATAAACCTTGGAAGTGGACTAAAGAGAGGGATAAACTTTGTATGAATTTTTTTATTGCGTCATCCGATTTGTTTGACAAAATCAATATTAACGCGACCGAAGCCGCACGTAAAATCTTGTTATCAAATTAAATTTTAGTTTCACGCGAAGGAAGTCACGGGCGCAATTAATAATTTTAAAAATTTGGAAAAGATTTATGTTAAAGTTGTATTTGGAACCGAGTACTTTATGTCCCTTGAATAATATTTTTTCAATCAATTCAGCTCGACGTCAATTAAACATTATTTTGACTTATAAAATTTTATTGTATCATTACTTAATGAAAATACAAAAAATATATATCGAAAGGAGCACCGGATGTCCATAAGACATCTTTTTTTTTTAGTTGTATCATTAAACATTTTATAGCTAAAAATAACATATATGTTCTGAACATTTTCTATCGGAGCTGTTTATCGTGTAAATGTTTTTAAAGCTACGTCTTTCGATAACGGTTTCAGTGTTGCTCGAGTACGGCTGTAGTTCACAACTCGTTAGTGTCCAACTTACATATTCCCCGCTCCTTATAAATTGCTTGTCGCAGGCACTTTCCTTTAGTTTTACACTCATATATAAAATCTCAAGCGAGGCTGATCTTATAGGAAACTGCGAAGTGACGGATATTGCGCGAAATGGAATAAGTGCAGAAAGTTGTAAGCTGTAGGAGGTAGTTCATAATCGAGAATAGACTTTAGGTTAGCTTTTATTATGATATCGACTTCTCGGGGATGGGAATTGTTACAATATGTTTGAATATTACTTATAACAGATATAAAAAAATCAGATGGTTTATTGTCACGATTTGAAGTTATCTTTGCATATTTTTATTATATTATATTTATATTTTATTATATTTTATTTGTATATTTTGTATATTGATTGTATAGTTTGTTTTTTAATTCTGAAGTAACCGAGAAAATAGTTTTGCTTGAACTGAGTTTATATATATTATATATGCCCACTTATAATTAAATTAACATAATTTCACATATAAATATCACGAACTACAAGGCTTAAGTATGTTTAAATATATGCATGTAAAAAAATCCGTCTTGCATAGTAAACATTTACATTCTTTATGCTAACAAAAAATTTACGGGTGGATAACATAAGGGTTATTTAATTGATTTTGGTAAAGGTGAACACAAGTTTATACTTTCAAGAAAAACACACAGTAGCTTTCGGTGGAACTAAACACCGTGTCCTAACTCCAAGGGACTGCAAAAATAACTTTCTAAGAGTAATAGTGAAATTCTAAGCTATTTGTATTGGTTTACGCGGCGTCAGCCAGTAAAACTCCCAGTCGATATGATTTTTTCCGATTTCTTCAACAATTACCGTCATATCGTATCCAGCCTACTTGCACAGAAACCTTAATGAGTTTTAACACCTAATCTGTATGAAAATTCGTTCGGTTATTTTTAAGTTTATATCGTTCAGATGCTTGGACAGACTTGGGCAGGAACTTTATATTATGTATAACTATTGAAATAGTCGTTTAACACATCCAATTGTTTCGTCTTAAAAGTGTCAAAATGTCAGATCGCTGTCCTTGATTCTATATGAATATTAATATATAATATGTTTTAAATAATTAATTAAAATATAATTCGCTTCCGATACCATAGATTTTCTAGATAATGTAAATTTAGACAGGTATTCGGCGATTGTTACAATTTCCTATTAGGTAGTATTAGAAGCTATAACTTGTTAGCACTATACTTAGTGTTAATTATGAACTACTTGTGACTGGTATTTTCCTTCAATTTAGTACTAATGTCTAAAATTTCATACGGGGTGAAACTTTGAAAGGGTAGTAAGTGAAGTGGAAATTGCCATAAAGTGTGATAGTAGTTAATAAAGTACGTATGTACACGAGTACGTACTCCGTAGTTTTACATGGTTGTGGTTTTACGGGAACATTGAATTTACAGTCTGAAAATATTCTTAAATGTGACAAAAATATTTTTTGTAAACAGTTCTTACATAGCTAAGGTATTAATTGTCTCTCTCTCTGTCTCTATCTATAATAAACCGAAAAAGTTTGTTTGTTTGTTTGAACGCGATAATAATAGGAACTACCAGAGAGAATTCATTTTTTTGTTATTGTTTGTGGTGAAGCAATTAATGAGGAAGGGTTTAGGCTATTTTACATCATGCTAGCACCATTAGGATTTACCCCAAAAAAGTTATAAAATCAGGCAAAAATTATTAGATAATTTTTAGTCCCTCGCGAACGAAGTCGCGGCTACAACAAGTGAAATTATATTCCTATTACATACATCTTAACGTATTTCTTGCAACCTTTATGACGTATTGTTTTTCTTAAGCTTTAATTTGAAATATTACTGTGTTAACATACTTCAAGTAGAGTAAATTTATTCGTTTGTACTAGAGTTTTTCAAATCCTTAGAAGAGACTTATTGTCATATAATTGTCAAAGTACTTCTACTTATTTAGAAATATCTTTATTATAGAGAAGAGTCGCTAAGAAACTCGATCAGTCCTCTTATTACGTATTTCGTAAAAGCAAACCGGATTGTACACTAAAGTTAATAGATAATACGCCACGATATATACACCATTTGCCATTGCGAAGCAAATATTTAGCGATTTCTGTTATCGCCTTTATTTTACGAATTACCTAATACGGGGGTTTAATTAATTTTTTTTTTAACCTTATAAGTATTTTACAATTCATTATAATTTTAGTGAAAGTAGCGAAAGAAAGTCACTTTCATATATCACAAACATTTACGTAATGGCACAACCAATAAATGTTTCTCCTTCAACAAAATCTGTTTCACATGGTAATTTAACTTATTATCCAGAAAATGTGTGATATGCTGAACTGAAATTAGTTACCTGGGTGTTAATTTTTATTTGATGAATATTGCAGATGATAGTGCGAGTGTGGTGCGAAAGTGGCGTTGGGTGGTCGCCGACGCATGTGCCGGTGACGCCGCAGACAACGTGCCGCGATGTGCTCGAATGCTGTCGAGAGCCGGGCGACGAGCCTTGTTTGCTGCTCAGTGTTCATCCTCACCATGGAGGTTTCTATTTTTACTAGATTTTTATGCGAATAGGTGGTAAACAGACATACTGTAAATGAAACACTAGTTCTTCTAGCCAAATGGTCTAAAAATCAAATGGCTAACGTTAAAAAAAAAAAAAAAATATGTTTGACATGACACATATCAAAGTGAACTATTCCATACATATTTTAGTTTTGCTTTAGGTTAGCAATTTGGCTAAGAGCGTTAGTATAGTTTTGCTTTCCAATAATTGTTAAAGAGTAGATTTTTTATAAAAAAAATCTTATAATATATTTAGAATACTTATTATAAGTGAACCATATAACTAATTATTCTGCTTGGGATTCGACCCTCATCGAACTGATACGCCCATAACACTCAACGCAGCGGCAATGGCGTGCGTTAATGAAAATAATACCATAAACTAAAGTATATAGATAAGATTTTTTTTGAGCTGATGGCAGTAGCAAATGGCTATTCGTCTGTTCATATTGATATTAATAAGCCAATTAACAATACAAAGTGATAGCCCTCATTTTTCTATGTGTATAATAAGTTTCAGATTACGTTAATCATTGCGTTTTTATAGATTTCCCCATTACTCACGATTACACATAATCTTAAGTGACAATTTTATCCAAGACTTTATCACACTAAACTTAAAGCTGCCTCTCGTGTGGAGTTACCACAACATATCTACACGTAAGTACTTGGTTATGGATGTTCACTTAAGAATGGTTATCAGCAAGACAGGCATTAGAAAATACTTTTTTTTAATGTTATAAAATGCATTTATGCATACCAGCCCAGAGCGGGAAGACTGGGAAGGTCATGTAGGACTTACTCGGCGCTAGTCGCCGGGAGTGCCTACTAAAACTCCACGGCCAACGCCATTCTGGGTCGACGCGGGTTCGTATTTCCATACCATCATACTACAGTTGAAAAAGTTAAAGGGAAAGTTAATTGCAGAGATTTGAACTCACTACGACCAATGCGGTGTCCGAACACATTGCCATTGACCTCTGTATAAAATCTCAAGAAAGTTAGAAAAAAATGGAATAAATGTAAAAAAGTGTGAATAATGAAAATAGTAATAGAGAATATAAAATAAATCTAAACGTTATACAAAAACGTGCTTTCTTTGTCATCTTTTATGAATTTCTACTTATTCTAGTTGGTACATTTAGAAAAGTTCCAAGCTGCAGACTCTCTACAATTTTTTTTCCTATTATTGCTCTATCGGCACGAATGTTCTGACCTTATTATAAGCGAATCCCAACTATTTTATCTCTTCCTTCACGGTTAATAACTGTGAGAATTGAAAGAACAGTTATATATTAAACTTCTTATTTATAACTACACTATAACTATAGTTTTATTTTTAAAAGAGTTGCTTTCGTTTAATAAAAAATCTAAATAATATTTTAATGGCAGGTACATTTATTATTTAGTTTTTAAACGTTTACGTGAATTCGAAACTCATAATGATATTTAAGAGTTATGGTATAGCTTTGTGAATAAGAAATGAGTTGGTGAAAAATTTATGAGTAAAAGGCCAGGCTGGTGGAATGATGGTTTTGGCCTTAGTTGTTTCAAGTACATATAACGAAAGCGTCTTCAATTTCATATAAGTGTAATCAGATTCGTGCTATGTTATGTCGTGCCAGTATATAATTAATGTTTCGTTTTAAAATATGTACCTATATCTAAATTCATAACACAAATTGAAATTGTCGTCGAGTAGAGACAGCATCTCTTAAGATAAATATATTTGTTGAACAAAATTGTGATTTATAATAAAATCATTAGATCTAATTTGTGATAACAATTTGCATATTATACAACTATTAGACCACCGCTATGTCACTGCATGGAGAATCTGTGATTGACTCGCAGACATTGGGATAAAGGTCTGCCTGCACTTACCCGTTGCAAAAACAAGCTTCACGTAATTGCGTCCGATCGAGTTCTCCGTGGGAAAGATATGTCCGAAATGTCATATCCACACGGAGGGGCCTCGGTTCGACCCTGCTTTTTCTTTGTCAATTTCTCCAGTACGAGGTTTACTTTTTGAAAATTCCGTCATTACATCAGAAACTGTAGTATCTTTTATTATAAATAAATAATAATAATAGCGTATAAGTTACAATCATATTAAAACGTTAACATATAGGTACGTGCAAAGATGTCTTCCTTTAACAGGGTTTTTGTATAATCGGATAGTTCAGGTTGTACATGGATTAAACGAAAAATAATACACAATATTTGGGCAAAAATTAATTTTTGATTTATTGAAAATATTTATTTTCAATTACAAACACATTTTTATAATGAAATATTTGTCTATTGTTTTAATTATTTTTAGCCAAATAAGTGTACCATTAGGATTTCAAAAATTAATTTTGTTTATGACACAGCAATCATTAAAGAAGGCTATTTAACATCACGCTACAACCGATAGCAGCATAGCTGTATTGAAAAAAGTTATAAAACGGGTTAAAAATTATTAAATACTTTTTAATTCCTGGCGAATGAATTCGCGACGGCAGCTAGTATAATATATACCTGCTGCGATATACATATTACAAAGTTTAACATTATCCAGTGGGAATAAAAATATGAAATACCCAATTACTTGTACGTGCGACAAATAAAGATTTTTTCTTGGCTCCTTTCGTGGCGAACTTCAGATATTTCACTTATTTCGGAGACGCTCGAACTTATATAATAGCGGGAGATACTCAACATTGCTTCTGAATCTCTGATGATTCCTTATAAAGATATGTAAGTTACTTTAATAGCCGTAACAGTATTTTAATTTTATATGAATTAAAAAATAATAGAACAGAAAAATTACGTGAAGTAGGGAATGGCAGCTGATGAATGTATTAATAAGGAATGTGTGCTGCTAACAACTTCTAAAATAGGGTTATTATACCGCCAAACTTCGCTTGCAAACTTAAACTTTCATACATTTGTGTATCGTTATGCTAATTAATATTATAAATGTGAAAGTGAGTTTGTTTATTACGCTTTCACGCCTAAACCGCTGAATCGATTATGATGAGTATTGATATAGAGATAGCCATAGAGATGCAGGTAATAGCTGGTTTTTGATAAATAATTTTTTTTCCTTGTATAAATGTATGTAATTATTCTGTCAACGTGCATAATATGGAGGTTATTTATAATAAAATTGTGATTAGGGGCCATACGTAAAATACGTTCGCACTAATGGAAGGGCAGGGGGTGTAGGTTACTGAGACTAAATGTGACCGGGCCGGGTGGTTCCGTTCGTAGCCTATAAAACAATTTTGTAAATTTTTCATCTTATTGCTGATATTTATTAATTTATAAAAGTTTTAGTATTTCGAGCAATAATTTGTGTACTT
This sequence comes from Actias luna, assembly GCA_039707435.1. Lineage (NCBI taxonomy): Eukaryota > Metazoa > Arthropoda > Insecta > Lepidoptera > Saturniidae > Actias > Actias luna. The sequence goes on along the minus strand of JAZHAC010000002.1, from coordinate 9,971,718 downwards.
TTATTAATTGCCATATATTATGTAAGGGGGGTGGGGTTATCATTTGTGTTGTAATAATAATGTGGGGTTTGCAGAAAATGTGAAATAGCGCGACAAGGGAGGGAGGGTTCTATAAACTAAAATTTGCGCGATGTATTTTATGAACGGCCCCTTGGAAACTATTAAATACATTCAAAAACAATTCAAGTCGTTTGGCATGCTTTTGTCAAATTAGATTTTATTCTCTATAAAATGTGCCAATAATTATTATTCTGTTTATTTTCTTGTACGGTAAATTAAAATGTTATTTAATCATGGCTTATTGTACACGATTTGATTCAAAATTAATAACTAACATTATTGACGTAAAATTTGCTATTCCACTTAACAAAAATTGAAAATGGTAAGTCATAAATAATGAAAGTCATATTACGATCTTACGAAATAACGATCTCTACTCATGAATGCTTCAGGTCAATTGGTTGTCGGTACTCCACCATGTAACTGGTCTACTGCTATATTAGCTTGCTTACTATATGAGCTACGCTATGTACCTTGGTTCTGTATTGAATTTGGTATCTTGGAGTAATTTCTATCATATAGCTATAATTATAGTTCGCTGAATGTTAAGGATGTCATACTATTGAATGTAGTTAATGTACAAACAAGTGAAGATCTCCAATTTACAGTGTGTGAACATATAAATCACTTTAATAAATTAAAATCGAAACATGTTTTGAAATTGGTTTATAACTTTATACAATGGTTTATAAAACAAACAAAAACACATATATTACGCGATTTATGGCCTCCAGGATGTCAAACTAAGGTGCTCTGTATCTTGGTAGCTAGTTTGTCTTGGTTTATATGAATATATCTTCATAAAACTAATTAGTAAAATAATGGTGTGACTCAATAATGTAACATGTACGTTTTCAAATTAGACTATCAAAAGTTGTAATTCGAAGTAATTTTGATGATAAGAAACACGCGAAGCAGAAAGAGTGTGTGGGAATATTCTTTTAATTTGCTCGTTAGTCATATTTATATTACCTATTTACATCGCCAAGCGGCGTAACAAAACATCATAACTTAAATTTACCATAATAACTTACGTGCAGTGCAGAATAATAATGCATTATATGCTTATACTAACATTTGGCTTTATATCTACAACTTATTTTTTTATTTGCTTATATACATATATCGCCTCACTCGTGAACGGAAGGAGCAATTTCGCTAATTATATTTTGTTATGTACGTTATTGTCATGAGAAGGTATTTACGAAAGAAACTTAGGTAGTTGAGTGGAACATTAAAAATCTATATATATATAAATGAATCGCCGAAATGTATGTACGCGCATGACTTGCGAACGACTGCACCAAATCAGATAATTCTTTTTTTTATTGTGTTATTTATTGTCAGTACACGGTTTGTATAATATAAAAAGATATAACTTTTTTTTTAAATCTCATAATATGAAAACTGAGTGAATGAATGGGACAGAAGACTGTGAGGAACTATATATAAATGAAACGATAAACCGATTTCATTTATCCATGTTTTTAAAGTTTACTTTCCAATGTCTACTTTAAATTTTTTAGCGACTGCGATTTTCTTTCTGACTGTATATTACGTAGACGATAAACAAATAACAAAATCTGTTGTTGGAAGTTTGTGAACTCAACTTGGTGTTTCCAGATTCGTGAAAAGACGAAAAAAAATCGCTTGTTCGCGTGTCGGATAAAAAAAAATATATTTACGCACCACATAGAGAAACAAAAAACATACGTTATCAATAAGCATCATATTAACTATATTTTAATATTATATAATTAAAAGACATTTGATTAATTGGAGCTATAAACAAGTTTTATTCAATAACCAAAACAAATGAAAATGGAAACGATATTAGATATAGCCAGTTCTATTGATCTTAACGAATGGAAGTTGGTAGGTTGATTAGGATTGATTATAGTTAATCAATATGTTAAAAATATACAAATTGATCAAACCGTTTTTGAGTGTTAGCGAAAATAAAGAACATCGATTATAGGTGATACAAAGTTGACCGGGTCAGCTAGTTAAATATAAATTTATAATGTATTTTAGACAATCACTACGTATTTGTATAGAATCTCATTGAGATTGAGATCTCATAGTATTGACAATAATAAAACCGGGTAGAAATTTCATGAGAATCACTTACTAAGTCTATAATTTTTATACTTATAGTATTTCATTTCTATAATATCGAATCTGAAGTGCTCGATCCGAAGCAGTACGATTTTAAAGCGATGACTGCTCAGTTAATACTTCAATAGTGTCTACGGACGCCGAGTTAATGGACGTGAGTTTGAATTCCCGAATGAGCCCGAGCTTTCTGTGATAGTAAACATCGTAATGAAACACAGCATGCTGGTCGAGTTTTTGTCTAATGCCCAACTGGTTCACTACAACCCCTTTTTTATTAACCTGGTATTTAAAATCCTCTCCTTTACGGACTTTCTCATTGCAAGACGCAAGAGCATTGCGAGAGGTACATGTGATGACTCATCGGGTGCTAATCACCCAACACTACCCAATATAACACATTACGGCGACATTTCAAACTTCCGTGTTGTCCGAGACCAAGGATAACCTTCACACTTCTTATAGAACTTACAACACTCAAGATGTAAATCTGTCGCCAAATACCTATAGGTGTGTTCCGTCAGTTGCACTTAAGAGGTAGTTCCTCCACTAGGCTTGGCGTGTCACCGGATGACTCCTACACGCCACTCTTGAAACTCGCTCGGCATATTGCAAATTAATTTTTTCTCTACGTTAACAAAAAAAGGCTGACGTACTCACTGTTTACGAATAATAAATGTAGCTCCAAGAAAGAATAAGATAAATATGGTGAGAAAAAACAATTTAATATAAAGTCGTCGTTTCTGAATATAAATATATTGTTTTCCTGTAGAATAAAACATTTTTTACTTTTTATAAGTATGGACTTTGTTGTGTTGTGGCGCTTTTATCTCGTAGAACTACTATAGCTACGGTCGCACATAAAAAATACAAACATGCGCAAAATGAAATGATTTTAATATTACAAACTGCTACTTTTTATATTAAGTTGTAATAGTTTGTTTTTAAGGGACTTTGAAGTGCAGTAATACATTAATCTAGATTTCTTGATCGATAAATATTCAATATATTACTCAAATTTTCAATTTCAAATAATTTTCAAAATATAGTACACATCTCCAATAATATAACATCCGTACAATCAGGTAATGTCTTTCGTATTATCGATGACTATTTGTTGAATTACATCCATAGCAAAATCAAACTACTAAGTTAGATTTAGTCAATAGCCCTCCCACAATATATCTCTTATCAAAACATACTTTCCACCTACGTATATTATTTCATTTGAAATAAATATTTAGCCCAAATGAAAGTAATAAACTCCTTTATAATTATGAATGCAGTTTCGTCAAAGGTTCACTAATTGTTGCTTTTATGATTTGTATAGGCGCATATATTTTTTCACGGCGATTTTCGATTTTAATCATAAATTAATTTCTCTTATTTTCTTTTTTCCTTTTTTTGTAGCAATTTTAAAAGAGTGTTTCGTAGTAAATCTTACAAAAATTCTGGAATATCTGTTAATGTAATATTATTATCGTGTTTCCGGATGAATTGCTAATTTGATTGTTATTTGATAATATATGGTAAAGAATATTCGGCACAATGGTTTTATCGAATAAAATTTGTATTATCCTCAATTAGTATATTATGCACTTTTCTCAAACTGATTCAGGATTTTGCTCAGAGCTAATTAAGGTTCAACAATATTATGCACATAGAGCATTACATTATTATTTTTTAAAACCAGAATGTTAATTATACATAATGCAATGTTTACATTTCAATTCTTTAATTATTGGAACAGATATTTTTGTGTATTGCTGTGGTTCCCCTTGAGATATAATAAGGTTATTTAGATTTTCAAATGATGAAAATATAACACCGACATTTCCTATTCCTCGGCTCCGAAATGTCGGAGATTTCCATTGTTAACAGTGAAGGATCTAAGGTCGCGTATTATTGGTAGTATAAATGTAAAACAACAATTAAATTTTTATCTAATTTACCATGTTATTTTTTTCGATAATCAAAACGTCATTAGACTTTTTTATCGTAATTGAAAAACTGTTCAAATATTGTTATGTTTTATGTGTTTTTATGGCAAGATATTGATTTCAGTTTGAAATCTAATGAAATACTCATAAAAATAAACGTATGAATAATATTGAAGAAATAGCACTACCGTACTTATTATTACTATTACTCCTAACTTATTTAAATGCCCTTTTTTATTTCAGTGCACGTTTTAAGAGACAACGAATTGCCTCTAGAAATGGCATCAGCTCTTGGACCTGACGTGCAGTTTGTTCTGAAGTACATCGATTTTGGTACGTAAATTATACTTTATTCAATTTAAATTTAAGACAATTGAGTACATATCACTACTGTCTGAATATCACAATACCCGTTTATTTAATTTCGAAAAGGTTTATGTCTAGTATGTAATATAAAATATTTAACATAAAGTAATTTAATATTACTCGTGTAATTTCCGTGTATTTATCTGTTTTCCAAAAAATAATCTGCAAACAGCACATTGCTTCTTTCATGTAATTATTTCTCAAAATATACGAGTATTTCAATAATAATAACAGCAAATTATTTATAATACTAAAATAATACCTATACTAGTGTTCTGTTTAACGTTAAATATGCGATTGAGCTCTGAATAGTTGACATTTACAGCTAGTATGCTTAACCATCACGAACTGAAGCGATGATAGCTCAGTGGTAGTGTGTACGACTTCGCGTCAAGGGACGTGGGTTCGAATCAAGCACCTACAATGAGCTAGAGCTTTCGGTGAAGGCAAACATCGTGAGGAAACCATAGCATGGTGGTAGGGCTTTTTCTAATGCCCACCTGGGTAGCTACCACCCTCAAGTTGTAAACCTGCCGCCAAATACCAATAGGTGTGTTCCGGCAGCAGCACTTGAGAGGCAGTTCCTTCACAGGTTTAGCGTGTCTATCAACTTGGGCCGTATCGTCACTTAAGATCAGGTGAGATTATGGCCATAACGCTAAACCTTAAGATTAAAAAAAAAAAAAAAACTTATGTACCTATATCGATAGTCGTCATATGTTTGAGAGGTGTTAAAGTAAGGCCGGGTCTTCACATTCGCACAAATATGCGAACTCACATGTTTGGGTTGATATTGGCAAATGTATACGCAAAGTTTTGATGATATTGACTGTTCCGAGCTGAGTCGATTTTAAACATAAAATAATGTGTACGAGATTGCCTTGACATTGGTTGTCACACATTCGTGTGTTAATGAACAATTTATAGATACAGAGCAAGCGCAAATGAATTTGATAATGAGTATGCAAATGCATTGCATATTCTTTATGTTTGCAACTACATATACTGCACAAGAATGCGAATAAAGAGTATCTATCTATATTATTTAATAATATAAAGGGGAAAAGTTTTTTTCTTTGATTACGCTTATCTTAGAAACTACCTACAAGACGAATTTAAAACTTTTTTGATATTTGATAGAACTGTAAAGCTGTCCAGCTTTAGGCTACTTAATAGCAAAGCTGTATTGAACAAAATTACAAAAACGGGCAACAACAATTAAATATTTTTTAATTTCACGCAAAGAAAGTTGCGGATGCAGCTAGTTAAATATAAACATAAATGTGTCGATAATATCTAATACTTTATAAGAATTACGTTGCGAATACATATATTATCTACGTTATTTGTTAATAAAATATAAATAAATACTAACATTTTGGACCCGCATTTTTCAGAGTTAATTTAACCCGTGTTATACTATAAAGTGGCCTTAGAGACATATAAGGAATATTATGACATATTCGTGTTGGAAATTCTCTGAAATATAACGAATCTAAAGAAATCTGATAAAAATATTTACACTTTTTTACAATCTACCTTTTACGAAGTGTTTTATATAATATTAAATGTTTAAAAATTGTAAAAAAAACTGTAATTGTCAAAGTACAGTTATCGAATAAAACTAATAGAGACTTTTTGAACGTTTCCATCTGAAGAATCCTAGAAGAAACGAGAAGAACTAATTGAATATCAATACATATCCTAATAACCTACGCAACTGATGTAATATTCAACAGAAATATATCGACTGTGTAAATGAATTTTGGTGTTCATAATTATTTACAGTTTTAATCAATTATACGTTTCAACATTCGGATCTAGGTTTAATAATGGTCTCTATAACGTACCAGACGTTGAGAAATAATCTCAAACATTTTGATGTTTCCTGGTGCACGTAATAGATCTAATTTTAAATTTAACAGCGTGTACGAAATGTGATTTAAATAAAATAAGATTCTTGCCATCTTTTTTTTTTCGTGGAGAAATGCATTTACTTATGGCCTCCCAGCACGAGGGGACTGGGAAGGTTATGTGGGATTCACCCGACGCTAATCACCGGGAACACCTACTAAAACCCCACCGATATCTGTAGTCTTGCCGGGACGACAGGATGCTTCTTGCCAACTACATTTTCTCTACTTGTTTTTTTATATTTACCTATTTTGCACTTGAGAGCTAGTACCTCCACTAGGCTTAGCGTGTCTACCATCCCCACAAAGTCACTTAACATCAGGTGAGATTGTAGCCATAACGGTAAACCCTATAAAGTATTAGAGAAAACAATACTACAGTTGGAATGCCTGTTCATACTGCTTTTTTGTTAAGACTCTTAAAAGTACGTAGTGGTCAATTGTTATTGGATACTTCTAACAATTGTATATTACAGTATAGTTTATGTACGAGTCTCTTTGTTTACTCAAGTACTTTGCCAGACTTTAATGTTTGCGGGTTAAAAGACAATTATTATCCATTGTTTACTTTTAAAGTGAGCGATGAGACGGAAGATAAGCATGAAATATTTTTATAAGGACGTTTAATAGGAAACGATTAAGTACAACTAATTGGGTCTTGATATTTTCAAGAAGCTAATAAAGATCTTTATTGTTTGAATAATCACATTTGAAATTAATTTGATTTTTATAAAGTTTCATCAGTTGTCAAATTTAGATTTTAAAGCATATTGTGTGAAATATAATGTATCGATTTTTGTTGTAAGCTTCCAATAAAATGATCGGATTTTTACACATTATCTGTGTCTGGATGTTCTTTTTCGTGAATTATAGTTCAAGATTGTTTTTATAACAAAATATTAATGTTTTTTTTTGTAGTATTATATTTATATATTATAAAGTAATAGTTGCAAGGATGAGTCTATTACAAGTATACATATTGAGAGTATCCTTTTGTCTTCTTAATTTACTATTATTCTTGTAAAATGTATCATACAGTACCTACATTTCGTAACAAATCGTATACCTATTGCAAACTGTCTAGAGTTCATATATATCTGTGATTAAAAAATATTCATGGAAAATGGGTTTAATCGTACTCGAGTTATAAGCAACCAGAGTAACGTAAAGAGTAAATATGATGATTACTAAGCTTTATTGTATTTCTAAATATGATCTTGCATGCCATATGAATACGATACTATCAGCTAAAATGTAGTGCATCAGCACGGTACAAACATTCTCACTTATCTTTACAAAGTTGGATAAAAAGTAATTGTAGGATTATATTCCGTATGCAATCGGGACCCTTTATTTGATTCCTTGATTGATGGATGGATAAAGATTAATGGCAGCGGGCACTCTTTCCAAATTGGCTGTCCCTATTTCCAGAACGTATTATTACTTTTCCTCGAGTGTCGTCCGTCTGTTACTTAAACGCTGCGGAATTTAATTACAATATTTGTTCATGGAAGAGACAGGCTTTTATTAGAAAACAATTAATGTAAAGTCAATTTATGTTCGGAAGGGAGGAATGAAATTTAACCAGCTGTCTTCGTATTCGATGAATTATAAAAAATCATATAGGTACTTCTATATATATATTTTCATATCATATTTCCTATCGTATTTGGTATTCAAAACGGCTTTTAGACACCCATATACAATGCTAAGACCATATATTCTGTTTTAATTTTATTTATCATTACTAATAGTAGAAATTTTAAAGTGAGTTTGTTTGTATGTTACGCTTTCACATCTAAACCGCTGAATCAATTATCGATGAATTTTGGTACAGAGATAGATGGGAATCTGGAGACAGTGATATGCTAACTCTTTTCGAGTAAAACAGGGATATGGAGAGTGATAAACTTTGTATGAAACTTTTTATTCCTATTTGCTTCAAACTTTAGAGAGTAATTGCTCATGCTTATAATTTCAAATTTTGGGTAAGTTCATATATATCAGTACTGACCAACATACTAAATAAATAATTTGGTGGAACATTATCAATCTACTTAATAATGTTTTAAATATGTATCGCAGTCCATAGATATTTTCAACTTTTTTTTTACAAATAGTAATAATAGTCTTTTTGAAGTAATAAAACGAATAACATACAAGATAGATGTACGTGATTATGCAAACGTGGTCTAAAATTTACCCAACGATTCGAATAATTTATTAACTCGTTCAACTGGATACTCTGCGCGTATTATATTATTAATTTAAAACGTTTACCAACTGGATTAATAGAAGGCTGTAAACATAACAACTATAGAATATTAATTTGAGTGTTCGGTATATCGATCTCGGCGTATGCACAATATAATTTAACCTTAATAAGAGACCTAATTGCATACTGATCAGACTATTACCGTGGCAGTTAACTGATAAAACGACAGTCTACAAAACGTTACCTTATCAACAAACCACAATCATGAAAGCATTCACACTGACAAATAGTGACCCACGCACACTCTTGCACAATTCACCTGTTGCCATAGTTGTAGACGGAGGCTTTGCTCGGGCGCAGGTTGTAAGTTCTCCCACTATCGTCGCTACGTTAACGTTTACTTTCTCCCTCTATTACGTGTTGTTGAAAAGAGAGGGCAGTTTCAAATAATGTCGGTAAAACAGCAAGCGACTGCTGCGCCGACTGCCCGGACTGGATCAACGGTCTATCTCGCGTAAAGCGGACCTAACTTAGTTTTAACTTAACAACGTAGCGCGGCGATTGTTTTATTCGATTTGACAATCGATTTTTAGCAATGCTGATTTCAAAACGTCATAATACGATTTAGGAGACCGTTTTTGTGTATTATTAAACATAAAGTGTTGGATTTCTGTGTCAGTTTTGACCGATATGGTGTTAATACAGGCTTCGATTGAGTGAATGTTTAAATCACGCCGTGTGCCACAGTGCTATGTAGGTTCGTTAAAAGTGTCAGTGCAAAGTTAAAGTTCAAATTTGTGGTGAAGATTTACAGAAGTATTATACGTTTAACCTTTTATGTCATTGTGTTTCGCGTGTAAATGGTACAACAGGATTAATACATAAACTTGAACGTAACACAGGGTATGTACGAGTTACTTTACCGTAAAATCTTAAGTAATGCAGTACCGTTAAATATACTAAGTTTATCTTGAAATTTCCGTGATCGATTCAATTAGAAAAATGAAGGTTATCGAACATGTCAATACGTACTCACGAAACACGTGAAGGTTTAGAATTTGTTTCAATAATTTGAATATATTTAATTCTGGTTAACCACTAGGTAAAGTTGCTAGTATTAAATAAAGAAAAATAAATGACAAATGCGGAAGGTTTAAAAAATTATCTAACGAAGGAGGTAGTCATCTCGTTGGTAAAAGTTGACTTACAAAATTCTTAGCAAAGCCCGGTCTAACAGGTAGGACTAATTAATGTTGTGATTACATCAACGTTCATTCGACACGTGTATGCGTGGTCCTTTCGTTGAGAGGTCACATTTCAAATGTACACAATTTAGCTTATTCTCTCCATTGTTGTTCTACGTATAACTTCCTAGTATATATTGTACTCATAAACTATTTTTATTTTGTGTGTTTTTTATTATCTATACTATAATATAATAAAGAGGAAAGATTTGTATTTTTCTTTGATGAATAAGCTCAAGAACTACTGGATCGATTTCGAAAATTATTTCACCATTAGAATGCTACATTAGCCCTGAGTAACATAGGCTACATAACATTTTTATATAAAAATGATTAAATAAAATTTTAGTTCTACGCGAACGGAGTCGTGGACACAGCTAGTAAATAATATTTTATTACATTTTATAGGTTTTAGCTACAATCGCGATTGATGCGAATTAATGATGAGTCTAAAAATAGTCTGATTGGTAGAATAGTGAAATTGGATCTCAAGTGGACGTGCCGAAATCCACTATAGGTGCTTAGCGACAGATTTTCAACATGCCTCTGATACCTAACCAGACGAGCGTTAGTAAATACCCTACAGTCATAATATAGCTTCTTCATGACATTTTTGATGTGGAGTGAAAAAAACGCATGTAGGGTAATTTTATCTTGAAATCAATAAGAGCTTTTGATGCTACTAAATTAACCATGTTTGCGGATACTAGGATATTAATATTATTATTTCAGAAATAATTATATTAATACCGATCAACGCATATGCTTCTTAATTGAGAAAAGAAACTGTCGTTTATCTTAACAAGTTACGCCCAAGGAATTATGTCAAAATCCGTGTATAAAGCATATATAACTATTTAATCTTCCATATAATTTTACCAACACATATTTTTAGATATGAATAAAGTTAGATTTCTATCACAAGCGGGTATGTGAACAATGTGATTGCAGTGTTTATATGGTGTATTTATAAGAATATAAACGCGTCGCATACGTAAGAAGGGAGAAATATCTTCAATGCACTATTATGTATGCTATACGTGTCCGGTAAAATAAAAACTATTGTTGCTTTCATTTAATATTACACCGAATGTCGATAATGTTCTAATGGATTCGATGTAGTGTCTTAGTGTGCAATGTAGTATATGTATGGTCGGCGAATTCGAGATGTTAAATACTTGAATGGTTGAGTTGTCCCATGCGTAAAAATGTTATGATAGTTTCAATTACAGGTATATTATTTTTTAGTATTCCGACCTCAATATTACTTGTTTCCTAGTAACAATCTATCCGACGATCAGAATACGTTAAATGTAGTAAAGGAACTGGTCCTCAAGTGCAGTTGTTAGATCACATTTATCGATATTTGACGACAGATTTATTATGTGTCATTGTTAGTCTGGTGGGTATTGGAAAATCCATCACAATGCTATAGCTTCATTATGATGGTTGGCCCTTTGTACTAGCAATATAACTCGATATATATGTGTAAAGGTATATAATGTATTTTAAATCTATACATGTGATAAATCTGTACAAAAATCGTTTTTGTACATTGAAAATATAAAAAAAAGCTAGAGTAACCAAAAGAACCCATTTCTAGTATTTTTGGAATTTGTGTCTGTTTATCTGTTTTTCTGTGCACGCATCACGTAAAATGTACAAAACCAATATGGATAACTTTTATACGTCAAAATTGTACGGAATTTGGAGTATTATTTAGATTTGTTTCATCCCAACCCATCAAGAGATATATATCTATATATTAATATGTGAAGCAAAATATATGTATATAAAAATGAATCGCCGAAATGTATGTACCCGTATAGCTTCCGAACGACTGTACCAAATTGAATAATTCCTTTTTTATTATATTCGTTATTATTAGAACAAGGTTTATATAAAAGAAACATAAAAAACGTTTTTTTTTTAATCGCATAATAAGAAAAGTGATTGAATGTTACAAAAGATTGTGAGATATCTATATATAACAAAATAAATCGCCGTTCGTTCGTTGTACTAAACTCAAAAACGTAGTTGATACAAAATTCACCGGGTCAAACACTAAACAAATAAATGGTTTTTCGTTTTATTAAACGTACGTCGGTTGATAAAGTATTCAAATCCACTACCGAGGAGCTATAATTGTTACAAAACCATTATTTATTATTTATACGATATTGACCCTTACTGTACAAGAATCAAGTTACATAAGGTAGTATAAAGGCTCATATAAACTAGTTGTATTTTAGAAAATTAAATTTATTAAAAATCTAAAATCTCTGTCTTCTCTAACAGTCAAAACAGTAGGAATTTATAGTAAATAGTTTTAAGCTTCAGATCATGTAATATTACTCATGCGTCATATTTAGTGAAAAGAAATCATATAAAGACAGAAGCTTTTGAATTGCTATTTACTTTTAAAAGTTGCGAGTAATTTGAGACATTTGTCTGTGTTCTTAAAGTTGAGTTTCCGTTACTTGTAAGGTTACCGAATAAAAAATGCAGAGTGTCGACGCAGCACATTCCAGAGATGCCTTTAATTAGAGGCAGGTAAAGTCGCGAGCGCCGTTCCCCCCAGCCGTGACGGTTATGTCTTAACTTTAAGGTTTGTCGTTAACCTTTCTTGTTACTGAAACATTTTGTTTCCAAAGGGCACCTTAATTATGTTGTGGTTGTATAATTATGTTCGAATGAAATTTGCTATACGCATGTGCCATTTAGAATATTATGATAACTGCTAATATTTTCTGTAATGTTAACAGATTCTGGACAAACTTATTGTATAAAAGATCTTATGGTGCAGTGGTAGTAAGCTGTGGCACGATATCCGCCCACGGCAAACTTTCATATGATATCATGATTATCAGTTTTCTATCTTTAGGCGCGAATCCAGTCTTCAAAGAAGGTTCTGGTCACAGCCATCCAAAAATCGGTCAAGTGCGAGTCGGCGTATGAACTTGCTTATGATCGATATGGTGCATTCCTACAAAGGGCGTGGGCAAAGCTGTGAGACAAACACTAACCGTGAAAGTGTGACGTCACAAGTTTATAAGTATTTTCGCATTAATCCGCGCTTGTCTATCTTGGTTTAAATATCTGACTAGAAGAAGTGCTGTAAGCTGTCCCTGGTCTCTCTTAGTATGGGAGATTAAGAGTCATCGTGGTGTTTTTGGTGGGTATTTGACGGTGTCTGATACCTGCTAGTTGCTTTTACACTAACATAAGCAAACTTTATATTTTCTAGGAAATCAATATTTATCGCATGATGTAAACAAAACGTTCATTACGTCGAGTCCCGTTTTTTGACGTTAAGGAAAATATATCATGGTACCGGTGGCTAGTCTATCTAGAACCTATTATTCTATTTTATTATTCATGTCGCGATCTTTAAATTATTTATGTTGTCCCACTAAATTAGAAAATTATAATTTTATTATAATAAACTTACATTCGATACTTTTTTTCTACGTGGGACTATATCCGCTCGCTCCAAAGTTCTTTTATATAATATCTTTGTTTCTACTTTTTAGATTACATTGAATTAAATTGATTAACTTAAATTCTACAACTTTTATTAATTGGTCGTAATAGACTGGTATTATAAAACTGAGTTAACCATTTACATTTTAATGTTTAATGATTGTTAGTATAAAGAATTCCTAAGCAACGCGATAATTGTTTCCGATCATTGAACCTTTCAAAATGAACACTTCCCACGCATGTTTTTATAGTTTATGCTTAGTAGAACTTGTAATTTTTTAATATACAATATAGACAAAATTAAAACTCGTTCCAAAACAGGATTCATGTGTACCTATAATGTTTTAATTCTGCATATCATACATATAAATTTTAATTTAGATATATAAAATGCGTAGATTTTGTACTTTATATGTACCTATTTTAAAAGGCAACCTCTCGATATCTGACTATCCGTTAATATGCTAATTACTGAGAGAGATACGAACTTCTTAGCTATTCATTGCTTCACCGTGCGGGTGCCGTGACCATCGTCTGGAGAGAGGGAAACTCCGAACAGTTCCCGAGACTTGTGACACGGATGTAGGTTAAACAGACACTGCCAAAATTAGTAGGAGCCTGCTATCACAGATTCAGATACCCGTTCTAATATATAACTTATTGTAGTCCTAAACACACCGACTGTTGAACTAATTTATATGATTATTTTTCTAAAACAATTTAAAACAGTCTCTGATCTAGATTTTAGTATCTCTACACTAGTCCAACCGTCATAGAGAATAAAAAAGGAATTCGTATATATCTTATGGTACGAGGTAAAATACACAACTAGTTATAGAGAGATATAGAGAGTAATAGATAATTAAACGAACAAAACAATAAAAATAAATAATGCACTATAAGATTATAAGACATATAATATTTAATTACCTACTTATAATTTATTACACGTAACTTTTAACCATTATATTATACATTAACGTATGAAACAATATTATTTATTGAAACCATGTTTGTTGGTTAAATAATACAGTCATATTATTATTCAACATTTGTTGTAAAATTAGTTTCGTAAATTGGCGTGGTATATAACGTTATCATATAACCATACAACAACAAGCTGATGCATGTACTATAATACCAGTATGAATTTAATCCACTTCAGCCTGTTTTTATAAATTATACGAAGATATGATTGATTAACAGAACAATATTTTCTAATGTATTTCTAATAATTATTACTAACACAAAGTTCCTACGTTCCTGAATGCTAGCGCCTTTACTTTCCTTTCAAATTAAAGAAAAATTACTTTAAAAACATAAACTCTAAAATATTTATATGTTATAAAGTATTACGTCATTGGCATGTTTTTGCTTCACAACGCTTTTTTTTATTTATTTCAAAACTTTAGCAGCTTTGTTGATTATGGGCTATATCTTGAAACCAAATTTTTAACTACTTTCATTTATTCGTTTTAAGTGAAGTTATCAGTATTTATCTAGATTCAATGACAATACAGTAAACTTGACTACACGATTAGTGATTTACAGATAACTGTCTTGATTTTGGGTGTTACCTACTTTGTGTTTGATTCTATGTAAAATTTTCCCCCAAACATGACTGAATATCTGTCACGGATACTGTTGATATAGTTCAAAAAAGTTTGGAAAATCCAAATGTACAAGCCTCATTCCATTAATTTAATTTGTTAAGGGAAAAACAAACCGTAACATTGGCTTATTTTAATAAATATTTATTATTTAATAATTTTTTGATTATTTGTTCTATATTTTTAAGCAAGCATGATTTATTGCTTGCTAAAAAAACTCCGTAGATAGGTTTACTTACAGAATATGTTGAAACGCTAACCTCTTTATTATGAAAAAATGTTCGACTCGGCTGTATGGTTTCGGAACCTTTGCCTTTTCCTTATCTTTGCCTTTTTCTTAAAAAGAAAAAAAATTGATAATACATATAACTTGTGGTAAAAGTAGTTTATGAGCCAAAAATGGTTTGTTCTTGACGTGTTCAGAGTAGAGCATTATCTCACACCCGCTTCGCGGTATGAGGCGTGCTATATGTTTTATATTCTATAAGCGATCATTGACTCATCACGATATATCCAAAACTGCTAGACCTATAGCATTGAAATTTGGTATAGTTTTCCTTTCACCATGTTACACCATGCTACAGATTTCACGACCATGCGCGGTTGACGGGAAAAACTCGAGTAAAGTCAGGTGCAGCAGCTAGTGTCGAAATATAATGCAGCTAAATATACAAACTTTATTAGTAGGTACATGAGAGGTGATAAATTTTGCTGGTAATATAAGCACTAGTTATCATGGTGCAGTAGATGATTTATGAAGTTGTAGGGCTGACAGGCTTTTAACAGATGACGTATTGAGGGATGTAAATTGGACAAAGAAATATTAGGCAGTACATTTGGGGTGCATGAAAAGGGCCACCGCGAGTGACGATACCCGAGTACGTCTGGCGTACCCTGACCTTGTATCAGTCCTGATACCAACTTCACTGACTGGCCAATCTCTTCACCACGGCACGAATGTATTTTATTTTAATACAATTTCTATCAATACGATGATGATGACGAAGAAGAAGTACATTTAAATTTGAAAAATGACGTCACAAGTACACTCAATAGTCTGTGGACCTATGGACGTCGTGGAATCTCGTGAAAGTTGGCCAACATTCTCTCAAGATATGAAGTGGATGGGTCGAAGGAACCAGTTTCGTGAATCGGCAAGCGTGGCCAAGAAAAGATGAGTTTGGAATCCGCCGTCGAACAGGTTGTTAAACGTAGTATCGTCGCCAAAAAACCTGTCATTGATATAAAATTTTGTTTACACTTCAAATATTTTTTTCTACCACAGAGCAAAATAATGACGATGAAAAGATCCAAATATTCAGCATATTAAAAGCGTGTCAATGGTCATGGCTGTCATGCCGGCTTCCAAGCTTCTAGGTAGCTGGATCTGCACTGACAAATCCCAAAATGATAAAAAAAAATAGTTACTATGACGAGTTTATCAATATAGTCATATATACTATAATATATAATAGTGACGATTTAGTCGGTTACAAATTCCTACAACCCCACTTGAACCCTGAATATATATCACCTAATCTAAAACGTGCTTAAATATTGCATTACGATATGTTAGACTAATGTATGTTGGCAACATTCATCATGTCTTACCACTTTAATTACATTATCGCTGAGTATGCTAAAAGCGACAAATAAAAATATTTACATCTGCATTAAGAATAGAAAACAAGTCTATGCTCATGCCCACGTATTTTAGTTGAAACATTGCAAACTAAATAATTAGTATCTATTTTCGGCATCAATTAAAACTATACAAAATATTTTTCGTACTTACTTTGTGTTTGTTGAGCTGTACAAAATTAAGCATTAAAGTTATTTTATTTATAGAAATCTTACTTACTTCTTGTACATTTTTATGTAAGATTACCTATTTAATATTTAAACAAATTATCTACCTTATTAGAGGATGTATATTTTGGATGCGTATAGACTTCTTGATTTTCATGTTTTAGAGTATTATTATTACATAAAATAAACATTAGTTATACGAAATTTATATTTGCTTGCAATAGTTTCGGTATTAATTTCATTTAAAGAACCTTCAACGTCGAGTCCGTGTCTGTAAAGAACAAAGTGATTCGACCTATACAAATGAATGGAGAAAAAATCCCGTGCGATTCCTCTCACGTGCCATTGTGAATTGTTTCTACTATCTAAACGCCGGCATTTAATCGTCGTGGCCTTATTGTCACTGGTATCTGGGATCTCATGACAATGGTGCTGTAAGCCTAGATTACCAGCTGGGAGCTTAATGCCGGTATTCGTTTAGTATGAATTTGTTATAACATAAAAGTTTGATAAAATATCTAATCTTCATAATAAATTTATCACAGCCTTTCCTTTAGATGTATGTAGATTCTCAAATGACATAATACTTGCTAAGGCGGCGTCTAGGACGTACTAACCAGTACGTATAGTTCACCACACTTTCTCATGAGCCCTTCAACGATTTTTGCTGTTTAAAATACCTACAATGATTTTCAACCTCTTTGTATTCAAGGCGTGTTATTAATGTTTTTGAAAGTAGTAGATTTATCAATATATTATATTTTGTACTGTATGAATTTGGCACAAAATTATAATATGTTTAGTTATTAGTTTTATAAAAAGTTACTCATCGTTGGTGTCATATATTTATATCATTTTGTACGTAATTACCAAGCTTTTAAGCTAAATGATATTGATATCTGTTAATAAAATGGACTATTCGGGATGATAAATAAGACTGCCCGCGGTGAGTTATAAATGAAAACTCACTTTAATTGCCGCTTTAGTCACCTAAGCCAAGTGATTTACCTTATTTTGCAGCTGGTATACTATGCAACGAATGCTTTTTATAATGCACGAAGATAGCTCCTAGAAATTAAATAATTAATATATAAAATAATTATGCTACTCTTTAGCGTGATACCATCACTAATAATACTTGTTTATGGCTCGTTTGAGAACGCCTATGTTGTAGTAACGGAATATGCCCATTAGGAAGTAGTTCTACATCTTGACATTGTGGCAAACTTGAAAATTTCCAAACTTCTATGTTGTTGTTGGAATAGACGTTGCTGTGTAGATATCTATATCTATACTAATATTATAAAGCGGAAAAGTTTGTTTGTTTGGACGCGTTAATCTTAGAAACTATCGGACGGATTTCAAAAATTATTTTTGCATTTTATATCGTGGTTATGGCAGAAGGTTTTAGGCTATTTAACATCACGGTTCCACCAATAGGAGCAAAGCTGTATTGAAAAAAGTTACAAATCGTATAAAAATTAAAGTGAGAGACTAACTTCTTAGCAAACCATGGATTCACAGTACGGGTGCCGGGTCCATCGTGTCGTAGGGAGGGAAACTCCGAGCAATGTCCGAGACATGTGACTCGTATGCATGTTTAAGGGGCCCCTTGTCGACGGGCGTCAACACTCATCTTCACCACTCGCGTTTCTCTCCCTACCCAGCCAAATTTGGTAGGAGCGCAGCTTTAGAAACACGTTTTAGTATAGAACTTACTGCAGTCCTAGACAGGCCGAGATCTTTTAGAAGGTTATACAGAGATTTAGCTGATATACCTCTCGCTCCCACTTTGACCGCGTTTAAATTGACCACGTTCATATTCAGGTCATTTAATAGCTCGTAGTATTTATTTCTTTTTATAGCGTATTTATTTGTAAACGTTTAAATATTTTTTAGTTTCACACGAATGCAGTCGCGGACACAGCTAGTAGCTTTGTATACAACTAAACTGAAGACTTTCATACTTGCAACGTATTGATCAAGATGACATTTGTTTTTGAAATTTCAGACATTTCATGTAATCTTCTCTGAATACTCAATAAAGTTGTTCTAACTTTATAATTTTATTTTATAAATATAATTTTATTTTACATGTAAATTTTAATGTTGCAGTAAGCGACATTTTATTAAAGCACATTCCACATCTTACTTAATGTTGTTAAAGAGTTAATCAACTATTATATTTTTTAAATCCTTAAACTTAACAGTAACTTTATACAATACAAAATTTTACGTCCGGCTTCGCTCACGTTAATATTGATATTGTAAAATAAACCGGATGACGCAATAAAATATTTCATACAAAGTTAAACCCTTTGTTTATCCCACTTCCTATAAGCTTTTCGTGAGAAAATGACCTATTTCTGACTCCAAGATACCATCTATCTCTATGCCAAAACTCATCACAATCGATTCAGCGGTTTAGGCGTGAAAGTATCACAAACAAAAAAACTTACTTTCGCATTTTTTTAATATTAGTATGATTGCAATTCTAAACCTATGTCCACAGTTTGTTTAGTAACTTAAACTAGTTTTTTTTTGTGGCATGCACCTATGTAACCAATTTCGATAATAACACGAGGGAAAGACTTAATAAATACAATTAAGGAATACAAAGTAATAACCAAACTAAAGACAATAATATGACATGTGTGCCTATATAAGTAATTACGATAATATCGGGTATGAAAGACTTTATCAATACAAATAGAGGGCACAAAGTAACCAAACTCAAAATAATTGTCCTGTGCGGGACTCGAACCTACAGCATTCAGCGCTACGGTTACAGCGAGGAAACTGCTTTAACAGCTAGGCCAATCATGCAGTCTTTTTTTTGGTACGCGGCGAGATGGATTTATAAAACCGGTTATAAAACCATCCAAAAAATTATATACTTATTTAAGATTTGCAGAACAACATCCCAAATGTATTTTACTTAACAATAACTAGGTATATGTAACTACTGTAAGTAGATTTGCGTTAAAATATCGTTAGAAGAGAACAAGCGCTGATATAAATATTTGCCTTACACATATTTGTATTGAAATAGTCCTATTTGGTTTTCAATCTTTATCTTATCATTCAATTTATTTGCCGTACGTATTGGTGTAAGCTATAAAATACATTATAAAGCATTTGAATTATTTACGCATTTACGATAATTTTATTCACTTCTATTCATAGAATAGTTAACATAATAATGCTACTGAAATATGAATTCGTGTAGTTCATTAATCCAATTAGTTCGTTTCCTTTTTTTTCTAATATTTTGAAGATTTCTTCTTCAGAATCCTTATCACACCTAGGTAACCCTAGGTAGGGTCGGTATAACATGTTTTCTTTTTCTACTCTACTCTGTTAGCTGTCGTCTCCAGTATTTACACTTCTTATACACATATTATTCTCACACAGTTCATCGTTATCTTCTTCGGTCTTCCTACATCCATCCATCTTTATACTTAACATTCTTTTAGTTATGTGGACTTCATCTCTTCTCGTAACATGCCCATACCATGCTAAAATATTACTCTTTAATTTCTCTACCACTAGTGCTATTTGTATACATTCTCAAATATATTCATTCCTATAATCTTATCCACTCTAGTTATTCCACACATTCGTTTTGGATTAATGAGCCGAGGTACTGAAAATCGGATCATACTGGTAGCGGTGCGCCGTCAAAGGCAATGTGAAAAATACTCGATAGACCACCGAAGTTGCAGAAGAAATGTTCTGTTTTTGTTTCACTAATTTTCAATCCAACATTCTCGAGTCTTTCTAGTTTGATCTGTACCTCAACAGCATCTGCTTCTAGAATAACTTTTTTATTTATTTTGATTATGTAGCGGTCACCATTTTTGCGATCTTCGGTCAAACACTCGTTTGGCCGAATCACCCTATGATATCATATAATGATGATTTGACTACCAAATAAGAACTATATTATATGCTTCCTTCACTTGAGTCTAACACAACATATATATGATAAGTAATGAAAATTTGTTGCAAAATTTAATATTCCATGTTTGGACGAATCTCATAATATTTTTGCTATATTTTTATATTGTAACATCTATTTCTTAAGAATACTTAATCCGCATTAAAAATTATTAAGTATTATTCTGCTACACGTAAAACTAGTGGTGGTTGAGGCTACAGAAGATCGTAAATTATATGCATTAAGTAGTTGTTTCTTTTATTATTCGTTAATCTATTGTAAATATTCATATGCAGGTTTTAAAATATACGCGTAATAGAAACGCTTCGTGTTTTGTTAAACTATTCAAATTTTGAATATGTATTTGCGATGAAATTTGAGGTACGATTATTCAAACTGATCATTTATAATTGAATTTTATTTTTAAAATTGTTGTAAATTATTCATTTACGCTAGTTTTATTTATATGAAAATATTAGTAAAATTTATACAACTTGGATACCATATTAATTTTAAAATCAGATTAGATTATTAAAGTAAGAGTATCATGCATTGAATCTATGTTATGTATTGACTCTTATTAAGTTTATTTCAAACTATTTAAATTTAATCAATCATATGTGAGTCATTTAATGTGTGCATAAATGTAAGTACATATATAGTTTTGAACATAAATACGACGTTGTTACATCGATTCTTTCCAATATTATCTCTCATAAATTGAAAGCTATAAGTATTACTAACCGATATATGAAGTTAAGTATTACGCTTAAGTAAGCATCTACTCTCGCTCGCCGACACTCTTCAAACCAGTTTTCACATAGACCAAGTGGGCCCATAAAATTAATAAGGTCACAGAGTCTTCGCCATAAATTTATACAATCTATTATGTGTTGTTAAGATTACCTCGAGATACTGGCTTACCGCCGGCCATCTTTATTTTTCATGATCAAAATTGTTTTATGCTACACAAAGTCGGGTCGAAACTATTTTTCTCTGACTTTTTTATCGCGTAGAGGTATATTACTTTTCTGATAATACCGACTATAAAAATATATCTTAAAAATGTGAGTATTTCTTGTCAATACCAGATTATTATTGTACTCATAAATAATAATTATTTGAACTTTTAAAGTATTGATTTTAAGTGAAAGCATGCAAGCAATGCTAGCAAAACTATGATTGCGAATGTGTTGATTCTTATGAGGATATAATTTTTACCTTTTATTATTAAGTAATCTTATATTTATTAGTTACAGTATATAGTTTAGTTGATTGACAATTAATATACTGAAAAATCTCAAAAATCATGTTTTTAAGAAAATCGCGTACAAGATTTAATAATTCAGTACCATCTACTTAAATTTACTTAAATCTTTTATTACAGCTTATTATTACAAGGTATGAGTAAGTAAAAATGTATTTTACTGAAGATTATTACTAAAAATGAATAGAAAAGGTTTGACATTAACACGTAATGATGTTTTTTATCAACAGATTAAATATATGTTTTACATATATACATATGGGTTTCGTTTTGTTTTTATAATAGTACTGGAAAAATTATGATCTAATTATTAAAACGATTCGAGATTTCATTCGTAACGCATGTTGGACTGTACCTACTATTTCACCTATTTGTTTTATTATAAAGATTCCAAGAATCATATTATTTGACTTAAATTAGTTTATTATTAAAGTTGCGACAGGTTTAAAAGAGGATTTAAAATTGTATAATAAACAGCATTCTCTATACATCAATATTGGTTCGTGGCCATCGAAACTTCTTTATATCTATACTTATTTAAATATTAAAATACTTTTGCAATAACTTAAAGGTTTTACATGATAAATCTAGAATGAAATATTATAATAGAGATTGTAATATCATGGCAACGTGCATCGAAAGATAAAAATAATTGAGGATTATTAAACTAAGAGGTATGAATGATAATGAAACAACGTTATCAACACTCACTTATTTCGACTAAGCCTTTTATAATTTGTGTTTGGTAATATTATATTCTCTAGCACTTTCTAACTTGACAGATATGGAGTATTTATTTGACACGTGACAACGTAATCTTTTTATATAGGACCAGTCTCGCTTGTCCGAAATTCTTGATGTTGATCTGTTGAGTCGTCGCTCGGTTTATGGGTTTATTGGGATAAATATACAAGAACTATCGCTTATTAGTATGATTACGATCTTGTAATACGATTTATACGAATATCAGTTTTCTAAAAGAATATAACTTGACAAGATTTAGTGGAAATTTGATTTTTAAAATTTCTTCTATAATATACATACATATATGGATACATTTAATCTTAAACTAAATAAATATATAGTTCGGGGTTTAGTAATTAATTTTTATTTGTTTTTGCTAAATACGTAATTAGTAGGTCGGATATTCCGAAATGTAGCACGTTTAGGAGCGTCATTAGGACGAGTGTGACCACACACACTGGTTGACTCTACCATAGTGATACGCTTAGGATTATCATTACGGCGAATGTTACTGCTATTCTTGTTGTTACTGGTTTTGAAGCGATAATGGCTCAGTTGGTAAATGTGTACGGACGCTGCGTCAATTCCTACAATCAGCCAAGCTTTCCGTGAAGGTAATATTGTGATGAAACCATAGCATAATTGTAGGGCTTTTCTAATGCCTGCCAGGTTAGCAACCACCTTCAAGATGAAAATCTGCCGCCAAATATATATAGGTGTGTTCCGGCAGTTACTAAATGAATATTTGTTAAAACTGTATTATATTTTATTTGAATAAAACGTTCGGGCGACTCGTCGTACATAATAATGAGATTAAAATAACAATCCATTAAGTCTTGTATGTCCAATTAAAATGCAGTAGTTCTAGTAACCTTTGCCCATCAAAGCGTGTAACTTTTATTTAGGCACGTGCTGTATTCACCTGCCTACGACAGCTGTTATTTTACTACAGGGGTAATGAAACATGACTTGTATATTTTACTTTTTATTTATTCATTGCAGCTCGGTACATGTAATTCAGATAAAAAACGCATATTGCAGGTGCTACGAAAATTCTTTATACATATTTGTTTACATTTATGTGATACACATTAACTAGTTTCGATTTTTTGTACATTTAGAAGAGTTTTATTGTTTTAGTATACAGGTATATTATTACTATTTTTAACTAATATTATTAACATAAGGTTTGAGATATGACACCTTAAATAAAATCTTAATATGAACGAAGTAAGAAAATATAATTATAGATTAACAAACTGTTAACTTTGTGTAAAAATGAAAACCCTGTGAAGTGTAAAATGTAAGGAGCTAGATAGTTACGTAATTTTCTATTCTTTAGTTTTCTCTTCTACTCTACAAAATTTTAGTAGATACAATAGTACACCGATATATTCTAAGGTGTAGTACAGCCACCTATTCTCCAGGTTAATAGCTCATGAATATTACACGTATATAATTAACATAATATCTTATATACAAAAAAAACTTATTAGACCTTGTTACCGCGACTTTTATACTTTATTCGAAATTAGACTGCACATTCTAAACTCGGTAGAGGTACTGGCACTAAAGCGTAACTATCGTAATATCTACTCAAAATCCCTACCCAAGTTGTCTTTTTCTATAATCGTTAAACAACAAATGTATGAGACGTGTATGTATATGGGCATGCAGAAAATTACCTCCCACCATGCTTTTGTTTCATTTGGACGTTTTCCTTCTCCGAAAGCTCGGCCTTGGTGCATTGATTCGAACTTACGGCAATCTACGTAATAACATGAATCGAAACTAATGACAAACAAAGGTATAAAAATATATAACGAAGGTAATAGTTATGTTAGTTCCATACACGTTTTTACTAGAAAAAGCGTCCAGTCTCTCGTAGGTACGTAAAATATTCATGAAATTGTCTAGTTAATTTATAAAACTTCTTAATTATATAGTGTTTAATTAAAACTCATAAAAAGATAAACCGTATTCATGAAAATATATAACTAGCTGTGTCCGGGACTCCGTTCTCGTGGAACTAAAATTTTATTTAATAATTTCCATATAAAATATATAGCCTATGTTACTCAGGGCTAATGTAGCATTCTAATTGTGAAAGAATTTTTGAAATTGGTCCAGGTGAGTTTAATCGTTACAAACAAAAACACAATTCGTTCGTTTTTATAATATTAGTATAGATATAGATTATTATTGAAAACATTATATAATTGTATTCTTATTTATACATGAGAATGTAATTAACAAAATAATGAATATAGTTTACTTGTAAATTATGTTTGTTTATACCTACCTGTAATATTGACATTTTGGTGTTGCGTGTGTTAGTTACGTAACCTACACCCCTTCATGTGTTTCACCCTCTATTCCAAATCGGGTTTCGTATTACAAAAAGGGTAACTTATTGATTATTTATTAGTCTGTCTACATCGTCTGTTGTGAAAACTGGAACTACTAAATTATTACCTAGAAACTAGCTTTCAAGAAACGCTTCTGAAGCTTCAGAAAACGGTTCAGTTGGTAATATGTACGGATGCCACGTCTATGGACGTTAGCTCGAATTCTTGCAATGAGCCTGAGATTTCGGTAAAGGAAGACATCGTGATGAAACCATCGCACGGTGGTAGGTCATTTTTTAAATGCCAACCTGGTTAGTTACCACCCTCAAATTGAATATCGACTCCCTAATACCAATGGGTGTATTTCGGTATTTGCAATTGTGAACTATTTCCTCCACTAGGCTTAGTGTGCCTACCATCTTGGCCCACATTTTTACTTAATATCAGGTGAGATTGTGGCCACAACAATATTCCTATAAAGTATTATAAAAAAAGTAAATGTGATTATATTGGTTGTTTGATAATTAACAGTATGAAATCATTGCGACAACAATGTTTATTATAATATTTCTGTTGCCTACAAATAACTTACCGCTGGCAAGAAATATTTAAGCGGTTTGTTAATAAGTATGGGTAACTTGGATGAACATTAGTAAATATAATACATTAAGCCCAAGGTCTTGACGCTTAGGATAATGTATGCCATTGCTTAAGAATAAATCGTGTTTTGCATATAATATTCAGGTGTTCTTTCTAATGATTATTTGAAACGCAGATGAGTATTAGAAAAACAAAGTACATTCATCCAAAGTTTTGTTTTTTGACATACGGTACAACAAAACATGTGATGAAATTAGACAATCACATATTTGTATACATAGTCCATGTGGAAATATACTAGTAAGTATAGTATGGTCATGTAACAATTTAAATACCGCGTTAAAACTAATTTTAATATGACCATATTTCTTCCTCAGCCGTCGACGTGACATAAAAATTCTAATGTAATCTTTATACAATAGGCGTACAGCAATAAATTCTTATCTCAAGATAAGCTTTTATATTTGGTTTACCTGCTCATGTGTACACGTGCTACTGATTATGTATAAACGACTGGACAGGTCGTGGGTTTTTTTATTTCAAAAAGAGATTTGAAAGAATTTATTAGGATATCTGTATATTTTCTTTATATATTTTGTATATTTTATTAGCAGTTTGTTTCACTTATAAATAACTAGCTGTGCTTGCGATTTAGTTTGCGTGGAACTAAAAATTATTAAAGCTTTTTCAATAGTGCTTTCCTTCTATCGGCGGAGGCGTGATGTAAAATAGCCTAAAGCCTTCCTCGACGATTGTGCTATGAAATATAAAATTATTTTTATATAATCTAATTTTTTTATCCTTTTAGTTCATAAGATTAGTGCATTCAAACAATCAAAGTTACCGGTTTTATAATATTAATAAAGACGTATTCAGTTATTAAAGTATTTGTAATTACTTCTTGCTTCTTCAGTTTTATGCCTTGCTTCGTCAAGGGACGAAGGCTAAAATCGGAACAGTTAATCAAGTTTATCATAACACCCCATTTAAGTTAGTACAGTTTCAATAAAATTTCCAAGTTAGTATTATTTTTACTACCACGTGAACGCGACGAAAAGGTTTCAGGTAAATCGCAAGAAATTGCAAAATATTCCTGGTAACAACAGAAACGACCCTCCGAGAGTTGAACAAGAGGAATTCCAACAAAAAGCATAATTTTCTTAAGTTGTCCGCAGAGTTATTACTAAAGCGAGGGCTTGGTCACGCGGGTTATAAGGTTGGACAACCACTGCAAACGATGTTCATAATTCAAACTTATTAAAACATAATAACCGTTTATATTGGAAGATTAACTTACTATAAGATTATCGCTCTCGAGTTATAATACTGCTAGGAAGAACCTATTGACCTTATGTAGGTACACTGGTAAATAGACAAATTTACCAGAAAAAAGATTTTGTAAATTTAACTTACCTGTACTAAAAATATAAATCAATATCTATAGATTCGTCACCTTAAAGACAGTGCACTCAACAGCCATTTCAATAGACCAAGTTTTTTTATCACCAGACTTATTTCTTACATCAGATTGTAAATTGTAAAACTTTGGAAGAATAAAAAGCATAAATATGGGTCTGATAGCAGGCATGAGTTACATATAAGATACTTAAAGAAATAGAGACTTTGTCTGTTATTGTCTAACTTACCAAGAATGAATTGATCTTGATAGCGGTCTTAATAAAATATAAGGAGTAAAATGTAACTATAGAATGGATAGGATAGTCTAGAATATACCTTAACGCGGGTCGAGCCGTGCACAAGTCACGAATCACTCACAGTCCTTTTCAATAGCAGTATACAGCATTTTAACGTCTTCGCAACTTTTGTATATATTATTTTTACAACCATGAAAATATCTTTAATTTTTTTAGTTCTTTATTATAAAATTTGATCAAACGTGAAATATTAGTTACGTCTTAAGTAGATAATTATAAACACTCGTATGTTATATATCCGTGATTAATTTCTTTAAATTTCTACCTTGCATTCTTTTATGAGTCTTAAGTATTTATAGGTTTTAAATAAAAAAAAGTACGTAACTATTTTAGAAAATTGTTAGACAATTATAAAACTACCTTGAAATTTGGTTTGTCAGAAGCTAGTGTTTAATAAAAGCTTAATTGAACATAAAAATAAATGTTTTAGTTTGAAAGAAAAAAATAGTTTAAATTCACGTTGGATGTCGTCCCTTCAAAGAAACTAAGCTCGCTAGTTGAAATAATTCAATAGTCGCTCGATAGCGTTGGGGTAATACAAAGTAATCGAGTAGAAAAATTACTATTGCCTAAGCTGTAGACAGTTTGTAAAGAATTTTATGTCCATTGCTTCGCGTTTTAATTGTTTCATATTTTCTTTAAATAGCTATGTACGTAATAATCATATTACATTTTAATTTTATGCCGTGTATTAACAAATATGTTATAAAAGTGCTTCTTTATGTTTCTTGGTTAAAATTGTTTTTCTTTTCTTAATATTCTAATTTCATCCGGTCTTTATATTCTTTATAGTCTAATCTAAAAACAACTATGATCATAGGACAGACAAACAGTCGATCGAGAGTTATCGCTGCCATAATGTTTTCTAAGCCTTATGCAAGCTGGATCTTGCATGTACACTTGTCGATCTCGAAACAAGACTAACCAATGAGAGTTACTAAGACGAGTTTATAAACATGTCGTACCAACATACGCGCTCTAAATCGGCTGACCCTGAAACATACTACGCGTACCACTATAATGCGTGTTACGCCTGGTGTATAGTATTGTTTAGCACAAGTGTAGTAACCTTTTTTCTTCATCATGGTCTAAAAATCCGTTTACGAAGTTCTTCATTGCAATGTGTAAACGCACTACCCGGGCTCAGTCCAAAGCAAGAAGGGCGTGTGGAAACTCATCAGGTGACAAGCATCATCAAACTGCCTACTAAAAAGCATCACGGTGACGCCTTAATCACCTGTTGCTGTCACATTTCTTAAAGATAGTTGTATCTTTTAGTTTCTCTAATTTCCTATGCAATTCGTTAATTAATGACCTAAGATATAATCTCATTTATTTCTGAAAACAGAAAAGAATGAAAAGCATTAAAGTTAGGAATATAAATTTCTACTAATTAAAATAGAAATGTGAAATTCAAAATAAACGTATTCGAAATTGTTTGTTTCGTTAGAGATTCTAAATTGATCAGTAGATACGGTTTGTTTTCGAGTTGAGGTAATATAATATGTATGTTGTTACCCACGTGTTGCAAGCGAAACAGCCTTTCACTCTGGCAACTAGCCAACAGCGAAAGTTGTTACAAAAACACACATATCGGAACCTATTATCTTGCCCGGGATTTTAAAGGTCATAAAGAGACAGAGCTACATTGATTTTTATGTATAGTAGCAGCGCAAAGTGGCAGCAGTAATGTTAAAAAAAAATGATGACATGAAAATGAAACGGGCCGCGTCAATAGATGTGAATTGTGATGTGAATTAGCTAGAGCTTTCGGTGAAGGAAAACAACGTGATGAAACCATAGCATGGTGGTAGGGCTTTTTCTAATACCCGCATGGCTAACTATCAACCTCACGTTACAATCTGCCGCCAAATATCTATTAATATAAATAGGTGTGTTTTGGTAGTTGAACTTTAGAGCTAGTCCTTACACTAGGCTTAGTGTGCCCACAATCTTGAGCAACATTGTCACTTAATATCCCGTGCGATTGTGGCCATAACGCTACATCTATAAAATATTTAAAAAAATAAAGAATTATGTAAATCTAATCAGAATTCTATTTTCACTGAATTAATTTATTTATTTGTATCATGCACCTAAACAAGTTGTATTTTAACAGTTGCTACCGTTTAAAGAAATTAAAAAATGTATGGAATAGGTTTAATATATAAATACGTACATATATAGTTAAAAGATAGCTCCGGGCACCGATCTGTCTGTGAAGAATGTTTTAAATAATAAAAAATACAGTCCGTATTCTCATGTGTTTGAGAGTTCCGCTTAATATACCTAACAATAATATTGATTACGACATTTTTTTAAACTTTTTAATACATAAAATCGCACTTCAACTGAGCCGGTTTTTTTAATGACTCGCTTCAATTGATTCGTCTTACCGACGAATTATTTTTTATGATTTAACAAGTCTTGATACTGTTACTGAACTTCCATGAAATAATTTTTATGCTCTTTTTATCTGTATAGTTGAAATTAAACGATCGCATTTTTTCGTGCAGGTGGTGCAATTAATTTATTAACGTATCTGAACTCGTATATTCAGTAAAACTATAGAATTATCTTCTTATCTTGCGTATTTCGAAAACGGCTCTAATTTAGATTAAATTTATATAAATGATATGTGTATAAAAGGTATGAATACTGAGATATTCAAAACTATGTACCTCGTTGTCAATACTAACTCGTAAAAATAGTAAGAAAAAATGTCTAATACTAGCATAACCGAAGTAATAGTCTACAGATACAAATTTCTTGGTAGGCGTTTTACACTTGCGCTGCATCATGTAAATTTAGTGTCAAAGTAAACTTAATCTAAAGTAGAGCAAGTCATTAAAATATTGCTGTTCTTATAGACTGAGTTATCTTGAGAGCCGGGCGTGTGTTATTGACAGACGAACCTTCCACAGATTCTAACATTATTATTATTATTGATTACAAGGAAAGAATGGATTGAAGCAACGATGTCTTGGCGTAATGATGTGTGTATGGATTGCATGTTGATAGTTGAAAATTTATTGTCAAGCATTTATAGATGTCCTCCGACAACTACCCTTAAGAACTACTATTGCTATTAGCCCTTAATCATCTCCAGGTATTATTGTGTTACCATCTTGTGACACTTCGTAACATCAAGTAAGATTTTCGCCAAAACTTTAAACATAAAAAATATAAATTTGAAGTTATAATAACTCAGTGGTTGTGTGTACGAACGCCGCGTCAAGGGACGTGAGTTCGAATCCACCTACAATTAGCTTGAGCTTTCGGTGAAGGAAAATATTGTGCGGAAACCATAGCATGGTGGTAGGGCTTTTCCTAATGCCCGTACGGCTAGCTAGTTGCTATTCAAGTTGAAAATCTGCCGCCCAATAACAATAGGTGAGTTCCGGCACTTGCATTTAAGAACCAGTCCTCCACAGGTTTAGCGTGTCCATCAACTTGTGTCGTATTGTCACGTAAGATCAGGTGAGATTATGGCCATAACGTTAAAACCTATAAACTATTAAAAATATAGGGTATATATATTCGAATAAATTGGTCCAATTATTTTATTATCAATAAAATAAAATAATTGGACCAATTTGGAGTACTCGTATCATGCAGTTATTTATTCTAAATAAATCAACACCTACGTGCAGTTAAGTAAAAAATAGGTGAATTCGAGCTCACAATGTTTTATGATCACGACTCGAACGCCATTTGTTACCATTGAACTGTCACAACCTTCTCTCTACGTAAGCCGAATAGCTCATAAAGCGTGATTGAACGTTGCTATGTAAAAAAATTGATTACGTTTCACCCATCATTCTCAATGCATTCTGAGTCGCCTCATTATCCACAAAGGATACCTAAAAGTTATTATATCTCATCAGGATTCATCCCTTTTCGTACCAAATATTTTTTTTATTTTAGAAACTTGCATTTTTGACTATAATTACCTTTTAAGTTAAATAACGCTGTGGTTAAAGGCAGTAAAACGCATTGACTTCAAAACGGAATATACTCCTAAATACAGCCTTAACGTGAAGGCTGCAGTTAGAGCCTCCATAAAAGTACTAAAAACGAAAATAAATTTACTTTATACCGTGATGATTTTCTTTGCCGAAATCTCAACTGCCAGTGTTAATTGCATGAACTATTACGCCTTTAGATTCTTTAGTATTGTAGTAAATGTTATTTTATTTATAAATGATTATAATTTATTTTGAAATACTATTCGAAATTTTTTTGTACAATAATTGAGCAACGGGCTAAACGTAGAAAATATATTTTTATGAGGTAAAAAAAATGTTGTTGATGCCTGTATTAAATTTATTTCTAGAGACATGATAGCCGGGGAAGCGAGTACCTACTCAAATAAATTGGATGCGTACTTGAAAAATTTAAAGGAAATTAATTCCGACGTTAATTATTAAGAGACGTTTATTTTATTATAACGCTGTCTGTCACTTAAAGTGTAGTCACAGAAGATTTTTATTATTGTGTACCGAGATTATTATGTAGAGCCTCCGTATTTACTCAGTATACAGTTTTATAGACAACTTACTTCAATTAAATACTTTAAGTTTATTATATTAATAGTTGTATACTTTTCTATCTTAGACTTCAAAACCTCTTTTCGAAAGAATGATGATGGATGATTATTTTGAAAGCATAAAAATATAGTTTTCAAATAATGTAGTATATTCACAATATTTTAATATGTAGTATATTCATAAAATTTATAACACAATCAAATACGAACTATTATTGTTATAAAATCCAATGTAAGTAAAAATCATACAACATAAAATGAACTCTTATTGTTCTATTCACTGACCGGAAGTGCGCTTCGTGGCACCGAGGGATTCCGTGACGTCATATTAATATCCGTTATAACGGGTTCCCGGTTTCCTGTTTCCGGTTTTGTTGCATTTCGTGGACTGATGTAATTGCCATGTTTTAAATTAGTTTCCAAATTTTATTTGTTTACATGAATTTTGCTGTAATAATATATTAATTATAGATAACAGTATTTAGGTTTGTAATTAATAATAATTAAATATTTGTTATATAGTTTTTTTATTATAAATAAGTAAAGAAATAAAAACCTAGATCTAATATGTATATAAAATCATATTCACGATGTTTATCTAATAATTACAGTATATTAAACCTACATTCTGCTAATTTTGCTAATGCATAGTATTTTAACTATACTAATGATACCAAAATACTGTATTACAAATCCGGATTACCAACACAATTATGTGGTACATACTTTTCTGTTACGTGATTCTAAAAGTTACAGTGCATTTGCCTTCAAACTTGGACACAGATTTTATATTCAAAAGCTCATGCACAGTAATGCATTTATTGCACATTTCTCCTCTTATATATTTAGTAACCCTGTCTAAAATATTACGTATAAATAAAACGTTAATAAAAGCTTTCGTTAAAAGGTTTTCTTTTGAAATCTGCTTTTTTTAAATAATTGAGTATATATTGAAACGTAAATTTAATCTAAACAAATTAGGATTAACTTAGAAATTATAAGTTTTGTTTATGTTATGAGTAGTAGCCATTATTATAATTTAAAAAAAAATACATGGTATAATAAAGTATAATTCCTTTAAAAAAAAAATTTTTTTTCGTGTTTATAAGGTATAAATAATAAAATGGAAACAGAATATCGACAATATATGTAATGCGTTTTTATAATCCATTTCAAATGTCCTATGGTTTTACGTTGTTTTGAATGTCAAATAGAAGCTATAGAGAGATACGCATGTGACAATTGTGGGCGGCATTTAGAAAGTATGACCAAATTGAGACACACAAAACCTATTGTTTCTCTGACGTGGCTAGTAAAATGTAACTATGTGGATGTCAGTCAAGGTTGAACAATCTAAATAATATACAATACCCGTTCTTTGTGCGTAAGACATCGTAGATACTTTTTAGCTGATAAAACACTAATAGCAATTGTATCACTTATGGTTTATACAGTTATAATCGTTTATTTTTATACTTTATAGGTTTAGGGTTATGCGTTGGGGCAAATTTTGAACTTGAGGATGATAGCTAGCTAATTCAACATTAGAAAAAGCCCGATCACCATGTTATGGTTTCATCTCGATATATTCGTTCACAAACAGGTCAGGTTAAATGCAATGATTCGAACTCAAGTACATTGACGCGGCTTTCGTACAAATTAAATGACTACGTGTGAAATTGTGCCACCAATTATTTAGATATATCTTGCTTCCCTAGCAGACATCCTATCTCTGCCATTAGCTAATAACTAGACCATAGCACAACCTGTATCCTTTGAATAATAACGTAATACCTTTTCCATAAAAAATATGTATTTCTGGAAATTTTCATGGTGATCGGTCAAACGGTGTTGGAGTTTAGCGATTTCATATATAAAAAAAACAACCATTTTGTATTATGTCAGCTATCTAACATAAAAACTAGCTATCAAATACGTCTATAAAGTCAAACACTAAAAATTTTAATTTTAATTGCGTATTCCAGAAATTTCATGGGTCAAAAATTATTGCTACGAAATTCCTTATCGCACGCAGTTGAGGCTAGACCAATGAAATTGTAAGATTTTTACCGTCACGACGCTTTATTTAGTATGTTCTATGTTAGACCATAGTACTATAGTGTATAGTATGTTTTTTATAGCGTGTATGCTATTGGCTGTACCCAGTGATAGGTGCGCGCTTATTGATTCAAGACAGCCAGTAAGTTCTGAACGGCTAGCGCAAGTATAGTTTGTACACGTTATACGCGTTAGCTGTTTCGCAGCGTATTATATGTATTAGATGAATTCAATGATGTACAATAAAATGTTTATTTCCACAGCTAGATTTTCTTCTATAATTACGATATTTTGTACCATTAGTTATCTCTACGTTTCATTTAATTGACTTGAGATGCTAGTAATTCATTTATTTGTTTTTGTTAATTGATAATATAATACGTTTATCAATAATAATATAGTTACTACGTAAGGAAATTCGTTCCAATCGAGTGTTTTATGACACTCACCCATTTTTTTCTTATATGTAGATGAAAAATAATCACTCTGTTTAATTTCATAAAAGTCTATTTCGTAGTGTCAGAGTGATGTGAGCACAAAGAGTTTTTTTTTCTTATAGTTAATGTTTAGCGTTGTGGCCATAATCTCACTTGATCTTAAGTGACGATACGGCTTCAGTTGGTAGACACGCTAAACCTGTGGAGGAACTGGCTCTCAGGTGCGATTGCCTGAACACACCTATTGATATTTGCCGGCCGATTTTCCACTTGAGGGTAGTTGCTAGCCAAGCGGGCATTAAAAAAAGGCCTACCACCAAGCTATGGTTTCATCACAATGTTTTCCTTCACCATAAGCTCAAACTCATAGTATGTGGATTCGAACTCATGTCCCTTGACGCGAAGTCTTATACACTACCACTGAGCTATCATCGCTTCATTTTTGTTCTATTTATCGATATGAAGTACATTTCAATTATAATTAAAAAAAATCAAATGTTCAAAGGTTGATTATATGTATATATTGCATAAATAGTGTTGGATATCAATGTTAATTGCAACAGTTATATTATTGGACTGGGCAGACTTATTGCGTATTAACTTGTCGTTTCCCGGGAAGACTAAAGCCGCACGTCACGAGTCTAGCGCCAGTGAGATGTCTAGGGAATTACTTCTAGATAGAGTGCTTACGCCGGCATCCATAATGAACGCGCTATAACTATGAAATGCAGTATATGTTAATTGTGATAGAATTAGAACATCCGTTTGTTCATTTAGTACTACTTAAAATTCTGTTCCGGCATTGTTTGCACTTTATAAATGGACTGTATAAGTGTTTTATATGCTGTGATCTAAACGATAGGTTGGTAAAAGATTTTTACAGATAATTTTGCCAATTACTGTACTACTAACTCCTGATAGCTGTACTCTACTAAACGAGTTATAATTTTACGAATGGTTAAGTATTTTTAATAGACTTTTCCTTTAAATCCGTTCATCCGTTTTTGTGTGACTGAGTAACACACATGCAAGCATATAAAATTTCACATTAAATTTTTTTGTGTTCAATTTGAATATTTTTATATCTAATGGTATAATACATACAATTATAATACATAATTATTACCTGCCTAATATTTGTTTCCTATTAGTATTTACAACCATAGAAAGAAAATATCAGTGAGTATATTTCATACCATGTTTAAAGACTTCTAAATTTTTATGAGATATAAAAAAGTGTAGTTAAAGAAAAAGTCTATTAGTAAATAGTTGTGAAAATCTTGAAAATATTATTAAAAATATGTTTATGTTTATATTAATGTATGAAAAATTAACATTTAAGGCTAATTTGATCTGAAAGTAATATTGGATGTGTATGTATAAATACGTGTTTCCTAATGTATCATTTAATGTTGTAAACTAGATATAGCTATCAACAAACGAAGAGCAGTTTGAATTAACACTGCGTGTATTGAATTAGCAGTATTGTATTGGATGTTTCAATTGATGTGTGCACTAATTCAAATTAATGGCATTGGTGTCAAACAATTGACAGTGATTGCTGTTTGATTTGATTGCGGAATAAATACGAAATTTGTGTTACTAAAGTCGTCTTTAATAATGAACATTTTATGCGCTATTATTGTACATCTATATATATATATATTTAATTATTTTTATCATTCCTGAGTATATTATTTATTAAACATTTTTGTGCATCTTTTAAGTATGCGATAATTACTTCTTGAGAAATTATCACAAATTATCTCTAAAGTAAATGTAATCTAAAGAAACATTACGCCAGGGATGTATATATTTATTACTTCTGCGGCCTAATTGAAAACTTTGTGACCTATATGTGGCATGAAATAAATAAATATATATATAATTCAAAGCATCGTCTTGTATTTACCCGCTTCGCATATCTCGGAATCCATCGTATCTCTTGCATTTGTTTGCAAACTGTATGATAGTAGATAGCGGGTCACATGCAGTTGCACACACAGGGGCTCGTACAACTCTTCATTACTTATAAACTTGGTACGATAACGTAAATTAGCAAATGTTTATGTCGCTAGGATTGTAGTTTGTGTGTTGTACAGTCTGTATTTGACTGTTTGCCTACAATTTACGCTTCTAAAGTCTCAAGTGAGTTCAAAGCTTGAACATCAGTGTTAATTTCTTTTCTGCACCTCATTACGCCAGCAACTGTAGATATGGATTTTATTTTTGTTTTAATATATATATTTAATTTAAGTCGTGTTCCTACGAAGTCGAAATATTGAAAAACCTTCTGAAAGGCAATTTGAAGATTTGTAAGAGGATTATTAACGTTTATAACTGTATATGTATGTGATACAATATTTGAAATGTGATCAAAACATAGCTACGGGTAAAAGATTGAATTTAATCTGACAAGTGTTTGTTACCTTTTTGGCACAACTTATGTCTGACGTTGCCAAGATTATCACATTTTGAAATGGTAGTTATAGTGAATGTTGCCTTACATTCAAATTTCTTTATTATTCTTTAACTGCCCGGCGTTATTCTTTCTGTTACAACTACTAGGTTTATGATTACTATCAATATTGAGAACACAATTATAGTTGTGAATAAATGATCTACTATGATATTTACGGAACTACTAGTATATTTAAATGATTATTATTATAAGTGAATACATCAAGAGTGAAATACTTTGTACGTCTACATTACACAAGTATTATAATTGTATAACACATTCTTATATGCATCAAAAGAGATACCGTCATTTTGTTCGATCGCATTACAGGTTCTTGTTTCCCACATTCTAAAAACACATGATACCTTTACGTTTATTTAGGATTAAGTAAGTATTATTTTAGTTAGTAGAACTTTAGAAAGTCGAAGGGGTCGCTTCGTCCTTAGAGATACGAGATATCTAATTTAAAAATATGGCTTTAATCTTTGTAAACTATATAACATATAAAAAGTAAAGTCTTGGTTGACTCACTAGCGGTTAGCTAAAAGTACTTACTAGACATCAGAAAATTGCCGACGGTGTTGACTTTATAGTTTAAGCATTGTTTAAGAAGGGAGTTTGTTGAATCACACCACTAGAGGGAATTTAAAGTGGTAACAAAGTTTTTATGGAAAGTAATATTTTTGTATTTGAAACTCAGTACTAACACTCATTGACACTGACCATATAATTTATTAGAGCATTGAACGTTTGTATAAGATTTTTTCGTTATATTTGTTTGAAATTTGCATTTATTATTCTTGTTAAAACCAATGAGATACCACCTAAATCGTAGTATTTCAACATTGAAACCCTAAAAGGGTACAGAATGTAACTATACATTAATGCAGACGATTATTTTATACTAACATATAAACCAAATAGAAATTATATATAGGCACCTATATACAAATCTTAAGTACTATGCGAGGAAAGCCGCGGCTGGCTAGTTATTTTCAAAGTAAATATAATTAATTGTTAAATAAAAAAAATCCAACCAAATAGGAATTTTCCTTAATATATACAATTACATATTTCTGTAATAGAAAACAACAAAATGTAGTTATGACGTAATTAAGGTCATCAGGGTAAGGTTATCTTTGTGCTACGCCTAAAAACCTTCAAACTTCTAAAGTAAACATACAGAAGACGGGACTTATGTAAGGTAGACGTAATAATTACAGTTATTGATTAAGATTCAAATGTTACTTGCCATATTGTTTGATTAAATTCGAAGGCGAACCTTTTCGACTGGTTAACACGTCATTAAATCAGAAAATCTTATTTTTACTAACGTTTTAGGCAGCTATTGTACAACAGCTAAAGCTTGTTTGGGGAAGAATACTTTCTCAAACTATAAATACAAAAGAGCTTACAATCATAAATATAAATATTTAAACGTTGATGTTTTGAGTTGCATTGCGGAGTAAACGAGCTGTGACAACAGTGTTCGAGCATCATGGCTTAGCGTGTAATCCTTTATCTGTGGTTCATTTGTATCAACAAAGAGTACGCGTGGCCAATTGTACTTTAACTTTCATGACAGAGCATCTATGTATCAAATTTAAAGAAGTATTTTGCAGTTTTTCTACTTCTACTGTATTGAAATTAAATTGGGGTACTTATTTGTAATGTCCTCTTAAATGATTATATTGCTACGAACTTTATTTTGAATGAATGACATTTTCCACATGTTTAATTTCACGTTTAAAGTTGGTTTCACGATTCTAGCTGTGCTCGTGACTCTGCCCAACGAAACTCCGAAAAAGAATCTTTAAAATATTAGTTAACTTACGTGATAACTATATTTCATTAAGAGTTTATGTGTAGAGTAAAAAATGCAGTAGATAAGTTTTTGCTATTTATTTATTAAGACATACATAACAGGTTATAAACTATTACAGAATCTAAGCTCATGAGAAGGACAATCTTTATTAGCTGGTTTATTATCCAATTTCAGTATACACAAGTTCAGTTGGTTGTAGTAATATTACATTATATAAAGTTACATCAGTTTCTAAATAAAAAGTGAAATATTCAATAAAATCATATTAAAATAATGACATTTATTTTTCTATTGTAAAATCAGGGTATTTAATCTAATATTATTTCCATTATTTGTTCTCTATATTACTTAAAGTAACGAATGTATAGTAGCGTATGGTTACTGAAAACACATTTGATATAAACAAACAATCATGTAAATTAATTTTTTGCTTTATACTATATAATTATAATATATAATAATTATGCTACATGAAACACAAAAATTATGCTTTTTATAATATACTAGCTGTGTCCTCGACTCCGTTCGCGTGGAACTAAAATTTTATTTAATCTTTTTTGATTAATAATAATGAAAGAAGTTCTTAAGTTTATTCGTTACAAACCAAAATACAATTTTTTTCTTTATATAATAACATTATTATAGATATAGATGAAAATTATTAAAGATGTCAGGATTTTCCATTTTTCCAAGACATATTACCTTTGTTGGCATATGACGACAATAAATAACTCGCTGATATAGTTTTTTAAACAAACTCGAAAAAAAAATAGCTATATCCATGACTTGGTTCGCCTTTTGCAGGACATTATTTATCAGAATAATATTAAAAGCCACCAAGAACTTCATTTACCGCAAAAAATTCAAATAAAATATATAGACAACAAAGTACATCCCGATTATAATTATCAAGAAAATGTTTTTATTATATTGTATATTACAGTCCTTTTTGTTAATGACATAAAATAACTACACAAATATGGATAAATAGAGAGGTACATCCAAACAATGTTCTGTGAGCGGAGGACTCTTGAGCTCGCAAGCATCTCGACTCGTGCCGGCTCGAGGGTACTTTGCACATCACATCGCCTCGAGTCGGGCCGAGTGTGATCATACCGGTGTCTTCACTCTATTACCTTAATAGTGAAATCTTAGCACAAACTTAGTCTAATAATCAAGGTAACATTTTTATTATTTTATTTATATTTTACTAGCTTTTACCTGCGGCTCCGCTCGCGTTAATAATTACTTTGCCAACCAATTCTGTTTGTCCGTCAATACAGGAATAATTTCTCTCTCAAGTGCTATTATATTATTTATTTCAGGCTATTCAAATTTTATCTCTATGAATCTGATTTTTCTATATTACCTACCTTTGCAATCATATTCCACCAGTTTTAAGAGTAGTTTTAATAAATACAAACTTTTATTATTAATTATAAACAGTAATTCTCCAAAGTTTGTAGCAAATGCGATGACGTATTAAATAGTTATATGCAAAAGTTTATCTCTAGTTTTTCGTGAGAAAAAGTAGCTTATCACCGTCTCCAAAGTTGCAGCTACCTTTTTATATGGATCGTTAATTTTTGATTTGGATAAATGTTAATTATTTTTGTGGCTATTCTTTCCTTCTATATAACATAAACTTCCAGTCAAGAAAAGATAAACTAGGAAAATCAATCAATATACTATACTGTTTAATATATAGCACACGTAATCTAGAAAATTATGTGAATATATGTCTTGAACTCTCAAGATATCGTGAACATCTTGGCTTATGTCTTGAGGGGCTTCGACGGATCGCGTTGCGGCTGAGTGTATTCATATCAGTGTCTTCAACCTATTTCCTTATTGGCTAAAGATCGATGCCATTGAAGAGTTGTTCATTTTAAACTTACTAGAAATAACAATTGCAACACGATTTGTACTTATACCATATTCAATTGTAAATAGTACAGGGTCGCATAATGAAACTCGAACATTCGATTCAAAAATTGCATGTTAGGGCAAGTGCTTTCCTTTTGGATTCTTAAAAAGAGGCGTATTTGATTTTACCTTTAAATTCGTGCAAATCAGGCAATTTACACAGTTGTTCAGACATATACAATACAGTTAATATTGATTTTGTCAAACAAATCGAAGGACACAATAAAACGTTTCATACAAAGTTTATCCCTCTCTTTACCCCAGTTCCAATAACTTTTTCGTATGAAAATGTAACCTATCATCGTCTCCAAGGTTATTAAAATTTATCATAATCGATTCAGCGGCACGGAGTGAACAAAGAAACTCAATTTCGCAATTATAATATTAGTAAGAATTCGCTGATATTATACTATATAATTTGAATTTAAATATAAATATAATTTATCGTAAGAATATTTGATTAATAATGATAATAAAGCCTTTATTTCCCGAAACATTTTACAGATAAAATAAAAAAAGACTTAAAAAATATAACAAAAATCAAAAAATAACTGTAACATCTACACTGGTACTACAAAATATCTCTTGTGTCAGTGTGACATACGGCAAAGGCTAACTCTTTCCACTGTTTTTTTTTTACTTTATCCAAAGAAGTTATATGGTCATTTTTAATCTCCCATCTTCTTGATTTGCGACCTCGGCTTTTAACGCCATCCCTTAGGTGCATCTCATGGGGACATATTTAAAAAATCTTCACCGTAGATAATACCCGCAACTAAGATCCCTTTTCATCCTAATATTATAAATACGAGTGTATTTATATTTATTTCTTTATTACGGCTTTTTGGATATCAATATCTGATAACAATCAGGAGTACAGAAAAATACATAGGGTACCCCTTTTATCTAGACAAAATCTTTAATAACCGGGAGCAAAAGCTATATATATATATATATGTATTCGTGCGTCGTGATGGAAGCAAGTTCGTCTGTTCGCATTCTATGTAGTGGAAACAAAGATCAAGAACATCGAACCGATTTCCTGTTACAATTCCATCAACAATTGATACATATAGTTTAATGACAATGTATCTATCTACATAACCAGTCTACAGTTTGGTATGACTAGTTCGAGCGTGACTAGACGATTTAGTTTCAATAGGAAAGTTATTACCGGCACATTTATTTGAATACGTGGGTGCTTGCACAACACGGTTGCCATTATAGTAATACTGTCTGCATATATGTATGTTGTTAGATTATGAGTCAGAGTGCAACAAACTCTATGAGTCATATTAGAGAATTGTTTAATGACAATATTATAGCAATAGCTTATAAATATCTTTACTGCTTCCCTGTGTTTCCAAACAACTGATTTGGCATTCGTATATTTGTGACATATGGTTACATTAGTATTTAGTTTTTTTGTAAATAAGGAATTACATTAACTGTTTTAATATGTCTTAAAATATTTATAGGCGCGCTTTGGTAGTGCAGTCGACCCGCTTGCCGTTACGA
The DNA here is from genome assembly GCA_039707435.1 of Actias luna. Lineage (NCBI taxonomy): Eukaryota > Metazoa > Arthropoda > Insecta > Lepidoptera > Saturniidae > Actias > Actias luna. The sequence goes on along the minus strand of JAZHAC010000002.1, from coordinate 9,929,575 downwards.
TAAATGGCAAGACTCTCTGTTATATTGTCATGCCACCTCGACGCCACTGCTCTTGTCTCTTACGATGTGTGCGCGGGTATACACTATAGGTTTCGTTGCTTCTCTATGCAAACCGTTTATATTTATAATTATATTAGCTGTGACCGCAACTTAGTTCGTGTGGAACTAAAATTTTATTTCATAATTTTTGCCCCTTTTTTATACAACTTGGGCGGGATTTACATTAAGTGTTGCCTTGTGGGGTATCGAGAAAAATATCGCCCTATTAATAATCAATATCCTGCACTATCTGAGTAAAGGGCCAGAACATAATATCTGAATAAGTAGAATACGTCGCTTATAGTTAAAAAAATATTAGCAAGTACTTACACTAAGAATATTCGTTATGGTATTTAAAATCATAATTACTTAATCTTTAGCTGGCAGTATTGACTCTTGAAAGCAAAAAATACCAAAGTATTTGCATAAATGCTGTTCCAATGCTCTAGCCGAATTCGAATACCTTTTGCTTCTTTTCTGATGATGATATTTTGCTGATACTCCAAATTTTACCGCCCTGGAAAATTTCGCTGCCCTGAGCACTAGACCCTAGTGCCCCTAGTATAAATCCATCATTGTATACACTGCTCTTATAGGTGGTAGCGTGATGTTAAGTAGTCAAGAACCATTCATAATGATGGCCCCATCAAATACAAAAAGAGTTTTTGAAATCTGTCTGGTAGTTCCTAAAGTTAGCATGTTCAAACAATATATATATTAATATAGTTGTAGATAAATATTCCGTAATAATTATTATAATTAAAATAATAAGAATACATTGTTTGTTTTAACAAAATACTATTATTTTAGTCCATATGTTCTTTATTGTTTTTTATTAATTACACATTCCAATATGGACTTAAATGTTCCACATCTGCCGAGTGTACTGTGACGGCCAACTTTTTATTTGTACAAGTAAGTTTGCGAATAAGCATGCGGTACGTTTAATGATTGGTGCTAACTTTAGCCTGTAGTCGATAATAACACCAGAGGTATCTATCACTAACGCGTTGTTGATTTCGAACGCCCCTTCTATGAGTAGCTCTGCGAACCTCAGAAACAACACAATATTATTTCTTTTCTTTCGTAGGGCAAAGGTGTTATCGCAGTTAGGTCGGGAAAAAAAAAGAGTGAAGTCTCCAAAAAGATTTCTTAATGTCCTATCAAAGAGATATTCAAGACTTTTACCTATTTTAGTTCAACTTTTGAATTAATTAACTAAATTAATACTATTGATATTCCTATGAAAGTCAATTTTTAAAATTTCTCTTGGTAAAATTAAGTATGACTTATAGAATATGCTGTTAATGCGATGGTTTTGAAGGCAGAACCATGAAGTATATAAACTTGTGAATAATTGTGTACATTTATGTAATCATATTTACCTACAAATATGATAGAATTTATAAGGAATGTAAATAAGTTTATTTTAAAATAATGTGTTATTTCACTGAGTCACTAAAACCTGGTTTTATGGCCGTGTAACATATAACACTTGTAATATAATTATAACAGTTTTTATATTTAATATTCCAAGTCACAGTTTTAGTAAATATCACACAAAACTCAAAGCGAGTAATTTTTAAGATTTTATCTTAGTTGGTTTCGCGGTAATTCGCTACCATTTCTCACCACATTCTTTGTAACGTATACCAAAATACTGGTACAAGTATAAGAGAAAGGCTTCCGGCGTTTCTTTAGATCCAGTTTCGATTCTCCTTCTCACTCTAGTTTCTTTGATATAAAAGGGATATGAGATACATTGCAGAATAGCTCTTATAGTTCGTGTGCTTAATAATGCGCAAGGACGTTGCTTGAATATCTTCTTGGTGCGTGTCAAGGCCATAATGATATCTTTATATTTGCTGTTTTTAGTAGTTACAGGATATTAAAGAAAGGGGATTCGTATGCATCTTCTTTTTTAAAGTAATAACATATGCACATGTAGGCAATTTCACCAAAGTCAAATGTGATAGAATTTATACACCCAAACTTATGACATTTTTTTTGGAACACACAAATAATTGTTCTGTGCGGGATTCGAACCCATGTCATAGTAAATAGTACTTCGCCGCGGCGGCAACAGCACGGGGGTAAATACTTCAACGGTTAGGCCAATCGTACAGTCATTTTTTAGACGTAAATAAATTTTAAGGATGAGATAGAAATAATAATATTTGCAGAAAGAAATTGACCTCTAGTCTGTGATCTATCATTGACCTTAGTATTTATAGTTGTAAAAGTTCTAAATGGAGATTATTTTATAAGTAAGTATAATCACTTCAAATAGTAATAAAAGGTTCGAAGAATGTCGACTGACAGTATGTCCTAGGTAGGTTTCCTTTTAAGGCTCGTCTGGTCTATGCTGTTGTTATGTTTCGCTCCCTTTGAACGTATCTCCCAAGAAAACAAAAAAAGAACTACTTTCTACTTTGTTGTCGCATTTTCTTCACGTATCCTACTTTAATCCTTTTATTTGTGCTGTAAATTAAATAATTACAAAACCAAGCCTATATTATTAATGCATGTATTCATATGTGTACTTTTATTGTATACAAATCACGATCTAAGAATTTATAACAATAATAGCTTTTACTTGCAGCTTCGCTCGTGTTAATAATGATTTTATCAAACAAATCGGATGACGTAATAAAAGTTTCATACATAGCTTATCCATCTGTTTACCCCACTTCCGATAAGTTTTTCGCGAAAATAGTATACGATTATCGTCTCCCTTGCCTTCCCTTCTGCCTCTATACCAGAATTAATCATAATCGATTCAGCGGTTTAGGGGTGAAAGCGTAACAATCAGACAACCAAACTCACTTTTGCATTTTATAAATGTGTTAGTAAGTAAGTAAGGGTAGTAAGGGTTCTATAGACGATTTGATTGTACCTACTATTCAGTTAGAAAGTAATAACTCTATGGGAATGGGTTAATTCTAAAAAGATAGTAGTGAAATTATGCACTACCATTTATAAAACAATATATTATAATAAATTTTATACTAATTATTAAGTTGTTAAATAAAATGATTAAGATGAGGACTTGAAATTTATTGTTTGATCTATGTAAGTGTTGATTTAGTATGTATTTTTGAGAAGTACGATGGAGTCTAGTCCTGTTTATAATCCCCGTGGTAAAGGATTGGTCAGTCATAGATTTTATTGGCAGTTCACGATGTTGGCCGTCCAATTACCGTCTTTGTAAAAAAAAATCAATTGCGCCCACTTTTGCCATTAGTAGTGGATATTTTTTTGTATCATAAAAATACTTTTGATATTTTGTTAATTGTTTAATTAAAACTTAATGTTCTGAGTAATATCCCAAATAAAGTAGAATAGTACTGAAGTATTTTGAACTTCTTCCTTCATAGATATAAATTTTCATTCACTTGTTTACGAAATATTTAGCTCATACAATACAGTACACTAATTCCTGGTGTATCCTCGGACAAATAGGAAAAATTACAAAAAACTATTTTATAAAGATGCGACTACTCCAGTAGTACAAACCTAAACCGACTACGATTCAGTTGATTACCTATTTATTATTATTATTAGTTTTCCTGTTTCAATAGTATTTTCAATAATGTGTGCTGAATTGTAGTCTATCTGTACGACGTAATTACATTTATATATATAAAGGCGTTCTATATTCATTTTAAAATAATAGCTATTACTTGCATGTATAATTCAATAAAAATAAATAAAAGTGTAATAATGATTATGAAGAAGATGTTGATTATGAAATTTATTTCAATATGGAATTATTACATTACTTCATTAACATTTACACAGAAGTAGCTGTGCAAAAAGCCATCTGCTAAACATTTGTACAAAAGAAATACGATCATCAATGAATACAATCGATCTTTGCCAATCTCGGGCTGATAACAAGGCAAAGGAATTGTTCAGTGTAGGCTCGTTTGATAGAGGCAGTATATTTGTAATATTTGCCATTTACGGATATTTTTATTTAGGCACAATTCTCGTTATTTCGTTTTGATTTAAACATAATGCTTAGTATTTTATGGGTATACTTATAACTGATAATTTTCAAGTAGTATAACAACTGTATTTACTCCACTGTTGTATGTTATTTTTACATTAATGAGTGTTATAATAATTGAGTAAAGTCTACTGAAATAGTGAATAGTTTGTTTCTAACATTCATTTTAATGACTTCACAGTCTAAGCTATGCTGTTATGGGTCGTGATACTTTTTGTTTGGAATTAAAACTGAGGATGCTGTTCTGAAAAAATAAATCTTTATTGGTTTAAATTCTGTAAAAATACCTATATCGACTGGATAAATTCCGAAGAACGAAAAGTGCTAATAAAACATAGCAACCACAAACATAATAACGACCAAAATATAGGTGTATCTCGGTAAATATTTCTTTATCAAATTACAGTTAATTCTTATCTCATAAATTTTTAACTTCTCGTAAAACAACGCTATCATTGATAAATTTCCTAATAAATGCTTGAATTTAGTCATGGGGTTTAACAATTCTATTATTCAATTTAAATTTAACAATTATAGTTACTAACAGAAAATCTGATGTGTAAAATTTTTCAACCGTTGATTTTCGTGTCGATATCCTTATTGTATCATAAGCGAAGCGTTGAGGTGGGTACTACTGTCACTTCACGCAAAACAATTGATTTTTCAAACTTAAAATGTCTCTATTTATCATATATTGCAATTGTAAAATAATAAATACACACACATATCAAGAAAAACACTGTTTTTAACACTCACGATATTTTGATCGCATTTTTGTTATTTAAGCTAGTTAAAAAACTGATTTAAAAGGTTCTGTCTTGTACGTCCGTGTGTCTGTAGGTGCCGATCCTGTATGTTATCACGATAATGGCCGAAATACTTTACTAATCGAGAATTTTTTTTTCTTACGCTTTTTCGAACCCTTTTACTTTTCACGCTCTGAATCGATGTGGTTTAATTGTTATTATATACAAATAAGATTAAATTATGAGGCGTGCACTTTTGAATTTTCCAAACTTTATCCTTACTAATATTATAAATGCGAAGGTGAGTTCGTTTTTTTGTTACGTTTTTACGTTTACTGATGAATCCAGAATCGTTTATGGTTAATTTTGGTAAAGAGATAGATGAGAACATGGAGATGGTGATAGCATTTTTTTTCTCGCTACAAACTTATAGGAAGTAGGGTAAGAAGAGGGATACAATTCGTAAGAAACTTTTTAATTTGTCAATTTATGGTTTGTTATCTATTAATTTAATATGTGTTCTTCAAACTTTAGAGAACGCGAGCGGAATTGTGAGTAAAATCTAGTACTAAGTATAAATAATATAATTTGTTTTTGCTTTAAAAACCATAAAAGTATTTTTATAAAAAATTGCTGCCAATAGGCATGCATGTCTGTAAAAGAAATGTTATCAAAACTAAGGTATGTTATCAATACCCGTCCTTCCATAGCCGCTTCCACAAACAAATCACTTTGGTTCAATATAAACGTAAAATAGGTTGTGTACACAAATGATTGCTACTTGAAGAAATCGATTTTTTACTCGCTCAGTGGCAAGTGTGTTTCTATAGCCAAGTTACTTGTGTATTGTGAATAAGTGAGGCCGTAAATAAATAATATATAGTTTATAATTAATTGAATGTTATAAAACATCTCTTTTGCTGTATTTTTCAATATAACGTAAACTATTGACCAATTAAATGTAGCATGTCTATCGTACAAGACTGAAGATTATAAAAGATTAATGAAGATAACTATATCTGTAGGTAATTAAGGAAAAAATCTTTTGTAAAGTTAAGAATCCTGAATAATTATGTTAATAATTAGGTTGATAAAATTAGGGAATATTATACGGTTGTAATGTCAACGTAAAAATATATTACTGTATCTAACTGGATTGGGGCTTTTCGGAATCAATAACTATACGTCCAGCTGTCAAAGCGCTGACGATGGCGTCACTTTGTTGTTATTCGATGTTTTGCTATAAAACAAATATATGTATAAAAGTAAACGGTAAATTTACTTATCTAAATAGTGTAATGGCCAAAGTAAATGCGGCATCAGGTTCCGTCATAGATTACTTCCCGGCCTTAGGCGAGTTGTTCGCGAGCGGAGTATTTGCTCGAGGGAGTTTTGGTCCCGCAAAATAAAATATTCCTTTTGATTGTAGCTACTGTTGATGATACAATAAGATGTAAACGATGCTTGTAGCGACAGTGATTTAAAATGTTTTATTTCGATCCGTTACTTTTATTCCAATATTTAATACTAAATGTTTGTGATCGTCTTGCATATATTCTGGTTTTGGTTACTGATTGAGTTTAAATTTCCTGTAAATAAATAAATTATTGGTACTTACGTGGAAGTTTTTAAGGTTTACCATCAGCTTATGTAGATGACTTACAAGGAATTTGAATGATTAAATTATTATTTTACAGTTTATCGAGTTCAGAACTATTTGGAGGAATGACTCTAAAGCGCAACTGCTAAAAGAAACCTGTAAGTGGTTGACGATAAATAAATTTTCAAATTAATGTTGATAGCTTACTAGGTAGGAAATGTAAAATACTTTATCACTAGGCTGTGGTTTTATTACGTTGTTTTCTTTCATCAAAAGCTCAGAACTCGCTCAGCAAAGAATTCGACTCCAAGGTGCGTGGCGTGCGGCGCGTTGTCCAAATACGATATCGTCAGTATTCAAAAAAATGCCTGTGTTATAAAATAATTTAATAAGTACTGTCTTTTTCCTTTTATACAAAATATACACAATATAATGTAAATTATTCATTTATAACTTGGAGTTTCTAAAAACGGGCAAATTTTATTCATCATAACTAGGGGTACGGAAATTTCGTATTTACGAAATAGATGCGAATAAATGCGAAAATTACACATAAATGCGAATAAATGCGAAATGTATGGTAGTGTTCGTATGATGGATTGTTAATTATTATCGTATCGCCCGAGTCAGGTGTACTTCCAGTTGCTGACACTTTAAGGAGAAAGTTTATGCCCTTGTGTGGAAAATCTGAGAAAGATTCTGTAAAGCTTAAATTAAAAAATAAGCCGATTGTGGTCATAGCAGATGAAACTTCGGATAGGCAAGGAAGGTGTGTTTTTGCTATCCTTTTTAGAACTATCGACTACAAGGTAACTCAGGAATGTTTTTTAGCAAGTGTTAACTTTCTTGATAGTGCTAATGCATCAACATGCTCTCAATCAATTATCGATACTTTGAAAGACTATGAGATTAATTATTCCCAGGTAAAAGGCCTGGTATTAGATTCCGCACGATATATGTCTGCTTGTTTCGACCTTTTGAAAATTTTAATTGGAGAACATATTCTTCATTACCAGTGCTGGGCTCATAAAGTTAATCTTGTTGGTGATGTTTTTGTCAGCGAATTTAAGGAAATAAATATGGTTGTAGCAAAAGTTAAGTCAGCCTCAAAATGAGCTAATTGATGGGTATGCGCACTTTCATAGGTTAATTCTTCGGTCTATTAATATAAATGAAAACCCCAATGTAAAGGACATATTGTTGGCTGTCAAATGCAACTTTCCGTCCTTTGCTGAAGCAACATTACAGAGTATTTGGAGTCCAACCAACAGCGTGGACGCTGAACGCTTCTTCAGCATATACAATGTCGTCGTAACGGACCGAAGAACGACGCTTAAGGAGTCGAATGTTGAAATTTCTACAATGTTATCTTTTAATTAATTAAAATTGTTTAATATTAAGACTTGTACTTTGAAATTTTGTATTTAGTTAAACTTTACTTTCATATTTAGTAATAAAATTTCTAAACAAGTATTTTTGTTTAATAAATACCTAATTTACCAAAATTTTATAATTTCGAAAATATAAATGCGAAATTTTAAAATTTTGAAAAATATAAATGCGAAATTGGTGATTTTTTTTGCGAATTTTCCGTACCTCTAATCATAACCCATTAAATCTTTATATGTATATTTACATTATTCTTTTTTTATATCTGGAAATATTTAAGAAGTCATAGTGTCAAAAATATCTCTTCTAATCTAAATATTGTGGTTCTTATTTGTGAGTGTCAAGTATTATTTACCCTGTGATATATTGCTTATAATTAATAAAAAATATTTTATATGTTTTCTCTGTAACATCGTGTTTCACCAAGGCACTCGGGTTATAATCTATAGCTTTGCAAAAATAACTACAGGTTTCATGGAAATCGCAATTTATCACTAAACACCACAGGTCATATAAGGATCGGTTTCATTAATCGTGATTAAAGTAACCACTAATTTCTACGTACAAACGTATGCGCAATAATCCAGTAATTCCTGTACGAAATGTGCGATCGATGCTTGGATCCTCGCCGCACGCGCACGCCTACTTACTCGTGTATTGCTGCGGGGGCCTATCATTTGGTACAGGGTGCCATTAAAACCTCGGCTTAAGATTAACGATGAAGCGGGATAAAACGTTCATACTTTGAAATACCTTTACTGTTGCTCTTCATTTTAGGTCTCCTTTCGGATTATTCTACTCTCTATCGGTAGTGCATTCCTTCCCACACCTTGAAGCCTATATGGTCGATAACAGTCTGAACTAAAACAAGTTTCGTTCCACTAATGCACTGGATCTGGAATGAGCTCCTAATCTCCCTACTATGTTTTCCAAGAAACTATAAATACTTCTGCTGTTGAAGATGTACGCTGAGCGATGCCCCCGCTTACTATTATACAAAGGTTTTTTTAAGCTTATAGCAAGAACAATCAATATATTATGTTAAAGCGAAAATGACACAGTGAGTCTTCAGATGCTGTGTCAAAGGTCTGTAATATAAATCGTCCAATAATATTAAAAAAAAAAACTGTGCTAATAAAGCTCCTCTTTAGTTTCTTATTATATGTAATAACATAACATTACCTAAAATCGAGAATTTTTGTTAGTCGCTACCTAAAGTACATATATTTAATACAATGAATAAAAGGTATTCATTGTATACCTAACAAGTTTTTATTTTCAAATAAAATAGCATTAATCTCTAGAATTTAGTGAATTAATGCGTATTCTAGGAGACGTTGAAAGGAAAGGGTGTTGTACAAAAACTGTACGAGTGGACTTAATCACCAACTTCATATTTATGAAGGCTAGACGGACGACATTCTTAGATCGAGCTTGCAACAGCCTCGTCTTACCTCTATGTGCACTTGGTAAACTGAGATTACTTACTAATTATACCTTGCAGTCTTTTTTCAATGTTTTTAAAAATAAATGAAATCAGTTTGTTATAAGTCAACGAGTATTCTTTTTTAAAACGTAAAACTGTTTTTGTTATATGTATTAATATCTGGTTATTTATAATTAATTTACAAATAACGAAATGTTTTCAAATGTATATTTGAAATTTTAATCATATCTTTTTATGAACTAGTAGTCTCTGCAACTCCGTTAAAGTGAACTTGAGTTATGTATCGTATATTTTAGGACATATCTTTTAACTACTGCAACTATTGCATGTGGTTAGTTTACATGAACTCAGTTGATAAGTGAGCTAAGATGAAACGTTTAATTTTTCCGCCGATTCTAAAAAAGCTTTTCATTTTATCTATTGTATATTTCAATAAACAATATTCGTTACAATCATGAAAATTTTCATTAAACTCCCTTAAGTAGGTTCTGAGTACCATGCTCGTGTAACTTGTGGCTATGTATTGAAAACAAAGTATACTATAATTTTCAAAAAATATTCTAATTACAGATTTTAGTAAATTTCAGTTTTTTTTAATGTATATGGTTTTATTTGTTTATTTTATAGGAATCCCACGGTACTGTAGTTTGATTCTTTATAATCGAGCGCTGCTGTAATATTTAATTCAGACTTTTCATTATTATTCGATTTCGACTTCCATAATAAATTCGGCGATAAATGTATATAAGATGAATGAATAATATCTTGTGAATTACTGCTATTTATATTTATAATTGAGTTAGTCTGGCGAAATACTTGTGTTTTTGAAGTAAAACTTTTAGTGAGAGGGTTTTAAAATTCTGATCCGCAACCTTTTTGCGTCACGCTCGTTCGGGTTTAGTCGGCTTAAGGCGACTGCGGAAGCGAGAGATATATAGTATTTTTCACTTCTGTCCATGTGCCTGTCGATAGGTGCAGTATAATTTTAAATAAACGACGACCACTGAGAGACCGGCTGTTACCGGTCTCTCGTATCTGCTAGCGTCTCTCAACAGAGCACTTAGCAAAGGTGTCTTTTTCTACATTCACTTGCGTAAAGAGTAATCAAAAAATGTATGGGGTGAATAAAAAGGCAAACACTAACCGACGACGACATATCTCAATACTAAATCTCGTCATCAGAGCGTGTTAAAATATATCATCTTTACCATTTGAAGCGATGATAGCTCAGTTGGTAGTGTGTACGGACGCCGCCTCATGGCATATGGGTTCGAATCCATCTGTAATGAACTTGAGCTTTCGGTGAAGGAAAACATTGTGATGAAATCATAATATGGTGGTAGGGCTTTTTCTAATGCCCACCTAGCTAGCAACCCCCTCAAGTTGAAAATTTTCTGCTAAATAGCAATAGGTGTGTACCTACAGTTTCACTTGAGAGCCGACCTCTGCACCAGGTTTAGCGTGTCTACCAACTTGGGCCGTATCGTCACTTAGAATCAGGTGAGATTATAGCAATAACGCTAAACCGTAACTATAGTAAAAATGTCTGTGAGATAAACATCAATAGTGAGTTGCAAATTTGTGTGAATTTTAAACCCTTTAACACGATCTGATATGAGGGATTTTAGGGATAATTTAAAAAAATATAAATAAAAAAACGGTCAATGTGATGGGCTTGCTACTTTGTCTAAAGTGGATGGAACCCAGTCAAGTACAAGTCCTCACCATACCGCTTATTTACTGCCTATAAACCGGCTGATTCCGGAACGCTACATACTTAAGCTTTATACGATAGTTGCTAAAATTACCGTATTCTTTCACCTAGTCACCGGTTAAAAATGCTGGCGAGGAGGTAGTTCATTCAATAACATACTATAGTCGTCTTTATAAGGTATAAAAAGACCACAGAATAAATAAATAAAAACATGCCAGCTTAATAGAAAAACGTGTAAAAGTTTACAATTATTTTCATATAAATTGTAAAGATGTTATTTCTTCTCGGAATTCTTAGTCGACTCTAATGCATGAGACAAACATTTAGAATATCTTGTAGAGGCTCGATAAGCGTTTGATTACCACTTATGTCAAAACCAGTTGGTGTAATTGTGAAAAAAATCCAGTCGGACGGGTAAACGGACGGACGGACAAAAAATTAGAAAACCGATATATCTAGCTAGCGATGTGAACTTATTAGTCAAATAGCAAGCTTCGCATGTAATTATTCAGACAGAAGTATCTACCCGTTCAACTTCCCGTCAATAGTTTTATAATTTCTTATGATTTATATTTATTTTATATTTCGTTAGAACGTATTATTTTTTTTTAGAATTGTAGATGCGCATTACGCAATGGTTTACTGAAATCAATGAAGGATGTGTGGTACTTTTTGTTTATTTATGTAGCGACTAGCTGTGTCCGCGACTTCGTTCGCGTGGAACTAAGAATTATTATATAATTTATGTCTGTTTTTGTAACTTTTTTCAGTACAGCTATGCTCCTAATGATGGAAGCGTGATATTAAATGACGCAAAACTTGCCGCAATCATGGCTCTATCAAATACAACAAGATCTTTTAAAATGCGATTGATATTTTCTAAGATTTGCGATTTGAAACAGACTTTTTCGCTTTATAATATTATATTTATTATTGTTATAGGAATTTCTTATTATTTAGTCGGGCTGTGGATCAAATTAGGATGTGGTATAACAGCAAATATTTTATCACGCTTAGAGGTATGACGTTCCTGGTATCAGTTAGTGTATATCAAGCTATCAAGGGCAGTGGTAACGATATGTACTCATCTGAGTCACAATCACCCTGTATGTACATGCCAACTAGGCTAGTAGTAGGCTCCACTAGGCTAAGCGTGTCCACCATCTTGAGCCACATCATCACTTAACATCAGGTGAGATTGTGACCATAACACCAAACCTAAAAAAATAATCTTTTGGGTGGGCGTTATTGCGTTTTGTATTATACAGTGACGAAAGTTTACTGTGATTGTGTACAAAATACATGTTTATTTATAGTTCTTGTATCCAATCAAAAAGATAATTTATAAGCCGACAAAGTTAATTCATTTAGAAAAAGCAGTTCGTCTACATTACATTAGCGGGTATTAATTACGTAATCGCGCTTCTAAAAGAAAAACTAGAAATACAATTTTAAAGACGGATAGCACAAAGTCCGTTGTGATTAATTAAAGGAATCCTTAGAGTCATTTGCAAAGATGGAAGATAAAAAATATCTCGTTTATCATATTTCATCTGCAATAAGAAATAATTCGCTCTATCGTGCTCGTTGCATTTTTTGGCAGTGGAGTTTATCTCTTTCCAATATATTTTTTTGTATACTTATTGGGTTACCAATTTTACCAAACGTTTCCCAGTTGAAGTTAAATTCGTTATTTATTACTGGATTGCTGGTATAAGGATTAAAAAATGCCTATTTTATATTTATTTTGTAGCACAACGAAGTTTGCTTACTGGGGCTTCTAGTAGAAAATAAAAGGTCAGCGGGTTTATGGTATAACTTACATTCATATATTTAATTTCAATGTATTACTTTATAAGAATATGGAGATACAGTAATGCGAAAATTCCGATATTATACTATGTAAAGAAAGTAATGATAACCATTCTTATCTTTCCAACCATTTCTAACTAAGCAATTTCGTTTAATATTAAGTCATTAACCGACATACCGTAGCTTATCATAGCGATCAGTGAAGCAGGCAAACTCTAGTATGGTTCAATTAACTTACCCCTTAAATGTGATATGTGTAGTATACATATTTACAATTACTGTGCCCTTATAGCTCATAAAGGGCCTATGTTTGACGTGCATTTAATTAAGACGACATACGATTATGTTTACCGGCAATTGGGTCTATAACTTCGAATGTAAATTTTGATATATTATGTATACTTGGATTTATTTCAAATACAATTAGTTTAACATTTTGCAAAGGATAATTACTTGAAAGTAATGTAAAGGCTATAAGTTTTTGAAGCAACGTACGAAATAAATTGGGAAACAATTATACACAGAAAAACTCTATGATTTTCTTTTTATGGACTGCCGATGTATATTCAATGTATTATCGTTGGCGTAAAGTATTATGGCGTTTCATATCCACATTCTTGGATTGTATTTTACTTACTATGGAAAAATGGTTTCAATGAGCCAATTTTTGGATGAAGAAAGACATTGTGCTCGTCCTAGTTTCGTGTTGAAATCTTATAGTGCCTAAAAGTCTGTTCTGACAGCAACACTTGAGAGCCAGCATTATATGAGCAGTCGAATTATTGTCACAGTATCGATTCATAACGAATGGCAAAGAACCATCCAGTTCCACAACGCTCCAGTGAACGAACATATTATATTAAACAACCATTAAAAATGTTTATAAATCGATTATTTGAAACGGCGCACTAGACTGTAGAAAGTAACAAAATTTAATTACTTATTCATAGCAATTATAACTGTTTGAGGTAATTAACATTATTTTAGTTTTGGCCTTCCTAGTGTTATTTTGTAGCACAAGGATATACACCAGAAGAATACGATTCTAACTTAAGCCCTTACAATTTTATAAAGAAAAACTCAGAGCTGACACTTTTATGACGAATATTTCCATTAGACGCAAGAGTTACTGATTGAAACTAGTATTTAATAAAAACTTAATTATATTGCTCTTTCGATTCGCAACTATTATAGTTCTAGAACAAGTCGAGAATACCACGAAGACAATCAGAAGCAACTCTGAGACTTCGTTGAACTTGTATAAAGTTAAATTACCTTGGAAGACCGCAATGAATAAATTGAAGAAATAACATTGGATTTCTTATGTCGTTTGTAAATATTTTATTTAAATAATATACAGTAACATTGTTAAAAGTTCTTTAATAAGGTGTCTAAAGTAAAAGAAATTAAGTCTAATTGTATAAATATAGGTATTTTCGATAAGAACTATATAAACAAGTTTAATTTGTATTCAAATGTGTATTTTAATTTATAAAAAATTAATATTTAATCATAATCACGTATACGTAATATAACGTGACGATGATTCGACGTAATCCTTATCCTTAGTAATATTATAAATGCGAAAGTGAGTTTGTTTGTTTGTAACGCTTTCACACATAGACTGCTGAATCAGTTGCGATGAATTGGTATAGAGGTAGACGGGAACTAGGAGACGGTGTTAGGCTACTTTTTCTCTCGGAAAACTTACTAGAAGTGAGGTAAAAATAAAAATAAACTTTGTATGAAACTTTTTATTGCGTCATCCAATATTAATGCAAGTGAAGCCGTGGCTAAAAGCTAAATATATAAGTGATATATATTTTTGACTATGACTTATGTATTTTGTCATATAAAAATCTTGGTGACTAACATTTGTTTTGCGTCTTTAAAAAAACGATATACCTATGTAAGTTAAATTTGTAAATTAAAGATTGTCTACACTAGGTACAAAATTTCAAAGAAATCATTATCATTACACATTATATTTGAGAAACTAATATATAAATATTTTCTTGTAAAATAGAATTATTCAATAGAAATCATATGAAATACCTATATTTTATCTAGTATGATTTGATAATAAGTGATCGAAATAATATATTATTTTTAAAATATTAGCTCAAAACAGTTATGACATATAACTAATCCAAAATATGTCATACACCTTAACCGCCTAGAACAAACTATGGCCGCTATTTTAATTAAAACTTTGTCTGCTTGTTACAGAATTAGCACACTTACCTCGTACTGTGTACCTGTGTAAAGCGATGTAAAGAAAACTGAGAACTTAATTAAAATAGTTTTAGTTTTCCTTTCCTGTCTCCTTTAAGCTGAATTTAAACATGATAATATATTACGTTGAATGATATGATAATGTATTAAACAGTTCACAGCTTCGATACAAGTCTGTTACTTTGCAATATTTACAATAATAAAATATATGTGTATGCTTATGTATGTGTATGTGTATTTATACATAAATATAGACTATTATAACAAAATTTGATCCATCAAGCATAACGTAAAGCCATATTTATGACATTGGGTCCTTCAAAACAGACCTGAAGAGGTATCTATGCAGGCCAGCATAACAACGGTGACTGACAGTGAATTTAGATTTATTGTAAGTCGCAACTAATTATGATTGTACTGTACTTAACACCAGGTGCAGGACAGTCACTACGCTATGCAACATAAACATAAAAAAAACCAAAACATTTATGCACATCGAAAATCAATATTAATGTTGATTACAAAATAAACATACAACAAAATAACTATTTAATAGAATTGCATGGTGGTAGGGTTTTTTGCATGGTGGCAGAGCTTTTCGCAAGTTGGTAGAGCTTTTTCTAATGCTAGCCTGGCTAGCTATCGCCCTCAAGTTGAAAAATTTCCCGCCAAATATTATTGCACTTGAGAGCCTGTGCCTTCACTAGTCTGAGCGCATCTACCACCCTGGGCCATATCGTTACTTAACATCACGTGAGATTGTGGCTATAGCGCTGAACCTATCAACTAAAAAAATATATAATGTAAATGATAAGGTATAATCTATATTTAAATGCTAATATATATTTGTGATTAAAAACTGGTAGCAGTAAAAGGGTCATAACATAGTTCTTTGAGAAACATGATAGACGCAATGTCTAAGGTGCAAGAACTGAGCTTGACAGCCCGTGTACCGGTTCGTGTCGGAACGGATTTCCACGCGCTAATTAAAGCTTAGACTCTGTGCGCTTGTTTCAATTATCGTGTTGTTACGTTTTGTTTATTCAAACTACTTAATAATGCTTCGAATGTTTATACTTATGGCATCAATTACTATCGTTACTTTATAGATTTAATTTATTCTAGGTACTTTTAAGTGAGCAATACGACTATATATAATTCGTTTCTCGGAAACTTCTGAAATAATTTTGTATTTATTTAATATTTTACTTTCCAAATACTTCGATGGTTCATGAATTTGTAATTTTTATATGTAATAGCGATTATTTCTAGTTTGATAAAAAGTTATGCTTTTTATTACATATTTTACATGCTGTCTTCCCGCTAGCGTGTCCCACCCTTCTATGACATGGGGTCCTTCAAAAGAGGCCTGAAAAGATATCTAAGCAGACCAGCATGACACCGGTGACTGATAAATGAACGTTGGACCAACATCAGTCACCGCTTAGATTGTACAGTACTTAACATCAGGTGCAGTGTAATCACTATGTTGCGCAACATAACAAATATATATATTTAAAATAGGCAAGAATGGTCAGGCATAAATAAACCTGCATCGATACGAAATTAGCTTTATGGAATAAATGTAATTTGTCTGATCCCTCTTTTTTCCTCTGTTGTTTTGGTCTTATCGATTGGTTATCTATACATTCGTGTTATTGTAGCTCTATCATGCACGCAATTGGCGATTGGCATTTTAAATAGTAATTTAAAACAATACCTTATTATTCTGGCCTGAATTAAGTAATTTTTTTTAGATTATTTCCATATTTCAGCCTTGAATACATTATTATTTCCGATGTAACAGATAAAATGTTCAGAATATTTATAATTGCCATACAAAATTGTAAAATCTTTTAAGTATACTTTTTACCATTTATGCCACCTATTTTGCTTTATTTATTTTATATTTGGATATTCAATTCAATAAATCTGAATATTGCATATCTCTGTATTGGTAATGTATGTTCAATGTAAGTATAATATTCAAACGTTCCATCAAATTTTAATGCGTTGTTGAATTAAACATGTATTATGTATGCGTTTCACGAATACGACTTAGGCCTTGAAATCCGACTAGTAAGCCAGGTCATGAATGTGGATCTGTTTTTATAATACGATGACAAATGTAGTTTAGTGGACTATACTTTAACTTCAATCTCAAAATGAAACTTATACATAAAATCGTATCAATTATGATATAGTGCCGAACGAATATATATATATATATATATATATATATATATATATATATATATATATATATATATTATATATATATTATAGTTAAGGCTTAGCGTTATGGCCATAATCTCACCTGATCTTAAGTGACGATACGGCCCAAGTTGGTAGACACGCTAAACCTTTGGAGGAACTGGCTCTCAAGTGGAACTGCCGGAACACACCTAATATGCTCTTAAATACTGTTTTATCTTTATATGGGGTAATGAGATTACTTAAGTTTTGAAGCTATTAGTCTCAAAGAAGTCAATATGAATCTCTCAGACTTTATTTTACAGGTTATTTTTGATATTGAGTTAAAAAAGTTACATAATTCGTAGTTATATATCTATACTTGTTCTAAAAATAGTAAAGTGCACAGTAGTACACAATATTTATAAACCTGATCGAGTATCTTGCCGCTTCTTCCCGATGAGTGAGATATTCTCCGAACTGTTAATAGATTATAAAATTAAATATAGTATTTTTGATTCTACATGATATAAGAATTTTATTTTATAGTACTTTAAATACTGACTTTACGACATCAAACTGTAATATAAAGAAATACTATCATGTAACGTTATTCCTACATAAATAATGAAGTTCGTAATATTCATCATAGGTCCATTAGTTTATTGATCTTGAGAGTTAACATATGTAAACATGGATATGTAACTCTATTGTATGAGTGATACAAATAGTAGGAAGTGTGGCATATCTTAAGTTTATCAATTTGATCTCTAATAATTCCAAATGTCAACATTTAAATAATACTTACTAATACTAATATACAGAGGATTAAATAGATTGCCTCAGGTATAGTACTTATTAGTGAATGGGAAAATAAATACAACATTATATATAAATATATGTAAATACAATAGTATCAGTGAGTCATGATTTGTTGAGTTACCGCGATTCTGTCTTCGTCGACATAAACCGTCCATGGTTTAAAATAAAACCTCTGTATCACTCAATCTTGTTACTTGTTACTAAATTTATTGTCCGACCGCACACGAAAAGCAATACGATCGCGCAGTTAGCCAGGTCATTCGTCAGATACAAAAAGCAGAAACAATGGTTGTTTTACGTAACAGAAAGTCATCACTCACGACCTCACGACATCGCGATCGCCGAACGTGACTCAACGTCCACTTGCTAAATGGCGGTAGCCAGTTCTTTTAATTGACAGGGAAAGTTTTGAAAGGTGTTGTTGCATAAACTGGTCTTTTATGAGCGAACTATTGAACTCATGATTTCACGAAAAAAAGATATACATAGAAAAAGTTTTCCGCTTACTGACATAATGTTACAGACGTTGAGATGGATTTACGATTTGCTTTTTGCGGTTAACTGTTGTAAAACTACAACGGCTTGCTTTACAATTTCTATTGGAATATGAACCTTATTTCATCGGTTTTCAGATCAAACTTGTTTATATAAAATTATTTAATTCGTTAAAATGATATAATTTGCGTGGTCGGACATAACCTTAACGGCGAGTCAAACCATGTAGCGGCAAAATTAGAGCCTGTGAAAGCCTACGGGGCGACGTGAGATACATAAAAGCCTGTTTATGCACACATTTACTATAATCACTCGTCATTTGAACGCGTTAAACTACTTTTCACTGGATGTGTAGTACACCGCTGAATTACGGCTTTTGGAATGATATTTTTATGAGTAAAGCCGAACAACTTTTCACGTCACAAACCTGTTAACATGCATTTATATTTTTTTATTCAGTTTCAATTTCCTAGGTTTTCAAGAGGTACATACTCTTTATATTATACTTATTCTAAGAACACAACAATTTACCTATATTGCAGATAATAAATGTATTCGGACAACGTTAATATTTGATGTTACTATAATTACACAAAGAGACTGTTTACTAGACAGTTTATTTTTACAATAGATGTGCTAATGCTTTTATTAAGGTTAAGGAATTTTATTCTAATTTATTTAAAAATATGTTAAATCAATTTCTTATGTAAAAAATATATACCAGGTATTTCCAATTCAAATTGTTATGTTTTTAAAGCACAAGATATGACAGACTATATATTAAAAAGAAATAAACTTAGCATTGTATTCGGATATATAAAATCGAACTACTGTTACCACCAAAATTGGACACTGTATACCGCTGAATCAATACTAGTTCTATTTAAAAACATACACGACGTGTTCAAAGGATGCTTTCAATCAAATAATAACTTTAAGTTTATGTCAAAACGGTTACAATTTTGCTGAATGTAATAACACACTTAGCTCTTTTCGATGCAATGCTGTAGAATGGGAACGATGGTGTTATACTACTATACCAATATGCGAGGCCATTCGATGTGTTATTTGCGTAGGACGCACATACCTATATACTTTTCATTTTTGTTTATTTAGTGAAAAATATATTCATTTTACTACCTCTAGTGTAATTGGGGTCGGCAGCAAGAGAGTCGTGAAAACTCATCAGGTGGAAATTCAGGAATTTTATAAAGAATCCACGGGGGCATTAAATCCCCCATACTGCTTGAGACCAGAGATAGCTTTGATACTTCTTATGCTCTTCGATGACAGACATATGTACTTAGCGCTCCTTCTGCTACAAAGTGGACGGAGCCCTATCACTCGCCTCACCCAATACGCTCAGGAGTTTCGCAATGCTCCATCTTAGCGCCTTGCCTGTTCGACTTATTCGTTAGAGATATCCCCGAATTCCCCGACGTCGCAGTAGGCTCCTACGCAGACAACACAGTCATCTTCAACTCGGGCAGGAATAGGATTCACGTATACCACCGCGTACAAAGACCCGTCTCTAGATTTGGGTCCTGGTGCCTCAAATCCACATAGGAATAAACCCAGAAAAAAGTGCGGATATCATGTTCGATCCTCACGCGAGGAGAAATATAAAAAAGACATTACACCTTTTCGATGTCAATATCCCATGGGCTAATCAAACTAAATATCTTGGTGTAGTTTTAGATATGCGCCTAACCTTCAACAAACATATAGATTACGTTCAGAAAAAAGTCTCCACGGCTATGGTTCTGCTACGCAATCTCACCTCCTCTAAGAGCAAAATGGCACTCAGACATAAGCTCACAATATACGAAGTATGCATCCGTCCCATACTTACTTACAGTTGCCCCATATTCGCTCACGCTTCACGCACCACCTTTCGCAAACTATAAGTATTGCAAAACAGATTCATGCGCATAGCCGTCCAAGCCCCGTTTAACGTCCGTAATGTAGATCTCCATAAAGATATGGAGACCTTTCGTCCATGCCCTCGAGTGACTCTGCTCGCGCGATACCGTGACACTCTACATCACTGAGATTACACCATCACAACGCATACCATTCGTGCACACTCACACGTTAAATACACGGTTCTGTAAGGGACTACCCTAGCGGCCCTTAAGCTGCTTACCTGATTAGGTCGTAGTTAGTATCATTAATTTAGAAATACAGAACCTGTTGGTTAGTCAGGATCATGAATCTTTTTTTCATTTACCGGTAGCAGCCCTAGCCGAGATTCGGCCGTCTTGGCACCCTTGTGCCTGCTGCCTCGGGGCTGAATGCCCTCAGCACTCGCCCCCAAAAGTTCGGTGAAGCTGTCAAAGCCCTTAGGGCTAACAGCGTACGTCAATTCGAAAAAAAAAAAACAAACGTATGTACTTATATACTTTGAGTTTGTATTTTTAATTTACTGTAACCCAAAGTAAAAAAAGTGCAACGTTTCACACAAATCACGATCACAATCACAAATCACGAAAACGATCACTTTCGCATGTAAGGTTAAGTATATTTTATTTGTGTCTAATAATACTTGATTACTGTATTCTAATTAGTCTATAATTTTCTCTAAGTAGGTGATATTTTTAAATCCAGTGATTATTAAAATAATATTAAGAATTGAACAATTATTTTAAAAATATATTTAAGAAATATTGTAAATATTAATTTTAATAATAACATTCTTAATCTTTGTTTAATGACAAAACGCCAAAACCATTTATTTAATATTAAAGTTATTTATCTTAATTAAATATTTTTTGAAATATAATTGATAATAATTTCAAATAGACTAAACGCAAATTTATATTAAAGTATTTTACCCTGTTCACTGTATATTAACCAGGAGATTTATTTTTCATCTACATTTCTTGAACATAACAGATATATCATTTCCGAATAAACAACCAATTAACACTTAGTTTTTACTCTGATATGCGAGTAACTTGAAAAGGAAACATAATTCTGATTTAAACAATTAGATCATGCGTGATGTTTATATATCGTTTGTAAACAAAAGGCCTGATTGAGCCTGTGTATGACGCAATCAATGTCGTTTCAGAGGCGCTGAATCGGAACAAATTAAGCGGGGCTTGTTGGTGATATTATTAACTTTAATATCCATTGCCGAACTAATTTCCAATGGTGGATGCATAAACCTGGATTACATAGAATTTACATTTATTTATGAATAAAACCTATCTATTAGATTAGTAATATATTGCTGATTATGTTTCAACACTTTCCTCGAAAGCTCAGACTCATTATAAGAATCGAACTGACGACTATATACGTGTTTACCATCATTGCTTCAGATAACCTACATACATACTAATTTCATGATTATCTAATGATAAATAGGTATATTTAACTTCTTAGTTAATGATATGTAGTTAAGCACATTTAAATTTAATGTCATTGTGGGATACAATTTTATTTGTTTAATATTATCTTGCAAATTTAATTTAATAGCAGTTATATTAATATAATGAATAATTTCTTAGCTGCGCCATTGGTTTTAAGTACCTATTGTTTTAAAGTATTTTTAAGCATAGGTAATTATTAAGGGAAATGTTCAGGTGTCAGTGTCGTTCATTTTATAATTAACTTTTTTATCTGCAGAAATTTCTTACTCAAACACTAAATATAAAGGTGTTCAATATACTGTTCTTGTAAATTATTTCAAAATAGATGTTACAGATATTCGGACGCTGTATAAACGGTGCTGAATATTAATCCCCGGTTAATACGTACTCAATTAAAAGTACAGACAGTAAACCATAATTGGTAATATTGTAGTGCATAATTCAATTTAATCGATTTGTTTCAGACTTGGTGATTTAAATTGCCTATCTTCTTTACTAGTATATATCTGTATCTATCCTTATTAATATTATAAATGCTAAAAAGAGTTTGTTTGTAGCGCTTTAGACCTAGTATTAAAGATTATTGGCTAAAGCGTGAAGAGAACCTTTAAATTATCTATTTTTTTCATATATTTGTTATAAATATATATGTAATATCTTTTCTTAGAGGTATTTGTGTATATAGTTAGTGTAGTATAATTGTGTACACCTACATATGTCATGGAATTCGTAGTTATAACCGAGATACTCAGTAAACAGAATTGAAAATTAGGCTATATTATCAAACGCCTACAGCTCCGCTAACATTTAGTAATTCCTCTATGTGAATGGAATCTGGAATTTGATTGCTCTTGAAGAATTTATGTCAGCTTCATTATTAATCGGATTGAATTTGAATTTCTGTGAACCTAATATGAAATTAATCTTAGTATCAACCGTTTTAAGATTAAATATGGCGCTATATGAAATATTTTTACAATCTATAGTTATATTGTGATTTCTGGACCTATTGTTTTTACAAATGGAAATATGTACACTTGTGTAAAAGGTTTTTGGTAAATAACTGTTTAGACAACTAAACAAGTTTCGCTTGTATTTGATTAGCTATATGTTATATTTAGGTATCAGGCAGTATCCCTTCAGATTCGTGATATGGAAGCCTTTTTGTAGTTTTCGGTGTCTCTATATTAGGTATCAGCCAGCATCTATCAGTGGTATGAAAGCTTTTGTAGTGGTTTCAACAGACCGTTGTGTTGACGAAAATTGTGTCTTTGTTTACTTAGGCCGTTCTTTGTTATCAGGTTAATTTGCTATTTAAATTAGAAGTATCCGCCTGAAGTGTACGCTGGCATTTCTCATAATATGAAACTTCTCACATAGTAATTATTTTAATGTATATTTTTGTTACAGAGACGGGGAGCACGGATAAGAGCAATGGTATGAAGGAACCGGGATCCCCTGAGGAATTGGTATGTTGTAATTTTATCGTCGTTAGTTTCCGACATTCATAGTAATCTTGTCGTTTATATGTAGTAAAATAGAGTTAATACTCATACCTTGAGGGTTTCTATTCTTAAAATAAATGTTTGACACGAATATTGCTTGTACGCTCTCTCAACTTCTTCGGCAAACGACGGAGCACGTTTAAGAGACTATATTGACTAGCTATTATTTTGCAGGAGCTCTTATAATGCATGGTGTATGAAATGAACGAAATATATTCGCGTAATATATGAGTAAAGAAATATATTGTTTATGGACATTTCTCTTATTTGGGGCAGCCTATAGCTATGAAATAAAGAGAACTGTAACTAAGCAACCTTATGTTTTGTTATAACGGTGATTATGGTTACCACATTTCTTTGAGATAAGAGAGTTTAATGCTAATAATAATAATAATAACTTAAGTGTTGAGGTGTCCATAGAATTCATTAGCTGCTTGCCATCAGTCAATTTTTGCTTGTAACTTTAGTTTATTTATAGTTGATAGGGTTAGCGGTATGGTTACAATCACACTCACAATGATGTTAGGTGACGATGAGGCCCAAAATCGTGGACACGATAAATCTGTGGAGGGACTGGCTCACAAGTGCAACTTTAAACTTTACGACTTTAAAATGACATAAAACTGTAATTTTGTACCGCGATGTATATTTAAATGATACGAACATTTTTGTACGACAGGCGTTCAATCTTCGCAATCTTATGTTCGTATGAATGATAAATCAGCCCCCAACGGAGTAGAACTACCTCGTAATAATTTCTTTGTTCAATCAGTTTAGGACGTAGTAAATATATAGATCGTATTTTGTTATTACAGTACGATCCTTTAAATGGTTCGCGCGATAATACCCGTCGTCTAGGCATGAAGAAACTTATGTCATACTTGACATACAAGAGGAATTATTTTATTACTATTTAATTCTTCAATATAATGTCTTTAATCTTTATTTGAGAAGACAAATATCAACAAAACATACCGTAGAAGAATAAAATGTTAATAAAGGTATTTTATTCTGATTTAATTCATATCATACTATTACAAAAAATATTTTCGTGTTATTTCGAGAAGGGAAAATTAATTTTTATATTTTTTTATTGGGATGTTACTGAACTATATTATGTTCAATTACGAAGCGAATACATTAATTTTAATTAATACTCAATCATGTGCATGGTATTTCAGTTAAATTTATATCAGCGTCATGAACTATGGTTATTCTCATGGAAGAGCGAATTTGTTGAGATATCTTTAGTTCCATTCATCACATTGTATTTATATTGTTTGTTATGATGATAAACAATGTTAGGAGTCATTATAAATAGCGTAATGAGGTGAATTAATATGTATATATGTATCTGTTGTCACGATGAAATAACTATATGTTATTCCGCAATTCACAGGGTATAAGCGCCGTCAACAATACTTTTAAAAATCGTAAAGGAATTAATAATGAAATAATAAATCTCAGCCGATTTCGGTGAAGTTCCATACACGAGTGGGATTGTCATTCTGTCAACAATCATTGAGGAATGCTGTAGGCTATTAAACATCACGCTATTATGAATAAGCGCAAAGCTGTATTGAAAAAGTTACAAAAATGGGCAAAAATTATTAAATCATTTTTAGTTTCAAGCGAACGAAGTTACGGGCACAGCTAGTGTTATAATAGAAATGTTTGTACCCGTAGGCATAACCAGTAAATTATATTGTTAATATAATTAATCAGACTATATGCAAAAGAAAAGAATTTAAACTAGGTTGAGGTCACTTAGATATTGGTGCCCACGTATATTTTTTAATTGTATAATATTACAAAAATGACATTGACACGTGTTCGGTGCTATTCGGCTAGTAAAATTGAAGCGAATACATATGTTTTCGATGGGTTTATATTGGGTTTCTATCAAACTGGACTTGTCTTTATCGGACTTTATGTTTTTTACTGTAATTAATTGCAATCACAAATAACCACAGTTCAAACTTTTACATTTTAGTAATATAAATCCAAAAAACATTAGGCATTCAATGGTTAGTCAATATAAATACCAAATTTAAATAACTAGTACCACAGAATATTTATATATATAAGTGATGTAATGATAGTCAGTGAAGTAGGAAAATTATTTTACAATATTCTAAATTATTTAACATAATTTAAAATCTTCATTAAAATAATGAATGTTTTTAGTGAATGGATATTTTTTTGGCAGGTAGTAGGAATATGTAGTAACAGTATAAAATAAGTTTACATGTGCCTTAAAGCTGGGTATATGGGAGTAAATATGTCAGATATATGAGTATACCAAAGAGGTAGACTGTATATTTAAGTATAATTTGGTTTATGAGAGTCTACTTAAATGTATAATGTTTTAATAATAATAAATAATATTATATACGACCTTAAGAAATTATATTTGATACATATGATTGAAACTTTATTTCACTACTATTTTACTACTATCACTTACAGTACTACTACTGTATTTATGTATCCAATAATAATTACGATTACCGACTGATCGTCAATCCTTTGGTGGCAACGTTTTCAGGCTGGTTTGTCGATGTGCTAATCTTTCGGGGGTTAACTATACGCTAGCTGATCTTGAAACTTAACTAAAAAGAGTCATTATGTCGCGTTTACCTTTTTTCAAATACTTTATAGATTGAACGTTATGCTGAAATCAGGCCTAAGTGATGGTGTGACTCAAGATGTGGTGTCTACGCTAGTGAAGTAACCGGATTTCAATCTCCATCTCTGGTTTTCATATATAATATAGAGGTTTCGATGCAGTTACGTTCTGACGTTTATATCCACGCATGTTTCCTGGGTACTTACCGTCTATCTTGAATTACGTCATCGTAATTCGCCATTGGTATCGTCTTGTCAACTAGACGGGCAAAATCACGTGCTACAAACCAGTTTTTCAATAGTATTGCATAGTATTAGCAGCGATGATAGTTCAGTGGTAGCATGTACTGAAACCGCGTCAAGGGTCGTGAGTTCGAATCTCTACAATGAGCTTGAACTTTCGGTGATAGAATACATGGTGACGAAACCATAGCACGGTAGTAGGTATTTTCTAATGCACGCCTGGCTAATTATCAGCCTAAAGTGAAAAATCTGCTGTCAAATACCTGTAGGTGTGTTCCAGCAGTTGCACTTGAGACCCATTCCTTCAACTGGTTTATCGTGTCCGCCATCTTGGGCCACATCGTCACTTAACTTCAAATGAAATTGTATCCATACCGCTAAGTATATAAACAATAAAAAAATAGTATTTCTATGATTTGGATGTTAAATTTTCACTGTAATCGGTAACAAGCTTTTTTATCCAATTTCCTCTTACGCAGTATGTAGCCTCCATTTCTGAATCCATTGTTCCGTCAGTCAAATTCGCTCGTTTCGGTTACGATTTGAACATGTTACGTAGGATGGACATTATATTTGCCGGATGACCTGTCAAACGTAGGCCGATGATGGATCGCCTCTCGATATTCTACGGCTGTTCGCTTTATACTTATCCAAGTTTAATTGACCCCGTTAGATGATCGTCCTAAATATATGTTGACTTTTCATTGGGTCGTCTGAGGAAATGATACAGTTTTGATCGATTACAAACCATCACATTAACTATTTTCCTGTGTTTTATTACGGTTGTTTGCAAAACGTAATTTGTTAATTATTGTGTTACTGTAATAATAAATATAATACCATTGATTATATTAGTTATTCTTCGATTGTTTAAGACATAATATTCATTTTTAAATAACTGTTATCTAAATAAAATACATGATATAGTTTTCTTCATAATTTTAAAATTAATCCATGTATTTTGAATATGTTCATAATACGGTAAGCATAATCATTTAATATTAGTTTTGACATAAAAAAACGCTTAAAGTGTCTACAATCTTGGGCTACATCATCACGTGACATAACTGAGATTGTAGCCATAACGCTAAGCCTATAAAGTAAAACAAACTGTCCCATATCCAACGGTAAGGTACAATCCTAAACTTATATACTTCGAGACAATGAATAACTGAAAGATAAGCAGTTTATCAGAAGTCCTACAGTATCATACCGTCCTGCAAGCCTTGTTATGCACTGTCTGATCCCGAAAGGTGACAAACTAAAAGAGAGTCACAGTAACTGGTTTCACTCCCGTCAGATACAGATTCATACCCATCTCAGCAGATCACTTTTTTAATAGTTTGTCATTTTAGCGTTATGGCTACAATTTTATCTGATGTGACAATGTGGTCCTAGCTGGTGAACAAGCTAAATCTGTTGAGAGACTGGCTCTTAAGTGCCACTGCCGGAACATACTTATAGGTATGTGGCGGCAGATTTATAACTTGAGAGTGGTAGCTAGCTAGCCAGGCGGACGTTAGAAAAAGCCCTACCACTATGGTATGATTTTATCACAATGTTTTTCCTTCATCGAAAGCTTAAGCTCATTGTAGGGAATCGAACTCACGTCGCTTGACGCAACGTATGTACACGCTACCACTAAGCTTACATCGCTTTGCCTTTTAACTTCACATCCTATAACGACTGCTTATTTAAGTTACATACATTTATCGGTCGGCGAAACATCTCATAATCGAAAAGATTTAGGCAATAAAGTTTTACGAAGCAACGTCTGCAGTTAGAACGGCCGTTGGCAATTAATTCCCTTCCTCGGCCTCCAGTGTGTTTCGTAACCACAAATTGCCCGTAAATAAGTAAAGTAAAAATATGGAGGTAATAATTTTACTTGTCGGAATTGTCTTATTTGCTGTTATAAGAATATACCTGGGTAACTATTTTTCGGTACAAATGAATCATGACCGCCGAAAAATAAATAGATGGTCAGTTCCAAGAAAAGCCCAGGCGGCGCCAGATATTATTTGGACCGGTTTGGCGACATATATACAGTAATAAAAATATGAATTGAAATAAATTCTATAAAATTACTGGACCACATCCAAAAGTTTTCGTATAACAATTATCTAAAAGAAATGATACTATTGGATATCGTAGGTACTTTTCAGAAATGTATCAAAGAACAGGCAATTTTTAAATTTTATGAAAATATTTTTTTAAAGTATTAGCATCTATCTATATATATATATATATATATATATATATATATATATATATATATATATATATATATATATATATATATAAAAAATTAATACAGTTTTTTTGACGGTCAATCAAGTCAAAACTACTGAACGTATTAATATTGGACTAAGATCATTAAGTCCAGGAGGAATCGGCGCATGAGGAATTGTTATTTTTCAAACGGACAATATTTTTTTGAAATACAAATAAAAAAGTAAAAGTACCAATTTTGATATTTTTTGAACCTTTAAAAATTAATATCTCTAAAAATATTAACTTTATCGTGAAAAGTTATAGGACCTTTTTGTGTATTTCAATAAAGAATATAAAAAAAAATGTCCGGTTGAAAAATAACAATTCCTTGCAATTGTTAAAAAAAACGGGTTAAATATGCATTTATATCTTCAGTAAGGGAATTTGAAGCGGATCGCATTAAAAATTGAAGTGGAATAGTTTTCCGTACTCATGCGACGATTCCTCCTGGACTAATTCTGTTGTATACATTAAACGTCATTTGATTTTTATTAACCACTTTATTTAGGGTTGTTTAAAACAAAAGACGCCTAGCGCAGTGAACGGGTTACGGCTAGGTAGTAGCATAAAAAAAATCAGTTACATTTCGACGGTCTTGTTTGTAAAATACCTTTGAATACTTTTTCTATTCATAGTAAAAGTATACTTAGGTACAGCATTTTTATCTACCTTAAATTTTATCATCATAAACACTTTCAAATAACATAGACAACGAATATAATATCAATAAAATATGCTACTAAGATTATTGTTTTCGTTAAATATTACAGCTTAATGAAATTGCTCTTATATTTATGTAACAGTTCAATTAAATTCAGGTCAATATTCAAGTTTCAAGCGATATTGACATTCCTGCCATAATACCGCATTTGATAAATTCTACTTTATAGTATTTTCATTAATTTCCTACCAAGTTATTTGTAGTTGTGACGTTTATTAACATTATCAATGTCTTATTAATATAATCCAAATAATATGTACCAAGATAGATAATGATTATTCTGGAATAAAAGAATTGAAATATTTGCTTCTTTTTATAAATATCACCTAAGTAGAATTAGCCTATATTTTCCTCTTCCACCCTTATCTATTAATTACACATATTCTTTCTCCAATCCATTCTGTTTTAACCTTCGGTTTTTTATTCTATGTATAAGGTACGTTTGATGTTAGTGCATAAGAAACAGTCTATAAAAATGACGAATAAATATGGGCTTAAAAGAAAAGGGAAAAGACTAAGGGACTTAGGGAAAGACTAAAGTAAATAATTGTTAGCAAATACAGCTTCAACGTATGGGATCAATGAAATTAAATATTTTAAATATTTAGCACAACCTATTAATATTACTATTAATATTTATTTTATATATATTATGAAGTATCGGCAGGAAAACTTAGTAATGAGTTTTAGTGAAGCTATAAGACTGAAGTTTTCTTCTAAATAAAAGAAGTATATTAGTAAAGCTAATAACATCTGTGTTAGTTCTGAGTTTTTTTGATTCTTTGACAAATTATGGTTTCTTAATGTATGTTCCCTGTCCGAAAGTATTCATTTTGTTTGTAAATGACCTCTTTTTTATACTGCGCGTTCAACATGTCATACCCTCATAAGAAGAAACTAAAGTTAATGAGTATGAGAATAAACTTGAATAAAAATTCCTGACAATTTTCAATGTTTATTTTGTTTGTTCATTGATTTATACAAATAAATTGAATCATTATACAATAGAGGGTATATAAGTAAACGCTTAAAATAAAAACACGTACGCAGATAAATTGTTAATCTATTCACAACAAGAATATTGACACCTATGTAAGCTACGATCGGTAGTGGCCCCATTAGTGATTTAGGGTTATCGCGTTTTGTCACATCTATGTCGTGGTTTACCCGTTGACCAGTCCGGACCGGCCGGCCCGAGTAAACAGACCGCGTGTAAACACCATAACGGTCTTCACCTCGACAAAAATTGCTAGGCAAATAGAAAACTATATTTACGAAATGTCATTATCAGATGTTTAGTTTCATTTGAAGAGTTTGGTTTCGGAAACTTTTCTGGCTATTTAGAGTAAAACTTATAGGATAATAGTGTTGATTATATACTAAAAGCTGATATGAATAATCTGCTAGGTGCGAGCAACGTGAGTGTGGTCGATGAGGCTATCTTTGGGAAAAGTCAATATATAGAATGAATATACGTATGTGGTCATTGTGGATAATACGTTGCCAAATTTTTACAAATATCGGTGCAGTACTGAAAAGCGTGTCGAGATTAACTGTACTTATAGTTATGTTATGTTATTATGTTAAATTTACGTTAGAATATCATTGATGTTTGATGATAAAAACTGTGTCAACGACGGTGGTCCTTACTTGTTGACTGTACCGTACTTACCATAAGGGCTGCACAGCCATTTCACTGCAATAGTATAATAATATACTTAGTTATAATTCCAGTAATATAGTAACATTTTTATTATTCATAATTCAAATATATTTTCTGGTAAATGTGAGAATGTAATTGTTATT
Organism: Actias luna; assembly: GCA_039707435.1. Lineage (NCBI taxonomy): Eukaryota > Metazoa > Arthropoda > Insecta > Lepidoptera > Saturniidae > Actias > Actias luna. Next base: position 9,898,517 of record JAZHAC010000002.1, on the reverse strand, counting down.
TAATCTTTTATTATTTGGCATTTTTAATATAATATAGAAATAAATACATTATTTAATTTTATGCTAATCCAAAATAAGTAACACTAGCCGATCCGTGGGATTTTTATTGTTATCGTTATTATCAGACTTCTATTATATAAAACAATGTCTAAATAAGAATGTTTAATAAAGATAAATATTTAATAATAAGTACATTAATATTTAATAGTTTTAATATTAACCTCAGTATGAGAGATAATAAGCTTAAATCTGAGATTGAATTATTAACTTAGTAAAAAAATTAAAGAACATAAATAACATAACTATTAACTCAAAAGCGCAATTAAAACACTCATGAAGCTACATTAATTTAAATATATTTCCTGAACTATAGATGTAATAAGTATGAATAATGAATAAATAAAGAACAAAAATGTACGGAAATTAAACATATTACGTCTAAAAAATAGTTTTCCGTGTGAGACTTGAACCTTCAAAACTTTAGGCGGAAGCATAGGTTGTACTCAACCGTGATCGGTTTTTACTCAAGCGATATAGTTAAAAACAATTAAAAATTGTTATAATATGTAGTTTTATTCACAAATTCAAGTAAATTCTTACATGACATGAACATAATTACGGATCGTTGATGCCCACTTTAAATTTATCTCAATATTATTTATATCCTGGACAAGATACCGACAAAATTGAAAGCGAATATGCTCTGACAGATACTGTTTTAATCTTAAAATTATAAATTAGTGTTTAGTACGTTGTTGTAAGAAAACATCTTGTTACAAATAACAAATATGAAATTTTCCGGTTTTCTTAAGAAACTTGCGTACTTGTAAGCATGTCTTGTTACTGGATTAGGAACCGTTATATAATTATTTTTCTATCTGCAATAATTTAATGTAGTGAAAATATATTTTTATATTATATCTAGTTTTTACCTGCGGCTTCCCTTGCGTTAACATTGAATTTGTCAAACAAATCGGATGACGCAAAAAAAGTATTATACAAAGTTTATACTTCTGCTTACCTACTTTCCAGTAAGTTTTTTGCGAGAAAAAGTTGCCTATCACCGTCTCCAGAGTCCTAACTATCACTACACCATAAATCCACCAAAATCTCTTATGCGGTTTAGGCGTGATAGCGTAACAAACAAACTCACTTTCGCATTTATAATATTAGTTTAATTTTCGTTATGAGCGTGAAACTCCATCGTAAATTTTATTCCTAATATTTAATGTGAGTCAATTAATGCGTAAATAAGGAATATTTTTAAAAGGTTGCACAGCGTTATTGTTACAAGCTTACTAATTAGAGATTCATACAAAATATATTGTACTCAGGACAATTGTTTATATCAGAAGTTAGTTAATCCTTCCGAAAATTTGAAACTAATTATTACATAAATATTGACAATACAAATTAGTATCGTCCACTTATTAACTAACAGTCATAAGTTATTTTCCCTGCAGATAAACACACACTTCCACTAAAATCCTAATTTGGTACTTTTATAATATACAATTCTACATTCTAGTAACAATTTTTGTTCATATTGAGAAACAAAAGAGCAATGACATACAAAAAAAGCAGAATTTATTGCAAAATCCAGTTTATAAGAAAACACTCCCACAGAATTGAAGTTTTTATAGCGACCCATCTGAATTGTATAGAATGACACTGAAGACGGTCCTCGAAACAAGTCCATGTTCTCGAGGTCGCGAATACAATGCGTTAAGGAGATAATGTTAATATTACTGCTCTTGTTCAGGTTAGTACTTAGATTATGATAGATTTATAAATATTGTATTAATAGCTAAAAGTTTAGTTAAAGTAGCAACTAAATTGATAAATGGTTTTCTGTAATACGCGTTATAGTTGTTTTTTAGGTTAAGGTTTAGCTTTATGGCCTAAATCTCATCTTATGTTAAGTGACGATGTTGCCCAATATGGTGGGATCCACTAGGGAGGAACTGGCTCTCAAATGCAATCAAACGAAGCACACCTATAGGTATTTGACGGCAGATTTTCAACTTGAGTGTGGTAGCTAGCCAGGAGGGCGTTAGAGAAAGTTCTACCACCACGCTGCGGTTTCATCACGATGTTTTCCTTTACCGAAAGCTTAAGGTTATTGTAGATGGATTCGAACTCACGTGACATGATGCTGCGTCCTTCCACAGTACCAACTGAGTTGTCAGCACTTCAAAACGTTCCTACTTGTTATTGATATAGGTCTGTATGAAGGATCGAACAGTCTACGTCTAATTGTTTATTAAAAATAACTAAAAGACGCTGTATTATGTACCAGGCTCCTATATTGTTAGTCAATATTGTAATTTAAAATACGTATTATGTTAAACATAAGCATTTAAAAAGTAATTGAATAGTTCTCCAAATCCCAACATATAAAATAATCATAAAACCCATCGTCTGAAAGCGTGGGTTGAAATCGCATTCATAACGGGCTGCCGTGATACCGACCGTTGGCAATCGACCGCACCTCGCTTGCATATGCAAGCGCCAATTTACAAGTCATGACTGAGGCTTCATCAATAAACTAACTGATATCAACCGCAATCTTCGACAATTGCAATTTCTCGATGTGATTTATTGCTTTATTTATGACATCTGCTGATCATGTCAAACGAGATGAATGTAGTCTACTTAGTTTATCAAGTGGAATAGCTATTTTATAACAGAATTGTATAATTATTTTTTTGTTATTTCCATTTAAACAAGTATATACCACCGTAGTCTAGAGCTTTTGGCTATATTTCTATATGAGTAATAGGTGCTCTATTTTTATTATTTAATATTTTTCGCCATAATCACTTCTGAAATTAAAATATTAGTTTTAAATTATATAAACTAAACATAGTATACGAACATAACTTTCGAACTGCATATTATATATTCCTGAAATTCTATAATATTTAAAAATAATGAGCATGTTAATAGATGTACATAAAAATAACATTCGTAAATAACGAAATTACTTGTTTATTTTGAAGAAAGAAGACATACTGTACCTACATAGTCTGTGCAAATATTAATTAAAGATTATATTAATTCGTGAAAATTAATAGTAATTGTGGCACTGCCTTCCAACAAAATTTTGCTACCGACAAGTTTTTGTAATGTCCGACAGCTTTCCAACTGATGAATGGGGAAGGCTATCAATAGCAGATCACTCGGTTGCTTCATAAATATGTACACGCCTGTGTGACGTCACTTTTTATGAGACCTAAGGGACCCGCGCTCGTTTGATTGATGAGCGGAACCCACGACGAGAGGATTATTGATTTAATAATTCAAGTGTTATGTTGTTAATACTGTTGTTAGCGATATTAATTCGTGTGAGTATAATTTAATCGTTTCTCATCATATAAACATTTAAATAGACTGTTGAAGACAACTTGAATGACACAGATAATTGCTGTAGTTTGAAATCAGCTAGATATTTCTTTTTTCGGATATTTGATACAAATTTTGGTTTATTACAAGTAGTTTGCACCTGCTTTTTTACTGTCCCAATGATCTTAAAAAGTGCAGTAGGATAACAATGATGCTATTGTAATAGCGTATGCTGAAGTCACTGGTTATTCACACCATATTTAAGCAGCTTGCACTTAGTAAAAGTTTACGACGGTAATAGGTATCTGATGCGCATTAGTAGAATGGCCCAAGTAGGGAAACCTTTGCTATACATATGTACATAAAGATAGTTATATCATACTACCTTGCCTGACAGACTTTATTCTGCCTATTTCGGTGATCAATTACTTGAGTACAGCGCTACCTATTACGTTCAGACATAGGGTCACTTATCGAAATAAAACTATTCTATCTGTAAAGTTGGGTCATGCAATGCCCACTGAAAAAATTCATTAAAATGAGTTGAGCGGTTTCTGAGATAAGCTTGGACGAATATCCTGGCACGGGATTTTTAATATAGGTATACAGATAAATTCTAAGCTTATTTTATATTTATTACAAAGTACAGGAACCGTCGATACATAGAAAGAATGAAATATTTTAAGTACGTAGTTTATCAAGGAAGCTTAAGTCCATAAATACTTCTGTAATTAATATGAAGTACTATTTTAAACGAACCAAGACACGCTGGGCCTAGTCGATGGACTGGCTCTCAAATACAACTGCCGGAACAAACCATTTAGGCATTTTGCGACCGATTTTTAATATTAGTTACAAAATTATACATAATTTGTAATCAGTTCATGATAATGTATGATTACTTAATTTCTTTCTAAAATGTTCCATTTATTCCAAAATACTTTATTTAGACTATTACGAACAATTAAAAATATCAAATTTGTTCAAACGTTATCAATTAATAGCATTTAATTTATTTGTAAAGAATATGAAGAAGGTTCATGGAAATCAAAATAATACATACTTTTAATCAGTTTCAATGGTCACTAAATATTAATTTTAAAATTAAAACTTACAATAACATTCCACTGGGCTAAAGTGAAATTGTTTGTCATTTTTAAAAGCGAATTATCGAATTTAAAGAATTAAGAATTGCATACTTTCTTCATTGGAATTTGTTTGGCATAATAATTGGGCTTTATCCAAATTTTTAAATGATATGAAAGTGAATTTCATTTGCCAAATTGAGGTTACTGTGTGAAATCAAATTCTTGACCCGTGGGATTTGCGTGTTTTGTGGGTTTCGTCTCGCGTGCCCAGACAAATCGTTAAGTGTTTGACGAGGCCTACTTAAATTCTAACTGCTACCGTCTGGATGCTGATGAGATCGTATTCAAATAGATTGATTGCTACTTGCACGCGATATAAATACTTGAGGATTCATTTGATTTGGTCTAATTTTTAGGTTTAACGTGTCTACTAACTTAGATCTTATTGTCACATAAGATCAGGTGAGATTATGACCACAACGTTAAACTTTAACTATAAAAAAAAACTTTTGCATCTTTCACCATACCTTGCTCGCGGTATTCTATGATATTGATTATTATTGTCTTCTACCTGTACATCTTCTCGCTGATGAAACATATTAAGTTAAACAATCATTATTTCATGACAGCAGACAGAACCTGCTTTAGATTTAACAAAATGTCATATTACATACTAGTGCTATCAAAGAATGTTCTGTCTTGTTCTTAGAACATATAGACTATAATCCATCTGAAATGGTAGATGTAATAAAAGTTAGTAGATAAAAAGGAATAAAAATTGTTAATTATATTCTAATTGATTAAAAGCAGCAATGTAAATAAAATTAGTTGTAACATCAAAATCGTTTATTTAATTGCCATTCTAAACTGTTAAGTAATTTTAAGCATTTAATTCCTAATCGGCATCCGGCATGGTATCAGCTAGCTACTTGAATACAAACGCTTACAGTAATTAACTGTTATTAATGCACCCTTATATTAATGCTCAAATAAAGTATTATTATTAATTAAAGTTATTGATGTTCTTCGTAGAAGCATTTAAGGTTTGATTTTAGCATCATTGTAATGCTGTCTAAGAAATATATTAAAAAGTAAAAATAACATTGTAATTTATATTTTCTTTATATCTATACCTTCTACCTATATAATTGGTAAATTACTCTACAAAATCTCTTATTGTGTCTTGAGATACTATCTTAATTTAATATTATTAATGTGAAAGTGAGTTTGTTTGTTTGTTAACCTTTCACGCGTAAACCATTGAATCGATTACGATGAATTTTTGTGTAGAGATAGATTCCCATTTATCTATATACCAAAATATATGTTGAGGATAGGCTACTTCTTATCCCGAAAAATTTAGTGGGGTAAAGAGAGAGATAATTTTTGAATGAAACTTTCTATCATGTCATCCGATTTGTTTAATAAAATCAATATTAACGTAAGCGAAGCCGCAAGTAAAAGCCAGTGTAAAATATTTAGTTTTTACGTTTATGTATAGAATACTGAACATTTGGAAACTCAATTATAAGATTGGTATTTATCATATTTGACGTAGACTAAATGGTATATATTGGCAGAATGTACATCAAACAAACCTTGAACCGATAATAGCAGTATATACATGCTATATTATGTACTGTAGATAATACAATATAATTTATAAATGATCTTTAAGACTAAGAAATCGGTTTCATAAATTTACGTAATAGGTATATTACATTTCACCTGTTTATTTTTACGTTCGGTTCTATACTTTGAATGGTTGATATAGGGAATAAATTACCACATAAGTAGGATACAATTTGTTCAATGTAAAAAACAACTCAATTTAGGCATTTTACCACATTAAAGTGAAAATGAGTGATATCGAGATACTGAAACCAGTTGATCTCAACGTTTAATTTGGCCGGGAGACGGCAAATTGAATTGAACAATAAGGAAAAACTTAGGATGTACACGTTCTCTTCCTTATTGAAGTCGAAACCAATTTATGTACAAAACGTTAGCAATCGAAGACACGAAACCTTTTTTGTTAAATCAAATCTAATTTCTTCTAAGATTTAAACGAATGTGTATATCTTTTAATTAGTTTTATTTTAAAGTATATGTTCGTAGACATCTTAAAAATTAATTAATCGAAAATTTATTTGAAAAAATATTTATGCTTGATTGAATAATTTTAGATAGTAAATATATAGAAAAACTAGCTGGATTAGAAGACCTTCTTCTGTATATTCACGTAGACAAATTTTAAGTGAGTACTCTGGATAAAAGTATTTTTGGTGCTTTGGTAAAATTAATTTCGAGAAAAAAAAGGTCCGCTAATTAAAAAACCGTAGCAGATGGCATTTTAAAAACACTTACTGTTTATTTATTTTCATTAAGGATTCTTTATGCTTTTCAAGTCAATTGATAACGATGTTTTCTCTTCTCCGTACAAACTTTACCAACTCCTCTATTCCCACATGTGTTAAATTTCGTAAAATCAATTCTCAGTGAATCTCTACGTCGCAAAAGGTTTTCATGTTTCTAGCTTCGGTAGTTTGGGTTGTGCGGTGATGAGTAAGCCGACCAGCGTCTATATAATATGACTTGATACTATGGTTACCATGATTTCTTACATTACTGATAGCATCTTAACAAATTACCTAAACAACCCACGAACAACTGCGACCATTACGAGATTGGCTATCCATCTTTGATAGACTTTTTCATATCGGTGTACACGCCTATCGACAACTTGACATAAATAATTCTGGCAGAACTTAAAACTGTTAATGGGCCTATGTTTTTGAGCTATTATTTTGTGATAGAGTATGAAAAATTGTATAAGTCATCGTTTACTATTTTCGGTTAAACTTTATCCTCGAATAACTTTTAAATGAGTCCATTAAGCAAAAAATCATATAAAATATTTTTTGTAGATCGTTTAATTCCCTACAAGTAGTTATATGTTTTTAATTTCGCTGGACGATATTTCGTTCGAGCGCATTATAATTACAATTTAAAAAAAAACATTGTTATTTAAATGGGAAATTAAAATGGGAATAATAATTAAAATTATAATAACACCTCTTAGTATTAATATTAAGGGCTCAAACGTACCCAGATTTTTTACCGTCATTTTGGACGATAATATCAGAATATAAATTTCAGAAAAAAAAATGTAAATTTTTGCCTAACTTAACAATTACAGTACATACAAATGTAAATAAATAAAATACAAATACTACAAAAGGAAAAATGATGTTATTTTACGAAATAGACTGCATAATTATCAATTTTAGTAAGAAAACGTGTTGGATTGCCATAACCGGGAATTTCTTAGCGTTGTCACCGCAAAAATATTTTAACCATTGCGAAAGTAAAAGAAAACTTTAACACGCATTAAAGGAGACAATAATAATTTTATACGTCTGTTAAAAATTATATAATTTTAACCGCTCTAATGTTCAGTACATTCACTAGTTTTACATTTAATACGAAAGATAATATCGACGGTGAATTTTGTACTCGTTTAATACGTAGTAATTTTAAGATCTTTTCCTGATAATATTATTAAGCTGATTAAAAATTCGCAATTATAACCGTGTTGTAAAATAAACAAATTATTTGGTTATTTTTTTGCAACTTTAAATAGTTTTTATAGCATGTGTTAAAAAAAATAAGCTGTATATCATTATTAATACCAATGTATAATGAATAAGGATTACATTTTTTATATTAGTAAAGAATCTTATCATAGATACTAGATAATATTAAAGGGAATATGAGAATTTATATATTTTTTACAATTCGCCTTTGCTGTCAGATAATTTTACTTTTAGGTTAGATAGCGGTGTTAGTTTTGCTAAATTATCGTAAAGCAAAAAGCCAAAACGATTAAAACATTATTTGTATATTCTATTCTTGTATACTACGTTCATTTCCTGGACGTTCATCAATCTCTTCGCACATCTTTAGGATTTCGAAAATTCTTTGTTTTACTGCTATTCCTAAGCAGTTGTTATGGAAGATAAATACAGCATTTTTATATAATATCTGCATGTGTATTTTGGACATTTTATTTAAATAATAAATACTATATGTGATACCAACAATAAACTTGAGTATTTGTTGAAGGGAAGAGCGAGAAACCCTAAAATGAGGATATATTTTTTTAGCGATTGCTTGGCTTATACTAACTACTTTCAAGTTAAATAATAATAGTATACTTTGGTTGTCAAACTTCTGTATTAGTCACTTATATTCTTATTTTATCATGGTATGCGTAACTGGCTGCACTGTACCTGATAATAGGCCAAAAAAATAATGCTCATAGAGAAATAACTAATCAATATTGGTATTGGTATTGATTGGTAAATCAATATAGCTGATACCAAAACGTTACAAATAATATTATTTTTTATACTTAAGGCCCATTTATTTTCGAAGGGACCTACACTGTTAGCCTGAGGGGCTTTTACAGCTTCACCAAACTAAGGGGGCGAGCGCGGAAAGCGCTGGAGCCCGCGGGGTCGTTATGCCCATAATCTCACCTGATCTTAAGTGACGATACGGCCCAAGTTGGTAGACACGCTAAATCTTTGGAGGAACTGGCTCTCAAGTGTAACTGCCGGAACACACCTATTGGTATTTGGGGGCAGATTTTCAACTTGAGAGTGGTAGCTAGCCAGGCAGGCATCAGAAAAAGACCTACCACCATGCTGTGGTTTCCTCATGGTGTTTTCCTTCTCCGAAAGCTCAAGCTCATTGTAGGTGGTTGGATTCGAACTCACGTCCCTTGACACGAAGTCGTACACAATACCACCGAGCTATCATCGCTTCGTATATTACCATGTGCATAGTGATCGCGATCTGGTTGGACACAATCCTTGTGTGCTACCATCGCGCAATGATTATGTATTCTTCATCCACATTATAAATTAGTATCAGACGAGATTATAACAAATGTTCATTATCATTATATATTTGTACTAGCTTTTACCTTTTTTTTATTCAAACAAATTGGATGACGCAATAACAAGTTTCATACAAAGTTTATCCCTCTCTTTACCCCACTTCCAATAAGTTTATCTCTAGAAAAGGTAGCCTATCACCGTTTCCATTTCCGTTCCCATCTATCTCTATACCAAAATTTATCATAATCGATTCACCGGTTTAGGCGTCAAAGCGTAAGAAACAAACAAACTTACACATTTATAATATTAGTTAGGGTAGGGATAGTTGTGTAGCCGAAGCTCTACCTTTACAGTATATATTAGTATATATTACAAAAAAAAATTTTTAACGTAAACATTTATACTGATCATCTCTCATTTAAATATTTTTTTATATTTCTAAGCAAAATAATCAACAACATAATACATGTAAAATATATTGTTATACTTTTATACCTTATAAAGCATTTAGTTCAATTTCAATAAAATTACTTCTGCGTAGGTATTACAACTTTACGAGTATGAATGAACGTGAACCTATGTTTAATCGTCATAAGTTAAAAAGAGCAGACTGCTAATGTATATTAAGATAATGCGCTTTCTGTGAAATCGAGAGCAATAAACGCGTTGAGTGTGTTTTCATTCGGTGCAGATGTTCTTGGCAGGGTGTCAAGATGTCCGTCGGGCGGGAGCACGAATCTGGTCGCGGCCACCGGCGCAAACCAAGGTTGCGGTTACTCAAGCTAATAAAATTCTCAGACGGTCAATCTTTATGTACTTTATATCCTCTTTGTGGATATTTACAAATATCATCGATTGTCTATGCAGTTATGTTTGTGTAACATATTTATGATATTTGATACTTATCATATCTAATAAAAGTTATGGTGTCAAATCAATGCCATTTCATTATTTATGTAATTTGACGGCACACAATGTTTTACTATGGATTCTACATTTATAGAGAAAAGTAAGTTACACATTTTAACGTTTAGCTGCAGGTGTGGATTAGCTAAAGAACAGCGAAGCTTATATCAACCGAAAGAGCATTTAATATTTAACTATTTTTATTTTATTCCATAAAACTCAAGGTGAAACCTATTTAAAATTTAATAACCTATATAATCTATTTCATAACTCAAGTTGAAAATATACACACAATATTATACGGGTGTCCCAGAAAGTAACGATAACCTCGCAACGAGGGAAAGGCCCTCTTATGATGAGCCAGTAAAAAAAAACTGGTGTTCTACACACAGTAATACTAGAGGACTAACCATTTTATTACAAAACTAAAAATATACTATCCGGAGTAAAATTTATCGACATTCTGTTTAGAGTTTTGAATTGTTTGTAGGTTTTCATTTTGTTTTGGCCTTGCAAGAAGTCAAACTAGTTGTTGCCAAATCAAACAAATTATAAACAAATGTATTTTTACAGAAAAAATAGTAAATATCATTGATAAATGTACTCTAAGCGTACTATCACTTAACTTTGATTACTCGTACTAAAAAAATAATATACTAAGCTGAGCAGGCAAGTTTTATCGAAAAATGGTGGATTTCATCGAGATTCTGAAATGCTATCAAATGTGCATCTTCTGTAATAAAATAATATTTTATTTTATTTTTTGCGCTAGATGACCTATTACATTATTGTGTCGTCTAAATAAAGGTATAAGAAACAATTACAGTTGTTTGAGTAAATTATGTTTTAGTGACGCTTTTATCGTTAGACAGAGATAGTAGTAGTTGCAATGCAAAGAGATAGGTTGTGACACTTATGACGCCGCCATTTTGTTCAATCCACCATTTTTCGATAAAACTTGCCTGCTCAGCTTAGTATATTATTTTTTTAGTACGAGTAATCAAAGTTAAGTGATAGTACGCTTAGAGTACATTTATCAATGATATTTACTAATTTTTTTGTAAAAATACATTTGTTTATAATTTGTTTGAATTGGCAACAACTAGTTTGACTTCTTGCAAGGCCAAAACAAAATGAAAACCTACAAACAATTGAAAACTCTAAACAGAATATCGAAAAATTTTACTCCAGATAGTATATTTTTAGTTGTGTAATAAAATGGTTAGTACTCTAGTATTACTGTGTGTAGAACACCAGTTTTTTTTTACTGGCTCATCATAAGAAGGCCTTTCCCCCGATGCGAGGTTATTGTCACCTTCTGGGACACTCGTATAATATTTTGTGTGTATATTTTCAACTTGAGTTATGAAATAGATTATATAGGTTATTCAATTTTAAATAGGTTTCACCTTGAGTTTTATGCAATAAAATAAAAATAGTGAAATATTACTTGATTAATATAACTAATTAGTGCGGTGCAGTCATTTTGTAGAGCAACATAAAAAATACGTTTACCTTCAGTTATATATGTATTTATGTATGTATAATTTAGGCAACTTTACTTGAAGATAAAGAACTACAAGCGAGAAGAATATATATATAACAATATGTTATATATAACACTAATATCAAATATACGTATATGGTAATTGTTTGAATATTAATTATCTTTGTGCAAGAGTCTTAGTTTAATATTAAAGGTAACTAAAGGCCTTATATAAAAGAAAATACATTCGCGAACGAATTCTCAAACTCAACTTGTGAAACTGAGTCGAAATATCTTATGAAAAAATTTCAATAAGCTTTAAGAAAAATCATTTTTCTTTATAATCTGAAGGATTAAAGAATATGAATGAGTCACGACGGATGTTGGCGACTGGGGAAAACGGGGAAAATGTGCGCAATGTAATGAAATACTCTTCATTTCAAAATTAGTCGTCCAGTCGTGGTCCAACAGAGCGGCGTGTGCGCCACTGTCCACAGTGCGAGTGTTATCACCTAAAATAACCTATCAGAACTTGTCAGTGTTGAATTTGACGTGAAAAGTGTATAATTTAAATTTGTGGACGTTCTATCTTTGTGTAAATTGTAACCGCTTTTATACTATACTGTTATGGATCTATGTAAAGATTCGATTAAAAACTGTATTGCAAGATATTTGTCGTAACAAACGCACCGTAGTTTGAAATTTATTACTGTATTTTCTATACGCAAAATTCAGTGTAGAAACATACTGTTATACTTTTAAAAAATTAAAAAATCGATGCATCGTATTACAGAAATTAACAGTGTTTATGCGGTGTTTATGTACATAGGAAGGGGTGTCCTTAATAAGCTTAAATTTTATCCTACCAAATTAGTACAGTAGAATTAAGATATTTTGCTGAAGTCTATTTTCGAGGAAAATTAATTTTATACAATATATACAGTTTGTTTATTAGATAATTGTAGGTCAAGAATTAATTCATTGTCATAAAATATATGCACACACAGTTAATGAAAATAGAGTATGTTACTATTGTTGTATTCTATTAATGACAAATGCCATTTTATTGTAATGCCCTGTCCTAAATCTCCTATTTTTTTTCAAGTACCAATATTGAATTGTAATCTAATTTCACTACTTGACTTGGAACAGAGACTTAAGAGATATATAAAATCATCTGATTATTATGAATATTAACAGCTAAGTTGTGGTTACTGCAGTAATACAATTGATGATATTTATAAAACAGATTGCCTGTATTGTCGCTCATTAGGAACGTTTGGATATTCTGTACCTATGTACTTGACAAATGCATTCTTATTAAGGTATTGAATAAGCATCAACACTGCTTCTTTGCTTGTGAATACAAGAAATATAGTTTTCGTGAATATAAATTAGTTATTTAAGAAAATTTATCGGTTTCCTAGAATAGATAGTTTGCTTCTAGTTAGAAACCAAAGCTTAATGCTAAATGTAGATATTGTAGATACATAATAATTAAATCCTAAAAAAAATAGAGTACCATAAAGAAATAAAAATTACATTCAATATTTAAGTAGGTACTTCATATAAAAATATCTTTAAATAGTAATATATAAAATAATTTGAACAGAATAATTAATTTAGCAGTATATATCAAAATAGCAGTGATTCTTACTTTGCGTTATGAATTATACATTTGGATCATACGTAACTTTCATAAAATAATAAAATACAATAAAATTTTAAGTAAAGTTATACTTCCTTATAGGATGAATTTAGTTGTAGACATTTAGATTTCGCTATTTAAACAGACATGAGAGGGCGTCGACACCAAACCGACTTTAGTTTTGTTACATGACATTTACCTTTTGCGTTGCTACGTCTGACACAGTCTGATTTATTTCAATCTTCGTTAGAAATGGCTAACGTATCGCGTTCATAAAATGATATTTCAAAATTTATATATCTGCTACTATCTAAACTATTTACTATTTTTCACTCATTTTGGGTTCTTTCTCGTTGTAATCCATAGCGAATGTTCATTAAAATAAATTTCACTCCGTCAAAAACATTCATAATCAAACAATAAATATACTCATAAAATTACTTAACTAAATTAAAATTGGTAATCAAGGTCTCCTCTCTCGAACGATACCCATTGCGAGACAAAAGCCTCGATATTGGATCGTCACATTGATCTGTCTGGCTTTGTGATGGGTTATGTCATAGTATACCGTCTACACAAGTGAACTCTTTAGCCCTACTGGCCATCCGTTCTTCGAGTATCTAGTCTGTCCAACTAACTAGCGCTTACGTCAATTCATGGGACTATCAGCGAAATAGTGCCAAGTGTTGACTTTGGTTCTTGCAAGGAGTTCCACATTTCTGATTAGTTTCACGCAAAGAAATTTAAGCACAGTCTTTTCCATTGACCTCTGTGTAACCTTGAAATTTTTTACTATGCCCAAAGCAATAATGTCTGCCTCGAGGTACCTAACATAAAAACTTTTGTAATGACAGTCGAATGTAAATTTCTGGACATTCATTGACGCTTCAAATTAATCCAACATAGTGATTATATAATAAAGTAATACATACATTTATTAAATACATTACAATATGTATGTAAATGCTACATTGTCACAGTTTTTTATACATTTTGACGAGACTATTAAAAATGATAGATTTAGAAATCCCTGTAAAAATATTCTGGAAATTTTACGGTCAGAAAGTACTGATCTTGTAAGGAAAAAGATGATTTGATTTCTCATAGACTAAACAGAATTGACTTGAAATATATAGGTACTGAAAGCTCAAGCTACAATCGTAGTACAATAAAACAATAAATAATAATATTATGCATGTTTACTAGAACAATGAGCTTCAAAAGCGAGATTTTATTTATACATCAATAAACATAATAACTAATAAAACTGAGAATGTTATAAGTCAGTAAAATTGATTCTGAAATATACGAGTTTTATTAATAGTATTTCTCAGTATAAAAGTACATATAGCCAAAAGTTTTTTTAGACGATACAGTGATAAGAATAACTAATTCCATGTTTTCGTATAATATAAACATTTTTCAGTAAAAATAGTTTGCCAAAATCTCTGTTTTTAACTTAATTTTGTAAGATTTATATAAATTTATATTTACAAAGTAACGAAAACTTAGTATATTTACAAATGGTAAAGTAGAAACATTCAGGCGAGCGGGTTTTTGCGTAGGTAATTAGCGGGAAGAGGTAACGCGGTCCGTTCCCTCTGTGGCCCTTATCACATCGCGTTTCAACACCTGTCTGCGGACCGCTGTCGGTGAAGTTGTGATACGCAGACAAAAATATGTCAAAACAATTTTATATGTACTGTTGTTACGATGGGACGTATTGAAATAGTAAAAACAAACATTAAATTTGCGGTGTTGAATAATAAAATAATATAACACTTCATCACAAAAAAAATCAAATTCCACCTGAATATCGAATAGGGTATCGATTTAAAACAAATCAGATGTTTTTATATCTTTTAATAAACAAAATGTTGTAACTTCATGTGAACGTAAGTGTGTAACATGGTTTGTACATTGAAATCTGATACGACATACGCCCACATTTTATTGAACATTTCTGATTGTGTTTAAATTAATTAAATACAAATTAACTCAAACAATTATAAAAGAGTAAATCCATATAATCGAAATGGAAGGAGGGTTCAGTAGTGGATTGAGATGGAGTGAATATTCTAGTTCATCGGGGGAAAAGAGCCCGTCAGTTGTTATTGAAGATTTGTGCGAAGATGGAATTTACCCGGTAAACGACAATTATGTTATAACTTACCCAGATAGTGAAGCCGAATTAGAACAAAAACTTCAACCAATTTGCGACGAAAAAAATGAGGACTATAAACTCCTTAATCGTTATTACAAGAATCCTCTTTTCATCGCGGCTAGCGAAGTTTTTAAAGACGAGATAAGTGACGGCGGCAGTCAGGAACTAATGAAGAGTGAAGGAAAAAAGTTTAAGGATTATAAGTTTTGTGAGGCAGTTAACGACTTCGACATAGAATTGGAGGGGGGAGAAGCAGTGCCCATAGTGTACCTGCCGACAACTCGGGCGGCGAGATTGCAGAGGGCGCTCCGTCTTGGAGGATATAAAAAGGTTCGTCTTCTTTAATATCTGCTGTTCGTTTTTTATATTATTTTCGTTTTCATGTTTTTCTTTATCGTTATGAAAGTTTCTGAAGGCTAATTAACATTATATTTTCTTTCGCAGAAACTTATGTTTGCTTCGACGAAGTGAAATTCAAATGTCATGAAATATTAACAACGACTGTAAAACCGTTTCTATTAAGATTTGTTACCTTGCTTTAGTAATTTTGCACAATGTCCTGGCTTGAAATATTAATTACTGGTTTTAATATTGCATTTGGCTTATTGCAGAAGTTGGATAAAATACTGCATATATTTACCCTACATTGATAGTTAGATTATTGAAACAAGATTTTTTCCTAAAAAACTATTTTACATTTTTGTTTTAACAATCGTTCAGAATTTGTATCCCTATACAAGGAAAATGTAATCTCAATTTTTTATTTAATATACTACTCTTTCTAAATACTTTAATTATGTATGTGTTTAGAGGAGTGTCAGATTTGACATATAAAGTTTATAGTTATATAGAAGAGTGCATATAGTTAAATAGTCAAATATTAAACAAAACAAAAAGTAGATTTTCTTCAAATAGTTTAATTTTGTTACCAAATTATAAAATATAGTCAATAATTTGAAAAAAAAAAGAAATCTATGATGGTTACTCTTTGTGGAAATTATCACTAGTTCCAAATGATTTGACATGAAAACAATTAGGTTATTTTTTTGAATATAACAGAGTAATGATGCTGACAATTTCACTGAAACACAGTTTCCAAGCATACCTCTCGACGTGGGAACAACTAACTCTTCAGTCGTGTGGAAGCCTTCCAATTAGCCGTTGATCCACTATACTGTTTCGTTTATAGCGCATTGTTATATAAGAAATTTTTTATCGCTGCTGATATATATTTTTCATATTATTTTATATTAATATGGATTAACATTAGCATTGAAGTAAAAAATATTATTAGAATTATCCCTATATGTAAGTGTTTATTTTAATAATTATTCTATTAATCTTGAACAAATGATGGCAAGCTGTTATTGTATCGGCGAGAGTTCACAGCATTATCATACTGGTGAATTAAAAAACTTATGCGCTGAAAAAATTGAAAGTAGTCAAAGACGTTTAAAAGTCTGACTTACAACTTCCAAAATTTCTAAAAATTCAAAAAAGTAGAATACACTTTGAATATTATTATTGTAAATACTTAAAGGTCATAATTAGTGTTGTACATGGTAAATTACATTTAATTATGCCTATCCAAATTTATATTATAAATCAGGCGAGCTTATGCTGAGTTAGGTCTCTTTTCATATACAAAAATTAATAGCAAACAATTAACATTTGAGAGATATATCTGTCAAAATATTAATAAATTAGATGTTATTACGTTAGCAGATTAAAATACTTTACCTGTTTCCGAAAGTTTGCAATGTCGCGCCGAGCCAGCACGGCAAGCCGTTTCGTCTACCTCTTTCCCCATTTTCTCATACCATTGAGAAAGTAGAGGTCTGTACAGGCACGTAATATGACGAGATAGAAAGATCTTATTATCCCCGTTAAGTGTATTAGAAATCTTTAAAAATTATACACAATAACTTATACACAATAACAACTCGATACGTTCATTTAATTATGCTACATCAGTTGTCCTATAATAAAAATTCTAATTTTATCAAAAAATCATAACATGTTACAAAATGGAATGAAGTATGGGTAGATATAAATTACAATCCTTCAAAAATATTAAGAAACAGTACTGCTGATATTTACGTCTTTGAGAAGCCTGTTTGGCCTTTGTAATACATCTTGTTCACTAAAATATTTGATTTTATTAAGATCATCTTAATTTAGCCTAAAGAAAAAAGTTAGAAAACCTATAAAGAATAGAGATTTTTTTCATTGACTAGAAAACATTTCTACGTATAAATACTACCAATTTTAATTAAAATTATGCTCAAAAAGGATCTGCTAATATAATATTATTTTAAACATAGTCAGAAGAGTTATATTTTTCCACATTTAAGATTAGCAATAATTAATTTTTTAGGTAATAGAGTTAGGATTTATAACAAAGTCTCATAGCATATTACTGATTTGCCGGCTAGTGCTTGCACTGTGTCAACCAGGTTTTGATGTCGAAAGCCTATTAAAGAGTGGACAAATATCTGAATGATAGCGATATTTGGAAATGACATCGTTCTCTGTACATCCGCTAAAACCTATTGTATTTAAATTTTTATATTTTTAGGTATGTACCTACCTAAGAAATAATATAACTAGAACGAGTTTTTGCTGTTTCTTCTCGGTGACGGAACTATTTTCCGAACCGATGGTAGTTTTGACGTTCATAAATGCTTTCAGAGGACCTAAATTGAATAAAGTTTATTTGATTTTTTTGAAAGCCAGTGCCAAATAAATATACCATCGATGATTATAACTGCAGCGATAATATATAATTGTGATTGAATAATAAAACGGTTTCGGAAATACAATTGATTTTTTTTTTTTTTTTTTTTTTTATACTTAAGGTTTAGCGTTATGGCCATAATCTCACCTGATCTTAAGTGACGATACGGCCCAAGTTGGTAGACACGCTAAACCTGTGGAGGAACTGGCTCTCAAGTGCTGCTGCCGGAACACACCTATTGGTATTTGGCGGCAGGTTTACAACTTGAGGGTGGTAGCTACCCAGGCGGGCATTAGAAAAAGCCCTACCACCATGCTATGGTTTCCTCACGATGTTTTCCTTCACCGAAAGCTCAAGCTCATTGTAGGTGCTTGGATTCGAACCCACGTCCCTTGACGCGAAGTCGTGCTCACTACAACTGAGCTATCATCGCTTCAAAATATTTTGGTACCCAATGTTACACCCAATTCGATTCTGCTTGTAGTCATATTGAGCGTTTGAAAATTTTGCCTTTATTATCCTGAAGCTTCATGTATGCTACGCCAAGCGATTTTATAAAATATACGATGCAATACAGGTGATTATTGGATATGGTTTCATTAGAGTTTTGCTCACTATGTATTTACATTGCATATATATTTGCATCTAATACTTTTAAAATGTTTGTGTGAATATCCTTTAAAATGTTTATATATTGGAATATTGAAATAGTAACAGATTTTAAAGACAGAAGTATCTATATACATAAAACTAAACTTAATGAAACATGAACTGTATCCTATTTCCTATTAAAGGGACTACGGCCGAGCCTCTAGTATGACTGTCAAGGAAATTGTCTGGTAGTGACTACTGCACAAGGCAGACGTTTTCAAAGCACGACCCGGAATGTAACACTTCCTGAGTGGAACCGTGCCAAGTGTCTGTATTAGAAAAGAGGTTCGTATGTATATTTGTGTAAAATAGGTTGACGGGTGGTGAAACGATTAGTGACGGAACATTTTTAGCGTGGAATGATAATTTATTTGATTAGCTCTATCAAGGTCGACCTTTATTACATTATTATATTATATTTTAAATAAAAGAAAATACTTGTTTTGTTTAAGGCAAATACGTACATAAAAGTAATAAACGTATACATTGGGAATAGTATAATTATATGATATAATAATGCAAGTAGTCGTTGTTCAAAATATAGTTGTAAAACGTTGAATTTTATGTTAGTCAGGACTTCAGGTATTATTGGATTTTACATGTTGTACCTAGTTCTTAAACGTCGGTATAGATTTAGAAAATTACTTAAAAGTAGGTAAGAAGAAAGGTACGATCAAGGAGCCTATAATTTCATGCCCTACTTTTTGTCTAATACACATAAGGCTAATTTACCAAATCACGAAAAGTAATTGGTAGAATCATGAATTATTTTTAAATAAAACTACTTTTTATATCGCATTTTAATATTTATCTTTATTACTTTTTTTTAATCATTTGTGCAGTCAGCAGAAAATAAAAGATATGTGTAAAACTTTTAGAAAATGTTTATTTAAACCATGAAAACGAGATGTGTGGCACCAGTCCTTTGATCCAGCTTTCTAGCACGTTTCCATCTCTTTAAAACAAGCTTACGGAATGAATTTGTGGAAACGAATGCTCCTTATATTGGTTGGAAAGGAATAGCCGTAGATTCATCGGAACTGAAAGAAGTGAATGTTAAACGCTACCGCGATAAAGGATTATTTGATCTCGATCCAATCTCGTCCATCGTTCTACGTAATGTTCTTTTGTAAATTATTCTTTCAAATAAAACTTTTTCATATTGTAGCAGTACATGTAAGAAACGTATTATAGACCTGAACTTACATCTTTGTATAATCAGAGTATTTATTTTTATTTATTTAAATAATTTCAACCAAAATACACGCATACGCAATGTATATAACATGTCGATATGAATATCTTAAATATATTTAATCAGTTTTTTTTGTAATAGATACAGATTTTTTTTTTCGGAATTCCTATAGTTTCGGGTTATTTCGGTTATGAATACTATATTTCTCAAAAAAAATTATTACGGAAAAAGCAGGTATTGTTTGAATATTTGCCTAGTAAATAATATTAAATTTATTATATGGCTGCGCCTTCGTTCCCATTGACTTGAATTATGTTACGATAATTTTAAGTTATTTTTATCAACTTTGCCGGCATTGTTATTATTATGCTAAGTATAGAGAAGTATACAAGTTATTACTACATATTTTTTATAAATCTATTGAAGCTCAAATTATTATAATGTACAATGAAGTTATTTTATTACAAAGTTTGAAATTTAACCGCTGTTACGGTATGATACATATAATATACTGATAAACTACCTTTTATAGTGACTTGATTATATATAGAAAAGTAAGTAGCAGTAGTTTAATATTTTTTAAGCTGGGATTTCCCTTACCCATCATTATATTGACAGTTGTTCTTATGTAATAAATAGATTTAAACACGGTATGATACATATAATATACTGATAAACTACCTTTTATAGTGACTTGATTATATATAGAAAAGTAAGTAGCAGTAGTTTAATATTTTTTAAGCTGGGATTTCCCTTACCCATCATTATATTGACAGTTGTTCTTATGTAATAAATAGATTTAAACTTGGTACGTGATTGTTTTCTTGAATATAAACAACCCGAAAGGACCCTTTAATTTTAAGGAATAAAAGTATATTGTATATTAATCCACAATGTCAAACTTAAACAAAGACTATCTAGAAAAATAGACATGCCGATAGAGCCGATAGAGAGAAAAAATGGAAATAAATTGTTTTCCACCTCTACATCTACAACAAAGTGTGTCCAAATTATAATTTTTAAAGAACTTTAAAAAACTGTAAAAAATATTAACGAAATATTACAACTAAGAGAACTTCCTAATTTTTAATTATTTTAATGATAAATGTTACAATAATGTTACAGATAATTATAAGTGTACTGTACGTTAAAAAATACCTTAATAAATTGTTTAATAATAATAACTAATACGTATATTTATTAAATTACTGAATATCTAAATAAATAATAATTTTTGAAATAAATTGAATGTGTATCGCGTGTCTATGATTTCTGTCAATTATATATGAAATGATAATCCATATTAATACTATAAATATGTAAGTTTGTGTGTTTATAAGTAATTGATTTTTTTTAATTGTGTTAATTTAATTTTATTGTGGTTAACACGTATAGAGTTATGGTTGTTTGTTGAAATATATTTTCATACTTACAATTAGTGTGTACATTGAAATGTCATCCTATTAACTCTAATTAAATATCTATAACTATGGCCATCGTATGTAACTATGTGTTAAAACTCGTCGAATAATATCAGTTTTACATTTGTTCGAACGCCGAATATATCCAGCTCACTGGTACGACTAATTAAAATCGCACAGAATAGCGTAAACTCTCGCGCTGTGTCCAATGTTCATTCGTCCAAAAATAGCGTCCGAGCGCGCTCTTAATTTTGTATTCATTTATTTGTATTCGTCTCTATAAGCTTGATTGTCCTTCGACCGTATGTTTTCCGATGTCACCGGTAACCTTTTAACGAGCGTGTTGAAAAGCGGATAAATGACTATCAAAACTTTTATAGAATGCAAGTAAAATGCATACCACGTATGTAATATTCGTTTCGAATTGTAAAGACTAGCTGATCTACTTTTACTTTTAATTTATTTGATTATATGATCATGTTACATCACATAATATGTGATATATGCTATACGGTCGCTACGATAACTAAATATTCACTAATTAAAACACAAAACAACAATTTGAACTAGTTTGTAATACAATTTATCCGTAATATGATTTGTGATATTTTATTGTTGTTAACTGTTTACTTGTAAGTTAAGTAATTGGTTGGATTACACAAACTTAACATAGCTACTACAAAATAATATCTTGCAGAGACAATAATAATTATTCTTTACATTTGTATAAAAAATACTAAATAAGTTTAGCGTTATGGTCACAATTTTACCTAATGTTAAGTGACGATGTTGCCCAAGCCTGTGAATAGCTCTCAAGAGCAACTGCCTGAAAACACCTATGAGTATTTGACGGCAGGTTTCCATCTTGAGGATGGTAACTAGCCGGGGGACGTTAGAAAAAGCCCTACCACCATGTTTTGGTTTCATCACGATATTTTCTTTCACCGCAAGCTTACACTCATTGTTGGGATTCGAATTCACGTTCATTGATGCGACGTCTGTACACACAACCAATTGAGCCATCATCGCTTCAAATAATAATAATAATAATAATAAATTGATTTTGACACCTCCGTTGAAAATCATTTAGGAATTCAATTTCAAAAGAGAACAATATAGTTTATTCGATAATACTTATAATAAACGTTTCCCTCAGCGACAACGATAAAAATTTTATGAACACTGTTTTCTGTATAATCGAGTTTACTTTTAATTTTAACGTACAAAAGCCTGATATTCTGTAAATTATATTTTAATAATGTTTCTCAATACCATAATACCGTTTTAGTACTGGTGGATTCGATATTCCTTTTCCGTCTTTTATTTGAATGGTAATTATGTTTCAGGTAGTCGAAACTGGGAGACATTTTATAGATCTTATGGACGGATTAGGCGTTTGATTAAAAGCATCGAGATGAAAATTGATATTCTTACCTCTCTGAGAGAAACGTCTTTGTCAGTTATTAGAATATTAATTTTCTCTACAGTAAAATAAGATTCTTTAAGCATTTAGTGTGAGAAATTGACAGTCATGACACTGTTTATACCAGTACTCTATTTAAAAAATTACAAATATGTTGCGAGTTATTGAATGAAATAAAATATTTTATTCAATTATTTTATTATTAAATACATCTTTTATATTGGCTTCACATAACACACTAAATAATAGAAACACAATGTTAAATACACAACTCTTATATTTTAATTACTGTTTATTTCTTATTCTTCAGTCGTAGCGATATTTACTAAAAACCGATATTCATCTTAAAGTTAAAGGAGTTACTGCTGGTTTGAATGAAGTTTGAGTATGGAACAAGATTCGATAATGGCGTTCCTATTGCCTACCCTTAACACATAACAGTTGAACGTGCACGCATGGAATTTAGATTAGAGGCTTATCTCAAGAAATAAGTTTTTTTTCTCAAACTATTTAGATACAATTCAAATATGGAAAAACTTTTCTTCCTATACTTCTTTAAAATATTTAATTTAATTTATATTAATAAACATTTCATTTAAAATTTAATAATATTTTACTTTTAATTTATTCCTTTAAGACTTGATGTGTGGAGCGGTCGCTCTGTTCATCATATCAAAGGGTACTGCAACTATTGAGACCTAATTAGTTACTACTTAATACTTTCCTTTAGTGAATTAATTATTTCATATACTCAAAGCAAATATATAGTAGTAGTATCTATTGTGCTTTCTTTTGTTACACGTAATAATAAAACGGGTAGTATGATTTTGTAGTCCATGTGATTGTGTACTTGAAAAGGCAGAACAAGGTTGGCGAGGCCAGCTAGTATGTATATAGAACAACACATTTTGAATTAAATATAATAGAAATACATTTATTATAACATGCATATTAAATCTATCTTTATTTATGAAGGCAACTTCTCTTCCATAAATTAAAATGACGCTATGCTTAAAATAATCTATACTTACTGTTGTCATTAGCCTACAAGAAATATAGTTAGATACAAACCACTTGCTAGTTACGTCACGTTCCTCTATCCTCTACTTTTCCCATCCAATTATTACGTTAGGTGTCGAGGGCAACAATTTCTTGCTATTAGGTTTCTATACTTTGTTATACGGTTAAATAGTTTGCCAGTAACAATATTCAACTATCATTAAACTTTAGAGAAAATAGTGAAGCATCTTGTAGATGAAGCGATGATAGCTCAGTTGGTAGTGTGTACGTACGCCGCGTCCAGGTACGTGAGTTCGAATCCACCCACAATGAACTTCGTGAAAAACATCGTGATGAAACCATAGTATGGTGGTATGGTTTTTTTAATTCACACCTGGCGAGCTACCAGCCTCAAGTTGAAAATCTGCTGCCAAATGCCTATAGGTGTGTTCCGGCAGATGCACTTAAGAGCCAGTTCACCCACTAGTTTTAACGTGTCTACCATCTTGGGTTACATTATCACTTAACATCAGGTGAAAATTTAGTCATAACGCTAGAACCTTAACTATAAAATATATCTATTGATTTTATTTCGTCTATAACGATATCTTGGTTGATATATCAGTACTTAATTGAGTTATAAATATGATCAAACTAAAAGCTTTTTTATGAAATAGCTCCTTATATTTAGTTATTCAAAAATACAAGTAAATAACGATTTAGAAACTTAACTATATTCTCTAAAATGCTTGGCAAGTCAATAATTACTTCTCAATGCCGTGATAACCAAGTGCTGTCAATGAAGAAGATTATCTTGAAAATTTTACTACGATGATAGATCATTTTCTAATACTCACCTGACTAACTGACCACCTGACCACTATCAAGTTGGAAATCTGTCGTAAGTACATACAAATATAGGATAGTTTAATGATCCGGCAGCTGCACTTGAGAGATAGTCCCCCCAGTAAACTAAGCATGTTATTATCTTGTATTACATTGTTATTTAACGTTAGGTGAGATTGCGGTTTAACGTTAAACCTATTATGAATAAAAAAGGACATTATTATATATGAACATCTAATATCCCCGACACAGATATAGTTAATGGTGTAATATACAAAATCCCATCAGATTTTGTTAATCCACTTTACCGCTTCAAAGCTAAACACCATCCATCAATGACAGTGAAAAAATTTAGCTCCCTCATAAGACGGTACTCTGATATTGAAGATGGCAATATCATAAAATTTTCTGTTGAAAATTACAAAAACCTTCGTATATTTATTACTGAGCAGCGAAATTTTATTAAAATTTGTTCCATCGTACTTTGAATTATAATTTAGGAAATAAATAATATGATTTAAAAATGAATAAATGAAAATGCGATTTTTTTTAAATACACATAAAATACAAATTTATGTAACTACTAGAAACTACTACTACTACTACTAGAAAGTAAAATTGTTATTAAAAACTTAAGGCAGGCTTCGTAGTCATAATTTTACAATAAGCTCCGTTCTTCGTAAAGAAAATGAGAAATCCGTAAACTTAGCGTTCCTTAAGTTATTAGATTAAGAAGTTTATTTTCTAGTGCCATTGAAAATTAAAACGAGAAAAATAATTAACATTTTATTAAGGTTAATGGATTATTTTTATTGGATTCAAATAAATAGGTTTATTTTATCTATTTTTATTTAAATTCTTTGGTATTTGTTTTTATTATATAGTGTATAGAAATACAGATTGATCCAAAATAAATAATTGACTATCTCATTACGTATAGGTAACGTGCGATGAAGGTGCCTAGAATATGTTAATTTTTTTCGGCTATTATATTTGTCGATTGCATACCACGTTTTATACGTGTGAAAATTAAAAAAAAAAAAACAGTAAATTTAGTGAGGATAAATGTTACGTCTCAGGTGGCGTTCCAAGATTATTGGATCAAAAGTATTGAGTGCAATTGCTCAATATCAATAATTGTAATATTAGAAGCGATGATAGTGTGTACGGTAACCGCGTCAAGGCACGTGATTTCGAATCTACCTACCATGAGATTGAGCTTTCGGTGAAGGTAAACATCATGATTAAACGATAGCATAGTGGTAGGACTTTTTCTAATGCCCGCCTGGCTAACTACCACCCTTGAGTTCAAAATTTGTCGCCAATACAACATAATAAGTATGTTCCAGCAGTTGCATTTGAGAGCCAGTCCCTTCACTAGGCTTAGCATGTCCACTATATTGGGCCAAATCATCACTAAACATCGAGTAAGATTGTGTCCGTGAACTACTAAACCATAACCATAAAAAAAATATTACAATCATTTTACAGGTCTATGGGAACTACTCGTAGGATTTGACTAAAACGATAATTTCTGTTTTTTTGTTTTTTTTTTTGTTATAACATACAATTACGTATTTTCTCTCGTAATACTAAAAGATCTTGGCCTGTCTAGGTCTGCAGTAAGTTCTATATTAGAACGTATCTCTAAAGCTGCCGGCTCCTACTAAATTTAGCTGGGTAGAGAGAGAATCACGAGTAGTTATGGTGAGGAAAGAAGCCCCTTAAACCTAAATCCGTGTCACAAGTTTCGAAAACTGCTCAGAGTTTCTCTCTTTACCACACGATAAGCCCACCATCCGCATGGTGAATACAAGGTTTACTAAGAGGTTCGTCTCTCGCAGTCCCCGCATAGGTTACGAAAAAAGTTTGTGGAAAGACTCATCAGGTGAAAAAACATCGCCAAATACTAAAATCACCTCGGCGACTTTTAATCCTCATACTGCCAGAAACTAGGAATATTTTCACATTTCTTTTAGTAGTATTTATGCCAAAGTAAGTATGGGGCTTTAACTTCCAGACCGGACTTATTTATTTTGTCTAGAACAGCGAAACAAATTGTACTGATTGAGCTCACTGTACGATATAACTAAATAACCGGAACAGGAATGGCTACATAGTCAATTTATACGCGGTCGAAGTGGGAGCGAGAGGTATACCTACATCTTACAACCTACATCCGTGCCACAAGTTTCGCGAATTGCTCGGAGTTTCCTTCTCTGCCACGCGATGGACCCGGCACCCTCACGGTGAATCCATGGATAGCTAATAAGTTCGTCTCTAACTACCACGCAGCGCTCATCTTAACCTTTGCGGCTATTTTGCATTCTAATTTTACTCTAAGAAACCTGGTTATCTAGTTCAACAACGAAGATAGAACGAAGATAGAAGATGAAATATAACGCTATACTGAAGTACTCATCGAACAGTTCTAAGAAGTTTTATTGTTCGTTTAGATGGCTGCCGTGAATGAGTGGGTCTATATTTAGACGATATTATTTATAGAAAATAATTTCCTCCATGTCAAATATTAATTTGAAATTAATAAAGATTTTCTTAATAACCGCCTACGTTTTTTCTACATTGCTATATTGAATGGAATATTCTTTTGAGACATCGTTTATTATAAAATGTTAAAAGTATACCTAGTTAAATATACTGTTTTTTTCTGAAACCTTGTATTATTATTTACGTTTTTATTACCAGTGCTAATATTAAATTTATGAAATTATCTGAAAGAGGTAATGTCAATTTTCTTTTATTATCTATTAAAAAGTATATAATCTCTGAGTAAATATGTAGTATTTTTATTCGGTATTACTTGTATTTATACTCGACTGTATTGCCATCACCATGCACAAGCTGATTATACCGTTTAAGACTCTCTTTTGATTTGTCATCTTTTTTTAAAATATATTATGGCATTTATCTATGTATGCAATTGTGGCAATGTCAAAGAGAATGATCTATTAAGTCACAACTAAACTCAGACCATTATTTGTGGATCACACAAATAATTGTCCTACGCAGGACCTGATCTCAGAGCACTTTGACGCTGCGTTTGCAATGAGGCAACTGCTTTAACCGCTAGGCTAATCGTGCAGTCTTGTCACATTTCGGGGTCAACCAGTGTGTAACTTGCTGCCATCAGCCTAGCAGACCCGCATGCATGGCAGTAGGATATTTTCTAATGCCTAACTGGCAAGCTACTGCCGTCAGGTAGAAAATTTACCGCTAAATACCTATGTTCCGGCAGTTGCACTTAACTGCCAGTACTCTCCACTAGGGTTATCGTGTCCACTATCTTGGGCCACATCGTCATTCAAGATCGGGTGCGGTTGTAGCCATAACGCTGAACCTACAAAGTAATATATAACAAAATGATAGAGACGACCACCGATGGACGACTAATATCTTGGCTGTAAGTGTTGTTTGGCTGATTCGTTTTTTTAAGTCATTATATTATGTGCATAGACGTCGTACATTAGCAAGTTAGAAGTTAGGACAAGTACGGACCAGTCATTTAGATCAAATCCCTTGTCTCGAATAATTCATTAATAGGTTCACTAAATTAGCAGTTATGTAGTTTAGGATCTCTACAGGTCATTTAGTTTCGTGCAATTCATTCGCGTATAGGCAACAGCCCAAAACCGAGGTCCGGCCAGTCTGGCACTCGCTTTTTGCCTTTTGTCAAGTCCTGTGAAGCTATGAAGGTCTCTCAGCGAATAGTGAATGTCAATTCAGGAAAAACGTATATCACCATAAAAAAATATGAAAAACCTCTCTCCACGTCTCATCCACCATTATCTACATTTTTTTACGTAATAGCGAGCAAAACGAGCAAGCGTATCACCTGATTTTAAGTGATCACCGCCGCCTATGGACACTCACAACACCAGAGGAATCGCGGGTGCGTTGTCAGCCTTTATTGGAGGGTCTGGCTCTCAAGTGCAACTACCGGAACACACCTATTGGTATTTGGCGGTAGATTTTCAGCTTGAGGGAGGTTGCTAGCCAGGCGGGCATTAAGAAGACATTGAGAATATAGATAATATTATTTCGTATTTTCGCATAATTTTAGTAATATTATTTATATTATGCATTTATTAAGGATGAACTTTTATTTCGAATATCATAAATCCTTTATAGATGTCGAGAAACGAAGGCTTATCATTAATAACAGTCGCTGGAAGATAAATGTAAGGGTAAATCTGTCCATATAGCTGAGTTCCCGACACATTTGTACCGTAACACCTAAAACAATTAAGCACCTAATGACGAACAACATCAATCTAATGTTCTCCGCTTCTTTCGTCTAATTATCTTTTTTTCCTTTTCATGTTGCAAATAATGAGCTCGAGCGAAGTACAAAGTAATTAATTCTTAGTGTAATCGCTTGATTTAAGTACCATATTATTCGAAACGTTAAGAAATATCGCGAAATGTTAGTTAATTTATGTTATTATAATGAGTGAATTTAATGCGCATGGACTGTGCGGTTATTTTGTTTAGACGGTCGTCTTACCGCTTGTACTGCGTAATGTTGTGGGTTCAATCTCCACGAAGAAATTACGAATGTTTTGTTTATTTTTTTTATATAGTTATGGTTTAGCGGTATGGCCATAATCTCACCTGATCTAAAGTGACGATACGGCCCAAGTTGGTATACACGCTAAACCTGTGATGTGACTGGCTCTCATGTGTAACTGCCGGAACACATCTATTGGTATTTGGCGGCAGATTTTTAACTTGAGGGTACTGGAGTGGTAGCTAGATAGGTGGGCATTAGAAAAAGCCCTACCATCATGGTATGTTTTCCTCACGATGATTTTCTTCACCGAAAGCTCAAGCTCATTGTAAGGTGGATTCGAACTCACGTCCCTTGACGCGGAGTCCGTATACACTACCACTGATCTATCATCGCTTCAATGTAAAATTTCACAGAAATGTAGTAATGTTATTGTAATTTTGGAAAAAATGCTAATTAACAATGTTGTCAACTGTTTCATCTCGTCTTTTGACGTAGGCCTCATCCAGGGATTTCCAAACGCAGAAGGTGTAAAGAATACATTTAACATAGTAATGTTTATTTTTTTATATCATCAAAAAGTAGAGATTTCAATAACAAAAAAAACCCATTGCCTTTTAAAAAAAGCTGATAGTTTGCCGTGAGAATTTTCGATTGAAATTAGGTTGTTTATTCGATATTAAGCTAAAATAATGTGAAAAAATAAATCTTTTTAATCAAAAATGTTACATTGTGCTTAGGACATAAGAAGGTAAGTTTTCACTAAATCTCGTAAATATTATTTTTTGTAAATGATAAAAATAAAAAACCAAAACTAGTTTAATTGAGTTTTTCACATAAATTTTGAGGTTATGTGAAAAAAGTGTAAATATAAAAGTTGTAGTTCTTTTTATTACCTACAACTTTGCGATTTAAGTTTTTTCCTTAGGACTTGTAGTTTTGCCGAAAATCGATGTAAATCGTTTTTTACCCTTAAAAATGTAACCCGTTTCACTTCCCGCCCTCAGATCGCCCGTAAATTATTTTACCTTTCATTTTTGTTATATTCTCTTCCTTTTCCAATGGGTTTCATTCTACTATTTTTTTTTTGTTTGGTTTCAAAAATTATCGACCCTGGTCTATATTGACAGGTTGTTATTTCGAATACTAACCTGTCTAAAAACGTTGTGATGAAACTATACCTCGTTTTTCAGAGCATTTCCTAATTTTATATCTACTTAGCTGCGTTAAAAAAATATATTTAAGCATTTATCGTTGTGATCCTGCATTTCCGTCAAGGGCAGCAACATGGTTGTATCCTAATGTTGCAGGTGTCTATAGGCGACGGTAACAATTTACCGTCAGATGAGCTGTCTGCCTGTTTGCTGTCCATTAGCATAAAAAAGCACTTCAAGGACAGTGACATTTGTTTTTTTGTAAGCTTTATACTCTAATACTTTACTGTATTTTGGTTAAAACATTGTTTTTTTTTTAAGATAAAATAACCAATTATATAGAACAAAATTTATTGCGCCTATTATAATATATTACGATTAATTCATTAAGCAACTAAGTTATTGTTCAAGTATAAAAGAAAATTGTACTGTCATAATATATATAATCAATATCAATATAATCAATATAATAATCAAAATTAGTAGTAATCTGTGTGCTTAAGAAATAAGGACTGAGAAGGATACAAGTGATGATGTTCTCTGAGTATTCATACCTACATTTACGACGATTACACAATAAAAATATTCATAAAAACGAAATGCCATCACTTATTTACGGAATACTAGTACTATGTAAGGTGAATTATATATCTTTTTATATACTTTACAGATTTAACGTTGTGGACCCAATCTCAGCTGATGTTAAATGGCGATATGATAGTGGATACGCTCTGTCCAGTGCAGGTACTGGCTCTCAAGTGCAACTGCCGAAACACACGTATAGGTATTCGGCGGCAGATTTTCAACTTTAGGGTGGTAGGTAGCCAGGCGAGCATTAGAAAAAGCCCTACCGCCATGCTATGGTTTCATCACGATGTTTTCCTTTACCGATAGTTCAGACTTATTGCAGCGATTCGAACTCGTGTCCATAGTCCATAGTAGTAGTAGTAGTAATTAGATCACAAAGAAAATAGAAAATTTACTGGCTACATTTAACCTGTTCGCGCTGCTTTGCATCATAACTTCCTTTAATACATTATCTAACTTATACATCATATTTATGATATAATATCCGAGCGACTGAGTTCGGGTCGATGTCTTAAAAAACTCATATCTAGGTAAACTTCAAACGTAAAACATTATATAAATTAATATATATCCCGCTCGAGTTTCCGAGAAACCAATTGCATATATACATAGAATTAGTCACTTAAAAGCATTAGATATTGCATTCTTCCTTTCTATATTCATCAGACTGAGATCAATATTCATTTATACAAGTATAATAATAGTTTATTCATAAGTATAATCATATTTAAAATGAACGAAATAAGAGAACAGTATGATACTTCTTACTACTTATCTTAAAGATCTTTTTTACACTTGTGTATAATGTTTAAATGTTAATAAATGTTTGTATTGTTTCAGGTAAGATAATGGAGTTTTGATCATAAAGATACCTAAAGATAATTTATAAGATTTATGCTTCTCGGAGTATAGGTAGGTACGTAACCACATTACATGAACTTTAAGCAACGAATTCCTGTAACAACTGAGCCATTTCCAGCAAGTTTCCCGCTTCGACTCGCCGACTTACGACTATGAATTAGAATGAACCATAGTTCGGAGTTCCAGTTATTGAAGTTAGTTAAATCCCCAGGATCCTACCTGAAACGGAGTTGTAATGTGTTGAAATCGGTTTATGTACAGGTAACTTCGAATGTAGCTTAACATATTTAGGTATTGACAAACAGTTTGAGTTGTATAATTAATGCAAGACAATAAATATTAATGTTACCTATTTATATAATAATTTAACCAATATTGAAATATTACCCAATTCTATTCCTTTTTTTAGTTGAATCATGCCACTTTATGATTATTTATGATTCATAATTGAATTTTTAATACTTACTGAATACATAGTGATATAAAAACTTTTTTTACAACTTTTAACAAGTCATGTGGCATAGGTTTGTATGACTTGATATTCTATGAAGAGGTCTTAGATTCGATCCCCGCAAATGCCTTGGCTTTTATGACCAATTGTGCAATTGTGTCTCCACAAATATATTTGTACTGTATGTGAGTAAATATTCAATGAATTTATTAATATTACTCTTAGTAAATATAGTATTGAAATAAAGCACACGGATTTACATTAGATTAAATATAAAAAAACCTTGCTGAAATAAAAGTCAAAGAATGTCATAATTGTTTAATGTTGAAGTAATAAAAAATATTACTTTTACACGCTACACCTAATACCACACGCATTTCGCTGTAATGTTTCATAATAAAAGCTCTAAGTTGTCGTTGAAACTGAACTGCGGTAATTAAAGTATCTAATGTATTAAATGGAGTGGTATCATCTCTGAGTGCACGGTGTTTGAGTTTTAATTGAAATAAAGCGAGACCCCTTGGTAAAGTATTGCGTCTCCACTTCCAGAGTCATATGTCTTGTCATACGTTTAAACGTTTCACTCTAAGTTAGCGAAGAAGTTCACTAACTTCAGGTAGGTATTAAACGTGATAATTTATAGCCGTCCTTCAAACTATATTCTAATGAGCAAATAAGCTTTTGGATTAACATCTAGTAGTTACTGAAGGTGAACTCTTACTACCTGTTTTTGTTGAATGCAAAATAGTCATACCTTTTTTGTTTTATTGTTTACATCGTGTTTTATTTACACTTCGGTCCAAAAAGGACATGTCAGTTCCATCGTACCCTGACCTTAAATTAAGTACAAAAATTACTTAGAACTAATGACAAAATTCCATATAATCCTGGCTTCGACAGTTGCAGGTGCAGCCAAGATTTTATGCCTGGTTCATTAAATTAAGTCCCAATTAGTTGTCATGCCTATTATTCTATATAATGGTTTATAATTGCTCAAACAAAAACGTAAAAAAGTATTTCTTAAATATACAGTAGCGGCTGTAGTGTGTTTTGCGGAATTTTACAGAAATTATGCTTTTTCTGACTGCGACGGAAATTTATTGAATAACATGGCGATGAAAGTGAAAATGTAAATGAGTGTAATATTACTACAGTATGTAACAGTTTTGTAACACCTATAATGTATATTCGTCTAGGTTATAAATTTTGTTTATTTTATTCAGAATATTTTTTGATAATATCCGGATTAATAAAGTAGATAACAGATTTATGTAATAATTAGCTACGCTTATATAATAAATATGTGTTTTGTACAAGTATGTGTAATCTATTATATATTGCTTAGTAATTAATTCTAGAAAATATGATTAACGAACTGAAGAAACTTTGAAGCTTATTAGATTCCCATAAACACTAAGAAAATCCTCGAAATGATTCTAGTAATGGTACTTTCGTGTTTCTCTGTTAAATACGTGTAAAACACTTTGAATATTCAAGAAACAGATTTTTCATTAACTTCAAACGCTGTATACAAATCTCAAACTACGTGGTAAGGAAAGTAAGCTTACTTGTTTATTCTTCTCAGAATAATTTGAAATGTGTACAGATGAAGTATGTATTATAATATACTGGAAGTACTTGAAAATAGGTGATTTATAATGTGTAGACTGATCGGATGATATTACAGCGAGATGAAAACGTTAAATAATTTGTTATCCATGTGAAAAAGTTTTAATTTTCTATTGGCATGAATTAAAACCTAAATAATTCATATAAATAAGATTCAATATGAGTCCTGAATCCACACATGCTTGTGCTTTCCATTTTTTTTTCAGTTCCTGTTAGATTTATCGTTTGCCCACATATTAACATAACACTATGTGAAAATTAGGCTCAAAATTGTATCACTGTAAGCCTATTGAAAGGATGGGCTTTCAATAATTTAAATACACCTGCCATAACACACTTGTATATGCTTGGCGATAGATTTTTTAACCTGAGTTTAGTAAGTAGCTAGGTGTATATTTGAGTATACCATACCACTACGATATAATTTCATCATGATGTTTTCATTCACTGAAAGTTCCGGTTCTTTGCTACAATGGACTGAGCTCGAATAGCTTTTTTATACTTCAGATTTATAGTGTTATGGCCACAATCTCACCAGATATTCTTGACGATGTGCCCGAAGTTTGTGGACACGCTGAACCTAGTAGTGGGACTGGCCCTCAAGTACAACTCCCGGAATACAACTGTAGGTATTTGGAACTATAAACTTGAGGGTGGTAGCTAGCCAGGTGGGCATTGGAAAATGCCCTATCACCGTGCATTGGTTTCATCACGATGTTTTTTTTACCGAAAGCTTAATCTCATTGTAGTTAGAGTGGATTTGAACTCACGTCCTCCCTTGGCGCGACGTCCGTACACACTACTAACTGATCCATCATCGCTTCAATCGCGTCGTTGTCAGTTAGCGTGTTGTGGTAATCAAGTATTCCAAACCGCAAGATATTATAGAATGCACAACTTTTTATGGTTGAAACAGATGCGGAAATAGGATGCCTTAGAAGAAACTTACACGGGGTCTAATACTCTTGAAATACAATTGTAACTTCTTTTAAATTGTTAAAAATATGATAATATCTTAGAAACTTAAAAATATTTATTCACTTATGTATTGAAGTACCTATGTGTGCAAATATTTGTATATTTAACTGTTATGTTTGTAAAATATTAACATCTACTTCTCTCTCATAAATGTACATACATCAACGTACTCATATACGAGCGAGCAAGCAGCCCGTGATATACGTACACCTTTGACATTAACAAGCAATTAATGAATTCATGAAACCTTCATAAATTTTGCCATAGATCAACGATACAACTATTGACGTTTACTTAACTTTTTAAAATTAACGTTGGTTTAATTTAAAAAAAAAAAAATCTATCCATGATACGTATTAGATTTAAAAAAAACGTTGTATGATCATGTGTCAAAACTATTAAATTATTATTATTGTTAAAGTATACATATGTACATACATTCGTTACTAATACGTATGTTACTCATAGTATAGGTGCATGGAAGTGTATTTTTGTAGATACGCATCACTTATTTGTTCAGTCGGTACAGGGTTAGTACATAGAGATTATAAAAAAGCCAGGTAAAGAAATGATTAAATGTTCAATGAGACAATGTTTGTTTGTGGAATATCTTATCTATTCAGGGTTGAATTCCTTAGGGAGGATCCTATGCCTGACAAAGTCTAATTAATGTTCTCGTTAATATTTGGCATAAATAAGTTTTAGGCAATACTTTAAACTTTAGTAACTGGGTCATACCTTATCCCCAATATATAATATTATGGGTACAATAATTTTTTCATGATTCATGAATTTTACTTGGTGTAGGAACTAGTGAAAATAACCGATTTCTCTCGTCGACAATATTATAAAAGGCACGTAAATAATTTTAATGCGCAGACACAGTATCTGATTTTACTCAGTGAAATGTTCTTTTGCTATAAATATTCTGTTGCGCTACTATTTTACTTGTTGTATGGGACTAAGGTATTTCTATATAGAATATTAATTCATTACAGTATCATAATTAAGATGAATTAATTTTTCTAAGAATACGCATTAATTGTTATAAAACACATTTTCTGATTTACTGAATATTTAATATACTGAATATTTATTTCTTTAAAGGCCTTTTAACAAGTACAGTCAACAAAAGTAAACTTTGCGCATATTTATGAAGGACTAATATATATCTATGATTGGTGCCATAGCCCAAATTGGCAAAATATTTTAAAAGGACTTTGTATGATTCTCCTCATACATATTCGCTGGGTTAATTTATCATTATGCAAATTATAAATGTTTGCTCTAGTAAGGTGAAATATTTGTTGTTCAAATCAGAATTGATGATTCCTGTTCGTGGTATCTATTAGGACGGAGACAATATTTTATGGAATATCTGTGTTAACCTTTTAGTTTATTGTTTCTGTACCCGCAATGCAGCCTACTTATATTATATTATAAACTAGCTGTGTCCTCAACTTGGTTCGCGTGGAACTAGAATTTATTTTAATCTTTTTTGTCTGCTTTTGCAATTTTTTTGAATATATCTTTGCTCCTATTAGTGGTAATATAATGTTAACTAGCCTTTCTTAATGATTGCTCTATCAAATAGAAAAATATTTGTTTAAATCTGACTCATAGTTCATAAGATTAACGTGTTCAAACAAACAAAGTTTTTCGCTATATATTATTAATATATTTTAACTACTTCATCATAACGAAAACATCTATAAAGATAACTATTTTATATAAATATATTTTATAACTATTCTTATATACTCTAACGTCATTGAGGTAAGATGGTACGTGTTTAAGTAAGATTTTACATCCGACTACACTGCCCTTTATCGCGCGGTAATTCCAGACAGAATTATATATTATTTTCGTATTCATTCCATAGCTTGCGTCCACAGTTCCTTTTCTGCCAAACTTCAAAACCGTAGGTCTTCGAGAAGAACCTTACAGGTTTTGATTCTCGGTCGTTGAGTGGATTTTTAGCACGCAAAACCGTATCTCTAAGTACCTTTAAAATAGAAATTAGACGTTTTTTTGCAATTGTAAGTGGTAATAATTTAAAACAATATTTACACACTCTTGACATTTATAAAATACTTAAGGTTCTTTTATTTATAGAGAGTTAAATACAATTTGACCACAGCCCTAATGGTTGCATATATACAATTAATTAATTATAATAAATTTTATTGTATAATGTTTTAAATATATTAAAGGTATTGTAAATAATATTGTCGCTATCTATTATTCATATTAAATGTATAAATAAAATCTTTCCATTCCTTAATAGGTTAACAGAATCTAACATTCTATGGGTGAATATGAATGCTTCTAAAGTTTGAGCCGGATTTGGTTAACTTTTCAATTACTGGTTTGAATTAATTTATAACTTTCATGGGTAAGTCATAAAAATACCTTACAGTTCATAAGAACTCTTTAGAATCCTCAACTTTCTACATAATTTAACAGGATTCTTGTTCGCATATATTCCCACCATGAACCATGAACACAGAGGCAGGAACAGCCACGAAATAATTTATATAAGAAAGGTGAAACGTTTGCATATTTTGTAAATCCTGTCGCTTAGAACTTTGTCGAAGTTATTCATATTTATAGCCCGCATTTTGCAGCGTTGACTCTTATAGCTTATGTTGCTTATGTTGACTATATCATTTTTCATGTTAAGAAACTTCAGAATGTTTATAAATTTGCCAATACACCTACTTGGCAAAAAATTGCTAACTTGAGGGGTGGTAGCTCTAGCCAAGTGGTCATTAGGAAAGCCATGGTATTATTACATCACCATATGTTCTATAACATATAATATGTTTTTTTCTTTCACCGAAAGTTCAAAAACGTTCAGGTATTGTATTTTGGTTATTGTAATCGTAAACATTTCAAATTTATGTAACACAAGGGTGAATGGGTTTTGGCAATATAAATATGGCTCAATACAATTTATATTTCATGTGTAAATAGTAGATAATTTTCATTATAAGTGTTATTTCATCGTATACTGTATATTTAGCACAGGGATCAAATACTAAAGCGTACTTACAAAATTGGCTATTTCTTGGTATAATATCATTTTATGGCATTAGAACTGCAATGATACAAGATTTATATGCTATTAAATGAATTTCTATATTTAATTAGGAGAATGTATTCGTTTTCGGTTTATAGCTTAGTGAAAAAATAAAATGGATATACTAATTAGCTACGTTGTACTAAAAACTAATTCAAAAACTATTTTTTTCTTAAAATAAAATTGAAATCATTTGTACCAACGGTAATCACAGACGATTTGATGAAACATCAATTTCGACCACTAAACATCAGGGCCAACACCCATAGTATAGTAACACACATAGGCATGTCGGTTTCCAGAATCAGTATGATTTATATCCAGTTGTCCAGCCAAATAGTCTTTAATCAATTACTAACGTAAAGAATAAAAGAAAAGACGAATGGGAAAACACATGTGATGATACATTTTTTGTTTTTTGAGCACTGTAATTAAGGATCTGTACTCGCTCGGTAGGCAATTCCATACAGATGACGATAAACCCTTCCGTGACTTCTCATTGGCTTGTTCTATTTCTGAAGCTGATAATTTACAAGTAAATGTTGAAGAATAGATTACTTTCCACTTCTGCTTTAAATTGATTGGCCGTTGATGGTGTTGGTTGATGGTTGACTCGTAGTTGGCGGATGGTTGAATCAAATATAGCAGTGGCGGATTTATACTTTTGCCGCCCGTAGGCTAATCAAATTTTGCCGTCCCTATCTAACTCTACAATTAGATTCCACACAGGATTACGTAAATTTTATCGATGTTGACTCTTCTGAAGCGAACGCCAAAACCGTTGTAATCATTATGCCACATAGCCACATTTGGTTCAACCATCCGCTAACGTCGGGTCAACCGTCAAGTAACGACTTCAGCAGCCAATCAATTTAGAGCGGAAGAGCAGCAAAGTAATATACACTTCAACATTTAATAATGAAATTCCGCAAAGTAAGCCTTCATCTATTAAATATGTATTAGAAGCTCACAGGTCGGTACGACAGTGGCGATCGTCAATGGTTTAGTCGATTTAACAATGGTCGTTATAATTTTTTTTGGACTGTGCATTGTTTAATATCTGGAACGGTGCTTTCACTTTATTATAAACCAATCACGCTGACTTAATAAAAGTGTTTAAACATATTTTTTTATTCAATAGATTGCTATCTAAAAATCAACAACTGCCCGGAGAATGTGTCTATCAAAATATGATACTCTGTTGTTAGCAAAATATATATATATATATATATATATATATATATATATATATATATATATATATATATATATATTTTAGGAATAATTAAAATATAAATAAAATGATATATTCTATAAAATAAAATGATGAAGACTTTGTAGGGTCTGTATTAGTCTTTAATTAAGAGCTATCTTTGAAACCACATTGTCCCAAGGGAGACTTTGCTACGTCATCGAGCTATACGGATCATTTAATTAAAGCTGTTGGTATTTTCTAGTTTTCTTGAACTTTTTACATCTCACAGATTAAGCTCCCTCTTCTCATAAAAACTACTTTCTATTGTCTTCGTTTTGTTAATTAAAACATTGTAAGTATACAACAAACTTCATTTAACTTTTTTTAAATATTAAACTCCAATGTTATAATAGTCATAAACTAGGATTAAATATGTGCAGGACCGGATTTTCCTTTAGGCTAAGTAGGTTTTAGCGTAGGGGCTTAAAATCAGTAGGTGCCTACTTTCAAGTTATTAACAAAATTAAAATTACACTATTCTAAAACAGTGAACACTAAAATACTGGAGCGAAAATAAAGAGAAGTTGTACTCATATGACTAATAAACAAATATAATAATGTATTGGTTAAGATCAATATAGAGGTGAAAAGGCTTCATAAGTGGAACAGCTTAGGGTTACCTTTCATTTAAATCTGACCCTGATTATGGGGCAAATTTTGCAAACAATTTTACCAAAAGAAGGTCATATACAGATATATTATTTAAATTGTATCAGTTTCTTATTTCTCAATGGCTAAGTCGTGTTTCCGTTTCTTTGTGAGGATTTACTGAAAATTCCTTCGTCTTTAAATGCGTAGAAGTTTGCTTGCAAAATAATATATCTCACTTAACTTAAGACTACATTAAGCTCCGTATAAGAA
Organism: Actias luna; assembly: GCA_039707435.1. Lineage (NCBI taxonomy): Eukaryota > Metazoa > Arthropoda > Insecta > Lepidoptera > Saturniidae > Actias > Actias luna. The sequence goes on along the minus strand of JAZHAC010000002.1, from coordinate 9,858,317 downwards.
GATATATTGTAGGCTTATTAGAAGAATTCGGTGTTATTTATCCATTACTGGGGCATGCACAAAATGATTCAAAATATGTGAACGTTGAAGATGTCTGAAATTAGCACCTCTGTCTGTGTTTCTGCTCAAAACTATTGCAAATGTATTTATATATAACCAGATCGAGTTTATTGCCGTGTCTTCTCGATTACTGGGTTATTTTTGGAGCCGGTGGTAATTATTACGTGTATGCATGCCTCTTCTCAGGGCCTAAACGTGAAAGAATTTTGATTTGATTTGATTGTCCAATAATCAAGAATTGTACAAGACATAATATCCGCAATAGTGGTATGCTTAGCTATGTCGCGCGCATTACTTGTAGTGTAAAAGCTGTCTATGGTCTCTGGTAACACGAAGGATTCAAGTGTCACCGTGGAGTTTTTAGTGGGTATTTGGTACCCGACGAGACTTGCCATGCGTTCCATTCGCCTTAGCCTGAGCCCGGGTAGTGTGTTTACGTATGTAGAAGAGAAAATCCGTAAAGGGATTTATTGCTCTACGTTATAATTAAAAGACATGTCGCACTCGGAAATCAACCAAACTATATCCAACAATCATCCTTGGCGTCCTACGAAACTAGAGCGTGCGTCATTTACGATACGATAAAGGTAATTTCATTATATATTCAGGTTATATATCAGTATTATAGATATTAACTTAAAAAACCACTACATTAAAAGGTAAAACACAAATTAAAAAAATATTTTATTATTACAATTAAACATTTTGTAAAATATTAAAGGGTTTATTATTTTAGTTATTAAAATATTCGTATGATAGCTGCTGTGTATGCACCCTTCGGGGTAAAGTGATTAAATTAAGTTTTGATTAAATTATTTGATTTTATATGTATATGGTACTTCATGAAGTTTCATATTGATCCGATTCCATGAGAAAAATCAGTAAGTAGCGTTGCAATTTTCTTTGAAGGCAAACTTGGTTCTTGTGAAAGGGGCGCACTTCCAAGCTTGACTTATTCATGTATGTTAATGTGCATACACCCTAACGCGGTGTTAGCAATCACGAAGTGTTGTATATTTCATTTTGCATGGTATTTATTGTGCGAAAACAAAAAGGAGTTTTCTTTTATATTTTAGAGGTGATACACTGGAAGATGACAAATATGAACTGAACAAAGTGCGAGAATAAATAAATAAAAGGTAAATAAACAGTGATATAAAGTAAAAAAAGCACTATTGGCAAAATTGATGTAACGAATACTTAGTGCATAAGAAGAATCTATTTTGTTACATTTTGTGCAGTTTATTTTATGGTGGTAAGGCTTTTTCTAAAGCTCGCCTTGCTTGCTGCCACTCTCTAGTTGAAAATCTGCCATCAAATATCTATAGATGTGTTTTAGCAGTTGCACTTGAGAACCAGGCCCTCCATAGGTTTAGCGTGTTTACCAGCTTGGTCCACAACGTCACTTAACATCAGGTGTGATTGTAGCCATAAACTATAAACTATAAAAAAGGAGATTTTACAAATGACACAAACACAATCGAATAGTATTCGAATGTTGGCGCTAAGCAATTATTTGCGAACTTCTGTTCGCACTGAAGCAACAATAGACTTTGTAGAAGGGACAAAATAAATTATAAATAATGTTAGCGGTCGGAGACCAACGGTAAATTATTGACTACTAAGGCCGTCCTTATATAGATTATGTACATTTACTGTATGTAATAAATTTATATATTTAAAGTTTACTTCAAAAGTTATAAGATGAAACATTCGTATTTAATATAGATAATAGTTAATTTGAATAATAATTATTATGCTATTAATATACGAAATAGGCACAGATAACTGTACGTATAGGTCACATTAAATACAGATAACAAAGCAAAATGTCTCTCTAACGACATTTTAATAGTGGTTCACAAAGCACTAAATACCGATGATAAACACAACGCCGCTGTTCATCCATTTCGTACAGGCTTCAGCAAATTATTCCTTTATACATTGGAAATACGCTAACTCGAGTTCATTAACGATTCATTTGTTCGGATTAAAAGCTATTTGAATGTGTAGTTCGAACAGTTTTATTGCCATGTAGTGAAAAGTTAATAGGCAGCTTTTAGTTATTTATTTCTTCGTAGCTATGTAAAACACAACACTCGACAGTCTATGAAAGATAAGTAAAAATAAGGTTTTGTGCTGTACTTTTTTTTTCGTCACAAAATCTTACATTATTAGATAACCACCTTCTGCCGGGCAGAAATGCATGGGTTACGTCAGATTCTTACTGACTAAAAACCTGAAGACGCTATACCTTCTACTAGGATTTATGGAGCGCTGTCGCTTTCATCGTCTAAGTTCGTATAGGTCCAACTTAATTTAGGGAGCCCTCCGGGGATTGGAGATGGGCACACCTAGAAAAACCTTTGGAGAGGTGCGCCCAGAGGTTTGACACGTTCCTTCTTAAGCCTGCACGGCGATCGCGACAAATGTGTCCGCATTTACACTTAGTAGTTATTGTTATCGGTTAGATTACAAATAACATCGATTGAATTTTTACCTTGCTTGATTTTTTTTCACAGGTGGTTGATTATAAGAATTGTGCCCGACAGATGCAATATTCTTTTAGTACCATCTGGATCGGTCACGGAATGGTATTAATCAAGCATAGTGGTGAGCATGTATACCCAACTGTGTCTCAAACTTCATGTACATGAAAAGCCATAATCAAACAATACAGTAATTCTCTTTTTATCGCGATTCATGTATGGCTGATGTATGTTTACTATATAAAATTAATTTTCTACTTTGAACTTCAGAATTGTAAGCGTAAATCTGGTGCCCAGTTCCTTAGATACAGAAATGATCTGAATAGTCATAATGCAACAATAATCCTTCTTGTTGAAAGTCATTAACACAGTACTTCTTTGAGTGTAGATCCTAGATACAATGTAAAGTCACTGATTTCGAAAACAGATTAAAGCAAGCACTTATCAGAAAACGAGATAAACAAAAAATAAACCACCATGAAACATAATACAACTTTGAAATTGTAATCAAAACATGCGCATGCTATAAGCACACAAACACTGCTAGAATAGGATACATAAGCCACATAAGAGAATTCTGGTCTCTCAATTTATTTTGTAAAACACATCGCTGTACCCAAATCGGGAAGGTCAGAGACTTGTAGTTTATCATTTACTGATATCTATACTTCTATACTAATATTATAAATAGAAAAGATTAGTATTTTTGTATATTTTTTGTAACGCATAAACTCAAAATCTACAGGACCGATTTCAAAAAATCTTTCACCGTTACAATGTTATATTATTCCAGAGTAAAATAGGTTATAAATTAGTTAAAAATTTACAGTTGCAGTCGAACGAAGTCGCAGGCACAGCTAGTTAATTATATTATGTTTAGAATTAGATACAGAATACACAATCTGTAGGCAATCCTTAATTGAATTTTCAATACTTCAATAGTAGTTTCATTTAAATCACAAATAAAACGTTGCAATCCGCGGGCTGCTACATAAAATACAGCAACGGTTGTAATATATAACATATAATTATTCACTTTCGCAAATTATTGATTTGAATTTGATGAAAAATAAAATTAGAATCGCTTATACAATTAATGATTTGTAAATAAAGCTACCGACACCGCTGTGCTTAGTGTTTTCTGAAGTGTAATTATTTTCGATACATAAGTGATTCACTTAAGTTTCTTTATAGAACCTGGTTTCTAAGTTATAATTAATCAAACTTGACTAATTCTAAGTTTGGGGACATATCTAGTGCTAATGACATGACCCTTTAGCCTTTTATTAAAAAGGGTTATAGCAAATGGATGACATTTCCGACGTTTTATGAAAAGTTTAGTTGTGTTTATATATAGTTTTGGTAACAAATTAATTCAGTATTAACAAAAACCTACAATAAAATCATTGTAAAATTTATTGGCAATTTTTTATTTGTAACATTATAATGTTAAGTTCACAATCATAAAGTTGGTTCAAAAGTAGAAAAAATATTGAGTATTTTCAATACTTTTGATATCTGGGAGAAACTTAAACTTTAAATAATTACATTTTTTTATAGTTTATAGGTTTAGCATTATGACCACAATCTCACTTAAGTTAAGTGACGATGTGGCTCAAGATGGTGGACACGCTAAGCATACTGAAGGGACTATCTCTCGACTGCAACAGCTGGAACGCACCTATAGATATCTGGCGGCAGAACTTCATCTTAAGGAGGGAGCTAGCTAGGCGGGAATTAAAAAAGGCCTTACCACTATAGTTTGGTTTCATCTCGATGTTTTCTTTCAATAATGAACACAATAAAAAAGAATTATACAATTTGGTGCAGTCGCTCGGAAGTTATGCGCGTACATACATTTTGGCGATTCACATTTGTATATATATATTACAGGTACCGACTATTTAACAAGTGTCTGTTTAAATATTTGTGTTGTTTTTCATTTTAATATAAAACAACTAATTCCTATACCAGCGTGGCAAGTTTTATTACAACATATCAATAACAAATTCAATGGGTCAATAAATTGTAAAAAGAAATAGTGTGTTGTCATATTAATATACATATTTCACATTAACCCATTATAATATTTCGATTTGAAATCCCTTCATATCTTTGAAAACACTTCAAAAGGAAGCCCATTATACTAAGTTATTTGTGGTAAGAGCTCTTGCCTAGATTTGAATCCTTTTTACGCAGTACAACGTATGCATTATCGGAATTCTTTAAGTGGTCTTGGAATTCCAGAAACGTCTTCTTTCCATAAAATTCCTGATAAGAGATGTATGCCAAGGACCTGTCGGTTCTCTTGACATTCCGAACCAAATAAGATGTTTTCTTTAAAAGCAATACTTGGTATATATTTTGATCTAATACATTTTTTTAATGGCAATACAAAATATAATATATGTTCAGTTAAACATAATATTTTGATTAACATTTATAATAAGAACGATTTTTTATTTATTTGTTGTACCACAGTTCTTATTAATAACACCGTATCTGTTTGGGTTTGCTAATGATTATTTATATAAAAATACGATATTTTCTCAGAATACTTATTTATTGGATTATATTCCTATATAGCTATTTGAAAAATTTTAGACATAGTAATACGCGAACGTACAATTTTGCAATAAAAATATCTGGTTGGGTATACACATATTTTTCCTTTATTTCCGAATGTTGGACTGTCTAGTGTTTTGTTATATTGCGCGTTTTAGTTTACTGAATATTTTATGTATTTTATAATATTACGAAAAGAAAATAAACAGTTGTTTGTAAGTAGGTCTCTATAAACAGAGTTTACAATAGAGACAAGAGATTAATTTTAAATCAAACAGTAGATATTGTTTACTTACCATTTGCAATGCGATTAAATATCCGTGTGTGTTATTATTTAAAAATAAGAAATTTGTATTGAAAATACCAATATTATGTGATATCTATTAAAAACATATGTATGAAATACGTACCTGCACGGCGATTAAATAAACATATGTAGGTGTCGTGTGTTTTCAAATGAAGTTGTGTCCGCGTCTAGAAGAGTTCAGTTTCGTTGATTGTTGTTATACACGTATTACGAACCATTATTAAATTGAATCCAGTTTCGCAGGCCAATAAGTAGTATTTTGATTATTATGCTGTTTCCATAAGTACATATGTTAGTAAAAATGACAAATTAAAATATACGTACTTATGCCAAATATAAGAAAGGCAAAATTGCCGTTATTAGTATGGTCATTTACGTTTTTACGTAGCGGTGACGGCCCAAACAAAAAAATTCAGCAAAGGAAACACTTATCAGTATGAGTCGATATCGACTTGTGTGTTCCACTATTATTTTGACGAAAATATTTTGCTTCTCGTATTACACTTATAACAACTTGTTGTGAATGAACAACAAAGCATGTGTATCATTCGTGTGTATTTGTTTTTAACATATACAGAATCTACGTTATTTATAAGTGACTAGCTGTGTCTGCAGCTTCGTTTGCATGGAACCAAAAATTATTTAATAACATTTGCCCGTTTTTGTACTTTTTATCATTACAGCTTAGCTCTTATTGGTGGTAGCGTGATGTTAAATAACCTAAAACCTTGCTCAATCATTGCCCTAATACAAAATTAATTTTTGAAATCCGGCTGGGTAGTTCCTAAGATTAGCGCGTTCAAATAAATAAAATTTTCACTATTTAACATTAATATGTAATATCTTTTTTCAGAAAATACTGTATTTGTGTATTAACTTCTTGTCATGTATTCCAGTACCATAAAAAAGGGGTAATACAGTCAACTGTGGAAGTATTACAAGTCCTCTGGTGGAAGTTTAAAGAATTTGCGTTAACATGTCCCCGGAACAATGTACTTCTAACTTCTTAATTCGTTTACTTGTGATATTCAGTTTCAACAAATGAAAAAATTGAATTAGGATTACGTTGCTATACGAACGAACTTGTTAAACTTGACCTATAGAGACTGGTTATACATTGCATGTAATATTCCCATGTTTGCTGTTAGTTAGAGAACGTGCGGGTCCGATCTTTGCAATTTCATGAAATTTCTTACTTTGCTCTTCTTTCGCTGCTCGCTCTTCCTTTGCATCCAATAACAATCTTTTCCAAATCCGTTCTATTTACGTCACGTATGTTTTTGGCGTTTATTTGAAGTCGAAAATTAAACTAACAGTGGAAGAAAAGTATATTTGTATTTGAAATAAGAGATACTAATTTGGCTTTAAACTCTGGAAACCCTACCACCGCAAGAGCTCAATATTATGTCCTTTGACTGCGGTCTTTTTTACGATGAAGGCATTTTATCAGTTCAGCTGTAGCAAGTAAAGATAAATTTACACTGTACCAAGAATTAAAAAATATGTATAATATATTACCTTTAACATAAATATCTATAATATGTATGTAATATACAGGTGATATGACGCAGCCAACATTCTTGGCATCGTGCCATTCACTGGCTTCACGTTCACATGAATAACATAACTTGAACAAGTTTCTTAACTAAGAAGTTGTCATAGTCCTAACAAAGCTTTCAAATTTTCTATACGTTGGCTTAAAATATTTCATTTAAAATTGATGAAAACTTTTCATATTTTAAAATATTATAGTAGAAGATCTAAAAATAGCAATTTAGTATTTTTTAATTTCTATAGCCATGCCATTAGTCAATATTGCACGGACTCTTTTTAGTATCTTCAAAAGGCAAACTTCAGATACATTAAAAGAAAGTATTACTTAAGTTTGTACATACTAAAATTATTGAACTGTTCTTTCATCTTGTAGTTAGTATCTTTAATTTGGTTACTTCACTTCTTAATGAAACACTCGAGGTTTCCACCAAACATGGAATTTATTTCATACCAGATTTTACGTGCTGCTTGACTTGCGTTAACATCGATTTTGTTAATCAAATCGGTTGACGCATAGAAAGTTTCATACAAAGTTTATACCTCTATTTACCCTTCTACCAATAAAGATTTTGCGAGAAAAAGTAGCATATCTCCGTCTCCTGGGTCCCATCTATCTCTGTACCACATTTCATCACAATCGATTTAGCGGTTTAGGTGTGAAAGTGTAAAAAACAAACAAACTCACTTCCGCATTTATAATATTAGTATGATTATGTATTGCTTTTTAAATTGTATTTGTATTATTGCTATGGTCCTTTTTTATAATTTAAAGGTTTAGCGTAACTAAAACTCACCTGATTTAAGTAACGATACGGCTCAAGATGGTGGACCTGCTAAACTTGTGAAGGGATTGGCTCTTAAGTGCAACTGCCGAAACACACCTATTGGTATTTGGCGGCAGATTTTCTACTTGATGGTAGTAGCAAGCCAGGTAGTCATTGCAGAAAGCTTTACCACCATGCTATGATTTCATCATGATGTTTCCCTTCACCGAATGCTCAAGTTCACTGCAGGTGTTTGAACTCATGTTCTTTGACGCGGCATACCTCCACGCTATCACTAAAGTATAATTGCTTATCATATCTTTCTTTAAAGTTTTGGTGTTCTTTTCTTAACTGTACTACTTCCACAATCTCCATAGGTTATATTTATTATACATTCATTAGCTCTACGTTTGTGTATAAATGCTTGTTTACTATTTTATCTTTAAAAATCATATAAGATAGTTATATTATTTTTTACATTGTTCTTGTGATCACAATCAACACCAATCCTATTCAATTAATTAAATGTGAGTGTGACTTAGTAAAAATTATACGGTAACTTGAAGAGTTATCGTACGTAAAGATCGTGACTACCTACGATGTCCCTTCGTCAAGACATAATGTGAAGCAATATGTTGTAATGAGGGTCATATACGCAGAGCTCTGTCTGATCTTATAAACTTAAAACTGACGTTTACAACTTTAATCATCACATTAAAATAAGCTTACTTAATTCAACACATTATACAGTATTTATACAGTAGTATTTATACAGTACTGCTTTATATATTTGCTAGCCGTGCCCGCAACTACGTTCACGTGGAACAAAATATTTATTTAATCATTTTTGCCTGGTTTTGTAAGCTTTTTTTAGTACAGTTTGCTCCTATTGTAGGTAACGCGATGTTGAATAAAATCATCAATGATTGCTTTATCAAATACAAAAATAAATAATGATTTCTTATGTTTACGCGAATATTATTAGCTTGGCACGAAGGCTGAAAAGCTTTCGAAACGTCGGGATCAAAATCAATAAATAACCGCGATAAAATTCGTTTAAATTAGTTTTATTTCATCAAAAATAAATGTTGAAACCCGACAGTTTGTTTCTAAGATTACCGCGTTCAAACAAACAAACAACCAAACCAACTTTTCTACTTTATAATATTAATATAGTTATAGCTTTATACACTAAATTGTTTAAGTAATAGTACACTGTATCTGGTAATAGTGACAGAACAACCCAAAAGCGACGATTATCGAGAGATCGGCAATGCAACGAGGATTGCCGATGTCATATACGCCTGCAAAATCTTTGAATCAATTATAGCTTAGTAGTAGAATGTATGGACACCGCGTCGATAGACATGCGCTTAAATCCCTGCAATGAGTGTGAATTTTCAGTGGAATAAAACATTGTGATGAAACCATATCACAGTGATAAGGTATTCTTTAACACTTGCTTGTCTAGCTACATGCATGGGTGTGTTCGGGCAATTGTAATAATAAAATGAGTTTGATTATAATTTTAATAAAAATATATTGGTGAAAATAACATGTTTCATTAATAGACATCTGAAAACGAATGCATACCTTTATATGTATATATTATTTGGACGTTCAATCATACATTTCATAAATCAACAAATAATCAATACAAAAGTTTTATAAGCATTTCAGTATTCAAGGATAAACTATCAAATAAGGTGAAGGTTAAATAAAGACAGGTGTGAAAAGTTATTTTATTGAATGAATAAAGTGCGCTTCTTTTTGATCGACACGTTTTGGGTCACGGCAGTCGCGGTCGACCGACTTCATAATAACATAGTTTATGCATCGATATCTTCCTTATCTGGGAGTGCCCTCTTCTCAGTAGCATTCTTGAACGTATGAGAGATACAAAGTAAAGCATTGTGTATTCAATTATGAACCCTTTTCATTCTAAATTAAAAGTTCAATTTGTATTTGGCGTCTTAAAAGAAATATCTGATGTACGACTAGGTGGGCTCTTGTCATCCGCTTTTCCGTTCAGAGCTTGCACAAAGTGGAACACCTTTACATTGGCGGTTTCAGATAATGTGCTTGATTTGAAATTCGTTCTGTACGTTTTTTAACTGTAGCAAAAGCTCGTCGGTTGTATTATTTAGTTGTTCTAAGTTAATCTAATGTCTACACGAGTTTATTTTATCAATAATATACCTATTTAAACTAGAAAGTGAATGCTTGCTTAAATTAAAAAAAATTGAACTTAGAATTTAACCTCTGACAGAAAACGTAGCATATATGAGTTGTTACGTGTTAATTTTTTATTATTAAACATATTATTTTTGACTTTACTTATATTGTAGCTTAAGTTTAACTTTGCTTGTAATAAAACGCAATTTTTATTGTAGAAATCATTTCATAAAACTCTTAGTTACTTATATTTTCTGAATTATTTCCATCGCGTAGGATATTCATAAATGCCCATTTTTTTAAATCTCATGATGAAGATAGGTTAACAAAAAAAATTATACAAGGAAAATTAACCTTGAAATGTTCACCTAAAAAACTTACTCCAAAAATAAAAATAAATTCTGTTCTAATAAAAATAATGCAGCAAGAATAAATAAATTTAATCTTTTTTCGTAATTTACGTTCTCATTACTTTATTGTATACAAAATCCTTAAGGTATGTATGTGTGTTACAAGTAATAATTATGGAACGTGCAACATTTCGCATTCTTTTGTAGGAGAATTTTTATGTGTGCATTTTTCGGAATGAGGTGTCGGGAGGTTAGGGTGGGTGCTTTCAAACTGTAGTCGGTGCTGTCGGTGAACGGTGCGGCGGCGTTAGCTAGTTCAGTAGCTCATTGCCCTCGGGAAGGGATGGTGGCGCGCTCATCCGGGGCGCTGCAATACGGCCTCTTTCGATACGCCCGTGCCATTTAGTGAAGTTTTAAGATGACTTTTATAGAATATCCGTGAGTTTTCTTACTGACTGAGATCATTATGAGTTATTATCTCAATTTTTGTTTTAAAATTAAGCCATTATTATAACTGAATTTTACACTCAATCTCATTTATAAATGCAATTATTCTTAAAATTTACTTTATTTGATGTACAAATAAATTTATCGCTCTATCATATAGAGTTCAATTTTTTTACGAATTTAAAAACTAAATTTTTTTTTTTATTTCATTCTTACTATTAATATAATTGAAAGTTAATGCCACTTATGAGAATTGTGAAGCGAAGGGATCTCTCATCTTGTGACCATATGTTACCACTTGAAAAGTGAATCTTTAATTTTATGTTTATTACAAACGTTTTATTATAAATTATCTCTACATATGATGTATTGAAATATTTAATATTATCTATTAAAAATATAATATGTAATAATTACTGCATTAAGTGTTGAAGTATTTTTTTTTTTTTTTATTCATGTTTTATGTATGCATATTAACAAAATATAAACATTAGGTTTATCTAAAAATGACAATTACATTTATAAGTAGTTACTATATTACTCAAAACATTACATATTCGTAGTGTTAACGGTACATAAACTCCATTTCTTAAAAATTAAGGGTTCGTAATATTGTTAATTGTAGTTATGTCTGCATAAATATTTAATGTATTCAAGGTTAAAAGTATTCACTCATATTATTAACTAGCTGGTGTCGTTGAATTCGTTTGCGTTTTTCCCATTACACCTAGTGTGATCGTAAAAATCGTTCTTAGAAAAAGTAACTATGTTAAACTTCAAACTTACGGGTGTATTATTTTAAAGGTATCGTGATAAGTCAATGAGTCAGATAGTGGTATTCTATTTATACATAAATAACATAGATATAGGAAAACTTATCCTTCTTAATATTATATATGCAAAAGAGAGTTTGTTTATTTGTTACGCTTTCACGCATAAACCGCTGAATAGATTATGATGAATTTTGGTATTGAGATATATGGGAACGTGGAGACGGTGATAGGTTCCTTTGGCTCACGAAAACAGTATTGTAAGTGGGATAAAGAATGTATGAAACTTTTTGTTGTATCTTCAGATATGTTTGACAAAATCAATATTAACGCGCGCGAAGCCGTACGTAGAATCTAGTTATCTATAAAGTAAAAACTACCAACGGTTACATTGCCAACTCATATGATCTTGTTATTATTTGCCAATGAAGATTACATATATCGCAGTATCAGAATTACTATCATGTGTGTGATTTAAGAAAATGGATTTGGAACCTTATTCTCTTGTATAGTCTAGTATAAAAAATAAAAAAAACTTTAATGTAACTGTTATATAGCAATAATTTATATATACCTATATAAACAAGTTATGTGGACTGTATATAATTGTATTATTACTATTGTTTACTAAGTTATCGTCAAAGGATTTCTCCAATGAAAGATAACAACGCACAAATCTGCATCTACATTACGTCCTTACACATTTCCTAATGTCTCTTTAATATTCTATGTCAGTTTTCCTCATAACTCTGTAGGGACACAATAAATTGATATCTAAGCAAAACGTATATATGAGAAAAAAAGGTATCGAGAACGCGGCTGTGTCCGCGCTCGATATAATTATAAAATTAGTCCCAATAAAATAAAATCGCTCATTCACTAAAGACGTCGTTTACTTCTTACTCCCAGAACGTAACCTTCTGTATAACGAAATTTGGACATATATCAAATATAAATCATACGTTAAAACTTTTTTGTTTTTATATCATTTGTTGTATAATATATTAGTTTGAATGTCGTCAAATAGTTATGTACTGACCGCGGAATCTCACATCTGGGACCTCTAGGTCAAGGCTTTTGTTATTGACTTAGCTTCCCGAATTTCCCGCATTATGGTATAATTATGTGTATTATTACCTACTTTATCGTTTATATTTGAATCGGTGCATGGAAAAATATCTTCATTTTTACTCCAAGCTTCAAAATATTAATCTTATTTTTAATAATTTTAACTTAAGATACTTTGTTTGTTTTTTAATTAATAAGTTTTGTAATTAAAAAAGTTCTGATTATATCGTAAAAAAACATTGGTAACATTTTAATACAGTGTATTGATATTTTTTCAGTACTTTATACAATTTAAGTAAGATAATTAGTAGAGTAAGATAATATTTCTTAAATCAATGCTGAAACATATCACTGTTTCTAAGTTTAGTGTAATTATTCGCGACATAAATTCACATTAAACTTAATTACTAGGCAGCCTAATGTCCACGCATAATTAACTAGCGCACCTAACTATGATTGCAATATACAACTTTGAACAACATTTGACAAGTATCTATATGAGATAAATTAAATCGTGGCAATATTTTGTGCCTGTTACTATGTTTCCGACTAAAATATTAGAAATATTGATGAAGATTTTTTATGAGGTTACTTTAAAGAGTTGTGACTAGTGATTTTGAGTTACAAGAATAAAAGAAGTATGTTATGTAAGATATATGCGACGTTATCTAAAAAGAAAACAAACAATTTTTATGGTTAAGAAAAAATACTAACTTTGGATACGGCACGCTGAGTAATCCGATACTCGCAGCCAGCTGATATTGACTTTTGTGGTTGCTTTTATTCCTTTCGTTCGCGGATTATGTGCTTTTTGACATGCTGTTTGGGAAGTCGAATGTTTCGTAATTTTTAATGAGTAATCAACTTATGTAGCGGGCTTGGTTGGTGCGGTTAATAATTGAACTGAAATAAAGTGGATCAAGTTGCTTAACGCATGCTGAAAACTATGAAATTTAAAATGCACAGTATATTAATGTAATATTAAGGCGAGGAATATTAAAATAACTAGCATTAAGAGCTAGCATTAACTTCATTAAGAGTTTAAATTAAAAATATTATACAAATACAACATTACCTACTAATAAAAATATTTTCGATAATTCATAATTAGTATTATTTATTAGGCACAATTGTTAAAAATACTAAATACTCTCATACAAATATTCGAGTACTTTACACGCCAAAGATTGAAGAATTTACACTAAAATTTCAATTACATCTATAATGTACTCCTAAATTTTGATTCTACTCTGGTTTAAAACCCGAAAACCCACGACAGTGAAAAGAAAAATACGTATAATTATGTTAACAATGTAATGAAGGGTGTATTTGCTATATGAAATTATTAATTGAGAGAAATGTTAAACAAAGACTGAACACAAAATTTTAATATGATCTTAAAAACTAAACATGGTATTGCGCTAATGTAAATGTAACTGAAGAATGTCCTTTATTTTCTGCTGAAATATTTATTTGCATTATCGAATCTCAGCTATAGCCAAATTACGTGCCGTGACAAGACTGTCGTTACTAATTACAGACTATACAGGGACACCATATTTAGTTACTAACACAAAGGAAGCGGCAGTCCTTGTTTCATTGCCTTTAAGAAATAGGGCTACCATCAAAGGCGAGTGAAATATCGATCGGGAAATTATGTTAACACTGTTACTATTAACATTGTTAGTACCTTCATAAACTTTTATCAGCTGTATTCACCTATTTTAAACGCAAAGTATATTTGAATGTTATTTGAGTAATATGTACCCGAATGGGAAAATATTATTCAATAAAAGTACTGTGAAATCTCTATAACGCAAATGTCAAGGGAAACGATAAAAACTTCGAATTAATGAGTTTTTGATTTAAAAAGTTATAGAGACACACAGAATTAAATTGAAGAAATTTCGACTTAAAATAGACGCGATTTTTAAATATATTTTTCGAGTTGTACCGAGAGTTGTATTATATCCAGGACGTATTATTATATATATTGTATTATATACTTTACTAACTACGACTAACGGAATCTCCTTTTTAAAATTCGAGTTAAAGAGTATAAATATGAAATAACAATATCTTGCAGAGAAATAACATTTTGTTCGAGTTACAAAGTCTAAATAATTTGAAATACCAAGTATTTATGGGTTCAGTGGAAGGAAATAGCAAATTTTTTCGACTTACAGAAGATTACGACTTAACGAGGTTCGAGTTATATAGATTTCACCGTAGTTAATTTATAACATAATTATGTGATTAATAAGAAAAATATAGGAAAGAACCTGCTAAGCAATAATAACTTTGCTTTTTAATTAAAAGAAATAGAACATGCAACCCTAAAATTCGTACTTCATTTGAAATTTCATAGTAATTTGGTTCCCTTTAACAGTTGCACATTTGTTATGTTGAAGTCGTCCAAACTTAGCTTTTACGTTATGGTTCCACTTCGGACATTAGTACAAACAGCGAGGCTTCGTCGAATTAATTATTTACTCAGCTATTTACTCGTAATGCCTTTCAGAATAATTAAATTATTGCGACTACTTAAATAATAATTAAATGTTCTAGAGCTTTAATACTGGTTAAAAACTAGAACAAGTCTAAGGATATTTTTGTAATAAATATGTAATGTGAAAAAAGGGAGAAGTTTTATTAATGTATGTATTGCATTAATTACAATCCTGAATTCAATTACTAAAGAGTTATTGCGTTGTATAGTATTACAATAGTAATCACTAGATTACTAATCAATCTTTACATGATTGAAAAGGTTCTTGAAGGCTCGAGCTATAATGCAAAAGGTACACCTTAGAGAATAACGTACTGGAGTTTTACAAATATCTGTTCCATTAATAATTATTAGAGAAATATTATTATGTTTCAATAAAGCGAATGTGAATTTTATGTGGCAATATCCATGATAATATTGCCAAAGCGTCTTAATATTTGACTTATTATCGCTGTTTATTTAAGCCGTTATTATATTTACGTAATGGATTAAGAAAAGTTTTATTACATTAGTGAGTTGCTATGGTTGCTATTACAAAAAGTTTTATTAAATTTGTAAATTTATTTCGCATATATATTACTAGTTGACGCTATATTCGTTCGTTTTTAATGCTTTGTGAAATATTGAGTTACTACGTAAAAAATAAAGACGGTAACGTATTGTTGTTGTTTAAAACAAGGCGTATGGTTTAAAACAGTTTTTTCTTTGCAATTAATTATTTTTTACTACTTTAAAAACTCTTTGTTTGACTTTCGCACGACTTCGGCGTTACGTGTTTGCTTTTATAAAATTATTAGAGGCAATATTTTGTGTATGAAATTTATGTATATTGCTAAACTTGTCAATTTTTACATTGACCTTTTCAGTTTACCTTGAAAGATCATTTACTGTTGACATACATCGATGGAAAGTAGCTCGCATAGCTTCCTTTATATCTGTACCTTGACGTTTCCCCGCGGGGGCGGTGAATGTTACCTGTCTATCGGATTTACATAAAGACAAAGATGAGTTCTACGTAAACGTAAAACAAATATATGGGATATTTGGGGCGATAAGCGTTAATAAGAAAAGTTTAGTGTTAACCAACTTTGTTTATTCTTGGCAACGGATTTTAATTCTAATAAATATCTATAATGTATATAAGACCTGTAATATTGTATGGATCGGTGTGCTGGGCTACTAAGAATACGCATGAATGTCGATTGCATGCAGCAGAAGTGCGAATGTTGAGATGGATGTTTGGTGTTACAAGAATAGATCAAAATCAAATAAGTCAAAAATGAGTAATAGAGGAATGGAGGAACTGATAGAGAAGTTGAAAGGGAATCGTTTTTCTTGGTTTGGACATGTCATGAGAAGAAAGGAGATACATGTGGTGAGATAAGTAATGAAAATGAATGTTGAAGAATGGAAAGGGAAAGGAAGACCAAAGAAAAAGATGTATAGAGTGTGTGAGGAATGAGATGAAAGAAAAATGAGTGAATGAATAGATGACTGCTGAAAGAAATCTGTGAAAGAAGAAAAGGTACTGCGCCGACCCCAAATGACTTGACAACAGGACAAGAAGATGGTGAAGGTGAAATGGCTACTATAGTTTAATTAATGTTTGTTAGTGTAATTTTTACTTCACTTAGTAAATTGAAGTAAACTTATTCAATAACAATTATAATACCTCGCTTATTAAATAATATTGTTAAAATATCGATAAACATATATGTGTATCTGCTCCTATAGTATTCACACCAAACCGTTCACTGTACATTTGTGTAGGTACATATACATATATTATAGAACCGCGACTGAGGTTTAATGATAATGGTCGGATGCGGCTTCAAATGTAGGAAATAGCACAGATTACAGTACATAAAATCAATTCCTGCAAATGTACTGGACTCTCCGAGAAACTGAACATCGTGACCAAATATATTCCTTGAGTATTCGATTCAGTTTGATCGTATTATTAAATACAATATTTGACTGCAAAGTACTTGACATCCCAGTCTGTAGTCAAAAGCTCGAAGTCTTTTTTACACTTTAAGTACCTATTATTCAAAGTATTTGTATATTTTAAAGTACTTTTTTTATTTTTGTAAACACATAAAATATTCACTAAAGGAGGCTCATAATCCCTGTTAACGTTTTGTAATTTCCGGCAGTGGTAGGCTCTTACGCTATGAAACTGACATTCATTAAACAAGAATCATCACTTCCGTACGGCAATTTAATTTCCTACGAAAATGATACATACAATAATATCATACGCGTACAGTATATTTTAATACGAATTGAATACTGGAAATACGCTTTGAAGATTCACTTGAACACTGTTAATGAGATTTTCATTGGAGATACATAACTTCTGTTTATAGTGGTTTATTTGACGTTAATATATATCTGACTATTTGCCGTATGTGTGAATAATATAAACTTAAGTTTTAACTTGGATTTATGCATAAGGAGTTTAATGAGCAAACGTTTAATGTACCCATGTGGTTAAGTAAAATATATTTAATCAACTATATGTATAATATTCCTAATCTGAAATTCTGTTTTGTTAATTTCCGAACGTGTTCGCATCGTATACATTTTTTGCATGTATTTACATGACATTGTTATTAATATGGTAACAATTTTGCGTGTATTTACTGTATGTTTTACTTCTATAATTACACTTTCAATTTAATATTATTTATCAAATATAATTTTAAATGTATTCTTACACCATTCTATGTATATCTATACATATATTATAAAGCGAAAAAGTTTCCTTGTTTGAACGCGCTAATCTTAGCGAGTCTGATTGTAAAAATTATATTAGGATTTGTTAGAAAAATCATTGAGGAAGTCTTTAGGCTATATAACATCATGCTAGCACTAATTAGTGCAAAGCAGTATTGATAAAAGTGACAAATACGGGAAAAAACATTCTTTCTCTAGGTTCTTTTCGCGTGCGCTGATTATTTTATTAATATGACAATAATATAATGTATTAGAACAATGTTTCTCCTAATAAGATCTCAAAATAAGTCCGGGACAGCATATATCTATCTTTTCTGCTTTACTCACAATAACCATTTATATGATTTACCATTTCGTTCCAAAATAGTACTTTATTTGCGAATATGTCATATCAGCATGGTATTAATCCTCATGTAAATGAATTTATTAATCATTCGGAGAATTCAATTAAGAGAAACTTTTCAGATTGTAGTATTCAATTAGAATGAGTAACTTCGGAAATATCACAGATTCAAAATATACGACGCACCAAAATGGCTTTTTTATTGTGATATTTGTCTTAGTAGGAAATTACGCTAATTACAGGTGAAGATAACAATAAACTATAATCATAAAGTAACACCCACACTGATCAAACCATTTGTGAATTACAAAAAAAATTCATACCCGGTTTTTGCATTTTCCAGCACAATTATTGAGGAAGCTTATCCATACTAATAATATAAATGCGAACACTCCGTCTATCAGTACCGTTACCATTTCATGCCTAAACCGCTGAACTGATTTTTATGAATTTTCGTATAAAGATAGAAGGGATCTCAAATAAGGACGTGGACTTTTTTTTTAACGAGAATTAATCTTGATATACTTTTAAGCATACTTTAAAATAGCGGATGAGAGTTTGAACGAGAGGCGATTAATTTGTCAAATATATATTTATCCACGTGCACTGCCTTAGTACTACATAAATACAATGTATAACATAAATATTGCTTCTTAGTAGATCTAAAAAATATATGGCAGCATATACCTGTCTCTTATACAAAAGCCACAATGAAATATTTTGTGACAAAAAGTATTAAAAATTCAAAAATGATATATGGGCATTATTATTAGATTTGACATATTAATACTTACGAACCAAAGTTATTTCATAACCAAAATGATTTTATAAAGGTAAACATTGCCCATTATAGCATGTTTTTAAGTCGCGGGCACAGCTATTATAGATAAGGCACAATAAGGTATTTTTTATTAAAAATGATTGAAAATTGTAAACCTATATATGGGCACTAATATTGGACACACCATGTTTATCTTTAAGAACAAAAGTTAGTTTATCATAATGATAATTTTATGAAGACAAACATCGCGTCTAACATCATATTATAAGAACGCATAGGTTAGGAAATATTGGCAAATAAACAAAACTCGACTCGGGTTATGATTGAGAGTATTTTGTCAAGAAAATTGATGATTTAAAATCTAATGACCAAGTAAGATTGATTGATTACTCTCCCCAGGCTCCTCAAAGTAGTAATTCGATGTAGATGGAGTCGTGGGTACCTAATAGTATATTTATTAACTGTTCAACTGACCATCTAGAAATTTTGCATACACATTGCCAATGATACAGAAAAGGCCACCGGTCACTTTTTATTAGGAAAAGAAGTACTTTAATGATTTTAAGTCCCACGCGAACAAACTTACGAGCAGAGCTAGTCGTTGTATATAATATAATATGTGTTCCTTTGTAATTGGCACTTTTAAATTATATGCCAATGTTTTAAATTCGCTTCAAATGTACTTTAAAAATTAAATTTAATACAACTTATACAAAAAATTACTAAAAATAACTAACTTGTAGAAATGTATTTGCATCGAAGTTAATAAGATAAATAAATTATTAAAGAAAAATTGTACATCGAACTTTAAATTTTTTTCGAACTTTAAATTTGTCTTTAGTACCTATTGTTCATGAGTTTACGAGTGGCATTTGAAATAAAAGAATCAACAGATATTGTTGTTAGAGTCGGGTCGGAACTGGCTGTCTAGGGGGTGCATAAGATTTTTTTTTATCTGCAGAGTTATACATAAATGTATACTGGACAAAGTAGATAGATTAATTCGAATTAGTTCTGAAATAGTAGCAAATATCTGAACTACCTAAAAACATTTTGATTTCATGTTGTTCGGTTAAAAGGGAGTATTAAGCTAATGATACCATGTCCAACAGGTAGTGTATAGTCTAATCTTTGTATGCGCCTACAGATCGAACTATGCGGCATAATCTTTAACATTTAAATTTTTTAGATAAAAATTAAACAAAACTACGATAGTCTAAAGGCTTATCCTAGGGCTATTCATGGTAATAGCTCCTATTTACATAAAATACGGGTATTGGATATAAAATTATTAATTATAAAATCTATAGAAAAAGGAGAAAATTTAAAGTTTTTAACAATAAAAAATCCTGAATCCTAGATATCAATGGAAGTTTCACATATTATCTATAGCCACTTGAATAGGTTTTGATTTTTATATAAGCCGCATATAAGAGTGGTCCGAAATGAGTAACCATTTTAATGACCGTTCGCCGTGTTTATAAATAACTTATTAGTATATTAAATAATAATTACGTAATTAAGTTGAAATTTGTAGCATAAACCTGTAGAATGTTTTGCAGTGCAAAACAATATGTTTAATGCGACTCATCGTAATATACAGTAGCTTCGTTATGAAATTTGGGATTTTTGCTGTTTTGTCGACTAAAAATATTGATATTAGTTTCTACTATAAAGAATTGAGATATAATACATAATTATGTATTTCTATTTTGTATACACTACACGTTAAGACATCTACGTTAAGGCTCGATAGATAAGATTGTATGGAATTATTTCGGAAAAAAACATTTATTTATTTATATATTCGCAATCATATATTTACATTTAGGTTTTATGTTTTGTTATGTTATGTTGCTATGTTGGTCATCGTTAATTATTGTAGATTCTTCTTTTGTATAATAAACGTAAGGGTAGAATAAACACAACTGTAACAAATTTTATCCTCGCATTGGCTCGTAATTGGGATTTAACGAAGATCACCTTATGGGCGGACTTCTTCTGTACAAATTGTATTAAACCTGATTAGGGGTTTGGGTTTGCCGAAATTGATTTACGGCAGTTTAAAACTAAGCCCTTTTTCTATTAAATTATTTCGGTCTAATGGTCCTCAGATTATCCGTAAGCGTTCTCTACATTGGTATGCCCGAAATGAATTATTTATTTAGTTTCGTATTCGAGATGTGAAGATATTTGATTATACGTTTAATTGCTAATGCCGGAATGAAAAATGCAAAAAGGCGTTCATACATTCTTACTGTTAGTTATTCTTCAATATTGAAGTATTCTATATAGATTACTGGCTCTGTCTGCGACTTCGTTCGCATGGAACTGAACATTATTTAAGTAATTTATAGCATACTAGCTTCTGCCTGCGGCTTCGCTCGCGTAAAAAGATAAAATAACATTAAAGTGGAATTATTATCCCGATGGAATAGGGTAGACTGGGTACGGTTAAAACGCAGGACGGTTGAAACAAAGCAAATATCTTGTGAACGGCTACGCGGGGAGTGAAGGTAGCAATGAGAGAACTAAGCGGATGAGAAGGCCAACACAAATTTTAGTATAGTTTCTCTCCCTATAGTGTTGTGATTTATAAGATACCTTATTGTATTTTGAGTCCTAAAAGTAAGGAATTTTTATTTATGATTTATGCTATTATCGTCTGTTCTTTCTAAGTTAAAGTATTAAGTGTGTTTTTGTGACTTACGAAGCTGGTAGAATACAAAATAATAACTAGTTTAATTGAGCTATTATTACTATAATAACTATAACCTGTGTTTTACTAAAAGCGGTGTTGGGGGCGGTTACAAGTTTTTTTTGTGGGTACGGTTTAAACACTATATATATTGGTTTCCGTGTTTTCTAGATATTAAGAGTTTGCATAAGTAAGATTTCCAGAGGGCAGATAGATATGTTTAGGTATAAAAATGCATATATCGAGGTAAAAGATATAAATTCAGACTGGTGATCTGAAGATGAAGATGAAGTTCAGTGATCATGCGTTTCAGCAGCTTTAAAAGTGGCTTGTCATTCGGCCTGTTCATTCAAACGTCGTTGGGATTGAGCCGGTGATTCAGCGGCTTGACGCTCTGCTTGCTCTTGACTTGTTGATTCCGATTCTCTATACTCTTGAGCTCGAGCAACTCTTTTTGCTCATGGCTGTTTAATATTCCTGTAAATCTCCCCTGGGAATTTAAAGCTTTTCCAGGGCAAAAAGTAGCCTATGTTACTCTCTATCCTTTCATCTATCTCTATGCCAAAAACTAAGTCAATTGGTTGCTTTGTAAGGCCATGAAGGAAGAACAATTTTACCGATAATTCTGTAGTGTAATAGTAGTAAGTTTATATTTTAACAACAGAACTTTGCCTTTCTTTCTTTCTATTACTAGAATATATATTTTTTTACAATAAACAATACTATTTTTATTGAAAGTTTTAATCCCAGCGTAGAAAATTATGTTCAAATCTAAGCTAGTTGTTTTGAATACTAACAACTTAACCAAATTTGTAGATTACAATCTCAATTTTCATATTATCATTTTTTGTTTATTGTTCGTGTTATGTAGTTATGAATTAATAATAACACTAACTTGTCTTAATCACTTTGAAAAGTCTCTTTTCTAAATTACTACCTACCCGTTACACTTAAAAGATTGTTTCTTAATTAAATTGTGATATAATGCAATCAAATACTTATAAACTCATACCCCTTTAAGAGGATTGTATATTAAGGTAAGTAATAAATTATCAAGGTGATTTATCCATATTCATTTATTTATTTATTTACTTATTGGAAATTCAACAGCGTACATATACATAGTTAAGTACATATTGAAAATACACATAAGGCCATAATAGAATTTTACAAATATTAATAGTATATACACTATAAAATGAAATGTGGCAAATGAATATAAATAAAAATAAAACCTAAAATGAAAATAAAAAGACAAGTTATATAGTATTAATTATGTAAGAATCATAGCGCGTGCATAGTGAGTGTGTGTATGCTTTGCATGTGAAATGTATGTTTATAGTCTATAGTCCATTATGTATGTTTATGAGTTCGATCTTATATGCTTCACTGCTATACTGAAAGATATCTATATGGCTGTACATTGAAAGTGTGAGCAAGGCGACACACTACCTAGTTTTGTGCATACGAGATATTTGCAAATGGAACATCAAAAAGTTGTGTATTGTGTGTGCGATACGCGAAAAAGTTATATTTAAACATTTACTAACATTGACTTTGATTCGATTTCTTTGATAAAAATTTTTAGAGTGGCAATATCACGTTGTATGTTTTCGCAGTCAGAAACCGTTTTAACCTTTAGGTAATTTTTTTTATCATCAGCAAACAAGATAAATTTAGAGTGTTTAATATATTGGCCTATATCAAAGAGATATGCATTATAAAGGAGTGGGCCCAGAATGGATCCTTGCGGGACGCCAGAGGGTATTTTAGTAAAATCAGTCCAAAATCGACCTATTATAACAGCCTGCACTCTGTTTGTAATATATGACTCCAACCATCTATGTAAATTCGCACGTAAACCGAGAAAGCGAAGTTTCTGCACTAAGATAACATGATCAACTCGATCAAAGGCTTTTCAACGTTGGTATAAATAACATCGACCTGGTATTTGTTATCCATGCTATTTAAAATACAATTTATGTACAAAGAAAGATTAGTGACAGTATAACGTTTTTTCATAAATCCATGTTGCTGGCTCGGTATAGATTTAAAGATTACTAGACTGATACATTTGTAAACTAACTTTTCAAATACCTTTCCTAAGGTGTTTAAAATAGAAATAGGTCGATAGTTTTTTATTTCAGCCTTCGTTCCACTTTTTTAAGTTTTATTATAAAGCGCAAAAGTTTGTTTTATTATAACCCGCTAATATTCCGCTAATAATCTTTTTGTACTTAATATATCAATCATTGACGAAATTAGGCTATTTAGCGTCACGCTACCATCAATAGGAGCAAAGCTGTATTGAAAATTTTTGCAAAAGTGGGAAAAAATATTAATAAATTTTTAGTTCGACGCGAAAGAAATCAAGAACACAGCTAGTGTTTAATAAAACAGTACACAGAATGTTTAACATTTTATGTAAAATATATGTCAAATTATACATATAGTTCTGTATTATATGTAATAAAGAATTATATGTAAACAACAATTTAGCCGTTGTGTATGCAGATGGTCACCATAATTAAACTGTTATATCTTTTTAATTCATTTTATATCATAATAAAGTGGTTGTAAAAAGAAAATTTCTTCAAGTATTTAATTGAGTTCACTAAAAATAATAGTGATAAATTTTAAGTGTGGGAACTTATTAAAATTGTTCTTTACTAGTTGGTTTTAAATTTCTTATGACACTTGTTATCTTTACTACTGTTATAAAGACCTGAGTATATTTACATCTTTGTAGGAGGTATTTTTTTATTTTTACCTTAAATAAGGTAGATATTTTTTTACTGATAGAAAGCTAAATTATAATTAAGTGGTATAAGCTGTTGTTTGTTATTAAGTTTGATATTTATATTGACTAATACAAAAACTAGCAGGTGCTTGCTAATTTAATATAAAAGTTAAGACGGAGGCTGTGATGGTTTAAAAATATAAGCAATAATTATTTGTAAAAGTTCCACGAATAGGGAATGCATTTTTTCGAGGTAAAGCATTAGACTAAAGGTTACATTCAGCATTTAAACATCGAAAAAATTCAAAGGCCTTTATGTAATAGTACTCAATAGTACAAGCATTCAGCATGCGTTCAGGTTTCTATCCGATGTTTTTCGTTACTGTTAGATGTTAGTAATGTTAAATATAAATATTAAATTAAAAGCATTTAAGAAAAACTTGTTATGAAAATAAGTAAGATATGGTAATACCACCATTCTTCTATACAAAAACTATGACTCGATCCAGTTTAGCTGTACACGAACAAATCTATAGTAATTAAATAATGTAACAAGGACAATACATTTTTAATGATGTCACCTTAGCACGTCGTCCGAGAACGATATTCGGCTTGGAGTTAATGCGGCCACGATAATTAAATCTCGGTTTAATTGAGGCGGGATCGATGACTCTACCCTCCGTAATTCACGAACACACTTCTGCCATCCGTACGTGCGGTTGCCCTCTTTAGACATTATTATCTAACAGAGTAATAAATAATCGTTTTCTATTGCGCGTATCAATGCGTGTGAGAGGATGAAAGAAACATAATATTCTAGAATCCTTTGTTCTGAAATCTCTTTTACTTTGTGTTTTATTATTACCCTTAATATAAATTGAATTAGAATTGACGAAAAAGTAAACAAAAATTGTGTATAATGTACATTGTAAAACCGAAAGGTGTTTTTATCTTTGTAGGTTTTAAATTCTCGGTCACAAGTGCCCCATATGTTAGGAGTTGATGTTTTTTTTTATATAGTTAAGGTTAGCGTAATGGTCACAATCTCACCACATATTAAATGAGGATGTAGCCCAAGATGGTGGACTTGCTAAGCCTAGTGGAGGGTATGGCTCTCAAGTGTAACTGCCGGAACCCACCTATATGTATTTGGTGCCAGATTTTCAACTTAAGGGTGGTAGCTAGCCAGGCGGGTATTAGAAAAAAAAACCCTACCACTATGCTATGGTTATATCACTATATTTTCCTTCACCGTAAGCTCCAGCTAATTGTTGATGGATTCGAAGTCACGTCCCTTAGCCACGCGGCGTCCGTACAAACTGCCAACTGAGCTATCATCGCATCAAATATGGCCTAAGATAGTAACTCAATATGCTTAGTGTATAACTGAGCCTTAAGTAAACCTAATAAGAACATAAATATAATGGCCTGGAGTCAGGTTTTCAACTAGAATATGGTAACTGGCCTGGCTAAAACCAGAAAATAACTTTTAACCGTGTCATCGTTTCATCATGATGTTTTTCTTCACTGCAAGCTCAGACTCATTGCACAGGTTCAAAGTCAAGTTGAGCAGCCAGTATCAGTACACGCCACTATTGATTCATTACCTTAATTTATATAAAAGACAAATAATGTACCTACTTCATTTTCTTTGTGCTGGAGTAACAATAAAAATCATCTCACCGTGTTTTTATAAACCGGTTTTCATCCTGTTAATGTATACACAGAGTTACATATTATTTTTAGACTAGTAGTACCCGCGACTTCGTGACGTGGAACTAAAAATTATCTAAAAAAAATTACCCGTTTTTGTATTTTTTTTTAATACAGCTAGGCTCATATCGCCGCCACTATCACTAGTGCGATGTTAAATAGTCTAAAACCTTCGTCAAGTATTGCGCTGTCAAATACTAAGAGAATTTTGAATATCCGACTTGTAGTTCCTAAGATTAGTGTGTTGAAACAAACACACTTTTTCGCTTTATAATATTAATAATCCTTTCTATTATTATAAATGCAAAAGTCAGTACGCTTGTTACGTTTTCACGCCTAAACCGCTGAATCGATTATAATGAATTTTGGTATAAAGAGAGATGGGGACCTGGAGACGGTGCTAGGCTACTTTTTCTCGCGTAAACCTTATTGGAAGTCTCGATGCCTGACATCCACATCAGGCAAAAAGTCGTGCGCCAGGAGTTACTGTCGCTCGATATTCGGAAAGCCAGTGGCCTGGACGGTATCCTAGTAATGGTTCTCAAAAAGTGTGCAGCTGAGTTGACTCCGGTATTGACCTGCTTGTACCGCCATTCTTACTTCCCCAATGTCGTGCCTTGCGTTTCGAGAGAGGCCAACGAGCAACCGATTTCCAAAAAAAGAGTTATCGTTCAGACCCCAACAACTACCGCCCAATCGCTGTAACCTCAGTGTTGTGCAAAATTATGGAACGCATCATTAATGTCCGTCTTGTGCGTCACCTAGAAGACCACCCCTTTATCCATGATCGACAATATGGCTTTCGACCGAACCGGTGAACGGGGGACCTTCTAGCGTATATATTGCATCGCTGGGGGGAAGCGATTGATAAGCAAAACGAAGATCTGGCTATTAGTTTGGATATAGCCAAAGCTTTCGGCAGTGTCTGGCACCGTTGACTTCTCTCCAAACTTCCGTCGTAGGGTCTCTCCAACAACCTCTACCGTTGGATTTCCAGCTTTCTGCATGAGCTAAGGTTTCGCGTCCTTGTTGATGGACACTATTCGCAGTTCATGATTATAAATGCTGGAGTTCCTCAAAGCGTAGTTCTGTCACCCACAGTGTTTCTTCTGCATATCAACGATATGCTACCTCTCGGTCGCATTCATTACTATGGAGACGATAGCACGATTCATGGGTGCTACGTCAGTAAGCCCGGCAGTGGTCGGGGAGATACAGAAAGGAGACGTAAGGAAATTGTTATTAAAATTAACCAAGTCTTGAATCGCATATCCATATGGGGAACAAGTAACTTGGTTAAGTTCAAAAATCCCCTTTTTCACCTAACCCTACTCTTCAGAACACCCAACTTGCAATGCGTAACAGCCTAAACATTCTAGGAATGAATATTCGGAGCGACCTAAACCTCAAAGACCACATCTAGATTGTCATCTCCACAACATCTTGGAAACTCGGAATCCTGAACAGAGTGCGTTGGTTTTTCATGCCCAACCAGTTGTACCTTCTTTATAAGGCCTAAGTTCAGTCGTGCGTGGAATACTGCTCACACCTCTGGCATGGATTTGCTCAATATCTATTCGATGCCTTAGACAGGTTGCAAAAGGGGGGCTGTCCGCATTGTGAATGATGCAGACACCACCAGCACCGTAGAACCGCTGAAGCTACGAAGGGACATTGCTTATTTAAGTGTGTTCTACCGTATGTACCACGGCGAGTGTCTGAAGAGCTCTTCGATCTAATCCCCTCCTCCCCGTTTCATTACAGAGACCAGCGGAAGCTACTTCGGTGTCACAGCTTTACGGTAACTCCTATTGAATCGCATACTAAAAAGTTTGCTGATTCATATTTTTGTCGTACCGTGGAGCAGTGGAACCGTCTTCCGGTCAGCGTGTTCGCATCCTCCTATGACATAGGGTCCTTCGAAAGAGGCGTGAAAAGCTATCTAAGCAGGCCAGCATGACAGCGGTGACTGATTGTGAATTTTGGATCAACGTCAGTCACCGCTGTTCTGGATTCTACTGTACTTAACACCAGGTTGAGTACAGTCACTATGCTGCACAAAAAAAAAAAAATGAAAGCTCTCGATCATTACAGGAATTCAAACTCACGTTGTTCTACCTTTTAATCGTCTAAATATTACAATAATATAAAATATATCCTCTTTCGAACAACGTTATTTTCCCACATTAACTTTCAATCAAGCGCTTCACGAACCTAACTTTAATGATTGATGACACAGTTGAACTGCGGATTTACAAGCTTCATAGACAACCATTGTGTGGGGAGATTTTTCTTAATTTTCCGCCGAACGTTGTAGTGAATAATAACTTTGTTTTAATGGGCTCTCGCTGCGCTTTCATTTCGTTCGTGAACAATTTCAAGCAGATCAATGGCATTTTCACGGATGAGTGTAGTGTGAAAGCAGTTTTTTGTAAGCTTTAAATTTTTTAGTATATTTCATAAATTTGTTTTAGTTGGTTTTACGTTTTGTTTTTTAAATATTGCTTCAATTTTAGTGCCTTACCACCAAGTAAATATGACATAATACTGATGGTATATAAGTAAAATGTTACTTGTTTGATACCTATTTCTGTATGTTATATAGAAAAATAAAATATAAGGAAGAAATATATAATGATATTAATGACGAGATATCAAAGAAAAATAAAAGTAATATTTTATTGTAACCTTTTTGAAGTGATAGCTCAGTAGTAGTGTTCAATTATCGTTTGGATTGAGATCGACGTTGGGTCGAGTCGTATGAAGAACCCGAGCTCTCACTGAAGGCTAATGTTGTGATCAAACCATAGCTTACGTGTAGGATATTGTCTAATGCCCACCGTACTAGTTATTATTATTAGATACGTTAAAAAATTGTTGCCAACGACTCATAAGTGTTTTTATTAGTTTTAGTTGAGTATCATTCTATGACTGATACTAAAGCATAACATGTGAAACAGTAATAAATATAGGTGAATATGTGAAATACGTTTATAAATAATGGAACAAATCCTAATCACCATAACTATTTCGCAATTTTGCACTTTCGTTTTACATAGTTCAAACTGGAGTACTCTGGAGAACTCTGTAGTGTTTTAGCCCTTTCTTTTGTCCAAAAGTAATCAACAGCATAAAGTTTTGCTTATGGAATAACAAGTATATAAAATACACTATAAACTTTCAATCAAATTGTACAATTCGCCGAGTATATTAAAATATTTTGCGACACAACGTAGAAAAGGACTAAGACCAAGTTCTCATTGTTCCCAAATACTGTAATAGTGTTTAGTCCCACGGTATTGCATTATTTACTTGTTTTAACTAAGCTATATAAATATAAGCTTTATATAAAGCTTGTACAGGTTATGTACTATATAGATTTTTTTACGTGTAACCACAATCTTATCTACTGTTTTTCTACCTAAAGGCTTTTAAATGCGACTATTGGAACACTTTAATAGGTGCTTATAGTTTTAACTCCACATGAATTCTACCTACTATATAGGGCAAGCAGATAATAAAAAATACAGAACTAATATTTTTTATTTAATCGTTGAATCAGTACTTATTTAATACACCATCACTTAGATTATATAGTTTCCTATTATCTATTGAAAAATAATTTTTATATTACATGTTTATGTAATGAAAGCCATTACCTCGCCTCAGTACCTACTTACGTATTTGTTATATTGATACCTTATAATTGAAGGTTTTTGATCTATTTTGAAAGCAAAGCTTTATATTTAAAGTATTTTTTTAAAGTGTTCAGGTATTATGGCGAGTTATTTATCTATCTTCATTTGTTATGTGAAAGTTTAAAAATATTTTTGTAATAAAGTAAGTCTTCAAATGTAAACAATGTAACATGCACGAGATGTTAACAAAAGAGGCTTGGAGAAATAGATAAGTTTTTAAGCAATACAATGTATTAAATTGTATAAATATGAACAAGGCCGTTTTTCTTTATTGTACTAAATTTAATGAAATATTATTTAACAATTTGGTTTTAATTTATTGACAAATAACTTCCATTGATTTTGCACTTAATTGAAAGTTTATCTCTTTTATGAAATTCGTTCTTGAAAGTACCATGAAGTAATCAGTAAAGTTTCAAAAAGTCTAAGTTCACAAGAAACTGAAGTAAAACAGTCGATATGAAAGTTAATAGGACAGATCGCGGCAAAGCGGAGAACTCTGCTTCCCGGAGGCAATCATGAAAGAAAAGTATCCGGTTGTTTTTCCAATTTTAGCTTTTTATAAAGTATTAAAACATTTCAAGTTATAGATATTACGTCGTTATCGTGAAAACAGATTCTCTAGTAAAATAAAATATTTGATTTCCTGTAGACGATGGCTTTGTAATTTTGAAAATTGGATTGGATGAAATTTTAGTATAGTATAATCCCACACAACGATATTTACTAACAGATCAGCAATTCACCGGATACGTATAATGATCTTAACCCAGTCGAATATAGATACCAGATACGATGTATTTAACAGCTAAGTATAGATTTTATTTCAAATAATTACAAAACGAAATCATATTATATATATCTACTTTAAAAATAACTACCGATTGTATGTACATCCATAAAGAAATGTGGGCGCTGTTTGTGTTTTAGTGGGTAGTTTTGGGTGAGTAGCTCCCGACGAGTCACTTGGTAATACATTTGAATTGGCGCGTTGTGATGAGGAAGTCCTTAAAGAATGGGATATTAAACATCACGTTAATATAAAAAACAAAAAAATTAATGAAAAAATAGTCCATACTATAAAGCGCGTAGGTATTGGCCCATAAAACTCTGTTAGTTGTGTATACAACGATCGTGGACAGAATTACAGTTTAATATGTTTGAAGGAAAACATCGTGAGGATGTCTACATTGTAAGTTATTTGAATCGCTATTGTTTTACGGTCTATGTTCGTTCATTTGCGATACGGGTACTCAGTTATTTAACACCAAACTTTATTTTGGAATTAGTCACAATTGTAGACTCTGTTGTTAATAAATACTAGTCACTTGTTTCAGAACTTTCTTTATCGGTTTCAATTCCGGTACAAATTTTATTATACTTATCGCATGTTAAAATATTGATACGTTAACATATAAAAAATCTATGTCGATAAAGAAATAGCTTGTTTAAGCTATGAGAATTTATATCTTAGAATTTGTAAGTACTACAGTTATTTTTTCAAATAATCCTTCAATCGATAGAAAATTTCATCCAGTGCTTATGGCCTAAACAACAATGCAACTTTTGCATACGAAAATTGCGCGGACGGACGAGTATGAAATTTCGTACACTTATAGTTTATATAGAGAACGAATGCAGAATGCTAATATATATTTTTCTAAATTATGCATGAAAAATACATTAAATCAATAAAAAAAACATTACACACACTACCATCTATTTGACACACACGCGAATATATAATTTTTGTTTATTATTACAGTCTGTGGTCAAATTGAGAATAGATTATAGATTAATAATGTTTGTCTTTACTGAGTGTTAGTATTATATTACAAGCTGTTGACATCAGAACCTTAATAATGTTCAAACCTATAATTTTAATTAATTAAGGTCGAATTTCGACCAATGGGCGACAACATATATTTTAACTATTTTTTTGTGACGTCTATGCTTGAGAAGTTGATATTTAAATACCAAAAGATGAATAGTTGTATATGAACACATTAATATGTTACCATTGCCTTAAGCAAATATATTGTGATAAATATTTCAGTGCATGAAATAGGAAAATATTGGGTAAACCAAAATTCCCGAGCGCTTCTACTGGACCGATATTAAGCATTCCATTCATTACACCTGACGGAGTCCAGTAATTCCAGTACTTACATAGCGAATTCTGTGAATACAACCTACAGTGTTATCGACCGGGTAGAATGAGTTATTATCAGAAAACTACTACTACAAGTAGTTTAACTGAGGTAATATATATAACAATATTTATATCAAAATACCCTAGTTAAATACATTTAGAAAGGACTTCTTAAAAAAAATGATAATGTAAATTACTAACTTCGGTTGAAGTTTACTTAAAAAGTCTATATTTTACCAAAACGAAGCTCGGCTATATTCAATCTTCATTATATAAATATTATTATTTAGAAATCTGGATGGTGGTATCTATTTATTAGGGCTTAAATAAATTAAACGTATCTCAGTCTAATGCACCGAAAGGGACTCATAAGTGCTAGAAATTGCTGAGTAATTTACTAAACAAAATCGGTTACATATTTTCCACGTGGGGGTATTTTAGGTGAAATTAATTAAAATAAATTGTTGATTGTGTAATAAAAGTTCACGAATTGATCTTGCAAAGGGGTAATGTATTAAATAAACCATATGATTTATATTCTATATATTTTACATTACAAAAAAATTGTCTATCTGCGATGTGCTGCAAGTGAACTATAGAACTTTTAATCTAAAAATAATGCCAGCTACGGTAAAATAACGGCTAATAAAATAATAGCAACTTTGCATTGTACAATATAAAAGAGTAAACTGGATTCTAAACTTTACATCTAAGGAATAAAGATTTTAGGACGACTGTTTATGCGATACTCTGGTTGGTTTTGTTTGGGGCTGCGACCTTTCCTATATATATTTTCATGAATATTATTTAAGAAGTTTGTTACAATTTAGTTCGGTCGAATTCTAACCATAGGATATTACTGTAGAGATCACATTTACCTACGCTCAACTAGAAACAATGAGACGTAACTCTTTACATATATAGGGTAGTTTAATATCACTGTCAGGCGTTGTGTGGGATGCTACATAATGAGTTATTATATTCTAAGTAAATCTTCGCCGTTAACTTTGGTTTACAACTTTTCACTGAAGTTGTGTAAAGTAATAACTTTTTGAGCCTTCATAATATGAAATTTAAAGTTACTCAGTCAGAATCATAACTATTGTTATTATAGATATCATAAAACTAAATATGTGAGTGAGAATAGTGTTAAATAACTTAATGACTTATTGAAAATGTTAGCTTGTGTGTGCCAACCAACTGAGACAGCTTTACTCTTCAAAGGAGGACCACCGATATCAATGGGGCCACTTGGTACTAACAAAGTACGACACACCACTAATGATATGGAAGCCCTAAAACTTATTCAACGACCTGATTCAAAGTTTAATAGTGATTTAAAAAGTAGTTCCGCATCTTCTCCATATCTTATTAGTAGTGGCAGTTTGTTAAATTTAAGAAAAATTGAACGCAAAGCAAAATCAACGAAAATCCTTGTCAATCCCGTTTGCACTGATAGTGTTGGGTCAAGTGATGATAGCCAACGATCTAAACATTTAAATTCTAAATGGAATGGTAAGAAAAAAAGGCTGAAGACTGAAAATAGCAAGATGTTAAAAAAATGCGATCTCGAAAGTGATAAAAATGATCCAATTACTAGGAATGAAGCCAGAGATGATAAAAAATCGACATCTTGTTTCAAAATGAAAAGTACCGAAGATAAATCATGCTTGAACGAAGATCGAAAATTGGGCAAAGAGAATTGTGCAAATGAGAACGCTAGTAATTTGTTGAGCTCAAAAAAGACCGAAATTATTAATCACCCGAGGAAAAATAGCAAGGAAATTTTAGTAAATGAAAGTTGTATGACGGACCGGAAAACATTCAAAACAGACCAATTTAGTACAGGAAAGACTGATAGTGCTATAGTTATTAAGGAAATTGAGGTGAGTGAAATGTTTTATTTTTTTAATATTCCACCTACATTGTAAAAGCTATCGAAGGATAAAAGTTTTATCCTTATTTTGTCATATAGTTAGTTTTCTAAAGACTTTGATTAAATACTAAGTTCATTTATTAACATAACTTGAAATCAAAGCGTTAAAAACAAATTTAGTACAACTTATTTTTACATTTCTCATTTTCATTTTTAAATAGCTAAAATATTTTTCAAAATATAAACTTATTGTTCATATAAGTAAAACCCTAAAAACACTAACTATTGTCTGTTTTGTATCGAATAATATTTGTACTTAGCATTAAATAAATGATTAAAATGAAAAGTACGTTTCTGCTTAGTACCTATTTACGATTGTATTTATCGATAATTGAATGTAGATATGTTAGAAATTCATAGAATCCAGCGTATTATCAGTTATTCGATCACTGTTTGCACGATTCAATCCGTATGCTAATGATCCTGAGGGTATTCTGTTATACCACTCGCCCAAATAGCTCGTAACGAACATCAAAGTAGCGAGGCAGCTCATTAGGAAGTGAAACATTCCAATGGCAAGGGTTCAATTAAATGTTTAAGACATAAACTAAGGGTTATGACGCTTCAATAGTATATATACTTTCACGAGAAAGATCATAAATATTATGTGCTTGGAGGATATTGTGAAAAATGGGCTCATACGGAGTTAAAATAAAAATATAAAATAAATAGAATTTGATACATGGACTAAATAATTAAAAAAGCGTATCGTTAAAAGTGCCAAGCTATTATTTGCAGATTATTTTATACCTAGCTTAGTTAAATAATATTGTTAAATGTCATTTATAAATGGATTATATTTCAAAATGTTTTCTAATTATTATAAGGACATTATATATAATTCATCCAATTATATGTAGATTAAAAAATGGAAATAATGATAATAATAATTTGTTTTTTAAAAGTATTTTCATGGCGTTATTGGTTTCTTTTTTCCAAGTTTTTATCCCATAACTTTACCTATATTTATGTTTGCAAAGCTATTAGAATTATATGATCGGAATGTCATTGTCTCGTTCATCTGCGTTTAATATCCGCAAAATACGGCTCTGGGTAATTTTATTGTGGCTTTGGTAAAAGTCCCACTTACAATAAAACCAAAAACAGTATGCCAACAATAAGACATTAATTACCACGTCCGTTAATTACCACCTCTTTACGAATTACTAACTGTGCTCACGACTCCCTTCGCGTGGAACTAAAATTATATTTAATTATTTTCTTTAAAAAAACGTTATATAGCCTATGTTACTCAGGGCTAATGTAACATTTTAATGGTGAAAGTCTTTTTGAAATTGGTCCAGTAGTTTTTGAGTTTATTTGTTACAAACAAAAATACAAATCTTTCCTATTTATAATATTATTAGTGTAGAAAGTGTAGTATTGGGATTTTTTAGAAGTCTACTTTCCTATCTATTCTTTATTCTACATCATATAGTCAACTCAGTTTAAAGTCGATATCGATATTAATCATCAATATCACTAGCAGACTGCAAAAGCGTGAATTTCTCATTCGCTTATCATATAGTTATTGACATAAAATAATAAATTCAGATTATATCATCTGTAATGATAAAAGTTTTGTTACTGGACGGGCATACATACTGATATATGTTTTATAGTATCTAAACCAATCATCTAATGAAAACCAGTGCCTATTGCTAAGATAGTTTTTAACGATTGGTAACGTAGTAAAAAATGTATGGGATGGCACATGTAAAGTGGCTTTGAAAATCACTATAGACAAAAAAATATAGTTTTTATATTTGTATTTTGTTTTTCAGTAGAACCGTTTTTAATAAATAAGTTTAATGCACCTAGGACGTGTTTGTACTTGATTAAGAGTATGTGGTAGTTGTATACATTTTTAATTGGGGATATATAATTATAATCAATCCATCTTGCATTACTGTTCTCCAAATGTTGTCTAAATTGGTAATCGATAAGCGTATCGAAAAGGTTCCCGCACGATGTGAATTTGACGCTTCATTGACATTCTGTCTTACGATGAATTTTCCTACGTATTTAAATTCTAATAAATAAGTTAACACATAAATGTAACCAATTTTAATAATTTATATAACATCTAGTTTAGTACAGGCTTATAAGAACAGGGTAATTCAAACCCTGAGCTTTTCGTACTATAAATAAATATACTTAACTAGCTGCTGACTCGTGACTTCGTTTGTGTTATTCTCACAAGTCACGCGTTATCGTTATATTCCTTATTAGTGGGTGTCTACATCATGAAAGGAATATCAATGGTAAAATTCAAGTATTAAAGGTCTAGTAGCATTGCAGATATCTCAGTAAAAGTATTAATGAAAATCTCATCCCCTATTTGCACACGTAATGACATTTGGTAAACGTTGACACACATTTTGATATATTGTTCGAAGGTTTTTTCTCTCCCATACAAACTGTGCTACCTTCATTTACCCTGCTAGGAGCTGAATTTTTAAAAATCGATTCTTAGTGAGCTTCTAAGTTACAAAAGGGAACTACTGTCCAAATTTCATGTTTCTAGCTTCTGTAGTTTCAACTGTGCATTGATCAATTGCATTGGTCAACCAATGGCTTTATGTATATATGGTTTATACATATATTATCTTTATATTCTGTAATGTATCCAACACGCGACGGCGACAGTTTGTCACAAATTTTTTGTCACCTGGATGGTACGCAATATAAAATAATCTATGCACTAAAATATAATAAAAATGTATACAGTTTCTTTTAAATTAGTCTCTGGGTTACGATATAGAACCAAAATAGAATTTCCCGTCCTTTTGCACCCGCACCACTCAGAAGCTACGGGATGAATTCCGATGAAATTTTAATAACTGATATTATGGATTAAATTTTTACACGGTAATAAGTATTATTATGGATTAATATTAATAATATTTTTTTCTCATAAAACAAATGGTTTCTCTGAGATATGGGGTGAAGGAAAGTACTTTGCGGTAAATTAACTTCGGGACGGAATTTGATGCAATTTTCTTTGTTCGATA
This sequence comes from Actias luna, assembly GCA_039707435.1. NCBI lineage: Eukaryota > Metazoa > Arthropoda > Insecta > Lepidoptera > Saturniidae > Actias > Actias luna. The sequence goes on along the minus strand of JAZHAC010000002.1, from coordinate 9,821,445 downwards.
GCAGACAACTTAACTAAAAATGTTAAGTTTTATTTTTCTATTGTATTGGAAAACAAAAAAAGCGCGTTGAAGTCAATATTTTTGATCAAAATTCTGTATTTTGCAGTGACATGTAACGAAGATAACAAAAATTCCATCTTAATGGTTGTTTTTCATAACTTCAATATTTTTAATATAGTTTTATATTATTATCCGTAACACAAGTCAATTTTGACGTTAAAGTAATTAAATGTTTATTTGTTACAGGTAAGCGCTCGAATTATGTTTCCCTTGTGATCCGAGTTTGTTGAAAAGGTATAATTATATAATTTTCCATGTCTTTGTTATTTGTCGGGCCGCTTAGTAAGTTCTGTGGAAGTTATCGACGCTATATAATTAGTATCTATATAATTACACTAAACTTCAGTAATTAACACAATTGAAAAGTATTTCTTTTACTTGCCATATTAGTCAAGCTTACAAACACATACCGCCATGCCCTAGTAAACTTTCTTTAAAGGTGGAACTGGCCCTCCAAACTAACAGCCGGAACATACTTATCAGTATCTGGTGACAGATTTTCAACTTGAAAGTGGTAACTAGCTAGACAAGCATTTGAAAATGATCTACCACCATGCTATGGTTTCCTCGCGATGTTTTCAATGCTCAAATTTATTACAGAGGTTTGAACTCACACTCATCGACGCGGTGTCCGTGAACGCTATCACTGAGGTATAATTGCTCCGATGTATATATGTACATCTGCCGAAATAGACGACAACCACGGCCGGAGAATTGTCGATTTCTCTGTACTTTTTATTATTTTAATTGTAGTGCACTTAGTAACGAACGTAGTGACATCATTTTTCCGTACTAGTATATAAAACAAAACATATCAAACAATACAAGCTAAAAAAATATGGTAACATATTAAAATGGTATTGTGTATGCTAATTCATGACTACTTGTTATTTTCTTTCGTTTTCTATCTTGATTTTCCTTTTTCTTTTTAGATTTCGAAAAAAAAAAGTAACAACGACAATTCAAATACGTTTTACCTAGTCTATCACACAGTAAAAGTAAATTTGTTTTTGTCCTTGTATGTAACAGAATAGAGTTCTGATTTATTTCGTTTTACGCCTCAACAAGTTTAATGTGTTTAGAAAATTGGATTACAAGATAAAATTGACGTAACCGTATTAGGCAAAAGAATACGAGAGATGTAGAAAATAGAGATTAACAACAGTCGTCTACACTGGACCGACTCGCCTCAAAGTTACCTGCTTTCGTGTAGGTCTTTAATTAATTAAAATCATGCCTCCCATCGTGGTGGTTTTTATATTTAATTTCATTTTTATTATTAAGCTTATTTTCTTATTCTTTTAAGCGGATTTAGAAATAAGTTCTTAATATAACAGCGTTGGCTTAATTCAGGCATTTATACCTCAGGATTTTTTCAAGCAGTGATTAAAACACCTAATTTTTGTTTCTAAAAAAAAACTTTTTCCTCTTATAGCCTTGGCATTTTAAACGTAGTCTTGCGTAATATAAAATGATGTTCAAAATGCTCAAAATGATAATAATAGCGTAACCGGTGAACTGGCTTTCAAACGCGTCCTCAGACCGTCTATAGATTACTTGAGGCCAGTTTAAGGTGGTAGCTAGCTAGATAGGCTTTAAAAAAAAGTTCTATTGCAGTACCATAGTTTTATCATGATCTTTTTCATGTCGGACATATTATTTGTATAAGCTTACGTGGAACCCGCATTGTTCCAATAGTTTCAGATTCATTTGTTTATATTTTTTTCGTATTCAGATTAATGTATCATCATGAAAAGAACAATCCTTGGAACTTTACAAAATGTAGACTTTTAACATTTATTTTGTACATATTTAAAGCGTTCCTCAATGATTGCTCTATCAAATACACATAATTTTTGAAATTCGCCTATTAGTTCTTAGGTTAACGTGTTCAAACAAACAGTCAAACTTTTCCGCTTTATAATATTATTAAAGATGAGTTAAGTGGTTCTCTACTTATAAGTAAAGTAATTCACAAACAAAGATACATAGATAATACGTAAAAAATTCCACACGAATTTAATTTAATTTGAGATGTAATAGATTATTTCGTGTTAACAAAAGATTGTATATTATTCCAATTTTACAAAGTAGGGTAGTGTAGATACTGTCCAAGAATTATAATACTTTATTATACATTAAAATTGATAAATTAATCATATAACAAAAATGAATGGAAACGATCACTTTATAAGGGAAATAGATATAACAGAAATGTCCAAGCAGGCCAAGCACATAGTGGGCGAGATAACGAAATTGTTGTGTGGCACTCCCGCAAACTGTGTTTACGCCCAGGAATAGCCACTAAAACAGTTTACACGCCTCTGTTGTGGCTAAAATCGTTAACGACAAACACTGCATAATTACACCAACTCAAACTATAAGACAATACCTTTTTATACATCTTTGTAAGCGTTTAATTTACCTTCAATCTCTCTGTTAAGGCCATATCTAAACATTAAATCCTGTATGGTTGGTGTAAAAGTTTATAGCCTATAAACAATACGTTTTATTTTATTGTATTGAGACTTGTGGCATAAAATAAAAAAAAGAGGTGGGTTACATCAGGTATGAATGAAGATAAAAATTCTATTAAACTAGTCACTGTTTTATTATTACCATAACAAATAGTTTAAGATTTAAACAAATAATGCATGGAATTTAAACTTCAACTCTCTTATAGATTTTATTGTTAATCTGGCTAAATTATAATGTATTGTATGTTACTCTGCTTTGGTATTATCTCACAACTTATTTTAGGTTTTTATAATACGTGTTTGAAACATTTGGGCTGAAAAATATTCTTTAATTTTTTAGTTCTGTAACATCGCCTCTAGCCCATTTAAACGAACGTAGTATCTTGTTCAAAAGAAACGTAGAATCATAGCTTTTTATAAACGTCAAAAGAATACAGGCCGAGTTGCGAGTGGAAACATTGCTGTTTATGGGTCATGGCCTTTTGTGTTGATAGTTGGTCAAAGGTTCGGCACTTGAAGGTATTATTTCAAAGTTTAAATAAAATGAAAACGTTGAATGAAAAGACCAGGCGAAAAGCCAAGTTAAATCAACCAACCAGAAGCCTTTGTCAAAAAAAATGTTTTTCAATTAAAACTTTCCATTTGTTTGACAAATTAAGTTTTATGAATTTTTCTCTCAATTATTTCAAAACTTGAGTAATGGAGTAAGTCAGTTTTCTTCAAAATATATTTTTTACATTTTCGTATAATTTGAAGTACCTATATTTATATATACAAATTACGTTTTCTTTATATGTATGTGGTTCATTATTTTCATAAATCTCAGAACTTTATTCAACCTGGCATGTTAACACGTAAAATATATTTTATTATTTACGATGATTATGTTTAGGCTATTCAAAATTATTAAATTATGATTATGGATTTCCTTGTAAGCCGTAGGAACTAGGATGTTAAAAAAATATCCCTGGGATTTTTGTATTTAGACCATTTTTGACTTAAATGATTTTAATGGTGTTTAGTTATTTACTGCTTTTTTTGTTCTTATACTACCTAATTAAGACTGGCATAGCATATTTCTTCTTTCTCCCTGCTCTAATTGGAGCCCTATTTATATTTACATCTTTTAAACATCATTCATTAACCGGTCCCTTCATAGCTTATTTGGCCGTCCTCTACTGTTGTATCCATCCACCTTCTTAATTATCCACACTAATATTACAAATGTGATATAAGTTTGCTACGCTTTCACGCCTAAACTGCTAAATCTATTGTAATGAATTTAGGTACAGAGATAGATGGGACCCTGGAGACGGAGGTAAGCTACTTTTTCTTGCTAAAAACGTATAGTAAGTGAAGTAATGAGAGGGACAAACTTTGTAAGAAACTTTTGATTACGTCATCCGGTTTGTATGAGAAAATCAATAATAACGCGAGCGAAGCCGCACGAATGTAAGTTTACTAATCAGCGTAAAAACAATAAAAATTGGAATTTACAAAAATAAAATTCCTACACGTATAACTAACTTTTAACTGCTTTTTATAGATAATTGTTTAAATAGTTATATATTATAAACTTATTGATACGAGTATAAGTAATTTAAACTTTTATAAATTGATTAAAAGCTAATGTATTAAAAAACTATAAACAATATTATCATGAACGCAATGTATATATTCTTTTAAAAATTGAAATTTAAGGTAGGTTTTTACTAAAACTATAGATATATCTGATTCAAAATTAGAATTACATTGTAACATCATTTTAAAGGTCAAATCCTTTCCGAAAAACTGCGTAAGGAACTACGGAAGTATTTATTTATAACTTTGTATTAAGGTAGGCGTCCCATGAGCACGGTCATTCCAAGGGTACACTCATTAACATCCAGCCCAGTCGTCTGCTTACTTATTCAAGGCATTAGGCCGGCTCCAGATCGACATTGTAGCGTTACCAAAAACAGCAATTGTCCATACCGCCACAGAATATAGCTTGACCTAAACAAACTTATGTTGAATATTAATGAGAAAAACACATATGTAATCTCATTGTACATCACTGAAAATTGTTTACTTAGTTATGAAGTGTGATAAATTTCCTTTAGATATTCTTTTAGAGGCCGTTCATAAAAAACATTCTTACTTATGGTTAGCGTCGTTTACTGTGACAAAATATAAATTAGTTGGCCGGCGGGTCTATGAAACTCAGGAAACAATTTTTTAAATTTTAAATGTTATTGCAGATATTCATTAATTTAATTATGCTTTCTTATTGCAAATATTAACTATTTACAAGTATAGAAATTTGTGTATTTGTAAATGCTCTGTATCATGTACAGGACAGAGGGTTTATAATTTGTGACGTAATTTGATACGGGGGTCGCAGAAAATGTGACATAGCGTGACGAGCGGGGGAAGTTCTCTAAAAAGGTAAAATATTTGGAGATTTGGTTGTGAGTAAATAGAAGACAACACTGTTGATGAAATGCTGTTCTCTCGATTAGGTAGGTAGTTTTGTTTGTAATGGATATTCGATATAGTATAGATTGTAGTGTTCTTACCATTAGTAACAGCATCATGATTTTACCATGCTCCTGTACTAAGCTTAGCATGTTCACCATCTTAAGCACATCGTTAGTTAATACTATGTAAGATTGTGGCCAAAATGCTAAAACCTACAGTAAATAAAAAAAAGCAAACGTTTAAGAACTTCTTTCTAAAATTTAAAGAAAATAAATAGATCTTTGTTTAAATATGAAATTACATAATAAACCTTAGCAAACCAATTGTCATGCTGGCCTTAGACTTCATTCGTGACACACTTACAAATTATGTATAACACATTCATATCCATTCCGTGGAATAGGTAGGTGAGACAAAACGCGCACAAATATTAAACCTCCAGTACAGTTGGGACAGAACACTATTTTTGAAGGTATAATTTTCCAGCGAAGTACTTAAGTGACCTCGATGTTAATAATCCATAGCCCAACGAGTACGCCTCCGCATAGGAAGTTAGAAATAGTAATAGTTTCCTACTTTTTCATTCCCTGTGGATAAAACATGATAAATGTAAGAAACCTTTTTCGATGAATTTGATAAATAGATATTAGGTAATTTGTAATAGTCATGAGAGTTTTTCGCTTCTAACTTGTATATAGTGTGTTGAACACATCTTCTTAAATAAAAACAAGAAAATGTTACAATATACATATATATTGTATAGTTTATAAGTTCAGAGTTATGGCCACAACCGCACCTGATGTTAAGTGACGATGTGTCCCAAAATGATGGACTCGCTAAGCCTAGTGGAGCAACTGGCTCTCAAGTGCAACAGCCGGAACAGGCCTATAGGTATTTGTCGGCAGATTTTCAACTCCAGGATGGGCCAAATGGGCATTAGCAAAAGCCATACGACCATGCAAAATTATGATTGATTAGCGCATGCGTTAATTAAAATATGAAAATCAGTAATTGCTCACTTAAATACAAAAATATTTTTTGAAATCCGACTGGTAGGTGTGAAGATTAGCGCGTTCATAGAATGAAACAAACAAACATTTCCAGTTTATAATAGGTATTACCATTGATGCAGTGCATATCGTCGTTATAACAGTCAAACTTTTTAAAACATAATTAGTATTGGTAACATTTAATAGTTACTACACAAAAAAAGTAAATCGGTTGAAAAAGAGAAGAGAAAAAAGTACTGAACATTCAAGTTTGAGCTGGTTTTCACTTATCTATAGACCAATTTGTAAATATATTATCAAAAACCATTTTATAATAACAGTATATTTGGTTTTAGTGGATTACCAGTCACCAACATTTATCTGTAACATAATTTTATTATCGAATAGATTGTCGTAGTTTAGTTTATTTTGAAAAAGAGGTACGGCCTAAATCTATTCAAATTTTAATTAAATGGTGTTTTACGGCATGTTTAATGTTCGTCGTTTTCAGGAATCTCCTATCTAAATTTAACAATAATATTTAATTAACAACCCTGAATTTCGGGATTACTTTTTATGACGGTATTTAGGTTAATGTCGATCGTGTCATATACATTGATATCAGTTAGTGACAGCGTGTTGATTTATCATAATTAATTTGTCAACACGTTGATCATCTCAACTGGACTCCGTGTAGTTTATACCAGACTAATATTTATAGTCATCTTTCTTTATTTGATTTATATTTACATCAGCCGTGATTTGTTTACAATCATTTAGATCGTGGACGCGCGATAATCGAGTATAGATTTTTACCACCCTGTTTTATAACCTTTATAACCATAGTGTTGTCACATCGGATCTATGATGTGTGGTTATGTTGAATACAAATGCTTTTTTACCATCATGTAATGAACATATTTATAGGAAATACCAATTCAATTATAAAAATTTATACTGATTTTTTGAAATCGTAGGAAGCACTAAAAAGTTTTATAGAAAATTTATTCCTCTCTTTACCTCACTTCCAATAAGTTTTTCGCAAGAAAAAGTAGGCTGTCAACATAAATTCTACAATTCATCATAATCGATTCAGCGGTTTAGGTGTGAAAGCGTAACAAACAACAAAACTCACTTTCGCATTTACAATATTAGTAAGGATAGTATGCTATGTTATAGGCTTTGTGAATCGCGGTAGTGATTATTTATTTATTTCAGAAAATGCAAATCTCTTAGTAAGCTAATTTGTGAATTCCTATTGGCCACTCTGAAGCTCTCATATTTTCCCGTATTTATAAATCTATTCATGTGCATATTAGAAATAATATTTATTCATATTTAATTTAAAAGTATATCACTTCAAAGGCGTATTTTATTGTCAACAGTTAAGTTTAATTCTATGATTTGACACCTCAGTATCTAGATATTAATCTTCATCGTTTTAATTAATAGCTATGTTGAAATGGAACCAACGTCCTGTAACCAAAATCAGATTAATGCTCTTAAACATTAATTTTGAAGAGATAGCGTAATATTGGCACAAAATATTTATATTAAAATACTTTCATTCTATGTTTAAAATGGTTTGAGTCATTTCAATCAGATATGCGGTTTTGCTTTGCAAAGCAATTTTCGTCGGTCAGTTTTTGTTTACAATTTTTTTTGTTATGCCTCGTTATTTTGTTCTAATTACAATACTATTTTCTTTTTATGTTTCAATGTTTTTGGTTTTTATACTTATTGTGAAGATCGGTTGATTTGTTTTAATGCTTTAAAGAAGTTGCCAAAATTGTTCACTATTTAAGAATACTCAATTATATTTCATATCATAACTTTGAGTAAATTACTTTATTTTCGCTTATTTATATTACATAAGAATTTGTTTTATAAACATTTGTTAATAAACATGTCGTTATTCACGTATTTATTAAATACTACACTATTTCACAAGATTGGAATCTATGATTTTACATACATCTACAGCTTTTTAATATCAGACTCAGATATGATAAATAAACTAACCCTCTTAGAATTAATTATATGAAACACGCATGAATTAGTGTTTATTTTTTGTGATTCCACCAGAATGTGATACTACAAATATATTTCACAAGCGTTCAGGTTTCCTTATTATGTTTATTTTTATTGTCAATATATAGTGTTATGAAACGTATTCAAATTACAGGTAGTAAGTATATTTACTCGTATTTCTAAACATTATACATACCAGCTGAAATTTGAGTTAAAGCATTTTTTAAAGTTACAAGTTTAATGTTACAATTTACATCTTTTGCTTGCAAAAAGGTTTCGAAAATGGTAAGCAATATAATAGACAAATAGTTATACTTTCTGAAATAAATAAACAACTTTATCTTCAATTGCTTGTCCCTTCCCTCATTTCTACCCACAATTTAAAACAATATATAGTTATATAAGTAAGGCGTGCACATGCTGTTGATTGGATATTAGATCTACTGTGGTTTTTTGTGTCAAATGTTATTGTTTATATATATGTTTTAATCTATTATCTGTAAACGTGTAAAATAAAAATAAAAAAACATTAACGTAAAAATAAAAACGTGAACAAACAACCATATTAATGCGGGAAAATGGAAATATTTGATAAATTTTGTTATTCCGCTAATTTGTGCCTCTCATGTAGTTTACGAATGCATCTTTATTACAATTTAAGTTTGTGCACTGACAGAATTTATACTCTAAAACATTATCTGCTAGCTATCCTCGAAATTTTTTAGAAAATAAAATATGAAGTAACATAAGTAGCTAGTGCAAATAGTACAGAACAGAATTCTTATTTAAATTAAATAAATAATACTATAACAGATATATGTATAAATCTTTAAAAATGCTTAGATCTTTCTGTACATAGTAATTTTCAACTTTATAAAAATACGATAACTGTATCAATTTTGCAGCATTTGTTGATGTCATTATATAATAATATCAGATTACAAATACAGATATCTCACGTATTTAGTTATGAACTATTTAACTTTTTCACAACTTACCACACACTCGTAATGTATAATGTTTTTATATTAACGGGCATAAAAGTTATTCACATGTTAATAACCAGTAACAGTGACATACACTTTAATTTTTTACCGGAATGTATCATTCATTAATAAGTATAAAAGCATTAAACACTCTAAAGATAAACTCAACACTTAAACGTGTAGAGGTATTATAAATTACGAAAGAAAATATGCTCGTAAATTTGCATTATATAATGCTTACTTTAATTGCAAACAAGAAGGGCTTTATTCTGTGACACCGACTTGCCAGAGTTAAGACCATCTTCCAGTGCAATATATTCCCTTGACAATAAAAGTGTTCCCATTTTTCTTGAAACGAATTGCGGTCACATAGCGGCCAGCGTAGACGTATAATATATGTTTTCAGTAAAGCTAAGTGCAGAAAAGTGTCGAGAGTTAGAACGCTTTTGTTATGGATGCGGTTAAAGATACTCTGCAGTAGAGCTTCTTAGTTGCCACTTTTTATTGACCGCTGTTCGTGATGTTTGATTCTCGGTGATTGACTGCATTTATGTAAATTGTGTATACACATATAGATTAGTAAAAATGTCAGAATTGTAAATTAGTTATTAATATTAGTTCACATTCTTGTCAAGATCTATTTATATTTTATACCTTTCTAATTCTAATTTCAACAGACCTTTTTTATATTTACTATTTTTACCTTTATAGTTACTTTTAACTGTAATACTAGTAAAAAAACTAGTGTTTAGAAAATTATTTTGTATCCAAGAATATTATTGAAAACCTAACATGTTAGTGATATAAACTATTTAACAAAATATCTATGAATCTCAAAGAAAGCATGATAAAACATATAGTTAATTTAAATATTGTTTTAATCTCAGATTTTTAAATAATTACAAGGTAAAACGTATATTACTTTCATTAAGGGAGCTATTCATGAACTTTTATAAATTAGTATTTTTACTTAAATAGTGTGTTCAGATTTTAATAAGATTGTCTTTACAAATCAGACATGTTAACAAACTTCAGTATGAACGGTGATAGCGGCTCTTGCAAAAAATGTGAAAATGTCCTTTCGTCTTTTAAGTATCAACCGTAATTTAAAGCTCGACCTAGATAACGTCTTATAAAAACGAAGATATAGATTGGTGACAACGAATAAACCAAACACGCTGTAATCAAGAAAATATTAATAAAAGCTATTTCAAATAAAGATCGTAATGTTTTTTTTGGAACATAAAGGATCCGTCTTGTCCGCGATGATTTGCCGCACTTAAATTCTACTCGGAATGATGGAACAGTTCACATTTGCATTTTTTATAAGCTTTTATGAGTAACTAGTGGATATTTTGAATATATCTTCTAGGCATTCTGAAACTGTTTTATCAACATGGTTATGTTTGAAAGTCAAGAGATCTTAGTTTATTAAAAGTATTTTGAATTTTATTTTTATAAAAAATGATGAGATTTTTCTAATAAATATTAATATTTTATTTTACATGACGATGTTTTGTATATTTTTGATGTTAAAGCCGTAGCAGACAAAGGTTAGACAAAAAGCCGAAAGAGTGGAGGCAGAACAAAACACACTGAAGTGCTGAGCCAGGGCCGTCCTTTTGTTGAGCAAAGATATTGCAGTCAAGTGCTTACACATTCATACTATGTTCATACTATGTATGTACATAGCTATCTTCTACGACAACCAAAACTTCGGGATAAGCACATTTTCCTTTCACTTATCTCGAAATAGTACATAGTATAAAACATAATTACACTATAACTAATAGGCTCAATAGAGACTATCAGAATATAACTTTTGTTTTCATCTCTACTGTATTATTTGCTTGTTCGGATGTTGCATCAAAGAGTGAAATGTGTTTCGATTTCTGTAGTGGTTGTGATATTTAAATGACTGAATAAAACACGATTCGAATTCTATAGCAATCACTTTGTTTCAGTGAAATATACCACCTTTAAGTAGCCAAAGTAGCTATAGCTCTTACACATTTTTTTTCAGTGACAGGTCACTACACACATATACATATATATATATATATATAAAATATATATATATTTTATGCATGGTTAGCTAGTTTGAATGGATAAGATTACCTAGATTCAATTTGTGGAATTGCATGCCAGTAACAGTCCAAGTCGAGGTACGACCACTTAGGCATCCTTGTTACGTATATAGTTATATAGCTTGTTAGTTACGTTTTTGATTATGTACCATTTGTGCTCTTCCGAAAATCTCATTAAAGCTATCAGAACCTCTGACTCAGAAAAATAGTCCGTTGGAAAAATAAAAAAACTAGTTCCAAGGAGCGGCTTTCGACAGGTCTTTGAGACCATATTAGCAGATTTATACCAAGTAGACCAATGTTTACGATAAATGTGTGAGAAATGTGTTCTGGCTTTCTTTCGCGAAACATTTTTTTTTTCAATTTTTTTGGCTTTTTTTTTTATTTGACATACGCTGTTAGCCTTAGGGGCTTTGACAGCTTTACCGAACTTTGAATTATTGTGGCACTATATCGTTTATATTCTTGATCTTTATGAGGTTAAACCAATAATTTTAAAGTATCATCGCATTTAGGTCCTGTACCAATATTATATCATTTTAATAATATTATATTTAGCTACCGATGCGTTTATAATATCACATATTCATTTATCACATATTCATTTATCAGATAAGCCAAAGTCTCAAAAGTTCAGATCACTTGAAACAGTAGTGTCTCTATTACAATAGTTGAAGTTTTTTATGCACATCTTTCCTCTTTAATAAAGAACCACATGGATATATTAAGGGACTGTTGTCACACCGTAGTCCTCATCTCGGTAAAAAGGTATTTGAAAATTCCTATCTTTTTCGTACCACGAAACTCGGGAGCCATGTTCCGGTCAACGTGTTCCTTCCTTCCTGTGATATAGGATTCTTCAAGTCAGGCGAAAAGAGGCGTTTTAGTACGGCTATAATACTTGAAAAGGTTTCCCTACTCTATATGGTTAGCAACAACACGACACTAACCATGTTAACGATATTGTTTATTTTATTATGATATACATATTTATACATGTGATAAAACTTTAATAAGAAAAATCTGTACATTCAATGTTTTTTGAAAATCTTATTTGGGGTACTTTGCTGTCGATATATAGTGCGTGATATTATTTTTTTATTCTTGTATTTTTATAGGCCTATTGTACACGCGACTTGATACTACTGGATACATTTTAGTGAAAGTATAATCCCTTATGTCATGGATCAACCTCTAGGATATTTGTTTTATTTTATAAAAAGAAAGGGTTTTAATTGATAGGGGGCAAAAATTAAAATGTAGTAAATTAACATCTTGATAAAATTTGATGCAATTATCTTTATACGACAGCTGAGCACATAATTAAATTGTTTCAACTATTTATTCTGTGAGAAAGCTGAAAAATTACATAGTAAAGAAAATATATTTGTGAAAATGTGTAGATGGCACATAGCAAAGATGGCCCTAATTGCATCCCAGAGGTTGTCTTAACTTTAATTATGTCTTGGTTTGTTTTAATTTTTGAATACCTAACTTGCGACACGAGACTTATACCATTTTTTGTTCCCTTTAGTTAATAGCGTCCTGCGAAAATCGTTAGTCACTACGATAGAACATTGTAATTATCACAATGTGACTGAATTTTAATCAGTATGAATCGTTAAGTTCTAACAACGCTAGAGCGATCACCATGATTATTAATTTTATTCATGAAAGTGTCTATGTTATATCTGAACACTATAGATACGGCAATTTCAGTCAAATGAGCTAGTACCTATCAAGTACAAATTTGTTTCAATTAAAAGAAAAATTGTATCTATAACTGTATCTGTAACCACACATGGTTGAAACCGAATATAGTCAAAAATTGCTAAAACTAAAAAAAAATATTACGGCATCTGCCTATATAGGCAATTTTGTCAATGTCTTAAGACCATCTAGGTTTATTATATTAATTCCTACATTTGGTAGATATTATTTTATAGAAATGTGCTTAACTTATGTTTTTACTTACAGTTATGTATTTTGGTGTTATAAGCGTCAATGGGCTACGGTTAACATTTACCATTAGATGGACTTTACGGTCGTTTGTCACCTTAAAAGTAATTCACTATGTATAAAATACTGTTTTAGCTATTAGAATATATAATTTCAATTTTTATTTCCATCATCTGGAATTAGTTTAGTTGTTAACACAAAACAAACAAATTACCTTACATATATCTGTTTCGCTTCAGAAACATTGTTGAAATTCATGTATTGAATTGTTCCCACAATTACCGATTTATTGTTGTAACAAGACAGACGATTTAGTTTTTCACCTTTGTCAGGAAAGAGGCTGTTCAGTGTTTACATTGAAAGCAATGTAGCGTGTAGAGTTATGGCTATAATAAATGATCCGAAGATTGCGTAAGGAGAGAACAGATTTTAAGCATTTGCCATTTGCTTCGAATGTTTTGCCAATGTTGCGACGAATATTCGTTCAATAAATATTTATTTGATTCTAAATAAAATGTATATACTATTTAATAATGTATTATTAATTTAATATATATATATATTTAATAATGTATAGTATTTAATATGTATAATCAATAATGTATTACTATTGATGCATCCCATGGTCGATTTTATTTACAATTGTGGAACATTTGGTTTAGTACAAAGAGGATAAAATTTCTCAGGGGTTTGTATGTTCGATATGATTATATTTATACCTACTATACATATAGCTTATTTATTATATTTTGTACCTGTTGAATGATGGGGTATGTCTATTGCGGTTCTTATATAAAATAAACTTGTATCATCAGCGTAAAGTATGAGTTACCCTGATAATCCGAATTCACTAATGCCATTATGATATACTAGAAACAGTAATACTTCCAAAATGTTGCCCTGTGGAAGGCCAAATTCGTTTACTTTCGAGCTACTAACTGTATTACCAAATTTAACAATTTACTGACAATAATCAAGATATGATGGTAAAAATCTAATCCTTATACACTTCATTACATATAGTGATAGTTTGAGGTATACAGTATCGAATGCTATTTAAAACCAATATTTTTGCCTAAGACGATTTCGGTTCTGTCGATACCATCGTTAATATTCATGACAAGATTAATGATTGTAGCTAGTGTATTAGATTTTTGGCGTGAACCAAATTGAAGTACTGAAATCCTTATAAAAGTGTTCCTATGTTATTTCCTTGCCTAATAACATAAAATTAAGATATTCTTGAAATAATGCAAATAATAGTACATTTATAATGTTTCATTACTTTTATCATTGTTACATGTTTTAATTTTATATTATTTCTTATCCAGACGAAAGGTTTTACCTTGTGGGTCATCTACCTATGAATATAGGTTTTTGTTTGACATTGACTCGTTTCTTTTGATCATTCAATGTAAACTGTGTTCCTCGTGATTCTTTACAAAAGTAACGTACAAAGAGAATTCATTCCACTACAAATTTACTAAAGGACAGTTATGCTTTAAGGTCTTATTTCAATTATCATGAGAAATAAGAAAGTTTGTATGAAGTGCAGAAATGCCATAGTAAAAACTCATTTTAAATTAAAAATACAAAAGCCTTGGTAAAAGGGTTATTAATACTTCTATAAAAACCGATTTCATGATTTGCTATCTTTTTATACCTTCTCACGGGTAACATAACATTGCTATAAAACAAGTTAATTTTCTACAAGCTTACATTCAATTACTTTGAAACCTGTACTATTCTTTTTCAAAGGAAAAAATGAGTAAATAATATTTTTGTATACTCGGCAATTTGGTGTATTGTCTTTCTCTAATGAAAATCAAATAACCAGTTTACATAATTCAATTTTCACAAGAGTATCGAGTATCGTTTTAACATGTTAGAATAATAACATTTCTATACAATGAACTTAATATACAATATTTAATATCTTTACCGTTAGTTACTATTAAGTAGACATGAACAAAAGCCATCATAATTCCTCAAGAGCTAACAAATAAAGCTAACAACCTCCTTAATCCTATTACATATTGTTAGGTCAATTACTCATCTCACTAAGCCCATATGGTTTTACTACCATGTGTGTGTTTATATTAACCAACTAAAAGCCTCATCATGGATTTTTGACAAGTCTATATAGTCATACTAGCTATATCCGCGAGTTTTTTCATCTGTAACTAAAAATTATTAAATACTTTTTGCCCGTTTTTGTAACTTTTTTCTATACAGCTTTGCTGCTATCGGCAGTAGCGTGGTCTTAAACAGTCTAAAGCCTTTCTAAGTAATAAAATAGAAAAATAAATTTTGAAATCTGAATTCCTAATATTAATGCATTCAAACAAACTTTTTCCGTTTAATAATATTAATATAGATAATATAGGACTTATATATAAACATACAGTATTTTTTCTTATTTTATAACAGTAATTCCATAAATATTTACAAGGTCTATCTTTGTTACAGTAGACAATTTCTGCAGTGATCTTAAATGTTTGTTTTCGCTTGTTCAGTTATTGAACGAGTATACCACCTAGTTTGTGTAAAGTTACTGAGTTAAATGGGTTCACATAATTCATTAAGGAAGTTTTATCACGTGGACGATGTATGAGGCAATGAATATTAATTAGCGTTTTAATCTAACTATCCATACTAATAAATATATCGAGGATTCTCGGTAAAAAATATACTATGAATATTAAAAAGGTTCGATTCCTCAAATATAACTATCAAATCAAATTATACTTTTAGAAATCATAACAAAATTATTAACACAAAACTGTTTTTGTTTTATTAATGTTCATCTGAATTTGGTTGTAATTTTGTAAACAGGAAAATCTTTCTCAATTGATAGAAGTTTAAAATACTTTTAGAATTCACTTTGATGAAATTTTATACAGGGAACATATCTATATGTTATTCCAAAATTTATGAACTAAAAGAACCGTCAAAGGTAATTCAAAAGAATTATAAAAAATAACTTGTTATTATAAATTATTTTGATGTATTTTGTAAACACTAAGAAAACATTTCGTTTCTATTCGAGTCGAAACTTACTACGTCATAAACTTGTACGTCTCTGAAAGATACCACTAGATTTGTATATAACTTTAACAACGTATCGTATTTCGAACTACTTGTTTGTTTCAGCGTCTAAGTATCGCACACAAATATTGACTCTTAGTTAATTTATATAACAAGATGAACAACTTGTAAGTTAAGGTAGGTAAGTACATAAATATTGCTTTAGCATTTTAAACATATATTATTTTGATATTTCTGTATAAAAATAAATAGTGTATTATTGTATTTCTTTATATATACATACTATATATTTTTACATATTTATTATAGTTAGTTTTAATATTGTAGTCGTTTTTATGCCGTGTTCGTGTGTCATTTCACTACACATAAAGAGTAAATAATAAATAAAGAAATGTATGTAATAAGGAATTGAAATAGATACTATATATATATCAGACGTGAAAAAAATATGCAACAATGGAGTTGATAAGGCCATTACGTTGATATACAATAACAATGACAGAGAAATTATAATTTGTTTAAGTAAAAAATAAACCAGCTCTGACGTTTTATGTACTACGTAATTTTTTTTCTCTGACCGTAAGGTCGAGTTCACACGTTTTCATGTTTTATTCATTGACCTATAAACGGTTCTTTACCTTCTCAGCACACCCTCGTACCGTGAATAATTTTAATTACTTCTGGAATGTTTTACTTTCCACACGCGGTTTGTTTATTTGATATTTAAGTTTTTATTAATTAAATAATAAATGGAAATGCATATGCATTTTAATAATGTAATTTTATATGAATAAAAATATGTTAAGTGGAAAATATTTTAACATTTGATAGTATTTTAGTTTGGGAGTTCGGATCTGTCTCGAGTACTATCTAGGAGAATAGTAGCACTAGAACCGATTCACAACTAAATTAGACTGTCAAAGCAGCAGTTTTGCACTAAGCGAGTAATTAATCTGTGGAGCTTGCACAGCCTTTGAGGTGAAAACTGGTTCACAACTTCTGAACTGTTTCACAAATACGATGAGAAGGCATTGTAATAGTGTGAAATAGGATTACGTAATCATTAATATTTCCACAAAACATGACGACAATTGAATTTTCATTTTGTTTTAGTATACTCCTAGCCTATAGCACTTCTTTTTCCTTCTACTATATATTGCAGTTCGTGTGTAATGGCACGAGTTCCTTATTACTAATGCGAGGAACTAGTCATCGGAAGATATATATTAATTTTTCAATTTACCCGTTGTAAATTATTGTTTTGTTCTTATCTGTCTAAATAAAAATATTATAAATTTTGAAGTCTCTATATAAAATTAATATAGGAACATATATGGTAAGGGATGATGACTTGGGGATATAACACCGACGCGCGACACCCTGTCTAAAATATTCCTGCGAGCCGGCATACTTGTCGTCAATACGTACTGCCTCTGGATTTTGTCACCGTTGATTTTGGGCGATATTATCCCTGTTTTAGGTACTTACTATAAAGTTATAGAGTACAAACTCATGTTTGTATGTGCTTGGAGATCAGGGTTTCGTTGTGATGTTACGTTTTTGGTTCAGGATAGGCAGTAAGTTCTCAACGGTTGCATAGATATAGTTTATATGCGTCATACGCGTTAGCTGGTTTTTAGCGTATTATATGTATTATAATTAATTGATTAATGTATAATTTTTTTTTACCAAAACTAGAAAAATATATTAATTTCTAAATTTTCTACCACTCCTCCATTTTATTAGTTATCTCTGCGTTTAATTTAATTGCTTTCAGACGCTAGTAATTCATTTATTTGTATTTGTTAATCAATAATATCACTTATCAATAATAATAAAGTACGTAAAGAAATTCTTACCAACCGAGTGTTCCACAACAATGACGCATTTTTTGTTAAAGTTTTTAATACACTGACTGCGGGATTTAGTGTTGATGTCGTCCCATACGTTGTTTATTTTTCCTTGACGTAAACGATTGTAGGACGACATCTTGGGTAAAGGTGCTGCTATAACATCCACCGTAATGATATGGTGCTAATTGTGACGTTGATAGCCCGTTACAGTGGTTTGTACTATGTTTACTGCCGAGAGGTAACTTCCGATAACTACCATGGAGAATCGCCTCATTAAATAATGCAATAGATTCGCTGATATAAAATTTTAATATAACTTTCATGACGCTCAAGCCGTAGGATTGTAAATGGCACTTGTTTAATCAAAGCAGTATTAAAATAATTCTACATAGCCATGTGAAAATATCTTACGACGAAAATTACATGATAAATACGAGCACATAACCGCTTTGACCGGTTTTAATGAATTAAACACACAAAAGCGTTTTGCAGCGCTTAATTTCATTATACAATAGGATTATCTCTTAATGCCAGCTTTTAGATCACGGTCGTGAGTTTATTGTATATTTATTTTCAGTGAGATTAACTGTATTGTAAAATGAAATTCAAAAGTTTAATTAATTTATTAAACAAATCATTTTTTATAATCTAATTCGTACTTACACTCACCGCGTTAGTAAACTAGGATATGTTCATCTATACTAACATTATAAAGAGGAAATATTTGTTTTTTGTTTGTAACGAATAAACTCAATAACTACTGGACCGATTTCAGAAATTCTTTCACCATTATAATGCCTCATTAACCCTGAATAATATAGACTATATAACATGTTTTTTTATGAAAATGATTAAATACAATTTTAGTTCCACGCGAACGGAGTATAGGCATAAAGTGAATTATAATATCTGTATGTATATCGCTTATACATATAACTTTATTTGAAATGTTTTGTGACGAGTTTATTATAAGAACTTTCAGTCAATCGTTCATCTAAATGTTATATCGTTGTAAAGTTCAAACTTATACCAATATTTTTGATAAACTTCAAATAAAATGAAAATATGTATTACTCAAGATTGACTATGACAGTTATAAACAATCAGAAAATCTGTTTATTAAGCTTACTCATACGCTAATACGACAAATTACATACATACATACATATGTAATTTTTTGATATTAAAGTATTCGTACAAATTATATATTAAAGTTATCTATATGTACCCATTCAAATTAAGCCAATAATGGTATTGAAAGTTTTTGCATTGAATTTTGCATGACAAGAACCTTATTTTGGGTCTAATTATGTATTTTGTATCCTATGATACAATTTTTATAAATATAACGGTTACATTTAAACCCTGTTTCTTCTATATACTTGGTTTAAAAGCTTGTGTAGGCATGTATTGGTAACTGTATATGCAGTTATTTTGCTTATACGTTATTGGAGGCAGATTTGCAACTTGATGTTGGTAGCTAACTAGGCGGGCGTTAGAAAAAGCCATACTGCCATGCTATGGTTTCATTACGATTTTTTGCTTCACCGATGATAGTTTAAGCATATTGCAGGTGGATTCGAACTCACGTCCCTTCATGCGGCGTCCATACACAGTACCAACTGGCCTATAATCGTTTCTATACATACTATACTATAAGCACCTTTAAATTTGTGTTTTTAACTTAATAAACAATTGCACCATAGCCAAACATTTTTACCAATCAAAACTCAAATTTGAAGTATCTTCGGTGCGCATTGGAAAAGTTTCAAACAGAGAATTTGGCAAACTGGTCAATTTGGTGAATCACAAACAGGCGAGTGAATTATTCGAATTTCCATTTATGTTTTTATTTGTTTACACTGAATTGGAGTTGAAATGTTTGTCGCATGTGCAAATAAAATCAAATTAAAAACCTTTTTTATTACAGCTATATGTTATTTACGTGGGTGATTCAGTTAACCTGATTTCATTTTCATTACATTACACGAAATGACTCGGTCACGAAACAAAACCTAGAAGTTTCACCTGGAACTATTAGTTGATTGTTATTAGCTTATTACTATATATGCCATTCCTGAAATAAATGTGCAGTAATAATATTGTTATCTGTTAATCTGTCATATTTTATGTACAAACATTTCTTAAACTATGACTTAGCTTATTTGAAAACGCATAGATTCAACGTGATTTTACTATAATGTAGTTAGATAATATTGTCTTGCAATGCTCCGATTTAAGATAAAATTGGATAAATGTTTCGAAACACATAGATCGCATGTAGAATTTGAAGATAATTCCAAACTGCAAAATAACCTATGCTTCTTATTTACAATGTATGTAGTTATAAAAAAGCAAAGACATGAATAAACTAATAAAGATAACAAATATCATAGAAGAGAAGTTTGCCGCAGCTGACCCAGCGGAGTAATGATATCACAAAACGTTTTTAAAATAATAATTACAATGACAACATTATATACTAGCTTTTAACCGTAGCTCCGCTCGCGTTAATATTGTTTTGTCAACAATTCTGATAGTCGATCGATACCGTAATATTATGTCTATCAAAGGCTATTAAATTATTTATTTCAAGATGTTGGTCAATACTGGTATAAATGAACTTATCCAAAATTCGAAATTATAAGCAATTATAGTCTAAAGATTAAAGCAATTCGGGTGACGCAATAAAAAGTTTCATACAAAGTTTATCTCTCTCTTTAGCCACTTCCTATAAGTTTTTATAAAAAGGATTCTATCTTCGTTTCCAGGGTCCCATCTATCTCTATACCAGAATTCATCATAATAGATTCAGCTGATTAGGCGTGAACTTTCGCATTTATAAAATAGTAAGGATAATAATAAAAACCACTAAAAAGTAAGTCATTTATACTATGCATTTTTTACTAATACTATATTAAAACAATAATAAAATACAAATTAAATTAAAATGGTGCAGAGCAAGAGTTTGCATTGAGGAAATAAAAATATATTCAGTTTCTATAAACGCAATAGTAATACTAACAATGTATAAATGTACGATTACATACACATTCTATTAATATTTAACTAAACCTAGCTCAAGTTATAGTTACTAAATGCCTGCTTTAGTAAACGTATGAAGATAATTCATGCCCATACTCAAAATTGATAATGACGCACAACTTGAAAAAGTCAGTTATGTCTGTAGGAAATGACGTCTTAACTCAAATATAAATGTAATCATCAGGTTTGAGTTATTTTTTTATTGAATCAATTGAATTTTCCCAGTTTTCGCTTGAAACATTAACGCGGTTTATCTTATAGTCAATATATCAGAGGGCGGACGGGTTTGCCTATCAACAAGTGCTGATACGTTCGTAAATCCTGACCGCAATACTGTCTATAAGAGGCCAGAAGTTGCGATATTTTTCGTGTTTTATATCTACCATATATTGTATCATTATGGTTTTATTTAGTTTGTTTAATAAACTTAAATAAAATTATTGTACGTGATGAAATTACAATGATTTATTTAGATCTTAACTACTTTACGATTGTTTTGATGTAATGTACGCATATTTATATATTATGTTAGTGATGTTTTATAGTACCTATAACCACGTTTGATACTTATTGAGCTTTCGGTGAAACAAAATGTCGTGATAAAACCATAGCGTTCTACTAAGGCTTTTTCATTGCCCGCCTTGCTTGCTAACTGCCTCAAGTAGAAAATTTGCTACCAAATACCTATAAGTGTGTTTCGACAGTTGCATTGTGGAACCAGTCTCACCACTAGGCTTAACGCGTTCATAAGGCTTAACCTATGAACTATAAAAAAAAAAAAAAAAAAAATACTGTCCAATGGCATCTAATAAAATAAAAACCTATAAAAATATAAATAATATATAATCCTAAATAGAAAAAAATAATAAACATTCTTTCTTCTACTAGAAGCAATACAATGGAACGACTGAATCATAGGAAAGGGCCGGTTGTCTGAATTATGGAGACAATTTCAAACAATCGCGACCCAGTAATGTGGCATTAGGGGGCCACGGACAGCGTATAAAAGCCGAACCACTTTGCTGACCTACAGTTATCTCTAAAAGACACTCATATTTCTAACTGTATCCGTTAATTCGCTAGAACGAATGAGAAATTACAAGTGTCAGAAATACTCTACTCTAAGTACCATAATTCCATTATAAATGTACCTCATCTTAATTATGTAAATAAAAAATAAACTTCTTTATGTATTGTTTAGGCGAAAGTGATAGAGATCAAGGCCATATTTACTTTGTACTTAATCTGGTTAGCTCACCGTTCTTTAAATTACTAGCTGTGCCTACGACTTCGTTCGCGTGAAACTAATAAATATTTAATAATTTTTGTCCGCTATTGTAACCTTTTTCAATACAGCTCTTGTACCTATTAGTGGTAGCGTGATAATAAATAGGTTAAACCTCTCTTGATGATTGCTTTATCAAATAGAAATAGTATTTTTTTTAATGTTTAAACAAACAAACTTTACGCTTTATAATGATAAGTATAGATTTTGAAATGAAGTATTTAATTCCATATTTAGATACCAGCAGTGTCAATTCAAATTTTATTTAATCACTTTTATTAAAAAGAAGTTATATAACCTATGTTCCTCAAGGTTAATATAGAATTCTAATGGTGAAGTATTTTTTTAAATTGGTCCAATAGTTCTTGAGTTCATTCGTTACAAACATAAATACAAATCTTTCCTCTTTATAATATCAGTAGAGATATGGACCCGCTAGGTGATTTTAATAGCCATTATTTGCAATGTATCTTTCACAGTGGAGTCACACCATAGTATTTGTTAGTAAGCACATTCCAATCTAGAAACAATGATGATCATCCAGAGATCACCGATCATTGTCATGACGACAATGTCATGTAAGTCTCTTAGCACTAGATAATTATACAGTTGCTGATTCCGTAATATAAGAAACAAAAAGAAAGTTACCAAGAAAGGTTTTTATGATGTATATGGTGGTTACAGATTGGTCGGAGATAGACCTCTACTTCGAAACTCGTTGTTACTAATCGTGCCATTATGGAGACCTTACACTTCATGTGTCGCAGTCACTATTCAAATGACCAGTATTCTAAATATAGGGTGGAATAAACTACTTAGCATTCCATGGATTTAACATGCCAGAGCCGGTAAAACTGAGCACAAAAATATAGTAACATATTAAAGTTTGAAGAAAAACATACAGTACCTTTGTTCCAATTAAAACACCGTGTCCGAGGGACTGCAAAAATAACATTGTAATAGTAATAGTATGATTATAACAGGTACTGTATCGAAAATACGTTGAAAAATGTTTCACCGTCTTCTATTTTACATTTAAATCGTAAGAATCCACAGTAGTAATAAGACTTTTGAGTAAAATATACAAATTTATTTCATACTGCCAACCAGCTCTGACTTCGCACTGGTAACTGTTTTAATGATAGAAGATAGAACATAGATAGCACTGTTTATATAGTTTAATAAGACGAGAGCAACGAACTTCTTAACATTAGTATAGTGTTTAGCTTTTTCTAATTTTGCTGTAAAAAATGTTGACAATATATTTCAGAATTATCAGTTCTGTGACAACCAAGTACCGCAATGCTTGTTGAACCATATATGCTGTGCTATAGGGGGTGAAAACTGTAAATTCGACCAAAGAGTATTTTACTGTGTTTTTATTAACTCACTTGCTTGTATGGCTGTCCGGGTGGAATTTTGTAATTGATTTTAAACTAACTTCCCGATGAACGAGATACTTGAAATTTGGACCATAGCTCAGAAGTGGATAACAAAGCAGGAAAATGTGAAAAACTTGATTTGTTTGTTTATTCTATAAAAAATTATCATCGATTTATAAATAACTTCTCGATCACTTTTATATTTAAATATAGCTCAAATCTAACCGACAGATGAACAGAATACATCAAAATTTTATTCACATAACCCTAAAAAACAGAAAATAATAATAAAATATATTTTTAATGTACCATGTTTTTATAACAGCCTAAAAAGAAAAAAAAAAAGATTGGGAACGAAAAACACATGTACCTACGTTATGAACTTCATGTGCCCCACGTTTTTTTATTCCAATGTTTTATTGTATATATGTTTCAAGTTTTTACTTAGAACAGGTATTATCTTGATGGATTTCTAATGTTTCCATTTTAATTTATGTACCGACGTTCTTATACATTAATCTATATGTACTTTACAATCCACTTTGTAGGTAATGTACCGTATATTAGTCTTAAAAAAAATGCTACACGGCTAAGTCGAGTCATAAAAACTCTTTCTAAAGCCATTTAGATGGAGCTTTCTGGGGGGTTATCCGTTTTATTTTATGGTTTTAACAAATACTTTGATTATCATTTGTTACAACCCTACATGATTCTGTATATTATTAGATGATGAAGCATAATACTGTATTCTCATAGTTTTATACCTACGTAGTTATTTTTCTACCATTATCTGTTTTATTACAATTTCAAATTAGTTAGTCCTTATATAAAATGCAAATACGTTTCCCTACAAAATAAGCCTGTACGTCACATAAGACCAAACCGTTGTAAGTTGTAATAAGAAACATTAAAATTTGTATTAAGTTTTGTGTTTACTGATTTTTTTAAAGCTGACTACTGTACTCACAAAACAGTTTATAGAAATTTCATAACATTATTCTTTTATACATTATCACCTTCTTTATTACGCTTGATATACTGTTTTATTTACCTATATTTAATGAAATTTAAAACTATTACTTATAATGCGATAATAGCTTACTAGTGTGTACAGACGCCGCGTCAACGGACAGGAAAACGTTACGATAAAACCATAGCATAGTGATAGCGCTTTTTCTAATACTCGCCTGGCTAGCTACCACACTCAAATTGAGAATCTGCCGCCAAATAACTATACCTATGTGTGTTCTGGCAATTGTACTTGAGAGCCAGTCCTTCCACTAGGCTTATCTTGTCCATCATCTTGGGCAACATCATCACTTAACATCAGGTGAGACTGTGACCATAGTGCTGAACCTATAAACTATATAAAAAAAGAAAACTCTATTCTATCTAAATCATTAACTTCTATTTTATTTCAATGCTGTTTTATTTGTCTTGCATTGAACTACTTTAAATAGTCTTTGTTACTTCTACCTATTGACATTGTTACGTTATTTCTTGAATTATTTATCTATTGCTTGATTGATTACATTGAAAAAAGATATGGTAATTAAAAGATTCATTCATTCATTATTTTTTTCAAATATCGTGAATGTGGTTGGAAGTATTTTACCCTACAAAGTTTAACATCACGACAATAGACAATGTGATTAAAAAAATTGAAATTTTTCAAGTACAATAACAACGACACTATAAAATATAACTGTATATTATCTATACGCCTTAAAGCCTAGAAGAAGTTCCCTGTCGGAAAACTTTTACTCGCACTCAACTTAATAATAGATGAACGAAAAAACCTGTTGCTCATCTCTAGCGACATTTAAGAATACGGAGGATAAACTTTTTTTCTGAAGTTTAATAACCTTTAAACATTACTTGAGATTGAAGGAAAAATTAAGATTAAATAATGTATTACTGATATATAATAATTATTCAATAATAGTTTTAATACACCCGTTGAATAGTTAGATAAAAGAAATAATATTAGCTTTTCTTTATTGTAAATTATTTTTTGATCCTCCGACAGTTGAGGAGTTACTTAAAAGATCTGTAAACTGACAGACAGACATATAAAACAGACAGTTAATATAAATATGAATAATTATAGAGCCCCAGTAATTATATTATGTGTAGGTACTTTAACTTAACCTTAAAATCCTAGACGAAATACTAAACGGGTTCAAAGGCTTAGTCGGTAGGCTTATCACGACCTGTCTTACTATGTAACACCACGATAACGCCTTTAAACGGCGTTTAGTTCGGAGTATTGAATTTACGAGTAAAGTAAACACTTTGTGAAATATACACTATGTTTATATAAAAACCGAATCCAGATCCTGCGGACTTTGTTTTTTGTTGGCTTTACTAAAGATACATACATTTATATAGCTAACATTAAGGGAATACAGCGAAGATGACTGCTTAGTATTAAAAACTCGGAAAGCAACTCGTTATAACCTACAATTATTCTAAATATTTTGTAAAGAATATTTATGTAATAAAGTCAGAACAGATGCACAGAAATCTATATCTAATTTTCTTATCATCATGCTCAATTTTAAAATAACCTGCTATTTGTTAGCGTGTTTAAAAAGGATCGTATCTATACTAATATTGTAAATCATAAAAGTTTGTTTCTTTGAAAGCGCTAATTTTAGGAAATACCACTCGGATTTAGAAAAATATTTTTGTTTTTGATAAACCAATTATCGAGGAAGACTTTTATTTCACACCACGCTACCACCAGTCGGAGCAAAGCTGTTTTGAAAAAGTTACAGAAACGTGCAAAAATTATTAAATAATTTTTAATTCCACGCGAACGAAGTCACTAATATAGCTAATGTTGTATAATACCATAAGTATTATTATTATAACCAAACATTTGTTTATAAGTAAAATTGTTTTCAATTTTAATAAAAATGACAATAAATGGTTACCACAGCAAAGACTTCATACAGCAATATGAAATATTGTTGTTTCTTTAATAAAATCGATATGGCTTATATAAAATAAAAAAGGCAGCGTGCCGAATATGTCTGCATCAATAGAATTTAATGTATAACTTAATATCTTTGTTTACAGCTGGGGGAAGGGGTGGAACTGACGTTGGGTGAGCTGCGTGCGATGGCGCTGCGGCAGCAGCAACAGATTGATACCCAGCATCAGCTGCTCTGCGCTAAGGAGCAGCGGCTGCGGTACCTAAAGCAGCAAGAAGCGAGACAGCATCAGGTGAATAATAATCTTACTAGTCAATTGCAAAAGTCAAACAGTATAACCTTGGTTAACTGGGTCTAGGATATGCAAAGAAACTACCGATGATTAAAATGAGGTCCGCACAGTTTTGTATCACAATATTTCTGTTAATGTAAATAAAGAAACGTTTATAAATTATATTGTACTAGCTTTTACCTACGGCTTCGTTACTATTAATGTTGTCAAAAAAAAAAAAAACGGATTATACAATAAAAGGTTTCATACAAAGTTTATACGTCTCTTTACCCCACATCCAATAAGGTTTTTAATAGAAAAAGTATCCTATCAACGTCTCCAGGCTACCATCTATCTCACTACCAAAATTCATCATAATCGATTCAGTGATTTAGGCGTGAAAGTGTAACAACCAAACTCACTTTCGCATTAATTATATTAAGTAAGGATGGCTATTGCCTCTGAAAGCAATTTTCCTGTCAAGTATGAAATGTAATTTCAAACCTAGCTGTAATTAAATAGTGTACCTTGTCAAAACTGTCCCGAGAGTTTTTGTGACAACTTAAGACTCGTGTTTTAAGTTAATATTTATATTTCACTCAGCTCAGTGTTAGCGTATACGGACGTCGTGTTAAAGGACGTGAGTTCGAATACCTGCAATGAGTTTGGCCTTTGGTGAAGGAAAGCATCGTGATGAAACCATAGCATGGAACTGCCACTTTCAAGTTGAAAATATGCCGTCAAATACCTATAGTTGTGTTCCGGCAGTAGCACTTGAGAGCCAGCCCCTCCAGAGGTTTAGCGTGTCTACCTTCTTGGGCCTCATAGTCATTTAACATCAGGTAAGCTTGTAGCTATAACGTTATAAAAACTGCAGAAAATATGTTTATGAGTTAAAATAAAAAATACATGACGGACCAAGTTTCTGTCAAAAACGTACATTACAACATACTAAATTTAATGTATTTATTGGCCACATTTTAAGCTTAATATGTTATTCTCGATTGATAAAATGAAGTGTAGTTGCTTCACATTTACATAAAATGAGTTTACCAACGTACTCCGTTATCATAAAATGTTCTTCATATTTTATTTGCAAAGGTGAAAAGCGATATCAGAATATCAAATATTCGTTGTAAGGCGACAAAATATCATTTGACAAGTCTTTTGATAAAATTGGATATGGAGATAAGAATATGTGCAGACATGTTGCTTGATAGAAAAATATTAGGAAACCGAGAACTTCAAGTATTTATAAGGTACTGAATTTTATTGCTTGCCCGCAATTTAGTATTTGTAATAATGTGTATGAATGAAAATTCTTGATCCATATTTTTTAACATTCTATTGGTAAGATATATTCCGTGTTATTTTTGACGTAAAATAACATAATGAATTTTTGCACTCCCATATTTTAGAACAATATTTTTAATGTGTACGTATTTAGGATATGTATTTTTCTGAAATGTGAACAAATATATACGTAATCTTGTAACTCATTTTACAGTGTATATGGTAAATTAAAATAGACCCTAAGTGTAACTACCAGTAAAATATCTTAATAATTATTAAACTTTCAAGGATTGTTAATTATTTACATATACTTTATCTTTCTTTTTTAAAGGAAAATACTCGCATTACGGTATATGCGCTATATCAAGGAACTTTATAAACATATAAGTAATGAGTACAAAATACACTCTGGTTCAGAACAATCTTTTGTGAATCATGTAAATAATTGCTCTGTGTGGGTTTCGAACTTACAAAAGTTTTTTTATTTGTATTTTTTGTACTCATTACGCCTGGTAACATACACTTAGTCTCTGTAAGAATCTACTATATTACTATATAGTATTACTATATAGTAGTATTACTATACTATATAGGCTATGCCTCAGTAGCATT
This sequence comes from Actias luna, assembly GCA_039707435.1. NCBI lineage: Eukaryota > Metazoa > Arthropoda > Insecta > Lepidoptera > Saturniidae > Actias > Actias luna. The sequence continues at coordinate 9,792,668 of JAZHAC010000002.1, read as the reverse complement.
ATAATGGCTAACAAACATAAAAGAAAAAGGAACTCAGCATAAAATATAGCCTTTCATAATAGACCTCATGCACTGTATAAAAATATATAATATATGTACACACTTTGGCTATCTTTGACAATGTTTGGATATCAAAATATGTTTTTATGTTTATCAAAATTTATACAATAACTTATTTCATTAAATTTTATTCATTTTTAACCATTTGATTGGATTACACTAATATAAGGCCTCTTTAATTGTTATTTGTATTTATGGTATAATTATATATATTTAAAATAATTTACCTCCACATTCTACAAAAAACTGTTTTAATAAATAATAAATAGGTATATGTACTACTTTTAAGTATTAATTAAACTTTAAAATATCGGAATTCGTCAGTTTTAGAGTATTGTTAATAAAATATAATGATGCATCAAATCATTTATCATTAGATGTGCCTTACGCTTGTTTGTGAACTTAACGATGTAAAAACTCATCTCCGTTAATATTTCTTATGATCAACAAAATAAAACATTCCGCCCTAGGTTACGCTATTTAGGGTAACGTCCCCTTTGATGACTTTGCACTTTTACAAACTACCAGCTTAACCGTTTACATAACTCCCATTATAAAGCTTTGTTTAAAGAACTTCTTTGCGATATTTGCATTAATTACCTTAAAAATAACTTACTTAATACATTTGACATATGATAAACAATGTACCTATAAAACTTATGAACTTAGCTGTATATTATTGTTTACTATTTATATAATTACATTAATTCTATTTAAATGTAAGAATTAACTGGCTCTGTAAATAGTTTCTTATGTCTTGATTTGTGTATTTACTAAGATAATTTTGAAGCAACCATTACGTATATAACGTTTATGTACTTAAATCATAATAGAGAGTTTAGGGAAAGCAATTAATTTTTCGTCCTTTATGGTAAATGCAATTTCATACTAAAATTATACACTCTCAAAATAATTTTGTGACTTACAATCTTAGCTGCATTACAGGATAATATCATTTCCATTTTGTAATAAACTATGGAAAACCATAGCCATACACTCACTATACACTGTTATATGAATCGTGTGAAAACCACAGTATCAAGCACAAATAGTATTTTTTTTTTTTTCGACCTGACATACGCTGTTAGCCGTAAGGGCTTTGACAGCTTCACCGAACTTTTTGAGGCGAATGCTAAGGGCACTCAGCCCCATGGCAGCGGGCGCAAGGGTACCAGAATGGCCAAACCTCGGCTTGGACTACTGCTGGAACACGAACAAAGATTCGCGATCCTAACTAACCAACAGGTCCTAACAATAACATAGGGCAAGCCACGCGAGGCCCGCAGGGGTAGTCCCTTACAGAACCGTGTACTTAATGTGTGGGTGTGCACAGATGATATGCGGTGTGATGATGTACTCTCAGTGATGTAGAGTGTCACTGTATCGCGCGAGCAGAGTCACTTGAGGGCTCCTATCCGGAGGATCGATCCTAGGCTTAAGCATCTGCAGAGGGAGGCCGCGGCGGGTGTGCGGGAGCGAAATTTACCGCTCGGCCTCGGCGGCGAGAACGGCGGTTACGCGGGCGTGTGCGCGGACACGTGTAATTGGTGGAGATGGCAGAGAGCAGCGCGTTCAATCTTGTTATTTTGTCGACGGGATCGGTGAAGCAGTTACGTGGCCGGCGTGCGAAGCGTTTAGCATACGGATTAGGAGTGTAGCTAAGTACGTGTACTATTTTGGGGTTGGGATGAACTTCGGCCTTTTCGAAAAATTTATTTGTAACATCTTTGATATATGCATATATGGACGGAAGGTCCATATCTTTATGTAAATCTACATTGCGGACATAGGGTGGACCTTGGACGGCTATACGTATGAATCTATTTTGCAACACTTGTAGTTTGCAAAGGGTGGTGCGCGAAGCGTGAGCGAATACGGGGCAACTATAAGTAAGTATGGGACGGATGCATACTTTGTATATTGTGAGCTTATGTCTGAGTGATATTTTGCTCTTAGAGGAGGTGAGATTTCGTAGCAGAACCATAGCCGTGGAGGCTTTTTTCTGTACGTAATCTATATGTTTGTTGAAGGTTAGGCGCCTATCTAAAACTACACCAAGATATTTAATATGATTAGCCCAGGGGATATTGACACCGAAAAGGTGTAATGTTTTTCTTATATTCCTCCTCGCGTGAGAATCGAATATGATAGCCGCACTTTTGTCTGGGTTTATTCCTATGCGCTATTTGAGGCACCAGGACCCAAACGTAGAGATGGCCCTTTGGACGCGGTAATATAAATGAATCCTATTCCTGCCCGAGCTGAAGATAACTGTGTCGTCTGCGCAGGAGCCTACTGCGACGTTGGAGAATTCGGGAATGTCGCTAACGAACAAGTTGAACAGGCAAGGCGCTAGGATAGAGCCTTGGGGGACTCCTGAGCGTATTAGGTGAGGCGAGGATAGGGCTGCGTCTGCTTTGTAGTAGAAGGAGCGGTCTGATAGGTAGGCAAGGATTATGCGGACTAGCCTGTCCGAAACTTGTAAGAGATTGAGTTTAAATATGAGACCTTCGTGCCAGACCTTATCGAAAGCTTTGGCTATGTCAAAAAATACAGCAAGTGTGCGCCTAGGGCGATGTAATTTCGTGAAATTGGAGTGAATATGCTCCGTGAGGCGGAGCACTTGGTGGGTGCACGAGTGCTTGGCTCGAAAGCCGAATTGCTCGTGTGGTAAAAGATATTTGTCTGAGACAGTTGATTGAAGTCGGTTCAGAAGGAGTCGCTCGTATATTTTACCAATCGTATTGAGGAGGCTTATCGGGTGGTAGCTTTCCGGAAGGGATGCCTTTTTTCCGGGTTTATGGATACCTATTACCGTTGCCATTTACCAAGCGGCCGGAAAATGGCAGTGAGTTATGGCCGCATTGAAGATGCAGACCAGAAGAACTATAAGTTTGTCAGGGAGAAGTTTGAGGGCTTCATTTCTGATTCCGTCGGGACCGGGGGCTTTCCTTGGTTTAAGGCCTTTTATAATCGCGAGTACTTCGTCAGTTGTAACCGGATCTAAGTTTTCGATTGGGGCGGTCTCTCTTATTGATTGAATTGTTCGATCGACCCACCCGGAATGTGCGGCATCTATGGTATGATATTCATACGGATTAGGGGAACACTGTTGTGCGAGAGTGGCAGCGAGATACTCTGCCTTGTCAATACTTTCGAAGGCGGGCGGATTGCCGGGGCCTCTATCTAACGGGGGCATTGCGGACGAATAGCTGCTCTTCTGTTTACGAACGAGATCCCAGAAGGCGAGATGAGACGGTTTGATTTCCTCTAAGAGGCTGTCCCATCTTTGACTACGGAGTTCAGAGATACGAGATTTAACTAATCTTTGTAGGCTACGTAGCCGTACGCGATTTTCCACCGTCGGATAAGAATCGTGAGCGCGTGTCGCGGCGTTTTTCTCTGTGATCAGTCTTCGAATGTCATCAGGAAGAATGAAGCGGCGATCATTTGCCACCCTTACCTCTTTTGAGGTTTCCCTGATGGCATTCTGGAGGTGACCTACCAGGGAGTCAATCGCCACATCGGCATCGCTCACAGACTTTATCTCGTCGGGGATACTGTCTAAATGAGGAGAAGAGAGATTAATTGAGAGATAGTGTCTGAGTTTTAGATAGTCAGCCACTTTGACTGAAGCGGGTGTGTGGTCACCCGGGTGGCAAAGATGCAGAATTACTGGGCGGTGATCGGAATCTAGTTCATGTACGACTTCGATTTGCCGTACTTGAAGCGCGATCCCTTTTAAAATAGCTATATCTAAAACTGAAGGGCGGCAGTTAGCTTGATAATCAGTTGGCTCTGAGGGAGCAAGTACTTTGAAGGTAAGCGCATTTTCTAGCCAGTATAGTGTCCTCACATTAGTGGTAGTACGCGGGTTGTTGTATTGAATGTGCCCGCTATTTAGATCGCCAGCCACTATAACAGAGTCACCGAGCGCGAAAAGTGTCTCCAGATCCGACAGGAGGAGAGTTTTATTAGGCGAAAGGTACGCGGAAACGATAAAGATAGTGAGATGACCGGTCATACCCACTGTACACACCGAGACTTCTAAATTTGTAAGTTCGGGAGGATCTATTGGCATGCAATATAGTGACTTCCTATAGTATATGAGCGTGCTGCCGCCTCTTGCGCCGATACGAGCATTTCTTACTATCTTGTAGTTCGCAATCGCGGGATTGCGAACCACAAGATAGTAGAATGTAATAGATAATGAATAATAGTAATGATATAGATAGAAAGTAGTAGAATGTACCAAGACGCGTTGGGGTTTCAGGTTGCGCGCGTTAAAAAAGGACAAAGATAGGCGTCGAGGTCTAATCTTATCATCCATTGCGAGTTTATTTAGGAGAAGCGCGGATAAGGCGTTGCATGGTCCTTGCAATGCCTGGGAAGCACTTAATGGCTTTTAGACGGCCAAAATCCTGACTAGCGCTAATCATGTCGTCGAACGCTATGATATCATTTACGGATTGTTCTTCTAGTAGTTCGGCGAGCCAGACGATGCCTTTGAAACCAGTAGAAGGGCCGGCCGCGGTGAGTTTCGCGGGTTTAGCCTTCGGAGGCTGCTGATTGGTGGTCCACGCGTTGGTCGGAGCTAGTGTGGGTCTTTGGGGAGGAGATGGGCTCGCGGAAGTGACCCGCGCTGGCTTACCTAGGCTCGGGAAATCCTGATTAGACATGAGTTGCGGCGGTGCGGTACGTGCAGCCGCTGAGTGCGCTGAAGGCGCTTGTGTGGGAAAACGCGTGCGTCTCGTGCGTGGGGCACGTTCACACCCACGATAGTTCGCGGGGTGCCGGGCTTTGCTACATAAGATGCAGCTTGGTGGTTCGGGGGACTCAGGGGTACGTGGGCACTCCTGAGTAGAGTGATCTTGTAGACACTTGACGCAACGCGGCTTAATGAAGCAGTTGCGGGAAGAATGGTCATACGATTGGCAATTGTGGCATTGAGTAGGGCTGTGTTTTTTGTGCGGTAACTCAACAGTGATGCCGAAGAAGCCGCACACGGATTTAAGCGAGAAGATTTCCTTGCCTTCCTTGGAGCGGTCTAGGATGACAAGAACAAGGTCGAACAATTTTTTAGTTATGTGGTGGTATATGCGGTGTACCTGGTGGACCGGAAAGTTTTGTTCCTTAAGGGACGCAATGATTTCCTCCTCGGGGAGTTCTTTGGGGACGCGCCTAATAACCACGCACAGTAAATGGTCTTCTTTCAGAGTGAACGTGAAAAATTGGTGTTTTCCTTCTCTAAGAAAGGCGGTGAGATTTTTATAATCTAAAGGCGTAGGGACTTTAATTTGAATCCCGGCAGGGGTGCTACGGGCGCTTGTATAACGGATTTTTTTAATATTAAGCTGTGTGGAAATATTTAACCAGGCTGCTTTGTCAGCGATAGTGACGGGTGGTGGTTGGCGGACTGATTTTTCAGTCGAGGCCGTGGGGCTGGGAACTGGAGTCGCAGAGATTGAAGGGGTTGCAGGGACGCGGGTGCTTTCGGTCCGCCAAGCCTTGGCTACTTTCGGTTCGGTAGTTTCTGGTGAAAGTACCCTTTTATTTTTAGGTTTGACCCTACTGACCAGCGTGAAGTCGCTGTCGGTATTAATAGATTCGGGCTCCTTCATGACTGCCTCGTTGGTTGGTGTCGGGTCCGGGCTAAGTGGCGAGAATGAATTCGCCGTAGGGATCGCATGCGGAGCATATGAGATAAGTTGCTCGAATTGTCGCGGCGTTGGTACCAGGGATGTAGGAAGTATGGAAGAGACAGGTGCTTGTGAATGACAATTTAGATTCCTTGTTGGGGAACGCGATCGCGAGCGAGAACTAGAGGTCCCGAGTGTGCGGGACGAAGAAGGAGGGCAGGTGCGCGCGGGCGCATTTACCGCCGCTGCCGGGATACGCACATTTTGCGGTGGTTGGGGCTGGGTAGCAAGAAACTCTTGAAAGAGCTCTGGGTGTATCTTGTCTACGAAGACTCGAAACCTATTTAGCAAAAGCTCTGAGCGGTTTGCCATTCCGGTTGTAGGCTTGGTGTAGCGTAGGTTTAAAAGGAAACCTGTATAAAAAACCTTCCTGCCTGAGGAGCAGGGGGGCGCGGCTAGCAATAGTTAAACGAACTATCTACAGTTCGACGAAATAACATTTAAATACAATCTAGTGCACGTGCAAAACGTAAAGAAAAAATAAAGAAATAATAATAAGACAATATCTGAGACCTTGCCTGTAAAAGTAGTAAAAGGCTTAATGGAAATTAAGTTTTACCTTTGTTGGCAGCCGGTGACCGTCGTACTTACAGTGGCGGCACTTTGATCACTGCACTGTTTCACGATAACGACAAACAATACTTTGAATTCACAATAATAAACTACGAGAATTCTCACAATGTTATATTAACACGATAGCCAAACAATAGATTGAGTCTAAGAATAAATGAATTATTGGTAAAACGAACTTTATTGTCGGCAATAATAGACGGATTATTGCCGATAAAACGTAAGAATAACACAAAGAAACAATAGGCGGCGCGGTAAAACGCAGCGATCGGTTTCGAGAACAATCAACGAGCGCTCACGGACACGTCTGTACACGACCGCGGTTGAAATCGAACTCTCGCACAAATAGTAGAATGCATTATGACTATAGGACTTAAAAAAAATATCCAAATAAATGAAAAATATCCTCGCAAAAATATTTCCCTGTATAAGTCTAAACAAATGGGCATAATTATTAAAACTTAAAATATTAAAATGTCCGTGGTATAATCTGTTGTAACATTTGCTTAGTTCTTAGTCAATAAACCACAGCTGCTAGGGTTATGTATCGGCGGAGATTGTAAATAAATCCGTTCAATTCGGCTTTAGGCATTCTAGCTGTATGCCGACGTTCGGAAATATATTCTATTTGTACAATACACTCAAATAGAGAAATTTTGTATTTGTTATAAATCGCTTCTGTTTAAAGAAGTATTTTTCTGAAAGTAAATCTTTTATGGATGCCTAAAAAGATTGTTATTTCCAACAATTCATAATGAATTTCCGCAAAGATACGCTTCCATCAATCTTTTATCACATGATATCTTCTATCTTTATATGCGAAAGCAAGAAAGGGGTACATAATTTTATAGTTAAAAAATTTACTCGGTGATCTCTTATGTAACGAAACTTATACAATATAGTTTACTACTACCCGAAAGTACAGTTGTAGTTTTAAAATCTGACACGAAGGACAAATTTAGTGAAAAACCAAAAATAATGAATTTCAAGTATCGTGTGAAATTAGAATTAGAAAAACACGACAATTGGTGAAATGGTTATTGATTTATAAGCTCACTGAAGAACTTCAAGTTTCGGGTAAGTTACTATCTCCCGTTATTGATCGACATCCTCAAATAAATAATTTAATAGCATTTTCTAGATAAATATTTCTGTATCGATCAACAATCGGAAGTAGTCGACAAAATTAATATTAACACAAGTGGAGCCGAGGATAAAATCTAGTTAGAATATATTTTGAATTCTACCATTACACCAATTGTAATCGAGAAATAAATTGAAGCCCCACTAATTAAATCATTCTACCTTATATATTAGATTGGAGTATTGATTATGGATACATACATCTTATAATAGTACGACGAATTAAGGAAAACAACTTTAAAAGAAGAATTTATATTGATATTGAAATATTATTTTTCGCGACCTTAATATAATAAAGATTCCAATATTACAAAAGACTTTGTCCGAATATTTCATTTGAAATACTTTTAACATACTTTGAAGTTTTATATTCCCTACCTAAGTACCTTCTGTCTACAATCTACTTTTTTATTTATAAATCTATAATACGTTTAGAAAGCATTTTTCGTTTCTACAGTTATTTTAAAAATACATTTACACTTTTTTTACACAATTTACTAATAGTTGAATATAAAAGTACTGTATAAATGTTGAGTACGTCACATTGGAAAATCGATGGCGACCATCCAGTTGGAAATTTAAGGGTGACCGTTCAAGTTAAGGTAGCCTGAAAGCTTGACGGCAATTGCACCGGCTATTTCCAAAATGCGGTAAACAAAATAAAGTCACTGTTAGGTGAAGACATTCTTCAATATCATACTCCTTTAGGTATTTTTTAGGTTAAATAATGTAGAATAAGTAAATTCGTAGTTTTGTATAATTCGTACTATGAAAAGACTACACAATAATCTTGTAGCTAAAATAGTTACCTCATACGAAAAATTGACATTTCTTAAGTACTTATATATAGAACTGAAATGGTTAAAATAATGAATTATAATACTGATATTTACAACGATATGACGACCTTTTTTATACTTAAGGTTTAGCATTATGGCCATAATCTCACCTGATCTTAAGTGACGATACGGCTTAAGTTGGTAAACATGCTAAACCTGTGGAAGAACTGGCTCTCAAGTGCAGCTGCCGGAATACACCTATTGGTATTTGGCGGCAGGTTTATAAATTAAGGGTGGTAGCTAGCCAGACGGACATTAGAATAAGCCCTACCACCATGCAAAGGAAAATGGTAAACAACAACAGCTGTAAAAAAAGGCCAAAAACCACTGGCAGGGCCGCAGGGTGGTCCGTTACAGAACCGTGTACTTAACGTGTGAGTGTGCACGAATGGTATGCGTTGTGATGGTGTAATCTCAGTGTTGTAGAGTGTCACTGTATGGCGCGAGCAGAGTCGCTACGGCCGCCACCACTATGGCACCCTTGCGCCCACTGCCTCGGTGCTTAGTCCCTTCAGCACTCGCCCCAAAAAATCTTGCTTAGCTGTGAAAGACCCTCCGGCTAACAGCGTTTGTCCTTTCGAAAAAAAAACTAATAAACTCTTAAAATAACATAAGTAACGTAATATAACATAAATATAAAGTAACGTAACGGTCTACCAGACCCACTCCCCCCAAATTGCTTTACTTAATACTTCTAGCCCCTAGTTCAATAGTGTAAATAATATTATTTCAGTTCAGCCACACAAACAAGGAAAAGAAAAATATTTTATTGTTTATTTATGCAAATAAAATTAAATATTTATTACATGACGTATCTTTAACGAGAATTAAATTAACTAAACAAAAAATGTCCCGGATTTCTTTAGAGTAATTGAGAACTGATAAGAAAGTAAGAAATTTAATTTTCCCCGGTGTTAATAAATCTCTGGGGGTTGGTCCGGGACGAGCTTTAGCCTAATGCGATATTTATCGCCAGCGAAAAAGAAGCAAAACCTCCGCCCACAAAAATTCAGCATATAAAAATAAACAACGACTAGTCTGCTATGATGTAAATATTTATTATTTAAATATATAAAAATCTGTGTACATCATGCAGTGGTTTTGTAACTTTTAAATGAGTTGACTGATAGAAGTAAAATTCATCTAATATGTTTCTGTAGTCGAGATATTGGTTTATAACTATTCCATTATATGATAGGTGGCACTGTGATCGACTTATTAACTACAGAACGTTTTCCAGGCCAGCTAGTAATATATTTTTGTTCGATTATAAATTAATGGCACAGTTTTTATCTAAAATATTTAAACATCAAACACGTTAAACTACTGTAACACATTAAATTATTGTATATAATAAGAATAAGGCTTAAAAAAAAGATGCAGATCGAGTTTCTTGCCAGTTCTTATCGATGACAGCGTTACTATCCGAACCGGTAGTAATTTTTACGTTCATAAGCTCCTTCAATTAGACCACACAATGTTTTTGTAACCTATTGAAAAAATTCAAGATGAATATTTTAGTAAGAAAATTATTTTACTGTTTACTTTATGATTGTCTTTTTACGTTATATATTTAACTTTTGATTAAGTTGTTAAGATTGTTGATAATTCGATGATAGCTTACAGAAGCGATGATAGCTCAGTGGGTAGTGTGTACGTACGCCGCATCAATGGGCATGAGTTCGAATCCATCTACAATGAGCTCGAGCTTTCGGTGGAGGAAATCATCGCGATAAAACCATAGCATGGTAGTAGGGTTTTTCTAATGCCCGCCTGGCTAGCAACCACCTTCAAGTTGAAAACCGACCACCTAATACCTATTGGTGTGTTCCGTCAGTTGCACTTGAGAGCCAGTCTCTCTACTAGGATTAGCGTGTCCACCATATTGGGCCTCATCGTCACTAAACATCAGTAAAGTTTGTTGTCATTACGGTAAACGTAATTATATAAAAAATATAATAGAAGTGCTATCCAAGTACTTTTATTTTGTTTACACTTTAATTTCAGTTTTGATAATTTCTAAATATTTTATAGGTGGCTGTTGAGGGCGAGCGGCTACGGCGCTTGCGCGAACGCGTAGAGGCGCAGGAGTTGAAGCTACGTCGGCTACGTGCACTACGCGGGCAGCTCGATAGAAACAAACAGGCAAACATTGCACTTAGTAAGTATCTATTTCAACGATTAGTTTAAGTATTGCACGCCTAATAACGCGAAGTATTTGAGGTTGTACATTACTCTCAACCTACCAAAGTCAAGCAATTTTCGAGTCTTCAATGATCATCATTTTAAATCTTTTGTGTTTTTACGACAATTGAAGTGTTTTATTATCCATTGAAATACTCCCACTATCACACTAGATGATTTTTAAATTGATCTCTTTCAAAACACACTAAAATATTAATTGAAAATTCGTGGAGGGGCCGATGTCTATGTGTATGGATGTATAACGATTATCACCATTTAATTTTGATTAGCTCTAAAATGACACTGAATTACTTACGATTTAATATGAATGCTTAAAACTATGTCATTCAATAATAATTACGTTATGAGGCGTGCACGTCTGGATTTTCCACACTATCTTACTTTTTTATAAGAATGAACAGCCAGACGGTCCATCTGAAGGTAAATACCTATAGACAGCCGCAACAGCAGGGGCATTACAGCTATGTTGCTGACCTTGCCGGTTCTCGTTTATCATGCCGGAACACAGACGCTCATAGTGAACCTAATATAAATATAACCTATTTAATAATAAATAAATATAATACTATTTAATAGCTAAGTTTTTAAACCTAAAATGATTTCCTTATGATGTATATTTGGTAAAATGTTTTTAATCACTTCTACATTGCCTTTATAAAGTAACTTTTCGTGGTAGGTATACAATTCACAATCATAACGTATAGAATGATTTCGTAAGTTGTCATCTGCATTAATATTATAAAGCGGAAAAAATTGTATGTGTTTGAACTCGCTGATTTTAGGAGCTACTGATCGAATTTCAAAAGTTATTTTTGCAGATAGAGCAATCATTGAGGAAGACCTTAGACTATTTAACATCCCGCTTCCACCAATAGGAGTGAAACTGTATAGTAAATAAGCCATTACAAAAAACGGGCAAAAAATATTAAATAATTATTACTTCCACGCGAACGAAATCGCGTGCACAGTTGATATTGTATAATATCTTAAATAATATTATTAAAACCAAGCAACGAAGGTTTGTTAGTAAAATTGTTTTTATAGAAATGTCAATAAATATTTATTACAGCAAACGTTACATAACGCAAAATAAATATTGTTCTTTCTGACATCATTCATTATGAATAAGCTTCGCCGAACGATCAATAATAGTTCTACGTAACTTGGTTCGTGTATGTAGCTTTAAGTAATAGTTTTTGAGCAATCGCAATGTGTTTTTCTATAATTATTCTGTTGTACATGATAATGCAAACATTTTTAAATGATACTGTATTAAAATGGTATTCATTTTACTAACAGTTAGCGGACATTACATTTACATCACTAAACGATTTTATGAAATTAGAAAAAAGTCCAAAAAATATTTGCAATTATCTATCAAATAGTTTTGAGTCCAAATAATATATACATATGTACATCTTATTCATGTTCAAATAAATCATGGAAGCGACCCCTCATTATTTTACCTGTATTATCTGAAATCGTATTATAAATGATCGACATTCCTTTGTTTGGTTGTATTAATATCTTGGAATGGAAACTCTCCTGTTAAAGTACAAATTGTCTCTTACAATGTTCTTTTTGAAAAGGCTCGATATATTTGAGGTCAATGAGTTCGTTTAGTGCGGCCACGTTTTCGAGATCTGAACAAACTTTATAGTCTCTGTGGGTACCGATAGTTCTCAACATTTCGAAGGCCGGACCGCGGCAGTTCAACTATCTAGTGTACCCGAGTACCGCTCACACTGCTCCCGTTAAATTGAGATAGTGTATTGACATTTCCATTAACGAAACGTGATTACCTACCACTACACCGCATTTGCTCTCTATTATTGAATTGTCCAAACTAGGGATATTATTAAGAAGAAAAATCTTTTATTGGTATTACTAAACAGCCCGTCAATAGTAATTATATTATTGTCACAATTGTACGAAGACTTTGGGAAGGTACGGGATTGATATTCACGACGTACTAATAAGAAACACATAGTTATCAATTTTTACCACATATAATGGTATCACGAACTTCGAAAAATTCTACAGTACTTATTGAGATTCGAATCTGTAAACATCGAAACACTATTTGCGTACTATAAATTACTTGTAATTTCTACCCATATACACTATGAAAACAGCAAGGATTCGTACCTATCAATCGTTTACAGAACAACGTACATATATATTTTAATAATATGCATGGTGGTAGGGCTTTTTCTAGGCTATCACCACCATCATAGCTATCACCAAATACCTATAGGTGCGTTCCTGTATTTGCACTTAAAAGCTATTACCTCCACTAGGCTTAGCATGTCAATCACCTTGGACAACATCTTCACTTAACATCAGATGAGATTGTCGCCACAATCCTAAATATATTAACTAACTATCTAACTTAAAAAAGACTGTCAGCATATCTTACGAAAGATTGAATTCAGAATCTTTCTCCTGGGAGTTACATCTGTAGAAAGAAGATAAAACATTTATATAATTTTCCAGATTCGGTATAATCATATGGATACTACAAACTGAACACACGGTTCAATGTCACAGACTGTCCATTGCTTGAAATAGAACGTTCTTGATCCCATACCGTGACCCACTTGTCGCTCACCGACCTAGGTATTCTACTGATATCGCATTGATACAATTTTATTTAACTGGTAGCATTTACAAGCGTTTATATGTACGCATACTTAGGGGTGGAAATAGTTATTATATATTAAAAAAATAAACGTAACGAGCTTCTTGCTGATTTTTCGTAATGGCTAAAATTGGTTTCTGAACGGGTAGTAATGTTTTAACGTTTGTTTTTTTAAATAAAAAGTATTCTATGATACTTCTAATACCTCCAAGAATATGTGTACAAAGTTAAATAATGATCGGTTAAGTAGTTTTAGCTTGAAAGCGTAACAAACTTGCATTCATATTTATAATATTAGTAGGTGATTATAAATGTGACATTTGTATATGTTGTCATAAGTACAAATAAGTTTATCTAAAAGTTTCTGCAAAATATAATATATTTCTAAGATCTAATAACTCTAAGTATGGCACTTATTAGCAATAAATACATCACATCTTTAGTACGCATGTAACATACTAGGATTGCTTTGAAATATTACTTATTTAACAACGATGAATATTGAAAATGTATTAAATATTTGTCCCGAGTGGCATAGAGAATAGAGGTCCAGGCCTCGACGTTATTATAATGGCTTACCGACCCGATGAATTGCAGGTATTGATATCTACTGGATAGTAATTCAGATTTGCACCAAATAGACTTGATTCGATAGAATTTAATTGAAAGCCTTCGAGTCTATTCCGGCCTCCAAATTCAATTTAAATCATATGATTTCTAATAATATTCTAAGTATCAACTGTAAGTATCAACAATTTGACAGTTTTCAACATACATAAGCAATGTAATATTAATTTAATTGTTTTCTCGGTAACGATTTTTCTATTAAAATATTTTATTCTCTGAATTTACCTAGGTTATTTTTTTTGTAAAACACCGAGCAAGACTTGGTTGGTTGGAATTAATTAAGAAAATGCTTTATTAGTATCTAGATTAATATATTATTTTTTGTTTATAACGAACAAGAACCGTTACAATGTTAAAATGTCTCAATATCATATGTGTACATATTTATTTCAGTGAATACTTTTAATTAGAATTATAGTTAAAGGATTGTAATTTGCAATTAAAAGAAAATTAAATCCTCTTATTTATTAAAAGTAATTATAAACAGAAGCAGATAATTTAAAGCCGAATGACCTTGAGTTCGGGTGCGATGACACGTTTATCTAATAATTATAAATCAATGTTGATGTCAATCATAATGCTTTCGGGTTCATTCGCTCGACGATTTCTATGACATCGTAATTTGATCTTCCCATACTCTTGACAAGTTTTTATCAGGCCAATCATGTCTTTCTGTTTGGTATAATTTTAGCGATGCTAAAACAATCGATTTTAAACCATTTGTGTTCACAAGCTATAAGAATTAAGTTTAAATTTGGGATCTCAATTACGATGTACTATTTACTCGCTATATTGTTAGTGTATTTGTATGTTCAGTGAAAACTTTTCAATCCATTATAAAATAACTTATGAGACTGATATCAAAAATAATATCTGTTTTAATATTTTCATTTCAAACTTTTTAATGTATGCATTATATTAATTGTATTCAATCAAATAAATTGTAAAATCAAACTATACATAGGAATAAAGTAAACCGTTTCCTAAACTCGTTTATAATAATAATGTTGTTGAATAATTGGTTGGGTACTTATTTGTTCTTAGCTTTCAATAACTTTATATTTATTTAGGCACGATATGTAATATTGTTCTTCATCCTGATTTTGTGTACCCAGACAATATATATGTAAAGAGTTACCGTGATACATGTATCAATATGTTCTCTAACTTAATATCTAAGTAACATATACAATTTCTTCATGACGTCAGTGTAAAGGATACATCTACTTAATATAAAATGATGCATGATAATAATTTTAATGTAAACGTTTTAATATTTTGAATAAAACACAATAATTTTAAATTTGTAGACGTACTTTGCAATATAAATGCAATAACTGCAAAAAAGTATAGATTTTACGTGCGGCTTCGCTCGCGTTAATATTAATTTTGTCAAACAAATTAGATAATGCAATAAAAAGATGAATACAAAGTTTATTCTGCTCTTTACCCCACCTCCAATAAGGTTTTCGCGAGAAAAATAACCTATCACCGTCTCTAAGTTCTCTCTATACCAAAATTAATCATAATCGATTCAGCCGTTTAGGCGTGAAAGCGTAACAGACAAAGAAACAAACTCACTTTGGCATTTATAATATTATTAGGGATCGTTATCGATGATATACTTTTTATTCCTTATTGGTTTAAAATTAAAGTAATGAATAAGTGTCCACAGTATTAAAAAATATATATATAAAAAGGACCACTCGAGTCTAACGTATTTATATGTTAAAAGATGCAAATCCACGTCGCGACAGTAGAACAACGCCTACGTACTTTTACAAAAATTGGTTTTCCTTTCAGGGAATTTTTATCACAGCTAAGTTTAATTAAGTTTCTTATTTTATATTCGCTATGACCCGTCGCGTAAATAAGTCGGTTTAATGTTCATTGTGATTTTTCAGGGCATACTATGCAACCTCCAGGTGTGCCTTACGGTACCCCTCTTAATTATCTTATGAATATTAAGAACTTATTAAGCATATTTAAAATTTGAAATAAATCATCTCAACTATGTTATTTCAATATTTTGAAGTTATTTATATCGGCGTAGTAAAGTTTTTGTATATATAGCTCAGAACAAGTTATAAATCTCGGTTTGATGGCTACCACTTAATTTTAATGATTTTTGTAGCCTTAATTTAGAAAAAGTCTAGCTGAACGGTAACTTATTTAAAATAATTGGTTCGTTTCAAAATCAACTTTTGGATTTCGAATTACAATATTCAAATTAAATGTTGCATGTCACATAAATATGCTTAAAGCAATTCTCTTATTAGATTCATATATTTGAGAAGTGTAACTTTATTAGGCATACTAGGGGACAATTTAAAATGTTATTTCAAAAACGGCACATTCCTGCGTCAGAATCGCCTATCATATTTCTTGTCACAACTACAAAGTGTTACACATGAATTAATATATATAAAAAGCAACTTTAAATATGTAATAAAGCTTGAAGCGATGCTAGCTTGGGCTTTGGGTGAAGGAAAACATCCTGAGGTAATTATAGCTTGGTAGTAGGGCTTTTTCAAATACCCACCTAGCTAGCTACCACCCTCAAGTTGAAAATCTGCGACCAAATACCAATAGGTGTGTTCCGGCAATTGTACTTGAGAGCCAGTCCCTCCACAGGTTTAACATGTCTACCAACTTGGGCCGTATTGTCACTTAAGATCAGGTGAGATTATGGCCATAACGCTAAACTTTAAGTATACAAAAATGCAGAATGAAAAATCAACAAACGATATAGAACTCCAATTAAGAATATTGCAAAAACAGCAAACTTAATATATTGAAACAAATTTTAAAATAAATATTAACAATATTTCGCGGAACATTGATACAACATTGAACCGTTGAAATCTGATGTAACATACGTCAACAAAATGGATAAAAAATCCCATTACAAATCGGAGCACAAAACCGCTATCTTACGAAGTAATATCCATAATTTCATTATCCTATCATCCTTTAACAATTGTATGTGGATGTAACAAAATGTATATTGTGTAGTTCCAAGTCAGTGCGCATCTTAAATAATGACAGATTTTAAACCCGGCTTGATTAAATTTACTTATCGTTATCAAATCATCAAATATTTATGAAAAACAGAGAAAATATCTTTCATTTTTGCCCATTTCAAAAGGTAAATATCGGTTAAGTTTCGTCCGGTGCTTATGTAAAAATATGAAGAATCTTGTAATTACTTAAAGTAAAATGTTTTATCGAAATCCTTAGAGCCGTACCCGAGAAACCAATTACGTATATAAACAAAAATTGGTTAATGTATGTATTTATTCTGTCGATCATAAATGCTCATTGGTGTTGTCTTTATGATAAAAATGTGTAAATACTGTCTTACAGAATGCTATTATAATAACCGTATATATTGAAAAACACCTACATTGTCATATGCGTAAAGGCTTCTTTCTACTTTTTAACAACTAATCCGTAACGTTCCATTTTATATCAATTGTAATTTTATTGATATTTTGTCAATTTTTATGTTGTGATTACACTGCAGCTTATTACGTATATAATATTATTTTTGACGTTATATAGTACTCTCTACTACTCTGTACTAGTTATATAGTTAAATCTTTGACTATCTTGTGTTAACTTATTTAACCATTAGGAAAGAATTAATAGTTATGTACATTTAAAAATATAGAACTGAGATATATTGCGTAATTTGTACTGTTTTCTTTTTTATTAAATTATATAATTAAGATGATATAATGTACTGCACTGTATAATATCCAAGTGAGCACATTATCTCGTAACGTAAAATGAACTCAATCTTCTTGCATTTTCTAGCGAGACTAATTTTATTAAAACTGAAGACTTTGTTATAACTACATAAAGACTCTCTATATAATTATACGCTATCCTCCAAAAACATATTAGATAGATACTTCAGAATATCGCTGTATGATTTCAATATCATAATGCAAAAAAGTTAGTCAAGGTAGTTTATAGAATATTAAAGCTTTTGCGAATTTTTCTTAACTATATCAATTATCTTTGGCCCACTTTTGAAAAAAAAAAAGATTCAAGACCGTATTGTCTATTGGGTTTGTTCTATATCTATATAAGGTTTTACGTAAAGTGTACGATTTCGAGAGTTTATATCAGTGCGTATTTGATTTTATCTCGTCCTAAAGCAAATGTCCAATTACTTAGAAGTGTTTTAGTACTGAAACGCTTATTCTCACCCTTTAAATATCCATACGATAACAATAAAACACGATCCGGTAATAGTATTTTGACAGAATTTTCTATGAGTTGTATACATTTTTAATTTAATTACCGTTTGTCTTTATTACGTAGTTTCTGTGTAATGTACCTAAGGTCTAAATGACCCAAATCTTAATGTAAAAATATTAGTAATTGTTAATTGTTTGTTGTTATATAGTTTGCTTATCATTTGCTTATGTATTAAGCTATACAATGTTGACATTTTTAACGATCAATGAGTAATTTGATACGAGCTAGTGTTGGTGTCAACTACTACTCTAATACTCTCTACTAGTATTAGGTATACGACAGTCGAACTTTCTTAATACATTGATTTATAGCTATTTTTACTCTATAAGTTTAGCGTTATGATTACAATCTTACCAGATGTTAAGTGACAATGTGGCCCAAGATGGTGGTCACGCTAAGCCTAGTGGAGGGCCTGACTCTCAAGTGCAACGGTCTCATGACACCAGTAGGTATTTGGCGGCAGATTTTCAACTAGAAGGTAGTAGCTAGCAAGTTAGGCATTAGAAGAAGCCCTAACGACTTACTATGGTTTTCTCACGTTACTTTTCGTCACTGAAAGCTCAGGCTCACTGCAGGTGAATTCCAAATCACGTCCTTTGATGCGGCGTAAATAACTATTTATATTTATATGTATTTCCTGACTCATAAATAACCTCTTTTATTTCCGATTTTAAAATGTTCCACAGGCCCTATCAAAAGACAGATTAGGCGTGGTCTACTAAAAATATATTTCAAAAAATCTTAATTTATTAAAAAAAATTATCAATGAGAGAAATGTAAATTCCTAAATTATTCTTGTATACCAGTACATTGTTTACATACTGTATGTGAAACAATCATTTAATATAGCTTACTTTCTCTTTAATATTTAAAATAAAGACATAAACAGCGAGACAAGACACAGTCCCAACCCAACAAGGGATCGTAAAACAGGCGGCTAGGCTAGGCTGAATTATAATGAAGTCAGGTTACCAAGCCCTAATTTCATATAACACTACTTACCTACATATTTAGATTTCGTATTTGTAGTTTGGAAACATAACGTAATACATGTTTTCAATTTTAAATTTGCATAAGAACTAAAGTAATTAAAATTAGGTGCAATAATTTTTATTCATATAAATATAGTAATAGTAGGTAAATTTTAATCAATGTCTATTTAACTAAATTCAGAATGTTTTTTCTAATCATAACACATTTTAATATAAAAGTTATAAAGGTATTCCACTTGTATATTCTATAGCTTTTACCCGCTGCTGCGCTCGCATTCTCTAAAGTTTCAAGCAAATCAGATGACGTTAAAAGATTTACACAAAGTTTATCCCCCTCTTTACCCCACTTCCTACAAGTATTTCGCAAGAAAAAGTATCCTATCATCGTTTTCAGTTCCCATCTATCTCTACACCGAAATTCATCATAAACAATTCAGTGGTTGACACGTAAAAAGCGTAACAAACAAAGTCACTTTCGCATTTATAATATTAGTAAGGATAAATGTCAAATGTGACAAACACAGATTTTTAAGTTTTGTCGCCAAATGTTTAGTGTACTGAAGAATAAACTAAAAGGAAAACTGTCTTAACACACAGCAGTATTTTTATATTTCATATGAGGGAGTTTTGTACCATGCCGTGAATAACACCGCATGTATAAAGCAACAACTAAGCACGGAAAAATCAATAACGGCTACAATAATTTATGAACGTTGTTATCGCTGTAATATGAAGGCAAAATTGTCATGAAACTTTACGTATATTCACATAGAAGTATAAATTAACGTTAATAAAAAAAGGTTTAATTTCGTAAAAAGTAAGCCTTTTCGTTACAAAAGACAGCTACAATCCAAAATTCATGTTTCTAGCTTCAGTAGTTTTGGTAGGGAGGTGATGAGTCAATCAATCAACGTCTTTATATATACATATAGATAACACATATGGTTAATTAATCATTAACATAATTTATATATGTATGTACTAGAGAAATATTTGACTCGATCTTAGGTTAATTCTTTGAATATCAGATAGCTTTTGAATACTTCATAGGTTTATCGGTCAATCACAATTTTGCGATATGTTGTGTACGAATTCTAGATTACATAATATACGCCAATACTGTTTTTACGTAACGAAATAAGAAGAACACAAAACATGTTACGGTTCTTCAAATACGTAATCATTATTAGAGTTGAAACTTCCATTTGTTTACGTGCTAAGACATCAGTCTGTGTCAGTGAATACATTGTATATAGTCGAACTTTGCTTTCAACTTTATTTATTCGCGAAAGTAAAAATTATCGTGAATAGTTTAACTTAAGATTTAATTTCATGCATTTATATCAAACATTTAGGTAATAGTATTGTTTACTATTTTTAAGTAATTACTAGATTGCATGGTAGGTATAGTGGTTAAACTAGTTGTCTTGCTGCAACCGCCGCACCCAAGTGCTGTAGGTTCGAATCCCACACAAGACTCCAGAAATATTTCTTATGATTTAACATTAGCGATATTGCCTACACAGAAAGAGGCTATAATTAAAAAAAGCAAAAATAAATAATCATTATAATTATAGATATTTATTGCGTGATACAGTTTTGTTATTGTACAAAAGCGGTGAAAACTATAAATAGTAACTATTAATAAGCCACAAAATCTCTAGGGATACTTTAAAAATGTGTCCGTTTTAGTAACATTTTTCAATACAGCCTAAAGCCTCCCATACAGATTGTTTTATTAAATACAATAATATTTTTTTGTAATCCGACTGATAGTTCCCAACATTAATCCGTTCTAACAAACACACTTCTCCGCTTTATAATATTAGTATAGATTTATAATTTAATTTTTTTTTTACTGTATATATTATTTTATTTGGATTCGTAGAGGCAACCAACAGAAGGCACTTGTGAAGAATTTTGTTTTTGCAAATAACTGTTAATAGATTAGGAACAAACATTTCATAATAATATCTATTTAGTAGAAAAGGAAACTATTTTGAAAATCAGTGGCAAATGCCTACCTGTAGGTATGTTCCAGCATTTCCACATGAAAGCCATTCCCTCCGGTAGGCTTAACGTGTCTACCTTCATGGACCATATTGTCTGGTGAGATTGTAGTCAGAATGATAAATCTATAAAGTATTAAAACCATTATCGATGATCGTCATTATTTTTGGATTTGACTTATTATGAAGAACAGTGCAATCGCTTCGCCTTATTACTATATAAAAAATATATGAGACACTTCTTGTATTATAGGAGACTTAAATATATAAAAAAAATGGGTATTTAAAAAATAATGTTACTATTTTTTTCCGTAAGTACATCACAACTCAGTCATAATGACAATAAAGATCGTAAAATTTTTATAAAAAATTTCGCTTCCAAAGCGTCTTTGCTTTTTAGAGTGCATAAAATGATCTCATATAAAAACATATGAATATTTAAAATTTTGCTAGCTTTTATCCGCGGCGTTGTCGCGTGAATATTGATTTTGTCAAGCATATAGGATGACGCAATAAAAAGTTTCATACAAGGTTTATCCCACTTCCAATAAGTTTTTGCCAAAAATCTAGCCTATCACCGTTTCCAAGATTCCATCTATTTCTATACCAATATTCATCCTAGCTGATTCAGCGGTTTAGGCTTGAAAACATAATAAACCAACATACTATTATACAAAATATACTATTATACATAATATTAGTAAAGATTAACAAAGTGATACGTAACAAAACTTATATTACTGATTAGTAATATACTTCGACATTTTCAAATTCCGACATACGTACTGGATTAACACTTTGTTGCTACTAATAACTACACAACTTTAGCCTCGTTACGTTGATTGGGCGTGTGACCTCTTCCGGCTTGTGATGTTTATAATTCTCAAACTAGGCATAGAAGTACTTTTAGATGGATATTTTAACTAAAACATGAATTATACGGTTATTAGTGCAGATTGCCATCATTTGATTATCATTATATTTAATAAAAACGTAAATTTAACATGGCAAAAATGATTCCGTTCTTAAGTCCGATATCTTGGTGAAGGTAGTAGAGGGGTACGTAATAGCTTATTTGTTCTATGAGGTACCAATATTTTCCCGTTAATTGTTACAAAAAAAAAAATACATCGTTGCTATTTCATTATATAACGACCTTTCTTTGTTGTTATGTTATACAATTATACAATAAAATTTGACCGGAATTGCATATTAAGTAACCCGGAATTCTAAGAACATAACATAAGCTAAAATCAGAATAGTCTGGTAAAGTATTGTGTATATGTTGTATATGTAATTACATTGACATAATATGCAAATTATATGCATTTGCTCATATAAACTGTCTGGTCCGGCAGACGTTTAACATCTTTTTGTAGTTAATACCTTGAAAGAAGCACAATCTTTTACATCACAAAAATATATTACATAAATTTTCCTTTTTTTTTATTTATTATAGTACAGTTTGAGCATTATAGTCACAATCTCACCAGATGTTATGTGACGATATGGACCACACGCTAACTCTAGTCTAACATTTAACTCATTTAGAAGCTACACGATCGCTAACAGATGTAGGTACACAAATTTTTTGTATACCTATAAAGATATTCAAAACAGAATAGTTCAGTATCTTTTTAGATGCAGGATTTTTTGTTATCAACATTGTGAGAATTTCTTCAAATTTTCATTAATTATTATTTTTTATTGTCAGTTTTATGTAAATATAATTTAAGTAAAATAAATATCAAATTAATGTTTAATTATTGTTACAATCAAAGTTTAATTACTCGAATAATGAATTATTTATTTCATTCTTATATTAAGAATAAAACACATAAAACAGACGTGCGCTTAAAAAATTGCTAGAGTAGAAACGTAAAACGATGATCTTTTAAAATATTGTAATTATATTATGAATGTATAATTAAACAGAAGTAATTAATATTTATAAGCACTACTCTTTTAATATCATAATATCATGAAATATATTTGTCTTAAGAATATAACACTGTTACATATCTGTACATACATATTATATAACAACTACTTCGAGAAGCATTCTAAACATTACCTTAATAATAAGAGAATCACAGCATCACATTAACCTGTAAACTCGTGTAAAAGTTACACGATCACTGACAGACGCACATAAGATTTTTATCTATAAAGATATATAAATAGTACAGAGAATCTTCTGAAATTCCTTAAACCGAACCATAAAAATCTTATCTAGGACTATAAAAGAGGGTGTCTTCATGACACGCTTTTTGCAAAAGTGAAATACGTTCCAGAATGGGTTGGTTAAATCAATTTAAGAGGCTTTTAGAGTTTTCTACATTTAGTTACATCACAAATTAGTTAGTAATTGAAGTTTTCCACTTTCTAGTCTTTCGTTTTTAAATCGGTTTTTCATTCAAATACGAACGTATCCACTTAACGTGATTCTGTTCTCAAAGAAATAAATTTTATTTTATGATTGAGTTAAAACTGGTACCTTCGAATGAACACAATAAAATAAAACGAAAGAAGTACTAATTTCATATGTTCAAGGACTTTTTTAATTGGCATTTATATAACCTTATACAACCTTAAATAACAATCTTATATCTGTTTATACTTCGAAGATTTTCAGATTCAACGGGTTTCAACTTAAAATAGCAAATTATTTCGACGAAATTTAAATATATTTTTTTAATATTTAGCGTAGGTATTACTTGTTCTTGTTGTTTATTGTATCAATTATATTACATAAAATATATTGCGGAAGTATTCGTTTAAAGAATATATGTGTGTATATTCGAAGCAACGATGTTCCATTCAACGGCGAACAGGGACTCTTATATCGATAAAGCCCTCTTTATTGTCTTCTGTAATTGAAAGGTCTGAGGTATTCCCTCCATGGAGCTTTAAATGAGCCTCAGCTGTGACCTGGCGCAGAAAATAGTGTCTTTGTCATTTATTACATTACAAATGTTAACTTGCCTTTGATACAAATATCTTTATATGGATTCAACCATTGTTTTACAGCTATTCAGATAGTAAACTATATTCAATGGAATTTCTACCTATCCTTGTATCTTTCTTTATACATATTTTTCAATTCCCTAATACGTTCATTATTGTTCTGCGTATCTGTTTTTTTTATATAATTAAGGTTTAGCATTATGTCCACAATCTCACTTGTTGTTAAGTGACCATATGATCCAAGATGTTGGACATGCTAAGCCTAGTGGAGCATGTGGCTCTCAAGTGCAACTGCCGGAACACACCTGTAGGCATTTGGCGACAGATTTTAAACTTGAGGGTGGAAGCTAATCAGGCAGGCATTAGAAAAAGTCCTACTACTATGCTACGGTTTCAACACGTTTTCCTTCACCGAAAGCTTAAGCTCCTTGTAGGTGAATTTCAACTCACGTCCCTTGGTGCGGCGTCCGTACACACTACCAACAGAGCTATTGTCGCTTCATGTTTACTTTCAGATTTGTTTTTTCTGAATCTTCGTCATTACAAATTTGTTCTGATTGTGTACAAGGGCGGTGTAGTGGTTAAGTGATTGCCTCGCTGGCTCAACTGTATATTCCGTAATTGATTACATGTTAAATTGTTTCTTTAATCCAGTAGTCTATGAACTAGAAAGTATTGTTTTCATTTAAATTACAAGTACCTAGTAACTGAACAAAGGATGCTTATTTTTGCCATAAACGCAGTAATTTTATGATCGGATCCCATGAGATTTAGGTTTTCTTTGAAAATGTATATACATGTAATGAGAAGAGACGAAGGAAATTCCGCCAAGCAATATTCCATCATGCGAAACGTGAACCGAATGAAAAGTAAATTGCGACATTAGGTACAACACATTTAGATACGCACATGCCGAGAGTTCCTTACCTTTTGACTGTCGTAAATATTTCATGGTAATAGCACAAAAGAATGTCCTATTTTTGTACAACTTTAAGAAAATGAAAATGTTATATTCATCCATATGTTGCAGGAAGTATACAACCTGCTTTTCTTAAACGTATCGTTTGATTTTAGAATAATTATGCAATTAATATATACCATTTTATATTACTTTATTTGTTAAACATTATATTGAATATGAACCTCCGAAAATGTTAATGATTTGTAATATATTATAATAGAGTTTAAGTCCAGACTACGTGAATGTGTTTGTTTTATTGTATCTATGAGATTGTGTTTCTGATGTGGCATAAATTAGATGGGTTGATGATTTTTTGGACATTACCTGTGATTATAAATGTTGATTAAACTTGCTGTAATACCTAATGTATTAATCACACGAAACTGATTAAATAAAAATAAACAGTACAAGGCTTAAGAATTTCATAAGCGTTATTCACTTGTTCACAGCTAGCGATTTGGAATCAATACGAGCATTATTCAATGAAAAAGAAAAGGAGTTATCCGTGGCAGTGGCCAAAGTGGAAGAGCTGACGAGGCAGCTAGAGGAATTGAGGCGAGGAAGGGTTCAACCAGCACCTCCTTCGGCTCATGAACTGGATAAACTACGAAGAGAATTGATGGTAATTTTGTAAATCCTTTACATTTCACGTATATGAACATTAATAATACTACAGGTCGCTAAGTAAGTGAAATTATAGTTTAAAGGTTTAGTGTTATGGCCATAATCTCACCTGATCTTAATTGACGATACGGCTTAAGTTGGTCGACACGATAAACCTGTGGAGTGACTGGCATTCAAGTGTAACTGCCGGAACACGCTTATTGGTATTTGGCGGCATATTTTCAACTTGAGGGTGGTGCTAGCCAGGTGGACCTTAGAAAAGCCCTGCCAAGCTATGGTTTCCTGACGATGTTTTCTTTTACCGAAAGCTCAAGCTCACTGTAGGTTGATTCGAACTCACGTCCCTTGAAGTGGTGTCCGTACATTTTACCACTGAGCTATCATCGCTTTAAATTAAATTAGGCTATTATTCGGTTAATTAATGTTTTAATGTCCATTTTCCTTACTGTACAAGTAATCATTACTGCCATTATCAACTGGATAAAGTATCTTATAATGATTTCAATGTCCTAACGAAACTTGTTAGAACTTGAAAGTTTTTCTAACGTTCCAGAACCTATAGTCTATAATATTATTACTAACCAAATTCACTTGTGTACAATGACTCATCTATATCATGGAAAATTCCATTAATATTACACAATGGATGATAAATAAATAAATGATCGAATAAAAAAAATATATCACTACGTAACATACGACTAAGATCTTGCCAAAACGTTAGAATGTTATTTTGGTTCTTTCGTTAAAAGAGATTAGTCCTCTATAATCATTGCTTATAGTTTTTTTTTTATTTTTGTTAATTAGAAATATTAAAAAATATGTTTTTAATACATTAGTTCAAGTGCAACTTAAAAAATAAATAATACATAAAAAATACTCTACTCTCGGTGCCGTCAATATATAGTGTTACTGTAAAAATAATTATTTTGCGAGAATTATTTTGTCGCGATAGTTTAACCACAGGTATTATGTATTTGATATTGACAGTATAAACGTAAACAATAAATGTTTAGTTTAATTTTATTGTTTTTGTAACATAGATATAAATTTGAGCTTTGTGCAGTGAGTACAGTCCGTCTCTGAAAGTAACTTTAAATCCGTGCGTCCTTTAAGTTTGTAAACGGGATACAATATTTTTATTAACTTATTAATACATAGATTACATTTTCAACAATGAAATAAGTTTATAAACTACGGAAATAATTAACAATATATAAAAACCAGTTAACCTCGCTTAAACTAGCAGTGCCTGCGATTTTCTTCGCGTGAAACTAAAATATATTTAATGATTTTTGCCTGTTTTTGTAACCTTTTTCAATACAACTTGGCTCCTATTGGTGGTAGCGTAATGTTCAATAACCTGAAGCCTTCCTCAATGATTGCTCTATCAAATACAAAAATATAATTTATAAAATTGGATTGTTAATTTCTAAGATTAGCGCGGTCAAACAAACTTTTCCAATATATAATGTTAGTATAGATTTTATTAATTTATCCAATGCTTGATGATTTCCGACAAAGTACTTACTACTACCCACTTATTCAGTGTAAACAGCTCCTCAATAAGAGACGCTTCCTTCACCAATCTAAATTAACTTATTCCAACGATCCTTCGTCAAGTAGATCAGTCTATCCCTCCTCAATGTCTTAAACGGGTCACTTAACGTAATATGCTAATTTAAAAGTTTTGCAATTGATAAGTATAAAGTTAGTGATAACCTATACGGAACCGTTAATAAAGACTAAATGGTGTATTAAATACTTTTAAATTAAAACTCGTAAATTTGAGCTGGGCGGTGTGCTTTCTGCCTTTTTTATAGTTAAGGATTAGTTTCAAGTCCACAATCTCACTTGATGTTAAATGACGATGAAGCCCAAGATGGTGGCCACGCTAAGCCTAGTAGGTGTTTGGCGGCAGATTTTCAAGTTCAACTTGGTAGCTAACCGTGTTGGTATTAAAAAAGCACTACCACCGTGCTATGATTTCATCACGGTATTTTCCTTAACCGAATACTCAAGTTCATTGTAGGTGAATTCGAACTCACGTCTCTTGACGCAGCATCCCTATACGCCACCACTGACCTACCATCGCTTCACATCGACTTTGAGAGTATTGTATGTTAGGTTAATTGCGTTTGTCCATAACTAGAATTTTAAAACTATTTTCGTAATTGTCGTTTATACTGTTCGCACTAGCGGTGCTCGCGATTTCGTTCGCGTGGAACTAAAAAGTAATTAATCACTTTTGCCCGTTTTTGTAAAAAAAAAATCAATGAGTCGCTGTTCATATTGGTGGTTGCGTGATTTTAAATAGCCTAAAGCTTTCGACAAATATTACGATATCAAATACAAGAAGAGATTTTAAAATCCGACTTATAATTTCTAAGATTAGCGCGTTTAAACAAACTTTTTTGCTATATAACATTAATATAGGGAAGCGCAATTTACTTAGCTTTTGTTTTTCTGCAAACCTACATAGCTATAACTTAAAATCACTTGTATTTGTTACATGGAACAATAATAACTAACTTACATATATTGTACGCACTACGCAGTTTCTAGTATCTATTGGGGCGGTACACGGAGTTATTATTTTATGTAATTATACGTTTTCTTTTTTGTTATTTCTTATGTAACCTTTACATCATGTTAATTTTTATACGCGGTACATTAAATTATATTTCTTCCACATTTTTGTATACTTTATAGGGTTAGCGTTTAGACCACAATCTCAGCTGATGTTAAGCGACGATGTGGCCCAAGACGGTGAACACAATAAGCCTAGTGGAGGAACTAGCTCTCAAGTGCAACTGTCGGAAGACACCTCTAAGTATATGGTGGCAAATGTTCAACTTGAGGGTGGTAGCTAGTCAGTTCGGAATTTAATAAAGCCCTACCACCGTCCTATGGTTTCCTCAAGAAGTTTTCCGTAACCGAAAGCTCAGGCTCATTGCAGGTGGCTTCCAACCGAGCCATCAACGATTTATCGCGTTGCCTCCTATATTTAAATTTCATTGCCTGTTTTTGACTATTTTTTATTTATTTCATTTGTCTACTCTTGGCTGTTACTTTGCTTTTCATTCTAGACAGATTTCAAATCGACAAAATTATATTATTTTATCGCCTGTTGTACATGATAAAATCAAAAATAATATTTTCTTTTAAAGAGAAACTATGTATTTCTACAATATTATTTTTATAGTAACAATTATGATAATATTGGTATAACATGTGGGTCACGAAAAGGTAACACATACCGTTGATTGTATTCATGTAATATGGTGCGTACTTAAGTAGTTCAGTAGGTATTCTTAACACGCACTAAACAATATTTGTTTTAGTTTCAGGTATAAGGTCAGTCGTGTATCGGACTTATGACGCTCGTAGACTGTATTTTTCAATTATGACAACTTTCTATATAGTAAAAACGTACAAGTAAATACATAGTCTAAGCGAAAACATACATGATTGTGCGAAATTATAGTTTTCTACATTTTAACTTCAGGTATTGCTTTAGATATTTATGCTACTACTACATCCATGCTACCAGATGATACAAAATAACAATACAATAAAAAAAATATACTATACATCTTAAATTTATTTCAAGTATATTATTTACTTAAAGCGATGATAGCTCAGTGGAAATGTGTGGGAACGCCGCGACATGGGACGTGAGTTCGAATCCAACCACCTACAATGAGCTTGAGCTTTCGGTGAAGGAAAACATCGTGAGCAAACCATTGTATGTTGGTAGGGCTTTTTCAATGCCCGTCTGGATAGCTAACATCCTCAAGTTGAAAAATCTGCCGCAAAATACCAGTAGGTGTGTAATGGCAGTTGCACTTGAGAGACAGTTCCTCAAATAAACGCCGGCAACGCACCTGCGATTCCCCGGTGTTGTGTGTGTCCATAAGCAGTAGTGATTACTTACCGTCAGGTGACACGCTTACTCGTTTACCCCCTATTCTATAAAAAACTAACTTTCTCTGTATTGACGGAGAAAGCTATGACAACATTGGTTTTCAAAGCGTAATTGATTCTATAAATATTGCTTATAAATTCAGTGTCATACTAAATTAATATACAGGTTTTGACCATGAAGAGAGCTTAAATTGTCTGTGAATTCGCTGAAGATAATGAGATAATAAATGCCGGTTAGGGTTTTCACAAAGTTTCCATTGAAAAGTCCCAAACAATACCTTAGATAAAACCAATTTTAAATAACTAAATGACTGTAGAAATTGGTCATTTAATAAAAAAAAAATATTTAATGTTATTTTCTATTAATAACATCCAGAATGAAACGCATTGAAGTTTTATTAAAATTTAAACATGAGTCTTAGTTAGTGAGTATTTGACGATTACTTATCATATGATGAGTCCTACACGCTCCTCTTGTGGGAGGAAGTACGTTAATGTATATTGTCAACACGAAAACAAAAAAAGAGCAAAGTGAAATCTCTTTAGAAACTACTCTCTACTTGTAGATGGTAAGATACCTACTCCTTACATTACTTCGCAGTCACGCAATTATGCGTTATGTTCCTGCGGCCAATAGGCTGAACTGCCAATGGAACTGCTTGGGAGAGGCAGGTTTAAAAACTTCGAAAACATAGTAAAGCTACATGTAATTTTACAAGCCACCATAGGCTACAAACTGCTTACTGCTAAGGTGGACGCACTTTAAACTAAAATATCAATAATAATTACTACGAATAAATACAGTAAATGCAATATCATCCTACCTGTATGTTTCTTAATATTATCCTTTGAATACCTTAGAATAGTCATCCAAAACTAATTTAACCTTAAACAGTAAACATAATCATTTTAGCACAGCCCTAGCAGTATCCGTTTTGTATCGTCACGGGACTAATTTCGTTATGCGTTTGGTGCCAGCGTTTGCATAAAACTACTATTTGACAGTCTAGTTCGACGTACGTGAAGCAATATCTTCATCTGTCACAGCGGCCTTACACTCTGAACGCGCTCCAAAAACAGTGAATACAAACCTCAAAATAAGTGTCGTGGAAAGTGTAATCGAGAATATTGTCGAAAGTTTCGGGGTCGAGGTGAAAAGGTCGGTACGAGCTAGGAAATAGCATTATATTATTTCTCTCAGTGACTGTCTCAATTTTATTTAGGTATATCATATTATATCGTTAAGTGGACCTTTTTCAGAACGTTTTTTTGTTAACGTTTCATTGTATTATTTATTTGTCGATTTCCGCACGAATATATTATACCGAGTTGTAAAGAGTTTATGAAATACAATTTTGTTTATAAAATTGGATGGATTAGGATTTTGTAGAATTAATTATATTTTCCGTATTTGAAAGGATCGTGGAATACACAGGTGTTGAGTTTTTTTCCTTTTATACTTCCATGGATTATTATTTTAGTTTCTTTAAAAACAGTAACAGATGTAATAGATACGATGTTACTGTATATAAATACATGCCATCCTTTGACATAATTTGTAATTACCTTTTATGAAGAGGCTCTTTAGGCAATTGGATGAAAATTATTGCACTGTATAAAAAGTTACATCTGCCAGTCTGATTTAACCATTGCGTCTTCAAAATTGTATCTTTAAATGAATGGACATTGTTATATATCACACTATATAATATACCAATCAGTTAATGTCACTAACAAATACTGTTATAAAAGTGTTTTATATATACTGCAATATAATTTAAGCTTTTATATAATTAAATATGATATATAATCTAAGAAAGTTTTATTTTTTACTAGTACCTGTATGCAAATACATTTTTATGCAATAGGCTTGTAACTATTTGATTTTAAACAACGAAAACTTATTAACCATGTTACTTCCGAAACGACAATTTAGTATCATATTTATAAAATATAGACATAATTATATAATAATACGTAATTCCAATTATTAGACATCACCGTCATATGTAGACGCGAATTCGTACTCAATATGGTTTATATGTCTTTATATTCCTGCATCCGGGGTCATTGAAATTTTATATAATATTTACTGCATAAATAAAAGAAATACTGCATTTTCACCGTCTAGTTCACCTGTTCTTATAAATATTATATAAATATTGAGCGAATCATCGTAGCTTAAGTTTGTTTAGACAATTTCATATTATCATAATTTAAACATCTAATGAAAGTATATTTTAATTTATTATAATAATTTTTATTATAAGTGAATGTTAATAAACGACAAAAAAATTACGTAAAGGATTTATTTCAGTACAAAAAATAACAATCGGCGTCAAATGTATCAAACTCCATCATCTTCAATATAAATGTATCATATTGGTAGATTGAACAATTGAAAGAAACACTGAACCAAACATTTAAGAAATAATTCCCCTCGGTCTATATTTTAATTTAATGGAATAACAAGCGCAAAGGGTATAAAGTCGATAACACAAAATACGATTCCGTTTCGTTTATTCTAAGTAGGTAGTTTTCATTTGAAGAAGCACTATATGAAACGTAAAAATGAATCGATTTCAATGTTGACCAAGGAGTTCGTTGGCATGGAAAAACTTATCCATACGGAATTGATTTAGTTCAAGAATGGATGCGTGGTTAGATAGATTACGGACACAGTAAAAAACTACGACCAAAGATTAGTTACTCTTTACTGGCATAACTTTTACAAAGAATCGAATTTAATAGGTAGGTACACTATTTTATAATATTAAGTTAAATTTGTATTATTAACGCGTGTAATAACAATAAACAACGATTTCTAAATATTATTTCATGTCACATTAATGAGTATTTTCATGATATCAAATAAGCTGATGTAAAGTTATATTATTAAAAGTTACACTTTGTGTATGTAATGACCAGTAAAGGTTTCTGAAGATTTCTGTCTATTTAGGGTAGCTCGATTAGTGAAATACCTACACTCACAGAGATTCGCCGCGAAATAACTGTGTTATGTTCATGCAGTACGTAAAGTTTTCAAAACCCTTTCAAAATTGACGGGGGCAACTGTGTTCAATGACCGTAACGTGAGAATGTCTTTTGGTATACGTGTTCATAGGCTACAGTTATCGCATACTAATAATTTTGTCGCAAACTTGTTTTCGGTTTTAGTCGATTAAAAAATATTTGTACTTAGTAGCTCTAAAAAGTTTCATACATAGTTAATGCCTCTCTTTACCACACGTCCAATAAGTTTTTCGCGAGTAAAAAAGTAACCAATCACCGACTACAGGTTCCCATCTATCTCTATATCAAAGTTCATCAAAATCCGATCAGCAGTTTAGGCGTGAAAGCGTAATAAACAAACTCACACACTTCAGATGTATAATATTAAGCATAAGGATAGTAAAGATTAACATTCCATAATAAATATTATTTTTTGTTTATTACAGTATCGCAATAAGCTGAACGAACAGCAAAACGGCAGGCTGTCGGCCCAACGGGCAGCGCTCGGCGCGCGACAGGAGGAGATGCGAAGCATCGATCGACGTGTCTCTGAACTTCAAGCGCGACTCTTACGGAAGAGAGCACTCAATCGACAGTTAGCTGCTGCACATCGTCAACCCCAACAGCCACGGTAATGGGCAGCTCGTTTCTAAGTTTATTAATTTTACTAAACAACTGCTAATTTCTAAAGTGACTTCCTAAGTATTAAGCTTGCTTCAGAAGATGTTTTTTTCTCAATTAGTTAGGCTTACAATATTATTTACGCTTATTTCATACATTTTTATTTCAACGTCCAGCCTTTATTGATTCTGTATATTCTTATTACCACATATTTAAAAGCAGGTGCTTAAATGTAATTTTCCTTTCCCTTTTTATTGTTTAAATTGTTCTAGACATAACATAAAAAGTTACTGAATTATTTATTATAAAACTTAATGTTGCATCTGTGTTTGTTTCCAGGACAACGAACGCTACGCCTATGCAACAGCTACCAAGCTATCCCACCAATAACACCGCAGTAAACAATCAACCAAAGAATCAACCAGCAAGAGGCAATGTTGCTGCTGTCGAGCCATACAATCATGTGCCGCATGCTCAAAGCGTCAACCATAATAATAATTTCCAAGTAATTAATGATTTGTTTATTATTTATTATATTGTGTTAAATTTTAACACAATATGAATGGAAAGTATATAGTACTATTACGTTTTTAACATTTTTGGTAAATCCGTCTTGCATTATAGTGGTGACTTATCCCGTGTTTTTCAGGCTGGTAATTATTACTGGTAACTATTTCACTTTATGTTTTCAGGCCATGAAGCAAAATGTTATTCAAACTAATGTGCCATTGAAACAATTTACGCAAAGTGACAACATTCAAAGTCATATTACTCAAGAAGCGCTCTACCTCCAACAAAAACAAATGAGTAACCCAATATTCAATGGCTATCCTCACTCGCAGATACAAGACAACCAGTACCCTGGCCAGTATTCCAGCAAGCAAGAAAATTTCCACGTGCAACAAGGCATAGGTTCCACTTATGAACAAAAGATAGACAAGTATCAAGACTATTTGAAACCACAATACAGTCCAAATAGCACGAGTAGTTCCAACAGTAACCAAACCGGCAAAGATTTGAAAATAAACGAGCAAGAGTTCCTTCCAGAGTTCGCGGCGAGTAAATCAGATCCGAAGTATCAAACTTTGCCTTACAACACTAAATTCCCACAGAATAACGGGAAGAAGTCTGAGAATAAAAACGATAATCAAGACCCTAAGAATGCAATAAATGTTAATCATATGACGGTACATTCGACACCTTTATCAGTTGTAAACAAAAGTCTTGCAACACCGTTGAGTCAAACAGAAACATATCAACAAGAATCTACATATCAGTTGCAGAAATCTGACTCGTCCACTAGATGTAATCAAGAGGGGAAAGAGAATCATGCATATCCACAGAATAGGTTAAGTCAGAATAACTTGCAGAACGATTCAAAAAGCATTAAAAGTCAGCAAAGTAGCGTTCTGAAAGGCAGCTCTCCAAGCCTAGGTTCCAGTACAACCGGTAGTAGCTCTATTGGATTTGGGGTAAGTCACAGATCATATATTCATACTACTTTAATAAACCTTTGACTAATATAATAAAAAATGAAATAACAATAATTAAAAATTACTTTAGTTATATAGGAAAGTTAAGGTGAAGATTCATCTGTAATCTTAACTGCATAACTTCATTAATGTTGCTTTGTCTCATTTTCATTAAATACTGAAAATATAAAACAAAAATGTGGAGTAATACATACATATTAAATTACTTGACGAGTCTATTGCAATTTAATTAAAGCTGCACTTAATAAATGTATATATAAAGTACAAAAATAAAAAATAATATTATAAGTAATATTTCCTGTTTGATTACACAGATGTCTGAGTTGACTATACCTTTTTTCATTATTGGATATTAATATACATGCACTACTCATAATTGTTCTACCATATCAATATTTAGTATATCATCATCATCACGTAGGTTCATTACTGCACTTGTAAATATCATTATTCATTCATTCATTCCAGAAACCTGTATCGAGTGTAGCACCCACATCGGTTCAGTTATCGAGTGGAAAACCTTCACCAATATACCAGACATCATCCACAAAGATCCAACCAGTTCAACCACAGACAGTACAAACCCAAACCATTACATCATCCAATCATGTAGCTAGTAACGTAACTTCCCAATCTCAGATTGTTAGAAACACCGCATCAGGCTTGTCGACAAGCGCAGGAAGTAACTTCGGCGGTCAGAATGCATCATCGCAAAGTATTCTGTTGTCACCACCGCAGAGCGCTAGTACCCCGCTGTCCACGCCTGACATCAGTACCGACAAGTCACCCAAACCTGCACTACCTCCTAAACCAACAATAAAGGTATAAATATTTAAATACATTTTACAATTATGGAACTCGTAAGTTTAACTATTAGTTTATTTGATAGTATGAACTAGGATAGATAGACATTACATTGTCCAGCAAATTAGGAGATCGTAAGAAGTTAAGTTACTTATAATATATTATATTTACTTGGAAGAACTAATTTATATAAGTTTTTTTATGATATGAATCTATTCAAAGATCAAAGACAAACTGTAGGAAGCTTGATTTATATTGATAAATCAGTAAATATAAATATACTAAAGCGAAAAAAGCTTTGAAAGCGAATTTTAGCACATTCCCTCATGTGTCAAATTTATGTTACTTGTTTCAGACACCGCCTAGACAATCTGTAAACAATGAAGCAAATTTAAATTTTAACCAAGCTGACACTACCCCAATGCCCACCATACCTCTACCAGAACTATCCAATGACAGTGATCAAGCAAGTGTTAAAGAATCAAGCAACGGAAGCAGCAGTAATGATATGATAATAAAAGCACGCCCATTGACTATCAGAAAACCACCGCTTAGTGAACAGCCAAAATTAAGAAACTTAAACAATGTTAAAAACGGTATAAGTGTTAGTATAAACCGTAGAATAGAAATGCCGCCGGCATTTTTGTTTCCCGAAATGGATCATTTGAACATCGAATCTAACGAAAACGGCCTAAAAGATAAAACGAAACATAAAGATGAAGTAGATAGATCGATTAGTGATAAGGACGATAGTAAGGATAACGTAGTGTCAGATATAACAGAGCAAATTAGTTCAGTGGATTTGAACGGTCAGGATTCTCAGGGGCCTGAGAATGTGCTGAGGCGAACCAAGAAGGGGAATTTGAAACAGGGTGGCAAAGCGCCTCTAGCAAGGCGGGTTAGCTTTGATCCTCTCGCACTACTGTTGGATGCCAGTTTAGAAGGAGAATTGGAGCTTGTTAAGAAAACGGCAACACAGGTTCGTATACAAATATAAAATAGGTTCACATACCATTTTTAAACATGTTTTTTCTCTCATTAAACCTTGATTATCTAATAGCAGCATCAATAATAGTTTATGTTTAAATCAACTTACAAGTACTTTTAGATTATGCTTTGAAGGTTCAGTTTAGTTTTTTCAAATAAGTCTTCAACTAGGATTTTAAAAACATTTGTCCATTGTGCAAAAAGGTGCAGAATGCAAGCGCTGCAAATGACGAAGGGATCACCGCTCTCCATAACGCTATATGTGCAGGCCACTATGAAATTGTCAAGTAAGTAACTCTACATTATCTATGATTTTGCGTATGTAATAAATAATAAAATAAGCATAATATACAGAACGTCTGTAGAGCCCATTTCGTGTAACAGTGCCTCTTAGCCGCGTGGTACACTAGTATCAAAAATTTTTGTATGTCTTGGTTTGAAATATACATCAGCAATTTAATTACAATAATACATACTTTTGCTTAGTTAATAAATAAATTGAGGTGTATGATAATGTGTTCCATATTTGTTATAACTGATTATACCTAAGTCTACGAAAAAAAGTCATGCCATGCTTAACCTTAATAAAAAACATAATTTTACAGTACTTTCTTAAACTTATAACATTATTTGTTATAAGATAATAATGTTATCCATTATCAATCACTGTAAATCCAGTGGAAGGAATAACTCTGCTCTCTTTCACATAATGGAATTTAGAAAATTAATATTTAAATTATTATTTCAGATTCTTAGTCGAACTCGGATGCGATGTGAACGCCCAGGATTCTGATGGGTGGACGCCACTCCATTGCGCTGCGTCTTGCAATAACCTATCAATGGTTCGATTTCTTGTCGACAATGGTTAGTATTTTCTTCAACCTACTAATTATTTACTTTAGTTGAATAGATTATTATGAAACTTGTATATGGTATGGTTATACTACCATGTGGTTCCTAATATGTAGTTTTACCAATTGCTGTTCACACCATAAATAAATTTCTTTACTATCCTAAGCTTTACAGTAAGTATTTTTTATATACATATTTTATATATTAATTTTGCACAGTAACTTATATTTGAGGTCATTTTTAATACTTTATAGGTTTAGCGTTATGGATACAATCTCACCTGATGTTACGTGACGATATGGCCCAAGATCTGTCTGACTGACTGACTGACTGTGGTCAGTCTGACTTTCAAGTGGAACTGCCGGCAAAAACCTATAGGTATTTAGCAGCTGATTTTCAATTTGAGGGTGGTAGCTAGCTAAGTGGGCATTACAAAAGCCTCACCACCATGCTATGGGTCCCTTATGTTGTATTCAGGCAACGATAGCTCATGCTCATTGCAGCTGGATTCGAAATCGCGTCCATTGACACGGCATCCGTACACATTACCAACTGAGCCATAATCGCAACAAAATGTCCATGTTATATCTCGCTGAATATGATTTTAATGTTTAAAATATTCTTGCCAGGAGCGTGTATATTTGCAACCACCTTGTCAGACCATGAGACAGCGGCTGAAAAATGCGAAGAAGACGAAGAAGGCTTTGATGGATGTTCAGAATATTTATACAGTAGGATACCTTTTTAATTACATATTATAGTTTAATTACCTACATAGTCCCAATGAAAGTATACTCAGGGCATTTATTTATTGTAATTATTTTTTAGTTTGATATAATACAACATTGAAATATTAGTGCAACTAAAAATCACACTTCCACCATTAGAAGCAAAGCTGTATTGAAAAGTGTTACAAAATATTATAAAATAAAATATTTGTGCCAAGCGGACCAAGTTTCCACAGCTAATATTATATAAATTATCTACATTGCCCTTATCTCAAATACCCTTATGCGCTGGGTTCATTCCTTTGGATAACATTTAAATTTCAGAAAATATATACTTGTACTAGAAAAATAAATGACTGTTTAAATGCCGATGAATACATATTTACTAGTATGTAGAATTAACATGTGCATTTTCTTAGCACCATATTCCTAGTTATTGTACGTTAATAATAACAACATATTTTTCATATAAGGTGTTCAAGAGAAATTGGGCATTATGAACAATGGGTTAGTGTACGCTGTATTCTCCTATACGGCGGCCCGCAGTGACGAACTATCTTTCGAAACTGGAGCAAGACTGCAAGTCTTACGAAAAGGGGACGACAACGAGAGAGAATGGTGGTGGTGTCGTGATGATAACGGACAGGAAGGATATGTACCTAGGAATTTGCTGGGGGTTAGTACAGATAAAACCATTTCACTTTTTTTATAGTTTTGCCCATAATATCATCCGATGTTAAGTAACGATGTGGTCTAAAATGGTGGACACATTGGAGGGCTGGCTTTCAGTGAAACTGCCGAAGATCACCTATGGGTAATTAGCGGCAGGTTTTCACCTTAGGGTGGTTGTGGGCTAACTAGAAGTGCGAAAGCTGGCCCTGGTCTCTGGTAACACGAGTTTACCAGAGTGGTGCGTTTTAGTGGGTAGTGTAGTGTAGGGTAGTGTAGTGGGTAGTGGGTAACTTATCACCCGACGAGTCTCACCACATGCTTCTCTCGTCTTTGGTCTAAGCCCGAGTAATGCGTTTGCGATGTGTAAGTACGTAAAAAGAATATTCAAATTAAAAAATGGAGGTAGCTAGACAGGCGGTCTTTAGAAAAAACCCTATTACCATGCTATGGTTTCATCACGCTGTTTTCTTTCACCGAAGGCTCGGGCTCATTGCAAGAATTGGAACTTAGGTCCATTGACACGGTGTTCGAACACACACAAACAATTGAACCATCGTCACTTCATTTTATTCAAAGTCAATTAACATTCAAATTACTACTGCTATATACTTTTAAATACATAATTTATCGAAAAAAATACAGTAAATATTATAAAACCATAAACACTAAGCTATATATACGTAGAAGGAAACGAAAATTAATTCTATGAATAAATTATATAGGTATCTAAAATGATTTACTTAATTAAGGTAATGACGGTAAATAAACATTTAATAATATTCACAATTTAATTTATGCATAGTTATAAAGTGATTCTTGTAAAATATATTAATGAATAGGAGAGTAATCTTAAAGTTATATTTTTGGTTATGAAGGTCATTGGATGCCGTTTTTTTACACCTAACTTTATTAAGTATTGAAATCCAATTTTGGTTGTAGTATTTTCGGTGTATGTTTAATTATATCGCCATAAACCTGTAAAACTTTGTTATAGAAATTTACAATAATGTTTATTTTTTTTATTTTGCAGTTATATCCCCGAGTAACCCCACAGCAAGAATGAAGAAAATCTTAGTGTTAGCAATTATTACCTGATTATCTTGTATATAGTACAGTTCTTTTTATTTTTTATGTATTTATATCACTGTAATCTAAAAATATCGGATATTGTATACAATTTTATCAGATCTAATATTTTGTAAATATAAAAACTGTTTAAGTTCAAAACGAATGAGATTATATTGTACATTTTATAAATAATAATATGAAGTCATCATTGATATTGGTCATAAAGTTTGTATATTGTTCTTAGTGTGTCTGCAAATATTGTGAGGTAATACACATAAACTGACAATACAAATAATTACGAAAAATTATCACAGTCTTTTATTTTCATATTATGTTGGTAGCTCGTAGATGATTTTACCCTTAATTCCAGAAATATAACCAAAACAGAAAAATCTTTGTGAAGGGAAACATAAATTTTATGGCATTATTAGAAATATTGGGCTTTTGAATTGTTGGTTTGAATTTTGAAATGCTAATTGGAAAAAAAATTTGATACCTACCGACTATTCGTAACTAATATTGAAAGAATTTAAAAATATCAATATTAGCAATTTGATGCTGAGGAACTTCCGTGAACGTCATGTGGAACGGCTGAAGGCATGTTGATTTTATTAAACACTAGCTGACCCGGTGAACCTCGTATCACTTATAATCGATGTTCGTTATTATCGATAATACTTAGAAACGATTTGACCGATTTTGATTTTATTTTTTTACATGTTGATTACCTATAATCAATCCTAATCAATCTTCTAACTTCAATTCTTTAAGATCTATAGAACTGGCTATATCTGATATCGTTTCTGTTTTTCATTTCTTTTGGTTATTGAATGAAACTTGTTTATAACTCTAATTGATTAAATGTCTTTTAATTATATGAAAATTAAATATAGTTAATACGATGCTTATTGATGTAATATTTTTTGTTTCTTCTTGTGCTGCGTAAATATACGTTTATTTTTTTATTTGACGTGTGAACACAGGTATCGATTCGTCCGTTCACGAATCTCCAAAAGTTGAGTACGTAAATTTCCAACTCGTTTTGTTGTTTGTTAATCGTCTTCGCATTAGAAAGTAGCATGGGAAATTTTAGTTGGTTAAAATCGAATGGCAAATCCGTTGGAATCATCTGCTTACTTATGTACCTTCAAAACATAATCCAAACTCATTTTATTGTCAGTAACTCTCGAACGCAATACCGACATATCAATACGACTATTCTCAATATCTGTCGCACGCTGGACATCAGTTCGATTAACACGTGACGTGGCTTGTCGCACATTTGAAATAATAAAAGTAATTCGTTTACTCGTGAAACTGAAAACTTCGTTTAGAATGAAAGTAAAACTAATGTACCACTACGCGACGATTGCGAAATGTAACGCTATTTTGGAAAATGTACAAAGATACAAATATAAATTTTTTCTAACTAATTAATTTGTATTTGTTTTTAATGTTTTTTAGGCTTTTTGTAATTATAAAATTTTCTTCGAAATTTTCTTAAATAGATTCCTTACAGTCTTAAGTACCATTCAATCACTCACTTTTCATATTATGAGATAAAAAAAAAAATGTTTGTTTTTTTTCCTTTATAGAAACCATGTCCTGACCATAATGAAGACAATAAAAAGAATTATCCAATTTGGTGCAGCCGTTCGAAAGTTATACACGTACATACATTTTGGCGATCCATTTTTTTATATAAACATATGTTTTAATGTTCTGCTTAACTTCCTTAAGTATTTCTTTCATAAGAACCTTCTTCGGACAAAAATTAATATAACAAAAAAAGATTTAGCGAAATTGTTCCTACCGTTCACGCGTGATGCGATGACCAAGGGAAATAGAGATTCATTTTTATATATAGACTAGATTATTTTCACATTATGTAGGTACCTCGTGGACGATTTTAAACCTTAAATAATCCCAGATATATAAGAAAAAGAAAAATCTTTGAGATAATTGCGCTACAATCCCAAAACACGTTCTATTATCTGTGTTTTGTAACATTGTGATTCTTAAACTATAAAATCTCAGACTCATTTTTCTTAACATTTGATAACCGTGTACATAGGCCAGGTTTCACTTAGCATTTACGACCACGCTTTTCCTGTTCCACTATCTTGCGATCGTTACAAACAATTGTAATCAATCCAAGTGTACTCCTGGAGATGGGTCGTTGTGTATTTGGCGTGAGTGCAAATAATGACGTCTTTAACGTTATTTTCGCTGCAACCACAATGACCATAGTCATGTGGAACTGTTGAAAGTATGTTAATTGTATTAAAGACTAGATGTCGTTATAACTTAATTTTATAAAGAGCAGATAGTGTACCACACAGCTATATAATCCATCATATATTATATAAATGGCGTAGTTGTATACTTGGCGTAAGTGGCAATAAGACGTTATAATAACATTTTCGTTGCGACCACAATGAGCTTTTTTTTTATTTTTTTCTACCTGACATACGTTGTTAGCCGTAAGGGCTTTGACAGCTTTACCGAACTTTTTGGGGCGAATGCTTAGGACACTCAGCCCCGTGGCAGCGGGCGCAAGGGTGCCAAAATGGCCGGACCTCGGTTTGGACTACTGCCAGAACACGAACAAAGGTTCGCGATCCTAACTAACCAACAGGCCCCAACCCACTAGGTTTAGTGGTCCTAACAATAACATAGGGCAAGCCACGCAAGGGCCGCGG
This sequence comes from Actias luna, assembly GCA_039707435.1. NCBI lineage: Eukaryota > Metazoa > Arthropoda > Insecta > Lepidoptera > Saturniidae > Actias > Actias luna. The sequence goes on along the minus strand of JAZHAC010000002.1, from coordinate 9,750,196 downwards.
GGGTAGTCCCTTACAGAACCGTGTACTTAATGTGTGGGTGTGCACGGATGATATGCGGTGTGATGATGTACTCTCATTGATGTAGAGTGTCACTGTATCGCGCGTGCAGAGTCACTTGAGGGCTCCTATCCGGAGGATCGATCGTAATTCACCACAATGAGCTAAGTCGTGTAAAATGGCTGAAGGCATGTTGATCTTATTATACACTAGATGTCGGTATAACTTTGCATTATAAAGAGTTGTGTTGTACTTCATGGCTATATAGTCAGGCATATTTTATATAGATGGCGCAGATCTAAATACACGTCCATACTGTTGAGTAAATATAAAAGCTAAATGAACCGTAGTCAATAATAGTACAATCTTGCCTCGCCTGCCATGACACAGTACAAACCAAAGTTAGTTTCTCAGATCCTGAAGGGGATCAGTTAGTTTCGATTTTACTACTTTCAATCAGGTAATAGTCTCAGGCACCGCTAGTTAGGTTTCTATATGTACAATCTATAGCGCCATTACAATCACTCTTCTCTTTTTATTAGTAGCTAGTACCGCGTTCGATTCTCTCTTTCGCGTTTCGGCAACACCCCAAGCCGAGGTTCGGTCACTAGTAACACCCTTGTGCGAGTTGGCCCTCGAGCTCGAACGCTTTCCGCGCTCGCCCCCTAATTCGGTGAATCTGTAAAAACCCCTCAGGCTAACAGTGTCGGTTTCTTCGAAAAAAAAAATAGCCAATAATATTGTCTAGTGCAGCGGTATTGAACCTAGTGTATCAAAATGCCATATTTTTAAAACGGAATAGAACTAAATATTAATTAATATTTTTTGCTCGTTTGTGTATTTTTTTTAATACAGCTTTGCTCGTATTTGTGGTAGCATGATGTGAAATAGCCTAAAGTGTCCCTCAATGATTACTCTGCAAAAATTATTTTTAAAATTCGACTGGCAGTTCCTAAGATAAGAGCGTTGCAAAAAACATTTTCGCTTAATAATATTTATACTCCATAATCTGCACTATAAAACAGGGTTGATCTAAAATTTCGTATACGTAAATAAAATTATTCAAAATAAAATGTATTTCATTAAAATTTTTGTAATAATTTCAGATAAGACCGCGTTGGATTGCATAATAAATTGTGAATATTTATATATGTGGGTAATTAATATATATAGCAACAGTTAATCTTTTCTCAACACTTAGTTGTTATGTATATCAAAACAAACATGACAATACAATACATTTAACATACTATTCATTTTTATAGGATTTAAAAATAAAAAAAAATATTAATAGCAAAAATTTATTATCTAAATATAAAATTACATTTCACCATCATCAGAATCTTCGATGTCAGCCAGAGCCTGTTTAGCGAGATTTTCAGCTTCAGTGGCTACATCCCGGGGCACCATTTGGTGGAGACCTTTTGTATCCTTAGAAACCCACGAAAGTTCTAATTCGAACTGCTTGTCTTTTAGTTCATCGTGGACAATATATATGCTGAAAATAAAAATATGATCAAATAATAAAAAAAATACAAACATCATTTGTTCAACATCAATGCAACAAATATACACATAAATTATTGTTCCAAATTTTATTATGTTTTAGTCAATAATTATCACTTGCACTTTATAAATTCAGTTACGATAATTTGAAATCTTGTTAATAATAGGTTTATATGCGATATATTTATATTATTATCCTTACTAATATTATAAATGTAAAAGGGAGTTTGTTTGTTTAGCTTTCACGTCTATACCGCTGAATCGATTATTATGAATTTTGGTATAGAGATAGGTGGGAACATGAAGACGGCGATAGGCTACTTTTTCTCGTGAAGACCTTATGGAAGTAGGGTAAAGAGAGGGATAAACTTTGTATGAAACTTTTTATTGCGTCATACGAATTGTATGACAAAATCAATATTAAGGCGAGCGAAACCGCACGCAAAATCTAGTTAATATTATAAAACGGAAAATTTGTTTATTTCAACGAACTAATCACAGGTTTAATCACTAATCAGGAACTATCAGTCAGATTTAAAAATTATTTTCGTATTTGATGGAGCTGTCATTGAGGAATGCCTTAGTCTATTTAAAATCACACTACCACCAATAGGATAATAGTTTAATTTAATATTTTAAGACAAAAATATATGATGAAATTTTATTTCTATTAGTAAACTCATTTAGGAGTTACACAATACCTAACAGTCATACATAATATTTTTATACATAGGTCTTTATGAAATTGCCGTTTTATATGAAAAATCAAACAATTTTATTCTCTATATTTTATATTTCTATTAATCAAAATAATCACACATGCAGTCGATGCATTTCTGCCAAGGCAATGGCAGGTTATCGATGCCCTTCTTGAAGAAATCAGCTGGACGGAAGGCAACAGATTCTTCAAAAGCATTTTGTACTGTTTCTCGAGTATTGAATTTTTTCCCGCCTAGAAGTTATCCAAATTCTGGAAAAACTAGAAATGTGTAGGTGCAAGGTCTGGTGCGTACGGTGGATTACGGAGAGCTTCCAACCCCAGCTCTTGCAACATACACACCGTCTGCTGTACAGTATGAGGTCGTGCGTTGTCTTGCAACAGCAGCGGAGACAAACGATTGACCAAACCTGATTGAAGATGTGCGAGCTTCTCTATAATTGTCTTCAATTCTTCACAGTACACATCGGCAGTAATGTCCATCCCGTTTGATAAGTAGCTGTGATGAATCAGAACTGCGCTAGACTACCAAACAGTGACCATCACTTTTCTAGGGGTAAGTTTTAGTTGAGGTGCTGAACCAGGATCCAACCAACTTGCTGAGTGCTTACGACAACATAATCAATTTTTTGTCGCAGGTGACAATGCGGTTTAAAATAAGGAATTTGTGTGCCTATTGAGTAGTGCAAAGCACGTCTCGACGCGTACCTCACGCTGGGGATCATTGCGTTTGTAGGGCATTCATTTGTCAATCTTCTGTACCTTGCTAGTTAGACGCAATGGACTAATATTGATTTGACAAAAGCTGCTGCTAATTCAGCCGTAGATTGAGTATCATCAGCTTCCACAATTGCCTTTAATTCGTCATTGTCGATCAAAGTTATCGGACGACCACGAAGTTCATTTTTCTGGTCGAAATTTCCAGAATGACTTCATGGCTACTTAGCCAAACCAATAACAGGCTGTGCGTTGATTTCTAGTGTTAGCTCCGTAAACGTCGTTGATATTATATGCCGCCTCCACGGTACTCATATTCTATAATTACTCGAATTTTTAACATATCCATGATGACGAAAAATATTCAAATGCGATGATAACATAACACTAATAAATAAACAAATGATTGCTTTTGGAAAAATAATTTCATGCTTTTAAAATAAAATCCATTTGATATAAAAATTCTTAGTCAAAGAAATATTATTTTAATTTGAAATGATCAGTACTACAGAATAGTAATTTCATAGGTAAAAACACCAATTATAAAGATTACAAGATTCTTGCATGCTGATAACCATGTGCGAGGAAATATATAATAATAATAATAATAGGCCTTTATTTCCATGACATTAGCATTAGCAGGAAATAGGTAAATTTTATTCACACCAAATTCCTTCAAATTCTATCATAGCCCAAATTACTGAATAAGGTTACATTCACTTTTTTTAATGGAATGGAGGCAAACGAGCTAGTAAGTCACCTGATGGTAAGTGATCACCGCCACCCATGGACATCCACAACACTAGGTGAATCGCAGGTGCGTTGCTGGCCTTTATATGAGAGACTGGCTTCAGGTTTTCAGGTTTTCATTCATTAGTGTCCCCGATGGCTCCAATACAAAAACCCTTTCCATGTGGCATTAAATATGTCACCATAAGATTTATACAAGATATTTCAACTTACATTCTAGCAGCTTCCTTCACCAGCTCTTTAACAGTAAGATCAGCCAGCTTCAGTTTCTCTATTTCTGTCTTTGCAGCTTGCTTTGCCTTGCCAACAGCACATCCAAAGTAGGACTGGAACAGAAAGAGTATTATCTATTTTATTATATTTCTATATTATATAGTATTATCTATCTATTATATTTAATAAATAACTGCGATAAAATCCATTTAAATTAGTTTTATTTCAATGAATAATATTCGCGTAAACCTAAGAAATCACTATTTTCTTTAATTGAATAATTTAAAATTTGAACACTAGCAATTTACACTATGATAGGTTTAAATTTGAACAATGTACATATTAATTGTTGGTATAAAAGAATTTCATAATTACCTTGTATAATAAAATAATAATATTAAAAAAAAGTAATAAAAATCAGGCATGTCTTTAGATATACACCTATCATATTTACACCTTCAGAGAAAAGACAATGTCCATATTTAACTAAGATGGCTAATTATAAATATATTATACTAATGCAATATTATGCATAATATTTTGTTTTACTTCGATCTTAAGTGATTTGTTTGGCCCCAGACAGCATACTTAGAACTTGCAGCAACTATAAACTTATTCTCAAGTGTACAGGGAACTCATCAGATTTTCTACTTGAGAGACACACCTAACTAGACAAGTTTCAGATATATTGCTACTAATAACTATATAACAGCTTTACCTTTGATTTCATACCATTTTATCCTCTTAAGCATATAACCACACAACTTTTTTTTTTTTTTTTGAATTGACATACGCTGTTAGCCGTAAGGGCTTTGACAGCTTCACCGAACTTTTTGGGGCCAGTGCTGAGGGCACTCAGCTCCGAGGCAGCGAGCGCAAGGTGGCCAGAATGGCCGAACCTCAGCTTGGGATGCTGCGGGAAAAACTAACAAAGATCGTGCGGGTAGTCCCTTACAGAACCGTATACTTAACGTGTAGGTGTGCATGGATGGTATGCGGTGTGATGATGTACTCTCAGTGATGTAGAGTGCCATTGTATCGCGCGAGCAGAGTCACTTGAGGGCTCCTATCCGGAGGATCGAACCTAGGCTCAAGCGTCTGCAGAGGGAGGCCGCGGCGGGTGTGCGGGAGCGAAATTAACCGCTCGGCCTCGGCGGCGAGGGCGGTGGTTACGCGGGCGTGTACGCGGACACGTACGATTGGTGGAGACGGTAGGAAGAAGTGCGTTCAATCTCGTTATTTTATCGACGGGATCAGTGAAGCAATTACGTGGCCGGCGCGCGAAACCTTTGGCGTGCGGATTAGCATTGTAGCTCACTGCGTGTGCTATTTTGGGGTTGGGATGAACTTCGGCTTTTTCGAAGAATTGCTTTGTAAGGTCTTTGATATATGCATATATGGACGGAATATCCATATCTTTATGGAGATCTACATTACGGACGTACGGAGGGGCTTGGACGGCTATACGCATGAATTTATTTTGCAGAACTTGTAGTTTGCGAAGGGTGGTGTGCGAAGCGTGAGCGAATACGGGGCAACTGTAGGTAAGTATGGGACGGATGCATACTTTGTATATTGTGAGCTTATGTCTGAGTGACATTTTGCTCTTAGAGGAGGTTAGATTGCGTAGTAAAGCCATAGCTGTGGTGGCTTTTTTCTGTACATAATCTATATGTTTGTTAAAGGTGAGATGTTTATCTAAAACTACACCAAGGTATTTAGTTTGGTTAGCCCAGAGGATATTGACACCAAAAAGATGCAATGTTCTTTTTATATTCTTCCTCGCGTGAGGATCGAACATAATAGCCGCGCTTTTGTCTGGATTTATTCCTATGCGCCATTTGAGGCACCAGGACCCGAACGTAGACACAGCCCTTTGGACGCGGTAGTATAAGTGAATCCTATTCCTGCCTGAGCTGAAGATGACCGTGTCGTCTGCGTAAGAGCCTACTGCGGTGTCGGGGAATTCGGGGATGTCACTAACAAACAGGTTGAAGAGGCAAGGGGCTAGGATAGAACCTTGCGGGACTCCTGATCTTATTGAATGTGGTGAGGATAGAGTTCCGTCCGCTTTATAGCAGAAAGTACGGTCTGATAGGTAAGCGAGGATTATGCGGACTAGTCTGTCCGGGACTTGAAAGAGATTGAGTTTAAATATGAGGCCTTCGTGCCAGACCTTATCGAAAGCTTTGGCTATGTCGAAAAATACGGCAAGTGTGCGCCTAGGACGGCGTGGCTCCGTGAAATTGGAGAGAATATGCTCCGTGAGGCGGAGCACTTGGTGGGTACACGAGTGCTTCGGTCGAAAGCCGAATTGCTCGTGTGGTAAGAGACATTTCTCTGAGACAATGGATTGAAGTCGGTTCAGAAGGAGCCGCTCGTATATTTTACCTAACGTATTGAGGAGGCTAATTGGGCGATAGCTTTCTGGGAGAGATGCCTTTTTCCCGGATTTGCGGATACCTATTACCGTTGCCTTTTTCCAAGCGGCTGGAAAATGGCAGTGAATTATGGCCGCATTGAAGATACAGACCAGAAGAGCTATAAGTTTATCAGGGAGAAGTTTTAGGGCTTCGTTCCTGATTCCATCAGGACCAGGGGCTTTCCTTGGCTTAAGGCGTTTTATGATCGCGACAACTTCGTCATTTGTGACCGGGTCTAAATTTTCAATTGGTGGGGTCTCTCTTATTGATTGAATTGTTCGATTGACCCTCCCGATGTGTCCGGGATCTATGGTATGATATTCATAGGAATTGGGAGAACACTGTTGTGCGAGAGTGGTAGCGAGATACTCTGCCTTGTCTATACTTTCGAAGGCGGGCAAATTGCCGGGGCCTCTATCCAGCGGTGGCATTGAAGATGAGTAGCTGCTCTTTTGTTTACGGACAAGATCCCAGAAGGCAAGATGAGATGGTTGGATTTCCTCTAAAAGACTGTCCCATCTTTGACCGCGGAGTTCGGAGATACGAGTTTTAATTAATCGTTGTAAGTTACGTAGCCGTACGCGATTTTCCTCCGTCGGATAAGAATCATGGGCGCGAGTCGCGGCGTTTTTTTCCGTGATCAGTCTTCGAATGTCATCAGGGAGTATGAAGCGGCGATCGTTTGCCGCCTTTACATCTTTCGAGGTTTCGCTGATGGCATTCTGGAGGTGACCGACGAGGGAGTCAATTGCCACATCGGCATCGGTCACAGACTTTATCTCGTCGGGGATCCTATCTAAGAAAGGGGAGGAGAGATTATTTGAGAGATAGTGTTTGAGCTTTGGATAGTCAGCCACTTTGACTGAAGCAGGTGTGTGGTCACCCGGGTGACCTAGTTGCAAAACTACTGGGCGGTGATCGGAATCTAGTTCATGTACGACATCGATTTGTCGTACCTGAAGCGCGATCCCTTTTAAAATAGCTATGTCTAAAACTGAAGGGCGGCAGTTAGCTTGATAATGAGTTGGCTCAGAAGGAGCAATTACGTCGAACGTAAGCGTATTTTCTAGCCAGTATAGAGTCCTACCATTAGTGGTACTACGCGGGTTGTTGTATTGAATGTGCCCGCTATTTAGATCGCCAGCCACTATAACAGAGTCACCAAGCGCGAAAAGCGTCTCCAGATCCGACTGGAGGAGAGTTTTATTAGGCGAAAGGTACGCGGAAACGATAAAGATAGTGGGATGACCGGTCATACCCACTCTACACACCGAGACTTCTAAATTTGTAAGTTCGGGAGGATCTATTGGCATGCAATATAGTGACTTTCTGTAGTATATGAGCGTGCCCCCGCCTCTTACGCCGATACGATCATTTCTTACTATCTTGTAGTTCGCAATCGCGGGATTGCGAACGCTCGGTTTTAAAAGAGTTTCTTGTGCTAGAAACACGTCTATTTGCCGCTCCTTAAGGAAGCTAGCTACCAAGTCGCGTTGGGACTTCAGGTTGCGCGCGTTAAAAAAGGACAAAGATAAGCCTCGGGGTCTAATCTTATCCTCCATTGCGAGTTTATTTAGGAGAAGCGCGGATAAGGCGTTGCATGGTCATTGCAATGCCTGGGAAGCACTTAATAGCTTTTAGACGGCCAAAATCCTGACTAGCGCTAATCATGTCGTCGAACGCAATGATATCATCTACGGAGTGTTCTTCTAGTAGTTCGGCGAGCCAGTCGATGCCTTTGAAACCAGTAGAAGGGCCGGCCGCGGTGAGTTTCGCGGGTTTAGCCTTCGGAGGCTGCTGATTGGTGGTCCACGCGTTGGTTGGAGCTAGTGTGGGTCTTTGGGGAGGAGATGGGTTCGCAGAAGTGACCCGCGCTGGCTTACCCAGGCTCGGGAAATCCTGATTAGACATGAGTGGCGGCGGTGCGGTACGTGCAGCCCTTATTTGCGCTGAGGGCGCCTGATTATAGAAACGCGTGTGTCTTGTGCGTGGAGCGCGTTCACACCCGCGATAGTTCGCGGGGTGCCCGGCTTTACCACATAAGACGCAGCTCGGTGGAGTTGGAGAGTCACGGGTGCGAGAGCACTCCTTAGTGGAGTGGTTTTCTAAACATTTGACGCAACGCGGGTTGATAAAGCAGTTGCGAGCGGAGTGGCCGTATGCTTGACAGTTACGGCATTGAGTGGGGGTATGCCTCTTATGGGGGATCTCTACAACTATGCCGGAGAGGCCGCACACGGATTGGAGGGAGAAAATTTCTTTCCCTTCCTTGGATCGGTCCAAAGTGACTAGAACTAGGTCGTATAGTTTTTTTGTTATATTATGGTACATTCGATGTACCTCGTGGACCGGTAAATTTTTCTCCTTAAGGGAGGCTAGGATTAGCTCCTCGGGGAGCTCTTTAGGAACGCGCCTAAGAACGACGCGCAGAAGGCGCTCTTCTTCAGTTGTGTAGGTATAATACTGGTGTTTTCCTTCACGGAGAAAGGACGTTAGATTCTTATAATCTGTAATAGATGGGACTTTAACCTGTATCCCTGAAGGGGTGCTGGTGGCCCTAGTGTATGCAATTTTCCTTGAGTTAAGCTGGGCCGAGATGCTTACCCAGGAAGCCTTATCGCAGATCGTAACGGGGGGCGGTGGGCGTACCGCTTTCTCAGTCGAGCTAGCGGATGTGGAAGGTTGGGTCATTGGGGTATTAGTGTTCTCGGATGCAGTAGGGACGCGCCTTGTTTTTGTGGCAGCAGATTCAACTGTTGAGGGTGATAGCACCCTCTTGTTCTTGGCCTTGGTGACTATTATAAAGTCGGCTTCAGGATTGTTTTGAGCATCCAAATCGAGGTCCCTCATTTCAGCCTCGTTTTCGGGAATCGGGTCGGGGGATAATAGAGAGAAAGAGTTCGCCGTAGGTATTGGCCGTGGTGCGTACGAAATTTGCTCCTCGAAAGGACGAGGTGCAACCGTGGGGGTGGGGGTCGCTGAAGGCGACTGTGTACGTGTCATGTTGATAGTAGGTGCCTGCGAGTGAATTAACACAGGCGAGCGGGATCGGGAGCGCGAGTGTGGAGATGCTGGGCGACGCACTGGTGCTGTCGCTGCGGTAGGGGTGCGGAGAGGTAGTAATGTGGATGGGGGTGACGCCGGTCGAGCACGAGTTGGTGCATTCGCCGCGGTCGGTGGGGTGCGAACGCGTTGGACCGGTTGGGAGGCGAGGAACGCCTTGAGCAAGTCTGGTTGCTCTCTACCTATGAAGGCACGTAGCCTTAAATATAAATCTTCCGGACGATTGGCCATGGTCCGGATGTAGGGCTTGGGGCGAGAAAATTTGCTCGTAAGCCTAAGTGAAACCTCCCTGCCAGAACGGCAGGGGGGCGCTGTTAGCAAAAAACTAACGAACTATCCCAAGTTCGGAGAAATAACATTTAAACCACACAACTTGATTTATACAGTGAACATAGGATCATTACTTCAGAACTGCATATTTTACAGTGCCAATTTTGAAGCATACTTAATTTTTAGTAAAGTTTGGTAATACTAAAGTACAACACATAAGGGAAAATATTATATACAGCAAAATAATAGTGTGTAATTAAGAAAATATCAATTGATATTAATACTAGACTGTTACAATGCTGCTTTATACCACAGTACTTTGATAGCATATTCGTAACATAATATTTGTCTGCACTCAAGCTCAGTAACAAATATGATTATTGTACTTATATTAGTTGAGATAAGTCAAATGTGCTTTATCCTGAAGCCAAAATATGATCAAATGTACAGAAATACAAACATAGTATCTAATCTTCCACCACATATTTAATTTCATTTTTATCACAAGCAGAACATTTGCTGGAGAAACAAAATAGTCATTTGTCAACATCATACGCCACATTTGAAAATAATGCAGAATTTCTATTGAGAAATTTAGCATTGACCCACTATGACCCACATGTGTAGATGAGTTGCTGTAAGCTTGATATGAGTGAGAATAATGATGTATTTGCTGCAATCACAAGTGCTCATCATGTGGAGCAGCTGAAGTCATGTTTAAGGCATTGTGAACACTAAGTATAACATAGCCTAAATAGGTACTTCATTCCATCACTAATAGTTGGTGATATTATGTTGTATTATTTAATAATATTCACACAATTTATTCTAAATGATTTCTGAAAATATTCTAAATGAAATAACTTACAAATGAAACACCACTTGGCTCCAGCATGTACATCTGTGGTCCTTCATACTCTGACCATGTCCCCATTACCACTGAACATCCATATGGGCGCACAGCACTGTACAGTGTGTATGCATGCATGTACATAGAAACCCTTTCATTCAAGTACTTAAGTGGTACTGGAGTACCAAACTGAGATCTGTAGTTTGATGCTTCAGAACGGGCTGTTTCAACAATTTGTCTTGCATCAGAAATAAGACCTGCAACTGCCTGGAATTAAATAAATATTACATTCAATTTACAAATTAATATTTGCCCTTTTAAATCTCTTTCAAAGGAGATCAACTTATTAGACCAATAGAAGTCACCTGTGAATACAGCAAATTTTTAATTGAAACTTTTTTTACAGAACCTCTGACATTATTCAAATATTTGAGGAATGATCCACATGGCCATGTAGAATAACCAGTTCAGTGTGGTTCTTGTGTGTTACAAAAGACAGAGTAAACTCTATAATTTTTAAGGAAATGCAAATTTTATGATTTATCGAAATTGCCATTATGCTGAAAGAAGACATCATTACATGGGTAATTACATAAGTCATCCAAAGTTAAATAATTTCAATATTTAGTGAGTTCAGCATTAAATTGAGTTTTAGTCTGTCTAAAACTTCACAAATTAAATATGTACATAATGAATGAAACTTTTATTGTACCAAATATCATATTAATAGTTAACTAGAGTTTTTCTGTATCTATAGAAATAATTTTTCTATCAAATGCTATTACATTACTTCATCCAACCAATCAATCACCAATTCAGCAGTTTACATGTAAATGCATAATAAACAAACAAATTCACTTTCACATTTCTAGTATTGGTAATGATTAGTATAATAAAATAACTTGTGAAACAAATTCAATGAAAAAATCTTGCATTATGCTCAACAGATTTTCTTTCTTAGCACACATAGTGGGCCTTGTGTATTCGAAAAGTAAATCAAACTATGAATAAGTGCAGGGTACAGTTTGATAGACATTGTACTATACCAATCTTATATTGAACAATTATTCTTAGATTAAGTATACTATATTTAACAGTGGTATTCTATTGCACAATACCTTTCTTTGGTTTCAAAATAAGCATTACTATATATACATATAAATAGTTAAACAACTTGTATACATATTTTGATATGACATAAACTTACCATGCCTACATGCTCGTCAACGTGGAAGATTCTCTTATTTGCTCCTGGTTCATACAATTTTGATGTTACCAATTTTTCTACACCAAATACAACACCGTCTTTACCGCGGAGACCTATGACGGTTCCAGAATTCTCTACAGCCTTCGCTGCATATTCTACTTGGAATACACGGCCGTCAGGAGAAAATTGTGAAGCAGATAAGTCATACTAGAATGAAAACAAACAATGAATAAGCACTTTTAATTGAATAACGCATTCTAAGTTTAAAAAACTACGGTAAAATTAGAAAATGTAGGTATTTAACCATACTTAAAATGCCAAGAACGCTTGTAATTACATATCATACATTTAAACTAAAATAAAGAGAAATTTTATAAAAAGCGGTCCATAACCTATACTTATAATAAGTAAACTCACCCCAGTCCCAATAGAACTCATGGTTAAGATCAAAAGTAAATTAGACTATATAATAAAAATATAATATATTTCTTTATAAATGAAATTAAAAGTAAAGAATTACAGAATTTCAGCGGCGATTACAAGCAATAAGTTGACACTTTAAATCTCTGTGTTGCCAGGGCCAATACGTCGAAAATTACGCTTTTTTCCTAAAAAATACATTATCTCTGTTTTTTTTTTACATAATGACTAAATTAATTTCAGTAATTTCACAAACAGTAAAAGTTACACAGTAAGTGAATTCTTAATATCGCATTGAATTACTTCATATTCAAATTTAAATTTAATTTAAAATTTATAAATAATATTAATATCGATTGAATATTATTGTATATATTTTTTTATTAATTACAATCATTACTTTTTGTATTTGTGATTAATTTAAAAACTCTTTGTTTTTTTATCGGCAGTTTGTTTTTGTATATCCGCGCTCTTAGACGCTAATATTGGTTAGATTTACGGCAGTTATAACCTCATAGCCTCAGCGCTAAAATTGGTTATGTAATACATAAAAAAGAGTAAACATATTAATTAACCTCATAGCCTCAACGCTTATATTGCTTATTGGTTGGTTGGGATATAAGGATACCACCCTAAGCTGGACTAAAAGGGCAATCCACCAGGTTGCTAGAACGGGGCCCGGCATACCAAGCCGGGCCGGTCGTCAGGGTGACGCGGTGATTGCAGGCACGAACCCGCCTCGCCCCAGCTGGGTGGTGGCCGTGGAGTGCTAGTGGGAATTCTCGGCAACTAGTGCCGGGCGAGTCCTACATAACCTTCCCAATCCGCCCGGGCTGAGAGGGTATGCGTAAATGCATTTCATCACGTTAAAAAAAGATCTCTATTCTGATATCATATATCAGCCTGATTATAATTTAAAGAAAAAACAGTTACAGTTTAATTATGTGTGACTATAATCAAACTTATACTAAAAATACATGAAGCCGGTAGATGTATTATATGTATTTTTGTAAGGCTTTAAGGTTCAACAGACGTATATTTCAGCATTTTATCATGTGTTTGTTATTCATTACACTTGCCTGCACAAAAAATAAAACTGTTTTGTTAGAAAAAAAAATATGCAATGGTTTTTTAAAACTAAAATAAAATTATAAGTAACATAAGAAAGAAAATTGTATAAAAATCCGCGCAGAAGTTTATTTAGTACAAATTTTTAAATTTCAGATTCTGTCCTGCAGGAACCCTATCGCTTTATGCAATAAAAAGTATCCTAAATGTTGATTCGTAATATTAGCTACCGCCCTGCCAAATTTCATTGAAAGTTTCAGAGTGATGCGCGTTCAACAAGACAGTCACACAGTAATAAAGTTCCAAAAGAGTTTGTTGTTGGTGTCACAATATGGCGCTGTTAGTGCAACTGTGATATTTATTTTTCTTTTCGGTAATTTACGCTTTTACTCATAATAAAAATAAATTTTATCAAAATAAATATAAATCATTTTCGATTAATATACATTAATAATATTGAATAATATATAGTATAATAATAAGTATTGACGTAATAGCCTGCATCTCGCTATAGGTATTGTACCAGTGAAGTATATATACTAATTTTAAGATTTAGGGATTATACGTGCTTCGGCAGCACATATACTATAAATACAGTTTTTTATATGTATAGATATAGATAAATAGATAAGGTGTAGTACTACTATTTATGAACGTGTTTTAATATTTGTTAGTGATGTGTATCGAATTTTCCTGTGACGTATCGTTTCTTCACCTTGAAGAGGAATCTGAAGGCTGCCTCGGTCACTAGTGGAAAGGGCGCATACATACATACCTTACATAAAATATATTGTTTTTTAGTGCCTAATAAATGCCATTTTTTGTTTCAGTGCAGATTGTATGTAGCAGTCAGTGGCTGCTTTGCTAGTGGCGTCAGCCAACATCTCGACTTGCCGCAGACCAGACCAGCCACTCATAGCCGGGACTAACGCCAGGCAACTGTATAATGCAGTTAAATGATATTATCTCTGGAAGTCGTATTTCTTCTCGGCAAGCACACATTAGTGTGTGCAAATACCAACATTAGACACACCTTTTGCGGCAGGTGGAGAGGAAAGCTACCGAGAGAGAGCGTATGTGCAAATACCAAAACTAGACACACCTGTTGCGGTAGGTGGAGAGTAAAGCAACCAAGAGAAAGCCATACGCTAATGCCGTCTCCCCACATCCCCACCAAAGGGACGAGTGTGGACCAAATGAGACGAGCCCCTTAAGCATTAAGAATTACAAAAATACCCACTTTTGAGCAGTCATATATTAAACAAAGGTAGTAAGGTAGGTAACAATATTCCATTTTTTTATTAATGATCTGGGCTCTTTTCAAATACTTATTATCAACAGTAAATATGTTTATTTTAATACAGTTTAACATATATGTGCATTAGTTTATATAACAGCACACTTTACATACAACACTGGGAGTGAAGTGCATAGTATATTATATACCTAGATATTTATATGCCAAGAATAACATTACATGACTATTGTTATATGCAAATTGCATGATTTCTTTCTACACACATATCACAATTAAATCCTTTCATACTACGTAATTGAGGAGGGTCGGTGAAGGAGAAGCTAGCAAACAATTTTCCTACCATACCACTTTCCAAAAATAAAATTGTAGAGTTTTACCTAAAGGCAGGAGGGATAGAAGACGGCTACATAATTTTTGCCTCTTCCTCAACAAGCTCTCAAATTCTCACAGCATCAGAGAAAAATATCGAACACTCGCAAAAAAAGCGGTAAATTACCATATCAAAAGACTTTTACGATCGCGCTCTGTTTACACGTTTTTACCACGTCGTAACACCGAAAACCGTTCTAACTTTATCGCGCAATCCGATAGTGAATGTGAAATGTGAATTTACTATACTTATGCTCTGATGGTCTGGTTCTAAAATATAGAGAACTTTCCTATGACTCAGCATTGGCAGTAAGTGTAGACTGGTATAGCATTAGAATAAAATTAAATCAAAATTGTTCGGTTAAATATTCAATACTCTTAAGTTCTGTCTTCCGCTATAGACGTAATCTGTTTTTCCCAAATAGTTTTGATTGTTTGAATCGTAAATGCTCACGTATCCCTCGTGTTTGCCACTATCTAAGTAGATATAGTGAAATGTAAGTAAACACTCGCCCTTGAAAGGGTTCGGGCGTTCTCTTCGAGTAGTACAATAAAACAAAATGAGCTTTTCTATTGATCCTGGTGGAGTGTGCACTTTATGTTTAGTAAACCTGAGATTATGAATAAAGGTGAGTATATTTGTACATATAAGAAAATAGTAGAATTAAGTCCAAGAATATATCTATCTATTATAAAAGTATCTATATTTAAATTTTAGCTAACGATATCTACGTAATATTAAATCTTGATGGTCGTGAAGCTCGATACTTGTGCACCTAATGTGCTCAAGAACAGCATGGATTGAAATGGGTTTTTGTTTTATAAAGATTTCTTGACATTTGGTGGAGCAAACCTTTTTGACCACATCGTCTTTTCACATTAGGCGAGATTGAAGCCAAGGAACGAATAAACAATAATGAACGAATGCAAACATCAGTGTCAGAGAAATGTATGATTAATTGTATACTCGTAGTAAATACTAAGAGTTATCAAGGTCACCATGAATATATGGAATATATGTAACATAAGGTAAAAATTAAAGTATTAAGATTTAAGAAGCAATTGTGTCTTGTTTGTGATTCAGGAAAAAATGGTATTGGTGACGAACGCAACAATAAAAAGGAAATATAGATATAGTCATTCTATTTCTTCCGAAGGGCACTCACTTTTCTAATATGTCTTCTTAGTTGCAAAAATGGAGTGTAGTCTAAAATATATATTTTTAATAATGTGAATATGAAAAAGTATCTAACAAATGACTGCATTGAGACTAATAGTCAACACAATAAAGTTTAAAAACAAAGGAGAGACTGCTGATAGATTGTGCGCATCATTTTGGCAGGCGTTATGCTTGATATGCATATGATGTACGCCTGACCTTATATACTAATGTTAATAAATGTTATAGTATGGTAGGGTGTATTCCCAACTGGGTTGCGACCACCATGCATATGAATAAAATTATTTTCATAATGATACTCTTCGGGTAAAGACAGTACTTTTATTAGACTTTATTTTGCAGAACAGCCACGCAAGGGCCGCAAAGAAGAGGGCCACGGACCGCGAGTTGCCGACCCCTGTTATAGGCGATAAAAAATATGCTGGCGTTCAAATGAAACACTACTTTTACAATTCACCACTATATTCAGCTTTTCTGAAACGACTATAAATTGCTGTATTACGTAAATTTAATTAAAAATTTTGTTAGGATACTATAAATAATGAATGAAGCAGCGATGTATTATGACTCTTTTATTAAGTTCTATACACATACATCAGTAATGATGATTTATAATACATTTTAAATTTTTATTGTTTGTTAGTCACATAACAAGAAGAATGCTCAGTATGTTAGTTGAAAGGAATATGTGTAGAAGTAGAGGCGTACTGAAGAATATGTGAATAGACTGTGTGAAATTTTTTATCTAATGGCAAAAACTTGTGAAAATTGGGGTGTTAGTGAATGCAAGACAAGGACAGAAGAACACATATTGTGCCGGCTTTATTTAGCTAAGAAAAGGGTAAGAAAATATTTGTTTCATTTTCATTTGTTGTATTGTGTATATACTTGCTGTGTCTGCAACTTCGTTCGTTTGGTATTAAAAATTATAATTATATCTCTCTGGAACAATAGGTTTTTCCAGGGCGAATGGATTATCGGTTGAGTCGTTAGAACCAAAAATATATCTACACTCCGCTCATGACATTGTTAGCAAATATAATACAAAAACAAACAATATTAATATATTGTCGGGAGCTAACGTAGTATTATATTATAACATGTTATTTCGTTTTTATATGCAATATTTATGTCTACAGACATTAAACATTTTATAAATGTGGCTATAAAATAGCAGATTACTACCGGACAACTACGTCTTGACTGTCTGCGCAGACGACCTCGAAAAGATAGTTCTCCAACAAACGTTGCAGGTACATGGCCACTTTGAAATATCGGAGCTTTCCCCCATCGGCCACCTCTTCAGGGCCATCAGCGTGCCGATGGTCGAGCGCCCAAATTGCCGATCCGCGAAGTTTGGCCCGACTTCTACGGGCGCCACTATTATTTCTAGTCGAACGATATCGATCGACGTGTTACCCTTAATCATCCAGTAAAGAATGTATTTATTTTCTGAAACGAAAACCAGAGACACGTAAGTATTATTATTCACGTAAGAGGCTGTAGATAAATATGTAAGAACAAATATATAAATGATTATAGAAAAACCCTTCCGTCGAATTTTAGATAGAATCAAATAATAATACTGCCTTTTCTTTATGATGATACCAAATTTTTTTAAAGCAGATACTCCCGTATGTAAAATTTGAAGTTATTAATAAGTGATATATCCCTTTAGCAAACATAAAACACTTCTTATGTAAACATGACAGACATTATAAATAAATAAATACTTAATCAAAGTATGAAGCTTTATTAAAATTTCTGTTATATTCCGGGCCCGTCACAAAATTAAAAACGTTGGCGCACATGTTTTTCCATGCGACATTAAGTAAATATTCCTGTAATTGTGTTGTCTGAAAAATGCGAAGATAATTTTTTGGGAGCAAGCCCGGACCGCATACGAAATGAGCCGCCCAGGGATTATTATTTGCGTAGCCTGACATCCTAATTAACGTGACTTTTTTTCTTTGTTCGTCTAGCGGCATTATCCTCTTTCATATAATGGAACGCAACACGGTGATGTGGGTTGAATGAACCACAAAAGACTTTTGGGTAACTTAAAGCAGATTCTAGAACTTGTTGAAAATAATATCGTCCAAATGAAAAAGAATTGTTAATTACGTATATTTAAGTATGTAAATACAAAACTATATACTCTTGTACAGTTTAGCAATTATATTACCAAATTTTATATGTATATAAAAATCGTTTGAAAATAGGTACTCGGCTAAATATCTTACATTAATATCTTATATCCATCAGAAAAAAAAAATTGCGATTATAGACGTATAAGTTAGGTTGAGTTTATTGCTTTAGTAATAACATCGGGCCTACCGAGCTTTGTTCGGAATGTTAAGGAAAAGCAAGCCCTCAAAAAAAAAAAAATTATTAAAATAAAACCATCTAAGTCTAACAGTAATTCCTCCGACACAAAATGCATATATTATTTTGTGCTCACTTAATAGAGTTATATTGAGAAACCATCGCCACTCAATTTTTCTAACGTAACTCAACATTTTAGGAAAATAATCTAGAATCAGTAAAGCGCCTCTTAAAAACTGTTTTGAGTTGATATATTCGTTTTAATTTATAATATCACAACAGATAATTCCAGCAGTAAAAGTGGGTGATATTATGTAGGGTTGTTTAATTTAGACTCACGATACATAGTGATCTTTCAATACAATGTACAAGGCTCACATCCGTACAAATGCAGCAGTAAATTTTCAATCAGATGATGATACAATAGAAGCCGCTATTCATATGCTAAACTTATCCGAGTATGAGCCAAGTTGTTCTCTGCAATGAAATATTCTGAAGCTTCCATTCATCTCTAGGTAAAGTGCACTTACTTGCACGAATTTCAGCTTGAGAAACCATTATAGATTTTCGCGACCGATTTAACTCTCTTCGATTGGAAAAATTCTTTCAAATGGTGTCGAATATAATGGCATATGAATATTGTCAATGAAAATAAAACTTTGATAGTAGTTTAACCAAATTCTTGAGGTTTTATAACTTCATATTAGATTAGAATGTTTCCTTTTTATAAACAAGATTGTTGTTCATTTTACCTTCAGCTACTTATTTAATTTACTTACTTTGTAATATACGCCATTGCGACAGGAATTCACTTGAAGTGCTACCTTCATAACATTTTATATGAAATCTTCACATACATTGTGGACAAAATAGGGTATTAAAGATAATCTATGCGCCGTGAACTTTTCTTTTCATTCGTACTGCAATGAAGTGAGGTAATTTTAGTTCTAAGAATTTTATTTCTGTATTAAAATCTTAAGTGTGGCGTGCGGCTGCCAAGATTCTTACATGTTAGATATGAATTTTATACTAGTATGTTACAAAAACATTTTGTACGAAAAAGATGAAATACTAATGCGGCTATTAGTATTTATTAGTTGTTATTTTGTTACTTCACTGGGTGATAAAAAAATAGAATACTAATAAAGTTTTATGTCAAATTTAAGTAAAATCAAGTTAAGGCATTTTTGATAGAAAATACGTCAAGAATATGTTTTCAGATAAACGTAGTTTTACATGTAAATACATAATTAAATGGTAATTGAGTCAAGTCGATACTTTTTGAAAATTATATTTGCCGTATACTTTGTTATCGATGTAGAGGACAAATTTTAAATATTTTTTTTTTTAGTCCGTTTGTTTCTTTTTCTGCACATGTCTTTAAAATTACTGTGTAGATTTTGTTAAAATTTTGGGAAATTGATAACAAATGTTATCGAACAATCATCGGGATACTTTTTATGTAGTAAAGCAAAAAAATCATACGAATATAAGCAAATGCCAACTTCATTTCTTTAGAAAATGACCTATTCGACATATATTGTTGCAATTTTGTCTGTTCGATAGTAGATAAACATAATTAAAACCAGTAAGTGCGATTTAACGTTGAATTTGCCGCAGCAGCTAGTTTCCCTTATTGTTTTTCTTTCAATTATAGAACTATAGTCAATTTGCATATAATGACAATATCTAATTAGATTATTAATTCTTCTGTCATTCTTGAAACCATGAATACAATTAAGAAATAGAATCATAAACTAAATTAATTGAAAATGGCCATTTTATCTTAAATTATATGTGTAATTAATAAAAACACAAAGAATACCCTCTCAGGTTCCTTTATTGCATTATCTTTACTAATTAGAAACTAAGCGAATTGAACCAAGTATTAGAAAGACAATTACAGTAACGATGCTCTCTCTCGAAAGGTTTAAAATAGATAACGTTTCAAATGTAACCTTGGAGCCTTTTGTAACAATATCCCGTGAAATTAGCTCGAAATATATAAGCAATATGTTTGCTCTACGGGGCGGCGTGCGGCGGGCGGCGGGACGGTACACAAACTCGTTAATATACGTCGCGAACCTTGCAATATATTGCGAGCGAAATATTGTAGTAAAATCGTGAGAATTTTGTACATGTTTGGTTATTTTATTGTTTTATGACACAGTCAGCGGCCTAGAAAATTTAATCAATCTCTTTTTAATATATTTTGCTAATTGGTTGTACCAAATCTATATCTATATTAATATTAAGTGAAAAAGTTTGTTTGTTTGAACTCGCTATTCTTAGAAACTACAACTCGATTTACAAAAACTATTTTGTGTTTGATAGATCATTTAATGCGGAAGGCTTTAAGTTATTTAACATCTCGTTACCACCAAAGGATTGGAATTAAGAAACAGTACAAACCCAGTTAAAATTTGTTAAATATTTTTTAGTTCCACGCGAACGAAGTCGCAGTGCATCTAGTTTAATTATAAGCAGGTACAGTTAGTATAAACATCGACGACTGTCGTTAATTATGTTAATCAGTTGTTATCCGTGTCATACCAGCTTGTGGAAACGCCTTTTTCCACTTACTTTTAAGAACTCAATATCACAAGAAGGAACATGTTTCCTAGTTAATAATTTAAAGACCAAGCGAACTTCTTTGTTACTGTGGATTGAATGGTACTGTTCGTTATTATTTTAAAGGTTTTTAGAAATAATAAAATTTTTGGACAAACAGAAAAAAATACAATTTTAGTATGCATTCTTAATAATAACTTATGAGAATGACATCTTTAGTAGATTATTCTTTTCTTTTAATTGTTAATGTATATAATTCGATTTTTTCAATTGATAAAACTGTCCATGTTCCTAAAAAACTTATTTTATTTGATCCAAATACTTTGTGGTCCTTTAAAATAATACTTATTTCATAAGAAAGTAGTTTTTGTATATTACCAAAATGATTACAAATTATTTGATTGATTTACACATTTTAGAATGTATTTTTAGTAAAGATATATTTATTTAATTCATTCATATCATTTTATTCAGTTTCAGACTTTATAAAGTCCTCAATTTAGCGTCATATCGGTAAAATTTTAACACCCAAAACGCTCTGACGTTATGTTTTAGTAAAAATTGAACGTCGAGGCAAGCCGTTCATAAAATCAGATCGTTGAACAGTATTCGAACAAAAAAATATACATATAAAACATTTCGTAAAGAATAATGCCAGAAACAATTTGTATTTGAAATGTACATTGAAAAATCGTATATCAAATGGGCTGTTAGCATATTGAATGTGTAAAAACGGCGAGGAACATGTTTTACTTGCTAAAAAATGAATACGTGGATGTCGATATAAAATATTTTTAGGAATATAATAATATATTTGAGGGATTTTTCGTATCCACGCATGATTTAACTTGTAACGCTATAAAATATCCATTAATTTTGAAGATGGCCATTTTCCACAACGCTGAGCGCCAAGACGTCGAATCTTTAAGGGTGAGTTTTAACTTCTTAGATAAATTTTAACGCTTTTCTTTCGCTTCATATTATGTTGCTTTATTTAAAAATGTAATAACTAGTAAATTATATATTTATAAGGTAATAGACCTGCTCGTATATATTTTAAAAGCTTATCTTATTTGAGAGTAAGTGGTTACTACTGCAGCCCATAGACGTTAGAACTACAGAGGTATCAATAGCATATTACCAATCTTGAAATGCCCTTACCACAATAACCGTTAAATTGTATATACAGCAGCAACATAATATTTTTTTTTTGACTAGAATCTTTTGTAGTGTGCAGATATTTCAGCAATCGAGCTGCCCCAAGCAGAAATAAACTTCTAAAATCTTCTCTGTAATTTAGCTATTTTATTATTCTATCTTTGTTTTTATATATGTAATAATTATGTTCCTTTAAAAATGTTTGCTGATGTATCCAATTATTTCTAACATTTTACTTGTAAAGTTTAACAACCAAGCATACCATATTCCATATATACCAAATTCATACTTTCTTTAATGCGTAAATGTGTTCATAAATAAAATAATATCAATTATTATGAAGTTTTTCTTAGTAAAATACAGCAGAAAACACTCAAGAAGGGTGATTTAGGATGATACTAATATCAGTACTTGGCAAACAACAACGCATACGTAGAAATTAGTCCCGCGAAGAATTAATAATTTTGAGAAACGACATGATGATAATTTGGTTTTTTATAATGTTAGTGTAAATGCTCGTAATTGTAATGAAGAATATAAGAACGAAAAATATTTATTATTGGATAATATAAGAGAATACAAAATAAACACACATTAAATGCTATTATATCCAATTACAGGCTCATATTCAGCTGCTTGCTACAGTATAACTTACGGTATTTATTGCAGCGTTTGTTTTTAGTGTGAGGCCTATAATGTTCAGTATAATGCTTTGTTAACTGATACATACGATGTTAAAGTTACTAGCAACTTAGAAAAATGTATTTTAAACATATTAGCATCGACAATAATTAATTAAATAATCATAATTATACATAATATTTTAGCAGTCCAGTACACTGCAAACTCAAGTGTTTTACTTTTAAACACATAGAATGTTTTAAATCTTGTAGTCACTTTTTAAACATTTTATGGTGTTTTATGTAATGGAAACGTTTTAAGCGTTTAATTTTAATGCACAAAAGTTATTTTATTAAAGCACTTGAAGTGTGTTCTGATCTAAAACATTTTAAGCGTTTTATAAATTTTTGATTAATACATAAAAAAATAAAAATCATTAAATTATTTTTTTAGAATTATTTATTTATTTATTTTAAGTTTTAATTTATAAATGAATAGAAATTACATAAAATTATAATGAATATTCTTAGGGAAATTTCTCTTGTACATGCAAATTACATTTTTGTTGTTTATAAACTATTGAAGGATTTTTTTAAAGTATCTGTTGTTTTATACTTTTAATAAAAAATAATCTTTAATTAAATTAAATGATAACAGAAAGAGAAAACATTTAAACAAAAAACATTTCAGATTCTCACATTACAAATCCAAATCTTTTTTTTTTCTATTAAAACTTATTTGTTTTTCTTATAGTAACTATTTTATAGTATTCGTGTATCTATTAACGATCTGAGTCTTACATAAATAACAAAAAAAAAAAAAATTTTTTTTTTCTCAAAATTAAAATTAAATAAAATGCTTGGTAACTATCAAAGTAAAAATTAAGCCCAATACATTACTTATTTATTTTATTTTTCTTTTTCTTCTCGTTTTCGAATGAACTTCAACAAAACTTGATTTTTTTGAATCAGTGTTCCCAACACTTGGCTGTCGATGTACTCTAACATATTTAAGTATTGTTTAGGAAATACCGTGTCCCAAACATAATAAGCTGCTAATGAAGTAGCTACCACCTTTGGTACTGTAGGACTCGAAATTTGAACTCTGACATTGGTATCAGCCACAATAAAAGCAGCACTGATTTATTTATTATCAGAGTATATAATAGCTCGAGGAGACTCGTTCTCTTCAGTCACAAGACAATCAGTAGATGAACGTGTCTGTAATAAAATAAGTTTTTAGTAAGATAAAAGACCCAGTTGTTGATATTAGCCTAGTTATTGAAACTTAAAAAAAAAATTTATAAAAAAAAAAATCAACTCTATTAAATTAATAAATATATTTTTTAAATCATAAATTTTAAAATATTTGATTTTTTAAGAACATTTTATTTTTTTAATTAGAATAAAATTGCAAGTGTCAAACAACTAGGCCAGTGTCAATAACTGGGTCCTTTAATATTTACATTCATAATATTTATTTGTTTAAATACATATTAAAGGCACAATAAAAAATGATCTAGCTTTTTAAAGTTTTAGTTTCTATACAACTTGAGTATTAATTAATAAATGCACTTTATAATAATAGAAAATATAATAAACCTTACTGGTTTGAAAGTAAACAAAGGCTTGACTTCTTTCTTTAATTTTCTGGTCACAGCATCATTTAGTTTGATTAAAAGGTCAATTTCAAAACCTCAGATCTAGAAAATTTAATTCATTTATTACAAATAATTTTAATAAATAATCATAAGTACTGAGAGAAAAAAATATTTTTATAAAGAAAATATATTTGGCTAAAGAGATTTATAGTTAATAAATTCTTATCAACAGAAATTCGTCAGCTGTTTTCAAAATCAAAATACATTTCAAATTAAAATATTTCAATAGGAAAATTTCTCAAGTGAAAAAAATATAATATCTATAAAAAAGCATGTTCTTTCTTAATCTAATAAATATTTATTATCTGTAGAATTATTTAAAACATACCTTTCATTTGATATTTCCACTTTAGACATTTTCAGGACATGATTGATAATTGTATCTGCATTTCTTTTTTTTCCTTGTTTTTTTAATGTGGTTCTGTGATTTCTTATCCAGGTACTTAATTGACTCCTCACTATATCCTTTAATAAGAAAAAGTTTTTATTTTAACTGTAAGTCTAGTAAATGTACTATTATTTTTATTAGATTATTGTAATTGAATTATTTACTAATAAAAAAAATACTTACATAACCTTTCGGACCACCTTTTAGCAATGGATAAGCTCATACAATGGTGCTAGCAAGATTCTGGTAGTCAATTTTCATCGGCTGTCCATCAGTTATTTCCCATAAAAACGATCCCCAATGATAAATCAAATCTTTTTGTGATGCTAGAACTCCCAAATCTTCAATTTTTGTTACAAATCATAAGTTAAAGAAGGTAAAATTGCTGGCATCTTGATAGAACCTGGTCCAGTTTTAACTATACTTAAATTTTTTTTGACTGATCAATTTTTTTTTCGTCAACATTAACTTCACTATCTAGCGGGATTTGAGACTAAAAAAAATAAAGTTAAATAAATAAATAACAGTTAGAAGCAATCAATAAATTACATATTAATTTTAATTGATGATGACAATCATTAAGTTTGATTAACTTAATAATTAACTCAATTTACTAACCTTAGAAACTTCTTCATCTGATGCATCATCATTTGGATTTTCAATTAATTTTTCTGATCCTAAATCATTTAGCGGTTTTGTATATATAATTTTATAGGGAAAACTTCCATCATTTCTTTCTAAAACATCAGGTGCAGATACAGGTGTTGGCAGTAAAAGAATATTTAAATTGTCTCTATCTTCAATAATGTCATCATCTTCCACGTCGATCCATATTGCACATCTTCATCATTATCTTTTTTTTGTACAACAATAACTTTATCTTCAATAAACTTTTTTAAACACGTATCGCGTTTACAAATGTCACGAATTGTTTCTCGTATCATGGCAACGTCAGAGACACTTGGATCACATTAAAACTTTACACATTTTGAACGCCCTTGCAAAGAACAAAAGACTTTTTTGTCCATTTTTGTAATTTTTATTAATAAAGAAATTACTTTACGAATATATACTCTAACGTATTCTATTTTTTAAATTAATTATTAGTAACAATAAATTTTCATTTGTTATTAACACGATAAGGGTTAAACTTATTATGGAATGCAGCTTAAAAGCGGGAAAACAAAATAAGAACGACGTACGTGCGTGCGTGTGTAACAAGCGCCAGACTGAGAAGCAGCGTAGCGTCAATGTGTATGTGTAGAGATGTACACATAAACCTTTTTTTTTTCTAGAAACGTTTTATTTGCTAATACCTGATTAGTTTTAAAACGTTAGAACGTATACTAAACGTTTCATAAATTAAAAATGTTTTATTATAAAACAGTTTAAAGTATATTTATTGGTAAAACCGATAAAGAGTTTTAAAACAAAATGCTAAAATGTTTAACATAATTTTATTAATCACTTAAAACGTTTTAAAACAAAACATTTAGTTTAAAAAAACACCTCAGTGTTTTGCTTTAAAACATTAAATAAAACACTTGAGTTTGCAGTGATGGTAGGCATCTTACAAATTATACAAGAAAAAATGAAGAAACTCTCTTAATCCTAAAATTAAACTCTGATCATTATAGATGTTTGACAGTTAAGTTTTGAATAAATCAGTGATATTATATAGATGTAAGTTAACTACAATTAGGTACGTAATTAGGCATGTTATATAAACCGGTTTTATTAAATCATCTCAATAAAAATTATATATATTAATACTCTATAGAATTACGAGTGAGAATATCCACAGGAATAACTTGACTACGTCCGCGTTTGTAGGTTCACACAATGGCTTCGCTTATCAGAGCCGCGCAACGTTAGTATTGTTAATAATATAAATACTAGTGATGTAATAAATATCTGAATATGTATCGCAAATAATTAAATAATTTTCTGTCGTTTCGCAAATATGTTTTTTATAGTTTATAGGTTTAGCATTTTGACCACAATCTCACCTGCTGTTAAATGATGATGTAGCCCAAGATGGTGGACACGCTAAGCCTACTGGAGGGGCTGGCTCTCGGATGCATCTGTCGAAACATACATATAGGTATTTAGTGGCAAACTTTTAAACTGTAACTAGTAGTGGTAGCTAGCCAGGCGGTCTACCACCATGCTATGGTTGCATCAAGATGTATTTCTTCACCGATAGCTCAAACTGACTGCAGGTATTTGAAGTCACGTCTACTGTCGCGACGTCCGTACACACTACCAAAATACCAACTGAGTTATCATCGATTCAACACACTACCAACTAAGCTATCATCGCTTCATATCCACTACTAACCACGCTACCATCGCTTCAAGGTATTTTTGAACTGATACTTATTAAGGAGTTTGGGCGGGATATTAAATATGATTTATAAAAAAAAGGTCACGTTTGCTCTTCATGACTTCATCAGATGTGTACATATAAGTGAATATATGAGGTTATCACTATATCAAAACTCGTTAAGCCATCCTAATGAATCACTTTCATCGATTAGTGAAAACATTAAGAACATCCTTTTAGAGTTGATTGCGTTTAGACAGATAACCAGTTGTGAGGAAAAGACTTTGTTTTATAAGATATTGTAGTAATTAAACATTTTGTAGGTATGTGATAAAGACTTCATACAAGAAAACCGATATTTATTTTCTTTTTCGGAAACAAAATATGTGGGCCACTAAATTCTGTTTGGTGTCTAACAAAAAGAAAATCTACCTTTATAAAATATTCAAATCGGTAGGTACAGTAATTTGTAATTAATCAATGAAACACAAAAATTAGTTATTCAATAGTGTTAAATTATTTAATACTTAAATTTATATTTAGTGATTGATCGTTGTAATATGGTATATATTTTAACATATCTAGCTCTGCCCGCAACTTCGTTAGCGTGGAACTAAAATTTTATTTCATAATTTTTGCCCGTTTTTGTAACTTTTTAAATACAGTCTCACTCCTAATGGCGGTTGCGGGAAGTTAAAGAGCCCAAATCCTTCCTTAATAATTGTTCTATCCAATTCAAAAATATATTTGTAGTGCCTAAGATACGAGTGTTCAAATAAACACATACACTTTTTCGTTTTATAATATTAATATAGATATTAAATTAGTGAATATTTTAAGCCTAATTTGTAATGCTTACTTAAGTCACACTAAAATGTCTTATTCCTCCTGGCAAAGTTTTTCAAAAAACCCCGCGAATTAAGCCGCGGGGGGTAAAATCCTATAAAAATATAAAAGCAAAGTATAGATGTTTGTTTGTTAGTATCTTTGTTCCACTATCATGCTTAAACCGTGAATACATTTGGATGAAAACAGGTACATAAATAGACCATTTCCTGGATTAATACATAGGATACTTTTTATCCCGGTAATGTAGTCGATTGGGATAATAATTAAGTTTAATGTTGTTTTAACTTATTACGCGGTCAGAAGCTAGTTTAAAATATTAATATAGGTATATATTTCACAAATATATTCTATCTGAATACAAATTTCAAACGACGAACCTAAAAATATTGTACTGCTCCGTATATACATACATAGATAAATATAAAGCAATATTATTTTACATTCAGAAACGAAATTCATACGATTCAACGTGAACGAGACGTTCAATGTTATTTTGTTTCCATTCTTAAGAAATCTTCTTGTAACAAAATAGCGATAGCTCAAATATTGAGTAAAGCCGTGATTTGTCGACGTTGCACTACACAGATCCGACTCAGAGGGGATTTGCTGGCTTCGGTCAGTATGCACTTATTGAAATGTTGGAAATTTATATAGATTTTAAAACTAGTTATTTTTACTACTAAATCAAAATTTGAGTTTTTTTCATTTGTCGAAGAAGGTCGTATATCGGCGTGTCATGGCCATCGAGAAGAGAAAATAAAATGAAGAAAAAAATGACAATGGGACGCCCGACGGTTGCAACACGAAAAATAATTTTTCCTTTGTGTATAATTAAGCCTATCAAAGTAATACAGTCCTTTATAAATATATAAGACATACAATATCATTAATACTTGCATATCGTTAATTTTAAAAATTACATATTCACTAGCTTTGCTCGCGTTAGTATTTATTTTGTCAAACAAATCGGAAAGAGTTTCATATTAAAATTATTCGTTTCTTTACCCCACTTTCAATAAGTTTTTCACGCGAAAAATTATCCTATCAACGTCTCTCTAAGTTTTCACGTATCTCTATACCAAAATTAATTATAATCGATTCAGTGGTTTAGAGGAGAAAGCGTTACAAAAAAACAAACTCAGTTTCGTATTTATAATATTAGCAAGATGTTAGATGGACCCGGATCTCGAATAAAATATTGCTACGAGCTCTGGTTTAAACGTCACATCCTCGAATCGCTATTCCGCTGGTCTAATTACAAAGAAAACATAAACCTCAAGATTATTTGACATTAATATTCTGTAAAAACAAGTTCGAAATTATTACGTTTTATTCAGATAGAAACTGACTATTATTTATTGCAAAAATAAACAATTCTATGGCATTTTAAATGAAATTTCTTAGCGATTCAATTCTTGGCTTCAATTTATCGGAAGGCAGAGCGTTGAACTATGAGGAAACGCCTCAATAGTAGCAAATGAGGCACGCTTACCGCTTGCAGTTTTAAGGAAATTTCTTTAAGGGAGCTTCGATTCGACGTCTTTAGAAAATACTCCCGGATTTACTTTTAATGAGTTTCGAGGGTGCAGCAACTTTCGGTTTAGTTTGTGAATGAATGTTGCAGTAATTTCTTAAAGGTTGCCTCGCATCTTACGTTGAATTAATTACATCCATTCATAGCGTTAAAAATACCCAGTTTTTTAGTGCATTTCAAGTTTTACTTAGGTGTATTATTATGTAATAAAACGTCTTAAGATGATCTGCTTTATATATTTCAATATTGCAATTTTCTTTGATCTTTTGGTTACTTAAATAATGTGATTAATACATTCTTGGGTATTGGGTATGAAATCGATAGTATTTGAATTCCTTATGATGTAAGTATACTCAAAGTTGTAAGTGACAATTTTAAGATCGATTGATAGAAGTCATCAGTGTTGACGCGTATGTACACGGGAGCAGAATACGGTCATAAATCTAACATATATGGCGTTTACATGTAGCTTTATCCACTGACTTTCATAATTATTAGATTTAGTTATTGGATTAATTATTCATGCTAATACATACGACGTTCAGAAAAGATTTTATTTGACTTAATGTGAACTTCAAAAAATTCGAACTGGGTTAAAAAAATTATATCAAATGGGTATTTTTGATTTCTGTAGTTGGTCCTTGCATTTAAATAGTCACCTATCTGCTCTTCCGGAATAAGAAAAAATAATTCATAAGGATAGAGAAAGAAAATAATTATGTGTACAGTAAGTAATTCCGTCTCTTACTTTCTCTCTTAGTAGGTAAGGACTTATTTAATGGCGAAATACATAAGAAATTAATAAATAATTATTTAGTAAAAAAAAAATACATAAATTTATGTATCGATTATATACCAACATTTGCCAACATCCTTATTTGTTATCAAGCGAAATATAGAGTCTTATACTGAAGTTAACTTTAAGACTTAACCTCGAATATTTTTCACCTTGTACACGATGAGTAGGTAAACGAATATCAGAGGAGTGCCTTACCATCACATTATGTATCATCTCGATATTATCAAAAGCTTAGTTCAAAACTGCGTTGTGTACGCAGATTCCATGGCAAATAAATAAATGTTACCTATTTTAGAAGAATAGTATAGTTTCAATGCGAGATTTTCATGAAGTGCGTTCTGGTTTGAATTCTGTGGCTAGGAACATACTCTAGTACTTGGTTTGTTCCATATTGTCTGTCACTAGTTGTGCCTGCGAATTCGTTCGTGTGTAACTAAAGTTTTAATAAATCATCTTTCTAACCTTTTTTCAATACAGCTCTGCTTCTATTATGAATTCTATCATGTTAATTCTCCTTAATGTTTAGTCTATAAATACTTTTTCTTTTTAATTTAACTAGTAGTTCAACAAACAAACAAAATTTCCCGCTTTATATTAATAATATAGATAGACAAAAGCCAATGAGTTACTAACGTCCAAAACATAACAATCTTGCTAAAGCTTGCTTACAGAAGGCTATCGCCTTCAATGCTATTATTATTATTTTAGAAATCATTATACGTAATCCTTGGATCTATGGGTGATAGAGGTCAATACGTATTACGATATTTCCCAATCATTTTTAATTGTAATACCTATTATTGTCCTTGTTAATAAAGATTTAATGGATCTGTTCGTGGATGGAATACTATACTTATCGCTATAAGAATATACTTGCTTTATGTTATGCGTCATGTAACACTAATACTATCAACTAGAGGTTAAGCGTTAACGTCATTGTCAATTGAGCGACCCCTGTGATGGATGAGGCCTCGGGGGTTAGTTCAACACTTCAAATTTCTTAATTCTTTTAGCATTTTCCACTTTTTTCTTCATGTTGATACATAAGAGGGTGCACATATGGTGTTCATATAACTGTCTAATCTGATATAACTTATATTAAACTTATTTTAAGTAATATTTATTTTAAATGATATAAACACAGAAATTTTATGAGGACTAACTCAAACAGAGCTACAACATGGGGCATGTTCTTTAATCTGTAATTATCATAATTAGAAAATAAACAAAAACTATAAAAAATAGTCAACAATATAATCAGACAAGTAGATAAAAGTACATGTATTTCGCCTATAAGTTTTACCCAAAATGCGAAAGTGAAAAAAAAAGAGTTTTGACTCATACCTATATAATTTTAAATGAAGAAAATAAAAAGTTGATATTGTGTTGGTAAGATCAGGATGATCTATCTCGTTTTAACGCTTACTCTAGCCGTTGTCTTAACTGTTTACTTAATAAACCTAATATTTTATTTATATTTCAACGTAAAATCAGACTATCAATCTATAATCAAAATTTATTTACCGTCTGTATTTACCACAACAATATTTTATTGAATCTACACGAATAAATCACTACCTTCGCAAAAGCACAAATCAGACATTTCTAATCAAAATACGTTCAAAGCCGCGACTCCATTAGAGAGTTATCTCGTAACTGTCAATGTTCAATATTAGTGTATACACAGTGTGATAATTGAGTTAGCTGAGTTTACCTTAGCGAGTACAGGTGTGATTGTTATGTATGTACCTACGTGTTTGCTTAGTAGATAGGAATCCAAATTAATATTACAAATTCGAAAGTAATCTGTTTCTTCTGTTTTCACGCATGAAACTTTAAACGATTTCATTTAATATTTTGATATACAGGCAGATTTGATGTTTGATTGATAAACTTTGGAGTGGGCGCTATTTTGCATCTTCACTTGGAATTGATTGGTCGCTACTTCTCATGAGAAAAAAACTTAATAATTGTTAAAAATAGCTTTATTCTTATTTTTATAGCTTGTTTTTTTAGAATTTGCTTTATATTAGGTAGATTAGACATTAGAGAAAGGCTATGGGTTTTTTATTATTACGAAAAATAACCGTGAAGCGGTGTTACAGAGATGATTATTTTATAGAAACACTTACTTTAATTACAGACATGAAAATTCATATTCATAACACACTTGAGAGTATCACTACGACGCTAGTACACCATATCCAATAATTAAAAGCGTTAATAGAGACCTGCATCCGACGGGAAAGCTACCATCCTAAGTATGGTAGTGAACCCGTCTTACAACTCTTTCCGTTGCTTTTTTTTTGAAGATGGAGAGGCGATTTCTCGGCTCGCAGTTGTTCGACACAGTGCAGTTACCGTGCTAAGATATATTTGTAAATAATATTTCTTTAATATATATGAAATAAATTTACAAACAGTCACTTCCATCATTTACAATAGAGAAAATTAAAATATGACTGATCTTACAAGTAAAAGTTTGAAATGTTTAGCTATGTTCATAGTGGTCAATAGATAGATTGCTTTATTATACCGGTTTAATGATTTCACGACCGGTTTAACAAAAATTGTTTAATTGATTTAGCATGAGCCTTATGGTTAATATAAGGTAAAACTATTTCTAGGCATATTCTATGCTTTGTTTGTTTTCTCAGCTATTTGTATCAAACTAAATCTCTCCTTTTACTTAAAGTGTGTAACATCACCCCCCTTGTGGGCACTGGAAACTTTTGTAAGGCCATAAAAGACGTTTGGAGAAAATTAGGATAGAATATAATTGTAAAATACGCCGCAGATAATAAGAAAAAATGTTTAAGGAAACTTAAAAAAAATGGTAGTAAGTAAAAGTCACCTACACCCTAAAGGTTATTAGGCATTTTATAACTGTTCTAAACTAACTAAAATTAATTCATCATACGAACTGAATGATTAGTCCATCTAAGTCCAGCTAAAAACCATCGCTATAGTAGTGTTGCCATAGTATATGCTGAGCTTCGGTTCTTTTTCGACGTTGTATGATGGTATTAGTTTGTAAGACTGTATTTGTTTATTTATTGTGTTTCATCGAAATAAATGATCTTTCTTTCTTTCTTTGCTTTTCCATGCAAAACTTGACCTGTTTAACTACATTAAATTTAGTCAGCTCTATGTTAGTGAAACATATTGAATGTAAAAATATATGGGTTTTCTTAATTCCATATTGGCTTTTCCGGTGGTTGGATACTTTTCTATTTAAAAAATAAGGCGAAAATAAATACGAGCCAGACTATATCGATTTAGCGTACGCTGATTGAATAAGAAATGTTATTTGTAATCGATAGTAGAGACGTGAGGTAGCAGTGTGCATAGGGTGTTGTCTGAAATAATAAATAAGTCTGTCGTCTACAATTGAGTATTGTCTTCCAATAATTTATATTGTTATGGTATTTTATTATAGTAAGGTAAATTGACGGCACTGTGGCTGGAATTAAAGTATAATAAAATTAAGAATAATCACAAATAGCAATACATTGACTATCGCCATCGTCACATCAATCGGTAAGTCTCTTGGCAATTTAACATAATTAAAAAGTTACATTGGTTGATTTATCACTATATATATGGCGGTTACAACCCAGTTGAGATTAGTTACTTAGCATCACCCTTGAATTATTTTATAAAAAACTAAATAATTAAAATCATTTTAATTTTAACACTGAATTACAGATATTATTGTTATATTTTTTTGGAAAATATAAATCGCTGAGTATGTAGAGTATTCTAAATTATCTGAAGGGGAATAAACAACCTTCGATACGTCTACAATTCCTATTTGAGTCCAATTGAAATGTATCATGTGCCAGTGCATTTTGCTCTTTCTAAAATCGACAAAGTGAGGCAAGCAAATAATACACAACATATTGTTTAAAAATATTCAAGTGATATTAAATGTAAACAGATCAAACCTTAAAAGTCTGGAATTAGAATCAAAGGTTGTAGGTATTTGTATCCAATTGGACAGTGAATATCATGTCCGTTGGTAAATCCATTCTAGTAAATTTTTGTCAGATTTCGGATCAGCTTATGTATGCATATTTAGTTGGTAAGTGACTTTTAGACCGGAATAATGGCGACCATTGACGATGTATTGTTGATCTCTCGATGGTCACTGTTACTTTATGATTTTATGCTTTTTTTCCGACCTGACTTACGCTGTTAGCCCCAAGGGCTTTGACAGCTTCACCGGACTTTTAATGATTTTATGCTACATACTACCCGGTACAATACGGTGTTATTTGAAAATTAGACTAAAATGCAAAGGATTTTTTTTCAGTATAGGCTGACGTACATTTCATATTATTGCTACTTGCGTTTTCATTTTCATAATTATTAAAAAAACCTTTGTTTTATATATATAAAGCTCGTAGTGTAAACTAATATTATTAGGATTAATTTCAAGTCACCGTATTTCATTAACTGAAAGTTGGGTCTATTATGAATTTTCAAAAGCATTAGGAAGCAAAACTTACTAGTTATTACTATAAAGTTCTATCTTTCGGCTTCTTTCGGATTATAATCACATAACCAAAGTTACGCTTACTCGGAAACGACGTTTTTATATTTTAAGGAATACCAACTTCTTATACGGGGATTATTTTTGCTAACAAAAGTTTAGAACTTGGATAGACCGGTCTTTAGCAATTTTCAGTCAAAGAAACTTTTTTTTTTATATTGCGTTTACGAAACTTCCTAAGAACGTTCTCCATTAGTGGCAAGCCAACCGTGTGCGTTACGGGAAAAACTTGGGCCGCTAATGCCTAAGTTTCTGAAATGCTTCAAATACAATTTCGGGATCTTTAATGCTAGGTTAATATAGAAGGAACTGCAAATAAAATATACATATTATATTATTAATTGATATAATAAAGATAATAATATAAGAGAGGCTATATTTTATTTTGCTTTCTATAATTTTTAATAGGTGTTTATTGATATTATCATTATTGTTTGAAACGATGACAGCTCAGTTAGTAGTGTAGACGGACGCCACGTCAATGCACGTGAATTCAAATCCATCTGCAATGAGCTTGAGCTTTTGCTGAAGATAACATCACGATGAAACCATAACATGGTTTTAGGGCTTTTCTAATACCCACCTGGCTAACTACCAACCTGATATTAAAAATCTATCGCCAAATACCTATAAGTGTGTTCCGGTAGTTGTATTGAAAGCCAGTCCCTCCACTAGCTAATCGTCTTCACCATATTGGGCCACATAGTAACTTAATATCAGGTGAGATTTTGTCCATAATGCTAAACCTATAAACTACAAAGAAACAAAATTGTGATGAGTCCTTTAAGAATGCATAGAATGTACCGATTAGTGGTTATTCTTTCATGTGTTCACTAATGTAAAATTAACTCATTATTTGATTAATTTAAATTAGACATGGGATTATAATGCCTGTATTTTGGAATACAAGTATTAGTATTACATGTTTAGTAAACATCATACCATTTTAGATTTACATTATTAGATTAAAAGTCTATCTCCATATAACGGATCAATGGGCACGTCGCTAACTTAGCAAGGAGTGTACCGTAGCGTAGTTAGTTAGGTACTTGTATTTAATTTTGTTGTTCGGCAACACGGGTTTGGTTGGAATCGAGGGGTGCAATGTGTTTTATTGGAAAAATAAATATATATAAATGACTAATTAACCTGACAGAGCTTGTTCTGCCTTTTCGAGTAGTCAATCACATCGACTACAGTGACATCTATCGCGTTATGATCACTTATCGAGATAAAAAGCATCCTCTTTCAAGTTGGATCAAACTGCACACAGTGTGCTAAATTTGATGAAAATCGGTTCTGTAGTTTCAGAGTTCATCGCAGACAACTAACGTGGGACACGAAATTTTTATATATAAAGAAGATATATACTTTTACCAACGATGAGCAAATAATATGAGCACACATTTTTGATTGACTATTGGTTATACTCAAATTGTTAATTTAAGCACATTAATGATTCGGCTTACAATATGCCGTGGCTACTAACCTATATTATTACATTGAAAAAATCCTTATTAATCTTAATCGTATACTTTTGATATACTCGATTTTTTTGTAACTTTTATAAAAGAAAATAAAGTATGTACATATGGAGAGTTACTTCAGTGGTTTTTAACTATAACTAAACGCATCAGGTAACGGTGTTGTTGAGATCCTAATTTATATTTTATATTTTCATTTACTTTTTTAATAATAATTTTTATTACTCATATAATGAAAAGATATATAAGACTTAACTTTACAGACCATTTTTTTGATGAGGTTATTGACGGCGCCCGTTTTAAATGACGAATATAAAATGCTCCATCAACCGCAATACAGAAGCCATAAGTCTTCAGTCAGAATTTGACACATCCCACCCTACCTTCATATACCTTATGTAAGATCGTCCCACCCAAAAGAGGACTAGGTTTGTCTTCCTAGTTTTTCAGTTAGTTATACATTCTTCCAGTTGGCTTGGTACACGTTGTTCATTTTTCAGTAGCAGTTATCTTGATCACAGCACAATCTAATACGTTTCATTATAGTAGAAAAATATTTTCCATGAAAAAAAAATATATACGTGCCTATTTTCATGCTGATCGATCAAACAGTGTATAAGTTTAGCGAGTACATAAAAATGAATAAAGTAAGATATAAAAGATCACTTACAGAAATAACTGTAATCATAATGAGCTTTTGCATGTTAGTTTTTTTTATTAGGACATTTTTCTATGTATTTCTACAATAAATTTTACCATAAAACATTTCCCCTGAACCTTAGTTCATAATGTATGGGTAATAAATATGAAGTAGCGGATTACCATAAAAGTAATAACACAGCGCGTTTTACCTGAGGCATATACATACATACATAACATTTATCTAAGTGCGTTAATCAAATTGAAGTTTCTTTAGGTAAGTTTTAAATCTCAACGAAGGACCCGTTAACATACCCATACACATTTAAATAAGGATAAGGAAAACAGTAATCGGACCCCTAAAGTGGATTTATGAAGCAAATATAAAACGGGGTAGCACAATTTAATACGGGGAAGTTTACCTAAATCGGCCACGTTGAGTAAATCGAAATTGCTTCTCTTGCCGAATGTAATTGCTTTCCCTCAATGTAGCAATCCAATTATTTTTCTAAACCCTGAAAAGATTTACCAGAGCAATATCGGTAGAAGTTACCCTCCTTATCCCAACGATATTGTATGACACGAGCATTCATTCACTTGTTATTGGACTGTATCGTATGATATTGAATGTAGGTCATTTAAATTAAAAATATTTACAAATTTTAACAACACAATTCGTGTTCAATATATGAAAATAAAAAATCGACTACAAGATCTATTTTTAATGGAATTAATTATGGAAAGGATATTTTTTTGATTTTATATTTGTAATGTTTGTCTTAATATTTCGTGTCTTAATAAAAGTATGTATATATACTTGAAAGCATACTAAAGCTATGCTAGCGGGCTGATACTAAATTTGGCTAGGCAGGGAGAGAAACACGAGTAGTCAAGGTCAGTGTTGACGGGTCTCAGAAGGGGCTCTTTAAACCTACATCCGTGTCACAAATCTCGGTATCTGCTTGGAGTTTACCTCTTTGCCACGTGATAGCCCCGTTAGTTACCTGCACAGTTAATCCATAGATAGCAAGGAAGTCCGTTTCTAACCCAAAATCGTCAAAGTGCATCATAACATTCAAACATTCGTTATAAAGTGGTTCACAAGAAATCAATAACGAGTACTTGTAGAATTGCTCATTCAATAGTTTAGTACTAGTCGTCTGTGTGATTAAATTTCTCATTGGTGGAAATTCAGGAGCCATAAAGCGTCTCGGCAGTAAAATTGAATTGAATATATTTATAAACCTCACAGGAGATGAATTTTCGAAAGTGCTTTCTTACTGCTCACCTACATACACGCCATCATATAAATAATTCTAGAATAAAGGTTCGCCTTTCTAGATTTTCCAGGGTAAGCTGTACGTTGTCTGTCAGTATTAAGAGATTTACTAAGTAGATTTTAGAGCATAGGGGTTTTAATTGTTTCGTAAGTTTATATCACAAGCAGTACATTGACCAAAAAAGTGCCTAAAAATGAGATTAATGGACGAATACAACTGCCTTAAAATACCAAAATATGTTTAGTGAAAGTTTATTACAATTTTCGAATCAGAATTTGCAAACACACAAAAATCTTCTGAATGATGTTTGTAGTATACACCCAATGCGAATATAAATTAGTTATGATTTTATATATGTTAAAGTATTAATTCATTAAATCAAGAAATGAATGAAGCTGCGTATAAGGTTTAAAGACCAAAGTCATTTATTTGCGAATATCTGGGTGTGCTTGTAAAGAGTTTATTTTTAAATAACCCTTAATTGGGTTGTATATGTAATTATTGTTTGCGAGTCTGGTCAGATTAAGATTTATAGACTTGTAAATTAGTTTGCGATAGAATTTAAAACGTTTTAACATTTTTTTTAACAGTATTCTTAATCAAGAACAATGTTATTAAGTGTTTCATACTATAATTGTAATTTTTTATGAGTGACACTGATAAAAATAATTTCAATGCAACTAAGAAGAAGTAATAACATTTCTGTGATTAGATTACACAATGACACGTTTTGTTTGCGGGATCCTAATACCGATCAGTATTCTAAACGCTAACTGGGGCAGCCGAAACTATGACCACAAATTCGAATGGATCTGAAATGTTTGGTTCCCAAACTCGACGAGGCTAATTTGAATACGACCAGCGAAGCGGCGTCAAAGTTTAAGCGCACACCAATATTGATCCTCAAGGAGTTTTTACATTTCTAACGAACCGTGAAAGGCGTCGGGGTGCAACGAACTTAGCTCGGTTTTAGCGACGACTACTAAATGTTAGGGTATTTGATTAATTCAATGTTGAGGGAATATTGTAATTACATACTATTAATCATATCTATGTACGAATTATTTTGTATAATGTACAAATACCGCGTCGATAGAAAGTTTTACAATGTAACTGAGGTTTTGTATATTTTTTTTTTTCGACCTGATTTACGTTGTTAGCCCCAAGGGCTTTGACAGCTTCACCGAACTTTTGGGGGCGAGTGCTGAGGGCACTCAGCCCCGAGGCAGCAGGCACAAGGGTGCCAGGACGGCCGAACCTCGGCTAGGGCTGCTGCCGGTAAATGAAAAAGATTCACGATCCTGACTAACCAACAGGTCTTGTCTTACAAATTTAGTGATCCTAACAA
Organism: Actias luna; assembly: GCA_039707435.1. Classification (NCBI taxonomy): domain Eukaryota; kingdom Metazoa; phylum Arthropoda; class Insecta; order Lepidoptera; family Saturniidae; genus Actias; species Actias luna. The sequence goes on along the minus strand of JAZHAC010000002.1, from coordinate 9,710,650 downwards.
CGACCTTATTAGGTAAGCAACTCAGGGCCGCGAGGGTAGTCCCTTACAGAACCGTGTACTTAACGTGTGAGTGTGCACGAATGTAATGCGGTGTCATGGTGTACTCTCAGTGATGTAGAGTGTCACTGTATCGCGCGAGCAGAGTCACTCGAGGGCTCCTATCCGGAGGATCGAACCAAGGCTCAGGCGTCTGCGGAGGGAGGCCGCGGCGGGTGTGCGGGAGCGAAATTATCCGCTCGGCCTCGACGGCGAAGACGGCGGTTGCGCGGGCGTGTGCGCGGACACGAGCGATTGCTGGAGACAGCAGGGAGAAGCGCGTTTAATCTCGTTATTTTATCGACGGGGTCGGAGAAGCAATTGCGTGGCCGGCGCGCAAAGCCTTTAGCGTGTGGATTGGAAGTATAGCTAACTGCGTGTACTATTTTGGGGTTAGGATGAAGTTCAGCATTTTCAAAAAAATTCTTTGTAAGGTGTTTAATATATGCATACATGGACGGAAGTTCCATATCTTTATGGAGATCTACATTACGGACGTAAAACGGGGCTTCGACGGCTATGCGCATGAATCTGTTTTGCAATACTTGTAGTTTGCGAAGGGTGGTGCGTGAAGCGTGAGCGAATACGGGGCAACTGTAAGTAAGTATGGGACGGATGCATACTTTGTATATTGTGAGCTTATGTCTGAGTGCCATTTTGCTCTTAGAGGAGGTGAGATTGCGTAGCAGAACCATAGCCGTGGATGCTTTTTTCTGAACGTAATCTATATGTTTGTTGAAGGTTAGGCGCCTATCTAAAACTACACCAAGATATTTAGTTTCATTAGCCCAGGGGATATTGACATCGAATAGGTGTAATGTCTTTTTTATATCTCTCCTCGCGTGAGGATCGAACATGATAGCCGCACTTTTTTCTGGGTTTATTCCTATGCGCCATTTGAGGCATCAGGACCCAAACATAGAGACGGCTCTTTGGACGCGGTGATATACGTGAATACTATTCCTGCCCGAGCTGAAGATGACTGTGTCGTCTGCGTAGGAGCCTACTGCGACGTCGGGGAATTCGGGGATATCGCTAACGAACAAGTTGAACAAGCAAGGCGCTAGGATGGAGCCTTGCGGGACGTATTGGGTGAGGCGAGGATAGGGCTCCGTCCGCTTTGTAGCAGAAAGAGCGGTCCGATAAATAAGCAAGGATTATGCGGACTAGTCTGTCCGGAACTTGAAAGAGGTTGATTTTATATATGAGGCCTTCGTGCCAGACCTTGTCGAAGGCTTTGGATATGTCGAAAAATACAGCAAGCGTGTGCCTGGGATGGCGTAGCTCCGTGAAATTGGAGAGAATATGCTCCGTGAGGCGGAGCACTTGGTGGGTGCACGAGTGCTTCGGTCGGAAGCCGAATTGCTCGTATGGTAAGAGACATTTGTCTGAGACAAAGGCTTGTAGTCGGTTCAACAGAAGCCGCTCGTATATTTTACCTATAGTATTGAGGAGGCTTATTGGGCGGTAGCTTTCTGGATGGGCTGCCCTTTTCCCGGGTTTAACTATACCTATTACCGTTGCCTTTTTCCAAGCGGCTGGAAAATGGCAGTGAGTTATGGCCGCATTGAAGATGCAGACCAGAAGGGCTATGAGTTTATCAGGAAGAAGTTTGAGGGCTTCGTTCCTGATTCCATCGGGCCCAGGGGCTTTCCTTGGCTTAAGGGCTTTTATGATAGCGAGGACTTCGTCAGTTGTAACCGGCTCTAAGTTTTCGATTGGGAGGGTCTCTCTTATTGATTGAATTGTTCGATCGACCCTCCCGACGTGTTCGGGATCAATGGTATGGTATTCATAGGGATTGGGAGTACACTGTTGTTCGAGAGTAGCAGTGAGATACTCTGCCTTGTCTATACTTTCGAAGGCGGGTGGATTGCCAGGGCCTCTATCTAACGGGGTATCGCAGACGAATAGCTGCTCTTCTGTTTACGAACGAGATTCCAAAAGGCGAGATGAGACGGTTTGATTTCCTCTAAGAGACTTTGCCGTCTTTGACCGCTTAGTTCAGAGATACGGGATTTAACTGATCTTTGTAGGTTACGTAGAGGTACGCGATTTTCCTCCGTCGGATAAGAATCGTGAGCGCGAATCGCGGCGTTTTTCTCCGTGATCAGTCTTCGAATGTCATCAGGGAGTATGAAGCAGCGATTGTTTGCCGACCTTACCTCTTTTGAGGTTTCCCTGATGGCATTCTGGAGGTGACCGACCAGGGAGTCAATCGACACATCGGCATCGGTGGTTTTGTGGTGAAAACCATCATAATCAAATGATATTTGGATATTTGTAAGGTAACTTAATAATCAGTCGACAAATGTTTATGGGGGGGGGGGGGGGGTAGGTATTTGGAAATTATTGCGAGACAGTTAATTTCCTAGGCTTAGCATGTCACCACTATCTTAGATTGCATCGGCAGTTATAATTAAAGAAAATTATATCTCCCAGGGGACCTATTAAATATATAAAAAACTAATCACATTAAATTGTCGAACACTTGATGTTAAGCGGCTATCGTTACCTATGAATGATTGTAACATCAAAAGTATAACTTGCAGGCAGCTGGCAGACCTTAAACCTCCGAGGAGTTTTGGTAACGGAAGAATATAGCACAATAATTATATTGTTATTGCGATTCGATTTTGACTCAGAGTTAGTTGAAAGGATAGAAATTAACATAGGCTACTTTTTGTCTCGGAAAATCTTCAAATTCTCATGGGAGATTTACAGGAATGTCTGTAAAATTGGTCTTCCTTCACATCCCATAATAATTAAACTTAATTAATAAACGTCCCTAAACTTAATTTTAGGTATAGAGAGAATTCCCTGATGCTACCAGGTGTGCCGACATAAAAACTGCAATTGAAATTAGGCGTTCAGGTTATGCTCATGCGTAATTTGGATGCGCCGCCCTAATGCAACGGAACAAGGCTTCACATTACAGAACTCGGACGGAATATTGTTGATGCCAGCCACTATTTTGACAGGGTCACTATTTTACACTATGTGATGATCCCCCAGATCCTTATTATTCCCACGGATCTTCCATTTCAATTCAAAAGGCTCCAGGTCACCTTCAATCTCAGTTATGTCATAACTAGCCATAACTAATACATAGGCAAGGCAAAAGGTCAGACACTACAGGTAGTCGCAGTACAATTGGAAAAGCCGTGCTTTTTTAAATAAGTATTGCTCTGTATATTTGGTCGGTGTCTTATTTATTCCCTGTGGCAAAGTTTTACAAATTACCATGCGAGCGAAGAGACGGGTAAAATCCTATAATAATATTATAAATTCGAAAGTATGGATGTTTGTTTGTTTCTTTGTGCTCACTACCTCACTACCTCACTGCCATGTCTATACCGTTGAACAAATTTAATTTGAAAGCACATAGGATACTTTTTATCCCGGTAATGTATTCCATTGGAATAATAATTCAAGTATAATGTTTTATTTGAACTTTTTACGAGAGCGAAGCCGCGGGCAGAACAATGCTAGTTAATCATAATCAATACAGCGGTTTAGGCGTGAAAGCGTAACAAACAAACAAACTCTATTTGCATTTACAATATTAGTAAGGATGGTATTAAATATTAACCAAACAAGGCATACATTAATTCATATAATTTTTTTATGAACTGGATTATTTAATTATAAAATTCATCTCGGAAATTTTCAAGCAAATCAATATTTAATTGAAGTAATAAGCATTATTATGAAGTCAGCAAAGTTCATTACTGGGTCGCAGTAATTGGTAGTGGCCAATTATTTTAATTTACAGTATACTACATTCACGAAGTTAATGTACTCTATCAGTTAACTTGTTACCACATTGATTTTATATTCGTACGGTAAATACATTTAAAGTTACATGATGGAATTAACTTGTTTATTACAAATGCCTTTTTTCTCAGATACAGCTTATGCAGACTTCTTTTATGATTTAATTCTCGTGCATTCTGCCGTTGCTGACTCCCTTTTTGATATCTACATTTATTAAATTATATTTGTGAAAGCATGTAATTAGCCTTATAATTTTAGTGTTTTCCTATATTTTTTGTTACATGTACGTTTTCCGAACAATGTAAAATAAAAATAAATACTCATAATCAAATAAGTACGTGTAAATATAGAATATTATTTTAATTTTATACTAATTTTAATTATGGTATATGGAAAAACCTTTTTCATATAAATTACTACGAACGTGTGTTCAATTGAAACGCAATGTAATAATTATCGCATAACGAGTGGAAAATTGCTCATTGTGGCTGGTTCTCTCACACCTTTGCACTTGTCGCCACTCTATTTCAGTTACTTCTATGTTAGTCACAAAGTAAGATTAAAAAGGTGCATCATCCCAACAGTATTAGATTGACAAAACTCGTTACGGTTGCTCCTTGAAGCCCACTGTTATTTAGGAATTAATCAACGCACCCATCAAATCCGGTATCGAAGTGTTGACAGTCGATTTATTAAGATTGATGTAACATCCCAATCAGAATTCATTTTGTAACATTTTGAGTTTATAAGGAAACAATAAAATAACCAGAACTTGAAACAGATGGTGAATAGTGGTACTGTAGAATGGGTTTTTTGAAAAGATACCCAACTTTTTGAGAAAATTTAACGCAGGTACTTCTGAATAACAAACAAAATAATTAATCATTATTTTCAAAATTGCTACCATTCAAAAGCATTCAAGGTTCATTGGACAGAATTCATTCAATAATCCGTCGTAAAGTTGTCATGAATTATAAAAGATGCTATCTATCGAGGTCGACAAGGATCAAGTATCTGAGACAGGATGAACTGGCCTTATAGTAGCTATGAAAATACACCTAGAAGTACTTTTTTTTAAAAGCTTTTTATTAACTTCATCTGTATGTTTGTTTGTTTGTATATTTGTTTGTATGTTTGTAACCGACTCCTTTGGGCGCGATTTTGACCCACTTTAAACGGCCAGATTTCGTTCAAACTTTGTAGATTTATCGAGGACCGATGACAATACACTAATTTGATAAAATTATATCATTTTTCAATTTGCAAAATAATATTTTTGTTAATTTATATAATTTACATCTATAGTCGATAAGGCAAGAAACTTAATTTTAATGTTCTATAATTTTTCACTATCTTAAGCCGATTTCTCTAATATTAACAAATTTTCGAATACTAAATAGAATTTTAATTCTACAGAACAAATAATAGTTTTAAATAAAAAACACACTTTTTATAGAAAACCAAACTAAATAATAGTAGATTAGAACAAATAATAGTTTTAAATTAAAAAAACAAGCTGTTATAAATAAAGCTAACTAAAAAGTACATTATAAATAATAGTTTAAAAAATCTAAAAAACACGCTTTTTATAGAAAACTGAACTAAAATAATAGAAAATAAGTTTAATATATTTAAATTAAGAATAGTGTTAAAATTTCAATAAACATAAATTAAGAATAATGTTAAAAATTTCAATAAATATAAATTAATAATAGTGTAAATAAAAAAAAAATATTTTATTTAAAAAAAAACGTGGGGTGATTTTAAGATTATCAAACGATAATCACTCTACTCGTATCTGTCGATAAAACATTTATAACTATTGACACCGTGCACTCCACGCTTTTTTTAAATAATTTTTTTATTTTTTATTTACACTATTATTAATTTATGTTTATTGAAATTTTTAACACTATTCTTAATTTAAATTTATTAAAACTTATATTCTATTTTTTTAGTTCAGTTTTCTATAAAAAGCGTGTTTTTTAGTTTTTTAAAACTATTATTTATTTATGTTGCGCAGCATAGTGACTGTACTGCTCCTGGTGTTAAGTACAGTACAATCCAGAACAGCGGTGACTGACAATGATCCAAAATTCGCAATCAGTCACCGCTGTCATGCTGGCCTGCTGTACTTGGTTACAGGTCTTCAACTTAAATGTCGTACATATACATTAAAGTATTACGACTATGTCTCTATGTCAAAAGGTTCGTTATACGATTCTTGTCTACATTTATGTCGCGGCGTGTTAAATTGTTAACAATAACGTGATTGCGTTTTCGTTTACTGATTAGCTGATTTATTTAGCGTTATGTTTAAATTATTTGATATAGCGAATGTGCACCTTGCACCTTGTTTAAAATATCGCTATCGAATAACATTTAATATCCCTAGCTACTCAACAGATTGTCAACTCAATGATGATAGCAAACTAGTCAGATATTTTCTTAGCTCCAAATTTGCCCAGATATATATACAACAGAACTCGTATATTTACTTGACTACAGTAATAGAAATGTCATTGATGAAAAATGTGTTAGAGCAATGTACTATTACATCGTGTATGTACATGGAGAATGAAATTCAAGGAACTTGGGAAATAAAGGGACGTTTTGCGAGACAAAGGTGAGGCTTATTGCGAATTCCTGCGTACAAGTTGTAATGCTATTAAACCTATTTCACGATACTCTAAGGTGGTTCTAAATGGTTTCGGTGTTTGTTATAAATGAAACATTTACTTTTTGACCGCTGGTCAAAATATATCCTGATCGTAAAGCTTCATATTATTAATGAAGTGATTATGACTATATATAATTCTGTCTTAAAACCATTCTGGTAAGAATGCTGGTTAAGTAACATAGGTCCCTGTAGATTTGTCAATTGAAGAAAGTTACACGTGATGTATATTTGGCTTATTAAAGTTATTTTTTAAATTAACTGAAGAGATGAGTAATTATTTTAAAATAAAATGTTTAATTCAATACATACATTAATAATCACAAACACTAAAATTGTTTAGTTTTATGGACATATGTTACGGTTTGTTGGAATTTTTATAGCCATCATAAAATTACAACAATATGAAAATTGTTCAGGTCTCTTATGTCTATTGTTTTTATATTCAACATATAATGTATTAGCATATTTATATTAAATATGAAATTGTTCAAAGGCTTTTCATTTATTCACTCTCGCTTTTAATAAATTAGTTCTATAAACCTTTTCATAACGATTCAATCAAAAATAGCGTCACCGGTCCAAACGTTATTTTTTGATATAAAAATATTCATATGAAAAGTATATGCAAAAAATTCTACAATCAGTAAAAGCGGTCCCCGGAGGCATATTGCGGTACACAGTTTTCATTAAACACACAGCTTGGTTTTTGTCCCAAAAAAAAATGCCTACGCAGCCCGGGGCGCTCCCTCGCATATAAGGAATGTTGTCTCAGGGAAATTAGTTCATAAAATTTCGCTCTGACTACATTAGATATCTACGAAACGTATTTTCTTTTAATAAGGTTTTTTTTCTTTGTATGGTAATAAATTGAACCGTTATTTTAGGTTGGTTTTTGTTATTTTATTTTTATTGATTATATAATTACTACCTACAATTTAACTTAAGTTAAATTGTTCATTAAATGGTTTACAGTTCAGTAAGAATTTATTTATGTGACTGAGAATATAACTAGTGTAGGGAACATTTACACTAGGCCCTGTTAATATTTATATATAGTAAGCTGTGAAGTTGGTAAGTGATAAAAATCACAATATTATAAAGTATTAAAATATAGACATTTTAATGAATATAGTGGGGTTAATAAAATTAAATGCAATAAAGATATATTGAACACTGCCAAATTTTTATCGCAATCCAATAAACGAGTCAAACATGATATGAGCTCGGCCAGACACAGGTCAACCCGAGTCGGTATTACGCAGGAATAACAGGGGACACTTACCAAAATTGCTTACACAGAAAACTAATATCAGTGTTTGCCAGCCGTCCTCGTTCGATTGTGGTCTAAGTAAGAAAGTGAAGCGTTATAATAAATAGAATTAGAACAAATAACGTGCAAGAAAATCGTTTTATTATTGTTATAACAGAATTTTACATTATTAATTTTTTAATATAAACAAAATTTGAAAAAAAAAACCGTGATAAGGCCGGTCGTCCAGGTACTTATCATCTGTATTAATATTATAAAACGGAAAAGTTTGTTTGTTTGAACGCGTTAATCTTAAGAACTACCAGTCGGATTCCAAAAATAAATTAGTACCTTTTTGATAGAGCAATCATTGAGGTAGGCTTTAGAATTTTTAATGTCACTCTATCACCAATGGGAGTAAAGATGTATGGAAAAAGTTACAATAACTGGAAAAATTATTAAATATGTTTTAGTTCTACGTAAACGAAGTCGCGGACGCAGCTATTAAATATTATAAATATACAATGTTTTATTTTAAACTAATTGATGTATTTACTAGAAAATTGCTAATAAGATGATTAGACTCATTTTTAAATCTGCTATTGAGCACTTAAACTCGAAAGATTATGGATATTTTGTGTCATTTTAAAAACTAGAATATTTAGTATTTCAATACAAAACTTCTTACTTACACAAGGTTATGGTATCTTAAAATTTGAATAAACATTATGATATTTAAAAAACAGGGTTCAATCCATGTCGAATACTAAGGTATTCATGGGAAGACAACGCTTTTTCTTATGCAATACATCAGCGGAAATACACAGGAAAGGTTTCATCTACCTTATTGTACAGAATTGCTGGATAGGCGCGGTTGGGATTTAACAAACTATTTACAAATTTTAGTTTTTGCGGAAACTAAAATGTTTATTGACTTTTGTTTAACGAATACTTATTATATGTATGCTGTCTATATCTGTTTCAATAAATTCTATATAAGCTCAGTAAAATCATCTTACTTGGTACATTCAACTGTTGAGGATATATGTTCAACTTTACAGAAGAGGCTCGATGTGAGATACCTGCTGATTACGACCATAAGCAAGCTGACATGCAAATAAGACAGTAAAAATATTGATACATTAAATTATATTATTGTTATTTAACAACAATTGTTTTATAAATAAAATACCATGACAATTTTAAGTATAACTTAATTAAATATTTTCAAAAGCTGCAAGTATCTATGTACCTCTTTATTTTAGGAATCATTAATTCAATTTGCATTATTGCATATATATTTGCATCATTTACCTGCATTCATGATTTTGTTATCAAAGCGCACACACGTTTTTTGTTCCAGCTTGATTATTATATAATAATAATGATTGACATTTGCGAAGTCAATCTTTTACCAAAATAATTCACTTTTGAGAGTTAAGTTATTATGAAGATTATTACAAGATTTATTTGCTCATATTTTATAGAATGTAAAGGCTTGTTATTTTAAAATTTGACCGGCTCTAAAACATTGTACTACACCGATTAATTTTTAGAAAATCTATACATTCGCAAAGCATCAGCGATTCCTCTGATGTTGTGTGTGACTATGGATGGTGGTGATCACTTACCATCAGGTGATCGACTTGCTCGTTTGCCTCCTATTGCATAAAAAAAGGTACCTGCGAAAATAATATCTATTATTATTATTATTATTTAGTAAAACACACTAGCAGCTACTTAGCTGATGCGTGTGTATCAAATAGCTTGGAGACAAGAAAATCATGCTTGTCCAATCTCTTCTTAAACTTTTTGTGGTAGTTTGTTCCATGCTACGACTACGGTGTTAAGAAACATAAGGGTAAACATAGGTATACACAAAGTTTCAAGGGATGACCTCGTAGGTGTTGATTTTTTTTGGCTTATACATATTTTTAAAGCTGGGAACGTAGTTATAATCAGTGCGGATTTTAAAAGTTTCAATTATGCAGCCCCTCTGTCTAGGCTGTTTTAGTGTGGTAAGGCCAAGGTGTTTGAGGCGCTGTTCACAAGGTAGGTTACGCATTCTATACACCATCTTAGTAGCCCTTCTCTGTACTTTCTCATTGAGCTTAATGTCTTTTATAAAATAGGGATCCCAGATACTGTAAGCAATTAAGCATGTTTAAGGAGAGGTCTTATATAGGTCTTGTATAACTTTATAAAAGTCTTAGCTGTGAAACATTTAAACGCTTTGCGAATGATATAAAGGATCGAATTCGTTTTCTTCACGACCCCGTGTACACGAGTTTCCCATTTAAGATCGTTGGAAACTGTGACTACTAAGTCCCTTTGTATTCCAACTGCGGTTAATTGCTCACCACCTAGATAATATACTTGATGAGGATTATTGTTACCAATATGTAGCACGGTGCATTTATTTACATTTAAAGTTAGAAGCTAGTCTTGAGTCCACTGAATTATCGCATTTCGGTCATTTTGTATAGCTTGCCAGTTGGTTCGAGGGTTAGCAAAAAATTTGGTATCATCAGCAAAAAACGAAAATGATAGTTGTAGATTAATTTTCAAGTCTGTGAGGTACAAGATACAGAGCAGTAGACCAAGTATCGATCTTTGAGGAACGCCACTTCGGGGATCGGACATGACTTCACCAATGCGCACCCGAAACGTTCTACCAGAAAGAAAGTCACATATCCAGGCTAAATTGCTTCCACGTATGTCAAGATATTCCAATTCGTGTGTGAGACGTTTTAGAGGAATAAATAAATTATAAACAAATCCAAGTAAATTATATCTGTTGGCTGTCCATTACTATGGTTCCATGTCAACTCGTTTAAGCAATTTAGTAGGTTAGTTGTGACAGATTGTTTTGGGATGAAACCGTGCTGCTCGTCCAGTGTAATCTTTTCTTGTTTTAAAAAATTATCGTTTGTGGTTAGCTATCATTTTCTTCATGGTTTTGCACAAACCACTGGTCAAACTTATGGGCCTCTAGTTGACAGGCAGTAATTTATTTCCTTTTATTATAAATCGGCACTACATTTGCCATCTTCCAGTAAGCTGGCACTACTCCATCCTTCAGTGATTTATACATGATACTTGCTATTTCGTCGCTTAGAGCTTCCGAGCATTTTTATAATACCACTGCGGGTATGTCGTCGGGCCTTGATGCTGTAGTATCGTTGAAGCTAGATAACGTCTTGTTTACTATGTCTCAGTCATATTTAGTCTCAGTGATATTTAAGTCTTGAATAGCATTTGTGACTCTAGGAATGTTGATGTTTGGCATCGGTACATCAACAATTCCAAAAATTTGCTCAGGCTTCATAACAAGTTCATTTGAGACATTTGTTATTACGTTTGGGATGCAGATGTTAGAGTTTAGTTGTTTTCTTATATAACTGTAAAAAGCTTTGGACCTGAGTCTATAATAGTTGATTCAAAAGACTTGGTTTTTGAAAGTTATCCACATATCGTCTACAGATTATTTTACTGTATTTAAATTATTAGCTAGGTACAGAGATAATTTTTCGTAGTCTACTTTGAAGAGGTTGTATTGAGTGGTACTTCGCTTTTCATTACTTTTAGTGATAGTACTGATTACTTGCGTTGTAGCAGTAATAACCAAATCGTCGCTTTTACCTATTGGAGGGTGATATTCAATGTCACATATTAGTGAGTCATCATTGCAAAGTATAAGGTCCAAAAGAGATTCTTCTTCGTTTCGTTTTCTGGTAATATGTGTTATAAGTTGGTTTAAGTTGCTGTTCATGTACATATTGACAAAAATTTCACATAGACTGTCATAACCATGAGTTTTTTGAAGAGGCCATTTTATTTTTGGTACGTTGAAGTCTCCTGCAATAACCACAGTATTTTCAGATGCAGCTTTTTCAATGGTTTTACAAATAATTATATCCAATTCAGAAAAAGAGCTCAAGGGAGGTCTGTATACACAAGCCATAAGAAAGGTGAGTACTCTGTACTGAATATCGAACCATAATGCTTCAGCCATATTATTTTGATATGTGACATTAACTTTAGCTATAATACTTACACCATTTATTATATTAGCTACATATCCACACTTTTAATTATCCCTGTCTAAGCGATATAGTAGGTAACCAGGTATATTTATAATACTGTTTGTTATTGAGGAGTGCAAATGTATTTCGGTTATTAGAATAAATGCAGGCTTATAGTTGTTAATCTCAAGAAAAAATAAATCAAATTTTCCCGTTAGGGATGCTAAGTTTGTATAAAACAGAAGCAGTTCAGAGACCACAACACTGTTTAGTTTTTTGTGGAACTCATAATCCTACTTTACTATGGTACTTTATTTATGTGTTTCATGGTTAGCTCTTTCTCACCTTTATCGACCCTCTCAGTCAACTCCTCACTAAGTTTCTTGAGTTGATCTCTTTGATAGGGTTTCATATCCGACTAGGCGCTAATTGTTTTAGGTAGTTTACTTTTATTCTTTAGAACATAAATAACACCATGTTAATTAGCTAGTACCACCTTGAGAGTACGGGGCTTACTATTGTTGCATGAAGGTTTGCCTAAACGGAAGGTTGACACTATCTCCGTTTCTTTTAGAGGAGTGAAGTCAATATATTATATATACATAGTTTAGTACTATTTCTTTCTTTGTTTGTCAACCATTTTTAATATTTTATTAATGGATTATCTTGTTTTTAAAGGATAACAGTCCTTTAAAAAATTTACTAAAAACAGTTTAGTATTTCTTCCACCTTTCCAAGAATTTCCTCAAATTTTAATTATATTTATGATCTCATTTTGACCTATTGAGTAAACCCTAGTTTTAATTAACTTGTAATAATATCTTTAAGTTTTCAGCTTGTGAAAGTAACCTTATCATAATTTCAAATATAAAAAGAACTCAAAGAGAATAGTAAAAAAACTTGAGGCAATTTGTTTTTTCATAACATCAAAGGTCGAATAAAATTTACAACTTCGCAAACTTTAGAGACAGCCATAACTTATTGTAATTTGACTTTTGCCGACAGTTTATTTTACAATTACTACAATATAAAACAATTAGAATTACACATATATTAACATTATTACAATATTCGTCGAACTTCAAACAATAGTGATGTCCTACTAATAACCATAGCCATAGTCAGTAATTTTGTTTTGGTTTGCCATCACGACAAAGTGACACCAACTTCAAATATTTGGTAACTGGATGTACACTAACTGGTTCCGAAAGACAATAAACCAAAAGCACCGTGTGTGAAGATCTTACCGCAACTTGTAATTCAAACATGCGACGTGTACTTCAAACTATGTGACTCCTTCTGCCATTTGTTTTAGAAGCAATGTGCTCCGTCCACCAGCACTTAAGTATAGCTTTTCTGAGAGCATTTCTTTCTGATCTCTATAGCTTTTTGGGCGACATTTGCTTGTGAGGTCCATCATTAGCAAACACCTCTCAGTATAGTATGTAATTATAGGAAACATATATCAATCACAGATTTTCGTCTTGAGGTAATGCGGTTCTCGGTTGTGAAATAATAGTACGTACAAAACTGTATCGTCTTAAAACTGCGAAACACACATTTTCTCTTGAAGCTACATTACACCAAATTGAGTGAACGGTGCTTGTGTGCGAAATTGGTGATAACCACCTAGATACCGACAATCTATCGACGCTTATTACTCTCATGTCAGTCTGCGTCATGATAAACATTTTACGCTACAAGGTTTAATTTAACATAAAAAAGAGGTGTTTTCTTATCTATGCTTAGGAGAAGCTAGACTTATTTATCACTGCCGCCCATGGACACCCATAGAACCAGAGGAATCGCAGGTGCGTTGCCGGCCTTTAGGGGACGAGTAAGCTCTCTTCTTGTAGGTTCCCAAGTCGCATCAGTCCGGAAACACCGCCCTCAGTATAAAAGTTCCAATGAGAAAATTATATACTATAAATAAAAGGTTGGATAAATAATTAACAAACATAAATTAATAAAATATGATGGCAATGAAAATAAAGATTCACAAAGGTCATGACCTTAAGATGAGAAACTTAATATCAAGTAACACATCTAAAAGAGAACCATTTAAAAAATTATTTAGTTTAGTTAAAGTTGGAAATTCATACGAAATCGGTATTGGAGGCCGCAGAGTAAACTACGAACTATATCTAGATGTGAATCGAAGAGACGACGACCCGCAGGGCGTGGTACAAACTTACACACGTCTGCATTATCTGATGCAAAAAAAAATACTGCACACTTTTATATATACTATAACTTTATAGTATCTGGTCAACCGAGTTTGACTCGGTATTGAATTAAAATTGTATTTCTTATGGCGATTTTTTTTTACATACGAATAACTTTCTGATTAGAAATTCACACCTTACTATTTTCTACACATAGGAAATGGATATTTAAATAGAAGTTATGAGTATAATTAATCAATTAAATTAAAATCAAATTTACTTAAAAGAAATATCTTTTACAGAAAATACAATTATAAAGATGAATAGAAAAAGGAAAAATCTGTTTAAGTACAAAATTTCATCCAAATCGTTGGGACCGTTTTGAAGACATCCAAAATTTGTATATATATATATATGTATACTAGTATGTATTATATCTAAGAATTGCTTATTTAATAGTATTAGATATAATATTTTGTTTGACATCTTAAATCTTATGTCAAATTCAACGAAATCGAGTGAGATTACGACATAGTGAATGAGACTTATTTAATAATTTTATAAAACGATATACGAAATTAGCTTGACTAGAATTATTTTCACATTAAGTATTCTTTCTTAAGAAATATGTTTTAAATTCTAGCAAAATTTAGTATTTCATATATGATACTTGTGTATATGTATTTTTTGTTAATATCATATATTTTACACTATTATGGAAATATTTCATTTCGGAAAAAGGTATTTGTGTCAATAACTGTATACCTATATATGCGTTTATTATAAAAGATAATATTTAATTTCCCAACAGAGATTGTTTAGTTTAGGAGTGCTGTCGACGACGCGACGTCTAGGTTTGCGAAATGAAATTACATTATCATCATTAAAATTAAATGAATTAAATGTAAATAGACAATTACTTTGCTTTAGTTTTTATAACGATATTAGTATAAGACAACATGTTAATAAGTGAAATGAAATTGTATCTTGTTTGTAACTACCTTTTATAAATATGTTGTATAATGTCGTCGATTTAATGTATTTATATAATTACAATATATCTTGGTCGTCGATGGTGGTATACCAAAATTAAAACTGAATTTATTTATTGAATTAATATCAGAATAGATGTAATGAACTAATAACACTATAAAGCTATTAATTTCTAATGCGGTACTACGTAAAGTGTTGTCTATGGATTAGTTTAAAAATCATTGTATATTTGATTTTTGTTACATTTAAACTTTTCAAATATTGTTACTATTATTATTGTAAAACCGATTAGGCAATTTGTGTTGCATCGTGTTTTATAAAGATCATGTACACTATATAGGGTGACGTTAGTTTTTACAACTATAATCCAATGGTGTTAATCACGTTAGAGTAACCTTCTTCTAGTTTTTTGCATTTGTAATTAGCCAACTGTCGAGAAGTATGCAGGCCAGCAGAACAATACCACAATTTTGTTTTATATCTAGTTACGAGTAACTAATCGAGATGAAGCAAATAGAAAATATTACCTAAAACTATGAAGTTCAAGGGTATAATCAGATGTGATAAACTAAGTTTATTTTGTTTAAGTATTCGTGGAAATGTAAAAATTCTAACAAACTTGACTTTGTTTTCTATGCGTATGCCAAATTTTATTACGATGTATATTTAAGAGAATGGATTCTTAAAAAAGCTGTACAAAACTTTAATCTTGGACAAAAGGCAATAAAGTAAGGGCACGAATTTCGTGAGAAGTCGACGCCGAATCTGCCACTCGCAGACAGCTATTGATAGGGTTCTCTATGTAATATAACTTATATAGAGCGGTTACAATTTAAAGTTATTACTTATTATATTTTATTTATTTTATAATGCATATCAATATGGTGTTAATCTTTACTAATATAATAAAGCTAAAGAGTTTTTTGTTTGTTTAACTCTCTGGAAATACCAGTCGGATTCAAGAACTTATTCTGTTATAAAACAAACATCCCTGTCGCGTCTGTTTGTCTATTCGCAATAAACTTAAAACTATTAACTTCATGCAGTTTTCACCATTAGATAGAGTGATTCATTAGGAAGATGTAGGTGTATAATTTGTTAAGTTTATGTGTAAATTGGTTGAAATATGGCGATAATTGTTGAAATTTTACAGTTGCTAAAAACGAAAGACAGGATGACAGCTAGTATTTGTATATGATAGCCACATTGATGAGTACTACGGGGTACTTTCAAATAACACCCAAATGAAGGCACAGTATTAACATTTAGTTCTTAAATACAAATTCTTGTATCAAAATTGAATAAAATCAGATTACGTGGCCTTCGAGTAGGTGTTGAAATAAATGTAGGTACCATAATAAAAAAATGCTACATAATTACGTTACGTATGTTGTTTCTTTTTGAACCAAGTAATTTACCTTTTAGTATAGTTTAAATCGTGTGGAGAATAAGGCTATTTTTAATAGAAAAAAAGTAAATTGCAATCTAAAGTAAATTTCAATGAACGGATAGTTTCAGAAGGTCTTGTTTAATTTCAAAATCACTATCGTGTTGCATAATCAAAGTTTTAATTAAAATTAGAACCACCAGTTTTGCTTTGCGATACGGAGTGACTTATTCCTAAATTTAATTTCGAATGTAGTAGATAATATCGCTGTATCAACTAGTACGTTGTTTATATAATTAACTCATTTTAAGTAGCTATATTATTTTGTATTAAAATAACAGTTCTATTATATGTAGTAAGAGATAGGACGAGCCGGGATGGTAGGAATTCGTTCCCGACTGCATTATAACCATCAAGCACATTCTTACATCGACTCTCTTTTGGGCATCCAGGTTAATTTTTATTATCTATTTTGATAACCAGTATTCGAATCAGCCAGTATTTACACAATTGCTAAGAGGTTTTTTTAATAGAATGATAATGATAATGCAAATTTGCTATAGATTCCTAAACTTTTTGTAATTGTGATTATTTTGTGCTCGCCACTAGATACAGTTTACTGCGCTATATAGGTATTTAAAAACGCCTTTGAACAAGAATATCAGCGATGAATCAGCAAGAAGATATTGAAGCGATGATAACTCAATGGTAGTGTGTATGGACTACGCATCAAAGGGACATGAGTTCGAATCCACCTATAATGTACTTGAGCTTCCGGTGAAAGAAGCCATAGCATGGTGGTAGGGCTTTTTCTACTGCCCGCCTGGTTAGCTACCACCCTCAAGTTGAAAATCTGCCGCCAAATACCAATAGGTGTCTTCCGGCAGTTGCACTTGAGAAGCAGTACCTCCACAAGTTTAGCGTGTCTACCAACTTGGGCCGTATCATCACTTAAAATCAGGTGAGATTGTTGCCATAACGCTAAACTTTTACTATAAAAAAATATCATGTTACTACTATTCTTGTGAGGGTAAAGTTGCAACGTGGTTTCCTAAAAATATAAATAAATATCACAAACTAAGCTTTCATTTTTACGTTGTATCAACTCTTAACAGTAACATCTCTAACCGTTTCTCTCTGTCATAAATTTGAATAGAATCGATTGCTGTCTGCGCCTCCGGGAAAGTTAGATTTCCCTCAGGACTTCCACGACACCTGACCGAATGTAAAATATATTCTCCATATTTTTCCAACTCCCTAAAATGATAGATAGTAAGTTAGGTTTGTGTATATTATTTCATATTGGAACCTTGTTGATAGGATGTTTCATGATTTACGATGGACCTTTTGTTCCAGAAAAGAGGTTTACGTAAATTTTGTCGGTATGTATTTGACTTAAATATTGTTAGGGAAAAATATTGTACATTTAATATTTTTAATCGCAAATTTAATGTACGCTGTAAATGGTATATAACATTCTTTAAAATTTTATAGATCAGGATCGATAATTTTTGTAACCATAAATAATAGTAGTATGGAACCCATTGGAAAAGGAAGAGATTATAACGAAAATAAAAGGAAAAATCATTTACGGGCGATCTGATGCCGAGAAGTGGAAGGGGGTGAGTTTTTAAGGGTAAAAACGATTTATCTTCTTTCTCCGGCAAAACACTACAAGTCCTATGGAAAAAAATTAAATGGTAAAGTTGTAGGTACTAAAAAGATCTATAACTTTTGTATATACACTTATTTCACATAACCTCAAAATTGATGTGAAAAATTCAAATATATGTATAAATATTTTTATATTGTATAAAAAAAATGTTTCACGAAATTTGGTGACAATTACCTTTTTGTGTCCCGAACACACTGTTTTTTTTATTTAAAATATTTATTTTTTCACCTTATTTTGTGTTAATATCAAAAAAACAATAATTTTCAATCGAAAATTTCACGTCAAAATAACTTTAAAAAAGAAATGGTGGGATTTTTGTTCGTTAAAATCTCTACTTTCTGATGGTGTCATAAAATATATAAATTGCTAATATGTTGATGGTGTAATAAAAAGCAAAGAAACGAAAAATAATCGAATCCAAAATTCACCTTTTGATGGGCCTAAGTTTTCCGTAGGGCACTCAGTTATATAAGTTATCCTAAAATAGCAATAAATAGGCATCTGCTCTTACAACGTTCTCAAAATATTGTAGATGTCTTTATATTATAAATATTAAAAAATATAAATATTAACTTATTTGATTGCATTTTCTTAGAACATTTACCATACTAATGTATAATTTTTCACATAAAAGTCGAGTTTATGTGAAAAAAGTGTAAATACATAAGTAGTAGAACGTTTTATTATTTACAACTTTGCGATTTAACTTTTTTCCATAGGACTTGTAGTTTTGCAGGAAATCATGATAAACCGTTTTTTACCCTTAAATACTCATCCGCTTCTACTTCCCGACCTCAGATTTTATATTCTCTTCCTTTTCCTATGGGTTTCATCCTACTATTTTTAAATTTTTACCATTTTCAAAAGCTTCAGCCCTGGTTTATTATGCTAATGACAATCATTTAGTATATAATTGTTTAGGGATGAACTAATTTAATTTTTGGTATTGACGATTCACTGGTAGCATATTCGGAGGCCACTTCGATCAGTGAAACAAAATGTAACTACGATCCTCAAGTTGAAAACCTGCACTCAAGCGTCAGTTGAAGCGATGATAGTTCACTTGGTAGCGTGGACGGACACTACGTCAAGGGACGTCAATTCGAATACACCTACAATGAGCTTGAGCTTTCGGTGAAGGAAAACATCGTGATGAAACCATAGCATGTTAGTAGTGATTTTTCTAATGTCCACCAGGCTAGCTACCACCTTTAAGTTAAAAATCTACCGCCAAATACCTGTAGGTATGTTCCGGCAGTTGCCGTTTAAAATAAAAAAAAGAGCTCCTGCCCTCAGGGTTCCGAACCTACTGTTTATTGTTCCATATCATACGTTATTATACCGTATGTGAAATAAATATTGTTAGTGAATTATCTTTTATTTTCCAACGTTTCTCAGTCTGTATATGATTGTTTGTTAATTCATTAAATAGCAGCGCACTGACAATAGTATGAGACTGTAGACCTTCTTAGTAAATGAAATAAATCTTATCTGTATATTCTACTTTTAAAGTTGTTTACTTAAATAAATTGGTTAGTAAAGTTAAAAACGAATATATAATCTTCTTCTATACATACATCATTATAAGTTCAATATTTTCGTTTTTTTTCTATAACCTTTGCCCAAAAACCATTTACTTTTAAAGTAAATTTAAAGACTAAGTTCCCACTATGTATCCTAGGTTTCGATAAATAGTTACTTCGCATAACTACTACACAACATTAATGTAATATAAGCCTTTATAGCATTGTCCATTCTATAATAAAACTTAAGCTTCTATATTAATTATATGACAAAAAAAAAATGTTGAACTTTAATTAAGCTATTTCAATACTAAATTTCTTTACAACACATAAATAATTCATTAGAGCATTTTTGGATGTATATCTCGTTTCTTTATACAAGAACAAAACATTAATAGCGTCGCAAAAATAAAAGTATATAGTTCAGCTTGTACCTTGGCTGAACACACGGAATCCTTAATAAGGGAGGCTTATGGCGAATAACATCTGGGCCCCGAGGATGGCAAACACTTGCCGGTAAACACGAGGTTACAGTAAGAAAAACGTTTTTGTTTTCCAAGGCTTTTCTTATATTCTGTCGTATCAACATTTATTACGTAATATGCTGTAGTATGTCGCGATATAAAAGCTTGACTTTAGAAAATCTGTTTACATGACGTATCGGTAAGGTGGCATAAAGATAGAGATGATCTTAAGATATAAAGCCTCTGCATCTAGGAGCTTTACTTTTTTCTATGCGATCGAATGCGAATTTTGAAATACTTTCAAAGATTTATTAGCGTGACTAAGTATGCTAGCGAAAAATCATATAACAAATATTGTTAATGAATATTTCAAACTTAATAGAAACAAAATGTCAGTCATGGAACTGCACATGAAAAGTGGAAACTTTTAAGGTAAACTTATTTATTCACATATCTGTCTATACTTATCTAAGAGTCATAATCAAGCGAGTTCAGTACTTTTTCTCTATCCCAAAATTGCCCAATGTGTCTGTACAAGTTTTCACATTAAAAAAATTATTTACAACAACCAAATCTTAATTCATAGACGATATAGACAGGTGAGTTGTTCATACTTACAATTTACTACATACAATCTATACGAGAAATAGAAAAAAGAACACCTTATATAGAGGCTCTTTTGTGAAAAAATACTCAGTTTATTGTTATTCTTTTAACGTGCTTAGGTCGTCCAATAAACCTTCGTAATGGCGTTTCTTGTCGCCTTCATGGACTTTATCTGCGAGAACTAAATTAAGAAATACCTTCATGTTTATAAATCAATACATGTCCGACGTATTATATTGTTATTTATCCTGAAAGGTGTTGCTTATTTCTCTAGGGATGAGCGTTTATGAAAAATTGATCTTTAATAAAAAATTATTATTAAGCACTTGAATAATACTTTGTGCGGCTTACTATATAGTTGTACAGGTAATTTATCTGAAGAGAAAATAAGTGTTATGAATTTTAGGAGACAACAAAAAAATGCATATCATACACTGTTTAGGCTTGTAAAAAATTATGTGTACACAAAGTTTAGCAGACGTGACCCTAAAAGTTAAAAACTATAATTTATAGAGTTGACTGCTCGGTTGGTATAGCGGTTTAGGTGGTCGGCTCACTGCTCATACATGTAGTTTATTCGATTCCCACACAGGATAATTGTTTGAATGATCCAAATATAATTTTTATATGTCTTAGTATTACTCTGCGTTCATTATTATATGCTTATTTTCATTTTACATTACCAAATTAGCCAAAATTGCCAGATGCCATAATAGGAACAAAAAGTTGTGCAATGTTAATTTAACTTAAATTTTAACAAATCTTAACATATCTCGTTCTGTAATCAACTGGTATATATCTAATAATCAAGCGGGATAGTGGAATCTGCTACCCGGGTGCGTTTTAACTGGTATACACCAAATATAACACCTGTCACAGAAACTTCCTTTTTAACATTAGCCTGTTTATATCCAAATTCTGACAGGCTTACAGATGATGTATTGTCAATCTCTCTATGATCCTTGTTGTTTCTGGATGTACTATGTTTACCGTCAGCCACATTGCCCTCATTACGCCATGGGGCTATATATAAAAAAAACCGAACAATACTCATTTTATTTTATATTCCACGTCTGTTATATTTTCATTTTGCACCCTATTGCATCGTAGATTCCGAGCACGCATCACGTAGGGGAGGTTCATTTACTCCTAAATTTGTACCTTATTGTTGGAGGATCTTAATAAATGTTTTTTTTTTTAATATGAAAATGTTATCACCAGTAACCTTGTATTTACTTGTAGTAAAGTACCATGATCTAATAATGTAATTTTTTTAATACTTTATAGCTTTATTGTTATGAC
This sequence comes from Actias luna, assembly GCA_039707435.1. Taxonomy (NCBI): domain Eukaryota; kingdom Metazoa; phylum Arthropoda; class Insecta; order Lepidoptera; family Saturniidae; genus Actias; species Actias luna. The sequence goes on along the minus strand of JAZHAC010000002.1, from coordinate 9,688,768 downwards.
CTCAATGTCAATTAAACAACGTTGTGACCCAAGATGTTGGATACGTTAAGCCTAGTGGAGAGATTGGCTTTCAAGTGCAACTGCCGGAACACACAGGTATTTGGTGCAAGATTTTCAACTTTAGGGTGGTAGCTAGCCGGCTGGGCATTAAAAAAGCTCAATCACCAAACTATGGATTTATCACGATGTTTTCCTTCACCGAGAGCCCACGCTCATTGCAGGATTTTGAATTCACATCCATTGACACGTTGATAAATAGATAACATATTTTCAGTGTTTTTATAAATAATATATAAATTTACAATTTACATAATACAGTGTTATGATCAATATGTTTGTACACTTTAAGATAGTAAATGTATGTAACTGCTCCTATATTCTTTGTCATACATATAAAATAATTCTCATACAGAAATACTCCACGCTCCGCACAACCTGGTTTAAAAGAAATATGAGGTGAATTCAGGACTTCCCGCTATTAAAGGAATCCACGAAATGAAGTAGGTAAAATATCTAAGACATTTGTCAGTCGATTACCTGAGAGGGTGCGCTCCCCTAACGCCTATTTGAAATTTCATCATCTTCCGCAATGTTTTTTGTGTGTTACTATGTATACTTGTATTTTTGATAACTTTCTTCCACGTTTCCTTGGAATAAAGTCAATTTGTATGTTTTACATATATATTATGATAAAGTAAGTTTCCTGTTTCCTTATTCAGGATCTGTTATACTAAAAGGCGAAGTTTTACTAAGTTGAAGTAAAGAATTTTAATAGGGAAGGAATTGCTGAGAGGTCGCTTGAGGGTCAAAGTATTCCGCCCTTTAACAATACTCGTTATAGCAAACGCTCCTTGAAATTCTCCTGTTGAATACACCGGAGATTACGAGTTTACGATAGCTCCCTTTGATATTTAGACAATATGGATATTTTTATATAATAGAAGACTTTAAAGAAAACTGTAATACCTAGAAAATATAAAAATAGAAAATTGAGGAAACAAAACATAATTTTTTTTTTATTACTTCGGCATTTATTTGAACAATTTCAATAACTGGCTTCTAGTGTCCCCCAAAAACTTTTAATTTGAATATGTTCTTCTGTATTCGAGCAACATGATGCTTATTTTGCTAAAACAAGATTATATATAGTTTCGAATATAATAAGTGTTATTACTATAAACATTACAATATAATAATTATTCAGGAATGTGTTACAAGGGTTGCTGTTTCTCTGTGATACAGGAACAGGTTACGAAAACTGGTATTCGCTATTTTGCTACTATTTCGAAGAAACGTCTTATTTTACTTTGATATTTGTACTTTCTAAGTAATCCAAGAAGCATAGTAGCAGCATGTCTAGCTATCAATTTCAGATGCCTAAAAGTACTTACAGTAGTAAATCGGTATATTTTTGAACTGACGTAGTTAGACAGTTGGGCATTAGAAAATACCTCCGACTGTGCTATGGTTTGATAAAGTATTTTCCTTCACCAAAGGTTCATAATAATTATTAATTATTATAAGATCTAAAATAAATTTGCTTTGCTTATTGAGATATTTGTCTTTAGGTAGTTTTTAATGTGATATATACGAAACCAGAAAAAGAGAAAGATGTATCATCAACTCAAGAGTACAAATTAACTATGCAGTTTGTTTAGCAATCACCAAAGCATACATATTTTAGTTGACTTCATTTTTATTTCACCATAGGCTTAGTTTGAAGTTTATTTAAGGTTATTATCCTAAGTCAATAACATGAATAAGTATATGTCTTCAATTTTCAAATATGATTAATAATTTACGCTAATTTTCACAGATATATGTGTTAGTATTCAAAATGTCTCTAGAGATCAACCCTCCCATATAACAGACTTTTGAGTATCCGCCCACAAAACCACTTTAAAGACGCAACTACATGAGATATTAACGGCGGTGGTAAATTTGCATAGGTTTACTTGAAAGTTTAGTTATACATAAAACTCATTGCTTAAAAATATAGTATCCTTATTCTTTGTATATTTTTATAAGCATTTGAATAAATGAGTACGAATTGACTAGTTTGTGAGGAGTCGTAACATTTAACATAAATTAAAATAGTGGTTTATTTAATAAAGGCAGCATCAAAGATTACTTATGGGAATATCTATAGAGAATATACTACAGTTATGTGAACATATTATGTCAGCTTACTAGAGCCGTAAAGATAACTATATTAATATAATAAGGCAGAAAATTTTGTTTTGTTTGTTTAAAGGCGCCAATTTTAGTATTTAACAGTCGGATTTAAAAACATATGTGTATGTTTTATAGAATCATCATTAAGGAAGGCTTTAGCTATTTGATGTCATGCTACCGTCAATAGGAGCACAACTGTATTTAAAAAGTTATATAACGGGTCAAATTATTGTATTATTTTAGTTCCACGAGAACGAAGTCGCGGGCTTAGCTAGTAATGTCATAAACGAAGTTCATAATAATAGAAATGAAATAGAAAAGAAGTCGGTCCGTACAAATTTTTATGAAATGTAAGAATATCTGTAACTATATAAATGAACACAATTTCAAAAGACTTTAAAATTAGAATTATTTTATTTTATGAACCGGAGAGAAGCAGAAAAGTGTCGTCAGGAACTTGTCGTTGAAGTCGATCGGGCTTTGAACCGCATATCTTCATGGGGAACAAAAAATCTGGTCGAGTTCAACGGCAATAAAACTCAGGTTTGCGCGCTCACTACCAAAAAATCCCCTTTCTCACCACTCCCAACTCTTCAGGACGTCTCTCTCACAATCCATAAAAACCTTAATATCTTAGGTGTTGATATTTGCAGTGACCTCAATCTTAGGGATCACATCGGGAGCGTCATATCAAGCACCTCACGGAGGCTAGGAATCCTGACCAAGGTGCGACGGTATTTCCCGCCCAACCAGCTGTACCTTCTTGCCAAGGCTCAGGTTCGGCCATGTATGAAATACTGTTCGCATCTTTGGGACGGTTTCACAAAATACCTACTAGATGCCCTAGACAGGCTGCAACGACGGGTTGCCCGCATGGTGAATGATCCAGTCATTACCAATTACTTAGAACCGCTTCAAATGCGTAAGGATATAGCCTCGCTTAGCGTGTTGTATCGACTGTATCATGGCGAATGCTCTGAAGAGTTATTTCACCTAATCCCCTCCTCTCCTTTCCACAACAGATCCACCCGTGCTGGACTACGGAGCCCGAGCTTTACCATAACCTCCATCCCGACGCGAACCAAAAAGTTTGAAAAGTCGTTTCTTTGTCGAACAGTGGAGCTGTGGAACCGTCTTCTTATAATATGGGGTCTTTTAAACGAGGCGTGAAGAAAGATTTAGTGAGCCGGCAAGACAGTTGCGACTGACGAAGGACATTTGCCCCTACGGCAATCACTACTGTTACTGGACTGTACTGAAACTTACCATCAGGTGAAGTACAGTCACATTGCTGAGCTAGTATAAAAAAAAAAATATGATCCTTACTAATATTATAAAAGCGGAAGTTTGTAAGTATGGATGTATGGATATTTGTTACTCTTTCACACAAAACAACTGAATGGATTTTTAATCAAACTTTACAATAATATAGTTTATGCATCATAATAACACATACGATATAATTAAAAAAATTGGAAAAAAAATCTGTCATTTACATATATTTTATCGAAAAGAAAGCTGTAGCTCTAAGAAATTCTGAATTCAATAAAAGTATTCACGCCTCATGCCTTTGAGTCAAATGTTTTACTAAATTGACTTCGAACATGAGATCAGGCGTTCTTTGATATGGTAATCTATTCTACCCTTCGGCAATAATCGATTATTTAATAGGCAAAAATCGGTGGATCCGTAAATCTCCCGAATATCTACTTTTAGGTGAAATTCTTACTTTGTCCAAATATTTTTAGAGATGAACTAAAACAAATTTAGAATATTTAAACGAAAGAAAATGAAACATGATTACTTTATTATTTTCTAAAGTTTCGTTCAATTATTAGTTTTTGTTTAATTCAGGTATATTATAATATATCTAAATACTTTAATAGTCTTATAATTTTTAAATAAATTTACATAAATAGTAATAGATAGAACAAACAAACAATTTTCCAATTAGAAAATTGAGAATTTCAAAAAGTGTTTTCTGTATAACTCTCAGTAATTTCAAAAAGCTGAAGTAAAGTTTATGATATTAAATTTTGATTTTTTTTCCTACATTTAAAGGAAGTAAGTTTTATATTCAGTAAATGAAATTTTCATCGGTAAATAGCGTTAAGAAAAAACAACCGACACAGTTTAAATTTCTTGTGACAGAGAGAGAGTTTCTCATAAGCGTCCTCAGATAAGAAGGCTCAATAAGGCTTAAAATAAATACCTTAAGTGCCACGTTGAGAAACAAACAGTCCTTTAATTTCCTTTTACAAATTGAAAAAAATGAATGTTCAGAACATTTTTTGCTGACCATTATTTCTATCTTGTTATCTATGTAATGTTCGTGTAGTGATAGCGAAGAAACGTTTTTAGAAAGGAGACAGAAAGTTAATGCAAAATTTTATAATAATTTATGATAGATTGGTTTATACTAGTGAAATATCAATATGATATATATATATATATGTCTAAGTCCCTCAGCATGTTCTGACAAATTTTTCATAAATTGCGTACACTTACTAATTTGAATAGGTAACATTACCGTCTGGCGATGTAGGAAAACATCGTAAGAAAACTTAGATGCTTGAGAAAATTTCTTATAATAACACTATAAGAGTGTGACAGCTTAACTATAGATCCTGTGTTTTTTTTTTTTTTTGAATAGAGGGCAAACGAGCAAGCGTATCACCTGAAGGAAAGTGATTACAGTCGCCCATGGACACCCACAACACCAGAAGAATCGCAGATGCGTTGCCGAACTTTATAAGAAGGACTCGCTTTCAAAAAAGTATCTCTAATCTTCAATATGTCGTTGGCATTTGACTAGTGCAGTGATTAATCGTTGGTTTTTCTTTGGGAAGAAGCGTTTTCACACCATGTAAATATTAAGATATAGGGTAACTGAGGTCACAGTTGAGTTATTCAAGTTTTGATATATAATATTACTATGATGTAATGATCAAGATCAATAATTACACAATGAAGTGAATTTAGTATAGAAGAATTCTGGAGTTATTGATACTTAGGGGATTAAATTTTTTATAGTTATGATTTAGAGTTATGGACACAATCTCACCTGATGTTAATTGACGATGTGGCCCAAGATGGTAGACACGCTAAGTCTAGTGGAAAGACTGGTTTTCAAATGCAACTGCCCGAATACACCTCTAGCTATTTGGCGGCTGATTTTCACCTTGAGGGTGGTAGCTAGACAAGCGGGCATTAGAAACAGCCCTACCACCACGCTATGATTTCATTAATTTTTTATCAAGTATTATGAACACAATCAAAGTACTATAATATATGATGTGTTGTAATAATTTTGAAATGCCGTCGTAAATGCGACATATTTACCTTGAGAAGCAAATGGGTTTATGTTAAAATTCTGAGATAAAGGATTCATCAATGAGTTTTTTGTCCTATAAGGTTAATAATATGGTCTGGCGCGACATCGACCACTCGAGACAGCCCGTCAGATCGTGCCTGACGACTTGTGCTCGGCGAATATGACTTTTTGCAAAATGAAATCCTAAAAGATGTCTGAAGAGGGAGCTCAGAAGCGAGACCGCCGAAAAAAAGGTTTAAACCCATCATGTTAATGATGGCAGTTTTAATTTCTAGAATCTTGTAAAAATGTCGTTTGTTTCAATATTTTAAGTTTTGTATCGTTTATTATTACAAATAAACGATTATTACGTATACTACATACTTCATAGATATAATAAAAGTCTATTAACCATTTAAATTTAAAATATATCGACATCATATCTTAAATAAGAATTATATATAGAAAAAATATAGCACTTAGATATTCAAACAATTTGTTTAAAAATATATAAATATTTTACAAAGTACATGCGTCGTTGTAGTAAGTATAACATAAATGGCGGATTTTCTGTTACGTGTGATCTTTGGTTTTAAGACTTTTATTTAGATACTAGCTGTGTCTGCTACTTCACACTGTCTATCAAGTTCAAGTATCAAGTTGGAGTTCAATTACGACTTATAACGAAAAATTGCATAAAAAACCACTCAAAAGTTCATTTACTGCAAATTTTAAATTTTATCCCCAATCCCACAGGAATACTGTCGTTTTATTGGACATAAATGATCATATATGTTGATTCATAACATTAGCTATCTCCCTGTTATATTTCATTGAAATTTATACAGTTATTTTAATTTTGAAATCCGATTTATTTTCACATAAAATTTATGTTTTTATAAATGTGAACTACGAAATAGAATGAGTAGGAAATCTGATTTTAGAAACCACACACATACATGCACATTTGATAAACATAGTTAATTCAAATGCTCATTGACGGTCGCCATTGGCAAAATCAAAACTTTGTCTTTCATACGTGCTGAAAACATAGACATTACTGCTGCAATACTTTGCTTTAATATCAATAAAATGCTAAATATAATTGGAATATGTAAATCTCCGGAGAATTTGCTAAGCGAGTTTAAAGGGTTGCTTAACATAACAAGTTGTGCTTTCAGAGCAAAATACTTCAAACAAAAACTAGCCCCTTAAGAATACTTCTCCTATTAAAATTCTTTCCTAGAACTTAATATAACTTTCGTTCAAACTCAAAGAATTTAGAAGCGAATATTTCCATAAAATCTATGTGTATTATTAAGATATGATATTTTAACAACTAATTAAACTCTTTTTCAAAGTAATTTTGTAGCTTTAGAAGGTTATTAGTTTGAGTTAACTAGTTTAATAATTATTGTTTTTTATAGTTTATACGTTTAGCATTATGTCCACAGTCTCACCTGATGTTATTTGACCATGTAGTCCAAGACGGTGGATATGCTAAACCTAGTGGAGGGACTGGCTCTGAAGTGCAACTTCCGGAACACGCCTATAGGTATTTGGCGGCAGATTTTCTACTTGAGCTTTGTATTTCTCCAGGCGGGCGTTAGAATAAGATATATCACCATGCTATGGTTTCATCACGATGTTTTCCTTCTCGGAAAGCTCAAGCTCATTGCAAGTGGATTTAAACTCACGTCCACTGACGGGGTCCGTACACACTACTAACTATGCTATCATCGCTATGTCATGTTTTGGGGGCTGTCGGCGCATATTCCATCACACAAAGGTGCGAAGGCCGATATAATAGTAGAGAACAACTTAGCAAGAGTTATCAATCTTTTAGTGATTACTGCTATTTTTAAATAATACCGTAATAATCATCAGGTAAGCAAATTTCAAGATACATCTAATGTATCATTTTATCAATCTATATTAATATTATTAACCGGAGAAGTTTGTTTGTTTTAACAATCAATCATTGAGGAAGGCTTTAGGCTATTTAACATCACGTTAACATCAATAAGGTCATCTATCAATCATATATTCATCAATCAAGAATTACCAAATATTTTTTAATTCCACGCCGAGTCGCGGGCACAACTCGTACATAAATCTTTATTGATACTATAACTTTAATAAGAACGTTAACGCAAACTTGTCCCAAATAAAAATGAATAACAATAAACTGGAAAACAAATTTCATTGAAACGAAAATGTAAATGAAGTTTTCAGTAATATTTATTTATACAAATAACCTTCATGAATTCAAAGTTCGTTCTGGTGAAATAAAATATCTAATCAACCTATAGTATGAAAATGATGCTTAAGGACGATCCCGCTTTTGCGTTTCATCTCTTGAAATTAATTTGATAGACATTCGCCGATAATTTTTTCCATTCCGAAAAAGGTTACCAATTGCTTTATTTATTATTTAAGAGTATGTATAAAGTAATATATTTAAAATTATAGATATTTTTATTAAACCATAACGTTCTAACTTTGTTATATTATTTTAACACAAAATTTCTTCTATATGTATTTGTTTGGATGACTCTACATTTATCTATTAAAAAATCATTTATTTTCTACTGTCTGACAAGCTATCATTTTAAACTAAAATATTTTGAAAATATCTCAGTTGTATGATTGAATTATTGTTGTTTTATTGTATTGTCGAGTTCAATGTTCAACTATCCAAAAGTTATATTTATTTATCTAAACAAAATACTCTAACAAAGACCTTAACTTCAAACAGAACGAATTGGATTCGAAAGTTTGGTTACCCGCCGCATTCAACAACAATTCTAGGGTATAAAGCAAGTTTGCATCATGTGGAAAATACTGCTGAACAAAATAAACAAACATCGGTGAAGCATCGGAAGAAACATCCGTGTCTGATCGGAAATTCTGTTATTCGCAGAGGGAATCGTCTAGTAGCGCATTTCATTCGTGTGTACCTCACGAAGAGTTCGTTATGGTAGCAAAATATTAAAAGTTCCACCACTATACTAACTATATATGTTTTCTTTCTAAACAATGTGTTTTGTTATTAAGATATATATTTGTGGGTGAATGAAATTCTGCTTTCGCATAAATTGTATAATTCCATGTTACAATTAACAATACTTAAATAATATAAGAACACAATATGTGTAAAAAAATATGTTCACAATAAAAAACATGGTAAAATCAAGCGATATCTGCCTTCAGTCATATTTAACGACTGTTCAAAAGAGGTGGGTAAAGATCAATAATTCTTTCGCCTATCATAGTCATAAAATTTCAAAGTATTTCTTGGAGGTATATTATTATATTTATATGAACTTTAGGTATTATATATGTATCTTCACATTTATTCTAAAATACTAAGAAAAAAATTTAGTCTTTTTAAAAAAAATTAAAAATTAAAATTAAAAGTTGTAAAAAGTGATTAAAAAACAAAAGTGATTTTATCATGTTATTTCTAATAAAAAAAATACTAGAAGATTCCTTAGTTGTTCGACAGCAGTTGAGATTACGACACCCAAATTGAAAATTACAAATGGATAAGAAAAGATATAGGTCATAATCCGAACATTGAATGGTATTGTCAGTTTGTGTGTCAGTCCAAGTTTGTGCTAGAGTTGTTGGCTGCTGTGCATATCTTGCATCTGTACTTTGGTAGATACTTGGGATACTGACGCCATAACCATACTCAAAAAAAAGCACCAAGTCTTGGTATGCGGATACACTTCAAGACACTGCTACTGGACGGTCCAGTAGCGAATTAGCCAATGAAAGCGAGAAGGAAATATAATCGAAGACATTTGTTATAAATAGTTTAACGTTGCTATTATTTTAGTGTTTTCTCTATTTAATATAAGATTATTTGAAAGAAACCTTATATTTTCATCTCCATTGATTATCAGTGTTTAAAAAAAAACCTAACTAATATAAATAAATCTGACGATGGGCGAAAAAAGGCCAATCTTTACCCACTTCCTTTACTTTTCTTTATTTTAAAACTGCCACAGATTCTTCGTAAGCAGTTGTATTCTGAACTTTAACTACTGACGAATAGCTGGGTATAATTAATAGCACTAAGATTTAACAATAATATTACTGAATAAAAATATTTAAAACGTATTTTTTTCTCTCTTAAATTAAGTGGAGCTATTTATCGTAATCTCGTTTTAGTGTGCTTTGGCACATCGGAATAATAAATTAAAATATATAGTATATTGAATTAAAATTAAATAGTATGTGCCACTAATGTTTTTAAAGTTATTATCTAAAGTGATTCGCAACCTATTGTGTAAGATATTACCAGAGTTCTTACCTATGGTAAAACATATATGGACCAATTTGAATTGTAATGGAGTACTGACATAGCCGTTTAAAAATGTCATATATACAAATTTTCATATTCATAAACTGAGAATAATCAATTTTGTTTGTTGGGTTATTGGTATACTAAAAAGAATACATATTTTGAATAATTTATTTAAGACTATAAAAATGAAAAATATGTGAGCTAGTAAATCCGGTGAATATTAGCTACCTCTGACGAAGCATTTTACATATATCACGTTCTTATGGTATAACGTGTTAATCAAACGGAGTTATCGTGTCAGGTTGCTGTCGAAGAAAATTGCTCAATCAAACACTGGTGAGGTTAGGTCGAGCGTGACCCGACTCATAACTACGTAATGGCAGGTCACTGAGCAGTGAGCACCTATTGACCTGTTAGCATTTCACTTGAGTATTTATAAGCCTGTAGGTACCTAATGTTATTAAAATTTATATTCGACACGTAATTTATACTGTTCAATTTAGACCTACTTTATTTTATTACTAGTCAGCTCTATATTTTTATAGTGAAATTTTTAGCAGAATGATGTTATTAGTGGATTATTGATAGCTGATTTTTTGTTTTATTTAAATGCGTGTAAGTAGTAAGTTAGCGGATAAACAGGAAAGAGACAGGATGAACTTCTTACTTAACTTAACTATGCATGGAACCACATATTGATGTAATTAGCAAAAAAATTGGATCAGGTTTATGCCAAAGAAATTAAGATATGTGCGTTGTCACGCAATAAAATCACGTACTATTGATCTCGCTTGTAATGAATAAATATTCTTGATATTCTTGGTGCATTCGTAGCGATTTCAATTTCACAGAATATATCGGTAGTGTTTTATCCCTTACGTCTTAGTGACTAATAATAGTGAAAAGGTGTCATAGTTTTTCTCGCCCTAATATCTACACCTTCTTTACAAGGCGCAACTTTGGTCGTGTATGGACTACTGTTTGTATCTTTGAAACGGGTCTACGAAATACCTCCCAGATTCTTCGTATACGTTTCAAATTTGCATTGTTCATAATTTGTTAATTGTTAAATACATCAAGTCACTTTAGTTACCCAAAAATATCGCCTCGCTGAACGTATTCGACCGTCTATATATTTTTGAATTCTGAAGCGCTGTTAAATCTACGTAGATAATCTAGTATTCCCAACAGAAACATACACGTTTAGCTAAGCTAAGGTACATTCGATCTTTGGCATAAGTGAAACATAAAACTATATAGATAAATAAATATAAAATAAAACTAAGAAAACATATTCATATATCAAATAAATACAGATATTAAATAGCTTCTAGTTTTACATTGTTTCTGAATTCTAATAAATTTCTAACAAATAATTCAATTTCAACGTTTCTAAACTTTGTATTATGTAGAAATATAACTTTATTACAGGTAAATTTGGGTATATGAATTGATAATATATTGTGTGAATTGACATGAACCTGAGCCTAAAGGGAGTAATATTTTAATGTTGAATTTTAGTGTAACTGTTTAAATGAAACTACTTGAACGAAACGTTTCAGACGCAAAAAAATGGAAACAGGTACTTGGGAAGAGAGAAAACTAGAGAATAATGATATAAACCAACAGAGACATATGAATGTGAATAATGAGGACAGGCCACGTGTAGGTCAATCTGGACCCCTAGGCTAAATTGTGTTCTGTGTCAATGAAATTTACTTTATTGTATGGAAAATTAATATAAAACGCACATAAGATTTAGTTCTGATTTTTTTTAATTGTTAAATTTAAGCGTTATGGCCACAATCTCACCTGATCTAACTGATCACTGATCACTGATCAAGTGTCGATGTAGCCCAAGATGGTGAACGCGCAAAGCCAAGTGGAGGGACTGGCTCTCAGGTGCAACTGCCGAAACACACTTACTTAGATAGCCAAGTGGGCATTAGAGAAAGCCCTACCACCCTGCTATGGTTTTATCACGTTGTTTTCCTTCACCGTAAGCTCATTTGTAGGTGGATTCGAACTAACGTCCCTTGACGCGGCGTCTGTACGCACTACCGACTGAGCTATCATCGCTTTAGTAAAAAAGTTCAGTAAATAGAAAAAGAAAGGTTTAAAAATATGTAACCAAAGTCTGTATCATTAAAACGTCCTACTTGTATTATATGGTTTTGAATCACAGTTGTTATTTCAGTAAGCTAGATATAATTTATTCGGTCTCATTCTCTCGGAGGTTATTCGTCGTGTTACTTCAATATTTAAACAGTAGGCTTTTATGATGTAACCTTTACTACCTTTCTATGTAATTTTATTATGACATCACCGTTGTGCTCCTTGTTAATTAGTGTTTCATATCGTATCTTTTTCTTTTATATTGTTTTTCTTTTCGTTTCTAGTTCTGGGTGAATAACCTGTTTTTACTGATGATAAGAACAGTGCATTCCTAAATCAATGGTACTCACCAACATATTGGAAACTACCGAAAGTCAGCGTTGTCACCTAGATCACCTCCTTGATATAAATGTACTCTTATCACGGGTTTATTATTATGTAAATGCCAAGTAAATACTACTGAATATAAATCAACCAGCTTATCGTGGAAAATTACACATCTAAGCGTATCACTTTAATATCTATAGTAGTCCAGATGTTCGACATATTTGTCGTATACTACCAAACCCCTCTGACGAACAGGAGTTAATAGTATACACTCACCATACAATAATGATAAGTGGTTAGAAATAGCATAGTTATCAATTTGTTGTTATTCTCGCATGGACGAAGTTAAGTAATAAGAAACAGTTTCTCCATAACAATTACGGTACTCGGAAGTAATAAATGTTCTCTTTCTCTGTACGTGACGTAGAAATCGGGCAACTCTTATAGACGTGTTCGGCATAAGCTGACGTTTTCGCTTTTATTTTTCTCTCCAACATTTGCCATCCATTAAGGTATGAACTCCTATAAAGTTAGCATTATAATCCCCTAAACGGCTGCAATAAGAACTCTCGCTGTTTGGGCTAACTTTTAAATTGATATTGTTTTGTAGCTTTTGGTATCGTAAATTATGTGTATTATTTGTAAAGTTTGTGAATTATTAAATTATATGAATTGTAGAATTTAAGGTAGACAGTAAATATTAATAATAACATTTATTTGGGTCAATTCTATCGCTGGATCTCTTATCGCCAAACACAGGGTTAAGAGGTGTCACTACCTGAAAGAGACCTACTTGATGTTGTATTTTTTCAAATGTGTTGAAAAAGAAAAACAACATCCAGTGTCACCATGGCGAAGTTCAGTTGTTATTCTTTATTGTTGTTATTTTTTGCGCATGAAACTCAGCTGGACATTTATATACTTGTTTTGTATGAAAATAATGAAAAAATAGCATTTATTTGCTATAAATTTAGTTCAGAAATATCCACCGTGGGGCTTGCTTTAATAATTATTTATTCTTACTCTTATTACCTATTTATTGATTACAAGCTGAAACCATATACATGTGCGTTACGGACGGCGCTATGTTGGATTATATTGGCGATGAGTTCATCATCTAGGACCTCGAAGCGCCACCAGGTAAGTGAGGTTTTCTTTTTCCTCGGTATTGGTGTGAGGATATCCAGTAAACCCAGCCTTGGCGGCTCTTTGCTGCCCATCCTGACATGCTATTTGGGTCGGCACAGCGGTTGTAATTTTAATTTTATACCACGGTCGCCGTTTTATAAGTCAAGTCAATCTATAGTAATATTATAAAAAGGAGAAATTTGTATTCTTCTTTTTTGTAATGAATAAACTCAAGAACTACTGAACCGATTTTAAAAACTTTTTCACCATTAGAATGTTACCTTTACCTTGAGTAATTAACATTTTTTTTATAAAAATTATTAAATAAAATTTTAGTTCCATGTGAACGGACTCGCGGACACAGCTAGTAAAAAATAATATTGAAGTGTACAAATACTGACTCTATATGGAATATAGCTTCTAGTATACGTAATCAAAAAAACTTTATTCACTTTAGAGCCCGAGGTTACACATATAAATATGAAAACAATACAACCAATTAGGACACTATCCTTGTCGTTAACAAAAGCGGGCTAGACATTCACTGATTTTATTTAATTTTTACTATATTTGTCATGAATAATTTTTTCATCTACAAATACTAAAGATTGAGCAGATCAGTTGAACAACAATGTAATTGTCATCACGTTAATTTCACTTTAGTAAATACGATAAATAAGATCTAATCTAGATATATATATATATATATATATATATAAATCAATTGCTGTTCGTTAGTCTCGCTAAAACTCGAGAAGGGCTGAAAGGATTTATGTAAATGATTATTTACAATTTACGATGCCGAGGAGAAAACGACCTGACTTAGGTCGTCGCAGTCAATCAAATGTACGAAGAGCTACCTCACGTGCTAACCGCACTGATCACCAGAGAGAGACAGATCAAGAAAATAGTCGTATTGCTATGTCAGAATTGCGTTATTTAGTGAGCGACAATGAAGTGGATAGGCTTAGAATGCAACGAGTTCGTGCATATCAAACACAACAACAGCAAGCAAGACATAATGAAATTGAGCGAATCCGCAGACGGAGTGCTCCTGTGATTCTTGAACGAGCTGCATTCCACTATGATCCAGCAATTGATTATTGTGCCGACAAATCGGCAAAAAATAGGCAAATGAAAATAATTTGTAAATATTGTAAAGCATTAAATACATTGGTGAATCTACTGAATGATGTTGTGCTAGAGGCAAAGTAAAATTGCCATAATTGGTCCCACTACCAGATCCTTTACGATCTTTAGTTTCTGGGATTGGAAATGATTCTAAGCTATTCTTGGCCAACATTCAGAAATATAACAGCTATTTCCAGATGACAATATTTGGCGCTACACATATTATACAGGACAATTTCATGCCCACTTTCAAGGTATTATACCAGAATATTTTTTTATAACATTCAATATATACTAAAATATATATATCGAAAATAATTAATGGACAAATTTTTAAAAATTACAGATACAAGAACAAATTTATCATTTACTGTGGGCGCTGTTACCAGTATCAGATGCAGATTATCAATTTTTCCAAATTTATTGCTAGATACCCAAATACCAGTTGATAGACATGACATAACTGCCAGAGTTTTTAAACAAAAATTAAAATCTCTCATGAATTCCTAATAAAGCATTGTGTGTATGGCCGAATCCGTTGTTGGATGTACTCCGTAGAACGGCACAAGCGCACATATTAGTCTGGTTAGTAGACGAAATAAGGCCAGATGAGATTGATTCCATAATTTCAGCTGAAATTCCAGATGAAACAGTTGACAAAAAATCGCATGCAGTAGTTACCAAACACATGGTACATCGATCTTGCGGACTTTTCAACTACAATTCACCCTGTATGATCGACGGCAAGTGTTCCAAGCGATAACCAAGAGACCTGCTTGCTGAAACCATAACGGGAAATCATGGATACCCATTGTATCGTCGGCGATCAGTTTCGGACAATGGGCGATCGGTAGTTGTAAAGGTAAGAAGACAAAATGTTGATCTAGACAATCGTTGGATTGTGCCATACTCGCCAATATTAACCAAAGCTTTTGAGACTCACATCAATGTGGAATATTGTAACCCTGTAAAGTCGATAAAGTACATATGTAAATATGTTATCAAAGGTAGCGATATGGCTATCTTCGCTGTAACCAATGCACATGATGAAATATCACAGTACCAGATGGGTCGCTATGTAAGAAGCAACGAAACAATTTGGCATATCTTTTCATTTGCGGTCCATGAAAGACACCATACAGTAGTCCATTTGGCAGTCCATTTAGAAAATGGTCAACGAGTTTATTATTTTAATGAATTGAACGCGGCCGACAGAGCGGCACGTCCACCGTCGACAACATTAAGAAGTTTCTTCACAGTCTGTGAAACTGATGATTTTGCTCGCACTTTGCTGTATGCTGACATAACAGCACCAAATCGTCACATGCACGATGCATTAAACCACGAGTTACAAAGAGAACAACAGTACGACATTGAATCATTGGCCGAAACAGTTCGTACAAATGTTCCACAATTAAATTAACAACAAAGAATTGCGTACAACACTTTGATAGAAGCTGTGAACAGTGGATCTGGTGTAATTTATTTCCTTGATGCTCCCGGAGGAATCGTAAAACGTTCTTAATTTCATTGCTTTTAGCGAGGATCAGATCGCGAAATGATGTTGCTCTAGCGTTGGCTTCATCTGGAATAGTTGCGACTCTGCTAGAAAGCGGGCGAACTGCACATTCTGCCTTGAAATTACCATTAAACATGCAAATCACCGAAACACCAATTTGCAACATTGCCAAAAATAGCGCAATGACCAAGATCCTACAAGTAAGCAAATTGATTGTTTGAGATGAATGCATAATGGCCCATAGGAGGTCACTGGAGGCACTGGACAGAACGTTGAAAGATCTTCGTGACAACCAAAATATTTTTGGTGGGGATTTTTGCAACAAGATGAAACTGCAAATGTGTTTGCGAAGCAGTTGTTAGACATTGAAAATAATAAAATTGCAGTGGACACCTTGACCAGATTCATCACATTACCCACAGATTTCTGTCACATCACAGACTCAAAAAAGGAGCTTATTCAGTGTGTTTTCCCAGATATAGCGTAAAACTTCAATAACCATAATTGGCTGGGTGAACGAGCAATATTGGCGGCGAAAAATAAATATATCGAGGATCTCAATGCGACCATTCAGAATTTTCTTCAAGGACAGTTGGTCTTCTTCAAATCAGTCGACACCGTATTGAACCAGGATGACGTAGTCAATTATCCCACGGAGTTTTGAAATTCACTGGAATTGTCTGGATTAACACCTCACAATTTGCAGTTAAAATTAGGGTCAGTTGTCATCATGCTGCGTAACATTAATCAACCTCGACTGTGTAATGGAACAACACTGGATGTGAAAAAGGTGATGAATAACGTCATTGAGGCAACAATCATAAAACGAAAATACAAAGGAGAGGATGTCTTGAACCCATCGGATACCGATGGTTCCAACGGATTTTTCATTCGATTTTAAACGCTTATAATTTCCAGTACGTCTAACCTTTGCGATGATCATAAATAAATCGCAAGGACAGTCATTAGAAGTTTGCGGAATCAACTTGGAGTTTCCCTGTTTCGCGCATGGACAATTATACGTCGCGTGTTCGCGCGTCGGAAAACCGTCTTCTTTGTTTATTTAGGCACCACAAAACAAAACAAAAAATATAGTTTATGAGAAAGCTTTAAATTGATTAACAGACAGTATCATAACAGTGTGTGTCTGTCAATATCAAATTTAAACCTTATAAATAGCCAGTATTTCAGGAAAACTCTATTTTGTAATTAAGCAACATGATGTGTCGAAAATAATAATAAAACTTCATGCTTCATTCAAAAAATGTTTTTTTATTAAATACGGATTGGTTTTGTTTGTTTTAAGATTATTTTATAGAAAAGTTTAGGTCTTTTATTTATCGATTGAGGCAGTACAAAGTCTGCCGGGTCGGCCTGCTAGTACCTTATAAAAAATCGCATCTAAGAGACATTTCGTCAATAGTTAGTCTTGAAGCAATTTCGTCAACTTTAAAAGTCGAAATTGTACAAGCATATAAATATATTCTAGTATTTACAATTTGAATCATCATCATTATTTATCTTTTACATTTACGAGAAATGGTTCCAAGTCACATCATTTCATCAGAGTTTTGTTGACTTTCCATATTTCTCGTTATCGCCTCGTGGTACGAATTTTCTAACATCGGAAACAATTTTACTCGTGCGTCATGATTGTTTGTGAGTTTTTATTATCAGAATATTATATGTAATAATAGTAATCGTGAGATGGAACCAGTTATTATCGAGCGATGACATTTAATAGAAAATATATTTACGTACGAGATTAGCGTGAACCTCGTTAGTTATTAAGCCGGATGGAGAAGCAACTAATAGATAATGGCATAAATCAACAGTTACGACAGAAAGATAAGCAACTTTACAATGTACAGCTTTCAGTTTTTTTAATTCTTTATAGGTTTAGCGTTATGGCCACCATCCTACCTGTTGTTAAGTGCCAATGTATCCCAGCATGGTGAACACTCTAAACCTAGTGGGAACCTGGCTCTCAGGTGCGACTGCCGGAATACACCTATAGATATTTTTCAACCGATTTTTAACTTTTTTTACGTTAGCTAACCAGGTGGGCATTTGAATAAGCCCTACCACCATGATATGATTTTATTCACGATTCCTTCACCAAAAGCTCAGGCTCATTGCAGAGATTCGAACTCACGTCCATTGATGCGGTATGAGTACACATTACCAACTGAGCTATCATCGTTTCAAGATAATATGTAATGTAATCAAATTTATATTTATTAAGTATGTAAATAACCAATCTAACAATTTTTTTATTTATCATCTGTGCCGAAAGGCAAGCACATTTATGGCTATATAGCCACGTGAACGCAATTTGTACTAAGCAAAAAGACTTACTTTGGTATGTCAATAATAATAAAAGAGATCCAATCAAAGAGTATTTAATAACCCCAGCACGCCGTTTCATACAACATTGCTAAAGCGTTGTAACGTTCCAAATAAAAAAAAACGCTCCTGCAATGGATTTGATTTTCTTTGTCCGTAAATTCAATACTTCTCCTGTTCTTTTTTCGAATATTATGACAGTATTTCCATGCATGATTGAGAACACATATTTATATATAATCTTTTATTACAAATTATCGTTCATGTACTGCTTATTTTAATTTAACCCATGCGTATATTATGTATAAAGAGCGCTTAGCAAAATGAATTAAGTGACTTCGATGCCTCTCACATATGCAAATAGGATTTGTTTAATTTCCTTTTGTCTGAATGTTAATATCAGGAATGCCACGGTTACTTAGTTACAAACACGTCGCTCTAATAAAAGGATCCGTAAAGGATTGGAGACAAATCCTTTTATAAATTGCGTTCTAATATATTTAGAGGGAACAATACAAAGTGAAGTTAATCACAATTAGAGAGGTTGGTTATTATATTAAAAAATCTATGTGAATAAAAAAAATGTAAAATATAATATATCTCAATATAATGTAAAATAACGCATCGGTTATTAATACTTTTATTCTTTAAACAGTTTTATTTATCAAAATGTAACATCGTATATTTTAATAAAGTTCTGTTTACATACTGCTATAAGAATTTAAATTTAATAAAAATAGCAAAAGCGTTGAGGAGTGTATATTTCATTTACCCTTCCCAGGCGTATCAAGAGTAGACAAGGGTGTAAAGGGTTCTACTACGAAATCAAAATAAACGTTGAACAATTGCTTAGTCCCTTCAGTGACTTGACGTGAAAAACGAAAGACCGGTGCTAGTTACAATAATAGCGCTACTTTTATCCTCGAAACTAAATTTGCCATTCAAAAACTAAACAAAAATATACCTAAAATAAATTAGAAATACTACAAAATTTAACTACTAGCTTTTACCAGTGGCTCTGGTCGCGTTAATATATAATTACAAACAATCACTGTCTAAAGTTTGAAGAAAATCAGATGTCGCAATAAAAGTTTCATTAAAAGTATATTCCTCTCTTTACCCCACTCCCAACAAGTGGTTCGCAAGAAAAAGTAGCCTACCACTGTCTCTAGGGTCCCATTTATATCTATACCAAAAATCATCATAATCGATTCAGCGGTTTAGGCGTGAAAGCGTAACAAACAAACTCACTTTCGCATTTATAATATTAGTAAGGATAAGGATTAGTAACATTTTTTTTATACATTTCATGTGTTAAAGTGTATCGAAATACATTAAGAATACACATAACGTAATAACTCTTTAAATTAATTACCAATTTTTAAGTTCACTGGCAAGATTTAACGTAGTCCAAAATTGGTTCATATATCGCAGGTTTTCTTTTTGTTATAAAGGGGTGGTAGAAAACGCCAATTGAACAATATACCGATGTAACATTTGCCTAAGAGGCTTGCTGAGGTGTTTCATGTTGGTACATATCCAACTGTCTAGATCGGTAATATGGATGTATAGCTTTTATTTTTTATAGATTTATGTAGTTATGACCACAATCCTGACCTGATTTTAAGTGACTATGTGGCCCAGATGGTGGACATGCTAAGCCTGGATATACTGGATATACTGGCTCTTAAGTGCAGCTGCCGGGACACCCCTGTAGGCATTTGGCGGCAGATTTTCAACTCGAGGATGATAACTAGCCAGGTGGGCTTTAGAAAAAGCCCTACCACCATGCATGTCTAGGTCTCGACCAACATACGAACGGTTATTAAATGACTCTTTTCAAACATTATATACCTTGCTACTGAGAGACTTACAGGGCGGCATGATACTTATGACGAGCGATAGTTTGTGATCATCAGCCAACGACCTCAAGCAGTATAGTTCCTTTGTCGTGATAAGATATTAGTTTTAAGAATTATTTATATTTAGCTGTGTCCGCAACTCCGTTCGTGTGAGACAAAAGTTTTATTTAATAATTTCACTGTCATATGTCACTCAGGACTGATGTAGCATTGTAATGGTGAAATAATTTTTGAAAGCGGTAGTTCATGAGTTTATTTGCTGGAAACAAAAATACAAATCTTTGCTTTTTATATATATACATTATGAGATTTATAATTCCTTGACGTCAATTTGAAAAAAAATTTGTATATAGGTTTCATTTGTTCTCATTTTCTTCTTTGCTTTTAATTTTTAGAATATACAAAGCTTTAAAATCACATATTATCTTTAATGTTAAACAATAAACAATCTAATTACACATATTATTGAAATAACGTTTTATGAATGTTAAAAAATAAATAAATTAAACATACGAGTATTAACTTAACATAAATGCATTTGTTCACTTTTTTGTGTAAAAAAATATAAAACTTCTTACCGCAGATACAGCAAATATAACAATAAAATAATAATATCAATTTGAGTGAGTGTTCCACGTAATAATCCAGATTTACTAACAAATTTGCATTGCATGTTAACTTACCATCGGATGTGAAAGAAATCGTGACGTTTGCGCTTATAATTTTTCCCTGGTCAAACTAGACCGTTATCGTATAGTACGGACCTTTCATTCACAGTGTAACAGCCAGTAATTTCTGTGCAAATGTCTCAATTAACACAGAAAATCGTGATAAAAGCGACAGGGAATAAATTAGAGCCAATTTTGTGCCTAACGACAATTTAGTCGCTGTTCTGAAATCACGCCATCCAAAGACCGTTATTATAGCCAGTTAGAGGAATAATCGACGTCTGAAATTACCATTATTCCATTGTGACATTACACATTAATAAATAGTACATTCGCTGTAAGCCCCAAATGACAAAGGTTAGCCGATTTAATACATAAATCATATATATTTATAAAAAACTCTTTATAATTATATAACCGTATTATTCCTTACGTAAAAAACTTTTAAAAAAATTATTTAGTTCGATTTACGAAACTTCAAAATTTCGAAATTGATCTGTAAAAAAAACATAGTTATAAAGGAAATATTTGATTTTCGAAATTTACGTTGTTACTTGATCTCGATAGATCATCCAACTCACCCCAACTCACCAACTGAATAGAATCTACGATTAAATTGAAAAAATATTTTTATTATTATTGCATGGTCCATTTTACTAGAATCTTCAATTTATTAAAAAGATCTGGAGCCACGCCTGGTATAAAGTGTTAAAGTGTTTTTAAGAAATTGTATTTATAAGGATTTACAATCGAATAATGCTCTCAAAACGTTTGTTATTTTGTTTTCAATTCTTCAAATAGAAATAATATGAAATATTGAAACAGCAGCTTAGTGTTTTCGTAACTGTGTTGAGCGTAGTTTCACTGTCTACAATTGTCTGTAAACAATTGCTTAAGAAGCCATTTTTATTGATACTTAACAATATTTTGATTGTTACTATTCAAGTAATGAAATAAATAATTATAACCATAACTACATTATTAATTAAACTGAAAACAAATAAAAATATTTTATTCATTAAATTACGCATTATTTATTTATCGGTTACCGTTTTATTCTTATATTTGCGTTCAAGATAATAAAATTAAAATAATTGATAAGTAGAATATTGTATGTATTGTAAGTCTACAATGTATTCTTTCAGTTGGAAATAAGCTGTCTGTAACTTTTAAACTTTCTTAGGTTTATTTACTGCAAAACTATTTGTTGGTATGTCCAAAACGTATCAAACTAACAACAGCCGGGACTCGCTTAAACTGCATTTTGCCCGCTCGAAGTTCGTCGCACACAATCTCAAGTGCCCATTCCATGTGCCGTCAAGCCATAATGGGTGCGGACAAATGGTGCTATTTATCGTAAAATCGACACTAAAAACAGAGTAACACATCGTTTCGGCAAAACAGGCTGTAAATTTTATGCGCTTTGTTCTATATAGGTCTCAGTAATGGTAACTCCAACGTACTTAACACGCGATAAGCATTAGTTTTGCGCTATGATTATATTTATATTACACACAGCAATGCGCAAATTTTACAATACAGTTTTAAAACAACAAATACCCGGGTTCGAATATATTGTAACGAAACTTGCTATAAAAAATATATCTAATCAATGCAATCGAAGTAATGCTATTTTAGTACTTATAGCTGTTTCGGGCTGTTGCACTCTTGAACTTGCCAGTCTTTCCATTAGGCCCATTATCTGGAGCCACATCGTTAATTTGCTGCTTTGTTTTTATCATATTTTCCTTCACCGAAAGTTCATAGTCACTGCAGGATTCAATTGTTTACCATTCATTTTCCACCTCACCTACTTTTACACAATATCATTACATTAGATAAAAGAATGTACGTCTATGTAAATGGAAACGCAAGTCAAAATAGGGTATGTATTACAATTTTTGTTACTTAATTAAATTCAAACATGCTACATATAGTTCAGCTATAAAAATCTTCATTGAGACTTTGCTATAACATAAGTAACTATGATCAAAAATGTGTAAGTTAAAGAATAATTTATGTAACACGAAACTGGTATCACATTTCTCTAACAATATTGTTTTTCGATTACTCGAACCGTATCCATTCTTGATCGTTCACGCCTTGCTCTCTCTTATCAATAGTATATTTCTTGAAGACTATGGATAGAACGCATAGTTGATTTGCTTTATCGATAGAATAATGTATCAAGGACGTATCTGCAACATAAATGTTTTAGTCTGTATTTGTTATTTCGATTTCTTCTGTCGTAAATACTAATATTATCAATTGAGTGCGGATGAATAAAGCTTTTATTAATTGTAAAGCAGACAGATCAGGTTGTTTTTGTATTAAACAACTAAACGAGTTGCATTTTAAAAATTATTTCAGTAATATAAAAGACAATATTTATTTGTCCTCGAAAGATGTTTTGTGATTTCGACCGTATGAATTACATTTATTTTTAGTTTTTTGTATTTAATGTTAAGCGTTATGGCCATAATCTCACCTGATATTAAGTGACGATACGGCCAAGTTGGTAGACATGCTAAACCTTTGGAGAGACTGGCTCTCAAGTGCAACTGCCGGAACTGGTATTTGGCGGCAGATTTTCAACTTGAGGGTGGTAGTTAGCCAGGCGAGCATTAGAAAAAGCTTATTATTATATTATAGCTATATATATATAAGCTTATATTATGATATGGTTTCCTCACGATGTTTTCCTGTACTGAATGATCATGCTCATTGTAAGTGGTTGGATTTGAACTCACGTCTCTTGACGTGAAGTCGTACACACTAACACTGAGCTAAAATTAAATAGATATGATTTATTATGACTTTCATATCACTACCTCGCAGATAAATGAATATCACCAAATGAATACATAAGTCGTACAGAAATGAAAACGGCATTCTTAGTTTTTGACACTTATGAGTGAAATAAGTACTCAAAAAATCTTAATTTAAACGTATTCCATTATTTGGCTGTTGAACTCAAAAATATAAATTGCTGCCTTTGCTTATGTATCCCTCTTATTTAGCAATGCTAGACATTGAAAAGTGAAAAAAAAACGTTTCTTATATTTCAATATTCTTTATCTACTGCAAATGTTTTCTTTCATTTCTTTCATTTTTGATATTTTATGAGGAAATAGCGAACGTCAGATTTGTGCTTTGTAGCATTGAGACTATTAGTACTAACGCTGTGCTAGTTACCTGTTTACCCAATCGTTAGGGACCTTGCTGACTTTATTTTCACTCCTCTGGTAACATTGTTGTGTGGATAATATATTGTTATCCTCGCTTCAATTACATATTCATACTATGTTTGTATCTTTTGTAATTATTTAGCAGTAACTCGGCAAAATGACTGCATAGTTCTTCGCAGGTCTTTTCTGCATTTGTTTGTAAGAGTGCTTTTTAGAAGTACTATGCTTTAAAAAAACAACATTGCGATGCAGACCAATTGATTTACTATCTTACTATGTTATTCAAAGTTGTATTTGTAAATAGTTAACTAATACTGATTCTATGTAAAACGATAAAAAGAGCACTACACAATTAGGAACACATAGTGTCAAGCAAAATATTCCAACTCTGTTCTCAATATTAGCAATGCAATCTTCAATTATTTTACATGGTGTATGCGTAAGGTATTTTTTAAATAAAAATAACATGTTGTGATATTGGTGGGCTTGATAGTAAACACCCAATTAAGCTTAACTGCTTAATGTACACAGAATGTACTCGAGAGTCTTCACTCTAAAACAGTGCTTCCCAACCTTTTTTGTTCCCGTACCCCTTAATAAAACTTTTTATTTATGCGAACTTCTTCCTCTGATAACTTTGTAGGTACTCCTTAAAATGTGTCTCGTTTCTCTTAACATATATCTATTATCAACGTTAACTTTGAAATATACCTAGTACTGTGTCTTGAGACTTATGATCTATAGAGAGTTATTGTAGGAGTATTTTTATGTACTTTAAACCTTTTTTAGTAGGCATTTATTGTTTTCAGGGATATTGTTATAACAGTTGTTGGAATTTTGATAAAACTGATTTGATTTTTGATCTGATACATTTAAAAATCAGCCTATTTATATACATTTCAGAACTTTTAACTTTCAACTTAATATTTTTTCAACATAATTAATCTCAATAATTTTGTCGGAAGGTTAATGTAGTAGAAATCTTTCGGGCAAAATGTAGAGCTGTGAGTTTCTTGAGATATGAAATCACTATTGGATTGGAGACTGGTGTGGCAAATAAAACAGTGTGGTTTATCTAACAGTCAAAAGTTTACAGTCATGTATTGTTAAGACTTAAGTTGATATTAATATTGCTGTATTGTTTTTTGTTACGTCGCAATAAGATCTTTGGAAACCGAACTCATTTTAAAGAGTAGCAAGCGAAAGAACACTAAAAAAACTAAAAAACAGTTTAAACAAGCCAAATTTATGTTCAGAGCTCATCGCGGTCCATTAACACGTAGTGCTGTACTGTACAATACATTAAAATGTCACGACACCGTTTGGTACATTATTTACGGTGTCTGTATTAGCAATTTTCAATTATTTTATAGTCCTTTATGGGTGTCAGGTGCGGTGTTCGCGTTCAGAGATTAATATACAGCTATTATTGTAATAAAGTGTCAAATGTAAGGGTACGGTGTTATTAAGCGACCATACTGTATTGCTGATGACTTGTTATCAATTTCGGAGTGATAATTTACTCGTAACCGACTATTTGGGTATCACAGTATTTTGAATGGTATAACATTATATACAAAGTATTATTATATCCTCCAACTACTGTGATAGTTGTATTTTTCAATGTTTTATATCTAATTTTATAATTTATTTAAAACTTGTACAATTTGCTTTACAAAAATAGTTCAAAGTTTTTTAATCACATTAGTAGTTTAAAGTGTGACAACAAGTACGGTCTCTATTAATTAGCAAAATCTTAGGCACATAGTTGCTAAGTTTATAGATATTTTAGTAGGCACCGTGAGTATATTTAGATTTTAGAGTAAGTTTTACAGGAAAATAGTACAGAAAGGAAAATAAATTTTACTGTATTATGTATTACAGATAATAAAGAAACTGGTTGACTAATTTGTCGACACACAGCGGAAATTATTGTAGCTGATACATGAAATTTTGACAGAAGTCCCCTTTTGTAACGTAGATACTCATTAAAGAGATTTTTTATTTGACTACGGAGTCGGGAGCGATATAGAATAAATACGATTTAAGGAATTAAAGGAAGTTAAAACCTAAACATCTAAATGAAAATAAAAATAAAAATATACAATGTACATATCTATACCTCTAAGAAAAGTCTGGTAACGTAGGTAAAGAACAGGCATTGAGCGACTGTTAACAAAATAGGTTGTTTATCTTGAAGCGAGAGTTCTATGTTACCGCAGAATTTAGCAACATAATCCTTCGTTATGTATTGTTGTGTAAGGTAACTAAAGTAAACTTATCGTCAAAGCACTGCGATAAAACTTTATCACTGTACTAAGATTCTCATAGTGTCCGAATGAGATTACTGGTAAAAGAATTTATGTAAACTAATTCAGATTATGTAGACCTAGAAACTATTTGTTTCAAAGAACAAATTTTCGGTTATTGTTATTTCTATAAAACGTAACTTATCCGTAAAATTTCTTTTGTTGTTAACATATACCGTAAATTTCTACTTTATTTTTATAAAGTTAATTTGTTTTTGGCCAATAAATAAAGTTATTATTTATCAACTAGCGGACCCAGTAGGCCGACATTGTCTTGCCACAGATCTCAATAAGATAAATATATAGAAGGGAAGTTATACTGAATATCAATGATTAGGTTTATGCTTTTTTTTTACAAAACATGATTTATGTCTTATAGGCTTCATTTCTTTATTATCATCATAACTTATTATATATATTTCAAGTTGTAACAAACATCAACCGAAAACGTTTCTAAAAGTTCATCTTTGATTTTTATAAATAAGTATCATATCTTGGAAATTACAGAAGTTGTAATATTTGTAGTTAATTAAAGATTACGACCAGATATTGTCAGTAATAGTATTGTCAGAGATAACGGAAGTAAGTGTATAACAAATTAAATTATATATTAAATAATAAAAGGTTAAGGCCAACGAGGATTGCGGACAACCATTATTTAATTTTATTAATTAATTATTGAGTAGGTATAAGAAACAATCCTATTGAAATGTCCCAAAGATAGCAAGTTTTATCAATCCGGTCACGGCCTGTTCTTAATGAAGTGAGCCTTTTGTCACGTAACAACCTCTCGGATAGCATTTCAAATCACGATAAACGGGAAATTTACTGCCGTCCTAAATACTCGTAAGGAGGCATAATTTTAGCTTATGGCCTCCGAGAAATTTTGTTTATTAAGTAACATTACAATCAAAATTTCGAAGTAAATTACAGCTTAGCTGATTAATGCTGAATGGTTTAAATTGGGCATGCAGCGAAACGAGGTTAGGTCGATAAAATATATTAGCAATTTGTAAATTACTAATTGTAATTGAATAATAACGTTCATTTTTTTTCCAAAAAACTTTAAACTGATACATTTCGATAAAATACCAACAAATATTCTGTAACTATAATACGTTTATTCATACTCTCTTCTAGACCTAGAATATTATCTCCTTTAGATATAAGTTAAGGTAATTATCAACATTAAGAACAGTTCATTGCTTAATTATAAAAAAATATAAGAAATGAGAGAAAGAATGGTAGTTGTTGAAGTGAAACCTCTTACGGGAGGGTGTTGATATTCTCATCCACAACCTTTTTGTGTGACGCTCGTTCGGCTAAAGTCGGCTCGAGGCGACTAAAGGAGCGAGAGAGATATAGTGATGTTTCGCTTCTGTCCTGTGGTCTTAGTTACTGATAAACTTAACGGTTGTTCCCGACGCTTTTTATACTTTTTAGGTTTAACGTTATGGCCAGAATCTCATCTGATGTTAAGTGAAGATATTACCCAATATGGTGGCCAAGATCCTTTTTTGTGCCTACATAGGAAGCTACTTCTGATTATTAACAGTCAAGGTGCGCTCTGCAGGACTTGTGGACTATATTTAGCACGCTGATGAACAGTGAAGATTTTCTGTGGATTCTTTGAAGGAACCTCGTTCGCTTTGTGAAAGATCCTTGTTATGAATCTGTAATTTATTCATATCTAAAATCGTATGACTGGTGGACAGAGTTGATAATGAATCACTAGAATATCATTACCAGTCACCTGTTTAAAGAACAGTCGCCCTTTTATCAGTCAAATACTTTCTTTCTATCGGTAACATTTTTGGATTAGGTATATTGTTTAGTCGCCTAATTTGATGCTTATTGATATACCATGTTTTTTCTTTTTTTTTTGTGGTGCGTAAATATACCTTTTTTTACCCGACGCACGAACAATTCGTCCGTTCACAAATCCGGAAAACTCCAAGTTGAGTACGCGAACTTCCAACGACTGGTTTTATTGTTTTGTAATTGTCTTCGCAATAGACGGTCGCACGGGAAATTTTAGTCGCTTAAAACCAAATGGCGGATCCGTTAGAATCATCTGTATACGCGAAATTATAACAAACTTTCCTTTATATTTACCCTTTATTGTCGGTTTTTTGACCTTATTCATTTGTTACGTTATATAGTCGTGTCAGTAATGTTGGTTGCCTTTGTATTTGTGTCCAAATATAAATAAGCATTTGTTCTATTTCAATTCATCTTATAACTTTTTCATAGTTAAGATTTAGCGTTATGGTCATAATCTCACCTGATGTTAGGTGACGATACGGCCCAAGCTGGTAGACACGCTAAACCTGTGGAGGAGCCTTTGTTTACTTATTTTCATTTCTACTTTATTGACTTGACGGCGTTAAATTGATTTGATTCCCATAGGCCTAGGACTATATTAGATAGTACGGTACAATACATCTATTGCTCACATGAACATCTTATCTTTTAACTTCACTACTATTGTCTGCAATTGTTCACCTAAATTGGGTATCCATAATTAACTGTGATAGTGTCCGCAATCCGGTTTCTCGGGTTTCGTTTGAAATCCTTACCGTCGATTATACAGGGCGAGTTATTGTTGAAATCTCCACAAGGTCCATTTATCATTTTTTAAGATATTTTTGCATGTAATTTTTGACGACTGTTTCACCCGGTATTTCATCTGGTATGAAAAGAACTTTTTAACTATCCGTAGATTACCCGTGCGAGTGCAGGGTACATCGTCTGGCAGATAGGGAAACTCCGAACAGTACCTAAGACTTGTAAAACGAATGTAGGTTTAAAGGGCTCCTTTCTGTCACGCGTCAACACTCACCTTCACTGCTCATATTTCTTTTCCTGGCCAGTCAAATTTGGTAGGAGCCTGTTAGAGCAGTTTAAGAGACATACTCTAATATATAAACTTACTGCTGTCCTAGGCAGGCCAAGTTCTTTTAGTAGGTTATATAGATTTTGGTGGTATACTTCTCGCTCCTTGGTATATTTGTTTCCCATGGTACAATGAGCTCAATCAATTGAATCAATTACATCTGGCCATGTTTTGTCAACTAACCACAATAAAATGTGCACATGTTGATTCATTACCTCACGTTTCATATTATGAGACTAAATATATATATATATATATATATATATATATATATATATATATATATATATATATATATATATATATATATATATATATATATATATATTAAATCATTTTTTCCTCTCAGTGGATTTATATAGCAATTTAATATCATCATACTCGCTCATGCAATGATATTAGTTTTATATATAGATATATATATAGATTTTATATATATAGATAGATAATATATAAATATAAATATTTATATATAGATAATAAAACTAATATCATTGCATGAGCGAGTATGATGATATTAAATTGCTATATAAATCCACTGAGAGGAAAAAATGATTTAAACAGAACACAGTACCAGTAATACATTCAATTCAATGCACAAAAGCAATAACGTCAATGTTACTAGCATTCGTTAAGCGTCCTTTGTAAGAGAGAGGAAAATTTTCGGACATATTTCATTATAGCTCTGTTGTATAAATACATTACAATCTTTGATAACATTTATATTACATTTGTAATGTAAACAATGTATATATAGAAATGTGAAGTAATCACAGCTCTATGGTATTTTCGGATACAATAGGTTTCACATAGATACAAATCCTGCAATAAACCTGAGTTTTCTTTGAAGGTAACATATCTTGATTTAAATATAACTTGGTGGTAGAGTAATTTTAATTTTTATTTCCTTCAACAAGCTGGAAATTAACAGCTTAGAATTCACTTGTTTAACCAGCTACGCTTACAAGTCAATCTCTGTATTATAATTTTGAATAATTTTTAATTTAAGTCTTATCATTTGGAATATTTATTTTCATTAATTATTAATGTATACCAATCAGTTACCGCCACATATCAGATGTAAGATCGTTATCTTTTAACATCAGGTGCCTAGGCATAGCATGTCCACAATTTTAGGCCACATCGTCACTTAAAATCAGGTGAAATTGTGATCAAAAAGCTATATATACAAAAAGTATAAAAACAATTAGTAAGTACAACTATAGTTTAAGATTAATTTCAACAGAGTTTCTCTAGTTACATAAACACATAGTACATTTGTTATAATATAAAGAATTAAATTGCTTTATAAAGTATAATAGTCTCTGTGTTATGTTTTATAAACAATCATTTTATACTCTTTTGATACAAAAAATAAAAAGGAAAAACAAGTCTGCGGTTATTCAATAGGCAAACCCTCCATTCCTATATGAAATATTCAGCCAAATATGAACAGCTACATCGAGATCGTATCTCGTCCACGAATATTCAACTAAAAAGCGGATGAGAACGAAAATTGTTTCGGGGGAGGACGTCGGTAAAAAATTGGAGGCTACGTTCCGGCTCGACTGCTAGAAAAACTGAAAATTGCTATTGAAAATGTACGCAATAGTTAGTGGATAGTTACCGTGAGGTAAAACTTACATGTACGAAGTAATTTAATAATACAAAAATTTACTACGTAATTTTACATGAATTCCAAGACTTAAAGGAACATATTTTAGCTACTAGTAATTTATGTGTAGAGCACATAACAAATATTCTAAGGACTAGATATTTTTAATTATAATTTAATTTTTTAAATTAACATAATTATAAATACATTTAATTTATTACTTCTTACCGTCTGTACACATTAGCTATGTAAATGTTGTACGCTAATTTAATATAAGTGCAAATTATGTCACGGTACATTTATATTGATATAATATTGTTATTAATATTGCCTTAATAACAAATTAGTTTTGTAATTATAAGGCAGATCATATAATATGTAACTGATATAAATCTTTGTAGTTCTTAAAACAATAAAAGTGTCCAAAATTTGAAAAGTAAAATGTTAAATTCGAAAACTTCACCTATCTTTAACAGTAGCTTCTAAAAAGCAAGTTAATGTGAAAATGTATGAATTGTTAACTTAATAGTGTCGTATAATATGCACATTTACTTTGTGCATTGTATAAAATAAGTATAAAAGAAAGTGTGCGTTTATCAGTCTACATAGGTAATAAGTGAACCTCTTTAGGTTATATTTTAGTTTCATTAAAACAAAAATTGTATATTAAATTACATCCTCCTATAAAATTAACACTTAACTACTTAGTTATTATCTAAATTATTTAGATATATGTGTATAATTGTCTCTCTATATTTGTACCACAATTGATGTATTTGCACGATTATATTTTTTATATATCCATAATAATATGTAATAAATTTAACGAATGTTGGGATACTGTGATCCGTCGTATTAACTAAGCAATTTTTTATAAAAATAGCGGTACAATGATGATGAACAAACATGCAATCCAAGAGGTGGTAAGTGATTACCGAAGCACACGGACGTCTATAACACCAGAAGTATTACGTCATAACATGCGCGTAGCCGATCTTTTAACGACTTGAAGAACTTCGTATTGAAGCGATTATTGATCAGTTTGTACTGTGTACGGAACACACCGCGTCCGTGACGTCAATGGACGTGAGTTCGAATCACTGCAATGACTCTGAGCTTTCCGTGAAGAAAAACAACGTGACGAAAATATAATATGTTGGTAGTGTTTTTTTAATGCTCACCTGAGTACCTTCTTCCCGCAAGTTGAAAATCTACCGCTAATTACGTATAGGTGTGTTTTGGGAGTTCAATTTGAGAGCCAGTCACTAGTCTTAGCGAGTCCACTATCTTTAGCCACATTGTACAGCAGGTAAAATTGTAACCATAACGCCAAACGTATAAAGTATAAAAAGGGTACATGAGAAAACTTTGTAATTAGTAATAATGGTCATAGTTGATTTTCAACGATGTGTTTGTAGGTTAGCATAACGACCTAGAGTGTCGATTAATTTTCATTACCCAGAGGTCATTAGTTTATTACCATTTTTGTATTGTCATCATGTAAATAGTAGTGGTTACGTGAATACCAAAAAAAAAATGATGCCTTTGTGAATTGATTTTCTTTATACACGGGTTACTCACGATTCTTTTGTAGGTTAAGGAATCTTACAATTTATAAAGCTCCTTTTATAAATCTAATGAAATTTCTTGCGTTTGTGCCATCCAAAGCATTAGCCTGAGCGCACGACCTGGCATTGTCTGGCTCAGTCTAGGTATGCTAGCGCTGATCCACTGAAATTGAAATTTAATACCTTATCCGTGTAAGAGTTTTATTGTATATTCCAAGATTACGTGCAGGTAGGTTAGTTTTTAATTTTCTGTTTTTGTGTTTACTGATCCGTAGTTTGTACCTTTTGTGCAATTAATCCAAGCATTGCTAATAATATAGAACAAATTCAGTTACATTGTGAAGCATCTAAAGTACACTTGTAATTAAAAAGTATACTTGGCGCTCTCTATATTATATATCTATCTATTTTTTTGTAAATTGAAAAGTCAAATCATTTTAATACCTTATTGTATGTGTAGCACTCATTAGTAGTATATAAATAGTATATTAGATACATTAGAATAGAGAAATATAGTATTGTGTTCTCATTTATATTCTTGAGAAATAGTTTTAAGTATACACAAAGTGTGTTTTGGTGAGGTATATTTATACATTATTATTTTTTATTTATTTAAAGAGCATTATCGAAGGTAGGCTGTGGCGTGGTTAATCTAAACATTTGTGAATATTATACGTCTGAATGTTAACTGAAATAGATAAGCGTTTAAAAAAAATATATAAAAGTTTTTTTTTTTTTGATAAATACAATTTTAGGATCATTCAAAGATAACCGTTTGACTCTTAAAGCTGTATATTTTGCCAATCATAAATGTACATTATAATTATTTTTAAATATAGATAGATAAAAAAAATAACATGACAATGAGAAATAGGCAAACATCAACTGTTAGATATTACAGCAGAACTTGAATTTCTTTCTTAGACAATTTCTTAAAACTAAGCTTATTGCACCGATTACAATCATATATAGAAGTGCTAGTCTTATTTACTAAGTGCACTGTTACATAAGAATGCGTTAAAACGAGCGCCATATTGAAATTGCACGCGTATGTAAAACACAAGGGGTGAAATGACGTCATTGGTTCAACGCGCACCCTGCCTCCTCAAGTTGAGTGGGTGAAGTACGCGGTGTGCTCGGCATAATACTAGGATAGAGCTAAGTTACTATGTGAGATAGTGGTACTTCACATAAGTTTTTTTACTGAACGTAACATGCAACGGGAGAAGAAAATTTAATTTCACTACTAGTCCCGCAGATATTCAATACGAATACCAAAGATTCATATTTATGGAATCGTTATTGCAGAATATTATTCAACGTTTAAGAGTCACGAGAATGCGATAGCAAACATAGACTTGTTAGAT
Organism: Actias luna; assembly: GCA_039707435.1. NCBI lineage: Eukaryota > Metazoa > Arthropoda > Insecta > Lepidoptera > Saturniidae > Actias > Actias luna. The sequence continues at coordinate 9,654,926 of JAZHAC010000002.1, read as the reverse complement.
GGACATCACAATTCTATCTGTGTGGCACCAGCCTAAGAAGGCATATTGCGATATTAAATTAGTCGACGCATAGTATATAATCAACTTAATAATCGAATGGTAGGGATCTCGTTTTGGTCGTATCCTCAAGAATATAGTAATAAGCCTGTCGTAGTGACTCTCTTTTCATTTATCGCGTTTCTGTAGCAGCCGATATTTGTACAGATGCCCAGAAGTTTAATGACAGGCATAACAGCTACAATCGCCTATAATTTTGTAGTATTGAGAATATGGAATGCTTCATGAATTAAAATCAAAACTTCTGTGTTTTATTGAGGGCCTGAGAAGGCTCAGCATTGGATTTCGAAATGCGATTTTTAAAGGTTTGTAGATATCAAAATGCTATCAACAGATTGGAAAACGATTACAGACATCAAAAAACGGTTCTTGAAGAACATTGATTAGGTATGTATACTTTTTTTATGTTTTGGAATGTTAACACTTAATAGATTTTAATTAAGCGCATGTACAGAGATTGAGTTAATGGCAGATATTGCTATCATTCACATAATTACTTGCTTGATATTTTCTTTTAACTTTTTGACTACAAAATCGGTAACATGATTAGGAGTCTTATTACAAAATTTCCAATTTTGACCAAAAAACTTTTATTTCTCTTGCTAAATCTGAAACATTGGATAACTCGTGCACATATCAAGTATTAAACCGAGGTGGTTGTTTGAAATAACCAGTTTTGGGTTTTAATGGCATAACAAAATAAATAATCAAGTAAGTATTAGGAGGGTAAAGTTTATATACTAAATTCTCGGGATTTGTTTTTTAGTCATTCAAGAATACCAATATTAACAGCTAATAATATTTTTTTTAGTATAATTTAAACAGTTATAGCTGATTTAACCTCGCGTTTCCGTGAAGTTAGAAGCACGGGATACAAAATAATAAGCGATAAAAAACAAGACACTTGATGCTCGAGACAGACGGCCCTTCAGACAATGGTGCGCACTTAATGCCCCTATCGTGTACATCGCGTTCCCCGCGGTTATATGTGCAGATGTTCTGCTAATTATCTAAGAGAAGCTGATGAGTAACTCAAGATCTTTATAATCTACTGCGGTTTATTTAACTTGAAGTTATCTGCCTGTACGAATTACACTGCATTTTTATCCCTAGATATAATTTGTTTCCAAATGATCACGAATATAATTTTAAATAACGTTTTATCCTTATAAAGTTTATGGTACGATGGGACTAAAAAAATGCATATTTCAAAAACACTTTGTATTAATATATGTTGCATAAATGTTGAAAATATGGATATATGCAGAATGGGCTTTTCACATCGTAAGAAATAATGCAAAATAAAATACAAAATAATTACTGCATTACAAATGTGTGTGGTGCTATGTAAAAATAATAACTGCAATTTTGTCTCATCTCGCAATTTGTACATTTAATATAGTAATGTTAAAAGTAAAAGAGCCTGCTCGTAACAGTAGTCATATAAATAATAACTGCTTTCCGTAATCCAGTTTTAGTACTTAATTATTTAAATTATACTAGAAGTTATGTTAAAATTTAATTTAATACATTACTTGGAATAGCATTGTATAATATAATTACTCTATATATGTATAAATATTGGTTCTGTTGCGGCTTTATTGTATGTTATCATTAAATTCCGCTGGAGGTAATTAAGCCTGCGTTATATAATTATTGGTAAATTAGGTTAAGGCCGGTCTGTGAACCGCAGTTTGTAATACAAACATAATTAACGAAAACTATTATTGTTGGTGATCCCTACATTAATTGAATTTAGTTTCAAGTTTATGCAGAGAAGGTTAGTGAAGGCAATCGTCTTCTGATTAAACTAAACAAAGTTGTTGCCTTACAATTATTCCATGATAGGGACTCTGCGTATTTAATTCAGTTTGAGAATACTTTCCGAATATATTTTAATTTTTCTCTTCGTATATTGAAAATTGGTAACTGGTAAAAGAACTTAATATTGAATATTAATTCATCATCATCTTCTTATCCTGTTCCCAAGTCATTTGAGGTCAGCGCAGTACGTTTTCTTCTTCCACAATCCTCTATCAGCCACCATCTCTTTTTTGGCTATCCTCTTTCTTTACATTCATATCAATTACTTTTGTCACTACATGTGTTTGCTCTCTTCTCATGACGTGTTCGAACCAAGATAAACGATTCCCTTTCTCTACCACTAACGCCACTTACAAACTCCTTCTAACATACTCATTATTCAGTCAATATACAATATTGTAAATTAATTATACGTTGAATAATTACTGAAACCTAGTGTTCGTATAATTGATCTAGCGGTTATACTATTAGTTTTGAGTTGGTAACCAATTGCTGTCTACTATTGCCTAAACGTCGTTTGGTTGCTTGTCTGAATTTTTGTTCAAAGCATCCTTCATATTGTCAAAGATAGTCCACATGGTCAACCTAGCCAAATGTAATAAAGGTGACCCGTATCGTGCTATCTTATATCATGGTTCCTCTGATCACGCAAGCAGTGAATTATTATCTTGCAATTCTTTCTTATAATAGTTTTTAATTTAAAATAAATATTCTGACTAAACTTCATATTTTATACTACGAAAAATTATACAAATATAACCCACCTAGTTCAGGTTTATCATAATCATACAAATATTCAACCTATGTAAGATTCAAAAACAATATATAGCGGTGACGTGACTGCTAAAACAACTAAGTTATTCCTGTGAAGTGTTAGTAAAGAATAGAGAAGGATAGTAAAGTTATTTAAATATTAAATGGATTTCATTCAAGAAACTCAAACCTTTTTAAATTCATACAGAAGAATAATGTATAAATTATATGTATAAAGTAGTTTGTAACGGTCATATTATTAATACACTGACATAATTTGATTAAATAATGTATTAGATTATTCTTATTCGTCGAAAAGGTATAATAGTATATTTATTCAAATATTAGCATAAGCACAACCCATTGTGGTACCAAATTCATTTCATAAGCTTTCATTTGCTCTGCGTATTCAAACTAATCTAGCTACAAGTAGCACACATTTATATTTACGCGTGGAAAATGTGGGAACTGAGTGCGATATCATGTAGTTAAACCTCCTTCACATAGATAGTGGCGCTGTTATGACCAGCAAGTGTAACTTTGCAAAACTGTACGTTGTTAATTTACGAAATAAGGTTAAAGAGTGCTTCTCTCCAAATATTTATACATAATGGAAAAGATGAAACGTGGCCTCATTGCCTTTGTTGAATAATTTATATTTTATTTCTATTATAATCTCACTCTGACGTCCTTAGTATGCGTAGCTGTGAGCCCCGGGCAGTTTACATTTTTTTGACATGCAGATATCATAAGAGTAAGTAGTGAATATTAATGAAAAAAATGGGGCGAATACTATTATTATAGTAAAAAAATAAGGGTTGATTTGAGCAATATTAAATGTATTCATAGTTATAAAAAAATGCGTAAGTAACGTGGAACACTCGGATGAAATAAATTTCCTTACATAGTAGTAATTACTAACGTCTGTGAGCAACTAAGTGAAACGTAGTGATAACTCATGAATTGAAGAAATAGTAGGAAAATCCGTAATTAATATTTTTTGTGTTGTGAAAATAAACATTTTATTGTACTTCATTCAATTCATTATAATACATAGGTATTATATGAATTATAAAACGCTACGAAACAGCTGACGCGTATTCCTTCCTTATTTACATGGTAAGAACTGAAATTGTAATTTCAATTATCTTATCGTTTGCTAATAAATACCTTATTAATATTATTACGAATTCACTGCTACAGTAGATTCAAGATATATTATTTGACATATTAAAATGCTAATGCACATCTTGTGATAAATTCATTTTAATCACTTAAATCAGTACAAAGGTACAATTGCGGTCTAAATTATATGCCGTTTCTTATACTTGCAATTGAAAACCTGAAGGGCTGAGATCTCAGAAGTAAGCAGAAGCCTCATAATGACGTCCTCGACAGAAGGGCCTGACCACGGCTACTTCGACAGCTTAACGTTCTAAGTGTTTGGTTCAAGTTATGAGTTATAACCGATAGAAAAAGACGAAAACAAGAACATTTTACTCCCGGTTCAACCCCAATCCTACTTGCGCTGAACCACCAGATCGCCATAAATACGCAGCCGTGTGTGTATCATAAGTCATTACTTTTTTCTTAGTTAGGTTTAGAGTTAATGCCACAATCTTCCCTGATCTGATCTGATACGGCTCAAGTTAGTGCAAACGCTTCTGTGTTCAGACTGGCTCTCAAGTGCAATTTCTGGAACATACCTATTGGTATTTGGCAGTAGAATTTTAATTTGAGGGTGGTAGATAGCCAGGCGGGCATTAGAAAAATCCCTACCACCATGCTATGGTTTACTCACGCTAATTTACTTCACCAAAAGCTCAAGCTCGTTGTAGGTGGATTCGAACTCACGTCCCTTGACCCGGAGTCCGTACACACTACCACTGAGCTATCATCGCTTCAAAACAACTTTACATTATACGTAAAAGAATTCAATGAATATTAACGACAAGGATTAAGGAAAAACATCGAAAGACATTGCACCACGCGTGTCCTGAACCTTGTAATTTTCAATTGACTGGCCGCGAATATCATTATTGCTAATTACGCAAACAAAAAATAATAAAAAGTGAAAGACAAAGGACGTTCTTTTAATAGCATAAATATATAACTATAAGTCCCTGTAAAAACTTCGAGTTGTATGAAAATCTTATAAAGAATATAAATAATGTTGAACTGAACCCAAATAAATTAAGATCATATTTTGATAAATTTTAACATATGGCGGAATCACGAATCACTTTGTTGCACTTGCTATAGTAGCACTTTTAGGCTTCTGCTTTTGCTATCGAGCTACAGAAAAGTTTACAAGTTGACGTGATAAAAATAATCGTGTATGGTCCAGGAATGTTATGATCCAAGAATGTTTATCCTAGTTTTTGCATTATACTTTATTTCCCAGCATAGTGTAATAAATTATATAAACATAGTATATTACAGTTTTATATCCCGTTTCAGAGCAAATTTATTAGTTAAAGTAATTTATTCTTATACTTTAATACTTAACACAGTGTCGTGATTGCGTAAGCTACAAATTTTTCTTTGAACAATTTTATGCGTTTTCCAATCAATAAACCTTAATTACAAAACTTTAATAGTATTATTGTGAATACAAATCTCTTCTTACTTGTACTGTATGTTAGCTTTTATTCATTCAGCCTCTTACCGCTGGACGCCGAATGAAACGTCAATTTAAGCCCTGTAGTAGCCTTTCAAAAACGTTAGGTGTGCTTTGTGTTCTCATTTTGTTTCTGTTCGAAAATAATGAAAAAAGTTTTTAACTAGACCCCAAGTTTAATAATAGTATTTTTACGTTATTTTTACCATCAATTAATAATTTGTTTTGCTGTAAATTTCCATCCATCCATCCATTAATTCAAACGAAAGACGTCCACTGCTGGGCATAGGTCTTCCGCAAAGACTCCACAACGACCGGTCTTGCGCCATCCGTATCCAGCGGATTCTCGCGACCTTCACCATGTCATCGGTCCACCTTGTAGGGGGCCTACCCACGCTACATCGTCCGATACGTGGTGGCCATTCGAGAACCCGTTGGCTCCATGGGGCATCGGTTTTGCGAGCAATGTGTCCAGCCCACTGCTACCTAAGTTAAGCAATTCTTCGGAAAACTTTGGTTCTACTGCGGATCTCCTCATTCCTGATTCGATCACGCAGTGAAACTTTAAGCATAGCCCTCTATGCCATTGCCTTTTGAGCAACTTTGAGCGTTTTTAAAAGGCCCATTGTGAGCGACCACGTCTCAGTGCTGTATCCCATCACTGACAATATACACTGGTCGAAGACATTCGTCTTGAGTCACTGCGGTATTTCGGATGACAAAATTTCGCGTAGCTTCCCGAATACGGCCCAGCCGAGCTGGATTCGAGGATTAACTGCTTTCTCGAAGTTGGAAAAGCGAAGAGTCACTGATTTTTATAGGAGTTGGCACAACATGGAAATTAGACATGGCTATAAATTTAACCAAATATAAATTTCAGTTTAAAATAGTAAGTATTTATTTATGGATGTAAAAAAAATATATATTATCGTACGTGGACAATGGAAAATAATAGCGGATGAAACGTGGTAATAAAAGAGAGACACAGATGACTGATAAATAAGATGGTGCATACGACGTTAGTGGAATAGGTAATTAATTACTCGCGAACATATTATGTTGTGGAAAATAAATAATTTGGAACCGGTTTGCTTTGTGTCTGAGTACAAGATGCAATAAGTAATATAAGTACCCAAATACTTTAGGATCTTAAAAGATTAGGACGTTTGTCGAAAATTAAAATAGTTCCAAATTCTATATTCGATAGGGACTACAAAATTTTAGGTAGCCTTTAAAGGTTTTTAAATCAGTCTTTTACTAAAATCTAAACTTCTTCTAAATTGATATTTTTTAAATATTCACAGTTGTAAACGTTATGTTAGATGAAAGGAACGTAGCAAATAATTAAACAAATATGCAACATAATAATGTGGACAAACTGAAGTCAAATTGTTTCTACAGTCAACAGTTTTCAAGAAGGTCTACAGACTTAAAAGAATTTTCAGCTAAGCCTTTACTTTTCGATAAGTCAGATTGCTTCATGTGTCACAAAACATGTATAGTGAAGATTTTGTAGTCTAATTAGTAGTCTGTCTAAAGTCTCTATTACGTTCAAAGTAATTAGGAAAATGTTAGTACTAATACCAGGTTTTTGCGTAATTCCCAAAGTATTTGTATACTTAGGCGTATGACGTTTTGGGATTGACCACTGTATTTTCAGTAATGAAGAGGAATGGGTGCTCAACAGGGTTATGACCATCATACACATGGCGATAAAATTGCTAGTCTGACTCATTCTTGATTTTTCAAGTTTCATGTAAACCATTGGGCATCCATCTACTGAGAGGTTTGCAAATAGGCGTTACCGTGATGATCTCTAATACATTGTGGGTCTCTCGATGAACAAAGTTACTGTAATTTAAAAAAGATTATGCTGAAATGTTTGATCGATGATTTGTAAAAATTATTAAATTATAAAACATATAGTTATTTAATAGATTTTCATACGATAAAACTCCACAAGTACAATACCGAGTCCTTCACTGATAAAACCGCGACAGACATAAATAAATCCCTTTTATCTAGACTGGGACCGAGAATTAATAATGAACGTATCTATTTCCAGCTAAACCTTACTGAAAATTGCCTAAACCTTTCGTATCGAAAATTCTGTTTGCATGCATATATAAAACTAACAACAAATACAGTTCTGAGAATTCACTATCATTTTTAGGCGCAGGTCTTGGTACAAAATATTCTAGAGTCCTCGGGATCTCGTTAAATTGGAAAGCCGTACAGTTAGTGCCATTGTATCGAGACAAACGGCATTCTTTGCACCCTTGCCTCGTAAAAAGGAACTAGTGCGATATAGAACTTGACTCGCTCAAGGACCATCGGCGCCCTTATTAGGATCGACTTTAGCTCCGTATTTCGGGTTAGGTCAAGTTTAAGATACATAAATAATGTGGAGTAAGATACCCTTTATATTTATCTCCAGTAGGGTACATACTTACCTATAAACATTTGTATAAATTGATATCTTTATTAAATGTATGTTGCAATAATAACTTTATATTAAAGCCAGAAGAACTTACGCGGGGTTCTACTGTAGGTGGCTCTAAACAATGTAATGTAACAGACATAAACGAGACTTTGTATTTTCTTCTTCAGCAGATATATCAACCACTCACTAAGGACTGTCTTATAAATGCTTACTCTAATCCAAAATGGCTTTTGTAAGTGGTTTATTATTGTTATTAGTAGACTAACAGGTTATTTATTTATTTATAAAAAAAAACGTGTGCTTGATATAGATTCTTTTAAGTTGAATAGGTAGGTGATTTGTTCTGTAACTCAATTCAGTGTTTACATGAACAGTCTTAGGTTCTATGTCGATGCCGAAAATATGAACACAGGCAGTGAATTCCACTCTTGAACTGTCCGCATGACAAAGTATGATGTAAGTGAGGCAATAATATAGCAATCTTATTTTAAATTGTGTGAATATATCCATTATTATACCAATATTTATTTTATATTTTAAAATAATACCACACATTCTGGTATATTTTAAGATTACCAACAAAATGTTAAAAAACAAATTAATTGAAAATATTTTATAGTAGTACCCTAAAAACGAGAAAACAAAAGATTTCTGGATTCTATAACAAGCAAACGGTTTTCTCATTTTTACTGAATATCGATCACTCTTTATTGGTAAAAGTTATGTTTTCATCCTATATAAACCAAAACACGCCAATATCCATATCTTCACACCCCTGCATCGTAAAAATATACGACAGCGTTATATTTTAGCTAAATCGTAACATGGTAGGCAGATGCCACGATACTTTTCGGTAGTCTGAAAAAATATTAGCTGTGAATTCCGATGCAACGTAGTCATATTGTATTATTGATTTTGCTAAGTGTTGAAATTTATTTTATAATTTATCAATATGTAAGTTTGGAATAAATGCAATAGCGAAAGTAAATATGCTACAGCAGTGATTATTTATGTTTGCCCAGAAATTCGACCTTAAACGTTATTAAAATATTGAGGATATTCTTGTATACGTAAAACTACAAGAAAAACTGGAATTTCTAAACGTTATTATTGATAACACTAAAGCTCGTCAAAAGCAACTAAAAAATATTAAAAAAAAAATGTTTTATAGATTAGAAATGGTCAAAAACTATTTTACCTTTAGCTATGTATGAGTGAATATATTTTTAGAATGTTGAGCCTCAATAAATGATTTTCAAAGTTTTTTCACAATATATGTAAACACGTTACAAAAAAAATTATAAATGGACTCCAATTCCAAATGTACTTTTATAATTTATAAACGCTGATATTTAAAAAAATTGAGCTTTTAATGAAAAAAACAATAACATGGTGTCTTATGAGCGCTTGGGTTACTTACATCCTCAAATTTTGAATCTTTCGTCAAGCAGCTAATGTGTATCTGGACAGCCGCATTTAGAAGTTATTCTTTCTACGTGTATTTTTTTATAGAGTAGGGGGTAAACAAGCAAACAGGTCACCTAATTGTAAGTGATCATTGCCGCCCGTAGACACCCATAATACCAGCAGCATCGTAGGTGCGTTGCCAGCCTTTAAGGTATGTGTAAGCTCTGTTCTTGAAGGTTCCCAAATCGTATCGCTCTGGAAATACCACAGAAGCAAGTTGGTTTCACAGGATGGTCGTTAGGGGAAAGAAATTCCGCGCGAAACGCACTGTCGTGGCTAGCCATTTATCTAGATGGTGTGAATGGAATTTCAATTTATGGCGCAATGTACGATGGTGAAATCCAGCTGCAGGTATTAATGCGTACAGTTCATCGGAACACTCTCCATGGTAAATTCGATAGAAAATGCAAAGAGAAGCTACGTCTCTTCGTAATGCCAGTGGATCGAGACGATCGAAAAGAATATGGTTATTGACAATACGAGACACTCTACGTTGAATGTGGTCAAATGAACAAAAAAGAAGAAGCTGATACAGAGGCGTCCCTGCCCAGAGTTGACAACAGTATTCCATATGAGATCGCACCTGAGCTTTATAGTGTTTCAGATAATGGTCCGACGTGAAATACTGTCTCGCTCTACTGAGCACACCAAGCTTTTTGGAGGCCAATTTGGCCTTATCTTCCTTATGACCACGGAACTGAATGTCACTCGAAACGTCAACTCCAAGAATTCCAATACTTAGTGAAGTACTTAAGGGAGCATTTTACGAACCGAAAAGACATGACAAAGGGATTCTTTTTAGCGGTAAACGCGCAAACTTGTGTCTTCTTAGGGTTAAATTAGACTAAGTTTAATTTACCCCATTCTGAGACTTGCACCAATAAACTCTCGAATTCAGACACAAGTTTAATCCCGCACCTTGACGTGTTCCCGAGAAATGTTGACACGGCCAATATATAAGGCATCCCCGGTGCTGTCGTCTGCATAGCAATGAATACTGTTGTTATATTGCAGCATGTCATTTAGATGAAGAAAAAAGCAGGGTGGGAGATAGTCCACAGCCTTGTGGGACAGCAGCATTCATGAGCTTGGGATCTGAGCATGAACAGTCGACAACGACCTTGATGCGTCGCTCCGTGAAAAAACTGGTCACCCCTTTGCACAGTTATCCAGGAAGTCCGTAGAAAGGGGGCTTTGAAAAAAGCGCCTTGCGCCAGACCTGATCAAAAGCCTTCGCTATGTCTAAACTAATGGTCAATGCCTCCCCCTTGCTCTCGATTGCCTCCGTCCAGCGATGAGTCAGGTGTTCAAGAAGATCACCAGCAGATCGACCTTGACGGAAACCGTACTGGCGGTCACTGATCAGTTGGCGATCCTCTAAGTATCTCAGAAGTCGGCGGTTTATAATGGATTCCATTATCTTGTTACCATCGAAACCCATATTGTCACTTATTTTTTTTCTAAACATGGCGGATTCTAACCTATCAATATTTTAAACATTATGTATATTGAATTGTCATCATATGTTCTTCTCGTCTTTGTCTTGGTCGAATCTTATAGCAAATTTCAGCCTCTGGTGAGAGATAATAATTATCTGGCAGAGGTTCTAAAAACTAATTCTACTGTAGTCATAATCTGTTACTATATTCCATTGTACTGCTTACATACCATGAGGTGATATTAAAAGTAATTGCTAGTATATACAAGACAATATACAAAACATAAAGAAAATTACCAACTAACCATTATATATGTTAAATACGTTAATTAATAAAAGTTATTAAAATTCACACCGCGTGTAATATTGCCTACGCTTGAGACTGCCAATAATTGGATTACCGGTGGACAGTAATTCCGCCTCGTTAAGTTTTTGCAATATAAAATTTTACCTGCTTTTGGTTCTTATGTTATAAGTGGCTTTGTGTCATACGAACTGCATACCTATTAGCTTGCACATTATACTGTATTTTTTTTTTAATTATTAAGCGAATTACAAACAAAAATGCAGAAACATGTAGCATTCATTTTTCGATGTATTCAGTACATTCCGATTTGACAATGTGTATCAGAAATATTTTTTCACGGTGTTTGTTTTCACAAGAAAATGAATACGTGAAACTCTTAGTAAGTATAGTCAATAAGTTTGCCAACATTGTAGTAACTTTGTACATTTCTATAAATTAGTTAAATCGCAAACACTTTTACTACTGATAAAACTACGTATATGTTAACTTAATCCCTGAGCTGAGGTTCATTGTCCTTTCAATCTGTGCAGTCTTCAAAGCTAGTGCAATTACAGTACTACGTTCCCACGGATAAATTTCGTAAATGAAAAAAAAACTTACGATGTCTTCAACTTAATCTTTATAATAAAAAAAATTATATCACATTGTTAGTACATCGCGGGATATTTTGCACACTGTGTGCGGTTTGATCCAACTTGAGAGATAGGATTCTTTTTATCTCAATAAGTGATCATAACGCGATAGAAAACTCTGTAGTCGATATGATTGACTACTCGGAAAGGCAGAACAAGTTCTGCCAGGTCAGTTAGTAGACATTTTTTTTTTATTAATTTTCAGATAAGACAGTGGATATAAATTTATGAATAGGATTATAATCGTGTAGTCCAAGTTTTTTCAGTACCTATCACAAAGTAAGCATTTTAAAATGGGCTAAACTTTATAGCCAACTGCAGATTCCAGAAATATTTTTAAGGCTCTCTTCACTTATCTATTTATTTCGCTTCCACCTTTACGTGAGTACTACCATTATCAACTTAAGAGAATCGGAGAAAATTAGAAAATATGACTCTCGTAGTTTAGAAGTACAGTAAAATGTGACTTTATAAAAGGGTTAAGTAGCTTTATTAAGTAATGATTTAGTTTATTAAGTATAATTTTTGCGTGCGTACTACTATTATCAACGTTGGCAAGAGAAACGAAGTAAATTAGAAAGTATGTCTCTAGTAGTTTAGAAGTATAGTGAAACGTGACTTTTTAAAACTGATAAGTATCCAACAATCACTGTAAATCACATTTATATAAAAAAAAGATAATACTAATTTAGAAACTGTCAATAAGACCACACTGATAAAATGTTAACAAAAAAAGTAATCGAACAAAGAAAACGAGGGTCGATTTATATATCATTTACCTTTTAAAGATTCTTAGTAAATTATCTAAATCCCTATATTGATGAAATAGGTCATAATGTACAGGCAAAATATGTAAGCAAAGGTAGACTGAAGAATAATAATTGTAAGAGTAATAACTATTTGTTTATTAGAATATACAAATAACTGTAGATATTTTATGTTGTAATTCTTCCGATAAAAGAACGATTACACCTTGCCCCTAGGAACCGCTTGTCCTCATTCATGTATAATCTACATTACAAACGCATAAGCTTAACCCTTCATAAGTTATTAACATCTAAGATGCTATTAACACGTAATCCTTCAGTCGAAATGACCCGACCGTTCATATGTTAATTTTGATGTATTAAAACGACGCATAATCTCAAACTTGATGTTCATGAATGAATATGAACGACAAGTTTACAGCTTTATAAAAGGGCTTTGGAAGGTTACACGCTTGGTAAATTTGAGAAAATGTGTTTATAACTCTCAGAATCTCTACAAAATACTGCCATATCAATTTCAACATACGCACATATATATAAAATTACAACCTGGTACCCTCAACTCGTTTGCGTTTTTCTATTAACCGCGCGTGATCCAAAAATCTGTTTTTTAATTCATGTTCATATTATGAAAGGGGTAAGTATGCCAAGATATACGGCTTACTTACATATTTATGTAGATGGCAACCATAATTTGTAAATCAGTGACCTTCTGCAGAAATAATTCAACATCCTCTGAATCATTAGCAAAGTTATAAATTATATTTATACTTCTAATACGTAGGTATTAACGAGCACCTATATATCTAATAACGTAAGGCATTATTGTGTCGTAACATGTGAACATTTGCAATTAATACAAACACAATAATTTATACACAACTAAAACAAATACTAAATACACAAAGCTTAGCCAAAATAAAAGAATCCTTAATGCTGGCAATAATTATGGACTTAGACACTTAGTCTCGTAGTTAATGTAACATACCGAATTCAGTACCATCTAAATTGCTAAGCAAGGGCTTTTAGCCCCGAGACCGTGTGTCCACTTCTTGTTTTCCGACACTCAGCTACGAGCTTTTAGCTTGATTATACATTATAAATCACTTTCGTATTGACTACCATAGCCTTCATTGTGAAAATGATTCTTATTTTGTAGGATAAAAAATGTTGTTGAATTGTTATATTGGATTTATTTACAAAAATGTATTTACAATACCATGAATGAAAGGGATGAATGTGTGTTTAATAAATATATATTATTATTGTGTAGCAATATAGGCTCGAAACTCAAACTACTTGTTAATATCTAATCTATTCACAACCATTAATAAAACTATTTTATATAATTTTTACTAAATACTATATTAACAAATTCTAACAACCGCTTACACTATACTTAGATACATAATTTGACTTAATATAATAGCCTACATAATTTAAGCGTATTAAAGGACCTAGACAGCTATGATATACAAAATCATAGAGTAATTCTTTCGTTCCTTTTTTAAGAGCATTACTAGAAATTATTATCAATCTTCTTACGTCGGTAAGAACCGACATTTGTGCGTATAGTATAATGTCATACAGAAATTTATTTGATAGGCCTGATATTAAAACATGCATACTGAATTATAACCGAATACAATAATATTGTTATTCATCATGGTAGTTTAATTTACGAAGAAGTTACCTGCAAACCGGATAATCGTGCTCATCAAACCCAAAAAAGTGTTTACAAACGATGAATACAATATGGATATACTGGCTTGGCGAAACGATCCTTGTCTGAATGTTGTTCAATATTTTTATAACCACCCTGTGTTGAATCTCATTACTTTTTCAATAACAAAACAAAATCAATTAAAACAATAGAAATAGGCTCGAGTTAAGACTGAATAAAATAGAAACGGTAAAGCGGAATAACTTAAGATAGGATAATGTTGATAGAATTTTTCTATATTTTAAACGCTATAAGAAGTTGTTTTTTTTTTTTTCATAACAACATGCAAACACGAGGTTATCTTCGCTAGAATTTCATTACGATGACAATGTTGGCAAGTTCAATTTTGTTGTGAGATAACGAGCGTTGTTCAGATTGTTTCAAGCTCCTAACTCGAGGCGACTTTGACCCCTGGCCCGTGAACATCGCCAAGATTCTCATTAAATGTCCACAAAAGAATACTCTTATGTTCTACTAAGAATTTAAATTATGAAATTACATTTTATTACTTAGAAAACTGTTCTTATAACACTCTATTGCATATTACGTTGACTTGGTTACATATTTGGTTGTAAATATTGACTATTGTTATGTAGAAGCACAGAAATGGTTACTGGAAAAATGTACACTTTTTTTTTTGGATATGTATCATAACTTTGTAAATAGAAAAAAACTGATGAAATCCTAGATAATAGTAATATTAAAATCGTAATTATGAAAATCGTAATTATGTAATTTACGAAATTTGGCAGGTAATCAGTTGATGGACCATTGGCTTAAAAGGTTTTCTGAAAATTCACAACTACCTGTATTGCCAACATTTTAACATAAATAAATTAATACAATTTGATAGAAAAATGATTTCTGCGTCGATAGATAACCAGAATTGGTTGACAAAAAGTTAACAATTATGCCTTTGCTTAGTAATTTTATTTTCGGCTAATAATAATATTGTTGGTTTTGGTAATATTTATATATATTTTTTGCATGTACGTCTAATTAATACGACAAGGTACTATATATCATATAATACTTTGAGGAATAGCTGTGCCACACAAATATTTTGTTTGTGTATGAAGCAAGTTTAACGTAAATTCACTTCTATAATATTGCGCTTGTTACGCAAACAAGGTGGGACGCTGCGAATGCCGGCCTCCATTTTAATTGCATTCGTTCCACTGTACATTAATTACGGTTACCGTTAAATCGTTGTCTACGTAAATTGGGCTGATGACGAGAATAGCTTAAAGTCAAAAAAATTCAGATCAGCGGGAATTTAAATTATTCTGAAACGTGCATTGTTCAGAAAACCAATATTGGAAAATCACTCCACCATGCACTAACGAGATGCGACTCTAATGAAGTTGAAATCCTGTATTTCTGTTTTATATAATGTCCATTAATAGTGAATAACGGATAAACGTATATTAGAATTGCCGAGAATGTTTAAAATACCCGTGATGTATGAATGGTGACGAGTGACACCTTAAAAGCAGTAGCCAATTTAAGAGTGCAGCTTGTTATCGAGAATGTTGTTTTTAATTTAAATAAAGATTTCAATGAATTTATTGTTGGCTTCGCACTGGCATGAATAGAAAATAAAAAGTATTTATGCGAATCTTTACCTATATGACACAAAATCTATTTTTTTCTTTAAATTTTTCCCAATTTTGTTAGGGTGTATTCAGGATGCCTATTATTGATTACTTATACAACTTCGGGGAGTTTTATTATCTACTATATTTTACGCGCGGCTACGCTCGCGTTAATACTGATTTTGGCAATCAGATTGCATGACGTAATAAATAGTTTCATACAAATTTATCCTACTCTTTACCCCACTTTTAAAAAGTTTTTCTCTAATAAAGTAACCTATCACCGTCTCCAGGTTCCCATCTATCTCTATATCAAAATACAGCATAATCGATTCAGCGGTTTAGGCGTGAAAGCGCAACAAACTCACTTTCGCATTTATAATGTTAGTATGGCTGTATACAAAAATCAATTCGCTACGGAATTCAAAACTGTTTTGCCGATTTTGATAAAACTTTCAGGCAATTTTAAGATTTTCAATTTATGGTCCTGTGAAGCTTAGTAGCAATAGATTCAGCAGACATTTTTTGTCCGTGTAAAGTTAGAGCAGGTCGCTAGTAATTATAACAATAACTTGGTTTTAAATCTCGTGTAATGAAATGTGGTGCATACAACACCAAAAATCGTATGGGATAAATGTACAACCATCTACTTGTAACGCATTGATGGCGGATGAGCGGTGATGTTTTCGATCGCAGATGAGATGAGCTGGTTTGTTGTTTATCATTGTAATTATCCCCACAAAGCACTGCGGAATATCAATTCCTTCAATTTGTTTTCAAATTCCTACAAAGTTACTTAGGAAAAACTTTGATTTTAAAAAGTTATTTTTATTATTTACATTCATTATGGTAACTAATTGTTGGATACACTTTTGGACAACATAAATTTCTCAACGCATTTTCGGGAATGGTTCAATTTTTGCATGCAACATTAATATATCCATTGAACTTTTGTTACTGGATTAATTACCAATATTATTTACTTGAATTATTGGAAATCATTTATCTAATGTGTAAATATTAGAGCTCTTTGTGTATTATATATCAGTTAAACACATCCTATTTCATTTAGATAATATGTATAAATATATGAGAATTAATTTTGATGATTCAAATATGTTATATACATATGCTCTATGTATATTTGTTATGACCATATGGTATACCATAATGAAATAGGTAACTTATTGGATTAACCGTAGTAGGATAGTAAGAAAAGTAAACGGTACTCGACATAGTAGAACGATGGCTACTGAAAGAGCTATTTTCTTTTACAGCGATAGAGGGATGTAATCTATCAAAATTTATGCCAAATTAAGTAAAAATATAATGTGCTGGTTCATGATAACTAATTTTGATTTGTCTAGCAGTTTAAGCGGTTCACTTGCATCCGCCACCGTGCGCAATGCTGTAAATTCGAATCTCACACAGAATATTGATCAGTGTTATGTATAAACTATTGTTTTAAGTGTAGTTCTTACGTTGTGTCCATTAAGTGTACTCATACATATGTTTATACCATGATTTTTGAAACGATGATACATTAGTTGGTAGTGTGTACGGATGCCGCGTCAAGGGTCATGAGTTCAAATCCAACTACAATGAGCTTGTGCTTTTGGTGAAAGACAACGTCGTGATGAAACCATAAAATGGTAATTTTCTAATGCCCGCCTGGCTAGCTAACCTTTAAGTTGAAAATCTGCCTCCAAATACCTATAGGTGTGTTCCGGCAGTTGCACTTGAGAGTTAGTCCCTTCACTAGACTTAGCGTGTTCCATTATCTCGGATCACATGGTCACTTAACATCAGATGAGATTGTGGTTATAACGTTAAACCTTAACTATGAAAGAAGTCATCTGTGCCAAAGTTTGTGTTCGCTAGTGTCTTACAAAATTCAAGCTTCAAAAATGTATGTCTTTTAGTAAATGTACCAATTTGTTATTGTATAATTTTTTTTATTTAACTTACGTACAACAAATTATTTTAATAAATAAGGCTTTGAGAGTAGTAGAAGCAATGCAAGGTTCGATTGCGAAAACAATACAACTTCACCTATTTACTCCTTCAAAGCTGCAGTGTTTTCAACTTGTTGGTATCATTCTGAACGCTGTATATAGCAATATACGACTCACGAGGCGTTCTATCACAGTATCCTGTCGATTTATTAATTATTACCTTCGTTAGAATCCTGTCTGGCATCGTATATGACTATAGTCTGCAGACCTCAACAAACCTGTTTGATTTTATTCATTAAAATTTATAAAGAGTTTTTATAGAGTAACACGACGAAGTGATGACACTGTACTTAAATTAAATATAAGGCATTAATTCAATAAACAACAGTGACCAGATGTTGTCATGTCAGCCAAATACAAGATTGATATCTACACACAAAAAACTTAAAGGCTGTCAGCATTTCAGATTGTATGGTTATCACGATTCAGTCAGATAAGGATTCGTAGCGCTCCGCTTCATTATTAGATATATAATGGTTCAGCTGATTCTGCAATGTCTCATATATCTAAGTATGTATCTAAGGTAGGTATTATACCTGTACCTCTAGACAAATTGCCTTTCAGCAATCGCGTACGTAAAGAACAACAAAAAAATGGGATGACAGTCCATATAAAATGTTAAAATACTTTGACATGTATATCTCGTACAATTTTTGGTTTTATCTAAACACTGGCTCGGTCCTCGACTTCGATCGCATTGACCTAAAAATTATTTTTTAATTTTACTCGGTTTTGTAGTATTTTTCAATACAGCTCAGCTCCTATTGGTGGTAGCGTGATGTTAAAAATAACCTATCAAATATATAAAAAAAAGTGAAATCCACCTTGTAGTTCTTAAGATTTGCGTGTTCAAACAAACAAACTTTTCCGTTTTATAATATTAATATAGATTAGTCATGGTTGAAAGACAACTTGGCTAAGAGCAATGGTGTGTGTTTGCTACGATCCACTCCGACATTGCTGTATACATAAAAGTGTTGATAACTTTTCATGCTGTCAAGATTCAATTTTCCCATAATATTTCATATAATGTAGTATGATTGATAACATAGAGAGTGAAGGGGCACTAAATTCATTTACAACTCGATTCATCATTTAACATTTGTACGTAAACTTTGAAAAATTAATTATAAATACAAATATAAATGATATTTATCTGAATTATGTTATTAAGATTATTACATGTGATATTTCACTTATTGGTCGTTTCAAACGACGAGACGTATGTAGAGTCGAAATTAATCCGATAACTTTACAACTCGCAAGCAACTTGATACTTTGATAACGTCACACGGAAATTGTACATAATTACAGTTTATTAAGAGGCTTATGAAGTCATAATAATAATATATGTCTGCTCAAGTTTAGAAATGAATATTAACGCTTGCTATTAGGGTAGAAATGTTCCGCCGAAGACGCGGCAAGCCTTCGTAGGCGAGGATTAAAATTAAAATAAATTACTTTACACTTTAATTGTATTTCGGAATAATTTTCCGTGCTCCTGAATTCTAGAGATGCTAGCTGATGGTACGAGGATATGAAGAATTGCGACGGTATAAAGTGGCCTTTTCATATAAATAAATTCTTATACGTTGATTTTGTGTTAATAATTACGTAATTTTTATTTACATAATTATTAACACAAAACTGAACGTTTGAATAATTATGTAAGTTGTATTATATAGGTTATTTTGTTTGTTTATTACTGTTCGAAATTATTTTTATCGTTAAATAGTTTATACTTATGCTAGTTACAGCTTTTTCTACTCTATCTGTATACTAATAATAAGAATATATTGTAAATTACTTGCATTGGTATAATTTGAAATAAAATAACGAAAAACGTATAGTACTTTATACAGTACTTTATATTCGTTTATATTAATAATAAGCTGATTTAATGATTCTTATTGTTTCGCTTATATATATATATATATATATATATATATATATATATATATATATATTATACGTAATTAATTTGACAGAAACGAATAAACTTTGTATTTGGATAATATTTTATTTTCCAACTGTATCCAGATAATTCTTATTTGCGAGGTGCTGGAAAAAGCTCGGTCACACTAATAATAAATAGTGCTAATAAGTAAGGGATTTACCGAAATAAAACGTGGGGTAAATCACTACCCAGCCTAGGATGTAGTTTGGAAAGTAAAGATTTTTTTTATGTAAAAAAAGGAAACAATTTAAGGAATATAGCGTATATTATCAACAAATAAATGGGCACACTAAAAAGAGAAAAAAATCAAAAGATTTTAGAAGGCATTCGTAATGTAGCATTTACTTAATTTTATCAACACGGTCTCCACGGATGTCTGCTTCCATTTGGCATACTCTAAATTTCATTAGGCGTTTAAGTCAAGCCACCGCCGCCATGTAATTGCTCATTTTCCTCGTCATCTCCTGCAAAAAAAAATCTCCACAAGCTATTCGCATTTCAAATAATTTTCTATCTCTGAAAAGGGGAATATTGGTTACAATTGCTAAGCCATGTTATGTATATTATTGTTATAAAATTTGTTAAAAACAAATGACATAACTCGTAGGCATGTAATGTTTTGCTTAAATTATCGACCATATTTTATTCATTAGGTAATTTCAATTTTCAAGCGGCGTCTTTCCATATCTGCTGTCCAGGAAGATGTTATTCGCCTTTTTATTATTTAATACTTAACCCCAGAGCCACCTGTCACATTGAATTAAAACCTTCTACATTAAAAATACAATTTTAAAGCAATAATAGCTCAATAGCAGCGTGTACGGATGTCACGCCAATGGACATAAGTTCGAACTGCCCCAAATTAGGAGTTTTAATTAAATGGACACTGTTTAAATTGTTCCCATATAGGTATATTGAAACTTAATTCTATAAACTGATTCGAGTAAACAGTAGTTTTCTTTAAACAATTGCGCGACAAACTGATGTCATGATCCCTGTTGGTAGGTACATTACAATCCAACGGCGACCATCGATAGATCGGAAATCCATCAGCGGTCATCACTGTCATGACGGCCTGCATAAATAACTCTTCACGTTACGTTTAAAAACCCCAATATCATACAAAGGATGAAATACACTGGCCAGAAGATCGTTCCACAGCTTCACTGTGCGGCAAAGATAAGATATTGAGAACTTTCAGTCCGTGCCGAGATGAAGATAACCGTAACACTATGGCTCCCAAGACCTTATGGTTCTGTTATACTTTATGATGCATTAAGAATTTTCGATTGTTAAAATATGAAAATACCTTAGCCGTATTTATGTTAATTAAAGAAGTTAATACTTTATAGCCATATCAATGAAGTGCATTCCAGCTCAAACCGTAGCCGACAGGAATTGAATTAAAAAAAGTGCACTTGCAATTACGCTATTGAAATACCCCTCTCACGTTTCAATCCTTTATGGCGGCCTCTATGAATCCGAATGGAGTGCAATACGAGATGAGAGGGCCAATAATTAAATATAAAAACAGAAATAAGCACTCCTTCCCGCGACTATGGACCTTTGAGTATTCTCCATTATTCCCATTCAGTAGGTTTACTTTGACGAGGGCTCGCCGAGCGTTTAATTTATTTCACTTCTAATATTTTCGGTTTTAAGGGAATAAAAGCTGAGGGAATTTAGAATATTTTGAAACAATGAAAAAAATCTTAAAAAATTTGACATTTAAATTTTGCATACATATAACGATTCTTACAATTTATATATTTAAATCTAGGCAACCCAGCAGCATACATAATTATATAGAGTAACACACATTATTTAGTAATAAAAGCCAAGACAGGGTTCCACCATGCCTTCACAGTGGTATATAATTATAATATTAATACGAGTTATAAAAAAGTCATTATTATCTGATGCTTATTTATGTGTATTTATGTGTAGTGTTTGTGTGTGTGTGTGCTGTGATTGGGTGTGAAGACTTGTATCATATATTTTATTTGATAGTAGCACCATTAGTGAGAAACTGCACACAGTAGCCCTTCTGGCCGGTGGTGTATGCTATGATCGACGACAATTTTCCCCAAAACGATTGTTATCAGGGAACAAGAATGGGACAAAAATAATTGCGTTCTGACTCGCTCGACAAAGACGACGGAGAATGAAAACTTATATAAAATATTTGAAACAGAAAACCTCGCTAAAAAAATATAGGCGAAAGGGCTAAGAAAATAGTTTGCTTACGCCCTATTCCTCTGCTAAGCCATGCCACAAGAGAATAAGTCCATAATACCGCTACACTGGTTCGGTGAATATAGAGTTGGTTTTTGTTAATCGGACTGTCTCCGTCAGTTAGAGGCCCTGTTGGGTCTTACCGTTCGTGCTAAGGTATTTCAATGTATGCTCAAGCGATCCCGTGACACATCTTGATGTGATGAACGGTATCCTATGTGGCTTAAGTGCATATGCCTGGTTTGTACCAGGGGCATTCCATATAAGCCTCTCAGAATTTATTATACAATAAATTTATCTTACCTCATACAGTATTGCTACACATATATGTATCCTAGCGCTTGAAATAGGCTGAGCCTGTTTCTCAGATGCTATTCTCTTTTCGTAACGTATTACAGCAATTGAAGAAAATAGTTTATTTATCTTATATACGAACGAAAATATCAATCAAAAAGTTATTGAATTTTTAAATTTGGCAAAGAAAATGCTGATTAGTAAAAAATAGGGATATTATTAAGTATCTAAAATACATTTATAAATATCTACTGTATAAAATCGGTTAGCACTTGATTTTAAACTAGTACATCACAAATTGTTTTAATACTCGATGTATCCTAAAAAGTGAAAAACGTAGTTCGTCCAATGTCACACCAAAGAACGCAACGTGCGAAAGGCATCGAAATGAAAATAAAAATGTGATCGAATCGCTGACTAGAGCAAATAAAATCGTTTCCTGTGAATATCCACAATGGACGCAACGTGTCAATAAGGAGACGTAAAATACAAAAGAATACTTTTTTAAACTGGCACTGATATTTATATCAAAGTATGCAGCAAATCTTTTTACCCGGTGTTAGGATACGATAATTATCTTCCACTGGTTTTGAACCTCATTCACCAGCTGTGACACCCGCCATAGTGGCTTGGTTGTGCCACACTCTGGGATCATTCGGTCTATATTCAACAAGTAAGCACGGAAGTAGCGATTTGCTCTGGATAGTGTCGCGGCTAATATGCTTGTATTATAATAATCCCTTCACTTTTGTATTGTGATAAATTAGCTAATGTATAGGTGTTCACCTACCAAAAGGTTTGCATACCGCAATAAGTAATGAATCATAATCATTTTAATATGCACTTTGATTACAATCAGGTTCAATAATGTCACTTTCTCACAAAAACTGTTAAAAAAAGGTTCACATTTAGTTCTGTTTCACAACAAAAATATAAGTTTAACTAACTTTTTATAATGTCCACCCTCTACCGTTTCTTTACCATAATTATTCGCTACATTCAAATGGGTAAGCATACAATAGCTAAACACCGTTTTCTATTACTGAATTATTATTATTAACTATTATTATTAAATAGAGTTTCAATAAGTTTTAGCATATGGATACCATGGAACCATTAGCATATGAATGTTGAACCAATGAAAATGTATGATTTATTTTTTAATCTGCATACATTGTGGACGGATTATATCACTTAGCATGCTAGCTACGAGTGATTGTTAGGCGCACATTACACGACGTATACTAAACAAGAACAAAATGCCACGCCTGTAGCCGTCGCTTGTCGACTTTATTGAGATTCCATTGTGAGACACTTTCCATCCTATTGCTCGCAATTCATTAAATTATTTGGTAAGTGTTTATCTGAAAATTGATTAATATTGGCTACAAAAAGTCTTTGAAGAAAATATAACCTTCGGATCCACGAAAGTAATTGTACATTGCATTTATGACGTAACACTTATTTTTTTCCTCTATAATATTATATTGAAATGCAAGTACTGCAATGAATTCATCGATAACCTATGAATTAATACACAAATACGAAGTATCATTATTCATGAAGGCAAGAATTATAAACGGCCTTTATGAATTTTATTATATTTTAATACGTTTTATCGTATTCGATAATCATAAGATAAATCCACTTAAAAAATATTTTGAACAAATAATAATTACTGTTATACGAATGATTTTTAAATGATTTATTAATTAGAATTTCTATGTATCATACTTTTAAGTAAATAAATAAGACGTATTATTGATTTAGTTTTACTAATTGTGTAGACGAAAGATGAAAGAGTTGTAACGTACAAGTAATTGTTACAGAATATTTTGATTTTATAATATTTTTATATATATTTAATAGATTGATTCAATATATTATTTATGGATCTATATTTACCTACACTAAAAATAGATTATTGTTATTTTTTTGGAAACTGTACGATTTGTATCACATACTATCTTCCTTCTTAATTTATTTTTCTACAATATCGCTCTTTAACTGGATAAATATGTTATGACTTTGACCTAGTCAAGGTATAATTGTATATGACAATGAAGTATTAATTTGTTCATTCATCTTGATCCGTCCGCCAGAGGAGTTTAATTTTTTTGTGATAATTAAACAGTGATATCTTGACAGTATAATTCAACACTGCAGAATATAGTTTCATAATCGCACTGGATGATCCATGTCATAATTGAAATTAGTTACAGAGGTTTCTAACATTACATCAAGTTGTGGTTTTGCCTCCAGGCTCTTAATTATACCAGAATTAATCTCAACTATATGCTACCTAAAATCACAAAGCTTGAGTTATATAGAGCTCAGTGTTAAATACGTATCTAACTCTAAGGTTTACAAATTTCAACAATTACTCGAATAATTAAGTTCTATGAAGAGAGAGAAATTTCATAATAGAAGTTTTTAAATTATAATAAACTTTGTCCAAATTAATTTCGACGTTATTGAAACTATATTTTACAAATTTAATGAAAACTTAAGTTATTATATTAAGTTTATTTATATTATTTTTTTATGGATTTATATTTATAAACAACTATCTACACTGATATTATAAAGCGGAAGAGTTTGTTTGTTTGAACGTGCTTATCTTAGGAACTGAGTGCGAGTCGTATTTCAAAAATTATTTTTGTTTTTGATAGAGCAATAATTAAGGAAGGCAATACGCTGTTTAACATCAGCTACCACCAATAGAAGCAAAGCTGCATTGAAAAAAGTTACAAAGACGGGCAAAAGCGATTGAATATTTTTTATTTCCACGGGAATGGAATTGCGGGCACTGCTAGTTATAAAAATACTTTACAAGTAGTAAACGCACGTACTTACTATAATAAAATCGTTGCAATTTTTAAATTTGTAAAAATCTATATAATAAGTCAGTCAATTACCTATACTAAATATAACAAATAATATAATAGTAAATACATTCTTCCAAAGAAATTATAATATCAATAATAATAAAATAACGCTTCAATTCAGTACCAACGGGGATTTCATCAGAGAAATAAATCTTGTATTTGTCGACGAAAGGTCAGTCTTGGGACTCTTGTTTTTGCTACTACGGATCACAAGGGTCCGCTGCGAAAAGATAAGACATTAGACCCAATCAATAATGGAGCTGACGTTGTAAGACACAAGCGTGAATTATAAATGCCTTTTATCTCTCTTACTTTATATGGACGCTTTGTTCGAGTATAGATATTTTTTATAGCTTAGGAAATTGAACCACTCGCTATTTTTATCTAAATATTAAATGAACACACAACATAATATAATTATTAATAACTAAAGTCTATCTACGCTTGTAAAATTGGATCATATCAAAGAACTAGCTTAGTGTAATAATTATAGGTAATTCTATCATGAATCTACTCTCTGTATGGATAAAACGAAAAACAGAGTCACCTTTGTGATGTCCACTTTTGAGAATGAGGACTTTTATGTAAAAGTGAAACTCAGTTTCAAATATTTTTCACTTGGAATAAATACGTAATATAAAACTAAAAGGATATTAAAATGGTTGAAATTACCTAGATCAATAGTAAAATGAATAATTGTTTTTTTTATGTAACAGCGGGCAAATGAGCAAGCGTGTCACCTGATGGTAAGTGATCACCGCCGCCCATGGACAACCACAACACCAGGGGAATCGCAGGTGTGATGCCGGCCTTTATAAGAGGGGCTGGCTCTCAAGTGCTACTGCCGGAATACACCTATTGGTATTTGGCGGCAGATTTTCAACTTGAGGGTGGTAGCTAGCCAGGCGGGCATCAGAAAAAGCCCTACCACCATGCTATGGTTTCTTCACGATGTTTTCCTTCACCGAAAGCACAAGCTCATGGTAAGTGGTTGGATTCGAACGCACGTCCCATGACGCGGCGTACCTACACACTACCACTGAACTATCATCGCTAAAATCTGAATGTACAGTCATTATATTAATTAGATATGATCAGTGGGTAATTATATTAATCAGAACTGCTTAATGCAAGAGTGGTCTAATATATATGCTATAATAATTACTTCCACGACTTTGTTTGCGTTGACTGAAACTATTTATATTTAATATAATTGTAAACTTTTTAGATAGCATATCTTTATGCTAAGTGTAACTCTTATCATCACAAGTTTTTTATATGTCTATCAAAGCTAAATCAGTTTTGCCATAAAGAAGTTCATTAACTATAAACTTCTTGTATGTTATATTACCTTATCCAAGAGCAACTCTTCCGTTTATTGAAATAAAACGTATCATATATTCTAATCCATAATATTCGTTTGCACTGTGTGAAATTTTACCGCAATCTGCCCAGTACCTACAGAGTAGGGTACGCGAATATTTGAACATATAAACATAAATAAAAACTGATAATAAAAAACATATAAAATATTGAACTCTTTATTGACAATAAGAAAGCTCTTATTACAGTTATAAAAAATAATAAATGAATACAGATTGGATCAGTTACAGTTTTATTATATCTATAGATATGATTGTAATATTTTAATATGACAGCATTCATTTTTCGCTATCCCAGTAAATATTTTAGCATTAATTTTTAAACTACATCTTGACAATCCCAAAATTTGAAGAAATATATTTAATAATTTTACCTCTATAATAGTTATTGAATAGGTCATCTTTTACTCTATTGCACATACTATCTTACTTCTCTGCACCACCCCAAGGTTGGCTTATAAATAATGCCACAGGTATTAAATCCGCCTAATGTACAACTTTTATACAACAAAATAAATCAATTTTGTAATATATTACAGTTCCCAGCTAAATAAAATATTAGAATAAAATACGACTGTGCTTGTATAACCATCAACAGCATACGTTGATTAACATCAGTATTCGCCGCTAAGGGTGTGTTCGTCCTTTATCTTGGGGTATTCTAAAACTGTTATTATTCATAAATTTGTTTGTTTCTAACTTAAAAAAAAAGTATTACATTGATCGACTCAAATGACTTAAACATATTATTTCAATAGTTCTATTAAGTTGTCAAAGCTGTCTTCGAAATTTAGTTTTTCTTTTAAACTATTCGGTACTAATTGACTTTCAAAATACGAAGATGCGAGCTTTTTGTATCCATTCAATTCAGATTTCAACTTAACATTTAAAAATTCAAAAAATTAGCAATTCAATGCACACAGTTTTCGCGTAATCGTGTAAACTTTTAACGAGTTGAATTTGTAACTCAATCATCTAATTAGTTGGTATTTGTCCTCGAACCGCTTAAAGAGGAAGGGGTCGAAGTAATTAAGGAAAAGAAAAAATGTTAAATAGTCTAAGCTAAACATAGTTAGAATTCAAAATAAGTAGTCACCAAATCAAATATCTGTGCTTAACATTTGTAGGGTTCAGAAGACTTTATTTATTACTAGCTGTACTCGTGACATCGTTCGCGTTGAACGAACTATTTCATACTTTATGCCCGTTTTTGTTATTTTTTTTAACAGCTTTACACCTATTAGTGGAAGCGTGATATTAAATACCTCAAAGCCTTCCTCAATGCTAGCTTTATTAAAGACAAAAATATTTTTTTTAATCCGACTCCTAGTGCCTAAGATTTTTTCTCTGTATTATATTAATATAGAGTGTATAATAATTTGTTTAATATTATACTGTGAGCTATGATATGCTATTTGTATTATTGAATATACGGCGATAGTTTTAGTGGCGATTTTCAAGCCCTGGCAGTCGCACTACTTGTATAGACGCTAATGGACTATGTATAAAACAAAAATGTATATAATTAGGAGGTGTGTCACTTAATACATTATTAGTATAACTTAGTCATAGCCACACACCCTTAATCAATGATATCGTAATAGTTGATCTTGTAGTTCACCTACATATCATCATTATAGAAACATACAGATTTCAAAGATAAGTCAAAATGATCACTAAAAATAAGTGCTTTGATATAACGTAACTATTTTATGTTTTATTATTTATTATAAAGAGCCCGTACAGATTAGGCGATTTGCGCGTGATAACTTCTAACCTGAACTTTTTATTGACGAAATTGAAAAAGAGTAAGGATATGAAATCATCAGATTATTCCAGATTATACCCAGGAAGTGGGAGAAAATGGTCGAATTTTTGTTGTGTAGCTGGTGAATCCGAATAAAAGAGAAAAAAAACTTGATCCGTCGACTTTCTCTTCATTTACGATGTTTCCACCGACGGTATGCAAGCCAAAACACAACCACTGTATCCAAGTCCATGTTTATAACTGGCAGGGAATCTATCCTAGCACAGAAACCATCGATTAAACTCGGTATCTGTACGCAATATACATTGAAGCGCACTCGTTGACTTGCGCGCAGATCACCTCATCAGGACAGATTTAAAGAGTCGATTACGGTTTTTTTTTTTTTTTT
This sequence comes from Actias luna, assembly GCA_039707435.1. Lineage (NCBI taxonomy): Eukaryota > Metazoa > Arthropoda > Insecta > Lepidoptera > Saturniidae > Actias > Actias luna. The sequence continues at coordinate 9,626,373 of JAZHAC010000002.1, read as the reverse complement.
TGGCATAAAGTAATCTCCATATAGTTATTTTTAATATTGGTCTTATATGTAAACTGGTCCTTATATGTTCATAAGGCTAAATTAAATGCAACTTATAATCATAGATCATTGATATAATGAATAAATTTAAAGATATCTTAGCTGATATAGCAATTATCGCCACATTAATTAACTGTAACGCGATCATATGGTAATAAAGTATGAGAAATGTTGTTGACTATGATGGTTTTTAAATTTCTATGTCGTTGTGAAGAAGCGAGAGTTGGCGGATCTATTAGGTACCTATTATGCAACCAATCTGGCAAGCGTGATAATAAATAATAATGATAGCAACAAAAACCGAGTTATAATATTTTATCGTTCATTAAATTTCCTCGATAGGTTGCTTTTCTGTTGTCAACTTAATTTACCGTCGGCAAGTTAGAACGCGGATGGTGGAACGTTCACTCAATTAGTTAATTTCGTTTAATATCCTTGATTGAGCAGCGGACGGCAATCAGCCATGCAAATTCCTCCCGTCATTTCCGAGACTTGCCAAAATAGGATTTCGCTAAACGTTGAGTAGGTATTTGTCCGTATCGTTGTTACAAAGTCCGGAATGAAACGGCGCTCGTTAAATTTTGGCGAAACATTTTTGTAGGGAAGTGAATTGGTCTTTGTTCACAGTCTAGCATATTGCGCTCACAAATTTTAATGTGGCTAATCATTAACTTTATAAGTCTACAGTCTTAAGCTACTACTGATGTTTCAGATTTATTAAAATTATATTTTAAAATTATTACCTACATATACAGACATCTATTAAATTTGAAAGCTTTATGGTTGAGCGGTACCGTATTAGAAAGACCTCGATCCACGTGAGTTCAAATCCAGCAATAAACCTGAGTTTTTTGATGAACAAAACCATAATTATGCAATTATATCATTATAATTATATCATAACATGTGATATATATGCAAAGGTATTAAATTCGAAAATTACATTCAAATTTTACTGTCGATATTCAAAACTAAATAAAATTAAGTATTTTTTGTTTCTAAATGAACCCCCGGTTATTACCTTTTATAAATAAAATAAAAACAAGTAAGATAAACTAAGTGTATTAGCAGTATTGTGCAGATTATTTGTTTGTGAATTATATAAAATTCAATATTACCTGGTAGAATAAAATAGGTATAATATATTTTTTGTGTATTTCTCTGTCGTGTTAAAAAAATATTTGGATTTCTAATTAGTTAATACAGAGTTCAGAAATAGTATTCACGAAGTTTGGCCACGAGCTGCACTCACAACAGTAAATATATGTAACATAACAACAAAACTGCATATTAGCCACAAAATTAGCCTCGTAGCAAGCGGCAACACCATTAACACACCGCACCACTTTAGGTTAGTGCCAACTTAGTGCGTTGCCATTGTCTTTTCATTAATTAGTTCTACGGGATTTATATTCGAAAATGTTTATGAAATTATTTAAACAGAATTATTCACAGCGATGATAGCTCAGTGGTAACGTGTAGGAACGCCGCGTCATGGGACGTTAGTTTGAATCCAACCACCTACAATGAGCTTAAGCTTTAGGAGAAGGAAAACATCTTGAGGAAACCATAGCATGGTGGTAGGGATTTTTCTAATGCCCGCCTGGCTAGCTACTATCTTCAAGTTGAAAATCTGCCGCCAAATACTATGAGGTGTGTTCCGGCATTGGCACTTGAGAGCCAGTTCCTCCCATAAAGGCTGGCAATGCACCTGCGATTCCTGTGACGTTGTAGGTATCCATGGGCAGTGGTGATCATTTATAATCAGGTGACACGCTCCCTCGATTGCCGCCTATCCCATAATAAAATGTATATTTATTTTGTTAAATATGCCGCAATAACGGAGTGTATTAACAAAATGATTTTATACGGGCTGGCTTATTAAGTATTTTGCAAATTACTTTCTAATATCATATCAAAACTTCCAGTATTTGATAAATAAAAACGAAGCACACAAATATTTATTGTTTATATATATTTCAAATACATCATATTTATTAGTAGTGATTAATACGTATTTCTGTTACCTATTATCTTAATTATTACCAACCGTGGGACTTTTTAAATTTATAAATATTAGGAAATTCAAAGATAATGAAAAAATTAAATTTTAATAAGGTTACTTTTAGAGATATTAGAAACTTAGATCAACGACACGTAAACTATCAAGACGACCGCTTTCAGTGAAGAATTAAAAAAGAGACCCCAATTATTATAATCTAAAAATGTTATGTTATATTCTTAATGGCCTCAAACTATCTTATTCCCCATATAATAAATTTCTTTTTAATATCTTTTCTCGACCATCCTATATTATAACATTGCTCACATAATATATGTCTTTACCTTTTAATATAATAACTACTGTATTTTTGAAGCGATGATGGCTCAGTTGGTAGTTTGTTCGAATCCCTGCAATGAGCCTTTGTTATCTTAGCTCGGCAAAGTGACTCCACTGGCCTGAACTTTCGGCGAAAGAAAATATCGTGATGAAACCATAGCATATTGGTACGGCCTTTTTCTAATGCTCATCTGGTTCAAGGTGAAAATCTCTCGCCAAATACCTATGGGTGTGTTCACGCAGTTGCACTTGAGAGTCAGTATCTTCAATAGACTAAGGGTGTCCACCATCTCAGGATATATCGTTACTTAACATCAGGTGAGATTGTGGCCCTAAACCTATAAAGTGTTAAATAAAATATCTTATCTTTATCTTGTTTTTGTCCATATAATTATGCGGTACTATTCCTCGGTTTTGTAACAAAGTATTTTTATGAAATAACTGTGTGAACTTTTAAATGGCCTTATTTAACTTTTATTTTACTGATATTCTTTTGTTAGCTGTAAGATCACTATGTATCCTCAAACCATATGAAATAATACTGCTTTGTATTTTGGATCTATATGTTTGGTTTTTTGTTAATTTACTATACACTGAACATCTGCTAATTAAACTATACAATGTATAATTAACGTAGGTAACGTTGAGAAATTTTCTTGGTAACCAGAAGTTTCAATATAAAAATACATAAATAAGATAAAAAAGAATACTTGAGAATTAATGTACCTACAAACAAAAGGTTAAAAGAACGCCCAGCTAGTTATAAACCAGTCGTTATCCTTGTGGTATTTCCGCAATTAATCCTATCTTCGCGATAAGGCTGTTCAAGTTAAGGACCAGTCACTAGGGATCTAAGCAATCTTCACGGGTGACTTGTCAAAGTGAGAAAAGGGTCGGAAGCTCAAGAGACTTTCAACAATGCTTGTTATCTTAGAAGTAAGCTAAGAACGTACCTTATGGTATCGTTTTAAATAAATATAATCTCAGTTGTAGTACGGCGGTCCCGGCAGGCGGCACGATCAGTTTTATTTTGATAGATCACTTGAGGGATTTCAACTCGATATCTTTTAAATAACATATTTTGGATATTTTATTTCCTTATCGTTTGTATAGCGAGTTTAATTTTAAGGGTATAGGACGCAGATAAAAAAAATCATTAAACAAAATATATTTACCTAATCTAAGTTATTCAAAATGTTACGGATTCTTTGGATATAAATATTTTAAGAGTAGGTATTTAAGTAATTGGTTTGTATTACGAATACAAATGTGAAATTATTTCAGATATCCCATAGTTTAGAATAATTTCTCTTAACGATATTAAGCAATCTATCAATACATATAATATCCAGTTTTTAGAGGGAAATATATGTTATTTAAAGAATTGTAGGTAATTTTATTTTAGATAGTAATTGGTTAACTTTTAATCATTTTTTTATATGGTAGTGTTTGTTTGGTATGTGTCCTTATTTGAAATTATTTAAAATATTTTTATGGGATATAGTTTTATTTTGCATATCTGACATCGTCAGCCACGTTGATGAAGTTCCATAACACTTGTGACTGAAGAATGAGATCTGAGATTTATAGTTTACGCATGTCGAAAATTTCTCCCTTGTATTTTACTTGCTTTTCTTTACTATTATTTTGTTATTATATTTTGTATTTACATAATATTTTACTCCCTGAGTTTATTTAGTTAAGTTTTTTTAAAAACACCGAGCGAAAATTAGTTGCTTTGATATTAGATTTATATTCTGCACGCTAAAGAATGTCAACGAAACAATATTATTTACGCAGTGGAGTTCAATAAAAACAACTTCAGTGACTGACATACATCGACAGGGGCCACAGCATTTGCTTTTATTTCGCACAACTCGTTTAACACACTTCGACTGACAATCACTCAGAGTCAATATAGGGTACAAAGGATCGTTGTTTCTCTTGTAGCTTGACTAATGAAATTTTTCTGTATGTTTCTTTTTTCATTAGTCACTCTTTCTTTTCAAATTTAAAACTGTTTATGAACATCAAAGGTGGAAAATAAACGTATTTTCCGCATGATAGCAAGCTGCAAGTTAACTAATGGATATTTAGAACACCAAAAGTATCACTAGTGTTTTACTGAGTTAGATCTATCCTTCTCAAAGGTGTTCAGAAAACTTATTTATTGCAAGAACACAATACAAGGCCATTTGGCCGTGTCTTTCTGTAGGGCGAAGGTATATCACTAATCGGGTTGAGCCAAGTAGATAAAAATTTCCTCTTCCTGTACAATTAACACCTCTGACTGAACAGTCCTCTCTGTACATCAGTTTAAAACTGTTGTAAATGTTTTTATTTTTATTATGTACCTAAAAATATAACCGGATCAAGTTTTTTGCCGGTCCAATTTTTGGGATATTTCCCGAACCAGTGGTTGTTTTGACGTTCATAAACGCCTTGTCAGGGCCTAAATTGAATAAAGTACTTTAGTTTTATAAGATTCATTCCAAAAAGATTTTATGTATCGTATCACTCTTAAAGATATGTTTAGAAACATAAACAAATAGGCATGCAATCCATGAATAATTCTGCTAAATATTTTATTTGAATGCGTCGAAAAGCTCATAATGGCATACTCCGGACGTAATTACCAGCACATGACTGTAATAATGAACAGGGGGTTCGTTGAGTGCTCTCAAACCTAAGGGCCGGTCATTTGGTCATCAAAAGCGTCATCATGCATTACGGAATCGCGGCGTTCACGAGTGGACCTTTATGTGAGATATTTTGAAGAAAATTGGTTTCTATTTGACATTATTTCAAAGAAACGAGAGTTCTTTGGGTTTACGAGATGCCAATTTACCTATTGCTTATATTTCTTTTTTTTAATACTGAGTAAATTAGAAACGCTATATTATTAACTAAAGCAGTATTTTACGGATAAGATGGATGTAAATCTTTATGTAAAAATAATTGAAAATAAACTTAATTCTAAAAGTTTAAGTTCTATACGATTATTTAGCTAAACCTGTAAACTATAAAAAAATCATAATGAAACAGAATTAATTATTGGATTATTTTTATTGTAATACTTTAAAATAGCAGTATAATCATTGATACTTGGTGTAGTACAATTCAAAAACTACTGTGACAACGGACAGATCGGCATTGTGTTTCTCAGCATTAATCGTTATTCATTAGCACTGTAAATTGTACGACTGCTAAATAAACAAATGGTTATACCAAAACGGTAGAAAACCAACTGACCAACAACCAACCAGAGTCACTGTACCAGGTTTATCACCACGTTGTGAACTTAACGAGTATTGTATCAACCAGCTAAAGTAATGGATATACGTAGATTGATCCAGGAACTTTTGGGACCAGTTTGGGATGTAACATCTGATGTAAATTTGCCTTAATCTGGTCGGTTATAATTATTATATCATACCACCAAACATCCAATAAAAATATAGTGTATCATAATCAAGAATTGTGTCTCAAACTGTAAATGAACTTATAATAAAATGTTTTCCACCTCTCTACTTTAGATCCTTTTTACTACATTTACGTTTTCCACTGGGAAGAGAAATGCAACTCACCATTATTGGATGCATAATCAAGAAAAAGAGTAAAACTCTACGCCGGTCCCCTAGGAGCAACATTGAAAACCATCTCTGTCTGGTGGACAAATTAAATTTCCTACACATTGATTTTCACCGGGGGTAGTAATTACTTAATTTAGCGATTAATTTACAGAGTCGTGAACGCCGGCAAAGGGGGAAGATTTATGGGCTAATTTAATGAGTGGTAGCTCAGGTATCTGGTTATTTTATTATAAAACTAATGTTAACGGTCTGAGAAATTAATATTTTTTTAACATATTTATTACTAACCTGTCGAGGGAAACATAATTTATTGCGTTATAGAGTTTGACTCTAATAACATCTAATGCTAGATGATTAATTGTTCGAGCCATTCTACATTTATATTTCTGATGGACTGAAAAACCTTCATAAAATGATTTATATGATTATATTCAAAGGAAAATCTCGTAAATAACTAAGCGTATCGACTTGCAACCGAACTAGCTTCGTGAATAAGATGTCTAATTTAATTATTTTTTTTATCTGACAAACTTAACTCTCTATAACTGTTGATAGGTGTTTACGTTACAACAGAAATACAATAGTGACTACAGCGAGAACGTTGCATAATGATGTAGGGCTTTTACTTATGCCCGCCTGCTTAGTTACCATCTCAAGTTGAAAATTGTGTGCTAAATATCTAAAGGTGTGCTATGGTATCTACACTTAAGGACCAGTTCCTCCACTAGGCTTAGTGTGTCAGGCATTTTGGGTTACATCGTCACTTAACATTAGGTAAGATTGTAGTCATAACCTATATTGATTGATATTATATATTGATTGTAGTATAAACCTATAAACTATTAAAAAAAAATCAAAATAGAGTCATTGTATGGAATTTCAAACATATTCGTGATTGTACCACAAAATTTGCTTATATTTATTATAGTTTATATCATTTGACTACAACATTTTGAACAAACGTAACAAAGTAAAAAAAAAACAAGGAGACTTCGCTTTTATCTGAACTAGAATAAAAGTAATATTTTCATCCTTTTTAGTACATAATACGGTCACGATAACTTTTACTTGGGCTTAACTAATATTCTTTATTTAACCGCAATTTGGAACTTTTATATATTGCTTTATATCTAACCTGATTTTATAAATTCTGATAATATGTACTTTCTAAACTTCTTCTATAGAAAACTTTAGAATAAATAGCTTGTGATAGACTTCAAACTATACATAATCTAATAGCTGGACACCACTGAAATACCAACACATCTAAATATAAAATGCCATAAAATTAAGACGTATATCTACTGAAATTTTTAATTGGCGATATCCCATTATTCACCGCTTTAAAGGATGAATTTTCAGAATTCTTTTCTTAGTACTCTTGTACGTTGTATAAAGAAATATAATGCAAAATTTATATTTCTAGACCCACCGGTTTAAGGGGTGTGATTTTAATAGGTGAATTATTGCAAGTTTTCTTAACCTGTTAACCGGTCAAGACGTATAAATGCGTCAGGCGTAAACAATATCGGGTACGGGTAGGACGTATGAATACGTCCTCAAAAATTAATGTGCGCCCTGGAACGGACGGGACGTATATTTCTCGATCCACTATGATATTACGTCATCCACGCGTGTCTCCACATGAATTGACATGCGTATAGAATAAGAACAATTTCTCTATCGTGAGTAATAGACGTGTTTTGTGTGACCAGTGACAGGTACGTATTTACACTTATTTTATTTTATTTATCTATTTTAATTAAATGCTTACAAATACATACAATGGCTATAAAAATATTTCTATTATATATTATTTTTATTTCTAATATTTTTATAATATTTTTTTTAGTGCTCATCAAAATGAATGAGAGCGTTATCAGTGATGATGATGTATGTTTCAATGTACTGGCAAGTAAAAGAATGAGACTTTTGTACTTCAAAAATATTAATAAACAATATATATTTCATAGTTTTTCATTTATTGTATGAATAAATAAAAATATAAAAATATGAAATGGCGGTCTCCGGGCGTGACGTATTGACATGTCGTAGCGAAACAATACGCGCCCGGTACATGTTGCATAATTTGAACAGGAACTCCCCGGTTAATAGGTTAAGTACTTACGTAAGTTTTTTAAGTACTGTCTTTGCCTAGAACTTCGATTGCATTTTTCAACTTTGTGTACGAGCTATGTTTATGGTAAGTACAACTTTTAATATCATGTCATATTATATATCTACTGAAACTCAGCCCTATTGTCATAATTACAGTAATGTTCCGTAATGGGTAGCTATAGTTTCCAACGAACGGGCATAGGATATTGCTTGATGGTGTCTAAATTATTAGCGAATAATATTACATTACAAGTTTTTTTTTATTAAAATAAACCAATAAATATTTAAATACAAGGAAAATAATCTAGGAATGCTACTTGAACTTTCGTTAATATGTGTTATTAGAGATTCTAGCGATGTCATGTTTTGTCTTCGATATGCTATGTTCAGCACTCCAATACCACCGAGACATGAAATAATTTAGATTTTTACCTGACCTATTCACTACCAAACAGAGAAAATTAGATAATGATCCATGAAAAAGGTTTATACAACAATTAATATGTTCTTTCCTATTTCAGAGGAACACTTTCAATGTGTAGGACAAATAGTAGTATTGTATATAATAATCTATAGTATTAGTTATCAGCACGACAAATATTAGTTAAATTAAGAAAGAATTCTCAGTATTTCAGAATGATACGCTTATAGACTGCTAGGTTATTACAAGATAATGCTTTTTCTATTACATCGAAATTAAAGAACACTATAATTATCATTTTAAAATAAAATTAAATGTATACTTGCAATTTTAGTATATTCCAACATATTCAAAGGATAACAGAATTATTAGATCATAGTGCTCTATAGAACGTTTTAAGAGTGTATATATATTTTTTTTCTAATAGTTTCTCTGACAAAAGTCAGAAACTTGTAATGCAATTACAATGGCAAAGCTAACATAATACATATAACAGGTAACATAATAGTAAATTACCTATGGTGTATAACTATTTATTTATTTATTTTAGTTTTTTAACGATAATAGTTCAAAATTTAAAAATACTTACCCGCGCTTGTTACTGGTTACCGTATACAATTAATATGCATTTTTACTTATAAAAACATTAAATATTATTCGTTGAGTTATTTAATAATCTGAGCGAAAATTAGGAACACAAAAAAGCAATAGTAATATCTCAAAAAATGTATTATTATTATTATTTCAAGCACATATTTAGTGTACACAGATTTATACTAGTTACCATGATGAACCGAACGGCGAATTCTTTTATAAAACCAGCTTTATTTTAAGAACTCACTTTATAAACTTCAACAAGTTTATCAATCGAAAGCACGTTTCGCCTGTTAGAGGCGAACTTCATTAACGCAACTATACCCCCGGGAATTCATGCTTAGCGATAGATAATAGCGTTAACTACTGAATTAATACGTTATCACATAACTGGAATTATATGAATTATTCATTAATGTTTCTTAGAGGATGTATATATGTATATAGAAATAGTGTTCACTTGATAAATAAAAATATATTCTAAATAAATGTACATTATTTAATACTGACGTTCTAACAGTACCTACAACCCCCAGTCTATATTTACATACCTCTATATATGCCTAATTCCACCCACTATTGGGTATAGGCCTCCCCTTTGCTGATACTATCTTTTTCGGTCCTATCCAAACAGTACAGTACAATTTTTGTTTATGTTTTCGTGATAAATGTTATTGGATTGTGTAAATGTATACAATAATACTTCATATCCTAATTTACGAGATATATTTAACTTGCAAGAAACATTCTGGTATAAGAAAATCATGAATGGACAAGGAAACGTTTTAGCTATATCTCTAAATTGCATCTCAGTTCTCATTTATATTAAGAAATTAAAAGGATATAGGTTTAAATATATTAACCTACCACTCATTATCAGTATTAAATACTGAAGAATTATTTTATTTATAAAGTCAATTTCAAATACGTTTGAAAAGAATTTAATTCTATTATCGGATTTATTTTAAACAATAGTGTGGTGACAGAAAAGAGCCACTGGAGCGAATGCGAAACGTCTAAATGTAGAACACGACGACACTTTGCACTTAAGATAGGTTGAGTGCACAAGATGTACCTACAATGCTTATTGTTCTTGATTCTACAGGGAGTTTGCTTAGAAAATTGTTGTTCTGAAACGCGAAGGGAATAAAAACTAAAACATTATTGAACAAATGTAAGCATTCGTATACAATATAGTTTTTATGTTATAATGTTTGTTACAACTATCACAATAAATTTATTTTATTTCGAATACTGTCTCAGATAATAATTGAATTTTAATTTTGTTTAGATACATAGAATTATTCATAGTTCCATTCATTCTTATTAATGTGTTTTCTTAAATCAAGAAACAAATGTATTCTATTGTACATTTTAAAGTACATATTTTAAAAATACGCAAACGTAAATGAACATCTTTTGTCAATTAAAAAGTTTATTTGAAAGAAAATAGGATAACTAATTGCTAAAGTGATATATATATATTTTTTAAGATACAGATCAGATACATGGTGCTCTTACAGCTAACAAAAGAATATCAAGTAAACCATAAATAAGGCCATTTAAAGTTAAGATTTACATATTTGTATAAGGCTATACAATTAAAAATGTTACGTTGGCATATCAACAAAACTCAAAAAAAAGGTAGTTGTTATAACATTCTTAAGCTTGAAAGTCCCGCGTGAAACAGATCAATATTGATTTATTTAGAAAAATAAATAGTAAGAGTAAAACTGATAGCATCAAAAAATAATACTACCATTTTCATTAAAAACTACACCGTTTCTTAAACGTAAGCTTAATCTTTATATTTATAAACTTACTTATATTATTTGCTTTTATTGATATGTTACAGAAATTAATACCGACATTAGATGCACCGATTCCTTACTGTATCACTTCTTTGCCTTCTCTTTGATAAACACAATGTAGCTTAATAACATTTCTAATATTTTAATTTAATTATTCTATTTGCTTATTTCGTTTCGTGTTCATTAAAAAAAATAATTACGACATATTTTCACAAAAACGTAAGAAACCCTTCAAGAGTAGGAAGCAAGTAAATAAGTTGTTGATAATAAATTATATTTTAAATAAAAACCTATGTAATATGAGGGCGTAAAATTAAATGTACGTGTAATAGAAAACTCTTATACCAAAACTACACTGTAGTTAAAAATTTCTGAGCAAAAGTCGCGAACACCTGAACAAACTGCAGTCGGCGTGAGCGATGGCGCAGTATTGTGTTCCCGAAAACAGCGAAGCTATTGTATGAGATTTATTTAGGTCGACTGCATTTTAGCTTGGGAATACGATAATACTTGTTTGAATTTCGTTTTATTAGTGTAAATTTATTTTGACTACGCATTGCCTAAAACTAAAGTATTTTTCTCTAAACGACTCATTGTTATGCTTTCAAGTCATTACAACTATTCAATTATATATGTTTATTGGTTTTTTGAACTTGCATTTTTTTACCCGACTACGGTGAAGTCAATAGGAAGGGAACATATTTATGTATTTACGATGTTCTACCTTAGCCCCTAAACAATTCACCCGATTTTAATGAATACGAGTAAGTGTCAGTCGATTTACTATTATGGCCTGGGTAACATATAGTCTAGTCAACAAGCTAAAAAACGTGGTAATTCTAGTTCAAGCTCCTAAAAATATATTTATGCGATAGCTCATTCGATTCGGAATGACGTATAGAAAAATATATCTCGAGGATTTATTAGCATCCCACAAAAAGTAGCAATGTTATTGACAAAATAACAAGAAAAACAAAAAGATATTTCGTTTTTCGTAAATAATTCAAAAACTAATAATATATTAGAACTTTTGAAAAAAGTTCCATAAAGAGGAGGTAACTTTATATAATAAGCTTTTTCTCTCAGAATTCTATCTCCATTATTTATAAATTTTATTCAACGCCGAAAATAACATTGGCAATAATTAACACATTTTTTTTTTTGATATTTTGGTAACAAATTTTTGAAACAAAACAAAAACAATCCATAAATATTTTTTATTATTGTTTATAATCGTTTTTTTTATATTTCGATCGCTTTAATAATTATTAGGATTTTTTTTTAATATCATAATTAGCATTTACCTATATGTTAACAAAAATATACAAATAAATAATTTAATTGTAAACAATTTGTTATAAACAAGTTTATTAGATAGCTGCCTTAACATTTTATTGGTATTTAAACTGACAACTATTATTAAATAAGTATTATTATTTATAGTATTTATTATTAAAACGTAAAAAAGATGCATTTATATTGTACATCCATTAAAATACATATAATAAAATTGTAACTTAGCTGAACCTGTTCCTTATTTTATTATAATTGGCGTGTTCTCTGTCGATAATTCATTTTTAATTTCACTCTGCAACTATCGGATTGATGCTAGTTGAGACATATATAACTAATGTTATAGATCAACACGTAGTATATACTTTATTTTGTAAAAGGGTAGGATTTCACTGAAATAAGAGATACAATGGTAATCTGATACAAAGTACCGTATCGAGTGTAGTCATGAGTTTAGATATGGTTTTTATGCTATCCTAAAATGTCGTTATCGAATTTTTGACTATTGTAAAAGACGGCAGAACGTCGGCTAGATTAGCTATTTTTCAAATAAATTATACGCAGCTTTTCTAAGATTTACATTAGCAAAACTACCAAAATTTTTCAACATAATAAGTAAAATTGTAATATTTTATTCATTATGTATGTTTATTACAGAAGTGCGGAGGTAGACGAGTCTCTGAGGTGGCTCTGTTGTCTGGATCTTTGTTTTTAATCTCATAATTAGTTGAAGGGGACTCCAGAGTACAACTATCGCGTTGTCTATGGGTTGTTACTATTTCATAATTATAGATCTGTGAAAAGACAATTTTAGTATGCATATTTAACTTAGAGTTCGTTTTAGTGGAGCGAAATTATAGTCGAATCATTTATTAATGAAACGTGAACAATTTACCCTTAGGCGTCGTCATCATGCCATTTTTTGAGTTTCTCTGCATTTTAATATAAATATCTGATACCGAAAGGCAACAAATGTAGAGAGAGTTACTGGTTTATCATCATATGTATGACAGTTGCAATCTAGTCGAACAAAACTAGTGAATATTAGCATGTAGAAAATAGTTCGCCAAACACATATAATTTTTTGCTCTTTGCAGTTTTCCTTATTCCAGTTCCCTTTGAACTACACCGTAGATCAAAATATTGCTTAATATTTGCTTACTTAATGATACAAAAATTTGAACCTTTATAATAATGATGTGGAATATACTAAGCATTTACTATTAATTAAAATAATTAGCCAACGGAGATAAGCTTAAAAGTGCCATAGAGAATTCCTAAATTACCTAGAGAAAACTAAGCCTCTGTGCTCCTGTAGTTTTGGTGTCTAATTGGTCGCCGGTTCGCTACTAATTAGTTTATCTTCGAAGTGTTCCACCCCTATCCTCTTTCTGTGGTTTACTGATTGTAAACGAGGATCGACTGAACCTTCTAACCTTCCTCAAATTCTGTACCAGATATTATGTAATTGAGCATGTAATTTCAACCGTTGGAGAATGAAACCCAAATTAAGCGCCAAATTTCTTGGAAAGGATTTTAATAAATTATACTCTCAGTTGGTTTTATTTAAAAATACTAGGTTGCGGTTGGTATTTATGGAACCAAAATGATTTGATATAAAAATTACTTTACATTAGCAAAGAATTTTGAAACACTTTCTTTATATAATACAGAATAGCATTTTTTTATTCTTATAAAATATTTTTCATTTTTTATTCTGTACTAGATTTTACGCGCGGCTTCGCCCGCATTAATATTGATTTTGTCAAACAAATCGGATGACTCAATAAAAAGTCTCACACAAAGTTTTTCTCTCTCTTTACCCCATTTCCGAAAAGGTTTTTGCGAGAAAAAGTAGCCTATCTCAGTCTTCAAGTTCCAATCTATTTCTATACCAAAATTTATCACAATCGATTTAGCGGGTTATTCGTGAAAGCGTAACAAACAAACAAACTCACTTTCGCATTTATAAGTAAGGATAACGATAAGTTAAAGTATTTTCTGATTATTTCACGTTTCTTTTTCTTACAATTCAAACAGATAACGGACTCATTCACTTAAACTTGAAAATTCCTTTCTCTAATTGATCTAATTACCTACTTAAATCATATGAATTTTGTATATTGTCGAAAGAGTTACCTTTTATTAAGAGTGATATCAAGTTTCTTTCACATTTTTCAATGAATTTATAGTCAAAAAAACATTGATTCTTATATTTTATTTAAATGTATTATTGAGACTATACATGATATTTGTGCGTTTGTATTTTACAGTATCTTGTACATAGTAAGAAATGGTAAGCTGCTTGGAATACAGATTGTTTACTCAAGTAAATTGCTTTGTAAGGCTTGAGGCGGTTAAAAATGTTTCTATATCTGTCACGGGGACTCGGAGCGTAATCATCTTACGTCGGCGACGTTATTTACAACACTGTTGCAATCTTCTCTGTTTTTATTCATAATTATTTTTAGTTAAATTTCAGAATTAAATATATAAAGGTCATTAATAAAAAAGGTGTAAGAGTTATTGAATCACATCTGAGTTATCCAGGCTAGCCTCACCTGCACGCGGTGCACCCCGTCGAGTAACCGACGAGGCTCTGGTGATTGTTGGTCCCACATTTTGTTTTGGTCATGACGGTTAACCATGTAATCTTTGATCCGTCACAGTTTGGTGGTAGGGTTATTTCCCGATTAGTATGCGACCACCCTCGGGTTTAGACTGCTGCAAAATAAAGGTTCAGTACGAGCCTTTGTGTACCAGCATAGTGAACGAGAACCAGCCCTTTTGGGCAAGCACAGCAACATGGCTGTAATGCCCCTGGTGTTGCGGCTGTCTATAGGCGACGGTAACCATTTATCATCAGATGGGCAGTATGCGTGTTTGCTGTCCATTAGCATAAAAAATGTCTAGCTAACTTCCATTCTCCTGTTATAGTAACGATATACGAATAACGAATTATATCATCAAAACTTCACAGCTATCAGTAAAAGTACTCGTCCAATATCGGCGCCGTGATCTAAGTTCGTGATTGTTCCAGGGACTTGTTCATTCAGTTTATAATTAAACTTGGGTCCACTTCTAGTTGACTTCGGTGTAGTTGCAAGACTCCTAACAACCTTCTTTGTTTGTTTACAACTACAGCTTAAATTATTCCGTGAGTGTTTCATAAATATCATAAATATTTAATAAATAGTTAATTGGGACTCGAGAAACATTATTACTTCATAATTTCTTAACCATCATTATGAAATAAAATATATAAATAAATTACAATTATTTTACCGTAATCCACTCCTTATTATATGAAAATGATTATAATCAATAACAAAGAAAAATTTGGAAGTTTACAAAATAGTTTTCATCGCTAATTTGATATCATTTATTGAAATAATAATTGATTACCGAATGCATAGCAGCTTAACAAAGTATCTCCTATTGGTGTTCCTTTTATTAAAAATACAAAGTACGATGAAAATTCTAACACTGAAGTGCGGTGGGCGCGTCGGCGGGAATAGGGTAGTGAAATAGATTGTTATTTTAGATTCAGTTTATATGTCCGTTGAAATGGCGAATTAAATCTTATTTATGTATTTTTTAAGAATTTAAGAAATTAATGTACTACAAAATTTTACCTTTTTTCCTTATACTGAAGGAATCCTTTCGTTTTATAGTATAAAAAGTATTATATTTTTTATCCATAATATTAGTTATCACCATATTTAATTCTATTAAAGACTGTTCTCTCCAGTAGTTTTAATGTGTTGATATATTTTTACTTAAATTAACTTTATTGCACTTTAAATATGTATACTGGTGAGCTTAATGCCGTACGGCATTTTCTTCCAGCTAACCAGCAGTAATGTAGTAAGAAAGAATTACTGCAATGGTACGTAGTGCAAATAAAATAATTAGTCAAATAAGTATATAATAATAAATATGCTAACATAATATAATTTATTCATAATAAATAACATATTACATGAGCAAAATGTAAGTCAATAAACTAAATACTTATACATAGATACATATTTACAAACTTTATAACAGCGAATTACAATACAATATGACTCTACACTCTTGTTTATTAAAGAAATATCGATGTAGTTCTGATTATACTTTTTATAGATTTGTTTCAATAATATTTGTAAATCTACGATTTATCATAGTCCTTTTCTTCTACCGAATTTTATTGTTCTTTGCCGAAAGGTAGTTGAAGACTAAATAATTTATTTCATTTTAAAGGCACAATGTAAACGAACATGTAAAGTACAGAGTAACAACAACCATGTAAACCGCCTTAACATAAAGCACCCTCAGACAGATATATTAAAATTTCCAGAGTTTAACTTTAGGGTGCGCGAGGCGATGCGTTTTGATATCCACACATAGCTCCATAGGCATAGCTGGTATAGATTTACAGGAAATTTTACTATTAACTTACAATTTTGAACTTAAAATATCTGAAGCATAAGACTTCTTATTCAATACTCAATAAGCCTTGTTAATCGTTAGGATGTTGTTGAAATATTAACAGGCACGTTATGCTCAATTTCCTGGCTTTCAACGAGTAGATATCGGTAACTTCGTCCTTTTAAATGTTAATGGATGGCTTTGGATTTAATTATTACTTGGTAATTAACTGTTTCAACAATACAGCACCGCTATTTATTATATTGAAACGTTTTTATCGAGTTGTATATGATATTAGTATAAAGTACAAAAATTCCTATGGTAACAGTAAAAAGGAACTTATTTAAACGTTATTTATAAATATTTTTGTATATAATATATATGCATGATATAATATTTTCATCGGCTAAAGCTTAATCTTATTTTAACTGAGTTTTTTAGGTATAAGTACCATTTTTTCTTAAATTAAAAACTCCATTTCCTTTTCTTTAGTAATTTTTCTTTATCATACAGAAGGTATATTAAACTCCAAGAGTTACTTATCTCAAACCTATTCTGTGTTGTTTAAAAAAGAGGTATTGTTTTGCATATTGCACTTTAGGTCAAATTTAATTAAACAATAAATATGTTATGACTGTTAAGTTTTTACTCCGATATGGAGAATTATTTTATATACATAATTTTACATATAAGATAGTAGTTTTTAGTGAAGTACCACTCATACTTTTCAAAATACATAAATATTCATACACAAGGCTATTTAAAAATATATAAACACGACAATAAAGCTAAATTAAATTATAATAAAAACTTTTGATAACATTCCAAAGTAATAAAGAATTGCTAAAAATATATACGTCATCAAACACGAACGCCAAACTTAAATCTTAGTTATGTTCTTGTGTATAATGAATGATTAATATATAATGACCTAGAAATTGTGGGATATAAAGTAAACATTCGTTTTTTGTATTATTTGATAACATTATATATCTTAAAAGCCATAAATCCTATAGAAGTATCAATGTAAACATAAGATACAAACGACGAACAACATAAATCCGCAAATGTCTACAATTGTGCATTCTTGTATTTATTTTACTCCATTAAGTAACCAAATTAGATTTACGAACTAGTTTAATATTACAAAAACAAAAGTCTGCAATTTTATTACGTGTACAGCGAAAAGAGTGGCAGCTTTTGATACGAGATAATATAGGAGCCATAAGCGAATAGCGAATAATATAAAAATTGCGTTAATTAAATTTTTAATGTCTCCCAAACACGCTGTCCGTTGATTATTCCATTTTTGCATCGTTCGCTCACATTAATTGTTTTCCCAGTACGATCCAATTCTCTCTTCAGTCAGCTTTACAATTTCAAAGTGTCATTTGATTCGTGATGGATTTTGGAAGTTTTTTGCCAATTTCACGGTTCATGGCGGTCCCTGATGGGATATGTTGTTTCAACTTACTCGTATCCAATAAATTCGTGAGGACAACAGCTATGTACTTAACATACACACGCAGTTTTACGTACCGACAGTGATTGAACATGAAACCGAAAAAAAAGCTTACTAATACTATAAATGCAAAAGCGAGTTTATTTGTTTGTTAAGCATTCACACCTAAGCCGCTGAATATATTATGATTAATTTTGGTATAGATGGGAACCTGGAAACGATGATATGCTACTTTTCTCATGAAAATCTTATTGGAAATGTGGTAAAGAGAGTGATAAACTTTCTACAAAACTTTTTATTACGTCATCCGATTTGTTTGGCAAAATCAATATTAACGCGAAGGAAGCCGCACGTAAAATGTAGTGCAGATATAATTTCGAATATAAAGAATATCGTTTACACGGTATCAACAAATACCGATTTGAAGCGATGATAGCTCAGTAGTAGTGTGTAGGAACAGCGCGTCATGACGTGAGTTCGAATCCAACCACCTACAATGAGCTTCAGCTGTCGGTGAAGGAAAACATCGTAAGGAAACCATGGCATGGTGGTAGGGCTTTTTCTAATACCCGCCTGGCTAGCTACTACACTCAAGTTGAAAATCTGCCACTAAATACCTATAGGTGTGTTCCAATCCAATAAAGGGCGGCAACGCGCCTGCGATTTCCCTGGATTTGTCGGTGTTCATGGGCGGCGGTGATCACTTACCACCAAGTGACACACTTACTCGATTGCCCTTTATTCCATAAAAAAGTTAAACTACTAAATGCTTTATCATTTTCCGGATATTAGTAAAGACGATACGTCATACACAAGGTGTAACATTTATCACAGTAACACGCCTAGGTATTTTGCTTTCCAGAATAAAACGGTGATACTACGATATCTCTGTGATAGGGTGTATAGACCCTGCTTCAATGAACCTGAGTTTGTGCAGTGACTGGCTAGCACACCTGTCCCAGTTCACGGTTGAGCCGAGACCATGGACGTGCTATTTTAAAAGCTACCTTTAAAATACACTAAGCATAATATATTGAAACACGATAGGACTAAGTATTACCAATCATGACAATAAAAAGATTATTCTACTGCATCACTACTAAACTGTAAAGATTCGGTATTTGAAGATCGAGTCTCCATCGGTGTTGCCTCGGTGTTGCATTCTGTGGTTAATCCCGTGATGCTCTGTAACAAACTATGCGATATTAAATCGGGATTTTTTTCCTCAGTTCGATAAAAGTAATCCTTAACATCTGAAGTCAACAATTTCAGGATTAATGTACAGGTGTGATTTTCTTTATAGATTTAAGTTTTTTTTTAGTACCTTTGCTTATTTTTTTCCTTATTAATTATTTTAGATTTTGAGGTGTTTAATTTTTTTTTTGTTTCAAACATATAGTAATAGTTATAAGACACAATACTTTCCGTAGCGATAATAAATTAAGATTTTTTTGTCAGTTCGATAAAAACTATTCTCTATCATAAGTAAGCAATTCCAGGATTTGTATTTACATTTGATTTTTTCTAGGTTTAAGTATAATTTTAATTTTTTGTAGGTTTAAGTTTTATTTCTATTGCCTTATCTCATTCATTATGTTAATTTTTGTCCTTCAGTGTAGGGATGTAAGACATTTATATTTCTCTTGTCTAGTGTTCTTTTTTTGCATTATATAGATACTTAAAGTTGTTAAGTTGGTGCAAATTTTTGATATGTTCTATAGTGTTTTGCATTATTTAATTTTCAAGTTGGTATTTTGGTTTGTTGGTAATTTTATATATATAATATTATTATTATTTTTGATATTCTAAATGAGACATTTTGTTTTATTTTTCTCATATACATTTTGGTCATTACTTGCTAGATGGGACATGTTTTTTTCACTTTAATATACTTTTTCATTACTTACGCAAAAAAAATTTTAAGTTTGAAAATCTATCACGAAATAACCATAGGTGTGTTTCGTCTGGTACACTTGAGAGCAAGTGCCTCCACTAAAATTAGCGTGACCACTATCTTAAGTCCCATCGTCACGTAACATAAGGTTGTACTGTGGTCATAATAAACCTATTAAATATGAAACATATATATGTGTTTATTATTTGAAGCACAGGTGAATATTATCACACAGAAAAAATACACGAAAAATAAAATAGCGAGCCTAAGCCTCGTAAAAATGTCACGATATAATGTAGTGTTTCATTTAAAATATCCCACATAACGTGGCGAAATGTCTCAATTTATTAAAAGAAAGCGTGACAAAAGCCGTTTGTGTAGAATGGACGCCTAAATCACGCTGTCTGCCACGCCTTCGACGTCCAAAAATTGTATTTTCATGTAAAATTGCATTAACATTGTATTATTATGATTCACAAAAACATAAACAATTTAGATACGGATCTGTTTTCATTGACACGAATTTTCGTTTATCAACTTAACAACTTATTTTCAGTAATTGCGTTTTCGTATCACACAAAAATTTTTATACAAAATACTCTTAATTAAAAACACGTTATTAAACGTTTCTTCTAATTAGAAGATTTTATATTTTTTTATTAATAAGATATGTGGACTATCATCTTGACGATCATATGATTTGCAAACAGTTGACAATTGGCAACTGTGGTGGATTACAATTCCATATGTGATACGTATTCTATAATTGCATATAATAATTAAATGTATTACATCACAGTATGTATTATCACAGTAATAACATGGCAACTCTATTAAATTAGTCAAAATTTGTAAGTAAATTTAGAATATTCAACAATTATAGACCCTAAGTAATAATAAGTTAATCCGACATGATATGAAGTAATATGAACTAGTATCCACATTTTATCATTCACTATATATTTATAAAAAATCTTACGATGGTTATTTTTACAATTAACAAAATTGTTCGTGTGTTTGTCTGTTCTATAGTTCTGATCATCCGTATTTGTCTGGTTAGGTAATAAGGTTATTTTTATTAGTATTTTTTTCATTAATATAAATAAAATAACAATATATAATGCACTAAATACCAGCTTGTAAATGTTTTATATGAAGGAAAGCATAAGCATATTGACTATACAATAAAAACATTTAGGCCAAATCAAATTATAAACAATACTCTTGTATTTAATACCAGAACAGTTATCAAACATTTCGTTTTTTTTTTATATAGTTAGAATTTCTCACAGTCTGATGTTAGGTTTATTAAGTAAATTTAAATTGGAATCTATTTTTAAGTGTATTTTAAATATATGACCACTGAGTAGAAAAGTGTTGAAATATTACGACGATCAAATGGGTTTGGTAGAGAAAAACATTGCGATTAAAATCATAACATGACAATAGAGCGTTTTATAATGCTTAACTGATTAACTACTATCCTTAAGTTGAAAGGCTTACCTGTACCTACCTGCTACGTGCTATGAAACATAGTAGGTATAGGTGTATTTCGGCAGTTATAACTGAGAAATATTCCCTCTATTAAGTATAGTAATGTACATATATCGTTATTTAGCATCAAGTAAGAGTGTCACTATCAGTGTCACTATACAATAGTTAAAATAAAACAATAAATTTTATGTACATACGCCAAAGGTTGTAAAAACAACCTTCTAATATTATTTAATTAGTCTTTAACTATTCTACTTGATCATATAATTCATAATATTCTTAGATATATTCCAAAAACAATCCGAGTATTCCAAATAAAATCTCCTCGATTGCAGTCGTCTTGAGTGATTATCCCATCTTTAAAGTTAGCTTAAACGAATTATTTGTCACCCTTTTGTTGTTCCAGTAGAGAGTTAATAAACAAAAGCGTAATCGTTTAAAAGCATTCTCCTCGTAGTTAATCTCTGTAAAAGGTACTTTTAACTGTGCGCATTAATCTGTCGTATTGTTGCTCAATCTCTACAGTAAATTTAGCAATCGATCGTAATTTGTATAATATAAGTACTTTTTAGTTTAAGCTTATTATAATAACTGTTTTTGTTTAATGAATTTTATATTTTATGCAAATGATTATATAATTTTATTCCATTGCTTCAAATACACTAAAGGAAAATTTCGAGATTTCAAATCGATAGATATTAGACTTAAATAAATGTATCAGTTGGATTCTTTTGAATAATAGGAATGTGTGCCCGATAAAGTAAAGATCACAATTCACATGTATAAACCCGTGACAATGACTTTCTTTTAATTTGTTCCTTTCAGAATCAGCCAGGTGCCAAGAGGCTTACAATGCGGCATGTTTGCTACATTCCCAATAGATTAGTGATTACGACCAAGTATAGGTGGGGCCAAACTTTATGGCCGCTCTGAATATAACAACGAGTTCTCGCTTGCTCATGGTTTAATCGAGGAACTAATGTCATTTTTCATCTTAATGCTACGTAACATATTTTACATTAGATATGTTCTATTAAAATAACCACCCAAGATATGTACTACTCTTCTAATACCTAAATTTGTGTTATGAGTACCCTAACGTGGCTATGTCGGACCGGCCATAAAGTATGACGCGACCTGTAATCGTTGTTTTTTTAATTTTAATAAGAATATAAACAAATAACTTCTCTATAGTTTTATTTTGTTTATAAAAAATAAAGTAACTACAGTAGTTTTACTCTAATATAATAAATGTACTTGTTCTATATTGACTATAATGACTCAGTTTAAACAAATTATTTTCTATCAAAGAAAGTATATACTTTTGATTATATGCATAGAAAAATGCTAAAATAACTTCTGCTTCATATATTTAAAAATCTACTTTTACTGCTATAATGTAAAATAATTATTGAGTTTGCTTTTTAATTTGTAGTTTTGATGAAATAATTTAGTAATTTATTCATATGAAGGTCAAACTATTTTAATTTTATAAGAGAAATAAATGAAATAATAATGTCCTTAAAGTTCGAGCGCTGCAATATTATGATAGTCAGAATTCCGAAGCTTTTAATTAAGCAAGATATTTTTATGAAAGGAAAATGCGAACTGTATTAATTTTAACATTCACCATACCTACTTAATTAAATTCTTATTATGTGAATAATTTAGACATTCGCTGTGTAATAAAAATGTATGAATTATTTATCTTGTATAATTTCATTTTCTGATTTCTGTTGTGGTAAATAATATATATTTAGGCTACACATTTATACAACAATTAATTCGTTTTAAATATACAAAAATAACATTACATAACAAGACATTTATTTTTTAATAACTAATATATATAATATATTTTTACACAAACGATTTTGTAAAGTAGTTATCTTGAAGAGATTGCTGTCAACAATAAGGCTCCTCTTTATTTCTATGAAATGTACTTATCACATAATTGAAAATAGATCTGTTAATATTCGTGGAGAATGCATTTTAAAATAATATATTGAAGCAATCATATTGTAATAAATAATTGTTGTGTATTTTGTTATATATAAAAATATTTAATACAATGTTACGCCATAATACATATAACATGTAGGTACTTATTGATGAATTAACTAATCCATGGCATAATCCAAGATAATATAGTGATTCGATTAATGTAAATTAAAAACATAGTTAATGGTTAGGGTGTATACAATTTTGCAAGCAAGTATATTGTTTTTTTTTTCGGACAAATTTATAATTATCATTAAAACTTATTCTATATATTAACTAAAGTAACAAAACATTCATTAAAACTTAAAAATTTACATATGATTTGAAATGAAAATTATGTAAATCAGTTCAGTGGTTTTCAAGTTAATATCGCACCAATGGACATACGGAGAATCTTTACCTTTTATAATTTATGTAAGAATAGAAAAAAAGGACCTTATTTTTATTATCAAGTATAATAATTTTAAGTAACATCAATTCGATAACTTTGTATAATTTCTGCTATATAATATTACCTTCATGTTTTTTTCTTTATCTGGCACCTAATAATATTACTAAATAAATAAAAAAATACTAATTTATTTGAATACGATTAAGTTTAATACTTTATTCGTTAATATTCTAAACAATACGTACAATTTTGATGGTAATTTCAAAATTGGTCCCAATATTATTGTAACACAGTATCCATCCTATTTTACGACTCGCTAAAGGCTACAATCATTTGCATATTGCTGCCCCTACCAGACGCTCCTGGCAGGCTCATAATAATTACTTGCCAAACGAAATTAGCCCCTAAGGTGTTCTAGCCGACAACTACCATCACATTATTATCCCTCAAACGTCCTCACTCATGCTAATTTCGGACCTTTGATGTGGTTTACAGTATCTCGTGTTAGACTAGAATTAAATACAGTATAATAACAACATGGTCCTTCGCCTCCGATGCATTGTAAAATAATGTAAATTTGAATATTAATACTACACAAATTAATTTAATTAATAATTTAATTAATTTAAATGAAATAAATTAATTTTATTATTAATTAATACTTAATTTATAAGTATTAATATAAGTATAAATCATTTTTAATACAAGGTATTAAGTTTTTATTTTATAATTTTCAATCTCCTTCTTGTCCTCGTTCTAAGTAGCGTCAGCGAGGCATGTTTTCCTATTCCACTCTGCTGTATCAGGGGTCATTTCTGTATTCACATTTTATATACATGTCATTCCTCATACCTTCCATTAAACTTTCTTCAGTATTTCTCTACTCTTATATCTATCCACTTAAGTCCATTCATATTTAGACGATTCATATTTGTATAGTTTTTCAAACATTGATCTTTCTATATCTTGATATGGTATGGGTAACCGTTGTTAGGTAATAATATATGTTTATCTCATTTATAATGTAATTTTAAAAGCACTATTAGGATAACTGTAAAATGATCTTATGTTATATCAAAACATAAAAAATATCTTCTTAATAAATCCTTACTTACTATTATAAATATTAAGCGAGTTTGTTTTGTAACGCTTTCAAGCCTAGAAGCTAAATCAATTATGAGGAATTTTGGTATAGAGATAGATGGGAAGTTGGAGATGATGTAAAGCTACTTTTGTAGGGGTGTGGGGTAAAGTGAGGGATATACTTTGTATGAAACTTTTTAATGCATCATCCGATTTGTTTGACAACATCAATATTAACGCGAGCGAAACCGCAGCTTTCTCTAATGCCCGACCGGCTAGCTACCACCCTCAAGTTGAAAATCTGCCGCCAAATACCAATAGGTGTGTTCCGGCAGAGCCAGAGCCAGAGAGCTAGTCCCTCTACAGGTTTAGCGTATCTAGGAATTTGGGCCGTATCGTCACTTTAGAGCAGGTGAGATTATAGCCATAACGCTAAATCTTAACAATTTGTTGTAAATACGGTTTCCAAAGCTGTTTAGAGAAGAGGGGATCATGGCCACATGATAGTAATACCTCTGGTGTTAAAAGCATTCATAGGATACAGTGTCTGCTTACCACCAAGAAGACCATACTCTTGTTTGTCTCCTTTGCACATTGAAAACAAGAAATGATTAGTAGTTCTACATAAGACTTCGTAAAATAAAACACCTGATTTTTAAAGGTAAAACTAATTATAATGATACCAAAATATAAAATACTTTTTACAATGCCTGTAGTATGTAAAACTTTGCCTATGTAGGCAATTTTATCAATGTAAAGGGAAAAGGACTTTTAAACGAATACAAAGTAACTACCAATTTGTGGAGCATACAAATAATTCTCCTGTACGGGATTCGAACCCATAGCACTTGGGCGCGGCAGTTTCAGTGAGGCAACTGTTTTAACCGTGAGACCAACTGTGCTATCAATTTATAGATAATGAGGTTAAAGCATAGCTACCTACATGCAAGTTAACATTTTAGAAATATTCAACTTTAAAATGCTCCATTAACTCAACTCTCCCTCGGTCCCTAATCTGTTAATCAAACAGTCGGCCGGCTGACGACAAATTTATTCTTGCATACAAAGATAGTAATCGAGATGTTTGTTTATAGAAACTTTTTAAACGTTGGACGCGTTTATAAATTTATTCGCAGAAATGTGTTAAATTTTAAAAAGTTAATGAAAATTTATTTGTACAATTTTTGTTTCAAGGAATTTAACAAAAAATATTTAGTGTTTAATGTTTTTATATAATTTACTGCATATTTCCGGCAGTGGACTGGTGATGGTTGCTAATGATGATGTTCATGATATATCATACATGGTCGACAATATAAAAGCAATAACTCGCCTACGATGAATATACTAAAAACATTATTACAATGTAAGATCAGGTGCTCTACACCAACATAGAGATGTTGAGTGGAAACTATTAGCTACATGCTGGCCAGTCCATGCCACAGGTTAAGGCTATATGTAGGTCCACACATATGATTATACATACAATAGAATCTAACGAAGTCAAAACTACTAACATATTTAAATAATCTCAACTATTAAAGGTCAGTTAAATGTATTAATAAAACTAATTTTAATTTTATGCATAAATTCAACAGTATAAGGAAGTGAATTATTGTTGTTTAATTTGTATAAACCAAAACAGAAAAAAGGAAACAAAAATACAAAATTTATGGGCAACAATTGTAATAAAACCAGAGAGCCTAGTATCACTTTTGCATAATTTTAGAATAAAAAACAACCAACCCCATGTGAAAATGGTACCCTGACAATAAAACGTGCCGATAACTGCACGCGTTAGTGCACCTCAACATCGGATGTTACAAACGCATCGTGGTTTAGAGAATTAGTAAACGTTACGTCAATTAAAAAAGTTCGCCAGTCAATATCGATTTTATTTGTTATACACGCAACATAAAATTATTTTAGTAGTTCGCAACTGTTGCCAGAATATTGGGCCGCGAGCGAAATCTACAGTCGTTATTATTGGCCGTACTCTCGCTAATTTCACGAATTTGCTTAATGCTCCATAATTTGCACACTGGCTAGTAGGGTTATCATGAAATATTTTTTGTTAAAAATATGGCTATAGTAAGGTACAAAACATAACGCATACAATGAACGGGGATGAGTACAAAATAGTTTGAGTGATTAATTTTTGGAATCTCCTAGGTTTTTGAACAAATAATATAGTTTATTACATGTATATATTCCTAACTGTTGTTATTAGAGTTACAAGATATAATTTGTAAATTAACTACTATGTAATAATTCTCGTATGTTCATCAATTAAATTATCTATAAATATTTTAATAGTAGCTTCATTAGAGTTTTATATTTTTATACAAACTTTTTTATAATATATTCAAACGTTTGGTTATAATCTAATGATGCTAAGTGATAATGGGGTCCAAAATGGTGAATACGTAATTCCTAACGGAGGGTCCGCTCTTAAATAAAATTATAGAATTTGATAGGTAATCAAGTGATTAGAAATAATTTAACAATCAATATACCTATATTATTTTAATTTTTTATTACCTTATGGTATTATCACTAACATTTTATATTACTTTTGTTATATATGTAATAAATAGGTGGCAAACGAGCAAGCGTGTCACCTGATGGTAAGTGATCACCGCCATCCATGGACACCCTTGCCGGCCTTTATAGGAGGGACTGGCTCTCAAATGCCACTGCCGGAACAAACCTATTGGTATTTGGCGGCAGATTTTCAACTTGAGGGTGGTAGCTCTGGCCAGGAGGGAATTATAAAACACCAGACCACCATGTTATGGTTTCCTCCCGATGTTTTCCTTTACCGAAAGATCAAGCTCATTGTAGGTGGTTGGATTCGAACTCTACCCGATCACGCGGCGTTCCTACATACTACCACTGAGCTATCATCGCTCCAAAATATATTCCATGAACCAGTTATATGTAGAAATTGAATTTAAATGTTCTGTTAAAATAAAAGATAAAGGAGAAATATTTTATTCATAAGCACTTTTTAAAATTATGATTTTTTTTATTTACTTAAGGTTTAGCGTTATGCCCATAATCTCACCTGATCTTAAGTGTTGATACGGTACAAGTTATTAGACACGCTAAACCTGTAGAGAAACTGGCTCTCAAGTGCAACTGCCGGAACACACCTATTGGTATTTGGCGGTAGATTTTCAACTTAAGGGTGGTTGCTAGCCAGGCGGGCATTAGAAAAAGCCCTACCACCATTATATGGTTTCCTCACGATGTTATCTTTCACCAAAAGCTCAAGCTCTTCAAGCTCAAGGTTGGATTCGAACTCACGTCTCTTCACGCGAACTCGTATAGACTACAACTAAGCTATTATTGCTTCAAGCATGATCATAGCATTACTGTCAATTTCTAAAGAAATCAAAATCATAACAATTTATTTTTTCTACTATGCATTAAGCAAAACCTTGGTTATTGCATCGAGCATTTCAAACAAATATTGGCTTAGCGCCAAACTTCAAAATGTAAAATAATAAATGATTGCCAGTAATTATCTGTGTTACCTTGTTTTGTTTTTTTAATTTTCACGCTGTACTGTTCAGATGATTAAGATTATATATATGTATTCATGTTATTTCAAAATGTTAAGAAATTAATATTGAATAATTTTAATATAATTCTACTTTTTTGTAGTATAATAGGTTTAGCATTATGGTCATAATCTCCCCGGATATTATGTACGATTGTACGATGTGTCCCAAGATAGTGGATACACTGAGCCTTGTGAGGAACTGGCTTTCAAGTGTAACTGCCGGAATAGACTCGAAGGTATTTCGCTTCAAATTTTCAACTTGAGGGTGGTTGCTAGCCAGGCGGGCATAAGAAAAGGTCATACTATCATGCTATGGTTTCATCACGATGTTTTCCTTCACCGAAAGCTTATGCTCATTGCAAGTGAATGCGAACCCACATCCCTTGACGTGGCATCCGAAGACACTACCAACTGAGCTATCTGAATATCAATATAACTTCAAATGTACTTCAAATTGTAAGATAGTAATAAATAAACATTACCAAAATGTAATGCAATTGCTTCCATACATCATATGCTCTCACATTAAATATGGAGATACAATTTCACACATGGCCGCAATAATCAATATGACAGCTAATATGCTACACTATGTATATATTTAAGTCCTAAACACGCCAATATCAATCATACTCATCACATAAAAGTTAATTATGAGCAGGAGTCAAACCTCCAACATCTCAGCTGATTCATAGGAACTTCTATCACTGTGCCACAAAGCCTGTCGCAGTTGTAACATTAATATACACATTTTAATTATATTTTGACAAAATGAATGTAGTTAATTGTAATAAATAAAGTTTTTAATAATAAAAGTTCAAATATTCGTTTATTAATTTTAAATCTAATAAAACAATTATCAATAAAACAATAATACAAATCGGTTTTTTTTATTGAGGTTTGAGAAAAGTAAGATCTTATGAAGAACAATTAGCAAGTAATTCTTTGTGAATCAAATTTTCCTACATATGTGTTCTATAAATTATATTTAAAAAATACTTTGGGCATATAGTTCAATTATTTTACTCATGTTATTAGTACCGAATCGAGAAAATTGTCAAAGCCAGCGTGTGTTATGGGTGAAATGAAACAACTGGTTCCGAATGGCGGTGGCAGTTCGGACTAATAACAATTGAAGAAGGTCGGACAGTGTTTGACGTCTGACGAATACTTTTACTTCAATTTGAAAATAATATAGGGCATCTGTATGTTGGAGACCCTTTGATATAACATACCAACTTTACCACGACATACCTTATAGCAAAGTAGTAGTAAAGTCACTAAAATAAACAAAATTGTTAATAATAAGTTTTCGGAAGAGTATCTTTATTATATGCAACCATAATACGAATCACTTTTGTTATATCATCTTGGCGAAGTAAAAGATATATATATTTCTTGGTTTATACTTTCTACATATTACAAACAGAGTGGCGTCTTTGCTTTTTTCTCTTCCATTATCCTTTTTTTGGGTGTCCAATATCGATACGCATGCCTATTGCATATTATATGCCTATATATTGCTACATGCATATTATGCATATTATGCCTACATGCATATTATATGCCTGTAATAGAGGTTTGCACCTATTGACGGTAGCGTGACGTTAAAAAGGAATGAAGCCTTCATTAAATATAAAAAGATTTTTTGAAATCCGACTGATAGTTCTTAAGATAAGCGCGTTCAAAAAAACAAACAAACTTTTCCGCTTTATAATATGTATATAAGTGTAGACTTTGTCATCGGTTTATATTTTTACCGTAATTAATTGTAAATAACCAAGGAATTACGCACTTAATATATAGTTGGAAGTTTTTAATTTAATAAATAAAAAACAAAAGGATGAACTTAAGTACTTTTCTGCAAAGGAAAAATCCGTGCACATCCCGATATGACTTCCAGTGAAGGTTTGTAGCTCGTCCACTGTGTCCGAACATGTTCACATAATCCGTGAATCATGTGAAATTGCGAAAACATAATCCACCAGAAAGACTTAATTCAATCTCCTTTATGGATCCGCAAATGATGAAGTTTAAAAAATATACGTTATATTAAAAGAAAACAATTTATGTAAGGTTACTCGTGGGGGCCGCCCCTTTTTTACGTATTTCGTAAAGACAAAGCGATACCAAAACCGCAAAACATTTGCTTCAAATAGCAAATTCATATTATATATCAAACGCAGTGTACTCAATTTACTACCAACTATTTGTTACTTTTGCTATCGTTATGATTTTGCAAAATCTATATTAATATTATAAATCGGAAAAATGTGTTTGTTTGTTTGAGCGCACTAATCTTAGAACCTACCGCTCGGAATTCAATAATTATTTGTATTTAATAGAGCAATTATTGGGAAACACTTTAGGCTATTTATTTAACATCACGCTAGCACCAAAAGGAGCAAAGCTATACTGAATAAAATACAAAAACGAGCAATAATTATCGAATAAAATTTATTTTCATGCGTGCGAAGTAGTGAGCACAGCTAGCACGTATTAAAGGGATGACATAGTGCAGATCTGACGTCGACTTGTGCACCTTTAGGTGCGTATATATAAATTTTAACAGACAGACAATTACATACTAGATTCGATCCTCCGGAAAGGAGCCCTCGAGTGACTCGCGCGATACAGTGACACTGTACAACACTGAAAGTACATCATCACACTGCATACCACCCGTGCACGTTAAGTACACGGTTCTATAAGGTGGACCTGCGGCCCTGCCAGTGGCTTTTGGCCTTTTTTATTTTTCTTTTTCTTAACAATTTCTAGTACAATGGTCGCTCGCAATGCATACACGACGTTCTTCAATCAAATTAGGTCACTACAAGCTCAGCACAGTACAATCAACTCCACCGATTTCCTTGTCTCCTCAATCAATACCTTACCTAAAGGCCTACTCCAGTAGGCCAGTTCCTACCATCATTATTTTATTCTTTTCCGGCAGCAGCCCACGCCAAGGGCCGGCCACTATGGCACCCTTGCAAACGCTGCCTCGGGGCTGAGTGCCCTCAGCATTCGCCCCAAGAAGCCCTGCTAAGCTGTGAAAGCCCTTCCGGCTAACAGAATATGTCCTTTCGAAAAAAAAAAAACGATTACATATACTCGTAGGGAAACTAATCTACTTGGTGTATTTGTTTTTAGGTTACTTGACAGTACATTCAAAATTTGGCAATTAAACTCTAAAACATGTATTTTTCACTTTTCGTATTGGCTAATTTAGTTAATATTAGCTATTAATAAAAAAAACTGTATAACAACATTATCGCATTTTCGTTGAGGATATCAAGTCGACGCAGCTTTGTTCATTGTGTCACGAAAAAAACATTTACTGCGAAAGTAACTCATTAGGTAAATCAATTTATCTTTAAACTACCACAAAAAAATTATTACTACTTTTTATTCCAATAACAAACAAAATGCAGTCCCTTGAAGGAAAATGTCTGCCTTCTAAGTCCACTGATAAAATACTGATATTTAATTCAACTCTATGTTTAATATTTATTGTAATACTTTTATTTAGAAAACGTCTTTATTGTTATCCGAAAATACTTTTTATCCATAAAATAGATTTCAACTAATGATACTAGTGAATATAACATATAATATAGACGGTACGTAAATAGTAACTGGCAAGTTTTAACATAAGCGTCCTTTGTATGGATTCATTTCAACATGGCTTCCCGAGCCCTCCCTACCGTTAGACAGGAAGCATTGTTTAGTGCGGTACTTAAAAACTAATCCAGCCTAGTGCTATTAAAACAAAGTACACTACAGACCCCAACTGACGCTGATTGGTTGTAGAGGGTCCCTCACATACATTGTACGAGTCTAGCTTCCCCCTACTTTCGACTTGTCTACGCTCTCCCTTTATACTAAAATTTCTCTTAGCATTAATCAAGCTGAAACTAGCGTATTGTTTATAAAATATAATACTATTTATACTTAATTATAAACATACAGACAAACTTTTACTTTTATAATAGTTACATAAATTCAAGGTTAGCTAATTTAACCCTAAATTGCTTGTTTTTTTTTGTGATATAAATCAGGATGTTACAATTTATGCTTTAAAGTAAAAGAAAAATAGGTAAATAATCATAGTATAAATATGTAATGTAAAATAATTAAAAAACAGTATGATGTAAAATTTAAAAACACTTAAAATTACTTTGGATTCTATATCTCATAAAAACCTGTACTTTATTTGCTAAATTTAGGTTACGATTACTTGAAACACATATTAGTATGACATTAGTTAGTTTTGCTTATTGTTAATTTATCTATAAAACTCAAAAACTCCATGTTTATTTGTTGCATGATAACTGTACTAATCTGCATTACTATGGATAATCAAGTTAAGATTTTTCTGTTAATAATTATTCATTTAGTCTTAATATAATATTTAGTTGTTAACGATTTAAAAAAAAAAAAACCTTTTATAAGGTTTATTAATTATGATGGTAATTGTTTTGCCTTCGGTTCTCATTATTTCAATATAACTGCCGTTTATATTCGTATTCTCTATAGTCATTGCAACCGGACCTATGTAAATAGGTGCTATTATTGTAAAAACAGCTACGACCTAATATGCACTGTAAAAACCAACGAGAACCTGTGATTGGTTGTGGCTTTAAAAATAGGAGCTTACAACCCTCCGCTGCAGTATCGAATTACTGTTATGGAGCCAGGAGTATCAGTTAACCAAAATGGCAGACTACATTTTAATTTATTTTAATAAAAATGATCATCTATTTATGAAGTTCAATATTTATTAGATTTTGACATCAATAAAAACGTAGACATTTAGAAATCTGGAAAGAATTAAAATTTTTGAAAAGTATATAATTTTCTAGGATTATTTTGTTAGGTCTTACTTAGCTTAACCCGTTACAAAATTCTATTAGTGTCGAATATTAGCAATGGGTATTTTTTCACAATGAGCATTCGGACATAAACAAAAAAATAATATTTATAGAGGTATATTTTAATATTACCTATCATAACAAACTTCTCGAGGTTTACTGTTTTTCTTTATTATCTGGAATCGTTAACGCCGATGCTAGCAAAACAAGCAAATACATGTTCTAAAGTGTAAGCTCATATTTTACACAACTGACATTATCACCGTATTGGATATTATAAATAATGATAAACGACAACAAAATGTTGTAAACAATAGGTTTATTGCTTCCCGTTTCAGTTCATTTAACTCGCACGTGACTGATTTCGGTAGGGCTGTCCAAATATTTGTCATGATTTTATTTATTGTTTTTTGGTCGGTGTTATCTATTCGAATATCAGTAAGGGCGATTTTTATTGATTTCTTATTGTCCAAACAATATAAAAACCGTTTCCAAGTGAATGGGCTATCTAATAAGATTGAAAATTTACACAACTTTGTTACTTCTTATTCATCAAGTACTCTTTGATTGAAACCTATGAATTATTATTTAAAATACGCCGCATTTTCCAAATATTGTCAATAACTATAATACAAAATGTACGGTTCCATTTATATCGTTAATAATTATAGGATTAATAAATTATTAAAATAAATATTATGTACTTACAAAATATCCGAAACAATCGAAAAATACTACAAAAAAAAAAACATAAATATATAAAAAACCTGTGTAAATAATAAACATGACAATAAATTATATAATTAAATTATTATACCGTCTATTATTTCAAGGATATTTACAATTAACTGATTTTTCAAACATATTCATGAATATTATAGTTTTATCAATCAGAAGCAGAAATTCTTAATAAAAAGAAACCACTTTGCTACGGCCTAACGCTAACGCAACACAAATGATGTGCACGGGACGAACGCTCGGAACTAAGTGAGAGCATCGTTTTTTTTTTTTTTTTTTTCGACTACACATACGCTGTTAGCCGGAGGGGCTTTTACAGCTTGGCAGAACTTCCTGGGGCGAGTGCTGAGGGCACTCAGCCCAGAGGCAGCGAGCACAAGGGTGCCGTTGTGGCTGGCCCTTGGCATGGACTGCTGCCGGAAGAAAAAATATTATATAAAATAATAAGAGCTGGCCTACTGGAGTAGACCTTTAGATAAATTACTAATTTGTGAAATGTTAAAAATACTAATTCTTAAGAGAGGCAAGGAAGTCGGTGGAGTGGATTGTACTGTACTGTTTTGGATTGAGTTTATCGGTGTTGGATGGACGTAGTCTTCGCATTAAAACGACCGTGGACTACCGTGGTCTAACCAGTATTCTGGTGCCTGTATATCTGAAATATTTAGAAATTAATTAATTGAATAGTGAAAGGTTAGCAACAAATAGCAACCAAAAAGATCCAACCAAAAAAAAAAAAGAGAAAAAAAAAAAAAAAAAAAGTGCCAAACAACTGGCAGGGCCACAGGTTTTTGGTCCCTTACAGAACCGTGTACTTAGCGTGTGGGTGAGCACGGGTGGTATGCAGTGTGATGTTGTACTCTCAGTGTTGTAGAGTGTCACTGTATCGCGCGAGCAGAGTCGCTCGAGGGCTCCTTTCCGGAGGATCGGACCTAGGCTCGAGCGTCTGCAGAGGGAGGCCGCGGCGGGTGTGCGGGAGTGAAATTAACCGTAAGGCCTCGGCGGCGAGACCTGCGGTTACGCGGGCGTGTGCGCGGACACGAACGGTTTGAAGAGACGGCAGGAAGGAGCGCGTTTTCCCTAGTGATGTCGTCTACGGGATCGGTGAAGCAGTTTCGCGGCCGGCGTGCGAACCAAACGGCTTGAGGATTTGCAGTATAGTTGACTGCTTCTACTATTTCGGGATTCGAATGAGCTTCGGCTTTTTCAAAGAATTTCTTGGTGAGTTCGCGTATGTAGGCGTATATGGAAGGGAGATTCATATCTTTATGGAGATCTATGTTGCGGGCGTAAGGCGGGGCTTGGACCATTGTGCGAATGAATTTATTCTGGAAGACTTGAAGTTTTTCCAGGTTTGTTATTGCTGCATGGGCAAAGACTGGGCAGCTGTAAGTCAATATTGGGCGTATGCAGGTCTTATAGATCGTAAGCTTATGTCTGAGTGACATTTTGCTTTTCGAAGAAGTGAGATTACGTAGCAGGGCCGAGGCGGTGTTGGCCTTTTTGATTACGTAATCGATATGGTGGGTGAAGGTGAGGTGTTTGTCGAGTACTACGCC
The DNA here is from genome assembly GCA_039707435.1 of Actias luna. Classification (NCBI taxonomy): domain Eukaryota; kingdom Metazoa; phylum Arthropoda; class Insecta; order Lepidoptera; family Saturniidae; genus Actias; species Actias luna. Next base: position 9,590,689 of record JAZHAC010000002.1, on the reverse strand, counting down.
TAGGTATTTGGTTTTATTTACCCAGGCGATATCGACACCGAATAAGTGCAATGAGCCTTCGAGTGGCTTGAAATTGTGAGGATCGAACATGATAGCCGAGCTTTTATCTGGATTTAATCCTATGCGCCATTTGAGACACCAGGATCCGAAGGCGAAGATGGCTTGTTGAACTCGATTTCTGAGATTGGCTCTGTGCCTTCCCGAGCTATATATGATTGTGTCGTCGGCGTAGAGGCCTACTTGGACATCATCGAAGATTGGGATGTCGCTGACATATAGATTAAATAGACAGGGCGCTAGAATGGAGCCTTGGGGGACTCCAGAGCGAATAGGATGGGGTGAGGAGAGAGCTCCGTCTACTTTGTAGCAGAAGGAGCGGTTAGATAAATATTGTATAACTAAGTGGACAAGTCTGTCCGGAACTTGGAACTGGTGGAGCTTATATATGAGTCCTTCGTGCCAGACGAAAAAGATATTTGTCGGCTACGACGACTTGGAGGCGGTTTAAAATAATCCGCTCGTATATTTTGCCTAAGGTGTTTAGTAGGCTGATCGGACGGTAGCTTTCTGGGGAGCAGGCTTTTTTGCCTGGTTTCCGGATACCTATGACGGTGGCCCTTTTCCAGACGGCTGGAAAGTGGCAATGAGATATGGCCGCATTGAGGATGCAGACCAGAAGCGCTATGAGTTTGTCAGGAAGAAGCTTTAGGACTTCATTCCTGATACCATCAGGACCGGGAGATTTCCTAGGTTTGAGTCCTTTAATTATTGAGAGGACTTCGTCGGTGGTGACCGGGTCTAGGAGTTCTGCTGGGGGGTCTCCCTTATTGAGTGTATTGTTCGGTTGACCCTTTCCCAGTGTTCGGGATCTCTGTCCTGATATTTGTACGGATTGGGGGAGCACTGTTCCTCTAAGGTGTTTGCGAGGAGCTCCGCTTTGTCACTGCTCTCGAAAGCAGGAGGGAGAGTGGGGCCTCTGTCTAGTGGGGGTGTGGAAGGAGAGTAACTGCTCTTTTGTTTGCGGACGAGCTCCCAGAAGGCCAGGTGCGATGGCTTGAGGTCCTACAGGAGGCTGTCCCATCTTTGAGAGCGAAATTCAGACATATGAGATCTGACCTGTCTTTGTAGGGCGCGTAGCCGGACGCGGTTCTCTACTGTCGGATAGGCGTCGTGGGCGCGAGTCGCGGCGTTCTTCTCAGTGATCAGCCTCCGAATGTCGTCGGGGAGTATGAAGCGGCGATCGTTCGCCACTTTTACCTCTTTCGAGGTTTCCTCGACGGCATTCTGGAGGTGACTGACTAGGGAGTGAGAGCATCGGCGGTCTAACTGCCCTTTTATAGGCAGTGGCTATAAGCAGTGATGGGGGTAGTTGTGTCGTCGTGGAGGACAATTGCTAACACGGCCTCTCCTGACCAAGTGTCGCCCTCGACACAAGCTCCGTGGCTGAAGCCTGGTCCGGTGCCGTTTTCATTGACTGACCAAGTCTCTTGCCTCCAGTGACAGTGGAGAGTGAATCACTGACAGTGATTCCTGAGCCTGGAATCAAACTGCTTGGACCGACAACAACGGCAGCTCCAAGATCTTGGTCCACATTTAGGGAAGGCACAGAGTGACCGGCCCCAGAGCGTGGTGCGCTATTCTGTGGCTCGTGTGCAACCGTATTTTCATCAAGCCCAGGCATTTTCCTCCGTAGATTCAGAGCTTTTATTGAGCTTCCAGTTGTTGTCACTATCCAGGCTGTATATGAAAGTAAAACGCCAAGGCAGATATGCCTGAAGTCTAATGAACGCCAAGACCATGTAAGGTCTGTAGTTCAACGAACGCCAGGGCAATATGCCCGAAGTTCGGATAATTGAACGCCAAGGCTTAAAGCCTGTAGTTCAGATAATGGAACGCCAAGGCCTTACGCCTGTAGTTCGGATAATGAACGCCAAGGCCTTATGCCTGTAGTTCAGATAATGAACGCCAAGGCCATGTTAGGTCTGTAGTTCAACGAACGCCAGGGCAATATGCCCGAAGTTCGGATAATTGAACGCCAACGCCTTACGCCTGTAGTTCAGATAACGAACGCCAAGGCTTAAAGCCTGTAGTTCAGATAATGGAACGCCAAGGCCTTACGCCTGTAGTTCGGATAATGAACGCCAAGGCCTTATGCCTGTAGTTCAGATAATGAACGCCAAGACCATGTTAGGTCTTTAGTTCAACCAACGCCAGGGCAATATGCCCGAAGTTCGGATAATTGAACGCCAAGGCCTTACGCCTGTAGTTCAGATAACGAACGCCAAGGCTTAAAGCCTGTAGTTCAGATAATGGAACGCCAAGGCCTTACGCCTGTAGTTCGGATAATGAACGCCAAGGCCTTATGCCTGTAGTTCAGATAATGAACGCCAAGACCATGTTAGGTCTGTAGTTCAACGAACGCCAGGGCAATATGCCCGACGTTCGGATAATTAAACGCCAAGGCCTTAAGCCTGTAGTTCAGATAATGAACGCCAAGGCTTAAAGCCTGTAGTTCAGAACGCCAATACCATGTTAGGTCTGTAGTTCAACGAACGCCAGGGCAATATGCCCGAATTCGGATAATTGAACGCCAAGACTTAAAGCCTGTAGTTCAGAACGCCAAGACCATGTTAGGTCTGTTAGTTCAACGAACGCCAGGGCAATATGCCCGAAGTTCGGATAATTGAACGCCAAGGCCTTACGCCTGTAGTTCAGATAATGAACGCCAAGGCTTAAAGCCTGTAGTTCAGATAATGGAACGCCAAGGCCTTACGCCTGTAGTTCGGATAATGAACGCCAAGGCCTTATGCCTGTAGTTCAGATAATGAACGCCAAGACCATGTTAGGTCTGTAGTTCAACGAACGCCAGGGCAATATGCCCGAAGTTCGGATAATTGAACGCCAAGGCCTTACGCCTGTAGTTCAGATAATGAACGCCAAGGCTTAAAGCCTGTAGTTCAGATAATGGAACGCCAAGGCCTTACGCCTGTAGTTCGGATAATGAACGCCAAGGCCTTATGCCTGTAGTTCAGATAATGAACGCCAAGACCATGTTAGGTCTTTAGTTCAACCAACGCCAGGGCAATATGCCCGAAGTTCGGATAATTGAACGCCAAGGCCTTACGCCTGTAGTTCAGATAACGAACGCCAAGGCTTAAAGCCTGTAGTTCAGATAATGGAACGCCAAGGCCTTACGCCTGTAGTTCGGATAATGAACGCCAAGGCCTTATGCCTGTAGTTCAGATAATGAACGCCAAGACCATGTTAGGTCTGTAGTTCAACGAACGCCAGGGCAATATGCCCGACGTTCGGATAATTAAACGCCAAGGCCTTAAGCCTGTAGTTCAGATAATGAACGCCAAGGCTTAAAGCCTGTAGTTCAGAACGCCAATACCATGTTAGGTCTGTAGTTCAACGAACGCCAGGGCAATATGCCCGAATTCGGATAATTGAACGCCAAGACTTAAAGCCTGTAGTTCAGAACGCCAAGACCATGTTAGGTCTGTTAGTTCAACGAACGCCAGGGCAATATGCCCGAAGTTCGGATAATTGAACGCCAAGGCCTTACGCCTGTAGTTCAGATAATGAACGCCAAGGCTTAAAGCCTGTAGTTCAGATAATGGAACGCCAAGGCCTTACGCCTGTAGTTCGGATAATGAACGCCAAGGCCTTATGCCTGTAGTTCAGATAATGAACGCCAAGACCATGTTAGGTCTGTAGTTCAACGAACGCCAGGGCAATATGCCCGAAGTTCGGATAATTGAACGCCAAGGCCTTACGCCTGTAGTTCAGATAATGAACGCCAAGGCTAGATAAGCCTGTAGTTCCGATAACAAAAGCTTTTACATACCCTCAAAGAAGGCTGCACATAACTCAGGGCACCACTCGCCACGCCAAGGCACCATATACTGCGCCGCTGCTTGTGTAGTTTTTCATAACTGCCGCTATGCAGTTTCAAGCTCATATTCTTCATTTGGTAGAACCTTCACAACTCTGCCGAACGTTCTCAGGAACCGGTGAATTTACAAAGGCCTCGATCTTATGTTGGCTCGGCCTCACCTCACCCTGACTCAAAACCCGTCCTCATCACGTCTAGGGTTTCGGTGTGTAGTGTCTGGACACGTTCAGATGAGACGTCACCCCGACCTCAGTGGTATCATGCACGTTACTAAGATCACAACGCACTATTTTCTACTACCATGGGAACGACGGCGTAGCCGACAATTCCGCGTTGAAACACTCGATCGGCTAGGCTACGTGACCGATACCGCGACCTATTATTACTAGAACGCCGTCGCGATCTACGACTGGATCCGCCAGTCATATTTACTAAAACTACTCTGTTCTGTGGGCTAGAAGTTACTTATCCCACTTCTGATTTTATCAATCAGAAGCAGAAATTCTTAATAAAAAGAAACCACTTTGCTACGGCCTAACGCTAACGCAACACAAATGATGTGCACGCGACGAACGCTCGGAACTAAGTGAGAGCATCGGCTTTTTTTTTTTTTTCGAAAGGACCTACACTGTTAGCCTTAGGGGCTTTTACAGCTTCACCTGAACTAGTGGGGTGAGCGCTGAAGGCGCTCAAACCCGCGGGGCAACTCGCACAAGGGTGTCACTAGTGACCGAACCTCGGCTTGGGCTGTTGCCGAATCGCAAGAGAGCATCGGCGGTCTAACTGCCCTTTTATAGGCAGTGGCTATAAGCAGTGATGGGGGTAGTTGTGTCGTCGTGGAGGACAATTGCTAACAATAGAATAATTCTAGTATCACTTCCTTCCTACTATTGCTATGGTAAACGGGTCTAAAATGCAACAAATCTACATAACGCAATACACATTCGCATATAAACTAATCATGTATTTCGAAATTACTGCCGGCTCATCGAATATTTTGTTTATTCAGTGTATGGTTAGTTTACAACTGGAGGCAGTGTGTCGCGCAGTTGTGCGATGTTAATAACTAATTTCGGTACTTTGTTAAGTATTAAAATGGTGTGAAATATTACCCAGACGATTATTTTACGAAATCTGCATGAATACACTCACACGTAATTAATAGGTATTTATAACCAAAATATTTAATTTATTTGTATAGTTGTACTACTACTAGACCGTTAGTTGTAATAAACACTAATTTTCACCGAATCTGTTAGAGATGGTGTAAATATTAAATAATGACAAAAATATGTTCCCAATGATATCAATAAAAATTAAAACAATTGAAGTAGCTTAAATTGCAAATAGTTTCCTCGGTAAAACAATTAACTTTTGTATCCTAGTAGAATCTTTAGCCTGGTAAAACTGGCTTACCACAAAAATTAAAAACTGTATCATGCATACATATATTAATTATTGTTCCACATTTTCAAATAGGTATTTAATTACGTTACATGACTTTAACTTTATTACGTTTCAGTAGTTTAAGTAGGAAATCTCTATTAAGCCATACAAATTATTCACAGATTTTTTAAATTTTATTAGGAGGATACCTAGTGCCAATGATGTATTGCTTTGATGTATTAATATAAGTAATTTTAAGGTCAAGTTGAAATTATAGAAAATGCACTGTACGACGTATAGTTTAAATATAAATAAAAATTTTATTTGTCTCAATTTGTTCATACGATCTTTATTTTGGACCAACTTTTTCGGCGTGGCCATAATAGACCAATAAAATTACGTATATAACATACAACAACAAAAAATAAACTATTTAAAAGTTACTAGAGTTTTATTAATGTATGTATGAAAAATTTGTGTTTACTAAGTTTTAACCTTGATCCGTCCCTAAATATGTATACATATATAGATGTACGCGGTTTTGTTTCTATTTGCACCAGTGGGGTGTGTACACGTAATTACGGCATAGGGACATATCCCGAGGCGTGCGACCACATTCCTGGAATTAGAATGATTAAATTATATCTGGAAAGGGTAAATCAACTAAAACCTGTACGCTAGTAAGAGGCTCATCTTTCCTTGTTCCTGTTTATACATATATTATTTATATTTATACATAGTCACGTTTTAATACAATGCATTTAAAGTATTATTTGTTTTTTATTTAAAAAAAATCTGTCTTCAAAACTGTTTTCCTTGAGCTCCAACATTTCCTCCACTGTAGCGCCTACTATTTCATTGTTTTAAAATCACTATCTTTTATATTTTTTTTTAACCTTTGGAAGCGGTGGAAATCATTAAGATGATTCAAGATAGAAGGAAAGTCGGGTTAATATGGACGGCACCAACATCAGCGTATTGGATTGCAGCCATTGCAAAAGTCAACTTATGCACCGGGATTTATCTAGATGAAAGGTGATTAAAAAGTTCCTACCTTATTTTAGTATTTGTTATTTTATTAAATGCAACTCATCTAATTAATTTTATGATTACTATGAGATGTTGCTATTTATTGTTACAAAATGAAAATGATTTAACGAAATTAGATTTAAAGTATCGAACCTGCAGTCTATAAGTACTAGGCTATTGCTTATAATAAAATTGTCAGGCGTTTGAAAATCTCATCTCACAACAATATTTTTATATTTACCCCATATCGCGGTGAACGTTTTCTCGGATAGAATTATACTACATTTTTATTACCGTGTCATCAAAATTAAAATTAATTTATACCTATACAGAATAAGTTAAAGTAATGCGACCAAAGAATCAAACAGACGAAAATAATAATAACGAATATTTTGGTCTCTTTATCGATAACAAAGTCCATACAGGTCATAATTTCCAAAAAGTAATTCATATTCAAAGTCAGTTTAATTATAGTTTTTATATATATTGAAATGAATACTACACAAAAAGAAATAGCGAATTTTCGTTGAGTGCCTCTTTAATATTTTTATATTTGATGAGGGTCGTGATATGTAAATATGAATAAGTTTATTGACAAAACTAAAAGGTCCACCTTATATCTATTTATTTTTATTGGTTGGTAAAGATCTATATGAATTCCATGAATCAATGCTTCGCTTTATCCTTTAAATCAATTTGGTAGATAGAATGATTGTAACTACTCATACAGTACTAAAAATGTTGTAATAAAAGCATATTAGTATGCTAGAACACGAATACTTTTTGGAATTATTAAACCAAACTGAATTGGTTTGTAGTGATATCAACCGTGCATATTCAATGCTCTGTGAGCGTTCATTTACAATTTGGATACAAAGGTATTAAAGCAATATTGAGAGGCTTTGTTCTATTTTTGTGTAAATACATTATATATGTATGTACACTTTTATTGTATTAATACAGTAACCGAACAGGAGACAAAAAGTTATATTTATATTATACTGGTGTTAAGCAAAACGTTTGAGTTAGAAACGCGTATAAAACTGGTTAAAAATAAATAAATATATTAATATTGAAGTAAAACATCTATAGTTGAAAATGAGCGTATATTATTCTTATAAAACATAGAATAATAAAAAAACATTATCAACTGAATTTTATTATCTATATTGATAGTGTTTGCTGTTTTTGTTTTACTTGAAAATAAAATAAAAATTTAACAAACCTATGTTTTGTTTATCGGTAACTATATAAATACAACTGTGCTATCTTATTCAGCAGTTTTATTTCCAAGTTAAACACTATCTTCCCTAAATGAACTAGGCCCATGTTCATGGTAATTGAGGACCTTACCTGAATGCCGATGTGGCACAAGAGGGAATTGAGCTTATAAATATTGTAGAGGCTCGTATACGGCTCCGGAACTGCGGCTTGTTGTTGTAATAATTAATCCCTTGCATCGTTTTTGCGGGGAAAATAAATTTCCCGTTATGATATGCCTTTATCTAAAAAGTTTGCATAGTAACGTGCTAATGTATATACATTTGTTACTAGCATAATTAAAACCGGAAATTAAAGTCATAATTATTGAGAAATCAAACAAATTGTACTTAACTTATAAATCAACCATAATGTATATTGTTTACCTATTCGATACCAGATCATATATTCCCTCATGTTATAATTTGTAATTAAAATACAATTCGTCATTTATAATAAATCTAAATTAAAATTACTACGATTAAAAGCCTCTGCTTAAAGAAAATCGTTTGATAAAATTAATTTTGCAAATAAAGCGAAATACTTTTCCAGCGTAAGACTAAATCCCAAATCTCAGTTCTGTCAAAATCCCTGTAAATAGAATTTCATTCTCTTGTTTCTTTTTATCGAATGTTGTACGATTTATTAAAGCTTTTAGTCGCTTTGAGTCTACTTAAAAATCAATCCAGTATTCGCTCGCTTCAATCAATCAAAGTCCGATTGAAAATTCAATACAAATAAGAGATGATGCGAGCAGGACTAAGTGACTGCATTAGCAGATTTCGTTAATAATTATTCGTAGAGCATTACCTTTATTTGTAATATATTAAAACAAGACTGTTTTAATTTAAACTTAGTATATGGGAATGTTTTACTATGAAAAATGTTTTATAACTTATTCGGTTTTTTCGATAATTGGTGATTTACTTTCAAATTATAAAAAGGTTTGCTTTTCGTAGGAATTCACGAACTTATTATAGCATCCTATGTTTCTTTTTAGTTCTGTGTGTATGATATTTATCTTTATCGGAATATATTTTATTTTACAAAAAAATTGTTATACCTGCTGTTATTTATAGTCGGAAAGATGAAATCAATATTTTTTTAATACAATATAAGCCAAGACAAAAATTATTATAGGCGCGCAGCTTATTTCCAAAACACATTAATTCACGATTTTAATTATAAAGGAACTGTTTCAAACTGCATTTATCTTATATATATGATTGATACCTCATACCTGTATCAGCTGAAATTTGTCTTTTCAAGATACATCTAATCAATTTTCAAAGATATGTAGAATTTGTTTTGAAATTATTCAAAATTCTATATTTGAATATTTTTTTTAGTCTTATGTGATCATGATGAAAATTAAATGGCAATAACTAAGTAAGTAAGTATGAGTAACTGTTTTTTTCCGTACGTTACTGTATATTTTAAGCGGCACCCTATATCAGTATTTATTCAATCAGTGACTTTTATGTATTCAAAACCTTTTCATGTAGACTATATAAAACTAAAAAAATACGATTAGACACATAAAAGCATAAGTAAAACAAACTTATTTCTAAGTCTTTAAAAAATGTCCTCATTTATCCTACCTGCAAAATTACATCTACCTACAAAAAATATATATTTTAATATAAAATACCGCTGGTTAGCTGGAAGAAAATGCCTGGTGGCATTGTTCTTGCCAATGTACGCATTAAAAATGCAATACAGTGTTCATTCATTCATTTATTTATACTCTTATATTTATAATTGTTATATATTTTATAACATTATTTATTTGTTTTACTCTTACTTGTATCACCGAAAATTGACAAACTCAGTAGAGTTACTGAGTTAGCAATATTACCCATTCATCTTTTTGACGGCGCGGCGCTATGGAAACAAACTGTGTCGATTCGTATCAACTTCCCATTCGAAAGCGCGTGCAACTTGAGTCAGGCGTGTATTGAACACGACAATCATCTAACGTCCGATAGCGCTATATTAGTTATATTACACGATAGATATTTGAAATGGTATACCACTACCTTATTTAGCTTTGCTTTTATAGAATATAAAAGCTTTATGTTTAAAAATATTTCAGTATTAGCATTTATAAGAGAGGGTCGGAAGTATAAATACAGAAGAATACTCCTATTCTTCTTTGCATACAATGTTAAAATTATTGAGCGTTTTATCTCAATGAAATGTGAGAACGCGCTGTATTTAATATAGTTAAAAATATTTTAGAGTAATGACATTTCTTTCTACTGTATCACTCTCTAATCTCAATTTACCAAATATAATAATATTTATTTTTATTGCAGCAAACTGTTAAGTACTAAAATAAATTAAGGGTAAGTAATATTTGCATAATCTCAATTGGTAAAGAAACGATTCTGTTTATTTAAATTAAGATTTTCCATAGCTGAAAAGTTTTAATTTAGTTCTTAATGTTTACCTTTGCAATGTACTCGTGCCTAGATTTATTTTGTCACAGTTTCAATATGCTGTATTACTTTAAATTCCGTTAATGTACCTACATACCTACTAGTATACACATACAAGTCTATATTTGTTATAACATGCATTAATCGTAAAAACTGCAATATGTCCCTACTCGCTGTTCACTGGTATAGAAATGCAAGCGCGGATTAGCGAAGAGTGTATAATAAGAATTGCGGCTTTTTAAAAATAAATGTTATTTTTCATTAGCATAAAAACTATTTATACCTTTTTAATTTTAATAGCTTCAAAAACTAAACTCAAGAAATTAGAGTCTAAATCATGACTTCTCTAGGACATTAACTTAAGATCCACTGTATCAATGAAAATTAATTACTACTACAATGTATTCTTTTTCGATCATTTTATAGAAGCGTTAAAGCAAATATTATGAAAAATACAAATATTTCATGAAATTTATAAATCTCACCAAATACAGAACCTAATATTTTTATTTATTGTATTTTCCGTACATGTAAGTGAGTTTATGTTGAAATAGTTCATCTGTAACAATATAAGACAGATCTTTTGATATAAATTTTTAAATATTATTATTATTTTATATTCAGTTTACCTCTCTCTGCGGCTTCAAATTGGAGAAATAAATTGTTTATGTCGGCCACCGTATTTAAAAATGTATAATTTAATATTTGTCGAGTGCGAGGCGTAATTTTTCTCGTACGCCATTAGGTCGTTATAGGTGATTCACGTTTATGCATCATAATAAAAGTGCCATAAAATAGGCTTTATTGGCCATCCTCCATGCACGAGTGGTACTAGTAAATTAAATTACTCAGTGTTTATAAAAATTTAGTTGGCTCGAAGAGGCATAATTTAAAACTGTTACATTCACAAATAAAATTCATCCGCGCCAAATGATCTAGTTAGTATTGTTTATCTTTATTAGCGCATTTCATTGCAAAAGGCTATATCGAAGATATCTCTTTATTAGGTACTACTCCTCCTACTTTAATATGCAATATCTCTTACTTGCAATATGATCAGTTTTGTGGGTTAATCTTTTTTACAACCGTGAATAATTGTTGTTTAATATTGTTTCTTTTATTTACGTACTTATACATACTCCGGTCAATTTATGTATCCGAAGTTACATACATTTTAAAAAAAGGCCTAAATCGGTGAAATTGTTTAAAACATAACTATAAACAAAATTTAATTAGTTCTCATCGATCCGGTATATGGAAAAAAATTTACTCGGGGCCAAAGGTAAAAAAATGAGCTTTTTTACGATTTTCAGCAAAACGGTAAGTTTTTCAAAGTAATCAAAGTTTATCGCTAGGTACCTAGGGAGGATGTATATACCGCTATTGAGGCAGTTTACTTGCACCCAGAATGAAGAAGAAGAAGAAGAAGAAGAAGAAGAAGAGGAAGTAGAAATATTTGAAAGTAATAAATCACACGAATAAATTTTTCTACTTTTTTTTTATTCATATATATTTTATAATTTTCAACTTTCGCTATTATCTGTTATAATGCAATAGTTTCAAACTAACAGAGTCATAACAGACCCGTGGAATAGGTTTACAGGATAATAAACCACATTAAAAACATGCGCTAAACCTCATAAGTGGCGTGGAAACGTGTGACTGTGCTTATTATGACGATTACTACTTTTCGAACTTTTTAAATCGTTATATCTCAGAAACCGTGGCTCTTAGTAAATAAAATATTAACATATTTTTATAGATAATTACATGATCTACAATTTCTATCTACGCTAATTTTATGAAACACAACGCTTTGCTGAAAATCGCGGAAAACCCATTTTTTTAACTTAGACCTCGAATAATTTATTTTTACATGTTTATTTTTACCAGATCGATGAGGACTATTTAAATTTGATTTATAATTATGTTTTGAATAATTTTAACAACTTTCAGCTTTTTGTGAATTTATGTAATTTCACTCCTATTTTAGGTGCTAAATTGACCGAGCTAAGAGTAATTACCGAAAATAATTAGTAAACAATTTATCTCATGATTCAACCTAATAAATATTTACTGTCATAGATGCATTGCGATTTGCATTCATCTTACTATATCCCGTACTCATCTTTGAAAGTGGGTGCGTTAATTTACGAAACATAGTTTAAACATATATTTGAGCTTATATTAAAGTTGTACTCGAATGTCTAGTGTTGTAATTAACTATACATACGAATTACAGCAAATTCATTTAATATTCTTGAATAGACTATTTGCTAGCCTAAGTGAGTCTTAAAACATTAATAAACTCAAGTCTCAAACACGCTTAATTTAATTCATATTGATTTTCGTTGTTCGTTACAAATGCAAAAACTTCTATTAGACATTCCTTGGAGAGCTTTGTTATGGAAATTTGATTCTTAAGTAAAACAATAGTATATACTCCTTGTACTGCTTTGGAATTAAAACTTTTTTGGAATTAATTAATTATAAATTAAATACTTCGTTACGGTTATGCTTTCTAGTAATATTATAATTATTATTTGATAAGTGCTATCTTAACGAAGCTAGATAATATAGGAAAGAAAACGTAGTTGTAGTTTGGAAGTTAACAACAAGCTTAGATTTTTAAGCGAAAGAAATATCGTGATCCGACCATAGTACGATTTTTATATATATACTTAGCTAACTACTAATATTAAGTGCAAAATACATCGCTATGCAAGTGGTTTTACACACCTACACTTGACAATCACTAGACCAATCTAGATCCATATTGTCATTTACCTACATCAACCCAAATGCTAAAGATATGAAATTGAATAATGCTGCTAATAAATAGAATATTAGTAGAAAAATTATCTGAAGATGAATCAAAAGTAAATTGAAAGGATATCTAAGTAAGGTTCAGTACCAAGTAATATCTAATAATGAGACACATAATCCGTCCTCAATCGCCTCTCCGCTTATTGGGTTGGAATTTTCGATTACTCTGTGATTGATTGAAGCGACTTCTACTCGAGCGACGTGCATTTTATGATCCGTTCTACTTCTTCGATCTGTTTCTTTTATGCAGTATACGCAAAAACTTTGATATATTCGTATATATTTCTTTATTTAAAAAGAATAAAGTGCTAACACTTTTATTAGCGTTGAAAGTTGAATTCTTTTATAAGAGAATCTTAATAAAATGGAAGTATCTCATATAAAAATTCAGTCACCACACGCTGCAAAATATTTTATGAGTTCGGAATTGAACAGTTTACATACTGATTATAATAACTGTAACACAAAGTATTAAAAAAAATTCAAAGCAGACTGCCGACAGAAGTGAACTTTAAATCTATAAACAAACAGTTGTTATTTTTGGATATCCGAATTAATTGTTTGATCTTAAATTAAACTTTGTAAATCAAAACTGTTTACAGTGCAATAAGTTACACTAATAGGAACAGATAAAGTGTTATCGTTAACACGACAACATTTACTTCCTATCCAAACCTTCCTATAGACAGTATTCACTTCAATAAAGAATTTAAAAGGATGATTTAGTATAAACCTAGAATCGTCGTCAAAATTAGAAATAGAAATTCTTGTAGTTATTGTTAGGGCTTTATAAATAAAACCGCGTATGGCCGTAAGTCTGTTTATTAAAGACTACATAAAATAGATATACACAAAACATATCGGCGTCAGCCATCAGGAACAGGAAGAAGAAAAAGGACACTTTATCTGGGTTGCCACAAAATAAAATATTTTATTGGGCTGACATTCTACATAACAGTTATTAATAATTGGAACAATGCACAGATAAATGATTAATATATTTTATTACTAAATGTAATTCGAATTATGAATGTTAGTATTTTACATATACTACAAAATATCGATGCGAGCTTTAATGCAATTTGCGGTAATGTAGCGTTCGGGGCGGTGCCAGTGTACCGAAGAACAGTCAGGATTCCCCTCCAACAGAACTAACTGTCTCGACTATACTAGAACTACGTTCCTACGTCACAATAACGCTTAGCTAATCATGTTTATTGTCTTATGACCGCTCATACAGAAAAGATTTACAATGCTTGTAATGGAAGTTGGTCACCTGAGACTTGTATTGTTTAACTGACGTTAAGACAAATATTAATTTTATACGTTTGAATTAGGTAGATACATGTCACCATGACCTGTATAGATTCGTGCAAGTATGATGTTGCATATAACATAAATACATTTAGGGTATTACCTAAAACTACGTAACCAGTAAAAAGGTTTGATTAAATAAAAAATACCTGTTCGCTTTGCTTAATTTACTTTTTGAAACAAAGTCGCCAAATTTTGAACAATCAACTTCAGGCAAACCGTAAAGTATAGATAAAAAGCACTTAAGAAATTAAATCACACCAAATTAATAATTTTTCTCGTCGAAAACAGAGCACTATTTCATTTTGCCGTAACTTGAATTTTTTATGCCTTCAAACGTCTGGCTACGTAGAAATTTGAAAAAAGGTTATTCGAATTTCGTTTTTCATCTTCCTTCACGAGAACATCATACGGGAACCATTGTTTAACCCGGGCATATTAAACATTTGTTCTCTGTAAATATTTGAAGGGATTTGCGTAGCTTTGGAATTGCAGAGTTACTTTTACACCTTTGTATGAGGGATAATTTATTCCTACCATGTTTCCCTTATATAATTCATTCTTAAGCTAACGATTTTTGTTAAATATGTCTAACTGGTATAAGCAATATTATTGGTAAATCTAAAATTTTGGCGAGAGTGATTAAAACTTAGAAACAAAGCAATTTCTCTGATGGAGAAATGATTACATTATTTTTGATCAATCATTATCTATTTTAATAAAATTTCCTGCTACCAAAAATATTTCGTACTTGGTAATTTTTTCACTCTATATATAAGGCGTTTGGTCGATCTCGTTTTAGGTTAAGTGACGATTTGGTTTAAGACGGTAATACGCTAAGCTTATTGGGTAACTGACACTCTAGTAGACCTGTCAGAACTCACTTTAAGGGTGACAGTCAGATAGGGGGGAAGAAGGGTGTTAGTAAATGGTCTGCCACCATGCTATAATTTTATCACAATATTTTCCTACATTGAATGTTTAGGTTGAGCAATAAATTCGAGTCCACATCAATCAATGTACTGTCCAAATATGCTGTAATATTATCATAATTTCTTCAAATCTTGAGAAACTAACCAACTTATCAACATACACGTCTGTTTTACTTTGATTTGGTATAGTTCACAATTTTATTTATGTAGTAGGCATTTTTCCACAAAAGCACGCGAGGTCAGCTTAAGAGGGAGGAAACGACTTTGGCCTAATCCGCTGACTTTTATTTATTCAGTGAATTAATCTCGCCGTAGTTGGGGTGGGGACACGAGACTCTTATTTCCTGCCGTCCCGTAGATACTAAGCTTTCTCGACTGGACACTGTGATAAAAGTCGACAACGGGAGTTTCTTGACAAGTATGAATTTATAGGCCTACCATCTAGGCGTGCCAAACCTTTATAAAATAGATAGATGAATTATATTGTAAATGTATTTTATAACATTTCCGAGACTGACTAAGAGACAATGCAAAGTTGAAATCAGTAGATCCATATACATAAATTTGTATGGGAGACTGTATAACAGTACTTTTCAATGTTAATAATCGTTATCTGCAGCGTTTATAGTACCTGATCGGGTTAAAAACATATGACTAAATAATTGTAATGTAGCAAGTGATTAGCACAGTGCAATCCAAAAATCGCAACTATCTTGGGATCAACCATATATCGATGGTCACCACTCTCATTTTTTTTTATAGTTTACAGGTTTAGCGTTATGGTCACAATCTCACCTGACATTAAGTGACGATGTGGCGGACACGCTAAGCATAGTGGAGAGACTGGCTCTCAAGCACCACTGCCGGAAGACCAGTACATGTATTTGGCGGTAAATTTTCAACTTAGGAATGGTAGCTATGCTATGGATTCATCACCATGTTTTTCCTTCAGCGAAAGCTCTAACTCATTGCATGTGGAAACGAACTCACGTCCATTGTCGCGGCTTCCGTACACTACCAACTAAGCTATCATCGCCGCTTCACATGCCGGTACAAAAGTCTCTTAGCAACTGGATATACAGTGGCGAATGCCTAAATGCGATAAATAAACTAGCGATAATGTACCTAAATGGCACCAAGTGCATGGTACAGAAATTACTTTACACCGAAGCATTCAAACACAATTATATATTCTACCACCTAGTTGCATACATTCATATTAAAAATTAGTTTATCTTAGAATATACAATAAACATAGAGATTAATTTTTTTATTTAACTCCTCCTTACTTTTAATGTCCATGTTCCCATCACGACAAAAATCTTCGGTGTTCAATTTAATCGAATTCTCTTTGTCCTTCTTATACCTCCGGTTTTGTTTAAGCTTTCTTTCCTATCCAATCCGTACTTCTTTGGAATGTGCTACCTCTTAATAATAGGATGTCCACTAATCAGTATACGTTCAAGTTAAAAGTTAGAGAATTACTTTTAAATAAAGTATCTTATCCCTAGTAATAATATATTAGTTTAGTAATAATATGTATGTACTTATTATATGTGTATGTATATATTTTTCTTTATTCCACCCACATTGTTTCATCTCTGAACCACCCCAAGGTTGACTGGTACAGAAGCCACAGACATAAAGTCCGACTTACATACAAATTATATATAGAAATGTAATAAATAATACAAGTAAATAAATATAATTAAGAAATGGTAGATGAAACGTATCAAGTAATGTTTACTAAATTATATACTATAATTACTTTCTATTCTTGACTGTTCCTGAAGTATCTCAATGATTAGATAAAATAAATGGAATACAAAATTATTGTTTGTGGACGGAGAAAGCTAGAGCTAGCGAAAGTAATATGGATAAAATAAAAATATACTAACCGAGGGAAAAGACAGGACCATTCAAACCGAGACGGATAGAGAATTAGTCGTTGTCTATCCTATCTACCAGCCTGTCCTATAAACACAAAACGTAGTAATAAATAAAGAACATAACAAACAAAAATTATTTGAAGAAAAAAGAAGTTAATTAAAATATACGAATAAAATAAAAGCAAAGATAACCATATCAATCCAGATAACAAATCAGCAAAGATATCAAATTAAGACATAACAAACTAATAGGTATTGTATTTAATACTGACATTAATTCTTTCTCAACTTAATTAATTAATATGTCTTGCTTTACCAACTGCCTAAAGGTATTCATGTCTTCAGTTACATTCATGAAATCATAGAAAGCAATAGCAATAGAAAGCATATGTACCGTTCCAAGATGTAATTACATTAAAATAAGTAACCTTTCTCTGGAGCTGTATCTAATATAGTAGTTATTTATCCCTTTTTAATGTAATACTAGTATACAGCCGCGAAATCGCTCGGATTGTAGAGCATATATGCCTAATAATTTATTTTAGTGGAGGTACGTAAACAATTATCCTAAAAGTCGCTTAATTGAAATATGTGCTCAAAATTATTCGCTAACAATATTTTTTCATTATTATGTGTGTAATCATATCATAAATATATGGAAGGGGCTCCCAATCTTTTTTCAGCTCGCGGCGTCCTAGCGTATCTAGCTGGTCGAAATAGATAGGGGCAAAGATACGAGTATAGTAAAAGGATCGCGACACGGCGCCTTTCTTCACTTTGGGAACCCCTGATGTATAGCGTCACTACAGTTTAATAGATCTTTTTGAGAGGAATAATTCCATAATGCATTGTTTTTATACAACTCAAATTACACAGCACACGCCTATAAAGTTCCCAGTAGCTATGATCCAATATCTTAAACACTCATCATCATGTGTCCGCCTATTTACACAAAACTTTAATGAATTCTACACCTAAAATCTTCCTCAGGAGTTGCTCCGTCTATTAGTGAAATCTTTATAGTTTGGTAGTTTTTGGTTTATCGTGCTTAAACAGATAGCCGTAGCAGGGTCTTCTATACTAATATTATAAAGCGGAATAGTTTATTTGCTTGTTTGTTTGAACGTGCTAATCTTAATTTTTAATCTAAATTACGTTAATTACAAGCAAAAATATCAATAAACAACAAACATAAAGTAACAGCCAAGCTGAAAAAAAACATTTGCAGATACAAATGTAATTGTCATATGTAGAGTTCGAAGATAGAATACTTCGGCGCTGTGTTAGCAGCGAGCCGATTGCTTAAGCCCCTAAACCAAGCATTCAGTTACATTGATATTCTATACATCAGATAGTCCTCCCGCACACCCGCCGCGGCCTCCTTCCGCAGACGCCTGAGCCTAGGTTCGATCCTCCGGACAGGAGCCCTCGCGTGACTCTGCTCGCGCGATACAGTGACACTCTACATCACTGAGATTACATCAACACACCGCATACCATTCGTGCACACTCACACGTTAAGTACACGGTTCTGTAAGGGACTACCCTCGCGGCCCTTGAGCTGCTTACCTGATAAGGTCGTAGTTAGTATCACTAATTTAGTAATAAAGAACCTGTTGGTTAGTCAGGATCATGAATCTTTTTCATTTACCGGCAGCAGTCCTAGCCGAGGTTCGGCCGTCCTGGCACCCTTGTGCCTGCTGCCTCGGGGCTAAGTGCCCTCAGCACTCGCCCCCCAAAAGTCCGGTGAAGCTGTCAAAGCCCTTGGGGCTAACAGCGTAAGTCAGGTCGAAAAAAAAAAAAAAAAAAATACCTCAGATAGTTGGTTCACCTACTTTACCATTTTATAACTTTATTTTTTTCCTATTAAAAATTCTTTATTTGCCAAGGTGTGTTTTATCGATATGGTATTAATCTTTTCTAAATGAATTTCTTAATGATCTTGAGCATTTAATTTAATGCAAAATTTATTTTTATAGTATTTAATTTATAAGGCCAAAATGTTCACTACTTATAGTAGTTTTTGAACGCTCAATAATAATAAATTGTTATTGAATACCTAGCCGTTAGTTTATTAGTTTTATATAGGTTATTATATCATCTTAACGTTTTATGTCGATGAACGAGTGTTTGAAGCCCCGTAACTATCTTGAGCTTTCCGATTAAGAAAAACTTCTTCATTTTTATTTATATTTATAAAAACACCAATAGGGCTTACATTAGATTATTTAAAAAAATATCTAATTCCATATAAAACTTTTGTTCAAGCAAAATAAATTTGTTAATCGTCTTGAGCAATTAACATAGTCCTAAATTCCTTTTTCTACTATTTAATTAAGTAGAGTATCTTAGAAATATTACAGATTAAAAAGATTATACCACAAAATAATATGTAAGTTACATCTATACAATATTAGTAAGTATCGTAAGTACATATTTCCAGTAATTAACCACAATGTAATTTAAGTCGTCAATAGAGTCGGATTAGTCCAAAAGATACTACACGATAAACTGCATTTTTAAAAAATTTAGAAACAGTCATTTGTATATTTGTTTGTTTAAATCCGTTTCCTAGGAACTACCAGTCAAATTTAATTTTCTATTCCGATTTTTGCATTTGCCAGCACAGTTATTGACGAAGCTTATCCATACTAATAATATAAATGCGAAAACTCTGTCTATCAGTACCGTTACCATTTCATGCCTAAACCGCTGAACTGATTTTTATGAATTTTTGTATAAAAATAGAAGGGTCCTTAAAGACGGACGAGGGCTAAGTTTTATTAACGAAAACTAATCTTGGAAGTATTAAATAGCCGATGAGAGTTTGTAGGCGATTAATTTATCAGATATACAGTTTATCCACGTGCACTGTCTCAGTGATACATAAATACAATGTATAACAGAAACATTGCTGCTTAGTAGATCTAAAACAAATATGTGGTAGCATTTGCCTATCTGTTATTCATAAGCCACAATGAAATATTTCGTAACAAAAATTATAGGCATTATTATTAGATTAGGCATATTAATCCTTACGAACCAAAGTTGCTTCATATTCAAAATTATTTTATGATCATAAACATTATCCATTATAGTATGTTATTTAAGTCGCGGGCATAGCTATTATACATAAGTCACAATAAGGTATTTTTGATAAAAAAGATTGATAATTAAAAACCAATATATGGACATTATTATTAGGCATATCATATTACTCGTTAAGTACAAAAGTTAGTTCATCATCAAGATAACTTTATGAAAACATCGCCTCAAACATTATATTATATGAACGCATAGGTTAGGAAATATCGGCAAAAAAGCAACCCTCGATTGGGGTTATGTTTTAGAGTAGATTGTCAAGTAAATTGATGACGTAAAATTTGATGATCAAGTAAGACTGGTTTAAAATGGGGGGAGCAGGCTCCTCAAAGTAGTAACTCTATGTAGATGGAGTCGTGGGTACCAGTAGTATATTTGTTAACTGCTCAACTAACCATTATGAGATTTTGCATACAAGTTGCCAATATACAGAAAAGGACACCGGTCACTTTTTATTAAGAAAATACTTACTTAAATGATTGTAAATTCCACGCGAACTATTACACGACCACAGTGGTAGGCTTTTATTAAAAAAAAAAACGTTCAACACAAACATTGCTCTTTATTTTAATATATAATTAAAATTCACAAATTCTTGGATTTGTGCAACTTTCAGGCTTTATTGCAGGAGAAATCGTCTAAACTTCGCGGTGTATGACGACTAACTGCTTTAAGAGACTAATAATTTCTATAAACGAATAATATACTATTGCGCAGTTACAAATGGTGGGATAAAACAATATAATGTTAACTCAGCGAATAAATGGAACAATGTAGAGATGTAACAGAACGCAGACGCGGGCACAACTAGTTATTTTATAAAATTGTAGGTATCTTATTTGCTTATCAAAGCATAAATCCACTACCTCTAACATTCCCGTGAAATTGTCTCTGACCGGTAAATTTATATGGTATAACAATACGTATATTAATAAAACAATTATTTGAAATTGTATGTTACAAACATACCACATGATTTTCCTAATGTTTCAAGCAATTACTTTATCGCTTCTGCCGCGCATTGCGCTATGGGTTCGTTTCCCACATAGAACAACTATTTATATAGGAGTCTGGATGTGAATTTGTTTCAGTAAATTCTATGTTTGTAAGGTCTCTCACGACATAGGGCTTGAGTCCTAATATTGTAATGATCATATAAACTTATATTCAGCAGTTTACGATTATATGATAAAGAAAACAGTTTACCAAGAATTTTTTGGAGACGAATTGTGGAGTACATGCGGATTGGTGGAAGCATTTATGGAAGTCATAATATTACATTTATTTTATACAATTGTCGTATTAATCTAATTTTATTTTTCATGTTGAGAGAGTATTTTAATTAATATATGTATAAGATTAATACCTATACATGTAATTTCAAGTTTCCAGTTATTTAAATTAGTACACATGAAGCATGCAATCGTTGTATTGTTCGGAGCAATCTCCATAAAACACTGAAAGTCAAAAGTATAACAATAACTTAGAAGTGAAATAGCACGGACTTAACAGATTCAAGTTCATTCTTAATTTATACTATTTTATATGCCATTACGTGTGCTTATGTTTTGGATTATGTAAGAAGAATATTTACGTTTAGCTTTCGAAAGAATGTACTTTACATATACATACATATATAGCTATATATTGTACAATATATAAGTTAAAAATATTCGTTTCTACATAAAATAAATAAAGCATAAAATAAAATAAATAGAGCAGTTTTACAACCTAAATCCTAAGAGAACCTGCTTGATAGATAAATAACTCAACGACTTGCTTGTTCTAGCCAGAGAAATTTCTAAACTTTATTTTTATACTATAAAATTTAAATTGGAAAGTCGTCATGAACAATCTTTTTATTTACTTGAATCTGGCTAATATCTGAAAGAAATATATGTCATAAATACATGAAATCGTGGGAGACAGATGCAATGTGAAGACAGATCTTACTCCCCGGCCCAGTAGGCGACAGAAGAATACCGTGGGATAATAGTGGATATTACCGGCGAGTCTTTCGCCAGTTTAGTCCCACATACCCCTCCCAGCCCATCAGGGAGGGAATGCCTAAAAGCAAGTCCCCATTTAAAAAAAATACATTAAATCGTTGGAACTAATTTAAAAATAATATATAAAAAGCCAAGACATGATCCAGAAAAATGTTGTGTAATAAAGGAAAAATCAGTAAACCTCTCATCGGTTCATCAACAATAGAATTTTTAAATATAGAGAATTACATTTATAAAGTTACTTTTGTTTAAAAAAAAATTGCATATTCTTCACTTTTAAAAATTAGGGTATAACGAAATAAAAATTTTAAAGTTCCGTGAAATGGATCGTTTCACCATTTAAATTGTGGCCTGCTGATATATTTATTATCACTGCACTAGTAACACGCGGGAAATCGAATGTGGATGTTCTGAAAAAAGAACTTTTATTGGTACCGCTTTATTCTAGAACGCTTTGATCGTGTGTGGTCTTGTTTATATTGATAGTGATATTAACAAGCTGATATTATAGGTACATATTTTAGTCTTCCTTTTTATATGGGAGTCTCAGATTCCAAAGATATTATAAAACATGAATCAATTTAATTAAAAATTTGTTTGTAGCTTTAGGTTTAAATAAATATACGAAGATGAAAAAGTAGTACAAATATTGCATTGAACGAATAAATATGTAGTACCTTATTTAATGTATCATATGCGTATTACAATATAAAATATAATTATAAATGTGTTAAAGTAGATAAAAATGAGAGTTGATAAAAAAATCAAAGTACCACATAAAATACTAAAGAATATTGTAAGTAAATAGACATGAATTAGTAAATTAAATAAACATTGTGTTGGTTCATTACCACACGTCCAAGTAATGGAATAATATATTACTAACTATAACAAATTACCAAAAGCATAAAGTTCACTGCGCTACTAAGTGGAATTATTTGTTTCCGTTGACCAAACACAGGAAACGTTTACTTTTGTTCTAATGTCACGCACCTTATTCAAGTTAAAAATAATGGTCTCACCAGTTCTCTACTTAACGAGTTGACATTTACAGAAAATAATCCAGTCGGAAAATTGTATTTGGTGAACATGTGAAAGGAAGCCAACAAATTATACTCCAAAAATAACTGTGTACATTTATTTTTTAACAATTATTGTTTTATTATAAGGTTTAATAGTTTTCTTATAAGTTCTGTTTCTCGAAAAGCATGTAACAATTGAAAATTAACAATATTATAATAGCGTATTAGCTAACCACATGTCGTATGTAAAAAGCAGCTAACAAGAAGTGAATTTAACAATCCAACAAGCACTGTTGAGCTCTAATAATGTATATTATCCACAAACAAATTCTCGGGTTTTATTCAAGTTAAGTGTAATAACATATGAAATGTCAAAGTTCATCTAAGAATGGTTGTGGCCTGAAAGCCATAGAGATTTCCTTCACATCTGACCTTCGGGTCGACAATGTAGGCGCACGTGTTGTTGCTTTAATTAAGGAAACATGGCTTTTTACTATGTGACAGTGAGAATAGATAAATGAAAAGGAAAAGGGTAGAAGCAATATCATTATACAAAAGCTTTCGTTCTAATGTTTATTAAGTTTAATTTATGGGAACGTTGCACGTTGAATATCTTAAACCAGATTTTGTGATTATTTATATAATAGTAGAAAAGCAAATTTTATTTTAATATAAAAAGTAATGTAAATTAATTACTTAACATAGTCTCTTTTAATACTGCGTATCAAAGAGATTAATATATTTAATATTGATTAAAGCGTAAAATTAATAAGGCTGCGTTTGTCTTTATTAAAAAGTTAGCTGTGCCGGCAACTTCGTTTAAAAAACATATCAACATTTTTGCCAGTTTATGTAAGATTTTTCAATACAGCTTATGTCCTATTGATGGTAGCGAGATTTTAAGTAGCATAAAGCCTTCTTCAATGATTGGTTTATGAAATAGCAACAGATTTTTTTGCAACAGATTTTTATGAAATAGCAACAGATTTTTTAACAACAGATGAAATCCAACTGATTGATAACTTCTAAGATTAGCACGTACAAACTAACAAACTTTTTCGCATTATAATATTAATATAGATTATATTAATATTTTAACAAAGAGATAGATAACAATAAAAATACTTTTATTAAGTATATACTTTAATAATATAGTATCTAATGTCCATTCGGCTAACTGCCGACATCTTTTATATGCGGTGAAAAATAAATTGTAGTACATTCTGTTGTTTTATGCAAAGAGAGCTATGAAAAGGGCGTGTGAGATTGTGTGAGAAGCACCATCAAATCCCTACTAAAAACACACCACGGAAACCCAAAAGAACCCGAAGACTGCTTTCACAAAACTTCGATATTCTGGCCGACGCAACCTTCCGGATTTCTGTAGACCCTTTGGCAGCGACGTACTTAATCATTTTATTACAGCTGGTCCCACAACAGGGCATATGCGTGGTCGTATACGAGTGCCAAGGCAAGAACCCACTTCATGACTGCTAAAGTGACGGGCAAGCCCTTCATAGTAGATCCTATGACATACCACCACCATAAAATTAGTTCATGTTTCGACAACTTTCAAAATCTCGTTCTTTACCAGGTTTAGCGTGTTAATACAACTTTTGACCACTTCATCATTACTTAAAAGTAGATGAGATTATGTTCAAATGTTAGAGTAATTGAAGTCAAATTTTTATAGAATAAAGTCTAAATATAAAATTTAAAATGAATGAAGGCGTTTATGATAGCACCGTGTATCATAGAACTGTAAAAGATCGAATATGGCGAAAGCTAGATTATGTGTAAAGCTTAAATAACTAATCTTACAAACATGAAACCTATATTGTACACGCTTTTAGTAAAATAGGGATTTATTTTATAATGGTTTCTTTAAAAGATCTCAAAGCAAAATGTAATTTTCATTAGAATAGAGTCATTGAAGCCATGATAGCTCAGTGGTAGTGTGTAGGAACGCCGCGTCATGGGACGTGATTTCGGATTCAACTACCTACAATGAGCTTTCGGTGTAGGAATATATTTTGAGGAAACCATAGCATGTTGGTAGGGCTTTTTCTAAAGCCCGCCTGGCTAGCTACCACCCTCACGTTGAAAATCTGCCACCAAATGCCAATAGGTGTGCTCCCGCAGTTACAGGAGAACCAGTCCCTCCTATAAAGGCCAACAACACACCTACTGTTCCCCCGGTATTATGGGTGTCCATGAGCGACGGTGATCACTTACTATCAGGTGACGTGCTTGTTCATTTGTCCCCTATATCATAAACAATTTTTTGATGTTCCATTTGCAAATATCAAGTATGCACAAACCTCGGTAGTATGTCGCCTTGCTCGCACTTACAATGCAATGTACAGCCATATAGATCTTTCAGGATAGCAGATAAAACATTTAAAATCGAACTCATAAACATACATAACGGACTCTAGAATATAAACAAACATTTCACATGCAAAGACTCACACACTCACACATATACACGCACGCACACATCACGCACCATGATTATTTTATAATGAATACTGTATAACTTGTCTTGTGTTTTATTTATATTCATTTGTCACATTTCATTATATAGTGTATATACTATTAATATTTGTAAAATCCTATTATGGCCTTATGTGTTTTTTAAATATATACGCTAACTATGTATATGGACGCTGATGGATTTCCAATGAGTAAATAAATAGATAAATAGTGTAAATTCAACAACTCAACAAGTATGGAAATTGGTTATTGTATTATAATGGTACGTTTAATTACTCAAAAGAGAAAAACGTTATTTTGTAGTAAGGACTAGTAGTCTTTATAGGCACTGCTTCTTTCGTCGTAAGTTCGATTTTTCGCAATAATCATGTGCTTTCGTTGAAGGAAAATATTGTGTAGAAAGTTTAGAAGGCTGGTACGTATTTCTACTACTTGCCTAACTATTTATAAACCTTCTTTCTAAAATCTGACACTATGTTTCTCTGTATAGCGAAACCATCTTGAACCTCATCGTTACTTAACATCAGGTGAAATGGTAATAAAATGTTCGACATATGAAGAATAAAAAAGTACCTAATTTTTTTTTAAACTTGTTCATAGATATAGCGTTATGGCCATAATCTGACCTGTTGTTTAGCGACGGGAGGCCTAGATGGTAAATACACTAAACCTCGTGGAGGCTTATATGGAGGAATTATGAACAATCATCATGAAAATTACATAAATACATTTATTGAACGAAGAACGTCTTTGTTCTAAATACACAGTGGATTTATTTGTGATTAATATCATGTTTCTGGTTATCTTGTCTTTTATTCTCTTTTACTACAAATTACCATGATATTTCAACATTATCACACGCCCAATAAGGCCCAGTATAACATGTCTTTTTCTTTCATTCTGTTTTTTAACTATCATCTGAGTACTCACGTCTTGTCACACAATCTCTCCATGGCTTTTTTAGTCTTTATGTTTTCTTACCACACGTTTGTACCATATTTTTTTTTCGTTGGAGGATCTTACATATGATACCCACCTTCCGCCGGGCAGCAAAAGTATGGGTTATGTCAGATTCTTACTGACTAAAAACCTACGGCCTCTGTACCTTCCACCACGTTTGTACCATCAAAAATATATTTAATAAATATTATTATACATAGGCGAGCTAGATGTTAGGGCCTTCCTTTATTTTAAGATCAACCGGTAAATGTATACATCTATACTAATATTATAAAGTGTAAAGTTTGTTTATTTGTTTGAACGCGATAACCTTAGAAACGGATTTTAAAAATTATTTTTGCATTTGATAGAGTAATCATTGAGAAATCTTTAGGTTATATAAAATCACGCTAGCATTAATAGCAGCAAAGCAGTATTTTGATAAATCTGACAAAAACTGGAAAAAAAATATTCTCTCTGTTAGGTTTTCTTCGCATGCGCTGGCTATATTATTAATATTAGAATAATATAATGTATGAGAGACATATACCTCTTTAAAAGTTCTATTTAATTCCATAATAAAACTGGATTTGCGAAGCTTTTTTGTTAACATGCTATTAATCCTTGTGTAAGTGATTTATTAATGATTAGCAAAATTTTAAATAGACCAACTTTTGAGTTTATGCTATTCAAATAAAATGACTAACTTAGGAAATATGACAGATTCAAAATATATGACACATCAAAAAATATATATCGTTTGTTATTGTGATATGTGACTTTGTAGGAAATTACGTTAATTACAAGCAAAAGTAACAATAAAAAACAAACATAAAGTAACATCCACACTCAAAAATCATTTGTGGATTACAAAAATAATTGTCATATTTAAAATCCGAACCTACAACACTTTGGCACTGCTTTAGCAGCGAGTCGACTGATTAAGCCCCTGAACCAATCGTGCAGTCACATTGATATTCTATACACCAGATGGCCGGTCCGATACAAGAACCATTTTTTATATTTTATTTATTTATTAATTATACCTAATTTGCTAAGGTGTTTTATCGACATGGTATCGAATGTTATCTAAAAATATCTTAATCATCTTGAACATTAAAGTTAATCCAAAATGTCATTTTTTACTATTCAATTTTATTAAAAGATCACACTGTTCACTACTTATAAGTGTTTCTGAATACTCAAAAATTTAATGTTGCATTTGATAACGTAAATTTGAGGAGGGCTATTTAACATCTAGCTGCCACAAATATGAGCACAGAAGTATAGAAAGTTAAAAAAGCGGGCATAAGTTGTTCCTTAAGTTATATGAAAACAGTGTACGAGGGAAATGTTACTATCATAAAGAGTGCCCTCTATCGGCTAATTTGGAGTTTAGAGATTTTTTGTACACTAACATCTAATTTGTATATACAGTTTAAGATTAAAATAAAGCTTATGTTTTTCATTGTTTTCAGGCCTTGGACATAGAAAATTGCATCAAAATTCAAATTGTTCATAGACTACCAAGTATGAACTTTTATCTCCTGTTCCGTTGGAACCCTTTCGTTTTGTAGTATAGAAAGTATGTTATTTAATCCAAAGAATTAGTTATCATCATGTCAAGTTTGACCGACATATGTTCAGTAGTTTCAGAGTGGTGCATGTAGAAAGAGACAGAATAGAAATAAATATTTTAAAAAACCATAATGCTCAAATTTAATACAATCACAGATTTATTAGACACATATACATTAAATTGGTATAATTATTTTCTACCATTTACGTTAGGTCACATTAAATATAAAATTTAGGTAATCGATATTTTATAACAAGTAACACAAGGCGTTATATAGTATCGTGGTTTGTTCAAATGATTCTTAAAATTAATAGAATCGCATTTGCCCTAATAATACTACACGACAACCTGTATTTTTCAATATACTTAATGTCAGTCCCTTAAAAATTTGCTTGTTAGATCGTGCTAATCTTAGCAACTACCAAACAGTGTACAACATAAATATTGCTCCATAGTACATCTAAAAAAACATTGCAGTAGCGTAATGCCTATCTGGTACACATAAGTCACAATGATATAATTATAAGACAAAAAGTATTGAAAATTAAAAAAACGATATATTGCCATTATTATCACATTTGACATATTCATCCTTATGAAGCAAAGTTACTTCATAATCAGAATAATTTTATGAAGACAAACGTCGCCCATTGTAGTCTGTTATTTAAACGCATAGGTTAGATCATTATGATATTTTGCATATACATTGTCAGGGATACAGAAAGGGATACTGCCTGTTGTTGTTGTACAAGTGTTGTTTCTTGTACAAAAGGTACTGGACAGAGTCCACCATCTTGGACCACATCTTTTTTTTAACATCAGGAGAGATTGTAGTAACCAAACACTAAACCTATTAATAAAAAAAATAAAGTCGTAAGCATAGTATATTTGTACATTAGTATAGTATATTTGTTAACTGCTGATCATGACATTTTGCATACACGTTGCTAATGGTATAGAAACGGACACTGGTCACTTGGTCAGTTTTTGTTTAAAAAAGAAGTGCTTAATTATTTTTATTTCCATGCTCACGAAGTTTTTTTTTTAACGCAGAAATCTCGGATACATGGAATCATCATATACAGATGAAATCGTGAGCACCAGATAGTATATTTGTTAACTGCTCAACTGACCATCATGGAATTTTACATATAATTTGCCAGTGATACAGAAAAGGACACTGGTATTTTTTTATTAAGAAAAGAAGAAATTTTGAGTTCCACGCGAACAAAGCCGCGGTTACAGCTAGTATTTTTATAATTTGAATGAAAATAATAAATCCTTATATAAATGAAACCTTTCTTATAATCTTAATTTTTTTTTTCAAACTCTAGCCCGCTTTGATGGACAGGGAAAACGAATGGACTCCTTAACTCGAAAGCGATTTAGTGAAAAGATCCATTAAGTACCCATCCGAGTGTACACGGCCGGTCTCTATACAAAGTAAGGTGCTTTTTAATAATTTTGTAACAATTATAATCTTCCGCTCTGACGACCCGAGACAAAAAAATTAACATATTTCTTTAATTTTACTGGACAATTGTCTCAGAAAATTAGAAATTGACTGAACTTACGCGTTGGTTTAGACATTTTAATGTGACGCGAAGGTCAATTAGCTACAAAGGTTACATCGAGGGACGAATACAAAACCGGCTTTGTGATCGTTAATTTATCTTAATTACGTTTTTGATGGACTTTTCGAAGGTTGAAATCCTCTGTCACGAAATCAAAGGGATGTACCTAGTTAATATTCTGATGAAATTTAAAAAGTTAGAGAGATAAAAGCGGAGTGACACAAACGACGCAAGCTCAGTCTTTTTAAATTTTTTATTATATTCAAATTTATAAAGCGAAAAGATTTATTGATTATACTATAATTTACATAAACTTTGCTTCAATGAATATATCTTTAAGTACTCTATGAAAAAAACAAGTTTTAGTGATTAATGAATACTATTATATATATGTATATATTACTCTTTAGTCGTCTGTGTAATATGCATTTACTCTGTGTGTTTATAATATTTAATCAATATTTTATAAAAGAAGACAATGATAATGAGGATAGACTTCAAAAGTCTGGGATAATCCAAATATATTTACACAAATAAACGCAACTTATTACTTCGACATCGTAAATGTGCAATATAATTCACAACAAAATGTATAAATTTTTTTCCTGATTAAATAACTAAAAAATAAAATTGAAGTCCTTCACAGTTGGATGTAATTTTAAATGTGCTGTTTAATCTTGGTGCAGTAACACCCCGCAAAAACGTTCACCACATAAAAAAGGTCTATTGTCCAATTTTTACTGAGTTGAGTAGTTTAATATGTATAATGTCAAAATACTATTACCAACTGAACAAGTTGTGCAAACTTAAACGTGGATAATACAACAGCCAAAAACAATGTAAAAATTAAATTGTGTAATAGTTTATCTTTTTTATGTGCCTTAATATATAAATAAATAAATTTGCTTTTTTTGTCTGTACATCCTTCAATACAATAAATTATATTTAGTTTGAAACTGAATGATGACTTGTTTGAATCTGTCTTCCTAATAATTACAACTATAAAATTTATTTCTGGAAACAGAAAAAAAACAATAGTATGTGATAATCTACCTCAATAAGTTATATCGTTTCTTTGTTTCATTCTATTTAGTTATTTAAATAAAATTTTAAAGTCTGGAACGTATTAAAGCTGTAACGTAATAAGTAATAAATTCCGCAAGACTAGGCCGAAATGACAGGATATATTAAAGTTTTAACAGCTCGCGTAGGATGTACAAAATAATAGCCTTGTACAACAAACTGGTATAATGGGAAGTGGGATATTACGTATTTAAAAAATTCTCGTATTCTGACCATTACAAGAACGTAATTTAGCTTTACATATTATAGTAACTTTATAAATATATCCGCACGTAGTACAGTCGTGGATTTACCAGTAGGCCGAGTAGGCTGGACCATAGGGCGGCAGATTTTAGAGGCGGCAAATGTGGGGTACTTTTGTATCGGTTTTTAGAAACTAAAATGATTTATACTAATAAATGTACCTAAATGTTGCAAGATAATATGTTTTACCACTTAGAATCTAAGTATTAATTCATTTTTTTTCTACAATTTACTTAGTCTATTATGAAATCTAATTGTATAGGTAAGTAGGAACTACAAAATTTGAATAGCCTACTGGCGGCAAAAGTGTAAATCCGTCACTGACGTAGTAGCTATAATTGCAAACTCAAGCGGTGATCATCTTCAAATATTTATTATCTATATTCATATAAAGCGGTAAAATTCTGTTTGTTTAACGAGCTGATCTTAAAAACTAAATGTCGGATTTAAAAAAATATTTTTGTATGTAATAGAGCAGTTATTCGGTTTAATTTAAGTATTTGTAACACATATGAAATATTAATTTTAAATTCCTGCATGTCTTCTCCATGTAAATTATAACTATGCAAAAAGTCATACTCCTCTGAACGCACTGTATTCATAATAAAGGATCCAATCTCTGATCTGTTCCTGTATTAGTATATAGAACAAGAAAATATTGCACATTACAGAAGTTATTAAACATAACAGGACATTATTTAAAACAGTTTAAATTATAGCTGGCATATCGCTAAAAGCAGTTCGTTCCAATATTAACTTTAAAAAATCTGAATATTAATTAATTTTGTGGTGGCAAATACACAAAAACATTTAGTAGAAAATATAGAATATTACCTGTAAACAAATTTATCAATATATATTCTTTGACGACAAGTAATGTAGGTATATAGATATACAACTCACTTTATTATATTACAACACATATTAACTACACATACTTATCAAATAAATAAAATATTAATATACATACCTCAACTAGATTTACAAATGCAGAATTTTGATTTTTGATATGTTTGGGTGTTGGACCTGAAGCTTAGTGGCGATGTGGCTTAACACGCTAACATTCTAGTTTAATGAGAAAGCCAACCTCGAGTGCAAATACTTGGTCGGAGTTTTTAAACAAGAGGATGGAGAATGGTGGTAACAGGCCAGACGGGTGTCATAAAAACCATCATACTACAATAGTATTACAATATTTTGCTTTACCGATAATTCAAGTTTACAGGCTACCATTGATTCGATTCAATATAATTCAAACACATTCTTAAACATTCACTATGCACTTATAATAATCAGTGTTTACAATTTTCTGAATCTACCTACTCCGTATTATTGGCTATAAATGCACCGCAATTTAGAAATACCAAATTTTACAGACCAATTGTGGACTATTGCTATAAAGGATTATACATTTCATATATACGATTCTTTAATGCGTACCTACTTCTTGCTGTTTAGCGTATGTCCGACAGTTAGTTTTATAGGCTACTTAAAGGATGGTTCATCTGGGATTGTATAATGAAGTATAATCTTTTGTTATGTCATTTGATTGAGTGCAATTAGTTTACACATAAATAAATACATTATGTATACAAGTAGCATTTATTAGTTATAACTCTTTGCGTTGGAATTAAAAGAAAACTCTAATTGATAATAAATAAAACAGCAATATATCCTAAGACTGGCATGATTCGACTTTTTATTATTTACCATCTTCTGCTATGAAATTGTAATGACTTATTAATTTATGAACTAAAAAGTTTCTTGATTCATATTTTTGTCGTACCGTGGAGCTCTGGAACCGTCTACCCGTTAGCGTGTTCCCACCTTCCTACGATATGAGGTCCTTCAAAAGAGGCGTGAAAGGGTATATAAACAGGCCAGCATGACAGCGATGACTGAGAGTGAATTTCGGTTCAATGTTAGTCGCCGCTGATTCAGAGTGTACTGTACTTAACATCATGTGCAGTGCAGTCACTATGCTGCGCATCATAAAAAAATTACGAAGGAAGTTGATATAAGTAACTAGGATATTGGTATGCTAGTCATTAGTATATTTTTGAAATGTGAATATCCTTATTTTTAATAATTATTATAACAATACTAGTTTTCGGGTGAACATCTACATTAGATACCTCTGTCTTTGCCATTCTTATGTGTCTTTCAATTACTTCATGTCATAAAAAAGTTACTCTACTATTTTATAAAACAACATAAAACTCTTTGTACTACTTTTTAGTGCTCTTTCGCACACTTGAAATCAAGGCATTTATATTTGGAGATTTGACATACATTTAATTAATAAATAAAAGTACACTCAAATTCAATTCAATTATTTGCGGATCCCATAAAAAAAAATTACACGTAACGAATTCAAACCCACAACACCCGAAGTACATTTATGGGTAAACCCCTACACCATCCGTTCGTATTGTATGGTGCAATTACCTTTCATCATAAAGTCATTTATAAGTAAAACATTGATATTTCTTACTTACAGTTTTCTCGGGAACAAAATTACATTATGATAAAAAAAGTTGATGAGTAATAGAATTGCTTTGTCTTTTATTTTAACGGCTCAACGTGTAACAGCAGTCGTGAACAATATAAATGTAAGCCAGGTTTAAGCAAGTCAAATTTTATTTAACCCTCGGGACAATTTCCTCTTGTCAAGTATTGGCCACCCGGGCATTCGCTATAATGAGAAAACGACAAAATCAACTGGATCCAAATTAGACGCATGTGGTTCGAACCGGTTTACATGTTGTTACTCCAATAATTCCTGACAATATGTAACTCTATCTATTTCTAACAACTTAAAATATTAAAACCAATAGTAATAAAAAAATAAAACAGTATCTTGAAAATGTATAGATTTTTATACAATTTAATAATATTATTTATTTATTTACTTATTCATTACTTTTGTCAATCTGTCTGCCTTGTGGTCGTGACCTCTTTCGATATTTATACAATTTTTACACTTTTATTAGCTAAAATAAACAGTATACACGTTTAAACAGATTTACAATAATCGGCTGAATAGTTTAGTAATCAATATCTTAGTATTATTTGATTTTAATTGTTTCTAAAACGTTAGCATCTTTAATTGTAACACCAATTTATACATATAAAATAGGTTTGATTTAATATTAAGTAAAAGGCTTGTTTAAAAACCTAGTAGATGATATGCAATAATATAAAAGCGACTGGTAGCATATAAACCGCCCTTAGTGCACTTGTATCTGAAACGTTACGTTAGCTTCATGTGCAATTAAAGTCATGATCAATATCTGTTCCCCGAAGTGCGCACCCCTGACTTGTTTGGAGTCTTTAACACATTTAGAAATACAATTTGGTGACTGCATCATTCTGGATCTACGTAAAAATAAAACATCTTAAAAGGACAATAAAATATGTATTTTTCTCATTTTTTTAATATATTCGCAATGATAAGCATTTTTTCTAATAGAATTTAAAAAATAAATTAATACTGTTTGACCAAAAGTTTGGTTTTGGGTTCAACTTGGTTTCGACTGAAAATCCTATTTCGCTCAAGCACTAGAAATAGGTTCCTTCTACAACAAGACACTAAATAAATATATTAATATATGTTAGACCTACACTATTAAAAAATAGAATTTATTGTCATCTTAATACCGTCTTACAGACTAGGTACATAAAACACTAAAGTAGATGCATATGTATGTATAATATTTTAAACAAAATATATTATTGCACAAATAATAATCACGACTAAAACCATTAAGAAATGAAATAAGTTGATATTAGGAAATATTTTAAAATTATGACTTATCACTTTTTATTTTAGTATAAAGAAAAAGTTATTTATTTCACCATTTGTACATTGCATCGTATATTTAATTAAAGGATCAGTCAGTTTGTCATCGGATACTTGTCAATATTTGTATTCCAGTTTCCTTGTGCGGATTAATTAATGTTGCCGCTTCGAACGTATCTATTTCATTTATATCCTACAATTTAGTTGATAAAATAAATTCTTATTGTGTATTTGTATTGTTTTTCTCAAAATACAATTAGTTACGAAAGTTACAAATGTAATCTAAGCATAAAATTTTTACAATTTATACATATTATTACAATTTTTTTAAGTGTGAATTAATTATTATCCTCATATTTTTTTAAATTTTGTATTAAAGTGAAAAAATAGCGGCTAATTTCTTAATTTTCTACACTAATATGACAGAAATTAATGAAATATGATAATAAAAAATGAATATACTCATAGTTTTTACAGTTTGAAATTAATTAATTCAATTAATCTCATTTCAAAAGATGTTTCAAACAATGTAATGTTACTTTAGAACGAATTTTTCAGTAGTTTACTTTATATATTATGCGAACTAAAAGATACCAAACATTCACTGAGCTGAAAATCAATCTTCTAATTTATACATACTTGATAAAACACTAAAGGTCCAATCTATAAAATAAAATATTATGAATTTTCATAATGATCGATCGGAATATTATCTTTTTCTCCAATTCTTATTTGTCACCAAGCTCGGACATGCGGCAATTAGTAGGACCACCCAGTGCCTTGTCAAAATAATGGGCGACTGGGTCATTGTCAGCTATGACAGACTGAAACAATTTGTTACTGGAAAAAAACGATGATAGGAGATAACTGCTGCTATTTTTTGACATGTGTCGTAAGCAGTCTGACAAGTCTTTGATAACGTGGGGCAGCATGGATGACTAATTAAAAATAATCAACATCTAACAAAAAATCTAACAATAAATGTATATAATTTTTCAAGTGAAACATTTATTATTATTATAACTTACTTCGGCATATGAAATAATAAAGATTTTTTTTTTCAATCCACTGTACAAAGAATACGTACGCTTAAATAAATGGACATGTTAAATTAAAAATGCTATTTGGCATTTTGCTTTTAAAGAGAAAAGTAGATTGGTTATTCTGAGAAACTTTTCAAACTCCACTATATTTTTATACTTTTGTATCAAATTGTAGGTTACATGTTATGTTGTCACTGTTTGTCACTGTTAGTATTATAAATTACCCATTACTATTAAATTTCGTGAATAATTTTTTTACTCAGGTACAGATACGCTGTGGCACCGAGCACCTTGAATAAGTTGTATGAGATTTCCACTGTATAAACACTACGGTATCCTTAACCGTGGGCTGAGATTGACCGCGTATTTTCGCATTCGCGGTCTATAAAGGATTTGTTTTACCGAATTAAATAACTTTTCAATTCAAACAATTCGGTTTGATTAATTTAATTATAATCAAATTGCTAGTTTACAAACAATTGAAATGTATATTTCAAATGTACAAATCGAATTTTATAATAAAACTTTAAGGTTATTTGTTGTAATTTTATTTCCGAGAGATTAAGTGAAACTATATAGGTTACTATTGGAAAAATCTTACAAAAGAACGACACAAATCTCCTACATCCAGAACAGATGGTATCGGGTCCCGGAATAATATCCCCATGAGCGATTTCCTTAATTTCGTGAGGCGAATCAAGGGGATCGATCCGCCCCGATCGCTAGTTAGTGATAACGTTTATGGCTGAACGCCGACTCGCAAATAACGAGTATCTTTCTTTCTTTCGATCACGACCCAATAGCACAGTGTGACACAATACATTAAAGTAATTTCACTTACAATACCACGTATTATAGATTACATTTCGTTGATGAGAGTAAGCGGTTAATTAAAATAGTTTAATGTACTAAAAGTATACACGATCACGAATTTAAAAACAACTGCAGTTAAACATAAAACTTTCAAGTTAAAGACTGAAAGTAAAAATGTCACCAAATTCGAAAAAGATAAATTCGCGATAAAAACTCTTATACAATCACGCATCTGTGCGTTTGCCTTTTTTGTCATATTAGACCAACAGGACTCGGCTCAAAGGACCAATATTCTTTTTGCACTTGTAGAAAGTACAGGAGAAAGTTCCGCGGCACCAGAATGTTTCTCTTCAAGGATGGCCTCACCAGCCGTTGTTGCTGGGGTCTCGTGGTGTATCAACGCGATTAGCGCGCCAGACTTGGAGTTATAATAAGTAAGAGTATATCCCGTTATGATATATATCCCGTTCTACATTAGTTACGACACAATCAAAATAGGCGTTTGGAACGATAAAAAATATATATCACTCAGTATACTAAAATAAATGCATTATAATCCATTCTATGATTCAGGGCCTTCGTGAGCAAACAAAAAATATAAGTGCATAATAATTTCACAGGATAAACTGTATAATTACGTAATCGAATTAAAAGAAAAACTAACATAAGTTTAGAGAAATTATTGATTATTTGTTACATGCTTTCTATTTTACAATAAATAAAAAATCATTGTTTTTTCTAAGTAAATCAAATCTAATATGGTAAGATTTTTTTATGAAATTTAGAATTTAAATGTACAATATTTATTCGAGAAAATCTTTACTAATATTATAAATGCGAAAGTGAGTTTACATATTTGTTTGTTACGCTTTCACGTCTAAACCGCAGATTCGATTATGATGAATTTTGGTATAGAGATAGATGAGAATCTGAAGACAGTGATAGGGTACTTTTTCTCGAGAAAAAGTTATTGGAAGTTGGGTAAAGAAAGGGATAGACTTTGTATGAAACTTTTTATTACGTCTTCCGATTTGTTTGACGAAATCAATATTAACTCGAGCGAAACCGCAGGTAAAAGCTAGTATTTATAATTATAATAATCGATATAATCTAAAATTATAGAATCGCTTATACAAAGATTAGTTTGTTGCGTAACAAACTCAGTGTACTGTTCACTTGATGTCTAGTGGTAACAATATTCGTGTTTGGATGTCAATTGGCTATAAGGTTGCGAACTTTGTCGAAGGTACCTACACCGAGGTCGCAATTTTATTGTTCATTTTTTTTACGTCGGGGTCGTGAATATGTTTCTGACGCGAGATAAACACGTGGGACTCGTAAATATCGTTGATTTAATGTTTAGCACTCGTAGTTTTATCTGATGTTTTGCTTTACATTGATCTTTCAAAGTACTACATGGCTTTGGAGAACAGACTACGCTTGCAGAGAAAATAAAATAAATATATTGTCAATGACAAAAACGGGCAAGGTTTATTCAAAGAAACAACGTTAAATTTATTGAACCTTCACGAATTTAATATATTGTAAGCTAGTGTTTTGTTTATTAAAAAAGGTGAATACACTTTTTAGATTAGGATGGACAACAAGTATACGAACCCATGTAGCTAAGCGGTTATTATAGCCTATAAATGCAGCATGTGATATTCAATGTCTCACTAGCGTGTTACCAATCTAAAATACCGTTTTATGCAATGTAAAACAAAATCATTTGGCTGTAATCTTTTATAGGGTAACACGCTAAACACGTTGCCTCGAGTAAAGTTTAATCCCTAGAGAAAACCATACTCCTATTAATATGTCAGTTCGCGAAAACGTTTATAAAATTACACCTTACAAAGAAAGGACATAAAACATTTTATATATTTTTTACTATACTGTTAAAGACTTCGAATTTATTTCGTACGATATTTAAAAGTAAATTGAAAGTGATTGTACTGAACTAGCGATATTTGTCTTTTTAAAATCTAAAGAAATGCTAAGTAAACTTCAAACATCAAAATTTTAGGCTATTAAAAAAAACTAGATTAACGTGACCACTTTCCTGTGTTGAAAAACATCACAAAATCTCAAGTTGAAAATTTGCCGCCAAATACCAATAGGTGTGTTCCAGCAGTTGCACTTGAGAACCAGCTCCTCCACAGATTTAGCGTGTCTACCAACTTGGTCCATATCGTCACTTAAGATCAGGTCAGATTATGGCTATAACATATGGCCTCAAGTATAAACAAACAAAAAAATACTAGAAACATTGCTCTAACTTATTACTTTTTCATACTTATTCAGCTTAAGTAGAGTCGGTATAATGTGTTGAATTTGTAGTATGGTTGTATTTATTATTTTAGTTAATTCTCCTATAGATAAATTAACTATAATCTGATGATCTATTCATTACTAATCACTTTTCAGCTCCATGTACAAATGTATATTAATTAATGTAAAAAATGTACTTTATTATCTGCCGATATCTATTGAAATAACTAATTTCCTGTATTTAAAATCATATAGAATGAAAGGTTTTGCTAATAGTTAGATTATACGCGATCATTTAACCTTAATAACTCACCCAATTATAATAATTATCAGCCATTGCTTCTGGTTCTAATATATACATACCTGCCCCATAAAGGCGTTCCATGTCGTAATTAAATGGTAATTCTATAAATGATTATTGGAATTTAAAATTCAATTTTAAATATTACTGTTATTATTATTTCGTAATAGGGCCACCCAAGATACATCCAAAACATTAATAGCAATTTCAAATATTATGAAAGAGTCACACAATAACCTTTGATAACGGTATGATACAGGTTTACATAGGCAGATACCATCATAGAAAAAAAACTGTCGGACATTTCAATACGACATTAGCGTAGTGGTAGGGATTTTTCTAATGTCTGCCTGGCTAGCTACCACCCTCAAGTTGAAAATCTGCCGCCAAATACCAATAGGTATGTTCCGGCAGATGCATTTGAGAGACAGTTCCGCCCCACTGGTTAAGCGTGTCGACCAACTTGGGCCGTATCGTCACTTAAGATCAGGTGAGATTATGGCCATAACGCTAAAACCTTTTAACTATATAAAAAAACACCGTCGACGTATGATAGGACACGACAGATATGTCCTTTTTGATACTGACTACCATACACCAGATAAAACATTAGTTATAGATTATTTGTTTGTAATAAGGGGCAAACGTGCAAGCGTGTTACCTGATGGTAAGTGATTACCGCCGCCCATGGACACCCACAACACCAGAGGAATCGCAAAGGAGTTGCCGGCCTTTATTGGAGGGATTGGCTCTCAAGTGCTATTTGGCACATAGTGGCACGTAAACAGTCGTTGTATATCCAGCAATAAAAGAGAATGGTAGATGTTTGTACCCGACTGAGTTGCAATCACCAGACACATAAACCCGAAATAGTGGCTCTGTTTGTTACATGTAACATCTTCATCATGGTAAAATTGAATTATCGACAGTCGAAATCAAACTTAGAACAGAGAAAAAAATCATAATGTGTTTATAATTGAAATAAATATGTTAATAATCTATCTGAGACACTCAATACTAGCCATCTGAGATAATAATGGTAATAAAAAGAAATAAACATTAACTTATTATAATTAACATAGGTCTGATTCTACGAACTCGTACATATTTAAACTATAAAACAGTTCAGCGTGGGAGCAATTAAAGTCTCTTACAGTCCGGAGATGACAGCCGGTTGTTTGAAGCTCAATTGCTGATAATTCTGTCGTCGTTCGAGTGAGGGCCACCCGAGACAAGGGCCGGGGAATTTATAAGTATATTGACACAATGTGGTAGTATATTTCGGATACCTACTCAACACTGTGTTTTAATAGTTAAAATGCCATTACAGTTGTACTTTTGTGAATTTTATTAATTTGAGTAAAAAAATTTTTAGATCTAGGGTGGTGGCTAGCCAAGCTGGTATTAGAAAAATCCCTATCAAGATGCTGCGGTTTCATCACGGTGCTTACTTCATCGAAAGCTCAAACTCATTGTAGGTGGATTGGAACCAGGACCCTAGACGCGGCGTCCGTATACTTTAACAACTGAGCTATCATCGCTTGGAATATTGTATCATTTATTAAATGACTAGCTGACTTGAAAGACGTTGTCCTGTCTTAACAATGAATACTGAATTAGAATTGGTATAATTAATAAAAAATATATTATCCAAAAACATATTATAATTACTATTGTCATGCTCTATGACAACTGACAGTTATGTAAAATAATATTGGCGTTAAATTTTCGTAAATTTTCTAATGTTCTAATCAACTTCATTAATTTTTTCGTCCATAAGAACCATCTCCTGATTCCATCCGTTCACGCGTGATGCGATGACCAAGGGTAATAGAGATTCATTTATATATATATATATATATGTTAATATTCTAGCTGCAATCCGTCCACTATGTTAGGCGTCTTTTAGCCATCGTAAATAATACGGCGAATAAAATACAAAAACTATCAAATAGCAATATCAAATAGAAGCGATGATAGCTCAGTGGTAGTGTGCATG
This sequence comes from Actias luna, assembly GCA_039707435.1. Classification (NCBI taxonomy): domain Eukaryota; kingdom Metazoa; phylum Arthropoda; class Insecta; order Lepidoptera; family Saturniidae; genus Actias; species Actias luna. Next base: position 9,549,438 of record JAZHAC010000002.1, on the reverse strand, counting down.
ACTTCGCGTGAAGCGATGATAGCTCAGTGGTAGTGTGCACGACTTCGCGTCAAGGGACGTGGGTTCGAACCCAAGCACCTACAATGAGCTTGAGCTTTCGGTGAAGGAAAACATCGTGAGGAAACCATAGCATGGTGGTAGGGCTTTTTCTAATGCCCGCCTGGCTAGCTACCACCCTCTAGCTGTGAACCTGCCGCCAAATACCAATAGGTGTGTTCCGGCAGTAGCACTTGAGAGCCAGTTCCTCCACAGGTTTAGCGTGTCTACCAACTTGGGCCGTATCGTCACTTAAGATCAGGTGAGATTACGGCCATAACGGTAAACCTTAAGTATAAAAAAAATAAAAATAATAATATATAGAACAAGAAATCTAAAAGATAAAAATCTTATCTTATAAACTAGCTTTTACTTGCAGCTTCGCTTGCCTTAATAATGATTTAGTCAAGCCAATCGGATGACGCAATAAAAAATTTCAAATAAAGTTAATTTACCCTTTAACCCACTTTTAATAAGTTTTTAGCGAGAAAAAAGTATCACCGTGTCCGGGTTTCCATATATTTCTATACTAAAAATCATCATAATCGATTCAGTAGTTTAAGCTTGTAACAAACAAACTAACAACCGTTCTCGTTTATAATATTAGTAAGGATTATAATATTAATATTAAGGATAATAAGGATTTGTATAAATGATAAATAAATAATTTTGTAGTTTTGTAAACAATGAAACTAGTAAAAAACGTATGGCGGAGTTGTCTATAAAATATTTTAATAAAACAATGGGGATAATAATGATTTATTATTACTAATACACAACTACGGCTTATTTTACTGTCGTAATATTAAACCAAAGCATGTTATATATACATACAATTGTTAAAAAATGATGTCTTCCACAAATAAACCGTGGAATATTATACAAAAATTAATTTAATACATAAGGTTGATAGTTAATTAAGAAACAATAAGCGTGAATCTCTAGTTTTTCTTGTCTTATTTTTAAAATGGTTTACAAATCAGACAACACTTCTATATCAAAGCATATACATAATAAAGTGTAAAATATAAAAAGATGCGTGACTTTTAAAAGTGAACACAACTTACAACACCATTTTCATACGTTGTCTTGGCACTATTTATATCAAAGTTTTTACTGTTTACCCTCTTCTCTATCATAGTTGAAATGGAAAAAAAAACACTTTTCTCTGCAAGTATTAAAACGCGCTTGATTAAAAAACCATACAGCATTACAGCTATATAATAAAAATCATATTGCAGCATCAGATACACGCCATATCCAATATTATTTTTATTCTTTATGCAAATGTTATCTAAGGTACGGGGTAAACCTTATCCAGAAGTGTCACTCTCAGCTGCGGAATCGATTTGGAAGTTTATTCAGACTGACAACGCGTGAAGCAAGGCTGAGCTCGGAATCTATTCCGCTTGCTACACCTTCGCTATAAGCCGATGTCTCGGATCGAGGTGCCTTACTTGAGTTTAGGTGCCATTTTGTATCAGTCTTTATTACTGTTTGAATGAAATCTATCGAAAAATATTACGTTCACTTGAGTAGTAAATTCATACTTGTACAAAATACACAATACGTCGGTGCACAAACTAGTGACTTTAAACCCTAATTAATTACATTGGTTCAATCAATAAATAATCAATAGGTGTTCTATCTACTTAACATGTGTTTGGACTTAAAAGAATGAAATGAGCCTTACAAAACTTCAGTTATATACCTTATAATTTATATTAAAGTACTTAATATTTTGATTAAAGATATTACTGATTATGGTTAAATTTTAACAAAATTCTATCTTTTGCATGGAGTTTATAGTCGATTGTAATAATCTAAATATAGTCAGAGTATACTAAAGAAATGATTTTTAAACGTTGTTTTATTTGAGCGGATAACACAATTACTCACGAAATTCAAAACGGTTTCACCCAAGTCGTTGTGTCACCTACACGAGACGTCTAAATTAGAATGGAGGGTTGTCATTGTTCAGATCGGACTTTGCCGGTTATCTTTTGTGACATTGTACATTTAAAATAACTCGGTTGCGATGTAGAGATACCATCGAAATTTATGTGGTGGGGTTGCGAAACGGTGGCTGGGTACAATTGGATGTGACAGACAACGAGTTTCCCAGAACGGTGCGCTCGAATAAAGATACGCCATACAAAACGAGTGTATAGCAAAAATCTGTGCTTTATATTGATTCCATCATTTACTTACTTTACTTTTTTAAGGTATACGTTCGATAATAGACTATTTTCATATTCTAGAAATTCTGTTACAAGAGCTTCTTTTCAACATATAGTTTATATATAGTCCAAACGTAATAATGAATTGAAAACTTCTGTGGGCGTCCCTTATTTGATTTCTATTGTTTTGTACGCACAATACTATACTCCTATATGTACGTAGTAATTTATCGAATATTCGACATAAATTACGTCAACACAAGACCGTGTTACATAAAGAACGACAAACAATAATAAGAAAATGAAAGTATAAACAGCGGAATAAACAATATTGAAATAACAAGAAAACGGACTTCTATGCGAGTGAAATGGAGGTAAAAATTCGTAATACTAACAATATGCCATTCCCATCAATTTTATTACAACATTGCTCGGGTCATTTAACACGTCAAGTAATGGAGAGGTTTCGAAGAATATTTTTCATGATATTATTTTTTCTTTTCATTCTTTATCAGGATATTTATTTACAAATTATTAAGTATTGAATAATAAAAAAATCGGGAATATTTTTTGTATTATTTACAATATAATATAATTGGAAACACCGAAAACACTCTTTAGAAGTATAATAATACTTGTTATGTTAATAATACATGTTAAAGTATACATGTAAATAATATGAAAATGTCATAAAGCTACTCATAATTCTTTGTTAAAATATTAACGAAATACATAAATACGGTGTTACATTATCAATATGCTTTTTGATTCAATAATATTTATTCTTCAATCTTGTATGAACAAGAAATAATATTTTAAGTAAACTTTCAAAAGGGTAAACGAAGTAATTAATGGTAGCTCGATTAATCGCTATAAGTATTAGATTCCTACCTGATTATGCAAAATGTATCTTAACAATTAGAAAAATAATCATTACGTACATATATAAAGAAAAGAGAAAATCCATTATGCCCCTGAATAGTGTACCAATAATATTACAGCATTTATATAAAAGTAAATAGTTACCGTGCCTTGTAATGCAATATACTCTGCAATTTCTCGGTATTTCGAGCCAACTGAGATAATTATTAGAGTCAATAATGTGCTTTTAGCGAGATGCCAGACAATCGATCAAACAGCTGGTCGCGAAGGCAAGTAATTTGATACACAACGCTATGAGGACACAAATAAAATCACTTAGCCACAGAGTGGTACCCCGCGGTGTATGTCTACCGCTCACTGTGTCAAACACTGATGTTAGATTGCGCTAGAAGGGTTTACAAATTGTTTGTGGACATATTTGATACAATACTCTTTATGAGACTAATAAAAGTACTATCTTATAGTATTGTAGAATGATTACCCAGTATTTAATGTTATAATTTCTTGGAAGTAAATTAGGTACTTACGTATTAACGCCACCGTAGTAGAAATTCGTTGGTTTAGGTTAGGTTTGACTTGTGTTGAGAAAAAGCGAGAGCCGATCGCGGTAGCGGTCCGTGAGCGCCGTATATATTTACGACAAAGAAGTATTTCAATTATTACTGACTAGCTAAATATACGGCGTTTACGGCGTATACGTTTTTTCTCAAAACAACTCAAAACTAACCTAAACCAACTAATTTCTACAGCGGTGACAAAATATAAAATAAAACACTTTATTTAACATCGAAACACTTTAGAAGTCCAAAAAACTTTATTTGAAAGCGAAGTATTTGTTACTATTTAGATGGTGCGGTGGCGTTAATACGTAAGTACCATAAATTATATCAGTGTTGTATTTGCGATTAAAAATAGAAGTAGGAAATAGTAGTAGTTGGCTATACTTGACCTAAGTAATGGAATTAAATAACTTGTATATTTATTAAATAGGCGATAATCTGTTGAATACATAAATTGTTTTACACTTATAAGAAATACATTAGATAATATTATATTTTGTTTACAATCATAATACATAAGTCATTCAGAAGAGGAGCAATATGACTTCGTGAGATTAATAGACCATATTGAATAAAACGTCTTTTTCTGAATCCATTTAATTTAAAAATGTAATGTATAAAAGCATATAATATAATATTCTTATCATCGTTGAAAACTCGCAAAAATGTAAATTCTTATAAGATATATTTTATTTTAGAAAACTTTAACTATATCTTTAGGGAAAATACCATGTAACAAATAAAATACTACATGTTTATGTTATAAAATTTCATGCAACATAAAAAATATTCGTGTCGAATAATGTATATAATGTGTAAAACGTATAGTAAACTTGTATAGTTAAATATGTTTAATAAGTGGAAATAAACACTTTACTCAATCCTAAATGCACCATTTTTTGTAATTATTTGTTATAAACGATTCATAAAAATATAACATGAAAAAAAAACATACCTCTACAATCATTAAAGGAATAATTATATTAGAGCTGTCTGAATTAAGGATCATATGATCCTCTTTACTTGGTCTTACATTAAAAATAATTTAATAACCTGAGTAATGTTATTTTTGATTCAACTGTATTGATATCACAATGCTAGAAAAAAAATTGAATCCCATGCCACACGGTATAATTATTTTCTTTAACAATTCTACCTAACTGCTTACCAACATGTATGTCGTATGTGCAATACACAATGTCAATAATAGAGTTATGCGACCACTGAACCTCGTTGACCTAATTAAATTCCATAACTTTCAACTAATAGGCTGAAATTTTAGAGATACAGTGTTTCTTGTTTGCAACGTTAAGTTGAGATTGACTAAACAATGGAAGTAATTTATCCACATATGCGATTAAATAGTGTAGGTACAAACAATTCCAGGCTATGCAAAAAAGCTATTGCTCACGTGAGATTTTCAGCTGTGCACTAGAAATACGTACGGATAAAATAGGGCGTGAAATTGTTCTGCGAATAGGCGGAATTTGTTTATGAAAGCCCAGCTTTGTTTCTAAAATTTAGACGTAACGTTTTCCTCTTCTGGTCCTAGTGGGCCGAGATGACGCCGTATTTGTCAACTTAAACGCCAATGTGTCAGACGTTGATGTTTTTAAGGTAAAACATTCAGGAAAGATGGAGATTGTGTAAATGGCTTGTCTTCGTTTGTTTTTGGATGTAAAATCTGACGGCGTTGATTTTTAATTTGCGAATAAAATCTAAATTTCCATTACATGTTCACATAAACTTGTTTATGAAGCTTTTCTTTTATAAATTCTTGACGTAAATAAAAAAATATATAGAGGATAAATTATCTTGATCAAAGCAGATTAGTAAGATTTATTGTCATTCGATAATAATTATCATTTAATCAAAGTTTAATAAACTGTCATAATATAAATACTTTATATGTGATATTGAAGTTTCTCTATATAATATCTAAGGTTTGCGATTAAGTAAACCTTGTTATTAAAAAAGTGCAAGCACTCAGTCGTTTAAAGCATTTATTGACGAGCCTAGGTAGTAAAATTGACTCCCTTGTCGGGATGGCATAAGACATGACGCTCTCTTATGCCGCCATGCCCCCGTTGCGGTATATTATTGTACTCTATATTTTCTTTATAGTTTTTTTTTATAAATTCTAATATTAACGTAAATGTTACACATCTGCCGGGTGTCCCGTCATGGACAATTTTTTTTCAGTGGTTTTGACCATCAATGTTTAGATTAAGGTTGGACAAGTAGCTTTAAGAAACTAAGTTATATACCGAAAGGACGTCGGCACCGTCAAGTTTTGACAACAGTTGAAGAGCAGAAGTTGTAGGAGTGGAGGCTCGATAAGTGGGTTCGAGTGGCTCGCAACGGATAGAGTGACAATAGATAGGGGACCTCATAATCAGAATCCGCCATATTGATAACATTAGGTGTGTTGCGTTCCGGAATCAGACCGTCATCATCAATTGTCCAGGGAATAACACGCCGATTATTATTGTTTTAGGCAGTACTTTGCTTTAAATCAGGCATAGTCCTACCACTTTATCGTACCTTTTAGGTTCGTATATGTACATTGAAACCAAGTATAAGTATGTTACAACACAAAACGAGAAGTTACTCATTTCAGTAACTAGCTGACACCCGCCCGCTACACTAGGTATCAAAGCGACTTCATTTTTTGCGACAGTTTCAACATTTATCGTCATATTACAACCAATTTACACAAAACCTTAATAAATTATATACCTAAATTTTTCTTATGAACCACTCTGTCTATTGGAGAAAACCACACGAAAATCTGTTCAGTACTTTTTGAGTTTATCCCGAACAGACAGACGGACACGGCGGGCGACTTTTTTTTATAATATATAGTGATTAGGTTCTTGCCGGTATATATTTACTTTCAATTTCAAAGGATTTACAGACTTAAATAATTCATTTAAATAATTTTGTTTAAACAATTTCAATTACCGTTCATCCATATTACGTAAAGTTGTAACGTATTCACAGAATACGGATGCACATTGACAAATAGCTGTAGTTTCTTCTGAACAAAGTGGGCTATATTTCGTTCCCACACTGTAAACGTTTATTGAATAAGTAAGCAGTGGATTTTATAAAGTGAAGTAAGCGGTATCACATTTTTATTCTAACTACGTCAATTTGTTTGTTATTTATCTGTTATCGAAAAAACATGGGATGACTGTTTTGTGTGACAAGCAATAAGGTTAATGCACTTGTTTGGTTTTTATAAAGAGCCCCAAATTACTCTGTAAAAGACGTAACTCGTCGAAAGACGTAACTGTAAAAGGCTCTAAAATAATGATGTGGTTATTTCTAGTATATAACTGGCTTTCATATTAGATTTGTTTAGGAACTCAGAAAAATTGATAGGAAATAATACAGGTTAAATTTAATTATTTTATTAAGGTCTAATTAACTTAACTTCAAATTGAGTATAAGAATCTTAACTGCAAAAAAAAGAATACATTTCTAACATACAATTTCTTAAATAAATATTTTTAACCAAATTTTTAGCAACCTGTAATAAAATTAATATATTAATAACGTATATATTTATCAGTGTTTATATTAAATTAGCGCAGTAATTATTATACTTCTAATAAACTAATATCATGGTTATATAATATCTTAATTTTATTTAAATATTCAATCGATTTACCTAGGAAATTAATTTAAGACCGAAATAGTACTTACAACGTTTAATATTTTGTTATTTTCTCATGTAAATATCATCAAAATGACTTCATCCCATCTATCTCCTCACACATAACTGTGACTTAAATACCTTATTCATATCGTGTGTCGGCTTAGTTCCAACTATGCTGTGACAGTTTTTATCATCATAATAACCACATACGTATTCGAGAGCAGTCTTTAACTTTACTTCACACTAAAAAGTTAATTTACAAATACCATGCAATCAAAAATAAACCTTATGCATATGTAATAAAATTTAGATGAACTGCTTAAATAAAATGATCTAGAAATGGGTTAGTCACATGAACCTCTGGCGCCACGTGCTGGCCTTTTATAACAACAGGGAGTTCTTTGGCCTTCATTTTTTTAAAGGCAAAACACCATTAAATATGTGGCAGTAAAAACATTAGATATTTACGATGTTATAAAAATATTTTCATACCGCTGTTAAATTTTAATATCAAATTGTTACAGGTAAGCTGAACCATAACAAGGTTTTAATGTAAACAAAATATAAAAGTTAAAATATATTAATTGTACTTTACTATAAAGCAACATTAAAATCGACAAGCATTAAATAAAGCGTCATTCTAAGTAGGGTCATTTCAATTATCACTTGGCATATCTTTAGTCGCCAACAATGAGAGACAACCCAGCCAAAGCGCACTGCAGCCTAACATCTTATTCTACTGAAGGGCAGGCCGTGTCGACCCAGCATGATGTATACCGTGGATATAATTATTTTTTATCAGAGCGACATCTTACGAGAAAATAAATAATTTGCATTAAACAAGAAAATAACAGCAACAGTATATCCGAGGTAAGAGTTAAATAATTTACAATCGATTGACATTTAATTATTTCGGAACAAAATAATTTAAATTCTACCGCCAGTGTTTATGCGATCATTTTAATTCAATCGGCTGTAAGGTATCGAGTTATACATATGAAATTAAAATAGTGACAACATTTTTTATATAAAATTCCTCGCATATGTATACTTTTCACGGTTTAGTAACGATATCCCGTTGTGTCGATGTGACATTTGACAAGCATCTTCTATAAAGTTTGAGGTAAATCAACCGGGGGGAACGTCTTTTCGATGCGCGTAGAAACTCAACCTTTACGATACTCCAGTGAACAAAACAAAACAAGTTGGACTTGTCAATGCCCACGCCTTTGGTACGGTAACTTGATACAACCAGGCGGATACATTTAACACCAAAGAGAGGTTTGCGAGCGGCCGTATCGCATGTGAACAGGGCATTAAGCAGAGCGATGAGCGATGCGACAAGCGAATTGCTAAGGTCGCCACCGCGCTGATGGTTTCGCACAGGTATGCGTTATTCCGTTGTGACTGTAATCTTTAAGGAGACTACTAAATGTCACGCACATACAGTACGTGTTCGGGATCACTTAGCATGACTTCTACGTTTCAGCTGAACATTCGGTTTTCATTCGGAAACGAGATAACAGCAACGAAGCTATTTACACTAATTTGTATTTCGAAAACATCCTATTTGGATATTTCTTTTCATACAAATTCAAAAATAAAATTTAAATAAGAAAAATATTGTTCGCTTATAACACTATAGTTGCTATACAAGCTGTCCATCCGCTTGCCCGTGTCACGTAAGAGGATACTTTAATATCCGATTCATTGTTCTGTTACAAATTTGTCAGTGATCTTTACATTAAACTTTTTCTCTTTTAAAATTTGAGACGGGTCCATAATCCCTCTACGACTGACTTTTGGAGTAAATCATCGTCACATGATGCTAAGACCACACAAATAAAATATTTCTTATTTTACTCTTATTTTCCGTTGTAACCACAGATTAAGGTAAAGAATCAATATCAATTACACGTCATCCGATTTCTTACAAATTAAACCATCTAAATCTATATATATAAATTCTGTAATAAATATAATATTTCTCGTCTCATCCAGAAATAGCAAATAACTCAATATAAGTTACGTAATAATTACGATATTAATATCATAAAGCGGAAAAGTTTGCTTAACCGCCCTGATCTTAGGAACTACCAGTCCGATAAAAAAAAATGTATTTGATAGAGCCATCATTGACTAAGATTTTAGGCTATTGAAAATCATGCTACCATTAACAGGAGCAAAGCTGTATTGAAAAAAGTTACTCAAACGAGCAAAAAATATTAAATAAAATTTTAATCCCACGCGAACGAAGTCGCGGTCACATAGTATAATAAAGACGTTGGTTGGCTAACACACGAAATGGGGACTGAGTTCCCTTTTGTGACGTAGAGGCTCCCCAGGAAGCGCTTTTTCGAAATTTTACCCCTGAGGGGATAAACGAAGGCGATAAAGATTTTATTGGAGAAAAAAAAATCTTAGAAAAAATACAACAAATACGTGTTTCAGCGTTTTTAAAATGTCATCTCCTACGTATAATATAGTGGACGAAATATTTAATTTATACTTTTATTGAGAAATCTCTAAATTACCACACCTATATTGACTTGAAATTGGCGATGGATATTGTTTTTATGGTATAAACACCTACAATGAAGGGATATTACAAACACGCGCGATTGACGGAAATAACGGGTACGCACTTTTTCTTAATACATTTTCGTAATAAGAATTTATTCGGCGAATTATTACAATTTTATTGTTATATTATACATAAATAATCATAGATTTCTTGTTAATTTCTTTTGGTTTCGAGTAACAAAAAATATTCGTAATGTTAATTTATGGTAAACACCGTAACAAAAGACAATTAAAATGGGTAGATATACATTCATCACCATCTTCATGCCCTGTTTCTAAGTAATTTATGGTCGGCGCAGTACGTTTTCTTTTTCCACAAAACTCTATCAGCCGGCATATCTTCATTCACTCGCTTTTCTTTCATCTCAATCCTCAAACACATATTGCAACATTCATATCCAAACATATCTTACTTCATCATTCTAATATTATAAAAGCGAAAGTGAGTTTGTTTATTTGTTAAGATTTCACGCCTAAACCGCTGAATCGATTGTGATGAATACTGGTACAGAGACAAATGGAACCCAGGAGACGGAGATAGGCTACTTTTTATAGCGAAATCTGTATTGAAAGTAGGGTAAACAGAGGGATAACCTTTGTGTGAAACTTTTTATTGCGTCATCCGATTTGTTTGACAAAATCGATATTAACGCAAGCGAAGCCGCACATAAAATTTAGTAAATTATATATATATATATATATATATATATATATATATATATATATATATATATATATATATATATATATATATATATAAAATATATAACACGTTTAATCTGTAATTTCTACAGGTAGCCTGTTTTACATAGCACAAACAAAGCCATTTCTTCAATGGTTGGGTTCCCGGGTAAGCTTTTTATCGATCGTTATTACTTATTAACATTATTAATATTTAGTCCCTGTCACGCAAGGAGAGAACCCTCAGGCCATATGTAAATGCTTCTCAGTTAATGCACGGGAAGCAATCGCAATAAGCACCAAGACGATAATTTGAGATAATTTACGTAATTCGCCATAATTTACATTGTAAGTGTATGTATTTATTATGCGTCTTAAAAATTATTCGATCTCAATTTAACAACACTGTTTCTGAATTGGACTATAATTATACACAAAAAATATCTATATAGTATAATAAATAGCAAATACCTTTATTAGCTATAATAGATTATACCTTTATTTATATATCTTTATTTATAATATGATCATATAATATCAATATAGTATTACTAGTCATTCCTACCTGCTTCTCCGGGCGAATAACATATTTAAGAAAATCCTGTTTTTGTTTTTATTGGCAGAATTAATGTTCATAAAAGTTAGATAGCAATATAATTATGATGGATAATTGAAGTTCAAATAATGAATAGCCCTAAAACATCTACAAATAATTTCGCATCGAACTAGCCAAGTCAGACCTTAGGCTTCAATATATTATCCTAAGTTAATCCTAAGAAGAAATTATATTTTATGCTGTTATAAAATATTTTATGCTGGTATAAATAAATTTCAGGACTGACCATTGTACTCGGCACCCATTTTGATCTCAATTGAACTGAAGTCAACAACCCAGGCATATACGGACCGTTTATTTTGAAAGTGGTGAAAGTCCACTTTCTTTTGTTTCGAGAAAATTAAAGGTTATACTATATTTGTTGATAATACAATTTCATTTACCGACCGATTTTAAGTTGTACAAAACATGGGATTTTTTTGAGAAATTAAACACGGACTAGTTATATATAAAAAAAATATATTAAATTAAGCATGAATTACGTGATAGCTCATTTTTCTCAAAAATGGACTTACACCACTTTCAAAATAAACGATTCATATCATAATATTAAATTTGAAGAATCTCATTTCACATTTATGTTTTTGATTGAATTGAACTTACACCAATGCGTGTTGTAAACACTAATCGATAAACTGTGTGTAAAGATTTTGAAATGCTATTTACTTCTTGTACCCTAACAATGTGGTTCATAATCAACACACTAAGCCTAGTGGGAAATCTATCTCTCAGAAACAGCTACCGAATTAGCTAAAAAGGCAGGCATTAACAAAATGCCCTGCTACCATGTTACAATTTTATTAGGATGTTTTCACTATCGAAAACTGAGGTTCTTTATAAGATGCGAACCCACGTCCACAACGTCATGTCCGAGCACAGACTATATCAGTATCATATTTACGTTACCAATATCTATTTTATACAGATCTCTAAGATTTAACATGTTTTTACAACATAAAAATTGCACTTTCGACTGATCCAAGTAAAGTTGTTTTATACGAAAATTACAATGTACCTTCAATAATTATCAAGTTACATCTTTTGATTTTATCATATTTCCCTGATTTAAAATATTTTAATATATTGAACATTTACCCTTATGACTGTCGTGCTCGGTACAAACAACGATTTTCATAAATCTAAATAAGTGGTGATAGCATCTGGAGTAATAGCAGTTATCCTAAATGATTTAAATACAATAAAGTCACGACAAATACGTAATATAATAACATTTAAAATCGACTCAATAAGAGGTTAGTCTGAACATCGCACTGAGCCTCGCAAAGTTCATCAGATAATGAGTACATTTGTTGCGTGTGAAACTAGATTTCTATTTTGCACGAAGCAATGTTCCGCGTAAGCTTCAAAGACTTAAAGCGTCGATAAATCATTGGAACATTCTAACGCTTCATTTTGTTGATCAAGTGCGCCGATGACGTCCCTTAAAGTGCTTTCTTAACAGCCCTTGTGTAATAAATTGTAGAATGTTTTGTTAAAACTGCAATAGCGCGAATCAGATTTGCAGCGAAACGTATTATTGCGTTTCGATGGGATTTAATACGATTGCTTTTCTTTTTAATTGATGTTTTAAAGTACCTCGAGGTAACAATAGGTACATGCATTTGTTTACGAAAACAATGTAATTATCTTAATGTTTTTCTACCTTTAATTAATGGATTTTACCTTACATTTCAAACTTACTTCTAGAATTAGTAATAAATTCACGCAGGTATAAAACATCATATATCGACACATTATCTGGTTTTTAGGGCGATTAATTTAAATTTTATATTATATAAATCATACCCCTAAAATATTAGTCTCTTAATTATCAGATTTTTCAACGATACTTTAATAATCGAACAAGTGGACAACGAACACAAATAGCTTTGTTTCTATAATGTGGTCGATTGAATGATGCTTGATAATTTATTTTATACCCGCAGCAATTTTTTCATAATCAAATAGTTTCTTCGATAATACAGTACACCTAAAGTAAATCGGCCCGTGACCTCCCTGAAATTTTAGATTCAATGACCTGACAACAAAATAGATAGCTTTTACTATTAATCGTCGAAGGTATTCTAAGCATAGCAACAATTCATATGACATTAATCAGACATGATAGCAGATAAGGTTAATAAAATAGTTTTATCCAATAAATTTGCTAATAAATGAAAAACATGATTAGCAACCACAAAATTTTGTATACAAACTATAGAAGTAACTATGGATATAAATAATAAAAATTGATTTTAATTTCTAAATTTATTATAACATAAATATATACCATCTAAATTCACGACATAAAAATTTATACTCCTCTAATAACTGTCGAATTCTTCTGGCAAACAAATTACATGGAAGCGTTGACTTACTGAATGGGCGATCGCAACAAATAGTGTAGTAATTCCAAAGAGTTTTGAATAGAGTCCAATACTATTTTCGTCTTCGAACGATGATCTTTAAATTTTATATTTTGTTTTGGTGCGAGAAAATCGTTCGACAGAATGGATGCAATGTTGTAAGATAAGATGTAGATAGTAATGGTACTTGATTTGGTTATTTTAAATAACATGTCTATTGGAAACGTTTATAATTTAAGTCTATTGAGGAGATATCGAATAAGACCGACAGTATCATTTAGGAAGAAAAATGCGACTAAAAAGATAATAACCACGCTAACTTTATTGACTCCAATATACTACAAATGATCCTCATTAGTTTCAAAATGCCTTCACTCAGTTAATTTATATTTATGAAGACATATTAGATAACGTTCATCTTAAATGGGATGCATCTATGGAGGTTAAAAAACAGATATTATTATTACCATTTTAAATTTTAAAATATAAATTTCTGGTAAACTGACAAAGTCAGTAATAAGTATAGTATGTAAGGGGGACTTTGAAAGGGGCGCCAGTGGTAGAGAAGTTGTAAGGGAATCGTTTGCCTTGGTTTGGGCATGTCATGAGAAGAGAGGAAATGCATGTGGTGAGAAAAATAATAGATATAAATGTTGAAGGATGGAAAGGAAGAGCAAGATCAAAGAAAATATAGATAGAGTTTATGAAGAATGAGATGAAAGAAATGGAAGTGAATGAAGAGATGGCGACTAATAGAGATTTATGGAAGGAGAAAACGTATTGCACCAACCCCAAACAACTTAGTAACAGGATAAGAACATGATGATGAAATGGTATCAACGGTATATGACATCAACATCTAACCTGAATAAATTCTATTTGAACTTATTTTTGAAAGCTTCAATAAAAAATATTTTAGGTGGCTAGGGAGACTACTTGGGAGTTTTTGTTTTTATTTTACTGGAGGAAATGTTAATAAAAGTATACTATACATACCCTGTAGAAATAAGGATACTTGCACATATCGCAGCCCAAAAACCATACTATAAAATAAATTCGCGAATTCGCAAAGCCAAATTTCTGTACAACTGAATCGACTGCTGTTGTTCGAACGCATCTCTATAATGAATGCATTGTCCGTCTGTGCGTAGTCGATCACAGTCCATACTATTTTTATACAAACCTGTCTGCGTCTGTCAAGAATTAATACACGTGGAGTTGCTAAAGTTAGACAAGATTCTTGTAAGAGTTAATCGAAGAGCGTTTACGGATTTTTATATTATGTAATCGGAATATCAATCTTAAATATTTTATATTATTGTTATAATAAATTGTACATGTATTTTTTTATAAACTAAGTACAGTAATCATTACGTATTAAAGAATTGCCTCTCGTGACATAAATACACATTTTTTATTATGGCTTTTGTTTATGTAGGAAGTTGTTATTTAACTTTAACAAGATCACGAGACTCTTGTTAAAATAATTCGATATGGCCTAAAAAAAAAGCTCAAGTCCGTCGCAGGAATTCAAACACATATTTATTGACGCGTTGCATTTACAATATTGCTACTTAACAATTACTATTTATAGTTCATTTGCCTTGTGTACAATAACAAAACTATCATCACACAAAAAGCTAAAATAAACAACCAACCAGCAATACTCTATAAATTAAAAAATACGACTACATGACAAATCAAAATCTCGTCACATACTTTCATGCCCACTTATCTATATAAAATCATCATAGAAAACATTGATCTGTCATAACTCAATGTCATGAAAGTATAAATCCAAAGCGTTTCTAGGCACTATAACTATTTTTATTACCACATGTAACGCAAATGTTTGTTTCTTAGATATCAATCATGCTACCAGACAAAGAAACGAAATACAAAACAGACCAAACAATAAAAAGTTATTTTTGAAACAACAAACCATACCGTCTCTACGGATCCACAGTTCTGTTTCGTCATGAATGAAGACACATTTGCCAACGACAGCAAATCCAGCAGCGGAGTTATTTGATTTATTCCAAGCCAAGACTATTGAAAAGTTCCATCAAGAGTCATTTATTTGGACACTATAATGAAATTGTGGCGAAGAATCTCGAGCGTTTCTATCTTTTTTGTTATTTATTGCGCAGTTTAAATTTATAAACCGTACATCAATTTGAGTTTAGTCTTACATTTATTTTATCTACTAATTTAAATGATTTTTTGATTACAACTCTAAATTCTTATTTTGTAGTCGATAGCTCAGTTGGTAGTGTACGCGGACGCCGCGTAAAGGGACTTGAGTTCGAATCCACCTACAAAGAGCCTGAGCTCTCGGTGAAAGAAAACATAGCATGAAGCCATAGCTTTGTGGTACGTCTTTTTCTAACTGGCTAGCTAGTTACTATCCTCAAGTTAAAAATCTGCCGCCAAATACCTATAGTTGTATTCTGACAGGTAGAATTGAAAGCCAGTCCCTTCACTAGGCTTAGCGTGTCCATTATCTAATATCAGGTGAGATTGTGATCATAACGCTACACCTTAACTATAAAAAAAATGTTTTGACTTTATAGAGTGAGGAATTTAAATTTTTTACATGATGATTCGCGATCAGAAACTCACAAGCTATACTAAATATTATACGTATACGCATTAAATACTTTATTTTTGTTATGTACATAGTACTAAAAAAAGAACACTATTTCTATATCAATACTAGTTGGCCGAGCAAACATTGTTCTGCTCTTTTCGGTAGTTAATAACACAACCACAGTGGCATCTATCATATCATCGAATAGTAATAAACAGTAGTCTATATGGCTCGGTATTTTTAATTGTATTTATTTCAAAGAAATATGTTAAGATACGAATCACATATTGATTAACATCCATATTTTATGATTTTGCATATAATTATTTAAAAATTTGAATTATGAATTATGAAATAATTATTTAAAAAAAACACGAATTGGTTTAATAATTTTATCAGAAATAAATTGCTTAAACAATACGTTTTTATGCAAATGACAACTATATAGGTGAATTTAAAAGAAAGAATCTATCTAAATATAAAATTTCATCCAAATCCTTAAAGCCGTTTCCGAGATACACGAATTAATTACATAGATATACAAAAATTGGTCACTTAATAGTATTAAATAAATATACTTCTATTATTCAACTCGTTTAGACGTTCATGATCACTAGCAGATGTACAAAAGATTTTTATAGACAAACATAACAGGTAAGATACTTTATTATTAGTAGCAGTTATACTATAGTATTAATATATGGTATATATTTCAAGGTAAAGAATGTTTGAAGGAATGAATAAAAGATCGATTTTTGTCATTTATCGAGGTAGCCATCATGTCGCGTCATTGTCGTGATGTCGCCGGCGGTGCTGTTACAGACGAGTCCGCAATTTGTGGAATATTTCGAATTGTGTCGTTGGCCACCAGCGAACACGCATAACGTTGAATACGAAGCCTGACTCACGTGTAGGTAGACGATAGACATTTTAATTATGTCGCTTTTAATTTGTTTGTTAGAACAATTGTAATTGCTGTAACAAAAACTATAATGCACTTAGCGTGATTATAAATTCTCCTGAGATTCAAGGGACTGTGTTTTTACAGACCAAGTGCATGCGCACCTTATAGTAAAAAAAAATTACAATTAAACAATTTGCGTAGCCTAGAACGGGTAAATTATATTTTAATTATCTATTCTATTTTCTGTTTGCGAATATATTCTACCGTGCTCTATAATAATGAGGCAAAGAAAATAAAAATAAGTTTTTAATTATAACGACGTTGAACACATTAGGTAGAATAAGCGTTATGAGTTTAGTTTCTCAGTAAGACATCAGCATATGAAACTTGTCCTGTATATCTGAAATAATTTACTAAAAAGTAGAATCATATATAAATGACAGTTAAATGAAAAGTACATGAACTTTGGCACGCTGAAAATTATTTTTATATTATATTAGCATTTACAATAGGATTTACATGGTTAAAAACTAGATCTTATCGGGAACCAATCGTGACTTATACGAGGTTAAGGTGAGCTGCCGATAAAAGCAAAATGGTCCTACATGACATTAACTGAGAATCCACAGTAACATTACCAATTGGAGTATCAGTATTATGCTATTTATTATCATGCCTTGGTTTACCACCTGTATATTATAACTAGTTATTTTCCCCTAACCTGCCTTATATAGCATCGTGATTTATATAGCATTCATCAGTATATGATACAATCGATATTAATTTCATATTATAAAGCGGAAAAGTTTTTTTCTTTGAGCGCACTAATCTTAGGAACTTACTGGTCAGATTTTAAAACTTATTTTTGTATTCGATACAACAATAATTGAACAAGACCTACTACCACCATAGAGACAAAGCTGTATTGAAAAAAAGTAATAAAAACGGGTAAAAAATATTCAATATTTTCTGGTTCAACGTAAATAATGTCGCGGACACAGCTAGTTCATAATATAAATATTAAAAACATTCACTAGCCAGCTTTAAGGATGTTACTAGATTTTAACATACATCAGCTTGTCTATGGAACTTAGGATATTAAAAATAATATGTATATCAAGCCGCCATTACCCAGAGATAGAATCAGTCATCTTTCGATTTTTCATATTAACTACTTTAAGTAAATTAATTAAAGCGAATTTTATATTAATTCTAAACATTATCTAGTGATTTCAGTGTAGTTAAAATAAGTTGAAAAGTGAATTAATCGGCTAATGAACTTAATTAAATATTATGGTAATACTCGCTGTTTATTACTTGAAGCGAATGTCTGTGTGTCTCGCACGGGTGGTCGCTGTTACGATAAAATAATGACAGTGCCCTGTGACGTAATATGTCGGCATTTTACAGACAGGGCCCGCAAAAACAAAATTGTGGGAAACCAGGTAATACAATAAAAGACAGAAACATCGGCATTTTACTAAAGTATGTTATCTATTTCCATGAATTGTGTAATTCTGTATGTTTATGCTGATTTTGAGAACAGTATTAGGTATTGTTTTATAATAACTTTTATTTAAAAAACATTGAAACATAAAAGTTTTTTGATTACAAAATTAGCGTATTTTAGAATACTAGCGACTTCCTTTACGTTTTTACTATTAACACATCTTGCTAGTAATATTTATTTTAAGTGGGTTTTTACGTCGTATATTCAAGCTAAGTTTCAAGACAATCTGTCGCATAATTTTGGACAAAAAGATTTGACTGGAAAGTTAACACTCGTTCATCGTTGTTTATTCTTTGTAGAATAACATTAATTTTATCCTTACACCAAACAAATAAAATATTGAATTTGTAACTATTGACGTATCGATACTATAGAAAATCAATTACTAGTATCGAAATTCAAAGTTTCACGCTTCATATTGAGGAATATATTTTATTCCTATGTCAAAGTATAGGAACTACAGATAGGTACACATAATAAAGTTACGTGTATTAAATAAATAATTTGTAATATGCTTAACATTCTTATTTTCACCTGACATTGTACAAGCAGAGTGGCGCAGTGGAAGCGTGCTGGGCCCATAACCCAGAGGTCCGTGGATCGAAACCACGCTCTGCTAGGATATTTTTTTAAAAACCAGTTTAAGTTATTTTTAAATACTATATTATGTCAGATAATAATATCTTATCAATTTTATAATGATAATACGTTATATTTATTATATGAACGGTCTTTAAAATTATAGTCTGTCTATCTTTTGCCTATGTTAGGAAATATTTTCATTAAAGTCCCTTGAATTTTACAATGAACCTGGATGCTTAACAATCTCGTTACCACTTGCGTTAACCGAACCATTGGAGTGTAACTTTCTGTTATTATTTTGTACATCTGTCAATTTCACGGCACGACGCTTCGATTTGAAGAAACAGTAAGTACCCACCCGGATTGTCTTTGTTCGTCGCTAGTTGAGCGTAAGGAAATAATTATACTGACGAATTGAAGATGACTACTACGACTGAGTACACGGTAAAATAATTATCAATTCAATTATTTTTTGAATCGGTTCAATTGCCCCATTACCCCCTATCGGTGATGCGTAAATATTTGAAAGTTACATCACTGTAGGACGCTTATCATAAGGAAAATATTATGACGTATTAATAAAATACAAACTGTTATAACATGCTAATTTTGAACTTACCTAAATAAAAGGCTTTCGGCGCTGAGTTATAATTGTAAAAAAATTATGATACTGATAAAAGTTATAAAACAATTTTTACAATAGATTTTCTTCTTTCAAAGAATGGTTTTTATTTACTTTGATTTCTCTTTTTTTTACATTTTATAGGTTTGGTGTGGTAATGTAGCCCAAGATGATGGAGACGCTAACCCTAGTGGAAAGACTAGGCTAGGCTAGGTAGTGGAAGGAATTAATGTCACTAAAAATGCCATATAAATTCTTGCAGAGAAAAATATCGAACACTAATAATTTTCATTGTTTGAATTTCATTTGTTTAGATTTTGGCAAAAACATGCGTGAGCTGAATGCTTTCTCAGTTCACTTCAATTTTTATGCACTGTCCAAAATAACTGATTTAGCGGGAAAGATTCAACGTAGCAAAAATTAGTAGAACAGCTTGTAGATATAGGCATTTAGCAGTATTGTTAATATAGACAGCCACACATGCCAATTATCATTGTATTTATCAACAGAAAAAATAATTGTGCTTGGCCTTCATAATATATAAACCAGCCGAGTTATAAAGATTACAAAATTATGAACATAATTTAACAAACAGGTTATTAATTCTGTGTCATAGAATACTCCGATTGTAATATACTTACGAGCCCCAAAAATCAAGTACAACTAACATCTGCCATAGTTTCATAATACGGTGTATCCCACTGGGGTATCAGACAGTGATTTTAGTAAGATAGTAGAATATTGTTCGTGACATTTTAATACCACCATGCGCACTCTTATGAGCATCATGATTTTTGTTTATTATTGCATCGTCCAGTATATAGCCAGTCTTTCTGTAAGATTTGATGGTTAACATGACAACGATGACCTTCGATGTCGCCGTTTTTTTAGATAGTATTCTGCTTACCATCAACTTAAGTGCCGTTATATTGCTGTGCTACTACAACAAATATAAAATTCAAACATTGCACATTTTAATTTACTTATGCGGTAAAACAAAAATGCACTACATAAAATAATTACTAGGTATTGTTTGTTCAGTACAGTTTCTTGGATGTGAAACGTTTTGCCTCTGTAATTTTCTTGTTAACCTTCGAACAACGACTCTTATTAAGTCATCAAAATTATACCACGGCACGGCGCAATACCGTGGCGTTTCATGAAAAAATATTATAAGGACTTTATATAAATCGCATCAACTTAAGCGGTTTTAAGGAAAACTATTCAGAATAATTTTATACTTACTTGTTGCTTAATTACTTATATTAAATTAATTTCTGAATATAAACTTATTTTGGGTTTTAATTTGTGAGATATAGAATAATTAGTCATACGCAACAAAGTATCTGAACTGTAACAAAATACGTATTTATAATATTATGTTTTTAATTATAATATTTTGTAGTATAAAGAAAGATACCGTAATTTTTATTAATTTTGTTAAAACATTATTATCAAACGATGTGTCAATGATTAAAATAATATATTCTACAGTTCTTGAAATAAAGAGTTTTAATAAAAGTTATAAGAAATATTAGCCGTGAGTATATTTATTATATAATTTGATATGAAAATTTGTAATATAATCAATACTTTCGAAGGAACATGGGAAAACAAATGTCCTTGTTGAACATAATAGTATGGTAGTATTAATTTTAAAACTATGAGTAGTATTCTATTGTATAAATGCTAGATAACTGGTATGCTATAAGCATCAAACTACGACAGTTCTTGAGCTTACATCACTGGATATCTTCTCACTAATACAAGTCAAGAGTTGTCTTATACACCTAGCAATGGTATTAAATTCCAGGCTATGATTTTATAGTCAAGAGATACATCACTACACCGGCACCCTGCACACAAAACGTATCGGTCAGTGAAGTTCATTTAACACATCAACATTACCATATAATACTATGGTATATATAGCATATAATACAATAGTTTATTCAAAGGAACCGCGCCACTAATAACGACGTACTAGATTTTATATAAATTTTAAATGTTTCGATATATCGGTACGATAGTATTTCAAGCATAGCAATGAGCTCACTTCCGTATTCTTATTTAGATGTAGATAGATGGATAGATGTAGGTAAATAGAAATTTTTTTGTGTGCTTATCGGTAGTCAAATCTTTTTTTGCGATTGGAGATAATACAGCGGTAGTATCCGCCACACCGCAAAGTATTTAGACGTATAGGAAACAGTGATGCCCAACTAAACCCGAGGATTAAGTTATGCCCCTAGTAGTGCTCATTTCTAGACTAGCCTTCTGCCTTTTCTTTAGCAATTTTAAAAGATATCTTGACTTCTCGTCTGTTATTATGCGTTGTACACGACGTATTAACTAGGTTACCTCAGCATATCTAAGATATTAATAGTTGTCTTTTCTATCTCAGATGATGTAATTATTCTTACAATATATTTTTAACACTTTATTTACATTATTAAGTACATTATTTCTCTACGTGCAAGCAAAGGGATGCAGTGGCATTGTGCTGAAATCATAATCCAAAGATTCGAGGCTTAAACCATGCCCTTCTATATCTGTAATTTTATTTTATTTAGAAATGTAATATTAAATGAAAACTTTATTGAGTACACATTTTAAGTCCCAATTTTTCTAAGTAACCGAACAAGCAGAGTGGCGCAGTGGAAGCGTGCTGGGCCCATAACCCAGAGGTCCGTGGATCGAAACCACGCTCTGCTATAAGTGTTAATTTATTTTTTATTCAGAAATTTAATATATGATACTTTTATTGTGTCTAAAAGTTGATTTTCTATTTGCTAAGTAATCGAACAAGCAGAGTGGCGCAGTGGAAGCGTGCTGGGCCCATAACCCAGAGGTCCGTGGATCGAAACCACGCTCTGCTATACGTGTTAATTTTTTTTATTCAGAAATTTAATATGTGATACTTTTATTGTGTCTAAACGTTGATTTCCTATTTCCTAAGTAATTGAACAAGCAGAGTGGCGCAGTGGAAGCGTGCTGGGCCCATAACCCAGAGGTCCGTGGATCGAAACCACGCTCTGCTATACGTGTTAATTTATTTTTTATTCAGTAATGTAATATATGATACTTATTTTTTGTATAAACGTTGACTTCCTATTTCCTAAGTATTCAAACAGGCAACGTGGTGCAGTGGAAGCGTGATGGGCCCATAACCTAGAGGTCCTTGGATCGAAACCACGCTCTGCTATATGTTTTTTTTTAACGTCCATTATTTTTTATTGGATTTTAAAAGATAATAGTAGTTTTCAATGAGACTATTAAAGAAAACTGTTTAAAATGATATTGTAAAAGGAGATTAAATTTCTTTTGCATACTGTACAGTGTAATTATAGTTCAAAAACCATCCGATCAATCCTATATTGACTTTGTTTTCATTCACACATGAACTTTTATTGCGGCCTCGAAACTGCAGCTGGGGCTCTGTAAATAGCAATCTAACACTGCCAATATGAAACTGAAATATTACCTCTGTTTATATGTCTATCAAAGTTCTAAACTGAAATATATATCTATATATATTGAAATTAAATAAATTGTGAAGATGATAAAACCGCCCGCGGCTTCGCTATCGTTAATATTGATTTTGTCAAACAAATCGGATGACGCAATAAAAGTTTTGCAGAAAGTTTATCCTTCTCTTTATCCCACATCTTATAAGTTTTTTGTGTGCTAAGTATCCTATCACCGTCACTAAGGTCTCATCTATCTGTTTTCTAAAATTGATCATAATGGATGCAGCGGTTTAGGCGTGAAAGCGTAACGAACAAACAAACTCACTTTCGCATTTATAATATTAGTAAGGTTTGCTAGTTAGAATATGGTTACAATATCAATATATATAAAGCGGAAAGTTTATTTAGATTGTGTGTTTATTTGTTAGATCGCGTCAATTTTAGAAACTACTAGTCGGATTTCAAATAGTTTTATTTTATTTAATAGAACAATCATTGAGAAAGGTTTTAGGCTATATAACATCACGCTATCAGCAATAGGAGCAAATCTGTATTGAAAAATGTTACAAAAACGGGCAAAAATCATGGGTACAGCTAGCATATCGTATAATATTGTCTGAAGTAACTTGTTATTTGATGCTTGGATCAAATCCGGTGCGTTGAGATATTCAATAACATAATATCTCCGAATGTCCAATCTTCTAGACAAACTTTTAGAACGACGGATGTCTTCGGTTTACTCAACTTCGTCTGTTTATATAAAAAATCTTTATTACACTTTAAAATCAGAGATGTGGTACTTTCATAATTAGAAGCTCGGTAAGTGTTAACTTTAATTACTAAATTTATAAATTTTAACTCTGTTATACAAAAATAAATTATTAACAGCGTTGACAGAACTTATACCAATACAAGAACTAACTACTATTACAATTGATAGTATTAATATCGATTATATTATTAATCTTTATAAACTATGACGATGATTTAAATAAACATTAATATAAACAATAAATTTTGAATTCACTACTCAAACATGTCGGGACAAATGAATTGCTAGAAAAGGCTCTTCCTGTCAACCTTCTCGTTAAAAGCAATTACAGTACTCAATACTCGCTAAATATGACTAAGAATGTTTTTGTGTATTTATCACACCTAAATATTTCACACATTATACACATGATTTATTTTACAATTTCCATATAAAGCTTTATGTATACAGACAGCGACAGATACGGAAGTTGCACTATATTGCAAAGCCTACGATAATTAACTGAACTAGTCAAGCAGCGAAAATTGTATACATGTTAAAGGCGTTCAGTAATATAAGATTTATTTCGACGATATACTTATTTATGAAAATTACTACTTTGAAATTGTTAAACAACATATAAGGCATATTACCGTTCTATTAAATTTTTACTTTTATAATATGTGTATCAAACGCCTTCGTTTGCGCGTACCCAACACTTATTTAATAATTTTTGCGCGTTTGTGTAACTTTTTTTAATACAGCTTTCTTCACCTTGGTGGTAGCGTGATGTTAAACAACCTTCCTCAATAATTGCTCTATCAAATACAAAATCAATTTTTGAAACCCTACTAATATTTCCTATGATTAGCGCGTTGAAACAAACAAACAAACTTTTCCGCTTTATAATTATAATGTAGATTTCCCAAAAGCAAAACGATAGCATAAATTGCTAAATAGTTGCTTTAAAATGGCAAATTCGTATTTAGCTTTAGTGCACTCAATTTGTCAATTTATTTGCGACTTTTCTTAGTGCTTTGCTTTTGCGATGATGATAAACCCGTCACAGTGACTTTCTTATGATTTGTAATGCTTCGTGATTAAGCGGTATACATTCAATAATGAAGAGACTTTTAGGCTGGTATAACAGTGACGCCCGCCTTTGTATTCCATATTATTTTAGTGTTCATCATTATTTTTGTTCGTAGTGCACTTAGTATCAGATACACTGCCTTTACTTTGCAGTGCTACTATGAAATAGTATAAAATTAACACATCCTTCAAGGTATAAAAGCTATATTTAATCAAATAGTGTACTAACTCACAAATCTAAATAAAATGTATTCGAAACCTTAAAGAAAAGATTATGTTTGTGGTTATGATAAAGGTAGAATTAAAATTGTAGAATTGTAAGTAGAATTTGAAGGCTGGAAATCGTAAAATACCGATCTTAGTTATCCACAACAGAATAAAGTTTAATGATTGCTGCAATTCTTTAACTGTTACATCCAATTCGTAGTTGGAGTTTTGTCTTTAATAAAAATAACTACTATTATTTTAATATATGTAACGTTTTTGTAATTATAATACGGAATACTAAAAACGAAATATTTTGTCTTGGAGGTTATAAACATCCGTTACAATATACGGACACCATAATATTTACAACTTATACTTAGACGGAAGCTCTAATAGGTATAAGCCTTTAAATCCGATACTAACGGCCAAGCTGAATGCTAACTACAATAACTATAAAGGCAAACAATTTCCTTCTCAGGTTTATTATTTTTGTTAGTAGGCTCGTTGGTGAGAAAATTATAAGCTTTAGTAGGGTTAGAAGTGACTTGTAATATACGTTATGTGTATTGTTTTTATTCACTGTTTGTACAACTCGTTCCAGCTTGTATTTTACTATACTAGCTGTGCTCGGGGTTTCGTCCGTGGAATTAAAAATTATTATAATTTTTGCACATTTTTGTAACGATTTTCTATATAGCTTTGGTTACTATTGGTGGTAGCGTGGTTTTAAATAGCCTAAAGCCCTTCTTAATCATTGATTTATCAAGTATAAACAATTTTTGTTTTTAAACTGACAGGTAGTTCCTAAGGTAATAAGGGCCACACAAACTTTTTCTCTTTATAAGATCAATATAGATAGGGTTTATTGTAGACAGTCGAGCCCAAAGTAAATGTTTTTTTTTCTTAGACGATATTAATATATTTTGAATAATATAGCATTTACATCTAATTCTTATCCTTGTTTCTAGAATTCTCGTACTAAATAATGTAATATTTTCTTATAAACATTTGTTATAACCAAGAGAATAGTATATATTAGATCACCGAAGATCTGTATTTTCAATACATAAATTACCATCATAATTGATGACTAAAAGGTTCTTACGTAATTCAGTTTTCAGTTTTCAATAAAAAAAATATAGCAATGCTTTTCAAGCATTTTTTTCATATAAATATTTATAAAATCAAGAGGATAACATTTATAAAGGAAGAGATTAAACTGGTAGCTTGCTTAGACCATAAATCTGTAGATTAAACCAACCCATTCCCAGATTGCGATCTTACGTCCACGAGACTTCGCTATCGATAATTGCACAGATAAACCGATATTTTTGAAAAACAGCACAGCTTAGAGACTATTTCACTGTCTTACTTTTAATGAGAAAGCGTGAACCGTTATCAAGCTTATTTAGAATATAATACTTTATCAAGACATATATAAATTTTATTATAGTAGAAATAGTTATTACATTTTGTAGTACTTTTATAATACGGTGTAAAATCTTTATTATTTGCTGTTTTTTCTCCTCATAACTTTTCATATTGTCTTAAAACAACATACGTAATATGACATAATATAAATCATCGAAACAATACTTTATGTTGTTGTTATAGTTATTAAAAATAAAACAAAACTGTGCACGAACTATAAAATGGTCTCCTTAAACAATCCAAGCGCATTCGTAAATTCGATTGCCATATTGAAATAAATTGCTTGTAATCTTATACCCAAACAGCCCGAAAACAACTGAATGAGCGATATCAAGTTACCCAAGAGGAAATAATGCCTTCACTTTTGATCCCTTTTGCTTTATTTTTTCTTATATTCTATATTTAGTATATTTTACCCACAGAAAATATAAACGAATGCCCAGTTTTACAATGTCAGTAATAACTGTCTAATGCGTCGATTATTTCATGTCATAAATCAAGTTTCTGTAGATATATGAAAACAATTTATTTTATGAGAGCAGTAAAAGCATAAAAAAATATGATATACATTTTTGTATAAAAGTCAATTATAGCTATTAGTTTCACTAATTACAAAATTTTACAACCACAATTGGGTTTTATGGGTATTGGAAGAAACGCATATGTTATTAGAGAAAAAAATACGTGGATCGTAAATAATTTCTTGTGGTGTCCTGTAATTTTAGCTAATAAAATGTTTGTAGCAAAATTTAAATATACTTGATTGTTCATATCTGATAAATATACTTGATTGTTCATATCTGATAAATATAAATTAAAGTCAGATAACGGAATATAAAAAAATAAATCACATATTCGAAGTTTCGTATTGTTTTACAATGTAAGTATATAACATTTTGAAGTTAATGCTGGCATAAGTTAAGGTTAAAAATTAGTATATTTAATATATACGAAGACTTCAATATGAGTATTTAAAGAAAAATCCCAACAACTTTGAATAAGGTAAACCGTGGGCGTTCTGACAATGAGCACGTCACAGACTGCCCTTTCAGCTGTCAGCAACTTCAAGAAACCGGGGCAATTACATTGAAAGCCTCCGCAATGCTATCTTTAAGAAAAATAATAGTAACTTAGATCCAATTGACGTAAGGAGCTTATTAGCACGCTTGCTGTGACGTCTTGCAGATTCAGTTCGCTCATTTATATTCACAATTTATGTAGAAATGTTTTAGACATTTGTTTTTTTTTTATCAATTGAGGTATATGTATTCAAGTAATACTGTGGACTTTTAATATTGATTTTACTAACTTCTTCTTTGTAACTAATTGTGACATAAAATTTTGCAGCTTTTCAATCAATCTTGTAAATAAAAGTGATATCTAAAGAAAACCGAAAAAAATATAGGAGACCGATTAAATTTTAATAGTCGAAGAGATATTTGAGTAGACCCACATGCCAGCAAGGAATTCAAGATCTCTTCTGAGAAGAATTCAGGAAGAATTGCATTGGGCATATGATCTGATAGAAATAGTTTAATCATCAATTAAACATCATTCTGCTACAATGATGAATTATTACTGTCATTAAATTATGAATATTTGTTTCTATTTTATGGGATTACATTTAGCCTTTATTAGAAGCTTCTCGTGCAACTACGAGGAACCGTTAGAACGTAAGTATATTAAAGAATCTCACAAAGTGTTAATCAGTGATGAATCAGTGAAGCCATCAAAACACGGCTTGGCGCCTGTGATTGGTCAATCTGGAGTAGGAGGTATGACCAAAGCCGCTGTAAAACCATTATGATCTCAAATTACCTAGTACGCCCAAACCACGGATCGTGTGACTAATCGGTATTAAAGGTGCTGTTATGTCTTAATTAAATTATTCACATAATTTCGTGGTAATTCTGATGCGGTCGAAGAATTTTACAACGTTACAAATTTTGTACAATGGAGCAATTTGTGAGGCGAATGGGAGATCAACTACGTTAATTAAGACGTTTTCATATAAACCTTGTCTTAATAGACCATGTTATATTATATACCAACTATATAAATATATTATAACTAGTGGAGAAATAAAATATGTACCGTGATAACGTTGACAGTTTTTTTTTTTAATATATATATTATAATTTTACACGTGTGGTACAAAATACTGGGCACGCTAATCGTGATGTAACGACTGGCTCTAAGTACAATTTTTGTAACCCACCTATAGGTATTTGTAGGCAATATTTCAACTTTATGGTGGTAACTAGCCAGGTGGACATTATAAAACATCCCACCAACACACAGTGGTTTCATAACGATGTTTTTCTTTATGAAAAGCTTAGGTTCATTGAGTGGATTTCGAAATCATGTCAATTGACGCGATGTCCTTATGCGCTACCACTTAGCCAGAAATACTTACACAAATTGAGTTATATTGATTAAGAATGGCAATGGTAAACGTGGTCAGTTTCATGTTGTTACTCCTGAGAACTTAATTGGCGCGTTCATAAGTCCAATTTGAACTCCGGGTATTAATTATTTTTCCGCGATGAATCATTGCATAAAATTCCACCTACAAATACCTGTACGGGAAATTTACACAATTTTATAGACAACACTTTCTTACAATTGTATTATCTAAATATATTCATGTAAATCACGCAATTAGATGGAAATTGTTTTGTCCTTAAAAATAGTACCACGCTAATTCTAGAAACACAGGATTTAAAATTAAGTCAGCTGAATACAAGAATATGTAGATCCTAGATAACAAGGTTTTAGCTTGAGCCTTTCAGCTGGTTAGTTAGGTTTTACAAAATAT
The DNA here is from genome assembly GCA_039707435.1 of Actias luna. Taxonomy (NCBI): domain Eukaryota; kingdom Metazoa; phylum Arthropoda; class Insecta; order Lepidoptera; family Saturniidae; genus Actias; species Actias luna. The sequence continues at coordinate 9,519,893 of JAZHAC010000002.1, read as the reverse complement.
CCTATCATTATGCCATCGTTTCAACCTGATGTTTTCCTTCACTAATATCCCAGGTTTTAGACTTCGGACCTACGTTGATGAACCCAATATCTCACTGCACTACCACCGAGCCATAATCGCTTCATACATCTACAGCATTAAGATTAAATTTTCTATAATTCATGAGAGTGTATAGTTTTGCGAGCGCAACCACGTGAATAGTTGAAGGAAATAAGGATGCTCTCGACCGTTAAATTTACGACTTGTCCCAAGAAAAGCTCCGTCTCCTACCCGGACCCTCCTTTTATAATTTATTTGGTTTGTTACGAGCGTACATTCCCTTGTTGCTCTCATAAAAATGTATGCCTTATACATGTGCCCATTCAAAAATTTACCAGTAATTTTCAAATGTTTGTCAAATTCTCAGTGCATACATACCTTATTTTCTGTCCTTTGAGTTGATTACATTTAAAAATATCATGCTGCATCAAAAGACTGCAAGGAATGTGTAACAAAGATACCCATATTACCATGTGGCGACGGCCAATCTTTTCGGATGGCGACTCTGCTCACAATGTGTAAAATTTATGGAAATTGTATTTCCGCATTATGTCCGATATGAGGGTTGAATGAAAGTTCGCAGAAAATTTTCTTTTGGAAAACTAAGCTATAGCTTTTTAATATTACAGTTATAACTATATTTTAAGGCTTGTGTTAAGTATCAGATGCTTAGATACAAAAAGAGACCTTTGTAGTAGTGAAGTCGACGATTGTTTAAGTGTCTAATTGTCCGAGATAGTGTGTAGAGCATAGCAGATATAGTAATTAAAAAGCGAATAAGGAAGTTATTATCAAATTAGACTTAGAATGATAGGTATCGTATTCGGTTTACTAGGTGGTAGGGCATAATATTTGTATCTGACTGGATAACAACAACCACACAGTAAGTGTAATATTCACAATAATGATATTCTGATGCATTCCAAAATCAGTCAGTGATCACGGATGGATTATCGAAACCTGGACGATTCATTGTTGTATCTGGCTTGTACTTTTCTTATTGCCAGGTACAATAATAACAATTTATCATGCTAATTTAAAAATAAATGTTGTTTGATGCTCTTTTTTAATATTTTTATAATGGTTGTTAGACTTAACATTACCTGTTGGTATTTTTGATTATACGTTATCATCGATCTAGTTTTCGGATGTATGTGTTTGTCAACAATTCTGAAGAAGTTGTTTATTTCGTTAGTCCTCATATTTATGTAACTTACGAATACCATAATAGTACATGGTCGATATTTTAATAATACCTAGTTTATTATATTTTTCGTAATAAGCCTGCACTACACATTGTTGAATTAAACTTATCAGAAAGGATACATAATATAATTTTCATACATTTTTAACTATAAATGAATAACATCGCAATAATTACTAGTATTTCCATTTAATCAACTTCAAATATTAAAAAGTATCATTGAAAGTACATTTTATATCGTGTAAATAAATAAAAAATTAACTCACACAACGATGTTGCAATCTCTTTAAAGTTATAACAGGATCATAAACACAAAGATCCTTGGGGTTAAGACTTTGTGATAATAAAAGGGAAACTTCATTAAAGTTGGCCAAAGATACCGGCCAAGTAATTCTGGTTTCGCTTCAAGCTACCGACGACCAGGGCTTGAGTTACGTGCCTTGTATAAAATTCTCAAGGATCAATTTATAATAAACTAGTCAGGACCGCATAATTACTCTTAAAGATCAGGACATTTGTTTCGTAACTATCAGTGCTTGTACAGATATGCTTAGTTTAAGTATATTTACAATCACATCAGTTTTAAATATTTTTTATTACAATATACAATTATTAGCTGGTCATATAAGCAGACCCAGAGTAAAACTCTTTAACTAAAACCCTGACTAAAACTCAGTAGACTGTATTGGAGTTTACAGATTGATAAGCATAACTTTATTTTCAATAAATTAGGATTTCCTTATAGCAGATATAAATATTATGTATAATATTATACCGTATCATCGTACTTAAACTCGTGTTATATACAACAACTACCTACCCAAAGTTCTAATCAAAGTTACGACGGAATCTCATCAATTCCTTTGAGGCCAAAAACTTTTACAACAAAATATAATAAAACAGAGTAAATATTACTACGTATGAGCTTACAGAAGTTTCATTTTTGTAATTATTACACTGAGTTGAACTATTTTTCTTTTTACAAATTCTAGTTTTACGACGCGCTGTTGTTAATTCTTTCAATCGGTGTTATTACAATGTTAGATCTACTGAATAAAATTTTTGTACTCACTTTTTTTCATAATTATATCATATAAAATTGCCATATGAACTTTTAATAGGCAAATTCGAATATACAATCTTGTAAAACATGTTCAAAGTAGATATCGTGCTACACCTAGTAAAAAACAGGCTCTTAAATGCAGCTGTCGAAATAGTACTCAATTTAAAAATACGAACTTTTCACATCTAAAATCCTAATTAAGTCGAGGTTGTTTTATTTTGATGAGGCACTGCCATGGCCGGCATCCTGATTCATTCTTAAATGAGTTCTATGATATAATATTGCATTGTCATTGCAGTAACAGCGTCATTGCAAATTTAACTCAAACGATTAACTGTAAGTAGTTATAGATTTAGTTACAAGATCTAATCCATATCATATACGTCAATATAGCAAGATAAAAAAGCTTGCAAAGATACCATAAAAGTAACTCCTTACCTATCTTTTAAAAATGTTTAACACAACACTCATTAAAATAACATTGAGCATATTAAATGCAAACCTTGAAAGATTTTTCTAATTTTATCTTGAGCAAAATAAATTTTATTTTGAAAATAATATCGTAGAACTAGTTAAATAAAGAGATATGACTGTGTCCTTGCTTTGTCGAGTCTAACGTTTTCATCTTCGCTACAGTGTACATTTGTATTTACAGAGACTGTAGTTAAAAATCTAGACATAGATTTTGAATTTTTTTTTCGTCCATATAATTTGCTTGAAAGGATCGACATAGATTCTGTTTATTTTTCTTTGTATCGTAAATTAGCATACATTTTAATTCATATAAAAATATACATTATTTCTAGATATTTACCTAATAAATTAAAAACAAACATCTCTATTTTTTGTCTATCGAACATTATTTTATAATAAAAGCAGATTGTGAAGAAACTGTTAATTAAAGTATGATAAAATTATAACAAAAAAATGTATATATGTATAATAAAGCGGAAAAGTTTGTTTATTTGTTTGACGCTAATCTTAGAACCCAATCGGATTTCAATTTTTTTTTTTGTATTTGCTAAATCAATTTGCATTCAGGCTATATTAAACATCACGTACAACTAATAATAGTAAAGCTGTAATGATAAAAGTAAAAAAATGTGTAAAAGTTAATAAATAATGTTTAGTGCCACGTAAACGAAGTTGCGGGGGCAGCTAGTATCGGATAATATAACTGAATAAGATGTTCTTGATTTCCATAATCACAATATTATCTATAAATTTATATAATAAGTTACAATATTTTAATCAAATAGATTGAGTAAGCATAATTACAAGCTTTAACTAAGTATAAATATATAATTGAGTGTTCTCCTCACAAACAGATTAATTTAGTAAAAAACATAAATAGCGTTAGGTAAAATGAGTACTTTTAATCACGAGCAGTTCACGTCGTTATTTACGTATATGAGATGTGGTAAATGTATTTAAAGCCAAAATTGTTGAATAATTCAGGAATAATAAATTAAAACGGACACCTCTAATATATTATGCACTGTGGTCTATACTGCGAAGAACGAGAGTGAAATAAAAATACTGAAAGTCTGAAGAAATAAACGAAAGTATGCATTATTCTGATGACGATTTCGAACAGCGAGCTTTGGAGATTTCTTTTATATAACATTTTTGCAGACATTTTTTTTTTCTTTTATATGTATCTTATTGTATTATAGTATTCGCTTATGCAGATGTAGTTTAGGTATTACTTACATTTTATTAATTTTGTTTATAATGAATTGAGGTAATAGATAAAACTAAAAGACCTCAATTTGAAGACAACCTAGTACTTTGGATTTATAATTGAATTATCCTACTTTTAACACTGTACATTTAAATATACAAAGTAGAAGTGAAATTAAATTTCATGTTAAAAAAATATAGTAAACACGTTAGTTAATATAATTTCTGATGTTATAAAAAGAAACAAATTTCAAAGAAATACTTCATAATTTTATTTTCGACCTGACATACGCTGTTGGCCATAAGGGGCTTTAACAGCTTCACCGAACTTTTTGGGGCGAACGCTGATGGCACTCAGCCCTGGGGTAGCAGGCGCAAGGGAACCTCTGCTTTGGCTACTGCCGGAAAACGAACAAAGATTCGCGAGCCTAACTGTTTACTTCATAATCATTCGTCGTATTTGTATAATAGCTCGTGTATAAAGAAATTGATAAGGTATTTATCCTTACACATTGGCATATGATTAGTACTAGTAAATAATAACTAGTAATATAAAAACATTCAAAAGAAAACTAAGTTTTATCATTTATGAACCCATATGTCACAGAGAACTCGATAAATAATACACTTTATATTAAAAGTAGGTTTTCCGACACTATATTTCTAGAAAAACCTAAAATAGTAAACAGCAATAAAACATTAAGAGTTAAAAAGAATTATAGATTCAAAACGACAATATATTTTAATATATCTATATATCATGTTACAGACCGAGTAAAAGAAGAAAATTAGGTTTAATAACAGTTAACTTATCTATTAAAATTAATTTTATTTAAAAAAACATTCAAATTCATAATACAGTAATAACAACACAAGAAATCTTATATAATATTGTAATACACGTACATCTGTGATATGAACAACTCCAAAAACAATAAGTTATCGCCCGAATATTTAATTCAGTATGTTTTTTTACCTAGTCTATGTTGGGATTGTTAGAGAAATGACAAGTTCATATAGTTTTGCAGTTCTAACAAAACCAATGGAGAAGTAGAAAAATTTAACCCGAACCTCCCCTTTGCACTAGTTTATATTTATACACTTAACTACGTGGCAAATAAGAACAATGCTCATTTTTTATTGCACCAGTTATTTTATGACAGTTTTTGATAACACAAACAAGTGGAATTTATGTAAAACCAATATGAGTTAACTATCTGTAGGTTTTTATTATACGATTCTGTGCCAATAATTTTTATGTGCTGTAAATGTTTATCAACAATGTAGTATAATAATTAGAAACTATAGTTTGGAATGTATTAAAAAATTATTTGGTTTGGCATACTTTATTCTGCCTTTTGCCAACAGAAGCGGATTTACACTTTTTCCGAACGTAGGCTATTTAAATTATACCGTATCTACTTACCTCTACAGTTAGATTCCACATAGGACTATGTAAATTATATGAACAAATCGATACAAGACTTAGATTCCAAGCGGTGATACATATTATCTAGCAACCTTCAGGTACACATGTATACATATGAATTATTTCAGTTTCTAAAAAACAAAACAAAAATACTCCAAATTTGCCGCCGAAGAATCCAGCCTACTCAGCTTATTGGTAAATACACCACTGACTATCAATATAGCGTCATCTATTGCATTCTGGGATAGGGTCAGCTATTGGAATAAAAACAAACCCATTTCTCAAGTTGGACCCAACCATACACATTTACAAAAGTACATTAAAATCGGTTGATTTGTTTCCATGATTAGCGTGGAGGCACATTGCCACACCAGATTTTATATATAAAATTTAGTTTGTATTGATTTAAAATTTAATATACTAATTTCTCTGACAATGTTCTTACCCACTAGGTACGGCATTTACTGTCTTGCTGGGTAATGGAGAAAACGATAACGAAGATGAGAGCATCAGCTAGTATATTATACTAACAAGCTGTACCCACGACATCGTTCGCGTGAAACTTTTTTTATCCTAGCTCGGCACAATGACTATACTTCACGTGTTAGTATGGTCCAGCAGTAGTGACTGCCGCAAGGGCAAAACTGACCTCTGTCAGTCACAACTGTCATGCCGGCCTGCTAAATACCTTTTCACGTCTCGTTTAAAAGACCCAATATTGTAGGAAGGAGGAAACACCCAGATCGGAAGACGGTTTCACAGTGCGACAAAGATAAGACTAACTATAAATTATTTAATAATTTTTGTCCATTTTTGTAAGTCATGTGATGTTACTTAAAGCTTAAACCATCTTCAGTGATTGCTTTATCAAATACTAAAACAATTTTTGTAATCCAATTGGTAGTTCCTAAGATTAGCGCGTTCAAACAAACATATAATTTTTTGTGCTTTATATTATGACTATAGATACATTTATATTAAATAATAGCGTTATTTTACGTATTAACTCCTTATATGAACTACTAAGTAAGAGAAGTAGAACAATAGGTCCATCAATGATAACGTAAGAATATAATTAGGCCTGCAACCGCCAATGGATTTTTGATCTCCAAGTGATCACCGTTGTTTTGTATTGAACTGTGTTTACTATCAGAAACAGTACTTACTACAATACTATTTTCATACAAATAAAGACAAATAAAGACACCCTTAACTAGCCCTTTACTAAGTTAAAAAAAGTTGTAAAGGTTAAAGAAATAGCATAAGTTCATAACGAAAATAATATTAGAAGTATTATAAAAAGAAATAACAATAATTTAAATAACAGATAATATAGATAGAGTATAGATAATTAAAATCTAACTTAGCTATATAAGTAAATTAGCCATTACTTTTTTCGCTGCAGATCATTTTGCTTACCGTTCAAACATTAATAATAGGTAAACACATTCAACTTCATATGTAAGTAATTGAAGTAATAATAGCTCAGTTGGTAGTGTATATGGACGCCGCGTTAAGGGATCGAAGTTCGAATCCACCAACAATGAGCTTGAGCTTTCGGTGATGGAAAACATCGTGATGAAACTATAGCATGGTGGTAGGCGTTTTTCTAATGCTCGCCTGGCTAACTACCACTCTCAATGATTTCTTAGATTTACGCGAATATTATTCATTGAAATAAAACTAATTTAAACGGATTTTATCGCGGTTATTTATTCAATTTTGATCCCGACGTTTCGAAAGCTTTTCAGCCTTCGTGGTCACGGGGCGGACTGAGGTGTAGGTTGTCCAGAAAAGTTTATGTTACTGTGTCTACCTTCAATTTAATTTTTATTATTGATAGTGTTCCGATCTACGCAGAAAGAGCTCACAGTGTCTTGACGTCTGGCAATTGGTCTTTTGGGTTCCGATTTAATTAAATGTATAATTGGATCCCAGGCTTGTGCTAGCTTCCAACCATCTTCTCTATTGAAATTTGGATGTTTTTTAATTTCAATAGCCTCACGAATCATCCTAGGTAGGAATCGGTGTTCTTTTGCAAGGATTTGTGGCTTGTCAAATCGAAGATAATGTTTGGAGCCTTCTTCTGAATGTTCAGCAACTGCAGACTTCGTAGAGCGTCGGTGTTTAACATCAGCTATATGTTCTTTTACGCGGGTCCCTATGTTTCTTTTAGTTTGTCCGATATAGGAGAGGCCACAGTCACATTCTATTTTGTATACGCCCTGTTCTTGTAGAGGTATATGACACTTGACAGGTGGTAAAAATTGACTAATCTTCTTGGGCGGCTTGAAGTAAGTTTTAATTGAAGCACGCTTCAGTACATAGCCAATCTTGTCTGTGACCCCTCTTACAAAAGGTAACACAACAGGTACACGTTCTACTGTGGCTGGTTTCACTCGGTTTCCATGACGGCGGCGTGAAATTTGGAGCTTGTTATCACGCAGTACTTGCTTGACATGTCGCAGCTCAGCAGCCAGATGTTCCTCGTCACAGATTCCTTGTGCTCTCTGAAACAAAGATTTACCCACGGTAGCTAACTGTTTCGGATGGTGGTGAGATTCACCATTCAGGTATTTATCTGTATGGGTCATTTTTCTGTACACAGTATGGCCTAAAGACTGATCAGGATTACGGATAACTAAAACATCTAAGAAAGGAAGAGATTTCTTTTGCTCTAACTCCAAAACTTAATAAATAACCGCGATAAAATCCGTTTAAATTAGTTTTATACCACTCTCAAGTTGAAAATATGCTGCCAAATACCAATAGGTGTATTTCGGCAGTTGCACTTGAGAGCTAGTCCCTCCACTAGGCTTACCGTATTCACCATCTTGGGCCATATTGTCGCTTTGCATCTGGTGAGTTTCTGGACATAACACTAAACTTTAACTATAAAAAGTAATGAATATAGAATATTTACCTAATTTACACGAAATATGAATTTAAATATATTAAAACGTCAAAATATTATTTAAAAAAATCCGTAGTATAATAATTGAATAAAGTATACTGTGTGAACATGGACATGGAAAATTTCGTTTTAAGTATGAAAATTAACATAATAATGTTCATGACCTAAACGAATACGAGTAGGAGTAGGTGGATATACATTCTATGTAACAATCCACTGGTACACAGTGTCGCACTAATGCCGCAAGTTGTTCCTAAGACCTGTGTTAGTTACTGCGACATATTTCGCAAGTTCTAATTAGCACTTCTGTTTCTTGAAACAAAACTACTTCGACTGCCACGACAATTTCAAATAAGCGCTTCTGTTTGCTTAAATAAAAAATGTATTTTATAAGTGACATGATGATGGATGAATGAAGGGAATTATAATGATTGTGTCTGACTCGACCGCAAACATCTCAACTGACACCCTAATTACGAAAGAGCATATCAATAGAAAAAAATGCTAAACATTGGCTTCGATTTGACAAATTCGTGTTATGTATCAACTATAGTACTCCTGCCAAATACGCAATAAACAAGTAATTGTGACATGCGCCATGACAGCATTCTTAGGCATATCATATAACACTTGGTGTATATGCATGACTCAAATACCAGAAATCGTAAAAAACTGGTCACCCCATATTTTAAACTCAGTAAGACCGGTAAAAATTTTTTAGGTACCTAATAGTGTTAGGTTTTATAACAAAGTCCCAAAACACATTACAGATTTGCCGGATAGTAAGTTCAAGTATTATGTCATGCGGGTTTTGATGTCAAAAGGCTATTATAGAGTTGATCAATAAATGAACAATGGTGATGTCTGAAATTGACACCCCTCTCTGTGTTTTCGCTAAAACCTATTGTAAATTTATATCTTTTTTAAGTATGTACCTGAAAAAAACGCCCACCTGAGTTTCTTGCCGGTTTTTCTCGATAACTGGGTTATTATCCTAACCGGTGGTAATTTTGACGTTCAGAAGCGCCTTCCCAGAGCCTAAATGGAAAAAAGTTTTTTATTATTTTTGATTTGAACTATTACTGGCTCGGAAATAGTTAATGTATTCCGAGGGTAGCTCTCTAGAAGTAACCATTCAAATATCACTATCGTCCACAAATTGTACGACCCTTTTAATTATATAAACTTTTAACAGTAAGATTTGCCATTATTTTTGAACTTATTGTCAGGCAAAAGGTAATGTGGTTAGGGATGTTATTATAGAATCTAACACTAACCTAGAAAACTAATGTAACCAAGTAATTCTTGGTTACAAAGTGTTTATTTCTAGTATTAAAACTTTGTCAGTCGTTATGAAAATCAATTTAATTCTGAAACATTACTTGTTACAAGAAATGTAAATGAAAATGTAATTATATTTTATAATGATTAAGACGTTACTAATAAAAGGTTAGATGCTATAATATTTATTATGTTGTATTATTATAAACGGTCACTAAAACTTTGACCTTTTGGAATCAACCACTTGTTTTACGATACCGCAGTAAACCTTTCAACGAATTTGAGAATGCGTCGGTTGTCATGGCGAGCTGTAAACGACTTCGGCCCGTATCTGTCAACAATACAAACTGGAGACCGTGCCTTATAAAAAAGCCCGACCACAAATAAGGGCTTATTCTTCTATTCTGTTATAGTAAGAAATTTTCTTTTCATGTGAAAATTTGATGAGTACATGTATTATTTATGATTTTGTTTGTTTATTTATTATTGTATATGTATTGGAAGTTTTTCTAGATGTATTCCATATATAACATCCTTATTCATATAATGTGGAATCAGGTCAGGGATGGTCACCATTTCTTTTTTTTCTGGCTATTATTGTCATTTTATTTTACTGAGTGCTATTTTAATAGAACATTAACTTTTTTTTTAGTTTGATTAGTAATTTATATAGATATATTTATTAAAGTGGCAAGAAAGTCTTTTTATATCTATTAAAATGTCTCGCACATAGTTTCATAAGTATTAATTCAATATATTTTACAGAGCGGGATATTTCACGGAAATTCATTAAGTTGATCAATCAAGACGGAGATATTTAAATAATCTATTAATGCTTGAAGCTGATACATTAATTCATATTATCGTATAAGCAAAATATATAGAGGATTATGATTATCCGTACGATGATAATAAACCATTCGATTAAATATTAACAAATCAATATTGTCATTTTCTATTCCGTAATTCTTCCTTAGCACAGTCTAGAACCTAGTTTAGGGTCTAAGAGTAATGTTTGTTTAGGTATCTGAAATGTTATTTCACACCCGTTGCAGACTTATCATAGTTATTTTTATTTCACACTAAAAGTAACATTTATCATGTGTTTTTACACATATAAATGTATTTCCAAAAGCACTACAATACGTATATTTTTCTGTAAGCGGAAGTCGAACTAGAAGTCTGTGTAAGCAGAACTGTTTTATAAAATTAAAGTACATTCTGAACTATTTGAAGATGATTTGTTTTACAAAGTCCATATCCAAATTTTGCTCAGTTGTTTCGAATGTGCCTTGTCTAGACAAAGTCTGACTCGAGACTGGAAGATTAAAGACAGCGAAATGAATAGAAAGAGCCTAGAGTTTCTGGATAAAGAAAACGAAAAATGCCTTTACGTAGAAAGGCTTGTGCGCTGTCACGTACACACTATGTAGCTGTATTTTTATTTAATCCTTTTGCTGAGATGGTTTTGTGCAAGGGCGTTTACCTTTCGCAAAACTACTCTTACTTTTTTAATAGATGCGATTAAACTTTAAATAAATTATACATTGTACTACATTGACAAAAGTTTTCCGATATTACGAAATACGATTTTTAAAAAGTGTACAGGCCATGTTAAAATTAGCTCCTTATAAACTTAAAAAATTCATGAATAAAAACCAAGACTAAAATATTTTATAGTTTTTAATAATCTCAATGTATTAAACGATTAAATAAGTTAGTAAATAGTAAATGGTAAGTAGAAATAATAAGATAATATCAATGTAAGGTTATTAAGAGATATACATGCAAAAATTATACATTAAAAGAAAATTCGTGAATACATCACTGATATTCATAAAAATTGGACTAATAAATATATGTTGCATTCTTTACTTTGATACGAGTTAAGGGTATTATAGGCTATATGGATATATGGAATTGAGTGTCGCTTACAATCTTAGATTTCGACTATGATTTTGCAAATACTATGTGTCTGAAAAAACTATACCACTCTAGCTTTTAAAAACCAAATAATAAAACTGTTAAAATATAAATACAAAATGGTTTTATACAAAGAGGTATTTAACATTTGCATTGCAATCAGTAACAATGGAATTTGAAATATAAACTGAAATATGTGAGTATATATTTAGATTTTAAGCCGCATGTTGGGAAATACTCCATAAATTATTGAAATCTGAATGCAGGGAATACCAATTTCATACGAGCTAACCCACAAATTTGTTAGTAATAAGCGCATATAATTATAAAGTTGTTATTTTAGAATTAAAATTTGTATACGATGAAGTTGAAATGATATAATATTAAGTTTTAAAAAATATTTATAACTTTTTTACAAAGATTCGTGGTGTACCTTTGACATAATCAAAGTTTTACACTGATAGAAGGCTTAATAGGCAATAATATTATAATAAAAGTACAATAAAAGTTTACATGTATCTAGATTTACGTTTGATCATTCAATATATTCTCTATTGCCGATGTCTAAAATTAGAAAAAATATAGTACATAGATTTATCCTTATTAATATTATATATGCAAAAGTGAGTTTGTTTGTTACGCTTTCACGTTTAAATCGCTGAATCGATTGTGACGAATTTTGGTATAGAGATAGACGAGAGCTTCGAAACTTTGAAAGTCTCGGAAACTTGGAAGTGGGATAAAGAGAGGAATAAATTCATCCGAATTGACAAAACCAATATTAACGTGAGCGAAGCCGCGGATAAGAGCTAGTTAAATATAAATATTGTAGAAATATATAAAAGTGTTATAGCGTAATACTGAAATTAGTTTGCAACTCATTCCATGTCTTTGGTCTGTGATATCCAGACATATGATATTGTATTGCAAATTGCTTGTTTTTCTACATAGAGTATAACAAAGCTGTAAGCGATCTTTGTAAGCCTTATATAATTGTACGTTATTCTTTAATTCATGATACTGCAATACACCATAAAATCCTACATACTGTATTATACAATTTTGCATATTACTACGTAGCGATTATATTATATTAGTTTAATATTGGTTTTTCACTTTACATTTGATCACAATACAGGCAGGCATGAACTTACCAAAAATTTGAAAATATAAGCAATTATTCTCTAACGTTTGAAGCAATCGGGTGACGTAATGAAAAGTTTCATACAAAGTTTATCCCTCTCTTTAGCTAAATTTTTAAGTTTTTCGAAAAAAAAGCCTTATCAATTTATAATTTATAGCAGAATTGATCGAAATTGATTAAGTGGTTTAGGCGTGAAAGCGTAACAAACAAACAAATAAATTCACTTTCGCATGTATAAATATTAAGTAAGGATAGTAAAGATGTATATGTATTCATTACAAGGTAATGAATGATGCTTACTGTCTTCCTTTAAGAAATATTTAAGTTCGTTTTTATTCCCTTCAATCAATCACAAGAAATTATCATGTCTTACTATGTTTTTTCGTCGTTTTATTAGTAGTGCTATGTGACATTTACTTACTACACACAAATAAGAAACTTTTTGTAACAGACATTCATAACACATTCTTACTGAACTGCCACATTTTTGTTTGAACGAATTTTTTTTTTATTAAGTACTGTCGCTTTTATGAACATTTTTCCACTAATATTTACTAAGACTGCCTGTCATCATATGCGAACAATAATTTTGAACTATACTAACGAGAGAGGCGGGATACTTTTTACCGCTTGAGCTCTCATAAAAACCCAAGCCCTGAATTAGCTGGATTCATCGTCACCCCTTTGAACAACCCTAAAATTTTTACTACCACCGTCTTTGTCTAACAACAACCACTACATTCCCGTCCGTTAAACTGCATCAAGGAAAAATAACGCGAAACCGTCCGAGATGAAACGAGATAGAATAACGTATATGCAGTAGTAGAGAGGGTACGGAGCGACGTACGTAGTAGTGTACCCATCGTTGTACTTCGTAGCGAGAGGGAAAGAGATGAACAAAAGCTTCGGTGTGAGAGTGAGGAGGCAATAAAAATTAAGCAGCAGAGGGGAAAGGTTCTGAGCTTCTTACAGCGGGGTGGTTAGTCCGCATTCGACCGCTGTGGCGGTGACGTTGATTTCAAACGAATCGATGTGCCGGTAACAAGTCGAACTGTGAAAATAATTTTCAAGTGTTTTTCTTATTGTTAACGTTTTGTGTTACTTTTCCTTTTTATTAGGACGTTTATCTTGGATTTGATTGGATTATTTGATATTTAACGATAAAATCAAGACGATGATATCCTGACATAAAAACAAAGCTACAGAAAAACTGAAGAAATTTAAAGACGTTATGAGCGATATTTCAGCCAAGCATAAGTGTAGATTATGATAAATCTGGAGTTTTAACAGATCCATATTTTCTAGAGGAATACCAAAGAAGAATGTGTGCCAAAATGTTTTTGTTTAGTTTCTCATTATTTTGTATTGTAATGTCATGGATTGGAGTGGTAGCTGAAGAGGAAGTGTCTTCACCGTTGCGAGTTGCACAATGCAGAGCGACGTGCTTACAAAAGGTGTGTAGATGAATGACATTAATAAAGAATAAAGGTTAAATAAGTAATCGTAAAATCTGAAAAACTTCTCTTTACATAGAGAAGTTCCTATAGCAATATTTAATAATGATAAATTAAAAATACTTATTCGTTCATTATCTCAGGACATCTATAAAATCTATATCCGTATAGTTACTTATTTAATTGCAAATAACATTTTTCGTTATACCTAGTTTTGTTACGTGAACTTTACGGGTGTTTTTAAAACCGTTTTAACTGTAGCCACGGAAATAACTTTGTAATATAACATTATTTACTGTCATCTCCCAAATAAATTAACTAAAAAGTCGAACATGAACCGAAATTAGCAAAATCTGTAAATTTCTATATAAATACAAAATCATTGCGGGCACTAAAGTTATTTTCAAAACGATAATGAGGTCTACTGAAATAAGTTAAAACTTACACTATCTTTTTATTTATATATGTAATGGTTCCTAAGACTACCATTTGCATCTGTCAATGTCTGTTGCATAAGAAATTAAGGATATTGCAGCATTTAACAGTCGACTGGGCGTTGATTACGTTTTATGGTGATTCAATATTCCCTTCATCCGTGTATTGAAGCGTTGCCACTGCGGCCATGTTTATATTTTAAGTTTTTCAGTTTTCTAATCTTCATTAAACCTACTAATTTAAGATATTGTGTGAAACAATTTGATTCATCGCAATATTTCACTGTATCTGAGATTTTTGAAAATGTGATTACAGTTTCAAAACATTTTTTAAATAAGGTAATAATAATGCGGCCTCACTACGATTGGGAATTAAGGAAGTTGGATATATCAGTAAACATATTTTATTATAACAAGTCGTCATTTTCAGCAACAATCAAAAATGACCTGTAAGACAAAAAATTTGGCAAATAATATTGCAAAAAGTGACAACTATTACATTTGCCTCGCAGGCAGTTGTAAAAAACTGCATTATTGGAGAAGAATTAATTGGTGATTTGATGTATATCAATCTGAATAAAACAATAGAATTATTTGTATAAGTTATAATTAGGTCTGTTGTGTTTAATTGTGTCATTCCTAGACCATGTTAGTTTTTGTATTAAATGTTGAGTGTAAAATAATTGCAGCCTTTTTAATATTTATTTTAACTGTTTGAATCGCGATGGAAAATAATAATGTCTTTACAGCCTGCCAATATGATTACCGATTGACGATGAATGAAACATTATGCGGAAACCTGTCGAGTTCGAGAATGTCCTCACATTACTGCTATCTTGCCTGAATGGCGTTTGAAATCGCCTATTGATATGTTGTGAGTTTGCTTACTCATTATACCCGTCGCTCTTCTACAGGAAAATGCTTTTCCTTATTAGTGAGACATTTAAGGGTGATAATAAGGGACATTTAGACGCTGATTGTATTATTATTTTAATTGTATGCTTGTGTTTATATAATTTTTTGTTTCTATATTACGTTGTTCTATTACTACATTATTATATTATTTTATAGAGATAAAAAAATTGTGCCTTACGTTTAAATTAAATGTAAATTAATTTTAAATTTACTTGTGTCATCTTTAACTCAAATTGACTCTTCACCAGGTGTGCAGAAGGCCAAGTGTAAATGAAAAAATATGTCGAATATAGAAATGTCCATAAATAATTTCTCCAATATTAAGTGTTATCAGTAATGAAGACATCCACATCGAAGGACCTCATGTAGAAATCCTTTAAATTTAAGATGCGAGTAAATTTATTATTATTCTGCATAAAATTATAATATTGTAGAATGTTAAGTAGCATATTAGATACTTAAAAATATTCCGATTTTCAGTATCACACGGTTTCCATTTTCACTTTATTTATATTAACTTTGTATTTGGGGCAAAATCACCCACCATCATTAAATAATGATAAAACGTCAATTGGCGTAAATTTCACAATTTACTTTGTTTTATTATTCACTACTTTTTAATTTCGTTTTTATCTCTCGGAATTGTGATTATGTAGTAATACCTACCTAACGTACCTCGATCCATAATTTATATGAATTTATTTTAGTTAAACCAAACGTAGAGAAACCTTCATATATTGATAAATTACGATGCGTCTGTCTATGTACAAAAGGATAGTAAGTATACATTCTCATACACTTTATATTATCTTTTAGTAAAAAAGAGATTAATTATATTGTTATGTACAAAAATCTTCGGTCCATTTCTAAACAAGTTTACCGATGACGGTTATATTCATCTTTTTGTATAAAAATCTCGAATCACGTTGTTTGTCTGGTATAAACTCCGAAACTACTTTACCGATTGTAATGGAATTTTGCATACTGTGCATAATAAGGTTCAACTTAAAAAATAAGATTTTTATCTTGATTAGTATCTCTAACACGATTGATCGAATTACTCGTTGTATGAGGGAGTTACCTGGTGTGAACCAGATATATCCACAAAAAACTTACAGTGACACCTTACATCCTTCGTACTTTTTAGAAATCTGAAACCGTTGAGTTCAACCGGGTAAGCTTTTTTATTATTAATTGTCTATAAAAACATCTCACCTGATTTTAAGTGACGATGTAGCCCAAAAAGGTGGACACGCTAAGCTCAGTGGAGGGACTGGTTCTCAAGTGCAACTTTCGGAACACACCTATATGTATATGGCGGCAGATTTTCAACTCGAGGGTGGAAGCTAGCCAGGCGGGCGTTATTGAAAACCTTACCATCATACAATACCATGCCAGGCCTATATTTTCAATGTTAATTTAGTACAAAAATACGAATAATTATTGGCTGGAATATAAAGGAGACGCTATCGATTTAATGATTCATACAGACAGATGTCGCTGCCAGTCATATCGGGAACTCAATTATTAAGTTGAAATGAGAGAGAGAGTTATCACAAAAGTTTCTAAAAAGATAAGCACAATTTATATCGACCAATATTTACAGATAGAATTTATCTAAACTGGTTGTGTTATTTATTTGAACCGTTTGGAACAGGTTGCCTGCTGGTTATCGTAGACGGGATTGTACCTCCATAAATGTAATTTGTATCGGCTTTCCCTTTTAAATTGGAATAAACTTATTTGTTTCAAGCTAACTAAGAGATTGTGCTATAAATCATTAAGTTGTTCAAACAATTTCTTCGACCAATAAATTTAAATTAACTAATTTTAAGGCTGCATCCATGATGAGTTTTATTTCTTTTTATGCCTGCAATTAGATTGCATCGGTACCTAATTGAAAATATAAATAAAATACGAGTCATAAATATGTTCGTTTGCCGACGGCTATAACCTTTGTGTCCTGGAACGGATCTCCGCTGTATGCAAGAAACGTTTGATGGCACATTCACATTTATTTAACTTTTTCCTTACTACTTGCGAGGAATCGAAACCAATATTTCTACACTGTTTTCTGTTACACAAAGATTACATTCGGTATTACGGTAAATAGGGCAACATATACATGATTGTGCAATATACTCATATTTGCAAAAGGTTGAGGTTTTGTATATTATTTTTCTTTCTAACAGACACAATCGCAATTTCTTTTAATTTATATTCGCGTACTTGTGTACTATGTAGATGATATTTATCTATAAAAATTCTACCGATCCTGTTTCTCAAAACGCTGCCCAGCTTCTTACAAACTTAAATTATGAAGGGGCTGACAACAGCGCCACCTATCGTGTGTAAAAATAAATAAAAACTGTTCAAGTGATCTCATAATTGCACAAAACTTCTAAATCGAGCAAGCCTTTATTTTTTGTATTTTTTGATATTAGCTTGACAAAGTGACCGCACTGTACCTGATGTTAAGTACACATGCTGTCTGAGACCAGCAGCGACCATCGAGAGAGCAACAATCGTGACTGCCATGCCGGCCTCCGTAAATGCTTTTTTTATGTGTCGCATGAAAGATCCCATGTTATACGAGGAAAGGAAAACATGGACTGGGAGACTATTCCGTAACTTCACGGTACGGAAAAAGTACGACATACAATGAAGAATAAAGAAGGGAGAAGATGAATTACGAAAACACGTACATTGAAGTTTTGTATATAAAGATAATCAGTTAACCACTTAGATCAATGGTCGAATATAGTTTCAATATACATTTTTATTCGCAATTTTTATTTACACGTATTTTACCAGATGTGAATATTTGTTTATCAATTACGTTATAATAAAATGGTTGTAATAAAAAATATTCACTATTTCTTACTTGGTACATATTTATCTATATATATTCGTTTAAATTGCTATTCTCAAAACTAAAAGTTCATTCCGGTCTTAATGCATCATAAATTCCAGTATGTGTATTTAAATTTTGTTACTACGTTTCTCTTTTTATTTCTGTACAAAATTGCAACGTTATTCCATTCCAAGCCTTCCATCAATTTTAATAATCTCTGCAATCTCAGATACGACGCAAAAAATAGCATCCGTATCATGCACGTCGTCCGCGATTCTAAAATCGACATCTGTTGTTAGTTCACGAGGCATTTAACGTGATCACGCTTCCTTTTTTGCCATAACTTTTATTGGGCTATTTTTTTTAAATCTACCTGCAACAAAGACCTACAAAGAGTTGGCCCAGTATTAGATGTTTTTTATTTCATTTGTAAAGGGATGTGCGTGATATTACACAAGGACGGAAGGATAGGTAGGTGTTCTTTGTTTGCTGTGTGTATTACAATATTGTGAAAAACATACAAAGGTAAAAAATTAAACTAAAAGTCTAAAAATGCCCGTTGTTAATTTTTTACTAAATTTTAGTTACTTTATATGTTCGATAATCGATAATATGAAAGGACTGTAGGTTAGGTTATTTAAATATTTCATTATAGACGTCTATGTTACATAATAATAAATATACTGCTGTGTTCGCGACTTTGTTCGCGTGAAATTAAATATTATTTAATAATTAATGTCTGTTTTTGTATTTTTTTTAAATACAGCTTTGCTCCTGTTGGTGGTAATATTCAAACAAACAAACAAAGTTGTCCGATTTGTAATATTAATATAGGTTATATTTGAGACCATATATAAATCTTGCATGAGCATTCAACCTCTAACTGACCTTTTTTTACCATCCTGGATCAAACTTGCCATGGTCATCTGTTTCACTGTACTTATAATTTTAATATTTGTACTTAAACGGACTATGAAAATTTAAAGTCTTGCAAGTTTAGCTTAATTAATTTATCTTATATTAGCATTCTCGGAACACAGTTAACATTCGTAAATAAATACTATTACTTAAAGCGTTATAGTTGAAGCAAAAAGTAAAAACATACAATTCTTTCCTCCGTAACTAATTCCCCTATTGTGTCTCATACACATGGACTATTTCAAATATATTGGACTCCAAATTTTTCCTATTCTTCTTAAACTTTTTTTGTGTAGCTTTTTGTTGGAAGCGTGCCTCGGGCGATGTCAACTCGCTCTTTGGGCACATGCGATGAATTTTAATATGTACTTTAAGATATAGATATGGTTATGACTATATTAGGGCGTGTAAGTAAATTTCCATGTAAATTTTATGTTTTACACATGGTTATACTATAATAATATGAATTTCTATAGGATGTACTAGTTTTTGAAAATAATCGTGTAATAAATATTGTCTGTTCCAGAAATCCGCAATATTCTATATACCATATTTTATATTCATAGTTAAATATGAAAGGTACTTTGTAAAATATGCTACTTTGGAATAATTGTTCTCAATACCATTTAAAAAAGAGTAGATCATAACATTACTATAATAAAACATAATTACTCACTTATAAAGTAAATACTATAGTAATAAATTAAGTACATCCTATGATCCTGGTACAAACCGTAAAATAAACCTGACTGTAATAAATAGTTGGAAATTATTTGCGACATAAAATTAGGTCACCCGGGTATAACAATCTTTGCTGTCAGGCTTATAACTGTTTGGCAAAGTTTCAACTTTTTTGAGTAATAACGCCATTGTAAATTTTATTGCTCTAATGTTAAGAATCCCTAATATTTTATCCAGGGAAAAAAGTACTTAACAAAAAGAATAATAGCGGTTTTACCTTGAGAACTAAAACATTGCAAAAAGAATCCATAAAGAACAAGGGTGATCGTGAAATAAAATCTCGATTAGAAATTTGGGAGCGTTCCGGCCTTCCCTTACGGTCCCTTTTGAAGCGGCCACTCTGTTCTGAGCATTATTATTTTATCGTTGTTCAGCCATGTACAAGAGGTAGAATAAAAATTTTGTTCGTTTAAAAAAGGAGAAAAAAAACAACTCAAGGTTTCGGATGCACGTCCTCCATCCACGCGGTGTTTAGAAAAAATAAACGAGAAAGTCTACGTCGAAATGACCTGCGTTTTTGTCCACGTTTTGTTTTCGTTTTTGTTGCGTTTGAGTTCATTTGGAAGTAGCCAGGTCTGTTGCTTACTGAATTAACTTAAATTGCCTTTTCTTATTTATATTTGAAAAAAAAAAACTTTGTGTCTTTTGTACAAGTAGTTTAGAAGATTCAGTTCAATTGAAAAGTTAACTTAGTATTCTAAATTTGTGAGTTTGTCATTAACGTATTTGTATATTAATCACAGCGAGAATATTAAAAATTGAAGACCGGAAACTTGAAATTAATTTACATTCCCATCAAAGGATAAATCGCTATGCGAAAAGGAGCAGAAGTTAACAGTAGGTTGATCAATTTGCGTCTCAAGTTATTAGTCTGTCAATAACTATTTGTCTCTTAAGCTTTTGTACGTACACCACAAATTTTACTTAAAAGAATTACTGGCGTAATACAATTGATATGTTTGTTAAAATGGTATTTACAAAACTAAACACCTGACCTAATTTGGAAGATTTGAAAAATTATTTAGCATTAATTACTACTTATTCCATCTGAACTAACATGTAAATATTTTTTTTGGAAAACTGTCTTGTGATTAGTATTAATATCATTGTAAAATTAAATGTCTTTTTATCAATCAGAAGCAGAAATTCTTAATAAAAAGAAACCACTATGCTACGGCCTAACGCTAACGCAACACAACTGATGTGCACGCGACGAACGCTCGGAACTAAGTGAATGCATCGGCGGTCTAGCTGCCCTTTTATAGGCAGTGACTATAAGCAGTGATGAGGGTAGTTGTGTCGTCGTGGAGGACAATTGCTAACACGGCCTCTCCTGACCAAGTGTCGCCCTCGACACAAGCTCCGTGGCTGAAGCCTGGTCTGGTACCGTTTTCATTGACTGACCAAGTCTCTGCCTCCAGTGACAGTGGACAGTGAATCACTAACAGTGACTCCTGAGCCTGGAATCAAACTGCTTGGACCGACAACAACGGCAGCTCCAAGATCTTGGTCCACATTTAGGGAAGGCACAGAGTGACCGGCCCCAGAGTGTGGTGCGCTATTCTGTGGCTCGTGTGCAACCGTATTTTCATCAAGCCCAGGCATTTGTCTTTGTAGATTCAGAGCTTTTATTGAGCTTCCAGTCGTTGTCACTATCCAGGCTGTGTATGAAAGTAAAACGCCAAGGCAGATATGCCTGAAGTCTAATGAACGCCAAGACCATGTTAGGTCTGTAGTTCAACGAACGCCAGGGCAATATGCCCGAAGTTCGGATAATGGAACGCCAAGGTCTTACGCCTGTAGTTCAGATAATGAACGCCAAGGCTTAAAGCCTGTAGTTCAGAACGCCAAGACCATGTTAGGTCTGTAGTTCAACGAACGCCAGGGCAATATACCCGAAGTTCGGATAATTGAACGCCAAGGCCTTACGCCTGTAGTTCAGATAATGGAACGCCAAGGCCTTACGCCTGTAGTTCAGATAATGGAACGCCAAGGCCTTACGCCTGTAGTTCGGATAATGAACGCCAAGACCTTATGCCTGTAGTTCAGATAATGAACGCCAAGACCATGTTAGGTCTGTAGTTCAACGAACGCCAGGGCAATATGCCCGAAGTTCGGATAATTGAACGCCAAGGCCTTAAGCCTGTAGTTCAGATAATAAAAGCTTTTACATATCCTCAAAGAAGGCTGCACATAACTCAAGGCACCACTCGCCACGCCAAGGCACCATATACTGCGCCGCTGCTTGTGTAGTTTTTCATAACTGCCGCTATGCAGTTTCAAGCTCATATTCTTCATTTGGTAGAACCTTCACAACTCTGCCGAACGTTCTCAGGAACCGGTGAATTTACAAAGCCCTCGACCTTATGTGGGCTCGGCCTCACCTGACCCTGACTCAAAACCCGTCCTCATCAAGTCTAGGGTTTCGGTGTGTAGTGTCTGGACACGTTCAGATGAGACGTCACCCCGACAATTCCGCGTTGAAACACTCGATCGGCTAGGCTACGTGACAGATACCGCGACCTATTATTACTAGAACGACGTCGCGATCTACGACTGGATCCGCCAGTCATATTTACTAAAACTACTCTGTTCTGTGGGCTAGAAGTTACTTATCCCACTTCTGATTTTATCAATCAGAAGCAGAAATTCTTAATAAAAAGAAACCACTATGCTACGGCCTAACGCTAACGCAACACAACTGATGTGCACGCGACGAACGCTCGGAACTAAGTGAATGCATCGGCGGTCTAGCTGCCCTTTTATAGGCAGTGACTATAAGCAGTGATGAGGGTAGTTGTGTCGTCGTGGAGGACAATTGCTAACAATTTGTCTCTTAAGCTTTTGTACGTACACCACAAATTTTACTTAAAAGAATTACTGGCGTAATACAATTGATATGTTTGTTAAAATGGTATTTACAAAACTAAACACCTGACCTAATTTGGAAGATTTGAAAAATTATTTAGCATTAATTACTACTTATTCCATCTGAACTAACATGTAAATATTTTTTTTGGAAAACTGTCTTGTGATTAGTATTAATATCATTGTAAAATTAAATGTCTCATATTTTGAAGTAATCTAAGAGGAAGGACAAGTAACAAGTGGCTGTGCATAAACATACTGGATTGTAACAAAGCTATAATTTTTAAATAAAACGTGTTTTAATAAATTTACCATATTTTGCCAAATCCTTAGTTTAATCAAACACGTTAACTTTCGAAGGCTATATACGTCAATGAATATGAAATCATGCGTATAGATTTGATTAATTTTTTTTGTATCATATCGCACAATAAACATAATATAAGTGTTTAAAAATCGTCACGGATTTTGGTGTATCAACGTCTTTTACTATGCCTAAACATAAAGAAAAAGTAAACTTAATCTATACTAATATAATAATTTAAACGGATTTTATTGGTCACGGGGCCACATGGGGTCACGAAGGCTGAAAGCTTTCGAAACGTCGGGATCAGTCAAAATTAATAAATAGCCGCGATAAAATCCGTTTAAATTAGTTTTATTTCAATGAATAATATTCGCGTAAACATAAGAAATCATTATTTATCCTATCTAGTCAAATTTATATCTTTGTCCCGATTAGCTCACACGGATAATATTTGCTGTCAGCAATGTAGTGACCTAATTTTTCCATGAAAATATACAGAATAGCGTATATGTTTTTTTACTTCATTTCACTATTATTATTGACTTTTTCAAAATATGATGATACATGTGATTACCTATAAAGGCCGGCAACGCACCTCCGATTCCTTTGGTGTTGTGGGTGTCCATGGGCGGCGACGATCACATACCATCAGATGATACGTTTGCTCGTTCGCTTCCTGATTCTATACAAAAATGAACTTCAGAAATATATTTAAGTGTAGTAAAAATTTTGTAGATTTATAAGCTAATACAACCGATGCTTATATTATACAAAGGGTGAGGTGTTCTACGCAGACCTGGTTGGATCGGAATTCCTTTTGCTATAACTTTTTTGTATCTCTATTAAGTACCCAAATGATAAACTACAATTTCAGACGTCAAAATATTTTTGCCTATTTTCAAAATTTACGACAATTCATGATTGAAAAAAGTTTCATTTTACTAGGTTATAAGAAAAAGCTTCGAAAATAAATGCAAAAAGATGTAGGTTTTTGGTGTCGTTTTCACTGTTACAGTTTTTTCGGTCGCTTCCGTCAGAGACTAGAAGAATTGCGATAGCTGTCCCTGGTTTCTGGAGATTACAGAAAGTTAAATATCGTAAATGTTAAAAGGTAAGTTAAAAATCGTAATGGTGCTTTTTAGTGCCTAGTGTTGGATGATTAGCACCTGAAGAGCCACCACATGCCCCTCACGCCTTTGACCTGAGCCCGGGTAATGCGTTAGCGCGTTTCGATACGGAAGTCCGTAAAAACTGGAAATTGAAACACCACGTTAATAAAAAAAGCTCTCATAACGTGTGATAGGGAACTCCGTTCCAAAAACACGTGGTTATGAGTGTATTAAAATGAATTTGAGAGTAATTATTTTCTGATCAAATAGTTTTAGAAAAGTCAGGACGGCGTGAAAAAGGCAAGTCGAGAAGTATCGCTTCATACGGGCTCACATCGTGAAGGGTGGCTTATCCGGTAAGGTAGTCGTAATAGAGCCGTATACGAGAGAAGACGATTAATGATTCATGACCCCTCGTAGCGCAGCGTCATCAATATTATTCTGTTTGTATCCAACGCGTTTGGCCCACCCTCACCCGCGCCCCGTTCATACATAAATAAACGCGACACGTCGTCTTCTCTGATTACATCGCACCGATGTAGTGAGAAATAGTGTAGTCGGATCCTGAGCTTGTCTTTTGTTCAATACATTCCCCAGAGACACCGAATGAATAGTTAACACTGTATGCTTTCGTGCATGTTTACGGTTTCGGGTTTCTCTTAAAGATTTAGATAAGGAAGGTGGAATTTATTTGTATGGTGGCAATATGCTGATGTTACAATCGTCTTTAGTGTGAACTTATAGGTTTCGAGCAACGAGTTGATCTGTATCTGTTTGATCGGGTTCGTTTTCCTTTCGGATTACTTTGTACACATCAAATAACAAATATCAACCATATATCAAATTTCATTGAAATATTTATATATCTGAACGTAATAAAGACTCTTTTTACGAATTTGAAACAGGCTATAAAATATAAACATAAACGCTCAACGTGGGAGACAAATACAAGATTACTTTTATGTCGTTTTATCCTAGACAAGAGTCAATATTCATGAAGTGAGAATTCTTAGCATGAGGTATAGCAAATTACTGCGAGATAAAATTATATTGAAACGATGCTAGCTCAGTTGGTAGTTTGTACGGACGCTGCATCAATGGACGTGATTTCGAATCCACCTGCAATGAGCTTTAGCTTTCGGTGAAGGGAACCACCGTTATGAAATCAAAGCATGGTGTTAGGAATTTTTACAATACCCGCCTGGCTAGCTACCACCCTCAAGTTGAAAACTGTCACCAAACACTGTGACATTGTGAGATTGTGGACATTACGCTAAACCCCATAAACTATAAAAAATATGGATCCTATACATTGAAATAAAACTAATTTAAACGGATTTTATCGCGGTTATTTATTTATTTTGATCCCGACGTTTCGAAATCTTTTCAGCCTTCGTGGTTACGGGGCGGACTGAGATGTAGGTTGTCCAGAAAAGTTCATGTTACTGTGTCTACCTTCAATTTAATTTTTATTATTGATAGAGTTCCGATCATAAGATCTCCGATAGAGTAACCATAAGAAATCATTATGGATCCTATAGTTGATGTAAATGAATTATAATTATCTATTATTGTATAGTAAGCAGAGAAACTTTGAAAACAAAGTACTGATTTAATTGAGAGGTAACTGGTAATGTCTGATTGAACTTTTATCTTGAAATGTCTGATGATATACTTGCCACAATGACACGCTTATCCTTATCACGTTCTTAATTAGTCTGTCTAACGACCAGGGTAGATATATGTACTAGAGAGGGTCGTGATCTCTAGAAAAATTGTGAAAGCTGTCTCTGGACTCGATCAATGTATATCCAGCTGTCGCTTAGTAGGCCACCATATGACTTGCGATCAAATTCCTTGTCATTTTATCAGAGTGACCGCCACTTTGATGGTAGTTAATATGGGTTCAGGTTTATAACCATGTCATCTTACTACAGTTTGGGTAATACAGAATTTCTGCATAACAATTCAAATGCTTCAAATAATGTGAAATTATAAAATACAAATATTGACAATAATTAATAAACATAAAAGATAGTTAAAGCTTGGTAAAGATTTTTAATTGCTATGCAGCATGTATAATTAACAACAACGTATAATAATTCTTATACAAAAATTATATTACGTATGGCCGTTTACTACAATGTAATGTTTAAAACTGTAACATCAGTACAAATGCACAGTATAATTCGGTAACATTAATAACACATTAAATTACAACTAATAGGTTTATTATTTAGAGTGTACTAATTAATTTACATAATTCGGATGATACATTATTTTAAAATTTACAAAACCAGGTAATATACCATTCACTGTAAATGTAATAATGGCTGTATTGACATATAAAATAGAATCGTCATATTATCTTGTTGACTGTGCATCCAGTATATTATGTTGATTATTCGATTACTAGCAGAAAAACCATTACTGAAAAATCTTGGCGAAGTAAGTTGTTTTTTTTTTTACTAACGCTATTACGTTGCAATGAAAGGAACACATCGTTATTGGAAATTACATTACGTTTCGTTAGTTTTTAAGATGAGCGAGGAACATTTGTCACGCGATCTAGCAATAAAAGCAGCTTTGCTCTCGATTAAATAAAATATAACCTTTCAGGCAATGAGACAAACTTTATAAGCGTATCATATTTATTTATGACAGTTATAACTTTTAAATTTATGCAAATAGTTTAGCGACGATTTATATTATTCCTGTATTGTTTTATTGTAGTGATATTTTTACTGTGTATTTGAAAATCACTGATTTTATTTGTTAACCAGGTCTCCGTAATTTACGTAATCTATATCTATATTAATATTATAAAGCGGAAAAATTTGTTTGTTTGAACGTGCTAATCTTAGAAACTATCAGTCGGATTTCAAAAAATATTTTTGGAATTGATAGAGTAATCATCTAGGGAGGCTTTTTAATATCACGCTACGATCAAAAAGAGTACAGCAATTTAGAAAAAAAAAACAATAAAAGCAGAAATGATAAAATAAAATTTTAGTCGCACTCGAACGATGTCGCGGACACAGCTGTATAGTTAAAGTTCAAGTTAAAGTCCATTCTTACTTATTTGAAGTTAGAGAGGTAAATACAATAAATAAACTTTCAAGTTAAAAATATTTAATAGAATTAGTAATACTATACTCTTGTATAGTCTTCTTGCATTCGTTTCTAAGTAACAGTTATGTATTGTTAGCAAAATTATTTTAGTCCATTACTTATTTTCCTTTGAGCTTGAATGCTAATTAATAATTAGTAAATAATGGTATGTTCGAGATAGAGGTCCAATATATTTTTTCCAGTAGTAGGTACCTAACCAGTTTTAAAGGCTACAATACCTTTAATATATAATAAAACAATAACTGACACGAATTTGTACACTAATTAACGTGTGATTTTTTTTACATAAATAGTATGGATTAACTTATACGATACCTTTTAGTCAATAAATAAATGTGTTTAAATAGCTGCACTTGAAAACCATCTTTCTTTTAGGATCAGCATGTTCCTTATATGAGGCCACATTGACACCTAACAACAGATGACATTGACTCCATTTCTCTACTTTACCTATAAAGTGTACAAAGTATTAAAGAAGTACTTTCTCAAAGCGGTTGTCAACGTGAATTAAAACAACAAAAGAACAATATGCACTGTTAAGTTTCTAATGCGAACTGTTTGTTTTTGTCAAAGTTAAACTTATAACGTTTATTGATGAAGGATTTGTTATGAGTTTACTTTAGGTCGTGAATAAATATATTTTTTCCTTACGAGTCGAACCCGGTGGCTGTAAAGCGCAGCTCAACTTGTTCTGATAAATGATGCGTCCACAGCCGCTACAACGCTTCGCTTTTAATCCTCCAGCCACCATTGTATTGCTGTCCAATTTTTGACGTTAACCGTTTTCTCCGTTCCCGACACCTACTTGTTGGGTTACGGTAAATAAGAAATTAATGACATTACCCTTATCGGGGTTTATAATCAATCAACGTGCGCACGACATCTAATGGTTTTCGTATTCGCTTGTAGATTAATGATTATTTTTAAACAACAGAAATTGATGCTATCTCTGAAATAATTATTTACGAATACCAACGTGAAAGTCCTTCAGCAGAAATATATGTCAAATTTCTATTATTTTCTTTGATTATATTTTTATTTATTTACAACTATTCATCAATAGTTACAAAAGTAGGAGCTGATAAGTAACAAAATTACGGTAATTAGTAAATGTTTTAAAAAAAATGTTCTAAAATAAAACTCTTATGGCTGTCAACAATTTATATGAACACTTACAAGTATCGAAAAATAATCTAGTATCTTCATCTTCAGTAATCACATATCACATTTTTTTATCATATGTTTGTAGATACTTCTTATATATTAAATATTTCTTTCCATGTTATAATGAATTGAGATCAAAGAAATCAATTATGTGATCAGCTGGCCTATTCATGTGAACGGAATTTATCAATTAATTAATCGCGTCATATTCATAATTTAATGTTTACGAAAATAACACTGTATAAATTGTTCATTTCTTACAAATTTTCTTACGTCGCTTATACCTAGTCACTAATGACCAAGATTATAAATAATACTAATTGTCAATATAAATAAATAAAAATAATTTCGATTTTGAAATGAAAAATATATGTTTCAAAGGTTTAATATTTTCAACAAAACAGCGGCAATATTGATTGCATATTTAATGTATCAGTAAAGTATTTAACGTCGTTCCGAAGTTGATTGGGATTCGATTAAAAGCAGCTGCCCTCACTAAAGGCGTAGACTGAACCCTGCAGGCCGCGATGAAATGGAGATAGTTTTAATGCTCGTAAATTTCATTTTGAGACTTCGACGTTCTGTAAACTAATCACTATGGTCGGGGTATTTGCGCAGTTTGTAAAATTTAAATGTTATACGGTATACAGCTAATAGTTCGAACTTTTGTATATTATTTTTGTTGTATAAACTAGCATATAATTGACATTTAATAGGTTTTCTTGTTAATTTTAATATGAAGAGTTACATGCACATTTTTCGAGGTCTGCGTTAATTTCATGCCTCAAATAATCTGATGCTTTCAGACCTCCATTAATAAATGGCACTGAATAAGTACGATGTTAAGGCATCATCATGGGGTTGAATAGTTACATAAAAAATTACGTTGTAATTATTTTTGAATACCGGTAATAGGCTCTATTTTTTTATTATTTTAGTGTATAAGTCAAATCACATAAATGCTTCAAGTTTTTAATAGCATAAGATATTGTACACATAGGACTAGAGTTATAAAAATAAACATACCAGTATAAGAATTCTTATATAGAGAATAGCCCAGTAGTAGCGTGTACGGACGCCGCGACAATGGACGTGTGTTCAAATTCCTGCAACAAGCTTGAGCTTTCGAAACCATAACAAGGTGGTAGGGTTTTTTCTGATGCCCGGCTGTCTAGCTATCACCTTCAAGTTGAAAATCTACCGCCATATGCCTGTAGGTGTGTTCTAATAGTTGCACTTGACAGGCTGTCCTTCAACTGCACTCAGCGTGTCCGGCATCATAGGCAACATCGTTACTTAACATCAAGTGAGATTGTGGCTATAATGCTTATAAACTATAAACAAAATCTTTACTTATTCGATAAGTTAAAAATTGTATAGATAATTACTATATTACGAAGTATAAAGGTAGCGACTAAGTCTATTATAACGTGGCAATAGCATGAGAACTATTATATTTCATGCAAGGAAACGTCCGTTATTTAAACAAAGCACAGTATGATGTCCGCATTGGGCGGAGCTTTGCGTATGCGCAAGTGAAGCGTATGCGGGCGATAGGGTGGGGATTCATAAGAGAGGGGACAACATGCTAATAATTACAAAAAAAAAGTTATCTGTAATATCAGTTTTACTCGAAACAAAAGACGTTAAAATTGGTTTTTAAAGTTTCACTCCGTTACTCACTGACTGTCCTAAATCTCTTTATCTCTGTATTAATCTTTCGAAACTCATAAAAATGGAATCTTTGGATCTTGAAGAATATTTCGTATGAAATTGATGGGGGACTTCGGTCTTATCTAAAGCTCAAATCATATAATACGACGATCAACATTCCTAGAGGTGTCGATACAACGTACGGGTATGTCACTGATGTTCGAGATTGGTATTTATTATAGCATATTTTCTAAACTGTGAAGAGTATAATGAAATTAAAAATATTAATTTCTTTAAAACTTAGTGAGCATATATCTATGTGTATACGTAACGATATTAAAGCATTTTATAAGGTTCAAAATATATTATAGTGTAATAAATTCCATTTAACATGACTGGATTTAACGATAAACTGCCTAAAACGACAAAATTAGTTGACTTTAGTTTACCTTGTTGGCCATAATATCTTTTCTCCCTTAAACGACAACTCTTAGTAACGCCCTAATATGCACAGTTCCAAAGTGTTGCCATATAATGTTAACATTGTGTTATTTATTTAGTGATAACATATATACACTATTTATTTCCTTTATTAGTTAGATGCCTAGATGATGGATGAATGGAGTCTGGATGTTAAATTTCTGTATATGTATAGTATATATTTTAGTTTAGATATCATGTTAGAAGTTTTGCTTCTTTGAAATCGAATTGCTGTCTACAAAATTGTGTTTTCATATTATATTACTAGCTGTATCTGCGACTTCGTTTGCGTGGAACTAAGAATGATGTGATAATTTTTGCCCGTAACCTTTATCAATACAGCTTTGGTCCTATTAGTCGTAGCTTGATAGCCCAAACATTCCTCAATGATTGCTCTATCAAATTTTCTATATCTGACTGATAGTTCCTAAGCGCGGTCAAACAAACAAACTTTTCCGCTTTATAATATTAATATAGATGTATACGGTCTCATTTTCTGTAGTTAAATAACTCAGCCACACGTATTCATTAAATCTTAGAATAGCTTTGAACGATCGTCCAGATAAAGAAAATATATCATATGATCTTCATGGGTCAATTCATATAAAAGTCAATAAAAACACACACAACAGTTTTGTGAATAAACGTATTGTCTCAAAATTTAATTGTTTTAAATGCTTCATTGTAATTAATAATATTCACGTATAATAAATACATTCGAAAGATCTATTTTAATATTACCATATGGTAATGTTCCTATTTAAAAATAGCATGAGTAGGTAGATAAAATATCACTACTGTACTGCCACTTAAAGTGTGAAACGATCATCGCGGGCTTACGTGGGCCGCGCCGCGACACAGTTGGTATTCCACTCACAAAAAACACGAGGCACCCCGTTGTTTTTGAAGGAAAAAACTAATGAATTACGACTTTTGTAGCTTTTTATTTAAAAAAAACCTTGATAGGTTTGTGTTATCGTAAGAAAGAACTTGTTTATTTTTAAATTAGAAAAATATCCACAGTAAATATCGTAATTTAAAATGATTATTATAATATGTTATTTCAAATAACCCAAAACAAAGTGTCGCTCTTCTTTCAACTAACAATGTACTTAACTTAATTCATTGTACTTAATAGCGTATTGTGGGCTCATTCATATCAAAGCACAGGAACCGACCAACAATTATGGTTCCGACATTTTGGTCTATGTGTTTGTAATGTTTTACTCTTCCTCTATTCCGGTTTCAGATTCAGTTATATTCCAAACGTTTAACACTATTTTTAATAATAAATAAATTATATATTTATGTTGAAAAAACGCAAACCCTGAAAAAAAAAGAATCGAGATTTTCATGAAATATTTTATATTTAATGTTCATTATAGTAACTTTATTTTAACTGAGTCTCAAGGAATGACTAAATAATTAAAATTTTATATTTCATGCAATTTCTTTGTCTCGCTCGTAAAAGCACTAAGTTATACTTAAATTTATAAGGGTTAATACGTTTCCCCGTTAAATTTATATGAATATTTGTTCAGTAAAGTTTTGTTCTTGATGAAATACACTGTTTTACTTGGAATCGATTTAGTTGATTTAAAAATTTAGTATCATTTTTTATGTTTGTTGCTTTACCCAAATCTCTTCATGTATTTATTTATGTCGTTAATAAATTATTTTATGGACGACCTTAAATCACTACCTAATTTTAAAGTTTCGACTCATCTGGGTAAACATGGACGATCGGACGACAAACATGGGCGTCGAGACGTAAACGAAAATATCATGGGGTGCATAGCTATATGTCTCGAATAGACAAGTCGCATGGCATGGCCAATAACAAAGATCAATGTTGCGTGCATTTGGCTACGTCATGTCACACGGAACAACTAATTTTGGAATCCTAAAATAATAATGCTACGTATTCCATTCCTTTAGAAAATATTGTTAAGCTCTGTTTATAATTATGGCATCTGTTCCAACATTGAAATTGTTTATTTTTTAAACTAATAATTAATGATTATGACCATCTCTTTGTTTAGGGAAGCATACAATGGTTTCAAGTGTTAGGCATCTTGTTTATTTTTAATGATTACTCTTATTAGATAAGTGGAAACTAAATATTATTTTAAAACTGTAGACATATATTATTTTCAATAAAATACAGTTTTACTTCCATTTAGTATTAATTATTATGTAATTTATCTCTAGAAAACTATTTAAAATAATAAAAAAGCTATCAAAGCTAAAATTCTGCCATAAACCATTATAATGTGTTTTCATAACCAAATACTCTTTTTGAAAAACTTCATACGTGTAATATGATGTTTATATATTTTTAAATATTATTTGAAACCCTATTTGAAAACCAAATTAGTGGGATATTTTATCGCAATCATATCAATTTCAAAGATATATTTTATTGATGGCACAATGTACTGACGGTTTTATTATCACAGTCGAGATATTTTAACGAACCCAGCGTGGTCTAAAATAAAAGAACATGTCGGAATATATTTTTTTTGTACATCGGACACGCCATTTAAGTCGGAATCGTAAATTTTATTGAAATGTCGCAACAGCGATCGCCGCACGAGATGCCCTGTCTTCGGGGACGAATTTATGCGTAATTCGTAAACAAATTGACGTGTTCGGGCTGTACTTTGAAGTGAACAAACATCTTTTGACGACTTGACTCGCCTTTTGGGTTTTGATTGATTACCCAGCACTTTTATTATTTTTTAGCTTAAATCATTTATTGCATTTATCGATTATGTAGCCTTGTTTTACAAAATATTTAACACGGCTTGATTTCAAGGAACGACACCTCAATATGCCTTTAGTCTGGATCATATGGCTTCGTAAGTCGTAAAATGGTATCGCGTTACACAATAGCTCTAGCGCTCTTTTAATAAGAATTCTGTAAATGCAAACAGTAAGACTTGCTTACCTGTTTTAATCATAAATACTGGTAAATCTATATTACGTTATATTTCTGGAAACAAGTAATTATTGCTAATAACGAATGATTTTTATTTGCTTTTACCTATTTTAAAGGAGTCAGATGGTTTTTATCTGCACTTTAAAATACTTCTTGGAGAAGTATCTAGAGTTGACGTTGTTTTGTAACCTGATACCCATTTAACTAGTGGAAAATTTAATGAAAACGAAAAAAGATGTCGTAAACATGACCGAGCTCTTTGGTAGAAAGAAAACTTTAGGTTTTCTCAGCATGACTTCCTGCTGTTTTAGTATTACCATCTAAACAGTTATTAGCCACGTTTTATGCCAGTCGCACCGGGCGTTCCATCTTTTTTATAATTAATTGTGACTTAAAGGTCGCTGTTTGTACAATAGTTGGAGTTAATCCACATGATAAAGAGTTTTAAATAAGCTATTTCATTTAACGACATTAATCAGTTTGATTTAATTTAATTTTTTCTTATTAAGAATTCGCATATAAGTTTAATGGTAGGTCATTGTATAATATTATATTCCTAGAAATACGATTTCCTTTCTCATCTGTTCGCGAGAACATTTCCGATGCTTATCTGATTTCGTACTGAGTATCAATATGTGCTATCAGCTCGCGTCAGACATCCGTTGTCCCATACTTATCGGCAAACTGAATAAAATGTTTTTTCGTCAATAGCAAAGAGATTTCTTAAGAGCAACTTCGGTTCATTTTGCCGTGGCTTTTGGGTACGTTTATCGCACGTGACGTGACAATTCTTTTATCCTCGACACTTTGTTTCCCCATAAATTACTCGCCTGTTGGGAGTGTTCAGCTACCGAGGATTCGCTTCGGCTAGCGTTACATCGTGGATTTTTCTGTCCGTTCATTTTCGTTTTGCATTCCACCAGCTGTTCGTTCATTGTCTTCTCGGTTTAAATTAAAAATAATTTGTATTTTTTTTGTTGTGTTCTTCGCCCACGACTTTATGTGACGTCAAGTTTGGAGTAAAGTATTTTTATTGCAAAGCGGTGATTTTATGCAACCGTACACATAATTATATTCTTGTTTTCTTTTTAATCCAACATTGTTTTTTTTTTAGCGTGCGTTGCACTTTCCTGTGCAACGATAAAGTGAATTTTATATAAAATTGCATTCCGGAATGGTATACATATATGTAGCATATTTAATAATGATATTTCTTTCGGTTGGAAATTAGAATTTGATATATTTTTCATTGAATAAATATAATAACTAATTAAGTGCGAAAACAGTATAGAGTTATTAATATTTAGTCATTATTATGTGTATTTATTTATACTTGCACAATTCATACATTCATAAACATATACTAAAAAAAACATTTATAAATATGAAAATAGAAGATAAACCGTCGACAATGGGAACAAGGTCCAAGGTGCAAAACTGCTTTCTGAATCGAACGTTTCATCGATTATTATTATTTTTAAAATATATATTACGATATAATTTCTATCAGCGGTACTAATCTTTATACTAAAATTCCTCATTAAAAAACAATGGGTTCTAGGGACCTTTTACTTGATACTACAATAACAATAAATGTAATAAATAAATAGATTACAAAAAACTCAAAATTACAATTGTCCTATATCTTATTTTGTGATATTTATTAATTTGTATGTATGGTTAACAACATTTTTTGTTGTAAGCTTTGGTGCTTCCCTTGATGATCATCTGCGTCTCACAGACAAGGAACCGCGGCTGTATATAGATCTAGCTGAGCCCGCGACTTCGTGCGCGTGGAACACAAAAATATTTAACATATTTTTACCTGTTTTTGTTACTTTTTTGAATACAGCTTTGCGTCTATTGGTAGTAGCTTAATATTAAATGACCTAAAGCCTTCCTCAATGGTTTTTTATATCTAATAGAAAAAAAATGAAATCTAATTAGTTGTTTCTAAGATTACCACGTATAAATAAACTTTTCTTATTTCTAATAATAAATAATATAGATAACCAAATATAGTTTTATAACGTACCGTTATAATGTAGTGACATGAATAAAAAGTGAATGATTTTTGTTGTAATATTACTAAGTTATATCGATCTAGCTTCGTTGCACGATCCAATACTGCCATCATTGTACTTTAAGCTCGAAAGCGCCTTGTTACTTAATCAAATTATTTCATCGCTTACATATAACAACCTTATTATATTGCAATGCAATGGTATTGCTGTAATAAGTATAGGGAAGTATAAAGAAAGGGTTATATCTTAGGAAACATAGTCTTGGATCCTTAATTAGACGTTTCTGTTTCCCTTGCAAGATATAGCAAGGGAAGGTCCCCAGAAAGACAAGTTACAAGCGCCTAATCTGCTTAGTGACCACACTACGGTTCGATGTCTCATGAAAATTAGATCCTTTACTTAACGAAACTTTGCCATTCTCGTAACTTATTCTTAAGTAATACCCATGACCTCTCTAGTCTTTTGTTTTATATATAACAACTTAGGTATTATATATGGCAAAAGGCTACCCGATGTTATTGCACAAATAAAGGTTAGACTTGAAATTTGCAAGTTTAAAATTGTACCTTGTCAAAATAATTAAATAGAATAGTTTTCAAACAAAATATGGACGAAGTTGTAATATTTTTAGGATTAACATTTGAATATCTGATATGCAATTTATATTAATTTGTACGGTAATGTCTAAATAATTATTATGTGAGCCGGATTTGTTAAATCTCAAAGTAAAACATCATGTTTTTTTAATATAGTAATGGTTTACCGTTATGGCCATAATCTTACCTGATCTTAGGTGACTATACGGCCCAAGTTTGTAGACACGATAAACCTGTGGAGGGAGTGACTCTCAAGTGCAACTGCACGAACACACCTATTGATATTTGGCGGCATATTTTCAACTTGAGGGTAGTTGCTAGCCACTATGCTATGGTTTCCTCACGATGTTTTCCTTCACCGAAAGCTCAAGCTCATTGTAGGTGGATTCGAACTCACATCCTTTGACGCGAAGTCATACACAATACCACTGAACTATCATCGTTCTATTTTATTATTATTTATATATTACTATTTCATTATTATATTTACTTCATAAGAAAAAACCGAAGGTTATTTATTAATATACTGTTTCGATGTCAAGTGACAGAATTTTATAGAATATTTTAACGCATTCGCTTTGTATATAGAACGTTTAAATTTAATACTTCGAGCAAAGACATTGAATCGAATGGAAAACAAAATTTGGCCGTCATTCAAAATCAGGAGTCCGTGATGTACGGAGGTGCGGAAAAATTCTAGCATGGAGGTTAATAAATACTGCAGTCCTACGATACGAATTGATCTGGATGAACCAAAAGAAAGGCTTCGGAAACATTGGACGTAAAGAAGAAAACGTCAGCCTGGAATACGATACCGATCTACAATATTATTTATTATTACTAGCTAACTATATATACCCCGGATGTCGAGAACGATATGGATATCGTAAAAGTGGGAACTAACTACACAAAGGCCCCGCTATTTGTACCCGACACACGAAGGCTCCTCTGGACAGTACCCGACACTGGACGAGCGCCTTGCCAGAGAGTATGATACATAACTAGGTTTTTTGGATTCAAATAGCAGTCATATAGCAGTGAAATAGCATTCATCATAGTTTTTTATATTCATAATTGTAAAGAAACCTTTGGGAAATATATGTAATTTATCTCATTTTCGAATTTCATTCGGGCCATTTATTAATACCTTTCATACAAATTAAATTATTTGTCCACGCGACTACATTAAGAGATATACGAAGTCAGTAATATCATTACTATTATTAGATGTGAATTCAACTGTATATTTTCACCAGCGCTGCTACATAATTAAACAATAGTTCTCTAGTTCCCATGTTTCAATAAAGATTTTCTTTTAACTTTTTCCTCCAAAAACATAGCGGTGAAAGAGTTCGTTGACTTATCCGATACCGGCTGCAAATAAGTCCTAATACTTGCTTAACATATATAAGTTGTGTTCTTATGCAAGTCTCGAACGACTTCCTAAGTAACAGTGCGCCATACATATTGATTATGCGACCTATTTGCGATAACTTGGTGATTGTAATTACGATTGATGTGCTTTTATAATATTGATTTATTAGATATACTTTTTATATATACCTATGTACATTTCACCTATTTAGTTAGAACAGTGTACAACGAAAGTTTTCGATTAAAACTAGAAGGATTTCTTTTGACACATATAAATTCAAGATCTTTAAATTAGCTTCCTACAGCCTACCTGATATTGCATGAGGATGTGGCCAAAAATGGCAGTACGCTAACCCGCTAAGGTTCTCAAATGTAACTGCCAGAATACATCACAACTTTCCTACTTGTGGGTGGTAGTTGGCAAAAAAGGCGTTAGAAAATACTATACCAACGTGGTATGGTTTCATCGCAATGTTTTATTTCAAGTTTAAAGTCTATTATTCGGATTCAAATTTTCATCGATCGATTCAATGTTCGTACTCACTGCTGCTGGCCCATAAAACTATTAGTAGATTTCAATTAAAGTGCTTATATAATTGTAGAAATTACTTTTGAAAAGGATTAACTTTACTTCAATTACACTTAATAAGTTGTTATTAAATTATCTTTCATATAAAAGGCCAAAATGCCTGTCAATTAAAAACTCATTAATGTTTATTTCAAAATGTATTATTTCATTAGGCACAGATGTCAAAAAGACAAATGCAGAATACTGAATAATCAACGATTAACTACCAATTAAAAACAAAGATTGATTCATGTAAATTTGGAAAGAGTGTTGCTAGGAACTCATGTGTTTTTGAATAGATATTAATTAATCTGATAATTATTCTGCCCTTTCTAGTACTTCATAATACAATCCGAGCGACATACCAAGCATAAAAACCTTACTTGTGAAAATACGCGCTAATTTTAATGGTAATCTATCAGTGTCGGTATTTAACTATTTTTTTAATCACGAAGTGAACGCACTGTGCCTGATTTTAAGCACAGTGCAACTTAAAAACACCAACTATTAGAGATTAATTCATACAAAGCTCTAGGCAACTGTATAAACACTGGGTGAGATAAAACAAAAAAAAGCCGATAAGACTGACTTTAAATAACAAATATGTGGTGATTCCAACATAGATGGGCCCAGATATACCACCCCGTAAGTGTAGTCATCGTAAAATGTAATACACCTATAGAACATCATTTCCGTTTTAATACAATAATATCCATTTGTCAGTCTTTATCGCAGGTAATTTCTATAACAGGAAGGTTGACTTCCTTCAAATTACAATTGACCGTAAGTTTATTGTAGTCGCGCCGAAAGTCAATGAATGGACGCAATTCTTAACATGCGTACGGGAGACATAAATTTGTTCCAAATGAGAAATATATAAAAGGTTTACTATACAACTTTTGTAGTAAGGCATTCGGCAAACATTCGTTACATTGAACATTTCCCAATTCTTTTGATATGGAACGGATATCGGCGGAATTGAAATTGGCCGCGCTTCATAACAATGTCGACCGAACCCACAAATAAAATGTACCCATTGAAACGTTTGGCATCAGCCACGTTCTAGGATCATTTCAATTGTATAGAAATTGTGACAATGGCGCTACAGGAAGTGATGTGTGTCGTATATTGAAGCAAGTGGACTGTTTATAATTTGTTCATTGTGATGTAAAGAGTTCAGATCTACTTAAAGAACTAAGTGCATTATATTTTTTTTTGCTACTTCTACGTAATTTCATAGAAAAATATTACAGGAAACCTATTCTACGTCGGTGGTAAGTTTAAAATAAGTTTTTTAAATCTATATCCATAAATTCAAATTAAAGGCAATTATTAAGACATCGGAAATACGTCTTCAGACGCCTGTGTCATACTACCATGAATCCATTTCGTTGGTTAAATATACATTGGCTAATACCGAAACGCCACAAAAGAGAATCACTGTGAAGGTTTTGTTACCATGTGCTGAGTAATCAAGGTCTAGTTGAGGATTGACCCCGGCCACTCCGCTTGGTTGATGAATACACACCGAGTAATCCTAAACCTCCATACCTATAAGCTTGCGTTTTCGGTGGGTCCTTTTGTATAGTGGTAGCAATCTAATGCAATACACTTGTCGTGTCTTTCCATTACCAAAATTAATATGCAAAAAAAAAGTTTCCATATCACATGTTTTGAATTTCGAAATAAACGATTAAAACAAACTAAAATACCTTCAGCTAAATAGTTATCATACAAATTTATGAATCAATAATTAACAGGATATATGACATAAAATTTGTGATCATTGCTTATTATAAATTTACATGATGATTTTTATTGATCGTAAATTTTGGTTGAACTTGATCTCTTTCTTGGTTAGTAATAAAATTTATAACAAAGATAATTCATTAACTATATTTGTAGCATGATTCTGTTAAAAAATCTCGGTATTAGGTACATCTTTTTATACAATTGTTTGTTTCATTACAAATTTCGAACAGATGACTAAATTATCTATACTAATAAATAAAATTGAAGTGTCTGATTATAATGGTCAGTTTGATATTATAAGATATATTTGATATTATAAGGAGTAAGTAAAGGAGTTAGGCTACTTTTATTTTAGAACAACATTAAGGTTCCACGAATACAAATTCATAAATAAATTTTAATTCCACGGGAACGAAGACACGGGCTCAGCTAATTATAAATAAAAACGTAGTTTCAAATATTTACGAAAAAGTTTCATGATCCAGCAGCTATATGTTTTTATATTAAATGTCGTTAATATAAAATAGTCTGATTGTATTTACTTTTAACTGAAATTATAGGGATGATATCATAATTCTATGGTAAAGTATGATTCATCGTAATATATCTATAAATGTTCCAATGTAAATTTACCCTATTCTCAGTAGCTAGTCGGATAGCAAATGATGCCGCGCCAAAGCACGACATCTAATCGCATTAGAGTCTTCATAATTAATTTTTCGATATTTCATACGTCCAGATGGACGTTATCTTGAATTCCATCTGTATTTTATTTCGTGATTGAATCAACTACCGACGTAAGTATAACCTTTTCATTGCTTTGCCTAAATAGGCATGGGGCTAACGTTAAGGGATCAATGTAAACTGGAAGTAGGTATCGATTCATCTCTCGAACTCCTACTTTAATCGTTTTATATAGATACCTTTTTTATATACTTTTATATTAGAAGCTGCGAACTTTATTATATTGTGAATAGTGACCTTTAAAGTATACAAAAATATCATAACTTCATACAGTGTTATTGAATACCCTGTATATTACCATAAAGATTTCATCATATGTTATTTTATTTGATTATTTATATAATTTAACAGGTTGCTGAATATATTTTTTTTAATCTATACATATAATAAAACTATATCAACCATATTTGTGTATTTTTTTAAGTTATAATCTAAATAAATAAACTTCGTTATCGGTTTAAAAGTCACAGATATATTGTTTGTAAAGACAATTGTTTTACTTTTTACTTTACAATTGTTTTTATCTATACTAATATTTAAAGAGGGAAGATTTGTATCATTGTTTGTAACGAATAAACTCAAAAACTACTGGGCTGATTTCAAGGTTCTTTCACCATTAGTAGGCTTTATTATCCTTGAGTAACATAGGCAATAAATTAGTTAAATAATTTTCAGTTCCATGCAAACTAAGTTGCAGGCACAACTTGTATTTGATTTTCTTTGTTAATACATGAATCGATTAGACTAACTTCATAACACAATGTGCATAGCTAATTTTATCTATGTTTGGTTTTAAATCATATATGAAAATGTAAATAGTGCTTTTCAAATACATTTTCTGTGCACTCGGAGAGAATGACGTCACTAGGCCATTTGTCAAACTGAGCTCGGCAGCATAGAAAGCGCCTTATCTAAGAAGGCTGGCTTTACTGCCATATCGTATCACGTTGAATACACTCGTCGCAATACGGGTTCAAGCCAAGTACCATGTAGATATATTAGCTTATTATAATCTAAAACTGTTTATAGTTTGAATAATAAAAGTATTATTTAAGGAGAATAAGCTCACGACTGGGCTATACGAAAGAATCTAAATAAGGATTAATATTTTTAAATGTACAAAGTAAATTAAAATATAAAAATTAAGACTAGTTTCTGACATATAGTTATAATAATAATCGTCAATTTTATTATTTTAAAAGAATGCAAAGTAGACAGGGACAAACTTAAGTACAGTTCGTATTTAAAAACCTTGCCATTAGAAGATCCTTCTCATTTGGCCTGAATACATTTTTATAGATAACAGTATAATGAAAAATATAGAAAAGAAGTTTTTGGGAATACAATGAAATTAAATAATTTTTGCTTTTCTTTCTTAGATTGATATATTAGTCTACCTAAATGTAGGTATTGTGTGAAAATTGTTTGAGCGTGGAAAAGAAGTAAATATATACGAAAACATGTTTGAAATAATTTTTACCATTAACCTCAAGCATACTTATGGGATATGTAGTTATACAATCAGTAAAATTGTGCCCTATTATCCAATCTGCACAATGGAATCATAGAATAATTAGTTAATCTAGTTACTAGGACGTAAACTGTTTATACAAAATATAAGAGAAAATCTTTCAGCTAAGCCGTATTTTTGGCACAAATCTGATAAAATTTTCTGATCTAAATTCCAGAACTTGTATCTAGGTCTGTGCGACATCACTTAATATAGACTTTATTTTAACGTAAATAAAGTCGCTATTAGTACAATCGTAAGACTACTACTATATAGTAATGTACAGTGTGCTGGCAGTGGCAAAAACCGTTTACTTAGCCAGCTTTTGTTTTTACTGAATTAAGTAGCGTTTATGCTCTAAGTGGCTAGTCGGACTCGGTAAGCAGATAAGCATTTTTCTTTTGTCTTTATCTAATGTTCTTGAGATTTCTCAAAAGGTTTTGTCCAAAATTATTCGTCGGAATTATTATGAGCGGAAAATTAATGTTTGTACATAATGTGTAGAACATAAATGTCTTAATTTTCATGCGAAATATCTGTTTGAAATGAGTACTGAAATCTAGATTCAATTTGCGGTTAAACAATGAAGTCGTAAGTTGTGGTACACGAGTCGTTTAGACTATTGGATTATTGATTAGATGACCTCAAATTAGAATCCTGGTGTGTACCAAAAAATGTTCAGTATTACGGATACTAATTTATATTCCATATTAATATT
The DNA here is from genome assembly GCA_039707435.1 of Actias luna. Taxonomy (NCBI): domain Eukaryota; kingdom Metazoa; phylum Arthropoda; class Insecta; order Lepidoptera; family Saturniidae; genus Actias; species Actias luna. The sequence goes on along the minus strand of JAZHAC010000002.1, from coordinate 9,476,957 downwards.
ATAAAGCGGAAAAGTTTGTTTGTTTATTTCAACGAGCTTATCTTAGGAAGTACCAGACGGATTTCAAAGATTAGTTTTCTATTTGATAATGCAATCATTGACGAAGACTAACACATGCACACATAGATTAACATCATGCTACCACAAATAGGGTCAAAATTGTACAAAAAAAAGTGACAAAAACGAGCTAAATTTACCAAATAATTTTTGTTCCACGCGAGCGAATTCTCGGGCACAGCTAGTACAAGTTATAAGTATAATATCGACGGCCGTAATATATCTTGGCGTAAGGGACAACGAATACTTTACAGGAGAGCCAAAAAACAAAAATTATATAGGAAATTTGGTCATAAGTTTTTAGCTTTTTAGGCTATACTGAAGTGGTTTATAGGGTTTTGTCTAATTTTTAGTACTCTCATATTTTATATTGTCTATTTATCTGTAAAAGCTTCAGTCACAAAGATAGCTTATCCCTTACGTCCAGAAAAATATAAAATGAAATATAAAAATATGCACATGAGTGTATAATGGCGTAAAGCTATCAACATTCTGTTAAATAGAGTCATTTAATTTCAGTAAGTGTATTATCGTATATTAAAGGTTTTAATTATTACAACTCTTTGAATTAATTAGAAGGAAAAACATACACATAATCATAATTTTACCAAAAGTATAAAAAATATATATTTATGTTTATGTTTGGCAGAGTTTTTATTTTAGCTAAAGTTTTTCAACAAGTAATTTAATAGTTATTATAATTATCTATCTTAACTAAATCGAAAATTAAAAAAATCTATTCCTCTATATCAGTTCTTTCCTCGTCGTCACTCTGTAATAACTTGTCTTCTATTGCTTTGGAATGTGGCAGTTTTAAATATTCGTTGTGATAACATTTAGGAACAGTTCCACCAACGCACAACTTTTTGTAGTCATTGTACATTCTCCATAATACTAAAAGTCTGTGTTCATAAAGCCGATTCATTGAAATTATGTTAAGTCCACTAGACGTGCTCTCTGTATTTTTTGTTTCAAATTTTTACCTATATTCTTCTTTTTTCCTTTCTCACTTTCCTTTTCCACTACATGTTTCTTTTGCCTCAAATACAATTCTAGCGGCTTTAGCACTTTCAATCATACTGTATTTTACTATCATTTTATCAATACTCTTATTAAATGTGGCATTCCATAAAAATCTCGTAGTTTTAAGTTTGTGTTTTTTAAAATGGCTTTCGTAAAAGTTTCAGCTGTGACTCTCTCAAAATGTAAGAATTCAAAGTGATCCATTATACGCACAGTATCAGAACCAGGCTTTTTCCTTGAACCCTCTATGAAAGATGACCAATGTGAATGCGCCCATACTATTTATTATCTTCTGCACAGCTTTCTCTACAGTGCATGCATTGAGTCGACCTACATTTATGTATGACCCGGTAAAAGATAATCGATTTGTATAGTCTCCAAATTTACAGAAATTAGTAAGAATAGTGAAACATTGCGAGAATCTTTTTGTTTTTGTTGTGGCCACTGCAAGAGTCGTATAATATCATTTTGGAATATCCTCGTTTATCAACCTCCTGTAAATATTTAAGGAGGCAAGTGGCTATCTCATTACTGCCACGCTTGCAGTCACTTTCACCCCATACTGCAAAATCCTTTTTTACTCCAACTTTTGTAAACCGTAAAACAATACACTGCATAGTTACGGCTATAATGCAATAGCATGCTTTCCCCATATGGGGTATTAAGCACTTTTTGTAAATCAAAGCTAGCTGCTAATACCCTATTACCTGGTACATGCAATTGTTGCTGAAAGTGAAATATAGCTTTACAAGCTGCTTTTTCTTCTATGTGCTTCATAAACAGCTCATAGTCCACATCATCAGGGTTATTTTCCTTTTTTGTGCATTCATGGCATTTATCTTTTTTAGGCTCATGGAAGCTGTAATTGTTTCAGTTTAAAAATATTTATATACAGTAGTTCACTCAAATCATCCTTCTTTCCTTGAAGTTGTTTTTTTTATATTGTGTTGTACACACACATTTTTCATTCCTGTGGTAGATATAATCGTTGAAATCATACTTTTATTTATAAACAAACTAGCTTTTACCTGCGACCTCTCTTGCGTTAATATTGATTGTATCCAATAAATCGAATGACGGAGTAAAAAGTTTCTTACAAAGTTTATACTTTTATTTACCCTACTTCTAATAAGTTTTTAGTTAAAAAGTAGCCCCTCACCGTCTCCAGATTCCGATCTATCTTTATGGTATTTTAATATTTTTATGGTATTTTAGTTTTCTTTCGGTTTACCGATACAGCTGATGCACAATAAATTATCATAATATACAACAATATATTAATTTTTGATGTAAAGGACAATATTGTTAATTTTATTTTAATTGACGTAAAGAGCAGTCAGAAACAAACAAATTAGTTTCATATTGATGTAAGGATCACAAAGAAATAATTTATTGGATACATTTTGATTTAACGCATAGTTATAATAAATATTGTGTCTTATACACCAATATGTATGTAAAAGCAATAGATATGGCAACTGCATTTTTACATTTGTCCGATACATCATATTTCTGTTAAAAAGATGAATTAAAGTGATAAATTTTTGGGGCGTATCGGACATTTTTCTAAGCTAGGAAAATTTTACCTATACCATTCGTAAGAGCCTAAAAACTGTATCGGACTATATTCAAATTTCATTTTCAGCAAAATCTCCCTTACGCCAAGCTAGATTACTGCCGTCGATATGGTACTATGTTACAAATTTCAATTTCTTACACTATCAGTTGATAATGAAGATAAATTTTGGGGGAAAACCTAAATACTGAAGGAATGCTTTGTTTTGTATTCCTATTATTATATCCGTAGAACATATTAAGCTGTGGATAAGTATCTAGGTGTTTAAAATCCCAAATCGTCGTGAGCTGGTGTGGTGATTTTGCTTGTACCTTCCTATGAGACGAGGCCTTCAACAAACAGTAGAACGCTGAGTTGTAGTAGTATTACGAAAATAAAATATTTAAAAATTCACTTTAATAAAAAAACACGTTGCTTCTCATCTACCTACTTCATTTTTAACACTATGAAAACCTAAAAATAATTAACTTTCTAATAATCGTACAAAGTAGTACCTTACTAACACTTTATTATAATCAATGGCATTCGTATTGTTGTTTTTGTAGGTACCGCGATATCGTCTCTCAAATATTTTAATTAGGCAGTTCATAAATAAGAAGCTATTACGTTCACAAACGATGTCGAGACGTTGGCGTGACCACGCGACAAAGGCTGAAAGTATAACGACGGGCTCCGTTCAGTAAATTGGAAACTAATCGAAGCGTGACGATTTTTATCCTACATAAAAAAAGAACCCTTTCGTTTGACATTTTAAGTATTTCTGACAACACAATGGATAGGTTTAGATGATATTATTCCTGTGTTTTGTGTGTGCCATAAGTTGTAATAAAGGATTCCATTTGCTCTTGTAGGATTCTATGAACCGTAATTAATATATTTGTATATTAACTAACTTAGCTGAAGAAACACCATTATAGTTAGAGTTATTATTGAGTTTTTGCCAATGGACAACAAACAAGTAGACGGTTTAGCTAATTGTAAATGGTTTCAATCGCCTATGGACTGCTGTAACATTAGAACAATTGGAGCTGACCTTAGAGACCGTATTTCAACACGTTAAAAACCCATTGTCATGCATAGCTCCCATTTTTATTCATATGATAAAAATATATGTACGGATTTGCTCTCGTTCCCGACTCAGGCCCAGGCGAAATGGGCGTGTGCAGACTCATCGGGTGATAAGCGCTGTCAATAACCCGGTAGAAAGACACCACCGCGACGCTTAAAGACCCGTATTGCCATAGATCTTGGGCAGCATTTACACTTCTTCAAGTTGTCATAAGTAGCACTGGGAAACCCAGTTGTAAAATCCCCAATCCACAATTCTAACGTACGGATTAAGAAGGTCCTAAAGACCCTTAATATTACCATAATCCGCGGAGATTTTAGACTACGAACATAAAGCTCCTAGCCTCCTATCTAGTATAGAATTATGATGAAGGCACCGACACACCGAAATTTTCTGAAAAGATTCAACCGTTGTTTTGGTTTGTTGTTGCAATTAAAGATATAGTAGTTAATACGACCGTTAATTACTGCATCCACAAAGTTATCGAGGAAAGCATGCTGATTCGTAATTTATCGCTTTACTTGTGAAACGGTTGTACCATCACCATAAATATCTGCTTTACGCTTACACTTCCTCTGAACTCCTTTCTATTGATTTATAGCTTGGGTTTAAAAACTAACTTTTTTAAAACAAGCCGGCCAGTTGTTTCCAACTGTCTGCAGCATCTGGCTTCTTCAGTTGAGTTTTTACTCGTCGTTTGTAAGAACTTTGTCTCTTTAAACTTTTATCCTAATATTATTTTAAAGAGCGCTTATAACTGTGAAATAGTCTTATGTCTAGACTCTTCGCTTCTATATTGTTATTAGTATAAATTCAATTAAATAAAGTATAATTGCCATCAGATAAATCCAGTGACTCAAATGGAGTCGTTTAATCAATAACTTACAAAGTTTTCATTGTCTTCGGGAACCATAAATTCTTATTAATCCTCATTTGGAAGTCAATTGAATAAGCAACAATGAAAGACATTTCGACAAGTAATAGTAATTCTAAAGGGCGCTTTCCAACTAAACGTTTAATATTATAAATCAAATACTCGTGTACTTGTCATCGCGGCTGCCCGCTGCAATAATATCAAAGCTTCGGAGATAAACCGGGATATTTTATACGTTCGATAGCCTGCAAGGACTTTATGGTAACATGGAGCTACATAAACGAGTCGGTTGCGCATTGCAAGTCTAAGGGGAAGATATTTGTATTACGGTTACTGGTGCTATCTGTATGTCAGTTTATTCAGCTTAACACTAACTTAATTGGCTATAAATTTAACTGCTGGGAGTTAACTAGTTACCATCTACGCAACTTTCAGACCTTGTTAAGTTTGCCTATCGTAAACCGGTAAATATGGTAAATTTAATACCTGTTTCGGATTTGTGCCTCTACCGTCTTGTAAATACTTAAATTACAGTTATTTGTAATATTACTCTAGCACTTGTATGGGGCTTAATGTAATATTATAACGGTATTAAATATTTAATTATATTAAAATATTTATGTGATTCTATTCACAAAATAGATCATCGGCATGAATTACAAAATTGTACTGTTTATAAAATTTATATAGTCCTCTTTTCAAAGCACAATTCGTATTTTGTATTTTGAAGCCGATACTTCATTATTTTTCTATTGCTTTACCCATTTAAAACACGGAATGAAAGGGTCGGCGCATTTTCAAACGTACTAGCACAATATATAGTTACTATCATAGTTAGTTAATGTCAAGCGTGTGGTTTTTGTTAACCATCTCACCTCTCAACTAGATAACTATGTCAAGCTCTCGCTGATTTCTTCAGCTAGTATTTACTTTATTTATTATGTTTCGTCGTAACCGTAAATTGGGATTTGACTTAATCCATGTTAATCTGTAGTGTTATTATTTCATATGAGACTAATTGGGATTATTGGTATTATTGTTGAATCGGCAATAACAAAAACCTGGGAAATATTTTTATTGAATAAAAATGAAGTTCATTTATATATGTTCTTTATAGGTATATTTAATAGAGGTTAGGGCACAAAACTTCTTTAAATATTTTTCTACTCGGGCAACCCGGTTAGTGATGTACCTCCTTAATATCACAATAATAAATCAAATCAAATCAAAAATATTTTTTCAATTTAGCCTAGGGCCTTATGAAGGCACTTATGACTGTCAAAAGCTCGGAAAGTAACGCAATCATCGAGAATAACTGGCAAGAAACTCGATCTGCATCTTCTTTTAGGTCTTATTCATATTTTTTTTATGTAATAGTTTAATGTGTTACAGTAGTTATTAGCGGATGTATAGAGAAAGGTGTCAATTCCAGACATCACAATCGCTCACATATTGATCCACCTATAATAGTCTTTTGACATCAAAACCTGTTTGACATGTTTCTTGAACCTACTGTCCGGCAATTCAGTAATGTGCTTTGGAACTTTACTATAAAACCTAACAATATTACCTAAAAAACTGTTACTTGTCTTACTCAGTCTAAATTATGGGGTGACCATAATAATAATGAAAAGCCTCATTCTTTAAAACAGGCGTAACCATCGATCGAAACCCAGACCCATTTCACTTGTGTCACTCTTGTGTTTGTTCGAAATAGCTGATGCAGACAGAGGTAAGGTGCGTTCATAATTAGTGCAAAACCAGCATAGCTCCAACCCTGTGCGATGGCACGCCCACTTTCAACATACACGAGGAAGTGCTTTTGTTAAGGCGTCGTAAAAATGAAAAGGAGTAAACTTTACATACTTTAAGAAATTATTAAAAGTAACTACATAAAATGTATAACAACGTATTTACATTAGTATTAAATAATCATTTAAAGAAAAAAAAACAAGGAATAGTTGAATAAAGTATAATACTCAAAAATACTCCATACATTCTTGGTATTCTTTGAAATTTATATATATCCATCCAATTATTATTAAAATTTTGGTCACTTTTATGCTAAATTTGTTAAAAATCGTATTTAAATAGATAAGCGTTTATTTTATCGCATCGTTATGCGTATTGTTATAACCCTTATTACTATATACATAAAGCACAATCAGCGTCTTAGTTTACGACGTCATTTTATCACATGTGCAATTCTGCAATTTTACATTTTACTTAACTTTGTTATAATTTTCCATTAGTTAAATCAGTCAGGATTAAAACCTCGCGGAGTACGGTTGTAACCACTCGAAATAAATTCGGAAGTCAGTGTTCAATGTAATTTTTAATGAAAATATAGAACATTGAAATAGTGTAAAAGTGTAGTTTTTTTTTTTTAAAAGACAAACAGGGACGGCCTCCTAACAGTATGTTAAAACCTTTTCTGCGAAACATTAATTATGACCGCAGAAGAATAAATCTGGGGACCGAAGTTTTATCAGGTTTAGTATAAGTGACCACCACCAGAGACCACCCATAAACCATGTCAGCGTTTGTAAAATATAAACACAAAATTGGGTGTGAATAGTAAAAATAATTCATAATTTAACGAAAATATGGATCAGAAAGTGTATACCAATTCATTAAACAATTTATTATTGTATGGTTATTAAAAGATTTATTTCTTTTTATGCACGTTAAAGCGTTTGCCATCTTATGTCTTTTTTAATATTTAAGGTTTAGCGCTATGACCATAATCTCACCTGATCTTAAGTGACGATACGACCCAAGTTGGTAGACACGTTAAACCTGTGGAGGAACTGGCTCTCAAGTGCAGCTACCGGAACACACCTATAGGTATTTGGCGGCAGATTTTCAACTTGAGGGTGGTAGCTAACCAAGCGGGCATCATAAAAAGCCCTACCACCATGCTATGGCTTCCTCACGATGTTTTCCTTCACCGAAAGCTCACGCTCATTGTAGGTGGTTGGATTCGAACTCACGTCTCTTGACGCGAAGTCGTACACACTACCACTGAGCTAACATCGCTTCAAGATATCAGCGCCTTCTAAGAAGGTAACGTGTTAAACCTTGAAATTACCTCAAGTGCACTAACTGAGGATGTACCTTGCCCGGTTGTATTACAAAAAGCTCTAAAACTAGAAAACATGCCACTATATTTTAATACTGTCAAATCTATAAGCTTTTATTATATTGAATTATGGTAAAACAGCATGTATTAAAACTGTCTACAGATAGTCGTTGAATATTTACTATTGGTTAGAATGGTATTCCGAATACTACCTTTTTCTTTTTAAAATAAAGGTAGAAACGTCGTCTTAAAAACTTTACATACTTTCACTCGCACCTAGGACGGATTACCTCACTTTACCCGCACAACGATGTTTACCCTAAGGGAAAGAGAGAACTTTATGGTGTTTGTGTGTCCTACTCATGTAATTCCTTCAGCCTGTTTGTCTTGGATTAAACGCATGTCTTTGCTTTCAGCGCTACTGTTTACTCGACCGCCTACATAAATATTTGTAAAAGAATGCGGTCATTTACTTACCCTGTTATGAACCCTTTAATTGCTCTTTTTATGTTATCCTTTGGGCTTTGATAATTTTAGTATTCACCGCTCGCTGTAAACGTTAATGTACAAACGAAACCGTACGTTTTTAATATTATTAATCAAAGTTAATAACATTACATATCGTATTAGATTTGATACGGGTTCATAGCGATCGCGATCAAAGGAAATGGCTCGACTGTGAGATTAGACGTAAGTGTTTCGTGCAACTGTACGTTCGGGCTAATGATATCTCTATTGTTCACGTTTTAGATCGATAGGGAAGCTTGTAACAGAACTTTGTCTGGTACAATGATTACTTATTATTCAAAGTGTAAAGATCTTTATTTTCGAGGTGTTTGCTAATTGCGACTACAAAGAATTTTAGTTATTATTAAGATGAGAGAAATCCATACAAACAAATATATATGCAGTTTACGTACTGTTAACTATTCATTGTAACCTACAAGTGACAAATCAACATCAAGTGCAATGAACGCCATAACTGAAATCGATTAATAATAAATTGCTCCTTTGCCAGTGGCATTGGGCAGCCTCGCGTGACAGTGAGTTACTATTACTGTTTGAAATAGATGTGTTTTGGTGTTCCTTCTGCTAGTTGCATAGGTATAATAACCTTGCATACGTTCTAATATTCGTAAGTTGTAAGTATGTTTGGTATTAAACTGCAATAGTCGGCAGCCAGTCCTACCCCTTGATTTAGCGTGTTCACCAACTTGGGCCACATCGTCATTTATCGTCAGATAAGATTGTGGCCATAACGCTAAACCTATAAACTATAAAAAAATAATAAGAATAAACAAAAGGAAACATTACTATAGAAACGAATCCATCATGCCAGCCTTAATTTTATTAATCTAGCGTTGAGGTGTAGGAGTGTCAATAATTAGAAAATGTTTACAAGTTAAGAGTAATATTGATTTGAAAAAATCCGTTGACAATAATTGACGTTTGTTCAAGAACGCGCTTCTAAGTAATTGTTCCCAGTTGTTCTGTGTAAACAGTAGTGAAAAAATACAGTAGCGTTCATCGTAAAATTCCCACTAAATTTGATATCACGATGACCCATAATTCCTCCTTATTACCAGTGATCGATGATTGCTAGCGCACTACTTTGACTGGTAGGAATCATGCTGTCTTGTAAGCTTTCGGCGGTTGGATAAACAACTAATCCTGAAACCTGATAAGCTTAAAAACAGTTATTGCGACGTGTGTTTCACCATGTTTCTGATAGATGCGACTGAATCAAGTATAAATCACTAATACCCCGTTTATTTAATAAATAAGCGTTGACTGATTCCGAAACGTATCACTATAATATGTTACTTCTGGTTTTATGCTGGTCGCAACCCTATTGAACATATTTGTGTAATACCATTAAACAAATATGGTGAGATTGTAATAAAATAATATTTTTTGTATAAAGTGAATAAAACTTTGTACATCTTTGTATGCTTATTGCATAACATTTCTTCTTTGGTTACAACTGTTAATGTAATCAATACTTTTTACGTCTGACAAATAATTAATTATAAATTTTGAAATCAGCTTGTATCAATACCACGGGGACCAGTTCTTCAAGAAATTTAATCTGTTTCCGAACAGTACGTTTTAGTTGTCGTTATGTACGTAATAGTTAGTATTAAAACTCATTGCAATAAAAGGTCACACTGTAACGAATCTCCCCCTGTCGTCAGATCATAATTATTTCTAATTTTTTATTTGTATAATAAATGATAGAATGAATAATGATTATTAAGAATATCAAGAGAGTATCTGCTTGTTACCTTATACCTATGGCAAAGATTATCTAGTAATTAGGGCCTATATCTACGTTGTGAATTAAAAACAGTTGTAGTAAACAAATTCTTTTAATCTGGTACTCAGAAAACATAACAACCGAAGTTAGTAATATAAGAACTTAATCAAAAACATGACAATAATATTCAATCAATTCTAAAAAACTTATATTAATCTAAGATTATAGTATTATTATACATGACTTGCAATTATATCTAGAAGCAATATAACTAGTCATACATGAAAGTTGTTCAAAGGTTTGGTTTTTTTTTTTATTTAAAAAGATGAGGCCCCAGCCGTCCCCTTACCCACCTCTTTAAGTAAGCACTATATTTTTTTTAAATTTAGTATAGTGAAATCTAAGTCAGCATCATTGGCAAAGGCAAATGAGGGTGAGAGTATGAGGCAGGATATAAGGAGTTCTGGAACCAGTTCCTTAATAAAAATGTCTCTAATGGCATTAATAGAAGACGCAAAGGTCGACTATAGCCTTTAACAAGATAAATCTAATGAGTAGTAATTAGCAAACACAGTAATAGTATAGCTATAACCCTTCAAAGTAGTAAGAAAGCCCCGAGGAGACAAAGTAAACCAAGGGGAAATATGCAACTCACTTCAATCCAAACCTCCTCACACAGTATAATAAGGAATCTACAGACCATTGGATATAAATGGAGAGGACAAAGTCACAACTTCGAACACTTCGATATGTATATATAGAAGATAAGCTATGCCCTAACAAGTATTATGGTTTGAAGGTTATAACTGCCCATACATGGTAAAACTAAAACTCTCCTCAGATTATATATTACTGCCTTTTAAATGGTAGACGGAACCAATAAATAAATATTAATATCGCACTGGTTTCTAAAGGATGGTGGATAGGTATACGGAAATTATATGTGTTGAAACAAATCAACACTGAATTATTGTACTATAAAATAGTATTTTAATAAATTTAGATAACCAGTTGAACTTCTGCTTGGTTCCAGTAAATATTACATTAATGTAATAACAGATATCCAAATATAATAATTCATTACCAGCTAGTTATGTATGAGCCAAACAAGCTTGTTAAGTAAAATAGCATTGACTCTATTCAACACACATAAACAATGGGTTTGATGCTGACTGTTTAGATATAGTAAGAATTCCTTGATCCTTTTTGTAAAGCAAAGTATAACCTTGAAATAATCATGCACAATACCAATGTATAATGGTGTTGTATATGATATGTTATGAATTATGATTAGTATTGATCATAGACTCTACCTATCCTATCAATGTATAAGTGACATTATTATATTGTATAGTTACATGAAAATATTAAGCCTTATAACTAATAACATGATTAAAATGAATCGTTTTTTGTTGTTGTTGTTCCTATATTTACAAATTTAATTATAAAAGTTGGTATCTTAATTGATTTATTCACATGATACCTGAAGGGTTTCTAAACTAGTAATCAGTTATGTTTTATATCACAATTACAGTATGAGTTACTATTATATTTGTCTTTCTTTACTTAGTTTTATAATTTAGATATATTTAATAATCTCTATGCAATTATACTTGGAAATGTAGAGTTGGTACATATATTTATCTTAAGGATATAATTGATATCATACTTTACATAATATAGAAAACTTGAAGAGTTTCTAAACTATATAATAGTTATATTTCGAATTAAAATTAATGTATGAATTACTATTATTAATGTTTTATAATTTTGATTTTACAACTTATGTGTTATATTATCATCAATATAATTTAGTGCAATTATTTACCTAGGCATGTACCTGAACTAATAAAATTAAAATCCAAGGTATTTTCTATATAATTATTTAAAAGAGAGATATATTCAATTGGCAAGTACTTAATATATAACAACCTAGATTCTGAATAATAAGTCTCCATGGAAAAGTGTAGTGTCGTGGCTTATCACAATTATTTACAAAACTTCTAGTGAAATGCAGAACACATTCCTTTTGTATTATAGACACAAGAGGATGCCACATCTTACTTCGACTTTGTAATAGAATCAATACTATTAGATTTGTACAGTAGATCATGTGTAGTTAACAGTTAGAATATTTATACTAATTCTGGGCCGATTTTTACAAAACTAGAACATTTCTGTATCTGAATCTAACAAATATCAAAATCTACTTACAGTTTAGTAGGTTTTAGTGATCTATATACTTCTCCTCATCTCTCTCAAGCCCTCACGCCCTCGGCCTGCTTCACAAGTGGTCCTGCTCCAGCCTGAATCTCAACTGTCATGCTCCGGTCTTATTCTGAAGTGTCTTGTTCCGGCCTGCTTCTCAAGTGCCCCGCTCCAGCGTTATTCTCAAGTGTCTTCCCAAAATCTGACACTCCCTTTCCTCCGCGCACTTCACCCGAATCCCGGTTACCTTCTCGATGTTTACCCATTGTTTCTTTGATAGCATAACCTCCTCTTTCTCATTCTTTCATCAATTCTCCCTATCATTTTTCCTTCAAAACTCTACAATCTCCCTCCTGTATCTAATATCAAAACTAAAATGCCTTAATTTTTACCTAATTACGCTTTATAACATCATCTCTGATTAGCCAATTCAAATATTTAAATTTATCTTACCATAAAGATAAGAAAAAGTCAACGTTTGTCTATGATTGTAAAAATTGTAACTAAATATTCTGACTTTCTTGATGACTTTCTATTTTATTTATTTATTTTGAAATTTTATGTTGTTTTAAACTACATATTTCCTAACATTTAATTAATTATAATTTATTCCTTTTTTTACATGTTTTACCTTCCCTACAGTCTACACGCATAAATTGGGAAAAAGTAGTTAGTAGTAGTTACAACAGAACAACTAATCTAGCCTTAATATAAAATATTTTTCGTCTGCAATAGAAGTACACAATTAATCATTCAAAGTTCAAAAATATTGTTTGTTACTAGCTGAACAGACTGAACAGACAGACTAACTGTTGTTACAGAATAAATCTTATTTGGACGATAATGTGAATACAGTGCCAAACTTAAATTATGTCTCCAAATCCATAACAGTAGCAAGGCAACTACATATTCCAAAACAAAAAGCAAATATAAATTCAAATAAATTGATCGAATCGAACTCACTGTAGGCTGTACAAACGACGCGTCACTTCTTCAATCAGATACATAGCAAAACATAACCATTTCTGAGACCTCTTTACGCCTCCACAGTAGTAAACTGTTGTTTGAAGTTCGTGGATAATTTTCGCATTGCGACAATCGGATTCGGTATCGATATCGCATTCTAACGGTCCTTGCTTCGGGACTACACGATTCTCGACCCTTCGAACTTGCATCTTGATTTCTCTTGATTTGAAATCATTTTTTAATCAAAGTTTACAGTATATGCAGACATTCGTCTCAATTTAAAAGTATTTTAGTTTTTATTATTTAGGTTTATAGGTTTTACTAGTTGATTTCATTACAAATGTTAATGGATAATCTCCAGAATTGTTAAAACTTTTTCATAATTAATGAATCCATTAAAAAATACTGTCTATTAATATTACACGTCATAAATGGTTTAAAATATGTATTCTAATATTTCAGTATTAGAATGTTATAATATCTTATTTAAAAATCATTTTACACTACGCTAATACTCCACTATTAATAGTACACTGCGCAAATTATAAATTGATATATTTGTATTTCATCATAAGGCCTTTATAAGAATTGTTTAATAAAAAGATATTAAGTGAACATTGAAATTATCCCATAGCGTTTAGTAAATAAATGCTTAGTTATGAATATTTTCTGTAAAGTTAAATTAAAGTACTATACCAAATAAACCTCGTATGTAAGTGTATAATTTTCGATCTATCTTCATTGTTATTCATGGAGAGGTCAAACAATCAGATATGATTGATTATTCCAATCGAATCATGCTTCGTTAACAACCGCAACCAAGCGCACATCTGTCACATGGTCGAGAGAATTTGTGAGACACACAAAAAATGACAGCGCTTGTAAGAAAAAGATAGACGTATTCCACACTCTTTATTACTGGAAAGAGATAAAATAGAATTATATTAAACTCAGTGGATACAAACGTCCTCCGAGATCGATGAATGTCGCGAAAAAGTTATGTGCCAAAATTCATTTCGGTTCTGGATTCATTTCTTGGAATAAATTATATTTGTTCTGATATATCCACTGTTAATATCGTCACGTCAATAGTAATGTTTATAAAACGTTATATTTATTGTAATCCTACATTTTGTTTGTACTTGACTGTAAATGTTGATAGATTTATCCATTCTGTTAAGGAATTTATCGTTAATTTTATTTTATTACCCTAAAATGATTCCAAAATTAGGTGGAAACCCGATATAAACAAGGAGATTCTCGGAAAGGTAAACAACGCAAGTTTCTCGTAATCCTTTACATGTTATTGTCATAAAAGGGACGGAGAACTGTATCTTGGTATTAACGTATTCGATAAAATTTTGTAGGATTAAATATTTTTATCTTAAATTTTAAAATAGCTTCTATATGTACAATGTTGCACGCTTTTGTAACCATATTATATTTCTCGTTAATATATTCTCGACAGGAATATAACTTTTGTTTAGCTTTAGTAATAATTTTGTCAATCACCGTCGTTTGTGGCACATGATATAAATTTGTTATTTTACAGCACTAACGAAATATTGTAATTGAACACTACTATTTCCTAAACAGTTTTAGTGTGCTATAAAATTGAACTTTTTATTTTATATAAACTATCTAAATTTATTGTCGTTGTTCCGACTTTGACATTGTGAGTGTTGCCCATAAAGAATAACCTTCGAGTGTTTAAGTTATAAATATTTTTAAAAATTATATGGGATGATCCCGTGCCGTGCGATAAAATTGGTTTATTACATAAATCTAAATAATTTTGTTTTATAATGCTATATTTATCTTTAAAAGAAAATCGTCGCAATGAAGAATACTTGTACATTAACGCGAATGCGACAACTGAGCGGTACTATGAGCCAGTTTTCATGTTGAAAATTTACACTATTGTCTTTGCTGTGATATAAAATACCGATATGACCCTACTACATCTTCGTTGCAAGAAATATTCAAGGGATATACAGCCCACACTTTTAATAGCGGTTACATCATTTCCACACAATGAGAGCGCCGTCCACACCCATTCTCTGTCCGTATGATTTGAAATTATAGCACCGTTTTATTTGCTCTCAGCACATTTATATGCGGTCGCCGAGCCGCACAATGTGCCACAATATTATATGTTGAGGCACCTACATACATAACGCGGCGGACGGCTGCGACCGATGTGTCGCACATGTGTCGCAACGCCCGTTCGTGTGGGAGGTAGAATGAAGCAGTAATTTCAATCCTTGATTGTGTTCAATTTAATTTATATGCTACATGATCAAATTTGGTACGTGTTTGAGATCATTTACACGTTTGTTAAGACCCGTAAGTTTGTTACAACTTTACTTTTTTATATGTATAAAGCACGAAGCTATACTATAAATTCTTCAAGTTTTTTCCTCATATTTTAAAATAATTTCTATTTGTGATCGCAAATTCATCAGTATGAGAATTATACAGTTCTAGTATAGGTTTGTCATTATCTTTAGAATTTTAAAAAGTCTGTAATTATTTACTCTTGACGTTTAGTGTCTAGCTAGAGGTGAACTTGAAATTGCAGTAATACAATATCTTACGTTTCATCAGGATGCAATTTTTTTTGGACTCGTAAGTCGTAATACATTTTGGATTTTAAATAACTTACTAGCTTATATCTGCGGCTTTGCTCGCGTTAATATTGATTTTATCAGTCAAATCGGATGACGCAATAAAAACTTTCATACAAAATTTATCCCTCTTTTTACCCCACTTGCAATAAGTTTTTCGCAAGAGCCTATCAGCGTCTCTTGGTTCCCATCTATCTCTATACCAAAATTCTTCATAATCGAATCAGCGGTTTAGGTGTGAAAGCGTAACAAACAAACAAATTCAATCTATTAAGTTTTGTAAGTTCAAATGAGATCTATTACATCTAGATCTAGATCTAGAACAAAGATTATAAAAACCATCAATTACATTAGATATATATCTCAAATAATTAATTTAAAATACGTATGTGGTATACACATTCGTCGAGTAATACAATTTCAGCTTATATTTTCGATAATATGACTATAAAATGCTATATGTTAATTTAAACTCCTAATAGGTTTTAATAATTACATCGGCCTGCTCACCCTATATAATAACAGTATAAAACATGGTTGTACATTAAATTACTACCTTTAATTTATGACGTAATCGACACCAATCAAGTTATTGAACTCATAATATGTTAACGTTATGTTTTTAGAGCAGATTTTTCGAACGGGCTGGTGTAATTTAAAAATAGTTTAAGGATTACCTCGTATCATCATAATTATAGGCGGTTCGGGCATAAAGGCATCAGATATAAAACTTTAATGATGGTATAATATAACATCGACAAAGTAAATTGGCAGGATATGTCCATATTAAGTAAAAAGGTCAACGTTATGCTTATATTGATGTTATTACATTAAAAACCTTGTAACTTTCTATTCACATATTCCACACGTTTAGTTGAAATTTTGTCGTTGGCAATTTTATAACTAAATTGCTTTAAGTTTGGTAGACGACCAACATATTTTACATATAATTTATATAATTAACATATATTAGTCATTTTATATCGCACACTCATTATATCTAACTAATAAACGCTCCTTAGGTGATTGATTGTACAATAAAATTTCAAAGCAGAACAAAGTAAGGAACGTGTCAAGCAGATCCTTACACTACGTAAAGGTTTATTATTATGGAGTGAATAATTTGAAAATTATAGTTTCCACCACTTTTCTTGAGTCTTTTGAGTCGGTGGTAGTATTTTGAACCTCTGCTAGTCATAAATTGAATAAATCATTTTTGTTGGTTTTTTTTTTAATAATTTACAACTCATATATTCTATAATAATATGTTCTTGTTGGTGGGCGCTCTCCTAAAATGACCAAACAAGCCAAACGTAGAACTGAAAAATGTGTTTATTAGTATTTTAGTTATTTTTCCGCACCTGTATATGTCTGATGATACAGATCTGCTTCGGTGCTTAACACTATATGTTCAATATAGAAACTTTATACTTTTTGTATGAATCATTTTATATATAAGGAATATAACCTATATATAAGGACTGTAATTCATAACAGAAACGAAGGAAGTGGAAGGACAGGACCATTGTGTCCAACTAGATTGCAACCACCTTCCATCATGTGTAACATCCGCCATTGTGACGCAGTCCGCTTAGGCAGTATCAGTATCTGTAATAAAGCGATTTGGTACAGATTCGTTTCAGACTGCGTAATGTTCATTATAGGCATGGTGTCTATCTAACCCGTCCTACTATATCTTTTTTGAGTTGTCATGTTTGAAGATCATTTAGTGTATATCTACGCAATGAGGGATATGCAGGCAAGTACTAAGATGGACTGCTAATTCCTCAGTATTCGCCATTGTAGACCAGGGTTGACTTCGCGATAGTCCTAATACAATTATTCAAACACTCATGGCTTATATGACAAACCTTACTTGTGAAACATTGGCTCTGAGTCGTTATGTGACAATATTGGGTTACTTTATTGTTGCTTTAGACTTTATTGTTTTTTTAAACTGACACACGCTGTAAGCTTAAAGGCTTTGATAGCTTCACCGAACTTTTTGGGGCGAGTGCTGAAGGCACTCAGCTCCGAGGCAGCGGAAGTAAGGTTGCCAGAATGGCCGAACATCGGCTTGGGCTGCTGCCGGAGAGTGAACAAGGATTCGCGAGCCTAACTAACCAACAGGTCCTAACTTACTAATTTAGTAATCCTAACTGCGGTGGTAGCCCCTTAAAGAACCATGTACTTAATGTGTGGGTGTGCATGAATGGACTGCGGTGTGATGATGTAGTCTCAATGATGTAGATTGTCACTGTATCGCGCGAGCAGAGTCACTCGAAGGCTCTCCTATCTGGGGGATCGAAGCTAGTTTCGAACGTCTGCGGAGGGAGGCCGCGGCGGGTTTAGCCTCTATTATTATAACTGTAGTATAGTAAAGAATTGTATTTCATTTGTAAACTGTTTTTAAGTCGTCAATTTGTTAATTCCATTCCTTTGTTTAGTTTTATGTAATGAAACCTTGTAATCTGATTAATAAATATTAATAATAATAATTGTTTTTAGAATTCACTGCACTTAGTATCGCGTAGTGCTGATAATAATAAAACTCAGTTATAAAACACAAATTACAATAACATTCTAATAAAAAAAACTTTATTATATCATTTATAAAAAGAAGCTTATCAATGGAATATTACACAAAAGCCTGTTTTAGGTTTCTCGCAAACATTTCTACAGAACTCTTTATGACGTTTGTCAGTTAATTCGCAATTTTGTTCTAAAGAATAGGTACCTGAAATCATCGGTCTGACAGACGAATATAAAAAGTTGCGCCCAGAATGGTACTCATGAAAATAATAATGCTCAACCCGGCGCGGCGCAATATACGACGGCTATAAGACTTCATATTTCATGAAAAATTCATATAGTGGTTGGGACCTAATGATGTCGATACCATCTTTTATTGCCAACAGGGACATATTTTTCATTAATCATATATTATGATACAACATGATCATGATCCATGTCTGGGTACAACTTCATAAAGGTAAGATTACGGTTCTGTATAAGTATTATCTTTAGTGATTATATACTGTATTTGTTATCAAAATTGTTCATATATTCCTGATTTTGTTTTTCTTTATCATACAGTATCCTTTTATGTTGATTTTTCGTGCTTATAAGTTTTAATCAGAGAAAAATAATGTAGTCTAATTCTACATTTTTATTGACGTTGGAAACATATACGAATACTTGTTACCTCTCGCAATATGCCTTATTTATTACGAAATGGGTGCGAAGGTCTCATCTGGTACGAATCACTCACAAAGTACCCTACGAGGAATGCATATTACCCTTGTTGCCAGATACCACGGCCCATTTTCGCAATAATTACAGTCTCTCGTGTGGTTTAAGGCCTGGGTAACAAAGTAGAGCTCTTGAAATCTTTCTAATAAAACAAATGCTTAGGGATGACCATTACTTACACGAATATAGGTTGTAAAATAATTTCTAAATAAAACATTACGTCAAAATCATTAGAGCCTTTCCGAATAAAAATTCAAGTTATTTTCATATTCGTAGATACTACCAAGAGATTTAATGTAAAATTGCGAGTTTAATTTAATTTTGTGTTAAATTTAAAACAATTTAGCATTAACCTGTTTCTATAATTACAGTTTAGCGTTATGGCCACAATCTCACCTGATTTTAAGTGACTATGTGGCCGAAGATGGTAAACACGCTAAACCTAGTGGAGAGACTGGCTTTCCAGTGCAACTGCCGAAATACATCTTAGGTATTAAGCGGCAGATTTTCAAGTTGAGGGTGGTAGCTAGTCAGACGGGCATTAGAAAAAGCCTACAAAATGATATTTCCCTTATCCGAAAGCTCAAGCTTATATTAAAGCTGAATTTGAACTCACATTCTTTGACGCGGCGTCTTACACACGACCAACTGAGCTATCATTGGTTTAAACTATTCGTTTGACGCCAATATTTTTGAGCTAGGGCATTTGGCAAAGTAAATTATCAAACATACAGAGTAATCTACATAATTCTTCTTTGACTCATATCCATAATCCAAAAAAGGTTTAATGAAACGAAAGGTTTTATAAATAACTGGGACAAGGTAGAAAAGATAAAAAAACACATTTTCTTATGTCAATATACAGGAGTTGCTATATAAATAGCATTCGATTATGTAATCACATGTTAAACGAACTAAAAATACTCTTTCAATTGATCTCTACTCTTTGAATCTCTACCTTTCATTTCGTTTGCCATGAGTAAATTCGGATTTTAACGAATTCTCTTAAATAGAAGGTACCTTCATACATATAATGCAATGGACTATTTTGCAATGGATTATAATTTTTTTAATACACTGTATACATAGCGACAAATAAGGGACTGCCCGATTTATGGCATTCGCGTTAAATTGACAGAAGATATTTTTTATGGACAAAAAGGTGTACCAACCAAATTCAAGTAATTTCGATGCTTTGCTGAGTTTGTACTTAGATTTCAAGCGATGATAGCTCTGTTGGTAGTGTGTACAGACATTGGATCAATGTACATAATTATAGATGCCCGCAATAAGCCTGAGCTTTTGGTGAAAGAAAACATCGTGATTAAACCATAGCATGATGGTAGGGCTTCTTCTAATGCCCGCCTGGCTAGCTACCATCCTCTAGTTGAAAATCTGCCGAGAAATACCTCTAGGTGTATTTCGACAGTACCACTTAAGGTCCTACCCATTCACCAGCCTTAGCGTGTCAACCATCTTGGGCCACATTACCACTTAACATGAGGTGATATTGTGGCCATACCGCTAAACCTATAAACAATTAAAAATAAGATCGAGTGACGTTAAATGGAGTTAACACTGCACATTTAAATTAATTCTCAACATATTCTCAATGCATTACCACCGCGTCAACTTCAGGATGTTCAAACTAAGAATAAATTTAAAATTCACCACACCAATATCTAGTTGCTAAACAAGATACAAGCTTTTTAGGAATTTGTACATTTGTATTTTCAATACACTTTTTTGTGTGTGTATTATAATTATCTCTATAATTGTAATATATCTGTGCGCAAGTATATATTTATATATTTATGTATATGTATATATTTATGTATATACATATATGTATGTCTGTATATATATTTATTAGTGTATGTATATAGGTTGGGTGTTTATGATCTGTATGTATTTATTTTAATTATTCAATACACTATTTATATATTTTGGTTATATTCAATGTTAAATTAACTTTATTGTTGCATATTTTTTTTTCTTTTGTCTATTCTTTGTCTCCCTACAAAAATGTTTATATTTTGATAACAGTACCGCTGGTTAGCTGGAAGAAAATACCTTGTGGCATTAAGCTCGCCTATGTGAATATTAAAAGTGCAATAAAGTGTTGGTTCATTCATTCAAGTTCTGCTAAACTTAGCTTCGCCGGTGAAAGCTTTTAATCTCAATATAGTTTTTTATTTTTTTTATCTTTTTATATCGAATAACCTACTTTTCACTACGAACCTCAAACCTACTTTTCACTAAGAACCTCAAACTGGAATTCAATTTCTACTTGTAAAAACGGTCCGGTAATAGAGTTTACCTACTGCTGATCAAATAAAATAACAACTGGCGTACGGCAAACTGTGTACATGTTATCCTATATGTGTACGAACTAACGTTTTCTAAGGGTATTTATTTTTATTATCTACACATTGTTACCTAGAACTTTGGAATAAGAGTGTATAATAAATTGAATTCAAACAGGACACATTGTGATAATATATCTAAGTAAGTGACTCCGGGCTTTATTGAATTTGGTTTGAAATGTATTAGGACCATGTTTTATTTTCTAAATTTATCTAAATTTGCTTTATTTTGTATGATATCGAACTGAGCTCAATTACTTCTATATTTCATGTACTGTGTTTACTCCCTTTAGCGCCACTAGTTTTAACGATAAACTCCTAAAAACGTTAAAATTGTTTGATTTTGGTTGGTTTACCTTGTACATTAAATTATATTATATCTTCATTTGACGACTACTCTCAATAACTTTATAAAATGCGATCTCCCTTAAGTATCTCTATAAAGAGCTTACACTGTAAATAGCGAACCAACAAATATTCTAAGTAACGTTTTCCAACATCAATATTTTATTGCAACTCAACTAAAAAATATATATTTATTAGAAATCTGTTTTTTTTTTGTGAGTTATCTCAATTAACAAAAACTTCGTAATAATCTGTTATGAACTTTTGCCATCGGAAAAAAATCATAAACTACCTAACTATAACGCTACTTCGTAAATGCAATCTTTATAATTTGACGGATTTCGCTAATAACTGTATGTTCTACCAACAGTCAATCAGATTGATACAAATTTTAGCAAAAGAAATTTTTAAATAGTTTATTATTCGGAAATATAATAAACCATTAAATATATTCTGATAAAGTTTCTGAAAAAATGTTACCTATCTATTTCATCATTGTAATAACCATAACGTATACCAAACACTATATTTGCTATATATTATACAGCTTCCCAACTAAAAGTATCTGCTCTCGAGGAAATTTAATTTTTTCTTCGCCGTTTGGCTCGCCAGCTTAGATTGTATTTTATCTTTATGCGAAATCATAATTCATCCTGTTTTTGCTCTCTCCTACAAAGGCTGTTAGGTGTTTAATATTTTTCTTTTTATCATTACATACAGATGTCGCACTCGCCATTGTTTATAGCTACTGATAACATTGTAATTTGAGATTTTAATTGTTGCCGTCTGAGAAATTTTAACTCATGTTTTTATGTTATTTATTCTGTTTATATATTTCACTTTTTAATTAATTTAATGAAAAACAGTAAAAAGCACGATGTTTCTTGAATTAGGGATATGTAACTTTTTGAGTTTTTTTAACAGTACTTACGATAATCTGTTTGTCATGTTCTGCTTACTTTATTTTCTCAGCTTCAAATGTTACCTTAATTTAAATTCAATATCCGCTGTACGGATCAAGCCTTATGTCTCTGACTTGAGACTTGAACTTTGAGAACGTATATTTTTCGACGTAAAGTAAATCAATGGTGACTACAAGTCTTCATTAGGCTATATTTTGTAGTACGTATGTGTTATTTCCAATACTAGATTGAGTCAGCGGCATTACGATGTGTAGTCAGTTTTTTGTTCTTTTGATTCATGTAAAAATGTACAGCATCTTAAAAAAGAAGAATATATCTATAAATTATAAAGACATCTAATACTGGTAAACATAGTAAATACATTTGAATATTTAACTCTGTAGTAGAAGAGTAATGATGTCCAGGTTATAAAAAGCTAGGCCACATAAACCAGTTCGAATTATAACATTTATAAGATTTTTGGCAATTGTACTTTGTAAAATTATATTACAGAAAAAGTTTTGATATAAATTTAAAATAAATCTTGTCCTAGATATTATTAAAATTTCGTGTTATTGTATAGATACATGAGTTTATTGGACCAAGAAAATTACCGTTTAAAACCAATAATAACGGACAAAATAATATAACTGTATGCATAGGTTATGATAATAACGTTGATTAAACGAACTACTAGTACATCAAAGTTAAGATTGATTACAATACAGACAGGCGATGTTTGATTAAATAAATAAAAAAATCAAATATTATATTTCGTAAGATACGTTCGTTGCGTTTGTTTTCTACGTGCCATCGGTTGACCCCCAAGAGCGTATGCTCGCTACTCACAAAACAAATGATAAATGAAGATCAGCGGTAGTTACGGGTTACATAAACGCTGATGGATTGATTGTAAACGGCCGTGTGTGCCCATCGATCGATTAGTTCCTGCCTAAGCTGCCCGGGGCCAACTTACGGACGATTATCTTTAATGGATTTCTTAAACCTTTTATGTTAATACACGAGTCCTCAGTTTTTAAAAACGGCTTTAGAGTCCCATTTTTATGGCCGATAGAAATGCTCTACATTAAAATTCTTGAGATTTCATTTAATATAACAAGTATATTTCTCGTTTCATATATATAAAATGGATAAATCTCGCTTTATGTATTCAAAGTTTGTCTGTTATTGGAATTCCGAGACTTCAGATGAAAAATGTAACCTTTATAGAAACACTTTGTTATTCAGCTGTCTGTCTGTCCCTGTATTGAGACACTGTTTGTCGAAAACGGCATGATTCTAATTAATATCATATATCTACTATAAAAAAAATAAAGATTTTAGGATAATGTAATGAATATATACAGCAATTAAGAGTGAAAACCGCTCGATGGTCCATTATCAAAAGCTAACTTTCCGAAGATGTTTAGTCTTGAATTTTAGAATGATGGGATGTCTTTGGGTATATGTTAAGTAATAAATTTGGAAATAATGACTTTCTGATTCGGTGTGGAATTATAACGCTACAAAACCTTTATATATAAAAATTTCGTGTCACGTTGTTTGTTCGCAATAAACTCTTACACACTACTACTGAACTACTGAACAGATTTTAATCGAATATTGCACACTGTGTGCAGTTTGATCCAACTTGAGAGATATCATACTTTTGTAAAATCCTTACACACTTATTTATATTGTCACATCGGGAAACTAAAAGCGCTATAAGCGAACAACTTGAATTCTTTTAAAATCTTGTCATTACAATTAGAATTTATAAAGTTATTTTTAATCAAACGTGTAAATATTTAAACCCCTGTAATATGTTATTTAATATAAAGAGACGATCAACGATAAAGCTAATACATAAAATAGATTAATATTGTTATAAAATCTCGTCATTACAATTTGAATTTATAAAGTTATTTTTAACCAAACATGTAATCAAACGTATAGATATTTAAACCCTTTTATATTATATTTAATATAAAGAGACGATCAATGATAAAGTTAACATTATAAAAAGACAATCAACGACCAAGCTAACACTTTTTATCTCGTTAAGTGAACAAAACGCCATAAGTGTCACTGTAGTCGATGTGATTGACTACTTGAAAAAGCAGAACAAGGTATGCCAGGTCCGCTAGATATTTTATAATTTGTTACATTTCAAAATAGCTTGACCATGAAGTCGGAAATAACATTGAATAATAAAAGGTACCTGTTTATACTACTATAAAATAATTTTTGTATAATAATAAAATAAAATTAATATATAATTAATATTTTGAAAATACTAACTCACTAAACCAATTAAAAGGGCTTAAAAATATTTAGATAACTAAATATAAAGTATGTTGTAGGTACTTGGCATAAAATAATGTTTCATAAAAACAAAATATGTCAGAAACGTATACCCTACAGTAATTAATACTAATGTACGTGATAAATAGTCTCTGCGGTTAATATGATCAGATTCATTCACTGAAAAGTCAAATACGAAAGATTAATTGAATAATATTCAATAAAAGTTGTTTGATTTACAAAAGGGTAATCTGCGGCGGCATCTAACACAAATACTCTACTACCCGACGGTCTGTGTTTTCAATCACAGTCATTCATTATTCACTCACTTCCCTTTGCCGTTGCCGATGTGTATTCACTACGTTTTGTTTTGTTTAACTTTCATATTTTGAACTCCTTGAACCTAAGTCGAGCGATGTAATACTTGTGGTAATTGAATTGGTTTAAAGTTCTTTGTTGATTTTGCTAGGCGAAATTAAATCGATTTGATAATTACTTTATTACAATAAATGTTTTTGCAGCGTCTATTTAATTTTATTTGATTTTAAAGGTTGTGAATGTATTTAAATCAAATCAAATATCAAGGATTTTATAGTAGGTACAAGAAACGAGCTGCATGCAGTCTCGAGTGTATTTTTTGTTGTCATTAGTTGACGTGGAATAACACTTCTAATGCGTAGTACCGTGCTCCGAAAAAAATAAATTGTGTGAAAAATTACGATGATTACATCTAATAACGGGTGGATAGCCGGAGTCGTTTGATGGTCTCTACCATAGATTGGCATCATTAACTGCAATGATAGTAACCTAAAAGAGTAATTTTGTTTTCTTTGCTACTCTTGGTTTGGTATAACCTGCTTTCTAATTTACTTTGTTTGATAAAATAATTCATTCATATTATGGCATTTTATAAGGTTTATACTATATGTAATATTTATTTTTAAGAATGAAATAAAGTCCGCGTCAAGGGAAGTGAATTTGAATCCATCTACAATTAGTTTGAGCTTTCGGTAAAGGAAAAAACATGACGAGGAAACCATAGCATTGTGGTAGGGCTCTTTCTAATGTCTGCCTAGCTAGTTGCCACCTTCAAGTTAAAAATCTCCGCCATATAAGTGTGTTTATTCGCGCCAGTTGCACTTGAGAACCAGTCCCTCAGTAGGCTTAGCGTATCGACCATGTGTGTAAAACCTATGCTAAACCTATAAACTATAGAAAAACAATCGATAGTAACTAAAATTACACTTGAATATACTAATATACATCATAACGTTTATTTATAATGTAATTTCTCGAAACGTTCTAAATAAGTAATGCAAGTGACATAACCTTACGTCAATAAAGCCCTCTTAAATTATTTAAAACCACGTACAGTGTATTAGTATTGCTTTAAAACTTGTCCAACACTTGAATCAACCCTTCTCAAACTAACAAGGGACGCTTTATGAGCGCTCCATACCGCCTTACAGATCCAACTGAAACATCAATCAGAAGTGCCAATGGTTGTTCTGACAACGACATAACTGACTTTGAAGTGTTTGACTTTTGAGTCAGTGCACTGTATCGGAACAGCAGCGAACGCCATATCAGGCAATTAAAACGGCCGGCAGCATTAAGAATCTTGCCCGTCACTCTTATCAAACACATTAAACTGGTTAGGTACTCGAGTTAAACATTTATTACGAACTTTTTTCATGTCTGGCCTCAATCTCGCTGCCTTCCAATAATGACCGATATATCGGTTCTGGTTCTTTGTTGTATAATAAAAAATCCCTTCTAACTTTATTTTTCTGAAGTTGTAAATGTTATATGTTTAATTTAAAATTCATATTTATAAACTCGAACTAACACACTTTTCCGCTTTATAATATTAACTAGGGTTTAATCGCGGCTTCACCCGTGTTAATATTGATTTTGTCAAACAAATCGGATGACCCAATAAAAAAATTTATACAAAGTGTATCCCTCTTTTTACCCTACTTCCAATAACGTTTTCACGAGAAAATATAGTCTATCACCGTCTCCAAATTCCCATCTACACAAATTTACTATCTATACAAAAATTTGTCATAATCGGTTCAGCAGTTTAGACGTGAAAACGTAACAAAAAAACTCACTTTCATATTTATAATATCAGTAAGTATATAGATATTGAGGTAATAAGACGTTCCAAATTTGTTATTTGTGTATGTTAATATAGAATTCAGTATATAGGTAATGTTTAAACTCTGAAAAGTCAAATTCCCATATAAACTGGCACGCAAATGTACGCTATTATTTCATGGGGGTTTTGTATTCACCTGTTAACTAATGAAAACAACTTAACGACGTTTGCGGGACCGAAAGGTGTTAAAGCTTTTCTATATCGAAATTCGATGAATGTTACTAAGTGTAAGTGAAACTATTCATATTTGTTATAATAGATAATAATCATTATTTGTTACTTAATTTAACTTTAAATAATAGGATAATTTTAGACAACTTATTATTATCTGTGTAAATAAAAACGTTCAGCAACGCGTAAAATTATTTCGCGCGATTGATGTGAAATTTGAAAACAATTTTGTGTGCAAATTAGCCTGGTCTTTATTTAGTTTTATATATTAAGTATATCATGTATCCATTCGTATTGTAATATTAAACATAAGAAAAGTGTAGTTTCGCTTTTGCTGTCTCTTCCATTTAGCAGAGTGAGCTAAAGCAATGGTTATTAAATCATACTAATATTATAAATGTGAAAGTGGGTTTGTTTGTTTGTTAGGCTTTATACCTAAATCGATTATAATGAATTTTGGTATAGAGATAGATGGGAACTTGGAGACGGTGATAGGCTACATTTACGCGCAAAACCTTATTGAGAGTGGGCAACACAGAGGGATAAACTTTGTATGAACCTTGTTTATTTTTTACATATCGCGGTTGAATTTAAAAGAGCTTAGCTGACTTTATAAATTTCGATTTACAGATAATTTCTTGATTTGATTTTTTTTTTTTTATAGTTAAGGTTTAGCGTTATGGCCATAATCTCACCTGATCTTATGTGACGATACGGCCCAAATTGGTAGACACGCTAAACTTGTGGAGGAACTGGCTCTCAATTGCAGCTGCCGGAACACACCTGTTGGTATTTGGCGGCAGATTTTCAACTTGAGGGTGGTTGCTAGCCAGGCGGAGATTATAAAAAGCCCTACCACCATGTTATGGTTTCCTCACGATGTTTTCCCTTCACCGAAAGCTCAAGCTCATTGTAGGTAGTTGGATTCGAACTCACGTCCCGGGACGCGAAGTTCTACACACCTATTTTTCCATACATTTTTAACAAATTTTGAATTTGTAAAGTAGACGTCAATTGTAAAGACATTATATTGTTTTGTAAACTCTTAACATTTACTGTAACATTTTTAAGGAAAGTATATGTAAATTTGCTTTTTATAAGCTATAAGCATAACTAAAATTACTTTTAGAATAAATAAAATACGCGACGAAGAAATCACGACATAATAAATGGGAGAGCACACCCGCCGGCAAAACTAGTTTTAACATAAATTGATATCATAATTTCATTATATAAAAATATATTTACTTCGACATTTATTACACTTTATAACATATTTAGTTTGAATATAGAATTTTAGATGACACATTCGACTACCACAATAGTAACAAATTGACCATTATTATCAGTAGTACCACGGACTTTATGGTATATTAATTTTGAATTTCAATAGTAATTTTTGTAGGCACATATTGTTACTAAACTTTCGTCTAACATTTTTAATGTTTGTTCGCAGTTTGCGGCGCCTCGACCCGGCGGGGAGTCATCGTGTTTGCAAGGCCCCGACTGCTTTATGGTAAGTGTATACGGCAAATGTGTCTAACAGTACTGTACAAGCGTAACAAAACCTATTAACCCATCTACAGCACAAATTTTAAAATATTACAAACCCATGAAAGTCACTTTCGTGTTATATTTTATATATATATATATATATATATATATATATATATATATATATATATATATATATATATATATATATATTATAGTTAATTTTATTTTTTCAAATAATTTCATATGTATATTTTTACCTACCATACTATAAGATACTTTTAAAAGCACTGACTTATGTTTAACACTTTCGTTTTCATTTGTAGAAGGTATTTCTTTTATTTATTAAGTTATTATAGCTAATATTGTAAAATGATACTTATTTCATTATTTATACAAGATAACATATACCAAAAATTATTCCTTTTTACTGCTTACCTTTGACGTTTTCTTGGTTATTAACATTTGGAAAGGATATCGGTTCTTTATTTTATGACGTAAGGAATTGAAAACTCTCGTAAAAGTTCAGTGTTTTCAAGAGCTGGTTTGAAACAACGTTAATTTTAGTGAATGAATTTATTTTTAATAGCTTTCCCGATTTCCTTGGAGACGTTGTCATTGAACGTAGAATATATTCTCTTTTAAAGCTTATGCTGATGGAATTTTGCATTAAAAAATTAGTTTTCGTAATAATTTTGTTTTAGTTAAACGAAACTTGTATTCATTTTAATTAAAATAAAGAAATCATGTGTTAAAGGATTAAGAAAATGGTTGTACTTAGTGTTATTTACAGAAAATATTTTTAATTCTAGTGTTTGCTAGTGATAAATTATAAATTCCATCGCTTTTAATTTTGAATAGCATCAAAGTTCAATATAATAAAAAAATAATAATAACTAAATTATTTTTATTTTTTATTTATTTAAAGAAATCAATTATTGGTTTATTGGTTTGTCACGGTTGGTAAATATTGGTTTAGATAAAAGAGATTCCAATTACATAAAATAATTTACAAAAAGAAAATGCATACCTAACAAAAACTATTTTTATTTGCTTTTTTTATTTAGTTGTTGTATTTCAGTTAAAAAGTTAGCAATAACTAAGTAACTTATAAAATACATACTTATAAAATTTACATACTTGTAAAAAAATATGTAATGTTAAGTAAACAAAGTAATATATTACTTTAAATGTCGACATGAATATTTCGCGTTCTCATAGTATTTTGTAAATCCATTGCCGTCAGTACACATGAGGTCGACATTTTCAAACAATATTCGATGACCGTAAACATTCACATTTAACAAAATAATGTATTGTACATTTTCACTGACCTTTTGACGGAGAAAAAAAAACGTTTATCCTCCAAGTTCCAGCGTTTCTTTCAATACGTCTGTTTAAATGTATTTACTTTAACATTATTCATTTTACGAAAGCAGTTCAACTGTATGAATCGTTTATATATTGTTTGTAATATTTGATATATTTAGAACGGATAAAATTTTCACTTCAGTCTCTGCAGAATGCACGCAAAGATACCGAACATTTTGTCAATATCAGTAATGAATAACTGAGGTTGACGCTTGTTCTTATAATTATTATTAAAGCTTACCGAAGCGAGAGCGGGTGTCAAGTTAACGTCAACTGCAACTAATGAGCGTTTTAAATGATAAATTCTGTAATGAAATACACCTAGGCCGATTTAATTTGAATATGACATCGTGCTTTGATGCCTTAGCTAAAAATAAAAATAATATAAATTATAAATAACTGCTATTTTACGGAACAAATTCTGTTAACTAATTGTCCTATTTTAGAAAGTTCTTCTGTGAAGAATATAAAATATGAATTACATACTTATAAAATATTTTATAGTTGTAGTCTACAATCAATGAATATTTGAAATTAAGTTATATTAATATTTTTTGTTTAGTTATAGCCTTATGAAAAATAGTTGTATAATATTATTCAGACATAATTCTAGTTTTTATTTCAAAATAATGCAATTTGGAAAATAAATATTTGTCAGTAAATCTAGATGAGACTATTTAGATACCTGTAATGTAGTAGTATAAAATTAAATAAAAATAAAAGCCATTTAAAATTAAAGCTTGACTGACTCTAATGACCATTAGAGTGTTAAATTTGTTAGTGTCAGTACTTGCTTCATATTTGTAGTAATGACTCAACAGTAATTGCGTCGTACGAGATCAAAAGACATTACTGTTTTGTGATGCTTAACTATAAAAAATTTCGTTGTTACAGTGTTGGGAAAATTGTGAGCTTCTTCAGTCCAACTACCAAGTATGGGGTGCGGTATGCGAAGAGAAAGATATTTGCGTAAGTTTTAAAACTGCATCGATGTATATCAACTCGCTAAAAATATTTGTGTGATATTAATTAAATTTAACAATAGATTTTGAATCTTATAGCAATATTTGTAATAAAACTTTATATATCTAATTAATAAAATAATACTAATTCGATTTATATATTTTTTCTGAATCTTTCAGTTTCCCGGTTGTAAAATCGCTTGTGAGTTCCACGCAGAAGCGGCGAGAGCATCACAAACACAACCTGTCATTCACACGAAAGGGGAAGGAGTTATGCGACTGAGTGGAGCGCTTGCACGCTGGCCGCCTCCAGCGCCGCGTGCTGCATTACGACCATCTCCCCTTGTATACGTTGTAATGCGCCGAGCTGCAGAAGGCCCTTGGCGTCAAATCATTCAAACTCAGGCACTGGCCACTAGAGTTCCTTCCAACAATGAAGGGGCCTTACTACGAGTTCTCGTTGTAGATCCACAAGGTCTTGTGACAATTTACAGTCCAGATGAAACCTGGGTTGCTCATGACACTAACACTTCAAACCATGATGAACACAAATGGGTATTAAAAGAAATATCACTTATTCACCAAAAAGTTCTTGTCATTGGTGAAATAGCTTGGGAACCTAGAATAGCACGAGGTGTTTATCTAGTAACATGGGAAGTAGATGGTGGCGGTTTAAAAGGAAATCTATTTACGGATTCAACAAGGGTAACTCTCTCTTTGTGGCCCGACACAACATACCACATTCAAGTCGAACTTGTATCTCGTACACCAGGTGTAGAGAACGAGAAATCAGAAACTATGACAATCGATACCAGTCGTGCTCAACGAGTTTCAACTGAGAGTGTGCAAGACGTACAAGTCAGTGAAGGTGATCGTCTCATGTCTGTTCTTGTTAGCTCCATGAGAGGAGAGCGCGTGCCAGAACGAGCACCAGATTCAGAATTAGTTTTGGGTTGCCTTTCCGCAATGATAGCTTTTGGTATGGCTGTGCTTGTGGCTGTTATTTGGAAGCGAAGGCGGCGTGGCACTTTTCCGGGGACCAATGTGTATGTAGGTTCATCGTCGGTTTTAAAAAGGAAATTAGTTGAAGATTTTACGCCAACGGCGCACCGTTTCCAACCAGTCCTAACACCGGAAGCTCCATCAAATGACTCAGCTTCTCGTGATGTTGTAGTGTGACGTCACAGTTTCGATACACTGTCATTGGATGATCGTGTCTTCAGTTCCTAAGCTTTCAGATTTTGCTAAAAGGCAACATTGTTGAAGTGAATAGAGAGTTATAGATTGTGATATTAAACAGTACTTTAAACGAAAACTTGGACAAGTGAAAGTTAGATATTGTGTTTTTGTGAGATGTCGTGCGTCGTGATTGTATTACTGCGTTTATTATGAACACCTTTCGGAACAATGTAAATGCTGATGTAAAATTTATCTTCGTTACTTTGGTTGGTAGGTTTAGGAAATTGTAAATTAAAAATATACTCATAAATCTATTTATGAAACACAGTAAGGTAAACACCAGAAAAAACTTAGTATTGTAAATATGTTAAGAATAGAAAAATACCTTATTTATAATTTTCCATTTAAAAAAAAAACAGATCTGTAATGCTTGTAAATAAAATACTAAAATATGTGTATACTAAGTAAATTAATATTGGATTTAATTTAATTATAATATTACTAGTGTATCGTGTGGAAAAAGTGCTATCTATAAAGTATGTATTGACGTGTTGTCAGCAAGTATTTCTGAAAGAATCTTAATAAATATAACTCGATATATTAGTATAATGCTCAGTGACAGTTTTAATATCAACATCTAGGTTCTTAAATGTTAAAAATTTAAATCTTGAACAATTTAAACGGTATGTATATGTAGAATTATTTTTACAACTAGTCCCTATTACTCTTTACTTAAACCATAGTTCTTAAGTATATTTTACTATAATAGTTTTGATAAGGTTCTTATTTAATCTAGTGAACAATTACAATGTCTTTTTCAGCAATAAAAATGAGTGTATGTAATGTAAATAGTTGAAACATTTATTGTAAAAAAAAATAGAATAAATGAAACAGAGAAATTATATTTTTCTTGGCCTTCAATAAATATTTATAGTATTGCGGGTGGATGTAACGGTATATTTATTGTTTCCGCCATTGTCTTAGTAGGTATAAGTCCAAACTACGGTATAAAAAATCTTAACTTACTCATTTTATTCCTATCAATTGCAGATTTAACGATAATATTAATCTTTACACAAGGTACTTAAAACATTAGTCTTATTCATATTATTAAAAGTACCAAATTTTTGTTACTAATATGATAAATTATAGTTTGGTTTGATAAAAGGTAAATCTCAATTTATTTTTTAAGTTAGAAACTTAGTGATTTAATTTATTTTTGTGATTATTTTCGTACCTTCACTCGAATTTGTACATAAATGTTATTTGCTATAATTGAAGCTGAACTTTTAACGAGTATAAATAAATATGTCTGCCAAATTAAATTGTTGTTTAACTTTTATATATACATATATATAGTGTACAATATCTCCTAAATAAACATTTGAGCAAAATTTTACATTCTTCTATTTTAGAAGCTTTTAACAAATATAATAAAATTTATAATATTTAGTATTACGAGTTCTTGTAATTCATCAAAAAGCAATAACTTAAAAGCTTTTGAACAAATATTGACTTACAGATTAAGCCAAGTTCTAAATGAATACCGACGGTCGGCCAACCATTCGGCTCCGTCCCCGGATAAAATTTTACCATTGTCTAAGGATTAACGTCAACGAATTTGTTGTCAACAAACGCCTGATCAAACAAAAAGATTTGTCCGACACAGAACCCTAGGAACCCTTCGTTTCCATCATTGTCGTCATTCCGAGCGTAAAGACTTAAGCATTTAAGCTATTTTAGAAAAAAAACGATATATATTTAAAACTTCCGTTATTATTGGACTTTCAAAAAACCCGCCGATACAAAACGAGAGTGAAAAAATTTGAAATAGGTAATCATAAATTCCGTCCTATCTTTTTAAAAGGCAATTACAAAGTTTGAGTTTCATTAAATTGAGAAATCCATTAAGCTAATCGCCAAGTTGGTAGCCACCGACGTGACGATTGTGAAAAGGTTATTTCGACATGCAAATGCGAAGGCATCTTAATGTAAATTACTTGTAAATGGAAGCAGCCGACATTCTGGACCATAATAGACGATTCTATGAATCCCCATAACTCACGTCCAAAGATTAGATATAGCCTTTTTGTTTTTAGATCGTTAAAGTCGAATCAATAAAAAGCCAGTTAAGATAGTCTTCTTTAGCATCGGCTCCTAGTTTTCTCATTCGTTTTCATTAATAAAGTTATTCAGTTTACTTTGGAAATGTATGATTATGGTAACACACGACCATTTATTTTAGTTACCCATTTCATTCTTGGCCCGCGGTTCTAGTATAAAGCATAGGCTCATAAATAACGGGGAAATAGAAGGTGAACGCTTCCACGAGTATCCTTTTGGGAGCGGCCAAAGCATTCTTTTAAGATTTATTACAGAACTTGAGCACATTACTTATTCCTTGTGTGCCTTAGGTTCCGACAATCTCTTGTACGTTGACATACTTTTTTCTAAAATCTAGTACTACTTTTTAAATTTCATAGTAATTAGCGTTATCGATAAATATCAATTGTTTTGTATTTTCTTCAAAACCAAAATAGCATAATAAATGTTTTACCATGAATTTGTGAAAATGTAGAACGAAAAATGATATTACATAAAAAAAACGTCTATGTAGATTGTACTTTACTATAAACAGATAAAATAGAAAGATCGAAGCCCGGAAGAACCGGGTTCTTTACCAGTTTCATTAGTTCTAACTGATTTTACAAATATACAAGACAAAAATAATCAATTACAAAAATAAATAAATTTAATTGAATGAAGTTGATAGTGTGGACGGACGCCACGTCAATAGACGAGAGTTTCACTCGCTGCAATGAGCCTGAGCTTCCGGTGAAGGAAAACATCGTTGTAAAATCGTAGCATGGTAGCAGAACTTTTTCTAATGTCCGCCTGGCTCTCTACATCTTTTTTATTAACGTGGTGTTTAAAATCCTATTCGTCCCGGACTTTCTCATCGCAACACGAAAACTCAAACGCATTACCCGGACTCAGGCAAAGGCGAAAGTTTCACATCTTAATCCTTTGTGCCCTTTCTTATTGATAAAAGTGTTACGATCGGGATATTTCAATCTATTCTAACTAAACTGCCGAGGCAAAGCGAATATGTGGGAAAGTCTTACTTGTTAGCGATCGCTTGGTTGAACTATCTTTTATGTAACTCAAGTGTGTACCGACAGTACCCTGATAGGGGTCTGTTTATTTTTACATTTGGTTTATGTTATTTGATTGCCATGTCAAGAACTAATAATGCTTATTTTAGAGCTGATAAGATTACCTGTGGAAATGGAAGAATTAATATGCATATATAAATTTTTCAGAAAGAATATAGTAAATAATGAAGTATTTACTCAATTTGTTCTGTTGTCCTGTATTGATAAATCAAAGTTCCAATAAATGTATTAGCGGAAAGGACCTCATATTTGGCGCAAAATAAATTATGCTTAATATCATCAAGAATCTTTGGGCCAATCCTACCGCTCGTCCTCTTATCGCCAATCAAGTGGATAAGAGAGTTCTCACCATCCATAACCGACCCACGTGGTGAGGCCACAAATTAAGAAAATCTTAGATGTTGTTTTTCGGAAAAACATGAACACACTGCTCGAAAATTTTACACTTTTGTGTAAATATTATAAAAAAAATAGAAGTTATTTATTATAAAATACAAAGATATATGCCGCAAGACTAATCAAACAGTTTTGGTAGGTGTCATACGATTACTTATAACCAGCCGAAACTTCGTCTTGCTGTACTTGG
The DNA here is from genome assembly GCA_039707435.1 of Actias luna. Classification (NCBI taxonomy): domain Eukaryota; kingdom Metazoa; phylum Arthropoda; class Insecta; order Lepidoptera; family Saturniidae; genus Actias; species Actias luna. The sequence continues at coordinate 9,440,946 of JAZHAC010000002.1, read as the reverse complement.
ACTATATTTGCGCTGATTTTATTATTAGGGATCTCGAACCACCATCAAATAAATGAGGCATCGAGTTTTACTAAATGGATTGTGTATAAATAACTAAATGATCGAATTTAATAATAATATAGTTTATTAACCAAAGGAAAAAACTATGATTTATTTATGTAAAATAAATTGTCTATGTCATTTTTTAGCTCAATAAGGATAATTAATTATTTCTGATCTTTACGCTTCGAAGTTTTCTTACAATCGTGGCGAGTTGTAGTGATGATATTTTATTATCCCCATTCGAACTTCATTAATTTATATGTGGAATATAGTAATAAAATAATCAAATTAAATTTTAATTAAAGTCTATGAAATTAAATGAAGATGGCGCCTAAGTGAGTATGTGCGTTGATTAATTATAGTACTTTCGAAAGTCATGAAAAATACTAGGTATTGTAATATATTAACTCATATGTAAAGTTTTTTCAGATACTACTGGCATATGTTTCTGTAATGGAAAGCGATGTATCTTAACGTCAACTGCTAAAGGCACTTTTGTACTCTATTTATCAAAGTTTTATATAAAATGTAACTACGCATTCTAAAATTTATTCGTTATTTAGTAAAATGTAACATATTATACATAAACCAGTTGAATCTTGGAATTATGGCAATTACCAGCATGCTTCGTAACTATCAGGTGGACATTTCAAGGGTGCTTAAAGGATACTCGCTTATGAGGGTATAGAATCAAAGGTAGCTAAATCCGTATCAAGTTTTATAAAGCAGAAATAGAACTTCGATAGGTAATAATCATTATAAATGATGAATTTATATGCTAAATCAATTTCCTAAACTTGTATATAGAAACTTAATATTACCAGCTTTTTAATTTCCTACTCTTTTTAAAGGAACGCACGTGTTTATATTTATCAAGCCAGCTCAGATCATTTTTGGTTATTTTAAAAGGTATGAAATTTTTTATTTTATATTTCTCCAAAACATGATTATATTACGGAGTCATTACTCGAACTTTCAGCCATTGTTAAAGGGTCTTTACCCTGGTAATGCTATTAATTTAGTGTACACGCCTAATCTCCGAAGGAATCGTTACATGAAGCTCGAACTTACATCCATTTGATATACTACGGTAACTTAACTATTACGATGCAATGCCGCGGTTGTGATGAAAATAACATCTATCATTAAGTTAATTAATTAAGGTTCCTCTTAGTTATCACCGTATATCTACGAAAGTTTTATGTTTTCATCTTCAAAGTATTACTTAGATTATATCATTAAATAACGCACTAAAACGCTTCGCCCGCGTACAGTTTTCTACTTTGTTGCAGATATTGTTTGCAAGAGATCGCGCTGATGTAAAACTTTATTTCTAATTTATTCACTATTTGTTTTGAACATTATCAGACGAATCATAACAGAAACTAAACCATAGAGCACGAATAATACACCTATAAAATAAAAAATAAAGCAATGATTCTGGATTAATAATTGTAAAATATATTTTTATGTCACTGTTATCACACCGACTTGCACGTCTCTTGTTAACCGCATATACACTGGCTGATTTTTAAAATGCCAGAAATTGCTAACTGGTTTGCAAACACGTACATTGTGGTTGCGTCACAATCTAATTTGGATCCCTACCACTCTGCTCGATTACTGGACTTATACTGATCCTGGAATCCGATATGCTTTAAAATGCTACACCAGCTCACATGTCGTGTCTTACCAATTCAACCGTCTAATGAATTACAATCATCATATCAGAGAGCAACGTCATAAAATATCTTGACTTGTATACCTGTACAGATTAAGTTTGCGGAGATTCCAGTCTAAGGTTGGCAACGCGCTCGTATTATCTCACATATTTAATAAGCATCCATCGGACACGGTTAAACGGGACGTACGCATTTTTGCAACCCTAATTGTATGTATAGAAAATAATCAAAAATATAAATAGGGAGGATAATATTATTATAAGAATTTCTAGTATTTCCCATAGGATGGTGTCATTTGTTCGCTTATAATGTCTAACTAATAAGATAGGTTTTAAGCCCCAGGGTATAGCGCCTGAATACACAGTCGGCGTGTCGCGTGGGAGGCCGCTAACAACCGCTCTGTAATTTAAGACAAATATTTGTCTTTTACAAAATTACTGCTATTATTATAATATAGCCTGTCATTGGGTTATTGACTCATATTACATCGTTCTATCGTTTATAATAAAACTCTAAATTAATGACAGTGTCTCTTGTGCTGCAGTCAAAGATCATATAATATATAGTTTTATACTCAGCTGTTAAAAAAATAAATAATATTCAGACAAACAGAGACGCGTGTTTGAGTTGTTTTCGGGCTGATATTTTTCCTGGGACCATTTGAGCGAGTACATGTGAAAATAAAAGTACTGCACGCTCGTCACCTCACATTGTTTGACGTAGAACAATTTCGACTTTTAACATGGCGTCCCGTTTATTGTCATTATGGAGTTTATTTTGATTTTGGACTTGTTAAAGCGAGCGTAATGGTCTGTAGACCTATGTGTAGTGTATAGACTGTAATCGTGAGTGGATTTTAGTTGTGAAGTGAACTGGGAAAGTAGGTTGACCGATTAGTATGTCGATTGGTGCCGGCAGCTCGAACCTCTCAGTTGAACCATTACACACATAATCTACTGTATATACACACCTCTACAAAGCGATTACGGTTTGGAGCACCGAGGGTTAAGGTAAAAGAAATAGTGCCGTGCATCGCATGCATTACATCGAGCTGCCCGCGACCCGTGAGCAATTACATTGTTTGAGCGGCCCGGCACCGCTCGCTTTTGCTGGTCGTGGACAGCTCAAACATCAGCTTTATTATGATATGTTCAAATACAAAGTGATGTCTCGTAATTAATACATAATAATAATAATAATAATTCTAACAACAGCCTCGTTAGCTTGGGTTCAAGCCATTAAAATTAGAATAAAATTAACGTGACCGAATCGTTTTATTAAAAAAGAATCGTTTCATAATACTTGCGTACTATATTTTACTCATATTTGCAGGCTTCATAATAATGTAGGCATCATAATGTAGTTACCGTAAACTTTAGTTATCTTGCAAGCAAGTTTCACACCTTTAACACATTTGGTCTGTACTGTAAGTACGCATTTATTGCAATGAAAAGGCTAGGTTTAATTAATGATCTTATAAAATGTACAATAAATAAATACTAAGAGAGTAAACATAAATTCTGTTCAGATTAGCGTTAAGTATGGTTACAAAAAACATTAAATATTATATAAGTCCTGGATTTATGTACGTTAATGTGTTTATTATTTGAAACTGTAGCTCAGTTGGTAGTGTGTACGAATACGGTGCAAGGGACGTGAGTTCAAATCCACGTGCAATGAGCTTGCGCTTTCGGTGAAGGAAAACGTGAGGAAATCATGGTATGGATGTAGAACTTTTTCTCTAATGCCCGCCAGGCTAGCTACCAACCTCAAATTGAAAATCTGCCACCAAATACCTATAGATGTTTTCATATATTTAAGTAAATCTAATCTACATACGCAGTTTCGGTGTGCACAATTATGAGTTTTTTCTGGGGGAATTAATCTTAGACAGAAAATATTTGTAGACATCTAAGAATTGACGAATACATTAATTCTTAACTCAACTCGCACTGTAATACAAAAACTAATAAGTAATAAATATGTTTTTTTTTGTCACACTTCTAATTGGTTTTAAAGATGACATATCACAGTTTCGACAAAAAAATTACGTTTATCCGAACCGAAGTTATTCAGAATAAAATATTAAATATTCGAAAAAAAAAATACAAGGTACATCCAATGGTTTGTAGAAATTTATCGAATTATTTAGATTTTTGAATACTTGTAGTCCGCAAATAATATTTTATTTTTATTTTAATAACAATTTATTAACATATAAATGAAAGTATAAATTGGGAAATGTGTTCATGTTAAATGTTTACTAAACAATATTTACACATATATATTTATTTATATTTAATGCAGTGGGCTACCTCACAGTATTAACAATTAATATGTACAAAAATGAGTATTTGTTGGTCCAAATTGTGATGCAAGTTTCAATGAGTTGTGCTTATCCCGGTAAATGTGTCTGAATAAGTGCAATGAATTTGGGTTAAGTGGCGCGGTAGTTATTTTATTTCATATAAAACGATACCAAACTATTATGGAAAAATTGGATTTAAATAAAAGAAATCTATTATATTCAACTAATTTTCTATGAGTAAGTACCGACTTACTTTGAATAATCTATCAATAAATACTCTATGAACTACAGTTACAATGCTTATCTATCTGATCTGCCACATTAATCCTTTCCTACGCTATCTTTAGATCAATATACACTACAAAACAAGATTCTAAAATCTACTTTAACAATCTAATGTCATTTGGAAAGCTTTAAATACAATGTAAGCTAGTTCCGATTGATACGGCTTAAAGATTACAGTACAGAACCTGTCCGTGCATATATTTTAAATGTAGGTATACTTTCAAAGAAACATATAGGAATATTGAATACCCGTTTACGATACACCATCGATCTATAAATGTTCATTCATAGCCGCCCTCTAATATCTCCGGTACTATAAACTTTAATGTTTTAATCCATTTTATGTGGTAGTTCATACATAAAGAAATATTATAATAGATTTTATTTTTAAATTAATATTAATAATGTTATCTTATACAATTTTATACCATTAAAAGTCTAGAATTATTCTTGAAATAGATCATGGTTACGGTCGAATAACTTACAATATTCGACCTATAATATCTATTAGGCTGATCACACTGATCGTTAAATAAATTATTTTTGTTATCATTACACTTTTCCTCCTGAGGATTACTAAAAGATAAAAAAATAGTTAAATGTGTAATATGAAACAAAATACAATCCATTTTGACATAATTTATGTGTTACGCATAGTGGTAGCTGGCTAGCTATCACCAACAAGCTGAAAATCTACCGCGAAATACCTATAATTGTATTGCAGCAGTTGCATTTGAGAGCCAGTCTCTCCACTAGGTTTAGCGTGTTTAACATCTTGGGCTACATCGTCACTTGACATCCAGTGAGATGAGGACATAACTCTAACCTATAAGATATTTAAAAAAAAAACAATATTTTCATAACCAAATATTTATTTATTCTAGAACAACTAAACACAGTACTAGTTGAGCTTTCTGTACCATGGAAAACAAACATACCTAAGGGCCATGTTATAAAAACAAATAAATACTACGAGCTACTAAATTACCACAATAGGAAGGGCTACGTAGTCAATTTATACGCAGTCGAAGTGGAAGCGAGTGGTATACCAGCTAAATCTCTCTATAACCTTCTGAAAAATCTTGGTCTGTCTAGTACTGCAATAAGTTCTATACTAGAACGTGCTTCTAAAGCTGCGCTAGCAGACTCTTACCAAATTTGGCTGGGTAGAAAGAGAAACCCGAGAGGCGAAGGTGAGTGTTAACGCGCGTTGACAAGTGGCCCTTAAACCTACATACGAGTCTCAAATCTCGGACATTGCTCGGAGTTCCCCTCCCTACCACACGATGCCTAGCCGCACGGTAAATCCATGGTTGCTAAGAAATTCGTCTCTTTCTCTGTTAAAATGAATTGGTTTGAATAATTTATGTACATTTTATAAGGAAAAACAATTAAAACACATACATCAACATGATCTTCCATAACGATTTTTTATTATTCTCAGGTAAAATTTTAATTTAGTAAAATCCGAAACGAAATCTATATTTTAATGCAGTAAATTTTGCAGGGTAACTTATGTTTGTTTAGAAATAATTTTATACTATATGGCGTAAATTACACGCTACCTCAGGCCATAGAATGATTATAAAGGTAACTTGAAGTTAATTACAGGGATGAAGTTGTATATCATGTTTTGTGACGGTCGTATTTGAAACAATGTTAGCTCTTGTAGCTTTAGTGAAGTTCCTATAGCATTCTTTGTTTTACGAGATCAGCTAAATGCTATGTATTTATTATTGGTGATATTCAACGTTTATCAGGTATAATTTATACGTACGTACGGCAGTATGTCTATTATTTATATGTTGTGTATATTTTAATGTTCTTTCTTCGTACTGTTACTACAGCTAAATGCGTTAAAATTATCGCATTTATAATGTCAAATCTATTTTTAATATTTATATAATTTCACGTCGAATTCTTTAAGAACCGGTAATTGTAGGTCACATATTGATTGCTATCGAAGCCAAAAAGTTCAGGTCAAGTCAACTTTAATTTCATCTAGTTTTGGTGTATTATATTTAAGTCCTTGGAACTAAAAGATACGTAAAACCCTAATATAGCTCCATAGGGAAATATGGTTTACAATAAAACCAAGATTTGTGGCAATTAAGATAATTGTAATTGAATATAATTTTTTATTATTTCTATCTTCAAAATTTCTAGTAGGTACTACTTAATAAATTTGTCTAATTTCATTTCGAACTATCACTACTGCTAAGCTATTGAAGAGGCACAACAGGTGGCGTCTGGTCACCGTTTAATTACGGGTATAAATAACCGGTTATAATAATTAGTGAGGGGCGTTGTAGGCGGCGCTCGCGACTCACATCCAAGGCGTGGTCGCTTTTCGGCGACTTGAACTCATGTATAATTTAATCAAGATGAGCAACGAAGTGTCACATGGCTGTGGTGGGCTTTGTATATCTTTTACAAAGTAACTTATATTACTCATTACGGATTATATATTTTTATAATTCCTGAAAACGAAAAAATTTTACGCGGTGATAGCTACGTTTGTACGGACGCCACGTCAAGGAACGTCAGTTCAAATCCGTCTACAATGTGCTTGAGCTTTCGGTGAAGGAAAACATCACGATGAAACCATAGCATAGTGGTAGGGCTTTTTCTAATACTTGGCTGGCTAGCTACCACTAACTTGAGGGTTCAAGTTGAAAATCTGCCGCCAAATGTCTATAGGTGTGTTCCATCAGTTGCACTTATGGCCATAATGCTAAACCTTAACTATAAAAAAGCACTTTGACTAAAAATATATTTTTAATAACTATTAGACAATTTTTTTTTTGTTTGTGACTTAACTTGTATATATTTTATGATATATAACAAATATTCATATTATGTTACACGAAAATTATCTTTGAAACAAAAGTAATGTAGCAACTCCATATCACGCTGCAATCAAAGTACAATTTAGGCACTAAACTTCCACTTAGCTTTCTGTGTGCGTATTTGCTTCGTGCGTACTGCGCGTGACCGAGGAGTTTAGTCAACTCGAGACCCAAAGATTGGTGTATATTTGAACAAATGTTTGTTAAAACATATACGTTTAAAATGTAATAAATTCCACAGATCATTATATTCTTCCAAGTACTACAAATACTTAACGAAAATTCATAACTGTATAAAAGCTTACTATTTCATTTCTCCTTAAGTTGTAAAATGTAAGAAAACTACAATTATTGTTACAATTAATTTAAATAAATATCCGTATAAATATAGATACGTACGTGTTTTTTCCAAGATATAAACGGTAATAAGAACAGAGGTTCCACTAGTTTCTTCCAGTATTAGATCCAAATTTCAAACATTGAGTTTAGACCTTAATATTCCGATCCACCAGTATGCCCGTCGGCAAGTTTTTGTGACAACTGTTCGTGACTTAATCGTGAAAGTTATTGCCTACGTGATGAGGTCTATATGACACCGAATCATGCAAGTTATACTTAATATTTGTATGCCGTCTGAATTATTCAAGCCAACCTCACCTGCACGTCGTGCTCCGTGCCGAGTAAAAGAAGAAGCTCTAGCGATTGTTGGTCTCACCTTTGGCTATAACGGTTAACCATATACTCCTGGATCCGTCACAGCTTAGCGGTAGGATTATTGCCCGACTGGTTAGCGACCACTCTCGGGCTTAGACTGCCGCAAAATAAAAGTTCGTTATGAGCCATTGTATTCCGGCATAGTGAACAAGAACCAGCCCCATCCATCAAGTTCAGCAACATGTCTGTAATATTCCTGGTGTTGCTGTTGTCCATAGACGATAGTAACTTTTTACAACAGATGGGCTATCTGACTGCTGTCCGTTATCATAAAAAATATATTTATAAAAAACAATAATAAATGTATAGTTTCTGATTTAGAAAATGTTTACTTCCCAGCAATTACTAGCACAGTGTAAACGCCACTTTAACCTGCCCACACATTTTTCAGGCCGCTCCGTTGCGATGGTATCAATAATTGGCGTATCTGTGAACCGGCACACGGTAGATCATTTAATTTTCTTAATAATTTTCTATCGTGGCTTGCCGGCGGCGATTAGCGCCGGTATTGCGGCTTCTTGTTTTGTACTTTTTAGTTAATGCAATATAATCAATCTTGTTATACAGATGCTTAGACCTAGATGTAACATTCGCGATGAGTGTATAAGTTTTGCTTTCTTTTAATATATTTAAACAAAGATTGTTTTTTGGGCTTGTAAGGATTTTTTCCTGCGATACGACAATTTAATTGTGAAAATGCATCTAAATGCAATAATGAAATGCTTACGCACGTTTTCTTACTGTAATAAAACGGAGTGATATTTGTCCAATACCTGACAGAGCCACGATCGCCTTTTAACGATTTTAACGACTTTTAACAATTAAATTGTAAACATGCATCTAAATGCAATAATGAAATGCTTACGCGCGTTTTCTTCCTGTAATAAAACGGAGTGGTATTTGTCCAATACCTGACAGAGCCACGATCGCCTTTTAACGATTTTAACGACTTTTAACAATTAAATTGTAAACATGCATCTAAATGCAATAATGAAATGCTTACTCGCGTTGTTTTCTTGTAATAAAACGAAGTGGTATTGGTTCTATACTTGACAGGGCCAAGAAGTTTGCATGTTGGTATTATAATACCAACCGCCGATTAATCTCGATGAACACCATTGTTTTTGTATTAAATTATTTCAGATAACTTATTTGCCATTAGAAGCAGTATCGCTACCTTGATGAAAAGATAAAAAACAATGAAACCTAATAATTATTGGATTTATGTAGGAAATTTGAAAGAGCAACCTTTTTGATTCTATAAATAATTTTGGGAACTATCACTTTCAGGAAAAAAAAGTCTATGCCGTGACATCCTAAGTTAATTTGTTATGAAGTACTGTTCGTTCGTTCGTTCGTTAGCTGTACCGACGACCTCGTTTTTCTCTTATAGGTTTATTTATTTACCACAATGCAGATATTTAAAGGTGAAAATAGTTACAAATTTAATAACAAGATAGATATGCATCAGATCATATTACAGATCTTAAGCAAAAACATTCATAACTAAACAAACAATTATTTTTAAATAAATTCTTAAACTCTAAAGATACCTTACCTACCTTTTATGCGATTAGTTACTAATATCTTCACAGCAGGTATAATTTACCGATATTTACTCAATTATACCATTGATTATTAAAATGGGTGTATTCTGTTACATCTCCGATATTCTGTTAGCATCTTAACATCCGGTTTACTGTACTCGCAATGTGAACAGATTGTTATCAGTGATTTATAAGAGGCCTATATTTCCCCTAATATTACGTCTTATTTAGTTAAGCTGATATAAAGTAATTCAGGTAAAAGTTTTATGATACTATTTGCTACATAATTCAATGGCTAATAGTTTTCTCAATTGTTTTAAATCTTTACTGTTTAATTAAATGTAACAAAATTAATTATAATAACTTATGTTAAGATTATAACAGATTAATTAAGGACATAATTAAAAATACCGATCCAATTTGGATAATATTATCAAATTAATACTGAAGCCACAAAAGGATCGTATTAAGCTTTTCTTTACATCTTAAAATTGTAATTAAAAACAATAAAATATAGTCGTTTATTTCTTGTGGAACACCAAATAGTATATTGACATTAACGAAGGAATTAATACCTTCATTTATTTTCCTTAATTCCACAAACAGACGTTCGATATATCGTTGGTTCCAGATACATCCCGATGCTCTGTAACCATCTCGCCTCCTGGTTACTGTGTCGGCAATCTGAATCGTTTGCCTCCACTGATTTATAGGACGTGTCCACTATTCCGGCTAACATTCCACCTTGTCTCGGTACGCCGTAATAAAGGTAATTTCGATATAACCGCCCATGTCTATTTTATGTAGCGTATTGATTATTTTTTAAATTCAAATAGATAGATACGATTTATTTAGTATTACATCTGACATTTTTAAAGCGATGGTAGCTCAGTGGTAGCCTGCATGGACGCGGCTATAATAGCTACCACCATCAAGCTGTAAACTGTCACTAAAGAACAATAGGTGTGTACATATGTAGTTGCACTTCAGAGCCAGTCCCTTCACAGATTTTGCGTGTCCAGTTTCTTAGGCCGTATCATCACTTAAAATCAGGTGAGATTGTGGCCATAATGCTAAAATTATAAACCATAAAAAAGTACAAAATATACACATTAAAAATGCAAGTTGTAGTATGATGCACTGTACCTTCGATACTTTTTATTATCTCTCTATATCGGTTGCTTTTAATAATGAACTTTTATTTAAATAATTATAAAAAGCAAAACTAACTACGTGCCTACTTTAGAGGATCTATGTATATTATGGTTATAGTTTCCTATACTACTTAATCTTTTCCTCTAAATCGTCATTTCAATTCAAATATAAACGAGTTACATAGTCCTGATCATATCCGTTACAAGTGAACATTATTGATTATTTTTATTCTCAATATATATAAAAATAATTAAATTACTCGAATTACATTAAAATCGAGTTTCAATTTTCTCAGAAATTGGCCATTTTATTATAGTTCTTTTTAAGGATCGTAGTAGGGTTTTCTTAAAATACCTGTCTGGCTAGCTACCCGTAACTTGAAAATCAGCATCCAAAAACCCTAAATCTGTTCCGACAGTTACACTTGAGAGCCAGCTTAAGCTCTTCACTAAGTTTGGAATGTCCACCATCTAGGGCCATAACGTAACATAAGATCAGGTGAAATTATGGCTGTTACGTTAAACCTATAAAAACATCCTTTGCAGACTACAGTACATAAGCTTTATCAGATAACGTGCAGGAAATTAAAGGACGTACCTAATGATCTCATTATTTTCATCCGGAGTACAACGAAAACTTCGTTCATGCCTCGCGTAAATTTTCCCTGTGTGTTCATATGTTATTTATCCCATGGTATTACATTTCGTAATAAAATACGATGTCACGATCTATAAGTAGAATTTCACGCGTCAATTACTATCCAATTTTGTGCTCTTCCAATACTTGTGTCCCAAGCTTTTGTCAACTTGTCACGTGCCTATGGACTATCAACCTTATCGGTTCTGTTTTTTTAACGCATCAAATGGACAACGTGCTTCACCTTTTACCAATAAAATTTTATTGTTTGACCAAGATTATCTTTTTTTTTGGTTTATTTTGAAAATATGCTTGAATCTTATTCATAAAATAATTAAATTGCCCACTTAATTACTACTTACTTCATATATTTGTATATTAATAGAGTGCATGTAATAGTAGTGGTTCTATTAGGAGTATATATAAAAACTATATATTGTTATATAAATGAGGATATAAAATATTTCAATCACAAAAATCTGTATACATAAATGCAATATATTCAACATATTATTATAATGAATCATTTTAAAAAGCATAAGATTCAATTAGTAGATCTTAACTAGGGTACAAGCAAGCCGTCACTCCGATGTTATCTAGATCAGATGAGATCTAGCGACTGATTAACCGGCTCTGATTAAAATGCATATAGTCAGACGCAGGTTTCTCTATACGGATTAATTCGATTAAGGGTTTATAGCACTGTATTAGAAGCACATGTCAATCACTTTATAACCAATTTAAATTTGTTAGTGTGATAGAGTTAGTGGAGGAGAAATATTATGTTGTAAAATTGTTAGTGATTATACGATGAATAATTATAAAAATTAGAACTATTTGACCGCCTACGAAGTGTCGTAAAAGTATTGTAAAGTCAGTAGTTATATACAGAATATATAGTATAGCTAGAGTAAGTAGGTTAAAACTGCAACAGTTTTACAGATTTTTACTCTGATATGGAAAAATAAAATCATTCAGTTTTTAACTTATAAAGCCTGTAATTAAAAAATATAATTGATGCATTGACTTTTATTATATTCAGGGAAATATATACTGCAGTGCCATGTAGAAATAATATAAGTATATGTTTTATCGAGACTAGATAAATATATAAAATTTAGCACTACAACTACATTTTGATGTAAGTACGTAAATTTAACAATTGTTTATATTCACTGGACTTACCCAAAAATATTTCACAAAATTATTCATTAATTTACTCCTCTAACAAATAAGATTCTTTGAATATTTAATTACTTAAGGTCTCTTTTTTGCAAATGCAATTCATTCCAATGAAATATTTCTTAATTAACTACCTAAAGAGAGATTTACATTTTTCCTGAGATCCTTTATAGCACCATCTTTATAAAAATTTAAAAGGCAAAATGTTGGGGAATCGGTTTGAGAATCCGATGTTTTGTATATTTACATCTCTAAGGCGATGAAAGAATTCATTTTCTGAATTCAAGAAATTAGCCAACAAAAACGAAAGGACTCTTTATTTGCAATTTTGAAGGCACGGCTTGCATACGATTATTTATCTTGTTAAAGTTATTAATTTTCAAGTTCTAAATGTGCAACTGTCTCAATAATTGATTGGCACGTAAACTATAAATATTGTGCGTAGGTATTTAAGTTTATGACTTGATCATATAGCCTGCTGAGTTGCGTTCTAAGTGCGAGGTAATAAGAAACCATTCGGTCCTCCCTCGAAATTACCTTTACAGAAATGAATGTCACTACGATCGGGATATTCAATTTACCAATGCTCTGGTTCAGCAATAATTTACTTTTAAATCGAATTGTGGCTTGTGAATTGAACTTTATAGCTTAATATTGAATAGTTGTTTACGAGTTGCTTTTCATATAATATTACTGGTATAGAATAGCTTATTTAGCATTATCTTTATAAATTTAAAGTAGGTTAAATTAAAATATGACCGTTAATGCGATATTATAGATTGATAGTGCAAAAGTAAGTTGTTATTCTATATTTTACCATAAATCGGAAATAAGTTTTTATTCATGCTGTGTGTTTAATTATATTTCAGTTTATATATTATTTTCTATGTATCTTATGGTAAATAAGTTTGATATAGCCAATTAGCTTCTATCAATTATTGAGTGATTTAAAAATAAATATTTTTGTGACAATTGCAAAAACACTTCTTATAGACGCTTATGTATAATGTTTTTTTATACTATTGGACAGCTAACAGCCAGATAGCGCATTAACTGGTAAATGGTTATAGTTGTCTATAGACAGCTGCAACACCAGGGGTATTACAGCCGTGTTGCTGAACTTGCCGAAAAAAGCAGGTTCTTGATCACCATGCCGGAACGCAAAGGCTCAGACTGAACCTTTATTTTGCGGCAGTCTAAACCCGAGGGTCGTCGTTAACCAGTCGGGCAATAATCCTACAACCAAACTATGATGGATCAAGGGTTATATGGTTAACAGTCATGACCAAAAACAAATTTGAGACCAAAAATAGCCAGATCCTCGTCGGTTAGTCGGCAGGGTGCACCGCGCGCAGGTGAAGTTGGATTGGGTAACTCAGATGGTATTCGATACCCCTTACATCCCAAATCATGTTATCAATATTATAAGATGTATGTTTACTGATATAATAACAAAAAGGTATTAATTATGATATTTTGAATAAAATATGTATTTTAAATAAACCGAAAGAAAAGACTTTCTTTATACGATACTAATTTTTTTAAAGTTTAACACGTATAAATTGAAGAATGGCAGGTTATTATAACCGATAAAATCTAAAACGATACCACCAATTTTCATCAATCATTATAGATATGTTTTAAGAAGTAATGATATTTGTCACGTGCTCATTATGATTTAGTACCATGTTATAAAACCGTAAAGTTAAACATAAATAGGGGATTTCACGACTTCATCAGACACTGAAGGCCTACAGTTTCGCAATTGGACTAATTATAATTGCTTTTCGGTATTTACACCCCGGGTTTAATCGGAGCGGCGCGCCGCGCTCCGCTCCGCTCCGTATTGCAGGTACCTACTTTTTATCGTTTTAAAATACTGGCCGTAATAATTTACAATACACAGAGGATTTAATGTGAATCGTAAATAAACAAAGATTTAACGTAACAACATTTTATTGCTCGACTTTAAGTTGTTACATCGACAACCACGTACATAGTTTATAATACTATGTTTCTACGTATTATTACCCTATACAAGAAGTTATCAACATTTCTAACCAGCGACCACTTTAATTTCTTTGTACGTAATATAGGTATAAGTACAATGAAAAAATGTACTATAATTAAAACAATTAAATTATTCTTTACTATACTTGAACATTTGCCTTTTGACCAGCCTTTCGTGTAGAAAGGGTTTTAATTTTCAATGTACAAAAGCTTAAAATTTTAAAAACTCTCGCAGACCATATCCACCTTCTTCGGAATTATTGGTCGAAAACTAGAATTTTAGAAACTTGAAACATATGTTTAAATCAAATACAGTGTAAAGTTGGTATAGCGAAATTTAAGACTGTCGTTTAATGAAGCTTACACTGTATATTTTCGTTTTATATTTTTCTTTGTTTCTTAAGAATCTAATACAATCCAAAAAGCCGCGCTGTTATTAACTTGAGTTCCAGAATTTACCAAATTCTTAATAACCTGTCTTATACATTTGAAAAATAGGTTACCTTATCTAATATTCATAAACATACCGATGATAACAACAGAGCTAAGTCAGCATTTACATTTAATCTTTGAAATGGATCACGGAATTTGGCTTTTGGAGTTAAAAATATTTAAAGTTTATTCTAAGTATATCTTCAAATTGTACTGTATTAAATTAATAAAAACAGGCCCACATCACTCGCATTCAATAAAACATGTCCAGAATTTTAATCATATTTTAACATCGGGACTGGCACTGATTTTGAGCTCAATTTTTGATCTCGCATAGGAACTCAGTGGATAATATATACAATTATGCGCATATTAATATCCGCTTGTTATAACGAGCAAAAATTCTATCGCAGCTTTCTATGGGGGGTGTGGCTTAGCTTATTCATTCTTTATTATCAAACGATACCACTTTGATATGACAAATTCAAACTGGCAATTCATATTTTATGCATTAGGCGTTCCCGATAATACTATGCATAATTTAGTATATTATAACTGCTGGTTGTTTTATTGAACTTATTTATTTTGTATTCTTTTTGTTATTTTACTACTTTTAAAATTGTCTGAAAAGTTTATGTATCAACTTTTTTTATACTTTTCAAGTTTAGTGTTTGACCACAATCTCACCTGATGTTAAGTGACGATGTTGTTCAAGATGGTGGATACGCTAAGTCTAGTGTTCACTACTACTGACTGACTGTCAAGTACAACTGCCGGAACATACGTACATGTATTGGTTGGCAGATTTTCAACTGAGTAGTAACTAAATAGCCGGACATTAGAAAAAGCCCTACCACCATGCTATGGTTTCATCACGATGTTTTCCTCTTCACCGAAAGCTCAAGCTCATAGCAGATGGATTCGAACTCACGTTCATTGACGCTGCGTCCGTACACAGTACCAACTGAGCTATCATCGTTTGTAAAACTAAAGAGAAAAGCAAAATAGATTTTGTTTAAATAGTACTACTAAGTCAGTAATAATTTTATTCCACTACCAATGTTATAAGTAAGCTTTTTCCATGACAGCCACTCCTTACTATTATCAATGAGGTACAAATTGTTTATTTTAAACCTAACTTTAAAACGCGGTTGTATTTTTGTATGTTTGATAGTACAGGTGGTCATAATTTATAAACATACTAGCTTTTACGTGCGGCATCGCTCTCGTTAATATTGATTTCGTCAAGCAACAAAAAGTTTTATACAAAGTTTATTCCCACCTTTACCCGCTTCCAATAAGTTTTTCGCGAGAAAAATTAGCCTATCACCGTCTCTAGGATTCTATTTATCTCTATACTAAAATTAATCATAATCTATTTAGCGGTTTAAACGTGAAAGCATAACAAAAATAAAAACAAACTCACTTTCGTATTTTTAATATTAGTATGATTCAAAAAGTTATTTTTTTTATTCAAAAGGGACTATTTTCGGGATGGTTTCATATTAATTTAATGAATGGTTTTGGATTTCGATGATTCACTAGAGAACTCTTCAGAATCGAATAGAAAAGGTACTGCGATTGGGATATTGGTAGCTTTCGCCGGCGGTCTTTCCGAACAGTTACGACTTGGGAACCTTCAAGAAGAGAGCCTATTCCTTCCTTAAAGGCCGGCAACGCACTTGCGAGCCCTCCGGTGTTGCAGGTGTTCATGGGCGGCGGTGATCACTTTCCATCAGGTGAGCCTCCTGCCCGTTTGCCACCTATTCCATAAAAAAAAAAATATATGACAATTTGTCTTGGGACTAAGTAGGTACCTAGCAGTGGTTGACTAGAAGAAGCGTGCAAGTTGTCCCTGGTTTCCGGTAATACGGTTTGACTTTCGCCGTGGTATTTATTAACATATTTCATCTTTTTGTATAACGAAGTGTACCTTAACCTGATGCGTTGTTTAAATTTCACTCCCAGTTCTCGTCCAATTATTGAATTGTGCCTAAGAAACTTCTCTTCAGCGTATTTTTGTAATAGTGGCAATGAGAAACACATGTTGAGCTTCATTTAGTTATCCAATTTAGTTAAAATTTAAATAAAAGTCTTATGAGATCTAAGGACTATATTATACATGTAAAGATTATTACATCTAAAAGTATTACAATAAAAATGTCACCGGTTCTTTAGAATACTGCCCCATCGAAAATACGGTTTTAGGTGCGTCGTATCTACAAGCTTTAAGATACGGAGACCAGATCTCTGTTTTGATTCGAGACTTTTATAAATTGTTGTTTTACTGTGATATATTGTTATGAAAGGGAAAACGTGAGCACGGGATTTGTTGTCTACATTATTTTTGTATTTTATAAACAGATCACTGCTTCAGATAAAAATATAAATATTTGCGTATCAGTTTTTGACATCGTATTATTGTGATGTCTGTACTTTAGCCAATATATTATTATATCCTGAAATTATTTACAAATAGGGTAAGTTAGATAAAAACGGATGGATTGTGAAATCCTAAAATAAGAACGCTATGATGCAGCGTGTGTAATGTCAATATGTACTCACGCATGCATATATGCGAGTAAAACAATAAACAATAGTTCACAAATTTAAACTACCTTTACACGAATAGTATTCGTGAAAAATGGTACGCGAAGTTATTTTTTGAATGCCGTGATTGTAATTCTGCAGGGAGAGGCAGTCACTTAACCACTAAACAGCTTAATAGTAAAAATGTAGTGCACAGATGTTTAGTTCTATATTTATTTGACAAATTAATTTTAATTTAATGACAAACAATTTATTTGGTACACTGTTCTATATTTTTATAAACACGGGTGTAAACAGTGCAATGAGTGTTATTTAACGACAGTATGTATTAATATATAAATTATGTTCGCAGCTCGTGCCGCATTTTTAATAAAATATTTGTAATTCAATTTAAACCAATTCTAAAGTTGTACCTGATATGAATTTGAATAGAAGTCTATAAATTATTTCCGAAAATATAACATAGTCTTGGCAAGATAAATTTGATATATGATACTTTATGCGGAACTCCTACGCTTGGGTCTTTGTGTTGCATATCGGTGACATTATTTATCATTGATTTATCACTAGATTAGGTTTAGTCGATACTACTAAGTTTTATAGAAAAGTCAATCATTACGACATTAATATGAATACAGATACATATGTTTAGATACTTTTAAAATTCTTAAATAGTCATACTTATCATTGACGTCACACTTTAATGAACAACATAATATATATATTTATATTGTAAAGCAAAAAAGTTTGTTTGTTTCAACGCATTAATCTTATGAACTACTTATCAGATTTCAACGACTGTTTTAGTATTTGATAGAGCAATCATTGAGGAAGGATTTAGGCTATTTAACATCAAGCTAACACCTATAGAAGCAAATCTGTATTGAAAAAAGTTACAAAATCGTTTTTTTTTTTTAATAATGGAACACGAATTATCCACACGCACGAAGTCGTAAACATAGCTAGAAATATTATGTAATTAATATAATATAGTTGTACTGATACCTTGAATAATTATGGTGAGTAGTGGTTGCTCCAGTAATTTATATTCGACGAAGGAATTTACATTATTGTCATCATTTTGTAACCCTTTTGCATTCATTCTTAGCAAATAACAAAAGTTCGTCAATGAATAAAATAAAGAAAATCGTTTGACATATCGGTGATAATCGTTTGATATGTGAAAAAGGTACCTAATGTTTGTTGAATCTTTAAATTTTTAAAAACAGATAATTTTACTACTATATTAAATAATTGTACGTAAATTGTAAAAAAATTATTTGATAGTGGCGAGACGACTGTTTAAACTACTATAGGTACATTTATCATTTTGAAACTGATATTTAGTCATATCGCTATCTCTTCTTTCTTGCGAAGTACATAGTTAAGAGATTTTTTCACTTTTCTCCTAAATTTACATTGTTAACCTTAATACCACATATAGGTATCTATTACAAAGTATACATAGAACAACATTTACTTTCATGACCGCAATACTAACATATGGATATAATTTGTTTGAGCATATATTTCTGCACCATTACAGGAACTTATATATAACTGCATCCATCATTTTTTTTATTAGTAACTAGCTTTTACCTGCGCCTTCACTCGCGTTCTTATTGATTTTGTCAAATAGATTGGATGATGTAATGAAAAGTTTCATACAAAGTTTATCCCTCTTTTTACCCCACTACTAATAGGTTTTTTTATGATAAAAAATAGCCTATCACCGTCTCTAGGTTCCCATCTATCTCTATCTCAAATCAACTGACTTTCGCATTTATAAAATTAGTAAGATTAGGATAAACTATTTAAATTATATTTAATTATTTTTAAATCATTTGATTATAAAATTTGAATTTAAATTTATGTTCCAATAAAAATCGGAGCAGTAATGTTTCCACGTTAAAATTATGATGTTGCTTCATTCAAGAGCAATAAGTGGCAATAAGGTCCCACTCACGTAGCATTGAGACGGCGTAAGGCACGTATTTTTCGCATTATCGGCTAAATTATTATAAAAGGAACAGACGTGTGGCTGCCAGTAATTCTTAGGAAAACTCTGTTAAGGCGCGGTACGGCGCAGCGCGGCTCAGCGGCGCGAAACAATTGCCACGGAAATAGCACAAAGTTCGACATTTTTATCGACTTCGAAACTATTTCAGACCGGGTATGAATATTCCTTTGTATACTTTAAAATTGCATTATTGTTCCGTTTTAGATTTCTACTGTTCAATAGTTACAATTTATGGGGAGGAGTGTTTAATAATGTATTATATATGGTTCAATATTTACTTGTTAGTATTTTAAACGTGTTATTTAGTGTCATAATAATAATATAACTAGCTTTTACCTGCAGCTTCGCTCGCGTTAATATTGATTACATTAATTTATATATAATAATTAATAAAAAATAACTGTATACATTGTACTATTGTATATATACATAGTCAGATATACTATTTCGTTATGGCTTTTTAAGGTTTATATTCCGTATGTACTGTAAATAACAGCCTGTATATTAACAGTTGACTACTTGGAACAAGGAGAATTATATTTAAAATAATCATATCATAGTTCTTACTAATATTATAAATGCGAAAATGAGTTTTATGGTTTGTTACACTTTCACGTCTAAACCACTGAATCGATTATGATAAATTTTGGTATGACGTTAAATGGGACCCTGGAGACGATGATAATCTACTTATTCTTGCGAAAAAGTTATTGAAAGTGGGGTAAAGAAAGGCATGAACTGTGCATGAAACTTTTCATTGCGTCATCAGATTTGTTTGAGAAAATCAATATTAACTCGAGCTAAGCCGCAGTTAAAAGCTAGTAATTCTATATATGATTATCCTATGATGAAACGTCAATTTGAAATTTTTATTGTTCATTATATATGTAAAAAATCTTAGGAAGAAAGTTTTATAACGATCAATAACACAAAAACAATATTGTATAAACATGAAAAATGGATGGTTCTTATACAAGACAATAGATATATTTTCACTTGTTACATTATTTCCATAATATAACATCAATGCAACATGATTGAATTAACATTTCCTATTCACAATCACGCGATCATGTAGGCACGTCAAAAAACTTGTAGGTTATCTCAGAACAATGACTTGCACCGCTAACAATTTGTTTTGGTTTGTTAGCCAGCTTAAAAGCGTAGCTTAAATAGTTTTTTTTTATTTAACTATTTAAAATACCAAAATATACGCGCCGCAGATGATAATATAATCATTTGATAAAAAAAAGAATAACATTTAAAAAGTAACGTTTTCACCTTCACGTGTTTCCGAATTAATATTTATGATAGTGACACAAACAAAACATCGTACCGCATTAGTATTCGATCGTGCTTTAAATTTTAGATTCGTAAACCGCTTTATCAAAAGCAATATCATCTATGTATTAAACATTAGGTCGGTGCCTAAGTTTTAAATGCGACCGAAGTAGGGACATTTTACTTGAAAAACTTTTGAAGGAGGGGGATTCTCGGAATTTTTGAGACTAATAACTGTCGCAGCGAACTCTGCATACTAAATACATCTCCTGCATGGTAACAAGAACTCTCGGTGAATATAAAACGCGTAGTATCTCTACCTATCATTTCAAAGCGCCGCTGTCAGTGTGTTTAAGATAACTCAGGACGTGACACCTGTATCAGAGTACTCTCTAAAACCATTCGTAATTTCAATGGCATAAAGTTATGTAAAACAGTCCATGCTAAAAATACCTAATGTGAAATATGACTTCAATAGGAAAGTACCAGGTTTAGCTAAATATTTGTAAGTCAATTTCGCTTAAATGTCTAAAGGATTCTAGTGATTACTTTTATAATTTATGACAATAATATATTTTTTTAATTTATAGGTTTAGCATTATGTCTACAGTCTTAGCAGATGTTAAGCGACGATACGGCCTAAGATGGTGGATACGCTAAGCCTGTGGAGGGAATAGCTCTCAAGTGCAACTGCCAGCACGCACCTTTAGGTATATGGCGACAGATTTTCAACATGAGGTGGTTGCTAGCCAGGCGGGCATGAGAAAGAGCCCTACCACCATGTTATGGCTTCATCACGATTTTTTCATTCACCTCAAGCTCAAGCTTATTGCAGGGATTCGAATTCACGTCCTTTGGCGCGGCGTTCTTACATTGTAGCTCTGAGCTATCATTGCATTTATATATTGGTTTTATAGCATTGGTATAGAAAACTATGATTAACTGATCATTAAAATGAATATATGTTGTGTTTCTGTTATTTCTGCGTTATAATATTCACTTCTTCACTTAAAATCAGATGAGATTGTGGCCATAACTTTAAACCAATAAAGTGTAAAAATATAAACTCGAAAATCTATTTTTGTGTTTGAGTAAGCAGATGTTTTCTACAACTAGTCACTTTTAAAAACATTTATATTCATTTTATGCCCTTATTATTAAAAAAAGATTTTAAGCTATTTAACATCACAATATGCCACTTAGAACCAGAAAAATTATCATACATAATGTAGACTGAATGGTACGTGGTGGACCGTGTGGCTAACGAGAAACAAAAAAAAAGTAAGTAAAACCGCGGGGATTAGTTAATGAGTTATATACAAAATAAATAACATCAATGTTTTCCAATGCAACATTTCTACGAAACATTAATTTGATGGTTTTTTAAAGAAAAAAATTGTTCTACCGGCAGTGGTATGTTACCATTTGCACTGATTACATGTCTCCAAGAACAGAAGGCAACGCTATTAAATTGTCATTAAAGTCGTAGCAGTGTCATCGGCGGAGTCCATTTTCGTGAGACCCGCTTTTTTGTTGCAGTTTTTAGTTTTATACCTGTACATAATTTCAAAGTATGCATTTAAAACGTTCAATTTAAACCGTGTGTTGGGGATATTAAGAGCTATCACTGAGTTATGAGTAGTAAATAAAAAAATGGTTGAGTTCTATTAATGGCAGTTGGAGCAATTTAATGTAAATTGACCGATAGTTAAGGAAGGCGCCGGTCATGCAACATGTCACCTATATTATTATCATAAGTGTAATTCTGGTATATCCATCAATGGCCTTTTACTATTATTCCCAGTTTATTACAATTTAAATAACAATACTAGTGTGAAGGTGGGTGCATATAGAAGTAGACAAAGATTGAAGGAGGTATGGACAGATAGTATAAGAAATGATGTGTATATAAAAGTTGTGAATACTGAGATTATGATAAAGAACAGTAAAAACCAAGAATATCTGCCGAGTTTTACATTTCTTTTTGGTATAGTCCATAAAAAAAAGAAATACTGGGACATTTCAGTGCACGTTATTACTTAAGTTATATAATTTTTTTTTATAGTTAAATTTTTAGTGTTATGGCTACAATCTCACCTGATGTTTAGTGATCCAAAATGGTGGACACGCTAAGCCTAGTTGACGGACTGGCTTCCAAGTGCAACTGCCAAAACACACCTACAAGTATTTGGCAGCAGATTTTCAACTTAAGAGTAGTAGCTAGACAATCGGTAGCCTACGGTCAAACGGTAGCGGTAACAAAGCCCTACCACCGTGCTATAGTTTCATCACGACATTTTTCCTTCATAGAAAGCTCCAGCTCATTGTAGGTGGATTCGAACTCATGCCCTTTGATGTAGTGTCCGTACACACAACTTAAACAAAACAAAACAATACATAAAAAACAGCTAAAAAAACAATTTCATTAAAATGAAAATCCACAGTGATAGAAACAACACAAGTATAACGAAGACAATACTTAAAATAATACATAAAAGTTGTGGTAAAATTTAACTTAATTTATATATTATCTTTTGCTCAATCAGAATAAGAGAATCCATGAACTCCTTGTTCCTTGAGTTGAGACCGTAAAATTTTATTGATGACTGTCATGGGTGATTCCATAGCGGGATATTATCGAATAATGAAATTGCCTTTCCAGTATCGTTCGTTACATAATGTTCGATGTAACCGGAATATCTTATAATTATTCTTGGTCAGTATCCTTGATAGAAATCTACAAATTTGCATAAAACTTTAATAATCTTTAACATGGACCCAAAAATATAACATTTCTGAAGAATTTAAAAAGATTTTAATATTGAAAAGTGTTTGGCTAAAAAACGATTGTAAAACAATCTGTATTGTTTACAGGAGAATCTACAATTGTTTTATGTGGCCTCTAGACTTGGAACTACGAGTAAATAAAAAAATAAACCTCTTTGTATACAAAATTCTGTTTAAGTAAATGCGATTGTGTTCTAAACTTGGGACCGAAGTAATTTGAATTTAAGAATATCAAGTAGATGCTTTTTACTTAAAGATTTAGAAACAAATAATCTAATACTTTCTATCCTTACTAATATTATCAGCAGTAAATCTATTATACACAATTCAATATTAACAGAACATGATTATAAAAGTAAATGTAAACAATAATACTAAAGTAATAGAATTCTTTTTTTTTATTAGACAACAATTCAATTTATTATAAGTTCTGAGTGTTATTACTGTCGAACGGTAAATCTTATTCGAACACGCTTGCTTTGCGTTCCTATCATAAATAATACTATCACTCGTGCATGACCAAGTTTTTGCTCATTAAATTGCAAAACTAAATGAGCTTCATGCTTTTCGTCGAACAGTGAAAAAACTAAATAGATCGAATATACTCGGCTCCTTATGTTATTACAAAAGAACAAAGAATTTCGGATGGTACATCATTAATGTCAAGAATGGGCACAAATAAAAACTTGCTTCAGAGCGAGTAAAAGATTCAGGGTTTTATAATTTTCTTGCACATTGGCTTTGGTAAAAATATTACACTTCGAATAATGCATTCATATTGATAAATTGCTTTGGAGTATAAAAACTATGAAAGCTATTCACTTCAATAAATTCATCAAAAGTATAGAGTTTCTTCTCTAAGCCTTTTTGTAGGAAACAAGGTATAGCGACTAAAGCTAGGAAAAGGCTGTACAATTTTAAAACAATGGAGACCATCAATAAATCAGCATTTTTTTAGTTGTAACGCTATTCTTAAGACTTCTTGTCAATAAAATATTGAATGACTGATTCTGAAACGTGATTAACTAAATGATAGTAACTCTGACTGGTTTTGACATCATATACAAGTTTTTCACGACCAAGTCGGAAACAGATATACATACATCCGGCTTGAGTATTACGCACGTTCTGATTGAACATATTATCATTGAAAATTGACTGATTAAAACCTGACACACATAAAATGGTACTGTATAATATAGTAACCGAGAATAAAGAAATTAGATAATAAATTAGAAGAAATGTAAAATCGTAAAACGAAGAGCGTCAAAATAAAGTATTATAATAACAGATTATAGTTAAAGCTAACGAAGCTAATACATGTATGTATATTACCGTAATGTGGAAATATGTGGTGTTATTGTTCATTCAATTTTAGAGTAACTTAAATAAACATCATCTAAAATTCTCAATGATTTATTTATGCAAAGTATCCGTTATCTTTGTGAATACTCTGAGACAGGCTCCCGTCGATCAATAATAATAGCGATAGAGCGATGCCTCGAGACGCATGCAAACTAGGTAGCTATACAGGAACCACTGTTTGTTATTACCGCTGGACTAACTGATATTTATGATGTTGCTTTATAATTCTCAGTTACACATCAAAGGGAAATTCATAAATTATATTCAAGTGTTTACGAGAGTATAAACTGGTTGTTTCGTAATATTTAAGCTCGTTTTATTTATTGATATACATACCATATATTGCTAGTACTGTTGTTTGATATAAATTATTTGTTTCATGTTTACTTGACAAACAAATAAGCGTAAAATCTTAAATTTGATGTGTAATATAATGTCATCATGTCTATGGTGTTGTAGTCGCGACTCAATCGGATACATATCCCTTAACCCGGCAATCTTTTAAAATTTATAACACCTAGTGGTGATTCTATTTGTATAATTCAATAATTTGTATTCCATAACATTTACCACAAAGGAATATCGATAAATCTAAAAATTTATAGAAACAATTTATGATACTGTTAGATATGATTTATTTCAAATTGCAAATAGACGTTTAGAAAAGGGTGACATTGATACACCCCGCTGTTTCTTTATATTTAATATTATTAGGCCAAAATGGGCTCCCTTTGAATAGTACCAAGAGAGACCTTTTCATTATAAAGCAAATGATAATGGTAATGTTCGGACACCATGTTGCGCTTTGTTGGGAATCAAGGCAATAAAGTTTGTAGAAGGGGGCACGAGTCAGGTGTCAAAAGCTGGGGATTTGTATGGAAATTAAATCTTTTGTTACTCTTTTTATAATGTCCGTTGAATCTGTTTTTTTTTGTATCGTCTAAAATGTATGGTTTCAAAAAACTGCTTTGTATATTTAAGCATCACCTTTTTAAAATAATATACTAAATACTATACTATTAAATAATGCATTCAACAGATTGTTTTTCCATTAAAATAAAGTATCACAATTATTCTAGTAAGTACTCCGTTTCAGTTTTTAACGGCTTCTCATGAACTGTTAAACAGATTTTCGTAATAAGGGTTTCAAAATTCATTAATGAAACGAAAGTTTTTGGTTTATATTTACGATTGCTTGTAATTAAGAGTGGAATGTGCAAAAATACAATAAAGCACTTTTCATTCCAAATAAATTAAATTAAACCAGAATAATTAACAATATAGTTACGTAAAAATTAATGTTATATATTATAATAGCTAAAATTATTCGAATCTGCAACTATAAATCACACAAAAATTTTAAAATCATCAGATCGAACAATTTACCGGACTCATTATCATTTTGATAGAAATCTCAGTATCCGAGAAACAGTTTATTGTCCACATACATTATTCTTTTTTGTGAGCACAGTAATATTGATATTATAAACCAGTTGCTTTATAAACGAGAAACAAAAAATGTGTTCAATTGTGTTAATAATCGTCAGAAGAATTAACTGGACCAAAGCTACATGCATTATACTCTTATTTATTATATCCAAGACATAAGTTAGTTTGTTAAAATAGTTGCTAAATAAAAGCTAGTAGGTATTAGGTATTTTTTGCATGACCCTGAAGGAAGATCGTTTGCACTGGTTGTTATATTATTAATGAATAACATGATATAAATCTTTGTAGATAAAAGTGACGTCTGAAGGCATTGGAAAATGTTATGAAATAAGATAGAATTACACCGGCAATAACCAGTAGATGGATTCAGATACTATATGTTTAATTTTTTATTTACCCATCAAGATTGGCAGTTGAAAAAGGTGTTTTGATTAGCTGTTAATTTTTTTTTAAAGTAGACATATCAAGAGTCAGTTGTGTGTTTAATATAAATAGATCTTTCCAGATATAATGATTCTACATAAATGATAGGATATTACTAAATACAGTATAGTTTAAAGGAAATTAGTATTATTATTTAAGAAAATAAATAAATATCTAGACATTGGAGCATTAGCAGGTGTATTATAAAAACAGCCACCTTGTTTATCTTCTAGAGTGACTACTCAACAGTTTACAAATATTATTCAATTAAAAGAAGACGATAGAAAGTCAAAATAGTTCAAAAACAACTAAGGCATACTTTTAGTTTCTATTTTAAAACAGGTTTCAATTTCATCATACTAAATATCTACTCTTAGTATATAATACCAAAAAAAAAATTTCTTGTATACAATCATTTCTCTTTAATTATGGTTTTCCTTACAATAACATTTCGCATTAAAAACAAACTATAAATATTATTATTATTAGTAATGGCAAATTTAAAAAACAAGATTTTAAAATTTTATCTTTGTACACAGTTTTACGTTGAGAGGCATCTACGTAGAACATCGTTTATGTGGTATGGATTAAATAATATGTAGAAATGTAACGTCAACCATGTTTCTGTTTATATTCTGTGAAGCTATGAAATCGCCGTCTGATGTCGGAATCAACATTCCCTCTGCCCGCATCGGTTAACCGCAACTAACCTGCGGGCGACATGCCTCTCAGCTTCATAATTCTACCAATAACATTGTTATTGCATTCGTGTTACTGTCAAATTGTTTTGTTGAATATTGATTGATGTTTACTCACTCTTGTTGTAGCTATAGTTTTTAACCTACTTGGGTAAATCATTTCTTTAACCGTACGGTTTCTAACTTTATCGCGTCAATGAACTTTATTAAAATTTTAACTTAGTATAGATCCTATAATTATGATTTAGAAAGTATTTAAAATGACCATTTTATACCTAATCTAATACTATAACGTGATCAATTCTTATATATAAATGTATAAGAAATAGAGTACTAATATATAACAAGGTTTACGATGCGATATCAGAATTCAGTGTGTTAGGCCAAAAGGTTACATATGTATTCCTTTTCTGCTCAGTGCTCCCAGGGCAAATTTTCGTTTTCTACATTTGCTTGCGTATGAAGTAATCAACAAATGCATGAGATTACATCAACACTAATCCACTAAATCTCGTGATGATAGCGTGATGGGATGCTTTAATATGAAGATTAAAGTTTTATAATGATTACGTATGCAATGATAACTTAATGGTACAGCACACGAATTCCGCAGCAATGGACGTGACAAATTGAATAGTTCTCGCTCTCCATCCTCTTTTATACAACTTAACGTATGATAAGTAAGAATTTTGAAATATACTTATAAATACATATAAATATGATGTTTGGAAGCATACAGTTAGTCCGCAACTATTGAGGGATGAGGGATGAGGGAACTAATATTTGGGAATAATTGAGGTGTATGTATGGGGCTTAAAAAAGAAATAAGAATAAGATAAAAAAAAGATGCAAATCGAGTTTATTGCCGGTTCTTCTCGATGACTGCGTTACTTTCCGAACCGATGATAGTTTTGACGTCCATAACGACTTCTTAGGGCCTAAATTGAATAAAGATTTTTGATTTGAATTGATCTGTGGAAATTTTTTTAAATGGAATAGATTATCTCCTGAATACTTAAAAAAAAAAAGAATATTTAAAATTTATCGGCTACAGAAATTAATACTACGTAACCATTCTAAAGTAGGCAGTTTAAATGCGTACCGCACCAAGACATTTTGGTACAGTACCGCTTTTTACTATACATTAAAACAACATTATACCTACTTCTCTCGGTATTAAAAACTACTGGATATCTTTGTCTGGTACATTATTCAAGTATTGGAAAATGCTCAAACTGTATTCAAAATAATAATAAATATAGAAATAATATTTTCCTATTATGTAAAAAGTACATTAATCTTCTTCAATATAATCGACTCTATTACTACAGAATATGTCGTTAATGTTAATTAACTGCCAAAATGACATTCTTAAAGAATGTTTTACAGTTTGACAATTTTATTCCTATTCTGACGTTAGTAAAGTGTTCATTTTATAAATATGTTCATTTACGAAAGTTATACCCAATTAAAATTATAACTATGCGAACTTTTCACAACTGACATCATTTAAATATGCGTTTCGAAACCTATTGTGAAGCGAAATTATTACTAATACAGATATCCCAAGTATGACAAAAAATAAAGACTACAATTGCTAAAAGAATATCCAACAAAAGTTATTTTTAACACTTGTCTACAAATACCAATAGCATAGTAAAGGTCAAAAAAACACATCAACTGATGTTATGTGATGGTTTTGCCCAAAATGTTAACTTTATTTTTGTAGTCTATTAACCGTTTCTCAAGTATAACTGCTAGAGCATACCTATAGATACTTAACTGGATATTTTCACTATGAAAATGGTAATTGCCAGATGAAAATTGTAAAATGCTCTACAATTGTTCTCGGCTGGATCGCGACCACCATAAACCAGGTATTGAAAATGAAAGTCTTGGGTGTGTTACGTTACAACACCAGTCGGTTTACATCCAGCATTAGGGATTTGGTATGAATGTGACAAGACCAAAATGCACATGGTTGTAGCTGTCACAGTCAGTGACTCTTTTCATTTGTCACTTTTCAATATCAGCTAGCCAAAATGCTTGCTAAATGATATGATAACTATGCCCTCTGACAAACCTCTCTCTAATCCACTCCATTATTTGTACCGCCATTTTAGCGTGCAGCTATAAAAAACATATTATAATTTACGTTTCTATATCTAGAGATTTTATCGGATTATTAGCTTGTCCACTATCATGGGCAGCATCGTCACTTAATATAATAGTAATTTTATTCTATTCTAATATTTTTAATATAATTGAATTTTAATATATAACCTATGAACGATATTATTGTTGGAAAAAAAACACTTGAAGGCTTTAGACTATCATGTAATTTAAGCCTAATAAAGCGAAGTGCTATAATTACAATGGATAGTTTAGTTACATATAACCTGGCCTTCGATTCATTAAACTGATTACAATTCAGGTTTTACGAAATGCACGATTGTTGACAGATCGCCTGCCAGTAACAGGTTGGCCGTAATGAATTCCGCAATTACAAGGAGTCCATTTATAAATGTACCAAAGTTACTGTGGTAGCGATGTCAACTTTATGCTCTCAAAAACAAAGGTTCTTTTACCTTGCTCTCTTTATAAATTTAAAGTAGTTTTCAATTCACGATCCAATGATACGATAAGTCAGGGGATAAGAACTAATAGCTAGTAGCTAAAGCATTCTTGGAGTGTTATGAAATCGAACCAACCACAAGGTAACTGCGGAATTATATGACCTGATTTCGAAGCTTTTACAACTCGAATAACTTTTAATACACAAATAAAATAATAAAATTTAAATATAATTACAACAATCCAAAAGATCGAAGAACTCATTCAAAAAACATTAATCGCAAAATATTAATAAAAATACTCGATTCAGAAAAATAAACACGAAATAGAAGTGAGAAAAACATACTGTATAAAAATACAATATTTTAAGTTTTGTATGTATCCTTTTTTTTTTTTTTTTTTTTCGAACTGACATACGCTGTTAGCCCCAGGGGCTTTGACAGCTTCACCGAACTTCTTGGAACGAGTGCTGCAGGCACTCAGCCTCGAGACAGCGGGCACAAGTGTGCCAAAACGGCCGAACCTCGGCTTGGGCTGCTGCCGGTAAATGAAAAAAGATTCATGATCCTGACTAACCAAGAGGTCTTGTCTTACAAATTTAGTGATCCTCACAACGACCTTATCAGGTAAGCAGCTCAAGGACCGCGAGGGTAGTCCCTTTCAGAACTGTGTGCTTAACGTGTGAGTGTGCACGAATGGTATGTGGTGTGATGGTGTACTCTTAGTGATTTAGAGTGTCACTGTATCGCGCGAGCAGAGTCACTCGAGGGCTCCTATCCGGAAGATCGAACTTAGGCTCAGGCGTGGCGGAGGGAAGCCGCGGCGGGTGTGTGGGAGCGAAATTATCCGCTCAGCCTCGGCGGCGAGGACAGCGGTTACCGGGCGTGTGTGCGGACATGCGCGATTGGTGGAGTCGGCAGGGAGAAGTGCGTTTAATCTCGTTATTTTATCGACGGGGTTGGAGAAGCAATTACGTAGCCGGCGGCCGGTCGTTTGGCAATTTCAAAAAATTAAAAAAAAATTCAGGCTTATGCCTGAATGAAAATTTGCACTTGGAGGAAGTTTTTTTTTTATTTACTTATTATTAATATATTTTCAATACTAAATATACATTTTAATACTTCTGCCAAACTGCATTACAGTTTATTGGCAGATGTAACCTCCGTTGTTAAGAAAATTTGTCTATAATCTCTATAAACACCTATTAAGCATTGTTATAAAAAAAAAAAAAACAATAATAACAATTAAGATTAACAATAAAAAAAAAAAAAAAGAAATCAACACATTTTAGCAGAATAAAAAATAAATAAAATTAACCTAAATGTTTACCATGTAGAATGCGCTCTTCCTCTAGAGTGTAGGTGTAGAATACGTTTTTACCTCCTCTGAGAATGACAGTAAGATTTTTGTAGTCCTCTACTGTCGGGACTTTTACTTGAATCCCGGAAGGTGTGCTCAGAGCGCTAGTATAGTATAGAGATGCTCAGCCACTTGTTTTGTCTTTGATTGTAACCGGGGGAGGTGTACGAATTGTGGGTTGCGCGTGTGCAGCTGGTGTTGCGGGAGTCGTGGAGGCTGATGGAGTTGCGGATAGCTTAGAGGCGCGAGAGTTATTAGCGCGCCTGGCTTTAGAGGCAGCAGTTTCAACTGTCTCGGGTGATAGCATCCGTTTATTTTTGGGTTTCACCGTGGTAACGACTGTGAAGCCGGTTTCGGGATTAGCCTCTGAGTCTATGGTTTCCATTTCGGTCTCTGTTTCAGAGGTGGAGTCAGACAAGTGTGGCGAGAAGGAATTCGCCGTGGGAATTGAACGGCACGTGTAAGAAATCATCTCTGCAAACGGTTGAGATGCGGGTGAGGGGGTGGGGATCGCTGAAGGCGGTTGGGTGCATAACGTACAGTTCGCGGAAGCGTCGGATACCTGCGGCTAGCGAGTCACAGGCGAGCGGGAACGGGAGCCCGTACGTGGAGGTGGCGGAGGACATGCCGGGCGACGTGTCGTAGCAATCGCCGCGGCTGCGGGAATTGGGTAGGGAAGTGGTTGCGGCTGGGGTTGGCGGGCGGTGCGCCGGCGGGTGGAGTGCGGACATATTTTGCGTGTGGGTGTTGGTGGTTTTGGGTGGACAAGAATTTGTGGAACAGGTCCGCCTGTTCCTTTTCGATAAAAGCGCGTAACCTACTGAGCAGTAGTTCGCAACGATGGGCCATATCGGATGGCGGGCTTGTGATGGGTAAACTTATAAGGAAAGAGCCGATGTAAAAATAGAACCTCCATGCTGGAAGGGCAGGGGGCGCAGCTAGTAAAAACTAACAAACTATCCCGAGTTCGGCAAAATAACATTTAAATACTATCTACTGGCCTGGCCTGTCCTGTGTCACTTTAATCACTGCACTGTTTCACATTAATGAAAAGCAATACATGGAATTCACAATAATAAACTAAGAGAATTCTCACAATGCAAACTTGACACGATAACCAAATAATAGGTTAAGTTTAACAAAGGTCTAATTATCGGTAAGACGCACTGGATTGTCGGCAATAATAGACGAATTATTGCCGATAGGACGTAAGAATAGCACAAGTGTACAATAGGTTGCGCGGTAAGGCGCAGCGATCGGTTTCGGGAACAGTCATCGAGAGCTCACGGACACGTCCGTTCACGACCGCGGTTGAAATCGAACTCCTGGTTTTGGGTTTCTATTTTACTGTTATTATATGGAATACTACTCTAGCTTGATATTATGAATAGTTTATTTTTTAATATTTATTTGTTTTTATTAAATACATTTTTATGTTTGCTTTCTGAAGTATATTTGGCTGTTTTTCTTTACTAATAATATAAAGAGGAAAGATTAGAATTTTTGTTTGTAACGAATAAACTCAAGACCTTCTGGACCGATTTAAAAAATTGTTTCACCATTGTAATCCTACATTAGCCGTGAGTAACATAGGCTATATAACACTTTTTAATGAAAATGAATAAATTAAAATATAGTTCCACGAGAACGGAGTTGCGGACACAGCTAGTAATAAATATAGTAATGATCTTCTTCTTAAGTGTATAATTTCGTTCGATGAATGACGTTTCCTTAGTACAAATTTGAAAGTAGCCACAAGTCTCAGACTGTATAAATTCAGCCACTGACCGTAACGTAATAGGGTCTTAAGCATAAAATAGTAGAAACTTAATTCTCACGTAAATGTGGACTTGGCACGTTAAAACTTTATAGCTTGGTGAATTGCAGGTGCTTAAATAATACCTTGGGAGCATAAAATACGCCCGAATAACGTCTACAATTTCTTATAAGTTCACGAATATTATTTTTATTAGTGTTAAATCACGTACTTAATAAAATTCGTGATTTTTCTTACCGTACAATAGATTTCTTTCATTTTACTCACCATGTGAGATCAGGACACTTTCCATGGTGTTTTAAATTCTATTATCTTTACTTTGATGTATATAACTTTATTACAAATTATTTATATATCAAGAGTGATGAGAAAATTTTCGATAAGATTAGCGTGATTATGAGAACGGAAAGTGACGGAAAAGGTAAGCATGGCATTTTATATAATTATTATATATACTAATTCTCTAACATCATAAACTGAAATTTCAATTTACAGCTTTTTACATAAAGTTTTAGAATTATATAGATGGAAAACAGGCTGGCAATGTTTTTCTCAACGTGAACACAAAAGTGTGGAATGGCTATACTACACTGTGTGTACTATACTGTGATGCTATGTGCTATGTAACTATCTCAGGCCAGTGTATTTCATTCTTTCTACTGAGTGAACTCTTTCAAATATCAAGCAATATTTGAGCAGGTCGACATCACTGCGAACCCTGATAATCCGTACTAATATTGTAAATGCGAAATTTATTTTGTTTGTTACGCTTTCACCCTGAACCGTTAAATTGATAATGTTGAATTTTGATATAGAGAGAGATGGGAAACTAGAGACGGTGATAGATTACTTTACTGGCCAAAAGCTTATTGGAAGTGGGTTAAAAAAAGGGATAAACTTTGTATGAAAATGTATTTCGTCATCCGATTTGTTTGACAAAATCAATAAACGGAAGCAAAGCCGCAGGTAAAAGCTAGTGGATTAGATATCTCCGCGTTTGTCGTTGATTTTGGATCACACTGTGCAAACATGCAACGTTTCATTGGTCTATACTTATAATAAAGGTTTTAGGAGAAACAAGGTAATAATCGAATAGGTACCTACTTGTCAGAATACTACATCTCAACCACGATAAACGGATTCAGTAAGATGCACTAAAATTTCAACTGTAAACAATCTATTTATAATTTAGAACTGCGTAGCATTTAAATTCGGACTTATTAAACTCCCGAACGTGACGTCTTATCAATAGCTCTTACCACTGAAAGTTCCATATTCACTTGACAGATGATAAAATAATTATAACGTAATAGCTGTTTGTGTACTTGCTTATTTTAGAATATTTATGGTAAAACTTAAATTAAAATATACATTTTCGAGATAAATTTGTAAGAACAACATAGACAATATTCCTACATTTTCTATTTTAATATTCTTTCTACATCACTAGCCAATATGTGTGCGGAAGTTTATTTCTCTATTATTCATAAGATTGATGTTATTTAATTTTGTGCATTTTGCTTATTATGTTTTATAGATTTTACTGTTTGGCCACAATCTAATTAGATATTAAGCAACAATGTGACCCGTGGCTGACGTGTTCGCTGCAAAACCATACTTAAATTAAATAATAAAAAAAGGCTGTTTATTTCACTAGCAAAAAATGTGTTTAGCAAACTGCCAGTTTAGCAAACTAGTGTTTAGCAAAAAATAATATTAAATAAAATCAACTATCGTGGACCCCTCTTCGGGTAAAGATCTCCTCCAGAGAATGCTAAGCGTCAATTTCAATATGTTCAATTAGCCAATTAAAAAAGGTTGACAGCTATTTACTAAATTTAATATGCTGTAATAAAGAGAAGTATAAATAAAAAATAAACTTAAAATTCCTAAAACCTATTAATACTACTGTGTGTAGAAGTACTGAGTGTAGAACTGATAACTTTAAATTCATTATGTAAGGTACACAAGGTTTCAACGAATGTTTTAAGAATGTCCGTTCCAAGGTTTATGAAGCGATGATAGCTCAATTAATCAACTCAGGTAATAATGTGTACGGGCACTGCCTTAATCGATGTGAGTTCGAATTCACCTACAATAAACTTGAGCTTGAGAAAAAAACATCGTGATGAAACCATAGCATGGTGGTAGGGCTTTTTCTGATGTACGCCTGGCTAGCTACCACCCTCAAGTTGAAAATCTGCCGTCAAATACCAATAGATGTGTTCCGGCAGTTGCACTTGAGAGCCAGTTCCTCCACAGGTTTAGCGTGACTATCAACTTGGGCCGTATCGTCACTTAAGATCAGGTGAGATTATGGCCATTACGCTAAGCCTTAACTATAAAAAAAAACAAGGGTTAAAACAAAAAACAAACAATTTCAAAAATTTATAATCTTAATTTAGGTACCTTGCTCTTGCTTATAAATGTAGTGGCTGTATGGCATGGCAAAAAAAGAATACCAATTTGTTAATAATTATTATTACTATTTTCAATATAACTGTGTAATAAAATTACGTGTTTGTAGGTAAGTACTAACCGCACTATAACGAATATAAAAGTTGAGCCAAAACAGATCACCCACATGGGAATAATAAAATAGGGATAATTTATAATCAAAGATATTAAAGGTGATTATTTAATTTAATAACAAGAATTAATAAGATAAAATGAATTAAACTTTAGCGGCAAATAGATAAATACAAAGAATGGTAACTTTTTATGTTCAACCTTTGCATGTTGCTATGACGTTATTGGCTTCCGAATGATTACATTAATGGATCCAACATTTTAACGATCTTTTAGCTCTTGAAATTGACTATAAAAGAGATACGGTTTAATTTACGACCATTAAGATGTTATGTCTAACCATCTAACCTGGAATAGCTTGCATGCGAATTTTACCCAATTTAAAGATAGAAGGTCCAACAGTTAAAAAAATACAGTTGTGATTGAATGGATAAAATATTTTAAACATTTCACTTAGGACTTTATAATTTAAATAATTTTAGGACTAAAGTTGTAAATCATCGTGTCACTCTATATCCAACTTTATGATGCCACACTAAAGCTCCAGTTAAATAAATAACCGCAAAATTCAATTCAACACACCGTTATAAAATAAGCTTGAGGCAACAAAGTCAAATCGTTTCACGCGGTTAACCGCACCGCTTTCTGTCAGGTAAACCGTGGATTTGAAAGTTTACGCTTAGAGTCCTATGAAACCGTATCGTCTAATAAACCAAATAACACATTAATGTGTAACATTTTCATGTAATATTTGAACAGCGGTGATTATCTTTGAAAGTTAATTCTGATATATTTCGATACCGTGAAACATGCACGATAGGAAAAATCCACCGATAAGTTTGGATCAATTCCATTTGCTCAATTTGGATTTTGGATCAATTGCTAAGTTTACCTAGCTATCAGTGACAATATGTTATCAAGTTCTTATTTTAGTATTTTAATAGTAACATTTATTTAGTAGAACTTAGCTTATTATAGCCGCATTCAGTCAAAATCAGGTGAGGTCGTTTTCAAACGGTAAGCGGCAAATAAATGTCGGCATGACCTCAGTGTGTACCTATTAATATGGTTTCAGTTCTGTGCAATGCATAAAATCGTTTGCGTCGCTTTTATGTTTTCATTCAATCACCTCTGTAGGTTTTTGTAAGCCCATCGGCCTGTCGCCCTCTGACAAAAAGTTACTTTAAATTATTGCCGCGATATACGTTCCTGTACGCGTCTTGAAAACGTCCCCCGGCTATCCCTAATACCCGACGAAACCAATTTGAATTCAATTTAGCTTTTTTTGGGCAAGCTTTTGTTGGCTCTCAGTTGTGTTTACCTTATTCGATTTCTGTAATTTCATTCATAACAAACTGGATTTGGGGTTCGAAAAGCCCATCGGGCTTGACAGGGGCGTTTGAAATAATATTCTCTTTGATAAGAACCGGTTTGGTGCGGCATAAGTGGTAGGGTCCCTGCTATCAATCCCATAGATTTCGAATGAGATTTGTCAAAGTGAGGTGACAAAAACTAATTATATCCACAATGAGTCGGTAAGGGAACGAGGAACACTATAAATTCGATGACATATCACTTTCTATGTTTAATTAGATTTACAGAAAAATATTGCTACAAAGTTATTCCTTTAAATATATTGTATTACATTTCTTACCAAAATTTAAAGTATTACTTATTGCTGTGAAATAACATTGATAATTTTTTTTTTATTATATAACATAAACTGACCAAAAATGCTAAACATACTTACATATATCTTGAAATCTCTAATGTTGGTTTAGGTCATAGTTTATAATATAATAGAGGTTAAAAATATAGATAATTATAATACAACAAATAATGACACCTATATATTTCTTTTTGCTAATTTGATTTTTTTTATTTATTTTACCGTACTTATAGATATGGTAGTAAAATTAATATTTTGCGTTTTTATTTAAATGTACATTACTAGAGACGATCAGTGATGATTTAATAACTTCAAATTGAATATAACAAAACATTTGCTTGTCTAGTCTATCGAATCTTTTATAATATTTTAGTCAATTTGTCCTACCTCTATTAGAACAGCGTCCTGCTGCGAGAATGGGACAAGACAAACAATAACAGGGCACCCTATGGACGCTTATTGTCTCACAACAGCACCGATTATATCTCATCTCAGTGTTAATAGAGTATTGACAGGCGTCTATTTATGTATTAAGTGGATAGAAATATGATTTTAGGTTTAGGTATAGTTATCTATCGCAATATTAATGAGATTTGTTGAAAATTGTTAATGAATCTGGTTTCTTTATCATCATTTACAGGTATTAATAAAATATATATTTTTTATTTAGTATTAACTATGACGACTCCATTTTGACATGAGTGACATGTATTAAAAGGACAACCAGGGCATATGAATTTTGTAAATGCAGTGATATACGGATGAAATTGTTGTGTGGGTCACCACCACACGCTAAGCGTAATGCACGGCGTAGTGTCATGTAATTGCATATCCAGCCATCAAATACATACATCGTTATAAATATGCCTAAGAGATTTTCATTTGGCTTTAGGCTTTACAGTAGTAGCTATTTTAAATGCAACTGCCAAGAGTTACATCGACCAACAGTACAACGGTGACCATCAATGAACTGAAATCAATTGGTACTTACCATTATGTTTGGATTGTGTTGTGTTTTTCATCAAACACAGCGTCGTCACTTTGTTGCGCTCCTATAACTAACATATTACTGTCAATAAATTGATAAATCTGTTTAAATATAATAAATCATATTTAATGGAAGAAAGACAGATACTAAATCAATACCATTTTATTTTGTATAAGATCAAAAATTCTTAATAATAGTACCTAAAGTTCGAGTGGAAACTTTACCACAAAATCTAATAAACTAAGAAAACAATTTACTTTATAATTATGTCTAGAACTGTTTTAATATTACCTTATTTAATTAAATTAATCTCTGACTATAAATATTATTAGAATGAAAAACAATATTGAGATAAAATTTGAAGGGTTGTTTTTCTGAACCATATAAATATATTTTTTTGGTTAATATATCTGGTGTAGGGCTTTTAATTAAAGGGAGTTCTTTTATATTACTATAGCTTGTATTTATTATAAATAAGTCTTAGGGTTAACATCGCCGGTAGCAGAATTTGCCCTCTATCTTATTGTCCCTTTATCAAAGACCCATAACAACGACGCTCGTTATTCTGAACGGCCACCAATTTTAAAAGTAGATAAAATTGTTTTTTACTGCTGACGGCCACTCTTTGTAAGTTATAATGGTATCGGATATAATGTGAGTATTTATTGATAATGTGGTGTGTATAAAAATAAATTACACTTTAAAAAAACGAATAAAGTACGTTTTAGTATCAAACTGGACTACAAACTAGGTAATAATTTTGAAATAGAAAAAAAGTTTTGTCTTCTGCGATACAAAGTCCACGAATTAATTATAATTAAATATTTTATTAGAGCTTAAAACAAAAATTAAGGTAGTAACAGAACAATTAGTTTTATTTTAGAAGAGTTTGAGTTGCTTGATATTAAATGTTATAATTATTTCATTTATTGTTATAAAAGTAGAGTTATTATAAAAATATAAAGCGGAATGCACTTTGAACTTAACATTCTTACTTTAAGCTTATTACAAAATTATTTAATTATAAGTAATCAGTGAAATTATATCGCTGTAGTACAAAATTTTCATAGGCAGTTTTTTAATACAATATTTTATTATGTTTCTGACTTAAAAACATTTTTTTAACTATTCAATAAGTTTCATTAATATAAATTTATCTTAACTAAAATAACTTAAAAAGTATGTAGAAAAATTACAGTGCTATCTATGATATCATATATGTAACAATTATATTTTTCTTTTAATAAGCACAAATAATAAAATTTAGCGCACGCCTTGAAGTCTGGTCATATTAATACAAGCGTATTAATATTATAATTGAAGCGTTTATGTTAATTGGTTTAGCTTAATATTAAATACGTCAGTTATGATATTTAGACTTCATGATAACGAGAGAAAAATTACATATAACGCTAATAAACCAAAAAAATATCACATATATGAGAAAGCTGTTATTCTTGAACAGATTTCCATCATGTTTCATTTTCCACAACGTTATAACTATATAAACCTAGGTAGGTACCTATGTAATCAAAATAAACGATTACCTTTCATAGCTATTAAAAGCAAACATTATAAATCAAATGGAAGTAATTGTGCTTTGTTTCGCCCCGGGTCAGAGTAATCAGCCTTTTAGTACTTTATTTTATTCCGAAGCTCGAACATATTAAGTATTCATCGGTGAGTTTCTACACCTACGCAATATTTCATATGTAGACATTTATATTAAAAGTCATAAATTAATTTGTAAAACTTGATTACTACCTTACACTTATTCCAAAATTCTAAGATTTGTTTACAAATTGATTTTTTTCGTTTTATTATGAGTTGTAGGCAATCAATATAGTTTCTTTCAAATTACATTTGATGATTATACATTATTTTTAACGAAAATTATGCTGGTTTTAATGAACATTTAAAGGATTAATTACATGTTCATAGTACTTGCATACACGAGATGAGCTCTACCGATTTACATAAAATTTAATATTTTGTTAATATTAAACTTAGATTTATCTGTATAGATGTATTTTTTTCATTTTCCAGAGTTGAGTATTGTTCATTCGGCTATATATCTATTCTCTATATATAAAAATTCTACGTTAAATAGTCCTTTTCAGGTGAATTATAATACATTTTATTGCAAATACTCATTGATGTAAATTTTAGTCAATATACTTTACTAAGTATTCCAATTAACGTAACTGCATACAATCATCCTGCAAATTTGTGATTGTTAATTTAATTAAATTGAGCTGTATGGTTACGTACATCAGTTTGTAATATTACCACGCGTAGTCATTAAACTTAGACCTACTTAATACCTGCGATTCAGCACGATGGAATCGTATAATTTAAATAATTCATATTTTATATAACTTCAGTTGCAATACAACACTCAATTAGGTAGCACAACATTACTGTAGCATTAATAGTTATACATATTTTACCTAACTTGAAACATTATTTCTCACAAACGAGCCATGGAACGACTGAAAGGATATAGGATTTGATCCTTACCCCTTGATGAGTGGTAGATCTCTAAATAGTCATATTTAGTATAATCTGGTTTACACACAAATATATTGGTACATACACACATATATATATATATATATATATATATATATATATATATATATATATATATATATATATATATATATATATATATATATATATATATATATATATAAATGCCGAACAAGGGAAACTTTCTAATAGGTCTTAAGGTGTTATAGAGGTAGTCTCACATAGGACAGTTAATTAATTCTAAAGTAATCTTGCACGTTGATCGACGTTATCCAAACTATCTACTACGGCATCTAGATCCGATATAGAGATTGTTAATGCTCTGTAACAAGTATAACAAGCGTATAACGAGTAATGTCGCGGTAATATTTATCGTTCGTGATAGATTTAAATTAAATTTAATGGAAGTTTCAAAGCGACATTAACCGAACAATTTTCGTTTGACTGTTACTTTACGTTAGCCAAAATTAAAAATATAATTATTTAACAGTTCAAAAATCTACTGGTCTTGGTAATTAAAGAGGTACAATGTTGAATATCGATCTAAGTACAGCCAAAGAAAATTATACGGTCTTGCTAGAAATTTTCCAAATTAGTCTCTTGGGAGTTATCGAGCCTATAGTTAAGCACTATATAAGATTGTAGACAATTACTTTCTTAAATATTAAAATACGGTATACTAAGTAGTGTATTCAAAATATGAGAATGTAGTTATTATTTTTATATGTTCAACTTAATCTTCTTCTTAAAAATTAAAATATTATTAAATTTTCATCTCCCGATCAATTAACTATAGTATAAAACGCAATAACTAAAGAATAAAACGTATATATAAATATATACTTATTTATGTTTTAATTATGTCGTGTCGTCCTTTAGCTCCCCTAAAGTGATAGGGATTCAATATTCCTACAACAGGGCAATGTACTGTCAAGTTAGAAACGGTCTAAGCTGATAAGAAGTAGCAACGTTACGGTCTGCTGTATGCATTAAACTACGGTCACCAATATCACACCAATATCGTTAGTCCGTAAGGATTTTGAGCTATTATCTTGTGCACCAATCATGTGATCATTCTTCGGATGCTATTTATGTTCATATTATTCAAATATATATTATAAATTTACGTTTATTCCGTTTGAATACCAATTTATAAAATGAGTTTTGTCTTCACAATTACTTATTTGTAAATATAAAATAAAACTCTTGTAAACTATATATTGTCATAATTTAAAATACATACATATATATGTATTTTAAAGATCAACAACAATTTTTTCATTCTTTTAGCGAAACTTGTATCACATTATTTTACTATTCTATGGTTAGATTACATAGATTGAAATAAAACTAATTTGAACGGATTTTATCGCGGTTATTTATTAAATTTTTATTAAATTTTGATCCCGACGTTTCGAAAGCTTTTCAGCCTTCGTGGTCACGGGGCGGACTGAGGTGTAGGTTGTCCAGAAAAGTTTATGTTACTGTGTCTACCTTCAATTTAATTTTTATTATTGATATTGTTCCGATCTACGCAGAAAGAGCTCACAGTGTCTTGAGGT
The DNA here is from genome assembly GCA_039707435.1 of Actias luna. Taxonomy (NCBI): domain Eukaryota; kingdom Metazoa; phylum Arthropoda; class Insecta; order Lepidoptera; family Saturniidae; genus Actias; species Actias luna. The sequence continues at coordinate 9,398,541 of JAZHAC010000002.1, read as the reverse complement.
CTGGCAATTGGTCTTTTGGGTTCCGATTTGATTAAATGTATAATTGGATCCCAGGCTTGTGCTAGCTTCCAACCATCTTCTCTATTGAAATTTGGATGTTTTTTAATTTCAATAGCCTCACGAATCATCCTAGGTAGGAATCGGTGTTCTTTTGCAAGGATTTGTGGCTTGTCGAATCGAAGATAATGTTTGGAGCCTTCTTCTGAATGTTCAGCAACTGCAGACTTCGTAGAGCGTCGGTGTTTAACATCAGCTATATGTTCTTTTACGCGGGTCCCTATATTTCTTTTAGTTTGTCCGATATAGGAGAGGCCACAGTCACATTCTATTTTGTATACGCCCTGTTCTTGTAGAGGTATATGACACTTGACAGGTGGTAAAAATTGACTAATCTTTTTGGGCGGCTTGAAGTAAGTTTTAATTGAAGCACGCTTCAGTACATAGCCAATCTTGTCTGTGACCCCTCTTACAAAAGGTAACACAACAGGTACACGTTCTACTGTGGCTGGTTTCACTCGGTTTCCGTGACGGCGGCGTGGAATTTGGAGCTTGTTATCACGCAGTACTTGCTTGACATGTCGCAGCTCAGCAGCCAGATGTTCCTCGTCACAGATTCCTTGTGCTCTCTGAAACAAAGATTTACCCACGGTAGCTAACTGTTTCGGATGGTGGTGAGATTCACCATTCAGGTATTTATCTGTATGGGTCATTTTTCTATAAACAGTATGGCCTAAAGAATGATCAGGATTACGGATAACTAAAACATCTAAGAAAGGAAGAGATTTCTTTTGCTCTAACTCCACAGTGAATTGTATGTTATTGTTAATGGAGTTAAGATGATCTAAAAATGCAGCTACTTTGTCAGATGGTAAAATTGTGAAAGTATCATCTACGTACCGTTTGTAAAACCTGGGGGTGACGGGGGCAGTGCTTAGGGCTGTCTCCTCGAAGTCCTCCATGAAAATATCGGCGACTACTGGAGATACAAGTGAGCCCATAGCTACTCCATTCACTTGTACATAAAACTGATTCCTCCACAACATGTAGCCAGATGTGAGGCAATGTTTAAGTAATGCTGCATACTCTATGGGCATGTTATTATCTGCTAACCTCTTAGACACAATTTCAATGCAGTCTTGTACTGGTAAGCTTGTGAATAGAGACTGGACATCAAAACTAACCATGGTTTCATTGTCAGCTAATTGTAGGTGTTTAATATCACTGACAAATTGGTATGAATCCTTCACAGATGCTCTAGTGTTGCCTCTTAGTGGTGATAACACTTTTGCTACGTGCTGAGCCAATCTGTAGGTTGGTGTGTCGACCTGACTCACGATGGGACGTAGTGGAGCATTGGGCTTGTGTATTTTCGGTAACCCATACAGTTTAGGAGGTTTTGCACACGATGGGACGAGTAAGTTTACGTCAAGATTTAATGTGTCGGAGTAACTGCTTATTAAAGAGCTAGCAGCCTAGTAGTAGTAGTAGTAGAAATTTCATAAATAACCGCGATAAAATCCGTTCAAATTAGTTTTATTTCAATGAATAATATTCGCGTAAACCTAAGAAATCATTAGATTACATAGAATTTTGTTTAGAGCTTTATATGTATCCGCTTTACGTCCAATTCTCTAAAATTATACCTATAGATCTCAAACCGTACCAGCATCACATACAAATTGTCAGCGACCAAGGTTGTACTTCGGATCTACACGGTGGCTGTACTCCGTTAAGCCGAGGCTATCTAAATGTCACCTTATTTAACTTTAACACCAGGTTAATTGACCATAAATTAAGTGCTGTCTTAAAGGCTCGCCAACTCACCTTGTTCGTTACCTTCCACGACATTTAGATACGCGAGGTTAAATTTAAACAACAACACTTTGTCGTCTAATTACGTGGCCATTCTGTTGTTGCGTAGTTCTTCTTTTTTCTTAACAGCTTTTTGTTATTTAAAGGGATAAGAAACCTTACATAAAAGGTCAAAGGTTTTTAGTTTTTTTTTTTATTGAAAGCTACTAGTGTTAATATTTTTCACATTCCGTAATGTAAAAAGTATTAGTTTGTTGGATTGTTACATGATTTATTTCAATAACATCCAAATAAATTTTTTGACTAGTGTATGATTATCGAGTGTATGTCATTTTTAACAATAACTTTTTGCCATTTTAAATAACACCTTTACGTAAATGTATTATGCTCGCATTTTTATTTATCGTTCCAGAAAATACAATACGCATATCAATCATTCAGAAAACTATCACCGCGTTACCTCCTATACTAGAACTAAGAAAATATGGAGAACTAATCATTTCGATATGTATTTCTGTTTCATAAAATTTATCCTTCCATAAATCTAAGTATAAGATAACAGTAAAACATGTATTAGTTTTTATAAAGAATGTTATCATTGAATTCTTTTGTATATTACATTCTTCGAAAGAATATACATTATTTTATCAATCTCGGGTGACATGAACTAAGTCTAATTGAGGTACTGGTTCCCAAATACAACTGCTGCAATACGGTATATAGGTATTCGGCGACTAACTTTATCATTGTTATTATTTTTCGATTTACACTAAATTTTTGAGGATGTATCAACGCGTCGCTATCATAAATTAATACGCCAAGAAGTGAATCGCCAAGAACTTCAAAAAGGCAAATTCATGTATTTCACGTTTCCGGTTCAGCCGATATTTACGCAGTATTTTTTTGTTAATGTTGTAAAAATTCTGTACGGTCATGCGGAGCGGGCTACGAGAGAGGTTTGTAAAACTCATCAAGTGAAAAGCACTGCCATACCCAAATAGGTCGCAACCAACATACATATAGTAGTAGTCAATGCGTCATATAAACTTTTTGTGAGAGGGTTGAACGATGGTATGGCAATGGTGACTGACTGTCAATAAATTATTGATTTTTCTATGGACTCTGTTGGTTTTGGCTTATACTATACTTACCATCAGGTATGATTATCACTACGCCATGCGGTGGCATATACACATCAATTAACTTTTAAAAATAATACATATGATGTAGCTGACTCTCATGTGCCACTGCCGGAACATCCCTATGGGTATGTGGGTACTTGGTAGCATATTTTAGAGTTAAGGGTGGTAGCTAGCCAGGCGAGCATTAGAAAATGCTCTACCACCATAATATGGTTTCTCGCGGGCTCGAGCGCTTTCCACGCTCGCCCCCCTAGTTCGGTGAAGCTGTAAAAGCCCCTCAGGATAACAGTCTAGGTCCCTTCGAAAAAAAAAAATGGTTTCATCATGACGATTTCCTTCACCGAAAACTCAAGCTCTTAGTAGACATTCGTACTCACGTTCATTGACGCGTCGTCCGTACACACTCCCCTACTGATCTATCATCGTATAATATATATTAAAAATCTAGTGTAGTTATTAAATGATTGTAATTTTAAAATGACTGTCTAGAAAGATTCTTTGCACGATATTAAATATGTACAGCTAAATAAACCAATACAGAATCAACAAACTTTGATATAATTGAATAAATACAACGGCGAATAATATCAAAAGGGTTTCAAATTATACAGCTGTAAAACAATTTAGTAACAAAATTACGTCGATCCTTTACTTAAGGCTCTTCGACTAATGTCTTGAGTCCGCTACTTTATGAATGAATACAATAATGTCTCGTAGTAGAATAATAACATTTTAATTAGTAATAATTACTAGTTTACTAAAAGGGCTAATTAAAACCGTATTTATTTATAATTGTTTGGTATAACATAAGTTATATTTATTTAAATTAATTAAGGGATTTAAAATTGTAAAATATAGATCATTTCGATAAGCTAACCGTTCAAGGAACAGTATTTTTTATGTGTGTATAATAAATATCCTATACGATATATTATTTTATTTCATTTTCATATTTTTTGTGTCGTATATCTTGCTGATAAAACTTATCCATTTCTCTTTTTTTTACATAGAAAAACCTATTTACGGTTTTCGGAGGAATTATTTTGGATTTACCTGAATACATCCCAAGCTGTAATAAGTAGTTTGTCAACTCTATATACAGCTTTATTAATAATTTTAGAGTCTTCGTCACCTTTTCACTTCTCTGATTTTTTATAGTCTGTTCTGTTACGTCGAGCGATATTATAATAATCTTTCAAATTTTGTCTTACTTGACGTTTATTTGAATATTTGTTAAACAATCACGAATTAATATATTTTCTTTGTAAGTGCAAGTATAAACATATCAGTTCCCCTTCATTTCGCTTCTAATTTGCTACAAAACGCCTCGTTTTTACCATAATCCGTCTTCACGGTACATTTAAAAGGGTTGCTATATCCTGCAAAGAGCGAAAAATTCGTGACAAAATAACATGATTTACACCCGAAACAAAATCTCTTATGAATTATGTTCTTTTAAGCGCGACAGCTGCTAACAATGCAGCTTTCTCTTTGTTTTGTTTGTTCTCTTTATAGATTATACTCAACATCATAAATGTATATGTATGACAAAAACTCATTGAGAATTTCATGATTTCTTTTTATAAAATTCAATGTGGTAAAGCCTGTATTGTAATAAAAACAAATTATTATGAACATCACGATCAATAGGCATCATTGAATGTGACATTATGCTTTCATAATTGTTTTATTTCTGAAGGCAGACATAATCGCGTTCACGATCGACCGTCGCGTCGAGTTGGCGACACATCGCGCTTGACGTTCGAAATTCAAAACAATAATACGTTAGCGTTCCTTTATTTTTTACTGATAAATTATTCATATCATAATCCGAGTGATGGGAGCGATCGCGAGACCGCGTTCCGCCGACTCATCTGACAAGTTTAAATTAATGCGTGCATTTATTATTGGTAATGGAATTAACTGAGCCCTATTATCATACGATTTGATGGACGCCACTATCTTACGATCGTGCAACCGCCCACTGCACTTACAAAAACCGACCGGGTTTACAGGCAACGTGGTCATTACTACTGCTAATTATTGTTATCTTTATAGTAGCAATCGGTCCGTCGGTATCCATTTAGGAGACGATAAAACGCTACTTTACAACGCGAATTCTTTGTCATTTTTTGTCATCCGAATAAGGTTGAAAGGCTTTTTCGGTTACCATTTGGCGGTAAAAAAAAAATTTGTAATCATAGAGCGAGGCGCGATTGCGGCTCGTTCGATTATATGTTGCTTTCATTACTCGTAGTGATACGTATATTCTCGTTTTTTTTAATCAAAACTATCGGGTAATAATCATTTGTATTATAATTTAAAACTTCAACGAAATAATATGTTAGAATATTATGAACATCATCCTTATTTATTATAAAGGGCAACCTTTCTTTGGCCGTCTGCTTCATTAGTGTACTTATAACTAGAACACCAGTGCAACGATTTCATTATTATTTTTTAGAATAAATGTGTATTCTAGTATATGTTAAATATTTTTTTACAAAATCTTGAAAAATTACTAATTACTCTAGTATTTTAAGCGAACGAAGCCATGGCCATAGTTGACATGTAAATATGATAAAAAAATCTATGCAATATACGTAGTATGTAAATATCCACTCGAAAACTATTTACTTATATTTCTTACTAGATGTTACGTGCAGCTTCGCTGGCGTTAATATTGATTTTGTTAAACAAATAGGATGACGCAAAAAAAGTCTCATACGAAGTTTATCCTTCTCTTTACGTTCCTTGTAAGTTTTCCGCGAGTAAAAGTAGCCTATCTCCATCTCCAGGATCCCATCTATCTCTGTACCAAAATTTATCACAATCGTTTTAGCGCTTTAGTGGTAAAAGCGTAACAAACAAACTCACTTTCGCATTTATAATATTACGTATGATGCTATATTATGAACGTTATCCGATCGATATATAATATGGGCTATATTCTCATTTGAATACTTATTTTAATATTTTTACGAGATCCGAGAATTGTTATTCCAATATTCTAAAATGTTATTATACACGTACCAGAGTCTCATACTTACGTAAAGGTAAATTGAACAATGCTCAATTTGGCTGGCGTAACTAAAGAGCAGCTGCGTTGAACGTGACCGCCGCGGTTGTACCAGGGTAGCAGGTTGAAGGGAAATTAAAAAAGAAAATTATATTTGAAGTTGAGAAGGTATAACGTAGTCTATTAGTTCGGAACAGCTTTGGAAGTCACGTCTTTGAGATATAGTTTAAAAAGTTACGTGCGGCGAACTTGTAGCGCAAATGAGGTCTTATGGAATAGTCTAAACTAAGTTACATTTTAATTTATAATTTTACTTTATAATTTTTATTAAGCTTCCAAATATTTTTATATAATATATTTATACATACAATAAGCTTTTGTGAATAAAGATAAGTAGAATTTAAACTAAATCTACTATGGTGTATAATATATGAATAATGTAGAAACAGATTACCTTTTTTAAATTACTCTCCAACGACGGTTTTGCTCGCATTGACTATGTAAGATTTGCAATGCTTTTTAATTGATTTCAATTGAATTTTATTTTCTTGTGTTCAGTGGCGCAGTGATAAAATTATATCAAACCCTATTATTGATCAACTAAGTCGCAGATTTGATCCCTGTTCATGATTCTGTGCAATGATTGTGATTGTCAGTTGTGTGTTTAGTTATTTTCATATTCACAGTACACCTAGATATGCTTTTCTGTCAGGAAGGTCTGTAGCAGTCCAACTTCCTCCTATCTGATCAGCTAAATTGCTATTCATATTAAGCTATTTCACTTTTTTTTTATACTTAATGTTTAGCGTTATGGCCATAATCTCACCTGATCTTAAGTGACGATACGGCCCAAGTTAGTAGACACGCTAAACCTGTGGAGGAACTGGCTCTCAAGTGCAGCTGCCGGAACACACCTATTGGTATTTGGCGGCAGTTTTACAACTTGAGGGTGGTAGCTAGCCAGGCGGGCATTAGAAAAAGCTCTACCACCATGCTATGGTTTCCTCACGATGTTTTCCTTCACCGAAAGCTGAAGCTCATTGTAGGTGCTTGGATTCGAACTCATGTCCCTTGACGCGAAGTCATACACACTACCACTGAGCTGTCATCGCTTCAAACCTGACCTACCTAATTAGGAAATGAAGTAAATATGTTGTTTAGGATGATAGTACTGTCTCTCATGTACAGTACCTATGGATATTAATAGCCGTATTTTCTACCTAGAAGTGGTAGCTAATTAGACCAAATCAGAAAATGTTCTTCCAAAGTAATTTCATTTTTTTTTACATAAGTTTAAGTTCATAATTAGGATTCGAGCCCATATCGATCTTTACCGTCACAGTGCAAGATGCTTCTGAGCTACCACTCTTCGAAATTCATCGTTGCTTCATCTTCATATATGAAGATTTCAAAGCACAAAATTTATTGGCACAATAAATTAGCTTGTAACTATGTTTTTCTTATCTTGAATGTAAAATATTGAAACATAAACCAAGCATAGTTTCGACTTTAATATATTGTATTATAAAACATAAATATAAACCAGATGTGTATTTGAGCTGGTCAGTGTGGTGATGACGACTGACGATGAAGTGTCGTCTCTCAACAGAGCCCGTAAAATTCTTAGCTGTACTGTACTTTTCATCAAGCACAGTAAACTTGCCGAGGTAAAATATGAAAAGATACATAACATAATTTATCATTAAAATCATATTATTATAACAATAAGTTACACAATCTATTTACTTGGTAAGGTTTTGCATGGAGATTAGTTTTAATTTAGATTTTAATTTTTATTTTACATTTTATACATATATGTTTTGGTATATCGAAATTTAAATTTCGATTTCATTATGTAAAGTAATTTCATAATGTAACATTTCTATGCAAATAACATTTTAACATTTAAAGAATAATTCTGACTTGTATATACGTTCTGAATTTCTCATATATGTGTTTCCCTCAAACAGATTTCATTTGTTTACATTTTTATCTTATCCTTTTTTGTTTGTTTATCTTAAATCTTAAATTTTAATCTTAAGTTTGTCTCATATTATTAATTATTATCTGAGAAAGTTATACATGTATATAATTATTGTACCGGCACGCTAATAGTTATTCGTTTTATGTTATATATTAGCTTTATGTTTGTGCAATGTTGACTTGCTATATATAAATAAATAAATATATAAAATACACATAGCTTTAAAATATTACAAGGAACAGATGTACTGTAGAGAAATCAAAGATTATATAAAGTAGAATTAAGTGTGAAGTGATTAATTGCCGGCACTAGGAGCATATGCGACGGGACGTTATTTCGGAAAGAATGTGAGGAACGTGCTTCCACCACTGACCCCCGCTGCGTAACAAATACCCGTCGTGAGGAGACCGATGTTGGTCATTCGTTACGAGTCCTCATTTGAATTTGGCATTGCGTCTCAATTTCGTATTGTTCCAATTTATTGGTTTAGCTTTATTTGCGTATGGTTATGCGGTGATTTGTATTGTACTTTATAGTTTATTACAATACTGTTCAGCTTGTTTATTCTCTTCATCTATGAAAATGGCTTATTACATAATTAGATTGATTATTATCGGTTCCAACCAAGACTATGAGCATTTTTCTTTAAGAAAAAAGCAATACTTCTTAAAAATTACTTTCTTACGTTTAAAATAAAAAAAACATAGGTTTGAGAAAAAAAATATTATTTCTTAGATTACCTGCATCATTTTAAAGTTGTTCTCTAAGTAATGAAGAGTTAGTACTAGCGCACTTCGACAAAGTATCTATCAGATGTGATTAGAATACTAAAATAAATGCATCTTTCGGTTATCGAAAGCAACATAATAATATCATAATATGATGTCAGAATATTTCTAAGGTAATTTGGTCTTTGACTACCTTGGCCTGTCATATTATAATTATGCTCGCTGTTCACTGGAGGCCTGTTTCCGGGCAAAGGTTTATATAATATATAAGACTTATGTTCCGTTTTCTATTGATAGCATATAATTACACTAACCTATACACACTTTAATTTGTATAGTTTACCAGTTCTTGGGCTTGACAGTCACTCGACACTCACTCGGCTTGACAGTATTCAAAGCTCTCACCCAGCCCTAGCCTAGTTGTCTTTTTTATATTTGTTTGCTTATGAGAAAAGAGAATTGTATGTATTCGCTCCAAAATACATACTCTCAAAACAGTGCGTACGTAAAAGTCTATAACTCTTCTATGTCAACTTTATCGACGCTAACCAACACCATAAAACACTGTTCTAGTGTGTTACCATATTTTTTTAGGTTTTAACTTCTGTGTAAGACAATAGTATGATGTTCATTATTTCTTCATTTTGAATATTTATCTAATGGTTGAGGTTAGACTTGGACATATATAAATCACATTGAAATTTTTATTTTCATAAGTTTCACTAGTTCTGACTAAATATCCTTATACTTCGCTCCTGTTGTGCGTAGATCTCTACAGCTCATAGGTAAAGGAAGATTCAAGGTCGACAATACGCCAGCGTAATAATAGTACCTCTAGTTTTACTCATGGTAACCGCCTACCATCAGATCGACCGTACGTTAGCTTACTTACTACTTTAAATGTATAAAAATATGTAAAAAGTTGAATTTTACTTAAGATATTTTACTTTCTCCTATACTATTGTGTTCACGTTAAAGGAAACAGGAAACCATTTCGGCACCATAGGTGCGGTGTTATAAGTTTTGGCAATGTACCCTGTGTCATTTAGGCGTTTTCCATGAGATGAGGTTTACTAAAAATGTTATGTATATGTAAATATGACTAAAAATACCACTGAGTTCCTGTTATATATTATCATTATTTAGGGTAGTCATAAAAAGTCTGCGACTATTTTTGATTTAGAAATACCGTTTACTCTAACTTAAATGGCTGTCTATACTTCAGTTATAACAATAAATTATCAGTCTCATGTCGTAATCCTTTTACGATTTCTGATAGACAGAACCATTTGAGTCCAGACATACAAAAATATGACTATGTCATCGTTATATCATTTTCTTGTGATCAATAATAAGAAATTCAAAATAGGGAAGAGTAATAAAACAAATACAAGATTTACAGCTATGCTTTAAATTTTATGTAAAATAAAATATGTTAGTTTGTGTTTACAACCAGGTGATCCGACAGACGTTGTCCTCTCGGATTAATAGGAAATTTGCTACATATCTTTTTGTGAATTTGTAAAGGGCTATCAAAAATGTGCAATCAACAAAAAACTAATTCTGTGTGATCAGCGTGTTTTTTTTTAAGTCTGGAAAAGAAAATGTTTTACAGATTTTATTCTAGACTAGATTGTTGAATTGTTTTAAACTTTGGAAAAAAAAATAGATGTAATTACTATAATAATTTATGATGATAACCGCAAAATGTTTATTTTTTAAAGTCATTCCGAATGTTCTAGCTCTTTGTAATTGTTCAGATTTCCAATTAAAAATGACTTAATCTGTGCAATCGGTTCTCAAGTAATGTGGTTACCAATGATCAGCATTTAATATTTTTTATTTATAAACAAATTGAAGTAATTGATAGCATTCATCTATGTATAACTTTTTATCAAGTACTAAATCTGTTTTCTGAATTATAACGAGTAATAAAATTATTCTAGGAGTCACCACAAGGGAAATAGATCGAGAAAGTTTCTTAGACTCGATGGGAGGAAAGTTTTTATCATTTTTACTGCAAGAGGACTAGCGATGTCTAATGTTAATTTGTAACAGAGACATTTGAAATAAACTCTGTCATCGTGTCACATGTTTTATATAAATCGTAGTCTTAACGACGTCGACACACTATAAAATTTATTTTTTAATAGCACTACGGAGCTGGATTTGTAACGTTTTTAACACTTCTACATATTCAGTACACATTTATATACAGTTCTCCAGTATAATGACATTAAATTGTTGTTTATTGCATGTAGGTGGGTTTTAATAATTACATATATAAGTTTCAATCATGATCGGCGATTTGAATCACGTCGAAAATAACTCAATTTAAATTCTTCACGGTGACCGTAATTCGATTAAGTTTTAATTAAATTATTTTGAATGGCCGAGTTTATAGCTTTAAGAATGACATTTTGTTCAAGACTGCGTTTATTACGAAGTGATTTTGAATCATTAACGAATTATGCGTTTTATTGTTATTAGTTTTTTAACTACTCGTTTCCATTAAGTGTGCTGCAGATTACTTATGCATTAGCACTAAAGATCTTAAAGAGAACCAAATAAGATTATAAATGTACTAAGTCAGTATTTATTGTGTATGGAATATCGATTAAAAATGGATAGTGATAATGACATTATTATAATAGTGAGGTTAAAAGATGCAACGGTCTAATTGAAATTTAATTTTAGTCTTACACCCGTAGTTTGATCTGTTGATGTTTTACGTATCAACGAATACCTTACTACTCAGATTTACTTTGTTTTATGATAAAATACATAAAATAGACTAACGTAATCTAAACTTGCTAATCTAACAAATTGAATATTGCCAACAAGGCCAATAAAATTTTAGATCGATTGACCGACTCGTGACTAAAATGAATATGAAACCTATGGTGTTTTCCTAATTATTAAATAATCTATATTAATATTATAAAGAGGATAATTTGTTTGTTTGAACGCGCTAATCTTACCAACTACCAGGGGGATTTCAGAAATTATTATTGTATTTAATAGAGAAATGATTGAGGAAGGCTTTGGGTTATTTAAAATTACAATACCACTTATAGGAGCGTAGCTGTATCGAAAAATGTTACAAAAGCGGGCAAAAATGATTAAATGAAATTTTAGTTTCACGCGAATGAAGTCGCCGACAAAACTAGTAAATTTATAAGTTTAAAGTTAAATTTACACTAATATATATGGTGAAATTGTATCAAATATAATATTTATTTTTTAATAGTCAATAATAAAAACATATATAATTATGTATGTAAAATCAAAAACATTATGGGTGTTAACAATTATTTGACGTGTCGATGCAATCATGATAGGCACGAAAATGAAAAAAAAAGAATGAAATTTGTATGACTGAGAGAGACATTGTAACAAAAGGCCGGCCCCTAACATGTCGTGCATTGTCCGGATCTCGTTTTAAGAATTATCAAGTTGATCGAAATCAACAGGTCTCACGTTACAATAAGCATATCGGAGCGTACTTCCTGAATTTTACAATGGTGCCTCAACAATGACTCCATTACCTTCATTACTGTAACCCTAATAATACAGTTTTATGTCACATATAAGTGTCCTTTTACATTAGCTGGTAGGTCGGTACTTCTTTCTTCTAATATAATTTCCGTTAAATTATTGTTTTTTTAAAGTAATTAACTAATTGCTAAAACACAAGTTTCTTTAAATTTTGAATTTATCATTTTATTTTCTTTGTCTCATAGTCTCATAGCATACTAGTAACTGTCACTATTAAAATGTGAGTTAAAACATTGGATTTTTTTAAGTAAATGAAAAAGATAAATTCCACCGAATTGTTGGCTAATTTACGGTGTTGAATAAAACCTTTGTATTCAAAGTAATTTTTTATTTGGTAATAAAAGGAGTGGTATTTCCTAACCTAAAATTATATTTCAAATATCAGTTTCGTTTAATATAATTAAGGAATTTGATTTCTTGATAAGATATACATGTTTTGAAGCGATGATGGCTCAGTTGGTACCTACAAGTAATAGGTGTAGTCCGGCAGTTGCACTTGAAAGCCAGTCTTCCAGCTTAGCGTGTTCACCATCTTTGGCCATATCGTCACTTAACATTAGGTGATATTGTGGTCGTAACGGTAAATCTATAAACTACAAAAAACGTATTATAATATTTTGTTTGGAACGTAATAACTACGGTAACAGATCAACAAGTATACAATCACCTTGTGCATAATCTATGCACCGTAACTACCACATTTCCGTGACTAATCGTGACGGATAGGGCTAATTTATCAAATTGTGCCTCAATTTTATAATAACCCGTAGGTTGCGTGTGTGACTGAATATTCTATTACTAGTGCCTGAACGATTAATCTTTGAGGTACATTATTAGTGTCTAAGCTGGATTAATGGCTATTTGTTATGTGATCGAGCACCTTTTTTAATCCTGTAAAAAGTTATTTTCACTTCTTCACGTTGTTTGTTTAGCCGCCTTAGAAAATGGAATGTTTTGTTTAATTGGATTGTTGGTTCTTTGAATTATTAACGAGTTAATGTAAAGTATGCTTTTAAAATTATTATTTTATCATTCCAGCCATTATTGTTATGCCCTATATAAATAGAGGCAGGTAGACCTATTGAGTGTTTTATTGTATTTATTTGTGCATAAATGTTTTGAATTTTGTTATATAATTTAGTTAATCATTACTTTTAATAATAAGACATTTTAAATGATTTATGTTATTATATATACAGCCACCGTATTCACAGTAAACGCTTTGAAATATATATATAAAATTATCGGAATCAATTTAGATACCGCAGAGGCTAACAGAAATTGAACATCAAACACGTTTCTGTAGTGCCAAGTGGACTTGTAATCTTAGAAGATTACAGTAATGATATTCGACGGCGTAGATTACCAAATACTTTCATAGACGTGGTATCCTCTATAGCTAGTTCAAACATTTTAGTAGGAAGACAAAAAGTGTTTAATACGACATCTATCTATTATTAAAGTTGATGTCAAACTTCTTATTTTCCTATTAAACGCTTACATAAACGAAAATATTCATAAATACATTTTTAAATGTTCAATTATTTTTTTATACTTAAGGTTTAGGGTTATGACCACAATCTCCTGATGTTAAGTGAATATGTTGCCCAAGATCGTGGACATGCTAAGCCTAGTGGAGGGACTGGTTTTCAAGTACAAATGCTGGAATACACCTATGAGGTATTTGGCGGCAGATTTTTGCCTGAGGATGGTAGCTAGTCAGGCGGTCATTAGAAAAAGCCCTACCAACATGCTATGGTTTCATCACGATGGTTTTCTTCACCGAAAGTTCATACTCATTGTAGGTGGATGATTCGAACTGACGTCTGTAGATACACACTACACAGTCAATAATAATAGGAATATAAAAAAAAATCTCAGTTGGGAAGATATTCAGGACTATCATAAGGTAATAAAAATAAAGAACGACACGAAAATTATAGTGGTATAACACTTGCTGTCAGGTGTAATGCAGTTATTTTGTCGTGCTAGTAAAAAACCTAGTCAACCGGCTCAAGGTATAACATGTTACTCTTCTAAATTACTCAATGCACAACCGACCATAAGTTGTAATTGTAATTTCAAACCAGCATCACTGGTTTCTCGAAGTTAACCAAGGTTCTTGAACTATGTATATACAATGTGTATAGTACAGCGCCATTGGTCACAAAAACATTTTTCCTGACTTTCGAATTGTTATTATAAACGATTCATGCGTAATATGCAGTAAGGGTGTAAGATAATTATCATATAATTTTATGCATAAAGTAGAAGTAACGTAAGGATGCGGTGCTACCTCCTATTCAAGACTTTAAAAGCAACACCAGTTCCCAATATTACCAATATTTATGTAATAAGCAACAGTTTGCAATGGTTTCTCGGACTTTTGTATGAAATTACATTTTTATTTCCATTTCTATACGAAATACCTCTACTAATATTACAGCATATTCTTTATATATTTAAAGAGATTCTCGTATTTGCATTGTCAATACTTTGCGGTTTCTTTTTCACAAGAAAATGCGTATAACCTTAAGCTCGCTAATGTAAAAACATTAAGTCCAATCAAGTATTCGCTCATTAATTCATAAATATAACACAACTATTACTTTTTACTTCATAAAAAAATTGAGTTAGTTATATTCGATAAAATATTTGAACATAATTCCCTTTAAAAAAGATTATATAACATAATTTTTAATATTTTATCTCCTCACTACGCATTCGTTATTTGACGTCTGGAAGCCTACAATTGAAGAAAAAGGCCCCAGGCTACCAACGTACCTCTATTAGATCTAATTACTATTATCTCTCCCGTTCTACGGCTCACATTTATTTTCATTTTTCTTCTAGATCTCTTTAAAGGGCAGGAATCGCCTGACAGGTAATTTATAACTGGGAACCGCTTGACCTAGGTCGCTCAACTATTCAGGATAGGAATAGGATAAGTATTCGTGACTTTCGTCTAAAATATTTGAATACTAGCAGCTACAATATGGGTAAAGTGCCAATATTTTCTATAACAGTAGCTTCTTTGATAGTCGAACTGGATAAATAAAAAATAAAAGGATGTTAGCTTATTTGACAGTGTTGACGGACACCGCGTCAAGGGACGTGAGTTCGAACTCATTTACATTGAATTTGACCTTTGGGGTGAAGGAAAACGTCGTGATAAACCATAACATGGTAGTAGGGTATTTTATAATACCTATAGGTTTGTTTGGGTTTATGTACTTGAGAGTCACTTTCCCCACTATGCTAAATGAGGTAGATCTTGGGTCACATCGTAACTTAGCATTAGTTGAGATTGTGATATAACGCTATACCTAAAAACTATGAAAAAAAAGCTCGAAATAGTGTCTCTCTTCTGGTTTATAAAGCCAGTTAGAAACATACTAGCCAACATAAAAGCGACGTCCAACAATTTTCTGATTTCTTGGTTATCGTCGTTGGTTTTAGATCGCAATGTGTCATCGAAGACATTGCAGCTACTTTAGTTTAGCGACTATACACGAATACAAGTTTTAAGTATTCATTACACTACGTTCTTAGTATTGACTGAAACGATAAAAAATATTAATGTAAACAACCATTGTTCATAGAACCTGTCTCTTAACAGATGCTTTTATTTTTAACACATATACACAGTCAGATTACATTAGCTATATCTCTATACATTATAATAAAACAGTAACTGAGTGAAACCTATATTTTTTTTTATGGAATAGGAGGCAAACAAATAAGTGGGTCACCTGGTGGTAAGTGTTCACCGCCGCCCATGGACACCCACAACACCAGAGAAATTGCAGGTGCGTTGCGAGCCTTTATGGTTAGAGTAAGCTCTCTTCTTGAAGGCCCCCAGGTAGTATCGGTCCGGAAACACCGGAAATTATAATAATAATTTGGGTAAACTTTATGATCGATACAAAGACTATTTTTTATATTTGTTTACTGCTGATACGCATTACTTGGAAACTGTTGATGAGATTCGACACGATCGTATATAACGTTATAATTCAACCTATAAGACACTCTTCTTTCACAAACCATAATTTGTTAACTTAAAATGAAATTTTTCAATAACTGACATCATACTTAAAATATAAACTGAGATTGAATTTCAGTCCGTTTATACCTATATCTATATTAATACTAGCTGACCCGACAACGTTGTTCAGTCTTATAAAATAATTCTAGTGTAAAAAATGAGAAGATGAAGGTGAAATGAGGACGGGTTATAGTTGTATATATTTTTTAATGTGACAACATAAAAAGATTGGTTAAATAAAATAAAAATGGTCCACCCTTATCACATAGGGGGTTGAAAAATAGATTACGATCGATTCTCAGACCTACCGAATATACATATAAAATTTCATAAAAATTGGTCAATCCGTTTCAGAGGAGTATGGCAATTAACATTGTGACACGAGAATTTTATATATAAGATTGTAAAATGGAAAAGTTTATTGAACGCGCTAATGTTAGGAACTGCCAGTTGAATAAAAAAAATAGTTTTGTGTTTTCATTGAGTTGGGTCATTGAAAAAGACTATAGGATATTTAACATCACGCTACCACCAATAGGAGCAAAGCTGTATTGAAAAAAAAATTAGAAAACGTGAAAAAAATATTGAATAAATTTTAGTTCCACGCGAAAGAAGTCGCGAGCGCAGCTAATTATAAATGTGTATGTTTGTATATACGAAATCGATAAACTTGACCTTTTGACTGGTGTTTATAAACTTGCGTACATATATGCATATTTATGATATTTCAATGTAAAGTATAATATACGAAAAATAGCATTGTACTTTCTTCAACATCACCTTACTAATATTATAAATGCAAAAGTGAGATTGTTTGTTTGTTTATTACGGTTTCACGCCTAAACCGTTGAATCGATGGTGATGAATTTTAGTACAGGACTCTAGAGAAGAATATAGAGTATTTTTCTCGCGATTAATATATTCGAAGTGGGATAAAGTGCGAAAAAAGAGGGATAAACTTTATATGAATCTTTATTTGAGTGATCCGATTTGTTTGACAAAATCAATATAAACGCGAGCGAAGCCAAACGTAAACTCTAGTTATACTATAAATGGATAAAATTATAATAATATAGTCAACTTTGCTTAAATTTTAGTATTCGACACTTGATCCTTTATTATATTTTCTCATATTTCTAAGATGTGAACGTTGCATTATATTAACGAAATATATAGAAAACGAAATCGTTTCTATGCGGTTTTATTCAAAGTAATTCTCAATTCTCTAACCGCGGTCAATGAAATGGATTCCAGATTTTTATGATTATAAAAATGTAGACACAAATTTAAGTTTTTTTATATGTAATTTATTGCTTGCTAACGAATATGTCAATAAATTAAATCCATAAATCCCGTGGTATTTTTTCGAAGCAGGTGTTCAATGCTCGTTTTTCGTTGTTCCGTGTTATAATGGGTACTTATCCTTTAACATGAACACCGCGACCAGTCGACTCGTGTCCAGTTTGTTTTATTTACGTATTCATCGTTATTTATCATATCTTTTGCTTATGTTCCTTTTTTGATGATTACTGTATTGAAATTTGTTATAATAAAATGCATATCTAATTTTGTTTTCTGTAATACATTATAACCTAGTTTATTAAGAATATTAGGATGTAATAATAGTATAAATATAGGATATTTCATAAATTTAACAGGATAATCCAACTGTAAATATATATTTATTTTTCATTTAATTTTGTATCTTAATAGCTTATTATGTAGATTGTAATGACTATTTGTATCTAAGCTAAAAAATATTTTGTTATAAACAGACAGTTATTGTTTAAATGTTTATATTATTTTCAAGCACTAATAATGATACCCAACTCTATATGTGTTACAAATGGGCAAAAGTTTCTTTCACAGGGTATGATTAATCACCACACCGGTTACGATGTATTGCGATTTTACTTGTTAAAAATATAAACTTATGCTCTTTTCTAACTAATTATGGATACACAATAATATTTCTCAAAGCTTTATATTTTGTTACAATTTCGCTAGTTGATCCTATAGGCATTAAATAGCTTAAATATGTATATGCATAGGTGTTACCCAAACTCTTGCTTGTAACGTGGTGTACTCCACGTTGCGGTTGGAACTCTTATTAATATTTCTCGATTTTGTAATGAACACTACCACACTGATACTACACATACCGCCATGTTCCATCCGCAATGTAATTACTGTGATGTAATTAGTTTTACGATACACTAGATCCAGAACTTAATCCTATGTCTTATGTTAGACATTAAGTAATCGATCCCGCGTGCTGATACTAACCATAAACTGCTTAATGTCTGGTACATTTAATATGTGTGTGATTACTTTGATATTTTTAAAATGAGCTCCCTAAAGTGTTTTTCAATACTTATACTACAAAAACTGAAGGTAATTAATTTTTAATATCACACACTTCGAATAAAACTATTCGTAGATATTAATAATTATCAAAATAGTCAATTATATTGTAAATACACTGAATCCATTCAAAACATATTATCCATACAAAATAATAAGTCTCAGCATAATGGTCTACGTTTATGTGTTTCAATAAGGCATAATAATATAAAAGACACCGTATTATCATACATACACCCAAAAGTCATCCATTACGGTTGTTTGTTCCAACCGGTCGCAGTTGTGCCTTGGTAATTAAAACAACTCGATGATATTTGCTCATGCATAAAATAAACATAAATATCGCTCATTAGGTAAATTTTAACTCGTTAGTTAGGAGACATTTTTATTGTTCGGACCAGTAGATTGTTAGAAACGTTTGTTAAGACACCATTTTTTTATTACTTATTTATATGGTTTTACGACATTATGATTCCAGCAAGTGAGAATTTGGATAGAATCAGAATCTTTTGAAGATAGACCTTTGTGGTCGTTTTGTATAATATAAATATTAGATAAATATACACAAAAGAAATAACGAATATGTTAAGTATTCAGCAATAGTAAGCTGTCGGTGAATACCTTAATTTATATTATTTTCTTGTCATCCGTACATCCATTTTGCAAGTCTCGGACATTGCTCGGTGTAATACTCTCTGCCACAGCTACTACGTTTATGTTTTCTAACAATATGAAGAACACGATTATACTTGTAACTAATTATGTATTTGGGTATGTATGTTAATGGACCTATTAGTATAAGTAAATTATTATTATTATTATAATTTAATAAATGTAGAATGAGATACTTTTACGCTTATTACACTTTTTAACTTAACTTCAAAGTAAACATATAATTGTAGCCTAGCAACGTTGTTACAATTTCTTTATTACTAACTAAAAATACAGAAATTAATATAAAATATGCTTTATTACTTCTAAACTATATATTTCGTTTTCATTGTTTTGGCTTGTGAAGAAATTATACAAGTTTATAAAACACTAAACGGTATTAGTTTTTCTTATATAAAAAAAAAAAACATGATAAGAGGACATTCCATTGATCTTTCTATTAAAACTTGAGATTGCATTAACATCTTGATTATCATTGAGTTTATTCATTCGTATTCTACGCCAGCCTTGTACTGAAATGTATGCATATATGAATTATATTTTATGAAATTTATTATGAAAATTATATTTTTTCCGTTATATAAAATGAAAGTATATAAAACGGATTTAGTATTAAAACAAAAAAAGTTATTTCTGTGAATAGTTTTAATAGATTAATTCTTATTAAAATAAACAATTCCGCATCTATTAGATCTTAATGTAAATAAAATTTATGCGAATTTACGTTTATCTGTGTATGTACATACATCATAATAGTGTTATAACGTATGCGCCAGCCGCGGGTAAAGCTTTTATATAAATAAAACATAATATTATGTGTAGGTACAACTAAGTTAATGTGCAAGTTATTAACCCCTTTCATTTTCTTAGTTTTACACTCTTTGTTTTGTTAAACACAGGTAGTTATCATGGATACTCGAGTCAACAATTATCAAAGCGTTACGTTATAACCGGCAACTAAATAGCTCACAGGACCAGCAGTATAATTAAATGCACCGTGTTTTACTTTATCCTTTTTCAAATAAAAAGTGTACATTATAATTTTCATTGTTTTAAATTCTCTTTCAAAGCTTTTTTGTTCTTTTAAATGTTGAAACATAAAGTATGTTAGAATAGTTATTTTAATAGTAATAAGCTTCAAACACGAAGGTTACGCATAATTAACGGATCTCTTCACACACTTTTTTATTTTTCTTTAAAAAAATACACTGAATCATAAAGATAATTTCATCAAATTAATTAGAACATTCTGCTGTCTGATCTCATGTTATGTGCAGATTATAAATACAGGAATTTTAAACGAATAAAGATCAGGCTTAATACTTACCTGCATATATATTAGTGAAGATTATATTCTGATACTTATTTGGAGCATGCATTAGCATTTTTAGATTAACATACGACGGATTAAAGCGGGGACTTTATCGTAGACATATTTATTGTAATGTTGCTAAATGAACATTTATATGTAAATTAGGATGTACTTCATACATTTGCCAATACACTTTGTTTTTATATGCAGTTTAATGTGTATTAGCGACTCGAGAACATGTTTTATAATCCTTACAATTATAAATTATAACTGTGAAAACGATATTGGATTGATACAAAAAAGCGCTGAAAGAACTAACTTAGATTTAAAAAATGTGTGTGATAGGCTACCTTTTCTCTCGAAAATCTTGAATGATAATCGTTGGTCTGCAACCGCCTTAAAGAATTTAGACATTGAGTCGTTAGCAAAAGTCACTTACAATACCACTGCACTTGAATATCATATTCATGTTAAGAAGTTAGGCTTGCACATTTCACAAAATTTAGTAAAAATTAGTAATTATTAAAAAGGTATTCGGTGTCATGCATTCCTTAAGAAGAATGGATAAGTTTTTACCTTTATCTTGAAATATGAGTATCGTTAATTCATCGTTACTTCCCATCATTGATTATGCTGTAGTATCTCACCCTGACCTAACTGAGGAATTGCTCAACAAACTTGATCGTATATTAAATGTGGGTATTCGTTATATTTTTGGGCTGCGTAAGTATGATCACATTTCACAGTTCCGTTCAAAATTGAATTGGCTTAGTATCCGTTACCGTCGAAATTCGCATATGCTGCACTTACTCCACAATATCTCCTACAACGTTTTACTTTGCTAATAGCTTCTGGTCGGGATTTACGTTCCTTCTACAGTAACACCCTTGTGATTCCTAAGCACAGGACGATACTTTACTCAAACTCTTACAATAACAGCCATACGGTTGTGGAATACATTGCCGCGTCATATTCAAGATGCCAAAACCATAGACAGTTTTAAATCATAACTACATCGACATTTGTATAATAAACAAGAGTTAGAGTGATGTTGTTTAACACCATTCGTTGTTATAAAGTTTGTATATATGTATGTATTTATTATATGTAAGTATTTATATTTAGTTTATTTATTTTGACTAAATTTTGCTTATTTAATATGCTATTGGTTATGACTTATTTATATTATGTTAGTATATTTATTATTTCACCAATTATTTTATTTGCATTACCTACAATAGTAGTAATTATTTCTTACTATATTACTGCTGGTTAGCTGGAAGAAAATGCCTTATGGCATTAAGCTCGCCAGTGTACATATATAAAGTGCAGTGAAGAATTCATTCATTCGTTCATTCATTTATAGGAAGTAGAGTAAAAAGAGGAATATACTTTGTATGAAACATTTTATTGCGCCATCCGATGTGCTTCAAACTAGAGAATAATTGCTAATAATTTGGGGTAAGTTAACATATACCAGTACTGACGAACATCCTGAAATAAATAATTTAATAACGTTTGATAGAAAATTATATCTATATTGATTGACAAACATAAATATTAACGCGGCGCGGGTAAAAGCTAGTACGAAAATAACAAGCTTTGTAACTAAGATAATAGATTCAATAGAAGTTTCTCTTTAACTAGACAAAGATCCCTAATTTTCTTAATGTTTACATTTAGTATTGTATTATAATGTTGTATATTTATTATTTATACTATGGTTAGATACTTTGTTCTATGGTTGTGTTCATGGTTTCATATTTCTATAATATTTTAAATTTTACTAACATAACTTATATAATAATGTAGCAATAAACGAAACGTATCGTTGGTACTTAGTTGGTAGCACCTTACCGTGACATTAATGAATAGGATCCCAATTTCGCGTGTTAGCAATGCACGCGCTGTCACCGTGACATTGGCGTGACAACGTGATGGCTGGTCGCTGCACAGGGGTTACAGCATTGTTACATGTATTCCACTTAGGAGTCACGAGTAGGGTGAGCATTCGTAACACGGGTTACCTGGACTTATTCTATATTATAGACTTTATCTATATTACTTATTATACACCGGAAAAGTTTCTTTGTTTGAACTTGCAAATCTTAGGAACTACCAGTCGAATTAAAAAAAAGCTTTTGATAAAGCTATCAGCGAGGAAGGCATTAGGCTATTTATTTAATATTACGTTTTGTTAACACTAAATTCATTATGTTTGTCGTCGTACCTGAAAATCCCTATATGTATTATACTAATCTGCTAATGTTTTTGGTATTGAGATGGATGGGAACCTGGAGTCGGTGATGAGTTACTTTTTCTCGCGGAAACCTAATTGGAAGTGGGGTAAAGAGAGAAATTAACATTGTACGAAACTTTTTTTTCCGTTATCCGATTAGTCTGACAAAATTAATATTAAGGCGAGCGAAGCTGCACGTAAAATCTAATTATTAATATGGTCGCCATTACCATGATATAGTTTTGTTAGTATACACAAATTAAGTAAAGTATAAATAATATGTAGAAACTTGATTTTTGCAGTTGCCATAAATATTACCTGGATATCTTTAATAAGAGAGCCACCCTTTTATTCGAGCTAGGACTCAAGATTACAAAATTAGTAAAAAGTTAGATAAAAAAATATGTACCTACATGAGTTTTCAATGAAAGCAAGTAAAAAAATTACAGGTTAGTGTGCACGTAAAGCAGACAAAAATAGTTATTGGAATAACTTTTAACTTTCTGTGTAATGCTGTGTAAAGTTTAATGTATTATTAATATTGAATTATCGGTTGTAACCGTAAATCAGTATTGTCGCACTGATTTTTATCGGTCGACAGTAACAAATTTACAAAGTTTTTTTTTTGGAATGGCAATAATAGACTGCAAAGTACAATAATCATTTATTTTCAGGTAGAATAAATAAAGATTTGCTACTATACTATAAGGGAAATTAAATAGTTAGCAGATTCGTCAAAAAATATTTTATTGCCTACTAAATTTCCAAATATATGAGAAATGAAATTAATGCAACCTGATATTAAAAAAAGGAATACGATTCAACAATCTCTGTTCATTCAAAATATTTGGTGTCAGTACATGCAGCGGACCGACCGTGACTGAATATGAAATGTGCGTGTTTTTGCATGACATATTTGCGTGATTGATTGACAACGCAGATTATACGTTACGTTAGAAGTGTTACTTTATCAAATTAGCCATGTCCAGTTTCCCACGTTGTTTCAACGTTGCGATTTCCTGGTAATTTACTGTTCTCACTTATTTTTATTTGATATGACTTACAACAAACCATTGGTTTTGAGATTACAATTAAATTTGATTTACTGCTAAAACGTTTGATTTTATTTTATGTTACCATAACAATATATCTAACCCAACATGTCACAAAAAGACATATGCGTTTCAAAATGATAAAATAATTGTTTTTTGGTATTTATTTCTTCGATTTTGTTTACACCAAATATTACATTTCAAATTAATGAAATCATTCATGAAGTAATTTTTTTTACAATGAAAATATCAAAGAAGCATATATCTACTGAACATTTGTATTTGTCTTTTTCAGTCGGCGGTCAGTACCAGACCCTATCAACTTCATCCGGTAGTATATATCTCCTTTGTGTTTTAAATAATGTTATTACCGAGGGCCGGGATCAATGTGATAGAAAATCTTTGTGAACATCATACGGTATCGGAAATAGTCGGGAAATTGTAAACAAATAGGATATGAAATCTCTACACTTGATCAATAAATTACGAGTATATTCAGTGAAGAGTAAAATTCAGAGAGGAGATAACATGAATCGGAACAATTGAGTCATATTAACTTCTGTTTATAGATAATTTCGATGTATGTTCTCCAGCACAAAGTCACCAACAAATCCTTTTTTTTGTTTTCGTGGTCAGAACAGGTCACCATAGGAGATTTAGAAACTCATCAGGTAATAAACGCTGTCAAGAAACCACTAAAAAGACATCACGGCGATCCTTAAATGTTCATATTGCCAGAGACTAGGGACAGTTTTCACTCTCCTTCTAGTCACCGAACATATCTCTAAGAAGTAATAGACTGAGGTGTGTGGTAGTGGGCCGGGCAGGCTGCTCGTAGAATAAATAGTTAATGAGATCTAAGAATCTTCTTATAGTGCCCACGTGCTGGACAACCCTGTATTAAGATAGCTTGATACTTACTTGGTGATCGTTGCGAAAACCATATGGTGATTTTTAGAAGAGCTCTATTTCCTGCAGTCGACTGCATTTAAATGATATAATGATAATTTCAGAGGTCATGAACGGTTCAGCTTATTGCTGGGTTCTGTAGAAATGTTGTGTTTGTGATTAAGTTTTAAATAATGGTTTGAATTCAAAATTTGATGTAATGGAGAAAAAATATGTGCTGTTGTTGATATCTGATTAAATATTTTACAATTGGATTTGTTAGGAAGCGCAGTGATCGTGTTTTAAAAATTTCTTTAACTTAAATACAGTTGGACTGACTGAATAGCGTTGTGATTGTATTCATTTTTTTCCTTTCCTATGAGTACACGTTGACTGAGAGAAGTAAAAATCATGTAATATATTACTTTTATACAGATAATACTCTACAGCTAATCCATGATATGAGAGAGGGTGCAGTAGTGAGTTATTAACTACCGATAGGGTCAGAAAAAGATTAGTCGGGTTTTTTATTTCGATTGGACATATGCTGTTAGCGATAAGGGCTTCACCGAACTTTGGGGGCAAGTACTAAGCCATTCAGCCCGAGATTAGTTAGGTCAGCTAGTATATTTATACATACAGAATTAAAACATGTAAAAAGTAAATAGAAAAACCTTCAAGAAGTTGCTATATCAAACGTATCAATATTCAATTTCATTTGTCATTATTTAAGATGGAAATATTACACGTATAACTTTCACTGTTGATATTAACCTCAGCGTATTTCCGTATGACTTTAGAAAACATTAATTAACATGATAAATTAACTCATTCTTTTTAAGTATAAAAACATAATGTATGAGCTGACGTAACGGTGAATAAATTAGACTGGCAATGATAAATCGTGGGGTAGGTGTTACTTAAACGACGTGACAGGAGTAGTACTGACAAATTTTATATTTATAATTGTACAAATAAAAATAACCAATACCAAAATTAATATGAATTTTGTGTTGTTATTTACTGTGTATATATTTTTATACTGCCATGGCAATTTGGTGGAACTGTACTTGAAGAGAATACCGTCAAAAATAGGCAATTTCTCAGAAGTTATCGTTGTTATGGTATGTTGCAAAGTTGAAAATCTGCCGCCAAATACCTATAGGTGTGTTCCGGCAGTTGCACTTGAGAGCCAGTCCCTCCACTACGCTTAGTATGATCACCATCTTGGGCCACATCGTCACTTAACATCAGGTGAGATTGTGGCCATAACGCTAAGCCTGTAAACGATAAAAAAACCTTTTGGTGGTTGGGTATATAGCAGTGGCTTCCAGTCTTTTACTATTTTATCAACATAAAATTTACAGTTTTCGTACACTTAGGTAAGTATATTAATTAAATTGTTTATTTTGTACCCGCGAACACCTTAGTTTAGGTTTCGGAGAACGGTAAAGAGAATCGCTTCAAAGCCCCATTCTCTACACTCCACCAGGGCGCCGCGGCGCACACTTTGGGTACCTCTGGTATATACTATCTGATCCTTTTTTTATAATTGTGGAGCAAAGCGATGACACGGTCCCTGATGGTGAGCACAGTAAAATCGTAATACAACGACGACCACCGATAGATCGGAAATCTATCTACGGTTACCGCTGTTGTGATTACCTACATAAATATCTCTTCTTCATGAAAGGTGAGAAAGCAATAGAGAGTAAAGCGACGTGTTTAATTGGTTATTATTTTTTTGCGAATAAAAGTTTATTTACAAACAAAAAACAACAAAAAAAAATAACGATAACCATTAAATAACCATAGCATTTCGAATGGAATCTTAACAGTAAATAAAATAAAAGATAAAGCTTAAATGTAGAGAAATATAAGCCGAGGCAAACACATGAATCCATGTAAGTAACAAAGGATAAAAATAAAGAAACAGAATGTATAAAACACCTTACGTTGGTAACGAGCCTACTTTCATGTAGGAGCATTGCGAATACAACTAACTATCCACACAACTGGTCCGTTTGTTATTTTATTTACTTTCAACTCGGTAAACTCTATTACCGAGTCGATGGTTTTGATTCCGAGAAGTTGATGTTTACATTCATATGTCACGGTTGTCAAAATATTTTACTACTAAACGTTCCAAGTTAGAAAGTTTGTGGACATTGGACAGTACTATTTGCTTAAATCAGTCGATTACACGGTATACCAATGTAGATTATTGATGTAAGCAAATACAGTGTTCTTGGTAAGTCGTGAATGAAAGGTTTAAGTATACATTTGTTTTTATTTCAATTTAAACCTTCGATATGTCCATACTCAACAATAATGCGTGCTTGTTTCTTGGTATGAAAGAATTAATGGAACATGTTTTTACATGCTGGCTACCTCAACGAAAAAGTGCATTAGCGTACCCGTAGGCGGGATATAAGTATTTGAATATAGAACTTAAGTAAAGTGCGGTGTGAGTGCTCATGCCACTTAACATACAACAATTTGCCTAATATACAACAATTGCCACCACAATTTTATTTTCATTTCGGTAGCCATATGCAGATAAAATAAATTGGTTATATTTTAAAACATCCGACATCGAAATTGAAATGTGATATCGTAATGGAGATCAAATTATTTGTTGTCGCAACAATTTGATTTTTAATTCTTGATTTAGGTTTATTATGGTTTTTATTAATGATACTGGCTACATATATTGTATAATTTGATAGCCAACATTTCTAGAACTACTTATATGGATATATGTCCATATATGTTATTAGTAATTTTTGTGTAGTGAAAGGATCTTTCTAAATTGGAAATTTATTTAGTTCAATTTTTAAAATCCTCTTTCCAAACTTTTATCACGGTTAGTTAGGTGCGCTCCGGGAGACGCTGTGGGAGTATGAAAAGACAATTCCTTTTCTT
This sequence comes from Actias luna, assembly GCA_039707435.1. Taxonomy (NCBI): domain Eukaryota; kingdom Metazoa; phylum Arthropoda; class Insecta; order Lepidoptera; family Saturniidae; genus Actias; species Actias luna. The sequence continues at coordinate 9,370,798 of JAZHAC010000002.1, read as the reverse complement.
TGAATATTGTATTTAACATTTGAGATTTGGCTTATCTGTCATTGTGGGATGTTGTTTGTGATCTTTTGTTTATATTTGCTTCTGTATATATTTTACAGTCACTACGTAAAATTTCAATGAATCGAATTTACACGGGTAATAGGGTAAACTATATTTTATTAGAATACATGCACTCTAAAAATATGTTATATACGCTAACAGAAAAAGGGTTAAGAACTTAAAAAGCTAACCTGAAATGAAGTTTGTAGTTTGTGTTTATGAGTCTCACACGTCAAGTCAGGTAAAACTCAGCCTTACAATCTCTCACTTAGTTCATCACCTTACAAATTTATTGTCAGCTGTTGGAACAGACAAAGCCAATGGACATAATACATTTTATGTTTTCGAATTGACAAATAAATTATTCATTGTAAACCAAATGCTTGTTCCTAGTAATGTAAGAAAGCATATTTTAGCTCATATCGTAAAATGCAGCGAATGACAACAGTCGTTAAATTTTATGATCCATACTAAGTCCTGTCTCAATTACAATTACAAATTACGATAGATTTTCAACTCGCGTCAACTGTCGAATATAATAAGCGAAAACCAATGCTTACAATGTGTGATGTTAATTTAATATTTTAGATTCATATGTATGGTGAAAGAAAACGCGTCCCAATTACACTGAATTATTTGCATGCAACATAGAGACGCTGTTTTGAAAATGTGTCTTATATTGCACCAAAAAATCTTACCTCGAGATTATTTTCAGATGAGAGGGTAAATATTATTTTGAGAAAGTTTATTTGTAATGCGATCCGGATAATTTATATAATTGTTTCTGTGATCGTAAATATAAAAGAGGTAAATATATATAGATGTTAAAACATCTTCAAATATTTTTAATATATTAATAAATAAACAACAGCATACAATCATTATCAGTGGTCATATTGGACAGCTTGTTAGAGTAAATTGCTTGGTCAAGCGGCACAAAGTTCACAAAAAAAAAAAAAAAAAATACTATTAATAATTTTTCAGGGTATTCCGCAACCTTAACAGGTACATTTTACATTATTTATTTTTTTTAAGAATAAAAGGATTTAATTTTACTTTTCCTATTTGGCTTCTTGTATTTAGTATACAACTATTCATTTATATTGTTTGGAACAAACGGTTCAGAAATAAATATGTTCATATACTTTTACAAAATTGCATAATTTAAAATATTACTTTTCATATTTATGGTTTGGTTTTGATCGTAGCTCTCATTGGATCTAGAGTACTTAGTTAAAGATTGCTAATATCCAAAATTGAAGTACCTAGAAAAAACAAATATCTTAATTTACGTATTTACCTAAACCATAATAACAGTTGTATATATTATCTTAATTATTATATAGATCTATTTATATAAATTATGGAATTGAATACAACAAACATTTTAGAGATTCCATTAGCAGTAATCTAAAAGTTAGCTAGAAAGCTTTAAGTATAAATCGCCCGTGGCTACATTTAGGTTCATACTTTGACCTACTATTAGGGGTGTCTCAAAGCACTTTGCTCATACACTTCTTGAGCTCTATAATTTGTGACAGCGCAAGTGGTTTGATTTATTTACATACAAACAATAGCGCTCCGGGACTTAATGCGACTATTACTGATTTTGAAAATCACAAGCGCTTCGTCAAACTACATATTTTACTAATTATAGTCGAGTGAGTTAGAGTGGGCTTATAAAGAAAATGAATAAATGTAAGATTTAATGCGCATTCTCTTAGTCATTCTTTGGTATTCTGAGATGAATACTCAACAAGGATTGTGGAAATGTGCTCGTATATATGCAGTATAGAATGTCGTTTTGTTAATTCAATTTAATTTTATTATTTACTAGCAGTGCCTGCGGCTTCGTTCGCGTGGAACTTAAATTTTATTTAATCATTCTTGCCCGTTGTTGTAACTTTTCTCAATAGAGCTTAGGTCTTTTTGATGGTAGCATGATGTTAAATAACCCATCTTCCTCAATAATTCCTCTATGTTTTCAAAAAGATTGTATTATATCCATCAAGTAATTCGTAATAATAGTTCCTCAAACAAACAAACTATTCCACTTTATGATATTAAATTGTTTTGTTTAATATTTTAATAACAAAAGCAAATCTGTTCAGTGCCCGTTTCTCGTTTCCTAGACAAAAGGGTTTTTTTTATCATGGGCTATTGATGAATTTTGTTATCAAAAAAAAAAAATTTGAAACAATTTATTTTTCACCGTCACAACAATTTTCTCATATTTTCAATAACAAATTGTGACCACTGTGCGACCACTTATATAGGTAAATGCAATACTTATAAATATTATTCACAAAATACATACTGGTTAGAAAAGCATAACACGTTAACTCCTAATATATTGACGCAATTATGTTTGATGGACAAACTGATGACAGAGTAATATTTCACACTGTTTATAGTTATCGGCGTTTAAATTTAGACGCATTTATATGCAATATACCATAATTAAATATCATTTCGATACGAGCAGGAAAGTAATTTGTATTTTTTTATATCACGTCTTCAGTATTTCATAACTTAATTTAAAACTTTACGATCAAATAATAATTTATAGGTTCCATCATCTATGGTATGTGTAAAAATGCTATAAATAATTTTTATGTAGTTAACATGTAAACAATGTGACAATTCTAAATTTATTATCATTTATAACAATTTTATTCATTATATAATATTATTAAATAGATTTAAAAATTTAATGTGTATTCTAACTAGGTTTATATCCCGTTGGGGCTGACATGTGCGATTTGTATAAAAACTCGCAAAGTCCGCCTCATCACTTCCCTCCAGAGACTAGAAGAAGTGTGGGCGCTGTCCCTGGACTCTGGCAATACGGGAATTAGCACTGTCGCCGTGGTGTGTTTTAGTTGCTAGTGTTGGGTATTTAGCACCCGAAAAGTCACCATCAAGCCCCCCTTTACCTAGGCCTGAGCATGGATTATCTGCTTGCGCTTTGCGAAGAGAAAATTCGTAAAGAATAGGATTTTAAACACCATGTTAATAAAAAATAAAAATCAAAGCAGTCATGAAAACTGCTGACAGAAGTGTAAACTTAAAACTATAAATAAACAGTTGTTATTTTTGATATCTAAATTAATTGTATGACCTTAAATTAAAACTTGTATCTCGAAACTGTTTATGGTGCACTAGTTATACTAATAGGAACAGATATAGCTTTATCGTTAACACGACTCGTGAGTATGTCGATGATCACTTACATGAAATTACTCCCCATCCAAACCTTCCTTTCCTATAGAAGTTTTCACTTCAAAAAATGGTCACTCCCACTTTTTGCCAGTTGACAATATAAAGTGGGATGTGATATTAAATTAATTCACGATATCAGTAAAATATTTAAGTTATAGCAGAAAATATATCTATTCAAAAGTTGGTTTCCGTTAGTACTACAAAAATGCAACTGTGGTACTAAAACAAAGGCACCATGCAGATGGTCACAATTAAATTTATTTATTATTATGCTAACCCGGCCCGCACGCATGTATATTTCGTAGGGAAATTTATTATATGCCGATTTTGCATTATGATGTACCGTTCGCAACACAGTCGCTCGGCAGTTCGTTTCTGCAAATGAAATTATGACTTTTAAATGGATATATGTATATCGATAATACGGTTATTATATTATATTACACTATTTTTTGTTTATTGTTGAATTTGAATATATGTAGATTGAAAATATTTATATGTGACAATACATACATATCCACTTGTTTTCGTAATTTATCTCCTTCGAAACCGCTTAACTAATTGTGTTTTTTTTGTTTACCTAATTGGCTTTATTTAAAGGTCCTTTTGTCAACATTATTTTTTTTAGCTCTGTGGTAGTATGTCAGTTTACCCGGTGAACTAGGATCTATGTGTATGTAAAAAATCAATAAAATAAATTTACTCAGATATAAATATGTTTTAAAGCATTCAAAATTTTAAAAATTATTCACAATTTTTACAAGTTCAATATATGTAAATTTGTACAATCACTCATGTATATACAAGACATACCACATATACAATGTATATACAAGAAAACTGACACTTTCAAGTTTAAGTAATTTTACAAAGTTTATATCTTATTTAGTAATTACTTTATATTACCTAATCAATTACGCTATTTAAATATTGAAGCGATGATATTTCAGTTAGTAGTGTGTACGGACGCCGTGTCAAGGGACGTCAATTCGAATCCACATAAAATAAGCTTGGGCTTTAACTGAAGGAAAACATTGTAACGCTATGGCATGGTGGTAGGGCTTTTTCTTATACCGGACTGGCTAGCTACCACCCGCAAGTTGAGAATCTGTCGCCAAGTATCTAGGAGTGTTCTGGAAATTACACTGAAAATCCAGTGTAATCTACTTGGTTTAGCGTATCCACCATCTTGGGGTACATTGTAACTTCACTTAAGGTGAGATTGTGGCTATAATGCTAAAACTTAACTAGAACAAAAGTAATTTATCTAACTATTCGGGAAAAATTAATAATCACCATTAACCCTAATATCAAAGAATTTAGTTGCAAAGCCTACAATTATATTGACACTAAAAGTCAGGCGTGTTGTATTTAATTGTACGATTTATTATTTTATTATAAACATAGATATTTTTTTAATATGAAGGAACTTCAGATTATGTCCAAGTAATTTATACTATTTTAATATTATTTTGCAACACAACTTCACTAAGATTTTTCTTAGTACAAAGTTACAACAAGCCGTTTCATAATTTTACGAACAAAGCTTCGGCTCAATCCGTACTTTCTCGAGGAAATAAAGAGGCATGTCCATCGTAAACTTGGATGATACACGTCGGCTTTCACAAATAAAATAAAACGTGAACCTATGTGTTGTTATTGAGATTTTGAGAACACTGCTCCGGTAACATAATTCATATAAAACGAGCATTAAAATGATATAAACCATTTCGACCGTAGATATTAGATACTATAAATATATATACGAACACCAAAGGATACAAATTGTATTTACTTCAGAAAATGTGCGTAAATGTGCGCAATCAAGATGTTTATTATGATACGAAATAAACAAAAAAAAAATCTCTCGGAATACTAAGAGAAAATTGTACAAATTCGTATAGGCACTCTACTACTCAAATAAATATATATTTTTCGTGTAATTAATTATATACATATTTCCCCTTTCAGTTTTTCTAGATTTTATACGTTCGTGATATACTTAATTTTCTAGTAACAACAAAACAGAGAAACCATAAGAACAAAGTTAGTGAATTTGATTTAGGATTTCTCCCCAATTTTTTGTCGATCATGGATAAAACTAGTGTATCTGTAATTGTAACCCTGATGCACAATCTAGCATAAGCGAGATCGATTTAAAACATATGTAATTTTTAAGATTGAATTAGAAAACTTAAAAATTTTAACTACAAAGTCACACTATTTACAAAAAATCTCACAAAATATTGTTTATGAGAAATATATTAACTTCTTTATATATAAAAATCTTGACTTAGTCTATTAGTGATCGTGTAACTTCTAAACGAATTGAATGGTAGAGGTAAAATTCATATAAATATTTGTTTATAGAGTCGAAGGTTCATATATATACCATGATATAATGGATGGAGCTGTGGTTGAGGTATTAACTACCACAAGGAGCCGAACAACATCTGCCGGATCAGATAACATTATAATATATAGTTAAGTTATTTTCATCTACATCACATACAAAAATAAGAATAATAAATTTACGCTGGCAAATTTCTCCATACTATGTATACATTTAATCCATAAACCGTAAATTTAAGGAAGAAAGTAATAATTAGCTTCCGTGGAGAAGATATTGGTTATAAACGAGCTCCAGTGTAAATAATCTAGTTGGTTTTATGAGGTAATAAAATATTTGGAAAATTTCTTACTTGTCTGCCAGACATTTCCCTCGTAAGTACCTATACATACGTCGAGATTGGTACAGTTAGAGTTCTAGCGATAATTATTAATAATATTCATTACCGTGTTTTATAATTATTACTTATGTTCGAAGATAATATGAAATATCGGTATAGCTAGCAAGTGATTGATTTTACATATTAAAACATATAGCAGATTGAATAATAAATTAAACAGTAAAACCTAAATCAAGGCTCTAGTACAATTAGTCATTCTGTTCAGTAAGAAATTTTCTAATGATCCATCTATAAATATAACTGTAATTTAATCAAATCTACAAGTCTGATCCATAAAATATTCTTCTGTGATTGCCACAGACGACTAAATAATCAAATGTTTTGATGATAAAACCCTTTTTGTTGAAATGTAATAGTTATAAGTAGGTACAAATGACATGTCCAATAACAACCATCTTTACTTTCCTGTTAACCGTTTGTTACGGATCGTATTTTTGCGGTCAGAATTTTTCTTTTTTTTGTCCACACCCATAGAAATATACATACATCGCGTTCTTACCCTTAATTATTTAAAATATTACTTACCTGTATGAAAGTTTTCACTTTTATGGTACGTGACTATGAATCTAATGAAAATAAATAAACCAACACCAAATACATGCAATAGTGCGTGTTCAATTTCACAGTGTTTTGAAATAATCGAAGCAAAATTTTAGAAAATACTAAAAACAAATAATGATTTAGGTGGTTGTAATTAATGCAAATTTTGTTTTGATTTAGTCAGATAATTTAGCTTTACCACCGTTATCGATTATTACTTATATTCATGTCATTAGCCCTTATTAGATCACTTCTTCTTAGGTTCCCCATTGGATCCGATATCGAGTTTAGCATACTTAGTGAATTTTAGCAACAACAGAGCGTTCTATACTACTTCAGTCAAGAAGAGATGCCTACGCAAGATCTTCTGCACATCACTGGCTGTACTTTGGTTAACAATTGTGTCTGGACTATTGCTACTTTGTATTTCCAATTTTTTACTTTATTTCGAGGACTTTACTTCTCAGTAGTATACTTTTATTAGTATATTAAGAAAATGTTAACTTGTAGACTAGTCCTACTGAAAGTAACTGTCGCAAGTCTAGAAATAGGTTATCTTAACATATATTCTGAAATACTCTTCATTTCCATCCAAAACTATCCATCCAATTTCAACCATTATTTCAACCTACATATATTCTTTATTTCGGTAGCTTATTTATATAATTGAGTTTATCAATTAAATGTACAATAAATAGATTATTAGGAGCATCCGCTAATAAAAGTTTAGCAAAGAAAAGAATATTATTTTAATTATCTATTATTGTAATTTCTCATACTATGCAAACTAAAAGTATTTATTATATTATTAAGACCAAAAGCCTTTCTTTTTGGTCATGCGGGTGGTATTTGTAAATTACCGAACGAGTTATAAAATTTTAACGACGCCTGTAGGCATTCCTATTTATGGTAATATCGTCACGCTATTACTAAGAAAACTACGCATAAAGTATATGTAGAATTATATAGTTTCTTATACGCAAAAGTCGGAGAAAAATCTATATAAAGTACTAGCTATACCTACGACTTCGCGAGCAACTTAAATTTTATTTAATCACTTTTGCCCGAGTTTGTAAGTATTACTAATACAGCTTTTCTCCTATTGATAGTAGTGTGACGTTAATAGCCTAAAGCCTTCCTCAATGATTGCTATATTAAATACAAAATATTTTTTGAAACCTGACTGGTAGTCCCTAAGATTAGCGCGTCCAAACAAACAAAGAATCTTTTCCGCTTTATAATATTAGTGTAGATATAGATTTAAATTGTTCATTGTTTCTTAAATACAAAAACCGACTTGCTGGAATTAATTACCCCATATGCAAATTATCTATTTCATTTTTCTACTCTAATGTGTTATTTGGAATTGCAAAATAAGTATGATAAAAATAAAATCAATGAAATTTCCATGGTAATCATAATTATTATTGAACATTGAGCTTTATTCATGTTACTGTAATAAGTAACCTGTATACATATTAATTTAATGTCGTCATAAACTTATGTTCGGATTTTTTATACGTTTTAGCGTTATGGCCACAAATCACATGATGTTAATTGACAATGAGGGCACGCTAAGCGTAGTAGAGGACTGGCTCTCAATTACGAGTGTCGGAACACACCCATAGTATTTGGTGATAACTTCAGGGAAGCTAGCAAGTAACCATTAGAAAAATTCCTACGACCATATTATGGTTTCATCACGATGTTTTCCTTTACCGAAAGCTCGAGCTCATTGCAAAGATTCGAACTCATGTCCATTGACTTAGTATCCGTACACAATGTCAACTGAACTATCATCGCTTCTAAAAAATACAGTCACTTGGATAAATACAGTCTACACTTCTACAGTCAGACCATACAAGCATCCTCTATATTGAACTTTGTTATCAGCCTAAGCTGTAAGACGTGCTTAGGAAACTAAAATTAGTGGCGGATAAGCGTAAGACAAAGAAAACAATTCGTTTTAAAGATTTTACATTGAGATCTCTTCTACACGGAATGATGAATCACTATAATGAGATTGATGCATTAACTGTACATAATGGTTTCTTAGAAGAATCGTGAATAAAAAAATTTTTATTTCAAGCCCATCGAAATGAGGTACTTACTACCTACAGTTTGTATATAAACTATGGCTGGCATATAATACTTCGAAAATCCCTTTAAAATTTATTATAATACTACCTATGCTCGAGGTTTCATTCGCGTGGAACTCAAAATTATAAATTAAATTTTGCACGTTTTTGTAACGTTTTCAAAACACCTTTACTCTTATTGGCACTAACGTCATGTTGAATAGCGTAAAACCTTTCTTAATGATTGCTAAATATAAAAATATTTTTTGAAATCTGACTGGTGCTTCCTGCTGATTAGCGCATTCAAACAAACAAACTTTTCAGCTTTATAACATAGATAATAACTAAATTTGTATCGGACGAGATAGGTTTCCATTTGGTATATTATTAAGACATTTAATGCTTATTGGTACATGTACAATCGTCTGTATCAGTATATCTATACTTATAAATAGATGGGCGCACCTATATGCCACCTACTGCATTATCGTTACTAAATGGTAGAAAGTACAACGTTATTATAAACTACTATTAAATCGTATTCGGTTGTTTAACACTAATTACATTCGTAATTGAATTACAAGATTTTATTGTTATTTTAAACAATCAAACTTTTAATGTAACTAGGGTGGTTATCAGTAGTTATAAATATAGTTTCGTTATTTAGGCCTATTATTCATAGTTGTGATTTTCTTCTGTGGTACCATTATGATTTGCGTACTTAGATTATTCCTTTAACTAAGTCAGTAGAGAACTGATGAATGATTGTAATTTTGTTAAAAAATATAAATATTTCATGAACCGTTGTTTCGCTACTATGGCTGTACTATTTGCTTAACGTAATAATCCTCAAAATGACACTTAGCGAAGTTGTCTGTCAAAGGTCGATAACGTCAAGAAATGAAAAAAAAAGGGTAGGATGACACATGTCAACATCGTCAAAGTGATTCTGACATATGTTTATGCTAGCGATCGTTGAAAGACAACTCGGTTAGGAGTACATACATGTAAATACAGTGAAAACTGAATATGGCGACACTTAAAGGACTACACATCATCAAGTGTTATTGAGAGTAGTCGTTAAATGAAGAGAAAGTATCAGTATACGGTCAACAAAGTAAACAAACGTAAATCAAGTAATTTTGATATTTAAAGGAGTTTGTTGTTAAATCAAAGCGCGGTAAATGGAGTTTACAGTGTATAACAAATTTACGTTTTTGAAAACTGTTTTTATAGTTGGTATTGTGGACACAATCTCACTTGATGTTAAGTGACAATGTGACCAAGATGGTAGACACGCTAAGCGTAGAGGAGGGACTGGTTGTCGAGTGCAGCTGTTGAAAAACACCTGTGGGTATTTGGCAGCAGATCTTCATCTTGAAGGTGGTAGTTAGCCAGTTGGGCATTAGAAAAAGCTCTACCACAATACAATGGCTTCTTCACGATGTTTTCCTCATCGAAAGCTCAGGCTCATTGCAGGGATTCGAACTCACGTCCATTGAGGCGCCGTCCGGACACAATATCAACTGAGCCATCGTTGCTTTAAACCTGTGCAGATCTTAAATATTAACGATTATATACCAGTACTAAGTAATTAAATTCGTTTGATATCACAGCAATTTAATCAAATGGCTTTACGAAATGTAAATTAGTACATCGCGCAAAAGACAAGCTCAGTAGCTCACTTAGAATACATTTATCGGGCCTTAGGCCACCGTGGCTCTGAGGTTAGGTTCTTAATTAGCCATCGCTCGCAGCTGACCGCTTGGAAGTGAGATCTGGGTGCACTTTACGTCGTATGTTTAGGACACAAGTCAAATTAAACTTTATTTCATAAGGGTAGAAGCTAGAATGTATGCATTAATAGCTTTGTAGATACTATGGAGTTACATGTTGAGTGAAATTCATCTAATATGTTTAGTTAAGCTGAAGATGGAATAGATTGTGAGTAATTATCACATGCTGATATATTACTTGATGTGTAGCTCATATAAGTACAATGTGACTCATTAATATGATAGAAAACAGATTTCAAAATCATGTATGTTCAATAGTTGAGTAATGGGTCACCTCACTGAATTTAATTTTAAATAACTTGTGAATTCATAGTGTAGTTCCAATTCTAACGTTATTAAATCCTTTTTCATATATTTATCTTAGTCGGATTTCAAAAATTATTTTTTTATTTTATAGTACAATCATTGACGAAGGCTTTAGGCTATTTATTTAATATCACGGTACCACCAATAAGAGCAAAGCTGTTTTTAAAAAAGTTACATAAACAGGAAAAAAATATTAAATTATTTTTAGTTCCACGAGAAAAAAGTCTCTGGCACAAGTAGTGCTATAGATGCTTTATTAATTGATATATACGTATTTTGAATATCAGCATTTTTGAAAAATATAGATTGCACTACGACTGTTAAAAGCAATATCATTCAATGTTGTATCTTCTAATATATAATGCTAAGTGAAACATGTTCATTTGATTCGAAATATAATTAATAAACAATACGAGCAAAATTTATGCTCGAATGAAATCTCTATAATATACGACGTGTCTCGCGACGTGTCACCAACTAACAATGCAATACTGCGCTGTATTATCATATTTTTGCGAGTGATTTACTGCCCATATATTATTCTCTTTTACAACGCACACGATGATTTAATTTAGCAAATGTTAATAATACATTTTTGAGTATATGAAATAAACTTTACAATGAATCTAAAATAAAAATCCCGATTTTTTTGGTTATTTTTTATTTGTTAAAGAATAATCTTTTCTTATTACTACCGTTTTATTACCGTAGAAAATAAAGTCAAAAGAGTTATCTAGAATAATTATTTTCAAATTAAAAATATTTTCTGAAGAAATGGTAATCTAATTGGAAGCTTTAATACTAATTAACTTTTATACAAATTCATATGAGTTATATTTTATAGCAAAAGTGAAGATTACTTAACCTTCCATAATATACATACTTAAAATATATTTAAGTTAAAACTTTGTACCCTAAAACCCAGGTACTTTATTTTAATACAAATGGTGGATAAAGTAATTATATAGGCGCAGAAATATATTACTATGATATTTATTTATTATTTTAATGATTAGAGAAATACATGTCGTAATTATTTTATATAAAAACGGGCCCTCGTATTGCTGTAGCATCAATCATTTTTTTTTCACGATGTAAGGTGAAGGAAACGAATTATATTCTTAGAGTACCTTACACGCGGTCGCGCGTGGAAAAAAAATTGTGTGAAAAATCGCCTCTGTGCTCACTAATGACAGTATGATGTGCGTGGTTGTTTCAAAATTATCTAAATTAGACACTTATACTCCGTTGCATTTTTATAACAATTCTTAGTCACGCTATACATCTTACATAAACAGAACTGCAGTTTGATTATTTGTATTTTACTAGATTTTACGTGCAGCTTCGATCACGTTAATATTGATTTTATCAATCAAATCGGATAACGCAATAAAAAGTTTATCCCTTTCTTTCACTCTTCACTTCGAATAAGGTTTTTGCGAGAAAAAGTAGTCTGTCTCCGTCTCGAGGACCCCATTTATCGCTATACCAAAATTCATCATAGTTAATTCAGCGGTTTAGGCGTGAAAGCGTAACAAACAAACTCACTGACGCATTTATAATATTAGTAAGTATGAAGTTTGGTACCGTAGTATTTTTCACTAGTAAAGAAGATTTAAACGAAACAGTTGAAGTGACTAGTTAAATCTAATACTTTTAAGCAAGTATTTTTTTTATAGTTATGGCCACAATCTTACCTTATGTTAAGTGACGATGTTGCCTAAGATGGTGTACACGCTAAGCCCTCTGAAGGACTGGTTCTCAAGTGCAACTGCCGGAACACACCTATATGTATTTGGCGGCAGATTTTCAACCTGAGGGTGGTAACTAAATAGTTGGGTATAAAAAAAGCCCTATCACCATGCTATGAATTCATCACTATCTTTTCCTTCGTCGAAAGTTCAAGCTTATTGCAGATGGACTCGAATTCACGTCCTTTGACGCAGCGTCCGTACATACTACCAACAGAGCTATCATCGCTTTAAATTTTTGTATATATGCACGTCGCCTATCTTGGAAGATTTATTTATACATTTATTTATTTAGACAGATTCTTGCTTTTTGAATTCGCGTATACCTATAATTGTTTTTTTTTAAATACCGTTTTTTAAGCAAATTGTTTCTAATTCAATAATTATTGATCATGTTCTGGCTGATGCAAATTATTAACGACCACAATTTACTGTAAGTGTCATATAGAAGTATTTCTCACCGAAAATTTACTTTGTATACAAGTCATAATCGTTAATATGTTGAAATGTTCAATACCTGCAGATAGCAAGTACTGATTTAACCACGGCAATATGTTAATTTTATAAAAAGTTATTTAAAGAAACACTTTCAGACCTGACTACGTTTACATTTAACATTTATGAATTTAAGTAAAATGCGTACATAAAATGACCATTTCGCATAATCATAAACCATGACGATTGCTGGACATAAAACCTTAAAAGCTAAATGGTAAACCTAATTAACATTGAGTAATCCGGATTGGAAGCAGTAATACTAATAAACAAGAAGATAAAAGGGCCGCCTATAAAGTGGCTCGTATAAATATTCGATCGTACTAATTATCATAAAAGTACATCCTTGCTTCACTCGTGGACCCATTACCGAATAGCTGTCATTAAGGAGCACGGTTCGATAAGAATTACTAAACGCCACCCACATCGCGTGTGTACTACAAGCTCGTAAACTGGAATATTATTTTGAACCTAGCAACAACATTACCTATCTTTACTGATCACTGTTGAATACATATATTGCCCTCAAGGGGTAATAAACGTTAATATTTTACAAGTCTTTTATTAATTTTAATAGATGAATATCGTTCGTTTCGATATATACATATGTCGAACATACCTTTATAGATACAGCGACATAAAGCGTTGCTGTCCATTGTTTTACTAAAACGATTTTTACAAAAACAGAACACAAATGCTTACAAAATACTTTAAGTTGTAAAAATATCAATATTTTAGAAATTGTTTTATTAAATCAATAATGACAGATAAACCATTAAGGAAGGTTATATGTATATTTTTATTGAAACAATTTTTTAGAAATAAAAAAAATATTATAATATTTATAAACGATAGACACCGATTTAAAGTTACTATAGTATATTTTAGTAAAGCGTGTGATCGACTTTTGTATGATATAATAGAAGTTATATCCACATTTTATCATTGAGATATTATTATTTATTGATATAATATATGTATATATATAACATTTAAGATTACATAAGTAAAAGTGTTGCAGTAATAAATATACAATGCTACTGACATTAAACTACATCTTCAAATCTCGATATTGATATTATATTTTTATGTATAGTCAAATACAGTTATTCAAAGCATAGTAAAGAGCATAGATTACGCGGTTCTCGAAAAGTCTCGATAAGAAAAAGTGATGTATAAAGTTAGGGCATAAATTTCGCATGGAACGTCTGCTTGCCTCCCGAACCGATCCGTGAGATTATCCCACTTCGACAGTTCGACGCAACTTTTTCTCTTGAACTTTGTATAATGCAATAACCTTTACTTGATAGAGATATGAAAGAATATTATCCTTTTTACTTATACATACGTTGTTTTCTCGCGTAACTCATTTTAGGTGAAAAGCTTTCGTATATTAAGATGTTTAGGTTCTACGGGGATTAAAAACAGATGTTATCGGTTTTAATTATACTATGTAGTTTTTCAACATAATAGCTAGCAATATTATCATAATAAGAATTCCTGCAGTTAAAAGACTCAAATCGCTTATAAAATCATTACTCAAAAATATTATTTATAATAACCAAACATTAAACTATGTAGTAATAGGAATGGTAAGAAAAAGAATCTGCTATTATATTAGTTGATTATATTATAACTTGTATCTTTATGAAGCAATGTTAACAAAAAAAAAAGTCTTATTTTATAACCGTCAAAAATTCGTTGACTGTGACGAAACAATTTGACCGTAAATATTAGTTTTGTCTAAAGATAATAAACTCTTTCGCCCATAAATAAAAAAATAATTATATACACACACACAGTTGAACGGTTAGTTTTTTTTATTAAAAGGTTTTACGAAGTTTAGTAATAATGTCGTCACGATAAAAATCAATTGTAGAAGTGGCTCACCTCAGGAGCTTCTCTTAATAACAGTGATCTGAAAATGGCCCCAAGCAGACCAAGTGAATGCTTATTTTGAATGGATTATTCTAAAAAATTATAAGTATTATATATTACATAATATTTTTTTGCTACATTATATTATTGTACGTGATGGTAACCACTATACAATCCAGACACAATGGTCACTACCATGATATTAGCGGTCCATCACGGTCGTCGTATTATCAGGTCGGTATGTACTTATTCATACATTATTATTGTTGATAACCTATGGATAGATATTTACATGAATACGCGTGTCTCTTAAACATTATTGTATGGATATTTAATTTTACTTTTTTGATTCTCGTGAGCTAATTACCTCTGCAAATACCCTGAGTTTTCGGTGAAGCAAAACTGTTTGATGAAACTACAGAATAGTAGGAGGTTATTTTCTAATACATTCCTAGAAATCTGCCATTCTCAAATAGAATCTTTGTCACCTAACACTTACAGGTGTACTCTTTATGTATACCGGGAACCAGTTGTCTAACAAGGTTTAACGTGAATAGGCTTAACAATCTTTGGGAACGTTGTCACTTAACTTTAGATGAATAAAAATAATGTAGACTACAGTTAATTCGTGTTCGTCTTGTTCAATTCAACCTTAGTTCTACCAAATATTATTTCTTTACAAGCCATTGTATCCACTATAAGTATGATTAAATATTGTAGTTTATCAGTTTCAATCTGTCTGATAATGATAGATAATTTAATATAGTAGCGTTATTATTGATACTATGCTCATCAGTATGTATTTCGATAATAATTGAGTAAATATCGCAGATTATGGAACAAACAGCCACTGTAAAATTGTAAGTAGCTCATTGTAGTATACATCTCATAAAAGTAAGTTACTAACAAACATGCCATCTAAAAGGAAAACATTTATGGGCGTTGTTGCAGAATAACGCCTTCGATCAAAGATTAAATTGCTCCACGATTTGACCGTAAGCACCGATCAGACTACAATTAAGTTCGAACTGTAGGTAAGAATTCAGCTGTTACGGCTTTAAAACAAAACATTTACCCGTACGCTTTTGGTGTTTTTAAAAAGGTTTACTATATTTTTATGAATTTAAATATTTTTCAATGGTTTCATTAATTATCGATTTTATCAACAAACAGCAAATCGGTTGCATTTTTATTGGTATTTTTATTGTTAAGCTTTAAAAATTCAATGACCATTGCAACGCTTGATTGCGACTTTAAAAATTTCCCGTTTATATTTTGCGAGTTTTATGATAAAAAGAAATGCATCTAAGGTCGATAAATTTATTAATATACTGACTTTGATGAAATTGCCATATAATTTGGCCATTTTTTGTAAAAAGAAAATGTTTATTATCATTTTTATAGATTCTTATACCTACTACCAAGGTTGATATATGTTTACAAGCAACTTTGTTCAAGAATAAAAATTTTCTATGTTCTTTCTGATATTGCTTGCTCAATTAAAATGGTAAACAGTTATTAAAAAGCGCGTATTCCAAAAAATTGGTTTCAAATATTAGATTCTACTTAAAGTAACATTATTGAAGGTGGAATAAAATTATTGATTTAGTTACTCGGGTTACGACCTTAGGTAATATATTTATGTCCATAAAGAAAATATAATGTCTGTAATTAAATAAAGTGCTTTAAATGTGGTCAATTAATTAATATTTCAATGTTGGTTAGTGAGAATAAACAATTGTATATTTATTGTAAAATTAATTTTTGTCGTTAAGTTATAGTTCAATGCCTAGTTATAATGGTACCTTTTTTTACGTGGAGAAATCCATTTACGTATCCCCTCTTAGCCCGGGGGGATTGAGAGGGGTACGTGGGACTTACCTGGCGTTAACTGCCGGGAAAACCCACTAAAGCCTCACGGTCGTCTGTCGCCTTTCTGGGGCGACGCGGGTTCGTGCTTGCATTCACCGCGTCACCCCAGGTAGCTAACAAAACTAAAAAGAGGTAATACCTTTAACGATTTTGGCACTAGAATTATTTGAATTTCTATATGATATGATTCAGTATACTTTGGAATATGATAGCTCAGTGGTAGCGTTTACAAACACCGCATCAAGGGACATGAGTTCGAATCCACCTAAAATGAGACTGAGCTTTTGGTGAAGAAAAACATCGTGATGAAACCTTAACTACCACCCTCACCTCAAGGGCACTTGAGAGCCAGTCCCTTCACTAGGCTTACCGTATCCACCATCTTAAACTATTTTTTATTAAGATTCTGACCATAATGCTAAACCTTAATTATCTGAGACCGCTACATCATTTTTAGGGCAGAAATCAAAATGCGAGCTTTATATATATCCACCAAAAAGTTCTTCGATGATTTGTTGGAATTTGATTTTATTGTTTTCGAGGAAATAAGAACATACTTATATAATATATACGTAAGGCATACACTTTTTCTGTCTTATTCAACAACAATTTATTTATTGTTATTAGTGTATGAAGTGGTGGGAGTATTTTTAGAGTTTTGTGGTGAATTTGGCCACAATTGTGGCAATGAAGTTCGCGTAGTTTTTTCAAGTTATTAGTATTTCATAAGCTGTGATTAAATGAAATTTTAATATAATACAACTTTTATTTACTTGTATATATACTTTTTTTAATCTGTATCTAAGAAAAAACCGCTTAGCAAAATAAATGATTTAAAACAATCAGGTGACATCAGGTACTAGAAACCCGCTAAGCCCTATTCAAAAATGCGTCTAAGCACATTTACAAGCTACAAAATAATAAAAATTAGAAGTTATTTTTATTCTTTTTTAACATTAGGATGGAACTGGAACTGATCATTTCACTTTTGATATAGATTTGATAAAGAATGCAATGTTAAAACAGAATGCAATGCACTGTATGAAAAAGCAAATTATACAAAATCTAGACGTGGTAGCAGTAAAAATGGGAGGAGATTTGGAGCATTGAAATCTTCGTAGTTGTGATCATTTTATTTAAAGGAGAATTTTATGCAAACCAGTATATGTAAGCCATTTATTGACGATAGGTCATTTGAAGAAGATCGTTTCACACTCTATGTTACACTTGATTAATCATTTTATAAGTTCTTGTTTTATTCTTCAAATTAATAAATATAATATTTTGAAACAAATCTGTTAGTAGAATTTAGTCTGCTTCAGATGTCAAATGAATACTTCACTGACATTCTCATACGAAAATCACTTAACAAACACCATAAACCATTCTCATATTACACAAGATTCTACAACAAAATACATAACTGCAGGGGTTGGAAGTGAATAATTCGGTTTGATTTATGTATGTAGTCTTTACGGAACCAACGAGTCCTGCCTCATTACATGTTGACGTTGAATGATGATCATCGCTCGAAGAAAAATGCCGTGTTTAACCTCCAATATTCATAATTTAATTCCTATTGCAAAAAAGTGACGAATCGACGAGGCAATAAACTTTGTATAATTTTTATTTCATGTATTGGCTTATTTGTGCGATAATGTTTTGCGTAATTTTTGGTTCCACACGGATGAAGCCACAAGTAGAGCTAAATTTAAAATTATTATGAATGTTAAGAAAATACTGTTTTCATGTCTATTGTAAAAATAAATACAAAGTATATATATTTGCCCAGGTTACATGTGCAGGTAGTATCCACAGTACACTATTACAGGACAGGCATATTCAGTTTAACGATCAGATCGCATCACTATGTAACTTGGTAGTTACACGCTATCCATAATGTTAAATCGATACAAATGTTGTGTGTTCTGAACACAATTACAAATTGTTGGATATTTTCAAGAATGTTACCAACTATTTGTAACAAAAAAAAATGGAGGCAGTGGTACAGTAGCAGTACCAGTGGATATAAAGTTTGAAGTTTAACTACCAAAATATTTTGAGGATTACAGCGAACCAGGCGGACAGTAATTAGTCACTAAGATACCTTATCACTATGCTGTGAATTTATCTTGATAGCTTATTAGAGTATTCGGATACACAGATCGCTGGAAAGTCCTAACCTGTTACCACTGAGCCATAATTATTACAATTTTCAAAAAAGGTATATAGAGTCCCAAAGGGTCCCAAAAATTGTACTATTTACTAATGGAAATCACATAAATACCTACATTATCAATACATAATCGAATAATAAGATGTTAAAAAAATATATTTTTTGAAACAAAGAGAAACATTTAATCACTCATTTCTGCTCCGACGTTTTTTGCTTAAAGGGAAAACAATAAAAGTAAGCCGTTTGCACTGTCTGCTATTTTCAAGAAACGGATGTTAGTCGGCACTTCCGCTATCGCTACTTTGAGGCATTGTGCCAAATGATTTCATGATCTTTTTGTCCTGGAAATATCTTTGTAATTAATAAATTGTTATTATTAATATATTTAAAAGTAATACTGGGGTGATAATATTGCGGACATTTATGTCATGAGTAAGTTTTCTCTAATAAAAGTTTCACAATTGAGAGATTTTATTAAGTAAAAAGAATTGTTACCGAGATTCACATGAGATTAATAATAATTACCTACTATTAAAGCATTTTTTTTCTATTATGGCATATATAGGTATGTATATATGTATGTAGGAATGGTAATGTTGCCAATGTCAAGTGTAAGAACATAAAACCAGCGAACATAAAGTAAACACCAGATTTGAAATAGTAATTTGTGGGTCACATAAATATTAGTCTTGTGTGGGATTCGAACCTTCAGCATGCGTCAGTAGCGAAGCGACTGGCTAATAAACCATGAGGCTAACCATGTAGGTCTTATTATCTTTAGTGGAATAACAAAATACAGACCAGACTGCTCGAAAGTTAAAATGTTAATACAAATTTGGTAATTTATATAAAATTAAATTACATACATAGCGTATTAACATATAAAAATTGCTAATGTTCAATGAAAAAATAAATGTTATTGTTTTTGATTTAAAAGATAAAAGGGTTACTGTTTGAGGGCATACGGAGCAACAGACACAATAGAAGACCATTAATATCATAGGATAAAAATGTGTGATAGATAACATTCCGGTATTACCATACATCGCGATACTCATATCTGTGGATATTTCACAAAACAAGTCACGTATTAAATGAGAATATTCGGCCGAGCCTCCGACTTATTTATCATTCTTCTCAGAGCATACCCCATGAATTTTATACAAGATTGAACGATTTACTGAACAAAATTGATGGTACATCTATTGTGCAATGTCAGCGAATTGAACAGCTATGTCAGAGTGCGGAAAACTTTACTCACCTATAAGACTGCTTATATGCTATCACGAAGTGTTCTTCATCCTTGTCAGTGAATTTGTATTTAGTTTATCTGCATTTACTTAGTGACTTTAGTTCACTTTGAAACGATGATAGCTCAATGGTAGCCTGTACGGGCGCCGCGTCAAAGGGAGTGAGTTCGAATGCCTTCAATGAGCTTGAGCTTTCGGTGAAAGTAAACTTCGCTATGAAACCATAGTATGGTGGTAGGACTTTTTCTAATGCCCGCCTCGCTAGCTGCCACCCTCAAGTTTAAAATCTGCCGCCAAATACCTGTAGGTATGTTCCGACAATTGCATTTGAGAACCAGCGCCTCCATAGGTTTAGCGTGTCCACTATATTGGGCCTTATCATCACTTAATATCAGGTGAGATTGTAGCCCATAACGTTTAACCTATAAACTGTAAAAAATGCAATTTGTACGTAAGATAGTAAAAATGTTAGATGTAACACCTGCCCACGTGACACGCTTAGATATTTAACGTTTCGCCCTTTTATTACGTAATTCACAAAAGCAAGACTATAGCCAAAGTCGAGAATAATCGCCAATAAATTGACTAATTAAGTACACACATTTAAAAAAAGTCATAAATTTATACTAGGTTATGTTGTTATGAACCTTATTCCACATATTAAACTCTAAGAGATTGTTTTAAAAAGATATAGAGATATCCAGATTAAATAAATGTAAACATTCTTTGGTAATTTCTATTCACTTGGTTTAATGACTAACGACGAATAATTTATGAGATTGTAGAAATTTCTTTGAAGATTTTTTTGCAGTTACGCGGTTTGTGAAGTATCTCTACTCTAGAAATATACTGTTAAATAACCTTATATTATATTTCTGCGTTGAGTACGGTTTT
Organism: Actias luna; assembly: GCA_039707435.1. NCBI lineage: Eukaryota > Metazoa > Arthropoda > Insecta > Lepidoptera > Saturniidae > Actias > Actias luna. The sequence goes on along the minus strand of JAZHAC010000002.1, from coordinate 9,349,751 downwards.
CAGAGTTTTCAGGCATGGTGGTTCAAGATCGACAATGTGTTAGTGGTATCTTTGTTATCACAAATATCCACAGGCCACCACTTACAACAGATGAGTTATACATTTATTTATCACCTAAACCCTAACCTGTTACCAATGAGCTATAATTACTGCATAAATTAAAAATAAATTGGTAGTGTTCCAAAAATTGTATTATTAACTAATCGTAAACACAACAACAATAAATAATATAGATGTTATTTTCTTTTAACAAAGAAAACTCTTTAATCAAACATATCGGATCCGAGGATTTTTTACTTAAAGCGAAAACAATAAAAGTAAGCCGTTTGCACTGTCTACTATTCTTGTCCCTTGCCTAGGTTCCAAGGTAAATACAAAAAAAAAATGTAGAATCTTGTGTAATCGATTATTTATTAGTACTTGTTTTTATTTCGATATTATACTTTGAGCTCTATGACTGGCTTTATAGAATAACATATTTTATTTTCCATTGTATTGTATTATGGTACCTTCATACTTATCTCTCATATATAGGTTAATCCGTCGACTAGGGTTTTTCACAATGTATAAAGATGGAACAGAATACCCCTCAACTGGCGTCTACTGATAAAATACTCATTCAAAAGAATTCGATCAATCCCGGTAGCCTGTCTATTGTGTAGTAGTCTTTTTATAAACACGAATGACGTATTTTCTGGGGAATATTTAGGATTATATTGATGTTCAATAAAATATAGAGATTCATTTTTATTTAAAACTGATTTATAGATATTATTACTAGCTGGCCTGGCAGACCTGGTTCTACACTTTCCAGTACTCAATAAATTAACCTCAGTGTCACCTACCGCATTTATGAATAATTATATTGATTTTCTTTTTTTTTATATTTAAGGCTTAGTGTAATGGCCATAATCTCACCTGATCTTAAGTGACGATACGGCCCAAGTTGGTAGACACGCTAAACCTGTGGAGGAACTGGCTCTCAAGTGTAACTGCCGGAACACACCTATTGGTATTTGGCTGCAGATTTTCAACTTGAGGGTGGTAGCTAGCCAGGCGGACATCAGAAAAAGCCCTACCACCATGCTATGGTTTCCTCACGATGTTTTCCTTCACCGAAAGCTCACGCTCATTGTAGCTGGTTGGATTCGAACTCATGTCCCTTGACGCGAAGTCGCACACACTACCACTGCGCTATCATCGCTTCAATAAGCGTTCTTTACATAAGTAATTGTTAAAAGACATTTTGGCTACAGGCACAGAAGTAACTCCCGTCGTAGTGTTACGAGTATCTCGAGTGTGGGATCAACAGGTGTAAATTAAGAAATCAATAGGGTTAGCAAGGATCTGTATTCGATTGGGTATCGTATACCATGTACTTGGTGATACTTCGTCATGGCGCATATCTTTTGTTTAGGGAACCATCAGGGTATTCTCAGTAACTACCTACAGGGACTAGAAGCAATACAGTTCCAAGCGCTTTCTGATAGCTAGTAAGTAAGGAGAGAATATAGGGTTGCCTTAAAGATTTTTGTGGGTATTGCTGTTAGCCATAGGTGCATTCACAGCTTTACCGTGCTTTAGGGGCGAGTACTAAGGCACTCAGCCTGAAGCAACGAACACAAGGGAGCCAGGAATTGGCCGCTCCTTGGCTTGGGTTTTTGCCGGGAACGTGAAAAGAAAGCGCGATCGTGACTAATACTAAATAGGATTCAATACTAAGCAGTTAACCTACTCAGTTACAACGCTGATTACGTACGCGAAACTAACCTCCTAACCTAAAGGATTTTACTGACTTCACCTCAGAGCGCCACAAAGTAGACTGTACTTGTCCTAAACAGCGTTTATCATAATACAATAAAAATCCCATTCAGAGCCAGGGTGGTCTCTCATAGAACCCTGCTGGTGTACATCAGTTGTGTACCAAATATTCCTACCATAGCCTGTCTGATAAACGCAAAAGGGAGGTACGTTAATATATTTTTTCTAATAAAACTAATTTAAACGGATTTTATCGCGGTTATTTATTAAATTTTGATCCCGACGTTTCGAAAGCTTTTTGCGAATTTAATAAATAACCGCGATAAAATCCGTTTAAATTAGTTTTATTTCAATGAATAATATTCGCGTAAACCTAAGAAATCATTATATTTTTTCTAAGTTAAAATAAAAAGTATTTTCAGTTGCCAAAGTAGGAACAATAATCACCAGGTCCTCGGTGTTGTTGGGCGTTAGTACAACAATACATATAAAATAAAACATGTGATTTGATGTCTTCTGTACAATATACACTTGTATACCTATTATCAACGAAGTTATACTTTAATGTTTATCTATAAACTTAATTCTATAATGCACGACTTATCACCGTGACATTTGTATTGTATATAGTAGGTATAGTTTAGACAAAATGCTTTTTCTCAAAGTCTATCCCCAGTATTTCTGATTTTTCTTTCGAATGTTTAACAAACAGTTAACTTCTTAATTAAAGTTGCATATTTACATGCATATTAAAACGGCAGAAAAATAAACATCACTTTAAAAGCTTGTTGGGTGGGAGTATAACACGATTACTTCACTACAAGCACGTATAGACAAATCACATATAAATTTATTCTTTAGTTTTATTGATTTAATATACTATTTTTATCGAATACTAATTTATATTTGGATATTATGGTAGTCATTTAATTAAATTATAGTACTGTATATTTTAATTAAATCAACAGGGATTTCTATTGACAATTATAACATTCACAGAACTAAGTGTCGATGTAAAGGATGGTCATGACCTCCCTAAACTAAATGTAGTGATCCATTTTAAAAGCTATTGTTATACAACTTAATTATTAGACTATTTGATTTTAACAACAACTGGAACGTAGTTTATTAACACCGATTGCTATAGAAGCACGACGCGAGGTCGGCTAGAGTTTTTAACTACTTACGCAAAAAGGCCAACATGTCCTCGGCTATGTTACGTAACCTCACCTTTCACAAGTGCAAAATGTCCTTCAGACACAAGCTCACAATCTATAAAGTAGGTCTTCGTCCCATGCTAACCTACATTTGTCCTCTCTTCGCCCACGCTCCACAATGCACTCTGTTAAAACTCCAAAGATTCCATAATAAATTCAAACGGTGTACCGTCCGTACATGAACCTTCCATTCATATTCGCCTACGTCAAAGATCTCACCAAGACCTTCTTCGATAAGGCTGAGGTTCACCCCAACCCTTACATTACAAATGCAGCTGACTACATTGCAAATTCCCGCCACCAATCCCGTCGACGAAATAACTAGAAAAACGCGCTCCTCCCTGCCGTCTTTTCAAACCGTCCGTTTCCGCGTACACGTACGCGTAACCGCAGATCTCGTAGCCGAGGCCTAACGGTTAATTTCACTCCCGCACACCCGCCGCGGCCTCCCTCTGCAGACGCTTGAGCCTAGGTTCGATCCTCCGAAAAGGAGCCCTTGTGTGACTCTGCTCGCGCGATAAAGCAACACTCTTCAACACAGAGTACATCATCACATTGCATACCGCCCGTGCACACCCACACGCTAAGAACACGATTCCGTAAGGGACCACCCCGCGGCCCTACCAGTGGTTTTTTGACCTTTTATATATATAACTAGTTCAACGGATGCCTTTTAAAATCAATGTCATTACTCATTTATTTCGCGCAATGCACACAAGATGTGCATTTAACTAAGTAGGTAATTAAAAACTCAGCACAGTACAATCTACTCCACCCGAATTCCTTGCCTCTTTTGTCACTACTTTACTTAAAGGCCTACTCCAGTAGGCCAGTCCTTATCGTGTTTTATTTTATTCGTACTCCGGCAGCAACCCTAGCTGCGATTCGGCAACTATGGTACCCTTGCACCCACTGCCTCGGGGTTTCGAGGCTGAGTGCCCTCAGCATTCACTCCAAAAAGCCCTCCCAAGCTGTAAGAGCCCATACGGATAAAAACGTATGTCCTTTCTAAAAAAAAGCGGCTAGTGTTTAGTCAAAGCGAAGCAGTAAAATCATAATCCGGAATGATTTATACTGGACAGAGAGAGAAACATGAGCGGTGGATGTGAGTGTTGACAATTGTCGATAAAGGAGACCTTCTTAACCCAACATCCATAGTCGCAGGTCTCGGACACTGCTCGATGTTATCCTCTCTGCCACAGCTACTAGGTTTATTACATCTAACAATATTAAGAACACGATTATAGTTGTAAATAATAATGTTTGTATTAACAGAACTATTAGTCAAAGTAAATGATTATTATTATAAGTGACTAACATCGAGAGTTAAATCCTTATACATTCATTACATAAATATAATTGTGAAAGTACTTTTAGAATTACGCATTGAAATTTAAAATCGAATTTTACACTTGCATATCCTTACTAATATTATAAATGCGATAGTGAGTTTGTATGTCACTCTTTCGCGCTACAACCGCTAAATCGATTATAATGAACTTGTGAAAAACTTATTTGAAGTGAGACTCTTTAGAGTGGGAAAAACTTTGTATGAAACTTTTTATTAGGTCATCAGATTTGTTTTACAAAAGCGATATTAACACGAGTGAAGCTTTAGGTTAAAGATGGTAGCATATCTTATTTTGAAAGTTTAAGGTGAAAAAGTTTCAATTTTTTTACAATATCTAAATAGTTATTTACATATTTCTTTCAAAAAATTTCAATTTAGAATAAAATGAAATAGTATATTTTTTTAAAGTGTAACTGACATGTATGTATTTTGATCGTAACATAATTTAAAACCGAAAACTTCGGCATACCCAAAATTAATCAAGTGATAGAAAAACAAATGTTAAAGATAATACGAAGACAAAATTCTGCTTAAACGACGGAATTTTGTGAATAAAGTTAAGATAACAAGTTTTCTATACATTTCCGATGTATATATAGAAGGTATCATAATACAAAGTATCACTATTAGATTTGTAAAACAATGTGTTATTTTCTGAGAACTTTGATAAAGAACTAACGACAAAATACAGCTTTATACAAAAGCTGAAAAAGTTAGACAATGTCGTTTACATGCGTATGCCAAAGTTGTGAGTTCGATAAGTATGTGAGTTTTGGCATTATCATTATATTTATATCGAATAATGTAGACATATATTCTAAAATTAGTCTACATTTTGTAATAATACCAATAATTTTCCAATATATTGATATTTTATAAACAAACAATGTTAAATTTTGTATAATAAAGTGTACTTGAGGTACCCTTTTCAAAAATCTTTATAATAGGGTGAATAAAATTTCAACTGAATTAAATTTATATATTGTGTACTTGTTTAAAGTAATACTCAGTTTGTATTAGTTTCTTGTTGTATTATTCTTACAAAGAATTGTATGTAGATCTTGATATAAATCAAAAATAGCATAAAGAATTTAGCAACGACCAAAAGTGTTAGATTACAGAATGATATAACGTGGTTGGTGGTCCTACATAGGCCTGAGTGGTTAAATCATTTATACGAGTGATAAGAATGAAGTGGTCTCGTATGAAAAACGGATATATGTATATTGTCTCTCACCTTACAAGTGCATTCGCATAAATATAAAAGTGAATGATGTTCGCGGTGAAGCCGTCAGTTATCTCAGCATAGTAATAACTTATAATTTTAATTGAATCTTGTCTGGTATTTTTGTAAATTGAGGATTGTATTTCCTTTACCAGGAGGCTACGGTGTAATTAAAAACAAATACTATGACGTCTTAGCGAAGGATGAAGACTTATAATTATGGGTATTTACTCTGATAATAAACAAATGGACTGTATACATTGTCTCTTATATTTTAAGAACAAGAATATGTATATATATATATTACTTTGAAACATTGATAAAGCTACCTACTGTTTTTGTGTATTCGTAATAAATATAGTATACGATATAACTACAAATTTTATTAGGAATACATTTTGTATAGCATTGCTATTAAATTATTAATGAGTAAATAGGCTCCAAGAAACATGAATAATACTATGTCCAGATCTGATCGCAGTTGACTGCTTTATCCGCTATCGTGCCGTCGCTTGGAAAAGAATAAATATTTTTATTTTATAAGTTTGTCACTTGTTCATGTGGCAGTCATTCGTAAAATGTTCTCCACAGTTCATTATTCACGTCTTATCTTTATTATCCTCTCTGTAAAAGAACTTTAATTGATGCCACATGTTTGAAACGAATGTTTCGTCCTTGTCAACGTCTGCTAAAGCACATTTGGGGACAGAATTATTTTGTCAACACATCAGATTTTTATATGCATTTGTACAAATACAGTTCTTAATATCTTAAGGTTATTAATATATATGACAAATATTTTTATTTACGGTATGTAAGTACTTAAAAACTTTTAGCTACATAATTTATTTTTATTAGTTAATATATGTTTTAAATTTCCTTTGTTATTAAATAGTACTACTATATTTATATAATTACTTATTATATTACGTGCGGCTTCGCTAGCGTTAATATTGATTTTGTCAAAAAAATCGGATGACGCAATAAAAAGTTTCATACAAAGTTTACCCCACTTCCAATAAGTTTTTGTTCGAGAAAAAGTAGCCTATCACCGTCTCCACGTTCCCATCTATCTCTGTACCAAAATTCATCATAATTGATTCAGCGGGTTAGGCGTGAAATCGTAACAAACAAACAAACGAACTCACTTTCTCATTTATAATATATGTAAAGATTATGAATATGAAGAAATTGAGCGCCCAGTGGTAATTTGTACGGACATTGCGTCGATGGTCGTGAATTAGAATCTCTGCAATGAGCTCGAGTTTTCGGTGAAGGAAATCATCGTGATAAAATCATAGCATGATGGTAGGGTATTTTCTAATGTTTACCTGGGTAACTAACATCTTAAAGTTGTAAATCTGTCTCCAAATACCTATAGATATATTCAGGTAGTTGAGGCACTTCAGAGCCAGTCTTTACATCTAAGCTTAGCGTGCACATCATCTTCGGTCACATCATCTTGTAACATCAGTCGACGTTGTGGCCAAATGCTAAACTTATAAAATATTATAAAAAGAATAAAGAAAATTTGATCGTTTGATCACAGAGATATATTACATTTGACTTTATAATATAAAAATAAAACATCTTAAACAATATTAAAATAAATGAGCCTATTTTTTCAAAGTTATGATTCACTTTAGAACAACAAGGAGCCGGTTTTGATACATTAACTTATATCGAATTTCATTTTTTTTTCGTTTTTTATTTTTTGAGGATGCGATGTATAAAGAATATGTTTTTTTACCAGCGAGATTTATGACTTAAGTAACGGAAGTACGGAGAGGAAATCGAAATAAATCCACTACAGATGCAACGCCTCATTCACGCTCTATAAAAGTAAGCCGTGAAAGGGTTATAAAAATTTGAACTCGACGTAAATTATAAATAGAAATGATATATCTATTCATACGCGATGACAAGGAACGATAATTTAGTATTCAAAAAATCTGTGTGTATTTTAAAATGCTTTGTAGGCCTCAAACTAAAGTAAAGTGAAGGTACGATCCAAATACAAGTATGCCGCAACACACTTTTCTGTGTGTGTTAACAGATCTGCAATGTTTGAGTGATAGCCAGACAGACGAGCATTAAAAAACCTGTACAAATAAGGATTAATCACAATGTTTCTTCAGCCTACAATCAGATTTGTTATATATTTCAAACCAACATCAGTCGAGGCGCTACCCAAACCCACAACTTCTGTATAAAAATGAAATTATAATAATTTATTCATTCTAATTCATTCTGCAGGTAAAATTGATATTATTGTCATTCTAAGCTATCTGTCTCGGTTTACTAATAATCCCATACTATTTCATACTAATACTATCTCATACTAATACTAATCTCATACTAATTCCTTACTTACTACTGTTTAAAGTTGAATGAAATAAATGTTTATCAGCGTCTGTTTAACAACTTCTTGTTTCGCTATTGAAAGTGATCGTTATATAAGCCATATATACTTACTATCTACGTTTAAAGAGTGTTCTTTTGTAAAAAGAAATTTGTTATATATGGTTGAAGTACGAATTTATCATGGAAAATTACACACAAATTAAGTTTGAGTAATATTAAACGTACAAAGTACCATATTTTACTTATATTTCTGATATACATTATGATCATTATAAACCCCTCGTTTATTAATATCCAATCGTAAACTACACAGAACTCCAACATTTCTAAATCCGCATCAAATTCAAAATGAAATTAACAATCTGTGTTTAATTGTACGTTCTAAATTAATAATGTCGAGTATCCTGAATACGGTTTATGACATATTTGTGTTATAAAACCGTCTAACGTATAGTCTGTCTCAGTTGTAATTTTGCTGTGTAATGGTGCGTCAAAAGCATTATGGAATACGGTGTTTGTACGAAATGGGATCAGCGTCACGATTTACATGACTGGTTTATTAGTACCTACGTCATTTTATTTCAGAGTTAAATGCCCTTTTTTTTGATGTGATAGATTTAATACCATATCAAGTGCAACGTGCAACCGCTGCGGTTTGACTGTGAGAACTACAAACAAAAATTGCTGTAAGTTTAATATTGGTGCTATTTTAAATATGGGTAAAGATACGTTATGTATGGCATCATGCAATAGACGTTCTGCTTCCTTAGTGATCTTTTTTTATTAAGTTTCTTTGAAATGAGTTCCATCTTGTTATATATTGTTGGAGAGCTTAGAAAACGGATACATTTTTAAAATAATCTGCAAGCCAAGTTTCATAACGTTTTTTTTAGTTTTTAAGGCATGTTAGTGGAAACAAATCTCAAAAAATATTGAAATAATATCGTTTTTGTCCCCCATTATTAAATTTGGACCGACAATTGTTGTTTTAATATTGATAACATAACCAGTATTTAATTGTTTTTATAAATCAAGAGAAAGAATTGGATTCAAATTGATACTTACAAAAAATGATGTTGCATTTTTTATTTTTAAAAAAGGTAAAAATCATGATAACTCAGTATGGTTCACTTTTGCATAATGCATATGGCGGTTAAAATTATCGCATTGACTTAAAGGCACAGAAATGAACTGAGAGCCGTTGATTTTTATAATAAAAAGATATAATGCATGGGCCGACGTTTCCCAGTTTCTCAGTCGCAGCACTATCTATTGCGTTCAGTATTACTATGGAAACTTGTATAAAAATATATTTATTGTTTTTTTTTTCTATGTGATCGCTAAGTCCAATGATATTATAAGTAAAATTTTATTGATACGATATATGCGCTCCGAGTGTGGTATGCTGATTTTGTGCCAGTTCACACACTTTAACCTCAGTGACGCTTCGGTGTTCGAGTAAGTGTCTTGTGTACCAATTGATAGAACAACTGTCCCAAAAAGACTGAAAATTTCCTCGTGTATAATGCGACATTGTACAATCTATACAAAGAAAATTTGTAAAGATTAAAAGATCTCATTTCATTCGTAATTATTTGGTAGCCTCCCATTAGATAACAAAAACCTATTACTAATCTTCCAACATAACACATCATATATTTTGTCGCAACCGACTTTTCCTATGCCAAGTAAGGGAATGCAAAAAATAACATAGACTTGGTTTTATTTACACATAAATATAATAAGCAGCGCCTCGTACATTATTGTCTTTCATTTGTAGAGTGAGTGTACATACTTTGTCATAATTTGTCTTACTGATGTTTCAAACGTACTTCGTCACTAACATGGCATTAGTAGTACATTACGTGAACAGACTGCTATATGTGGACTCACTGCGTAGCTTCGTTCGTCCTTATTCCCAAATGTAGGTACATGATTTCATAATAACAATTATAACGTTTCCTTATGTTAGTTTTCTTTTTTAACTGTACCGTAAATCTATGAAGCCATTACCTTTTTGTATATTATTTAAAACGACGAGCGAAGAGGCGTATTCGAATATCACTTCTGTTGGTTACTACCTTGTTTGAATTCAACAGTCTCCAATAATGAGAACTATACAGCTAGCTGCTAATGTTTCGATACTGATTTTTATATACAGTTATATGCATAACACTATGTTTATTAAATGTATGTGTACGCAACCATACATAGTAGGTTTGTAAATAAGTAACTGGCAAAACTATAAGCTGTCACTCTTGTCACAGCTCGATCGAAAGACGGCGCATGCAGATTACTAATGTATAAAATTTATTATTATATATATACAGTTTATTTTGTTTATTGGCTATTATTTAATATACATAAATTAAACCAGCGAGCTACAGTATGTGGAATTTATTTAGCATTAATAGGTGGAATGAATATAAACATTACTATGTTAAATGACAGAAGAATATGTATTTAAGTATGAAACAATTTATAAAAGTACAACTATTATACCATCGACAGGGTCCTATTAGAAAATTTGTTTAAAACAATATTAACAACAAATAAATAATTACATATCATTTTTTTCTGTGACATATTCTACAACAAACACTTTAATTACCTTATTGCACTGTAATAGATGTTGTAAATATCACTCGATGACATTAACGCCGTGGTCGTAAACCCCAATTCCTTCACTAATAGTCCTAAGTAACGCAAAAGTATTTTGAATGCAGACAAACCATGTAAAATTCTTAAATCTAGGTACATTATATCTTATATAGTTTTTTCACGATGTAAGTGGTTCTGTTATATAGTTTATAATGATTAAATAATAATAAAATATATGTTAAAACATGAACACTACTACTACTATAAATTTCACAAGAACTCTAATAATATATGCGGCTTTATTTGTTTTATCTTATTTGCTATATTTGTATGCTAGAAATATCGTAAATTATGTAGATTGTTGAGTTTTAAAGTAAAAAATTAATTAACTTTTAGTTAACACATGTTTCAAGTAAAATTTAATATATTGATAAATAACGGTTATAAAGAATAGCCTTGCTCTATTAAATAGTAAATAACCTTTAGAAAGCTATCGATGTTCCAGAATACGTGCACGTTTGCGACATATTTGTTATCGCGTGGACTCATTAATCACTGTTGGGATATTCTGCGGTAGCTTTCCTATATTTCGGTGTTTCCCTTCCGCGGCCTAGACACTATTTACGCCACAAATGCTCGTAATCTACTAAGTGATTCGTGTTATTATTTATTTTCTTTATTCCAATAAATATCTGGAAATGTGGCATAAAATATTCTAAGGTTTTTGCTTACTTATTGTATATTATTTTGATATGTAGAAATATATATTCCATTTCATTTTGTTTAATGTTCATTCATCATTTCTGTTAATTTCGTAACCCTTAGTAAACGCGGATTAATATATAACCAAAGCTAACGCAAAGCAAGTTTTCAACTGATGACCAACATTTTTGAATAAACTTTCATTTAATCTATGTCGTTAAATATAGTACTTTTAATATTTTATAGGTTTAGCATTATGGGTACAATCACATCTGATGTTAAGTGTCGATGTGGCCCTAGATGGTGGACACGCTTAGCGTAATGGAAAGACTGGCTCTAAACTGCTACTGCCAGAAAACACCTGTAGGTATTTGGCGGCAGATATTCAACTTGAGGGTGGTAGCTATGTCTAAAAGAAATGTGAGCGCTGTCCATGATATCTGGCAACACGGGAGTTTGAAGTGTCACCGTGGTGCATTTAAGTGGGTAGTGTTGTGTGACTAGCACCTGATGAATCACCACATGCCCCTCTCGCCTTGGCTCAGGCTAATTGTTAGTGGATTCGATCTCACGTTTTCCGGCATGGCAACTGCGACTGACGGAGGACATTTTCCCTTTTGACAGTCGCTACTGTCCCTGGACCGTACTGAGCTTACCATTAGATGAATCAAGGTCATTCTGCCGAGCCAGGATAAAAAAACGTCCCTTGATGCGGCGTTCTTACACTCTACCAACTGATCCATCATCGCTTCAGCTTTCGGTTCGTGACATAAATGTATCCTATAAGTTGAATCATAATAGTAACTATCATAGTGTCTAATTTCATCAAAATACATCCAGTAGTTTCCTAGTGATGCGCGTATGGTAGTAAAAAAGCCAAAAATTAAAAAAAAATCCGATACCAACAATAAAAAAAATTAAAATTCCAATTAGTTCATATTACGAAAGTTTAAGTAACATTTAGGCATTTAGACTATGCCAAATGGATCGACAAGATGTTGTACACGTGTGATCACTAATTTTGGTTAGATTCTCGTCGTCTTCATGACATTCACCTAAATGGTTTAATGTATAAATAACGATACTCTATAAATATATGTTGTGCCGCAGTCGTGCGTATCAGTTCCCTTTTCTTTCTGAAAATAGTCTAGACTAATATATACCAATAGGATTAATACATATTGGTATGTTAGCACACGTAATTATTATTCTATTATTATTTGGAAATACTGTTGATTTTTCCATATCTATATTATGTCTGCATGATTTTGCTGCGTCATATTTGAGGGCGAAATAATTAAATATTTCATTTATTTCGGCTTTCAACAATAAATCCGCACGATAATTTAATGACAGGCACGTCCTATTCTTAACAGATTCGATATAATTTGTTAGCCAAATAATCCGGGATTTCTATGCGAACCCCACTACTCCATAAATAAAATCGTTTCCAATAAAAGAAACGGAGACAATTATGGCACGGTGTAGTCGGAACGAGCTAAATTTCACCCACATTATGGCAAATAATGGCAAACAGTAGGCGATGCGAGACTCCCTCTTTCGCTTTGCATCGATATGTTACGCTCAAATCCCCTTTACATCTAAATGCATAGTACGAAATCGGAAAAAAATCGCAGGGAAAGTTGGGCCGAGTGACGTAACAATGTGAATATTTATGTCTCGGGCACGTGTCGATTTATCACAAAGGCAACATGTTATTCGCATAGTAGTAATTAAATTACAGTCTACTGAGCGACTATTTTCGTAACATAAAATAATACTTACACAAAACTAATCATAACTTATTATACTACTCTGACGGTAATTTGTATTTTTTATCATGTTTTTATTAACCCGTCTGTTTTATTAACATGTCTGTCCGGGTGGAATTTTGTAAGTGATTTTAAAGTAACTTCCCCATGAGCTAGATACTTGAAATTTGAACCATAGCTCAGAAGTTGATGACAATGAATGAAAATAAGAAAAAAATTATTTGTTTGCTTTTTCGAAAAATTATAAATATACTTGAATATAGCTCAAATCTAACTAACAGATGAACAGAATATATCAAAACTTTATTCCCATAATTCTAAAAAGTACAAAATAAAGGATTAGAAACGAAAAACATGCGACACATGTTTATAGTTATGTATTGCATGTTTTCAATAATTTTATTATTATTTTACTGTTATACTTTAAATATGCATTCCACTAATAAAACATGAATAAATAAAATTTATTTTTATTTTGACTCATTTCGCGTATTCTACTACTGGTACTGATTTTGTAATAAAAATATTGTACTAACATTTCTTAGCAAATAATTTGCTATAATAATAATTTATTGCTTTTTACTTATTTGGGTTAAGCTAACAGCAACAGAAATTGTACCCATGATTTATCAATCGAATTTCAATCACACAATCTACTAACATTGCTTTTTACAATTTAGCCATACATACACAACGTTAATATATCTATATAATTTGTTTAATTCGCAGAGAATACACTCAGAATCGTGAAGTTTTATTATATAAGTGAGATTATTTTAGTTAGATGATGGGCTATAACTACTACTGGGCCTGAACTAAGTCGTTAGTATGTAGTTTATGAGCCTTAAAATACTAGACATTTCGGCCGAGTTATAATAACACTGTACAAAATAATAAAATAATACATTAAAACTTGCAATGAATAGAATGAAATAGTATTTATAACGAAAAACTAAAATATAAATGGTTGTACACTATGAAAACGTTTTTTACAAAAGAACTTAATGTCACTTATTTGGTATTATTGCATAAGGCAGTGGGGACACTTTAGCCCCCGGGAACGCAGTCCACGGTACGTCTGTAAGTCTATTAAGACGACTTGCTGTACCCCCAGGGAGGTTGAATCGCTCGAGGGCAACACGATAGAAAAACATTGGATACTGAGAAATGTCACCTGCTCTGTAAATAGAGAGCTTATGAACTAGCTTTTGTTAGTGAGATACAGACGCTTTATAGGATTTTAAATCTATAAAATGATATAAAAGAGAACGTAACATACGAGTGAAGACAAACGTAGAATTGAAAAAAAAGTGTGATTTAATGAAACCACGATATAACTAACTTTTTTTGGGATCGTATGAATTAAACTGAAAATTTTCCTTCCATTCCATTTTCCTTCATTCCTATCCTTTCCATTTTCCGGTTTCTTATCCTAATAATTGGAAAATGGAAAATCAATGCTACACGGTCAGCTGATGCGAGCCATAGGCGCCGCTATATCGGCGTTGGCTGCTCTGCCACACGCCTTTCACTTCACCCCTACTCCGTGGCTGGCTGTAATGCGACAGGCGATAGATGGACGAAAAAAATTGAGGTGATATAAAAAAAAGTTTCACTTTAAAATAGTATATACGAAACAGTATATATAATGAATAAGTTTTTATGACTGTACTAAAGGATTATTAATTAATCCACTTTAAAGTTGAATAAAGTGTACTGTTAAACATGACAATGAACAGATTTTAGTAGGTATTTTAGATTTAACTATTTAATTAAAGCCAGTCCCTCCACAGGTTTAGCGTGTCTACCAACTTGGGCCGTATCGTCACTTAAGATCAGGTGAGATTATGGTCTTAACGTTAAAAACATAACTATAAAATTTGTGTTTTAATATTTTTTTAATTACACCGTACATATAAAGTGATAATGCAAAAAAAATTAGTATCCGAGTTTTGTGAGAGAGTGTATCTCCAGAACTCTTGACTTGCTTTGAAATATTCGTTTAATAATTGGTTGAAACTTTGATATTTGTGGTATACAACAACTAGCGGTACGACGGTATATACGATTGCAATACTCCAAGTGTAACCGTAAGCGCTTTAAGCAGTATATATATATATATATATATATATATTTTTTTTTTTAATAGCTTATCGCCGTCGCCCGGACCTCGTCTATCTCTATACATAAATTCATCATAATCGATTCAGCGGTTTAAGCGTGAAAACGTAACAAACAAACAGACTCACTTTCACATTTAATATATTAGTAAGAAAGTAAGGATTAACCCATAAAAATTTGGAAATGGTTACTAGTAGCAGACATAGTAATACTGGTCGATGATACATAATATTTTGATATTGCTTCCAACTATAATACAACACAGCTGAAACCGAAATATGAAACAAAAGTCATCAATGAGATTACATCCAAATTCTTTGGTACCGATCAAAATCAGAATCGATAGGATCGGAAAGCGAATGAAGCTCCTCGAATCTTGATTTATCGTGCAATATCTATAAAACAAAATTGCGGATTGTAAACTACGGTACACTTTTATAGTTAGACTCGGTCAACAGATGTAGGAACATTCGACGCCTCGAGGGACGGGGGTCGTGTAACATTGTTACTGGAGTTCAAGCAAGACCGACAGCCATTGCCGAGGCAAATTGTGACCGTAGGGTCACCGTTCCTCTATTTACTCGGCGAAATTACGATGAGCGGAGTAAACATAAGGTAGTATAACGCAAATAATTGAATAATTCAAACGAAATGAAATAGCAAATTGTTAAGTTAATTTTGTTTTTTTAAAACAAAAGCTTGAGTTATGAATGTCATAACAGTAGTGTATGCACCATTAGCGACCAAAGTTATTGCATCGCAACGGACACTGTACGATAATCCGTTTTATTATAGAAATGAAATGTAAATTCACTGCGGCACCAGTATGAAATTGATTTAGACTAGTCACAACAACAATTAGAAACGTATGATGTACGGTTTGTGGCGGCATACACTGTTGTCTGTTTTAACTCGTAGATATAAATTATTCTATTATTTCTCTTTTATTTGACATTATTATATAGTGACAATTGTGCTAATTTTGTTTATATTTCTGCCACCTTAAGACATACGCACAGGTAACTAAAACATAGACTGGAGAAATTATTTAAAGAGATAAATTTATTTTAGATTTAAACATAATTCCATTCCCGAAAAATATTTACACACCAAAGTTTGCTACCAGCTGCACTTATTATTCATAGTTTTCGAGCATATAAAAAAAAACTTATAAAAACCTAACAATGTACATACCGCAAATTTATTGCTGATTAGATCATTTTTTTAACTTTAATAATGACTATTATAAATCCTATTAATATCAATGATTGAAATTATTAACATACAAATTTATCTTCAAGGAACACAAAATCATATATTTAAAATATTATTATAAGGCAATCGTCACATTATAGAATTTTAACAATGCTAAACTTTTTAAATGATTCCTGATAGTTTATATGTCTTCAAAATCAAAACTACTTTATTCGTTGTCGGTACTAAAACGACATATATGAGCCAAAACCACAACGTCCGTTTCAAAAAAGATTTTTGTTAATTAATAATTTTGAAATTTAACTTGGTGTTCCTAAGATTAGCGCGTTCAAACAAACAAATTTTTCCGATTTTAAACTCATATTTTTGCAATATGAAATGAAATCTAAGTGTTTCATTAGTTTCATTTTTCTTTGAAAATTTACAAAATGTATATCAATATTATAAAAGCGGTAAAGTTTGTTTGGTTGAACTATTGCGTAATCTTAGTAACTACCAGTTAGATAAAAAAAAAACTTGTAATTGTTAGAGCAATAATTAAGAAAGAGCAAATTATTTAACATTACGCTACCACCGTTAAGACGAACCTGTATACGAAAAGTTACAAAAACGGTCAAAATTATTGAATACGGTTCAGTTTCACAAGTACAAAATTCCGGACACAACCAGAAGGTATATATAACAAAACTCAATTTTCTGTTAGCCACGTACGGGGTGAAGGCTCAGTGTATTAAATATATTGAACCTATCGATCAGGGTTAAGTTGTCTGAAAAAAGAACTGCAGCTCGTTAATCATTCTAAATACCCTTTCGACGGAAGCATACGGCTAATCTCTAGTAAGAGATCGTTTCAATTATTTCACATGTGTATGTTTACAAGTTTTATTAATTGCATTGTAGTCATACTGTTATTATTATCTTGAAAAATTTCTATGGCATCTGCCAACTTGGGCAATTGCGCCAAAATCAAACGAGAATAGCCATACAACGAATACAAGCAAATAGCTTGAGAACAGCTATTTTCACACAGACAATTAATTGTCCCGTGCGGGGATCGAACCTTTAACACGCGTCAGGGAGGCGATCGCTTAAGCCGCTAGACTAACCGTGCAGTGAATATCACAACCTATATGTTTTTTATATATTTTTTTAAATTCAGCTGAATAGAATGTACCTATTCATATTATGCGTTTTATTTGGTATGAATGTTATCATTAATGTAATATAAGGTTTCTGAGAAACAGTCCACTTTTCTTATATCCGTGTAAAAACAAAAATGAGACATAGTAATATTAGTACTTTCATTCATCGACAATGAATTTAAACCCTTACTCTTGTAGATTTTCTATCATCTCCCTATAATAAAAAGGCTAATAAAGTTCGCGTATTGCCGGTACCATCCGATACATTCGACATAGCAAGAACAATACTCTTTTGTGATCGAATCGGTCCACTGGCTACGAGGCATTGTATCACTCTTTTCAACCCCCCGTCATGTCGTTCTATTTCTCATTTCTAAAGCGAAAGGCTAAATTATTTTTAGCTCACTTTGCAGTAGTTTATCAATGTTTTTCTAGTATGAAAAACAAGTAATTTTAAACGAAAGCTCTACATGAGAGTAAATTCAGTATTCTGTGCATGAGAGTTAATATTTTGTGTAAAAATAAAACTGGCTTTTTAATAGTTCTAAAGGCTGTATTGAACTTCAGGCATGGGTTTGAAACGCTTCATATTTGTAAAATGTGACATTTCTATCTGCTAGCTATAACAATGATAATATTATTGAATAGTGCGTTTTGAAATAGAAAACTATGTTTTATGCCTAGAAATTACAAAAGCTTATTGAAAGAAAGAAAGAAAGAAAATAAATTTATTTACAAGACACAAGGCTACACGGATAAAGTAAAAAATACATGAAAATTAATTAACATGCAATCTTAAAAAAAAAACATTAGACATACTCTAAAAAAATAATAAAATGTTATAATCCGCCGTGCGCCGCAGTGCCACTGTAAAAGACGCACAACTCAGCATAAGCTGAGTCACCATAATAGGCAGGTCCAGTGCTGATTTTCGGTTGTGGCCAAGTGGGTTTATACAAAAAAATAAATAATACAAAAGCAAAGTAATTATTCTAAAATTATATTAAGCACTGATAAAAAAATTATGTCTACATGTAAATATATACATACAGATACATATATACACACATACATAATATACTCAGTTACGTACCAGTTAAGTATTAATAATACAATAAAATAATTACACTATATTACATATACTCAAATTATATAATAGATAATAATAAGTATTAAATAGAGAATCAAATCAAAATTATAATAAAGGAGAAGAGAACTAAATAGCTGAAACATCTAAATTATAGTTTTCGAAACACACCTGGGAAACTAACAAAAACCTCTTCAGTTTATTTTTAAAACTAATCAAGGCGGTGGGTTATTATTCCAACATTTACTGGCGTTGTATCGAAAACTACCTCTGAAAGCAGCGGTACAGTGACGTGGAGTTAATAACTGTTTCGATGCAGTTCGTCGCTCAGATGATCTCTGACTACCTACCCAACCAATTTTCTTATACAGATATGATGGTATTCCTTAGTTAATAACCCCAAAAAGAAGACAAGCAAGATGTAGTTTACGCCTTGCTTTCATTGTTAATAATAGATGTTTATTAATTATTGGTGTCACATGACTTCTTGGTAATATAGTGAAGCAAAAGCGCGAACAAGCATTTTGAACCCTTTGTATCAAACGGGATGTTCTAGCTAGTAATTGAGGACCATATACTATATCAGCAAAATTTAATTTTGATAAAATCAATGATTCTACCAGCTGTAATCGTAACTCTTCACTTAGAAATGGCTTAATTTTATATAACACCTTCAGACGATAGAAACAGCTTTTACAAATTTTACAGCAATATGTGTTTCAAACCTTCTGTATCCACTGTATCTTAATTCTGTATCCACTTAGTTCTGTATTGAACCACATTGTAATTGCATCGATACGATATAATAAATACAAAGCACTAATCATCTCCGAAAGACAACTGTAATTTCAAACCAGAAAAGTGTATTAGGTACTTTTTAGTAACATTTGATAAATATTTAGTATTTTACATACTAATCCTAAAATAGTAATAGTGTTTGTTAGTTTGTATCAACACGCTAACACCTTAAGAATACAGGTCAAATTGTAAAAGTTATTTTTGTATTTCCATGGTGGTAAGTAAGGCTATTTCTAATGCCCGTCTGGCTAGCAACCACCCTCAAGTTGAATACCTGCCGCTAAATACCAATAGGTGTGTTCCGGCAGCTGCACTTGAGAGCCAGTTCCTCCACAAGTTTAGCGTGTCTACCAACTTGGGCCGTATCGTCACTTAAGATCAGGTGAGATTATGGCCAAAACGCTAAACCATAACAATAAAAGAATAAAAATCTGTCATCGAGGAAGGCTTAACATCACGCTACGACATATAGGAGCAAAGCTGTATTGAAAAAAGTTCATGGACGGAGATAATATCAAATAAGATTCATAAATTTAAAAGTCCCATCAATCTGTTTTATATAATTAAGAAGAAAATGCTTTAATCAATAAATGTAGAAATTACCTTAGGAAGTTATAATTAGACTTCAGAGTATTACCGGTTCACCAGCATATATTCCACTGTAGGTTTATTTTAAGACAAAATTAACGATATGTCAGAGACACGACTTATTGTAAACTCGGCTGTAATAAGTTAATTAAAATTAGATCCCTCGGAAGTTCTCCGAATAGTTAGGGATTAGTGACAACGGTGTAATCCTGATAACAGCTTGACATAAATCAGCTAATAGTCGCGTCAGCGTGCCGCGCTACCGCTACGTCGTGCGTCGAAGCACCCTAATTTACTATCGTATTAGGCCACGTACCGCCGATTACTTTATACAAATGTCTAGCTTAAAATTAACGAAGCACCCGTTTCAATTTCCATTAATATAATTTTGCTTTTAAAAAGTAATTACTAACAAGTAAGAAATATATAAAAATAAATAATTGATTAAGCTATTAGAAAATGTTACCCAATGTTTATTAAAAGAGATAAGTTTAATTTTTCATATTTAATTTTCGCTACAATTTTTTAAATTATAATGGACGGTAAACATTCAGATAGCCCATCTGATGGTAAATATTTATTGTCACTTATGGACAGCAGTAACACCATGGTAATATAGCCATGTTGCTAATCTTGAAGGAAAGGGCTGGTTCGCGTTCACTATACGGCGATACAAAGACTCATACTGAACCTTTATTTTGCGGCAGTGTAAACCTGATAGATCGAGGATTACATGGTTAACTGTCATGACCAAAATCAAAGGTGGTACCAATAATTGCCAGAGCCTCGTCGGTTACTCAGCAGGGTGCGCGTGCAGGTGAGGATGGCTTGGGTAACTTAGATGCTATTCGATACCCCCTGTACGCCATAATATACTAGTACTTTTATGATCTTTTTATGTTATTACTAAATTCTTCTTGATTTTTAATTTTCATAATTTACTAACATGTACAATAACAGCCAAAAATAAGTACATCGTAATTTAACAAGTCTATTAATATATTTAATACATATATATATTTATATATAATCATTTAATTTTGATGCAATATATGTTGATTTACCCAAGAGCCATTATCTATTATCATTATGCAAATTACTTAAATTCACATTTATTTCGTATATATAAAAATGCTGACATTTACAAACTAAGCTTTGAGAGAGCTGAATCATAAGCGTTTATTTTTTATAATATTATATAATTGAAAATGTACTTCTTACAAATCTTAGTATCACTTAGCGAGTGCTTATCATGAAATGAACAAAGAAACGATGTATTCGAACAGAACTCGGGCAACAGGCGAGGGCCACACAGTTAGGCTCAATTTTAAACAATTACTGTTGAGCGAAGGGTAAATGTTTGCCTTCGACTTAGACCGAAGCCCGTGGATCGCCCACACGCGCGCTTGACAGGTATTCATTACATTCACGATGCACACGATGCAGCCTTCCCTGCCCATGCAGTTACGAAGATTTTAAATTTTGCACCTCAAATTCATAGCAGAAACGGCTTGGTAATGAGTTCAATTGATTTACTCATTTATGTACATTATTAATATTATTACTTTCTGATTCCGATATGAATCATATGGATGGAACCTCTGAAAAAGACATTAATTGAAATTATTCAATCATTTACCTATTTGACTACATAAACGATGCAAGCCACAACGTCACTGCTGTCACCATGTTGAGTGTTATCATGGGTTCGAATCCCACGTAGTTTTTATGATCCACAAATCATTGTTCTAAGTCTAGATATTACCTTGTGCCTGCTATGAACATGTCTATAAGTGCCCGCGAAACAGGCTTATATCCTATTAGTGTGAGTGTTATTTAAAAATAGTTAAAAATATGAAATAGTAAGATTTTCAACTTTGCTTACATATAATGAAAGCATTTGTATTCGTATTATTATTTTGAACGTATTTATGATTAATTTTACATTAGTTAGTATAAAAATGTATACTTGAAAAATTAGGTGCATGCAGTAATAATAAATTTCTATGCATTTATCTTTAACTATTTGTTAGACAAATTAGCCCTTATTAGCAAAACAAGCCCAACATAGTTTTAATTAGAAAACATTAAATAGATATCACCAAACATAATATCATTATGACAATTCCAAGAAAGAAATTGTTGACATTCGTCGTCAAATGCAAATCATATCTGTTTACAAAGTAACGCGGTGGTAAAATATTGACCGACGCGATACGTTACGGAATAATTCTACGAGTTGAAGACAAATGTTTGACACGGCTTTGTTGTCGACAGTTACTTCATATTCCACTATCGTTTATAAGATATCTCACTTTCTTAGTGTGTTGTAGGCGGGTACAAATTATCTATTTGTCTAACGTATTTTGAACATTTTCGTCATCTTCTTTGAATTTTTATTATAGCAGCTTGGAACTTATATAATAGAATATGTAGTGATGTACCTTCACCTGAGTAAAGCCACCATGCACATGGTCATAGATATTATTTTTTCTCCTGTGGCATCTGCTTATGTAAGTAATTTCGCCAATGTCAATTGGGACAAATAACCTTATTAATATTATAAATGCGAAAGTGAGTTTGTTTGTTTATTACGCCTTCACACCCAAACGGTTAAAGCGATTATCAGGAATTTTAGTATAAAGATAGACGGGAACCTGGAGACAATGATAGGCTACTTTTTCTGTCGAAAACCTTATTAGAAATAGAGTAAAGAGGAGGAGAAACTTTGTATGAAAATTTTTATTACATCCGATTTGTTTGACAAAAACAATATTAACGCGAGTGAAGCCGCACGTAAAATCTAGTACGTTATAAACAGGGTTTCTAAGTAATCAGTACAATGAAGACTAACTTAAAAAAGCCACAACACAGAACAATCATAATATGAATAATATTGTGTTACGGATACCGCAGGAATAATATTTAAAAATTTCTTACTAATATTATAAGTTCCAAAGTAAACTTGTTAAGCTTTCACGCCTAAACTGCTGAATCGATTATGATGAATTTTAGTATAGAGATAGATGGTAACCTGGTGACGGTGACAGGCTACTTCTATTCGCGAAAAACTTAAAAATACTAACGCAAGCGAAGCCTCAGGTAATTGCTAGTGTTATATTATATTTATAGAGATACAAACATAGAAGACATGACAATTTTATATATTAAACGAATGTACACAATATTTCAATAAAAGCAATTATAAATCTATCACAATGAGCTTCTTCTGGTTTGTTAACTTTTGTCAGTGTACAGTACTGTATTACTATAAAAGAAAACACAAAATTTGTCTCTCTTGAGGGAATACATTTTTGGTAGTAACTAGACGTAAAATAGCAACTAATGTATAATGAATTACTCAAATCACAAGAATTAGAAATTTTACTGTATACTTAATGTTCATTGAGTTTGGTAATTTTTTAGTGAAAATGCATGTTTATACCTGACCACTGATCCTGAATGACGAGGGAAAAAAAATGTATAGTGATTTGTGATGAATGATTACTTATTATAAATGGATAAATGTGAGATTCTTTTATTAAATTTCTATGGGTTCAGCATTTTAACCAGAAACCAAAACTGAAATTAAGTGATGATCATACAGAATGGTAACACGCTAAGTCTGCTTGAAGATTCGCTTTCTAATGCATTTGGCGGAAAACACCGTGAGCTTGATGAGGTTAATGGGCCAGGTTAGTGATGCGCAAACCGTGACTCTTTGACTCCTCGGCTGCGGCTCTTCCAAGCCATGCTTATTGCAGGCACGGACTATAACTTATTATCTAACCTTATAACAGACGAATGATACTTTCCTTTTAATAATAAGTTTTATATTATTTAACTAGTTATATTTTTAAATAAATATTATCTTTTTCTAAGTGTGATTCCAAATTTTATTTAATTTACTGTCAGTTAAACTAAGATTTATTTGACAAAGACAAGATCGAGAGTTTACTCTAATTCTAATTATCTGTGTAATAAAGTCTCCAACTAAAGTAAAAATTAAGTTTAAATATTGGCTCTTTTTTAATAATTTCAATTGTGTATTACCCATATTTGGCTTTCTTGCATGACAAGGTTGCCGAACACTGGGCTAGGTGAAAATTTGAAAATTCATTGTGAAGTGTTTCTTCACCGAAGTCTCCATTCTACAGGTAAATCTTCTATAGTATAGTTGTTTAAGGCTTACATTAGAAATCATTTTCACAAAAAAGAGTCTGGTATAAGGGCAGAAAAGCAATAAAATATAATTTTAGTGCTAATAATGTTGTTATAAAATAATTAATCGTCTATAAATGTTTCAAGGTACTGCGAAATCAAACCGAACAAGCTCATTCATAGTATAATAACTGATATATGTAGGCTTCAACTTACAACGGATTTTGATAGTAACCAGAACGGATAAAAAAATAATCACTTGTGAAGTTCTTATAGGATTAATTGAATACAATGCATTAGAATCAAGACGCGTGTTTAAAAATGAGCCCCGGAGATTAACATTCCATTCTGTAGTAACGTAAAAAGAAAAATAACATTGGGGGTGATACTTTTGAAATTCGATACGCGTTTGTGATTTATTGAAATATCTCAAACATCTTGATGTTACATAAATCGAACTAGCTTATGGTAAGGGTTGTCACACTAACATAATTTTGTAATCCATTAATAGTAAAGGTATTTATTATATGTTAACTTTATGTATTAATTGCGAATAATTTTGAAAGTCAATATATCTATCTTACTATAATTATTGCGTAGGTATGTAGGTACTTTGCAATAAATGTTTGAAACGACAATAGCTTAGTAAGTGTACGGACGCTGCGTCAATTGACATGAGTTCGAATGCCTGCAATTGAGTTTTTGGTGAAGGAAACCATAGCATGATGGTAGGGCTTTTTTGTAATATCCGCCTGGCTAGCTACCACCCTCAAGGTAAAAATCTGTTGCCAAATATCCATATGTAGGTTCCGGCAGTTGCGCTTGAGAGCCAACCCCTAAACAAGGCTTAGTGTGTCCACTATCTTGGGCCACATCGTCTTAACGTCATGTGAGACTATGGACATCACGTTAAAACCTATAAAAAGTGTAAATAGTAAGTCAGGTCCATAACGCCCTAATTTGCTGTTTCATGTTACAATATTAAAAATAGATATTATATATATATATATATTTTATAATATCTATATTTATAATATATATTTATATATAAATTCCACTTTATAAGTCGGTTATTAATGGTTAAGTTTTACTACGAACACCAAATATGAAGAGGCCCCACAAAGTAACTGATAAAACGTATTATCGTGTATGTCTTTTATTTATCAACCCTAAATTTTAAGCTAGGGGGAGATAAAACCTTCGTTTGTCGAGAAGGTTCGTCTTACAAACAATAAATCATGACGTCATCCGGCAGAAAAACGATATTTAGGTGTTAAGTTGTACGGATCGTGAGATAAGAGAACAAACTTGAGATTGTTTTATTTGAACGGATCTAATTTAAGAGGTTGTAAAATTGTATCTGAAAGAATATTATTTATCTTATAAGTTAAACTTGTCTAAAATATTCTGTTTAATATGACTTCCCATATAGTATTTAGGAACAGTACCAAGTTTTCGGAGTTTTATTGATTGATTAGCTTATAGTAAATAGACGAATTTAGTGTGGGATGCATACGCTACGTCACTCAAATCTTGCATTAAATTATTGTATAATATTTCACGAGTCTTTTTTTCAACTTACAGCATCTAAGTAATATTTTAGTAAGAAGAGTGTTTCAAGTGAAACTTCTTTAGAATCGTTGTGATTCCAAACTCGATGAAACGAAAAAGCGAATACATAAGACGTTTTTTTTTCGACCTGACATACGCTGTTAGCCTTAAGAGCTTTGACAGCATCACCGAATTTTTGGGGCAAATGCTGAGGTCACCCAGCCCCGAGGCATCGGGCGCAAGGGTGCCAGAATCGCCGAACCTTGGCTTGGGCTACTGCCGGAAGACGAACAAAGATTCACGATCCTAACTAACCAACAGGTCCTAACTTATTAAGTTTAGTGGTCCTAACAATGACATCGGGCAAGTCGCGCAAGGGCCGCGGAGGTAGGGTCCCTTACAGAACCGTGCACTTAATGTGTGGATGTGCATGGATGGTATGCGGTGTGTTGATGTACTCTCAGTGATATAGAGTGTCACTATATCGCGCGAGCAGTGTCACTTGAGGGCTCCTATCCAGAGGATCGATCCTAGGCTCAAGCATCTGCGAAAGGAGGCCGCGACGGATGTCCATAATGACACAAACACGTAAATGTATAGGATTCAGCCAGCGAGAGAATGAGATAGAACACATTACACGTTCTCGGTCTCCTCTTTGTACGATGCTTCATAGCGTCCCCACTATCGTCTACTAAGCATTGTTCATATGTATTTTCAATACTTTTCAATAAGTATTTTTAATCAGGGACTTTTCAGAAGTTCCAGTTCTATCGTGTGTGACTTGCACACACACAATTTTTTTAAATGTCAAAATTATTTAAAATTCATTATATTATTGTACAGTAAAGTAAGGCTATGGATTGTCGTTCCATCGATGGTCACCACTGCTTTTGGATTTTGCTGTGCTTACTGGTAGTCAAATTAGGTGGTACAGTACCGTCACTTTTCCGAGCTACGATAAAAAAAAGAACAACAGTAACCAAACAAGATTGATATCGCTTTAAAGGTCGCGTGCAAATCTCTTAGCAGCTGAATATGCACTAGTTGATTCTGAAAATCAACTAGCCAATATAATGACTGTGGTGGCTGTCCTGTGGTGATCGTTATTAATTCAGATACAAATCGTTATCCTCCCACTTGATATATCTCATTGGTTGACCTGGAACGCAACATCTAAGTTTGTACATGTATAAGAAATAACAATGTAAATCGTCTTAAAGGCATTACATAATTTACTTCTAATGTATATTTAAGTATCATGTATATCTGTCTAAAATAAAAAGACTGCGAATTTTAAACACCAACGTGCCTAATTATAATTGATAATTTGCCACATTTTATGCATTTTTATTAGCACCCCGAATATAGGGCGTCGGCGGTCGGACACAGTACCGCGTGCTCCCACATAATTAGCAAGAGCCGTATCGTCCCAGCCCGTACCAACTTTGCATATTTTGTTTGCGCAAACATCACCACTGTTTAGCAGTTAAAATCAAGGATCTCGACTCAACTTTTGTCAGGGACCAACAACGAAGTCATAGGTCATCCTTTTGCGTTTGATAATTCGACAAGTGTTACTTAAATATTTACGGGTATTCGGTTTGCTAATCATGAATTTATCGATGAGACGTAAAAGGTTAATTTATTTCTTATAGCTCTTAAAGCTCGAAAACGTATGTATTTTTATAACCGTTTCAATTATAAATTTATTTAATAAATTTAAATAAAAATTATAATTATTATTTATTATATAATTATAATTTTTTATTTCAGTTTTGTCTATAATCTTTTCTGATGTTAGGTAGCAATGTAATCTAAGATGATAACATCCTCAGCCTATTTGTTGATTTTCAGCTTGACAGTTGTAGCATACTACCATGCTCATTATGGTCTTCATTGAAATTTCTGACCCGTTATAAAATTTTAAACCACATTGATTAATGCGGTGTTCAAACATGTCAACTTTCAGCTATCACTGCTTTATCTGCATTTATCACTGTACCTATCTTATGTTTAGAACCACGTTTAAATCCTTAAGTGACCTTAGACTCCATGAGGTCATGATAACGTCATTGAATTTTTCTTTTTGTTCTAAGTAATTTTGATATTTTAGATTTTATAGGCAACTATCATTGCTTAAATACCACAAAAAACACAAGTCAGCCATTCGATATTTCAGACATAGCAAGATAAATAAAAGTTATTTTAGGGAAATAATCTCAGGTTGTATAATAAAATTCTTAAGCACATCACCGATTTGCTAAACAATTTTATTGCCCACACAATAATTTAGGTTCATATATGAATGATAGTGATGCATGGAAATTACTCTGTTTCTGTATCGGTGCTAAATTATACGCTTAATAAATCGTATTGTATAAATTATCTACACATAAAAAATAAGGATAAACTCAATCAAGCATCTTGCCAGGTCTTCCTCACGGCTGGGATATTTTCCTAAGCGTTGGTAGTATATTTACTTTCACAAGTGCCTCTTTATAGCATAAATTGTACAAAGAATTTCCATTTTATTTACGAACGTCAAACAACCCACATATAAAATTCTATTAGATAACGACGAAAACATTTTATTAAACAACAAATATCGTCCAATTTAATCGCCTATTAATTTTTGTGCTATAAGTAAAAGACTGTAGGAGGAAATAGAAATAGAATTATATTAAAAAACCGAAAGTGTAATTTAAAAGAAATCGCCAAGGAAAATAATGTCTTATTTCGCAATGTCCGACGCTAACAAAGAACCTTTTATTTAGGTTTTCATTGAGCGGAGGTGAAATAAGGAAATATGAGTGGACTTACCTAAATCTCATCAGAATTAGAGGTTCAGATATTGGGCAATCCTGTCCTTTCATAGCTGTAATACGTGGCCCTTTGATGAACATCAAGGGATTGTTTCGGTGTTTGCTCGAAGGGATTTAGGAACCATTACATGTCAGTCTGTGAAACCAGTAAAGCTTCCGAATATTTCTACTACCTTCAGAGAGGATTGTTAAATATCAACCATTCTATTTATTCACCTTCTATACTACTGTTTATTCACAGGTACGCTGTATAATAACTATATGAATATTCATAACATATTTTATTATTTTTATATTTATTTGTATGGAGGGTTTATTCAGATAGAACATGCCACCATCATCCATACAAGATATTACAATTTATTCTTCGTTCAATACTGATGTCAATCAAGTCATAAATTAATTTGGCTTCTTTCGATGTTGGGCGAGACAGTATTTCATTGCATATACCTCTATGGTACTGTATTTGAACATTTGTGGTCTCAATGATTCGTTACTTCTTCTAAATTATACAACAATCTTACAAGGTAAACAAGACAGTTTACTTTATTTTAATCATTTAATAATTAACAGAACTTTACGCACTGAGCTCCGGAACTATAGATTTACTGTAATCTTTATGTCGGTACAAACAAAGAAGTTCGATTTATCATACCTTAGCTAGTCCAGCATATTTATCCACTACATCACTTTAACATCAGGTTAAAGCTATATAAAAATGGGAAATCTTTTCCTGGCTATTGTATTTTATCGGTCTTACTAAATATAGTCATACAAATATAAAGTAAAGGTTTTATTATTAGGTATTTAAACAAATTTAAACACTTTTGTGATCGCCGTTGTTTTTGTACTATACTAACCATACCATATGAAACACTGTGTAGATCTACAATATAAAAAAAACTTTCGATGCATGAAAACTCAGACATCTTCAAGTATAATTACACTGTCGTAGATTCTTAGCTTATCGTTTAAACCTTAGGCTGATACGAAACTCCCATAATTTAAGTACCAATAGCCCTAATGTATCAGAATTTATTACATTTATGAGAATGCACAAAATACTTTTAAAATCGTCTATTATACATATATAGCTAGGGTTTGTTAGTAGCCCTTAAACCCGAGGGCGATATGTCTAATGCTCAGTGATTTATCGTGTGCAGTACTTAGTTTTTCAAAGGGAGACCGAGTGGGGTAGATAACACTCTCGCAATAAGACGGAACGCATTACCACAACAGACTTCCAGTTACTTACAGTAGCGGCTTCTTAAAAAACTGTTTTTCTTATACGAAAATATTTATAGAACCTTAAGTGGCTTTAAAACAGATTAGTAGTAATTTGTGTACGCTTTCAGATAAACATACGGTTTATTTTAAAAACTTTAAAGGCGTAATTATGGGTAGTTGTATTAATGATCTTAAAAGTTCCTCTTATCTCTTCAAATGTAATAAGAGACGGGAGTGGATGAAAATTATAATTTTTACAGTGCACCAAACCGAATAATAAAAAAGAAAGAACTATTTAAATACTACACTTAAGTAAATGAAGAAGAGTCAGTTTAAATATTATTATCTAAAACAAACCTGATATATTTCATAATTTATGCATAGTTTTAAGCACTGAATGACTCATTTTCGCGTTCTAAAATATTCAAATTTTATATTATCTCCACATAGAAATCGTCCATTATTGCTATTGTTGCATCGTAAAATTACTGTTCACATTATCAAGAGCGCATTTCCCTCGGGTAAAGACGGCCATTAACGCCAACTGTTCCCATCGACTCCTTACTATCGTAATATATCGTGCATGTGCCGCAAATATATGGATATGCTGAGTTATGATTAATAGTATTTCGCTTGCGGCTTTCTCTATGCCGAAGTTGGTCACAGATTTGTTGATTACTGTCTTAGGGAAGCTTGAGATTTAGTACTAACAACGGTACAAGGCACTTGAAAATTAACGCATATATATATATATATATATATAATTACATTGTCATATTACAGGATTTTTAGTGTTTTATTTTGTGTTAATGAGCAGCAAACAGGTAAACGGTCCATATGACGGTAAATGGTTACCGTCGCCTATGGATAGCCGCAATACCTGGGGTGTACAGCTATGTTGTTGATTCTGATCTGGGCGGAAATGGCTGGTTCTCGTTCACAATACCGGAACACATAGACTCATACTGAATCTTTATTTTACGACAGTCTAACCCGAGTGTGGCCGCTAAGCTGTGACAGATCAACGATTACATGGTTAACCGTCATGACCAAAACCTTATAATAATAAAATACACTACTGCTGGTTGGAACACCTTGACTAGAACCGGATCAGCATAATCTAGATGTAATAGTAGGAACCCCTAGCCAAGTTGTCTTTTTCTACATAAGATTGCGTAAAAATGCATGGGTAAACTTTCAATATTGCGACTCTATGCATTTTTTTATGGTTAAGGTTTAGCGTAATAATCAGAATCTCACCTGATTTTAAATGACGATGTGGCCCAAGACGGAGGACACGCTAAGCCTAGGGGCTATGATTTCATAACGATATTTTCCTTCACCAAAAGCTCAAGCTGATTGTAGGTGGATTTCACGTCACGTCCCTTAACGCGGCGGCGGCACTACCAACTGACCTATCATCGCTTCAGATAGTATAGTAAGATATAGGTAGATAGTAAGATGCGTATGTTATACCCATCATAGCAACACTCCTTTAGTTTCTCACATTTCGAGATTAAACAGTGTATACGACATAATAGTGTTGAAAGATCACGAGTTGCCGAGTTGTTTTGTTCATATTAGATTGTAATGTTACTTACCATTAAGTAAGCACTGTGTCGTTTGTTATCGTGTTACTCGTTAAAATGGTTTTGATTATAAACAGATAGTAAATACGGTGGTAGAAGTACAGTGACAAGAGATGAATGGATGGTAGTGGTGACCGTTCTTTTTGTGTTGTATTGGATTAAACGTCAGATGCAGTTACCTGCGCTTGTCGTGCTTCTATAAAAAGTAAATCACATTTATATTTTTATTTAACATACATTTCATTATGTAATCTATTAATTACGATTTATAATGTTTCGTAATAAATATAGCATCACGCAGGCTATTTTTTTTTCTATGCAAAAAAAATATAATAAATCAACAAAAAAAAATTTACACACACTATCTTGTATTTGACAAACGCATTCATATAGTCTTTTGTTTATTGTTAAAGTCTGAGGTCTGATTGAGAATAGAACATAGATTAATATTGTTTGTCTTAAATGAATGTCAAACATAACCCTAAATATTAATACGAGTCTTTGACAATAGAAACTTAATAATGTTTCAAACTTATAATTTAAATTGATTATGGTCGAATTTCGACCACTGGGCGACCACTAGTTTATATTATTAGCTGTAATCGTAATACTTCCTTAAGTGTAACTTAGAATTTGTGTTAAATTATCTATTATATTTAAATTTTAAAATTTCAAACAAAAAATAAAAACCCTTTCCAATATGTGTTTTTTTATAGTTAAGATTTAGCGTTATGATCATAATCTCATCTGATCTTAAGTGACGACACAGCTTAAGTTGGTAGACACGCTAAACCTCTATAGGAACTGGCTTTGAAGTGCAACTGCTGGAACACTTCTATAGGTATTTCGCGGCAGGTTTTCTACTTGAGGTTGGTAGCTAACCAGGTGGACATTAAAAAAAGTCCTACCACCATGGTATGGTTTATCACGATATTTTCCTTCACCGAAAGCTCAATCTCAATGTAGGTAGATTCAAACTCACGTGTTTTGACGCGGCGTCTGTACAAACTAGCAACTGAGCTATCATCGCTTCAAAATATAGAAAATACATATATATAATATACAAAAAGTTGTAAGAATAATATGGAAAAACAACAGATTTTCAGCTTGAGGGTGGTTGCTAGCCAGGCGGTCATTAGAAAAAGCCCTACCGCCATTCAAAATAATTGTGTCAGCTGTTCAATTGTAACTGGTGAAGAAACATTAAGAAAACAGAATGACTTATTATTATGGTAGTTATATTACATTATGCAGTTAAAGTTATTCAAATTAAGTATAAAATGCATACTAAATGCCGCTGAATTACACATTAAACCCAAATAGATGCGTATTTAAACATTTATTATACGTATTTATTAGTTTCAGTTTAAAATAATATCTATAATTTCTCACCTTCAATAACATTTTGCAATAACAATTTTAACGTAGCAGTATTATTGCAGCCATTTCAAACTTTATTACTTTTCAAAGCGGCATATAATTAATGTGCGGTCGTAGACAAAGGCGGTTACTTTTAAAAGTCAATGCGATGAACCACATCTTTTGTAAAATTCATGCAAATATTCACTTAGAAATAGAAATAATGAACGGGAAATAAAGTGACCTAGATAGTGTAGCAACTGATAACATAGCTCGACGAGCGGTAACTATTACCATAATGGCATCAGTGAATAATGTCTCGGAGAAACGAAATTATTTTCTGTCACATTCATTTTGAAACGCAGGGTGGCAAAATTTTATGAAATATTTTAGATGTAATTTTATGGTGATTAATTTTTTGTGATTAAAATCAATAGTAATTTGATTAATGTAATAGTTTTATAAATAAAGTTTCTGCGTCAGGACTTTCGTTCATTCTAATCTTGGGAATCGGTCTACGGATTTCAAAGAAAATTTTATTGCCTGGATTAACTTGAGAGATATTTTTTTATCATGATATGTAATCGCAATAGGTGGTGTTATGGTCGAGTTATTTACTACTGGAAAGATCTGAACAAAAGACAGCTACATTTATACATATAATTAATTTGAAGAAAAGTCGTTTTTATACATCGAAAATAATTGCAAAAAATAGTCACGGTGTTAAAAGATAACCAACAGAACACATATTCATAATTTTTGGAATTTGTGTCTGTTTGTATGTTTATCTATTTGTCTGTTCACGCAGCACGTAAAATGTACAAATCCAATGTAGATAAGTTTTATATGTAAAAATTGTACGCAATGTACTACTTAGTTTTTGTTTAAATATCAAGAGATATCTAATCGCCTAAATGTATGTAAGCACATAATTTCCGAACGACTGTATCACATTAAATAATTCTTTTTGTATTATGTTATTGGTAGGATAAGGTTTGGTTAAAAAAAACGAAGACATTTTTTTAAATCTCATAATATGAAAAGTAACGTATCGCTAATAGCACAGTTGGTAGTTTGTACGGACGCCGTGTCAAGGGACGTGGGTTCAAATCCACCTATATTTAAATTTCATATCATAAAAGGCATTTAATTCATTGAAGTAATAAACAAGTTTCAATTAATAACCAAAAGGAATGAAAAACGGAAACTATATTAGATATAGCTAGTTCTATTGATCTTAACGAATTGAAGTTGGTAGCTTGATTAGGATTGCAGAAAGCTAATCAAAATTTAGAAAAAGTATAGAAATTGGTCAAACCATTTTTGAGTTTTAACGAGACCATATAGTTATATAGTTTAAGAACAAACTATAGGTGATACAAAGTTTACTGGGTCAGCTAGTATATACAGTAAAAAGACTGTATCGCATATTCGTTTGATACTAAAATACGATAGTGAAATAAATCGTCGATTGTGTCTGTTATTAATAAAAAGCAACACAGTCAGGACAAATAAATCTCCAACTAAGTAAAGCTTGTAATAATATTTACACTAAGAAGCAAAAGTGGATCACTGCAATCTTCAAGTAACGCAAAAGTAATTTTAAATGCTTACCTGCTGTAATGATTGGCTTTAATGCAATTTGTTACATCCTAATAAAGTATTTATTATATTATTGGGCCCCACGTTCGGCACCAAATAGTCACGACGATAGTTAATTTAATTTAGATTAAAGGTATTGTACTAAAGGTTATGGAATGAAAATATAAAATAGTATAATTACATGTAATTCTGGAAGTTTCCATTACAATAATATAATATAAAATAACAAAGTGTATAAGCCTGCTAATTTAGTCAAGATAAGTTCCTTTCGGGCAACGTGCTTTTTTTAAAAGTAATAATAATATAATAAATACTTTATTAGAATATAATAAATTGCTTTAAAGCCAATCATTACACTACATATAAATAATAATAATTAGTTTAATTAGTCATTGTAATAACTAAATAACAAACACTTTATTAATAGCCATTATATACGATATATTATTTATTTATATCGAACAAAAATGTATATTATATTTATCATCCAAAAACCTATGCAAATATTTATATACAATTCCAGTAGAAAATTTAAATAATACTACACATAATACGTAAGTTACCTCTATAATAAGCTGATTTATTGAGCGATGGAATTGTACTAATAATATATTTATATATCACAACTATTTCAATAAAAACTTTGGAAATTTATCTCCTCTGTATATAATACTGAATGTGAAATATGTAATAATGTGATTTATATCGAGTCTATAAGAATATTAAATAAACTATTATTAAAAAATAACCTGTAAAGTTTTGTTATAAACAGTAATAGACGACCAGCTAACACACTGCCAGCCCTCATGACAGCACAGTCCAGATTTAGGCCAAGATAAGGACGTCATCACACATGGTGGAAAGTAGTCTATTAACGCGCTATTTTCACACCAACGCCCCTCTGAGTGGTTTACCTGTACAGTTCAACTGTTTACGATCTTTTTATTATTCTTATTTTATATGGTACTAGTTGAGATTAATTCCCTCTATAAAATCTAGAACATTTTCAATTAACAGATTCCGTTGTTTTCCATGAAAGTTATTAATTATTATCCCATCTGCACACGTGAGCGAATAGCAAACGGATTTAAAAAAATCTGATGTTATAAGTTTAATCTCTAATGGTAGACTATAAATACAGCTTAATAGATTTTATAACGGAAGGGTTTTCAATATTTAAGCCTAAGCTTCTAAAGTTAGGTTTCAACGATAAATATTTCATGTTGTATTAAACATATAATGTCTATATTAATACATATTTTTGTAGTACATATACGTATTTTTGACCGAATTTCTTAGTAAACATCCATTTAAAGGATCACGAAATTCATCAAAAATAATGTGTATTTATCCATCTATCTGTTTGTATGTTGTGCTTTATTTCAATTGATAGGCACTTGCCATAACTTGCCAATTATACTTTTAGAAATCGAAACAAAATATGATGTATTCTTGAAATTAGTACTTATATAATTATGCCTATATAACGTAAAGAAAAAAACAATATTCGAATCAATATATCACGACCGGGTAAAGTCTTTTTCTATACAGAAACCAACAACATTATCACAACACCACCCCGTGGCGTATTAGCAACTTTAAACACTAGAACACTAAAAAGAACGGAGAGCCTTCCCCTGACATACTTAGACTAGTAACATTTATATACAATAAATATTTATAAACAAGACCCAAGAATACATGTTTTTTTTATTTGCCTCTATTTTATTTAAGAATCTATTATATTTGGATGAAATGGTATATCCTTAAGAACAAAGAATCATATTTTATCATAGTTATACGTTATACCTATATTTTAAAGTTACGTAGTATGGTATAAATTTGTAATATTTTGAATTAAGACGTTTTTCACTTTAGTATTTATAAGGTCATCAATGTCCCTTTTTATATAGAAGGCATATGCATTTACGCATACCCTCCCAGCCCGGGGGGACTCGGAAGGTTATGTGGAACTCACCCAGCGCTAGTTGCTAGGAATACCCACTAAAACCCCACGGCCATCTGTCGCTGTGCTAGGGCGACGCAGGTACGAACTTGCAAGCACCACGTCGCCCTCGCGACATCTTGATATCCTAAAAAGTTCTCAATCTTATTTTTGTCGTATCGTCACATCGTGGAACCATCTTTTGATCTATTTATTCCCTCAATATGTATATTGTAAAATATTGAGTCCTTCAAGCTTAACCTGAAGAGATGCATATCGCTTTGTTATTATAAATGTAAGCCGGTGAGACAAAGATGGCCGTTGACGGTTTTCCAGTCTTTCATTGATCACTGTTATTTTTGGATTGTATAGTAATTACTATCAGGGACAGTGGTAACGCGTATATAAGTGAACTAGCTTAGTTTAATAATTGACATTCTATACTGATCATATTACCCGATACTTTCATTTGATCCAAACCAAATACGATTTAAACTTGATTGGACTTGGACTTGGAAATTAAATAACCACAAATACTTCCAAATATAATATATTTTATGTCGGGTTATAATAACCAAAGTTACATTTTTAACGAAAATTACAATTTATTTACTATAGTTTTAAAAATATCTGATGAGTTTAAATAATTACATTATCAATTTACTACCATTTGATGGCAATCTCATAAAGGAAACAATTTATGATCTTTCCAGTCCGAACGGAAGATTTTCTTGAGTTTCAGCCAATAGTGTTATGCAAATTAATAAATGTGCACAAATTTTGAAAAACTGCTTAAAAAAAGGCCGAACGTGCATATATGTTATACTTAGTTCACTCTGCTATCGTTAAGAGTTTTCCACGACATATTAATCCACTCCAAACATCAAACCCGATAAGCCTCCCCTATGAATGACTGAAAATATATCGCCCGGATTCACTTGATAAAATTGAGATTTATCCGCAGAACACAAGTTCGATGCCAGCCCTGAGGCAGTGTTAAAGACCCCTGTCAATCTCGCTACATCCTTTAACCTCCTTTCAATTTAGTATGATTTGGGAATTCACATTAAGTTGATATCTACATAAAAGTAAATAAAAAAAAATACTTTTAAAGTAAAGTGGGAAATGTTTTTTTTGCGCGTGGTTATTTATTTTACATGCTAGTACAAAAGTAAAACATGAAGCTAAACAAAATTCTTCGACTATCATCGCCACGCTTTAGAAAAGCATATTACACAGCAGTTGCAAAGAATATTAATTATGTACAATTGATAATTAGGTAAATATAATTTTAATAAATAAATTTTTAAGGTCGAAATTGGTTAATTAACTTTCATGATTTTACTTCGGAGTTTATTTAACTGTTCTTATGAAAAATTCATGTCTT
The DNA here is from genome assembly GCA_039707435.1 of Actias luna. Lineage (NCBI taxonomy): Eukaryota > Metazoa > Arthropoda > Insecta > Lepidoptera > Saturniidae > Actias > Actias luna. The sequence goes on along the minus strand of JAZHAC010000002.1, from coordinate 9,312,164 downwards.
TTAGGAATATATCGTGACTACAATTTCGTATAATTTAGTCCAAAATCGCGTGTATTTGCTATGATAATATAGCATTCCTGTACTAGCAAATATATATCGTAAAACGAACTTAAAGCGGGCTATGAAGTATAAAGTAGATTTTATATTGTCGGGTGAAACATCGCTGGCAAAAACAAGTAGGATACGGTAACAGTTGGCTGTAACGACATCACGCGAGAAAGCAATATATTGGCAGTGAAGGCGACGTTTTCCATGCTTCACCGTGGTCCTAGTTTACAGTTGATACATATAATTTATTTTCCCAAGTAATATTATATTATAATGTTTTGTATTTTCATTGACATCGCTCTTGCCAAATTGATAACTTCCTACACCTTCAAAGCACGTAATTTATTTTAGCACGTTTAACTTAACTCTTTGTACAGTATTTATAATTTTGTAATAATTTAAAACTTAAAAAATTAAAAGTGTTCCATAAATAAATCATCAAGACTATCAACTGAATAGACAAATTAAAAAGATGATACATATATTAGTTGTAATCGTTAGTCACTAATTTTTATATTTCTCATACCCTTACGAATGTGTAAAAGATGAACGTAGTTTGTTATATGCTAATTATGTCGTTCATTTATTTTGTAAAAGTTATATATTTATTGCACTGATTCTCGCGTCTGTGACATGAATTAGTTAGATATTTAAAATACTTCTTTTTCATGTTTGTACTATTTGTACTTGCAATCTAATAAATTAATCAAAGCAAGTATTAATCTAAAAAATGAATTGCATGGTGCTAGGGGTTTTACTAATGCCCGCCTGGTTAGCTACCACCCTAAAGTTAAAAATCTGCCGTCAAATATCTATAGGTATTTTCCGGCAGTTGCACTTGAGACTCTGTCCCTCGACTAGGTTTAGCGTGTCCACCATCATCGGCCACATCGTCACTTGACATCGGGTGAGATTGTGGCCATAAAGCTAAACTCATTAACGATAAAATAAGAAAGTATCCTTCATGTCAGTAAATGTAATGAGTACCTACGTATATTAAATGTTACACCTATAAGTACTTCTATCACTAATTATCTATACGCAAAATCCATTAAAACGACACGACTGTATATGTAGCAATATAATTATTGTAACGTACAATTAGCGAAACCGAAGCCATTACGTTAAAGTACGAGTTGAATTAATGTTGGGTTACAGTCACTGGAAAGTTCCATTATCGTTAGGGAACTAATGCTTCGGTGATACGTCTGCACTCGCTTATTAGTTAACGCTAATATGTAGCTATTTAATTAAAATTATCACAATTTAATACCATGCCTTATAGAATTTATCTAACAGTAAGTACTTTCACTGAAACAAACAATGAATAGTTTTTTTATGCATTGTAATATTGACAATGGATAAGCCTAGCACAGGACCGGAAAAGACAGTGTGCGCGATAGATTGTATATACCCAGTAGATAGAATCGAACAGATATAGATAGATATACAATTACCATAGTTTTGAATTTTAAGTTTAAAAATATTATGAAGTTTTTGAATACTTTAGATTAATACCGGCCCGCGAAATGACCCGGGAATTGCATATGAATTACTATTACATGTAATTATAATGACACTCAGCTTTTAATATAGCCAGCAGAACATCTTTAAATAAAAAAAGAAGAGGTGATTTACGAAATTTTAAGACGTATATCGACTCACCCTTTTTTTCATACGTTATAGGTTTAGCATTATGGCAACAATCTCACCTCATGTTAAGTGATGATGCGTCCCAAGATGGTGGTCACTCTAAGCCTAGAGGAGTAGCTGACTAACAAGTTTTCAACTTGAGGATGCTAGGTAACCAGGCGGGCGTTAGAAAAAGCCTTCCCACCATGCTATGGTTTTATCACGTTTTTCCTTTAATAAAAGCTCAAGCTCATAGCAGAGATCGAACTGACGTCCGTTGACGCCGGGTCCATACATACTCCCAACTGAGCTATAATCGCTTAGAAGCAAATTAGTCAAAATTTACGTCCTTGTGATACTAATCTTAATGTAATTAATTATCTCACCTCTCAAATTCAAGTACAATCTTCTCTATAGACATGTTGTTTAATTTCATGTAACTTAAATATTATTATACACAATGTGTGTATAAAATAAACCATTTTGATATACGCTCCTTGGTAGCAAAATCAACCCTTTTGCCGCGATGCCAAACGGTAAGACGCTCGCTTATTCCGTCATGCCTACTCAACGCCGACTACCTCGACTCACTTTTGTGTTTGCTCGCGTTTACTAATGTTTCTTTTGTCATCATTATAAAATAATTATTTTACTATATATTTTCGTTAGTATTTTTTATTAATTATAAATTCTAATATAGACTGAGATGTTTCACATCTACCGGCCGTCCCGCGACGGCTACATTTTTTTTCACTATAATATGTGGCTTCATTAAAAATATTAACATTCTAAAATTTAGTTTGCGTCTCTTAAAGGTTGCCTAATTTCCTATAATTTCGACAATACTTTCTTGCTTGATACATAGCTGTAAATTTGATTAATACACCTATGATTGCTTTAAGATCAGCTTCCTTAATGCTATTCGTACACGGTATGCTCAGGCTGTGTAATATTCTAATCTACGTCGATGGACACGCTGCCAAATATAATATAACAGACAAACACCTTATTAAATGAAAAATAATAAGTAAGTACTGTCCGTTGATCTCGTAAACAGTTATCTTACTTGTTTATTCCAGTTTATTTCACAATTTTTTATTACCATTGAAAACAATTAATATTCATTGATACGGTCACAGCGAGCCCGTATTTGAATAATTGGCTGATTTTTATGCAGTTGAATTAATGGAATTGGTATAACGATTTTATTTTCTTTTTTTATTCTCACTACTTTACTATCGTCGTTTTACTGAAAGCTGTGTTTCTGACTGATTTAAATATCAAATTTAAAGCAATTGCTAAACACAATTTCAAATTGTAAATATTCTTTTATACTACTAAAATAGTGGTACAGTTTAGAGAAAAAAGGGTTGCTAGTTAGAACAGTATGTATCAATTATTAATCAATGCAAAGACTGTACTGACACACAGCGCAAGGATATTATAGTCCGTAACCCATTTAAGGTCTTTAAGGTCTAAGGTCTTTGCTAGATAAAGTGTTCTCTATAAATTGGTGAACAGTTTATTGGACTTGCCACTATTTCTATCAGAAGTAATCATAAGAATACCTTACCTCAAACAGTAACTGATAATTTATTTTGAGAAAAAACAGGCTCGTACAGATCTTGGTCTTTTTCTCCGTTAAACAGACTCATGCGAAATTGAAATGTAGCATTTAATGTTAAAGCAGAGAAGGTTGACATTTTCTTTGACACACTTACTAAAATAAAAAAGGCTCATTTTTCTTAAACACGAATAATTTGAATGTTATATTTTTAAGTTAAGTACATCTTATAATCTTTTTTTTTCTTTTTCAAATCGCTATATTTTATAAAACTGTTTTTCATCCCTCTTATAATTCGTATTTATTGATATTGTTAACATCATAATTATTATTTTTTTATGATAATATTGAACTATATAACTAGTAGACATTAATGTGTTGATGTAAACTCTATTGGTGACCTATATAAATAAATAAGTATGAGTTAATATGTGTACCTGATGGTTAAATTTATATAGATATCCGGTGTCCATTGAGAGATCTAGAATCCATTTACAGCCATGGCTCTAAGTCTCTAGGCAGCTGGATATACATTGAATGATTCCAAAACGTGGCAAACTAAAAGAATTGAAGGAATCCAAACTAAAAGTGATAAGTGTATGCTGGTCGTGGACAAATTGGATACACTTTCCTACCTGCTTGACTATTTTATATACATCTGTTGATCCAAGAACATAATATACCTAAGCGTGTCAGTACGATGTGTGTTACTTACATTCAGCATATAGTGTTCATGGTTCAGTCGGACGCAATTGTCATAACTTTCTATCCAGCAGTTACCCAGTTAAAACAAATAATTTCTTCTGTAACGCCCTTCGTCAAGTAATTTTTTTTTTTATAATTAAGGTTTAGCGTTATGGCCATAATCTCACCTGATCTTAAATGACGATACGGCCCAAGTTGGTAGACACGCTAAACCTGTGGAGGAACTGGCTCTCAAGTGCTGCTGCCGGAATACACCTATTGGTATTTGGCGGCAGGTTTACAACTTGAGGGTGGTAGCTACCCAGGCGGGCATTAGAAAAAGCCCTACCACCATGCTATGGTTTCCTCACGATGTTTTCCTTCACCGAAAGCTCATGTTCATTGTAGGTGGATTCAAACTCACGTCCATTAACGCGGCGTTCGTACACATTACCAAGTGAGCTATCATCGCTTCATATACGCTTCATATATAAATAACGAGTACATGACACACAAAAGATCCAAAAAAGAAGACACGATATATAACATATTCAGTTAAAACGTAATTTTATTGATAACACTCGACAGTAATATCTACAAATAAACAAGTAAATGTCATTACATCAGTTACTAAATATAACTAACCAATACAAAGATAGCCGTTAATATCGTTAAGGGAAGCGTTTCGAATTAACTGGATGGCACACGTAACGGCAGGCTTTCAACCGCAAAGTGCATTATTAATTCCGCTTAACATAAAATAAAATTGAATTTCTTTTACTCAATGAAATTTTATTGTTCATATATATATATGAACTTCCTTCATATTGTTCATAATATAAATCCTATGATTAGTGCCATCTTGATTACGTTATGATATATTCAATTATAAAACACCGTAAGTTATTATTACTTAAATAGGTACGCACTAAAAGAATATAGAAGGTTATATTTACGCTTTCAAACTTAATTATGGCTTATGTCTAATAATTTTAAAAAGATTTTATTGCTAATAAAGTATACCTGTAAGAAGGCGATATAACTTATATTTCTTTTTATCTTCGCTCGCCTTAATATTGATTTTATCAGAAAAATAGGTTGACGCAGTAAAAAGTTTCATACGAAGTTTATCCCTCTCTCTACCCCACTTCTTATAAGTTTTTGCAACAAAAACTAACCTATTTTTGTCTCCATGATATCATCTATTTGTGTGCCAAAATTCATCACAATCGATTCAGCGGTTTAGGCGAAAGCGTAACAAACAAACAAACTCAACACATAGGTTGACCATTATAAACACGCTAAACCTATGGAGGGACTGGCTCTCAAGTGCAGTAACACACCTATTGGTATTTCGCAGCAGATTTTCATCTTGAGGGTGGAAGCTCGCCCGGCGGGCATTAGAACAAGCCGCACCACCATGCTATGGTTTCATTACGATGTTTTGACTTCTGTGTGATGATTATAATAGTTAGTTATGTCTCTGTATGTTAAATATATTAGATTTATTGCAAGTTTTTTAAAATTGGAATTTGAATGAGAAAATATGTAATTATCTCCTTATTTCTCTTAAAACACTAAGTTCAATATCTGTACATATAATAAATCTGTAGAAAAGTCGTTTTTCTACATTGAAAATATTTCCATAAAAAATAGCCAGGTTGTTGAAAGATAACCAACAGAACACATTATCCTCATGTTTGGATGTTTTGTCTGTTTGTCTGTGCACGCATTACGTAAAATGTATTTATATGTAACTTTAATACGTAAAAATTGTACGCAACTTGGATTATTACTTAGATTTTATTTCATTGTAATCGGTTCACTATATCAAAAGATATAATATTATTTCACGATCGAGTCCGATTTTTTAAATTATTTTTACGTTTGATAGAATATTTTATTAGAAGTAACATAGGCTATGTATCATCACGACAACACCAATAGGAACAAAGCAGTATTGATAAAAGTTACGAAAAACGGAAAAAAATGTTTCTAGAAGATTCATATATATACATACCTTTATATATAAAAATTTCCTGTGATATTGTTTGTCCGCAATGAACTGCTAGATTACTGAACCGACTTTAATCAAATTTTGTATACTGTGTGCAGTTTGATCCAACTTAAGAGATAGGATACTTTTTATATCGATAAGTGATTATAACGCTATAGATGCCGCTATAGTCGATGTGATTGACTACTCGAAATGGCAGAACAAGGTCTGCCAGGTCAGCTAGTAAATAATAATATGAATCATTATCATCAAATATTTTATTAAAACCTTAATTCTAAGAGAATTTAATTTTGCCAAAAGTAACAAAAATCTGATACATATATAACTATCTCCATACGACATTGATATTACCGTTTTCAATACGGGTATATTTTGATATACATTGTCGTATGAAGATGAAGTAATTAATTTCGGACATGTAGTTTCTATATATAGATACAACACACGTGAACACTGAAGGGCTGTAGCGTCAGATCAAACTGAACGGAAGGGTGCATACCAAATCGGCCAGTGCGGCGTCATGACAGCTGTTGCAGCGCATGCATTCGCTGATTGCTAAATGCAAAATTAATATTGTTGAGTTCGATTCAGGAAATGAGCATTCTAATCGCTCCTTAAAACAAATAATTAATTTAATACTAGTCGAAACATGTACATTTTGTGAATGTATTTGTACAAGGTTATCATTCAGAAGAATAGCTTTTTTTTGTTGATAGAAACTTAAATCTAGCACATTTCTATGTCAGATTTTAATGTTAACTAGCTTTTACCCGCGACTCCGCTTGCGTCAATATTGATTAAATTATAAGCAATTATTCTATAAAGTTCGAAGTAAATCCAATGACGCAATAAAAAGTTTTTCGCGATAAAAAGTAGTCTACCATCATCTCCAGGCTTTCTTCTATCTCTATACAACAATTCATCATAATCGATTCAGCGGTTTAGGCGTAACAAACAAACAAACTTACTTTCGCATTTATAATAAGTAAGGATAAGGATAAATTATAAATGGGAGGTCGTCAAAGAAACTTGCTAGATTAACGTAAATAAGAACAAATAATTTAGCGATAATTATATTTCTAATGGAACTATACATCTCAAATTAGAAACCGTTTTCAAATTTCGAGACTATTCATCTCCGAGAAGTACCCTATAGCTTCTTTTAATCAGTCAATGAGCAGAATTTAAATGAAATGCTGTATCTCTTTATTGCGTTAACACTGAAAGTTAGTTTTTTACAGCAGTATGGGGCCTTACTTCACAATATTATAAAAATTTTACATTATACTTCAAGCAGTTTTCTAAGAGAAAGTTAACAGACACGAATAGATTTAAAAATGATTAGTAATTGTATTATAGAGTTTTTGTTATTTCCTTATGTGGTTCAGAGCTCCTAAAACCAAAAATCGATTGATTTTGGAAACTAATTATTAAGTAATTTTGCAAGCTATAAGTCAATGCTGGGTGTGACTGTACACTCTCGTGTTAACTTTAGAATATGATTTTAAAGACCGTAGCATACTGTTTCATGTTAATATTTTTCAAACCGTGTTGTTATTTTAAATTAAATTGTGTATTGTGTATTGGTCGGAATTATCAGAACTGGATGGAAAATATGGATTGTAAATAATGGAAAAATGATATTTAAATGTTGCATTGTATTAAACTATTATGTCAAAAACGAATAAATCTACACATAAAATCACACTACACATAAACACATAAAATCAGAATTAAACAACATACACGCTTTATTCGAAAATGCCATAACACGATTTTTTTTTCGGCGTTATTTCTTATCAGATTTCCGTTAAGGCAAAATATTGTGTTTCTCATCTTTCTTAACGTGTCTCATTTGATTTCAGTGCACAGATATGTAGAATGGTATAGTAGATGGTAATTGAATTGCAAGCCAGCGTCGACATCACGTGTGTCGCGTCGGGCCGAAGGGACCCTGTGCGGCAATATTTTGTTTTATCTATTTTTAATAGCGCCTTGAAGGTTAATATTGGGAGTAGATTTCAAAGCTTACGGTAAATTTTCATGAGTTATAACTGGGGCATGAGTAACTAAAAAATATGATTATATTTTATGTTAATTGTGGATTAACAAAAATTAATTATATTCTTCATAAGGAAAAACAAAGAAAATCTGAAGGAATTTAATGTAAATTGCGACAAAAATAAATTAACTAGTCTTGGTAATTACAAATTTGCCTCGTCTATAGATCAAATATGCAAATCGTCTTTAGATTAAGATAAGTAAGATAAGAACTCTCAATCACAAAGATTTAGAAATAATAAAAGACATTATAATGTTTTTGTCGTCACCAGATTATACTTGAGTGGTATCCCAATAAAAACTAATCCTTACTAATCTTTATATATAAAAAACTGTAGACCAGATGATCTTATATGCAAGTCATGTATTACTCCACCAAACTTTGCATTTTTACCATTAAAAATTTGTAAGTTAAGTATAAAGTTATAATTATTTTTGGAAATTATTTTAACTACATACTTTTTTTACTCCCTATAAATAAATACTATGCCATTTGAACATTTAATGAATATAGCCTATATTATAATAATAAACATATTCCTTATTTTTTATTAAAACAGTTTCTTCAATTCAATATATTCAGTTTTCGAAATTCAATCTTTGCAGCCTAAATCTGCTTTGTAATCTGGGACTAAGTTTATTTCGTAATAAACTAATATCTAGTTTTTTTAATGCGTATCACATTATAAAAGGTATATTCATATAAATTTTACAAATAACTTACTTTTGTTTTATAATCATTCTTTCTTGTTGTGTGTTTGGAAATAGGATCCCTTTCAATTCAATGTACTAACAAAAACTTTTCTAATAAAACCAACTAGTAGTGCGTTCAAATACCGACGATTCGCTGATGAAATCCTGGGGCTAGAAAACTTAGTGTGCACAATAATTACAAAAGAAATAATAATTGAATAAATTATATATTGAAATTAGGTCTGTTATAGGATTACAACAAAAAACCTTTACTTATCGAAAAATAATCATTTAAATGTTGTACACATACTTCATGCATCGAATCGATTCGATGTTTTGAAAAAACTGTTGGTCTACTCTATGAATTGTTTAAAACATCGAATTAATAGTAGCCAGCAAATGATTAAACTTATTTATTACTGTTTATTGATCTCAAACAATACATAAATTTGAAGAAAAATAAAAGTAAATTTATGGAAACTACAATACAAAATGTGGCCGTGGAATCTGATTCTTCAGATCATTCAGAAAAATAGAGAAGATAACCACAAGAGCTAAAAAACGGCGATGTCTGACAATGCTATTTCTTATAAATTGTTTATTTATTTGCGTAGTCCAGTAGGAAGACTCAATGAGAACCCATTGAAACTTGAAATGATTTGAAAATTCAGCTTTCAGAGATTCATACAATCGCATACAAATTCTTGACCATAGAGGGAACTTGAGTACCATCAGAACGTTTATTTTATAAAGCACAGGAAAACGTTTAAATCAATTTTTGTTTTTGCAAAGTCTTCTAAAAGAACACTGAGTATATGGCCGAAATTTCTATAATTGTGGACGATAATTATTTTGTTTGGATTTTGAATATAAATAATTTTATCGGGTAGTCACAGGATTTTAATATGTATTTATGTCACCTGATTTAATTTCAATAAACAGTACGGCCTAAAATCTAAGATCCTGCATATTGTTTGTAGATTTGTAATGAAAACGAAGAGTATTGCCACTTTATATTTTTTTTAATAAACAACAACCGAATCAATGATGTTTTTTTTAGTTACATAGATTCCATGAACATAATAACACAACAAGCGCGCGGACAAGAAAAGTGCTGTTGTGGGGGTAACAAATGATTAAAAATTGCGGCTTGTCTGAGCTGACTCCAACTTTGTGATGCAATGTTAGCAAAGTACTCGATGTCATGAATACATTGATGTTTCTAACCGATATATCGGAAAACATCGATACATAGCCTCGATTTATTTTCTAAGTGGGCATTCCAACATTGAACTTTTGGCTACAGCTGACTGACGCTATGTTCAGAGATGAGAAAAATATTTGATCATCATATCGTTTACTATCTATGTTATGTTATCGATTTTATTAATAATAACAAAACAATACTATTAAAGTAATAAAGGTGATGATTCAGAAATCTTTTTGGCTTTTTGGCTTAAATTGCACATTTTAATTAGGAACTTAAAGAGACAGTAATTTTGATTTGAAACTAGAAATTTATGGTTTGCATTTTTTTTATACATAAGTTTCATAATTTTATACTGACATATATGCGATATTTTTATTTAAAAAACTGTTACATTTCGTTTCTTAAAATTGTTACTGTAAACATATAGAAATGATATAGACAAGACAGTTTTATAATACACTAGCTGACCCGGTGAACCGACTTCATATCATCTAGGACGAGTCGTAAGGCCCGCCAGCGAATGTGCCTCCGCTTTTTAAATCTCTGATATCTTCTAAGATATCCATTTCATTGAAATTCTGTTAAGGGCACTGGGAACAGGGTAATGTAATATATTCGTTCGCAATGCACAACCGCCCACTCTACCAAGCTGCTGTTTCAAAATGTATGAGGTGAAATTCAGGTATTGTGACGTGCTCAAAGAAATGCGATCGCACGATGTTCGGAAAGCTAGTAGACCGGAGGGTTGCCCAGCGGTATTACTTAAGACATATGCAGCAGAGTTATCCCCAGTGTTAACGCGTCTATACCACAGTTCCTACGTCTCTGGTGCCGTGCCTCGGGCTTGGAGAGAGGCTGCACATTAGCACATTGCCAAAAAGGGGATTCGGTCGGACCCAAACAACTACCGCCCAATCGCTATAACCTCAGTGTTGTGCAAGATCATTGAGCGAATTATAAACAATCAGCTCATCCACCATCTAGAATACCACTCTATTTTAAACGACCATCAATATGGCTTTCGCGAAAACCGGTCGATGGGTGATCTTTTAGCGTATGTACTGCACCGCTGGGGGGAGGCTATTGATAAGCATGGCGAGACTTTGGCGATCAGTCTTGATATAACCAAGGTTTTCGACAGATTCTGACTTAATGGTCTTCTATCTAAGCTACCAGTGTACGAACTTCCCGCAAACTTGTGCAAATGGATCTCTGGCTTTCTACATGATCGTAGAATTCGAGTTCTGGTTAAAGGTTGCGATTCGCAGTTCATCTCAGTAAACGCTAGAGTTCTCTCTCTCTCTGTTCCTTCTGCGTGTCAATGATATGTTACCTTTGGGTTATACTCATTGCTATGCAGACGATTGCGCCATACACAGAAGCTACCACAGCAAGCCTACTTGTAGCCGGGAAGACACAAAAAAGAGGCGAGAGGAACTTGTCACTGAACTCAACCAATCATTGCAACGCATATCCATTTGGGGAGCAAATTACTTAGTGAGTTTAATGCCAAAAAAACTCAGGTGTGCACCCTTAGCTGTAAAAAATCTCCGTTTTCTGCTCTCTCTGCTCTTCAGAACGTATCGCTTACAATGCCCGACAATCTCAGTATCCGTGGTATAGATATCCGCAGTGACCTCAACACCAGGGACCATATTGGGGGTGTCATTTCTACTACCTCGCGATGACTCGGAATCCTTAACAGGGTGCGACAGTTTTTCAAGCCTAGTTAGCTGTACTTTCTTTATAAGGTACAAGTACGTCGATGGAATACTGTTCGTATCTTTAAGACGGACCCGCAAAATATCTCCTCGATGCCCTGGATAGGTTACAGAGACGAGCTGTCCGCATAGTACATGATGTAAACGTTACCAAGCACATCGAGCCGCTTCAATTGCGTACAGACATTGCTTCTCTCGCCATATTCTATCGCATTTATCACGCTGATTGCTCTGAAGAGATACTAAATCTTATCTCTTCTTTTCCTTTCCACAATAGAACTACAAGCGCTGAACTTCGGAGTCACAGCTTCACGGTAACCCCCGTTACGGCTCGAACTTTTGCCGTAACGTGAAGTTGTGGAACAGTCTTCCGGCCCATGTATTCCCTTCCTCATATAACATCGGGTTCTTCAAGAGAAACATAAAAAAGCATTTACGCACTCCGGCATGACAGTAGCGATTGGCGATGGATTGTCGTTCTCTCGATGGTCGCTGCTGTTTTTGGACTGTTTTGCCGAGCTAACATAAAAACAATAATAATAATAATAATTTTGATCTACATGAAATATAGAATGTATGTAATGTATTTAATTTAGAAATAAATATATAGAACCCTGAACTTGTTTATAGATCTTTGGAAGTTATATAATTATATAAAGTACATTAATTTGATATATGCCGTAAGGTTTAGCCAGCCGACGTTTGCATGTGAAGCACACAAAAATATGTTTGTTATGTCATGATATTACTAAACTTTTAATTTTTCAGCTATTATGTACTATAATATATAAATATTATACATAGAAACCTTCCTCATGAATAACTCTATCTATTGCAGAAAACTGCATTAAATTCAGTTGAATACTTTAAAAGATCTTAGCGAACAGACAGTGGAAGCGACTTTTGTTTATACTATGTAATGTTATAGTATCATATATATGTATGTCAGCTAAGTTGCAGGACTGTGATTTCCTCACGATTATCATCGGTCAGACGAATTCACGAATGCCAAAGTGAAAGGTGTTCAAGGTACACATAAAACTTTCATACCGTGGGTTTTATAGGTAAATCGATTCTGTAGTTCAAAATTTAATGTACTGTTATATCCATAGCCATATTTTTAATTTTATTACGTCCCTCTCGTGGACGATTGGCAAATTATAGACCTTATATATATAGATATTAGAATTAGAACTTATAGACAATTCGTTTTGATGACGTCACTTGGCGTAGAGAAATGTAATTGCCATACATGTTTAATCGTTTTCTAAATATTAAGAAATATCGAAAGTCGACTTGGCTAAGATGGCAGGACAAAAAGTAGCCTTTGTTACTTTTCATCCTTTCATCTATCTCTATGCCAAAAATCTAGTCGATTGATTGCGTAGTTAGGGCGTGAAGAAGGAACAATGTTACCGATATTCCTGTAAATCTCCCCTTGGAATCCGATGTTTTACCAGAACAAAAAGTAGCCTACGTTACTTTCCATTGTTTCAACTATCTCTATGCCATAAAACAAGTTAATTGGTTGCTTAGTTAAGCCGTAAAGGATGGACAAACAAATAAACAAACACACTTTCGCATTTATAATATTAGTATATATTACGAAAACTCAGTAAATAAACTCCAGATACATATTTAAAAAAGAAATATTAAAAGATGAGATACCTATGTTTCGGAGTAGAAATTATCTACGTGATGGTGTTTTAATGAAATTAAGCGAATACGAAGCTGGCATCGGTATCGCGTGTGCCGGGGTCGAGGGACCCCGTGCCGGCAATATTTGTTTTTATCTATTTTTAACGACAGCTTCAGGGTTAATCGTCAACGCAGATTTAAAAGCTTACAGGTTGTTTTCCAATGAAAGAACAAGGCCATAACGTTTGACATGTGCTTATAAAAATAAGATTAAAATTATTGTTATATCTTGAAGTGTGTATCTATTACCCGCGCACGTGTCTAAAGAAAACATTATTTTGAATTACAAACCACTGAATTTGTTAACAAGCGATTTTTATTCCAACGTGTAGCTCCAACCATGTATTTAAATAATGTAGGAATATTATCTTTATGCGATTTAACATTAATTATCTCTATATAATAGCCATTATTGTACTGTTACTAGGGAGATATTAGTCCTAGGAAAATACATCTGTGAAAATTTGCGCTTGAATTAAAAATAAGTTTCAGTAGTGACTTACTATTTTATTAAGTTCGAATAAATTATAACTCTCATGCTAGATCTCAATTGGGTAAAATGGTAGTACTTCACCATAGTATACTTGCTATATTGAAATGTTTAGGCATGTTGTGTTTCAGAATCAGTATATCCAGGTACCAAAGCGAATATTAGAGATCAGAACACGATCGAATCCCGATCATCATATACTTATATGATTTTCAGCGACTCTCTTTTGGTTTGTCACGGGAACAGCCGTTATATATCCAGGCAACGAGAGGCTTACATCCCGTAATGGCAGTGACAATATTTGATAAACTTTTAATATATCAGTAATTACCATTGTTTCGAAGATTATACCACCGTTACCACCCGTTACAATGCCGTTAGTAATAAAAACACGGCTGTATGTATAAAAAAAAATTGTTTTCGAACACGCTACCATCAAGACACCAATGGTTTAAATTATAATGTAATATTATTATTATATAATAAACCTATTCTTTGGTTTTGAAACTGTTCTAACATAAGATTAGCAGTTATCAGCACAAAGTAATATCCAAACAAACGCAAGCGATACAAGCATAAAGCAGTACGCGTACTTAATCTGGCATTGACAACTAATAAACCTTATACTTCAACACTAACTGATCAAAGATCTTATGAGAATAGTGTATTATTACCAATACAGAAATAATGTAATAAGTCTTCATTTAAAATTATCCCATAATTAAATGTCGTCGACGACATAGGTTGTGTTGACTCATTATTTAAGACTATTGTAATGTTGAATCGATGTTCGCATGTTCGAACCCTGATATGTAATTGCGTAACTAGTAATACTGTTTTATTTAGCGTACAAATAAATACAACGTGAATGAATCCGCCCCTTATCTAAAATATCGCAAAAACATACCCATAGCAAAAGTCGTTAAAAATTGACAATAGATTGACGAATCAAATATATATGCTAAATGTTAGATTTATAATACAAATATTTAAATTCCAATTATATATTGAGCGCTTTTGTGAACGGCATTACTTTTGCAAAATATGTCATAAGGGAGAAGATGCATGAATAATACTTGCGCTTATCGGTGGAACTTTCTGTAAGCTGGTAGAATGATAATATTATTAAATGTGTCTAATGAGAGTAAGATATTTTAAAACTATTAGGCTAAACAGGTAAAACAGTTATTGGATATGTTGATGAAAGTATCTCTCCAATTTTTTGATAAAAAAAACATCCTAAAAATATTTCTCTCAAAATAATCCTGATGATATAAGAGTTCCCTGATGTTTTTTCCTGTTTCATTGAAACAGTAAAGAAAGAAAGATGTCGTAAGCTATAGATAATAGAGCAAAAATAAAGTATAAGGATTTCTCTAAAATAAAATCCAAAGTAGAAACTGGAAAATAACGTCAAACAAGTCAATAG
This sequence comes from Actias luna, assembly GCA_039707435.1. Classification (NCBI taxonomy): domain Eukaryota; kingdom Metazoa; phylum Arthropoda; class Insecta; order Lepidoptera; family Saturniidae; genus Actias; species Actias luna. Next base: position 9,296,917 of record JAZHAC010000002.1, on the reverse strand, counting down.
ATAACGTTACAAATTGAACGAACCCTGTCATTACCAAAACACTGGCCTTTTGCCAGTGTTTCGCCGCTATAATTTAGAATGTTTCGTGTATCATTTCAGTATGGAACGCTGTAAAATTTTACGGTTATAGTGCACCATATGCTAAAGCATTTCGTGTATGAAACACATGCTTCATGCTCTCTAAGTTAATAGGATACTGTGTACTTTTCACTTTGAACAACTTTAAATGACTGATACTCCAATAGTATACATGTATTGGACATGGTATTATTTGTGAATTAAAAAATAGTAAATAATTTAACAAGTAAACGATAGTAACATTATTACAGGATCTAAAGGATAGGATTTTAAAGGATCTAATAGTAGCTCATTTAATCTTATAAATTGACAGACAACATGTAATACTTGTTGATGCTCTCGTGTTCTCCATCCATAGCATGTGATCGTAGTGGGTATCTACGTTATGAAAAGAATATTCAAGTCCAATTTTAAGTCTATAGATCTGGTAGTTTTGGAGACGTTGCGATAAGTCAGTTTATCCCTCTCTTTACTCCAGTTACAATAAGTTTTTCGTGAAAAAAGTAGCCTATCACCAACTCTGGTTTCCCATCTATTTCTATAAAAAATCATCATAACCAATTCAGTGGTTTAGGCGTGAAAGCGTAACAAACAAATTCACTTTCGCATTTATAATATTAGTAACGATTTTCTATTTTCTAATGCTATACTTTTATATTATTTTAACAAAACAATTAAAAGAGGTGATACAAAATAAAATAACGAATAACAATTTCAGGGGATCGGTGCCCCATCCAATCTCAGTGCATACCTGCAGACAGGTAATAACAGAGTTATTCGTGGAGGTAACTTCAACACAGTAGAGCAAGACAAATATTGAGTCAAACTACATAAGTCTCTCAGTAGTGAAGACGGTCCGTACTCGATGTTAATTAATTATTAACTCACATTCCAAAGCCACATTCACTTTTTGAATTCGATTACAGCGGTAGTCATCTAAGGCTTAATTAACTAAATATTAATTTTCAGCCTTCGAAAGATGAAGTTTCTTCCCTAAAACTGTTTCGTATCTCTCGAGACACTTGAATGCTTAATTTCTTGACATAATTATAACACGAGCGACACAGTTATAAATTTCAAGTATATTTTATAATGAAGTGACTATTTTGGTATTTATATCTTATCGAGGAACCTAAATGTCGATGCAGGTATTTTAGTATTCATAACAACTAAATTCTAAAATAGTCTGTGATATTGTTTTGTTTTTGTCTTTTCTTATAAATATGTGAGTGTTATTGTCGCTTGTAAAGATATATCAATTGCATAGGACTGGATCGCAACCTTCATCCAGGTTATAACATCCGCCAAAATGGAACTCTTAGGTCTCGCGAGATCTAGCTTCAGCCCGGTCCAGTATTTATTTATTTATCTTCGCACTCATGTGTGTGCATTTAGGGCTTATGTTATAATATCTGTATACATGAACCCTGAATAGGGGTACGGCAAATTATTTGAGAATAGTTATTATTTAGATTACACATATCTGTATAACTCTATATACTATTTACACATATCTATCTACTATTTATATATCAATCAATTTTCTATATCATATTATTATGTTATTTATAATAAATTTAATCTATTTATACATATAATAAATCTGTAATTTTAGCTTATGCACTGCCGCACCATATATAGACACTAAACTTTAAAATTAGTATATGTGCTTAACAACTGTTAAAACATCCATAACGCGATGCAGGCTATTACGTGAAAACTTAATATATATATTATACAATATTATTAATGTATATCAATTAAAATGATTTATTTATATATATTTTTATTAATAAAAATATTTCTCGTTATTATCAGAACAAGAAGCGTATATTAAGCGATAAGAAAAATAAATATCACAATTTCACTGGCAGCGCCATCTTATGAGAGCCAAACAAACTCTGTTAAGTTCATTTTCTGTCCCATTGATTACACATCACTCTGAAACTACTGGATATATTTTAATGAAATTTGGCAGGGTTGTAGCTATTTGTATTTTTACTAAACGAACGATTGAAGCGATGATAGCTCAGTGGTAGTGTGTACGACTTCGCGTCAAGGGACGTGAGTTCGAATCCAAGTACCTACAATAAGCTTGAGCTTTCGGTGAAGGAAAACATCGTGAGGAAACCATAGCATGGTGGTAGGGCTTTTTCTGATGCCCACCTGGCTAGCTACCACCCTCAAGTTGAAAATCTGCAGCCAAATACCAATAGGTGTGTTCCGGCAGCTGCACTTGAGAGCCAGTCCTCCACAGGTTTAGCGTGTCTACCAACTTGGGCCGTATCGACACATAAGATCAGGTGAGATTATGGCCATAACGCTAACCTTAAGTATAAAAAAAAACCTCTGCACGGATTTTGTTACAAGTTTTTTGTTCGGTATTTAAAATATAGGTTATTTTTGAACTTTACTCTGAACCCTTACCCTTATATTTTTTCTACCATTTACCCAATAAAACCAAAACGGTTTTATTTTTGCTACAGGTAAGTGTGATTAGCAAACCTCGATTGAAACCTCGAAAATAATTGATAGATGCCACACATTAAATGCTGAAAAAGAGACATCTGCCGGATCTTTAACCATATATATTTATAAAAAATAGATATGATATCAAAAAACTCCGATGTTAACCGATAGATGGCAATGTACACTAATTATTAAATGCTTAAAAATCCAGAATATCTGGCGGATCTTTAAATATTTTATAAATACATACCAGCCTCATGTAATTTATAATAAAGAATTACTCTATTACATGTGATGTTCGTGTTAACTGAACCGCAATCTTAGGCCGTATGATGCAGTTGCAAAAACAAATATTTTTAAATTGCCATAACATACATATATTACAATTATCTATATCTAATACTATTAAGTGAGCAATTATTGTATATAAATTTTGCGTATCTCGGAAACAGCTTTAACGATTTGGATGAAATTTTGTATTTAGTTACATTTTTGGCTAGCTACTATCCTCAAATAGAATATCTGCTACCAAATACTTGTAAGTTTTTCAAGCGGTTGCACTAGAAAGCCAATCCCTCCACTAGGCTTAACGCGCCTATCATCTTATGCCAAATCGTCGCTTAATATCAGTTGAGATTGTGGCCATAACACTAAGCCTTTAAAGAATACTAAAAAAAACGAGTAGAATTAAAAAAAAAACGCTGTTACGTTATTTGGATGTATCAGAACGTAACGGTGTAAGACTTATTATGAAAATTTTGTGCATTAAGTAAAATAATAACAGCTACAATTGTGACCGTTGAACAATCTGGTAAAGGGTTACTTATACCAAAAATAACTCTAGACTCATTAAAGGGTCAACTGGGATGTAACTTGCAGCGACACCAATTCCCAGTAATATCTGCATTTGTTATGACAGTACATACATCTCAACGCCAAACATTCGAATTTGTCGGTGTGGACTAGGTAGAGGTCGTCAGTTTTCATGTACAGAATGTTGTGTGTAGCATTCTCTAGAGTGAACCGAACGTCAGCGTTAAAAGTACTTCTACCACGTGAAAATCTTCGACAAGTCAACGTACTCACAACATTGTATTGAAGGAATTATTAGGTTAAAATCCAATTTCGCCACAATAAAACTGAGTATGATCCGATATATCCATAATGATAAAATTATATGTAAGTATATAAATGTTAATCGTCGTAATATATGTGTTAGCATAACTTCCGAACGCCTGTACCAAATTGTTTTTTTTTTAATTGTATTCAGTGTTGTCAGATCAAGATATGTATATAAATATTCATAAAAACGATCAGATTTCTTTTTTTAATATCATAATATAAAAAGTAAGGTAGCCATGATAGTTTTCTGGAATATTATTGTATATAGTTAAGGTAAAGGGCTGTTGTATTTCTAACTTAGGTTCCGGTGATGTGAGCTTGTTTTTTCGACGAGCGCTTGTATAGTAATGATTATGAGTATTAATTAATCAAGCCGGTCAGTCGGGACAAACACTATCCACAGAGTAATAAATCTGTTGCAATGACTTTCTTTTAGTTTAGCGCATTTCTAAATCAATAAGTCTATATCCAGGAGCCAAAAGACTTGTAGCGACAGCCAGAAATTGATTGCGGATCTTTGTGTTCGCTGCTGTTGTTATATTGCATTTTTCTTGCTATCAAAATGAAGTTAACATTCTATGTCACGTATTATCCAAGTATATAAGGTAGGTACCAATATGGATATAACATATTAATGTATATTCTCTTTCCGTTTTAAGCAATTAAAACGTTTTCTATATTTTTTATTCCGTTTGATTTTAATTGAAATACCAGTTTCATATATTTCACTCTATTATTTTTGATATTTTTTAATTTCCAATTTTTAAAATACGTTACAAAAGAACTCCCAATAGCAAAAATTTTCATAATTTTGTAATGTTTTGTTTTTAATATTATAGAACAAAATCTTTTTTTTAATTTATACACAATAAACATAACTTAAATATATGTATATATATTCACTATTTCAGATCAAAATGTTTTTAAATAATATTAAGCAATTCCACGATTCTATTTTACAACGTACCTAAACCATTTTGCAGTAAAACCGAAAATTTAAGGCATTTGTTCAATAAAAACACTATTCGACCATAAAACGTTCGCAATGTAACGTAGAATTATTTGCGAGGACGCGTTAGTTGAAAGTGTTAACTAAAATTTGCATAGTTCGACGGAACTTCAACGTGGAAGTTGTACGTCAACGTCCCCGCTCGCAGGACGCACTGCCGCTACAAGCGAGTGAAAGTTTTCATAATTTAATCTATAACTGTAATTCATTATATTATCACATATATTTTTAAATATTGAAAAACGGCAAATCAAGTACTAATAGTGGTATTATAATTGAACCATTAGTATAGTAGATGAGATACAAAAATAAATAAGAACAACTTATAATATACAACAGAGAGTTCTTTACGCCTTTTTGCCTTTTTGAAAAATTACTTGCGTAGTAAAAATTCTGATTATTCAAAAATATATGAATTAAGACTTTTGTCAAATTCTCGATCCTATGTGGTAGTGGTAGTGGTGGTCAGTTTGGTTGCGTGTACGGGGCGCCGCGTCAAGGGATATCAAATCCATCTAAAATGCTAGAGCTTCCAGTGAAGAGAAACATTATGATAAAACCATGGCATGGTGGTAGGGCTTTTTCTAAAGTCCTAAAGGCCTTCAAGTTGAAAATCTGCCGCCAAATACTATTAGGCGTGTTGCGGCACTTGCACTTGAGAGCCAGTCCTTCCACTAAACTTAGCGTGTCCACCATCTTGGGTCACATCGTCATTTAACATCAGGTGAGATTGTGGCCATAACGCTAAACCGTAACCATAAAAAACGTTGTATTAATAAATATCCGAGTTAATGTTATGTAAGGTATTGAACTCGATTTAATATTGTTATTGCACCATATATGTTAGCGGTACAAACATTAACCATTGTTATTGTTAGTGTTAGTTTATAACTTCAAATAAAATGTTTCTCTTAGGAAAAGGAGCAGCAACAATGTGGTCCGTTCACAGCCCGTTGAGATTACGAGGCACATTTGTGCCCAGCAGTAAACCCAAATTGAATGTAAATAAAATAATTGAACCATAATATCCAATTTACCGGTACAAATTTTGTATTTATAACTGGCAGTTTTTTTATCGAAATAGTATTTTGTATCTATAGACTTACTGATAATAATTATTGGCTTTTTAATACGTATGTTTAATCATTAAAGTTATTTAAATAAAACCCAAAATCAAACATATTTGTAATCCATCAAATTGAAATAATATGTAGCAAATTAAATTTTTATAAAGTATTTTTAAGTAATCAACAGTTAAAATCTCTGTTGTATTAAAATAACTTCTTAAAATAATAAGTAAACTCTAACATTAATATTTAATTACCTTGAAGTTGATAGGCTGAGATAAAAGAAACGTGACCAGAAGTATAGTTTTTATAAAAACTTTTTTTTGTAATATTAAAACCTTAATTGTAAGGCATAAAAACAAAGAGCGTGTTGCTATGTTCAATAGATCTGTAGCATATTGTTCGCCATAAGCATAGGTACGAGAAATCTTTTTAAAGTTTATTTTATAACACAATATGTCACTGATATGATCTCAGATTAATATTATATTTGTATTTGAGGTTAATAGTATCGCGTGCAAAGTTTTAGTAGTAATAGAAATCCTTTGACATAAATATCGTTTTGCTCTTGCTAAATATATACATATAATAAATCTATAGAATAGTCGATTTTGTACATCGAAAATACGTCCAAAAAAATAGCCAAGTTGTTAAAGGATAGCCAACAGAGTTCATTTTCAGCATTTTTGAAATTTTTGTCTGTTTGTCTGTGCACGCATCAGGTAAAATTTACAAAACCAATGTAGATAATTTTTTTCGTAGAAATTGTACTCAACTTGCAGTATTACTTTTGTAGCTTTTGCTTTATCGCAATCGGTTTACTCTATCAGGACATTTCAAGAGATATCTATATATATACATAAATTAATCGCTGAAATGTAAGGCATAACTTCCGAACGACTGTACCAAATTGGATAAATCTTTTTTATTATGGTTGTTATTGCTAGGACGAGGTTTGTATAAAAGAAAATGAAAAAAAAAACCATCAAATTTTTTTGAAATCTCATAGTATGAAAAATTAGTGACTGAATAGGTCAGAAGACTAAGAAATTTATATATATAACAAAATGAATCACCGTTCGTTAGTCTTGCTAAAACTCACAAACAGCTGAAACGATTTCGATTTTTAAAGTTTACCAACTCTTTCTAGAAGGTAAATAAGGTTAGGTTAGGTTTCTAGGTTTTTGAGTTTTAGCGAGAACGAAGAACATCGATTATACCAAGTTTGCCGGGTCAGCTAGTACATAATAACGGAGCGACTCTTCGTAGAATAACTGTATAAACTTGCCGATTACCGATTATAAATGCACGCATTAGACGTCAGTAAAGCCCCGTTTCATTTCATTAAATATCATAAAATGCGAAACAGTTTATATTCCATCAGCTTGCTGTAGAATACAGAAGTATAATGTTATTTATTTTGTCAAGCCCGCTAAAGATCATGTGATGGTTTAACTCTAAAACTCTGTCATCCACACTTAAGTGGATAATAAAACATGGTAGGTTGCTTTCATTAGCCCGCGACTCGTATATAAAAGCAAGTTAACCGTATACGCCAACTTCAAAATGCAACATTACTTTTATGACCGGTATAAAATTTCAAATTTTGCTACTCGGTGTTGTTAAATTCGCGTCTGCACCTTTGTTTATGCAGAGTAGCGACAGTCGATATGTTCTATTATTGTTATATGCCTACTTAAAAATATTTTATTTTTCTACTTCAGCGATAAATGTTAAAATAGAAAAACGCAAAAATATGCTTCAAATTCTTGTCTTATTTCTTGAAAATATTTTTGAAGTTTTATCATAATAGATTTTTAATTACTTTAATTATTTTAAATAATACACTGCAAGCAACTTGGAACAATATTTTTTAATACTTCGTTTACAAAAGAATATGTTTATTCTATATATGTATTTATTATATTTCATTAACGATTTTGTCTTGCATAACTTTACAAAAGTCCTTATTAACAATGGGAGTATTATTTGTAAAACGTTAATAAGTGTCTTAATTATATGCTACGACTGAAATAGTAAAACTGGTAATCCGTACCAGTCAACAAATCTTAATGTAAAAAGGTATTTTAGAGATAAGGCGTTTCTTTATAAGATGTTTAGTTAAATTTTAGTCACCGATTTAGTTTGATTCCTTTTTGAAACCTTGACAAAGATGTATGTATCGTCTACTATGAACTGGTAAAAAAGGGGAGCAAATTTTAAATAAATCGTGCCGATATTGTAGGCTATTTTAAATTTAAACTTGGAAGTTAAAACAAAAACATAATACATTTAGTAATATTGAATATTTTAATTAACAAGCAATAAAATTATCTTTGAATTTTATAACTAAACCTTAATTAAAAATGAAAGTTTAATCATTTATGTTCACAACTGATTACGAATATAGTTGAGAGACTTCAAAACATTAAGCTTTTAGCACCAATTTACTCTAAGATAACAAACAATTTTTTTTATGGGCACGCTAATATCTCGACCAAAATACGGTAATATTTCATAACATAACAAAATAGACGTACAAACTAATATCGTATCGTTAGCGTTTCAGCCATAAAAAAAACTCTGACAAAGGATCTTGAATTATTGGCGAGACGAATAAAAAAGTTTGCCATTGCCAAGCAACGGGCACCGGAAAAGATTTTGTTACAGTTGTAAACGAATAAGAATGATTTACATGACTTGTAAAAAGTTGATAACATGTAAGTCTGTGTCACGATTAGATTTATGATTAATTTCAATTTATTGTATCAACCCTAGTTATAGATTTCAACAAAATAATTTTGAAAATGTCGGAAATGCCTGTTATATTTTGTTTTCAAAACTTTCGTATGTATAATAGACTAGCTTTTCCCCGTAGCTTTGCGTACGTTAATATTAATTTTGTAAAATCGGATGATGCCATAAATAGTTTCATACAAAGTTTATTCCTCCCTTTACAGCACTTCCAATAAGTTTTTCTCGAGAAAAAGTAGCATATCACCGTCTTCATGTCATCTATCTCTTTGCCAAAATTAATCATAATCGATACAGTGGTTTATGCGTAAAAGCGTAATAAACTCACTTTCGCATTTCTGATATTAGTAAGGCTGGTTAGGATTTACCATTACATTATATGATACTATCTATTGGCCGCCGGCTTTTCTAGGCGTATTTTCGTATATCTTTCTAAAAGGGATATTTTACTCTATTTCACAACCCGCTATGCGAAATTTCTTTAAAACCCGCTTAGTCGTTTTTAATCACATTGAACACGATTAATACGCAAACTTTGAAACAAAATTATTTTTGTAAATAATTTTCAGGAATTTGTATTTACCCGTAGCCTTTTTACCTAGCAGTAGTTCTGAGAACTTATATTACGATGAATATGTAAACAAAAAATATATAAACAATAATAAATAAATATATAAACAATAAGTTCCCAAGTAAGACCAGCATTGTTTTTCTTTTACTAAAACAAAAAAATTATGCCTTGATTACAAAACAATGAAACATTGTCTAAAAGACCTATAGTATTCACGACTTTTCTGAATAGTCCATAGAAACCTAAATTCAGGAATTATAAAACAGCAAAGGTGAACATACTAGGAGAAACATATTGACATACTATTGACACTTATTTCAAAATTATAATCATTTAAATATTTTTAAATGCGCACTTGTGTAAGCCATCTAAAATGAAGTTATATGTAAAACCGATTAATAACACAAGCTGTGAATGTTATTTAACTTGCTGTCAGAAGGAAAAGTAGCTAGTTGCTGGCCACACTGCATTGTTATATCGTCATTCTTATTTAGACATCGAAGTAATATTTTCCAGGCCTCATATACAGAACCAAAATGGGTTATAGTATGATTTTTAAACAAAGAAAAAAAAAGTATGTTTAACATTAGTTGATTTATTCATATAAACATATGTTTTCTAAAATTATATTTAAACTTTAGAACTAAGTGCTTAATTGATTAATATTGCTAAATTGATTTATAGAAAGGCCTAACAAGTTCGAATCCAGAGAGTTTAATCGAAATTTGTAGGTGGTTTCGCTTTGTATATTTATTTTAGTATATTTTAGTAAGCAAAGGACGTAAACAAAACATAACTAGAAATATTTCAATGAACCTTTGTACATAGTCCTAGAGTTGGTGACATGACAGAATGTACCCCAGCAGGGTTGGGAAGGGTAGCATGCTGCATCAGCGTTGTGGTTAACCGGCGCACGCTGGACGGATGTCGCGTCACCAGATTTTGTGTTCTGTCCATCTTAAGAACTCTTGCGATAGCTACGTAGTTAAAATGTGTATGTGTGTGAAGAACTTCACCGTATATGTAGGTCATCTGTTTTTCCTTTAGTTTTTATACCTCAGCTATGTGCCTGCAATTTTGTTCGGATGGAACTAAAAATTACTTAATATTTTTTGCCCGTTCTTGTAACTTTATTTAGTACAGCTTTACTCCTATTAATGGTAGTATGATGTTATATAGCTTAAATCCTTCGTAAATGATAGCTCTATCAATTACAAAAATATATTTTTTAATTTTACTGGTAATTCCTAAGATTAGCGCATTCAAACAGACTTTTCCGCTTTATAATATTAAAATAGAGACCTCTTCAGAATTTTCTTTATATTTATTACGGTTATATTTTTATTACCTCTTTAGATAAAATAAAATTATATACCTCAAAGCGTAATAATAATAATCCATTATTGCATACTATAGAGGTAAGCTATGTTGTAAAACGAATTATAATATGTATATTTAGCTCTTATCGCTAGAATGATTTCTTCTTATTAACCTTATAAAAATATCTGCGTCAAGCTAGATTTCGTAGTTCTTCCCTTAGTTTCAGTTCTATTATTTAATTTAGTTCTAATCTAAACAAGTGGACGACTGCTAAACTATATAAAATACACTAAATCTCATCTGTGTAAAATGTAAAATAGGTACTTTTTCTCTAGTCATTCATTTATGAATCTCATAATCTTATTCTTTGCAGATATGATTTTAATTTACTTACCTATATAAAACAAATTCAAATTAATTAAATACTTTATTTCTAATAGTTTAATCAACTAACCAAAAACTTCAAACTGTACTATATAGTTAATATACAGGTGACTTTTTTACTGCTTTATAGGTTTTAACGTTATGGCTACATTCTCTCCTGACGCTCTAAGCCTAATGGGGGAACTGGCTCTGAAGTGCAACTATCAGAACACACATCTATAGGTATTTAGCGGTAGATTATAAATTTGGGGGTGGTAGATAGCCAAGTGGACTTTAGAAAAAGCCCTACTACCATGCTATGGTTTCCTAATAAGGAAACCATTATTAGGAAACCATAGCACGGTAGTAGGGCTAGGGTAGTAGGGCATTGAAAGCTCAGGCTCATTGCAGGTGGATTCAAACTCATGTCTATTGACGCGACTTCCGTACACACTACCAACTAAGCTATCATCGCTTCAAACTGTGTTTATTACATTTTAGCCATTTGTTTATGATTTGTACCAAACCTAGTCTAAATGCGAGGGCGTAAGCATATAGCACAATGTATCACCAGATTAATGTGTGCGCGAGTGATATACGATGCCATGTAATACTTACTTTGCCTCCGTGGGTTTAGGTTTAGGTGCCTATAATGCTTTACGAATGATTTCACGACACAAATCATCTACATTTCCAAATTGTTTACACCTAAGTATTTTTTTATTATATTCTTATTACATAATTTTCCACATATATAAATCAATTAAATATTACGTTGGCACTTCTAAATGAATACCTAACATTACTTTCTATATTAAAATAGTTACTTATAATATTATAATCGAAAGCTTATAATTATATAAGCTTCCGGTGAAGGAAAACATCGTGGAGAAACCATAGCATAGTTAGAGAGCTTTTTATAATGCCCTCTTGGTTAGCTACCACCTTCAAGTTGAAAATCTGCCACTAAATATATGTAACTGTGGCCTGACTGTGGTAAATGTGGCACTAGAGAGCAAGTCCCTCCGCTAGACTAAACGTGTCCACCATCTTGGGCTGTATCGTCACTTAACATGAGGTAAGATTGTTATAAAAAATTATGTCAGAATAAACCCATTTTCTAAAACAATAAGTAGTAAAGTATTTTTATCAAAAGCTGGAAACTCAAACAAAAGCATGTTTAAATGGGTTAAACGTAAATGTATGGTTATTTGTACCGTAACAATATAACGTATTATTTAGTAAATATAAGTAAAAACTTCAATTTTTTTAACGCAATCATTAAATTATTACTCGTTTTGTGGAAAAGCAATTCACTTTATATCTTGCTGATTCGATAATTGCTTGTGATTATTGGATTTGTCATCATAAAATGTAAAAATATACTCCCGGTATCTGTACCGCCCTCTTCCAGCAAGTTTCAGGGGGGTGTTGCTTATTTATATGCTAATGCGGCAGTGTAGAAATGCAACGCACGACTTAGGCACTGCACCTGTCCAATTATAAGAACAACATTTTCCTTTATAACTGCATTTTCATGAAATTTTCTGCATGGAAATTGAGTTAATTTTCGCAAGTTTTGAAGAGCGCTACCTTAGTGGTGAATATTATGTTCAAAGCCATGCAAGCAGGAAAATGTTTGTATTAACATTTTCTTTGAAGCAAACTATACTAGTGAGATGTAAATTTAATCTGAGTAAGCAATGTTATGTTTAGAAAATAGCTTCGTTTATTAAAAAAAAACTGAAGTTATGTTCTTAGCAATAACATTATTATTAATAGTAACAGCGATGGAACTCAAGACCTGTGTTGTGGTGGATAGAAAACATATAATTATCAGAAACAAGGAAATACCCAAACTTAAAACTGTCATTTGTGTATCACCCATAGTTTTACTAAGTAGATTTCGATGCCACAACATTCAGCATGATGGTAGTAGTAAGGCAATCGCTTAAACGTAATTAGACTATCTCAAATCCACAAGATTTTTAAAGTATCACTATTTGAAACTTAATTTGAAGATGAATTGCACAATATTTTCACTTAAATACGAGACAGAAATTAACAAAGGCAAGTTTAGTTGATTAGATGTGGTTAAAAAAGAACATATTATGTTTTATAAAACTTTCTAGACATTTACGATATTCTGTACTTAGCATATATTTTGTACTATACGTATTCTACATTTCTAATGTAGCTTTCAACCAGTCTTCAAAATACATATATATAAATGTACTTAACGTATATAATGAATAAAAATCGCAAATACTTATCACCTTGACGCCATTATCTGTAGTGCTATTTGTGTCGGTGATGTTCCTGCTGACTTCCCCTACGCATTAGTATTCATGGAAGTTACTCGATCGAGAAAAGAATTTTCGCCTCAGTCCGATCTTGACGAGGGACTGTGAGTGGTTGCCATTTCCTTTTGCCCTTTATTTCTTCCAACAACTTAATGGAGTCGAAAAAGCGGCATTTCATTATAATGTATTAACATCATCTGGGATGAGATCAATTTTTAATTGTTTTTTATACTTTTTTGTAAATAAACAAATTTAACATGGTTAATACTTATGTTCATAATTAAAACAACATTATTATAAACAATAGCTGGTAAGAAACATTGAAGATATTCAAATAAAGGCATATTAATTCAAACTCTTTCTTAAATTAAATCATATTCAATGTTACTTTAACCATTTTTTTTAATTGTTTTAATTTTACTAAAATTTCACCTGATGCCAACACGCTTAGTCTAAAAGTAGGAACTGACTCTTAAGTGCTGCCGCAGAAATATACCTATAGATACTTGGAAATAGCTTTTGAACTTGACGGTGATAGTTAATGAGACGGTTGTTTGATATTTAGTAAATGAAATATTAAATATTTTTTTACTAACATGTAATCTGCGTGAGGTTTACTTAAACTAAGATGAGTCAAAGAGTACAAAATATCGATAAGTACAGTTTTATTATGATGAACGTAAATTGTTAGCTGGCAGTATGAATGCATAGGTGGCACGACATCCTCGCGTACCAGTGGCAGTATGAATGCATATGTGGCACGACATCTTCGCGTACCGGTTGATGTTTTCGGAATAACTGCTGGGAAAGCTATCCTTGTCGTACAGTCAAGGAAACTGCAGCAACAAGGTGCCAACATTGTGGTTACGCGTTAGTTATCTAACATGATAACATGAATAACAGACACTTGTCGTTTTTGTTGCGCTTTAATCTCGTCGAGTTTAGTCCTTATCATTTTTATAAACCTCGATCGATAGCTTCTGTTAGTGGTGATTATGATGTTTTAGACTCTATCAATAAAAGCATTCTTTTTCTATCGTATAATATATATAGTAGTATAGCGGAACAGTATTATTGCATAAGATAAAAATTTCTGTGCACCTGATTAAGCATAAAATTTTAATTGATATATCTACACAGAGTCTAAGTTATTTAAACTTTCAGTACAAAGAAAATAATTAAAACTACTTCTAGATTCTTTTATTAAAGTATTCTTAAATTCTTCTGTTTTAATGTAATTAAAACCGAATTTCTGCACTGCGTTAATACTTCGCATTATGCTCAGCGGTTGCGCCTAAATTGCATCTCTAGCTTCTCGGCTGACAACTTTAATCAAGTCGATGGGAATTTGTCTTCCTTGCGAGTTCCGCTCACGTCTCCACGGATACACTGAACAATGAGATTTGCTTTAGATAAATTCTTGCTTTGAGACGTCGCGCGAAGTGAACGAATATTCTATTCTCTGTACTCGTATCTACCACATTCAATTTTATAGGAAATGGATACAGTTTGAAACGTATAGTAGGTTTATAATTAAATTAAGTTTAAACTTTCTATTAATCATTTCATATTTGTACATATATCTAAGTAAACCCAAATTAAAATTGTAATAAAAATCTATACGTTAGTTTGAAAAACTAAACGAAGCGAAACTATCAAAAATAAAACTTGAAGCAATAAAACTAGGGAAATATTTTTCCAAATCTATACTTTTTGTACAGAATACTGGTTTCTAATTTTTTTTTTAATTATAAGTAAATTAGCTTATAAATGTGAATATATTGGTATTGCTGAGCAGTGGAAAAGCGACTGTTATTTTTCTTCCAAATGTGCGCCTTTCAAATAAACCTGCAATGAAAATATATAATAGATTTGAGTCGGATCTATAAATTTATATCTGTTCTTTACGAATACCTACCTTCTATAATAAACTATCAAGTACTCCAAGTATAGGGAATATTCTAATTAAACTTCACGACTATATTGTAGTGGATAAGTCATCATTTTGTAACAGAGCAGTCTATTAATTAGGTATACAATAGTTTATATACATAATAATTTCTTTGTCAATTCATTGTTAATTCTAAAACCGAGTAAAGTGGAAGTATAAATTCATATTAATAGTTAAGTAACAGCATCCTTCTAAATAGCTCTTAAATTAAAAGCAATAAATTCAGAGAGCACAGACCGTAAAGTAGACTGAACTAAGTACGAATATCTACTCTAAGTAAAGTGGTCTTAAGAGAATCAGCGCGCAACTGAATTTACCTTTAACCTAAAAATTCTTATAAAATAGCAGTCTTGTACTAATCATCTCTGAACATCGAATTGAAATATGGAAGAGTGCTAAGCTCATATTGTATTTGTTATAGAATCAAATATGATAATTTTTTGTCTATTTTGCATAAGAATAAGATTTTAATTGTAGTATTAAAATGTTGTTACTTTTATATTATTAACCAGCAGTTCCCGTGACTTCAATCGCATTAAACTTAAAAATATTAATTTTTAATATATTTGCCATTTTTTTCAATATAGCTTTACTTCTATTGGTGCTACCCTGGTGTTAAATAAAGCCTTGCTCAGTGATTCCTCTATTAAATACATTTTTTTTTTAAGAAAACAAACTTTAAATATACTTTTTCGCTTTATAATATTACATACGAGCTGCTTGTCAGAAAACTGATGAAAAGGATTATTACTACTTGTTGCTATTAGTAAATTCTATAATGTATTTATAATATAATTATATCTTTATTAAGCACACACATAATTTTGTGTTACGGTAATTAGTTCCACTTTTAGGTGTAGCGTGTTACTGTTTTAATATCAAACTAAATACGATAAAAGTCAAACAACTGAAAATGAGTTTTCGTATACTTTACGTTTTATTCGTTCGTTTCAGTCTTCGCAATATTGTTAAACCAATATATAAATGTTTATTATTATATCCTCCTGTAGTAAACAGCTGATACTAAATTTTCTAATTTTAAGCTTCATAAACAATAAAAGGTATCCTATATCTATGATATAATTCGACGTTAGACAGAATTAAGTCCGTCAGACTATATATTCTTTATTTTTGGAAAAAAGTTCAACTAAGTTTGTAAAGGATTACTTAAAATAACTATATTACATATTAAATTATATTTGACAAAATGATCAAATGATACCATAAATATTGGAACAATACCCACATTCCAGCAGGAAAAGTTCCCCGAGTGAAAAAGCACGTTTTTACAATAACAGTTATTGCGAAATATATCTGAACGGTTCGCCGTTGATATTTCTAATCCACACAATCCTTGGCACGCGCGAGTATGGGGATTACATATTCAAATAACGCATACTAGTAACTGTACCGCGCACGTTTTCCATTAACGACACAGAGAACTATGATGTTCATCAATGCACAGTACGTGATTCTTAGTGGAGTTAAACACTGTGACTTCTGTGTTTCTAGATACAGTTGCACTTAAGTAAACTGGCATTAAGGCCAATTTCAGAGCTTATGCTTCTAAAGGTTTAAACACCGTCGCTGCATTGTTACTGCTACAAATTTGATACGTAATTTTAAACAAAGTTTTAACCTTAATTTACTAAGTTTATTAAAGCTATAACAGATCCATGCCTAGTACCTGGGAATAGTTGGAAGGAAAAAATATATATCAAAAGAAATATTTAACTCCATCTAGTTTAATATTATTAACATTTTTTTGTCAATTTATGTATGACGGTGGTATAGGTTATGACAGATTGAAAATCTATAAATAAATTAAAAACAAACATAGTTAAAATTAATTAAATATAAAAAAATATGTATTTTAATAGTCATATAATTATACAATCTATAATAAAAATAGAAAGTCTTCATATTTACATTTTACAATTTTTTACAATCATAGTCAAAATATGAGTTTCCCTTGAATGTATGGATCAACGTTGATATATTTTTTTAAATAGCTTTAAAAAAAGTTGTTTTATTTTTTCTGGGTATAAGGATTTTTGACAAGGAAGAGTGAAAACGTTGGTAAGGGAATAGGGAGAGGATGTTGATACAAGGCTGGCGAGAATTTATGGGAATATAAACAGGGAAAGCTCAGAGTAAATATCCTGTTCGTAAATGTTTCAAATGACAAAGAATTCGATAAAAGTTACGCGCTTTTAAAAATGTCAGGAAGATTCTAAAGAACGTAGGGAAGTTGCTAGGGTTCAGGAAACGAGAATAGACTTAGACAGCATTCGTCGAAAGTTGGAGAATGTACAAATTATATATTTAAATTTTCACGGCCAAATGTAAAAGGATTGCACGGAGCTAAATTATAAGTAACATAATACATGTAGTTTGTAGTGCGATAAAACTATAAGACGGTAAGTAAACTATAATATATTTTTATATATATTTTGAAACATTGTATTATTTTAGAATAAACAAGGATTCGTATAGATGTTCTACTTATTCACTACACATGATCTACTGTACAAATAATGTAGGTTTGATTCTATCACAGAGTCAAAAAAAGGTATCTGGCATATGTTATTCTTTCAATATAGAACTCTATACTAACGTGAGTCCAGCACATAAGCTTTTAATTATCAGAGTTTTATTTCACCATGTCCCAGTAGGCGTCACATTACAGTTAATATCTAAAGCAATCCGGCTTGCCGTGCTTGGACGTCTCTCTATCTCGTAAACTTATTTTGCTTAAAAGTGATGTTAGTTCTCGTTGTCTGGAGATTTGCAGGGTAATTATTTGATGGTTATGTTGCATTGACTTGCTGTACGGTTTAGTATGAAGGCAAACTACCCTCTGTTAAAGTGACCCGATAGCAGTAAGTACCGTATATTGTTATCCTGTCAGGTCTTCTGCCTGATGGTCTTCGGACATTTCTCTATATTTGGCATCCTCTTATGTTCATAATACCAAAAGAATATGTTCTGAATTACACTGTATGTTTTATATTCATTCTTTGGTCTTAAATTGATTTGACTTTCTTATAATTGTTTTGATTTTTCTTATAAGTGATTTAATTATTATTGTCATGTGTTTGATTAAGTTCTAAAATTACCAACTTCGGTTATGTTATATTTTCAGAGTACCAGATTAAAAGAACTTGTTTACTACAACTGTTTTTAATTCTCAACGTAGGTGTAGGTCCTATAGAATTACTATCTAGTCATTCGTCTTCTGATCATAACCATAGATGTACGTTAACAAGCAGAGACACTTTCTTAATATTATTCATTTTATCACTATTATTATATAAACAATAGTAGTGTGAGGCCGACGGGGATTCGTTACAAAGCGCTCGATTCAAATATGAATGTTATTGTTACAATATTATTACAACATACATACATATACAGATAATACTTTTAATTATTTTATCATTAAATTCAATAACATAATTATATATTTTAGTACTTAGGTTTTTATTTAAAACTGTAGTTATCATAAATATGCCACGTGGCCCCTACTTCAGGAAATCCAATTTCATACAATTTTTTTATATAAAATTCGAGTAGACGTTGCATTGGTACGAACCAACGTTTGCTCGTAATTTTTCTTCTCTTAAAAGGCTTGACCGATTATAATGTTTTATGTGTACTTATTGAGTCAGTTAGATTTCATAATAAGATAATCCTGTAGTTAAAACTTAGTTATAGTTGAACATGGTTTTGCTCTTGTCACACGATACACGATCTATCTTTTTAAAATTTTAATTTATCAAGCAAATTAAACACGTGTTCAACACTCAATTTAAAGAAATATATAGATTAATAAATAATCGCGACATATAGTAGTGGCTTGTTTCGAACTGTACGAGAAAAGTTAAAGGAATACTTTATACAATTAAACAAAGTATACTTCCGAGAAATGCAGGTGAACGAATAATAATACAACTTTATTATAGATTGCTGTTGTAGAAAAAAGTTTCTTACACATCTAGCTAGGAATAATGGAATGGCTATTTATTTTAAGGTTTAAAATTGGAACTATATTGTAATTATTTCGAACCCAAGTTTGTAATGAAAACTCCTTAACAGGTTTTCGTTATCGATTTCTTCGATCTTATTTTCTGTGAGTATGACTACTAAGCATTAGGATAAAAGTCTTGATTTTTTACTTCACCGATGATATTAACTGTTATAAGGTATTTTAATCCGTTTCAATTCTTCGACATACTATAGGTTTTATTTCGTAAATTATGGCCTTAGATATTATTTTGTTTATCAAATAACTTTAGTAGTATCAAATGAGATATCATACATAATATTTTTAATATTTTATAGGTACAATATAATGGCTACAATCTCACCTGATGTTAAGTGATCATGTGGCTTAAGATGGTAGTAACGCTAAGCCTAACGGAGGGAATGGCTCTCAAGTGCAACTACTGGAACACATCTACAGGTTTTTGCCGGCAGATTTTCAACTTGAGGGTGGTAGCTAGCCAGTTGGGCATTAGGAGAAGCCCAACCATGATGCTTTAATTTCCTCACAATGTTTTCTTTCACCAGACACTCAAGCTCATTGCAGGTGAATTCGAACTCACGGCGATTGATGCGGCCTACGTAAATACTACCAACGAAGCCATCATCGCTTGAAATTTTACAATATACAATTTGGCTATAAGGCTTAGAATATTTTATTTCTTACGCTTGTTATTTTTCAATTTTGTACTACTTGAAGTTCAAAATGCTAAATATTTTATAATTGAAATTAATATAGAGGATACCTATTCCAAAATATTTACTAACAGTTATACATTACTACCAACCTGTATTTAGTTAGAACTTACGTGTACGTAACTAATCAAATTATGTTCACAACCTTCGTGCGCTTGGAGTTTTGACAACCGAATTCTGCAATTGCAGTCACGTAGCAATAGCAAAGCGATTGAGTGACAGACCCTAATGTCGCTGCAGCCTAATTACATGAGTCCCCTTCGCAAACATAGTTACGAGTACGCAAAATGCAATCACGCGGAGACACTGTCGCGTACTTCATTGTTATGAAAATCGGTGAAGCTTTGTCATTTTGTAAGCGATTTATTTTAACTGTCATCGGTTGCACAAGATCAATAAAATAATGTACAAGTTTATCGTGTTATACAGTTCTATCGAATATGCAATGGCTAGTCGTATTAAGATCATATGATCAAATTACTTCATTAAAGTCATCTTTTAAAAATACATACATAATATTTTTTCAGACAGCACTATTTTTTAAGAACCTGTAATGATTTCCATTAACTTCAGGTCTATATATTAAGTTTTATTTAAGACATACTTACCTATTTTTAAGTTGTCACTAATATTTATTTTTAATTTCAAAAAATGCAAATTGTGGTAAAGTTAACAATATCATATCTTTATATAAATAAATCTAGTATGTGTGTGTTCATATATTTTCTCTGAAATGGGTAAAGAGATTTTGACCATTCGTTGGTGGGTATTTATGAGGTAACTTTAACTCTAACTCTTAGTTTTAGATACCGTGAAGTTTTCTTTCTATTTTTTTATTTCAGATATAATAAGATAACGTATAATCAGGTTTTACTAGATCCACTTGTATTTTATAAATACCTTATAAGTGCTTAGTTTTATAAGTCATATAAGAAGTAATTTTATAAGTGCCGATGTATTATACAATTACATAAATTATTAACTATTTTCATGTTTTAAAAGTCGAAAGACATTGTCGATATTAAAACGTTAAAAACCTTGAATCAGTAAACGCCTCTGACGAGGGTAACCATGTATTGAGTTACTTGCAAACCTCCGAAATAAGTGGAATTTAGAATAGCTCTTAGAGAGTTTCAAGGAACTCGCATAGATCAATCAGAAACTAGTTTCACTGCAAGATACTTCATTTAGTTCTTGAAATTCAAGACACAATGAGATAAGATTCATCGTAAGTCTATATTAATATTATGCAATTATTATAGATAAGTGTACTCTATATAAACAAGTTTAGTTTGAAAATTACTACAAAAAAAAAAACTAATATACCTATAGGTACGCACATATACACATATAAAATTGCTATTTTTTATAAGTCAAATTTCTTGTATAAAATAGATAAAAGCTAGCATTTTATCGTAAAGGAAACTTATTTTTTAAATCAATTTAATTCCACAAACAATAAAAAAAAGCATTACTTTACTACGCTTATTTATAAAAAGTAGACAAGAGAATTGTGTCCATTATATAACTTTACATGACAATATACATTTTGAAACCTATTAAAATTTATACCCATTACATATTCCAAATTTATAAATTATCCATACTGAAATTACTATCACTTGAAAACAACTATACTATAATTTAGTGATAAATAAAGAACTGTACTGGGCAAAGGATCTTGAGTACCTATATATAGCCATACAGCAAGATAAGGACTAAGCAGAAACTATAGGCACTATTATTAAACAGTATAAGGATGTAGTACCTGTGGAATACGAAAAGAATACTCATATAAACTAAGTTCGTATACATGTTGGTTCGACGTACATACATACATATTTATCATACAGAATCACCTTGCTTACCTACTTAATGACCAAAACGCAATGGTGATCACGCAACGCATTTACGCTTGAGCAACAATCTACAAATGTTTTATTCACAGTCCCTATTTCTATGCTGCTCTTTGGAACGGTATAATTATTTTTTTAAATTGCCTATAGTATAATTTTTAAATAAAATACTCGTATAAATTATTTTACTTTTAGCTTCCCATTTAATTAATAAAGAAATTCTAAAAACTGACTCAAATGTTTATAAACACACATCTTTCTTTGTGCATATTGAGAAAAAAATTGTACGCTATTAAAAAAATTACCACATTCATCCGTTTGATTTGCACATGATGATTTTCCGTAACGCTTGTAGATATGTATGTATGTGCATAATATGTGATTCATGGGTTTTCTAACAATAGATAGAAATATCGTGGTATCGCATGCTGTTAGGATTTTTTTTCTAATGCCCAACTGGACTGGACTTTTGAGAGATCTGGACGTTAACTACTTTTTCGATATATATAATGTGAAGAAATGCCACTTTCATAAACTCACACTTTATCTATACTAATATTATAAAGAGGAAAGATTTGTATTTTTGTTTGTAACGAATAAGTTAAAGAACTACTGGACCGATTTCAAAACTCTGTCACCATTAGAATGCTACATTAGCCTCGAGTAACATAGGCTATAAATCATTTTTTTAAATGAAAATTATTAAAGAAAATTTTTGTACCACGTGAACGGAGTTGTTGCAGTCACAGCTAGTTGTACATGTGATGATATGAGAAAAGATGGGAAACGCTAAGTCTACATATTATGCGGATTTATTAAATCTTGAAACTGGTCTGTATAATTATCAGCAAAGTAAAAGAAACGATCTCTATGCTAATTATGTTGTATATAGATAAATGACACCATTCGGACTAAATGAACACGACAAAAACAAGTAAACCCAAAGTAAAATACCCTAAATGCTGCTACCAAGGCGCAGCGATAACAATCTTTTCTTAATTAACATTTCACGACACCGTTTTGTCTTGAAAAACAAAAAAACTTGCCATTTTAAATACACAAAATCGGAGCATTAAACCTATAGTCTTGATGAGTATCCATTACAAGGAGCGGAATAATAAAAGCGGATCACATTAATTAACATTGTATCTGTGATTAAGAGTGCAGTAGCGGAACGAAGCCACGAGGTCAACTTTAATTGGCTCGCCGTATTTCAGATGTGCGATACCGTGCCCGAGGTTAATGAATAGACTCCGACATGTGGACAGTTGTTGCTGAACTGAACGTTGTTTTGTTTTGTAATTGCGTGATAGGGACTTGTTTGATGTTACATTTTATAAGTGATTGCCAGTTCGGTGTAAATAGCTTATTTTACTAAACTAAATTTATATTTCCACGGAGCAAAATGACATTTCATAGGTTACTAGGTAAAAATATTTGTGAAATAGCTATGTAGACTAATCGAAATTAATCAGAAAAACGTATGATTTTTTTTAATTCCAAATCAATTAATTAATTAAAATACAATAAAAATACGTAGAATCAAAAAGCAAAAACAGATTAAAAATCTTCAAGTATCTATCTAAAACAAATGGTAAAAATATCGATACTTTAAAATTTATGTTATTTTCAATTTTGGAATAAAACAGTAATTACCCAATGGCTTCGTGGTATAAAAAGAAAGAGATAAACTCATAAGATGCGTTGGACAAGCGATTGCATATTGTGACGCCAACAATAGAGAGAGAAAGAGAGTAAAGAGACATATAACGTTTATATTTTTCTGTAATAAAAAGTAATATAAATTTAAGTGGTTATTCTCATTATATTTTGCATTTATACATGACACTAACTTTATTTTAACAAACTTATTGTCACCCACATTAAAATTAACTATTGAAGAACTTTGACATACCGGATAATTTGTGCTCTGTATAATATAGCAAATGATGGTTACATTATTTACGTTGGCATTAATATTTGTATAAAAGATAATGAATTTTCTTATACCTATACTTATAACACAATTAAACCAGTGAAATGGATAATAAAAAGAATTAAGATATGGAATATCCTCCAATGCATTTTTACTATAAAAAAACCCTATACCGAAACTTAACTATATTGTTTGGTATGCTGTTTGCTCACATATAATCCGCTTTCCCCATGGCAGCCGGAGATTAGTCCACTTTCGCGATCCCTAGGCGAATAATTAATTTGAGATGTATCCATAAGCATGTATAACAACGCATCGCGGAGTATTTGATTAATATTTAATAACAATTCCCAATTAAGCAGAATTCAAGAGATAAATTAATACCTCCATCAGTAATTCAAAAAGTGAATAACATAAAGACAGTAATACGCGGCTGAAATTAAATTTTAAACGAAAACACTCGAAACGAGAAAGTACGCGTTTTCGTCGGGTTGTGTATTTAATGCGGATGTGAATTTCGCCGCATCCGGCCAAAAATAAATGAGCTTTCTTCCGCTTACTTAATTTACTACCGCGGCCGAAACGCGCTTACAGTCTGAATAAATTAAAATTAATATTTCGCACTCGTTTCATGTCGCCTTTACTTCGGTGTGATTTGTTAACACCAAGTTTTGCCGTTGCTTTTGACATTTTGCCACAATTCAGCCTGAATTCTAAATTGGCAGACCGTCATAAATCTAATTTTCTTAATAAATATAATAACAAACTGGTAAAAATTAATTTTAATTAGAAAATACGCATACAACTTGATATTTTTTGAATAGGAAACACATATACACAAAAATGTTGATTAAATCATATAAAAGGGATCACGTATTTCTCGAAGAGTAATTTACATTAAAAAAACATATATAAAGAAATAATGATATCCAATCAGTAGAAATAGTGTCTAAGAAGCAATATATAATAATACTCTGTAAGACTCTGAGAAATAATACTCTGTAAGACCCTCAATAATTGTTCAGTATATATAATTGTTATGTACATGGATATACAGCTAATTTTATTACTGACTGCATAATTTGAAACGCATATTTGCTCTTTATTTCAATTAAGAAAAATGCGATTATAAACGGACACTTATTAAATTTTTTCATTTACGATTTTGAATATTCCCGTCGCTGTTATGATAAATATAGTATTAATAATATAGCCAAATATTATAATATCGCTCCGGTGTTAATATATGTAAATAAAATCAATACTAGCCTTTGTGGCCTCTAGTTAAGTAATGTTTTATCCTTTGTTATCAGTCGATAGATATCTTTAAATTTGTATATTACAGGGTTATCTTGTTTTCAGATATATTTTCATCTTCTTCTAATAAATGTTGTGGTATAGTATAAACTTCATCTTAAAATATAAATTTATACTCTGTAAAAAACATTCATTATTTTTGTACTGTCAAAACATTTGTATGTTTTTAGTATAGTTTAGTATTTAAAGTTGATTTTATTATTTGTAAATATTGTTTTATTATTTGTGAATATTCACAGTGAAAGAACGAAGTGGGCAATATATCTTCGTATTCAACATTAACGCTCATCACATGTATCAAATACACCATTAATGGAGAGTATGTAGAAACAGCCACGAACAACCGATATAAAGATTAGAGGTTAACGATATACGATAAGTTCCTCAAAATTGTTAAATTTAAGGTCCACGAAATAGTAAAAGTTCGCTTTAATATTAAGTTTATTATAAGCCAGTTAATAGAAACGGTTAAAGACAATATAATGCGCTCTTTTAGCTATAATCTTCTCCAAATTTCTATTAAAGCTAGTCCCAAGCATGTCATAGTCATCAAGCAAACGGGAAGTCGTAAACCAATTCACCGAATCTCAGTATACAAAATGAAGAAAAAAATCATGTTGTGCCAACACTGCTTAGATGGAACAATAGTGAAATTAAAAATAGTTTAATGTATTAACAAAAAAAATTAGTAAAATCTTATTTTAAAGTTACTAAAATATATTATGATTATATTTGCTCTTGTAGTGTGTTAATAAAAATACAATTTCATAATTATTCAAAGTTAACAACTACTCAATGGTAATCAGTGAAATCCATTGTGAATCGACAGCGTTCCAATTAACGCTCAGTAGAACACCGATTCGATATTACTCGTAACTTAATGAGTTCCGTTGTAAGACAAACTGTTCAGCTACTGGACACGATCGCGCTGTCATTGATGTTCGGAATCTGGATGTAACAATATAAAATATGGAATATAATATAAATTCATTAAAATATTTCACTAATTTATGATAGTTAAGCGGTTTAGCGTTATGGCCACAATCTTACCTGCTGTTAAGTGACAATGTGGCCCAAGTTGGTTGCCAAGCTAAGCCTAAAGAAGGGACTGACTTTCAAGTGCAACTGCCTGAACACAACTATAAGTATTTGGTGGCATATTTTCAACTTTAGCGAGCCAGGCGGGCATTAGAAATAACTACCACCATGCACAACAGACATACATAAATAAAATTCCAACGATATAGACTAGTGGTATATCAGTTTGCCCAGAGGTTGACACTCCATGTCTTTATCTAGATCTGAGAAATTCACGTACGTTTACTAATTGTAATAGTAACACTATCAGCTGACAGCGAAGAAAACATTGTAGGGAACCTAAAAACTCGAGAAATATTCTATATAAACAACATTTTGAACTGTAGGTATCTTTATATTTGAAATTACCAATACGTCGAGGTTAAAGTAGCGATCAAGCTAGTTCATTCTCTCGGGAAGTAAGCTTCGTCCAGCAGTGGTTGATTTATAAGCAACTATTATTAGTATTATTACTATAGCAAAAATACGAACAGAGAGAGAAGGAGAATATTTCCCAATACAAAGAGGAGTGCAACAAGGGGATCCTATCTCACCCAAGTTTTTCTTAGCAGTTCTTGAATATGTATTTAGTCAACTTGACTGGGATAAATACGGAATTAATATTAACAGTGTAAAGTTAAACCATTTAAGATTTGCAGATGATCTAATATTGGTTGCTGAAGACCCAAGAAGCTTACAAGAGATGTTAGAACAACTTGTGTATGAAAGTACTAAAGTTGGACTATCAATGAATGCCGTAAAGACTAAAGTAATGATAAACTTAGATAAGATCCCAGTAGTCATCCAGGGTACTACAATAGAATATGTAGAAGAATACGTGTATCTAGGACAGATAATATCTCCAAAAGATCTTACAAATAAAGAGGTGAACAACAGAATAAATTTAGCATGGAAAAGGTACTGATCTCTTAAGGAAATCCTGAAGAATCCACACGTACCACTTAAAGTTAAGAGTAAAACATTTGATTCTTGCATTTTACCTGTAATGACATATGGATGTCAAACATGGAGCCTAACAAACATAATATACGCAAACTGGAAACCTGCCAACACAGTATGGAACGAAGCATACTCAATATTAAAATTAAAGATAAGATAAAATTAGAAGCTATAAGAATTAAAACTAAAATTATTGACATCACTTACTATATCATATCATTAAAATGGAGATGGGCAGGTCATTTGATTAGGAGTCGTAAGGATAAATGGTCGAGAAATATACTAGAGTGGTATACACGACATTACAAAAGAAAGAAAGGGAGACAGCGCCGAAGATGAGATGACGATATTAAAAGTATAGCAGGAACGACTTGGAGAAGACAGGCAAATAACCGCGCAGTGTGGCAAACTTTAGGGGAGGCCTAGGCTGGAAAGCAAGACAATCTTCGCGTACCAATATCGACCAAATAATTAAACATATATTTATTTAATGTAAACAGTACAAAAGGTTGATAAATAAAGGCTATTATTATTATTATTATTATTATTAAAGAACTAAGTCAATAAGGACGTGAAATGTCAATATATGTTTATTGTAAAGGATGTAAATTGCGATTGTTCTTTAAATATAAATAAGAATGAATTTTTGAATTTTAAATTAATAACAATTATACATAATTAGGAATTGCTTATTATGAATTTTGCTTTCTTATTCAATTTCTACGATCGTTACTCATATTAATGTTGAAAATAATTTTCACTTACTAATGTTTTCAAAAGAATACGTTTATTTTTAGTATAAAAATGCACAAGCCGCATCTTGCGAATCTAATTCCATATTTCAGTGAACCGGACAAGTTTTAATTAAGGCAAATATTCTGAACCATGCTCTGATGTTATAGTGTTTAGGTTAAGATTTTAGTTGTGACTGGTTTATTTTATTTTTGCAACATGTAGAATATACATACACAGAAGATACAATATACAATACAATAAACATACAAGATACAATAGGATACACAGAAGAGGAACTCTGAAGTGATGCCACGATTAAAAAAAATCTGCACTTCAAAATAAGCTACAGTGATCGATTATTTTGAATATTTAATAACTACATAAGATAAGAATAGCAAAGTACAATTGAAAGAAAAACCATTAAGCGAATAATGATAAGGAGATGGTGACTATAATGTAATAAAAAGCTATTAAATCGGTCTTATTTCACATATTTAAGTGTACTGTTCTATAAATTATACAATTTGTTTTCATATAAGTTATACACGAAAATATAGCAAATAATTAGTATTGGGACGTGTTACGTGCGTGGGACGTGTGTTATGTGTAGCGTGTACGGACGCCGCGTCAAGAGAAGTGAGTTCAAAGCCACCTGCAATAAACTTGAGCTTTCAGTAAAGAAAAACATCTTGCTGAAACCATAGAAAGGTGGTAGGGCTTTTTCTAATGCCCGCGTGGCTAGCTACCACCCTTAAGTTGACTATCTACTGCCAAATATTTATAGGTGTATTACAACAGTTCCAATCGAGAGCCAGTCCCTCCACTACGCTTAGCGTGTCCACCATCTTAAGCCACATCGCCACTTATAATCAGGTGAGTTTTTAGCCATAACGCTAAGCCTGTTATCTATAAACAAATATCCTCATTTGCTTTCTTAACGAGAACTACCATAATGTATCGAAGTTGCTGTATGTATGTCATGTAGATAATATTTTAGTCAGTCAGTAAATTCTTATCAGATGAAAATTTACAAACAATGATTACAGGAAACTAATTAGTGTCGAAATATTAATTTCATAGCAAAGCTTATATAGGACATTTCATCCCGCAACAAAATCTTTTAAGTAGTAGTTTGAATCCTATAATTGATTCTTCGTTGTAACACAGCTTTTAAAATTGAAACAGGTATCAATCATTGAGTACCTACTGCATCAAGATAATAGCACCATAGAAGATCACATAAAAACAGAAAATTAGTTAAAATAATTACATCCGCAGAAAATCAGGAAAGCGGGTGCGTAAAGGCCCCTTTCCGTTGAACACCCGTTACTCCCGCCTCGCACCACGGAGGGCGACTCGGGCGAACTCGTCATTAAGAGCGGACACGCAAAGGGAAATTATCATCACTTAACCCTCCTGAAGGCGTTAACTGGCACCTCAGAGGAGTGTACTCGCCACCGATTACTTTATTATACGAATAACTAGAAATTCTGAAGAATTAACGTTTTTATATATTTCAATTCCTACGTTATGTCCTTAACTCAATAATACTCATTCAATTTAACAATAAATTTTGTTACCCTAGTTTAATTTATGAGCACTGATTACTAGAATCCAAGCTCAAACTAAAAAATATTTAAGATTTTACCGTTATGACTAGAATCTCATCTGACTAAGTGATGATGTGCCCCAAGTTGGTGGACATGCTAAGCCTAGGGGAGGGATTGGCTCTCAAGTGTAACTGCCGGAACACATATAGGCATTTGACGGCAGATTTTCAACATTAGGGTGGTAGCTAGTTAGGCGGGGATTGAAAACGCCCTACCACCACGCTGTGGTTTCATCACGATGTTTTCCTTTAGCGAAAACTCAAGCTTATTGTAGGTATTAAAACTTACTTCCCTTGACGCGGCGTTCGTACACACTACCAACTCATCTATCGTCGCTTAAAAAATACGTAAAGAAATAATAAAAAATTGCTAGGGAAATTGGCTATTTCTTATTTGCCTGTAGTCGAAGACAGCGAAGTATCGATTTCAAAATATATTTAAATGTTAAAATTTGAATGTTTATATTATTTCATTCATATATATGTGGGTTCGGAGCTCTGTACGTACCTACCAATATATATTTTACACTTTGCTTTCATTACCTATATGAATTCGTAACTACATTGATTAATTCTGTATAAAAACATTCTGAGAAAATCTGAATGCTTCAAATAATTATGGAAACACAATTTGGGCGAAAATATATACATCTGTAATTTTCTGGGCGTCTGAAATTGCCACTGACCTATTGAGAAGCAGGCATTTTACTATGTTGATTCTATTATATGCTATCGAAAAGAAACTTCTAGATGTGCAACGTTGACATCTTCCAGTAATAAGAAAATCACTTGTAAGATATAATTCGTACAAAATTTTATGAAATACAAATATACAATTATTTCGTATATACTTATTGTCCTGAATTAAATTGTAACATAAGTAACTACGAACCAATCTTCGCTTTTAACGGAATGTTAAATCAGCGTGAACCCGAACAAATCTTTCATTCCATCCCTTCAATTCATGAACCCCAATTGTTTTTCCGACTGAGCGCATCAAAATAACAATTCGGAATGTCCTGACGACCCTCCACTTCCCTTGGTCTTTTTTGTGCCAACACAAGTAAGCGACGATTGCAGTTTGTGGACTTAACGCTAAATCCTAAGGAATAATTTAGATAAATGTAGATGTATTTACATTCTAAATCAAAATAAATTAAATAAATGTTAAAGGTTATGGTGTATATGCTTACTAAGAAACATCATATCAAGTAGGTAGTTCAGTAGTATTGGCACCATTGTTGTTTTTATTTCAATTATGCAACATAACAGTGCTTGCAGAAAATGTTATATAGATGTTATTAAATACATTTATTTCTATGATAAAAATTACAAATTCATCATACCTGCCTAACAATCGAACCACGGCCCATGATGGACAAATATTAGCCCTGACAAAATGACAAAGCCACCGAGTCAATGTTATAATAGTCCAAACCGCGATGAATCGATTTTAGTCTATACACAGTTTTGTATTGTGTGATTTCATTTTATATTTCCAACATAATGTTTTGCTATTTTAAAAGCACATTTAAAAATATTATAATTACATTTTATATATGGAAATACGTATATAGAATGATGCGGACGTGATGCAGGACAATAGAAATCTTGAGTAAATAGTAAGTTATATTAAGGCTAAATAGTAGCTAATGTTATTTCTATTTTATATAAAAAAATGATTTGAACAAAGAAAAAACAATAATTGTAATTTATAAAACAATCTTACATTAATGACCTAATAAGCTTGATCAAGCATTAAAGATGTAATTTTATTAAAGAAGCAAACATCTAAATATAAAATTTTGCTTAATCACGACAGATAAATGAAAAAATTATTGTTACCCAGAGGCAAGTTTACGTAATATTAGGCCTTTAATATTCCTCGAAATGTTTTTTGTTTATAAAAATGTAAAGGTTATTAGAAGATCAGCATAGTCTCTAAAGAGACGTTGTCGTTTTACATAAAAGGTCTATCCCTGCAAATCCTAACGTCCTTGTTCTGCTATTAATGCTTCACAGGGTTACGCTATTGACACAGTACTCGAAGCGTGATTTTGAAACGTTTTGTTATTGCCTACCAACTGAATACTGGATATACGCACACATTAATAGGATTCCTTAAACAAAACAAGTACAGTATAATCATTGCTATTTTTACCGATTTTAGTAAATAGCTAAAGTTTCGAAGGACGGAGCGATAGGAAAATTGGTATACCAATTTTTTCCACAGAACTTTGCCTTTTTATATCTCTGCTAGTGTTATGTCAGTTGTTTTTCTGCACAACTTTTTACATTGCCAGTTCCATATCACGTTTCGTTGAACATTTGGATGTGTATCAAAGTAAACGACAATAAACGTTCAAGTAGCTTCATTCCCTAAAGCGATACAACATTCCTTCAATCCACTTTCATAAAGGACGAACGCCTTATTGTGAGTTCGCGTTTCCAATTCGTCACACGTAACGTCTCCGTAACGTTGTCACGTACGCGCTCGTAGAAAGTTTTATTAGACTCAAGTAATTGTAACGAAATAGTAGCCATACTAGAATTAAAGTAGTAAACTTTACCTTTCAATTTGGGCGCGACGTAAAAAACGTTGTCGTTGAAAAATTGTTTCTCAGTTACGTGTAACATCAATTCTAAGAAAATCAATAAACGAAGTAACTTTACAAAAGACATTCTCTTAAGACGTATTCGGCAGTATTGGAAAATCGTTTTCGTTTTAATTATGAATGACGAATGAGAACTGTCAATCATGCAATTTGTTTTAAGCTTTTCTGTTAAGGGTCTTTCGAAATTCCTAATTTAATTTTGTCATACCTCATTGACACTGCTTCTTAAGAATTTAAAAAATTATAATATTAATAAGTTATAAGGAATTACCAATAATTTAAGAAAGTTTAAAGCCTACTATTAACTATATTTTGTTATATATATTTTTTATTTTTTATAAGTGATTATTGTACATGCATATACTGCTATATTTAAGTCACATTATCGGAAGACTTGTACATGTTTCTAATTGTAATTTTATGTTTATGATTGTATTGTTTTGTATCATTAGTGTGTTCTTTATATATATTGATAACGAATTCAGATACAGTATGTCGCATACGATCTTTTATACACCGTTTCATTCAAGTGTTACAATTATTTGAATAAAAAAACTCTTCTTAAATTATGCCTACAATGTAACATCATTCATATCTTTTAATTTTTTAGTACTTTACATGATGGACAATTAGCACATGGTCTTTTATATATTATTATAAAAAATATAATTATATTGGGTTTCCACTAACTCACGACTAGCAAACCTAGCATCTCCAAATCTATATTACCTATTAACTTGAATGCAGATACCTTTCACAATGTAGACTTACCAAGAAAGCATATTACGATTACGAATTGCTTAGTCGGAAAATTCCAAAATAAGTTAAGTAATAATTTTAAGTTTAGCCTTAGTGAGTTTTAAATTATTTAATCTACAGAACCTGAAATAATGATACAACTTTGTTATTTATGTTTTCTTTAATTACATGAGCGTAGTTTATTGACAAACTTAAAGTAAGGAAGGTTCCTTAGCTACTGTTGTATATAATGAGAACAAGTTTCTTGAAGGCGCGAGCTCATTTTCATGTTAAGGTTAATTTCCGTTGTTTATGTGAGAACTTCAACAGTTGCAGCCAATTCAAACAAGAGCTAACGGTACGTAAGTGATTTCGTGCTCTAAAACAGTAAATTTTACTTAAATAGTAATTTGGAGCTATTTACATTTCATCGACAATTGACATCACCATAAAAGGGTATTCGAAATCTAAAAAGTTATCTAAACAAAATACCTTGTCAAAATACGGTATTTACGGACATAATCTTTAAGTTACGAAGATAGTGGCCAGAAATAGGTTCAAGAATATAAATTACTTCAATAATGGACCGACGATACACAATAGTGACGACATCTGAGTACGCCCGTCGCACCTTGGACTGTCAGTCTCAATTTGAACTGTATTGACTGGCCAATATTTTCACCACAGCATGAACTCACTTTATAATAAAATTTGTGAAGAAGAAGAAAATACCTAGTTTAGGTTGTAGTGTTGGTAATGTGTCAACAACAATTTCGCTTAAGAGAGTTTGTCTTGACAAACAAAAATACTTTATTTGCAGGGCGTGACTTATCCAGCGAAGTGTATTTCACCTTTAATTCAATAGGATAATAATAAAAGGTGGTAGAACGATTATGAGTATCTAACTGATTAGGTGCTCTATTAAGATATTCGTAGTCTGCCACGGAAGTAATATAGACTGGGTATATATGAAATAACTTTAATCCCTATTTGACACAAAAAATTATACTTCAGCTTCATATAAGATTATACATTATACAGCATATGGGTTACTATTTTCTAATAAATAAGTGTCTTAAGTTGTTGAGTGGGCACTTAAAATTATTTTTAATAATCTCCAAAACCCAAAACTTTAGATAATGGCAATCAAAGATTAGGTTATATATAGAGAATTGCTTATCATATTGATTGTGGTTCTTATAAAGGGACTTATTTATAATAGAAGACAATGTAAAAACCCGCAATTTCATTTAAGAACCAAATCTCTTTATACGAATTGCTTGGACGACTACTTTATATGAGTGAAAGCCTTCGCAACGATTTATTGTTAAATTTTTATGTACACTAAAGCATGGAAACAAAACGGAATCTTGTATATGGAAATAAGATCTTAGATGATTATGTAGAAAATAAATTTTATTATAATACAAAAGACAATTTATGTATTAATAAAACCAGGAAACTTCCTTTTGTAGAGTTTTTTGCTGTATTTAATCCTGGAGATTATTTAAAATTTATTAAAGGCAAGGTTTAGGAAGAAAAAAACTCGAAGGAAAAGTAGGTATTCAGATTCAGAAATGAAATGAATACGGGGCTTCAGGCGTTTCGTCGCCAATGAATAATTTATTTTAACGCTGGATTTTCACGAAATTACATACCATCTCATTTGAAAGAATAAACCGACATTCGAATTGATTGTTAAAATGATTATATCATCAGATATTTCTAAATCTCTCTAATATATTTACTTCAAATGTGGTATACACATTTCTTTCATAACGTAAATAGAACGACTTTTAAGGTGACAATCAATTGAAGGTAAAATAGAGAGCTATTATGATATAATATAACTTTTAGTATAGTCTTCATAAAAGTACTGGGAACCGAAGCGAATTATCCGGCATCTGCCCAAGCCGAGGTTCGGCCATTCTGGCACCCTTGCGCCCGCTGCCTCGGAGCTGAATGCCCTCAGCACTCGCCCCAAAAAGTTCGATGTAGCTGCCATAGCCCTTAAGGCTGACAGCGTATGTCAGTTAGAAAAAAATATATACGTACTATATATCTTTTATATACTATATATTAAAAGTTGACATTTTAAATGAATAGGTAGGTATATGTATTGTAAAAAAAACTTTCACCAAGTGATAATTACAGAATAGGAATAAACTTGCTGAGGACACGAGAATAGTTTTCGACTAAACCTACCTTCAGGCCTGTTTCATTCTGGGTTCATCTAGTGTATATCCAGTAATTAAACGAATTGGTAGGAATCTGTATCCAAGGGAGTGGCCACCATAATTTACATGATAATACAGTCACAGTAACTTATTTGAATTAATAATGTGTGGCAGCTTAGAAATGAAAGGTTTCGAACGTCGTTTGGTTTTCAATTGCTATTTGATATTTTCTACATATTTTTCATAGTTATATATCATTAGTTGTAACGCCTCAATATTCTATATAATTATACGTAATACGTCACATTCTATACATCCACATACGCATATTTTAAATTACAGAATGACTCATTTTTATCAACGAAATAAAACTTAAAAATAAAAATCTTCATAGCTATTTTAAAATGTACTCTAATTTAAACAAGAGAACGTTCAAGTTTCTTAAATTCTACAGAGAATACTACAGTAACTATCGTACCCAAGTACCTACTTCGGTACGACTATGAAACATTTCATATAAAACTACAACAAAGTTTCGTTGTGTTATCAGTGGGTACTAATAACCGTAGATCGGTTCACGCTTTCAAACTAAAGTCATTGCCAGGGTTCTCCGATATATTAGGATCTGTATAGTTATGAGGGTTTCGATAGCGTTTTAACGAGTGAGATAACGGGCCCTGGATATGTTAATTGTTGTTACGAATTGCTCCTCATACACTAACATTGCCGGCAGCAATGCGAATATGTGAAGATATCGTAGTAAATATCACCATAGGTTGACGATATTACAATAACATCTATGTACGTTTGTTATTATGCCATACGATTACGCCTAAAAATATGTAATTTAATACAAAATAGTATGTACAACCTCTTTGTAAAATACATGGAAAATACTTAACATTAATTTGTTCTTTATAAACTTGGCATATAGCACTCTTATCTGATGTCAAGTAATGATTGTACCAAGTTCAGCTCTTTTTTAAACAGGTGTAAATACTGACCATGACTATTACTTATATTGTTTTTCGTTTTTGAAATGAATATACCAGCTTTAAGGATTTAGCCCTATGTCAGAAGGATTTTAAAAACATGCAATTAACGAATACAAAGTAATACTTGCACATGGAACAGTTATTGGTGGATCACAATAATAATTGTTTTATTTGGTATTCTGATTCTGCGTACTAACCGAGCCGGTTACATGGGTGAGACTGCTAAAACCGATTAATGTCATCAATATTATCACTCCATAAAAAATAGAAAATATTGGTACAAATCAATTAAAAAATATATATATAGCTGACTATATCATAGTTTGATATTTGTTGTTCAAAATACAAAACAATATATATATATACTATGTGAAACAATAATTATACCAATGAATTTTATTAAGAATATACTTTTACTCAGCAATTATAAATACATACATTATATAAATGTTTATAAAATCATAAATATAACATTTCTTTTTGAATACTTTTACAATTTGATTTCTTAACAACTTACTCAAAGAGAAATCAGAAGTTTAATTAAATATACTAATTAATGTTTGAAATAACTCTCATTTTAACAGTAATTAATATGTTAAATGAAATGAAACGTTAACCTAATAATTTAGGAAAAGACTTTCAGTAAAAGAAAAGTGTAACCAAATTATTACAGCTTATTTTGATATCTATAAAGTAGAAGTTCGTACTTCAGACGGTTTTATTCTTTTGGACTAGCCAGTGTCATATATCACGTTCGAGTATGGCATAAAACTTTATAAGAAAATTATTTTGATTAATACTTACATTGTGATCGGTCTAACAATATAGGGATGTATCTTTTTTAGATATACGATATATTTTTATATGTACGTAGATCACTTATATAACATAATTAATTATCGTGTTAATATATCATGGTAACAACGATGTAGTGCGGTGTATCATCACGTATGACGTAAGGGTGACGACAAATCATTGCGTTTAATTAATTGATCTATTATATAACGTAACAAAAGCATATACATGATACATTGATAAAAAATATGATTATTAAACACTTTCAAAACAGCTTGAATATTAAATGAATCTAGATGTATAATAAAATTGTAATAGAAACAAATGTATACAATAATTTATCTTTGAAAATTATGATATAATTGAGTTTTACTTTGCTATCGATATACCGAACATAATAATTATTTGTTTTTATTTTTAATTGGCCCTGGTTGTACACCTATCGTTCTGTAACTATTGGTTAAATTTTGATTAATTTTGGCGTAATAATAAATATATTATTGAAATATATATAGGATACTTTTCATTCTGTTAGTATTGAGTGAAAAACCAGTACAAAATATAAATAAAACTTTTTAGACTTAGTAAAGATTAATCCTTACTAATATTATAAACATGAAAGTTTGTAAGTATGGATGTTTGTCACTCTTTCACGCAAAAACTACTAATTGTATTTTAATGAAACTTTACAATAATATAGCTTATACATCAAATTAACACATAGGCTATAACTTATAAAGTTATTGTCTAAATATAACGATAAGTGTTAAGTCAGTAGAAAAAAATTCTGCCATCTGTGAGCTATTCTGGCATGCGCTGAAAAACGTTAGAGTTACAATATATAATGTATATTGTAAATGTTTATCTTAAATAGTCCTGCAAAAAGCCCACAACAGCATACATCTATCTTTAATGTGTATGCCATTATTGCCAAAATAGTGACCGGCCCACGTATAAATGACTACGAGCACAAATGTTCTTATACCAGTCTCCTTTGATATAACGTATGTAAAATATCGGGTACCGGGATCGGGAATCAGAATTGATTGACAAATCAATAATAACACGAGTAAAGCGGCGGGTAAAAGCTAGTAATTAATAAATATATAGGTATGTACATTATTTATAAATAGTGGTTTTGTTTACATGAATTCATTGAACTTAATTTTTCAACATCTTTTGTTTCTATCACGTTACGCAAGCATGTCGGTGATGCGACTTTGACATTTTCCATTTCCAAACATCACTCAACGTGCTTAAAGAATTATTCGCCTGAAAAAAGATATTCTATTTAACCAAAAATATCGATTACATTCGACCATGGCATTTAATTAAAAAATAGTTCCACTGTTTCATCTAACATGAAATGGTTATTGTAGTTATGTTGCAGTATAATCCGGTGCGTGCATTGTTACTATATGAGAGTGATATGTCAGGGCTGTGTCCGGCATTCGTGTCACCCGTCTGACTTATAGCTGGCCCTGTATTTAAAGCTGGAATTGTTAATTAAACTGCGCCAATATGCCACTCCAATACTCTCGCTCAATAAAATTACAAGCCCAATTTCTGATATAATTAAAATTACGTGGACTATAGACTGTATACTATAAATAATGTATATATTTTTTTCTTTTGACTCAATTAAAGGTAAAGTAAAATGCATTATTTGAAGATACTCATAAACCATATATTAAAAATAAGTACGTGGTATCACGAATGAACGAATAGGTTTCCTCACTAAAATTTTAAGTTACATACATATAATGCTATGGTGATGAAACCATAGGATAGTGGTCGGCCTTTTTCTAATACACACCTGGCTGGATACCTACTTTAAGTTGAAAATGTGCCGCCAAATAGGTCTGTAGGTGTGTTCTGGCTCTTGCACTTTATAGTCAGTTGCTCTACTAACCTTAGCGTGTTCACCATGTTGGACCACATCGTTATTTAACACCAGGTGAGATTATGAACATAATGCTAACTACAACTAAAAAGAAAACATCTACTGAGCGCTTGGACACAACAAATATATCACGACGAATATACACCAAGGTTAACACTTCACATAATTATTGCATTTCAAGATTAGCTGGTGTATTTCATTTATCAAATGAGGTGCTAAGAATCTGTACCCGACTAGTTACAATTACCATGTACCATAAACAATAGACCTATCACATCTCTTCCAATTGGTATATTGCGATTTGAAGTAACTTGTGCATATCCAATTATTGACAAGTTGACATAACAGTGACAACCGTCAATGGATTTAGGTTACTATGAGGCGGAGTGACAACACTTTGCAGTACTTTCCTAAAAAACAAAGTTTGGTTATAGGCAATAAATTAGATGTTGAGACATCATTACTATCTATATCTATACAATTGTTGAAATTAAATTAATGCAAGTAAGTATAAACAATGATATATAAAAAAATATTATTTTTCATTTTTGTATTGTTAAAGTAATAATCTTGCAACCAATGCCGTAAGAAAATTTCCAACATTTTCCATTCGGCGTCAATAAACGTTTTCATCCAAACCGTAACCTCAACGATACGAGAGATCCGCAAAGAGTTTAATCCGAGTTAAGTACGGAACTCATTTCGATCCCCCATTCCGGAACACCGGGTGAATGAAAAAAATCCTTAATAAAAATAAATATCAATTTATCCGACGGAAGGTAATCGTCGAGCGCTGTCGTTGGTAAGATTCCTGATATCCCCCCGAGTTGATATTAAACAATATTGTTTAATAAATAATTAACATTTATCTTCGTAAAGATCCATAAAAAATTACTTAGAAAGTGGTTTTTTCTAATATGTATACATGCTTTATTTCAATTAACTGTGATCGTTAAAATGTATTCTATTTTTTATAGTAAATATTTATATAATTTATTGAATATGTGCAGGAACTGTACCAACTACTTTTATCCATTCTATTCCATCTCAGAATTACCAGACGCCGTATGGTTCTCCATAAATACATTGTGCATACTCGTTTGTAATGAGAATCACTTAAGAATGATACCCGAATAATTTTTCCTGACACATGTACCAGTATTCTTCAAAATAAGAGTGAATCAGTTTTTACTGTTCGAATGTCATACCATTTTTCATCGGTTATATTCAAGTGCACTGCGGCAAAGCGTCTAGGACGTTATCTAAATAAACATAGAAAACTGTGGGTTATGTTCAGATACTCCGTCAATAATCAAGAAATTTTGGTTACACTAGAGGTATTACCAGCACGTTGTCGACCTTGAATTTCCCTTTCTCAAGGAGCTCTGGAACCTCACTCATCGTACGAATACAACACGAGGATATTTGAGCGCAATCTATTGTGGGCTCTCCTTATTGTTGATGTCAGGCTGCTCTAAGTAGACATATAACTAACTTGCGTCGGTGGTGTTTGCGGACCAATACGAATTAGGAACCTTCAAGAAGAGAGTTTACTCATACCTTATAGGCCGGCAAAGCACTTGCGATTCCTCTGGTGTTGAGTATGTCCCTAGGCGGCGATGATTACTTACCATTTGGTGGTCCGCTTGCTCGTTTGCCCCCTATTCTATAAAAAGGAATATATCATAATTCATTTTTAATTACTAAACTACACGTCTGTAAAATGTAATATAACATATAATTTTAAATTATGTTGAAATATGAATTGATGCAAGAAAGAAAGACTGTCACCATTAAAACAATGTAATATAATACATTGTAAGCATATAACAATCATGTGTTGCTATAATTGGTGTAATAGTCTACCCTATACGAAAATATCTCGTGTCCTGGCATCTAGACGCCTTTAATGACGACGTGATTCTACTTGACGCGATAACTTCGTTAACGCAAAATGAGCCTTCGATAGCTAAAATGAAATTAGGTTAAAACAAAATAGAGGCTAAGAAAATAGCTGTTTACATTTTGTGCTTCTTTAGCAAAACAAATAAACTTTACAAGTACTATGTTCTGTTTGCATGATTATGTTTTTTATATTGTGTAAAAAGACTACATAATTTGAATATCATGTTTTGCGAGTGATTCTTTAACATCACAAAAATAATATACTAAATATATATA
The DNA here is from genome assembly GCA_039707435.1 of Actias luna. Taxonomy (NCBI): domain Eukaryota; kingdom Metazoa; phylum Arthropoda; class Insecta; order Lepidoptera; family Saturniidae; genus Actias; species Actias luna. The sequence goes on along the minus strand of JAZHAC010000002.1, from coordinate 9,256,276 downwards.
AATGTATTATAATAAATATGTTACTATGAAATTTAATAAATTCGCAAAAAGGATCACTCGATGTATTATGTCGGAATCAATACGCTCGCGTGTAGTCAACGCGTAAGTTACCGTTTCAAAGTATTACCAAACTAAATATCGGTAACAGGAACATAACATAAATTGTTATTTACGTGAACGGTTTCTAGGGTCTCAAGTTCTACTATAATTCATAAACTATATTAATACGTATATACTTTTATACCTGCTTTCGTTATCAATATAACGATACTTCTATACTTATATCTATCTAATCTAATACGGCTTCAACAATTTAGGAGAAATGTTATATTTAGACAGATTTTTGCCTTTTTAAATTTAAATATGTAGTTATATTTTTGTAAAGTCGCAGTTTTTTAAGCAGGTTATTTGTAATAGTTAATTACATTCGTGTTTTTAATGTAATTTCATGTTTTAAAATGTGAATGTTTAATTAATATATGATTCGTATCTATTTTTTTTTAAATTAATACAATTTTGAAAATAAAAACCGAGCTAAACTTGGTCATCCAGGTTTTTATACATAATTTGAATAATAAGTATCTGTATTATCGCAAGCATACTATAGTGACAAATGTCCAGCTATGAAACTAGACGTAGTTTGTAATCCCAATACTGAACGTGACCCTTGTATCGGACTTTGAGTTACTTCAACCACCTATCACAATTCCCTCTTGTAATTATGTATGTGGTAAAGTTAGTTATTACTTTCTGTAGTAAACTATTTTACATTTTCCTTTTAAAATAGACGGTTTATAGAATGGTAACGTATTGTTGCGACTAAATACCTTATACCGTATTTAGACATTTACGTTAGTCATTAAAGCCACACCACTATGATTGACAACTGCCATCTACAATTGATTATTCTTTGTTTGTTCTTGAAAACTATTAACCAATGTCTATTACTTCACTCCTGCAACATACTGAATTTCGATGTTTTTGATAAGGGTCCAGTCATAAAATACTTCATCAAAAGTTTAAATTTTTAGACCCCTTAAATCTACGTCTCGCCTTCGCCAAACACATTTTCTGCGACCCCTCTATCAATATTAAGTTACAGAAGATAGAAACTCTCCACACCATGTTATATAAAAATTAAAAGTAGTACACAAATTTCAATATTTTTAACTATTTCACGCCTCATAAGCGAAACGTTGTAGTGGGTACTACTGTCACTTCACGCAAAACAATTGATTTTGAAATGTCTCTTTTTCTATTGCACTTGTAAAATATTATATACACACATATCAAGAAAAAACAAGATTTTTAACACTCATGATATTTTTAATGCCAATTTTGTTATTTAAACTATATGTGCGGATCTTGTATGTTATCACGATAACGACCGAAATACTTTACTAATCGAGTCTTTTTTTTCTTACGCTTCAGTATAATTAGGAATAGAACCCTATTACTTTTCACGGTCTGATTCGATGTGGTTTAGTTATCATTAAATAAACAAAAAAAAAATGAGATTATGAGGCGTGCGTTTTGGGTATTTCCAAACTTTTTATTGCTTGCAATAACAAAACCTCAATAAATATCTGTAATGACATGTAAAATGTATAAAATTATTTTATGAGCTGCGAAGAATACATTTTCTTAGACACTCTTAGCCCCATGTCACATTTTTCGCAGTAAGCGGCGGCACACTCTCCCCAATAAGTGCGAACGTATTTTAAGACAGGTCCCTAAGTAAATACAAATTTACAAATTAAAAAACTCTTTCATTAATGCTCAAAGGTAAATTAATTATGATATGCATCCTTTTGTATTCTCTGGAACTTTTCGATTGAATTTGGCAACTGGTAGAGAATATAAGAAATAGTAGATCTATAATGACTAGGGAAATCAGGTGAAGCCATTAACAAACCCGCTAATCGTTATTACTAAAACCCAATAAAAAAATCAAGTCACGAAGTATGTGAAGTAAAGTGTCGGCCACTCACTTGTTTGAGAAAACCGCAAATAAATATTCTGGAGCACGACTAATTGGTTCCCGTTGGATTCGACAGGCGTTCGAGACGCCGGTGCTGTGGTCTGCCGCATAATTTATTGGGCCGCCTCTGCCATAGGGATGTTTATTTACATCCCTCTATTGCACTTCTACCTGACTCTAACGATTAAGAAATATGGACGATATTAAAAAACGTGAACTAAGTACTCTCACAGAGCCTTTGGTACGTCGTCAGACATCTATGAGGGCACAGTTTTTATTCTCTTATAAGGTATAGGAAAGTTGCTACATGTAAAAAAGATCATTTTTCTACGTCTCATGTAATTTTCAATTAAATTTTGCCCAGTGTAGTGATATTATAGTATTTTAATATTTAAACATTTGTTCAGTAAATATGGCTACGAAATAATTATGAATTATCAGATATAAAAAAAACTGTCTCTCCATATTGCAAAAAACTAATTAACTGATGTAACTGATCTTCTGTTCTCACTCTTCAATATTAATGTATAAAGTCTATACTAGTCGTAAAAATAAATTTCTTGCAATGCCCCCTTTTTAATCAAAACAACACGTGCCTCAGGAACATATAGAAAATCTAAAACCGAAGGTAAAATTAAGACATGGGCTCAATTGAAAACATATTCCAAAGCATTAAAAAAACTATTAGTTAATTTTTAACAATGAGAATAGTAGTAATAACAATATTCCTTGTCAATTGTTTCGATTGTCAAAAAGAAATTACAGTTTTATTAAGATATTTCTACAGAAAACGTGATTTTACAAAAAAAAAAAATGATATAGATCGTCTTGACACACGTGTTGTATTAATAAAATAAATATTAATATTGTCTCATTATAAGGAAGCTTTTTAGCAAGCAAGAAATGTATTTTTTAAGAACCATTCTCATAAAGCCTAACACTGAGCTACATATTCTCAAATAAATTGTTATAAGCCTACCACTATTTTACAAACCTGCTCACTGTTTAATTAGGCTCGTACCCTGTTTCTGGCAAAATAGTTTATACATCATTTTCTATATTAAATATACACCTTCTAATATGTCATATAATACAGAAAGCAAACTAAAGAAAAGATCTACATTTATTTTATCTTTAAATATTTTATTCATTGAAATATTTATATCGAAAACCCAATTCTCTAGTTGACATTATCAAGAGAACTCATTTAGAACCTTGGTCCACTGCGACCGTTTCTGTTCTCCTCTAAGTTGGCGTTCCCGTGGAAAAACTCTTGCTATTACCGTAAATATCAATTTGTATGAAACTGGAGGCCGGCAACGCTGCCGCCTATTCTGTTGCCTGCGTAACTTAGTCCGTTACAGTAAGTTACAAATTGGAGCGGCTCCTCACAAGGATTCAGGATTTTTAATGTCGCGTCAGCTACGATGAAACTTTAAATTGGAATTTTTAAGGTCATAACTTTAAACTAACAAAATGAATTACATTCATTGAGTTCGATTTTAATAACTTGGCAGTATTATATGTTTCGTTCAAATTTAAATGAAACTGTACCTATTTAACTAAACACTCAAATGAATTATGTTTTATCAATGATTGTTTTATATAGCATTACATCATGATCGAAAAAAATCTTTTCATTGAGGCAGCTTGACAATGGCTTACTCTTAAAAATAAATATATTGTGTTAATAATAATAATGTACGTAATTGTGAAACTGTAATATGTTATTTTTATTTATTTAGACGGCCATGGTTCCATAATGGAAAGTTTAGCTGTCGCAATAAATTGTTTACGAACTTTGAACACAATCTTGATATATTGCCGAGTAAATTCATAACTTTTTTAGTAAATACCAACTTTATTTTGTCTTACCAGATTTATTAAGTGAGTATGGTGGTAAGGCTTATAATGTCCGCTTAGCTAACTACTACCCTCAAGTTGAAAATCTACCGCCAAATATTGCACTGGAGAGCCAGACCCTCCACAGGTTTAGCAAGTTCACCGTCTTGGATTACATCGTCATTGTAGCCATACCGTTAAAAACCTATAGCCTATAAAAACTTTCAGTAATAGCTGGCTGTAAAATTACAAAAGCTAATAACTTCGAGTCTTGATGAAGTCAACAGAATTTGATATTAATTCTATCCTGTTATTTCTATAAAAATAAATCTGAAATGAAGTAACGATTTTATTATAAAAAATTATCATTTTTTCTAAATTAATCTCTCCACAAGTTGCTATAATGTAAAATTCAATTTCACAAACTGAATATAGTCACAGAATATATAAATAACGTTCTGTGAGTTATCACGCTCACTAGTAACTGGATACAATATCAAAGTCATATGCAAAAGTAGTTTTTGGTGGCCTGGACCCACGTCAACAAAGTTTTGATATTAAGCCACTGTGGAGTATGCACTGTGCCCTAGTTCGACCGAACAATTAACAAACGGGTTTAACGGCCTTTGACACAACTATTGCCTTAACTGTACGCGTAATTGTTGTATAATTGGATGGTGTTATTATAGTTACTCACATGTTATCTCTTCATATTGCTTTCTATATTGATGTATTTATTACGCAGAAGAGAGACGAACTATGCACGCTATAATTATGATTACAGCGTAATTTTTCATCACTTTACGTAACAAGTTATTACTAGAAATGTAAATTGTAATAAAATTTGTTCTACTCTGATTACAGCTTTCTTCATTTATGAGGCCATAATATTGGTACCTACTGTACAAATAGTGTTAGACACATATATTTCTTTTTATTGTAGCCGGCGAAAAAAATAACTGTACAAAAGCTTATTTTATACAATGTTAACTCAGTCATAGTGTGTACATATACCACGTCAATGGACGTGAGTTCGAAGACCTTCAGTGAACCTGCGTTTTCGGTAAAGTAAAACATCATTATGAAACCATAGTATAATGGTAGGGAATTTTTCAACGCTTACCTGGGTAAATAGTATGTAAGTAGTAAGTTCGGAATCTATTGCCAAATACTTATAGGTGTGATCCGAGAGCCAATTCCTCTAGTAGGCTTAGCGTCTCCACCAACTCGGGCCACATCGTTACTTAATAGGAAAGACTTTTGCTAAAACAGTAAACCTATTGGGGTGCATGGAAAGAGCCTCCGCGAATGACAATTACCCGAGTACGTCCGGCACCACACCCTGGGCTGTCAATCTCGGTTCCAACTTTACTGACCTTTGCCTTTTTCACCATGAGCCTATTTTTTTTAAATATGACTTGTGTCGATACAAAGAAGTAAAAGACTACGGCAAACGTTTAAGTGTAACAAATATATAATGAAGAGATTAAGAAAGTTTAATAGTTCAACAATTAAATACACACCGTTAAAAACGATCTCAAGTTTTGACATACCGGTGGATATTTTTCGGCCAACTTTTCCACTTCATTTAAGTTCTATACTTAAATTGTACTTAATGGCGAAAAAGTTGAAGACTTCAAAAAGATTTAACAATGGTTATTTTGAATGGACCACTCCGCCCTATGCTTTTTGTATTTCTCTTGGATAAGGCTTTTGTAGCTAAAACGTTTTCCGAAAGCTATTTATCAAAATTTAATGTTGAACTTATTGTGACATTATCATCAACTGTTTGTAATTATTGGAAATGAGCGATTCTCAATGATATTTTTAATGAGATACTTTGCAGTAATACACTTTTTTCTCATTTTATAATCCGTAGAACTTAAAATCTTTTATAATTTTATTTTTGTGACTAGTACTGTATACACAGTAATGTAATCAATTAGTAATTGGTAAACTAAAAAAATCACATTTTGTTAATCAATTACACGATCCCGTCTATTCAATCTCATTCGATTAATTACTTTTACAGGGTAATTAATTGAATATCATATGAAAATATAATAAAATATATTGTATTTAATCAAAGCGCCAACGGATTCTCCATAGATGAATAAAACCAAACCAGTAAGATTCCAATTTTAATTATGAAGTTAATTAGATTAATTACTTTTACAGGGTAATTAATTGAATATCATATGAAAATACAATAAAACATATTGTATTTAAGCAAAGCGCCAACGGATTCTACATAGATGAATAAAACCAAACCAGTAAGATTCCAACTTTAATTATGAAGTTAATTAGGTTGGTTTGATGAAAAATTTAAATCTTCACTCAAGTTAATTTCCTCTGGATCTGGAGAACCATTTTCTCATTTACATTGCTAGGAACAAATTTAATTCAAATAAAAGTGGCAACGCAGGAATCATTATCGCAGAATTTATTACTTGCAATGGCGATCCAAAGCATTAATTAAAACTATTCAGTAACAAGTTAACATAATTCCAATTACCCGTAATTATTGTAAATAACGATATATTTGATTGATGTAGGCATTACTTTGCGGAAATACATAATTAAATCTTGTAGTGTAAATTGCTTTACACTTCCGCTTGAAATTGATTGGCCGCTGAAGTCCTTGATTGACGATTGACTCGATGTTGGCGGATGGTTAAACCAAGAACCATGATGATGAAATGTATTTAATTTGAGTATAAACTATCTGCATATCAAATTGCATACAAATCGGTCAAGCCTTTTTTGCGTCAAGAAATAGAATTAATAGGATTAACATAGCAAATTATCGAAATTTACTAGGAGTATTTGCTAAAATAGGAGCAAAGGTTTTTTTACAGTGGTGTAAATTGATCATGTGGAAACTAATTTTGATGAATAGAGTTAATATATTTTTGTCCTACTGAATATTATATAACTTACTTTCATAGTATAAAAAGTATCCGAAGCGGTGAAACTTATCAAGGACTGTGAACGGGAGAACTGGTCAAGCTGACTTATTTAATTGATTTTTATCTCGGGTCACAGAGAGCCAGAAATCTTTTTGTTCAATTTATTCGCCTTCGTTCAACCATACGCACACGTTGGGTCAACTGTCAAACAACGACATCAGCGGCCAATCATTTCTTAGAGGAAATGTAAATGAATATACACCCCAACATTTAAATAATGGTAGCAGTTCGTCTGCGTTCTTACTGAGCTTAGTATTATATTCTAATCTTAAAAATAATCAAAAATCATGGAAATATGAAAACGAATGAACTAAATTTAAAAAATAACTTACAGTGTTATTAAAGTATATGTAACGAAAGCAATCAAGCGAGACTAAGTAAATATAAAATAACAAGCCCTCGTTCAGCATAAAATTATTAGATTGAATTAAATTAAACGGACGCCGGTATTCATTCAATGTAACGACTTGTTTATGAGCTGTGACATAAAGTAGGACGTGTATACGAAGAATAAATCTGTCATGGGAGTGCACGCGTGGTCACAAAATGTAATTTACCGTCACATACTCCGAACGAATAGTTGGGTGCTTACGAATGATACACAACCATCTGTCTTCGCAAGCAAACATTCGATCGCAATACACATACTACATAAATTATAATTATTTTATTGAAACTTATTTAATATCTTAGAGTGAACTATTAAGAAGAAATTGGTCAAAATCAGAGATTTGCGATTGATAGACCGTAATAATGTTACGACATCCTCTTTATCATTTTAGTTATACCTAAAAATATATTTCGACAACACAAAAATAAAACATTATAAAGGCTGATTATAAAACAATCTCAATTAGCAATTAAAGCTCCATTACAAATTGCCTCCATACAAAGTAAACTTCGCAGTAGTCCTAATGCAATTATGCAAACACTTATAGGCTTGTATGACAGTCGTTTAATGAAACATTGGCTATCAGCCGTCATATGATAATGTCGGTTGTTTTATTGTTGATTTAGCCTTACTTATTGAAAGTGTAATATATTAATGTGTTATATTTAATTTGTATACTGTTTTTAAGTAATGATTTTATTAATTTAAATCTTTTGTTTAGTTTTACCTAATGGATCCTTGTGATCTGATAAATAAATAAATAATAATAATAATTAACTGTCTTCGCTTAAATAATAATAAGTTTTCTTATAGAGACGTCCTTGTGTAATAATAATTTAATATTACTTAATCTCTTCACAAGGGGTACCTATACTTCTCTTGTATCAATTAAATCATTTCTGAGTTTACAGTACAGATATGAACAAGTCGTAACAAAAGCTTTCCAATTAGTTAATAAACAATTAAGGATATTTAAAACTTCTTCGGTTGAAACTGTTACATCATACATGGCGAGATATAAAGGCAACCTCAAATTAGATCTGCCGACGAGGAGACTTGCTATCCAGTTTGTCAACTCCAATATTTAACTTGATCCTTGTAGTTGCAAACTCCTATCTGTCAAGAACTGTAGACATCTCCGGTGTTTGGAATATATCGTTATTGTATCATCGGTTACGGAAAGTCGATTAAGTATAAATAGGTAACTAACACATAAAATTGTTATTCCTTATAATTTTATTGCTCGTGTATCGTCATTAGCATAACGTTTGGTAAATTTATTGACGATGACGATTTTATTTATACTTAATTAGTTTAGCGTTATGCCCACAATCTCACCTGATGTTAAGTGTTGATGTGACCCAGGATGGTGAAAACGCTGAACCTAGTGAAGAGGCTGGCTCTTATGTGAAACTACCGTGACCGTGACGTGACGTAGGTATTATAGGCTATATACAGCACCTATAGGCTGGTATTAGAAAAAGTCCTACCACAATGGTTACTAAGCAAAGCTGGATGGAACTGGCTTACAAAATAAAGTTTGTAATTGCTAAAAAAGTTGTGAACTTACTCGGCAATATAGAGATTGTGTTCAAAGTTAGTAAACAATTTATTGCGACAACTAAGGTTTCCGGCATATAGCCATAGCTGTCTAAATAAATAAAACATGTATTTATTAGAAAATGCTCTACCAACACACTATGGTTTCAACACAATGTTTTCCTTCACCGAAGCTTAAGCTCATTGCAGGTGGACTTGAACTCACGTTTTCTGACGCGGCGTCTATACACACCAACAATATAACAATATTCTTAAATACTCTTAAATATTTTGTGTTCTATACGTAAGCTAAAGAAAAAGTTCCGTGACCCCACGCGATTTTCTCACAGGGATGCTGCGCGATAATCTAATGATCTTCTATAAAAATGCACTCACGTTGCATTTTCATCAAACTTCGTTCACGCAGATTTACGATAATCATATTCACTTGAAACACTAACATGTTTGGTGTTTATAATGCAATAAAAAAATATCATTAGTTTTCCATTCACAACAAGTTTCCACAATAAAATAACAATATATTATAGCACCTCTTGACAAATAAAAGCATAAATGATAAATAATAGGTTATGAGCAGATTATTTTTATTTCATTCATAAGTTGACTATTAAAAATAGCCTTGTCGCCAATCTTAATAAAATATATGGAAAAATTCATAAAGGATAACAAAAATAAAAAAATGTAGATTTTTAGTGCTAAAAATTATACAATTTTATTCAAAAATTTATATTATCGAAGCATTATATTAAATATTGGAACGAAGGCATATATTGCCTATAAATTTAGATATTTATATTAACATATAGATGAATAAGAAAATCATGTTCTTTTATATTTATTTGTAAATATACACTAGATCAAGCAAAAAAAAGTAGTGCTCGTAGTTTACAACTTATTTTAGTTTACGTTTGCTGTCTGAAAGTCGTTTGTAGAAATTCATTTGTAGGATAATTTTTTCACGAACCTATAAAGCTAGCTCTTACACGTACTTTTATTCCAAGAAGCTTGCGATATAAAAATAAGTATTTATTCAAATCTCATATGATATAACTGTAACCTGCATTAACTCAATGTTTTTTTATGAGTAAGTTTATCATGTAGCGAAAAGTGAGGATATGATGTGGTAACGAACTTATGAATCTCCTCTGAAACTTGCTATAAGATCTTATTGTGAATATATGCGCCGTATGCACGTATTTACTTCATTTCTAGTTTAATATTCGAAACTGCTTTAGTAGTTTCTATGAACTAGTTTAAGTACAAGTATTGTACATATATTGTCAGATAATAATAATTAGACATTGCCAAACAATGTGAAAATTATAGGTCGTGTATTCGTTTTTATTATTTATATACTTAGGGTTTGGTCACAATCTCACTTGATGTTAATTGATGATGTGGCCCATAATGGTAAAACACTGCTATCTATATATAGCACCTATTACCAGTTATGACAGCAAAAGTTTTAGGTAAAAATGATGTATATTTATGAGTTTTCATGTCACCGCTACCTAGAAATATAGTAATATTATATTATGTAGACAATTAATTTCATTTTTGTTAACAGTTTTTAATTTTTGTGCAAAACTTAATGACAACAACTCAATGTTCAAGTTTAAAGTGTTAAGAATAAAAAATAAAATGTTCTTCTGCTATACTTATTTCCAAGAGAAAGGATGTAATTTATCTGATTAAAATAGTATAAAAGCCAATCTCAGTTTGAGTAGAAAATTACAGTTGCAAGAGCTTTAAGCCCCAAGGGTCACAAAATATAAGGTACATGAAATCAATTGAATGTTCTATATCTAAGACAGAATGAAGTGCACTGGAAGCTCCGTTTCCCTTGAGGCCTCGTTTCCTACTGCAGCGGAAATGTTCGACCGGGGTTTAATCATAAAGGAAAATCGCTACTTAATTTTTGATGCGTTGATTTGTTTTTCTTAGTAGTATTTACTTTCAATTGTATACAAGTACTACACCAGAAAAAATACTACCATATAGGATTACACTTTTTATAGTCAATTAAAATGATTTACTCAAATACATATTTTACACATTGCAATTTTACGTGGAGTTCAATTGCTTTGATAATTTTTATATAGCAAGGGAAATAATAAATAATCCAAATTCTATAGTAGGATTCATAAAAGCAGTCTTTTGTGACAATTAAAAGGTGTCAACATAATTTTAGAAGTTAAATTTATGTTTTGGTATTGAGATAATCAAATTCAATTAACTGAACACGTTGGTATAGTAAATAGTATCTAAATAGCTAGCAAGCCCCTTGACGTAGTGGTAGCATGTACTATTATTGCTCCACTAGGTTAAACTTTTATTCCTTTCCTAATACGGACTTAGTATATAATATATGGATTGTATTCGTTATTCAAATACGAGTTTGAGATGCATGAAAAGAATCTCCGTGAATAAGTCTGGCTACCCCCTAGCGGTAAGTTAAGAATTCAAATTTGCTGACTGGTCAATATTTTCACCACAGCATAAATTGTTTTATTTAATGTATGAGTTTTGCCTACAAAAAAAAACACAGATATAATATGTAAATCAATGTTATCTTAGTACTATTATAAATACTAAAGTGAGTTCGTTTGTTTGTTTGTTAGGCTTTCACGCCTAAATCGCACAATCGATTGTAATGAATTTTGGTATAGAAATAGATAAGACTTTGGAAACGGTGATAGGATACTTTTTCTTGCGAAAAACTAATTGAAAGGGGATAAATAGAGGCATAAACTTTCTATGAAACTTTTAATTGCGTCATCCGATTTGCCGACAAAATCAATATAAACACGAACGAAGTCGTGGGACAGCCAGTTACAAAATAAATCAAAGTAATGAGGTCAGCACATTAATTGCTAAAATCCAAAAATATGTTTAATTAATGTTAAAAAGGGCATAACAATTTTCCGTATATTTGAATTTGTAATAATAATAGAATACAGAACAGAATGTAAAACGGGCACTATCCACAGAGGGTTGTAAAACAGACTATCTTAAGAGACGTTATATCCATTCTTTATCTTTAACTACCCAATTCCGTCAGCATAAAAAGCGCTTTCTTGCCATTTAGCGCTGTTTTCGTCCTTTTTTACCTCAAAACCGAGGCTATAACACCTCTCCCGGGTGCGGTAATATTTGCATTTAGAACGAACGACTGATATTCTGACCTTATCACGAGAGATTCTGTTTGAGGGGCGCATTCTGATGACGCAAGTGGAGAAAATCACTTGGATGGGCTGCGAGGGAGTTACCCAGTACTTTTACTTTGTTTTAGTATTACTTCTTTTTGAAACACAATTCTACAAGTTTTTAATTAAAAATATTCTTAAGCTAACAATTCTTAATAATACAATATTTTAATTTTATTAAAAAATTTATAACTGCATATTATTAATAAGTATTCCACAAAAATATCCAAATTATAAGGAACCGCTTATGAATGGGCGAGATGTCATATTGTTGGTTATTTGAATGAACTATTTGCCTAAGTCTATATATACATGCATATTAACATCTCCTTATAGGTATTTTATTTTTTCTGTTTATATTACTACGGCTTCTTTCTACATAACATTCACAATGGTCACGCTAAAGACCACGATTTTTCACGTTCCACTTGCTTGCGAGCGTTGTAATCATTAACTCAAGTGATATTCAGTATGGGTCCACCCTTGCAGTTGAGTCGTTGTTAGCTTGCGTGAGCTAAAATAGTGGAATCATTAGAGACGTTTTGCCGCGACCACAACGACCGTAGTCGTCACTTGGAATGGCTGAAAGTAGGTTTTGAATGTTTTGTACGCTAAGTGAATCGTAGCCTATAGAAAGTTGTGTAATCGTTGCCAGTTCGGTAACTAAGTCAAACCATCTATAATCTAGGATGACATACGTTTGTTAATATATTATTTATAAAAGTATTCAACATCAAAAAACTTTTTAGAAAAATATTATTTTACTAGTAATATTTTCGTTCCTATAAATTTTACCCTATAATAAAGTACACCCAGTAAACAAATTCTTAATTGGAAATTGTTGTAATAGTGTTTGAAAATAGCTTTTATACAAATATATATTTTCTTTCATATGCCAATCTTCACCCACACACAACAATATTACCTAAAAATAGTATAATAGCTGTAACTAAACGGGATTTTCGTCGTAGGCTTGAAAAAGTTTCTTCTAATTTTAGGACTTGTTTGTTTACCTATACTTACAAAGTTTATGCTGAGTATATTTTTTGTTATTATCAAATATGTTTTTATTTTATATACCTAAGGAGTTCTCTATCTACAAAGATTAAACTTTTATCCCCTTCTACACAGGATCTATTTCGTTCTATGATATAAAAAGGAGGGTGTGTGTGTGTTAGCTATCTAACGCACAACTGGAGTTTAGTCCAAAAGTGCAATCGTCTTTGAAACATAACGATTGCCGAAGTGAAAAATGCGCAAGAAACGATGTGCATAAAAACGTATCGCTTTGAAGTTACGGATTATTTTAATTTCATACCTCATAAAATTCATACCGGGGACCTTATAAGAAATATCGATTCTGAAAGAGTAAAGCCTCACTAAGTAGGTAAAACAATTTGTTATCGTGACAGATTTCATCATAACCTATCTAACGGTTATAGAGTGACGCAAATATAAGGAAACAGTAGACAGACAAAACATAAAAATAGAGTAATTTTGATGTTTATATTCATTAAAAAAACTTCAAGGTTTGTTAAAAAACTATTTAATACATTAGTTTTCGTCAGTTACATTTTTGTTATATGTATAGATTTACTTTTTGCTACGAATGAAATACCAGTGTAGGATACACCAATTTGCACAACAAAAACTGTAGCTAAAAAGCTATTATCACAAAATTAATTAGAAGACTCGTTTGCAGGTACGGGATCTAATTCTAATTTAGGTATTTGCAGGATAAAACGTTTGAAGCTATCCCTCCCTTTGTATCGTGTAAAGCGACTACGCTTTTAAAACTTTGTTCTACTTGTTGCTAAATTCTTATTTATGTAATGTGATTAAGAAGTGTTAATAGTTACTATTGTAATGATTTTGTTAGAGTTTTTTTGTCGTGAATCTTATATGAAGAGCATCGTAATTATTTGCTTGAAGAGTCCCAAGATGTAAAAAGTAGACGGAAAACAGATGTCACGGCTGAAGTACTCTTCATAGCTTTTCTCATAATAAATCATAAAGTAAATTCTTAAGGAAGGCGGTTTAACATCAACAATACGCTAATAATACCTCAGTTGTTAGCAGTGTTTATAGCCCACGGTGACCGCTTAACATTAGGTGTGTTACGTACTATTACTTTACTTAAAAAAAAAACAACAATTGTTTAAAACTGCTATACTACACTATACATTCGCCATAGTGGTATTTGTGATTGCAATCTCTTTTAAAAATATTAGAGTGGACGCTACATAACACTTGGGGTGCATGAAAAGAGACTCCACGAGTGACAATACCCGAAAACCTCCGGAGTACCCTGGGCACTCAGTCTTGGTTCCAACTACATTAACTGGTCTATCTTTTCCCTACGATACGGACGTATCGTAAAACATGGTGGCTTTGCCCATAAAATAGATATATCTTTGTACAACTTGAATCATTTTGAAAACTGTAAATGTATTTGTTATTATTTTTATACCTAACATTATTATATCCTTGTCTCGATATGTGAAACTCAGAATAGTTTTTGCGAATAAAAAAGCTTTTATATGTGGGTTTTTGGCAGCTTTGTCCACTTCATATAATTCAAATATTATAACCGTATAATTATTTTATTTAGGTATTGTTTTCTTTTTTGTAAATACTTGTAACGTTTAAAATGGCACTCCGTTGTGATATGGGTCAGTGAGTACTCAGAACTGCTTCGTTCAATATTAATAAGGTTCTCTGTTTCGTATTCGGTTGTAATAGGCGGATATGCTGGTTAGTTATTTTAGGAGCCTTTCATATGCCATATGTAAGAATAAAATATTAATTACAGTAACCTTTGTCAAGTTCCCTGGTATGTATTAACAAATTTATCGGAATTCGCGTACATTTAGTAATATGAATTGGTAACTTTGTCGATTGACGGCAAAGAGAAATATCATAAGATATCCTAAAAGTTCTGGAAAAGTCTACTCTTCCTTGTCCTTTCCTGACTAATCATAATAATATTATAAATGCGAAAGTAAGTTTGTTTGTTTGTTTGTTACACTTTCATGCCTAAACCTTTGAACCGATAATGGTGAGTTTTGGTATTCGGATAGATGGTACCCTGGAGACGGTTACAGGCTAGTTTTTGTCTCAAAAAACTTGTTTGGATTGGGGTAAAGTTTATACGAAACTTTTTATTCCGTCATTCCATTTGCTCCATTCTTTAGACAATAATTAATAATGAAAGTATAAATATTTGGTTTTTTTTAAACCTACTCTTAAAAGGGGTGGAATGGGGTTCTAAAGGTAATATAAAAAAATCATATTCATGAATCTATAATTTGGCATGTAAGCAATTACTAGACAGTAGACATAGGTTAAAAATGGTTTTTGTAAATTTATATATAGCTGTATTTATCATCATCCTTAAATAAATAATTTTATGGCTATTACACCAATGATTTCTGTATGGATCGACGATCAAAATTGGTTAACAAAAGCAATATTTACACGAGCTGAGCTGAGAATAAAACCTTGTTATATGTATAAACTTTTGGAACCGTGTATTTATTTGTGTTTTTAGATCACTAATACGTCGTGGACTAACGTGAAGATAAAGCCTATCTTTCCTAGGAAGAGGCCTTAACCGAGCTATGGACTATAAACAGCTTGTTATTATTACGACGAAATTACCATAATTTGTTCCTATTATAATAGGTAGTTAATGGAATTAAGATTCCAAAGATTCCAGATTAAAGGACAAAATTAAAAAAAAAACTGACTTATAATTCCACCAACTGCCAACAAACAGAAACCGTATCTTATTCTAACAGTACGTCTAGTCATGCTAGAAACTATAAAAGCATTTACTGGCTTTTACATCTAGATTGATGAAGTCTGTTACAGACTTATGAAGGTATCTATTAAATTTCGTTGGTGCTTTTATTTTATTATTATTATACTTATACGTATCGATATTTTTATCAAGAGACTAAGTCTATTGTTATTTAGTTATGACGTATATAATCGTAAATAGGGTATCCCATGACTGAACAATAAAATCAACACTCAGTGCTTCATGAACAACTTTGGGAATTATGGATTGTACATTTATATCCTGAAGGCAGAATATCATTGTAGAAATATATTTATAATTATTACATATAACGTATTGTAAATGAATAAGCCTTTAATTAAGACTGTAAGTTATCTTATAACATTAACACTGTACTCAGATAAAATAAAAAAAACAGTGATTATTGTTAAGGAAATTATTTTAACAGGAAAGAAACGATAATATAAACTCAGAAAACCCCTCAAAAGTATTTGTAAAATGGAACCATTAATTTGCAACCAGTACCCATAAAACGTAAAATACATTGAACAGAACCCCTCTTAAAACAGACAAAGGTAGAAAAACTCATTGTGAAAACCTAAACAATAAAATCCTCTTGCAAAAAATACCTTTAATAAAAATGACAAACATACAACAGAAATAAAATTATCTACTAACAAAATACACTTTTAAATTAACCACGAAACAGGACGCTCGTTACGTACAAGAATAAACACAGGAATATTTTCCAAACAGGTGAAGAGACGTAAAAAATAGAGTTAATATGTGACGATAATGAAAAGATTACTATTTTAGTTAAATGTATATCACTTGACATTGTATTACAATTTGTCCAGTTTATTTGTACATTATTAATGTTGCAAACTTGTCAGCCCAATCGTGTTTCTTAAAAAAATTATTATCCGTTTCCATACAAATATTTTCCACATATCATAGTTATATTTTCGAGTTTCTTTTTTATAGTTTATAGGTTTAGTGCTATGGCTTTGGTCCCACTTTAATTTTAATTGACGATGTGGCCCAAGATCTTATACATGCTAAGCCTAGTGGACTGACTCTCAAGCAAAATACCGGAACATATAAGTGTTTTCCGACAGATTTTCAAATTGAGGGTGGTAGCTAATCAGCCAGGCATTAGAAAAAGCTCTACCACCATGCTATGGTTTCATAGCGATGTTTTTCCTTCACTGAAAGTTCAAGCTCATTGCAGGGATTCGAACTCACGTGGTTTGACGCGGCTTCCGTACACGCTACCACCGAGTTGTCATCGCTTCTTTACTCCTCGCTCCTTTTTTATTGCTCATAGTTTATTTAATAATTGATTGAGCTTGTTCAAGTATATTTTTATCGATTTAAATAGATTTATTGAATAGGAGCTTAAAAGGGTTCGTAGAACAATTTCATGGACATTATTCGAGTTCTTTGAAAAAACTCCATTGCAAGTTTTAGTTGGTAGCAACTAGCTTATTTGTATACATTCATTATACTTGAAATATAGACTTACTAATATCAATTATAACTTAAATGACTAGTTCTATTTGTTACTTGTCTTTGTCTCTTTATGGTACGAAAATATAACAGACTACTCCAAAGTAATGTACTAGAATGTCAATTATATCTCCTCTAGGCTTTTTGTTGAATTGTATAGCAAATTGTCCAGCTAAACACTGAACCTAAATCTAGATTTTTATTATAATTGGTTCCGTCTGGTATGCACAAGGGCGAAAAGCTAAAGGGCTTGGAGGATAAATAGCGTTATTTATCAGACTTTCGTTTGTTTTGAGTGTCGCCGGTTATAGCGTGAATTGGGTTGTTTGCAGAATGTCCTACTAAAGTAAAACAACCTAAATTAAGTCATTAATCATTGCGTTTTGGTGGATTATATATATATATATATATATATATATATATATATATGAAGTAAGATCACAATATTACCTGTAAATGTAGTAGAAAATGTATTGCCTTGCTCGTCTCAGTAGTATAAAAACTAACCTTGTATCCAAGAGTACGGTTAAATAACGGAAGCAGAGTTACGAAAGTCATGTGACAGCATAATGGGAGGAAAATGAAAAGTTCATTTGAACGCGCTATTTGCTGGTCATTTTACTGTCACTTAATTTGATTTGCCGTTTGCAACGTTCTGTACTGAACAATCTACATATATTTGCAATTTCGGTACAATTTTCGCTCACATAGCCGCGAATATTTTTACCAGTAACTTTTTAACTATTTATTATTCACTGATAGCATGTAGCAATATAGTATTAATCGACATAAGTTCAAATCCTTAATGCCAATCTGAGCTTTCGCTATAGAGTAATGAGACCAATGCAAGGTTGGAAAGTATTTTCTAATTCCCGCCGGGCGAACTATCAACCGTAAGCTATAGCTGTATGTAGATATTCTTTGTCAAATAAGTACCTATAGATGTGATAGTCCCGCTATTACATTTAGCATGTTACAATCTTCATCGATATCATAACTTAACCTTAGGTAAGATTGTGACCTAGCCCTATGGGAAATAATAGCAGTTATCCTTGTTAACTTTAACTTAAAACCGTCGTCGATGACAAATGGAGCCGAGTATACACGACTCAGTGTATCATGGAACTAGCACAGTATCAAAGAAAACATGTTCTAAATGTTTCGTACTACTTCTGGTATTTTTTAATTGACCTACCATATAAATATGAAATTAAAGAGTTCCTAAATCTGAACATATTCTAGTTAAATCAAAATACAATTGGCCATACATCGATATAGCTACATTACTTATAACACGATGGACATGTTTATAGTAACTTTAGAGCGATACCCTTCATCCGCCTTTAGATGTAATAAATTATTTTAACCATGAAAATTTATTGGTAGAAATCGTAAAAACTTTATTGTTCTTATATTACCATAGAAAGGAAACCCTAGCCATTAGAAAGTTATATTTTATACACCGCATTGTTTTTAGTTTGAATACTTCGCTTCGATATCGATATATGGATATCGTATTTTACGATGTATTTTATATCGACCACTTTTCATATTTATTTTATGACGTAATACAGTGGATCCCCTACTGGGCAATATTTATTATAGCTCCATAAAGGATCAAGTGAATACATTGTTAGAACTATAATCATATGGCCAATTAACTTTGTATTCAATTTCTTCGCAAAAAACAAAATTATCTTCGCTTATATATTAGGATGTTATATTACTAACTTTCACTTTTATTTATATTTTTTCTAATACTGATATTAAGATATCTCTATAAAAATAGACTCACTTACGAGTAAATTATAGAAAAGTACAATAATATTTATAACATAAAACTTTTATAAATAAAATGATTACTTTTTAATGTATGTCTGTAAGCACTAAGCAGGTATGTAAGAATCATTTCTTCTGAAATCGAGTCATCTGAAAAAGAATAGCTTAATATCTAAAATGTATATAATTCTGATGTGGAATTATAGTTACGCGGCATTTATAAGCAAAATTAAGTTATAAAAAGAATCAATCAAGTTGATTTAATTTTTTTTATATATATCTATTTATTATACACACCGAAATAATACTGCTAAAAATGAGTAAACAAGTTAGCATTGTATTTTACAAAATTATAGTAATAAATTTATTTAAAACATACATTCAGTAATTGTCAAAGCAGGCTTTCTGTAAAGAACAAGTTAAAATAGTTTCGCTAGGTTTACGATAGCCAACAAAACTTTTAGAATATACACCGGCTTTACCTGCTCCGGACTAATGCGACTGGAAATTTGCCAAAGTAAACAACTTTAATATGATTTGAATATAGTTCCGAAACAAATCTTGTTTTCTATGTCTAGGCTACACGATTAATATTCACAATCTATTTATTTGAATCAAACTAAGTGGCTTTATCAATATTCGATAAAATTGTATTTAGCACTTACGTACATAACCAAACTTTTTATAGTTACACGGTAAAGTGTCGGTACTGTCGCTGATAATAAGGACAATACAATCCATAAGCAACGGTGACCACCGAGAGCTCGAAAATTTGCTGACGGTCACCACTGTTTCTTCCATCAATGTTTCTTCACGTTACCTTTGAAGCACCCAATATTCTAAGAAGAAAGAAATTCACTAATCAGAGGATCATCCCACGGTTTCACAGTATGGCAATCATAAGATATATCGAGAATTTTTTACTTGCAATCCAGATGTAGGTTACAGTTAAACCGTGTTTTCGTAGCCCAAATCATGTGGTTCTATTTTGAAAAGAGGGAGAGGAAGTCTAACTGGGCACTCTTTACTCACCATGATGCTAGTTGTAGAATATACTCGGTGAGCAATATACCTTCACAACTATAGTAGCGGCTTTATTTGTTTAGAAATGTCTGTATCGTGCACAATCCGGACAGGTTTTTATAAACTATTCAGGGTATCGAAAATGTATATTATTAGCAATACTTATAATCGTAATTGTATTAGCAATACTTATGATATCTAATGATGGAAAAACATGTTATAAAGTAAGTCTGGCCAGCCCTCATGTTGAAAATCAATTTTCAAGCACCTATACTGTGTTCCAATACCTATGCTTAATAACTAGTTCACCCACTAAACTCAGCACTCTATCATCGCCGGCCACATCATCCCTTAGCATTAGAGGAGTGATTGTAATAAAATGCTACAAGTATTAAAAAATAATAATAAAGCGAACCGTAATATATATGTTTATTTTTAATTGATAATAAATACGAGTAAGATCATCCTAGTTATATTTTTAACCATTTAAAATATTGTCCTTTGTGTACACATACAAATATGAAATTCTTATGAAATATATGCAACAATGGATCGTATTGCATTTTAATAACCACCGTTTAAAATATTATCTGTTGCTAACAATACTTAAACCATTATTCACAAACAACCGCTCTGCAGCTTTGTCGCTTTAAACTGAGATAGGTATCTATTTAGTCCCATAGTATACTCATTAGCTTTGCTTATATGTCTGGTGGTATTTATGGAGGTGTTTTCATAAAAAATATATATGGGGAGGGACAACTTTACTCACTGCTCAATTTCACTATTCAACTTCAACCAAAGCTAATCATCTATTATGTAAACTACATAGTAAATATATTACATAATCGAATCTGCGAGTTTATACTTATATAGCGGAGACTACTACCAGAGTGCCACGAAACCTTTTTATATATTAAAGAAAATATATAAATAAGATAGGTAAGATATAAAGAAGTAGTGTCCTTTATTTTATTTTGTTTATTGTAAAGTCGGGATTCTTCTGGAACAGTAACTGTCGAGTCAGAGACCCTAATATTTTCAGAGATAACTACCCCATTCATAATGCACATTATTTTCCTACCTTCTTACTTGATTACGGTCTTAACAGAAAAAAAAACCTTTTGTTAACCTATTCAATTCTTTTTTTATTGTTGAGTTAAATACATGCACCTTATTTACATTATTTTGATGTTATTAGACTTAACCGTTTCCGTAATTAGGTTATAAAGATACCCTCTTAACCTATTCTTTTGTAGTTTATCAGGCATAAACGGAAGATTTAAACGCTCATATTTTTGAAAATGAGGAATAATGTGCTAAATTGTGCATACGTAAAGATTACTATAAGTGTCGTTTGGAAATTAATGTATTCTAATCCGTTTATAAAAATACATTCGTGCTTACCTTATTAATTATCTCGGGGCTGAGTGCCCTCAGCACTCGACCCAAAAAGTTTGGTGCAGTTGTCAAAGCCCCTAAGGGTAACAGCGTATGGTTAGTTCGAAAAAAAAAAACCTTATTAGGTTGAAATTCTGTTGTCAAATAATTGTAATGTATTTAGGCAGCAGAATTTAGAAGCTAGTGTCATATCTAAAATTTTGTCTTTTATCATAAAATAAGCATACGTCTAACCTAATAAAAGATAATATATATATATAAAAAAAAATATGATAATAGTTTTCTAGTATATTGATTTATATTAAATAAACTCCACATGAACATTTTATACCACAGTGAAGTTTGGAACGACATATATATACTTATACTACTATTCTTACTTTTATAGGTATACTTAAAAAATACAATACAGGAACTTATTATATGTTGTATTATCTCTTCATAGACAAAAAATGGTAAAAATACTTATTCTGATGTCCGTCTGGTTTGCGTTTAACCAATTGCAATTTAATTAAATTTGCATTGTAACTTTGTGTTGTGCAAATTCCCAAAGTGATTGTAAATGTAAATATAGAATGATCTATATGTGTTGTACATGTACAGTGACGCAGTATAACTTGCACGTCAACTTTTACAGTTCATAAAAATACTCTAAAAGCGGCAGAAAAATACAAATAAATCTGTTTCCCGTGGTAGTAAAATTTAATCGGGATAACCAAGAAGTTGACGTCATAAAAAATAGTAATTTTCATTATTTGCTATTTTTGTTATAGCAGCAGGTCGAAGGAAGAGCGCTGTGCTTGTTGGCAAGGATAGTACAAACCAAATCATCAGCTACCACCACTCATCCAATCTATTAGCGGTTTTCGCTATCGTTACTGTCTCTAATCTTCTCGCCATGAAGATATCGACTGTCTAACTCAGGAACGTGACAAAATTAAAAGAATGGCAGGGGTCGCAAATCATTAAGATGCCACGCTTTTGTTAGTGAAAGGCGGGTAAGTCTCACTTTTTATGTATACCGCCACCGTACCGTATATACTTCATAACATACTTCCCTTTAACAAAAGTAAATAGATCATATGAAACCCTAACATAAGTAATAAATACAATACAAAATAACACTATTATTTTTTAATTGTTTTTTTAGTACGTACCTAATTAAATGAACAATAAGATTGAAATAATTACTTTTTAAAACAATTCTTTATATTGAAACGAGTTTTAACATAGGTACATTTGTGTGCCCGGTCTGTAATATTTGTAAGTACCGATTGCGCCATGTTGTGAATGAAAAACGTGTTGAATAAGTTTCACTTTTTATTTATAACGTCACCTATAAATTACAATACATCTCTCTTGACTACTGCATATGGGCTAATCCCGGAACCAGACTCACCTAAGTTTGCGACATTGGTAGGTTATCACCTAACATTAGTGAATCCAACGAGTGTTGAGTCATCACAATCAAGAGACAATCAAGTCGGTTACAACGTTACCTTAGCAACTGCGATACTTGCTAAAAGCCATTCTTCACGTCGAGTTAATGACGAGGCGTAACCTGAAATAAAATATAACGTGTTTATCATCAGCGCTTATGCTGTAAACAATATAATCTCTAAAACATTAATAGACTTTTTGGAGGAAGGGAGTTTGCTATGAAACATAATTATCTTTCAGTACCAAACCTTCAATAAAAATACATCTGTTATTTCTCACTAATCTAAATTTTAATTATTACTTATCTAAAGTCCCTCGGTATAAAATGATTACTATATACTTAGTATTTCTTTCATCCAGATATTACTTAGATGGAAATATTTATATAGGATACCAGAATAGCAGATAACATCTTGTGATGCTATCAAAATTTGAAATTCAAATAAAAAGGAAATTAAATCAAATTTATATTTATCTCAACAGCCGTGATTACATATTTAATCAATATCACACATGCACATAATCAGCCATATTTAACAATTTTATTTGCCGTTCTTGTTTACGAGGTTATCGTTCTCAAATTGGTTTACACTGTCACAAAAACATATCTTCATGATGCTATTTGAAGTCTAATAAACGTTAAGGCTAATCATTTCACACATATTCATAAATATGACCTCTATAATAATCATTAACGTTATCCTAAAATCAACTGCAGATATAATTTTGATAAACTTACTCTATTATAATAAAAGCAACTTGTAAAGTTCTAACTTCTAAACGAAGACCTCATCAAATCACGATATTAATTGTCACATTTTTTATTTATTTATTGTTCTTTATTATTACATACCTTCTTTCACAATTTAGTTGTCGAATATTAACGTACATAAGTAAATTATACGTTCATACCTCTTTCAGTAAACACTTTATTATATAGTCTGCTGTAGTGATCACGATTGACTCTGACGACAGCTCGTCTCAATTCAATACAGCTCACATGCAAATTTTGTTGATTGTCGTCTGTATCGGCAAATAATCGAGTGGAAGCCGCCTGACTGGCGTTTACGGTCCGTAAAGGACACAATTTCAAACATTATGCACGTTTAAGGCGTTATTACTATCAAGCCTTGGCCTATGTTAAAAATTATGTTTCTAAAATAGCATTAATTAAGCTAATTATTTACCTGTTCTGGGTGTTATATACTTTGGAGTAACAATAATAACATTAGCTTCTCAGTGACCTACTACTAGATAAAGGTCTATTACTCAGGAAATGCACGAGCTTAATTGACACGCCCGCGCCAGCTCACGGTATATTGGCGATTTCAAACATCAAAAAATCCGGTGTAATTTTTTCCAACTAAAATAGTACAAGAACATTTCTCAAGCGTTTAAGTTTCCTCAACATATTTTTAATTACTATTAGTTAATAGTGTTACCAACTAAATTTAAAATATTGACTCGAATTCAAAAATTTAAAACAGCGGTCTATAGAATTGATATTCCATTAGTTTGTTATTCTCCTATTACTACTTTGGCGTACAAATTGTTGAGACATGTTTATTAGTATTAAGAGTTGTGTGACAAGTATTGACTGAAAATTATAAATCGGAATCATTTTTTTTTATTAATATGAAAATGTAAAACTATCAAACAGCGCAATTGTCTTGAAATTGATTCTAAATATATTTTTTATAATAAAATCACACATAAATATATAAACACAGACATGCACATTCACCCAATAAGAAAAAAAAACGAAAATATAAAAATTGCCGTCCTTTTTTATTGTTGTATGATAAAGAAAAGTTACTGTCACTGATGATAAGCACAGCTCAATTTAGAAACAATGCGATCATCGAGGGTTCTACAATTCAACGTCAGTAATCGGTGAAATACCTGTCTGTTTAAATGTTTCTTCATATTATGTTTTCTTAGTTCTGCTTTAGAGTTCTTAGTTCGTCTCGATACATAAGTCACTGTGAAGTTCCGTCTCCGGAGTCCAATGCGTGTCGTCGTATTATGAAAGGGAAAAGATAGAATAAGGTTGTACAGTTCACCAGAACACTTGCAATGATACAAACGTTAGAACACGCTTAGAGAACCCTGCAAAACTAAAGCACTAATGTACTTATAAATTTTTGGCATAAAAAAATCAGCACTAGTCACTGTTAAAAAACCGACACTACATCGACATACGACACCAAGCCTAAAGAAATCCTTAATACATTTCCTTCACAAATAAATTATAATGAATAAAAATTCAGCTAGGTCTATGATAACAGTAGAATAATAAGTAAGTAAATTCTTTCTTAATTTACTTTTATAATTATTTGAGATAGTTGATTGTACGAAGCTTTTGTTTGCCTTATTAAAGCATTACAGACAAAGTTTGTATGATAAATATCTTGTAAAACAGGTTTACATATATTTTTTACTAATATTAATTTTTGAAAGAAATTTACGGTAACTACATAAATAAATTATAATTTATACGCCTGTGTTATTATAATTCAGGAAGTTATAGTTGATCGTATGTTGACCTTCTGGATTACTTGTTTTATGTCAGGTAACAAACGAGCTCACGTAATCAAAATAGCGACATTGTATGTTTGTATATGGAGTGAGTAGTTATTATGCGCTACAACTAATCTAAAACACATGCTTGTTGGCGACACGTATCTCTTAAGATGAGGATCGTAAGCTGTGGCGGCTTGGTACAATGACAAGCGACAGCGGACATGCAATTTCAAAAATTCATTTGCACGCAAAAAAAATGCTTTCGACATTATTGTTTATTAATGAATCGTATAGCCAAATAGAATATATTAATTGAGTACTCTATTTATCGCTGCGAGGTCATTTTATTACGTGGAACAGAGTTACGGTCAAAAATTAGCTACTCCTTAGCACCACCCGGGGAGCATGTACAGAGTAACGAGAGGTAAACTTCCTGCGGATACGAGTAACATTTGTCTTATATTATCCCACCGTCGACGTTATTCAACAACTCATTTCAGAAAAAGTATTCTACCATGTATTTCAAATTGTCTTCGTTCTGCTATGATAGTGCCATTGGCGACTTTGCAACCTTCTTGAAGCAATATAATATAAAATGTTACGAATTCAAAAAGAATTCAATGAATTCATATTTATTTAACTGTATTGAAGTTAGTTTTAAATATTTCTACGACTGCTGAAATCTAATATGTTTTGTTTTTTGAGTAATAGATCTAGAGATTCGGATAAAGACTATTTAGATAATATTTTATGTAATAAGTTTACCAAGACAAGTGGTTTTTCATAATAAGACACAAAGTGAAGCTCTATCTCCCAGATATATTTAATTAAACCAGAAAATGTATTTCTTATATTAAACATAAATAATTCAATCGTTACCTAATTTTGATAAAATATATCATATTTCAATTAAACTTAAGCACAAAACTAAACTTATCACTATCATTGCAAAGAGTGAAAATGTGAATAACACGATAGAAAGTAATATTATAAATAAACATATCACAATATGTGATATAACAAAAAAATGTTAGAAATAAACACAACCAAACAAAAACAATTTTTGTATTTTTTGCGACTCATCCAAGTTTTGGTAAACAAAAACATTTAAAAATCACGGTAATAAAGCAACCTTATAAAAATGAGGACGTCATAAGCAATCGACTGACGGGTAAGCTCACAAAATGAAAAAAGTTTTGAACAAATTAAAGGAAAATATAATTGAATTTTCTTTATTCATATTTTATGAATATTAATTCTTAAATTTGATCCAAGCGTATAATAGAAATATTAGGCATAACTTGAGATCAATTTAGCTTTTTTATTTTTTACTCTCTCATTACCGTTACATGTATATAAAGTTATAACAAAGTAACTTATAAAAAAGCAAACCTGCTTTTACAATACAAACTTACGTTTTTTAATAACTAAACTCGTAGTTAATTTATTTTACAAATTATTGAATTTAAATTACCTAGCAGACTTTATATTTTTGTAGGAACCACTCTGTACTTCGAAATTATTTTTCTACATTTCAGATCGGTTTGCTATTAAACGTGTTCTTTTAAATTATAATTTATACACTTATTTTATTTTGTCTAAAACAGAATCAAAAACTAATCATAAGTACTTACCGTGTTCGATAATGTTTACCCAGATGTATTTGGTAATGCATTTACCCTGATGATCCTGGATCATCGGTACATTGATGAGTGTGCAAAATATCAAATTAACTAGACGTCTTCACATTAATGAAAATTAAATTGAAATATTCTGTTACATAGATGGATACAGGTCAAGCCAATAAAGGCGCATTAAAAATGAAACAATATGATTATTGGAAAGATCTTTGTTACGCACTAGTTTCAATGAGGTTCTAAGTTTGGACATCTGTAGTTTTTGAATTTTCTTGTTAATTATGGTGTTTATATTATTTGATAATTATAGTTTGTTGTGAAACGTGGAACCGTGGTTGACAATGACGACTTTCCAATCAAATCAGTTCCTTATGAAATACATATAGTTTGGTTTTCGTATTGGTACGCAGATTTTGACTATAAAATGATATAAAAGGAAACTAATGAAATTATAATAATAGATATGACTTTACTAAAGTTACTAAGAAAAATTATAGGTTGTTTTTAAAATATATTCTTGTAACTAACCGTTTATTATATTATTTAGTAATAACTACTTCGGTTGCAAAAAAACGTCGTAGACTGATCAATACACCGGTCATCTTGGAAACTAACGTAACATTTATGTGATGCTATAAAAACAGAGATAATCTTTTATTGTATTTTTAAGTTACTGCTTTCCGATAATTAATTTCCTTAAGAGTCTAGCGTCTAGACCATTCCTATTCTAACAAATCTGCTTCAAGATTTAATTGAGGGTTCTCGCATCATTTGACCGAGTTGAACTAGGTCTATAATTGGGCGAAGGTAAGTGCCGCGCTAACAAGCTCTGTGCATATGCCAAATTGTGGCACTGGGCTTAATTTTAAACTTACCTTACGTTTTCTATATTATTATTTATCAGATTACAAGGGTCCATTACTTAAAACTAAACATAAGAATTAAATGAATAAAACGATGACATAACAATATATTACAGTTTCTATAATAAAATCGAAAATATAACAACCCGATATTATTATATGACGACTGATAGCCAATGCTTCATAAAAGGACTGTCATACAAGCCTATGAGTATTTGCATTATTTCAGTAGGTTTATCGCGAAGCCTACTTTTATGGAGGCAATTTTCTTACGCCTAATACCATAAAAATTATCTACACAGGTAAACGCAAAAATCAACAAAACCATATTATATTTATCTAGAACATACTCCTCTTACAATAGAATACAAATTTACCGTAAATAGTAATAACTTCATTTATAAAATTTACAAATACAGTGTATAAAGTAAACATAGAAAGTATTATTTTCGATGATATTAGCTCCATGAAAAATAGTAGCCTGTTTTTGTTCAAGGGGATGTAACAACGTTTCACACAATTTTTACAGACACTGTTTTGATGAACGGTCTGTAATTAAATTAAGGTGAATATATATAACTTAGAAAAACGATATTTAAATAATTCAGGTTTCATTAAATACTGAAGTATACATTGATTATATTCTTCTAAAAAAAATTCATAACACCATCTAGACGAAAAGTAAAATAATAAAAACATGTATATAAACAGAAATTTATGAATACGTATAGTCCCTGGAGCTTTAATTTGGTTCTCAGCTCAATTAAATTAAGCCTGTAATTGGGAAGGAGTAGGTGGTGTTAAGGGAAGCAATACACAACCAGTCCTTATATGCACACGTAATGAATTTACACTGAACTTCACAATAAAGACTAAAAGTAATTAATTGTTATTAGGATGGTCGAAGCATAATTTACTGCATTCTGCTATAATTATTTAATGTATTTATGAACGAGGCATTAAATTTTATATTAATAATAATTGTTATGAATTTTTTAATCTGGTTGTGGTTCCAAGTATAGTTTAATTGCTAGTGTATTTTTTAATTGTGAATAATAAAAACTCCCATATCGCTAAAACACATTTTTGACCTCAAAGGCCTAATAAAGAGATAATGACCGACAAAATAATATTGTGCTTTAATTCGGTTAGCTAAGTCTACTCTAAAATTAATTTAATGAAAGTAGCTGTATGTCAAAAAATCAATAAATTTTTATTAAATGCCAAAGTTTGATAATAAAATCTTATTTAAGTTGATAATAACGTTTGACAACAAGCTTAGTAACTGAACAAAGTAGAATTCCGGTTAAAAAGTACAAACTAAAAATGGGATAAAGGTAATCAATCTCTAATACGGGAATTAGCTCTGTTAGTCGAGTTAAATTTCAGTTTCCCCAACTAGAAATCAATATCATTTTTTTTATAAATATATTTATATACTCAGAAACAAAATGAATATTAAATATGTATACATGTTTCAATAATATATTAACAGTTTAAGCAATGTTTACGATGAAGAGGTAGAGTATTCAGACAAGGCGTCGTTCGAAATTGATTGGAATCCTACACTTGAAAATCAATTACCCTGTACGCTTAAATCTCATTGTCTTAGAGCTCATAGTTATCTAACATCAAGCTATGTGGTATCTAAAATACTTCAAAGCGTAATGAATAAAACAATCTCTATTGTTAACTAATAAGGTCCCAAGCAATTTAACAAAACACTAAAAAGTTATCCAGCTTCGCAATTTAAGTATAATTAAAAATCTTTGTTTTAAATTATTAACGCTCCAGTTTTACTCCCTGAAAATGTTTTACAATACAATGTCATTATATAATCATGTTCTTCCATAAATGAAAGTTAGATGAAAGATAATTTAAAAACTAATTGCTTTCTTTGAAGGGAAAATCTAAATAAAGTTGTGTTAAATAAGTTTTCATTGAAACGTTAAGCGAAGTTGAAACTTAAGACAGGAAATTGAGCAATTTCGGTAGTGGGTAGTTATATAGCGTGCGCTTTAATACACCAAGTTTTTATTCCACTGTTTTACTACCTACATCGAAGTATAATTGCTGTAATAGTAAATAAGCCCAAGTAGTGTTTCAAACAGTAATTACTTAATCTACAGTGTTAAAGAAAAATTTACTAAAATGTAGGAATTGTTAAGGTTTACTTGATTTAAAACACTCAATCTGTAAAATACATATTTTGGAAATTATACAGATTCTTGCTTTTTAAATTCACCTATGTAATTGTATTTTTCATAAAAACACAATTTTCTAAACAATTTATTTTTTCTAAAATCATTATATACACTCGTATTTTTTGAAAAAATCAGTTCCTACATACGTAAAATCGTAAAATGTAAATGTTTAAACAGTATGTGGTTTGTAGAAGAGAAAATATCAAGCTATGCTCGGTCAGTGGGATATAATATGTGTACTTGGAATAGTCTTTCTAAATTTACACTTTTCCTTTGCCAATAGTATATTTTTTGTGTAGAACATAAAAGAGAATTTCGTGCATAAATACAATTCATAACTATATAAATACAATAACTAGTTTATCTAATACGGTGTATTTCTTAAAAAGAATTATGCCTTTTAAAATACACAAATCCCGTTCGTCACAAGTTGGGTCTTCACATCATACACTTAGATGATATGAAATTTACACAAGGTTAGTAATAAATCTCCGAAGTAATAATGTAGGTACATTATCCTTATTAATATTATGAATGCTGATGTGAGTTCGTTTGTTACGCTGAATTGGTTATGTTAAATTTTGGTATAGAGATAGATGAGAACCTGGAGATGGTGATAGGCTACTTTTTCTCGCGACAAACTTATTGGAGGTTGGGTAAAGAAAGGGATAAACTTCGTATGAATATTTTTATTACGTCATCCGATCTGTTTGACAAAATCAACGTTAACGTGAGCAAAGCCGCAGGAATAAGATAGTAACTTATAAATATGAAACATTATGATTATCCTAATTATAACTTAAATATGAACAGGAATCAAGTAAAGCAGTGGTGTTGAACAAAATTTCAATTATATGAGTGGGGCTGAGCAAACGGGGCGCGCTTCCTCCCGTCACGCTCGACGCCTTCCAGAACTTTCTGTTTGCATTTTGTTAGCGGAATGAGAATTTAAAGCGAAATTTCTTAGCTACAAATGTGCGTTAAAAGTCGAAATGAGACAGGATTTGCTGTAGCGTAAAATCGTCACCGTCGTTTCGGGTTCTCACTGGAACACATGCGAGTGAAGGTCCGTTTTGAATTTCATCCCATTACCCTTAATTTCCTTCTAAAGTTGTTAAAACACTATTTTAATTAGAATTGTTTTATTTCTGCGACAGAGTTTCTTTAAACATGATTTAGTAAAGTATAGTATTAATAAATTGATTTTTTTACCGAAACACAAAACTGGATAATTAGATTAAGGTTGAAATAAACACAAATGTTATTTAATCAGTAAAATCATTTTCATCTGTCACGTACTCCTATAAAGTAATTAAGTAATTAATTATTAAGTAATTAATTAAGTATTATTAAGTAATTAATGTATATGTTATACGTTTAAAAAACCTCTTAGTAACTGTGTAAGTACATATATTTTCAACGATAAATAACCTATTATGTATTTAAAACTGCCATAGAATAAATATGTACTATAAAATATACCTAATGATAATAACGAAGATATATATTGAAAAACGATATAAATTACGACTGAAGTAAATATATTTTCAGTAACAAAATTAATTATACTTATATTGTAAATATGTATGTCGTTCATTCAACCGAATATTCTATTCAGATATATCAATTAACGAACTTATTAAACTAAAAACAACACGAAATTATTACAATAAATCAAAATATTTTATAACGTCGTAAAAATTTACGAAATAATATTATTTAGTGAAACTATATACATTTTAATCCGTGATATTTTACACTATATGGTGTGTACCTAGCCGTATTTCTCCCTTGAAATTATTTCGAAGGATATGAATATTTGTTATAATTTTATTCGACGTCAAGTTAAATAAATATCATGATAATTTGTTCGTACCTTTAAAAATAATGTATAATATGTATATATTCTTTTATTGAAAATAGTATATCAAACATTACGTAGGTACTAGTAATAATCTTTTGGAATACCCATATACCCATACCCATAACATATCACTAAAATATATTATCATTTAGATATTTACTCCAATATTATTACAATGTTAGAAATTAGTATCTCAATATTGGCCCAAATATAAGATAGCGGTATTCGATATTATATTATAAGTTATTGTTATACGTTGATTCGATATATCGGTTTTAATATTCGATTTAGAGACTTACCCAAAGTATGTTTCAACATATATGATAGCGTAGTACATATTTCGTATTTGATCTACCAATATAAGTGTAAAACTAATTGAATTGATGTTTTTGAATAGTAATAAATTTTAAGGAAGTGAGTCAATTCATTTTAAAGTAATAAAAATACGGAACTATCAAAAAAGTGTTTTGATCATGGACCGTAAAAAACTACAATTAATATTAATAAGATAGTGTGAAAAAAGTTAAATAGATAAACTTAAATAACCTTCAATAATTCAGATTTGAATAAAATAAATTAAGACATTTTCCAGCTTACCGTGTTCGAATAACTAATAATAATAATCTATATTTCGATTTCAAAGTTCAGGTTTTTGATAACTTATATTAGTCTTTAAAGTCTATAAAGTAAGAACTTTTATTTCATGTACGTCGAGAAAAAATACAGCAGGCTACACCAGTTGTATGTGGGAACCACATTTCATAGGATTAACCCGTTATACCAACTAAAACAAATTCACGACAACCATATGTTCCCCCATGTTGCTAGAGACCAGGAATCGCATTGCCAATACATCTAATCCATCAGAAGCTTAAAAAAAAAAATTGTATATTTAATTTAGAAGTCGATATGACATAACAAAGTCTACTTAATTATAGCCTCCGTCCATAAATTTGCCAGTGTTATTAGACACCTTCATTACTACCTAATTTGTCTCGTAGCTGTAAAATAAATTTGTAACAGTGTTTCGCCCAAGGACAAACGCAAACCGCCATGAAATTAACAAAGCTACACGGGCCCGTTGCTACGGCGCGGCGGACAGCGTTCAACGGTTGATGACAGCCCGTGGGCGATGCTTCTAAACAAAGGACTACTGTAAACTGGACCGCAAGGAACGTGTCGCGTGGTAAAAGTTAAAAGCGAAACGGACTCATCTTATCTAATACTATCAAGTGAGCAATTCTTGTATATAAAGTTCGCTTGTATAACTATAATAACCTTTGAATATAAAAATGATTATTTAAATACATTAAAACAAACAATATTTATCATTCTATCAGAAATATTTTTCTTACAAGAAAGAATATTTATGAAAAAAATAACTATATAGCGAATTCAAAAAACAGGAATCCAAATTCAAATTTTTATCCAAATAGTTTTTTTTTATGTAAGAGGGGATAACGCGCTTGCGTGACACATGATAGTAAGTGATATCCGCCGCCCATGGACACCCACGACACCAGAGGATTCGCAAATGCCTTGCTGGCCTTTATGGAAGGCACTGGCTCTCAAATGCAACTGCCGAAACACACCTATAGTTATTTGACGGCAGATTTTCAACTTGAGGCTGGTAGCTAGCCAGACGGGCATTAGAAAAAGCCCTACCACCATGCTATGGTTTCATCACGGAGTTTTCCTTCACCGAAAGCTTAAGCTCATTTTAGCTCTATTATTCTTTATTCTATTTGTGAACCAGGTAATGGTTTATAAAGAGTAATCATTAATAATTATAATAAAATTATTCTATAGTGGTGCAATAATATTTTCAATTGTGCAACTTTATTGAATAGTAATATGTCCTCGTAGGCAATACTGATATTTATATGTAATAGTAATAATATAGGATCACAAGTTTTGATTAACATCTCCAATGGGCGCATTGTCGAACTAATTTATCCATATGTATTGAACTATCTAGGTGCAGTAATAGCGTCCCTAACTTTACAGCTTTTGTATTCCTTATTAATTTACCAGTTTGGCTGCAATAACTAATTACATACTACTATAGACTCTACAGCATATTTAAAATAACTTCCATAGTTTTGAATTTTACTATTTCTTTTAATTTGTTGGCAGACCCAGAGGAATCGCTAGTGGGTCGCAATTTGTGCAACTATCTCTTATAAAACTAAACTAAACTCTTATAAAGCTAAAACGTAATGTTCAAGAAATAAAGAACAACCATAAAAACAATTTATTCATTAGTAATAGTGGAATAGTTTTAATGCTTGCCTTTTTTCTCTGTATATATTTTAGTGTTTAGTTACAATCTCACGGATTCTTAAGTGACAATGTGTCTCACGATGGTAACATTCTACGCTTAGTGGAGAAGTGAGTGAGAGCTAATAGAAGTATATTTCCTTTTTATTACATCTTTATTTTGACAATGGTATTAGAAAGCAGCATATAATCATGCTATTCTATTTTCTTCACGATATTTCCCTTAGATCAAACTTATTGTAGGATTCTCAGGCCCACGTTAACTGACGTTATATTATTGGAAAATTCTAACCAATAATTATAATTATGAAAATGTTATTATTCATATATAAAAATTACAGACAATTTAAATAAATCTGATTAGAATATAATTCGCTTGCAGCTCATCGTTTATGTCACAAAATATTTAAGACCGCAAACGTGCACAGTACACCTGGTGGAATTTTATAACGGTCGCGAACTTTCAATGTTAAAAGATATACAAGGAACAGAGACAAACTTTAAAATTAACATTTAAAATAAATTTTATTCACTCAATAAAACGCAAAGAGACACTTTAAAAACTCATTTTTTTTGTTACTTTTGTTATTTACGAATACTGTAAATGTTCAAAAAAATATATTATAACATTTATTTAAAATGATGTTTATAAATATGTTATTTAAATTTTTGCTATTTATTTTTTCTATCAATGTCAAATTATAAAATTACACTTTTTTGTATTGTATTTTGTAAAATCCGGCTTGAATACCGTTTATTAATTAGTATCACTTTTATTCATTTAAAATTGAGGGTAGAACTACTCGAGGCAGTAAGCTATTTCTATTATATTCCTAATCTAATATTATACTTGGTTAACTATGTATCTAAAGTGAATACTGTCTAGTGGAAAAAATTAGAACACTATACACAAATACATAAACGAAGTTTTACTTAGAGTAAAAATGTAATACATTAACATGTACAATTGACAAGAATTAAATTTTTAGCCAATCATTTTATGGGATACAAATAAACTCGAACGTTTTGTGCTTGATTTATATTATATTTGATCCATGTGATCTGGCTAAGATAACACGAATAGGATCGACATCATTAATATAACCTTTTTTAAACATGTCATACTAAAGTTTTTTTTTTATACTTTATGTTTAGCGTTACGGCCATTATCTCACCTCATCTTAAGTGACGATACGGCCCAAGTTGGTAGACACGCTAAACCTGTGGAGGAACTGGCTCTCAAATGCAGCTGCCGGAACACACCTATTGTTATTTGGCGGCAGGTTTACAACTTGAGGGTGGTAGCTAGCCAGGCGAGCATTTGAAAAAGCCTACCACCATGCTATGGCTTCCTCACGATGTTTTCCGAAAGCTCAAGCTCATTGTAGTTGCTTGGATTCGAACTCACGTCCCTTGACGCGAAGTCGTACACACTACCACTGAGTTATCTTCGCTTCAAAAGCTTATTAATAAAAGCTTATAATAAAATTATAAAATCACATTGTTTGATGTAATCATGTACTTCCATCATGACAGTACAGATAAAATAATACGTATGAACGTAATGTTGTCGAAATAACGTAAAACATTATGGCGTATACATAATAACAAAACATAAACGTTTACGTTTCTACGTCGGACTAAATAGCTTCCCATACGATAGTAACCACAATGATCCGGTCGTAAACGCTTGTAGGTACATTGTACCCTCGGGGCCACGCCAAAAAGTTATTAAGCTACATAATATTATACTTTAGAGTTAAGTATACGATGTCTACAACCCTAACTAAACCGACATAGGTACTATTATAATTCATAGGCCTTTTTACTTAGTTTCCCCTAGTTCTAGTTTTTGTCGGAACATATGAATGAATTTCTGAACATCTTATACCGAAGTAAAGAATTGCATTAAGCAATAGATCAGCAAGCGAAATAGTGCAGAGAATGAAATATACATATATACAATTTTATTGTTTAAAATCTGGGATAGACATCAGGCCGCTATAACAGCGGCAACTGGCGATGCATTGTCATTCACCCGATGGTCACCATCGTTTCGAAAGTTGCACTGTGCTTAATATTAAGTATACAGCCGTCACTGTGTCAAGGAAGACAAAATTCTCAGTCAACCCTTCATATGACAATTACGGACTTGAATGTTAAAAAATATTAATAAATTGCGGCCTCTAAGACCCTTTTTTGCATTTGATGAAATTTAAGTTATCAGTACCGTTTTGTTCTATCAGTGTCAGATGTTATTTTAGCTATGCTAAATATATAAAATAAATACAGTAAGGTACTCTACTTAATACCAGTTTTCCTAAAATAAAGTACTACAATAGTCACCTCAATCAACTATTTACATGATGACTGGCACGCTTCGGTATACTGTTTATTGTAGATCGATACTACATTTATAGGACATTCACCATAAAGTCAAGTCGAAAGACATCTTTCAACTTAGCCGTAAATTTTATATCGTAAAATTTCAAAAGAACATAAAAGCCGGTGGACTACTCGTCGCAAAAGAAAAATATGGTATGAATATATCGATTTGTAAAACATACTACAGTAGAATAAATTGTCATACCAACAAGAATAAAATTGCGGTGATAAACATATTCATTGTAATTCATCTATTGTAGTACCCCATTTTTATTCATAGTTCAGGATAAACCAACATATATATCTAACTGTGGATAGGCTTGCATTTAATTAAAATTGAAATGAACAGCTAAATGTGTAAAGGTTTAGGTAAGTATAGATTAATAAAAAGGATAGAATTTAAATTATATTACCAACGTGAAAGTGCTTGAAATTGGGCAAAACGTAACTAGTAAATTTATCTTACATGATATTGGCCACATCGAAAATAAAAATATATTATGAACAGAAATAGCGATGTTAACTATTTTGTGCAAAACGCAATATTTATCAACTGTAGATTTTCAGTTAGTCAAATTTATATGTATCGTTATATCCCACTTTATGTTAATTTCACTAATTTACAACACTAACTTGTTCGTTAGTAATCACATCACTGTAAAACGGCAGGACCGATTTGGCTATTTTTAACCGTTTGTAATGGCGGAGTAAGATTTTAGGACAAAAAATTAGAAATATTGTTTCAAATTGGAAACTTAATAAAAAAAATTACTCTTCATGGAATTTTTGTGTAAACACTATAACTAAAAGGAAGATGTATTATTTATTTTATTTTTATGTTTTACGATCCTTGAAAAGTGTTTAAAAAAATATTCGGGATAACAATGTTCTAGTTATTGATTACGGGAAAAACAGGGTCTGTCTTGTCAGCGATTTACAATATTTCTTAAGCTTTCTTTACAAAATTACTTTTGTTATATCAACTTATAAATTAAGAAATTTAAATTTCAAATGACTCGGTTCTGTCCTCTGGACAAGCTGCGAGGGCTATTAAATATACGTAATATTATGTAGGTCACCAAAAACAGTAGTTAATTACGACGTGAGTATCATAATGGCGATTGAATTATACGCACGAGGAGACACGTCGTGTTCAGTGTGTCGTAAATATATCAGCGGTGTACCGCGCGGTGTGCGCTTGTACAAGCAATGCGATACAATACGCCACACGACAAATGGTCTAATGTTGCATGTTAATTTGTTCTAAAATAACTATTGGTTATCTTTAATCCTCTGGTACTGCTGCAAAATGTATTACTGTGCCTTGTGAATTATATACATTATTACGTGAACCATTTTTAATCACAGTCTATATTTGTATGGTGACACATATCTCTATCGAAACGAATACCATGCACATTGTGAGAACCCTTCGAAGTGATTCAATTTTTGTTTGTTGCGTTTTGACGTAGCAGCCGGTATGGCAGTGACAACTGTCGATAGGTTAACAAACACTCGGTGATCGCCGTTATTTTAGAATTCTATAGCTTTTATTAGCATATGTATCTACATATAACAAACGTCAGATATTAAAGTCATTTTGCTGTCCTGCTATAAAAAAACTTTATGGCACAACTAGAATCCAAACATGTTCCTCGTTATAAACATTAGAACACTTCCGTCAGAAAAAGTGATTTAAAAAAATGATCAGTGTCCCAAAGGCTACAAATATACAAACTTCTTCATAATTACAGTGTATATTATAAATTTACAGATTCTTAATTTGAACTTTTAGAATATCTCATTAGTATATTATAGTATCGGCATATTTACATCTGATGTAAGTCCTAAATAAAGTATTAAACAGACATTTTTCATATATGGTATTGGAAGTAACAAATTCTACACCTCATATCGCTCTAAATGTATCTCGATTACCAATAATGGTACAATAGGGTCGTATTGAATAGAAACCACTTTGGCACCTGCTTGGCCAATAACACGCGCTATGGTACCGTCGGATACATAAATATTTATTACACCAAATGCGATAACATCATGTATTGATCATTTGGTTTTAGTGTCGTATTAGTGTTTGCTCATACTAATAAATGATAATAGTGTTATATTATAGTAGTGTTGAATTGTCAGATAGACCGGTCAGTATGTTTTTTCGTCACTGAACTGGATTATTAAAAAGTGTGTGCACCTATGCGACCTACTAACAGTTGTTATTTTGTTTTAATATAATTACTAACGTAGACTAAGTTTACCAACAAAGATAGATAAGTATATATATACTAATAAATAAATAATAATAATTATTATTATTGTTGTACTTTCTTGATTAACGTTTGTACTTGTTCTTATAAGAATATATATATTATCATTTCCTTCCATACCGTTTGTTTTTTTGTTAAAAGTATGACTTAATTTATATTAAATATAAATAATATAAATGATATAGACTCAATAAATATTATGATCGTTTACTGCAATATATCAGACAATATACAGATCAATGAGTTGTTAATACAAAATATGGATTAAAAATCTGTCTAATTTATAGTTAAAAGCAAACTAATACTTACTAGATCATACCTACACTGGGAATAAAGTTTACTAAGATTTCCAAAAATGTGATATAAATACCGGACATTTATTTTACTGAACATAAACAGATCAAAAGTATAAAAATTATGAATCAACTGTCGCATTATTATTTGGATTTATGAACGAAACTGTACGATTTTATGCGCAACGTTGCTCACTCCATAGTCCACGTAGAAATACTCGTGCTTTTATGCTGTCACTAACTTATTTGCTTTTAATGTTCACATAAACGCAAATATTCAAGCTATGCTATTGTTTATGAACTCCCTGATATATTACTTTATACTGCTATTCTAAACTATATATATTTTCAATATCACTACTCCACATAGAATAATCGTTCAATTGTCATTGGCGTCAGTGCTGGTCGTACCGCAACACTCATATTGAAACGATCGAAACCTCTTTTTTATCACCGAGTGTCATTATCAGTCGCATAACCTGTCATTGGTGATGAAACCAGATAATTCTTACATAAAATCTCCTAACTCGCATTTTCGCATTCAACCTTTGCCTGATTTTGCCTCATAGAAAACGAGACCGGTCAACTAGTATGGCGTCTATGTGCCTATTGTTTATTCACGACAGCTTAATTGATAAACCGTATTTTCTTCCGAAATTGCTCTTATATCGTATTAGATTAAGCACAGACTAATATGATAAAGAAGACCTACTTTTCCAGTTTAGTCTGAACTTGTTACACGCTCAAAATTCATAAATATATATTATAACTCACGTCTTGTATAAATTACATCTACACCAAAAATATCATTTTAAATAAATTTATCTTCTTTAAAATATTGAATATATCAAGTATAAAAAAGATAAATAGTATTTGTGAATATTTGTTTACTTATAGGGTAGTAGCATATAACGATTGTGGCTGACTGGATCACAACCATTATTAACCGGGTTTATTTTTGGTTACAGTGGCACACTTAGTAGACTCTTTCGTCCCGAGATCAGCTGACATATTTTCATCTAGTAGTGCCCGCGACTTCGTTTGCGTGGAACTAAAAATTATTGAATTTTTTTGCTCGTTATAGTACCTTTTTTCAGTGCAGCTTTGCTCTTATTAATGGTAGCCTTAGGATTAGTTAAAGCCTTCCGCAGTGATTATTCTAACAAATGCAAAAAATAATGTTTGAAATCCGACTGGTAGTTTCTAAGATAAACACATTCAAACAAACAAACGCTTTGTAAAATTAATAAAGCTAATCATCCAGCGAGTTGGTTGGGATCTATAACTGACTTGATCGCGGCCACTATCAATAGTACATATGGTAATAATCCAATCAAAGTGACTGTCTTTTAGTTTGTCATGTATCGAGATCGCTATTGTATATCCAACTAGCACAAAGCTTGCGGTTAGCCGTAATATCGATAATTAATAAATCA
This sequence comes from Actias luna, assembly GCA_039707435.1. Taxonomy (NCBI): domain Eukaryota; kingdom Metazoa; phylum Arthropoda; class Insecta; order Lepidoptera; family Saturniidae; genus Actias; species Actias luna. The sequence continues at coordinate 9,215,606 of JAZHAC010000002.1, read as the reverse complement.
ATTATCTGTCATTGAACGCCGTTATTTTGAATTACAAAATGCTTAGGGGACGCCGTCAGTTTGCTTTTCTACTATAAAAAATAATAATTTAATACTTCGATATTTGCAAAAGAAAGTATTACTGAGAATGAACTGTGAATGAAATGATGAATTGTAAATAACTTTGGTAAAGTTGTTACTATGATAACAAAATGATTCATAATACTTTGTTTTTCTTTTTCTACTTTATGGCTTTAGCGTTTTGGCCACAATCTCCAAAGATGTTAGGTGACGATCTGGTCCAAGATAGTGGACATGCTAAGCCTAGTAGAAGTAGTTGTTTTCAAGTGCAATAGCTGGAACACACACAGGTATTTGGCTGCACGTCCACCACTGAATTAAGTAGAATGATAATAAAAATGTTTTTAAACTGAATATCGAATTATAAAAGAACAAAAGGTTTAATAACTATACATAAATATTTTAATGGGCCTTTTGATATATTTTCCACGCTTAGTCGACTTGCCGACTTTGAATATTAATTTCAGTATATTTACCAACACTAAGTGGAATCCTTTTAAAGCGACTCATTATTCAACGTATAATCTTTAAACTAATAAAACAAATCGATCGTAGGTAGTCTGCCGCTCGACTGGTTTCTGTTTGTTAAGCCTTGTCAAAATGTAATCTACCAACAGACACTTGTAAATGAGAATACCTCATTTATGTACAAACATTGCTGTAGTCATGCTGTTTCGAATATTTTGCGAGAACTATTCTTGGACTGCGATTTGAATTTGTTCAAAACGACAAACTCGTTTTGCAAGAACAACATATAAAAGCATGTTAATTGGCATTTCTTACTTAATGTAGATAATTGGGTCATAACTAGGAGGCGAGACAATGGGAATATCTGGCAACTTCGTCGCATTTCGCATACCTTACATTTACATGAAGTGTTATCAATTTATTTATAAATTTCGATGCCAGAAATGCCGAATGCTTCGATGCCGAAGTATTTTGCTATTTCAAACACTAAGAAATCCACAATTCTAATTTATTTCCACATGCAACAATTTTAAAATAATATTTCTGAAGTTTTGAAGCTTGTCTATGTTCACCATTAATGTTACCTTTTCAAATTAGTGAATGTACGAAAAAATCCTCTGTATATGTCATAGTTGGAACCTGCGGACGGCAAATCGATTTTCAATTAATTTAGACCACTGTACTAACATTATTTTAGAGTATCATAATGACATTTAAGATCTTTATAAATAAAAATCCAATGTCACGATGTTCGTCCTAGCTAGTCTCGAAAATCGTTTAACCGATTTCAAGGAAATTTTGGAAATTTCTCATGCTTGTTTCAACTTTAAAGATAGAATAACTTTTATCCTGAGAAGAGACCCAATAAGATTAATTTATTAACAACTGCAAAGGTTGTTCTATCACAAGGCCTGCCACACAAACTAGTTATAACATCTAACGCACTTTATATTAATGGCTATTAAGAGGTTCTTAATATAACGTACTGTCTCGACAGTCTATTGGGAATACTATAATAAAACTCAAAACATCACCAAAAAAAAATTTTATATAAGAAAATATGTACCGTTGAAAACAATATAAAATATTGCATTAATTATGTTTTTTTTTACATAATAGTGAGCAGATCAGCTGTTTACTAAAAAATAAATATATATATAATATACTCATTGATAATAAAAACATTTTTGTATAGTATTCTTTTATTGTAATTTTACGAAATCTATCTCCTATTATAAATAAGATCAATCACTTTTCCTGACCTTACAAATGTTCTCTGCTTACGTTAGATTCATGAAAATCTCAATGCTGAACCGTCGGGAATTGTTAGATTACCGATGTTTTCAAACAACAATTTTTAAAAGTAACCAACTAGTCGAGCTTTTTTGTAATAACTACAATAAAAAAAATGTCCAATACTATTATTTTATCCTTAGAAGTATTTTTTTTTTTTATTTCTACAGATAACAATTACTGTTTTTTACAAACTGTATAGTCGAATTAATATATCTATTTAATACATAATAATATTCCTTTATCAATTGGATGATAATGCAATTTTGTAGACGATTCCATTATTTTATAGAATATGTCATTAAAGATAAAAAAAGCAAAAAACAGTCATGAGTACTACCGACAGAAGCGAAAACTATATTTTACAAATGTATTTAATGTAAAAAAAGAAGTAATACACGTATTCATGTGTTGAGATTTGAAACCTATACTACCTTGTTTACGCACGTCAAACTGATCGACCAAGCGTTCCTATTTGACTAGCTTGTAATTAACAATCTGCATACACTCTCTACATTAATGGAAAGCCTTCGGTAACGATGGCGCGAGTACTATGATTTTTGTTCACCCAACGCCAAAAAGTGCCAACGCGCCTAAAAAAGTTTGTACTTCAAAAATAAAATTATTTAATTCTTAAATGTATTTTAAAATTAATCTTTTATCGCTATAAGATAGATGTATAGTGAAATTGGACATAGAGTTTTTTTTGGCATTGTGTTAGAGGGGAATAAGTTAGTATAATATGTACTTAATACATATTAAACAGATCATCAGCCCTACTATATGTCTAATGTATTCAGACGATACGAGGTAATGATTTATTTGATACTGTATAACAAAATTAAAATTACAGAGGCACATATACATACACCTATCTATAAAAATATCTAAAGCGTGTACAGTTTGTTTGATGAACAAGAAGCGTGGCAAAGTTTCGCGAGCTGGCCCTTAAACAAAGGAGGTTACAAACAAAATATGAACCACAAAGCGTTCTTGCGGTCGCTTTGTATCGTTTTCAATCTACGTTATGAAAGCACGTTGTAACCACTGGCCTTCCACAAAGCAATATCGCTGAAAGCTTAGCATGTATTAACTCGGCCGCGAATATAACTGCTACCGCAGATATACTATTATCCTGATAGATTTTAAACTTTATGTATTCAATTCATCTTTTCTCTATTTAAATACATGTATAAAGAAATAATACATACACGATACTAGTGTATTACAAAAAAGCGTGCTGGCTATCAAGATACAAATGTGATAAGTATTTTTTTAATAATTATATGTAAACTAGCTGTGCCCGCGACTTCGTTTGCGTGGAACTAATAATGTTTCTTAACTATTCATTAGCAATTTTTTGACTAATAAAAATTTCTTTTTGTAACTTTTTTAAATACAGTTTCACTCCTATTAATGGTGGCGTGATGTTAAATAGCTTAAACGCTTCCTCAATAATTGCTCTATTAAATACAAAGAATTCGTTTCTCAGATTAGCGTAAACAAACTTTTCCGCTTTGTAATATTAATATAGATTTCTATGTATTTATAAATGCAATTACAATTCAAATTAGTCTCAGATAACAGGGAACTAAATTATTTATTTACCACTTTTGTTATACACATTTACCACTTATATACATGGATATAAACAAACTTATACTTGACTGCATGGTAAGTCTAGCGGTTATAGTAGTTGCCCCGTTGCAACCGCAACACCGTCAGTCCTGGACAGGACAATTATTTGTGTTGAGTTTGATTGTTACTTTGTGTTCGTTAATTGTGTTTATAAAGTCCTTCGTACTTGATGTAGGCGAAATTGTTAAATTGGTTCAGTTACCACTAACTGAAACATCCTCTGTCGTGATATTACTTAGTTCTGTTGCGTTCCAGAATCAGTTAATGTATATTCAGCAATGAAGCGGTGTGGCCACGATAGGAACGTGAATGAGTCACGATCACTTTGCTAAGTATAGTAAAATTGTTACAAAGAAAATTTTTCGGTTATTTAGATTAATTTATCAGACAGTGTATATCCCGCAGCCAAGAGATTTGTAAGCTAACATGAACGCTGCGCCCCTATACGCTGTTACTCTCTCTTTGGTTATCATTATTTTTGGACTGTTTATTCATCTGGTTCTATGCCGTTATTTAACCGTGTTACTGTGAAATGAAGGTGAAATTATAATAAACATTTTACGCTTAGTACATACTTAGTATATTAGCCCTTGCAATTTTTATGTTCATTAAAGTTTACAAACATAATTATAATAGTTATTATAAACACATTAATCGTCCATTTCTTTTTAAAATCAATAACGAGAACATTTTAAAATTGTTTTTAAATGTTCGCAATATGTCTGTTCATAAGATAAAATAATAAATCTTTCAGATGATCCTTCAAAAGATATTGTTGTAACTTTAACCTCGAGTTATTATTTCTGCTTCAGACTCGCACAAAGAGATAATACTATAAAACGTTGTTTTTCGGTACATAAAGAAAAATCTCATTCAAAGGAACGTTCGCGAAACAATTTCTCGTTAAAAAAGTGTTAGAAAATTGTTCAGAACGTTTAATAATATTTTACCTCGAATCGAATTTAAAGTTTGTAAGACGTGTTTTCTCGTTACGCCGGGTAGGGGTGAAACTCCAGGGTATGAGGGGTGACATCAAAGTGAATTAGCGAATGTTGTCTAGGGGCGTCCGTTTGTAAGCCGCTTTGAAGTTAGACTACCTGCAGGGTACAACGGTGAAATGTGCTAAAACTTGAGTTATTTTATTTTGATACTGCCACGGCTTGTTAAATTATTAATAAATACATGTAGATCATCAATACCTTCCTACATATACCTTGATTTTTTTTTTTTTTAAATATATGCTTAGCTTCTGCACTCTGCATAATGTGTTTTATCAGAAGAACAGGAAATAACTTAGAATCTCTGTCAACTCGTGTCCAACCTCTATAATTTTTAGTCCCTGCTGTGATGTAGTATGTTCTCACAGTGTGAAATCAGAAATATATTGATATGGTTGAAAAAATCAACTTAATTTCTTAAAATATCTACAATATAAGTTTTACGGTTAAACGTATCTTCTAAAATAAAATGACTTTCCTAATAAAACGTATAATACAATAGGATCAAATATTTTTATACAAATTCGTCAATAATTTAATTAACTCGCCTTATCTTCTTAGCGAACTCGGGCTTAGGTGTTCTAGGTCTGATGCCCGAAAATAATTTATATTTCATGAGTTTATGTGCAAAATACTTATGTCGCAAATATTTTCTTATATAGGTCAGGAAATAACATATTAATAACGTAGAAGTGCACTGTACGTACAAAAATAAAGGCTTATTTTATTTTTATATTTTTTAACGTAGATATATTTAATAATTTGCTAGTTGGCTATATATATATTATAACAGTGTCAACATATATAGATAAATTGAAAGAAAAGATGTTTGTAATTAGGCGTGTATCAATAACTTAAAATCTGTATTTAATCGCTTAATCTTATCGTAACTAGTCACTGTTTAGTTATCTATAGTCTAGTAAATTGTACAAATCGGCATTTACCATTAAATAATAACAAAAAATTTGCTTACCTATAAAAATGAAAAGTCACGTTTCATTCTACGTTACGAAGCCGTATCTGTTGACTTCAAAACGACGTTGGCCGTTGTGCTCTACATTTTATCTGAATCTGTAAATCTTAGGCTATATGCTCTAAATTTATACTAAAGAAAACAAGCCAAGGTAACGACGGCTTTCGTAAAGGAACCAAGATAGATTTCTTCTTTTAATAGACCGTATAAAAGGGTTCTTTCTGAGTTTCCCGAAAAATGAATTCGCTTTCACGTTACCTTTTATTTCGGGATGGCACATTAAAACCCAGAATGGTGGAGACACTGCGATAACGTCACAATAACGTCTACCCGTTTTAAATGGAAAAACTTCGCGAGTACCTACTTTCTAAAAGGAAATGATTCAATATCGTTGTCAAAATGAATAACTAACAATTCATTATTAACGTATGATTGAACATATTCTAATCATTGGAAATGAAATAAAATACCTACTAAAAATTCTAAAACATTATAATAAAAATATTAAAATATTAAAATATTAAAAAGAAATATAATAATAAAAACCATGGCACCAATAGTTTAGTGACAGGGCCTTTTCTAATGCCTGGGTAGCTACTACCCTCAAGTTGCAAAACTGCCTCCAAATACCTATAGGTGAATTCCGGCAGTTGCGCTTAAGATCCAGTCCCTCTACTAGGCTTAGCGTATTCACTATATTAGGCCACATCGTCACTTAACATCTATTGAGCTTGTGGTCATAACGATAAACTTAAACGCTGTAAAACTACAACGTCTATATTATAATTTTCCTTTTAGTATACAATCATAAACCAACTAATTGTATCGTGTACCTATGTGTTTTAATATTTCAATGCTATCGTTTTCTTACATTGAGATGTAAAGAAACAAGGTCCTTAGACAAATATAAAAGCAGAGCAAGTCAGCTATTTCGATATTATATAAAGGAGATATTCACAACAAAACAAATCCCAGTGGATTTTATAGGTCAGAGTAATAAAAAGCTATTAGGCATATTGAACAATAAAGAGCGCATGAATTTTTCATGTATACTACAAGGTCGGGACTACTCGTTATAATGCGGAGTTTATTGTACTACTATTATTATAATAACAAGTAAACAATACCTTTTTTGTAAGTGAAAGTATATACAGTATATAAAAATAATTAAGCGAAATATATTCTTAAATGAAAAATAGAACTATTAAATTAGTAATATTTGTAACTCACTATAGGTATTCCAGCATCTTTTTTAGCTGATCAATATTTAGAGAAAGTCAATGTGTATCCAATTATAAAATAGTTTGCTGTCCGGAATAACAGGTACGGAATACATGCAATGGTTTTAATAATCACCTTTTTTGAAGTCTTACTTTGCTTATGTATAGACTAGCTATGCCTGCGACTTAGTTCGCTTGGAACTAAAATATATCCTTTGTATTCTAATTTGTTAAAAGTTAAGAAGAGTATTTTAGTGAGCATTCAAAGTTTTTATTTTTGTTGTTGTATACTATATACAGTAAAATCTCATGAAGAATAATGTACCAAACTCTAAATTTTCCTTCTTATTTAATGTAGCTGTGCCCTCGACTTCGTTCACGTGGAACTATAAATTATTTAATAATATATGCCCGTTTTTATAACTTTCTTCGATACAGCTTTGCGTCTATTGGCGGTATCGTAATGCTATGTAGCCTAAAGTCTTCAGCGGTCATCCCTCTATCTAATACAAAAATAGTTTTTGAGATTCCAAAGGTAATTTCTAAGATTAGCGCGTTCAAATAAACAACTTATCCGGTTTTTATATTAACGTAGATATAATCAAACTAAGATGAGCTTAGATGTTATTATATTTAGAGCTTTGCGTTTAAAAGATATATAATATACAAGAAAAGTTGGTTTACATTTCTTTCAAATAGGTTTCATTATCAAAAACTATATAAAAGTTGATACATTTTTAGTAACGCTGCATCCACCCGTATTATCCAAAGCTGACATAACGATCTTTATTTCGACAATTTTTATATATCAGCAAGGTACTCGAGTGGAAAAGCTACCGCTGCCAAATACTATTAAGTAAATTTTTGTTGAAACTGAACAGTTGCTATTGTTAGTTTCTTGGCTACGATCATAGTAAACAGACGATTTTTCACCATATTGTAAGTGGGACACCCGTTGTATGAGCAGCGAACATTTTTCACAAATACTGTATAACAAAAATATGTAAAGAATTTTCTTTTAATTTATATTGCGCTGCAATTGCATAGGAATATTCTGTCCATTTCAACTCCTAAAACGATATATTATTATTCGTTTGGTGATATAGTTATATTCATCCATGAATATTGCCGAAAAACGTCCATTGCTAGACATGAACCTCCCTTAAAACCACCACAAGTATCAATCTAGGGCAATTCGCTTCGCGCGGCTTACCATAGCTTTACAAGTCGTTTATCCACCTTGTAATAGATTTACGTATGCTATATTTCCGCTGCGTGATAACGCATCTCGAAAACTCATCAGGATTATCATCCGTCGCAATACAAGCTATACGTCCTATCCACAGACACTAAAATTTCGCATATATTTAAACGATATCGTGAGTTCAATTCTACACCAGATCTCCAAATCTCTGGCTTGGACATAAAAGGTAACTTTTAGGTTAGCTATCTCTATAACTCTTTATCCTCGGTGCTTTTCATCCGTCCTTTTACAGTAGTGATATCTATAAAAATGTATTATGTAAACAATCAACCATTTCTCATCTCCACACATTTTAAATTAAAATTATAACAATCTCTATAAACAGTGTCACTGTTTCCAAACACCGTCAAAGTTTATTATGGTAGTGTGGTACAATTTTCCCGTATAAAATTCTAATTACAAAAGACAAAACATCATGTCTCTACTGAACTCGCATCTTTGATAGTTTCTTTATTACTTTAAGTGAATTTAATAATAACATATAAGTGAAATATATTCGTAGTTAAAAATTTGATAATTGTAATTTTAGCCTATATATAATATAGTATAGTAATGATACTCAACCAGGTAAAAGGCTCTTTCTAAGGAAAGGTGTGTTTAAGGCAAGGCGACGCCAGTCTAAGACGTATTGCATATTTTGACGATTAAGACAATTGCAAATACTAAAATATTCACAGTTCAAATTCTTCCCACATTCAATGATACTCCAAGAATATTTATGCATATTCAGGTTCCCTCATGATATTTGAAACAACCATTAACTGATGGTGTTAAAAATTTAAATTAGTAAATGTATGCGAATTCTAAACAAGTTGTTGCAAATTGTTGTCAGGGTTTAAAGCTGCGGACTTCGAATCGATATTCTGCTAGTCTCAACCACACGAGTGTCTCAGTTGTTTTTGATTTAAAGGCATAGCTAATTTATTTATTTATTTAAGAATCTAATTATAAAAATAAACGACAAATTTTAGCAACAGAATAAACTTACATTTTATTCTGCTTATTTAATTTTTCAAATTACTTTAATACTTAATAAACTTCCTTCTACCTAAATGGGTCAAAACCAGTTTTCACATTTTTTTATCAACAAGCCAAATAAATTTTGAGCATATTAAACAACAGCCTGTATCGAAGAAATTGTCATTATAAGGAAAATGTGGGTATCGATAACAGCATTTAATTATGGAGTTAGGTACAAAACATCATGAAGATCGGTTAAGCCATTTAGGAGGGGAAAAACACACATACATATAAGTAAAAAATTGAGAAGTCTACATGATTGTTATCCGAAGATATTTACAGATAGTTTTAACTACAAATATCATACACAAAAGATAAAAAATATGCAGAGCAATTACATAGTGAAAGTATAAAATTATGTGGAATCAGTAATATGTAACATATTATTTTAGTAGTGTAGTAGTGTATCATAAAGATATTAACAGCAAAGTTATAGTAACACTGTCAGTGACATATTTGAACAATAAGCAATTCGCTAACGCTAACGAGAAACACCATTAAAAGTTTTTGACTCAGTGATCCGTTTCCAGGATTCACATGAGTTACACGAATGACATTGAAGAACCATTACTGATAATATTTATAACCTTCATCTTAGAAGCATTTCATGTATGTTTATAATGTCAGTATAGTTAAACTGCTTGGCGATAGAGTTTTGAAGCGACGATAGCTTAGTTGGTATTGTGTACAGTTGTCGCGTTAATGGACGCGAGTTCGAATCCACCTGCCATAAGCCTGAGGTTTCGGTGAGGGAAAACTATACTATGATAGTAGGGCTAATGTCCAACTGTCTCCCTTTCTAATGTCCAACTGGCTAGCTACTACACTCAAGCTGAAAATCTGCTGTCAAATACCTATATGTGTTCCGGCAGTTGCTCTTGAGAACCAGTCCCCCTCCATTAGGCCTAACGTGCCCACTATATGGGTTACATCGACACTTAACATCAGGTGAGCTAGTAGCCATAACGTTAAATACTTAAAGTATATACAAAAGTTACATCTTAAACGTAATAACAACCTGCCGGACATTTTAACAAGCTCTACCACTATGTTATGACTTCACCATGTTACTTTTCTTTACCTGAACTTAAGTTAATTTCAAGGATTCTATTACACGTCACCTAACTTGGTACTCGTACACGGTACAACAAAGCTATCATTGTTTTGGGGAGTTGCTACAGAAAAAAATAGTAATAAAATTGGTCTATAAAACTTGGAGTTACGATGATAGAAATAGTTTAACACTTTCTTACATACTTACACGAACACGGCGGTTTTATACCTGTTTACATAAACCAGATTCTTGATACCCGGTAATGTATTCCAAAGATCAATTAAATTAAACATCCCAGCTTGTTTGATCGCCATTAACTCCGCCAAGTAATTAGCACCGTTGAACGCAATTAATTCATCAATTACACCCATCGGTATATGTATAGATGTTGTTATAGATTGTGTTATTTTATCGCATATATTGTCTTCATTCTAATATATAAATAAGGCAATAAATTAAAGAGGATTTTCAATTGAAGAGTTCAATAATTAAGTATGATTTTTTTTAAATAATTAATGAAATTTACCGGTACTGCCATTTACTCTGAAATCATTTTTGTAAAGTTATTTTAATATTGGAATAAGGTTTATTATCTCACGATACGGATGGAAGCTAGACAAATCAAAATGTAAAAATTTTCCGTCACGACCCTTTTTTTAGTCTGGTTTTTACTGCACTATGTTTCTATAGAGTAGACGGTTATCCATAGCGCCTATGCTATTGACGGTGCCTAGTCATAAGTTTTTTTTTTATGGAATTGCCGGCCTTTATAGGAAGTCGGCTCGCATGTGCCACTGCCGGAACACACCTATTGGTATTTGGCGTCAGATTTTCAACTTGAGGGTGGTATATTCATCTATCATGGTTCTATCTATCATGGTTCAAGACAGCTAGTAAGTTCTCAGCGGCTGCACAGATATAGTTTGTACATGTCAGCTGTTTCGTAGCGTATTATACGAGTATTTGTATTAGATGAATTGAATGATGTACAATAAAATGTTTCTTTTCATAACCAGAAAAAATATATTTAATTTTTTTTACTTCAATTTCTACAATTCATTAGTTATCACCGCGTGTCATTTAATTGCTCTCAGACGCTATTAATTCATTTACTTGTATTTGTTAATCAATATTACATTTATTAATAATAATATACGGAACATTAGGAAATTCATTCCAATCATTTTTTGCTATTTTAGAAGATTATATTGTTTAGATATTCCATTACGGTTAAAAACTCTTGAAACTTAACTGCTACTGAATAATAACAAATAACAGTATTGTGTTCGATATTTACAATAAATCTCAAGTAACAATTATCTCGAATAGCAAACGAATAACGAACATTCTTACTTAATTTGTTCGACAATAAACTATTCGCCATTGTAGATTTTAAACAATGTTAGGCAATTTTGAACCATTTCATTTAATCTCCTATTCAATTAAATTGATTAAATCGAGCTAAGAGTAATTGAAACTTTGTGGGAGGTTTACAGACAGTTGCTACGGTTAAATTAATGTAGTATGTCCAAAACATTTGTAGTAACAATAATAAAGACAATTTAAACAGCATCTCAGTCAACTCAAAATTCAATAAGGACTAGCTGCGCCTGCGACTTCGATGGCGTCGTCTTCGAAAACTAAAACTTGTCGCTTAAATAAAAGTACAGTAATATCCGTGTTACATGATGACGTTTATGCACAACGCCATCTATCGAATATGGAAATAACTGTCAATATTAATTATATTTTGTCGTTGCAAGTAACTGAATTGCATGCGTGAGAACACTTTATATTCATATTATTCTATATCTATTGATAGAGTGAACCGATTGCGATGAAACAAAAACTAAGTAATACTTCAAGTTTCGTACAATTTTTACGTATACAAGTGGTATATATTGGATTCGTACATTTTACGTGATGCGTGCAAAGACAAACAGACAAAAATGCTGGATATGGGCTTTGCTGGTTATCCTGTAACACGCTGGCTATTTTTTTTTTATATTTTCGATGTACAAAAACGACTTTTCTACAAATTTATTGTATGAATAGATTTTAGTTTTTATTCTATGCTAGCTGTAACGATTTTGTTATATTTTACCAGAGTGATCGTAAAATGCATTCTTACTGAGTGCGTGGCTGGATGAAAAGTGTATGCATGCCAAATTTAAAGTCAGGTAGTTTCGGAGTTCCGGTACTGAGTAGTTCAGTAATAAGTTACGTATCTTAACACATACATTTTAGTGTACCTGTTTTTTAATTCTTCTCCTACTGAACAGTTTCAATGATTTCGATGATTTTTTTCTGTAATTATGGTATCATTTCCATGGTTCTTAGCTTTAGTTAAAACCAGTAATTAGTGGTTATATTTATTTTGGTAATCTAAAAATATTCTTATCACACAAAAAATCCTTATCTTTCGGTCTCCGAGTACAACTAACTCGAAAATTGAGTATTGTAAAATAGTAGCAAAAAATATTCTATAACCACGTGTTGATTTTCTCCCAACATCTGCCTTCATCAAATTGTCAGACTCAATATAGTATTGGAACTCAAATCAAAGCAGTGTCCACACGTTAAGTCCAAAACCAACATTCAACTTTTCCGAATAATATTCAGTTTAATACATCTAATATTGGCAGTTCCTTCTATCTGTTCAATGAAAGCGACATAATTCGATCATATGTAGAAAATGAAAAAAATAAAAGTAAGTGTACCGGATATGCGTCAGCTGGACGACATTAGTCAAGCGACGTGAGGAAATTTAATAAAAGCTCTTCTTATAGCCCCATATCCTTGTCTCGCTTTTGTCCCCTGTATGACAGGATAGTGTGGCTATCTCTAAATAATCTGTCTTTAAAGGGTATATTTAAATAATTCTTATTACTGGCGGTATCTGAAAAACCATTTTTTTCTTTTTAGCTTGTCTAGTGTGTGTGAGTTCGATCGCATTATTTATCATCCTGAGCAGTGTCATCCTATTTTACCTCGTTTTGTCATTAAGATTTCAATAATCCTCTCGTAGTGTTCACCTACATTCTTTGAGAAACTTCGATGCAAAATTTCAAATATTTCTTTGTTATTTCTTCTTGGGTCTATAATAATGATGATTACTTTATAGTAAATTTGTTTATCACCTGCGCTTTAACCACATTATAAATTAAAGAGGCAACATAAGATATTAGGTAAATTGATTTACATTAGAAAGGTTTGCAATGCGTTTATGATTATGCTCCTAGTAATAATAAACTGAAAGATTGTGTTAGTTGTTACCTATATAGTATAGCAGTAATCCTCCCTTAAGTAGTTATAGAACATAACTAATATTACATTACCAGATACGTTGTCAATTACACTACTTAATCAATTTTTTTCACCAATATGGATATTCTGTTCCTTGTATTGCTTGTAAATTTATTCAATTAGGCTGATATTTCTATTAAAATTGATTATTACATGTATATAATTTAACATATTCTTTATAATAAAAGTAAAATATATACATAATAAATCATTTATGTCAAGCTGTGACCACAAAAATCTATACTAATTGTACAATAATATCAATAATGAAAATTCTAAAAACTGAACATAGAATAATAGGACACCGTTATTTCAGGAACTACCAAATCTTTTATTAATTCTATTTTATGTTCAATTATGGAAAATCCTAGTTTATACAACTTCGCATATCGAGTTTAACGAACTGAGCAAATATTATAACGAGAATAATACTACGGGACACAATTAATTATTACATAATAAAATCTGAAGCTTCCAATTAAATATTCTTTGATCACAATTTATATACCTACCTATAATGGCTTCTCCTGGATATTTATCGTCAATTTACACGTCCTTAGTCATGCATCGTCGGCGTCGCTTGTTAGCATTTGGAAAAGTTTTAAGTTAAACATTTTCCATAATATTTTATGTACTGCTAACAATCTTTAATATATTATAACAAATTTGCATTAATACATATATATCGTGCTACAACTAAAACTACAGTCTAGTTTAAAATACGTACCATAAGTGCTTACAAGCTTTCTTAAATATATAAACCACAAAACAGTGACCAAAAAAAACTTTCATGAAAAGTCGCTTGATATGAAACACAAACTACCCTTTTAGATACATAAGTGTTATTTTTTTAATTTATATATTATTGTATCTGCCTATGTAGGCACTTTCTCGAACGTCAACTGAAAATAGTTATACAAGTAATGAACACAAATACGCAGGCTCAGAACAATTATTGTCACACAACTAATTGTCTCGTGCGGAGATCGAACCCACAATATGCGTCAGCGAGGCGACCGCCCAAACCGCTATACCAACCGTGCAGACCATAAGTGTTAAAAGGAAAACATTTTACGATTACGCTGGGTCGATTTAAATTTAGAATAGACGTCATTGTAATGGTCATAGTAATAAGTTGATTGCAATACGCCTTAATCAATGTGATAATGGATCATTATCACAATTAAAATTAAATCATAAAATTCGTACGATAATGACTTCGAGTCCACACTTTGTATTTGTTTCCTTTAATAATATCAATATGTTTCATGTATTTAAAGAAGGCGACGTTTCACTCCATTTTATCGCCGTTTTTTATTGCCGGTGAGATGTTGTCGCCTCAGTGAGTGCATCTCATCATTAATATTCAAAATGCAAATTGCTAGCAGCACTCAGGGCAATGCACCCATCTCAGATCTTACTTTCCCAGAAATAATTTTATTAACATCTGCATACTTGCATCTTCCTTGCGAAATACCTTTTAACTTACTTAGAATCACTCTTATCTCTAGTTATATAACTACGATTTATAGTGTTTAAATCCTGCCGGTCTTTAACGAAATTCAGCCTTTCCTCGTTTTTGGAGTTTAATAGAACTAATTTAAGATAACTAAATAATAGTTGTATAAATATCTGATAGGTTAATAAATAATACTTATATACTAGAGATCTCTGTACAATTTATTGATACCAAAGAAAATTTCGTCGGGCCATTTAGTTATTCACTTAAAGAATGTATCAAATGTCGTCTCAAACTACGTTACTATGTTAAAATGTACTACACAGCTTACAATAAAATAAAAGTATTATTATTTATGCACGTAATAAGTGATGAAAAATATTAATATAATGAAAACAAATAACAAAGAAGAATCATACAACAGATATTACAAACACACTTGCAACAAATTAACGATTTAACAGAAACCTCTAACTTCTTGTTAATTTTGATACTTTGTATGCAAGTCACGTTCTTCGATCATTTAATTTTAATTCTTTTACTAAACATAAGTATATATACAATCGTTATAATAAATGTGTCTCAGCAAAATACTTGTTAACAAAATTTCAAATGTTAAATCTGTATATAGCCAAAATATCACATTTTTATATATTAAATCGATATCGAATTGTAGAATCTATAGAAATCTATAAAACAGTAAATGAGCCACATGTGTAATTTTTTTTTTTACAAACTGTCATCGGAATGTATGTTTGTATCGATATATATATATATTTTATATAGTTAAGGTTTAGCGTTATGGCCACAATCTCACCCGATGTTAAGTGACGATATGGTGAACACGGTAAGCTTAGTGGAGGACTGTCTCACAAGTGCAACTGCCGCAACACACTTATAGGTATTTGGAGGTGGGTTTTCAACTTGAGAGTGGTAGTTAGTCAGGCGGGCATTAAAATGCCCTATCACCATGCAATGGTTTCATCACGATATTTTCCATCACCGAAAGCTCAAGCTCATTTTAGGTGAGTGAATACTAACTCACGTCCTTGACGCGATGTTCGTACACACAAACAACTGTGCTATCATCGTTTCAAAATTGATTGAATTATTAAATACTTTTTGTGAGACCTAACTAAAAATCAAAGCTGCTTTATCTCTCTATAATATTAAAGTAATGTAAAATTGTATCGGAGACAAGATTTTTTGAGCAGTGCCCAGTATTTTGAAATACCACGTATCAAGGATTGTACTTGTTTTGCTTCCTGTTAATTAGTTGTTATTTTATTATAAACTGTATAATTTTATTATTTATGAGACATCTGTCATAAACGAACAGTTACGAGAAAACAGTGTAACTGTGTTTCAAAGATTAAGCTTCAACAGGTATATAATAAGTCTGTAATAGCAGTTACAGTATACCTTAACAAAATTATTGCTTATCGACAGATTTGATAAATAATTCCCAAAATTATTCGAAGCATAATTCAAGTTTTAGAGACCGAAATCTTAGGCGCTGCTAGTTATAACTGGAATAAATACACACAGCAATAAAATATTTCTATTGGGCACTCTTTATATTCATCTAAATTTGCTACCTGTTTATTGAGAAAATAACTTTATGTTAATAATACACGTTAAATTTATTTCATATAATATAAATCGAAACTGCCTATGTAATATGGTTATTAATTTATAAATACCAGACTAAATTGCAAAATCCGATTGCCCGAGGGATTGTTTGTAAATCTACTTTAGAATTAGAACGCCTTATTTCAAACATTATTATCTGGCAAATTATAACTTAGATTTTTTTCTTGTCTTGTATTCGAATAAAAGCAAAACTATTTTATATTTCTAAGATATTTATCTTAAGTTGTTATAGAAATATTTTTCAAACATAATTTGTTATTTTGCAAAAAGAAATTCAGTATTAGTTTCATAACTTTTAATGGTTATATGAACTTTATATCTTCTTGTGTATCGTAAGTTCGTAACTATAGGTATCGACGATAATTAAAGGATTAAAGTATATAAAGTACTTTAAATATTAATCCTACATTCTACTAAACTGATTACTTGGATTGATGATTTGAATGTTAAACAATAGGTACTGTATCGAAAAATAAAGAGTTTTAACCGCATCGAGACCTCTGAAATGTTGCATAGCGAAAATAGTTCAAACTAATTTTTTTGGTTTTCTTTGTATATTTTATTTATTTTTAATGCTTGTTTTATAATACAATAAAGTGTACTCTGATATTAACCCGTGAACGGTCTAGTATAAATTAGTTGAAAGCGCTTTTCACTTATTGTCAGAAAATTGTATAGTAGTGTAGTGTAGTGTAGACACACATTGAGTTTCAATTGCTTTTTACAGTAATATTTAGGCTTAGAATTACAAAATTTATCACAAAGTTATTAAGGCCACTGATAAAAAGTAAATGTATTATCAGTATGTTTAATATATAAGAATAAAGTGGGATATTACATATACATATATTACATTACACATAAGAGTATGTATCTGTCTATTTCAAGTGCACGACGTCCAATCCTAGACTACGTTCTTGACAGAAATCCGATCATCTCTAATCGAAGATCTTCGGAGATCAGAAATCCAATTTGCTCTCACATCAACGATGTCGCTTACATTCATATGTGTACATACATACGCTGTGGCCGCAGGATGATTACGAAATTTAAATATACGAGTATTTTCGTAGTTTTCGGAAAAATATTTACATAATTATTTACTTTTTATCTTTATTAATAAATTAAATACTCCTTTTTTTATTGAACGTATTTGTACAAGAATCATCGTAGTTCAAATTAGATTTATAGTTTATTTTTGTTTTTGTTAAAAAATGTATTTTGATGTCAATATGTATATCCAATTCGAACAATAAGTGTCATAAACTTTCATTTTGTAATATATTTAATAAAGGAGAAATTGAGGACGGACCATAGTACAATAACACCAAGGGAAAGTGAAATATATTTGTATAGATTTATTAAAAGGAAGTTCACGTCGGCTAATGAAACGATTATTATTATTAGGCACTGTGACAGAGGACAAACGAAATAAATAACAATAATATTTGAATAAAAATCTACCGTGACATAATTTGCACAGACGGTAACAAAACAACAAATTAAAATTTTTGTTTATAAATACGTTAATATAATTTTTTAAAATATGATGTAGCGAGTGTACTGTCCGTTAAAACAGGACAGTAGGCTCGGCCGTCTAAACGCTCCTTCGTCAGATAAAATAAAATGCACCTAATTAAACAACAATAGGTTAAGTCACGCCCATTGGATAATCCGCGCTCGAGCAGCCAATGAATAATCAGTGTAATTAGACGGAGTATATAAGGTCCGGCGCATTGTAATATTTTGTCTCACCAACTACTAGGTAGGGAGGACGCACAGTACAATCCTGCCTCGCCTGCCATGGCACAGTACAAACCAAATTTAGTTTCCAAATCCCGAAGTAAAGGGTTCAGTTAGTACATTTAGCTTTTTCGATTTTTATTAATAGCTAGTACCGTGTTCGATTTTCTCCTACGCGATTCGGCAACAGCCCAATCCGAGGTTCGGTCACTAGTGACACCCTTGCGCGAGTTGCCCTGCGGGCTCGAGCGCCCTCCGCGCTCGCCCCTCTAGTTCAGGTGAAGCTGTAAAAGCCCCTCAGGCTAACAGTGTAGGTGGCATCAAGGAAAAAAATATAATATTTTGTTGTTTGCATAAATTCTTCACGAACACATCGTATTTTTATTCCATACCTTCCGAAATTAAAAAGCAAAAGTAAATTGATTTGTAGTGAATAGATCGTGTATTATCACATCACACCGCTTACACATCTATATATATACCTCTATAATATTATATGATAAAATTAAGACAAGTAAGTGAAATTAAGCAAGCGTTTTAGTTTATATATTAAAACATTGATACTCATAAGAAAGTTATTTTGCCTTTAATTGCATCAAATAACCAACACTTATAAACCGTTCATAATGAGGCAACGAAGGCGCCTTGACACATATCGCAGGTTTTTCGTGATGTTCGTAAAGATCCTAATGTTGTACTATAGAAATGTAAAATAGGTAGATTAAGTTTATTCATCTAGTTACTCTCGCGTAATGAAAGTAAATGGTATATTTTTCTGTAAAAAAGTTAATTTGGCAAAACCTTCTCAATATAGATTCATAGGAACCAGATTAATCGTTTCTAAATACTTTTAAATCTTTGTAATTAAAAATCAATTTATGAGTTGTTAAAAATAAATGAATTCATTTCTTATGGATTCAATTACATTTACATACGATTGAATTAAAAAAAACGCATACCTACATAAATATGGCATGGTTCTCGTGAGTAAACGCATTGCATGCGTGCATCAGTATCGTAAATCTTTGAATGGTGTAATAAGGTGATGGTGGACGGCTAGCCTGCGGAGATTGCTTGCTGTGCCGATTGATTTACCAACGCTGTATGGCCTTTAATCATAGAATGCTTTAAATATAATCACAAATGCAACAATGTGGTTTTTAAAAACTTATCAGGTATTAAGCGAATTAAGCGAAGATGGCTCAGTTGGTAGTGTCTACGGATGCCGTATCAATGAACATAACTTCGAATTCAACTATAATGATCCTGAGCTTTGGGTGACGAAAAACATCGTGAGGAAACCATAGTACGGTAGTAGAGCTTTTTCTAATGCCCAGCTGTCTAGCTACAACCCCTTTTTTATCAACGTGGTGTTTTAAATTTACAGACTTTCTCATCGCAACGCAAAACCTACCAGAGCTCAGAGCAAAGGTGAAAGGGCCATGTGGCAAGATTCGTCGAATGATAAGCACCGGACACTACCCACAAAAATGCACCACAGCAATACTGTACGCTCCCACGTTGCGACAGGCCAAGGACAGGGCTAAGACAAGACTTTTGAAGCGATGATAGCTCAGTGGTAGTGTGTAGGAACACCGCGTCATGGGACGTGAGTTAAAATCCAACCAACTACAATGAGCTTGAGCTTTCGGTGAAGGAAAACATCGTTAGAAAACCATAGCATGGTGTTAGGGTTTTTTCTAAAGCCCGCCTGGCTAGCTACCACCCTCAAGTTTAAAATCTGCCACCAGACACCAATAGGTGTGTTCCGTGTAGCCATTATTGTAGCCACAACGCTAAACCTATAAAGTATATAAAGAACATGTCCGTCAACTTAAAATGTAGCTATTAATAGTCTTATACCTTATATTCTCCCTGATGTATTGGAGCTTTGACATATTTTCCTAATTGAAAGGAAAAAACTAAATTTTGGTCTCGCTGACTCATAGTAAAAATATTTATAATTGTAATTACGTTTTTTTTTTTTCGAAATACCTACTTATTATAAAAAATCTACTTCGTTATGACAAAGATACCTTAAGTAATAAAGCAGGAAAAATGATAGCTCATATAAAGTTCATATATTATTAATCTAAATTCCGATTGCCTTTTACATAGTCTGAACAACGGTTATAATCAAGAATTCTTTCTGTATCTAGTGTCGAGTCTCGAGCGACCGGTCCATGCTTGTGATCCCGACATAAATCCCCTAAGTAAAGACAAATTGTTCGACCTTTTTTTTCTTTGGATTCCCGTAGGATAACGGGTTCCTCAGAACATGCCGTTTAATGGAATGATAACATATAACTTTTACTACTATTATTACTATTACTACTTATCGCGATATATAATCATAAAAAAACATATACTAAAAAATAGATAAGGTGTAAAAGTACCGTATTACTGAACAATCTCTTATGCTCTTATTTAGTATACGTACCTATTAGTACGTAGTTAAAACTGTTTTACTGATTACAATAATTGATATGGTATACGTTACTTGATGATACAGAGTCAATACCTAAAACCTTTTTTTATCACAACGCCTAGACAAGCCACAAGAGGGATGTATGCAAAGACTTATCGGATAACAAGCACTGTCAAATAACCACTAAAACACACCACGGTGACACTCAAACGACTATAGTGCCATTAGCTTTCACACTTCTTCTAGACAATACCAAATATCTATCAAGAACCATCATGATTCCAACCAGATTATACTACAATCAAAGCTTCATAATAAGTATATATTCAAACATAATACTGTGCAGCAACGTATCTTGTAATAAGGGTTTTTACGTATTAATTTGCATTTAATCTATTCTTTGTTTTATATACTTAAGGTTTAGCATTATGGCCATAATCTCACCTGATCCTAAGTGACGATACGGACCAAGTTGGTAGACACGGTAAACCTGTGGAGGGTCTGGCTCTCAAGTGCAACTGCCGGAACACTCCTATTGGTATTTGGCTGTTAGGTTTTCAATGCTATGGTTTCCTCACGATGTTATACTTCACCGAAAGCTCAAGTTCATTGTAGGTAGTTGGATTCGAACTCACGTCCCTAGCTATCGTCGCTATAATTATTAAAACTATTACTTAATACTGTGTTTTTCCGACAATTTTATGTTAACACTATTAAGTTTTATCCAAATATAATCATATAGGTACTATTTGCAAAACTAAACAAAACAATGGGCGGTCAACAAATTCATTTGTATTCATCAAGTGGTCCAATTTGGCATATACTCTATTTATTACTAAGGAATGATTATGTGTAATAATTGTCTGTTTGCGTAACTATTTAAGAAATTCTGCAACGGTACAATCATGCGATTTATTACAAGAATTTATACAGGCAACCCATTGTCTGTGCAGTACACTCATACTCATTAAGGAGTGCAAGTTTAACTTATGGAAACATTGTGATGGGTTATTTCAGACTAAATGGCAAAATTTCCGGCATAATTGCACACATTTGTATTTAATGGTACTTCATTTCGATTCACTATAATAGCTTCCTAACTAAAGATCACCAAGTAGCATTTTAATATTGTTTTCATATTGGACTCTTATAAGTTTTTACTATTACTATCTCTCGCATTGTCTTTATATATAAAAAAATCGTGTCACGTTGTTTGTCCGCGATGAACCCCTAAACTACTGAACCCATTTTAATCCAATTTTGCACACTGTGTGCAGTTTGATCCAACTTAAGATATAGGATACTTTCTATCTCGATAAGTCATCATAACGCGATAGATTTCGCTGTAGCCGATGTGATTGACTACTAGAAAAGGAAGAACAAGGTCTGCCAGGCCGGCCAGTATAGATCTAAATCTTTAGCATAGTTCCTTAGCATACTCCGAAATTAAATTGTTCGTGGCTATAAATATCTTATACCACCAGTATTAAGTAGATTAAGTTCATATAACTAAAAAATGTAATTAAAAATAACTCAAGTATAATTAATTTGGATTCTGTAAAATCCAAAAACGATTACCATAAAATATATATGCATATAAAAATCTTTCAAATAAACTTCCATAGTTGTATTTATAAGTATAGTAAAAAAGTAAATTAACAAATGTAGGCTCTGTCTCTTGTAGAAAACTCCTACATTATTATTTCAATATTAATTGGCTGTGCCTCTAATGGATAATAAACAAAAAATAATAACACAAAAGAGCTGAGAAATACATAATTCCTACCAGCGGCACCAGAATAGTAGTGCTAATTGTTGTCATGTGAAAGATAGCTCGAGACTTTTACTTGACATAAATTTGTGCTAATGACGTCACAAACGCGTGTTACTTTTACGTATGATATATACACACACACACACCACACGTTGCTCCCTGCAATAGACACGATGCAATTTACTAAGCAACTATAAACAGTTTTTGTTTTTTTCTTACAACATTTAACCCGTATGGGATAATATATACATATATAACTGTAACAAAATTCGACGATTTTTTAATAGTAAAGGCTAATCATGTTACCGTGCTACGATTTAAAAAATGTCCACAGTTTCGGCAACTTATGTACAGCTACTACTATCAGCGATCTATATAACTATCAGCTAGAAAAAAACTATAGAGTACTGGGAACTCGTAGAAAACTGCCATACGCTTTCATATTAAATAAATATTTTCTATTATGACTTCCACATATGTAGGCAATTTTGCCAATGTCAAATATGAAATATGATTTTTGTATACTTTATACGTTAAGCGTTATGGCTACAATCTCATCTGATGTTTAGTGACGATGTGGCCCAAGATAGTGGACACGCCGAACCTAGTGGAAAAACTGGCTCTCAAAAACAACTTCCGGAACACAGCTATATATATATGGCGGCAGATTTTCAACTTGAGGTTTGTAGTTAGCCAGGCGGACATTACAAAAAGTCTTACCATCATGCTATGGTTTCCTTTACTGAAAGCTCAGATTTATTGCAGGTTAGTTCAAACTTAAGACTATCGACGTGGCGTCTGTAAAAATTACTAACTAAGCCATCATCGCTTCAATCAACATGATTTATAAATCTAGTTGTTAATTTTAAAAAATCTAGAGAATCAATATGGTACGCATTTTCTTAGTTACTGAGTCACTTCCATTGCGCACAGTAACCAAATCACTTCACGCTAAATGTCGCCACTATTATATAACATTACATAAGGACAAATAACATGTTCATGGTTTATAATAAACACAACTGTGTACATGACACCTAAGGGTTCTCAAAATCTCACGTTAGTTAAAACATGAAGCTATCTAATGCATATTTGCCTAATAACTGCATAGCATCCATTACACTAGAGAGGCGTAAGTCATTGCCCGGGGTTATGCAGTTATGACGTCATTAGCACGTTATGTGACGTCGTAATTTCCGAGCTATCTTCCGCCTGTCGACAATTACCGCGATAGATGGCGTTACACGTGGCCTGAATGTGCGTTATTATTTTACGCCATAGCTTAAAGTGGTATATTAGTGGTCGTTTAAGCTGTTTTATAGAGAGATTAAAATATTTTTATAGGTTTTAAAGATATCACAGATTTTTTTTTAAATAAATTATATCATGACTTTGACCCAGCACCATTCGTATAGTCAAGCAAAAGTATAATAACAAAGCCGGTATTGAGCGCAGGGTCAGTCTATCAGTTTAGGCGGTTGCCTCGCTGACTTATGCTCTGGTTTCGAATCCCACACAAGACAATTGTTTGTGTGATCCATAAAAAAAAACTGAGAGTAGGTGTTAGTTTGTGTAAATTTCTTATATGACTGTTCTTACTTGATATTGGCGAAGTTAATGTCATAATAGAAAAGGCGATATTATTTACAGATACTATAAAAATAAATTTTGAAAGACATGTTTTTTTTATACTATTGCACAGCAAACAGGCTGGCGGCCTATCTTATGGCAAATGGTTACCGTCGCCTATAGATAGCCACAACACCAGGGGTACTACAGCCATTTTGCTGAACTTGCCTAAAAGGGCTGGTTCTCGTCCACTATGCCGGAACACAAAGTCTCATTCTGAACCTTTATTTTGCTTAAGTCTAGAACCGAGAGTGGTCACTAACCAGTTGGGCAATAACCCTACCACCGAGCTATGACGGATCAAGGATAACCTTCATGACCAAAAAAAAGTGGTACCACCAATCACCAGAGCCTCATCGGCTACTCGACAAGGTACTCCGCGTACAAGTAAGGTTGACGCTAGGGTAGCTGCGATGGTATTCGATACCCTTTACACCCCTATGAATATTATTGATGAAGCTTAATACTCAAAACAGCTATTGTGTGCATTACTTTTTTTTTTTTTGTTAATATAAACGTGTAAAACTCTAAGGCATTTTTTCACACAATATGTTAGTTTATATGGAAAAATATGAAAACGTTTAGTTGAAATAAACGTAGTGAAGACACTGTATCAACTTGAGCCACCTTGTTCATGAATCAACTAAATTATACCAAATTTTCCGCTATCCAAATTTGTAAGGATATTTTTATTACTACTCTATGTAAATCCTGGAAACATTTACATTCTTATGTCAGATATCTAGAGAAAATATTATAGCGCGAGTTTCCTCAGCTACGGATACATAAACGTCGAAAACTGCAAATAAAGCTAAGCTATAGCACTTTGTCACGATTCCTTGGCTTATGAATTATGTTTATCCGGGGTCCAGACTAATAAATACTACTGCAACTCTTTGTAAATTATAATGTTAGGACTTACGAAGGTTTATAAAGACAAATTTTAAACACGCAATTTATTTTAACATTTGGTTTTTTTTTTGTGCTAACTCCAAAATAAAGAATCAAGTAAAAACTATTCATCCACTACACTTAGCATGCTTCTATATTAGTCCACATCGTCACTTAACAGGAACGAGATTGTGTTCAGACACCATACATAAAGAGTAAAATTTATACATAAATAAATCTAAAAATAATGAAAAAAGGTGGTGTGTAAACACGACAGAAGTGAAACATCACTAAATCTCTTTCGCTTCCTTAGTCGCCTTAAGCCGACTTAACCTGAAATAGTGTCACACAAAAAGTTTGCGAATAAGAATTTCAATGCCCTCCCATAACAAATTAAAATTCAAAAACAGTGACATCACGAAGAGTTTGTGTGAAAAATACCGCATTCACTTACATAATACATAGCTGACTGCTAACCGTAGCAAAGTCGTTTTGAGGATCAGTCGACAATTCTACGCAATAAATGTCACGCGTCAGGTGGCACCACTATAAATTTACCGCTATGTCGTCTCCTTCATGAATCATTCGAAATTCTATCTTTTCTACTGCCTGAATTTGTAAAGGATATTTATCTTTACATATTTGACATTAAAATAGTGTGCAATTGTGCATAATAGCTACTATATGATATATAGAATAGGGTTTTTGTATTATTTGTAAAAACTCAAAGCCAAGTTTGGTCTACTAAATATTACAGTTTATGCATTTAATAATACCTTCTCTAATATTCCACGAGTTGACACTAGAATCAAGATCGAAGGGAATTTAGTAAGCTTAGTTGATAGTACTGTGTTATTGGGTATCACGCTTGATTATAAACTACAATAAAAAAAATTATATAAAAAAAAGGCGAAAAGCTTAAGTTCTGCTGCATTCGCTGTTCATAAGATTCATCAGCTGACAGATATTGCCACTGCTAGGTTGTTCTACTTCGCTTATTTCCACAGCTTAATGCCTTATGATATTTTGCTGTGAGGGACAGCAGCTGAGGTAGACACCGTATTTTTTTTACAAAAACGTGCAGTGCGAGCCAGTTACAACACGGAACCTCGCGAATCATTAAAGGATAAGTTTTCGGAATTTAGTATTTTAACTTTGCCTTCCCAATATTTTCTTGGTCATTTAATGTATGTCCGCTAAAACTTACAAAAACTAGATTTCGTTAAAGACCGGCATGATTTGAATACTAGAAATCGTGACAAACTGGTCACCCCCTATTGTAGACTGAGTAAGACAAATAACAGTATTTTAGGTAATAGTGTTAAGTTTTATAATAAAGTCCCAAAGCGCATTACTGAAATGCCGGACAGTAGGTTCAAGAACCATGTCAAACGGGTTTTGATGTCAGAAGGCTACAAAATGTTACGGATACCTCAGACTGGGTGCAGACTAGGGCTTTAATGGGAGAAATGAGGAATAATGCGATATTTTGTCGTATATCTTATATTGGAAACATGAAGACTGATAATGGAATTTATATAGAAAAATAATACGAATATTAAAACAAAACTATAAAACAAAAAAGAATAAATCACTAGAATATACAAAAAGGTTGAATTCCCAACATCCTCCCTTATAGGGTAGATCAATATGTGAGCGATCATGACGTCTGGAATTGACACCCCTTTCTGTACATCCGCTAATAACTACTGTAAGACATTAAACTATAATTTTAAAAAAGATAAGAATAAGACCTAAAGAAAAGGTGCAGTTCGAGTTTTTTGGTGGTTCTTCTCAATAACTGCGTTACTTTCCGAACCGGTAGTAGTTTTGACGTTCATAAGCGCTTTCTTAGGGCCTAAATTAAATAAAGATTTTTGATTTGTTTTGATTTGATTATATATGTGTAAATTAGAGTGTACAAATATACTAACATAATTTATTCTAATGTTATGAAAAAAAAAACACCTAGTGTTAGTAAAGATGAAAGTGAAATTAGTAATTATGTGAACTGGGATGGTAACTAACTTTTAAAATAATTTTATTACTTCGTGGTAGTAGCTAAACATCAATTGACTTTTAATTTGAAAGCGGTAGGAAAAGTTAGACAGATTGATACTAGAACATGCCGTACCATATGCTACACAGTATGTATCTAGTACTAAGCACAGTAAAGCAAAAAGTTAGAGTAATTATATTATTGAATTCACTGGTCGGTATATCTCAACATATCCCCACTTAACTATCATGGCTAAGGTATTGCAAAAAATAATTATTATCTGTTATAATTTGGAATAATTTATGAAGCTATTAACATACGTCGATGTGATCAGATAAGTTTGTCGGTGAGAACTTAGTGTGGGTAGGTGGTTTAATTGCTTGAGTGTTGATAAGATCGTACAGACTCGCCCTCTACTTTAATGTTATAAGCTCATGTTTTTAAATAAAGTGGATACGTTTATGATTATTCAAAATAGTTACTATTTAATATAACTCTTAGTATAAATGCAAAACGCATATCTCTTCGAAAAGACAACCAAAAATTTATGTCTCATTGTTTTAATATATAACATTTGGTCAGTAATAAAACTTTTATTATGTATCACAAAACTTTGAAAATCTGCTAAAAACTTCAACACTTTTTTACGACCAAAGCCTATTGAATAGTAATCACGTACCAAAATAATTTTGTTAGTGACCGATGAAGTCATCACCTTTTTTATCACCAACATGAATTATTCATACCAAAACACAACCTCTTAATGTTTTAATTTATTCGCAGTTACTCCAATCACCAAAAGGACTAAAAAATATTAGTTTGTAACATTACAAAATCAACGTCTCAGCCACTTGTTGCCACTTCCCACGCAAGCGATCTGCATACATTTGCAGACTCTTTCATCCTCGCATTTAGCATAAAACAAGCCCGACACAAAGTCATTATGCAGTCTCGGATTTCGAAGTACAGCTGCATAAATTTACGCCATTATCAAAATATCGTGAATTTAACAAACCGACCATGAAAAGGATTTAAACTGTTAAAGGGTCATTAACGCACGCAACGCGTGTTGCTCGATCGTTTTTCTAGATAAATGTACAACAGCTTATTCAGAATTAAGTAGTATTGTGTAAGTTACAGAAATAATCAAAACTCTTTGTCTCTATTGTTGCACCCATTGTAAAACATATGAACATAACTAATTTTGACAATGCTACATTTATTCCAGTGTTAGCTTGGTCGTTGATCGTCTCTTTATATTAAATATAATATAAAAGAGTTTAAATATTTACACGTTTGATTAAAAATAACTTTATGGATTGAAAATAATATTTACATGTTTGGTTAAAAATAACTATATGGTCTGGAATTGATATTTATATGTTTGGTTAAAATAACTTTTTAATTCAAATTATAATGACAAGATTTTATAAAAATTGTTTTAATACTCTATTTCAAGTAGTTCGCTTTTAGCGCATTTTGTTTCCGGTTGTGGCAATATAAATGCGTGTATCTTACAATGCCGAGGCAATGATAGTGGAGCTTCAGAACGAATCAGTGAACTGAAGTACTAGTGATGTAAATAACTAGATAGTACGTGCAGACAATTAAACAAGACGGCTAAAATATAATGATTTTAAATCAGTATAGTTAATTTTTCTTTTATTAATAATTAATATCGTAATAATCGAAGCGATAATAGTTCAGTTTTGAGTTAGTGCGGACGCCGCATGAAGGGACGTGAGTTTGAATCCACCTGCAGTGAGCTTGAGCTTTCGGTCAAGGAAAACATCAAGATGAAACCACATCATGGTGGTAGGGCTTTTTCTAACGCCGGTCTAGCTAGCTGTCAACCTCAAGTTAAAAATCTGCCGCAAAATACCTATAGGTGCGTTTCACCTTAACACCTTTCACCTTTATAATTCACTTCCTTCATCTTGCATTAGTAAACTCTTGGAGGCTATACAGAAATGACTGTCTACCGAATGATTTTCTAAGGAAAAACACGATGTAACTTTTAGTTTAGTGTAAACTTATTAGATGTAATTAATAAAAACAGTATTATTTAATAAAAAAGATATTTTGTTCCTGTTTAATACTACTATTTACACAAACTCACAATCCTGCGACACATAAATTATTCCTGTGTCTCACGTTTGTGAGGGTATAGTTTCTAGATTCTTTAGACACTACAAGATGCAAAACATAACAGTTTTATAGTCTACGGAACATTCGAGGTGTCCGGTTGTAAAGAGCTATTAAAAATGAACCTTAATTAGAATATACAGAATGAATGTAAAGCTTTTAGTTCGGAATGAAGATAGATACGCAAGCAACATAAAATAAATGTTTATCCATTAATCGATTTTTGGAAATATTTAATTTACTATGGCGAATTTTAAAATACCTAGTCTAGAAATGAATTAATATAGGCCTATTTGATTTGAAATTAAGGGCCTAAACTAAAAAGAAACAATAACATAAAAAATAAACACTAAATAAATAAATGTATAAAATCAAACCAAAAGTAATTATATTGTATGCTGAGTATCAGTACGTACAATAGGTGTGATCATTATGCATATACATATATTTATATTTTAATATTAAACCACTTGGTGATAGCTAATAATAAACATAAATATCATGAACAATTTCGAACCATTAGTAAGTAACCTCTTCAATGGCTTTTATAGCAAAACAAAGTATCAAACACTCAAGTGACTTGAAGTAATTTGCTTGATCTACCAAAGCCTCCTTAATTTCACCTCAAATATTCGGCGAGCCCGTGAACAATTAGTTCAAAGGGCATAAGACATTGACCGTCAAAAACACTCATTGTTAACTTCCTTTGATGAAAAACCCTCGATTTCTTCTCTTCTATTTTAAAGCCCGCAGGAATTAAAGTATTTAAACATTGTTTCTATATTGAAAGGCGCATTCATTTTCAAATTAAACTCGCTCATATCAGTATATTATTTCAATAATTAATGAATTTCCTAACAAAACTGAACTTGCTGCCACTAAATTTAGTAAAGGGAAATAATTATGGAATGAAATATTAAGGAAATTTTATATTCCCACTAAACTTATTGAATATCGCCCACTCATTCAAATTATAAATTACAAGATAGAGTTAACCGATTTAAATGAAACAATGACTAAACTCGAGGATACGATTTGTGATTTTCTTGGTGGTGTTTTATCATAAACTTTAACAGTGATGCGTGTACAAACAAACAGTCAGGCAAATTTTAAAACTATGTAAATGTATTTTAATGCTTATTCTGAGGCATCTGCAATAATTATTTTTACATAAACCTAAAAAGTACATGCATTTAAAAGTTACGGTAAATTTAGATTCTTATTATATCTATAGTTCTGTGTTAATAAAATTTGCTCAGTTAGTGAAACCATTGTACAATTTACATTTAAAGTCATATAGTAGATAATTTTTAAATATACCAATAACTGGCATTAACTAACATGACAATTATGTATCAAATAAATAAATCTACAGTTCAATTATGAGTTGCGGTTAAAATAAATGATAGGAATTAGATCAAAATTTTCAAAAGCATTTTGGCTATTTAAATTCATGTATAAAACATAAGTTGTGTACAAGTAATATTGTTATATAATTAAATAAAAAAACCAAATGGATTTTTTATAAATCATATATTTCTAATGTTTGGATAGATACATAAGTTATGTCTTCAGAATACCTACCCTTTGTTTATTCTTTAATGTTGAGTTCAACCTTCTAAGAAGCCGCAAGCAATTAATTAGTTCAAGATTATTATCCAAAAATACTTGTAATTCCTCATATAAAATATTGTTAAAACTCTAAAAAGGAATTCTAAATAGATTCACGCATTTGATAATTAATTTCAACAAATTTATAGGAACGCGGGTATAATCTTAGACGCGAAAGGAATTTGACTCTTTTGTCTCTCTTAGCTTTGTTTTGTACGATTGCCAGGTGGTGACAGTTTCAAAGTTTTAAATGGGTGCCGTCCTCTAATTAATTCTTGGTTGTAATTGCGAGGACTCCATTCATTTTGAGTCTCCAACTGTAACCATAACTCATTAAAAATTTCAACAGCAGAAATATTCCACGAATGTTATTATAAATTCCGTGTCGAATAACGCTGTGGTAGAAGTTGGACCAATGTTTATATGGTAACGAAATTTATGTCATTCTGTAAAGTTTTGATTATTAAGTATGTTATAACGAAGCAGGAATCTCTCGAATTGAATTATTAATATATACAACTAGTAATAATTAGACAAAAGCCTGAATCATCTATAGCATAATACACTAACTTTTAATCGTCGAGAATAAGCATCAAACTTATATCTCTATGGTGGCAACTCGTATTTATTTCACCTTTTTATTACACCTATAACATTTATATCACCTAATACTAAGTGGCGTTGTAATCCAAAATGATAACTGGCTATGCCTGGTGGGGAACTGACTCTCAAGTGGAGTTGGTGAAACAACACACTTATGGGTACTTGGCGGCAAATTTTTAACATGAGGGTGGCAGCTAGCTAGTTGGATTGTATTAGCGAAGCGATGACAGTTCAGTTGGTAGTGTGTACACCGTGTACGGACGTCGCGTCAAGGGACATGAGTTTGAATCAACCTACAATTAGTTTGAGATTTCGGCGAAGAAAAACATGATGAGGATACCATAGCACGGTGGTAAGGTTTTTTCTAATACTCGCCTGGCTAGCCACCACCCATAAGTTGAAAATCTGTCACCAAATACCCATAGGTATATTCCGGCAGTTGCACTTGTGAACCAGACCATCCACAGGTTTACCGTGTCTACCAACTTAGGCCGTATCCTCACTTAGGATCAGGTGAGATTATGGCTATAACGCTTAACCTTAACTATAAAAAAAAAAAAAAAAATTGTCTCCACAAAACTATAATTTCTTCACGATATTTTCCTTTACAAAAAGCTTCTACCTTATTACAGGATTAGAACTTATTAATTGGCTATATAAGATAATCTATACGATGTATCAAGATGGTGTTATTAAACCATCATGCCTGCAAATGCAAAGGTAGGTACGTGGCGGTTTTAAGTTAAAAATTTGTTGCCAAACGTCTGTGTGTGTTTTTCGACCGATATACTGCGAGAATGTGTTCACAATTACGCCTAATGTATTACCATCTTATAGTAGGGTGTCAATTAACAGTAACTCAAATCGAGACTAAACTCTAGTATTATTACTTTAAAGACATTTATCGCTTGAATATGCATTTGCTACCGACGACAAATATCGTTACATTATTGTGTTCTTTGAGCTCGGTTCGTAACACACTCAAAGTGAAACTGATTATAATAGCAATCTAAAGCGCTTTATCTTGCAACCAACACTTAAGTGAGCTGTTAAAGTGCCAAAATCCCTGAGATTATCCAGTGTTTATACACAAAAGCTGTTAAATGAAGACTATTATTACATACACTGTACATATATAAATATTAATGTTGTAATTATTTGCATTATCGAATATTTACTTTTATTAATTTTCTACGATATATTATGCTGTGTAATACATAGAACGCAGCCTCATAGTAATTGTGAAATTTCTAACGATTTGGGTAATATACACAGTTGGGTTAGTTACACCATTTATAACTTAAAAACGGCTGAACTGATTTTAATAATCTCAGATTTGTTGGATTCGTCGCGTCGAGAAAAGCAAAATATTTTTTTAGTATTAATTTTATGACAAGTTTAACTAAAAGTTGACACGATATTCATTGACGGCGATACGAAGTTCTCCGAGTCAGCTAGTGGTGATTAAAAAACACCATAAAAATTGCATGAACATCCATGATGCCCGTCAATTACCCATTTAATATATATTTATTTGTTATTGATTTTACGGCAGTATTTATATAAACGATTCGTCAGAGTTTGATAGCGTCTCCCTTAATTTAATTCATAGGTTTACGATATAGACTTAAGTAACACGCATAATACTCAAGTACTCGCCGCCTTAAATTATACGTTACTCTAAAATCATTGTAAACACAACCTACTGTTACGCTAAATTGTCTATCCGTGTATCCGTACCATGATATAGGTAAATAAATTTTTGATATGGGTTCAAAACACGAGCCAATTTTAGTATCGTCTTGTATACGATTAATTTATACATATAATATAACTGTATCTAAACTACCTATAGAAAAAGTATATAGAAGTCTGTTTAACTGTTTAAAAATACTTTATTCTATTTGGGTCCTAAGTATTTGCGAAAGTTATAATATTGAGAAGATCAGGTGTGACACTGGACATTCAAAGTCCACAACACGGTAGTGGTAGGTGGTATCTCTATATCTTACTAATATTATGAAGCTACAATAACCATTTGCCATCACGCGAACTCGTTTATCACCTTATCTATTGTCTATATACATCTATTAATCATATTATTAATATTATAAAGCGGAAAAGTTTGTTTGTTTCAATGAGCTAATCTTAGGAACTACCAGTCGGATTTCAAAAATTATATTTGTATATAATAGAACGATAATTAAGGATGGTTTTAGGAACACCAATAGAAGTAAAGCAGTTTTGAAAAATGTTACAAAAACGGGCAAATAATATAAAATAATTTTTAATTCTACGCGAATGAACTCGCAGACACTGCTAGTATATATAATAAAAGTCATAAAAATCGTAAATGTAAATAATATACAGTACAATATTTAGGATCATTTGAAATGTTATGTAAAGAATAACTATCAAAGACCTATGAACAATTTTGTCTGTGTTAATAACTCCAATTTTAATACAGCATTTCTTATTTTATCAAATTCTGATCGTAAATTATAACTCGATAAAAATGAATACTGTTCCTCAAATGCAAACAGGCCAAAACATGGGCGATGAAAGATTTTCAATTACATGGATTTGGGATAAGGCGTTCAATACCTTTATCATAAAAAAATACCAATTTAAATAACAATTAAAATGTGTGTATAAATGAAAACAACATAACATTAACAAATATACCTAATCGTTAAACTAAAAAATAACTATACTATTAAAAAACAACTTCTTTAAATGTTAACATTGCTATGTTAAATTTAATTTGAAGTTAGCTACTAACATAATATTAGCATTGAATAACTATTTAAATGATTTAACTTCGTAACAAAATATAAATTCACGGAAAACAACTACAGTTTCCACAAACACGAGCGTAATAATATTTTACGATAACTACGTAAAGGTGGGATATCGATTTTCTTTCAATTTCCTCTATTTCTGTATAAACTTCGATGTTATTTCTTTATTTCCGTAGAGTCGGTATTAACAGCCTCGTTTGTAATACCATACTACCGGTATTGGGATATTAAGGGTTTGAACTTATAAATATTCATGCTTTAACTCTGAAACATTTTGTTCTCTGACTGTATCTAATTTATTAATTGTATATATTGAATGTATTGACACGGATTCAGTTAAACGTTCGAAATTTTATAAGAAATACAAATGACAGTGATCATCAAGATACTGGTTAATTCATTGCCGATCCATGGTATCATGCAGGCCAGTAATACTGGCTTAATCCGAAATATTACAAAAGAAAGAATAGTTATTTTGTCACCTTATTATGTTATCATTACCTTATATATAACCAATATATAACTTAGGAGAAGCAAAGATCGCTTATTGGTAGGGTGAGTTAGGTGAATTCGAATCCCTGCAACAAGCCTAAGCATGTTAGTAGGGTATTCGACAATACTCGCCTGGCTACCTAGTACCACTCTCAAGTTGAAAGTCTTTCCTAAAATATGTGTACGCATGTGTTCCGACGTTTAGAATTGTCAGCCATTCCCTCCACTAGGCTTAGTGTGTCCAGCATCTTAAATTACATTGTTATTTACTCATTGTTTAGATATACATTGTCTACTTTTAGAATGCCATACACTTATGCGTGTACTAGTGCACACTATAGTAGGTGTACCATCTGGTATGTGGTGGTGTGATGGTGTTCGCGATATTAAATCAGATACTGCAAAAATATGTAAGTTTTTAGGAATTTTATTCCATTCGGTTTATTACAAGTATATAGGACTTATAAATTGTTCAAAACATTACTATTGAAATAAGTCCGTAGAATTTTTTGACATTTCAATTCTCCATATTTTATAAAGACTGGACAACTTGTTAATTCTGTGTATCCTTAAGCACATTTTACCTTCACGTCACTTCACAAAAGTCTACAGTACAAACTCAACAAAGGACAAAATTGCAAAAGCAAACATAAATCATAAAGAGCTTTATAAACTTTGTCGTGTCCCTCTGAGGCCTTGTTATGATTTGTTTACTGTTTGCACGTGCCCAATTTAACTGTTGGTTAATCCGTTTTTACACAGCATGTGAATATTTTTTTTTGTAATATTGTTTTATAACATTGAAAATCGACATAATTAATTTATCTTAGGCACTAGTAGACAGGTAGGCACAGTTTTAATAACTGTCAATACTATATTAATAACTGTTCTTGCCTATCGGCAAGAAGGTCGGATTCTCCACATGGTCAATGTACCAAAAAAAAATTAGAAAACATATTTTATTCGTGTTATGTTGGTTATTTATAAGAACTAAAATAACTGCTTAACCTGTACAAGATGCTTGTTACATCTTTTGTTTCAAATACCTCATTATTAGAATCTTTTATTTAACTTGCTATGTTTTAGTATGTGTGAGATAAAATGTCTTGTAAATTTTTAACTATTACCTTTATAATGTACCTTAATATTATTGCATCTGTCTATGTACACAACTTGACCTACGTCCTTAATAATATAATATTATTGAGTTGTTTTGATGATAGATGCAGATTCTGGTCGCAGGAATCGTTCAACATTCTCACCCTAGTTTAATCTAGGTTTGGGTTTACTCTCTTTATGTTGCTAGATTTGTATTGATACTTCATCAACATCATTGGCCTTTTACCCGTCTTTAGGCAGCATTACGCAGGCATTTTTTTTGGTGACTCAGCAAACTGATACGGGAGCGGGAAATACAACCACACTCACTGTATTTAAATACACTGTCTGACGGTTTCCGATTTCTAGACCGCACATGCCTTAACATCAGCTTGACATGAACCTGAAACATGTCTTTTAAAAATATTATTTAATACTAAAATACCCTGCATTCTTTTATAAAAGTACAGAATCAAGTATTATTGATGATTAACTGATATAAGTATTACCAAAACAGATGTATTAAAGAATACCACATACATATCAATATCAACAACTTTATTTTTATTTTGTTACATATCTATTTCCAAATTCAGTCATGTTAAGGCGGCAGATTGAATCTGTTCATTAGAGCTGGCAGTCCATACGCACCGGCCACCGCATCTTTATCAAGTGGCGATTAGACTATCATCAATCTTTGAACAACAATGACCCCTTAATTAAGCGACGATGACACTGCATCTGCTAATACACGCATGGTATCAATCAATGGCCGAAAAGTCATTATCCTCTTCTATATTCATAATTTTCACTTTAAATATTTTCTAACTTAGCCTGGCCTTTAAATTAATAACCCAGGATATGAAACCCATAATAATATAACCAAACATAATAATCGTTTTAATTTAAATTAACTGCCTTTTGATTATGGTCATATAATTTTATTTGCGTCATAAATCTAATTGTTATTGTGTTGACTTCTTAATAGACTTGTGTTTTTAATAAATATAGTTATACTTTTATTTATTGTATTTAATAAAATAATTATTTACTTAATAAATATAACTGTTTTATCGTTATAAGTATTTCTATGAAGAAATTAACAATAATGAATGTAACAATAAAATAAAACACTAAATAAAACATATAAACATATGTGTGTGTATGTGATTCAAATACTCCATGACTAATTTTTATATCTTTTATGTATACTGGAAGTTTATTAAATTCCACAATTAATAAGTTGTAAAAATGAAATATCTTAATTAAGCCCAGAGTACTCAACACAGTATCATTAAAAAAATATCTTAGTTCATGAGGGTATATCCTTTATATATGTACATTTAATTTAATGTGACACCACAAGGCCTATAATCAGTCTAAATGTGAAGGAATAGAATAAAATACATACATACCGTTCGAAATCAGAACCATACTTTTCTTTGCCGTAGTCTGGTAGAAACGTAGAAATATTTCTCTTCTAACACCTTTCAGTTAAATAGGCTCATAAATGATTTTTATCTTTCAACATTACTTTACAACTGCACTTTACAACAACAAACTTTACTTTGCAAACTGACTGTATTTGAATATGACTCACAAATGTACCTGCTGTTTTGCATAAATTATATCAAAGGAGACTGGCGTAAGAACATTTGTGTTCGTAGCCATTTTTATGCTGGCCGCTTGAATTGCAGCGCAACGTGGACTGTCAAATAAAAAAACAACGTCAATATCCGACCTATATTTAAAACTGTCATAGACCACTAAACTTATCGTTTGTATCTACCCAAGCAGATTACTTGCAGCTCAATGAACTGCGTACCATCAAATAATGATCAACAATATTATAAAAATAGAATACTGTCGTTAAAAACTTTTTGCTTATCTGGTAAAAACGTAGGAATATGCCATTGCTAACGACTTTCAGTTAAATAAGCGAAAAAAATATTTTTTTTCGACATTTCTACATACTTTGCAAACTGACTAAATTCTATATGGCTCAAAAATCTCAATAATACTATACACGGTGGCTATACTGTAGCACGTATTGATTGGAGTAGTCGCTTCACATATGAATATTTATTGTTAATTTGTAAGCCTGATGCCGTGATAGTCCCAAGGCGTGCTAAAGCAATATTTTATTATATCGGCATTATTACATCAGTATTAAACGGTCTCGTGATTAAACTGATCGAGTTCAAGTCTTAATATTCACGAATTGACTTTGCAACACAGAAACTTCACTATAATGAATTATTTATCACAGTTGTAGTTTGAACTTTCAATTCTGATTCAACGCTTTATGTAAATTTTCATTATTATTTTAAGTACGAGATATTTACTGTTAATATTATACTATGTACTTTAGTTTTTACTACTAGAAATGTATCCTTTTTTGATTTTGATTTCAACTAGGAACGATTACAATTGATATAACTAATATCAATAAATAAAGCTTAGACGCTTATCTGGAAGTTGAGAATAATACATAATAACTGAATGTACTTACTTTTAAAAACGTGATGAAAAAATACATTTACCTACAATGTGATGCATTGAGTTAGAAGCACCGTCAAATACCCAGTAAAAAAATGTCACGACTAACCCGCTTTCCTCTTTTTTACTAGAAACAAACCAACCAACAAACAAACCAGGAACAAACAGCCTTCACACTACTTCGAATCTCTGTTCACTACACTAAGTTCACTAAAGAAACTAACATATTGATCTGAAATATGTAAAAATAATAACCAACGGACAAAGCCTTTTTTTAATATTATTGCACAAAATAGCAGAAGTTTGTATAGTAGTAAAGCTTTTTCTAATGCCCACCTGAATAGATACCACACATTTGTTTTATTGGCATGGTATTCAAAATTTTATTATTTACGGACTGTTTCATCGTCCACTATTTTGGGCCACAATGTTTCATTGTGGCCATAACGCTAAATCTATAAAATATATGAAACTTGAATTAAAGTGTTTACATCAGTCATCGTACGATAATATGCAATTATTTGGCTATTTGTTATTGGTCTGGTATCGATTAATGTAATTTCATTAATATGTATCATTTTATATTAAATTAAAATTCATAATTGATTTAGTAATACATAATTGATTTTTATCAAACGGATCCTTGTTATCTAATAAATATTTAAGTAATTAAATCAATTTCAGAACATATTCAGTATTGTATCAACCAGAAATTATGACCAGGCACTACAGGCTCAAGCGGCGACTTCGTATTGACAGCATCCAGTAAATTATCTAAATAAAAAGTATATAGTATGAACAGTAAATATCGGAATTCACTAAACCAACTCATTATATTCATACAAATAAGAATTGTTTATTAAACGCTATAAATAACTACATTATATATAACTGTATGGTATACAAAGAAACCACACGTGGGCGATTCATATACAATGAACTTTAATCACAATTCCTCGTTAATAGAACAAGACAGGCCACGTGTAGGTAGGAACGTTCTCGATTTGAATCGATTGTCTAATGGCGATGTATCGATACCGATTGATTCGGAGCTCGAGATCAAAGATGTGCTTCCGCTCGACGGCAGCCGATTTCTACTGATAGATTAACGTTTAATCATACGAATGTGAACCATAAACGACCGACACGTAGGAAGATCTTACAAAGCCCGATTATTTATATCACAGGTCGTATGTACATCCTAAATATTTTTTCATCATAATGAAATCAATGATTGATAAAATAAAATATAGACTGAACTAAAAAAATTGTGATGTCTCATTTATAGTGTTCGGGCAACGCATCAAATGTCGTTTGAATCCTACAACAAGATGACCATAAAAACCTGGAGCATGCAAACAGTAAAAATGATTACCAACATCAAAGAAGAAGAGTTTGTCGCAGCTGACTCGGCAGGTCAAACGTTTTCATAATTATAATAACAATTTATTTATTAAAACATACATAACAGATTATAAACTATTATAGAATCTAAACTTACGACAAGTACAATGTTTTTTGCTTGGTTTATTTTCAAATTTAAGTACGCACGACAAGGTCAGTTGGTTGTAGAATTATATATTACATTATATAATGTTACATCTGTTCCTAAATAAAAAATGAAATAGTCAATAATATAATATTAAAATTATGACATGTTTTTATTAATTATATATCTAAATTGATTCAAATCCCAATGAATTACGGGTTATAGGTATATTGCCAATACAATACAATCAGTATTGTAAAGTTCGATGTTGTTAAATGAGCGGCAAATGCTGGCTATTGGGTTGTTGTAAGAGACGTTGTATTTGTAACAGAGTATATGAAATAATTATATAGATATAATAACTAGAAAGTAATTTGTATTTCGTATTTTTATTAAGAGCACAATATAAAACTAATCATATAAATACAAATTAAATTAAAATGGTGCGGACCAAGAATCTGTAGTTTAAAAAAAAATCCTACATCAAGCCTAAGCTTTCGGTAAGAAAAACGTCGTGATGAAAACATAAACACAGCGATAGGGTATTTTATCGAACTACCCGTAATTTCAAAATCTGTTACCAAGCAACTAAATATGGGTTTGGATAGCCGCACTCGAGTGCTAGTCCTACAATAAGGCATAGATTGCAAAATCCATAAAGAGTAGAAAAAAATGAAATAATTTTGAGTACAACATAGTCATAAATTGCAGAAAAATTGAAGTAACTAAACACATTCCAGTAAACTTTATGATTAATAATTAACTCTTCTTATTTTTTGATTTTTTTCCAAAAAAATCTCCATATGGAATACTGCAAAATAATCACAGTGCGAAATATAATCATATTTATCTATCTATTTTTACTATTTAACTATCTAACCCAGTTTAATATATTAACACTTTATTTAAATTTTAATGAACAAGCTGATACTTACAGCAGTTTGCGTGTAGGCTTTAGGTATGCCTCTAAACGTCGAAATAAATTCTTTACATTTCAGCTCCCGCGGACTAATATCTAAAAGCGAACATCTCAGAAGTTAAACCGGTTCTGACAATGTATGTTACGGTTTATATTTGAGTTTAGTCTTATTTTAATACAACCGTTTAAAACGGTAAATAATAGAAATAATTATTTAGAACCAATGTTAACTCAGCAACGGCATGTATGGACACTAGGGTTTTCAAAAAAGTCAACTTTTTTATTTCTTCACATGGCCAGAAAATTCTTTCAGAGAATGCCAAAATAAAGACCTTGTCAAAGTATGAATTTTTATTGAATTTGGATTGAATTAACTTATGGCAATGATCATCTCGGATTCTTATATAAAATTTAACGCTTTACAAAAAGGTAACTTATGATTTGCCATAAATTGATTCCGTCCCGAGTTATTCGAAGTCAAAATGTAATTTTCGTCGATTTTTCGGGGTTTTCTTGAACGCTCATTATTATGTAGTATAAAAACCACATATTTATAACTAAGACACAGGAAGTGTTGTAAAAAACAAAAACAAATATTTTAACAAAAAAATATATTTTATTCTTAAATGCTGTTAAAATTGAAAGTTATTGATTGCTTAACTGTTACATTAAGGTCGTTTTATTAAAATTAAGATATATCTCTCTATGTTTTTTAACAACTTGTAATAAATACTGATAATCTTCTTTATTTTTAGTAAGAGTTAGATAATACTCACTTATTAATTACACCATCTTCTGCTGTATAATTTATAACTCGGACTTTACTTAAAACAAGATAGCTTTCTATTAACTGTCATTAATTGTCCATAATAAAACGTTACCATCGAGAAAGTTATATGGTAGATTAAATTTTTGTAACAAAAACAAGGATTGTTCTGAGACAATTTTGTCACTAATTTATTCTAACGGTATTATAGAAATTTAGTATATTTTAAAATAAACAATGTTTTTTTCTATGTAATGATAATTGTACTAAAAAAGTAAAAAAAAAAACTGATAATTCAATGACAATTAAACTTTCACTTCGAATAACTCGGGAAGGAACCAATTTATGGAAAAATAACAAGAGACCTTTTTGTAAAGCGTTAAATTTTATATAAGAATCCTTGATGATCATTGTGCCATAAGTTGCGTCAATCCAGATCCAATAAAACTTCATACTTTGACGACGTCTTTATTTTGGCAGTCCCTGAGAGAATTTGCTGGCCATTTGAAGATATAACAAAAGTTTATTTTTTTGATACACCTTAATGGACACTATATAGACGAGAGTTTGAATCCCTGTTTTCATAATAACCTTTAAAACACTTTTTCAGTGGAGGAAAGGATCAGGAAGAAGCCATAGCATAGTGGTTAAGCGTTTCCTTAAGCCCGCCTGGCTATCAACCACCCACAAGTAGAAACTGTCTGTTCTAGCAATTTCACTTAATTGCGTGTTAATATTTTAAGCTACATTCTTACTTAACATCAGATGAGATACCGAACAAAAGCTAAACTTATTATGAATATTATAAAAAATTAAAACTACAAATATAATCTTACTTATTGATTATAATTATATTAAAGGATCTTAATGTTACAAATGGAAATTTATTTTCAATCTAAGCAAAGCTTGTGTTATGCTAACTAAACATATATAGATAATCAACACTCAGCCACACAAATGATAATTGATAAATAAATAAATAAATAAATAATGTTTCTCATTACATGAAAATCAATCATGGGCGAACAACATCGAAACCTCTACCCGCCAGCTCTATTGTTCTACGAGCCGGATCAAGTGTTAATTAGCATTACCATACTCTTTACTCGCTCAGTATCACATCTGAGGATGATAATTACGTTATAATGATATAATAATATCAATATCATAGCCCATTTTTTACCGATGTAAAGTCTTTGATATTACTTGTATTTTTAAATATAAACTGAATTCTTTATCTATAATGTCAGCAAATTATCGAAAATTATATAAAATTAAACAGTTCTTAAATGCTGTAGTTGCTGTCTTCATTACCATTGATCGGAACTCCTGCTTTTTCCAGATCTCTCTTTCCTTTGATTTCCTTTTCCATTTGTACCCTACTCTACTGTCGCTTTTATATCTTCTATCCATCTTCTGTAATTATGCTATTGATAAAAAACCATTTTATATTTATTATAAATATAAACAACATTGTATATAATTAAATGCGTTATTTCAACGGACTTAACGGTACAAAGTTGTTAAACTTTG
This sequence comes from Actias luna, assembly GCA_039707435.1. NCBI lineage: Eukaryota > Metazoa > Arthropoda > Insecta > Lepidoptera > Saturniidae > Actias > Actias luna. Next base: position 9,172,780 of record JAZHAC010000002.1, on the reverse strand, counting down.
TAAAAGCTATTTGTTACCTCTAACAATTGTACAGACAAAATTACAATGTATTCCAGGAACAAATCTGAAACTAGTGTACAATCACAACAGATAACATCCGCAATCAATCGTAATATCCGTCGTACATACTAGACAATAGATTTGACGGTAATGGGTTTTCCAACCTCAGTTTGTGGTCATTTTGCATACTGCCACATTTGTTGTTTGACTGCAACATCGGACATATACCCTTACACACGCTACTACCAATTAGATATCTTAGTTTTATTTACTTGAACAGTGTTAAGTAACCATGTATGGTTTTATACGCGTTTCACTAGCGATATTTCTTACTAGTTTATTTTATTTCAAACTGTGGTTAACTAGGATCTGGGAAAAGTTAATTAGTAAATAATTAACAGGTAAATAACCTTAATACTGTAATAATAATTATATAAGTGAATCGTTTTATATATACATTAGTTTCTTCCTGCGTCTTCACTCGCGCTAATATTAGGTTTGTCAAACAAATCGGATGACGCAATAAAAAAATGATACTATCCTTTTTTACCGTACATCCAATAAGTTTTTCGGGAGAAATAGTAGCCTATCGCCGTCTCCAGGTTCTCATTTATCTTAAAACCAAAATTTATTATAATCGATTCAGCGATTTAGATGTGAAAGTGTAACAAACAAACAAACTCATTTTCGCATTTATAATATTAGTAAGGATAACGATAAGGATTAATTATCATATGTCTACAACTTTAATGATATGGATACATTTTGATAGTTCCTGGTTACCTGCATTTTTGTTTCGATTCATATTTATTACACAAATATCTACTTATGACAACTGTAGCTTCCGTATAAAAAGGTTTTAATACTATTTATCCGCATCCTTATTTTTTTTTTATCGTGGGGAAATGCGTTTCGGCATACCATCCCAACCCGGGGGGATTGGGAAGGTTATGTGGGACTCGCCCGACGAACTGTCCTCTCAGACAGCCAGACTGGTGCAATGAGAGACGGATCCCCCGACCCACCCCTCTCAGTCCAGTTTAGGGCGACGGAAGCGCACGAACGTGTCGACTTCTACCACCCGGACATCTGTGTCGGAGAGGGTGCCCGCAGGGGTCAGCCTCGCGGGCCCTCTCCGCAGTCTCCTTCTGCGAGATAACTGTCTCGCAAAAGGAGACCATCGCATTCCACGAAGTCTCGCTGTCGAGCATGGCTTTTATCACGCTCTGCAGCGAGAGATCCGTCCCCACCGCCGCCTCCAGAGTACGCTGCGACTCGGACCACGCAACACACTCGGAAGGAGTGTGCTATGCAGTATCATCATAAATAGTAAGACATCATACATGAAATTTTACGTGTCTATTTACTTTTAATACTAAATCTCACTAAGGAAAGCGGTAATACAAAGTACAGTATATATCTTATAATGCAAGGGTTCAAATAAAATTAATGAGTTCTTTTAATATATTTTCATTAACTTTATCTGTTCATGCTTAGTCGCTTCTAAACTGCTGGGTAGATTACACAATTACGTGGATGTTGAGCTACCTTTAAATGAAAGCTTTGATTTAATGATATTAAATACAATTTAACCTGCATAACTTCTAGCACTAGATACACATATAATTTTTAATCATAACACTAGTCAAGTTGAATGTTTACAAATTGTTTACGCATCCTTTGTGAAATATATAAGTCAACAACATTTTTTTATATCTTTTACGGTAAATTGATCATGTGAAAACACGATGCGAATGTAACCGTGGTAAATCACTTATCACAGTCATCTCTTGACCTAATAGTTTAAACGAAAGCCAACTCGAAGCCAGTGAATCAATTAGTTTCATCTCGTATGATACCATCGGTACGTAGTTAGCTATCATTGTCCGCCAGTGCCGTTACCGGTAGTTTAAAGATTAATGTTATTGGCTACATTGTTTGAAATGTTAGAAAAATCATCTATTAAATCTACACCGTCCATCAATGACAAAGCTCGGAGCGGTAAGTGATTATTGTTTGCATTTTAATTCCATCGACATGCATATTTTCTTATGTGAAAGACACAAAATAAAATTTATATATAAATATAAAGTAATTTCTAAACCTACACCGTTTTTGCTAATAAAAACGATATTAATATTGACTGACTCTTAACATAAGTAAATAATAATAGTGTAATTTGAATTGCATAAATTGATGATCAGCTCTACAACTATTCATGTAATTTAATTAATTTAATATAACATCCATATATCTATATAATCCGGGAAAGCAAGACGCCAAGAACGTTTTGTTACTTACACTTCATTGTGTTTTCGCTGTAGACATTCTACCACTACGTGCATTTCGATTTTTCGATCAAACTTTGAAATTAATTTAGAAGTTCCCTTTAGAGCGATGTTCGTTCGCTTCAATCCGAGAGCAAATCCCAGTCGTCTGCCAGTCGGTAAGTTATAATTTTATAACTAAGTTTAAGGCAAGAAAATATAGTTGAGGATATTTGCTCTTTACGTTCTACTGTCAAATCTAGATCTAAATCTACTGTCAGATCTGTAAGCGCTTAATGCCTACATCGTGCATATATTGGGTTCTAGTAATTACTTAGTTTTACCATAGAATATCGAAAGAAGTACTTATTTGTAAATATGTATACTAGTATCTAGTAAGTCTACAAACCGTAGCATGGTGATAGGGCTTTTTCTAATACCTGCCTGGCTAGCTACCAGCCTGAAGTTGAAAATCTACCCCCAAATACCAATAGGTGTGTTCCAGCAGTTACACTTGAGTGCCAGCCCCTTCACAGGTTTAACGTGCCCACTAACTTGGGCCGTAGCATCACTTAAGATCAGGTGAGATTATGGCCATAACACTAAAATAACAAATAAATAAAATAAAGTAACAAAAAAAAACTATTTATTCTCATACATATATACATTGGCAAAACAACAGTTAGCATATTTTGCTTTGACTTCATAAAAATCTCGCTACTGAGTTAGTTGAGAAATTCCCCATATAAAAATAAAAGACCCATAGTTGGAAAATAGAAGTATATAACAATACACGGTTTAAAAATTTGGTAGAATTTTAAACCATAAAAAAGTCAAAATAAAAACAATAACTTTTTTTTTATACTTAAGGTTTAGCATTATGGCCATAATCTCACCTGATCTTAAGTGACAATACGGCCCAAGTTGGTATACACGCTAAACCTGTGGAGGAACTGGCTCTCAAGTGAAGCTGCCGAAACACACCTATTGGTATTTGGCGGCAGGTTTACAACTTGGGGGTGGTAGCTACCCAGGCGGGCATTAGAAAAAGCCCTACCACCATGCTATGGGTTCCTCACGATATTTTCCTTCACCTCACCTTACAAAGCTCAAGCTCATTGTAGGTGCTTGGATTCGAACTCACGTCCCTTGACGCAAAGTCGTACACACTACCACTGAGCTATCATCGCTTCAACGTAAACACATCATGTTATACTCAGTTGAACATTTTATTTACTAAATTACGTCTTATATGTAGGTACTACATTGTTTCAGTCCTGCGACTAACATAATACAGATTATTAAAACTATTTTTGCAGACAACATTACTGTAAATTGAATGTTTCAGCGGGTCCATTTGCAATTTAAATTTGTCGCTTGGGAGACGCGTGTCTCAAATATTGACTTAGCGAATAGATGTCGCCTTGAAGCTATGAATAGTATGGAACCAATGCCATTTTATATTTTTATAGTATGAAATCTATAAAAACTACAAAGTTATATTGAAATTATATCTAGATGTATGTAATTTAAAGACTATCATCACAGTAACATGACATTTTAATCGGAACATATTGGAACCAGAATAATTATTGGTATTATACTAATATTAGTCAATGCCAAAAACAGTTTTCCATTTCCAATCATTTTACAAACTGTTTAAAAAGAAATGTATAGATATTCTACATATTGAAATGTTTCAATATAACAATGATCCTGGGAATAATCGGATAGCAAAATGTATGCAAGCTTTTCTGGCTTCACAAATTTTTAGCTGAGATTTTACAATTGACAGCAGATATTTGAAAAAAAAAACATTCATAGCTTCACGTGTCCAGCGTGCAGCAGACGGCCCGGAAATACTTTTCGGATGTCCGCCGGCAGTACGCAGTTAGCTTTTCTGCTCGAATACCGAAAACGTCGATACGTATCACGCGAACATAACGTATTTTTACTAGATAACAAACGCTGTAATTGTTGCCTTGTATTAAATATACATGGAACCTTATATTTATTTGTTGCTTATATCCCTGTAGGATATTAGGCAAGAGAAAATGTAATATTATAATTCTTCTAATATTATAGTAAGGGTTTCTAGGACCCAACACTTATGGCACGCTTAGGTGTGTCATGTCACAGAATTACCCGGTGTATATCCAGTAATTTCCACCCCACGAGAGACTAGAAGAAGTGCTAAATCTGTCTCCGGCCTCTGGCAACACAAGAGTTTGCAGGTCACCATGGTGCGTTTTAATGGGTAGTGTCCGGTGCTTATATCCCAAGAGTTTTGCTTCATAGCCCTCTCGCCTTAGCCTGAGCCCGGGTAATGCGCTTGCGCGTTGCGATGCGGAAGACCGTACACAATAGATTTTTAACGTTGTGTACGTTAATAAAAAAAATATCCAGTAATAAGGCGACGTAATAGAGATTGTACTCAAATAGGTGGCGACAACCATGGCACATAACAGTAAGCTGATTCAAGATAGCGTGTTTAGGTTTGTTATATTTTATATGTTCATGTACTGCGAGCATCACAGGCCAGAACGACAGCAACGACCGCAGTCGAATAGCATTTATCTCCGTGGTCACCGTTCTTTTTGTATTATAACACGATCACCGTAATGCACAATGTTGTAACAATATTATAAACGGGAAAATGAGTTTGTTTGTTACGCTTTCAGGCCTAAACCACTGAATCGATTGTGATAAATTTTGATATAGAGATAGATAGGACCTTGGAGACAGTGATAAGCTACGTTTTCTCACTAAAAACTTATTGGAAGTTAGGTAAACTAAGGTTAACTTAGGTAAGATAAACTTTGTATAAAACTTTTTAGTGTGTCATCCGATATGTTTGAAAAAATCAATATTAACGCGAGCGAAGCCACAGGTAAAACTACTTCTATAAAAATAACTAAAAACGATTTCAAGACAATCACAAAAAAGTTACTTTTATTCACCAGCTCAATTATTAGCGATGATACATAATGTTATTGTTTCTAGGTATAAATAATATATTTTTAACCGAAATATTTAATTAGTAAATCATGTAATCATAACACAAATAAGTTAAAATCATTAAAAATAGGACAATTCAATAGAAAAGATGAGGAAAAGTTTAGTTTCATTTTCGGGAAGCAATATATTTTGTAATATCCGCTTCTGGTTAGCGGAGTTCTCCTTCCGGCGGTTTCGTTTAGACCCGTAAGTAACTTCCAGCACCTAATAAAACATATTCACTTCATAATAAATAATTCATGTATAATAAATTATACTAACAATATTTAGTAGTCGTAACGAGTAGTAGCGTTGGAATGACGTGGTATTTACTACGCTGACATCTCTCGAAGGACAGTAGAAACTGTAAGAAAAATTAATGACATATAACTCACAACAGACAGAGCTGTAATGTATAATAATACTAACATATATATTATGGTATAGTAAGCTAACACAGATGGTGGCTAAGCTGTAATATATATATATATATATTTGCACTCATTAGGTCTGCGGCCGTCGTTGCATGAGAACGTATTTGTACTACATTCTTAATAAAGGCTGTTCTAATTTTGGATATCGTATAATGGGTCTAACTAGTGTATTACTGTTGGATGTCTTTGATAGTTCTTCAGAGGATGATTCTGAAGCTGAATTTAATATCGAATTCCTAGAGGAGATTAACAGGAATATCGGTAAAATTGTTGCTCTTTCACACCCTAACTAAGCAACCAATTGAATAGATTTTTAGCATAGAAGTAGATGAAAGGATGGAAACTAGCATAGGCCACTCTTAGTCCTCCAATCTCCAAACTCCCGGCCTTCGGGCTCCCTAACAACCTGTGCCGATGGATTTCCAGCTTCCTGCATGAACGCAGATTTCGTGTCCTCGTCGATAGGCACAACTCACAGTCCATGTGCGTAAACGCTAAAGTTCCACAAGACTCTGTTCTGTCACCGACGTTGTATCTCTTAGATATCAATGATATGTTACCTCTGGGGTGCATTCATTGCTATGAAGATGATAGCTCGATACATGGTAGTTTTTTTTTTGTTTTATTTTTTTATGTTGCGCAGCACAGTGTCTGTACTGCATCTGGTGTTAAGTACAGTACAATCTAGAACAGCGATGACTGACAATGATCCAAAATTCACAATCAGTCACCGCTGTCATACTGGCCTGCTTAGATAACTTTTCACGCCTCTTTTGAAGGACCCTATGTCATAGGAGGGTGCGTATACGCTGACCGGAAGACGGTTCCACAGCTCTACGGTACGACATAAGTATGAACCAGCAAACTTTTTAGTTCGCGATTCAATAGGAGTCACCGTGAAGCTGTGACACCGAAGTCGCGCCCGCGTGGCTCTGTAATGGAACGGGGAGGAGGGGACTATATTGAAGAGCTCTTCAGAACACTCGGCGTGGTACATACGGTAGAACACGCTTAAAGACGCAATGTCCCTTCGAAGTTTCAGCGGTTCTAGTGCTGGTGGTGTGTGCATCATTAACAATGCGGACAGCCCGCCTCTGCAACCTGTCAAAGGCATCGAGTAGATATTGAGCGGATCCATCCCAGAGATGCGAGCAGTATTCCATGCGCGGCCGAACTTGGGTCTTATAAAGAAGGTACAACTGGTCGGACATGAAAAACCGACGCACTCTGTTCAGGATTCCGAGTCACCGAGATGTTGTGGAGATGACATTCTCGATGTGGTCCTCGAGGTTTAGGTCGCTTCGAATATTCATTCCCAAAATATTTAGGCTGTCACGCATTGCAAGTTGGGTGCTGGCGAGAGAGTTCTGAAGAGCTCTTGAAACTGATTCCCTCTTCTCCATTCCACAATAGAACCACGCGGGCGGGACTTCGGTATCACAGTTTCACGGTTACACCTAAACATCGAGAACGAAAAAGTTTGCCGACTCTTATTGCCGTCGGAACGCGAAGTTGTAGAATCAACTTCCAGTCAGCGTGTTCCCTCCTTCGTTTAATATTGGGTCGTTCAAAAAAGGCGTGAAGAGGTACCTAAGCAGGCCAGCATGACAGCAATGACTGGCAGAGAATTTTTAATCTTTCCCAGTCGTCGCTGATTTAGGTTGTACTGTATTTAACATCAGGTGCAGTACAGTCAGTATGCTGCGCGACATAAAAAAATATTATAAACCTAATATTTATTTCTATTTGGGTAGTTATAGCAAATAAATTGTTTAGTTAACATAATACAAACTTTACTAGGTTTCGAATCCTATAGCCGAGAGTGAATTTCTGACCCCATACAACGATAATATTTATTTTCGACTACTTTGAAAATTTTAAATAAACTTTACTGTAATTGAAGTTTCAGTTGTAGTTGCTTAAAAACTGTCATATTCAAATCATTCATAATTATTTCTACGGCATACCAACTAATTTTGTTTAAAAAAAATGAACTTAAACGTTATGTAGGAGACTAAGATAATAAAAATAATCCTTAATAACGATTTATATAATATATTAGACAAAATATACATATACATATTAACAGGCCTGGCAGATGTTTTTCTGCCTCTTTCAGTAGTTCATAATTCGAACACAGAGTATCTATCATATCATGGAATAGTTATGAACCATCGTTTCAATAAAATACATATATTACATGACTTTTACTTCTATCGGTGAACTCTTATACGATCTTCAGTTTTACTTTTCAATTAAACGCGAGTGTAAAAAAACTATAGTTTGCCAGTTTTATTCTTACCGTAATCTTAACTATTTTATTTAGGTAAACATAAAACCCTTGCTTCTCTAATTGGGCCAGTAAAAAGAATACTTCTATGTATGATGTAAGTTCCATATATCGCATAAACAAATGTAATAAACTTTGAAGTGGCAGCGATCGTCCATTAAATATAAAAGTAATATTACATTATGAGAAAAATAATTCTTCTCTTTGAGACCAAAGTACGAGATAAAATTGTATACTTTTTTATTTAACTTCATCATAAATCTTCACACATAAGCCACGAAATGAGAATACGTTTATTTAAAAGTAAAATTATTGAATGAAAGCAAGTGTAAACTTTATATTTTCCACGGTATATTATCTTGAAATATTCTTTCAGATACCTTACATTATTATTCAATACGTTAGAAAACAAAATCAAAGTACCGTATAAAGCTAAAAGCAAAATATTTACTAATGATGCGTTAATCCATGAAGTATCATAATTTTATTTTTTTATTTAAGTGTAACAGTTTTTAAACCTGATAATTATAATAATTTTTATTCTATACTAGCTGTGCCTGCAACTTCGTTCGCATGGAATGAAAATTATTTAATCTCGCGCCGTCATTCAAATTATAATAACTTTTGATAAAGTTAACCGATTTTAATTAAACAAACACTAGATGTTACTCGACAATAAGTTTTATGATTTCCTTTGTGACATTTTATCATAAACGTTGTACTTTAGCAGTCATGCGTGCACAGACAAACATATAAAAAGATAAACATTCAAAAAATGTTAAAAACGCTGAACATGGATTCTTTTACTTATCCTTTAACATCCTAGCATTTTCTTTTTTGTAAATATTTTCAATGTCCAAAAACAACTTTTCTACAGATTTATTAAATGTATAGATAGAAGATGAGAATGAAAAAAAATACAAAAAAAATAGATTCTATTACATTTATTTTATAAGTAGACGAGTCATTCTCGGTTCGAGTATTTATATTTTTCATTTTTGTTTACATGGGCATTGCTATTCAAATTATAACTGTTACTACTACAGACTTTTTATATACCAATTGAAGGTTAATCATATTGCCGTAATTACAATGTGTTCTTGTAGACAATGACTAACGATTTTTTTAACATGGAAAAATCCATGTATGTATACCCTCTCGCCCCGGAAGGGAGCAAGCGGGTTATATGGGACTACTTACTAAAACTCCAGAGTAACTCTGCCAAATAAATCGGGGCAATAATGGTTCGAACTAGCAAAGAGGGACAGCTTGATACAACCTAACTGTGAACGATCTCTTTTGCCCCTTGGGCTGAGTACCCTCCGCGCTCGCCCACAAAGTCCGGTGAAACTGTAAAAGCTTATAAAAGACTAACAGTGTAGGTCCTTTTAACAAAAAACAAAACTACCCGAACTGTCACGTAAACGGCTGAACCAGTGCAATATAAAGATGGACCCGACACATTTCTCCTTGGCTTAGTACGGGGGATAGCATGAGGTGAGAAATTCACACCATAGCGTCATTCCTAATCGTACTCAGATCTTCTGAGTACAATGCAAAGCGCAACTTTTAGCAGTCTAACATTTAATAAATACTAGAATATTCGTGGAAAATATGATGTTATTTATTACAAAATAGGTATTGAAATAAGAAATAATATTTTAAGGTATTGAAATAAGTTGTTTCTACGAACTTCTAATCTAATTCCAAAAATGTTTCTTTGATAGAAAGTTAAATTATACCCGAAGAACATAATTTACGCATAAGAAATAGCGGACTAATGCCAATTAAATATATTGTGATATACCAAAAAAAATGCAGAACAAACTTATACCATACAGAACTTTAGTATTTAAACACATATACTCACTAAATAATATATTAAAGTGTGACTGTTAACAAAGGATAGGATTTATAAAATTTGAGATTCAAGATGAACACATATAAAGAACATATTTAATATCATCCGAGCAGAAAATGAATTCATGATTACACTGTACCCTTCGTTTAAATTAAACGTTGTTCCTTTATATCACAGAAAAAAAAGGTTTTGATGTATAAAATGCTGCACAACATATATCATTTTCAAATAATTGAGCTTACTTTTGGAAAAATAAAAATTGGCAGATTTTTTCAATTAAATTGGTTAGTGTAAATAAGTTTGGCCTTTGGTAAGAACATAAAATCCTTTACTTCTATGCTCATTTGCTGCATTACATGCGTTTACAAATAATTTGATACTTTATATTAATAAAAAGTAATGCACACAAAAAAAATGCTTAGTATAAAATGTTACACTATTTAGCTACTCACTTCTTGATCTATATACTTATTCAACGAGTAAGACATTTATATTCTATAAATATGAATTATTTACCTTCTATCTGAAGTTTTCTTTACAATTTTTAGATTTAGATTTAGATAATACAAATATTACTAGCTAACTTAATTAAAGGCTCACAGAGGTTCAAGTTACCCAGTATTTTAATTAAAGTGTCTTGTAACAAAGTCATTGTATTTGTATAACTTTATGATACAGTAAGCCTAGCCCAAGGAAACCCAGTTTCGACATTGTTCTTTAATATAATTACGTCTAATAACTGTAATTTAATAAATAATGTCTTTATATGCCAATACGCCGACGATTTTATATTATAGTCTCCTGAGAGAAACTTAAAATATAGTACGCTAAATTGCAAAATACCTTACCTATAGTGGTTAATTCTTTTAGAAAACATAGGTCTCACTTAGCTTTCGGAAATCGCTGAACTCGTCTACAAGTTATAGAAATAAAAAAGAGATGTATACAAAATTTTTATACATAAAGATGAAGTTTCCTCATAAATAAGTATCTACAAATCAGTAATTCTTGCATAGGTAATCTTTGTATATTTTGTATTTTTTGTATTAAGAAAATTAAACATAGTAAAAGAAAAATGTGCACGAAAAATCAAATACCTGAAATGCGGAAACGCAAAACATGAAGAACAAACAGAGCGTTTGGACTATCAATATAATATTTTATGTTTTAAGTCAGTTAAATGCTTTTAAGCACTGATGTATATATTCGTATACAATAGTGATTATATGTAAGAGATGAAATGTAATAGTAACATGCGTTCCAATTTGCAAATGTTTTCCATTATGAAATGACGCACGGACAACGGTCTGAGGTCCAGGGCTCACATAATAAACCGGCATCGGTCAGCACAATTAAGGGGTCCCATTTGGACCTTCGCTAATGGAATTAAATCCAATTAGATTTTACGGGTTACGAGGTGAAGTTTGCCCACGATAAACAAATGGCTCTCTATTACGGCTTACACCTGCTATTCGTTCGTTTGCCCAGAGATAAATTTGTACCTGTCTGCTTATTACATTGAATGACGTTTCTGGCATTAATTAATATGGTTTTCGTTTTGTCTTTCCATGTAAAAATACTTGAATATTATGTAGCACAACATGTTGGAATTTATTGGCAAATATTCTTTAGCTTGTTTGGGCGTTAGAACGCAGTAGCATGAACAGCCGTTCTCATATTTAAAAATTAAAATATTTATATACAACAACTTCTATCCTTAATAAAATATAAAAAAACTTTGTACATAAGAAATATATTCTGTTCGAATACGGAAGCTACACTGTTAAATCTATTTTTTTATTATTAATAGAATTACACTTGTCCATACCATGATTTAGTTTAATTAATAAAGTGTCTACTTTTTAGTATGAAAGGAGAAATTTAATGTTAAAAACATTGACTTTAATCAAAATAACGACACATATTTTTAACCATTAAACAATACTGGCACAAGGAAAATTACAGTATTCAAGACAAACTGTCTATGACTGGCCATCATTACGCTCATACTAGAAGTCAATTAAAGATAGGCATAGTTTTGTTGTGTTGAATTAATATCAGATTAACTGCAAGTCATTTTGCTAATTTGTTTACATGAAACTTTTACAACGTAAGCTGTATCACATTTCAAGCTTACATGCATTCTTATATAAAAAATCGTATCTTTCTTTTAATAAACTTGAAAATATCTGTGATATTACTGAGCATTTCTGCCGAGTATCAAATATATGACGCTAGCAACAGTTACAACTTTTTCTCAACACAAATATGACTAGATAAAATCAATCAGAATCCATCTCACGAATATGGGAGATCAAATACACCAAGCGTGCCGAAGTTGTTTGGCTTGAAGCGTGCTGGGAGTAGCGTCCTTATGTATGATAAAATGTTTGTTTGTGTCATTTTGTGCTGTAGACATACACTTATGATTAGTTTTGATTAAAGTCAATGGCTTTCATGCTATATATAACTCATACCAATACGATACAATTATGTTACTAAAACACGGCTCTACGAACTACAATTCTGCTAGACCTATCAAAATTGTAAGAAATTCTTCCCTCCAATTTTTTTTAACTATTTCTTTGCTTGACTATAGCTAATGTATACCTACTATTTATCAATAAGTAAATGACAAAGAACAACCTTACAAAGCTTACGCTATTACAGCTAAGCAGTAGAATTATAAAATCGAAGTCGTTAAGAATCACAATAGCTACTTCATATAACAAGCAAGTTAATACTGTTATTTTACCAATACTTTAATAATATTTCATTATACCTTAGTATGATCAGTTATTAGAAAAACAATATAAAGTCTTTTGTAATTATAAGAGTTGCAAATCACTGTATCTTTAGGACTTAAATAGAAGCAACAATAATAATGTCCAATTTTAAATACTGTTATTTTTATAAATATCGGGAATTTCAATTTTCTTTTGTTTGTGATAGTAAAATCATTTATCTATATCGTATATTTATTTGTAAACTTATTAATATGTACATGTTTTGTTAACAAAAATAACTTTAACTCCTTTCTGGGTAAAACTAGATATTGCTCTCTTACTTAATCTGGTACTACTTAATACTTTAATCTGGTAATCATTAGATTTAATATAACTTTGTTTTCGTGTTGAATATGTGTGTCCCTACGTTTATTGTATATTAATAGTTTCTTTCATTATGTATGCCGCTACGTACCAAGAAGAGTCGTGAGCTTAAATACGTATTTGATAAAATGCAAAGTTCAAGCGAGAACATGTTCTTCAGTTCCAACATTTCTTGCTACGTCTGGTTTTCGATCAAAGTTTTCCATTTCATCGTTTCCACGCGATAGTGAAGATTTTAAATTCTTTCTTTAGAAAAATGAACTAAGAAAGTCTTTACAATCGATAATATTATATAATAAATTCTTTACAGCACGATTGTGGCGATGCTCACTTAAAAAGCTTTGTAGAATATTGAGTAAATATCAGTTTTCGAGAAACATTAATTTCCTTCCATTAATATAGAAATACGCAACATTCTAGGTGTGGATATTCACAGCGACCTTAGTTCCAGGGATTAAATCGGAAACGTAACTTTTATGGTACTTCAGAAATTCGGAATCTTGAGTCGGATGCAAGAGTTTTTTTAAGGCCGATCAGATGTATCTACTTTACAATGTACAAATTCGGTTAAGTATAGAATACTTTTGGCTCCTTTGCCGATATTTTGATGTCCTCAACAGGGTTGAATAGACTGTTCGCCTTCTAAATAAAACTGATGTTACTAATATAATCAAGCCGCTTCAGTTTCAAAGAGATATTACTTGGCCAACCATGTTCTTTCCTTCTCCAGCGAGTAATCTAAAAAGTTTCTTAGGCGAAAAATTATAATTGTCTTTTATATAATACATCCAAAAATGGTCCTGTAGTAGCTTGTACATAGCAAAAAATTTATAGAAGAAATAACTTACTTACAGCCCATAAACAAATAAAAACAAAGCCCCGTCATCGCGATAGAGTAGTGTCAATATACGATACGAAATCACAATAAATGCTCTTTTATTTATTATGTTGAAATTCATAAAATACCAGACAGTTTGAATGTCTGAAATCGTGTGACAAACTTTTCACACACTAACAATAATTCGGTCATAAACGAATTTTCATGATTTAAAAAATACATCTATCTAAAACGAAAAATTCAATAACAGATACATTTTTTAACGCAACAGGGACGACTTTAATTCGACGGTATCTCCCCTAGGCACTTAAGTTTACATTAAACTTGTCCAAGCGCAAAATTGATCTTTTAGTAAGGGTTTCCTCGACGAAAATATAAATTGCGAATCATGTCTATTAATATTAAGATCTTTTAGACGTGCGTATTATAACTTCTTTGTTTGAAAGTATTTTATTTAAAATTCTTAATTTTGACATTGCTCACGGTAAAATAAACGCTAAAGCTACTTTAACGTGAGCAGTGTTTATCTGTATTATAATATTCGCAGATAATTCTACCATTATTTTGATAGGATTTTTTTTTAAAACAATGTAAGTGGCAAAACGCCCTCTTGTAACACCAGCGTTTTGCTTATCTTATGTCTTTCTTTGTCATGCTTTTTTGAAAACCCTACTAATATTGCATGGTGGTTTTCAATCCCCACCTGGCTAGCTACCAACCTTAAGTTGAAAATCTGCCGCCAAATACTATTAGGTGTGTTCTGGCAATGGCACATGAAAGCCAGTCCCTCCTATAAAAGCCGGCAATGCACCTGCAATTCCTCTGGTGTCCATAGGCGGCAGTGATCACTTACCATCAGGTAACACGCTTGCTCGCTTGCCCCATAAAAAAATAGTCACAACACAGTTTTTTTGACTTCGATTGTCTGTAATATGGAGGTATTTATGCAATCGGACTGCCACGAATCGAAAATATCTCCCATAAGATTTAACTGGTCCCAACCTATCTTTAAAATAAAAAATCATTCCATAACCTCAACTAACGACTTCCAATTATTATTTATTATATGACAAAATCACATAAAAAATCTGTTTACTCATTTAAAATTACTACGGTAATTTATTTTGCAAATTTTACATATACAATCGATTACAATAATGGCTATTTATCTTACTAATTCTTTTTTGGTTAAGTTTCTAAGTTAAGCCTAAACTTTTAGTAAAGAAAACATCCTATTAAAACCATAGCATGGTGGTAGGGAATATTCTATTGTCCGCTATTTTTCACCTTTTCCTATTATAATAAACTCCTGATGTTCGGAAATCGTAACCAACACAGATTTTGGGTTTGGCGAGCCTGCGAGTACCTACTTTACTAATACTACTAAAAAAATTGTTAAGCATATTGAGGGCACAGAATTTCTGTATGTATAACAATTATATGTTTTTGACCAAAACCTCTAACTCCATTACTTGGAATTGAATCCAAAATTGTTATCGTTAAATATTTAAACTTTATTTTATCTAAACATAGATATTTAACAAAATCTCGAGAAATAAATGCCACTACTGAATACCATATTGGATGACGTAATTTTTTTCTGAATAAATATTCCAGACGCCTAAAGTTGATAAAATAATAATCTTTTATAGTTATTAATATTATTTGTTTTTACCTTATCATAATTTAACAGGTAATCGTTATCAGAGCGCAAATCATCAATAATACATAATGAAAAGTCATGATAATCTTTTCCAAAAAATATGCCTTATATAAACCACATCATTTTCCATCCTACTTTATTATCTCCAGCTCATTCGAGTGTTGTACGTGTGTCAAAAGTAAATTAATTTAAAGCTAGATCATAATGCCTCCAAATGTAGCCGATCTTACAGTACAAAACGACCCTGAGAATGAAATTGGAGGAAGGAAAGAAACTATTGTCCCGCCTTCCGCGCCGTCTCATGCTGAAGACTACAAACTTAAATTATTTCAATCGTCTTTAAATAATTTGGCTCATATTTTGATAGGAGCTACAGTGTTCGTTTCTCTCTTTTTTTCGTTTAGAAATGGACTTCCTATTGGAGCAACACCAGTACATATTGTACTTTGTGTTTTAGGGGTGAGTTTATAATTTGTATTTCACTAGTTTATTATAATTTAAATAAAATATTTTAGCTATATTCCTATCGCAAGTAATTACTGTATATTTATGCATTTAAAAATATTAATATGAATATTATAAACATTTTTCAAACGCAAAACGCACAATCTACCCCATTATATTTTGCTTCAAGTAGGAATCTAAGTAAGAGTTTTCTTGTTTATCATTTTTAGTATCAATTTCTTATGGCTGAATCAATACTAAGCTTATCGCCTCACAACGGTTGGACAGCAAATCTTAAATTAGTACATAAAAGACGTATACATTGGATCTTGCAAATCATGGGTTCTGGACTTGCCATTGTGGGGAGTTTTATAAAAATATTGGATAAAAGTGTACACTGGGATACTTTGCACGGACAATTCTGTAAGTATACATTTCTGAATATACCCATATATACTACAATCAATATATATATGTAAATCTGTAAAAGTAAAAAAGAAGCTTAACTTAGAACATTAAATACAAGTCAGTGAAGAAATAATAGTTAGCTGTACCATCCGAATAGTAAGAAATTCATAAATTCATGTTGAATTAAAATAAAACTTTTGATGTTAATTTTAGATATATATTTAAATTTTTGTGATTGTACTTTTCAGCTCTCGTGGCTCTCGTGTTCACAGTTGTATCTTTAGCCAATGGACTAGCATCTTTATACGCCTATGAGCTTAGCAAATTTATACCCGGAAACCTATCAAAAATTTCACACATTTGTTTTGGAACCGTGGCGTTCAGTGCTGCGTCTATCAGTCTCTGCTATGGCTTCGACAAGAACTTTTTTATAAATTGGGCAACAGCCGAAGTAACCTACACTATAATTGCTTTTACGGCCGCATTCACTTTCATAATTATTGTAAACCCTCTCGTTACGTTTTTCAATAAATCTAAAAGCATAATCACAAATTGACTGCAAAAATAAGTATATATAATATATTTTATCAAATTGCTGAAACTGATTGAGTTGTATCGTTGTTTAAATGTGATTCAAAGTGTTATATTGACAATATGCGTATGAAAGACGTGACTTTTTTTCATGCCAATCTCTATGTATATGGAAACTTGTTACCCATTTACATTATGTGTAACAACAGGATCTGACTTCTATAAATATTATAGATAGTACCTATTAATCGTATTCAATCAATTGAAATGCCTAATGAGCAATTTTAGAATTTATTAGTTGATGATGTCTTAATATTGTAATATTAATTAAATTAATCTCTAACTAGCTATTAAGTACATACGTAGTTATGTAAAGCATTTTGTTATTATCATTGATAGCAGTTATTATTATCAATTAAACGATGAAATTAATTTACATCACTATTCCTGAGGTATTTCTAGACGCTGCTCATCACTGTACATCTATATAGTATTGATCATACTAGTGTTTTCACAGCAGCGCAATATAAGAGTTATTTTAATACACAAAGAATTGGCGAAATAATGTGATATAGTTTTATAGTTACATTTTTTATATGTGTATGAGTGATAACTAAATGCTACAGTAATAGTGTGTAATTTAAATAAAGAATTATACATAAAACGTGTTTATTTTCCCATCTCTTAGTATTTATTAGCTTAGCTTAATATATATATATATATATATAAGCTTCATTATTTAAGATAAATATTGTTTGGGGATTTTCATCTGTATTGATATCGTTTTACAGTAGAATAAGTATAATAAGTTCTTACTTATTTCCAAGTTAGAAACTGTTTTAATATAGTAGCGATTAGCTGTCTCTGCGAGTTCGCGTGGAACAAAAATTTAATTTAATCAATTTTGCCTGACTTTGTAACTTTCTTACGTTATGCGTTATGTTAAATAGCCTACAGCCTTCTTCAGTGATTATTTCATGAATAAAAATATTTTTTCAATGTAACTGATAGTTTTTAAGATTACTGCGTTGAAATAAGAAAATTCAAGTGTTTCTGTTTTATAATCTTTATATACAATAAATTGTGTCACTGTGTTTTTCCGCGATGAAATCCAAAATTACTGAACCGATTTTAATAAAAATTTTGCAAACTGATCCAACTTGAGAGATAGGATTCTTTTTATCTCGATAAATGATCATAACGCGATAGATGACTCTGTAGTCAATTCGATTGACTACTCGAAAAGGCAGAACAAGATCTCTCATGTCAGTTAGTATTAATAGAGATATTTAGCCAATTCACCGTATTCATTTTTGTCCAATAATAACAGTAAATAATCACAAACCGTAAAGTTTTTACTACTACCCAATTTTCACCTTAGACAATTTTAGAAATGGTTAAAAGCTAAACTTATTTTACAACTTGGCAAGTCAATCATGAAAGTATGATAAACATTTATCGTTTCTTTTGATGCTTAATTTGTGTTAGATGTACCCAATATTTTTTTGTTAAAATTTGTAGTCATTATAAAATCTATTCTTAGTGTGTTTCCATTGCAAAAAATATACATGCCAATTTCCAACTGAATAGATTATGTAGTTTTGAAGAACTGTGATGATTAAGTCAGTGGCATTGATATAATATACCTACTCGTTTATGATTCACCGTTACGCATTTACTCATAATTCTAGTTTGAAGTTCAAACTACATGTTGTGGTATATTTATCTCTCTTAGGTCGCCGAGATTAGTAAGTGCGGGTTCAACTAATGCGTACGTCACAATGCAAACATGTTTAATGATAATAATTCAGTGCAGTTGCGCGTGAGTGTACGAAGTGGTAATATACCGAGATTTGATGGTGGAATTTATTGGAAACAATATATTAATGTAAATCCATTATTTTAACATTTAACATGAATATTGAACAAGTACAAAACATTTCCTATATACAATTAAATATATTCAATCTTAACTATTAGTCGTGAAATTAAAGATAAGTTTGTTACGATCATCACATAATGGGGAGCGTTTGTTTATCGCAAAAAAATCTGTAGGACTCAATTTTTTTTATTAAAAATGAAACTTTATTTAACTTGTAGTTATATTCAATGTCTTTAGTTTCCAAACCAGTCCTAATAATGACTTAATTATTTATTTATTATTATTTTCCTCATCATTTTTTTGCATATTTACATGTAATTTTTTTATCAATTAGGTATTTCTTATATTTGATGATCCACCTATAAAACGAAATATAGCATAATTTAATAGTTCTCTATACTATAGCAATATAATAAAAAAGGAAGGACGATAAATAATTCTTTCGACTTTACTCGACCATTCCTGATGTAACTTAATATTGTCCATAAAATATAACTTCTTGTTTTTTTGTTTTTACTTATTTTCAATGAAATAAGATTCATTTTCTCTGACTATTCCTATACAATATATTTTAAATGGTATCATGTACAAATGTTTTATTTAATTTTAGGTATATGATTAACTTATTATAATCTTTATCTGTAAGTGTCTCGTAAGGTTACGATGTGCATGACTACACTGTATCTTTACATTAGAATTGGATATTTTACGTAACATATTAATGTTCACGTAACATGTTCTGTTGGCATGCTGAAAAATAAAATAACAATATTTAATCATTCAATTGTACCAAATATAACAGATTTTGGAAATTTCGGAGTAAGTATAAACATATCTAATCTTGTCGGTCGTAAGCATTTTATCTGATAAATATCGCAAAATAAAAGAACAATCGATACGTTTCCCTGTATTTATGTTGTAAAATTATATGTTTGTTTGTATACTCATCAAGTCTATGTATCATTTTTTGTTTCAGATAAAGGTTTATAGATATAAGATCATCTCACTTTAGAGTACTATACCATTTTTTAAAACCAATAAACAGATAATGGCTACAGACTCGAAATTAACCGACATAATATTTAGAATACAGTGTACTAACAAACAAAACCAGCAATATCTAACTAGCCTTGAAATACATTATCACATTCTGTTAAAACATCTGACATATCCATCGATGTGAGATAAATTATATGAATCCCTATACTGTACTTGCATTGTTAGTACCATATTCAACATTGAGAGAAGATTGTACGTATTTATGTAATAAAATGGCTACAACGACTGTGGATTCTTCGACCCAGCCAAATTCAAAGGAAGACATAGATGAAGTAAAAGTAAACACAGATCTTCCACAAACAACAGCATTTAAAGAGGAGAATTACAAATTAACAATTTTTCAATCTGCATTAAATCTGCTGGCTCATATTCTTATAGGAACAGTTGTTGGTGTATCATTAATATACTCGTTTGCAAATGGATTACCTCTAGGAGCTACACAACTTCATATCGTTTTATGTGTTACTGGAGTAAGTAGAATAATTTAGTATTGGTTAACAAAAAAATAAATTAGATAGTTTTTACTAAACCGTAATGTGCGTTTATTACTAACGAAAAGTTAAACACAAAAATGGTTTTAAATTCAAAACTGATGTATCCTGAAATTATTCCTTTCGCAATTGATTTTTCTAAAATTAAGTTTGATCGTCATTATGTATAGGTCGTAAGAAACCTGTTTAAAGAAATCTTCAGTCTAATTAGTTTTGGCTTGCGTAATTCAAGTCCTTATATCTTTTTTTTATATTTAAGGCTTAGTGTTATGGCCATAATTTTACCTGATCTTAAGTGACAATATGGCCCAAGTTGATAGACACGTTATGTGGAGGAACTGGCTCTCAAATGCAACTGTCGGAACACAGCTATTGGTATTTGGCGGCAGATTTTCAACTTGCGGTTGGTAGCTATCCAAGCGGGCATTAGAAAAAGCCCTACCACCATGCAATTCTTATGTATTTAAGTCCTTATATCTAGCAATCTGATTATCTATCCAAAAAATCACGAAACAGTCTCTTGTTTATACCATAAACTAGTTTTACTAAAATTTTAGAAATTTTTAACATAACTTTTTGTAAATATAGAGTATAGTTCACTTACTGGTAGAAATTAGCATCTGTCTTAATAAGCTTAATAAATGAGTTTGTTTTGCACATTAAAATGTAACTTTCCGACATTTGTTATTGTTAGTTATATTTATTATACAAACAGGTAACGAAAAATAGTTCAGTACCTTTTCCTCCTCTGTTTTGAACCAATTTCTTCGATTATCAGCTATTAATGAGCTTTAGCGTAATCAAGAAGAAAATGGTATTTTTTTTACCGTTACCAGAATATTCTCATCAGTAATGATTAAAGTCGAACATAAACCATAAATATAGGAAGAAGACTATGATCATATTTGGGACATTAACTTATGATAGTCAGTATTATAAAAAATACTTTTAGTATCAACTACTAATGGCAGAAGCTATACTTAGCTTATCACCTCATAACACTTGGTCAAGAAGCATGAAATTAGTCGATAAAAGAAGAGCTCACTGGATCTTGCAACTGGGAGGTGCATCGTTAGCTATAGCTGGATGCTTTATTAAAATTATAGATAAAACTGTTCACTGGAATACATTGCATGGGAAATTTGGTAAGTACTTTTCAATAAATAATATTTAGAATATATGCAGGATGATAGTTAAATATTCAATAGTTTTATTTTACTGATATCATTTAAAGTTTGTATCTGAAAAGTAACTCGATTTTAATGGATCATTATTTATCTTTCCATTACGTATAACTATAATGTACCACGGATTTCTATAATAACAAAAAAATATAATCTGTCATTTACATTAGCTAAAGAATTGTACGCTAGTTGTAAACTACGAAATTAGCTTACTTTATATGAAAATATTAATTACATTCAAACTATATCTTTTTATATCGTATTTTTTATAGGTTAATCTTAGGCCACAGTCTCACCTGACGTTAAGTGACGATGCGGCCCAACATGTTCGATACGCTAATCCTAATGGAGGGACTGGCTCTCAAACACAACTGCCAGAACACACTTATAGATATTTGGCGGCTGATTTTCAACTTTAGGATGGTCAGTCATTAGTCAAGTCAGTTAAAAAGTGCCCTACCACCATGCTATGGTTTCATCACAATGAATTCCTTCACCTAAAACTCAAGCTCAATTGATGCGACGTCCGTAATATTATAAGATAATTATTTTTTTCTAATGATGTGATGAAAAAAAACATCTACGAAATTTCCTCTCGCTATGGTTTCGACACGGTGATTGCATGTTCGAAACCGCGTCGCCCAACAAGGCGACAGATGGCCGTGCGGTTTTAGTGGGTATTTCCGGTGACTAGCGCCGTGCGAGCCCCACGTAGTCTTCCTAGTCCCCCCGGGCTGGGAAGGTATGCGTTAATGCATTTCCTCACGATAAAAAAACGTGCTACCCTGGTTCTAGCTAAGGCAAGAGAGGTGTGTGAATCGGATGACAAGCACCGTGAAACCTTCCAATAAGAAACCATGGCGGCATTATCATCATCATCATTACGGACAGCTCTTTTCAACCCACTGCAGGGCATAAGCCTCCTTTTTACGGCAATCTTTTTTGTTCTGTGCCAGTCTTACTCAGAGCATGGCGACATCTAGCCCTCGTATTTCCAAAGACCAGGGACAGCTTTCACATTTATTCTAGTCTCCGGCGAGATATAAGCTAATTACCTTCATATTTAAGTTTAACTGTGGTTGAGCTGTTTCACAATTACTTTGCTTATTAAATCAATAATACATAACGTTACATAAAAGAGTAGTGAGTAATTTGATTCTTATTTTCAGCGATCGTGGCCCTAATCTTCACAGTGATCAGTTTAATCAACGGATTCACTTCATTATGGGCCTATGAGTTCCGTAGATTCATACCGGGAAACCTGTCCAAGTTGACGCACATTTGCTTCGGAACTATTGCGTTTACTGCTTCGTGCATCGCCCTTTGCTTCGGTTTTGATAAGAATATGTTCAGGTTCTGGTTGTCTAGCGAAATCGCCTATACCCTCATATCTCTAACCGCTACATTTACATTTATTATCATTATAAATCCCGTGATAACAGTCTTTACTAAAACCACAAAAGTTTTTAGGAAATGAGAAAATTTAAAATACGTAATACATACATACAGACATATATACCTGTTACCTATATTTCATTTAAATTTATTTTGCTCATTTGAAAATATATGATCTGAAATTATTTTATCAAGTTGTATTCATAATAATATTGTTAAATGTATATAATAAGTTTTAAAATATACCTACAAAATCTATATTACAAAATAATGTTTAATTAAAGAGCATAAAATGTACATTATTGTGTGTATATACACGGGTTATAATAATTTCAATATAAAGATATCATTTATTTAAATCATAAGATAACATTCTAACTTATTCAAGTTATATTAAACATAGTTTATTATACTAGTTCAATGAATTCTAAAATTATCCTATTGCACCATTACTGTCAATTATAACAAAGCCGGGACAAATTATTTAAAAAAAATTGATATTATAAGCATTTTCATTTTTAATTAGAACAATGTTATCCAAAAAAATAATATTAACAACCACATTTTATACACGGGAAAATACTTGTGTTATTTACACGGATTATCCTTGTTTTGATCAGAATTAAAATTTTATATCCACAAATTAACCGCTATAGAGTAGTGTAAGAGTATCTATACTCCAATCCCATATTAATTAGAAAACTACATTTAAAGTTGGACGATAGCTTATAAGGCACTTACAATACGAAAATGATATATACAACAAAAAACTATGAAATTGATACCTACATTAAATGCGGATATTATGAATAGGTAAAGAAAAACTAATATGCATATCATTCATGTTACACTTATCATGTTGTGGAATATACTTTATATAAAATTAAAAGTGAACTGATAACAGTTTTCTAGAAAAAAAACATATTGATATTTTAAATAAATATTGCTCTTTACTAGCTTACGACTGAAACGTAAGAAAATATATATGGTTCGATGTTAAATAAAAAACAAATTTTTGTTTAGCTATATGAACCAAACGTAAATATTACAAATTTGATGACGCCATACATATTAAATTATTATTTTACAAATTTTTAACATTATTACAGTTTTTTAATTTATATATATAATAAAGTATAATTCTTTAAAGTAATACCATTTCTAATTAATATGTTTATATTTTCGATTCTTAGTTTACGGTTAAACTGATGAAAAAACTTCCAAATGTTATCAAATTCCTTCACTAAATCCAATTATTGAATACATAGTAGATTAACACTCTAGACATTTCTAATCAGTTTATTACATTTTATAAGTATTGATAAATAAAATCTAATTCATCAAACTAGAACAAACTAGTTCTAATGTATGTTCTTATACTTAAGCCATACAGAAATATACATATTAAATTGTTATTATCGTATTTTCGGCAGCATTGTAAATTACTATCATAATTACAGACGATTTTTTTTTTTTTTTATAAACAAAAATAGTAAACACAATTTCGTATTACAATGGGTAACATAAAATTAAAATAAATACAAAACAAACAATGTCGTTGAATTCGATTGGGGACAGGTAAGCGATCACAAACGATAACTTGCCTCGCTCCCACCTATCTTTATGGTATCTAAGCATATAAAGGGAACTCGGCAAAGAGTAATGGGTTTCGATACGCACATTGTGGAATAGAGCATTGTTGCGATTGCTAATATTTGAGATGTACTGGTGTATCTATTGATAAATGCGAGACTGCGCGCAAGAGCACACCTTTGACCGAGAACCTACTGTGACATTATTCATATATTATTGTATTTGGCGTAGATATAGAAAATGTGGAAGTTTGTAAAATACAAATCCAAAGCAATAAATAATATAATAGAATTGCAAATAATTCTCAAACGAAATGCTAGTTTAAGGGAACTAACACCGATCAGAATTACCTGTATCTATAGATTTGATAAAAGAAAAATTCCAATCAAATGTACTTTGAAAATGGGTTTACAACGATTTTTGATTGAAGAAACATCAGACCCTTCATTAATAAATAATATTAAAAACTTTATCTACATTTTTTATATTTAAGTATAGATTTTAGTATAATTGTAATGAATCTAAAATATAATTATACGAATATGAAATACAGCCCAGTGATTAAAAATTACGATAACAATTTGCACTCTGAACGAAAAAGAAACATTTATTATGTACAGAATTTTCTAGAAAACAAGTGTATGACATTCATATACTGTATATGATGTCTATCATGAAGCCTATCAAAATGTCATACTATAATGCAGGATATAAACGCATGAAATTTGATACTTATATGTTTAGTGATATCAGAAGACAAGATAAGATAAAATGTCATCGACTGGAATGTGTTTTAACTATGATAGCAATAATCTAACACAGTAATATTGTTTTAGTCATCGTTCAATATGCATGATTTTTACTTCCTTTACATAACAGAAGAATTTCTTGAAAAAATCGTGTAACGCATTCATTTTAAGGCATAACACTCATTCAGATTTTTTCAATATCAACTAATGACCTCGTGATAAAACGTTACCACCCAAACTTATCACCATCTTAAATGTCTATCTCAATACTAAAACTTATTGCAATTGATTCAGCGGTTTAGGCGTGAAAGCGTAACAAACAAAGTTACTTTCGCATTTATAATACTAGTAAGGAAGTTAGGATATACGTCGTTTTTTGTCTTTAAAGACCAGCTGATGCCTCCGACCTAGTTCGCATTTTTCCCAAACACCACGTCTGATCATAAAATCCGTTCATAACGAATTGATCTCCGCGTCGTGAAAGGAATATCCACACTAAATTTGAAGACTACAGGTGTGGTAGTTCTGGAGATATCGTGATTAGTCAGTGGTATTTCGCTTAGATATGTAGTATAATACGAAGTATACGAGCACTTAATGAATAAAAAATAAATTATATTGTTACGACTGATTTGAACACAAACGTTTCAGTACAAATCTACTCTATTTCTGTAAGACATATCCAATTTACGAGTATTGCGTATCTTTGAGAATTGAAGACTCTATTCAAAGAGAATAATGAGCCTATTCCTCGGAGAAGGAACAACTTCATAAAATATTCTGTTTAATATTTGCATTATAGAAATAGAAAGGTAAATTGTAATAAATTAAGATTTAACATTACTACATATATATGCCAGTGCGATCATTTAAATCATATTATTAACCTAGTAATCGTACTATTTGATCTAGTGTTCGTAGAATAAACTTATTATAATCGAGAGTTTAGAACGACGTTTTTATTTCATGATTGGACATCATGAGGGTATATGATAAACGTACCCTTAGATATCTATCTAATGCTATTTAAGTGAGCTTTTTTTTAAATAATCAGTTCACACATATGTAAAATCGTAAAATGTAGATGTTTAATCAATATGGGATTAGTATTTGAATATATTTTTTTAAATTAACCCCAATAAAAAAATCGACTTTTAACTAGGGTACTGGGGGTATATCTTCTTATACGAGTTGTTAAATTAAAGTTATCTTTGGAAATGAAGAACTTATAGTGATTCCGTGGTCTAACCGCCGCATTGTGTTATTTTAAGTAGATCGATAATAGGAATGGTACAGAAGAAAATCAACATTCATCCTTTGTCGGCAAGGTTTATTTAATTTGACACACCGAAAGCTAAGAGGTGAATAAATCCGTGTTAAACATGCTGTTACTCTATCATGTAATTCAAATATTACTTACCTACCCACATCACCTAAATTTAAAATTAGTCAGTTACTATAAAGTATATTAAGTAAAAACTGTAAAAAGGGTTGCTCTTATTGTTGCTAAAATGCGAAAACTGGTATAGTATACATATAATACAAGAGCATGTCAGCGTGACTTCTGAAAACCTACAATATAACTATATTCTATGTTACTGGTTGATGAACGGTGTAACCATATTTCCATCATAATGAAGGTATAACCACTCAAGAATCACAGCAGAAATTCATAGATCGTTGCAGGATATGAAAATAATTTAGAAACAATATTATCGTAACATTATCGTAATCAAGTTACGTCAATAGGTTTATATAATTTAATCACATTGTTAGAATATTTGTGAATTGTATGATTTCAAGTCTAAAGTATGCCCGATTAAAAATTACATTAGGCTCTGTAATTATGACGCTACTATCTGATTAGTGATAAGATTAGTTAGTAGCCAAAACAATTTAAACTTAGCGTTTCTGTCAGTAATTCTATATATAGGGGGGCGTCTAATTAGTTCGATGTATTACTTGAATAATTTTTCTTAACGTAGAAGCCCTCTAAGAACGAAAGTTACCATCAATAGCTATTGGAGGATAAATCAGGTATGAAGTTGCGAACTCCACCAAAAGCCAATAAAGCAAGTCAGAAAGCTAATTATAGAATAATGCTAAAGTTTATTTTCATAAATCACGAAGATTTTCTGTTATGGTAGTGTACGGAAAATTATATTATCTAATATTAAGCACAATATGATCCAAACCCGTAAGACATTGTCATTCGCCGATATTATGACAGCCTGTGTGAATGCCTCTTTACCTTTCATTTGAAGGGCCCGATGTTATGAGAGACTATTCCACAGTTTTACAGTCCAAGAATCACAGACATTATGAACTTATTAATTTGACCCAAAATGTTGTACGGATGCCGGAAGACTGTGACTTTGAAGTCCAGCGCGTGTAGTTCTGTTACGTAAAAGAGATGGATGAAAGTAAGGTTGAATAGATCTTCGGATCATTCGCCATTATAAGGATGATGATACACAGCAATAGCTACGCAGCTGATGTGGAAATAGAATAAATTACCTTAGTAAAACAAAAAATTATTATAATTATGAAAATACACTTTTATATTAATATTAAAAAAACCTATTTAAATGTAAATGTACAAAAGAAACTATTAATAGAAAGTTTAAACATACCTACTTTCAAGTTAGCGGATAATAATACCGTTACATATATTTAATGTATAATATACCACATAATGTTTGTAAAAACTTTTACCAACATAACATTTTCAAAGTACGAACAAAGTACATTAACGTAAAGTACTCATAGAAAGTAGAACGTCGTACATACAGGGCACCGCATAGACTATATTTAAATTATATATCGCACATATACCACTTTATTATTTTAGTTATAATCGCACTCAAAAACATTATCGTAGAATTTAAAACAATGCACTAATTTTAGACATTTACTTTAAAATGACCCACGGTTACAGCCACCATGCAACTAAATGAAATTTGAAAATGTATCAATCTTAGTTTCTTTTTAGTCACGTACACTTTATCATAGATAATTTTCTCACGTATGTCGGATTCCAGTGATATGATGCTAATTGGGATATAATTAAATTATCCTCATTTTGAGATTCATTGATAAATTTTTAATAGCGTAAATCAACTAGACCCACTCTGTACCCTATACTTACATCTAAGGGTCAACTATTGTAAGGTAACCCAACCAACAGAAATATAAAACTGAAGCTCCCGTCTAAACACGAATCCTCATATAATTAAAAAAATAAACACAGATTGCCTAAAAAAATATTTACATTCAAAAACAGTTATAAACCTTGAAATACTATCACAAAAAAAGCACACAAAAAAAATTTACAAAACAATCCAATTATGAAAATTTGATTATATTTATATCATGCTCATTATAAAGGAAGTAGCAGTGATAAATAATGAATAAAAAATAATTAATTCCGTCAAAAAATATATGATGAAATAATCAACGCAGCGTTTAAACGGAGTTGTGAATAGAGCCGCACTAAAACTGACTGAAGACATAAGAAATGCCGGCATACCGCGAGATACGTGGATTATTTTCATGTTGTTTTTACCAAGTAGACCGCAGGGACCACTAAGTATACTTAGTACTGCCAATACTGCCATTATTAAACCTGAAAATAGAAATGGCGAATGAGCGTCGCCCAAAAAAGTTGCCGATTAGAATTTCAAAGCCACCCACAACAAAATTCACTTCAAAAAGCAAAATAGGTACATCGAATTTTCATTTTATAATTCAATGTATAGTTTAAATAATGCCTTGCCAGTGATTCCATGGACACTGTGTGATATTCCTTTCTTTAAAATTATTTCTGTTGTACCTACGATAGCGCAAGTCATTCCACATAGCTGGAGAAAAACGTGAGCGAATCGTCTATGACGCTACCGCATCGGCACCGACCATCCGTTCGCGTGGTTAAACCCTAATATAGCTTCTGCTGAGAAGAAATAGTACTGCAAATAAATGAAATATAATATTTCAATAGCCTTCCACGTTTGATGAACAATCGAAAGATGCCTGATTCGAATTGTAAGCACAGTATAAATCTAAAATCGACTATCGAGAGCCTATTGAATATACATACACTGACGCTGATACCGGACCAAAAAAGTCTATATTACGACATTATCACTATATGTGCGGTGGTCGCGAACCAGTTGATTAGCCCTAGAACGCAACAAGCATAAGAACTACAATAATGGGTGATACATATGGTGTATGGTAGACACGATCCAGTCCGACACAAATGTCGTGCCTGTTATCTCAACACTTCGAAAAGAGTACACCGTTACTTTAATGGTGTAGAATAAACATATTATAATTATTATATTAACGATACGATTAAACGAAGCGATGATAGTTCAGTAGTAGTGTGTACGGACTCTGCGGAAAAGAACGTGACTCCGAATCCACCTACAATGAGCTTGAGCTTTCGGTGAAGGAAAACATCGCGACGAAACCATAGCACGATGGTAGGGCTTTTTCTTATGCCCGCCTAGCTAGCTACCATCCTCATGTTGAAAATCTGCCGCCAAATACCAATAGGTGTATTCTGGCAGTTGTACTCGAGAACCAGTCTCTCCACAAGGCTTAGCATGTCCGCCATTTTGGGCCACATTGTCTCTTAACATCGGGTGAGATTGTGGCCATAACGCTAAACATTCATCATTAAAAAAAAACTTTTAACTGATTTTTTATATATTTCTGAGAATATCATTAAACTGTTAATCGGGTGCGGCACTCCTAAAATATATTGATTTAAATTACACATGATAATAAAATTTAAAGCCAGTCAACATAATTTATAAACCAGGAAATTGATTGTGGCTTAACTATTTTATCTGTATGCCGTGTACAGTTATTGTAGAATTATATTTATATAATTAATAATCTGATAATTAGATAAATACTAACAATTAGTTGTCACGGAATAAATGAATATACTTAAAATGACAACTCCAATAAATATTTGTATAAATCCAAAGACGACAGAACAAAACACTAATTTGCCGTAATCAAATTTGCCCGCCTGGCTAGCTACCACCCTCAAGTTGTAAACCTGCCGCCAAATACCAATAGGTGTGATCCGGCAGCAGCACTTGAGAGCTAGTTCTTCTACAGGTTTAGCGTGTCTACCAACTTGGGCCGTATCGTCACTTTAAGATTAGGTGAGATTATGGCCATAACGCTAAACCTTAAGTATAAAAAAGAAAAAATAAATAAAAAAAAACCGTCTTGATTTATAAAAATGACATGCATCGCTTTTTATATTATATATCTGTTATTATGACATATTTTTATGACTCGGTCAAGCAAATTTCATAAGCAATAATAAACCCTGGACTGCACGATTGGCCTAGCGGTTAAAACAATTGCGTCACTGCGGCTGTCGCGCCAAAGTACAAATAAGTACCGCAGTATTTCTTTGGTCAACGAATATTTTTCCGAGATTTTTTGTTTTTTATATCCGTTAATTGTGATTACAAAGTCCTTCACACTTGACATAGACGATATCGTTTGTCTACATAGGCAGATGCCATAGTAAAAGGCCGTACACAAAATACGTCAAGAAAAATTTATCATAAAATAATTTCTCTACTTAGTTTGTTTAATTATAAAGACAATAATATTGATCATCATAACATTGACTTAAAATAGAATAACTATATATTTATTTTTGGCCTTGAATTTTCAAGTATCACACATCAAAATCAAGAATGCAAACTTACATTATAATTTCACATCGATCATAATATTTCTAACGTTATTTGTGGCTAATACACCTTTAAAATATTATTGGGACTTCTATCGTTTCGTAGTGTGTCTAGGATATGTACATAGTCTCGGGTCCACGATTTTTATGGTGTCATGCGTAAACAGTAGTCACAGTCCTTTCATGAAGAATACCAGTATTTGTACAATAATATGTAGTACTTTGGCAATGAGCAATAAAACAAATATTAGATTAACTTAATGCTAAACAACACAAAGATGCGTGAATATCCGTAGAATGCATAAAATATACAAAGGTTGTAACATGTAAGGCTCCAATCATCAAATGAGTAAATACTGTTTTACAATATTAAATTACTGAACTAATTACTAAAATATGAACAGACCCAGAAATATTTAGATTTTTCCACAGTAACCTCAGGGTTGAGTGTGGATTCCTTTATTTTTTGTGGTTATTTTCTAGATGTTGTATACGTTCCAGAATTCTATAATCTTGTGCAGCTTTTAGATAAAGGCACATAGTTCATTTTTATATGAAATAAGGTGTAAATACTCATCAGAGATACGAATAGGGTATATGAATAAAGCCTGCAATTCTGATTTTATGTCATTATAATTTTAAATTAACTAGCACTGACCAAAGAGGATTTTTTTAATTTGTAATTAAAGTTCTTCTCGATAAAATATACGTAAAATTCGTGTTTTTCTACCAAATACTAAAGACACTAGTTTATTAAAGATAGTTTTTTTAAATCACAGCAGTCTTGTTACGTACTGAAATAAATAAAATTTAATTTGTATACAAGTTTATTCAAATTTTTATAAAAAGTCTAAACAACACATCAGTTTTCCCAGAGGAGAAAATACTATTACTAATGTATAAAATATACAAAACATTATCGTAAAATATTTCATTTCTTTAACTGGAACCCATAACTCAATTTTTGGTTTCATTAATCCTAGTATAAAACATATCGAAGATAATACGAATGCTAATACTCCAAAAAATAAATGTACAAGTTTAGGAAAATCTTTATTAATAAAATAAGCGGGTATTCCACTAACTAATGCAATAATAGCAAATGCGTCCGAGGATAAACCTGTAAAATGTAAAATTAGTTTCACTTTCCGTTCTATTAAGCCTATAAAAAAATAAACAGAACGTTCATGTTTAATGTTTATTTAAGGTCTAATTTTCATAATACTATATGATAATTTTAAAATTTTACAAAGTTTCCATTTTCCGATATAAAAGAAAAATTAAATATTTACGCACCAGCTATAGAATGAGCCGTAAATGTGGACTTAGAGATGCCACTGTGTAACATTATTACTACTGATCCTGCTAATGTACAAATGATTCCGAAAAATTGGATAAAGAAATGTTGGAATTTCTTATCTTCAGTTTTCAAAGGTACGGTTGCTCCATTCAAGCTATTTAGAAGTAAAATTCCTGTCGGCATACAAAGCTGAAACTAAATTAATTTAGGGGTTAAATAACGCTTCAAAAAATATCTTATATCTTTACTTAATGTACATTATAATACTCCGAACGGGCTACCAGAGGGATGTGTTGGGCTCACAAGATGAGAATCATCCGATATACACGCTAAAAACAGCACTAACATAACATTCCTATTGTTGCTAATGTACAGGGACTGCTTTTGCACTGCTTTTTATCTCTATCGGATAGAAAATACCTACTTCGTTATGTCTGAAATTGACACCCCTCTCTGTAGTACATCTGCTAAAAACTATTGTAAATTATTTTCTGTTTAAAGATATACCTACCAAAAATATAACCAGATCTAATTTCTTACCGGTTTTTCGAGATGACTGGGTTATTTTTTGAACCGGTGGAAATTTTGACCGTTATAAGCGACTTTCCAGGGCCTAAACTTAATAAGTAAAGTTTTTTGATTTGTTTCGTAAAATCTTAAAAATACTTAGAAATGGTAAATTGTAGACTGATATTATTTGTTCTGATAAAATCAAGAGATCTAAAATGGAAAGCAAAGATTTTCAACAATACGAACATATTGTGGTGACAGATAATTAAGCAACAAAGTAATTTATCATATCTTTGGCATGTATACGGTAAAATGTATTCATATTTATAGTAAACTATGATACAAATGACTATACCAGAAGATGAACACAACTGAAATAATTCACTTTTAATCCTAAATTATTTTGGAGCAATTTTCTGCTAATCATTAAGCATATAGAGAGTATACTAAATTTTATACAATTTAAATAACATATGTGAGTATTTTACATGTTAAAAATAAAACACATTTACCCCAACGGTACATAAGAAAATATGCAAATTCATTAGCACATTTCTTTTAGTTAAGTCAAGAGAATAATACAGGACTACCATTACTGAAGCAAATATCATCATATTCGCTAAGGACAAAAATGCTGCTCCACAGGTTTTTCTTCTGTATACCTTTTTCGGTGGATTTACAAGAACAATTTTCACAGGTCCCACGAACTCAAAAGCATGAGGCTCTTTTTCTACACACTCAAGGTTACAAACTCTGCCGGCTAAATCCATTTCGTTATAATTTTTAATAAGATTTAACAAAGTCTCATTTTTATTTAACGCCATTAACCAAAAACTTCTGATAAATAGAGCAAAATTGTCACTGTCACCCTGTCAGTAGTTTATTGTAAACAGAGTTTTCAATAAAATATTTTTTCTGAATTAAAACGAAGTTATTATTTTAAAAAACATCATAAGTTGACTCGATATATCTAGTACATAACAGTCATCTTAAAAACAAAACTAGAGAGATTCTTAAACTCAATATTTTAACACATCTCTATAAATATCTAAAATAAATTGTACATGACGAGTACGCTTTTCGGACGAACCTGCATTACGTTCCAAAGTTTCCTGGTATTACAAAAAACCTTGATAAATTATCGTTATTCGTATGAAAACTCGACCTTAATATAAAGAATTAAAGAAAAACGGACAGCATACATAATACTATGGATCAGTAATTCGGTTATGGAATCGTGAAAAAGCGCATCACAAATGTACATACACATGGTACAATATATTGTCGACGATTTCAAGCGAAAAGTGAAACTTAGAGGATCAAGAGGAAAGGTTTTTTTTATTAAAAAATCGTGACAATGATTCTATTTCAAACATATTTATACCTAACAATAATTTATTGTTTTACAGGTAAAAGAAAAACTTACACGAGTATTCAACCCATGAAAACAAAGTGTGTTAGATTGTTGAACCAGTTGGTAAGATGTTTACACTTTAGCATTTATTTAACATGGACAGTCAACAGAGCCCATGGTGCGGACATTATAAAAAACATTTTTGTTTTTAGGTATTTATTTATTTATTAATAATAGTTCATCCACAGTAACATAAACTAACATATTTACACAAACAACATACAATTCATTATAAGTGCAGCAACTTCTTACGGACAAACATCAATGAGCAAATATCTTGTACTACCTACTTTAGTATTTTTCATACATCCAACAAACCACACATTATACAATACATATTAAAAATGGAAAATCAACAAGAACAGAACTACCCCGTGGAGTCTTCCAACTACAACAACCTGGACACAATAGGCTAGTACGATTGAAATTACCCACCATCACACAAAATATAGATATCGTGTTAGAGAGTTAGGTTTGTGTAACTGATACCTGAAATTATACTTAAGGATCAGATTCAAACCTAACAATGTATAAAAAATATATTTAATCAAGGGTGCTATAGAACTGAATGAGGGAGCGATGTCAGTATCTAAAGAACACAAAAGTCCGAACAATAGCCACTGAAACGTTGTTTTTAATGTTCAGTTAAGGATGAAGCTATAATCCTCGACAAAATTACTTTACCTCCGAGATTCTGGCGTCCTCCGACAAAACGATACTTCGCCTCGCCTACCATCATTACGTTTTATTACACCGAAGGTACACGGGTTTGCTTTTTTGACGTATAAATATAAGAAATTGTCGTAATAAAAGGGAATATCTTGGGTCGCCTTAATAAAG
The DNA here is from genome assembly GCA_039707435.1 of Actias luna. NCBI lineage: Eukaryota > Metazoa > Arthropoda > Insecta > Lepidoptera > Saturniidae > Actias > Actias luna. The sequence continues at coordinate 9,137,795 of JAZHAC010000002.1, read as the reverse complement.
AGAATAATGCGGCATCTGTACCTAAACAAGCTTCACAACTATACTTCCAAAGTAAATAGGGCCTATAAAAATATATTAGCACTTTTTCATTTTCCGAAGAAATACTTCCAGTGTTGTGAGGAATTTTTAAATTTTTGATTTCAAAGTACCTTATATTCTATTGTAATGTAAAATCGCATAATATAAAAAAATTAAAATCTTTTCCTCATTTTTTAAGCATTTTAAAAAACTAATTTCAAGCAATGATAATTTCATGGAAGCACGCAAGCAAAATTGTAGTCACACGGTTGGGGCGAACGGTAAAATCTCAGAATTATTTAACATAGGTACTCAGTAAAACATACTTGTGGCATTAATATAGAATTTAGTAAAAAATATGAAAATTCTTTATATTATAAAAATATTATAGGGTAGATCAATATATGAACGATGATGATGTCTGGAATTAACACCTCTCTCTATGTATCTGCTAATAACTGATGTAAATGCAAACATTAAATAATAATAAAAAAAAAACCTACAATAATTTAAACAGCCCGAATTTCTTACCGGTTCTTCTTGATGACTGGGCTGTTTTTCCGAACTTGTGGTAGTTTTGACCGTCTCAAACTAAATTGAATAAAGATTTTTTATATCGATTAAAAAGTTTTAAAAATTGTAACAACCAAATTGGTACAGATTATCCAATTGCAAACCGATGTACGCAACCTACAGTTGTACGGCTTAACCAAACTCGACATCACAGTTACCTACATTATAATATATATATATATAAAATAAGTAATAAACATTGGAGAAAACTATTCAAAAGTTATCATTATCCATATGAAATCAATTATACAATCCTTGCAATAAATATAAAGCGAAGAAATTAATTCGATCGCCGAAGCAATTACAAGGAGTCACGATGGCAAGTGATTCATGATGTTCATCCTAACTACTTTTATAAATAAGGTAATGTCAATGTTTGTTTTTATTTTTCAAAAGTAAGATCATGTATTCATACGGAAAATTAATTTATAAAAATAAAGAAACTAAATAAATAACATTAATAAAATACGTCATTAAATATGTACAACTAAAAATATATAAACTACATGAAAATACATCCATAAATTACGTTTACAAACACGCGGATAGAGCCGCTAGCAAAAGTTAGGCGAAACATAAATCATCTAAGGTAGACGTATGTATAGCCTACAAGAATGTCTGGAAACACGCGAATTAATTATGCAAATATTTCATAATTACTTGGTTCGTTTTTGCACGGCAATTAAGCTTTATTTGATCATTAAGAAACGTCTATAATATGCATAGATGGATGTAGACAAGAAGTGTGTCACGTAATTTTGCTAGGTGTTTCATTCTTCATAGTTGCATATAAATTGGAGTTCGAATAAAGACCTAATAAAATAAGTTTGAAAACAATGTGACGATATATCCATGCAGCAACGAATAAATTTAATAGCATTTATTTTTCGCCTAGCTAGAAAGGCATTATAACAATATAACAACTTTCTCATAAATTTTCCGTAGTCAGATTCAAAGTAAAGAAAACTAGCGTAGTTTCATGGAAGTTCATTTCTTACATTCTACGTGTATAATGTATGCCGGAAACTTTGTCGAATTACAAAATGTAAATATATGAGGTCTGGACCCTCCTGCATTAGAATCGCTTAAAAGCATTGTCTTGTTTTCTTGTGAAATAAGATGTTGGGTACGATCCTCACGTCTTTCAAAATTTTCTGAAGATTGTGTATGTATATACTTTCTCGCATAGTTATACATATATATTTTGTTTAGGAAGTGTATATAACAGGTATTATTTATAGGTATTCCAGTAGTTTAAATTATATAGCTACTTATTAATACCATTAAAAGTTCTAATTACTCTAAATTGTATAAACGCCACGGATATACGTATGTATATTTTTTATGTAACTAATAATTATCAATCATTATCCTTACTAATTATAAATGCGAAAGTGAGTTTCTTTGGTACGATTTAAAGTCTACACCGCTAAATCGATTATAGTCAATTTTACTATAGAGATATACGGAACCCTGGAGAAGGTGATAGGCTACATTTTCTCATGAAAAATTGTTATAAGTGGGGTAAAAAGAAGGATAAAGATTGTATGAAACTTTTTATTGCGTCATTCGATTTGTTTGTCAAAATCAATATTAACGCAAGCAAAGTCGCAGGTAAAAGTTAGTAGGTAAAAATGTCCAAGGTTGTGGAACTTTAGTAGAGTTATTGTAGATTTATTAACGTTTGTTAAGTAAAATTAAAAGTACAATATATAATTTTATGTTCTCACAATACTGTTCTATAATTAAAAGTACTTTAATTTATATTACATTATGTACTTTTACAATAAAATGTATTTATAACTCATTGAAATAAAACTAATTTAAACGGATTTTATCGCGGTTTCGTTTAAATTAGTTTTATTTCAATGAATAATATTCGCGTAAACCTAAGAAATCATTATGTATTTATAACTGCTTAATTATTAAACAATAAAAGTAACCATTAACATTAAAATTTAGACTATAGTACTTAATAATATAGGTTAGTGGATGTAAATAAAAAAGTATAACAAGACCGTAGTCTTCAAATTTCAAGTAAAATGATTTGATATCATGTTTCTTGTGAAACTTGACCATTTCTGTTTTCCTACAAATTATATATCCTTTCACGAACTGCGAAAGTTGCGGAAAGTAAAGTTAGCGGACTTTAATTTTAGTTTTAAGACAAAATTTCCTAGGGAATAGACTTACAATCCGACCATTGATCTTTTGAACTTACAAACTTATAGCAACTGTTCAGGTTTGGTTATGTACATGATTTAATTTGATGTTAATCTTACATCAAACAGGTTGTATTTTTGTGTGTTTCATTTATGTATTTTTTACTGTAGTGTATTTATTGTATTTATAATAAACAAAGACAACCATACAAGAAATCTATTAGAGGGTGTCCCTATCATGCCTGCCTGCAAGAGTGCAAGCGTTAACAACACGATTAAAGATACCGGTTAAAGCAGTCGCTCCAATGCTATCGCCGCACCGAAGTGCTGTGGATATGAATCCCGTACAGTACAATTATTTATGTGATTCACAAATAATTGTTCGGAGTTCAGTTGTTACTTGGTTATTATACATTCTTTATTAATTCTTTCTTAAATGAGTCTGGCGAAATTAACTAAATAGGCAAATGCCATAATATACAAAAAAGAACTGATTAATCCCTAAACGTCACAAGACAAAAGAATGTCACTATGACGGATTGTTTTACAAAATTCAAAATGGTCGTATCTAGTGAAGTAGGTAATGAACTCTAGATCTCCGCTTGTTTGCTGGGTACATACCGTTTGATCCCGGTATACGACACGTCAAAGCGTGTCAACTTTATTTGACTTGATACAAGGTGTATGGTGATCCAATCGGGAACAATATTCGTATACTACACGCTTTTTGGTACCCGATCTTTTTATTATTATTAATATGGTATCTGCCTATGCATGTCTCGGCAATTTCACCAATATCAATACATTACAAACATAATTAATAGACACAAAATAACAACCAAATTCAGAGCAATTATTTATGGATCATATAAGCAATTTTTTATGAATACATCTGTAGTTCTGTCTACAAACGATTTAAAATTTATTTCAGTGTCTCGTAACTACTTTGTCACATTAGAATGCTATGAATTTTCTTTTACTCTTACATTAATATATGCGTTTACATTGTTATATTTTAATTCTATTTTCATATGTATTACAATAGTACGGTCACTAAGAAACGACACAAATCGATTTTACATGAATTCGTCTTAAATTTTAATAATTTGTAATACATTGTTTTAAGTAAACCAACTCCATACCACGTCACCGCATCAATCGTTTTAATTACATTGTGACCAAATAAAGAAACAGTAAAAATAGAGATCCTTACTATCCGTACTAAAATTACAAATGCAAAAGTGTGTTTGTTACGCTTTTACGCCTAAACCGCTGAATTGATTATGATGAATTTTGTAGAGACATAGATGGTACCCTAGAGACGGTTATAGGTTACTTTTTTACGAGAAAAATATATACAGTATAAGGTAAAGAGAAGGATAAACTTTGTATGAAATCTTTTATTTAGTCATACAAAATGCTTTTAAGAATCTTCAAAGTCAAACTTTTGAGAATAATTATTTATAATTACTAATAAAAGTGTCCGAGTTTGTTTTTGAAGCTAGATAGACAGTAAATATTGCCTGAAAAAGGGGGCTTTGAAAATTGATATCTACCTTTAGTAACCAACATCCTTAAATAAATTAATTAATAGCATTTACTAGAAAAGTGATTTCTGTATTGATTGACAACCATAGTTGGTTGACGAAATCGATATTAACGTGAGCGGGTCCCGGGTAAAATCTAGTAGGTAAGTAGGATAAAAATAAAACAGGACAACTGCAACATATTATTCAGTGAAAACATACATTTACGAACTTCTTTTATAATAAAACTATTCTTAGAATTTGTTACATAATATTTTTATTTATAAATGCAACATATTACTTAAGTACACTCTAAGCAAAATGTAGCAATATTTAGTTTTTGATGTTTGGTTAGTGAGAAATGTATTAATAAGACCGGCAGGGGCAAAAATTTTCCATAATAAACGAAGTGCTGTCTTTTGACATCTTCAAAACAAACGTTTTCCATACAGATGTCGTTTATTCATTGGCGCTCTTTAAATGCTTTTTAGTTTAATTAAAAGACTTTCATTTCCAAGTTCACCAGCGTTTTTTTTTAAGGCTGCTAGAGTAGAGTCGGAATATAGGTCCTCCTAGGCCATTGTTGTCTCGTCGCATTGTGATATTCGCACTACTGCCAGTCAACGAGCTATTTTTTCATTCTCCATTATGCACAGTTATTATTCTCATTGTTACATACACATTGTCTTATTAGCGCTCAACATTCCAGTAATGCGGCTTTCTGTTAAGCTTTAAATTTATTTTTACAGAGTGCACTGCTTTTGATATTATGACCTGACAGCTTTTTTGCTCTTTAAAGTCATAATTCAGTAAATTCTTTTTATCTGATGTCGTTTTTAATACGTAGGGATCAAAAACTAAGATATACATTGCGAAGTTAATCAATTCAGTAAAGTTTTTAAGAACTTTCGGATTTTCAATTTTTCTCTCTCTTAGGTCTATCGGACCATATAATGTTATAATTAAAGTAATCCGCTGACATGAAGACCAGTTTCAGTAGTAACATATCCGGATCTCTTCGAGTCACATTTTTATACACTGTATTTAGCATTATGGCTGAATTATCACCTGATTTTCAGGGATGTTGTGGCTTCAAAATTGTGAACACGCTAAGCCTAGTGGAGGAACTGACTCTTAAGTGCTACTGCCGGAACACACTTATAGCTTTTCAAGTTAATGGTGGTAGTTAGCCAGTTGGGCATTAGAATAGAAGCGACGATAGCTCAGTAGTAGTGTGGACGACTTCGCATTAAGGAAGTGAGTTTGAATCTAACCACCTACAATTAGCTTGAGCTTTCGGTGAAGGAAAACATCGTGATGAAACCATAGCATGGTGGTAGGGCTTTTTCTAATGCCCGCCTGGCTAGCAACCACACTCAAGTTGAAAATCTGCGGCCAAATACAAATAGGTGTGTTCCGGCAGCTGCACTTGAGAGCCAGTTCCTCCACAGCTTTAGAGCGTCTACCACTTTGGGCCGAATCGTCACTTAAGTTCGGTGAGATTACGGCAATAACGCTAAAACCTTAACTATTAAAAAAAAGAATAACCCTTACCACCGTCCCTACTCACTGAAAGCTCTGGCTCATTGCAGGTGGATTTGAATTCCCGTCCCATTGACGCAGCGTATTTACATACTTCCAACTCAGCCATCATCGCTTCAAATTACACAATGACCCTGAGCATTTAGAAACAGCAAATACCACAATGAAAATGTAGTATGGTAATAGACTATTTTTAATAATGCTCGCAAATATAATGATCATTCAAAAACTTTAAAATTACCTAAAACTCGTAAAGCTCTTACAGATCTATACAAACTACTATAACTATACTGTCTTAACATTAAAAATACGCTTAAAACATGTATTTGAAATTATATTTTTACTAAAACACACATGTACCGTACAGTATCACTCTATACATTCTTCATTATATATTAAATTGTTCATGTCTACGTGATATGCTGCAAAACTATTTCGGCTTTCCCGAAAATTTCAGTCGCAACTCTTCTCGAATAATTTCCTCATGCATCTTTTTTTTCTACCGAAAACCAGAGAATTTGATATGCCCATACAAGTTCTAACTTGGAAACTTTATCATCAATACATAAGGACCAACCTACAAATGTTTTTTTATCAATAGAGTTCATTTTCGATTATACGTTATGATTGTTGTTAAAGTTGGCTATTAATTATTTTATCTAGCTTATTAATTAGCATTTGGCTTGGTATTTTGTGTTTTGTTTGGCAGTCAACATAAACCATATGAAGTGTTAGTAACTAATAAAATAAGAAGCACGCCCGAATGAGTTTGACTTTTTTTAGGTTTTTTTAAAGGTTTAAAGATTAGGCTTTTTTTATTCGAAGTTTGTTTTCCTGTCACTTTCATGTTCCATATGGCACATAGAAGAAATATTAGTAGAATATGAGTGAAATTATTAATACGTTAATTTTACTTATATTTTCTAGTATCACATATATTGTACCAACCACGAAATAGTTAAGTTTAGTAATAAATAGTAATTAGTTATTCATACTTCGTTATAATTAATTTAATAAATATATTATATACAATAAAACAGTTTCTTATACGACGATGCTGAAGAAGGAGAACATTTTTAAAAGCTTTTTATTAACTTCACCTGTATGTTTGTTTGTTTATATGTTTGTAACCGACTCCTTTGGGCACGATTTTGACCCACTTTAAATGGCCAGATTTTGTTCAAACTTTGTGGATTTATCGAGGACCGATGACAATGCACTAATTTGATAAAATTATTGCATTTTTCAATTTGCAAAATAAGATTTTTGTTAAATTTTAATTTTTTATAATTTTTCTCAATAGTCGATAAGACAGAAATTGATATTTTAATATTCAATCACTTTCTTTAGCTGATTTCTCTAATATCAACAAATTTTGGAATACTAAAAAGAATTTTAATTCTACAAAACAAATAATAGTTTTAAATAAAAAACACGCTTTTTTATAGTAAACCAAACTAAATAATAGTAGATTAGAATAAATAATAGTTTAAAATTGAAAAAACAAGTTGTTATAAATAGAGCAAACTAAAAAGTAGAAAATATATAATAGTTAAAAAAAAACTAAAAAAACACGCTTTTTATAGAAAACTGAACTAGTTTTAACTAAAAATTAAAAATAAGTTTTAATAAATTTAAATTAAGAATAGCGTTAAAAATTTCAATTAAAATAAATTAAGAATAGTGTTAAAAAATTTCATAAATATAATAATTATTATTATTAAATTATATTATTTTGTAAACTATTATTTATTCTTATAATTATATGGTAACGAGTATAAAATTATTATTTTCTAATACATCAATTTCAATTAATAAAAATTGTTAAAGTCAACACCTCGCTATTTGCCTTTTCATCAGATAATCTTCTGACTAACCATAAATCACGATGAAGTTAGAAAAACTACTTAGGCTAACAATGTAATTTTAAAAAACATATGATTAGTTTTGGAATTGCAAAATATATAAATGTAATAACGTTTAATAAGTTGGATCAGTTCAATATGAACTTAGATTATAATATAGGAAGGAAAATCTTCGCTTATTATTTTCTACAGTTTTTTCTCCCCTCGACCATGTCCCTATCGTTAGTGAGCACGACCCTCAGGTGCCATCGTTCATTAATCTTATTCCCCGCGCGCGGAACTCGAAGAATCTTAATTTGAAGTTTCGACGCTCCTCTTTATCAGAACTATGCGAAAAGAATCTTTCGTAGAGATATTCATTAAAACGTGAAACGAAACGGGGAACTCTCTTTGTTCGAAATAAATATAGAAATATTTCTTTAAATGTTTTGTTACGTTTGAAACAAACGTGAATCGTTTGAAACAAATGAATTCGGTGTTTTTGTGTAATCGATAATGGTGATAAAATATTTTTTTAGAGATATCAATGTTAAACAGAATACAAAGAAATCGTTTTTGTTGGATGAAAGAATGCTATATAGTATAAATTCTATATCGATTGAAAAACTCCATCGACAAGAATACATGTATCTATCTAATATCGAGTAAGTATACTTTTCGTAATACAAATTTTATATGAAACTTGTGATTTTCATTAAATTATAAGCAATTGTTCTTTAAAATTTGAAGCACAACGAATGACGCAATAAAAAGTTTCATACAAAGTATATTCCTCTCTTTATTCCACTTCCACACTAAGTTTTTCGCGAGACAAAGTAGCCATCACCATCTCCAAGGTTTCATCTATCTCTATACCAAAATTAATTATAATTGATTTAGCGGTTTCATAATGAAAGCGTAACAAACAAAAGAACTCACTTTCGCATTTATAATATGATAGGACTAGTAAGGTTAGCCAGTTGGGCATTAGAAAAAAACCTACCTAAAAACCTATACCTTTCCTCGTGAAGTTTTCTTTCACCGAAAGTTCAGGATCATTGTAAGTGAATTCAAATTAACGCGCAAAGACTTGGCGTCCGTACACACTACCAACTGTACCATCATCGCTTTCATAAATTCATTATGGTAATATTATACTTTCATTATTTCGAGTATGAATTAACCCATAACTTCTTATTGATTTATTGAACATTATTAAATACCCAATAAATCCACACGATGTTCTTCTATCGCCTATTTGACTGGGAAACAGAAGCTCTGGTAACATTGCATCTGCTCCCCGGGAGGCGCAGACCCCTCAAAAGGGGGCACCTCCTGAATGAGTTTTATAGAGGTTTTCTTGTTCACGGGCTGGGTGGTGGAGCCAAGCCTCCGGCCCCATCGAAGCCGCAAACATGTCCTCGACACTCCAATGAGATTAGAAGAAATCGACGATGGCTTCAACGCAGGATGTCTCGCCCGCCTATCTGACGTCAGGAGGAGTACACTTCAGACTTCCAACTCCAGTTCCGTGGCTCTCACCGTCAGGAGGAATGCCGGACGACGCCTCCGTGTTTGGCAGACGTTGCCCGTGGTGCACCACGCGGAGGTTTCCTTATATTACATCCCTCTATGCATGTCTGCATGTACGTGTCTTTTCAAAATACCCTGGAAAAACACACTTTTGATTACCAGAGAATTAAAATATTTTTCAGAAAATTCAATCGATCGCGCATAGAGATTGTTAAATAGTAAAGAATAAACAAAATACAACTTGGCAAAGAAACTAAACTGATCAGCAGCGAGAAAGTCGTCAAAATTTAAATAGCTTCACACGTGTGCATTGTAATCAAAATTAATTACTAAAAGCTGACCTTAATGATGTTACAGAACTACCTATCACGTTCAGGGATAATTAAAAATTTTAAAATATTTAATTCCATATTTAATATAAAACATTAATTTGTTAATTTAATATAGCATACATATAAAATAAAAGAAAGATGAAATAACCAGAGAAAACATTCCAAGATACATCTTTAGTTAGCAACATTAAGATGGGTATCCAAAGGTACTCAAGCATGTCTGAGAGCCTAACTTTGGCCAGCGCAAGCAAGCCGTAGCTTCTTAATGAAGTTTGTGAAGTTTGTTCATACTACATCTACAAGGAATTACAAAGCTTAGGACTTGGTAATAATGTTTAAAATTTAGTTGCCGCTTACTGTAGTGAGAGCTGTTAAATTTCGTGGTCAGATAGTTGGTAGAGTTACGTTACCTATATACTCTTGTAAGAGATTGTAAGTTGTTATTACAAAACACACTTCTTTACACTTGTAATATTTATTTGGATAAGGTTTTACACTTTTGAAAACTACTAGCGGGTAGTCTACCGCGAAGAGAATCCTAACTCTATTTTTTTTTTTTTTTTTTTTTTTTCGACTAGACATACGCTGTTAGCCGGAGGGGCTTTTACAGCTTGGCAGGACTTCTTGGGGCGAGTGCTGAGGGCACTCAGCCCAGAGGCAGCGAGCACAAGGGTGCCGTTGTGGCTGGCCCTTGGCATGGACTGCTGCCGGGAGAGAAAATATTATATAAAATAATAAGAGCTGGCCTACTGGAGTAGACCTTTAGATAAATTACTAATTTGTGAAATGTTAAAAATACTAATTGTTAAGAGAGGCAAGGAAGTCGGTGGAGTGGATTGTACTGTACTGTTTTAAGATTGGGTTATCGGTGTTGGATGGACGTAGTCTTCGCATTAAAACGCCCATGAACTGTATGAATCTGACTGTAAACAGAGGAACCATTATTAAAAATTACAAAGGCAAACAACTGGCAGGGCCACAGGTTTTTGGTCCCTTACAGAACCGTGTACTTAGCGTGTGGGTGTGCACGGATGGTATGCAGTGTGATGTTGTATTCTCAGTGTTGTAGAGTGTCACTGTATCGCGCGAGCAGAGTCGCTCGAGGGCTCCTTTCCGGAGGATCGGACCTAGGCTCGAGCGTCTGCAGAGGGAGGCCGCGGCGGGTGTGCGGGAGTGAAATTAACCGTAAGGCCTCGGCGGCGAGACCTGCGGTTACGCGGGCGTGTGCGCGGACACGAACGGTTTGAAGAGACGGCAGGAAGGAGCGCGTTTTCCCTAGTGATGTCGTCTACGGGATCGGTGAAGCAGTTTCGTGGCCGGCGTGCGAACCAAACGGCTTGAGGATTTGCAGTATAGTTGACTGCTTCTACTATTTCGGGATTCGAATGAGCTTCGGCTTTTTCAAAGAATTTCTTGGTGAGTTCACGTATGTAAGCGTATATGGAAGGGAGATTCATATCTTTGTGGAGATCTATGTTGCGGGCGTAAGGCGGGGCTTGGACCATTGTGCGAATGAATTTATTCTGGAAGACTTGAAGTTTTTCCAGGTTTGTTATTGCTGCATGGGCAAAGACTGGGCAGCTGTAAGTCAATATTGGGCGTATGCAGGTCTTATATATTGTAAGCTTATGTCTGAGTGACATTTTGCTTTTTGAAGAAGTGAGATTACGTAGCAGGGCCGAGGCGGTGTTGGCTTTTTTGATTACGTAATCGATATGGTGGGTGAAGGTGAGGTGTTTGTCGAGAACTACGCCTAGGTATTTGGTTTTATTTACCCAGGCGATATCGACACCGAATAAGTGTAATGAGCCTTCGAGTGGCTTGAAGTTGTGGGGATCGAACATGATAGCCGAGCTTTTATCTGGATTTAATCCTATGCGCCATTTGAGACACCAGGATCCGAAGGCGAAGATGGCTTGTTGGACTCGATTTCTAAGATTGGCTCTTTGCCTTCCCGAGCTATATATGATTGTGTCGTCGGCGTAGAGGCCTACTTGGACATCATCGAAGATTGGGATGTCGCTGACATATAGATTAAATAGACAGGGCGCTAGAATGGAGCCTTGGGGGACTCCAGAGCGAATAGGATGGGGTGAGGAGAGAGCTCCGTCTACTTTGTAGCAGAAGGAGCGGTTAGATAGATATTGTATAACTGAGTGGACAAGTCTGTCCGGAACTTGGAACTGGTGGAGCTTATATATGAGTCCTTCGTGCCAGACCCTGTCGAAGGCTTTGGCGACATCGAAGAAAACAGCGAGAGTGCGTCTAGGAAGGCGTAACTCCGTAAAGTTGGAGACTACGTGTTCCGTGAGGCGGAGAACTTGGTGGGTGCATGAATGTTTCGGCCGGAAGCCGAATTGCTGGTCCGGAAACAGATATTTGTCGGCTACGACGACTTGGAGGCGGTTTAAAATAATCCGCTCGTATATTTTGCCTAAGGTGTTTAGTAGGCTGATCGGACGGTAGCTCTCTGGGGAGCAGGCTTTTTTGCCTGGTTTCCGGATACCTATGACGGTGGCCCTTTTCCAGACGGCTGGAAAGTGGCAATGAGATATGGCCGCATTGAGGATGCAGACCAGAAGCGCTATGAGTTTGTCAGGAAGAAGCTTTAGGACTTCATTCCTGATACCATCAGGACCGGGAGATTTCCTAGGTTTGAGTCCTTTAATTATTGAGAGGACTTCGTCGGTGGTGACCGGGTCTAGGAGTTCTGCTGGGCGGGTCTCCCTTATTGTGTGTATTGTTCGGGTGACCCTTTCCCAGTGTTCGGGATCTATGTCCTGATATTCGTAAGGGTTGGGGGAGCATTGTTCCTCTAGGGTGTTAGCGAGGAGCTCCGCTTTGTCTCTGCTCTCGAAAGCAGGGGGAAGAGTGGGGCCTCTGTCTAGTGGAGGTGTGGCTGAGGAGTAACTGCTCTTTTGTTTACGGACGAGCTCCCAGAAGGCCAGGTGCGATGGCTTGAGGTCCTCCAGGAGGCTGTCCCATCTTTGAGAGCGAAATTCAGAGATGTGAGATCTGACCTGTCTTTGTAGGGCGCGTAGCCGGACGCGGTTCTCTACTGTCGGATAGGCGTCGTGGGCGCGAGTCGCGGCGTTCTTCTCAGTGATCAGCCTCCGAATGTCGTCGGGGAGTATAAAGCGGCGTTCGTTCGCCACTTTTACCTCTTTCGAGGTTTCCTCGACGGCATTCTGGAGGTGACTGACCAGGGAGTCGACCGCCAGATCGGCGTCGGCCGGCGAGTCTATCACGTCTGGAATCCTGTCAAGCTCGGGAGAGGAGATGTTAGTAGCCAAGTATTGCCTAAGTCTGGGATAATCGGCAACTTTAATGGGAGGCAGGTTATGCTCGTCGGGCTGGCCGAGGAGTAGAATTACTGGGCGATGGTCTGAATCGAGTTCGTGAGCGACTTCGATGTGTCGCACCTGAAGGGCGACCCCTTTTAGGATAGCTATATCTAAAACTGAGGGTCGACAGTTGGTCTGAAAGTGTGTTGGCTCTGGAGGAGCTATCACATCGAAAGTTAGCTCGTGTTCCAAGCGGAGAAGTATTCTACCGTTGACAGTGGTACGCGGGTTATTATAATAAATGTGCCCGGAGTTAAGATCGCCGGCCACGATTACCGATTCACCGAGCGCGAAGAGCGCTTCCAGATCTGATTTGATAAGTGTTTTCTTTGGCGAGAGGTACGCTGAAACGATGTGGATCGTGGGATGATCGGTCATGCCCACTCTGCATATAGATACCTCTAGGTTAGTAAGTTTAGGAGGTTCTATTCGCGTGCAATATAAAGATTTTTTGAAATATATGAGTGTACCTCCGCCTCTTGCGCCGGTGCGATCGTCTCTTATTATTTTGTAGTTTGCGATCGCAGGGGCGCGGAACTTCGGTTTAAGTAGTGTTTCCTGTACGAGGAACACGTCGATTTGCCGCTCCTTAAGGAAGCAGGCTACTAAGTCACGTTGGGGAGTTAAGCTACTCGCGTTAAAAAAGGATAAAGAGAGGCCCCGGGGTCTAATTTTATCCTGCATCGCTAAAACTATTTATGGGGAAGCGCGGGCAAGGTCTTGCACAGCACGTGCGAGGGCACTCCTTTGTGGAGTGATCTCCTAGACACTTGACACATCTCGGCTTGATGTGACAGTTTCTCGCCGAGTGTCCGTAAGATTGGCAGTTGTGACACTGCGTAGGGGCATGCTTTTTATGCGGGATCTCTACGGATATGCCGGAGAGGCCGCAGACCGATTGGAGGTTGAAGATTTCCTTGCCTTCCTTGGAGCGGTCCAAGGTGACAAGGACGAGGTCGTAAACCTCCTTTGTGAAGGAGTGGTACATTCGGTGTACCTCGTGCGCGGGTAAGTTTTGCTCCTTAAGGGAGGCAAGAATGACTTCCGTGGGAAGTTCTTTAGGGACGCGCCTGATTACTACGCGCAGAAGGCGCTCTTCCTCGGGCGTGTAAGTAAAAAATTGGAATTTTCCTTCGCGGAGGAATGTTGTCAGGTTTTTGTAGTCCGCGATTGTGGGGACTTTGATTTGTATACCGGATGGGGTGCTCCGGGCGTGAGTATATCTAATTTTGGCGGCATTCAGCCGCGTGGAAATATTTAGCCACGCTGCTTTGTCAGCTATTGTGACTGGGGGCGGTGGGCGCACCGCCCTTTCGGTGGGAGCTGCTGTTTGTGCAGATGTGTCGCGCGATGTGGGGACGCGGTTGTTGCCGGCACGCATGGTTTTTGCGGCGGCTGGGGGTGTAGTTTCGGGTGATAACACCCGTTTATGTTTGGGCTTCGCCCTTGAGACTGTAATGAAATCCGTTTCGGGATTAGTTACCTCCATGTTGATTTCCGGAGTCGGATCCGGTGAGAGTGGCGAAAATGAGTTCGCCGTGGGTATCGGTCGGGGCGCGTAGGATATTTTTTCCTCGAACGGACGAGGCGTGGGTGCGGCGGCGGGGGTCGCTGAGGGCGACGGGGTCCGCGATGAGGTAGTAGCGGGTGACGCGGGGGGTGCTACCGCATGCCGGATGACCGGCGAGCGGGAGCGAGAGCGTGAACGCGGCGGTAGGGGCGGCGACGCCGGGCGACGCGCCGGGGCGGTTGCCTTGGTGGCGGGGGCCCGGACGGGTAGGGAGGTAATTGTGGGTGGGGTCGGTGGACGGCGCGCTGGCGCGTTTGCGCCGGTGGGTGGGGCACGGGCGCGCTGCATGGGCGCGGGTCGGCTCGCGAGATATCCCTTGAGAATCTCTGGGCATTCTTTCTCTAAGTATTTTAAAAGATCGTCCATCTTGAGGAGATGGATTATCTTTCAAAATCAAGAAGAATGTTGGTTTTATTTCAGAAAAAACCTCCCTGCCTGAAGGGCAGGGGGGCGCGGTTAAAAGGAAATAGAGAAACTATCCTGCGTTAGGCAATCTAACTTGTATGTACACGAAGGAATAGCGTGTAAAATCGAAAAAAAAATAGTAAAGGAAAGAACAATATTCCGAAAAGTACTGGGCCTTGGCCCGTAAAAAGGATTAATTAAATTTTACCTTATCTGGGAGCCGGTGACCGGCGTACTTACAGGCGGTGACACTAATTTCACTGCACTTAATCACGATAACAAAGCAATATTTGGAATCACGGCACAAAAACACTGAGAGATATCTCTCAATTTAAATACCACGATAACCAAACAATACGGTTTAGAGAACAAAGACACTGTATCGCGAACAAGCAACAATAGCCGGTTTGTTGCAGGTGCGTCGTCGCAGGTGCGAGAACAATAGCGGCGCGGTAAGGCGCAGCGGTCGAATAGTTTAGAACAATCGGCAGAGCTCACGGACACGTCCGTTCGCTGTGGCTGATCGAACCGAACTCCACTCATCCTAACTCTAAGCTTGCACGGCCTTTTATATCTGGCGGCCGCTATCCCACTCCGAGGTTTGGCGGCTGTTACAACGTGCTGCGACGCTATTGGCTAGTGGGATAGGGCGTGGCTTGGCTTTGGCTTCCGGTGGCAGCACTGGCGTTACATTCGGCCATCCTGTAAAAATTGCTCCCGCAATGGGAATAACGCATACCATTAATCAGGAATCTCAACTCTCCAAGAGGTCTATAAGATCCTCAGTTTCGAGTTGTTCATCTGTACTACTCCCACTATCAGACATCGGGGCCACACTTTGATAGGGTCTAATTGCGTCTGCGGCAACAAGCCCTGTGAACTTTTTGTATCCCCTCAATCCTTTTATACTTCTTATTTTATACCTATCCTTACCCATAACCTTGACTATTACATAGGGACCTGAATACATGTCATCTAGTTTAGAGTTGACTTTGCTAGCACTACAGACAGGGGCCTGCTTCCAAAGTACAAAGTCCCCCTTTTTATAGATAGTGCTACTTTTTCGCTTCCGATCATATTGCTTCTTCATTCTATCACTGGTAATTTTAATTCGCGCCTCTGCTTTACTACGTCTTGTACCTACGGGCTCACTAATCGCACCAGGAATAGTTACGTCACACAAGGGTCTACTCGCATGAGCGAACATCAGGTCATACGGTTTATACCCAGTGGATGCGTTCGGAGTATTATTAATACCCCATATAATATAATATAGATTGCTATCCCAATTATTTCCTGCTTCGCTAGGTTCAGTAGTTCTTAAAGCATCTAATATGGTTCGGTTTGTTCTCTCTACCTGTCCGTTTCCTCGTGGGCAAGCAATAGTACATAAAGTATGCCTAAATTGTTTTTCGACAGAAAACTGCCTGAAATTCCTACTTGTAAAAGCCTTTCCATGGTCAGAGACCACGCGTGCTGGAAATCCAAATAAGCAGAAAATCTTTTTCAACATACGGATTGTCTCAATAGAGTTAACCGTGCGGGTGGGCTCAATAATTACAAATTTGGAAAATGAATCGGTGAGTACCAACATATACTGGTAACCCTTTTTAGTTTTACAGAAGGGGCCAAGGTGATCAATATGTATCATTTTCATCGGTTCAGTGGGTTTAGGTATAGGATGTAGCCTACCTTCTTTTTTCCCATATTCTCCCTTACCGTAAGCGCAGTGTAAGCAACTTGAAACGTATTTTCTGATGAACCGAGACATTTTTGCAAACCAGAAATGCTGTTTAATGATTTCTGTACATCGCTTTATCCCTGCGTGACCAATATCGTCATGATGCATTTGTAAAATTTTCCAGCGAGCAAAATGTGGAACTATCAAGCGATTACCATAGACAGTCTTGCGATAAAGCCTGTCATTAATTAGCGCATAATTATTAATTATATCCAAATCGGTACACCCATTATTTATAAGCTTTATAATATTATTCAATTTATCGTCTTGTCGCTGTATTGTATAAAACCAATCTGTCACTTCCAGACGATTGATATTGACACAGTCTATGTCTGAGTTTCTATGTTCGGACGTACTTGGTTCTAGACCAACTGGATTTCGATTTAATGCGTCAACATGTTTCATTCGTCCACCAGGTCTGTAGGCAATCTCAAAGTCATAATCCTGAATCAAGAGCCACCAACGAGCAATCCGGGGAATTAAATCACGTTTCGTCAATGTTGCTCATACCGCGGTGCAATCCGTAACTACCCGTATGTGTTTCCCAAATATATAAACACGAAATCTACGCAATGATTCAACAACCGCTAACGTTTCGAGCTCGTAGCTATGATAAACGCGCTCCTCGCGGGTCGTGACACGACTAAAATACATCACAGGCCGTAACTTACCATCAGTTTCTTTTTGCATCAAAATTGCAGCTATGCCTAGTTTACAAGCGTCTGTGTGAATTTCTAAGGGAAGCGAAATATCGTAAATAGCTAGCACTGGGTGACTACACAATTTATTCTTAAGTTCGGCAAAGCTTCGCATTTGTTCGACATTCCAAGTCCATGGAAAATCCTTTTTTGTTAACTCAGTGAGTGGTCGTGCAATGACCGCGAAATTAAAAATAAATTTTCGAAAGTAACTACATAATCCTATGAATTGCCTGACTTCATGCACATTTCGCGGGACAGGAAAATCAGCTACAGCTGTCAATTTTAAATCACCCAGTTGTATGGTATTAGGAGATATTTTATAACCTAAGTAAGTTATCTCCTTTTTCAAGAAAGAGCACTTCTTTATGTTTAATTTGAGATTTTCAGAACTAAATTTATGGAGTACTTTTTCAAGTAATAGAAAACCGGACGGTACATCTATTGATGGTAATAATAGATCGTCTAAGAAGGCTAGAATTTCTGTTTTCTCTGGGTGTGCATTTGAAGATTGGCTGGAAACATTTATGGAACCTATAACCTTATTGACTAAACGCATAAAGACTGATGGGGCGTTCGCCAGGCCGAAAGGAACACGTGTGAACTCATAATGACCTTGGGGAGTTACAAACCCGGTTTTGTAGGTATCTTCGGCACTAATACCTACTTGGTGATAGCCTTGAGCCATATCTAAAGAAGTAAAATAGTTTTTGCCTACTAATTGAGCTACTTGATCGTCTGTGTTTGGCAAAGGGTATCGATCGCGTATTGTAATCGAATTTAATGCTCGATAATCAACACACAACCTATGTTCTCCGGTTTTTTTCTTTACCAAAATGATTGGAGAAGCATAACTAGATTCCGATTCTTTTATAATACCTGCATCTAATAATTCAGTAATTTTTGACCTTACAATTTCTTGCTCATTAAGAGACATTCTATAAGGTCTATAGATAATAGGGTGATCCGTTTTTAATTTTATCTGCATTTGAACCAGATTTGAACACCCTAATTCCTTAGTATTTGCCGCAAAACAATCTTTATGTCTGGTCAATAACATAATTAATTCAGAGTGCTCGTTTTTATCTATAGGACCAATATCAAGGTCATTTATGTGTGTACCTCCCAATAGGATATTAGTTAATTTGGCTTGGCTATTCGCTTTGGCTTTGGCTTGGCTATTCTCTATAGTTAATAGATACCTTAAAGGTGTAAGGCTAGAACTAATACGACTGACCTTATGGACCGATGGTTGTTCGTGGTTTGACGGTTGATCTGGCATCTGCTGTTGCAAGCAGCTTTCAGCTCGAAATAAGACGGTGCCCTTGCGCCACTCGACGTCTTGAAGACTAGTATTGACGACTTTCAAATATCCTTCACGACCTATCGGTAACACATAGCCATTTTTTCTTGAAAGTACATAGTCATGCTTTCAGTGGGTAGTTTCTTTCTATTGAGAATTTTTTCCAAAATATTGGCGTAATCGCGATGTTTAGGAAATGCACGGGTTAACATCTCTTTCCATTCTTCCCATGAATAGTCGTATTCCTCAAGGCGATTATACTATTTACGTGCTTGTCCTCTTAATTTGTCTTGCAGGTGAAAAGATTTTGTTTTTTCGTCCCAGCCGTGTATCTCACCCAATTGATCGATTTTTTCAGCCATGTTTTTACGGTATAATCTTCGTTCTCAGGATCGAAATCTGGGATCAGCGATGCAGCTTGATGCTTTTTCGAAGGTATTTTATCCATATCCTGCAGAGCCTTTTGAACTTCTTTTGTCAAGAGGTTCTTTAATATTTTTCTTGCAGGTGGGGTAGATATACCAGAGTCATCGGGTTAATTGCTGCTGGTGGATGATTCATCGTTTCAACAGGGAGATCGTGGTCGTTTATTTCCTCTCATTTGATGAGTCTTCATCTTAATTGGTATCCCGCTTCTGACTTGTAAGTTGTTATTACAAAACACACTTCTTTACACTTGTAATATTTATTTGGATAAGGTTTTACACTTTTGAAAACTACTAGCGGGTAGTCTACCGCGAAGAGAATCCTAACTCTAAGCTTGCACGGCCTTTTATATCTGGCGGCCGCTATCCCACTCCGAGGCTTGGCGGCTGTTACAACGTGCTGCGACGCTATTGGCTAGTGGGATAGGGCGTGGCTTGGCTTTGGCTTCCGGTGGCAGCACTGGCGTTACAAGATACAATGTTCACGAGTTCTTTAATCTTTTATAGCAACATGGTAAAATGAAGTGACTTTACTTAATAGAAGCACAACATAATACCAGAACAATGGCAACGAATAATAGGTAGAATAGGTAGTAGCAGCCCATCAAAAGTCTCTCCACCCCCCCCCCCCCCCCTCTATCATGATGCCGGTCTACAACCTCTCCAGAACTAAAGATTTACAAAATGATACATGATAACCTAAAAGAGAGTCCTAATGATGAGTTTATCACCATGGGTATGGTGATTATAATTTAGCCAAGTACGCCGCTTAATTGCTAGATATCTATAGGTGTTTGACGGTGGAATTTCAACTTGAGGGTGGTAGCTAGCCAGGCGGGCATTAGATAAAGTCCTACCACTATCATGACTTTTCCTTTACCGAAGGTCAAGCTCAAGTAGGTGGATACGTAATCACGTCCCTTGACGTGGCGGCCTCGTTACTTCAATGATAATGGTTCTATTTCTTATTATTAACCTAGCTTAGATGAACTTTTCACTTTCGTTGAAAAGATTTGAGGACACACCATTATTTATTACTGTTACATACGATTTCGATAAATATCAAATAATAAGTATTCTATGGAGATTATTTTATAGCTTTCAACAAAGAGACTTCGACATTGTATTTAGTTGATTTAATGGCATCGCTTACCTCAACTCAACTAAACGTACTTTGCTCCCTAAAGCGCTATTTGCTTACATAGTTTACATGATCTATATAAAATAAATATTATCTCCTGAAACAATTATACTTCTTACCAATTCTATACCATTATAATGGAATATCGTTAAAATTTTATTAGCCTCACTTATAGTAATGCGGTATTTATGACGTAAGCGAAAATTCCCTTGGGGTTTATTGTTTCATGGTCGAAGAGAGACGATGAATAAACTTGCCAATTTATGCCAGCTGTAAACTTAACAGTAACCGTAAACTCGAATAACAATCATACAAATCTTCAACGTTATTCTATTATAGAAATTTTCCATTGCCTGAAGGTACATTTACCAGTTATATAATTATTGTAATTTGGTTAGTTATTTCAATTATACATCATTAGTGTTGTTTATTTAAATCAACTGTCTACTACAAAGAAATGACTATAAACATTTTTTTGTACAACCACTGTATCAATTACAAATTGTACCAAAACCAAAATTTTGCACTAAATGTGCAAACTTTGCATAACTTTTGTATGGAAAATTTACAAAAAATCCAATTTTTTGGCTGTATTTTGTCGATTGTATTCTTATAAAAGTATGTATGAATGTAATTAATATTTACGCAAAAACATTAGATAATTAAATTGCGCCGATTTTAATTAAATATGTTGGCCTATTTCAAACCATGACAATTTTTTATCGATGTAAAAATGATAGACAGTATCTTGAAGGACATGCTTATCTAGTCTTATTCTGAGCATTGTAGTGATAAAAGTCGTTGAAATAGCCATACTATTTCTGTTGAAGTGAGCTAAAAATCATTCAATTAAATGAAGTACATTTATCAACGTAATTGATGAATGAACGTTATTATTAATATATATAAGACACTAAATACTATTATGAGATTACTATAAAATAAAAAAAATTATTCATTTCGAAATATTCAACTATGCCTGCAGAAACCACTTCCAGTACCTTGCTTTTTTCTGCGCATAAGTTTTAGCCGTATTGAGTGATTTGCAAAATCTTTTCCACAAAATAACAGCAAATTCAGTAGGCTCTAGTAATCGATTCAGGTCAATGTCGTCGCCATCCATCATTTCGTTGGACGCGTTGTAAAAACTGAACGTATGGATTGCTTCGTAGCCTCAGTCATATATCACTCATCCACTCAAGTTTAAACCTTGCCATAATATATGAGAAATAGCGAATAATATAAGTAATATTATACCATTTATCTTTACTAATATTATAAATGCGAAAGTGAGTTTGTTTGTTCGTTACACTTTCACGCCGAAACCGCTGAATTGATTATGATTAGTTTTGGTATAAAGATAAAATGGAATCTGGAGATGCTGATAGGCTAATTTTTCTCGCAAAAATTTTATTAGAAGTTTTTTTTTAAAGGACATACGCTGTTCTCCGGAAGGTCTTTCACAGCTTGGCAAGACTTTTTGAGGTGAATGCTAAGGGCACTCAGCCCCGAGGCAGCGGACGCAAGGGTGCCATAGTGGCCGGCCCTCGGCATGGGCTGCTGCCGGAAAATAATAAAATAAGTAATGGTAAGGACTGACCTACTGGAGTAGGCCTTTAGTTAAAATATTAATTGATGAGGCAAGGAAATCGGTGGAGTGGATTGTACTGTGCAGAGCTTGTAGTGATCTAATTTGTTTGAAGGACGTCGTGTATACATTGTAAGAGAATGTTAAACTAGTAGTTGTTAACAAACCGAAATGGTAAACAACAAGAGCTGTAAAAAAATTAAAATGGCAAAAACCACTGGCAGGGCCGCAGGGTGGTCCCTTACAAAATCGTGTACTTAACGTGTGGGTGTGCACGGGTGGTATGCGGTGTGATGGTCTACTCTCAATGTTGCAGAGTGTCACTGTATCGCCCGAGCAAAGTCGCTCAAGGGCTCTTTACTGGAGGATAAAACCTAGGCTCGAGCGTCTGAAGAGGGAGGCCGCGGCGGGTGTGCGGGAGTGAAATTAATTGTTAGGCCTCGGCGGCGAGACCTGCGGTTACGCGGTCATATACGCGGACACGGACGGCTTGAAGAGATGGCAGGGAAGAACGCGTTTCCCCTAGTAATTTCGTCTATGGGATCGGTGAAACAGTTACATGGCCGGTGCACGAACCAAACGGCTTGAAGGTTTGCAACGTAGTTAACTGCTTTTACTATTTGGGGATTTGACTTGGGCTTGGGGCTTGGGCTTTTTCGAAAACGTTTTTTGTGAGTTCACGTGTGTAGGCGTATATGGAACGGAGGATCATGTCTTTATGAAGGTCTATGTTGCGAGCGTGGCGGAGCTTGAACCATTGAGCGTATGATTTTCTTCTAGAAAACTTGTACTTTGTCCAGGTTAGTGATCACTGCAGGGGCAAAGACTGGATAGTTGTGAGTATGGGACGGATACATTTTTTATACACTGTAAGCTTATGTCTGCGTGACATTTTGCTTTTGGAGGAAGTGAGATTACGTAGCAGGGCCGAGGCGGCGTTGCCCTTTTTGATTACGTAATCAATATGTTGGTTGAAAGTGAGGTGTTTGTCTAATACTACGCCTAGGTATTTGGTTTCATTGACCCAGGAGATGTCGACACAGAAAAGGTATAAAGAGCCTTCGAGTGGTTTGAAATTATGAGGATCGAACATGATAGCTGAGTTTCTGTCCGGATTTAACACTATGTGCCATTTGAGGCAACAGGGCCCGAAATCTAAGTTGGCTTTTTGTTAGAGAGAAGGATTTTGTATGAAACTTTTTATTGTGTCCAACGTAACACGAGCGAAACTGCACGTAAAATCAGATAAGTACATAATAACAACAATCGATGATGTAAATGGATGTTATAGACTCACATAAGTTTGTTGATGCTTAGGTAAATTCATTTAAATCTAAAAAACCGAACAAATAAAAATAACACATAGTTTATGAAGTACAAAAATCCAATAGTAACTTCAGTATGAAATAATTAGAAAGTAGGCTGACATCCAAGTGTATTTCTTATAAGACACCTTATAGGTTCTTGATGACAGATTTTACATATATTCTCGTTTACACCTTTATAATTTAATACAATTAACATTTTGAATTTTATCAAAGAAAAAATTACGCCGTTAGATGGTTACTAGAAGTTTTAAATGTAATTACATTATTAATAAAGATTTACAGTTTATATAATATATACAGTAGTAGCTTACCTGCTCCAATATTCATAGTGGCTAATTATAATTGCTAATGCTTACGCATTGTCGTTGGGGGCGAGCAGCACAAACGGGCAAATGAGATTAGCATCCTAATTCCTTGATTGATGCTAAACTACCCTTCCCACGTCGTAACGTATGCATAGTCAAGTCATAATTTTAAGTCGAGAAATATACGATAAGATAACTAGATATGTCATAAAAATGTTGTAACGAATGTTTTAAATAGGATTATAATAATTAGGGACACGGAGCTAAACTAAAATTTGAAACACAATATATATTCCTATAAATAAATTTGAATATCTGTATCGAACTACATTACTGGGACGAAGCAACAACAAAATTTTAGTGATTATAATTTAATATTTAACTATTAATTACTACAGTTTTATATATTATAACCTAAAGTCTATAATAACTATATTACCTTTTCTACCATTTATTGCTGTTAAAGTATTTGTTTTGTATTTTAACCACATATTGATATATCTCTATTAGATAAAAATTCTCATAATATAACAGCATCGAGTGCTTGTTGAAAGCTTGTTTATTGATTAGAATGATCTGCTTAGTCATCTTCTTTCATCTTCAATATATTTACTTTTCAACACTCAATCAACTGTGTCTTAATCAGTCATAACTAAGATCAGAATAAATAATAAAGTATTAATGATTATATAGGATAGCTGTATCAATGTATGGAAATTAATGTTACCCAATGGAACTGAACTAGTTTTTTCGTTACACAAACATTTTTGTTAGAACGAGACTTGGAATAAAGAGTTGATTCCACTTTGATTTTATTATTAATCTTTGTATAATATGGAGGGAAATTTGTTGTCATCGTGTTAGTTGGTCCTTGCATATCTCTTGAACTGTTTTTTCTATTAATCTAATGCACAATCTCACTCTAATTCCTCTGAGAAGCTGGTCTGCATATAATAGACTAGTAACTATGTCAAGCTATGATTAACTACTCTACGTGGGAACTCACATAGTACACATAAATTTACTTCAGTATCCCTAAAACTTTTAGCAGCCCACTTTCTGTACCTTGGTTGCAGATTGTTGTAAAAAAAATTAATGTGAGTAACGTACTAGGATAACAAACACAACATGCACACGGTATTTGGTAGTAAATTTATAGTTTTTTAGTAAAATATAATGTTGTAAAAAGTATTGACTTTTATTTTTATTGATAATAATTCTGACTTATGAAGCTGCCCTTGATAATATGATTATTGAGAGACTAGTTACATGTACTTAAATAACCTGGATTTTGAATAAAGCAAAGCTATATTTTAAATCATTTTCTAGATAAACTCGGGGTACTTTATTTGTAACAATATATTGAAATAATTTTGATATAGCATACAATCATATTTACCACGCTAAATTTATTGGCTGACGCCTCGTGACCGCTCGAACATACAGATATGACTTAAAATAAAAGAACAACGAGAAGCTTAATCAAACAGTAAGAAAATATTTGTTTACGATTGCACTTCCAGCTGTTTTATTATTTATTTAATGTGGAGTACGCCGGGGCGTCAAAACCGGCACGCGGTTAATATTTCACAGCGCCGACGTTAAGTCGACTGAGATTTATGAAGCAGCGATAGCCTGTGTTCTACAATTAACTAGTCTAAAACTCAGGAATCGTCTGTTCGATCCAACTGGGTACAAACAGATTTACAGCATATTTAATTTTTTTACCTATATATTTCTATATACGTAGATAGTTCTTACTATGTTATACTACTACAAAGCATCTGATATTGCCAATTTCTCATCAAATAAAATTTCACTAGATCAATGGGAAAAAAATTGTATACGTAAGTTATGCCTATAAATAATAATAAATTTGAAGCTATAAGTCAGTTGGTAGTGTATACGGTAGCCACGTCAAGGGACTTTAGTTCGAATCCACCTGCAATGAGCCTGCGCTTTGGTGAACGAAAACACCGGAATAAACCCATGACATGGTGTTAACTAGCTACCACCCTCAAATTGAAAATCTGCCGCCAATAGGTCCATAAAACAGGCAATCGATATATTATATGGTATCAATAAATTGTGTCAATATTGTAGTAATCTTTATATTAGTCTAGAATCTGTATTACGCACTCCATTACAAACATGAAACTATTGTTTACATCCCCTTGTAATCAACTGATTACGTGTGTTATAAACTAAATCCTATGTCAAGGAAAGAAACTAAATAAGACAAACTTCTTGGCTATCCATGGATTCAACGTTTGGGTGCCGGGTCTATAGTGACACGGATATAGGTTTATTTAATGGGCCCCTTTCCAACGCGCGTCGACACTCACCTTCACGACTCCCGTTTCTCTCCCTGCCCAGGAAAATTTAGTAGGAGCCTGATAGCGCAACTTTAGAGACAGGTGCTAATATAGAACTTACTGCAAATAGACAAAAGATTACTAAACTACTAAATAACCACTCTCTTGTCCGAATTATGCAATTTCGTTTCAGACAAAACCAATAACAAATATTTTGCAATCATAGCAATGTTCCTCAAAGCATTTCTCTTTTCTTAAATATAATAGAAAAAAATTAGCGTCATGAATATTATACATTGGATAGATATTTTATTATTCCTGCTGTGTCAGAGTTGGTGATTACATCAATGATAACTTAACCTTCTTCTTTGAAGCGGCCGATACAGTTATAGATAACATTTTTAAAATATGTTACGTGGATGACACACTCACTCGTTGCTTTTACCAAGTAAGGTTAATTATACAAGCCAGCTTATTCAATTCCAATATTTTGGCGGTTAATTGTTAATTTTTGTTGTTGCTTTCATTATTAAGTCATTTTTTATACTTTATAGGGATAGCGTTATAGTCACAATTTCACCTGATGTTAAGTGACAATGTGGCTCTAGATTATGGACACGCTAAGCGTAATTTGTCGGTAGATTTTGAACTTGAAGGTTATAGCTAGTCAACTGGGTATATAAGAGTAAGCCCTACCACCATGCTATGGTTTCTTCACCATGTTTCCCTTCACCGAAAGCTCAGAGGCTCATCGCAGGTGGATTCAAATTTACCTTCATTGACGCGGCGTCCATACACGACCAACTAAACTATTATCGATTTATATAAAACAATAACACCGTACACGTTTTGAGTACGATGACAAATTTATTTGTACCTTCCTTCAATGAAATAAATCAAAGAAGTCCACTGTATGCAATGTCTAGATATAACGACAGACTATACGAAAACGAGACAATTTATATACACAGTGAAATTGCTTCGTGATAGAACGGCATTAGATACACTGAAACTCGTATGTGTATCTCTGCAACTGTCGATTCTTCAATATTGTGTCCAATCCAACAGAGAAGTTGGAAGTTGATGTGTCGTAAGACGTGTCGTCATAAAAACAATGTTAAAAGTACTGTCGGTTATCTAATTGTGTTTATAAATTCCTGCACACTTGATATTCGCGAAATGGGCTGCATAGGCAGATTTCGCAATAAAAAAATTATACTAGTTGAAAGCAGTCGAATCGAAACAATAGAAGTAATAATTTATAGTTATAGCTTGTTAATGTAATCCATTTTGGCATATCTAATCGTTTATTTTCTAAATAATATAACTTGTGTTATGGTTAAAAATGAAATAAACGATATCAAGTAACAAGTTTTTAACGAAAATTTATTTCTGAATTAACATTTTAATTTCCAAAAGCGCCATCTAAAATTTATCAATTGTGACGCTATTAATATTTTAGTTTTTAAATTACTATAAGGAATTGTAATAACTGATAACTAATATAAATTTGGCACATATTACTACGTACTACTTTATGACGTGCATTTAATAAATATTAAGTTCCTGCATCCATCCATCCATCCATTCAATCGAAAGACGTCTACTGCTGGACTTAGGTCTCCCCTAAAGATCTCCACGACGACCGGTCACGCGCCACCAAAGTAGTACCGCCCTTATCAATAGAACTTATGTGCTCTTAATATTGTTTTATTCTAATGGACACATATATGCACACGATTTTACACCCTGGTCCTCGATTATATGTACCTCCAAAATGGCTCGAATATTCTCCGACTTATACTATCTCGCCATGGGCTCCTGCAAAGCATTACCGTGACATTGGGCAGAGAAGATGAAGCCTGATGGGCTTTCACATCTGCACCAAAATTGTGAGACAAATGCGGAGGGCTATCAACCCAGGAGGCAATGAGTGTAAGGGTGCCATGAAATAGTCAAACCTCGGCTTAGGCTGTTACCCAAGATGCAAGTAGATTACCGCGAGCCCGACTAATCATAATTGGATCCTATACTAAGAAACTAACCTAATCAATTATAACGCAGGCTATGTACGCAAACTAATCCTAATCATATAGGATTGTAGTGATTATGTCTCGAAGGCGAAATGACTGGACTATACTTGCTCTACGCTATATAGATTAGCCATCAATAAAAGAGCCGAATCTCATTCGGGGCCAAGGCAGTCCCTTACAGAACCTTTGCTGTAAAATCATATTACTGCGCTAAATACTTTTTATCTTTGTTATTGGTTTGCAAATATAAAAATTACAACATAATTAGTATCAACGACCAATATCCTACATTAACTATCAAAATTTTACTGGTATGTATTTTCGAATTCAATACATATGATATCCGAACATTTATTCAATTTCTTACTTAGCCATGTGGCTGATAACTTTTTAACCTTACTTGACGTGGGGTGAATAACTAGCATTGACAGTTGTATGGGGTGCCAGGAAACTTTTACCCCTAACGCTTATTGAACTCTTACCCTAAGAGAAAATGAATTCTGAAACCCCAGCTAAATATAGAGCCGTATCTTTGACGGTAGAATGAAATTCCAATAGAAATCGACAACATACCAACGAAGTAATACTTTTTGATCTCTGTATATTGAATGCAACTACTGTTGTCTATGTTTTCTAGTTTGATTGTGATTTGTTCAAGTCTTGTTTATACGTCTTATATGTCATCAACATATGGACCGTTTATTTTGAAAGTGGTGTAAGTCCATTTTCTTTTGTTTCGAGAAAATTAAAGGTTACTATATTTGTTGATAATGCAATTTCATTTACCGACCGATTTTAAGTTGTACAAAACATGCGATATTTTTGAGAAATTAAACACGGACTAGTTATATATAAAAAATTTACATTAAATTAAGCATGAATTACGTGATAGCTCATTTTTCTCAAAAATGGACTTACACCATTTTCAAAACAAACGGTCCATATTATAGTGATTTCATGCTCTTGTTATGTTCATATTATTTATATAATATTATTGTAATATCAAACTATTTTTCTTATTCTTATTCCGTATATAAATCAAACTATGCTAGAATATACTACAATATATATCACAATAATAAATATATATTGAAAGGTAAACCACATGTTTTTACCAAACCTTTATTATTTAATTAACAATGTATGGGAAAAATATTGATAATATTTAATTATACTAGTAGAGAATACAGAGTTATGTGGAAAAGGCTCACAATAATTATAAATCACAAATTACAAAAACGGTGACGGTAAATTTAAAGCATTAATTTAAACTAAGATATTTTAATAAAGATTACCTTCATAGTAAGTATCAAGACCATTCCACAAAAAGTGCAATACATATTTTCATTGAAATTAACGTCAAACATTATTTTGTTATTTTCCATTACTCTAAAATTAATTTAGATTCGACAGCCAGCAATGAGACATACATATTAATGTATGTACAGGAAAAGCGAATGAATGCAGTCTCTTGACCTATTTCGGGTGTCACATCTGCAGTCGTCGTGAATTCCATTCGGCCGCAGCCGGTAGCACTCTACTACCTAGATATTATTTAAGGGCGCAGTTTCATTGGTCGTTACACACCGTATTCGGGATGCGGAAGATTTCTGTTCACACATGCCATAGGGACCGCATGCTGTAATCGTTTTCATTAGTCAATAGGGCATATAATAGGAATGCTAATTAAACGTGCTTGTACTTTTTAGATTTATGTGAAAAAAATAGTGCTAGTTAGTAAGAATAAATAATAAAATACATTTCCGTCATTTTTTTAAATGTCTGTCTGTTTTTTTATGCACGCATCACTGTTACAGCACAATGTTTATGATAAAACGTACCCAAGGAAGTCATAAAGCGTATCGCTCGAGTAAAACTTGGTCTTTATTTCATTAAAATCGGTTAACTCTATCAAAACTTATTGTAATTTGAATGACGGTGCGAGATTAAGTAATTTTAGTTCCACGCGAACGAAGTCGCAGACACAACTAGTTTATACTAAATGCAATAAATAATGTATGTAGTTTGCTATATTTAATTTTCGTAATCTATATGATGCTAGAATCATTTATTTAATTCGATATCTAAATATATCTTCTACAAGAATTCGCGCCTAAGATTATTTTAATCTATGACAATATACGCTAGCAAGTCACTGTAGAAATTAAAAAATCATATTGTGTAATATTACAAATTGTAGCAAAGTTTATCAACCAGATATAATAAGTCGCATAGCTATATCAATTACAATTTTTATTGTTTTACCTAATGACTTCACAAAGTTTTTACAGTACGGTACAACAAAAAACAATGGTGAAGGAACATTTATTTAACTAGTAGTGAGCCAATCATACATACAATCTTAATTTAGGAATTAATAGAAATAATCAACATGGCAACACTGTCGCATAGCTTTTAAATCTAGTTCTCGAAGTATCTTAACAAATAATGTTTATATATAGAAGTAGCAAAGTATTTGTAATAAATTATTCGTCAAGTTCTTTTACCTACGAAACATTTTTTGCGATCTAAGGAGACTAAATGGATTGTACGAAAATGGGTATGCATTTAAATGATATTGAATCGAATAGACCCATAGTGATTGTTTTTTATTGCCGTATAAGCTACTAGAACTATCCGAAACACCTATAGTTGTAACCGTCATAATATTTAGGCTGAGAAGTATTCATTCGTGTAGTTGAATACATAATACCGGTATTGTTGGTAGGTCGCCGTTGATTATTCTGTACATATTGTGTCGAATATCTCAATTGTTCCAGATACGGTATTGGGATTTGAATTAATAGCTTGAAGGGCAATCTTACTGATTGGTTGAACCTCGGATATACCCATCCATGTTAACTTAGCCTTAGCTAAATCTTAATATATACAGAACAAAAGAAGAAAAGGCTAAGTTTCTTATTGCTAATTTTAAATAAATTTGATTTTATCTATACATAGATGTATTGAACTGCAATTAAGTGAATTCGATATATTTATTTATTGGATTTTGTAATCAGTTTTTATTATATAATCAATATACAATATATAAAAAAAATATTTTCTTTGTATGTACATTACTGTGAAAATACAGGACAGATTTTACTACTCTTTTAGACTCTTGGTCTGCACCATTTTCATATAACTGTATTTAATTATTTTTTGTATAATTTTTTTTCTATCTATAAATCTCCTTATAAAAAATGCTCGGCACAAATGACTTACTTATTAGTGGTATTCTTTTTTATATATATGTAATTGTTATGAATATTGCTGTTTTAATCATTATATTTTAAGAGTGCTGTGTTTTGGCATCTTGACCGCATTATCTCTTAATATCAGTTAAGATTGTGGCCAGCCGCTAAATATATTTACAATAAAAAGTATACATATGTGTATATAAATAAATAAATAAAATACAGAATCTTGCAGCATCTACATAAATAAAGTAATTCGTCTTCATAAATCTGGTTACACGTCGCGTTACGATAAATCCTAGAGAATTAACAGCAGGATTGGATGCAACAGTTTTATTGGACGTTCGAATGACATAACATACAGCCGCGTTCGAGTTTTTTTATTACCTGAAAAGAATCTTCCGTAGCTGGCATTCGTTAATTCCCTATGTGCTATTTGCGTCACTGTAAGAAATACAACAATATATTTATGGCTTATTTTTTGAAGCGATGATAGCTCAGTTGGTAGTCTGTATGGACGCAGCGTCAAGGGACATGAGTTCGAATCCACCTGCAATGAGCTTGTGATTTCGGTGAAGGAAAACATCGTGATGAACTACATGGTGTTAGGAGCTTTTTCTAATGCCCGCCTGCCACCGCCACCATCTACCAACCTCTAGTTGAAAAACTGCCGCCAAATACCTATAAGTGTATGCCGGCAGTTGCTCTTGAGAGCCAGCCTCTCTACTAGGCTTAGCGTGCCCGCCATCTTAGGTCACATCGTCACTTAACATCCGGTGAGATTGTGGTCATAACGCTACACCAACTTTAAAAAAGGTTCTAGAGCTAAGATATTTTCTATCAGTGATGGGTCATGAAAACTATACCTTAGGTTTATTAAACAGTGGTACCTTTATCAGCTTGTTCTCGTCACTTTGGTTTCATTACCTTACATTAGGCAACGTTGGAATGCAATTTGAAGCTATGTTAGCTCAGTTGGTAGTTTATACGGACGCTTCAACTTCAAGATACTTCATCCACTTACAATAAATACACTTCGAATCCACCTATAATAAATGAGTTTGAGTTTTCGGTGAAAAAAAAATCGTGGTGAATACACAGCATGGTGGTAGGGATTTTATTAATACCCGCCTGACTAGCTACCACAGGTTTTTCTAATGCCAGCCTGGCGTGCTAACACCTTCAAGTTGAAAATCTGCCACCAAATATCTAATGGATGTCATCTGGCAGTTGCACTTTCCTTCCACTAGGCTTAGCATGTCCACTATCTTGGGCCACATCGTCACTTAACATCACTTAACTTAACATCAGGTGATTGTGGCCATAACGCTAAGTTTTAACTATAAAAAATGGATTAGGCTAGGTATTATGAACTAGTTGTACCTAAACGTCATTTTTATAGGGGTGTTTGCGTAGCAACCCAGAAAATTTAATCGCAATTGGATATATATGACTATAAAATGTATAGGAAAAAATAATATAGTGGCAAAATTTCATACATTAATTAACCAATCTGATATACTAAATAGGTGATGTAAACTTAGATAATCCTTACTAATATTATAAGTGCTAAAGCGGGTTTGTTTGTTTGTATGGCTGTGGGTTTGTATGTTTGTATGTTGTATGGGTTTGTTTGTTTGATGTTTGGCTAAATTGATTGTAATGAACTTTAGTATAGATATGGATGGTAACCTGGAGACGGTGAGAGGCTACTGTTTCCTCGCGAAAAACTTATTGGAAGGGAGGTAAAGATAGGGATAAACTTTGTATGAAACTTTTTATTACTTTATCCGATTTGTTTGATACAATCAATATTACCGCGAGCTAAGCCGCAGGTAAAAGCTAGTATTAGATACATTACAAGTACCCAACTAAAATGTATTATATAAATATCAGACGTGGCTTTATAGTAAAAGTTCGCTACTATTACAACCCAGAGGGCTTTCAAAACTATTCATACTATAAACAAAAATTTCAGTATAGGATCAGTAGTTCCCGATATAACAAGATTATTTGCATACTCTCCTTCTTTCTAATAATAATGTAGATAATATACTATAAGAGTAGCTTTATATGGACGAAGCGAAAATTGCGGTTACCTCATCTCATCTGTATTCTGGGTAGGTCGCAAACCGCACAAACATACCCTCAGGCAGCATCCAAATATTGTATTGAAGAAATTACATGTGGCGTTTACCTTCCTAATAACATTTATTTTAATACGAAAATAAAATCAGTACCGTATCGTATAAGTTGTGGAAACAGAGACTCGGGATAAATATAAAAAAGAAGAAGAATTACCTACGGTCCAATTACGTTTGTTTATTTATATTTTACTTAGCTAGCTCCGTAGACTTTACTGTGCTTTTCAAAGTAGTGAATAACTTAAACGTAGTACCATCTATCTCGTAAGGGAAAGCATAATAAAACCCGGCATAACAAATTCATACAAGTGCCAATTTTCATTATGTTCGGCCAAACGATGTTAGTATATCCAAGCTGCTACATGTATACACAAAGATAATTTTGACAACGATTCTTTGACCAATACAATACAAGCTTAATAAGCATGAATTCTTCAACACTACTAAGAAGTACTACAATTATTTCAAGAGATACTATATTTATAGTCAATATTCAATATATCAAATCGATGGACTTCAGTTTAATTATTCACAAATATATTCTAGTACAATACTTATTTGTTATACGTACTTTAAAAAGTAAAGTATATTAAAGTCATAAATAATAACTTCCAGTGCAGTTCTTAACAAGAAGACATGGCTATTAAAAAAAAAACTTAAAAGAATTGAATTCACAAGTTAAAGTATTAGATGTTCTGCCAGAACTGAGGTACTGAGGTACTCACATCCCAAATATTAATTTTATAATTATTAACAAATATTATTATTATTATGATTTTTCGAATAATCCATGAAAAAATATTGGTATCAAACTAATTCATTGAACAGTATAATTTATTAATAAGAAGTTCAAGTGAAGGAAATTTATAAATGATAATTTTTCGTCGTCTCAATTTCAAATATATCTTATATACTATTTTTATCCAATGCAAAGTGTAAGAGAAATGTTTACTTACAATACATATATTTCTTTCACATTTTTATACAAACCCTAAGAGACTAACCAATTTTCTTTGAAGTTTATCGCTGGGTGTAACATCCAGTTCGCATTACGCGCTCGTTACACAAGAACTTGACACGTGTCAGCTAACTGCAGTTTATACGGAACGGTTCGCAATCACCAGCGGCACAGTTAACGAGCTCAAAACTGTCTCCCAATGCGAATAGTCTCAAGCACCTGGATCTGCCCAAGTCTCTTGTGTATAATATATATTTAGTTACGTATTTAAATAACTACTGGACGTTAACACTAAAATGTAATACAATGAATTATCTTGATATTCTATTATGATAGTAATATCTTTTACCTTCGAAAGATGTTCTTTATAATCCATTGGATTTCGAAGTAAAAATTAAATAAAATCATAAATTACTTTAAAGGTTTCGATTGAATCGTATTCTGCGATATACCTATTTGTAGCCTCTTGATGTTTTATTTGCAATCGACGCACTTTTTATTTAATTACATAATAATTAAATAAGGGATATTTATATTATAAAAATAACCTCTATATGGCAGTTACATTTAACGTATGGATTTATTATACTGGTAATGCCTAAATTTTGACAACACAATGTTCATTTTTGATGTTTCTATAATCACTCGCTAACTATTAACTAGCTAATCCTATGCTTGGTCCTTGAGAGATATTAATAATTCCTCAAAAAACGGTTGCATTACGCCGACGACCCGTGCGTACTTCATTCTCTCTATGCTACTAATAATTTAATTAACATTTACAAAAGATGCCTTCCCTTAAAGTTGGGTAATTATGCCTAAACAGTGTTCAGTATTTCATTGTCATATAAGCCAAATATCAATTTTTTTTTATTAGTAATAAAATTTAATTTTCACTGTAAAATAATTATGATAAAAAACCTTTACCACTTTTGCTGGTTTTATAATATAAAACTTACAAAACAATGTAGTAACCCTAAATTCTACTTTGGGTATGTGTAACTTTAGTGAGCTCAGCGCCCAGCGAACCGATGCAAGCCTACGCGTCGTAACACGCCAGTTTATGCGACGCAGTTAGCTAGTGTTTATTCCACAATGTCCCTTGTAACATATTTGGTTTTTGTGTGCATTACCTAGTGCTTGAAACTGTTTATATTACTTTTGAATGTTTTGCAACGTTTTATTTACCACTAGCAGCAATGAATTTCGTTTTTATATATATTTTTATGGTGTCATGGAAACCACCAGAAAAGCCAGAATTATACAGATATTAAGTTAATGGTGCATTTTATCTAAGAAAAGATAAGGAAAAAAAACATAGATATATCATTAACACTAAAGCGAAAGATATAAGTAAGTAAACAAATTCATTTACAACCCATAACACAAATAAATTTTACCAAGTCTTCTGTCTCTAGAGGAATCTTAACTAAGTATTTTTTAAAGAAATTACTTCGACGGGCATATATAGGCTAGGTATTCAGCTCGGACGTGGCTACACTTAGAAGAAGCCACTATACCTTTTTAATTTTAAAAAGTTTTTCAATTGTTTGGTGGTACATATAACAACTGTTCTTACAAACATAAGTTTTGCCTACTTAAATCGACAAACAGATTCAACGACTCTGCAACACTGTTACTTAATGCTCATGTATCGCTTTTTAATATTAAATATTTTTTGTGACAAAATGCCTAAAGTTCGTTTGTTACGGTGATTCAAAGTCACATCCATCAACGTGAGACGTTAAGCTATACCATGCGTTACTATTGAGTGTTCATAAAAACTAAACACAATTAGACATGCCCACCGAAATGAGTCTAAAAGGTATCCGTAAACATTATATTTCGGTCATAAAACATAACAAGCTTATGAAACCGCAACATAATCGCGAGGGGTCCCCAATGGAGAATCCCCTAGGAAACATTCTGGCTCGCCCCGAAAATTACTCGGGCCGCGTAATTTTGAGTTTTTTCCTTTGTTATTCTTTAAGGCCCTCCGAGATTTGCGACGTTATGATCTCATTTTGAGTTATGAGAAAAAACTCTTAAGACGTCCCGCTACGTAAAATTATTGTCTTTAGGATTAGGTGTTTACTGAGAATAACTTATTTTTCTTGCAAAAAAAGTAATATTTATTTGCACATACTAAATTTAATTATTACATGACTGTATTTTATTTAATATGGAGTAGAAATCCAAACAACCACTAACCACCTTCAAAGTATACAAAACAAAAATCCTTAATTTAAACAAATAATTTATCTCAATCAGCAGCTCCCGGAATAAAGCTATAAGTGTTATTAATCTTATAGATGATTTTTAACTTGAAGATAACAATGGCTAAGCCCATAATAGTACGTGCCCAAGAAGTTATGGCTCCATCACATTGTTTTCCTTCACCAAAAGTTCTAGCTCAAGTACGTTTCATACTACGTTTATTAACCTGGTGTCTGAACAAACTGCTACTAAACCCATAATTGCTTCGAAGAACTCTTCAGTATATTTCCTAATTCAACCAGGATTATATTATACTAGCCGTGCCCGCAACTTCGTTCATTGAACTTGAATCATGTTTCCTATAATTATAGGACCTATTTTTCAACTCTGTAGACATAGTATTATTATGCTTAATGCTTTTTATAACTATATCATAAAAGTTTTATATACCTATTGAAGCTCAACAAAAGCGATCTGTTACCCTCTCAGCAGCTGAATAACACTAACTGATCACGACACAAAACAAACCAAAAGACATTTACTACGACGGGTTAATCACCATGTACAAACAATTTCTTGTCCTTGTATTTGATTATAGTACAGGCAGATCCCGCAACGCGAAACGTTTGAGCGTGTCACTAAGATGGGTGTTAGATATAAGTATACTGACGAACTATACGATTAAGTAGTCTAGAATAAACCAGATAGAATTCTTGTATCCGGCCACTCGAAAAGTCGATAAAAATAGATTTAAAAATGTACTTAGTCGCATTTTTCATAAATGTAAATTGGTAGGACGTTCGGAAGTAGCGTGGAGCAGAGCTGTCTGCGCGTATCCACGCTGTGGATGAAAGGGTCAGGCAAATCTGTTGTAACATCAGCTTAACAGCTTCAAATCTACTGACAGTCCGAATTATAAGCGCCTAGCGGTAAAATAATGATGTCAACAATCACTTTATTATGTACCAGATTTTACGTGCGACTTCGCTAGAGTTAATATTGACTTTGTCAAATAAATCGGATGACGCATTAAAAAGATTCATTAAAAGTTTATCCCTCTCTTTACCCCACTTCCAATAAAGTTTTCGCTAGAAGAAGTTGCCTGTCTTTGTCTCCAGGTTCCCGTCTGTCTCTATACCTCTGTCTGTTTTAGGAAAACATCGTGAGGAAACCATAGCATGGTGGTAGGGCTTTTTCTAATGCCCGCCTGGGTAGCTACCACCCTCAAGTTGTAATACTGTTCCTCCACAGGTTTAGCGTATCTACCAACTTGGGCCGTATCGTCACTTAAGATCAGGTGAGGTTATGGCTATAACGCTAAACCTTAAGTATAAAAAAAAAAACAAAGTTTATCATCATTCAGCAGTTTACGCGTGAAAGCGTAACAAACAAACTCACTTTCGCATGTATAATATTAGTAAGGAAATAAGGATGTTATACAGGCGTTGCAATATAATTAATTATTACATCATGCTATGTATCAATTTTCTACCATATTCATGCAAAATTTTTAATAATATTACGTACAATATTTACATCATTTATCTCTTCATCATAAAACTCACAAGACTACAAGGACGTACAGTCTCGATGGTGGTATAGTATAGGTATTTTCACATTGTAGTAATTCTAAGATCTCTCCAGTAACTGATCACTTAGTCCAAACGCTTTGTTAGGTAAAAGCACTAGTAGCCAACCGGAGCGTCCACTAAAATTACAACCCACTTCAACAACAAAACTTTAACTATCATCTTGGCAAATAGGTACTCGGCAACAACCACAACAAAAACTATACAAATATATATATTAATTTCAACAGGTATTTTTTTAGAAATTCAGATTATGTACCTGCTTTTTCTTATGCCCATATGTTTCTTCTTGCTGTATTTATAAAAATTTTGATGTAAATTATCATTGTTAAAAATTAGTTCCTCTTAAAGTTTTTCATTGCAAATCCTTCCACCAGTATCTTTATAACTGATATAACTTTGCGTATAAAATTTTCAATCTGTTGTTTTTAACTTAGTCATGTTTGTTAGCTCCACGTACTTGGAGCTCTATATTACTGTAACAGAATATTTTGATGTAATTTTTACCAAATTAGAGACCTAATTGACTTAAAATTTGCATACCTGTCCAGAGCCAATAATACTACAATAATATTGCTTGTCCGCTTGTAGTGGAAAACTCGGTTGGAATGAATTTCCTTACGTAGTATACTATTATTGATAGACGTATATTATATTATTGATTAACAAATACAAATAAATGAATTACTAAAGCCTGAGAGCAAATAAATGAAACGCAAAGACAGCTAATGTATTGAAGGAAAGGCAATTTTGTAATTAATATATTATTTCTAGTAAACAATGGTCTGAGGGTCATTCTTGTGTTAATCTGTCCGGTTGCCACATAGAATGATCGGGTACGCGACCCCGGCCCCTCGAGCCTCCTTCGCCGCATACCTTTTACTCTCTCCGCGGTCATGGTGTCCTTGTCCCTACCTTTCTCTCCCGTCACTGGTGGTAGGGCTCAACTCCGAGTGGATGTTTTTCTGCTCGGCGTTCGGCCCAAGCGGATTGGTACCACCGTCCAGCCTATTTCTGCAGCTAAGTAGCAATGCGTTCCTGTGGAAGGACTGGATAGCCGTTTCCGTCCTCTACTCTCCTCTCCGTGTCGGTGGTTTCGGATGGTGCCCGGAACATGCGGTGCTAAAGTCCCGGTCGCCGCGATGGGCGTGAGGGGCTGACTCGGGGCACAGGGAGACCCGATGGGAACGGTCGCCGCCGGCCGCCTGCCGGTCAGTTGGGGACCTGAACCCAAGGATTCTCTTTTAAAATGCCCTCCTTGGGAAGCTGTCCTACCAACCGGCGAAAATCCCATTGTACAGTCGCCGTGCCAGAGTGGGAGACTGGAGTGGATCCCGGCGTCTGTACATGGGGGGGCATCGGGGGCCCTTCCGTGCTTCGTGCCAGCTCCTCAAATAACCTACGTGCCCACCTCGCACCACGCTCCGCCTTTTATTCGGTTATCATTCTGAACTCACTGCACACATCCTTCTCCCTTCTTACTCTAATAAAATAAAACAAAACTATATGAAGAAGGCCAACAAAAAGAGCAGGAATTACTCGGCGGAGACTGCATCCACTTTTCAAGTGGACTTCTGCAATATCAGGGGTCTACATAGTAACCTCGACGCCTCCCATCACCACCTCGAGACGTCGCGGCCCGCTCTGCTCTTTTTAACGGAGACTCAAATATCTACCACTGACGATACTTCGTACTTGAACTACCCCGGCTACGTACTAGAGCACTCATTCTTTCGTAAGGCCGGGGTGTGCGTTTTCGTTAGGGGTGATATCTGTTGTCGCCGCCTTCGGGGCCTCGAGCATCGGGACCTGTCGATCTTGTGGCTATGCGTAGATTATGGAGGTCGTACTTGGATCTACGCATGCCTTTACAGGTCTCATGCCAGTGAAGTGAGGTCTACTCACCTATTTGAGAACGTGCAAGTGGGGACTGACCAAATTCTTAAGCAGTACCCATCTGCGGAGGTGGTGGTCCTCGGCGACTTTAACGCTCACCATGTGGAGTGGTTGGGCTCCCGGACCACTGACCTCCCGGGTCGGACTGTTTATGAATTGGCCTTGGCTTATGGTCTCACACAACTGGTAACGCAACCCACTCGTGTTCCAGATGTTGAGACCCACGAGCCTTCATTGTTGGATCTTCTGCTGTCTACACACCCTGACGGATATAGGGTGGTGGTCGATGCCCCTCTAGGGTCATCTGACCACTGCCTAGTGCGTTCGTCGGCCCCTGCTACTCTTCACGATCGCTCTTCAGCGACTGGATCTCGCAGGGTCTGGCGTTATGGGTCAGCAGATTGGGATGGACTTCGTGAATTCTATGCGTCCTACCCATGGAGGCAGCTCTGTTTCTCTTCCGAAAATCCTGACGCTTGAGCGGACTGCATCAGGGACGTGGTGCTATTGGGGATGGACTTGTTTATCCCCAATACCAAAATACCAGTAGGGCGTCGTAGCCGGCCTTGGTATAACAAGGCCTGCGCCGAAGCTGCGCGCCTTAAGCAGTCCGCATACGTGGCGTGGAATGACGCCAGAAAGCGTCAGGATCCAAACGCCAAGGAAGAGAAGCGGAACTTTAATGCTGCTTCCAGGTCCAGCAAGAAGGCTATAGCCAGGGCCAAGGCGGAGCACATTGGCAGAATTGGCGAGCGACTAAAGAGTTATCCCTCTGGGAGCCGTGCTTTTTGGTCGCTTGCCAAGGCTGTCCAAGGCAACTTCTGCCAGTCTAGTCTCCCGCCACTGCGTAAGCCTGATGACATTTTGGCCCATAGTGCAAAGGAGAAGGCGGATCTTTTAGCTCAATCCTTTGCCTCGAACTCGACTTTAGATGATGGAGAAGCCACACCGCCGAAGATCTCCCGGTGCGAGTTTACCCTGCCTGAAATACGCATCAACCAGCGTGCGGTCAAGAGGGAACTAAGGCTTCTCGACATCCGTAAGTCGAGTGGGCCAGACTGTATCCCCGCGGTAGTTCTTAAAACGTGCGCCCCTGAGTTGACCCCCGTTCTTACGCGCCTTTACCGTCTTTCCTATAATACTAACAGGGTTCCCACTTCATGGAAGGTGTCTCATGTCCATCCGATCCCTAAAAAAGGTGACCGGTCGGACCCTTCGAGTTATAGGCCGATTGCGGTCACATCTTTGCTCTCTAAAGTTACGGAACGTATCATAAATGCCCAGCTGATGCGGTACCTTGAGGAGCACCAGTTGATCAGTGATCGTCAGTACGGTTTCCGTCATGGTCGATCAGCTGGTGATCTTCTTGTTTACCTCACACATCGCTGGGCAGAAGCTTTGGAGGGCAAGGGTGAGGCTATGGCTGTTGGCCTTGACATCGCGAAGGCGTTCGATCGGGTATGGCATAGAGCCCTTCTATCGAAGCTACCATCTTACGGAATCCCCGAGGAACTTTGCAAGTGGATCGCTAGTTACCTGGAGGGCCGGAGCATTAAAGTCGTCGTTGACGGCTGTAGCTCCGAGACTCTATTAGTCAATGCTGGCGTTCCACAGGGTTCGGTGTTGTCGCCGACACTTTTCATCTTGCATATCAATGACATGCTGTCTATGCTGTCTATTGACAGCATGCATTGCTATGCAGATGACAGCACGAATGATGCGCGATACATCGGCCACCAGAATGTTCCTCGGTGCACCGTAGAGGAAAGACGGTCTCAACTTGTGTCTGAAATCGAGAGCTCTCTGGGGCGGGCCTCCAAATGGGGTGAAACGAACTTAGTTCAATTCAACCCTACGAAGACACAAGTTTGCGCGTTCACTGCGAAGAAGGACCCATTTGTCATAGCGCCTCAGTTCCAAGGAGTACCTCTTCAGGTTTCCGGGAGTATTGGGATTCTCGGCGTGGAAATCTCGAGCACAGTTCAGTTCAGGAGTCATTTGGAGGACAAAGCCAAATTGGCTAGTAAAAAGCTGGGTATCCTGAACAGAGCGGAGCGGTACTTCACGCCGGGCCAAAGATTGATGCTCTATAAAGCTCAAGTACGGCCCCACGTGGAGTACTGCTCCCACCTCTAGGCAGGAGCCCCAAAATACCTGCTTAACCCACTTGACTCCTTGCAAAGACGAGCTGTCCGAATCGTCGATGATCCTGATCTCACGGATAGCCTGGAACCGTTAGGACTGCGGAGAGACTTTGGTTCTCTCTGCGTGTTTTATCGGCTGTTCCATGGGGAGTGCTCTGAGGAACTGTTTAAGATGGTGCCAACGTCACCATTCTACCATCGTACCACCCGACACCGCAGTAGAGTTCATCCATACCACCTGGAAACAATACGGTCTAGTACCGTACGTTTCCAGCGTTCGTTTATTCCACGCACGTGTAAGCTCTGGAATGAACTCCCTGCCTCGGTGTTTCCCGAGCGCTATGACATGTCCTTCTTCAAACGAGGCTTAAAAAGAGTATCCCTTCAGCGGTAGGCAGCGGCTTGGCTGTGCCCCTGGCATTGCGGAAGTCCATGAGCGGCGGTGACCGCTTACCATCATGCGGGCCGCTTGCTCGTCTGCCTATCGAGGCAATAAAAAAAAAAATAAAAAAAAAAACATTTTATTTTACATCATTTAGTTAATCTAATTCATTATAACATATATAATACGCTACGAGCCAGCTGACGCGTATGACGTGTACAAACTATACTTGCGCAGCCGTTGAGAACTGCTGGCTCTCTTGAACCAATATGCCCGCACATAAGACTGGGCACAGCCAATAACATAAGCGCTATTGATAACCTTCTACACTATAGTACTATAGTGCAATACAAAACACACGAAGGAAAGGGTCATGACTGAAAAATCTTACATTTTGATTTGTCTAGCCTCCATCCGTACCGAAACGTACCAATCCAAAAACTATCAAGCTTAATTTATACAAAAATAGTATAATTATAACCTTTCTATGTGCACCTTCAGAATTGAAGTAAGAAATTTAAATTTACTGATAAGTACAATATAATCTCTTGAGTATATTTTTTAAAGCTTAGACTAAAACGTTATAAGATAGCTTATAGCTTGAAAAAAACACGCTTTTGATTACAAACCAAATTATGGAAAATGACCAGTATGTTTGAAGAGTTTATTCTATATTGATATCAATTTTATTATAAAAAATCGTGGGTTGCCTGAAAATGGTATATAATTCACTACGTAACTGTTAATAAAAATAGAAAAAAGCACCACACTCTTTTTTACAATAAAGAACTCTTTTTGCTTACAGATTTTCTCGTTTTA
This sequence comes from Actias luna, assembly GCA_039707435.1. Lineage (NCBI taxonomy): Eukaryota > Metazoa > Arthropoda > Insecta > Lepidoptera > Saturniidae > Actias > Actias luna. The sequence goes on along the minus strand of JAZHAC010000002.1, from coordinate 9,094,723 downwards.
GTTCGGTTAGTTATCAGTGTGTTAATTTAATTATTTTAACTACAATTATTTTTATTTCAAAAAGCAAAGCTGGGCTCAAAATTTCACCTTCCAACGTCAGCACCATCCAAGATATTTTTCTCACTTTCAACATAAAATTTCAACGAATCTTCCAAACTTTTGATCACAGCAGCTAATTTACAATGATTGGGAACCATGCGATTTTACAGTCAGTGGACGTCGTTTTTTTAGGAATTCTTTGCCAAGGGTTTTCTAGACAGGATTTAACTTGTGATTGCAACTGGTTAAGTAAGATTGAATGTTCTTGGTCACCGAAACACATACTTTGAAATTTTTAAAAAGTTGCTGTTTAGCACATAAATACAATTAATGTAAATAATATAGAGATCCCACTTAAGACTTACGAAATCTTTTTTGCACAGCTAAGGTGGCAAACAAATCTACGGACCGCTCGATTACCATAGCCTATGGACGTATGGACGATTGTAACATCAGAGATACTACACACGCATTACTGAGCTTGAACCTGCATTCGCTAAGAAGTTTTAGGAACTGTAATCGCAGCATGAAACAAGTTATTTTGCTTGAGAACTGTAAGGTAAATGTATTATACTAATCGGATTGTTCCAAAGAAGAAGAAACCATCAGAAAAATTCATATGTGGTCTACTTTTCTTAAACCGAATTTTTGAAAATAGTCGATAAATAGCTGATCTTAAAATAGATTAACAGTCACAGATAACACACGGTATAATAACATGAGAGTACCGAAGCATTAAATTTTGTGGAGATATTGGTGCTCTATGGAAATATCATTAGGCATACGACTAGTTTCAAACACAACATAATCGTAAATAAAACTAAGAATGTATCATGAAAGTTTCTAAATAAATTTTATATGATAGTAAACACCTCTTTTACCTAAAAGTTTCACTATGTTAAAGTAGTGTATAGTCTGCTAACACCGGACCGTTATCTTAAGATTTGTGACAGAACAAGACATAAAACCGGGGAGACCGTAGCACGGGAAGATATTCGGTAACACAAGATTTCATGTATAGATTACTTAACAACGATGTCTTAAATCTTTGAACTTGGAATTTGTATTTTAAAAGTCTGTCTTTTTCGTATCTTTTTCATGTTATTTTCCATACATAAATTGTCGAATTAATAAAAAAAAAATTTTTTGTGTCATATTAACATTGAACTATATCTGATTTAACTGACTATACCCGCGACTTCACTCGCATGGACCCCAGGGAACAGTACTATTATTCTAAATGAAAAGTACCGTATGCCCTTTTCTTTGCTCTTGACGAGCATGCAATAAATACTATTCCCCATGAATCATCATTTACACCTTTTTTTTTTTATCGATTGGTAATACAAAGATTAGCGTTTTTATTCAAAAAAAATCTATTTATCTTAGTATATACATAATGTAGCCATGTTTTACGAGTAGGTAGATACGTTATATGTAAAACAAATGGTTATAGATATGTATCGTGTAACAGTTAATACAAGCTTGTTACATTACATCTTGCAATATTTATTGACCACTTTTTATCTTATATTATACTTTTTTGCGATGACTTGTGTAAATTATCCTTATATCTTAATCGTCTTGTTTAATAGGCAGCACGTACTACTTGGTTCTTCATATCACTAATACTTCAGTCCACTGATTCGTTCTGGAGCTCCACTGTGCCTCAGTATTATAAGACATATTTATATTGCCACAACCGGAAACTAAAACCGCTAACAGCGAACTAGTGTGAATATGATTATTAAAACAATTTTTATAAAGTCTCGTCATTACAATTTGAATTTATAAAGTTATTTTTAACCAAACATGTAAATATCAATTTGAATCTATAAAGTTATTTTGAACTAACGTGTGAATATTGAAACCCTTGTAATATGAAATTTAAAGTAAAGAGACAATCAATGATAAATCAAAAATAAAGAGGCGACCAATGAAAAAGCCTAACACTTGAAATAGATTATTAAAACAATTTATATAAAACCTCTTCATTACAATTTGAATTTATAAAGTTAAATATAACCAAATGTAAATATTAATTTAAATCCAAGAAGTTATTTTGAACTAACGTGTGAATATTGAAACCCATGCAATATGACATTTAATGTATAGAGAAGATCAACGATAAGGCTAGAAACAAAGCGGCGACCAATGATAATGCTAACATTCGTCCATCCTGACAACTTTTCGCGTCCCCGCGATACATAACAGATCATTTTATATAAAACGATAATTTTAATAGTACAACTTCCAATGTATATAGGCATAGAAGCCTAATAGCTAAGTAGTAGTTTAAAAGAAGATTAATTGGATCATAACAATTACACGATGAATGTCATATTGTGGTACAGAGAGGATAACACGAACAGCGTTCGAGTCTAGTGACACGGATGTTAGTTTAAGAAGGCCCCTTTCGACAATTGTAAAGACTCACTTTCAACACTGAGTTTCTCTCTCCGCTCAGTATAAATTATTCCCGACATAAAGATATCAAAAGAATCGCGTCAGTAATAGAAATTATAAATCTTACGTCCCTTTGGTAACACTCCATCTATACGTACGATGAATAACTGCCATAACTGCCCTCGATGATTCACTGTGTTCTATGCGTCACTTTCTCTTTTTTATTATTATAACACTCTTTTAATAGCTAGTACCGCGCTCGTTTTCTCTCATACGCGATTCGGCAACAGCCCAAGCCGAGGTTCGGTCACTAGTGACACCCTTGTGCGAGTTGCCCCGCGGGTTTGAGCGCCTTCAGCGCTCACCCCACTAGTTCAGGTGAAGCTGTAAAAGCCCCTAAGGCTAACAGTGTAGGTCCTTTCGAAAAAAAAAAAAACGTCCCGTGACTTTGACTAGAGTTTCGCTCATAGCTCGAGATACATGTGCACCTTGCACTGTAAAGGTTCGCTCATAGCGACAGCGACAGAGGGTTTGCTCATAGCGATTTAAATGTACACTTTGCACTTCAGAATTCGCTCATAGCGACGTCATGTGCATATTGACTAGAGTTTCGCTCATAGCGAGATACATGTGCATCTTGCACTGTAAAGGTTCGCTTATAGCGACAGAGGGTTTGCTCATAGCGTTTTAAATGTACACTTTGCACTTCAGAATTCGCTCATAGCGACGTCATGTGCATATTGACTAGAGTTTCGCTCATAGCGAGATACATGTGCACCTTGCACTGTAAAGGTTCGCTCATAGCGACAGAGGGTTTGCTCATAGCGATTTAAATGTACACTTTGCACTTCAGAATTCGCTCATAGCGACGTCATGTGCATATATTGACTAGAGTTTCGCTCATAGCGAGATACATGTGCACCTTGCACTGTAAAGGTTCGCTCATAGCGACAGAGGGTTTGCTCATAGCGATTTAAATGTACACTTTGCACTTCAGAATTCGCTCATAGCGACGTCATGTGCATATTGACTAGAGTTTCGCTCATAGCGAGATACATGTGCATCTTGCACTGTAAAGGTTCGCTCATAGCGATTCTTTGCACTTCAGAATTCACTCGTAGCGACGTCATGTGCATATTGACTTAAGTTTCGCTCATAGCGAGATACATGTGCACCTGGCACTGTAAAGGTTCGCTCATAGCGATTTAAATGGGTAGTTTTACATTTCAGAGGGTTCGCTCATAGCGATTCTTCGCACTTCAGAATTCGCTCATAGCGACGTCATGTGCATATTACACGTGGATGGCACCACTCATAATAAATGTACATCTCACGCACCTCAGAAGGTTCATTAATAGTGACGTTATGTGTACATTGCATTTCAATGGCTCCTCTCATAGAGGTCATGTATACATTGCACCTCGATGACCCCTCTCATAGTTAATGTGCACCTCACGCACTTCAGAAGGTTCACAAATAATGACGTTATGTGCACGTTGCACTCAATAGCTACTCTTATAAATAGGTCATGTGCACATTGCACGTCGCTGACGCCTCTCATAGTAAATGTGCATCTCGTGTATTTCAGGACCTCTTCGCACTTCAGAATTCGCTCATAACGACGTCATGTGCATATTCCACGTGGATGGCACCACTCATAATAAATGTACATCTCGCGGACCTCAGAAGGTTCATTAATAGTGACGTTATGTGTACATTGCACTTCAATGGCTCCTCTCATAGAGGTCATGTATACATTGCACTTCGATGACCCCTCTCATAGTTAATGTGCACCTCACGCACTTCAGAAGGTTCACAAATAATGACATTTTGTGTACGTTGCACTCAATAGCTACTCTTATAAATAGGTCATGTGCACATTGCACGTCGCTAACGCCTCTCATAGTAAATGTGCATCTCGTGTATTTCAGAAGGTTCACTAAAAATGACGTAATGTGCCTATTGTACTTCAATGGCACCATTCATAACGAGAAGTTTTTGCACAAAGACATTAGTGGATCTTGCTCTTAGCATGAAGTACTTTAGAAGCTTCGCTCATAACTTGGTGTGTATGTTGCACTTAACAGTTTATGCTTATAATGCCCAGATGAATCCGTACACCTTTATTTTAATAAGATGCGTACATTGCCTTACTTAAGCCGTTCTTCATAATTTCACTCATCACTTTTATCAATGAAACGCATCGTTCCAGAGATTCTTTGTGTTATGAAGCTTGTACATATATGCCTCTTGTAACTCCATCTTGGAGGCTATAAATGTGGTCCCATGTCAATCTCGAAATGTACAAAGTTTTCTATTTACACTAATCAGCAGCACTTTGTCTTTATTATAAAATGTCAATGTTTCCGATTCCTTTTCTATGATTTTATCTTCTTCAGCATTCTAGAATTCTTTCTCAATTATTTTTTTTTTTTTTAGAAAATATTGGGTATAAATATATGTGAACTAGTATCTCAGACTTTATTTTTATTTTGTAATTGGAACATTTGTTCCTGTTCTTTGTCCTGGTTAAATACTAATAATTCAAATCTTACTGAATTACTACAACAAACGCTATCATCTAACGGTCATTTATTTCATCATCTATGTTCTTGAAATTGCAATTTACATTTATGTTTTTTCTCCTTTTTTTCCCACTTTTGTTTACTATGCATTATTTCGTTTTTGAACACCGTTTTCTAAATTCTGCTTAATGTAATGCGCGGTTTTGCACTCATTTAACACTATAAAGCTTCGCTTTATTACCAGTAAATACTTCTGAACTGGTTATTTGAAGTCAAGTTGATCTCACGGAAACGGTCTGTTGTTTTATTTCTGTGTACACTTTTGTTTACTATGCATTATTTCGTTTTTGAACACCGTTTTCTAAATTCTGCTTAATGTAATGCGCGGTTTTGCACTCATTTAACAATATAAAGCTTCGCTTTATTACCAGTAAATGCTTCTGAACTGGTTATTTGAAGTCAAGTTGATCTCACGGAAACGGTCTGTTGTTTTATTTCTGTGTATATGTTCTCACGATAATACTTCCAAATATCTCCAAATAAAATGAGTTTCTTTTTCATTTTTTTAATATGTACATCACCGATCCCTGATTATTTTTATCGATAACGATAATTTTCAAATAAAGTTCGATAGTTCGTTTCACTTTCGTCGCCAATGTTAGACTCTTTCAACATACATACATGTAGATAATATAACTATAACAGTCTCATCACTATCTTTGCTAATAAATAGTATTATTTAATAACCGTTGTACTTATAATAACTTTGTATCCATTAGTCTTTTATCAGCTGATAATTTCTACAGTCGGCATTATAATGTGATCGTTGGATATTTCAATAGTCACAGGACAGTATGCGGCCATAGTATTACAAAACAAATGATTACAGTCTTGTATACTGTTGAACATTAGGCAGAACCTTCCACACCTCACACAGAGCGATTATTATCTGCAAACACCTTAGCTCAAGCAACACAAGCGACACTTTTAAAGTGGTTAAAAAATGATCATTGTTTAGGCGTTGACAATACTAGGCAAGTATTATGCACATAACGCTATAAAGCCAAATCCTAGAAAAACACAATCCTGTACTTTCCAATTGCGGAACCGACAGACGTTTGTGCTTCAATACAAAGAAGAAGGTAGCATTGAGCTACAATCTATTCCGTCGCTTGACCTCGTCTGCCTGGGGCGCTATTCCACCTGTCATTAGCAAGCCAGGCTTTTGCTTCTCGGCTCGATAAATACGCATATTCAGCGTGGCAATGCTCAGTACATCAAGCTCAAGACGTTCTTCCAATAGAGACACGAAAGATAAATGTGGCTAGAAAAGTTAGCACCGACATCAGGCTACGTGATTTCTGCCGTCAATGGTCTGAATTACATCTGCGTTTTCGGCTGTTGGGTTTCTGTTCAACGCGTTGGCATGAATCATGCCATTTTACAATACTCTTGAATATCCAAACTTCACAATATGCAGTGCAACTCCAACACTTATATTCTGAATCTCACTAAAGTGGCAATAACTATCGTTCAGAATGACTGAACTTATAGGTCTGTTGATAGACGACTGGTCCCGTGTCTTGTAGTACAAAAATATTTCATTTCCTAATTAGTTAAGCCAATAAACCAAGATCCTTGCCCATGTATGGGGTAATTTCATAGTAATCCTTATCCCTGGGTCCCCCACATAAGTTTCTACGACGTTCGTTTCCACAACGTGCTGCTCGACCGATAAACGACTATCACTAAACACGTCCACGAGCACACCGCGAAGAAATAATAAAATATTCTGTCTTTTCGTCAAACAAAATCCGACATCTGGCGGAGCACAGGAAAGGTAAAGTTGTTACACGACGTTGTGCTCAGTTCACGCTTCACTCATGCTCGACTCGTCGAGTGTACGTACACCTTTATTAATCTTCTCTATATTATTATTTGCTTGGACAGTACAATCACGAGCCAAGACAGACTCTTTAATCTGAATTGGTTTTTTCTCATAGTTTAGAATAAAATAATTAAATATCCACTGCCATTCTTGACATTATACGTACCAACTTTTATATAAAATGTGAGGTAGCTCTGTAGGAATTTGTTCAGTAAATAGATCATAGTTAATTCAATAAATAGGTCATAGTTAAAGTAAAGTTTTTGTTCAGTAAATAGATCATAGTTAATTCAATAAATAGGTCATAGTTAAAGTAAAATTATCAGGAACGATGTTGTATTTCAACGTAAGTTTTTGTGCCATCAATTATCAATGAAATCTTACACGTACCACATTCGCATATGCATTATATGCGAGGTACCTCTGTAGCAATTTGTTCAGTAAATAGATCATAGTTAATGCAGTACATAGGTCATGGTTAAAGTAAAATTATCAGGTACGATGTTGTATTTCAACGTAAGTTTTTGTGCCATCAATTACCAATGAAATCTTTTTGTACCATTAGTATAAGTTGTATTTCAACGTAAGTTTTTGTGCCATCAATTACCAATGAAATCTTTTTGTACCATTAGTATAATTCAGGTAATAGTTTGTCTGTATTTTCGATTCCGAATCTAATTTCGGAACAGCATTGTCGTTAGTAAATTTTTCTCCACATTGAGAGTGCTGAGAATGCACAGATGAAATAAATCCTCTTTTGGTTTCTCGCCACTGATTCAAATCAGTCTTTTTCACTGGACCTGCGTCCACTCTTCGACCGGTCATTAGGTATTATTAATCCGTATAGTGATCAAAGACCTGAAATAATTATCACAACCGAGTATCTACTTTCATAGTAGGTAATTCAAAATTCAAAAAACAGCAGAAAATAAGACCTCCATCCACTATTGGACCGGTCATTAGGTATCATTTATCCGTATAGTGATCAGACCTTCTTGCGGGCGTAAGATTACATCAAGGTGGAAGTAAATAATCCAATTTAAAAAACCTTGATGTTTTCCCTCTTCTGAAATTGTAAATTATCCTTATATCTTAACCGTCTTGTTTAATAGGCAAGCACGTACTACTTGGTTCTTCATATCACTAATACTTCAGTCCACTGATACGTTCTGGAGCTCCACTGTCTGTGCCTCAGTATTATAAGACATATTTATATTGCCACAACCGGAAACTAAAAGCGCTAACAGCGAACTAGTGTGAATATGATTATTAAAACAATTTTTATAAAGTCTCGTCATTACAATTTGAATTTATAAAGTTATTTTTAACCAAACATGTAAATATCAATTTGAATCTATAAAGTTATTTTGAACTAACGTGTGAATATTGAAACCCTTGTAATATGAAATTTAAAGTAAAGAGACGATCAATGATAAATCAAAAATAAAGAGGCGACCAATGAAAAAGCCTAACACTTGAAATAGATTATTAAAACAATTTATATAAAACCTCTTCATTACAATTTGAATTTATAAAGTTAAATATAACCAAATGTAAATATTAATTTAAATCCAAGAAGTTATTTTGAACTAACGTGTGCATATTGAAACCCATGCAATATGACATTTAATGTATAGAGAAGATCAACGATAAGGCTAAAAACAAAGCGGCAACCAATGATAATGCTAACACTTGTTTTCCTGAATATTACAATATTCGATCGTATTTCAAGTGTCAATCACAATAAATAAAAGGTCTTGTTCGTAATTACTTATTTATTTGGATTTACAAACACATTGGAGAAATTAAGACAAAAATTATCAAACAAAAATACGTTACAAGACAAACTAAATGAAACAACTAAATCTAAATTACCTATTTTTACTGTGATGCTTTCCTTATAATATTGTACATCGAAGACAACTTTAATAATAAAATAATAAATACTTAGACATTTTGACAACTACCCTCGGTTAGTTTTACTAAGCTGTTTCTCTAATATTTGTGCTAAAATAACCTGAATAAGTTGAATATTATTTACATATCTGTTTCAATCATCTCAACTTCAAGCTACAGGCAAGCTGTAACTAGTAAACAAGAAAACCATTCCAACTTTTTGTTGTTAATAACTTGCTCTGAAATACGAGCATATTCTATTGCAGTAAGTTTATATAAATAACTGTTTGTAAAATACTATGCAAACGCCTCATATTATAATTTCTATATAATTGAGAATAGTAAAGAACATATTTCAATTTACTGACAAGGTGTAATTGTAATATAGGTAATATACGAAAACGTATGTTGAAATCTCGAATACTTTATTTTTGTACTGTATTCTTGCCTGCAAAAGAGATACACAGAGAACGGCATTTTTGGATTAGAAATAACAGTTTTCATCTATTCTTTATAATTATCTGTCGTTTTTAAACTGCCGATATATACGGCTAATTCCCACAAATGAAGTAAATAACTGTTTTAATTTTTAGAGATTTTTTTAAAGAAAACAAAACTTTCAATAAAATCTCGAAATGCTTACAATTATATGTGAGCTCTATTGCCTCAGTAAATTCTTTCTATACACTCAAAGGTAACATTTTAACGAAATTCATTCAAAATTGCCAAGTCTTAGAACCCTAACATGAATATGGAATAACACCGTCACTACGTTAATATGTATGAGTGTAACTTGTGAACTGAATGAAGACCCAGCAGATGGCATCAAGCTTCGAATGTAACAACTCGCTCCACTTCATAATTCAAAGATTTGCTCGTGTTGAATAAAGCTACGTCTTTACGTGAATTATTCAGAAGTACACGCCATATGCAAGTCTGTTTCAAGTGTATATTAAGTTTAAGTATACTAGTATTATTTAGTCATGATAGGATTCATACAAGCCAAGAACTGAAACTAGTTGTTAGGAATACTGCTTTCTTTTCAGTAAATATACTCCAAGTGAAAATCTTATACTATTAAATAACTTACACTATGTAATTGACTCATTACAATGTCTCCAAAATCACGTGGTCTATCGATTTCAAATTTAACATAGTTTAATCACAACATAAAACTCACTAAAAATAGATTTCACAATTGATCATTTTGAAGCAATGATAGATTAATGATGACGTGTATGGACACCAAATCAATAGATATGACTCCGAATCCCTGCACTACGAGCAATCCAACCCTAATTTTAGTTCAAATATAATGTTACAACAATTGAAGATTAATAATATCTCTACTCTATAGAGGTTTCAAGATAAACAGAGATATTTTACCGGAGCTTTGAACTTTGAAGCGATGATAGTTCTGATAGTAGTGTGTACGGACGCCACGTCAAGGGACATGGGTTCAAATTCCTGCAACAACCTTAGGCTTTCGGTGAACGAATCGTGGTAGTATGACAATAGTTGGATTTTTCTAATGCTCATCTGGTAACTAACGCCCTCAAGTTGAAAGTCTGTCACCAAATGCCTGTATGAGTGTGTTCCTGCAGTTGCACTTGAGAGCCAGTACCTCCAGCTTAGCGTGTCTACCATCTTGGGCCACATTGTCACTTAAAATCAAATAAGATTGTCACCATTATGCTAAGCCCATATAAAAAAGGTAATCTTGGGAACGCAGTCCTGTGGTAAACACATCGTGAATAAAAGCAGGTCATTCCAGCCGTGCGTTTTACGAGTGAAAAAGGTATGAACTCAGTACGTGCAAAGAGTTCCGTTTTACTAGACGGAAAATAAAAAATCTAATGAAGCCAAGTTTATTACTGTTAATAAAAGGCAACGCAAGTAGTTTGCGGCCGTGAGAGTTACAACGCCCTTGATTTGGTATAAAACTGCTCAAGGCAATCCTCAGCAAAGTCGTAATATCTAGTTAAAGTTATATTTCGTAACTTCGAAATTATTATCGACAATCACTATGGGAATTATTATCATTTATTTATTAATCAGATTACAAGGATCCGTTGCATAAAACTAAACAAAAGAATTAGATTAATTAATTGGTGACTTAAAAACAGTATAAAAATTAAATATAATATATTTCAGTTACAATAAAGGGGCTAAAACAACCCGACATTATCATATACCAACCAATATATATGATAAGCCTATTAATGTTTGCACAAAGGCTATCGTGAAGTCTACTCTGTATAGATACAATTATCTTTCGTCTAAGAGCATAAAAATCATCGACATGTGCAACCGCAAACATACTAGATGCACTACAAAACGTGGAAGACCCAATAAACTTCTAAAAACGTTACGTTATTAAACGAATATCATAGCTGATAGTGAAGACACCGTGTCTTAACGTTCTGATCAGGGAATTTAGTGATGAGATATGTCACCAATTTAATGTCCACAATCTTTTTTTATTACCCTTCACGCAAGCGAATATAAAGAAATGAATGTAAGATAGACTACGGCCTATAAAAGAATACCTAATAGAAACGTTCTTCATTCCAATTTAACTAAACATTGGTGATTTTTTTTTACAATGTACCTTATAAATGGAAAACATTTTCCGATATCCCGACCTGGTTTGGCTTCGTTACAAGGAACAAGACCGATAGCTATATAAATCTCTCGTGTGTCTAATTGACGGCTAGCAAGTCCACGTAAGCTAAGCCGGATTGCAGTCCGGATTCACTTACCTCTTTTGGAAAAACCGGTCACGTTTATTTTTATTTTTGGTCCCTCCTATAATTATTCTTTCTATAGTTCTATAGTTTCTTTATTATTATTATTGGTAATCGAACATTGCTCACCAATTACTCTTAATATTATAGAACGAAAAGTTTGTTTGTTTGAAAGTGCTAAACTTAGGAACTACAAGCCGGAATTCAAAATTAATTTTTGTTTTCAATAGAGCAATTATCGAGGAAGGCATTAGGCTACTTACCATCACGCTACAGCCAATAGGAGCAAAGCTTAATTGTAAAAAGTTACAAAACCGTGCAAAAAATAATAAATATCTTTTAGTTTATTAGTTAGTTAATATTATAAAGCAGTAAACTTTGTTTGTTTGTTTGAACGCGCTAATCTTAGGAACTACTAGTCGGATTACAAAGATTCTTTCTGTACTTGATAAAGCAACCATCGTGGCATGTTTTTAATTATTTAACATGACGCTGCTGCTAATAAGAACAAAGCTGTATTGAAAAAAGTTACAAAAACGGGCAAAAATAATAAAATAAAATTTTAGTTCCACGCGAACGAAGTCGCAGATACAGAGAGTGAATTAATGTGCAAAACAGTTCCTTATCACATAATACAAAAATACACCACCTTAATAGAGAGTAAAAGGTAAAATTTGGTAGCAAATGATCTTCGTGATTGATTTTGATGCTGTTCTCCCCTACCGATAGTTAACAATATGATTAATAAATAATCTGGGTTTTATATTATTCTAAAATGGTATGGAAGGTAACACTGTGATCAAATTATAGAGGTTTGTTTAGCTGGAAAGCGTAGATATCATTAATTAATTTATTAGCTTCAATTTCAGTATAAGAACAGATAGGACTCTTAAATTTTCTTATATTAATAAGATAATAAGGGTTTACCAGTACCTAAGACCTAAAAAACTTGTAAAACTTTCAGCTTGCTTAGTGAATACCTATTAATTCGCCTTAAAACTAAATTTTTAATTCATTTGGTGATCATACTTTTTAGTAGTTTGGTCAAGAACCTAGGTATCGCAACACAACGCGTTGGGATTGTAATAAAATATTTTTCTTATAAGTTAACAATTGCAGAAAGAGCTGTCGACGTCGGGTGCTGTCACAAAGTTTAAATGAAATCTCGGGGCTATGTCTCTGTAATTACAAACAACTCGACGTCGTAAGGTCGACTCAACGCCGTCAACCGTGTAATAGACTTTTCAAGTATTCCTAACGTGAAAACTTTCACTTCAGCCGACTTAAACGTCTTCGACAATGTGCTTAACGTTGTTTTTAACTACTTCACTTCATACCGGCACTAATGCACCTTAAATTAATAATTTGTTCACCACAAGAACACATTAAAGTTGGTTCATAAGTAAGCAAAGTATATTATATTATAGTTTACATGCTTCAAATTGAACTACTGCTATTCATATTTTGTAACTTTTTTATACTTTATATGTTTAGCTTTATGACCACGATCTCAACTGATGCTAAATGATGATGTGGCCCAAGAAAGTATCTACACTAACCTTAGTAAAGGGACCGGTTTTCAAGTGCAACTGCTGGAAAATATCTATAAGCATTTATTGGCAAATTTTACAATTCGAGAGTGATTGCTAATAGCCAGATGGGCATTAGAAAAAACCCTAGCTTGTAATTAAGTGATCAGAATCATTTGATAAACCGACTAACATTTATCTTTTTTTACGTGGGAAATACTTATCTTACTATTTTTATAATAAAAAGAATAATAAAAACACAAGACAAAGTACTTGGTATTTAATTATAGAACTTTACCGTCTTCAAGTCCACACATGCTTAATTCGCTAAAATAAAGAACACATAAATATTTTTTTACATTCTTACTAGACGTTACAAGTCCTTACTAATGTTATACATGCGAAAGTGAGTTTGTTTCGCTTTCACGCCTAACCCGATGAATCCATTGTGATGAATTTTTGTTATAGAGATAGATGGAACCCTGGAGACGGTGATAGGCTACTTTTTCCCACGAGAAACTTATTGGAAGTGGGGTAAAGAGAGGCACAAACTTTGTACGAACCATTTTATTGCGTCATCCGATTTCTTTGACCAAATCAATATTAACGCGAGTGAAGCTGCTTATCAAAAGCTAGTTTTTACATAAATTTTAAGATTTATATTACAATCACAATTTCAGGACACGTTTCTGGCGATTCGCGTTATCACAATTAAGTATACCCGGCCAAGAGGCTCGTCCCGGCACGTCGACGGCGAATAAATCGCACTGATTGCACAAAGCTCCTTCCGATTCCCTCTCATTCGTTATCGCTGCAATTGTCCTCCTTTGTACACATTTCTTAATAACAGAAGACGGACTCCTCAAATGCATTTTGAAATTGTAGTTCGCCGCAATGTTATGATAACCCTGCTTTATAATTTAAGACTGTATAGCCTCTCATTAGTAAGGACACTTTATATCGAAAATACATAAATCATATTTAATAGACAGCTTTCACATTTCACGTTTCAATCAAGTTATGCTTTATACCACGTTAACATATAACTAATAATATTGTATATTTCTCAGTTATCTTTTTATATCAAAATTTCGTGTCTCGTTGTTTGTCCGCAATGAACTTCTAAACTACCGAACCGGTTTTAATTAAACTTTGCACACTATGTTCAGTTTGAACCAACTTGAGAGATAGAATACTTTTTATCTTGATAAGTAATCATAACACCATAGATGTCGCTATAGTCGATGTAATTGACTACTCGAACAGACAGAACAACGTCTGCTAGGTCAACTAGTAATAATATAGAATAATGTATATTTTGTATCACCTACTAATAAAATTGTTAACCTATAATATTAAACAGAAACAAAACAATTATTGCTAATATTATTAACTATATTGTTAGTTAAACTTATATTCAATTATTACAGCTCTAAGTTTCGGATCATGTGCTGGCTGTGCGACTTTCGGGAGACTTCACTAGTCTCCTATCGTTTGCCAGTTTTGACTAGAGATGCATAATGCACTGTATTTCTAGTAATTTAAAAATAAATTTAACCGAAAATACGAGTTGAGGTAACTCTTTAGCAACGGATTGTTGACTGTGGCAGCTATTCAAACCTATTGATGATTCAAATGCTTGAGTATCACCAAGAACTAGGACAGTGCCCTAGTTAGAAGAGGGTTTCATAAATATCCATCTCTACAATAGCACACAAGGAATGTGGACAATTTTATTTGGATTTTTGAACAGTGTACATCAGAACGGGCCTTTTTCTATAATCGACCAAACGAAAAATTACGAAAAGTTCATCGCTCTTTATGACTCCATATTTGTTTTTATTGAAACAACGATAGGTCTATGGTAGCGTGTACACTCAGCGTAGATAGTCGTAGTTCGAATCACTACAATGAGCCACAGCTTTGTGAAATAGACTATAGCATGGTGCATGGTGGAATTTTCCCTACGTACGCCTAGCTAGCTACCACTTTCAAATTAAATGTTTGTCGCCAAATACTTATACGGATCTATTCCAGCAGTGCACTTAAGAGCTTCTTTCTGTACTAAGCTGAACATGCTCTCAGTCTTGGCCCATTAAATGAGAATGTGAAGAAACCCTTAATCTATGAATATCTTTACGAGTGTATTCGTATGCAAAAAGTTGAAAGATTTCTTGATTCATAATTTATCAAAACCAATACATAATTATCTAAATAATTTAAATTTGACTTCATTTTTGAAATTAATTTGATAGTTTTTTTAACCATAACTAAAGAATATTCACATTAATGAATTTACGTATAATAACGACACGATTGCAAATATAATTCGGTTATTCTTCTGTAATTTGAAATAAAAGTAAATTGATGAAGGCAAAAGTAAAAAAAACTGATTTCCCCAAAATGCTGGGGGATAATCTTTTGTCATAATTAATGATCGGCTATGGAACTCACTTCCATGTGATATTGGACCAGACAGATCTATGACAATACTTTAAAAAACTTTTTATCGATATTTATATTACGCGGTGTTAATTCACACAGTTTTTAATGCGATAGTGATACAAGGAGAAAATTTGGTGTCTAATGTACTAAAGTTATTTCATAAATATCTTTATTCTACAACTAGCTGTGCCCGCGACTTCGTTCGCGTAGCACCAACAATTGTTTATTAAATTTCTTCTCAGATAAAAGTAGCCTAACTTTAACTCCTTATAACATCAGCTATCTGCCGGTAAAGTCCCGGCAAAATCGTTCCAGCTATTTCAGTGATTAACCGGAACAAACAGAGAACAATATTTGTATGAGTACTGTTTTAGTTTGTATAAGTATTGATTTCTTAATTTGTTTATTTTGTTGTAAAAAAACGTATTATTGGTTACTATTATTATAAGTGGATTCGAGATTATACCATAAGGTATAGTTTATTTGTGTAATAAACCGTCAAATATTTCACTCTACATGTATTCACTTATAATAATAATGATTTACTTATACCAATAGTTCCGTTATGACAAATTTACCATAATATATCATTATTTACGACTATAAACGTGTTCTTAATATTGTTAGTAA
The DNA here is from genome assembly GCA_039707435.1 of Actias luna. Classification (NCBI taxonomy): domain Eukaryota; kingdom Metazoa; phylum Arthropoda; class Insecta; order Lepidoptera; family Saturniidae; genus Actias; species Actias luna. The sequence continues at coordinate 9,078,618 of JAZHAC010000002.1, read as the reverse complement.
TCATAAATCTAGTAGCTGTGGCAGAGAGGATTTAGTTTTTTTTTTTTTTACTTAAGGTTTAGCAATATGACCACAATGTCACCGGATCTTAAGTGACGATACGGCCCAATTTGGTAGACACGCTAAACCTGTGGAGGGGCAGACTCTCAAGTGCCACTGTCGGAACACACCTATTGGTATTTGGCGGCAGGTTTACAACTTGAGGGTGGTAGCTAGCCAGGCGGGCATTAGAAAAAGCCCTTTTAGTTTTAAGGGCCCTTTGTCGACGATCGTCAAACTCACCTTCAGTTCGTGATTCTCTTTCTGCCCAGTATAAATCATTCCCGATAACGATTTACAACATAAATATCAAATATATCAAAACTGTCTAGTCAATAATAGAAAATATAAAGCTTACATGAATATCTGGCCTCGAGTGCTTCGCTTTGACTAAACCCAAAGCCACGCTCACGTCGCAATTATATAACAATCGTTTTTAATAAACCGCCCACCTCCGTTACTTATCTTAGTTGTATTTTTATTCCGTATATGAAGTTGTTGTTAAAATCAAATAACACTTAAATAGCTTTCAAAATGGATCACTATACTTGTATAAGAGAATGTTTGTACGAATATGTTAGTGAAAGCACAATCACGTTGTGTGTGTTGTGGAGTATCACGCACCATCAGACATGGACTAACGAAGTAGGGCTGCGCTGGGCCACTGGGACGTGACGATAATTCGGCCTCGCGAGACCCTTTGTGCAATCAGCGCGGTTTCTTCGGACTACGAACGAAAAATATTTTTATTCAAGACTGTCTAGGGTTTATGTAAAATATTTTAAAACGCACTAAAATATGTTTAGGTAAATAATCTCCTATTCTGTTATATATTAAAATAAAAATCGTTTTTACGTTAGTCGATGTAAGTCTTGAAGATAAAAAAAATAGCACAAATTACGTTTAATGGTATATTTTTTTCATCGTATCATGGAAAAGTTAGTAGAATTTGATTTGATGATAAGATTTAAAAACACTGACGACCTCCAAGGGATGACATAAACAGTCCATCAGGGGTCGTTGATGTCATACCGGCCTGCGTTTTTTATAACTTCTAATTTGAAAAAAAAAACGATAATTTTAATTATAATATTTATATGACATTACAGGAAACAATATCAAACTTTTGCTATAATTTAAATGATGATAGTGAAAAAAGGCTTTTGTATTTTAATAGGTAAATAATAAATTATCCTCTTAGTATTATTTTCTGAAATACTAAATGAACATAAAATAAATAATATTACTAGACTGTTTTCTTTTAAATGTTGGCATATTGATAGTTATTTCAACGATTTAAAGTCCGTAAGCTAACCGACAGTGAACAAACAGTTTGTGAACCAATATCTTATGAAATCTGTATTGTCCTGCCACAATCTCCATTACGGGCCGACTTTCTGTGACTTTTCGGATTATAAGCCTTGTAATTAGGATTAATGCCCCATTTACGATGATTAAATAGCACATGTGATCATTAAAATACGGTTGGGTAATGCATTACTGCAGTATCATTACAAATGAGCGTCGTAATCAAAAGTTGTAAAACTTTTTATTTGTTTGTAATACTCACTATTCTGCTAAACGAGAGTTTAACTATTTGTATGTATAATTTCCGGGAATTCATTTTGTTAGTAAATAACAAATAATTTATTAAAAGCACATTGTATTGCATAATATTACTTAACAAGGACGCAGTAAATAAGAACCATCTCATTATCCCGGGTAGTGATTTAAGCAACAAGGTTAAGTGAGGTGGGACTACGAGTAAAATATATCCAACAAAATGTAAAAAATCCTGCTTTCGATATAAGTGTTACAATATTTAATTACCTGTGTGTTCGAGATTAACTGAGTTATTTTTTTATTTTGTCAATGGAAAAAGAAATGTTTTAATACGAATTACATATTGATTAAACATCCACATTGTGTAATATTATATACAAATGAACTGATTATTTAATTTAAAAAAATGTGATTAATAATTTTACTGGAAACAATTTGCTTAAACAACTTAGTTATATGAAAAATACAACTCTGTAGGTGAATTCACAAAGCAAGAATCTGTCTAAATACTAAATTCATCCAAAAGGTCGGCACGCACCTGCGATTCCCCTTGTGTTGTGGGTGTGTCCATAGGTGCCGCTGATCACTTATCATCAGGTGACGTGCTTGTTCGTTTGCCCCCTTTTACATAAGAAAAACCGCCCAGAGCCGTTTCCGAGACACTTTATTTCTGAAATATATATAAATATTCCGTAACATACATAACATACGGCTTAATGACTGATCAAATGATTTAAAGCCGATTATAGCTAGGTAGTGTGTACAGACGCCGCGTCAAGGGACGTGAGTTCGAATCCACCTACAATGAACTTGAGCTTTCGGTGAAGGAAAACATCATCGGTGATGAAACCATAGCACGGTGGTAGAGCTTTTCTAAAACGCACCACGGCGACACAACAAACTCTCGTGTTGCCAGACACCACGGACTTATTCTAGTCTGTCAGCTAACTACCACCCTCAAGTTGAAAATCTGCCGCCAAATACCATTAGCTGTGTTCCGGCAGTTGCACTTGAAACCCAGCCCCTCCATTAGGTTTAGCATCTCCATCATTTGGGGCCACATCGTCAATTAATATCCCTTCCCAAAGTCTTATAATAACTGAATAAATGGTTATATATTTGTTTTTAAATTATTTTAATATTATGAATTCAATATAATTCGGTTTTATTACCACTATATCTTTATACTTTAATAACCAGTTACGAGTTATTTATATTCCTGATTAGCCCTTTATAATAGATATATCTAAAGAAAGTAGAAAATAAAAATTAAGTTACAATCTATAACGCATAGTACATTACGACAAAATCTAATTTATTAAGTTTTGTAGTTCATTTGAAAGTACTAATATATAATGAAATATATAAACTCTTCAATCAAAATACTAGACATTCAAAAATTGGTTCCAATTAAAATTGGTACGGTTATGAGTGGCAGCGCCATGCCACTGCTAACGATAAAAATCTAGACATAATTGCTAAATCTCACCGTTGCTAGACGAATGCTCCAAATAAAACTTTTTGACTTTGGCCGGAAATTTTAGATAAATTTTAAAGTACAGTAAGCAAAATACTTTAAATAAGATAGACCTGTAGATGAAGGATGCAACATACAAAGATATATTGAATACATAAATGGTACCTTATATATCTCAAATGGCATCGACTAATAACCGAATAAGTACATTTCATTACTACCTATTTATAAGTTATACCCTCCTTCCTAAATTATCTGTGTTAGGGAAAATCACATAAATTAGGCTTCGAGGTTAAGTATAACAATTTTTTAGACTGTCCGTCAGTGGAAAAATCACAACGACGAGAGTGAGCGCGGTATAGTATTATTTAAAACTATTAAATTAATTAATACTTATCTGATACATACATCCCTATATATACAGGGATTTAGTTATGGGGGGTGTTTTATGGTAGAATATAGTTATGGGAGGGTAGTTTATAGCACCGATTAGTATAAAGCGCGGCGTTGGGTTCAGGCAAAGCGAGGCGCTTGAGACGTAATCATCATACGTAGCTGGAACATTACCACAACGACGTAAGATTTATATTTATCTGTTATTGATACTGTTTCGGTATTTATGTTATCGGGAATGATTTACACTGGGTGGCACGTGAGGTGAAAGTGAGTGTTACCAATTGTCGAAAGAGGGCCCTCTTAAACCTACATCTGAGTCGCAAGTCTCAGACACTGTCTCGTGGTATCCTCTCTCTCTGCCACAACGATTAAGTTTCACGATGTACCCGGCACCCTCACAGTGAATCCGTCGTTTACTAAGAAGTTCGTATATCATCCTGGCATTATTATCTATCCGATTATAAACCTTTAAAACTACTCGGTGTATCATGTTTCTATATATACATATAAATCTTCTGTATAATATAACATTATTTTTAATACGTGTGTACTGTATGGCCTGGTAGTAGATCGCAAGTAGAAATATCGGTGAGAAAGGTTTACTTAATATTATTTGATGAGAACACTAGAAGTAAAGACTATTCGGATTTTATTTGCAGTTTAGAATTCTTATTACAACACTTAGTAAGATTTTAATTAAAAGATTAAATAAAGTATATAGAAATCACAGAGATATATATATTTTTTATTTTTGTGGATTAGCGTTGTGGCCATAATCACATCTGATCTTAAGTAACGATACGGCCCAAGTTGGTATACACGCTCAACCTGTGGAAGGAAAGGCTCTCAAGTGCAACTGTCGGAACACACCTATTGGTATTTGGCGGCAGGTTTTCAACTTCAGGGTGGTAGCTAGCCAGGGGGTATCAGAAAAAGCCCTACCACCATGCGATATTTCTAACATTCAGAATTCATGAGTAAAAACATTAAACATACTATAAAATAAATTATCTTAAAAGTTCTTTAGAGTTTTCTAAATTAGCACACTTATTTTTAATACAAATTAAAGGCTCAAATAGAAGAAATTTTTAAAATTTTCCTCATTATAAAGATTAATGTTATCCTGTCCTAATTAAGGCACTCGTTGTCAATCACCAATATTCTGTTGGGATTTTGTAAATGAACAGGGTTTCGGAGTAGGCTCATCCATCTGATGTAGCACCTTTACGGAATTTAACAAAATCCCATTGAGACAGATAAAGCGCTTAACCCTATATGGGTATACTAGCTATGACCGCGACTTCAATCGCGTGGAACTAATTTTTTTTATAATAATAATTGCCCGTTTCTATAACTTTTTTCAACACAGCTTTACTATGATTATTGGTAAAACGATGTTACATTGCTTAAAGCTTTCCTCGATGATTTGTCTATCAAATACAAAAATATTTTTGAAATCCGGCCGGTAGTCCCTAAGGTTAGCGCGTACAAACAAACAAATAAACTTTTCTGCTTTATAATCTTGATATAGATACACAGATAAAAATAATTAACTCCCGTGTGTAGTATAAAACTAAATTGGATAAAGTCTTCTTTCTTTGGACTTTGAAATAACATGTCATTGGTTTTATAGATACCTATTACTTACCGTATTCACGTACATACAGAAATATTTGATGATACAAAAATAAAAAGGTTGCTTATTAGCAGCTTATAAATATTATAAAACTCGAATTTAAAAAAAAACATTTTGTTTTTGATAGAGTAATCATTCAAGAAAGTTTTAAGTTATTTAAAATATCGCTACCACCAATAGAAGCCAAGCTGTATTGAATAAAGTTGCAAAAACGACAAAACATGTGAAATAATTTTTAATTCCAAGCGAACGATTTATTCGATCTATTCAATATATCTATATATTTAATTGTAACATTGATATAACAATTAGTATTCATTATAAGGGTTACAGAATATAATACGTTAATTAAAATTCCATTCATTGAACGCCGGCTTGTATGTGGTTCACTTGACAATGTCTAGATATGATCGATCGGGGCGGTAATACCCTACCACGCTCAACACCAAAGCTATACCTGAGCATATATTGTTCACCAAATTTGCTTTGAGACCAATAAAGCTGTTTACAAACATGCTTTGTACTTTGTGGTCGCTTGCAAACAGGGCTCTACACTATTATTGCACTACTGTGAATTACCTATTGTGAAAGTTTTGTAAATTAATATAGGCTGTAGACTATTTTTTCATGTTTACCTTGTTTTAATTATTTCTAGATAGGTATTGTATCTTTCAATCTATTTTTGTATGTTGTTTAGGTTATTATATTTCACTAGAGACCGGTCCCGGTTTAATACGGACAAAGAAAAGTTGATCTGATCTCCACCAAACTACACAGAATCACCCGCTGGGCTAATGTGAAGATTGCCTGAAAACTCAATGATAATCAGTCCCGCCATTTCGGTCATCCATTATTTTATGTTTTCTTGTTACACTAGCTATTGTAGAAAATGATCACAACCAACCATCATAATGAATGCCAATGGATTGATGATCACTCGATTACTGTTTTTGGATTGTATTTATTATTAAGCACAGTATTGTAATTTTAATGTTATTTTGAAGCGATGATAGCTGAGTGGTAGTGTGTATGACTTCGCGTCAAGGGACGTGAGTTGGAATTCAACTACCTATAATGAGCATGAGCTTTCGGTAAAGGAAACACCGTGAGGAAACCATAGCATGGTGTTAGGACTTTTTCTAATGTCCACCTGTCTAGCAACCACCCTCAAGTTGAAAATCTGTCGCCAAGTACCAATAAGGGCGGGCCGGCAGCTGCACTTGAGAGCCAGTTCCTCCACAGGCTTAGCGTATCTACTAACTTGGGCCGTATCATCACTTAAGATCAAGTGAGGTTATGGCCATAATGCTAAAACCTTAACTATACAAAAAATTGCTATTACAATAAAACAACAATTTATTGGTTATAGTGAAACCGCCGAACAGACAGTGGGTTTCCATTTTCTTAATTGACTCGTTATTCTGTACCGTAAAATAGGGGGAATACAAGCAGGTTCACATGACAAACGCGTAACGCGCGCAACATTTTTATGTAGCTATGGTGCTCGGTTTGTCAGGCGTTGAACACGCGTTGCCGCGGCCGCCCTCGTTCAGTTTGATTTCTTTTGTCGAAGATGGACGTAAAAGACGGAGATATTTGGTTCACCCAACTTTCCTTCACGAAATATGAGAACAAGATCTTCCCAAGCCTTGAATAAAACGTATGTAGTTGTAAACGCGCGTTAAGCGTTTATGTGAACCTGCTCTTAGGGTTACGAGGTGATTGTTTATGTATAATTGTGTAATATTAATAGATTATTGGAGGTTATTTTGGCAACACTGAATATACATGTAAATATTTGTAAAATGTCAAAAACTGCATTTAAAAATACTCTTTCATGACGCCATTAATCTAAAGTGTTAGTTCCTTTGCTCTCCAAAATTTATTTCCAAATAAAAGTAGTTAATCGCTTGATAACAACGATATTTTAGTATTTGGATCATCATATGCATAAAAAGTAAAAACCAGTAGTGTTAGAAACTTTGCTCCCCAAAATATCTGTCTGTCCCTATGAATGCTTAGATCTTTAAAATTACGCAACGGATTTTGATGCGGTTTTTTAATAGATAGAGTGATTCAAGTGGATGTTGTATGTGTATAATACATACATAATATAGTAGAGAAACACTGATAATTTTAGAGGTTTCTAATGTGATGTCGTAAACAAACATTTTTTGCGCTTACATTGCAAACGTTGGCTGAACCCTACGAGATAAATCAAAATAATGTACTACAGTATTGTACACCTTAAAAGGGTCTACAAAAAAAAGTCTAGGATGGTATATGTCTATTTAATAGGGATAACCCACAATAACCAATTTTTATCCTTTACTTTTTACGGGAAATAATGGCTTATTTACAAAGCAATTTTAAGCTATACAGCATTAATTTTTATCCAATTAAGTACCTTAAATACATTGTGCGTTTAATATAGATTAATATGGCTCTTTATAGCATGTAATTTAAATAAATATTTTCGAAGATATTACAAATTTAAAATGCGGGGGACATAGCGGTTGCGGCGGTACCGGCCGCGAGGCCAGTGGCGCGTGCCTATAAATAACGCGAGGCAATCTAAAAAAAAAAAAAACAAATCAGTCAAACCATTTTTGCGTTTTAGCAAGAATGAAGAACATCAATTTCAGGTTATACGAAGTTCACCGGGTCAGCTAATTTTATCCATATAAATAATCAAATTGTAGTGTCTGTTTATAAAATCCAAATAACAGCTTTTTACTAAATGTGTATGAAGGTATATACGGTACTTATAACAAGAAAATAATTATCTGTGTGATTGTTCTCCGAAATGGTTGACGGGACTTTCACTGGCAGATGAATGATGTTATGAGGAGTAACTTTCATTTTCGATTTTGTAATCCACATGAGCAGAGCATAGTTAGTCTTTAATAAATGTATTTGGTTTATTTCATGATGTTTTTATAACTTATTTACTAAATTATCAAATATTATAACCTAGGTATAGTTCTACAAAGTATAGCTTTAATAGATTGATTGTGTGTTGTCATTGTCTGAGCAGGGAATATTTGCGTGATCTATCGCTTGTATCATGGCGAGTGTTCTAAAGAGCTCTTTGAACTCATCCCCTCCTCTCCTTTTCACAACACAACCACACGGACGGGGCTTCGGTGTCACAATTTCATGGTGACGCCTATAACATCCAGAACGAAAAAGTTTGCCGACTCTTACCTTTTTCGCACCGTGAAATTGTGGAACCGGCTTCCTGTCAGCGTGTTCCCTCCTTCCTATGATATTGGGTCCTTTAAAAAGAGGCGTGAAGAGGTACCTAAGCAGGCCAGCATGACAGCCGCGACTGGCAGTGTATTCTGTTCAGTGTCAGTCGCCGCTGATATGAATTGTACTGTACATATTCATACACCCGTAATATATGAACTGATAAACATGTATTTTGCAGTTTTGTGTTGTATTTTACCACTGGATTTTTTTGTCACACATCCTTTCATTTCGGACCTCCTGATTTGAATCACAAGCAAATTTTTATTTAATGATTTCTTAGGTTTACGCGAATATTATTCATTGAAATAAAACTAATTTAAACGGATTTTATCGCGGTTATTTATTAAATTTTGATCCCGACGTTTCGAAAGCTTTTCAGCCTTCGTGCCTTTTCAGTCCGCCCCGTGACCACGAAGGCTGAAAAGCTTTCGAAACGTCGGGATCAAAATTTAATAAATTTTTATTTGTCTCAGATTTTCTTGAATATTCATTTCAATTATCAAATTCAAAAACGTTCTTTCATGCAGAAGAAATACAAGGTCTTTCCAATGAATGAAGCAACCTGCTTAAGGTTTTGCGCAAACCACATAGCGTTAAAAACAATTTATAATACTGTGACAAGTGACACAGAAATATTAAAACTAATAGAAACATAAACAAAACAAGGTTTTTTTTTATATATTATAAAATGTAAATAATAATAATATTATAAATACTTAATCTTAAAAAAATCGTTTAAAGTCAATTATTACATATCACAATAATAACAAAATGAAGTGGTTAATTTACTTGGTAAATAACTGAAACAAAATAAATAGGCATAAATGTATTATTAATTTGTAGTACCAACGGTAGTGAATTTCTATTGACCCTTTTCTCATCCACATTAACCAAAATTTTCGCGTAAATAAGGATTGCATATTTTTTACATTTTTTGCAAAAAATCGAAATGTTTATTTCAATTTTTACACTTGACAACGAAAATACCACTAAGACTCATTCATTTAATTATTCACACATTAATATATGTGTAAAAAAACTGTATTAGAAATCATCATGAAGTTGGGTTTTATCACTATTAGCCCCATTTTACGGTACTGCACAGAACGCTACGTTATTCAATAGGCACTTAGCTATCTAGTTTATACAAAGCTGTTCAGTCTCTAGTTAATTTTAATGATTGGATAATTTTATAAATATATTCCAATACACGAGAAAAACTCACAATCGAAATTATTTTATTCGATTTAGTCCCTAAGAAAGCAAAAACGAACGAAAATAAACAAAAAAATGCTAAGGTTAGCAACATGGCTGTAGTAACCCCTGATGTTTTGGCTGTCCATAGACGACGATTACCATTTGCCATCAGATGGGCCGTCTACGGTTTCCTGTCTATTAGCATACAAAAAGAAGTTTTTGGTTAGATCTTTTTTTAATTCTGCAAATAATATTTACAAGTATTTAAAATAGGGTTAAAAGCTTAAAACCACCTGTGCAAATTTAATTACACTTGCAAGTGACAGTTGCACTCTTTACCGATTAACCGTAAGCCTGTGACACAATCATTTTACTTTACTTAAAAATATAAATGGAACCCTATGTAAAAAGACTCCCAGTTTTACTGAACACAACAAAAATCGCTCTAGCAATTTATAAAGAAGAGAGTATACATTTATATAAACGGTGCCATTACATATCGCATTAATATCAAATATTATTCACGGGATCGTATGAGAAAGCAGAAATGAAATCAGATTATGGATTTTTTTTCATATCGAGCCATATTTGCCGTCATGTAGCCTTCTAACAAAGCTCTTTTATCTTAGCATTAATGACAACGCTACGAGATCCTATTCCTTATAAGCGAAACAAGTAGCAACCACTATTTTTTGTTATGATATAAACGTCCACAACTCATGAAATTCAATAGAAGCGTACATTGATGTTATGTTTTTAAGTTCGCTGAATGAAAAACTTAGAGATTAAAACGAAAAAAAATTGTCTTGCAAAAGTCACAAATAGGAAGGTAACGGTTATGGGACTGAGGATGTGAATGTGGGAAACAGATATTTTAAGAATCTTTAGTCACTTTTGGTCTTGAATACGGATATGAAATTATTTCAGATATTTGATAATATCGAATATTGGTTATGTATACCTATTTTAAGTGATATTGTTTCAATTTGTCCGTCCGAAATTTTTGGAAAAAATATCCATGTTACAGTTTCGATTATATTTATTTTTAGAAATTTTCGATAGCGGTCACGACATACTTCGTTACCGCTGGTTACAATGTTAATTCTGTGGTATGGAAACGATATTATCTATTCATATGAGATAATTTCAATTACTTAGTGTCCTTGGTTACAATGTATGATAGCGTCTTTGAGGAGGTAAGTACTATTATAAATATGCGCAGAAAATATAGAGTGGGATATTCCCTTTTCATAAAAAGTACTAACACAGATAGGAATGCTTATTAATAGGGATATATAATATAAAAAGGTAACGTTTGAAATATATTTTTTTAAATTATATCTGGGCAATCAATATATATTACCTCTAGCTTACGATGGAGAAATACTATGGTAATTAAACTATACAATAATGATTAGACATTAAGTTTCTATCTGTCGCTAAACACCTATAAGTGCGTTTTGATAGCTTCGCTTTAGAGTAAATTCTTCTACTAGGTTTAGCTTATTATAGTCTTGGGCTACAGCCCTAATCTTAGTTCAAAATATGGCTAAATTAATAAAATTTGAAATTTTAACTAAAATGCCTAGTTTCGTTGTAAAATTTCAAGATCGAGCTATTAACCATTGAGCCAATATTTTAACTTTACTGATTCCTTTTAACATATAAAAAAGTAATAGCAAACGTATGTACATTAAAGCAATAAGTTTTGCAATGAAGGCTCGAGCTTTTTTTTTCTCAATTTACCCATATACGACGGTTGTCAGCCGCAACCATTGAAATCGGCCTCTTTTAATTTTGAAGCCAATAAATTCTGTTATCCACCAACGGAATATATATTGACTATTTAATGTCAATAAACGAGAATAAATCATCCCGATTATGAATTTTTTATTCGTTCTGCAGGCATTTCACCAGATTGCCAGAAACTTTGCTGTCAAATGCTAAACTAGGCATATCTTATTCAACGTTAACCGATCAGTTATATACTTCATATCTATCAGTTATATCGTGCATACATATACTGCCTACTCAAGAAAACTATTAATCTGAGAGGTGAGCAAAGAGCACAAAATTTTATATTGTACTTACTTTCGTTCAGTTTCTATTATATTACACTACTTATGATATAGGTAATCATTTTCACATAATGACATGATGAGAAAATCATATTAACACAAATACAAATTGTACGCATTGTTTACCTTGACTCACCGAGAAGGTAAACCCATTTGTGGCTGGAATCTGGCTGTTTGGTGAACGGCTTTGTCACCAATTACACGCTTAGTTTGGATGTTGCACATTAAGTTTAAATACTATATTGATATCATTCAACATCAAAATAATGATATTTTAATGTGTAATTATTTTTAATCTAATTTTTTATCATTAATTTTTTTTAACTAGCATAATTATATCCAAGCCACTTAATTTGTCTATTAAAATACCTACAAAAATTTATATAGTAACGGTAAAATGGTATGGAGTGGTAGAACAGTATAATTACAGACGAACAGGATATAACAAACATCGGTTACAACGTCGTATCGATTATAACGACGAACTTCTATCAAACTATATAGGCTATAACGACCAACTGTAATTTTCTTCACAAAAACAAAACCGTACAAGTTAGACCATTATTATAATAATGCCATGTTTTATTATTAGCTTAAGCACTTTCTCCTTCCTCACTTTCACTCCGTGCCATTTCGCCTTGAACTATTTAACATTGAGGTAGTACGAATAGTGAACAACAATTGACAGAGAGGATAAAGAGGAACAGTTTCGACCTACATCACCATTAACGCTGTAGGAAGTACAAAAACGTACCGCTTATAATGGAGAATTTAAGTCTGATGGTATTTGAAGATTTTTTCCGACAAATAAAACGTAAAAATCTAATCACAACAAACAGTCGACAGTAACGACCGTCATTTGATTACCGATCTCATGGTTATCATTGTAATTTTTAGATTAAACTGTTCTTACCATCTCGTATTACCGTTACTATACTTTGTTACTATAATAAGAAAATATAAGAGTAAATATATAACAATTAGAATGTATAAATATAATGTACGAATATACGAAGATAATAATACTTCAAAAAATCCACGTATAAAATAAATAAAAGTTATCTTCAAGTTGATCACCATTTTCGAAATGGAAATACCAAATGGCATTTCCATTCAGCAAATGACGGAGCCGTACCGCATTGTCGAAAGCTATTCGATGCGGATGGAAAGGCTCGATTCGATATCGTACGAAGCAGCTAACTGCCGATCGCAGTGACGCATCAATAGGTACCTACACCAATACAAAGAACATGATATGATATTGGAACGAGAAGGCAGAAATATCGACCTAATAGTCTTAGTGAAAATTACTACAGCTGAAATAGGTATGTTATTCAAGTACTTAGAAGGATTGCAAAAGACTAATTTTGAGATTCTTTTGCGAGATTCACTTAAGATAATTATTTCTATAACAGAAAATGTATTACACACATATCTCATCATTTGTATTTTAAAAATTATTTTACAGTAGCTTAATAGTTAAGTAAATGTTGCTATAAAAGATCTGTAAATGTTCTTCTTGTTTATTAAGTAGAATTTTACTTTTTCCATATAGAATCACTCGTAATACCTACTAGTGGAATATTCATATTTATTTGTGTTTCAGAAATTTATTTTCAGATAGTTACTACTTTTACCATAAAATTTAAGACGTTTTCAAACAAATAGGAACCTTATTATTTGTATTTGACCATAAAATTTAAAACGTTTTCAAACAAATAGGAACCTTATTATTTGTATGTTTGCATGTGAATTTTAAATTGTCGTATTTAGGTACCTACTGTCAACGGTGAAAAATGACATTTTTGAATAAAATTAAAGAGTAAAATTTCAGTTTATATTTTATTTTGTAAATTTTACCATGTATATATCGCGGTTGAATGGGTGCGCCAAGCCTGTGCGTAATAAGCTAACTTTTTTTGAATCAATTAATGAATACGAGTGTTATTCTGAAGGTTACGTAAAGTGCTTTTGGAGACTATGTGACCAACATAAAAGCATTGAAAACATCCCACGAAAACATATTCCGAAAGGTATTTTCTTCATTCACGATTCGAACTTTACCGATGGACAATTATAAAAAATCTTAGACCGTAGTATATCCTAGTTAGTTTTCAATATCATCTTTTAAGACCATAATAAAAAATTATACTTGTTACCAAAATTATTTGCATATTGAAATTTAGGCATCTATACAATAATTCAACTAGCCTTAAATAGATCAGACACTAACAACTAATACTAAATTAATCATTTGAATCTAAAAAAGATCAATTCTGCAATCCATCGGTTTGACTGAACATTCCAACACAACAAAATGATTTATGTACGTATATAAATCAACTTATATTTTTTTTATCGTATTTAAACAAAATAACTAAGTAATTTGCGTTGAAACTTTTGTTCACTCCCTTATGAATTTATTTTCTAAAAACGTTATATCATATTTTGCTTCCAGTAAAACAATATCATTTACCACTCAAGGAAACATTAACTTATATCTGTTTCAGTAATAACTATCCAGCCACGCCAACAGTTGATGACATCCAAAATGGATCAATAAAACAAAAAAGGGTGTTAATTTTATTGAAACAAAAAAAATGTTTTTGTCTTATATCAATAAACAAGAAATAAGGGAAGAATAAATATCAACGCAACTATCATAAAAATATTAATTTATTTTAGATTTCAATAAATCCTGAATCATTTAGCCGTCTTTGATTGTGTTTTAAAACTTGCCGTACATTCATATTTATTCTCGAATCTTGCACGTATTTAGCAAATTTACGCCATTTTATATCGCTACAATTTTCATTGACTGTAGAAATCATGCTATCAGGTTTTGATATATATTTGAAATTAGGTATAGAACTAACAAATAGTTCAGGATGTTCATCATTCCATGGAGAATCAGTTGACTTTAATATCTTAGGCACAGCATGGTAGCACAGCCTGGCTTCTTTGGACATAATTATAACATCACCACTGTCAATTCGAATTGCTGATGGTTCTATTGATTTATCTCTGCCTCCTAACAAAAATATTGCAGATTGACCAAAGCTAGAAAATAAATGACAGATAATAATTAAAAAACATCACAGATAATTTATTTGAAGCACAACCAAATTTTATAGGAGCCAAATGAGCAAGTGTGTCAAAAGAAATGACACATAATAATTAAAAACAATACAGATAATTTATTTGAAGCACAACCAAATTTTATACGAGCCAAATGAGCAAGCATGTCACCTGATGGTAAGTAATCACTGCCACCCCTTGGACACCCACAATACCAGAGGAATCTCAGGTGTGCCCAGATGCGTGCACTGCCGACCTATAGGAGGGACTGGCTCCCAAGTGCCACTGCAGAATACATCTAATGGTATTTGCCAGCAGATTTTATTGGTAGTTAACCAGGTAGGCAGATTTTCAACTTGAGGGTGGTAGCTAGCCAGGCGGGCAGATTTTCAAGTTGAAGGTGGTAGATAACCAGGCAGGCAGATTTTCAAGTTGAGGGTGGTAGATAACCAGGCAGGCAGATTTTTTAGAGACATAAGAAAAAGCCCTACCACCTAACTATGGTTTCCTCATGAACAAAAAACAAAAAAGCTCAAGCTCATTGTAGGTAGTTGGATTCGAACTCACATCCCATGTGGCGTTCCTACACCCTACCATACTGATACTATTTACACTAATTTTAGTACTTTTAATATTTTAGTATTTAGTACTTAATGCTATATTCACATTTTTAAATCTCAGAAATTAGAATTGACACAAGCAATTTAATCTGCACTAAAAACAATCTTAGGACTGATGAAGATATTATTATTCTTACATACTTATTTCTAGATACTTTTACATTATAAAAAAAAGATTCCTAAAATAAAAATTAAACAACTTACATTACACTAAGTGCCCCTGGTGTAAAATAAGCCTCTCTCAAATTAGTATAGTGCCTACTGCTAGTATTGAGATAATCTATGTAAATATATATCTTATTATTAGAAATATATATAAGATGTATAAGTGAATCTGTAGAACTGTTAATCAATGTCTAAATGGTTTTAATTCAAATAAGTCCCACTCACTATTATGGTAATGTTTTATTGTTACTGTTATATTGTAACTAACGGCTACAAAGACAGGAGCGATTGGTAATAATTCATTTGAATAAGACTCTAGAACCTACAACATTGTCCATATAGTATTTTTTACCTAATCCAAGTCTGTTATTTAAATAATTTGAAATAAACTATTTTTATTGTTTAATGCAAAACAGTTTTATAGGATGAAAAATAATTTAGTAGCTGTGCTTCAATTCACATTTCTTATAATTCATGAAAATATTTTACCTGTAATGCAATACATAAATTAACTTTAAGGTACATATTAATTTGGCAGGTTTACTTCTCTGAAAATGTTATTTTAAATGAACTTGGTTTATAAATACAAATTCAGAGGCAAAGGGTGTATTAACAAATCATACTGTTAGGCATTTGTTTTTAAATGAAATAAAGTGGGGATGACGGCCAAGGTGTGATGCGGTGATTGCATGCACGAACCCACATTGTCCCAGGAAGGTGCCAGATGGCCGTGAGGTTTTAGTGAGTATTCCAGGTGCTTAGCGCTGGGTGAGTCTCACATACCCCTCTCAGTCCCCCCACGCTAGGAGACGCATAAATACATTCCCCCATGTAAAAAAAAGGACGAGGCCCAAGACAGTGAACACACTACACTTAGTGAAAGGACTGGCTCTCGGGTCGAACTGCAAGATCATACCTACAGGTATTTGGCAGCAGATTGACAGTGGTAGCTAGCCAAGAGGGCATTAGTAAATGCCCTACCACCATGCTGTTTTCAACAGCATGTTTTCCTTCACCAAGAGCTCAAACTCATTGTAGGTGATTTCAAACTCGCATACCTTGATGCTGCATCCATAAACATTATCAACTGAGGTATCATCACTTCCAGAGATCTTTAGAAAGAAATAAGATATATACACACCTAAATGAGAATAATGGAGCTTCTAAATCAACTTCAGAGTGATCAGTGTGTGCTGACAAAGTAGAATTCATGTGATAATAATTAACAATGGCAGCTTCAGCTCTAAAGACTTTATATCCAAGGAATTCAGCGATCACATCTGTTAATTCTGCTAAATCTTCCGGAAATGGGGTCTTATTTTCTTCACTATACACCTGTAAATAATCCAAATTATTAGATCATATATCACGTGATACTTGTACTAAACTATTCACCAGAACACTAAATATATTAAATTATAATAGGTGGCACAGCTCATAAATACTAAAAAGAGGCTATGAATTCAACAACCACCTATTAATAACTTTGATGTGCAGAATACAGTTTTATATCTATACAGTATTAATTACGATATCACAAGATTTCCTTAATTTAGAATACCATATTTGAGATTGTATCCCTCTATCTATTATTAGAAATAAAAATGCAGGCTTCCAATATTTTTTCAGTTAAATAGATAAATATTCAAAATAAACAATTCAGATGTTGTAAAACATGTACATAAAGAAATATTAACATTTTACTTTTGTATCCCAGTTGTGATGATATCCTAAAGTTGTCCATCTCAGTTTTTTCAAAAGACTTTTATTGCATAGTCCATTTTTGTGGCACTCGTACCACCAGTCATGTAAATATGTGTCTATGTCAATATTTAATTTATTTGGCTTTTTTGGGTATTCCTCAAGACATTTTCTAATCCAGTACCTTTGTCCCAGATTCGTAAAAGGATTCCTGATCAGAATCAAGCCAGGATGTTTTGGAAACTTAAATAATTGCCATTTCTCTGGTTTTTGTAACCCCAGAATATCAGTTCTCGTGTCAAAACAATTATTTTCTTCAATAACAGCTGGAGCCTATAAAAATAGGGTTCATTATTATCACGACATAATGAAACTGCACTGTAGCTATTTACGTAAATGAGGATTACTCACCACTGCATTATTATAATTACCTGTAGACATGCTTATCACATCATTGGAGAATTCTTTATTACCTTTAATAGATTTATAATACTTAAATTTCTTCATAAAGGAATCTTCTGTTGCGATTGGTATGGCGTTCTCAAACATTTTCATGAAATTGTTACTATTAAATAAAAATGCAATAAGAAATAAGAAAAACAATCGTTATCAAGTTTTACATACTACATCACAGTAATAAAATTAAATAATAAAGCCACATTATAACCAAGGCATGAAAACTATTTTGGTTGTTCTTTGATATGGATGATCTAGGGATGGCGATCTGAGATCGATTAATGGGAAACATCCATTTATTACTAAAAAGTGGGAGAGGCATTAATTACGTCGCATCCTACTACTGAGATTTTTAATTCCGATATATTTTATAGTTACAAAAACGTGTTTAAAATTAATAAACGGTACACTATAAAAAATAAAAAAAATAATTACAAATTTCAGTGTATTTTTTTACATCGTCGTATACGTAATACAATGTGTACAAGTCGTGTACGTGGGGTAATCAAGTTTTTCTTACACACAATGGTTCAAATATATGCATTTATCACATCGAATCTTTCATTTCACACTTATTTCATATATTATTTTATCGTAACTAACCCCCTTTTTTGTCTAAGCGATTTCCCATACAAGGCATAAACACCTAAAGTATTTTAATAGAAGTTTAAAAACGTAAAGACCCTTAACTTCGTGTTAACAGGACTATTCGTTTACGTAAATTACAGGTACAGACAAGAATGGTTCACGAGCCGTTAAAAAAATTTGCTATCATTTCATATTACATTTCTGTATATCGTTTTCAAATTACAACTTCTAAACTATAAGATTAAAAAGATTCATAGATTTAAAATAAATCAAAAATATGGAATCGGTTATTCTATATTAATTTGGTTTTAATAAAAATGTGGATTATTTGAATATATTAGCATTACTGTAGTAATTTATCGAACCTTTAACGTATGTTAATAAAAGTTAAAATATCGACTACTGGGCTAAAAAATTATGAAAAAAAAACGGAAGTTAAATGACGCCACTTGTTGATTTAAAGAACGTGTATATAAATTCGTACAACTCTTCGACAGTTTGTATTGAAGCGTCACTGCGCGCAGGCCAGTCTATATAGTTCGATTGGGATTTATTTAGAGTGCGGTATAGTAAGGGTCTGCCTTGCTGTTAGGGTCGTGTTATCATTCTTCCTATACTACTAGATTACTCTTAAATTATGAGGCAAACATAGTGGTCTTCCTCACTGTGGTATGCTTTGGGTTTAGACAGCGGGGACCCTGTTCATGCAACCGGGTGTCTTCGTTTTCGAGTTAGTTAATTTCTTCTAGTATTTACGAGGAGGCGGAGCCCCTAAGGTGAAGTTCTAACTTGACTTTTCCTTTTTCAGGTCAACCAGGCGTCTCCATGATCACCGTGTCAGATGTGCGCAGCCGGGCGTCTCCGTGTCCGATGTGCCGTATCCGAGTTAGATAATTCGTTCTCTTATAATTGCGAGGAGCCGCAGCTACTAAGGTAGAGTTTTCTAACTTAACTTTTTCTTTTTCGGGTAAACCTGGTTTCTCCGTGTACGTAGTTAGCCAGGCGTTCTAGAAGTTGAAGCTACTTTAAAGTTACGGCTAGCTTAATTAAAGTTCCGGTTAGTTTAATTAAAGTTGCGGCTAGTTTAAAGTTGCGGCTATTTCGGCTATTATTGATTTCTTAATGATTTCTTATTATTCTTATTATTATTACCATAGTATTTGTTACGCTTTCACGCCTAACAACCGCATCAGCACAAATGAGTTTTTTTTGGATACCTATAAAATGCTGTAACTGACCAGCACCACTGTATAGAATGATTTCGATTTCTACGGAAATTTTAAATATGTTAAGAGAGAAATTTATTAACTAACTGAAATGGACGTAAGATACAAAAAAACAATTTAATAGCGTCTTAAAAAGATTAGACCCAGGCCAATCGACGCAGATTTTTTTCTGATTATAATGACATAATAAACGTAATATGACTTTTTTGAGAGTTACAGCAAACATCTTGGAAACGCAGCAAACATCTTGGAAACTCTTCTTTGTAACTTTACAGCAAACATCTTGAAAACTCTTCTCTGTAACTTTGTTAAACTTTATTGATCTCGAATAAATATCAACATATCCTTTGTAATTATTTTATTTATAATAATGGTTCATGCACATCAACTTTACACTAATACATTTTACAAAAAACATATAATCAATGATAAATGTAGCAATTGCTTACGGACAAACAGCGCAAGAGCAAATATATCTTGCACCATCTAGATTATTGTATTGCACGCTTCATACCGCGCGACTATCGATACGTCAAGACCATGTAATGTTTTACTCTTAAACTGCTTCCACAATATTTGTTCTTATATTAATTTCAATAATTAATATCTAATCCGTGATACGTTTGTTCTATCCAACTACCCACCGACGCCCACGATTATAGAAAATTAATTATATATATATATATATATATATATATATATAGTAGAAACTTGTCATCGATATACTTATAAATCCGACTTTGTACTTTTATGTTAGTTCGTTCACACCGGTTTTCATAAAGTCAAGAACGTCAAAATGTATATTAGAGATATCTAAGACCATGGAGCCAAGTTGGACATATTAATAAAAATCATCTATCGAGTTTTTTATTAATCATTTCTTAAAATTATAATACATTTGAACGTGTTTAAGTAATATGATCAATAATTTTTAAATAAGTTTATAGTTCTTATCAAAATATAAAAAATCGATTCAAGACTTTGAAGGAAGAAAAATCTATTCACTCGATCGATTCAGGGCTGTGAATTAATTTAAAAAATCAATCTCTTTGTCAAAATAAACCTAATTTAAACGGATTTTATCGCGGTTATTTGTATTATTTTAACGTTTCTATCGCCAGACCTCAAAACACTGTGAGCTCCTTCTGCGTAGATTGGAATACTAACAAAATTAAAATTTAACTGAAGTTGTAACATTAAATTTTCTGGACAACCTACACCTCAGTCCACCCCGGGACCACGAAGGTTGAAAAGCTTTCGAATCGTCGGGATCAAAATTTTATAAATAAACGCAATAAAAAGTTCATTTAAATTAGTTTTATTCCGATGAGTAATATTCGCGTAAACAAAAGAAATCAATCTCTTTGGTTAAAAGAACCGATAATTCAATTAATCGATCTCAGATCGCATCCCTAATGTATATATATATGAATTTGACGTGCACGTTTTCAATACATTATAATAATATTGTGGAAAATAGTGTAGGTAATTAGAAATAAATATAATATGTTTTGGCAATAATCTAGGATTCGAAGTTCGCAATTGAATTAAGAATTGTTATGCAGTGGAACTTTAACAGTAACTTCTAATCTAAATAAATAATTGTGATACCATACTTAATATCTTTGTTGAGAAAACACTTTACAATAAAATGAACAACAATACAACTACTTCAGAAAAATGTGCTGATAAAGCAACGGTATGAAATTTCTCAGATTTATTATCTATTGGAAGTAATAATACAATTATTGTATTTAGTATAATAACAAAATAAGTAAAACATCTGATTTTTATATTCATGTTTGAAACTCCAGAATTCATTGATTAATCGCTGCTCACAATTGACTTGTGTGTTGGTTTTAATTGTCAGTTGTATAGTACAGTTCTTTATTTTGTTTAGGGCCTTATAACAATAGCTATATTGGCCCAATCATAAACTAATAGTACTATAATCACAATTTTTAGAACTTTTTTAATAGAGTCATATTTCACTAATTACATCATTATATACATTTTAGCAACTTCATTAAGTATATCAGCTATTTAGTTATAATCTATGCTTAGTTTAGAATTATTTGGTTTAAGAGTTATTGTTCCCTATTTCTGTTTATTTATTGAAAGAAAGTCATGTATTATAAATTACAATGAATTAACATTGTTTTTCCTCAGGAGATTGAGGATGGTAAAACTAAATTACGAAGATGGTTGAACATGAACTTCCGAATTGAAATGACTGATGGAAGAGTTCTTATTGGAGTATTTTTATGTACAGATAGAGATGCAAATGTAATTCTAGGTAATATAATTTCAAATACTATGTGTTAAAGATGCTTAGAAAATAAGTACATGTTCTGTTTATTAATTTGTAGCTGTTCGAACAGTGAATATGTGACTGATAAATTTAACATAAAGTTAGTTTTTAAAGGTCTATTAAATCTCAAATGTGGTACATAAAAGAATGTAAATGTTTGAAGTGTAACTTCTTGTGGGTTGGTGTTGTGTGGATTTAATGAAACAAAAATGTTTGACAAAAAAGCTGTAAATGTATATGGCTGTGTGAGAATGAGATAGAATGTGTTTCTATATAGTTTCCCTACCCTTAGGGAAGAGGGAGAGAGAGAGAGATAGAAACATTGAAATTTGTACCACATTATTATTATTTTGAAGTGAAACTTCTTATAGGAGGGCTTTGCAATTCTGATCTGCAACCTTTTTATGTAAAGCTCATTTGGATTAAGTTGTATCGAGGTTACTAAGAGAGCTACAGATATATAGTGGTGTTACACTTTTGTTGTGTGGTCTTAAGCACAAAGTGCTTTTTTTTATTAATTTGAAATTGTTATTAATCCCTAAAGGTTCGCCCGAACAAAAGGATCCAGCTAGCATCGCGTCGGCTGACCCGGCGCACTCGGCGTGATGTTGCGAGCATACGTGAAAAATTAAGTAATTTCGAGTGATTCATGAAAGCTGGGCTGCTTACGCTTCCGTTAGCAAAAACGGTATAAACGCATATAGGTGCATAAATTAAACCAAATAAATGTGGACACCAACAATTTCGAAAAGTTTTTCCATTTTCCCATGCCCATTTTTTTAAATAACTGAATGGCTGCTAAAATGAATATCCATATAACAGAAAAATCACGTACCGTCCCGCAGCACTCCTGTTGTATTTACGGTTGACGGTGCGGCGACGCGACGGCTCTGTCCGAGTCTTACTAATATTATAAACGCGCGTGAAAGTGAATTTGTTTGTTTGTTGTATGCGTATACGTGTATAAATATTAACGCGAGCGGCACCACACGTAAAATCTAGTTCTGTATAAACTAGTGTATTACAAATTTTCGCGTCTCGCCAGCGTCGCGTCGCCGTCCCGTCCCGCCCGCTGTTTGACAGAACCCTTACGTAAGCATCAACCTGTAAAGTTTGTATCGCGGCGCGAGCTTGATTTTTCTGTTGTGCCTTATGAGTATTCATGTCAGTCATACAGGAAACACGACTGGAGTACGTCACGCCCAACGTGATGGCAGTGTTACATTTATTTACAAAAATGGACACGGAGAAGTGGAAAACTTATTTAAAAATATTTAATACATGCACCTATATACGTTTACGCCATTTTTGGGTAACGCAACCGAAAGAAGCACACCGTTCACAACTGAATCGCATGACATTTTTTTTAGATATGCTAGAAAAATCACGCCGAGTAAGATGAATTGCCCGACGCGATGCTAGCTGGATCATCACGCCCGATGTTAAACCGAATCATTCTTATGAGGATGGCAAGAAGTCAGGCAACTAGAAGAAGTACCACTGATCAAATATGTAACAAATATATAATAATTAAATGTAGTAAATATGTACTTTATTTTTATTGAAATTATAAGAATCCAAAAACAAAAAGTTGGGGAGTACTGTTTTAATTTGTGAATATTATATACCAAATGAACAAATAAACTTAAATATAGTAAACATTTCACTTATTTTGATTACTTTCACAGGTGCATGCTCCGAGTACTTGAAAAACAGTAATGGTGAAACTGAGGAACCAAGAGTGTTGGGTTTAGTAATGGTACCTGGACGACACATAGTTTCTATTCAAATAGATGATACCACTCCACCACAGAAGTACTACTATCAAGAGTAAACTTGTTATACTACTTTTAATATAAATTATGCCAAATGCACAGGTATGCCCTAGTTCTCAAGTAATAAAGATATACGAACAACAATTTTATTGACTATTTTTTTTACATTTTTAATTTCTCAATAAATTGTTTAAAAACTTCTGGTTCAAAATATATATTTTTAGAATTCTGAGCGAAAGGGTTATATTCATCTAAAGTATAGTCTGTGTACTGTGATAATACATCTGATAACTCATTGTATAAAATAGGAATTGTATGTTGTGGCTCTCTTAACACAGAATTTAAAAATAAAGGGTCCAAAATATTTTGTAAACAAATGTAAGGTTGTATGGGTGTTTTAGATTTTATAATGCCCATGTAGAAATTCACATTTAGAGTTCTAACTTCCTCTTCTTCATCCTGTAGCAGAACCACAGCAGTCTTTAAGCATAAAACTCTATTTCTTTCAGACATTTTTTGGAATACACTAGCTAACTCATTATTTGCCAATGCTGCTATATATCTCATATCCACATCAGTTTTGCTAGGATCAGATAGGTTAAAAATAATTTCAGGCAAATTACATTCTATGTCTGTCCCTGTTTGTGTAAATATTCTTGCAGCAAATGGTAACATATATCTATTTTTATATGAAACATCTTTTTCATTTAGATTCATTAAAATTGAAATACAGTTAGCCTGTTTACTTAAATCAATTTTTAAACTTATTAAGTAAAGTATTTCCCAAATTACACCATCATTAAACTTATTTTTAACAAACATCAATGTATCTACAATTTCAATAAGCTCTGATAGTGGTATCAAATTTTCGGATTCAATTTTCTGCATGATATCTCTACTATAATTCTCTAAATCGTTGCGATCTAAAAGTAATTGCAATATAGATGGAAGTTCATTCCATGTACTGCAATGTATATTATTTTTCACACAATTATTTGCCCACATATACATTCCAGGAGAATGTTCATTATTGTCAAGTTCCAAAAACACACTTCTCATTTCATTGATACCTATTTTTTTAATGTGAAATATATTTTCCATCTTTTCATAGCATACATAAGAAGAATTTTTCAGAGTTAATATACTACTGAATTTTATCTTCAAACTATCAAAGTAATAGTTATAAGAAGGACTGGTGTAAAACCTAAAACAGTTCCCAATCAACATGAGACAACCATGAAGCATATTTTCTAATGTAATCTCTTGATTTAATAGAAATCCATAGATTATTTTGAATGGAAAAATATTAAAAATACTCTTAGCAGTCAGCCGTCTAACTGTGTATATTGGACTCCCAAGCAAGTGCGTAAGACTTGCAAACAATTCTTCATCCGGATCCTCTTGTTTTTTTAAGTCATATGAGAAGTTATATCTCATAGCACAGTTAGCCAACAAATTTAATATTGGTACTAAATTTGAATGAGCTCTAAGATCACTGGAATTACTGTTTGTATATAACTGTTCCCTAATATATATCCATAATTCTGGTGAATGAGTTCTTAGTTCATCACAAGCAACTGTTGCTGTGGTTTCATCATCCACACCAGATACTTTCTTTTGGCCTATTTGCCTCGGAATGAGAGCGCCATACAACTGTAGTGCTGCATTCCTGGAATTATTTAAAAATTTAAATGAATATACATATAAATATGTTTAGATTCAAATTGTAAGATATCATTATTACCTTATTTGCCAATGTGGGCATGTGAGATTATTAAATGCAAGCTCAGCTAATTTAGCTGAATAAAACATTACTTCAGATGATAAACTACTATCTGTTACGATTCTTGTAAGAAAATGAATATATATTGCCTTAGGTAAATCATAATTTTCCACTGATGTAACAACTTCTGGTAACTGATCCTCTACTGTTTTACAAGCTTCCAGTAATGTATCCATAAAATAGTGAAACATGGGCTGAAATTTAAATAACATATTAATATTTACACTTTAACATAGATTATTATAAAACAATTTTCATACCTTTCCTTTTCTCATATCTTTAGACACAATTCTGTGAACCATTATAGACAACCCTGCACCTCTTCTTGTAATAGATGACATTTTACCATTGTTTGCTATCAACTCCTTTAGTTTAGATACCAATAAGTTGTATGGTAATTTAACTACTATTGAATCTTCAGCTAAAGATGTTAGACATTGAATAGCCTGCCCTGAAATATAATTGTTAGATGACACCTATGTTAAGTATTTTTTATAGTCACATGACTAATGGAACTACTGTACCTGATAGCAAACACAGTAGAATCTACAAAACAAAAGTCACTAGGATATATTTATCAGTGCATTTTTGTCGCGACTTAGTGCCCTATGTCCCTAAGTTATTGTATATACATCAGTTGATTTCAAAACAAGAAGCATCTAAGCATGCTATTGTAAAGTGTGTTCTACCAGTTATGGGCATAGAATCGATTCATGCACAAGGTAGTTATTGCACTCTAATACGTTTCATATAGAACTTATAAAGAGATATGGAACTTTCGACACTCGAGACCTATATCGAAGCTCTTAGGAAGAGCTTTTTCGATAAAGAAAACAACTATAATCAGTATTAACTACTAGTTTCATCTGGAAACTCTGCCATCAAAACCAACAGTAGCTACAAAACCATCGATGATAATAATCATAATCGTTATGCTTCCTACAAATCATGAGTGCATTCGCGCCATCATTAGCATTGCTTCCGCTGTTTGGGGTGATCGTTAATTTTGTTTCCAAACATCGATGCCACACTCTGCAGTATTTCGAGCATAGGTTTCGGATTGGAGCAAGCTGCTCGCGCAATACAGTGACACTATTACAACATCACTATCACTCTATGACAACATAACACTGCTTTACACCCACACGGTAGAATGGATTGTCTGAGGGAACTTATGATTTCTCTTTTTTACAATAGTCAGACATTTATAGATAACTAAATACATATGCACGAAAATATGCATACACGCATGGATATGTATAGTTTAATCAAATAGATAGGGATTATATGGTGATGTAGATTAGATTATGGTAATCTCGTGGGACATAATTGTTGATAAATATATACCTATATCATTTCATTAACTCTAGATCTTAAATATATACCTATATCCTTTCATTAACTCTAGAACTTAAATTAAATATTTAAAACTTAACTAAAGCAGCACCAGCCGCTTCAATTGCACCCTTGTGTCTTGAAGTTTCTAAAACATGAGTTATTATTTTTAAGCATTTTTTACAAATCACCACTTCATCACTATAATACTGGATCAAAAGTGCTGCTAGATCACAGGAGGCCTGCAATTATAAATCCATCTTATTAATATAAATATACACTGGGTAAAAGCAACAAAATCTAAAATAGAGACCAATACCTTGACATTCAACCATAGACAGTTCAAAACAATTTGATGCAAACCTGAGATTTTAGATTCATCATACTCATTTAGAATATCATAGCCAGATTTAATGATAATATTTTGTACCATGTCATTCATTTCAGAGAAATCTGAACTAACTGAACTTTCCTGTTGCCAGCAAAACTGATTTGCAATATCTTCTAGTGCTGTCAATAATAATTCTATATGACTATTTAATATGTTTACTCTGTATTTGTTTAAGATAGCCACTTCTATTACCACATGTAAAATACCAATGAGGGAATGAAGTTGTTTGCCGTTTTCAATAGAATACATAATATCTCTTTTTTTGTATTCTGTAATTAGTTCATTATATGCAATATAAAATATGTCTTCAATGTTTTTAAATTTAAATTTGGCATTTTGTTCTTCAAAAATTATTCTTGTTGTTAATTTTAATATGCTTTGTCCACAAGCAATTTCATAAAAAAATTTGCTTTTCAAACTTTTGAATGCATCTTCATTTAAATCATCTAATAGTGGTGTCACATCTTTAAAATAATAATTATGTAATAATTTTATAACATTGTCTCTTATATCTTCACTAGGATCCTTAAGTAAATCAACCATTTTCTGAATGAAATATTCATTTTTCAATATCCAAACTTTTTGTTTTGTGAGATATGTTATTAGTGTAGTGCTATTTTGTTTTTTCTTAGCAATTTTACTAAAGCAAGTCCAAACTAAATTAACTGATTTAATAGATGTTATTTTTCTTTGGTAATTACCATTTAAATTAAGCGAATCAATCAACATTTTTTGCAGTTTATAACAGAAACTAATAAAGTTTTCCTCATCAGTTTTTGTGCAGTGTTTCATATGGTTTAGAAAATCATTATGTAATTGTGATAAAAACAAATTTAGACTATCTAATAAAGACAGTCTTAATACAGTGCAATCAGCATTTAAATTATTAATTAAAAAGTCCAATATCAATTCATACTCTATTTGAAATGGTAAAGATTTATCATGTCTATTACAAATGATATTGAAAGCCAATATTCTTATTTTATGATCAGTATGTTTTAATCCAGTCAACATGTTGCAGTTAATCTTCTTATTTTCACCATTGTCATTCCATTTATTAAGTATACCAAGTTTATTACCTTGTTTCATAATAAATAGGATGCTGTATAATTTTTTATCAATGTCATTTACTTCTAAATTATAGAGGATAATTTCCATTAAACCTGGAAATGTTTTCAGTGTTGTCAAACACCAATAATTGTTAAAGTTTTCAGTTGCCTTCTGAGATATACCACTTAAGATTTTTACAACATTACTTAAAAATATTTCACACCACTCCTCTTGTGACAATATTTTCTTTAGCATAGTGTAATAAAGATCAGCTCCTGCAGATACCAGTCCTGGCTTATGTAAACTAACCATAAGTCCATCAATCCAGGTTCCATTAGACTTTAATTGTGATATCAATGAACCATTAGAAAAGTGTACTTCCACAATTATAGACAGCATTAAATACTTTGCTTTGCTCCAATTAAATTCATTGACCTCGTCCAAAATTGATTTGTTCATAGCATCATCAGTAACATTTATTATAGTTTTAAAAATGTCTTCTAAAAGATCTCTAACTCCTGTGACAGGATTTTCCCAGTTATGTATTACTAAATTTAACAGCTTAATATTATTTTCATCATTGAAAATATATATTTCCAAATCATTTCCACGGATCTTATTAAATGATCTAATTACTTTAAAGGCTAAGAAAGTATATTGTGAGTATTCATATCCCATTGAAATCAGTAGATTAAAAGTGAACTCTAATGCACAAATTACAGAAGAAACATCTTTAATTTTATAAGCAAAAAAAGTTGATTGAAACATTCCATACATTAAACTTACAGTGAGAATAGAACTTGTCCTGTTTTTAAATTTTTCTCTAATAAGCAATTCAGATTTAAGGATTTCTGCTATTTGAGTTAAAAAATAATCATGTTTTTCAGTAAGTGTTAGAACAGTATAAAAACAAGTTGTGCATAACAATTGTTCTTCCAATTTTTTAAAACCTGTGTGTATATGCTGCCACAATATTTGTAATACTTCATTCCAACCCTCTTTGTCTTGGTTTGATTTACAACTTGCTTTTGCTTTTGCCAGTATTTCCTGCGGGAAAGGAATGACTTTACAATCTATTTAGAATATATTTATGTACTAGCTTCTGCCTGCGTAAAAAGTTAAAATAACATTAAACTTGAATTATTATTCCAATGGAATACATTACTGTGATAAAAAGTATTCTATGTGTTAATCCAGGAAATGGTATAGACTATTTGTGCCAATTTTTCTCCAAAGTTTTTTTATTTTTTTTATTGTAAATTGTAGGTTTCAACGTTATAGCTGTAATCTCACCTGATCTTAAGTGATGATATAGCCCAAGTTGGTGAACATGTTAAACCTGTGGAGGGACTGGCTCTCAAGTGCAACTGCCAAAACACACCTATTGGTAATTGGTGGCAGGTTTTCAACTTGAGGTTGCTTGCTAGCCAGGCGGACATTAGAAAAATTCTACCACCGTGTAATAAGCATTTATGTTATGGGATTTTACCCGCGTCTTCGCTCGCGTTGTAATTTCAAAAAGTTTGCCAGGGGGAAAAGACACTGACCATGTATATAGATGAAAATCAATGTAATTTGTTTTTTTGTTAAAATGTGAATGAAGAATGATTTTTTGTGTAAAAATTCAAATATTTCCATAAATCTCCCATGCGAATTCAATGTTTAACAGGACAAAGAGTAGCCTATGATTTTCTCTGTATTTATAGCTACACGTCTATGCCAAAACTCAAGTTGTTTGTTTGATTTGATAGGATATAAAGAATTAACAATTTTACAGCTATTGTAACTGTAAATCTCCTCTAGGAATTTGAAGTTTTTCCAGGACCTAAAGTAGCCTATATTACATTCCATCCTTTGAACTAACTCTATGCCAAAACTCAAGTAGATTGATTGCTTAGTTAGGGTGTAATTTACAGATATTCCTGTAAATTTTTGCATGGGAATTTGAAGTTTTCCAGGACAAAAAGTAGCCTATGTTACAGTCCATCCTTTCAAGAATCTCCATGCCAAAAATCAAGTTGGTTGGTTGCCTGGTTAAGACATGAAGGAAGGACAAACAAACACATTTACAATATTAGTATAGATCACAGGGTTTTATTACATAAGTGTAGTATTTTTATTACCAAGTCTAATAATTTATACTAACTGATACCTATGATTTTTGAGGTAATAGTGTAGAATGTTTTTGTCATTAGCATTTAGTCCTTAAGGAAAACTGTAATATATATAACTTACATTAATTCTGAATGTTAATTGTTTTTTGTTGTATACCTGCATTAGGTCAGCATTGAATTCTGAGATTGGAACATTAATTTTTTCTAAAATGTCTATAGAGTTCTGCATATTTCCATTTGTTTAATCCTGAAATAAGACAACCCATATAATTTATCTCAAAAATAAATAAATACCTTTTTTTTCAATATATATAGATGTTGTTATGCAAAAAATCTATACCCATATTTTATTCTTTGAAAATATTATATGAGACCAAAAAACATTACCAAAACAATACTATTCTGGAAATTATTTGCAATAATCAATATTTTAAAATATATTTTAAAGGAAACAAATAGTCTTATTTTATTTATATACAGTTGAAAATGGATATAACAACATTGAAGAGACTATATAGCCTTGATATTGTTATTTAGAGTTTTATGATATTTTCAAAAAGACTTGGTAGACAGTTGACAAAAACATCAAAAGAAAACATTATATTTCAGACAATAAGTCATTTGAAAATCGAGTTTAGAAAACTCAACTATAAATTAGGTACTTTCCATTTGTCTTAATAACAAAGTTTACGACTGGCGACTATACTCAGGCCTTCCTGAATATACTTTACCTAGCAATGTTAATTATAATTTGGTATTTTTAATATAACTTTAATCTGGTAATCTATATATAATAATAATCTGGTAAGCCTATTGTATTTTATTTGATTTATTAAAATTGAAAACTATTTTAAGATACTGTATCTCTAAACTTAAGAAAATGTTCTTAAATGTTTTCTTAGTTTCTACTATAATTTACATAAAATGAATAGTCTTCAGCAAATCAAAGATTATACGGTAGATGTAGGTAATTTTTAAGTTATAAACAATAACAAGCCATAATATTAAAAATTCTCACATAACATTTTACCATAGCACTAGAATAGACTATTCAGAGATATCAGATTTTAATTAATCTGAAGTTTTGTGTATTTAAATAAAAGTCCATCTATGAATTGGAAATAATTTACTAGATAAACTATATGTACATCAAATTAATAACAATATATTATATTATTTAATTCATTGCGTTTCTTTGATGGGTTCATAACCCTCTTTTTGCATTTTTTCTTTAAATATATTGAAGTCTCGTTTTCTGTCAAAATGTATGACCCACTGCGGTGGACACGAACTTTCAAACATTTTTCTAAATTCAATACACGCCTTTGGTTTTTCCGCCCTCTCATTAACATTTAAATTATCTAGGCATTCCCAGTATTTATCCCTGGTATCCCAACATTTTTTTCTTTGTTCTCTATCAGGAAAAGACATCTTTTTCAACGTATTTATAGATAAAAACCTAAAATGGAAAACAATCTGTTTTTAACTTAATTGTAAGATTGTCGTAAGAATATTGGATAGGGGCAGAACACTATTAAAATATCGTACATATACTGTACTTACTTCTTAAAAAGAATGTCCTAGCTCCAATTATGTTATCTGATACAAATTTCTTTAAAACATGTAATTTCGTAAAATTATACAGTTTTTACAGTACACTATAACCTAGAAGTGAAATGTCATAGATTGGATGAAAAAATATCGATAATTTAATATATCGATTTTTAAATGTCAATATATCAAAATAATATAAATAGCGACAAGGCATAAATCGATATTTTCATTAGAACAATAAACAAATATTTTTACTTTATTACATTTTTCATGTAAAACGACTAATGGCATGCCTTGACTAAAATCAACATGCTTGCTAAGACGGCATGAAGCTTGCTTATGCCGCCATATGTCCTCTACGACAACTCCCTCGACTCACTTGTGTGTATGCTTAGTTACTTATTTTGTAAACTACATAGTATTGTTATTTTAACGTAAATGCCGTATCTTAAGTTTTACATTTACCGAGCGTCCTGTAAATTCCATATTGAAGTTATACTTCTTTAGGTGCGTTAGGGAAAAATAATGAGAGTATATTTTTACGATGCGCGCACACTGTCACGAAAGACCGACATCCTGAAGTTAGCTATAGTCAACATTTTCGTTTTTCAAAAAAAGTTACCAACAAACTAAAAGTAATGATATCTACGTATGTTAGCGTGAGAACTGACAAATGTATTCACGATATTTATTAATTCAAGTGTTTCTGAACCTACCACACTTTTTTTGTATCAGTTCGAAGAATATATATACAGATATACATAAATATATATCTTCGAAAATAATATTATAAAATAATATTATAATAATTTATTGTGATTATAAGTGCTAATAATTGTGACACATATTATTTTGAGTAATTATTATAAGTGATAAAAATAGTTTTTACGTATTACTTTGAGTAGGTTTGTAGAATTTGGGGTTAATTGACGGTATGTATTATTTATTAACATCATAAACTAAAATAAATTTTCACATTCTTATTTAATGTGTAATAAAATTATAAATAAATGAAAAATACAAATAATAATATTTATTGAAGTCCGAAAAAATGAAATTATTCCTAATATTAAATTAAATTAAATGTTTCTTTCTTAAAATAATAAATTCTAACGCGTGTACATAAGGACACATACACTTTTTATTTTTATTTTTATAACTAGATATTTTTCGTGGTAGATCGCATCGTTCGTCATCACCACCCATGCTGTCTTCTTTACCCTATCCACGCATGGTCGATCCTTATAACTTCACCGTCATCAACACATTCTTCTTCTACACGTGCATAGTAGCTTTGCTAATAGATAAATAACTAATAATTTTTCGTAATATAATAAATTATGATATTTTTTAAGTATCAAAGTAGTTCATCCTTTTTCTGAATCAATTTTCATGAGCCAGACTAGAAATGATATCTGCTAATTAGTATAATTATATCTAATACTATTAAATATTAAGGCAAATTAGATTAAATATACAAATTTTTAAAGCCCGCATATTCTAATTCAAAAGGTGCTTATATTAATATATCGAAATAGAATTTTAATTAAATATCGATACAATACATATTTGCGTTAACGCATCTCTAAAATATCAATTAGATTTTTTGATTACGTTTTTATCCATCCTAAGGACAAAGCAAAGGTACCAAGGCCATGCAACCAAGTCTATCATTATTTCATATTGTGTGAAATAACTCTTTTTTTGGAGTGTTAAATTGCATAGTTGTTTATTTATAAACTAATAGATAATTATGTATGACTTTGTTTAATTAAACAAAAAAGGGTAATACGATAAAGTTACCTAGCTACATACGTGTGTTTCAGTAAGCCTCACTAGCTTTTGGTTTTATTTAATCTATGTGGAAACAGTGAAGCATTAGAAAGTGAGCTAGGTCGACTTGAAAGCCTTTATTTACGATCTTAGCTGTCCTCCGCGTATTTGATTATTGGCATGTTGGTATAACAACGATTATTATAGTCGTTCTCAATAATATGACAACTGACAAAATATTATGTCCTTTAAATTATAACATTAGAACATATATACGTTATTGATTGTTTGACTTTGATTGATTGACGTGTTTATTGGGCAATATAAATTCGACAGTAAATGTATTGGTATTTCAGAAAAATAAAAAATAATTGCCTAATGACAACGGACTACGTACTATGCCTTTTTTTATTGTGACAATTGTAGAGAATCTTTAAACTCAATAACAGTTATTGAAAATTATTTATTTAAAAAAACTTTGAAGCTTATATGTATTTTAAAGGTACACTATTTAAGAACATGTTTTAGTGAGGAAAGCCTAATGTTTACTGAAGTTGTTTAATAAAGGATGATGCAACCTTTAATTTATTTAACGAGAAAAAGTGGAAATGATTTGTATTAAACTGGTTACTTAAAACACTTATTATTGTTTTCATGATATCAAAAGAGTGATGACTATTTTTTATTTTATCTAGTATACCGCTCGAGACCTCAACTTTACATAAATTTATGAAATTACTTAATTGATTATAATTTTCAAACAAAAATACTCCTGGTACAATTGGAACATTTAAACCTATTTTTTTACATTTATCTAAGAATTTCTCAAAAACGGAAAGATCGAAAAACGCTTGAGTTAGTATAAAATTAGCACCACTGTCAATTTTATCTTTAATTTGTAATAATTTCTCTTCGTTGCTTCCAATGAATCCAGGAATACCGATGCAAAAATAGTTTCCACTTTGTGCTCTTATATATCGTATAAGATCTAGAGCGGATTTGAAATCTGATGTACTTGGGTCGTAGTTTTCTGAAAATAAAAGAAATTTTGTTTAAGTAGGTATTATTATTTTATTTTAGACTGGCTCATTCGCGGGGAGCTCAAATTTTATGTAAATATATTTGCACGTTTTTGTAAACTTTTTCAATAGAGATTTGCTTCTATTGGTGGTAGCGTCATTTTTCCACTTAATATATTAATATAGGCTCAGTTTACCACTATTTTATTTAAGTGATCGAATCTCGGGTTGAGCCGTTGACGGGACGCGAATGAAAATTGATCGCGGTACTAACTGAACTAATTCTTACTGAACTAATCTTTAGAATTGTATCGTGTCACAATGGCGCTATGCAAACCTATCTGGCGGTGTCAAACACTAATACGTGAAAGATACTCGAGAGTCTGATTGAATTAAGAGATCTCGACTAGTCCAATCTGAATATCGATTAACAAAGAAACCATGAATACGATCGCGGGACTGGGTATACTAACTAGAATAGAATTTTCTTGTTCTAGATGAATATTTATACAAGTAAGGCGAATCAAAACTAGCTGGGTATAGGATTGAGACGACCTAGCAGAAATAAATCTAGGCTCACCCGGGAGTCGTTCTAGGGATTGATTTTAATTTTTGTCGGATCAATAATAAATTTCTAAATCAATAACATTTGTCTATTAATTGGAACTTCCTATTGAAACACTTACCTCCCAAAACTATAAATAAATTACGAATGCCTTTTTCTTGAAGCTTATTGAGCAACTCATCCAAATAAATTCTTCTCATATAGTCGCATGATATATGTAATAGAACCTCTTTATTCTTGCTCTTCAATAAAGTCGCTGTTTTAACTGGTGCAATATCAAAGTTCATACATTGATGTGATTTAGCGTGCCAAGTCACAGAAAAGAAAGTCGGTTCTACCTCCAAATCATCTATCTGGCTTTCGTCTATATCAGGTGTTACTTCAATTGAAAACGAGAATTCTCCTGTTTGTTGAATTAAATCAGTAATTTTATTCCCTTGCACCGCCATATTTTCTGTAAACGACAAGACGTTCGTCACCCACCGATAAACTGTTTCTTTCGTTGCTTTGATACCTTATCTACTTTGGATAACTATATTGAAGTTAGGTATAAATACGAAGTTGCTATCATTTTTTTATTTGCCTCTGGTATTTAGGCATATTCGGTAATTTTTACTCGCATTTTATGATCGTTATCGGTCAAACAGCATGTGACGCAGGCATTTTGTTTTCGGCTACGATGCCACCAACGTATATAGGTGTAATATTGTTATAGTTTCTGTTAGCTTAGCTTAGTTTTTGTTACAAATTGTTATTTAGGTTATTTATAAGTTATAACTATACCTGTCTTTGTATGATTTAATCCATACAATATCTCTATGCAAGGTAAACTCAATGCTATATGAGACATGAAGTCATATACTTTTTGTTGGTATTAAAAAAACAGGATTATATAATTATACGAACAATTTATAATTGTAAATTATAATAACATGAACAGAAATACGTTTTACTATACGTACTATACGTTTTGCTATACTATACGTAGCTTTTAGCGTTATGGCTACATTAATCTCACCTGATATTAAATGACGATGTGGCCCAAGGTCGTGATCACGCTAAAGCTGAGGAGGGACTGGCTCTCAAGTGCAACTGCCAGAACACACCTATAGGTATTTGATGACAAATTTTCAACTTAAGGGTGGTAGCTTGCCAGATGAGCATTATAAAAAGCCCTACCACCATGGTTTTATCACGCTGTTTTCCTTCACTGAAAGCTTATGCTTTTAACGCGAAGCCTGTACACGCTACCACTGAGCTATCATCCCTTTTAATAGTAAGCACAGTGTAAGCAAGAACAACGATCACTACTGAGACATCAAGAGTCCATAGGGGTCGTCGCTGTCATGGTGGCTAGCAAGCCTTTCAGCGACTTTCAGATTTTGCCTAGTGTATGGTAGTCACGATCAAGTCACACACAATTATAGTGTCCTACCATCTCAGACGTATCTGTACACTAAATAATTTTAATGTAATTACGCAGAATACCTGCATCGCTTGTGAGCTCGTGAGTCTGATTCGTGAGTGTTGCGGCTTTATCTATAAAGTTGTGATTGATTTTGAATATATATTATAAACAAAACGTTTTATAATTATCTATACTAATATTATAAAGAGGAAAGATTTGTATTTTAGCTTTTAACGAATAAACGCAAAAACTACTAGACTGATTTCAAAAATTCTTTCACCATTAGAATGCTTTAATGTCCCTGAGTATAAATTAGTTAATTTTCATTTCCATGCGAACGAAGTCGCAGACACAGCTAGTGTATTATAAAACCCATCCAAAATCCATTCGAGACCTACTAATGATATTTTATGTCACTTTTAAACAAAATTTGATTTCGCCAGTTATATGTGACCTGGAAGACAGCAGACAACAAAATTTACCATTTACTGCTTGGCCATTAAATAAAAAGAAGAAGAATAAGTAGGATATATTAAGGAGTAGCGCTGAGCTCTCGTCGTTCGTTTGGAACTAAATATTATTTAATATCTTTTTCAATGCAGGTTTGCTAATATTGGAGTTAGCGTGATGTTTCATAGCTTAAAGTCTTCACTGATCATTGTGACATCAAATACAAAATATAAATTAAATACATATGCAAAATATTTTTGAAATCCGTCTTCTAGTTTTATGGTAAGTGCGTTTAAACATTTTTTTTTCACTTTATAATATTAAAATAGATTTAATGTTTAACAACATTGGCTCTTTGAATTTAAATGACCATGTGTTAAATATGGTAACACACTAAACCGGTCTGAGGAACAGGTTGCTGTTCGGCAAGTGTACTTTACGAAATGTAATATATTACGGAATATAAATACCTTGCCTCTAAGTTTTGGTTTTAACACTTTATTTGTTTCCTGTACCACTATTCGACAATCATAGCTTTAAAATTGTTTGTGCTCATAAGGTGTTATAAGTAAAATACGTCGTTGGATATTAGACCTATTTATAAATAGGTCGCTACCTAACTTCGTGATAAGATAGAGCATATTTTGATATGCTTATGACGCACTTCAATTTATTGTTTTATGTTTATTGTTAATTACTTATAGCTTCAAAATAAAGACACATATATGCATTTTTACAATCGAATATTAAAGTCATACATAAATTAAGAATTGATGTTGTATGTAGTGAAAGTAAACGTGAGAATAAAAATATACGTAAGTGTAATGGTAACAAGGCAGTACTAAGGCTGATGGCTAGCACAATATAACCCAAAAGCAATGATGAATATCAGGTGGGAGCAATCCACCAATAGGTATCGCTGTCATACCTCACTGCAGGACTCGGTATCTAAATAATCATAAGAGATTTTACCTTACTCAAATCATCAATATAATTAACTATTGTATTCATGTGAGATTAGATGCATGTCCAACAGGGTGTCCGTTATTTCCCAATTTGTTTTTTTCTTTCGAACCTCCTAAATGTTTAGTATATACCTTAAAAACAAATATCTGACCCAAATAAACCCTTATTAATTCATGCTTAAATCATAATACATTTGCCATTTGGGATTTTTGCATTTTTTAAACAAATAGAATAACCAAAATCAAGGCATATTTAGTAGGAAATTAAACGCTCTAAAAAAAGGCATATGTTTTTTCGATAAATTCTATTCTTCATAAATTATTCAAGGTTTCAAATTTAAATTATTCAGTTAGTGTGATTTTGTAAAATGAAAATCAATGAGCAGTAAAACAATACACCCAGGCACATATCGTATACTTATTTAAATATGTTTCCAAGTTTTAATCATAAACTGAATTTAAAAATTCACAAGCTATTTACTTAGAAACGAGAATCACAATATAAGAAATATTATGTCGATACTTATTACTAATTGATCAGTACGAAAGTTTCGCACGTTATCGTCATCAAACATAGAACAGTAATACAATAATAGAAAAGCACTTTAATTTTTAAACTGTTATTATTTTTCAGCAATAGAAGGAAAAACAAGCTTTAAAATAATACCTGAACCTTGATTTTGATGAAGAATTAAGGCAGATATGCCTTTGCCATAAAATACTTTTGTGAAACTATAAATGGAATAATAATTATATACAGTACGCAATAAAATCTAAAACCTTCGGATTTATATTCGGAGAAACAAAATAAATGAACACTTTGGATTTTTATAATATTTTTATTGCAACTGTTTATACATTAAAAAACAGCAGTTACATGTGTTATCACAACCCAAAATAATAAATACAGTTGACATTAGAAAATAAAACAGTAAATTCACTACAAAGACATGTAACACTAAAGAAAGCAAGGTACATGACCCGTTTAGGTATTTACTAAAGTTGTTGCCTACATTCATAATTATTATCGTTTATGTAAAATTGTCTACTTACCTAATTACCTAAGTTTAAATAATGCGTTTAATGACGTATCTTTGATTAATTAAATCAAATTATTTTACAATAGCAATTATTTTTACCGTGTAAAAGCTTCAAAACACCTACAAGTCTATATTCTACGTTGATAAATAATTAAATGCTAACATACTTATGTACGTATTTTAATTTATTGTTACAGTTGGGTAAAGCTTCATAGTGATCAGTCAGTAGTCATCAGTCATTATGCTACTGACTTATTTTTAATCTACGTCTTACATAATTATATAATATTTTATGAGTGCTCATCGTGTACCATATAATGGTGTACGTATATGTTGAATTATATGAAAGCAAGAGAATCTAACATCTGAAAATATATTTTACATTATCATTGTTATTTGGTAATTATTAGGCTAGTTATCAGGTTTAAAAGGTTATTAATTCTTTAATGAATGAAAAACATGAGCGACAGCTCATTGGATTCGCAATGACGTCTATAAAAATTTATCTCGTGGATTTATTACCACATTAAAATTGCAATTCAGTTAACAATTTTTTTTCTTACTGGGCTTTATTCTTTTCACGTGTTCAGATTGCTATAAAAAATATTTTATGTTGTATTATACTGTTGTAGCGACACGACTCAGTGCGGAACCATATTTTCAGCGTTAAATGAAAATCATTATGAATATAGAGTTCCAGCAGTAGAGTTTTTTGTTGAAAATGTCTTCCTTTTTATGGATCTATTGTAAAAATATATTAATAGCTGTAGAGTTAATCATCTTAATTTTTAAGATTTTTCTAAGCTATTCTGAATCGAATGAGCTATCGCTCATATTTCTAGGAGCTTTATCAAGTATTAACACCTTTCTGAACTTAATCTGAATTTGATTCTCAATTAAATCTGAATCTGAAATAATATTTGGATATTGAGTATGTAACCGTTTAACTATAGTACTATAAATTCCTTCTAGAAATTATTATGACAACATACAACCTGATATACAAGTTTTTACTAACAAATCAATTCAGTGAAGACATAAAATCCGTATATGATTTTGTAACTATATTACAACCTATATGTAATACCTATTCGTTATTGCATGAAACATTTGCAACAAATTCTGAAAAAATAATTTCCTATACTTCATAAAAACAGTAATGGATACTTAGCCACTGCAAACACGGCCATGTGACTGTAAAACATTAAATTTAGCATGTAAATTAAAATTAAACTAACCACATGGGAACGTTGAATTATATAGCAAATTATATCTAAAAAATCAGTAATAATTTCATAACTAAACTAAGTTGACAAATGCTTACTAACATATTAAAAATATTGTCACAGTGGCTATGAGTACAATACAATACTGGAACGATTAGATAAAAGCAATATCAGGTAAAAACTGCAGTACAATGCAAAAGATAAGAGTAAGCTTAAGCAGGTTGGATGAGTTGTACTTGAAATATAAACATTTGGAAGTATTAAGCTAATTAATTTACTAATTGCTCATTTATTCAGCTAAAAAGTTCACTTCAATAAACCATTACTTTCCGAATGTTTGTCTATTCATTTAGGAGTAGGCCTTAAGCCATGGTTTTGCAGAATTGTGTTGCAAAGAAACCTGTTTCTAATGATCCATCGTGCGGGTAAAATGTTACATAAGTTAGCGAAACAATCGGTTTTCAAAAATGTTAATTACTATATAAGTTATATGTGAAATCGGTAGTCAGAAACAAGTTACCTAACGTCAAATTGTTCAGTGCAGGAAAACAGATATCTCTTAGGAATTGCAAACCCTATAGTCAAATGAAATGTATCCTATTTCAGTTCACAATTTCCTAGTCGATTACTAACATTTCTTTAGAGTCTTATGCCAAATAGCACATTTTTGTACCAATGGAGAGAAGTAAAGTTTTTTTTTTTTTTTTTTTTATAAACAACGCAAAAGTTGTAAAAAAGCGACGTCATTCTTAAACCTAACTATTTACCAATTACGTTATATGATATGTGTAATATATGATTATAAACACATGGATCACACGTTATGTATGTATATTATAACAGGAAACTTGATTCGAAAATAATATTTTACACTGACACTAGGTTTTTCTTCTAATATTCAGTGCTAACAATAGTCTGAATTGACACTGAATTCAGTCTTTATTTTAACGGTAATTAACTTAAGTATTTACACGGGTATTTGTTATAAAATAAGGGTTTAACATGCACCTTTAACTAGATATTCAAATTATATGATAGGTAAACTAAATGTCATAGTAAAAAAAAAAACATATTTCGATGAAGAATTTGACTTATTTTTTTACGACAAGAATCTTTCAACACAACAGTCTTTATGATGTTTAATTTTTATTGCTTGCTATTGCATTACAACACATATTATGGAGTATTTTTGAACAAAATTTTTAATTAATTTCTATACATACGCACATCCTACTCTAGAACGTGTTCACACAATTTAAGTAGATACATAATTTTTTATTAGCCCCATTGCATTTCGATGGTAGTAAAACTTATGGGGTCATTTTAAAGTGCACTAGGAATATTTATTATTAAATTAAATCTTAATCTATTCGATATTGTCTCGTCATTAACTATATACTAATACTATTCATATGAACTTACTTCTGTTAAAGAATCATGGCCGTCATAATTTATTTAGGTATTGCTACCCATTCACGCTTTATTTTTCAATACTTTTTTATTTAAATAATTAGCATTTTAGAGGAAAATCCTATGAACAATGTAGGCTTTTTTATACTCGTCGATCTTAGCTAGTTAAGTTGTTTTCTAAAAAACAACGCAGTAGAAAATTCCATTGTGAAAGTTATGTCAATTGTTTATTTAGTCTAGGCTAGGCGTTTGTAAACTTTTAAGCCGAAAGAGCCAACCACAGTAAAAATATAAATTTCTGAATTTTAAAAGGTTATCAATTATAATGTCTTGTAAATTAATTCAAATTTTAATGCCGTTTTAAAAACGCATTACGCTACCAAGTAGCGGTTTGCCGACCTCTGGTCTGGGTAGATATTTGTATCTCGGATTCTTACCTGTTCTGAGATTTCCATTAAATTCAGTGGATACCATAGTTTCTACTAAAATTACTACATTTTAAACTATTATTTACTGTCATCTCATATAAAAATGTCGGCGAGCAAATTGTAAATGTAGCAATTTTAAGTTTTCTGTTGGTACCATTCGATGGGCAATTTATAAATACGTCATTTATTAAGCATATAAATATCGAAAAAATTAGCATTTAAAAAAATGTTTGTACAATGTATTTAATTTTAAAAACGTATTATTACTGTATTTGTTGTAACTTTACGTTTCAATTAGTTGTATTAAAAATGTATATAATTGGACCGTGTTTGTTACAGCCAACATGATTTGAGGAACGTATTTTAGTAGACGAGTAGTTCTTTATTCATGAAATAGCTGCTAGTTTACTCTTCAGACGGACACATATAAAAGTAGTCATTATTTTTTTAAGGTAAGACGGTTGTACTATAACCTAATATATATTTTGAAATTAATGATAAAAAATATATTCGAAAGGAAAATAATCACTTGTTACTTTCGTACCAAGTCATAGAATCTCAGATCTTCCATCTCAGACAAATATTAAATTCACATTTTCTTACTTTTGATTGTTAAGGTATTAACACTTTCATATTTTTGTATGCGTTTTAATTTATTTTCATCACCAACTTTCGATCGTTTTATGCTGATGTATAATAACGAAACTATTAC
This sequence comes from Actias luna, assembly GCA_039707435.1. Lineage (NCBI taxonomy): Eukaryota > Metazoa > Arthropoda > Insecta > Lepidoptera > Saturniidae > Actias > Actias luna. The sequence goes on along the minus strand of JAZHAC010000002.1, from coordinate 9,035,834 downwards.
AGACAACCATTAGAAACGATTTGTAAACCAAATTACAGTATTCAACATACATATAATTTGGCAAGACGGTACCACTGTATATCATTTTAGCAACAATTTAAAATAGAGCTACATAGTAGATGTATTTTTTATTTCTATATTGACTCCATTTGTTCAGTAAGTTCCAGTATGGGGCTTTCGCTTAATGGCAGCATGGTTGATGTTGGTGGCAGACTATGACCTTGCCATGTGGACTGTAAAAAAAATATGGTTAAGAATACCATATATATTTACATTAAAGATTAACATAGTTATAATATTATATTTTTCCATTTTGTTTGTGCACACATTGTATGGGATTCCTATCAGCTCCGCGATAACTTTCACATGAATATACATATATCTTGATACTAACATTTCATCTTTATTGAATCAGGAAACATAAAATATTGTAGTCTATGTATGTATGCATATGTCACTAGTACATGCTACGAAATTTATCAAAATAATGTTGTTCCATAGACCATAAGGTAGAACTAATTTAAGTAATTTTATTTAATCTAATCTATTTTCTTCAAAGTGATTAGAAACATAGTCTAATAGTGTTATGGGAGCTTTAGGTATGGTTTCAAGATTTATTCTTTCATATTAATGTTCTCTAACGATATATAGTGCATATATAAAAATATGTGAGCTATATAAAAAACATAATATTACAATATTATTCTTACTAATCGTATGTTTTCGTCTTTAACTCAATATATATTATAATCAAATATGTTGTATTTTTAGATGAAATAACATAGATAGATACTAATGCGTGCAAGCAACCAGTATTTCTACAATAAAGCTGCAAACATATGTAGTCTCAATCATAAGGTGATAAAATAAAACAATGAAATATTGTAATAAATTTTACATTTAATTTAATGTAAATAAAACTTGCTTCTAAGTAAAGCTATCACATCTTACGTTATAATAATAATATATTACTTCATTATACTTATTAGCAAATAATAACAAAACTATACAGACTTTTTATAAATAATAATAAGAAAAAATATCTGATAACCTATAATATTTAATAATAAATATATTATAAACTATGCAGAAAATTCATGATTAAATATGTAGGAACATTCTCAAGTGATGTGTTTTTGCAGTACAGGCAAAATGCAATTATAGAAAATCTATATTATTAATACAATATTTGGCAAGTAAGACTTCAAATAATGGAATCACTATACACGTTTCTCTTGGAAATAATACAATAAATACACATGAAACTCGGGAATGAGCATTTCATTACAAGTAATTAACGGAGTCTTGAGTAAATTGTAATCATTTATTGTTATAAATATTGAGTGCATTTAACATTACTGTTAATATACTAATCGAAATACAAAGGTGACCCGTTCAAAACTAAGCTTCACTTTATATAGTAAATAAATAATACGATGCTAACTGCGACACAACGTGATCAAACATTACTGTGTAATATACCTGTATTACATATATTTTAAAGCACTAATTATTGTCATGCACTCTAAAAAATCATATCTGTGAAATTATACATCTATACGGCGCAGAATATTCTACTATGAGACCAGTTTTCGATCTAGCACATTCTACAATATTGTGAACACCGACGTGTTGCAATCGGTTTTCACGTTTACAGTCCACACTACTAAACCTACATTGCTACAATTACGTAGTGATCTAATTAATTGGTCTGCTGGAATACCTGGAAACAGGGCTGTGGCTGGAATAGGTTTGCGTTCCACTGTCCGGGCCACAGAGGCGCATCGACGGAAGAATGGCCGCTCGCTTCGGCTTCACCTTCACGCATTTCTCTCACCTCCCGCCGCCCCGTAACATCGGAAATTTGGCAAGCGGTTTGCAAGCTGGACGGTAAATTTGACCAGTTTTCGCTCCCTAGTCTATCTTTATTCATTATACTTATTTCCATGGATCCTTGATAAGTGTACGTCTGGACATCCTCTTGCGTCTCCTCGGACTTCTGTTTCAAAGGTCGGTTCGGACCTTCAACGATTGCTTGAAAAGCCAACAAATCTCTATTCTCAGATTCAGTTAAGGGCAGCGGTGGTAATATTTGCTGTTGTTGAGCTATCTTGTAACTCTGTTGCCTAAGCATTTGCCTCCTGCTGAGACCAACTTGCAACGCGTGCAGTCCCATTTCATGGGATGGCAAAGTCGGAGGCGGCATTTGCTTTTGCAATAACTGCCGTTTCTGCTGAAACAATCTATGTTGCATCAACTGTTGTTGTAGGGGAGGTTTGTTAATCTGCGAAACTGCTGTTCCGTGTGACAAATCAGCTGTAGTAGACTCCTGGAGCTGTGCCACCATTTTCGGACTAGCTGGCATTGGCGGAGAAGTACTAGAGTAATTAAAACTTTCTGGAAGACTAATTCGTTTAGATGGCGGATTTCTAGACACATCTAAATAATGTGGACTGAAACTAGCAGCAAATTGGTTGTGTTGCAGTTGTCTTTGAGTCATCTCTTCTGCTGGGATTGTGGATTGGTACTGAGTTTTCAATTTTTGGGCTTCTTTTTGAACTAAATGTAATTCCAACACTCCTTTTGCTTTGCAATTCTCGTTTAGTCGTTGACTATTAAATGCCAAAGTAGTCATTTGGGATTCATTAGATTGTGCCACTTGTTGAGCTACCAAGCCATCACTCGCTCTGCGACCCTCTCTAAAGTCAACTGGGCTTCTAGTTATTGCTCTCTGACAGTTTTTATTAGCTACCTGATAATTAAGAGGATTATGTCGAGCGATAAACCCAGTTCCGGGTGTTTTACTATTATAAGATGAAATATATACACATGGGTGCATAGGACTAGTATTTACAAGAGAGTTATTGTCATAAGCCATTTTATCTTCATTAGACGTACAACTTGGTAAGCTACTAGCTAACTCACTGGAGCAGTCAGATAGCTGGTAGTCAAGACATTCAAATGTGGAGAAATTACTCTGTGATGAATCACAACTAAGGTTCTGACTGAGGCTCTTATTGTTAAAAAAAGTGACAACTCCACTACTAGAACTAGAACTTGCGTAGGAACTTAGCCTGTTTTGCACTCCACTGGGAACGCTGACTACGTCTTCCATATCTGTTTCACATCCTTCGTCTGTCGAAGATGAATACTGTTGTTGAAATTTTGTTTGTTCTGTAGTATTGCCTTGAAATCCTTGAGTGTAAGTTGAACCTGTGGTATATCTGTTAAGTGAAAATTTACTGTCCGGCCGGTATAGCGTATTTGGAAATATATCACTAGTAGTAGTTGTTGTGACGCAGTAATTCGTGTCTCCTGAACTTGAAATAGAAGCTATATTTGAATTTTGCATATAATTGTAAGCGGGCAGATGATGATTTACATAATCTTTGAAAGGCGGTGTACCGGTTTGTATTCTGTTGAGATCTTGCTGTTGAGCCTGAGATACAAGCCGCGTTGATTCTAAGGGCTTTGGTTGCTCTAATACACTACTCAGCTTTGGTTCAGTGAGCTGCGCTGGGATTGGACTAGTGCTCAAGTTTATAGTGCCTTTCAAGGGCAAAGGTGACTGTTGTAACGTATTCATAAGTTTAGCAGCTTCTGAACACATTGTAAACGTTGTAGAACTGGGTAATTTCATTGTTTCAACAGTAAAATTTGTTGCTGAAGCAGAATTTTGTAAGAAATTTGCAATAACATTATGATCAGTTGCCGAGGAACTTCTACCACTATCAATAGCACATTTTGAATCGAAACTAGATGAAGTTAAAAGTCTAGTTCCATCGTTGGTGCTTTTGTTGGTTTCAGGTCCAACGGTTGTTGACTGTTGTAACAGCCGCCTGCAATCTTCACTGGACTGTTTTAATATATTTTGTTGTTGTTCATACGTAGAAGTCAACAATCTGTGCGATGGCCCGGGTGTTTCAATTATTTTTACTCCTAATCTTTGGCTTGACTGTGATACGTCAATATTTCTCATCAAGAGTAATCTTGTGGACTCAGTTTCATGAGTTCTGTTCGGAGTAGCATCAAGGTTCCCAACTAGAAAGCTCCGATGCGTATCCGATGGATCGGAATTTCGCTGGAGCAGTCTTTGTTCAGTCATATTAACACCTGCAAGGGAGAGTAATCGCTGTGTTTCGGAAGATGAAGCGTCAGCTGATGCAGCGGATATCGTTGGAGTTGCTCTACTGTATTCTCTTGATTGAGTATCGCTAGTGTGAAGTAATCTGAAATAAAAACAATTAACTGCTTTATTTATGGTTGTGGCTTTTAAGTTAAATGTAAAGTAGTAAAGAAATCAACACACTCCACAATTATCGTCATATCCTATACATATAGAGCCGAAATAACTCTTATAATAAAAATGAGAAATTATTTTGGGAATAATTAAAAAAACTGTTTTTTTTTTTTAAATAGTTTATAGTTTTTACGTATTATCGTAGGACGATACGGCCCAAGTTGGTGGACGCGCTAAAAATAAGGTACCGTAGGTACGTATTTACAAATAATACAATTGGAAAAACCAGTTCTCTGATACAGCACAGACTGGTACGTAAGATATAATTAGATAGATTTTGAAACATACGCGTTTCACTTAATGCATATAGATGTTTCATTTGTAAAAAAGATACAAACAAATATATCTAGAAACAAAAGCATTGTACTATTCTCAATTATAGTAATAAAAAGTAAGAGCATTCGCATAGTATTTTGCACATTATGTTACTTATGTAAACTGATTACAGTGTAACATTTTGCTATTTTGGAATAAAATTTGTTATTGTAATTGTTCCAGATTATCTCTATTTTCAATTTTATTTGAACACAAATATAGAACTTAACACTATTATATATTACAGATTTAATATAATTAAACATATTATTAAAATAATAAATAATATCTGAACGCAAGAGTATTAAAGAACCTAAACTACGAATATGGATTTATAATATAATGAAATATACGAAACCCAACATTTGGAAATTAAACCTTTTTAAGGTGTACCTATTCGTCACACTTGATGTTGTCATAATTGCTTACACAGGCAGTGGCAATAATTGTTAAAAAAAAAACAATATATTCTTAAATTGGCTCACCTGTTATGGTGTTCTCGCCTAACATCGTGGACTTCTCTGGAGAGTGTCTGGTCTGCTACTGAAGACGGTCGTCTTGAAGATCTGTTACGAGCTTCCGCATTGGGAATCGCTCCACCAGCAGATCGTGCTCTAAGTCTCTCCAATAACAGGAGATATATAGCCGCATGATGATCATAACTATTTGATCTTAAACTCTGAAAAGTTTTAAATGTTTTCTTTACACGTTATAATAAAAAAGTACTCTGCACATTCATTTTATCTATCCAAATTAAATTCTATATTAATCGTATTATTAATGTACACGTACTTCATTCACAAACAAACAACTAATACCAGAAAAAGATCTTGCAATCCTATTTTTAAAATTATTTCATTACTTAAAGAACAAAGTTCATTTAAAATGAATAGCTGATATTAAAACACAACAAATATTAATGTGCTTAAAATCTTAAGTTTAATTTGAAACATTTAACTCGAAATGGTCGTTTTAAAATAATAATTTTATATCTATATTTAAAAATTCATATATTTCGTTTTAGGAGAAAATGAAAAGGACTAGAATAGTAAAAAATGATCGTCTCTAGTCAACCTGTATCATAATTACCGCACATACGAAGTAGCTGGTTTACACGAATTCATTTATACTCATCCCTTAATAAATATAATTACGCAGAATTAATGGGCATCGCAAGTTTTAATCCTGGATCAAGACCAACTAACAACCCGTGGTCACAAAAACGTTTGGTAGTAACTACTTGGCTATATAACTACAAAGTGTCATAAACTTAGATTGCAGCATTTACTGCTACATGTATCATATAATTAATTACATCGAATAGAATGCGTTCAAATATTATTTCTAATAAGACTTATTAACTATTAGCGTTAAAATTGAAATCTGTTTACCTCTTTGGTTTTCACTGGATCGATCCCCAAACTCTGCATTAATCTTAGTATTTGTTCGTTTGGTTCATGATGTGCGGGTGTATGAGCGGGACTCTTTGCTGGATCGCTCACCACTGCTGGAACTGTGTATGGCTCAGTTGCCATCCATCGATGCTTTTTGATCTGCTCGATAGTGTACCTTTTCATAGGTTCTAGCACGAGCATCTTGCGTATCAATGACTCGCAGTCTGAAATAAAAACAGAATGATTAAATTAAAATAAATATTATATACGGCCTCCCTTTACGCATAAACATACACATTACATTAGTAACATATACAGTAATAGACATAACTGATCTAATTTATTCAATACGCGCCTTATTTATAAACCGCATCATAAACTGCTTAATATTCCATAGGAGTCGTCATTTATTGTAACTATAGGAATTTTTGTGTGATCGTTTATATAAATAGGTTTTAGCTAACAAAAATATAAAAGTTCAAAAGTATTTTCTTAATTAAATCTATTACTTCAAAAGCTATTTCTTCTTTGTGGTTCAATAGAGATACACTTATTTATTTACATGTTTGTTTCATTGCTCTCAGTGACCGTAATATAAATTTAATCCGAAACCACAAATCATTTAGTTAACAACCAAAGAATTACTATTTATTTGTATTTAAAACCCCACGTATATTTTACATCAAGATTCCAACGAAAACAATACAAAGAGGAACAAAGAAAAAGATTAAAAACAAATATACTTAGCTAGATAGCATCTACCAAAGTAACGCCTAAAATTTATGTATTTATACTGAATGTAATATTAAAGAACGATAATGTATGATTGTTTTGGCGATTGTAATTCGAAACCTAAGAATACATTTTCCATCGTAGCATAGCAAAATGCCGATTTTACGCAGAGAACGATCAATAAGCAATGACAGAAACTGAGAGCTTTGCGATCCTTCGACGATCACCATTGTTATGCCGGCCTGCAATCCGTTTGCGAGCTATATTAAATATGTTTTAAAAATATATACACACAACAAACCCAAAGGCAGTAAGTGTTGTGGGTTCGTTACTAGACGAATGATAGCCGCAATCCAGTTGCACTCAATTATCAAACCTTTGCCAGGTTTGTATGTATTTCAAGTGACAATTCAGACTTTATTATCGTCAATACAAATTTTACTAATTATAGCTTATTAAAATTAATTTATTAATAGTTATAATCACGCAGACGAAGGTTAAAGTTGTTGAGTGGGTAAATGACGTCAAATCAATGTTGTTAGTTATCGCGGTTTGATAGGAGAGCATCGAAAGGTCAAAGGTGAGTTGGGTTCTTCAGGTAAATGACGTCACAACACTGAAAAATCGAATAAGGTGTGCTAAAATGAGCTAAACGGCCTCCATGTCATATCCGTTGCGGAATATTGGGCGGTAAGACTTTCCGCAGCGAGTTAATATTAAGTAAGGTGAACATACGCATTAAAAAATGAATATGCAAAAACACATTTTTGTTTAGAAACATTGAGGAATTGTTTAATTTTGTTTTTAACTGTAACCTCTGTTTTTCTAGAAGCATTGTACTTGTCATCAGGGATTGTGCAGTTATTTTGTATAATAATCAAAAAAAATAATCATATCTTGATAAGGAAGTATAATAAATATGATGACATGTTTGAATGATTTACCGTATATTATAAATTAATTTGAATTCATTATGTTAGAATGAAAATAAACAGTTACGTATTTAATTGTTTTTGAAGGTCTTAGTTCTTTAGGCATGTTGGGCACTTTTGTGATAGGGAAAAGCACTCAACTTGTATATCCTTCACGCTTGGACTCGTAAATATTTTGCATGGTGGTAGCCATGGCAGGGAATTTTCTAATGCCCGCCTGGCTAGCTATCACCCTCAAGTGATAATCTGCCGCCAAATACCAATAGGTGTGTTCCGGCAATTGCACTTGTCAGCCAGTCTGTCCACAGGTTTAGCGTGTCAACCATCCTAGGCCGTATTCTCACTTAACATCAGGTGAGAATGTGGCCTTAACCCTAAACCTATAAAACATTTAAAAAAATACGAATATGCTTGCATATATATAATTTTTTTATTGATTTAAGTAGTATAAATTCAATTTTTTGAATTATGTTTTAGAATAAATATTTATGACAAAAATAAGCCGTATTATTAAATACAATACGCGACAAAAAAAAAATATTATTTATAAACAGTATGTCGGACACAAAAAAATCTATTAACTTTATGTTTTGATGAAGTATATTTTTTATTAAATTGTCATCTGTAAATATTCAGGTCATGCGTCATCCGATATAAAATAAGAATAATTGCTTTCATGTGCCGAAAAAGAATGACGAGCGTCATGAAATAAATAAATCCGATACCGAAAATAAACTTATGTAAATATTTTATTCGCAGCACTCGCTTTTTACTTAGCATTAACAAAATAGTATCATCGATTCCAGTGACGAATACTTTTATAAATATATATTCATTAAATTGAATTTATACTCTTGAAATAGAAGAGCGCGCGCGTCAAAAAACCTGCTAACAAAACAGACCACGCAACACCATCGACTCGAGTAATTCCGTAGATACTATTCTATTTACCTTCCTTAACATCTTTCTAAAATAAAGTCGATGAGTAGTCGACTTTTGCCAGGCGATTCTATTAATAAAACGCTCGGACGCAAATATCGCGTGCTTTGCTTGACCATTGACGCAATTGGATGAAAAATATGCTGGTGTTATTTAATGAAACTATGGTAAGTCGGGTGGGCGGTCGACAACGGCCGTGTTGATGTTCCATGAACTTGAGCGATTTTACTTGCGGTCGATCGCAGCGCGAGGTTCGTCTATACAGATCGCGTTCGCATCGTATCGCATTCCGTATGTTTCCCGTCATTGCATCGACATCAAACCGGCGCCATGACCATCATTAAATGCCAATTTCTTTACACAAGTATAGTGTTAATAATATCGTTTGAAGTTTTTTGTAAATAAATTTGATCTCTGATAGTTATCTGACTTATTTTATGTTTATTATTACTTAGAAATGTAAAGAACACCTACTGTCATTGTTTACATAAACAACGTCAATGTTTACTCAAATATAATAAAGACGTAGAGCATTCGAAATTCTTACATTCCTTTTACTTGTATGTTTACAAATAATAGTTTATATTGCGTTATACCGGCCTGAGTCAGAATTATGTCTTCATAGTTAATAAAATGTGTTTGCAAAATATAAACTTGCCTTGAAAACAAGCAAACTACTGAACAATTAATGCATTTAGGTTATTCTATGTTTTCCGCAAAATAAAAAATAACAATATATGAATGGGTTTGATAACCTATTATCCAAAAACAGTATGCCACGGTAGGTAGACCAAACATATTTTTTGTGATGATAATTTTATTTACTTATTAATTAAACAATAGCAATAACCATTTGACATTATGAAATTAATATCCACAGACTTGTCATATACATACATATATTTATTTTCCTTATTAATTAATTAGTATCGCAAAACGGAACAATAAAAATACGTATACATAATTATAATTACCGCAACGTTAGCCGATTGATACAGGCCGCACATAATTAAACCAGTAACGTCCGTATATAATCACATTTTATTTTCCTTAAACTAGAAAATATACAGTAAAAAAATTAAGTGAATTTCATCATTCGCTTCTTAATACTTGATGTCCAGAATACTTAAAGCCTTGAATGAATTATACATTGAAAGTTGAATAATGTTAATAAATTTCAGAAACGAAATTACTGGTTTTCAATCTGCATGACACGTATGGTTTTCTGTATTTTTTAATTAGTAAATTTAATTTTATAAGCATTTTCTTGGTACCATAAACAACTTGACGACTACCTCTCTTTACCTATCGAATATTTGCGGTTTCAGAATATATATTATTCGGAATGTTTCTTCCGATGTTTTGTGCATTCAATAATTTACTGTTTAAACTTGTACCAAATGTATATTTACAAAAAATTCAAATAAATGATGTATGCAAAGTTAAAAAGCATGGTAAAAATTTTCATGTACCATATTTTATTCCATATATTTCAATTTCTAAATCATTAGCGTTTTACATGCGATTTGTATAGAACAGTAACAGTATTATTAGCACAAGAATAATGTTTCATTTTTTACACAGAAAATAAAGTATAGCGTGTTTGCATAACCTGTGATGTGTAACACGCATGTTTAGCACATATCCTTGCGTACTTAAATTATTGCCCGTATTTTCTCTACACAATTAATCATACGAATGAAAATAGTTACATTTTGCAATGTTCATTTTATATATCAAAATCGCTTCAAACAAAATGTTCTTTAAATTTTTGCGTAATTATTGTTCAAAACTGAACAATTTATTTTGTAGTCAACGGAACGTATGGCCCATTTTAATTACATACATATGCACTGATTTATCAATAATAACTTTAGAAAATATAAAATAGTATTTTTAAACATTAATTTTGATGAAAACTTGTGTAGGGTAGTTATATGTCATTCCTTAATTAATAGGTATAATAATTGTTAATACTTTTAGAAATCATAAAATATTAGTAAAAATAAAATTGCCTTTAGAAGATAATTACTGTGTAAAAAACTCGTGCGGATCCGTGGGCACCACTTCTTATAAACATTAATTAGTTGATACCGTGCTTTATAAAATGGGTGCAATATAAAGCAAATGGGACATTAATCGTAGTCTTGGTTAATTTTAATCGGTTTTATAATTATTTTAGTTTTATACGTCTGTTGTTAAGACTGCTTTATAATTAAATTTTAATTGTTAAGCAATGAGGCAACCAATGTTAGGGACATCGACTTACTTAAAATGCGATAGAGGCAATGAAACAAGTGGATCACGCATGGAAAGTTTGAACATTATGCTAATAATTTTCCAATTTTTTTACGGCCAGCATATACCTGGCGAAAATAGGTGTAATTTTTAGACATATGTATTTCTGGTATCTGCCAGTGTATATACAGTAATCAAGCGGTGTGATAGACGTCTGTACTCGACTTGGTCGCGAATACCAAGGAGATGGTGATGAACAATATTAATGGTGTTTCAGCTTTTTAGAGTTTCCAAATCGCTCGGTAGATAGGCACCTAATATGAGGCTTACAGTCCGGTATCTGTTGGCGTTCGATTCTAAATCTCCCAGATCTCTTAGTGGTCACTACAAAGATCACTTCGGTACACTATTATAAGAAAAAAATCCGAATGTAACAAGAATGTTAATCGTATATTAAGTTACAATATGTATCTAAGTACTAACAAATAATTACCATAATTAATAGTCAACATAATAGAGTTTTATATTTTAGTTAGATGAGGAAAAATAATGTATGAGGCATATTAGAATTAGTCGACACAGAAAGAATAATTGTAATATTTTTAATAATTAATGTGTTTTTCATAAATCCAAAGATTGATATAATGACTGTGAGTACTTGGATCGCAGTATGATATCTGCGTACCTATGTCTATAATCACATTAAACTTTATCCGCTCGCTTCACTACGCTATACTAACTAAATTATACGTTATTCCATTATACACATAATCGACTTTTATGCAATTTTTTATTGAATTCAATACAGACGCGTAAGAGTGATTTCATATTTTGAACGTATATCACAGTACACTACAGTAGTTTTGTCCTTACCAGTAATATATAACTCGACCAGAGAGTCATCTATACCGTCTTTTTAAAGCTTTATTAGAAATCTTAGCGAACTAAATATAAAAATAGTTACTTATATCTATAATTCAAATCATGAGACTAGAGTACATAAAAAACAAATAGAAATAAAATTTAAAGTTTTTCAAAATTGTGCAGACACTTTTATTTATTTCAAAAACCTTTTTCAGACATATAAAAGGAGATTAAGAAACAGACTTATTATTCCTACTGTACTAAGGTATGCGCATACCAACAAAACGTATTTAATTGTTATTTACATAGATTAGATAAAAACACTCTGCGAATATTTATATTTCATGCATCATTTATGAGTGATATGTACGCTACAACGTCAGGAAACGAACAGACAATTTTTTTCTTATTTTCCAGAGTAATGACCTGACGATGCGACAAGGGCATAGACATGTACCTACACTGAACTCTGAACTGGGGTCAGAAGCCTTAAATAATGTAGATCAGTGCGAAATATGTACTGAATAGTCCAGGTTTACAGGTCATTGCATCTATTATTTTAAACATTTCAAATATTAAACGAATTACAACTGTATTGAGTAAAATTGTAAAGTTTAGGTATATATAAGTTACAGGCCAAACCTACCTTGTTAAAACTATTCAAGATGTTTTTGTAGTAATTTCAAATGCGTGCTCCTATTTTCTTAAAATTTCTGATTTAGGCATAAATTATTTATGACGTAATAAAAAGTGTGTGCTATAATTTAGAATAGCAAATAATATAAATTTTGATCACTATTTTATTTATTCGAATTGATTTTAAATGGTCAATTTACATAATTTATATCTTTGATGCCTGTATGTGGCTAAAATTTATGCAATTTGGTAACAATTACAAAAAATCTAAACTGACTTCAGAGAAGACAGAAAATATATTTGACCTTTGTTTTTTCCCCACACAGGCTTTTTTAATCCCTTTCTGCTTCTAGAGGCTGAATTTCAAGTAGTATCTTCTAAAATCACCTTCTTTTCTTTTGTTAACGTGGGGAAGAATACGTATTTGAAGTGATGATAGTTCAGTTAGTAGTATATAGGGACGCCACGTCAAGGGTCGGAGTTTGAAATCAAAATAAAATGAGCGTGAGCTTTCGGTGAAGAAAACATCATGGTGAAACCTTAGCATGCTGGTAGGTTTTTTGTAAAGCCCGTCGAGCTAACTACCACCCTCAAGTTGAATATCTGCCGCCAAATACCTATAGATGTTTCCGGGCAGTTGCACTTGAGAATCAGTCCCTCCACTAGGCTTAGCGTGTACATTATCTTGGCCCACATCGTCACTTAAGACCAGGTGAGATTGTGGCCATAACGCTAAATCTTAACTTTGATAAAAAGTATACTTCATCATCTGACAATAGGACGGGAGGGCCAAAAGGGGGCCATGCAGGACTCATGGAGGGAAAATCACCGTCAAATACCCACTAAAAAGATTCCACATCAACCGTACAGTACACCTTGTTACCAGAGAACAAGACATGTTTATACACAAGTTAACATCCTCTTTAAACTTCTATCTGTAGTAGTTTAGTCTGGGCGATGATAAGCCAATTACGATAATGTCTATAAAGTATTTATATAATACTAGTATTGGTCCCGATATTGTTCCCATGGAATTAAAAATTATTTAATCATTTACGCCCGTTTTTGTAACTTTTCAATACAACTTTGCCCCTATTGGTGCTAATGTGATGTTAAATAACCTAAAGCCTTCCTCAATGACTGCCCCATCAAATACATTTACAGAATTTTTTATATCCAACTGGTAGCTTCTAATATGTTAAACAAACAAACTTTTCTGCTTTATACTATTAATATAGATTATTAATTACTGGCAGTGTCCTCAACTAAAACCGCAGTATCTAAAAAATATTAACGCAAATTAATTGTTGGTCAGAGTTTTGCCTCCATACTTTGCTTTGCTTGTGTAAACTTGTATTTCCATGGTTTACGTTGGGCGTCCAGCTGTCGTGTAACTATAATAATTAATTTATATGCTTTATAAATAGACATAAGTTGTGTATTTGTTACACATAAAGTTGGTAAAATTGCTTGCATAGTTTTAAGATATATAATTGAAGCCTATACTTCATATAATATACATACAACTTATATTTTTTATTGCTTGAGAAATACAAAATAACGTTATCCTTTACAATCTATAAAATTGTTTATAATAACATATTTGAAATGGGAAACTGTACTGAACGAAATAATGATGTCCTACAGTTTCTATTATTTTTGTATTGTATTGATAGACGTTATTTCATACATTAAAATAAATCATTACTTTAATAGAATAACTTATAGGATAAACAATGCTTGGAGGTAATTTCTTGATTTATCCCTATTGTTGAGACATAACCAATGTCCCGTAGTTGTCTATTATGCTCGCCTGAACAAAAAATAAATTTGTTAATAGTAATACTAGAATAAAATAAGTGGAGATAATAAATGAAAAATGGATTATTATTTTATTCCTATTTCCACAATAATGAAATATGATGGTTCTAAGTTCTTAAATATAATGTAATTCAAGCCTATACTAATTAGATTTTTTTTGTTTCATATTAGGTGAAATTATGAATGCTTACGTTTAAAGCAGTGGTATTTACAATAATTAGCCAAAATACATCTTATAAAAAAAATCTACGTTTACTTTGTACCGTCCGAACATAAAGCCGTTAAATAAAGTCATTATCATTTCTTACGTAAAACCTTCACTGAGAAATGTACCGACGCACCATTAGCTAACGTCAGAAGCAACTATTTCTGGCACATCAAGGTGTTTGTCGAATTAACAAAAAAGGTCATGAATGTTCTAAAAACCGTCGCCCTTTTCAAGATACGCTAAGAGGTGACTTTGATTTGTCATCCAGACGATATTTACTGTAGAATAGTCTGTGTTTCAATTGTGGGCTCGTTCTAATTCTACGAACTGTGTGCTTGTATAAAAATTCAGTAGTTATATAAAAGAGAAGTGTAAAAAGTATTCTAATATACTTTTCTCAATCGTGTTAAAAACATACTCATACAACCAACCAGCATTTGCGTCAAAGGATGTTCATCTCCTAAGTACGAACAATTTTCTAATACGTTATAAATATTTGAGAACGAAACTACTTATATAATTTAGGTATAAGGTTGCTCGAAAAAGTCCAAATGTAGAAGAATGCTTGTTATATTTCGGAAATACCACATAATTTTGTTGGATATTTCATCAGCTTATTCTAGTTTAAGTGTATTTCTTTAACGTAATCCAATTAAATTATTCTCGTTTTTGTGTGCAGTTTATCCGTAACATTTTATCCGCGATTAATAATATCTAATAGAATTTATTTTATTTTGTTTTTTCTATATTTATATTATTGTTTAGTCTTAAAACAGAAATAACTATCCCAATTATTTTAAGGGTTTAGGAGCATCATTCTTATATCTGGTTTTATCTCACAATTATTTTTCAGCATTAATAACTATAACACTAAGAAAACACGTGTGAGACCACGGTGACGATACGTCACGTTTTAATAAAGACCATCCTGTTATCATTTTTTAATTATTCTGAATTCTTCCACTTTTACTCATCGCGAAAATTTTGTCATTGGTCAAATCAATCTTGGTTTATGAAGTCTAACACTTCTCACGCCTAACTAGACGCCGACAGAACGATTGGTGCATCACATATAGTTCTTAATTTGTCCTTGGTTTTTTTAGATACTTCAAAATAAGCATACTTTCCAAGAAGTTAATTAAGACTATCCCACTCAACAATTAAATATAGATACCTATTAGCCATAATTTAGTTGATTGTTGCTGATCTACGTCAGTCACTGCAACTAAACATATTTAAGGTTTTTATATTAATTAGAAGGTATACATTGCTGTACCTTTAATTTCCCTGTAAAGTAGAAGAATTTCATCGGGCTAATAATATAACCGACGGCTCGTCTACGTCTACAGGATGTATGATTGAACACACCGATGACGCAAGTAGCTGGCTTATCAATTTCATTATTATTTTATCATCTACATATGCCCGTGAGTTTCCAGAGAGTTAATGATGTGCGGCGCTAAAGTTAAGGTTAAGAGATAATAGGTGGAGGTATCCATTAGTAACGCAAACCCAATTTAAAGTTGATTATGCTTTGCAGAAAATGTGTAAAAATATTAAAATGGGCTAATGTCAAAAATATAGGTCTAAGGTATAAGAGAATGAGCAGCCCTTTGCCATTGCAGTAATGTACAGATCCTTGGCGTTCGTATGCGACCAGACGTACGTCACGGTTCGTCCGTAGAGTAGTGTGGGTCTGCCAGGAGTTAGCCTGGGTTAGGCAGGAGACGCCGGAAAGAAAAGTCCGAACGGCCACTCCCGCCAGTGACTAGAAGTAGTGGGAAAGCTGCCCCTGGTTTCTGGCAACACGGAAGTTTGAAGTGTCGCCGTGGTGTCTTTTAGTGAGTAGTGTTGGGTGATTAGCACCCAATGAGTCGCCACATGCCCTTCACGCCTTTGACCTGAGCCCGTACGTTTGTACTGTAAGTATAGCCGCAGGCACTATGCTGCGCATTATTAAAAAAATTGGATTACAACGAATTGTGTGATATAATTCCAGGGTAAAATTATTACGTACATAACATCTGGAGAATGAAGCAAAATCATTTTTTCAGATGAACAGATACATTATTTATTATAGTGGACTTAAGATATATATTCTTTGAAAAACTACAGTAATAAGCCTCAGTCAGCAGATCCTGTTCAGTTAATATGTATTATTTGGTTAATAATGAAAATCATAATATGTTGTACATTTGTTTACCTGTCATACTTCTAGCAATAGTCACCACATAAAAAAAATAAGAACAAAAAACATAATTATATTTAAACTATATAACTATAGCAATTAAGAATTTTTCACACGACTTTTTCACACAATAATATGATAAAATCAAAGATATAAACCTCATTTGAATAGGTTCTTATCTCAACTATATTTGGTTAAAGTGGATTCCTTGATTTGTTAGTTATATCAAACTTCATCCTTGAACTCACATCGCACGGCCACGCGTATTCCGCGGTTTGCCACGAGCGTGCGAAACATCTTATTTCTACACCATCGAAACGTTGTTCTGAACGGTATTTTTAAGTATTTCGTAACGTATCTTCAAGTTATTAGAAAATATTCGAGTAGCATAATTAAAAAAGAACATAACAATAATAATACATAAAAGCTAAAGTGAGTCAAGAAATACTACATCACTTGGTATACATGATAATTTAATTTTCATTTACAATTTCAGTTTTGTAAATGTGTTAAGTTTTTAGTGTATATTATTAATACATAAAAGCTAAAGTGAGCCAAGAAATACTACACCACTTGGTATACATGATAATTAAATTTTCATTTACAATTGCAGTTTTGTAAATGTTAAGTTTTTAGTGTATATTATAATCATAATTTACATACAATTAACATATTTATTTGAAACATTCTTTGAAATAATATTTGTTTCTATGATTTAACTTTAAATAACAGTGAATAAAATTTCGATTATGATACGAAATACGTATAGATACTTCACCTCACTTTTTGTAACAATTTGTTAGAGTATCTAAGTTAGTTAATTAAAGAATATATAATGTTTTAAAATGTGAAATATAATTAAAAACACATACAATTCTCCTAATTAGGAAGACCATTGATAGGGTTATTACTAAAATTCCATCAGCCGTTAGTTAATCTTTTTATGGCTAGAGATTGGCATTTAATACAAAACACTTTATATTTCTTCTTCTAAAACACTGGGAAACATTCTCACTTTGTTTTGTCAAAAGTAAAAGAATATTATATATATGAATTATTAAAAATATTATTAATTATTCAAAGAATATAATATATAAGAGTAATGTTTAAAATTAAAAAAACAAAACAACATTATTATGTTCTATTTAAATTAGTAAGATATTTCTATACAATCGCACATATAGATTTTTTTTGCGAGTGGTAGGACATGACAGTTGTGTTCAACTGAATCGCGATCACCATCGACCAGGTGTAATACTTACCTTAGTAACACTCTTGTCGTGTCAGATTTTGGGATTAGCAGGTGTCTATGCAGCTATCTAGAATAGTTTTTTTTTTCGACCTGACATACACTGTTAGCCTTTGACAGCTTCACCGAACTTTTAGGGACGAGCGCTTAGAGCACTCAGTCCCGAGGCAGCGGGCGCAAGGGTACCAGAATAGCCGAACCTTGGTTTGGGCTGGTGCCGGAAATAATAAAATGTCAGAGATACTGGAACCGACTGGGTTGCAAACGCCAAGCATATGGATATTGTTACAATGAATCTTTTGCTTTAATCTAATTTGTATTTCATTATTATTTTTATATGTACTCTTATTAAAAAATTTAGAACGTTTGTGATGTTATTAGCCTCGTTTGTTATGTTATTATAGGAAGCGAGATATATTCAGAGGGCAAGATGGTTGCAGACTGACATAGTAGCTAAAACCGTCAATGGATTGTTATTCTCTAGGTTGTCGTTATTACTTATACTTTTAAATTGTACTGCATCTGCTGTCATATATAGTGGCCTCACTTTGCCGAGCGACTATTAATATAAATTAGGTCCTCTAGTAAGTATTTTGCATAGCAAAGCGATAGGAAAAGCCACAAATGATCGTCAATGAAATGTCAAGTAAAGTATCTACACGAAAGCTGATACGTAATACGAATTTGCCATTTTTATATAAATATCTAACGATTTTTGTTATCACTTTGCTTTTGCGAAATGTAATATCCGATCTCAATAAAAAATCCCGTTTTTTATACCGTTTACTTTATGAGTATTGAATACACATTCCTTTAGGTAAAGTGAAACGTCATTTATTTACATAACGTGAAGGTTTTCAATTTACAAATGTGCTGAGAAACGACGTCATTAGTGAGCATTACTAATGTCGACATAGTCATGATCTGAGACTGCGGACATGAATGTGTTTTGATTGTACATATATACTAGCGAGCACAAGTTAGAATTTTAAGGAGTAATTAAACTGTAGACATGTTTTAGATCAATCTGATCATTTCTGCTTTTAAAATAAGATATTAGATCATCCTCCATTCTAAAATCTTCCAAAATTCCATCCTATTAGGCCTTTAAGGTTGGATTACCACTCTTTTTTTGTTTATTATCAGTTTGCCTATGACATAACAGGTAAATATTGAATATAATAACTATCATTAGTGCAGAAAAAAGTTCTGTTTTATGTTATGTGCCTATGTTAAGCTATTTCGCCAATGTCAAGTGAAAAGGACTTTATAACTACAACGACCAAAAAGTAACAAAAAATTGGCCGGTGCAGCATTCAAATTCACACCACTTCTGAAGAGGTTCTTCATTTGAGATGCCGTAAAGAAAGATGCTTAAACGAATAAGAATTACTTACCTTCACTCATAAAATATGGTATCCTAAATCTACCCGAGAGCACTCTATCTCGCAAAGACTGTAGGGTAGAACCGTCGAATGGTAGGGCTCCGCATACTAGAACGTACAGCACCACGCCTAAACTCTGCAAAAATATTAAAAACATTACACATGCTAATCTAGTCTGAATAAAAGAACATTAAATACAAGATTCTAAAGCTGTCATAATAAAATAATTGGTCTGTATAATTTAAGAGAGAAACAAAATGTTTTGTGCATTAAATTTTCTGTATATTCAGTATTATTTCGTGGATTTATAACAAAGAGCCTCTGTGAGTAATTATACATGAGAACGTTCAGTAAACCCTAAGCAGTTCCGATTTCAACATCACTGAGTGGTCAATCTTTTCAACACGGCAGATTTTTTTTTTTAGTAATAGCTTGTACCGACAAGGATATGTATCTAACAAAAAACCATTTAATGTAAGTATTTATTTTCTATGAATGTTTCTCGTATATGAAGTGTATATATATATAATTATGTATGTGTTTGGCGCCTTATTACAAAACGTATGTTATGCAATAAAGTAATTTCGCAACAGTACGTTAAAAAAAACTATCAAAATTATAACTAGAACATTCTGCAGAGTTCAAGGTAGGCCTGAGAATTCTAACACTGTAATACGGTATATCTATGACGATTATGAGATTTAGAATCTCGGTAAGACTATAGATATCTTAGGCTATGGACTTCGGATATGTGATTAATTTTAAAACAATTCTCGAATATAAACCAAGTCATATGTCACGGTGACTTTACAAAAAAAGAATAATAAACGGATACAAAGTACATCCAGACTCAGAAGAATCATTTCTCAATCACACAAATAGATATACTCGAAACATCTATCGCGGTGGCAGCAAAGAGGCAAATGCTTAAACTGCTGCGCCTTCGTTGCAGAAGAATTTTTTTTAAACTCATTTATAAATATTAGGCTATGCAAACCCTTATACTAAACAAGTAAAAACAGAAAAATCGCAGATGAACATTTACATTATTTGACACAATATTTTTAGTCAAAAGTATTTCATATCACTTAGTCCCTATTCCAAATAAATCGAAATATTTATGAGGATACGATTACCATTTCACATATTTTTTTATTTTATCTCAGATATCCGTATTCTATAACAACCTAGGTACAATCGTAGCGTGGTATAAAAAAACGAATTAGTTAGTATTCATATTACTTTCAAAAACATATTTATAAACCTAACCTTCTTATAATAGTAATGTAGAAGACATCACATAGATTATTCATTTATATAGAAAACAAACATGATATCAGCTCAGTTACCATAACACTTTGAATATATAAATAGTTCGACACTATCTTGAATAAAACCAAGAATAAAATTGTTGCAACTGAATTTTTTATTATTGTATGAGAAAACCGAAGCAACACGTAATATAAAAAGTTTCATTTCGTACAAAGTATACAGTGAATAACGTTACCCATATGTCTATTTCAGGGCCTGTATATCTTTTCCCTTCGAAGACCTCTGGAGCCGCATAAGGAGGGGATCCACACCACGTTGCCAGCAATTCACCAGTAGCATAATAATTACTGAATCCAAAATCAGCGATTTTGATATTCATATTTGCATCCAACAGCAGGTTCTCCGCCTAAATTAAAAAAGGCTTGTTATATAATAAATAAAAAGATAATGTGTCGTGAAAGTGAACAGTAAATTAAGTAGAAATAAAATACGAAAAACAACGGTTATCAAGGAAAAGTATTCACAGATTCGTCGATGGATTAGATTTCGAAAATTTGTTATTTAAATAAAACCTTAATTAAGGTACTATGCAAAAACTTAATACTTGTGTTAGCACGCTATGACATACAGCACATTTTTCACCGGTGTTCAGACTTTGTAAATCTGTAGGCGCGTTGTGTAAACTAGATGCAATGTCTATAAAAACAATGTAAACAGTTCCTAGAATCTGACAATTAAGGGAAAATCTAGGGTATCCTTGAGAATTTTAAGTGGGTATTTATAGTTATTTCTTTGAAGTATAAAACTCCTGCGAACACTTGGTCCCCACCTTTTTTGCTTTAATTTATTAGTTATAGAAAAAAATTGCTTAAAATAAATACATTTTCGTACGGTTTAATCTAATCATTAGATTTTGAATATCTAAGCCTAAGTGCACATTTGATTATGGTTATTAGAGTTTTTTTTTTACATCTTGCGTACTTAATTATAGTTAATATGGGGAATGGATAATGGTGTGGGTGTTTTCTTTTAGAGAAAGGGTATTGCTGGTTCATGAGTTTCAGTTGTGTCACACATACCCCTCTTGTACCCTGCCTGCCTAATGCGAGAGGGCATACGTAGCTTAATAAAAACAAAAATAAGTACCATCAACGCGCAGGAATCGTTGAAATCGTTACGTTTGAAGCGACGATAGCTCAGTGGTAGTGTGTACGACTTTACGTCAAGGGACGTGAGTTCGAATCCAACCACCTACAATGAGCTTGAGCTTTCGGTGAAGGAAAATATCGTGAGGAAACCATAGCATGGTGGTAGGGCTTTTTCTGATGCCCGCCTGGCTAGCTACCACCCTCAAGTTGAAAACCTTCCGCCAAATACCAAAAGGTGTGTTTCGGCAGTTGCACTTGAGAGCCAGTCCCTCCACAAGATTAGCGTGTATACCAACTTGGGCCGTATCGTCACTTAAGATCAGGTGAGATTATGGCCATAACGCTAATCCACAACAATAAAAAAAAAAACAAAGCATTAAATGTAATCTTTAAATGCAAACCTTAGGAGGTTATTACGCCTTCTTGTGTGAATTAAGTAGTAATACTATAATTAGCATTACAGATGTATGATTTATTTCAGAGAAGACACACGTTTTTTGAGGGGCATCATAAGCATATTCACATGAACGAAGAAAGGCACTAACAAAAGCTGGTAAACAAGATTTTCTTCTACTAATTCAACAACAATTAACACAGTTGCATAACAAATAAAATTCGAATAACACCTTACTTTATAATCGTACTTGCAACATGACTTCAGTGTAATGATAATTGCACCAACAAAGGATGTTGCATTGATGTACTAAATAGTAATAACTGTTTTGTAAACCAAAAAGTAATGTTCATTAAAAGAACAGTGAAATGCTTTTAAGTAACACTCAACACTAAAAGCAATTGTGCCTCGAAACAAGACACAGATGTTGGTGCGTTGCGTGTATGTGCCAAACAATAAACTACTATTTAACTTCAGTTTCGCAAGCAATAATTGTTAGTTACAAATTCATGTAAATCTACCAAATATCTTTTTTGTAATCTGTATTTAATACCTGTTTTCAATAAGAGTTGAAGACCTTAATTATAACCATGGTCTCAACAGATAATTACTAAGTACAGAGATAACAAATCTACTTATAATCAACCGCTTTAAAATTATGCAATTGGAGGACACATAACCTAAAAGATAAATCACATTCAGAAACTGAATAAGTAGGGAATAGCACTTGCGGCCTGCGTTCTTGCAGGTTTTGGGCCGTTTATATTACACTATTTGTGTGTGCGACTTCGTTTACGTGCTACAAATATATAATATAAAAGTTAGATTTCTATCACTCTGGAACAGTACTTATTTCTGCATGTAAGATGTACTAGTTTTTTGAGAAAAACGCAAGTAACGCATTTCATGATAATCGGTTGAGTAGTTCAGTTATAAAAGACTAACAAATGAATATACTGACATTCGCATTTATAACATTTATTAGAATATCGTACAATATTGTACTGAGTCTTAAATATTATTTATACATTGTTCTTATAGAAGTACAAATGTAAAGGTCTCTTTGTCTACCCGTATATCTGTCACTTAGTGTGGTTCTAACATAAATGATTTTTGTGATTTTTTAAAAATTATATTTCATAGATGTATTTATAAAGTGTACGGTATGCTTAATAACGTTAATATAATGTAAGAAAAAGATAATAGAAAGCTAACTCGGAACACATAATCACAGCAAATATGTTCATTCACTACAAACATGTTAATGGTAACATGATGGTGCAATGTCTGATAGTATCAGACAAATCCACATACGAATGGTATAAGAAAACAATCCGAAAACTACAAGAGAGATAAGCAATTCATAGATATGTAGTTGTTGCTATGTGAGCTTGTACGCACCTTGGTAGCCGGGTGTAAACTGCCTAATTGAGAAACGCGAAAGACATAAATACAATCTCTGTGATGGTTTTACCATAATATGCATTTTGATCGCGACCTAGTCGGGTATTGATCCCTACTACTCCACATGATCCCGAATGAATATACAATGGACGATTCTTCAGCGCGACACAGTTAAGCGAATAATATAGTGATGACTTGGTGTATACTGAACCATCATTCTGTGTGACGCTCCATTAATAAGTCGTTGAAGTATTTAAAAACGTATTAAAATTTATTATTTTTGTTTCAATTATATATATTGTGTGTATATTGGATACTAACCTTAAGATCTCTATGCACGATTCGCCTTTCATGGCAATATTCAACGGCAGACAATATCTGCCAGAACTTGCGCCGAGCTGCCTGTTCCGCCATACGTCCATATCTTGCTATGTAATCTGGTGATAAAATATCATCATTTAAAATATATATGTATATATCTTTATCTGACATGAATATTTTCATATTGAGGAAAAATAAACAACGGATCTATGTTTTTTGGTATAAGGTATATAGCCTACAAAATTATAAGGTAGACAATTATTCGCAATATTCTGAAGCGATTTGTATATACAAAAATGTTAAGAGATCTACATAAATACTGAGAAACAATTTCACGTTTATGGAATAATCTGTATCCAGAAGAATTCTTTTTCTACAATAATAATGCCTAACTCTATTAGTCGCAAAAATTTTTAGCAAGAAAAATGTAAATAAATTGCATGGTTCTCACAATTGTAGTGTAGATCATTATTAGGTACTGAATTATACATTAACATTACTGAAGTGAACTGAACAATCCATATAATTTAACAGCTCAATATATTTAATCAAGTATTTCAAGAAACTTCAAACCTGCTACAATGAAATTGTTCCCTTCATATATGCAACCCTTTTTTATTTTTTTCGTATTGTGTAAAATCTGACAACAAGATCTTATTTTATTTCCATTTTAGTGAGGATTAAGAGTAGTTAAAAATAAATGATATCCCAAGTGAGTTAAATAGAGAAATAAAAATATTACAACACGTAAATGGGTAATATTATATGGGTAACGTAAAGCCACTTAGTTCCGGAGATGTATAGATTTATGAATCGGTTAGCCTGTAAAATACAATAGACTAACTGACAATGCCAGTTCAACAGTCAAATCTATTCAATTTTTTTCGAGTAATAATAAGTAGATATGGATAAAATATATTTGATAGTTTCTTATAGTTTTACTTATAAATATTATTATATTTTAAACGTGTTCAAAAGAAAACCAAATATTATTTCAATATTTATAAGTGAGCAATATTAACTATATTTTAGAAAATTATTACTTTAATTTTACACGATGTTTGGTATCGGCGTAACCGTCGCATTTCACCCACTTTTCAGTTATAATTATTCCAAACTACTATGTTTCTGCTACACAACGTTTCACGATCAACTCTGTATGGTGTAATCTCAACATCATCAATGCCATTGGTGTACAGATAAAAAATACTAACGCAGTCACGAGTAACATAATGATATACCAAGGATATTTCATTACACAAACGGTTAACGGAGCATGACGCAATTTCGGTTCTTTCCTAACAATTCAGTTGACCGAAATATAACCAACTAAATAATATAACCCGCTTCTTGTAGAATACTTGTATTTGTATATGTATAATAAAAGCTCCTTATCCACGGTGCATACATACCATAATTATACCTTAAATACAGAAGCCGTAAATTCAAAATGATAATTTGTATGGAATTCGAAGATAAGAAAATAAAATATAAATGAAGGCAATTTAATTAAAGATAAATAGGACTATTTTTATGAATTAAATAAAGGACTAAAGTGTTTTTGGCCTGTAGTTTGATTGTTTTAGTCACAGTAGTGTTACTTATTTAATTTTATCGAATTACTAAGAAGTAATTATATATTCACAAATTGGCTATTGGACTAATTTTATGTATAAACAGGTTGCCACAAAATAATCGGAAGTCACGTTTCATGATTCGCAAATAACGGAAGTATGAATAGGAAGGAAGCCTTTACTAAACTATAATTATACACACAACACAAATAAATAATTGTAGCATGTTTCTTGAATAATAAACATACACTTTAATGTCACGTTTTCCAACACAACTCGAGACCTTTGAAAATCAATCAGAGAGAGCCTCGTGAGTCGTGGAAACACGTGGTATGTTACATTCGTCCTATGAGGTAAAACTGTTTAAAATAAATTTTCTCCACAATTTACAAGTAACAAAAACGTCATTTTAAAGCTCAAAAGAGAAAATATATTAGAAACAAGTAAACGGGTATGTCTGATATATATCTGAAATGGTTTTTTGAACATCGTATGCAAAGGGGATTTTGTTTTATGAAGAATAAAATCTTTCGGTATAGCCGATTAAAGCCCATGTCCGAAATTTATTAACTATCTGTGTCCATTCGCGTGGTACTAAAATTTTATTTCATAATTTTCATTTAAAAAAATGTTATACTGCCTATGTTACTCAGGGCTAATCTAGCATTTTAATGGTGAAAGAATTTTTGAAATTGGACTAGTAGTTCTTGAGTTTATTCGTTACAAACAAAAATACAAATCTTTCCTATTTATAATAGTAGTATAGATAAACAAATGTATTTTTTTTAAATAAGACTAAAGTATACTTTTCAATAATTATTTTAAATAATTTAGTATACTCTGTAAGAGGTTTGAATAAAATATTATTTAATACCATCTATCTCTATCAGTTTCGATCACGTTAATCTTCTTCTTATTATATTATTCTAAATATCTAGATCTTATTATTACTGTTTAACCCTCGTACAAAAACGAAATGATATATGGTCCTTTGGTTATATTAAATTTAAAAACTACACTAAATTGATAATGTAGGTAAAAAATACCCGTCTATTTATAAAATATGAAACGATGATAGCGCAGTGGTAGTGTGTACGAATTTGCGTCAAGGGACGTGAGTTCGAATCCGACCACCTACAATGAGCTTGAGCTTTCGATGAAGGAAATCATCGTGAGGAAACCATAGCATGGCTTTTTCAAATGCCCGCCTGGCTAGCTACCACCCTCAAGTTGTAAACCTGCCGCCAAATACCAATAGGTGTGTTCCGGTAGCTGCACTTGAGAGCCAGTTCCTCCACAGGTTTAGCGTGTCTACCAACTTGAGCCGTATCGTATCGTATCGCCGTATCAAACCTTAATTAAGCATAAAAAAAAATAAAAAAAATATCGCCAATATGAAAGTACCTGTACCTGTACTGTACCTACAATTTTACCTGATGTTAAGTGACGATGTGGCCCCAAGATAAGCCTAGTAGAGGGACTAGCTCTCAAATGTAACTGCCAGAGTACACCTATAGGTATTTGTCGGCAGATTTTCAACTTGAAGGTGGTAGCTAACCAGGTGG
The DNA here is from genome assembly GCA_039707435.1 of Actias luna. Classification (NCBI taxonomy): domain Eukaryota; kingdom Metazoa; phylum Arthropoda; class Insecta; order Lepidoptera; family Saturniidae; genus Actias; species Actias luna. The sequence goes on along the minus strand of JAZHAC010000002.1, from coordinate 9,008,955 downwards.
GCATAACAAAAAGCCCTACCACCGTGCTATGATTTCATTACGATATTTTCCTTTACCAAAAGATCAAGCTCAATGCAAGTGGATTCGAACTCACGTCCCTAGATGAGACGTCCTTACACACTATCAACTGAGCTATCATCGCTTCGATTATTACACAATTAATTTTAATCTTTAAATTATATTTGCACACAGAATGTAAAGTATAATTTTCAAATTGCAATACAAAGGTAATGGAGTTCACCTGCCGCAGGTGTGTTATGGTAAGCGTAACGTGTTCTATACCGCAAACACATTGTGTCCGCATCAGAAGTTATTGCAAAATGTACTTAAACAAACGTACACAAGCACGTAACTGGTAAAGTAAATATGAACTTTCATAATATATAAATAATCACGTCCGGTGAAGTAGCTCGGATTGCGTGACTGTTAAATCTTATTGTGTTATTAAATTTCATTCAAGCATTTTACAAACAAGAGCATTACAATTACGATCGGCTGGTATTTAAGTCATATGAAATCTAAGTCGGTGATTTCACTACCTGACGTGTTCGGACAAAAGAAACTAAAACAATTGGATTAAAAAAAAAACACTTTTTACTGACATTTCGATAGAAATCGATTTTGAAAAAATTGTTTCTTTGCACATAGGTTTTTTCAGAAAAATACGTCTATATTTTGCTTATTTAACACAATAGTGTGAAAGCTGAGGCAGACGCCGTTGATTCTAATGACTGATTTGTTTATTTGGACAAAGAAATGAGAACGGTGTTTTTAAACTGTTATACGATTATAGAAAAAAACTAAGAATACATATTTAGACTCGTAATGGATATCGGGGATCGATATGAAACGATGATAGCCCAGTGGTAGTGTGTAGGAAGTGTTCTAATCCAACCACCTACAATGCTTGAGCTTTCGGTGAAGGAAAACATCGTGAGGAATCCATAGCATGGTGGTAGGGCTTTTTCTAATGCCAACCTGGGTAGCTACCACCCTCAAGTTGAAAATCTGCCGCCAAATATCAACAGGTGTGTTCCGGCACTTGCATTTGAGAGCCAGTCACTCCAATAATGACCGGCAACACATCTGCGATTCCCCTGATGTTGTTGGCGTCCATGGGCGGCGGTGATCATTTACAACCAGGTGACACGCTTGCTTGTTTGCCCACTATTCCATAAAAAAATAATATTATTTGAACAATTAGAAGTAGCGTAGCAGTAGTAGAAGATGGTGAACACCGCCAAGCCTAGTAGAGGAACTGGTTCTCAAGTCCAACTGCCGGAACACACCTATAGGTATTTAACGGCAGAAGTTATAGTATATTTTGTATGTTGATGAAAAAGCTACAAATCAGTGTGTAAATCAATTTTTCTTTTTTACTTTTTGTTTCAAATACTTTTTACCACCAACTATGCAAAATTATAATTTAATAATGTTATTCCTAATTTAACGTGTAATAGTAACGAGTAATATCACGGATGTGTTCGTAAGTCGATCTATAAAAATACTTTCTATTCCGTGGTACAATTTATAATGAAGGATATATGTAAAAAAAAACCCTGAAAATAGGATAATAATCTCGAAACGTGATCTAAAAATTCACGTAAATATTTTTTCCCTTATTCAAAGATCACAGTTGGTTTGAAATACTTTGCGCGAAATTACTTTCCCCCTTTTAACAACCTCCATACACCCCAGACACCCATTTAGTGACGTCATGACGACCCTGCTTACGTCATAGACAAAGCAGCTACGAACTTACGGAGCGAGTGCCCTTAATCGATCTCGAGGTTATATGTACGTTCAGTTTTGTATTTTCTTGCATTACGTGTACCTAACACGATTTTACCTTAGTATAAACATATTATAAGAGATGGTGAATGGAAATCACGTAAGCTCACAACGACCTATGTATCTGAACTCGCGAGGGCGAGCGTAGTGATTGTGCATAGTCAAAGGAAAGATCGAACTACATTATTATGTAGTAGAAATAAGTAAGAATTAACAAATTAATGAATAAATTATAGTGCTATCCATTAGTTATGCATGCAATTCTTAGTTCTCTTTATTCCACAATTACATCTAATTAAATACAATGTAGTACACACAAAAAAAACTAAAACATGAATACTGCACCTATATTCTATTAATTTCAAATTATATCTTTCTATACAACTATCAAAATATTTTATCTAAGAACAACAACGATATTGGTGATAGATTTAGTTAATTTAATTATACAAATAAAAGAAAATTATTTATTATAGAAAGACAATACCGTTAGAAATTTAAACTTGATAAGAGCGCATCACTTGAGAATGACTATAATGATTTGTTTTTTTTTTTTTGTTTATGATAGTCCAGATAAGGGTATCTGCGACGGAAATATTTGAAAAGTTAACTAGAAAATTAGAAAAACTTTAAAAACTAGACATTGCTTATTTCTATTAAGATTTTATGAACTTGACTCAAAATTTGCCGTAGCTATGTTCCTAAAAAATAATTCCAGAAGAAAAATTTAATGTAAGTGGCACTTTCGTAGAATTATTAACCGCTCCAAAAATAAAAATTTACGTAGAAACGGGAAACTCTTAGCACATAATTACTCTTATTAATAACTTCAAAACATCTGAAAATGGTAAAATATATGCTACAGTGACTACAAGAGGTATTTATTGTGTGAAACAAAAGCAAATAGTTGTACAATAAAAATCGCTTCATTAAAATGATGCTTTCAAGTAATGCGTGTAAGTATAATGTAACATTAGCTAGTGACACTAGTTGGGCTTTTCTGATATCGTAACAAAAATTAGGATATACATACGACTTACCGTTATTATATTTATTTTCTTTGTTGATGTGTCGACTAACTTTGTTTTTCATTTAAATAAAAGAAGATCTACCATAAAAATCCTTACAAAAATTGCCTCTTTCAAACAGAAGCACATGGGCTGCGTCAGAAGCCCTAGACTCTAGCCATAGACTCCAAGTAATGAAAAGAGAGTTATTGCAATGATAACGATTTAGTGGTAGCATTCTAAGATACTGCTACCCTTACTTAAAACCCTAAAATGCGTCTGACTCAAGTTGAAAAGGTATCGCAAAAACACCTAAACATTTACATCGCTAAGGATTTGTTCAAGAGCTAGTTGTAGCAGTAAGACATATATCTATTGATAAAGTGTTCAGAGACTGGTTTGTCATATTTGAGGATCAGCCAGCGTGTGTCCAACTACCAAAAGACTTGCACGGCGGTAAGACAACAACGACCGTCATAAGGTCATTTAATATTAAAATATATAATAGTAACAAAATTCTGTAAAAAGAGTAAACAATTAAGTAATTTACCAGATACATCTAAATTTAAAAAATAGATTAAACCAGTAAGTAATTTACCAGATACATCTAAATTTCAAAAATAGATTAAACCAGATGGATTATCAGTTGTGGTGGTTAACAAATGCTACACATATATCAAGTACATACAACTGGTCAATAAAAATAAATCTCTATAGAAATCTTTCTAAACTTCGATAAAATCTTTCCAAACAAAATCGTAAATACAAAATAGTCTGACGTGACGTAAAGAAATAATCTAAAGTGTCCACTTTACAGTTATACCAAATGGTCATGCATCAGCTACAACATTGGTTTGATAATTTAACAAAACACTTAACGTTGATGAGTGGATACGGAACCGCTATAATGTGCTTAACAGCTTCGCAGCGGTTTGAGACTATAAACAGTATAACATGAGCAGTAACATTAGGATTATCTGTACGATCAAACATAATGGACATGAAACTGTAAATAACGGGTACATTATTTCAATCGATTCGTTGTTACATTTGAAAATGGCAAAATCAGTTTAGAATCAATTTCACGTAAAACGTAACTTTATTTACCTACCAAATAAAAAAAAGTATAAAATTCACCTGACAATAAGTCCTCGTAACAGTAATTGGCCCAGATAATTCTTATCAGATGTCACCAACTATTTCTCAAACTTCATAAAAAAACAAAACCTTATTAACATTGTTACTTTTATATGTAGGATAAGAGTAGGCCTCAAACTCTATGCTTTTAAATTCGTGATACAATATATACGTTCCAGGCCTTGAAAAAAAGTGGCATGGATTAATTTTCTACTTTGTTCAAAGCTCGCTACGCTTTTTGTACATGAATATTTACAATGGAAAATACAAATATTTCGGAATTCCTGAATCTGTACATTAAACACAATGATAGGAAGTATACCCTAGATTTATGTACCCCTACATTTTTATTATAAAATACTATCTCTCTGCTGGTCTGTCTATCACTTACTTTGTTTATAACTGGAAACTACTGAACAAATTGACACGATTATTATAAGACACTGGATAGATGATAATATATGATAAATTAAGTAATATTTAGAATGAGTTATGATGAGGCCAGTATCTTAGAAGCGGGTGGACGATTGAATAACGTTTTAGGAATCGTGACTTCACACCTCAAAACGAAATGTTATTATCAATCAATGTTCATGGAAGTCTAAACTTTTTTTAAATTTACATTCTGAATCTGTCTTTTTATGGGAGAATATTAGTAAAAATTTGAAAAATCCAAAGTGCACGGCCTTAAATATTTTATAACAAGCGTGGGTGCATGGTGTCAATAGTTATAAATGTTTTATGGACAGATATGAGTAGAGTGATTATCATTTGATAATCTTAATCGCTTTTTTTTTAATAATTTTTTATTTTTTATTTACACTATTATTAATTTATATTTATTGAAATTTTTAACAGTATTCTTAATTTATGTTTATTGAAATTTGTAACACTATTCTTAATTTAAACTTATTAAAACTTATTTTCTATTTTTTTAGTTGAGTTTTCTATAAAAAGCGTGTTTTTATTTTATTTTAAACTATTATTTGTTCTAATCTACAATTATTTAGTTTGGTTTTTTATAAAAAGCGTGTTTTTTATTTAGAACTATTATTTGTTTTGTAGAACTAAAATTCTTTTTAGTATTCGAAAATTTGTTAATATTAGAGAAATCAGCTAAAGATAGTGATTGGAAATTAAAATATCAATTTCTTGCCTTATCGACTATAGATGAAAATTATATAAATTAACAAAAATCTTATTTTGCAAATTGAAAAATGGAATAATTTTATCAAATTAGGGTATTGTCATCGGTCCTCGATAAATCTACAAAGTTTGAACGAAATCTGATCGTTTAAAGTGGGTCAAAATCGTGCCCAAAGGAGTTGGTTACAAACATACAAACAAACAAACATACAGGTGAAGTTAATAAAAAGCTTTTAAAAAAAGACTCGATTAGTAAAGTATTTCGGTCGTTATCGTGATAACATACAGGATCCGCACAGACACACGGACGTCCAAGACAGAACTTTTTTAAACAGTTTTTTAACTAGTTTAAATAACAAAAATAACATCAAAAATAATATGAGTGTTAAAAATAGTGTTTCTCTTGATATGTGTGTATATACTATTTTACAAGTGCAATATATGATAAATAGAGACATTTTAAGTTTGAAAAATCAGTTGTTTTGCGTGAAGTGACAGTAGTACCCACCTCAACGCTTCGCTTATGAGGCGTACAACAAGACAGTAATAAATTAACCAGTATATTTTTGCAATACTGTATCTAAGACACTACATTTTACTAAATATACAGTACAATGAAATATGGTTTAGAAAATATATAGATGGAATACTTTATTAAAATAAATAAACCATACCAAATAACACTATTATGAATATAAATATCACGGAGGTTGTGCAATAAATTTTGTATAAAGTACGTTATGTTTAAAAGCGGTTTTTAATAAACAATTTTTATTGTTCACGCGACAAAAGACGCAGATACAGCTTATATTATATAAAATTATTTTTGTAAGCGTCAAAATAACCTTCTACTGTTTAAGACAACTTTGTCAACTCGAGTCACGAGTTACAGCACGTGTACAAGACTCGTACAAAACAACTCTATTGTTTGCAAGTCATCGCAAAATTATAAAAGCGCAAATTTCCTTTTAATAAACAAACTTAACATTAACTTCGCCTCACACTTTTATTTTTAGATATAGACATATTTTTAGACTACTTAAATTTATACTTACGTTATAAAAGTCAACAATACTCACCGAAAATCTCTCCTTTGCTGGCATATTCAGATACGATGTAGATCATGTTTTTCGTCTCCATAACCTAAAACAGAATAAGAGGTTATTAACAATTATTATTTGTTCGTGTTATAATGTAAAATATGAGCGTTTAGAAATATCTTATGATAATTTAAAATAATAGACAGTTCGATCTTAGATTAGCATCGCATGAGTATGCATTTTACCGTATTGCTGGCCTTACTACTTGTTTCCTGATATGCTTTATACGTGTTAAGTGTATTAAATTTTTAACAAAGTATCATGTTCATTAATAATTATTACTTTCCTGTATTACGTAATCATCTAGAATAATAAATAATTAGATATGGAAATTTGTATAATTTTTATTCACATTAAGGTCTTCCGAACCGGATTTCTTGTTTACCATTTTAGGTACAACAGTTTAATGTAAGGTAAGATAACGAAATATGTGGAATTATTTTAAACCTATTTATAAAAACGAATTCTTTTATTTTGTTTAATATTTTGTAATTATTTTCTAAATAAATCATTCGTTTATATTTTAATAGCTTTTGCCACAATAACAAACGATATTAACTTAGTTATCCTTGGTGGTTCAAGGTGTGAACTCGTTAATCCTCGTCGGGAAACGTTATTTAGTCAAGCGACTTTAAAACAAACCATATTATACTTAGCTATATACTATATCCATCACAATATTTTCCTATACCATAAAGCTAAGCTCATAGTAGGATTTGTATCTACACCGATTGACACGCTCTCCTTAATTAATATTTGAGAGCTCGGTATACCTACAAGGGTTGGAGTTTTTATTGCAGCCGAATATTATAGATACAATCGAATTAAATTTATCTAATTGGAACATTTGTTAATGTTACTTTTGTATTACTTTACTCTGTCATATACTTTGCAATGTAAGCTAATACTCCAGCCGACCTTTAACACTATTGCAAGATAAAAAAAATACATAATACATATCCTCATATTCATAATACAATGATAAAATCACATACAATAAAATGTATCAAATGTATACATTAGACTCCTTATGTAATATATCAACTGGTTCTAATTTTACGCATACATATTTATGGTTGGTTGTGTGTTAACAAAATTATTATTTTCGTAAAATAAAAACAAATACCACATTAATAGAAACAAGATTAAATCGAGGAAGTATATTACAGTATACTTAGCCTTAAAACATAAGGGCTTATGTTAAAGCAAGTTTCTTCTATTTTACATCGTCCATACATCTAACATGAACAAACATCTCAAACTAATGAACAAATTATGCAAGTCGTGTAACAGGTTAGTTTTAATGTGACAAAATCATAGTATTATGAGGTTTGTGTAACTTAACTGTAATGGAATAGTGGGGTATTTTCTAAGTAGCGTCTTTCTTACCTAGATGCTTATTTTTTAAAGACTTATCAAATTATTATGTTAGTGTTGTATTGGAAAGCTTATATAGAAGGTAAATTGGTGTATAGTAAGTTTTGACAAAATATTTCAACATCAAAATGCTGAATAGCCGAGGGAGTATTAGAGAATCCTCTATAGCAACACTAAAATATCATCATTGCATATTTCCTTCTCCGAACCTACTTATTAGGATTCGAAACAACTTTAAACTTAAATAGAAAATAAATTTGTTTTCTTTCGCACTGATTAACTTTGTTGGCCTGAAGGATTTTATAACTTCACTGGGTTTTGTTGCGTACAATTCAATCCAAACCCCAGCTTGAAATGCTGGTGGGGATATACTTGTAACAATACATATAGGTATTTTTTTTATCGAAGTAAAGTAAAAGGTTTAAGCGAGGTACATGCAACCTTACAAATTTCTAGGGATTTATATGGATACACACCGAAACACGACAAATGAGCATAAAAAAATTAGAACGGATTTAACATCATGTCTATGACACTTGCGACTTAGTCAGAACAAAAATAACAAAGATTGTCTGTGTTTTTGAACTGTAATTATGTATATAGTTACTCTTTTCATAGAGAGGTAGATGCTACTTATAATTCACCATATAGACCTATTATTTAAAACTAAATTGTTAAATTTGATCACTAAGTCTATGTATAATATTCTGAACTTTAATAAGCTGAATATTTCACAAGTTTCCTTGTCGTTCACAATATTCGTTTATTCTTCCATAATTGATTACTGACATTGGATAATTTATGTTTCAGTTCTGGCAATATTTATAACAAATGTTTCCACATCTAGCATAAGGGATATTTTTTCCATTCCTTATTCAGGGTTTATAATCGTAATATATAGGGCAGTAAGTGTATTAAGAGGAGGGTGGTTTGGAGATTTGTATGCCATAGTCATTGTGCCTTCTTACTTTTTCCTTTACATTACATAAGATTTTATTAATTTATGCCTTATCTAGAGACAATCTAAAGTTATGAGTTAAAGTAAATAAAATTATGATTATTCTTATATAAAAAATAAATTATGTGAACAGAAGCTCACGTATGTAGACGCCCTTAAAGATACTCGATTAAATGCATTACTATACAATAACGTTGGATATGCATAAGTTTAATTATCCACATAAAAGAACGGAAATATTTAGATTGTTTGATAACATTTTGCTAAACGGAAACCCTCTCTTCCTGTGCTTTGATTACTACGTAAAAATTACTGGCCAAGCATAGATGACATCATGATCATATTGTTTGTACACAGGGGACTTTGTTCTGCTCCATTCAAGCTTTTAATAATAACCAATCCATTCACGAAGGCACGTGTTAGGTAATATTATGTAACCTTAATTATTCAGGGAAATCTATTGTGGTAACCCACCTATTTACCTATATCCCATGAACTATATAAATGGCGTGTTTGAGTTATATCGGACACTTTATTTTATTTACTTGCATTAACGTATACGTATTAATTTGCATAATGAAAATAAACTCATATCAAAAGCCGTTATTTTTATGATCTGCAATTATAATGAAATTTTTATTTTTACTACTTAATTTTTACATTGATGACAGCCACCAAAGAAATACAGATTCGTCGTAATATGTTCAGGTGAGAAATGAAACTACGCCTTTTTTTTGTATGTTATTTACTCAATAATCGTGTTTGATTTTTATTTATTTATTTTATACAAAAGAACACATTAATATAGACGGCCGTTTAATTTTAAATTAAGTAAAGTTAAACCACTGATATATTACACATATATGGATATTACATTTTTTAATTAGTAATCGTGAAACTGACTACATTGGCAGAAACCACAACACCATATATCATAATACAAACAAACAAAGTGTAAACATTTAATACTGTATAATGTAACTAAATCGATTTCAAAGGACAATTTTATGTAAACTTCATTTATATTTAGATATTAACGGATAATTAAGGATATGACAACAAATCTTTATAATATCCGATACATGGAAACACATGACGCTTCCATCACACACAGTAGCTACATGGATTTAGTTAGTTTTGCTAATTGTTTTTATTTAAATTCACACAAGTTCTGTATTGAACTATTTATACTTCATACATCATCGAAACGGCACGCGACGCCTACGTGATATGTATCGTTGCAAACCGTTCTGAAAGATTCAGTAGCCGATATAGACTAGATCGAGTAAATGTATATAAGCATAGTTAAAAGATTACTGTAATATGTATACTCGTACTAACGAAATTCTTTTAAATAAGTAGTAAAGCACTCAGAAAATCAATTGGGAGATTTCTGTCTACTTGGAGCAGTTCGGTTGATGAAATATCTGCATCCTACGGAAGATCGTAGTCAAATAATTGTGTAAAAAAGAATATTTTGGTCTTCTTGCAGTGACCAGGGTTTCTAGAGCTCCTTTGGAATAGATGTTCAAGGTTGTCGACGCGTTAGTGTTATCTCTAATGTTACAATCGTTTCGAAGAGTTCTTCGCTTGTTTTCCATCTTATATAAAAAAGAGTTTAATTATACAAAAAAATAGTCCGTAAAAATCCGTCACGATGAATCTTTTCGAATAGTCGTGTTTCGTTATTAGCCAGCATATATACAGCCACCAAGAGCGTTACATGCCGCTATGACAACAATGATCGGCGATAGATTGCCAAACTCCTGTGGTTGGTATTGTTTTATAGTTTAGTGTGCTTATCATTAACTAGCCGTGCCTACGACTTCGTTCGCGTTGAATTAAAAATTATTTCATCATTTTTGTCCGTTTCGGTATTTTTTTAATACAGTTTTGCTCGTATTGGTAGAAACGTGATGTTAAATAGTCTAAAGCCTTCCTTAATTATTGTTCTATCAAATACAAAAATAATTCTACATAATGACATACAGAAAACAGAATAAAAATTAAAAAATATATATGCAAACATTTTTAGTCTCTATATTTATAGCAAAGTACTCCGTGACATTAATTAAAGTTGAAACTTTGTAACACTAATTATTAGATTTTCTTTGTATAGAAATTTCCTTTCCTACTGTCATCTAGGTAATTTAAATACTTACACAAGTTTTTCAATTTCTAAAACCTACATATGACTTATAAATTATTTATCAATCTATAGTATGGACACAGTGCATGTCGTTTTATAAATTATATAAAAGTAGAGCTATAAAACTAAAAGTAAATCTGAGTTACCACAGAAAAATCAATTACTTCGATAATAATATTTCTTTAATGCCAACATTTAAAAAAAATAAGTAACACTGGCAAAAATTATGTATTATTAATGACAGTGAAATTCAGATTATATATTTACAGTTCCAAACACATAACTTCGTCAAATGAAACGAGTATTCGTATGATGAACATAAATAACTAGTTTCATAAAATTGCTTGGAAGTTATGAATCTGTTATTAATTTCTGAAATTTCGACATGAAATATGAGAACAAAACATGTGAATATTGACGTCGGTTCGTCGGAACATAACCACACTTCTCCGTGGGTAAGAATGACGTCAAGAACATTTGAAAGACAAAATATCATACATATTTTATTAGTATATTTGAATACACTCCTAGAATTTACCCGAAACTGTGTACATCTCGATCGAATACATCATGGCTGAGATTTTGAACGGTTATGTGTAAATTTTATGTAAACTCATTTTTTTCATTCCATGACTTGCATAGAAATTTTTATCATACATAAAAAAGGAAGTAAAATATTGTTGCTTCGTTGTACGTCTTCTTGGAAATAATGACAATTTTGTTATTTAAATAATTTATCAGGATGGCAACGAACCAAATCAACTTTTTGCATTGTTGCCGTTTGAATTGTAAGTTAGAAATATTAAGCTCATAGTTCTTTGGTTTTGGGATAGATTGAAAATCAGCGTTGTGTAGTAATGTTACGTCACATAACATGTACTGATTATATCTGATGTATCTTTAATAAATAGTATAACCTAATATGAGGTATGTTTGGAAGAAAAAAAAAACAGATTTTCCCATTCGTCTAACCAACTTTTCAAATTTTTCTTTCTTTAAAACCTTATTTCGCTTGTTACTAACATGTTAAAATAAGAACTAAATCGGTTCAGCTAGTTTTTGTTACTCACAGTCAAACTAAAAGACCAATAAGAGCACATTGTATATATGTATAATATTATATAGAAACAATTTCACACTTCGTACTTTTGAAATTACAATGACGTAATCGCAAACTAACATTACTTCAAAGAAAATAACTGTAAATTTTAGTTTGATCTTCCTACCATTTTTCAGATATATTTTTTACCTAAGTAGTTCTGGATTTTGTTTACTTCACATAGAATAAATTTATTTCGTTTGTATTTTAATCTTTAATTGCCTACAACTTGATGCACACGTATTTATAATTCTACTTGTGCAATAGAATAAATCAAATGCAATCTAAGCGAAGCTATAAAAACCAAAAGACACTACTAACAATTATGTTCATGACACAACAATAAGTCGTGGGTAAAGATTAAGGTCACAACGTCTTCTCGGCTTAATAGTATGGATTTCTACTAATGTGTCAGGAAGCCTGTATCTATAGGTATTGTATAACACTTTCAGTCGAAGTATTAGTATAACTAATACACATTTTTGTTTCGAAGGGTCCATAATTGTTAGCCACAGGGCTTTCACAGGTTCAATGAAAATAGTGGGCGAGCGCGGAAGGTACCCAGCCCGAAAGGACTACTTGCGCAAGGGTGTCACTAAATGGCCGAACCTAGGCTTGAGCCGTTGCCTGCACTCTCTGAACAACATATATATGTATTTTTTTATATTATGGCATCTGCTTATATAGGCAATTTCGCCAATGTCAAGCGGAAAGGACTATATAAACACAATTAATAGACAAAAAATGATGTTAATCACACAAATAATTGTCGTGAGCGAAATTCGAACCCACGGCACTTCGTCGCAGCAGTTGCAACAAGGCAACCGTGCAGTCAAAGCATACATTTTAAGTTTAATTTTTGTTGTTTTAACAATTATTTTCTACTTAATTTTAATTGTATGCTACACCGACATGTTACGTACACCCTAATCTGAAACCTATAATTTATGCTTATATTTGTTTTTGGAAGTAAAGATATATGAGTTTGTTGTTGTACAATACAAAAGATAGACGTGTTCTAAGACAGTTTTAAATACATATTTATAACATATTATGTATACTAACTTATATGGGATCACAATTCTCTTTTTACTCGTCAGAAACTGTAACGTACTATGTCATTTCCGTCAATTTAATGTAATTATAGTATTATTTTTCGAAATGAGTAACTTATAGACGTAAGCTTGCAGCATATCGTACGCACAAGTCACTAATTCATATCAGTTTGTTCCGCTATTAACAGTAACCAACGGGTGTACCGGTACATAGCTTTTCTTTTTCCACGACCGCTCCTGACCTCTGTTTATTGCAAAAATAGACGTTAATCATACGAGGTCAAGCGTTGAATGTTCTGCGTCATTCCAATGAAAGAAATTAAAGCGTTTACGTAGGTAGATGAACGACTAACCGTTTCTCTATAGACTTCATTCTTACTAACGTCGTCAGTGTCAACATGCTATAGCAATGGGAGTTAGTACTGAAAACATGGGGTATTATTAACTTCGTATCCATTTAACAAATTTTTCGGATCCGAAATAAAAATAAAATCGGAAATATTAACGAGTTAATTTCAATTATTGATGGTCTAAAATAAATTTAATATTTCTTGTAGGAGTATTCAGGTAATAACTGTTTTACATATAAATACAATCAATGCCTTTTCATAACGGAACCATATTAATTTACTTACAAAATTTATTCAAACCTAATGGTATTTTTTTTCTGTATTCGTTACCGAAATCTCATGAACATAACATCCCTACTAAAACAAAACCGTTATTTAAAAACCGAGCACTTACCTGGTAAAGCTTAATTATATGAGGATGGTCCAGCCTTTTCATTATATCCACTTCTCTGTAGACTTTCTGAAGATTGCTGGCATCTAATTGTGATTTATCTATTATCTTAATTGCTACCTGCAACAAGTTAAAATAAATATTTAATCATAAAGGTCCTGCCAGTTATTAACATTGTCAACACTACAAATCATGTAGATACATTAATATTATTGTGTCAAGTTGAATAATAAACATATCAACAGACTATTTCATTAAGTTTCAGGTTCAGCTTTCCTTAATGCTAAAAATGAGCATCAATTCCCACTTTGAAAGGGTGACGTAAAATATTATAATGATAATACAATAGGCTATAAAATCTTTGCGATATCCTGTACAATCATAATGTATGTGTATAAAACAAAGATATAAAAACATTAGAATGGTGTATTTATATATGAGTAAAAGATAAACACCTAATTTGGTACACCTACACATTGGGTTTTTCAGTGTTCATAACGGCACACCACCGTTTGTTGAACCGTCTTTCCACACACTACACACAAAGGGGGAATGACGTCAACCGGGCGTCAGTTCTGAACGATTGAGTCAATTGACGTGATTGGGCTAACACCGTGCTCGTCTCTGACTATTTCCACTCAATAGTAAAGACATAAAGATTAAAAGGGTAACAATTATATTTGAATATACATATATAGTACATAGCATACTTATAAGAGAAAACTTATTATTATATGAAAAACGGTGATAAGTTAATTTGATATCTGTAGAAAAGTAGGTATTTTATGAAAAATAATGGTTAATAACAAACTCATTATCATATTACGTCTTGATCTTTTTTTATATATTGCAAATAACAACATAATTCTTAGATTATCTAATTACGGACTTAATCGCTATAAATGAAATCAATCGATATATAGCAATAAGTAAGTTTATAACCTAAAATCCTTTTATATCAAAAATACCCAAATAGATTATTGTAAGTACATACATGTAATTAACAAATTAATATCATATGTTTTTTTTGTATCAGACTATTATCCAATTGATAGTTTAGAAAATTAAAAATATACTCTATTAGTGTCTGTCAATAAGTATAATAATCAGGTCGAATGGTTTCAGATTCATATGAAAAGAAATATTTAATGACTAAAGTTTGCACCGTATCGAGAGATTTTAATAAATGCTACCTACGTGCTTTAACAAAAACGGAATATTTCGTTTGGTTAGATTTTCTGTTTAGCTTATTTAGGCTGTTCGGTTATGTTTCAAGATATTATAAAAGTATAATGAATGATATTATTAGTATGCATTTTAAATACATATTACTACAGTAAAGAGGGTTTGGTTCTTACTATGACAAAACTACACATACTTTATGCTATAGATTTCTATGTTCTTTCATATTAAAAATAAAAAATATGTGTGTAAGGGCAAGTATAACATCAACAAAACGTTTGTTTATAAGTATCTATTATATATAGCTTGATAAGCAAATATATTTTTATCTATAACTACATTTTCCGTGCGGCTTCGCTCGCGTTAAATTGATTTGTCAAACAAATCTCAATACGCTATAAAAGTTCCATACAAAGTTTAGCCCTCTCATTACCCCACTTTTAATAAGGTTATCAGGAGAAAAAGTAGCCTATCACCGTCGCCAGGTTCCCATCTATCTCTATAACAACATGCATCATAAACTATTGAGCCGTTTAGGCGCGAAAGTGTAACAAACAAACAAACTCGCTTTCGCATTTATAATATTAGTAAGGATTAATAAAATTAAATAGATCTGGTATTCATTAACTTATAAAAGGTAATGTCTCAAATTGCTGAAAATTTCTGATGTATCCATAAAATACAACAACGTAGCTTAGAGCATTGTCAATGTATAAACTGACTATCACTCCCAAATTGAAAATGTATCATTGAATATGTTGAATTTTAAGTTACAATTTAGCCGAAGATGGTTAATATTAAGGTATTTATCCAAATACGCTGGATCGTAGAAGGATCTACCGAAACGGTCCTCTATAGGTGTTTAAGCACAATTATACAACTGAGGTATTTACCAAGTCAAGGGGACTTTAAAAGACTCCCTATCGTTATGCTAAAGTTTCATCACGACGTTTTCCTTCCTGAAAACAAAGTCCCATTGCAAGATTCGAACCCACAATTAGATTGGAGATAAATACTTCAAGTCCATTCAAAGCATAGGGTGACTATCTTGATAGTGGTACCACTAAAAGTATATTTGTTTATTACTCCTATTATTACTGACCATTACTAACAGAAATGGACCCGATAGCTTAATATATATTTTAGAAACAACGGAAAATAAAAAAAAATCTAATATTTTGTTTATTAATAAAATGTTAAGATTTAAACTATCTACAAAATAACCGCGGTAATATAGGCAGACGCCGCCCAGTTGCTTCGACATTGACCCCATTGTTCAGACTTCAGATAAAGAGCATTACACATATGCATTGCATCACTGGACATAACACCTTACATGCATATCGAGGATTAAAATTCCAGACGAGAACTAATAACTTTAGAGATTACATATACATAACAGATTTTTAATAATTACTTAATTAAAGGACTCGGGCCTGCGTATAATATATCAGTCCTATTGCAAAAAATGATTTATTTCAAATAAATATAATTTCTTAAAACCCAGTTTTCAAATAAATTCTAAATTATATATTTCATTCAATTTTAGATAGCTGTTGTGAATTACATAAGCTATCTTATTATGTTGTACACATATCCCCTGCGTACATAAGTACATATGTTATAATTGTTAGCCATTTTGCACTTTTAATTTGTTTTACAGATACAAAAATTATACGTGTGTTGTGGTTCTTTGGTTAGTTTGTGTGAAAAATAAAATAAAGTACTCCAACGCACTTGAAGTGTTGACTGTGCAATGACGTTAATCACCTTGGAGGAAATAATGAGGCCGTAATCTTGCCTAAGGCACCGTATTTGGTACGATGCGATTTTTTCTTGTCCTCAAAACATTTTTTTGTAAAACGATTTAGTTATAAAAATTTTTTTTTTACGTACTCTGTAAGAGATAAACATTTAACAAACACTATTATCTGTATATTTATTTTATTCTGACATTATTTAATATTTACAATTGATAATTGTATTTTATTATCATTTATAATAGAAGTATATTCATTTTCGTCAAATACTACGCTTTAGATAAAAAATAGTAATGTATTATGAAGAAATTAAATTCTTTAAAAACAAAACACGTAGCCTAACGTACGCATACGCGTAGCCGTACGTAAACTAATTTTCATGCGATAACCTTTACGGCATAAAAATACTACGGATCAGTGCGAACAGAAACTATTGTCTGGTGTTTACTACAATTGTAGACTTATTATCTTTTACATTCACAGTTAATCTGTGCTATAAATTATTTTTTAATTGTTATAAGTTTAGCATTTAACCCCAATCAAGCCTGATCTTATGTGATGGTGTGGTTGGAGATGACAACACGATAAAGATAGGTAACGGAAACTAGCTGTAGAAGAAATGTAAAAGATATCCCTGGTTAAGTGGCAACACAGGGGTTCAAGTGTCGCCATGGTGTTTTTATTGTTTATTTAACAGTACCCATAACCTGATAAGTCTCTGTCGCAGTGGCCTGCCCAGGCAGAGCGTTTACACATCGCGAGAGAAAGTAGGTAAACGGTTTTTTTTTTATTACGACAACAAAAAAATAGATAAGTGAGAGCCAACTCCTCCACAGGTTCAGCGTGTCTACCAACTTAAGCCGTATAGTCACTTAAAATCAGATGAGATTATGGCTTTAAAGCTAAAATTTAAACTATAAAAAAAATATAATAAGGCAAACTGGTTCTCAAGTACAATTGGCAGAACAAACCGATCCGTGCTTGTCGACAGATTTTCATATCAGTATTGGATGTATTTAACGTGGTAGGCATTCGAAAAAAATCTCTAATACCATGTTATAATCTCATTGCAAAGTTACCATTCATGTAAAATTATTTAAAGATATGGTAGCATTTAAATATAGTGTTGTTTTATGAAACTTGCTGTAATATTGAGTTTGTTTTTATTGCCTATTTATATTGAGGGTTATTATATAGTGCAAACTGACTATTTTTATCCAATAGTCATCACAAACATTTAGTAATACAATGCGACATACTATAATTGTAAAATGATGTTGCATCCACTCTTGATTTATTTACTCACATTATTTGATTTTAAGTTAGATCGTTTAAAGTATTATTAAAATAGAAAAAACACATTAATGAAAAGAAGAAACAATAAAATTATATCGAAAGTATCTTGAAAGTTGCCCATATCAAACCATATAATAACAATACTGTAATAAATACAATGAATATCATAAACATCACTTTTCTAAAACATCTAATGTTTCCAAAAATTAAATAAGAAATGAATATGATTCAAATGGAATGGTGTTTATTTATTAATCAATGTCAAATGATCACCAAGAGATCGGTAACAATGAACAGTCTTCGCAGTATTACCAGCCTCCAAGTCTATCGTTAAATGTGTACTATTTAAAATAGATGGATATTACACCAAGTGTATGGTGGGCGATATGCATGAACTTACCTTAAAGTATTTTATAGTTTAATTTTTCTTAGTATATACTTTATAATAAAGAGTTATTACATTCTATGTTCAGAATAATAAACGTGTTATTACTTACATTTTGGCAGCACGTTAATGTTCGTAAATATCTGCCAAATTATTAATTGTATTGTTTTTATATTGCAACAGAATATTAAGTTCGTTGATTAGCACTATTTGCATACGATTGTATTATCGACGTGCGTGTCTCATGTAGCGTTCACCTACATTTAATAATTACTCTATTGTTTTAAGTAAGGGCTAATGACCGTTTTAACATGTTTATAACTAAAAACAAATCCTTTGTAACTTCACACCATGTGACCAAAATCATCCTCGTCTTAAACTTTTTCTGTAATTAGAATATCTTGCATAAATCTATACTTGAGAACTTCTTTATAAAATTTCAGACTATCATTTATCTTTTAAATCAGAAGTGACGGCATTTGCTAATATATTTATTAGAGGTGTTATAAAACTTCGAAGCCGTCATGTTATCCCATACGAATATTAGAAATCATTTCGAACATAGATAGAAGAAAACTCTTAAAAAGTAGTTAATAATTATCTAAAACAAAATTATATTTCTTCACCTACAACTTAATGGCCGTATCTATACCCAGATTTGAAATTTTATATCCGCATCGTTTTCTGGTATTTATTTATGTTTTAATATGACACACCAACTAATAGCATTCCTAAATATTAATAACATAAGCATATAATACAATCAAAACGTAATCAATACCATAAACTATGATAAAGCCATAAGTCAGTGGGTGTGTAATATGGTAACAGTGACCAATATAAAATACAAAAACACATCAAATATTAATTTTGTACGAAGAAACGTTAAGTTTGCTTCAGCGTTCTACCTGTCATAAAACTTCTCGTGACGACCTCCACTTAATTATTTTATTTTCACTATGGGTATCAAAGGAAGACGTCATAAGAATATCTTTATATTTTTAAGTTGTTAAAAAAGGTACCTTCTATATCGTATGAAACACCGCGTACTTTGTACAGACGATATTAAACCAATTATGGATCAAGTAAATCTATGATTGAAAGTATTAAGTTTTCTTACTCATCTTTATTTTTAGGGACCTTTCCAATTAATGGAGCTTGACGGTCTATGTCCGTATATAGTCCTATTCAAAACATGTATTCCGATAGCGATTAACGACACCTTAAAACAATAATGTGAGGGTGGTCAATGAGGGAATGCAATTCGTTTTATTTCCTTATAGTAAACATCGTACCACCCCTTAGATATGCCTACCGCCCCGATTGCTAAATATACACTGACTACGCCTAAGCATGCGACTATGACGGGTTATATTCTAATAATTATTTTATCTTCAGTTTTAGATAAACAAGTACGAATAGCTTTACTTGTAAAATAATAAATTACTATTCTTTAAAACTCGATTTCCCTTACAAAGCATAATATTTAGGCGACTGGACTTTGCTCTTTGCCTTGAAAAAACACCCGTCCAGGTAAATAAATTTAACAGTAAAGCATTGTTTGAACATGAACCTACATCCGCTTTATTGTTGTTATTTCTGAAAGGTAGCACTAGATAAAAATTGATAAACATAATTCATTACTTGTCATAATAAATATTTTTGTGTAGTGAAAATATGTCGACTAGTTGTTCTGCCCTTTCCAGTAGTCCAAAAACTCAATAAAACGTAAGACATAAATTTACCTATAGTATTAATAATCACCGTATCAAAAATAATCCGAATTTGTCCCGTAGTATCAAAATGATGCACGGATTGGAGCAAAGACAGACAAAATATCTATCCAAAAAATGTTGGCCTCTATATCGTTATATATTCATAAATACAATAATAATATGGCTCAGTTAGAGTCTTATTATACGTATAGTTTGTTCTTTGATTTGTTAAATTCAACATTCTAAGTTGTTTACTTTTATAATGTAAAGAAGATTCTTTAAATCCACATGAAGTATGCTACAATTTAGTTCATAAACGAAACTCGGTTCAAAAATATGATCTAAAATTTAAAGCTAAAACCAATCTTGAATCCGTTTCTAATGCATTTAGATGCTTTCTGGGTAAAAAATATGACGGTTTGGAGTAATTGTTATGCTTGTCGCCATTAGCACAAAAACTTGTTCCGTTTAAGCCCTACCATATCCCTACTCAGTTTCCATCTTAATTGATTACGTCATGATTATGATTGATTCGTTCACACTTTTATTTATTTTTATTTATACCGTATATTAAAACAACATTATTCGAATATATGTACGCGGCATCTCGATTGCATGCAGTAGAAATGCGAATGGTAAGATGGATGTGTGGTATTACAAAAATTGATAAAGTCAAGCATGAGTATGTGAGGGGAGTTTGAAAGTGGCGCCAGTAGTAGAGAAGTTGAAAGGGAATTGTTTGTCCTGGTTTGGACATGTTATGATAAGAGAGGAAACGTTTGTAGTGAGAATAGTAATGAATATGAATGTTGAAGGATGGAAAGGAAGACGAAGACCAAAAAAATTATGGATAGTGTGAGTGAAGAGATAAAATAAAAGGGAGTGAATGAAAAGATGGCGGCTGATAGAGATTTATGGAAAAAGAAAACTTTTTACCTATTGTACATAGATTTAGTTTTACAATACTATTTGATGTAGGTTGTAGACGTAACGAACGAGACAAATATTTAAAACAATTAGTAGAATGGTTATAATAACGTATTGTAATGAAATTACGAAACGTGACAAGACTGACCGAGTGAGTCGCGCCTTACTGCTAATTAGTTGACGTCTTAGTAAATATTAAAAAGTGACTAAATACGAACATTAGTGACGCGAGAAAACAGCTACTGTGTTAAGTTTTGTTATGAAGCAGCATTTAAAATAGCAGCCCATCTTATTAGATTCTTCATAACTATTAACGGTCTAAGATGTTGAT
The DNA here is from genome assembly GCA_039707435.1 of Actias luna. Lineage (NCBI taxonomy): Eukaryota > Metazoa > Arthropoda > Insecta > Lepidoptera > Saturniidae > Actias > Actias luna. The sequence goes on along the minus strand of JAZHAC010000002.1, from coordinate 8,987,799 downwards.
AATGACAAACATTGAACTCTGAAAATGAGTACAATGTAAGTCAGATATATGTATATGTATACATTAACTATATATTATGTATACATTAATACATATGTATGTATTTTAATATTCTAAAAAGTTATGTATATTTCTGTAAATTTATCGAGCACTTTACTAGAATACAAAATTGAATAGGTACACCTCAGTGTATGTATTTATTAGTAGGTATACGTAAGTCTAAGGGGCCGTTCATAAAATACGTCACGCAAAGTTTTACCTTTTTCGAAAATCCCCCTATCAATATTATGTCACAAATAATTGACCATACCATCACGCCCAGTACATGATATATAGCAATTAAACGTTTAGCAATACACAAATGTCAATGTTTTTAAATTATTTATTGTTTACAATAATAAAACTTTAATAAATTTAATAAATATCTGTAATAACGTATAAAAATCACAAAATAGTTTTATTAGCTGGGAACTTCACGTTTTCTTAGACTCAAATGTCACAGTTAAGGACACCCTCTCCTCCTTATAAGTGCGAACGTATTTAATGAACGTCTCCTAAGGTAAATTCTTAATGTTTTATGAGGGTATTTATAGTAAAATATATTTAATATATTACAGAGGAATACATACCTAAATGAGCAACAAAATAGATTGAATAATTAATTAACTATCATATATATCATATATCATCATATCATTAGCAAGCATAAAAGTATTACAAAAACAACCTATCATTTTTTGGTTAAAATACTATTTATTTACTTAACATTTCGAAACAAATTTATATTTATCAAAGAACTTTGGTATAGACAGAAATAAACTATATACCGTTGTGTCTGGCCTTTATTAAGAATTATTATCTGTTTACAACAGTGATCGGACATATTGGAAACAGATTTAAAATACGTGTGCAGATACATAATGTAAAAAATACAGATCCAATTTTTTATTATCACAAAAGATAATAATAGTAATCAGTAATATGTACTTGTAAATAACTTATCAGAATTATCTGCATATATACAATACATATACCGCGTGGCATGACAGTTCTGTCCGAAAGGCTCACTAATTACGTATTTAGCAATAGTAAAGAGTTAGCAAAGTAATATTAAAAGTCGCAAATAATCAGCAGTAAACTGACAATCAGGTATACTAAAGTTGATACATAGAAAGACTTTGACATTTTGTAGAAAATATTGATTTTTACTATCGCCAAATGACAGGCGTAAGATCCAGCATAGCGGCTCGCTTAAGTATGTCGGATACCGCAATCAGAGAGGTATAGCCAATAATACAACGCTTTCACCGCTTCCACGGAATCAGCCATGTGCATTCACTTGATCCCCGTTGTTTAGAAAAATTAACAACGTAGTGGATTATTTGCAAAATTATAATCTCTAATAGAAATTAAATTAATAATCTGAAGAACAATAAGTCAATAAACTTATGTAAATATGAACTCCTTCGATATTATAAAATGCATTTCACCATGAGGAATAATATCAGTAACTTGAATTCGATTATGCCCGTTATTGTTTCCAGGGAATATAAAAACACAAAAATTTACTCAGTATACGATAACATGGCAACTGTACATAAACATGGAAATTACCTATAAATCAAGTGTTAATAAAAATATATTACCTATCTTTAATTTCTATCAATTCTAGAACATTACGAGGTAGCACCTGGTAATAGTTTGATTTTACGTCAATAGTTATCAAAGTTATTATCTATGCATTTATTAAAATGTTATACCAATAAACAATCTAGTAATTACTTTTAAAGAATAACTCACACCGTTATCACAGTAATTATGATAAGTTTTATAATGGATATAAATCATTTCTTTCGTACTTGTTTGAAATTCATTGACGCACTCGACTCATTGTTTGTGTTGTGAATTACATGATCTTGTAGCTAGTACTTAAAATGCACCTATGTCGGTATAATGCTTGCCTTGTGTATGACGCGTACAGCTAGTATAATATAATATTTACTTCTATACTTAAAGCATTTTTTTATAATTATACATACAATGTAATCAACATACAATAAAAATATTGAAAGAAGTCACATAATACGTTAAAACAATGTATAAATTTAACTTGTAATTTTTTAAATATGCTATAATACAAATTATATACTTGAGGTACTTGCACGTAATATATTATTATGATCTGATTAAAGGACATGAAATGTCTTCTAACCGACCTTCACTCTAGAGCGGCGGCCTAATTCTGGGCTCGTCTGAAGAAGCAATCAACAAGTCTACGTGGCGATCAATATTTATGAAGAAACGAGAAGGCATCAATATGAAGAAAACCGATATAGAAGCGCATTTCCCTTCATAACCCTAAAGGCATGTTTTAATTTTACAGATTTTTTTTTACAGAATTGTTGTAGAGATAATCTCAATGTTTTTGGAAAACTCATTAATGTATTCACGTATGCAATAGTAAATGTGATAAAAATCTCGTTATAGTGATGTACAGTGTGAAAAAATATTCCATTAAATAATAACCATATATAAAATGAAATAATAAAAACACAATACAATCTTTGGTGCCTTACGTTCAAAAATATTGAGAAAGTACAATTACCTGTAAACACCATTCCTGCATTTTTAGTATTTACTAGTAACAGACTTTACAGGGCTATTGATAGAAACCAGGAGTCAGTGCTAATCTCGGAGACATAAAAGGAAATAACGGCACAGATAATGCAGAGATTAAAGCGGTTAGCTTCCCTCTTCTGATGCGACGAGTATTGTATGGGTTCGAATTTTACACAAAATTATTATTTGAGTTATTAACAAATAATTGCTGTGAGTTTGGACACCCTTTGTGTCCGATAATTGTGTACTTTTAAAATACTCCGTTTAAACACTAATGCAGGAGTTATTTCTGATAAAAAAGGAAAGTTGTAACTCTGGTCTTTTCAAAATAAATGCCAAATACATTTACATGCTATGGCATTTTAACCCAGTACAAATATGTTTTTATGCTGATAAATATAGATAACAATACAAATAGTTCCAAGTTGTATCCCACGTATTTGTTAAACAGGACTAAAAGCGCTTCTCGGTTAATGTTACAAAGCTACGTCAAGGGAGCGTAGTACCCAGTATTCTTGTGCCTCTCTTTCAACGCCCCTAGTCATGCACTTAAACAAATTTCTTTAAGCATAAAACAAGATAAAGCTTATGTAATTTATTTTACCATCGTCAGTATAATTTTCCAATAGATATAGAAAAATAACCTATGTACAGTTAAAATAGAACACACTAAAGATGTAACAACAAAAAAATATAAAATTTGCTCGTTAAAAAGATTTAATATGTATCTCCAAGGCATTCCTTTCAAATAAAAGTGGAAATAAGGTAATATTTATGATGAAGACAAATAGGCCAAGGATTTTTCATTTGTACCCGATTTTTTACTATATTTTAAGCTTATGGACATATTTTCTTTTACAAGTCTCATTAATAAAAATGAGTAACGGAAAACAAAAAATAAAAATAATTGTTTGTCATTGAATGGTATGTAGCATGTAGCATGTATGGTAATTCTTTAATGATGCAATTTTGTTATGTGTTATGATATTTGATATTTCTTGGTATTAGATTAGTGTTAATGACAAACAGTATGTATTGGTGTTTACACATATCGAAAACATTATATTCTACTTTTTTTAAATACATTTTACGGTTTAGTATTATGGCTACAATCTCACCTGATGTTAAGTGACGATGGTGGGCACGCTAAACCTGTGAACGGACTAGCTCTCAAGTACAACTGCCGGAACATACCTATAGCTATTTTGGTGGCAGAATTTCAACTAGAGGTTGTAGGCTAACCACGCGGGCATTAGAAAAAGCCCTACCGCCATGCTGTGGTTTCATCGCGATGTTTTCCTTCACGCAAAAGCTCAAGCTCATCGCAGGGATTCGAACTGACGTCTTTTGACGCATTGTCCGTATACGCCACCACTGAGCTATCATTGTTTCGAAACTACTAAACTAAATGTAGCAATTTGTCTAAATTTATTCAAATATAACAATGTAGAGATCCAAGTCTTTATTGATTTTATACGGCTTTTGACAACTATTAGCAAAGTAACCTAATGTAAGTGCTAAGTGTACGACTTTTTGTTTTTGTATAAGTTTCAATAAGAACTTGATACTTGTTCACACATTAGTAAAGATCGTTTTCTAAATGGGCAATTTTCCTTAAATATCCAATTTTCATGACTATTAAGAATTTTTCAGATTAAGAAAAGAAAATATCTAATTACAAATGAACAGGAACAATAAAAGACCACTATCAACAACACACTGCAATGAGAACAACAATTCCAAAGCTAATTAAGTACAAAGTATTACAATTCCATTAAAGTTTATTCTCCCACTATAATATACTGAAAATGAACAATTGACGTCATATGACAGTAGATAACTATTTATCGAGAACAAACAAACATGTGTGCCTCTCAGTTATCGTGCTGAATTATCTTTTGATAAACATATCCAAGTTCCTTTCATATTTCGAGCGAATACTTAAAATTTAACAGGTATTATAAAATAGTAGTAAACAGGTAAGCATAAACAGTAAAATATCTGTCACAAATTTGAAAAAAAAAAACATTGTAACACTGCCAAATTTTTCCATCACAGTGAAAATTTTGTAAGAAAAAATTTACCGAAGACTTGAAGGGTGACCGCCAGACTGCACAACGTAGATAACAAGCAGCCTCTGACGCAGAGCTCCAAAATAGATAACGCATTTGCGTCAAGCATTCATTTTTCAAACAGAGTAAACGGAGCGCGTGCCATACGGTATGATTTCCTGGCAAAATATTGGCCAGACTCACATGTGCTGATCACGCAGCCACCAACTGATCACGCTTTCTTTATTTTATCAAGCGCAACGCAAAGATTCAAGCTGTCTCATTTCATAACAACCATTTATTTGCCCAGACTCGAAAAGGCATTTATTACTTATTATCAGTAGTATACATTTTGCAGCTCTGTTACGGTTCAATAACGTTACAAAAAAAATCATTATAATACAATAATATTAAAGTATTTTTGTTATTTTATTTGCTATATGTAACTTTTTTCAATATTTATCTTTAATTGCTATTTTTATTAATAATTATATACATAATAAGTAAATTAATATTTAATATACATTTCATTAAATGAAAATATTTACAGACCCTGTGGGTTCGATAAATATCGGAGCTAAAAAGCATGTCGCTTCACTACTTGTCCTTTAAAAATCACATGAAAATCCGTGTGAATTAATTGATTTGAATCTAGTTCCTCTTGAGAGAAATGTTAGAAATAACCTTTCTGACTATAAGCGCTTGGCCGTCACCTTTGTCCGGTTGTTCGGAAAGAGTAAAATATTATAAACAAAGCAATGCGTGCATCCGAAGACAAGGTCGATGCCGGGATATTTTGGGACACGGCTGATCGCCACCGGCGTTCGACCCGACCTCATCCAAGACACTAGCTGAATCACACATTGATTGATAGTTATGAAAGTACTTTAATAATACATAATATTTCGCCAAAGTTATCATTTTTAAACCTACCTATTATTATTACCTAATATTATACCTTATATTAATAACCTACCTCTACTAGCATGCTCTATTACACCGAAAGCTTAATTAGTTTAAAAAAAATTGTGTTCCAAAAATGGAAGATAGGAAAATGGTATACATTGTTGTTAGTGGTAACTTCTATTCGTCGAAAGAACACTTCCTAATAGTATTGCTACTTTCCTCTACTGGAAAATTAGATTCACGTTTAATACCATATTCCGCTACTCAATTCCGTTTTATCTATACCAGTATTAGAGGTGTAGGAGAAAAGCATCGTTATTCAGGTTCAAAAAATGCATATCTGTATACGTATGTATGTTTATGTATCCGTACTGCAAAGAATTTCCCAAAATATAATGTTTCTGTAATATAATTTTTTATATGGACCAAATAATATCCTCAAATTTACAGAAACATTTTGTTTAAGATATAATATCGGTGAAGGTAACAATAAACAAAGATATACATTATCTGCTACGACACATTTAAATAAATGTAGTATAGTACATCGTACTATATGAACGGATAATTTAAAAATAAATTAATATAAACGTAATATTCGTATATAATTGCAAATAGAAAGTACTTATAAATATAGTAACTGAATCATTCAAGACGATGCTATAGTATTCGGCCAATGACCCACTTCGATGTCGTAGACTTGCACTACATTGCACGACTGTAAGTAATCTCTTCTACCTCCATGTTATTAATCAGTACTTATACTTTCGCGTCCTAGTTTCTTTCGAAAAATAACAATTAAAAATCATTGTCAATTTTTCCCTTGCTAACGTGCACGCTTCTATTATGTTGATAGAAGTCAATATTAATTCTTTAGATCAACTTTCTGCGTCATCGTTAGGTAAACTAATACCGTAATACTAATAGATATTTGTGTAACAGAAGTATAACATGAGACTGTCGCACATTCACATTCTTTTCGTTATACACTGATTTTATGAGAATAACTTTTGGAAAAATTAGGGCATCTTAACAAAAATAAGCACTGCTTGGGTGCTCATTAATGCAAATTAGATATGAATTAATTCTTTCCAGCGCAACCTTGTACTCTTTAAAGTGTATTTTGCATTTTGCAATGAGTGTATACAAAAAGGACTTCGACGTTTTCTTGGAATTTAGATTGTTCTTAACATATTTCATAATAAGATTTAAATTTTACACGTAATATTGCGATCCTCTTTGTCCCGTTGTGTTTTTCGTGAAGGAAATGCAGACAAAAACAAACATGGTAATCGTTTATATAAAATATGAGGATACTGCTTGTATTGATATTACTGTGGCTCTTGATTATATAAAGTCGGGAATTTTCAAAATGTTCAAAGACATGCATAACAGTATTCATTAAATTTGGCATTCTATTGAATACTAAAGAAAATCTAATTTGATGAATGGTTATAAATGCTAGTTTATACATATGTTTTAAGTCGATTTATAATAGTTTTAATATGTGCTACAAATTTCTTCGACATTAAAATTTAATGAAATATTTTTTGTATTGAGTAATTCAGTGTCTTCAATAGGGTAAAGTGTTATTACTGTGTGGTAATAAAGTGAATATTAATATTAAAATTATCAATGATATTTCAAAACATACCTCAGTCTTCGTTATTCGATGTCGTGCTAATTTAACGACGGCAAAATTCCCTTTGCCTATGGTCCTCTCAATGTCATAAAATCCAACCCTAATGGGAGTTTTAGCAGGACGTTCGCGATCCGCCATTGTTTATGTTTTCATTAAATTTGACTTACAATGTTCTTCTCACTATCCAACAGTATAATATATTGTGACATAACAATCAACCGTAACACAAGTCCGATTATATCCATAAGCATAGTCAACGCATCATCAGAACGAGTGTTTTCACTCCTAACCAAAATTAATACTGCATTAATGTTACTATACTGTAAGTTTTGGGTTACTACGTAAGTACGTAATTGTATCTATATGAACACGTATTAGTACTTATGTCGTTACTCCTCAGTGAAATACTATCAAACATATTTAATAAAAATAACACAATCTTCAGTTTATTATATGAACAATAGTTCTTAAATACACTCAACAACCGACTTCCATCAAGAGATAACGATTTTTGTGTACAAAATTTTATTTACTATGAAATCGCGTAGAGGCGGCGTGCGCGTATTAGAAATCTGGAGCACCACGTCACGCCGCCGCCTCGCCGGCTGTCAACCGGGTACTGAACTCAAAACTCGAGTCGATCCGATCGAGTTGAGGACTCGTACAGACGAACATACATACTACTTGCTGCCTCGAGCACTGGCTGTACACGCGCGCGCCTCCAGCCATCCGCCATGTTGATTCTCTTCATGACGTCAACATAGTTCCCCGCGCTGCTGTATCCTACGTACCTATTTGAATACATACGACTTACTCTATAATCTACATTAGAGCGTACCTTTCAATTGTGCCATTTTGTAACTTACTAACATAAAAACACCAAACACCCATTTAATTTTAATATTATTATTTATTTGGTTTATAAAATGTATTCTTACACGTCATACTTAACAAGACTGTCGTACTTTTTTAAGGATCCCATTTAATTGCTATTTGTGTTGGCTGGTGTCATCATCCGTGTTAATCAGCTGTATAAAAACCTCTCTCAAGGCGAGCCACTGTGCGCGATCTTCGATCCAGGATCGAATATGAATTCGAGTGTATATCAACATTGAACAGAGAATAGTGACACCTAAAAAAAGTGGATATACAACCGAGTGCAGTGGTATGAAGCAAATATTTGAAATTAATTCGTAAATATATACCGAATATGGAACATAAAACAAATACAATTGGAAAATAGACTAGTGGGCTATTCATACTCAAATTGCGACATTCATTGTCATTTATGTTATTCATAAATGTCTTTCTCCTATGTTCTATGTGCTAATAGAAGGTTGAAATACGAGTGCTTTCAATAATTATACATAAAAATTATTAAATACTCGGTTAAGAACAAACTACACTTATTTTTTCAATCAATGTTTATTTTCCGTAGTTATTAAAAGCTTGCCCAATAATATAGCAATCGCAAAAGATTGTAAGCCCAAATTACAACTAAAGCAAGAACTCATCAAATTTCAACAGAGCAAAGAAATATAACCAGAAAAGTTAGAATATTTTTTTTATCGTGTGGTAATGCATTTAAGCAAGCCTTCCCAACCCGGGGGGATTGGGAAGGTTATGTGGGACTCGGCCGACGCCAGTCGCCGGGAATACTCACTAAAACTCCACGGTCATCCATCACCTTACTGGGGCGACGCGGGTTCATGCCTGCAATCACCGCGTCACCCCGCCGACCGGCCCGGCCTGATAGTAAGCCGGGCCCCGTCCGCGCAGCCTGGCGAGTTACCCCTTCGGACATATATATATTATATATATATATATATATATATATATATATATATATATATATATATACTTATTATATTGCCAATACATATAAGCTGTTATTAGGCGTACGAGTAGGCCCTGTATCGACTGAGTAATTTCTATTCTCATAATTTAAGTATTTAGGCATATTTAACAGTTAAATAGAAGATTAATACAATTATAACATTATCATAACATCATACCTTCATTTGACTCATACGTTCAATGAATAAAAGGATTGATCTTTATTCAGCTTTGAAATACTGTTACACTGCAATGTCTAGAATGATGAGAAAAATAAATACCTTCTCAGCTTCTTCAAACAGTTAGATGTCCCACGTGATGGAAAATTATTACCGTCCACTATGGACAGCCGCAACACCAGTGCTATTACAGCCATATTGCTGACCTTGGGGGAAAGGGCCGGAACACAAAGGCTCATATTGAACCTTTATTTTGCGCCAGTCTAAACTCGAGGGTGGACGCTGACCAGTCAGGCAATAATCCTATCAAGCTGTGACGGATCAAGGATTATATGATTCCTAATTTTGTTTTGGTAGAACTGTGATATATAAAAGAAATTTAAAAGTACTTTTTTAACTTAATGTAATAATTTCACCTTAGTAAACCTGATAACGTTGTATAAGTCCTATTAATTTGTAACTGTATAGTCAGTGTTCATTTCTTTTAAGAGGAATTCAATAATGTTTATAGACATGTCAATAAGATCTATAAGAAATACATCCATAGTAGGGCACAAATCATTCGGCTATAGTGAGTAGCAAACCTTAAATGAAATCCAGTATAGTACCGAAGACTGTCTGTCTGGTCGTTGTTAGGATTACTGTCGTTGTTAGGATCACTAAATTAGTAAGTTAGGACCTATTAGTTAGTTGCTCGTGAACCTTTGATAATTTTTCGGCATTTTCTGCAGTAGCCCAAGACGAGGTTCGGCCATTCTGCCACCCTTGCGCCCGCTGCCTCGAAGTAGAGTGCCCTCAACACTAGTCCTAAAAAATTTGGTGAAGCTGTCAAAGCCCTTAAGGTTAATAGCGCATATCAATTATAAAAATAAAAAAAATATGAATCCTGTTTACTAAATGCGAGCACCAATTTCAGAGAGTTTTAAAAACGATTTTTCTTCTTGCAGTATGCTTGGAGCGCAATGAATATTCCAATGCGCTATGAAATAATTTATTATAAAATTGCTGTCATAATCTTTTCCCATATACACTAGTAAACTTATATTAACTTGGAATGTTATAGCCGACAACAGTAGCGTGAAAAAAAGGAAAACCGTGAATAAGTGAAGGTTGTGATGCGGTATAAGATAGTAACTTTTTGTGTTACTGGGAAATGAGTAATTTCGAAGCTATATAAATGAGCGTATTGCTAAGCTATAAAAAAATTCAATCATAAAAGTAAATATTATATAATACCATATGTAAGAAATATCAATTAACGGCGGCGAGGCAGAATAGGGAGGGTCTTCAGCTTCCGCAGAGGTTCAGTCCGTTAAGTGAATGGCCCTTGAAACCCGAAATATTGTTCCTCTTGAAGAAAACACCCACTCCACTACCCACTCCTCTTATTGACAAAAATTAAGTGCGTAAGATGTAATATATAAAACATTATATTATATACCTATTAAATAAATAAAAAACTAGTTCTTAAGAACTTTAATTAAGTATACTTAGTTTTAGATATCCATAAAACTCACGATTAGCTTAAGATGCACGCAAATGCATATATTTTGAAGCAAATATTTTCATGAGGAAAAAAAATTAATGGCCCGAGCCGAGGTTAAGCCGACATCGATGATCTGATGAACGCGCGTTAAAACATCCATACCAGTAGAGCCGTCCGCCCAGTCCTCTCATAGTGGTGTGACAAGAGGTTGGATCCCTGTTATTTTGATTTGTATAGGTTTGATTTGCTGTTTGGGTAAGGTTGTTTCTGATGGCAAGTAAACTTGATCGCACGCCGACCGCCGCGCAGCGTGCCTGAGTACGATGTCGATGAATATTCTATCGGAGTGTACTGCGTTAGCGAGACCAAACCGAACTGCAGTCGCAGCGGTGAAAGCCATCCTCGGCAGTAGAGAAAATGGGAAACTACGTAGCTTCGCAGATGGCAGCAGCAGTGAAGGCCCATGTGATCAATCCTACGGGGACCCTCTATGATCTGTATATACCCTGATTCCGTCCTAGATATACTAAGATAAGAAATCTCAACGCAAAGTACCCATGCCGCACCAGATCGCCGGAGGCGTGGTTAAGATTTCAGGCCTTCTTAGAAGGGATCTGTGGTAACGGTCTTTGACGACCCGTCACCATAACAGTCACCTGAACAGTACAGCCCTTAGGCGTTACGTATGCGATCAAGCATGAAGAAGTCCGGGTGGTTAAATCCGGCGGAAACTAGAAGTTTTGTATGTTTAGTAACATCAAAATATTAAACAGATATAACGAGCTCTCTAACCATTTTCTTTCAATCAACTTCAAATGCAGACCCATATATTTTTATATACAACAAAGCATTAAACTATTTATTTCAGTGCCATTTATAGCCAACAGCTTGTATAGGTAAGGTGAACGTTTATACATAAATAAAATTAATTACGTAATTTATTTAATCCTGACTTCACTAAATTTCTTATGGTCAAATGACATCGATAAAAAATTTGACTACATAGTAAATCTTTTTAAAGACCTTTTATACCACTGCAGAATTCATACTACATGTTATGATTTTAATCTACTTCTGCACAAAAATCAAACTATATTACGCAAAAAAATATTTATTAAACCGCCATTTTTTAGATTGGTGTTTCAACATTAAAAAAATTGTACCCAGTTGAGCTTTAATGACAACATAATTACTAATTTATTACTGGTCTCTGATAATTACTACATACCCTATATACCTACATAATTAAATCTAATATTGTTTAGTGGTTTTTAGTACATTTGTCATTAATACAAGGAAAAATATTTTCTTAAGATAAAGGTACCTAAAATACATCTTATTTAAATAATTATTCTTCTGTAGCATAGAATTATGAAACGACTTACACTTACAATTTACTTTTTTTTTACTTTAATGTATTTTTCATTTACAAATTAGTTACACAGATCGCTGACAGCTTTGTTACTCTATGTTCTCTTACGTAGTATTGTATTCTCTTTGCTATCTTCTTTAGACTAAAAATATTATTTTTGTGAAACATAATTATAACCAAATGATGTATTCACATGATATATCACTGTGCTAAAAAGTAATAAGCGAATATTATGCAACTACTGATATATATGTAATTAAAGTAGCTATGCCAAGCCAACAAAATTACAATCAAATAATGGATATTATTGTTATAGTCATTGAGTACACATCATTAAGTTAACATTTATTCATAAAAATTTTAGGTTTAATAACATAATGAGTAAAATAACTGAAAATAAGGTACCAACATAATTTATAATTGATATTTTGCCGTTATAATCTTATGATTTCTTGCGAGTTGTCGGCTATACAATCATATGTTGGCTTTTATTTCGTTTAGTTTTGTTAAGTGAATAAACCTTTTGAATAGTAAACGTTGTTTTTGTATGCGTCTGGTGATTCCAAGAAAATATACACCATTTTCTTAGAGCGATATCTGAAAATTGTTAAATATAGAAATTATCGATATTTATTCGATTTAAGATAGGGTCTAAACATATGTATTGTGAAACAGAATTTATGTTTTCTAAATCATCGATACATCAGTAACATGAGCCAAAACGTCGATTATAAGTTATTTATGCAGCTATAACATTATATAACATAGAAAGTCGAATTTTCCAAATGCAGCTGTTATGAATGAAATTCCAAAGTCTGCATGTTTATTGTAAATGTTAAAACAAGTTCCTTCAAAGAGATCATCGGCCAAGTCAGCTAACTTTCATTGTTAACAGTAGACGTAGTATCCTAAACAAAAAAATTACCTATTAATATAGTACCTTATACTTGTGGTAGTAACTTCTTTCGCATTGATTTGAATTATGTTTCGTATAACTTTAAGACTTATTTCCTAACCTTGTGGGAATTATAGACATGATGCTAACTTTATTGCAGTAATAATTTAGTATATTCAATTTATGATCCCAGGACATCAGTAATAATGTAATTACGTTAACTAGGGTCCGTCTGAAAATTATTGATATGGCAGATTACCGTAGTAAAATATGATGAGCTCGGATGTTTTTTTGATGTTGTATGAGGCATTGATATCTAACAGTGCATAAACATTAGCTATTCTTAAATTTATAACTCAATTGTAAAACTATAATAGCTAACACTATAAATTCTTATATTTATAAATATATATTTGACAATACATGAACATTATCATGTAAGTAAATGGTATTTCTTTTTTTCTATCGCTAAAACTTTTTCATTTTATGCGATAAAAGTATTGTATATATTAATGCATAGTATTTGTTATTACCGTGTCAAATATCTTCGAAATATGTCCAGTATTTTCAAGAAGATGCACATATACCGAGATAGGAAATCATAATTAAAACTTTGTTATAAGCCTCTATATCGAAGACGATACACCCCGACACCATAACATATACAACCCGATTTTAATTATAAAAAAAATTGAATTTTCAAATTATGTGCACCTACTATATCATTAAATATTTATCTTATACGACGTACACTTATTAATATTGACAAAGATCTTACGTTGATCTAGTTAAATATAAAGAAGTCAAGCTTAAGAGACGTACATCCAGTGACCCTAACAAATAAAAAATAAAAAATTTAACTTTTGCAATGTGTCTTAAAGCATTACCCTTGTCTTAATTTATAAAATATAAAAAAAGTTATTTCAGAACTTATATCGACCATAAAAATATTTTCATAATAAATTTCTATTATATTGAAGAAGTAAAATATACTTAGTTATATGCAATTATATTGTCAAACTAGTACGTGCCAAGATGTCGGTGATACTCCTCTACAATTTTGACAAGAAGAAAATGTGTCTAACGTCATAAAAGCTTTGTGGAATTTCCACGAGCTTACAGTAATTCGAATGTCTATATAATTATAAACACTTTTCAATATGAATCAAGTTGTAGACGATGATGTCCAAACAAGTAAGTGCAATCAAATGAGCACGAATATGAAAAATAAAAGCAAAAAGGCCAAAGATCCTTCTAAAACGGACGAACTATATATATCGAAACAAGAAAAGTTAAGCGACACTTTAGCCAATACTCTTCACATAAATAACTTAAATAGTAACCTAACAAATGGAATTAGCGATCATTCGAATGGAGATGTGGAAGTCAAGAGTAATGGAAGTGAAACACCAGATAAATCGAAAACCGAAATCGTGAACGATGTAAATAGTGTACAGTGTAATGACACAGCAGTTAATCAAGAGAATAAAGAGACATCTACTTTTCCTATGGATAGATGTATCTTAGATAATGCCTTAGGAAACCTTGAAAAGTCTTTGATTATTAGGTCTGAATCGCCTCAAGATGATATTAACATAATATCTTACGAATCTGAACTGCAAATGCCTGAAATTATGAGACTTATACAGAAAGATTTGTCTGAACCTTATTCAATCTATACCTATAGGTATTTTATACATAATTGGCCTAAGCTATGTTTTTTGGCAACACATGAAGGAAAATGCATAGGTGCCATTGTGTGTAAGTTAGATTTGCACCGTAATGTAGTAAAGAGGGGCTACATTGCAATGTTGGCAGTTGATGAAAAATATAGAAAGCGAAAAATAGGGTCAAGATTAGTCCGAAGAGCCATACAGGTTATACACAAATTTATTTATACATATGTGTTCATTATTATAATATTATTAAATTAAAAATATATGTATGCAGTCACAGCCGTGCTACTAACTATATCATTCATCATACTTAAAATATTACTTTATTGCTGTATAAAAATAAGAATTGAAAGAGAAGTTTATTTTTTTAACTCAATTATTCTTCAACTAGTTCAGTTCTATTCAATTTTAACGTTTTATAAACTTGTTTTTAAAGATGTTTGCTTAGTTTTAATACAAACCTATTAATTATTTTTGAATATAATACATTAATATAATTATATTGTATATATAATTATATAATATACAATAATTAATTGGTTTATATGAAAACTGAGCAAATATTTTCAAAAGGAAAGGTGGTCAGACTATCTCACAGGGGCAACAGGTGCTCTGGGATCAAGAACAACCAATGATAGAGTAGCCTGGAAAAGGTCAGCAGAGGCCTATGCAATAAAAAACTCTGACACTAATAAAACTCATGTGCAACAAATTTTATTAAAAATAAATTATTAATATATGTACTTATATTTTTTCAAATTCTCAAATTGTCAGTAATACAGGCTTATTATTATTATTAATTATATGTCCTTGTTTCAGGCTATGATAAATGACAATGCAGATGAAGTGGTGTTGGAAACAGAGATCACAAATAAACCAGCACTAAAGCTATATGAAAATTTAGGATTTGTACGAGATAAGCGCTTATTTCGATATTATCTTAATGGTGTTGATGCATTGCGGTTGAAATTATGGCTAAGGTGAAATAGGTAATTAATGAGAAAATTCTCAATGTTGTGTTATATTCTTTGGCAAGCTTCACAGCCTCAGGTGTATAAAGTAATCTACTGTTGTTATAATGGTATAACCTTCTAGCGCCACCTATGAAGATTAGCCAAATGTATAGTTTGTTTCAATTATTTTATAGTCATGTGATACATTTTATGTAAATTATGTGTTGAAAATTGTTTGTAATAAAAATCTTTTTTCTGTAAATCCTTTTATAATATATATTGACTATAAGTTTATAAATGGTTAATATCCAAGAATAAAGATTATTTGAAATCACTTCAATGTTTGTATATTCACATTAATTAGTAGATTTGCATTCTAACTTGACTAAATGGATTTATTAGCCATTTTTTGTTCACTTGTGCACTGTATAAATTCAGTTTGAAAATTCAAATGAATCAATATTAAATAGTTTGAAGAATTATATTATTGACCTTTTTTTTATTACTAATTTTTAATGGACTGATTTAAAGAAATATTTAAGATTGCTACTAATAGCATTTATATTTCATAGCTAATTACTTAATAAAGTAAAAGCGAAGGTTCCAGGACCATTTTAATAATTTTAGAGCAATTTTAATAGTTTTAGAGCAATTTCTTTACATTTAATACATTTTTAAAGATATTATTATAATTACTTATAACCAAGAATTCTTATGATGATAAATGAAAAAGTATCAGATCTTGCGAATCATATTCTATCTTTTTCATATACATTGATAAACACAATATAACAATTAACATTTTAGAATGTAAAAGTAGCAGTATTAGTAGAAGCTCCATCATATATAAAAGTATTGTTCACTGGTTTATATTGCTTAGTTACAATTTTTATGGCTTCATGAGCTATGCAGCCTCCTAAAAGTGCTGACACACTATGAACTTCAGCACCCCCATATCTACACATCTCATGAATATGATCATCTTTAGGAAATGGTGAACAAGATATATCACTAAGAATCTTAGTTACACATGTTTTGAGTTTTGCTATATCACCTTCTGGCTCCCAATCACCTGGTGCCCTGCAATGTTCAGATGAAAACATTTCTGCAGCTCTCAATAAAATATAGTGAACCATCATAACATCTGGCTCTTCTAAATGTCTAGCTATGTATGAAGCCACTGTACTACCTAAATGATATTCTGTTACTATATTTGAACCTTTGATTAGACACAGATCATGAGCATGTCTGCAAAATAATTTTACTTCTGATTCACTTATACTATCACAATGCAATTGAGCAACTATTTGTTGCACTTTTCTGTAAACTAATTCAGAATCCATTGCAGCTTGAGTTCTGTATATATTTTGTAGTTTCACATAGTGATTTGTTGATGCAGTCATATCAGGAAGAACACCTTTCACAGGAAGTTTGCCCCTTCCTTCAGATTCCAGAAAACTCCTTAATGCAGAACACATAATCCAGAATGGTGAGCTATCTTTGGTTAAATTGGTGGCTGCACTGCTATATATAAGCTCCTGGATTTTCACAGGCATGAATGTTGGGACCAAAGCTATGTTTACTGCTCTTATGGCCTCTTCAAAATTCTCTTCATTTATTGGAAAACCATTCTCATCTTTTCTAATAAATTCTTGAATGATACTCCTGATTTCATTCTTCTCTTTTCTGCTCATTGGCCATCTGTTTTGATTAGATGTTTGCCATTTCTGGACAGCTTTATATAATATTACAATCCAAGGGATATGTCCATGATCCTTTAAATCAACAGCTTGAATGTCAAAACTATCCAGATATTCTGATAGAACTGGAAATGGTATGTCTAAACGTAAATCAGTTTGTTCATTATCAGGGTGAGTTTCAATAATTGAGTGTTCTCGTATTTGGATTCTGAAAGATCCCAAAAATCCAACTGATCTGCAAAGGATAAACGGAACATTTATTTCCCATAAATGTTGAGCTAAACTCTGAATTGTCTTCTGTTCAAGAGCTGTAGCTATAACTACACTGAAACATTTGAAGAAGTCTGGATTTTCCTGTAGTATTTGTTCTGGTGGTTCCAGTACTGCATGACCTTGTACAGCAGGGTTTAATTCTAATATCAAACGTAATGCTTCAGAACCTCTATTTAAATCTTTGCTAGTTGTTTCCAAAAAAAAGTTACTGCCGATGTCTTCATCAGAAACTGTTTTGTTATCAACTATAGTTATTGCTCCAACTCCAGGAAGTACTATTGACTTTAGAACCTCAGTACCTAAAGCTGTAGCATTAATCAAACAAATATGTCCATTTTCCAGAGCAGATTGTCCGTGATCACCCCATAAACGAAGTTGCCGGTCATATTGTTTATTCTTTTCACTCTGCTCCGGAGACTTTGGAGATGGAGATGCCATGATATCAATTAATTCTATATTTTCAAATTTAAATATCACAATCTAATTGAAACTTCTAAAAAAACAATAAATGCGTATTTTTTTAACATAAAAATTCAATTTTACAACCCATTTGTGTCAACTTCCTACAAAATTTTTATACGACAGATCATTGACATCTGATAGCTTGCCATCTATAATAATACAAAATGTTGACAGATAACTGAGTTAACGCTTACTGAGCATGAAAATTAAATTGTGAACACGAGGTTTTTCAGCTGGTGTCAAATATGCCAATACGTTCAATTTTGTCCATTTATATTATAAAAAGTTAAGGCAGTAAGATGCAAATAAAAATTCTTGGTAACCTTTTATTCTGAAGCGATGATA
The DNA here is from genome assembly GCA_039707435.1 of Actias luna. Lineage (NCBI taxonomy): Eukaryota > Metazoa > Arthropoda > Insecta > Lepidoptera > Saturniidae > Actias > Actias luna. The sequence continues at coordinate 8,969,404 of JAZHAC010000002.1, read as the reverse complement.
GCTCAGTGGTAGTGTGTATTGACTTCGCGTCAAGGGACGTGAGTTCGAATCCACCTGCAATGAGATTGAGTTTTCAGTGAAGGAAAACATCGTGAGGAAACCCGCCTGGCTAGCTACCCTCAAGTTGATAATCTGCCGCCAAATAACAATAGGTGTGTTCTGGCAGTTGCATTTGAGAGCCAGTCCCTTCACAAATTTAGCGTGTCTACCAACTTGGGGCGTATCGTCACTTAAGATTACGTGAAATTGTGGCCATAACGTTAAACCTTAACTATAAAAAAAGAATTTAAAAATTGCTGCAAAAATTGTCGCAAAATTGCGACCAACAGCATACTACACGAGTAATTGCACATTTTAGTGGAATTGAGACACTGCGATATAAAAAAAGCAGAATGAATAAAGTATTTAATATTATAAAGTAGGATATGCTAATTTAAAAGTATGATGCCATTGAATGTAGCTGTGCTGACAAGCAGTATAGCCAATAAATTTGTGTAGTAGATATAATAATAATTGAATCTTTTTCAATTGAACAAAAATTCCTGATAGCGGTGGCAACACAGTTATAATTGAATTTCAATAAATTTCACAGACGATTATGTTTTTGTTTGTATGTCTAAAATAATTATCTTATATTTTTGATTTCATAGTGAAATGATCAGAACCTATTTTTGTCCGAATGTGTATAGAAATGAATTTACAAACCTTGTTTCAAGATTTTAATCCAAGGTAAATTTACTAATTGAAGTTGTAATTTACAAATGAAAGTGATCTTTATGCAATTGATAAAATATGTTCTACGTTTTCAGTAAATTCGTGGTTCATAGTTGCCTTTTGATCTTCACGGCGTTATTATCATTAAAATTAGATAATTCTATAACATGGTCTTACTGGGCCGTGTTTACTCCTATTTGGGTGTGGAAGTTTCTTGCGGTGCTTGGTGCCATTGTTGGGACTTACGTGTGGTGGCAGTATCCTCATTTCAGGTACACGAACTTATATATTTTATGTAGATTGCAGATTTTTAGAGATTAGTAACTAATACAGGTAGATAAATAACATCCTTTTAGTAGTTCTTATTTTTTTCAATATATAATTTTTATTCCTTATAATTGGATTAGAAAAGTTAATATTGAAATCTAGTACTCCTCCATTATTATTAAAACAACTTGCTTAAATTGAAAAGTTACTTTTAACGTAACAAACATGTAGTAGAGTAAAATTGTTTGATAATTTACAACTTATCATGATTTTGTTTAAAAAAATTATAAGAGGGACAATAACAAACAAAGAATAATTGTGTTATCATTTGTGTGTAATGGGGCTTATGTTCAACCAATTTATTTCCCAGTGACAGAGTTATGTATTTTATTATTTTGTATTCTTTCTACATTCACATTGACTTAACAACAAATTAATTTACCTGGAACTTGATAATGTTAATACATACTAGAGTGTTCAGAGAAGTTAATACCATTTAGGCATGATATAATACAATGGTACAATAAGCCTATTATATTTAGATTCTTTATGGTTCGTAACATATGATATGGAGAACAAAATTTAATCTGCAGTATTAAATTTCACAATGCAAGTGTATGTTAACTTTTTTTTTATTAAACTGATATACAATTTTCCCTGAATACTATGTATCATTTTGCTTCTCATGGTCAAACAATTTCTTAACAAAGACTTGAAGCTAGACAAACATTGAGTGATATGTGATTATAAAATAGATTAGTACTTTTATCTTTGTCCACAATATTAAACCATCAGATAAAATTGTCTTAAGGCTTAACAATAAAAAACAGTTTTAGCCATATAACCATGATGCTTATGCTTCATATAATGCATTTACTGTATATAAACCTGTTGATCAAGAAATGGAAATGCTTAAGAATTATTAACATTCTATGGGATGTGCTTTGGTGGTTGTGATCCAGTCCAGCACACTTGTCATACAAAAGTAATATTCAATACAACTGTAAAGATTTGGGAAGAAAACAACATGTCACAAAATTATATAGTAGTATAATTAATTAATCCATAGAAATATTTAACTGCCAATATATTATAATTACAAATTTCAGGTTAGAAGGTGAAGCTTACATCCATTACAAAGCCATGTTAATAAGTCTTGCCATACATTTAATATTGCTGATGTTTGAATTGCTTGTTTGTGACCAACTGACAACTAGCCGCCATTTTTGGATACTAGTCTTCATACCTTTGGTTTTTATAAGTATAGTATCAATTGCTATCTGTATATGGTCAGTAAAACATGACCGGAGTTACGAGGTAAGCATTCAGAAACATAAATTTTTGTACCTAATTTAGATTGTAAGATTTTTGTGGTTGATTGCTAAGCTTTTATCCAATAGTTAAGTAATAATATACAAAAAATGTGGAGTCTATTTTTATAAAATAAATGTAAAAAATATTTCTACTACCTATTGAAAATACCGAAAAGATAATAAATAAGATATAAATATATATGATATATATATATATTTTATTTGAAAGGTAATAGTTAACTCTAATTATCATATTAATATTATAAATGCGAAAGTGAGTTCCTTTGATGATTTGTTTATTACTCAATCACACCTAAACTGTTGAATCGATTGTGATAAATTTCGGTACAGAGATAGAAGGTACCCAAGAGACAGAGATAGGCTACTTTTCTTACGAAATCTACATTGGAAGTGGGGTAAATAGAGAGGTAAACTTTGTTTGAAGCTTTTCATTGCGTCATCCAATTTGTTTGACAAAATCGATATTAACGTGAGTGAAACCGCACGTACTATCTAGTGGAATAGAAATGTAAAATAGCTATGTTCAATTTCATACAGGATATTGTAATTTCAGTATTCTGGGAACTCAAATTCAATAATTCTTTGAGTAGCGCCTCTTCATTTTCGTTTTTGTCAAATATCTTTTTCTTTTTCATTTATCAGCTTTTTATCTGCTGAGCGTTAATTTTTTTACAGAACATTAGATTAAAAAAAACATATGACAGTAAAAAAATACATAGCAACTACACCTCCAGAACTACTTACTATATACTACTTACAATAATGTGTTGTATATCCACCCCGTGCAAGTTCGTTGTCGACATTAAGAGTATGCCAAAGTTTTACTAAATTTACATTACATGACATACAACAAATTCACAATTTAAATAATCAAAATAATAATTATATTTCAAAATCAATGTTCTAATGGTCTCTAGAGTTCAACTGTTGCTATGAACTTGTGAAAAAAAAAATGTTTATTACCAACACTTTTATTGCTTTTGTAACATCAAATGTTACTTTTTGTTTTTTTTTTTTTTTTTTTTTTTTTATATTATAACTTTTGTTTTAGTTTTTAGTGAAACATACTTCTTATGTTTGAAATTTCTTGTTTATTAGTAGAGTAAATAGGTAAATTGAAAGTTATTATATTTATATTTCTAGTTGGAGTTATTTTGTGCTGTCAATATTCTACAATTCATTTTCCTTGCTCTGAAGTTAGACGGCTTTATCCAATGGTCATGGGAAGTGGTATTTGTTCCATTGTGGATACTGATGTGCCTCAGCTTAGTAGGTGAGTGTATGTATGCTTTAACATATTCTCATATTCTGTTCTTTCTCATCAATGTGTAACTTGATATTAGAATGTGTATATGTTACTGCTGAAGTATCGTGTCTGCTGTGTTAACATTTGGCATCGAGTATTTTCCCGTATTTTTCAAACCTAATCAAACGAATCCATTGTAATTTATTTAGATAATTTGAAAAATAAACTATTTCAGCATTTTAACAGAACGCTTGGTTAATTTGCATGTTACCTAGATAACTGTAGAATAACTGATTACTACACTTTATCAGAAACATATATGCTTAGATTTTATTAATTTTATCGTATTTACTCTGTATGTTAATTATATGCACATATTACTTTAAATAAATTAACTTTAAGAACTATGAAACATAAAAATATAGTGTACCTTTATCTTATTATTTTTTTTTATAAATTAATTAAATTAGTTGCCTTTGCCTTAAAACAGTAGAGGAATATATGTATAAGCTGTCTAAATAAAATGAGATTGTCATGTTATGATTTGTAAATGCATACACGCATTTCCTCATAAGATGTGTATATAATATGTATAAGTAGTTTAATCGGACTCTTATGGATTACTTCGATTCGCGATGTTTTCGGCAACAGCCCAAGCCGAGGTTCGGCCACTTTAAAACTCTGAAGCTGCCTTTTGGTTGAGTTCCGCGCAGACGGCAGAGACGGCATTAACCATGTTAATATTAAATTTAAATATCAAACAGTCAATATTCTTTGTTTCATGTATAAAAATTCATGTAATAAAAATATAAGTAGTGTTTAAACATACTTTTATGCCACATTAAAACTGCTATCAAATAAATTGTATTACACCTTGAAACTAACTTATTTACTATTTCCGTATATGTGTATTAACCTGATTAACTCGTTTTAAAATTATTATTTTTTATTTACGCTTATCTATGCGAAAAGAATCTACTCTAATCTCTAAGGACCATAGAATGTATCTCTACGCACAGTAATAATGATAAAATAAATAAAATATATTTGCGGAATGTTTAGGTTATGTCGAAATTTTCACGAAATATAGGTCGCTGTAAACTTTATGGCTGGTCCGAATGAACACAGCCACTTTAAGGCTTTAGAGCAGGCTGCACCGCATCGCATAACAAAAATTCTCCTACTTAATTTTCGTACATTTTATATGAACTGCCCGCCTGTAGTATGCGATAGTTAGTTGTTGTAGCGAGTCTACTATCTCGTAAAGCAAGCTAGTAGACAAACTCGTCTAAACGCTCCTCCGTGAAACAAGAAAAAAGTGCACGTCATTAACGAACAATCGGCAAAGCCACACCTATTTTATAATCCGCATTAAAGCGGCCAATACGTGTCAACCATCATTACACGAGCTATAAAAGGTCCGGCGCTTTATTAAAAAGTTGTTATTTGCATAAATTCATCACAAATATATGGTCTTTTATTCCGTACCTTCCGAATTAAAAAAGGAAAAGTAAATTAACCCATAGTAGAATAGATCCTGTATTATCATATCACTATCAGACCGCTTGCACATCTATCACTATATTGTATTACTTCATAGGAGAGTGCAGCCGAAGGTGTGATAATTGAATTCGAAAGAGCAGAACGCTCTGCCCTAAGCTTTTGCTTAGAAAGCAAAATATGTATCCAACTGTTGAATTTTATAAAGAAAGTAAAGTACTCACTGTCCGTCAAATTTTCATGCTTAGAATGTGTCTGGCTAAACACAAAGACGTACATATATATTTACATATGTTACAGCGTCTTGTACTCTGTGCTCCAACACTCCGTGAAAATTCGGCCTTTGCGCAAATACTAGGAACATTCATGGCTTCCAATGTCTATAATACAGTCCTAAAATATTGTTCAATCCAACCAATTTCTGCTTATACTGCTAAGCGTTTAGTTTCTAAGTGGTTGAGCACTCTTTCTTACGTATGAGGAAATTGAACTTATATTTAAAATTAAATCGTAGCTGCATTATATAGAACACTATTTGTTTTGGTAATGTATGTAAGGAGGCTTTTGTGTATGCAAACATATGTATATGATAGTGTATATAAGTGTTCGTCAAGGTATGGTTACCATTTAAAAAATCTAACATTGTGTATTCCTAATATTGTATACCTGTAAGATCTGCTGAGGTACTTTTAGATTAAGAATGAATTGTTTAATCGTAGCCTGCCTGCCAAGATACAGGCTCTGTCCAGTTTGGAAGCTATTGTAAATGTGTCTATATGTGTGTAACTCTCATGATTGTTAATAAATAAATAAAATAATAATAAATACATTCATACGCAAAATAATTATAATAGTTAATGGTTAAGTAGAAGCAAGATGAAAATATGTTATAGGCATTATTTCAACTAAACCACGAGCAAGCGTGCACTAATTACTGTGTTCAGATCGGCCATAAAGTTTGGCGCGACTCTTTTCAAATTCACGGTCTATGGATATATCTTTCAAGCTATTTATGATAAACATAATATCGAGCCTTCTCTGGGAAAAAATTGTAAGCGACAATTTACACTTTTTACAGGAGAGTTTTTTCATTCCTAATTAAAAAGTATTTATGATATCTTTATAAAAATTATGACTTGTTGTTCATTATTAACCACTGATCTATTGAAATATTGGCTGTTAACATACTGCTTCTTATTTACGCAGATACTTTTTAGGCGGTTAGAATAAAATAACATTTTTTAAGATTTTTGGTGCTTACAATATATTTTTTTGAAAAGGTTCGACATAGTGCTCTTAATGTGACCATATGTAAACTTTTATTATAGAACAGTTACTCATCATAATATTTACTCAATGATATGTTTCAGGGGTTCTGTATAGTATAATTTTTGCGGGAATCCTGTTAAGAACTCCAGATGTGAACGTCCAACAACGCCGCACCAGTTTTAATTCTGCACTCGCCTATACTTTCACGGTGATACCTATATTGGTGTTTCAGGTCTGTAATGATTTGTAAAAAGATATGTACAACTATATGTCCATGATAGATACGAATATAAACTTTAGAGGAGGTCTTTGCCCAAGGGCAAGTTGTACAGAAAGTAATTTAAGAAATTAATTTTTTATTTGATTAGTGTGAACTGTAAATACAACAATAAAGTTTTTTTTTAATAATACAAGCTTAATGTTAGGTTTTGTAATGTCATCCTTAAACACATTACTACATATTAGTTTTGTCTATTAGGGTAGGGTGTACTTGCCAATGGACATGAGTTTGAATACCTTGAATTGCTTGAATAGCTTGAGCTTTCGCTGAAGGAAAACATGGTGATAAAGCCATATAATGGTGGTAGGGCTTTTTCTAATACCCGTCAAGCTAGTTACTACCTTCAAATTGAAAATCTACTGCCACACGTATGTATGTACACCAAAGTTCATCATAATCGATTCGAACAAACAAACTCACTTTCGCATTTATAGTATTAGTATGATGATTAATATAGATTGAATATCCACATATAAGAGTTGATTGCATTACTATAAATTAAATTACTGGCAAAAAATATAACTTACCTAAATTGTTGATAATTTGAATGGATCGTAGGTGCTATTGACGAATAAATTGGACAATGGGCTCAGGTTCAAATTCAATTACACGGTTGTGGTGAGTCCCTTATTCGTAAGCTACGCAACGCTCATAATAATGTCGTTCAGTTCCAAAGGAGGAAACAAATGTAAGTAAAAACCTTAGCATTTATTATTTCCAATTAATAAAAAAAAAAGATTATATAGCCATTCAAATTATGTCTTAGTAAGTATTTTATCTAAATCGTTGTGTAATTCTTATATATGTATTATGTATATCTGTTACTGATTTCTCGAAAACCTTTTTATCGATTATGATAAATATTTGTAATTAAAAGTTTTTTAAGTCATATATAAGTTACCCCTGAAGTACGAATTTAAAAAGATTATTAAAATTCATTCGAAGGATTTCGTTTATTCATTTTATTATTGTTATAAATTTTTGTTATTTTAATAATGTTTGAAATTCTTATCTTAGGTTGTAATTTAAGTGGCTTCACGCCGTGCTCGATTTAAATATAACAACTTTAAAATTGAATTAAAAAAGATACTTTTTAACTGTAAAATATTAGCTTATGGCGATAACCCATTAATAAATAGCAGTTTCTATTAGTATAATAAAGTAATTCCGCTTTTCGAATATATCTTGATAAGCTTTTTTTTGCAAGACAACTTGCGAATCGTAGTAATTCTTAAATTTTGAAGAGATGATAGCTCAGTTGAACTGTGAGATTGAACTTTTAATGAAGGAAAACATCGTGATGATACCATAGCATGGTGGTAGAGCTTTCTCTAATGCCCGCCTGGCTAACTACCAACTTTAAGTTGATAATCTACCGCCAAATACCTGTAGGTGAGTTCCGGTAGTTGCACCAGTCCCTGCACTAGGCTTAGCGTGTCCACCATCTTGTGCTACATCGTCACTTAACATCAGGTGAGATTGTGACCATAACGCTAAACTATAAACTTAACTATAAAATACAATCTCGTTTGACTAGATAATAGTAATAATATAATATAATATTTATAGGGTGGTTTGGTATAAGGAAAGATTTTTGCCAATTTCTACTGTCTGTCTTTCCGCTGCTCCAAGAGTATGCGAACATTGCGTATAACAACAATATGAACCGAGGCTCGAACGGCGTCCCAAATGAGCCTGTCAACCAAGAACCCTACAGGGACGAAGAGAGCCACAAGAAAGTCAAAGAAAGCAAAAAGACCTCGAAGAATCAAAAGAAAAACGAAATTATGAAACCAGTAGTGCCTATTACTAGTATAGATATGCCAGATTGAGGTGTTTACACTTAGCTTTAATGGTTTAAAACAATGTGTGTTCACTTATTAGATTGTCGGTAGAATAAAAAATATATAGGGCTTCATAACCACAAGAGCAATAACTTGTTAAGTTTGACTATAGGCGCTAAGATACGTTTTTTTGTAGTTAATTGTAGAGAAATGATATTAATTACCATTTTATTTTCGTTGTTTATAATTAGGGTAATTATCATTATTGTGTACAGTTTGTTGTTTTATTTCAGTGTAAATTATTTATCTATCTATCATGTTTTATTGATAATTAATAATTTGCATAATAGTTATGTATTTTCAAACTAAATTACCTAATAAAGAGGTAGTTCGCAAATAATAGTTGCAAAATAATTATATACTTAACAAAGAAAAATTCGATTCATAATTACCATGGCCTACTAGCGCTTTGCTGTTGTATTGCAACGAATTAAATTAATTATGATCTATTCGACGTATTTGTGTTAAAATGGAATGCTTATAAAGTAGGTATTAGTTTTTGCTTAAATATCATATAACTATTGTATCGACTTTTTTGTGTGGCTTATGATAATTTCTTGAAATAATTTGTATGTAGGTTGAGGCTTATAAGATTTTTTAAAATATTTAATCGTTTCGTTTTATATTATCTATATAAGTGTCTCCTACATCAATCCAAAAAAGTACGGATCAAATAAGTTTTTCACAATATATATTTAGTAATTTGACTTTTTCCTTGTTTAGGTAATTATATTTAAATTAATATATTAAACCTATTGTATCCAATCAACACAGTCGCCGATGAGATCGATATGAATCCTGCAAATTGCTACTGCACTGAAACCTACTCTTATTAATGTCCGTGTGAATTCAGATGCAAATGAAATACACAGTCAGCAAACAAATATATCTAATGAAATGATTTATGGTCTTTCAAAAAATTAATCTATATAAGAAACGTATTATTAACCTTTATTTGTCTAGTCCACTTATATAGACATACTCTTATGATTTAATTTCGGGGATTTTATTACTGTCTCATTTTTTGTGTTAAAAATAAACTTGTCGATTAGTCCATTTCTGCATCAGTATTGCTCTTCCAGTATCTTTATATGATTTCCAGTCGTCAGTGGTAAATAATTGACTGCAAAGTCTGAACATTCTTGTTACAAATCCTTTATCTAAACAGTGTCTCAATTCAATTAACTATTATTGTATTTATTAAAAAATTAAAGGACAACGAGAAAAAGTTTAAAAAGTGCAATGAGAATAAGAAACAAATGTTATATTAAATAAATTAACGAGAATTATGCATTCAAATATTCGTCCAAGCAAATTCGTCCGTCTGTTTGAAAAGACAGCTAGACACATTATTAATTTGTGAGAACTATAACTCTTATAACATCTTAGCATTATATGTTTCTACCAGAATACTGTAATAAACACAGGTATTTTAACGAATTAAATTCATACTATTAATCAGCGACCCCTTTTCTGTAAAGTCCAGTCCTTAGCACACTATCAGTAAGTGAAACCCATTTTTCACATGCAAATACTGTTGAGGAATTTTGTTTCAACCATGTTGTACAATCATGTGTTAATCTAAATAAATAGTTATTTAGGAATTAACGTCATCTATGCTTTAATTAACACTATGAACTTGAAGCGATGATGGCTCAGTTGGTAGTGTACACGGACGCCGCGTCAAAGTATGTGCCTTCCTATCCATCTGCAATGAGCATTCGTTTGCGGAAACCGTAGCATGGTGAAAGATGACCCTTTTTATGCCCAACTGACTAGCTACCACCCTCAAGTTGAAAATCTTCCAACAAATACCTATAGGTGTGTTCCGACAGTTGCACTTAGAGCCAGTCTTTCCAATAGTCTTGGTATGTCCACCATTTTCGGCCACATCGTACTTAACATCAAGTGAGATAGTGGCTATAATGTTAAAAAAACTATACTTAGGGCCTAAAGGACGTTGACACATTTTTGTGGGATTACATTACTGCATAACAGTAATAACTTTTCTATTGCGATATGCATATCTTACAGATAAACAGTGTCTTGAACGAAGAGTAAATGATTTCTTGATGTTGGTTTAAATTAAAATAGCTGATTACTAGTTGTATTATTACAAGACATAAATTGTCCCTTATGAATGTCTGTGCACTGTATAAGATTTATTGTTATACAAACCTTATTTTGGATTACTTATATTTTATTTTGATTAAAACATATCATAAAATTCAATTGCGTTCTTCTGTGATTATAATATAGAATCAAATTAAATAAAAAATCTTTATTCTATTTAGGTCCTAAGAAGGCGCTTATAAACATCAAAAATACCACAGATCGGTGTGGAAGTGTGGAGTTTGTTTATTTTGTTGTTTTTATTTACTATATAATAATACGACGTGATACGAACAAGGGAGAAAACCCCCGTTAAGAGCGATTTCTATGGTTTGAAATGACTTTGGTTTTTATGTTAAAAATTACCTTATAAAAGAATACTATACGTTTAATATGGTATCCTTATATATTTTGTTTTAATATATAACTGATTCACAGGTATAAACCAAATTTGTTCAGATGTGGTGTTGTTGAACCTTCGTTATACAATATTTACCGTAAGAATTAATCATAATGTATTTTTTGCTTTTCCTATATCTTAATCTACTCCTGAGGTATGTTTTATTAAAGAAAATTATTTTCTAGATATTTTATTTATTTACTTATATTAGAATTAGTATTATAATTGCTTCTAAATAAGAAATAAGTTGAAACTAGCATTGTAATTTTCACATCTGCAAATATATACATAAGGTAATATATAAGCGAAACTTGCGTATTCTAAAATATTACGTCTAATTTAAATTAACGTGGAAGTTAAAACATCAACACTAGATAAAATCCAACATAACTATAAAGAGTGTAATAATTTGTCTCTGGTGCTATGAAAAAGCAATGATTAGTAGATACAACTGTAATATTTTTCATAATGGTTATTTGTAACTAAATATAAAGTGATATAGTATTAACCATTACAAATTAATTTTTGGTGTAGAAATTTCTCGCAATTATAATTTTATGCCGTTGCTTATGGCGTTTTGTTATCTCTAAATACGTATTAATTGAGGTATTCTTATAGAAGACTATGGATGTTTTAAAAATATTCAAAATAAGTGCATCTTAAATATCTAAAATGGTAAATGCAATTAGAATACTTTCATAACTCTTAGGTTCTGCAGCTCAAAATTAGTTTATCTATGCCTTTTAGTATACATTATTTGTATGATATTTTATTGTAATAGAAGCCCAGGTATGCGGCAATGCCTAAGCCAAGGTAATGCGGCAATTTTGCTTTTAGATACTTTTTAAATTAAACAGGCAAATGTTAAAAAATACTTATTTTTCTGAAAAAGTTTCATTTGCATATGTTGCAATAAACATTTTGCTCTGAACCTCTGTAAGTCAAAGCTATAAAAAAATCGTTTTTATTGTTCGTTATTTAATCCAGACAAGTAAAAAGTGAGATTGTCGCTATTTATTCTATGTAATTTTAAATGATGTTGTTAAAACGTTAAACATAACCTGAAAAATATAAGTTAATGCCTTAGACTCAGAATTATAGATTTTTTTTACTGTTACAATTTTTTTAATAAAACTTGGTTATTTGGTTTTACTTTAAAACACCTTTGCTATCACACACTTAGTAGTTCTTTAATAAAAATGAATAATTGTGTTACTTAACTAATCTACAAACAAAGTTATTATATTTAATACTTTATAGGGCCCATCTATTAACCATGTCAACCCAATTTCATGATTTATTAATTCCCCTCCCCAACCCCTTGTCACAGCTGGTCAGATTTGTAAGAATCTTGTCTCCCTACTGTGACATCACGTAAATTGCAATTTTACATCAAGAAATTATTACATTTTAAACAACTAATTAATAATACACATTTCATGTTTTACTGCTTAAATATATTAGATTGATAGATGAAGCGATGATAGCTCAGTGGTAGTGTGTACGACTTCGCGTCAAGGGACGTGAGTTCGAATCCAAGCACCTACAATGAGCTTGAGCTTTCGGTGAAGGAAAACATCGTGAGGAAACCATAGCATGGTGGTCATGGTCATGGTAGCAAAAATCATTTTTCTAATGCCCGCCTGGCTAGCTACCACCCTCAAGTTGTAAACCTGCCGCCAAATACCAATAGGTGTGTTCCGGCAGCTGCACTTGAGAGCCAGTTCCTCCACAGGTTTAGCGTTTCTACCAACTTGGGCCGTATCGTCACTTAAGATCAGGTGAGATTATGGCCACAACACTAAACCTTAAGTATAAAATAATAAAAAATTTGGAAATGTGACTTCACAAAATTTAGAACCCCGTCCCACCCCTTATAATACAATGTCACACTACCTTGCCCGCCACCTTCCTAAACGCGTGCGTAAGTTATGTGTCTCCCTAATAAACATTTGACTTTGTTTTTAGTTGTGAAGTAATTTTCACAAGTTTCAGCGTAATACCAGTCTTAATGCTTTTTAAAACTATTATTAATTATACTCATCGATTACATTACCTTACAGCAAAATCCATAATATGTTATCTTTTGATATATTCCGTTATAGTTATGACCGTCAGTATGTAACAATACTAAGTTTTAAATTAGTAACAATACATAAATTAATGTTTTAATGTTATTTTGTTTTTTTTTGTCTATTATTATTATTTACAGGTTAAATTGTATTATAATGTAATATAAGTTTAGCTTAATTTTGACAGGAAGGTAGCTATTTACTATTTACAATTTCTATGGAAATTGAAGAATACTCTATCCTGTTAATTGAAGATTAAATTACAGACCCGTTTTGAAAGTCATGTTAATATAAAATAATGTATTCTCTTAAAATAATATATAGGGAAGAAATACCATACACTTACGTTGTACTGTCCGCGACTTCGTTCCCGTGGAGTTAAAATGTTTCTTTTACCCCTATTTTTTTTCTAAAATAAAAGTAGCCCAGTTACATATATATAATACATCAGCTATCTGCTAGCGAAAGTCCCATCAAAATCGGTCCAGCCGTTTCAGAGATTAACTGGAAAGACAGAAAAAAAAATATTTTCTTGATTAAAAGTTCCGTATATACTTTAATATGCCTTTAGTAAAAAGCTGTTACAGTAGAACCACGTTAAGTCGAACCTCGATAAGTTGAAAACCACCAAATATCAAAAAAGTGTTTTGTTCCCTTCCTTTCAAACACCAAAACTTCAATTCTCGAAAACAGTCGAAAACCCTATAACTCGAATTTTTTGGAGTCTCTATTCGTTCGATGTCTGACGTTCGACTTACAAAGGTTCTACCGTATTTTTACATTACAAACAGACCCTTCAATTTTATTAATTTGTATAGATAATTAAATGATTGAAAAATGAAAGACATATATATTATTAATTGCAACAATTTTCAAATATTTTTTTCGAGTTCTTCACAAATTCAACACTGAATTTGTAATGTTTACGTTCTTTATTGACACACGAATTCCGATTTGTGTGTGGTATCTGTCACGCCATGCCACGCATATTATTTTATGTTCATGAGTTGTGACTCATTACCATGTGGCGGAAAAGTTAAAACGCATGCATAATAACAATGATTTATCGACTAAGTCATATGATTTCCAGGTGTTGCGTGCAGGTTATTACTTTATTTCTTACTAGCTGTACTTGCGATTAATTTATAGTCTATTTACTCAGGGATAATATAGCATTCTAATAGTGACATAATTAATGTAATCGGTCCAAAAGTGTTTGAAAGTGTCCAAAAGTTTTTGAGTTTATTCGTTACCAACAAATATACAAATCTTTCCTCTTTATTAGTATAGATTATTTAGTATATTTAAAATTATTTTTGTAATGTTTCGAATCAAGTCGTATTTTTTTTCGAATCGGAATATGCTGTTAGCCTTCAAGGCTTCACCAAGTTTTGGGGGCGAGTAGTAAGGCACTTGGCCCGAGGCAATGGGTACAAGGGAGCTTTGAAGTGACCGATCCCCGGCCTGGGCTGTTGCGGAAGACGTGAAAAGAAACCGTGATCCTAATCATAAATACGATCCTATACTTAGCAGAATACCTACTCAACTATAACGCGAATTAAGAACGCTAACTAATCTTCTAAACTAAAGGATTTTACTGACTTTTATCTCAGAGCGGAATAACTGGACTGTACCTGAACAATGACACGATCAAGTAGTATTAGTTAGCAGTTTTTATTGGCTGCCGTACGAGTAAAATTTTACTAGACAAAATTTTATTTATATATATATATATATATATATATATATATATATATATATATATATATATATATATTATATTTTTTGTTTAGTAGGTTATTGGTTTATTTTTAATTTAGTAGGTAGGTAAATTTATGACATTTTATGTATAAGTGATTACTTTAAGTAGGAACTCATGTTGGCAGCTGAGACGAAATAATCAATTCCATTACTCGCATTAATTAAGATAGTAGTCATATAAACATTATTTTATAGAAATTGGAATAAATAAGAAAAGTTAATTAAACGACAAAAGACAAAAGCGAGTGTAAAATATTTTTATTAACTATTTTATTTGTAATTTAAAACACTTTCGGTTATGAAAACTGGTTTGGTTGATTATTAGGTTTGGTGCAAAACTGCAACTCAGTTGACTTTCAGTACGGTCTAGTATCTAATCGTACATAAATATTGACATATCTTGATGTTGATAATGCTGCTGTGATATTATTCTCTTCCCACGTTTTTAAACATCTTCCTTAAAATTGTATTACCTAGCAATGTTTTGTTTTCTTCAAATTAAAAACATTAACTGCAATTTATTATGTGTTTCAGTTATCGCTTTCAATTAATATTACCTATAAACGGTTTCTTTAAAAATGCATTTTAATCAAGGCCAATAAATACAAAATTTGGCATTATAATGATCGTTTTAGATTGTTTTTTTTATAGTTAAAGTTAAGCATTATGGCCTTATTCTCACCTGATGTTATATGACGATCTGGCCCAAGATGGTGGACGTGCTAAGCTGAGTTTGTGGTGGGACTGGTATACAAGTGCAACTGCCGGAACACACCTATAGGGATTTAGCGGTAGATTTTCAACTTGAGATTAGTAGCTAGCCAGGCGGGCATTAGAAAAAGCCATACCATCATGCTATGGTTTCATCACGATGTTTCCCTTTACTGAAAGTACAAGCTTATTGTAGGTGGATTCGAACTCACGTCCCTTGACGCGGCGTCCGTACGCTCTACCAACTTGGCTATCATCCTTGATTCCTTCATAAAAGAAATATACTTGTTAAATATTCTAAACACCTGAGTAATTCTTGAGTACATGTTAGTATGAAATATAAAAAGTAATAATTCGTCCATTTTTAGCACCTAATGTACTAAACATACGAAAATAACAATGTATGATGACGCAATGAATACCGTATAGAAGTTGCTAGCAATAATATCAACCTGAAAATTCTCTAACTACTTACAAGTATTAGTAATCTTAGTCAGTCCTATAACACTAGTACCATTATTTACATGCATTATAACATGCGGTTATATAATGATCCAGGGTAATAAATATAGATACTTATTATGCCTATTATTCAAGTAACATAAAGTCAATAAGAATTATTTAGATAGTTCCTTAGTAATCCTTAATAACAATTGCAATTGTTAATAAGTACACAATTGTAAAATCTTTCAATAGTAATATGCAAACAGGTGCAAGTACTTGATCATAATAAATTGAATTCTTCCTAGGGCGTGTTTAAATGCATTGCCGTCATAATATTGGCAATCCTGGAGCAAATAGTCTACTTCGTCACTGTCTGGAACTAAGAAAAAACTTATATATTTATTTTGTTACCCAACATCAAAATCCCTGGTAATTTATAAATTTAGTATACAGTATAAAAGGTAGGTATACTGTTTTAACAATATTATAAGTCAACACAGTATTTTCTTTTATTTATTTATTGAAACCACTTTCGTTATGCATACCTAACAGTGGCGAAGAGTGGAAGTTGAAAAAAGAGAAACCGGAGCAAAAAAAAGTCTAACCTAACAGAATATCAGCTGTAAACCACCGTCATCGATGTTTTTATGGCGATGAAAGACCCATAAACCCGATAAAACAAAACATTTTATTCAGTTTACGACTGCCAGTCAACGAAAAATATTTTTACTATAAAGACATATATGGAACGAGATTGTCATATCTCGAAAAGCACGACTTAATTATCAAAAAGAAATATGTTACACTATTACATTCTAATGGAATCAATGCCATTTTTATGGTGACTTACTAAATTGAAACAAAATTACCGTTAACTTACACTTATTCGTTATTAATCACTTAGCCCAGTTTATTATATCAGAATAAAACAATCACAAAACTTCAAAATCGAGCATGCATGTATGCTTCACGTAAACAAATATATCACTGCACCTATTTAAATACAATCTAAAACAAAGAAAGAAATAAAGTACCTGTTAAAATACTTAAAATATATTTTTTAATATAGAGATATAGATACGCTCACCCTTTCTCGCTTCCTCTTCTAAAATATATAGATATCTATAACTATCATAAGTCGACGATTTGCTAGTTACAAAGGGCAAATTCATTTGACCCCTTAAAGCTGCCGTTATCTTGCAAATTCTTTTAAGGTTAAATTAAATTGGTGATTATATTGATGGTGTCTTAGGTGGGAGTTAGACTTTGTTCTCTACCTAAGGAAATGAAAGAGATGGGATGCTACGGGGTAAGCCGTAAATTCACAGCTTACAACTTCGAATTACATAGATTTGATTTTGAACACTATTAATGCATGACAATCGAAAATACTTAATAACCTTTGGCGCCTACATATGGCCTTAGGATTTATGTTATATGCCAATTCCTAAAGGGAAGCGGGCAGGAATCGAGTTGTACAGAGTCTTCGCCAGTGGTTCCTACTCTACAGTACCTCAGTAATGAAACTTACTTCATAAAGAAACAATAAAAAAATTTGTATCGGATATGTCTCTAAAAAATTAAGTTATGTTTGAAAATTACAATATCATTGCACCGGTAATTGCATTGGTAATATTTTGCTTTACCATACATTCTCACCTCACGAAGTGAC
The DNA here is from genome assembly GCA_039707435.1 of Actias luna. Classification (NCBI taxonomy): domain Eukaryota; kingdom Metazoa; phylum Arthropoda; class Insecta; order Lepidoptera; family Saturniidae; genus Actias; species Actias luna. The sequence goes on along the minus strand of JAZHAC010000002.1, from coordinate 8,951,778 downwards.
TTTTATACAAAAAAAGCTATTCTGCGCAGGTGATATTGCAATCTGACACTCAATAAGTAAATTCAAGGTTGAATAACAATAAAATTTCCCAAGCTGTTACCCGAGGGCTCATACTTCACCAATGTTGTCGAAAGTCGAAAAGACTGGCACCGACATCTCTTCCTATCGATTTTGCACGTATAATGCAGTAGTCTGAATATCAGTTAACATCATGACGCCTACGAGTGAGCACAGTAAAATATTATTTATGGTATAATGATAGGAAACAAAGAAGCTAGTAAGAAATGGATAAGGGAAGAAACTTTAGAAGAGGAAGATCTGTTTCATCATAGTAGAGAAATACAATTAGTATGTTATGCTGTTACAAAAGTGATGCTAGATGCTGACATCAAATGGACAGGAACTGTAGGGAAGAACACAGAACACTCTTTATCAAATCGAAGTTATATAATGGAATTGGTGAATATACAGGTATCTATACTATAAAATTTAACAGATAAAACCAAAAGGTAAAAGGGACTTGGACATAATATTAACGTGATTAATTAAAGGTTAAAGCAATTTTTATCGTTTAAATTACGCTAAATTCCAGTTGAAAACCATATATTGTGTTATTTCTAATTTTGCATTAACGACACATTTATGAAATATTTATAAAGTATTGACACATGTGATGTATTTTTATTGCTGAATTAAGGTCGTATGTTTATTGAAATTATTGTTGTTGTATTATTATTATTTTTTATTTACTCGCGACTTTAAAAATGGAAACCCCAAACCTAAATTTAATAACCAACCAGGCACAAGGAAATCTAGTGAGTGAAGCAGTAATTAGTTTATATAATGTGTGATATTTTCAAAATTTTGAATACTAAAGTGTAAACTTAAGTTCTACCCAGTTACAAAAATAAATATTATGATGCTAAAATTAAAATAGAAGTTTACTGATTAATTGTTTTACCACATAGATGCACCCAGTAGTGGATTTGTCAGTAGACTGAGTAGGCCGGAGCCTAAGGCGACAGCTATTTATTTGTGTTCGCGACTCCGGTCGCGTGGAACTAAAATATTATTTAATTATTTTCATAAAAAATGTTATATAGTCTATATTACTCAGAGCTACTGAAGCATTCTGATGGTGAAAGAATTTTTGAAATCGTTTCAGTACTTCTTGAGTTTATTCGTTGTAAACAAAAATACAAAACTTTCCTCTTTATAATGTTAGTATAGATATAGATAGGTTTTAGCGTTATGGTCATATACTCACCTCATCTTAAGTGATGAAACGGCCCAAGATGGTGGACACGCTAACCTGTAGAGGAGCTGGCTCTCAAGTGCAACTGCCGGAACATACCTATTGGTATTTGGGGTAGATTTTCAAGTTGAGGATGGTAGTTAACCAGGCGGGCATTGGAAAAAACTCTACCACCATGCTATGCTTTCCTCACGAGGTTTTCTTTCACCGAAAACTCAAGTTCATTGTAGGTGGATTCGAACTCACGTCCCTTGACGCGGTGTCCGTACACACTACCACCGAGCTATCAACGCTTCTGATTTTAGACAGATTTTAGAGGCGGCATATTTGGGTTTTTTTTTTTAGATAGCGAAATGATTCATACTTTACTTTAAATTTTGCTAGATAATATGTTTCACCACTTAAAATCAAAGCCTAATGTCGATTTCTTTTACAATTTACGTAAAATCTAATTGTAGAGGTAGGTAAGGACGGCAAAATTTGAATAGCCTACCGGCGGCAAAGTGTAAACCCGACACTGGATATACCTACTACAAAAGTGGTCTTTACTTTCCAGTGAACACGCAATCATAATTTAATATTCCAAAAACAGACATTGTTCGCTTTTATATAATTCAATTTTTTAAATAATATGTAGCTGATGTTAAATTAAGATCACAATATGTTCACTGGGATATAATCAATTATTTTAGGTGCTAGACCAGATTATAGAATATTTATCGAGATTAGTGAAATCATATTACAAGTTGAATCCAAAATTGGCACGTTTGAAAAAAGACAACAGTCTACTACAGAGTAAACATGACCATATTTTTGAGAAACTATGCAGCAGCCGTTTTATAATGTTACAATCGATGCAAATATTACTGAATACTATTTTAAATACATGTCTACATAGAGAAGATTCCAGAAAAATGATTGAATCTTCATTGAGGTAAGCTTTAAAAGTACCTATCCTTATCCTTACTAATATTATAAATGCGAAATTGAGTTTGTTTGTTACGCTTTCACGTCTAAATTGCTGAATCGATTGTGTTCAATTTTGATATAGAGATAGATGCGATTTTGGAGACGCTGATAGGCTACCTTTTCTCGCGAAAGACGTAATAGAAGTGAGGAAAAGGGAGTAATAAACTTAAAAACAGTAATGAAGTGGTGGTACAAGATTATTAAGATACTTTATTATGCTCTTACGAGCTATGCGGGATATAATTATGCATTCCACATTTTGAAATAGACTCTTGCAAATAACAAAATGCTTTGCATTTGCAAAATGCAAGAAATAAAGTTCTTTGAGAATCTTAACAGTTTTAAACTCACGGAAACATTTTAAACGTAACTCAGTATTTATTTCCATGAGTATTTTATAATTTTATTCTCAGCTTATTATACCCATAACCAATATAGGTAGGAACCCTTAAAGTATGGACCCATCCAATAGCACGAACATATAAGCACTTCATTTTCTCCTTATAATAGTTTTTTTTTATACTTAAGGTTTAGCGTTATGGCCATAATCTCACCTGATCTTAAGTGACGATACGGCCCAAGTTGGTAGACACACTAAGCCTGTGAAGAAACTGGCTCTCAAGTGCAGCTGCCGGAACACACCTATTGGTATTTGGCGGCAGGTTTTACAACTTGAGGGTGGTAGCTAGCCAGGCGGGCATTTGAAAAAGCCCAACCACCATGCAAAAGGTATACCTACTAAAAAGTGAAGCATCAATATTTGGATTAAGCATGGAGTTGTTTTCTATAATAGTAAAAAATACACTACTTGTGCTTGTACTTGTGCACACACATCTTTCTTTCCACTCTATGCTTGGGGCTCCTAGCATTTTCTATTTTTTGGTATATAGCTAATAGGTATTTGGAGACAGATTTTCATCTTGGAGGTGGTAGGTAGCTAGGTAGGTATTAACAAATACCTTATCTCCTTGCAAAGGATTCAGAAAGATGTTTTTCTTTATGGCAAGCTTCGGCTCACGGCAGCGATTTGAACTCACGTACGTTCATGCTACCACTGTGACCCATCATAGTTCATTATTGCCATCATGTAAATGTAGAAATTTTAATGTGATATGTATTTAATACTGAATTTAACATATTGCTCTTTGAATGTATGGTGTTATTCTATTTCGATTTTTTATATTTTCAGTTTGGTAATCATATACAATCACTTATTAGGCTTGAGTTATAAAAAATTTACTATAAAATATAACATCGGTAGTAATACATATCCTAATACGATAAGTCAAACGAAACCTATTACTTTGACTAAAATTGTTCAGGTAAGTAAAAATCCATTCGATTATGCATTAAAATTTGAAATATATGTAAGATGCTAAGAGGTATAGGTTATAAAAGTTAAAAGATAATGTGCAAATATTGCTATATTTGTGACGTCAGAATGAATATGAATATATAATATAATTTAGAATATGACTGATATTTGAACACTACAATAATGTACTACTGGATCGCTTAGATGTGTCGCGTTAGTAATTATGCGTCGCGTAATGGTAATTAGATAAATAATGAGAGTTGTCCCTGGTCTCTGGCAACACGGAAGATTGAAGTATCGCTATGGTGTGTTTGAGTAGGTAATTTGACGGTGCTTAAGATCCGATAAGACTAGCCACACGCCCATCTCGCCTTGGTCTGAGACCGAGTAGCATAGTGCGTTTAGGTACGCATTGCGAAAAGCAAGCCCGAAAACTAATATTTAACATCACGTCAATAAAAAAAGAAGTTGGACATGATATCCGGACCTTTCGGTTTAATCTAAATTCATTTACAGCTTTCCCTCCCGCTTTTTCTTGGACAAGCTACGAGTAAGGTATGTGGCACTCACTTAACACAAAAAGTGACGGAATAGCTTTATATATAGTAGTAACACGATAAGCTACTAGGCTAGGGCAGGGATGTTTGCTTTGTGTCAGATGTTCAGAACTAGGAGGCAATCGAAAATTCCTCACCGCCATAAAGAGATACAAAACAGTTATACACTTAATTATGTTAGAATTATCGTTACATAATTACAGATTTTATCAAAAAGTCGTGTGGAACTAAACTGTCGGCGGTTAATCAACTGCTTAGTTGTAGCGTACAAACCTGAAGATAATTATGATAATATGGTCACTTCAAGTTCTGCGGAAAGTTTGGAAATTTATCAGTAAGTATTTTTTGAGGGAACCCTTTTTACACGCTTTATATTAGCTTCACCTGTATGTATGTATGTATGTATGTATGTAACCGACCCCTTTTTCCAAGTAAAAGACATCAACGGGATCTAATTACACGCTTTATATTAGCTTCACCTGTATGTATGTATGTATGTAACCGACCCCTTTGAGCTCGATTTTGTCCTACTTTGAACGATCAGATTTAATTCAAACTTTGCGCATCTGTCAAAGATCGATGACAATGCAATGATCCGATCAAAGCATCCGATTATCCTAATTAGATTCGCCAGGATTAATTAATTCCTTTCCGCATCCTTTGCATGCGAATAAGAGAAATAGAGCTAGTGCGCTTTGCATGCGAGTAAGAGAGATAGAGCTAGTGCGCCAGTTCCAGTAACTAAAAAATAAAAAATAAATAATAGTTTAAAAATCTAGAACACACGCTGTATATAGAAAACTAAACTAAAAAACAGAAAATAAATTTTAATAAATATTAATTAAGAATAATGTAATTTTTTTAAATAAATATAAGTTATTAATAGTTTGAATAAGAAAGAAAATGTTTTTTTGTAAAAAAAGCGTGGGGTGCATGGTGTCAATAGTTATGAATATTTAATTGACAGATATGAGAAGGATTATCATTTCGATAATATCTTGAAAAGCACCCCCGCTTTTTTTACAATAAAACATTTTTTTTTTTGCTTATTCAAACTATTAATAACTTATATTTATTATTATTTTTTACATTATTCTTAATTAATATTTATTAAAATTTATTTTCTGTTTTTTAGTTTAGTTTTCTATATAAAGCGTGTGTTCTAGTTTTTTAAACTATTATTTATTTATAATTTAGCTGTTACCGCGCGCATTTAGTACATACGTTTCTTTTTTATTATTTTTACTCATATTTTATAATTTCTCTAATGGTATCGACATATTTTTACTAAAATTAGTGGAGATTAATTAGCAAAAATATTCTTTTTGGATATTATTATCTCACAATTTATTAAACGACTAAGTATTATTCATTATATATGCTATCAATTGTAATATTCCATGTGTAAATAAATTAATTTAAATCGGTAGGTATTTAAATAATATATTTCTGCAAACTATTGTTATGTTTTTTAAATGCTCTACTGATAACCGTAAGTAACAAACCTTTTAAACGATGCAGATTCACCTAGATTTTTAATGTTATATTAAATCACAACATAGGTAAATACAATTAAAAATTAAATTATTTTATATTGAACTTAATTGTCGGAGATACCTATGTTTGCTAAATATGCGTTAATTGTTTCCAGCACACTGACAAAACACATAACGCCACCAACATCGGGAGATACCAAAAACATAACTGTAGAGAAAAGACGGCAAGTATTTACCGAGGTTAAAAAAGCGAAGATGAAACAAGCACAAAGTATGGTCGAAACGAAGAATGAAACTAACAAAATATTAAGTGAAATAGTGAGTGGACAGAATTCGGATAGTGAAGTGCCTTATACGTCGTTATTGACTAATGAATGTAAAATGGAGAACGTTCTTATTACTGAAGGTAATTGTAATATACTTATTTTATGTCTTGTATGACTTGCCATCACCAACATTTCAAGTTTTTTTTTTGTTATTTTAAAAAAATCTTTTTTTAGTGCTAACCTTCGTCGTATAAGAAAATCTTGCATAAAATTGACTTGAACCCTTTAATTTTCTTTACATTTTCTGCCACTTGGTCTTACAAATAACAAATATGGTCAACAAATAATGAATACCTTCTCAGTGTACACATCCTTCTATATGTAAGTTTACATCAGTCACACATCATGTGTAACAATTGTGTAAATAAAATATGCAAGATTTGTTTAATGTTTTCAAATTAACATGTAACATGTTCATTGATTATAATACGGCTGTTAAATTTGATCACCTCCAATAGAAAATAGCGATATTTTTGTTGAAAATTTCTGTACATGTTTAGCTTTACACACTTATAATGGATATAATATAGAGCAACATATATTTTTAGTTGGGTATATCTATATCTAATAAAGAAAAGCAACTATGCCTTTCAGGTAATGTAAACATGATTTTACAAAATGAAGAAATCTACATAGAAATTCTGTTAGACACGGTAGCGAACATATCGCCATCGTTATTAGGTGCAAATGGAATTAAGAAATATAAAACTGGTAAATATTTGGCTTTTAAATAATTTATTTACGCTTCTCGGTTCGAAAATTTTGTTCTATTAGATCGTTAATATTATATACCAGTGCCCTTAGCCAAGGAATCTGCTAATGTAGGCCATTACGCGAATATCAAGTGAGACTAGCCATACAAGCAACGAACACAAACACCCACACTCGAAACAATTATTTTCACACAAAAAATTGTTCCGTGTAGGAATCGAATACAACACGCGTCAGCGAGGTGACTTCCATTAAGTTATTTTTTCTTACTAGGTCGTTTGCATGCAAGTAAAAAAGCAGCTCATAAAGTGACTGAATATTATCAAAATATTCTCTGGGGTGACGTGGGAAGCTGCCTGGAACATATTGTGTTATGGTGGTCATCATATCCTTTGGCTATAAGGTAAAATATATTTTAAGAAACTTCAATATGGATTTCACTTAAAACTGAAAGCACGGCAATATGATTTATATTTTGTGGGATTTACAAATAAAATTTGGTAGAACTTTTATGGTTAGTTGATATCAGACAGGACCAATAGGTACACCATGGGGTTTTACTCATAATGTTTTATATTTATTGTTTCATAGAGCGAGAGGTATGCACCCGTTACATAAAAATAGAAAATTGTTTCTCATTATTCTGTTATTATTACTTGTTATTTCTCTCGATACAGATCACCAAATACAAGTCAGAATCTCCGTCAATGGTTATTTAGTACTTTCAATTTAAATAGTGAGTACCTACATTATAAATAAATGGGATTTAATGTTAATAATGTGTATTTTCCGTGTGTATTCTTGTATTCCAGACACACCTGATTTAATATTAGCAACGCTGAGGATATTAGCTGATGCTTTGGGTTGTCATGTTACATCTACATCATGGGACAGACATTTTGGGTATATATTATATTTTGTTACTTTTTTAGTGTTAACACGTTTGGTCCTGTGACGTCTTAAATAATGTAATTATAAGTTTATAAATAATAATTGTCTCCTGTACATTCTGTTGCAGTGAATTACCTATATATAAAAATTACTTAGTACGGTTGTGATATATATAGGAATATAGTATTTTTAAACTCCAAAGAAATATCTGGCTAGTAAATTAACTATATTTTTCTTATAAATTTGAAGAAAAAAAGTAAGCTGTTAGATGACGCCCTTTCCCTCGAATTCACTTTAAAAGAATTAGCTTACGTAGAAACGTCCACCGTCGATTTTATCGCCTTTCCTAAAATTACGACTATAACAGAATACTTATAATATTGTAATGAAATAGCAACTAAAAGTAACTTTGTTAATCTGTGCTTAATTTTTTTTCGACTCTTCGAATGTTGTGAAAATATATAACTTCAAAACACATTTTACTACACACGGATATAAAATATACTTGTTTAATATTTTTTTGTATAAGGAGCTTTTAAATTTTAATTTTATATAATTACAGCTGTGTTCTTGACTTCGTTCGTATGGAACTAAAATTTTATTCAATAATTTTCGCCGTTTTTGTAATTTTTTTTCAATATACCTTTGCTCCTATAGCGTAATGTAAATTAGCATATATAAAGCTTTCCTCTAATATATTCATATATTCAAATATATTTTATCAAATACGAAAAAAAATTGAAATCTAACTGGTAGTTTCTAATATTAGCGCGATCGATCAAACTAATGCAGATTTTTATAGCCTCGAGTTATATTGTATTAAATATTTCAGGGCCACGCTTACAACGAACCTAAAGTCAACGTCACTCAAATTATATCCTGACCTATCTTTATATATATCTGAGGTAAGTAGTTTAATAATTATATCGGGTATTGTTTTCTCTTTTAATGTGTAAATGAAGTGAATATAACACACACATAACTACAAACATTTGTAGCTAATGTTTTAGTCTCAATAAACTCAATGTTGATCTTAGTTTACATTAATCGTATACTGAATAATTGTTTACTGTACTCGGAATATTTGGCAGCTATAATCTAATACATGTGTTTATCAAATTTCATATTTAGAATATACCTAACAATAGTTGAAAACTTATTATGAAAAAAAAGCAAGATAAATTAAGATTTTTCCACGAAAATTTATATTCTGTATATGTTACATATAGCCGTACCTGCGACCTCGTTCGCACGGCACTAACAATTATTTAATCATTTTTGCCCGTTTTTGTAACTTTTTGCACAACTATTGGTTGCCTGATGTTAAATACTGTCAAGCGGTTTCTCAATGATTGCTCTATCAAATCCTTACTGATATTATAAATGCGAAAGCGCGTTTGTTTGTTACGCTTTCACGCCTAAACCGCTGAATTGATTATGATGAACTTTGGTATAGGTATAGATAGGGGCCTGGAAACGGTGATAGGATATTTTTTTCGCGAAAAACTTAATGGAAGTGGGGTAAAGAGACAGATAAACTTTGTATGAAACTTTTTATTGCGTTATCCGATTTGTTTGACAAAATCATTAATAATGCAAGTGAAGCCGCAGGTGAAAGCTAATATTAATATAGATGACTTGTCTTAATAGAAAAATATAAGACAGAGTTTATTAAAAGCATTGCGTATTTCATGACTTAGGTAAGTGTAAAATACTCGATAATAATTCGAATGTAAAGTGATGATTTCAGTGTACGATATCTGGAGCAAACTTTGCAATGATGCTTCAAGAGCTGGTCACTCTAAATAATCAGTGTGAAGTGACTTGGGAGTATATATTGGGAGCACCTATTGAAGATTTACCCATAGTTGAGCAGATACCAATCTTACACAGACTTGGTATGTTTAATATAAATTTAATTTCGTTATAAATTTAAATTTATTATCTTAAAGACAGGTTTTTCATTTACCTTCACAAAGAAAACTTGCGTACCTTATGAACATTTATATGTAGTTCAAAGATTTTACCGCTTTGGACACAATCTCACCTGACGTTAAGCGACGAAGTAAACCAAAATGGTGGACACGCTAAACTTGTGAAGTAACGGGCTCTCAAGTGCAACTGCCGGAATACACCTATAGGTATTTCAATTTTTAATATTCAGGCGGATATTAGTAAAAACCGTACCACCATCTAGGGTTTCATTACGATATTTTTTATTCACTGAATGCTCAGGCTCATTGCAGGTATTTAAACTCACGTCCATTGACCCAGCGGCCGTGCAAGCTACCACTGAGCTGTACTATAAAATAAACAATGTGACTATGGCATTGAATATATATGTTTATATGGTCATCGTAGAAAAATTCCTTTTCAGATCACTCTATTCATACGTACAGATTATGGTGTCTCGCACAAACACGTCGTCTCGCAAATCTGTGGGAAATGAATAACTTTTTCCGTATATTACATAACGATATGCAAGCGTGCATGGAACAATTAATGAATTTAAGATTTGCAGATCATTCAGCAACATTAGAATCAGGTAGTTTTTTGTGTGATTGAACTTGTATCGCAGTATTAATTAAATATAATCTCCGTTAGTATCTTTTAGGTAAAATAGGCGTTCATGAAAACGTTTGCGCAAAAATGCGAGAGAAATTAGTGTCCGAAGTAAAAGATAACATTCTAAAATTGAAGGTAAAGTATGTAAAATATGATCTTATTGAAATTAGTCTTAAGTCACTTTCGAAGATATTGTCTACTCATATTATACGTACTAACGTCAACTTTTTTATAAGTCAGTTGATTTTTTTTGGCGTACACACATAGTTGTATTTTTATCTAGCAGAATTAAATTTATCCACTTTATTTATATTTTTCGAAATAGAATGTAAGTCTGTAATTGAGTTTTAACAGGCAACACGCGCAAAGGAGCGGGGACAACAATCTCAATTCACTTCTAAATTCTAAAATATCAATAGGGTTTAATAATATCTGTTTATTTTAGGAAGCTATAGAGGAAATAAACACCGTTCTGTCATCGGTGTGCACTACAACGAGTCTCGCTCATTTAACAATGATATTCCCTAGTAACGCAGAATGGCGTAGGATTACAAGCCTAGCGCATACTAATCATTCTGGATATGTCAACGAATTTCTAGGTATTTATGAAAAACTAGTTTTTATGTGCGGCTTCGCTCGCGTTAATATTGATTTAATATTCAAATCGGATGCTAAAATAAAAAAAATCATACAAAGTTAATCCCTCTCTTAACCGCTCTTCCAGTAAAGTTTTCGCAAGATAAAATTCCCATCTAACTCTATATACCAAAATTCAGCTTAATCGATTCAGCGGTTTAGGCGTGAAAGCGTAACAACTAAACAAACTCACTTTCTCATTTATAATATTAGTATGATATATTAGTATCATTTCTAATGACTACGATTGGCGATGCGATTTAAGCAGTTTACTTTCCGCTGCCGCCGGCTGAGTGCTTTATTTGTGTGATCCACAAATGATTATTTCGAGTGTGGGTAACACTTTGTGTTTGTTAATTGTATGTTCTGGACAATTGATATTAGCGAAATTCTCATACGAAAATCGGAGAGTATGCTGCAAATTAGCAAACTAAACTTGTACGAGGATCCAAGGGTATATTATAAAATCTTAGCCTCTAGTTAAAATTATTCTGGGATCCGAAGGTATGCCATTCAGTCTTAGCTTTACCTAAAATTGTAAGTGGATCCGAGGGTATTTTTAAGGTAGTCTTGTTATTAAAAATGTGAAACTTAGGCTACATCCAATATTTTATAGACACATTTATTATTGATTTAATTACACACACACACTTCGTACGAATACTCGTTATTAGAAAAAGATATTATTATTTTTTACATTTAAAATCGAAAAAACACATAATTTAATACTTTGTTAGCTCCCGACAATTATCTGAGCAGTGTTGAAATGTTTTGCGTACCAAGCCAACGATTTCGAACGCATGAACTAGAAATATTATGTTCATAACAAAAAATAAATAAATTATAAATACATAGTAACTTTTGCCATTTTATTTCAGATAAAATGTTACTACCAGTGATAAAAGCAACGCAAGATGTCACAACATTAAACATGATACTGAGAATTATGTGCGAGTCGTGGTTACATCATATATATGTTGCAAAAGTTAAATTCAAGTGAGTTGACCATTATTTTTATACGGATAACACAATTTCATACATGGGGCCCATAAATGCCATACTAAGTAACTAAGCAAACAACTGATAAACATTTATGCATCACAAATAAAATCTCTAAAAGGAAAGCAAAATTTGTCACCAAAATTAGTTTACATAAAAGCAGTAGCTTAACTATACCTACCGTCTGAGGCCCGTAATAAATTCATTGAATGGGGCTTTAATAAAACCGCCACGTTGTAATTTAATTTTAATAAATCATTAAAGAAGACACCCAACCGTATTAGTAATATAGTAAGTAGATATTTATAAAAAAATCTTTTTCCCAAGTTTACTGTTGCGTAAAAGTAACAATAACATCACCAAGGCTAAAAGCCAGAGGTCGGGATATAGAATTAATAGAATTAAAAAAAATAGCCAAGCTACGTAGCCCGCCTCGTCTCAAATAGTTTTTAAAATACGTTTTTTTCAGTTTTAGTTCCGAAAATAATATTTTAGCTAGCTGTATTCCGGGGACCCATCGGGCCAGAGGCCCTTGGCATTTAACCAGCTCTACAACGCTATAGTTAAGCTACTATTTACATGTCACATAGCTGAAGTAATAAAGTCAAGACAATCCTCTAGATTAGGAGGTTAGTTTGCGTTCTTAATCCGCGTTGTAGCTAAGTAGGAAATCTGCTTAGTATAGGTTCTTATTTAGGATAAGTCATGACCGTGGTTTCTTTTCGCGTTCCCGGCTCATTTCGTGGTACCTTTTTGCTCGTTGTCTCGGGCTGAGTGAGTATTCACCCCCAAAGCTCAGTGAAGCTGTGACATCCCCTAAAGGCTAACAGCATAGGCCCAGTAAAAAAAAAGTTCATGTATTCAGTTGTTTTATAATGAATTATATTTTAATTAAGTTAAAACTAATAGTAAAAGAATAATGTATTAAACATTAACGTATTTTATTAGTAAAGATGCTGCAATACAGTTATTGGCAGACTTTAACGAAGTGCGGATGTGGTTGAACAAGTGCAAAGTACTTACAGCAGACGCAAGAAGACAGATGCTGCAAAATGAAGTTTTAAGGTTGCTATTTTATTAGAAATTCTCTTGTTCGCAACAATTATTATACTAAATTTCATGTTGTCTTCTAATGTCTAGTTTTTTAAGAGAAAACATTATTTAATATCAATATAATAATCTATGTATATTGTTACTTTATTATAAAAAACAATTAACCTACAAAATAAACTTACAAAAGCGTACAGAAGTATCTATATATTTAACAAATCGCTTTTAAAAATTATTACATATTTAAATATTGTATAACTTATATCTCAAATATTGCTTAATTAAATACAAAATTAATTTTTGAAATCCGACTGGTAGTTCGTAAGATTAGCGTGTTTAAACAAGTTTTTCCTCTTTATAATATTAATATAGATACACTAGCACATAATAATATTATTTACATATATTCAGGAGATGCGAAGGAGTAGGCAGATTGTTGCTGCATGCGCCCGGTGACTTAATCTCTATGCAAGATTCTACAATGCAAACAGCACAACATTTACGTAAAGATGGTAAATATAAGTCTTAATTACTTTTAAAAGTACCTTATAGCACCCTATGAATCTAACAATATTAATACATATTGAAATAGATTTGGATTTTATCCTCTAGTTTCGCGTTTGAGATAATAAACAATTTGACGTCTTTTTATATTATTCCCCAGAACAGGTACTATGATTTTTCCCACTCCCCATTTCTGGAGTAAATCTATATTAATATTATAAAGCGGAAAAACGGTTTGTCTATTTGAACGCGCTAAACTTAGGAACTACAAGTCAGATTTCAAAACTTCTAACATTACGCTACCACTAATAGGAGCAAAGCTGCATTGAAAGAAGTTACAAAAACGGGCAAAAATTATGTATTAATATATTTTTTAGTTCCACGCAAACGATGTCGCGGACGAATCGTGTCCAAGCAGATCTCGCGAAACAAACCCTAGGCGTATTAGTTAGATTAGAAAATAAATGTGAAAGCTGTCCCTGGTCTATGGCAGTACGGAGGTTCGAGTATCGCCATGGTACCTGTTAAGTCATCCGACAAGTCTCCATACACCTCTCGGTCTTAGCCCAGGTTACTGTTTAGAAGCCGTTCAAGTATTATTTACGCAGTTTTTGAAGATTTTGACCGTCTCTCCCCCTCATGTAACGCGCCGTAACCCTCCCCATCCCCCTCCTCAAATGTTAAAGAGAGCATCTTTACCTAAAAGTGATAATTATGTTATACCTTTTTATTTACTAATAAACTCTTTAAATAGATAACTTATTTATCTTAACCACTGGAAATGCGAATAGAAATAGTTGAGGTCGATATTACACCCTCTACTATAATAATTTGTTGCTTTTTACTTAGGAAGGTATTTATTGAATGAAGGAAGAGTTGTCGTAGCGATTTTATGCAAGCAACAAGTATTAAAGATTCAGCGCCGGACCTTGTATAGTCCGTCTAATCACAGTGGACACTATCGTCTAGCCTATACTATCTTGTTTAATAGATAGTATGGTTCGCTACACCATAATTTTGCAGCGGTGCTACAAAACACATACATTATTGTCTTTTTTTTAGAGAACGACACCCCGGACCAGCTTATGCCCGCAGAAATGTACGTGCCTAATCAAAAGCAGTGGCTGACACTCCGCGCGAAGAAACTCAAGGGCCCCGTTTCGTTTACGTTTTGTTGCCTTGTCTTAATATGATTGTTACCTGATTGATATCAATTAAACGCATTTCTTCCTCAGTGGAGTTTATTTATTTAAGGAAAAAAGATATTACATAGTCATTATCTTATACAATAGAACAATACATTTGAAGAGTCCACTGCAATCATTATCCTTAAAATATCGAGCCTTTTCAGGGAAATCATTGTAAGAGCCTAAAAACTTTAAAATGTTCATATCCTAAAACTATCTTTGTAACTTAGAAGTAGTATGTTTAATAGCCATTATTTTAATAGATCAGTGGTTTATTCTGAACAATAAGTCATATTTTTTTATAAAGATATCGTAAATACTTTTTAATTAGGAATGAATGTGAAAAGTGCAATTGTCGCTTACAATATTTTCCCTGAAAAGGCATTCACATTACAAACTAGTCATACTTCTGATATTCGCATAAATCTTACTTGCGTGCTGAATAGCTGATGTTCAAATGTAGGTCGTATTTTCAACGATTTTACCCGATTTCGTCCGAAACAGTCGCATATTAACAACCGTACTAAATTAATAAAATCGCACATTTCTACTTTATGGAATCCTATGCAAATATGACAAACGTCTAAAATTCTAAGTCAAACGTCTAAAAAACACGTGTTTGAGTCTATACACCACTAAAAGGTCGCAAAAACAAAAAAAAAATAGGTCCTCCATTCTGATCAACAGATTTATCATTATTGTCATAAACAATACTGATTTTTTATATTCGAACCAAAAAGTTATTTCATTTAAACCATATATTTGTGAGTTATCTTAAGCATTCTTTAGCTAAGCTTCTTTCTTTAGTTTTAGCTAAAAAATCTGCAACGTGAATTAAGGTAGAGTGGCCAAATCTGTATATGACATCTTATGAACATTCATCATTATTGCAGTGGACCTTTCATTTAATAATGTTTTGTCAGATGATCTCAATCGATTAGGAATAAATTGCACATCGTCATCGTTTATACAGTCACATTATTCGTATTTTTAATGTCATAATTACTAAGGAAGTGATCCTCGATGGTATTACCAATAGCAGGCAATTATAAAATCATTATGTATTATAAAAATTACGTAAATATGTTCTTAACAAACAAAAAAGGCATTTTAAAAAACACATCTGTAAATTTTTGGACGAAATAAGATATATAGTCACATTATCACATTAACAAATAAAAAACTTTTTTTGTTTAACTACGCTACTCATGCTCTTATACATCACGTTGGATTGTGGTCATAACGCTAAAGGGGCCGTTCACATAGTGCGCCACGCAAAATTATACCTTTTTAGACCCCTCCTTCGCCTTCATCACGCTATGTCACATTTTTTGCAACCCCCCCCCCCCCAACAATATTACGTCACAAATGATAGACCCCCCCGTACAAGATATATGGGTTACACAAATTTCAATATTTTTAAATATTAATTACTTGCAATAATAAAACTTTAATAAATATATATATTATGTAAAATTAACAACATGGTTTTAAGAACTGCGAACGTCACGTTTTCTTAGGCTCCCCTGCCCCCGGCTCCCAATATCACATTAAAAACACACACAATAAAACCCTTTAGTCATCGTTAAAGTCTACCTGTTTACATTTCTCCTTGAGCTTGTCGTACTCGTTCTTCCGTATGAGTTCTTGCTTGATGTTCTCCATGTCGGCGAGGAGGCTGCTCACCTTCACGTCCTGGAAGCGGTCGTCAGTGTCGCTGTCCAGCCCGGAGTCCTCGGTGGACTTGTCCTCGTTGGTGGGAGCCTCGTCCTCGGAGGTGGCTTGGGTGCTGCTCTCGGCGGAGCTCTCGGAGCCCTTGTCCAGGCGGTACGCCTTCGGGACCCTGTCCTCGAGCCGCTTGTTCCTCAGCGAGTTCCTGTCGAGCAGCGCTGCGCCCCTCCCGCCCGCAGCGCCCGGCCGCTTCTTCCTGCGTATGTTCTTCGCGATCACGCGTTTCTGGTGGTCCAGTTGCGGGAACAGTTCTGTAATTACATTATACGTTTATTATTATACATATATATCATACTAGCTGTGCCTGCGAATTCGTCCGCCTGGTTGTCGAAAACTAAAACGCATAGCTTCGATAATGATACAGTGAATATCCATGTTACATAATGACGTCATATGTACAACGCCATCTATCGAATATGGAATTCAACTGTCAACATTAGGTATATTTTGCGTTGCAAGTAACAGAACTGTGTGCGTGAGAACAATTTAAATTCTTATTATCTAATATCTCTTGATAAAGAGAACCAATTGTGCTGAAACAAAAACTAAGTAATACTTGGTACATTATACATACATTTGTTTCGTACATTTTATATGATGCGTGCACAGATACACAGAAAAATTATACTTTTCCTTTTTTTTTTTACTTTTTTATAATAAAATGTTTCCATATGTAACAATAATGCACTGTTACATTTTTTGTACTGTAGTTACTCTTTTTTAATAGTTTCAATAGAATTATCATTTTCAATTCTCTAAATAGCAATGAAATCACTGTAGCACTGCAAATAAAAATTATATTGATAATATAAAGCGAATCATATTGTTGGAACGCGCAAATCATAGTAACTACCCGTCGGATTTCAAGAATTCTCTTTTTCATTTGATAGAGCAATCGTTAAGGACGGCTTTAGCCCATTTAACATCAAACTGCCACCAAAGGAGCAAAGTTGTATTGAAACAAGTTACAAAATCGGGCAAGAATGATTAAATATTTTACTTCCATGCGAACGAAGTCGCAGGCAAAGCTAGTGTAGATATAATTAACACAGTGTATCGCTGATATATTTTGAAATAGAAATATTTGATTTCGGGTTTTAATCGATGGAGGATTATAGAGATAGACCTCTCAAAAACTAAATATTATTTATAAATAAATTATAAATAAAAAATACAGTAGTCTTACTAATCCGGCACGTCAACAATCCGGCGTCCTCCACATACTATGTTCCTTCCATCGAATTGCACAGCTTTACTGCAGCCGATGATTCAAAAGGTTATCCAGAAAGTATAGTTTTTGTAAACAAAACAAGTTACACTTTCACATAATTTCTCAGGGTAGTGACATAAAGGTCTATAAAACTTGGATCACATGAATACAACGATGTATTCCCCTTATGAAATGCTTTATTTTATTTATTATGGTTTTTTCTATACAATCCAGTAATTTTAACAGTCCAATGATCCGGCAGCACCTACTTCTTAATAGAGCTTAAGTAGAGATATTCGATTGTATTGTGTGTATACAAAGAAGTAAAAGAAATATAATTTTCGTTATCGAATATTAGATATTAGCTCGATTCGCGATGGCAGTTATTCGGCAACAATACAAGCCAAGTTTTGACTACTTTGACACCCTTGAGCTAGTTACCTTTTGGGCTTTGCGTCTTCCGTACTGCCTTTGAAGTACGGAGAAATTGTAGAAGCCATTCGGGCTGACAATATAGATTAAAAAAAGCTGTCGGTTATAGGACTTCAGTCAGAAGTGAACACGTCTTTCTTCTCTTTATTCTTTCTTATTTTGCACCATGAGATTAATCTGACTATCTGATTAATTCTGACTAATATTATAAATCGAAAGTTTGTATGTTTCTTACTCTTTTACGGAAAAACTACTGAATTGACAAGTAGGAATAATTCTGCAATCTGCAAGCTATTCTGGCGTGCGCTGCAAAAGTCATTACATTTACAAGTATACAATGCTAATACAGTAGAACTTCTATGAGTCGAACATCAAGGGGAGATGGCAAAAAAATCGAGTTATAGAGTTTTCGACTTATAAAGAATGGAGGTTTTAGTGTTTGAAGTGAAAGGAACAAAACATTTTTTGAGATTAGGAGATTTTCAACTTATCGAGGTTCGACTTAACGAGGTTCTACTGTATTATAAACGTGAAAGTTTGAATGTATGGATGTTTGTTACTGTCACGCAAAAACTACTGAATCGAAATTAATGAAATGTTACAATAAATATAATATTATAAAGCGGATAAGTTTATTTGAACACTCTAAATTTAGGAACTACCAGTCGGATTTAAATATTCTTTTTATATGTGATAGAGCAATAATTAAGGAAAGCTTTAAGCTATTTAACATCGCGGCACCGCTAATAAGAGCAAAGCTATGTTGAGAAACTTTACAAAAACGGGCAAAAAATATTAAAAGGATTCAATGCCAATTCAAACTTATTACGCATTCTCTTGGAAATGATTTTAATACAAAATTTTACAGTTTGCACTTTACAAAACAATATGTAAAGCTAATTTGCATATCATGAAAGTGTGTATTGTGATTGAGTACGAATGTAGAAATGTAGATTAGGGATCTTGCGATCGATTTTTAGATATTCGCAGATACAGATGAGGATTATGAGACGTTCACTTCCGTTGATACGGATGCGGATTTTAACATCTTTAAGGAAATTTGTTTAGTGCATAAACACAGTAATATTTAATATTTTTATTACACAATTAGTAAGTAGAATTCAAAATGGATGCACAATATTAAAAAAATGCATTTTCCAAGTCAAGTCTGTAGTTTCACTGATGTTTATACAGTATAACCGGAATAATGAACAACTATTCACGATAAACACTTACGCATAT
The DNA here is from genome assembly GCA_039707435.1 of Actias luna. Taxonomy (NCBI): domain Eukaryota; kingdom Metazoa; phylum Arthropoda; class Insecta; order Lepidoptera; family Saturniidae; genus Actias; species Actias luna. The sequence goes on along the minus strand of JAZHAC010000002.1, from coordinate 8,932,702 downwards.
CATTATTTGATATGTATATATCTATAATCTATTAGCTCAAATGAATATGATTAGTCATATTCAACTTGCCAAATTGCAACCCGGCAACAACTAAAGTTGAGCTTCAACCACTTTAGCACTTACAATAGTTGTTATTTCAGCTGAGTACCTTCTGCGCTTACCACAAGGTGAGTTAAGTTTAAGCAGCTTTATTTGACTTTGTAACTTTTGTAAAATAACAGTATCATTCCGTAAAATCCGCGTCACCTGAACATTTGCAATGATTATTGCGGATGCGGATGCGAGTGCAGATGTCAAAATCGATGAGAACGCTTTGCATTACGGATGTAAATATTAGCAACATTCGTAATATAGATAATTGTGATATGTATGCGTATGAGTGTATTGATATAGAGAATAGTTTGAATGTCGTGTGGAGGTATGTATGTGTCGGTACCGTGCGCAGTGGTGAGCGCCTCCTCGGCCGCGTTCATCTCGGCCTCCTGTATGGAGTGTCCGCGCGCGGCGGCGAGGCGCGTGCCGCGGAAGTACACGCCCACCGTGTACACGCGCGTGTTCGTCGGACCCACGCACTCGATCACCCTGACACACAACCAAACAAACAACCACCGTTACCATATAACATACGAATTATTGTTATTATTATTTATTTATTTATCAGGTCCATTACGTAAAACTAAACAGAAGAATTAAATTGATAAAATAATGACTTAAGAACTAAATATAAAAATTGAATGTAATACATTCCATTCAATATATTATAGTTTCCATAATACTCCATAATAAAAGAAAACAACACGACATTATTATATGACGACTGATAGCAAATGTTTCATAAAAGGACTGTCATATACAAACCTATGAGGGTTTGCATTATTGCATTACAAATATGGCTAAGTCTATTTTTTATGGAGACTATTTTCTTACGCTCAATAGCATAAAAATCATCGACACAGGAAATCGCAATCATACAAGATGAATTACAAAAACTTGGAAGTCCCTATAATCATACTTAATCCCAGAATTCGGAAAGTACAATTAACGCTAAAAAAAGCTGAGTACTATGACAAAAATGTGACATGGTTAGGGGACGGCTAAGAAAACATGACGTTCGCAGCTCATAAAACAATTTTATAAATTTCACATGTAATTACAGATATTTATTAAATTATTAAAGTTTTATAACTACAAGAAATAAATATTAAAAAAATGTACTGATATTAATTGTCAAATATATCATTTGTGACGTAATATTGATAGGGCGGTTCGCAGAAAACGTGACAGCGTGATAGAGGGGGTTTAAAAATAAAAAAAAAATTGCAATGTATTTATATGAACGGCACCTTTGCAGATTCACGTGTCAAACATAGCAACAATGTTGTCATGTTATTTTAAAATCATGAGTGAAACTATAAATTCAGAAACCACACAAAAATTCTTAAAAAAGTTCTAGCGAGTAAGCCATCACTTTGTTAAAATATTGTAATTATTACCATATATTCTGCTCACTTTAAAAATCAAGATCTTCGACAACGTGGATCAGTTGCTAAATTACGGAAAAGATTCCACAATTTTTAGTTTGCAGCTACGCATGAAACGCCGTCGATATAATTGTTTAACGATTCTAGAACTTTCTACAAATGTTCTAAAGGCAATTAATAGCAGTAGACAAATTTCAATATTTTTGATATTTATTGCTTAATACTTTAATATGTATATCATCAATACATAGCACGCGTATCATGTATATCAATATCAGAAACAGAATATAACTACTAAAAAAAGAATATAGACGTAAGTACTTATAAACAGGTATGTCGGGTTCGCCGCCCTCCATAGAGCGCAGCGTGAGGCAACACTGCTGTAGCTTCGACTTGGGGTCGTTCCAGTCCTGGTTCATGATGAACTCCTGGAGCCGCGGGAATAGACACACGTTGCAGAACACCTGGCAGTACTCCAGATTCTGGAATATATAGGTTAAATACTAGAAATCATGACAAACTGGTCACCACATATTTTAGACTCAGTAAGACCAGTAAAAGTTTTTTAGATAATAGTGTTAGGTTTTATAACAAAGCATATTACTGATCTGCCGGATAGTAAGTTAAAACACCAAGTAATGCGGGTTTTGATGTCAAAAGGCTATTACAAAGTGAATCAATATGTGAACCATGGTGAAGTCTAGAATCCATTACACACAGTCCACACTCATCTCTGTGCATCCGCTTGTAAATTATTTAAACTTTTATCATTTTTGTTACGCGTTAATTTTAACTTGTATACGTTTGGTGTATATCAATGACCAAAATGCAGCAAAAACGTGAAATATTTAATTGAATTTAAAAACGAAAAATAAGTGAATACAAAGATAATGCTCCTTCTTTAAGCCTAAAATTTTTTTTAAATAAAATAATGATTTTAGGAAATCACGATGCAAATGAAACTTTTTTTCGGATCGTAGGTATTTAACTGAAAATTATTCGACTTAGGATATTAAAATCACCTTTTTATTCATAATTGCAAAAATGGGAATGAAAATGTAAAATCAAAGCTACACGGTTAGATGATGCGAGCCATGGGTGCCGACATATTCGTCTTGGCTGTACCTTTCACATTAAAAAATAAAAAGGAGGAAGGGTCAATAGGACTTAAAGAAAAAAAACACTAAAAGCATGTGTAAAATTTTTCACTTCGAATGATCATATGCTCATATCAGTATCTTCAATAGATTTTTTAACTACCTAAGGTTTAGCGTTATGGCCATAATCTCACCTGATCTTAAGTGACGATACGGCCCAAGTTAGTAGGCATGCTAAACCTGTGGAGGAATTGGCTCTCAAGTGCAGCTGCTGGAACACACCTATTTGTATTTGGCGGTAGATTTTCAACTTGAGGGTGGTAGCTAGCCAGGCAGGCATTAGAAAAAGCCCTACCACCATGCTATGGTTTGCTCATGATGTTTTCCTTCACCGAAAGCTCGAGCTCATTGTAGGAGGATTTGAACTCACGTCCATTGTCGCGAAGTCGTACACACTACCACTGAAACGCTTGAAAGAAAAAAATATTTTCGATATATAAATAAAGATCGTATTTTAAATAAAGTCATTATAAGTGAAAACATCATGTTACAGTTACCTTATCGATAAATAATGCTCCAAGGAATGCCTCTAATAAGTCGGCTTTGTGTTTTTTCGTAGTCGGTTTTGCTTTCGGATTGTTGTAAACAGCGTAAGCAGACATGTTGAGATCGTCGCAGACGAGCGCTTGCGTGCGGTTATTCACTAGAGACGATCGTAATAACTAAAAACACCATTAAACATTTTCGTTAGTCAGTCATTTCAATCAACCGACTATTTTAATAAAGGTGATCAAATTTTCATAATCAGATTATGTAATTATACAAATATGCATTTAAAATCAGTCAGTACCAGTACCATACAGTAAGTTTCGTATTTTTTTATTCTAATAGTCAATAAACATGTAGACGGACCATTTAATGGTAAATGATTACCGTCGCCTATGAACAGCTGCAACATCAAGGGTATTGCAGCCATATTTTTGACCTTGACGGAAAGGGCTGGTTCTCGTTCACTATGCTCACAGTGAACCTTTATTTTGCGACAGTCTAAACTCGAGGATGGTCGCTAACCAGTCGGACAATAACCCTACCACCAAACTGTGGCAGATTATACCCTTGTACCTGGTAAAATTGTATACTCGAGCATTTAGCGGTAGGCAGCGGCTTGGCTGTGCCCCTGGCATTGCGGAAGTCCATGAGCGGCGGTGACCGCTTACCATCAGGTGGGCCGCTTGCTCGTCTGCCTATCGAGGCATTAAAAAAAAAATATCGCTTTCCGGAATCATTCGATTCGTATGATTACATATTGCAAAACAAAGTCTCTCGCCACGTCTTTTTTTACTTTTTTAGGTTTAGCGTTATGGATACAATTTCACCTGATGTTAAATAACGATGTGGCCTAAGACATTGGCCACGTTAAGCCTAACGGAGGCATTATGTCGCTTAGGTGCAACTGTTAAAACACACCTGTAGGTCAGGGTGATAGCCAGGAGGACATTAGAAATTGTCCTACCACCATACTATGTCATAACGATCTTTTCCTTTACTGAAAACTCAGGTTTATGGCAAGCATTCAAAATCACATCCATCGACGCGACATCCGCAGACAATACCACTAGACCATCATTACCTCAATATCATCGTTTCCAAACAATATCTGCTATCTACAAAAATGATAACTTTACGATGTAGAATAAAACTAAACTTTTTATTTGATATTTTGGCTGATTGATCCACATAGTAAGTTTTCTTCGTCTACAGATCACTGTAAATGCTTCGAGTCACATAGCAGCCTTTTATACAAAAGTTTGGACTCTTTGCACTGACCGAGAGATGTCCTTCGTGGTGATCCGGGAAGAATCTATAGAGGCGGTCAGAGACCACCAGTTGCAGCACGGTGTCGCCCAGGAACTCGAGGCGCTGGTTCGAACCCAGCGTGAGGTGTGTGAACCCGACCGACCTGTCCGTGAACGCGCGGGCTAACAGCCGGATGTGTTTGAACTGGACACCTGATAAATATTGTTATCTATCTAGTTGTATTAATATTATAAAGTAAAAACTATTGTGTTTTTTTCAACGCGCTAATCTTAGGAACTACTAATCGGACTTCAAAAATTCTTTGTTTGATAGAACTATCCAGTGTTGTTTTTTTATTTAGAAACTTCAATGATTCACTTATAAATGTACCTAAATGTATCTAGATAATGTTTCATCACGTAGAATCTAAGTCTTATATTGATATTTTTTAACAATTTATGTAGTTCTATGTGGAATCTAATTGAATAGGTAGGTAGGGACGGCAAAATTTGAATAGTCAACGGGCGCCAATAATATAAATGCGCCACTGGAGCGTCTGAATTGTGAACTTAGGTCATATGTATGGAAACACGTTACGTACCAATAGAATCCTCGAATTCTGTCAGCTTTTGCAAGAACTCAAAATCTTTTATATATTTCCTGTCGCCGAGGGGCTCCTGTTCTTGTAGAGGATGAGCATACTCCTTCGTCCAGACGTCATATAAAACTGGATCGTTGTACCACAGAGCGAGAGAAAATACTCGATCGGCTACCTAGAAATAACAGACATTAAAACTGAATATCGAACTCTGCTCCCAAAATTAAGGCATGATATTATACTGTAATGGCAATTTTATAATAATTTGTTCTCAGAACCAAAAATAGGTCTTGTTCAGACACAGAATAATCAGTGTAGATAATTTCTGTATATGGTCAATATATAGCGACTGCCTTAATAGTATCAAACTAAATGCGTCAAAACGTGCTATTCACTATTTTTGAGACCCCTAATTGTATAAGACGTGGATATAGTTACGATCTCCAGACAAGATTCTGTTGGCTATTAATAAAAATCTATTACATAGGTAATTTTAGACACGCATTTACAATCAATACCACAATGTATACGCGAAAGTTTAAAAAGTGTTGTTTTAGCATTTGTCCACAACCTCACTTCATACTAATTGACGATTGTGCCTGGCTTTGTTGTCACCATTACAAAATTCCATTTTAGAAAACAGAATTCTCAACCGTAATGTTGAGGAAAGAATAAAGATCTTTGTAATTTAATGATGCGAGTGTGAGATAAACTAAATGAAAAAAAAAAGTAACAAATGAGTAACATAAAACAGCTAAAAGAACATAAAAAAGAAGTATAAGGTTGTAGCACCCAGCGTATAGTGCTGATATGTACAATTGAATAAAAATCTAAAAAAATATTTTTTTATATCACGCTTCGCGATAAACTCAAATACTACTAAACTCATTTTCATGCGGTTTTCACCAGAGTTATTCATAAGGAAGGTTTATGTCTATAATTTGTTGAGTTTTTATGTATATCTATACAATTTTTGAAAATGTCGGAAAAAATCAAACCACTTGGGAGCTCTGACTACTAGCGTAGCGGGCAGCTGGCAATTTATTAATAATATTTGGCAATATTTCCTGTTTAATATACAGTAAATAAAAAATATATTTCTTTATATCTATACCCATATTATAAAGAGGAAAGATTTGTATTTTTGTTTGTAACGAATAAACTCAATAACTATAGGACCGATTTTGAAAATTCTACATAATAAACAGCTAGTGTATAATAAATTAAAAAATATTCCTTTATATTTATGAAATACGATGAATAACAAACCTGCAGTCCGGCATCCAGGAAGAGCGCACCCATGAGTGCCTCGAAGCAGTTAGCCATAGCGTGCCGCATCACAACCTCCCGGCAGAGGTCCGACCCGTGCGCGTACAGCATGTACTGCTCTAACCCTATATTCTACCACACAACACATATTTACACAACCATACACCTTACTATTGCATATCTATACGATTATGGCTCAGTTGGTACTGTTTTTTTTTGTATGGTTAAGGTTTTAGCCTTATGGCCATAATCTTACCTGATGTTAAGTGACGATGTGGCCTAAGATGGTGGAAACGCTAAGCCTGGTTGAGGGACTGGCTCTCAAGTGCAACTACTGGAACACACCTATAGGTATTTGACGGTAGATTTTCAACTTAAGGATGGTAGCTAGCCAAGCAGACATTGGAAAAAGCTCTACCACCATGTAAACTGTATACGGATGCCGTGTCCATGAACGTGACTTCGAATCCCTGCAATAAGCTTGACCTTTTGCTAAAGGAAACCATCATGATGAGACCATAGCATACTGGTAGAGCTTTTTCTAATGCTCATAATCTAAAATAACGGAACGCAGGGCAGTGAAAATTAAGGTAATTGTTGCGATTTGATTCATTTATAGAATTACTAGCTTTTACCTGCGGCTTTGCTCACGTTAATATTGATTTGGTCAAACAAATCGGTAGGCGCAATAAAAAGTTTCATACTAAGTTTATCCCTCTCTTTACCCCACTTCCAATAAGTTTTTCGCAATAAAAAGTAGCCTATTACCGTTTCCAGACTCCCATCAATCTCTATGCCAAAATTCATTATAATCGATTCATTGTTTTAGGCGTGAAAGCGTAACAAACAAGCAAACAAACTCACTTTCGCTTTTATAATATTAGTTAGGATGATCTGAACGTGGTACCAACCTTAGCCAGTTGTGCTAAATGTTGGTTTTGTACGATGGCAGCTCTGTAGGTCGCGAGCCCCCCCTCTGCCAGGCCCGGGAACATTTTGAACAGGTGTATAGAGGAGAGGAACTCGACGACCGCATCTCCGAGGAACTCCAGCCGTTCATTATGCTTTATCTCGGATTCGGTCTCGTTGTGTTTACCGAAACGGGACATTATGTTTATTAGAGTTACGATACCTGTAACATAATAAATTTTCATTGTAACCAGATTACATAAAATTTAAATGCATATGTCTCCTAAACTCGATAGAATATTTTGTTGAACGGTCTAGAGATTAAAGTATTTGGTATAAAATATTACAAAGCGTGCCACCTCTTGCACCATGGTTTGCTAGCAGTCCTCTAAACAAATATCTAGTTGTTTCTATTAATAGAGTCGATCCTGATACATGCTTCTCAACAATTTTGCATTTCTTATGAGGAAAAGTGTTTCACCCTGTTGCATAACCTGTGAATCTATAGAAGACTTGCAACACTTGTTGAACATATAGTACTTAATTTAATGGACCAGGACATATTCCATAAAATCTTGGCTGCACCGGCAAGTGATGAACCCAGGATTTTATGGACTTTTGTTATTAGTTGTATATATACTGTACGATGGAACTGACATGTCCTTTTTGGACCGAAATTCCTAAATTAAATAAAGACAAAAAAAAATATTATTATACTAGTTGTGCCTGAGACTTTATTCGCATGAAACCAAGACTTATTAAAAAAAACATTGCGTGGTTTTATGAAACCACAATGCAAGTGTAATTTTTTTATCAATAATAAACGAGATAATCGACTACATGGTCAGCTGATGCGAGCCATACGAACCGCCATATTGGCCTTGGTTGCTCTGACGAGCACCACCCACTTTACCCCGCTGGCAGTAATGCGACATGAGATAGATGGACGAACAACTTGAGGCGATGTAAAAAGTTTCACTTTAATAATAATTTTTGCCCATATTTGTAACTTTTATCGATACAGCTTTACTCCTATTGGTGGTAGCGTGATGTTAGATAGTCTAAAGCTTTCCTCAATGATTGCTCATCAAATATATAAATAGATTTTCAAATATGACCGGTAGATTCTAAGATTAGCGCGTGCAAAAAAAAACCTGATTTACAAAAAGTAAACTAAAAGTTGCAGTAAGTACAAGAAGTACTTCGAATAGGTAACCGTTTTTATTAAAACTGAGTTTGTTTTTCATATTATGATAAATGAAAATCAGTAACACATAATACTATTCAGGCCATAACGCACTTAAAATATAATCACCCAGTCGAAAAACATATGTGCCTTCGAGAAGAGTTACAAAACACTCTATCAGGCTATAATAATTTAGTAAAATTGAAGAGTATGTTTGTTTCAATGCGCTAATCTCTGGAACTTTCAGTCGATTTTTTTTTTTTTTTTTCTGTTATTTAATAAGATTATGAGCTATTTAATATCACGCCACCACCTTTAGGAACCGGGCAAAAATATATACATCGCTAACCAAGAAGAAATTAAAGCAACGCTGATATTACAATTTTGGTAGTCTTTCACTAAACGTATATGAAAATATAGCGTGCCTGTAAAAAATACAAATTTAATTTAAGTCTGTTTGCTTGTTCTAGCTAAACTAAGAAACGGTTGTATCGATTTCTGATGGGACTTTCCCTGGTAGCTGTTAGCTAATGTTATAAGAGGCAATTTAAGCTATTTTTATGTCAAGTTTTTATATCCTGAAGTTGAAACCCTATTGTTCTTTCCTAAATCCGAGCCGGATTAATTACTTTTTTTCATAGTTAAGGTTTAGCGCTATGGCTACAACCTCACCTAATGTTAAGTAACGATGTGGGCTAAGAATGTAGATACGCCAAACCTAGTGGAAGGGTTGGCTCTCAAGTGCAACTTCCGGAACACACCTATAGGTATTTGGTGGCAGATTTTCGACTTGAGGGTGGTAGCTAGCTTAGGCCATAGAAAAAGCCGTACCACCATGCTATTGTTTCATCACAATTCCTAGCCCTAAGCCCACGGTGATTAAGAGACTCATTTAGGGCAATAATTACCTTTCTTTCTAGTATAGTGTATCCTTCGATCGCCGTATTCAGGCTGACGGATGCCGCAGTTAGTGAGACTGTTCCTTGCGTGGTCGGGGTTCGTTCCGAAGTTCTCTCTGTACGAGGGATGTGTTAAAGCAGTTTGCAGTAAAGCACGCTGCTTAAACACGTAGTCGATTTTCTTTTCGAGATTATCCAAAGATTTGTGGAAGCGGAGGTGTCGCACCAAAACGGGGATAAGCATCGCGTGCTAGAAAAAAATAATTATTATTTAAACCACAGATTATTAATTACATACAAATATTTTTGAAGTGAAAATTCCTATGGGAAGATTTGGATAGAAAGTAAATGCATATAAGTCGTCATCAACATGGTCCCGTGACGTGTTAACGATAACACTAAATCTGTTCCTATTAGTATAACTTATTACGCTGTAAACAGCTTAGATTTACAAGTCTTAATTGAAGCTCAAACAATTAATTTGGATATCCAAAAAAAACAACTGTTTTTTTATAGCTTTGAGTTTTCACTTCTGCCGGCAGTCCTCATGACAGCTTTAAATATTTTTTTCGATTGGACTTATGCTTTTAGCCTTAAGGCAAAATGATGGAAATTTTATGATGATAGCAAACTGATGATTGCCCAGAGAAAACTGACCCTTCAGACACTTCACACCGCTTGAGATAAGAATAAATATATCGCAACTAGTATAAGAATAAATTGTACCAAGTACAACCGGCGGAAGAAATTAAAAAAGAGGTCAGTATTCAAACGAGATTGATACTGCACTGTAATATCCTTACTAATATTATAAACGCTAAAGTTTGTATTTATTACTCTTTTAAGCAAAAACTACTGAATGGATTTTAATGAAACTTTACAATAACAGCTTAGGCAACAGAATAACACATAGGTTATAATTTATAAAGATATCGTGTGAATTGTCCGAAATATAACTATAAGAGTCAAGTAAGTAGGAAAAAATTCTGCCATCTGCTATTATGGTGTGCCCTGCAAAAACCATTAGAGTTACAAGAATATAATGTATAATTGAAATGTTTAACTTTTATACTCTTACCAAAAACCCAGCGATGACATATATCTATCTTTTATGTGTTAGCCATTATCACCAAATTACTATTACGAGAATTACGAAATACACCAGATTACGAGCACAAATCAGTTTTAATGTTCTTATTACCAGTCTCCCTTTATATCATTTACTTAAAATAGCGGGTACTGGAATCAGAATTGTCTGACAAAAATCAAAATTAACGCGAGCAAAACCGCGGGTAATAGCTAGTATGTATATATTCTCATCTCTAGCAGAACGAAGAGTATCAGTTTTCTTTGGACGACCTGATGGCCAGAATTAACATATTACAACAATGAAAACACAAGTCTTCAAAAAATATGTTTACGATATTGTAGTTGCCATCAGTGTCACTAAGGCTCCTGTGATTTATTTTCATATACTGGTTATAAATTATTGATGGAAGTATGGTACAAGCAAAAAATCCATTACACTACAGAAAAGACGCCGGCGTATTGTACAGACAGAGATACAGCAATCTTTTTGAACAAAACGAGTGTTGAGTCAACTTTGTAGCACTTATACGCTAAATCCTTGAATTTTATAGAAACAAAATTATTACAAATGTAAAGGAAATTTTCTCTAGTTTAATTTATTGCATAGCCATTCTCATCGTAAAACGAGTAGAGAATATCTTCTATTCTCAAAAATCTAATTGTCGGTGCCATTTTTCAATATGGCGGCGTGAGCGGCAAAGATCCGTGGTGACAAAGTAGAAATATAGAAAGAACACGTATAAATCTACAAAATCACCTATTTTCAAAGATTCCGGAAAACTTTGTACAGGTTGAATAGTTACTTTGGGCAGTATTTTTTTTAAGATACTTCTTTTCCAAATCATACACATACAAACATTAATCTCCTATTTCATCCTCACATAGGTCGAAATTTCAAAAAAGCTGGAACAAATGTTTATTTATGTTTTACCAGTAGCGATAAAAGTATTTATTTTGATATAAGGAATAGATAGATTATCAATTTTTATTGTATTTATGGTTCACTACTTTAGCGATAATGGCTTACACATAAAAGATAGATATATGCTGTCGAGGGTTTTTTGTAGGACTATTTAAGATAAACATTTCCACTATACATTATATACGTGTAACTTTAAGGGGTTTTGCAGCGCACAACAGAATAGCTCGCAGACGGCAGATTTTTTTCCTACTTATCGTCATATTTTGGACAATTCACACAATATCTTTACAGATTATAGCCAATGTGTTATTGTAATGCATAAGCTATACTATAGTAAAGTTTCATTAAAAACCATTCAGTAGTTTTTGCATAAAAGAGTAACATACATCCATACACACAAAGTTTCGTGTTCATAATATTATCAAGTATTTAATGTTTCTAGCTTCAGAAGCTTCGGCTGTGCGTTACCGAGGCAGTCAACCAACGTATTTATATATATATTAAACACAATGTGGCAGCTACCTGCACAACGTCACACATCAGTCCAGTGCTGTGGAAGCCTTCCGATGATATGGCGACCGTGACGTCTCTCTTCATTTTACTCTGCGTTCTCATCTCTTGGAGTTTCGCTTCCTTCGCCGAGAGCTTCTGCCGTTCATTAATTGTTGGTTTTGCCATATTCGCGATCAAATGCCGGTACTTGACGTAGTAGCGCCATGCTTTTTGATATCTGTATATAAGAAATTCGTTTTCTATTGTTACTCTGCTCAGTCGATTTTCAATCGAAATTTACTTTTGAACTTAAATTGAAACTATACACCACAATCAATATAACAGTGCAATAATAACAATATTTTTAATAGTTTAAGTTTTGGTTTACGTTATGGCCACAATCTCACCTGATGTGAACTGACCATGTGACTTAAGATGGTGGACACACTATGCCTAGTCGAGGTACTGGCTCGCAAGTGCAACTGTCGGAACACACTTATAAACATGTGGTGGCAGATTTTTAGCTTGAGGGTAGTAGCTAGACAGGCATTGGAAAAAGCCCTACCACCATACTATGATTTCATAACGATGTTTTCCTTCACCGACAGCTCATTACAGGGTTTCAAACTCACGTCCATTGACACAGCATCCATACACACTACCAACTAAGCTAACATCACTTCAAAAAATATCATAAAATATCATCAATTCATAAAATATATTAGTTTAATTAATACTGAGCACAAAGAAACCTATTTTTTAAAGTAATTAACGTAATCAAAATTAAGCATTACTTTCACCAAACTATAAAACTCCTCAAAATGTATTTTTAACATCTTAGCAGAACTTTTAGTAGCAAAACAAATAACAATACTGAAAAATACTATGAAACCTTAGCATATTTAGATGTTGTAGAAATTATTTCAAGAAATGATGTGGGTTTAGTATGTTTTTTATGCTAATTGACGGCAACTATAAAGCATCTGATGGTAAATGGTTACCGTCGCCTATGCAAAACAGCTGCAAAACCAGGGGCATTATAAAGTATTTTTTAATCTAGAGTAAGCTTTACAAAACCCAATAATTGACGAGAAGCCAAGTTTACTGACTTAGTACTATAATTCTACAGACTGTTCACATCCGTTTGAATTTAAAATTTAATTTCTTTAATTAAATAATGCGATTTGGTTAATATTTTAGCCTAGCTTTTACATGCGACTTCGCTCTCGTTAATATTGATTTTGTCGATCAACTGAATGACCTAATAAAAAGTTTCATACAGAGTTTATCTCACTTCCAATAAGTTTTTCGCACAGACTCACTTTCGCATTTATAATATTATTATGATGCGAAAGTGACTTGGCTTGTTACGCTTTCACACCTAAAACACTGAATCGATTTTGATGAATTTTGATATAGAGATAGATGGGAACGTGGAGACGGAGATAAGCTTTATTGGAAGTGAGGTAAATAGAGGGATAATCTTTGTATGTAACTATTTATTACCACATAAAATTTGATTGACAGAATCAATATTAACGCGAGCGAAGCCGAACGTAAAATATAGTTTATAATATTACTAAGAATTTGATCACCTAAAGCGATCAAAAGTATGTGGTTTTTATATATAGTCTAAATGTAATTTCAAACTTGTATATTAAAAAAAAATACTTCAGTTCAGAAATGTTTGAATGAATTGTAACGTATTTTGCAAACTATTATGTTATGTTACAAAAATGTTGTCCAGTTATTACCAAATTTTCATTGACTGACCCTGAGTAGTGTACAAATAAAGTTGAAACTTACTCGGGGTTGCCCGCATAACTGAGTTGGGGTGGCCGTATACCAAAGTGAACAATTTCGGGGTAAAACTTTTTCAACTGATGGGAGTGCTTGTAGTCTCCCGGGTTGTTCGGTGGACTGCGGTCCAACTGGTCCACGCGAACTGAGCATGGCTTCTTGCCGGGATACGTTACTATCATGCCTGAAAAAAATTTAGGCTTTTAACATTAGAACATCGTTGAAATCTTATCATACCATAAATTTGTATTTAAATTTTGTATAGAATTTATTTAAATTTTGTATAGAATTTATTTAAATTTTGTATAGAATTATTTTTTGTTATTTGTCTATTAAGTAACAATTGACCGGACAAATTCAGAGATTTGCTCATGTTTACGTGCATTATGTGAATCTAATAGTTATTTTACTATTCCTCGTAACAGTATATTTTTTTGTATATGATAGCTATTAGGTCCTGTTCTACAGCTCTAATAACGTATAAAAAATGTACTTACAGTTGCGGGGAAAAATATTTTAAAGTAAAAGTTATCAGATATCGAAGGTATAACTAATCAGGCACATAGATGTTTATCTATATAAGGTGTATAAAACTTATTTAATTGTTTTTATAATTAACAAAATTACCTTTAATCTTGTCGACAAATTTCTGCCAAGTATAATGATCCATCTCGTGCACACGGTTCAAAGTGTCCGGTGGAATTAATAAACCACTTTCGTCTATTAAATACTTTAAGATTTCGCACATAGATAGTACCTTTAAATAACACGATACTTGATTATGTATATATTCATTATTAATTTATACGCTCTAGATTATGTGCCCTAAATAGTTATGTTGTTATAAAACTCTAGTTGTTAGGACATACTAAGAGTAAAATAATTTATCAATATATAACACAAAATTCAAAACAAATATAATCATATGTGAAAATTACATATACAAGATTGTATTTGCTAGGTGATATAAATAGAGCAAAAGTATATTACATTTTTTTTTCGTTAAAATACGGAAAGACTGATAAATTAGTAAATACCTCGCAACCACCTTCTGGTAGGAACCTCACAAATCTTGGCATAAAGTGGAACTGAGAGCATGATGTTTCGGTTGCCTTACCGAGGTCCAAGTCTATTAACTCCAGTAGTTCAGTAAACAGGAATTCCTCTAAAATCATTAAAAATAACAGTTTTAATATTTATTTTCATTATTTCCAATAGATACTATTATCTTAAGAAACTAAAGGACAATTCCACTATTTTAAATGTATTATAAGGTAGGGGTGCCGCAGATATGAGACCTCGAATCTAGATTTAAGTATCCTAAAAGCACTTAAACAATTTCGGCTATGGATACGAATATTTCAAACATCTGGCAGTATCAGATACCTATCTGTTGGTATATGAGAACGCAAATTTGTATTGACTAATTTACAATTTTTTTTTCTTGTTCCTGTAATATAATAATAAACTATAATAAACACAAATATAATAATCACATATATTTTTTTTTCAACTTGTAAGTCTAATTTTTTACTATAAATCTCTAACATATTGACATTATCTATAGACAAAGTAAAAAAAAATCGTTGATTCGATCGCTACCAAATACATATTAGAGGATGACCCGGTGGGATAACCTGCAGTTCGCATCAAAATTAGATCAAAATCAGTCCAGCCCTTTTCAGAAACCATAGAAAGATAGAAAACGGATACACAAATTGTTTTTATACTAGCTAGCTATTATACTAAAAGCGGTTTTAATTATAATTCATTGTTTCAATGTGTATGGAATTAGATAACAATTACAACACCTGATACTATTTGCCCTTATCCCTATGGATAAAGGGATTGGATGAATATTATACTTGCATGACTTAGTAACATCACATTGAAAAATCATACTAACAACTTACAATTCAATAGATTAAAATTAATTCTGTAAATTTACAATGCGAAACGAAGCGATGATAGCTCAGTAGGTAGTTGTACAGACGTCGAGTCAATGGACGCGACTTTGAATTCAGCTGCAGTGAGCTTTCGGTGAAGAAAAACATCATGATGAAACCATAGCATGGAGGTAGGACTTTTTGTAATGCCCACTTAACTACCACCCTCACGTTGAAAATCTGCCGCTAAACACCTATAGGTGTGTTATGGCAGTTGCACTTGAGAGCTAGTCCCTCCACTAGGCATAGCGTGTCCACCATATTGGACCACATCATCACTTAACATAACCTATAAACTATATATATATAAAAAACAATAATTACCGAATAAATCCAACTCTCGTATAGAGAAGTTCAGCGGCGCCGGCTCCTCGACGTACAGAATAGTGTATTCGATGTTAAACCTTATCACTTTGCACATCGGTAGGTTCGAAAGTTTGTAATGGGAAAACATTGAAAATCCAGAAAAGAGAAATTCATGTTCGTCGTGGCCTATTATCGTCGGTGCTTTTATCAAGAAATTCGTAGGAGGCGAAACTGTTATTCTGAAATACAATTAAAGAAATTTCACTCTACTTCCCCATATATGTCCTAAGTCCGTTATATTCAACCTGCGACCCGCCGGGCTTTAGTGGTTGACCCACCTGGCATTACTTTATTTTAAATAACCTAAGGACCTATAAAACCTAAGGAAAACAGTACCTAAATATTTTATGTTTGCGGCCCGGGACATCATGTTTGTGGTACCTATTGAAAAAAAAGTTGAATTATATCTGTCTGAAAGTTTTCAACGTTACTAAGCGTAATTTGTTATTAATTGATCATAGTGGAGAAGAAAGAGATATTCGGCGAAAATTTTGTCTTATAGAATCGGTATCACCATACATAATAGAGGTATTCTTATCTGTCTCGCGTTCTAGAATTTGGTGGAAGATTTTAGCTAGCTAGGAGCTAGCGAGGTGAGCATTAGAAAAACTTTTACCACCATGCAATGATTCCATCACGTTATTTTCCACCACCGAAAGCTCAGGCTTATTACAGGGGTTGAAAATCACGGTTATTGACACGGCATCCGTCCAAACTCCCAACTTAGCCATCATCGCGCCTCATCATCCTCGCTTATCATAGTACGGATAACAAATCAAACCATCCAAAGTAAAATCGTCGTTTTTGGGAGTTGTTAAGTAAATCGATATCGTTAAATGGAGTTTACAGTGTATTTGTTTTTGTGCCTATGACTGACCTGTAATGATATAGTCGAGATAAATTGTTTCTTGTCGGTATACACTTAGGGAAGGTTTCTTCACCCGCATACACCCCGTGCCTCATCCCATGTCTCCGGGCTCTCGCGCTGCACCGACACAAAGGTCCGCCATTCATTTCTCCCGTGTTATTGAACCTGTCAAGATAATACGATTAACGTTTAATAATTTTACATAAAAGTGGAGTTTCAGCAATTTACAATATAAGATGTCGCGAATCATTAAAGGCTTAGTTTCCAGAATTCGGTACCTTAACTCTGCCCTCCCAGTACATTCTTGATAATTTAATGTATGTCCGTAAAAACTTGCATAGGCTGGATTGTCTAAAAGAACGGCATGACTAAATACTAGACATCGTGACAAACTGGTCACACTATATTTTAGATCCTTAGTACAATGCAGTCACTGATTTAGAAAACAGACGACAGCGAGCACTTGACGTAAAACGAACCGGACTAAAAAATAAATCGCCTACAAATTTAATTTACAACTGTGAAAATGGAATCCTAACGTGCACATATTCACCGCTAAAATCGGATACATTAGTCACATAAGAGCGAAACATCTGGTCTCTTAATCTATTTCTCTCTCTCTCTCTCTCTCTGGTAGAATAAGTCGCTGTAGCCGAAATCGGCAAGGATGATTGATGATGGTAACTATAGGTTGACAAAGTACCGCGTGCCTCTGAGGCCAAGAATTCAAAAGTAACCTAACATTAAGAAAAAGTATAAATTTTAAATTAGGACATACTCTAAATCAATTAAGGTTAGACACAACTAAAGACCATATACAAATTCAAATAAATTAAAAAAGGTGAAAGCATTGATAAGAAAAGGATCAATTTTAAATAAAACTCATCCAGTTGTCAATTCTGACTATTGAAAATTCTATGGTCCGATCTTATTTTTGATTATGTTATCATCGTTATCAGAAAATTCGGATAAAAGAAATTTTATTAATTTTTTTATCTTATTTACAATAATTATAAATACTTAATACCTAAACGGTTGCAAATAAAATTTATTAAGGATTTAAGTAAAATGCACACAATATTAATAGCACTATGAAGCGATGATAGCTCAGTGATAGTGTGCACGACTTTGCGTCAAGGGATGTTAGTTCGAATCCAACCACCTACAATGAGCTTGAGTTTTCGGTGAAGAAAACATCGTGAGGAATCCATCCAGGCTTTTTCTGATACCCACCGGGGCTAGCTGCCACCCTCAAGTTAGAAATTTGCCGCCAAATATCAATAGGTGTGTTCCGGTAGTTGCACTTGAGAGCCAGTCCCTCCACAAGTTTAGAGTGTTCATCAGCTTGGGCCACATCGCCAATTAATATCAGGTGAGATGGTAGCCATAACGCAAAACCTATAAACTTATTATAGGACTTATTCTACTCCTTTCCATTCCTACATAATAAATCCCAAATATTCAACCAATAGATAATTCATCAACAGTTGTAAAAAATCAATTACACTACACAAAGTACCGAGGAACCAGTTAGTAACCCGCTCCCGAGCCGCGTCTGTGTCGCCGCGCATATCAGCGCCACCAGTCATCTATTTCACCGCGCTACGTTCATACATACTCTTAAGAGAGATGAGGCCGTTCAAGTATTACGTAACGCAATTGGGGGAGAGGGGATTCTGGTAAAACGTTACGATGCGTTACAAGGGCGGGAGAGGGATTCGAACAACGCGTTACGTAAAATCTTCCAAGTTCGCATATCGTTTATGGTTTACGGAGAATCCCTCGACTATTTCTAATCGTATTACCAGTGGCTAAGATAAATAACTTATTCATATTAATAGCTTATTAGTAAAAAAAAAGTAAAAGATAATTATGACTTTTAGGTAAAAATGCTCACTTTGGTGTTACGTAACGTTTGAGGACGGGGACGGAGGGGTACAGAAAAATGTTACGGTGCGTTACATGGGCGGGAGGTAGGGTCAAAAATCTTCAAAAATTGCGTTACGTAATACTTGAATGGCCCCTAACGCGCCGTAACATGTTTTTGTCCCTCATTCCCTCCCCCTCTTCAAACGTTACATAACACCCAAGACAAGATTTCTATTTAAAAGTCATAATTATGTTTTACCTTTTTCTACTAATAAACTATTAAAATAAAATAACTTACATAATTTATAAATCTCTTAGCCTTTGGCAATGCGATTACAAATAATCGAGGGATTCTCCGTAAATCATAAACAAAAAGAGTTGTGAACTTGGGAAATTTTAATTGCCTAATTTTTTATTTAAATAAAAAAGCCGTGTTATAAAACGCGTTGTTCTAACCCCCCTCCCAACCCTTGTTACGCATCGTGACGTTTTACTTGACTCCGCCTCCCCCTAATTGCGATACGTAATACTTGAACGGCCCCTATTAATAAATTGTCGACACCTAATAAGTTTGTCAGTTGTGAATAATAGTGATTAAAAGCCTAATAATAATCGAAACTCGGTGTTTACCTATACCAGACAACCTAAGAAACGCAATAAACTATTAAATAAAAAATTAAGTTCATACCACATCTCGGGATGTAATCTTCTTGGGTGACTTTGTTTTCTCTGCAGCTCCAACATTATCCTATCCGTGTAACCTTGCAAACCATCCTCATCTAAGCACCCGTCGCTATCGGATGACGACGATGATGAACTGCTCTCTTCAGCTGAAATTCATAAAGAATGCCATGAGAAACAAAGATTTTACAAAATGAATGAAAATATTATTTTATAAATTGTAAATAAGTCAGAGATACACAATCTTTACGCTCCTAAATATATACCTGATACAAAAACTCAAGATAGGCCTGATATGCCCCGGATATTTCAATTAACACTATTATAACTGAACTGTTGCAGAGAGCATTTTGTACAGAATACAGGGTAGGAAAAAGACAGCCAGTACACTTGGAGTACGAAGAACTGGCTGGAAACCAAAACAAATACATACTTTGATAGACCAGAAAGTCTTCCAGACTTATATGACCATTGGACAACTAGTAAATATCCTAAGGAGCTAACTTAGACTAAAAATCTACCTGCCAGAGACTAGATATCGTGCAAAAACAGTCCCTGGTCTCTGGTAAAGGAAGGTTGTGGGTTGTCTTGGTGTATTTTAGTGCATATATGTATTTGCTTATCACCCGATGGTACCCTCACACCCCTCTCGCAGCACGCCCGACGTAAACCAAGGGGATGTACACATATGTATCTTCTCAAAACATTTAAAAAAAAAAGTCAAATTGTGGCAATCTAACTTCTGTAAATCTACAATTTTCTATTTATAATTCTAGTTTTAACTGATTATGATCTTTTTACGAATACTTCTTTTTTTATTGTTTATAGGCTTACGTTATGGCCACAATCTTATCTGTTGTTAAGTAATGATATGGCCATGCTAAACTTAGTGGAATGAAATTAAGATTTTACTGTTTTGAGATTTCAATAACGAATATAGTTTACTATTACTATATATAATTTAATACTTGCTTATATTTCTCTTCATCACTTAAAGATGCAACAGATTGTGCTTCTGAAAAATGCTACCTTTACAAGTCCACATAGGTACTAATTTTACAACCACAGGAAATTTATTGCCTGATATGAAATTCACAATGATTACATGATGGAGTAATATGTTATTTTAGTCACTCAGCTATGAGGAATAACTAATCAAAGGCAAATTATCAATAATAGTACTAATGACTTCACAGATTTTAATTATAAAATAATAATAATTTCTGAAGAACTGTTTAATAAAATAAATATCATACTTACACCTATGTTTACACATTTTTCCTTTTGGTGGTTTCAAAGGAGTTCACAGTGATTACATGATGGAGTAATATGTTATTTTAGTTACTCAGATATGAGGAATAACTAATCAAAGGAAAATTATCAATAATACTACTAATGACTTCACAGATTTTAATTATAAAATAATAATAATTTCTGAAGAACTGTTTAATAAAATAAATATCATACTTACACCTATGTTTACACATTTTTCCTTTTGGTGGTTTCAAAGGAGGAAGCTCGTCCACCTCAGGCCGAGCTGAGCGCCCTCTCTGTATTAATTTGGCAAAAAATATATCACAGAGCTTTTCTAATTTCGGTAACTGCTCCATTTCTTTACCATCTTCTACTTCCTTGTAGTAGAGTTCGGCTGGTGAGCTTCTATACCATAATTTGGGGGCCTGGAAAGTGGGAACAAATACTGATTTAATTTGTAATATTGAGTATGAGCACAATATACTGTCGTGCAGTGATGTAGGTAATTTGGATAAGGATGTTGATGTCACTCGTATGATAACTTACTTAGGAAATGTACAGAAACCACTGAAACACGCTCACACACATGAACTGCCTGTGTATTCGCGTGAACTTGAATTTTTATTTCGTACAATTTTAGGACTATTTTTGAACTTCGTAAACATATAATTATTATACGTCCCATTATCCTTGAAGTGGCGCATATTGATACACGATTATTCTTTCCTGCTCTGTTAAAATTGTATGTCAACGCCTTCGAAATGACCCTCCCAGACCAGAGGATTTTAGTAAGATGGGGGCAAGCCACTGTAGTAGTAGTACTGTGATGTGGCTCACTTGTGGTCAGGCCATAGGTGCAGCAAGACTTTTATTAGTAGGATGCAAGATGCTCCTTGATAGGGGATTACTCACGTCACGTCGCCACTATAAAGTACTTGAAATCATACGTGAAGATTTAAGCCTTTCAGTAACTACAGCCCAAAATGGATTGACTACAAACAAAAAAAGACATATCAACTTTGTAAAAAAAGGCTCAATAGTAGGATTCTAAAATTAGCCTTTCGCAATCCTAAGTGCTGCACCTGACTGATTATACTAATGGACACGTATGAAAACCATTACGAAATCCCAGAGGATGTTGGGGCATTGACTTCAAAACTGGATATATTTATTTATTCTAGAACAACTAAACACATAGTGCTGGTTGAGCTTACAGTACCATGGATTATACCTAAGGACCACGCTATAAAACAAATAAATACTACAACTTCGATGTAGTACGAGAGGTACGATTAAATGACCTGAATAGGAATGGATAAGTGATTAATTTATACGCGGTTGAAGTGGGAGCGAGAGGTATACCAGCTAAACCTCTCTATAATCTTCTAAAAGATTATTGGACTTTCTAGGACTGCACTCTAGACCGTGACTTTAAAGCTGCGCTAGTAGGCTCCTACCAAATTTGGCTGGACAGGGAGATATACACGAGTATGGTGAATGTAGACGCACGTCCAAAAAAGGCCCGTTAAACCTACACCCGTGTCAAAAGTCTCGAAAACTGCTAGGAGTTTCCCTTTCTGCAACACGATGAACCCAGCACCCGCATAGTAAAACCATAGTTAGCATAAGAAGTTCACCTAAAATATGATTGTCAGTATTATATTTTTTTTATTTGCTTACGTATTGTCATAATTACAGTTTTTTCTCGTTACTTTGCGTAAAGCGCGTGTCTTTATTTTTGTTGAAGTTATAAAAAAAACTTTTATGGACTTTTTCTCACTATACCTATAAATAATACCTAAACTACCCGGGCTCTCGCCATGACGAGAGCAGTATGCGGAGAGACCGATCAGGTGCCAGGTATCACCAAATACCCACTAAAAAGACACCATGCAGACACTCAAATCTTGTACTACCACTGAGCAGGGTTAGTTTTAACAATTCTTCTAGTCTCCAGTGGGAACTGGGTTATAACATGATATAGTAAGCACAGAGACAAACTTGTCACAGTACTCTTTATTGTGTGGCATATTTTATAATCAATCTATGTAAGACAGCTGCCGCTCATGATGGACTTATTCATTGTTTTCCATTTGTACTTTGCACATTATTAATATATATGTATGCAGGCTAGGGTAGGTTCTGTTACTTTGTTTAACTATTAAAAAAAGCAATTTATTTAATTTCAGGGATGGTAGGAGGGGCCTTTCAGTCAGTTACCTAGTCACCTAGTCAGACTGAGAGACTTTGGACAAGGTGATAAAGTGATTGCAAGTTTGAATCCATGTCACCCAAGCAAGGTGACTTTGCTGATTAGCACCAGCTCTCAGTCCCCTCCATCTGGGAGGGTATGTGTAGATGCATTTCCCCAAGATAAAAAAATATATTATTTCATTAAAGTAGTAATACAAAAATGTTACCTCTTCATCATCAGAATTATGATTCTTGGACCACTGCTCCATTTTTTGTATAAAATCTTCAGAGGTTTTACAATAGTTTAATCTATAAATAAAATAAACAGTATATGTTTACGTTTTAATGTAATATATTACCTTTCTAATCCTCAATCATTGCCTTTTTTCTAATATAAAATACATAAATCTAAATATTACTACATAAGGGATATATATTTAATATTACCTTATTAATTAACCAATAATTAATAAGGTAACAGAATTCTTCTCTTTAAGAGATAAACACAAATTTATTATTTTTTTACCTAATCATATTACAAATGACCACAAATCTGTTAATTCTTTTGTTATGCCCCGGATGTATGTATAGATGACTGTATTATACAGGCTGCCAAAAAGTCGTGGATCAAACACACCTAGGGGTTAGATGGGGTCATCAGCTGCAAAAAGTTATTCTATGAGAGGTCCTTAAGATCAACCCCTGCAGAGTTATAATTTATTTTGTGTTTTTATGAGAAAATTGACTTTTTTAACTAATTCTTATTAAAATTGGAAATAATCTACAGCATGTATCTTTTTTATAATTTTCACTAGATTGGTACTGATGAGTCCTTGCGTTAGACATGCTATTTATGGTTGTTTCAGGTGTGTTAAAGTTCATATTTCAGTTTTACGATTTTTTTTTTCTTAAATCATAACTTTTTATTTACTTCGGTCCCCACTGTGAAAAAAATACTCTACCCTAAAGTGAACCTGTATTACAAGTTTTGGTGCATTTAATAAGGATTCTGAAAGGGTATTACACATGGCCATGAGTGACTCTAATATCTTTCAAGGATGATTATTCATAGCAAGGCCAAAGTTAACCCAACCATAAAACTCGATTAAGCTTATTTAAAAATAAACTGGAACTAATACAATTACCTCTCTTTTACACTACCTATGACCAGTGCTGTGTGAATCGGACTAGATTCTGAATAGGACAGATTGTCTACAAAAGTGCACAGATGGCTGCTGCAAGGAGAGAATGCACACATTAGACAGTGCAGATTATGTATTATGGTCAGAGGCAGGAATTTTGAACATTTATTGTAAAATGTTTTGCTTTAATAAAACAATTATTTCTCAATAGATGTTTTGTTTTTTCATCCTAGAAACATATTAGAGCCACTCATGGCCATGTGTAATAGCTTTTGACAATCCTTAATAAATGTGCCAAAACTTGTAATATAGGGTCACTTTTCGGTTGAGTATTTTTTTTAACAGTGGGTCCGAAGTATATAAAATGTTATGATTTGAGAAAAAAAACAATCATGAAACTGAAATATTATCTTCAACACTCCTATAAAACAACCATAAATAGCATGTCCAAGGCAAGGACTCATCAGTACCAATCTAGTGAAAATTATAAAAAAGATGCAGGTGTAGATTTTATCTATTTTTAATAAGAATAAGTTAAAAAAAGTCTTTTTTTTTTTATACTTAAGGTATAGCATTATGGCCATAATCTCACCTGATCTTAAGTGACTATACGGCCCAAGTTGGTAGACGTGTTAAACCTGTGGAGGACTCTGCAAGGGTTGACCTTAAGGACCTCCAGTATTAAAACTTTTTGCAGCTGATAACCCCTAGCTAGATACCCCTAGATAGCTGATAACCCCTGTCTAACCCCTAGTTGCGTTTGATCCACGACTTTTTGGCCATTGTGTATATATTACATACTTGCTGACTTGGCATACCTTGTTTTGGCTTTTTAAGTAGTTAATCATGTTGACTACAGCAACATCTAATGTGTTACGATCACTTATCCAGATAAAAAGTAGCCTATCTCTCAAGTTGGATCAAACTGCACACAGTGTGCAAAATCAGTTCAGTAGTTTAGAAGTTCATTGCGGACAAAAAGTGGGACATGATATTTTTGTTGAAAATAAACGTGAGATGATGTTGATCTTTAGAATATAGTCATTACCTTATACGGTAATATAAAATGATCTTTGTCCTATAGCTAAACATTTTCTAAATTAATATTTTAAAATATAATCGAAAAAATTATAACTTATTAAGAGGTATAACTTAAAATCAAATAGAAAATCAAGTTAATTCAGTAATTTTAGTATATGTTCAATGCAACAAAAACTGTTCAATCTCAATAAAATTTTATAACACAGAAATTATATCATATAATCTTTAAAACAATTTTAATACGAACCTATATTCTTCTAAAATCTTCTCTCTATCTGTCATATGCTTAGATGATGGTTCCAACCGGGAATGGTGTGACCTTTCTCGACTGTGACTACGTAAGCGAGACCTTCTACTTGGCAAATGTCTGTCTCTTGATTCTGTTCGATGTCTCTCATACTCACGATGTTCCCGACTCCTGCTATGGCTGTGACGCCTTTCATACTCATATCTATCTTTATAATACATTTCATCTCTTTCTCTGTAACTGTGGCGTGATGGACTTCTACTGTGTTTTCTGTAATGATTTGGGCTATGACTATATCTATACCTATACTCTCTCTCCCTCTCTCTGTCCTTTCTATCTCTGTCATATTCTCTGTAGTCACTATGAGGAGAGTACCTACTTCTTGAGGTATATTCATGTGCACTGTAATATCTCTCCCTATCTCTAGGTGAATATCTTTCTTTGTATGCATATGAACTAGATCTTGATGTACTTGAAGATGGAGCAATTTTATCTCTGTTAGTATGTTCATATTCCCACTCATTTTGCACTGGTTTTTTGTACCATTTTGCATCTTCGACATAACTCTGAGGTAGTGGAGGAGGACAGTGTGGCGGTAATGAATGTATGTCGGTAGAATGTGGATGATAAGTTTGTATACATGGCGGAGGAACGTTTAAAGACGGCAGTGAAGTCATGTACGTAGGTTGTTCAGGCAAAGGCAAGGTATTGACTGAATATGATGGTTGGGGAGGTGGAGGATATGTGTACATTGGTGGTGGTGGAAGAGCAGGAGGAACCTGAGGAGGTGGTACTGATATATCCAACTGTAATGGTGGTGGTACGCAAAAGTTTACCGGAGGAATCGACATATTTGTATATTTTCATATAGAACTTTTTTATGATCTATCTAATTTTGTAGAATTAGAATTGCGTATTCCTATAAGTAATTATGTTTAATTAAATAACACCCACAAGTTACTTGAAAATTGATTAAACTATTTATTTATTTTATGAACATTCAATAAGTATACAACAAAACCAATGTTACCAGAAATAATAAGTCGAATATTACTACATACGTAGTAGGAATTACTTACGTATAGGGTATTTTATTATTGGTATCTGATACTGAAACACTTAGTAGTCTGTCATTACTACCTATAGATAATACACTATATACTAAAATAGATGAGGCAGTAATTTTTAATCACAAATCTTTTGTTGCCTTCATATATACATGTCGTTTTCTCTACTAACACGTCTCACTAGATAGTGCTCTTTTGAAGGTGATAGTAAGATTGAAAGAGATTATAAATAATTTTTATTTCGACTTGACGTACGCTGCTAGTCTTAAGTACTTTGACAACTTCACCGAACTTTTAGGGGTAAGTGCTGAGAGCACTCAGCTCCGAGGCAGCGAGCACAAGGGTGCCAGGATGGCCGAACCTCGGCTTGGGCTGCTGCCGGAATGTGAACAAGGATGCGCGATCCTAACTAACAAACAGGTCCTAACTTATTAATTTAGTCATCCCAGCGCGACCTTATCGAGCAAGCCGTACAAGGGCCGCGGAGCTAGTCCCTTACAGAACCGTGTACTTAACGTGTGGGTGTGCATGAATGGTATGCGGTGTGATGATGTACTTTCAGTGATGTAGAGTGTCACTGTATTGCACGAGCAGAGTCACTCGAGGGCTCCTATCCGGAGGATCGAAACTAGGCTCAAGCGTCTGCGGAGGAAGGCCGAGATGGGTGTGCGGGAGCGAAATTAACCGCTCGGCCTCGGCGGCGGTTACGCGGGCGTGTACGCGGACCCGTACGATTGGTGAAGACGGTATGGAGAAGCGCGTTCAATCTCGTAATTTATTGACGGGATCTGTGAAGTTAACTGCGTGTACTATTTTAGGATTGGGATGAACTTCGGCCTTTTCAAAGAATTTCCTTGTGAGGTCTTTAATATATGCATATATAGACGGAAGGTCCATATCTTTGTAGAGATTTACATTACGGACATAGGGCGGGGCTTGGACAGCTATGCGCATCAATCTGTTTTGCAACACTTGTAGTTTGCGAAGGGTGATACATAAGGCGTGAGTGACTACAGGACAACTGTAAATAAGTATGGGACGGATGCATACTTACTATATTGTGAGCTTATGTCTGAGTGACATTTTGCTCTTAGAGGAGGTTAGATTGCGCAGTAGAGCTGTGGAGGCTTTTTCTGTACATAATCTATATGTTTGTTAAAGGTGAGATACTTATCTAAAACTACACCAAGGTATTTAGTTTGGTTAGACCAAGGGATATTGACACCAAAAAGGTGTAATGGTTGTTTTATATTCTTCCTCGCGTGAGGATCGAACATGATAACCTGCTTTTGTCTGGGTTAATTCCTATGCGCCATTTGAGGCACCAGGACCCGAACGTAGAGACAGCGTTTTGGACAAGGTAGTATAAATGAATCCTATTCCTGCCTGAGCTGAAGATGATGAGCTGATGATTTGGGGATGTCATTAACAAATAGGTTGAACAGGCAAGGGGCTAAGATAGAACCTTGCGGGACGCCTGATCTTATTGAGTGTAGAGGATAAAGCTCCATCCGCTTTATAGCAGAAGGAACGGTCCGATAGGTAAGCGGGGATTATGCGGACTAGTCTGTCCGGGACTTGAAAGAGATTGAGTTTAAATATGAGGCCTTCGTGCCAGACTTTATCGAAAGCTTTGGCTGTGTCGAAAAATACGGCAAGCGTACGCCTAGGACGGCATGGCTCCGTGAAATTAGAGAGAATATGCTCCGTGAGGTGGAGCACTTGGTGGCTACACGAGTGCTTTGGTCGAAAGCCGAATTGATCGTATGGTAGGAGACATTTGAATGAGACAACAGATTGAAGTCGGTTCAGAAGGAGCCGCTCGTATATTTTACCTTACGTATTAAAGAGGCTTATTGGGCGGTAGCTTTCGGGGAGAGATGCCTTTTTCCCGGATTTACGGATACCTATTACCGTTGCCTTTTTCCAAGCGGCTGGGTGGAAGTAAGTGTCAAGCTCCGCGAGGGCTCGCTTTTGTAGTGCCGTGCTAGTTCACGTAACTAGAAAAAAAGCAACGTCTTTCATCCAGCTCACTTACTTCGAATTTTGATTATGCGTCCTGTATGTAATAAGGAAGAGAATAGATTGCCGAGGTTTGGTAGTTAATGTTGAGTGGAGATAAACATTTTGATATCCAAGGAAACCATTTAATAGTCTCTGCTGGCATCCAAGCGCCATGCAGTTACAGTACGGTAATTACCGTAGATGCACAGTATTTTTTACCAAAATACGATCTACAGTAAAGACCTTATCGTGTTATTTTCTACAGTACCTTTTAATAAAAATTACCGTGTAAATAATAATAGAATTAGTTGAATACGAATATTATGTAAATATGTAAAACAAAATGAATATTTTAATTAGGTAGACTTAATCAGAAACACTAGCCGACGCTATTGAGGAAATGCCAAAATAATTTATTGCTCATCAGGCCATGTAATCCGACATAATAACAAGATACGTCAATAGATTTCAAATAAAAATAAAATTTAAAATGCTTGTTTTATTCATTACTTTATTAGCTTACGGTAGGTAATAAGATTAATTCGAAAGAACAAATATTTTCTTTATTAATCAGTGAATTGGTCCGTAGTCATAATGGATGATGATAAAAACCAAAAAAAAGTTGTATAATATTTTTTTTTTAATATCTGAAAAAATTATATATTCATATGTAACTTGTGTATACCTTTTTACATATTAATGATATTGCTTCTTTAACGATGATTTCTTTATTGCTATATTTACTTACTGATCTAGAGTGATAATGGGAACTAGTTCATTATCTCACAGTATTCCAATCATTATAGGGGTTTCACTTCGGAAAATCGACATATTCAATATATTACCATGTAAAAACTTGTACATTGGTATCCTAAAACTGTTCTCAAAAATCACATTTTGGATGGTCGCAAGTTTTAAAGTCTTTTTTTTTTTTTTTTTTTATACTTAAGGTTTAGCGTTATGGCCATAATCTCACCTGATCTTAAGTGACGATACGGCCCAAGTTGGTAGACACGCTAAACCTGTGGAGGAACTGGCTCTCAAGTGCTGCTGCCGGAACACACCTATTGGTATTTGGCGGCAGGTTCACAACTAGAGGGTGGTAGCTACCCAGGCAGGCATTAGAAAAAGCCCTACCACCATGCAATGGTTTCCTCACGATGTTTTCCTTCACCGAAAGCTCAAGCTCATTGTAGGTGCTTGGGTTCGAACCCACGTCCCTTGACGTGAAGTCGTGCACACTACCAAAAATCACACACACAAAAATGGTTTTTTTTTTGCAAATTTCTCGTTTTGTATGGGTTTTGCGCTATATGTATTTATTAACAATATTGTAGAGATTTAAATTCTCTACAACTTTTGTATTTAACATTTTTTCATACCTTAAACTGTTTTCGAGATAGAGGGCGGAGAGCGCGCGGTCAGAGAAACACGTAAGGTCAACTGGTAGTCCCGATTAAAAAACTCGTAATATTAAGGTCATAAATTATTGCTAAATATATAATTATCGTTTCTTATTAACTTTTACATTAAATTCAGTCTTTCTTATAATTCTAAAATTTTTCAATTCAATAATACTCATAATCTCTTGTTGTAATTGAAAAATTATTAAGGGATATACTTTAATTACAAATTAAAAAAATTAATAATAGTGCCACGATTAAGTTGAACTCGCAAATTACATAATCTTTAGCTTTATCGAGCTTTGTCACGATCGCAATAGGCACTTAGCCGAAAAGATAAGTAGCACAAGAGTTCCAATACTCCAAAGGTTCCATGTCTGTATTTAGTAATCTTTACATTAAGCTAATTTATTTTATGTGAGAAGTAAAAACAAAAGTCTCTTTATAAAACCTATTTACTTACTGTGAGAAATGAGACATAACTTGAAGCACATAATTACGAAGACTCCTCATTAAGAAATAACACAAATCTTTATTAACCTTAACAGTCATATTATTTGCAATAAATAATTATCAATATTATAGATTTTGGCATATATTTTTAATTTTAGCACTACCCAAACATTCACTGTCTTTATAAAAAACAGCAAATTGTCCTTCTGTAATGGCACGTAAATTATTTCCTAATAATACAGTTAGACCTTCATTATTCTTTACAATTTTACAAGGTGTTAATGGTTTGGTATGTTGAAATCTGAAGAAACATTTCAGTACATTATTCTGAATTAATTCCTGGGGTTCACTATGTATCCAATGAGGTAGGCCAGTAAAACAGATACTATTCCACATTGCTGGATGTTTTGTGCCAGATACCTGAAAACATTTTCAAGTATTCTTGTTTATCTATAAGAGATATAATAGATCAC
Organism: Actias luna; assembly: GCA_039707435.1. Lineage (NCBI taxonomy): Eukaryota > Metazoa > Arthropoda > Insecta > Lepidoptera > Saturniidae > Actias > Actias luna. Next base: position 8,902,156 of record JAZHAC010000002.1, on the reverse strand, counting down.
AATAACAACATTTATATCTCTGATTAAAACAATCATACATAATAGTCAATTTTGACATATAAAATTACCACATAAATATCATTTGTATTCAAATCCTTTTTGAATACAAAGTAAGGGTGTTTTGAGTTTGCTAAGCAACATCTTTGACCCACTGTCCATTTTTGTAATCCTCCGTGTTCCCCAACAGTCTTTCCTGTATCAATATCTATAAATACACCTTTCTTTGTTTGGATGTACTAAAAACATAAAAATATGTTGTTTTCATTATATACTATATTTTTTGTTATATAAATGTATAAATATTTTAATTTCAATCACATCAAACAAAAGGAGACTTCAATGTGAATCATACTGAATGAAAATAAACACTATACAAACAATAGCATGGGGGAAAGCACTTTTTTGTGATTGCTTAGTTTTCTACTTTTCTTTTAACTTTTCTATTAGAGCTTATATATACAGACAACATTAAATAAAGTCAGTTAAGACTATAGTCAAAATAGTAACTCATACTAGCTCAATATCTTTTTTCTTATCATTGTTACAACTTTAAAAAACTTAACTTAGAAAATAAATACAATTTAAAAAAAAACTCTACCTCATCAATGAAATCTTGAAACTTTTTTTTCCCTATAAAACAAATACCAGTACTGTCCCTCTTATTGGCCACATTGAATAGACCTTCCTTTTGAGCTATCTGCCTGACTTCATTTTTCAATAAGTTGGCTATAGGAAACATGCACTTTCTCAAGGCAAATTGTTTAACTTGTGCTAGAAAGAAAGTTTGGTCTTTGTGCTTGTCTCTAGGCTGCAACAATCTGACACCTACAAGTTTTATAAATTATAATCAAAGATCTATAAAAGCATATACATATATGTACATAACTGGTGTCAAATGTGATTAAAACTTATCTAGTAGTTTCAGAGTTTACATACAAATATAAATACAAAGGGATAGACAAAAATATTAAAAAACTGACTTCTACATGGACAATAAAGTATACTTTACCCTTCAAAAAATATTGAATGAAGAGTTTAGGCTCAGTTACTAATTTATTATATGTACAGATGAGTTTATCATCAAAACATCAAAAGGTAAACTATTTGATTAAGAAGTTGATACTGGGGCTAGTCAACTTTTTAACAATAAAATTGAGTGTACCAAAATACATTTTATTTTCTAATACTTAATGTTAAGATTTAAGGGTAAATTAACAAACAATGTAGGGAAATAGAAGGAGGTATATTTGTTTATACATTATTTGTATGTTAATATCAAATCATAAAAGGCTTCATACACAAATTCTTTATGAACTATATTACTTATGTAGTGATGATAGCTCTGTGGTAGAGTGTACAGGCTCTATGTCAAGGGACATAAGCTTAAATCTACCTACAATGAGACAGAGCTTTCAGTGAAGGAAAACATCGTGAAGAAACCATAGCATGGTGGTAGGGCTTTTTCTAGTGCCCGCCTGGCTAGCTAACACCCTCAATAATGATTTCTTAGGTTTACGCGATAGTTTACTGGTAAAATCTGCTGCTATATGCCAATAGGTATGTTTCTGCAGTTGCACTCGAAAGCCAGTTCCTCCACAGGTTTAGCATGTCCACCAACTTGGGCTGTTTCGTCACTTAAGATCAGGTGAGATTATGACCATAACGCTAAGCTTTAACTATAAAATAAACAATACTTATACTTACATTCAGTATCATTATAATGTTCTAAAAAAGGTCCAAAAGAAGTATTTGCATAATGACCAGTAGCAATGGCGTCAACTCCTAAGTTTTCTATACAATGTTTATAAAAGCTATCAAATTTAATGTATCTGTTACACAATATATCAGGGTTCGGTGTCAGACCGGTTTCATATTCTTGTAACAATACTGTGAATACTTCATTCCAATATTCCTTAATAAAATATACTCTTTGTAATGGTATATTCAATTTCCGGCAAATAAAAGTCGCATCCTCAAAATCTTTCTCGTCAGAACAAAATCCTGCTTCGTAATTATTATCCCAATTTCTCATAAACACGCCTTCCACTTGAAACCCTGTGAAATTCCTTTTTAATATTAAATATAACCTAAAATATGTTTAGTGCCATGAATTTAAAAACAGTAGCTAACCGGCTCGTTGTAGTAATAATGCCACAACAGCACTATCTACTCCACCTGAAATACCTAAGGCTACTTTACGGAACATGAATAAAAATACCCACAAATAGAAGAAAAGGGTTATTTATATTTCGGGTTATCGAAACAATATATAACAACTCTAGTGTTGTTACACTCTCTATTTCTAAGTCCTTACTCGGAAGTATCGTTTTGACTTATGAAAAGATACAAAGAGTTAGATTTTATTAAAGTAGTTTTGGAACATATTCATTTTCATAAGAATTTCAAAAAGAGACGATTCCGAATAAAACTTGTTTTCATTGTTGGAGCAAAACAAACTTCTTTTTTAATTTTTGCGATTCATTCACTCAATTGAAAAAGTTTGCTACTAAAAGTATGAAGCAAAACCATTCCCCTACGAAAATGGATAAACCACACAGAAAAAAGTAAAAAAGTAAAAGTACAAAAAGTAGCCAAAGGTTGAAATAAAGGTTTAAAAAAAAATCTATACCATTACACAATGTCTGTTGGTTCTCCGTCATTTCGTTGCTACAAACGAAAACTGATGCGGCCGCATTTATATCATCTATTGTACTTATCTCACGCGCAAAGAACTGGTTGACGAGATGGAGGTATGTGAACGATCTTAGCCCTCATTCTCGTAGGTTGCTTGGTATAAAACGAGAGGGGACTCATATGGAACGCACTACAATCGATTTAAAAATAAAACTTTCATTAAAAAAAATATTGTCGGTTAATAAATTCAAGCGTAGATATTTCGTTAAAATAATTAAAGTTTTTATGATTATAAAATCAATTTGTTTCAGTAAGATATATTGTGGCCTAAAAAATTCCATGCAAGTTTTTTTAAATGACTTCCAATTTTTTGAAGCAGTAGATTATTAACCGATTATACTAGTTATTGTTTTCAAATCTGTGTCGAATATCGCAAGCAAGATATGTATCAAACAATTTATTTAAAATTATCATAGCTGAACTATTTCTAATAAATTGTGTTTACAATTTTTATCTTAAATATTTAAAAAGTTATATAACTTTAAAAACTATGTTTATTTGCTCGATAACCTCAATACGTTGCATTATTTCAACGTTTGAGCTCGAAAAGACCCGAAACTTTCTGACCTGACCCGCACAGGTTACGGATATATTTTTCTGATTTTTTCAACAGTATTTACAAAATATAATAAGAATCTGTGCTATTTGAGAGGATTTTGTATTGGTTGTGTCTCAAATCGATTATGTCAATTAAAAAATATATATTTGAAGTCTACATTTACATGTCTATCGATGATTTGACAAATTGTTTTTGGTATTTAACCTGTGGTCGTCGTTGAATTCATAATTTTATTCAATTTAGGATATTCGGAGGTTATCGTTTTCGTTTGGTGTTCGTTCTATTAAAGGAAACTTTGAGTAAAGATGTCAAACATCAATTTACAATGCTTGTTAGGAATACAATGCAACGATTTTGTTATGATCGCTGCTGATCAAAGCACCAGTCATAGTATTATGGTAATGAAAGACGGTGAGTTAGCGGTTTTCGAAGCTAAATTTATAAATTGTACGGAACATTTGTTAGATATTGGTGTTTTGTATACTTTCAGATGAGGATAAAATCTACAAGATTTCTGATAGGTTGGTGATGGGAGTGATTGGTGATTTGGGAGATACTACTCAGTTTGCGGAGTACATTGCTAAAAATATACAATTGTATAAAATGCGCAATGGTTACGAGTTGGGGCCAACGGCAGCGGCCAATTTCACTCGCCGAAATCTCGCAGAGTATCTTAGAAGCAGTGTTAGTGTTGTGGATTTTTATTTTGATGTTAGAAGGAACTGACTTTTTCCTAGGGTATATGAGTGTTCACCTGCTGGAAACAGAAAGAAGTGTAAAAATCATTCCTGGTCTCTGACAATGTGAGATTTGAATATCATGGTTTTGTCTTTTAGTGGCTACTTGATGAAGCTTGTCACCAAGGAGTGACATCTTTCATACTGCCCTTTAAAAATTGTTTTTTTTTAATCATCAGATTAATGAAAAAGGAATCGAAATATAGTATACAAGTGTACTGTAAACTGTTTATGTAGATTCATTATTAAGAAACAGTGTGATGTTTGAAGTGGACACTGGGATGCATAACCTAGCATTTTTTTTTACAAATGTTCCACTCTTAGTATAACAGTCAATAACTTGTTATGAGTAGTTACAAATTCAATTATGTTTTATTGATCTTAATTTTATGGTAACACTTTCACTGGCATTTTTTTTGCTAACACACTGTGTGTTCTGTACTATAGGGAATTAATAGCAAATGATTATTTAATAATTTATGGTATTTTATGTGTAGTATAATGATAAAATCAGAAACTTGAACATTCTCTATATATTGGAAACATATTAATTTGATTACAGTCTCCGTATTTTGTTAATATACTGATGGGTGGTTATGACAAAGAAAATGGCCCAGAGTTATATTTTATGGACTATTTGGCATCAAGTGTAAAAGTACCTTTTGCTGCTCATGGTTATGGTGGTTATCTCAGTTTGAGCATAATGGATCGTTATCACAAAAAAGGTAAGATCTACCATTTAACATATACGTAGTGTTATTATATACATATGAAAATGTGCTTACCTATGAAAAACATAATGATATTTATTTGTTAGTATCTTTAGTTTATTCTTATACTCTATTATTCATAAAATAAAATTGTTCCTACTATAAATGCATGTAACAAAATAATAAAGCATTGTAGCATTTTATAAATTAGCTCTTTAAAAAATTCATTGCGGTAAATAAAAATAGAATATTACATATATTGTCAAATTTACAGATGCTACTGAAGAAGAAGCATATGAAATTCTGAAGAAATGTGTGCTCGAGGTCCACAAGAGATTGTTTGTCAGTTTACCAAACTTCCAAGTGACTGTTGTAAATAGGGATGGTATAAAAGTGTTGCCAGTTATCAACTCTGCATCACTAAAGTAGTTTTATCTTTAATATAATAAATCTTTTTCAACAATGTGATTTTTGTGTTAAAACCTATCCTTCAAGGGTTCTCAAACTTCCTTGAATCACTGTGCACTTACAGGTTAATAATTGACAGAATTAAGCATAGAAGTAAAAATATTTTTAATAAGCTTAACAATTTTAGGTTCAGTCATAACAAATATTGTAAATGAGAATTTGATTTTGTTATAAGAAATTGTAGCTTCCTATCTAAATTTTTGTGTACACATTGTTAGTGAAATATAAAAGTATATAGTGCACCATTCATTCTGAAAATAACTTTTAGTACCTACCACATGTACAAAGTTGCAAGCATAGCTAGTTCATATCGATGCCTCCTAAGTATAGTGAGTTAACTAACATTTTTAGATATTTTGACTTTTTTATGTATTTGCTAGTTAAAAGATCTTATTTATCAACCTAGGACACAAAACTTTAAAAAACACAAATAGATTTGAAGATAATCTAACGTATACATATACGTAACGTATACGTATACGTATAACTAACAAAAGAGTTCTAGTATACGTTGGGGGGACAGGGGTGGAATGACGCGTATGGACTGCTATAAGTACAAGCTGCACCAGTGTACAGCGGTCGTGCGGCGCGTTAGACCGTTATTTTAGGTTGGCGTTTGTAAAATCATTTTACGATATTGTAATCTTAATATTTTTATTAATGCCGTATTCAGCATGGAGAGGTCATTACAAAATGCTAGGGCAAGACGTATGCTTTATTTACTAGATATAAAATATTTACCATTTGAATCTGTTAACGATTATCCAGCATGAATTTGAGCAATGAGCTATTTATATTACTTTTAATTACTAAAAATACTGTTTTAGCTAAATACATAGTAAACAAGAGTAAGTGACCGTTAACTCAATGTTTACTATGATATATAAGACGTAAACAGAGGCAACTGCGTTATATCCTACATTTAATAAATTAGGATTACTATTTAAATACCAAACGAACCACAATGTTATTTTAACACAAACTTAAAAAAATATAATCGTAGTACAAAAACTAACAAAGTTATAAATAATTTATCCTTTAGCAGGCTCTCCTGTAAAATTAGAATTTTGCAGATGACTCACTATTCGTAGGAGCCATCGATATGACTGTATATTTCAATGCACTGTGGAAGTACTATGACTGGAATACAAAATCACAGTAGTGCAGTGGAGTTATGCTACTCGTAAAGTGTAAGTAACTGTGAGTTAAATTGTTAATTTTAACAGTCGAATCTCTTCTAGCAGTTTGGTTATTTAAAAGATGCAGTATTAACACAGAAAGTCATAGATATATAACTTTTACAACTACTTAGTATTTGACATATCAGTGTTTTCTAGTAACCAAATCTAAAAAATAAATAAAATTCCAGCTGTCATAAGTGCCTTCTTAGGGCCTCAATAGAAAATGATTTGATTTTATTGGTATATTATATTTATTCTGGAGAACTGAGTGTTGCTTAACTTACAATAACAGAACCTGCCTACATAAACTGGCAAAGTAAAGCCATATCTAAACAAAAAATATCGTGCAGTAGTGTCTAAGAAACTACTTTATCAAATATTAATTTCATGAGTTGCTAATTTAAAAATTCTATTATTACATATTTACAAAACGTTATTTTAAAACTTTGTATAACTAAATTATTGTATTTTTACAACACAAAACAAACCAAAACAGGTGAAAACATCCAAATCTAAAAGTAAAAAATGTTTTTATTATACAAAATTTCCACAACTTATTATAACAACTGCTGTAAATTACTCCTATTGACCACCACCCTTATTTCGGTCAGGACTTGAAGTGAGTGCATTATCAGTATTTTCAGCTTGAGAGTTATTTGCAAGTTCACTGTCACCTCCATTATCACCTTCATTGTCGGACTGGTCTGTGAAATGAGAGTAAATTACTAAATAAATTGAGCTAGACGCTATTTAATATGCTATATTACAGTACTTAACCCAATTTGTGAGTAAAATGCATAACTTAAAAAAAGTTTAATTGGAGTAATATGCCTAATAGACTTTAAGTTAAATTCCTATAAAACTACAAGTATTATTTAAAAATATTAATTTTTGTAAAAAAAAAAATATTTAGCTTCAATTATAGGTCTTTTATATAAACAACTTGATTTGTTTGTGATTTTCTCGTTGACGGCAAATGATCATAAAATCATTCTTAGTAGGCATCTATGTTGTGGAAGAAACATATACGCTGATTTTTATTTTACGGTTGGGTAGTTATGCACAGATTGTGATGGGACAATCAATTCACTTATATATTATACAACTCATTATTTTCTCATAAAACTGCTAAGTGACTAAACCAAATGTTAATAATGGCTAATGCAGTACAATTAAAAAACAATGACAAAATCTGGGAAATAGCATTCCATTATAGGTATTCATTGTCATGTCAGCCTGCAAGACTACAAGCACCTGTATCACTATGATGGGTTTATCAATGAGTGCATGTATGGCAGAAATAATCTAGTCACATTTACTTTTATAAAAAAAAAATCTAAAACTGTATTTAAATTTATGTATATAAATTACTTTTTCACTTACCTTTTTTGTCAGCTGGCATATCTTCTGTTCTATTTGCTACTTGAAAGTGATATTCTAATTCATCAAAATCAAAAACTTGATCCGTAGGTAAAAGGCATTGCAAATATGAAGGAAATGTTGGCTTACAAGCAATTACTGAAAAAAAAAAGTTATAAGTACTTGTCTATGGCATAGGTCATATTTGTTTCAGTAATAGTATATAAAAACAAGTTAGTTACTCATGTTCAATTTAAGTAGAATGTATTTGAAACATTTAATATAGTTTATAATTTCTTTTCTTACTCAACAAAAACAATATTAATTTTTTAGGCTACTTATATTAATCAATATCAGGACAATGTCTGTATTGGTACTGATTGTTTTATTTATTTGGTTCCAGTTTTGTTCTTGTATTACTCTTTTTTTTTCACTTACATCATGGTAGCTATAAAAATGTCACATTAAATAACATATGCAACTACTCAGGCCTCAAATAATAATATAATGAACAACTCCAAAATTAATTGAGTAAAGTATCCTTCACATGTCATGTAGTTATACATTGTAACTGTTTCTGCCATTTTTTTTTCATGTAGCAGTTATTCAGATTTATTTGTTATAGGGAGTTAAAGGATTATCTGTTTATTATTTAATTATAAGATTATCATAAATGCTGCATAATTGATTTAAAATTCGTAATCTGTTAATATAACTTATTAATATATGAAAATAATATTATTTCTCACATGGGAATACTTGATTGTCTTCTGTGTTGAAGAGGTTATGAGTTTCACTTGTTTTTGCAAGAAATTTTGTGAGTGCTCTTTCTATATCTCGTTTTTGTGATGCTGCTTTTTCCCTAATAGCTTCATATTCAGTAACTGGCTGTTTATGTGTCTGGGAATAGAGATTTTTTTTAAATATATAATTTCCTGTATAATCTAAGAACCTTTTCTAGCAACAACAACTAAGAATATCCTGGGCAGTCCAGTCTCAATTCTAACTGAACTTTTCTGAACCAGTGATAGTTTTAACATTCATATGCAACTTTTCAGAGCCTAAATTGAATAAAGTAATTTGATTTGATACTGAAACCTTTTCACTATGAACTTGAACTGAATGACATGTGCCAACACAACATGGATGAAGATATAATTTCAAAACAATCATATCAAATATGAACTGTGAATACTGTTTGATTAATGGTGACTTTGTTTAATCACATTTTAAGGCATACTGTTGAACTTATTAATAAATAATATAAATTTTATTATTTTGCATATGTGAGTCACACATGGGAATTATTTGAGAAATTTTAAACTATTATATCATTTTATTAAAAAGTATATAATGTAATAATTACAGGTGTCCTTATATAAGCATGTGGATCTGGCAGTGGAGGTAAATAGAAAGGTATGTGTGGTGCAGGTTTAGCTTTAGATCCTGCAGATAGCATTGCTGGTGTTCTAGGTGCAGGAGCTTGTTGTGGTGGTTGAATAACATGCCTGTTTGGGCGTACTGCATATTGTTCTATGCCTTGCAAATTAATACCTAAAATCATAAAATTATATTAATTAAACTTGCTATAGTTACTGACTTTATCAATCTAAAAGGTATTTTAAATTCTTTAACAAGCTTTAATAAAAAATCATGTCAAAAACATACCCATATTCATGAACGCCATTGTTATATCACCCAAGACTGGCTCCACTCTTCCAGATAATTCACAGTACCCTCTAGCAGCATTACCAACTTCAATGTAAACTGGAACATATTTTTATCACAAAATAGGTTACAGTACAATAGGCTTTAATTATGAATAAAAGTACTTTCACCCTATTTATATATGTATAATATAATATGATAGATTCTTAAGAAATAAATATAGGAAGCTGTTAATTTAGAAAAAAGGATTGTTTCAGAGTTATAAAAACAACTTGCAGTACCATGGAAATAAAGTCACTGGCACAGCTAGCATTTATATTAAGACTAGTACTTTAACTATTATATATGCATAGATAGGTGGTATTTGTAATAGTAATAATTGCTTTATTTAAATCTGAAATTGTTTCAGAATATACGAGAAAAGTAGTCGCCTTGTCATAAATCGTGATTTTACAGACGGCAGATTCCTTTCAAGACTAACTAAGATGGCAAAAAAATGTATTTGTTCGTTGCCATTTACAATTAATTATCAATGAAATGTTTGCTTACGTACAACACTGAAGAATTTCTGTAAGCGTTTCTAAAGACATTTTGTCAGCAGATTCAAACCCTGCTTCTAAGAGTACTGTAGATACTGCTATGTTAAGTATCCTCCGACGGGCATCAGAACAATTTTCTATTTTTTCTGTACATTCAGACATTCTGTAAATATTTTCCTTCTTGGTTTTATCGTATTATCGGATCGTATGAAGTACAGAATTTTGCAAATTAGTAAAACTTTATTTTGCAGTTTACAGGTAACAACAACATTCGTGAAGTAAACGGTATAGTAGAGCTGTAACAAACCGTAAGTATTCGTTACTAAGTAACGGGTACATCATCTAGTACCGAGTACCGAAACGTTACTTACCTACAAAAGCATTTCGTGATTCGCATATTTTCGTATTGGATATACAAAGTGTGCCTGATGTCATGTCAACGTCATACCGTATACAACACGACTCGATGCGATGCACTTTGTTTAGGTGGTGCGAGTACTGATTGTTTTAGTAACGGATATATACGCTTTTTTTTTGTTACTGTGACATCTCTACTATATAGAATAGTTTCCATTTTTTTGTTTCAGAAATTAGTTTACTTGTCCCCGTTTTTGTAATATTGGTAGGTATATAATGTTTAAATAGTATAGCTTGGTTATTGTGAACAAGTAATATAAATGGGACATGATACTATGTATCATGAATTCTAATATATATCTAAATATCCTTAAACATTTCTAAAAGTTTTTTTTTTTTTTTTTTTCGAATGGACATACGCTGTTAGCCGGAGGGGCTTTTACAGCTTGGCAGGACTTTTTGGGGCGAATGCTGAGGGCACTCAGCCCCGAGGCAGCGGGCACAAGGGTGCCGTTGTGGCTGGCCCTTGGCATGGACTGCTGCCGGAAGAGAAAATATTATATAAAATAATAAGAGCTGGCCTACTGGAGTAGACCTTTAGATAAATTACTAATTTGTGAAATGTTAAAAATACTAATTGTTAAGAGAGGCAAGGAAGTTGGTGGAGTGGATTGTACTGTACTGTTTTAAGATTGAGTTATCGGTGTTGGATGGACGTAGTCTTCGCATTAAAACGCCCATGAACTGTATGAATCTGACTGTGAACAGAGGAACCATTATTAAAAATTAAAAAGGCAAACAACTGGCAGGGCCACAGGTTTTTGGTCCCTTACAGAACCGTGTACTTAGCGTGTGGGTGTGCACGGATGGTATGCAGTGTGATGTTGTATTCTCAGTGTTGTAGAGTGTCACTGTATCGCGCGAGTAGAGTCGCTCGAGGGCTCCTTTCCGGAGGATCGGACCTAGGCTCGAGCGTCTGCAGAGGGAGGCCGCGGCGGGTGTGCGGGAGACACTAAAAGTGGAACTACCGCGTTGTTTAAGTACTGAAATCATGACAAAAGATTTATTTCTCAGAATTGGCAGTATGGATTGATTTCTTAGCCTGTCGTAACAGATTAAGGAATTAAGAATTGTGTGACCTGCTGTCAACGTTGTCAAAATTTTGCTATCGTTACTCTTTTTACTGAAGAGAAATTATTTTGTGTTGAATTGATTATTCTAAATTTGGATCCATTTCTTAGATAGTAGTTGAAGAATTTTCGCATTCGAAGTCATATACATTGACTTACTAATGTCCTATTCAATAATAAATAAAATTAAATAGGTAAGAATTTTTTTGAACTTTTTGAGATATTGATATAACAAAGTGAAGTACTTAATATTTAATTTCTAATTGAAATAGTATGTTAAGTCTTAACGCATCACTTCTTTTTTTATAGCTTCAAGTTTGCCTCTGTCAAGAACTTCAAATATACTGCTAAAATGGTGAAAGTTTATGCATTACTTGTGCTCTATAAAGGAGTCAATAGTGCTACTATATTAAAATCTGCATATGATCTTCGTAGTTTTAGTTATTTCCAAAGAAGCTCAGTACAGGAATTTATGTCCTTTGTTAGTAAAACTATGGTGGAAAGAACACAGCAAAGCGCTAGACAATCAGTAAAGGAAGGAGAATATATGTTACAAGTGTATGTGAGAAGTGACAATTTGGCTGGAGTATTAATTACAGACCATGAATATCCAAATAGAGTAGCTCACACATTGATTACGAAATCCCTGGATGAATTTTCATCATCAGTACCAGCAAGTTCTTGGCCTGCTGGAAATGAATCTACAATCGATTTTCCTTCTCTGTCTCAGCATTTGGATAAATATCAAGACCCTAAGGAAGCTGATGCTTTAACAAAGATACAAAATGATCTGGATGAGACAAAAATCATTTTGCATGATACTATAAAAGCAGTTTTAGAGAGAGGCGAGAAATTAGATGATTTGGTTGCAAAGTCTGACAGTTTGTCCATGCACAGTAAAGCTTTTTATAAGACTGCACGTAAAACCAACAGCTGTTGTAACTTCTAAGTTTTCTTATTGATAGAGCATTTGAATGGGCACTATAGGCCCAGATAAATATATTGTTGTCTCCTATACTAGAGTTTTTTGTATTATAAGGTGGTCATAATGAATAATATTAATTGAACTGAAATAAATTTTGCATCACTTATGGAGAAATATATATATAAGCCATGTAAATGTGACAATAGTAGTAATAAGTAAAACAAAAATTCTCAATTTTTTAATGTTTAAAATGGATATGTTAATATTGCAGACAAATAATTAAGTTGATTATGTGTAAAGACATTAATATTTCAAATAATGCTTAATAATGAGGTTCTTTCTACTTACATAACGTTTTGAATGTTAGTAGAGATATTTAATGTGTGTAAAGCTTTCATTAGTAATCCTTATCATGTGGCATCCTCTGTATGGATATTATGTATTATTAGAAAATGTTGAAACATTGAGGTGGATATGTTATATTCAATACATATTTTAATATTAAGGCTTCATGATTGTTATTATCATAGACTTTACCATTCCTTTAGGTAAGGATTTTTATTTGAATTTCATTTTAAGTTGTTTATATCTGGTCACCCAGTTTAAATATTACTAGGTTATTATAATTTTGTATACACATATTAGTTTTTATGTATTTGAACTATGTACTTCATATACTCACTTTAAAGTATAATAGCAATTGAAATATAATAAAAGTTGTAGCTTCAATTTTATCAATATGAGATGCTTATGTTCAATTGATTTACTTAGTTTATATTACAATGAAATATATGAAAATAAAGGTATAAAATACTATACAATGACCTTTGTGTGTAAAAAAAGTTTACAACTTGTTCATATTGCATATAAAATTGACATTTCGCTATAATTATGGGCTGTGACAGTAAGCCTTTTCTGTAATATCTTCTGTAAAGTTCTGAAACTGAATTTACATAATAACTGTTGTTTTCAAATGTCCATATAATAAACATTTTCTGTGGAGTTGTTATTTCGACTGCAACCATTGAAATATCTACTAGAATAATTCATATTTCTAGCTGCTTAAAATCAGGGTCTAGATTCCACCTACAGTCACACCTTTATGGTCCCTGGCATTGTATTTAAACTCTGTCATAATAACAGCTATACAAATAATTTAGTGTGAAATTCTAGATGTTAGAACCATCAGCAGTTTCAATTTGCAACTGAACCTACCCTTGTTTAATAAACAAGAGTCTGAGTGATCATGATTTAGTTTTATAAAGTTTGCATATAACATGTTAGTATAGAATGGACCCCCGGTAATCCGGCCCCTCTCTAATCCGGCACCCCCTGTAGTCCGACCTGTCTATTATTATTGTTTTTTTTTACAATCTTCGCTAATGTAAATAATGCTTGATTGAACAGGGTACAACTTACAACATGTACACTCTACCACTATTGTACTGAATCTGTAGGTACTGTTTTGATTCTGATTACTTAGTTTGACTTTGACTACATGTGTGTTGTTTCATTTACTAAATTTGACATATATAATGAAGCAAAATTTGTACTTCAGAGTATAACATATAGAATATTATCATTGGATCTGTAATTTGTTGGATTACAATGTACCCTAATCTAAAACAAAAAACGCTCTATAGGCGATCTTAGTCAGTACTCTATAATCCGACAAATACCATACAAATTCGACACTGCCCTGCAAAACGCTTGTCGGTAACAGGGGATACTGTATATTATGTTTATTTCTTTTGTCTGCATTTGTTTTATTTCATATGATATACCTACATCTATATTTGTTATAGACACTGTAGTTGTTGTATAATGAATAACTTAATACAATTACTTTAATGTTAGCTTATTTTACTCTTCCTTTATTTGTACTTCTACAATGGTAATTTTTTTTAATAGCGTTGGATAGCTGGTAGAAGATACTTTATGGCAATGTGCTGTATAGTATATATTTATATTTAAAACGCAATAAAGTAATTATTTATTCAAACTGATGACAGCTTTTTATATAGTTTTCTTCAATCTTCATAATATGAGTTAGGCTGTAGTAATTTAATTATTTTTTGGGGAAAGGGTAAAATTAAATTAGAAATGCTGGATGCCCGCCATGGGAGCTGGAGGCTTTACTTCTTGCCGCTGTGTACACAGACACGGCGGTAAGAAAGGCAAGAGGACAGCCTCCAGCTTCCACGGAGTTAGTGATTAGGAGGATGAGAGCCCGCATCGATCTGGTGCGGTGCTGGGCCGAGGACCTGACGGACGAGCGCTATGGACGATACACCATAGATGCTGTTCGGCCGGTCCTCCAAGAATGGTGTTGTAGGGGGCACGGTTCCTTGACGTTTCGTCTTGTGCAGGTCTTGTGCTAGTATCAAAAATGTGGATGTTTCATAAATGTTATATTGCGGGCAGGTCATAAAATACGTTCGCACTTATGGGGGGGTGGGGGTGAAAGTGTCGCTTACTGTGACACGGTGGGCTAAAGGGCCTAAGAAAACATGACGTCCATAGCTCACAAAACAATTTTGTAAATTTTACATGTTATTACAGTTATTTATTAATTTATTCATCTTATTATTGCAAACAATAAATATTTCAAAATATCGAAGTCTATGTTCTGCTATTAATTACCTTATATCATGCACAAGGACTCTTCAAAGCTAAAATATTCCATGACGTATTTTATGAACGGCCCTTATACTAGATATTCCGTTCTTTAAAGTAAAGAATAACTTATGCATAGTGGCAATAATCACGTAAAGGATAACATAAAAACTTTTTCTAAATACTCATGTGAATGTTCCTACAAAAAAAAATGTATGTATGCGTTACAAATGTATGTGCCAATTTTCTTGGTGAAAGGGTGAAGCAAACGCAATGTTTGTGACGTAAATACCGTTCTATATACCTAAATCAACAGTAGGAGGTAATATGGGCAGGTCTGGCACTCCTCACACGGTTGGTCACAGACGTTTTCTAGCACTTTGGTGTCGCATCAGGTTATTACAGTTAATCATATTCAGATAGATTAACATCATTAGATTACGAGTACGTTTCTTTTTACACGATTGCAACAAAGAAAGATACTCTGTTTGTGTAATGTGGCTAAAAGGCACTGCGAGTAGGCTACCGGAGGGGTAAGCAGGACTCAAATAGAACCTGCAAACCACCAATCTTAAAAAACTTCACGGCGACTACACATTTTTCTGCATTCTTGCCAGAGACGAGGATCTAACAGGGAACAAACATTTTAAATTTATTTCTGAAACTGGCATATTAAAGTGATGCAAGATACGGATAGTCTTTTACCTATTTGTGTAAACGTGAAGGCGCGGCGCTCGTTCTAGACCGGCGACGATGTAAACAGGATTAAAAAATGAAGGAAAACTAAAACTCTTTATTTTTAATGTTTAGTTGTAGTTTTTTTCTGTATTTGCACATTCTGTGTATAATTCTGTGTAAATAAAAGTGTTTAACATATAAATTAAAGTTTTTTTTTTGCTTTTATATTCTATTGAAACATAAAAATAGAGATTTCCAAAAAAATTGAAATTTTGTTCTGGTTACTACAAAAGAAAACTTTTTTAAAATAAAACTATATTTTCTTTCAATAATTACATATAATTAATCAAAATCAGACATAAAGAAACCAGACTAAAAATCGTGTTTATTTTTCTAATACACATATATATTTGTATAATTTAAATTATTTATTTTGTTGGTAGCGTTACTACTTTAAAACAAAATGAAATCCTACCAATCGAAATGTCAGCTTTTATAGGTTTCTTATTATTTCTTTTATATATACTAGTTAGTACTCCGTGATTTCGTTCACGTTATTCCCGTCACTCATACGTGATCGTAATATCCCTTTCTAGTGTCTTCATTATAGAAGGAATATCCATGGCAAATTTCAAGTTAGTAGGTCCGGTAGGTTTCTCGGAAAAGTATCGATTAAAAATTCCATCCCCTATTTTACACATATAGGACATGAAACTATTGAAAAAATTGAAACTATTTTTTTATTAAGGAGTCTTTTTGCTAAATTTCAATGCAATAGGTGGAGATTTTTTATCCCCCATACAAACATTGCTACTTCCGTTTAAGACAGCTTGAATTGATAAATAAAACATACCGAATGAAATAAAAATACATATATTAATTACATCAATATTAAATTACAGCCAACGTAACTATGTAGGTTACAATAATAAAAATATAGCTATATAATTTCCGTTGAAACAAAAAAAATAAATAATAAAAACAAGGTATTCTTCCTTATTAGTAATGCTTAATCCTAAAAATCATTGACTATTAGAAGGTTGCAACATGGTAAACATCTTTAAAACAATCCACCTACAAGCAAGGGAGAGCTCACATATAGTAAATATAGTATTATTATGGAATTCATTATTTCTATACTAAATAATTAATGAGAAATGATAGTGGTTAAAAAGCAGCACACGTTTATTGGTCAGTGCGGGTTTAGGTATAATTCATAAAATATAATATTGATCAAGTTTTAATATGCCACTTCAAATTCGCAATATTTGACATTTAAATGATCAATGAACTGAATAATAAACATTGCCTGGTGCTGATTCTTCCACTGTCCATATAACCTAAATAGAAAGGAAATGGGTATTACCATATCGTAATAGATATTGAATAATAGTGTTCGCAGTAATTTTTTGGCATTTAGCAAAAAAATTGCAAAGATAGGATAAGCTTTGGAATAGCCGACCAGTGAGATTTATTCTGTTATTGAGTACAAATGTAAAAATTATAAAGTATAACGAAAGAATTATTCGTTCGTATAAAACAGTGTGTAACGATTTTTAAATCTGAATAATATTATTTTAAGATCTTTTTTTGCTTTGAATAAATCGCTGTTATAAATGAGCAGATTCCACTTCTGCTCGGGTAAGTTCAAGGCCTTTGTAAAGATCATGTAGTTTCTATTTTTTTGCAACTACATAACTATGGATACACCTAATTATTCAATTAAAAGGAACAAATTATTTATATTTCCACTTAATACGTTCGCAGTAAAAGTTTGATATCCGAATGCCAGTACAACATGTAACGACTAAGTTGAATAAATAGTAAACTCACCTATCTTATCTCACTGGAAAATAGTAACATTTTGTGGTTTGTCGTAATGATTAAATTAGAAAAGTATGTATAAACAAAGAAATCTTACATTGTTAACTGAATAATAGCTAACATAATAAAGAGATACATTGTAGGAAATAGTGAAGGCAGAAATTAGCTTGTACATAAATTGCAAACGTATAAATGCCCTTTACAAAGTTCCACAGGGGAACATGTTTTAATTCAGTACTACTTAAGATTACCTAATGTTAAGAGTTTTCACTATTTTAGTCTTACAACATATCTCCGTTCTCCAAACTCTCAAGTTTTGTTTACATCTATGCACTAGTATTTACTTTTAATATGTTACAATGATCCCACTTGTTTTTGTTTTTTATTTTTATTTATTTATATTTGTATAATGTTGGCTGAAATGTCATGTTCTGAGTAAATCCATGATACATAATAATACTCAATATTTAGGGATGAAAAAAATCCTTTTTTTTTAATAAACTATGCTCCAAATTCTCAAAATCAGTCTTACTGAAATATTGATTGACAATCCTTTAAAAACACGAAAGTCAATTTAATTCGAAGGCCGAAATGCAATATATAAATCAATTCCTTTGGAAGAAAAGTGCAGAATTTATTAAATTAAATAGAGAACAATATAGTTATACAATTAAATGAATAAATTTTACCTCGTTTCTACAATGTATTATACTTCTGGAATATACTATAATGGAATTTACAGGCGAGAAGTATTAAAATTATACTTTTGTTGAAATATCTGTGATTCCAAAGTCACTTTTGAGTGAAACGTTGCCTATGAATTAATTTTAATAGATACGCTTCTGCAGTAAGTGTTCACTGTACAGTTATACATTGGTTCTAATGTATTGAAACAAATAAACGTCTATACATCCTTATTGTTCGCGTGTTACAAACTGTTCTTAAACAATAAAAGAATAATTTAATATAGACTCTACGTTGCCAACAATTTAACAATTAATTAAACATAATTGTAATAATTATAAATGCCTTTTCTATTTCACGTAGCTAAAAATATAAAACCTTATTATTAAAAAAAAAACAACATCCCAGTTCTTTCGAACCAGTAGTATGCCAAACACACATTTTCGTAGCTCCTACAAAAGTGAGAATAGACACTCAGACGCTAGAGACACTCGCTTAAATTACTTCAAAGCATGAGGAAAATATATTGGGTATTACATATAATATGTATTTATGCATTTTTATTCAACATGATTACCTTAAATCTACTTATATTTTATAAAAGGCATCCTTTGATAAAATACGAAATAATTCAAATACAGCAAATCACTGTAAATATTTATACGAAAGGATAAAATCTACTATAAATCACGATACAAGCAACACAACTGACATACCGGCAAATACTAAACACATACCTTAATATAGTTCTCATAAAATGGCCGAAAGTCACAAATACTATGTTTTGCTTACGGGAACGCTTTTTGTACTAATGTAAGGTTTTTAAGTTAGGACACTACGTCTTATATATTTAACGGGTCGCCGGACAAATTACACAAAGTTAGTCGCAAGGAACATTGTTACATCGACCTAGAACGATAATTATTGTGTAGGGTTCACATCATAAATAAAACTTCAAAACGTAACTTTGGTGTTCACTTGTTTTTATCTCTGTGTTTACTGTTTATGTAATCTCAGTAATATTTAGCTGCTAACACAGATTTTGCTTATCAACGATATCCGAGGTGAAAGGCTGTGACCCTTCACTTGTTCGGTACATGTATCTTCTTCGATCTGAAGTCGTAGATCTTCCGGCAGAAGAGAACGAGCTCTGGCGATACTGAAGGCGGTAATTTTGAGTCGTTCGGAGCGAACAAGGGGTTTACTTCGCTCTGCGGTAGAGTTGGTACAATCGACGGTGTGATCGTGATGCCTTCTTCTAATGCTTTTAGCCGTTTTCTATAGCTGTAATGAGATATATTATATGAATTTTGTTTTTTGAAGCGATGATAGCTATAGTGGTAGTGTGTACGGACGCCGCATTAAGGGACGTGAGTTCGAATCCACCTACAATGAGCTTGAGCTTTCAGTGAATGAAAACCATAGCATGGTGGTAGGGCTTTTTCTAATGCACGCCTGGCTAGCTACCACTCTCAAGTAGAAAATCTGCAGCCTAATACCTATAGGTGTGTTCCGGTAGTTACACTTGAGAGCCAGTTCCTCTACAGGTTTAGCGGGTCCACTAACTTAGGCCGTATCGTTACTTAAGCTCAGGTGAGTTCATAACCATTACACTATCTATCTATAAAAAAAACATACAAAGCCTCAATGGGCAAGAAGTATACTAACAGTAAGTACGCAGATTCGACCCCGCTTACGACTATTTTTTATGTAGTGAGAATAATTGTAAGTTGTGTTTCAGTGGTAAACGTGTTAGTGGCTACGGTACCAGCTAAATATACGTACAAATTTGGTTTTTAGCAAACACTCGATGAGTGCACTAATTCTGCAGCCGGATCCCGTACTACAAGCTGAATCGATTGAAGAAAATTTGGTTTCCTAGGTGATTGGGAAGTGCCTCAAAATCGCCGCGAAAAGATGTCAGTTTTTGGTGTCTTTTTTCATTGTAACACTTTTTCTGTTTAGCCCCTCATCCCACAAATAAATCAGAATGATAACGACCGATAAGGAACTCCGTTCTAAAACTTTTAACCGGTAATAATAATCCTTGTGGAATTTTTTCTTGTTTTAGTATTCCTGAAAACTTGCGAGTATTTATTGTTGCACTACAGTGCTGTGGAACCCATAAAGCCTTGTACGCACTAGGCTCGCGAAACCATGACTAACATGTGTTTGTAGTCCCTATAGAAAAATGTTGAGTATCGTTGCTTTAGTGTATACGCGGCTAAACTTGGTCGTATTGTTATTAATGTTGCTGGTTTGTACTTAAACTTACCGGCAATACTCGTTAAATGTTAAGACGTAACATTTGTCCTCTATGCAGGCGACGGAGTTGGCGTCTCGGTGCCGCGACGCAAACACTTCGTCGGGCGCGTCCGCGGGCTGCCTGCCTCGGTCTGTGTGCTCCGGTCGGTAATACCATACTAACGACACCATCATCTCTCCTGTCAATATTACATAAAATATAACTTTATATATATCTCAAAGTGATGTTCGTAGAAGAGGACAGAAAAAAAATTTAGACTTAATATTGATAACAAAGTACATCTGAATTACTATTGTCAAAAAAATATTTTATTTGCAGATTTAGCTTTGTTACGGTATTAATAAGTGTAAAGGTACATGAAATATTTAAAGAGTTATTTGCTCGTTATCATTTAAAGAAATTTAAAGCAGTCAATAGGACTGCCGACAAAAGTGAAAACTATAGACAAACAGTTGTTATCTTTGGAGCATTATTGGTGTTATTTTTAGCGTGTCCAAACAGAGAAGCAAACTATTCCGCTTTATAATACTAATATAGATAAGGCGCAACAAGTATTACAAGTTCACAGGTTGGCTGATGATAAATGGTTATTGTAGCTTTGCAACATTTGTAACATATAGGTACCACTACCGTATTTCGGACTTTGAATATCTAGTGTCACACCAGTTATTCTCATTGGTTGAGGTTGTTTTCTGAACTGATGGTACATAGTATTATGACTTTCACAAGTACTTGCTTAGAGCCCAAATAGAATAAAATAATTATAATAATATATACTAGACACAAAAACTAAGGGATATAAAAAAAAATCCAAATTTTTGGGTGAATTTCACGAGCTGTAACTCCGAGGAAAATGATCGTACAGAAAAAACAAAAAAAGGAAATTGTAGCTCCATGTGTCTAGTTTTCAGATATGACTATGAAAAATTTTTGTCATGTCCAGGTCTGGAGAAATCCTAAGAAAACTACAAAAAAATTTATTTTCCAAATTTGTTCTCGTCTAAAAAAAGGTTCACGGGCTTCAAACAATTTTTTTTGATTGTTTCGTTCAAAAGCTTTTTTAGAAAATTTAATACTCTTTATTTTGACGTATTCAAAAAGCCTGTACGACGATTTGCCGCGGAGTTATCGTCAATCAAAGCAAAAAAGTTCTTTTTACTTTGATAATCAATAACTCCAGAAATAATGATCGTATAGGAAATTGAAGGAGGGTTTTGAAAACTGCACAATATTCTCTATCAGAAAATGTAAACATTTTTTAGAAAAAAATTTTTTTTTGAATTGAAAATTAGGACTGAAAAAAAGACAAAAAATCGCATAATTAAGGATATTTGGATAACTTGGTATAACTTTGGATAAAATGGATGAACGAAGGATATCGTCGGTAATTTTTTAACCTTAAAGTGTCCCCTAAAATCCCTCAAAAATTCAAAGCGCTGCGATTTTTTTTTCATTGTGCCCCGAAGCTTCAAATTCTTTTTTTTTGCAAAAATCACCATTATGAGCAATTTTGTGATTTTATTCATTTTTTCAATGAAAAAAATTTTTTTCTCTCTAAAATGACTATTTTTTTGATCAGAAAGATTAACTGCTTAAGAAATTTGAAAAAAAAAAAATTCAATTCCTATACGATCATTATTTCCGGAGTTATTGATTATCAAAGTGAAAAAGAACTTTTTTGCTTTGATTGACGATAACTCCGCGGCAAATTGTCGTACAGGCTCTTTGAATACGTGAAATTAGAGAGTATTAAATTTTCTAAAAAAGCTTTTGAATGAAACAATCAAAAAAATTTTTTTGAAGCCTGTGGACCATTTTTCAGACGAGAAAAAATTTGGAAAAAATTTTTTTGGTAGTTTTCTTAGGATTTCTCCAGACCTGGACATGACAAATAATTTTCATAGTCATATCTGAAAACTAGACACATGGAGCTACAATTTGTTTTTTTTTTTGTTTTTTCTGTACGTTCATTTACCTCGGAGTTACAGCTCGTTGAAAATCACCCAAAAATTTGGATTTTTTTTATATCCCTTAATTTTTGTGTCTAGTGTATATATCAGCTCGTTAAAAAGTACATGTTAGGAAATGATCAGTAAATACCGTCGTCAGGATTTTCCCAAAGGCTGGCGACTCTCGCGACGAAGGGCTGCGCACGGGCGACCGACGCCCTCAAGAGCACGCAGTCGCCGCGCGCCACGCTGTCGCCGCTCGCGTGCGTCATGCGCGACCAGCACCGCGCCGTACGGTCCAGTCGCGAATCGTTCTACACAACACCCATTCAATCACCCTCATCATACTTATATAATTACACTAGGTAACCTGGCAGACCTTGTTCTGCATTTTCGAGAAGTCAATCACATCGACTACAGTACGAATTCAGTATATTTGCCTTTTCCTTAAAAATAAAAAATAAAAGCAAAACCAAAAACTTAAATATAAAATGTAATAAATTCAAAAATGAGGCGTGCAAAAAACCATTTTAGTAAAAAACTACTGGTACTAGGCTATTGATATGAAATAGGTAACTAGTTGATATTATGCTAAAGATAATAAACGAAACTCGGTCTCGATACGTTAATTTTACGGGAATTCTCGTGACCATCTCGTTTAATAAAATCTGGACGTCCACGTAAAAAAATATTAAACAGTTTTTTTCAATATAGCAAAATAAAATTGTGTTTTATAAAGTATGAGATAAATTATTTGAAGTGTTTTCTTGAAATACATCTACTCATATTATTGTATAAATGCAAATTAGTTGTGGTAGAGGCAAAAAAATTAGTGTTAGAGCAAAAAATTGCTTGAGTTTGATGTGTCGAGAGTAGAGCACAACCTCATCCCTATCACATTACAAATTATATATATATATTAATCAAATTCTAAATATTTTAGCAGTTGTTAGTGAGTTTGTTCAATCCAGTGACGTTAATGGAGTTTACACTGTATTTATATCAAAATTACTCAATCAAAATTGGTACATTTTACCTACCACGACTTCATTTAATCAAATCATGCAAAATTATATCTATTGTATAATATTTCTAACAATGATTACTTACATTGAGGTAGACTTTTGACAAATAATGATCTCCGTCCCATTGCCAACCGTTGCTCCAACGTGGAGGTGCTCTAGGCTCCAGGTCCACAGGAACGGGGGGCGAGCGTGGACGACGACCCCTACGTGACCCCCCGGCGCCCCTCCGCCGTGCTCGCCCTCTTAACCCCCCGCTAGGAGTAGGAGAAGCGCACGCTTCCTCCACAACTAAAGTTGCTTCATCTGTTTTAATAGCTGGCCGTTTTGATACGAGTAGTTTTACCACTTTTTCGACAGTTTTTCCTTTAAGTTCTCCGTTTGTAAGTTTACATCTCTTTATGACCGCTCGGTCATGCCTTGTCGATTCACAATCTTTTTTTTCAACCTCGTTAGATTTAATGATGCGTTGTGAATCGTCCGTGACATCTTTCTCGCTGGATTTTAAAATATTAGCCTCAGTCTCGATGACCGGTATCGATTTAAGAATATTTCCATCAAAATCATTTTCGCTTCTATAAACCTCACTAGGGCGATCTACGACAATAATCTGTATAATCTCATTTTTTGTCCTTATATCTAGAGGTTTAACATCATTTTGGACAACACCATTCGATCTTTTTGTATCGCATTTGTTAAGTACCTTTTTTTCATCTTTGATCTCTTTTACATCTTTGACATCAGTTTTAATTGTAGGAGTTTTTAATACTGACTTTATAGCGTTGGTGACTTTTGAGTCAACTTTTTCTAATTTGCAAGCATTTTTGTAAGCTAATTTTTTCTCAATAAGCTGTGTAACCGCAGCTATTGTATTTGATCGCACGCTATTCACAGTTGTGTTTTCAACTATGTTGTTGTTGATATTAAGTGTTTTCTTCGCACTATTCTGCACTATGTTTTCATTAGGAGATAAGAATAATTCAGCAGGATTTAACTCTGTGTCAGAAGCGTAACCCTTTTCTGCCCTATCAATGCTATTTTTTCTGATGAGATTGTCAAGAAGTAGAGCACTAGTTGTTTTTGGCTTTGTTGTAATTTGTTCTTCAGACAAAGGAATAATAGTTTTATTGTGCAAATCTTCATCTGGTTTATTTTCTAGTAACATTTTCTTTTGTCTGCTTCCACTCGATGACCTTTCACACTTTCTTTTGGCGGGTTTTTTTTCTGTGATCATAATTTTTGGTGTTTTTTTCGTTTGCGATACTTTCTTTTTTGGTTCCTTAGTGACAGTTTCCATTCGCGTTAAGTCAGTCTGATCACCAGAAATTTTTCTTCGTTTCTGTAGCTTAACGTGTTCTCCGATGCCATTTGTTTTACATCCATCCTCAAGTTGTGTATCCTTCATATCAATTTCGAGCTTTGGCCTCGAGTATCTTCGTTTAACAGCCTTAGCAACATCGTCGATAGCTACTATGTCAGTTACTGTCGTACAATTATTATGTTCTCTAAGCGCTTGTGCATCTGGTTTTCGGGACCCTGTGAAACTAGGTGGGCCTTCATTTTCTTTTTTAACATCAACTAAGGGAGTAGACCTCTCATCTGAAGAAGATAAGTCTATTGGCACGCAGGCTGGTGGAGAGATAGCTAAGACATCATCGTCAACGTCACTGTGATGTGTTACTAATGGTTGTGGAGCAGAGATGAGCAGGCCAGTATCGTCGCCTGCTAATGACCGCCTCGCCATAGCCTTGCCGAGACGAGCTCGACGCGGCGCAGATAGGGGAGGTTGAGGCGGACAAGCACCTGCTGAACCGCGAGCTGGTGATGGAGGACCAAGAGCCTCTGCAGATCCTGCGATACGTAAGCTCTCCCTGACATCGTATAATTCACGTTTAGGTGAAGCGCCGCCTATAGCTGGCAGTGAACACGGATGTGGAGCGTCCGTTGCGGCTGGTGGTTCAGGCTCTAATGGTGGGTCCTGCAAATTAAAAAAGCTAATAATGTGTCAAATATCAAAATCAGTATACGTCACGAAGTTAAGAGTAACGATGAAAAGTAACATTTAAAAGATAGAGATATATATCTCTGTCATTTATTTGCAGTTTAGCCGTAATAGCCAAATTTCAAGTTTAGGGAATAAAACGTGTTACCATATCTGCCACAGTCATGCACACAACTGTGTCTGATAAATAGGGAAATTCTAACTCAAGTAAAACATTGTGATAAACAAAATATAACAAATTTCATTCTATTTTTACTGTGTACGTTTGTCTCAGGTCTGATGAGGAGCAGCAATTAATTAATTAGATCTTCTTAAAAATAATAGCTAGAAACGCCGAATTGATGTTTATATGTTTAGTCTCATAGTCAAAGTTAATTTTTTCGAGGGTCCGATATAGAGTAGCAACATGATAAATAAGATTAAAGTATACACAATATTTCCGATGTCTATCATCAGGTGGCATATTTAGCCTGTAGTAAGTTTTTATTACTACCTTCAGTAAGAGTACTTTGATATATGTATGTATCTAGGGACCTTATCAAGGAGATTCTCCATTACTTAAATGTACAATATATCGATTTTAATGTAAAAAGAAATTCAATCTAATCATAAAGGTTAACTGTATTTCGCCGGAGGCAGCTACGAATTAAAAAAAAAACATATGAATATTTAATAAACAAGTGTTTATGCCAGAGTGCCGTGACGTGAGTGCACTTGCGCGAGCAAAACGCGCTCGAGCAGGTTGACACATAACCTATCACAGAATAAGGGTGTAAGTTCAAGGTAACGCAAACGTTGTGTAATTATAAACAATTAATATCTGCAACCGGCGCTGGCTCAATGTTATGTGGGGACAGTGTAGTGAAGTGAAAATTAAGTGTACGGAGACAAGTAACAAATCAGCATAACAAGCACATTTCAAGGTAGTTGTAAGGTATTACGCACCAAATAAGCAAACATTAAGGGTTCCATATTCTCGTAGGTATCAATAACATTTATCAAATGTTATCACTTTAATTGTAATCAGTATCGAAAAACAGTCACAATTAAACTATTTGAAAGAACACCTTTAAGTTGGGATACGAACAACTAAAAAAAATAAAGACAAATTAATATTAAACTTGTATGGAAATCCAATTATGAAAATATTATTGCTATTTGATTTACCTTTCCGCTGCCATGTGTGTCTGAGGCAGCGTCTAGCACGCACGCCCGCACCTTCGGTCTGAAGGGTGCCCCGGGCGGTGCATGGGATGAAGGTACGTCCGCTGGGCCGCCACCGGTAGGGGCTTTACCAGTAGCGGGCCCAATAAGGACGTTTTTTGGACACGCGTTAAGTGGGCATGGGCATCTGTATTCTGAAACAACACCACATAAATTAACATTGACATTTTGAGAACCATTTCAAAATTGGAGCTTCCTTTGAGTCGAGGAAAGCCCTGTATCCAAGACTAACTGCTCATTTTTTTAAAAACGTATAAACATATATCGTTAAACTTGAGACCAATATTTTAGTGATTTAATTTATAACAAATTAGTCTTATGATAGTTTTCATTTGAAGAGTCTCTGTAAGTAATATAACTTGTTAAGGTTCGATTTCCGTCGCTGCTATTTCTGCTGTGATGTAGTATTGTTCGTGCTAATGTGTTACATGTCACAGCGTGTACTGATATAACGCACTGCTATACGAAATAGTTTAACTCGGCCCATAATAACAGAAATATATATAAAAAAGAATAATGTAACCATTGCTACGTTTTCAAGCTACTTAGAAATAGCTTTATTATGTTGCAGTAAATGGTTACTACTTGTCGTATTAAAAAGAAAAAACAAATACGTGATACGACAATGACCTCTTGCAAAGATGCTTATATAGTTTTTTTAAATAGATAAGTGTACGAAATAATATAGTTGCCAAAAGTCTCAACTTACCCACGTATGGTATCCTTTGTGGTGAATGTTGGTAGCAGGGTGGCGTTCCATAATACTGTGGCGGAGGATACGGCTCGCTAGCGACGCCTACCATCTGAAAAGTATTTTGATATCCTATAATATTGTCCATAATTTGATGTTAAACATATTCGCTGCAGTCATATGACTCTCGCTGTCTATGCCATACTTTATGAACTCATTTTATACATAGGATGACAGATAAATATATCTTTTAACAAATTTTCAAAAGTCTTATCAACTATATTATGGGTTGATATTTCATACAAAATTACCATTTCCAAGGCGATATTTGGCTATATCTGCTAACGCTCCCAAAATACGTAATTAGCTAGCCTTTTTCTCAATAGCTAATTAAGCACAATGTGAATGTTGTAAGAAATGTTCTGATGATGTCATGATGATGAGAATGAGATCTGAATACCTGTGCATCGGGCTGCGGTGGCGCCATATGATACGGTCCAGGAGACCGGTAGTATCGGCCGTAGCACAGTTCAGGGTAGTACGGCGGACCATATTGTTGCAGCATCTGGAAACAACATTTTCTAATAATATTGTTGTACACCTATATGCTTTAAAACTAAATATATATTGGTGAATATTTAGGTAGCCATACTGTTATAGTACAAAATATATTTCTGGAAAAACAAAAGCAATTCTTTACATATATTACAAAACTACATATTCAATTAGTAACAATATAATAATTGTTTATATTTATTTACCATAAGTAAAAAAAAGTAGTCTGGTGTCCGAAAACGTCTAAATGTTACACTACATTATTGAAACCGTTTTACATGTCAACCGATTTAAAAATGTTATCTGTAACCCATTAAAAGTACTTAAGAAATAATAAAAATTGTATAGTTTGTGAGCGTGAATTTAGAAAGTAAGCTCCGGCACTACAACTACAGCTGCTATTTTTATAATAATTAAATTTTATTAAAAAGTTCTAAAGTTAAAAAAAAAAGATTTAATAATGTGGTATATTTGCATTTAGATAAAAACCAACTTCGTGTGCCAAATTCCAGTACTCTCTTTTTCATTACATAAATAGTGATATACTAAGAATCAACAGTAGTTGAATATTATATTATTTTACAGTAGTTAAATATTATTGTACTACGTTTACAACTATGTTTCCACCAATGAAATGCCGAGAATGTATGTACGCTTGTGGGTGTGTGGATGTTTATATGGTGTGTATGAGGGTGTATAGTATAGGTTAAGAAACGTTGGAAGTCCTAATATATATATATATATATATAAAGCTGAAGTATTATATACACAATAAAACACATAGTTTCTATGGAGAATAAGTTGTATGGACATATTATAATATATGAACATGAAATAATTGTCATTTATAGCAGCGATGTAATACCTTATCAAATTTTGCTATACGTTTTAGGAAAATTATTTGTGGCTTCACTCCCGTAAATCGTGGTGGTGATTGGCTACAATATTTCTTAGACGTTATTTGGTTTATTAATCTTGCGGGATAGCGATTTTACTATCCAGAAAGATATTATCCTCCAGGTTTGGAACCCAGGTTTTAAAGAATTCAACATGGATATTATGACTGTACATGAGCTTTAAATCCCAAGCAATCGTAATACAAAGTCTGAATGTTACGTTAAAATTGTCTCAACGAACCTACCCGTTAGTTAAAAATTATTTCATTAATAATAGAAAGTTACATTATCCCTGAGTGCTTATTTTTATTCCCTTATAGTCTAAAACAGAAAATAATATAATATTAACGCAGTAATTATACTTATTTTATATGAGCAAACTCAACGTTGAGTACAAACATAAGACGACGTAGTGTTGATTATTCCTTTATAAGATTCAAACGAGATCTCTTTTTTGCGTACGTTCTACTTTCAGTTATTTTATTGTCTCCATTGCATCATCAGCGATTATCACATAGAATTCATCCCCACGACCACTATGTAAACTGCTACTTGCTAATTTAATCAATTAAGAACAATACTGACAGAAATAGCACAGCGGCCAATATTCCATCGTTCTCATATTAACCTTAAATTATTAAATTTATTATATACTAGCCGGTATCCATCGGCTACGCTAGGCATATAAAAGTAAATCGAAAAAAATATATGATAATGTGTCAATGGAATCCTAAAACGAAAAAAAAAATGATATTACACGATGATAATATTTCAGGATAACCATTATTTATTAATAAAAATCGACATAATAAACATTAATAAAACTAAATAAGTAAAATTTTGGCAAAGTTTTATTACTAGAAATAATCAGAAATTAATACACCCATGTTTCAGATTTAGTAATACTAATATACATTTTAAGATAATTTTGTTAAGTTTCTTTAAGATTTTATCAAGCACATGGTTGGGCAAAAAGTTTATGGTCCGATGTGATTGAATATCCAATGAGATGAACACTCTGTGGATAATACTGAGTTTAGTGTCTAGTGAGGTAGTGTCTTGCCATTCTGTGTCTACTTATAAATTAAATTGAATGAAATAATTTAGATTTGAATATATTAATTACCGATGGATGCGGTGCGTGGTAGTGTGGTTGGGGATGGTATCTTGTGAGGTTTCGTTCAGCCTCTGCGCTCGACTCCTTGATTAGGGGTCCAGCCGGTTGATAATATCCTGAAATAGAATAAACAGCATTTTTAATTTATATCTTCTTTCCTTTGATAATTTCCTATACTAATATGCTTAGAATTATACTCATTTTTACACTACTGCTAATGCTTAAAAAGGTACAAAATTTTTGCTTCACGCCATTTTTATTACTATTTTAGTCTCGGGATGGAACTATTTTGTATTACATTCTAAGAGATGGTCGTAATTATAACGCAGACAAACGTGATATTTCTTTAATATTCAACACAACTGTGTAGTCAACAATTTTATAACACAAGTAAAATCTCGATTACAAATTCCTTATTAACATACATATTTTTCTAATATTGTAGTGATAAGAATTGCATTACATGCCGACAAGGTCAATCAATATTCGTTGATAACAAAAATGCCTATGCATAAAATATTAAATTAACTTCAATTGTTTGATGATTTAAATATTTTAAAAATAAATTAACAGAATGTTTATTTGACCGTATTGTTATATAAATACATCGTATTAAAAAAAAAATGAGGTAGCTATGTAAAATGGTTGAATAATATGGAAGCTATTAAAGCCTGTACGTGGTTTTATTCAGCTTAAAAATCAGTGCATAGTTAAAAAGATTAAGTGAAAAGCAAACTTGTTAATTAGGTTCTACTAAACGCAGTCCATTCGCTCAACTGTTGGACCGGATGTGGTCGCCAGCGATACGTTCGAACTTTTGAAGTTTCAATTATTTTTAAATAACCCGCGCACTCGACGCGGCTGCGTGTAGTTCGTTGATAAAGTCTGTGGTTAAAACCACATCCGACGTAAGTGTAACGTAAAGGAACAACATGTATGATTTCAAATACTTCATAATTAAAAATTTTAATGTATAGGAGAATCTCTATACATCAAAGCGAAAGTAAAAACCACTAAATATTTGCTTCGAAACGGTAATTTCGTGTTATGTACCAGCATTTTGCATGAACAGATGATAGCTCAGTGGTAGTGTCTAGAAACGCCGCGTTATGGGGCGTGAGTTCGAATCCAACCACCTATAATGAGCTTGAGCTTACGGTGAAGGAAAACATCGTGAGGAAACCATAGCACTTCCACCAGGGCTTATTCTAATGCCCGCCTGGCTAGCTACTACCCTCAAGTTGAAAATCTGCCGCTAAACACCAATAGGTGTGTTCCGGCAGTTGCACTTGAGAGCCAGCCCCTCCAATAAAGGCCAGCAACTCACCTGCGATTCCCCTGAAGTTGTTTCATCAGTTGGATCATCATCCATGTTGGAGTACCATCAAGTGACACGCTTGCTCACTCCTAATCCATAAAAAAAATAACGCCTTATACAGCGTAGCGGATGAGGTAGTGCTCTACTCTCGACAAGTCAAGATCAAGCAATTTATTTGCTCTTAAACTGCCTCTACCACAACCAATTTGCATTTATACGGTGAGTAGATGTATTTCAAGAAAACTATTCAAATAATTTAGTATTATTGTGGCATCTGCCTAAGCAGGCAATTTCGCCAATGGTAAGTAAGAAGGACTTTGTAAACACAATTAACGAACACAAAGTACCAATCAAACTCAAAACAATTATTTATGGATAACACAAATGTGTGGAACTAGAAACAACAGCACTCGACGCGGAAGTTGCAGCAAGGCAACTACTTTGTACGTAAGGCCAATCGTGAATCAAAAGTGTATCAGAAACTTAATCAATTTACTGCCAATTATTTGCGTCTTTTGCTATCGTTATGCTATTGTGAAATACGTAACATATACCACGAGTACGTGGTGAAGAACACGGCAATCGCATTATGTTGGATTACGACCACCATACATACATCATGTGTAACGTGGGTGTTACACTTAGCCAGATTATCATTAGTTCACTCATCAATCAGGGAGATGATAGTGATGAGAACTAAGTTTTACGTCAATTTTGTTTTGTTTTTAGATATTTTTTAATATTTATATTTAATTAAGCACCATATTTAAGCATTTCAAAATGAATAAGAATATTTTTTGTTTTCATTTAAAAATGCAAGGAACAAATAATGATTTTCGTTTCCAAATATTTACCAATATACGGTAATATTTATAAATAAAACGATTCGTTTACAAACATTCCAAACATTTAGTTCCATTTCAGTTCGTACGCGCTGGTGTCTATCGATACAGTTATTTGAGAGAAGTCTACAACTTGCGCGCCAAAGTTAAAGGCGGCAGTAACTTGGACTGCTTTACGAATTTGAGGACCATTGGTTTATACTAGCGGAGAACTCTTTATGCTTTTAAACATCTATGCTGTTTGTTTAAATTTTCCTCACAATATTTTAGAAGAAATTAAAGATTTATTACGAGTTATGCACATAGATAAATTATGGGTTTCACAGCGAAAGCGAAACTTATTAGCACAATAGTTATATTTTCATTCATTCATTTATAAAAAAAAATGAAAATAAAATATGTTAATTAATTTCTTTAAGCACTCTTAAATAATACAAATTTTATGAAGTGTAAATATAAAATATATGAGATGATTAAGTATCGGCGCGACGCAGAGCAGCGTTTACTAATTCATTCTGATCACAATCACGCCTTTAACAAGCAAGATATAAAAACAAACATGCAATATTTAAGGCCGGGATGGCTTTATAGAGGTACTACGTGTTCGAGAGAGATAACATCTTTACAGGATATAAGGCAGGTGTGTTCTTCCAAGGAAATGCGTTATGCCGGGCATTCTCGTACTTATTAAACTAAAAGGTATGAAGGTATCATTGCAATCATGAATTAAATTCATAGCATATGTATTCTAAAAATGTTTTAACAAGATATTGAATAGTGATTGGATGCAATGAATAACCTATTTAAAGTGTGCTTATATTCATAACTAGTTTAATAGTTTAAGTATCGCGAGTAAATCTACTTTTTTTCATTACAACTTTTTATCCTTATAACTTTATATAAACTTACAACTTTACAAAACATATACTAAAACTGTGCCAAAGAATAGACCGATGATTTTATACACAATTATATAAATAGAGATGATGTATCTGGAGTTATAGGCACATTAACAGCAGACCGAGCGACACTGTCTTTTAATAAGACCTAAGGATATTTGGCGTATTTATTCTTAAAAATATTTTCAAAACTTAAATTTTGCTCTTAAATTGACAGGAAAGGCTTAACATTTTGCTGGTATTGTATAATTACGTGTAGACCGTAACGTGAGCTAATAATCCTCGTTACATTTCAAAGAAATAGTAGACTTATTCAGATGTATAAGATAATGATAATATCTTCTTTTGATAATAAAATCAGAGTCAAGTTGTAATATATTATGCAATGTTTATTATAACAAATACGTCGAAAATATATTAAAAAAAACTGAAAAATTTGTTATCTAGTTAATCACCGAAGTGAAATTTTATAATATCCGACTTCTATGACGGAAGGCGACACTTTTTTTTTTTTTTTTATGATTAATAAATACGTTTACGTAGTTTATCTTGTAAATTACGTCAAGGAGGCCCGCAGAGAGTCGTGTGGAATGACTCGTCAGGTAAGAAGTACAGTTAAATACCCACTAATAAGGCAACTCGGCGATTATTAACACCTCATACTACCAGATACCGGGGATAGTTTTCACGCTTCTTATAGTCTCCGACGAGAGTAACTACCCGGCCACGTAAGCACGTTCCTGAGAAGTTTATTACACAATATGTGTAGAGTCCTTAGAATATTATAATATTAATAAAGTAGTAGGTATGAAGAACTTTGAAAATCTGCTGCCAAATAATTATAGGTGTGTTCCGGCACTTGAAGCTCTTGATAGCTCAGTTGGTAGTGTCTAAGGATGCCGCGTCCAATGCACGTTAGTTCTAATCCTTCTACAATGAGCTTGAGCTTTCGGTGAAGCAAAATATCGTTATGAAACCATAGCACAGCATTTATAATGCCCGCCTTGCTAGCTAGCACCTTCAAGTTGGAAATCTGTCGCCAAACACCTTTAGGTGTGTTCCGGCAGTTGCACTTGAGAGTCGATCCCTCCACTACGTTTAGCGTTTACAGCATCATGAACCACATTGTCTCGTAATATCAGGTGATATTGTGGCCATAACGTTAAATTTATTAACTAAAAAAAGACTATATAGATATCATTACTGTGTGGATATATAAGTGAAGCATGAAGTACATAAATTGTGCCGGGTCCGCTAGAGCGTCTAGATGCTTGGTTTAAAATAAAAATAATCCGTTCTTTATGTTGCAAACACGGCCTAAAGAAGGCCGTTCGCCTTGAGCCAGCATTCAAGGCAGCTGCTATACATAGAGGGCTGTATTTCAGATATAATTTTGTTTATTTACTGACCGCTTGCTTTGTAACGTAAATTATACGTTAAATAAAATAAAAGCTACTAGTTACTGTATGCTGCGTCTTTTGTGTAAGGTATTATTCTGTAAAGATACATAGTTTAGAAGTAGAAAGCATTATTTGCATCTTTTTATTTCATTTATTTTACTCCATTTGTTACTATTATAAATCCTATAACGACGTTATTTACATATACGATATATTTGCTATTGTAAATGTGACCCCTTCGTGTGAAATTACAATGTACTATATAAGAGAAGTATAAAAAATATCCTAACAAATAAAAACTAATAATATTAACAATACCTAAATTAAAATGTGTAAATATATATCCACATATACTAAATATTTTTTAAATTGAGATTTTATTGAGGCTAAAGAACGATATAAAATATCATATTCAGACTAGACACTGTTATATTTATAGCACATTCGGTAGATGGGTGAATGTTGACTACAGTTTGTTGAATACCGAGTGGAAAGATAGTTTTCTGATTCTGCAAACGAATATTTATACGAGGAAATCTCCCATTATATGTGTTTCAAGAAAATCACATTATTCCGCATAGGCTCTAATAATCCTAGAGACACTGGTTTTTAATATCACGAAGTTTGCATATGTTGCTAGATAATGATATTAAAAAAAAACATGCATCAATCAAAATAAATCGTAAATACCTACAATAAAGTTAAAAATGTACTGTTACGTTTGTTTTAATGTAAAATCACATATCTATGTATACATATAATAAATCTGTAGATAAGTCGTTTTTATACATCGTAAATATTATATAAAAAAATTGCGTGTTAAAGGATAACCAATAAAACACATTTTCAGCATTTTTGGAATATGTATCTGTTTGTCTGTGCACGCATCACGTAAAATGTACAAAACCAATGTAGATAACTTTTATACGTAAAATTGAATTTTATACGCAACTTGAAGTATTAATTAGTTTTTGTTTCATCGCAATCGGTTCACTTTACCAAGAGATATCTATGTATAAATAAATCGCCCAAATCTAAGCGCATAACTTCCAAACGATTGTACCAATTTGAATAATCATTTTTTTGCTGTTTTCGATATTGCCAGGACAAGGTTTCTATAAAAAAAAACCAACAATTTTATTTAGGCTTATGATATAAAAAGTAATGAAGCGGTGATAGGTCAGTTGGTAGTGTGTACGGACGCCGCGTCAAGGGAGGTGGGTTCGAATCCACTTATATTTAAATTTCATATAATTAAAAGACATTAAAATTCATTCATTAATTTATTTGAGTTATAAATATGTTTCACTCACTAAGTAAAAGAAATGGAAAACAGAAACAATATTAGCTATAGCCAATTCTAATTATTTTAACGATCTGAAGTTGGTAGGTTCTTTGGGATTGATTATAACTAATCAATATGTACAAAAAAAAATTGGTCAAACCGTTTCTGAGTTCTGGCGAGGCTAAAGAACATTGATTATAGGTGATACGAGGTTCACCGGGTGAGCTAGTGCTTAATAAAACTATACTAAAAAACAGTCAATATCATATTTAGTCTTAAAGTTAGTGAAATATAATAAAAATGAATGTGGAAATATTATATTCCAGTTTCACATTAATTAGTGAATATTAAATTAGTATGAGATAATAAAAAACGGATTCTATGAATGGCATATTCTGTATAATAAAAATGTTATCAGTACACTTTAAATCAATATCGGAGTTGTTCTATGACGTATAACCGAGCGCGGCGAGGTCACCGCCTAACATTCGTTTAAACAAAATAAGCAGACAAAATGATTTTACTACATATACTTTATTTAAATAGCTATAATTATTTATAATATTTGTCATCATAAAATTCATCTGTGACGTATTTGAAAACTTTCGACGTTCACAACATACTTTTTAATGTAAAATTGAAATATACGCTTTATAATATCAGAAGATGTTTTTATGGATCAAAAATTTCAAAGCGCTAAATATTAAAACATAAGCTATTTCTGCCACCGTAATTTATATTTAATAGCCGTATTCTGACGATATCTTTCACTTCTTTCGTGTTATTTCAATGAGAATTAGATTGAGGATATTTCATCGGTGCCAAGACATCACTACAACAATAATGGAAATTTTGTTGTATCGAACTCGCAAACACGAGTATTACTTTGTTTTTTTTTATGTAGGAAGAAGATGCATACTTAATGAGTATATTTGAGGTTAGTTTTATGTTTATAACCGACATAATTTATGGTGTAATTTTGTATGAAGCGAAAATTATGTTTTGTTTTGAACATTACTTGTAGGTAGAGTTTAAAAATGCATTGTAAACTATTTGATATCTTGAGATTTAATTCTTATAATATTTATTCTCATGACCGTTTCATCTTAGTAATTGGTAATGCTGTTTTGTTTGCTGTATATCCAATCAAATCTTACGTTGCTTTTCATTCCCAATACATCACGAAGTTTTGGCCTTTGTTTTGATTGTGTTATGTTATTGCACGCCTCATACCGCAAAGCGTCACGTCAAGATCAGAAATTTTTTTGCTCTTAAACTGCGTCTTCCACAACCAATTTGCATTTATACGATAATATAAGTAAATGTATTTCAAGAAAACATTTCAAATAATTTATCTCATATTTTTTAATTGTTATCTAAAACCTATAATAAATATATACTTATGTAAAAGAAAGGCAACTATAAAAATATATTATGAAATTGATTGTTTTTCTAAAGTAATGTTAGTAGAAAATAATGAGATAATAAAAGTGTTAAAATAATTTTGTAATAGAAACTGACGGCAATTGTTCATTTATGCATGTCGTTTGACTCCGGTACAATGTGAAAATACTAAGACAAATAAATAGCTTCACTGATTTAAATATTACAATATAGGCAAATACTGAACGACAAAGGGAAGAAACAAATGACAAGTAATTTATATGTATGCCTATACAACCTATACTTATTATTAAGTAATGTACTAGGTTTCGATTTTTTATATCTAATACAATTATCTGATACAGTTAAATTACTGAAATGAACAGTATAAATCTCTATCATTTAGTGGTAACAATTTAAACATATTCTTATTTGTAAATACCAGGACTGACGACCTATGGTTATAGTATTTTTGTTCGCGTGCTATAAATATTAAATTTATGTCTAAATAATGAAGTAAAAAGTAACATTTACAATTTTGATACATGTAAAACCTAAATCACTTCTAATAGTCCGTTTAATCGCTCGACAAATAAGGGGCCCCACGCGCTTCGTTTAGACCGGTTACGGCTAAACCGTTCAATTAGTGACACCGACCGGCCAATTAGGTACACCGCACACTGCACCACAAAAAGCGCAACGAGATGTCCCCGCGCTGCGAGCTGGCACTGCACCCGGACTTGCGGTAATCGCTTGTTTACAGATTGCGCCGGATTATTCACGCTACCCATAGGGGATCGAAATAATTGCTTGTTTTCACAAATAACGATGATTGACTCACAGTGGAAATACCACTAACTGACTCATTATGATATCTCCCTAACTAGTATATATATCCCTTTTGACTTGACATTTAGCATAAGTAGTATTTCTTTCACGACGTAGACACCAGCTAAGAAACAGGCGAACGTTGTCGGGGACACCAGCTTGTACATCATAATTTTAATAATACCCATACGCAAGGAAACTTTTATTTATAGCATGTTAAAGTGACGACAATATTCTTGATGACAAACATACTATAATCTGAAATGTGTCGGTCATCGAAAATCAACAATACATCGCTAGTCATCAGTGTCATACCGGCCTAAAGTTTTATATTAATTTTCTAATTACATATAGATGACGTTATGTTATTTTGGAATAATATAATATTACATTAATTTTTAAACCACTACATTTTACGTGCGGCCCTGCTCGCGTTAATATTGATTTTGTTAAATTAGACGGATGACGCAATAATAAGTATCATACGAAGTTTATCCTTGTCAAAGGTCTTCACGAGAAAGAGAAGCCTAACACCGTCTCTAGGTTCCGATATATCTCTATATTAAAATTCATCATTATCGATTCAGCGAGTTAGGCGTGAAAGCGTAACAAACAAACAAACTCACTTTCACATTTATAATATTAGTAACGATTTTCAATGTTCATTTATGATTAAAAATAGTAAAATTCCATAGATTGTACAAAATAATAAACTACTTCTGGCGGTTGAGGAGCTATGTATAATGAGATGTCCTAGGAAAAGAAGGCAACAAGATACACATACAATTTCTTTATATAAGTGCTAGCGATGGTCGACGGATCACAAGCATTAAATCGATCCGATGTGTAACGTAACATAATACGTAGAGATATGATGGTGATTTAGTTTCTAGAATGTCATGATCCATACATTTTTTGTTTATATCTATACGTTAAAGATTGCAGAAAATACAACTTGGCTAAGGGTTGCTAAAGAAAGCTAATCGTTTGATTGTTGTGCAAACTATGAAAACATGCTGGGCGGGTAGACCACAACTATTGTATTCGATTATATAGTCCTACACTACACCATATATCCATACTCCTTACCTGATATCGTTTAGGATCGTCGTGTTCATTGACCAAACAGAGTGGTAAGGATCATCGGTACTTAAGTCATGACAACCATACAGATAGTGATAAGTTCGTTAGAGTGGCTTTCTTTTGGATTGTGACTTCTCGGATGCAGCCATTATATGTATATGTGACAGCTTAAATACTTGCAAATCGGCATGATAACGGCGACTGCGAGCGGACTATTGATTACAATTTGTATTTCGGTGATCACCGTTGTTATTAGATTATACTGTATTATACTTTACTATTATACAACAAAAAAAAACTAGAACTAGATCCCAACTCTAAAAAAATCACTTAACGATTTCATTAAAATAGAAAACTGAGTTCTTAGAAAATCTTAAGCATAAATGGAAAATCTTATTGGTCATGATTTGAATTTAGAACCGTGCCGTAGAGTTTATTCACACCATTCAGATTTACCGTGAAATGAAAACAATCTATGTAATATCGTCAATATTACGTCACGGTGCGGCGAGCAGCATGTAAAAAAAAACAACAAAATAGGTATGTCGAATGTAATAAACTCCAAGCTTGTTTGTGATACAATAAAAGTAGTATCAGACTGGTTTTTGCTAAATAATGTGTTATAAATTTAATACCTCAATTTTATGATATGTGTTTATTGCTGATACGTTTTGTATACTGTAATAGACGTATTTATCTGCTTTCACAAAAACTGTACTGATATTCAAACTGTTTATATATATAATATGTTATTAATGAAAAGATCGAACCATTGTTACTAGTATTTTTCAAATGTTCTATTAATCATGATTTATAAAGTAGATCTTATCTAATAGATAAAATAGTATCGTATATCTTCGTATCTACTATCTATCTATGTACTACTATCTATCTACTATGTACTATCGTATAGTAAATCTTAGGAACTACCAGTCAGATTTCAAAAATTATTTGATAGATATAAAATTGTATTTGATAGAGCAATCGTCGAGGAAGGCTTTAGACAATTTAACGTCATGTAACCAACAATAGGAGCAAAAGCTCTATTGAAAAAAGTTATATTAACGAGCAAAAATGTTAAAATATAATTTTAGTTCCACGCGAACGAAGTCGCAGACAGAGCTAGTATATGTATTTATATACAAATATTGTCATATGACATTATTAAATAAATAACTTGAAGGTGTTTACAATAAAATCAAATGATATAGTAAAAACATGACCTTCGATTTTGCTTTACTAACTAAAATTGAAGTACAAACTTAAGTTTATAGTTGGACTAACAAAATTATTATTGTTTATGTTAAATTCGCGTCATTAGCAATACATAAGCATCGTAATTATAAAAGATTGATTACGTGGGAATAAACGCCTGCAACAAAAGCAGTAAACTGAAAAAATCAATTATTGTGTATAAAAAAGGTAAGTTCACGATTTACGTCATTCGTCGAAGCATTAAAATACTGTACCTATAAATAATGTATTTAATTTAATATACACATAGAATCTACATAGAATATCGATACTTCAGTTTCATCAAATAAGATTCAAGAACAAATGAGTAAAAATAATTAGTGTGCTTTGTTATTTAGGGCAATTTTTAAATGTTTACCTGTCAGTATGCCCATCACTCTGAAATTACTAGATATTTTTTGATGAAATTGGATACGGTGGCAACTAATATTACATATAGGATTCATGCTTTCTCATAAAATAATGATAGAGTTTATTTATCTATGGTTCATGGTGGTTGAATAGTGGTAGGGCTTTTTCTAGCGCCCGCCTAGCTAGCAACCACCCTCAAGCTGAAAATCTGCCGTCAAATACCAATAGAACTGTTTTGCCAATTGCACTTGAGAGCCAGTTCATCCACAGGTTTAGCGTGTCTATCAACTTGGGCCGTATTGTCACTTAAGATCAGGTGAAATTATGGTCATAACGCTAACCTTAACTATAAAAAAATTAACATTATACATTCAATTCAAAACTATTTTAAAATTGGCTTTATATTAGCGATGGGCTAAATGTGGTTTGAAACGTATACGAAATTCGGTCGAACATCCGGTTCAAATAAAATATTCGGTCGCAATTAGGAACCTGTTCGTTAAAATTAACAAACCTAACTCTAGTAAATTTTAAGTAACATTTAACTAACAAAAAAATATATTTTTAAATATTTATTTCATAAAAAATCACCATTTCATATTTAGTTTCTAAACTAAAAAAGTATTTTTTTATTAAAATTAAAGTTGTAATTGCGTATGTCCGTTGCAAATGACTTAATTGATTTATTTAAATAAAAGTTATGCCTTACAATTAAGTAATTAACTAATTTAATTACGCTACTCACTGATGTTAGAAGAATACTAACTTTATTTCATTTCTGATAAAATTTGATGTATATTAAATTTATAATAAGACTGTTCCATGAAGAAGAACTAATTTAATTTTTATCAATTGCAAGTTAACATTTATGTTACTATCTATAATAAATTACTGTGGGTGTATAAAGGCGTTATTTTATATTTTACGGTTATGATAAATATGGTTTCTATTAATTTCATTCAAGCTAGTGCAAGTCAACGACCCAAGTCAATTGTGTACCATTGAACAAAATTACTGTATGTAATAAATAAATCAACCTTGCCAAACTACTTTATGTTGATTTTTGGGTTTTTCCAAGTGAGTGAGTTTTTCAATATCTTTCTAGCAAAGAATAACATATAGAAAAATTGTTATAATATAACAAAACCAAATATACATTTTTTCGTAAAATATTCGTAAAAGAAGGCTCAATTTTAAGATATCCAAATAAGGCATTCTCAATCCTGGGTACTGCACTTGACTGGACTATTCTAATAGACACGTATGAGAAGCACTATGAAATCCCAGAGGATGTTGGGACCTCCAGATCGGATGTATTAATTTTTTCCAGAACATCAAGTTACATAGTACAGATTGAGTTCACTGTACCATGGGAAACAAATACACCAAATAACTAAAGGTGAATGTTGATGGACGTGGGAAATGGGCCCTTTAAACCTTCATCCCTGTCACAAGTATTAGGAACTATTCGTAGTTTCCCTCTCTGCCACACGATGGACCCGACACCCGTACGATGAATCCATGGATTGCTAAGACGTTCATCTTTCTTATAAAGCGGAAAAGTTTGTTTATTTGAACGCGCTAATCTTAGGAATTACAAGTCGTATTTCAAAAATTCATTTTGTATTAGACAGATCAATAACGAATCTTTACGCCATTTAACATCACGATATCACCAATTGGAACGAAGCTTAAAAGTATTTTTTAGTTCCATATTATAGACATATTATACAATATATACATATACAATATATACAATATTATAGAGTAAATGAGAATTCACGTAAGACGGATAATGAGGTGTCCGTAAAATGTTTTTTTTCCGATAAAGTTGTTGATGTATAAACGATCATGATTCTGAATAGAAAAAAAAAGCGTTAGGTAGACGCGGATTCGCGAGGTCACCGCCCTGAAATTGGTTAGACACGACGACGACCCGGTCCTCGGCCGCTATGTTTTTGTCGCGATTTTTTGTTGCTACCTCGTGCGTTATCCCCCGGTTCTATATTTGTATGTAGCTTTTTCATTTCAGTACATCCACAATCGATTACATCATCAGCTTAGCAAAAAGAAGTTCACTGCTGGACATAGGACATGGATCACAGTGACCTGTCTTACGTTGTTAGTACCCAACGGATTACCGTAATCTTGAATAGATTTTCAGTTCATTTCCAATAACCTAACATTGATGACTCGGTGGTCGTATATACGTACTCGTTTCCATGAAATTGAGTTTAAATCCCGTTAATAAGTCTGATCTTTTCATGATTGAAAACATTGTTTCCTCCACGAAAAGTTCTGACTCATTGAACGAATGAATTAGATGAAAGAAACCATAGTATACATAAAGTTCATTTTTAATGCCTATCTGGCTAGTTTCCATCTTCTAACTGTAAATCTTACGCCAATCGCCTATTCGTGAATAGGAACTGCACTTTAGAGCCAATTCTCATACTCAGATTGACGTTGAAATCGCCAAACAAGACGATGGAGAGTTGCGATAGCCCGCCCGTTGCGGACCGCCTCGAACTCCACTTACAATATAACTATTAGTAATAAATATAAATACATCACGGTTTTTCAGGCGGAGCTGTATGCGCTATACAGGGCGATACAGGCGGTAAAGCATTCCAGAGACGGGGATGTCGGCATCTTCAGTGACTCCAAGTCGTCACTGGAGATGCTGGCAAACCCGACTCCGCCGCACCGTCTCGCCCTTAGGGCGCAGCAGCTCCTCCGGGAGATCCGGGCAGAGGGACGCTCTGCCCGCCTGCACTGGGTGAGGGCCCACGTCGGCACCATAGGCAATGAGCGTGCAGACGAACTGGCAAAAAGGGCCGCACACAAGAAAACCGCGGCGGACTACGACAGGTACCCGATATCGTACGCGAAAAAGGTTATACGCGGGGAAACAGTTAGGCTATGGCAGGAACGCTACGAAGCTTCCGACACGGGGGCGGTGACAAGGGTATTCTTTCCGAAGGTAGAGTAGGCCCACAGGGAAGTAAGAAAGACCCTC
This sequence comes from Actias luna, assembly GCA_039707435.1. Classification (NCBI taxonomy): domain Eukaryota; kingdom Metazoa; phylum Arthropoda; class Insecta; order Lepidoptera; family Saturniidae; genus Actias; species Actias luna. The sequence goes on along the minus strand of JAZHAC010000002.1, from coordinate 8,858,643 downwards.
TTGTCACCGACCCATGTACAGATCTTAACAGGTCACGGAGGTTTCGCAGCGTACCTGCACCGTTTCAAAATTAAAGATAGCCCCGCGTGTGCCTGCGATCCGGATACCGCCGAGAAAGTCTTCCATCTAATTATAGACTGTCCTAGGTTCGGCTCGTCCAGATTCGATCTCGAGTGTAAACCGGAGTTGAGGTCAAATTAGACACTTTAGCTGGTCTACTGCTGGATGATGACCACCGACCAGCTTTCTTGCAATATATTGACGAAATTGCAAGATATGCTGGTATCAGAAATAAATAACTACGGTGGCTTAGACAAAATCAAGCAGGGCGTTAAACAAATAAACAAATAACAAGTAATCAAAAATTTACATCTTGACAATAAACGCTTTTTGTTTTATATAAAATCAATTATATTTATTAACTTTATTACAATATTAATTATACGAAATGAAATTATATACAACCTGATTAGCAACCTGAAAATCAATTATTTTATTAATTTTATTATATACAATATTAGCATTAATTATACGAAATGAATTTATATACAACCTGATTTGCAATGACAAAGTCTATAGTATGAATTATGGCTCAAAGCACGGACTCGATTTTATTGTAAAAAATGTTATATTTTAAGATTGTAATATTATAAGAAATTTCACGTTTCGCTCAAGCAAAAGAATGCGCTTTTAAAATTGTACGCAAACGAAATAAAGGCATATTGAAAAAATTATTATGTATCACATAGATCCCTGATCATGTTAAGGGTAATGCCGGAGCTTTAAAAAAAAATATAAATACATAACTACTAAAAGTAATAAAAAAATCAACATTATAGCAATGAATTATATTTGTATGTAATACGTATTAAATATACATGTCGGCATGGAAATGGAATATTAAAAAAACCGGTCATGCTAAGTCGTTCGCGGTTAAGATCAGTCGAATGGTAAATTAATAAACACGAAGGTCTTGAATAAATTCGTTTTTGACAATTGTAACTTTGTTTTTATATTAAACTAGAAATGGGCTTTAAAAGTATATTACTTTAAAAGTTATTTTCTTACATATTTGTATTTTAAAAGGCAACGCCGCGGTGTTCGTTTATCCTAATTTGCTTATAAGTGAAGATCCACAGAACAGATATACATGAATATTATTGAAATAACAGATAATTGTCTAACTAAGTTTGAGTATGTTTTTATGTTCCATGATAAATAGAACAAGTTACATTAATATAATTAAAAACAACGCCAAAATACATACGCGTTCGAAGCCGCCAGCACAGACTACAGATAAATATTATACAGTATATATTAAATATTTCATTTTTTTTTCATTTTTATCAAAATGAAATATATGAAGAAACTAATAACGTCGCCAGTACACACGCAATCAGTCCAATAGACGAAAAAGAAGTACACGAACACATAAAACAACTAAAAACATGTAAGAGCCCAGGCCCGGATGGAATAAGTAATGAGGCTATCAAACTTGAAGCACCTGTTCTAATTAGTCACCTCACAAAACTATTTAATAAGACAATGGATACAGAGACTGTCCCGAGGCAGTGGTGCACATCAGATATCATATTATTGTATAAAAAGGGAAATCCTTCGCAAATAGGAAACTATCGACCAATCAATTTACTAGCAAGCACTTATAAACTCTTTTCATCAATACTACTAAAACGCATCACAAAAGATATAGACAACTCGCAGCCGATAGAGCAGGCAGGTTTCCATTCAGGCTTCAGTACAATTGATTATATACAGACATTAGAACAAATAATTGAGAAATGGCAAGAATTTAACAGGTCTCTATATCTATATATAGATTACTGCAAAGCTTTTGATAGTATTAGTCACAACTTAATCTGGAAAGCACTAAAATCACTCAATATCCACCAAAAATAGATTAATATACTAAAGGCCCTGTATCAAAACAGTACAAGCAGAGTAAAACTGGAGACAAGAGGAGAGGAAATAAGAATAGAAAGAGGAGTAAGACAAGGAGACCCTTTGTCGCCTAAGCTATTTATTGCTGTACTAGAAAATATTTTTCGAAATCTAACTTGGGAAAGTAAGGGTATAAGGATAAAGGGCAGCTATTTAAGTCATCTTAGATTTGCGGATGATATAGTTGTACTAGCCGAAACACCAACGGAGCTGGAAGAAATGATAAATCATCTACTTCAAGAAAGTTGTAAAGTAGGACTTAAAATGAATACAAGTAAAACCAAAATTATGATAGCCTTAGATGTCCCATCAACACAAAAGAAGAAACAATATAATACGTGGATAACTACATTTACTTAGGTAAACAAATATCTTTTGCACATTTAAACAACGAAGAAGAAATTCAAAGAAGAGCAAATATAACTTGGAAAAAAATCTGGTCACTTAAAGAAATTCTAAACTCTTTACGTATGAAAAAAACCGTGATAGAAACTTGTATTTTCTCTTGCTTGTTATATGGCTGCCAAACATGGACATTCACAGACAAAGTTAAGCATAAAATTAAAACAACACAAAGAGCAATGGAAAGAAGCATATTAAAAATCAGAAAAGTGCACAGAATATAAAGTGCATTAATAAGACAAAGAACCAAGCTAACTGATGCACTAACACAAGCACTAAAACTCAAATGGCAGTGGGCCGGTCATATCTCACGTCTCAATGACAACAGATGGACCCTGCGGTCTACACAATGGAGCGGATCAACAGGAAAACGAAAAGTAGGCAGACCACACAGACGGTGGGCTGATGATATATCAGACAAATTGGGAAAAGATTGGGCGATCATCGCTAGAAATAGAGAACGATGGAAGAAATTGGAGCAGGCCTTTACCCAATAAGGGGTCCATGTCCATCAACATTACATTACTAACACCTAACATATACGAAAAAAAAATCATAAAAAAAAAAACAAATATATATATTTAAAAAAATACATATATATATAAAATTAAAAACTAACAATAATAACTAATAACTTCATGTATGTAAAAAAAGGATATGGAAAAAAAAGGCTTATTATTATTATTATTATATATATTCAATAATTGTAAAATATTATTTACCGCATTAAGTTTTACAACAAATGAACTATCATTTAATAGTATTTTTTTAAATAGAACTTAAATATTTTGCTGACATAATAAATGTAACAATGTAAAATGTATATTTAAATGTGTTAAATATATTTCGGAAGTATCGAAATATGAAAAGCTTTCAAGTAAATAACGGAATCCACGAATTCTTATACTTAGCCCACAAAAAGCGGAACACTTTAGAACATTATCTTCATTTACAGTTTGTAATCTAAACGAACAAAGATAACTTCTCTACACCAATGTTGGGCAAACTGCAATCAGATTTATGATGAAAGATTATGATTACATTGTGTAATCTTCAATCATGATTATTCATTAATTAAAATAATCATAAAAGAATAATCGTGCAAGTGATTAATGATTATTAATCAGTAATCGTAATCTTGATTACTTTTTTTTGATTAAAATCAAAATAATAATGTAGAAACGAGACATAGTTTATAGTGTAAATCAACATTATTCAATTTAAATTTACCCCGATTATAAGAGATGAATAATTACAATTAATGAATTTTAGTCTTACAGGTATGTTTGAAATTATTAATATGCGACTTAAATTGGGTTACAATAGCACTCTCTTTTCAAACATTTCATCTAATAATCAAATAATACTCATAGTTATAAAATAACATTTTGGTAAAAATGCAATAACTTCAAAATTTTAATTCCATCAATCGACTACTTTTGGAGTTTTGCAGTCATAAAGATACAGAGAATGGTTATTATTTATATACTTACCTAAAGCTCGTTTAACTTCATGTAATAAATATATTCGTGCTTTAATACCTATGGGCTTTTATTTGATAGCGGCATAAACTACTACTAAAATATTGATTACAAATAATCATATAATCTTGATTACGGATTATTTTAAACGTGATTAATGATTATACAATATTCATGATTAAATGTAATCTTGATTGAATGTAATCAAGATTGATGTAATCATGATTACTTTCAATCAGACTATTGATCTAATTACAAAAGTAATCGAAAACGTCCATCTCTGTTCTATATATGTTTGTATATATTGTAAACCTAGTTGCAGCCGGAGTTGATGTTTTTTTTTTATCGTAAACGAGTTGATAAAAGATCCCAGTCCCAATATTTGGATTTTCAAATTATTTATATTGCAGTTACCCCAACAGCATAATAGTACGTATACTAGTACCTTATATTTAAATAATTTAAAGGATCAATCATTCAATCAATCATCTAAAAGTTTAGCGTAACTTAGCGTGTAACGTGTCAATTCAGTGACCAAAGGGTACCACCACACAGCCTATATTCGAGGCGGTCATAGATTTTAACTATCTATTCAAAAAATGTCTATAGGAATATAATTACACAGAAATATATTTAAAAATAAAATTTGTTTACAGTATTTCTTCATATGCGTTACATTAGGAAATAAAAAAGATATAACCTACTGTCCTGTCTCCATTGGTATTTTTTACGCAATCATATTTTTTTATTTACCTATAACAATTAACATTAATTATTATTTCAAATAAATTGGCAGCCCTATATATACTGGGCATATAGTCCGTTGTCTCGTACGGTGCCAAGTCTATAGAGCTTATCTCATACAACGTTCGTAATGTTTTGTATATTGTCAGAACTCGGTTTACTATTTGAGTATGGGAAATACACATGGCATCCAGATGTCACGATTATTAGCAACTTATCATAACAGTAAAACAATTCCGACGATTGCGTTTCGAGGAAAACATAAATAAATCTCGTCGTTTGTTTCAAACGTATCATCGTTCGTGTTTCTATTTTGATTTGCTGGATCTACGTTTACGAACTTAGCGCTGCGTTCAGCTCGTAGGTAATCTCGGAGGCGGCATTAACTTGAAGTGCACCACAGTTCAATTTGTCTTGTTTTTTTTTACACCAATAAGTGGACCAATTGAGGTGATGATGGCTCACTTGGTAGTGTGTACGAACGCTGTGACGAGAATTCAAATCCATCCAAGGTGAAAATCTGCCATCAAACACCTATAGGATTGTTTCGGCAGATACATTTGAGAGCCAGTGCTTCTACTAGGTTTAGTGTATCTTTTTTTTTATTGTAATATACACAATCTGCGGACTCTGGGTTCGCACCTTTTTTTAGGTAGGTGATTTAGTTGACGTTGAAAATTGCTTTACAACAGTAGTTAGGTATTACACTAAAATTATCTTTCCCTAATCAGTTGACATTATAGTCATAATGCTAAATCTATAAAGTAAAAAAAAAACATATTCAGTATGAGAGTAACGTTGCTTGAAATTGCTTGTCTATCTAATGTAGTCGTTGTTTTTGGATTGCACTCTGCTCATCATCAGGTATAAATAAGTCTTGTTAGAGGGTACATTAAGAACTTTAAAAATATATCATAGACTCTAATATTACTTTTTTAATGTGTATATATATTATGTTTAAAAAAATACCGAGTAAAATATTATAGGTATATGGTTGCTACGCATCCGTCACCCAAAGCGTTCAGATATCCAATAGTCGTGTCTATGACTAACTGCCTAATTATATAACCGTGTAGAAATGTCCGTATTATAAAAGATAGCGATATATTATTAAAGTTAATGCATCAATATAGCTCGCTCGAAGTGGTATGGTAGTCGGTAATAAATAAATTCTATATAGGATCGTCACCGCTCACCCCTCTAACCTTGAGCGGTTGGGGTGAGGACCTGCCGCGGTGCATGGTTTGAGGCCGATTTACATCAACAAGGGTAAATTATATTGTTAGTATATCGGGTCTTATTCAGTAGTTTGGTTGTTTGTATTAGGATTTTTAATCTTTCATAATATGGTAAATAAAAGTGAAATATCAATTAATGGCAACTGTTGCTAGTAATTGCTTTCTGCGTCAACAATCTTGGATTGTAACATCGTTTATGCGTCAAATAACGTGTTAGATAATTGGTTTTCTATCGGTTATTTTTCTTATTCTCCGGCAACAATAATCAGAGAAATTTAGTTTATAACAACGAGGTTAGTTTCGATCCTATTGGAGAACGTACAAATATGTAGCTAATTAGCAAACACTCAAAAGGCTTTAATAAAGGCTTGAAAAACAACAAACAACTGAAACTAAAAGCCAATTAGCAATTCTTAGAGATAGTGAAAATATGTATGTATATAGAAATCAATTTTATAATACCGATTAGAGACTAGAGCTTACGTGACTAGTTTCACGTGTGATGTATTTAGAGCAACATGAGATATTCATAGAAGCGAAAATAACAGTCTAGTCGTACCCTATAGATAACCAATCATGCACATGTTATATGCATTGGAACATAATATTAATAGGAAATTTGCATAAGCATTCATTACTACGATAATGACTTGATAAAAGATTTATTTGAATTTAATAATTAATTTTTTAGGATATTAGAGTGATTGATGTAATATATTCATTTGTATATGAAGACGATATAATCCGCGATCTGTAATAGAAAAGTAATTGTAAAGAAAATTTGCAAAAGTTAAATCCGAATGTCTAGCGCTAAAAGTGTTAAAAAACCTTTCAACGTTAAAGAAACTCTATTTTTATTAAAAAAAATATTTTTTTATGTACTATGTTAGGTAGATAGAGGCGTTTATTAAATAATTATGGACAGCTTAAATTAGATATTGAGTAAATTATTCGATTCGAAGCGAATTTAAATAGCGTATTTATTTTTAGTGTATGTGATTCATGTCTTGGCCCGCTGATTAACGAACCGTCAGGGATTGTTCAGTATTGTTGCTAGTTATCTATTTAAATAATTATTTAATTATGCAAGTCAAGTTGAATGACAATGTTCTATCAAATAATTAATATTGATCATATTTGATTAATCATATAAACACAATGTGTGCAGTGATTGTGATGTTTTGTTTTAACGGATGGATAAACACTGTTCCCGTCGTGAGTCAAGTATATAACTCTTAGTTTAAATCAATTTATAATCAGTTGTATCAGAATGTGTAAATTATATCTCCTACATATAATACAATTTATATAATATAATAAATTAAGTATGCTTCCGTACATAGTAAAAGTGAAATAAAGAAAACATTTATATCATACGTATGTCGTATCGAGAGATACAAAACATAAGAAGATATACAAAGAGAAAATAATTGAAATATATTTACATATGCGCTATATAAATACTTATTAGTGAATACTATATGTAATTAGGCTGATGGTTTTTAGTGCAATTGCAGAAATCTATGGATGCGTTCTTCTCAACAGACTTTAAATTTGAGATCAATAGAAAACTAGAATATATGTTAAAGCATGTAAGAACTCAGATACAAAAGCATTTTTTTATAGGTTGTAACAGTTTGGCCACAATTTCACGTAATGTTAAGTACTGATGTGGCCCAAGATGGTAGACGGGTTGAACCTATTGGAAGGACTGGTGCAACTGCCGCAACACACCTATAGCTATATGGCGGCAGATTCTTAACATGACGGTGGTAAACTAGCCAGGCAGGCAAAAAAGAAGCTCTACCTTTATGCTATGATTTCATCATGTTGTTTTCCTTCACCGAAAGCTCAAGCTTATTGTAGGTGGATTCGAATTCACGTTCCTTGACGCGGCGTCTGTACAATCTACTGAATTATAATCGCTTGAAAGCTTAAAGGTCCGATAAAATATCTCTGCTTATCTTAAAACATCTATAGCCTAAAGAAATTATGAATCCTCAATTGTTATTGTAATATTATATTTGAAATAAAATTATGGTAAGTAGCTCATTCGTGGTTACGATGATTCTTGAAGTGTTGGATGATTATGCGTTATTTATGAGGACAGTGGTAATAGTGTACATAAGTAGTACGTTGCCGTGCATCAATAATGGACTGTTAAGAAATATCGTAACTAATTTACTTTTAAACTTAAATGGAATCATCTTTTACATAATTAGCTTAATGATGATGTTCTACATTGGCTATTTTTATAATGTATTGATAATTGGAATATGTAGAATTCTTAAATGTATATCTGATAATATTATCTCTTTTAGTTCTTCCACCCTACACTGGATGTAAATGCTATGACAGGATTTTGATTTACAAGAACTTAGGTTATGGACATTTAATTGTTTTCATATATTCCGCCTACGATGTTCCATTAAAGTATTGTCTCATAAGTACCCATAAGTACTTAGCCTACTAAGTTTGACTAAATGCGGTCTTATCAAAGTTTAATTGTATAATTAAAATGAGTAAAGTAACCTTTTGAGCCAGGCAATGCCTATTGTTAGGGTAATGTATACTTTCTCATTCAGAGCGTGTGAGAGAGTGAGAGTGGCATATGTTACTTCAATAAGTTCTGTATAATAAAAACCTTTTATTAGACTATTTTTTAAGTTTCGAACGAGGTTTAAAAAATTCCTTACTGCTAGATAATATTATAGCCAATATATCCAAGTATAAATAATGATAAGTAGTTCTTTTCATGAATCATAACTTAATAATTTTCATGTGTTTAGTCTTATAAAAATAAAAACGGTTTTTCGGTAAATATTGACAAAAACATATACTCTCGTTATATTAAGCGATGATCAAGTTAAAAATCTGCCGCCAAATACCTGTAAGAGTGTTTCGGCAGTTGTACTTGAGAGTCAGCAGCTAGGCTTAGCAATTCCATCGTTTTGGGACACATCGTATTAACATCAGATGAGATTGTGGCTATAACGCTAGACGTATAAACTAAAAATAACATATATTATCCGATATAAGAGTGTAGAATATCAAATTAAAATATGGTAGTGAAGTGGTAATAACTTTCAGCTGTTTAGTGGATCGCGACGCTTTAAATATTTGAGGTACGAGCCAATAGATTACAAATTTGACAAATAGAATACGTTGGTTCAAGAACTTAGTTTCCAGATTCTGTGAAATGAGCAATAAAAAAACTGACGTAATTTCGCAAATGCTGCTAGCGAAGTTAGACTCTTCTGTTGATAATGTACTTGAAATTGTTTTTATGATGAATATTTATATTTATCTTATTTATCTGTCCAAATATTTCTTTACTTTAAAAAAATTGTGAAACGTGTTCATATCGAACAAGATCATTTAATATAATTCACATTAAGGTTAGTCTTGTATAAAATCAACTTAGCAATAATTTTGCTACGTGCTCCGTAATAACTCGATAGATCCGCAATAATAGATTGGAATTAATAGATAACATTCCGTGTTACAATTTGAAATAACAACTAATTAACGAGTTAAATTTGAAAGTGCATGTTGCTATCACTAATACAGTTTATTCAAAAGCTCTCAACGTTACGACTATAAAATGAAATAAAACTAAAGTATTGCTTTATTTATCAATAAAGCCTGTAATAACACTTATTTACATATTAAATTAACTTTATTACATATACTATAAGCTATGTGTTCACTGCACTATCTCTATAAATAAACACTATTGAAGCGAATGAATGACTCGGACGACTATTATAACCGCCCTTTCCGTCGCTCGCGGAACGTGCTTCAGATACTGATCAGACCTTGAACTTATCTCGGAGGTTTGCGGTTAGTGCATTTATTTATATATATTTAACGAGAGAGAAGTCTATGGACATAATTACATTATTTAAGGATGAATATCCTTTGTCAAAACAAAGTTTAAATATAAATTAACTGGAAATTTGATTTCGAAAATAAATTAACTGTATTGTTTTTACGCCACCAAAATGCATGCTGCGCAAACAGGGTTATTGCTATTTAAGGGTATGGATAAGTGGGAAATTTGCTATCATAATGTGAGATGTAGTGAAAAACGAAACAAATTTATAACTCGTTTATAGATCAGCGTCTTTTAATTATTATATATTCTTGTCAACAACTGACCAATCTACAAAAAAAAGCAATGCTTTATTGTTTTGATATATATTTGATTAACTACATTTGTGATGTTTTGAAATGTACTGAAACTAAAAGTGAAAGTTGAATTGATGGCTAGTGTCACGATTCTTTTACTATTACTATGAAACAAATGCTTAAAAATAAAGTTAAATTTGCGTAAAAATGTGCGACCACTTGTACTTTTGTCAAAGAGTTTATCTGTACCATAAATTGGGTCAATTAACGTATTAAGCAAATTGCTTGATCGCGGCATCCATCCTGTAAGAGTTTGGAAATAGAGATGTTTCAGCTTTCGCTGGATGATTGGCAACCCTAGTTACAAATAACAAAACCATTATCGATATTAAAAAAATCCTGTTATTAAGAAGAGGAATGAAGTATGAAAATGTTGGTTTGTCTTTTTTATAATAGTTTAGCGTTAAAGCCACAATCTCACCTGACTTTAAGTGAAGGTGTAACTCCAGATGGTGGATACCCTAACCTTAGTGGAGAGACTGGCTCTCAAGTGCAACTGCAGAAATACACCTACAGGTCTATAGTGGCAGATTTTAAACTTGAGGGTGGTAGTTAGCCAGGTGTGCATTAGAAAAAGTCCTACCACCATGCTATGGATTCGTCACTAATTTTTCCTTTATCAAAAGCTCAGGTTCATTGCATGAATTCAAACTTACGTCCATTGACGCGACGTACATACTACCAAATGAGCTGTACATAGTATTTCTCCTAAATTGTTTTATTACTATATTGTAAATTAACCCTTAATCTGAATTCTACTGGGTAGAACCAACAAGAAATTCTATACATAATTTATGCAAAATGCAAAATAATTCATTTGATTAATCTACTATTAGGTAATATTTTACACAAATATCAAATACTTTTTATACCAAATATTTGTATAAAAATATACGCAGCGTTATAGTACAACACATATACGTATTTTTACTCGCACTTTTAGGAAATCTCAATAGTACGGATTTTCAAGACATTTTTACTTATTGTTTATTTATTTGCTACTTATTTATATTTACATATTTATACCTACAGTGACCTGTTTATATATAAATTTCTCATATTTCAAAACCTTATTTATAATTACTATTATATTATCATAATTTTTCCTTAAACAACAACTTCTTGCACAAGATTTGTATAATATAATATCTCATACAATCTCAGTTTTATAGAGTATTAATAAATTATGTCCGCAAGGACTTAACGCGGTCAGAATACATATTTTATAAGAACTCCCGCCGCACCGATCCACTTTCCTGACGAAATATAACCTAAAAATGAGAAATGATGCCGATAGCCTAAGTCTTAAGGTTGCTTGAACAGTATTGACAATCGCGCTGTCAACAGCGACGAATAGTCGCGTCTGTGTTCGCAAAATGAGCTACCCCAGGCGCCGTCCGTGTCCATACCATCCTATAACTTACTAACTTAGGGTTACCACAGTACTAACTTATAATTAACATAGATTCTTAGTTTTCAGTCATGTTACGTGTGTGAATGTGCTAATATTTGATTTATTCGGGTAATAATACTAAATAAAAGTACATTTTAAAAAATATTATAAAAACATAAAAGCTGCGTTGTAAAAATAATTCGAACTACTTTGTTTAATATTTTATAGTATTCTTACCGATTTGTAAGTAATTATGGTATATCGTCGATTGAATTCGAAACGTACATTGATTGATAATTTTCGTAAAATGAAGCCATGGTGATAAAGTGTTTGATTCCTGATAAGCTAACCACCGTCTTCCAGTTGAACATCTATCGCCAAGCATTTATACGTGTATTCCGGTAATTTCGTTAAATATTCATCTTACATAGTCTTACAAGTTTAGCATAGTAGATCATATCGCTACTCCGTCCGAAACACTATACATAGAAGCTATATAAAACAACTATTTTAAAAGACGGTGCGAAATATTAACAAATTTATGCTTTGAATATTTTCCGAACGTTCATCTCTACTCTAGCGCCTGCCCTAAATACTAGGGCGATGCCCGCTAAATGAACTGTGGATGGTAGCCCTAGCTTTGAGTAGACATGAGTGATCAGAGCGAAACAGGCCGAGGTCACACCTACATATTATAAAACAATTCCGTCTAGTGTCTGAATAGGCAGTAAATATGTGATACAATTACATAGCACATTTACTTTTACAAGTGTACTTATACTAAATATTGATTATAACCGTGCCAAGATGAAATTAATATTTATTCTATCAAAACTTTTAATAAATTAAGTATGAATATAGTGTATAGACAATTTAAGGCTAGTTATTGAAACGTAGAGTCTCCAAAGAACCTCTTTAGAGATATCTCGCTAGGTGAAGCTTCTCAACTTCACAATTGCCTTTATATAAATTGCAGTCAAACACCCTTATGTTATGTTTTTGCGATGAGTAGGATTTTCGGATTAGCTTGAGAAATTGAGAAGAGTTCAAGGTCAGCAACGCCCTAGTGATATCTGTGATGTTACCATACTATCAAGAAAGCCCAATATGACGAGTTTATCTTTCGGGTGTTCCTCGTCCCTCTGATTTATGACATGATTTCAAATAATTTACATATAGTTCTTATTACAGTTAAGGTTTAGTTTTATGGCCACAATCTCACCTGATCTCAAGTAACGATACGGTCCCAGTTGGTAGACACGCTAAACCTGTGGAGGAACTGGCTCTCAAATGCAACTGCCGAACCACACCTATTGGTATTTGGCGGCAGATTTTCAACTGTAGGGTGGTAGCTAGCCATGCGGACATAATCAACTTCTTCATAAAATATTTTACCCTTTGATGTTTTAATGATAAATTCAACTGTACATATAATAAAATAGTAAGTGAGCCTATCATATACAATCAATTTTTTTTGAAGATTAAAGTATACTTTATTATCAATATAGAAGACAGTTTTTTTTATATCTTTGTCTATCCCTTGATACATTACTCTGAAACTACTGGATAAGTTTTAATCACATTTTTGGTCCACACTACCACTGAGCTATCATCGCTTCTATATTTATATAAGTATATACATAGTATATACTTTAAATTGCCACAAGCTCTATACAATATTGTTACGAGCAATTTCAGCACAATTTTATTGTCAAATATCAAACAGTTACAAAATCATGATGTATGCTCGTGTAGCGGATTTAGTATAAGCTCCGTTACGACAGAACATTACCTATGTAACCGGATTAGAATTGTGTCGGCTAGGGTCTCTGTAACTTCGTTCTGTTTAATCTATAAAATTCAAATATACCTTTTTAAATTTATTACATTAGTTTACTTGAATAAATTATTTGTTTTATATGAATACAAGCGGTCCTAATGGATGGATGTATTTCATGTCCATGGTGTTCGCGATTCTTCATGTTATAGGTTCATCAACCCCGACTAATTGATTAATACATTTCTCTTGATGCTAGAACGCGACGTTTTAAATACGGTATGTGGTAGTCGCGTTCAAGATGTATACAATTGTCAAGGCGAGAGGGGCGTGTTCAAGACTCATTGGGTGACAAGCATTATTAAACTAGCCACTAAAAAGCATAACGACCACACTTCAATCTCTCGTGTTGCCAAAGGTCAGGGGCAAACTTCCTCCAAAATGATTGTCGTATCCTAGTACGCATCATCTGTAACCACTATTTTAAGTATAGTCTATGTATATAGAAAGCTTAAGTGGATTGGAGGACGGCATCAAAACGCCGACTCGCAATTAACTTCTGTGTGTGTATTCGCCAAAGTTTTTGTACTATTCTGTGGCATCAATCCACCGTGTTTCTATGATAAATCACACCGTTTTTACACATGCCATTCATACCGTTATCGATATTCCTCTAGGTTTAGCCTTATAGCTATAATGTCACCTGACCTTAAGTGACGATACGACCCAAGTTGATAGACACGCTAAACCTGTGAAGGAACTGGCTCTCAAGTACAGCTACCGGAACACTCCTATTGGTATTTGGCAACAGATTTTCAACTTCAGGGTGGTCGCTAGCCAGGCGGACATTTAGAAAAAATCCTACTACCATGCTATGGTTTCCTCACGGTGTTTTCTTTCACCGAAAGTTCAAGCTAATTGTAGGTGGTTGGATTCGAACTCACGTCCCTTGACGCGAAGTCGTACACATTACCACTGAGCTATCATCGATTCATGTACCTTCGCGCAACATTTTTCAAATTATACTCATACCACGCAAATCTTTTACTGCTTTATTTTCTCTATCACTGATGTTTTTGTCTCATACTTCTTATTATAAACCCATTCCTGATCGTAATGATAATATGTATAGCCAGAAGGAATTTCTTGGCGGTTGTTCTCGAGGAAAGGGTTATTTTCCGAACCGGTGGTAGTTGTGATGTCCAAGGGCCTAAATTGAATACAGTTTTTGATTTCATTTCATTTATCTATTGTAGTTACATTACACGTCCATTTAAATGCTTTTAATATACCGCTTGCAATAGTCTTTCAAGCTGTATTACGACATGTTTTATAATAGTTCTCTATTTTTTTATTATATATAAGATCTAAAAAATTCTATGAAATCTGGAACGTAAGTATAAATTGTATTTATATAAATAATGTATACAAAATAATAATTGAAATAATGTTATGACATCGCAAGCAATATTTTTACATAGAAATGACTTTCTTAAAAAAATCTCTTGCATAATTTCATAAAAATAGTAAGTTTTTTAGGAAGTCTGTTTATTTTTTATTTCCACTTCGTATCTTTTGTTTACAAAATTAAAATATGAATTCATTATTTTAAATTTTACAAGGAAATATATTAGTATGTATTGTTCACCGAATCACAATTTTTGTATATTTTATGAATGTTTTCATATAACACGCGTTATTTCAAGGCCAGTAACAATAGCGGGGTATAATACATAACTATAACAACATTTAAGTAAACAGTGTCTACAGACTTTTAATAAATGACAAATTATAACACTTTACGTGTAAAAGTAAATTACTTGTTAGTGGTTACCATAAAAGTTCTAATTTTCCGTTTAGGTATTTACTTTTTAATTTAGAATGAACCGGCTAATAGGCTGTACTTATCGATTTGGAATGTTATGACGAATTTCATTTTGAAAATATGTCCTAACAATTATGGGTTGGTATAGGAATAACAAACTAACTATAGTATGTAAAATACACATAGGTATGTAGATGGTAAAAAAAGGCTAAATATTAAGATCTAAAAATAAGCTCTTCTTTATCCTGGGTAATGTATCTGACTGGATTATTTCAGTGGACACGTGTGAGAAGCACTACAAAATCCTAGAGGATATTGGGATTTCGATTTCCAGACCAGATTTAATTATTATTTGTAGAACATCAAAACACTCTGCTACACGATATACTCGGCGCACCCGCACGGTGAATCCATGGATAGCTAAGAAGTTGTCTCTATTTGAATAAGTATGTGTATTTAGTACATAACCAGTCTAAAACGTATAACAGATATCAATTATTCTTGTTTGATTCTTATACATTTGCGTGTGAGTTGGTTGGACTGGATAATTGTATCCAACTGGAATGCGATCACTATAGAAAAGATGTAACAACCGAAGTAACAGTGGTTCTGTGATAAGCTGTTTATGTTCAGCAATAAAGAGGGGTGATAGTGATCTTTACCCGTCTGGGTCGCCACAACTGATGAATTGATTATCACCTGGTGATTTTGGTTAATTTAGGATAGTACTATGACAAAAATAATAAACAGTTTTGTAAAACCAGTCATTAAAAGGAATGGCTAACATAAATGAAGTTTCAATGAAGACCCCCGGGTAAATCCAAATCAAATCATATATATATATATCACCGCTATATGCTATAGAACTATCGAATTACGTCGATTAGAATGGACCGTGTTATGTCTGAGGCATACCAAACTGAATATGTATAGTTTCATATTTGAAAATATTATAATTAGTATTACACTAACAAAAAATAAGTAGGATAAGGAGAAACAACAGTCACAAGTAATTGTAAATTAAGTGAGTAATGGAATACCGTATTCGTGACGAAGAGAGTAAATGAATAACACCACTATAAGGACAAATCGTATATAGCATGTGTTTTATCCTAACATAAAAAAGCAATTGATCTTTTACAAGATGCAAAGTGAAAAGTTTAATTTATATTACAAAGTTGAAAACTAAAGATAGATTCCTAAAGTTTAGATTCCTTGAAAATTGAAGTTACGATTTGATAGGGTGTATAGACTGGATGTAACAACCGCAGTGGCATGTACAAGTGTATCGTGTTCCGAGATCATTCGGAATTACCCGATAGTCTTAAACTCGAAAAAGTATTTCTTCTTTGATTTGCCGTATTCCAGAAATATCTTATGTGTATCCAACTACCGATAGGTTGCAGGGCCGTATAACCATAAGAACTGCATGATGATAGAGCATTTTTTTGTATGGTGGTAGGGTTTTTTTCTGCATGGTGGTAGGGATTATTGTTTCAGGCTGGAAGAGCTTTTTTAATGCCCGCCTTGCTAGCTACCACCGTCAAGTTGAAAATCTGCTAAATACCTATGGGTGTGTTTCGGCAGTTGCACTTCAGAGCTAGTCCTAGGATTAGCGTGCCCGCCAACTTGGGCCACATCTTCACTTAACATCAGGTTTAATTGTGGCCATAACGCTAAACCTTAACTATATAAAAAATTACCGATGGATTATTGACCTTTTCATCGCCGCTGTTATTTAGTTTTGTACCTACTATTCTTTTTTTTCTATTATGTAATTTGCCTTTGGTAGGAATTTTCACCAAATTTAAGTTTGAATAAGCACACAAGTTTGAATAACAACGGATACAAAGTAACACCCAGACTAAGAACAATTATTTGTGGATTACACATTAAGCAGAAAATCAACCCAAAAGGGAATAATACTACATTATGGAAATTGTGGGAAGATTCTAGAGACAATCAAACTACATCTGTCAATAACGTATCACTAGATACTGTCAAAATAAAAGTATAGCAATTATTGATATTTATCTTTTTTATCCTTGATAACAAATAAAAACTGGTCATGAATGTGAAATGCACTTGGAATATAAAATACATTATGTTGATTTTACATTTTACAGGAAAATGTTGACCTAGTGATGAACACAAATAAAAGTAGCTTACAAAGTAAATATAATTGTATGTAAATGATCAGTAAACAAAAGTATAGGGTTGCGCTGACGTCAATTGATTCCGGAGACGTTAATACCTAGTATTAAATTTGAAATTTGATCGGGGCTTCGTATATTTCCAATAACAGCGTTATGAAGTAAACAGTTAAAAATTATAACAACACAGACATTTACAAACTAAACAACATCGGTTTGCTGGCGCCACTGACGATGACTAAAGTAAGTATTTAACAATAAGATAGTCTCAGAAATAGGTATGTATAGCTATACGAATCGTGTAACTACGCATACACATACTGGCGAATAATTTGCATGAACAATCCACTGACCTTGGCTTTTTTTTATAAAACATCCTATCATCGTCATGTGATAAAACTTGTATAATATTTTGATATGAATGTGATACGGAGTTCGAATGTATGTATTTTAGAATATAAACTGGATTTTGTCATGTATCATAATTAAGGAAGTAGGTAATAATTCTATTTGTGTGCTAACAGAATATTTTTTTGCAATACACGTGTTTATATTTTTTAATAATATTCATGTATAGCCATTTCCTGTAAATCGATTTTGATTTTGTATAGTTAATAGGTTTAGCGTTATGCCCACAATTTGATTTTAAGTGATGATGTGGCTCAAGATGCTAGCCACGCTAAGCTTAGTAGAGGGACTGTTTCTCAAATGCAATTGCCGTAACAAACCTATAGATATTTGGCGGCAGCTTTTCAACTTGAGGGTATTAGCTAGCCAGGCGGGCATTAGTAAAATTCCTACCACTATGCTATAATTTCGTCACGATGTTTTCCTCCACCGAAAGCTTAGTCTCATTTCAGGTGGATTTGAACTCACGTCCAATAACGCGGCGTCTGTACACACAACCAATTGACCTATTATCGCTTCGTAATAATTATGTGACGTGAATTTATTACAGTAAACGTGCTGAACCGATCTTTAAATACGGTAAAGTAAAAGGTACGACACGCCGTGAGGTTAACAATGCATCAATGTCATAAGTCATGTCAAGCTTAGAAGCCTCTGTAAAGAAGAAGTGTGAAAGCATGGTCCCTGGCAGTATATAGGTATAAGAGTCAACGCAATGTCTTATTAGTGGATATGTGGAGGTGCTTGTCATCCTACGAGTTCTACACGCCTCTTTCGTAACCCGCCCCGCGTTGCAAGTGGAAACTAATTTTTTGACCATGATAACGAAAAAAAGTTTACAAACCTCTAGGTAGCTGAATATATACAGACTGATCCTGTAACGTGACCGTGAAAACGTGAAAAGCGAACCATGATTAAGGAATATCATTATGCACATAGGAAATACGAACCAATTTGGTTTAGATTTTTAACACCGAGCATGATTGCTACATATAACACCGGCTGATCGCGACACGTCTGAACGTGATAGCTGTCATAATTCAGGCAGACATATTCTTGTGTCTACCCCTCAAGTATATCTTATGTGGAAGAAACATTTGCTCATTTTCGAGAAAAACACATTGAAGAAGAAACATAAGTTTAAAGATTACTTATTTAGTTTCGTTTTATTTTGATAATAAGTCATTATTTACATTATATTATAAAACAAAGTATAAATTCATCCTATGTAAAATAAAGTAAATGTTCGTAGTAACATCTTGATGAGATATCGAATCTGGATGGATTTGTATTATTTAACCAGCCAACGAGCTTCGCGTCGGTTCGCCGTCAAATTATATCCAGCCCAACAGGGCAATACTTAAAGGCCTGCCACAAGATTTTAGAACATAATAGAATTAGAATACGTGATTTCCGACTTCAGTCATATCGCGGAAATGTATATTGTAATGTGGTTTAAATTTATAAAAAAGGTAAGACAGGCAGAAAAATTTGTTAGCATTAATAAAAATTATTTAAATATATAAACTGTGATGATAAAATTGTAGACCTTATTATAGAGTTGACTTCGTGTTAATATGTGTTGTGGTAATATTACATACTAGTTTTGTTCGTTACTCCGTTCGCGTGGAACTAACATTTTATTTAATCATTTTCATAAAAACATGTTATATAGCCTATGTTACTTAGGGCTAATGTAGCATTGTAATGGTGAAAGTACTTTTGAAATCGATCCAGTAGTTCTTGAGTTTATTAGTTACAAACAAAAATATAAATCTTTCCCGTATATAATATTATTATTACATATACATATATGAATTTTATTAATATATTTTTCAAAGCAGGAATATATATATATATATAAATAAAAAGTTAAACAGGTTGCTCATATAAATAAAACTGTTTAAATAAGTAAAATCATTATTACGTAAAATTAATATGCCTAATGAAATGATTAGGTCTATCCGACATTAATACATATATTTTGCAAATCTTATGGACAAACTCATGTAGGTTTTCTGTTGGATGTCGATTGATTACAGCCTATCTCCTTTCTGAGCTTATTATGTTACTCTGTCGTGAGTTAACACATTAATTTGTAAACCAATAAATGGCATTTTCCTTTTAAAATTTAATTATTAAAATCAATTTTCATCATTATTACTATATAACTAATACTAGTTACGCGAGAAGCAATATCATTTTATCAAACAATCAGACTAAGATGATACTTGTACAAGGCATTATAAATCTGTACTCGCGCTCAAGTGCCAAAACCTCGACGGGGAACGAATTTTAATTAACATGTGAGTTATTGATAAGTACAGTTTATATTATGCTTTACATGTGGTGATATAAAATTCAACTGTAATAAAATGTCAGCTATGAAACGGAGAAGTCAAACATTTTTACATTGATACTTCTTTGCATGGAATTAACAAGTAAACTGAATAAAATGTATGACGTCAGAGTGACCTGTAGCATGCGTAAAAGTTACGCACTTAAATATGTTTTTAAAGTAAGCATGTTAGGTACTGTAATCGAAGGCAAATACATTGTAATCAAAAATACTACCGGGAGATCAACACAGTTCATCATCAATCGTCGATATCCTTCTTAAATGTATCTTTATTTTACTTTTCTTATAAAAAGTACTCGTAAAAGACCCGATGTTATAGGATTGAACACGCTAACCGGTACAATGGTTCCACAACTCCAGAAAACGACTGAGATTCATATCTTTTTTAATTCTTTCGTGCTAGAGGTTTTAGAAAGCTTTGAGCTTCATAACCCAGCATGTCTGATTTTGACAGCGTAATTAAACATCTATTTTGTTTATTTATATAAACATATAGAGAGTATATCTATGTAATATTAAGATTATAATAAAGTTAATGATTTACGATACACTGAGAGGAATGCGGGCGATAATCTACGGTGAGAGAGTTTCCGTTTGTTGGTCATGTATTAAATGAATTAACCACACCCTAACCAAATTTAAATCAATCATATAGAACGTTTGGCCACGGAAATGAACGCTTTGTATTCAAGGTTGAACTATTTGTAATATTACAATTTTACGGATATAATTGCTACTTACTCTATAATGAAATTTATTCTTAATTTTTTTTATTTATTATTTACACTATCAACAACATAAATTTTAAATATCTTCCATTAAACACATTCTAAATCAATGATTTAACTACCCAGATTATCAACATTATTACATAACGGCATTTTAAATTTGTATTAGGATGTAATTAAATATTGTAACGTACATATTAAGGGTACATAACAATGAGGATTAAACGCCTGTAATTAAGTTAACACTCATTCAATAAATAAAAGTAGTATTTTTTTTAATTTTCTTCACTCTTTTAACTTTACCGGGTGGCAGAGATGACCTCGTAAGAATCATTCTTTAGCTACTGAAAGCCTTACAGACTAACCTGATAGCGCGAATTGACGATGGATTACCATCTTTCAGTGGAAATAACTGTTTTTGCACAATACTGTGCTTAACATCAGGCATGGTTTCGTCAATTTATGAAGATACTAAAAAAATATGACAATATATTTCATATGAAAGTACCACGAAAAGCTGATCGAGATTGTGAACAAATAATAAAGTTAGAACATTAAGTTAGTGTAGTTAAAAACCTTAATTGCTTTTTAATGCTGAAGTAAAATAAGATATAAAAAAATGAAGTCTTGTTCGGAAACTTCCTTGTATCGAGTGGCATTTACAACGTGTGCATAACAATAAAAGCGACGTTGGTTAGCCAGTCACCTCAGGGTCGTCACTCATTCAAAACGACGGATGTATTTTTTTTATTTGATAATTGTTAGTGACGTCAAAATTTATGTTTACTTGTATGCTTCGAAATAAATACGTTATTATTTTTCAAATACTATTTTGTATATTCATTACAAATGACATAAAATATAGCAATTATTATCATTGTAAAGTCGGAGGTATTAAAATTATGTGCATACAGTGTATGCCGTACGTGGAATCCATAGATCATATATTTTTCAACTGTCGCAAACTATGTTTTTCCTTATATCATATTTTCCCTACTAATATTAATACATTATTTATCCATATATGTTTATTCTGCTTTTATTGAAATATTTACTGTCTTGATTTATTGTAATAATATAAAATTGTGATGTTTTTTTTATATACTTAAGGTTTAGCGTTATGGCCATAATCTCACCTGATCTTAAGTGACGATATGGCCCAAGTTGGTAGACACGCTAATCCTGTGGAGGAACTGGCTCTCAAGTGCAGCTGCCGGAACTCACCTATTGGTATTTGGCAGCAGGTTTTACAACTTGAGGGTGGTAGCTAGCCAGGCGGCATTTGAAAAAGCCCTACCACCATGCCATGTCTTATATGTTTGTATCTGTATAACTACGTTTCAATTACGTATAATGTATATAGTAAGAATATCATTAAATATCATTCCCGCGATACCCGTAGCACGATATTATTTCTTTTATCGTTGTTTTTGTTGTGTCTATTGTACGTTATTCTATGTTAAACTGAATACTTAGAAATAAAGTCTAAAACTTGTATGGCAGATGCCATACAGCATAAACACAGTATAAAAATATTTTAACATTAATAGAACCCTATAATATTTCATATTAATCGGATATAATTTAGTATATAAAATAAAAAATTGTGCGCAAACTTGAAAGTTCTGAAAAATGTAAACATTTGTAGCTCTACACTGATATAAATTAATACTAGAACAATTTTTTTAATGTGCAGTAGAGTCCTCTAATGGGGTGCTGCAGGTCTTTTTATGTAGAAGAAAATTATATAGTCATAAGGGCGCAGATATATTAATACAATCTGTAGTATAAAGATATAATTAATATTATTTATAATTTCTACCCTCTTTATTTGTTTTATGATAGCCTTCTTAACACGTGTGGCGTGTAGGACCGCATGCCATGTTTTCATAACAAAGTTCTAAATGAATGTTGAATAACTCAACTTTTTCAGGGGCCCTAGATCTTTTTTTGTTTTCAAAATGAACCGTTGACCAAATAAATTCCAATACTTATTATACTCTGAAAAAAGCTCCTATTGTTTAAATTGAAAGGAATATTTTGTGTAATGTATAATAAATATCTGTATGCAATTCATTGCAAAACAGTTAAATAAAGTGACGTTGCCAATAAACGATTTAAACTAAAATCGTAAACAAAAATTAAGATTATGAGAAATACTTGTGAATACCTCACGCGATGAAAATACCTAACTCTTGTGGAATTTCGGTTGCCTATACCCGTATTATTTCGACAACCCTATTTACAATCCACGACTATGTTCAACATGTTGTAAACGTGCCGCCCTTTGATTCAT
Organism: Actias luna; assembly: GCA_039707435.1. NCBI lineage: Eukaryota > Metazoa > Arthropoda > Insecta > Lepidoptera > Saturniidae > Actias > Actias luna. The sequence continues at coordinate 8,835,689 of JAZHAC010000002.1, read as the reverse complement.
AACTTTCGTTAATATTAAATAAGCTGTATATATTAAACGGGGTCTTTAATTTTGTAATTACATTATCCGTTCGTTTATTATAGAACTTGTTAATACCATTCTCTCAATTGTCTTTTAGACGTACATAATGAGCATTAATAACAGTAATTATCAGTATTCATGGCGTTTGTTGGAATATATTTTATGATTATTCATTTTATAATCAATTTGAAACAACGGGCAACAAATCATTAAGTAAAAATAATGATATAGTGTTTATTATAGCTATCTTAATGTCACACTTACTGATTTCTGCTTCTTGTAGGAATTTATACAGATATGAAGTAAAATATTTTATACTTGTAGACACTTGCTGTACTTCCGAGTCAGTCCCTCTACTACAATTAGTATATCCAACATATTGGACTGCATCGTTACTTAACATCAGGTGAGATTGTGACCTAAACACTAAAGCTATAAAAAATTATATATGCATGCAAATGCCCAATAATGTTAAAAAATCTAATTTAAAATCATTTCAAAAATAGGTTCGCTCTTTCAAGTTACAAAGAATTTCAATTATGCGATAAAATGTTACTATTAACATAAAATTTAAACCATGTTGAAAGTATTTCAAACTAATAATATAGTAAGAGAATGATATGCCTGAAATACAGGTATAATTAGTTTAGATATCGGTACGAATTCAATGAAATCTATCGATTGGAGCACTTATGTTGATTGTTATTGAGTTTTCCGTTCAACTGTTATTTTGTTGCCTGACTTTATAGCCACCAGATAACTATTGTATGTGCTGACTGTATGGAATAATGTTAATATAGAAATTGTAACAAGTCCTTTTATGAATTTTCCATTTAGTTGTATAAAATAATGTATATATAAAATTACCACATAATATCTTATTAAAACTTAGTAATTATTTACATGTAATAATATTTATAGAAGTTAGGTCAGAACTTTGTACAAAGTTTCTATTTTTTACCAAAACGAAATAATATTATAAAGTGGGTCTAAATACAATTTCACACGGTAAATAATTTAGAGATTAATATTTATGTATTAAAGCCAGTGAGAAAATCAATCGCTCAGACCTCAGTAATTTACGTTTAGAGAACTGGTCCCTTAAACAGGATGGGACAAGTCAGGCCGTTTTAGAGTAAATATATAGACTGATGTAGTTAATAATGTGTTACAAATAAAGGAAGGCTATTTTAACCTTGCTAGCCCTTAGCGAGGCAAATAATCATGATTTTTAGTAAAAAAAAATAATGCTCAGCTTTAGTTCTTATATGGATATATAAAATTTATATGCAGATAGCTACATGCCATTAAAAGGCAATTATTTTATTTATTACAGATACATTTATTTAGAGGCTGATTTTATATAATCACTGACTCCACGAATATAATAATGACTAACATATAATTATTAGTAACAATGATATGAAAGAAGTAATCTATAAATTATTTTTCCTTATCACACTCGCTACACAAACCAAATGGGTAAACTTACAAAATGTTAAGCAAATGTAATGTATTATAGCAAGTAATAGCACTTGAAACCATTAACAGGATTTTTAATCGTCTTAAAGGTTCCCTTTGTTTAAATAAACTGAACAGAATAAAAGTACGCTAGTACTCGTTATGATCTGTTATTTTTGTACGAATGCGGACATTCTTAAACATGTTAACTTAGTTTAAGATTATTATGTCAATGAATATCCTTAAAATAATGAGACTAATATATTTTAAATTGAGCAAAAAGTTTAACTTATAATTAGAAAATATAATTTCTGTAAAATCATGCAAGAATCATTCAAGGTATTTTTTAATACAAATAACATGTAATGCATATTCGCAATATAACATTAATAATTAAATATATAATACACATAAATACTTTGAATTATTATTATCTTGTACGTGTTACTTACTTGCATAAATCTTTTTCCACATTTGTAAAATAAACTTATAAACATAGATAAAATTAAAATTACAGTTTTATCTACGCGTCCACCAGGACAACAGGGAGGCCAAGAAGTAAAAAATATCAGAACGCAGCAACTACGCATATCAAGATATCACGCCGATGATAAACACGAGGTCAAATCAGAGTTTTTGCGAGGTCCCGCAGCGGCCTTCGCAAAAATTAGCATGATTTACATAACACATAGACACATTATTTACATTATCTCGAGTGCGGATATTGATAATGTGAATTAAGATAAGAATCGTGAGATCACAGTTAACAAAAGTGAAGGAAGTAATTATTATGTGCATATTTATAAGTTATAAAGTTATGTTCCTCTAATGGTCGCTTGTTGGTTTATGGTAGACGTTAAATCACAAACAATTTAAAAATAAATATAAACATGTGTGTTTTTATTTAATATCACCAAACAAAGTATCATACGTGTTTTACTAATACGATCAATTAATTGATATTTTATTAAGTAATAAAATTACTGAATTGATCTGTGAAACAGCTGTTTAGATTTAATATGTTAATTTCTAAATACGAAGGGATTAAAAAAAAAACTAAAGTTTTAAATATAGAAATCAACAGAGTGACTTAGCGGTAGGACCCAGTCGGGCCGGCCGCTGGGGCAACGCGGTGATTGTCAGCTCGACCCCGGGTCGCCCCATTTTATGCGGCAGAGGTTACACCGTGGAGTTTTAATGGGTATTCCTGGTTCGCACTGGGTGAGTACCACATAACCCGCTCGTCCCCCTTGGGGCGAGAAGGTAACCATAAATGGATTTCTCCACAAAAAAAAAGGTAACTAGTCGCCGGGTGGGTCTCACAGTCCCCCGTCCTGGGAGGTATGCGTTAATGCATTTCCACACGAAAAAAAAGGAGATTTCGTCAACAACATATTTTTGCAACCTTTATATCGGCAGAGAGACAAACAGAATAATTATATGCAAGTCGTTCAATATTATCGATGTCCTTTTTATGTTGCATTTATAGATTCATACATTTGCTACCTACAGTAATGCGTTTCTTTAAAATATAATCTCATTTGCAGGCGTTATGAATAATGAACATACGATATATAACAGTTGCAATCATGTAAACTATGTGTGATCGACATTCTTATTTTTATAGGTAACCATTAAATTAGGTTTTAAAGAAAATTCAAATAAAAGTATATGACGTTAAAAAGCGGTACTGTTAATATAAAATGATGAAAAAGTTCATACACTTGATAAAGATTAAATTTTTTTGTCTAAATAACTGTCAAAGCAGTGGTCGATTCAGCTTTTACTTTAGTGGGTGGCTTTTCGGGGCTGGTACGGCAGTAAAAACTTAATATGAAATCATTCACTATATTAAAATGTAAACCGCTTTCTGTGTTGTTTTATAAGATATAATATAACTTATATATTTAAATAAGATCAAAAACGTTCCTTTTTATCAACCAAGGCAAAACAATTATATACCAAGCAGTGTTAAGCAAGCCTGTAAACAGGAACCAAAGGTTTAGGAAATTTGAAATATAGAATATCCGAAACCGTTACCGTATCCGGCATAAATTCTTTGAATAATTTCGTATAGGGACGGAAGCAAACGTGAGACTAACGACTATAAATAACGAATTAGAAATTAACTAGTAATAATAAAAAACAAAATTCATATTATTCCCTTAAAATGTTTAAATAATACGTTTATACCTCTATATACCTACAGTTATTAGTAAAATGAAAATGTCACTGTCAAATACTACGTCATTTCACAGATAGATATACGTTATACGTATAGAAACAAATTAAACTTATTGTTACACGTGATATTTATTAAAATGTAACCTATATTTAGAAAGTAAAATAATATTTCATAATATTACCGTAAAGTTTTCGTATAACATCATGAAATAAAGTAAAAACATTTAAGTTTTTAAATAGGTATATTGAACATTTTGTGTCACACAAGAGCTCTAGGTATAAGATTTTAATGTTTCTTTTTTGGTGTTTTCCAAATATAGTATGTAACGCCGATGTCTATAAATAGACACGTGTCTCGAACTTGCTCTTCTCTTATGAACAGTTTTTGTTAACATCTTTCATGTTTTTTATAACTGAAAAAGTTTACAAAATATCGCATGATAAATTGAACTACATTTTATGTTATAGATGTTAACATTGCATTTATTTTTATTCGGCAAATTCGTGTAGTTAACAGGAAAAAAAAGAATATTTGCCAAATATTTTACCTCTTTTAAATATAATTTGTTACTGATAATTTTTAATTGTTGTTAACAAATATAACTTTCAAACATTCAATTTGTTTGTTGATTAAATATTACTTGCCACACGAGTTAACTACAAAAGTATTGTTAACTTGTTGTGCCCGCGACTTTCGCATGTAAATAAAAGTTATTTTCCTAACCCACGCGAATAGTAGATGCCTTTTTGAATGAAAAGTGTCTTATGTCCTTTTCTGTACCCATGACAGCGTGTATGCAAAATTTCATGAAGATTAGTTAAGTACTTAAGACGTGAAATGTTTAAAACAAAAACTTCATCGCGACTTTCGCATGTAAATAAAAGTTATTTTCCTAACCCACGCGAATAGTAGATGCCTTTTTGAATGAAAAGTGTCTTATGTCCTTTTCTGTACCCATGACAGCGTGTATGCAAAATTTCATGAAGATTAGTTAAGTACTTAAGACGTGAAATGTTTACAACAAAAACTTCATATTATTATATTGGTTACTTTACAAAAGACTACAAACCGTTGGAAAGAATTAATGAATATACATTACTTTGTTTTGTTTCGATTGGAAATGGTTAAGTTAAGATTATTTTAAAGCGATGATAGCTCAGATGGTAGTGTGTACGGACGCCGCGTCAAGAGACTTAAGTTCGAATCCACTTACAATGAGCTTGAGCTTTCGGTAAAAGAAAACATCGTAATGAAACCATAGCATAGTGGTGTAAAACCTTTTATCATACTCTTCTTGTTTAATAGTCTGCGCGTACTATTTGGTTCTTCACATCACAAATAGTTCAGCCCACTGATTCGTTCTGGAGCTCCACTATCACTGCCTCAGTATTTTTTTTTATTTTTATTTTTTGATGGGACCTACACTGTTAGCCTGAGGGGCTTTTACAGCTTTTTACAGCTTCATCAAACTAGAGTGCCTCAGTATTATAAGATACACTTATTTATATTGCCACAACCGGAAACTAAAAGCGCTTAAAGCGAACTACTTGAAATAGATTATTAAAACAATTTTTATAAAATCTTGTCATTACAATTTGAATTTATAAAGTAATTTTTAACCAAAGATGTAAATATCAATTCCAGACCATAAAGTTATTTTTCATCTAACATTTTTAAATATTTAAACCCCGGTGAGTTTATATTTAAATATAAAGAGACGATCAACGATAAAGCTAATACTTGAAATAGATTTTTTTTTTTATAAAATCATGTCATTTCAATTTTAATTTATTAAGTTATTTTTAATCAAACATGTAAATATCAATTTGAATCCATAAAGTTATTTTCAATCAAACGTGTAAATATATAAAACCTTTTATATTATATTTAATATAGATAGACGATCAACGATAAAGCTAACATTTATAAAGATACAATCAACGACCAAGCTAACAGTGGTAGGACTTTTTCTAATGTCGGCCTTGCTAGCTATCACCCTCAAGTGGAAAATCTGCAGCCAAATATTTAAAAGTATGTTCCGGCAATTGCACTTGAGAGCCAGTCTTTCCACAGGTTTAGCGTGTTCATCAGCTTGTGCTACATCGTCACTTAACATCACATGAGATTCTAGGCATAAAGCTAAACCTATAAACTTAAAAAAACCTTTAAAACGAAGACGACCTCCAAATACAAATAGTAGTAGTATTTTAAGTAAAAATAATATTTTCAATAACAGTAATCGGTAACATAACGGATTTGGGGTATAATGATATTTTCCACGACAGGACGAATAATTAAAATAATAAGTAATAAAGTAAAACAATTAAAAACAGAAACAATTGTTGGCCTCGTGACCCTGAACGCTAAAATTAAAACAGCGTGTGTAAGAGTAGTGGTACTCTATGAAATATATTTTTCATATTTACATTATTCATAAACAACTAGCTGGTAGCCGCCCGCTTTACTGAGCGTAATTTTTATTTTAATTCAATATATCAAACATAAAATATCTTCCAATTGTGTCAAATAAGTAAAAAGAGATTCATTTAAACGTTGTACAAAGAATTGTAGATATGGTATATTAATTATAATTCCATTTAAGTAAATTCTCTTTTAATATTTCAGAATAATTTTGTTGGAATTTTTATCGTAAGAACATTAAAATTACTAAAGCCACAAAAATGAAGATGACTATTTAAAATCAACCTTACACATAATATTAATATTCATAAATTTACTTAATTAATATTAAGTATTTAAAATATTTAAATAATCAACAGTTTATTTATCCTTCGCCATATGCTAAATTATTTTGCAGTTTGTTAACCGACCTATCTGGGTATTTGGACCAGGGCTGCGATGATAATTAAACTTGTTGTTGAATTATTATTAGCAATAATTGTATTACTAGGTTAGCTTTGTAAATGTCTACGGCCCGAGAATAATGATAACAGGCGTGATGATAAAAATAAAAATAATCTAGAAAGCGCCACTCGGAACGTGAATAGCATTGACATAATTAAAGATAAACGAAAAGAGATTATATATTATACATAGTGAAGCATCTATGTCAATTCGGTTAGGATCTTCTTAATATATTATTAAACAGCAAATATATTTGTGTTATTATAAATTTATGATTGATTTTAACGTAAATGTAAAAACAATGCATCTTTTTTGACATCTCAGTACAACGAGCGGTACTGGACAGCGTGGAAATATGCTGGGCACGGTGCCATGTGGCATTGATTTGCCACAATTAGATAATAATTTATTGCTACATATTTCACTTTGTATTAAATGTGTGGTAATTTTTTGCAATCGGTATATCGCGCGTAGTTTATGTTAGAAAATTTAATTTGCTAAGAACGTTATTAATGTATTTCATAAAAATATCTTTCATTTATAAAAAACGCACGTATTTTTTTTATACTAAGACGAACAGACGTTATGATACTTGCTTGGCAAGTAGTCGTCAGACAAGTACGTGTTACAATGAGGGAGGGAAACGGCGCGTACTTCCTTTACTTGATATAGGGTTACCGAATGGAAGTTAAAATTTAATTACATCCAATTTACTGGAGCATTCTATAAGTAGGAACGTTGGGATCGTTGTAAATCATGTTAATAACAGATTAAGCTATTCGGTACCAGATACCTATATTAATGTTGAAAGTCGATAGATTGTGATCATAGATACACTAAACCGTGAAACATAAGGGATTTAAAAGCTAAGGTTAAAGTCATTTCTTCATTATATTAATAATTTGAAAATTTGTAATCAGTTTATCAAAGTTTTAACTAATAAGGACGATAGAAGGAGTAGATAGTTAATAGGTTTAGTGTTATGGGCAGAAGCTCACCTGATGTTAAGTGACGATGTGGGTCAAGATGGTGGACACGCTAAGCCTAGTGGAAAGACTGGCCAACTCAAGTACAACAGCCGGAACACATATATAGGTATTTGGAGGCAAATTTTCAACTTCAGAGTGGTAGCTGCCAGCCGGGCCTTAAAAAAAGTCCTACCACCATGCTAAATATCTATAAAATTTGCGCAATGTTAAGATACGAAATTGTATCCGACTGGATGAATCGCTTGGACATGTCGTGTTCTGAGACCAACCGAAGTATATTTTGTATTAAAGAGAAGTAATAGAATTTTGTAACAGACTAATCCGCGAGCACCAAGCAGATGGTGGTAAACTCATCCCAATCAATGACTCCTTTTTTTGTGTCGTTAGAGATCGCATCCAGCTATAGAAAAGCTTGGAGGCTGGCATGAAAGTTAAGATTACTCGATTTTTATTATATTACGTGTGTGTTACCACTTATATATGATGTAAACTCTATAATGCAATACTTAAGGGACTGCGTATTTTATCGCGTTATTGAGAATTATTGTGAAATGGAGTTTACAATGTAAACAATATAAAAAATTCCGTTTAATTAATTAGAAAAACTTTCAAAATGTATGTTTTTTTATGTACTGTTAAAACCGAAACCTACCTTTGGTATAAGTTTAATTACAAAAAAAAAATACAAAACAACATTAAAAAAATAAACAATGTGTAATATCTTTCAAACACATAACTAACTATAAATAAATGTATTTATAAAATGTTTCCGGTAAAAAAAAACGAATCAGGAAAACCGCAATAATAGTGCAAGGTTAACTAAGGAAGTAACATCGGCACATATAACTCTACCGTGAAGCAGCAGTTGTTGTGATGATGTGTTCTGGTTAAAAGGGGTGTTACGTTTTTAAATGGAATACAGGACAAATGAGCAAGCGCATCACTGATGGTATGTGATAACCGCCGCACATAGACACCCAGAACACTAGCCACTAACCACCTACAAAGAAATTGAGCTTTCGGTGAAAGAAAACATTGTGAGTAAACCATAGGATGGTGGTAGAGCTTTTTCTGATGCCCACTTGGCTAGCTTCTCCCTCAGATTGAAAATCTGCCTCCAAATACCAATAAAGGTGTTTCGCCTTGTCAGCCAGTCCCTCCTAAAAAGGCCGGCAACCTACCTCCGATTCCCCTGCTGTTGTGGGTGTCCATGGACGGCGGTGATCACTTACCATCAGTTGACACGCTTGCTCGTTTGCCCACTAATACATAAAAAAGGTGCGTTGCCGGTCTATAAAGTATACTGAGTAAGCTCTCTTCTTGAAGGTTCCTAAGTCGTATCGATCAGGAAACACCGCCGACGGATGTGCGAAGAAAGAAATTCCGCACGAAACGCACAGTCGTGGATCACCATTCAACCAGATGGTGAGGATGGAATTTAAGTTTATGGCGCGTTGTACGGTGGTGGAATGCAGCTGCAGGTATTAATCCGTACTAACATGAACAATGTACAACCCATAATGTAGAAACTTCAGATCTTCAGTAATTTTTAATATTGGTTATTAGTTATACGGTTAGATTGCAAGAGTGTTTCCTATCTTTATTATATTATGGTTTCTGGCTATGTAAGCAACATTCCATTGTTATAATACTGTCTTGGCAGTTTTTGTGACAATAAAATAAATGTTACTGAATAGTATGTACAATTCAATTTACCTACACTTAATAAACAATATATAAAGAAAAATGACACAAATAAATTTTATAAAAAAACTTGTTTTTTTATGAAATATAACTGAATGTAGAATTAGTTTTAAAAGTTACGGATATTATCTTACAGCGTGAGAATAAAAGGAAGATGAGAAAAAATCCTTTTAATGTACAGATCCATCACCGAGTATAGAAGGATTAAACTCATTTTGTATCGTTGCCGTAATATTTTGTAGAACAAAGAATGTTGTGTTCTGCCGGTCAGCGAATATAGGGGTTAGAATATTTATTATAAGTGTTTATTATCTACTATATGAATAATGTAACGTAGGAACACGTCTTGACGATGCGGGTGATGCCTGCTGCACTGCGCCGAGCCGAACAAACTCGCGGACCCACTACCCTACTCATTATTGCAGAGAGGATTTGACCGCGCAACCACGGTTAATGTGATTACACTCAAACATACCATTAAAGGACGCGGTTCGTTAAGTTATGTTGATTGTTCACCTTAATTTGTTGTTGTTCGGTAAGTATTAAATTAAAAAGAAAGGTCAAGGTTACGTTTATTTCGGGTGAACTCACCGTGAGACGAAATATGACCGGCAGCGTCACATAAACTGCATGTCGAGGTCGGCTTACCTGTAACAAACAGATGCTACATAAAGAAACATGTTAATTTCTTACGTCAGTGTATTTACAGAATATTATGACAACGAGATCTCACATCACATTTAGTATTATATTATAAATAAAACACTTGCTTTAATAAATATTTAAAAGGAAAGTTATTAGAACTTAAATAAAGTTGCCATCAAATAAGTTGAATGAAAATTATATTATTCTTAAAAATTTGTGCTTGTGGTGATGTGGTGTGGTGGTGGTTGTTTTTTTCAGTCAATTATGTGGATTTTTTTGCATATATAGATCAGCCAAATTTATTTTAGATATTTTATCCGTACTTACACGAGCATCCTCGTGATATAAAATAAACATTGGCAGGCCCCAACAAATGGCAACCATACTTCTAAATTTTATTGTTTATCTCTTAAAGAAGGAAGTTTATGTTAAATCACATCAATCACGCCACTAAATGAAGTAAAATTTGTCACCTTGGAGTTATGAGTTTCAAGCTAGTCTCCGGGGGGCGAGTTACGTTTCGACAAAAACTTTAGGTAAATTTAATAAACTGTCCTAATCTATACATCGTATCCATTAGGATGCAACAATTAATATTATCACAACCACTATAAAAGGATACTATAAATGATTTAACTTGTAACAAAGAAGAATGTCCAAAGCTGCCATTAAAAGGATTCTGCGTCTGGTGGCATTATGTTTCTGTAAAAAGTGATTCGAGTCAAACGACTCTTGAGTTCCATAAGTAACATACTTAAGTTAAAATTAAGAAGAAATTATCCTATGAGTGATGTCAAGCGAAATTAGTATTTACTTAAAATTGTAATCTCCCTATCCGTACGTCCACGTTAAAATATAATGAACAACTGTAATTATTACTTGTATAGTTTAAGAAAATCAGTAAAGGAATATTATTAAATCGCATTAAGATATTTGCCAAGTTATTTTGATGTCCGTAATGAACAGGTGAGAATATTTGAAGTTCATAAGTCCTCTTTTTAAGTTTAAAGATGAATTATTAATGATTTTGTTGTATTGATAATAGTCGTTATCCTCTAATTGAGAGAACATGATTTTATAACGATGTAGTAAGGATAAAAGACTCATGCATAAACGCACGTAGTAATGTATTTATCAGCTACTCATTAATATACACTTTTTAGGGATCTTTTTTCCATTTACAACGTTACGTAATCTTCTATTTTACTGCACAGTTAGCCTAGTGGTTAAAGCAGTGGCCCGTTCCAACTGCCGTACCGAAGGGCTGTGGGCTGCAGTCTCGCACAGTTGTCTACCCAATGATTTAGTATGATTATGTATAAAATTTGTCCTGTCACGTTGTTTTTCCGTGATGAACTCTTAAACTACTAAACCGATTTTATTCAAACATATCATAACGCGATAGCTTTCGCTGTAGTTGATGTGATTGACTACTTGAAAAGGCAGAACAAGTTCTGTCAGGTTAGCTAGTATATAATAAATATTTGTATAAGTATTTATCTGTGAGTTTGAAGTGATAAAGAGTATGACATCAATTTAAGCAATCATATTAACGTAATAGACAGTGATTCATCTTCTGAACCTTTGATGTAAACCAATTTAAAATCAATTCACAATAATAGTTAACGTTAATTATATTTTTTTATGAAATTGGTTTTGATATAGCATTTTAAGTTAAACGTTATCGTCGTCGCACGTTGTTATTTTTTTTAAACAGTCTAGGCGTCGTGCCTCGTGTGACTATTTTATTTTTACGTTTCAAATGAAGGGAGGATATTTGAAGGGCCCCATCGGCTAATTATTGTTTCACTTAACTCTTTATAGCCGTTAGGGGAGTCGCCACATTCAATTTTAGTGATAGGGTACGCGCTCCGTCGTTCACAATATTCATTTGTTTGATTCACTAGTGTGAAGATTGTTTATTATATAAGTATTATGAGTACGGATTTGGTACGAGAATTTACACTTTTTATAAATTACAAACATACGGCTTTAAATTAAGTAATGTCTGAATTAAAATACAATCTACAACAAACATTCACGTCTTTCGCCAATTTTCCGCTACAATACATTTATTTATATCAACAAATTAACAACATATACGTAGAAAGCCTAAATTCAAATCGCACTTAAATTTCAATCAGCTTAGGGAAAAAAGGAGCTACTAACAAAGATTATATTTCAGATTTGGATCAAGTGTGAAGTCATAGATAATTTAAAAAATAGTACATACAGGGGCTTTTTTCCTGATACATCCTTTAAAATTGAACCATATTATAAAAACTAAATCTTACTTTATTAATGTTGGGTATGTATATCTTTGTTAACTTGTTGGGAGAAGCAGAATATATGAAATATAATATATAAGCGATATTTAAATAATACTTATTAAACATCATGCAATGTCTGTATATATAACAAACAAAAACCGCTTTAGAATATTCTCGAAGTTATACGAAGTAGATCGTAGTTTCTATAGCTCAGTGGCAAAGCAAAACAAACGACGCGAGTGCATTTCGTTCCGGAGGCGGCATTACCCTGGAGTGTATGAGTAAAGCTCACTGTTCACTTCACTTGTATTGAATACGAATAAATTGATGTGCTCCGGTTCTGGAAGTGAACTTTGATTTTCAATACTCTATAATAAACGGGAAGAAATAAACGTTTTTATAACAAGTGCTAAAGCAGGCGTCTACGCATATAATAAAAGTTTAATTTCGTTTTTTCGATATCTGAATACTTAACTAAAAATATATCAAAGATAATTAAAGAGTTGGCACATTTATACATTCTTTCACGGACGTTTATTGGAACCAGACTTACTGAACAGCAAAGAATAACGACTGCCAGGCAAGGTAGTAATAAAACATTTTCTTATCGTAGAAATGACATAAGTATGTTAAGTAATCTATAGAACCCTTTGAAATTAAATAATTCATCTTAAATTAATAATTCAAAAAGTAGTTGAAAAACAGACTAAGTTTTTTTATAAACTATTGTTAAACAAATAAAACCCAGTTGCATACCAATGCATATGCATTGTGTATACTAGAATTGTTTGATTAATTTGTATCAAAATGGAAATAAAAATAACAAACGAGCCGGTTTGAGCAGCATTTTAACAAAATAAACTTTAGATAATACATAATTTATGTATGGTGAAGTTTATATATATATATAAAATTCAATAATTAAATACATACAATTAACAAAAACAAGTCATCTTTAAAGTCTCGTGTATAACTGTGAATATTCTTGCAAATTTGTATCTTCGTAAACGTTTTACGCTATTTAATCAAATTCCAACTCACCATCTAGACGGCTTTACATCCGAGTGAATTAATTCAATGAGTTGATTATTCCCAGTCTACATTTTCCTTATCTACAAAACAGTTTTGTAAATTAACAGCTTTCGTTTCTCTCGCTCGTTACGGATTTCAAGTGGTGCGAACGGCACAGAACGCTGTGGTGTCATGTGACTGTGAGTCATTAATTGACGTGGGTGGGGAGAACCCGTGACGTCATCGTACTCACTGTAAACATCGGTGCCCGAATTTAAGTGTGCCATCGATTACAAAGAGAGTGAGTGTTAATGCTTTGGATAAAATTGACTTTTTTTCAAGGAATTTGTCATAAACATTATACGACTTCCACAATATTTTAGGAAAGATAAAAACGGTTTCCTTTTGACAAGTAAAGACATGTCGTTGTTCAGTCACAAACCGGTAGTGAGATATCAAATTATAACAATCTCGTAAGTAGTCGTGTAATTGAATTCATTTTTATAAGCGTCTTTATTTTTATAACTGAATTTATGCTTTTTATATTTTTAAATAATACAGATTTTTAAAATATTTGAAAATAAAACGAACCTATATTTTTTAAATATCATAATATAAAAAATGAGTTAGCGAAGATTGCAGAAATTTTAAAAAGTTCTAAAAACATATACAAATTAATTACTTTCATTCTATGTAATACGGAGTAAACGAATTAGTTTTATTATTTCAATTGTGCGGAGCCACCTCACGTGTTAACTGAGCTGACGACCAGCACGCGACAGATATTGAGAATAGTCGTATTGGTGTATTGGTATGTCCGCATTCTGTTCGAGAGTTATTGAGTGCGAATTGTGTTGTGCAGATGGAAAAGTGAAATTGTCACAATTGCTCCCACCACCAGATCTACAACTCTACTTAGTTTATGAGATGCGAGGTGATTTTAACCATTTTTTTGTTAACATTAAAAAACAAAACAGTTGTATCCAAACGACGTCGTTTGAAGCAACACATATTATACATGGCAATTTCACGGCAAGATAAATAAGCACTACAATTCAGAAAGTAGGTGCAATAGTGGCGGCAAAAATAAATGTCGATCCCAATGAGATTATTTAGAATGTTCTTCGTGATCAGTTATTATTTTTCAAATCATTCCACACAGTTATCAACCAGAATGACGTAGTGAACTAATCCACAGACTTTAAATTCACTGGCATTGCCTGGACTACCATCTCACAATTTGGTAATAAAGTAAATTTTGTTGAATGTACTCTGTAGCCTGGTAAAAATGTGGTCTCTCAGATACATACACCTTATTGTGGTTAGTTGACAAAATATGGATAAATTAAATTAATTCCATTGATTGACCTCACTGTACCATGGGATACTACGAGCTACTAAATAATGTGAACCGGAATGGATATCTAGTTATTTTATACACGGTCGAAGTGAGAGCGAGAGGTATACCAGCAAAATCTCTATAACCTACCTACTAAAAGATCTTTGCCTGTTTAGGACAGCAGTAAGTTCTATATTCGAACGTGTCTCTAAAGCTGCGTTGGCAGGCTCCTACTAAATTTGACTGGGCTGGAAGAGAAACACGAGTAGTGAAGGTGAGTGTTAACGTACGTTGGGGTGAAGCCCCTTATTCCGTTATCCATTCACAAGACTTAGGAACTGTTTGGAGTTTCCCTATCTGCTATACGATGTACCCGCACGGTATATCCATGGGAAAGGCTAAGGAGTTCCTCCCATTTCAGATGAAATCCTGGATTAAACAGCTTTTCAAAAATTACTTGCAATAATAAATAAAATAAAAAATGGACCTTGCGGAATTTTCAACTATACCTCACCCTGTATGATCGACGGTAAGTGCCCCAAGTGATACCCGACAAACCTGTTGGCGGACACTATCACAAGTAATAATGGCTACCCAATCAATGTGGAATACTTTAACACAGTCAAGGCAATAAAGTAGAAGTGTAAATAAGTAAACAAAAGCAGCTGTATGGTCATTTTCACTGTAACAAATGCAAATGACAATGTATCTCACTATCAACCAATACTACTAACACGACTATGCAATGTAACGAGACTGGCTCTAATAAGTCTAATGAATAACGCCAACGAAGCAACGATCAAGAGAAAATATAAAGGAAAGATTGTCTTGATTTCGCATATACCGATGATTCCAACGAATTTGCCATTCGATTTTAAGCAACTACAATTTCCTGTGCGACTGTCTATTGCGTTGACAATTAACAAATAACAAAACCAGTCGTTAGAAGTTAGCATACTCAACTAAGAGTTTTCGAAATTCGTGCACGGACATATGGGCGTCACGTGATAAAAAAAACTGTATGTGTTACGCAACGCAAAACATAGTTTATCAATAAGCATTATATTGTATAACTATATTTAAATTTCATATAATTCACTGGAGTTATAAACCAGTTCAATTCAATAATCATAAGAAATGAAAAACGGAAACGAAATTAGATGTAGCCAGTTCTATTATTCTTAACAAATTGAAGTTGGAAGGTTGATTAGCATTGATTATAATAATCAAAATGTAGAAAAAATACAAATCGATCAAACCGTTTTTGAGTTTTAGGGAGAATAAAAACATCGATTTTAGGTGATACGAAGTTCATCGGGTCAGCTAGTGATAAATAATAACTGATTTTGTAACAGTATTGAAGAAATCCCTTTATAATTATTAGAGCAATAAATGTAATTTTGAACTAAATTTTATATACCTGTCCATTAACGTTTTATAATGTGTGTACACGAGCTTATTACATTTGATTAGTAACCTTCTTTAGGAACAAAATGCAAATAGAATTAAGATTGATTTCTGTAAAGTAATGCCTTTGTCATTCAAATACTTTATTAGTGGTAAAACATCACTTATAGACAAAAATATTGGCTATGAAGAACTTAAAGATAACAGTACCATGTGGTATTGTTAATATATAAAGACGCGACAGATTTAAACTGATCCGGATTCGTTCACGGAACCATACGAGGTCATTGCATTCGTGCCTGTTGTCTACTGCCTAGGCTGCCATAATTTACAATGGACATTTGAATAGACCTAGATACAGTAATGTGTTAAGTTGATATGTAAATAATATTACTTAACCCGACAAAGATTGCATCAAAATTTAGGATTAAATACTGATAAAAAAATTGAGTGGTGTCGTATACACAACCGGTTGGAGTGAAGTTCCTTTTCCTATATCTTTCTTTGTGTTTATAATTCTGATATTCATCTTAATTTTTTATGAAAATAGCATTTGCGCATATAAGGAATAAGCAGTTCTCGTTTCATTTTATTTTTGAATCTTATAAACTTTCAATATATTTACAGAGGTATTGTATTTTGAAAATATGTTATCTAATTGTAATAATCTTTTTTACATTTTTAAGCGGTTTTTAGTGTTTTCATTAAATAAAATACATTTATACGAATAACTAAGTTTTTTTGTAATACGTTGGTTTATTTTGTAATTTATAGATACAGACTAATTGGTTTTCATATATAACTACCGAAACAGCTTATCACCTTGAGCATAGACGATAGCCAGGCTTTAAAAAATAACTTACAATAATCGTATAGTATTATCACTACGTTTTCCTTTATCGAAAACTCGGGTTTATTGTAGTAGCATTTTTTCTATAGAACAACAGCCAGGTAATGACACTGAAATAAAAGAATAGGAATGAATATTTGTATGTGGGTACAAACATATTTATTATCCCAAGATATAGGTATTGTAACAGTCTTGAATAAGAAATGATTTATTTGGTTAAGCATTAATACAAAGGTATGGATAACATGTTCAGATTTTGGTCGGCATTTATATCTACTTTAAAAATGTAAAAAAGTAGTTATAGTGACATAACTACAATAGTTGGACATATAATATCTGTATAAGTTCTTTGTAGATATTGACATGTCTTTTAATTTTGTACAACATTTTTTAGATCTATCATCAATAGTTTCCGCAGCACATGTGCTGAAATACATTTTATATCTAAAAATTTTACACCTTGGTTTAGTGTATTGTAGTTTTAGTAGGGTTCCGTAATTATTTTTACTAATAAATATAGCCTATATTACTAAGGGATAATTTAGCATGCTGATGATGAACGAATTTTTGGAAACGGTTGACTAGTTTTGGAGTATATTTATTACAAATATATAAAAATAGAAAAATACAAATATTTCCTCTTTATAATATTAGTATAGATATAGAAAAAGGAAACGGTTGGTCATAGTTTAAAAATATGGTTTTCGGGTTATATACAGTTTATCTGTACAACGTTCCAGGCTCATTTCTGATATCACAACAATGTGTAAATTCCAATGACTCATGACATTATGATTAAACAACATTGAACAAAATAATACACATATTTCTCTGTCAAAGGAATATTATTAATTTAAAACGTTACACTGAACTCGTTATAATAAGGTACCTACTATAATTAGATTCTAAATATACGCTTTTCTGTTATAATGATCAACCTATTTTCAGATTCAGTTTTCGTATATATTTATGTCTAAAGTAGTTAAAATAAAAAGTGTACTTTGTATTTGTTTGATTTTTTAATTTTTTTTTATTGATTTAGCTACATGGCCAAACTCATGTGATGTTAAATGACGAAGTGGCCCAAGATGGTGAACACGATAAACCTTGGAGAGGACCTGGCTCTCAAGTGCAACTGCCAGAACGCACCTATTGGTATTTGGCGGCAGATTTTCAACTTCAGAGTGGTAGCTAGCCAGATGGGCATTAGAAAAAGCCCTACTACCATGTTATGGTTTCATCACGATGTTTTTCTTCACCAAAAACTCAGGCTTATTGCAACGATTCGAACTCACGTGCATGGACGCAGCTTCCATATACAATACATACTGAGCTATAATCGATTCAAAATTTAATGTTATACCACAAACTCAGGTCACACAAATTTGATGAAAACCTTAGCCAGTTATAGATAGAAACTGGGTTTGTAACAGTAAGTTAGCATTATCACTGCAGGAAGGTACAATGGTAAATTCACTGAAAAACAAATATATGTACCTATATTCAATTAAACATTTCTGTTACACCATGTGAATTTATCACATTGAAATCACTTATAACTAATAACTAACGGAATAAGTAAAATGAGAAAGATCGGACTCCACTATTTTCATTTGAATCATCTCTCATCAAACTTTTTTAACCTTATTTTGTCTAGTTTCTTGTTCCATACAAGCAACAGGTTTAGTCTAGTACCATTTCTGTTTATAGATTTACGATCATTAGGCCATACATTGATAACTTGCTTCTTAATGTTTTATATAGATCGTCTATAAGTCCTCAATAGTTGTTGTAATTCTAACAATTACTTTTTGGGTGCAGCTTGTGAAATAAGTAAAATTCAAGGATTAACTTTAAATATTTTATGTAACTTTCAATTAAATAATACGATTATAAAATAAACGGTATCGGTTTTTTATATAAATTATGCTTTAAAATAGTCAAACATAAATTGACTAACACGGGATATATAATGCCAACCTTTCTATAGTTAAGAACTAAGTAGGTATGTACGCTTAGTTAAAAATTACTCGTACACTGGATGTGTTCTTGTTTATTTATCAAGCAAGCGGTCGATTTCTAGAAAACCAGCGTAAAAGATTTTCATTGCTTTCTTGTATAAATATTTACACACTAGATTTTTTGGCAAAGCAAGATTACTAATGATTATATTAAAATATGTACATAGCAAATATTAAATTTCCAGTTATCATTTTTCATCTGCATATCATGCAGATATTACAAAGTATTAAATACAAGATACTCAACCGAGCAATTTAGTCCCAAAAATTCATTTAAGCGATTGAATTTCGTTGGAGATTATGCAAGAAAAAGGTTGGAGATTATGCAAGAAAAAGTAAAACATGATCTATATCCCAAATTTAATTAGAATTGTTTGTGATTATAATAAAACTATTTAAATGACATGTTGAAAGGAAACTACTAACTAAAAACTAAAATTAATTTAAAATATATTTCTAAAACCAGAAAACCAAACAAAATTTATAGGGTATTGAATGCCAAACGACCCCATTAATTTCGAGCAAGAATATCTTAAAGCATTAACGATATTCATCATAAAAAATTCAAATGTTTCTATCTTGTATTATTCCTATGAATTCGGTTAGTTGTTATATATATATACAGTATAGCGCAGTTCTTACAAATTGTAAGAAAGTATGCCTATATTTACCAATAAAATATCGTTTAAAATAAGTAACTAAAGGTAAATAATACATTGCATCATTTCTGCTTCTTATTGGGTGAACTTTAATATATGACTTCTACACAGCCCTTAAGTAACTAAATTAATTTTGAATACTGCATAACTAATGCACGGGTATATATTCTTGTAAACATCTATTATTATTTAGTGTAAATTTTGTTAAGAGGTAAAACTACAACTTTCAGTCATGCTATCATCATTATTGATATTATTAATCATTATGTTAATTTTTCGAACGTAGATTTTGTAATTGGAAATATAGAATAAGCATGCTGTTTCCAAAGGTTGTTATTAAATATATTTCATGAAAAAATAACAAAACCTAACTTAATAAGTAACCAGGAGTATTTCATGATAATAAGATTTATAGTTCATATTTCATAATTCATAGTTATTTGTTATACATAAAACATGCCTTTATGGATATTTTAACCTTTAGCCATCATCTATTACAAAATTGGGAATTTTTATTTATAATACACAGATACAGTTTAAGACATAAATTTACTTATATGTCATTGGGTATTTACGTTCATTCCAGATAATTATTTTGAAATCTTCATAAATAAATAAAAAGGAAAATATTTGTAACACAAAAAATTGTGATTACAAACCGTATGTAAAACATTTTTCATTATTTATCATCATATTATTTTCTCATGTGAGACCTCTTTGAACTTGTAATATGAAATGCACTGCAAAGTAAATATGAGGCTCACATAAGTTGATTTATTTCTATCCTACGAGATGTAAACTCATAAACTGTCTTTTCTCGCTTCAGTTCTAGATTATATGGAGGACAAACGTTCACTTTGCGTTCAAAGCCGGCTTTTATTTTATTTATGACATATTTTACTTTAGAACTTGATAGTATGAACCGAGTCTGGAGTACACGACAAAATAGAGGTAAAGCAAGTAATTAATTTGTATTAGAAATGTGAAATTTTATATAATGTACGTAGCATGACAATATTATATACTTAGAAAATGCACTTTTTTGACACAACAATTTCGAGCCTTTTCAACACAAGCGGTAAAATTTTAGAAATGGATTTTATTGTTTCCTCCTAAAATAAACATTTTCTTTGTAAGTTAGAGGCAATATGTTAATAGCCACTAATATAGTAGACCAGGGGTTAATTATATATAAGAGGCCATATTTTTTTAAAAATGATCTTATAAATATATTTCTTGAAAAGGCTCAATATTATCCAAAATAACAGACTACACATAAAAGCTATACGTTTATAACATGTTAAGAAGAATATAAAAGTAATCAGAAACTATAAGATAAAACTTGATAAAAATGTATATAATTGTAGGATATTTTCCATTTCATTATTCTCAAAGTATTAAATTCATTATCTTCAAGTATTAAAAATAAATATAATTCATTCTTTGTGCTTCTATAAGTTTTTCTCTAAATTAAATAAACTTCAACTATAAAATTTTGTTATCATAGATTTTGATACAGTATTACAAGTAGTTAATGTTTTAATATATTTAGCTTTGTGGTGAATAATAATTTGCTCTTTTAGAATAACATATAAAAAATGGACCTACTATTGTTTTTAAATTCTTTTGGAAATGAAGTTAAAACTTTTCGTTTACTTTGCATAATATTTCTTTACTAATTTAACTAGTAGTACTCGGTTGTATTTACTTTAAAGATTTTGTTTGTATTATTTTGTTTTATTGCTTATAACTTTTTTTCATCAAAGTCATTGTATTACTAACGGTGTGATATTAATAATGTGCATATATCGTACATTCAAGTAATAAATATTTATGTTTTGAATTATTCATACTTGATTAAAATAGTGTTTAAGTAGGATCTTATAATAAAGTTTTATACTTATGTTAGAATAAAAGTGAATGTATCAATCAACCAGGTTGCAAACTAATGCTATGTGCACGATACTCACCGACGTTGGCGTAGTAATCGTGAAGCGTATACAATGGATAGTCACCTAATTTGAACAGGTACGCAGACATCAACACCGCGTCGTGCCTCGGGTCCATGTGTCCTGTTTGGTGCACCGTTGGTCTCATCAGCGATGATATAGAAAAGTCCGTGGTGGTTTGCCCGGGATCACTCCACCCGTTCGCACTGCATAATTTACACTCCTCTTTCATTATCCCAGTAATACTAATATAAATATACTATATCCGTATTTTTTTTGTACTCGGTTTGTACTCGGCACTAGTAAATCACATATAAAAATATCCGTGGGCTGGTTCGCACATCACAGAAGATATCACAGCAGTGTTCGGCGGCGGCGCGGCGTCTCTAA
Organism: Actias luna; assembly: GCA_039707435.1. Lineage (NCBI taxonomy): Eukaryota > Metazoa > Arthropoda > Insecta > Lepidoptera > Saturniidae > Actias > Actias luna. Next base: position 8,813,923 of record JAZHAC010000002.1, on the reverse strand, counting down.
TCCGTATCGGGCTATGACGACAAACTCGGTCACGTTTCAAGCCCGGTCGTGTCCGTCACACTCAGCACTGGTTACATGAAAACCGAAGAAACTTTCTGTAATCCTTTTGTTACTTTGAAATTATAAAATATTTGAAAGCAACAGAAGCAAGTTTTGTTTACCATTCGCAGATCAGGCGCAATATTATACAACAATTGAGAATAAAAAAAATAAAAAACTATAGATATTCCTTAATGCAGTCAGTCGGTTGACCAGTTTTTTAGACAAATTTATTATAAATTTATTTTTATTTTGAAAAACTGTAGGTAAATTAAAAATAATAATAATGATAATGTTCGCTTCATATTTGAATTTTCATAGGTACGATCATTAAAATAATGTATAAAATATTAAACTTTTAAAAGAAAACATGAATTCAACTGCTATACATTCCAAGCTTTCGTAAGATCGTAATTTCGTAAGAAATTGTGGTGTTTTAGCAGTGAAAAATGTTACTAATAATACATATGCGTTACTTTAAATGTTTGTTTAACAAGAATTGATCGTCATTATGCACAATGGTAAACAAATGTGACTCGGTGTGGTGTAGGCGAGCGCTGCATTGCGGCTGTATTCTGGGTCAAAGGTGCATTGCCATCACGCCAATTCAATTCCGGAAGAGGCGCTAATGCTTTTAAATATCAATATCATCTAATCAAACTATACTCTAAATTATTTTACATTAACTTAAAAGGTCCTTATTGTTTTTTTACACTTGTCGTGACTCGTCAAGCGCTAGTAGTTACAATGAAATTCTGAATAGACAATGTTTTATATTAAATATTTCTATTATCTGTGACTTTGCAAATGTGACGTCAGTAATAGTTTAACTCTACATTAAATAATTATTATTCTTAAGACCGATATTTAGTGGTTTACTCATTGATATTAATGGCAGAGCATATGTTTATTTGCCTGCTAAAAGTTAATTTCTATGAATTCTTATGTTCAAACTATGATTGTTTGTTTACATTATGAAAAAAGCTCAATTCAGGCAAAGAGTGTTTCTAATTTTACGAATTTTCTAGCCGGTCCACAAATTATAAAGGTTTTATTTCATGTCTTTTGTATTTTTCGTTGGCCGTTTGCTTACGTGTACGGAATAGCGTCGCAATATGCATGCGGCCCTGAATTCTCCAGTAAACAAATGTCACGTGGTCGCTACGTACGTATTAAAAATCGGTACTCGTGATATTTTTTTCTTAGTATGTATATACTTTTATTTTAGTCGTGTAATCATTCCAACGTATATTACACAATGAAATTAACAGTATTCTGTAATAAATATCAACAACTGATAATAAATTATAAAGTATTAATTGTGGATTTCGTTATTTAAACTTGTTTGTATTATATATTTCCACAATAATCCCTTACAAATATTTTATACAATATAAGGTATTCCTTATTGCGATAGAAACATGATTGTTAAATATTTTCGAGCTTTGGGTATCTTCAAACATACAAATCTTATAAAAAAAAGGTCTTAATAATAGGTGTAGTCGCACGTGCGGTCGTGGGGCAAGCAGCTGCCGTGACAGATGTTGTCGACGGAAGGTAGAGGTAGCCCCCCTCTGCCTTCGGTGAACGTATTCCTCGTCCCTTTGTTACCTGTCTCACTTGATGCACAATCATAATCAAGTCAGTACATCAGTTTTAAACCGATATAAATATAGAGCCCGTTAACTAATAACTACTGCCTTAATTAAGGTGCGGAGCGCTCATTAAGGTAAATCGCACGAGGAATCAATTTCAAAATAAAGAAACATCCGGCATATACTTAATTATTTTTTAAATAGATAGGTTTTGTTTTCAAATGTTTATTTATCATAATTAGGATAATACTTGAATAAGAATAAATTATTATTAGAAAGAATAAAAACAGGCTTTATTTTATTTAGGGGTGTTACAGATATAAACTTTCGGATACGGTTATCTTTATTAACCGTACTCCATAATCTAACTCTAGTTAAATGTTAGTAGCCATCGGTGATAAAACATGTTTTCTAATCTATCATTGACGGGTGTTTCGATTACAATATTTACAGAAATTTAGATAGAATCACAGATAGGTAAAAAGTTCAAACTCCAGTTAGAGCGGCTCTCCAAAACGTTTTGTTTTTGCGTTAAAATTATTTGGCGTCATATAAGAGATGAACAGTATAAGTATGTGTAATGTTTATATTTACTTAAATAATTATTGATTATTGTAGTGCAACAAATAACATTATTTTAAAATATTTTTTATTAATAATAAATATTAAATATTGTTTGCTTTTGTCATATGATGAAATGGTACAAATTAGAAATATAAAAGTACGAAGCGCCGTTTAAAAATTATAAAATGTGTCATCGTTGGACTTTTTTGTGCTGTTTACGAGCGTTTATTGTTTTTTGATTGATTTTTATCTATACTAATATTATAAAAAGGAAATATTTGTATTTTTGTTAGTATATCACTAGTAGTCATTTTAACAAATAGTTGTAGTTAGATAGATTATTGGAACCGGTTGTAAGTCATTATTGAAATTCGATACCGTATCATTGGACTCTGCCTTTATTGTAAATTATTTGGTAAATTTATAACAGATAGGTACAGTTGCTATTTTTTACAATTTTCGATATACGATAGTTTGGATATGTCTAACGAATTCTATAGCATCCCCGGTCTTAACCACGTTGTTTATCGAATTGTACGATTTAGTAAAAACCTACAAAACTGTAAATGTTTGTCAACATTTTCTGGCTATCATCCAATAAGTTAATAATTTCATATAGTATCTAAATTAATTTCAAGTACCTGGTGGAGGGACTGGTTCTCAAGTGCAACTACCGCATAACACATATAGGTATTTGACGGCTGATTTTAAACTTGAGGTTGATAGCTAGTCAGGTGTGCATTACAAAAAGCCACATGCGATGGTTTCATCATGATGTTTTCGTTCACCGAAATTTCAGGCGCAGTGCAGAGGTTTGGACATGCCGTTGTGACGTGGACTATGTCCACACTACCAACCGAGACATCATGGCTATCACTTAGACGTGGTTAATACCTAATAGCTAATTAAAGCAACCTACGTAGTCTATTCTCATTAAAAGATACTTTTCTAAAAGTATTTATAATAATTCTTTGGCAAGCAATGCTGGCATTCGTCCAGAAATATCAACTAATTTTTAAGACAGTTTAATTAATCTTTTCTTTAATTAAAAATTTGTTATAAAATGATTAATTTTATTTAGTAATTATTATATATTTTTCTTTAACCATTAACGCGCTCCTTTAAATCCTAGATTTCAATTAGTAAAAGGTATTGGCGGCAATGTAACTGATACAAAACTTGCGTACTATATTGTGTTTAATAAAACTATACAAGTATTGATGATAAGCGTATTGTATTAATGTGTGAACGCTACGGGTATCCTAATGGGAACGAATAGCTCTTTTGTAACGATTTTGAGCGATAACAAGTGCAGAAAAGCATTAAAATTCAAATGCACGTGCATTTATTTCATATAAATTACTTTTATTTTATGATCCACATTTCAGTGTAATGGAATTGAAGAAAATTTTTGTGAGAGTATGTTTATCACAAATGAATTATCAGTGTATCGATTACCATATCGCGACAGCGCGATAATCTAGTACAAACACTTTCATATAGCCTTGATTTACATTTAACGTTTTACAGTTATAATTAGATCATTAAAATATTTTATACGAGCACGACCCGGATCTGGTTTTATATTTTTGTTTATTTGTTATTATTACTTATCACATTTTTTACAATATGTAAGAGGATTTCGTGTTTATGACATATCTTTATATATATAAATTTCGTGTCACGTTGTTTGTCCGCGATGAATGCCTAAACTAGTGAATCGATTTAAAAAAAAAATTGCACACTATGTGCAGTTTGATCCAACTTGAGAGATAAGATACTTTTTATTTCGATACGTGATCATGACGCTGTAGTCGATGTGATTGACAAATCGAAAATGCAGAACAAGGTCTGATAGGTCAGCTAATGTAGTGATAAAAAATGCTGATTTTAATAAATATATTTTTTTATATATAAACTTTTGGTAATTTAACGAATGGCCTTCTGGATCGTTAACGATAATCCTAAAGTATGAACATTTCATTTTTTTTTTTAATTATTTCGGATAAATACATAAACGTATTGGCCCTCCTAATATGTCAGACAGGCTATGAGAGAGGTATGTGAGACACAACAGATATGAATCACACGGAATATCTATTAAAATGACACTACGATAGTCGCACATTTCTCTTAGTTGCCAGAGACCAGGAATCGCTTTTATAATATTTCTATTGCTGGCAGGAACATATATAAGAACCCTCACTTCAAGGTCCTTCGAAGACTACTTATCACAAGTGATTACAATCTGTTGTGGTGTGAAAAGGTTCCATTGGAGAAAAGTCTGAGAAAAGATGCTGTACCTTTATTAAAACTATATATAGTATTTAACATTTTTTATATAAGTAGATTATTTAAACTACTTTGGATAATCTTAAAAGGTATCTTATATTAGTATCTAATAATATAAGAGATAGTAAATCGAGTATCTGCTACGAACGATTTAAATATTGGTTATTTGTGATATATTTTTGTATTTATTTTTTGGTTATATCAATATTTTATAATAACAATATAATTAAATTAACAGTTTTTACAAATATTCAGAACTTACGATTTGATTATGCGTATTATAATACAAATTTAGTTAATGCTACAAACTGCTATCTAGTTATTATTAGTTTTAATTTAATTATATTAATACCGTATTAACTTTCAGGTACAATATAATGACTATAAAGTCAGATAAAATAAGTCTGTAATTATTTATAAGTAATTTACGACTTTAATTTTATTAATTACTGATTTGTCGATGCCAGTTGAATGTAACATTAGAGGTAACGAAAGCACGTTGTGGTTTCGCAAGAATGCTAACTGCTTACATAATACGCTTTGCGTAAACAGCACTTAGGTACAGAGCTCGCGTAAGTTAGCTTAAAGTTCACATGTGTTTTGTCGTGCATCAAATAACAATTTGATTATATCGATCTTTCAAAATCGTTAATGTTATTAATGGACTCTTTGCTCGCATTCAATATTTTATGAAATTTTAACGTTAATCGTCCAATTACTTTTCCAATTTGCGATCAATGCAATGCAACGACAGTGTTATATATACTACATAAATATAAATCATTAATTAACTTTCTAATATAGATTCATTATTCTTAGTCAGTTAACGAGCTATCGTAAGGTTAAAGCAAACTAAATCAAAACATAGGTTAATGGTATAATAGCAAAACTATACGTGGCGACCGATATATGTACGTGAGTTAGAAATGAGATTATGAAAATCTCTCGACTTTGTCTGTAACAACGGACCGTGACAGTAAGGCTAACTTGATGTTTCTATTATATTCATAATACTGCCAGTAGATACCAATGTTTTAAAAGTTAAATATAAGTTTTTAATCAAATGCAGATTAGGACAAAAGAAAAAACAAAATTGATGAAACTTAATGTGTATAAATAAAAGTATATAATAGATATTTTTTCTATTGGCTATTTATCTCTGTAACTGATAGTTATTGCGTATAGGTGAGTGTTAAATTTTGCAAGAGTAATAGTATGTACGGGATTGCCGGAGGGAGCGGGCGGGAGAAAGTAAAGCCTTTCACTCGAGGTATATTTACATTGCTTGTTGCACTGGCACTCATTTAAACAATCATCGACAAACACGGTGACAAGAATAATTAATATTAAGTACTAACTTTAATATCACTGTTATAATAAAATTGTTAATGTTACTTTAATAACAAAATTAATGTTTGTTTATGGTCAAATGCAGTTTTGCCGTTCCTACGTTAAGTATTACGTATATATGTATAATGTAAGTCTTATCACTTGATCTAATCGTTGAAGACCTTGTCGCATATCGTAGATATATACTATAATGTACATATGTATATAGATAATAAGCTTTCTCTTTAAAACGCAGTTATCGTAAAAACATTTTTATTATTTTCTAGCTGAGTCCGCGACTCTGTTCGCGTGGAACTAAAATTGTATTTAACCATTTTCATAAGAAAATGTTATATAGCCTATGTTACTCAGGGCTGATGTAGTATTCTAATGGTGAATTTCTGTAATTGTTCCAGTAGTTCTTGAGTTTATTCGTTACAAACAAAGTACAAATCATTCTTCTTTATAATACCTATTAGTATAGATTGATTGTGGGGATGACGTACTAACTTAAGTAGTCGCCTCGCCGCTGCCAACGCATTGAACGTTGTGAATTCGACAACCACACAGGGCAATTATTTCAGTGTTCCTCATATGACTATTCCCAAAACTGTGTGTACTAGTAGGACTCGCTCGCGAAACAGAATCTTGATCCATAACGCGGGAGTTGAGTTTTATATAACCTTTTTAAGCGACCATTCGATAATTCGTTCAATGTTAGGTATTAGGATTAAAATTTAAAGTATGTGTCACATTTAGACATATTCCATTACACGAGATAACGTATAGAGAAGGAAGAGAGCTGTTCATAGTACATCTAATACATAGTAGTATCCGTGTATTTCTAAGATTGTCTTTAGGTTTTTAGGTTTCACTTCTATGACATGTTCAGTGATGTGCTCAAATTTTTTATTAGATTCTTCTATCAAATTCATTCGTTTTCAAATAATGAAATAAGGTCATATTTTTGCTGAACCACTATATACTTTTGTATGGACGTTTATTAAGTAAACAATTACCAAAAAACTAGACTATGCCTATAGAAATTAACAACAGCATCTCGAGTTGGACAATAATTATCGTTATAGGTACTTCTGAAGCATGTTACGCAACGCTGTATCGTACACAGTTAAGTAAAATTAACACATTTGTAAAAGTAACAGCACTGTAACATCAGTTATTATAATAACAATCATAATTAATGAACGAATAAACAAGGTAATAATCCTAAACATTAGTAGTACGCAGCATGCATATTGTAGTTAACATCTGTATTTTTTTAAACAATTTTCAGTGATCGCAATATAAGGAATTGTTGAATACTTTCAAAGCTATAATATTGATTTATAATCGATTGTATTTTTGATTTATCGTAACTAGTTTCAGGCGCTGTTAGGTACATTGTACGTACGAGGAAAAACATTTATCCGTGAATCCAGATATCGTTTCATTCTGATAACTATATTGGGATTTAGTTGCGAAAAAATAAGCGGTAAGTATTTTATATTTTACAATGGATACAATTGTCAACAAAATAGCCGTTTACTTGTAAGCTGCCACATCTAAATCAACAATAATGTTTTCAGAGTTAACCGGTAAATTTGTGTTTATTTGTCCACATAACTAAACTAATTTGGTTACTTCGTTGACATAGAATTGAATTTAGTTTCCAATAGTTTGAACCCCTTTTACAGACGGTTAAATATTTATTAGAGCTCAATAAACTTGTCATAGTTACAATATTTTCAAGTAGTGTGAGTGTGAGTAATGGTTTGCGAAGTGCGCGCGAAAATTTATCAAGAACTAGATGCCAGATTTTCCACGAATAATATACCAGTACTGGTTAGGTATCACATAATAGATATTAAAAAAAAAACAAGCGATAGAAGATTTAAAAGGAAGAAAGACTAGCATATGGTTTGAAACATTTTCGCTGACTCAGTTTCTGATGCTGTTCAGAAAATCTAGTCGTCGAATCGCTAATACGATACATATGCCAGAACCGTACAGAAATAAAAACACAAATAATGCATCATAATTCCTCAACAAGTTCACTTACTAACAAAATTAAACTTTCGTTTTATGGGATAAAGTATTCTCCATGTTAATTTACAATATTCGAATTACTACTTTGTTTAATACCAAATAATCTGTCCAGTATTTTCATACTGATTTTCGAAGGTAAGAATGACAGATAAGACAAATAATAAAAACAAACTTATTTGACAATACTTTCACTTTAAAAATTCAGATAAATATTTAGTCCAATTCTAATTCTATTATATGTTTACTAAGTTTATTTAAAAATGTAATATATTGTTTTGGAATTTAACGGGAACCAATAGCTGCGTTCCAAATTGCTCCTGCATACGACGTAATAGCTTGTTTACCGCCCTTTGTCTAACTAGGGCAGTGCCACGATGGCATTAATTGACAAGCTCGCTTTATAGAGCAGCTACAACGGGATTTCTAGCCTATAAAGAATTTAAACAGTTTTCCAATAAATTTCTAGTTAGGAAATTTAGTTTGCGAATTTCTAACATAGTGTAGAAATGTATTACTAATGTGACTAAAGATAAGTGGATATGTGTATATGATTTATTTAACATTTGTGTAGACACAAATTTCTTACTTTATATGATCAACCTCATGCAGCGGCTGCGAAATATAAGTAATGATCGTTTGCGCCGCAGAACGGTGTGCAATGTGCCGACTAAATGAATATTTAATCGGTTATTGACATTCTTTGGGAATGGTAATGCGACACCCGCGAGCGCCGTTTACGTCGCCAAACTGCTTATTTGACAGTTTGAACTTTGAGCGCAATTGTGATCATAGTTGCATAAAAAAGCCGGCCGGTGCGGCGTTACCATGCCCCAGTACTAGTACAATGGTAGATTTGGTAGAATCAGCGACGTCGCCAACCGGACAGAACCCGTTTCGCACAATACCACAATTTCTTCGCACGATCTGATCAACGGCACTCGCCAGACACCACACCGGTAATAACGTGGGACATTAGTGACATTTACAATTACTGAAAGTTCAATTGTTGCATCTGTTGTTCCGCACATTTAAAACATAAACACAAGTTTGGCACAACACGACAGTAGGTACGGAATATATTGCTGAATTCAGGTTATGCCGCGAACGGAAGCGCCGCACAGATACTGTGTCGTGTTTACAGTTGGCGCGATGCTTTTATTAACGATAACACGCGACAGCCACTCGCCTCCGTGGTTGACAGTCGACTGGCGGGCCAGGCGGGCGGCGCGGCAAGGCGCGACGGCGGACGAAACGAAAGAAAGCTGTGTCGTGCGGCGCGCGGTGGGACGAAGCGAGCCAGGCGGAGCGAGCGCAGGGGAGAGGCACACCTGCGGGCGGCGGGCGGCGGGAGCGCCTCTTGCCTCTGGTGACGCGGTGAAGCTTCCCGCTGATACGCAATAAACGCTCGATAAACTTTCTCATTAGGCGCGCCTAACCGTGTGACCGTAAGCTCGTTTCTGCTTGTACATTAAATGCAATTCAATATAACAACATGGAGACAATTCACACTAGCACTTCTCGCACATTTTCGCAAGTTGCGCGCGCTTCACGAACGCAACTGCGTACACGCAGATACTACTACTTCACTGACTTTCAAGCACATGGTAAAAGAATGGTTAATAAATAACTTTTAAGTAAAACATTATATTTCAAAATACTTTTTAAGAAATAAAATGTGCAATAGAACAGTACGGTGTGTTATAATAAATGTTTGGTTGGTTTTTTCCATTAATGAAACATTTACAGATTAATATTTTCATTGTACCATAACATGTAAATTTAGTGTTCACTTAGTATAAGTTTCTATATTTATCTTCTAATTTTAATTTCTATCCGTCTAATATTTAATCTTTTCACAAACAAAAAACTGTTTAATTTAAATTAATTCTGTATATATCAAAATAATTTTTGCATAATGCATAATGCTGCATATGTTGTTGAACTTGTTAATTATTTCTATAAATTGGTGTTGGAAAGCTATATCATTACTTATAAACTTCAGTTTTTCCCATTATTATTATTATTCAATTGAAAATATTATATACAAATAAGTTACAGCGGAATCTTTAGCACGACTATTTGGTTATGCAATAAAAATAAATATAAAAATTAATGATTATATTTTTAAATTGGAAGTGCTTCAAATAATTACTAAATAAACAAAAAATAGTTGAAGTTATTAAGTAAGGCGCGGGTAAGGAAGTCAACGGTTACCTAAAATATAAAGCTTTTTTCATAATTCAATCGATTATGTTCAGTTCGGTATTAGTTCACCTTTTATATAAATAAATAGTTTTTCAATTAATAACCATATAAATTGTTATTGATCGGTTATTAATCAAATGAAGGATAATCTAAGCATTCAATACAGTCCATTGTACAAGATAACTGATCACAATACACGTTCTTATTCGAATACCTTTTGATAACGTGCATAGAAATCTGTTTCGAACTCATCGCAGTGATAAATTGCAAACACCGGTCGAACTGTTGGCAAATTGTCAACAAACTTAAGTTGTATTTCATGTTTTGATAAACGCACACTGTATAATTATATCTGAGTATCTGTAGAGCTTGTGACCAAACCATATTGTTTCCTATAAAATTTGTTTTCCTATTTCCAACTTCCTTATACTTAGATCTAAAGTTAAAACTTGATAATACCACGATATAACTTTTAAAAATTTCATAAAGTATGAAGTAATGATTTTATAATAGACAAGTTGTAATTACCAGCTTTAGCAATAGAATCCTATGAGCACAAGCAGTGCTTTAGAGAACCCTTTAGGAAATGTACTCTCATTACCGAACCAAAGACGTACCTTCGTTCGTGGTCTGGCTATTCATTCTCACACTCTAAATCGGAGTCAAATCGTGACCGTATTAAGGTTTTCTAGAATCTATTCGTCACGTACACTAGAGTGGTAAAATATGTTACTAAGCACGGTTTTCCTCGGCGACCATTGTCTTCAAAAGTAAAAAGTTCATACTCCGTTTTAAGTAGTGCCAAAAAAAAAAAACCGCCTTCAATAAATTTTCGCCGCAAGTTATAGTCTATTCGCCTATCTGAAAATCCTGCACTGTCAAGGACTATACATCTTTTACAAAAAAGGGTTGAAGTATGCTCTAGTTGTGCGCAACTGGCCTCATACTGAAACCCAGCGCTACGATATATACCGTAATAAGTATACTGTAGCAAGTATATAGGGGTGTTGTTGGACAGCTTAATAGCATTTAATGTGTAATTATTTTTGTATTGTCCGATATTCTCCAACAATAAATTCTCTTTCTTTCATAACATAATCTATCCAACGTTGTAATTGTCGAAAGGTAACAATTACCATCAGATCAGATGTCTGTTTTACAGCTGCTTTGTAATTTAAAAAATCATTTAATACAATCATTACTATTCAAATTCCTTGTAAGTGTCTGGACACACATATAACACTTGTGTTCAACAAGATCGTAAACACCTTAAATCTACCCACTCGCGTGTTATATTTTGCTTGATATAACGTCCTCGTGCATCAACGAGTGGGAGGAATTTGATCTCGATCCCAGCACTACTTGCACACTTGTCACACACATATTCATATTTCGTTTGTTGCGTTTCGAGAATGGCTAGTATAAATTCACGTGCTGGGTGGCTCCAGGCTAGCATCATAATAACGATTTTTACATATCAGTGGTTGTCGTTGTTATTAGATACATCTATGCTCAAAATGGTTTAGAATCAAAAAGTAAGCGATCACGATGACCGTTACTAAGGATATTATGAATGAGTGTAACCAATATTTCCATCAAGTAATAAATTATTGCGGATAATACTACGCGTCATTTGCGCACCAAGTGCGCACAAATATGTTTGACTACATGAACCAGCAAACCGCATTAACTTTCGCCAAACAAAAAATTACAATATTATAATTTTCGGCCACCCTTTTAATTACCGTTGACATTTTATAAAGGTAACAAATGTCTTTTAGAACTCTTACGTGCAGTATTGAAATATATTACGGCGTTGTCACCTAATACCGCGAATGTCAAATATTACGTCAAACATTGTGTTGATTGAAAAGATACAACTAACAAATATTATATTTTTATATTTTAAATACGTTTACTTCTGAGCGATGATAGCTTAGTGGTAGCGTGTACGGACGCCGCTTCAAAGTACGTCAGTTCGAATCCCAGCAACGAGCTTGAGCTTTCGGTGAAGGAAAACGTCGTGATGAAATTATAGCATGGTGGTACCCCCTTTTCTAATGCCCGGCTGGCTGGCTACGATCCTTAATTTGAAAATCTGCTGCTAAATACCTATGGGTGTGTTCCAGCAGTTGCACTTGAGATTTAGTCCTTCCGCAGGCTTAGCAAGCCCACCAACTTGGGCCACATCGTCACTTAACATTAACATCAGGTGAGATCGTAGTTATTACGCTAAACTTATAAACAATAAAAAAACGAAGTGTTGATGAAATTCAGTTAATTAAACAGGTAAAATTATATTTTATATATTAATTTATTCTTCCTAAACATAATAATCCAAGATACACTCCAAGATTGTTATAATGCCTTCTTACAAAATCGTCGAACTGCAAAAGAAACCGTAGAATATAATTTTCCTTTTTACGCTATAACTACATGAAAACTTATTTTCACCTTTACCATTTTAAGTAATAATCCTGAGAGTAGGTATATAATTATTAAATAATTAACCAAAAAACCTAAATAATAAATGAAAAATTAAATTATAGTAGCATAGTAAAATTAGTAGAATTGAAGAACATTATTTATATATTTTCAAAAAATTTAAATAGAATATAATTGAAAAATCTGAGGAACTTTCTTAAAGATCTTGTGTATGTATATGAGTTGTAAATTTGATAAAATATACCAGATAATAAATAGTTTATTTTTAGATGAAAAACAAATATAATAATTCTTATAACAGTATACATGTACAAAATTTACTGAGAAACTTTCGATTATATTTTATGGGGGGCGTAACATGCGCTAAATCTACTACTATATTAATACCGGCTATTATAATTTTTGCTAGATTTATACTGCATGTACTGAAGATTTCAGATCTTATATAAATTAAAAATTAATACAATTTGAATTAGCTGAGGTAAACTTGTTGAATTAGAGGTAAATATGTCATCTTTATTGTTTCAGTTCTAAACAATATAACTCATCATTCTTCTTGTCGGTTTTTTTGTCACTCTTGTTATGTACTCATAATATTTTCCCCAAAAATTAGTACCTTTTAGGCTACAAATGCAGGAATTGTGGGCAGAAAACGAGAAATTAAAGGAAAAGATAGACAATCTTGAAAAACATAAAAGAGTCAATAACTTAATTTTATATGGAGTAAAAGAAACCGAAAAATCGACTGCCAATCTAATTGAAATCTTTAAAAATAAATTTAAAAATGATTTAAATATTATCTTTGAAGATAGTGGTGTAAACACGATCTACAGAATTGGCAAAAATAAGACAGAAAATGGAAAGGAAAGGCTAGTCCTCCTAACATTCGTTAACCTCTGGAAGAAATAAATAAGAATAAATTAAAAAATGTGTATGTGTCTAACGACTATCCGAAAGAAATCCTCGACACGAGAAAGAAACTGCAGCCAAAACTGGAAGAAGAAAGGAAGAAAGGCAATTATGCATTTATAAACTATGACAAGCTAGTTATCAAACAGGGGAAACCAGGAAATGAGAAACGCAAAAGGGAACCATCAACCTCGCCTAATGTAAAAGAGCACCCTCGCAAACAACAATTGTCAGCAAAAACAAATCGTCTAAATGCTTTCGACGTAATGAGGAATAGAAGTAACTCCCTGCCTTCTGCTAATTTGCCAACTGATCAGAATTCATAGGATATTGTTATCAGCCACCGGAACAAAACTTTAAATAAACAAGGTTTTCAAGATAACAGAAACAAAACATTCCCCAATCCGACTTGTCCTCGTGGGGACTTAGACTGCAACCCTCCACCAAATACAGTAAAAGATCAAGATATAAAACAAACCCTGAAAATTTGCACTTACAATGTAAGAACACTTGCATCGACAGAACGATTCCTAGAATTAAGTAATGCTCTAAAAATATTAATTGGGACATTCTAGGTCTCGCAGAAATCCGTAAAATGGGGTGTAAGATCGAAGAATACAATGACTTTATCTTTTGATACATCGGCGAAACTAAAGGAGTTAATGGAGTGGGATTTCTCATCAAGAAAAAATATAAAAACATCACCAACTTTATAGGAATCTCTGAAAGAGTAGTACTTTTACAAGTAAAATTTTAATGCTTCTCCTTATCAATAATCCAAGCATATTCACCGACGGACAGATCAACAGAAGAAGAAATAGAATTTTTTTACAAAGATATTGAATATGCTCACACTAAAACGGAAGGAAAGGTCATAGTCATGGGAGATTATAATGCAAAAATAGGCAGGCCAAAAACAAACTATTATCCAGTAATGGGAAAACATGGTTACGGTGTGTGTAATGAAAGAGGAGAACGTCTTTTAAGTTATGCATACCAACACAAATTGTCAATAATGAACTCATTCTTCAAAAAGAAAGAGAGTCGTAGATGGACATGGTTATCACCCTACCAAAAAACTAAAAATAAAATAGATTTTATAATGATAAATTACGATAAACTTATAATTAATATCGAGGTACTAAGCAAATTTAACTTCTCTTCCGATCACAGATTAGTAAGGGCAACATTACTTTTAAATCGTCCAGTAAAGAGCAGAAAAACCTACACAACACCATTAAATATCCCCAAGACAGAAATAGAAATCAAAAACTATATCGAAAATTTATATAATTTATATATTTATATAAATATTTAAATAAACACAGAAAATATAGAAACTGACTGTACTGACATCCAAACATACTATAATATCCTGTTAAGAGGCATAACAGAGAGCTTAAAAAACCAAAAACAGTTCACATCCTCATCAACACAATATTTTTTCCAAAGACACAATCCAACTTATAAAAAGGCGCACGGAACTACTACACACCAAGAATAAAACCAAAGATATGAAAGAAGAACTTAGAATAATATACAAAGAGACTAATAGGTCAATCCGAAATGACTACAACAACCACAGATACGAAATTATTTCAAGAAACATCAAGAATTTTAGAAGTGCCAAAAAAGCCTACAAAGAATTAACTACACACAATGGATTCAAAAACTCGAACATAACTCACTAGAAACAAAATCTAGAAAATATGTAATAAGCCATGCAACAAATTTCTACAAAAACTTATACAGGAAACAAAACAACATTGAAACGGAAGCGCAGACAACTCACATGACTACGACAGACTGTATCAGACAAATTGAAGACTCCGAAGTTTATAAACATATAAAAAAGCTGAAGGTTAAGAAGAGTCCCGGACCTGATGGATTATGCATGAGGCCCTTAAAATAGCAGCACCTATTTTAACACGTCTTTTTACGAAATTGTTCAATATGATACTAGACGAAGAAAAAGTACCAAAACAATGGTGTACATCAGACATAATTCTACTCTTCAAGAAAGGAAGCTCCGTGGATATAGGAAACTATAGGCCCATAAACCTGCTGGCGAGCATATACAAACTATTTTCATCCATAATCTTAAACAGAATATCCGACGATATTGATAAGCAGCAACCAAAGGAACAAGCAGGATTCAGATTAGGCTAAAGCACAATGGACCACATACATACATTAGAACAGGTCATAGAAAAATACAGAGAATACAATAGACCTCTGTATATTGCTTTCATTGACTACTGCAAAGCTTTTGACAGCATCAGTCACTGTTCAATCTGGAACGCACTTCAACAATCAAATATTAACCATAAATACATCAATATCTTGAAATATATCTATATAAAGGTACGAGCACAGTTAAATTAGAAACTAGAGAAGACGAAATAAACATAGAACGAGGAGTTAGACAGGGAGACCCTCTTTCCTCGTTCCTATAAACAGCTGTTTATAGCAGTACTTGAAAATAATTTTCAAAAACTAGACTGGAAAAACAAGGGAGTGTACATAAACGGACACTATTTAAACCATCTGAGGTTCGCTGATGGTATTGTTATAATTGCTGAAACCGCCAAAGACCTAGAGGGAATGATGAGATCACTAGACTGCGAAAGCTCCAAAATAGGCCTAGAAATGAATGTAAATAAAACAAATATATTAACAAACAATCGCGAACCTCCGATAGTGATAAAAGGTAATCATATAGAATACGTCAGCGAATACATCTACTTGGGAAAGAAAGTCTCATTCAAAACGTCAAGCAACGAAGAAGAAGTCACAAGACGAATCAACACTACTTGGAAGAAATTCTGGGCACTAAGAGAAATCCTAAAAGGAAACTACAGCTTGCACATGAAAAGGACAGTATTTGATACATGCCTATTACCCTGCTTGTTGTACGGTTGCCAAACTTGGATATTCACAAATAAAATAAAACAAAAAATCATATGCAGTCAAACAGCAATGGAAAGGAGCATAAGGAAAATTAGAAAAATACATAAAATAAGAGCTAAGACATTCGTAAAAAAAACTAAATTCAACGATGCTCTCAGGCACGCACTCTCACTTAAGTGGAGATGGGCCGGACACATCTCCCGATACTCGGACAGAAGATGGACCATTGAAGCCACCCAATGGAAAGGACCAATGGGAAAAAGGAATGTCGGCCGACAAGTACGACGGTGGGCTGATGACATAACACACGTCGCAGGAAACGACTGGATAAAGTCAGGCAAGGACAGTTGTGGAAAAGGATGGAGGAGGCCTTTACCCAAATAGGGGTCCAAATCTCATAAATAATACAATACTAACATTAATTATAAGCAACCTTTCTTAACTTAGTAATAATTGACTAACAAACTTTGTAATATATATCAAAAGTGAGATTTGGATTAAATTACTTTATTATTATTATTACTATTATATTTTCCCCATGAGTTTAAAAACCTTGCGATAAATTTTAGCCATAATACATCGTGTAAGTATAATATTAGTTAAAAGTCGGACAAGAAACTGGGTTACAATTGAGAGGCAGAGCCGTTACTAGGCTTTCGCTTTTGTAGCGTTATTTATGGGCTTTTGATTTAAAAACTGCTTAAGAACGTGTTTTGTTATACGTGTATTGTTTTATTTGTTGGTCTACAATTTAATATAAAAAATGGTACCAGAATAGAATCAGTATATAACTGACAACTTATAACACAAGTTTCATACAATTACACCTTTTTGCTAGAGTTTGATTTGTAGTAATTTAGATTTATGATAACTTTACTTGATAAAATGTAAAACTTCATAGCTTAATAAACATATAAAAACTTTAAAAATTTTAATGTTTAATTTTAAGTGGTTACATATTTTAGATGTAAAAAACACAGAAAGTTCTTGAAGCACCGTCGGAATATGCAAACGAATAAATGTTTAAGGCCAGCGGAATGTTACTGCAAGGCAACTGTCAGTAACTGGGTCGCAATTTGTATTATCAAATAAATAGTTCATATGTATGTTAGATACCATATTTCCATAAGATCCTTGCAGTATTTATTGAGTTCCAACTCACTATGTAATATAGACTTAAATAATAAATATGTCATTTGCAACAAGTCCAGTTTACCTGATAGGTACCGTTTTAGGTAAATTTATAAAGTACAGGAATGGATTAAAACCATGATAAAGAAACGAAATAATATAACTTTCATTCCCTATTTCAGTTAACTACTTTCGTTTTATGAAATATATATAATAAATATATATTAGATTATCATCGTGTAAAATTTTTCATCAAAATCGTCTAGCAGTTTCAGACAGCCGTTATATATACATATTATATATTTCGTTTACTGTTATATTCCCACCCCTTGATGTCTAACATCTGTTCACGACATGACAGACGCGGGATAGGTCAGTAGATTGATTTTAATTGGTTTTGTGACTTCGCTTGTAAAACAATTAAGACACGAGGGTGACCTGTTCAAACTCGAAGCACTGCGAAAGCTGACCCTGGTCTTTGGTAACAAAGAGGATTGTGGATCGTCGTGGTTTTCAGTAATAGGTATTTGATAATTCTTCGCACCTAAGGAGTGCCAGCCTGCCCTCTCGCAGATCGCACGGGTGTAACGAAAGGGTGAACGCAAACTTTTTTCCATCACGTTAACAAAACAAAAAGGGTGTCCTTATCAAGATGAAATTTAAGCGGTACAAACGTAATTTGTTTTAATCTAAACATTATTTCCACTATCCAATGTTTGTAACTTTATTAACTACTTGCTCAGGTTAAATTAATATTTATGCTAATTAATAGTCTGTAATTGAAGTAAATTAAATGTCTTTGACGTCTGAGATAAATAATTTTGAGTGCATTTTGCTGCCACTTCTGCTTCATTAACATTTTCCGTCCTCATTATGGAAACTTTGTATGGTGCTAAACCACGCGAAACGAACTGCTTTTTGTAATCGGAAAAGATAAAGAATAAAAACACTAAAGTAGCAACCAGCTGCGCCCGAGCATCCTGTCGACGTCACTGCATCTTTTTGCATCCATTGATCAATGCAACATATAGTCGTCCTTTACTGTCAAAGTAAGCTTCGTCTTGGGTAAAAGAGATGACAGTAAAAAGTAGCGTCATTTAGATAATATCTAACGGCAATCTTCCGCACAGTGTGGTTCTTTGATAATGTGTTTTGTTATTGAGTGATGTGCCGTATTTTTTTAGTTAGGTGTAAACGGGTCCCTAGCGCGGTGGGGTGCGACGCTGCTGTGATGACGGGAAAACGATAAAGGGGGATCAGTTGTCAATAAATTGTCATTGTTGTGACAGATTATCTCAACTAAGAGGTTACTTTTTACCTCATTATATTATTAACAGTGTTATAATATTATTCCAGAACACCTAAGTTAGTAGTAACCAAATAGCGTAATATAATTTTTTTCGAAAATTAATAAAAGGTAACTAATATAGATATTTTTGTATGATAAAAAGAGATTGTGTACTAACTAGAATATTAGCTTATAATAATGTAAACAATATATTTTTATTTTTTGTTATTCAATTAGTATTTTGTAATTTTTAGTAGTGATTTGTGTGTTTTTTAAATTACATGAACATAATAGTATAATTATTAGTCAAAATATTTTGAGAGCAATATTATTTTGGGCTACACAATTTCCACTAAAATTTCAACACACGTCGCTTCCATAATAATATTTACTTATCTAGTAAATTTATATCGATAATATTTTATCAAACTATTTTGTAATGAAGAATTTTTATTAGAATAAATACAAAATACTTTTCTTAATTTCAAGATATAAATGGATAACAATATGATCTTGAAGCTATATAATTATGTTTTACTAGTTAATAAATTAAGATAGAAAACTTCAAAATATTATCTGAAAGTTGGTTGTTATTTAATATTTATGATTGTTGCTTTTGTACTTTTCATTACTAGGGTTGAGAGTTACGATATTATTTATATCAAACAATTGTGTCGTGAACAATAATTATTTTAGTAATATTAATAAATATATTTTTTTGCACCTTTTGCCCCTGTCGGAATATTTACATCATAATAATCATTATAATCTTAATATATCGATACATAATTAGTTTTTTTTTAACTCGAACATTCCGTTCTCGACAAATGGGGCTTTTTGCACTATTCATACGGCGTCTAATAATAACAATGAAATTTCTAACTGTTGATGCTTATAATAAGGGTTCACATAAATTGACTGATGGATCAAAGGTATAAACATTCTTTACAATACTGATATTGTGGTTTCTAATTACCCTTTCACAAATGTCGCATAATATAATGATTTTAAAGATTTCCTTAGTTATTTAATGTTCGAGCTACTTTAAAAACGAGCATTATCATTAACACTTAACATATTATATACAAAAAAAAATCGAATCAATGATATGATGTCGATGAGATTTTCAATCTGTTAAAGTGCACGAAACATATTTTTATTTTAACCAGGTTTTAACTACGACTTTACTCGTATTAATATTGATTTTATCAAACAAATTGGAACACGCAATAAGAAATTTCAAACAAACTTTATCTCACTCTTTGCCCCATTTTCAATAAGTTATTCGTGAGATAAAGTTGCCTATCAACATCTCTAAGGTCCTATGTATTTGTACAGCACAATTCATCACAATTGATTCAGCGATTTAGACGTGAAAGTGTAAAAAACAAACAACCTCATATTCGCATTTATAATATTAGTAAGGATTTGGATAGACAGATAAAAATCCTACACATACGAATATACAAATGCAAAATTTGGACAAAAAAGTCGAGTTCCATAATTTCATCATGTCCGTCAAACTGTTATTGTTGCCTAAACAAGAAACAAACCTTTTGTGAAGTTACATCAGATTAGGAGGCGATAAGAAATATAAAAAAGCAGATAAGTGTCAACCCTAATGACACAACCATTAAATGTTTATTCTGTGATAACCGCGGTGCGGATAAGGTCAAGTACTATCAATGTCATTAAATTGTTACAAATTCACGGTCAAGTTATAGTTTTGTATATTGAATACGTCTTGCTATTGTACGTATATTGAATATTGCTTTCATGTAATGATTATCTTTAATTAATGCAAGTAAAGAGTTGTGATAACAATAACATATGATATTAAGCGAAAATGTGATAGAACTATTCATCTTAAGCTTGTAAAGGAAATTTACCTTTCAAGTGTGGTTATCGGACTCTCCGTTAATAGCTTGGCCACAGATTTGAAACTTAATATACTATGATATTATTTTTTTTCCTTCATCCTAATTATCGAATACGTTTAAAATATTTATTATTGAAGCCGTGTCATCTCCCTAGAAGAAGTATTTTATAACTGAAAAAAAATTAAGAACATATTATTTGGGAACTGCGTTAAGAAATCGCTTAACTCAAAACGCAAGTGTATCTATTCCAGGTTCGAGATGATATCAACATAGGTACTATAATTAACTAGTAGCACTGGGTAGGTACGTATGAATGCCCGCAATTAACGTCGTTTTAAATCAAGGATGAGCAACACGCGAACTGCGGGCCGATTGCGGCCCACCAAGCATTTCTAAAATTGATTTAATGACTTTCTCCCACCAATATATTGTTATAAAATTAATTATAATAAAATGGTAGTACATACTAAACCGAAATATTTTTTCATGGCGAGTTACTTGTCGCCGACGTTCTTAATTAAACATACAATACGAACGCGCCGCATCTGCGCGATTTTTTTGTGACGAGATACACACTTGTCGGTGACTTGTTCAAACATGCAATACGGATGCGATGCGTCTGTGCTTATTGTATTTGCTTCTGTAACACAAACAGTCAGACTGGTAAGCTGTTAACAAGCTATTTTACCATTTCTTGTGTTTCTTGAAAGGCGCGAGTACAACATTACTGACAAAAAGGTAATATTAGAGATTTTTTTATTCAAAATTAAATTTTGATACGATTTTTTTTAATCTCTAGTTTTTAATCCATAATACAATGTCAGAAAAGCAAACAAAAAAAACGGAAGATTGCGGATGAGTATAGGCATTTTCAAGAAAAGTGGACATTTGATTATTTTTTCACTTTCTTTAAAGATAAAAAAGCTGTATGCTTAATATGCTCAGAGACTGTGTCTACATTAACATAATATAACATAAAAAGGCATTATGATACAAAACATGAACAATAATATAAAAACTTAACAGGACAGCTCCGGATAGATAAGTTTAATGAAATAGAGAAAAACTTGGGAAAACAACAGGCTATTTTTAAAAGTAATGTTATTTTATCAAATACGGCAGTAAAGACTAGTTTTGTTGTCAGTCAAATACTGGCAAAAAAAAAAAGGCAAAGCAAATGATGTCTCTGTTTGGAAGAACGTATGTTTGTGACCAATTTTATCAACCATGAAATTAATCAAAAATGACCACAGATCAAGACTGAGTGATGGACGATGAAGCTGCGTACGTATAGCTACCTCATCCATTTGATATTGATCAGTTTGTATCGAAAAAACAGTGCCAAATTTCTCATTAAAAATTTCAAGTAAATTTATCTGTTGTTTTCTTGTTTGTTTTTAGCATGCATTATATTTTGTATATGAAATTTGTAATGAAAGTTATTATTTACGGGTGTTACCACCCCTGATGTATAGTGATTGTAATCTAGTCGGATATAATCGTTGTATTAATTACATATCTACTTTGTATAAAGCCAAGTTTAAAATCGTAATAAACTCATTATCCAATTATAAATCGTACAGAATAATAAATAGAAAAAAAATACTTTTTGAAATATCATTTCACTAACAGCCTTTATCATGTTGTATTATTTACTATGTCTAAATAAACTTAATAGTTTTCAAATAACAAAGGAAGTAGTTATCTTTAAACACAAAGAATCAGCACAGTAGGAATGGTACATTAATATTTTGTTTACTAAAATTTTCTCACAATTGTATAATTTATCAAATTAAACAAATAACAAAAATAGCTAACGTGCCCAGGGTTAGTATACATTATAATATTGGGTATTGGCACCATTTAACAGTAGGCCAGATTGTAATAAAACTAAAAAAAACACGGTTTTAAGCCGCCATGTAAGATGATTTTTGTTAGACATATTAGATGGCGCCCCCGACTCCGTTCGAGTTTTTCCTGTCATCTACCATTGATCATACAATTCGCTCTTGGTGGATTTCTACGAAGTGAGAAAAACAGCCATGCGAAATTTCTATTCTATACATCTGATAATTTTGGAGATTCGTGACGAGTCAATTTAAATATCTATATATGTATAGATAGATTATACATACATATAATCTAAATAGGCATACACATATACATCACGTATTCGTTGGAGTAATATTTAATTAAATCAGTTCACTGCCTCCAAAAGCCTGGTTTAATGCGTAATAATTTTAGTTACTTTGATCTGACTTCACATCTATTATCCCGCGAAGAAGATATTAAATGAAATGGTCTATTCATTTGATTTTTTTTGTTATTATTAACTTTTATGTATCATACACATAACCAAATTGTATAATTATCCAATAAAATATTCATTTAAATAATTGAGCTGGCACAGAATGCGTTCGCTATGAATTAAGTGTACTTATGAAACATCTTCGTAAAATAAGATTATTACAACTTGCTAAATACTATATGTTAATAATTAACATAAAATTTTGCCAGTTTGGTCGCATACGACAATTTCGTTCAATGGAATTGCAATCACCACCTCAAACCAGAGCCTCTAGCCTAATTATCTTTTCCACATTGGCTGGCGTAAACAGTAATTACAAAATGTGTAGCACGACATTCTAAACACTAAATCGACGACATATCTCAACGTTAAGACCGCGATCAGAGCTAGTTAACAATATTGAATCTTTACTATGAACGGTGAAATAAATATCAATGTTGTGGTTAGAAATTTATGTGAATTTTAAAGTTTGATAATTCAACGGCCGAGAAGCTTGTTACGACAGTGACGACCGCCGATTGCTTATCAATTTTTCGGTGGTTTCGATTGTTTTACGCTTACTGTTGCGTACAGTGTCGTAAATTTGCCGTACTACTATAAAGAAAGACCTAGCAATTTTACACCAAATCGCGTTAGATCGATAGATGTTCCTGAGAGCATGATTTTTAACTGTGTATTGCAATAATGAGGTGTATGCATTTAACTTAACGCTCACTCTTGGAACCGTTCGCTGACGAACGGTTCATTACTTCAATTCAACGGAACTATTAGATTATCATATAATTTTTCATACGATTGTTTTTCTTTATCTATTTCATCCATTTTATCCATTACCATCTAGAGACTGATAAGCCGTATCCCCTGTTTCTCACTGAGGCACAGCTTCGATGTCCTTTAAACGTAGCATACCTCAACTACCCAGGGTATATAACCCTGGAGCATAATTTTGTTCAACGCGCAGGTGTTTGCGTGGATCCTCGCAATGACATTTGTCTTAGACGTCTCCGTGAACTTGAGACTCCCACTTTTTAACCTTATAGATATTGGTGGACTATGGTGTAGAAAAGGCTCTTTATTTAGGGGTCTACCGCTCGCACAGTGGAGACCAGGGGACTACCAATCTGTTTGAACACCTAAGCGAGGTAGCTGATGTGGCTTAACAAAGATACCTTAAAAATTAAAGAATCCGTTCAACTTGGCTCCTACCTTCCAAGATGTTCAAGACCTTCAAGTCGCATATAACCTCGAGCTGTTGGGAATGTAATAAACCGCAGACCTCAACTTCGGTAGTTCGAAAGAGACCCAAGCAAAAACAGCTGCTAAAAAACTAGGAATTCCATTTTGGGGTCAGATGGTATTTTACACCTGATCAGCTTTGCAACCTATACAGGCGAAAGTTCGATCATGTGTGGAATACTGTAGCCACTTCTGGGATGAATCAGCTAAATACCAGCTGGCTGCATTGGGCTCAATTGAGCGTCGCGCCCGTAAGTTAAATGGCGAACAAGCACTGCAGAAGGACAATATGCTTAATCTTCAGCATGGGCGTAACGTGGCTTGCCTCTCAGTATTTTACAGAATACACTTTGGAGAGTGTGCCCAGGATCTGCAGGATTTGATTCCACCAAATTCATTCTATTTCAGGACAACTAGACGCCGCGATGGTTTTCACCCGTATATAGTTGATATTCCTCTGATCCGCACGAAGCGTTTTGCAGCTTCATTTATAGTGCACTGCAAGGGAGTGCAATTCATTACCGGCGATTGTTTTTCTTATATCTATTTTGTTTTTCCTATTCACAAGAAGCACATGCATGTTGTATATCTATTGACACCGTATCCGAACATGCTACAATTAAATTTATTTATTTTATAATTATGTTATCTCTTCGTCTAAGTTATCTGTTTAATGTGTCTTTAAGTCTCGGAAACTGTCCGGAGTTTCCGTTTCTGCCACAAGATAGACCCGGCACCCGCACGGTGAATCATAGTTTGCTAAGAAGTTCCTCACTCTCTCTGATATTAAACTTATATAACTGATATAAAAAACAGTAAATATCATAATTTTTAATGTATAATATTATACGTGTATAATGGTGTACAATAAAGAGTAAATAAATAAATCTTGTTTTTAAAATATATTTTTAGTTAGTAAATATTTAAACCTTATTCTATCAATTACAAAATTAAAGCGTTAAAAGGTACGAAATTTTCTAGTTTGTTCATATAAATGTATAAAAATCAACGTAACTTTTCAAAGGTGTATTAAAGTGGATCGTATATTTTTACCTTATTTGTTTATGCTTTTTATTTCCAAGCGAGCAGAGAATATTGTAATTATGGTAATATATGATCTGTGTGTACTAGTTGCCTCGTTAGTTCCACTACGAATTTTGTATATACTTAGTGTGTAATTTTAATGTTTATCAGTTTTAATTCTAATTAATGCCCTGTGGAGTGTGCTCACATATGTTATCTATATATATAAAAATGAATCTCTATTTCCCTTGGTCATCGCATCACGCGTGAACGGATGGAACAATTTCGCTAATTATTTTTTGTTGTCATAATTATTGTTAGGAAAAGGTTCTTATAGAAGAAAAAATTAAGTAAGTTGAGCATAATACAAAAAAATCTGTATATATAAAAAAAAATCGCCGAAATGTATGTACGGGCATAACTTCCGAACTACTGCACCAAATCGAATAATTCTTTTTTTAATATGTTAGCTTTTGTCAGGACGTAAATTGTACAAAGAAAAAAAAACCTTTTTTTTGTAGTCCCATAACATGTAAAGCGAGTGAATGATTGGGACAGAAGACAGTGAGGAATCTATTTAAGAAAATTGTGAAGAAAATTATATAATTGCAGAAAACTTAAAAATATTAAAAACAAATATAATTTAATAAAAAAATATATTTGTATTTTTGTAAATTCTACAAAATGGCGATACATTTTGCAATAGTCACGGAGTGGTAAATTAGTTTTTCTTTCATTCTATACAAAGTTCTAAATTTCACGAGTAAACGAATTACTTTTATTATTTCAAATGTGCGACGAGCTACCTCATCTGTTACCCGAGCTAATGACCAGCGCGCGACAGATAATGAGAATAGTCGTATTGGTATCTCTGTTTTGCGTTCGAAAGTTACTGATAATAAAATGAGTTCGAATTGTGTTGTGCAGGTAGAAAAGTAAAATTATCACAATTGGTCCCACTCCGAGAAGTATTATGCTTAAAAGTTTATGAGATGGGAAAAGTTCTAACTATTTCTTGGCCAACATTAAAAAATAAAACAGATGTATACAAATGACGTCTTTTGGATAATGTCATGAAAAGATAAATAATCGCTATAATTCTCGAAAATATAATTGTCGATCTTAATTTGACTATTGAGAATTTTCTTTGAGGTCTGTTATTATTCTTCAAATTAGTCGACACAGTTGTACATCAAAATGACGTAGTGAACTATGCCACAGAATTTTTAAACTAACTGGCATTGCCTGCACTACCACCTCATAATTTGGTAATAAAAGTAGATTTCGTTCGATTCTACTCTGTTAAATGGTAAAAACGTAGTTTTCAACATGTGCACATTTTATTGTGGTTACATGACAAAATATGGCTAGATGAAATTGATTTCATTGTTTGAGCTCAGTGTACCGTGGGGAACAAATATACCACAAGACTACACTCTAAAATACATATAAAGTAAGTACTACGAGCTACTAAATAACCTGAACAGGAATGATTACGTAGTTATTTTATACGCGGTCGAAGTGGGAGCGAATGGTATACCACCGAAATCTATATAACCTACTGAAAGATCTTGGCCTGTCTAGGACAGCAGTAAGTTTTATATTAGAGCGTGTCTGTAAAGCTGCGCTAGCAGGCTCCAAGCAAATTTGACTGGGCAGGGAGAGAAACAATATATATAACTAAAATTAATTTTGATTTAATTAAAAGACATTAGGACTTAATAGAAGTTATAAACAAGATTCAATGAATTACCAAAAATATAGGAAAAACGGAAACGACATTAGATATAGCCAGTTCTATTGATCTTAACGAATTGAAATTGAAAGGTTGATTAGTATTAATTTATCGCTAATAAAAATGTAAAAAAATATATTCAAATCGGTCAAAGCGTTTTTGAGTAGCTCCTACCAAATTTTACTGGGCAGGGAGAGAAACACGAGTAGTGAAGGTTAGTGTTAAAACGTGTCGGACATCCGTTAACCTACATCCGTTTCACAAGTCATAGTTCCGTAGTTATAGTTCCTGAACTATTCGGAGTTTCCCTCTCTACCACACGATGTACCCGGCACGCACACGGGTAATGCGTAGGTAGCTAAGAAGTTCCTCTCATTTAAGACGGAATCCCTGGTGAAACAGTTATTCAAACATTACATGTAATTATAATAAAAAAATATATAAATCGATCTTGCGGAGATTTCAACTATAACGGAGTGTTCCAAGCGATGCCCGAGAAACCGGACTGGGGCCACTATCACAAATAATTATGGATACCCAATGTAGGCGACCAGTTGCAGAAAGTGGCAGTGAAGTTAAAAGACAATAGTTCATGTAAGTAATAGTTGGATTGTGCCGTACTCTCCAATATAGTCCAAGGCACTTGGGGGCTTATGTATTCCACATTGATGAACTTTAACACCGTCAAACCAAATAAAATAGAAATGTAAATAAGTAAACAAAGGCAGTTATATTATCATTTGCGTTGTAACAAATGTAAATGACGAAATATCTCAGTATCAACCAACATTACTAACGCGACTATGCAATGTAACGAGACTGGCTGTAAAAAAAAATCTAATGAATTACGTCACAGAAGCAACGATTAAGGAAAACTATAAGCGAGAGGTGTCTTGATTTTGCGTAAAGAAATGATTCCTACGGATTTGCCATTCGATTTTAAGCGACCATAATTTCCGGTGCAACTGTCTTGACTGACATATGATTGCGTAGACAATTAAAAAATAACAAAAGCAGTCGTTGGAAGTTAGCATACTCAACTTGAAGTTTTCCAGTTTCCTGAACGGACGAACTGATATCTGTGTTCGCGTGTCAGATAAAAAAATGTATATTTGGACACCACAAAAGAAACAGAGAACAGAGAACAGAGTTTATCAATAAGCATCTTATTCATTATTTTTTTTATTACATATGAATAAAAGGAATTCAATTAATTGGAGTTATAATAAATTATCATTAAATAACCAAGATAATTTAAAAACGGGAATGATATTAGATATTGCCAACTCTATTAATCTTAACGAATAGAAGTTAGAAGGTTGATTAGGATTGATTATAGCTAATCAAAATCTAAAAAATACAAATCTGTTAAACCGTTTTTGAGTAATAGCAAGAATAAAGCAAATAGATTATAGGTGATACGAAGTTCACCAGGTCAGCTAGTATACAAATAAGTATGTATGCGATCATTAAGATATTCTAGATAATAGAATTCTTACTGCGACATTCGACAAGTGTCAATATAAAATTTGTATTATGAATATTATAAGTTATTATTATACTGTTGGAAAAACTTCTATTTCATTATTTTTTTTTATGGTTATCTCCTAGGAACTATTTGAGTAAGATCGATGCCCTGAACTCAAGTAATATATAATATTAATGTTCCTTGCTGTAGAACAGTACCTATCGTGAAAACGAAATAACAGTAGGTATAATAATAACAATTCATTATAGACGGGCGTAATGTAAACACAAAGAGAGAGTGGATTGATATGTGCGCCACGGAGCAATAGTCCCTGACGGGGACAAAGGGATGTGTTTTTATTTCTCGTACTACCCTCACAAAGAGGTCCAACAGTAGAGCACTTACTAAGAGCCCGCGCTAGGGTTGTAACATACATTAGAGGGCGTTTTCACAGAAGATTTTTCAAGAATAATACTGCATATTTGAATGTATATGATAAGTTTGTGTAAGACAGATTTTTTATTTCATAAATGTTTAGCGGATGTGCTAAGCTTAGGGGAGGAACTAGATCTCAAGTACAACTGCCGGAACATTTGTACCTTTGATATTTGGCGACAGATTTTAAGATGAGTGTGATAGCTACCCAGACGGGAATTGGAAAATATTGTGGTGGTAGGGC
This sequence comes from Actias luna, assembly GCA_039707435.1. Lineage (NCBI taxonomy): Eukaryota > Metazoa > Arthropoda > Insecta > Lepidoptera > Saturniidae > Actias > Actias luna. The sequence continues at coordinate 8,784,841 of JAZHAC010000002.1, read as the reverse complement.
ACCACCACACTAAGGTTTCATCACAATATTTTCCTTCACCGAATAAAACATTTTTTTTATAAAACATAAAACATCTTATTTATTTATCCATAAAATTTTGTATGTTATTTTTTTAATATATTGTATAAAAGTGTTCAGCCTTCCAATGTATCTAAATTATTTTAATTCATTATAATTCTTTTTTCAAGAGTCATTAATCTGAGGCAGATCAACCTCCGACTACTTGGCCTGTTAATGGGTATATAATCCATTTACGATTATACAGGTGTATTACATTAATATAAGACAATTCGAAATGTATAAATGAATGAATACTTTACTGCATTTATGTTTTACATGGGCGAGCTTCTAAGAGTTACAGTTACGCGACAAGGCATTTTCTTCTTCGTTGGAATCAGCGGTATTGTTATCGAAAATACAAGTTTTTACTTATTATTAGCAAAGCAATTATAAAAGCAAAAATAAACGCTACTTTTCTACCCGTGATTCTTGTTACGTGAAATATAATAGGACTTATTTGGTAAGCTTAAAAATTTCCTAAAGAACAAACTATTCAGACGCAATAAATCTTCATATATCAAATTGTGATATAAACTTTGTGTATTCGTAATTTTTTTCTCCTAATTCATTTGATCGATATTATTTGTTTACTTTTATGAGATCACCTAAATAGCTGTAGTTGAATTAGGTAGGTAGCGCTGTTACAATTTGCAGATTTTTTACATATACTACCTTTCTCTATACGAATATTATTTAATCTATACTAATATTATAAAGAGGTCAAGTTTATGACATTAGATGTCCGGGGTGATTGATCTCCGGTACTACTGATCCGATTTGGAAATTCTTTTACACTTAGAATGGTTATATATAAGATATTGCTTACTATTTATTCATAAAACAAATATTTTTTAGTTCTATAAAACTAAACAATACTTAAAAACGAATATAGTTATATTAAGTATAATAAATACAGTTTCATTTATTTTTTAAGGGTGCATAATAATGCACCCTGGTCACTCAGTCCCGATTTTAACTTCAATGACTAGCCAAACTTTTCACCACGGCAACAAAGTATTTTTTTAATACATTTCGTGCCGATACGATGATGAAGAATATATATTGAAGATATATTTATAATAATATATTTGATATAATAGCAACATGTTAATTATATATTAAAGGAACTTCTGTTTCTCAACAAGAAAAAGGGTTAAAAAAATACATTTAGCTATAGCAAAATTTATGTTAGTTGTTTCTGAGTGGTGTAAAAAATATTAAAACCGAGCATAACAAAAAATGATATTTTCCTTTCTTTAGTTGAATAACCCCAGTGTAATATGTGCGGAGTTCTTCTTAGTACAATTAAAGTAATATGATATTTACATTTGTTTATAATTCTGGATTAATGGATGGTTAATTATTACATCTCATTCAAAGCGTTTTTAGCGTTTTCTATACTCAAAGGATTTAATTTTCTAAATATGCCTACAATTTAAAATCAATTTCGTTCTCAGTTATCACTTTCTATCTATAGTTGTCGGAACTAGGGAATGAGGAATAAGTTAGAACATTACCTTTTATATTACCCTTGTAACAAATGTTCAGCTAATATTAACCCAATTCGGCTACTTTTATCCTATTAGAGAAAACAACTAATACCTAAGTACTAGTAGTTCGTCCCAATACCAAGCACATAAGATTTTTTGTCCTACCTTGACAATCCTTACTAATATTATAAATACGAAAGTGAGTGAACAAAGCACAGGCTAGTTGACATAATACAAATAAAAGAATAACAAAAGAGGGGATATGACTTTATATTTGAACAGGCAAGTGACAAAAACATGTCGATACAAGTTTTTCCACCGCGTGTCGCCTGAATACTTTTGTGGAATATTCGGCTTGGAATTATGGAAGATATTCGGCCCTCGGAGAGTGGCCGGATATAGGTATTATTCTATTTTATTTCTTATATTCTATTGTGAGCATTATCATAGGTCGCCGCTTTGTTTTTAGCCTTATCGTTGATCTTCTCTATACATTAAATGTCATATTGCATGGGTTTCAATATTCACACGTTAGTTCAAAATAACTTCGTGGATTTAAATTAATATTATATTTGGTTATATTTAACTTTATAAATTCAAATTGTAATGAAGAGGTTTTATATAAATTGTTTTAATAATCTATTTCAAGTGTTAGGCTTTTTCATTGGTTGCCTCTTTATTTTTGCTTTATCATTGATCGTCTCTTTACTTTAAATTTCATATTACAAGGGTTTCAATATTCACACGTTACTTAAAAATAACTTTATAGATTCAAATTGATATTTACATGTTTGGTTAAAAATAACTTTATAAATTCAAATTGTAATGACGAGATTTTATAAAAATTGTTTTAATAATCATACTAGTTCGCTTTTAGCGCTTTTAGTTTCCGGTTGTGGCAATATAAATATGTCTTATAATACTGAGGCAGACACAGTGGAGCTCTAGAACGAATCAGTGGACTGAAGTATTAGTTATATGAAGAATCGAATAGTACATGCAGCCTATTAAACAAGACGGTTAAGATATAAGGATTTTTACACTATGAATCTATTTACCCTCAAATTGTATGTAAAGTTAAAAACTTGTTTTCATGTAAGTATGAAATATTATAATTGTTTTTTTTTAATTTCCTATAATTGGTAAAAACTATACTCCCCACTGCACTCGACTGTGTAGTAGCTTTAACGGTGTCCCGAAAATAATATCGTATAGAAAAAACTGTTTCCTCGCAGCTGGAAAAAAATGATAAAAAGTGTATGCATCCATGTAAACTATCGATATTGCTCGTACATGTTTTGGTTGATATATAAGTAAGATATAATTTGCGTCTTTACTAGATTAGGTTAAGTTTATTTAGAAAAATTGATGTAAGTTAAAGATCAATAACTAATTAAGGTTCACTTTGTTTTTATGTAGTCGTAAATCTAGAATTCATTTTGACTTGCATTTAAGACATTTCAAATTGTTCAAGTCAACTTTATTTCATTTATATAATAATAAAGCGATTCAAGCGATGGTAGCTCAGTGGTAGTGTTTACGGACTTCGCGTCAAGGGACGTGAGTTTGAATCCACCTACAATGAACTTAAGCTTTCGGCGAAGGAAAACATCATGACGAAACCACAGCATGGTAGTAGGACTTTTTCTATTGCCCCCTTGGCTAGCTAGCACCCTCACTCAAGTTGAAAATCTGCCGCTAAATACTAATAGGTGTGTTCCGGCAGTTGCACTTGAGAGCGAGTTTCTCCACAGATTTAGCGTATTCACCAGCCTGGGCCGTATCACTATTTAAGATCAGGTGATATTACGACCATAACCATAACCTTAACTATAAAAAAACTGCAATGATTTCGTTCACGGTATAGCGAATGAATTTGTTAGAGGGAAGAAATTCGCAGGTCGTTATTAGCTTGAACATAATTATAATAACGGGTCGGATTTCGCAAATTAAGTTATCAGGTCAAATAGGACTCGGATACGTACATTGTTATTATTTAGACCCTCTCACTATGATCATGTAAAGTTTAAATATGAGCCTACTTATTATGTTTATACATTTTATAATTATACATGACCGTAATATACGGTCGTTCACTATTTTGTTCTTATCTCGATAATTTATTTTATACTCGCGAATCAATGTCAGGAGTAAAGCTAGTCAATTTTAAATACAATCACTAAATAAATGTAAGTAAATCTTGAATATCAGTAGAAACTCATTTTCAGAGTTACTGTTTTGTTTTTAAACATTCAGTCCGTGATACATAAAGCTGCATAGTCTTGAATGATATACGTTGTATTTTATTATTATTCGATAGTACATTGTAATATGAATACGAAGAAATTTTTGAACGATCGCTAGTCGTATAAAAATACAAGATGTTAGCTGAGTTTTGAATCTGCTATAAATATGATTTACGTTTTATGGAAATCAATTTCTGTGGTAAGAATATACTAACATAATGTTTGAGTAAGTTTTATTATTGCCATAATAATCATCTTTACTTAAACTCTTAGCATGGTGGTAGGGCTTTTTGTAATGTCCGTCTGGCTAGCAACCACTCTCAAGTTGAAAACCTGCCACCAAATACCAATAGCTGTGTTCCGGCACCTGCACATCAGAGCCAGTTCCTCCACAGGTTTAGCGTGTCTACCAACTTGGGCCGTATCATCACTTAAGATCAGATGAGATTATGGCATTAACGCTAAACCTTAACAATAAAAAAAAAACTTTGTTACATATAGGACAAAAACTAAATTTACTAAAATGGTAAAATATAATTTATTAGTTATTTTAAGTACTACAACTTAGATATGTTATATAAAATTGTAATCAAAACTTGGGACTATTGTGCTTAGCAAAAAAATATCGCTTAATATGAGGATATCTTGTTTTCGTATGATGTTCATATGAGCAGCATAAGGATTCTAAACTAGTCCAGCCCAGCAATATTATATTATTTCATTGCAATATAGGTAATATGGTATACCAAATTTGAGTTCGACCGTTTAATAAAAAATTTAGTTTAAGGGTTGGGACCAAATAAATTAATATATAATTATTAAACTGAAGAAAATACATTAATAAAATTTATATAAACTTTTTAAAGTTATGTCTTTTGCTATAAGCAAAAGGTCTGTAAAATACAACAGTTTTGGTTAAGAAGTTCTGAAATATATATATCATATACAAAACATTTATTTCTGAAATAAAATAAAACGAAATCATGATAACCCTATCCGCTGTCAGCATTTCTATGCGATAGGATCCGTGGAATGTCACGCTGATCATTATAAAGCCGGGACGGATTTCCGAACAGCCCTTAAAGCGGACCACTGGAGTCACGGTTGTAGTTTTGTTTATTACATCTGTCGGATGTATACAAGAGTTTCGGATGTGACAAAATTGAATCAAGTATCTTATTTAAATAAATAACAGAACAAAAACGGATATAAAAGTAAGGTTTTTATCTACTATTATATATGTTATATTTTATCTATAAATTATTATATTTATTAAAGACTAGCTTTTACCCGCTGCTCTGCCCGCGTTGATATTGATTAAATTATAAGCAATGATTCTCTAAAATTTAAAGCAAATCGGATGTCGCAATAAAAAGTTTCATTTACAGTCTATTTCTCTATGTATACCACTTCCTAAAGTTTTTCGCGAGAAATAGTAGCCTATCACCGTATCCAGAGTTGTATCTATCTCTGTACTAAAATTTATCATAATCGATTCAGTGGTTTAGGTGTGAAAGCGTAACAAACAAACGTAACTCACATTCGCATTTATATTATTAGTAAGGACATTTACCTTAATATTATATTATAGTGTGTAAATAGTAACCGAATAAAATATATTTTATTGCTGCACAAACTATGCCTCGTATTACGAAACAAAAAATGAAAGCCTGAAAATTAATAACTTCAAACAGTACCATTTTATCAAAAATTACATTAAAAAAAAACTTACAAGAAGGAAAATTTCAGGTAAATTATTTAGAGAAACGTAGGTAATCAGCGTGATCAATGTCAAGTTTATCAGATACCTAACTGATAGTACCTATCTGTTACACAATTCCACGTAAAATACTTTGTAGGTATAAAGTATGCGATTTATTCCACGTTATCTGGTTATTATGATAGTTATTATGATATTTATTTATAAAAATGATATAACATTTTAATTATTACTTTTTTCAGCCGTCTGCTTTATAGTAACACGTCTAAGTGACGGCAATACACTTACCTGTACAATACGATGCAAAAACAAAATATGAATATCAAAGAATAAGAAGTTCATTGAGGGTTGTCGTTGTCACAGCTACTTTCTACGTTTTCAGCAAATTAATATAAACCCCGTCTAATTTCGGAACACGACAGGTATAGCACTGTAACGTGTTTTACATCTGAGGTATGGTGATCATGATGCAATAGGACACAGTTTTGTATCTTACCACCCTACAAAACGATAATCAAAGTTTGAATATTTGTTATCTTTATGATTATTCGTGAAGATGTAAAAGATTAACGCGATACATTCAAAAGGAGTGGAATCAATTTTGTTTTCATATTCTTTTATACAAAGTTTTAGAATAGTTAAGTAGGCTTCTTGTTTTGGGAAAATGTGTATTTACAACCTTTTAACATAATAACCCTATAAATCTTATTACAATTGACTGGCTGGGAGATGACAGTGAAGTGCAGAAGAGATATCTCATGTCAGACATCATCTCAGAATGTTGTTAGTAAAATTTTCACAAATTTGATCTGAATTTGTTTTAACGTACTTTATTTCTAAATAAAAAAAAAACTCATTGTAAAAGTCGAAATACATTCACAAATGCGAGTAGAATCCGAATATGATGGCTTTTTTAAGCGCCGACACTTTTCGTCATTTACCTGCAACAAAAAAGAATTCCATTAATATTAAAACTTATAGAAAATTAAACACAATTAAAGTTACAAATTATGCTCTGTATTATGACTATCTCTGTCTCGCTCTGTATGACTCTTATTAGAATAAAATGTACAATAGGGGAGTTATCAAGACGATAACATAATATTTTTTTTTTCCGTTGGTAATTTAGCATTTGACGCAATTGCACCTAAAAACAACATAGTGTGGCACAAAGGTTCAAAATAAATCTAGTGGGGAATCTGAATCTTAAGTACACGTTGCCGAAGTACACCTAAATATACTTGGTGATAAATTTTCGACTTGAAGGCGGTATTTAGCTAGGCGGATATTAGAAAATTTTCCATCGTTATTCTTATTTCACCGAAAGCTTAGGCTAATTTTAAAGATTCGAACTAGCATCGATCGACACTTAGTCCGTATACATTATCATTAAGCCAGCATTGTGCAATAATAGTTTATGCCACTAATCGAAGTGTAACACAAATATAACATATAAATATCAAATTACAAATAATGCATTACGTTAAAATATGAGCAATATAAACATTGGAAATTCATGAAGCAATACAAAGCTAAGCTAATCAGTTAATCTAATGTCAATGAATATTATTTAGTTGCGAAATTATTTGACATTTTGCGTTTGCTAACTCTCGACTACATATACGAGAGAATATGATGTAAAACAAAACGTTACATAAACCGCTTATTACCTACATATACTTTTAATAAGATTGTGATCATAAAATGGCAATGGATGTTTTCCTTAGAGTTTTATATGCACGGCTACGAGTATGTATTTATTACATTCTGTGGAACGAAACACGCTAAAATGACTCACGGTTCCATTTTTAGATAGTTTACGTAAAATCTAGCTATAAATTTCGCCTGGAAGAGGTACGTATACTTTGATGAAAAGCGTTAAAATGAGAACCCAAGATGTTTGCTCAAAAATGTTTACAAAATATATAGTTGTTCAAACAGTATTTATTTATTAACTTAATACTTAAGTTAATATTAGTAAGTAGTAGTTAAAGTAAAATAAATATGTATTTATATACATATTTATATAAATGTATATTATTATAATATATAAAAATCAAATACATACAACAGATACAAATTAGTTACTTCAATTAAACATCGCATTATTCTCTACGAAACTCTTTATTCATGTTTCGATAAGGAATCTGAAAAGCTGAGTCATTTTATGACTAATGCGGGATACGACACTTGGTGTAATGAAAACCCGAACATTTTGAAAGTAATGCAACAAATCTACTAGGGGTATTCCGTAAGCTTTAGTCATGCATTCCCGCCTGAAATGGAACAGTGTCTGTCACATAAGATGGATTATTATGTCTCAGTTTGCTGTTGGTTTTCACTATTCATTGAACGAACGAGACATCTGCAAAATAAAAAACATACGTCTCCAATGCGTGCCTGGCTAAAATACTATCAGTCTGCAGATGCGTCATCATAGTTTAGATTATAGGGAGTATTTAGTTTTCTTAGAAAAATATTTTATTTTTATAAAACAGTTACACGATTGCTTTGTTTTGCCTGTTTAAACATCAGTTATAAAGACATGTTTCTATGGCAAATAAATTCACATCTCCACTCCACCGACTTCCTTGCCTCTCTTAACAATTAGTATTTTTAACACTTAACAATTAATATTTTATCTAAAGGCCTACTCCAGTAGGCCAGCTCTTATTATTTTATATAATATTTTCTCTTCCAGCAGCAGTCCATGCCAAGGGCCAGCCACAACGGCACCCTTGTGCCCGCTGCCTCGGGGCTGAGTGCCCTCAGCATTCGCCCCAAAAAGTCCTGCCAAGCTGTAAAAGCCCCTCCGGCTAACAGCGTATATCCTGTCGAAAAAAAAAAGGCAAATAAATCAGTGTCAATCAAATAATGAAGGCGGTAACAGGCGCCAGAGACGCATCCTTCTACGAAATGAAAGCAAAATTCCCAGTTACCATTGATATGATGCGACGTGCCGGGAATCCCGTCCTCACAACGCGCTGGTCCTGGCTACCTGTTGTATAAGATTAACCCGACCGAGTAAAAAAGAGGATCATTCAGTAAACACTCTTTCCACCTATTCTTAAAGTAAGTCTGGGTAAAACTAGTAAATGATTTTTCGATTTTCTTTTTATTCTTTGTGTAAACGTACCTCTAATCATCATTATATATAAGAAATAGTTTAACAATCACTCCCAGAGTTTTCTAATATACGGTTAAAAAGTGTGTATAGCAAAAACCTATTTTTATGGGTATATTAAAGTATCTTTAATATTACAAATTTCAATTACAATTGCGGAATCTGAGTACAAACATTTGCGAAGTTTCCTACTTTAGCATAACAGTATACCTATTCCCTTCATATATAGTTTAGTTTACTTTAGTTATAATATATATGAAGATAATATAGAATATATAGTATATAATACAGACAATTTATTTTAAAAACTATAGTTAATGCATGGGGTGCTAGTCAACCATTAGTTTGTACAGTTAATAAATTAAGAAATACTGTTAACTGTTGGCAACCTAATAAAGAGAAAAAATAATAAACAGTGAATATACTTATTAGAATCCATAATTAGTTACACATCTGTTTACGGCTTACTTTTTTTTTCATTGGATAAAATCTACAATGAAGTTGTAAAGTTCCTAATCATACTATTGAACAAAAGAGTTGTCGTAATTTTGTTAATAACTATCTTTGAAGTCTTTAACCATTGAAACAACAATGAGTAATAGTTATAAAAGCGAAACAATGCAAAGCGCTTGTTAGAGAACTAATCATTCTTTACCGCACCACTTCATTATTTCAAGAACTAATGCGGCTTTTATTCATTTTGACGTCAGTTATTCTGTCGGAATTTGAATAACTTCCATGTGTGATCAGTAATCAGGTGTTATCAGTGATAAGATCATGTGAACTTTATATTTAACTAGTTGTGCTCTCTACTTCCGTCGCATATATTTGAGTCGTACTTTATATCAATTTTGGACTAATAGTCTCACTTTGTTGATGTAATATTATTTTACTAAGTATACCTGTTAACATAACAGAGTTTTAATAATTTATTAGAGCTCAATCACTTTGCCACCAATACAATAATTTTACGCAGCGTGTGATTAATGATTAACGAAGTGCACGCATAGGCTTATCGCCTAATGAATGCCACATATTTCATGAATAATATAAAAGTACAAGTTATTTATCCGGAAATAAAAATAATTTAACGAATAGTTAAAAGCGAGAGAGACAGCCATAAGGCTGAAATTTGAACCATCTTTGATATGTGCCTCTATAAAGTTCCCCGAAATGCTCAAATAATCTTGTTCTTGGCATGCCATTTTTTCACATTTCAATATCATAGAGTCATATAGTTTCGATATTTAGTTGTCAGCTATTTAAATGTAAGTAATACATCGAAGAATTACTTTGTTTATAAATGTTAAAATTCAAATTTGAAAAATTGTTTAGTATGTACTTAGAACGGGCTACAGGTATTTTTAATAGATACATTTTAAAACGTACTGTGGATATTATAATCACGTATCTTTTCCACCGTTAAAAAATAACATAACTAAGGTTTATCTTTCTTGTTAGAGTTAAAACTTAGTTTATAATCTGATCTACGACATTAAACCTGTTCTGTGAAATACTCTGGTCATATGTTAGAAATGAAACTATATGTGTTCCAAATTTGAATTCTAAAAGAAATCCCAGGTTTTTAAGTTGTAATTTGGGGTCAGGAGTTTTTGGCGGCATCTTAATCTGTCATATTGTGATTTTAGTTTTATTCATATATATATACTTAGTTATTTGGCCCTATTTAGTGTAATATTGGTGACATTTAGGTTATGAAATATCGTCCGATTTGGCTATATAGTCTCTGTGCCTTTGCCTTTTTCTTACAATAAAAAAAATCAAAACGATAATAATCAATTCAGAAGTTTTCGGCAGGATATTGATCTGCCATATTGTTATTTTTTCTCATATGCATAGTTATTTGCTCCTACGTAGTGTAATATTGGTAATATTTTGCATGATGTAGTTTGGTTGATGACCGGTTAAGTAAATTGTTAATAATGGTTTGGGACATGATATATTGGTAGACATAAAAACTCCCTGGAGAGTTTTATCAAGAGAGCCGATATGTTGTTGAAACGATAACCTCTTAATTATGAAATACTTCTTATCCTCTTTATTAAATGGCCAAATGCGTGCGCACACAATTTTGCCAATATCCCGTAGGCAGAACCATAAACGATAGAGATTGTATCAAACAATTTTTTTGTTTGTCTATAAACTATATCCAAACCAGGCTATCCACAAACAAACAGACAACACAAACAATACATGCAAAGTACATATAAAATCTATTGTTAGGTTACAAATATTAATTTGCATGGTGGTAGGACGTTTTCTAATGCCCGCCTGGCTACCTACCACTCTCAAGTTGAAAATCTGCCGCCAAATACCAATAGGTGTGTTCCGGCAGTTGCACTTGAGAGCCAGTTCCTCCACAGGTTTAGCGTGTCTACCAACTTGGGCCATATCGTCACTTAAGATCAGGTGAGATTATGACCATAAGTATAAAAAAAACACCACAGAATGACACTAGTTTGAGCTTTTTACGTGACGTTGACAAAATCGTGTAAAAACGGGTTGCCACTAAAGAGAAGAAAAATTTTTGAGGATCGATATATGGTGCGATCACCCAGTCTGCAGAAGTACATCTTAGTAAATTAAACTAGCATGAACGATCAAACAATATTATTGTTGTATTTATTTATAATTTATTGTCTGATTTTACTCTGAGCGGTCGAGGTATGAGTCCTCGTAGTCAATGAATTGTTTCAGCTATTTATAATAGCGGAATATCAAAAGAGTTTGCAATCGGTGGCGATGAAGACGCCACAAATTTATGTTCAAAATATTTTAATATTAAAATGCAATTGGTTAATACTTCTATGATTAGAATAAATTATTTGTAGGTAATTCTGTTTATTTTTCAATTCCAATTATTAAATAACTATATTTTTAAAAGAATTTACCTGTAGGAATGTGCGTATGGTTATATTTAATTATAATGAATGATAATTCAGAACTTTAGATAGAAAATACGAATGCGAAATCAACAGTAAGTCTTGTGTTTCTTTATTGGTATAGATTATTACTGACTCCTAACGACAGTTTTTCCTGTTTAAAAACTATGTAATATATTTCAGAAAAAAAGCAGTTTTGCTGTTTCATCAATATTTATAAGCTCAAACGTATATATGATACATAGAATCCTTAAACGATATCGAGGAAGCCATTCAATCGTGTATCAGGTAAGCCGAACTACAGCTGGAAGACAGCTAGATCATTCTTCTTTGAATCTCTAGAGCGTTCTTCATCGCTAGTAGATATTCCGTAATGTAAGTATTTAGTATTAATGTATTTGTTGTTTAAACATAGGAAAAGGGTTTCGTTTTTATTATTTATACTCAATTGGTAATTTTTGGATCATGTTTTTATATAACCAATGCTCATCTAGTCTACTACAGTATCTATTATGATATAAGAATTTATATACATTAAATCTATGATGTAATTACTACTGTTATTAAAATAGATATCATTGAGAATTTTCAATTATAACAACTCTTGTAAATACACGCATTAAAGCATTATGTAAAAAAATGTACCTAAAAAAATCTAAACATTAAAATCGAGTTTTTGCCTTTTCTTCTCGATGACTGCGTTACTTTCCGAACCGATGGTAGTTCTGACGTTCGTAAATGCCTTGTTAGGGCCTAAATTGAATAAAGAGTTTTCATTTGATATGAATAACTTCTATAATGCATCGGAAACAAAAATAAACAGAGACCAATTAATAAACGTAAATAATGCAACTGTAAACGTTTAATACATGTTGTAACATGCTTAACACTTCGTCTGTAAACGTTTTTTTCGCACCTTCCGTCTGTAAACGGGGGTCTTTCGCGTCCGACCACTATTTCACCTCCTTCATACATTCAAAAAAATCTGAAAAAATTCATGGGATTACATGAAACATTCATTTCAAAGAATAAATGTTAAAAATATCGAAAATTTAATTTATTCATAATTTTTTTGTTAAATAAACAAAGAAAAACAGAAAAAAAATTCAATTTACAAAAAAATTTGTAATTCAAAGAGAAATAAAGATATTTAAATTTTTCAAATTGGAAATTGAAGGTGAATAGATTACCTTCAAGAAAAAAAACCATTTTGTCCCGATAATTTTAAGTGAAATGCTTTAGTTTTATAGATGAAAACAGGCAATAAATAAGGTACGATGCATTGCTATAAAAATACATTATATTTAATTAATATCTTTTTCTTCACAATAAAAATCATATTAAACTTATATTATGTTATTACTATTATTATTATTATTACTACTACTATTATTATTATTATCACTATAATTGTTCACTTAATAATAATAATTATTCAATGCAATGTGCACAACACACGATGCGATGCTCTTCGCACACTGGCCTTTTACACTTCGCGCAACAGTATTGCGTTTTACGATCGCTATCGTGTTTGCAATAATAGCAACGTTTCCTTTTTTCCAATCTATCGGATCCCAGAAGTTGCCTATCTTCGATTTCGGTTCCCGACAGGATCTCATTGATGCCGGTTGTCAATGATCGATGCAATCCGGGTTGCATTACACGGTCTTGCAAATGTGGCTTTATCAGCGACAGAGCCAGATCACCTCACTTTCGCTATCCGTCGACTCCAAATCAGAGACACTAATCTCACTTGCTTCACTATCAGCCTCTTCGACCGCGTCTATCTCCTCTTCACTTTCATCGCCTCCAAAATGAATTGTTTCATCGCGTTTACGTAGTACGCGCGTGACTTCGGCTGCCGATCGCTGCTCCATTTTCAAAAAAAGCTAACGAAAAAAAATTCCAGAAAATTCCTGATGAATGCTGATGCCAAAAAGACAAGAAAGCAGAAAAAAAAGGTTTTTTCAACTTACCTATTTACTACACGCCGTCTGTAAACGGGGGTCGTTCGTGTCCACTCCAAAATTTGTGCGCTTATCACAACTATTTGGAAGGTACTGGAAATTTGAAACTTTGGTATCAGTTCCCCCTCCTATATAACTTTTTTTAGGGGTAGAAAGGGAAGCCATCCCTACCCCCAATTTTCCAGTACGAACTAGTTTTAGTTTTGCTCGGACACGAACGACCCCGGTTTACAGACGAAGTGTTAAAACTAGACTAACTTTACATTTTTAAAATCATATTAGGAATAATTTATAGGATACGTTTCATAATCATCGTGTTCTTTTATAACCTCTTTAAATATTTCATCGATAGTCAGAATTTTATCAACCATTATTTTTCGGAAATTTTGATTTTTTTTCCCCTCAGATTTTAATAATATCAACGTTTTTAAAGACGGTGACGAGTAGAATCCACCGCTGCAGTTATTATTTACAAGTTTAATACATTATTCAAAATGGATTTGTGTTAAAAATACAATGATTAATGTCTGAGTTTCTCGGTATTTGTCACAACTACATTAACCTTCAATGCGTAATTACAAGGTCACACTCGTATTGCTCCGTTCGGACAAACGAGTGAGCAACTTTATAAACACTTTGCGGACTTCTTTCTTTAACCTGTGGCGTAATTTATTTAAGGTTCAAAAGTATTTTAACAAGCTTCTTTGGTTTTAAGATTTGTATCAAACTCTAAAGAATGAAATTCTGACATCAGTGCATGGAGACTTAGATAATTGTGAATAAATCTAGTTTTGTTTTAATATTGAAAAAACTAGTTCCGGTTAAAATACTGGCATTCATTAGTACAATCCATAAGTATGATCAAAAACGGCGACCACTGAGAGATCCCTAAAATCCTGCTGCATCAGTGCACAGAACCCGGCTTATTCTGGAAGGCTGGAACTGAACATGTTTAAGCGTGTCAGTATGGTGACTATTACACCTGGTGTTTGGTGTCGTCATCCATTAGGATACTGTTGTCATGTCGTAAAAATAGGAATTTCTTACTCGTCGTATGTTTTACAAGGTTTCTTTAATCTTAATGTACTAATGGCGATAATATATTCTTTAAGGCAAAGTTAAATTCTCTCAATCTATTTTGGGCTTAATTAATGTGTTTGATACGGTGATATTTGACTATTCTAATAACTTAGAGGTCCGGTATTATATATTTTTACATAAATATACCATTAACTAGGCAATCGAGCATCGCTTGGTATCATGCAAATTCGGTAAATGAAACATTAATACAAAAGTTCAACTAAATACAATATGTCATCTAAATTATTACAGTTTCAGACAAACCAATTACCTTTTATATACAAGAATTTTTAATTAAATACTATTCACACATCATCTCGTCATAATAAAAAACCCCCATGCCAAGTATTAGAATCAAGAAAAGCTAAACATTTACTAAGTCTTGATCGAATAACGTGATTCTAGTATTACATAATTTATTTATACTTTATTATGTGTCCTGACAATGGTTAAGTATAGCTTTTACGACTTTGATGTTTTGATCACGGATATAAAAAAACTCAAACATTGTTACAATTTACGAGCACACCGATGCAGTAACTACAGACGTCCTTGGGACCGAGCTAACTCCACACGACCGAAACGTAATAAAATCTAGTAACTACACGCGCATGTGTGCCTAATGACAGTGTCCAACGAACACCACACAAACATGTCGAAACACGTCATTCGCACACACTGCTATTCGTAGTTAATACTTATTTGTAACTCCTGTAAATATTTGTACCAGTTTCTACAAGTAGAGTTAAACCTGTGTGGGATATTTATTTTTAAAATCATGTATACTTAATTGGAAAAAATCATTTATCTTTACATAATATTTTTAAGCTGTATAGATTGTAATGAAACTTGTGATAGAAGTCAACTATATCTTATGCAAAATATAGGAGTGTTCCGCCAGTTGTACTTGAGAGTCAGTTCTTCAACTAGGTTAAGCGTGTCCATCGTCTTGGTCTACATCGTTACTTAACATCAGCTGAGATAGTAGCCAAAACGATACATTTTTTTTAAATATCATGATAATTGTTTCGAGAATACTGACCAAGTATTTGCTAATATTTTATAATAGTTAAAATTAAACATACATATATAGAAAGAAAGAAGATTTCACAAACTAATATGATCATACAATAACGAAAAAGGATCGAAGCTCAGCATATGCTGTGGCAAACTGCTATAGCGCTTGTTTTCATCTGGACCTAAATTTGGTTAATTACATTACTACTGGTGGAGTGGTGGCCTTGGATAAAAAGTAGTGGATAAGCTAGCGTTCTACTGCAAAATAGTTTTAGCATTAGAGCTGTCAGTTACTGAGAGTGAAGATAAATAAAAAGATGATTAGGTAAATAGGAGTCAAATTATCCGAATGCTCACTTTATACGAATAACATATCAACATATAGTAATCAAAATAGTTCGGTAGTTAGATTAAATCAGTAAAAAAATATGATAAATATTATATTATAAAAATAGTATATCGCAGTTCTAAGGATTTTATTACTATCTATGACTATGTTATGATTTATAATGTATCAAGGTAAAATGACGGCACTGATCTTGATATATTTAATAAATTTAAAAACTACTTCGACGACAGAGGGGTTGGAATCTATTGATTGACATCATTGTCGTGACTTTCTGTAAGCTATTCAGTAACTGGGTATACACTAGATAATTCCAAAACGCGATAAATTAAAACAAAGTTATTGTGATGGATTTATTAACCTATGGCTTACTTGATGTACACCAAGTGCGTTCAGCTTTTGCAAGTTTAATAAACCACATACTTATGTATTGTATTTTCGCAAAGTAAAAAGGAAACTAATAACTGACGACAAGCTCCTTTCGGTACGTTAAAATGTTGTTATAAATATATAAAAATGAGTAATAAATGTACTCCTTAAAAAAAGTGAGTTACAAATAAAACATTTAAAACCGTCGCTGCTGGCGTATAAATTCAGCGTGAGAAAAGACAAATCAACAACAAACGGTTAACAACCTTGCAAAAGACCCAAAGTTGTCGTATGCATTACAAAAACCGTAGGCGCTAGTGATAGGCAACAAGGTAATTGGATAAAAGCTCCAATATGAAAATTTTTACGATTTCAGGGTTTTATTACATTTAATAGAAGTAATTAACTGTGCTTGCGACTTCGTTCGCGTGAAATTAATGTTAATTTAGTATCCCTCGGAATCAGTAGTCCTAGATAAAAAGTGGACCGCTCTCTCATATACAAAAATATTTTTTGGAACGCTATTGGCAGTTCTAAATATTAGTGTGTTAAAAAATCTAGAAACGATTTACCTTTATTACTATGGATACGAATTACAATAAACTACATAAAATAAATTTCTTAAAAAAAATCACACGGAGTTGTAAATAATATAAAGATATTTTTTCTAGATTTTCACCTTTGACTTAATATTAAGATATATGCATAGTAATGTTACAATGAGTAAACAACATGTCAACGATATTGTGAGTATAATGAGTTATCACACATTATTAGATTTACTTTTTACGTTTTATGAAATGTTAATACAGAGCTATAATAATAATACTAGCAGAGAGATAATAATACTCTGAGCATAAAGTCAAAATCATGGTATAATTTAATGGAATTATATATGAGACGTGCATGATAGCAAAATGTGACATAATTTGAAAGTAATAGATAAACTGGTGTATGTGGTTGGATTGATTACTTAGATAAGTTCGGTTAATGTATTAAACACATGCGGTATTGGCAAATATTGAATGTAAAATCTCTAAAATTAGATCTAGTAGCGACTGACGAGAGCCACGAGCCTAGATGTGGGTTGATGATATGTATAATTGAATTGTAATGTTATTATACATATTTGTAAAATATCCACTAAAATATAAAAAAGAATGCTTAGAGATTAGTTACATCTCTAGTAAGTACATACAAACGTTAAAATTGCAGAAAACGTGAAAAAGGCGAACGGCCCGTGGGCGGTCGTCGCGTGGGGGGAGGCGTGCCTTATCTCAGTCCACTGCGCCGACTGACTGCTGCAGTCATACTTACAGCTAGATGTGTTTTGAAAGCTGATCTAAAGATTTTGGATTTTTACGTAGAAATTTAATTAAAATTGCCATATTTGCTGACAGATTCGTGTAATCTATGATTTTAACTCACATTTAACAAAAGCAGGACATTTTGTCTGTGTTATTCATACCCTCTTTTGGAGGTCGAATATTTATAAATGGCGATCGAAATATGAAATAAAGCCATCATACATGTTAGCGTACGTTGGGGATTCTTGTACTTAATAATACTATCAATTTAGTCACTAAGCGGCTTTCATCGATTATGCATGCCAAAGCATTACGAATATCACTGTGTATTATATTTGCAGCAATGATTTGTTGGTTGATCTACTCTCATATACATAATTGAGAATTGTAGTATCAAATACGTTGTGTTGTATTATTGGAATAGTGTGATATGATTCATACCATATTCGGTCTTGAACGTAATAAGTCACTCAATGAAATGTAATATTGCTCTGAGTTTTTGCAATTAATTTGTTATTATGAAGTAAAAAATAAGAAAGAACCTTCGTATTTTAAAAAGAACTTTGTGTTAGTAGTTTACAATGTGTCCATGTAAGTGGGTCTTACATAAATAATTGTTATTTAGTTCTGGTTTTCAAAAACTTCTTTACTAATTCAATAAACGGATCATCATTCAAAATAGAAAGATATTATGGAAGTAAAAAAATCATTTTTTCATAAGCAGCTAATGAAACACGCATTAGCAGAAAATCAATTGTTTCCTTTATCTATTTTAACCACTAAATGTATTTTCCACCGTAATATTTAATTATGATACGTAATAACACAATAACTTATCTCAACGTTATACCGAAGTTACGTAATGCAAAATAAAAGTCCCGATAATCTGATTATTGGTTTCCTTACTTGATGTACGTAATATTCGATGCTCTGTTTCATGTGAAAAGAATCCGTCGACCCCATTGTTGGTGAACCTACATTCAGACAGATTTAATACCTAGCTGTAGGCAGTATGAATATCCGATTAGGTGCGCTTCCACTCAACCGATATCATTCTACGAACAAAAGATAGGAAAACGAAAAATGAATTGTTATTTTTAAAGTTTCAGTAGAGTTGCGCTCCGCATCGAGTCACTGAAAGCTATACGAAGTAGCCTAATAAAAATTTCAAGAGGCTTAAATCGAAATCATGTTGTTTGAAATGGTACTTTAATGAAACGTTTATTTATTTTTGAAGTAGAACGTATTTAGACAAGGTAAACGAAAATGTAGCAAAGTATTACAAAAAAATATATCACGTTCTTTGGTTATTCATGTTCGTTGGTTTATCATTATAAACGAAGTTGAATAATGAAAAAACTGAAGTAATAAAATTTACTATCCTATTTTCAATTATTTCTACAATGAATCAGTTATTTATTTACTGAAATAAAAGCATATTGTTTGCGAAAACCTCATTTATTCAACTTTTTTTTTAACTGTTAAGAAAAAAGTTACATATAAGCAAAATATGTGTCACTTCTTACACATGTGTAGTAGATTTAGTCACACTTCTGTAATACTACAATCCTATAAAAAAATGTGTGACGTACTAAAACCATTTTAGTCATGGCTTACATAATATATATAAAGTATGGGTTTTCTTTTCTAAAATAACTATATAATTACTTACTAAGCAACTTAAAATTAAATCCATAGGTTTTTGCTATGTTTAATCCACAAATCGCTTTATACAGTTTTTTAATCAATAGCAACTACCTGCATCGAATGTTCTACTTTCATATACATTGTTCATGTGTATGCGGGTCTGAAAACCAACAAGTGGGCGGTATAGCTATCGTTAAATTTAGTTTAATCCTAAATTATAAACTAACAATGGGTAGTAGTAATGTTATGTATCGTAATAGGCTAAGCTTCTGCGATCACCAACCTGCATTGTCTAGCATGGCGATAATCCTCATAATTTTCCCAATAGGGCAATACGGTGGTTGTATGGCGCACAAGCTAACTTAGTTTATTATTATTAGTTTCGGTTAGGCACTTATTCTTAACTGAAGTAAGCTACTACGGTAACGAAAAAAGAGTATGTGGGTTACCGGATTAATGAATTACTCTGAGGGCTGAATATACATGATGTAATGGTTTACTTTGTATTGCTATCCCTATTTTAAGATTGATGTAGTAGATTGTGGTATACTTTGAAGAAAATTTGATGTTTACTTTGTGCTGTTTAATTTAATTTATGTATAGAAATTGTTACATAAATTATTTGTAGAAATATAACATAGTAAAAATATTTTATGTAAGTACTCATTAAGCCAAAGTAGTAAAGTTGGTTGTGTACATACAGGATTCTAACGTTAAAGTAGAGAATTATCCACGCTCATGATTTCCTGAAACAACGTTATTTAAATCCCATTTCAACAAATAACTCGAGTGCTAAGCTGAAGCCGTCCGCTGCAGATAATACTTAGAGCGCCAGCGTTAAATGAAAAGCTAGAGTTTCTAGGAAATTATTGGAACATTTCGGTTCCACAAATCATTTCTGTGACAGAAATAAATTTAATCAGTTTTAGAACTCAATTATTGACTTTACACCTGCTCCGCGATAAAACGGCGCTTTGGAAAAAAAGTAATACGATTATTAAAAAAGATATACTTAATTCATTCTAAAAATCCATACCAGTGATCTGACAAATTATCCTTTCAGAAAGTAAAAAATGCACAGAATAGATTAATAAATGCAGAGTTTAACACTAAAAGAGCATAGTTCGGTATATAAATTATTGGAAAATATTAATGATAAAATAAGGCGACCAACAGCAAAAAAAACCAAAAGTACTTGAAATGAAATTGATACAAATAGCAAATGAGTGTTATGTATTACTTATATTGAATCAAAAATGCAGAATGCACATATCAAATATGTGCGGGGTCCATCACTCGATATCCTACTAAGCCCGGTCCGTAATAATAACATAGGATGAGGCAATTTACTATACCGAGTCGTTGAAAGGTGGTCTCGGGTTGATTTTACCCCTTGTGGGCACCTCAGACATCATACTACGTCATATTCATCATATTACGTGTACGGAAACGATGAACGAGTTGGCTTTTGGTTTATGGAGTTCCATGAAAACATGAAGACAAAGCCGTAACAATTTGAGTTACGGTTGCGTGACTAGTAAGAGCTTTTAAGTGGATTCTAGAATAGAGTTTTTCAATAAAAAAAATATGTCTCTTATGCGGTCATACCGTTTCGCAGCACGAACATGGGGTTGCTGTGTATGGTACCTGCACAAGATCACATGGAGGAAGTCGACCATCATTTTCTATGAGCGCGGCGGAGAATATAGCGCAGCACCCAATCTGAATGTGTTACGAGCTTCGAACCACACCACATTCTGGAGGCGATGATGGGGACGGATCTCTCGCAGCAGGGCGTGGTAAAAACCAACGCGTTCATTCTCTCCGTCAACGACGTCCGGGCGGCAGGAGTATTCGATACGCATGCACCTTTCCGTTGCCCTAAGCCAAACTGAGATGTTTGGGTCGGGAGAGCCGCCTTGAATAGTACCAATCCTGCCGTTTGAGAGGGCAGCTTACTAGGCTGTCCGAGTTACCAACAGGCCGGTGTGGTGGCCTGGGCGACTCAATGATTTTAAGTTCAAACCCGTGTTGCCCCAGCAAGGCGATAGAAGGCCGTAGAGTTTTAGTAGGCATTCCCAGCGACCATCACCAGGCGGGTTCACGTGACCCTCTCAGTCCGTCTGGGCTGGGAAAGTTACGTATATTAATGAATTTCTTCATGTAAAAAAAGGTCTCACTCAAACCCCCAAATAGTAGAAGCAGTTAATTACGTTGCAAACCCTCAAGCCGTTTGGTTCGCGTGCCGACTACGTAACTGTTTCACCGATCCCATAGACGAAATTACTAGGGAAAACGCGCTTCTTCTTGCCGTCTTTTCAAACCGCCAATGTCCGCGTACACAGCAGCGTAATCGCAGGTCTCGCCGCCGAGGTTTAACGGTTAATTTCACTCCCGCACACCCGCCGCGGCTTCCTCTGCAGACGCTCGAGCCTAGGTTCGAGGTAGGAAAGGAGCTCTCGAGTGACTTTACTTGCGCGATACAGTGACACTCTACAACACTGAGAGTACACCATCACATTGCATAAAACCACACGTTAAGTACACGGTTCTGTATGGGTCCACCCTGCGGCCCTGCCAGTGGTTTTTGGCCTGTTCCTTTTTCTATTTCCTATTTCTTAACACTTACTAGTTCAACGGTTGTTCACAATGCATACACGACGTCCATCAAACTAATTAGGTCACTACAAGCTCAGCACCAGTACAATCTACTCCACCGATTTCCCTGCCTCCTCAATCAATATCTCACTCAAAGGCCTACTTCAGTAGGCCAGTCTTTACCATCTTAGTTTTATTCTTTTCCGGCAGTAGCCCATGCCGAGGCCCGGCTACTATGGCACCCTTGCGCCCGCTGCCTCGGGTCTGAGTGCACTCAGCATTAGGCCCAAAAAGCCCTGACAAGCTGTGCAAGGCCTTCCGGCTAAAAACAGCGTATGTCCATTCGAAAAAATAAAATAAAAAAGGTGAATATGCACATTTGATTTGGATACATACGGACAGAAAGATGTTAGTTAAAATTATTCTTTACTAGCTTTTACCTGCGGCTTTGCTTAGGTTAATATTAATTTTGTCAAACAATTCCGATTCCGGTATCCTCTTTTTTAAATACATTATATTAAAGGAGACTGGTGTAAGAACATTTGTGCTCGTAGTCATTTATACGCTGGCCGCTCACTACTTTGGCGATAATGACTTACACATAAAAGATAGACATATGCTGTCACGGACTTTTTTGCGGGACTATTTTCATTTCATTTATATATTTTCTTAACATTTCCATTATACATTATATACGAGAAACTCTTAACGGTTTTTGCAGCACACATCAGAATAGCTCTCAAATACGATTTTTTTCCTACTTACTTGGCACTTATCGGTATATTTTAAACAATTCACATAACATCTTTATAAGTTATAGCCTGTGTTATTTTGAAGTAGTAAAGTTTCATTAAAATTCATTCAGTAGTTTTTGCGTGAAAGAGTAACAAACATCCATGCATCCATACTTACAAATGAATGCACGAACGATGTAGTGGTTTAAGCGATCTCCTCGACGTCGTCGCCGTGCTAAACGTTTTGGACCCACAAACGATTGATTTAAATACTTTGTTTCCCTTACACGTGTGTTTGTAAATCCTACCACAACACAGACCTTAATCTATAAATCAGGAGTTATTAATGGATATTAAGGTAAGAACAACTTAGAATAAAATATAGTTATTGAAGTATATTTTATTATTTAGCTGAGCTGAACGATAGATACTAACATAATAATCAGAATTTATTGTCCGAACAAGAAGAGTCTCAGTTTAATTGGTTCGAACAAATAAAATTAAAGCTATTTTAAACTGTTTAAAATTAAGATGACTTGAATGTTCGTTACGAAGTTTTATAGATTTCTCATTTAATGAATCCACTTGGAAGTTAACAACTTGTGGTTATTGCCCTACGTTTTGTTATCGGCGGCGTAATGCACTTGCAAAGTCTATAAATTCTTTTCATTACAGATTTATGTAATTTGGGATACTTAAATCATTAGCTTACATTTATTCTTTCGCAGTGTTGAAAAGGGTACATTACGCATTGAATATATGTAATGAAATTGAGAGCGTTTAAACAAAGGATTTCTTAAATATATTTGACTTTTTTAATGTGATGCATTAATTCAGAAAGTAAGTATCGTAAAAAAAGTAAGGTTGTTTTTCGGTTTCGAATGCCAAAGATTTTGAAGAAACTACGGACCACGGATATCTTCTATGGAATTGTGATTCTTAGTTGACCGTGAACGAAAACATCGTGATGAAAGCATGGCATGGTGTTAAGTTCTTTTCTAATGCCAGGCTGGATAGTTACCATTATTTAGTTAAAAATCTGTAGCTAAATAGCTATAGAAGTGTTTCGCTAGTTGCATTTGGAATCCAGTCTGCCACTAGGCTTTACGTATCACCAGTTTTGGCCACATCCCTATTTAAGATCAGATGACCAAAAACCCTATGATTATTCATACTAATATTATAAATGCAAAAGTGTGTTTGTTTGTTAGATACGCTATGATGCCTAAACTGCTGAACTGATTATGATAAATTTTGATATAGGGATAGATGGGAACCCGGAGACTGTGATAGGCTACTTTTTCTCGCAAAAACCTTATTCGAACAGGGTAAAGGGAGGGATAAACTTTGTATGAAACTTTTTATTATGTCATCCGATTTGTTTGACAAAATCAATATTAACGCGAGCGAAGTCACACGCATAATCTAGTAAAGAATAATAAGAATTATACTTATGTAGTTATAATAAGTCTTATATGAAAACAATCCGTGTACGTAAAATTAGCGCAAAGGGAAAGTTGTATTGTCCAGTTGTACCCTGCGTTGTAAACACTATGCTGTAGTATTCCACTATTGTGACGAACAATGGAGTTCGACTGTGAAACGTCAGGTTGTCTTTACAACAATGACGCAGGACACGCCTGTTGGTGGTGAAAGTGATTGAGAAACGTTGTCTTCATACGAACTTTAATGGTATGAACTAAAATTGAATATTATTTAGATATTCTATAATTTGTATGAAAGTGTTTTTGTGAATTGTGATTAAACATATTCAAATTTAGTTATAAGATCTACAGTTAGAACAAAAATATTGTGATATATGGGTAATATAATTAATAAATTTTAGCTTGTCCATCATAATGATTTCTTATGTTTTCGCGAATATTATTCATCGAAATAAAACGAATTTAAACGGATTTTATCGCGGTTATTTATTAATTTTTATCCCGACGTTTAGATAGCGTTTCAGCCTTCGTGGTCACGGGGCGGACTGAGGTATAGGTTGTCCAGAAAAGTTCATGTTACTTCCTTTAACCGCGATAATATCTGTTTAAATTCACCTTGTCCATCATCTTGGGCCAAATCGTCAATTAACATCAGGTGAGATTGTGGCCATAACACAGACAAAAAAACTATAAAAAATGAACAGTTATATTGCTTTCTATTTATAATTATGATTTTCGCAGAGGGATTGATCATCAGACACATCTGCGACGATATATGCCAATTCTCGAACAGTCATATATAGTAACACGGCAAGGTGAAAGCATTGTCATAAGAATTGATTTCAAAACTCGACAAATGAGTGTCATGTCCGTGCTGATCGCGACATAGTCGAGTACAAATTCCCACAAAGGTCTGCGCTACTTCTACTTTAAACTTGCTATTTCAATACTGTTTTCATATACTTGTTACTCGATTTGTTGAAAAACTTATGTGTTGTATTCTATTGTAAATTTTTTTTAAGATACTAATTTGCATCTACTATACTCACTAAAATATTTGTTTATCTTTCTCTTATTCTTAAATAAAATAATTTAAACAAAACAGGCCTAATTATTCTACCGACTCTTTTCCTACAAAAAATCTATTGTTAGTCTCTTAAAAAAGGATGAATCATCTTCCACAGGTTTTTAATTATACAGAGAAAGCTAAATTAAAAACCATCGTACCGATTGCCCTGCTATTGAAGCTCTAAATGTGCCAGCTTACCTGATCTTTACCTGCCTTTTTGTTGTTAATTTTTCTTTTTTCTTAATGTAGTTCCTAACATGAAAAATGAAATCAATAGAAAACATAGAAGAGAAATATATATTTTTTATAACTCATAATGCACATTTAAACAACATCTTTACAGATTTCGTATTTCGTTTACTATGTAATCATGCCATCAATTATACAATATTATTGCACCTAAATATATTTCAGGTACGCCTGTTAATTCATTATATTCATATTGATCATTCGGTTCTATTAATTTGTATTTAAATACACAAAAACCTTGCCCACGTGTACATTAAAAACAATCTAATTACCAAAATAAATAAGCACATTCCAGAAACGCCGACAATGATCGTAAAGATTGAATTAATTTACTTTGGCGCAAAGATATTTATTTAGAAGAAAAGGAAAGATAAGCAACTCAACAGCTGTCGAATTACCTAGCACCAATTTACAAATGCAACTTCGCGGGATATAGGAAGCAATCTGGGAATAATTTATTACCCAATTAGTAAGCCCTTGAGCAGAAAATAAAAATACAAAAATTAGATGTTAACCGAACCGATAATTGTTGAGGAGTAAAATAAAAGATATGTTTATGTTCTAGATTGGTATATGGTTATGTTTTGTCTATTTAACGTTTACTCTGTATTATCTATACTTTAAATAAAGATATCGTATGTACTGGTGTCCTATAATTACAAAAAGGCTTAATAATTGCTTATTTACGGGACTCTACAACCTTCATACGATGTGGATTTTCATTGGTATTTTATTATTAAAAGGAAAGATTTTGTTTGTAATGAATAAACTCAAGAACTACTGGAACGATTTCAAAAATTCTTTTAGTATTGAATGCTACATTAGCTTTGAATAACATAGCCTATATAACATTTTTTAAGAACATGATTAATTAAAATTTTAGTTCCACGCGAACGGAATCGCGGACACAGCTCATTACTTACATTCATAACTTAACAAATGTAAAATTTTAGTAATTTTTAGTACATTTATGACAATAAAATAATAATATTTTATAAGATGGTATTACTTGGTATTCAGATTATATAGTATGCACCATGTATCCACATAATGTACATAGTTATATATTGTTTCAAATCAAAGATAAAATAAGATAATATAATTTATTAATATATTAATAGAGTAATAATGAATCGTTTTTATAAATATTCTTTACTATAGTTATTCTTCACTATTACTGATATTTTCTTTATTATCAACCGAGTTGATTGGTATTACAATTA
Organism: Actias luna; assembly: GCA_039707435.1. Taxonomy (NCBI): domain Eukaryota; kingdom Metazoa; phylum Arthropoda; class Insecta; order Lepidoptera; family Saturniidae; genus Actias; species Actias luna. The sequence continues at coordinate 8,758,247 of JAZHAC010000002.1, read as the reverse complement.
TTATTAGGTGGGTTAATAATGCTACGAAACCCATTCAGTTTTTAGCTCTCGAATTTCGAATCGTGTCCAAGAAAGTTGGATCTGATTTTACAACCCAACATTTAATAGTTTTTGAAGTGATTTGGGAAACTTCTACATATTTAAAGCGTCGTTGAATTTGCCAAACAGGAAGGACATTTGCCGACGTAGTGTAATATTGTTTATACTGCATAAGAATAACGTATTTAATTAGTATTATATTAATGTATAATATTAAAAATGAAATAAATAATGGATTCTACGTTGATATTGCAAGTTCATTACAAAAAATCTCTCGTTAAAATGTTATTCAGCGGATTTTTTGCTTTGAATTTTCTAAATCTATTAAATTGATAATACAAAGTAACTATTATTGCTTAAAATGTATTTATCCATATTATAAAACGTTATTTTATCATATAGTAAAATAAGCAATCGTAAGTAAAAAATATTTCTGTACAGTGTATGTTACAGTTTGAGCTATTCATTTTACTCCGTAGATTTGTGTATGGACGATTGTAATCGCCTATTTATTACAATGAAGTATACTTTTTGCGGGAAACCGCTTCAACGAGGGCACGGTTGAGACTAATCCGTGTGAATCCGTCTGCCTAGCGTTGTTTGGATCGTGTTCACAACGCTTCTGACATCAACCATCGATTTTAAACAATCTCTTGTAGTATTATCTATTTTAGGATTCTATGCGCGGTTTTAATCATTTTTGATACTAACAAAACTCCATATATTAGCGGGGCATATAGAGGATGACAAATATTTTTATATAACATTGCTGATTGCTTTTTATTTTAACTTATTTTAGAATCAATTGTTTTAAATTAAGAAAGAACTGAATGATAGCTTTTATGCAATACAATTTAATTTGTAATTACATTTCGAGCAAAATATTCTTAATTAGTGTATTTTGTCGTTGTACAATTTCATAATAGGCGTACTGAAAACAGTTTTGTGTTTAAATTTTAAATCTTTTTCATGTCAAGCTCTCAAGTAAACTTTTTTTTTGTATTTAGTGATGATTTTGCTTAGTGATTAGTATACAAATATTAAAACTACGGTAGCTTTTAGTTGAGAATTAGAAACGATTTTATTGCAACATTATCTTCTATTTTAAGGATTCGTACTGACTAGGTACATATGAATGAATGGTGATAATTCATTGAGGAAGTCTAATTGCAGATGGTTCTATAAGAGAAGTTTTGGCAATAAATGTAGTACTATTTACCGCATTTATTGGCTACGTCTTCGTTTTGGTATAGAATAATAGAACACTTAGAAGGAACACGCTTTATTAATTTGTACTCTGTCGAATGTAATTTTTCATTATTCTATTCATATTACATGTTATTTTTAACTATATATACTATTTTCCACATTACATTCTCTACACAAACGCTAAATCTTATTTTTAAATATCTTTCAAATATGATGTTATTTTTATTTCTAAAGGAGTTATTTTAATTTTTGGCTTGTCTAAATTACCCGATGTGTATTGATTATCTAAATAAACAGTTATAAGTTAAACATAATCTAAAAATATTTTAATGTTATACTGTAACAGGTAGTATAATATTTTCCGACATATCTTTTAATATTTTGATGAAAAACTTTGTATATACAAATATATAGACCTTATATAACTTCGCTAACATATAGGAAGTCTACGCTCATGCCAACGGAACGAGTAAATTAAACATAAAAATACATATCCAATTTGTTAGAATTATGTTTGTGTGGAACGGGATTAGAAGAACCATACAAATGGTAAAAAGTCCGTCAAACTGAATGCGTTACACACGCCGTGTTTCGAGTTTCTTTGCAACTATGTTTTGAACTTTCTCATTACTGTAAGCTGATATGTGGATGATGTCGTGTTTAAAGTCTCGTTTCTTTGTCATGTCGCTTATCATGCACTTGGTTTTATCGAGTTAGGTGCAGTCGCTTTGTCTAGTTCATATAACATAACCATAAGAATGTTGTGCATTTCATCGTAAAGATTATCCTTAATATTAGTTCAATTACATTTTTTTTATAAATATGATTTTTTTTATTATTATTCCCGTTAAAAGACAATCAAATGATAAATAAATTCTTAAGACTTAAATTATAGGTTAATTAATTGAATATTGGCTTTAATTGGATAAAGGTATTCATTTGCTATTAATTGATACGTAACATGCGATGCTCCTGTTTTATAGGTACTTGCGTCCACACCTTTTATGAACATTATGACATATATTTTAAAGTCTATTATAACAGGCAGCAATATTATTACTTGGGCTGTCCGGGTGTTCGATGCTATCGGTCAGTGAAACAACTGTTATTTTGTTCTCACGCTCTATTTGTGGCAGTTCAAAGCGGTTGTCGACTAAAATAGAACCAATAGATGTTTTGACTGTCTCTGATTGACGGAGGTCGACAACTTGCGCGTAAACATGTTGGGTTTGAGTTTACTCGATTTATTTTTTATTGACTGATAAACTTACCTTTTTTACCGTTGCATTTTATTATAAGAGTAGAGTTCACCTGTCCTTCATCGGTGACAAAATAATGTGTAAGAATACATCATAAAATAGAGAAATGATGAACATTTTCACCTATGTTGTTTATTCGTGACAGAGTAACAAGAATTTAGTAGTACAAAATATTACTGTTTGCAGAAGTGACTAATAAACTACATTGTAAATTTCCATAAAAATTTCGTGTTGCACTCACTTTATTCCATAGCCAATATTTAGTCCAGTGATGAACACATTATTGAATATTGCTAACAGCATAAAGTTCGGTCCACATTAAATTAGCTACGTAACTTTCGAGAGAAGTAAGTTGTGCCAGCGGTCGTCCGTTCGCAGCCTTCCTCACGTCCTAACAGCAACATGTTTATAATTTTAAATAACTTTGCTAGTAAATAATTAATTACATATAGATTAGTTTATTCACCATGCCGTATCAGTTACTTTAGTATACTTTAGTTTAGCGTCACTTATGTTAGAATTAGGAGCACTACATTGATAAAAGTAGGTACTTAGGTTTCATTGTTGGAATATGAGCATGGAATATGTGCGAATATCATATTTATGTAACAAAACACTTAATTTAATTAATTTAGGTGACACCTTTATCTGTCTAAATAATGAATATGTAAATGTAAATTACAATTCCTGAGGTTTGTTTACCCGAGTAAAATATCAGTATTAATTTTATTCGAGTTTACTACATAATAATCGATTTTAATTCAAGGCGCCTGGTATGGAAATTTTACAAGGAGTAAAATGAATACAAGCGTTAACTCAAAAGCGTAATGTTTTTCTGCGCAACGTACCTTGTGCAATTCCACTTTGAAATCATGTTTCAAGGTCAAACGGACTTAACGAGTGAAATACAGTCGTTCGTCGGAGCTGACACCCACCTTTAAACCTATGTATGTATCGCTAGTCTCAGGAGCTGCTTGAAGTTTCTTTCTCTGCCACACGATAAGCCCGGCACCCGCACGGTGAATCAATGGAATGCTAAGAAATTCGTTCCTCTTTAGCAATGGAATAAAAATAATAATAATAATAATAATGAAGGTGACTTGCTTTTACCCGAGGCTTTGCTCGCATGTACATTGATTTTGTCAAACAAATCGGATGACGCAATACAAAGATTCATACAAAGTTTACCCTTTTTTTACTTCACATTTAATAAGTTTTTCTCCAGAAAAATAACCTACCACCATCTCCAAGGTCCCGTGTATCTCTATACCAAACTTCTTCGTAATAGATTCCGCGGTTTACGTGTGAAAGCATAACAAACAAGCAAACTCACTTTCTCATTTATAATATTAGTAAGGATAGTAAGCATAATAACCGATACTATTTGATCCATAAATTAATAATAAAATATTGTGTTTGAAGTTGAGTTCTTTAAAAAAATAATAGTTCGGTAGTAGCATATTTAGACACTGCATTGATTGACGTCGGTTCGAATCTCATAACAAGCCTAGGCTTTCTGTAAAACAAATCATCGCTATGAAGCCATAATATGTTAGTAGAGAATTTGCTATAGTCTGGCAATCATCATCAACTTGCAAATTTGATAGAATATACCTATAAGTGCTATCCGGAAACTACTCTTGAGAACCAGTACTTCATCTCAGTTTAGTTTGTTGAACTGTTGTTTGTTTCAATATGTGGTGAAATTGTGGGTAGTTGGGTAAACTCTTAATTTAGAAGAACAAAAACATTTAATAAAACTAATTTAGAGTTCTGAGCGAAAACCAATGTTTAGACAGTTATATAACAAAAAATATATATAAATAAAATGAATTTATTATGCACGAAATTCATGAATATGAAACTTCAATTCATAATAGTTCAACATAAATTAATTTTAGTGTATATTTTTAGCGATGATGGCACTGTTAGTAAGTACTGTGTACGGACACCGCGTCAATGGAAATCAGTTCGAATTCCTGTAATGAGCTTGAGTTTTCGATAAATTCGATTCGATAAATTTCGATGAAACCATAGTAAGGTAGTAAAGCTTTTTCTAATGCCCACGTGGCTAGCTACCAATCTTACGTGAACAATCTGTTGCCGAATAACTTTAGGTGTGTTATGGCAGTTGCACTTAAGACCAAGTCTCTCCACTTCTCCACATCGTCACTTAACATGAGGTAAAATTGTGGCCATAACACGAAACCTTTAAAAGTATAAAAAAATATTTTTGGCGATATTTCTATAACATAACTTCACTTGTTCAATAAAAAAATCATTGCTTAACATCAGGTGAAATTCTGGCCATAATGCTAAATCTATAACAGTATTAAATGTTTTTTGATGATATGTCTAAAACAGAACCTCACACAATAAACAGACAATTTAAATGTATATTTTGTAATATATACCAAGTTAACCAAGAATTATTGAAGGTTATGGTTAAAATTTACAAATTGTAACATAAGTTTTTCTGGTTTCCGTGTTATTATTTAATTAGTCCTTCTTTATTCCACGTGAGATAATGATTGTATCGCTGGTAAACATGAAAAACCGCGGTTATGAACGTGAGCGTTGTGAACTTTAAATGGAACGTTGACTATATAATCAACTATCCAACTCCAGTACGTCTGGTTATTCTTATATAAATATAAAATTCTCGTGTCACAATGTTAGTTGCCATACTTCTCTGAAACGGCTTGACCGATTTTTATGAAATTATATAAGTATATTCGATAGATCTCAGATCTATTTTTCATAGCCCTAAGTGATAAGGGTGGTTCCAACTTTTTTCTTTCAATAACTCATTCTTTATTTTTTATGACGTGGAATTAAAAATACAACCCTAAATTTTCACCTACCAACCCTCGTCCTCCTATTTTTTAATACAACCAAAGTATTAACTAGAAATCCCTACTAATATTATAAATGTGAATGTAAGTCTGTTTGTTACGTTTTCACGCGAAAACTACTGAATTGATCATCATGAAACTTTGTAGACATATTCTTGGAGGTATTAGAAGTAACATAATTTTTAATGAAAAACAAAAAAAAAATACGAAATATAAAAAAATTGTTTGTCAAAAAATCTCAAAATCTAGCTACTTTAACGCCATCTAGAATTCCAGAGTAAAGGTGATACGAAGTTCACCGGGTCAGCTAGTAATTTATAAGACAATGTTTGTCGGGTCACCTAGTTACATTGTAAAAATACTGGATTGAATATTATTCTTATTGTATGGTTAATTCCTTTCTTCTTTTCTGATCGTATATAGTCGTTCGTTTCAGTATTTTTTTTATTATTATTTATAGGTTTTAGCGTTATGGCCACTATCTCATCTGATGTTAAATGACGATATGGCTCAATATGGTGGACGCAGTAAAGGGACTAACTTTCAAATGCAACTGATGGACACCGCCTATAGGTATTCGGCGGCAGATTTTCAACTTGAGGGTAGTTTTGCTAACCGGGCGGGCATTAGAAGTCCTACCACCATATTATGGTTTGATCACGATTTTTTTCTTCGCCCAAAGCTCAAGGTCATGGCAGGTGGAATTGAACTTACGACCTTTGACGTGGCGTCCATACACACTACCAACTGAGCTATCATCAAATGTTGAATGTTTGTAATTTTAAAATTGTATTGTAGAATTGAATATTGAAACTATGATTTCTAACTCTCAGTCTAAACTAACAATATGGTTTATAAGCATATCCTAATAAATCACACCAAACGAATCCAATTACTCATAAATGTCCACAAGGAGTACTCATACTAATAACATTATATCATATCAACATCAATTAATCTGACACCGACAAAACAGATACGATTATCGTTTATTCCCTAAAGCAAAGTATCCATGACTAAACCATATGATACGAGGAAAACAGGATACAGATCGTTTACAGGATCGTCGTGTATAAAAAGCGACGTAGTCCTATTATAGTAGGGATGCTATGTATTCGATTTTTTAATAATATTAACGGAATGTTGTAAGTGTGTTATACAATGATTAAACCTTATAACTTGAGACATTTCAATTGAATTTTTATTTAGTTTCTAGGAAAAGCTATATAAACTCTGGGTAAATATTCGTATTATTTATTGAATGCAACATTCAAAAGCTGTTGAGAAAATATTTACCGTTTCTAAATAAACGTTAGGAGGACAATACTATTTTAATATAGATAGTTTACAGTAATATTCAACTTTAAAAAGTATGAACTACTGCCGAATACAGTCATCTTAATTTTGATTAGGGGGTAAACGAGCAAGCTCACAAAACTCACAAAACCAGGGGAATCGCAGGTGCGTCGCCGATCTTTAGCTACTTAACTTTGCTACTGTATATTTGGTTACTTTTGTTAATGGTGTTCACAATACACAAAATGCTTTAAATAATAAATTATGTCAACGAGTACGAATACCAAATCTTAGGTAAAAATCATCTATCTATATTAATATTATAATGCGGAAAAGTTTATTTTAACGCACATATTCTTCGGAACTACTATCCGTAATTTAAAAAAATATTTTTGTATGTGACAGATGAGAAAGACTATTTAACATCACGCTACCACTAATAGGACCAAAGCTGTACTGATAGAAGTTACAAAAACGTGCAAAAATTATTGGATAATTTTTAATTGCACGCGAATAAAGTCGCAGGCACAAAAATGCTTTTATTTTCGTTTTTCATAAAACTATTACTGCTTCTTTATTCTGTTGATTCCAGGATGAATTGCGCGATATTTCTTTATTCTTAATACCTTGTTTTAGACAGGATATTGTCTTCTTCTTCTTTTTTATTTCCGACAACTCAGTCCTCTTTAGAGACTATTATTGCCATTTTCAAGTGATAAGATTTGGGCATTTTGGGCAGATGAAACTATCTCCAATAAGATGGCGATGCTCTTGTTGAGGTTTTCTTGGGAATTTTTGTGGAAATTAATACACCATGCCCCGAATGATTATTCATAATTCACTTCACTTGTGCTCTTCAGCTACACTACATCACGTAAAATGTCGCCTAAATTACACAATATTGGGCTGAATACCTGAGTTTAAGAATAAAAATAAAAATCTCAACATGATAGGTCATGATCTCCCCAAAAACTACAGGATATTGTCTTCTTTAATCCTTTATATGTTTAGGGATGTCGAACACGCTAAAAGTAGTGAAGGGACTGTTTCTCAAGCGCGGTACATGAAACACAACCATGATGATATTATTATGGTGATATAATCTGGTATTTTTAGAAAGTAAAAATTTAGCTTGTTGATTCGCATGCAAGATAGGATATAGACTCCTTTTTAAGTTATAAATAAAGTTGGTTCTCGAGTTAAACGAATCAATACAATTGTTATAACTAGTTTTTATTTTGATATATTCTTTTTGCGGCACAACCCTAGCTGCCAGCGTAACGGGGTGCGCAAAGAGTGTCCTCCATATTTTACTGTATCGAATTCACGTTCGCTCTCGTCAAATAAATTACGTTTAGATTGACCTAAAAAGCTTTAGGTTATACGTCACAATGGTCTTCACTCAGCGATATCACATCATTTCACAGTTACTAAAACAATATTATAGAGCACCTGTAATTTATATCATTATGTTTTTTTTGTGAATTGCATTTCTATATTCATATTATAAACAGGAAATATTTGTATTTTTGTTTGTAACGAATAAACTCAAGATCTATAGACCGATTTCAAAAATTCTTTTACCATTAGAGTGCTACATTAGTCCTAAGTAATATAAGCTACATATAATTTTTTTTAAATTAAAATGATTAAATAAAGTATTAGTTGCACAAGAACGGAGTCGAGGACAAGGTACTTACAAATAATTTCGTTTTGGGTAAGTATATACCTACCAATATTGATCAACGTCTTGAAATAAATGATTTAATAGACAAAATATTTCTGTATCGATCGACAAGCAGCATTGGTTCACACAATCAATATTAACGCGAGCGGAGTTGCGGGTAAAAGCTAGTATTGTATGGATTTAAATGAGTTACTTTGGTTAACTTTAATTTTTGTTAATATTTACTGTTATTTTTTATTTGTTATAGTATCTGCCTATGTAGGTAACTTCGCCAATGCTAAGTGAAAAGAGCCACACAAGCAACAAACACAAACATCCGGACACAGAATCGGGCGGGAATCGAACCCACAGCACGAATCAACGTGGCGGCCGCTTATATTAATTTCAAATTAAGATGACGCAAGTTCTATTTCCCAAAAAAAGGAATGTCTGTGATAATTATGATCTATACATCGTTAGTTATGTGGGGGGATATTAAATATTATCATAGTGTTATAATCTTAGCTTAGTGTGGTAGAAAATGGCTGTATGGAAAATTATTACATAAAAATGTATTTCGTGGACCACCACAACAATTAACTGAGTCTCAATATAACTGTACATACGGTTACAAAATTTGAACAATAGGATTCTGATTTGTTGTGGGCAAGTGTTAGAAATTTTAATTCATTAAATAACCCAATTACACCGATAAAGCTACAAAGTAAATTAGTAATTGATTACAGTTTATTTATTTCTACATGTTCTTATTATTGTTCTATCTCAGTCTCAATGAATTTGCAATGAATAATGAATAAAATTGTGTAACAGGCACATCATTCTAAGCTCTGTGGTTCCGTAAATGAATGAAGTGTATGAATAATGCAGGCCCGTCCGCGATACACCGACAGATATCGGTTAATATTATTACGATCTTACTCTACGTATATCACTTTGGTTATATTTATACTGGTCGTGAAGTGTGTATTTAAAGGTTTGCAGTTCTTCTAATAAATGGTTTTACAACTTTTTAAAATAAAATTCCAGTAAAAAAACCTGTTAAGAGGGAAATACTCACCCGGAGGGTTACCAGGTCTGTGTGGATGCACCCTAAGAGTCATCTGACCATTGCCTGGTGCCTTCCGAATCATTATTGCCACATCTCTACAAGCGTTGTACTACAGGAGCCCGGAAAATATGGCACTATAATTCAGCAGATTGGGATGGACTACTTGAGTTCTTTGCGTCCTATCTTTGGTCACAACTTTGTTTTACATCAGAACACACAAGTACTTGCGCTGACTCTATCGTTGACGTGGTGATGCAAGGGATGGATTGTTTTATCCCATCCTCTATAGTACCGGTTAATTCCGCAGAACCGTTCTGCAAAGGAGAAGGCAGACCTTTTCTGCAAACTTTCTGCTTTCAATTCGACGTTAGACGACGGAGATGCACAGCCGCCTGGAATTTCACGGTGTGCTTACTCGATGCCCGAAATCTGCTTCAATCAAACTGCGATACGGCGCATTATGTTCGCCCTTGATGTCAACAAGTCGAGTGGGCCAGATGGAATTCCTGCAATTGTTGTAAAGACCTGTGCTCCTGAGTTGACTCCTGGACTCATACGCTTGTTTAAGATGTCTTACACATCTGGACAGGTTCCGTGTTCTTGGAAGATAGCCAACATCTACCCTATACCCAAGAAAGGAGACCGTACAGACCCTGCTAATTATAGACTTATTGCGATTACCTCCCTTCTCTCTAAAGTTATGGAGCGAGCCATCAATTCGAAATTGCTAGGGTATCTTGAGGACCATCAGCTAATAAATATATTATCGTGAATACGGATTCCGCCACGGTCGTTCAGCAGGTGACCTTCTTGTTTATCTCACTCAAAGATGGGCTGAAGCCATTGAGAACAAGGGAGAAGCGCTGGTAGTCAGTCTCGATATCGTAAAAGCTTTTGACAGGGTCTGGCATAAGGCTGTTCTCTTTAAATTAATATCATACGGTATCCCTGAGAAATGTTGTGCGTGGGTATCAAGCTCTTTGTCTAGACGAAACGTCAGATTCGTGGTCGATGGCTGTACATCTGATGCTATAGATCTGATCCACAAGGGTCTGTACTATCACCTACATTGTTCATCTTGCATATCAATGACCTATTTAATATACCGAACGTGCATTGTTATGCGGATGATAGTACGGGTGATGCCGTATACTCGAGCCGTGCCAATATTTCTCAAGCACTTATGGATCATAATCGGACCATGCTTGTGTCTGAGATTGAGAGCTCATTGGACAGGGCCTCTAGTTGGGTCAAGCAAGTCAAGCAAACCTTGTCCATTTTAATCCTGGTAAGACTCAAGTTTGTGCGTTTTCCGTTAAGAAAATATCATTCCTCAAAGCACCTAAGTTTCAGAGCATTTATTTACAAATATCCAGTAGTATCAGGATATATCTCGTGATGTACAATTCCGAATGCACTTGGAAAGCAAGGCCAAATTGGCAGCCAAAAAACTTGGTATTCTTAATCGGTCTAAGCGATATTTACACCGAGGCAACGGCTTGTGCTGTACAAAGCGCAAGTACGGCCTCACATGGAGTACTGCTCTCACATCTGGGCCGGTGCTCCTGCCTACCAGCTTGCCCCTTTGGATTCAGTGCAAAAGCGAGCCATCCATGTTGTAGATGATCCCGTACTAACACGCGGTTTAGAATCCTTGGAACTACGTAGCTCTCTATGTTTTCTACCGCATGTACAACGGGGAGTGCTCTGAGGAACTATTTGATATGGTGGCCTCATCACAGTTACAAGGCCGCACCTCTCGCCTTTGGCTAGCTACTCATCCGCATACTTTAAAACTTGGCCGAGTTGTGAAAATAGTTAGGTTCTCTAGAACATTCCTGCCGCGCACATTAGATCTTTGGAACAGACTGCCCGGTACTGTATTCCCCCAAGGTAATGATATGGAGCACTTCAAAAAGGGATTGAAATACGATCTCCATGGTTGGCAACACGGCTGTAATGCCCCTGGTGTTACAGTTGTTCATAGGCGACGGTAACCATTTACCATCAGAAGCGCCGTCTGCATGTTTACTGCCCATTAACATAAAAAAAACACAAGGTCTTTTATAGTAAAAAGTTTAGGCAATCGCTACACGCATCTTTTAGACAAAATATATAAAAATAATAAACGAAGTAAATATAAAAGAAAACAAATCCAAGACACAAAATATCATCAAATGTCGACTGCGTACAAAAATGTCAAGCGAAATGAGGCTATATCAATAATAGTAATATTTGCACAAGGAATCTAATTCAGTTACAATCATAGCAGACTAATCATATGCTTAATGCTATTAAGAGTATTAAAGTTGCATAAGCATTTTTTTATGTTTGTAGCCGTTTCAATAACGGCTCTACGTTAGTAGGCTGTAGGCGGCATTGTTAACAGCGAGATTTGTCTCTATTGACGTGTCACATTGTACTAATGTAAAAAGTCTCCTTTTGCAACAAAAGCTATGCAGAGGCGGGCTCTAAAAATACTGTTAGCGAAACTATGATATCTAAACTAATTTTATAATAGAAATAATTTTCCCTATTGAACGGTTTTATTGATGCTTGACAACTTGAGCATTTATGTCAAATACATATTGAAGCCTAGTTATTGAGGAAAATTTGATATAGCTGCTTAAATCAATTCTTGAAAGGTATATAACGTATTATCCTAACAAATAAAAGCTAATCCGCATATAGCGTCAATTTACCCACAAAAATGCAGTATTAAAATAGACCAGATGCTTTTTTGTTATATTGTAATAATCTTGGTAAATTGCACTTACCTAATGTCGTAAGCTTTCAATACACACGTAACAAAAATCCCGCCATGATAAATTAACTGTATTATGGTAAATATTATTTCAGTATTTGTAAAGTGTATATAATCATGCATATTTGTCTCGTCAGATGATTTTATTCTTAGATTGTAATTAGAGCTGCATTTTTTTTATTTTTAAAATTATTAACAAAAATAACAATTTTACACAAATGTTTGATAATTTTTAAGATATCGTCCACAGTTAGGAATTTATGTTATAACGGCACCTATTATAACCCATTTATTTACATTAAAGGGCGTTGCAGGTATATTGGTGATCTACAATAAATATTAATACGTACTTGTAATGAACGATATTACAAGCTATAACTAATAGGGGATATATCAAGTTTAGGTAAAACTATAAAATAAAACAAAAGAACCAAAAAAAAAACGGTTCATTATTATCCATAAGGCAAGATTGGATAACCAGCAGTACACATTTATTGATTTGTTACAACTATTATCATTTCTATCCTATTAGATAGTGGCAGATGCAACTTTTTTCATTCTAAAAACTCTGATAACTGATAACTGGTGTCTGATAACTTGATAGTTTGATGTTTTAACATGTGTTTGTAACATTAACAAAAAGAAATACATAATTAATGCAAAGCTCTCGAAAATGCAGTGCACCTTTGTTGAGGATTGTTGCTGTACTCGCCATGATATATAAAATACTTTATGCACTAGTAAAAACGAAGATGGAGTTATAAAAGTCACATTGAGTGAACGAACTATATTATGGTCAGTCGCTCTAACTTCGTTTGTATGTGAACGGTCTTACTGTATTTGTATTAGAAATTGTGGGCGGGCGGCCGCGTGGGTGTCGTGACGTCCGCCCGCCCACCGCTAGCTGCACCTAGATTAGGTTTCTGTGCGTTTTCTTGTCGTTCGTTAAATTAAAATTGACATGTTATTTTTTAAGACGTAAAAGTGCTTACATTTCAGATCAGTGTTTTTTTGTGTTGCATTGCTAATGAAGTTGGGTAAACAGCTAATTAAATCAATTTCTATAGAAGCTTCTCTACTGCGTATGAAGTTGAGAGCGTTAGTTGTAGTTAGAAGAAATTCATGATCTCTTGTTATGTAAACGCGCTACATAAAGGCCTTATTTAATGTAAATCAACCAATTGAATAAAGCTACTATAATATTATTCTTTAACATGTATTATATTTTCAAAGAAAAATCAAGGATTTCATACCTCTTTTAAAGTTTTGCAGTTTTATTGTCACTCATTTTGTCGTTATTATTAATCAGCAAAAAAAAAATATGATTCTGGAATAGTTTTAATTTGCTTAACAGGTCAATATTACTTATATCAGCCAATTATATATTGCTATTGCTGAGAATAGGGGCGGAACGCCTCGTGTGTATGTCATCATACCTATAGCCTATAGACCGAAACACTGCTCTCATACGACAGAATTAGTTATGGTGATAGTGATTTGAGCTTGTTTCTTATATAAATTCTATACTTTTTTCGTTAACCTGCTTATCATATTAGCTGTTAAAGCATGGTTTTTAATTCGATAAAGTTTAATAAATTCTTAAGTAATAAACTGAATTCTCTCAACCATCAGATTCAGATTTCGAACAAAAAAAACTCACTCTACTAAAGTAATTTCAAGTGTTTCCTTTTGTGCATGATATAATATAGATGTGATTACAGAAACACTCAGGTTTTTGAATAAAATTAAGTGGACCTAGAAAGTAGATAATTAGCAACATTATGCATTTAAACGTTACATACATATACAATATGTAATTGCACTCTTAAAAGCGACACTAAAATCGCTATGATTTTTTGTTTAAATATTTTACTTTTCGCTTTGGTCTAAATAGAATGATCCTTTTATTATTAAGTAAAACTCGGTCGCCTAGACATTTTGATATAAATGTCACACAAAAACTATAAATGAACTATAAATTTGTAATAACATCAACCTAATATGAAATTTTATTATTTATAATCGTAAAGAAATTGAAACGTATAGTCCAGCTTGAGTATAGATGTAGAAATGAATAATATTGATATGTATTTACTGGTGTAGAAGCGATAGCGTGGGTGAGAGCGGAATTACATTGTAAAGACACGTGTCTATAATTTATATATTTATTACAAATTAATACTGAATCATCTAAGCACAGTAATAATGTAGATTTGTATAAAATTTTATAAAGTATGTAAACACTGGAACGGGATTTGTACCATCCTTAATATGTGCTACTTGGAATTTTTTAGCACTTCGTTTGTATACAGACATGAGGTACAGGTTAGATTTTTAGTTAAGTTACCAGCTATCTAACAGAGAAAATTGCAGGTAAGTCCGTCGAGAAATTAATTTACTACAAAATTTTAACTGTAAACCCTAACCAGGAAGAAATATTTTCATTCAACTATATCAAAATCTGGCAAGTAGTTTTAGTGTAATACGGCGCACAGGGATCAGACAAAGTAATTATTTTTAACCTCCTTATAGTTAACAAACAACATTTCGATTATATTTTTCAATATGTATCAATAGTACTGGCATGATAAAATAAAAATATATTGACCTTTTATTACCGTCATAAAACAGTAAGTAGCAAGACCTTTCACCTTATAAATAAGAAGCTTCTTAGGTCATAGTTATGTTATTTTTAGAACCGTGTAGGTGTAAGACAGGATACGTGGGTAAAATATATAATAAATATTGCAGCTATTTTTTTATTTCCAAAACGATGAAGTCATTTTAGCGAAACTTGTCAATAGATTCTTCTAAAAATAAAAAGTAACGAAGGAGTTTTCTGTTTATTATAAAGTATTTATTATTTCAACATCATTTATTACTTCAGAAAAAAAGAGCTAAATATTATAAATTTGAATTACTTCAATAAAATATAAATATATTAACCAAATAGTGAATTTAAATCTCGTTGTTGAACTTTATTAAACAAACAGTATTTTAATATCATAAACGTGGTTTTAAAGTAAATTAGTGTGTGATGCCATCATTACGTAAACAGTTGAGAAGGCACGATAATCACCAGCACGTAACAAGCTTCCGTTCCTCTTATGTTTGATAAGAAATATAAGATAAGTTAATTTACATCATTCGTTTAAATGTTGAACAATTTCCGGTCGTGGATATGGAACTAGATAACGAAACCAACTTGGAACGATGATCGTACACTGGGGTCGTCCTCGGACATCGTATCTAAAGGCCCTGTATTAGAATTCTGGAATGACATTGAATCATTTCCAATGTAAACATTAATTTACGATTTAACTATTGCATTTTTACTATTAAAGTTGCTTTTCGAAAATACTATGGTATAAAACTCTTATTTGTTTGACTGTTACTAATGTGCATTACATAAAGCAAGCCGTAAAACTTCAATTTGCGGTCTGGAAAAATTCTAGCGTATAGCGCAGTTATTTCATTTATTATAACATTTAAGTAATCTCACTTTGTTTTTGAATGCTGAAATCTTACATTAGTGATTTTTTTTAATACAGGTTATTTATTATATTATAATAAAGTGTTTGTGTAATAGTTTTAGCGCTTGCATTTGTAATATTTTCTGTCTTTAAAATACCTGATGAAGACATTCGTAATTAAATTAATATTCCTTGATGCGAAATATAAAAATTTCGGCATTTTAACGTAATTAAGCGTTTTCTACGATAATATAGGCGACGTTTAATGTTCATTATCATATTTATCATTTATTGACCTCTTAAGTACTTTTACTATTTCATTATCACAATTAATTACTTGTATATGGAAAGAATAAAAAATGAGCTCTCTTATACTTTCTTCAATTGTAGTTTTTTGCTATTTGCCTATTCGAGCAAAGCATAATTTTATGTACCCTCGATCTTTATTCGTTTTTAATTCTTCAGGAGTAAATTTAAACGACGAAAATATACAATACTCGACTACAGCATCACTTAATTATTCAGGAATGACATAAGAACCCTTTTCATGGAAAATTACATATGGGTGCTAAATTTCTTTATGACTGTTATATATGTGAAATAGTGTTGAAATTCGGCGTTTTATCCTGTATCCCGGATCAACTCTTTTTTTAATGTAATAAGAACTATCCTATATATTGATCCGTAGATAATATTAGCTATACCAATGTCAAATTTCATCCAAATCTGTTTTGTGTGTCCACATTTATAAGTGCTGGGGACAAAGCTTTTACGAGTATTAGAACATAGACAACCACCAAACTATGGTTTTCCTTATTGCAGTGTATGAAAGTACATCTATATTAATATTATAAAGTGGAAAGGATTGTTCATTTGTTTGAACGCGCTAATCCTGCCAGTCGGATTTCATCATTTCTTTTAATATCTTGACGTATTTGAATCACTATTTTGCGATAATGGCTTACGCATAAAAGATAGGTAAATGTTGTCGCGGGCTTTTTTGTAGGACTATTTAAGATAAACATTTCCATTATACATTATACACGAGTAACTCTAACGGTTTTTGCAGCGCACGCGAGAATAGCTCGCAGATGCCAGAATTTTTTCCTACTTACTTGACACTTATCGTTATATTTCGGACAATTCACACAATATCTTTAAAAAATATACTGTGTTATAGTGATGTATAAGCTATATTAATCTAAAGTTTCATTAAAATCCATTTAGTAGTTTTTGCGTAAAAGAGTAACAAACATCAATACATCTATACACCCATACTTAAAAACTTTCACGTTTATAATATTAGTAGGATTTATATTATCAACTTTATATTTGTACAGCCTAAATAGTATGTGTTTTTGTTATTAGTATTAATAGTTGAACGTCACACTGTTCAAGGGCCTGTCTTCTCTATCGGATAACTTTATTACTAGATTAACGGTTAAGCAGCGTTTCCAACTGTTTAGACAGATTAATTGTTTTCCTTATGTACTTGACTGTTATTTTGTATATACATAGTGTATTTATGTGTGTATATTTATATAATTACTTTGGATAACTGTCCTAAAGGGAAGAGGGTGATATTAACGGTCCTAAATCAGAATCTTAAAAACAAAGAGTCTATAATAATTATAATAAAACAACAATAATCATAATTTAACTCAACTTTTCATCTTTAGTTTAAAATAAATACTATTTTCATTAGCCAGTACGAGTTGTTAGAGCTCAATAAAGCTTTTGTTCGTTTTTTTCTGTTCAGTAGACTACATGCGTAAGACGTATACACAAGTTAAATATAGTTATTTATTTTGTCAAGTAGTATTTTTACGTTAATTAAAACTATCTCTTGATGTTGTTATGAGCGGAGAACCACTGAACCAATTCATCTAATTGTCCTTTTTAAGTCATAGATAATATATAATCTGGCCTCGTTTTAATACCTATATAATGTACGTTAAGAAATAAATACATATAATACATAATGAGGACTATATCATACAATTTATAACATTTACACAACAAGATATTACTATTGTATGTAATCTTGAAACACTGCATTCAAACCTCTTCACCAAATCATATAAATTTCACCTTTGTTTCATTATCAAATAAATCATATATCTGTTTAAATGAACTTTTTGTAGTTTACCCGAGCGGAGTCAAGGATAGAGGTAATAATAGTGCATAAACTTTATCTATATAGCCACCAGGCTATTAGATTTGTATTGAATGTATACACAACTTAGTTTAAAATGCATTATTCTGCCTTTTCAGACACTACGCAGTAGAAAAGCAACGCGGTCGATCAGAGGTCGATCTGTTACGTCCTATTTGACCCGCGACTCGGGCGGCGGAGGCGCGGCATTGTAAGGCACAGGTAACGAAGTATGTTCATAATGTATGTATATACGAAGACCAATGTTTTTAAAGACTCTCAGTAACTGTGAAAAAATATTTAAGATAAAGTAATTGTCTTTTTCATTTTAATTCTAGAAAAAAAACAACTTTTTGATTGATATTGTGGGTTTTTTCATTAATACGCTAAAGATAGTAATATTAGTTTTTTAATACAGTAATAATATAAAAACAATATGTCTGATAAGTAAAATGACTATGTTCTCACTATATTCTATGTGTAATATAAGGCTGAAATAAAAAAATACCATCAAAAGATGAGCATATCTTGACAGTTGGGCGTGATTACTTTTGCTCCATAATCACCATTATGTAATATTCTTTACTTTCATAAAGGATATCCTTTTTGCTTTGGATTTCTGAATAAATATTATACTTGAAAATAAAAATAACATTCATGTACGACATTTATTATTTGCTATTTGGTGCAAATTTTGTTAATCTTCCATGTTTTAAAAAACGTGGTGGAAATAGATTAGTGCTAAACTTTTTTCATCCAACCCATCTTGACCTTTATGACAGTTGTAACATAATTTCATAGTATGAGTGTAAAGATCTAAACAAAAATTGAACACGTATGTAATAGTTCACCATATCAACGTGTCAGGGGCGGAGTATGTATATGCAGTTTACACTTGGTACCATCTACCGGCAGCTGAAATCGACGGTTATACACACAAAGCCGAAAGAAGGTCAGATATTTTTTCTTAGGCAGGTGGAAGATCTAACCGACCGGAACGATTGTTCAACGTATCCGACTTCATACGTTTTCTAGGTGGTACGGTATTATAAAGTCATTTGATGGATAATTGGCTTTGATTGGGTAGAAAACCAAGTATTATAGATATTAACGTGTTTGGATACCACAAGTAAGACGGTTAGAGAAGAAGTATTGCCACAGATATAACAACACTTATAAGTGTACGCCCCTTAATATAAGGAGGTATTGTAAACCAAACACGAAAAAAGCACACAATAAAGTTATAAAAAATATAAAGCCTTAAGTAATTATAAAAATTTATTCTTACGAAAACAGCTGAGTCAGTAGTTTATTTAAATTTAAAGTACCTACACATATTATATTGACTGCTAATGTTTTTATTTAAAGATGCCGGCAATGAAAAGTGCAATTTCCGTTTTAATAGTTTATTTCGCAATATATGATTTCAGTTAATATGAAAATTGGAAACTGTAATTAATGCAATTAGTGTCTAAGTTTGCATTCCTACCTACGGCGGGGCTTTTGCCTCTACCTTTTGGATTAAGCTGTATTTATACTTAATAATGCAAAACGACCGCTACATTTATCTGAACAAAATAAAAAATCAAGAATGAATAATTTATGAATTGTGATTTTTTATCAAGAATGGGATAAATGAAAAAATAATATTTAAAACTAGTAGGTACATTTGTTACAGTGCGTAAAACGTTTTTAAATTCTGAGTGGAATATACTTAAATTTTCGACACGAAGACACGAAAGTTTTGTAGTAATCAAAAAATTACGTTAAATATTCAGAAAAATAGACAAAATCAGTACTTTTCAGTAAGTTATTTCAATGATGACAAATAACAAAAACAATTAACGATCACCTGTTTGTGTACTACATGATTAGTTATTTTTACTGTAGTTTAACTTTCAAGCCAGTATAACTTTATGATAATTTGTTCTTATAAGGTAATTGAAAAAACAAGGCTGAAATTATGAGAATGAAGTTTAAGTTACATTAAGGAAGTTCTCACTATGATTAAACAAATTAAACATGTTTTGTGAATCAGTTTAAATTATAAATTAAAATTTCTAAATGTATGATCGATTCGCAAATCAATTGGTAATATGCCTATTCTATGATAACCACTACATTCAAAATGGTCGAACACAAAACACCGTTAACATTTAACAAGAAATGTTTCTAATAAACATATTCAGAACTCATAAATACTTTACTTAATTCCACTATATTTATTGTTCCTAATCTTTAAATATTCACCCATTCATATGTTATATTTGACATAAATCGACACCAAAATAGGGGAGCCGCGTTGTAAACAACTAACACGCGAGCAACAAGTCGCGGGGGCGTATTACCATCCGATGAATACGGCACGACTTCTTCCGGCTTTTAACAATATTCGCGATCGCATCTAAACCTGTTCGCCACCCACTACATCCGATGAATTAGTTTATGGACATGCGCGATAACTTTAAAATTTCGCTAATAATACCAAAGGTTACGCGCGATATGAACTGAAGTTGCAGATTAGTGACACAGCTGTCGGTGTCCTGTTTTATATTTGTACAATATACAACACCAGTAGCACATAAATTAATCTAATTTTTAAACAAATGTATTACTACATACAATCATTAGATGAATTCAAGTAAAATATACAAAAATATAAAAGGTTAAAAAGATATTTCAATGTGATTACATCGTTTTTTTAGTAACTACGTCATAAGCTCGCAATTTGCATATAGAATAAACTCAGATTTGTACCAGTATATGCATCGTGATCCACGCCGACAAATTGTGCCGTGAAACTGTCGCTGCGGTTTTCACGATCCGACAAACGTGTCGGTGGCAAATCAGCAATCATCGTAACAAGGATTTGTTTTGATGTCGGGACTGTAACCGCGTGGCGACACACCGCGGTGCACAGAGTAGACTGGCGCGCAATACACAAGAAAAGGATGGAATGCAATCTACGCATGCGCCAATATACAGGCGGGAAGCATATTCTAGAAACGACTTCCGTAAACATCGCGTCGGGAAAAACCGCGAAACATATCGCCTTTTGACTTTTGCGGTATTTTTAAATTATTGTATTAAAGACAACGTATTTAATTTTATCGAAAGTACCCTCTCATGTATGAGATAAAATAAGAGATTCAATTTTATTTCATTTCTTTCGTCAATACTTGACTAGTCTGTTTCACAGGTGTATTGACATTATTGATTACTAGCTTCTGCCCGCGACTTCACCCGCGTAATAAGTTAAAATAATATTGAACTGGAATTACTATCCCAATGGAATACATTCCCGAAATAAAAAGTATCCTATTTGTTAATGCAGGAAATGGTCTATTTACATGAAAATTTTCGCCCAAATTTGTTTAACGGTTTAGGTGTGATAGTGGAACAAAGAAAGAATAAACAAACATCCATACTTTCATATTGCTATTATTACGGGATTTTACCCGCGGCTTCGCTCGCGTGGTAATTTGAAAAAACTTTTCCAGGGCGAATAAGACACCGATCATGTATACACAACAAAGCACTATTTAAGGACGCTAGTGTAAGCACTGTTGTGTCCCCTCGGGCTCGAGCGCCCCTCGGGTTCGTCCCCCTAGTTCAGGTGAAGCTGTAAAAGCCCCTCAGGCTAACAGTATAGGTCACATAAAAAAAAGCACTGTTGTGTGTATTTTCATTAACCGTTAAGACATGTAAATTTAGAGCATTGGACACACGTGAACATGCTATTATGACAAAACTGAGCTTTTGAATTGAAATTACATTTATCATTACATTTTCACCTCTACCTTGTCACCAACACCACATCTACACCAACAATATTCCGCCCGAGTTCTGTGAAGTGAATATTTGTTCCGTTGCATAATCGCGGCGCATCCAAATTACGCATGAGCATCACCGGGACACCTAATTTTAAATGCAGTTTCTGTAAGGTTACACCTGAGAGCTCTAGGGAATTTTCTCTTTGCCAAAAATCAAGTCGTTTGTTTGGTTTGATACGACCAGCATTGCGACACACACGACAGTTTAAATGAGTGCGATAAATAAACATCGACGTCTTCTCCGGCAAAACTTCGAGCTACACGGAGGTACAGGTGTTGCAGAGATACTTCAAAGTGACCTGCAACTACTAAGTCTATCTCGGGAAACTAAAGACAAATGGTGGCAAAATAAAGTTCGCCATATGCAGTGGCTGGCTGACACGAACCAAGTTGGTGAATTTTACAGTGAGGTTCGTTGATTGACTGGTACGTCCTTACCTGATAGAGGACCCTTAAAATCTACTGGAAGCGAATATCTTCTCTGAAGTATAGAGGAAGTACGACAGTGATGGGCGAAGCATTTTAATACCTTACTCAATCTGGATCGACCAGTTAACTTGGAATATATTCGATCTATCCCTCAATCTACCATTGTTGTTGAGTTAGATGAGTCGCTGTCACTTGGTGAAGTAATTAATGCTATAAAACAACAACAGAATAAATGAGCGGTTAGCATTGATTTCATACCAGGAGAGCTTAAATATGGCGGTGAGGAATTGTATAAATCTGTGTGGGAACTTTTTGATCTTATGTGGAAAAAAGAACATGCCCCATCGACTTTCCAGATATCACGAATCCGGGCTCTGTATAAGGTTAAGGGTGACCGTTCGGACTGCAAATTTTACCGAGGTATTTCGATGTTATCAGCTCCTGGAAAAGTCTTTACCAGAGTACTTTTGAACCGCCTCTTTAAACTCTTTCAGAAAAGACTTTGTCAGAATCACAATTCGGTTTTCGTTCAAATCGAGGTACATTCGAAGCAATATTCTCTGCACGCCCAGTGCAAGAAAAGACCAGACAGTAGGGTCTACCTATATGTCTATGCTTTGTGGATCTTGAGAAGGCGTTTGATAGCATACCTCGTGAAGCCCTATGGATTGTGTTAAGAAAGATAGGTTGTACAGATATGTTTGTTAGGCTCCCGAGACTGCATGATGACATGAAGTGCTACGGTGTTGTACTAAAGGAACCGTCTGAGTTCTTCCCAGTCACCTGTGGAGTGAAACAAGGATGCGTTTTAGCACGTACTCTGTTCACACTGTACTTTGTATCGTAGTTGAGGAGGTTGTTCAATCGACTTCAGAGGGAATCAGTATCTGTTACCGCGCCGATGGCAATCTTTTCAAGTTAGCCAGGTTCACAAAGGTGTCTTACGTGATAGTTACCAAGATTCTATATGCGGATGCCCTGTGCTTTATGGCAGAATCTTCAGAAGGCCTACAGAAGCTTATGTCACAAGTTCACGAGACATGCCGTAGATTTGGCTTAAAAGTTAGTGTCAAAAAGATGGAGGTCAGTCAGTTTCATTACCTGGGGAGCACAGTAACTTCTAAGTGTGACCTTGATGTAGAAGTGAATAGAAGACTAAACTCTGCAGCTGCAGCTTTTGACAAACTATACTTCAGGGTCTTCTATTCGCATGACTTGAAATTGTCTACAAAAATCTCTATATATATATGGCAATCGTGTTGTCGAATCTCTTATACTCCTCGGATACGTGAACGGTTTACCATCTCCATATCAGCATGTGGGATTAATTTCACATAAAGTGCCTACGGAAAATTTTAAAGATCAAGTGGTCTGCCCGTGTACGAAACACCGATGTGCTGCGACGAGCAAATGTGTGCACTATCGAGGCATATTTAATGCGTAGATAGCTTCGCTGGTGCGGACACATATCACGTCTGCCGGAGGAGCGAGTGGCAAAGCTTATCTTTTACTCTGAGCTCAAGAGTAGCAAGCGTAAATAAGGCGGGCAACTCCTCAGATAAAAAGATGTGCTGAAGCGTCATACGAAGAACTGTGACATTGATACCTCGAAATGGGAAGAGCTGGCAACAAAACGTTCTAGTTGGAAAGCGTTGATGGTAACGAAGTTCCAAGCCTTTGAAGTATAACGACGTGCTGCACTTGATACCAGACGTGATGAATTGAAAGCCCGACCACCAGCGGAAATCAATTATACCTATAGGAACGGTGTTCTCCATGTTAGCATGCGGGCGCACTTTTCAGAAAAGGATTAGCTATATTAGCTACACCAAAGCCCACAAACGCCGGAGTTGAAGCAATTTCAATGGCCGAAAGCGGTCAGGAATTCATCGTCATCATCATCATTGATAGGATTGATAGGATGAATACAGTCTAATAAATAGGTAATTGATTACGCCAAATTTAAAACTAAATACAAATATGTAATGAAATTAATATCCCACGTGTTTTATTAATACGTAAATCGTCGGTTCTTGAAAGCTGTAACATTGTCAATAGCATGATTATTTTTTATGCACAAATATTGAATTGAATTTCAAAAGAAGTTTTGTATGACCCAGGCGATTCATATTACCCTAATATAAGTGTAGTGGGTCTTTATGAGGTACTCCCTTAACAAAACGTCTGGGAAGATAATTGCTTGATGTGTGATGATATCGGTCGGTCCTTGTTGATGGCCATTGTGCGGTTTAAGCGATATTTAAGTGGTAATGAAGTGACTTTGATTTTATGGTTTTGCAAATGTAAAATATATTTAGGAATTAAATTTAAGCTCTTGTATTTATATACTGGTACCTGTGTGTGTGCCTCCACTCGCCTAAAGTGCCTACAAAAAATCTTTTAAAACATTACGTGATTTGTTGTTTTCTTAAGTCAAATGTTGAATGAATAAATTTTATTGAATGTTTTAGATTGTACTGCAAGATAATGTAGTGAGGGTATATATTTTTTGTTGCCTTAATTTCATATTATCCTTATATATATCCTTACATTGCTAACTGTATCAAAATATATAAAACTGAGACGGAGGATAAAGAACATATCAATAAAAACATATAAATTGTTTCAGGGGTTCTCGAGTTATAAGGACATTAACGCACAAAACCATAGAGGTTGCCTTTAATAATAATTAAATATATGAAAGGTAATGTAAATATGTATTATTTTTCATTAGCCCAAACAGCAACAAACAGGCACACATCCAATCTGATTATGATTGGCTATCATGCTATAAAGACGGTTGTGATACCTGAAGCTTTACTGCCGATTTAAAGATTTTTATTATATCCTCCTTTTTAAGAACCCCGTGTATTAAAATCATAGAGGAATACCTAGTGTGGTGAGACTTGTTCTACAACCCCACAGTACGTGATATAAAAGAACTAGATAATTAGTGTTGCCATGAATGATCTAGATTTTAAAGTGTGAAGATGAGCATCTGAAGCGATGATAGCTCAGGTGGTAGTGTGTACGAACGACGCGTCAAGAGACGTGGGTTTGAATTCACCTATAATAAGCTTGTGCTTTCAGTGAAGAAAACATCGTGATGAAACCATAGCATGATGATAGGGCTTTTTCTAATGCCCGCCCAGTTAGCTACCACCCTCAACGAAATAAAACTAATTTAAACGGATTTTATCGCGGTTATTTATTAATTTTGATCCTGACGTTTCGAAAGCTTTTCAGCCTTCGTGGTCACGGGGCGGACTGGGGTTTGAACGCCGGGTTCAAAATTAATAAATAACCGGGATAAGATCCGTTTAAATTAGTTTTATTTCGATGAATAATATTCCCGTAAACATAAGAAATCATTACCACCCTCAAGTTGAAAATTTGCCGCCAAATACCTGTAGGTGTGTTCCGGCAGTTGTCCTTGAGAAACACTCCCTCCACTAGGCTTAGCGTGTCCATCATTTTGGGCCACGTCGTCACTTAAAATCAGATGAGATTGTTCCCAAACAGTAAACCTTAACTAAAAAAAAGAGCAAACTTCAGTCCATGGAAGAAGGTGCGAGTTTGTATATTTATTTAGCTCTAATCTACTACGTCTTGATGACGAAGTTGAAAATATGATTTTAGCATTTAATATGCGTAATTTATGCATATAGCATTATAATTAATATCGCGTACGCACTATTCACAAGATGTCTTTTTGAAGTTTAATAATAGCCGAATCCGTTTTAGTAAGTAAAGAAAATTTAAAGAATTTTAATTTGCCACATAAAGTATGTTTTAAAATATGGAATCTTTATAATAATTAATTATAAACGTATATAATGAGATTTGAATACCTACTGCAGTTTATTTTTAGCCTTTACTTTGCTTTATTTTCTATCTTATCAATGTATATAAAATGTGCATATTTGGTTGATAGCTCTAAGTGCATACTTATATAAAAATTTGCAAGTAAATGCAAATAGATTTGGATAATATATGGTACTTAATAAGTTTTAATTAAAAATGGAATATTCGATGTTACAATAACATTACTTACCTAAGTAAAATCCAAATACATAGCCATGCTTACCTGTAACAATAAAAAAGGTTAAAATTAAATACTTAAAACACAAAAAAATTAAATATCGGATTTCCATATAATTAAATGGTTTTAAAACAAACAGTATTGGATTGAGCAATGGATACCGGTGGCTAGCAAAATATTTTGCTTATTTTTGAATAGTAATAATAAGGCATACCGATCTCGGCCGATCATTTAAAAGTATCTGCAGTTTTTACGTAAGTTTTGTTTCAGCTGAAAAAAGCAGTGGAAATATTTTACAGAGTTTTATTTTCATTTATTTAGTTCTTAACCACACTAGCCTCTCACGCTAATAAGTTATATGGTAAGTTTGGAATGTGAAATCGGCGCTAAGTTATAGTTGTTAATAAAATACTCTACGTACTTAGCTACAGAATATCAAGTTCGGAGTAATAAGTGTCTAGGCAACCTTTTTTAATAATAGCATCTGCCTATGTAGGCAATTTCTTCGATGACAAATGTGAAAGATTTTATACGGCCAGCATTTAGAAAATGCTAAAGGTTCTGTAAGATGAGATGATACCAGAATCCCGGAATTATATAGTTCTTATTATTCCGACATAAATTGTGGCAACACTGTTGGCAGTCTAAACATTAAGCCTTTTTTACATAGTACTGAGTATATCAACAAAAACGTACCGTTTCTACGGTGTTACTATAAAAACATTGTACCATGTATTCTTTTTTGCATAATCCGTTGTTCTTAGTTTTTTTCAAACCTGCATATATAAAATCTTGTGTACGTTTGTTAGTGATCGTGTAGTTTTTAAACGAGTTGACTGGTAAAAGTCAAATTCATGTAACCCTTATTAATTACCGATAGGAGCAGAATAACGTCTACCAGGCCAGATAGTTTTTACATATTTTAGTGAAAAGGCAAAGTGATGACCGAACCGACAGTAGTCGTAAGGGTTTAGATAAATTTTTAGGGCGAATGCTGAGCGCACTCAGCCACGAGGCAGAGGGCGCAAAGGGGCCAGAATGGCTGAACCTCGGCTTCGACTGCTACCGGAAAACGAAAAATTTCGCGAGCCTAACTAACCAACAGGTCCTAACTTACTAAGTATAGTGGTCCTAACAATGACATCGGGCAAGTCGCGCAAGGACCGCGGGGTAGTTCCTTACAGAACCGTGTACTTAACGCGTGGGTGTGCACGAATGATATGCAGTGTAATGAAGTACTCTCAGTGATGTACAGCATCGCTGTATCGCGTGAGCAGTCACTTGAGAGCTCCTATCCAGAGAATCGAACCTAGGCTCAAGCGTCTGCGAAGCAAGGCCACGGCGGGTGTGCGGGAGCGAAATTAATCACTCGCCCTCGGCGATATATGCGACGCGAACATATGCGATTGGTGCAGACGGCAGGGAAGAGCGCATTCAATCTCGTTATTTTATCGACGGAGTCGGTGAAAGAGTTACGCGGCCGGCGCGCCAAGATTGCGTAACAGAGCCATATCCATGGAGCTTTTTTGTCACCGTATGTCAGGTCGAAAAAAAAAGTAAAGTGATAGCATTTTCCCTGATAGTAGGTATATCACCAAGCGATTAGTTATCTATCGGGGTCGTTATTGTCATGCTGGTCTAAGGACCTTTCGATAGCAGCAGGTACACTGGCTGCTTCCGAAACACAACATACCAAATATGTAGCGCTCAACTTTTCAACCTAAAACTTGATTTATATTTAAAACTAGATCAAATCGATGCATGTTTTATACCTTTGATCTACTAATTCTCTGACAATTAGTATATATATTGTACATAACAGTAATATTTTTTCAAGTTAATAAAATACCAGTGAATAATTTATCCTATGTTATTATATTTCCTTGTAATGTTTTATATATATTTTAATTTTTTTTAATGTATAAAAAGGTCTTTGATCGTTACAGATGGTAATACTGATTATGTTATTAAAGAGTAACCATACATTCGCGGCTGTAGTCGCATGTTTTGATAATTAAATAGATTCTAAACTAAAGAAGTAAACTTAGTATTAATATGTTAGAATATAACAAAATATACAGTTTATATAATAAAATAAATTATATACGAAAATTAACTTCAAGGTTTTGGTTATTCAATAAATAAGTTCAAAATAATCGTAAATAAGACATTATATCGTGTACATCAAAATCTAAAACAATGTACAAGATACTACAGAGTTTCAAAACGTATTAAAAGATCAGATTTACTAAATTTTAGGGTAAAATAGATTTTAGAATTAGTTGTACCGCTATACTATATACATATGTATATACAGATTAACATATAATGTAATACGCTTAAATAATTGTATATACAAAATATAATAATCATCTATTTAGAATTAAAATGTCGGTATTTTATATAACTAATTTTAGTACAATATATTTTGGACTATATTAACATTATTAACTTTAATATGATTGTTAAATCTGTTGTGAAATTTAAACAAATGAAATTGAGTTTTCTTCTAGGAATTTTAACGGGTAATACTTAGGTCGCAATGTGAGGCGTGTGAAAAGAGTACCTCCGGCATATATTCACATGTAACTTTTGATTTTCCAACTTTATTAAATGGTCAATGTTTTTCGTATTGTGGTTTGTAGCATTTTATGTTAGGATATTACTTGTGCCGGCACGGGGACAAAAAATCGTTATTGTTAAGTCGGAGTAATTGTCCTTATAGAAATGCATCAGTACTGTCTGGATTTGATGATATGGCTTGAACGGCATTCTAATCCCTTAGTATTGTGACCAAGGCGTCCTACGATGAAGTTGGCTAACAGCATGTATTATGCTTTTGTTTTTTCAAATCATTACATTATACCGGCTGATTGCATAGAACTTTTATTGTTGTATACGAAAACAGTAGAAAACCCCAATAGTTACAACTCTTATGTTTAAGTGTTCATTAAGTATGTAAGGAATAGTATTACTAATAATTATTTACAAAAGCAGTGTTTAAAGTACGCATATTAATAAGCTACCTTATTTAAATCTAAACGCTGATTAAAAGCAAATACCAACATTCTAACGATTCAGATATTTTAATTCTTTATTGATTTTGTCTTGGATTAAACCTAATGTTGCTTAACCGTAACAATATGCTAGGTTTAGTAAGCTTGAGTGGATATCAAGAGCAAGTACCAGGAGACAACCATAGACGTTTGACGACAGGTTTTCAACTTGAGCCTAGTAATTAGCCAAAGGGGCATTAGTAAATTACTACCATCATATTATGGTTTTATTACGATATTTTCTTTTGCCGAAAGCTCAATCACTAATTGAACTATTTTATTACTACAATAATATTCAACTATTGAATAATATATAAAGCATGTTTTGTGTTGATGATACCATATGAAATTTATCATTGGTGCTTGTTAATATAAATCAAAGGTTACTGAAGCCTAGCAGAAACTACACAGTTCACATTATCGGAATGAAAATTTTCCATTGCAAAATAACATTACGTTTTATAGCTACAAGATTTAATGTAGCACGTAAATACTGCTGAAAATGACAGCCATCAATTACAAAATCATTAATGAAAACCCCAAATATGAAGTGGTAAAATAATAAAATCGAAACGTCCAGATCCGCTGCGCAAATTGCGGGCCACCAGCGCTCGCTTACGATTTATTCATATAAGTAAATTGAGCACTTGCACCCTTTTTTGGTTTATTTGATGATCGCTGTAAAATCATACTTATAGGGACACTTATTCTTTTGGTTCGAATAGATGAATTGTTAATATGTGTGTTTTTATTCAATATGTTTTACATAGACATTTTTAACAAGAAAACAATGATTTATGATACTTATCCATTTAACTCTAAATTATATCCAGAATTCCTAATTATTTATATATAAGCTTGTTTTAGTCATTAAATTATAGTACTATACGAATATCACATATATTATGATTATAACTAAATATCTAGTAGAACCTACCGGTTCAGTATACAGATGAAGGCATTTTTAACGTACTCGCAGAATAAACTTATTTCGTACGCCTTTTCCAATTTATGGTAACAAGTTTGCGATTTTTAGTATTCTATGAACAGAAGTAACTGTAAAATGTAACAATATTCTCGCACAATTCTATTTGCCACACGTGCCGAATAAAATATGTAAAACAAAATATCTGAATTTACAAACACTGAACGCGGTATTTTATATTGTGAATAGGTTAGTCTATGTTGTTGCATTTAGTCTATTTTTGTTTGCAGTTATTCTTTTGTTACTAAATGGTATAATTTTATAATATTTATATATATATCTATATTTTTTATACAGTTTTAATTTTTATACAGAAAAACACTACTTCAACTATACTCTTTCTTTTAATTTGATATTAAAATCTGTTGTCCCCGGAACGGTTAAGAAAACATGGGTTTAGGTTACTCTTGTATTTTTAACCAAATACCACAATAAGATATATATCGTTATACAGTCAAGCAACGTAGAAGTAGTTCATATAGCAAAGATTTTTATATACAATATGTTATATGCGTTACTATACTAATGAATCTATTTTCAACTGTACGATATTTAAAGTTTCATTGTTATTAGTTGTCTCCTACAGATGGAAATTCGAGAGCAATTCATATATTTTTAAGTTTGAATTTTTGCGACTGTTTGATCACAAAATGTTTTTTAACTTAATTTTAACTTTAACTTAACAAAATCAACTTCTTTGTACGCGCAATATGCGTTGATGGCAGTAGGTAAAAAGGTTTTCTCTTTACGTATTAGTTCCTACATGTCTGTATAGGAATTTCCAAATTGTGTATTATTACTTTCATTACGTGAACTTAATATATCATAAAATAATATAATGAACTGCTTAATGTGTTAAATATACTACAGAGAAGTTGAATAGCTTATACAAGAAAACCTTGTTTTTATACATTTTAACGCATAGCAAATCACATTACATTTCTACTCATGCAAACAACTAAAAATGACTTAATACTATGTTATACTTCATGTATAAAAATTACAAAACACAAAAATATTAATATAACTTACCAGAAAATCAATATATTTAGCAGTTAAAAGATCTAATTTGCTTCCAATATCATAGTCATGGCCCCAATTAGTGCACATTAATTCACAGATTCGTCGAATTAATAAAATTAAACTTAATTTTACGACAGTAGAAATTAGAAACTTAATTCCGAAGATAATTTTCGTTTGGTACATAAGTTTAAAAATTATATTTATGCATCGTTGTTTACTTTCTGTATTAACTGAAAATAATGAATAAACTAGACCAAATCTTTTTACCTTTGAATCCATTTGTCGGTACAGCAGCGAGCTAATTACATTTTTCTTAGCTGTTAAAGATTTATTCACTAATTTCCTCGACTTTCATCGTTATGTCTACAACTCGACTATAGTCTTTGACTTATAATCGTGAATACTAGTTAAAATCACAATTTCTTACGCTAAATATTTTTTTGGGGGTTCGACTACTATGAAAGACTTTAGAAATAATATTACATCATTTCGCTTAGGTTAAATAAAATAAACCTAATGCAGTAATATTGTTCACTAACAAAGAAATAATAGCTTCCGAAAAAGCGTTTCATTTTCTCGTTTACTGTGAGTAGACGACGAAAACAAGACAAGAAAAATAAATAATGGAGTCCAATTAACTAAGAAGAGAGCGTCTCGTGCTCTACAAAAACTGGAAATGACACTTATAATTTTTTTATTATATTATTTTTTAGTAATATAAATTGTACTTGATGACTGTACTGGATTTATAAATATTCATATGATTTTTTAATTAGAGTGTAGTAATAGTAATTAAGCAAACGGAATATAATATTTAGTTCTTTACCACATAATACGCATGTGTATACCTTTAGAATTTTATTAACAGTACACGCACAATAAAAATATTAAAGATGTTATTTTTAATTTAATAGTATTAAATAATTAATAATTAGAACTGTGCGAGAATAAAAAATAGAAATTAAAATAGTACTTATTATGATGGCTTTAATTACCCTGTGAACGGTAATAGTACGATATTAATTATGAACGTAATATGGCAGATGGATAACAAATATTGATTATTTTTCTAAGGGTTCAGGCTCCGGTAGTGCCATGTAGTGCCGGTAATTATTATGTGACAGTTTAAATTGAAAATTAAAAAAAAATTGAATAAGTGACAAAACTGTGTTTTATTTCACACTTTGGAATCAAGTATTGAAAACAGTGATATAAGAAGAGTTAAAGAGTTAAGAAGAGTTGTATGTATAGAAACCACAGTCTACGTTACAATGGTATTTTATTTTGACAAATGAGCAACTATTTAATTGAAATTAAGTTATTCATAATACAGTTTCTTCCAGTTGTTATCTATATCGTTGTCAAGTCCATAACCTCCGTCCGAGTTTACCGAGAAATTTTGTTGACGTAATGCGAAATACCCGCCTTTGTGCCTAATTTGTAGTTGCACGTGATTGTGCTTGAAACAAATAAATATACACAAGAAATAGTTATAAGGCATCTTTCGTTTAACATGGTGATAATGATTTGTATACAAATCAAAATTAAAAAGTATGTTGCCGTTTGGTTTAATTCTTATTTTGTGTTTAATGCATGTATTGATAATTCAGTAAGATTTCACGATTAAAATCATTGTATTAGATAAATATGCTGAGTTAAGAAAACGGACAGTTTTAATTATAATTTAAATGATTACTAACAAAATATATTTCTATAACTAAATATATTATGTTAAGCCAAAAAAAAACTCGTCGCTATATAATATAATTAGTTTGAAAGTTAACATAAAAACAAATTATTACATCTGGTGTAATTCTACATCCTATTACAATAGATAAAGCTTGCCCGCAGTTCCGTCGTGTAATCCTCTACGAAGAAGAGTGGAATAAGCGTCTGGTATATTGTAGCATATTTCTAAAAGTTGCTTCCGAAATAATTTATATCACAGTAACAACATCAAAATTGGTACTATGTATTCGCGAATTCCGAAATGAATATATAACATATACTACTACATTGTACTGACATGAAATACTGATGAAGTATATAAAATAAATATCGCTATGCAAAGTGTTCTTAAGTAATATCTTTCTGGCTTGACGTTACTTCCTAACTTTATAACAGCCGAAAGTTTCTCTGTACATGTCCTTAACATAGGTTGAAAAACGTGAGTTCGAATCCCTGCAATGAGCTTGAACTTTCGGTAAAGGAAAAGATCGTGATGAAACCATAGCCTTTTTCTCATGCCTGCCTGGCTAGCTACTACCCTCAAGTTGAAGATCTGCCGCCGAATGCCTCTAGGTATATTCTGGCAGTTGCACTCTTGTCCTTACGCAGGTTTAGCGTTTCACTACCCTGGGTAACTTAACATCAGCTGAGATTGTAGTCATAACGGTAAACATTACCAAAAAAAAAAAAACTTTCAGCTGTTATATAATGACGAAGATCTGAGAACCGGGCGGTTCTTGTCCTAACATTTTTTTATGATATATGTCAATATTCTTTCAATTTGAAATCTGGTATTTGGATCGTACTGAGAAAATAGAATTATTTAGAAGTTAACTCTATTTTATAAAAAGGGGGTTTCTTACAACAAAAAAATCTTTTCCTGGCTGTTGGAAAACAGCGTTATGAAGGTGACAAAACCATTTCTCAAGTCTTCGTGTGTTACAAAGCCGGTCATAATAACGTACTTCGCTGTAAAACGTTATTCTTCAACTTTTTTTGTGTCATTTTCATGATGTTTATATTTGTTGAACTTACTGCCTTTTCGCTTATTAACATTGTTCTGAAGATATATACGATATTATAAAAAAAACCTTTAGTGTTTTATCAAAATTCAGACGATATTAAGTGTTATTATGAACGATGATGGCAACATGCTAAGCTTAAAGGGGCTGACTCTTAAGTTTAGCTACGAAGCCATACTTGTACATGCTTGCCGATAAATTTTTAATTGTGGGTGGTTTACTCTGACGGATATTATACATGCTCATTGTCATGTTGATTATACAGTTACCTCCACCGAAAACTCTGGTTCCATTGGAATTCGTGCATATATATAGACCAACACCAAATAAAATATATTCATTTTAAAAAGCTTAATACGTTTTTCGTGCGATAAAGAGCTCATTTGGTAGCGTTTACGGACGCCGCCACAATGGATGTGAGTTCAAATCAGTAATGTGTCTAAGCGTCGGCTAAGGAAAACAACGCGATGAAACCATAGCATTTTCTAATGCGTAACTGGCTAGGTACCACCCTCAAGTTGATAATCTGCCGTGAAATATCTATGCGTGTGTTTCGACAGTGGCACTTCAAAATCAGTCCCTCCACTAGGCGTAGCGTGTCTACCATCTTCGGCTACATCGTTACTTAACATCATGTAAAGATTGTGGCCGTAACGGAAAACCTATAAAGTATTAAAAAAATATTTGAACTATTCTAGCTATCCACCAATAAAATGCGACATTAGGAAAAGAATAAAGGCTTGATGCCATTGTTAAAAGTGAATCGACAATAGTTTAATTAAACGCAAGAACAAAGTAGGTATCAAAATTATAGCTACTTTAATATAATTGCACAGCTGTGAAACTGATTGTTGTAATCACTGCTGTATTCCAGGAGCAATATATAAATATTAAGTTTTGTGATTTAACGTGCTGTCGTGATAGTATTTTTTCACTCCCTCGGTATATGTATTTATAATTTGAGAAAGGAATAAATAATAACATATGGGAAAAGCTTATACCGTAGCGAATAAATAACAGTAATACAAATCATAATTGTCATACAACGAATTATTTTCATTTTGAATGAAATATAACAGTGATGCAAGAAATGCCGCATACGTAAAACATACATTAACTACTTGTAGCACACTAGCATTTGTTTGATGTATGATATTGGGTCATTGTCAATGCAAATGCAAAGTTTTTAAGATATTATTATGAAATATTTCATAACAAGCAGGTAAGGTATAAATGTCAGGGTTTAGAAAAGTTTTGAAACCAATTTTTGATTTTCATTCGACGCGATTAAAAAACTTCAACCATGGGTTATGGTAGGATTTTTGATTAAGTAATAATGTTCCAATTGCAATATTACAAACAACATTGTTGTTATAATAAACTTGTCAGAAATCCCTTATATTTAATATATATGTTGCTATGTATCATTATATATAAAAAATCCTGGTCACGATGTTCGTTCACGATTATCTAGGAAATCGCACAATTTTAATTAAATTTATACAATTTGTATTGCTTAATCTAAATTGATAGATTATATAGTTTTTACCTGTGTAAGTGAACCTATTCTTGATAATGATAGAATGTTCTCTGGTCAGGTTATTCACTACTGGCAAGCGGCAGAAAGCTCTATTTAGGAACTGTATTATACTGCTCCAAGCAACCGTTACTTTAAAACCGGATCATTTTATGTCACCACACAGAACGTAATTTATTTTAATCGGAAAAGGTTTATATTTTAATTATTAGCTAATTAAATGCGAAATGTAATAGACACGATATTACAACGTTCCATATAGCACTCACTGGCATCTATAACCACAACCATAATCTATACAAATCAACTGATGAAAATTTGTACATGAAGTATTTTGTGGTAAAATTGTAATCAGGGTTTATTCAGTATTGATAAAGAAATCAAAAACATTTTATTATGAATTTATGTAAGTCGGTTGGTCTATCAGTCTGTCCCTGTCTGTCTGACCACTCTGAAACTACTAAACACAATATACATATAATGGATTAACACATAACACACCTTTCATTACGTTAAATAATAGGGTTCCTGCGTGTAATGAGATTAAAGTCAAAAAGATGTAAAAGACAAAGTGTGTTTGAGTTTCTTTAGTAAATAATAAGTCTATGATAGTAATAGTTATACATAGCAAAATAATATCATTTCCGGAAAGTAAAATTGTACAAAAAAAAAATCATGAGTATGCGAACAGAGCTGTGGGTATCTAGTTTATTGATAAATCTGACGCGCGGCCTCTAAACCACAGTAAGTGGAAAAATACCTTTTTTAGGAAACCGGTATTTATATTTGAGAATATTTATTTATTCATAGCTCTTATTTACAAATAGTTTAATATTTGGTATCATTTGAAACTGTTATAATTATGGAAATAAAAAGGTCAATAAAACAATATAAACACGAAAAAGTGTATAGCTTGCTTGACATACTTTATTGAATAAAACTTTGTGCAAAAATAATAAATAAATGGTAGATAATAAAACCACACTAGTTACTTATTATTTTATCCTGTCGTTGTAATGTACAATAATAATTAAAAAAAAATGTTTAGCATATTTAAGGGTTACCTTGATAAAACTTTAGACGAGCGCTTCAACCATAAAGCTATAATAACCACAAACAAAATAAGTTCTAAATCTTATCACGAAATGATTTATTAGGAATACTTTAATAAATATTTTCTATCTGTACACATTTGAAAAAAAGGCGGTAAAAGATTATTCGATCGGGTTATCGTGGTAATGATTTTGGGAGTTAAAAGGCAGGGATGAGAAGGGTGCTGACTAGGTCATAGGTCGTCGGATTTTGCTTCGAGGCCCGCCTGGATATATAGGATAGCAGTAATGGCCCATTGCGGTTCCATTACCTCATTGTATTGTAGTCCACTTATTATGTAAAACGTTTTTACGCTGTTTATTATAATTATTTTATTAATGCAGTGGTGTTTAATTTACAAAGATCATTTATAATTATTATTTTTGTAGTTAAGGTTTACCGTTATGGCCATAATTTTACCTGATCTTACTTTTGCCTGTATAAATACATAGTACATTGGTTTACTCTATTACGTAGAATTTCTAATCATAAAGTATGTCAGTTATTTGCATATTCATTTATTTTGAATAACTAATAAGTAAAAATATATCATTGCATGCCAAGTGTATCACCATGATATTTTACTCTGAATTGGTATAAATTCATCACCTGGCGGATGACCAACTTGATCGAATTGAAAATATTTCCTGATACGAAATTTACACGGCTATATTTTGTTGCTTAACAAATAATGGTAGAGAAAATAGCATAAAGTAATGTAGTCGGTGATAAAGTTGCGGTTTGTTTCTGCTTGATATCAAATATTTATGCGGCAGTGTGGAAAGCCGCGGGCACCAACCGACTTGTAATGGGGTGAAAACCGTATAAAACATGTTATCCAACAAGCAAAATTTTAAGCAAAAATAAAATCTCGAATACCTACAATTTATGTGAGTACGAAATTACTTTAAAATAAATTGACAGCAAAATTGTTTATAACATTTGTTCTTCTAAATTCTAAGAATCTAATATTAGAGAAAACATTAGTGATCGTATTACAGCTAAAAATATATAATTAATTATGTTCTGAGTTGTCTGTCTTCTGTGCCGTAAATTTAGTAGAATAAACAGCCTTAGACTCGACAGTTAATTAGAACTACAAAATTAGGAGAAATATTTGGGAGATGAGATGTATAGTGCCAGTAATGATCAGGCATTAAAATTAAGATCGATGTCTTAGGTAAATACCCTAACCTGCCATGCAAACATAAGAAGTTCATTGCTATACAAACTAACCTTTAGCTTTTACTAGAAGTTTCTATAATAAAAACAATTAATTGCTGTCATAATACGCAAAAAAATTGACCAATAAGATATAACATAAGATTATAGTATCTATATATTAATATGTGAAGCAAAAACTTTGTACCCCTTTTTACGAAAATTGCGCAGACGGAGGAGTATGAAATTTCGCACACTTATAGTTTATATAGTGAAGGAGTGCAGAATGCTAATATGTATTGTTTTAATTATGCATATATAATACAATAAAATAATTTAAAAAACATTACACACACTACCATGTATCTGAAACACACGCGCATATATACTCTTTTGTTTATTGCTAAAGTCTGTGGTCAAATTTAAAATAGATTAAAGATTAATATTGTTTGTCTTTACAGAATGTCAAACATAACCATAATAAATTTATGTATTAAAATTATATATTATATATATTGTGTAATACCGGTCGTTCAATATACAAATGTAAAATCACAATATAAAAAGGAAGTTGTGTAGCAGTAATCTGAATTAACAACAATATCATATAGGTAAAACAATATATATTTTTTATTGCTGGTTCAAAGATCTTTTTGTATTTTTGATTATAGTGGTGGCTTCAAAAATCTTTTTCTCTTCTCGATTGTTTGAAAAAATTGCTAAATTAACAGTGTAGCCTTGGCAAAATCTGTGATTATAGAAGTATAGTCTTTGACAACAGAACCTTTAGAATGTTCAAACTCATAATTTGAATTAATTATGGTCGACGACTAGTTTATATTAATATGAGATGTTGTTATAACTTGAAGTTATTTTCCAAGAGAAATATTATTAAATTATTTTTAGACGATAACGTTTTGATTTGATTTACCAAATGCTTCATTTGGCTTCAATTTAGTTACATAGATTTGACTAGTTAACCAATGGGCGCCCGAAAAATGGACTTGAAATTACTTTGTAGATAACATATGGAAGTAGCGATGTAGTGAAGTTTTAAATTATCATTGTTTATTAATAAATTTATAGTTCTTTCTATACATTCTCTTTTTTAATCTAACCATAAATAATTTGATATTCCAAACGACACTAATCGTACGTACGACATTAAAAAAAAGACTAATGCATACAAATTCCTGTAATTGGAGCATTTTCACTATATAGCGATCTTTGACTTAAGAGGGTAAATTATAAGCAGGATCGGCAAGTAGTATACATTTTATAAGTCGTGTGTAGCATGTCGAGAAAAACTAAATTCCAATAAAGATTTGATGATAAATGTGCATACTTACTATAAAAATAAATTCATTTTGTTGCCAACTGCTCCAAGTAAAATTGGCGCATCATACGGTTGAAAGAATCTCGAAATTGAACTTGTCGTATACTGGTTGAGAACTCCACAGTATTTATAAAATGAACTTGTATGTTTAAATCTGTATATATAGCTAGCTTCGTCCTGACTGACTTCTAAGGATACTAAAGATAGAAATATGAAATTTAAGAAAAGTGTTGACCGAAATCCCATCTGAGACTTTAAAAAAATATCCCAGTTTCCGAATATTAGTGCCATAGTTTGTATGGGAAATAATAACATTATGATTTAAAACTTACTATTAATACTTTTCAACACTAATAATGAAGTACCTAAGCTGAAAATTATTTATGTTTTGTTTCTCCTAGAATATAGCTGAAATATTGTGGCTTTTCGTGTAACAAGTAAATAATTATTATAGAAGCTTGTAAAATATATTCGCAGTAAATCGCAAAAGATAAAGTTGTCAAAGCGCACTATGAAGTTCACTTTAATTCTCAGTTGGAAGTTCCCTCAGTTTGGTATCATCGACGTGGCGGTCGGTTAAGTAATTAATTCTTTTGCCGGCCTGTTTGAATAAATCACTTTGTGCCCAACTTGAACATTATGAATGTCGTCTTTTATATTTCAAATGCCAATTTAATACCAACGTTGGATTTTTTCTTAATGTTTTCAATACATTTTATTTGTTATATTAAATTTTGGTAAGGATTGTAGTTGGGAAGATATTCGAAATATTTTATTATAGTACATTATTATATGGTAACTTTATAAGCATACAAGAAATTGAATTAAGCGACATTGAGATTTAAACTCACGGTGCCTTTGAATGTATTAGTGCGTGTACTCCTTACATGCAAAGTAACTAAAGTTATTACGTAACTGGGAAGAAGTCACGAGAATATCTCCAGCTTCGAAACCTACTCATATACTTTGTTTTATCCTCTTCTAAAGAAATACAAGCAATATCCATCACGCTAGTAAAATAATAACAGTTCTAGAACACGGCAGCTCACAGACTCGGCATCGGTGCACACCACTCGAAATCCCCGTTCAGTTTAGTTCCAGTCTCTCGTTGAGCTGCTATTTGCAATAAACACGTCCCGTGTGGTCCCACAACGAGGAAAAAGTTTTACAGACTTGTTTGCACTTGGAAATGTTAAAACTAGGACTTCCGTTCATAAATGGCTAGAAATTCTTTTGGCTTTCGTAAGCGTCTACGTAATAAGTAGTGATGTAATACCAGTATAATATAGATTAAATAAAGTATTACATAACTTGCAATTTAATATTTATGTGACTCTGAACTTTATGAAACTAACTTAAATTGCTCACTGACGTTTAATAAAACGTTTTATTGGTATAAGGTTTGAATTATTTATTTGTGAAAAAAAAGAATATTTATTTCGATGATGATGAATACACAATGTAAACTATGTATATTATACAGTAATAGCAATTACAATGAGTAATATATAGATACAGTTTTACAAAATAATGTCTCTATGGCAAATGCTACAGTACTCGTTTTCAGCTATATGTTAGTTTCATTACATTACTACTGGTAGCTACGGTGGCCTCAATTAATAACAGTCGTATTTCAATGTTATATTACCAATTTATGTTTTTTCTTTCATGAAAATTGCAGAGCTTTTGTAGACAGTATAACCTTAATTTAATATGATTTCTTTTGTAAACGCACTCTTCGTATATTTTCACTAGATTTTACATGCGGCTTCGCTCGCGTTAATATTGATAACAAATCGCATGACGCAATAAAAAGTTTAATACAAAAATTATCCCGCGAGAAACAGTAGCCTATCACCGTCTCCAGGTTCCCATCTATCTCTATACCAAAATTCATCATAATTGATTCCGCGGCTAAGTATCGAAAGCGTTATAAACCAACAAAGAAACTAGCTTTCGTATTTATAATATTAGTAAGGATTATATTAATATAGATAACGGCGTGATTATAACTAATTTATAAAACAGTCTTATATTACGTTCTATTTTTGATCGAACTCAATTATGTTATAATGTGATCAGTTATAAACGAAGAAGTAAAAAAATGTTTCGTTTGTTATCTTATTTATATTTAAAAAAAGGGAACAGAACGGTCCTTAATTAAAAATTACCTTTGAATTCCGTAAATTACGAACGAGTCATATTACAGATAAACCTATTTAACACTTTTTATTTGTACCACCTACCTATATCTATACGTAGTAATAAGTTTTTTTTTTTAATTAAGCACTGTCTATTTACACATATCTACCGACGTCTTTTTTATTCTCTTGATCTACAGTTTTGTTTATTAGAGTGGTTACTTTTAGTTTTCCATCATCACTATATTAAAAGAATATTCAAATATATTACCGTAACGTTATTATTATTAATGCCATTTAATAATTATAATATTATATCCTGACGGGCCATCCACAAATTAGTTCACAAGAATTTCATAATTTTTTAACCCGAGGCTCCGTCCTTATCACAGCGGACCATATTTGTGAGATTTCTTGCTTACTAGTGTGACGTCACATATTTTGTGATTATTTCCCTTGTCACACAATGCCACACTTCGCCGACCCCCTCGGACGCCGATCCCTTAAACGTATGACGTAATTTATGGATAACCCATAACGGGCTATCGACATGAACTATAATAGCAAGTAAATGTGAAAATACATATTTGTTATTATAAAGCGGGTTTTAAAAATTTACTTCTAAGGTAAGAATGATTTGAAACTGTTGTATTAAAATGCGAATCGTTGAAATTAGATTATTCTTTATAGGTTTAACGTTATTGCTACAATCTCCGCTAATCTGGCTCAAGATGGAGTATAACGCTAAGCTTAGTGGAGTAGTAAGAATTTTATTTAGATCAAAAGTTATTAAAAACTATATATGCCAGCGATTTCGTTCGCGTGGAACTAAATTTTTATTTAATCATTTTTTCTGTTTTTGTACGCTCTCCAATACGGCTTAGCTCATATTATTGGTAACGTGATATTATGTTGCCTAAAGCCTTCCTCAATTATTGTTCTATCAAATACAAAAATAATTGAAATCCGACTGGTAGTACCTAAGATTAGCACGATGAAACAAACAAACAAACTTTTTCGCCATCTTATATTATTATAGTTTATGATAATGTAGGGTTCCTTATAAATCCTAAAACGGATGGCCTATATATATAAATTGAATACATTTATTAAGATATCATGTATACTCAAGTTTGCTTACAATAGGTAAATATTTATTTCGGTTTTGTGGGTGGCGCTTTTCGAAAAAAACGAAAAGAATATAATGTCTATATTCAAAATAACTCAAGAAAAATACGTAACAATCTATAATTATGTTTAAGGAATTAATTATTTATATTAACCTCTAATGATAAGTGAAGAACGAAATTTAAAACGCAGAAGCTGTTGGTAAATCAAACTACTTTACAATATACTATGAAATACAGCGATACATATTAGAATATGATACGCATTATTTTGTACTAAGCAATAGACCCTGAAACATTGTTGTTCAAATTATTCAAATCCCTTGAATGTGTTCTGAAGAATTATCTGTAAAAAATCTATAATAAGAATATTCTATCTCCTATTATGACAGTATTAAATGAGCTAATATACATAACTTAGATTTACTCCTACCGGTACCGTTTTGTAATATTAAAGTTAAAACCACCACATAAAATAGTATTACATAACGATTTATAAATTCAACCGTCGACCGAGCAATGACTTCAGTGGTGTAACTACGAAAACTGAAATTTGTGAAGCGGATTCTTATCTAAAAATAAAATGTAGTCAGAACAGCACTCGAATAACGATATTTAGGTCATTCAAGGAGGCTTATAAATAAGGCGATATTCTACGAGACGAATTGAATTTATTTTACATATCAAAATTTAGACAAAAGTATTCATACTTTTAGTTTAGCATATTTCGTAAATATAGCATGTTTGTTTTATCATTATATTTCATATGTTCGTATAAAATAAAAAGTTGCAATGAAATAGTTACGTAAGCATGCTAAAAGCAGCATTTCCTGATATACAAAATAAGCGACAGGAAAATAGTAAAATAACTTCAGAATAAAGTTGTCACTAAACATATTTGTTAATTAGGAATTCCAAATAAATAGACTATTAATTATTATTAAATTTATAAACTCTGCGATTTGAAAGTACTAAAACCTAAAAAAAATATAAGTAAATTGAAACTTTGTTTTAAAAACACATAACCTAAGGAGATCTAATCTGACATTTAAGTATCGT
This sequence comes from Actias luna, assembly GCA_039707435.1. Taxonomy (NCBI): domain Eukaryota; kingdom Metazoa; phylum Arthropoda; class Insecta; order Lepidoptera; family Saturniidae; genus Actias; species Actias luna. The sequence goes on along the minus strand of JAZHAC010000002.1, from coordinate 8,714,891 downwards.
AGACTTTTAGAAAAGTTACAAAGTAAATTAAAACAAAATAGGTTCTATGAAAGGATACTATTCTAAATATTAAGTAATTAATGTACACAGACTACCGACTTTTCAAAACTGTAATACTAGTAGCAAATCTGTCTAACTTTTATTATTTATGTTGTTTACTTTCATAAGAACTGAATTGTATATTTCTTTTGTAATTTTTATAGGTTTCTCCCACGTTCATTTTCACTGGCTCTAGAGTGAATCTGTGGATACACAAATAAAGAGTCAACAGATTTTCAACTCAAGACTGACAGTTTACTAGACGAACAACAGAAAATGTTGTTCCTATACGGTCTTATTACTCAAGTAATACTTTATCGAAAGTTTAAGCTAGTTTTAGCGTCTGCTACCATGCCACTGTAACTAAGTGCGTAATGTTTGGATTTTGTGACCTAAATATCCGGTCATTTATTGAAATGTCAGGCTTTTTGTAAGGACTTTTCAAATTTCTAAATGGTAATCCTAGCTGTAAGTGATCACTGATCAAAAATAATGATGATACCTACTGTGGAAAAATTACTGTAGAATTATTGCGAAGTACACACAGTTCTCTATACAATAATACAATATACAGTTTATACTATATACAGTAATGCGATAACTTTATTTGATTAGTAGTAGTAATGCTTATTTATTCATAGTAAAAAATGTTAATGGCAGCGGGTGAACTGATTTGTATTATTTATTATTTATACGCTGTTTTCTAGTATTTCGTGTAATTTCTCACTTTAGTGGCTATAAACGACACCCTCGTAACCGCAGTTGCTGTGTGGAACGCAAACCTCGCTATAGCAAGGAGATTACTGTGCTGAATTTTGAAGATTGGTTTAGTGGCCTCATGTCGCATAACTATATTCGCGCGATTACGTACATATGTATATGTGTTACTTACGTGGTTTTATATTATTTACTAGTTGTGCCTGCGATTTCGCGTGGAACTAAAAATTATTTAATCATTTTGGCCGTCTTTGTAACTTTATTCAACACAGCTTTGCTCCTACTGGTGGTAGCGTGATGTTAAATAGCCTAAAACCTACTTTAAAAATTGCTCAATCAAATGAAAAAATATTTTTTGAAATCCAACTGGTTGTTACTAAGATTAGCATATTAAAACAAACAAACAAACTTTTCCGTTTTATAACAGTAATATAGATAATGTGTTATTTAATTTTGGATTGTAATTTAAAACTAAACATTATTTTTACTATCCGAAAACTATATAGTAAATTTTGGCGCCCCTTGTATACTTTAGAATGGATGAGTGTGCTGGATGGAACATGTACGAACAGCTTATTTAGCTCTTAACTAATTCTCTTACCTTTTCTTAGATATTAACTTATCTAAATCTTAGTTCTTAGCTAGCATTTATTTCTTCAACAAAACAATTTCAACAAATTTATGTTCTCGGTGTAACCTTTAATTACAACGATATGAACTGGGTATATGAGACGTTCCATTTTAGTCTTCAGGATTTTCATAATAACTGGACTCAGAACTACTTTTCTGAGGTAGGTTACAGTGAGATCTATGTTGCAATGATTATTTAACATTTTTTCTTTTGGCGGGTATTATGTATTCACATTAAGTGTATATAGTTTTCGTACAATACAGTTTGGTGTAAATACATATTTATCTTATAGTTAAACTGACCTGGTTCATGATGCGCTGCTGGAGACGGTGCTGAGAACGCGCTGGAACAACCAGCACGACGAGAGAGACCTCCCAATTCAGGCACTATAAACAAAATACAGTTGTTTAGATAGCATCTGTTTTTATTAGCTGATACGTTTGCCCACAAGTTGGTATCGAAGATTATCGACACGCTAGGCATTAAGGGAACACTGACTCTTCAGTAGCGCTGCCGAATCACATTTATAAGTGATTTTTAACCTAAAGATGGTAGCTAATTAAGCGAACACTAGAATTTATCCTCTCACCAAGTCATGTTTTTACACGATTTTTAATAACTTCACCTGTATGTTTGTTTGTTTGTATGTTTGTTTGTATGTTTGTTTGTATGTTTGTTTGTATGTTTGTTTGTATGTATGTTTGTATGTTTGTAACCGACTCCTTTGGGCGCGATTTTGACCCACTTTAAACGGCCAGATTTCGTTCAAACTTTGTAGATTTATCGAGGACCGATGACAATATACTAATTTGATAAAATTATTCCATTATTCAATTTGCAAAATAAGATTTTTGTTAATTCATATAATTATCATGTATAGTCGATAAGGCAAGCAATTTAATTGTATTTTTTTATATTAAAAAAAAAACAAGCTACTATAAATAAAGCAAACTAAAAAGTAGAAAATAAATAATAGTTTAAAAAAACTAAAAAACACGCTTTTTATAGAAAACTGAACTAAAAAATTAGAAAATAAGTTTTAATAAATTTAAATTAAGAATAGTGTAAAAATTTCAATAAACATAAATTAAGAATAGTGTTAAAAATTTCAATAAATATAAATTAATAATAGTGTAAATAATAAAAAAAAAAATATTTAAATAAAAAGCGTGGATTGCATGGTGTCAATAGTTATAAATGTTTTATCGACAGATATGAGTAGATTGATTATCAATTGATAACCTTAAAAGCACCCTACGCTTTTTTTTTAAATAAAATACATTTTTTTAATTTACACTTTATTAATTAATATTTATTGAAATTTTTAACACTATTCTTAATTTATGTTTATGATTTGTATTCAATTACATTTAAAAATTTTATTAAGAAATTGTACCAACATTGCTTTTATGACTATATTAAATTACAAAGAAGCAAAGGTAATAAAATAATAATACATGACATGATATAGGTAAATAATTGATTAATATACATGTTGTATAAATAGTATTTAGATGAGCATTATGTGTAATGTAAATAAAGCTACAACCTATTCCGGTTTCATGTATAAGGATAATTATGACTTAAGACCTAAATGTACATGCTCAGTGGTAGTGTGCACGACTTCGCGTCAAGGGACGTGGGTTCGAATCCAAGCACCTACAATGAGCTTTAGCTTTCGGTGAAGGAAAACATCGTGAGGAAACCATAGCATGGTGGTAGGGCTTTTTCTAATGCCCGCCTGGGTAGCTACCACCCTCAAGTTGTAAACCTGCCGCCAAATACCAATAGGTGTGTTCCGGCAGCAGCACTTGAGAGCTAGTTCCTCCACAGGTTTAGCGTGTCTACCAACTTTGGCCGTATCGTTACTTAAGATCAGATGAGATTATGGCCATAACGCTAAACCTTAAGTATAAAAAAAAATGCGAACATATATGTACATCAACTACAAGTCATTGTATTTCTATTTTTTTTTTTTTTTTTTTTTCGAACTGACATACGCTGTTAGCCCTAGGGGCTTTGACAGCTTCACCGAACTTTTTGGGGCAAGTGCTGAAGGCACTCAGCCTCGAAGCAGCGGGCATGAGGGTGCCAAAACGGCCGAACCTCGGCTTGGGTTGCTGCTGGTAAGTGAAAAAGATTCACGATCCTGACTAACCAACAGGTCTTGTCTTACAAATTTAGTGATCCTAACAACGACCTTATTAGGTAAGCAGCTCTGGGCCGCGAGGGTAGTCCCTTACAGAACCGTGTACTTAACGTGTGAATGTGCACGAATGGTATGCGGTGTCATGGTGTACTCTCAGTGATGTAGAGTGTCACTGTATCGCGCGAGCAGAGTCACTCGAGGGCTCCTATCCGGAGGATCGAACCTAGGCTCAGGCGTCTGCGGAGTGAGGCCGCGGCGGGTGTGCGGGAGCGAAATTATCCGCTCGGCCTCGGCGGCGAGGACGGCGGTTGCGCGGGCGTGTACGCGGACACGAGCGATTGCTGGAGACAGCAGGGAGAAGCGCGTTTAATCTCGTTATTTTATCGACGGGGTCGGAGAAGCAATTGCGTGGCCGGCGCGCAAAGCCTTTAGCGTGCGGATTGGAAGTGTAGCTAACTGCGTGTACTATTTTGGGGTTAGGATGAAGTTCAGCATTTTCAAAAAAAATCTTTGTAAGGTGTTTAATATATGCATACATGGACGGAAGTTCCATATCTTTATGGAGATCTACATTACGGACATAGAACGGGGCTTGGACGGCTATACGCATGAATCTATTTTGCAACACTTGTAGTTTGCGAAGTGTGGTTCGCGAAGCGTGAGCGAATACGGGACAGCTATATGTAAGTATGGGACGGATACATACTTTGTATATTATGAGCTTATGCCTGAGTGACATTTTGCTCTTGGAGGAAGTTAGATTGCGTAGTAGAACCATAGCCCGGGAGGCTTTTTTCTGTACGTAATCTATATGTTTGTTAAAGGTAAGGTGCCTGTCTAATACTACACCAAGGTATTTAGTTTGGTTAGTCCAAGGGATATTGACGCCGAAAAGGTGTAATGTTTTTTTTATGTTCTTTCTCGCGTGAGGATCGAACATGATAGCCGCACTTTTGTCTGGATTAATTCCTATGCGCCACTTAAGACACCAGGACCCGAAATTAGAGACAGCTCTTTGGACGCGGTAGTATACGTGAATCCTATTCCTGCCCGAGCTGAAGATAACTGTGTCGTCTGCGTAGGACCCTACTGCGACGTCGGGGAATTCGGGTATATCGCTAACGAACAAATTGAACAGGCAAGGCGCTAGTATGGAGCCTTGTGGGACTCCTGAACGTATTGGATGAGGTGAAGATAGGGCTCCGTCCGCTTTATAGCAGAAGGAGCGGTCCGATAAGTAAGCAAGGATTATGCGGACTAGTCTGTCCGGAACTTGAAAGTGATTGAGTTTATATATGAGGCCTTCGTGCCAGACCTTATCGAAGGCTTTGGCTATGTCGAAAAATACAGCAAGCGTGCGCCTTGGACGGCGTAGCTCCGTGAAATTGGAGAGAATATGCTCCGTGAGGCGGAGCACTTGGTGAGTGCACGAGTGCTTCGGTCGAAAGCCAAATTGCTCGTGTGGTAAAAGACATTTATCTGCGGCAAAGGCTTGTAGTCGGTTTAACAGAATCCGCTCGTATATTTTACCTATCGTATTGAGGAGGCTTATCGGGCGGTAGCTTTCCGGAAGAGATGCCTTTTTTCCGGGTTTACGGATACCTACTACCGTTGCCTTTTTCCAAGCAGTTGGAAAATGGCAGTGATTTATGGCCGCATTGAAGATGCAGACTAGAAGGGCTATGAGTTTATCAGGGAGAAGTTTGAGGACTTCGTTCCTAATCCCGTCAGGACCGGGGGCTTTCCTTGGCTTAAGGGCTTTTATGATTGCGAGGACTTCGTCAGTTGTAACCGGGTCTAAGTTTTCGATCGGAGGGGTCTCTCTTATTGCTTGTATTGTTTGATCGACCCTGCCGACGTGTTCGGGATCTCTAGTATGATATTCATAGGGATTGGGAGAACACTGTTGTTCGAGAGTAGCAGCGAGATACTCTGCCTTATCTATACTTTCGAAGGCGGGCGAATTGCCGGGGCCTCTATCTAACGGGGGCATCGCGGACGAATAGCTGCTCTTCTGTTTACGAACGAGATCCCAGAAGGCGAGATGAGACGGTTTGATTTCCGCTAAGAGGCTGTCCCATCTTTGACCACGGAGTTCAGAGATACGAGATTTAACTGATCTTTGTAGGTTACGTAGCCTTATGCGATTTTCCTCCGTCGGATAGGAATCGTGCGCGCGTGTTGCCGCGTTTTTCTGCGTGATCAATCTTCGAATGTCATCAGGGAGTATGAAACGGCGATCGTTTACCGCCCTTACCTCTTTCGAGGTTACCCTGATGGCATTCTGGAGGTGACCGACTAGAGATTCAACTGCCAGATCAGCATCGGCCTCAGACTTTATTTCGTTGGGGATCCTATCTAAGTGAGATGAGGCGAGGTTATTAAAGAGATACTGTCTGAGCTTTGGATAGTCAGCTACTTTTACTGAATCGGGAGTGTGGTCACCCGGGTGACCGAGTTGCAGAACTACTGGCCGGTGGTCGGAGTCTAGTTCATGTACGACTTCGATTTGCCGTACCTGAAGCGCGACCCCTTTTAATATGGCTACGTCTAATACTGAGGGGCGGCAGTTAGCTTGGTAATGAGTTGGCTCTGAGGGAGCAATCACGTCGAAGTTAAGCGCATTTTCTAATAAATAAAGTATCCTACCATTAGCGGTGGTACGCGGGTTGTTATATTGAATATGCCCGCTATTTAGATCACCGGCCACTATAACCGAGTCGCCGAGCGCGAAAAGTGCCTCCAGATCCGACTGAAGGAGAGTTTTATTGGGCGAGAGGTACGCAGAAACAATAAGAATAGTAGCATGACCGGTCATGCCCACTCTGCACACCGACACTTCTAAGTTGGTGAGTTCGGGAGGATCTATTGGCATGCAATATAGTGAGTTTCTATAGTATATGAGCGTGCCGCCGCCTCTTACGCCGGTACGATCATTTCTTACTATTTTGTAGTTAGCAATCGCGGGATTTCGAACGTTCGGTTTAAGAAGTGTCTCTTGTATGAGAAACACGTCTATTTGCCGCTCCTTAAGGAAGCTAGCTACTAAGTCACGTTGAGGTTTTAAATTACGCGCGTTAAAAAAGGATAACGAAAGGCCACGGGGTCTAATTCTATCCTCCATTGCAAACTAATTACGGGGAAGCGCGAATGAGGCGTTGCATGGAGCGCGCAATGTCAGGGAAGGCCTTAATGGCCTTGAGGCGGTCGAAGTCGCGACTCGAGCTAATCATATCGTCAAACGCGATGAGGTCGTCGACAAGGTGTTCTTTGAGAAGGCCTGCGAGCCAATCGAGGCCATGGAAGGCGGATGACGACGCGGACGTGGTGGAATTTGCAGGTATTGGTTTCGCAGGTTGCGGTTTAACGGCCCACGCAGTGGTTGGGGCATGTGCGGATGTGTGTGCAGGAGTAACCCGCGCAGGACCAGGGAGGCTCGGGAAGGCCTGGTTAGAAATAAGCGGTGGTGGAGCGGGACGTGCTGCCGCGGTGTACGTTGAGGGCGCTCGATGAGGGCCACGAGCGTGTCTCGTGCGTGGGGCACGTTCACAGCCGCGATAATTCGCAGGGTGCCCGGCCTTGCCGCATAAGACGCAACTGGGAGGTTCGACTGCTTCGGGCATGCGTGGGCACTCCCTAGTGGAGTGATCACCTAGACATTTGACGCATCGGGGCCTTATGTGGCAATTCCTAGCCGAATGACCGTATGCCTGGCAGTTGTGGCACTGAGTCGGGGCGTGTTTTTTATGTGGGATCTCGACTGTGACACCGGAGAGACCGCAGACTGAGGTGAGCGCGAAGATTTCTTTACCTTCCCGGGTGCGATCAAGGACAACAAGAACCATATCGTAATTTTGTTTAGTGAAGGTATGGTACATACGATGTACTTCACGGACAGGGAAGTTCTGTTCTTTGATGGACGCGAATACCTCTTCGACGGGTATTTCCTTTGGGACGCGTCTCAGAACTACGCGCAGAAGGCGTTCTTCCTCTAGAGTGTAGGTGTAGAATTCGTGTTTGCCTCCTCTGAGGAAGGCAGTAAGATTTTTGTAGTCCTCTATTGTTGGGACTTTAACTTGAATCCCTGAAGGGGTGCTCAGAGCGCTAGTATAGCGTATTTTTTGTGTGTTTAGCTGAGTAGAGATATTCAGCCACTTGGTTTTATCTTTGATCGTAACCGGGGGAGGTGCACGAATTTTGGGTTGCGCGTGTACAGCTGGTGTTGCAGGAATCGCGGAGCTTGAGGGAGTTGCAGATAGCTGAGGCACGCGAGAGTTATTAGCGCGCCTGGCTTTAGAGGCAGCAGTTTCAACTGTGTCGGGTGATAGCACCCGCTTGTTTTTAGGTTTCGTCCTGGTAACGACTGTGAAGCCAGTTTCGGGATTAGTCTCTGAATCTATGGCTTCCATTTCGGTCTCTGTTTCAGGGGTTGACTCAGACAAGAGCGGCGAGAAGGAATTCGCCGTGGGAATTGGACGTGGCATATAGGAAATCATTTCTGCAAACGGTTGAGACGCAGGTGAAGGGGTAGGAATCGCTGAAGGCGACTGGGTGCGCGAGGAATAGTTCGCGGGAGCATCGGATACTTGTGCCTGGCGAGTGACAGGCGAGCGGGAACGGGAGCGCGTACGTGGAGGTGACGGTGGAGATGCTAGGCGGCGTGCCGGTGCGGTCACCGCGGCTGCGGGAGTGCGGATGGATAGGGAAGTGGTTGCGGCTGGGGTTGGTGGGCGGTGCGCCGGCGCGTTTGCTCCGGCGGGTGGAGCGCGAACATGTTGTGCGTGTGGGTGTTGGTGGGTTTGGGTGGAAAGGAATTTCTGGAACAGGTCCGGCTGTTCCTTTTCGATGAAAGCGCGTAACCTATTGAGCAGTAGCTCGCTACGATGCGCCATATCGGGTGGCGGGCTTGGGGTGGGTAAGGTTATAAGGAAGTAGCCGATGTAAAAATAAAACCTCCCTGCCGGAAGGGCAGGGGGGTGCGGCTAGCAAAAACTAAAAACTATCCCGAGTTCGGCGAAATAACATTTAAATACTATCTACTGCACGTGCAAATTTGGAAAGAGAAAAGAAATAAAAAACAATATCTGAAGTCTGGCCTGTAATAAAAGGCTTAAGGTAAAATAAGTTTTACCTTTGTTGGCAGCCGGTGACCGGCGTACTTACAGTGGCGGTACTTTAATCACTGCACTAATTCACAATAACAAAAAGCAATACTTGGAATTCACAATAAAAACTAAGAGAATTTTCACAATGTAAACTTGACACGATAACCAAACAATAGATTAAGATTAACAAGAACTAATTATCTGTAGCACGAACTGGCAACAATAGACGGATTATTGCCGACGAGACGTACTACAAAGGAACAATAGGCGGCGCGGCAAGGCGCAGCAATCGATTTCGAAAACAATCAGCGAGAGCTCACGGATACGTCCGTTCGCGACCGCGGTTGGAATCGAACTCCTTGTATTTCTACCGAATCCTAATTTGTTGTACATCTTTTAAACTATATACACTTTTTCTAATTAATGTTGGATGTAATTTTGTGACATTCTACTTGGCGACGTTATTTTCCACTTTGGTACTTAATTACTATTTCATGACAAATTTACTAAGGTTTGCTACCTAAAATTAATATTCAAAAAAATGAACTCTAGTGAAAATCGAATTAGTGTAGTGTTTATTAGTAGGTAATGCATATGTCCTAGCCAACTATATATAGTATAATATATTACCCGAACTCTGAACTTATAATAAAAAACTTATCACAAGTCCAACCTAACCAAATCCAGCAAACGCCTCTACCTCTACAACCACCTCACCGTTACATACTCCGCCTACAAGTTATTTCTTTATTAGCTTTATTATTGCTAGTTGCACAGCCCGCTAGTTAAACGGCGCTGTTTAGTAATCAGGCTAGGCTGTTGATTGAACGGCTAATTAAGCTAGTTGGCTGCGACATATATACCATGTTTTCTGACTCATTTTATCGTGTTTAGCCAGTATCAGGAAATTAGAAGGACCGAGTATTTTGTATATTTTATAGTAGGTATATTATTGCGCTACATTGTCTTTTGATTCATATGATCCATTTAAGCCATATGATCACTCGAAATATTGTTATTTCAAGTATATTTCAAGTGATTATATGGCTTAAATGGCTCATATAGCTTAATTCTAGTACTTTATATCCTAAATATAATTTAATGTTAAAATTAATACATATGTAAAGTTTCAATTAATAGAGTATATTTACCTATTTAGATATTAATATTTTGGTGCTGATGTAGTAATAAATATTAAATAATAATCTAAGGTCGAGTTTAATTAATTACAAAATTCTAAAAAACTTCTTTATATCCGAAATTTTTTTTATGATTTTTCTGATAACTAAATAGTTATGATAATTTTTTTTTTTTTTGAGTTGTCATATTAAAGAAAAACCTTCAATAGTTCTCATGTTTTTAAAAATACCGCAAAATATAAATATGGTGTAATTGATGTACAGAGTCTATAATGTCACTTAAGTGATAAACAACAGTTATGTTTTATAAAAGACTCTCAAAGAGGTTAAAATGTCGTCTAGAAAGTGTAAATATGACGCTGTTGCAGTTGGTTTTACATATGGTACATTTATTAAAGTACGAGATATTCAATTTTATTTAAACGCATGTGAAAAGCTATTTGAAATTCACAATACCGAGAGACCTAAAAAATACGTTCATGACTGCTATTTTTGCATAGTTAATCTTGTTAAAAGACGTAACGGCAATAATGCGAAATCCATTAAATATTCTGACTTTGCTTCATCTTCTGCTTATAGTCAACAACTTGGAGTACCTGAACCTCTCATAAAATTGTTTCAATCAAGCTCATCTCAGAGTACAAATAAAAATGTTAATAATGAAAAATTAGTACTTTTGTAGAAACTACTAAATACAATTTTCTCAACTCGGAAAACTTTAATGTTTTATGAGATTTGGTTGGTTTTGGTTGACAGCAATGGAATTTGCTTATTGATGTCAAAATAAAATGTCATGACATTAAGACTATGAATTTTCTAAAGTGCATATTGATCAGCCGTTCTCCTGCATACAAACTTGTTTGTGTAAGTTATCGATAAATTTATCCTTTTTTTTATGTTGCACAGCATAGTGGTTGTACTGCACCTGGTATTTAGTACAGTACAATCCAGAACAACGGTGACTGACAATGATCCAAAATTCACAATCAGTCACCGCTGTCATGCTGGCCTGCTAAGATACCTTTACACGCCTCTTTTGAAGTACCCTATGTCATAAGAGGGTGGGAACGCGCTGACCGGAAGACGGTTCCACAGCTCCACGGTACGACAAAAATACGAATCAGCAAACTTTTTAGTTCGCTATTCAATAGGAGTCACCGTGAAGCTGTGACACCGAAGTCGCGCCCGCGTGGTTTCTGTAGTGGAAATTTTATAGTCTCTTATTACATACATAATATGAAAGAAAGATTGTTTTATGTTTATTATTATAATTTGAAGAGATGATAGCTCGGTTGGTATTGTATACGGACGCTGCGTCAAGGGACGTGAGTTCCAATCGACCTACAATGAATCCTTTCGGTGAACGAAAACAACGCGGTGAAATCGTAGCATGGTGATAGGGCATTTGAATGCCTGCCTGGCTAGCAAACACCTTCAAGTTGAAAATCTGCCGCCAAATACCTATAGGTGTGTTCTGGCAGTTGCACTTGAGAGCCAGTCCCTTTACTAGGCTTAGCGTGTTAACCATCTTGGACCCCATCGTCACTTAACATCAGGTGAGACTATAGCCATAACGCTAAGCCTATAAACAATAAAAAAATACTTAAATTATTAAAGTAATTTGATTCGAATCATGTAAAGATAAAACTTTGTAAGCGATTTATATATAGTAAATGTTCACAAAATAACAATGTGTTAGAATAGAGGAATATTAAATAAAACGAAATCAATTCGCCTTCCATCTAGGATTACACATAATTTAATTTCTAAAAAGAAGAGATAAAATAATAATCTTGAAATATATCTCCGAGTTGATACATAGTTCATTTCGACGGCAAACACGACAAAAAGCGAAGCCCGGCCCGGCCTCGAATGCGAAACGATTAGCGTTCGCCTTTCATGATTAACTCGCAGAATTCCTCTTTTTTTCTTGAACGTACCCCGCAATTTTTTGTTCGACCGCAGCCCCGTGGAGAAATGTCGAAATGGTTTTCTCAACGAAATAACAAATAGGCCGCGGCTGCTTACACACTAATCGGGTTTTCCCGGAATGGGATTTTGCTAAGCAATGAAAATTAAATGCTCTACTCGCAAATTAGAATTATGCCGAGATGAAAATTAAATAAATTCAACGTTCCCTGTAATTTAAACCTCAATCTGAGCAAACTTTCTGTATTTAACTCGGCTTCCGAGCCCGTCACAGAATTCTTTTATAAAAACGTTGTTTCTTAATGTAAAATGTTTAGAAAGTATAGATAGTTATGCGATCGCCAGGACGATTGATAACAACGACTTCCCACGGAATCGCTGCGTAAGCATTGCGATTCCAGCTAGCGCGCTCGTATAACTCATGGGAACGATTAGAATATAGTTTTCGTTTTTAATCATAGTAAGATAATTAAGCAGTCGTGCTGGACATCTGATTCTGTTCAGACAATTCATTAAGTAACATTTGTAACAGTAGTAATAATTAAATCTTTGTCATTTAAGTTTTTTTATTACGAAGATCGCTCCGTAAACTTGACTGGCGCAGCCGGTAGGATCGTGCTGCTATACGTCGCGTTACGCGAAAAATCGTAATTCAAAAAGTGCGTGTTCGCGATTGGAGTACGCGGCGTTGCGCGATCCTCGAACCAAACAAATCTTCGTCAAGGATCTTAAGGAGTATGCAGATTGGCCGGTGAGTGAATTTTTCGCCATCCTTTCCTGTATCCCATTTATCACTATAGTGGAATCGAACCTTTTCCGTTATAGTTACCTGGTTTACCTCTAAATTGGTAGGTCAGTATAGGAATAAGTTATTATATTTTCGTGTATTATAAGTGAAATTTCTTGTAATAAAATAATTTACTGTTATAATTTTATTAGTAGTATTAGACTAATTATTATATAAAAATGGCAGCTATTAAAGTAATACCAAATGAAATGCTTAAATTAGTCCCACCCTTTGACGGTAACAAAAAACACCTGAACCTATTTTTAAGAAAATGTGAGTACGTCATAAACATATACCAAGGAAGCCCTGAACAAAACTTGTATGTCATGCATTCGGTTACCAGTAGGTTAACAGGTGAAGCAGCGGCATTATTAAGCGAACGAGATGATGTCGAGACTTGGTCACAATTTAAAGAATTGTTAATCCAACATTTTGGTGATCCGCGTAACGAAGAATGCATAGCCATCGAATTAGAAAGTACAAAAATTAAACAAGGTGAAAGTTACATTGATTTTTGTAATAGGATACAATCAACTAGGGCCGTACTCATATCGAAGGTAAACCAATTGCGAGATAGTGACATGAAACGTGCAAAAACTACTATATATAATAATATGGCACTCAATGTATTTTTATATAATTTACCAGAGAACCTTATACGCGTTGTTAGGTTGAAGTCACCACCGACACTAGAGACAGCGTTGCAGTATGTGTTAGAGGAGGTTAATTTTTATGAACAGTATAATGCGAAAAGTAAAGTCAATAGACAACAAACTGGACCGCCGACCCCCTTTAAATATAATACAGTAAATAATACACCACCTAGCGTACCTAATATGAACCGCACACCTTTACAGTTCGGTGGGTTTAGACCACCTGTACATGTACCTAATCCACCCCAATTCAAATTTGGGATTCCAAATAATCAGACGAGACTACCCCAGTTTAATCAGAAAACGCCTGGCTTTCAGCCACAGTTCGGGTATAGGCCACAGTTCGGTTCCCAACAAAATGCCATACACCCTAGAATAATGCAGCCATCATATTTTAATAATAACGCTCAACAGCAATTCGGATACCGCCCGCAATTCAGCCAAGGTCAATTCGGGTATAAACATCCACCCCCCAAGGCTCTTGGTGATTCCGATGTATCTATGCGGACGGCACCGCAGCTTAAAACTCAGGGACAAGCACAACCCCAAGGCTTCCGCCTTAATGAAATAGATTTAGGCGATGTGGAATACTACGACAATTATTACAACGGGTATGAATGGGACGCTTACGAGTACTATCAAGGCGATGAGGGAGCTCATTATGGAGATTACCCATCGCAAGAAATAAGCATGAGTGAGTCGGAAGTTAAAACAGAGAAGAATGATGAAGAGGAAGTTCAAAATTTTCGTATTATAACGTTAACAAAAAACCAGAAATAGTACATTTAAATTGCGACGTGAAATTAAAACTACCTTACGTATACATTCCGGAAATTGATGCAAAGCTCATGATTGATACTGGAAGTACCAGATCGTTCATAAGCCCGCTTAAAGCCCATCAATTCTTTGAGCCTTACGCTCTAAGTGAACCCTTCACTGTGATTAGTACGCACGCATCAAGTAGGCACAATAAAGTGGTCAACATTCCACTGATGCCTTCCTTCAATAGCAATAAGTTTCATAAATTTTATGTATATAACGTAGATAATAAGTATGATGGTCTGATAGGAAACGACCTATTAATACAGCTAGAAGCCGTTATTGATCTTAAAAATTCAAGGCTTGTAACCAAAACAATAACACTTCCGATCATAAATGAAGGCGACTATGTTATTGAACTAGACCCACGGACGGAACATCTTGTAAAATTACCTACAGATCAATTCTCCGGGGAAGCAATTTTAAATTTCACTAAATTTTGTGAAGGAGTTAGGATGCCGTCAGCCATAGTCAAATGTATAAACGGATATGCTAGTACTATTATCCAGAATACTTCAGACGAATCAAAGATGCTAACTATTATCAAACCTTTCAAAGTTACCGAATATTTAGAAAACTCCCAAGGGTTATACTGTACTGACGTAGAAATGAGAGACGTCGAGGTGGACATAATACTTGATGAAAATTTGACAAGACTGAGACTTGACCACATGAACGAAGAGGAAAAGAATTGTATAAGTTTATTATGTAAGGAGTATAAAGACATATTTTATAGCGATCAATTACCCCTAACTTTCACTAATCAAGTTAAACATTCCATTAGGACAAAAAATGAAGATCCAATATATGTCAAACCTTACAGGCAACCTCCAGCACAAGCTGAGGAAATAAAAGCCCAAGTTCAAAAATTACTGAAAAATAATGTAATTAGGGAATCTTACTCACCTTGGAACGCACCGGTTCATCTAGTACCAAAAAAAATGGATGCTTCAGGCGAAGTTAAGTTCCGTATGGTTGTAGACTACAGACGTCTTAATGAAATAACTATTGACGACAAATACCCACTGCCCAATATAACTGATTTATTTGACAAGTTAGGTAAAAGTAAATATTTTACTACACTCGACTTAGCTAACGGATTCCATCAAATTGAAATCGAGGAAAAGGACAGACATAAAACCGCATTCAGTGCAGACGGACATTATGAGTTTTTAAGAATGCCGTTTGGCCTAAAAACCGCCCCAGCGACATTCCAGAGGACTATGGATAACGTACTTAGAGGACTTCAAGGTCATCACTGTTTAGTCTATATGGATGACATAATAGTGTATAGCTCAAGCTTACAGGAACATATTGATGACTTACGAGCTGTATTTGCACGACTAAGAACAACAAACCTAAAGGTACAACTGGACAAATCTGAGTTTTTACGTAAAGAAGTCTTATATTTAGGGCATACTATAACAGACCAAGGACTAAAACCCAATGACGCTAAAATAAAAGCCGTACTTGACTACCCTTTACCTAAAACTGTGACAGAAATCAAAAGCTTTTTAGGATTAATTGGCTATTATAGGCGTTTTATAAAGGATTTTGCAAAAGTAACACAACCCTTAACCTCTTGCTTAAAGAAAAGACATAAAATAGTGGTAGACCAAAATTATATAAATGCCTTCGAACGTTGTAAGGAATTACTAACAAACGCACCCCTTCTTCAATATCCTGACCCTTCTAAACCATACATCTTAACAACTGATGCATCTGCCGTAGCATTAGGAGCCGTATTATCGCAAGGTACTATTGGCAGTGACAAACCTATCGCTTACGCGAGCAGAACTCTAAGCGATACCGAAACACGATACAGTACTATTGAGCGAGAGCTTTTGGCCATAGTATGGGCCGTAAAACACTTTAGACCTTACCTGTATGGTAACACATTTACTATTTTTACTGATCATCGACCCCTAGCTTGGTTATACTCCTTAAAAGAACCAAACAGCAAACTAACGCGTTGGAGATTACGTCTACAAGAATACGACTTTAAGATAGTCTATAAGAATGGCAAACAAAACACGAACGCTGATGCCCTATCCAGAATTAAATTAAATGCCATCGGTGACACCGATAATATTTCAATGAAGGTAAATATAGATATTGACCAGCAGCAGAAAATAAAAGATCATTTAAAAGAAATAGAGGATAAAGTAGCTAAATTGGCAGCTAGAAAATGTAGTGAGGATATTATATCAATATCAGATAGCGCTGATACGATATCATTAAGCGACTTAAACGAATCAGAAAATAATTATCCCTTACCTCCATCATCTACTAATACTGAAACGATACATTCCGCCGTAGAATTGGAAAATAAAGGCATACCCATTTTAAATGAAGCCATCGATACAAAACCCAACCAAATTTTAGTTTATACATGGTTTAGGAATAAACTACAGGTTCGAGACATATCGCGAGCCAAGCAAAAGGTTTTAGAAGTATTTCTGCCTGTTAATAATGAAGAGTTGATCATACAATTTTTAAAAGAGTACATTAAACCGAAAATTAAGTATTTCATATATTTTGAGGACAAACAACATAGGGTAGAATTCAGTAGCGTAATTATTAAATTATTTAGAGAAGGTATGGTTGAGTTTTATGAATGTACGGAGAGAGTTGTGTATGTGGAAGATGAAAATGAACAAAAAGCAGTTATCCTGAAATATCATGAAGGGAAAACATGCCATCGAGGAATAAAGGAAACAATGGTAAGAATTAGACGAAGCTACTATTGGGATAACATGCAGGAATTAGTGTCTGCAGTTATTAATGGATGTGAAGCGTGTAAAAGAATGAAGTATGATAGGAAACCCTTAAAACCCACCTTGCAATTAACACAAACTCAGGATGCTCCTTTCCAGGAAATATTTATAGACATTTTCAGTATCGAGAGTCGACAGTATTTAACCATTGTAGATGCCTTTAGCAAATTAGGACAGGCAATAGAAATAAATAATAAATCCACTGCAGAAGTAGTCCGCGCCTTAATAAAATACTTTTCTATGTACGGAGTACCCAGAAAAATAAGCAGTGATCCAGGTACTGAATTTAATAACGAACTAATGAAAGAATTAACGTCAATGTACAAAATTGATCTACACATTTGTACTTCCCACAACCCAAATTCCACTGGTATAGTTGAGCGTTTCCACTCAACATTAATAGAGATATATCGCTTGGCCAAATACGAACAAAAATGTACTGATGCCGCTTCAGTTATGACGTACGCTATAATGGCATATAATAATACCATACACTCTACTACTGACTTAACCCCGTTCGAAATTGTATTCGGTCATACAGATTCCAATAAAGTGTTTGACGGTGAATTTGAAAAATGTTACATGCAACAACTCATGAAAGATCACGCTAAACGAACCAAGTATCTTTATAAACTCATATCTGATAAAATAATCAGAAAAAAGGAAACTATTAGAGAGAAACGGTCAGGCGAAAATGTAGAATTAAGTGAAGGAGATGTAGTATTTGTTAAAGACGTTAACACAAGAAAAAGCAAGGATAAGGCTAGGTACAAAAGCGCTAAAATAAAAGGAAAAGCATTAAGAAATGTAGTCCCCATTCAAATAGGCAAAAGAGAAACAAAGGTAGCATTAAAAAACGTTAAACGTCCTCCGCAGGTGGTGCACGGTCATAATGACCCTTCTTCACCTCAACCTGGGCCTTCAACTTCATAAGCTAGAAGGAAACCCCGGGATTCTACCGGTCAAGGAAGGGCAAGCTCATAAACAAGAAGATAAATGGCTAATTGCAAAAATATTCGATTTAGATAGTCTAGACGATAACTTGAATGATAACACTCAAAAGTTTAGGGATTTTCTAAAAATAATAGAATCACATAAACCATATGTTCACGAGTTCATAGGCATAAAAATGCAGGTAGAATATTTAAATAATTTAACAATTTCAAAATTTCGGCAATTGGTTCCTTCGCATAGAGCTAAGAGAGGTCTCATCAACCCCCTTGGTTCTTTAATCAAAACAATCTCGGGAAATTTAGACTATCAGGATGCTATTCGCTATGATAAAGAAATTTCTGCAATAGTTTCTAAAGAAATCGGCTTACAACGAAAAATAACGGTAGTAACAAAAATATTAGACAATTTTGTTAATAATACAGAAACTATAAATGAAAATGTCGTTAATTTGGACAAAAGGTTAAAAAGAATAGAGGACATCATAAAGTCCCAAAACGATAAAGGAAATAATTGTTTGTATCTTACATATGTTGTAAATGTATTTGACTCCTTTATGAGTACTTTTAGAACGATTTATATTATATTAAACGAAATAGAAACAGCTTTAGCGTTCACCAAAGTTTCTGTATTACACCAGTCTATTATTGATCCAACTGAGCTACTTACTATTTTAAAATCAGTAGAACAGTCCCATAATTTAATATACGAGGTTAAAGAAGCAAATTTAATTAAGTTTGAAAGGGTAATTAAGGTAAATGCATATGTAAAGGCAAACCAGATAACATTCATACTAGAGGTACCGATAACTAATAAAAATATTTTCGATTATATAAAAATATATTCCTTACCCGTGTACAAAACTGATGTCAATAAGACAATTGCTGTTTTTCCTGAATTCCCTTACCTTTTGGCGAAAAATTCCAAATACCTATCCATCGGGAAACCCTGCGAGAAAATAGATGCAGATATGTTCCTGTGCACAGACGACAACATCATGCATTCACGAACTCCTACATGCGCTGAGCAACTACTAGAGTTCGAGGTGGAAAACACTCATTGCACTCAATATGCTGTCGAAGTAGAAGATGTCAAGGTGCAACGGATTAGTTTAGAAAGTTGGATCGTATTTACCCGACGACCAACGATACTATCAGAACAATGTGATCATAACGATAGTAAGGAACAAATTCATGGTACTTATATAGTAACAACAGCAAAAAACTGTATAATTGAGATAAACCAGATGAAGCTAACATACGGAAGTACATCTGCTAAAAATCATCAATATAACATTTTACCAATATTAGCGCTACCTGAGCTGAAAATTGTAAACACGACGTTTTTGGCACCCGTTAACATCAGAAACATAAATTTGGATGAAATGAAGTACTATTCACGTATCTTGAAGTTAAAGGAAAGTGATGTGGTTAGTGAAGGGCTCTATAGTGAAAGTGGCAAAGTGAATTTATTCGAATCAGTAATCAAAACGAAAAGCGTTAGCTTAATGACAATTATATTATATGTGTTTTTAATTGTAAGCTGTATTAGTGTATTGTACTATTATTATCGCCATAAGTTCACGCGAAATCATCGGAACCAGATTAACATTTCTACGGAACCCGATAATTTCGCGCTTGGTGAGGGAGGAGTTATGCGATCGCCAGGACGATTGATAACAACGACTTCCCACGGAATCGCTGCGTAAGCATTGCGATTCCAGCTAGCGCGCTCGTATAACTCATGGGAACGATTAGAATATAGTTTTCGTTTTTAATCATAGTAAGATAATTAAGCAGTCGTGCTGGACATCTGATTCTGTTCAGACAATTCATTAAGTAACATTTGTAACAGTAGTAATAATTAAATCTTTGTCATTTAAGTTTTTTTATTACGAAGATCGCTCCGTAAACTTGACTAGATACAGTTTCATTCAATAAAAAGAAATGTAAATTTTATATTTCACTGGCTTCTGCCCGCGGCTTCGCTCGCGTAAAAAGTTAAAATAACATTAAACTTGAATTATTACCCCAATGGAATACATTGCCGAGATAAGAAGTCTCCTATGTGCTTAACCAGGAAATTATCTATTTATGTGCCTATTTCTACCAAATTTGGTCAACGTTTAAAGCGTGATAGTGGAACAAAGAAACAAACATCCATATTTTCGAATTTATATATATATATATATATATATAATATATTATTCATATAATACTACTATGGTATTTTACCCACAGCTTCGTTCGCGTGGTAATTGGAAAAACTTTGCCAGAGGGAATAAGTCACCGACCATGTATACAGAACAGAGCACTATTTAAGGATGCTAGTGTAAACAACGTTGTGTGCTTCTCCAGTATCCGCTAAGATATATTAATTTCGAGCATTGGATACACGCGAACGTGCCACATGCCGAACGCCCTAACTAAGCAATCGACTTGATTTTTGGCACAGAGTTAGTTGAAAGAATGCAGAGTAACATAAGCTACTTTTTGTCATGGAAAAACTTTAAATTCCTTATTTTTATGTAATAGGAGGCAAACCAGCAAGCATGTCATCTGATGGTAAGTGATCACCGCCGCCTATGGACACCCACAACACCAGGGAAATTGAAGGTGTGTTGTTTATTGGAGGGAACTGGCTCTCAAGTGCAACTGTCGGAACACACCTATTGGTATTTGGCGGCAGATTTTCAACTTGAGGATGGTAGCTAGCCAGGCAGCCATTAGAAAAAGTCCTACCACTATGCTAGGGGAGATTCACGGAAATATTCATATTTTGCATTCGTATATACTATATACTATATACTATATACTATATACTATATACTATATACTATATACTATATACTATATACTATATACTATATACTATGTACTATATACTATATACTATATACTATATACTATGTACTATATACTATATACTATATACTATATACTATATACTATATACTAAATACTATATACTATATACTATATGCTATATACTATATATTATATACTATATACCATATACCATATACTATATACCATATACAATATACTATATACCATATACTATATACCATATACCATATACTATATACCATATACTATATACTATATACTATATACTATATACTATATACTATATACTATATACTATATACTATATACTATATACTATATACTATATACTATATACTATATACTATATACTATATACTATATACTATATACTATATACTATATACTATATACTATATACTATATACTATATACTATATACTATATACTATATACTATATACTATATACTATATACTATATACTATATACTATATACTATATACTATATACTATATACTATATACCATATACTATATACTAATTGAGAGCTGCTGAAACTCATCATTTAACCGAATTTTGCTCCAAAAAATGACACTGTTCTCCAAATTAATTATGTAATTCTAAAATAGATTTCTGGTTGAATTGACCGAGTAATTGTCAGTAGGTACGGTCATGAATACAGAACAGAGTGCTTTTTTGTTCTGCACAGTTCTTGAATTTCCTAGAGATATCAGATATGCCCTTACATAAATAGAAATTGAGATTAGGCATTCTGGTTATGCTCATGCTTAAATTAGATGCGCCGCGATTATGCAGCATAACAAGGCTTCGCATTACAGAACTCGGGCGGAATATTGTTGGTGCCACTATTTTGACAAGGGCAAGTAGGGATGAAAATGTATTGATCCGCCAGATGCTTTTAATTCCCACGGATCTTTCATTTCAATTCAAAAGGCTGTAGTTCCCCCTCATGCTCAGTATTGCCATAATTATAAACAAGGCACAAGGCCAGACACTACAGGTAGTCGGGGTACACTTGGCAACTATATGTGGCATTTTCGCGTGTACCCAATGCTCGACATTAACATGACTTAGCGGTTAATGGAAAAGCACACAACATTGTTTACACTAGCGTCCTTAAATAGTGCTCTCTTCTGTAAACATGACCGGTGTTTTATTCACTCTGGCAAAGTTTTTCAAATTACCACGCTAACGAAACCGCTGGTAAAATCCCATAATAATATTATAAATCAGAAAATATGGATGTTTGTTTGTTTGTTTTTTTTGTTCCACTATCACGGTTTAGCCTTTGAACAGATTTGGAAGAAAATATGCACATAAATAGACCATTTGCTGGATTAGCATAAAGGATACTTTTTATCCCGATAATGTATTACATTGGGATAAATTCAATATTATGTTATTTTACCTTTTTACGCGAATTGGGATAATAATTCAAGTTTAAAGTTATTTTAACTTTTTACGCGGGAAAAGCCGCGCCAGAAACTAGTAATGGCATAAATACAAGCAAAAAGTTTTAGTTGTTTGGTAATTTGCTATTGTTAACAAGTTTATAATTTGAGTTAAGGACAGGTTGAAAAATAATCGTAACCACCGTAATAAGCAAATTTATTGTTAATAGCAGATCTAGCACTGGTAGTGATTTAGTCGATATATCTTGATCGATGATATTTCTCATACATGCGATATAGTTGTATAATTTAATCAGAAATAAAGCGCAGATTGCGTTATTCTAATGTTTCTTGGTCTCTAGTTAGAACGAACAATGCTGTGCGTATACCGACTGGAGCGATTCTATGTGCAAAGCCTTACACTCAAAAAAAATTTAGATACATCTAATCGCTGGCGCACACAAACTGATTATGTAAGGAATCAATTATTTTTTCACAGTTAGATTCGCTATTTTATTACCAAAAAATATATAGTATTTCAAAATTTTATGAAGTAGCATAACAGAAATGTAAATAAGTACGTAAATAAATAATAAGTAAAATAAGTACAGTTCAGGATATTGAAAATATCATGGCATTAGGACAGAATTAAAGTGAATAACAAACAGTTCAGATAACGCTGATTTTGATCGAGTTTGGTCTGACGGCTGCTTAGATAAGTCCTTCCTATTTAATATCCTCGGAAATAGGGGTGAAGCTGGCAGCGGGCCATGTTCTGACCCCGACGAGTTACGAATTGGTGCAGCTTATATGATTAAATCAGAAAGATTTTTTTATATGTATAAAATTTCGATACGCATGTTTTTACATTACCTTGTAATGTAATTGACCGACTTTTTGTACTTAGCTATAAATACCAACTCGATGGTTCTTAGCTATAGTTGGCAGTTGCAGCTTTTTTTGTCTGTTTTTAGGATTTCTCACATGCTCTTATTCTTCATAATATTCTCAGATAATTAAAAATTCTACTCGTATCTTAAATGACACCCACTATAAAAGTGATTAATAGGTAACATTACGTAACTCAAGATAGAAATCAATACCTAAAATGTCGTGGAAAAAGTTAAAATCACATTTACTGCACCAAACTAAGGAAATGTGCTCCCTGATAACACAGTAACTCTACAAATTAGTGGTTTCTTGGATATACATCTAATTCAGAATGTAACTGTCTCGGCACCGATTTATTTCGGATTTGATAGGTATAGTACAGCCACTTGTTTAGCAAAAATGTGGATGAAAATACTGTTTTCTGTATTAAGAAAAGCATTATGATCAAATCTTGGGCATTGGTTGCAATTGAGAGTTCCTTCACTACCTACAACATCTTGAGCTGAATCGATACTGAAAATATCAGAAAAACTGTAACTAAACGTTAAACCTACAATGTATAAAAGAGATTGTGCACAAACAGTAAGCGTATATAAAAAATACAAGAAAAACAAAGATCAAACATTTAAACCTTTATTGTAGGTATATGGCTATTTCATTAGTTTGAAAACGAGTTTTAAAGAGTTAATTATGTTAATAAGTGTACACTCCGAGAAAAAATTCTTGAGGCCAAGATCCAACATTGACATCTGCACATTTGGCATTACGCCAGACTAAATATGTTGTGTTTGTATATAAGTTTCAGTATATAATACGTTAATGTTGAACTGCACTCAAATGATAAACAATTAACTAACACCCAAACAAAAGCACCTTCCACTATTTATAGACAAAAATGTTTGATACGTTCCTGTTTTCTGGTTATAAAATGATCTGTGTTTTATTTCTCAACATTACAACTTAGTGGATCTTAGAATTAACATATGATGAGTAACAGATTCCTGTTATACCATTATAACAAAATATAAAAAATAACGAAATAAATATATATTGTTCCTGCTTCCGGAAAAGTTTGTTTGTTTGTTTGAACGCGCTTATCTTAGAAACTATCGGTCGGATTTTTAGAAACAATCATTCAGAAAAGCTTTAGGCTATTTAAAATCACGCTACTACCAACAAAAGCAAAGCTGTATTTAAAAAAGATTACAAAAACGTGCACTAGTTATTAAATAATTTTTATTTCCACGCGGACGAAGTTGCGGGCACAGCTAGTAAGTTAATATAGAGATAAGCAATCTCTAATATTTTTATAGTTGCAACTTTTGATATATTTAAGTTATAATTCTAGTTTTGTGTATAATATTGATAGAACAAATAATATTTCATAAGTAAAGTAAGTGTAATTGTGAGATGGACTCGGTTGCGCCGGAGCACGTGATGTCGGGCGCCTATGCAAATATTAACCTATTTTCTGGTATTGCGCCGTAAAGACATCGTTCCGAATAATCACAGCTACAATGTATTTACTTAAGCATAAATCTTATTAATCAGTTAATCCTTTTTAATCTTTAATCATGCTTCGGTTTTTTCGAGACCGACGTCACAGTATAAATCAAATACATATTTTTCACTTTTTTTTAATAAAGTTTACCTTAGTTTAATTACCTAGCGGATTACCAACTCTGTGGTGAGTAATGACAAGGACGCAAATGGCTGTAAACACAGTGAAACCAACTGTAAAATAACTGATTAAATTAAAGGAAATGTTTTGGCGACAGGCTTTCCATTACAGATCGCACCTGGCTAGTTTATAATATAATTCCATCAAATTATTTTTTACAGGAGGTTCAGGCTAACAGATTTTGAAACTAGGTAACTTTTTTAAAGTTAAGATTTAGCGTTAAGGTCACAATCTCAACTGATGTTAAGTGGCGATGTGACTTTAGATTGTGGACACGCTTAGCCTAGTGCAGGCACCGGCTCTCAAGTGCAACTGCCGGAACACACCTATACTATATTTGGCGGCAGATTTTAAACTTGATGGTAGTAGCTAGCCAGGTATGCATTAGAAAAAGCCTTACCGCCATGCAATATCAAATATATTATAATAATGTAATATCAAATACTGTTGAATGAAATTATAGAATTCTTATAAGAGCTATTGCAAATATTTGAAACATTTGTATTTCATTCTGAAATACTGTATTATTTAAGAATTTAAAAAGTGTGAATTATTGCTTATAATAATATAAATGTCGAAAAGTTTGGGAGCTGTTGTTTTTACGCGTTTCCTTTTGTTGTTTGTTTTATTACTTGATAAAGCTTCTCGAATCGGGAACATCGGAGAAGCCGACGAGTGGTGGCATAAAGTAATTAACCAAATCGAAACGAACAAGGCATAAGTAAATAAAATACATGAATAAAATAATAATAAATTAGATGCTTATCAAACTTTCTTTAAAACCTATATGATTGCAAACGATTGACTAAGGACAGGTAAGTTCTAATCAGAGCCAATAAGAAGCGACGCGACGACTGGCAATCATATAAAAAACGATTGGAACCGATTACTTAGAGCAAATAGAACAGTGTAGTATAGTTGCATAAATGGTTTAAGAACTAGTGAACTGTAAATAGTGCAAGTATATATTGTTCGTGTTTATAAATTAACTTCTTAATTAAATGTAAATTGTTTCGAAATACACAGCATATTTAAAATTATCATATCAAAAGTACAAAAAAATAGAAGGATACATTTTTTTTAAAGTTAACGTTATACGTGGCGTTATGGCCACAATCTCACCTGATGTTAAGTGGCGATGTGGCCCAAGATGCTAGACATGCTAACCCTAAGGGACTGGCTCTCAAGTGCAACTGCCGGAACTCACCTATAGGTCTTTGGCGGCAGTTTTTTAAGTTGAATGTGGTAGCTAGCCAGGCAGGTATTAGAAAAAGCCCTATCATCATGCTATGGTTTCATCACGATGTTTTCCTTCACGGAAAACTCAAGCTCTTTGTAGGTGGATTCGAGCCCACGTCCTTTGACGCGGCGTTTGTACGCACTACTAACTGAGCTATCGTCGCTTGATACATGTAAGAAAAGCAGTAAAAAGACGTTACCTGAGTGTTGGTGTGGATGTGAATGCTCAGCAGGCGGTTGCATGGATGATAAAGCAGTGAGTGGTGTATAACGCGCTCCATCTTCCCTTGAACACCCGTCCTAAAAATTAGAAGAATATTAAATTAATTGTATAAAAATATTTTCAGTTTCAATTATTCGGCGTTTTATATTATAGCTAAAATGATTGGAGTAAACTATAAAAGATTAAAATTTTCATTTGCACTTTTTCCTACTTTTGTTACATTTTTAGAGTTCTTCAAAATCTGCGATTTTCTTGATAAAACTACTTAAATTATGTAATTAATTTTAATATGTAATTAATTTGTTATACATAATGTTACGATATAAGATTGTACGTAGGTACTTATTAAGCAAAAAGTATTTGTATACTATATAGAGTTGACTCGAAAAAAGTTTACAAAAAAATTATAAAATTTGTGAAACAAGCCTGTACTTTAGAAGATTGAACGAAAATTGAGACAAGAAGTTAAGAAATATTGTTTGACGAAGTTTACGGCGAATAATTTATAAAAAAGTAACTTTAGAGAATGTGACGCCAATAAAGAAATTGATAGTATTAATTCAGTGGTAACTTATTTTATCAAAACAATTTACATAGCTTTGTAGCTAATTTGTAGTCATAGTGGTACAAGTCATTGTAGTCTGGTGTCTTGATTTTACCCTAGACATGAAAATGATAATAAGGAGGTCTTATCCCAAGTCTTAGCTAGTTTTTATTCATATTTATAGAAAATACTTTTATTTAAACAAAACTTGTCTGTGGTTCATATTTTACCTTTAAATATTAGGATATCAATCGCCATACGTGTTAACATAAAGCTAACAATAAGGAACTTAGTTATAATTATAAAAAACATTAATAGCTACGAAACTAATGTAATATTCTGTATTAATTTAAACTAACTTTTTAAGTTAAGTAATTAAGTTACGGTTTCAAATCCGTGTATAACTGACGTTTAAGTAATAACTACTATTTGTTTATCGGGATGTTAAAAGTTATATATACCTTATCAGCGACTATAATACCAAGGTTCGCTTTGTTTGGAATTAAACGGTCAATTGTATAATTATGTCCACAAAATGATTTATTAACTTGTCATCATTTTTGAAAAAATATACATATGTTAACCACAACTTTACAGATAACAGTCGTCTTTACTACCACTTTGAAACGTTACAGAAAGTGTTATTTTACTTTAAAATCCCAAAATATAGTCACGAAAGTGTGTTCTTTAATCTTATTGTATAGAAGTTACTTTGTTAATAATAATTAGGGATTAAGTATCTAATTCTAATAACAAATTGTACTTATTGATCATGAATGTTAGCTTCTCCTAACCATCAATTTTAATGCTTAGGTATACTAATTACATCTACGTAATTTTTTTACATTATATAAATAACAGTTACCTTTTCACAGTTAGCTGTTGCTGTTGTCTGTGTGTGACTAGTGGAAGATATACGATACTGCATCCCGGATACAGTACAAAATCCTTCGTGGTGATGTGTTGAATATACTCCTGTGATAGTAACGTCGGTATCTTGGTTTACTACAAATTCTACCTTCTGCTTCTTATCTGTTGACGAGGTTTCATCGTTTTCTAATTTTGTGTCTTCGTTTTTTAATTCCGACTTAACGCCGGAACTTCCCCCGTTTTTTGGCTTTTGTGTAAAAGACTCGTCGCTGCATGAATCTGATGTAGTTTCCTCTTTGTTTGATTTAGGAGAACGTTTCTCGTAACTAGCAGCTAGAATAGCAGTAGCATTAAGACTTGCCATGCGTTTTTGAACAACCATATCTTTTAGATCCATCACAACTTCGTTTCTATTTCGTTTCTTCTTTACTGGTACTCCGGCAGTTTTTTTCATTTTTGCTGGTGGTTTATCGGAATCAGACTTTCCTAAAATTGCTTTACTACATTTCTTTTTTTCGGCAATAGATTTTTTTTTTGTTTCTAATTCACTATCTTCACTAGAAGAAGTTGAAGATTTTGGATCCCAGTACTTACCCGCACTTCTAATGCCAGGTACTCCACGTAGAGACCTTTGAGGAGGATTATCATCTGAACTTTCGGAAGTGTCTTCTTTCTTTTCTTTATTATTCTCATACTCTGATTCCGAAGTACTCTCACGTCTTTCTATATCTTTAAGTTTTGGTTCCTTCTTTTTGGTGATAGGAAGCTTCGATGTACTAGGCAATACTTGTCTATCAATTGTTTTCATTAATCCTAATTCCATATGAGTGCGACTTTCATTCTCATACAAACAATGGACTTTAGCTATTGCATTAAGAGATGCCATTCTATGCTTTTTAGGACCAGCCCACATTGACAAAAGCTTTAAACGTCTTTTACTAGGTTTTTCTTCACTCAATAATATGTTTTCATGTTTCAGATCTATTAAAGAATCTTTTGAAAGTTCTTTCAGTTCTTTAGATGTTGTTTTCTTAACCGCATCTGTTATTCTCTTATACTTTTTGTTTTTAGTTTTCTTATTTTTCGGAGAATCTGTCCCAGAAGACTCTTTACTTTCATGGTCATCGTTGGATTCAATAATACTCTCTTCTGATGACGAGTAGTGTCGAGTTTTTGTATTAAGAGCAAATTTTGATGTATCAAGTTCATCATCTGATGAATTATCCTTCTTTGATGTTTTTTTATTTTTAATTATATTTTTCTTCGTAATTGTGACACTCTTCTCATTTCTATTAACTAAAGGTTCTGAGTCTAAAAATTTAATTGGACTGAAAGGTTTACCAGTAATACTTGATTTTCTAGCCACCATTTTGTAAGATTTACTTACTATTTGTTTTGGTTTATCTTCTATATCCTTAACATTATCAATTGAATTGGATCTTACATCTGTTGTTAGTAAGTTTTCATGCTGATTTTGACTAACGGGTAATTCTTCGGAACGCTTATTTGCTTTTAACTGTTTTACTACTTCCTCAATTGGTCTATGTGGAGAATATTTTTTCTTTTCCGATTCTGTTTTTTTATCAATAATTGTTCCTTTTACTCTAGCTATTGGCCGCACTCGGCCCACATTCTTATTAACAGGGCTACGAAAATCAGATAAAATACTTTTCGGAGAGTCTACTTTTTCTGTAAAAGTATAGACGTCAATATCAGGACCTTGAGAGACTAGATTGTTAGAAATGTTTTTGTCCTTATTGTTATCGTCACTTTTAGATTCAAATTTCATGGATAAAAATCTATCTGAAACAGTAAGATTTCCTTTTGAGTTTTTCAAACATTTGACATCAATATCTACGGTTCTTGTAGATCTGCTTGAAGTGAAAAACTTTGGAGGCCGTTCTGTCTCAGCCTTTGGAGTTTCGGATTGCGGTATGACAATAGATTTGGTTGAAGGGTTTAAAGTTGTAGAATTACTGTCGAAACTGCTCTTGTTTTCAAGTTCTATTACTTTTGGTTCACTTTTGTCTAAGGATAATGTTTTGACATTCGAATTTTCAATTTTTGTTTCATGGACCTTTTCGATACATTCCTTGGTGTCAAAACTTTTTTCATCGGCCTTGTCACCGTGGATTTCCATATTTTTTTCAGAAAATTCAATCTTTGCATGTGTACTATTTTTTTTCTTTTGATTATCTGTATTTCCTTTCCTGATAATTGCCTTTGCTTTTGAAAACTTAGATGCAGACCTATTTGCTGCAGTTATATTGCTTTTGTACTTTGCATCATTATTTTTTTCTTTTTTTGTAATACTCGATTTAATGGTTTTCTGCTTCTTGTTTAACTTAATAGACTTTTTAGAAACAATTTTGGTTATATTAGATTCTGTAGCATTTTTAACCGAGTCTTTTTTCTCTTTAGACTCCTTCTTTGATTTTTTAATTGGCGAATCTGAACGCGTCTTCGATGGACTTGCTTTGGTTGTATCTGAAGCTTCAGTTTTGTCAGCGTTGGTAGAATCTTCATTATTTTTAATTGCAACATCATCTTTAGACGAACTCTTTTTGGGACTTTTTGCTCGAGACTTACTTACCAGATTTTTAGCCTTTTTTGTAGGTACCCTTTTCTTATTTGTTTGTTTTGCTGTTGAAGTTTTAAAAGTTGTTTTATTGCCATCCCCTTTCTTAGATAAGGGCTTTGAAGCCTGTGACCGCATTGTCCACAATGGTCAGATGAATATTGCCGTCATGGATGAGGTTAGTACCGGTGATTACATTCTGCAACAAAATACAGTAATATATTTTCAGTTACTTAGTACTTTTAGATAATATATATCATAGACTCCTATAATTCGTATAAAATATAGCCTTTCCGCTGCTATTAAATGAATAAATTGGATGTTTCTCAACAATCTCCTCAAAGCGTTCCATATTTCTTGTAGTATAGCGAAATGAAGTAAATTTATGTTAAAATTAATTTAATTTATTTTGTAATTTTTTAATAGTAAATAATCGACAGATTAACGTTTTTTAAATAACATAACTTGAAATAAGGAAAAATAGGAAACAATGAGCCCAATAAAACATGACCTATACAATTATACATATTATGTAAACAAAATGATTTTACTTTATAAAAAATATCGTTTATCAACAAACTCGTGCTAAATAAAAATATAAACTTTATCAAATTAAAAAATTTGGAATGGTATGTATTGAACATTTATCAACTGACATTTTGACGTGACGCAGCTTTTGTTTTCTCTTCACTTGAACAACTCCAAAACATCGTGAACAAATTTGCGGCAGCATGTGCAATGTTTATTATGTCACTTAACGCGAAAAAGACCGTAATATTAGCGCAAGATTTCACGAAAAAACCATCAATCTTATTGGATGGCGCACCATTAGAGGTCGTTGAAAACTTCTACTACGTGAGATCGGCCATGTCGAACAATCTCT
The DNA here is from genome assembly GCA_039707435.1 of Actias luna. Classification (NCBI taxonomy): domain Eukaryota; kingdom Metazoa; phylum Arthropoda; class Insecta; order Lepidoptera; family Saturniidae; genus Actias; species Actias luna. Next base: position 8,684,044 of record JAZHAC010000002.1, on the reverse strand, counting down.
CCATAGATGGAGAGATCAGCACTCGCATCGGCAAGGCGAAAACGATGTTCAGAAAGCTTAATACAAGAGTATCGAGACAAACAAGACAGTGTTAAACACTGCATAGCTACCTAGTATAATGGATTTTCTCAAACAGAGAAGATTACGTTGGTTAGGGAATGCTCATAGAATGAAACTTTCTCGTTTACCAAGGCAGATTCTCCTTGGCGAATTGGCACACGTTAAGCTACGAGTCGGTTGTCTTATGTTAAGATTTAAAGACAGCGTTAAGCGCGATATGTCTAGCTTGAACATAGAAATAACCGACAGGGAGCTCATCTCAGAAGACCGCGTTCAATGGGGAAAAGTAACAGCAGACGCGAGTGGGACTTCACGTCGATTCCTGGCTAGAAGTGTTAGCCCATAAACGCGAGACTAGGCACCAAGCGCGAGACTAGTCAGCTGCCACCCCCGTCGCATTCTACATCTACCTACAGCAAATGTGGCCGCGTCTGTGGCTCCCGTATCGGCTTATTTAGTCACGAGTACAAATGTAATAGAACGGACGCTACATAAAAAGTCATCTCTTTGGCCAATGATGATTAACTGACATACAAAGTTAAACGCAAACATTTTTTTGGATACTGGTTACAAAGGTGGGTTAACTCTGGTTTCCAGCAAGTGACAAAATAACGTTTGCTTGTTAATAAATATCTGTTAAGTAAATTATAATTATTATTACGTATAAGTTTATCTTATTGTAAACTAGTATAATTTGATTTATTATACAAACATCAAAGGTATCAAATATTAATCCAACATTTCAGTTATTTTTGTGATATATTCTAGGCTAGCTTTAGGCATAAGAAATATTATATGAGTAACTCGCTACTATTTTTACATCATCATAAGCAGAATAGTCGTAAGTATAATTCGGTTTTCAACAAACAAGCAAACAAAAATTTCAAACAGGTTTTATGTATTGATAAAGTGACTGCCTCTTGAGAAGTGTGATTAGTTCTACTCGTAGGTTCATTGCTCAGTGTGTTCGTCATAATATCTTCTTGGCAAACTTTGATCCGTTCATTTTATAAACAAAATAAAAAATAATCAAATCGAAAATAGCTTTAAACTATAGTTAAAAATATCAAAGAACCATAAAAATCGTTTCATTGAAATACTAACCACAAGGTCATTAAATGAGTTATTTTAATTGAGGACGGCACATATTTTATGCGAAAGCGTTACACTTCGCGCACTCCGTAGCCAAATTATTTCAATGAAAGTTTTAATTGTTTTTTTTTTGACATTTTTGAAAATATTGAATCGAATGATAAAATAGTCAGGGGGAGCTCTTATCTATTAAAGCTTCCCGACCTACTGTAGTCACTAAAAATTTCTATCCGTGGCTGCAGTATCCATCCAACCTGGTCCATTTCCTCACTTTCACATCGTCTCTAAAAACCCATATTCTTTACCTATATCTTAGTATGTAAACGGATGCATTTCCAAGGAGCGTTGGCGTCAGGCAGACGGCCGGTCTTAAAATTATTTGTCAAAACCACTCAGTAAAAATGAATGAAAGGCATAATGAGAATAAAAGTGCTAGGGTGTGCCCCACAAGCGACGCGCAGGGGTAGCACCCGGCGCTTGTGAGAAATGGACAAGGGTTGTTGCACCACCCCGAACGGGGGCAACGTAAGACGGAAGCTCGGGAAATTAGAATGAGGTATGCGAGTTGGAATGTAGGGACAATGAGTGGAATAGATAGAGAGTTAGCAGATGTATTAAAAAGGAGACAAATAATGTGGCTTGTTTGCAAGAAACAAGGTGGAAAGGTACGAAAGCTAGAGAGATTGGAGAAGGGTATAAGTTTTACTATTCCGGATGTGATGGAAAAAGGAATTGCGTAGGAATGGTACTAGATGAGAATCAGAAAGAATGTGTAGCGGATGTAAAATGGATAAATGATAGATTGATTATTGTGAAAGTAGTGTTGCAAGGTATGATGCTTAATGTAATAAGTGTGTATGCATCTCAAGCAGAATGTGATGAAAGAGATAAGGAGATATTTTGGACGGAATTTGATAGGGTGATGATAGATATACCAGTGTGAAGAGATATGTATAGGAGGAGATTTTAATGATCCTGTGGGAAGAGAGAATAAAGATTTTGAAAGAGTCCATGGAGGGTGGGGGTTTGGAGATCGAAATAGCGACGGTGAAGCTATACTAGAAGCGGCTACCACGTTTGATTTAGCAGTAGTAAATACTTGGTTCCAAAAGAATGAACAACACCTCATCACTTACAAGAGTGGGCACCATGAGAACCAAATTGATTATTTCCTTATCAGACGTAACCGGCTCAACGGGGTTAAAAACTGTAAGGTGCTACCAGGAGAAGATCTAACTTCGCAATATAGACTCCTGGTAGCAGAACTCAAAATGTTAGTAAAGTTCAAAAGAATCAAAAAACCATTTACCCCTATCATAAAATGGCACACGTTGAAAGGTGAGAAAGCCAGTAAGATAAGGGAACGAGTGTTAGAGAAAATGATAGATATGAAAAATCTATGCGTGAATGGATGTCGGAATGAAATGAGCAAATTTGTAAGGAATGTGGCAAAGGATGTCCTAGGAGATTCAAAAGGGAAATGTATGAAAGATAAGGAAGCAAGGTGGTGGACGAAAGAAGTACAAACAATCGTTAAGAAAAAGAAAGTAAGATTCAGAGAATGGCAAGTTGTTGAAGAAGGCAATGATTCATTGAAAGAAAGAAAGAAGTTTGAATATGATGAATGCAAGAAAATAACAAAAAAAGTTGTAGCCGTAGCAAGGGTAAAAGCACAAGATGCCTAATATTGTGCACTACAAAGTCCGGAAGGCCATAATCATGTGTACCGGCTAGCGAAGGAGAGAGAAAGAAGGACGCGAGATATATCACATATAAAGTGCATGAGAGATGAAGCATTTGTGATAATTCCGGATGATGAGAGAATAAAAGATAGATGGAAGTCATATTTCGCGAAGTTGATGAACGAAGAGAATAATTGGAGTAGAGTGTTTGAAAATGAATCAATGCATATGGGATTAGTAAAGGAAATAAGTGTTGATGCAGTGAAAATGGCTGTAAGGCTGAAGAATGGGAAAGCGTTAGGACCTGATGGAATACCAGTTTAAGTATGGACGATACTAGAACCAGTGGGATGGAGGTCGTTGGCTTTATTCTTCAATAAATTATTGCAAGAATACCTGAGGAATGATGAAAAAGTTATCTTGTGCCCATTTTTAAAAACAAGGGAGATGTGCAGGAATGGAGTCATTATCGGGGAATAAAGTTAATACCTCATAGTATGAAAGTATGGGAAAAAATAATTGAGCGACGCCTGAGAGAACAGAGTGAAATTTCACGAAACCACTTTGGTTTTATGCCGGGACGAGGTACAGTGGATGCCATTTTTGTCGTTCGCCAATAGTGCGACAAAATTTAGAGAGATGCACAAAAATCTGCGTATGATTGAGTTTCTCGTGAAGTGTTGTGGTAGGCCCTTAAGAAGAAAAGAGTGCCAGTAAAGTACCTGCAGTTGATTCAGGCCATGTACTACAGATGCAGTACGCAAGTTCGAGCCGCAGTGGGTGTCACAGACAGTTTCGATGTGACTGTTAGCCTACACCAGGGGTCGGCTCTTAGCCAGTACCTCTTCCTGGTAATTATGGGCACCCTTACGTTGGATATACAGGAGGAGGCACCCTGGTGTATGTTGTTTGCGACGACATCGTGCTGATCGGTGAAAGTAGCCAAGAGGTGCAGAATAGGCTGGAGGTGTGGAGGCAGGACTGGAGAACGTAGGCCTAAAAATAAGTCAAAATAAATCAGAATATATGTTCTGCGATTTTGGCGGCATCTCCGGTGCTCTGCCAATAACACTAGCGGGAGTACTCCTACCGGTCTGTTCCAACTTTCTCTACCTCAGGTCACTCATACAAAGTGACGATGATATCAACCGAGAGTTGAGGCAGAGAATCAACTCAGGTTGGATGAAATGGCGAACGGTCTCAGGCATAACTTGCGACTGTAGGATGCCCGTCAAACTGAAGGGCAGAATATATAAGTCCGTTATAAGACCTGTCATATTGTATGGATCAGAATCTTGGGCTAGTAAGAAGATGGATGAAAAACGACTGCATGTAGCAGAGATGCGAATGTTGAGATAGATGTGTGGCGTGACCAGATGGATAGGATCAGGAATGAGTATGTTCGAGGAAGTTTGAAAGTGGCTCCAGTGACAGAAAAGATGAAAGGGAATTGTTTGTTTTGGTATTGACTTGTTTTGAAAAGAGACGAAACGCATGTGACGAAAAAAGTGATGACTATGAATGTTGAGGGATGGAGAGGGAGAGGACGTCCAAAGAAAAGATGGATGGAGAGTGTGAGGCAATATATGAAGACAAAAGGGGTGAATGAAGATATTGTGATTGATAGAGATGTATGGAAGAAGAAGATATACTGCGTCGACCCTAAATAACAAATTGGGAGCAGGACGATGATGATGATGATGATCGAATGTATATAATATCCTACTCTATATTATGATTTATAGATGCACATCAGGAAAATATTGATATTAACTTCGGTATATAAAGCTATATAAATATATTTACCGTTAAAATATGGCTTTGATGGCAGACATAGCCTAGAATGTATAAGTTGAGGTGAATCTACTGCGAGTACTTTACCAGCGTAACTAATTACCTTCTCTTATACATGCATAGAAATATCGCCATTATTTTCGAAAAAAGAACACGCGAAGTATCGAATATACGCACATAGAAAATGAAATCCATTGCAGGAGCGTTTTTTGAATTTGGAACATTACAACGCTCCAGCAATGTTGTATGAAAGGGCGTACTGGGGTTATTAAATACTCTTTGATTGGACCTCTTTTATCATTCTTGGCATACCAAAGGTAGTAAGTAGTCTATTTGCTTGGTACAAATCGCGTTCACGTGGCTGTATAGCCATAAATGCGCTTGCCTTTCGGCACAGGTGATAAATAGAAAATTCGTCTTGACTTGTTATTTACTACATACTTAATAAATATGAATGAAATAATTAAAATGAGTTCCAACGGTTCAGAGAGTGAAATGGAGATTGATTGTACCCCATCAGATTTAATATCAGAAGCCAAATTAGCAATGGAAAACCTGCTTCCAGCAAAGTCAAAAGAAAAATACATGAAAGAATATGGACATTTTATAAGTTGGAAAAACGAGAAAAAAAGGAACATTTTCTCTGAAACAGTATTTTTGGCGTAATTTAATGAGATTGCTAAAACCAAAAATCCATCTACATTATGGGCAATTTATTGTAGTCTGAAATGTACAGTTCATGTTTAAAAATGACATTAACTTGAAAAATTATGGAACATTAACTACTTTTCATAAACGACAATCCACCGGATTCAAAAGCAGAAAATCGAAAATTTATACTGGCGAAAACATAAATCATTTTTTAATTAAAGCCCTAGATGATATACATTTAGCAACAAAAGTAAATTAAATTAAATGTATAATAGAAAAAGTATGTGTCATTTCCCTGCATTCTTTTGAGAAAAGCACTATATACCTCGGCGGAAATGGCAATTGCCTCTCTCGTATTAGTGAAATCCTCGTCTACGGCTTGGCCTTCAAACTCATACTCGACCTGCAATTGCCTATTTCGCGGCCTTTGCAATAATGTACTATTAATTAAAAACCTAAGTCCATTGCAGTAGCGTTAAATACCTTCAAGATATAGTAATTCAAGAGAAACTTAATTTTTCTATGTATTTTATATGGGAAAAATCTAACACAGAATAAATACTTACAATAAAATATATTGAGGGCTCAGGTTAGTACCAAACTTGTTTTATGCATCCAGAATAATAATATTTTGCTATGGGAGTGAAAAAGAATTTCATTAAATCATTCCTTATTCAACTCTTCAGATTATATAATATTTGTTTTACGTATTTTGATATATTTTAAATTCTAGTAAAATGCGATTTAAAACAAACTCACATATTATTACTGAAATAGTGATCAATATTATATAAATATTCAGCAGAACTTCCGCAAGAATAATGAATGTACAGTATAGATAAAAAACAATTTCCGTCCCACTGTAAATCATGCTTATAATATAATTAAAGCGATGAGTTGCCTTTTGTGAAGTTAATCCAATAAAGCTACCACAGCCGAGACAGAGGGAGCACTTATTATTGCTTGAACTAGGACGGTTTTATTTTACTTTTCAGCACTTAAGTTTTACAACTAGTTTCACAATTATGTTAACGATGTTAACGTAGTGAAATATAAAGTTATAAATGTACGGAAATTAAATATAAATGTAACGTAAAAGTACAGGAATTATATTTCTTAATAGGTCTTTGATATTAATGTTCTAAAGTGTTTTAAGATATTATCAACGAAAGTATAGGGTCAATCGGGTCAAGAGCACGAGTTTACCGTTCTTGATAACAACAGAGCAAAAATAATTTAATATTAGGGATGTCAATATGAAATTTAGATAGAGTAATTAATGCTTTACTAAATACATAAGTTTAATTCTGGTTAAATCCATAGTTTTCTTTCAATTGGACAATAATGAGGCTCGGTCAGAATGCGAACTCTTCAGCCTTAATATGGGTAACGGTACGTACCTTAGCAAGCAAAAGTTAGCATACGGGGTAAGTAAACACAACCATGTAAATTATGAGAAATTGGTAAGAAAGCGTCTTAATAATATAGGAACTCTTTTATCAAGCTTTTAAAGTAGATATTTAGTAAACAGAACAATTGTTTTACGTAGAGATATCAATAAAATCTTTAACGGCGTTAAAACTATTTCTTACAATCAATAATAAAAAAATAATTAAACCAATATCTGTTACTAAAGTATAACGCAATAAATAGCTTATTGATTAAATATTTATAGAAATAACGACCATCGCAGATCTCACACGTGAAAGCCCTAATCTAGATTTTAAGCTTCCTCATTATATATTTTTTTCTGTCATTATAGGTCAAGGACTTAGATCTACTAATTTAACTTTTTGATGCTAAACACTTTCATTTGAATGAAAGCTGAATGCTTTCACTGTTTGGTGAAATTTTAGGTACTGCTGCATCGGTCTTTTCAGTAATAGACTTACGTATCATAACGAATGTAACGTTAAGAAAAATTGGAAAATCCAAAAGCGCACGCCTCATAATCGCATTTTTTTTTATTACAATTAAACCTCATCGAATCAGACCGTGAAAAGTAATAGGGTTCTATTCCTAATTATACTAAAGCCTAAGAAAAAAATGCTCGATTAGTAAAGTATTTCGGTCGTTATCGTGATAACATACAAGATCCGCACATACAGACACGCGGACGTCCAAGACAGAACTTTTTTAAACAGTTTTTTAACTAGTTTATATAACAAAAATGGCATCAAAAATATCATGAGCGTTAAAAATAGTTTTTTTTAAATGTGTGTGTATATATTATTTTACAAGTGGAATATATGATAAATAGAGATATTTTAAGCTGGTAAAATCAGTTGATTTGCGTGAAGTGACAGTAGTACCCACCTCAACGCTTCGCTTATGAGGCGTGCAAAAGAATATAGGGGGTAAGTGTTCGCATGCGTTCTCTTGACCCCGCTCTCTTACGCCACCGGACAACTTTTTGAATACCTCGCCTATAAAACACATGCATTCTAGAGCTAACCTACATTTTTTACTCTAAAATAATAGTGCATTAATAGCGCTACAATACTAAAAAATACTTACAGCGTTTTTCTAGTGTTCACCGAGTTTTTAAACTTTTCCGTAGAACAAAAAAACTAACTGACCAAATACCAAAATTGACACTTTTTTAGTTTTCGTTTTGCAACAACGTCGGGCAACAATGGCTTCAATATGACCAGTCGCTGGCCGCTGACTTCGTCATACACACTACCCCCTATCCCTTCATTCGGATCTTAGCAATGCAAACACTTAACCGACGCATGCTCTTACGTTATCCTAATATTATAGTCTAGGCCAAGACTGTCTACATAGACTGTAGACTGACTGTCTATGGTCTGTCTGTAAACTCGGGCCCGTTGCTCAAAAAGTAACCAACCTAGGTATTTAAATTTGTTTGTAATCAGCTACATCATGAGCTATCCCTGTTTATTTTATTGTTATAAATACGTAATTTGAGGGTTGGTTTAATTTACTATTTATGGTTTAATCTATCATCAATCATTACTGTAAGCACTACTCGGGCCGCAGGCTAACATGGATTCATTATAGAACACATAAATAGAGTAGCCACGGTCTAAAAGTGTAAACGTTGGGCAAGCCCGGTGGAGAACTCAAGGCAAGAGTAGAGGGGATATTTTTAGTTAAAATACCCAAAAATGTAGAAATTATGATGATTATGAGTATGATTAATGGACAGTACCTAGAAATCACGATAATCTATTGTAAACCAAAAAATAATTTAAGTTCGTATATTCAGAGAAATCCTTTAGATAAAATTTTAAGCACTTCTATATGTAATGTTTGAATATTAATGAATAAGTAATAGAGATAATTTTCTATAACATATTATGCGGTGGCTATAGTTATTTACCGTCGTCAATCGTATTTTATTGCTCTTTAGAAACTACCAATGAAATAAATACTATCCATAGAGGCTAGCTATGTCGCAATAAATTATAAAGTTCGGTGAAGCTGTCAAAGCCTTTAAGGCTAACAGCGAATGTCAGTCCTAATAAAACGCAACAAATTATATCTATTACGGTAAGTATTAAATAAAATCACTGTACAAGTATTTGTAAAAATAAAAAAGGAAACAGAAATGTATTGAATAAATCGACTGTATTGTTGTAAAAACGTTAAATTATCACTTCAGAAGTTTCTTAGTAAAATTTGTAAATTTCTAGATTATTTGTGTACGCGAAGCATATTTGTACCAGTGCTCTGAATGAATCGAACCTATCGTATGTTTCTAAGCTTTTGCTCCACGTCGTTTGTCATTTGAATAACGATTTAAATCTATGTCTAAATCTGAATTGTGCAGATCTGAATACAAAGTTATATATATGTATTTAGATACACACCGGTATATCATTAAAACAAAATGATACTCAGTGGCATTTCTCCTAAGGTAGAAAATATTAATAACTTTTTGCACAAAGACTTAGTTTACTGTAAAAGATTATATTTCACATTAAAGACAAATAGCACTTTATTTTATGAATAAAATACATAATTGAACTTGTCATAAAAATAACATTTTGTAATTTGATTATAAATAGTTTAAGAAAATTTAAATATAATAGAATGATTATCAACTTACTCGTTCAACGATAAACACTGAAATTAAGTTTTAACAAATCTGTCAACACTTTTGTCTGTTATTTAATACGCATTTATTTATATTTAAAATTATGTTTTGCCCGATTATGATTAGTGAATAAGACGCACAACTTTTATATTTGTAAAACTTTCATTTTTAGCTCTATGTCAGAATTTGCTACCAAATACAATCGAAAACTATCTGATTTAAACAGATCATGTCAGACTATGGGATATTGATTAGACATTTCGTAGTGCAAAATAATTATGTTTCAATAACATTAAAAAACTATTTAGGCCCGATTTATACAACTATAGACAATTCTTAAACACTTAAAAAACTAAACCTTATAAATTATTTAAAAATGTATAATATGTATGATGAATAAAAATTAAATGAAACGGTATTATTGTTTCTAGATAAAATTTATATTATTACATTGCTATTTCGATCATAATGAATTATTTGTCATTTTTTTAATCTAATAGTTTTTTTTTTAAATTTGGAACGTATTTCCAAATTAAAGATATCATCCGTGCAGTCAACTCTTATATGAATACTATATATATAAATAAAAACGTATTTTTTTTTCTAAATTTACCTATATTTTATTTTTAGACCCTTTCGATAAATTTTTTTTTTAAATTAACCTCAGTTAAATAACACAATTCCTTAAATATTTTGTGATAAATAACTACTTAACATTTCTTTAAATCTTGCAATACTCTCGAAATAGCTGCCAGGGGTATATTATGTATAAAAAATAGTTAAATAATGAACTTGTAAACGTATTATGAAGCGGTCTCATTGTCGGTTATTGTTGACTCCTAACATTGTATGTACCTAAAGCAAAAATATTATTTTAGATTTTACTCTTAGAAGTAATTCTATATTTTTAGTTATAAGAATCGTTTGCTCTTTCACCAAGGTGAGATATCGAGAACCATTGGTTGACCTTAGCGGGGGGTTAGTTATACGCGATGCGGGGAGGGCTGGGTTGGAGTATCGATCGGGCCCGCGAGCCAGCATCCCAACATCCGAGATGCCTGAGATTCACTTTTACGCCACTTGCACGTCAATTTACAGCAATTCTGATAGATCCCGAGTGCCGACACTCGCTCACTAATGCATAGTTTATTTAATAATAACGAGACAGGTCTGAGAATATTTACGTTCTTATGGATTTTGTATTTACACTATAAAGCACGATATCATGATCAAAGGTCTGTTTATTGGATTCTGCGACTTTTATACTTTTATTTACATGAAATTGTTAATATATTCCTTTCTGGACTAGCGAAGAAAATAATACTACAGATGAATTTTATCTTTGGCCTATTTTGGCTCAAAAAGAGCTTAATCTGTCTAACTCAAGATTTCAGATGCAATTTAATTCATATAATTATACTTAATAACAATTTTTTTATTGTTTATGCACAATAGCGAGATTTATTCCAATTTTATAAGGCCACTTTATATTATATTTTCCTATTTCCCGCTCTCGCAACGGACCAATTTGATAAATTGTTTGAAGCTCATTGAGAGCTACCTTTTCAGATGGTAATTGATATTGAAGATCCCTTTGAGATATTTTAATAAGCTTAGAGATAGATACCTTTAATACAAGTTGGAATTCGTTTTATTTGCTGAAACTTTTATTTATTGTTGTAAAGGGATAAAAAATTTTACAATAATTCCATGAACTTAGTGGAAGTAATTGCTGAAAATAATTTAATACCTTATGAGTATACATTTCTGTGAACTTATTATATAATTGAGGTAAAAAATGTAAGTAGGTTATTTCCCTTATAAAAGTAATTCAAATATAAACATTTTTTGCACGGTTGTTGTATGTAATATGTAGTATGTTTGACAAAAAGTTAGTAAATGCGTTTCATTTTGTAAAATTACATATATTACTGTCTAATACGTTGGAAAAATATAGTTCCTATGAATTTAAATTTGAATAAAGTCAAAAATAAAAGAAGGAATACAAAATTAAAACGAAGTAAATAAAGATTACAGGATAAAAGATCAGAGAATTAACATGGCTATTATTCTTTTGTAAACGAAATCGTCAAGGAAATAACCTGGTTGTTGTGTATTTAAAACGAATCCGTAACACTTGTTGCGGTTCTGGTTACACAAACCGGCAGTTATTTAATTATCACAAATGACTGTGCCGATCACAACGAACTAATGAAACCGTCCGTTTGCCTCCGGAGCTGAGTCTTGGCCTCCGTCGCTTTGTTTTCAAACTGTATAAAACGAGAAAAAACCCCACGTGCTGTTTCAATTTGGAATTCTTTTATGTCAATACCCTGTGTCTGGCAATAAGCAGTGTCTGGATTTGTCGTTATAAAAAGTTTTAAGTAGCTAAGATATACAATGTAGTAGCGAACGTGAAATGATTTGAATATAAATACTTTTATTATGTTTTTACACGCTTTTTATTAACTTCACCTGTATGTTTGTTTGTATGTTTGTAACCGACTCCTTTGGGCACGATTTTGACCCACTTTAAACGGCCAGATTTCGTTCAAACTTTGTAGATTTATCGAGGACCGATGACAATTTACCAATTTGATAAAATTATTCCATTATTCAATTTGCAAAATAAGATTTTTGTTAATTTATATAATTTTCATGTATAGTCGATAAGGCAAGAAACTTAATTTTAATTTTTTATAATAAAAAAAAAACAAGCTATTATAAATAAAGTAAACTAAAAAGTAGAAAATAAAGAATAGTTTAAAAAAAACAAAAAAACACGCTTTTTATAGAAAACTGAACTAAAAAATTTGAAAATAAGTTTTAATAAATTTAAATTAAAAATTGTGTTAAAAATTTCAATAAATATAATTTAAGAATAATAGTGTAAATTAAAAAAATTAAAATATTTATATAAAAAGCGTGGGGTGCATGGTGTCAATAGTTATAAATGTTTTATGGACAGATATGAGTAGAGTGATTACCAATTGATAATCTTAAAAGCACCCCAAGCTTTTTTTAAATAAAATGCATTTTTTTTTATTTACACTTTATTAATTTATATTTATTGAAATTTTTAACACTATTCTTAATTTATGTTTATTGAAATTTTTAACACTATTCTTGATTTAAATTTATTAAAACTTATTTTCTATTTTTTTAGTTCAGTTTTCTATAAAAAGTGTGTTTTTTAGTTTTTTTAAACTATTATATTTATTATAGAATGCTGTCATATAGCTAACTCTGTATAGTCGATATTGTCCCTGTTCGGCTGAAAGATACCATATATAAATATAACTTGGCTCAGATATATCTAATATTAGCTGTGCCCGCGACAAAGTTCGTGTAGAACTATAAATTATTTAATATTGTTTCTCGTTTTTGTAACTTTTTTGAATACTACTGTACTCCTATTAATGTTAGTGTGATTTTAAAAAGCCTTTTTCAGTGATTAGACTATAAAATATAAAGTGATTGTTGGAACTACGACTATTAGTTTCTAACATTAGCGTGTTCAATTAAACAACTTTTCCGCTTTATAATCTTAAACCCTAGTTTTCTTCAATTATTGAATTTATTGGTTACTGACTATTCTTCAAATATGTCACCCGTGTAAAATTTTGTAATTTAACAAATAATTGTAATTATGTAGTATTTTGTGATTCTACTATTTTAATTATATATTATTGTGATAGCTTTAACACCAGTAAAAAAAACCAACAAGTAAATAAATCCCATTCCAAATCTCGTTTAATTTAGTCGTCAGGTATGCCTCTTCGTTTACTATGTTCTAAGTTTATTACTTGAAAAATAAAAGGAAAACATCATATACCATAGCTCGGTGGTAGGGCTTTTTCTAATGCCCTCAATGGCTATGCTAAATGATTAACTGCCGGAACACAACTATAGGTATTTAGCAGCAGATTTTCGACTTGTGGGAGGTAGCTAGCCAAACGGGCATTTGAAAAAGCCCGACTACTATGCGGTAGTTTCATTACAATGTTTTCCATCACCGAAAGCTCAGGGATTCAAACTCACATCCATTGATGTGGCATCCGTACATAATACCAACTGATCTAGCATCGCTTCGAAATTGTGACCACTGAGCGATTCGTTACCCGCCAACAGTGATCGCTGTCGTGCCGGTTTGCTAACGGTTCGGTAGCAAGACAAACATTAACTGATTCTAAGAAATTATAAACGAAGAGGAAGCCAATGTGACAGGTTTATCGTATGCTTAAGATTCAGTCGAATACAGATTCCCACATAACAGCGTTTTTAATTGGATATACACGAGCTAACCTCACAACGCGATACGTGTCACAGTGCGTATGTTATATACATACCATACACACTTTGTACATGGTAATCGCGATTCAATCGAACCCAATTGTGGTATCCTAGTCATATTTAAATTGAATTAAGTTATTTTGGTACTGATCATAATACAAAGTTACATTGGTATCAGAAAATATACAAAAATATTGTAAGTAAAAACAACACTGAGTTTAAAAATACCTGCTTAGGACTTTCTCTAAAGATTGTCATACCGACCATCACAAAGTCCATCTTTTGGTAAGTCTACACAGCGACCAAAGGTGAACCCTTCCTCAAAAAAATTACATGTGCGTGCCACCCTTAGAATAATTCCACCCATGGGATGAGCTCATGAGTGTTGTTGAAATTGTTAAGGAGTTAAAAGTATGGTCAGTTGCGTCTTCTACTGTTGCACGCTTACCAAACCCTGTGCAAATATGATAAATCCCACAATTACAAAAATGCAGGTAAATAACGCATTCAACTTTACCCGGTTCTATCATGAATTTCACGTTTTTCAAAACTTATTTAATTATAAAGTTTATCGTATTACAAGTGTAATACACTCTAATTACACAATTACGTTGTAATTCTTAGCCTATTCGTTAATATACCTAGTACCGCAGAAAACACAGCTGCAATACTAACCAATATAATTACGTTATGAGGGTATTCTACCTCTCTTAATGTTGTACGTGTTTATTGCTTTAATTCGAAATATTTTCTTACTTATATAAATTACAATGATTTGTTTATTTTATAATATAACAAAACACTTATCGATTACAACAATAAACAGAGCTAAAAATGAAATTCAAAAGTTTTGGATCTTAAATATTATTTCGTCGTTAGTGTCAAAGTGTTGGGTTTTAATTTTAGTTATGTATTTGTTTAGATTTCGTGTAAGTAACTATATATATTGAATAATACTTTTTACTTATCCCGTAGTTATGTCTGTTCATATTTGTTTAATTACTTAGTAGTCATATAGTGGAAAGGACGACATTGATTATAAATTTAAATATTTCGTACACCGAAATTTTATGTAATTTCTTAATTAATGGAAAAAGGACTATCTACATTTTTTTTAAAATAATACAAAAGATATGTAATATTTATTTATTCGCAACTACTTATCATAAAATTTTGTATACAAGGTAAACATTTCATTTTTAAATTGATAACCTATATATAATAATTATCAATCATATTTTCATAAATAAAAAATATACATAGTGCCTATAATATATGTTTAATGGCCTATATAGATATATAGTATGATCATATATATATCATCAATCATAATGTAGTATATAATATAAAAGTTTTATGTAAGTTATTTCGCCAATGCCACGAGAGAACTTTTTAAATAAAATTAATAAACTGTAAATAATACCTATACTTAAAACAATGATTTGTAGACCATACAAATACTTCGGCGCGGCGGTTGAAACGAAGCTACTGCTTTAACCTCTATGCCAATGATACAGCAGTAAGTTTTTATTCAGGCGCCGTCATACTCGCAACATGACTGCTTAGTACTGCAACAGGCTACTACAGCAACTACAACTGCAAAACTTACAATGCAAAAGCAGTGCTTACTACTACTGTAAAATCCTTATATCTTAACCGTCTTGTTTAATAGTCTGGACATACTATTTGGTTCTTCATATCACTAATACTTCAGTCTACTGATTCGTTCTGGAGCTCCACTATGACTGACTGCCTTAGTATTGTAAGATACTCGTATTTATATTGCCACAGCCAGACACTAAAAGCGCTAAAAGCGAACTACTTGAAATAGATTATTAAAACAAGTTTTATAAAATCTAGTCATTACAATTTGAATTTATAAAGTTATTTTTAACCAAACATGTAAATATCAATTCCAGACCACGCAGTTATTTTTAATCAAAATTGTAAATATTTAAATCTTTTTATATTATATTTAATATAATTACACTATCAAGATCAGTTTAATCAGTCTGCCTTGTTTCTATGAAAAACAAATACGAGGAGAAAATGAAAATGATTACTACGTGATAAACGTGTGCGGAATTGCAAGGCAACGTTAGTTTATAATACATCAGTTTATAAAGTCCAAATGTTGACAAGATTTTTTTTCGAAGAAATATCTTTAGTGGTTTATAGGTACAACTAGCTGTGGCCACGACAATTATTTCATAATTTTTGGCCATTTTTGTAACTTTTTTCAATACAGCCTAAACACTCAGTCTAAAATAAATTGAATAACTGATAGTGTAATCTTGGAAGTGTTATAAATTGAATACCATTACTATGTTCTTATAGTAGTCAGGTAATAAAGTCATTAATTTAATTACACATTACTTTTCACGATATGTTAGGTACTTTTGCTATGCTGTCGTAACTGGTGGTGAAAACTATTGTATAGTTCTTTCTTACTAGATACTTACTACTAGGTTATTTAATAGATATTAAATAGTCGCGTTTTAGACCCCTATATTACAATACCCCCTATATTATAATATTACAGATTTGCCCAATGAGAAGAATCAAGTTGTCTGTATTTAATTTGTGCATTAATTTAATCTAAATGTAATGTAACTCTTTATTTGTTTTAAATTCTAACTTTTTTATTATATTGTCTATAACATGACAGATGACGGAATACTTTCAACTTTCAATATATTTTGAACAGAATAAAGCCAATATTTTAGTTAATTATTCTTTTAATATGTTACAATTTATTGGCTTGCATACATTTTTCCAAGTTATTATCGTATTAACTTAATGTTATAAATGCAAAAGTGATTTTGTGTTTGTTACGCTTTCACGCCTACACCGCTGAATTGATTATGATGAATTTTGGCATACAGATAGATGGGTTCTTGAAGACGGTGATAGGCTACTTTTTCTAGTGAAAATCTTATTTGTTGAGAAAATTAATACGAAGGCGAGCGGAGCCGCGGTAAAAGCTATATATTTGTAAAGCACAAAGCTTTTTCTAACAGTTGAGTTATTATGTAGTGAATAAACAAATTGAGTATCAGAATTACAGAGTGACGCAGACTGAACCGTTTATTACGGATTATTACACGGTCCTCTATTCATTTCCACTTTGAAGTCGGCGTTCGTCTCCTCACAATTTTTCTCCCTTTTGTTAAGACAAGGACGCATTGAGGACCCACTAGATATGAATACAAGCTGTTCGAGACGAAGTGCTTGACTGTATGAATGTAGATTTAATAGCTATTTATGTATTGTAATGCAAAAGTATTGTTAAAGTTAATTTTAGTTGCGGTG
Organism: Actias luna; assembly: GCA_039707435.1. Taxonomy (NCBI): domain Eukaryota; kingdom Metazoa; phylum Arthropoda; class Insecta; order Lepidoptera; family Saturniidae; genus Actias; species Actias luna. The sequence goes on along the minus strand of JAZHAC010000002.1, from coordinate 8,667,097 downwards.
GAGTAAACTATAATTTTAATAGAATTTCCTTTGTTGATTCTAATTATACATATTAAAACGCTTTGAATAATTTATGACCGTAATACAATTATAAATGTACAAAGTGTGCTGCAGGTGTTAGATTATAACAAGTGTGAAATGAGGTTGTAGGTTATTACAGTTAATCAGTTACTACGGGTAATAAAATATTTTTTTTAGTAACATGCATTCGCTTTAAAAATAAAATTGTGTTAACTATTTATAAACAATTTATTTTACGATTAAATAATATGTAATACTTGTTTTCTTCAGAACAGGTATTCATTCATTCAGTCGAAAATAGTAACAATCTAATACAGAGCCAACACTATGCTTATGGCGATTGCGACACAGTTGCAGGCAAATCACTAACAATCTGCTTATATACTGCATACAGAATGGTGTGTTCTGGAACGCAACTCGTCTAGGATTGTTACTATGGCGTAAGTTGCTCGTGAACCAAACGGTCGCAATCGTCGAAATCTTTTACTATCTTCTACAGTATAATGAAATACTGGAAGTATTTTAAAATACCAAAAAGCAAAGGCTCATTTCTAGATGGCACGTTCTTATCGGAATACCGAAAGTATTGATTCTGTAATTCTGTACAAATTTTACTTCCACGATAATAATGTACCTACTTATTATTGGTGTTTTAATCAATTCCTTTATATTTTTAAATTTATAAATAGCTAGTTTATCTAGCTGCGGGTTAGCTTATATATATAATAAATGTTATACAATGATTTAAAGTGAACTGTTAAAAATTATTGTTTAGTTCATTATTAAATTTTAAAGAAGGACAAAGTATAAAAATAAAACATCTACTTATTTTGCATATTTTAAGGTTAGGAAGTAATTGATGGAAGCTTGTTTCTTTAGAAGTGGCTATGCACAGCTCACATTAAATAATTTAACCGAATAAAAATTATACACGATTCTATTAAGAGTCGAATTTGGAAAAACGTGCATGATCATTAGTTGTGTCAAATATTAAATAAATTGTAAAGTGTGTCAATAAATTAATTAACAAGTTTCTAATAAAACTGACCAGACAGAAATATTTGTTAGTCAGTTACCGTACTTACTAGATATAGAGTAATGTATCTGGAGAGAAGGGGATCCTGCAAACATACAATGAATAGATACAAAGTACATCTAAACTCAAAGAAAATATTTGTGAATTACATAAATATTGTCCTGTGTAAGAATTAAAATCCACTGCAGTAAGTGTCGATGTATCACTGCAGATATCATTATTATTTTCACCATTCAAATTTTCACCTCATTAGCAGTTGAATTTTAAGAATTCGATTCTGAAACAGCTTCAAGTAAAAACCCTCTCCAAGTTTTAAATTTATATTCATGCTTTTGGATGATAAAGCAATACACAAAGAATAAAGTTAACGTAGCCCGAGCCTTATGTAGGGATTATACACAAATATTAACGTATAAAATGAATAATTATTTAAAAAAATCTTTATTTCATTTAGGGACTTAGGTCCACAAAGGACATAGTAGCCAAAGACAGTTCCATTGTACCGTGGCGTTACAATATTTACAAAAGTTACTTAGAACTAATGACAAGTTTCCATAATATCCTGACTTTGTCATGTTAATTTTTAAATGCTTTATGATAGCTGTCCATTGATCTTGGTTCCGTTCACATTCTGTCAATAAGTGTCGCTAGTTATCGATCAATCCACACGTTATGCAATTGGGTAATACACTTTTCCTCATAAGATATTCAAAATTGTTAAAAGGCATGTGTTTAGACCGTACTTTATTCGCAGTAACAACTAGAGATCTGCTTACAGTACTGCTAGCTAGCAAACCATCGTTAACATTAATTTCTTTTGAAATAATCTGTCTTGTCCTTTCAATCCAATTTGTGACGGAATTTATTGTAACTTCAGGACTATCTCTTTTTCTTCTAAGTACAGAACTTCGCGTAATATAGCATAAGCCGTCGATAAACTTCTATATCCAGAGGCGCAACGAGCCAAATGTTGTAGTGCGCTTTTACCATATTTAGTATTGTAAAATATCTACTAAATTATCTATTTCAGTGTTATAATTGAATTAGCAGTATTAAAATTGTGACAATTATTACTGATACCCATAAAATGTTACATCCCAAGTTTACCGTTTACAAAATAATTTCTCGCCCACGGAGTAGTACTGTACCCACGCGGGGTAATTAACCGCTGAAATACCCTCTATTATCCGATTAACTTAATATACAATTAGTTGAGAGGAAATTTTAATTAACGTAAATATACTTGTAGCGTTTGTAAATTACTCGAGTGTATATTTTGTCTGTTTCAGTCACTTCCTCAAATGCTATAATCCTTGTCTTATTTTACGATTCTTGTAATCGAAATCAATTTCATAACCGAACTTGATATGTTTGCTGTTTAAGCTACGTGAAAAAAGCTTTATTGTTAATACGATCACACAGTATTATATTAAATAAAAATCACAAAAAATGTTGACATTTTATTCTGTATGTAAAGAAACATGACTTACTGAAGTTCAATGTACGTAAACAATGATTACAAAAACGCAAGTATAGTCGGCAATAAAAAATATCAAACTAGTGATGCCTGCGTACTAACGTAGGCTTGCTTCCGTTTCTTTGTGATTATCATGAGTTTATTTTTACATTACTCAATTTGTTTGTCACTCACTATCATGAAAATGAAACTCATGAAAATGATGTTTGTTTAAGGCACAATCACGTCAGATCGTAATCGTATCGAGATGGGACCATGACCATTTGATGCTGAATTATTTGTAGACGGTTTAGGGCTATTCAGTATTTGAATTATCTTTTATCGTTTTGTTGCTATTATACTTTTATGGACATTTTTTCCCCCAATGAAAACAAAACGCAGTTGTTTTCTTGTAATATGTTATTCACTCGGTAAAAACTGCTAGTTTGTATATGTATAATTAGAATTTATCAGTATAATTAATAATTAGATTCTTCTTTACGAAAGACAGCTCTTGGAAATAACTCAACTCATCCCTTGAATGTATAACTGTCTAACAGTGTACATAAATAATAACAGATATTTATGTAGACGCTTTGCTAAAATAAAAATCTGCATCACTGATTCACTTGTGAAATAATAATAATTAGTTAGTTACGCTTTTGATAGGTTTAGTTTTTTTTGTAGATCCCGTAATCAACATATATTTAGTGTATATTGGGCTATTAAAATAAATAAATAATTATTTGTTGGCTATAAGAATACTGTACCATTGTTGGTATATCTAATCTTAAGGAAAAAAAACATTTAAAATTCGGTTAATAAATATTTTAGATTAAACACGTCCGAGTATACATCTTGGATACGACATAATAATAATAAAAAAGCTGAGGCTGCTCAGCCTCAACATACCTTCCAATCGTCAAGAAGATTATTAGGAAAGGATCAGGAATTCTGTAAACTATCTCATAGAAGATAATTTTTAATTTTATAATGAAACCTTTACTTTTATTGCAACATATTAATGTATATGTATATCTAAATGTTCGCCTTGAATAAGGTTTTTATTTCTCGGTACACAGTTCAAGAGACTAACATTCATTTCAATTAATACATTTTTAACGACTGACTTTAAAAAAATAATATTACAAAAAGAAAACAAATATAAATTTAAAATATGTTAACAAAGTAAAAAAAGTTATGCAAATATTTATTCTTTACATAATTATAATCTAAAGTAACTGTTACGGCGACTTTGTTTGCATGTTACAGGTTATTTATTTATCACAAAATAGGTGATTGTAAAATATGCACAAACTAATCAAATCAAGAAAAACAACCACTGGGATGCGATTTGAAGTATTCTTACCATGTCCCATTTGTTTAACAGGCGCTATTTTATAGCACTCCAATACTATAGAGAAATTAAATATTGTTCAAATTTTGCCTTGCTTTTTTTACTTAAAATATTATCAGCTATAGAGTACAGTAAATTGATCAATATAGGTAAAGGAATTCATTAATTACATTTTTTACACTCTTCGTCTATGCCGGAGGTATCCTTTCGTTTTATAGTATCCTGTATATTTATTCGTAGCATTAATTACCACAGCTTAAAAAATCCGTAAAACCTGTAAAGGGTTAGTCTGATAGATTTATTATTAAAGAGTTCCTTAAATGTTATGTTTTCAATACTACACTTTTTTTTGTTGTTTTAGTTATTATTCGTTTATTTGTTTTATAATAAATGTTATAGATAGAATATATTAAAATAATTTTTATTTGAAAAGTTATTCTTTTGAAATTAATAAGAAATATATTTTATTTAGTAGTTGTATTTTATTCTAACTGATCTATACGTGATTCTTTAAATAAATATAGTGCGAGATTCAACAAGTAAATCCTTTCAATATTTAATGTGCTTAACTGTTTAATGTGTTCCTAAAGACAGAATTGTCCTAATAAATTTTATAAAGTTTAAATTTAAATAATTTGGCAACTAACCTGATCATTAATTTAAAGTTACATTAATCAAGGCATTTAACATGAAAAAAATAATTAATAACTCGGCCTATTTTTGCTTATGTCTATCTAGGTAGTCTTAGATCGGTAACTATTTTAGTCTATTAATAGACCATGTGGAGTTGTATGAACAAGCTAAATCTCAGTGACGTGTTTCCCGTCACCAGCCTCGCGTCGTATCGCAACGGTAATGACGTCACATCCGGGCTGCAATCGCATGTTGGCACGTGTCAAACGTTTCTAATAAAACTAGTTTCACATCGCCTTTTGTTACTTCATAAAGGTTGTAAATCATTTTAAAAAGTGTAGTTTTATTACACCTTCAGGAACTACTATTTTAACGAAGTAAGTGATTACCGGTTTGACGTTGGTGGCATTAAATACGTACTTATAAAACGGAACACCATAGTTAACATTTTAACTAAATTGTCACAGTAATTAAATCATTTTTTAGAGAGTTTTAAGCAGAATGCTAGTTGGTAATGATGCAGTCATTGAATTTTGTTTTCTTTGGCCGTATTTTCTGCAATATTTGTAACTTTTTGCGTCATTTAGTTAGGTTACGGCTTGCATCCCACAATGACGTCGATGCACCCGTTACTTTTCAGTAATAGAAACACTTTTAGTATTAAGCTCGCTTTGGTACGAAATCGGCCTTTTTTGTTTTTGCTAGCAGTGTGAAAGCTGCTTGTCTCTGGTAATACGGGAATTTGAAGTGTCGCCGTGGTGTATTTTTAGTGGGTATTTACGATGAGTCTCGTCCCATATACCTGTCACTTTGGGCTGAGACCCAATTGTTAGCTTTCCCGTTGCGAAAGAAAGTTCCTACAGTGCAATTTTTCACCACGTTATTAAAAGAGTTTCTTGTACGTCATTACTTCTCTTAAATCGGAAAATTTATATCCCTTATTATAATAAAGGAATTAACTTGTATTTTTAATTCTTTATTTTTATAGAGGGATTGTTTAGATAGAACATTCCACCCTCATCCATACAGTAGAATATCATCCATGCTACAATTAAATTCGCAGCTTAATGCCGATTTCAACCAAATCATGAATTAATTTGCATTCTTTCTGTCTTTCATTCTGTTTGGCGAACCAGTATTTTGTTTCGTATTCCTATGTTGTAACTTTGTTTGAATATTTGTCGAAAATAAAAATTTATAAAAATACAATACCCTATATCACTACGCTAATAATGAGACATTAATCATACTAATATTATAAATGCGAAAGTGAGTTTGTTTGTTTGTTACGTTTTCACGCCTAAACCATTGAATCGATTTTGATAAATTTTGGTACAGAGATAGATGGGAATCAGGAGACGGAGATAGGCTTCTTATTCTCGCGAAATCTTTTTTGCACGTGGGGTGAATCGAGGGAATAATTTTGTATAAAACTTTTCATTGCATCATCCGATTTGCTTGACAAAGTCGATATTAACGCGAGCGGAGCTGCGAGTAAAATCTAGTAATACTATAAGGATCGACCTTAAAAATACATGAGCTACTGTATATTTTAATAGGTTTATAAACCAATAAAATTCTTTATTATTAGTATAGCAAGACAGAGTGACTGTACTGTATCTGATAAAAAGCGCAGTTCAATTCGACAGTGCACAACGGCGACCACCGAGGGATCTATAATCCATCTGCAGTCGTCACTGTCATGTCGATCGATTTTCATATAAAGTAATATAACATCAACAGGGCTCAGATAATATTCATTAACAAAGTAAATTTGTATTGTCTATTTAAAATGTGCACAATCATTCAAAATTTGCGTTTGTAGTGTAAAAACTAGGTAGGTACCTAATTATTATAAATTCTAAAATAAAATGAAATCAATAGAAATCAAACTAAAGTATTTTCAATAATATGACCTATATTGTCTAGAATTTAGTATGCTAAATTCAATTTACATGCAGTGGGAACTCAATGAAAGCAAACAGCCGTTGAGTAAAAGTAAATTTCCACACCGTAAGACCAGTTCATGAAGCCGTTTCATTTCTTACAGCTACTTCAGATTTGGGTACGAGAGCAGGTGTTCGAGGAAATTCCGATTTCCGGCAATTGTAAAGGTCCCTTCACAAAAATGAAATCACTCGGTGTGCCGAAACCGAATCACTTTTACAGCACTTCGGTTGCGCACCAGAAGGTTATATCCGCGGCATGTTCTCTGATTTTACAGCAATTCAATCGTTTTAGGTCGTCATCGCAAATATATTTTATCTATTTCTTCGTATATTTCCCATATAGTTTGTATTGTAATGATAAAATATTTACACAAGTAAAATTATTAACGTATAAAGCTACAATATAAAATATTAGTATTATGATATATCTAGCGTTCCACAATTTTGAGATTCCCAGATGTTGACAATGTTATTTTTGGAATTGAGATGTTTCCGTTTCCGAGAACCACTGAGTACCAAAATGTTTATTTAAAAGTAGATAATGCAAAGTTTATTCATTGAACCTACATCTAAATGATAATGAATCATGAAAATATAGTTCGAAATAAATCAGAGTTTTTATTATTTACGTATAAGCTTGAAGAAACTTTACTTGCCTTTCTTGTTAATGTGCGAGAACTTTGGTTTTTGAAGTTATATTACTTTTGGCGCATCGGGGAAAATAATGAGGGTGCTTTTTTACAATGCGCACGCATACCGACATCTAAATTGACACCATAAAGTTGGTTGGTATTACGTGTTTGTGAGAACTGATAACTATTTTCAAGGTAGTTATTCAAACATTTCTGAATATATAACACGTTTTCCATATCAGTACGAATAAATTATATTTATCTATTAGAGCGGAAAAGTTTGATTGTTTGAAAGCGCTAATCTTAGGAACTACCCGTCGGTTCAAAAATATATTTTTGTATTTGATAGAGGAATTTGATCTTTGGGGAAAGCTTTTGGGTATTTAACATCACGCTACCAACAATAGGAGAAAATTTGTATTACAAAAACGGACAAAAATGATTAAATATCATTTTAGTTTCACGCGAACGAAGTCGCAGGCACAGCTAGTATACAATATAAGTATATACATACGAGTATGTGTGTGTGTGTGTGTATTTTAAGATATATACAATGATGAATGATATTTTATTTTTTTACACCAAAGAAGTATAACTTCTTACAAGCGTACGTGGGTACACTATACAGTTTTTTTTTATTTTCTTAATATAGACACTCTTTTCAGGTCTAAGTTCCAGTAACTACTAACTTTTTTATAAATACATAAATACAAACATAATAACATAAATACAAAACCTCTATTAGATAAGTTTATACTCCACCATTCCACTTTAGCGTTTCTCTTTTCAGAATTGGCTTATCTATATAAAATAAAACTTTGTGGAAGTCAGAAAAACACATTTATACATTTATTCCCAGAGTGAATTGACCTTTTGGTTTACTTTGTTCCAAATATTTATTTTTCATATTTATATTTGTTATTGTAATTACATTTGTTATATGTAACTACACGCAATAGATGGTCAATCCTAACATTGTTATTACTGCTTTAAATAACAGTACGTTTATTTCGTTCGCATGGAATTACTATATAATTATTATTTTTGGTCGGTTTCTGTAAAAAAAAATCTATACAGCTTTGCTCCTATTAGTGGGTATGTTAGATAGATAGAGCGTTATGTTAAATAACCTAAAGCCTTCCTCAATGACTGTTCTATCAAATATAAAAATATTTTTTGACATTCCACTGGTAGTTAATAAGATTAGAGCGTTCAAACAAAACAAACTTTTTTGCTTCATAATAATACAATATAGGTAGGTGTGTTGTTTGTTTTCCGGTCTTAGTATCTTTTGACTTACTCTTTAATTAAATTTCAAGATTAAACATAAACAATAGATTAATTCATGTCTAATATAAGAACGTAAGAAGAGTTTCAGATTTGTAACATTAATTTATCTTTTCGTGTAGAAATTTTAAAATTATATCAGTATTAAAATGCCAAATGCAAATGAAAAGCTTAAAGTGAAATATGAAAATTTTATATCAACATTGAAACATACCAGCCTTTAGCGAATCAGATTCCCCTGTAGCACTTAAATTCTCAACTTTAATACGTTCGAGTAAAATTCCCAATTTTAAATCGTACGTGGAGTTGGCAGAATGTCAGAGTGGCGGAACAATTACGTTGTCAAGTACATAAGGATTATACGTCGTCACGCCACGTTTCATGTCACCCAGACAAGTTAGCTCGTCAATTTACGTTGTCGTTTCGCGTATTACAGTATAGTGAATTGTAGTATAATAGCTTTGTAATGATAAATGGGTTGATATGCTTTAAACGATAATTGTAATTATTATTTCGCTTCAATATATAAAGTTACAATAATTTAAGAATTTATGTTTAGTTTACAGGTTATATGAAAGATGGGATATACTAGCAGAGTTTTATATGCATTTATAATTATATGGTTAACATCTGAGACTTATAACTGTAAATAATGTAGTTAAGTACAAGTATGTGTCAAGATGCCATGCACCTAATAAAGTAGTGTCTGTCGAGAGCTTCACGACTTTGGATGTCTTTTATATATTGCGTATATCCACATAGTATGAGTATATCCAGTGGAACTTATTAAATCTTAATATTAAGTAAATAATGGTCTATGTATGATATTCTATTTTTTTTTACAAAATATTGAAAGATAGCACACAAATCTGTTATATGAGGTTGTCCGTAGGGTTTCATTGATAATGAAATACACATACATATTATTAATTGTACAATTATGAAATCTAGAAACCTAAAAGAGGAAGTTATTATGTTATTTCATATTTTAAATTACAAGTAACTTTTGATATCTGAAATAACTGATATTTGTCTTTGTCTAAATGTTAGTCATCGTTTAAATAAGCCGATATGATAACTAGAAATATCAAAGAATCTTCGTATGTCTTCGTTTATTCATTTACTAGATTTTGCGTAAGTAGCTTATTACCATCTCTAACGTCCTGCCTATCTCTGTACCAAGATTCATCATAATCGATCGAGTGGTCTAGGAGTGAAAGCGTAACAAAGAAACTCACTTTCGCATGTATAATATTGGCAAGGGTTGCATATAACGGAAATATATTTGTAAAACAAGAAAAAAACAGTTAAATTGTTGCTTTTGTAAATATTATAATAAAATGTTACTGCACTGATTATCGTTATACGAGGCCCATGATTTTCTGATTTTATACACCGTTTTATGGAAGATTGTCAAAGTTACGCGAGAAAACAATGGCAGGGCACGGCGGATAAACGAAAAGTAATGTCGCTAGATATAAAAGCGCTTGTAAAACAATGGTGAAAGATGGTTTTTTTGTTTACATCGATGTTGTTATGGCTTAGTGTTGAATCTTTATTCATACATATTACTTTCATATGACAATATGTTTGAAAATATGTCTATAATCTGGCCTACAATGTTGGATGCGCTAAGCCTAGTAGAGGGACTGGCTTTCAAGGACAACTACTGGAACACACCTATGTCACCTATCCAACTGTTGGCGACAGAATTTTACCTTGAGAGTGGTAGCTAGCCAAGCAGGTATAAGAAAAAAAACTATCATCATGCTATGGTCTCATCACGATGTTTTTATTCACCTAAAGCTCACTGAGGCTCATTGCAGGGATTTGAATTTACGTCCATCGACGATGTTTCCGTACACTCTACCACTAATCCATTATTGCTTCCAATAAAACGTATACATAAAGTACACATATGACTTAGTAAAACAACCATGTAAATGGGTGCATAAGTTCTACAGTTATAAACAGACTAACAAACACACACAGACGTTTCTTTTAATAATATGTAGGTATACATAAAATGTATCCTGAAAAATATTGCTCCCGTAGTTGTTATGGTTGATGTTTTTGTAAAGTAATTACAAAGAGAAAAACTTTTGTTCTGTTCAATGCCAGGCAAAGAGAAACAGTTGGTTCTATAATAGGATTAATCAAGTATGAAAGCTTTACAGATTTATGAACTTTATTACTTGTGTTTTATACATCTTTAAAACTCGATATCAAAAGGTAAGTCTCCGGTTGTTAAGAAATAGGAACATAACATTTTCTTACTCAAGAAATGAAACAGAAGGTTTGACAAATAAATAATTCTAAATACACACATTGCACATTTAATTAAACTGAATAAATATGATGATGAAATCATGATAATTAGGATGTCGGGTTTTAGATTATTCTAATTTATAATGAAATAAAAAAATGTGAACACACTACTGGAATGAAAATGTTTCATTTGGAAAGTAAAATGAATAAATCATTATACTAAATAAAGAAATAAACTCATAATATCATTAATAATTTACTTATAATTTTTTATTTACATTTAGAAAGTGAGATAGCAAAAAGTTTCATTTTATGACACGGGCCGCTTTGATAATCCGAACTGTTTTACACATGCATAAGGCACATAGAAAACGCATGTTTCTATAAATAATATATAGGTGCTACTACAATTAATCTGAATAGTAACTCATTAATCTGTTGCATTGAACGAAATTGCTTAATTTCGAGTGATTTAATAATACCATTTCATACTAGAACAAAAATCGTGTTAAACCAGAATAATCTAGTGAACAGTACACAGTATATGCAATGAAGCAACCCTTACTTGGCATTCCCGAGAAACAGCGTAGCTCTAACTGCCACGCCAGCTGAGAACGTATGGGCGACTACAAATACCGAAAAGTACATGGTTCTATGCCCATACAAAATTGATTCACACAACACATGAATATTTTTCATACTTTTAGTTTTTCATGGCGTTTTCCTTCATCGTCACCCGATAGTGTTACAAATATAAATTAATGATAGTACGTGAATCCCAAAAAAGATTATAGGAACATGTCGAGCTTCGAATTCACACACATCAATTTGATATTCTAATCTAAACTAATCAACCACTACAATTTACATATAGTCTTTAATCTGAAAATTTTAACGTGCCCATTTACCTTATATATTACTACTTAAATATTTCTGACGCTTTTCTATCCTTCCTCATAAAAGACACTGATAAACATAAATTTCACCGTCAGTATAACAACTGTATTCATAACAGTTTTCCACAAAATAACGTCACATCGATTTAAATATTTTGTTTATACATAGATAGTTCGCAGATCTTAATCACATAATGTAGCGAATGCAATAAGAATAGGTAGACAATCAATGGTCAAATCCGAGTCCAATAACGTATCGTGGGCGTGAGAGTTTGACATTTGAAAGTAGCCAGACAGCTACAGGGTATTACATTCAAGTTTTTCTTTTTTGCAGACTTAATTGAATCGAGACAAAAAGAAATTGATATTTTTATTAATCTACGTTATCTATACAAAAAGTTTTGCAACTTTTTGAAGGAACGTGATAATATTTAGTGAGTGTTATTCTGCGCAGTTACTTTAGACAATCTAATAGAAGGTAAACTGTATGATTTATTTATATGATGTATGATTTATTTTAAAAACTGATATATTTTAATGAAAGTACGTTGCATATATAAATTAGATACTAGAAAAACTTTTAGGATCCGTTCTATGCAAGCATAAATTATAATATCTACCATATGCACTCATGTGTTAACTACATATTTTGTCCACAAGGCTGATACTTGCTGCAATATATAACTGTATGTGTAGGCTTACGCAAACGTAACATATACATAAGAAAACATGTTTCCAAGTTCTATTTGCTGATAATCTGTGAAACCATGTTACAGTTGCCTCACAAAATATTAACCTAAAACATGTTTCGAACATAATGGATCGAATTGTGTTGTATTATTAAGAAAACTCAAAGGTGTTTTTTTATCATTTTAAAATTAAATTGTATTTTTTGTCATAATAATGTTATTATATCTAACCCAAAGAAAAAATAAATTATGTAAACGTGAAATGTTTATCTTCCAAGGTTCTCGTAAATAAGTAGAAATCGAAAGAGCCTTCGATAGTTCTAGTGATTGGATATAATTACTTGAAGTAAACCGATACGCTCCACCGCGGCAATCATGAATCTGTGACGTAATTGACATACGGTCCAACAGGCACGACCGGATTCAACGGTAATATCATGAGTTGAACTTATAATACGGCAGGAATGCACACACCGCAGAATATCTTACACGGAGTTTAAATTTCAAGTTCTTTTCCCCCCACATTTCTAGACTTTCGTAAGAGATTTAACTTTTATACTGAACATTGTGGACATGCGAGATTTTTATTAAACAGACGATGTTCACATCTGTCTGATCCTTGGTATAACAATTCTGTTATATACATCTTTGCTTATAGAATAGACAAGCTTTATTTATTACTCTTAATAAGAAATCATTTTATTACTTCTCTGAGAATTAAAATTACAAATTCGTTATTTTTTTCAAATTCAGTCAGTTTTTAGAGCGTCCTCGAACCGTAGGATGCTTTGTATTTTATTAATTATTTTCAGTCTAGATTATTACATTAAGTATTCACTAAAATATATTACAGCATTTAGCTGTAATGTTGCATATTTATGTCTACAACAATAACAATTACAGCGTGGTTTCTCACGTTCTAATTTGTAGGGAAATGTTTACAGGTATCCTAACTAATATTATGTGTCTTTAAGTTTGTTTGTTTGCTTGCTAAACTTTCACGCATTTACTGCATAACCGATAATCATGAAAATTTTCTATATACGAGTGGTATAGTAAAGGATGTTGGGTACCTTTCATCCTGAAAAAAGGAATATTTTGTATATTATCGCGAGCAAAGGCTAGTAAATATGTATATAAAATGAGAAGATTTCATTTCTATCATGTGGTCTTCCCCATTTTTATTTTATTTATATACCGTATTAATCACATTCTCATGATATAAAATACTTTCGGAGTTTGTTTAGTAGCTAAAACAGTTTTTACTTTAAAACATGTTGTACCAACTCTTCTTGTGTCGTTATGAAAGCTTGTTTTGCTTCCTTTAGCAATCAGAATAGCGTTGTGAAATTCACAACGTGGTCTAATAAATCGTCGTAAGCCAGAAATCTTCTCGTTTCAAGATCAAAAGGTTATATGTTTAATCATATAGATGAGCTATTCTTTTTATTGTTTTAATCTTAAGTTTTTGTATAAATACAAGTTGCACATTTATAACATTTTAATGGCTATTTATATTTTATTAGTTCACCGTAATTTATTTTTATAATTTGCACACGTGTTAATAGGGACCATAATATATTAAAATATAGTTTATCGCATTGTACGACGTACAAAGAGTTCCGTAAAACGAGTAATTTTTTTCAAACTATTCGTACGATATTTTAGTGTCAGTAAACCTACGTACATATTGAAAAAAACTAGCCGTTCCAGTTCGCTTCATCGGACGAATAACAAAGAGAAAATGCCTATCTTATGTTTTTTTTTTTACGGAAAAATGTTCATAAAAGTAAAATAGAATAAAAATGATGAACAGATCGAATCGTCTACAAATAATTCCGCATCGAATTGTCATGATCCCATGTCAATACGATCAGCAGTTTTGGCGCGATTGCGCCTCAAACAAACATCATTTGCTTTATATATGTATATATAATTAATACTCTCAATGAATACTGCAAATTATAATAACTATCGCTATTACGAGAACATTTCAATAACATATATACTAAAAATGACTTTCTATATATAAACAACCGCATCGGGTTATGTATAATTGATCAAGGCATAACCGCTCAGTCGTAAAGTTGCTCGTTGCAATAATTTATTGAAATATAATTTATAGTAACACCGCAACAGGTGTGAAATAATAACAAATTAGTTTACTATTTGTCATTCTTACAAACTGGTATATCGAATTAAATAGTCCATTATTTACCTTGCGGCATTAAGCACGGTGTTATTAAGCACTTTGTTTGCGTAATGAAAATTCAATATCTTATTTTATTTGCTTTAATGTTGTCCTTTAACGAATTTTTGCTGTCAAAATAATATATTATATTATATTATATTTGTAATGTGATTCAATAATGTATATTGAACTCACATCCTTTGACGCGAGGTCCGTACACGCTACTACTTAGCTATCATCGCTTCAAAGCGTAGCACCCGCCATAGTGTCATAGGCTTGTCGCGTTCCGGAATCAGTCGGTGGATTGACTGGGTCGTAACTATGGCAAACATGATGAAAAATTTGTTAAAGCGACACTCTGTTCGTCATGTTTCGGGATTGATCGGTATATATCAGCAGAGAGGTTCAAAGGCTGGCAAGATAATAAAGCCCTTCGATGGATTGCAGATTTCTCGTTAGGAGCCGTTGTTTTTGGACTGTATTAAGGTTCCTATCAGTTACAAAGCTGTCACTTTTCCGTACTACTATTAACAAGTATTTAAACCATAAATAATTTCTATAAATATCAACAAAGTATAAATTTATATATATATATATATCTTTCCGGGTAACAAAGAATTTGCTCGTTCATTCATTGAAATTTATTTTAAAACGATGTAATAATATAATCTCATGTATAATCGCTCAGATTAATCCAGTCGACATCATAATTTATGTTTTGTGTAAGTTACGTAAATTATCATGTATGCTACGACGTTACTTTTATATAAAGAGAACTTTTTATTGTCATAACCATAACCAATGTGCCGAAACAAAAATCTACCTTATAAGCTCAAGCAGATACGCTTTCACCTCACGTTTCTTCATATTACCTAGTTTCGTGTCAGCCGTCTTTTATGTTTGGCGGGCCTTTCTAATAAAAATCATCATCACCTTTTGTATAACGTGTAAAGAGGATTTTTATGACGGTTTTGAACAGGCGCGACAGAGACCGCTTGAATTCGACAGTTTTACTGACATTTGTCTAATATTTAATGTAAATAAAAATAGACCACAAGTACAATATTTACTTATTATTGTTTTTTTTAATACATCCACACTAAAGACACCAAGCTATATTGCAGGCTAACATACACATAATTATAAATTTCATGTTAAAAATACATAGATTAGGTTTGGTGTTCAAATGCAATGCTTTCTGTCGTGTAATAAACAGTACCTGGGAGACAGAACTGAGCTCGGTATTCTTTTAAAAAAAAATTGTGTGTATTTATAACAAAATGTCACATATTGATTAAACATCCACATTTTACATACGTATGAACTTACAAATGTAAATAATTATTTGTTTAAAAAACTGCAGTTTTAAGAAAAATAGAATTACATAGACGAATTCAAAAAGCAAGAATATCTAAATCTAAACACAAAATTAAATTCAAATCGTTAGCGCCGTTTCTGAAATACGCTTTTAATGAAATTCACTTACTTAATAGTATTAGATAGATTAGATTAGATATTAGAAAGACTTTAAATAAAAGACTAAGAATCGAAAAAATTGTTGAAACATTTGTTCATCTTATAGTAATTATTAAATATACTGTACCTTATATGTAATAATACTGTTTATTATTTAAACTAATGTTGAATTATCTAAATTTAATATTGAAGGATATACGTTAATAGTGTTTCTCTATATAACAACGTCGTACAATCTGGGAAATTATTGTAGAGTAGCCCGGCAGTACTCACCTAGTGACCTAATTCACACCGTACTGCAGATCACCACAATACCGCAAATTGACTAGCTCGCCTTGTAACTATTTATCGTCTATTATTTACTGAGGACTACACATAATAAACAATGCGGCGGATAACATCGTAGTTATTTTCCGGTTTTTTCAGCTTGAAAAGCAATACGGAAACGGGAATTTTACTTAACATGTTTATGTCACCAGCGTTACTGTAACTTGTAAATAGCTGTTTACCAAGGAAGCTAATAATGTTATATAACCCATTTGGAAACAGAAAATATTATCTTAAGAAATTATTAACATCTGTTTCTTACTTACTGTAGAAGGAAATCGTAATGGTCCGAGTTTATTTTTTATTTTTAAGTTAATATTATAGTAAATGAATATATTTATATACACTTCCTTATTTATTGTCTGTATTTAATTTAAGGACTTCGTTCCATACAGGACATGTCAGTCACATCGTACCCTGACCTTATAGTATTTACAAAAATAGCTTACAAATATGTAAAAACTACACACTCCCTTATAAAAAAAAAATAGAACGGCCTTAATCAACTCTCACGCACAAAACAAATCTGGACCAAATGGAAAAGCTATAAAATCCATTATTTAATCAAAAATATTTAATTTTTAAACGCATTTTATGGTTTTGCCTTTACAATTTCTCCTTCGTAATGTTGATAAAGACGTCAATTAAATCCGCATTAATCCTGACAGAACGATATTAATCTGTCACAATACAAACTGTCGGCGTGAAATAGAACTATTAGCCGAAGTGTGATATTAGTAATTAACTGAGGGGATGAGCGTGTTCTACGAGCAATAGATTTAATTACAGTATTGTCACGATTCAACAATCTTGACTTAAGCTAGCTTTAGTGCTAATAATATATAGTGGAAGTATAAGCTATTGCAATGTTGATATAACATATATGAAACAATTTCTTACAAATGAGTAGGTAGTCAAGACGATAGTGAATATTTTTTTACATCGGTAAATATACATAAGGACTAGATTATTACCAATTTAAAAAATAGCGGGTGCCATCAAAAGACGAGATTTAAATATACGGTCGTCATATTTCCTCATAAATATTATTCCGGGAGCAACAATTTTCCAATATCTGATGCAATTGATAAACAACATTCATAAGTGATGGGACCCATTACTGGTTTACCAATATATACGTATATACATACAAGTATTGATAGTGTTATAGAATTCTTTACATTCGTCGGTATTCATTCTAGCAGATTCAATAGTTGCCTTTTGTGAGTCCTTGAGTGTTTTATTACCGGATACATTAATCAAACTGTGTAAACATACCTCCGTAACGCGAATACCTCCTAGAAATGTTTCTTTAAACATTTGCAATGTAAACATTCGAAAAATATAATGGTAGCGACTGAAGCACAAGTTACTTTTATTACTTTTGTTAGCAGTTTTATTAGTAAAGGCAACCATGAATTTATCACATCAATCACTATTGCCTAATACTCTTTAAACTACAGATTAAAACAAATCACTCCAATGCCATAAATATAATTTCAACAAAATATAGCACTTATCTAAACAAATACTAAAATTGTATGTTACTATTGATAGTTGTTATAAGTTCAAATAGGTATTTATTTCAAATCCTATTTTATTTATATTTTGTTTTAAAATGATAAAGCGATATCTAAGTGTGAAAATTGTAAATTATATTACTTGTAAAATTTATATTCAGTTACGCATGAAATCACAGATGAAAATTGTATTTTAGATTTCATATGGTAGCAGGTAGAATTTTAGTATGTCCTTATATTGGTTCTCTGACAGAATATTTAATAATAAAAAAAAACATCAAATTTAAATATATAATACATACCGGTGCGGTGCAGTATATCAGGCCTTTGTTCCGCATATGCAGTCAAGAACTGCCCACTGTCGACGCGTCGTTTAAATTATGCTTTGCCTAAGTTGTTATAATTTTCACATGACATATCTCATTAGTACATAAGTTTATTTTTAATAGAAATCAATATTCAAGCATTCTTTTTTAAAATGTTAACTATGACGAAATACGATGATATTAACAGTCGGATTAACTTTAATGTTAATGAGAGTAGGTATTTAGTTTCAACACGAATAATACAGACTTTCGAAGATGATGTAAGAGTAAAGACAACGCCTGACCTTCTAATTATTTTACAAAAGAGTATAGTCTTTTTACACTTAGAAGTTGCAACACCTTATGAATAAATTATTGCTTCATCTCAGGGTATTGATACCAAAGTTTTAACGTTTATAATTTTAAAACTTTTTTAGAATAAAATAGATAGCAATTATTTTATAATCTACTAGCTGACCCGGTGAACTGCGTATCACCTTATAATCCATGTTCTTTGTTCTCGCTAAAACTCAAAAACGGTTTAAGCGATTCAATTTTTTATTTTAAATTTCCTAATTATTTCTTATCAACGTTGCACTTCAATTCGTTAAGATGAATAGAACTGACTATATCTAATATCGTTACCGTTTTTTATTTTTTTTGGTTATTGAATGAAACTTTCTATAAATCCAATGAATTAAATGTATTTTGATTATATGCAATTTACATAAATATAGTTAGTCAATATAACACTATTTGATAAACTATGTTTTAGTTTCTTTTTGTGGTGCGTAAATATACAGTTATTATTATCTGACGATCGAACACGCGACAGATAAGTATATGTATGTCCATTAATTCACGAGTACCTAAACATCCAACTACTGATTTTGTTATTTGTGGTTGAAGTTGTAGTCGCTTAAAATCGAATGGCTAATTCATTGGGATCATCAGTATACGCGAAATTAAGACAACCTCTCTTTTGTATTCTCCTTTGATCGTTGTTTGGTTGACGTAATTCATTAGTCTTTTGTACAGTCAGTCTCGTTACATTGCATCGTCATATTAGTAGTGTTGGTTTATACTGAGATTCTTCGTTATTTGTATTTATTCCAGCGAAAATAATCATATAACCGCCTATGTTTACTTATATACTACTTTATTTACTTTTATTTCTACTTTATTGACTTAATGGAGTTCAAGTATTTCACATTAATGTGACCCTCATAAGCCATGGACTATATTCGAGAGTATGGCACAATCCAACTATTTCTTACATGAAAATATTGTCCTTTTAAGTTCCCTACTATTGTCTGCAACAGATCCCCTACTTTGCGTATCCATCATTACTTTTTGGGTATCGCTTGGCACACTTACCTTCAATCATGAAGGGTGAGTTATGGTTAAAAACTCCGTAAGGTCCTTTTATCATTTTTTAAATTATCACTGCATATAATTTTTAAGCAACTATTTCACTTGGAATTTCGTTTAAAATGAGAGTAACTCTTAGCGACCCATGCATTACCCGTGCGGTTGGTTAGATGGTGTGTAGATCGACATTTTTATTTTTCAGCGCCTCTGAATTGTGGCACTTATTTACTTTGTCACAAAATTGTTCTTTACAATATGCATTGCGCTAAACAACGACGTTTGGATACAACTGTTTTATTTTTTTGATGTTGACCAAGAAATGGTTACAATTACTTTCAGTCTCATTGTTAATTTCTGAACGCACGCATAAATATTTGACAACCAATAAATATATCAATCCTTTTTCATTACTGACATTATTCTACATTAAAATTTAAAATACGCCATTATCCGATTGTGGATTGTGGATATATCTTGTCGAAACGAAACCTTTATTTAAACACGTTATTTGAGGTAAGAGTTTATCGTATCGACGAGATGAACATTAAATGTTTGACAGTTACGAAAGCTAGCGAAGGAGAGAGAAAGAAGGACGCGAGATATATCACATATGAAGTGCATGAGAGATGAAACAGGTGTGATAACTCCGGATGATGAGAGAATAAAAGATAGATGAGTCATATTTCGCGAAGTTGATGAACGAAGAAAATATTTTTTTATAGTTAAGTCTTAGTGTTGTGGCCATAATTTCATCAGATCTTAAGTGACGATATGGCCCAAGTTGGTAGACACGCTAAACCTTTGGAAACTGGCTCTCAAGTGCAACTGCCGGAACACACCTATTGGTATTTGCCGGCAGACTTTCAACTTAAGGGTGGTAGCAAGCCAGGTGGGCATCAGAAAAAGCCCTACCAACATGCTATGGTTTCCTCACGATGTTTTCCTTCACCGAAAGCTCAAGCTCATTGTAGGTGGTTGGATTCGAACACACGTCCCTTGACGCAAAGTCGTACACACTACCACAGAGCTATCACCGCAGTAGTAATTGGAGTAGAGTGCTCGAAAATGAATCAATGAATATGGGATTAGTAAAGGAAATAAGTGTGGATGAAGTGAAGATGGTTGTAAGCGGAATGAAGATTGGTAAAGCGTTAGAACCTGATGGAATACCAATTGAAGTATGGAAGGTATTAGCACCAGAGGGATGGAGGTCGTTGGCTTTATTCTTCAATAAATTATTGCAGAAAAAAGGGATATCTGAGGAATAGTGCAAGAGTAACCTCGTGACCATTTTTAAAAACAAGGAGGCTGTGCAGGAATGTAGTAATTATCGGGGAAAAAAGTTAATACCTCATAGTATGAAAGTATAGGAAAGAATAATTGAGCGATGCCTGAGAGAAGAGAGTGAAATTTCACGAAACCAGTTTGGTTTATATGCCGGGTTGAGGGGCAGTGGATGCCATTTTTGTCGTTCGCCAAATTTGTGAAAAATTTAGTGAGATGCACAAAAATCTGCATATGGTGTATGATCGAGTTCCTCGTGAAGTGTTGTGGTGGGCCCTTAAGAAGAAAGGAGTGCCTGGAAAGTACCTTCATTTGATTCAGGCCATGTACTACAGATGCGGTACGCAAGTTCGATCCGCGGTTGGTGTCACAGACAGTTTCGATGTGACTGTTGGCCTGCACCAGGGGTCGGCTCTTAGCCCGTACCTCTTCCTGTTAATTATGAACGCCCTTACATCGGATATACAGGAGGATGCACCCTGATGTATGTTGTTTGCCGACGACATCGTACTGATCGGTGAAAGTGGCCAAGAGGTGCAGAAAAGACTGGAGGTGTGGAGGCAGAGACTGGAGAAAATAGGGCGAAAAATAAATCAGAATATACATTCTCGGCATCTCCGGTGCTCTGCCAATAACATTAGCGGGAGTACTCCCATCGATCTGTTCCGACTTTCGCTACCTCAGGTCACTCATACAAAGTGACGTGACATCGACCGAGAGGTAAGGCAGAGAATCAACTCATGTTGGATGAAATGGCGACACGTCTCAGGCATAACTTGCGACTGTAGGATTCCCGTAAAACTGAAGGGCAGAATATATAACTCCGTTATAAGACCTGTCATATTGTATGTTGGGCTAGTGAGAAGATGAATGAAAACCGACTGCATGTAGCAGAAATGCGAATGTTGAGATGGATGTGTGGCGTGACCAGAATGGATAGGATCGGGAATGAGTATGTTAGAGGAAGTTTGAAAGTGGCTCCAGTGACAGAAAAGTTGAAAGAGAATCGTTTGTCTTGGTATGGACCTGTTTTGAGAAGAGACGAAACGCATGTGACGAAGAAAGTGATGACTAGGAATGTTGAGGGATATGGAGAGGAAGAGGACGTCCCAAGAAAAGATGGATGGAGTGTGTGAGGCACGATATGAAGGCAAAAGGGGTGCATGAAGATATGGTGACTGATAGAGATCTATGGAAGAAGAAGACATACTGCGCCGACCCCAAATAACAAATTGAGAGCAAGACGATGATGATGATGAGTTACGAAAGCCATGAACATTTTGTATGGCAAAATGTCTTTTCCTTTATTTATTTTTTTCGTCAATTTTCAAATGTTTTAATAGTTATTCTGCTATTCGGGACGAAGATATATACAACAAATCAAAAACTATGAAAATAGGTCCAGCCGTTCTCGTGTTATAAGTGTTCTAACAAACCCGACTTTGTTTTATATATATAGATTTACCAACAAATTAGATACTTTGTAGGCTATATAAATTCTTTGATTAAGCTACACTTTCGAATCAGAAAAAAGGCTTAACATAATCTTGTTATTATAACAAGAATATTATGGAGGATGTGTTAGTTCTCATTTACGTACATATTTTCGATCTTTTGTATTGCATATAATTATTTTATCTTCAACTATTTTCTACTTAATCCAATCCTACCCTTTGTTAAAAGTATTACCACGTCTAATAAAATGTAACTTGAATAAGATGTTGTTATGGTCAAGAACTAGCCTTCCATACAAAGAGTTGTACCAAAAGTTTCATGTACTTGATATATTATCAATAATTTAACAAGAAATAGCGACCAATATTTTAAAGCTTACTAGAATATATATGTATTTATTTATTTGTAATACAAGTATTTACTAGAGATGATAAGGATATAAAATACGGATCTAGATATTAATTAGTATTTAATCGGCTTCGGATATGAATTTATTCCAGACATCCGATATTTCAGATATGGCTTTATACTTGTATGTATTTATTTTAGCGTTATGGCTACAATTTCACCTGATTTTAAGTGACAATGTGGCAATGACAATGGGTAATACGTTAAACCTTTGGAGGGATTGGCTCTCAAGTGCAACTGCCGGAACACACCTATAGGTATTTGGCGGCAGAGTTTCAACTTCAAAAAAGCCATACCACCATGCTATGGTTATATAAGTATATTACGAACTAGTTAATAATTTGTTGGTGAATATTACTGACTTTATTTAAGACAATTATTAGTTAAATTCAAATTCAGTTTTAGTTATAGACTTATTCGAATTTATTCCTATCCGAAATTATTCCAGACATGTAGATCGGATTCGGTTATATTACCAGATATGTTTTATTTCGAACATCTGATAGTATTAGTAACGGTTAAATGATTTAAATAACCACGATATATACTTTGTTAATTTGTCGTTGAAACTTTTAACGACCACAATAATATTGCATTTTTTTTTCAACATTAAAAAAAACAACAATATAACTTCTTTACGTAATCGCACTGCTTTAACCATGGAGGTTATTGCATGACGAGTTATTAATTTATTCAACTAATCCAACTATGGGCGTGTTTGTCGCAACGTTGGTTTTTTGTTACATTCACGTAGACACCTACCTCTATTTAAAATACATTGATGTTAATATTGGATCCACATTTGTATGTGGGAGATAAATAATTTCAATCAAATAAATTATATAGACTTCCTCAGGAAGCGGAGTGTTTCATGTTATAAGATTAAAATGAATAGATGTTAATGCACTTATTATTATAATCTAATATTTTATGTACTAATTTCAGTTTTATATTTCTAGTATCAATCCCACGTTACTTCACATGAGTTAATTATAATATATATAAAAAAAAATGTATAAATGTTATATAGCAAAGACGCTCGCAACGTCTGTCGGTCTTTTTAAACGCAAACTACTAAACGGATTTTCATACAGTTTTCACCAATAGACAGAAGGATTTATGAGAAAAATTAGGTGCATTCATAAATATTTTATGAAAATGGTCTGAATTTTAATGATGTTTCTAAAAGAAGTCGAAAAAATGACACTGACTATTAGTGTGTGCCGCATAAATTGATAAAGTTGTATGAAAACAATGCATTAGGGATTATTAGGGAGGATTAGTCTTAACATAATCTTTTAGACTGTAACGTTTTATATCTGTCTCCTATGAAAAGACAAATTATCCGTGCAAAGTCGGGTGCTAGTGACCTAAAACTCAGAGATAATATATGATCCTGCCAGTAATAAAATATTCATAATTCGATTAGCAGTTCTAATGATTACCTCCTATAAAAATATTCACAAACTCTCATTCATAATCTACATATACAAAGTTCGCGCGTTTGTTCGTAAATCTTCTCCTCCCTAATGGTTTAACCAATTTTTTGTGTAATTCTGCAATCACCTGTCTGGTATGCAAAACATAGATAGACCCAATAAGTAGGGCTGTTGTCGATATCTAATATATATTTTTTAATAATCCCAATATTTTTAAAATCGTTTTCCCATACAGATAATTACCCCAACCCCTAGTATTTAGTATGCCAGTTCGCTCAAATATGTGCTTCTTAAAAATATCTTGTATTTAATTGTGACTTATAAGTCTGTAGTAGGACAATAATTGCCTATACAGTATACTAGTATTAATATTTATAAAAATATAAAACTAAATACATAAGCGTCAAATTTTTAATGAATGAAAATTTCATCCATGAGTGTCTCACATATAATTTTATAATTTAAATCTAATTTTATATTACTAATTCAATATCATTTAAATAACTATGTTAATGTTTTTTTTACAATATTTATTTTAAATTATTATATCGTTTTAGGCTATATTATAGCGATTTATAATGTTTCAAATTGTTGATTTCAATATCTATACATATAGTCCCGCAGTTTCATTCGTATTTACTGACTGCTTCACTTTTTAGGTTCCCAGCATGAAGGTTCCTCAATAAACTGGCTATCTAATTTTTTTTTTTTTTTTTTTCATGTAATTTTTGAGATAAGCGTATTTAAATTAAATATACACATACAGCTTCCTAATATCAACATAGTATAAACTGTGTTGTGTATAAAATAAACTGAAATATAAATATTAAAAGTAAATATTTAATTAAAACCAAAAAAAACAATACAAGACTGATTAAATTACACGCTTAAATATTCGTTAGAAATAAATAAATCGCCATTTAACCAAACTCTGTGCACCCGTCCATTTTTTTTCTGATTTAAACAATACAGGGTTTTCAAAACAAGAGTAATTCAGATTTTACTCGGCTAACACGTACCATCCTTGCCGCTGTATTCACCATCTAACGTGTTTGACTGAGATCTATTGTCGAACAAATCATTAAAAAAAACAGATTATAAGATATTTTCTATACCTATTCGATGTGAGAATGTTAATACAATGATAGGGCGTATTGAAGAACATGCTCTCAGTAGTTTCATTCAACTGATCATTTAAAAAGTAAAGTTGTGTAGAGGATTCAATTATGTTAACGTTTAATCGATAACTTATCTTTATTATTAACCAGCTTTTACCCGCGGCTCTGCTCGCGTTAAGCTTGATTTTATCAAACAATTCTAGTTGTCAATCGATATAGAACTAATTTTTCTATCAAATGCTATTAAATTATTTATTTCAGGATATTGGTTAATACTCGCAGATATGAACTTACTCAAAATTAGAAATTATAAGCAATTATTCTTTAAAGTTTGAAATAAATGATACCAGTCGAATGACGCAATAAAAAGATTCATACAAGGTTTATTCCTCTCTTGGCCTATAAGTTTTTTGAGAAAAAAAGTATCCTACACCATCTCCAGGGTCTCACCAATCTCTTTACTAAAATTCATTATAATCGATTCAGCGGATTGGGTCTGAAAGCGTAATAAACTCACTTGTACATATATAATTCTCGATTTTAAGCGCGGTTTCGCTCGTGTTAATATAGATTTTGTCAAACAAATCGGATGACGTAAAACAAGTTTCATACAAAGTTTATCCCTCGCTTTATCCTACTTCCAAAAAGGTTTTCACGAGAAAAAGTAGCCTAACACCGTCTCCAGGTGCCATCTATCTCTATATCAAAATTCATCATAATCCATTCAGCGGATTAGGCGTGAAAGTGTGACAAACAAACAAACTTACTTTCGCATTTATAATATTGGTATGATACATAAATAGTAAGGATAATTATATTAAATAATACATTCGATTTGTGCTACTGAATAGTTAAGTTTTATTTAAAGTTTATATAAGACAGAAAAAGAACAAAATAAAAAGCTATACAGGTTGGTATGCTTCAGTGACTATTATGATTGTTTAATCTATTTCATCACCGCTAAGCAAATACCGAATATTACCACAGTGAAAGTCGAAGTTCCTAAAATTATTCATTTATTTTAATAGGAACACGTTAGAAATGAAATATTACGTGCGAGTACAAAGCCCTTATACATACCATCACGCGTTACAGTTTTATTTTCACACATGACTTTCGATAAATTTCTCTTTTTGATCCATTTTTGTACATGTAATAGAATTACAACACGTGTAGATCTTTTTTCTAAATTATATATACAGTGTTCTTTGCTATCGATATAAAAGCAAAAAATATATGTTTTTTAGTTATCTGCTTGTCGGTCTGTACGCGCATTGCAGATTTGAATAAAAACGGGTATGGTAATAAATAATATTATAAATCAACATATAGGATACATCTTAATACGAAATGGTTCATTCAAGACAGAGGTCAAACGTTACAATTGTGTAGTAAGTGAAATTCTTTATAAATTCCTTGTAATTTTCTTTGTTGGATAGCTGATAACAACACAGAACATAAGCTATGTTTTATCTCTCTGTTATTAAAATGGTACGAGAAGACTAAACAAATGTGTGCGGTGTGATACAGTACGACTGAAGTTCAATCCTTAAGTAATTACGATTGTCATGGGACAGACGATTTCATGATTGTCAAAGTGAAGGAGCGCAAGGTACTTGCACAGAAAAACGTAACGCTTCTGAGGTAATGCTTCTATTAATTTCACTTCTCATAAATAATTCAAACCGGAGACCTTATATAAAAATCTCTTAAGCAGTAAACTCTACAAATTTGTTTCTACACGATGTTTTTCCTTCTCCGAAAGCTCAAGCTAATTGCAGGTGGATTCGAACTCACATCCATTGACGCCGCGTCTGTATACACTAACAACTGAGTTATAATCGCTTCAACTTAGCTATCTTCGCTTTAACTAAAATTAATATTTTCATACAAAACGTTTATTTGTAATACGTTCGAGTAACCATTCGTGAAAACTCTGACGATTAATTAGTAGAAAGTTTCAGAGCGCTGTTAGTTAACCGCTAGTTACAAACAATGTAAATAAGACAACATCATTAAATTTCAAATCAGTATTAATATTATAAAGCGAAGAAGTTTGATTGTTTGATCGCGCTAATCTTAGGAACTACCAGTCGGATTTCAGAAACTCTTTTTGTATTTGATAGAGGAGTAATTCAGAAAGGCTTTAGATTATTTAACATGATGATCAATAGGAACAAAGCTGTATTGAAAAAAGTTACACAAACGGAAAAAAGAATGAAACAATTTGACTGAGGGTTGCTGTTTTAGAAGAAAATATATCATGCCAAACTTATATAATATATTTGTTGTAAATTACAGGTACACTACATGTACTTGTAATAATCCTTTTTCAATTGAAATATTACTGTAAAGTAAAACTTTTCCTACTACGAATATTCGCCTATCATGTAATAAAATAAATACTAAAGATTTTAATATAATAGATTCATTTCATTTGGAAGTTGACCGTCTCGATAGGCTGGATTACATCCAGGAAGTAGAAAGAGAATATATGTTTTTTAAAATAAAATAACTACAATGAATTGTACGCAATAAAAATATGAACAAAATTTGTTTTTGTTCTCAACAACTGCTTTGTATGAAAAAATAATTATTTATCGTCGACACTTTATGAATTTTAATATATTACTAAATCATGTATAAGGTTATCAGATGAGTAGCGTTCACGTTTTATAATTACGATAATAAACCGCACGCAAGTAATAGCAGCATATCACGGTGTATCAAAGAAAA
This sequence comes from Actias luna, assembly GCA_039707435.1. Classification (NCBI taxonomy): domain Eukaryota; kingdom Metazoa; phylum Arthropoda; class Insecta; order Lepidoptera; family Saturniidae; genus Actias; species Actias luna. Next base: position 8,639,243 of record JAZHAC010000002.1, on the reverse strand, counting down.
TCAATTCCAGAAGCAGTAGATAAACAATTATAGACACTTATTAGACTTATAGACAACAAACCAGTTCTGATGAATATACTTATGTAATTGTACCTTTTAACGAGGCTGTAGCGTTGAGTTGGATTCGAGAAATGTTATGTTTAATTATGTAAGTTGTATAAGAAATTGTGACCCTCCGTATTATAGAAAAATGACTATCGCAACCCGGTAAAAGACAGGTAAAACTCACTCACTCAACTCAAAAAATGCATATTCAATTTCAAGATCTTGTTATTTTCACGTGTGATATTATAACGTTTGCACAAAGCATTCTCTTAAACTTCGAAGCGTCAGGTAATTAATAATAAATTAGAATTTCCACTTTTCAGGTAAATTTCGCGAGAATCCTCGTATTCTCAAAGTCCCTAAAGTGCAGTTACAGACTTTTGATTGGGACTCCCGGGACGCAGCTTGCGAATGAAAACTTGTATTTGTCGGCTGTTTAACGAAGTAATCTACTTATGACTTAATGATCGTCTGAACGATCTGTCAACGTGCGTTGCGAGTAAGTTATTGAGACATTAATTACGCTCAGTTGACATTCCAACGTGGCGGGGGATATTACTAATGGTTTTCAGTCTAACCATTCTTATTTTAAACAAACAACACTTATTCACCAGTTTCATTATTTTTATATTATGGAAGCTCTTGCTCATTCGTTACGTTGAGCGATAAAAAATGTATCCTAAATCGAACTCCACAACATAGTCGACTATTACGCCAAATTTCATTAGAACTGCTTACAGAACTGTGGTTAATATACAAAAAACACAGTTACCTTTTACAACATACTGTATGAGTTGGTGACCGCTTGCTTTTTGGGCCTAATGATTGAATATCGTTAAAGTTTATTTACTCCTATTGCCCAGTATAATCAACTTCTGTGCCAAACATTCAAATATGTGCTACCATAGATATACCTCAATGTTTTCAATAGTTTGAGAGGTAAAAGACGCATCATTTAAGTATATTACAAAAAATCTAATGACGAGATTACCTCAAGTTTATACTATTTTAACAAATTCGTAATGGTAACTTGTATATACTAATAAAAACTAAATTACAATTAGGTAAATTTATGATAAGTTAACGTCATCGAAATTATCGCCTGTAGAAAAAGTAAAAAGGTTAAAGGTCAGCTGCATTTGTCATAATACTCGTATCATTACGAGGGTTTTTAGAATATTTCTTTCCTACTTCCAGTAAAAAAGTGAATTCAATTTCAGTAACAATAGCGTATACATACATTTTTACTTTTAAGTTGATGTACAAGTTATAACTTAAGTTCCTTCCTATATCGTGTAAAGTGATCAACACTATAAACCCGTGTAGCAAAATCCTATTAAGAATTTCCGTCACACGTAAATTATAAACAAATAAAAAACCTTTTTAACATTGTTCACTGCTTAATTATCTATCTAATCGGATGTTATGAAATATTAAATATCGTATGCTAAATGCAAAGTACTCATAAATTTCCTACATGACAAACAAGAGAATAGTCGAAGATTGTACACTCAGCAGCTTAAAAGCTTATCTTTACTCTGAACTGTTTAAAGTTTAGCCATGTCAATGTCAAAAACTAATATACTTTTTAACATTCCATTCCATTACCATGTAATTGTTATTGTGTCCTGTTGAATGTTTATTTTTTTAAGTTGAACTGTTTGATGTTAATAATTTTTAGCTTAGAAAGTTTGCACTAAGTTAAAAACACAAAATACTAAATGAAAATATAACACTGAAATAATTAAATATAAGTAATCAAAAATAAAAGTTTTTGAGCCGCCAAAGAAAGAGAACATTGGTTTATTCGATATTTAACAATACGCTGTGTTATTTACTTAAGCAAATTAAGTTGCGGTTGATTAATACTAAGCGAGATAATCTGCGAGCCCTTAGGCGCTGTAAGTTTGATCAACGACTTAACTTTTCCAGTGACACCTCATAAATTTAAGAGGGCCTTGCAAAATTACGTTAAAAGACTTTATACCTACGAAGAAAACGTGTTGAACTTGAGGGTGTACTATTAAGTTTTAAAGTTAACATCTTATTAAAAGCTTGATTAGGAAAATTTGACTATTATATTTCATCGTTAGCAAACTTGATTACCGCTTCAATGTCAGTACGTTATTTTTAGATCACATAATTATTTGCTAAATACCATTGTGAAGATATACATCTTGACAGATTTAAAAAAAGTTTGGAAAATTCAAAAGTGCACGGCTCATAATCTCTTTTTTTTATATATATAACAATTAACCCACATCGATTTCGGTCGTTATCGTGATAACATACACGATCCACTCATACAAACACACGGACGTCCAAGACAAAACCTTTTTTAACAGTTTTTTAATTAGCTTAAATAACAAAAATGGCATCAAAAATACCATGAGTATTAAGAATAGTGTTTTTTCTTGATATGAGTGTGTACATATTATTTTGCAAGTGCAATACATGATAAATAGAAACATTTTAAGTTTGAAAAATCAGTTTCTTTTGCGTGAAGTGACAGTAGTACCCACCTCAGCGCTTCGCTTAGGAGGCGTACAATAGGGTTGTATTTTATGTTAATTAGTCTCGCGGTCAAGTAAATATATGCTACTAACTGATAATATAATTTATCTCGTGGGTAAAACAACAGAACAGGTAATTTATTTGTTAAATAAAATAAATCATTAAAATCTTTATTTTACAGTTCTAATGGAAGTATTATGTTACTATAATTTTAAGTAAATATTTTATTTTTATATAATTAGTAAAATATGATCGAGAAACGTTAGACAACAAACTCGTTAGTCTCAACTGTTCAAACAGTTTGTTGTTTTGCAATTTGTTTTAGTTTTGACGCGTATTATATACGTAATTAATTTCTTATTTCTAATTTGCTTTAAATAATGTTTAAACTTTACTTGCTGTTTAAACAATTGATAGATTTTATAAAGGAATTCAAATGTAAAAGGAAATAGGATCGTATATGCAATATAAGATATATTTTATATATAGGAGCTATATTTGATAATCTTTTTGTACATATTCACCGACCTGTTTGGACAAACCTTTTTGTAAGAGGGAATAGTGTTTAGAGAGTTTCAGTTGTCATTCATGTTACGTGTCACTCATGTATTTTTTCTAGGTCGAACATTGTAAAGCAATAAAGTTTTAGCCTGCACTTAATATTGTAAAGCAATCAATTTTGCCTACATATACATATAATACTAATATAAGTAGGTGCTCATTCGGACATTAAATGGGAATAGAATAGAATAGATCTTGACTGGTTAGAAACTGTTTACATTAAAGACCGTAGAATATTGTATCGCATTTTGTATAAATATTATTTGTGTATTAACCACCATGTATCGGTCTGTCGGTATATTTACCTGTTAATGTGCTTATAACACAATCATCAATTTACTGAGATTTACAAAGATTATTAATCCCTGATCTATTAAAATAGTGGCTATTAACATACTGCTTCTAATTTACAAGTATAATTTTAGGAGGTAGCAATAAAATCATTTTTCAGAATTTTGGCGCGTACGATGTTTTTCCTAAACAGGCTTGATATATTTAAAAATACCTTCATTATAATGTAATGCTCATCCAACGATCGAAATTCGGCCCTAATAATTATTCATAATTTAAGTAAATTCTTGCGCAGAGGTGGAATAATAACTGGTTACCAAAATGATTATTTGCTAATAAATAACACTGTTGATTAACAAAATGAAAGTAACGGAAATTGTTTTAATTTTTATTACTAACTTAGTTATTTTATTTTATAGTAAACAGTAGGGTTAAACCTCTCAAAACGCTAAACCTAAACAACCAACAGACATGAAATACGTGCAGAAGAAATATGGAATATGAAATCCAATAACACTATCATAGCAAACATCAATCGACGTCTCTACAAATTTCATTGGAAAGCTTACAGATTACACAACAAACAAATAGAAAAGGTAGACGGCGAGATATGCTTCATGCCGACAATCTGTTCAAACGGATCGGTCGATCAACCAATCCATTTGTCTGCCATGCCCCATACCGAAAGTATTTAAACGGCAATCGGTGAATGTCGGGAAATTGAGACATTTCGCCATTGAGTTGAAAATTCTTTTTTATGATTCAATCAGACTTTGTGATCAAAGAGAAATCAATTCACAAACGATTTTTGTTGTATTCTAGTGTTATTTTGTTAATAAATACGATCTTGTATGCAAAAGAATTAAGTACCAAAGAAACCAATTGATATTGAACTCGTCAAAGTACTTAAAACTGCTTACCATTATTACTGCTCACCCCCGATTATTATATATTTGATAAAAAATCTGAAACATTCAATCAGTCTTTAAAGCCCAAAAACAACGAATGCTCTCGACAGATTTTCATTATTCTCACACTGTATTTTTTATCTATTAAAAAGTAAAATACAATTATTTTATTTTATATTAACTCGTATAAGAGTTTAATTACATTAAGACATCATGGCCAGGTTCTAGAAATTTTATTATTGCATCATTTCTGAATTGTAACGTGGTTTTAAATAATAATAAAATTTGCTGATATCTCTAGTTAATATATTAAAATTATATTTCTTGTTGAAACTTAACTTTCATAACTAAATAAAATTACAAAATATTGTTTTCCCACATTACAACAACATAAGCTGTTTTATATAGAATTTACTTTAATTGCCTGTAAGTTTAAATGCAACAGATTTTTTGTAAAAGTTTCTTATAAAAGTATCCAGCACAGACATGTCCTCTACATCATCACACCGCATATCATTTGTGCACACCCACACATTAAGTACACGGTTCTGTAAGGGACTACTCCCGCGGTCCTTGCGCGGCTTCCCCGATGTTATTGTCAGGACCACTAAACTGAGTTAGTTAGGACCTGTTGGTTGGTTGGGATCGCGAATCTTTGTTCGTTTTCCGGCAGTAGCCAAAGCCGAGGTTCGGCCATTCTGGCACCCTTGCGCCCGCTGCCTCGGGGCTGAGTGCCCCAAAAAGTTCATTGAAGCTGTCAAAGCCCTTACGGCTAACAGCGTATGTCAGGTCGAAAAAAAAAGACATGTCCTCCTAATTTGGAGTTGTATTCATTATAATAACTAAATTCTTTGTTGTAGATATAAAAGTAATCACATAATTAACAAATGCTATTTTATAGCTCTCGAAACAACATTCACAAAACAATGATTGTAAATGATCTATAATTAAACCGTTTTCATGTCGTCATAAATAGGTAATTATTTTACCAATAGTATAAATATTGTTGTTGAAGTTCCTTCAAATAAGCCGTTATTGGCTCTGAATAAACAAATGCGTTGTTCAACGGAAAGGGCAGGAAATAAGTCTCAACGGTTTGCAATACATAATGACAACATTGGCTGCATTTGTTATTGTCTTCGAATGGCTCGTGTGGATTCTATATATTTCACTTTAAGTGATAACGTTTATTTTGTAATGTTTTCACAGTAAAAACTACTTAATCATGATTATATTACGCGAACAAATTTGTATTTTGAGAAAAAAAATACATGATACTAAATTGTTTATTTGAATTCTTTTATGGAAAGTTGATAATATAATAAAAAAAAAGCTCGTCCGTAAATACATGATGGCGACAAATGCAGCAATATCGATAAACATAGAGGACTTTAGACGGATTTGACTATTTACCTTTTATACCTTTCTGGACGAACAAATATACAATAAAATAAAAGTTATGGTGATTTATTATTACCTATGTCTTATACGATGATGATAATATTTGTGAAGTCATGATTTTCAAAATTAATACCTCACACGTCGCGGCGAGAGTTCACAAGACAAAGGATTAACAAGAACATACTTGTTGAGTTGTTATTATAAATTAACAAAGTCAGTTTTTACTCGTAGTTATTGTAGGCATTTATATAGAGTTCAGAAATATAACAAGATTGCTTATTATATTGAATTTAAAACATCAGTTTTTAAATGAATATACAATATTTATCACCAAATGTTAATATTAATATGTTTCGAGATACTACTACATTTATTATTTATTTAATTTGTTAATATACTAAAAGATTTTGAAAATAGACGTTTTCATATATAAATATTGATCTATCTACATGAATCAGCTTATTTTTATCTCGTTAACAAGACTTGTTGAATTAACATCAGACATATCGACCATAATGTGTTTTAATTTAGAATCTACTAAAATCTAAAATTTAGCATCTACTAAAATCTACTATTTTTAACACATTGGGTCATGAACTTGGTGTGTTTGCGATACGGTCGCACTTTCTCCGTAAACAAGTCAGTTTAAGCTCCCAAATACTTGTCAAAACATATTAACTTGGATGAATACTGCGTGTTTGCTTCCCAACTTGTAAGGAGAATACATTTTATCTATTGAACAGATGTACTCCTTGGACATTGTGTTATTAATCGCCAGCATTTGGTTGCAAAAAATTTAATGATCATCTGCTTACGTCGCTCTATTACTTTATGAAAGCAATCAATAAGTTTAGTAGCTACATTTTAAATGAGTAATTATTAAATAGGTCATGTGTTGAAGACTACACTTTCTTGCTGCTTGCTGGACACACCAGTAAGCTGGCCTTCTAAAGCCGTTTTTCTCAATCTCTTTTCACTAAATACTAGACTTTCTTGAAAATTAAAATAAAACTTGCACTTGATTACATAAAGAATGATATTGTTTATTTAACAGACCTGTTTAAAATATATAATCAAGTTAATTTACAGTTGATAAATACAATTTAATTAAAATAAAACGGGTCATAATCGATTATACAGGAAAACTTTATTTTCACAAAATCTTGATAAACGTGAGTACAACCGTTTTCCCACAAAATTAGAAAATTTGTGCAAAACCGGAAGCTTTACTTATTTACTGCCAACATTTGGAAGTTCTTTATCTTTTTTTTTATTATATGGAGCGTGTCCAATATATTTTAAACATGAATATATCGAATTGAGTTTATTAGATCTTGTTGTAAACACATATACTAAAGAACAATTATATTTAGAAAATGAACTTTTACAAAACCCCACAAATGAAGAACTCAAAGCGAAATTAAAACATGGATACCAAGAGTTTACAGGCTTTAAAAATGAATACCAGTTATCTACCGTAGATTGTGGCCAATACTACAGAAGTTTGTTATAACACTTCCTATATGGCTAACCGTGAATTCAGTTGAGAAGCTAATTTCCTGTTAAGGAAAAGGAACAGGGCTAACAATATCACTAAAGCATAGCGAATGTAGCGATTTGCAATTAATTTTAAGGGAATCGGAACCCCGACATTTAAAAAAATTGTAACCAGCTTCAACTACTTCTTATTTTTTTATTTTGTTTTCATCTTATTATTTTCTATTTTTTATTGATTCTATGTTAATTTTTTAAATTGTAACAATATATCTTAATGTATATTTGTATGTAGTTTTTTTCTGCTTTGTGATTTTTTAATAAAAATCTAAGAAATAAATTAGGTTAAAAAAATTCAACAATATTATAATAACTCATGATTAATTATCTATTATTATAATATATATTATAATATTTATTATGCTAAATTATGAACTGAGGGCAACAAAATTATTGTTGTCTTCTAAAGGGAGCGATTCTTCAGGAATGGTTGGTATCTCTAGTTCACACTGATATAGTTATGTTAATATTATATGGAGTAACTTTACATAATTTTACATAAACAATTTCTTCTATAATGTAATGTGAAAATTATTTAATCTTAAAATTAACTTTTTTTATATTCAAACTTAAACACGGTTAAAAACATAGATCCTCGTTACAATATAAGCTGTAATAAGTGTAGTCGGCTGCTTAATTAATCGAATACAATTAATAAAGTAAATTTTAATGTAATAACTAGTTCTTACAAAAATTAATTACATTATATTTGTATAATTAGCTGTGACATCGACTTCGTTTATGTGGAACTAAAAATTACTTAATATTTATTGCCTGTTATTGTAAAAAAAATCAATACAGCTTTGCTGCTATTGGTGATATTTTATTGCGGGCAACGTGATGTTAATTAGCCTAAAGCCTTCTTCAATGACTACTCTATCAAATACAAATCCGACGGGTAGTTTCTAAGATTAGCGCGTTCAAACAAACAACGAAACGAACTTTTACGCTTTATTGTATTAGTATATAGATATAGATATGTAACCAGAAAAATAAAGTTAACTATATACAAACCAAAAAATCTTTTCACAAAGATGATTCTCATTAAATAGCCTACGTGTTCTACGTTTTAAACGCGTCCCTATCAGTATCTTTTATTTCCTTTTCATTTATGATCCATACGTGATCGAATTACACTTAATATGTTATCTTACTCGTTATCCTTTGTGTGAAGAAATCAGAGCGGTTTCATCGGAATCTGCTTCATTAGATTTAACAAAATATTTTACCCTTACTATAAAACGTCTTCATGTACACCTATCTACTTATGTTTAATATTTATTTGTACACATCTATATACACAGTTCTATGCACAAATAAAGATTGTATGATAAATAATTTATTACGTTTTGTTTCGACGATTAGTAGTTTTTTTAACTAGTTAAATATTATGATGCAATAATTAGTCTATTAGTAAAACATAAAGCAAGTCTGTGATTAAATATTTGTTTTAGTTTCAATATAGACTGCGATTTATCACTCATTGAAACAATTATTTACCGATGAAATCTCCAGAATGAATATACTTTGTGAATAATGTTTCTCGTTACTCAATTTATGAATATGTATTCATAATCCTTAGATTGTCTTCTACGAGACGATATTATTAGAATTAGTTTATAGATAATTGTTGTTAAATATTATACAAGCCCACGTTTCTCACAATATTTATTAATTCCATAATTCGTTTTCATTTCAAATGTTAATGAACCTATCATATCATTTTAGTAAAACACTTTCATTAACCTGCTTTCTAGTATCTCTATTTGGCAAATATGTTTTCAAAAATAATATAATTTGTTTTCCCACAATACAATTTTCAAAATTGAAACAGCACTTAGTCTTTGAACGTTCTGACAATAAGAAATTAACTAGCTTTCTTGTCTAATTGCTTATCTATTTACTATAAAATCCATATAACATATTTTATTATATCGCTTAAAAATCTATGTATCTCTACTAATATTACAAATGAGAAAGTGAGTTTGTTTGTTTGTTTCGCTTTTATGCGTAAATCACAGAATCGATTATGACTACTTTTGGTATAGCGATAGAGGGGACCTTGAAGATGGTGATATTCTACTTTTTCATGCGAAATACTTCCTGGAAGTGGGTTAAAAAAAGGGATAAAGTTTATTTAATTTTTTTTATTACGTAATCCGATTTAATGATTTCTTATGTTTAAGCGAATATTATTCATTGAAATAAAACTAATTTAAACGCGTAAAAGAACATATAGCTGACGTTAAACACCGACGCTCTACGAAGTCTGGAGTTGCTGAACATTCAGAAGAAGGCTCCAAACATTATCTTAGATTCGACAAGCCACAAATCCTTGCCAAAGAGCACCGATTTCTACCTAGGATGATGATGAAATTAAAAAACATCCAAATTTCAATAGAGAAGATGGTTGGAAGCTAGCACAAGCCTGGGATCCTATTATACATTTAATTAAATTGGAACCCAAAAGACCAATTGCCAAACCTCAAGACACTGTGAGCTCTTTCTGCGTAGATCGGAACACTATCAATAATAAAAATTAAATTGAAGGTAGACACAGTAACATGAACTTTTCTGGACAACCTACACCTCAGTCCGCCCCGTGACCACGAAGGCTGAAAAGCTTTCGAAACGTCTGGATCAAAATCAATAAATAACCGCCATAAAATCCGTTTAAATTAGTTTTATTTCAATGTAATCCGATTTGTTTGACATAATTAATATCACCGGGAGCGAAGCCCCGGGTAAAAGCTAGTTTTTTGCATATTAACTTGACCTTTAAACGTTGAGTTTTAGTACCAACGAGGAAAATGATACATTTTATACAACGTAAAATCTTTGATAATTGTCGCACGGCTTTGCTAATTTGAGATGACCTTATATTCATTTAGCAACTGTATCGCAGTTATTACGATTGCGATGAACTACGCAGTTTCTCACCTTGTTACAGAACACAGTGTGTTCTCCTAGTTTGGATTGACGTTACACAATATTATCTGTGGAGAAATAACTAATTTGTTACAAATTTTATTATAATATAATTACGTAAATAATACCTTTATAATTATTACATCAAAATATTATTTGAATAGTCACTATAAAAGTATTTATCAGAAAAGGGAGTTTTGATAATCTACATTACATAATAATTATTTATTAGCACCCTATGTTTTTTGTATATCTTTTATAGTTCTTTTTCCCCTGTTTAAAGTTAATTATATGCTACAATATTGTATATGGAGATGAGAGAAAAATATTTATATAAAAGAAAAGAAAATGTACTATTAGAGTACTAAATGTATTACTCAGTTTTAACGTGAACAGGTTGTAAATAGGCTTTATAAGTAAATTTTGATAAGTCCTAAGCGAATTGTTAACCTGTAATTCATCTATCAAAATTATTTTGTTCTTAAATATTTTATTGAAAAGGTCATAATAAGTTTGATATTTATGCGCTCAACTTTTTAAATAAGTCTAACATAATAATAATAAAACGTTGAGGTATTTTGCAGAACATCTAAACAGATCTGCTACTTCAAGACTCGTTGAAAACTGAAACTATGGTCCGCAATTATTTTTTTTTTTAGATTATGTATAATGTTTTTTTTTTATGATTGTAATGTTAATTAATTTTCATGTATTTTTTACTTTACCCGTGTAGCCTTGTGTCTTGTAAATAAATTTATTTTCTTTCTTTCTTTCAATTTATGTCTACACTCCTTTATTTTTATTATATCCTGAGGTTTAATTTTAGTGCATGATAATAAAACCTTTCACTTTGCGTTCATGCGCTTTTCAATTACCTATTGCAATGAAAGTACGTAGAACACTTTTCACGCATGAGTCGCGGCTTAGCTTCGAAGAGTTAGAAGGTAAGCCTAATACAAATTTATTATATCTAAGACTATTACAAATAAATTATGATATAAAAACATACATTCTATATACTTTTGTCGATAAGTTGTAGAACGATTTTGTATTACCAAGATACTTTTTACTTAGTTTATCTAGATAAGAGTAAGTTTATTTTTTGCAAGACATTGAGCGAAAATCAGTGACCTATATAGCTATTTATATTCGAACACTTATATCGTTTGATGGTCTAAGCGCTATATCAAGATATTTAAAATGTATATATTTTAAAATTAAATATCACGAGAAAGTTTCTAAAGTGCTATTTTTACTTACATATAAACATAAAAGATGATTTGAATCATTAAATATATAGAGAGGGCAATGTCTCACTAAGCGTATTCTATTGTCAGTATCATAGTGAGTGTTCTGAAAACTTGTTCAACCTAATTCCTTCTTCACCGTACAATGATAGAACCAAAAGCACTGGGCTTCGGAGCCACGGTTTCACGGTTATCTTTATATGTATGAACTAAAAAGTTCTCAGTATCTTATTTTTATCATATTGTGAGGCTGTGGGACCATCTTCAGGTTAGTGTATGATATTGGGTACTTCAAGCGTAATGTTAAAGGTACTTGTACAGGCTGGAACGGCAGCGATGAACTACGATGAATTGATTTGAATTGTACTGTACTTACCCACAGGGACTGTAACGACACTTTGCAGCGCAACTATAAAATAACTGACCTTCCTAAAAGTAATATCTGTTAACTCTAAAGTATGTCTAATATATTAAAAGTAAATCAGTAGTACGATAGATCATAGTAAAATCTAACAAGTATTATTAAGATATTGATATCGTACGTAATCAGAGAGTAATTAAGATATCTAAGTAATAAGTGTTATCACAACGCACTGGAATAGATTTTCTACAATTTGGAACATTACACTTGTAGTATTAACACTCGTTGCCGCGTACATGCCGTGAATAAGAAAGGAAGCAACATATATATTCGTTTTTAAATATCTGCTTTTGTTACAATTCTTTGTGTCTTATAATATGTTGTACATGCAAATACATTCAGAACATTATAGTTGAGCCCAATTTGCCAATCAATTACAGCAACACAGTGTTGCGAAACATATAACTTCAAACCGCATGGCATTAGCACTAGCGTGAACATCCAATATTCATTGCAATGTTCATTGAATTGAAACAAAGTTCGGTGAAAATGTCAAGGCCCTTGGGGCTAACAGCGTAAGTCAGGTCGAAAAAAAAAATTGAATTGAAATATTTTCTCAGAAATCAATTAAAAAAGTATTACCCTCTATAAAAATAAACAACCAAACAAGAAAAACAAAATAGCGTAACTAAAGTTCATTCTACAATATCGTTGTTTTTAAGAATGGTTTAATCATAATAATAATGTGAGGGATCAAAATTAATAAAAAACCTGATAAAATCCGTTTAAATAAGTTTTATTTCGTTGAATAATGTGAAGTAATGTGATATATGACAATAACTGTATTAGTGATGGAAGTTTCAGATGTGTAATTTAAACCTCCCTTAATATAATAGATACTAGAAGTTTAATTTAGAGGTTAAATTAATTGATTATCACGGTTTTAATTGTAATATCAATTTAATTAAGCTAAATAATTTAAAACAAATAATCCTTACTGATTGCTTTAACGGTTAGAAGTTAGACCTTTATAAGTCAAAGGATAAAGAGGATTTAGTACTTAACAAACAGGATTAAAACACGAGTCATTAGATTGTTAACATTGATACGTAAATATAAATCGAAATAAGACTTTTAAATCAAGACTTAATGTTAATTTAAAAAAATATATAAAAATATTAAGTTCCTAAGAAATACATTTTCAATCTTAAAATATTTGGTATGACACAGTAGACGAAGATCAAAGTAAAATATTTTTTGATCATTAAAAGATTTGTTTCTTACATTTTTAAAGTAGAATAATTCCTGGATTTATTAAATGTTGACCTTTCCAGGAGGCTACCTCTTCGTTTTTAATTATCTTTTTTGATTTACGGTTTCTCGGTTTGTTTGTACTATCAAAAATTATTCGAAAAGTTCAGTCTGTCTGCTCTATTTCTGAAAATAAGACCGATATTAGCTCAACCTACATAACTTTCAGCGCGTAATAAAAAAGTGTATGTAGAACTATTGATTCACCTACTTTAGTTATATAGAATAAAGGAAATAATTAGGATTTCATGAAATATAATACATCGTTTCTGGTACGGTTCGCACAAAACAAATAAATGTTAATACATATAGCAATTTAATAAGCCACTGATAAAAAAATTATTTTCTTTTTGAGATTTAAAGAATTAACTTTTATTCATTTTGATTTAGAGTTATTAATAAGTATGGTAATGTGTTAGAGATCGTGGAGGTTGCGTCGGATTATACTCAGAGTCTCATTCCACAATCGTTTTATTTTACAGCAGATCTTCCGCTTATTACAAAACTTCCGTACTGTAAAACGTTCTTAACTCAACTGAACTGACCGAACTCACCTCGAGTGACACTTCGACTGAACTGAACCTCTGGGTGCTTTTTTTTAGAATGGACGTACACTGTCAGTCTGAAAGGCTTTCACAGCTTCACCGGACAACCTCTAGCTGCGCTCCAATCGCACTTATATAGTAATCTGTGTTATCATCAACCTCCATCTCATTAATTTAAAGTATGTAGTATTATTAAGTTCGCATATTAATAAGCAGTAGACGTGGTATGTAACAAATGATCTGTATCGAACTGGTCGCGATCACGATGTTTTTTTTTATTGTTTATAGGTGGTAGCTAGCCAGACGGGCATTATAACAAGCCCTACCAACATACTATAGTCTCATCACGATGTTTTCCTTCAAAAGCTCAAGCTCATTGCAAGGATTCGAACTCAAGTCCTTTGACGCAGCGTCCATTAATAATTTTAGTAGATGAATGATTCTATTTATACTATATATAATATTTTCAAAACCTTTCATTGAAAAAAAAAAATTGAAATAAAATATACAATAAATAGCTATTGTGTTAGAATGAACTGTCAATTTACATATTTATATTAAATCATAAATTTTTAGGTTAATACAATGTAAGTAAAGAAATATACATTTTATTATTACGTTTACAATAAAAGTAATAAGCAATTATTATCATCGACATAACATATTCTGTGGTTCATTTAGTAACAGTAAATCAAGAGTCTTTGATAAGCACACGCGTAAATAATATAAGTAACACAGTCGAAGCTATTTCATTATTTATTACAGTGCGATAGGAAGGCGTAACATACTTTTTTTAAAATCATCATTATAAAAGACAGTTCTTATCACTCTACTGAAGTGTGCAAGCCTCATGTACCTTTTGTCTTTTTTTCTCATCTCACTCAAAAGGTTTTACACATTAACTACCGGGTTTTTGTCTTAAATTATGTTGTAAAATATCGCTACAATTTATATGAGTGCTGTTTTTGTTGTGGTACTCATTTATTCACAGGTTAACAGTACAGTGATATTGGTAAAATTGCCTACATTGATAAACACCGTAATAAGCTATCGGTTAAAGTAAATGTTTCAAGATTAGTTCAAAGCCACGCGCTTAGAATGTGTAAAGATCGTATACTCTTTTAATACAGAGATAGTATACACATTCCGTAGCCTCGGTTAGGAATACTGACGTGTGTTGGACGTGTGCCATAGACGGCGAGGACATTAATAACATTATGGTCAACGATCATGACACTTTCTTTACCGAAGTTAATAGATAATAATCAAGTAGTCACTTATGCATCTAAATATAAATACTTATTTAAATTATTGTGTTTCCATGTCTTACTTTCAATTTTTAATAAAATCTTATGTTTATTACTAATATTTAGCTCAAGAAGTATGTGATAAGTTAATGAAAAATAAATTATCATAAGGGATCAAAATCTGCTGCCACTTTTCCGCTCTTTATTATTTACTGATAAAATTATCTTGAATATTTTTAATTTGTTAGAAGGTTTACAGTAACATAACAGTAACGTTAAATTTGATAAAGTTTCGAATAAGGAATTTTATTTTTGATTCAAAGTAAATACTTAATTTAATCTGGTAAAGGAAAACAACTGAAATGTTGTTCTAAAGATAAAAACATTCTTTTCGTAAACAAATAACCTTATCAGGACGGTATAAAAGTTTTACTATACACCGAAAAAGGCCTGTTTCAGATCAGACGACGTTTACCTTTTTCGTAAAAAAAGTGTGTACATTTGAATATCAACAGAGAAGTTCCATTTAAAATAAATCTCTTTTTGATAACGCACAGGAAAGCCCTTAGAGAGGTAAGTTACGAGGTAAAATATTTCAATAACAATAATGTGCTTGAAGCTCGTTTCGATTCTGTTTTTCGATGCCTTACGGGTGAGTTTACATGAATAAAATGTATCATACGAACTTGATCGCAACAGACACATTCAAAGCTGGTTCTTGAAATCTGATTTCTTGATCTCGTATTGAAATATATTCATAAAAGATAGCATGGTGTGTTTATTTTATTTTTCTATTTATAATAACGGAGCTAACTGATAATTGAATGTATTTTTTTAAATAAAATTAGGACATATGTAAAGATATTTAATATTTATCGTAAATAGTATATCATTAACGTAAAAAAAATGTAGCTAAATATCGTAGTAAATATTTATGTTTAACCTATTATTAATATGTTAACGTGAATGATTCGGTTTTCAATTGCACGACATATTTATATAAAGGTAAATTAATAGTGTAGCTGTTAAATTTCATATATTACTTGTATTTCATTAGAGAATTAAAAAATCTTTGAATTAAACATGATATTAGAATGTAATATATAGTAATGTTATGGAAACAAATTTGCTAAATATCCTTAGTACTATGACATCTACTTACCAAGATTTTAGAGATACTCTCTCAACTAAACTATTGATATGTTGAATTCATATTTTCATTTTTGTATTTAAAATCCTTTTCATTATTGACTTAGTTAATAGTTCCCTACTAGTTGAGTAAATCATAGTTAATTCAAATTCACACAATCATATAATCCATCGACGAAGTAATCCATTTATTTCTGAATTCAGCACTTATCAGGACAAAAGAATTCGCGGCAAATTGTCCAGATGTAACCACGTGTACACGGGCGGGTACCACGGACCCAACTGCGCGGTGAGATTGCGCGGTTACCTACCCTTAATGTTGGTCTCTACCCTCTTATTAATAACCGATTCGACTCTCAAAACAAAGGGTTCGGATCAATTAGGGTTAAACTGTCGACCTAACAATTACGAGCAATTCGACTCTACATAATCGAGCAAGCAATGCATGGTCTTGTTCAATGACTTTAAACTGCGTTCGTGCTTCGACATTGGCATATGACACGGCAAAAGAAGAAAAACGCGCATACGCGCTAAAAAGAGACGGAGCTAGCACAATAGTAGTTAGTCAGAATAAGACGGCCTTAAACATTTGTAAGCTGGATAACCAGAGGCAGTGAGCACTAAATAAAACGAGGGGAACCATATTCTGGCAAAACTCTATACTCTATGACTCTAATGAATTAAAATTCAATAGCACATAGCACGACTTATTATTATATTCATTCGAATCGCATTTAAACAAAAGTTTTTAAAGTAGTGTAATAATTTTAATTGTTATTGTGGGTACTTTTGTACAAACAACCAAATTAGAGCATTTTTTCTTTAATCAGAAACTTATTAGATGTATGATAGACTTTTAGAGATGATAGGCTTTAAAAAAAAACTTTCATATTTTAAGTATCACTTGATTGAAATATTCTAAATGGTCAAGTACAATACATTTGTAGTTACACAATATAACGTATAGGAAAATATTTCGTAAGAACTCAAGGTCCGACCGACCTCATTTAACGAGATAAGGAAACTAAAAACCGGAAAGCTCACCGTTTTATTGCCACTCTAAATTCACAATATCCCTATCGATTCAAGGATACGTCTTTCGAGTTACGATACGAGTTTCAGTACTGCAATGTAAAGAGATGATGGCTACTTACAACAAAGCCACCAGCAGTTAAACCTGAATGCTCGAGGGCGAATTAATTGAATGCACTAACTTCATATAAAGCTATGTTGCACACGAATAAGACCACAAAGATATTCATTTGATTTTACCTACACATCCATGTAACTGCAATCCATCATTGAATCCTCGAGTATCCACAAACGCGGCACGCACACTGACCCGCCAGTGTGCACACTAGCGCACCGCGCCTCCTCACGCGAAGGGAAAATCTTCACACACGACACAGATAAACATGTCAACTACTAGACATTGTTACCTTAAAATCCTTTCACGTTTTTCACCACACAATCACCATTATTCACAAAACATAACACAAAACTCCCAAGTAAACACAGAAACACTTGATAATTTCGCAATATCACCCGCGTTTGAGTCACGAAGAGGACAGTTTCGACAAATATACGCGTAGATATTGTACTGTCGGTTCGACAACTGTTCTCCCCGCCCTGTTCCAGAGCCGAATGGCGCCGCCATATTGAATCTCACTTCACGGGCGCACAGTAGAGCATCTAGTGGCCGATTCTCGAACAAAATTGTACAATTATTTGGTCTCTATTGCATTACTCTACCGTTTACTTCAGTTAATAATTAATAAAAGATACATTTATTTGTACAAATTACCAAATAATTTAAGCCGTCTTACCATTGTGCTATATAGTCTAATGATAACATTTTGAAGCAATGGTAGAGCTGACATTGTTGGGTTTGCTTCAATGAACGTCAGTTCATTTTTCAGTTCAGTTTTTCGAACTTATATTTGGTGTAGCAGTTAAGAACTAGATAGCGTTGTTAAAACTAAACTGAAGAACGGTATACACTGGACTCTATCAATATACATTTTTATAATGTAATTTTTTTTTCCTTTTTACGGTACACAATTTATGTATATTATAACACTACAGTGAAGTTATCGTTCGCCAATTCTAATTTTACATGGGGATTTTTATTGCAGTTTATGTATGCTGTTTAACTACCTTGACTACAAAATAATTCGGCTGGCATATACCTATGTCTGGTAACAGCAGAGAACATAGAAATAAAAAAAATAACTGAATAAAATTAGACGAATTCTCTGTCTGATATTAGAAAGACGATACAGTGATAAAAATCTTCGTTTACTGGTTGAAACTACGAACTAGATAACAAACCACCATACTCAACTCTTAAGGACCCATTTATAATTACTGGTCTTGTACGTCACTGTTTCGAAGAAATCGTTAGTTATTTAGGTAATACCGTGATACATTTCGTCACCTCTGAGGAATCACTGATATTCTTCTTAAATAATAATGATATGGTGTTTATGTAGGTAGTATTTTTGCTTTGACTACTTAATAGAATATAAACATAAGTAAATTATTATAGTAAAATATTGATAGTAGTCTATAATAATAAAATATAAGTTTGTATGTATAATTATTTTACATGGTTATAATATATAAACTTTATGATAATGATTTAACTTTATTACGCGACATAGGAGTTAACATCACACTGCGAAACGAAATTACTACGAAGGAGTCCAATCCCGCTACTTATTATAGTCGTACATACATATCCTTCACTAAGTAAATTAATGCACTAGAGATGCAATTGTCTGGAGGTAATTTCTGTCTGCCGCAAGGTTTCGTGTCGTTGTTAACGACTACATTGTTTACTAGCAAACTATGAAGCCTTAAAATAAATATTAAAGCATATGATTGTACAAAATACATATATTTCTTAGACTCTCTTTGAGTTACTTGCCAAATCTTAATCAAGAAATTTTACTACACAGTAATTTTAATAATAACATTTTACCTCTTTCTACACATTCATACTTAAGCATGTTAATTGTTTATTTTTTAATCGAAAGTTTTAATGTTTATGTTTTTGTATTTGGACAACATCTAAGATTATATCGTTCTAATTTGTTGTTCTACAATATTTACTTAATATTAAAACATTATAGTGCCCTGATCCGTCTCCTTTACGAAAATAAAAATTCGTCCCAAATTACTGCAAAAAGAAACACATAAAGACACACACAACACAAAAAGAGATACCTGTGATACTATGTATTAGGTATATATTTAGTAAGCAATATTATTAAGTATTAGGTATATAGATATTGTACTTATGAACTTTAATGAGGAAGAGAAATTTGCACCTATTTAGGCGGCAGGTATTTGATTAACAAATCCGAATAAACAATTTAAAATAGTTCTGATAAACTTATATTTTATTTATTTATATTGAATATATTCTAGATTACCTTTAACGTCAAAGTAATTTATAGAATCGCCATAAACAAATAATCCATAATAGAAGATGAGGTCGGATAACTCAGTATGCCTTGTTTGGATTATGAGAACAAGTCGTCCGCCGTCTTTTACCCAACGTATATGATTTCAACATTACACATTTATCATGTCAGTTTACCCTCAACACTCTTTAATTTGTTTATTTTGAGGGCTTGTTTAAACTGATACGAAATATTATAAGCATCGCATTTAAAAATAAATAAGGATTAAGTTACTACTTAATGTTTTCGTTTTTAGTTTTGTAGTATGTTTTTCGTAGACACACTGTTTATATGTAAATAGGAGAAATCACTGATTTACATTTAATTTACGTTAATATATCGTTAATATAATTTTATATTTGTTTCGATATATGTTTTTCAGAAATATTATAATACTAAAATTCAATTACATATTATCATTATTATGAAGTATAGTTATCTATTTCGACGATTTTTATTTTCAACTTATGTTCACCTTACAGCATATATACGTATGTATATACATATTATGAGTGCATTATTATATTATAGTCGAAAATAAGTTTTCTTTTTATTATAGATTGAAATCAGGCCATATTTATCGATCTATAAGAGCTTTAAGTGCTATAAAAAGTTGAAAAAGATACACGAGTTATTTTAAAGATGCAACAAGAATTCAATAAAAGAACGCGAATGATAACAAACATTATATTTTCTATTTGGTATTATTTATTTTTATGTTGCTGGGTTTATTATTATAAATTAGTATTTAATGAAGTAATTAGTATTGTTACCTTACACCAGTAAATTGTCATTGAATAAATGTAAATTATCACCAATAATAAAAAACTATTTTTTTATATAATTTAAATTAAACATTTCTGTAATTTGAAACTTACCAAAAAACATCATCATATAAAAAAGGCTTCTAAGTACGCTGTGTGTTTTACATACAACTAAATAAAAGATGGATATTACTACATCATTAGAACTGTAAGATGCGTTTTCATAATATAATTACGTTAGTTTGAAGATATAAATCTTTATTGTACTAGATAGATTTTATATTACAATACCGGTCCTCAGCATTTGATGTGATCTATCACAAAACACAAAGTTATAGTTTTACTGATAGACAACTTTATTAACAATCAAAACCTTTACTCAATAATCTAAGGCGTCATAATGAATAAACTGTATTTAATTAATTGGTTATATTGATATGGAGCAATAAACGTTGAACGTCTTGTATTAAGCTACGCGTTCTTTAGTAAATACCAGTTTGTAATTAAAAACTGTTTCCTCGTGCATGTTACATCGTCATGCTGCACTTGAATTATGTCAAAACCATTTTAACCGTAAAGATAATACGTCGTTTACAGTGTCTCAGTCTACATCTTCTTAAGTTATATGACAGCTAACTAATTTTATATATAAAATACGGTTTATATATATATGTGTGAAGTTTGACAGCGTATTCTAATAAAAACATCAGAAAATATATCCATAATCAAAAATCATAAAGTTAAAAGCAAAATATTATATCAGTTGTTCTGAGAATTATTAAGTTAAATAGTTAGAAATTACGTTAATAAACAGATGGTAAGATTGTAAGTAAAGCAATTGTTTAAGTAAATATTATTATACAAATTATATCTCGGTAATATTATAGTAAACTTGTTCAGCCTTTATAACTTATGAAAACAAATTTAGACATATTTATAATCAAATTATTATAGAAGTACTTAGTTAAGAAAAAGTAACTTCTCTGTAACGTAAATGAGTACTTCATTTATGTGTTAATAAACCTCAATATTATAAGTTTGTCTTGTATATTAAAAACCACCAGTCAGGTTTCGAAAAATCTTTTTGTATTTGATACAACAATCATTGACAAAGGCATTAGGCTGTTCAATATCATGCTACCACCAATAGGAGCAAAGCTGTATTGAAAGAAGTTACAAAAACGGGCAAAATATATGAAATAGTTTTTAATTCCACGCGAACGAAGCGACACAGCTAGTGTGTAAATAAATCGCATTATTTTAAGTCTGTTATTGTTTATATATACAGACATTGCGTTAGCTAACAATTGCTTTTTAATTGCTAAAATTAAATGTATATTAAGAAAATATATATTGAAAAATGTGTATGGGTTTGATTATTATAAAATGGTTCGTCTACTGTATGAATGTATTTAACAGATACTTGAAAATGTGTGTATATTTACAACTCTGTACTTTATTTAAAAGCTCTCCCGCATCGCTTACTTGTGAGTTTGACTTACGAAATATGTAAAGAACATATGTTGGCTTACTTACCAGATATGTGAAATTTCATGCTTGGTTTGTATATATGTTTAATAAGAAACTTAAATAATCAAAATATACATAAAAATTAACTGTAAAATCACTTTTTACGCTGGAACCGATCTAAGTATACAATAAATAACGTTGTATATATAACCTGTTGCCCTAACAGTTACGCGCAGTCGTGTAAATTCGTCACGTACGTGTCAGTGTCTAACAAATCAACTAATGAAATATAAATCCATTTATATATTTTGAAAATAATATTTATACTATGTTACTACAATATATATATAATATAGCAATATTAACAATAAACTTAGCTTAAAAAAATTACTATTTCGATTTGTTTAATTTTACATATTTGTCTTTTAGTTATTTAAGATTATAATTATTTTAGACTTAAAGAGAATTATTGAACAAGAAAACAAATATTCAAGTTTCATATTTGTACAATATCAAGTCACAGGCAAGTACTGCAAGAAACATTCACCTTTATTTACAACATTATCGCCAGGCAATTTACATATGACGTATAGTTAGGAACATAATGAAAGCTAAATTAGAATAAGGCTCCTCGGTGTATTTTATATCGTTTACTGTATTAACGCTATCTTCATTTAGATGGAGATCTTCTCATCACTGTTATGTTAATATCTCTAAAGGAGGACAAGTTCTTACTTCCTGTAACGCTTGACAACCAATTGTTGTAATAAAATATATTGCCTAATAGTTTTTAATTTAAATACCATTTTATATTACACTTTAATTTGACAAGAGTTTTGTTTGCGAATTTTTGTGCGAGTCTTAACTTCAGCACCAATATTTAAGTCCGATAACAACATTACTCTGAAATTAACAACTACAAACGAATATTAGTTTTGTCTGTATTTAGAAAAACATTTGAAGTAAATGTGTGTGTTTAGATTCAGTGATATTTAAATAGATATATTTCTACTAATCAACGTATATATCTTTGTTGTTGGTAGAAATGATTTTTATTCTAAGTCCTACATTCTGCCCAACAAATAAATTAGATTCAGTAAATTATCAACGTATGAAATCTGAGGACTTTTGTTGCGCTGGATGAACTCTTACATGATAGAAAATGAGTTTTAAGTTGTAAAAATGTTTTTCAGGCTGTAAAACAAAAAATCAAGAGTGCTACAAATACAAAATTTAGGTTGAATATTATTTATTTTCAATATAGAGACGATGCCTTTTTTTGTTATTAGACCCAAATAAAGTTTCAACTTGCATGTTATTAGATATTTTAAGAGTTGTAGTTTACATTGAAATCACTTCTTTACTACAACAGGATCTTAGAAGGTTCATAACCAGGTGTAAAATTAGTTTCATATATAAATTCAAAAATGTGTATACATAGAAATATCACAAAAATAAAAAAATATATTTAAAAAATATAATAGAAGTAGTATAGTGTAGAAGAGATTTGAGAATTATATTTAAGAAAAACTAATTTTCGTGCCCGTTTGTTTGTTGACGCGGTGAAAAAATTAATTTACGTTTATCTTCTCGTTTTATGCTAGATAGGCTACGAGAGGGACGTGTGAGAGCTCATCAGGTGAGGATCATCATCAAATACTAATTATATATCTATGATGATATGATTAAATGACAAAGATCTATTTCTTGAAACGAATAAATTAACTCCCTAAATTAAATATTAAATAGATTAAAATTACACTAATGGAATACAATAGTAGAATGAAACAACACCAACTTATCGTACAAGGACTGACAGTCAATGTTTCAAGAAAGGGCTGTCATACAAGCGTATGAGTCACATTGCTTTAAATAAGATGTTAATTTTATCACTAGAACGAACAAATTCTCTGGTCAACATACTCCCCCTGACCGCAAGCACCCTGCGTTCTCACTCTGTATCGTTATCATCTGACTATTCGGTTGTGAGAATGTGGGCCAAATATTGATATAAGTAGAAAACCATACAATTCGATGGGGAAATTGATAGGAATCTCCCCTAATAATTTGTTTCCAGCCTTGAAAGCCATAAATTCACTTTTTTAGTATTATATGTAACAGTATGTCATATCAGCACAGATTTCAAAAACGTGCAAAAGCTTTTTTATAGAACCAACCGATGGACTGAGAACCACCATGTCATCCATGTAACTTATATTGTTAATAATTTGATTATTATCAATCGGACCTGGTATAAACGCTGTATAGCTTGAAAATTAGTTTTTTCTGTACAAGCTGAAAAGTTTTGGTGAACTAATTCCCCTGTTGTCTCACACTATAACCCAACTAGTACATATCGGAATTTTCTCCCGCCTATTTTACATAATCTAATTCATGTCCATACAAATGCTGAAAAATGTTTATAATGCGAGGCAGTTTTTTTACATTCTTATTAGGCGTTATTTATTATATATTAACTTTATTTTTATATGTAGGTAGTTTAATGTAATAAGATTATATATAATTTTTTTATATAATAAAAAACATATTTAGTGAAGTATTTGTTCGAAAGTTATTAAATTTATAACTCAGTAGGTAAGTACAAATACAATCACCAAATTTAATAATTTAAATAAATATTATAAGATGATAAAAAAGTCCTCACGTCAATCATTTCTGAATTCATATAACAAACACCGCAGGCAGCTCATAGCCTATTCTAAAAAAAGTGTTACAATGCCATACTGTGAGCATAATACGAATAAATTATTATTTGTGTAACCCAGAGCGAGCCAGTGTTACGATGTTATCGGGTATATATCGAACATATGTCTTGTATTTATTGTACGAATTTATTTATTGCTAAGAGGACATTTCTGAAATTTAAAATATACTTCATTATATACAACGAAAAATGTAACACAAATATAAATGGAAAGAAAACAATTATACAATTACTTGTAATCAAGTAATAAAAATACTTCAAATTAATTTTATCTTAATTAGCAAAATCAAAATCTGACACTAAATAAATAATAATACATCAAGATTACGAAAATCAAGGGTGGTTTGAAAATTAATTTTAACTTTAACTGTGTTTTTGAACAGGATTCTTCAAAGCGGTAAGCTTATCTTTTGTTGGCTAAAGATAAATTGACTATTACCTCAATATTTATGAGCTTTGAGTTGTTTAGAATTAACAGAACCACTTAATATTTTTGAAAATTGACATGCCTAATGTTAAAATTATACCATACACCTAATCTGGAGATATATATTTTTTTTAATGTTGCGCAGCATAGTGACTGTACTGCATCTGGTACTGCAACAGTACAATCCAGAACAGCGGTGACTGACAATGATCCAAAATTATACATACATAAGTATTAGACATAAGTATGAATCAGCAAACTTTTTGGTTCGCAATTCAATAGGAGTCACCGTGAAGCTGTGATACCGAAGTCGCGCCCGCGTATTTCTATAGTGGAACGGGGAGTACGGGATTATATCGAAGAGCACTTCAGAACACTCGCCGTGGTACATACGGTAGAACACACTTAAAGTGGCAATGTCCCTTCGTAGTTTCAGTAGTTCTACGGTGCTGGTGGTGTCTGCATCATTAACAACGCGGACAGCCCGCCTCTGCAACCTGTCGAAGGCATCGAGTAGATATTGACCGGATCCATCCCAGAGATGCGAGCGGTATTCCATGCACGGCCGAACTTAGGCTTTATAAAGAAGGTACAACTGGTCGGACATGAAAAACCGACGCACTCTGTTCAGGATTCCGAGTCTCCGAGATGTTGTGGAGATGACATTCTCGATGTGGTCCTTGATGTTCAGGTCGCTCCGAATATTCATTCCTAAAATATTTAGGCTGTCACACATTGCAAGTTGGGTGTTCTGAAGAGTAGTGTTGGGTGAAAAAGGGAATTTCTTTTAGATAAAGGCACATACCTGGGTTTTCTTGGCATTGAACTCAACCAAGTTACTTGCTCCCCATATGGATATGCGGGTCAAGACTTGGTTAAGTTCAATAACAAGTTCCTTACGTCTCCTTTCTGTATCTCCCCGACCACTGCCGGACTTACTGATGTAGCACCCATGAACCATGCTATCGTCTGCATAGCAATGAATGCGACCGAGAGGTAGCGTATCGTTGATATGCAGAAGAAACAACGTGGGTGACAGAACAGAGGCTTGAGGAACTCCAGCATTTACAGTCATGAATTGCGAGTGGTGTCCATCCACAAGGACACGAAACGTACGACGGGAGTTTGGAGAGAAGTCCACGGTGCCAGACCCTGTAGAAAGCTTTGGCTATATCTAAACTAATAGCCAGAGCCTCGCCATGGTTGTCAATCGCTTCCCCCCAGCGATGCAATATATACGCTAGAAGGTCCCCCGTTGACCGGTTCGGTCGAAAGCCATATTGTCGATCATGAAATATATGTACCTTATTATATTGTCTTAGAATTATAACTGTAAACATAAAAATAGTTATACCTGGGATCCGTTTGAATACACGGTCCCGTAACGTAACTAATTATAAAAACTGAATAGGAGAGATCTGTCCTATTGGGAAAGACTACCGCGCACATGGTGCTGAGCTTATCGCAGTGATTTTCTTTCGGAATTAGCCAGTTTAAATCAAGCTACTTGATTGGCTATTTGGATGGCTTATCTGATCCCTTCTTTCGTTGCCATATGCCTATGTAGGAAATTTTGTCCATGTCAAGTGTGAAGGAATTAATAACCACAATTTACGGTCACCTAGCAATATACAACCTCAAATTAGTTATTTGTGAATAACCTGAATGTGCGGAATTTGAACCCGCAGCCCTCGACTTAGTCCTTTGGCCAATCGTGTGCTCCTACTGTGCTTACAATTAAATAATTTGCTTTAAGTAAAAAAAGCCAAAAATTATTACTTGGAACTATTTTTACTATTCGTTTTGATGAATTTTCTAATTCCTTACTTAATTTTCTTAACGAACATAGCCTCAGTATATTATACAATATTTATAATGCCATACAATTTTACATCAGTATTCTGTCATCTATGGTTCGTTTTCTGCATAATTTAAATATAATTTGTGAATGTAGGTTAGACAATTAACTACAAAGCGAATTAATTGTTTCTTTTTTGTCTTTATACGGCCGCTACGTCCGGGCACTATTATGCAACCGTATCCACAATTCGTACAATTGGCTACCATCTAATGTTACATGTATTGTTAAAGTTATGAAACCTTTAATCAAATAATCGTTGTAACAACAGATTTTAAAATAATAAGTACTCTACCAGCTGCGACCCTGTATTATTATTTATTATTTACGCCATCACATATTTACTGAAATACATAGAGTATAAGCCATGGACTCATTTGAATATTTATAGATTTTTTGTAGTAAAATAAATGTGTGCACAATAAAAAGTTGAAGACATTTGAAGAATGGTGTAAAACTCTGATCTATAAATATAATAAGAATGTAATTTTAACGGGTCTGTACTTTTTAGATTTGTCAGAAAAAATGATTGAAGTTGACTAAGAATAAGTTATAAATCAACGTTTATGATAAAAGGCCACCAAAGAAATCATATAGCGTAACCTCGAGTAACATTTAGTCTTTGTTTAATTAAAATCGGTTAACTCTATCAAAAGTTATTTTAATTTGAATGACAGCGTAACATTAAACAATTTTAGTTGCTTGCAAACGAAGTCGCAAGCACAGCTAGTATAAAATATAAAAAGTCATTTTCAGTACTTTAGCATATACTGATATTCATAACATGATTATTATACTCATAATATAATAATTTTAAGGTTGTTTTCATGCTCCAAAAAATAAACATGTAATATATAGACAATAAGTATTTACTTATTGTATTGTATTCATGTTAGTAAATAAATGCAAACTGTAAATTAATATTTATCATTGAATACACCTGCTATATACTATATCAATTTGGTAATACTATTTAATAAATATTCATAGAAAAAACAAGGTTATCAAGTGTGTAATAACTGATTAGTGTAACTACTAAAAACAACAAAATCAGGTACACACACGGTGCAATCAAACTGTCATTTCTGGCAACGTCTATGAGGTATTTCATGTATCGAGCATTTCATGTTTTTAGTATGCGCAGGCGCAATCACTTTTAGTGTTGAAAGTCAACCGTATCGGTGTGAGAGGATAAATATGAAAGGTAAGCAAGTCTAAAAGTGAAATAAATTTACTTTTACTAATAGTACTATTACGGTACAATAGTATTATTATATTTATAACTAATTCATTACTTGGTAATTTTATTTCAAAGTTATATAATTGTTCATCAACAACTATTTATTTTACCAGGTAGAAAAATAAGCATTAACATATCGATTTCTTAAGCTGTGACGAACAATACTTCGGGCCCCTTGATCTTAAGGGGTCCTATCACAAATTGAGTTGTATATTTTACTAGCACGTTGCCGACATCTTAAGAACCTGTTTACTGCCTAACTAAAAACCCGGTGTGGCCGTCGCTTGTCAAATTCTCGCGAAAGCAAATTCATCTAAAATTTCGATATTCGTAACTCCATAGATTCTCAGGTATGAAGATGATATCACTGCTAGTATACTAAATAACTACTAATAAGTACTAAATCCTAAATAACTAATATTATTACTGTGGTTTTATTTAGAGCAGTCTATATATGATTTATATTTACGGATGTTCTACTTTAGCGTCTACACCAATAATACGATTTACAACAAAGAAATGTCAATTGATTCATGATTTCGTGAACATTTTGCTATCTATATTTTATATACTCGATTATTTTGTCTGTACAAACTCGCAAAATATAAAATATTGTCATCATAATGTTTTATATATAGAATTATATTAGAAATGTAGTACAAAAATATTTTAATCTTGAATGTAATTATATGTTTTAATAATAGAACATCATCAACGTAAATCACGTAGAATTTATATAAATAATAATTTTTAATCACAGTTTGTTTAAATAACATTATGTTAAACATATTAAGTAAATAAGCATATAAATTTATGAAAGTAAACGAATTACGTGTGGAAAAACGTGTTTAATCGCATAACGACAAGTCTAACACTTGAAAATATTAAACGCTACCGCGTCAGACTCGCCGTAATTTTTCATTAATTCCGTAACAGCTGCACGCGAGAATATAACCGAAACGGAAAAAAATATTGTTATTAGTATTCCTGGCTTTCGATTAAACTTGGTAGCGTTTGGCCTAAAACAAATACATGGGGCACGATATCAGATTTAAAGTTTCAATTCTGTTTTTGCAATTACCATTTCAGTACCTAATAACAAGATGGCATAGATTACTTTTCACTCTTGATCAGACGTAAATCAAGTAAATGTTTATAAAATTCCATTTATGATAGAATGAATTATCGCAAAAATATTACTAAATATTTCATAATTTTGAAATATTTGTTGTCCGCAAAGGCTTTCGTAATAAACAGAATAGTTTGGTTTCACTAATTAACAATTAGGAAATCTAAAGATAATTTGCTTTTAGCGGCTACTGTAAAGTAACAGCTTGTTTCTCTTTATTAATTATCAATTAATTACTGTACTAATATATATATCGCTTTGATTTTTTTAATTCTATATTGGTTTATACCTAATATCATATATATGTGAAAAGTTATTTAATTAGAAATAATTATGGATACATAATTTAAAAAATTTTCAAGGCAACGGCTATTTTATTTCAAACTAGCTGATTTCGTATCACCTAAAATCGATTTGACGGATTTGTATTTTTTTACATTTTGATTAGCTATTATCAATACTAATCAACTTTCCAAGTTCAGTTCGCTTTAATTTTCATTTCTTTATGTTATCGAATGAAAGTTGTTTATAACTCCAATTAATTAAATACCTTTTAATTATATGAAATTTAAATATAGGTGGATTTGAACCCTTCCCTTGACGCAGCGTCCGTGCACACTACCAACTACGCTATCATCTATCAAAAAAATATATTCCTTTTTTGTATACAAACCTTGACAATAACAAACACAATAAAAAAGAATTATCCAATTTGGTACAGTTGTTTGGAAGTTATGCGCGTACATACATTTCGGACATTCATTTTTATACATATATAGATTACGCAACTAAACGGCTAATATAATTGACTCTACTACTCTACTTTACTCTGTACAGAGCTAACAATTATTTACCATATAATAGTCGGTTTACGTTTGGGATAGAAGAAATAGAAAATAGAATCAACAAAATAAAATATTATCAACACACACAGTAATTTTAAGGTGAACAAACTCGTTCAAGGTGCAAGCTATTTATTAATTCTTATTAAATCATACAACAAGATAGACGTTTAATGAATGAAATGATTCCGTACAACATTACTAATATTTACTACTACAACCTTACAAGATAGAGATCCGAAAGTGAATATTCAACAATAACGAGAGATAAGATATGACTTGCGATTTATATATACTTTTATATAATCAAAAAAGAATTTAATCTCTTTTTATCTATCTCTTATATGTCTTTTAAATATTTATTAAGTTAATACATTATAATGGAATAATGATTACACAAAAGAAAATCAGTATTTCACTTTTTATTGCTTACTCACAATATCTCTACATTGGGTATTAGGATAATAAAATTGCTCCGCACTGTCCATTACCATAGTTGAATAACCTTGAGCTGCATTTCTACGATGAGTTGGGTTTCCAGAACTTCATGGGAAAGAGTGGTTTAAGGTCGACATGGCACTGAATATATCTTTGATTCTACAAGCACCTATAAGTTACGGTAACTGTTAACCGTGAGGTGCTTTGTACGTTCGATTTTTTAATAGTTTATAGGTTTAGCGTTATAGCCACAATCTCATCTGATATTAATTTACGATTCGGCCCAAGATGATAGACACGTTGAATCTAGTGTACGGACTGGCTCTTACTCGCAACTGTCGAACTGTCAGAACATACTTATAGTTTTTTGGTTGCAGGTTTTCATCTTGAGGATAGTAGCTCAACCAAATTCCAAAGATTCGAAGTCACGTGCATTGACACGACGTCCGTGCACGCTACCACTAAGCTATCATTGCCATGTTACTGATATAAATGACTAAACTTAGTAGATTTCAGGACGAAACTATTATCGTTTTATTTACCTCGCATCGGACGCACCGGGGTCTAATGATTACGAAATTTAATCAAAGTTAACGGGCCGTTTAAATTAAAACAAATTAATTATGAAACCTTGTAACGTACCTACCTTGAATATGAAAATGTTACAACAATATTGTTCTAAATTATAATTAACACGTTTTTTGGTATAGTAGTAGGTAGGGCAAAGTGAAGGCTCTACTAATAAGTTTTTTCTACGCCTTTAGAGAGTATTATCTCATCTTTATTTTACCTTCACTAAAATTTCCCTTTTACTATGGTGTTTTTGTACTTCAACGGTTTTTAAATAAAAGTGTAGTTATTAATTTGTAATAACGGTAATAGCCCTGATATAGCATGAGATGATGATAGAGATAGCAGACTTTGAACAACTACCGCTGCTTATCTATCTATATATCCCAAATCGAGCTTTTGAAACTCATCTATATAAATATATTCCTTTTTTATTTTAGGAAAATGCTTTTACGCATATATTTCCAGCTCGGGGGGACTACTGGGAAGGTTATGTGAGCTTCGCTTAGCGCTAGTCGCCAGGAATACCAACTAAATCTCCACAGCCATCTGTCGCTTTGCTGAGACGAGGCGGTTATAAAATACTTTGTGGTTTAATTCTAAACTTCAGAGTGTTAATGACCGTGGTGAGTATTATAATATGTACTACTATGCTTTTATAAAAAACATTTCCAATACTGGAAATTCAGACTCATTGTTTAATACCAGTGTACCAGATCCTTTTCTGGCCGCTCTGGTTTATTAGTGAATTCAAACACATGTACAGCGCAACATTCTAGCTCGCCATCGCTGAGCCATAAAGGTTAAAAAATGTATTTGGCCGTCTCAAAAAATAACTCGTGACCATCAGAATTGAGATTTTTAGGGAAGAAAGAACAATATCGTATTTCCTTTTCGGACACTGGTGCTTAGTTAACATACATATTTTTAAATGTCCTATTTTCATATATAGCAAATAAAGTATTCAGAAAAACAACCCTCACGGTCTCGCTTGAGTACAATAGTGACACGGCTATTAGTGTTGAATGGACTATTGTGGAATGTTCCTTTAAGTAAGTCCATTCAATTTATAGCAAATTTCCACGTAATGTTTTACGTTATATAAAAACACGATATCAGTGTTACACCCTTGATATAGCTAAATGCAAATAAATGACTCATATACTTCGTTTTCATGCCAGCTATCCAGTTTTGCC
This sequence comes from Actias luna, assembly GCA_039707435.1. Taxonomy (NCBI): domain Eukaryota; kingdom Metazoa; phylum Arthropoda; class Insecta; order Lepidoptera; family Saturniidae; genus Actias; species Actias luna. The sequence goes on along the minus strand of JAZHAC010000002.1, from coordinate 8,607,055 downwards.
TACCATAAGATAATACTCAACTTCAACTTGTAGCACAGCATTCCACACGCTACACACCGCTGTTTGTTCCACTCGGCTATACTATATACTATACGAATCACGAATGAATCTTGATTCTTGAATCAGTTTGAAAGTAGACTCTCGGTTGTGTAGACGCTCGCTTCGCGACGGTCAAGTTACTCTAAACGCCGTATCGGAATACCATACTATTCCAAATAAAAAAAAATATATATATTAATATTCTATTTATATTTCATTATATGTGGCCAGTGCTGTGATTCTATCATTGGATTTGGATTAACTGCGGACTGTGTACTTTGGATATATCGATTATTCGAAAATTTTAAACTGGATCGTTGATTGTGTAAGTATAGTTGTTAATTATACTATAATTACTACATTTAGGTAATTAAAGTGTTTGTAATTGTACTGAAATACCGCCGAGAAAATTCGGTGTAGCCTCAATCCGTCTATCATGTTTGATTTATATTGCTTAAGCATTAATAAAACAAAAAATACTGTTATAAAACTTATAATTTAAATAAATAGATCGTGCATATTATTATAAAGTTTTATCAAGCTTCTATTACCAAGTAAAATAGCTTTAAATGTTAATATCAATCTGGAAAAACTAGTCACATAACATAGCGAGCGGAAAACAATAGCTATCAATTTCCTTGAGGCGTTTAACATTTCTTAAGCTGGATTAAAAAGAGTTGTTAGTAAATTGGGAATTATTAAAACATCTATATTATTATTATAACTCTATATTATATTGATTACGGACTGAGAAAATTTATTATTTCCATAAAAAGAAAAAGAGAATAAAAATAATTCGGTGAAAAAAGATTTTACTCAATCTTTTTAAGGGAATATAATTTGCCGCATAGTCATTAAATTCCGAATCAAGCATTTACGATATTGTAGAAACTAAACAACAGATAAACTTTAACATAGGTACATAGATTATTAACACCTAAACATACAACTGGCAATTATGCCCTCACATAACTCCGTTGTCGACAGGGATCGAACTTGCAACTTCTCGGTTCTATAGTAAAACTTTGTACAACTGCACCACTTGATTATATGTGTATTTAAAATATGAATTATTCAAAATTATACACATATTTTCTATCACTGATCTAAGAATACATATTTGAAACATATTTCTGGTAACGATAAATTATCCCCCACTTATAGCATTTAGTTTTCAGACATCAAACAAACGAAGTGCAATGTGTCATGTAACCTAGTAGAAAAGGCTTTTGCTACTTTTGACACTCGACAGAGGTAATGTTATGCTACGGGCAATAATTTTTATATGAAACTAGCTTTTACCTGCGGTTTCGATTGAGTTACTTTTGATTTTGTCAAACAAATAGGATGATGTAAAAAAAGTTTAATAGAAAGTTATCCTAATCTTATAAAATATCCCACTCTTGATCCCACTTTCAATAAGTTTTTTGCGAGAATATATAGCCTATCACCGCCTCCAGGTTCCCATCTATCTCTATATCATAATTCCTCACAATCAATTCAGTGGTTCAGGCGTGAAAGTGTAAACTAACTTTCGCATTTATATTATTAGTAAGGATTATGTCAAATGTCGAAGATAAAAATTATTTTGACAGGTAAAATAAAACTACTTTATTTAAATCTAACTATATACTATTAACCATTAAATATGAGTGATACCTATGCCTGCCCGTGTTATGATTATTGAATAGCTATTGAACGTATAAATTTTGTACTTCGTGTCTGGAACCTATAAATATTTGTGTAAACACATCGTGTATACTCATTTTCACTCGCATACCTGTCGCACATTTGCATTGGAATCGAATATGTTTGCTGAGCCGATTTCTCAGAGCCGCGGACGTATGAGTCGAGCGGCCTAGATGCCGTTTATAAATGTACATAGAACGTATATACGTATATAACGTTCCCATTCTTTTATTTTCCTCTTATCGTATAGTAACGTTATCTAATTCTTAATATAATATGGGCAATTCTCGTATTTTTATCTGTTAGTAATTGGTAAAGTATTGTAAAGATTTCGGTGAAATTTTGTTTTCAGCTGTTTTATTTTTCTAGTTAACTTATATGTTTTTGAAGTGAAAAAAGTTTTGCACAAAAACCTCATTTTTCCCTATCGGTTATAATCATCACGGCTACAGATGGTTTAGTGAGTACATCGAAAGTATTACATATACAGTTTAGGAAATTAATAATTAGGAATTTACATGGGTAAAGTGTACATTATTATATAATTAATTAAGTCCCTCCAGTAAAGGCCGGCAACGCGCCTGCGATTCCCTTAGATTTATGGGTGTCCATCGGCGACAGTGATCCCTTAATCAGGTGATACGCTTGCTCGATTACCTTCTATTCCATAAAAAAATATATGTAACCTAAAGTAATTTCACTTCTTACAAGTATATACTGATACACTTTTGAATTAAAATACAAGCAGACCGAGCAGATTTTTCATTTATTATGTAAACGACTGCAGATTACTTAAATCATTATTGAGAGGATTTCCTTCGTAAAGTAACGAACTATATATATATATAGAGGTTTATGAAAAATTCGTCAAAAAATTTATGAAAAACACTATCTGCATAGTAATAACCTTAATTATTAACAATTAAAGGGACAACTTGTATGTTCTATTGGAATAGCTTTTGCAATGGCTGCTATTAAGCTATAATGTATTGTAATTTCTGTGTCTACGAAACTATCAAGAATACGTAATCAAATCCAGCAAATTTCAAGAATTCACTTTAAAGGAATTAAAGTAGTGACTACGTCATAATCGATTCAAAATAACTTTATATAACATCATGTGGGTTAGCTATCGTCCCGACGAACAGATGCAGTGGATGATATAACAGTATTCCATCATAATATATTTTAAAATTCTGGCCACGTCGATTAAAGATAAAAGGTTATGTATCCACCACTATATAAAGAAAGAAATTTTAAAAGTAAACCGGTTTATCTTTGAGTTTTTACTACATATTCATTTAATCATTACCAGGGAAACCTTTTTTTTTATTCACTTTTAAATTTTACACGCATTTTTATTTATACTTTTAATTAAATTATTGACGTCACTTATATATAACAAAACTTACACCATCGTATAGTTGACAACCACTATCACGGAGACGTACAGAGTTGCAGCAGTATTTACAACTATATGTTGCTATGCACTGTAAACGTTACATATAATACATAAAAAAAAGAAAACAGAAGTAAAATGAATTTATTAAATACGGGAAACACTTTCACACAAGGCCTTTTATTTCTAAACAAAACAACGCCTATAATTCAAATGCCGATATACATATACCATATATGTAAAACATAGTTAATAAATATCCAGACAATTATTTTCATTATACAAGAGTCAGTGGTGGGCAAGAATCATTACCGCAAACTTTCGGACCAATAGTACAGCTTGCTATTACTTGTTCACGAAGATGTAAGCATCCAATACCCTATTAATTTGCTGCGAACGAAATACTTAACTTTTGTATGCCCCATATATAAATTTCTTTCAATGCCAATCTTGATGATGATTATAAGGTGTAAAATATACATAATCAGCATAATATATGAATTAAATATGTAAATAGAGTATATAAAATATTTGTGATTGTAAATTAAAAAGAAATATCTCAAAATTATCAGCATCACGGAAAGAGTAAATAATGAATGATATGGTAAATATTTTAATATTTTACGACAGTCACTTCTGATTGAAAGTGAGCCTGCAAATAAAATTAAAACTGAATCCAAAACCTACCTAGCAGTGTCTGAAGGTGCTAACACTAGAGTTTTGTTACGATAAACAGTGATTATATTATTTTATAATTGTTAGGAAGTTTTCTAACATGGTTTATTAATTTTATGAAGTATTCTTCGTCTGAATATTTTAATCAAAGGGTTACTTATTATATACTACTTTATACAATATAATATTTATACTACTATTATATAATACTGATCTCATAACAATAAACAGTAGTTTAAATATACTTTCATTAGATCCAAGTTCTTTTTTGAAAATAATTTAATAATAATAAATTTAATAATTTAGAAAACAACAAATTTGAATCCATTAACACAAAAGAAACAGAAGTATAAATAAGATATAAAAGACGACCTAAAATCAAACCAGTTTAAAAATAAATCGGAATTAATTGTAAGGAATATATTTTTAATAGCATTGGGCTATAGAGATAATTAACAATGTTGGCAATAATAAGTATTTTCATACAATTTGTACGTAGTGTCAATTATTTTTCATTTAATTACTATTTTTTGTTGTAAATATTGTAATTATCCTGCATGTTTTGCGGCATACCACCCCTCATATCTCTCTATTAGTGGTTTCCAATTAAGTTATGCGGAACGCGTATATTCGTGTATGAGCACTATTTATAAAGATAATTTATCGTATCGATGTTTATCGTAATTCAAGAATAGCATCATTCAAAGGCATCATATTTTTTAGCGCTTATAAATTACTTTATTTTACTTTGCCCTTTAATAAATTATTTATAGCACTACTTTTAGACAATATTTTTCTAATCGCTAATCCGATCTCATTCTGCTATTGAATATAAGTAAGCCTATACTTATAAAATAACTATAACTGAACTCGGTAGGTGGCTCTGAGGTTTAATTATACCTACTGGAACGAAGACGTCACATATGCCAGACGGCTAGTATATAATACAAGACATTTAAATGTTTTTAATTTATAAATTAATTAAGATTGAACCTATTTTAACATTATGAAGAACCTTCAAAAGTGACAGGAAAATTAGTGAAATTAGTATAAAGTAGCAGTACAATATTATGTTTCATATATTAATTGATAAATGAGAGAATATTAACCTTCAGCTTAAATGCGTTGTTAATTTTTCACACTATTAATTATAAAAAACCAGATATTCTTTTTGTATTGCGTATATCAAATAGAGAAACTATAAAGTGGTATAGTGGTAATAGTTAGGTATCATGTAAGAATATTACAAAAATTTAAGTACATATGGAATCAGTATTCTAACGTATTTGTTGACATTTAATTCAATTGGGTTTTAGAAAATTAGTTATATCCAAAGAAAATATAATAATAGTAAAATAGATTAGCATCAATAGCACAATTATATGCAGTTATTTAACAATTTATGGTATCGGTATTATTGACGTAATTATTGTTTGAAAAGTTTGTTTCGATTACAAATAATTCTAAGCAATCATCATAATATATTAGTGTGTAGGGAAAGAAATAATTGATAAAACACTCGATCAAATAAACAATTGATTGTTAAATAAAGTATAAAAAAATAGTAATAAATATAATTAAAATTTTACCTTTGAAAAAGAATAAATATACAGTTAGAATCATCACCTCTTTTTAATTCAAACCAAACAAATTCAGTAAAGGTGATGGCAAGTCATTATGAAAATTAAAATTTAAGCAACTATGAAGATTATGAGTATGTTTAAAGGGTCTCAACAATTAATGATCAATGATGACAAATTTAGTACCCGCTGATGGTAGTGATGTAAAAATCTGGGAATTATCGTGAAATATTATAGATTGTCTCAATAACATTTGTAACCAAGTAAAAATCCCGTATATTCAGATCAGAAGTTTTATATGAAATATTTTATGGTTTAATTATATGGGCTCTAATTTATTTTGTGACACTTGTAAACAGCATAGTCCAGGATCTAACGTCCAATTTATTGATTACTATCAAGTTAAGTTTCCATAAGTAGCTTTATTTTGATGAGACGCACAACTTTTTCACTTACAAACATTTTCGAATGTGGTAGCTAACAGGTATAGCAGGGATAAAACATGTCGATTTGATGAACTCAAAAATGTATTACTAACAAGGGTTTTTTTGATAAATCTCAAAAATTATTTGATTTATTATATATTAATTATTATTATATATTTATTATTATATTAATTAATCTCAAAAAAAGAATGGTTTGATCAAAGAGTCTCCATCTTCCAACATGTATCAAAAACGAGGTCATCAAAAATAATAACTAACCAGCTGGATTTTTTTTCTGTTGCTTAGTTTACATCTATATAATTTAACAGCCACATTGTCTTACAAATTGCTGGCAGTAGGTCCTACGCTTATGAGTTGTTAATACCAGAAGACCGTTTTTCCCATTAGTAACTGTAGTATAAAAATATTACGCAATAGTTTAGTGTTCTCGGTAAAAATATAACAATGTCCTATAAGAAAATAGGTATGTATTACTAGTCCGACATATATTGTAATTTTTTTCGTTTTCCTATTTGTAACATAACGTATATTTTCTTTTTATTTTATTAAAATAACTTGAAAAACATTATCTTCATCAAATTCATTTTATAAATCTTCATCATCTTCGCTACTAACATCACTCTTATCTTCACATCCTGCATTTTCCTCATTCGTGATAGCTGACTCTGTAATAACATAAAAAAAAAAATTACTGAATAATCAGCCAATAAATAAAAATAGTATTAATAAGGTACCTTGTAAGACAGTAGATAATTGTTCAAAAGATGGACTTTAAAGAACCTAATGCTCAATTTTTTTTTTATAAATACGTGAAAATATTAAACTTAATAAAATATCTATCTTCTTTTTTTAATTAACCTTTCATAAAATAAATATTTAGATTTCACTCGAAATTCTTTGTAGTAAGAGGAATGATAACCTATTACTTCATTATTCAAATTTTCAAGCAGTACAACTTCTTGATATTAGTAATGATAATGCTTTATAGCAGTTAAAAAAGTTTTGCAAGAAAGCCAAATGTCTTTATAAAATTTCTTTACTTTTTCTCGTTTCTGTCGAAAGTAGGATTTCCACAAAGCAAATTACACAAAATACACTCCATAATTATTTTGCAGCACAGCGCTGTACGCATGCATAGCAGTGTGACTCAGCTGTAGTAGCAAAATGCAGAAAATAAATTGATTTTTAATTTAATGAATTTCAAATATGTATTCAATAGGAGTACCGCGATAATGTACAACGCAATTTCTAGAACAATGTGGCTATTGAGTTATATAACTATGAACTATGCAACAGAAAAAAAAATTAGCTGGTTAGTTATTATTTTTGATGTCCTCGTTATCGATATATGTCGGAAGAAGGGAACTCTTTGATCAAACTATACATATTGTAGGACAGATATATTTTTGAATAATTCAGGTAAAATTATCTTGAGAATTGACAAAGCAAACTCTTATTAGTAGTACATTTTTGAGACTCATTAAATCGACATGTTTTATCTCTGCTACCCCTGTTAGCTACCACAATAGAAAATGGTTGTAAGAGAAACAGTGAGGCGTCTCATCAAAATGAAGCTACTTACGGAAAATTAACTTGATAGTAATCAATAAAAAAATTAGACGGTGGATCCTGAACTAGTAGATGGTAAAATGACGTATACAAATGGCTGTAAAATAAAAATATACTTTATCTATTATAATAAAAGTGTAATGAATTTGGATGTGACAATCAAACATTAAAAAAACCTGTTATATTCCGTTATGTCCACTAACCTAGTATCTATAATTATACAAACCATTTACAGCTGTATTAATGTGTTCCTTGGAAGGACTGGTTAAACATTCAATTATGTCAATTCTAAATATACAAAGATATCTGAACAGTGTTGGTAGGTGATAATTCCTAATATGATATTTTTAGATACAGCTTATTTTATAATAGGAGACCTTTACGCGTTTTATAAATTATTCATTACTGAAGTCGGACATCTCTATAAGTCCAACGGACATACGGACTTTATTATAAAACAAACTCTTGATGTTAGATGGTGTTGAATTTAAAGAAAGTTAAAAATATAGAGTTCCGAATATTTCTCACTGTTTTCCGTTATTGATGTTTGTGATGTAAAATAAAGTAATCATATAAAATGTTTGAATGTAATAGGTAATTTATTAATAAAAAAACTACACTTTTATGTAAGTTACAATAACATATAAATTAAAATTAATTCAATTCCAATTGCAATGTTATATTTCAAATTATGATTATGTTTATATTGAGTATGTTTAACATGTAAAATAATTTAAATAAAATAAATGTAAACTTCTGGGATTTCTAGGCCAATATTTATTTTTGTTCGACTCCGTGCATTTAATATGAAAGTAAAAAACATAAAAAGTCATTTTAATAGATGTTGAAAATTTCTTTATACTGTTGGATTAGATAGTTACAAAATGCTACAACTTAAATCCATTTCACCTAGGTAAGTTGATTCATTGTTTTTAGTTTTTTGTTTATGATATATAGATATGCAGACGTAGATTTCAAAATGTTATGCAATTAAATTTATAAAATATAGACAAAATACCACACACGTTCTTTAACACACCATTCAAAGATGGTTATTAATAATTCAGATGCTCATAATTCTTATTTACAATTTAGAAAGAGGTTGAAAGCGCTTGTTCTTACATGTTTATGTCTTAAAAAAATAAACAGTAACATCAAAGTGAAAGTTTTAAGGAAGCGATTTAACTTTTAAGTTTAAAAAAGAAGAAAATAAAGTTCTCAACACTTCAAAAGATTGCCACAATTGCTTCGCGGGATTTGTTTACGAAGTAATAGCGTAAAACTGACGGTTTCTGTCGTCCTCTACTGTTACGACTATTTTTATATCATTCCTTATCATTTTACGATATTTGATAATCATACTATATATATTTCATGATTTTCGACATGCAGAAACAACTTGAAAAGACTTGAAAAACAATCGTTATCGAAATAGAAAAACAAGTAGATTTTTGGTACTAGGTTATTAGTATTTCTTATATATCTGATAAACACAAGCTAGTCTCTTAATTATTCAGGTCAGATATTTGTTAATTCATTGCAAGAATTGTAGAGGAGCGCATCCGCTTCGTTATCTACTAAATACGTAGGCAGTCACGACTGGTGTGTATTACCTTAATAACATCATCTCTGACCTGAATAAAGTTTACTAAGGATAGTAAAACATATGAACTTAGTGATCTCAGCGAATAGCTATCAAAAGATAAGTTGAACTACGCTTGCAGTTATTACAATATGTAGATTTCTACCCTAGATACTATGATAATTAATTTTCTGAAATAGTAACAGACAGAATAAATTCAGTAAACTAATTAAATTAACGATAAGATAACGATGAATTTACGATAAAAATATTTATGTTCTTATAATATTAAACATTTAGTAGCTTCCTGTTGTGACTAAAAACATAATAACAATAATTTATAACTATTATGCTATATAACTAGCGACTATATTGTAAATCACCAGTCATCAAAACAAATTTCTTAAGACTTTCTTATGTAACTTAAGTGGATTTAGATATTCTTAATATTTAATCTCAGTCTGGTTATTATTCGTTAAATTAAAACTAAGTGCGTTTAAAACTTGGACCGAATCCGGTAAGTCCATGGCGAATGTGTACATCCTTTGAAATATCGTGACTCGGTTTACAATAGTTAATCACACGTATATAAATAGTAGGTAATGTTTAGGAGTTTCTGTCTACTAAAACGCCTCGCCTAATGGCATCACGACGCATGCGAATAGCTTTATATTTTTAACGTATACGAGTAAGTATATATAACTTTTTTTGTGAACACACATTCCTTAGGCAATGGCTATCATTTTCTTGTATGATATTTTAATACTAAATTGATGTTTATAAAAAAACTAACTAATTAGGGTAATTTAATTGATCACGACAATAGGTTATGTAAACTCCGCATAATGATGTGTTAGGTTGTATTTTCCGGACCCCATAAAGAAAGAAGATTACCTTTATAGGATCTCGCTCAGTCCATGTAAGAGACCGACCTACTTTCTCAAAAAATGTGTACATTAAAATTGAAATGAATGTTATGTACTAAAATTTAAATGTGTTGAATGTAAAATATGGTGCTATATTATTATAAACCAACGTTCTAAGTTAACGCAATGAAAATATACCGTATTTCATAGTTTATACCTCACTGACTGACCGACAATTAAAACCTAAAGTGTACTTTCCGGGGGGATAGCCTTGAAATTTGGCACAGAGGTTTTGTAATTCAGGAACACTTACACTTAAAACTATATAGACAGTACATTTTAAGAGGTCGCTTGAGAATGGTTAAAATTTACAAAATGCTTACTTCCTTTCTACAATCAACATAATTATGAACGAATACAAATCACGGAGCACAAAAAAAAAAATGAATATACTGGTACTTATATACCTAATACTTTTGTAACTGCCTAGTCTATAATATTATCTACAAGTGTAAATATAACAAATCCGAAAACCGAAAAGAAGAAGAAGATATAAAAATAAAGTATAAAAAGATACACTAGCGATATATTGATTTAAGAAATATATTTATAAATATAGACATAATAATATAAATTAATTTTGAATAAATATTATCATAAATCTTTAACTTAACCCTCACGATTTATACACAGACGGTAGCAACTATAGGTTAAGTTATTATTTAATCATCACAGGTCAAAACTGCGGAACAAAAGCACGTCGAGGTAAATGTGAATGAACTATTAAAGACGTTGCGCTAAGCCACGCCTCGCCCCGAAGCCATTGTCGTGTGAATCACAGATCATTTATGAGATAAAGATATCAAGTTCAATGATTTTTCCACTATAAACAACTGAGATAAAGTTGTTTTTCAAAAATGTTAATTCTGTTCTTATATAGACTGTAGTTCAAAATTGTGCTCGGATTATTTTCTGTACAGTGTTTTTTAAGTATAAATTACGTAAAAGAAAATAATGTTTTCTTTTTCTTCACTTTTATAATAGCTGTATATAAGGGATTTTCGAAAGCTAAGTTACTAAGCCAATAGTGTCTCTGTGAACCGTTTTTTTTTAATACTTTATAGGTTTTAGCGTAATGGCTACAATCTCATGTAAAGTTAAGTGACGATGTGGTCCAAGATGGTGGGCACGCTAAGTCTGGTGGACGGACTAATTCAAGTGCAACTGCCGAAAACCACCTATAGGTATTTGGCGGCAGTTTTTAACTTGAGGGTCGTTGCTAGCCAGGAAGGAATTAGAAAAAGCCCGACCAACATGTTATGGTTTTATCACGGTGTTTTTCTTCAACGAAAGGTCATGTTCTTTATAGAGTTTCGAACTCACACATATTGACAGTCATCTGTACATACTATAACTGAGCTATCATCGTTTCAAAAATAGATATAGATGCACAAGTTCTTTTCTTATTTATGTTTTGTTTTAATATATATCCACGGGTTATTTATATGTCCTCCTCTTTGATATTTAAAATAGAACGGAATGACGAAAGGCGGTTTAAAATTTTAAAAGTTTAGTATAAAAACGGCGATATTACTTCGTTCAAGAAAGCAGAAAAGTTGCAAATGAGGTCTTGTCTGTAAACGTGACGTTATTGCAAATAGAGTACGTGATAACGCGCGTGCCTGGGTGGCTGTATTAAGTGTTATATTATATTTGTAATACATCCCCTGAGACCATGTATCGAGGTAAGGAGGGCACTCCTTTGTTTCCTACTATGTAAATATAAAACTCTTGTATATAATATAATGCAACTATATATATCTATTTAGTTATCTGCAGATAAGTGGGTATCACAGTGACTGCAACTGATACTATGATAAAGACAGACCATAGATTTTGAACATACATAATAACCATGGCTGAGATTAAGGGACTAAATTAGTAAACGTCATAAAACGTATATAAGCAAGAGAGTCTATAGCAAAGATTTAAGAGGATTCATTGGCTTAGAAATTGCGACGATTAACCTAGGCTTGAATCTAGTAAAATTACCGTAGCTAACTCATAGCAACGAACCTGTGCTTTTAGTGAATACAAACATCGTGATGAAACCATACATTTAGAGGTAGAGTGTTTTCTAACACGCGGCTAGCTAGCTATTACCTTCAAGATAAAAATATGTTGCCAAGTAGATGAGTTTCGGCATCTGCACTTGGGGCCTAATGTCCGCACTAGAAATAGCGTTTTAATATCTTGGACCACATCATCAATTACAATAAGGCGATATCATGGTCAAGCTATAAGAGTAAGAAAAATTAAAAATAATATTAATAAGTATAAAACTAATAAACAGTGGTAGAAATCTACACTAGACTAGAGATCTCGATTACCATTAACAAGATGATAAACCAGTGACAATGACAGCATTTTCAGCTGTCACATTTCGGGTTCAGTCTGTGTAAATTCAGCTGTCGATAGGCTTGCAGTCCGGCATGGCACCTACGATGCTCAATGCATTGCTGATCTCGCGGTCAACATCGATGTTTTTGACTGCAATGTATACCATTAAGCACACTTTGCCGTCGCACTGTCACACTAGTATAAGTAGTTTGTGTATTGTTATAATAAACAAGATTAAGATGGTAAAAATACCATGTACATTTTAATAATTTGATCGTTAATTTCGATTACATATTTCAGCGTAAAGACATTAGATTTAGCAAGTCAAGTAGCTAACACATAACATTGTAGAAATTGGTTCCAACCGTTAGATGCGTAATACGTTGTGTAATCGTTTGCATTGCAAGTGATCTTCAACGAAATGAAAATTTCTACCTAAGCGCAGTGTGCTTGTTGTTACTCCATTTATAATGTTTTGTACTCCACAAATGTTCATGTTTTTGTTTAGCATTCTGTATCGTATACGATGCATTGAATGATTACTAAATATTTATAAAGTGGATCGGTAGAAATCCGAATTTAATAAATTGTATCTGTCGTAATATTTTAATTTTAATTAAAAGTAATTAAAATAGTAAATAATCATAGATTATTTCTGAGAAGATGTGGGCACCCTTAGTAAAATTGTACAAAGAGTTTTTACAGCAACTTAAAATGCATATTCCTAGTTATTATTCATGATTTACTTCAGCTGTGCATAATAATCAAATTATATCATGTTAAAATAACTTCATAATTACATACGTTAATTAATTATAATAAAACTACTACATGACACACCAAGATCTCGCCAAACCTTTCTATAATGTGGATGAATTATAATAATATTTGTGCTTTGAGAAATTCTAAAAAGGTGATGGAAATACTTTCTCTTAACAACTGTCTTCTCAGTAATACCATTTAAAAAAAGGGGTATTAACAGTTTTACAGCTTTTATTTTCAAAATAGCATTTAAGTTGATGGCCTTTAAAATATCACGTAGCCATCATATTTTAGCGTGAAAGACTGTTACTAAGTATTTGATAGTTTAATTTTTATCTAGATAGAAAGAACTTTTACTAATAAAAACTATTACTATTGTTTACAAAAACATATTTTTTAATTTAGGTCGCAATTTCGCTAACCTGTTTATTTTACTACCGCTCTACTAAATATGTAAACTTGACTGTGCTAAAAAATTACACAAACTCCGATTCTAGTAAAAAATGTGGCGTACAAAATTTATTTCATCATAGTTGGTTCTGCAAGTGAATCAATTTGATTTTGCTTTTTATATTATCCGCTTTCGCAGTCCACACATTTAACGGTTCATTGATAAATATGCTAAGTTAATCTAAAAATTACATTGCAACACATAAGGAAATGCATTCTACACCTGTTATTATGATTTTTAGTCAAACGTGACTATATGAGCACAACATTCATTTCCATTTATATCTAGGTCTGTAATTGGTATATAAGCAAGGTTAGTGTGGAGGCCAAGCGTATACAGTTACATTAATATTTGTAACTACTAATGTGTATGCCATTTAAGCATATTTTCCTAAGCTATAAATAAAAAGCTATATTACCTTTTCTGTTTCTACCTATATTACAGACGGATCCAAAACGTAGTTGTTGATTTTTGAGAAAATATCGAACATATATGCAAACTGGAATTTTATTTTTAAAGCTTTACATATATTAAAACAATATAGAAAGAAATATGTTTTCTTAACACAATTATATTTAAATCATATTTTTTTCCCGGTTTACACATAGATTAAATACGTAAATTAGTTTAAGAAATATTACCAGATGTTCTTGTTAAAAAGAAATTAAGTAATTTATTTGTATAAAAATATGCCTAACAAATTATTCATTATAATGTGTTGCGTATTACAACGTAGTTGCAATTTTACTAACAGTGCTGTTACGACGATGTTGTTATTTTTGTAACAAACTGGGCCACTCAATACGTTATTTCTATAAAACTACATTTCATAATTCGATTAAAGTATATTCATAGTCTTAACGCTTAGGTAGTATTTTTACTAAAGGCTATCGTACGCAACGCAGTAAACGCAGTAGTTTATTAAAGTAATTTAAACTTTTGTAAATATATTATTATGTAACGTTATTTTTTGCCTTATGGTGTTACAGAAAAAAATAAACTAGAAACCATAGTTAAAGTAGTTCATATTTAATTTTAGACAAATGTATTACTGGTGGTAATATACTGCAACTAATGTAACTATATTTCATGATAACTAATTTCTAAATAAATGGTTTAAATTATTTTCGTTATAACATGCCCTGATTACTATATCAAGTTACTTCTTAACTCGATGAGTGCAATAATTTAATTATCAGATACTCCAGTGATAGCTAAGATAACTCATGGCAGCATATATGGATATTGCGTCTTCATTAAGGCTTCTAGGGTTTCTTCATTCTTCTTGTATATCTTCAAGTTGATAATCTATTGCTCTGTCGCCATATCTATACTGGCTTCTTTTTTTATAAAAACACAGTAAAATTAAAGGAAACAGGAATTCATCGGGGCGCTTCACTATCATATCGGAACCTGCAAGCCTCAGTGTATCCAGATATCGAGAGACACCTGAGTATACTGAGGCTGATCATGGATAATTTTCAAACCATAAAACAGTAATTGCAAAGTGTTTATCATCATATGCATAATGGTCGCGACCCAGTCATATCTACACTAACCTGGTTGAATATGCACTTAAGAGCCAGTACTCTCACTACCATTATCATTTTGAGCCATATCATTATCTTAAATTTGGTGAGCAATACGTTAAAGCTATAGAGTAAAGAAAGGCGTCTAAGGAAATTCTAATACCCATTTACTTAAATCACAAAAGTATAGAACTGAAGCTAAAGTATTGTAGATAATGCAACATTATTTCTGTTCATACTATTTGGATAAGATACCTCCGACTACCTATTTTCACTTCACAATACCGTAAAACTTAATAAAAGTGTTGAAATGTCGAATGACACCTTTTTTATATCTAACCGTATTGGCTTCCTGCTCGAGTCTCGGCTCAATAAAAACGACTAGCTACTGGCAATACGTGACCGCAATGAATGGAACAACCACACGTAGCTAAGCCATCAACGGCATTAGATTGATATGAAGTTTATTTATATACATCTACCATTTGAATGTTTTTATTGGACTTCAGAGAAATAAGAAACTAGTCACTAGTTCCAGAAATAGTTGTCCTAGATATAGTTTGTTTGGAAATAACGAGTACCGATCTGATTTTGAATTTTCTTTTTATTTGAATATTATTAGTGTATAATTTAAAAAAAATATGTATGTAAAATATATTTTATATGACAATAATTATTATGTATAATACATCATTGTCATTACTGAATACACACTAAGTCTAATACAGTGGATATTGAAAAGAGGAAAAAACCTATTTTTACACAAATACCTAAATATTGATAACACAGACTTGGTATAAAATGTATGTTTCAAAATTTATTAATTTTACCACGTAACATTTATATTCAAATCTAATAATTTTACCTATGTCTATTATAACTGTTTGTATATCTATTAAAAAGGTATGTTGGTAAAGTAATAGGTGAAATACACTATTCTTAATTATTGACATTTTAAAAACACGTTTTAATATAAAAACATTAGTTTTTATAACGCCTACATTTTACGTGTGTTTTCTAAACAGCAAGTGTCTTACAAACAGTAATCAAATAAAATTATAATATTGAGAGAATATAATCTCTTTTGATAAAAAACAAACATACCCATAATTTACAATGTGTTAAAAAGAAGCAAAGGAAATGTTAACAATGTTTAGATGATTCGGATAATCAGATAGATACCTTACAAATGAAACCCTTTTATTAAAAAAAAACGTGTGAAATACATAATACGGTTACCTGCCAATGTGTATATAAATTGAGTAAAAACTTGCCGGTACCTACAGCCTCCTGAGTGTGACAAGGTTACCAAGGTCAGGTCGATATACTAAGAGATGACGGCAGACTCGTCGTTCATAATGAATTACCTAATCAAAGGGGAATGTTGTATTATATACATCGAGCATTACTCGCAATGTTTTCTATTTCCTACAAGAAAATTATAAACAGTTCAAAATGAGATTTAGATCAATGAAACAATTTTGTACAAATTGAATTATTAAAACGTATTACAGGGTTGAAAGTTGACTCTCAATGTGAAATATTTCACATTGATATATAATTATATAATATAATTCTGAAGTTAATCGACTTATGAAAAAATTTAAATCCTTGCATTTTATTTAATTGTTCAGGAAGTTATTCTTTACTGTTTTTTGCAATGGACTTAATTTTCGCTAGTACACTTTGTATAGCATAGTTTTTATAACTATTCAGTTACTTTTTATGGAAGGAACTTTTTCTGGCAACATTCTTCTGAAAATCTTCCTTGGAGATATCTAGTAGATATAACGTATTATTCAAAGAGTCAAAGACAAGTTATAATTATTAAAAATTAAACTTGTACAATCTTTGAAGATTGCAAATTTTGAATACTGTAGGTTTTATTATTATTTTAACTATTTAAATATTCAGTGCTAGACGATTTTCATAACTTGTGGACATTTCAAGTGAAGTTTATATCATTCTGTAGAATTAAAAAAAAAAATTAACCCGATCCGCTTTTTTGATTGAATCGGAAAAAGAATAAAGCGATTTTAAAAAGCCTGAACATTGTCATCACAAGAATTCTCTCATACGATTTTACTTATAGGTAACACACACAACATGAGTAATTCTCAATTTATTATAAACTATCTAATCTGGTGAACTTCGTATCACCTAAAATCGATGTTCTTTATTTTCGCTAAAACTCAAAAACGGTTTGACCTATTTGTTTTCTTTTTTTACATTTTGATTAGCTATAATCAATCCTAATCAAAGTTCCAACTTCAATTTGTTAAGAGCAATATAACTAGCTGTATCTAATATCGCTTCCGTTTTTCATTTATTATGGTTATTGAATGAAACTTGTTTATAACTCCAATGAATTAAATTACCTTTTAATTATATGAAATTTAAATATATGTGAATTAGAACCCACGTCCCTTCACTCAGCGTTCGTACACACTAACAAGTGAGCTATCATACCTTCATTACTTGTCATGTTATGAGATTAAAAAAAAAACTGTTTTTATTTCTAATTTTTTATTAACAAATCTTGTCCTGACAATAAAGAACACAATAAAAAAGAATTATTCAATTTGTTATAGTTGTTCAAAAGTTATGCGTGTACATACATTTCGGCGATTCATTTTTATACATTTAGATTTGTGTAGTTGTTTACTAGTTAAGCGTATATGTACTACACAATTTGTTTTTTTATCATTTGTGACATTTTTATTCGAGCCATAGTACAAACTGGTTTCTCTCAGCCGTTTTTTTTTATTAAAATTTATTCGTTGCCTAAATCGTCTACCATGCGGCATATTAACTAACTTATTTTTATCTGTTAACAGGTCAACGGTTGAACATAAGCATACCTGATAAGTAACGATGTAGTTCAATGTAAGCGGTAGTATCTACGCATATGAGTATGATACTATGGTAATCTATTGGTCACTTTATCAGAAACTTTACCCTTAATACCTGACTTAATACTTGAACCATATCCTTCAACACGACGTTTTATAAAGCTACTGATCAGAATTTCTCTACACCATAATTAAATGTCCTAATCAAATATCCTAAACAAATGCTTTAACCATAAATAAAATATTACATAATCAATCCAATACGCAGACAGTGTCACTGGCTTTTAATATAGCATACGATCGATAAAATCCAGTTCTAATAATATTAAAATAAAAAGTTATAAAATTAATTTCCTAATAAATATAATCTCTTATAGCTGTTATAACTCACCGAATATATCGTGCCAATCTTGGCAAATTTTCATTAGGTATCAGTTACCACTCACCCCTAACGTTTGTGAATAATTTATAGGTATAGTGACCTTTTTGATCGCATCATGTTGTCGGCCTCGTGTTTCACAGAATAACGATGAATTTTTGTTTCCTAATCCATTATTATAGACGACACGATAACTTTACCTCAGGATCTACGAATATAAAAGTATTAACAAACTAATTGAGGTTTTATTATAAAGAAATTACTAAGGCACTGTAACGAGCAAACTCTATTTCTTTGCCGTAAATGTAAATTTATTTAAATAGGTAAATACATATAATAGTATATGGTCTTAGCGTAAATTGTCAATGACCTACTAGCTTTGGTTAACATGTTAGCAAAATTTATATCAAATTTATTATATTTCATCGTAAATGATTAATAATTTCACGTGGATTGATTTCTATGATATGTTGCAATTATATTATACAGTAATAGTCACTCCATCAATTACTAATATTTTGACACAGATATTTTAATGTGCTGTCATGTTGAAAACAATGGATATACGATCATTTGTTTGTTTGTAAACAGGGCACGTAGGTATACCAATCTAGCATTCATCAACCGGTTCTAATTTAAACGAGTTTCCTTGCTGGTGTCAATGAAGGGAATCGTAATTAAAACCGTCATCAACATTCCAAGGAATCCACACTTAATGTGTGATAGTTTATGCCAACTTAATATTAAACTTACAATAATAAAAAAGAAAAGATAATATATCACTTGCTAAATGTGTTTTATACCTTTATACTGAAGTTGTAATTATTTTGTTAGTTATATGTTAACAAGTACTGCCTGAATAAGTAATGAAATATAATTATTCATTAAAAAATAATTAATATGCCGTAATTTAATTCAAAATTAACGCTGCAAAACCATTTTGTACACCTTTTGTAGAACTAATTAAAAATAAATCTATTCATACTCAGGACGGTAAATAGAGCAGCATAGATGTCACGGACAACAATCATCTAACTTAGACCAAAATATAATAACGCCTGTCTAAATTATACTTAATGTTATGTTTCTGTCAGAGCATTGCAACTCAGCGTAGATAGTATGACTAATTTTACATATCCACAAACCCTCACTTTTCGCAATATTCAGATATTTTAATATAACATACAATGATATTACCTTGCCAAATAATCATCCGTATCAAATGTGTTATTGCAAAAAAAAATACAGGGTCTTACCGTAAATAATTTGTAGCATTTATACGTAATTTCTAGATTTAGATTACAAGTGCAAAACTTCTTATAAAAATACTATCGGTAATTTAACCAGTATACTACTGTTTCCTATTTTAGAAATGAAAATGTTTATATAATTATTATAATGACCAAATTTTTTTACAGTATATTTATCGATGATGCTTCGTTTTTTCATTCGTTCGTTTCAATAAATTTAATTCGAAATTTACCTTTTCGCAAAAATGTGTAAACTACTTTTTATATTACATAGACAAACACTGTTGCATACATATATTGTACTAGCTGTGCCTGCAACTCCGTTCGCGTGGAACTAAAATATATAATACATACTAATAATTTTTACCCGTTATTATAACTTTTTTCAATACAACCCTCTTTTATTGTTGGGAGCATAATGTAAAATTGTCTAAAACCTTCTGTAATGTTTGGCTTTAATTTATTTTTATCCAAATAGCTTATTATCTATATTATTATTATTTATATATTACTGTTTTATTATTATATTTATTTCATAAGGAAAACCCGGAGGTTTTCTCCTAACTTATTATTTCGCTGTGACACAGAATTTTATAGAATATTTTAACGCATTTTGCATATAGAACGTTTAAATTTGATATTTCGGACGAAGAAGACATCGAATCAAATGGACAAAATAATTTAGCCGTCATTCAAAATCAGGAGTCCGAGATGGACGGATGTGTATAAATTTCTAGTAACGGCAGTATTACAAAATCAATTAGCTTTGGTTAATCAATAAGGAAGGCTTCGGAGATAGAGGGCGTAAAAAGAAAACGTCAGTCTAGAACCATACTGATTTGATATCTTAAAAGTGAGAACTAATTACACGAAAGCCCCTCTGGATAGTACCCGATACCAGATGAGCGCCTTGCCAAAGAAGACATTGCCTGCCTACGTTAATTGGACTAAAATACCAGGTTTATATTCGTCATAACTTTTATATGATTTTTTTTAAAAGAAACCTTCGGGTAATATATATAATTATCCTCGTGACACTTCCTCAATGGTTTCTCTATGAAATACAAAAATATATATTTAAACCCAACTGATAGTTCCTAAGGTTTACGCGTTCAAACAAACAAATTTTTCCGCTTTATAATATTAATAATAATAATATTTATTCAAAAAAATAAATTCAAAAAAAAAGTTTACTACGTAGTAATTTCTCTTCCATAATTTTATTTTAACTTATATACTCTAATTTTTTTAAGTATGCATTGCTTATGTTTTTATACAAACAGAATAAAACTTAAAAGTCATGATCTATCTTAGAAATTACGATGCCCGAAATTAAAAATTATACCACATAAATAAATGTTTTTAACATAAAATTTATGACACAAGTCATAACTTTCTAATAACATAAATTATATGACAAACATTATTTTAACACAGGAAACAACAAGTAAAGCACGTCACCTGCAATTACCTCGCCACAAATTAACCACTGTTATGGACTTGAGAATAGCGTGAGGGTTACAGTATAGTGACAAAATGATATTTATAATGTTTACGGACAATGTATTATTCATTTCAGATTTATTATTGATTGTAACGTTCTACATATAGATTAATATTATAAAAGAGAAAAGTTTGTTTGTTTCTTTGAACGCGCCTATCTTAAGAAATACTGGTCGGATTAAAAAAAAATTCATACAACAATCATTGACGAAGGCCTTAGGCTTATTAACATCACGTTACAGCCATTGAGAGCAGGGCTGTATTGAAAAAGGTTACAAAAACGAGCACAAAAATCATTAAATATATTTTGGTTCCATGCGAACTAAGTCTTTTTTTATAGCTAAAGTTAAGCGTCATGGCCATGATCTTAAGTAATGATACGGCCTAAGTTGTAAGACACGTTAAGTTTGTGGAGGGATTGGCTCCCGAGTGCAACTGCCGGAACACACCCATTGATATTTGGCGGCATATTTTCATCTTGATGGTGGTAGCTAGCCAGGTGGGCATTAGAAAAAGGCCTATCCCCATGCTATGATTTTCTCACGATGTTTTCCCTCACCGAAAACTCAAGCTCATTGTAGGCGGATTCAAACTCACGTTGCTTGACGCGGAGTCCGTACACAGTACCAGTGAGCTTTTATCGCTTCTATAAGACGCGAGCACAGCTAGTAAATAATATAAACGAAAGTAAGTCATATAGTACATTTAAATATATTGTTACATTTTTTTTTTGTAAATACCTCTAATTAGAAACGTTTTTCTTATATTGACGGTTAATTTTGTGAAAAGAGAGTTCAGACAAGAATATTCGACTGTCCAGAATATTTACACTATATTCTTCTATTTAATTGTTTGACTTTGAAAGTTTCTTTATATCGTTGTGATTTTAATTCCGTGTCATCTTTCTAACTACTATTTAAAATTAATCGAGACTCTACAAGTAAATTATTATTATCACATCGCTGAGTTAAAGAAAAATAAAAAAATACAAAAGGCATTGTTCCGAGTTAAAGTCCCGTGTTTATCTGTGAAGCGAATGAGCACCGTAACCGGCGACCTTGGCTCCGTATACCTAATTACACGTAGCTAAGTCCCACGGGCTTATTCCATGGTGTTATACTTAGCATTGCTGATGAAGTGATAAAATAACTCGATTGCCCAACGGTATATGAGCAATGCATATTAATTTTAATACAAGTTATATCTATATACAAAAAACAAAGTCAGAGTATTTATACTATTTATAACTCAAGAACGGCTGAACTGATTTTAATGATCTGATTAGTTGGATTCGTCTCCATCCAGAAAAGTAGAATGAATTTTCAATATACATTTAATTACATAAATAAAACCATTAATTTAATTTAGCTAAAAATTAATACGATATTCATTGTCTGTTAGGCGGTACGAAGTTTGCAGGGTCAGCTAGTATAATATAAAATTCAATTATCGCACAGATACTCTTACCCTGTAAGTTATTCTTTTAAATGTTATTTGCAGTAGATAATAATTAAGAATGACTTTAAAACACATTTTTTATGTTCAAAAATATATTATACATATCACTAATAGATAAATTATGGCGTTATATGAAACGTTTGTTTTTGTTAACTACTTATTATTATTTTTTGTAAAGTAAAAATTTATCCAACTAAGCAATTGTAGATTGTGAGTACTTCAAAATATTTATGTCAAGAACGTGTGCCCTTTACAAATATAATTGAAACATCTCTCGATTTATAACTTCAAAAGATCAAGCGTGTTGATGATCTGTATTTATATATATGTCTATTGCGAAAATAGCAAATGTTTAAACATTTATGTGATCATAATTGAAATATTTCACTTCGGCGTTTATTTCGGTTAGAACTTTTGTAATACTTTTCTGTAAGAAACTATATATTTTCTTAATAAAACGTTAGAAAATTTAAAAATCAAACTTCGTTTTCTTTCTTTTTTTTTAACTCATAGGTAATGAAAATGAAAGGTAGGTAAAAAAAATATATTTTATTTGAAGTTTTTCTCTTTACAAAATTAACGAACCTACAAATCCCGACCACTTTCAATTTCCAATATAAATTGTGCCGCCTTTGTTTATTGTTTCTGTGCATTGTTTCGTAGCCAGCGTCGAATAGGGCTTAACGATATTGCAACATCGAATGCCTTCATCAATGTAAATCAAAGTTTAACACTTCTATGTAGTTAACCAAATGGTACCCATGGAAGCATAAAGTGTTAAAATGTGGGATTTAGATCAAATATAATAAATAATTGAATAATCTTTTACTCAACAGTAAATTATATATCTTCTGCTTACAATAAAATTACTAATTTGGTAAGTCTGTGTACTATTTCTAACAATTCTAGGAATTGTTAGAAAGAGTAGAGTAATCGAAGACAAAAACAAAACCCTTTTTAATCGACTACGTAGCGTCTCACCAGTATATTAAAATTACATATGTTTATCTCAAAAACAAATATAAATAATAAAGGAAATATAACGATGTATCTATTCTTCAATACATATTCGACTAGCAGAGTTATTAAATACATAAATTATTTTATTTTTTATTATTATAAACAACTTATAAATATACATTGTAAATCTATATATATAAAAATGAATCTGCATTTCCCTTGGCCATCGCATCACACGAAAACGGATGGTAAAATTTCGCTAATTATTGTTTTGCTGTGTTAATTATTGTTAGGAGAAGGTTCTTATGAAGGGAAAAAAATAAAAAAGTTGAGCGGAAAAAAATATTTAAGAACTAAATGACAATATTAATTTTACATGACTCTCAGTTGTCATAGAGTATTACAATAAACGCTGTTTTTGAATAATACTTATTTATTAATTTTACAAATTAAAATTTAATATTCATAGTTAAGACAGGACAATGTCCGTCGGGTCAGTTAGTACCTTATACAATTACACCTTATAATATATATCTATACTAATATTATAAAGGGGAAAAGTTCGTTTGTTTCAACCCTTGTTTCACTAATCTGTGGTTCTGTGTGGTGTAAGATAATTATACGGTCTAGTATACGCGAGTTTCACTATACACTTACAATTACTTATCCCTACAAAAAAATGTTACAATAAACATACCAAAACTCACTTAAGCAGTTATTAGTTACTGACGTAGGTGATCCGTACACTCTTTATTATCGTAATAAGTTGGCTATTTTGTATGACTTAAAATTTAAACGGTGAATAACTATATAAACGATAAAATTATTAATAAACTAACAAACCACCCCGTCTTCGTATGGTAATTTGAATTAATAATAGAAGATAGACATACACCATCGTTACGCTTAATAGATATTTTTAAGATAATAATAATAATAATTACGTGATAAATTTAGGTATATTAATATTATAAAGCGGAAAAGTTTGTTTGATAGTTTGTTTAATCTTAGAAAGTATCAGTTGGATTTTAAAAACTGTTTTTGTATTTGATAGAGCATTCATTGAAGAAGGCTATAGGCCCGCTATACTCAGCCTGTGGTCCGCCGGGCTTTTGTAGTTGGCCCACCTGGTATTGATTTATTTTAAATTAATTAAGGACCTATAAAACCTAAGGAAACTATACCTAAATATTTTTTGTTTCCGGCCAGCGACACCATGCCTAACACATATTGGTGGCAGCTAAAGAAAAAAGGTTGAGTTTCGCTGCTATAGGCTGTGCAACACACGCTACCTCCAATAAGAGCAAAGCTGTATTGGAAAAAGTTACAAAAACGGCCAAACATTATTTATAAAAAATTTGTTCCATGAGAACGAAGTCGCGGGCACAGGTGTAATATAACTCCACTGATTTACGCGGCGTAAACCTCTAGAAGCTTTCAGTCGGTACAAAATTTTCCGACTTCTTTAACAACCATCTTCATATTTCAGCCAATTTACACAAAACCTTAACAAATTATACATTTAAAACGTCTTCATGAAACAGTCTATCTATTGGGGACAACTACATGAAAATCTGTTCTGTAGTTTTTGAGTTTATCGCGAACAGACAGACAGATAGAGACACGACGGGGGACTTTGTTTAATAATAATATGTACTGATAGTCACAGTGATACTGGACGGTAGGGACGTAGGCGACTATCATGCGCTCAGTAATAAACGAGTAACTATTGACAGCTACAGAGCGTTGGAGAATCAACCAGTGTATACAGTATTGCATCTAGTTACCGGGGAACATGTAGTCTGACATAACATTGCCTGAACGCCTTGCCAAGTTATCTTTTCGTCATTCGCTTACGTAAAGAGTAATAGTAACCATGGAATGGTGATAGGTCTTTTTATAATGCATGCCTGGCTAGCGACCACCTTCAAGTTTAAAATCTGCCGCCAAAATACCTATAAGTGTGTTCCAGCAGTTGCACTTGAGAGCCAGTCCTTCTACTAGGCTTAGCGTGGCCACCATCTTGGGCCACATCTTCACTCAACATTAGGTGAGATTGTGGCCATAACGAAAAAAATAATCAAAAATGTATAAGATGACATTCTAAAAATTTAATCGAAGATATACCGCAACACTAAATCCCGTGATAAGAGCATGTTAACAATAATGCGCCTTTACTATCGGGTGTTAAATAAACATCAATGTTGTGTTTCACATGTATGTGAATTTTAATGCTTTGAACAAGCGTAAGAACGGGATTTAATTTGAGATGAGTCGTCGATTGACTGTTTAGAATGCAGTCCCATACATTTTTTGATTAACCTTTATGCAAGCGAATGTAGAAAACGTCAACTTGGCCCAGGTGTGACTAGGTAATGCATTCCATCAATGAAGTCAATTTTCCGTGCTATTTTAAAACAATTTTATTAGAAACATTTTGTATTATTATAGTCAGACAGTTGCAGTTAGAGGGTTATCGTTTATGAGAAATATTTTCTTATCACGAATACTTAACAACGATAAGTAATGTTTCTTTTGACAGAGAAGTCATAAACCTACTTTAAACGTGTATGTGCCGCCACTCGTCCCTTCAAAGCTACCAAGCCCATGTCCGACAACTATGTCTAACGGTGTTTTTTTAAAGGCATATTATTATTTCCAACGTTATACTTGTATAACAACCTCCATACCTTTCGATTATATTTGTAAGTCATCCTCGATCTGGTTTACAACTTTTTATTGTTAGCAAATAATAGTTTGTTAACTACGCCATATAATTTATTTTTATAGCAACAAAAAAATAATTACTGTAATATGTTATATTTTACTGGTATTGAGATTTTCAACGATATTACAAGGTGGTGTTGAAACACAAGGTAAGAAATGTATTGTGTACTGCTGTGCTCACGACTTCGTTTGCATGGAACTAAAAAGTTATTTCGTACATACGGATATTTAACATTCACGTAATACCGACTATTTCATAAAACCATGAAAACAGTTTATTTTTAATGAAAACGTAAAAAACATTGATCGTTCAGATGATCAAAATCAAATTTTTGATTTATTTTTAAATATGAAGCGATATTGAAACGCTGATAGCTCAGTTGGTAGTGTGTATGGACGCTGCGTCAAGGGGCATGAGTTCGAATCCACCTACAATGAAGTTGAGTTTTCGGCGAAGGAATACATCGTGATGAAACCATAGCATGGTGATAGTGGTTTTTCTAATGTCCGTCTGGCTATATACAACCTTTAAGTTGAAAATCTGCCGGCAAACACCTAAAGGCATGGTCCGGCAGTTGCATTTGAGAGCTAGTCCTTCCACTAGGCTTAGCGTGTTCACCATCTTGAGCCCCATGGTTACTTAATATCAGGTGAGATAGTAGCCATAACGCTAAACTTACTAACTATAAAAAAGTAAACATTCGCTTGAAGGATTTTTTAAACTTAAACAATTTTAATTTGTACGTTATTCTTGCGTGTATGACTTAACGTAAGTGTATGTTCATCGGTCCGTGATCCGCGTACGTACCAAATTTGTTAGAACAACATTTAACTTTTATCAACAACAGACTATCATAATAATTATACATCAAACAGTCCACCGATCAATGCTTGGCCTTGTGGAGATGAGGCCACATAACCTATTATACACGAAACCGACTCAAGCGAAAAGTAACTGAGAGTAATTAAACCAATTCTGTAAACATTAAATTAATTGGTTATACAGATAATTGATCAGATTGTAGAAACTATATCTTGGTTGGTTGACCGCAATAAAATACATTTAATTAAAAATTACTTTTAATGTAAAACAATAGTTTACAATAGAATTTCTCTACATTAATAAAAACGAACGACCATCTGAATAATTTAATCTCGTCAATTTTAAAAAGGCATAAACATTAAGTTTCTTTGCAAAATTAACATACACTAAGTAGTTTAATATAAAAAGAGAAAGGATAATATTTATAGCACGTATTTTTTATTAATATCATTTCTTAAATATTATGAAAGACAACATTTCTCCATCTGCATTTCTATCGGTTATCATGCCTATGTTTTATACGATTCATTTTTAGATCATAAAGCTATTCCTAGTCAGGTTTTAGTGTATATTTATTTGCATTATAATGAAATTTGTATAAAAATAAAATGACGAAACAAAACTAATTACTGCGTAATAAATACACCGGTACTATTAGTATGTCACGAAAATATAAAGATCCATCCATTTGCACGAAATAGTTAAATCGTGTTATATAACCAAAGTACTGTTTAATTGTGTCGAAATTAAGCAACTATCAAAACTGTGGATAAAGGTTTATATTTAAAAGAAAACAAATGTGAATAATTTTACCAAAGCATACAAAAGATAGAGTTGACACAGTTAGAAAAATAAAACAAAGATGTAATACCTTGTTCAGAAACGAATGTGTATGTTCACTTACGGGAAATCCATTTAACTGTCCATGTAGGCAGCCAAGTAACAATTACACGGTTATTGACAAGAATAAACGATAGAAAGATGAAAGAAGCGAACAGTATGCGGTTTTCTACTGTTCCAATAAATGCATATAATCACTTCGTTAATTTTAAAAGTTTGATATTTTCTTTTAGCATTTGATACAAAGGACAATAGGAAAAGTTTGTTTGTTTGGTTGGTTGTTTGTTTGAACATGCTAATCTTAGAAACTACCAGTCGGATTTCAAAAATTCTTTTTTTTAATAATATTGAGGGTAGTTTTAGGCTATTTAATATCACATTATCACAAATAGGAGTAAAGCTGTGTTGACAAATGTTCTAAAACGGGCACTAATTATAAAAAAAAACTTTAGTTCCACGCGAACGAAGTCGTGGACACAGCTAGTTAAATTGAAAAGAAAAATACTATATTATGAAAAGATAAACATAAATGATAAAGTTACTTTTTATAAATACAATTTGAAAGTTTGTTTCGCAGCCAACTTTAAAATTATCATTGTGTATCTTTAAATAAAACCTTAGAAAAAAAAGAATATTTTCCAGAATATATATATGGCAGCAATTATTATATTATTAATATTTGATAATATAATATTGATGTGGATCATAAATTCTCAAGCGGTCACACATTAAGTACACTCAGAAATCTGTCTCTTGCCAGGGTTAATCATCTTATATTCTTGGTAGCGGAACCAGTGTGGTTTTGAAGATTAGCGTGACAATAATGGAGACAATACTATTTACAAGAGAGATAACTGTTGTTAGAACAACTTGCTTAAAAAAACGTATAACGTACGTAAAAGCGTGTATCCCATAAAAATATAATGATGATGAATTGTATTTAACGAAAAATTAGTTCTCGCATTGTTGTTAACACTCAATAATATTCATAAGAGGCTTAAAATTAAATTTCTTGTTGTAATAACATATTTACACTTTACTGTATTACTTATTAAGTTAAATTAATAACTGATGTATCTTCAAGAAACAAATAGGTTTGAAATGCAAAAAGAATTTGTGATAACACTACTGCGAAATTATGTGTGAAACTTAATGTTTATTATTATCAGTGAAGTGAAAGAAATTTATATAACTTTTTTAAGTAAAATGAAAGTGTTATTGAAAATGTGAAAACGAATATGGCTAAATCATTAATCAACGTAACCAGTATAACATTATTCTCTGCGTGAAGTGTCGCCAGTTAGTAGTAAAATTTAATGAATTATTTAACGTTTGTATATGTGTGTCTTTTTATAAATTGTCTATTAAGTAATATTCCTATTATAGGAATTATAGAAGTCATCGATTGTGAAAGTATAACTGTTTGTAAAGTCGTTAGGTTTAAAGTCCATTCTTAGGCTTGCGTAGCCGGTATTATACATGATAAGGACACGCAATCGGTATAAGCCTTCCTGTCGTAACTGAAAGATGCAGTGTATACTAACATCAATCACTTTATTGAAGACTTTATTTATATGCAATAAAATTTATTATATCAGTAACTATTCGTACTGTTACACAAAGATTATTCTACTTAGACTACAATGAATAGTATGTATGAAAAAACGGAATCACGAAAAAATACATATGATATACCTATTACAATGTAATAAATAAATAAGACTGGTAATTCTTCTAAAGTCCTATTCAAATACTCAACAAATGTTATCCACTTCCCGCTTCATTGTTATGTAGCTTACTATAATTAGAAACAAATATGGTCCATTTCCTTCGTGTCTTCGAAGCATATTCACATCCGGGGACGATCACCTCTCGTAGCAAGGTCATTGATCTGTAATCTGTGAATAGGGAAGGACAAATACTGTATGGATATTCGTTAAGGCTACACACGTATGGTTCATTACTAATCTTACTAATCTTCACATTGAAATGTCTATCAACTGTTAGTTTTTAAACAAAATGTGTTTCGTCATACATTCTTGTCCTTTATTTTGTACTATCACGATACGATAGTGGACACGTAGAATATCACATGCATTTTTTTTTTATAAATCATTTATTAAATGATCTTACATAATGTACCATGTTAATCGAATTTAATATACTAATATTTGTATAAACTGTACTTTCACTTATAGTCCAGTAAAATAAGGTTTTAAATCATTTGGAACTCAAGTTTACGTTCTTCACGAATACATGTCTACAACCCCTAGAAAGGTTAAAAAAAAAAAGTGGTCGTAATTACTGGAAAACGGTCAAAGTAAGACTAAAAAGTACAAATTAAAATTTTTGGAACATACAATTTCACACAAAATAATATATTCTTATATATCAAGTCTTGATTTAACATACAAACTATGAAAGTCATAATATATTTAATTTGTTACGCTTAATTTTGAGCTACTTTCTAAGATGAATCAAGTGCACCAAAGTCGCTTCAACATTGTCATATTTCCGGTTTAGACGCTTGGGTGAAAGCAGAATTATGTCATTCGTCTATCAAGATGCAATAATATTCAATATTATGTTTCATTTTTAAGTAACGAGAATTTATTAAATTGATTATTTTTTATATTACAAAAAATGATAAAATACATCCTTTAATAGAGTTGCCTACATCATTCAACATTCCACCGTGACTATTGGTTAAATATCGGATAATTCAATGTTCTTTGCCAGCACTACGATTTACATAAATGCTTGTAATAAACTAGGCACATAATAATCATTTACAACAATATATAGCCTTATTTATTTTCACATATAAGTTGCGTTACCCGTTAAATTGCCTTGAAATTGTATAAAATTTGTTCTGTATTTTTTTTCTGTTTGTTAATATGCATAACCGAATAGTATAATAATAATCATTTCTTTAACGCTTGAATTACGAATGCAATGACCGTGACAACACAGTATATGCTGCGTTCAATAGAAAATTCGCGGGACAGTCACTTTCGACTTTCACTGCGAAACACCTATTGCCTCCCCCGCACTAATGGACACTGCAAACAATGGACAAGGTGTTACGAAACTGTCAAACGTAATGCATAACATTGGTCAAGATATTGATTTTAATGTGAGTTCTACTGGCTTCAATAACTAGACATACATAATATTTCCTACAAAGAATCATAATAGTATATTTTATACCCAGTGAGACAAATAAACATTATTTCAGAAATGTAATAGTTCTAGGTTATATATTATACATTATAAGTACCTACATTATTGAGTTCGGAGACATTAGGTTCGAGGACCATGTAAATTATTGTCAAAAAGTGTGAATTATGAAGTAAATGACAGTGTACATCTGAAAATTACTCGCTATCTGTAGATATACTAATTATTTATGTAATAATGAATGGCTAGAAATAATACTGGAGTATTTTAAAAAATATGAAAAATACTGATAACTCCGCTACCTTATTACGTATTTCGCAAATGCAAAGCGATAGTGAAAATCGCTAAATATTTGCTTGAAAATGCCAAATTTGTATTATGTATTAGTTGAATTATTAGTACACTTAATTAGTCAATTTATTGCCGATTATTAGCGATTTTCGCTATTGATCAGCTTCTGTGAAATCCGTAATAAGGGGCTCGAGTTTTGTAAGTTCTTCTCGATGACTGTGATGATTTGTAACCGATACTAGTTACAACGTTCCTAATCTAACTGGTATAAAATATGTTTATTTTGAGAATCTAAACGTAAATATGTGGTCAAATGCTACATAACTGAAAATCATTATTAGTCTGTCGTTAGCTTTTACAAATGAAGTTGGAAGTGAATTTACAATAAAATTATTTTATTCTAGCAACTAGGCTTGCCAACTTTTTTCCAAGAAAAAGTGTTTTATTTATATAATTTTATTAAGTTATAAAAATAGTACAAATTTATTAATTTTTTCCATGCGTATTTTTACTTTTGTTTTGACCAACAAAGTTCTACTATTTTTTAAATAATTATAGGTATTCGATCAATTTACTCGTAGACCCATATTTAAATAAGTCAACATTCTATTTTTAATGCAATGAATATATATTTTTATATAATTGATGTTCTGTACATCTTTCTCGCTATTTGACGTTCACAAAAGAAAAAATCTTTATGTGAAATTGAAAAAAAGGGCAACAATTACATAATTATCAATAAAAATATAGTGCATTTCGTACTACCAAATACCAATAGGTGTGTTCCGGCAGTTGCACTTGAAAGCCAGTTTCTCCACAGGTTGAGTATGTCTACCATCTTGGACCGTATCATCACTTAAGATCCGGAGAGATTATAGCCATTACGCTAAAATTTAAATATATAATAAAAAAATAGTGCATTTTGCTAAAATATAATAAAATACTGTATATTATAGTACGGATTTTCTTCGACTTCTTAAACAAACATCGTCGTACTACAAGCAATTTACACTAAACTACAATGAATTTATACGCGGCCGAACGGAGAGTGAGAGGTATACCACGAAAATCGCTCTATCGTCTTTTAAAAGATCTAGCAGTAACTTTTATATTAGAACGTGTCTCCAATACTGCGCTAGCAAAGCCAACATTTTTTTTGTTGGTATAAATTCTGATATATTTATATTTAATTATATAAAGTTGGGCAAACATAGGCACCACATGTAGTAGCAAAAATATTTTATACTCAGAATAATTTGAAATATGAAGTAACTGAACGAATGGAGTATTATTTTAAAATTTAAAAGATTAAGCATACATTGATTTTATTTTTTTATAATCGGTGTCTCTAATATTTCTATGCTGCTACATACGAGTACGTAACGAAAATTTAACTACTGTATGAGTAAAATCAGCTACATTGATTTCGAGCTATGCTTTTGTGTTAGTTTCACTTTTACTTTGTTTACCGATTCAATTAGTTCAAGTAATTATAATTTTACTTTGAATCCGTATAAATTGTTACGGCCAGTTAACACACCAAATTTGTTAACACATTAGGTAATTGGATAATTGCCGCGATAGTCGTTTATATGGCGTGTTAAGACGCTGCTTTGCTTAACAAATCGGTAATCCAATATATAAATGTATGTTACTTTCATGAAAATGCACGTCACTTTTGTTTGAACCGTATTGCTTCTTCCGAAATGCTTTAGTATACAGTACATACACTACATAATAATAACAATATTCCTGCCGTATTCGGCTAAAAAAACTGGGACCCGACTATTGAGGGATTCGTTAATACCCACTCAGGTGACTGATATAGCTTATTTTTTGTCGATATTTGTTACTAACTAGCAATGTGGCCCAAGATATGTCTTAATTCGAGGCTATCTGTCAAGTGCAGCTGTCCCTTTACATCTAGAGTAATCTAATTGAAAAAATAATGTTAGCTAGCTAATCAAGATTTCAAAAATGTTCTGTCAATATATCATCGTTGTTTCATAATGTATTCCTTAAACGAAAGCTCCGGCTCATTGATAAATTCCGAAACCACTTTGATCGATGAATAATATAATATATAAGTACCAAATATATTTAATACGAAGTATATAATGATAAGTATAGACATATCAAAGTCAGTTTTTCAATATATTTAAGCAGCCACAGTATCTTTTTCTAGTATCATGTAAGGACATATAAGTACATTAAATTATTTAGTGTTATGAAAATTAAAGATGTTATTTGGAGACGAATTCCGATAGCCTTGCAATGTTGAAGTCTAAATTCATTGTTTAACATATATTTAGAACAAGGTGACACACGGCAATATGCAATAATTGATTGCCTGAATTTTTTTCAAGGCTTTGTATGTGTAACTATAATTGTTCATATTGTGTATGAAGTAAACATCACAATAATTTAAGATCAAGTTGCAATTTATGAAAAAAGTACGCGTGCCTTGTACCACCACTGATAAAGTTTATATAACTTCACTAGTATTTATCACAATATCTCAAATAATACCTACGGCCTCCAATTTCTCCAATGTCTATTTTCACAATTATAATTAATTAAAGAATATTTGATTAGCATTTTATTATTTGTTTTTTTTTTATTAATTGCGTTTATTATAATAAATTTCATTATGTGTGAATCATAGTTTCGGCTTCTTACTTTGCTAATTGCTTACCTTTGGATGCGCTCGAACTCTTGCTATTTTTTATGTTGAAGTTAAAAGTGAAACTGTTAAACAATCAAGGTATTACGTAGTTGCAAATGTGTATGTTAAACATTATTCTCTTAAGTAATATTTGAGTATCTGTAGAATAAAACGCAATGTTATCTACTATTTAAAACAACGTTAGATTCCAATTATAATTGTAAGCCTTATTAACTAAAATAAGCATAACTTACGAAATCCTCAATGAATTTAATATTAAGATTAATTCAGATTATTTTCATTATAACTTTTCATATAAAGAAATAATGGATATCTCTTATTTACAACTGACGCGGACGGTGGTACATCTAATAATAAGCACAACACACTCCGACAATTATTTCTACCGCCAATTGACTGACTGCACTAGCTACCTAGCTAGCTAGTTTTAGTGGTCGCCTTGTTGTTATCGCGGCGTTGATTGCTGTAAGTTTAAGCACTAATTAATTTTGTGGTCCACAAATCATTGTTCTGAGTTTAGGTGTTTCGTCGTATCAATTGATAGGTCACTTAACCTGCCTGAGGTTTGCCTGCTAACCTCTCAGCAGTTGAAATTACACCTACAGTGTCCGGACAGTGTGTTAGTATATGAATGGATTATTTCATAACGTTATTAAAAGTTGTATTAGCCGGAGTATAAGAAGCAATGCGAAAATAGTATCTAGTCTCAGGCACGTAAACGGATGGACGCCGAGGACCCTTTAGTGGGTATTATATTGGTTCCTACCAGGTAAGTCCAACATACGTCTTTCGTAGACGACGTGGGTATGTTGCAACGGCATACGTAAATGTATTTTACACACGTTTAAAATACTATCAGTCAATGTATATCAAGTAATTAAGAGAGCTGGTTTTTTAACATACTTTATAGGCTTAGGCTCACCTGATTTTAAGTGCAGATGTGGCCTAAGTTGGTAGAGACGTTAAGCCTAGTGGAGGGACTGGGTCTCAAGTGCAACTGCCGGAAGACACCTATAGGTAAAAAAGAACTTTGCTGTAAAAAATTACGTTAATCGTCAGAACAGAATACGCACAGTTTTAGACATTATACACAGGTGTATCCACAAGTAAAGCTCAGTGAAATATAATTTTCACGTTTCTTTATGAAAATAAGTAATGCAGTTGGCATTCCCGGCATGACAAGGTGTACATAGATTGAGCAATGCGCAGCTAACGAAACGGTCCGCGACGCTTAACCACCGATTCTGATTGCACGTCTTAACGAAGCTGTACTCTTCATATTAAACATACCTTATGTGTTCCGTGATGCAACGCATTGTAATGAGGCTAATTGATTAATTAAATCGCAGTTCACATATTAAATTACTAACTACTAACTTATGGTATGTATACCATTTTTACGAAGAATTTTTTACCGTTAATTCAACGATGTAAGATACAACTAGCATATATTAAAATATTTACTATAAAAGTTCCTTTCAATCCGTCTCTAAAAAATTGTTGAAAGAAATTCTAATGCTTATAACAATATTTTTTCGAAAATTCTAACGAGTATTAAAATGAAAATTTTTATTTGGATCAGTTTGAATCGATCATTCCTTTTCCTCTTTCATTTAAGTAAAGTAAAGTACGTTCATTTTATTTCTACGAACATTAAGAACATTTAAACCTTTTATACTTCGAGAATAAATCACTCATGACGGTCATTTATAGTTTCAGTTACTTCTCTAAAATAAACTAGAGAGTTCTCTGAAAAAGCGTGTAACTACATATTTTATTGCGAAAAGGAACAACGAACAACAAGCAAATATTTAACATCTAAGTCATTGTGTGGGGTCGAGCTAAATTTATTCAAGAGTTTTCGGTTTTTCTTTGTTTTTAGTTATAGGAGTAGATTTACTTATAGTAATTTATGTGTTATGGTAGTACTATCTTATTACAATATTCACCTTCTTAGTGAATTGCAACGGGTGCAAACCTGTGCATAATAATTACCCCAATGACATGTAAAAACTTTTTGTCTATTTAAAATAAAAAAACTAATTATGTTTTAGGATTTTCTTAACATAGAATTAAAATTAAACATCATTTATTTCACTATATGGTTCTAAGAACTGTGGTATGTGATTTAGTAGGATTTAAACTTAGGTATTACTGATATTCTTTGTATTAATCTTTCACTGGTATACATCTAGTGACTTCGAATCTCACACGGGACAATCACTTGTGTGCTCCACAAAAAATATTTTGAGTTTGGATGCTACTTTATGTTCGTACGTGACATTGGCAAAATTACCTAAATAGACCGAATATATTTAAAAAATCTGGAGTGATAGTTGTAACCCATGTTTCATTTTTATTTAATACTATCTGCGCCCGCAACTTCGTTCGAGTGAACTTGAAACATGTTTCCTATATTTTTCAAATATATATTTTTCAGTGATTCAGATACTACTCTTCTCTCGTACTTAACTCGCGCCATTATTCAACTAACAATAACTTTTGATAGACTGAACCGAAAATGATTAAAATTTATTCTATTACTTATTCTTAATTATTTACAATTATTTTTTTTTCACATGTTATATACATATATAGAAGATTGTAATAGAAGCGAGCGATTGCTAGTTGTTTATTCATATCAATCATATAATTTTGTAATGACATGTATGTTTACCACGAATTATACAGATTATATTCTAGTATTAAAACATCTTTTATATTATAGACGTAAAACTATGTTTGAAAATATCTTATAAATGTTGTTAGTGCTATAGAAAGTTCTGGTAAACAAGCGTAAACCAGTCAATATGGACTAGTTACAGTTATGAATTACCACATATAAACTTGACTTTTCAAACAAGAAATCTATAGATAGTCCCTTGTCTTTACCCTAACTGGACATCTGTACGCTTTATATAGATACCGGCTATAACAATCGTAATAGGAACAATAAATTATCTATAAAACCGTAACACAATTAAAATTAATATAAGCTTTAAAAATAATTTACTATTTAAAACATGTAATTTCTAGAAGTAATTATAAAATTTGCTATAATTTGAGTTATTTCATTTAAAATCATTTATTAATAATATTTGTGTACATAAGTTTAATATTGTATATTTGTTTATATCTGTGTGTATAATATATACTAATCGTCCTCTGGATCGTAATTAATGTTTTGTCAGCAATATATTTTCTCTTGACTTATATTACGTATATATGTGAACTTTCTTGTTTACAAAATACATAATTAGTGATTAGTAGTATTATCTTCAATAGATATTTGCTTTTGCTACAAGTTAACTTTATATGATTAATTCATTGTTATACATAATCAGTATCGGTATGATTTATTCGTAATAAAGAATCGCAAAAGGAAAATTCACCTTATAAAGTCTTATAAATGTCAATACTCTCATGCTAGCATCTCGATTTTTATTATTATAAATATCATATACATAAAACGAATAAATTGTTAACAACACAAACTTTGATTTTTTTTATATTAACATAGGTTTACGTCCGGTAAGGTGTTAAGGATAAATTAAAGTGGAATAAGTAGAATTCCATGAATACGCTGTAAACAGTTACTAGAGCCTCTACAACTATTCACTTTAGATTTTAGATCGTACATAGTGGCAACAGGAAGAATAGTTTTTCGGTTGGCAGTGTGTACGGACTGCAAAAAGCTTGAGCTTTCGGTGAAGGAGAACATTGTGATGAAACCATAGCACGGTGGTAGGGTTTTTTCTGTTGCCCGTCTGGCTAACTACCACCCTCAAGTTGAAAATCTGCCGGCAAATACCTATAGGTATGTCCCAGCAGTCGCGCTTGACAACCAATCTTACCGCTAGGCTTAGCGTATCCACGATTTTGAGCCACATCGTCGCTTAACATCAGGCGAGATTGTGCCCATATCGCTATACACATTACTTATAACAAAAAAAGTAAAAGACGTACCAGCAGATAGGCGTGAATTCATTAGATAGATAGACAGATAGAGCCTATCATCAAGACACACAAATCACGTACAAATTCGCGACCCTGATCTTCCGAGATTTATCGCCCTCAAAAACAATACATAATACATCTTCCCACGTTTTTGTCCATCTATACGTGCGTTGTCAGATCATATCTCATAATGATAATGATCGTAGTGATTCGTTTCTTGCAATTTTTTAACTATATAATTCATTTTTTTTTCCTTTCTTTATGTCTGATCGTTCAGTTTATTTTGCCTACTTAATTTATTATTATTATTATTATTATCAGTATATTATGACTCATTGTCTTATCTGAAAAAATAACATACCTTTTCAGATTTTCGTAAACAATTAATTTTTGTTACTTAGCTATTTGTATATCTACTATATAAAGAATACAGTATATATTAAGTTACTCTGAATCGGCTGTAAAATTTCAGTCATTGTTGTTCAATTTAAATAAAAAGTGTATGTATGTTTTCCTTACGTTATGTTACACTAACTATGCCCGCGACTTCATTCACTTGGAGCAAAAAAATATTTAATCGTTGGGGCCCGTTTTTGTAACTTTTTCAATACAACTTTGCTCCTATTGGTGGTATCGTAATGTTAATAGCCTAAAAGCCCTTCTCAATTATTGCAATATCGCAAAAAAAAATTAATCCTTCCGCTTTATAATATTAATACAGATTAATTATTTTTAATTTATGTTTAATAACGTAACAGAATGTAAGATAATATAGGTTAGAGGCTTAGAGTAAAACATTGTTTACGTTTTAATTTACCTTTTTTTATTGTATACAATATCATGAATATGTACGTATTTACACTACTAAAAACATATTTCTAGCGGTAATGGGAGAATCTAAAGGGAAAATTATAAAGCGAAGTTTTTGTAAGTATTTTACTAAATTTCTCTTTACCGTGTATTAAGTATTTGGTTTCATTGAAAAAAATCTTTTGTATTTGGTAAATGAAAACAATTGAATTAAATATAGAAATTAACAAATAAAGAAAATTCTTTGTTTCTTTGATTTGTTAAAATCCAATCTGACTACATGTTTAGATTTCTTAATATTTTATTACACTGTGTTAGTCGGCTTTCTTGCGGAACGACTGACAGACACTGTCCGCTAGAATAGGACTTTCATCTCATAATGTAACGATATTATGACAGTGAAATCTTGCCGTCTCAACTGATCAACTCATTTAATTTGTTTTTTTTTTCTTATTATATCTAAATTAATCCGTTTTTAATTCAGATAAGTGAATCTATATTAAAACATTTGTATCCTTATCCTTACTAATATTATAAATGCGAAAGTAAGTTTGTTTGTTTACGCTTTCACGTCTAAACCGCTGAATCGATTGTGATGAATTTTGGTATAGAGATAGATGAGACTTTGGTGACGATGATAAGCTACTTTGTCTCGAGAAAAACTTATTGGAAGTTGGGTAAAGATAGGGCTAAACTTTCTATTATTTTTTGTATTTTTGTAAAATTTCTGTTTATATTGCGTCATCAGATTTGTTTGACAAAATCAATATTTCCGTGAGCGAAGCCGCTGGTAAAAGCTAGTCTGAAATAAAAAAGTAAGCAATGGATGAAATGTAACCCAAATGGATATTATAACTATAGGTTTATATAACTTTAGGTAGTTCTCTATTGCACCTGTAATACAATGTTAAAATCCTCGTCAAAAACAATCTTAATACACATGAAAATATTCATGTAATTTATATCACCACGAGCCATAACATAAAAAAGACGGTGGGATCGCAAACAGGTTTTGATGGCGGTTACTAATTATTCTTTTGTGAGCCAAGTAATATGACTTCAATATGTTGGTATGTTAGGTCAGTCCGTAATGTATTTAGATGTTTAATATGATATGACTGAGAACCGAAGCATGCTACTTTACAATAAACGTTATATTATCCGTAAGTTCACGGTTTTTTAAATTTGTTATTTATATATTAGAGGTACACTGAAGACTTTTTATTATAAATCTACATATACATCTATATTATTACAAAGGAGAAAAGTTTGTTTGAACTCGCTGATCTTAGGAACTACCAGTCGAATTTCAAAAATATTCTTTTGTGTGATAGAGAAATCGTTGAGGAAGGCTATTCAACATTACGATATCACAAATAGGAGTACAGCTGTATTGAAAGAGCTTACAAAAACTGAATTTTCTTTTAATAATTTTTAGTTCCACGTGAACGAAGTCGCGGTAACACCTAGTTTATATATGAAAACATTGTGACAGTTTTGGAAAACTGTTTAACCTATGTGTCTGTGGTCACCTAAAATATTATATAACAGTGCAGGTGAAACGAAGCAATTAATATTCAAATTAGATTTGATTTCGTTTTTATGACCAAAAAAGTGCAACCATCTTCTATCTCTTAACACCGTTACATAAACGAATACAACTAAAACAACATTTATATGTGATAGCTAAACTGACATACCGGTTACCTACTTGACATATAATCGCATGTAATCGTAATATAATCGCAGCTGTACAAGGTTCTAGGGTATATTCTATTCATAAGATTGGGCTTACGAGCACGATAAAGAGTGAGAAACATATTGTATGGAAATAAACAACTCAGCATAGCCAACGTCAGTTATCATTGCTATTATGAGCTACTAATTGACATCCGAGAATTTCTTAGTAACTATATTTGATTAGTAATATCTTTATTTTAACCCATGTTAACTGTTTTATACGGTTTATATTTTACGTTATAATTTAATACTCGCTCGCTAATTTAATACTTTTTTATTCGCTTAATAATACCCAGTAGTAGTTTAAGCTTCCAGTTAATGTATTTTGGAACACTGAAAATTGATTCATTAGTAATAACAATTAGGAATATTATATAATTAAGTTTTAATATTTATGCCTACATGTAATATTTTTGTTTTATCATAATTAATATATTCAATTTTAGTTCAAGAACCTGTGACAATGTTAAGAAAATAATTAAAATTAATAATTAGAATGACTTTGTTCTAGATAAAATCGTAAAAGATGCAGACCTGCTAAGCCAGATATGGATACCCTAACTTGGTTGTCTCTCGGACTGCAGTTTGCGGCCCTATGCTCCATAGTTGGAGCCTTGCTCCTCTACTTGCTACGAAAGGTCAGAGTAGCCGAGGTTTTGCCCGTGGAAAGCGCTAAAACTGTGCTCGTTACTTCTGTAGATACTGCGTTAGGATTACAGGTATGTTAAATATTGAAATCTCTATAACTCGAACCTCGTTAAGTCATTTTTTCAGTAAGTTGAAAAAAAGTTATTCCCTTCCGCTAAACCCTAAAATACGCGGGATCTCTAAGTATTTACAGTTTGTAACGCGAACAAAATGTTATTTCCCTGCGCGGTATTAATAATAAGAACATATTTATACTAGCTATATCTCGAATTTCACAAATCAAAGTCCGTAAGCCGTAATCAGTACAATCGCGATATACTAATACAACTCTCGATACAACTTGATACAATACAACTCGAAAAACATACTTAGAAAGCGCGCCTTTTCAAGTCGAAATTTCTGCAATTAAATCCTTTGTAACTCGAATTTTTTGTTAAGTCGAAAACTCTAAATTTTATGGCATTTCCCTTGACTTTTGATTTATAGAGATTCCACTGTACTTGTTTTTTAAATATTAATAGAGAACTGCAATTATTCTCTTAACGCATATCATGCTCAAAATGTCAATAGTTTAATTCAACACTTGAGAACCTATTATGATATAGATAATGTGTGAGATAATGAAATATATATACAATTTTTTTTATATTATACAACGTACCATTTCTTTGTGATAATGCTCTCTGACTGCACGCTAGGCTAACTGCTACTCTCAAGTTTAAAAAAAAAAATCACAAAATACCTGCTGTGTGATTTGTGCGTTGTTTCATGCTAGACGTTGACCAAATGCTACTAAGGATAAAATGGTTCACTTCACCATCAGCATGTAGCAGTATTAACGAGCTACATCAAGGTAGCAGCGTCAAACCAGCAAAATTCAATATAAAAATGCTAAAAAAATTTAGTTGCTGCATTGAACAGTATTTTAATAAGCCTAAAGAATCAGCAACAAAATAGAAACTATAATAACTTTTGAATAAATTAACCGATTTTCAGGCGGTTGGCGGTATTCGACGTAGTTTTTAAACCGCATCAAGAATCTCTAAGTTCGAATTGATCGATCTAGGAATTGCGGAGTAATTCCGAAAACACACTTTTTTCCGTTTTCTTTATCTACATGACTACATTGTGTGTTTGAGTGTAAAAATCCTAATATTGTGAAAAGTGGTGTTTGTTTACCAAATTGGATCTTGTAGTTTTGGACAGGGTAATACACTGTAGACTGTATTTTGTGTACAATTTTTGTACAATTGCTTTTATTTCGATCTTACAACTTTGTTTCTCTAAGTAGCTTTTTCAAATTCAACGGACTTTGGGGCGTGTAGAAAAGGCACTCAGTCGAATCTACCCTGTACTGTACCTATTACTGAGTGGTAGGACGCGATAATTGTGTCCGACTGAATTACAATACCACAGTTCAACACTTGTAACATCCGCCTTAATAATACACTTTATGTGCAGGTGTGTGTGCGTGAAGTATTCCACCGTTATATATATAGTAATCAAAGAGGATTAGTAGAAACCTATAACCACCATACATATCATGATAAGACCGTGATCAGTAGCATAACTATGCCATCTGAGGCCCATGGCAATTTCATTGGATGGGGGGCGGCTTCAGTAAAAATACTCACGTTGTAATTTAATTTTAATAAATCTTTGAAGTATTCACCCAACTGTATTACTAATATTGCATAAGTTTTAGATAAATATAAAATAAATTTATTTTACAAAAGTATTGGAGGTCTTGAGGAAGTTTAGGCCGAATGAGAAACAACACGAGAGTGTCACCATTGCAGTTGTACTCTTGATGATACACAACACACATTGTCGGACTGTCCCGCATGGGATGCGGCACGCTGTGAATTAACCGAAGTGATCGGTTCCGACCTCTCGCAACTGGCTGTAGTTAGATCCATGGTCGAGAGCGAGAGTGACGAACCTCTGCGCGCACCTCTCCGTAGGTTTTGTCTGGGTGTGCCGATCCCCAACCCCATTAGAGGGAGC
Source organism: Actias luna (assembly GCA_039707435.1). Lineage (NCBI taxonomy): Eukaryota > Metazoa > Arthropoda > Insecta > Lepidoptera > Saturniidae > Actias > Actias luna. The sequence goes on along the minus strand of JAZHAC010000002.1, from coordinate 8,563,957 downwards.
CCTTGATTAAGTTTGGACCTTGTCGGGATTAGATGATGAATGTGAAAGCGCTCCATCAATCTTGGTGTAAGGTACAGAGACTGTAGGTTTTTAGTCAGTAAGAATCTGACATAACCCATACTTTTGCTGCCCGGCAGAAGGTGGGTATCTTATGTAAGATCTTCCTACGAAAAAAAAAAGGTCTTGAGGATGCCGGTAGTAAAAGGAAAAGAGATTAAAATATATAAGATAAAGAGAAAACGCGGGGATAGCCTGCCTTGCCTTTGAAACTGATATCAAATCCCAAATACCAAACAAGAAATGCGTACTTCCAATTCGGCCGACTCAAACTCTTGAATGACAGGTCCCCAATTCCATTTGTTGCGAGTTTAATGCGATGCAGTACAAATTACGACGCGATGGGATTTCCAAATTTTTATTATTTATTGTTTCATAACAACACAAAATGTATCCAACCGTTTTTGAAATGTAAACATGTCAGACATATATATGTCACTACGTTAAACAAGAATAGATTCGCCGAGAACGCAGTTCCCATACCAATCCAACAGCCGAAATGCTGAGCCGACTCGTTCATACGAATCTCTAGAAGGGCACCCTGTATTTGATGTAAAAATAAAACCCGAAGCTGCGTAATCAATTCAGTATTACATATTTATAATAGAATAATAGTTTAGTCTGAATAAGATATTTATTCATAAAATTATATTGACCTAGTTTTTAGTTCCGCATAAGTATTAATAACATTAACTAAATTTAAAGATCTGACTATAGAATTTTCAATATACAGAATAGTCAAATAGATGCAGTTTAAAGTTAATCTTTTGTATATGGTCTTTAGTTATGTCTTATTTAATTGATTTTAAATATTTATGTAAAATGTATAATTTTTACTAAATTATGAATGAATTAATACTTTATTGCATTTTAAATGTATACACTGGCGAGATTTATGCCATAAAGCATTTTCTTCCATCCAACCAGCTAACTAACTTTCATTTAATTTAAAAAAAAAAAATTAAAATTTAAAGATGCTAGGTTACTTTAGAGCTCGCGGCCTCTTGGGCCCGGGACCTTTATCGGGCCGGAGTCCCGTGACATTTTGCCACCCTATAGTTACGCCAATGATCGTGATAATGACTGCCTTGGGTTTGTAACGTTTCGTAATTCGTTTTTTCATATTCATATGACAAAAAGATTGCAAGCAGCCTGATAATTACGTATTTAGCAAGAGTAAAGCGAAAACACAGTCGCCAATAATCGGTAGTAAATTGACTAATTAAGTAGATACGCTAAGGCTGATACATAATACTAATGTATCATGGTGTAGGTGTAAAGTTTATAAGAGGTATATAATGGATTTTGTTAGTAATGAATATTTGCAGAGGAAAGTATTGTAGGAAATTTAAATCAAACAGCTTATTTTAACAAATTACTTTTATATTTTCATCATTTAATTCCGACACTAACATAGCTTAGATAATGTTAAAGCAACCATTGATAAAAATTAAAAAGAGAACACTTCAACAGCAAAAAATAAAGATTGGGGCCGATTAAAAGCGATCGCCATATTTTTTCAATTGGATCCGTCTGGAGAACACTGTGATCACCTCGTTCTGTAATAAGATAGCCTACTGCTTCTATCAGTCTTCCAGTGCACCAGGCTTGCGGCCAATGATAATTATTTAATGGCTAGTTGCTGATGTCATTCATCCGTAGAAATCATCCGTAGAATTTTACGTTCATGCATTGTCCACGGTTTACGCAGACTCAATACTATCACAAAAATAAATTTTGCTCTCGAAAATCCCTGTCTCTACGTGTCTTGTATGAAAAATCCTACAGGAGCTTTTACAACGTAATCCTTTTTTTATTTATTTAGATGGTGTATAAAACCCCAGTATTAACGGACTTCCTCATCACAAAGCGCAAATACTCACAAGTTACCGAATAAAAAAGGTGTATTAATAAGAATTTATTTTTAACAATTTAAAAACAAAATTACAGATAGCAACATATCTGAGTGGTAAAGGATGGCGCGTCATTGCCGGCTGTAGGTCAGGCGGTCTCGGCGCTCGGCTGGCAGACTCATGGCTGCAGGCACACGTAGCTGCAACCTCGGAAAATGAGCCTCCACCGCGTCTCGTCACACTTGACTTGGACGTGGCGAGAGAAGATATGTTAGAAGAAGCAGCCAGGGCTACAGCTCAACATCTACCGGCAGGAGAACATGGTAAAAACAATTTAATTTAGCCTTAATTAAACCTTGATTATTATTTTGAAAATAATTATCTTAAATTTTGAAATTAATTCACTAAAAAGGCGATGCACTGCCCGGGAATCGAACCCGGGTCGCAAGAATGGGAATCTTGCATGATACCACTACACCAGCAGTGCTTAGAAAAACTTTGCATAATATTTATATAAATGATGTTTTATACAATTAAACTTATTACAAAATTTTATTAATGCAATATAACTTCTACCTGAAAATTGTAGAAATTTCATTTCTTAAGACAAAATAAGAATAGTTTGGGAAGTAATAGTATGTTACTAGGGTATTTCTCGCCATCTATCGGCATAATGCGCAAAAGTAAATTATCATTGAAGGTTCTTATATTACCACGGCAATCAACATGGTTTTACTAGATAAGTAGCTACGATAAAATACCATAGATGGCGTTCTATTTGTCACGTTATCTGTGTGTAATGTAAGTAGTATCTTTGTCCGCGACCTCGATTTAATAAGCTTTGCCCATTTTTGTGTAACTTTTTTCATTCCAGATTTGCGCCTATTGGTGGTATAAATTGCCTAAAAAGTTCCCTAAAGGTTATCGCGTACAAATAAACAAACATTTCCGCATTATGATATTAATATACGGTGGATTTCATTATTAACGACCACGGTTGTAATGACTTTTCGGTTATAGCGACGTTAAACTTATGTCCTTTGAATTTAAAGTATACTTTCGTAGGAAATTAATTCGGCCATTGCAATTTCGGATATAACTTCAATTTCGGGTATAGCGACTTGTTGTTATGAACGATTTGTGACAGATTCATAGGTTGATGCTGCTCACGTCCGTAGGCTTTACCCTCGAGACCCTACACGTGACCCCTGGACGGTGCTAATCGAGCAGCTACGGGGTGGTAGGGCGTCGGTGCCCGACTGGGTCGCGACCATCATACACTGGGTGTAAAGCCCGTAATTGTGATTCGTCGCGTTTCGGGTACAGCCGGTGTATACCCAGTACCTTGGAAACTTACACTGTGATATGGAGAGGTGGTGAGATTCACTAATTGCTCGTTGCATTGTTAAGATGCACTGACCCAACGGCCAGGAAGACCTGTAGCAACGGTTGACCGCTGGCCGCCCGCGGTATAGTACAGGGGCCCAATCGCGGCTAACCACCGTGAGAGGTTGCCCCACCATGCCGCGCATAATCTTGGATAGTCTCGTCGTGCCGGTTGGTGACCGGAACGGGGTCCCGGCGAGCTATTCCGGGGGGGGGGGGGGGGGGTACGGGGGCCCTTATGTCTGTCGGATCAGTGCTTCTACGCTGTGCTCGAGTTGGTGTTTCGAGCCTGGAGGCTTTATGTTGCAGTGACTTTCTCCTACTTCACGCCTTCTTCTTTTTTATCGCTACCCATGACAGTGCCAAGAATAAAGAGAAATAGGTCCACAGGGGTGCACAACCCCGACGCCGCTTTCACAATGGAGTTCGCTAACCTCCGCGGACTTCATACTAACTTAAATGCCATCCACCATCGCCTAGAGACGGCTCGGCCTGCTTTACTATTTTTAACGGAGACACAGATCCGCCGTCCGGCCGACGCATCCTATTTACAATACCCTGGTTACCAGCTGGAGGCAAACTTTCAAACTAAAGCCGGGGTATGTCTGTATGTACGGTCGGATGTGTGTTGTCACCGTTTGCACCTCATGGAGGACCCCTCCTTCTCCACCCTATGGGTGCACGTGGATCTCGGCGTTGAAAGCCGAGTCTACGCGTGCCTGTATAGATCCCACAAGGGGGATGATGTGACAACTCGGCTGTTCGAGTACTTAAGTCAGACGACATATGACGCGCAAGAGCAGTTCCCTACTGCAGAATTGGTGGTTTTGGGAGACTTCAACGCACACCATGAACAGTGGTTGAATTCGTCCACAACCGACCATGCAGGACGAACTGCTCATGCATTTGCTCTCACGCATCTAGAGAAAGATCTTTCTGCGACTGCCGAGGCAATTGCTGCCGAGAATGGACTTGGAATGGAATATTACATTCCGTCCGAAATTGTCAGTAATCACCGCGGACGCCCTTGGTTTAATCATGAATGCGCAGATGCTTTCAGTCAGAAGCAGTATGCGTATCGTGCTTGGATCAAGGATCGCGCGAATAAAGATCCTAATCTCAACTCCCTTAAGGCAGCCTATAATAAGGCCACTAGGTCCTGCAAAAAGGCTTACGCAGGGGCAGATGCTCAAGTCTGCAGAGCAATAGTCGCGCCTACTGGGGGCTAGCGAAGGCCGTCCAGGCAAATTTCTGTCAATCCTCTCTGCCGCCTTTGCGATATCCGGACGGATCACTGGCTCATGAACCGCAGAAGAAAGCCACTTTATTGGCCAACATCTTCGCGGACAACTCTCGACTCGACAACAGTAACGCGCAACCGCCCATAACACCTAACAGTGGTATCTCGATGCCTGAGGTCCGCATCAGGCAAAGAGACGTGCGCCGTGAGTTGCTTTCGCTCGATGTCCGGAAGGCCAGTGGTCCGGATGGTATCCCACCAATTGTACGTAGAAAGTGTGCAGCCGAGTTGTCCCCAGTATGGACACGCGTTTACCAACAATCCTACATCTCTGGTGACGTGCCCCGCGTTTGGAGAGAGGCCAACGTGCAACCAATTCCAAAAAAAGGTGATCGTTCAGACCCCAATAACTACCGCCCAATCGCTGTAACCTCAACGTTGTGCAAAGTCATGGAACGCATATTAAATGCCCAACTTGTGCGTCACCTAGATGACCACCCTCTTATCCATGATCGTCAATATGGCTTTCGACCGAACCGATCAACGAGGGATCTTCTAGCGTACATATTGCACCGTTGGGGGGAAGTGATTGACAAACATGTCGAGGCACTGGCTATATTGGTTTAGATATAGCCAAAGCTTTTGATAGGGTCTGGCACCGTGGTCTTCTCTCCAAACTCCCGGCTTTCGGACTCCCCGACCACTTGTGCCGATGGATCTCCAGCTTTCTGCATGAGCGCAGATTTCGTGTCCTATTCGATGGGCACAACTCGCAGATCATGTCTGTAAACGCTGGAGTTCCGCAGGGCTCTGTTTTATCACCCACGTTGTTTCTTCTGCATATCAATGATATGCTTCCCCTGGGACACATTAATTGCTATGCAGACGATAGCACGGTTCATGGGTGCTATGTCAGTAAGCCTGGCTGTGGACGGGGCGACACAGAAAAGAGACGGAAGGAACTTGTCTTTGAACTTGACAAAGTCTTGACCCGCATATCCACATGGGGAGCAAGTAACTTGGTTGAGTTCAATGCCAAGAAAACCCAGGTACGCGCCTTTACTTTAAAAAAATCCCCCTTTTCACCAAACCCTACTCTTCAGAACACCCAGCTTGCAATGCGCGACGGCCTAAATATCTTGGGAATAGATATTCGGAGTGACTTAAATCTTAGGGACCACATCGAGTATGTCATCTCCACAACATCTCGGAGACTCGGTATCCTGAACAGAGTGCGACGGTTTTTCCTGCCCGACCAGCTGTACCTTCTCTATAAGGCCCAGGTTCGTCCGTGCATGGAATACTGTTCGCACCTCTGGGATGGAACCGCTAAATACCTCATCGATGCCTTAGATAAGTTGCAAAGGCGGGCTGTCCGTATTGTAAATGATACAGCTATCCCAACACTTTAGAACCGCTTCAATTGCGCAGGGATATTGCCTCTCTAAGCGTGTTCTATCGCTTGTATCATGGTGAGTGTTCTGAAGAGCTCTTTGAACTCATCCCCTCCGCACCTTTCCACAACAGAACCACACGGGCGGGGCTTCGGTGTCACAACTTCACGGTGACACCTATAACATCCAGAACCAAAAAGTTTGCTAACTCTTATCTTTGTCGTACCGTGAAATTGTGGAACCGTCTTCCTGTCAACGTGTTCCCTCCTTCCTATGATATTGGGTCCTTCAAAAGAGGCGTGAAGAGGTACCTAAGCAAGCCAGCAGACAGCCGCGACGAGCAGTGTATTCTGTTCGCTGTCAGTCGCCGCTGATATGGATTGTACTGTACTTACCATCAGGTCCAGTGCAGTCACTTTGCTGTGCAACATAAAAAAAAAAAAAAAAACCATGTGCGTATTGTGACTGAGTCGGGCAAAGGCACAAAGACGCATTCCTGTAACTATTAAGCTTTCTTATCCTTAAAAGTGGTCCCTCCAACGTCGTTATAACCGAAATCCACTGTAGATACAATATATAAGCCAATTCCTATATAGTGCTATTGCAATCGCTGCTATTTGATTGTTATTCATTCATTAGTGGTTCATAAATGTATAAAGTTTCGTTTCTATATAATTTTTGTAGGCCATGACCATTCACTGCACCAACAAACCAGATGCACGATAAACAAAAAGTAACATTGTGGAAGCAATGCAGAACTATAATCTACATATTTACGAAAAAAATAACGTGCAGTATTTAATGAGCTATAATTTTTACGAATCAAGGAGAAAACTTGATATTAGCATATTTTCCCTGCAGCATTTTCAGGTTTCTATATAATACTGCCCCTGTCAGACAAACCAAAGACAAATAGAAATCACATCTTAAATTTCGTGTCAAAATGATATGAATAATCTATACATTCTAGATGTAGGATCTAGTAAACAAATCTTCCATAAAATTCCTGATCATTCCTTTAAAGCGCTTTCTTAAATTACTATCCGAGCTGAATCTTCCCGGTTTACTGATTTTGGACTGATTAAATGTTGGCGTGTATTTAGGTATATGGGCTGTGATCAATACTGCTGGGAGTAGCGGACGTGGAGGAGCAACATGTTGGGAAAGCACGCTTCGCGGCAATATACTAGGAGCTTTAAGAGTGGCTCGTACATTTTCTCCATTGCTCGCTGCAGCTGCCGCGGATCACCAATACGCTGGACGACTCTTTTATATTGGTAATATTATTACAATATTCGTTAATACACTATTTGAACAAAGCACTATATATAGAATTTTCTTGCCCGATGACAGCCCAAGCCAAGGTTCGGCCACTTAATGGCACCCTTGTGCTCGTTGTCCCCGCGACCCAAGGATTCGCGTTCCACTCTCACCCTAAATGTTCCGTGAAGCTGTGTGAACCTTACAGCTAACAGCGAAATATAATGTAGGATTATCTTAATGCGACTTATTCTACATAATTATAATAACAATATTAGGTTAAAGGTAGGCGCTGATCTAGAGATAAAGATTGCCGAACCCTTCTTCCTACATTTAAGTTACTTGAAGATTAAATGCAAAACAATATGTAAAGAAAAGAAGTTGCTGCTATGATTGAAAATTATATTTAGATTAAAAGAGAAGTTTTAATTAATAACAAACCTTAAATAGGTATTTTAGTTTAGAATATTACTCTTATTATGCCAAGAATTGAATAAACCTAATTAAAAAATAACTGTTATATTTTATACAGGATTGACATCAGACACAGCATGTGAAGGGCTCGCTCATCCCGAAGCTGGGGAGAATGGTGAAGGCAGTGCCGCAGCGGCTGCTGCTCGCTGGGGCACGTGGGGCGCCGCTCGCGCGCTCCGTGCGAGCTTGCGGGCACGTCGCCTGCACGTGGTATTACTCCATGCGCCCGATCTATCCGCGACACAGATCTACTCGCCGCCAGTGCAGCTGCAGCCTCCCAGTCAACCTGCGAGGTGCTAACATAATGCAATTTCGGACGCTTTCAATTTATACGTTTCTTGTCGGCTTGCTGCGGTGCCAATGCGATGCGTTAGTCGTACTGCGCATGGACAATCGTTTTTTTTTTCATACAAAGCGCGCGGTGCGGCTTTAGCGCGGCCTGGTACCGCGAACGCTCGACAATAGGACGACAACGTTCCAAGCTCCACGTGTTCTTTTCGGTGGTGAATAGTGCGGTGATTAATAGACGACAGAGCTAATTTCTTCAAATTTTCGTTTACTTATTTGCTTAATTTAAAATACGTTCTAAATTTAACTAATAACAACAATCAAACGTCGCCTTGCATTTTATGATTAATTTCATCTTCCGGCAAAGAGAACTTTATAATGTAATCATACCTCATCGCAGCTACTTGTCGAAAATTTGTAAATCTGTTACTTTTCTTTTAACATTTCATAGCTCAGTGTGTTGCCGTTGTTAAAAATACTGTCACTTGTGCTAAAGTTTTATATATTTTATAGGTTTAGCGTTAGAACTACAATCTCACCTGATGTTAAGTGACAATGTGGACTAATATGATGGATACGCTAAGCCTAGTGAAGACACTGGCTCTAAAGTGCAACTGCCGGAACTCATCTACAAGCATTTGGCAGCAGATTTTCAACTTGAAAGTTGGCCTTACCGTAAGGGCGTAGACAGCTCCAGACGAAGTGTGGTGATAGCTCCAGGTGCTTAATTCTAGAAAAAACTACAATGCTAACGGGATTATTTCATCATTTTTCAATATCATGATTGTGAATGTATTACGAGTATGTGAATTCAACTTGCCTGATAAATCGGTAATTAATTTGTATATATGAAATTGATAATACAAAAAATGTTAATCTGTTTTCTATGAAAATTGGGACACATCTGTAAAAAAAAAACTATATTCAAAGGAGATAGATGGTGTTGAGGTCGAGTTATTAACTGCTGAAAAATGTAGAACAACGTCCACTGGGTTAAATAATTAGCTTAATAAATATTAGACTTTAATTTTTATTGTTTTTTGAAATCTTATAATTTGGCTACAGATTCCCAATTTACCTACCTATTGACTGTACTCTACCTTATACCAAATATCAAACATCAAACCTATAAAGTAGTTTAAAATGAAAACACTAAGATTTACAACTATTTAAGGATTACTAAAATCTCAGTAAAGATTTTTAAAGCTAACAGAATACATGCCTATTTAAGATCTAGGCATGATTCTGAACCATGTTACTTTACAGCCGACCAGATACTCCAAGCTCTGAAGTGAGCACCGCCACAGCAAGCTGCGCCGTGACAATGCCCGGTGAAGCGGCCGAATACAGTGCTAAGGTTCTGCCGACGAGTGCGTTGAAAGTGCTCGAGGAGGCTCTTACAGCTCCATCTCCACGGGACTCCTATTATTTAAAGATGAAACACGACTCATGGTTCACGAGAATGCCTTCGTTGAGAGTTGTTAATTGAGAAATAATTCTAACATAACTAGCATATTTAATTTAGAGTTCCACTAGTTATCAAAATTAAGTAGTTGCTAATAATACGGCTATTGTTATATTACAAATTTGATAAAGTTTCATATACAAATAAATTACGTGAAAATAGTAAACATTTGTGTACATATTTATCCAGTAGCATAATTGTAATAACAAGTGCTAAATAATTTTATTTTATATTAATTAATTCAATAAATGTTACCTAAATGAATACCTACTTAATTTTGAAAACTACCGCACACCTTTTATGTTTTATAATCAATAGGTGAAGGATACCAAATAACTCACAATACTCTGGTGCTTTTTGATTTTATATTTTGCAAAAATATATTTTTCATATTTAAGTCATATTAAATAATTTTCTCTTCATAATATGCATGTATACACTACTTTTAGTATAAGTTTTTTTAAGAATAAAATAACATGTTCATTTGGTTGCGTAACACCCTAATTATCCCTAAATTTTCGAAGCCACAGGATAGTGGATGAAAGTTATCAAATAAAATAAATACATTTTACTGTTTTACTAAACAGACAATACTAAAATAGATGACGAGAAGTAACTATTGTAAATAACAAACACCCTACACAAAAAATAATATTTCCTGTAAATTATTACTTTAACTGTGAGATTTGTAAATATATCAAGCTCACATTGTGCCAATGATATTATATTATTGAATGATTGGAGAAAAATGTCAGAATCAATTATACAATACATATCTAGACTTTAAACCTAGTCATTGCATGAATTAGATCACAAAGTCTGTTAACGAATTGTCATGATATAATTATGTGCAATATGAGCTAACTTATTCACATATAACGACAACTAAATGTTCAAATCCAGTTGATGGTTAAAAATTACCATTTATATCAGATAAAGTAGAACGTATAACAATAGCTAGACGATAATTGATTATGACAAGATTCGTCTTATAAAAGAAATTTTTATCGATACAGTTAACCTTTTAGAGGCGTTAGACATGAGGCAAAAATTTGATAAAGAAATCAATCGTAAGTTTATATCGTTAAATTTTACAAAGTACTTATGCACGCATCTCGTTTTGTATTTGTATTGGTAATATTATTATATAACCTTTTACTATATTTTATAAACATTGAAATTCAGATTTAAGTTTTTGTCGTTACTCGTGTGATAAAGGATATGATGAATTATAATCTTGTAAATAATGTTTGTGTTGTATATTAAACGTTTTACCTTTATTATAATATTATTATTCTAGGATTTATTATTTTTTCGTTTTCTCACCGCAATCGGGCTCTTTTATTTTCAAATTATCAAAACTTAACCATACGTAGTAGTTTTCTACGCAAAGTATAAGCCCTCCCTTCGCTGTGTGATCCATTTTCTCGAGATTACTGATACACGTCCAGTACTGTGCAGCATCAAAGCCAGTCCTCTGCCACTGGGCCGCGGTACTAACTGCAAACCCGAGTCTATCCGTGTCGTTGTTTACATACAACACTTGTTCCGCATACTTTAATGATATGGCGTTAATATTACGAAGACTGAAATTGAAGTGTGCACTTAAAAAACTTAAGAATTCAGAAATAATTTATAGTAAAATTATAAAACGAAAAAGTTTATTAGTGTAACGCGCCAATCTTAGTAACTACCAGTCGTATTTCAAAAAATCTTCTTGTATTTGATATTGATTTGATATATTGAGGAAGCCTTTAGACCAGGGGTTTCCATAGTGTGCGCCGCGGCGTCCTGGTGCGACGTAGACAGTGAACCATTTACATCACCATCTTTACCATTCTTGTACCATTGTAACTATCTATTTTGACCAGCTAGATAGGTTAGGGCGCCGCGATTAAATAGTAAATATGTATGTGCGCCACGAACTGAAAAAGATTGGGATCCCCTGCTTTAGGCTATTTAACATTACTCTACCTACAATAGGAGCAAAGCTATATCGAAAAAAGTTACAACAACGGGAAAAAAATATTCCACGCGAACGAAGTCGCTAGCACAACTAGTATTGAGCTTATCATTCATTTTTATGTAATGATCGTTATCGTGAGTTGTGATTTTCAATCTACAATATCTATGTTTAGTACGAATATAATGGTTTAATTACTCTAATACAAAGTTTGTTGAGTTTAGATTGAAAAGGTCATGTGTAAAATTGTATCCTCATTGTTCAGGCATCACCGAAATCTGTGTCCCGATTATTTTTGGGTCCAACGCTTCTAACCCAGGTGAGTCAACATATTCAGTCGGGCGCAATTATTGGTGGACCCTGAACATACTGGTAATTAAAATAGATGGGAAGTCCCAGAAGCGGGCTACGAAGGGCCGGCGAATTAAATATCCGGCCCTCACACTCATATTATTTTGTGTTTCACACAATTATATCTATGACTGATATTGCTAATTTAAAACCACAAGATATGAAAAATGATAAAATATAATTAAAAATAAAGATAATTCTTCTTAAGTCTTGAGATTGTTAAAAACTGAGCGTCACCGTGTGTTTGAAATTTTTTTTGCGTACCTGTAACTTTTATCACATTTGGGCTTCCGGCGTATATCATGCCCATAAACATCGAGAACAATATGTTTGATTCTAGCAAATTTTTTATAGAGGCATCTCGTGTCACCAGGTCGACGCACCAACACAACAGCTCGAAGATTCTTCTCACGCGTTTTAAAATTTAATTCTCTTCTGGTAATCCTGTAAAAGGTAGTGTAAAAACAAAAGAAAATAATAACGAATTAAAATAGATATTTACCCGATATTAATTTGTGTAATGTCATATATGTATATATTGTTATTCATATAATACCATCAAGAGATTGCATTACACCTGATGGTACCTAAGCATAGTACAAACCAGAACAGTAAGTACCTTTAAAAAACCAGCAATGCATTAATTCATTAATCATGGGGATACACTGGCTCATCGCGTAAGGCAGCCAATATAGTAGGAGTTACAAAAATAGCAGTACAGGAAAAATCCCTACCACCATGTAAAATTTTCGATGTTTGAGCTAACCTTTTTAGCCTCTGAGGTTGTCTATGAAGATAATTCCAGTTCGGTAGTAACGATTTCATTGACGGTGGTATACGCATCCGAATTACTTTTGGCGACACCTGCCTAAGCGATGCAGTGACTGCATTCAATGTAACCAGGTCCAACGACATGCATGATAATAGGTGACCATTATTTAGTTCAGTCTCTGGAAATTTCGGTCGATCCCCTACAAAAATTCAATCAGTGTTAATATTATACAGTAGAAATATTTTTTTGTAACGCGCTAATCTTAGGACCTACCAGTCGGATTTCAAAATTGTTGAATTTTTTAGACTTAATATCACGTTAGAACCGATATATTACAAAGAAAATACAAAAACGGGCAAAAATTATTATATACTTTTTATTTCCACTCGAACGAAGTCATCATTTTTGCACGTTTTTATAACTTTTTTCAATATAGCTTTGCTCCTATTAGCAGTAGCGTGATGTTAAATGGCCTAAACCCTTCCTCAATAACTGTTTTATCAAAAATAAAAATAATATTGTACAATACTTTACTATAAATACCTACAACTTAAATCTATTAAGGCTGGTACTGTATGAGTGAGCCAAAGTCCACCCATTTGATCCGCCATAAGAACTCCCAGAGCGGATGAACCTTCAAATTTTTCATTTTTTTCTCTTTCCTCGTATGCCACTGATGCTAGATAATCTACATATGTAGGCTAAAATAATAAAATAGGATTATTACCCCTTGATATTAACTAACGATGATGAACGTGGTTGGATCTTGGTAGCCATAAACCAGCCCCATAGTGAAATTGTATTTATTTATCTACAGTCGTTAGCGTAAAGGGAAAACAAAAAGTCCTGGAATGGATTCTAAACACAATCGACGACACAATTCAACATCAAATCCCATAATCATAGCATATTAAAATATACTTTTTAATAGTTAAGGTTTAAATTTATGGCCACAATCTCACCTGACGTTAAGTGACGATGTGACCCAAGATGGTGAACACGCTAAGCCTAGTGGAGGGACTGGCTCTCAAGTGCAACTGCCGGAACACACCTACAGGTATTTGGCTGTAGATTTTCAACTTGAGGGTGGTAGCTAACCATGCTACCACCATGCTATGGTTTTATCATGATGCTTGCATGAGGTTTTTACTATCAGTATAACGTTTCAAAAGTATCTGAATTTTAAAGTTTTTAACCCGTTCTATATTAATATCCGTCGCTTTATATTAATAAAAGAATGACTTATTTACTATACCAAGGCTTATTATATATATTTTCTTTAATTCAACATCGATATCTTTGTTGATATTAGTGTGAACTTTTTGTATACCCTGAACAGAGGTGCTAGTGTATTCTGCAGCATGGAATTAGCAGTAATATATTTGGCTGACGGCTGCCATCGTCCCTCTGTGTCGGGAGTGATGTAGCTAAAATTGCGGCCAGTTGCAAACAATGGTCCGGAGTCACCTGGAGGTTTATAAATATACCACCTGAAAGAAAAGAAGAAATTATATTTACCTTGCAATTGAAAGATTTAAACAAAAGACAACAGGTAATTTGTCAATAAAATATATGCAATGTACCTCCAGTGTAAAACGGGTTTCAGTAATTTCAAAACTATGTTCATTTTAGTGATTGTTACGTCAAAAGCTACTTTTGGTAATTTTGAATTTTTGAGTACATACCCCTGGCATTTGGGACTGCGAAAATTGTGATATGTAATACACACTGTTAGGGACATCATTTATTATATAAACGTGTTATATTATTCAGTATGTTGGCACTAGTATTACGGTATTAATTCTAATTCTACCTACTAATACTACGGTAAAACCTACTTACTACTTATTTTGGCCGATACATAAAAACAGACTGGAATCAACAATTATATCAACTACATAGCAACTGTATTTATTATCATATAACAGTAAATAAATGCTTTGCATATATTTGATATCGACATAAAAATCAACATCAAATAGTAATTTTCATATGAATAAACATTTTGCTGTAAAGTTAGTTACCAATCCACGGGATTGTTGTCATTGTCTCTGCAATGCAAGTTTATATAATTCCAACCTTGCAAATTATCTAAGTATCGAAGATCACCATTTTGAACACTCCTCATGAACAAGAAATAATTTAGTATATGCAACATTACGCGTAGGTATGAGAATAGGTTTAAATTTGTAACCGCAACTACAAAATGTCATAAAAGTGAGTTATGAAATATTTATCATCGATTTTTTCTTACAGTGAGTATTACTGTATGTGCTACTATAATATAAAAATATACCTATATTATTGTTTAACAATAACAAATTGTCTTCTTATCGTGTGCCTAATCATTGTGTCATTGCTTGAAACAACTTTTTTAACTAAAAAGAAAGCTTTCAATTTTAATTCAATACCACATATCTTTATTTACTTGGAGTTACATCTTCATATACGAATTTCTCTTACAGCTGCTGAAGAATAGGACTCATCTATTTTCAAGTAGATGCAATAAAAAAATTCACGTTTAGTCAATTATTTATTACAAAATTATCTTTTAACAAATCAAACTTACGAAATATCCTTAAATATTATACCTTAATATTTACGTAACGATCACAGATCATTTCTATAGTACACACGTATCAAATTTATTTTTAGGAAACTGTATACTTATACTATAGGAGCTAATTAGGCTTTCACTGATGAACCAAATTATTCTATATTACGATTCGCTCTTCTGTTCTATTTTGTAACGCACTTGAGATTCCCCTAGCTTGTAGGTGTCCATGGGCGGCGCTGATCACTTACCATCAAGTGAGGCGCTTGTTCGTTTGCCCCCTTTTCCATAAAAAAATAAAAATATTATAAGACAATTTCTCGTGTATATAATTTTTTATCTTTTTTCATATCGTAAAATTGTAATTATAAACTTCAAAAATAATTGTAATTTACAAACTTTATAAACATAATAAACATAAAGTATTATAATACAATATTCTTACCAAAACGATTCAGGGTTACATTACAAAAAAGATTTGATTCAAATTTTTACTTATCTGTGTTAGCGCAGTTTTTGGCGGGATCTTGTGGTGGTTTTTAATTTAATTCATATATTTAGGTTTTTGATCCTTTGTTATGTAATATCGGTGACATTTCACGTAAGTGAAGTGAATTGCGAATAATTATTCGTAACATGATATATTATTTGGCACAAAAAATCCATGGACAGTTTTAACAATAGTCACCATCTTATTAAAACGTTACCTTCTTAATTATGAAATAACGTCCGACTTGAATGCATAGTCAACTACCTTTACTTTTTCTTCCAAAAAAGAAATAAAATGAAAGAAAAATGTAACTGTAGTAGTGACCGCTTTAGCGCACGCGCGATCTACTGGACTTAGGCGCAATCGATACGTTTTGTTGTATTGATTTCATAGGTATTTTTATTTTCGCTTAAAAATGTCCGGTAGAAGTGAATGTGAAAAAAATTTGTTTCCCCCAGAATTAAAACATGTCAGTAAACTAAAATAATATGACGTACTGAATGATTTATATAAATATTTGGATTTATTTATTTGTTATTATTTCTTATACAGAAGGTAAAATTTTAATTTCGGTTATATACATACATTTACTTTATTAAAAACAAAATCGTAGAATCCTTAAACCGTCTTTAGGTGTTTGTATTACGGATTTTATTTGTTTTATAACTTTAGTAGACATTCATCAGTGTAAAATTATAAAAATGTACTATATTAATTATTACAAGTCTGTACAGAATCAATTAGATGAGCGAAGTTGCCCCATAGTATTGGCCCTGACGTACAAACAGTACCACCACCTCGAGATTCTTGCGGTAACTGAAAAAATAAAATACCAATAAGAATATTTTTAAATATCCATTTGTTTCTAAATTTGTGTCTAAGTAATTCATATCTATACCCCTAAATATGCACAATGGTGAAATAATACTCAAAAGCTTACATATATATCAGTCAGTGGCGACATCTGCGTTTCCATTTAACAAACATTAAACAGATCAAATTAATGTCTTATTACACTCTCGAATGAAAACAGACTTTTAAAGATGGAAGTAGTTAACGGAAATAAATTCTTGTTATCGAAGGAACAATCAAATGAACCTCTTATAGCATTTAAAACGATCAGAAAGTAGATTGAGATAAAATAAGGAATATTTAGAGTCACTTCGCCGATTAATTTCCATCAACAACAAAAAACCAACCAACAAAACAACATCGTCTGAACAAAGCCTTGGTGATAAGTCTTGCTTCTAATATAGGCAGAGTTATTCTTTAAACTCGGGCATAGCAAGACGTGTACTGGAGGACTTGCCAAGTTACCTATTAAGCCCAAGAAAACTATTACCTAAATATTTTTGTTTGGGGTCCACGACACCATGACTATCACACATTTGTGGCCCCTATGGGGAAAAAAGGTTGGGTATCGCTGGTACTGCATATGTTGTTAAAGACTTACAGCTCTGTTAATATCTCCAACACAGACCCAATAGTCCGCCACCTTGGTATCCTGACTGTTGTGCATCTTATGAGCGACAGCGACCGTCCATTTCGAATGATCGTTGTGAGACGTGAACGACATCTTTGCTATTGGGAACTTAAGTCGCTCTATATTTCGTACTCTGAATCAAGAAAAAATTACATAATACTTATAGTGATGATAGTTCAGCTGGTAGTGTGTACAGACGCCACGTTAAGGAAGTGAGTTCGAATCCCTGCAACAAGCCTGAGGATTCGGTGAAGGAAAACATCGTGATGAAACCATAGCATGGTGGTAGGGGCTTTTTCTAGTCCCCGCATGATACCACGCTCAAGCTGAAAATCTGACGTTAAATACCTATAGATGTGTTGCGGCAGTAGCACTTGAGAGCGAGTTCTCCACTAGGCTTAGTGTGTCCACTATCTTCGGCTACTTAACGTCAGGTGAGATTGTGGGCATAGTGATAAATTGAAATTATAAAAATCCGCTAATATATTATATTACTAACGTATTGTTAAACATGAAGCTTTCTTTTAATAAGCTGAAATAGGTAAAGTAAATTTATCTAAATTTCAAGAAACGAAGTTGCAGAGTTGAAGCTACTTTTCTTTTACATCTCAAATAATAAACTAAAACAAATCAAACGGTATCAGTACGGAGCCCTAAAACCATAATGACATGTTTTGAAACAATACTTTGTTACGAATGAATTGAAAATGTAATAACTATTTAAGAAATTCTACGATGAGAACGTATTATACTTGTACTATACTAGCCATGTAGTATCTATTCAGTATAATTTCCTTACTCGAAGTTGAAATATATATACTCTACCTTGTTTCTATCAATGTTTTATTATACTTATATACTTATAACGAGTATTAAATAGTTCAAATATTAAAAGATAGGGAAAGCTCAGTTAGAATTTGTTTTAAAAGATAAGAAAAAATACAATTTCTACAAGTACACAGTTAATATTTACAGTGCGCATGATGGCCGTGACACAGTCCAGGTATAACCCCTAACATAAATTTACCCGATATCTATATTGTCAACAAAGACAAAGATAGATGTGATAGAAATAACCACTTACTGAAAGTTCCTACTGCACTCTGAATCCAAGGTACCAGGCCCATTGGTCCATGACTCCACTAATAAATCCGACTGCAGAACTTCGGCCACCAAACCGCTGTATAAATCGTCGTTGAACATCGCGCTCTTCGCGAATGAAAGGAATTTGCGGCCAACAAGTGTTTCGAAGCTTTCTATATGATACCTAAATTAATAATCAGGTTGAAAAAGGCGTAAATTATATTTAAAATCCTTAACTGTAAATATCATAAGAGTATATGTGTTTATTTATATATACACTTTTTCTTATATAATATACCCCGTTTTGCACTCAACCTGCAGCTCAAGAACTTCATGCGGACCATTCAGTATTTGCAAGTCAGTGCTTAGCCATACACCTGATCATTACACATATTCCTCATACAATACTTGAAATATTCAAATGTTGTGAAAAGTATATTACTTTGTAATATATTCGAGCATGTGCATGGATTTGAGGCAGGCCACCCCTAACTTCAATCCATGACCCTAACAAATTTAAAGCTTAGATCTGTACCTGTCCGTGTGTTCCACTAATTAATTTTGGTTTGTATAAAATATATATATACATTTTTAACAATATTGCCGCCGTATGACAATAAAAAAAATGTATGGGTTATGTATGTCATCTTTATCCGTTTATAATCATTTTAAAACAATATATACCATGTAATAATACAATATACACAAATAAATACGAAACTACAATCTAAGTTACGTATTACTAGCACTAGATCATCTGAAATACAACTATTTCAATTTAGTATGTCATGTTTTAACAATTACAACGTACCAAGGCGAAGCATCAATTGTTTTGTTCCGGGCAACGTCAACTAAATTCGGCAGCTCATTCTCAAATTCTGTTGGGATATTATGATGCACGATGAGTGGTTCGTTATATTTGAGTTGCATTCCGATCTGGTTCAAAGTGGACGTTTGAACAGAGACGCATAAGAGAGATTGGCCATACTTCATGCCCGTTGTAGGATAATCGTAAGAGCTTGCGTTAAGACCGTGTATAGCTGGAAACGGTTGTTTAATTGTTTTTAACGCAACTGAAGTATGTTAATGTATAAAAGCATAAACAGCATAAATCTTCTGAAATACTGTATCTAACATAAGCGTAAAATCATAATCTATCATTAGAGATAACATCAATTGTACATAGATGCGTGAAATAGAGTGTTGAAATTTTTCTCGAGCCGATCGGGTATAGTTAATATCAACAATTTGATAATTAACTTTTGATCATGTAACAGTTAACCTAGTAAAAAATTAATAAATCTAAGATTGAAATTAACTTTCTCAGAATAATCAGTTTATTATATACTTTACATAATTTAGGTATTGAAATTATTAAAATCAGCTTAAAATTTATCTTGTATTCTTAAGGAATATATAAATCATAACTATATATTTGCACATATTTATTTCCGTAATTTGTCAAATTTACTTACGGTCAGGTATAGGTGGAAACCTAGGCACTGAATGGACGAGCCAGAGTGAAGTAAACTTGTCACCGAGTATGACACCTTTCGTATGACCACTCTCTACTCTCGTCTTCATAAATTTCGAATGCATTTTACACATTTCAGCTAAATCATAATCATCGTAATATTTATCACCTAATTTGAACTTCTTATATTTTTTTACACCGGCTTGTTTCATTTGACCTGGAAATGTTTAGTATTAAAATTAAGCATACTAACAATCTTTATCAATGAATCAATAAATATTTAGATAAAACGATGTAGCCTATCTTATTTTCTATACGTCATGTTTCTAACTTGCCGACTAGTCATTAACTATTTTTAACATAAGCAACGGTAACTTTTAGCATTTCCAAACCTTCCAGCTTTCTTTAACATATTTTGGAGTAAACAAATATTCTAACATCTTATAATTTGTTACATCAAAGTAGCCCTTTGGCGTATTCTTGTCTTTATAATCTAGATAGAAAAAATTCAAACATGACTTTTCTATAATATGTACTACAAATGTATTAGCAAAATTCTAAGATCTATTGGTAGTTCTATTAAATCAACTTTACCTCTCTTTCTTTTCGAATACATATCTGCTACAGATTGAAGGATGTCAGGTTGATTTTCAGTAGCAGGCGGTTGGTCATTGTAAACTAATGAAATAATGTTTTTATCCTGTAGATAACAGAAATCATATATTATTTTTCCTTTTTGTAAAATAATTGTTGTTGAAATTGAATGAATATTATACATTATTATTAATAATATACATTATTTATTGTTACCTATTACATAATCTATATCAAAATCGAAATTTTTGGATATTTAGTGGAAAGTAATCTCAGGAACTATTGAACCGTCTCAAAATTATTTTACTAGTGATGTATTACAGTATAACCATGTAATAAAAACTCTTCTTGCAAAAAAAAAAACTAATGACTCAGATAAATAGTTCTTGAGAGATACGAACACTAATGAGCGGGAGTTGCTGTGTTTTATGACTTAAATAATTAAAATATTTATCTCTGTACCTGATACAGAGGAGACAGAGTTCTACCAAGCATCGAACGTGGATCGCTTATCGCCAAGTCCGACATAATCCACCCGCCTCTCAGTTTCGATGGTGTCAGGTACATGTATGCAACACCTCTTCGAACCAATGGGTTTAGATGATTCTTCTCTCTTGGCAATTTGTACATATAAAACCTACACGAAAACTTAGATTTAATTCAAGTGCCTATCCGATAATCATTAGCAATGTATAAATGAACGACGTTTGCCAATGATTATTTACCTTTTTTTCTTTTCAAAACAGAAACATTAAAATTATAAGTAAAGTGTAATTACCTACATCCGGAACCATACTTACCTAAGTATTATTAGTATTTTAAATAAAAAATTATAAAAATTATTTTCAGAGTAAATCTCATTAAACTGACAAAAGGTATTGCATTTAGCTTGACAAAGAATAGACTGATGTAGTTTTATTTTAATTTTGAGTTTGTAAGAAAAAACAAAATATAAATGTAATTACCAATCGACTGGTTCTCCTTTTTCGTTCCTGCATTGCGGCGTCAAACAACAACAACCATTAAATAACATAACAAATAACATTATTTTAATTAAAGAACACATTTCGCGTCTGTATAATATGAAATCCTCGGGCGAAGTAACAAGAGATGCAGGAAGTTTTGTCAGTTTGTTTATGATGTCACGCAATTCGATCATAACAAGAACTAAAGCATCAAACAACAATGTTATTTTAACAGCAACAATTATTATTTCCCTTACAATATGTAGCCATTCGGTAGCCGAGACGCCTTTATTCGAATCTAATAACTATGCGTCATAGATATCGAACAATGAAGAAACTAGCCGTATATCGGGCCGTACATAGAATAACAAAGCTGTGAGAAGTGTAAGCCGTTTCATAATTCTATGCGGTCGTTGGATAAATCGTAAACGCTACTTCAGTTTCTGTTAGTGTTAATCACCTAACGGATGTTTATAAAGAATAAGTAATGTATTCCTTATATACTATGACGTATATTTAACCTAAATTATTATTACATATACAGAACAGTAGCAAACTGTTAAAATGTTATCCATTTGTTCAGACGTCATGTGTAATGTATTCTTTTTTTATGAGTTTAAACCTTTTAATCTTTACAATGTCGCAATCAATTTTCCTTAAGTGACTGACTATGTTGAAATATTTCATTATTAATCTTTACCAACAACTGGCATTTGAAGTATAATATTACCTCCATCACAATCACTTGTAAACCAATTATCATAACATTATGTTCAACCTTTAGAGTCTCCACAATATATAGGATAAAACTGGGAGAGATGCCATATGACGTGAGATACCATACCCATAGGAGATCCATAGGAGGATCAGTACATAGAAAAGAGATATTTAAATTTGTCACACACGTGATTTCTTGTGCTACAGAGAGAAATTTTTTGCACGCATATTTATTGCTACAAATTATATGCAAGTGTTGTTGCAGTTTTTATAGATATAAAACAAAAGAACAAATTAGATCAAATCGTTTATTTCTCAATATCACTTTTAACGTACTTAAAAACTAAATGAATTCGAATTCGTAAACCGTTCTTTATAAACGAAACGTTTGGCCGTACCTAAACACTATACCGATTCCTATAAACTAAACGTTTGATCTTACTTAATACTACATTTTTATAAACTAAACGTTTGACCGTACTTAAAACTAGATTCTTATAAACTAAACGTTTGACCGTACTTAAAACTAGATTTTTATAAACTAAACGTTTGACCGTACTTAAAACTAGATTCTTATAAACTAAACGTTTGACTGTACTTAAAACTAGATTCTTATAAACTAAACGTTTAGCCGTACTTAAAACTAGATACTTATAAACAAAACGTTTGACCGTACTTAAAACTAGTTTTTATTAATTAAATGTTTTACCGTACTTAAAACTAGATTCTTATAAACTAAGCGTTGACCGTACATAAAACTAGATTTTTATAAACTAAACGTTTGACCGTACTTAGAACTAGATTTTTATAAACTAAACGTTTGACCGTACTTAAAACTAGATTCTTATAAACTAAACGTTTGACCGTACTTAGAACTAGATTTTTATAAACTAAACGTTTGGCCGTACTTAAAACTAGATTCTTATAAATAAAACGTTTGACCGTACTTAAAACTAGTTTTTATAAACTAAATGTTTTACCGTACTTAAAACTAGATTCTTATAAACTAAGCGTTTGTCCGTACATAAAACTAGATTAGTTGACATTGATTAGTTAAACTGTACAACTCTCTTAATGTGTAAATGGTATTGTAGATAAACAATATGTATTAGATTAACATAAATAAAACTTATAATATATTTTACCAAGTATGTGATGATAAATACCACATTGTAAATGCAAAAGGTGGTGGCGCGTGCTTAAACATACCTACAATGCCCTTAGATGATGAATGAATGATGACTGCTGATAAAATGCTGTTCTAGCTTTAGCAGATGCTAATTATAATGAAAAGCATTTGAAAGCAAGAGTAGTACTTGAAAATACTTTTGCAAGGCTGAAGAATCGATGGCGTTGTTATATAAAATATGCCAGAATAATACAGGCTTAGTGTGTCCTTCATAACATAGGAATTCATTTGGTATTGTAGAAACAGATCATGATGTTCTTGTTATGGGTATTTATTGGTGTTTATTATGTGTGTATTTAAACTGTAAATAATATAATTATGCTTCTAGGATTAAAAGTGGAACATGACCCTGATCATGCCTATCTATCTGCCCCTACACACCCTATACACAAATAGGTTCAACAGTAGATTTGATTAGAGGAAGATTATTAAGAGGGCAACTAATTAGAAGAATCATACTAATATTACAAATGCGAAAGTGAGTTTGTTTGTTACGCTTTCACGCTTAAACCGCTGAAGCGATTATGATGAATTTTGGTATAGAGATAGATGGGAACCTGGAGATGGTGATATGCTACTTTTTCGCGAAAACCTTATTAGAAGAGGGGTAAAGAGAGAGATAAACTTTGTGTAAACTTTTTATTGCGTCATCCGATTTGTTTGACAAACCCAATATAAACGCGAGCGAAGCCAAATGTAAAATCTAGTAGAATTATAATTATAAACTTAATTAAAAAAAATATTTTTTAAATCATCTGATTATACAAATTTATAAATATATATTTTTTATTTCTAATCTCTGCAATATCTATTAACCAACATATCTAAAGTCCTTAATCCCACAGTTAACCACTCTCCTTGTAGTTAAAAACCAAGGTATAAAACGAAAAATTCTGAATGATAAAGAATGTGTTATTATTTATTTTTATTTCATTAAGCTCCTGTGATTACTCCGCTGTCTCCTTCTCGTATATGAACCTAATTCCATCCAATATCTATGTCCATTCTCTTTCTTCTTTTCTCTTTACCATCGCATTCGACGCTTTACAGATAGTGTGATTTACGTCATTGAATGCACAATCACAATAATATTATCGAACGTATTCATCGCTCCAGAAACAGTGCGAATGCAGTCCCTGATTTCTGGGTAATAAGGGCATTGGTAATAAGGGGGGAGGGGGTGATCTTTTAAGGGGGAATTTTGGGCAATTTGCATCTGGTCGAACCACACGCCCTTCTCGTAGAACGGCGGACAGCGTAAAGACGTTATGCGCTTTTAATACTCTAAAAAACATGTTACAAGTAAAAATAATCAAGTGTATTCATAAACGACAGAAAGATAAAAAACACTCAAAACATGTACACATTTATTCAAACATTTGTTTTATAATAATATGTAAAAAAATAAATATATCTTTTTATTTATGGTCTTAATAGGCAATTTAAAACCGACTGGAAGACAATGTGGCACATCACGATTTTAGTGACAAAATAAATGCCTATTATTTTCATATTTATATAAATCTATTCTTCTGTTTCGTTGTTATCAAAACAATTGCAAAATAAATATATATTTTTCTTTACGGCCTTAATATGCAATTTAAAACAGACTGAAAGACACTGTGACACATCACGAATGTAGTAAAATATACATAACTATTTTCACATTTATTCTTATAGACTATTGTTGCGTTGGCATCGAAACGGCTGCTTTTGTGTGAGACACGTCACTCTGCCTCCAGAAGGATACGACTGTTTTCAGTTCCGTGTAGAAGTCTATGCCCTGTTTACCGCAGAAATGGTTGGTGCCGAGGAAACTTCCTCGAGTACCGGAAAACGAGAACATGGATAAGGGAACCGGTATGGGTACGTTGACTCCGACCTGCCCTACATCGATCTCAGCGGAGAACTTCCTCGCGGTCGCACCGTTCGTCGTGAAGATAGCGGTACCGTTACCGTAAGGGTTCGAGTTGATCATCTGTATGGCCTCGTCTATCGTGTTCACGAAAAGACATACTAATACTGGGCCGAATATTTCTTCCTTGTAGCATTCCATATTCGGTGTAACGTCTGTGATTATAGTGGGGCCTACAAAGTTGCCTTTTTCAAATCCAGATACTTTGACGCCACGTCCGTCAAGCGCTAGCTTGGCTCCCTGTTTGACACCTAATTATAAAAATATTTTTAGTTTTTATTGAAGAGAAAACTTCTATAGTGCGGTTTGAATAGGGAGTAAATTCATGTAAGTCTTCATCAACATGGTCACGTGACGTGTTAACGATAATACTATATCCGTTCCTATTAGTATAACTTATTGCGCTGTAAAAAGTTTTGATTTACAGGTTTTAATTTAAGATGAAACAATTAATTTGGATATTCAAAAATAATGAATGTTTGTTTATAGTTTAAAGTTTTCACTTCTGTCGCTAGTCGTCATGACTTCTTTGATTTTTTTTTTGTGCATAGGTGTAGCGTTATGGCCCAAGATAGTGTGCACGCTAAGTCTATTGGAGGGACTGGTTCTTAAGTGCAACTGTCGGAACACACGTGTAGATATCTGGCGGCAGATTTTCAATTTGTGGATGGTACTAAGGCAGGCGGGCATTAGAAAAATTCCTACCACCATGCTATGGTTTCATTAAGATGTTTTCCGTATCCCGTGTGTGAATATTTATGTATCAAGTGAGGTGGTACATTTCACAGTGCAGTTAGTGCAGTGCAGTGCAGTTTGTTGTGTTTTTCGGATCAGTCATTATACATCTATAAGCTTATAATCTAACATAATAGTGGCGATCTCAGATGGATTGTTGATCGCTCAGTGGTTACTTGCATTTGTATTATTATTTTCAGAAACGTGTCGTCACGCAGTTGAAATTTCTAATACTGAAAAAGATAAGGAAATAATAAGACAGCAACAATCATCAATTGCCGGACTTTTATAGATACTTTTTCTAAACAAACGGCATTTACTTTGATATATTAAATAGGTTTCTTAGTTTCTTTTTGTTTTAGATTTTATTTGATGTTATTTTTGTTGTATCTATATTATTGAAATTACTTGGGACATCATGTATTATTCATATTTCATTCCTGTCTCTATAGACGAACAATAGCTACTTTATTTTTTTTAGTTCGTTTATTTTAGTAGTACTGTCCTCGGTTGTCTTTTTACTTTTTAGTAAGTTCAATTATAACTTAATGTCAATATTTAGATTAAGTGACACATTTCTTAACCTTTTATGTATATTTTATAAGGTTAGTGTTTTGACACACTGGGGCACTGGCTCTCAAGTGCACCTGCCAAAACGCACCCATAGGTATTTAGCACCAGACTTTCATCTTGAGGCTAGCCAGGCGGGTATTAGAAAATGCTGTGCCACCATAATATAGTTTCATCACGATATTTACTTTTATCAGGCGGTCATACTTTTTGCAGAAATTATAACTCACATTCATCGACGCTGTATCCGTAGACACTATCACTGAAACATCATCGCTTATAGTAATACCGTTAATTAAAAGAGAACTATAGTTACCTGATTCAACTAATCTAAGGATCCTTTCCTTGGCTTTAACGGAGATGACAGGTCCAACGTCAGTACCGGGTACGTGCCCCGCGTTTACTTTTAGTTCTTGAGCACGCTTCACCAAGTCCGGAATCCACTCCTTCGCTTCACCTGTTTAACATAAACATTTTCTTTTACTCTTATAGACGTTTTACAATCCCAGACTGGATCTCAAATGTAACCTAACTTTAACTTTTTACAAACATGAGCTTTTTGCTGGTTGGGTTTGGGAAGAAATGTGGTTTTTATCCCTATCTAAATAATCGTTTGTGCAATAAGAAATAAGAAAGAATGTAATGATTGACTTTAATTTGTTCTATTCAAATAGTTTATTATCCACATTATTATTATTTATTATTGTTGCATTATTATATTTATTTCATAAGTAAAACCCGAATACTTACTTACTATTTCGATGTCATGTGTCATAGAATATTTTAACGCATACGCTTTGCATTTATAACATTAGAGTTACTGGATTCATTACGAGTGCTATATAGGGAGGAATGTAAAATTTGATATTTCGAATGAAGAAGACATCGAATCGAATCGACAAAAGAATTTGGCTGTCAATCTAAATAAGAAGTCCAAAATGGACGGACGTGTGAGAAATTATAATATCGTGCAGCCTTAGTATACCATACATAAGTTAAATATATTATTATTATTATTATTATTAATATAATATACGCCGGATGCCTAGGACGCCGCTACTGCACCCATGATGTTTTATGACGTGGGAATTAACAAGCGTAGGCTCCTCTAACTGTATCCGATATCGGACGAGCGCCTGGCCAGAGAGGACCTTACCATGACCCACTTAGCAGGTTTACTTATACACGCTGTATTTTTTTTATTAATCTATGTAAAGGACACCTTCGGTAATATACGTAAATTTATTCTCATATAATATTTTCATTTCATTATCTTCTAGAAGACATTAATCTAAATAAGATTAATTGTCCACGTGACAAGAGTTAAAGCTGGTTTTTATTGTTACTGAAAAATAATGTATTTTTGTAGTTACAGTAAATGTATAAGTAATGTAATAAGATAATATGTACAGACCGACAAATACGGCGGTGCTGAGCGCCATGCAGCGTTGTCCCGCCGCGCCGAAAGCCGCTCCAGCCAACTGGTTCAGGGTGTGCTCCTTGTTCGCGTCCGGCATTATTACACCATGGTTCTTGGCGCCCATGTTGCTCTGGACACGCTTGCCTATCGTTAAGTAGCCATGGAAATTTAAATATATAACATTGTTTATTTTTGCTTCTGCCTATGTAGATATCTGCCTAATACAATAACTTATCGGGACATCGTAGCCAAAAGAGCTTGTATTGTGTTCCTTTCAGAGCCCCGCGAATATAGAGCTCAAGGTCTGCAACGCAACAGTAATAACTGTATTCTTGAAGGACGAAAAAAACAAAATCTCAAAACCTTTATGCGTACATGACGCTAGATTTCATAGGATACAAATAAAGATCAAAATTCTATGTTGATTACTGTTTTTTATGAAAGCTACTGATTTTTTTTTGTTAGAAGAGACAAATATATAACTTAGACATTTTTAGCGGGCCTAACTATTTAAGTTACTCTTAAAACTTAAAACCAATATTATGGACGCGTTGCGGCCCGCGGGGATATGGTTGAGCAGCCTTGAGCTTAAAATAATTCGTTTAGGAATATATCAACCCTGGTATTATTATTATATATAATATTATTATATGTATATAGATTACCTTCACAGAATAATTGTACTTGATATTTTTATCGTAAGGATGAACTACACGTTTGTAATTATCACAAAAAAATATACATTTAATAGACATGCAAAATGTACGACTTTTCAAAGCATATACTGATCATGATATTAATAATTTAATTAGAGCGATGGAAGTTCACAAACTTAGTAATAAAATACTAGCCAAAAGCCCGTTTAGTTTATAGTAAAGTGAAATAATTTTAATTCTATAACACAAAAGGGATGATAGGTGTTTGTATAAATTGGGTCGTGACCACGAAGCATATGTTGACAAAGGATAGAGTCGCAGACATAGCTAGTTCTAGAATAAAATTGCATTGTATTTTATTGATCAACTCACATTAGACTAACCGTGTTCATAGTTTAGAATTTTAAATGCTGTGTAATCCTTGCTTATAAAAAAATTTAAAAAAATCCAAAGCAGTCATGAGGACTGCCGACAGAAGTGAAAACTTAAAACTATAAACAAACAGTTGTTACTTTTGGATATCAAAATTAATTATTTTATCTTAAATTAAAACTTGCACATCAAAACTGTTTACAGCGCAATAAGTTATACTAACAGGAACAGATATAGTATGTACGTTAACACATCACGTGATCATGTCGATGACGAATCGCATGAATTACTCCATATCCAAATCTATAGAAGTTTTCACTTCAATAAAATTCCAGTGCTATTTTAAAACGGTTGTCATTGCTTTTGGTTTGTATTATGCTTAGTAATGACGCAATTTTACAGTGTTAGTGTGTATTAATATCATACCAGCAGCAGATGCTCTGGTGTAGATGTGTTTGCCGGCTCCATCACCGCCGACGAATGAAACTGCTTTAATTGCAGGCTCGTCACAAATGAAGTTAACAGCATCGTGGGTACCGTGGATAATCTATTTAATAGAAATAATTTCAATTATAGAAAAATAATATAATAAAATACACAATAGCTTTTATACGTGAAAATTGTAGGCATATTGAAGTCTTACTTTTATTTTCATCGCTATCGGTTCACTCTATCAAGAGATATTAAATAATATGAATTTAAAGTGTTCTCACGAACGCAGTTCAGTTAATTGCAACACCAAATTAGAGCTAATGTTGACAGTTGAACTCCATATTCGTTAGATGGCGTTGTGCATTTGACGTCATCGTGTAACACGGATATTGACTGTACTGTTATCAAAGCGATATCTCTTGATTTCGACAACCACGCGAACATACTCGCGCACAACTAATATTACACATTATGTTAAATTAGCTGTGTCCACGACTTTGTTCGCATGAAATTAAAAATATGTTAATCATTTTTTCCCGGTTTGGTGACTTTTTTCAAACAGCTTTGTTCCTATAGGTAGTAGCGTGATGTCAATAGTCTAAAACCTTCCTCAATGATCGCTCTATCAAATACAAAATTAATTTTTGAAACTTGTAGTGCCTGAGATTAGCGCGTTCAAACAAAGTTTTCCGTTTCGTTATAATTATATAGATAAGTAAAAGTAACAATAACTATATTGTACTGTGTTTTGTAGCGGTATTAATAAATGTATACCTGTTATAATCAACTTCTTTTTCTTTTTGTTATTATGAATTTGAAATTATGAATAAAAATAATATTAATTAAGTTTTTATTTGTCTACTTCTATATTATTTATTGTTAAACATAACTTTTATATATTTTGTCTTGGTTCTTAGCTGTTGCTAAAATATTATTAGTATTTAGAGTTGTCAAGTTATTGCAAGATAGGTTATTAATATGTTGTAAGTTCTATGTATATATGGTGTAAATGTTCAATACTACATACATTAACAACACCAGGAGGAGCTCCAGCTTCCTGCAGCAATTCCATCATCATAAGGGTCGCGCCAGGATCCTGTTCTGAGGGTTTAACGATGCAAGTGTTGCCAGTCACCAGTGCAGGCGGGAACATCCAAAGGGGAATCATTACCGGAAAGTTGAATGCGGCAACGCCTACAATAATAATTATATATTAAAATAATAATATATTAAGATAATTATTAACTATACAAAAATAAGCTTTCAATAATTGTTGCCTTAATGTTTCAACACACAATTTTTTTTCAACACAATCTTTATATATCAATAGGTAAAGACAAAATAGTTCAATACATTTTTCTCCTAAATCAAGTGATTTTCTTCTTTTTAAGTAGTTAAGGACGAGCTTAAGTTTAAAACATTTTGTAAGCAATAAATTCTTTTCCTACCTTTAAAAGAATATTTAATAATGATTATTGTCAAATATTGACTTCTAGACGATTATTACTATTCTAAAATCAACCATAATTATATTGAAATATGTTGTACTTTTTTAAGTTTGAATGTGAAGTTGTGGAAGCTTCTTCCTGGCAGAGTGTTGCCTTCTTCGTATGATATTGGGTCCTTCAAAAGAGACGTGACCTGGTATTTGAGCAACCCAGGATGACAGCGGTGACTGGCAGTGAATTCTGTTCATTGTCAGTCGCCGCTGATTTGTATTGTACTGTACTTAAAATCAGGCACAGTGCAAGGTACAGTAGAATACAGCCACTCTGCTGCGCAACATAAAAACAATCGTTCTTTAACGGATTTTCCTAAATAGTGTTTTAGATCTCAAGAAACCATTATGTTGAGGCGACGATGACTCAATTGTATGTGTGTATGGACGCCGCGCTAATTGACGTGAGTTCGAATCCCTACAATAAACGTGAGCTTTCGTTGAAGGAAAACATCGCGATGAAAACCAATCATGGTGGTAGGTCTTTTTTAATTCCTTCATGGCTAGCTACTGCCCTCAAGTTGAAAATATGCCGCCAAATATCTATAGGCGTGTAATTGATAATCAGTCCCTCCACAGGTTTAGCGTATCCACTAACTTGGGCCGTATCGTCACTTGATATCAGGTGAGATTGTGGCCGTAACGCTAAACCTATTAAATAAAATATTTATTTTCGGAACATGGTACAATAAACTGCGGTATGTAATGAAAACCCTCGGATTCCCAAAGGAGCGAATTTTACTAGTTAGCTGTCCAATTTTTATAAATATCTAGGTTTTTATGAATTCAGTTATCGTATTGCTGACTAGAATACATTCAATCGATTCAACACAACAAAACAAATGATTCTACAATACTATGGTAATGATATGAAACGACACCGAAAATAAAACTAGAGGGAACACAACAAGGACACCGGTGAAGTTGAAAAATAACGTGATATATTTTATTTCAATTTATTCAATGAAGTAGACACATTCAAGGTGTATTACAGTGTAATCGGCCCCCTAACAAAGGTCATCCACTACTATATTTTTAGATTTATTTATGATGTGACATTTTTGTATACAATTAAATCATAGTTTCTCAAACTGTTTTCGTCGCGCCATCACCATTATCGGTGAAAAAATATTTCGTGGCAACCTTATCGATGAATAATATGTTGCGGTACAGATAGTGTTAAAGCGGTTTAAAAAAATAAGAAATAGCAACGAAAAAGAAAAGATGCTTATCTCTGGCCTTATTAGATGTTTTTCCTGTATAGATTATGCCATTTTTGACCGGTATCATTTTGAGACCTCAAGCGAGGATGTTTAAGTGAAAACAATTTCAAAATTTATAGATCAGTTTTTCTGACTACTACTGCGATACCCGGTTTGGGAACCTATGAACTAAGGTGACAAACAAATGTACAGTGCTCTTGATTTCAAACCGTCACATCAGACTATGAACTTATAAGTCTGGTATAATTGACCGTTGTATGACTAGTTGCTAAATATCCTTATTATTATATCTTAATGATATCTTAATTATAACAGTATTTCACGTATACAATATATTTACACTGTCCATTAATTACTAATTGTCTTAATATAAGGGTAGTGTATATATAATATAAATAGTATTTATTGTTCATACGTTAATTAATGAAGTTTTTGTGTTATTTACATGTATAGCAAAATTGTAACTGGGCCATATTTGTAAATCAAATATTTTTTTAAAACTATAGTCGATCGGTCGTCGTTATCGATATATATGCCAAAAATAATTATTTTTGTTTTTCTGTGTGCTCCATGTTACTCTGATCGATTTTGGTTGATATTGGCACTGTGAGCACTAATGTTATGGATCAAAATATAGCATACTTCTTGTCCCATAAAATGAAAACGACAACGTTCTTCCTAGATAGGAGTTAAAAGTTTATATTTAAGCTAAGGATGGCAATCTAGGATCGATTGATTTTTAATTGATCCATAGCTCTACATGGGTCCAGTGAATCCACATTTCACGTTTAAAAATCAAGGTTCGATTTTTATTTATTTTCATACAACATTATTTCCAATTATTCGAATGTTTTACTCAAACATATATAGAAATTATAATTTTTCACACATATAATGATAAAATCGATTTTTGTGGTATTCTTTTGTTTTCTATGATTGATTTAAAAATGAAAAAAAGATCGAAAAGGAAATGTAAAAAAAAATTATGAATCGATTTTATTGTAAAACAATTCATTTGATTTCGATTCGAATCGATCCAAGAAGTAATATTTTTCAGAAATCATCCCTCATCCCTAATTTAAACCCTGTTTGGTTTTTCATTTTGAAACTTGACACGTATATTTGTTAAATGTTATCTCTTAATGGGATAGGTAACGCTAAGTTTGATCAATTAACCTCTGGAAAAAGTGTTTAGCTACTTGCGTGGTGTTTACTTATATGGTACGTAATTTATAGGCGATAAAAACGAAAAAGACATACACAATTGAGAACGTGTATATTTTCATGCAATACACGTGTATTTCCAGTCTCCAATATAAAAATATATTAAATACTGCTTGCGTAATGAACGGGAAAGAAGTGCCGAGAAATATTCATGTAATCTATTAAAAGTAGATACAGGAATGATAAAATCTGCCGGAGCAACTAATTTATAAATAAAATGTTACCTCCAACGACGCCCAGGGGTACTTTATAACTGTGTGTATCCATGTCCTTAGCAATGTTCTGGATAGAATCGCCCAACTGCAAACTTGTGATGCTGCAGCAGTGCTCCACTGACTCTGAAAAATTAATAAAAACAATAAACAATCATGGATAGTGTAGTATCGTTATGATAGTTTTTTATTGTCGGCCACCTAAATATCTTCTAAGTAAACAAAAACAATGGTTGAATAAAATTATAATAAAATACCCAATCAATGTAATGAGTATATAAAAAATATAAATCAGTTTATTTCTGTTAAAATCATTGGGTATTATATAGGTTAAATTAGTTACTACAATTTCCCTATATGGGACAAACACCAAAAATATAGTCAATGTTTTTTTTTTTCATTTAGATTAATGGTATTTCACTGAAT
This sequence comes from Actias luna, assembly GCA_039707435.1. Lineage (NCBI taxonomy): Eukaryota > Metazoa > Arthropoda > Insecta > Lepidoptera > Saturniidae > Actias > Actias luna. The sequence goes on along the minus strand of JAZHAC010000002.1, from coordinate 8,530,222 downwards.
ATATGAAAGTAAATGGAAGTATACAAGTTAATACAGTTAAAATACACAGTGAATAACAATATTTGACTTTTTATAGTTTATAGGTTTAGCGTTATGGCTACAATCTAATCGGATGTTAAGTGACGATGTGACCCAAGATGGTGGACACGCTAAGAATGAGCTCTCAAGTGCAACTGCCGGAACAAACCTATAGGTTTTTGAAAGCAGATTTTTAACTTGAGGGTGGTAGCTAGCCAGGCGGGCATTATTAAAAGCCCTACCACTATGCTATAGTTTTATCACGATTCCTTCACCGAAATCTTAAGCTCGTTGCAGAGATTCAAACTCACGTCTTCTGACGCTGAGTCCGTACACGCTATCATTGAGCTATCATCACTTTATAATGTACGTAAATTCCCCTTTTTTTACTCCAATTATATTTTCTGTTTAAACTGTAATTAAGTTTAAATTATATATAAAGCACTTTCAATCCTCATCCTATATTAAATACGTGTAAATACAGACTTATGTACTTACGAATGCCTCTAAGCACATCTCCCTCAGCGTCAGCAATTGTCTTTCCCTGTTCTTCAGTAATTTTCGCAGCCAGTTTACTTTGGTTTTCTCTCAGCAGGCGAGCGAATCTAGAAACAAAATCGGCCTTAATTTTTGGATTGATTTCTTATTGCACGCTTCATAACACAATTATCATTACTCTCGACATTCCAAAGTCGAGCAATTATCGAAACTTCAATGATCATTACTTCTAAATTATTTATTCTCATTCAGATTTCAGATCATTAAATCTTTTGTGTTTTTACGGCAATGCAAATGTTATATTATTCAGAGAAATACTCTCACACTAGATAATTTATAAATTCATTTATTTCATTACATACTGAAAAAAATCATATTAAATAAAATAAAAAAAACATGGACTTCGAGATGCCTGTGTGTATGGATATTTAACGATTATCACCCAAAATACTTAATGTTAATACATATCCTAATGGACTATTTCTTGTTTAATAGCTCTGAAATGACATCGGATTACTTTCCATTTAATATGAATGCTTAAATCTATGTCATTCAGTTATAATTACATTATGAGGGGTGCACTTTTGGATTTTCCAAACTATTGTTGATTGTTTCTTCAAGGCAATGTCATTATGATAATAGTCGTATAGATATAGGACAATAACAAAGGTCAGATATCAATTAAACTATTACGTGATTATCGGATAGATATATACAGTATACATATACCTACCAAGAACTATATTATGACTATTCTTCATATTAAAATAATGATAGCTCAATTCTAGCGTCTACGCCGTGTCAGTGGATGTGAGCTCGTATCCATCTACAAAGAGGTTGAGCTTTCGGTGAAGGAAAATCATAGGCACGAAACCATGGCATAGTGGTAGGGCTTTTTTTATAATGGCCGTCTAGCTAACTACCACCCTCAAGTTGAAAATCTGCCGTCAAATACCAATAAGTGTGTTCCGGCAGTTACACTTGAAAGCCAGTCTTTCTACTAGACTTAGCATATTCACCATTTTGGGCCACATCGTCAGTTAACAACACCAGATAAGATAGTGACCATAACGCTTAGACTTCCTCTAACTGTAGAGTAGGCCACTGTCTACTTACTTAAACATAAGTTGCTGACGTGTCATAACAGTACTCTGGCTCCATGATTTGTAGGCTCTTTTAGCGGATTCCAAAGCAGCATTCAATTCTTCCTTCGTCGTTTCCGGTACTCTACAATGTAAATAACAGTTACGTTTTATTTACATTATACTTGTTTGTTGTTATTTTCCCTTATGTTATCGAACGCATAAATATTTTATTATTAGATAACAAATTTGACATTGACTTCAATACTGTTCATGGCAATTTGAATATTGTTTTAAAACTAACATTAGTCGCCTATTAATAACGTGAACAAACTTAAATTAAAACCAAGTTCTCATGCCGTTTTTTATACTTTCTGCCTCTATGTAACAGGTAAACAAACTAACATTCTCCTTCATAAAAGTAGTTAGGAAAGAAATACCCCATACACCAAGCACACAATAAATCCAAACGATCAAACGGGACGTCTATAGAAAGTCCGGTCATAATGTATAGTAAACAATGGAAAACAAAAAAGGGCGGAAATTAAAAACTAACTCTATTTATAGAACTAAAAAGGTAAGTTAAAGGGTAACATTTTTACCAAAAGGAAAGAAAACATATCCGGTGGTAAAATTTTAAAAGACTTGACAAAAATATTTTTCCTAAAGGTACTTAATATAATTTTATATCAAATAAAAATTTCAAATGAATTAAAATGTTCATACAACGAATAATGTTAATTCACAATATTTGGCCAGCTGATAACCATTTGCGAAACTTTATCATTTTAATAATAACACGGAGCGAACAGTTGTTGATGTAATAAATCGTATCACGTAAATATAATTGAGATAATAGCTAAAATTAATGATAGATTAAAAATGGTCATATCAAAAATCAAGACATTATGAGGCGTGGACTAGATACATTTTTTCGATAATTAAATTGAATTAGGATATGTCTTACTAAGCTAAATTTAATAGGTTTACACTGCAAACAAAATAGAATTACTTTCACTGATTATATATGACTAGCCTTGCCTTGACTTCGCTCGCGTGGAACTAAAAATTATTTAATAGTTTATGCCCGTTTTTGTAACATTTTTCAATACAGCTTTGTGCCTACTGGTGGTAGCGTGATGTTAAATAGCCGAAAGCCTTCGTCGATGATTGCGCTATTAAATTCAAAAAGAATTTGTGAAATCCGATATGTAGTTACTAAGATTAGCGCAACCAAACAAACTTTTTCGCTTTATAATATTACCTAATATAGATGATCAGAGAAACATATAGCATAAACATCGCCGACAGTATTTCTAGCACATTCAAGGATAAAGCCGAAGCTATAATATATATTAATATACTCAAATATATATTACGGTATAGCAAGCTGCCACAGACGGTGGCTATGTTATAATATATATTTCTGCACTCATTAGATGCGTCCTTGATGCTTAAAAAATTTAACTGTTGCGTGATAACGCGTATTCCGCACGCATCTACTGAACTTGCAATTCGAGTAGGGTCAGCCAAGTTTGAAATGTAATAATAAAACACATTGTATAAATATATAATACACATTTATGATTACTTTAACATTACTTATATAAATATCGATTATATATCTATTATAGCTAATGTCCCGGAATCAAAACTAATTTATTAAACTTTTGTCTTTTTGTTTTTGAATATTTTTTGTAATTTGACATATTTGGTTGCTCCAAGGAATGGTTGTTATTAAACATTCGTTTGCTTAAACAATTCCAGTATATTTTATTATATAAATTACTTTATTAGAGTATTTTTATAACATGAAATAATGTTACTTCATACACTTAAGTTGTAAATAACTATTAACATTAATGTCTTGAAACAAAAACCAAGCTCCATCAGTACAAATAAGTATAAATTAAGCAAAAACACTTAATAGTATTCATTATAAGTATATTATAAAAGTATACACACCTGCCAATGACTTCATTAGTGGCTGGGTTAGTTAGCTCAATCCAATTGGTTGTCTTGGAATCCACATACTGTCCATCAATGTATAGTTTTGTAGCAGGAACTGCACTGTTATAGTTTCTGCGCAGTATTAAATGAGACTGAAATAGAATTGTTATTATTAAAAGTAAATAGTTTGATGGTCCAGCAAAAAGCCAGTCCTATAGCACTCTGCCCAAGCACATATTGAACTCAGATCCTATGTTGAATGAGGTGTTAATTAGGCAGTTTGAATGAGGTATTACTTAAATTGCATTATATCTAATTGTATAATCTTCAATATAGTAATTTCATTCACACTTCCTTATTTATTCAAAATAACAAGTTGTTAGAGTCAACTGATATCTTTTGTAATCATTAATGACTTCTGTCTTACTTTGCAGAGGATTAAATGTTCCAAACCATGCATCTTTACATGTCTTTGTGTCATATTACATTCAACTTTATAAACTATCTTTCAATTACAATTAAAATAAAATATTATTGTTTTATAAAATTAATCATAAATATTGTTTTATAAAAAAAAAAGAGAAAGTCGTAATAAACAAATATCAAATGACAACAGAACTACAAAAACAATAAATCCAAATTACACATTCAAATTATTTGGCAGTTGCTCAAGACGTTGTGCCAATTTTAATAGCATAAACAGTATTATGAATGAGGAACCCAGATGGTTTATGTATGCATTTGCTACCTTAATGTGATAGATTATGAAACAGAAAAGATTTGTGGATGATCTGATTTGGGATAGTTAAATTTGAATCACAAACACTACCAGAAGAGTATAAAATTATAAAAATTACATATAATCAAACATTTTACACACTTGTTAAGCCTATAGAATGGTATGGTTCAAAGGTTAGTAGCAATGTAAATAGAACAGTATATTTAAAATCAATATCTCAAATACTGATCAAACCTTAAAATTATCACATGGTGTTATGGCCAAAATCTTATCTGATGTTAAGTGATGATGTGGCCCAAAATGGTAGACAAGTTAAGCCTAGTGGAGGCCCTGGCTCTCAAATGTATCTGCCTGATCACACCTATAAGTATTTGGAGGCCGATTTTCAACTTGTAGGTGGTAGATAGACAGGCGGCCATTAGAAAAAGCCCTACCACCATGCTATGGTTTCAACACAATGTTTTCCTTCACCAAAAGCTCAAGCCATTGTAGATGGATTTGAATTCACATGTCTTGATAAGATGTCCATTCATACCACCAACTGAGTTATCATCACTTTCTTAATAATAAACTATACTTCAGTCAACAGAAATATTTTGAACAGATAAATTTACATAGCCAGAACTATATAAACTGACATTGAAATCAGCTAGCTAATAATATAAGTTTCTATAGTTTTTCAAAGTATCTTTAAAGATAGATGTGAATAAGTAAAATTACTTGATTTTATACCATCAAATTTCTTTCTCAACATTGATATCAAAGTATATATAAGAGAACATATAGTGTTATATTTTGGCATTTAACACAAGGGTGAGAAAAGAATAAGAACATTTATATAGATAAAAAATCTTGAAAATTTGCGAGAGTAAGTAAAAAAAGGCTTGGTGAAATTATATTACTTCTATATAAAATTATATGAATATAAAAGTGTCCACAATTATTATTATTTAATACCAAAGTAAATTTTGATTCTGAAATACATCCATCAATCTGTGTTTACTACATAAAGGATTGTTGCGTAAATATAAAAAATATTTAAATTTTGAATCGAACAGTAACGTGATGAAACATTCTACTGCGCAACAAACTGCTAGAGTCAGTTATAAATTATGTATTGATTTTAAATACCAAATTGTGTGAATGATTTATAAGACATCTTGTTTGTTTAGAACTCACCTATTCTTTATTATCTGATCGTCAGTGAAGGAATTTGAGACAAAAATATATTTGAATTTCTACCTAATATCGTATATTTTTTAAACGGTTCGCATCTTTAAAGCCCCATCAATAAATAATAATATATTTTAAATATTACTTTAACAGTGATCAAGTATAGTTTAAGAACACTTGCTTTTTATCAAATCTTCTTAAAATCAATTTTTAAATAATAACTTACTTCGGATTTCAATAATTTCAGCATCGCAGAAGCCATAGTAGATATTTAAATAAATTTGTAATTTAATATCAAGGCAGCAATTGAGCGGCTAGCTACTATGGATAGGGGGCAAAGCCAACTGATTAAAATACAAACGTTTTAACCTTGAGTTGATAAAATAAATTCAGTAAAGTCGTCATACTACGCAAAGTAGTTTTGTTTTGGATTTTTGATTAGTTGGGGGACGTTCCAATTATATTAACATTGCACTGTAATAAAGAACTCTTTTTTTGTCTTTTAGCATTTTAAGCATTTTGAATACATTATAAAAATAAAGGATGTTATGTTTCTGAGGTTTATTTGACTAATTATTAAGCTGAAGTACATACTATCGTCAGTAATTATTATTTTAAAATATTATAACTTTATCAGAAACGAAACGTTAATTGGAACACTGCCATTTTGACAAGTTATATGCAACGTATATAATTATTACATAGCAAATGTATAATTACAGTTGTTTAAACAACATAAAGGTACAACATATTTGCTATATATTGTAAAAATTCTGAAGTAAAAAACATGATTATTATGAGTAATTATAATCGACTTTAAATGAAAATAAATAAGATCGCAGGAATGTTGAAAAACCAAACTCGGCAAAAAATATTATTTAGTATGTTGCAGTATCGGTAGATGTCGCTATACAGTTATATTAACAATACGTGTACACTATGTACAAATTAAAAAATGTATATTTTTATATCTTATAATTTCCCAAAAATAATGCCCGTTTAATATACTACATAATAATGCCCGTTTAATACATAATAATATTCGCATATAGCAGCATGAATATATTTTAAGTATTATTGTGTTTCTGATGATAAAAACACACTAGGTGCAATCTAAAAATAATGATGACCACGAGATATAGACAATGCCTGGTGTATTGTCGCTGTAACGCTTGTTAGTAAGAATTTATGTAGCTGGGTAGACCTGGATTGATCACGAATTCTAAAAAATTCTAAATTACAATCTAAAAGACGTATATTACTCCTATTGTATGGTAACTCAGCTAATCAAAATGAAGGCCCTAATTAAATTAATTATCTAAGGATTTACGCAATTAAAAAAATTTAATACTTGTTACAATTCCATTGGGATTGATGGCCGCAGGATCTGATTACATAATCTTATAAATACAATATATAATCATTGCTGGCAAATATTAAACAACAGATTCGACCACACTTTATATTGAACTGTAAAAAATAATATTTGGTAATTGAATTTTGTAATATAAAAAGTACAATTTCGTATTAACATTGTTTTGTACCACGTTTGAAAGATGATTGAATGAAGGAAATGAAAAAAAGAAAATAAAGAATGAAAGATTTGGTTGCTTTAGTCACTAATCGATCAAAAATGCTTGGTTATTATTTATAAAAGATAGATAAATAAGTATTAAAAATCGCTCAAAAGATTAAAAACATACTTGTTGCTTAAACTTTTTGGTAAGTTTATATATGCATAAGCTTTCTTTTATAAGCTTTGGCGATTGCCCAGGTTTAAATTGACACCACAAGAGTGTTGGTACTAAACAGCTGTAAAGAGTTTAGGTACTCCTGAGACCGGTAGATCAGAACTCACGTAATTGATAATACAATAACAATTAATAACATGTATTAGGAAATAAAATCTAGGTGCATTTTGATCTTACCTCTTACCCTACCTGGGTAGGGTAGGTACAACATGTTTTCCTCTACCAGGCTCTTCTTTCAGCAGTCAATTTAGTATTTACACCTTTTATACAGATATCATTTCTCACACAATCCTTCCTCAACTATTATATCGTAATTTGTGATTTGACTTAGTATTTTATGACTAGTCGCCTGGCTGAAACCATCCTTCCATGGGATTAAGCTTCTAGATTATATATTGATATATTATAAGTTTTGTATGGTTCTCTTATTATTTGGTCATATCGAGCCTTTTCAAGTGTTAGCTTGGTCGGTGATCGTCTCTTTATAATGTAAGATTTATCGTTGATCGTCTCTTTATATTAAATATAATATAAAATGGTTTAAATATTTACACGTTTGATTAAAAATAACTTTATGGATTGAAATTAGAATTTACATGTTTGGTTAAAAATAACTTTATTGATTAATTAAAAAAGTATGAATTGCAATTTCAAGAACATAGATGATGATATAAAGGAAAGACTGTTAGATGGCATTTATTGTAATTCAGTTTGATTAGAATTATAATTCAGTAAGATTCGAATTATTGAAGGAAGCTGATCATTAGATAAAATAATCGATATTGGGACAACAGCAAAGATGACCTTTAAATTAGTATTTAACCAGGAAAAAGAACAGGAGCAAAGACACAAATGTTACAATTACAAAATAAAAATAAAAACAGACATTTAAGTTCACATACGTTAATGAATAAACAAAGTGGTTCGTATTTTGGTTGTAACAAGAATGGATGTTTTAAGGCCTAATATTCTCTACTAAAAAAATCTGTAGTGAGTGCGGTCTAAAGAGGGTTATATTCAAAGTTTGCAAAAAAAAAAACAATATATATAATTTGAATTTGTTAGAAGCCACAGACAAAGAACTCAAGAATACTGAAGAAGATAAAAGCATACAAAAGGAATCATAAACTTTTGACATTTTAGTAATAAAGACAAAGTGCTGGCTGTAGCCAGGAAAAAGAACAGGAGCAAAAACACAAATGTTCCAATTACAAAATAAAAATAAAAACAGACACGTAAGTTCACATACATTAATGAATAAATAAAGTGGCTGGTCAGTGTAAATGAGCACATTTATGGCCTCCAAGGTAAAAAAAAAGATAAAATAACTAAACATAAAATGATAAATATTAATGATATTTAAAGTAAAAGTAAATCAATGTGTGAGTTGACCCGAGTGCAAAACCAATTTTCATGCCAGTAAGAATAGTATTAAAGTATAAAGTAAATAAAGAAACTGAAAGAAACAGATTGAACCAATGGAGTACTCTGAGTGGGGTACACCTGTAGTATATGTTTTGAAACCAGATGGAGTTACAGGAGGCATATGTACAAGCCTTATTACACAAAGAATCTCTGGAACGAGTAAGAATCGAACTGATGATTCAGAAGATACTTGGGTAACCGCTGTACTCTCGAACAAAAAGTTCTGCTGAATGCTTCTGACAAAATACTTGATTGATAAAAGTGATAAGTAAAATTATGAAGAAGGCCATAAATGAGGCAATGTGCGCATATTATTACTATAAAGGTATACGGATTCACCTGGTCATTATAAGCAAAAACTGTTTAAGTGCAACATTTACACCTAAGTATGAGAGAAACTTCTAAAGTGCTCCATGCTAAGAGCAAGACCCACTGAAGTCAGATGAGTGGAACCATTGAAGTGCAATAGGCACATAACTTCATTATTATTGAACCTTCTAAAGTGCACGAGGTGCACATTTATTATGAGAGGGGCCATCGAAGTGCAATGTGCACGTGACCTCTATGAGAGGAGCCATTGAAGTGCAATGTGCACGTAATGTCATTATTAATAAACCTTCTGAAGTGCTCGAGGTGTACATTTATTGTGACAGATGCCATCGAAGTGGAATATGTACATGACGTCGCTATGAGCGAATTCAAGAAGTGCAAAGTGCACATTTAAATCGCTATGAGCGAAGCCTCTGAACTGTAAAGTGCATATTTAAATCGCTATGAGTGAACCTTTAAAGTGCAAGGTGCAACATGTATCTCGCTATGAGCGAATCTTTAAAATGCAAGGTGCATATGTATCTCGCTATGAGCGAAACTCTCAAAGTCAAAGTCACGCCGCGTCCTTCGTGTCTAAATTTCATTTAATTTTCCATGCGACTATTTGGCGCCAAATTAAAAGTAGCCCGAGCTAACTCTTTAAAATTTTAAAAACCACTTACACAAGTGTAGCGATAGTGAGCGAGCGAAAAATCTAGATTCTAGAATTAAGGTTTTTAATACTGGGCTCGGGGATGCACACTTCTTTTTATTGGGCATACATACAGCTTTAGGAGTGAATAATTTGTTACGATTTTTGTTTTGCGTATTTTATTTTGGAAACCCAGTGCAGTAGTGTAAAACTCATAGGTACGCATAAAAATTTGTTGATTCTTATCTTCGACTCTTTCAGAATGTCCTGTGGGTCTAAATCGAAACACAGTTATTTTTAACTTCTAATCCTCATAACATACCGTAACTTAAATAATAATAAAACTACTGTTATTATCGTTTTATTTAAGAGTTCACATGACTCCCTCAATAGACATAAACAAGAAAATCGTAATTTTTCCACACTAGTTACGTCTCTCCTATTTACAAGACTGGATATCTTATTGTCATCTGGCTTACTTAATAACATTAAAGATATTAATTTTCTAATATGTCTGCAAATGTTATGAATCAATTTTAAATAAGGTCTAAAAGGGTGTTTGATGTGTTAACATCTACCGAATTAACAGTGCATGTTATTTAACAAACTGCCTATAGCATCCGGTAGGGTTGTCATAGCGGGGTCGGGTCACAAAGACCTCGTTGATTGGTAGAACAGCACACACTGTTAGACGATTGATAAACTAACACTTGATCAAACATGATATCCTTAGCGGTACATAACACATTACAGTTAAGGCTTAAAGAGGTGTTTTACAAAATGAGATAGTTATTAATATTCTGTTATAATTTATATATATTCCTTTTTATTTCTAAATTTAATATTACTCTTGAAACTTGGTTGAAATCTACAACGGGAATATTTTCATTGTTACCGAGAATATTTTAATTAGTACAACTGATAAAAAAGTATAATAGAAAATTTATTATAGCAATTATTTCAGTGACTTGTTGCTTCTCGGAAACTGCTGTAACGACCTTGATATTTTCTAAGATAATGATTTATTTTCCGAATTTAGGAACAAAGCTCGATTGCGTATAAGTGCTATGTTATTTTATACTGTACAGTGTATTACATATGTCTTTTACTTTTTCATAAACAAACAATTATTTCAAACAAGGACAATAAGGACTATTTCCTACAACTACATTTAATACATTGTTTGATGTAAGGACATATTAATTTATGTAATCCAAAAATATTAGCTTCAGGTCAATTGTAAATATGTGCGGTCAAAATGTAAATCATTTTTCATAAATTCCATTTTAGACTTAATTATTCAGACTTAATTATTCCATCAACTCCATTCTATAACAGGACGATCAGATGCGGCGAGGGTCTTCACCCGTACATAGTTGATATTCCCCCGATCTGAACGAAACGTTTTGCAGCTTATTCTATAATGCGTACCGTAAGGATGTGAATTTCACTACCAGCGTCTGTCTTTCTTATATTCTACAATTTGGAAGTTTTCAAACGGAGATTGAACAGGTACTTCTTGAGTAAGCGCGTCCCATCATAGGCCACATCGTCACTTACCATTAGTTGAAATTGTGGTCAAACATTCTCTTGTTCGATAAAAGAGAAAATCAGCCGACCGGCAAACTTATTACTATAAGTGATACTATAATGTGAAATAAGCAATTATAAAATAAAACTGATATAGCATATTAAGACACACGGGCATAAAATATAGTGTTTATCAACGCTGTCCGTATTTCAGTTGCGTTGTTCGTGGTTAGATAGTCAATATTTCTGAGCATCGAACGTGTGCCGACTGTAAGTTATAAAGATTGCAACATAATATATTTTCCTGTACGAAATGACGCGCACGGTATCCGTCCACTAAGTTTTGTATTCCATAATGAATACTAAGTTAGATTGTTCATTTGTATAGACACAACATCATAGTATGCCGTTCTCTGAAGTGGACGTATGCTTTGCGATGTTTTTTACTCTATATATTTATATAACTTACTGGTTGTGCCTGCGACTTCGTTCTATATTTGCTAGATTGCTCGTTTTTGTAACTTTTTAATACACCTTTGCTGCTATTGGTGGTAGCGTGATATTAAATACCCTTAAGCCTTTCTCAATGATTGTTATATCAAATAAAAAAAGAAGTTTTGAATCCGACCGTAGTTTCAAAGATTAGCACGTTCATAGAACAAATAAACTTTTCCGCTTTATAATATTAATAAATACAATACGAATGTAAAGAGATAAAGTATTTCTAAGAGCTTAATCTGTGGAACTACTGAACAGAATAAAAAATCTTTTTACCGATAGGAAGATGTATCGTCTACATTATGTAAATCATAAAATTCTACATTTTTAATAAAGCAAACTAAGTAGCTGCTGCTACAATATAACAAATTCCTAAAAGCTACAGTTTATACGTTTTATAAAGAATAATATATTTTAGTACATTCATAGATGAAAACATAGAACAATTTTCAATCTAGGAAATACAAAATAAAAAGTAAGTTTCATGATAATGGATCCATAATAGGATTTAAAATATTCAAAAACGACAAAACTATTTAGCACATTTCAAACAAAAACAAATAGCAGATTAATTTGAACAATTATATACGTATATTTTCTTTGAACCGTATTTAATACCTATGCTGACATAATTATGTAGCTTCGAAATATACAATCTATGAGCCCTCGTGGCTCGTGGATGTTACTACACTTCAATGATTGGTTCTTTGGAGCTTACTATAAATCTATAATAACTTGTCAATCAACATACTAGTTGCAAATGAATATGTAGAAATTATCAGTTTTTTTTCCGTAAACGTTTTTATCCGCGTTTTTATAACTAGAAAACAGCAGAAGTAACTTCAGTTATCAATTTAATATGAGATTAAACTCGACTTATTATACACTATCATAATATTACGTTTTTCTATAGGTGTTGGACAGTAAGAACAGAAAATTATATTTAAAAAATAAGTTTCTCTTCTAAACTGGGTAGGACACACATTTTCTGGCGAACAATACTATACAATTTCTAAATATCTCAATTTTTTACGGACCGTCCTGCATTACGCCTAAAATATTTTCAGGTTCTTACATTTTCTTAACGAGATGGAGACGGTGATGGACTTATTAACTAATGGTAATGTAATTATATTTTACATTAATACTTCAGTAATAAAATATTAGCATAATAAATAATAGTATTTAAGACTAAAATCCAAAAAATTATAATTTTGGCCTCTATATTAATAACAAACAACTACATTACTACATTCTTTACAATTTTTATAATATATTTAATTTTCAGATTTGGCTGCTGTTACAGTTTTAATATAAATATATACACATTCTTATTATATGTTACAGTTTCTCATGTTCCTGACAAAAAAATAATTTCTCAAAGCGCATATAATTGGGCTCGATGGATTGCTCGCTAAAAGGTTTGTGCGTTATTCACGAAAGGTTAAAACTGTAGATTACACGTTTATATTTTATTTGTTATATTTTATTTTATTTTGAGCAAACAATAATTATATTTACTGTTGTAAATGTAAATGTTTTGTAACTGACTGTTTTCATTAAAGCGATAAAACTTTAATTTTACCTTAAAATGATTCTACCTTAATATTAGTGTTTGTGTGACTTCATTAACTTTTGAAAGAACTGCCCAAATTCAGGAGAACAACGTTTATAGGATGGTCGATTGTTGTTAATTTATTAAATATCAAGATATTCTGATTCTGGCCGAATGTGATAACACCAGTTTTTCGTATAGTAACGCTGCTCAGATGTCGGGTGTAAGATTTAATTACAATGACAGCACTATGGTACTTCTAATCTTGTACTGGTTTTGGAATGTTCCTCGGTCAGTATGATAAGCTATGTTATCGTATGACGCAATAATATTTTTGATGTGGATCAATTTACTGATACAAAAGTGGTCGGAGTTCGAGAAGTCAACTTCTCGATGTTCCGATTACATTTATCACGATTTCTTGAATTTTTCCGAAGACTGCTAATGGGACCATACCATACCGTATTCTAATTATGTATATCTCATACAATGTAGAGAACCGACTGAAATATTTTTATTTTCAGAACTAAGTGACGCTGTTTATTGTAGATGCTTGCTAGCTTCACTAGGTTTTGAGGTCAGTGCAGCAAAAAACGCAGCAAAGATGCTGTAAGGATTGCTAAGTGGTACGAGCACCACGTCGATGACGTGAGTTTGAGTCCTTGCAATGAACCTGAACTTTGTTAAGGAAAACATTGTGATAAAACCATAGTATGGTGGTTAGGCATTTTTCTAATCCAGCCTTGTAGTCCTATCATCGTTGAGTAGAAAATCTGTCACACCTATAGAGGTATTCTGGTAGTTGCACTTGAGAGCCAGTACCTACATTAGACTTTCTGTGTCCACCAACTTAAGCAACATCGTCTTTGTCCACCAGATAAGATTGTGGTTAAGCCCTAAAGCTATATAAATAAACAAAATCAACTTGTATTCGTGAGAATGTCTCGTGCTATTATTTCTCAAAATTCGCCTCTATGTACTATGTATTAAGCAATAGATAGTAGATATTTGACTTAAGGTTGTGCTCAAGCCAGACTACAAAGCTAAACGCTAAAATTTTAAGATCTGTTATTTTTAAATTTAATTCTGACCTGTAGTCAAAACATCCTTACTAATATTATAAATGCGAAAGTAAATTTGTTGGTTTGTTTGTTACGCCTTTACGTTACGTTTTCACGCCTAAACCGCTGAATTAGTTAAGATGAATTTTAGTACAGATATATATGGGTCCTAGGAGACGGAGACTACTTTTTCTCGCGAATTCTTTATTGATAGTGGGGTAAATAGAGGGATAAACTTTGTATGAAACTATTTATTGCGTCATCCGATTTATAAGCGATTGTAGCTCAGTGGTAATGTGTACGAGTTCGCCTCAAGGGACGTGAGTTTGAATACACCTACAATGAGCTTGATTTTGGTATAGAGATGGGAACCTGAAGACAGTAATAGGCTACATTTTCTAGCTAGAAACTTATTGTAAGTGGGGTAAAGAGATAAACTATGGATAAACTATCTATGCAACTTTTTATTATGTCAACAGATTTGTTTCACAAAATCATTATTAATGATTAATTATTATTAATTTAATATTAATCATTATTAATGCGAGCGAAGCCACGGGTAAAAGATAGTATACTATTAATATTGTTTTCAGTGAGCCTGTTCTGATTATTAGGTTTCAAAAAATCATTTATATTTAAAAATCAACATCAAAAACACATTTAGGGTTATTTCTGAATAGTTACCAAATATATTTAAAAGTGGGCAGTACATAGGTAGTAAAAAGTATGAACATTCGTCAACATTTCACATAAATGAACGATGTATGAAAATTTTGAGAAAAACTCATAAATATAAGGTCAATGTTCTGGTAAACGACCGCAGACATGATCTCACTGTCTATGAGTAAAACGTGACAAACCTTTCAGCCTTGGAATATATAATTATTTACTTTTGTATACACAAAGTATGTACCTGTCAAATCTATTTTCATATCACAGCGTAGGTAATATCTACGTCATTTAATGCTTTCAGCTACGTTCATTCAACCGCGTAGTTTTTTATTCCTATAATTTTGGAAATCGGATAAAACCAATTTTCGAACCTGATACATATATAGTAAATGGGATAGATATCACAGGTTTTTAATTACTGCCTAAGTAGTTTATGATTTTTATTAT
Source organism: Actias luna (assembly GCA_039707435.1). Classification (NCBI taxonomy): domain Eukaryota; kingdom Metazoa; phylum Arthropoda; class Insecta; order Lepidoptera; family Saturniidae; genus Actias; species Actias luna. Next base: position 8,514,862 of record JAZHAC010000002.1, on the reverse strand, counting down.
CATTGATTATAATTTTACTACCGATTTTTCAATTTTGTGGTCATCTATATCTGTTAAGATATCTTAATATTATAAAGCGAAATACGTTTGATTGTTTATTTGAACGTGGTAATCTTAGAAACTACAATTCCGATTTCAATAAATATTTTTTATTTCATAGAGAAATGATTGAGGAAGGCTTTAGGCGCTATTTAACATGACTTATGAACATTTTTAACTTCTATCTCTTATAACTGGGGACCCTTTGGTTGCATCAAATACTAGATGTATTAATACATATAATATTAATCTGTAGTCTTTGTTTATAGGTACATATAATTTTATTATATGTAATATGGATGGGGTTAGCATTTGTTCGCAATCTTATGTTATTGGGTAATGGGCCTAAGATGCTTCCGGGCTGGAAACCGCAGACATAAGCTAGTCATTTATAAAGTGAAAAGTTCTGTAATAGTGTTAAACTGGAGATCGTATTGTCAAACGCAAAATCAGTGCGCCAGAAACTACGTAACTTTTCTGTTTTTGTAGTATACTTAACATTGTATTATTTTAACAAAAAATCCATTAAATTTACTGTGGACAACATTTTTGTGACTCTGTTCGGCAAGATATTACAAATTAGTCGAATAGGATTTCAATATTTTCTTCGATAACGATCTAAGCTGAAGTTTCTAGGTTTTCTGGTATTCCTTAGTACCTTTCTTAGTAAGACACTTTTCTGCGTAATGTGAAAATAGATTTCTATCAATATGAAAATGGAAGAATAAAAGTTATGATATTATATCGTTCATGTTACTTTACTAGCTAGGGTTGTAACATGACAAACATATATTTTTCCATAAATTTGTTTGAATGTTAGATTAATTAGTACCCTACTAGAGTGTGCAAAACATGATCGTGTGCAGTATGAGACGCACGTAGGTGCGCTGATAAGAGTGGTTCAATGACCCGCGTATCGGTCGACCACAGAATCCAGTGCGACGCGGTGCGACGCAGCTCAACGTGCCGAATGAGCACCACACATGCATAACAAATAATATGTAAAAACAATAAACACAAATTCATGAAAAATCTACATGACTATTGACTATATAATTTAAAATGTAATCGAAGACTGTTCAAAACGTCAAACATGATTTCCATTGTGCATTATTGCATGGTGGTAGGGCTTTTTCTAAAGCCCGCCTGGGTAGCTACCACCCTCAAGGTGTAAACCTGCCGCCAAATACCAATAGGTGTGTTCCGGCAGCTGCACTTGAGAGCCATTTCCTCCACAGTATATAAAAAAAATTAAAAAAAACATGAGCAAAATATAAGAGCGAGATTTTTCCCTGTAAGTAAATTAGGTTCAATATATCTTTTTACCAAGTACTTACATCGTTGCTAACATACATTATACATTTTTCTGAATACATTGAAACTAATGAACAACACGGTAACGGTAACAGCAGCGTTCTGAAATTGTATTAATGTTCATTGTTTTCGTGTTAGCCTATAAATACATAATAAGCACATAAGCCAAATGAAAATATCTATACTTGCAAAAACAATACTACTTTCAATTGGAATTAGATCATTTCAAAAGATACAGAGACGCCGATTGACTATTCGTTTTTTCTACTATGTACTAGCCAATACTCGAATACTATCTAATTTAGGACCATCCTTGTTAATTTAGTTTAAGTCCAAAGGCCCTTCTCATACCTAGATACTATTAAATCTCGAAATCTAGTCCGGATTTTTTTTTTTCTAAAAGAAGTACACCTATAGTACTGGTAGTGCTCACTACCGTGAAAAACAAATATACATACGGACCAGGCAGTAAAAGTAAATAAATATTATGAGTTAATAAACTAGAAATGGCTGTGTAGTTAAATTATACGCGTTCGAAGTAAGAGCGAGGGGTACGCCAGCAAATTCTTTCCATAATCTTCTAAAGGACCTTAGTCTATATAGAACTGCAGTAAGGTACACTAAAAGGTGCTTCTAAAGTTGCGCTAATAAATTTACCTGGCCAAGGAGACAAACACGAGACCTTGAGGAATGTGCTTAAATCTATACCTGTATCACAAGTCCCAGGACCTACTCAGAGTTTTCGCATTGCCAGAGGATAGACCTAACATCCGCATGGTGAATGCTTCGAATAGTGAGAAGTTTGTGTCACTTCCCCTTCAATAGGATTACTAACAAAAGTGATGAAGTATAGAGAGATGATGCCCAAACGTTTTTGCCTATTTCAGTTATATACCGTAGAGATATATGTATAAAATCAAATCATACAAGTACTTACCGCTAAAAGTAGTTTATAATATGAGTATATCTTTACTACTCACTATGTAACTGAGTTTTAACTAATTTAACTACAGGAAAAGCACATCTTTATATACGCATAAATATTATTGTTGTTATATAAACAAATAATTGTTTTGCTTTGTAGTTATGAGTCGATAAAGGAATCAATGTATTTAAATACATCTGTGTATACCTATTGCATAAAGACAATAAATGTGATAAACAACCTACTCATAAATATAAATGCATTACTATATCAACCAACCAGACTTTATACCTGCAATTATAAAACAAATGAACGATTGGTGATGATTTATATCTAATTTTAAAGTTCTTTGCGCATCAAGGTTACTTCAATCTATTCCTCTTTGTTATTGTTGAATTTATTTAGTTATACAAGCAACGCCAACAGTGCGTATATTGTATATTGACTATCAACCTTTGTAATTTCTAATTATGATATGCGACTTGCAGACACTCATTACATTCATAAAGTAGAAATAAATAATCATAATCAAGCATCACTATACTAAAACTAAAGTTAAAAACTAAAGTCACATACTAAAATTTAAAAAAAATTACAAGAAGAAGATCTCTTTAGACATTGTAAGTAGAATGGATAAAGATAATTGTTGTAAAAATGTGTCTACAATGACACGATCACGGAATATATAACAAATAATAAATTAATCTCTATTAAAAGCTTCAGTAAAATAATTTTCAATTTTGTTTATAATAGTGGTAGAATGTAAATCAAATGTATCCAAATCCTCCAATATAGAACTAATTTCTTTGCATAATCTAGACATTCTCACAACGAATTCACGCGAACTAAACCCAAGATTGGTCCTACAAAGTGTAAGGGAAAAAGTTTTATAGATTGTCTTTCTTGGATGACTATACGGAATATTAAACTTAACCGAACTGAATTTATATAATTCAAAACTAAATGTAAGCCCAGAAATGCGCATAGTAGTAATAAATACAAAATTAACGTAACTTGAGAAAGCAAAATATTATATTACTTAGGCTTTGTGTAAGTAACACATTTATAAGTGATGCCATTGTAACCTTATATATTATTTTATTTTTTATTACATAATAATTCACCGTTGTTGAAAATTACTCTTTATTTATGTCCATAATAGATATCTTGTTAAAGTACACCGAGGTTTTCAAAAATTTTCTGGTTTAATTAAATATTAGGAAAGTCCATAGCGCAACATACTTATTTAAATATAACAGTTAGATATAAATTTTTCATAACACATATTAATAAATACTTAACATAATACTGTCTGTACGCAATTCTTGCAAATCGTTTTAAAATACGTTTTAATATTACGCAATGATTCAGATAATTATATAATATAATAGTCGATACCAGTTACTACGTTATTATAAGGAACTACGGAGTTGTGTAAGCTAAATGCTAATGAAAACGTAATTACACATAATTGTGGATAATTCAATTATACAATTTCTTACCTACATACATAATAACGTAAAATGTTGATATAGATAATGCAATGTCTTTACAATTTATTTTGTAGTATTACGGCAAACTACGGTTAGCGATAAGAATAGTACAAAAAATAACAACAGTATATACCGAGACTTCGGCAGTCTATCGGTTCTTCGCTTTCATGCCGGCTTGTAAACTGCAAGCACAATAGTTAGATATATATACTGATTTTTTCCGAAACATGACAAATAACCAGAGTAGTAGTATCGTAACACACTTACAGTGTAGACCACATGTTGATAAATAGCTTCTGTCGTCCACAGTCATGTGTAAAACCCAAATATGAATGACGTTCTGTGTTTGAGCTTGCCCGCAAACAGTGTAATTGACAAGAACTATTTTGGAAATTACCTGATGATATTCTTTCTGACCACACAATCCAATAATGTAGACGGTACTTTTTTAACGTAGGTAAAAATCATTTACGGATCTTCCGCTCACGTTTGTCTAGGCCAGTATAAAAGGGGTATGTGGTACTGTGTGAATCACAAAATATACCCACTAAAAAGCACAACATTGATCTTACTTCCGTTTTCACTTCTCTTTACTCACTCGTAAATCCCACCGGGCGTCGCCTGGCTTAGTATGCCAGCAAACTTCTACATACTATATACGAAACATGACTGCCCTTGTGAGTTACAGTGACTCTTCCAATTCGAATCCTGTAAAAGAAGCAATCAAGGGTTTAATTCTATACAGTATAGTTACATACCTACGCACCTATGTATTCCCAAATGACATACCTTAAACTTTAAACTTACGAAATGACTGAAATTACGAATAGATAAATCATGTCACTCATTACTTCATGACTGATTGCGTGGGTGCACAATGAATTGAAAAATAATATATTTAATCTGAATTAAAAACTCGTATTTCACTATTGAAATATCAAACGAATAAAATGTTAAAATTTTTGAGTAAAACAATAGATTAAAAAGCATGTAATAATTCTATTATATACTATATGAGATACACTTATACCGTGAATAAAAACGAATAAATAAGATTTAACATACTTCAGGATAGTTTGCTATAACGATATCGGATATTTAAAATCCATCGAAAACGGGATATCGAATCTATTGCTTGAATCGTGGAATTATCCAATGGAGCAATCTAATAGACGCACATACGCATATCGAGGAACCATCTAAACGCACAATGTACTATTTCAGAGAACCGGGTCAACGTCCTCAGTATCACATATTCAGCTATAAACAAAGTTTATCGAACGCACTCGCAGTACAGCACAATAGCACAGAACGACATTAAAATCACCTACGACAACAGCAGGATGTGTTTTTTAGCGCAATAAGTGGTTGTGTAAACTACAATCGATATTGGAAACTTTAGCTTTTGCGTTCATGATGATTATAATTTTTTTAATGTATGAAATCTTTCTGTTACAGTACATTCAATTCACACTTCATGAAATCTTTATTTTAGTATTTGTATATCGTATCTATGCTATCGTATTTATCTCTTCATTATAAAATAAAAATTTGTAGATAATAATTTCCACTTTATATTTGATCCGTCCGAACGTCCAAATCTGTACCTAATAAATTATATAAAAAGAACCTCAGCAAGATTATATATTTATTTACTTATTTATATTTTATAAGTTGTATATTTTTGAGAAATTGCTCTAATATGTTAGCAAATCAAAGAATGGTAAAAATATAAATACTATGTAGCTTGGCAAATGGCCAGGACTAAGATCAGTTATGAGAATAAAAGTTACCGTATATCTTAAGCTGAACGACATAATTAAAATGTTTAAAGCGATGATAGCTCAGTTGACAATTTGTATGGATGCCGGGTCATGGGACGTGAGTTCGAACTCACCTACAATTAGCTTGATCTGTCGGTGAAGAAAAATATCGTGATGAAACCATAGCATGATGGTAAAGCTTTTTCTAATGTCCGCCTAGCTAACTAGCACCCTCAAGTTGAAAATATGCCGCCAAATACCTCTAGGTATGTTCCGTCAATTGCATTTGAGAGCCAGACCTTAAACTAGGCTTAACGTACTCACCATTTTAGGCCACATCATCACTTAATATCAGGTGAGATGGATTACCAAATAAAACTGAAATCGGTCCAGCAGTTTGCGAGACTTGCATGCACGAACATTTTAACACGGAATTTATATATAATTATTTTATGCGATTATTTTTCTATAGTAAGGATGGATCTGTAAGGAATTGGAAGTACATTGGAAGGAATAGCCTTCGGAATAAATTTGTATAGATAAATATGAATAATAACAAAGTTTCGTAAACGAAGGTTGGGACCATTCTTATAACGTATAATTTCGTTTTTGTAAGTCGATATAAATGTTAGTGGAAAAATAAATAGCAAGCACTTGAATAAATATCCGTATTGTCCTCATTTTCTGTTATATTATGCGCATTTATAATATGTCTATGTGGTACACCGTTATGACGTGTTTTTCTAAGTTTACCCGTATAATATACGTACAGTCATGGAAATAGGACAAAATATATAAAAATACATACACATAACCTGCATTAATAATATTTCCAACTAATAATACATAATTATTCATTCATTCAGTCATTTAAAAAGGTTGTATGTTATATTTTTGTGATTATCATATTTGCTGAATTTATTTATTAAGTGTTTTTTTTAAACGAGTTTAAAATATGAAACGATTTTTAAAGAAAGTAAAAATAGGAACGTAATTATCTTAAGCAGATTTGTGTAACTTGTTACGTACTATTTTTTTTACAATTAAATTATATCTTTTTTTATTTATTTTTCTAATTTAAATTTATGCTTCGCATTGCGAATATATAACTAAATTTGTTTAATATTAACCTATCAGACAATACTTTGTAAATGTTAACCTGTAATAGGTAAATAAATAATAAGAAAAATCCATCAACTAAATGATTACTGTGCAAAGTAACTAAATTATTAATATTTGTTATTCGTTGTGGCCGTCAAAAGGAAGCACCTGAATTTAAATCACCAGAGTACTCACTAGCATTAATAAATATATATGTAGATGTTTATTTCACTGCGCACGTACAAAGTTTTTGAATGAGGCCTAACAAAGAACCCTTAAAATTCCGAATTATCCACGTTCATGAAAGGGGTCTCACAACTGTGAGTGCATACATAAATACAAATAAAGGAATGAAGTGACACAGGTGCTATCTAACCACTATTTAGTCACCGCATACCATTTCCTAATGTTCAGCTTGTTTGCTTCACAAAAATACACGTTTTATTATGTCATTCTAGTATTTATACCAACTCCGCCCATTCTCCGGAAATCTTAGTTTTAAATCATAGTTTACTTGATCTAAATATGTCCTTGTGTATTATATCACAAGATAAGTATTTTTAAAAGTAATTTCAAATGTACATTTCAAACTCTGTGTCGTATGAGATTGTTATCTTTATCACTTATTCAAGTAAGTTAAAATATAAATGAATGTTATGCAAACACCATGTTTAGATAACAAAGATTTGTTACATGAAACTGCTTGGAAGGACTTAACAATTGTTACCAGTAGAAGTGTGAAAGCAGTCCCTGGTCTCTATCTGACAACAAGGGGGACTGAAGTGTTATCGTGGTGTTTTTAATGGGCATTTGCCGGTCCGTATCACCCTGTGAGTATGGACAACCCTCATGCCCTGGCTCTTTATCGTGGTGTTTAAAATCCATACTAATATTATTAATACGTAAGTGAGTTTTTTTAATATAATAGCGGGCCAACGAGCAAGCGTGTCACGTGATGGTAAGTGATCACCGCCGACCATGGACTTCCACAACACCAGGGGAATCGCAGATGCGTTTTCGGCCTTTATTGGAGGTACTGGCTTTCAAGTGTAACTGCCGGAACACACCTATTGGTATTTGGCGGCAATTTTCAACTTGGGGGTGGTAGCTCGCCAGGCGGGCATCAGAAAAAGCCCTAACACCATGCTATGGTTTCCTAACGATATTTTCCTTCGCCAAAAGCTCAAGCTCATTGTAAGTGGTTGGATTTGAAGTCACGTCCTATGACGCGGCGTTCCTACACACTACCACTGAGCTATCATCGTTTTGTTTGTTTGTTATGCTTTTCCGCCTAAACCGCTGAGTCGATTGTGATGAATTTTGGTATAAAGATAGATGGGACCTTGGAGACGGAGATAGGCTACTTTTTCTCGCGAAAGACTTATTGAAAATCGAATAAAGAGGGAGATAAACTTTGTATGAAACTTTTTATTGCAACATTCGATTTGTTCTACAAGATCAATATTAGCGCGAGCGAAGACGCACGTAAAATCTAGACCTATATAATTCTTTAGCAACTTCCTCATCGCAACGCGCAAACGCATTACCCGGGCTCAGGCCGAGGCGAGAGGGCCGAGTGGCAAGACTCATTGGATGGCAAGCTCCGAACACTACCCACTAAAACGCACCAGGGCAACACTGTAAACTCCCGATTTGCCAGAGACGAGGGACAGCTTTCGCAATTCTATTTCTCGCCCTAGCCCTGACTACGGGTAGTGCGTTCACGCATTGTAAGACGAAAAGTAAAGCCTGTAAAGAGAACTTTCATACCACGTCATTAACAAAAAAGAGTTGACAATTGTATCTGAATAAACCGCAATCACCATACACCATATCTAATAGCTTATCTAGCTTGCCACTTTTTACTTTATAGTATATATATTACTTATATTAATGGTAAAATCCTATCATGGCCGTATGTGTGTTTTAAATATGTTTGCTAACTATATATGTCCGCTGTTGGATTTCCAATAAACAAATAAATATCAGACATCACGTCAATACGATTGGCGTTCTGGGATCTGCATATACATATACCCAGCAATCAATTAAGGGTTGAAGCGATGGTGGGCCAGTTCGTAGTGTGTACGGATGATGTACATGACAGCGACACTTCATGATGGATTGTTGAAACCTTCGATGGTCGGATATAAAAAAATAAAGCCAGTAGCACTGTGCTTGTCAACAGGTACAGTGACGTCATTCACCTATATTGCATTGAAAAAACTGTAGAGAATTTCATGTTCCTAGGCTCAATAAGGCATACACTAAGCGAAATTAAGACCATCAATCTTAACAATTTTTTAAGTAGGTTTGTGGCCATTTTTTGCGCGAATTGTCTGAAATATGACGATGATTGTTTAAATTAGTATTTCTAATTCCAAAGTCTTCTTAGTAAATAGAATTATAAAATGTAGCAAAATTCTATAAACCTCATGATGTAGTCCAATGGAAAAACTGCAGAAATTAACTCGTTCCACACATGAATAGCATTTGCGAGCGGAAACCTATCTGAAATATTCATAAAAGAAATGAAACGGTAATTTCTCTGAGGCAATTTTAAAATATCACTTATAAACTAACAAAATCCACGTACAGTTAAATAAGCGTATAGTTGTGTCATAATTTTATTGCTATCATCATAAATATTGTGCGATGCGGCGTAATTATCAAATTTTACAATTATCGCGTGATTCTGTTGAATTGTTGCGTGCGAATCTCGAGCGTTACATAAACTAACGGAAAATATGTTAATAATATAAATCGGAATACGTATATACATTTTAAAGAAAATAATAATGGAGATATCTTCCTGATATGTTCTCGCACTAGAATTTGATACATTCACAATAAATTATTATTTCAAAAAGTTTATTACTTACCGAAATAAAACTAATTTAAACAGATTTTATCGCGGTTATTGATCAATTTTGATCCCGTCGTTTTGAAAGCTTTTCAGCCTTCGTGGTCACGGGGCCGGCTGAGGTATAGGTGGTGTGTATATACACTGCTCGTAAAATAAACAACTTCCTATGCAGGTATGGAAAAAAAACCGACACTGACAGCCGTGAAAATATAAAAGCAGCTCGTAAAATAGGAAAGTGCTGAAGCGATTATGACTCAGTTGGTAGTGTGCACGGACGCAACGTTCATGGTGGTGAGTTCGAAACCTTACAGTGAACATGAGCTTTCGGTGAAGAATAAAATCGTGATGAAACCATAGCATGGAGGTTGGGCTGTTTCTAGTGGCTTCCGGCTAGTTACACCCTTCAGTTGAAAGTCTGCCGCCAAAAAAGTACTATAAGTCTATACCAGCATTTGCACTTGAGAGCCAGTCCTTCTACTAGGCTTAACGTATCCTCCTCTTGGTCCGAATAGTAACTTAATATCTAGTGGGATTGTGAACATAACGCTAAGTCAGTAAAGTATTTAAAAAAAAAACTTTTCAAGGGGCAGTATAGTTTTCAGTTTGAGGACCTTTATCTATAACGCACAAGGTCTTAATAAATATTTGACATTGAAATAAAACTAATTTAAACGGAAGAAATCATTAAATATTTGACATTGAAATATTGTCCAACTACAACGCTTAAGTACCTTTATATCAAATTGAAAAATTAATTAAAGCGGAGTATTGTATTTCATTATTTTCAGCAGAGTACGGCGATATCAGATAACAGCAATGTATGTGGGTTACTGAGGCCGATAAAAACCGCCATTCAACGGATATAATAGTGTACAACACAGTTACATATTAAAGTACCTATATTATGTGTTCATTTATAGCAGTGTCGAAGTTAAAACTGAAACCTGTTAAATATCTATGCGATATAATTACATTCACTAGATATACGATGGAAATTGTAATCATGACTTTTTCATACTCCCTACAAGTTTTGCATATAAAATCCACACCTTAAATTATTTTATTAGATGTGTTGATTTCTGTTCTTCTTATTATAAAATATTTTTCACCATTAAGCTATACTCTTGTATTACATACCATTCGTAAAGCTACCAATAAATATAATGTTCAAAGTTAATAAAATGCTTGAATATGTAATGTTAAAAAATGATTGAATTAAAAGTTAAAAAAAATCTTTAAAAATATTAAACCTGGATAAAAGGCGAATACAGTTAAAACACATTTAGGTGTTTATGGCGACAGCCATGTGGCAGAGTGCCTGCATTTTTCCATACAACTATAACAAAACACATTCCTAAAATCAGTCCAATCTATGTTCTTAATAAATTAAGATTGAAGAATATTGCAAATATATATGATAAGTTTTTCGGAAAATAGCAGTAACATAACATATGGACCGTTTATTTTGAAAGTGGTGTAAGTCCATTTTCTTTTGTTTCGAGAAAATTAAAGGTTACTATATTTGTTGATAATGCAATTTCATTTACCGACTGATTTTAAGTTGTACAAAACATGGGATTTTTTTGAGAAATTAAACACGGACTAGTTATATATAAAAAAATTACATTAAATTAAGCATGAATTACGTGATAGCTCATTTTTCTCAAAAATGGACTTACGCCACTTTCAAAATAAACGGTCCATATATCAGTTTTCTTTACTTAAAACGATAAACTATCTACAAAAATTACAAGGGTAATTTAATTATATTATTTCTAATTCATAGAACTCAAACATTTACACAGAAAAAAACAGTATATGATGTTAATCTTAATCGCAAATGATTCTGTTGCAATTAAATGAGCTCTTGTATTGTTCAAATAGATTAAATCCTAAATAATGCGAACGTTTATGCGTTACCCAGAAATGTTCGTGTTCGCCATCAGTACAAAATTAAAATATGTATGTGGATAGTCCTACGGCATAGATAAATATCAAAACCAACTACAATTTCAAATAGTTCATTTGGATTTGTAAGTATTTTATATTTCAAAGCATAAATTAAATATACTTATATTAATAGTTTTAACTCATCAAAATAAAAATGAAATATAACTATATTTCGAGCCCTGTACAATCACAATAGTCTTAAAACTGTACACGTTTAAAAGTAAACCGTACTTTTCGTACACCTTAGAAATAAAATTTATTAGATATGGGTTTATTAACTAATGTTTCATAATTTAACCTATTATTTTGTCCTGTGTTTCATCCTCTTAAACATTAATATAAAAAATCTGTAGAATGTTAGTGACACTCTCTTCCAGGCGAGACATTCTACTTGTATCTTTATACAATCTGGTAATGTAGCTGAACATATGAACCGGAGAGCTCACATATCTGTTACCTTAATCTTGTTTTCATATAAACGTTCAAGCATCACTGTTGAATAACAAAATATGTAGAACTGCTCCATAAAAATCCTTGCCTTGGGTAAAAATGATATTCCACTTACCCATTGTTTTGTTGCTGACAGTAAATTATTTTTCTGCGTTCATATCTCATTTACTATTCTTTATTAAATACAGCCAAGATATACATATAATTTATTTGTTTTAAATATTCACCGATATCTATCATTACATGTTACGCCTTTTTTTACATTTTTCAAATGCTAGAACAAATATAAATAATACAAAACGGCAAAAACATTTCGGCTCAAATAACAAGAGATTATCGAATCTGAAAGAGCTTTACAAGGTTATAGAGATATTCTTATAATTTTTCTTATTCACTCCTGTAAAACATTAAGCGATAATAAATAGTTAATGTTTTATGGTATCTTTAGGTATTAATTAAGACACAGAATTTCCTTAGAAAACTATTCATCGGCTTTATTTATGGAAAGAGGGACGTTAACAATAAATTAAATATAAAAAAAATTGATTCTCGCAAATTTTTTAATAATACGGATGCCAGAAACATTATTTTCAATACCTACTTATTTTAATAGGTATAATAATTATTATTCACTAAATCCAACCTAGAAACACATTGTATGTATTACGTGTTCCCATAATAAGACCTAAATATGTAAGTAATTTAGTAACTAGATGAATTGAGGAATATTTCGTTTTCTAATTTTTTCATACGTAATGTAGGTACATGTATATGTGATAACGAGCCATTACATACAATATAGTATTATGTGCTTACCAAATATTTTCAATAAAAATATTATTCTTATAATTTGTGACACTTCTAGTAAAATATAAAGTTCATTTAAGAGTAACTTATTATTTCTTAGTCTTTATTCCAGCTGCATTTACTGGGAAATGATGACAAATAATTGACCTTTCATATATTATATATAAGGCATGTTTCAACTTAGTGAGTCATACATATTTAAAATAGAAGTAAAATAAACATAATTCATTCGATTATCTCTATGTATATAACTTTAATTATAGGTTTTTGAATATATTTGATTTTGTGTAGAAGTCGTGTTATATTTAATTGAAACTGAGAGGGACGAACTTCTTAGAAAACCATGGATTAGCCGTGTGGGCGCTGGGTCCATCGTATGGCAGCGAGGGAAACTCCGAACTGTTCCCAAGACTTGTGTCACAGATATAGATTTAAGGGGCCCCTTTCCGATGCACATCAACACTCACCGTCACTACTGGTGCTTCTCTCCCTGCCTAGCCAAATTTAGTAGGAGCCTGCTAGCGCAGCTTTACAGGCACATTCTAATATAGAACTTACCGCAGTCCTAAACAGGCCAAGATCTTTTAGTAGATTATAGAGATACCTCTCGCTCCCCCTTCGACCGCGTATAAATTAACTACTTAGCTATTCCTATTCTGGTCAGTTAGTAGCTCGTAGTTTTTCGTGGTTCTTTGGTATATACATTTCACATGGTACAGTGAGCTCAATCAGTACTATGTCTTTCGTTGTTCTAGGAATATAATATATATATATATATATATATATATATATATATATATATATATATATATATATATAGATATAACTTAAGTAAATATAATGTTATGTATCAACGCGAAAAATTAATGAGGATGTAACTAATTTTATTATTTATGTTAATTGTATATACGCTATAAAATATAATAAAAATGTATTCTATGCTCACTATAAACAGTATCCGATAAAAAGGAGAAATTACTGTAAAAAAAAGACAGTAGATTCGGAAAAAATGTCGTGAATTTTAAACTGCCCTTCATGTATCTTGTTAATAACTATTACTTGAGTCATTGCTTTCATACCACTATGAATATAACAAAATATAAAATATAATTGTATCTGTGAGTTGCTTTTATGAATGCAAAGGGTTTTTATTTTTATTTATAAGGTTTTATCTAGTTTTTAAACTCATGTCACTGTATTTAAAATATTACGACACTCACTGTTCTATTATTTCAAAAATTGGTTCTAAAACTTAGAATATAATATGACACTGTACCTATATATAATCTATGATATATACATATCGGTAAGTTTTCCTGGAAAAAACCCTGCCTTAGCAATAAATTACCTGATATGTTTTCGGCAGCAAAAGTATTTTATTTTAAAAAGTCGTGGGTAAGCTTGAGTATGCGTGTGAGATGCGTGGAACGAGGTTATAATTAATAAATAATCAATTAGTTGATTACTAATTATTACATTTTATTCCTTTATTATAGTTTCATTTCTAATGTTTTCTCTTTTTTTTATTCCTGACAATTTCCAATTTTCCATGTTTACCTGATAGACAACTGAAATTCCGGACATATCAGAAAAAAATCCTGTCATCTGGTAACCCTATATACATAGGTTCCCATTCAAAAGCCAATTATTAAAATTAAAAAAAAATCACAAAGTATCGTGGGTGACTGTTCTGAAGAGCTGTTCATTGCAATTTCATTCTCTCCTTCTAAGATAGAATCATACCTTTTGGACTTCATAGCCACAGTTTCACGGTGCCCTCCATATTGGCACGAACTAGAAAGTTTGCATGGTGGTAGGACTATTTCTAATACCCGTCTGGCTAGCTACCACCCGTAAGTTGACAATCTCCCCCTAAATACCAATAGGTGTGTTCGGGTTGTTGCACTTGAGTGCCAGTCACTCCACCGGGTTAGGGTGTCTACCAACTTGGGACGTATCGTCACTTAAGATCAGGAGAGTTTATGGCCATAACGCTAAACCTTAACTACATATTAAAAAATTAATCAGTGGTTATAAAGCTTGTTTCATACAAACATAATAATTATCTCGTTATAATGAGTTTTGTGTACCTATAAGAATAAAGAAACTCATACAAATTTAAAAATTTTAGACGCGACTTTAAATTGAACATGAATATCTTTTATAATTGCTACTTCCTTCCTCTTTTAAGATCTACATTCAAAAAGGGTTTAAGTCCAATCAAATAAAGATAAATTTAAACACTTGATTAGTTGTAATTAATGATTTTTCTCCAGCTTGCATTTATATAAACTTATACCTAATGAATTAATGACTGATTACCTCAAAATAATATGAATTGTTTTCGTTAGTTTTAGTAATTACATACATTTTAAAAATAAATAACAATATTCTCTCGAGTAAGGTTTTAGTATAATTATATAAATGAAATAATACAGAAATAATTGATTTCACGAAAAGTAATTTTTTTAGAAAAATACCAGCATAAATGTTTATCGTGTAGTCATAAAGTGTATTGCTCACACAGGCTGAGTCAGTAGATGAAGGCAAGTAAAAAGAAGTAACGCCATACTGACTGGCCGGGTTGCGGTCACCTCAGCCGAGAACAGGTCTAACTCCATTAAATTTTTATTTTTAGTAAAGTATCTTCCAACCCGCGTGGTGCACGCAGACAGGGTAAAACAGTATAAAACTGTACAACTTACTCGTTGTAGGTAATAATAATTGTAGCATGTTTATTGATTCAGCTTTCCTTTGTCTGAACGAACAAAGATACCGCATTTCATATTCAAAAACTGAACCGTTTGTACTTTGTAATAATGTGCCCGTTAATGTTATATACAGCAGACATACTTGTGTTCGTATTTCTTGAATATTTTGTCCCTGTGTCTTCGGTACAGTTTAAACAGTAGTTAACTTATTATAGGTATACGTTGTAACAGACTGAATCGTTGTCACCATACGCTAGGCGTAACCCTTACCTTAGTTCACACAGAAAAATGAGGAACATCCAACAAGTTACAATCCTTTTACATATGACAAAAAAGTATTATAATATGTTAAGTGTTACAGAGGCAGGCTGTCCGCATTTTAAATGATGCAGATACCACCAGCACGAACCACAGCACGAACTATAAAAGTTTACTAATTCATATTTTTGTTGTAATGTGTAGCTTGTTCCCGGAATCCTACGACATGAGGTCCCTATAAAAAGGCATGAAAAGGTATCTAAGCAGGCCAGCATAACAGTGGTGATTGACAATGAATTTTGGTTCAATGTCAATCGCCGTTGATTTGGTTTGTACTGTACTTAACACCAGGCACAGCGCAGTCATTTTGCTGCGTAACATAAAAAAGGGGCGCTAGGTTATTAGGTGTTTGACTGGACCGCGACCACCATACATCAAGTATACTAACCGTCATATTTAAATACTTAGATGTGTCGCAATCTGGGGTCGGCCAGTACAATATATGAATCTAATAATCAAACCACCGAGTTTTGTGAAATTTAGGAATTTGTGCTCATCTGATCAGCGACTATGATAAAAATGTTGATAAATCCGTTTCAGTGACTTCTTTGGTTTACGTCTTGGCGTCGCTCAGTATATATATTGTATATCTAGCTATCACTGAGACTTGCATGCCCGCATGACAGCAACGAGCCTCGGTGGATTACTTATCTCTCGATTGTCGTCGTTATGTGATTATACTGTGCTTTCCATTAGATAGTTTGCCGTACTAAGAAAAAAAACAGAATCACGGAAACTACAAGATTTAATGCTGACTAGTCAAGGTCGACGCTTGATTACGAGCTCAAGATGATAAGCGCTTGTTCGAAGAAAACACTAAGATTTATTTTATGAAGCCAAGAGGGCAATTACAGTTTCTCTACAATTTATAATAATTAAAACGTATTATGGAATTTTCAATAATAAACTTGGTTTATAAACAAGACCAAACGTTTTAGCTCGTTTCACGCCGAGAAAATTATAATTCGCAATAAATACACACACTCGTAGTTATAAGAGGTATATATTGTTGTGCTAAAATACATGGGATACTGCCCCATGGACAAATTAAGGCGTACCCAAATATCTGTGAAATGTTGCTTAAAACCTTAAGTACTAAAGGGAAATGTCGCAATAGAAACTAAAATATTACCATGAATAAACATAAATTAAAAATGAAAATGCTGACTTAGTAAAGAATATTCAATATTCATATATTAGATTTAGATGTATGAGAGTGAGATTTATCAGTTAATGGGCTGATATTTGTATCTAATTCGAAACAGTTATATCTTTAAAGTATACAATAATATGTTTCATAAGAATACATGTAATAACCGTCTACGTAACAGTTATCATTATTTGTAATATGGCTTGTGCCACTTGCTAGGAATTATATCACAAAAATATATTTTAATTTATTATCTGCAGTTTCACAATTACACATATTTTTCTTTGGTAATAGATTATCATACTATATGTACACATGCATGAGGTTCACAGGAAGGTAAATTTTCTTACACTTGTATACACAAGTCTGGTATAAGAACACGGAAAAAAAAAACAAACAAAGCATTAGTACCTACATTTATACCTACCAATTGCAGCTGTGACCAATTTGTGGTACTCGCAAACAAGGGACTTCTTTGTATAATTAGTTGATACATATAAGGACTAAACTATAGACATATGCAAACAAGTTTCAAAAGAACTACAATTCGTTTAGTAATAAAATTATATAGTTTTTTTTTCAATTGAACTTCCTAATCCCCTACTCTACTAAACTCCTAATTCACTTTGGATTCACCAAACATTTTAAAATACTGTACTTACTAGGAATTTATTTTTTTATACAGATGTACTTTAAAATAATAGGTATATACATAAAATAAAGATAACAAGCGCACTGAAAGGAACTAAATATGCTTTTAATTTTTGTATTATTTTATGCAAACTAATATCACAAATGCAAAAGTTTTTTTTGTCTGTCTATTACGTTTTTTACGCTTACCTAAAACTAATGAATCAAGTTATACACATTTTGATATAGTGATAATGTGGACCTCTGACAAAAACAGGTTACATAAGGTTGCGAAAATAAAATTTAAAAGTATAAATAAGAAATAATATTTTTAAGGAGAACCCATTTTTTCTTCAAGGTTATGAAAATTTATATGTATGCTTTTGGTTAAGAAATAGTTTTCCAGTTCTTTTTTTCAAATATCCGTCAAAGCTTTACAGTAATGCATAATAAATTCTAGAACTAATTGAAAAATATTCGAACGTAGACGTGGTTACAGTTAGTTAATTATAAAATATAAATGAATACATTAAAAACTATATAACATAATTTGCTTAATTCCCCGAGTGTTACAACTACAACGTTTTCTTCTTAGAACAATTACTATATGTTACATTATTATTTTTTATTTAATTTATGTCGGTATACCTTCACTTACTGTATATGAAAGAGTGTCATTTCTTTTAACACTTGTAAAATTAAAACTGATCACCCATAGCCTACTCAACTAAAAACTGTTTCTATTTACTTAAATTGCTTCATTGGAAATTAGGAAAGTTTAGCTTGTGGAATATACCTTCATTTTGGTGTTCTAGAAATTGTCTCAAAAGTTTCATAAAATCTCATGTCTGCGTCGTAAATTACTCAAAGGTCAGAAAAATCAGTTTTTCGCGATTATCTCGGTTTCTGTAGCTCCTATGGTGTTAATATGTAATATAAAAATTGCGAAAAATTTTGTTTTAAAAATTGTTTTGTACGCATAGCAGTTTTTGAGATAGAGAGCGGAGAGCTGGCAGCGCTCAGCCATACTCTTTGTAATGTAAGCTCAACCGTGAATCTCAGTAATTATTACCTTGAATAAAAAAGTTAAATAAATACGTAATTTATCATACTATCATCATACTAATATTATAAATGCTAAAATGACTTTGATTTCTTTTTGTTACGCTTTCACGCCTAAACCGCTAATCGATTGTGATGAATTTTGGCACAGAGATAGATGGGATCGTGGAGGCGCAGCTAGGCTACTTTTATTTGCGAAAAACTTATAGGAAGTTTTTTTATACTTAAGGTTTAGCGTTATGGTCATAATCCCACCTGATCTTAAGTGACCCTACGGCCCAAGTTGGTAGACACGCTAAACCTGTGGAGGAACTGGCTCTCAAGTGCAGCTGCCGGAACACACCTGATGGTATTTGGCGGCAGTTTTTCAACTTGAGGGTGGTTGCTAGCCAGGCTGGCATTTGAAAAAGCTCTACCACCATGCTATGGTTTCCTTATGATGTTTTCCTTCACCGAAAGCTCAAGCTCATTGTAGGTGCTTGGATTGGAACTCACGTCCCTTGACGCGAAGTCGTACACACTACCACTGAGCTATCATCGCTTCAAAAGTAGAGGGATAAGCTTTGTATGAAACTTTAAATTGTGTCATCCGATTTGTTTAAAAAAAACTATATTAACGCGACCGAAGCCGCACGTAAAATGTAGTTGAAAATAAATTACAAAAAAATAACTTGGTACTTACTAAAATATAGAATGTGAAATTACTTTGGATTCCTCTCGTATTATTATTGTATAATTTAGACACCGTTGCATTAAAATGACTCATCATATTTATCGACTGCTAAATACAATATTTATCGGTTATCCATTATCGCAGTTTAAATGTCTCATATCTGTGTTCATATCGTACGATGACAATATATGTATGTACGTTTTTTAAAGGATAGCGTCCACTACACGTACTGGATCGGCCCACATTCTAATGGAAAGTGTCTGCTATATATATTGTGTAATGCTGCACCGATTGGAACTGCTCTGTGGTGCCACGCGGCGCTGAGACTGAACATCAACTAGTTTGCAAACTTTATATAGTGGCAATTAAGTGACTGCACAGTTTATGGCGATTTAATGGTTATAAATTGAAAGAGAAGGCATTTTACTGTTATAAAATGTATTTACTATTAAAGTATAAAATTTACAAAAAAAAAAACAAACATTAATTTTGATACAAATAACAACGCTTATTACGTATCGTCTGTTATTACTTTGAAGGTTTTACTGCTTCAGAATTGTAACTGTATTTTCTTGTTTTTTTTTTTTTAAATAAATTATAAGTTTAGTTCTATGGCCATAATCTCATCTGATATTAAATGATGATGTGACCCAAGATAGTGGAGGCGTTAAGCCTAGTGAAGGCAATGGCTCTAAGTGGAATTGCTGGAACGCGTCTATAGGTATTTGGCAGCAGATGTTCAATTTGAGGGTGTTAGCCAAGCGGGCATAGAAAAAACCCCACCTCCATGATATGGTTTCATCACGATGTTTCCCTTCATCTGAAGTTCAAGCTCATTGTAGGCGAATTCGGACTCATGTATTTGTACGGCATTATCACGGCATTTGTGCACACTACCAACTGAGCTATCATTGCTTCATAATCGATTTTTAATAGAGTTGACACAGTAATATGTCTATGCACCAAAGCTGAGCACGGTGCGGGTGGACTGCTTTGAGCTAACATATAATATATATTGAGCTATAATGTAATAGGAATAAGAAAGCTCGCCGAGTGATTCCGCGCAACGTTACCGTTTCAGTGGATGCAGTACTTAAAGAGTATTAATAGGTTTATTTAGATGTTTTTAGTAATTTATAAAATTATTTAGGAAACTAAATATCGAATTGCATTGTATTTATCAAAGCCGATAATATTATTTTATAATCCGATACAATAATTGTCATTATGATAAAAGTTAGCAATAAAGACATTAATTACATTTTTAATTACCTTTTACTCATTAACATAATATTTTAAGCTTTGATATTTTTAGTGCTGTGACGTACCGTAAAGAAATTTTACTGTAATGTAATTATTTATATGTCATGATACAACATTATTACAATACAAAAGACAACAGACAATGGAATGAAAGTTTGAAAATCATTCATTATAAATTGATTAATGGAATGGTTATTATTTACTATGTCATATGCCTATTATTGTGTTTATTTTGATTTAAGTAAACCTTTATACATATGATCAACGATCGAGTGTTTGAAATTAACTCAAAATAAATGAGTTATTATTTTAGTCAAGTAACGCTTAACGATGTTGATGTTCAGATTATACGATAAAATAAACTTTACCTAACATGGTTACAAATGAAGGCTGGAAGGTGGTACACTTAATTTATAACTATATCCAGTCTGCTCTGTTTTAATAAAATATAACTAAAACACAAGTATGTGCTATATCAGTTATAGAATATACTGTACTAACTTGTTTTTCTGTATACTCCTGTTTTCTAGTACACAGGCATTGTGTCGTTTGATATTGTGATCATATTCTTACTACAGTAAAGCATTATAATATGCAATTATATAAGTTTCTACTATATATATATATATATATATATATATATATATATATATATATATAGTAAAAATACTAAATTAGTGGAAATAAGCGAAGAAATGTATGAGAAAAGATTCCCACTTACATTAAAACTAGCAAGCTTTTTGTAATTAAAGTGTACCTGAGAGATGGTACAATATCATACATAAACGATGGCGATCATCGAGAGATCGGAAATCCGTCGACGGTCGTCATGGTTATGCGTTCTTATGTCTCGGTAGTTGGATATACACTTACTGTTCCCGAAGTGAAACAAATCAAAAGACAGTCAGAGCGACAGATACAGATTCGTAATATCATATTTTCAGATAGAAGATCTAGTCTAACACAGTTATAGTATCCTACCATCCAGCATAAACAGACAATAAGATACTTAGCTTTAGAATAAAGGTAATAGAGGAAAGAAAATAGGGCTGAGATTAACGCACTGTAGCAACAATAGCAAGTGAGACGCCGCGCTTCGCCGCGCCTCACGCAGTGTTCCTAGCGAAGGTGATTGCCTGAGTTACGCAAAGTAAGCAATACTTCGCATATCTTTACGAGCCTTTGTGTCGATTACTGACTGCCAACCGTATTGTTCAGGTACACTTGATTACTAACCTTTGGGAAATTTAAAACTTTGTTATTGATTTTTCTATGCTTCTGCATTTTATTAATACTTATTTATTTGAAAGTAATTTGTAAAATATGCTACTCCATACTACATGAAATAATAATCAACTACACATGAGTAAAGCTTTGTTGGAATGCATAGTGATATGATTATCATTTCATGCAATAAACTTGTACAGTGTACACAAAGGAAGCTAACTAAAGTGGGAAATTTCAATAGTTAACATTAACTAAAATATAATTCGAATTGTTACAGTTGTTTCCGGGAAACCAAATAATGACACGTAAACACATTACAATAAAGACACCATTTAATTGCCTAACAACAGTTATTATTACAGAATCTGTTGCGAAGTGATATGTAATAAATAAATAAGTAATAGTTATATTACATAATAAATAAGTGTGTGTTTAAATACATATTTCTGCAAGCGCTACGAAATATCTACCTAATATCTTCTGGTTAGAAAAAAAAATCGTTATCACTGTACGCCCTTGGGATAAGCAGTAAAATAAACACGGAACGACACGACGAACGCGGACATAATATCTTCTTTACACGGAACGAAAATAAGTTCCTTTTCATTAAACCCCTTGAAAACGTAACTTTCCAAATATGCAATGGTAAATGAACAGGAAGCGGATGTAAATCGACCGACCACTTAATTTGGTTTTCATAAACCACTATCTGTTCGTGTCAATATAAATAACTTTAAAGTTTCATTCATTCACATAAATTTTTAACGGCGTACGTGGTTTTCTTTAATATGTTTTTAAGTTGGTATCATATAGGCTTCTTAATCGATATTAAAATATTAAACACTAATATAACCACGATTTTTAAGGCATATTTTTTTTAGGTTTCAGCCGCTATAATTGAAATAATATAAGCGATTCAACATTTGATTACAAAATTTAACGCCATAGAAATAATGTTTAAATGTCATTGTAAAAATTATAGGTGATACAATAATTCTCGGAATTTGTAACAGTTATCAATGTATCACAGATTTAGAGAGTTTATTAAGTACCCTGCTAGTGTCCCGCTTTATCATGGCCTAAAAAATATATAGACGCAAAAATACATTTTTTATATTCTATAAGTTACGCGGACACGCTAAGTCTATAGTGAAAGGTCTGTCTCTCAAGTACAACTACCGAAACACTCCTATAGGTATTTGGCAGTAGATTTTCAACTTGAGTTTGCTAGAAGGAGTGTGAAAATAGTCCCTGGTCTCTAGCTACACGCGGGATTGAAGTATCGCATTGGTGTCTAGTTAATGAGTAGTTTGACTGTGCTTGTCATGCCTCTCTCACCTTGAGCTTAGCCCGGGCAGTGTATTTACACATTGTAAAAAGGATGTCCGTAAAGGGATTGTTCACACCACGTTATCAAAAAAAGGGTGGTAAGTAGCCAGGAGAGCTATAGCAAACGATGCATGCTATGATGTCATCACTATATTTTCCTTCACTGTGAAAGTTCAGGCTAGCTGCAGGTAGAACTTACGTCTAACAACGAACCGTAGCTGAAATACTTTGGCTTCTAATTTACAATCGAATATAATATAATCATGTTACATTATACGTCTAAACACAAAAACATTGAATTTCGACATATAAATTGGATATTGGACATGATAAATGATTGTTGAAAGCACACAATTAAATATAAAAAATATCTTTACTGTTCATTGCTTTGTTTGTTTATACATACATGCAATAGTGATATAACTAAAAGTTTTTTTAATTATGTTTACGAAGATTCATAGCTAGTTTAGGAAAGCAAGAAGTGAATATTGTCTTTTACAAATGAAAGGTAGGTCGATATCGACAAGGTTATTTACTGTGAAAAATAACATCTGTCGAACGGTTATTTGTAAAAACACGTAGGTATGTGTTAAGGTAAATTTTCTCAGGTGGTTATTATGTTCGCAATGACGCATCTTTCCTTCTTTTCTCTGTTATCGTTAATACTATAAACGTATATTAAGTGGTAACCTCTCCATTAAAAGTTTTACTTACCATAGCTATTACATTATATTGTATTTTAAAACTAGCTGTGCCGCCATGTGGTTCGCGTGGAACTATAATCTTATTTAATAATTTTTGCTCTTTTTCGTATCTTATTTCAATACAGTTGTGCTTCTATTATTGGCAGCGTAATATTAATTAGCCTAAAGCCTTATTTCATTATTGCTCTATCAAATACAACATTTTTTTTTAATCAGACTGCTAGTTCTTTCGATTAGCGCGTTCAAACAAACTTTTCTGCTTTATAATATTAATATAAATTTCGATGAAAACTTACAACTATATTATATTTTATAGGTTACCCGTATGGCCAAATGCTCACTTGATGCTAGGCGATTATGTAGCCTACTATGGAGGACACACTAAGATTAGTAGATGGATTGATTGCAATTACCGGTACACACCTATTTGTATTTGGCGACGGTGGCGATTTTAATTTGAAGGTGGTAGCTAGTGGGATAGGCATTGGAAATTTCCCTATCACCATACTGTAGTTTCATCACGATGTTTTCCTTCGCCGAAACCCAGGCTCATTGCAAGGATCCGACTCACGTTAATCGACTTGTTGTCCGACACTAAGACTAAAATAGTTGGATAATAGTAAATGAAAAATAACAAGGAAGGTAGTGAAAAAGTTATATTAGTTCAAAGTTAAAATACAGACAGAATAGAGAACTACAGAAAAAATAAAGATTTTAATTCATATTAAGCAACATATCGATAGTGTTGCATAAGTAAAGCTTTTGAGAAACAGTCGTATTAAATTAAATAACCCACATGTTCATGTTTTTAAAGAGTGGATATTTATATGATATCTCCTTCGAATTGACTAGCACTGTTGTAAGCTTGAGAAACTTTTACAGCTTCACGGTTTTTTCAGCTTTGTGGCAATCTTCTGTGTTCTTCATTCGATGATAAACGATTGCACCCATGTGAACTTCTGAGGGAGTTAATGGGAGTACATAGATGCTACTCAGTTTTCATGGAAAATCTTGTCAAAACTATTTTTACAATAATATTTAACAGAAAAGGTTGTATTATTTTTTAATTTTCATGAAAAAGGACAGACAATGGCTACACCGACACATCAATTCTTTTTTTGAGTAAAAATGGGTTGTAACGCTAGGTGCACTGTCCTTTGAAGTCTACAACAGCATGCACTGGTAGACAGATAACATAATTTAAAAATAGTGAATTATATAAACTATAGTAAATAAATTATGTTTTATTAATAAAAGCTTGATATTTTCTTTCCTAGCAGAGGGGGCTAGTGCATTCATTCTTAAATAACATTTGTTTGTACTTCACATCTCACAAACGATATATGTACTATACATATATTAAAATTAAAATAAATTAGATTTTAATGACTTACTCTGTACTGCTCGGTTTTTTAACTGATATATCAGAGTGGGAGTTATTTTATATTTGTAAAGAAAACGGTGCCAGTTTGAAAAAATCTAACAATCTAAATAAAAAGTAGTCTATGTCTTTAAAAATGAAATTATACAATTTTGTTATATCAAATCATGAGCACTGTGTAAAATAAACACATGTCAGACTAACTGTATTTTATTCCGTGTAATCCCACAGAAATATTCATCCGATGGGCAAGTCACTCGTCTCTGTATCGAGTATTAGGTAATTACCAAAATCGTTGCTATGATAACAACCGCTATCTTAATTGTCATATTGATATAAGAATTAGGAATAACGAGGTCGTTAGTTATAGATGAATGTATTTTTAAAATATATTGTTCTGTAAAGACTTTACATATTAAATTTAGCGTATTAAACTAATTTTAAAGAACTTTGCTATTGGTATCGCTGAGCCCTGCCTCTTCGTTTTCACCGCGAGGGGATGCGTGGCTGGTGGGAGACCAGTCACAAGTGCGACCCCCGTCAGAGAACCGGCCGAATCTCTGTCGGGTTACGTTAGGCTTATCCAGGTACAGGGGGCACTGCCTGGGTGGATCCACCATACTCGTGGGATTCAAATGAACTGCTCCAAATCTAAAACATGTATTTATAAGGACCAAATAACTAAACCAGCGGTAGGGACCGATCTATCAGACTTGGTAGGAAAACCCGTGGTATATATAGAAGGCGGAGAATTTAAATTCCGTGCAGGTCGGAATCGAGAGATAACCTCGGTAACAAGGAGAGGTAGAGCTGCAGCGAAGAGAGGTAGGCCACGCGACCTCAGTTGCCCTAACTTCTTACGACGATCGAATGCGGACGAGGTGGGCGCAGAAGACGAGACAGAAGTTGAGGTAGACCTGACGCTCCCCAACAACGTACACCTCTAGGAGCCGGTCATGCCAGCGGAGGTACAGCAGTTGGACAACCTTTCCGATCTGGCTGGGTTGGATGCGAAGAGCATCAGGACCCTGGCAGCGGCTAAGGTGGCCGATATCGTTGATATGGCATCTAAGCCCCACAATGTGAGAAAGACCTGTCTTAATGACTTAAAAGATACCGCCCAGGGTCTCACAGACGTTGTAGACGCCCTCCTCCGCTGAGGCAAACCAGAAGACGTCATCCGACTTCGGCGGGATAGGAAACTGCTTCGTCAGTGGCGTCAGTCGTCGTTGTGGCGAGGAAGGCATCTGTTGGCCTATTGTAAGGCTAACACTATGCGGTGCGGGGTGTGTGCTGATGCGGGCCGACCGGCGACGCATATAATGGGGGGGCGGAACTGCAGACCATCCCCCATTAAGGGGAAAGGGGCTCCAACGCTTCCAGAAAGGACTAGGAGCCCTATCCAGGAAGTAACTGACATGATCCTATAATAGATTGCGGTCATGGCAGTTACCTTCAGGCGAACCTAAATCACTGCGCCGCCGCTCAGGACTTGTATGTTCAATCGGCGGCGCAGTGGAACATTGGCGTCGCAATTGCTGCGGAGCCGTACCACATCCCCTCCCAGCCACACTGGACTGGGGATCTGGACGGCTGCGTAGCAATCTACAGCCCAGTAAGGCCGCTATCGGTCCGGGAGAGAGGTGCAGGGTTTGTGGCAGCCGTCTGGGGAGGGTGCGCGCTAATAGGCGCATATTTCTCCCCTAACCGTGCCCTGGCGGAATTTGAAGAATTCCTTGATTCGCTGGGGCTGATAGTAAGACGGCTGTCACCGCTTCCCATCGACCTGGTTGGCGATCTTAACGCCAAGTCACAGACATGGGGAGCGGCAACCACAAACCCGAGGGGCTTAGCAGTTGAGGAGTGGGCTGTTGAGGTCGGACTGTCTCTCTTTAACAGGGGAACTACGCATACGTGTGTGCGATGGAATGAAGGTTCCGTGGTGGACATTTCGTTCGCCACCTCTTCCATCACACGCCGTGTCCGGAGGTGGCGTGTGATGAAAGAGGTGGAGACCCTATCGGATTACCGATATATTCAATTCCTGGTCTCCACCTCCACAGCAGAAGCAGAAACCCGCCCTCGGAGAGATGCGTCGTTCCCACGCTGGGCCCTTAACCGCCTGGACCGAGAAAAGGCAGAAGAGGCGGCCATCATTCAAAGTTGGCGATGGCCGCCCCTTGACAATGACGTTGACGCGTCCACCCTTCGCTTTCGAGCTGCGATGGCAGAGGTGTGTGACGCGTCTATGCCGCGGAGTAGTAATCTCCCGCGGAAGCGGGCTGTGTTCTGGTGATCGCAGGAGCTGGTAGAGCTCCGAGCGACCTGCTCCGCGGCACGCCGACTATACGACCACTATCGGTGCAGGCGGTTTCGGGATCCTGCGGAAGAAGCCCGACGCTATGGCGCCTACAGGGACTGTAAAATTTCCCTGCAGGTAACCATAGGCCGGGCTAAAGATGCAGCGTGGGAGGAACTCCTCCAGGCGGTGGACAGGGACCCGTGGGGACGCCCATACAGAATGGCTCGGAATAAGTTCCGGGGTCAGGTGCCCCCTGTAACGGAGTCCTTCCAGCCGGAGATCCTGGAAAGGGTCGTGGAAACCTTGTTTCCCCACGAGCCTCCAGTTTTACTCCCACCACAGAGGTCTCTTTCTCCTTACGGGGCCAAAACAGAGGCGCCCGCCATCCCACCCCTCGTTTCTGACAAGGAGATGGAGATGGCGGTGAAACGCCTTCGCTCGAGGCGGAGAGCACCAGGCCTTGACGGCATCCCGGGTCTCTTGTTGTCCCTGGCACTCGACCATATGGGGCTTGCCCTTCGGGAATTGTTCGACCGCTGTATCACGGTCAGGCAGTTCCCAAAGCCGTGGAAGGAGGGGCGACTCTGTCTTATCGGTAAGGTGGGCCGCCCTGTCGACTGCCCGTCTGCCTATCTGCCGTTGGTTCTGCTGGACGATGCGGGAAAGCTGTTCGAACGTATCATAGCATCCCGCATCGTTCAGCATATCAGTAGTAGTGAGGGCCCAACTTTGCGGACTGACAGTTTGGCTTCCGAGTCGGTCGCTCGACAATGGACGCCCTGATGAAGTTGAAGAGATGGTCCACGGAGTTGAACTCTCGAGGAGATAAGCTGTTGGCGGTGGCCCTTGAAAAAGTCTGCGGCACAGTGTAATAAGGGTGGCGCTTCGGTATTTCCGGGTGCCCCCGTACCTGCGGCGACTGTTAGAAGACTATCTTTGGGACCGGAGGGTCACCTACGTGGACAGTCGAGGTGCCATTGTCCAGCGCCCGACAGATTGTGGGGTTCCACAGGGGTCGGTCCTTGGACCGCTTCTGTGGAACATGGGCTACGACTGGGTGCTCCGCGGCATACTCCCTTCTGGAGTTCGCTTAATTTGTTATGCGGATGACACCTTAGTCATAGCCCAGGGTCGGGAGTGGTTTGATGTGGAACGCCTGGCCACTGAGGGTGTTACTTTAGTGGTCAGGCGCATTAGGGGGCTGGGCCTCAAGGTGGCCGTAGAGAAGACGGAGGCCCTGCTGTTGCATGGGTCTCGTCGGGGGCCACCACCGGGAGCCAGCCTCTACATAGACGGGGTAAGGTTCCGGGTTGGGGCCCAGATTAAATATCTGGGCCTAACCCAGAACGGACGATGGCAGTTCGAGTTCTACTTTAAGGGACTGGGGCCGCGTATCGTCGGTGCAGCAGTGGCGCGTGCTCGGTTCCTCCCGAACACGGGAGGACCTGGTGCGAAGTGCCGCCAGTTGTACGAGGGGGTCATCCGCAGCATGGCTACTTACGGAGCACCGTGCTGAGTGGACGCTCTCAACCGTAGACGAATTGGCGGTCGTAGGGGCCGGTACGCCCGTGCCCTTCTACCGCTTTAAGCCGGACTGAGGGAGGTGGGTCGGGGGACTTGCCTTCCATTGCACAAGTCCGGACGACTGCAAGGGCAGCTCACTAGGCTGCCCAGATGGGGCCCGGCTTTCCATCAGGCCGGGCCGGTCGCTGGGGTGACGCGGTGATTGCATGCACGAACCCGCGTTGCCCCGGGAAGGCGACAGATGGCCGTGGGGTTTTAGTGGGTATTCTCGGCGGTTGGCGCCGGGTGAGTCCCACATACCCCTCTTAGTCCCCCCAGGCTGGGAAGGGATGCATAAATGCATTTCCCCACGTATAAAAAAAATGTCACAAGTTAAGTTCTCAATATATTTTAATTCTCCCTTTTACACCGATAATTGATAGATTAATTAAATCAATAATTAATACAAAAAAGAAAATTTCATTTCGTATTTATCATATTATATTATTGAAATAAAAAATTATATATTTTGTTTCATTTTAACACTTTTAAATAGTTAAAGGTATGAGAAATAGGACTTCTAGTTTATATGAGCTTTGTTTATACAGTCAAATTTTTTGTTGCCTAATCTACTTTGACCCGTAAAAATACCTAGACATATTCCCGATTTGTACAAACGTGTTTGGTAAACAATCAACTCGTTTATGTTGTTATAGTAGAAATTCCAAATATGTTCTAAATTACAATTCTCTAGGAATCCCGAAATCACGAATATTTTGGGGCTTACTTTAAAACATATACATACGAAAGTATTATCGTTAGTAAAGGAATCTTAAATTGGATCAAGTGGATATTCTTTTAATCGTTAAAAATACCACACATATTTTATTTTTTGAAAGAATACGATCCGACTGTCTAGATACAATAAATCCTTAATAATATTATAAATGCGAAAGTGAGTTTGTTTGTTAAATAAATAATGATGAATTTTAGTATAGAGATAGATGGAAACCTGGAGACGGTGATAGGCTACTTTATCTCGCGAAAACCTTATTGGAAGTGGGACAAAGAGAGGGATGAACTATGTATGAAACTTTTTATTGCGTCACCGGATTTGTTTGGCATAGTCTATATTAACGCGAGCGAAATCTTACGAAAAATCTAGTAAAGCATAAAAAAATACCATTCCATCATTAGTCGTCATTAATTAAAAGTTATTTCTTTCAATGTTAAATGTTATGTTGATGAACTTCCATTTCTTTAGGTATAAAAACATCTAATTATAAAGTTTGTCAGTAATATTATGGTCATCATTTTCTTAAGTACTGTACCATAAATAACACAGATACATACAAAAAAAAAACTTTTTCCATGTACCGTGATAACTGAGAGGTGGTGTGTATGGACACTGCGTTATGCGAAGTTCGAATACATGTATTGAATCTAATATTCAGGGAAGGAAAATATGGTAATAAAATCTCACCATGGTGGTATGACATTTCTAATACCCGTCCGACTAGTTACCACCCTCAAGGTAAAAAACTTTGTTAAACAGCTATAGGGGCGTTCCGGCGGTTGCACTTGAAAATCCATCTGTCCATTAGGCTTAGCGTGTCCACCACCTTAGACCATATTAAGATTAGACCCACTGAGCAGATATTGAGCTTAATCGCTAAACCAATAAAGTATTAAAAACCAGTTACAATTAATAAGAAAATCTATAACTACTTGCACCGAAGCAAAAACTCTACGCATAATAAAAAGGTGCCTAATAAATATTGATAATGAAAAAATAATACATTTCAACTTTGATACCCACTTGGACAACAAATTATGAATATCGCGCCTTAACATATTATAACATTGTTTTCCTTCACGAGCAACTATACGGGTCTACTAATAAAATTCAAATTAGTTAATGTATGTACACAAATTTCTAAAAATGTGTTAGTCAATATGAATATGCGTCTAAGGGTCATCAACAACCATAACTGTCTGACTTGTAGATCTGTCATAAAATAGTATCCGTATCGTCAAGTGTCAAACTTTTTAACAAAAATTAATATAGCATACCTATATACTTTTAAAGCAATGTCACCCAATTACTATATTATTCTTACCTCCATACTTAACAATTGGTTTAGTAACTCCAGGGCTCTAAACACCTTTCCTTTATCTAATCAGTGCTCTGTACAAATATTAGATAATGGGTGTTATCGCTCACATCCAGCAGCAATTATTATTATCAGTCAACCAACATGGGACTCAGTATTTACTTTGTTAGACACGATATAGTTCCTTTTAATATACGAAATATACGAATGTCGTCAAACAAGTTCATGTTGAAAGTGGTCTGATGAAAAAATGTAACTGAAATGATTAACGCCAACGGAAATCTAGCTTACGCTATTTTAGTACTGTTATCCGTATCTCTTGACCTATGTTTGGTAAGATATGTGATATGAAATTAATCTATGCTAATACACACAATAATAAAGTTGAAACTGCACCAAATGTCAACATCAAATTTTAAATTATAATCGCTGTTAATATTGTTCCCAATATAATAACAAAAATATTTAATAGGTAGTGAACTTTTGTTTGCCTGACCTTCTTACTGTACATGCATCACTTTAAAACTAATGGTCAGATTTTAATGAAATTTCCCATGGTGATAACTAATTGTAATGAATTTTATATAGGGTATTTTTAACGTATACAATGAAAAGGTTCTCAGCTATAGGAGATAATAGTTAAATGTCAACCTACCTGTCAACTGTTTGATTGTTTTATGACTAGATTTGTTTCTTCAATAGTTGAGAATTTAACCAGAAATCATATCGTGATGAAAACAATATTTATTTGTTCTTCTTGTGCACAAAATTTAATGGTGAAATATATTATAAGAGATCGATAAAATCTAAGACCGTTTGCCCCATCACTATAGAAATAAAAGGTTTTCTTTTTGTAACAAAAAAAAGTGAATTATCACTAACGCGATAGGTGGCGTTATGGACTAGTTATTCTGTCTACTGGTAAAGGGCAATTTGCTGGGCCAGCCCAAATATATTTTTAGTTGACTTGTAGACATTGATACTAGATATTTTTTGAGGTATACAATCGCAGGACTTACACTTTTAAACCATGTCCAATAATCCTTTATACGTCATCGTTTTAATTGTCAAGAGACTAGTTACAAGCTCACTTGTTTGTTATACTTGACTCAAATGTTTTTAGCGTAAGAATAACAGCAATATTACTACAACCATATAAAATAGGACTGTGATGGCGTTATGGTTTCAAATGTAACATTCTTGATAATTTGTATTTATTTAGAATACTAAATATTTAAGTTATGTAAAATATTCATTATTATTGGTTATACTACAGTACTATCTATAATTTACGTGCACAAGTATAACAGTAACATATATATTTAGGTTATACGAAATTTGCCAAACATTAAGTTACCGGATGGACCCCAAAAAGTTCCCCCATTGTTCGTTTATTAGCATTCAAGAGGAATAAAAATATTAACAAGTAATATTTTGAACCTTTTATCAGCTTAAGTTTCGTGCAGTGATAATTCATAAAATGGATTTTTTTGTTGTATCAGACTTATATTTGAAAACGTATTAAGTAGTTATGAATTCCTCTTTTTATAATATATTGTCAGTCCTCACTGTTGTCAGTCGAGGTCAATCTTTAGTTATCTCGGTTTTCGGTTACAAGAGTTGCCGACTCATTTCGAGAACTCGATGACCGATGTCGACTAAATTATGTATCAGTTTCTTACTTCGAAACAGTAAACGCTTGTTGATGTTGAATCATAACTTCTGTACCACTAACTCATACAATAATATACGCACTATTGCAATAGTGCGTAGATTCCCAATTAGTTTTCCGTCGTTATTGGTGCTTTTATTCAATCTAATATATATCTAAATAAATAAATAGATGTAATAATTCCATATTGAATCGAATAAAACTTTTTTAAATTTTGTAAAATGTTAGTTTATAATCCACCATAAGCACTGACAACTATTCTGCTAAATGTGTATACATTTTCTGGATCAATTTTGAGAAACTGCTCAATGGAATAGGTAGGTACCTTAAGTTCTTGCACCTATCCTTTGTATGACTGTAAGATTTTGGTGTTTTTATACAATTAGAACTATAAGCCATTGCTCATAATCATGAAGAGGCGTTTTGAAAGTTATTGTACATTTCACTAGTTGGAGTACCTACCTAATGTTTGTTATATACATGCTTCTATTAAGACATACAATTTACTGAGCAGCCTGTGTTTTTACTAAACATGAATTCCCTTTCACTTGGGCTTTCATTAGTATAGTTATTGCGAGTCGAATAAAGGAGCTTTAAAAACTTGATACGTTAAATGTACATTGTATTATTTTTTTATGATTATACTTAACGTTTTGTTTTCAACAAATTTTTTTTTATAATAAAGCCAAAACTAAAAAATAATTATATATGCAAGTTGTACCTATCATAAAACTGATTTAGACTGATTCTTAACTTGAGGTTTCGGTGAAGGAAAATTATGGTGATGAAAGCATAGGATGATGGTAGGGATTTTTCTAATAGATGCCTGGCAGCTATCAGCCAGTCCCTCCACCATCAAGGACCACATCGTCACTTAACATCAGGTGAGATTGTGGCTATAACGGTAAACCTACAAAAAACAAAAACTATTGAAAAATATTAAGCAAATATAAATAATTACAATATCCAATCTACCGTGATACGTTGATGACACTTGTTTTTAATTGTATATTAATTTTGGAATTAAGGAATTAAGGTTTAATATTGGATGAGGGGAAAAAAATAAAAACAATTTTTAACATATTTTGACTATAATTCAATAAAAATGCAGTTGGAAATAAGAAAACTTACAAGAATAAAATGTCATAAACAAGCTTTACCTTAATTTGTTTTGTCCATAAGAAAAATAGAATACGTAGTCAAGTTTTGAAAAATTAACTTAAATTGCATTTAAATAATTATAATAATAAAAAAACATTAAATACTTAATCATAACTAATTCTAATCTAGTGCGTGCTAAATTAAATGACTTTTGATGTATTATTCACATTACTAGTAAACACATCCAGTTAAATGTCTGTTAAAATATAAAAGAAATAAAATAAATCAGCTTTTAATGGTTTATACTTTGTAATGAACTGATAATAAATAATATTCGTGAACTTTATGAAACCCTTAAAACTAAATCGTTCTTAACATTAGGTACAAAAATTATAGTAGTCATCATGCAACGACTCGCTAATATAAATTATGGAGAAAAACTGAAACTAAAGAGTACAGGTAAACAAAACGTAATAATACTTCCAGTTGTATGGATTAATCATAATTAAACACAAAACCAGTGTTGGTCAAATATTATTTTATTCATTATACAAAAATATTGATGTGACAATATAAACAATACAGTTTACACTTGCTGTGAGTATACAGTCTTTTGGTATATATAATGCGTTCTAATGTACATATGTATATAGCGTAACGCTGGTTCTATCAGAATTTCTCCTAATTATGTTGGTCCCTTAATTATAATAACTTTAAACTTTGATATTATAAATATTATAAAATATCACACTTTCAATTCAAAGAAAAATCTACTCTACGTCGAAACTAATAGTTTAGTTCGGTCAAAGTACAAAAGTAATAACTGCGTCAATTAGAATATTTTATTCAAAAGGATACAATAAATAAACAATCATCTATGTCGATCAACTAAACATTAAATATAATCGATTTATTTTGTTATAAAGTAAAAGGCACTCTTTTATTAATGATGCGCGGACGCGGAAGGCGGCATGGAAGCGCGCGGGGAGAGGGGCCGCCAAAACGCGCCCGAACAACCTCATATATGCTCTAAATATGTTTCATTTTGTTAAATATTAAATTTATATGACATATTTTTATATAAATAATGGTAGTAGTAAGCCCCAGGAGTACGAAAGGTGTGTTTTTGGATGTTTAAGATTTCTGCAACCCATCGTAATAATTTCGAACCTCGCCCATGAGAGTAATGAGGAGCGCGCTGAGAATAAAAAAACAATCACCAAAACTCGAACAGGTTTTACTTAGCCGCTCGCCCTCCTGGCAAGAGGCAGAGCAAAAAAAAAAAACACCACAAACTGTTCGAGAAGCCTCGAGGCGCGAGAGCGATGTTAATTTAGCTTTGATAGTTTCAAAGGGCGCACATTGTTTATTAGGTATATAACCTAGGGTAGATATTAATGGATTTTACGTACGTACTAGTTTAAAATGTAAAAAATCGTATTGACCTGTCGAACTTCCGAGGCTGTGACGTCGACTATTTCCTTCTGCCGTATTCAAAATGAAAAGAAGTGAATCTCTATTGCAATCAGTCGAAGTGATTAGTTATAACGAGCCACGTCCCGTCGACGCAGGCCCCGTCCGTATGCGGTGTGGCATCGCAGCTGCTAGATAAATAATAATTACTATAGTTAAAGAGACTCGAAATAAATAATAAATTATTATCTTAAACCCTTAAAAATAGATCACGAGCGCCTTCTCGCGGTACGGTACCGAGCGCAGAGAGGCACTACAAAATAAATAAATGTTCTATAAGCTAACTTTACAGAGACCACCGCTCGGCGGAGGATCGCATCGGGAAGACTTCCGCGAGCTACACAATAAATATCTAAAATATAAAGGTGCCATTTACAAGTGCGTGCTGATAACTAAATGTTGAACATAATCACTGTTTTCACACCGCAAACTTTCGAGACGCCAGTAAATACTTCGTAAAATTTATAAATTACAGGTCGAAGTAATACAAAACAGTATCGACAAACTGGAGATCATTCGTTGAGCGGGTGTGTGAGTGCACGAGGCACGGCGACCGGGACGTCGCTCATGCAAGGACTGGAAGACGTCATATAGGCACTAACGGTGTCGGACGATCCTTACGCTAGGCTCGGTGTAAGCTAACTTAGGACTAGGACCACGTTAGGCGATCACGAGATCACCGAGAGCTGATGAGAGCCGGTTGAAGACGGGCAGCCGCTCCTCCTCCAGCTCGGGGGAGTGTGTACGGCGAAACGCGAACGCGGTACCCTGAGCAGGTGGAGATAGAGCTGGTGGAGAGTGTGGCGCTAAAGGCGATTGAGGCGCCAGCGGCGAGTGTGGGGAATGCGGCGAGCGTGGTGAACGAGTCCCGTCACTGATGTACGAAGTCATAGATGATCCACCCGAAGAAAGTGACGCCAAAGAACCACCTGGTGAAGAGGGTTCGCGACGCCGCGCCTCTTCAGCGTTGTGCACAAAGTGACAGCGCGGCCCGTACGGACAGAATCCGACAGAGTGAAAAGTGCGGCACAGTTCCGTCTTATATTTAGGATGGCGTTGCAAATTGCGTAGCTCGCGGACACCGTGTGCGAACTGGCACTTGTCGCCGTACTTGCAGACTCCCGCCTCTTCGAATGGTCGACAAAGTTCGGTCTTATATCTGCTAGTGGCAGGTGGTGGTGGCGCGGGCTCGCTAGTGGTGCGCTCGAGACGACGATGGCCGAGTCTGTCTAAGAGGCCAACGAGGGCACGATGTGCTGGGACAGAAGCTACACGCGCTAGCACTGGATGTTGCTCCCAACTCACATTACTAGACACTGCGTTTGCACCCACTGGGCCGAGGTTGCCACCGAGGTTCCCACTCATAGTCTGCACTGGCCGAGTTTGGCTCTGAAAAACAATAAATACATTATTTATAAAAAATACGGCTATTTTAAAACGAGACAATATTTTCAAAGAAATTTATCTATATTGGATCATTAATATAACATAATAAAAATTCATCGTCAAAATGGTCTCATATAAGTACACGAGCTAGTCGCTAAACTGCAACTGAAAATTGTAGTTATACTTTCTATGGAGATTCTCAGCTAAAGGAATATTGATTTGAATATTGATATGAATATTGAATATTGTTTGTTTTTGCGGCAGCAGCCCAAGCCAAGGTTCGGCCATTCTGGCACCCTTGCGCTCGCTGCCTCGGAGCTTAGTGCCCTCAGCACTAGCCCAAAAAGTTCGGTGAAGCTGTCAAAGCCCTTACGGCTAACAGCGTATGTCAATTAAAAAAAAAAAAAAAAAAGGAATATTGATGTAATTTGGATTTTAGTGTGAATATCATATAACAAATACAAAACGTATATTAACATATATTGAACTTATTTGAAAGAAGCCTCAATATGTTTTAAATTATATTTTTTATTAATTAGTTACAAAAATATTATGTATGGGATTATTCTAGTCTATACGTAGTATTAATAGTATAATAAGTAGTATTCTGTGGAAACCTTGTAACGCATTTGATATTTACAATGTAAATATAACTCTTTATAATTATAAAAACATGCCAACCTCACAAATGATCCTGTAATGTATTAAACTTTGAACAGCTTTATTTGGCATTTGCAAATTTCGTGTAATTGTAAAATGCCAAGTGTATTAAATGATTTCATTAAAATAATGCGGATTAGATAAACCTACATAGTTGATTGATTAAACTATTTTCTATTATGTGGTTTATTTCATCGTTTGTATATACAATCTTTATTACATAAGCCATTTTCAAGTTATTGCCAAATAGTAATCGTCTATATCCTGATTCACAATAATCACGATAAAAAATTGAATAAGAACAAGAACTAATTCGTAGTTCTCTGGGAGAATTTGAATCTGTACAAGTAAAAATTTCAGAATTAGATTCTTTGTTACCAAGAATCTCTCCTAACCTAAATACACACACTTTACCTCTTTACTGTGAACATACATATAAGGTATGAGTAGTATTAATTACAAAAATAAAGCGTATAATATAGATAGAATACTTATCGTTAAAATAACAGTATATGAACATATACATGTCTAAGCAAAATTGTATATTTTTTTATGTTGAAAGCCTTCAAATCTTTTATTTTACTCAGTATTACGATACTCGGAGTTTTTTTTTCTATATAGTAAAATAAACAATCTGGGCCATAAGGGTCAGGTACCTGGCAATGTTAACAAAAACCTTAAGCGGGCTGGTTTTGTCGTCTACCTGCTCGGAACCATTTCGTTTTCTACACTAATGGTCTCCAAGTCAGAATGGTTAATATTACCAATTAACTGAACCATAAAGTGGTACTTTTAACTCAGTGGGGTGAGTCGAATTTTAATGTTAGGATTATAAGAACGGGCTCCGTCCGGTTTGTATTATGAATAATTTATTTTACTAAATATTTTAGCTTCGACTAATATTTCATTGAAATAAGTATCGTACAAAGATTCGTATGGTTAGGGCTTCTTTTGTTTCAAGAATGCGCCGAACCTGGTAGTTGGGAGTATCACCATAACAATGGTGGTTAGTTCACGTAAGAGATAGTTGACACATCCGTACAGTTAATACAATCGTCGCGCGTCGTGAACTATTGTTCAACTGTCGCTTGTCGCGTCGCCACACACGGGAATAATTGTCGTTGAGACATTGCATGACGTGCAAAGGGCAACGGTCGACGCATGTTATATTAAGTAATAGCATAGGTACCTGTTTAGTTACTTGCACATTTTAATGTAAGCTGATCTATCTTCTCTATCTAAGCACAGTGCTTCACGTTTATACCCATCTTAAATATCTGATCTGCATATTGATCGTAATGTACTTACTACTCTCTCTTTCTTAATAAACATGATCTAACCTAAACTGATTTGTTGATCCCACTGTCAAATCTTTCGATCCGACTGTCGAGCTTTATAATATCAGTACAAATATATATAACTTTATGGCATGTATGCATAATATAAGGTTCTGTAATAAATCTACATGTCATACGCTTGTAACGTTTTTTTCTAGACATAAGCATGTTTGTGATAGTATTGTGATTAGAAGTAACAAGATGAGATCAACTTTAGAACAAAAATGACTTGGGAGTTCGTCGCAGAACATAGATAGAACGTATTCAATACACATGTACATTATGTATGATACGCCACATCTTATATGCGGCCTCAATCGATGTGAATGACACGTCATTGTGTATTCTATTCGTCTTTGAGTTGTCGGGCGCGATCATAAAAACACTAATACTTGTATTTCGAAAATAAAAAATGTATATATATTATGGATTCTCCGTTTGTACGGTTCTTTGTACACATGAAAGAGCCAAAGCACATAAAATATATTTGAGTTGAATAAATACTTTTCGAATTGTTTATTGAAACCGTCTCATGACAATATAGTTAGGAACACATCACTTATTCAATCATACAGTTTATTGTATCGAACGTTCATTTTTAACAAATACCCTATTAATAATATATGATTAAGATTCGTAGAATATAGGCTAATCAAAGGGTTTTTATTTTATATCTAATTGACGGGGTCATGTTTGCAAAGTTATGTTAATACTTTAACACGTTCAGTTAGTAGCTTGTAAATAATTACACGCAAATGCTTTTAGTGGTAAATGCTAGTTAGCCTCTATTGTTCGTAGCGTAGGTCATACGGTAAGGTAACTTGACAATTTGTAACATCACATCACACATTGAAATTTCCAGTTAAATCATCTTTGTGTAATGCTGCAGTGCATGCGATTATACTTGCACAGACTACCAATTTATTTCGACTAGTATACATATACCGATTTACTACGACAGGAATCAATAACAATTAGGAGATTAGAACAATCGTAACAATTGATTTAATTCACCATCGCGAATTGCTAATGATATTATAATCTTCGTGTAACATTAAAAGCGAAAGTGAAACAAACAAATGAGCGTAGTGATGCAGTAACAGGTGAAAAGCAGTGAAAACCCAAGGGTTATGTTATTGGCCGCCAAGTGTCGACGGAAAACGACAGAGTTGTAATTAAAGAGTTATCAGAGCGGAACATTAGTTAAATACTGCTTTCCATCGGTCGCTGCGCTCGCGCAATTGAGTTCCAGAGAAAATTGTAATCACTGTCGATTTTAAGCGGTCGCAATGATGCGTTTAAATCAATCCCGTCAAGTACTCCCATCTGCATCCATATATAAATAATATTCGTTCACTGTCGCAAAAAGATCGTGTTGTATTGAACTGCTGACTTAGTTCAAACAATGGTAACAGGTGTCGGGTAAGGATAATAATGTATAACTAAAGGGTTATGAACAAAATGATAAAATTCAGTACAGGTCACTTTTCACGGTTGTATGTGTACTTTGTTGTTTAACATGTGTTGTTGTCAACGCGAGAAGCACGTTGAGAGCTCGAGTCGTCGTATTTAAACTCTTCATTACAATAGCTATACGAGATTGCATAATAAAACATGGCAAAGCTATTTAAAGCTTTACTACAATTATGTAGTAGGCAATGTGGCAGCAGTGTGATATCGGAAAACCCGGCGTTACATTAGTTATAAGACAATGATAACATAAGCAGAAAAATTTAATAATTAACATAAATATTTATCTTTAACTAAATATATGGTATGGACATAAATTTACACAGTTGTAATATATTTAAAAACCTAAGATAAGTATAATTTCAGCACCTAATGTAAGTAGAGAGCAATGACTCGAATCACCTGTAAACAACGTATAATCAGCTGTAATTTTTTTAATAACGATGCAAATTAAGTAACGCTAAAATAAAGTAGAACCTTTATCCGTATTGTAATATATTTTCAGATATTACTTCAACCAAACTTAATATACATATCGTAATTGGTGAAGGTGAGTGAACTCGTGGAGAACTTGGTTACTTATAGATCTATATGATTATTATAAAGCGTAATTTTGTTTGTATGAATGCGCCAATCTTAGGAATTACCGGTAGGATTTCCAAAATTGTGGTTCTGATAGAGAGATCATTGAGGTTATATAAAATCATGCTACCACAAATATGAGCAAAGCTGTATTAAAAAAATCGAAAACGGGTAAAAATTATCAAATAATTTTTACTTGCACGCGAATTCGTAGGCACAACTAATATAATATTACGTTCACAATCAGTAAAAATTTACACGTCCATTGCTGATACTTTTAAAATTCGTGTTTATAATGAATACGCTATTTTTTGTGTTGAGAAATTCTGTGAGGGCAATGGCATTACACAAAGAACGAATTTAGGTTATGTATTTTCAGCATATTGAAAACGTCAAGTTGTAAAGTAACAAAATCAAGTAAAAGAGCAAGAATAAACATTGCGACTAAATAATGTAATCATATATTATTGTGTTATTTTTAATGTTAAGGATAAGAAAAAATTATTATATTACCCTAAGAATTGTACTTTGCCTTAAGTTCTACCGTGATGTCTTTATTTTGTATACTTGAAATTAAAATATTAACTTCATTTGGTTAGAAAATTTTAAAAAAGTGTTATGTTTATATACACATGGTATATATGTACACGGATAATATAATAATAGAACAAAGAGAACAAATTTAAGTCATTAAGACTGACTGCCGGGAATAAATGAATACAACGACATAAACAAGAGAACTGTTTAATTAACCGTTAATTGGTTCTAATCAAATGCGTTCTATATTTAAATGAACTTTTAACGATTTTATAAAATACACGATATTCCGGACTCTGATATTGAACGACAGATTTAGTCAATGTTATATTAAAAGTTATATTATTTTTTTATACTGGAAGAACCATCTTGAGCCGAGAGATAATATTTAATTTAAACGAAAGCGCCTTACACGTGGATTTCTAAAGTAGAATAATAGTACATCACATGCGTAAGGATAATAGTATAAGAAATAGTTACATTTCTCCTAAGAGTCAGTCGAGGGTCTTGTTTGGTGATTGTTCCCATCATGTTTATTGAATGATTGCGCGAAAATGACCACAAATATAACGGTCCCCTCACCGAAACATTCCCAACAACCTTCCAGTATAACGACAACGTATTAATAATGTCCAACTGTTTTGAAAACCCCTTTTATATATACAAACATTACAATATGAACACTAAAACGAAAGACATTATATCTGATTTATGCGAGTTAATGCTTCTGTAGATAGGATTTGTACTTTGTTAAAAAATTACAAACTTTCTTATTTATATGTATTCATAAATTATGCGATTAAGCGATGATAGCACAGTTGGTAGTGTGTACCGACGCTACGTAAAGGGACGTGAGTTCGAATCCACTCCACCTACAATGAGCTTGAGCTTTCGGTGAAGGAAAACATCGTGATGAAACTATTGCATGGTGGTAGGGAATTTTCCAATGCCCACCTGGCCAGCTACTACCCTCAAGTTGAAAATGTGCCCCCAAATACCTATAGGTGTGTTCCGGAAGTTGCACTTGAGAGCCATAACGCTAAAGCTTAACTATTTAAAGAAAAAGAAAAATAAAATATAATATATGCATGATTTTGTATTAAATCGTCAATATATTAGAATAGTTGGTTTTTTCTTATTGCATTTAGTTACTGTTCTGTTAATTATAATATTAATAGTGACTTAGCTATATCACTTTGCTCTCCCACAGAGAATAGACGGTTAAATTTGTTACCACGTGAAGAATATTAGTGTCGTGCACAATATTTTTTTAACCCTTATTACCATTAGAAGAGTCCACGCGCATCGTGTGGTTGCTTGTCATTAAACGTTCTAGTTTTAAATGCCTATTATTTTTACGTTTGAATACTTAAAAAAAATTCTAGGAACGTAATTGTACTATTCAATAAAAGTTCAGCAAAGTGTCTAAGAAACAAGTTTTTGCTAAGGTTCAAAATAATATGAGTATGGTAAACGTTCACAATAGTTCACATAGTTAGCGACTGTTAGATGACTAAGACCGGACGCGTGGTATACACTTCGCATGCAGATGGGTACGGCAGCGTGATTGCAATGCGAGAACCGCCGTCTATAGTATAAATGCCAATCAACCGCTATTTATTCACAATATGAATTACAAGTAAACTATTGTTTTCTGGATATATATTACAACGATGACAAAGTATTTCAAATAGCATAGCAATAGTAAATTCAGCAGAAAGAAAACGTTGTCCAACGTGACGAGATTTAAGAAGTTCGTTAAAATATTTCACGTAATTTTTTAATAAAACCAATATTCGTGCTTTGCATACAAAATAGGTTCAATGCATTTTAGAGTTCGCTGACTTTGCCAAAATATTTGTTTTCACGTTTGTTGATACGAAATATTTATTTTTTTGCCAGCGCAAGCATTCACCTTTGTTAGCGTAACCCATCAGACGCAGACGGCTGAGCGCCAGCGCAGCGGCGCGCCGTCACTGTTTCCATTGGATGCCGTGTTTATTGCGCGTGAGCTATAAACCTTGTGGCTCAAGTTGGAGCGGCTGTAAAGTGAATGTCAACAAAGAGCTTCGTTCAACTTGAACGTATTTACCCCCCCGGCCGGCCGCTCAAAGCAGAGGAAGCACGTCCCCCGGTCGGGCCGCTTTTAGCACCTTCTTATTTATAGATGTTATAACAGACCGCTGCTCTGAGGCTGATTTGCAGAACGGAACAGGTAAACAATGTTGCTCACGAGTGTGCTTTGTGACGTCTTTGACTGCATGTTTTTAAATAATTTCCAAGTCTCTAAACAACACACATGGTATCTTAATTTTTATAGTAAATATTTAAGTAAACAATAAAACTATGTTAATTTATACCTAACAATAAGTATGTCTCCGGAAGTATATACCCACGCAGTTAACAATTGTATGACTCACTGTGAATCGTAATACTTTCCTCGTAAATCATGTAGAATGAATATAAAAAGGCATTAAATTATTTGTGACTAATGCACATAAAATAGTTTGTTATAAATAACTTAATATTCGCTTATAGGCACGAACAGCCCTAGTAGTTACGCAGGTATGAATACCTTTTGGATTAACATTCTAAGCCCTAAAGATATGTCGCACTTACGCGATAGTATGAGAGGTTTAAAACCGCAAAGTTTTTAGTGACTATTTAATTCCCTCATATTTAATTAATGTGCATATATCGGTGACACGGGCCGTATAATTATTACCAACTGAATGCTTTTACATTAAATAAGCATATTTTGAACAATGTTAATTTGTTATAATATAACAATTAAGTTTACTTTTACAAATGACGAACCATGGACCGAATTCGACCGTAAACTTACACTGTTAAAAAATAATAGGAAAAAAAACATTTAAACGACTGTTTTAAAAATTAACTGTAATTTTAACATAGCGTTATAGAGAATAGAGCAATGAAGCTAGAAATTTGCCTTAGATTATAATAAAACTAATCTACAGATAGTAAGAATTGAAGAATATGCAGTTTCAAAGGTATTCAAAATCTTGGTCATGAATTATTATCTACTCGGTTCTGTATTCTATTGTAAAACAGACATCCAAAAAAAATATTGGCACTATGTGTTCTGAAATGTTAATAGAAATGAATATTTCGAAACGAATGTTTTCCAAATAATATCAGATTTAATTCTCTGTTAAAGGATGAATTGCCACCATAACGTCTTTAAACCATAAGTGGTCTTGAGTCTTTAAACACATATGTTTTAAAACGCATTGATAATGATAAAGGATACAAGACTTCAGTGCCTACTAAGACTGTCAATAATTATTTTAGAAAAACAACTCGTATAGTCGAAAGCAAATGGACCTTATCTCTCAATCCTTAGTGATACTATTTTTATTTTTAAAGTTACTTGTGTAAGGTAATTTATTTCGTGTTAAATTATGTTTTTTCATTATGCAGAAATAATTTTAAATGAAGCACCCTAAATATTACCTCCTAAGGTGCGATAGTAAGAT
The DNA here is from genome assembly GCA_039707435.1 of Actias luna. Lineage (NCBI taxonomy): Eukaryota > Metazoa > Arthropoda > Insecta > Lepidoptera > Saturniidae > Actias > Actias luna. Next base: position 8,470,069 of record JAZHAC010000002.1, on the reverse strand, counting down.
AAGGGTGTATTAAAGCAATATTTTTATATAATTATAACAATTTCTAATCAAGGTAACAAACAGTACTTGTAATTCAGCGATTTCATAACAGAACTCCTGTTTATAGAACACCCCGGTAGACTCAACCGGTCACCGTTGAAAGCGACAACCCTGCACTACCTACAAGAAATTACAACGTAATCTATTCCGCTAGAGGCGTACACGGAAAACCTACAACCTGAACAATTATATATACCTAAATAACAAAATGTATTTCATAGACAATTCGTATAAAATAAACTGGTTTAAAAGATTTTTTTTTTAATTTTACTTCGAATGTAGGTTTTAAGTGTTTTAAATACATATGTTTAATTTAAATGAATTTGGATAAAATACATAATTCAATATTTATTAAACTAAGGAAGATGTTAAGCATTTTGAATTACCATGAACAATGAAAGAAATAGTTATGCAATGGAAATTATTTGCAACAAAACAATTATAATTTCAGATAATTATATTTTACAATATTTTTTATTACACGTGACTACATTTTATAGTAATTGTCTATTGACAAGCGTTATGCAAGTAAATAATAATATATCATTTTGAAACCGTTACGATCGACAACAACACATGTAAATACTGATTCATTCTTCGCAGTTCATATTTTCATACATGCATGTCTTTTTTTGAAATACATTCATGCTATTTTACGACCAGTAAAAAAGACTGTGATAATCAAGTTACACTTGGGACTAACTATCGATACATATTTAGGTATATATTACATAATCTACGTTAGTAAGTTGAATCTGTAGTATTTAATAATCTAAAAGAAAACAAAGAATATTTCATTCGTTTATGTAATATAGTAAATTAACCATTTGGTTTGGTATCAAAAATTGTTGCCATATGCGGTTCGCTGGTGTCTAGTCATTTAGTAATTTTTAATGACTGGTTATTTGTGGAGCATAATGACAATGTTAAAAATCAAAGTAATAATAATTAAACATAAGGTGTCAATACATATAACTAGAAGTAAACATTATACAGCGACCATTAACTGCACATTATATGCCGTTTTTGATAGAAGTCGTTATATGGACGGAAGAAACTATCGTACCGCAAATAAAGTAAACCCAAAAAAATAAATATTTCAACGTATTAGTCAATATATCGTTAAATCTAGTAGCAGTAAATTGAGTTTGTAATGTATTCAAATGTATATTAAAAATTAAATAAATAAACTAGTCTATTAGCGTCTATTGTCATCAGTTAAGAATAGTATTATACATTTATGTAAATGCAAAATTAAGCGAATGTTGACATTAAATATTATTTATAAGGCGTTAAAAGTATTATAATTGAATATAAAAAAATTGTTGAAAATATTTTATACAAATATACCTCTATCAACGATTTTAACCATTAAAATTATTACTACTACTATTACTACGAATTGCTCGGTGAAAATTCAGTTGGATACAACCAGTAATTCTCTAATGTCCTTCACACGCAGCGATAGAGCGCGATAATGCCCACATTTTCCGTTCCTAGTTAACTAGTGGTCGGTGTTTATTTTACTGGTTATGTTGCGTTCATTCGCCGCAATTAACCACTGGCTGCACGTGGAAATTACTAACAATACACGTATTACGCCACTGGTTTTGTACGCTCGGTCGGTGTCACGACCCCACTCCATTGGAGACTGTATTTCTAATGCAACCGGGTGATGGCTAGTTGAACCCGGCAACTACGAAGGTTTTATGCAGATCACGAACTTTGCAACACAACGTTATTGACCAAAAATAATATGTTATCGAGGTTACTAGACTTTGTCACATGATTATAATGACAGAAGTTTTAAACTAAGCTAATATTTACTTCTTCCATGACTATTTTAGAATTCTCGATAATTGCGTCATACCACCATTCGATTAAATTAATCGCATATTAACAATAAGGTATATGCCCTTAGCTCGATACTAACCTCGAAATTATGTTTAAATGAATAATTTTTAATATAGATAATAAAGAAGTAGTCAAATTAAATATTGTATGAAAAATCAGATCAATATAATTTATCGAAGTGAAATTTTGGGAATAAAACAGAAAAAATATAATCTTCGTCAGCATACAAGCGACCATTTTAGGACACATTAAATCATATCGGACTTCATCTCCCCACATGGCTGGTGAGCGTACTTTTCTCCTTAACCACTTCCTTATTATACAAATTTATAGTCGTCATGTGTTAATATGTACTGCATACGTACGGCATGAAAGCGCCTGGCATTTGCGACGATCTTTGGGCTCGATCAACGAAGCAATCGCAACCACTTGTGCTAATGAAACACTTCAATTGAATTGGGGACATTAATTCAGCCAGTGTATGGAATCATTGTTTACACTGATACTGAATGGAAATTGTGTCTTGATAGTCTACGTCGAATTTGTTACAAACTACTTAACTATTAAGTACTCAAATAAAAAAAACTGATTTACTTGTTTATTGTGTTGTATGTTGTATACACACTAATTTGAAAATAATTTTAATAGTAAAAATATATTTTAGATTTAACAGTCGAATTGGAAGCATTTATTTTGCAAATATAGTTATAAAACGATAGTAATACTTGTTATATTTTATTTTTAAGCACTTGATTCATATTTAAATGTAAATAATTTCTTGTATAACAACTCCATAAACTCAATAGAAAGGTCGTGTACATAAAAAAAAGAAACGGACATAAGTTTGTGAGTATTATTTTCTGCACTCATTGCTGTGACAAGATAGATCATCGCCAGTGTTCTATCAGTTAATAATACCATGATATTATACTATTATTTTGTATCAAGTATATTGACATATATTGGAATATTAAAATAAAATTGACGTTTATTTCATATAAGTTTTTTTTTTAAACAGGCTGTATCTATTAAATGTTAACTAAACATATAACACATATTTGACAAAGAACTGTTTATATTTTTGTTATTAAATTGAATGAACGACATGTGAATCGATATTAATAATTATTAATAACGTTTCAATTTAATACTAACTAGAATTGAGGAGCAACAAGTTCGCCTTGAATATAGAATTGCTTAACAAAATTCTTAAATTAACATACTTAGAATATTCACAATTTGAGGCAATTCAGTAAAGTTTATATAACCGTGGTATTATAATGATTTTACCCAAATATAGCTAGCTATATTATTATCGAAGACTTCTTAAATTGAACTAAAAAATATAAATAATAGTATAGTCAAATTTGTTGTTTCAAGCTTTTATTTTTAACACTTTTAAACATAATCACGACTGATCTAAGTGACAGTGTGGCCTACCAAAATATACATAATGCTGTGTAGAATTCGGGTAGATTTTTATCTTGAGAATAGTGTTTGGCCAGAGAAGCATAAAAAATGCCCTTTCACTATGCTATAGATTTATCACTTGCACGGATAGATTACGCTCTTAATAGGAATAGAACCAATATTACTTGTTGTGGTATGGTCGAGAATTTTACTACCGAGTCAATATGGTTACAAAAAAATATTATTATGTGTTAGTTTTAGTACTAAATTCTAATGGATCAACATGATATAGGTAAACATAAGTTAAAATAAGCTTATGAAAGGTGCAGTGTAAAAGCATCCCTAATCTTAAAACTCTGTTGCGGTGACCTTGAAACTACAAAGAGTTTGCCGACCAAAAATATTAATTAATTATTTATAACGTAACTCGTTTGGCTAGTTCGTGTCTCGCGTGTTGATTCTCCACTCACCATTAAGACCCTGTCAATAGAGTTGATTGGATTCGGGGTGATGATTTTTACTCATCTGGGATGAGTTACAGGTAAGGTAAAAATCGATGTAGTCAATATAAGAATTGTGAAAATGAGCACTAACATCATAAGAATTTACTAAATTTCTAAGTTAATAAGCTTTTAAGGTAAATATAATAAAATCACGGTAATGTGATTACACATATAATCGTAAGCACAGTGTATTATGAAAACGACGGTGACCGCTGAGAGGTCTCGGCAGCTGGATATGTGTACATTAAAGATATGTGTTTCTAAAACATGATCAAAAGAGAGTCACTATGCCAGTCTTCTGGCCATATCAATTGTAGTGGTCATTAATGGTGGTAAAGATTACTACAACTTTATTTGAGTACTCGAAAAATATATCTTTCAGAATATAAGGGTTCACTTTAGTTATATTATTGAAGCTCAATATGTTCCTGTATTTAATTTACATTTGTAAGCTGAGTATTATTAGTCTGCTTAATTTGTATATTCTACTTTACTATTATTATGCTTAATACAGATAAGATATATAATTATACAGTATGGAAAAATATTTATCAATTTGAGAAGATACAAAACGGCCTTGTAGTCGTCTGTGCCACTATCCATATTTTAGTTAGCTTAAATTCCATACAAATAAACTTTAAAACAATACCTCAATCAAAACTTGTTACCTATCTTCAATGAAACGACTGACATAATCGTACAAAATTAATAAGTTTCTACTATACATAAACTGAGTGAAGACAATAATACTTCAGATAACATTAGATGTATCTTCAAGTTGCTTTGTTAATAATACAAAGAACCTTGGTTACGGTTTGTGACGGGACATTCTCTTTCCATAATACTTATGATTTAGTATCGTAACATTGATTGTACAATATAATATGGAATCAAAACAGATAATTGATAACTTATTTATACATGCTTCACCGTTTAATGTAAATGAAAAATTGTCTAAGTATCATTACTAATAAAACAAATTGTTTAGAAAGCAATTTATCTAAGTTAAATATTTAATATTAAAATATTTTCAATAGCAGAGTAAACTATCTTCCATCTTTGATTATTTCTATCATCAACCATCTGCAAATAGGGGTAAACTTAGGGTTATTTTCCCTTCACTATAAACATTTCCGTAGTGATTGTTTTACGCGTATCGTAGACCGTTTAACAACATATTGCGTGTTGAATATAATTGTCTAATTACGCTACTTAAGTGTAGGCTTGCATTTCGGTAAATATACAATAATTTTCAATGTATTGAACTAAAAAAAAAACTATGTACATTATAACTAGATTTTTTGTGCGACTTAGCTCGCGTTAATATTGATTTCGTCAAACTAATCGGATGACGCAATAAAAAGTTTCATACAAAGTTTCTCCCTCTTTTTACCCCACTTCCTAGAAGTTTTACGCGAGAAAAAGTAGCCTATCTCCGGCTCCAGGGTCCCATCTATCTCTGTTCCAAAATTCATCACAATCGATTCAGTAGATTCGACGTGAAAGCATAACAAACAAACAAACAAACTCACTTTTACATTTATAATATTACTATGATTATATTGAACTTTGATAAATTGTCATACTAATGTTATTGCACTTAAAATACATATACGTTTATCTAGACTATTGGGCGTGTTTATAGTTTGTATTGACATTGTCATCAAGCTTTAATTACAGTGAGAGATTTTAAACGCACGTTTAGCCCCTATTGGAATAAACATTTGGTGAAGACTTAGATACAAAGTTAATTAATTCCGAAGTAAAAACCATTTTGCAGAATTACATGGTATGTGAATGCACTTCGTAGCGAAATTGCAACTGAGTAGACGAATGTGACTACCAACAACAACAAACGCGGCCACTAATATGGGTCTATTACGTAACTAGCTAGCAGTCGCATTAAGCGAGAAACCAGTTTTAAAGTCGTTGTCATGAAAATTGCGATTTACGTAAACATTTGTTGTGGTGGTACCAAAGTTGGTTTTAACGAACAAACGCTATATTGTGTTATAATGGGAGAAATCGAAGGTCTCGCAATGCAACGGTGCCGCTTTGCAAGCAAATTACAGCAAATATAAACCAGTAGTTCAATGAATAAATAGGTAGGTAGGTGCTGGAGCAACAGCTGTCATTAAGAAATATTTTCACAATCTATTGCTGAAATTGTGAATAAGGCAGATTTATACCGCAGCCGATAGATTTTTTTTTGTATAGTTAAAGTTTAGCGTTATTGCCATAATCTCACCTGATCTTATGTGACGATAAGGCACAAGTTGGTAGACACACTAAACCTGTGGAGGGACTGGTTCTCAAGTGCAAATGCCGGAACACACCTATAGGTATTTGGCGGCAGATTTTTAACTTGAGGGTGGTAGCTATCCAGGCGGTCATTAGAAAAAGCCCTATCACCAAGCTATGGTTTCCTCACGATGTTTTCCTTCACTGAAAGCATAAACTCATTGTAGGTGGATTCGAGCTCACGTCCCTTGTCGCGGAGTCCGCACACACTACCACTGAGCTATCGTCACTTCAATAGTATGCTTACTATACTATACTATCTTTATATAAAGTCTATAAAAAAACCGTGGAGAATCAAAGATTAATATCTTAGATTGATTTAAACTTTAAACTAATTTTTCATTTCTACGGACATTTAACTTCTAGAAAGTTCAAATAAGATCAAGTTAAAAGAATAGGTAAGTGAGGCGTTTATTACCAACAACAGATAAATAGTAGGTATATACAATATAAATTCAAAGTTATAGCAAAGGTTAAGTTACAAACTAATATTTATTGCAGAATATCGTAAATACAGTAAAGAGTATTTTAGGTGTCTACTAATATTGGATGAAAACTGCTTAAGACCTCTCGCATAAATATAGAAAGTAATTCGTCATAGGAACTAATAGAATGATCAAATATTTCCTACATTTACTTTATATAGAACATTTCCCAGTGATAAGTTATTTAATAAAAACAACCATATAATTGATTAGTTAAATTTAAGGTATAATGACATGCTAAGTTACTGTTGAAAAGATCGCGCGGTAGTGAGTAGGTGTGCAAACGAGTGGATGACCTTCGTAGGAGTAAACAGGCTCATCCACACAGTTTACATGTCGAATATGTTTAAATTAATATCATTTTCATTCTAACCTATTCGAATAATAAAACATCTATATCCTTTTTTGATTGTAACAAATTGGAATCATTTTAGCTTAGCAATTTAAAACCGGCATGCCCGGTTTAAGTGCGTTCTTACTTAAATGTTAATTGATATACTAATTCTATTTGAATTGAGTCTTTTATTACGTTAATGTTATTACTTGTATTATTCTAGTCCTTATTCATATTGTATTATACTAGTGAGTACCTAAATTAATAGTGTTTAGAGGGGGTTGTAAGGAGATGCGGGGAGCGAAGGAAGTGGTGCAACGTGCGAGACACATTGTGCGAACATGTCTGGTATGGCGTCTCCGCTGGACGGCCGCCTTCCTTTGCTAATTACCAGTTATTATGTCGCCAACAACAGATGTGCTACATCCGTTCCTATGCTTCATAAATTCTTTTCTCGCAAATTATTATATTCACAAGCCTGTTAATTTTTGTTAGTCGAACGTAACGTACTAATATTATTTTAAACAGAGAATGAACATAAGGAAACCATTATTGTATAACGTAACTTAATATTTCTAAGAACCCTGATAATAAAATGTCAGATTTCTTAGAATTTTGAACTTATTTTAAATAATATGATGAAATGATATAACATTAAAGTCACTTAAGAATAAATGTAGTGTACAAACGAAATTTAACGAACTGTATAGGTCTTCTAGGTAGTTATAACTTCCTTATAATCTTGTGGAATATCATATGACATTTAAGAAACAATTGTAATGATAGAAATGTTGTGAACGAGAAAACCATTACGACTAAATTCACTTTCGTTCATGAGAGGGTCAGCGCAGTGCATCGACTGCGTCGCCGCGCCCGCTCCGTGCCGAGCCGACGCGCCTCCGCACTCGGTCGCTGCAGGCCGCGGCCTCGCCAACAGTGCGTCTATGTTGCGTACTAGGTAAATAATTATCAGAACCTATATAGTTACATTCTAATGTTTGTTTGATAATAGTTTCACAACATTATCGACTAACCAATGACGACTAATTAGTATGGTAATGAATATCAGAAAGGACCTTTACAAATTATAAACAAATTTACCAAAATTCACAACTTTAACTTACTTAATTTGAAATTGTTTTGATATCGAATAATTAAAATATTGCAAGTAAATGTAAAATAATGATTACCGATTACATTACATTGTAGTTTAAAAGGTATACTTGGATAAATTTATAAGACGCGGATAACCTACTTATTATACAGCTATTTGGAAAAAGACGTCCCCGATGAAGCGGATGTGGTAGTTAAAGTGATTATTTTTAGTCGTTTGCCGTCGAGATATCGTAAATAAAGCGCAGTCACAAATCGTCTTATAAGTTGAACAAACTGTAATAAAACAAGTGCTTGAGGAAACACTATCTTCAAAGGTTGAAAGTCACACTAAAGATAGCATTTGAACCGTCTTATCTGTGTACTAGTTTTGAATACGTTATCAATTTGCGTCACAATAATATCTTTCTTAAAACCCACTCTTTGTAGATTAATTATTAATTACTAACATCTATGAAAAATTACGATTGAATTAAAATAATAGTTACAACCAAAAATCGATAATGAAAATTAAATAAGATAAGATTTCTTCTACGGGTATATGTTTTATTTGTTTAGAGATATATGAATATACTAAAACTAAGAAATAAGTGGTATTAATTACAACCTGCATAATTAACGAAGGTCATGGTTAGTAATTTTTTTATTAAATTATGTTAATGTATGATACATCACCTTAATGTTAAGGGTCTCGTGTCTAGTAAAAGATAATGAAAGCATAAATAGAATTATAAAAATACTATTTCAAACTCGCCGCTTATAGAAAATGATAATTAGGTGAAACTTGTTTGGGTTCGTTATCGTTTTCCATGAGTGCCAGGCATCGAAGCATGGCTTTCCACGTCATAGCGTGGACCACCCCTACTTGTTACGGTGTTGGCTCCTGGCATTACCAATAGGTATAGTAAGCGTCTCTTTCGGACGAACATAAACTTGTTACCTAAGCAATATTTTCAGTCAATTAGAAACCAGTAAACGTCTCAGATTACATTACAAAAAGTTAATTACAATAAAAATAACCAAAAATGATTTTAAATACCGCTTAGAAATAATGTAATTTTTACAAGTAAAATTATTTTCAATCAGATCAGTATAGAGATTTCTAGATACAAATATATAAACTTTATATGTACATTATAATATATTAATTACTTATCGATAAAACCAAAAACAAAACGTGCAGAATTAATAAAATACAATGATGAAATTAGAAAGGAATTGTGTGTCATAATTAATGTAGATATTTTTTTTACCTTATTAAACGTTCGTTATGAAATAATTGAGTAACGGTAATCTTGTTAGTATATTGTACTGGTGCTCGGTAATCCTGACACGCAATACACGGACCCTTAGTCACGTAGTTACGTTTCACGTTTCGCTTATTCCCACTGGTCCACAAAACCGTGCCAATTTGGTAAGGCACAGTATTGTTACATCGCTTAGAATGCAGTTAAGACACGTTGCACCTGTTCTCGATACGTTTAAGTTTACACACCGGTAACAGTCTGGATATTTAGAATCAAATAAACAATACAAAATACTGGTTTTCACAGTAGTATTGTGAATTGATGGCATTGAGAAGGAAACCACCGAGGGTCGAGAACCAACCAATAGTTGCCGATATCGTGTCTACGGGATATGCAATAAATGAGCCTAGAATGCGTCAAGTCAAAAAAAAAACAGTGACCGAATTATGATGTTGTACATAGTAGTTTTAACAAAGTTGTTTAGGGTTAGGGTTCAGCTCACTGGATATCTGGTATTTGGTGCTAACAACCCATTCGAACAAAACGTGGTGTCATGCCATCTAGCACAAAGACACACGCAGTACTTTAACTTCCTTATATATATATATATATATATATATATATATATATATATGGGACCCAGGAGACGGAGATATGCTTCTTTTTCTCGCGAAATCTTTATTGTAAGTGGGGTAAATAGACGGATAAGCTTTGTATGAAACTTTTTATTGCGTCATCCAATTTATAAGCGATATTAGCTCAGTGGTAGTGTGTACGACTTCGCCTCAAGGGACGTGAGTACGAATGAGCTTGTGCTTTCGGTGAAGGAAAACATCGTAAGGAAACCATAGCATGGTGGTAGGGCTTTTTTGTAACGCCTGCCTGACTAGCTAGCTGACCTTCAAGTTGAAAATCTGCCGCCAAATACTAATAGGTGTGTTCCGGCAGTTTGACTTGAAAGCCTGTTCCTACACATGTTTAGCGTGTCTACCAAATTGGGCCGTATCGTCACCTAATATAAGGTGAGATTATGGCCATAACGCTAAACCTTAAGTATATAAAAAAAATACAAAATCCATATTAACGCGTTCGAAGCTGCACGTAAAATCTAGTATTACAATAATAGCAATTAAATACAAATACATTATCAACACATGGGAGAGTTTCCAGAATTTTATATAACAAAATAATTCAAAACAAGTTATTGAGAAACTTCCACCAGCACAACTTGTAATATTAAACAGTAGTATTATACAGCATATTATATTAGTAATAAAAACAGTATCGTATATTATTGTTGTCTCTTTTTTGTCCAATAGTAGGTAAATTTTACACGCCTAAAACATTTGAATAATATTCAATTATGTGTATGGGTACGTGTGAGATGGATAGGGTCACGATCAATTTACGCTACAACAATTGAATAATTTTGAATATGTGGGTGTATCTACTTTGACTATTTATACGTTTTATGAATCGGCTACATTCATTTTCTTCTTCTTTTCACATTTTAACCTTCAGGGTAGTAGGTACTAACCAAACAGACATTAGAAAATACCCTACAGCGATGATCAAACGATCACGATGTTATCCTTCACAGAAAAAGCTCAAGCTTATTTAATTGTAGGTATATAAACGCACATCGATTGAAGCAACATTTATACATGTGAAACCTCCATCATTGAAAAATATCACTAAAAACTGTGTTAAAATGAAAATATTGAATAGCGGAATTCTAAAACTTTTAAATTATTATTTATTTAATGATATTTAAGATTCAAAGTTTAATAAAATAGTATACAATATATATGATAGAAAAAAAACAGTTCAACCTGTATAAATAGCATAACTACTGAACTTCATATTCAACAATATAAGTATCCCTGATTCGTACGTTGATTCACAACTTACCTGAACTAGCAACAGTAAGTAATAGGCAACAAATTTTGTCTTGTCATAGTTTTTGTGTAGGTGAATGAGCCAGTGATTAAGTTGTTCATTATACTTTTTCATTATCAGTGTGTAGGCACTTTGACGTAAAACTAAAAGAACTTACTAAAATGTTTTCAATGGTAAGTGTTTATTATAAGAAACATAATAAGTAGTAAGTACTAATAACATTCTAGCCGATAGGTCTACTCTATTCGAAATTATCTAGCATGTATATCTTATATTATCTTACTTTTATGAGATACGCTATACTTTTTTGAAGTGATAATAGCTCAGTGGTAGTCTGTACGGACGCCGCATCAAGGGATGTGAGTTCGAATCCCTGCAATGAACTTGAGCTTTCGGTGAAGGGAAACATCGTGATGAAACCATAGTATGGAGGTAAAGTTTTTTCTAAATCCCGCTCGGTTAGCTATCACCCTCAAGTTAAAATTCTGCCGCCAAATACCTATAGGAGTGTCCCGCCAGTTGCACATGAGAGCCAGTTCCTTCACTAGGCTTAGCGTGTCCACCATCTTGGGCCACATCGTCACTTAACATGAGGTGAGATGGTAGCCATAACGCTAAACCTATAAACTATACACAAAAGGTCTAACTAAGAGGTTCACTAAAGATTATTTAACACTATTAAGTGTATTGACTTCCGAGCAAAAGAGGGAAAATTACCCACGAACCGTGACTCCACGTGTTGCAATCAGAATATTAGAGATTCACGACTATGCATTATGCAAGTACATTGCAAGTAGCCAAGTTTTAGATTATGTAATATTTTTCAACTTTCTGAATCACTATATAGCAACTATTACAAAATATGAACTTATATGTATTTAAATGAATTCGTAAATCATTTATAAGAAATAGAACTTTTTACTGTAACAATGTATGAAAATATATAACAAGTTACGTTCGCTCTAGTAAATAACTATAAAATTCTTTTTGTTAGTATAAGGCAATCATTAAAATATAAAAATCAGGCTTACTCGAAATAGCTAAATTTATAGCGTTGTGCAAAAGTCAAAATTAAATTCTGCTGCATCACTTGATACAGTATATTTATATCAACTAAATCATAAATATAAATAACCTAAATCAGCTGTTTCCACTGTCTAAAATGGCCACGATGTATGTCACAGTATGACATGGGTTATGTAAACGTCAGTCGACCGACACTGACCTACAGACGTCGGGCAGCGCACCACTTTCCTTTCATTTATTGACACACAATCTATAAACGGACGACCATTATCGCTAAACCCAGAGCTACGTGATCAACGACCAGAACACGAATTACGAAGTGAGTGGATTGCCAAACAAACTCATCTCTAAGAAAACAATGTAAATAGCTACTGACATAAAAGGTATAAATAATCAATATAATTAGACTTTGAAATACTCGACAACAAATTTGTTTACGTAATTGAAACTTGGCCTATGTCCTATAAATACATAAAAATAATCTCTTTATTGAAATGCCTGTTTTAGTTATGTAAAGCCTTTAACTAATGTTTAATTCAGCTACGGAAAATTCTTAGAATGTGGGTAACTTAATAACTGTTGTGATTATGAAATATCACAGTGTATATGAAACGTGACACTAAATGTAAGTAGGTCATTGAGGACTTTGATATAGAAGATACATACATGCCCATAAATGAAGACAAATTTTTTCTATAATAAAACGTAGGGATTAGGCCTTATATTTATAAATAGAAAGACTCGTTCTAGTAATTAATTAATCATATTCGTTAATCTAGATATTATTATTCATTATTATATTATAAATATAAGCTTTTTCATTATGTAATCAGAAAAAACCAAATATAATTGAATATTGCAATTTATAATTCTGATGATAAAACAAATTATTACAGACAGAAGGACACGGATACATATTAAATTATATTTTAAATTAACAACACAACATATAGTATCGGATGACGCATAGGGCATGTCCGCCAACTAAACAGATAGTAATCTAATTGCGCAGTGAAAATTTTAAGTTTAATATTTTATATAATTATATAAAATAATGATTCATTGTATAAAATATTTTTAATCAAACAGCGATGTTTAAGTGGAAAAACATAATACACAAAAATACAAGATCCTCTAAACGGTTCATTAATGAAGTTATTTAGACCAACATATTGTTGGGAATACTTGAACTTCTATTCTTACTTAGACTCATCAGAAATCGTTATAATTTATTCTTAAAAAAAAACAGTAACACGTGGTGGTAGGTACATTTGCTAATGGACTACTTTTATATCTGTTAAATAAATTGTATACTTTTATATGAAACAGTAGTAAGAATAATGGTCACTGAAATTCTATAATTTCTTTCAAATGTATGGTGTTATATATTGGTTATTCATACAAGCTACGCAATAAAAGTGAAAAGAGTTCGAAAGTTCAGATCCCGTAACGCGGGTGCGTAAGATATCACGGCACGCGTGGATTATAATCACAGTGTAGCTAACACAAAGTTTGTGCAACAGTCTTATGCAAACTGCAATCGCGCGGATCATGCGCAACGTACGCTTACCGATTAGGCCTGTTGCTTGCATTTCTTCATCTAGATCAAATTCGAGTGTCGAATACAAAACAGTTTACATAGTGCTAATTCAACATATAAAATTAAGAAGCTTTCCATAAAATCTGTATCAGCTATAAGTCAACTATTCATTGATTCATATCATTGAATACGCTAATGTAGTTTTGACCAAATAGTCTGAGGTCATGAATTCATAGATAATAACGAAATTAAAATAAAAGTTGTCAATAATACATATAAACTTAAAGTGCTAGCACAGCAACATGACTGATATGCCTGATATCTTTAATGCAGTTCAATTTTAAAGTTAGTGCATGATTATATTTTGCTGTCTGTAATTTCTACACTACACTTCTACACTAATTATAAAGAGGAAATAATTGTAATTTTGTATGTTTGCAACGAATAAACTCAAAAACTACTACACTGATTTCAAAAATTGTTCCAACAATAAAAAGCTACAGTATCCCTGAGTAACATTGATTATAATTATTACAAGAAAAATTAGGGATCCCTACTAAAACTTCAATAATTTAACACAAGATACATACAAACAAAAGACGTCTAATATTTAATGTAATTCGCAGCTCGATTCTAAACATTAATCGTTCCTCAAACTATGAAAACCTAATAAACACTTTGACTTTGTTGGATTATAAAATGAATAATTAAAAAGGTGCTATTAATCAAATAATACATTTACGACATAGTTATAGTGCTGGTGGATGAGATCCACAAATTCTGCTGCTGCGATCAACTATGACGTCTGTCCACTCAACCGTATCATTACGAAACAAGAAAGTTGAGAACGTTCGGATCAGGAGAATGTCGCTGTGTTTGTTGCCGAATAAAAGGGATGTGATTGTGTGCACCTTTTGTAGCTTTGTTGGCGCACAGCTCTCTGCTGCGTTTTTGATGTAATATCGTAGTTAAACCACTGTATTGCTATAAAATAAACAAATACCGACCACTAAACAGTAAATCGAAATTAAAATAAATAGACCTAAATGACTTATACTCCATATTAAGTTTTTATTAATTGATGGTTAAAACATATATGTATTTGAATTGGAAATAGTCTTTCATTCTAAAAAATCTGTTGCAAGTATATCCGGTCGAATTCTACTTTTAATTTATTTATGTGGATTTAGAGCATGCACTACCCGGCGCTGACCCCCTTAAGCGAAACGAGAATATTAAAGTGCTGTTTCGTTGTTACGTAAGTTGATGTGTTCTTTACGACCAATTATGTAAAGCGTTGGATCGGTGTGAGTGCAAGTAGGTAAAGCGAGTGGTGAGGAGGCTGTTGCTGAGGTAATGGTAAAAGTGTTACGCGGCGTACTCAATTCAACTCGGCTGCAGCTTGCTATTACGCAACAATCCGGCGAATGTATGCCAAAACTGCATTTAGTTAGACCTTCGATGCTCATACATTTTCGTATAGGACAATTTTTTTTTTTTTTGCCTAATGTCATAAATTTACTAGATATGTAATGCTAAGTAATGTACTTAACCAAACTTCAATATAGTTTATATTTATTTTTAAATTGTTTTTTTTGGGGTCATAAAATTGATACTATGAAAAAAAAATAACCAATCACAATTTTAACACCCAATGAGTTAGGTCTTCATCATGGTTACTAAAATTCTAGATGTCGTTAAATCATGTTAACATAACGATTTAAAATTATTGTGAAACACTATTAAACTCTTCACCATATTCATTGTTGATTTTCATTAGAAATTCCAAAAATAAACACAAGTTCCTACAGAATTTGTTTTCAAGAGAAATAACGTGTAGTGAGGTTATGTCGACCACGTTAGGTAACCACGTTGCTTTTTTACAACAACGTTAATAATGTTTCCGCCGGTTATCAGCCGACGTGATAAGATACAGCACAGTACCCCTTTGTTTATACACTGCACTCCAACATAAGACCTTAGATAATACATTATCTATACAAGTAAGTACGGTAACTAACATGTTATTTGCTTAGTCACTTGTGTGCTCTTTGTCTATCTCCATCGAGAGAACTTTTTTCTTCTAAATTAATTACATATACTTCAACAAGTCATGAAATAGGCAACGAAAGTAGTCAATGTGAGCATTTATTTGACACAGATCTGATGAATTGATTATTATATAACCAAATAGTCTTCTTTTAGGTCCTAAGAGCTCGGCTGACTCTTGTCGATCAACAAATAAAAGTATACACCTCTGTTTGTTGCATTTTATTTAAAATATGAATATTTCTGCGGCGGATCCAACAAGAATCCTTTTGATTTTTTAATTCATACTTAGCTTAAATCAACATAGAAAAATATAAGAGTCCATTGTTTTATCCAGTTTTAGAATCAATTTAATTTAGGGTACATGAAAAGAAAGAAAATACATTTATTACGGAACTCACACAATAATAATAATGACTAAATGACTACTACAATAATAATAAAAAATTAGGAGGAAAAACAAAAACAAAAATAGCCTAGTAAATATAATAGGCAGAGGGTGCCCATTAATCAGTTGTGTGAGGCCGTAAATGGTCCCATCTCAGCTAAAATGTTACAACGTATAATGCGTTGCAGCGCTGGTTTTCAGATGGTCCAACGTGATGTCACGGTCAGCACTACTTTTTAATATTAATAAGAAAAAGATTCTAAGGAAAAAAATATGATTAAAAACTGCAGTAAAATAAAATATTAGAAATAGATACATAGATAGAAACTAGAATACGAGTGGTGATACCCGAGTATATCCGGCGCACCCAGTGCAGTCAGTCCCGATTCCAACTTTATTTATTGGCCAATATTTTCACCATGCCACTAACGTATTTTTTATCGAATTTGTACCAGCACGATTAAGAAGATTTAATTTTTATATTTTTTTAACATTCAATAATTGTTTGACGTAGCAATATGAAATCGGTCAGGTTATTATTTATCGCCTACAATATAATCAACACGATAATTCAATCGGACATTATGCTTTGTATTCAAACTTATCTATATCGTAGACACGTAACGTTACTTTTAGTATTGTATCAGTATAAGTACATTTACAATGTTTTATACAAAAAACAATGAATTGGTAAAATATTCCTAAATGCAAGAATATTGTGTACATACATTTTCTAACATAAGCAATTCACGTCTATCTGAAAAACAAGTCTTATAGTAACTTACAAATTTTTTTTTTTGTTAATTATGTGTTGCAATTACATATAATGTTTATGAAAATAACTGATTATTCGATGTGTTAACAAAAAGCTACCATCTGAACAAAGATCTATCAGAATAAAATGATGCCCGTAGGCGTACATGGTAATGTTGTTTGCCCGGCAATGAACCTTCATATTTGTACTGCCAAAACAATTAGCGACTTGCCGCAAACACAGATTATTTACACAGCTACGTTCTGATGATATGATAGATACAGAATGTGACCATTATAGCAAGTACGGATTGGCGAGATGACAATGACATATAGTCACTAACACACTAATGAATTGAATTTTCTTTATACATTATACATAATTTTAAATCTGGTAAAGTCGCTTTATTTTATTCAAATTCGTAATTTACATGATTACCTTGTTCTGGTATAGAATGACATTGTTCCGAAAGAAAAATTTCAAAATTTAACCTACTTATAAGCAAAGGTAAATCACACTAGAGTATTAAACAAATTACATTTGTTTTATCTTTGAAGATTATATTTAATTAAGTATTTTAAAACAAACACCAATAATTATTAAATGTGCCACATGTTTATTATAATGTTGTACTCTAGTAACAAAGAAGAGCGTAATTATATGACATATTTACTTGTAACCTATTCTTAACTTATATTGTACAATAATTTAAAATCCATTTCTGTTATGTAGGTGGTGGCAAGGCCGCAACATCTCATGACAAGTATTTAAGTTAAATAGTACCTTATGGATGATACGCAACAGAGCATAACAGCATCTCCATATCGAATAAGTAAAGCGTCCAAGGCGAACTACATATTAAAAAAGTAAACAATATTTCCAGGCGTTTGGACAACAACACCTTGACGAGTATTGACCACATATAAGATGTCTTAGGCACATCGACCGAATACTGCGTTCTCTAGCGGTGGTCAATCCGAAATTCAGTTATTAGAGAAAGGTTTAAAACCAGAACTTTCATAATTACTTTTAATGACTTCGGATGTGGCTTACACAGATTCCATCGTGCCCTATTGGCCTGAAATGAGCTCAAACTACTTAGGGGAAGATATTGCGTAGAATTAGACCAATCAAAGTGTCTCGCATATTATCTCGTGAACAAGTTTGAACGTCATTATGTACTTACCCGTAGGGCACGTTTAACTCATCAATACTACGTCAAACGAGTTATGTATCGCTTCGTGGTGCTAACCAACACCGACTGATTGCAGTCGCGCAATTGTATGCATGTGGGTTTCAACTTTGTAATTCCCTCCGTTACGTAACGTCAGCCTAAACTAATATAACTGATAATCTATTCAAAGAGGAAACCAAAAAAAAGTCTATAAATCGTTTTTCAGGATATATTACTGTATTGATATTTGCGACATAGCAAAGTCACAGAAGTGATCACTTACCAGTACTTAACTCCCACGAACGGCACTTATTGTTTGCGCTACACTCGAAGGTTTCTGCAATGTCTAGCCATTGGGAAACTGCCACGACCGAGGTGCCGAGTTTGAGGCCAGAACTGGTTGTTTGAGAAACCTTTCGAGTTTAGATTGCGAAAATGTGGAAAGTAGTATTTACTGGCATAAAATTATGCAGAAATTTTAAAGTGTGCAATGCGTTACTGAATAGTTTAACGTCTATACGAAATAAACCAATAACTTTTTTGCCATATTTACATAGATGTCTACGAAGGAATATTTCACCTATTTCTCTAATAAGGACCTTTACGATAAAATTAGCAGTTTCAAGGGCGAAACTATCTAACCAGCTCATATATTTTTATACAATGTCATAATTAAAAGGGTTCGGTTTTTTTGAGAATTTGATTATTCATTGAAATAAAACTAATTTAAACGGATTTTATCGCGGTTATTTATTAAATTTTGATCCCGACGTTTCGAAGAAATCATAATTTGATTATTATTACATTATTTTTATAGATATGTAGGTGAAATTAAACCAGTACATAAAAATACAATGGTGACATTCCCTATTCAATATATTTATTACAAATCTAGGCTATTAAAAATAACATTCAGAAATATAGGGTTACTAAGGAGAAGACAAGTTTCGACTTGATTTAATCAATGATTAAGTCAATTTGTGCATGACACTAAAATAAGTTTTAGAAGAG
This sequence comes from Actias luna, assembly GCA_039707435.1. Classification (NCBI taxonomy): domain Eukaryota; kingdom Metazoa; phylum Arthropoda; class Insecta; order Lepidoptera; family Saturniidae; genus Actias; species Actias luna. Next base: position 8,450,942 of record JAZHAC010000002.1, on the reverse strand, counting down.
TTTCGCGAATCGCTCGCTTACGTAAATGAACACGCTCCATCACCTCACAATTACACGCCTTACTGACCGACAAACAACTAGCAAAATATGTAAACGTTCTACCACGTTGTGAACACCAATTATTATAAAACATAAACAGAAATATATTCTCAAAAAATTTTGATGCGATACACATTTTAGATACATCTTGACTACTTCTTTACATTGTACAAGTATGTCCAATGTACGTTGCAAAGTTAACGGCACGAAACGAGACTAGCTTATATTCAAAAACTTAAATTGTTGTGACTGTGAAAGAATATGAGAAATAAATTTAATAGCACTGACATACGTCGGAGCTAATTAAACAGTTGCTCTTTGTATTTAGGAGCGAGAAGTGGCACAAAAAGATGCAATTTCAATAGGCTGCAGGTAGAAAATTGTAGTAGTATTCCAAAACTGAACGGTATAAGAGTTCCATTTGAAGGGGTCGAAAATGTAAGCAAAAAATCGAAAATGCACCTTTCAAAATTCACACACTAATATTAGTAGGTTGTTAAATTTTAAGTCGAAAATTTGACATACACTTCGTCACAACAGAGAGATCGCAAACCAAGTTTATTCCATCCGGATCTAAAGATGTACATTTTTTTACTACCTAAATCATAAAAAATGTCATATAAATATTAGAATCATTATTAACAGGGCCTAACGTTTAATGCATTAAATCAATAATCTAATTGCTATACAAAACATGATGCTTTTTAGTTACAAATTCAGACCTAACGTTAGTGAAAAATAAAAACTACTAAAATATAAACCTCTTCACGACAACGAAAAACTAAAAGTAATTCAAATAGTACGTTACTCAGCCATTATTGATCAGTATTGATAATATTGACAGTACGTGCAAAGATAAATCACTAAACAAAATAAGCCCCTACATTGTGTCCTATTTATACGAGATATATATAATATATAACTAAATAGGGAGTAACCCCGAACAAGTGTCTTCTTTTACGCAAAGTAAAAGACGACAAAAACTGAGCAGGTAGCGTACCGAAAGAGTAAAGCATTTATAACTATAGCGAGCTATATATAAAACCGGTTTTACGTTGTGAATATATCGTTTTTTTGAACTTAAATATTCTCCGCAATTTTCGTCTTTATTTCTATTAATATAACGTTGTTCATAAGATATTTTAAAGATGGTTTTTAACTCACTCCCATCTTGTTCACCCCTGTTGGGATTTATAAAAGATCATCCATTTATTCAATATACCAAACCCCTAAGTTCCTTGATAAATTATTTTAAATATTTAGATACTATTAATTTAAGGTAACCTGCAACAATGCTATAAATTTTGAATATATTATGTTATAGTTTTTTTACAAGTACAATATACCTATACCAAATCTCTTTTATATTATTCAAGGTACATATCAAATTAGTTTTGTTAGGTTCTTTAATATATCTATTTTATATATTAATAACCTTCTAGAAATAGTGATCTGTCAATTTCTGTATCGTTGTTCAGGCGAATAGCAATTTCAGTATATTTTCTTTCATCGACGTCGCTACCAATTAAGATTTTTATGTAAAATACACGCAACCATACTGCTGACTAATTATCCTTACACACTATAAAAAGAAAGGTCGGTCTGTCCGTTAGTACAACTACACCGGTCTATATAATTGTTTTTTTATATTATGTCTGTATTCTTTCGTTAGGTTTATCAGTAAATATTTTGTTACATTAATATACATTAAGGATATTCTTATTACAAAGGAATGGTAAATTATGGTAATAAAGTAATTCAAATCAGTAATGCAATATGTTTTTTTGGGTTAACAATATTTTATTAGTTGACACGAGAGTATACCAGGACACAGTCTAAATACGTAATGTCAATTGTTAGTTCTTCTGTCAATTATTCCAACATTGAATTTATACAATATCTGTTGTTTGTATTCTCATCATCATTTGAACTATTCATTTTAAAAGTTTAAAACTTGCCTCAATTACGAGTTGTAAGTACGTCGAAATAAATAATATATAATCTAGTTACGTAACGAAACGAAAAAAATTTAAAATGGAAAATATATATTGGTAATAATAAAAATAAAATTTACATATCTAAGATTTTTACAATACAGTAGCCAATTTACAAAAATAAACCTTCTGTATAGGTTTTTATATACGCCAAGTATATTTAAGTTTAATATCTTGGCTTCGAGAACTTAATAACAACATTGTTAATATTAGTTAACGACTTCTAAAATGAGCTACAATAAAATATATTGGTTTTATGAGATTTAATTCAATATTCAGCTTGATAGTGACTTTTACTTTTCCTAAGCCACTGCCCACAAGCAAAGTCACTACATGTTCTGGCGTGAACCAGTGACTGTAACGGGTATTAAACATGATTACAGTATAGTACTAACAAATTGTCACTGATTTGTCGAATACAAGAAGACATATAATAATAACGAAATAATAATAGATTTTTAATTTTATTACAAGCATACATAATACACTTAAAGCGAGTGTAATAAAAAAAAGTTTGTGTAAAGATAGTAGGAATTAAATCAATTTACTTTAGTAAAAATTTTAATTACATTTTTATTTTATGTCATTTATTTTTCTTATTTTATGTCGTCCACGGGTATAATTGGACATTGCCTTCACTGAATTATTATATAGATTTAAACAACTTAGTATAACATATCTATATAGTCAGTAAGATTAATTTTAATAGTTTTATTACGATTTCAGAACGTAATCAAAATTGTAGCAAAACAAAAACTCCGTATTAAAAGTACATGTTCACGTTTATTAAAATCAATAATAATCCTCGAGTTGCAACTCGACTGGCAACATGATGCGGGTGCGAGCAACTCACTAACTGGTTTTATTTATTTTCCGGATCGTGTAATTACGAAGGTAATAAGTACATTGGCTTAGCTAAGGACACTGGTACATTGGTAAGCCATAATGAATTATTAGAATAAAAATAACAAACTATAAAAGAATCAGAAGATAAAGGGAAAACTTTTCTGACGAGTTTAGGCAGAGTTCTATTAAATTATTTTAGCGCATATTGTTTTATTTTTTTTAATCAAAGGTAGGTACTATTTTTATACATAATAAAATAAAGAATCATTGACTGAACTCCAGAAGCCTCTGATCTTAGAAGGATAATTATTGTAATTATCTCTGTGCAAATCTGCTACAAATTGTAATTTATAGTCATACAAAAACCATACGCTCTTTTTTTCAGGTTATAAACTGGAATACGCAAATTAATATTTTACAAAATATTGTACAATTGTGTTATTTCTCTGTTCGTGCTTAATGATTAAAATTCTCATTATATCGTCTTTTAACCTTTGATCAATATTAGGCTATCTATATAAGAGACCTTGTTTGTATAATATATATAGGTGGTAAAATAATAAATCAATAATATATCAAACAAACTTTAAAACGCAAAATTATAGTACAAATCTGAACACCGCCGTATATTTATAAGGGAAAAATTGCATATACAAAGGTAAAACACTTCGTAACTTGTTAAGAACGCCATATATGTACACAGTAAATAAACAAGTATCAACACGTATATATATATATAATCTAAAGTAGTTATAAGGATATGTAGATAAAAGAAAATAACCTATTAATAAATAAAAAAAAAACGAAATACTAAGACAATTTACGTCATCACTATTTTTATTATGTTGTTGTATATTTTATATTTTTGTTATTGCTACTTATTATGAACAACTGAAAAACGAAGAAAATATAAAATTTTTTTTTTGGTCAAATTTGTTACAGAGTAAAAAAATTAAATTATGAAAGATAACTACGTACCTATTAAAAAAGCCTATGGGTAAGCATATACGTAAAGCAGATAATAAAATTTTGCAGATACGTTGCACAGTTGCAAAGAAAAAAATACCTATAGTCCTCCTTAAGGGAGAGAAAAAATTACAAAATCTACATAGACGTGAGCGAAGCCGAAAACAAAAGCTAGGATGCAACAATGATTTGTATAATTCTGCTTTTGTGATTGAAAAGAATGGGATTTATTCAATTTTATTTTTTATTACACCAAACGCCCAGTTTTTAAAATGAAACAAAAGTAGTTTTGTGTATTCAGTAATTCTTTGAAGCATATACCACGGGGCGTTTTGAAATACTTTAATAACATTTGTCTAAAGATTAGTGATGAGAAATATAATTGTTAGGTATAACAGGAATTGTTAGGTATAAGCGTATAACAGGAAAATTAAATATTTCAGAAACTATTATATATACATGAGTCGCCATTTACATCTATGATGCACATGTATTACATAGGTATTTGTGTTAAAATATTATAAATGTAGTTATATGGTGTTAATTGTATTTGGATCAAATGTGCGATTGTTTTCTTATGAATTTTAACACAAAAAATATATACATAAAATTGAACTCGCAGAACACGTGTAAGTATTGTTATCGTAATGTGTGTTATTATATTTAGTAAAATATTGTTTAGACATATTGAAATTGAGTGCCTGATTATTTGATGAAGCATGTGGTGAATAAGGTTATATAATAAATAAATGATGTTTATGAAAATAGGCATAATGTATTACTTATAAAATGTAACGTTTATATGAAGGAAACATAGTAGTAGTAAAGTAGTTACAGTAGACTAGTAAGTTATAATTTCTTTTTACATTAACAGTATATGCACTCACGTGTATACAAATTGCTGAGTAAATTAAAGAAGCTTACCTTCAATAGCAGATCGCCAAATTCGTATAGCGCAGACTGATGCATTATAGCTGTAGACATCATGTATGTTCAATTTCACACTCAATCCAGAATATGATGTGCTATTGCTCGATTGAAATATTTGATAACTTATCCACTGAAGCACGAATTTATAATTTCGACGAACTCACTGTAATTTTTAAGGTTAGAAGTTATATTTTCACGAAGTTTAACTAAAATTTCTCGGAGACCGTTGTAAATATAATTCATAAAGTTTATAAAGTAAGATCGTTACGTTTTTGTTTTATTCGTTCGGTACCTACGGAACGCGTCCGAACTAGATGGTCGAGGGTGGCAGTTTTTTTTTTTTAATTCAGGTGATTTTTTTAAATCACGTTTTTGCTAGATGTCTAATATTTTTGAACACAATTTCGCAATCTCTGCGAAAATGTACAAAACAGTCCTTTGTTTCGGAAGGTCTCCTTCACTTATATTTCGCGTCTATACGGAAATTCACAAAATTTGGCCAAAATTTTGCGCAAACTCGACTTCTATAATAAGAACTTCTTTCGTCTATCGACTGTATACTCCAAAACGTCTTTATTCTAGGTGTATAAATCGATGTATATCAAAAATAAATCGCAGAGTCAACGTCCGCGCAAAACGCACCACACGTTCATTCCGTATCACACTTGCTCGCGCACTGAACTGAACTGAACTGTTGTAACTCGCCTTCGCCCGCAAGTCCGTGACTCGCCGCTTGCGGGCGGGTGGATTTTGTTTTCAAGTCAAACAGTGCGATCACGTTTTAGAATGAGATTCATGTAGTAATATATAGACATTCGGGTGCGTTCGGTAATGTTCGGCTACAATAATTGTTATTATTTTGTATCACAAAACAAAGTTAGATTTATAGTTAAAAAAGTTATCATATGTGATACCTATATATGTAATCATAAAAATCAAATGATAAACGATGTGTTTCCGAGTCTTAAAATGTTACTGGGTATAAAAAATGTTACGGATCAGAATTTCAAAGATCTTTTATAAGAAGTTTCAATTGTCATCCATAGACAAGATTTACGCGTTACTCAATTTGATTTTTAAAACATGGAACTATTATAGTGGTATAATTATATATTTTATAATGTGGGTTAGAGATTTATTACTGAAACTCTAGCTCACATTATATTCAAAACCTTTGAATTTGTGGCATACATATGTTACGAACTTTTTTGAAATTGACTTAGTCTTAAGGGCTTTCGCAGTTTCATCCGGATTTGTTGTTTGTATATAATTACAACGAATATATATTAATATACCTATGTAAGATACATGGGCATTTTCTAATCCATACGGCACCGTTATTATTATATTCTGTAATTTTAAAAAGTTTTGTTTGTGTTACCACTTAGTTATTTCAAACAAGTTAAATGTATATAAATTAATAATATGGATAATGTCTTTACAGTTGCTTTAAAGTTTTCCAACATCTTTTTTATAAAGTAGCCACCACTAAGACCGTAAGCACAATTATCCTGAAATTCATATTATACCTATAACGTTAAATAAAATAACAGCAATATCGTACAGATTTAAATTACGTTTAACTTTATTTAAATTAAAATACAGACATAGGCATTTTTTTTTGTAAATAGTATTCAGTATAAAAGGGCGATTACTCGATGAATTCCAAATGATTTGTATATTTTTCGTACCTAGAGGAAGTATGGTTGATACTATAATGAATAAGTGGTCGGAGAGGTGCTGATCTACAAAAACTTGTGATTTTAGAGCTGGTTTCACCAATCGAGATGTCTGCAACTGCCCACACTACTTAAAGGTTGCTAGCACTTTCACAAGCGTCGCTTAAAGAATATAAATTACTTAAACGTCATTGGCGATTATGCTTACTTTAAAATTAAATTATGTTATATAAAAATATGAAACCTTATATAAATTTAATATAATAACCATAAGTTATTGCGTAAAAAAGTCGGTGCTAGACTGTTTATAATCTATAATAATGTAGATATTAAAGTGAAATATAAATTGGTTAAAAAAGACTACACAAAGCCTGATCTATAGTTTTTAATTAACAAAACTAAACATCATATTTATTATTTATACCTGTCCACAGAAACATGGCGTAAATTATACCTACATTGAGTTATGTGAACTTAAAATTTAATATAAGCATAATTGTTTACATTAAAATATTTAATAATTTTTACCCGTTTTTGTAACTTTGCAATATCTCTTTGCTCCTATTGGTGATGTTAAATAGCCTAAAGCCTTACTTCATGATTGCTCCATCAAATTAAAAACAGTTTTTGAAATTCGAAAGGTAGTTCCTAAGATTAGCGTATTCAAACAAACAAATTTTTCTGCTTAATATTATTAATACAAATTCATTACTGTACCTCAACAGGTATATATGAGAGCTAATCTCAGCACTTATATTATCAGCTTAAGCGAATGCTTAATATATACAAAGATTATAAAAGAAATGTAATAAAATCGCTAACTCTTCCGTTTGTAACAGTATACACAGCATGCGGTTTGCCGAGTCCGCGTCCCTCGAACAACTTTTTATAATGGTAGGTATTTGTTGGTTGCAAACCCGTTTGACGGTTTTAGTCAAGTTTTAGTGTTATGCGTTATGTTGCACCGAGCACGGGTATTAATAATAACTATCAACCTCTTTGATTTTTGCAATGTTGTCTTTATGTTATCCTCAATTCAAGTATTAATTGCATAAAATTCTTGTTAATTAAAAGCGTTAACTTTTGAATAACTTCTGGAGTATTTTTACGATATACCTTTCAAACTAAGTACATGGTATTATGCGCCTGGTTATTTTTTATCTTTAGTAATTTAACTTTAAATGGAAATCGACTGTGAACTGTGAAAAATCAATGGAGTTTTGAGATTGACTCTGCCCAACCAATGACTAGCTGTTGCTTTATCAGTCTTTTTATTATATTGAAAAAATCTTAAAGGCATCTTCATTAATATTATAATTTCTACTTAACAGTATGCGATTCAATAACAATACATATATTCCTGAAATATACCATTATTTTATCTATAAGCGTTAATTAGCACCGTAAAGTGTTGTTCGATGTTATCAATTTAAAAATATAACCAGAGCAAATAAAGGAAACCGTGGTAACGATATTAAAAACATCAAATATGGTATTAATGGAATAGGTAACTTATCACCGGAAGCTCTATGCCGACAAAATAATAATGCACTTAACAAGAATGATTATAAATTACGACGTAACATGCCCCGTGTCCTAACTTCCTGCAAATATATTTAAATTTCTCAAACTAATTTGCAGAATGAACTTCGGCATCTTGCGAAGTATTTTGATCATTTTGCTCTTATTCTACCGTTCAATTAATCATTAACCGTTAGAAACACTTGCATATCAAAGTCGTGAAAGCAAAACAAATCGTTAGTAATTACATATATAATTTTATCCAACTAGCGAAATTCTTGTTAACTATTATTATATGGTTCTCTCAAGGGAAATATTTTGAAACACGAGTTGAAATGTAAACTTCAACGATGGTATTAGAAATCGTTAGTGGAAGCAAAAAACCTTTAATAACCTTATATGTAGAATAAAAAAGATGTACTTGCTTACGTGACTGTACTGATATGAAATATTCGTTTAATAAAATCCTTTTTTTTCTTTAATTGCGATAACTGATAAATAATATGTAATAGCCATCAAGGCACTTTATAGACAAACTTTTAACTAATAACTATTTATTAATTTTATACAATTACTAGCTGCGCCTGCGACTTCGTTTTCGTGGAACTAAAAATTATTTAATAATTTTTGCCCGGTATTCAATTTTTTTAACACAGTTTTGCTTCTATTAGTGGTAGCGTGAGGTAAGTTAGCCTAAAGCCTCAATTATTGCTCTATCAAATACATTTTTTTTAATCCGACTGGTAGTTCCTAAGACTTGCGCGTTCAGACAAATAAACTGTTTTACTTTATAATATTAAAATAGATAATAAATTTATTTGAACAGTTTCGTTGAGCAATTATGTACATTTTATTATACTATCGAAAGAGGCTTATTAATTTTAATCTTCTAACTATTCTTATGTAATGGAAAAGTTACAGAGCGCAATGGTGTCATGTAATATTAATATAGGAATAGTATACGGAACACTTTAGTAAAAAAAAACATAAACACCTTTGATAATTGGTCAGTGTCATGTGATACTCGCATAGTGCTTACTCTAAACTTGTGGCGCTTTGTACACAATACATTGTGCCAACTCTACTTAATGCAAACGTATGCAAATGATAAGTGTACATTGCTAGCGTTTATTTGTATGCTTAATTAGTCAGCATTCGATAGGTGTCGTACCTTGGAATTAATGAATGACAACAATCAGTATATTTTATTTCGGTAGACATAACACTTTATTTCACGTTTTATTGCTTTTTGTAATAGTAAAATAATGTGTTTTAATGAAATTCAGATGTTTGTTTGTTTACCAAAGGAGATATTGTTGTTCAAAAGATGAATTGATCTTACAACATAACTAACATCAAGTAATAATTCAACAATAAATACTATTATAGTTTTTTAAAATAAACTAGAAAAAAATCTAAATGCAATTGCAGGTGATGGACACTTCAAGAGTACGCTAAACAGCTAAGAAAGAACATAAAAACAAAGATTAAAACAGGCTCAATTGGTTAGTCAAAAAAACTAATAAAGTTAGTACAAAGTATGCCAATGTTACCAATAATAATACCAACGTTTTGGAAATTACACTTGAGTCTCGTTTCTAAGCATGGTCGCATGATCCCTTAAGATCGAATGAGACGGTAATCAATTGTTAATATAATAACAGTTTATAACTTAATTAAGACCAATTGTAATTATTAAATACTTATATTTTACAATAATGACACTGCTTAGTGGTAAACAAAAACTATGACGAAACCCGAGGTTCAGTAATCCGTAAGCGGTTATAGCTATCATATTGTCTTGTAAGCCTCCGGTAGCTAGTTACGCATTGGCAGATTTCGGAACGCGCACAAAACAAAAGAGAATCATTGTAACTATTTTATCACCATAGAGGTCGCAACTGGGGATGGCGATCTAAACTCGATTAATATAAAAATCAAATTTTTAGGCTAAAATAATCAATTTTTAAATCGATTCACAGCTCTTAATCCATCCATTGATTCGATATTTCACATTTAAAAATCGAGGTTCAATTCTTATCTATTTTCATAAAAAATTATACACAATTATTTGAATGTTTTACCCGAAATAGAAACGATAGTTTTTCACATATAGAGAATGACAAAATCGATTATTGTGGTGTTTTTTTTTTTTGTTTTTTATGATTGGTTTTATATGGAAAATATAAGTACGAAATGCAAATGAAAAAAAATTATTTTTGACGAATAGATCTTTTGGAGTTTGGTTTTTTTGTGAATCTATTCATTTCATTTTTAATCAAATCGATCCAAGAATCGATTTTTTTCAAAAAGAATTGTCATCCCCAGGTGCAACACCATACCACCACGCTTGATTATTAAATGTCCATACACCAGTCGATCCTAAATATCACCCACTAAATATCACCACGGTGACACTTCAAACTCCTGTATTGTCAGAGACCTACAATAGCTTTCACACTTCTTCTAGTCTTTAGCCCGAGGATTCAAATATTACCTAACGTAATTTAATATACTTACTTTAATTTAAAAAACTAACATATTGTTACGAGGATAACTCATTTCAGATAAGGGTATTCCAAAAGGTACTTAAATGAAAACAAGATATGAGAATAAATTAGATATATTTACCGCAGGTTCCCTGTACAATAATTAATATAAAAGCTATGTCGAATATAGAAACCTGGTATTTACTCCAAGAAACGTAGGTAGGTAAGGTCCTCTCTAGCAAGGCGCTTGTCCGTTGGCGGGTCCTATCCAGGGGAGCCTTCCTGTATCGGACACAATTGTAGGGGCCTTCATGTAATTAGTTCCCACTTTTAAGATATCATATCAGTATGGTTCCAGATTGAAGTTTTTTTACGTCCTCTGTTACCGAACCCTTCCTTATTATTAACCAAGGCCAATTGGTATTGTAAGACCTCAGTTTTTTACTAACCTTGATACTAGAATTGTTACACGCGACCCAACATATCGAACTCCTGATTTTTAATGACAGCCAATTTTTTTGTCCATTCCATTCGATATCTTCTTCGTTAGAAATATCATATTGAAACGTTCTATATGCAAAACGCATGCGTTAAAATATTCTATAAAATTCTATGACACTTGACATCGAAATAGTAAGTTATTAGAAAACCTTTGGGTTTTCCTTATGAAATAAATATAATAATGTAAAATAATATGTAAATAACAATAATATAGATAATAGACTATTTGGATAGAATAAATTAAAGCCAACGATGAGGACAGTTTGTGAATAGAAACCTTGTTCTTTAAATCATAACTAATATTTAAATCTATCAGGCTTCGAATGTCGCACTGGATTATTACCCACTTATGTGGGTGAAAAATGATAATTCTTAGTCTAGGTATTGGCTTTATGTTCGTTAATCGTATGTTTGTACTTTCCCTCATGACTCAGGGCTTGATTTGTAATACGGAAGTTGACTATTTTTCAAGAACAACATAGCATTCGTATCACCATCGATCGCTACCATCATCTCTCATATTCTTTTTGGAAAATATAAACTGGGTGGAAGGTTTTTGGAATAAATAGATTTAAAATACTCACCGTGATCCAATGTTATCCTTAATAATATTATAAAAGCGAAAGTGTGTCTGTTTGTTTGTTACTCTTTCACTTTTAGACCGCTAAATCGATTACGATTAATTTTGGTATAGAGTTAGATGGGACCATTGAGACGGTGATAGGTTACTTTTCTCGCGAAAACCTTATAAAGTAGAGTCAAGAAAAGAATAAACATTGTATCAAACTTTTTATTGCATTATCCGATAATAACACGAGCGGAGCCGTGGGTAAAAGTTTCTTATAAAATAAACGTAAGTACTAAGATAACAACGAAGGTGACTTTGTTACTCGTCTTTATTTGTTGTAATACTATTTTAGTCTGTCATTATTGTTATTTATCAATTCATGATTGGCGATGTTTACTATGTGTGGCAGATAACTACATAAATATTAATTGCATTAAATTATAAATAAGGACTACTATTATATCGTAGAATCAATTATTGTATACCAGACTTTTGTAATTCTTTGGTCTGGTTAAGGTTGGATCTGGTAGAACTTATTTATTTCGAAAACAAAACATAAGTATACACAGAGTAAGTTTACAAAATTTAATGACAAAAATAATGTGTATATTCCAAAGACATGTTTCACAGTTCAGTAATTGTAAGTAAATCGTGTCAGTACAAACGAACTATAAATATAAAAAACAGTATATATAAAAATTCAATAAGATAGAAAAAAAAAACAAAAGAAAAGGACAATAATATTATAGGCTAATTATAACAAAAACTACGTGAAAAAGGGTGTTGTACATATATTTAGGTATGCGTTATTGTTAAGCAGACAAATATAACATATTATGCTGTGAGAGCAGATGGTTAACGACTTCCTTTTTGAACTTGTGCTTGTTATGACGGAATATGTCAATTTGTGCGAAGAACTCATTGTATCGAGTAGTAACTTTTCTAATAGGACTACGTAGGCCCGGATTAGTACGGCACATCGGTACATAAAATAGTTCATGTGACCTGGTGGTACGAGGTGGGATGTGTAGTGCGATTTTGCCAACTAGTTCAGGATAGTTTAGGTAATTGTTAAGAAGCTTGTATAAAAACATTAAATCATGTTGAATGAGTCTATTTTCTAAACTAAGGCAGTGTAACTTAGTACATACTTAAGAATGGCTGTAATAACCGTTATAAAATCAGCAAATATAGCATTTGTATATAAGTTTTATAAAAAGGATACCAACATACCGAACCATATTCTACAATAGGTCGAATTAACATAATATAAATAAATAAAAATGTTTGTGGGTTTCTAAAATCCGCCATATTACGAGAAATAAAGCCTAGCAACTTAAAGGATCTATTTGTTATGTTGGTTATATGATTGTTCATTAGCAATTTAGTGTCGAGAATGATTCCCAAGTCACGGATAGAATCAATAATTTCTAGTGGTTCATTATCTTTTAAGTATGTTACATTTATTGGCTTCAACTTTTTAATAAACGTAATAACGTTGCATTTGGAAGTACTTAAGATAGGTTTGTTTGATTGGCAGTATTGATTAAGAGCATCCATATCACTTTGTAAGAGTATAGCATCATTTAAGAACTTTGATTGTTAAAGGATTTTGTAAATATACAAGTATGTATACATATAATAGTAATGCTGTTTATTAAAATATTTAATTACATTATTTGTATTTTATAATTATACAAATATATTTTATATATTACCAAATAATATTATTTGACTTCCAGAGGCCAATGAAAATATGTACGAAATGTCTGAATGGTATAAAATTCAGGAAGCATACGCCCAAAAAGATTTCGAGACTTGCCTAGTTGGATGTTGAGCGAAATCAACATACTGGAACTGTATTGCTATTAATGGAAATGATAATAATGTGTTGGTACATACGTTATACAATATTGAAAGATATTAACTATGTATTGCTTATCATAAACCCTTATCCTTACTAATATTGTAAATGCGAAAGTATCTTTGTGTTTTTTTTTGTTGTAATTGGTGGCTAATGGTCAATCGTATCACCTGATGGTAACTGATCACTGTCGCCCATAGAAACCCACAACACCAGAGGAATCGCAGGTGCGTTGCCGGGTTTTATAGGAGGGACTGGCTATCAAGTGCAACTACCGGAACACACCTAATGATATTTAGCGACAGATTTTCAACTTGAGGGTGGTAGCTAACCAGACGGGCTTTAGAAAAAGCCCTACCACCATGCTATGGTTTCCTCACGATGTTTTCCTTCACCGAAAGCTCAAGCTCATTGTAGGTGGTTGGATTCGAACTCGCTACCACGGAGCTATTATCGCTTCGTTTGTTTGTTTCTTACGCTTTCACGACTGCACCGCTGAATCGATTATGATGAATTTTGGTATAGAGATAGACTGGAACTCGGAGACGGTGATAGGTTACTTTTTCTTGCAAAAACTTATTGGAATTGGGGTAAAGAGAGAGATAAATTTTGTATGAAACTTTTTATTGCGTAATTCGATTTATTTGACAAAAACAATATTAACGCGAGCAAAATCTAATAAACTATAATATTCATAAAAAGAGACCAATTTATTGTTATTCGAAAATACTAAGAAATAGCTTAAGTATTGCCTATAAATGCAACTTAACAAAAAATTAAGTCCTACAGATGTACAGAAGGTGGTAATCTCTCTTTCAGACGTTTTTACATTAAACACTTTAAAAACTTGTTATCAAATTCATTTGCTTTGCTCAAAAACGCGAAAATGACGACTTTACTTTTATATGTCACAATACTCTAAATACAAAAAGCACATATATTTTTAGATAAAGTACTTCTACACAACTATTATTATATTTAAAACAAAAAAGTATGCAAAGAACGCAGTTGACTTATATAAATACACGTACATTTACAAGTTTCATTACGTGATAAATGTATACGAAGGTCTGACTAGCGAGATAGACCGACAAGCACACGGTAATACTGCCAGTCTTACTCATAGCAGGGGCGACTAGTGCTTACTTCTCGTGACCTATGCATGTGATAGCAATAAAACACATAGATTCATACGTGTCATCATTTTTTATTCGAAATATAAGAATTCCATAAAATATTTTTGCAACAGAAAATAGTTTTTATTAACAACACAATAATCGTGATCAAACATCTAGTTGTGTCTTACGCGTGTGAAGACAATGATATTATTGAATGGCTCACTGTTATAAAGAAGAAACAAATTGTCTGCACGGAAACACGTTGCAGCTTAGGGTCACCACTTAAGTTTGTAACTCTTTTACTAATTCTTGTAAAATTATGTTTCTTTATTTTTTAATTATATTGTTATTTACTAGGTAAAATTACACTTTACATTTTTAACCCTTAAGAGATTTGAATAAGTAAACCTTTTATATCGTGGTATGTGACACTAATTTGTTTTAAAGATTTTTATTTTATAGTTAAGGTTTAGCGTTATGGCCATAATCTCACCTGTTCTTAAGTGACGATACGGCCCAAGATGGTAGACACGCCAAACCTGTGAAGGAACTGGCTCTCAAGTGCAACTGCCGGAACACACCTATTGGTATTTGGCGGCAGATTTTCAACTTGAGGGTGGTAGCTAGCCAGTCGGGCATCAGAAAAAGCCTACCACCATGCTATGGTTTCCTCACGATGTTTTCCTACACCGAAAGCTCAAGCTCATTGTAGGTGGTTGGATTCGAACTGACGTCTCTTGACGCAAAGTCGTACACACTACCACTGAGCTATCATCACTTCAAAGTGAAACTTGTTAAGGAGGGATTTGAAATTCTGATCCACAACCTTTTTGTGTGAATCTCGTTCGAGTAAAATCGGCTCGAGGCGATTAAGAAAACGAGAGAGATATACTGATGTTTCACTTCT
This sequence comes from Actias luna, assembly GCA_039707435.1. Classification (NCBI taxonomy): domain Eukaryota; kingdom Metazoa; phylum Arthropoda; class Insecta; order Lepidoptera; family Saturniidae; genus Actias; species Actias luna. The sequence continues at coordinate 8,435,520 of JAZHAC010000002.1, read as the reverse complement.
GACATGTGGTCTTAAGCACACAGCGTATTTTGAGGCCCTTACTCTGACTCTGGTGCTGGAAAACGCTACGCCATCCCTGATGGTGAGGGCAGTCGTGTGGTCACCCCCGCACCATCCATCTCCGCGTTCCGATCTCCCCAGGAGTCAGAATCTGACTCCAGTAGGGTATATCTAAGCCCTGATGGTGAGAGCCGCCCTAAAAAGGCTCCCGCGCCCCGCGTAGCGCCCGCGTCACTTGTCGCACCCGCGCCCGCAACTCGCGCCCCCGCTTCCGGCCCCTCGGGCTCGGCTGGCCAGGCTCAACCGAAGCTACGCGCTCCTCCGCCGGTAATTATGCAGGACAAATCCGCCTGGACCCGAATCTCCGCTGAGCTTCACTCACGGAGCATTAACTTCACGCACGTTACAAGCACCCCCGCGGGCATTCAAATTAAAGTACAAAATTCCGAAATACATAGAAAACTGACGGAATTTCTCACCGCCGCCAAACAGACCTACTACACATATACACTCGAGGAGGAACGCCTCCTTCGAGTAGTCATTAGGCGAGTTCCCAAGGAACTCCCTCTTCCTGAGGTCGCAGCTTCCCTGCGAGCTCAAGGATTCCCGGTGCGGGAAGTTTTCCCCATGTATCACCGGCAATCCAAAAGGCCATACGACATGGTCACGGTCCTCCTGGACCGCACACCTGAAGGGAAAGCTATATTTTCCCTCAAGTGTGTCTGCGGACTATCCGGGGTCGCTGTTGAGCCCCCCCGCAAATCTCACATCCCATCGCAGTGTCATAACTGCCAAAATTATGGTCACTCAGCGAGCGGATGCCACCTTCGCCCCCAGTGCGTTAAGTGCCTAGGAGACCACTCCACCAAGGAGTGCACGCGCACCCCTGAGACAGGTGCTCCGCCCAGCTGTGTGCTCTGCAAAAAGGCAGGGCACCCCACCAATTATCGCGGGTGTGAGTGTGCGCCTCGTACGAGGCGCCCGTGCCACCCGAGACCAACTCGCCGGGCTCCCACTACGGCCCCCCGGCCCCAGCCCCTACCGCTTATGTCTGCTGAGGCGTATCCTCAGCTTAAAACCTCCTCTGGTGCATATGTACCTGAACCCTCCAAGCCCGCACGCGTCCCTCAGACGGCGTGGGCCCAGAAATCTAAGCTGCAAAAGGCCTCCGCTCCAGCTCAGGAGCATAAGCTCCCGGAGGATCTTTTCCAAGGGGGTAATTTTATCACTCTCGAGCAAATCCTGAGGAAGCTCAGTCTGAGTGACACCATCGCGTTCAGCGACGCGATTAAACGCACCTCGGACCCGCTGAAACAGATGGGAATTATCTCATCGTTCCCAAACGTTGCAGCTTCACAGCAATGTTTCTATCAATCAAATTCCAAATAAAACTTAGTTTTTTAGTTTTTTTTAAGTATTTATATTTACGTAGTCTATAGTTAGATGGATAAAATCAAGCCCCCCGGTTTGACTTTATCCTTTTATAATGCATTTACCTTTGGAAACCAACGCGACCTGGTGGCTAAGTATCTTCAAGACCACCAGGTGGATGTGTTTCTTATCCAAGAAACATTTCTAAAACCTAGTACGCGCGATCCGAGAATCGCAAACTACTCTATAGTAAGAAATGATCGTACATACACCAGCGGTGGAGGTACGATGATATACTATAAAAAATCTCTCTATTGTACTCCAATAGATCCTCCTAAACTCGATAACATCGAAGTCTCGATTTGTAGGATAGGGATGTCAGGACATCCCTCAATTTACATAGTCTCCGCTTATTTAAGCCCGAGTAAACGCCTCACGAAAGAGGATTTCGCTACTCTATTTTCGCTAGGTAACTCAGTGATTATCGCCGGCGACCTTAACAGTGGTCACGAAATGTATAATAGTTCATACACTTCTCGAAATGGTACTATTCTTGCAGAGCTTGAGAGTGAGCTTGCTTTCGATGTAGTAGCTCCCTCTGAGCCAACTCACTACGCTATTCGAAGCAACACTCGCCCGTCCGTACTAGATGTAGCCCTCCTCAAGGGAATCGCACTTCCTGTTCGCGACATAAGAGTTGTGAGCGAACTTCTCTCAGACCATCGTCCGGTCATTTTACAGTTAGGTCAGCCCGATGATTCCGGCCCCTCTTCCGTCCAAGTGGCTGACTACGTGAGGCTACGCAGGTATCTTATCGATAACCCTTGGTCACCAAGTCTGGATAAGATCCCGAACGTAGTAGAGTCCGCTGCGGATGCTGACCTTGCAATCGATTCCTTGGTTGAACACCTGCAATCTGCCGTCTTCCTGAATATCTGATTGCTCTTCTGGTCTGCATCTTCAATGCGGCCATGTCACATTGTCATTTTCCAGCAGTATGGAAAAGGGCTCATATCAGAGGTATTCACAAACCAGGGAAAGAATCAAATTCTCCTGATAGTTACAGACCTATCAGCCTCCTAAACACTTTAGGTAAAATCTATGAGAGACTCCTTCTGAGTCGTCTCCAGTCCGCTGTAACCAGCAAAAAGATCCTCCCTGATGCGCAGTTTGGCTTTAGAGCCAGGCACTCATGCACAGACCAAGTACTCCGCTTCACGGAGCACGTCCTCTCTAAATTCAATATCCCTGGTTTTGAAAAATCTCCATATCGCACCCTTGCAATTTTCTTTGATGTAGCCAAAGCATTCGATAAGGTTTGGCACTCGGGGCTTATATACAAGCTCAATCAAGCAGAAATTCCGGACAATCTAGTCCGGATACTACTCAATTATCTCTCCGAGCGCTCCTTCTGCTATCGAGTAGAAAGAGCACTCTCATCTCCACACCCGATAAGAGCGGGAGTTCCCCAAGGTTCTATCCTGGCGCCTCTGCTTGTTAACCTGTTCATCAGCGATATCCCCTCCCTCGAAAAAGGAATTCAGTTCGGATTTTACGCTGATGATACAGTCATATTCGGTAGTCTTAGGAACCACGTCAAACACATCAGTTATGTCCAAAGAGCTTTAGTCACTTTTGGCGACTGGTGTAGTAAATGGTGTATCGCACTCAACCCGGAAAAGAGTGCCGCCGTTATGTTCGATCCTATTCGAAAAAGTAGAATTCCTCCGTACGCTCCTCTCAAACTTTATTCTAGAGATATTCCCTGGGCCTCAGTGGTCAGGTACTTAGGTGTCGATTTAGACTCGATGCTCATTTTCAGTTCCCATATCAAGAGGGTGAAAAAAAAAGCTACTATAGCTTTAGTCCACATTCGCCCTCTTTATAATTCGAAAAGTAAAATGTCACTGAGCTGTAAGCTTACTTTATACAAGACATGTATCCGTCCGATCCTAACATACGGCTGTCCAGCCTTTGCTCGTACCTCGAAACCCACTCTCAGACCTCTGCAAGTGTTGCAGAACAAATACCTGCGTGCGATTACCGGGGCCCCCTGGTACGTACGAGATGTTGATCTGCACAAAGACCTCGAAATGCTCTCTATTAGGGCATACATTCGTGACCTCACCAAGACTCACTTCGAGAGAGCGGAGGCACATCCGAATCCTCTAGTAGTGAATTCTGTGAAATACGATCCGAACCCGAACGACAGCGGATACAAACGCCGCCCTCGTCACATCTTCCTCGATCCGCCGGATAAATTCACGCGTCATACCGCGTCTTTTCCGTCCGTCTCTATTCCGAATCGCGCATACGCGCGCGCTAGACCGCGAAACCGTCGTCCTCGCCGCCGAGGGCGGGCGGTTAACTTCGCTCCCGCACACCCGCCGCGGCCCCCTTCTGCGGACGCTCAAGCCTAGGTCGATCCTTCGGAATGGAGCCCTCGAGCTAACCCGCTCGCGCGATACAGTGACACTTCACAATCACTGAACCCACATCACTACACTGCATGTCACATTAGTGCACACTCACACAGTACGTACACGGTTCTGTGAGGGAGCGCCCATGGTCCTGAATGTGGTTCGGCCTTTTATATAATTTATATTTATTATATATAAATTTAGCTTTTCATATAATTCATATAATTCAGTGTGTCATTGCCTTCTTCCCGGTTCTTAGGGTTCGATTTACTAGGTTAGGTACTCGCGTCGTTCGCTATTTGGGTAGGAAGGACGCACAGTACAATCTTGTCTCGCCGCGTTGCACAGTACAAACTAAAATAAGTTTTTATCAGATCCCTAAGGGGATCAGTTACTTTAGACTTTTTCTTTTTTATTATTATAACGTTCTCTTATTAATAGCTTGTACCGCGCTCGTCTTTCTCGTACGCGATTCGGCAACAGCCCAAGCCGAGGTTCGGTCACTAGTGACACCCTTGTGCGAGTTGCCCCGCGGGTTCGAGCGCCTTCCGCGCTCGCCCCTCTAGTTCAGGTGAAGCTGTAAAAGCCCCTAAGGCTAACAGTGTAGGTCCTTTCAAAAAAAAAAAAAAATTGAGTCCTTTACTTCTATGCCAAAATTCTCTCCTCGTCATACTAAATCTAGTACAGTGGAAGTACCTGCAAAGTATGAAGTTCCAAAAATATTGACACACCAAATTTGAAAACAACTTCTCTCTACTAAAATTTTTGACAATTAAGTAGTCTAACAACTTGGTCACGAACTTGAAGCACAATATAATTGGTTATCAATTGTCATTTATGAGAAAGTAATACTACTCATTAAAAACAGCATTAACCATATTAATTGACGTAGATTATTTGGCCAACCCTATACAGCCTTCCCTTTATGGTGTATCGGCAGTTGTAAAGGGCACCACAACGATTATCTCGAGACGATGCCGGCGACCTCATGCTTACTGCCGGGTTTCACGTACTTCACATAGATGAAAGGCCAAGTGCAGTGTTTACTTTCAATACGTACATACGTATTTGGTTGATCAGGAAATGGATTTCTATGTTTACTGATATGAGATATATATTAACATAATGAAATTTTGGTACCTTAAACGTTTTTATTTTGAGATCTAACAGCAATTTATACATTTGAACTAGATTTTCTAAAATTGGTCATCGTATAAGACTGTAGAATACCCACTACATCTGATATACATACATATACTACTGAGAAATTTAACTGTATCGTATTGCTTTGAATTTAACTAGCAACCCATCCTTTTTTTGCATGGGTAATTGTGTTACTCGTAATGGATTGACAAATATCGCATCTACTGTTTAATAGATCTCTAAAAAGGAAGTGTAGTAAAAAGGAAGTGTTTTCATACAACTCTATTGCTTTACGCGGCGCTTGTCGTTAAAGCTCCTAGCCAGCCCTTAAGGCTAACAGCGTACGTCAGTTTGAAAAAGCATAATTTTTTACAACTTCTTCAACAAATATTCTTATAGTTCAGCTGATATACAATAAATCCTCAATAAATTCTACATTTAAATCGTCCTCATAAATCACTCTGTTGAATTCTGTCCGTATTTTTGGGTATATTGCGATCAGGCAGATAGATATGACGGCGCACGTAGTTTTACAATGTGTAGTGATAATGTGTACAGCGCCTGCTCTAGTGGATATGCCCTTCTGGACAAAAATAAAAATATCACTAATTTGGGTAGTTTGTTTCTAATGCTTAGATTTTAACCAGCAATATTCACATTCCGCTTAACTCCAAAATGCCGCCCTCAAGTATTGGCAGTCTGTATCAATTACTTGTTACCCGTTTCTATAACGAGTACTAAACTAACATTTCATAACTTGACATATTGACAACTAAAGACTACTGGAGCAGGAGTCATTCGAACTCAACATTCAAAAGTAACTCTATTATTAAAATGCTTTAAATATAGATCTAGAGTCCCTTTAAGGTCGTTTATAAATGCAGCATGTGAACTACACTCATGTTATTCTTCGAATCATAGTAAGTAAAAAGAACGATACAATTTAACAATCTAAAAATCTACAATCTAAAAAAAAAAACCAACAATTTCAGTAAATAATATGAGGAAAGGTAGAACCACATGCTAGACAATTAATTTTCTAAGTTTTTTCCTTATTCTTACTACTTTGATAATATATCCTATCCATATAATCCTTATAAAACTTCAGACATGATACAGTATCTGACCGAGTGGTATTTCAAAATAACTTATGTTACAGTATATTTCCCAATATGAGTATTTCTTCGGATATCTAATATTACAAAGTAGTTAAAGGGTTCATAATAAAATGAACACATAGTAATATGTGATAATGTAACAAATATTGCGCACGTCGTTGCGTGTGGAAACTTTGACCTAGGTTCAGCGATTTTCATCACCTATCATTGTGTATGTCGGCTTACTTCATAATTTCACTGATGTCAGGTGCTGTGTAATCATGATAAAAATAATGATTTAATAGTTCTATATTTTATAGAAAGAATAAATGTCCTTTTGTATTTATCTAGCTGTGCCTGTGTCTTCGTTCGCCTGAAACTAAAAATAATTTGATAATTTTTGGCCGTTTTTGTAAATTTTTCAATACAGCTTTGCTTCTATTTGTGGTACCACGATGTGACAATGCCTAAAGCCTGATTGCTCTATCAAATACAAAAAGACTTTTTCAAATACGACTGGTAGTTCCTATAATTATCGCATTCTAATAAACAAACTTTGCCGCTTTAGAATATTAATATACATGAATCGCTGTTTTTAACTGCATTGTATATTTTAATATTGTTTTAATGACTAGCCAATACATTTTTATGTTTATTTTTTAGTTATTTGCGTTGAATTTGTCCAAATTTTTTATCTTTTCTCTAGTACTCGGCCTATATATCGGACTCGAACTATATAGTTCTCGGACTGAGTGACTTAGTAGTAGTAGTAGTGTCGCTGTGAAAGCCCTTAAAGCTAAGAGCATATGTTCAATCGAAAAAAAGAGTTCACTGTTTTCAAAATAGTGTAATTTTAATTTTGTTAACAACTTGAATGTATGCACCTCTTGATCTTGAGGCTATAGGCTAAAGCCTAGTTAGCCTATAGGAAAATATAGCGCTACTGTAACACAGTGCTTTCAAACTCCTAAGTAGTAACAGACTAATAGTGGCTGGCCTCTACTATATTAATCGCAGTAATCGCAGGTGCGTTGCCGGCCTTTATTTTAACTTGAGGGTGGTGGCTAGCCAGGCTGGTATTAAAAAAAATGACATAAGGTTTAACCGCTTGGCCAAGCGCTTAATTGGTACAAAAGTTTAATTAGAAAGTAGTATACATTTCTAATTATTAATATAAATTAATTTAGGGTCAGCTAATTGTACGGGTTAGTATATCTATGGTACTCTATTTCCATTAATTTACACATAATTCCGATGTGTAATAATTAACCCTCAACTTCTCTCGTTACGACTATTGTGCAACTATTACACAATCAGAATAAATTACACCCGCCGCTTGCACTACTTTCGTGAACGAATTTGCAAACGAGTTCACGTTCTACACGAAATAATAAATCGCTGAAGGGTAACAATAAAACAGAAGACGCATTCACCGAATATACATGAATTATATTCAAAATATCGTATAAAAAATTATATCAGCACCTAAATATACTAATAGTTTTTTATTATTTGTGTATACAATGGGCTCCTATGCTTACATGGGAGAAAATAAAAGACAGATCGAGTAAAATAAAAAAATTACAAAGGTATTACATCGAGTTTATGTTACTTATAAAACGATTAGTTATTATTTATTTCAATCACTGTATAATAGAAATTGTGAATATAAACTGGATTTAAACGAGATCAAATCTATTCAAAAATCTTTATTCAATTTAGGCCCTAAGAAGGCGCTTATGGGCGTCAAAACTACACACCAATTCGGAAAGTAACGCAGCCATGGAGCAGAACCTGCAAGAAACTCGATCTGCATATATTTTTTAAATGTGTTATTATTTAACAATAAGCATTAAAGGAACTATTCATTTACAAATATGGATTATACGGGATACGTAGATATGGACCTTCTTTGCTATTTTACGTTTATGCCATTCGTAAAGGAAAAAAAATAATACAACAAGTTTACGTGATCGGGCACAATTAGTTGCCCCGTGCGTGCGAACGTAATCGTTTCGTCATAGAACCGCTTAGTCAACATTTGCTATTAGATAAGGTTTTAAATACATCAGCAATAACAACTATCCACGAAACGTATGCATAAGAAATGTATTTTAAGATCAATATTGTCAGAAAGGAATACTTTCTACTATAAATGCGACTCTTATCCCATTGAGGAACACAGTCCTAAAAATGCCTGAATCTATTTTCGTTACCGTTTCACCTTTTTTTTAACGTGGAGAAATTCATTTATGGATGGATACCTCTCGCCCGGGGGATGAGAGGGTTATGTAGCACACCCGGTGCGAATCAGAAATACCCACTAATACTCTACGGTGTACCTCTGCAGCATAAATTGGGGCGGTCTGTGGTCGAGCTAACCATCACCGCATCGCCTCAGCGGCTTGCTCGACTGGGCTCCGGCGCTAAAGAGGGACAGCTCGGTACACCCCAACTATCCCCCAGACAGTTGAACCAGTGCAATGGGAAGGCAGGCCCCCCGAGTCATTTCCCCTTGGTTCAGCGCGAGTGACAGCACACGCCAAGAAACTCAGCTCATGCTATCACCCTCGTTAACATACCTACACCTAATTTTCATCTCAAAAGTCTTCTGTTAGTTTTTTTATTGTTTGGGGTTTTAGCGCTATGGCTAACGTCTTATCTAAAGTCAAATGACGATATGGCCCAAGCTGGTGAACATGCTAAACCTGTGGGGGAACTCGCTCTCAAGTGCAACTGTTGGATCACACCTATAAGTATTTAGCAACTCATTTTCAACTTGAAGGTGGCAGCTAGCGAGGTGAGTAAAGTTCTAAGAATCATATAACAGATGTTGTAAATTATGACAAAGATTGAAAAATAAAGGAAGTATGAAGATTTTTATTCACTTTTGAAGTCTACTCGTGCGGGGCGGTAGAGAATAACGACTTTAATTTTTATTAATAGGCGAGTTAAGTTAATTTTTACTTCCTCAATTCTAGAGTAACTTAATAACACGAATAACATCCGCTAAACAAGCTATTCTCTTATTATTCAACAATATTCCATAATTAATATTCTGTTGGTTTATCGGATTATCGGATCTGAAACCTTCGTGAAATTTGAACTGATTGCATAAAAACATATGTGTAGGTATATTTACGATCCATTGGTATTCATTTCTTTTTAAAATAATGCATTCTTTATCACTACCTATATAATTAATACTTCAACGTAATACACTATGTTTAGTTGTCGTAGATAGTTATATATTTGTAATTGGGTCAATGTTGAAATTTTTTACAAATTTAATTTAAATTCAACATTAGTATTTTCTAAATTAATACGTAGTTAGACTCTTCTTACATATTAATTAATTTAATATTATTTGTATTTGTGATAAGCAGAGGTTTGAGACAATTATCACACAATAATTAGTAAAATATTTTTGTTAGACCATTGGTATTAAGTTTAGTTACATTATACATTACAACTCTCTTAGATTCAGCAGTTTTAATTTATTTAAAGCCGTTCGGGTTTACTCGGACTTTAGTTGTCTTTTATTGTTTACTTCTCTTTGGGTTGACATTGAATTATCGTATGTCCCACTTAATTAATTTTAACAAGTTAATTATTGTTTAATCAATTTCTTAGTTTGAGTTCATGTTTATGGTTAGATAGTGTAAATTATCCTTATATCTTAACCGTCTTGTTTAATACGCAGCACGTACTACTTGGTTCTTCATATCACTAATACTTCAGTCCACTGATTCGTTCTGGAGCTCCACTGTCTCTGCCTCAGTATTATAAGACATATTTATATTGCAACAACCGGAAACTAAAAGCGCTAAAAGCGAACTAGTGTGAATATGATTATTACAACAATTTTTATAAAATCTCGTCATTACAATTTGAATTTATAAAGTTATTTTTAACCAAACATGTAAATATCAATTTGAATCTATAAAGTTATTTTGAACTAACGTGTGAATATTGAAACCCTTGTAATATGAAATTTAAAGTAAAGAGACGATCAATGATAAATTAAAAATAAAGAGGCGACCAATGAAAAAGCCTAACACTTGAAATAGATTATTAAAACAATTTATATAAAACCTCTTCATTACAATTTGAATTCATAAAGTTAAATATAACCAAATGTAAATATTAATTTAAATCCAAGAAGTTATTTTGAACTAACGTGTGAATATTGAAACCCATGCAATATGACATTTAATGTATAGAGAAGATCAACGATAAGGCTAAAAACAAAGCGGCGACCAATGATAATGCTAACATTCGTCCATCCTGACAACTTTTCGCGTCCCCGCGATACATAACAGATCATTTTATATAAAACGATAATTTTAATAGTACAACGTCCAATGTATATAGGCATAGAAGCCTAATAGCTAGGTAGTAGTTTAAAAGATTAATTGGATCATAACAATTACACGATGAAAGTCATATTGTGGTGCAGAGAAGATAACACGAACAGCGTTCGAGTCTAGTGACACGGATGTTAGTTTAAGAAGGCCCCTTTCGACAATTGTAAAGACTCACTTTCACTACTCTTGTTTCTCTCTCCGCTCAGTATAAATTATTCCCGACATAAAGATATCAAAAGAATCGCGTCAGTAATAGAAATTATAAATCTTACGTCCCTTTGGTAACACTCCATCTACGTACGATGAATAACTGCCCTCGATGATTCACTGTATTCTATGCGTCACTGGGTGGCCAATCTTTCAAATCCCTCACACTGTCTCTTAGCACGCTTCCACATTGCATACGTAGATTTTGGAGGTTGACCGTAGCGTCCCGTGACTTTGACTAGAGTTTCGCTCATAGCGAGATACATGTGCACCTTGCACTGTAAAGGTTCGCTCATAGCGACAGAGGGTTTGCTCATAGCGATTTAAATGTATACTTTGCACTTCAGAATTCGCTCATAGCGACGTCATGTGCATATTGACTAGAGTTTCGCTCATGGCGAGATACATGTGCACCTTGCACTGTAAAGGTTCGCTCATAGCGACAGAGGGTTTGCTCATAGCGATTTAAATATACATTTTGCACTTCAGAATTTGCTCATAGCGATTTAAATATACACTTTGCACTTCAGAATTCGCTCATAGCGACGTCATGTGCATATTGACTAGAGTTTCGCTCATAGCGAGATACATGTGCACCTTGCACTGTAAAGGTTCGCTCATAACGACATAGGGTTTGCTCATAGCGATTTAAATATACATTTTGCACTTCAGAATTCGCTCGTAGCGACGTCATGTGCATAATGACTTAAGTTTCGCTCATAGCAAGATACATGTGAACCTGGCACTGTAAAGGTTCGCTCATAGCGATTTAAATGGGCAGTTTTACACTTCAGAGGGTTCGCTCATAGCGATTCTTCGCACTTCTGAATTCGCTCATAGCGACGTCATGTGCATATTCCACGTGGATGGCACCACTCATAATAAATGTTCATCTCGCGCACCTCAGAAGGTTCATTAATAGTGACGTTATATGAACATTGCACTTCAATGGCTCCTCTCATAGAGGTCATGTATACATTGCACTTCGATGACCCCTCTCATAGTTAATGTGCACCTCACGCACTTCAGAAGGATCATAAATGACGTTATGTGCACGTTGCACTCAATAGCTACTCTTATAAATAGGTCATGTGCACATTGCACGTTGCTGATGCCTCTCATAGTAAATGTGCATCTCGTGTATTTCAGGACCTCTTCGCACTTTAGAATTCGCTCATAACGACGTCATGTGCATATTCCACGTGGATGGCATACTCATAATAAATGTACATCTCGGGCACCTCAGAAGGTTCATTAATAGTGACGTTATGTGCCTATTGTACTTCAATGGCACCATTCATAGCGAGAAGTTTTTGCACTAAGACATCAGTGGATCTTGCTCTTAGCATGAAGCACTTTAGAAGCTTCGCTCATAACTTGGTGTGTATGTTGCACTTAACAGTTTATGCTTATAATGCCCAGATGAATCCGTACACCTTTATTTTAATAAGATGTGTACATTGCCTCACTTAAGCCGTTCTTCATAATTTCACTCATCACTTTTATCAATGAAATATAGACCCATTCATCAGAACTTTTACTCACGTCCGAGAGTACAGCGGCGGTTACCAAAGTATCTTCTGAATCAACAGTTACTATTCTTACTCGTTCCAGAGATTCTTTGTGTTATGAAGCTTGTACATATATGCCTCTTGTAACTCCATCTTGGAGGCTATAAATGTGGTCCCATGTCTATCTCGAAATGTACAAAGTTTTCTATTTACAGTAGCAGCACTTTGTCTTTAAAATGTCAAAGTTTCCGATTCCTTTTCTATGCTTTTTTCTTCAGCATTCTAGAATTCTTTCTCAATTTTTTTTCTTTTTTAGAACATATTGGGTATAAATATATGTGAACTAGTATCTCAGACTTTATTTTTATTTTGTAATTGGAACATTTGTTCCTGTTCTTTTTCCTGGTTAAATACTAATAATTCAAATCTTACTGAATTACTACAACAAACGCAATCATCTAACGGTCATTTATTTCATCATCTATGTTCTTGAAATTGCAGTTTACATTTATGTTTTTCTCCTTTTCTTTTTCACTTTTGTATACTATGCATTATTTCGTTTTTGAACACCGTTTTCTAAATTCTGCTTAATATAATGCGCGGTTTTGCACTCATTTAACAATATAAAACTTCGCTTTATCACCAGTAAATACTTCTGAACTGGTTATTGAAGTCAAGTTGATCTCACGGAAACGGTCTGTTGTTTTACTTTTGTGTATATGTTCTCACGATAATACTTCCAAATATTTCCAAATAGAATGAGTTTCTTTTTCATTTTTTTGATATGTACATCACCGATCCTTAATTATTTTTATCGATAACGATAATTTTCAAATAAAGTTCGTTTCACTTTCGTCGCCAATGTTAGACTCTTTCAACATACATACATACATGTAGATAATATAACTATAACAGTCTCATCACTATCTTTGCTAATAAATAGTATTATTTCATAACCGTTGTACTTATAACTTTGTATCCATTAGTCTTTTATCAGCTGATAATTTCTACAGTCTGCATTATAATGTGATCGTTGGATATTTCAATAGTCACAGGACAGTATGCGGCCATAGTATTACAAAACAAATGATTACAGTCTTGTATAGTGTTGAACATTAGGCAGAACCTTCCACACCTCACACAGAGCGATTATTATCTGCAAACACCTTAGCTCAAGCAACACAAGCGACACTTTTAAAGTGGTTAAAAAATGATCATTGTTTAGGCGTTGACCATACTAGGCAAGTATTATGCAGATAACGCTATAAAGCCAAACCCTAGCAAAACACAATCCTGTACTTTCCAATTGCGGAACCGACAGACGTTTATGCTTCAATACAAAGAAGGTAGCATTGAGCTACAATCTATTCCGTCGCTTGACCTCGTCTGCCTGGGGCGCTATTCCACCTGTCATTAGCAGGCCAGGCTTTTGCTACTCGGCTCGATAAATACGCATATTCAGCGTGGCGCTCAGTACATCAAGCTCAAGACGTTCTTCCAATAGAGACACGAAAGATAAATGTGGCTAGAAAAGTTAGCACCGACATCAGGCTACGTGATTTCTGTCGTCAATGGTCTGAATTACATCTGCCATTTCGGCTGTTGGGTTTCTGTTCAACGCGTTGGCATGAATCATGCCATTTTACAATACTCTTGAATCAAACTTCACAATAGTGCAACTCCAACACTTATGTTCTGAATCTCACTAAAGTGGCAATAACTATCGTTCAGAATGACTGAACTTATAGGTCGGTTGATAGACGACTGGTCCCGTATCTTGTAGTACAATAATATTTCGTTTCCTAATTAGTTAAGCCAATAATAAACCAACATCCTTGCCCAAGTATGGGGGGGTAATCGTTCATAGTAATCCTTATCCCTGGGTCACCCACATTAGACTATTGTGATACAAATCAGTTGGTTGTAAGCAACAATCATCTTTTCTAAGTTTCTACGTTTCTACGACGTTCGTTTCCACAACGTGCTGCTCGACCGATAAACGACTATCACTAAACACGTCCACGAGCACACCGCGAAGAAATAATGAAATATACTGTCTTTTCATCAAACAAAATCCGACATTTGGCGGAGCACAGGAAAGGTAAAGTTGTTACACGACGTTGTGCTCAGTTCACGCTTCACTCATGCTCGCACTCATGCTCGACTCGTCTAGTGTAGGTGCACCTTATTAATTTTCTCTATATTATTATTTGCTTGGACAGTACAATCACGAGCCAAGACAGACTCTCTTTAATCTGAATTGGTTTTTTCTCAGTTTAGAATACAATAATTAAATATCCACTGCCATTCTCGACATTAAACTTACCAACTTTTATATAAAATGTGAGGTAGCTCTGTAGCAATTTGTTCAGTAAATAGATCATAGTTAATTTAATAGACAGGTCATAGCTAAAGTAAAATTATCAGGAACATGTATTTCAACGTAAGTTTTTGTGCTATCAATTATCAATGAAATCTTACCACATTCACATATGCATTATATGTGAGGTACCTCTGTAGCAATTTGTTCAGTAAATAGATCATAATTTAATAAATAGGTCATAGCTAAAGTAAAATTATCAGGAACGATGTTGTATTTCAACGTAAGTTTTTGTGCTATCAATTATCAATGAAATCTTACACTTACCACATTCACATATGCATTATATGTGAGGTACCTCTATAGCAATTTGTTCAGTAAATAGATCATAGTTAATACAGTACATAGGTCATAGATAAAGTAAAATTATCAGGTACGATGTATTTCAAACCACATTCACATATGCATTATATGTGAGGTACCTCTATAGCAATTTGTTCAGTAAATAGATCATAGTTAATACAGTACATAGGTCATAGATAAAGTAAAATTATCAGGTACGATGTATTTCAACTAAGTTTTTGTGCCATCAATACCAATGAAATCTTTTTGTACCATCAATTATCAATGAAATCTTACACTTACCACATCTTACACTTACCACATTCACATATGCATTTTTAATAACTATGTTTTATAAAAGTATACCAATCATAAAAGATATCTAATCGGTTAAACGGTTTGACACCCCTCAGAATACCTAAGAGTTTATTAGTACAATTCAGGTAGTAGTTTGTTTGGATTTTCAATTCAGAATCTAATTTCGGAACAGCTGACTTTTAAGATGACTGATCTTTCACTGGACCTGCGTCCACTCTTCGACCGGTCATTAGGTATTATTAATCCGTATAGTGATCAAAGACTTGAAATAATTATCACAACCGAGTATCTATCTACTTTCATAGTAGGTAATTCAAAATTCAACAAAACAGAAAATAAGACCTCCGTCCACTATTGGACCGGTCATTAGGTATCATTTATCCGTATAGTGATCATATCTACTTTCATAGTAGGTAATTCAAAATTCAACAAAACAGAAAATAAGACCTCCGTCCACTATTGGACCGGTCATTAGGTATCATTTATCCGTATAGTGATCAAAGACCTGAAATAATTATCACAACCGAGTATCTACTTTCCTAGTAGGTAGTTCAATATTCAACAAAACAGAAAATAAGACCTCCGTCCACTATTGGACCGGTCATTAGGTATAATTTATCCGTATAGTGATCAAAGACCTGAAATAATTATCACAACCGAGTATCTACTTTCGTAGTAGGTAATTCAAAATTCAACAAAACAACAGAAAATAAACATCTACTCTTTTTATGTTAAAAGACACGATGTACACGACTTTGATTAGTAGGCCATTCAAAATTCAACAAAAGAGCAGAAAATAAATTTCTACTTTTTTATTAATAAAGACTCTTCACTACTTTAAATAGTAGTGATATTCAAAATTCAACAGCAGTAAATAAGCATGTAATAATATACATACGTGAGTCATTTGTTGTTGTTTTTTTTTTATCATTTTTTTAATAAAAATGAGAGGGTGTTCACGATTTTAAGTGACTATTTATTTATGATACTTTTAAGCCAGAATATGACCGTGGGTAGAAATAATAATAATCACCATACCTTATTGCGGGCGTAAGATTACATCAAGGTGGAAGTAAATAATCCAATTTAAAAAACCTTGATGTTTTCCCTCTTCTGAAATGTAAATTATCCTTATATCTTAACCGTCTTGTTTAATACGCAGCACGTACTACTTGGTTCTTCATATCACTAATACTTCAGTCCACTGATTCGTTCTGGAGCTCCACTGTCTCTGCCTCAGTATTATAAGACATATTTATATTGCAACAACCGGAAACTAAAAGCGCTAAAAGCGAACTAGTGTGAATATGATTATTACAACAATTTTTATAAAATCTCGTCATTACAATTTGAATTTATAAAGTTATTTTTAACCAAACATGTAAATATCAATTTGAATCTATAAAGTTATTTTGAACTAACGTGTGAATATTGAAACCCTTGTAATATGAAATTTAAAGTAAAGAGACGATCAATGATAAATTAAAAATAAAGAGGCGACCAATGAAAAAGCCTAACACTTGAAATAGATTATTAAAACAATTTATATAAAACCTCTTCATTACAATTTGAATTCATAAAGTTAAATATAACCAAATGTAAATATTAATTTAAATCCAAGAAGTTATTTTGAACTAACGTGTGAATATTGAAACCCATGCAATATGACATTTAATGTATAGAGAAGATCAACGATAAGGCTAAAAACAAAGCGGCGACCAATGATAATGCTAACAATAGTATCAGTCCACTGCAGGGATTGTAATCCGAAAAAAACGGATCCTCTAATCCAGTGGATCCGGCATCATTAAACTTCACCGGATCCCGTACCAATATACAATCCGTGTAAAAAATGTAAGCCAATCTGATGATACATTAACTATGCCAAAGAAAAAGGTGATAACTCTAAAGAAAACATGGAAAAACATTAGAAGAGAACTTAGATTCACCATCACTAAAGAAAGATTTGACATTAAAGGAAGAATTACAATTACAAATCCGACAAGAAACCACGTAAAAATACGAAAATAGAGAAAGATTTCGATTAAGTACTAAAAAGGGAAATAACTACATTAAAAAATGACGGAATTCGAGTAGAATACTCGTCTGCTATTCATGATTATTTGCTGTCAATAAACCCGACAAGTTTAGATACCTTTACCTTTTTGGTCGCAGGCTACATTTGCAGTTCTATTAGAAGTCGACTAGTAGTTGACATAATTAACACTATGATCCTTTTTTCAAAATCAAAATGAATTTTCTTTTAATATATATTGAATACTAAGACAATTATTACTTAAAATTCTCACTTGAAATAATTATTTATCGTAAGTTAATGAAACTAAAGAGTTGTAATAATAAGACAAACTCATTATTGTGATAATTGTGCCATTCATTAGACAGATTCATCAAATTATGATCGTGTCTGTCATAAATATAAGGCTTGTTTGTTAGCAATAGTTAGCATTCTCAAGTAATTATTGTGATCTTGTCTCAGTAAATCATGTAAGGTTAATTATATTAGGTTTTATGAAGCTACTTACTAAAATAATTGATCTATCCGCGAAAGTAAAATCTAGGAAGACTGAACTACTCGTTACATCGTTAAATTTTACTAATTACCTACAATACTACATTTTATTTGTTTGCTCGTTGTTTAATCTTAACATTGGATTGGTAATAAAGTTGATTTTATATGTTTTATTTTTTATAAACTACCTATATTATATACAATTACACTTAATTCACTAACTAACAGTTCATTTTGAACCGAAAATCAAAAATTATCCTGTTTTCGTCCTCCTTAGTTCTTAATGGGAATCCGGTCGGATCCAGCCGGCCTGAAAATGACGCCGGATTACAATCCCTAGTCCGTTCATTGTTCGTTCTAAGTGTTCTCCTTCGATGAACACATCTCCCATGTTAAGTATTAAACCATTTAGCGCAGAGACTTCACAAATATAATATTGTTGAATAGAATATCCGCTATAACGTAGAACAATCTTTTATGTATCTCCCATTTTTTATTAATGTGATATTTAAAACCCAATCTTTATGGACTCTCTCGTCTCAACGCGCAAGCGCATTACCCGGGCTCAGGCTAAGGCGAGAGAGGGATGCGGTGAATCATGGAGTGCTAATGTCCCATAATACCCACTAAAACGCACCATGACGACACGTCGAACTCCCGTGTTGCCAGAAGCCAGGGACAGCTTTTACGTTTCTTCTAGTCTTCATGGATATCTTCAATAATTGTGTTGTGTGTGATATTTGAACCTATAACGTCGTGTCACAACAATCGAATTTTACCCTTCAGCACACAATTGTACTCTATTTTGCAAAACGCGCTCCAAGCAACCATTACCTAGGCATTCGTTCTCTATTATAAACTAATTATAAATATTTCCATTAATTAATTTTTAATGATCAGGTAAACTATTTTCAATGGCAAGATGTTTCTGCCATACTACACTGATGATAGCAAAAACAAACTAAAATAATTTAATTTTTTTTCTTGTTTATGTTATTGACTATAAACACTTAAACACGAATTGTTTACAAATTCATATATTAAGTTTAAATCTATAAGGTTATTAAAATATATCATTAGTACGTTGGTTCATTATCAGTACGTTAAAATATTTAATAAGCGTATACAGGAGTCAAGTTATTAGTAAATAATAAGAATAATAATAATCTTGTTTATATTAAATGTACTCATGTTTAATTATTTTATCAGTGAATTGTACATTTTACACTTATTCGCTTATTGTAAACAGTTTTGCCAGTGTTAGCGCGGTGATCAATAAAATAATTAACCATTATTAAAAATTGGAGGAAAACAATGTTTTTTTAATGTTTTTGTACTCTTTTGCTTTAGTTTATTATATAAATACTAATACTATTTAATATTAACCGCTACTTACTAGAATTAAATATTACCAACTAACCAATAATAAAATGAAACTCGGAGAAAAATGCACTGAATTGTCTTACCTTACCTATTTATTATATATAGATTAAAATCGGTATAATTTATATTATCTTTCGATAAATATATGAAAATAATACAAATATTAAGGTTTTGTTACTTAAAACTTATATTATACAATGATGGTTCATTTTTTTACATTATTAACTTTTATTCCAAGAATTTAATTACAAATCGAGCGGAAAGGCCTGAAGGAAATTGTTTTATACGTATTAAACATAATGTTTGTTGGTAATTATTCTGGTTTTCCTCTAGAATATACCTGATTATAAATAAAGCTAATTAGATTTATTAAATATTATTTTTCTATACAACCACTTACAATTTTTGGAATGTATACTTAGCTTTGGTTTGCTAAACTATTATGTAGGTACTTATGGTTGTATATTTGATATTAAAACATGACGTAAATAATTTTTCGTAACAAGCATTCGTTGATTACAACAAACCGATATAATATATTACAAAAACAAAACTCAATAATTATTTTTTTACTCCAAGTTATCTACATTCTAATTAAATAATATTAATGTGACAGCAACCCAGTTAGTTATTTAGAGGGCAAGTGAGATATAATATGGATATTATAAATATGCTTGCTGGTAGGTAGGACTTTTTTTAATACCCGCTTGGCTATACCACCCTCGAATTGAAAATCAACCGTCAACAACTTATATGTGTGTTTCGGCAGTTACACTTGAGAGCCAGTTCTTCACTGGGCTTACTGTGGCGGCCATCTGGGGCCACATCGTCATTTAACATCAGGTGAGATTGTAGGCATAATGCTAAACCTTAACTATAAAATGATTGGAAAATACGATTTTCAAATTATAATAATTCCATATTAACCAGAAAATTACACTAGGAATCAAAAATATAGTAGTCTGTGTTCTAGACTTAATATATGACACTAACATTCAATTAACATGTACGTAACCTTTGTTATGATTATAGTTAAAAACTAGTTTCTAACATAATACAAATATTTTAATAAGTAGGTATACAATGGGGCAAAAGTGAAGAACGATATGGAGGTCGAGTCGGAAAACATTATTTATAAAAATAAGATAAAACGATAATATTACTTTAACAAAATGGAACAAAAATATAAGCGATTATACTACATTAAAGTACTCAAGAAACAAACAACAATTACTATATTATAAAGCCATAAGAGAATTGTTGTCCTATTTTACTTACAAGTTGCAGCCAGTCGTTTGACAACTTGAGTAGATACTGTAGAGTGGACAGCAGTACATTCTCACGGGTTACATAAGTGCCGGACTCGCAAGCATCCGCAAGGCCCGTCGGCCGCGGCTATACGGTCTCGCAATAATCCCTTTACGAAATCACTGATCTCATAAGAAAATATATTTCTACCTACTTACATATTATTATTATACTAGCAGTGTCAGCGACTTCAGTCAGACGGAATTAACATTTTTATTTACTGATTTAGATTTGCTCGTTTTTGTAACTTTTGCTATACAGCTCTACTTTTATTGCTGGCCGCCAGATGTTAAATAGCCTAAAGCCTTACTTAATGATTGGCCTATCAAATGTAAAAATATATTTTGAAATTTGACCGGTAGTTCGTACGATTTGCGCGTTAAAAACAAACAATTAAACTTTTCCACTTTATAATAATAATATATATACAATGAGGCGCATAACCCTTTAAGAATTTGACACAATGTTTTTGTATCAACGACGTTGATTTGGATTTATATTGCCTACATATCTATTCCTACTAACCTACCTATGATATAGTAATTATTACTGCATATTATGATTATGATTTTATTATAGTTATATAAATTTCCACGAATAAGTTTTCTATGAACTTCAAACCTTTGTAAGTCAGACTTCAGGCAATACTCAAAAAAATCGAATTATAGAGTTGTAGGCGTGTTGCGGCAGTTGCACTTGAGAGCTAGTCCCTAGCCTAGTATTAGTGTGTACACCATCTTGTGTAACATCGTTATTTAACATCAGGTGAGACTGTGGCTATAACAATAAACTTTAGCTATAAAAAACCTATTTTGGATAGGCACAAGATGTTTTCCTTTTCCTATCTGTTATATAAAACTAGCTTTGCCTGCGACTTTTCTCGTCTGGAACTAAAATTTTACATACTAATATTTTAAATAATACAATATTATTTAAGTATTACATACTGTATTTTTTTTTCCATTTTATACATCAAAATTAGCATTCCATTTGTTTTTCAATTACGTTGAAACATCTTATAATCCATGAACCCGTCATTTGACATTTTTATTGTAAATTTTAATGTACATGCTGTTCTAAAACAATTTTATGGAAAAAACATTGATCTCTTGATTAATCTGTATACATACGTTGCACCGCGAAACGTCATATGTATAAATTAAATTTTATAACTATTACAAAAAATTAGCGGTAAATTCACTTAAAAACGTTTTTTGTCTTGGTGAAGTTAATCCTCCAAGATTCTTTAAACTAGTTAACTTGTGGAAACTTAGTTTTTGTTCAGATATCAATGCGCCACAACATTTGAACACTTAATTAATTTACAATACTTTTAACTATCCATCCTGAAACCAACAATTTGTTGCGAAATTTGACTGATGTCTTTCTTTTGGTCTGAAATATCTTATATGATATCAGTATTAACTTCGCATTGTTCGTCGACAGCAAGCTGTAAGTTATTTTTTGTAGTAAGTGAGTTTGTGTCCCAGAAACTTGTTGTGATTTTATGTATAGTTTCTAAAGCAGATGAACAACCTAACATTGAAATATTATCTACACGCAAACAATTGCTTCAAAATTTTTTTCGCAGTTCTATATGAAAGAATGCTTTTTTATAAATACCACGAAACTGCTCAGTGGCAAGAAAAATAATGTAAATAATGCTTCGCGTTATATTTAGGGATTAAATACATAATTATATATATATATTTAATAATAAAAAAAACACACATTTACGAAATAAAAAGATAAAAAATAACGCTGATAATTTTTAAACGACTGTAGACATTTTCATAACTTTTTATTTTAACTTAAACTCAGAGTAAAAATTTTCACAGTTATTAAAATCTGCTAACAGGCCGTCGTTGCATGAGAACGTATTTGTACTACATTCTTTATAAAGCAACGAAGTCGCAGGCACAGCTAGTAATAAGTAAAAGGTCAATGTATACATACTCAATAAACATACATTTATTTATATTTACTCTATTATCGGCCCTGATCTATCATAATTAAGGTAAAAAATATTGTATTTTTTAACATAAATAATAATTATATAATGTGGTATACTCGGGTAAAAAATGTATAATTAAAATTTATATTTATTATCCAAGTATGTATTCAAGGAAGTTCGATGTCAAATATGCGATTCGGATTTTTCCATTGCGATTAATTCCAACAAAGATGATTAAATATTTCATGAATTAATATTTTCCCAATTTTTATATACAAGTCAAAATGTTATATGTATTTTTATTATCGTTAATTTTTAATAAATGTCAATAAATAACATAAATTGGCTATGACGCAGTCCATACGACATACATTAATATCTTAATCTATTTTTTTGGAAATACATAAGATGTAGCAAATGTAAATATTATCAACAAACATTATTAACAACAAAATGTTAAGTTTGAAGGCGTAAAAGCTTCATCGGTGTGATTGGTTAATAATCAAGCAGCGTCACGAGGAAGTTTAGGACCGGTTCTGCTTCACGAGCGACGCTGTGTCGCCAACAAACATGCCATTTATAATAATGGCCCCCTTCTACTGACACTTCACAACTAGGAAGTATCCGTACCTATGTGACGTGATCATTGCAACGTTTATCTTAACCTGTTCTTATTGCGGAGATTTCTCGAATCTTTGTTTTAAATATACATAGATACGATTACAATGATAATTTTATACGCCATTCTATCTTATTGTATGATTTGATTTGATTTCATTTCATAAATTCATTGGAAATCAAACCAAACCAGAATGCAAATTTCAAATTCCGTACTTGTAAAGTTGAATGTAATATTGTAAGTTCTCATACTATAGCAAAAACACTCCCGCCAACAGGTTCGCCTCGGATTATAACAGCACGCACTAATTTGAATAACGAACAATGCTACCCTAATAACCGGTTTGGTGACGCAAGCGGCCGCGGTTTAGCCGTGCTTGTGAACGCGCTACTTTACTGATCGAGGGATGCTGGCCTATAAACGTAAGTCGTAAAGTTTTTACCATTCCTCTTTAAATGAAGTAAGTCAATAAAATTATCACTCGTTGATCATGATATAAACAGTTTAAGGAAATATTATGAATGCACATTTCGATCGAAATCATCGATACGTCATCATAACGACATTATCATGTTCACCAAACTTATTTTATTCGCTACTTGAAAACTGAAATTACATAATTTAAGAACAAAGAATTTAAACAAAAACAAGCTCCTGCTGTGTGATGAGAGAACAAAGCCTGCGTTCCCAAAGTTATTTCTTTAAGTTTGACTTAAAGTAGGCCTGGCAATTTTAACTGCCACATAAATCGTTCCCGAGAATGGAAACAATGAGAACGCTCGTATATGTTTTTTCTTAAGTTGTTGGCTACTATCGGACTATTATGTAAATAAAAATTACCCTTTCGTATGTCTTCAGTGTTAGATACCTCTTAATGACAAAAATAAAAGTTTACGAAATTTAATAAGCATATTATGTTATTTCTTTTGAAAAATAAATATTTTACAATGACATAATCATGACTAGAAAAAAATTCTATATTGTAAATATCATATATCTCCCAAACAAAAAAATAATATAAATTCTTCTTCTAGTTCGTCTTTCTGTTCAAAACTAGATTTTATAATTATTTATTTATGTGAAGAATCTAATTTAATAGCAGTATCACACCTTGCTTTAGAGAAAATTTAATGACGCATATTTAAAAGTACATTGTTTTTTATGTCTTCAGGAAGTCAACTACGAGGTTCTTTTTACAAACAAGTTTATCTTACGTTAGTTGGTGGCAATTAGTTTTCGGTTTCACACTGATAAATATACATGTAGTGAGTTTATCTCAGACATCATTAATTCACTTAATGCTTATCGCATTGATAATAATAACAACAGCTTAAAAAACTACGCCATTACAATTTTCCTTTATAACTTGATAGAAGTTAAAGTGTTCAGAATATTTTATGAGCCCAGTGATCATATTTAGTTATAGCTGTTCCTTTCTCGTTAATTTATTAATATGTTGTTATGTTCTTATTAAATTACATATTATTTGTCATCAATCTAATCCTACTGATAAGTGTTTCCCTCAAGTAAATCATTAATTAATTTAAAATTAAATATTTATATGGATCATATTAAAATTTCGTAACTAGACGCTCAAGTTCTGATTGTGTTTAAAAACACAAAATGTAAGTAGACTCGAAAAATAATACATTATCTAAATACAACTTGAAACTAAATCCAACCTGGCTAGCTACCACCTTCAAGTTAAAAATTTGCCACCAAATACCTATAGATGTGTTCCGGCAGCTGAAATTTAAAGCCAGTCCCTCCATTAGGCTTAACGTGTCCTCATCTAGGGACACATCGTCACTTAACATCAGGTGAGATTGTGGCCATAACGCTAAACCTATAAACTATTTCAAAACATTACAAAATTTTCCAAGTTGTTTCCAAATTACGTATTTACGTGCAAGACTTGCTCAATGATTATTGTTACATACATTATAACTCTAAGGACACTAAACATTTCAGTAAATATGTGGAATAATTTTATGAACATAATAAACATATTATACTTACCGTTTTCAATTAAATAACATTCTGTTTGATCGTAATAATTTTAAGAGAGATATTAAAATAGGTTGTTCAACCTGTCACATAAATGCATTTGACTTTAATAGCCACTAAATAGCTTATGTTAAACATTATTCATTATATTTACGATGTACAAATATTTTTATTCATTTGGTAGATCGCAACGAAATGAGGCCATAGGGTCACATGATATTGTAACCTTGTATCGCGCAGGATGTTCCCATGGAACGATTCCTGAAATAAGCAAGTAATTATCACACAGACAATTCAAATTTATCGCATGTAGTTATCGAATAATTTTGTTTAACTCATATGACTACAATTTTAAAAATACGAATGATTATTATTTATACGATTAGCTTTTATTGATTTTATCTACCAATTGTAGTCGTCCATTGATACAGAACTATTTTTCTCTATCAAATGCTATTAAATTATTATTTCAGGAGGTTGGTCAATATAGGTAGATGTTTACTTTTAAAAAACCTTTTATACCAATGGTCTACTATCTACAAACTGTCTACGTGCCAAAGTTTAGCTTCATGAATACTATTTTTCTATAATAACTTAAGAATTACGTTCTACCCTTGTAAGAGTAGTTTGAAAAACAAATATGCATACTTTTATTATTAATTATAAACATTTTTTTTTTCGAAAAGACATACTCTGTTAGCAGGAGGGCCTTTTACAGCTTGGCAGGACTTTTTGGGGCGAATGCTCAGGGCACTCAGCCCCGAGGCAGCGGGCACAAGGGTGCCGTAGTGGCTAGCCCTTGGCATGGACTGCTGCCGGAAGAGAATAAATTATATAAATGGTAAGGACTGGCCTACTGGAGTAGGCCTTTAAATAAAAATACTGATTGTTAAGAGAGGCAAGGAAGTCGGTGGAGTGAATTGTACTGTACTGTTCGAGTTTGTATTGTCGGAGTTGGATTTCGTTAGTGGAAGGCAGGACGTAGTCTTCGCATCAAAACGACCGTGAGCTACCGTGGACTAACTAGTAGATTGGTGCATGTTAATCTGAAATAACTTAGAAAATTGTTAATTTAACAGTGAAGGTAAAACTAGTTAACATCAAAAAGCAAAAAAAAGGCAAACAACTGGCAGGGCCGCAGGTTTTTGGTCCCTTACAGAACCGTGTACTTAGCGTGTGGGTGAGCACGAGTGATATGCAGTGTGATGTTGTACTCTCAGTGTTGTAGTGTCACTGTATGGCGCGAGCAGAGTCGCTCGAGGGCTCCTTTCCGGAGGATCGAACCTAGGCTCGAGAGGCCTCGGCGGCGAGACCTGCGGTTACGCGGGCGTGTACGCGGACACGAACGGTTTGAAGAGACGGCAGGAAGGAGCGCGTTTTCCCTAGTGATGTCGTCTACGGGATCGGTGAAGCAGTTTCGTGGCCGGCGTGCGAACCAAACGGCTTGAGGGTTTGTAGTATAGTTAACTGCTTCTACTATTACGGGATTTGAGTGAGCTTCGGCTTTTTCAAAGAACTTTTTAGTGAGTTCGCGTATGTAAGCGTATATGGACGGGAGATTCATGTCCTTGTGGAGGTCTATGTTGCGGGCGTAAGGCGGGGCTTGGACCATTGTGCGTATGAATTTATTCTGGAAAACTTGTAGTTTTTCCAGGTTTGTTATTGCTGCATGGACAAAGACTGGGCAGCTGTAAGTCAGGATGGGGCGTATACATGTCTTGTAAATTGTAAGCTTATGTCTGATTGACATTTTGCTTTTCGAGGAGGTGAGATTACGTAGCAGGGCCGGGGCGGTGTTGGCCTTTTTGATTACGTAATCGATATGGTGGGTGAAGGTAAGGTGTTTGTCGAGTACTACGCCTAGGTATTTGGTTTGATTTACCCAGGCAATATCGACACCGAACAGGTGTAAGGGGCCTTCGAGTGGCTTGAAGTTATGGGGATCGAACATGATAGCCGAGCTTTTATCTGGATTTAATCCTATGCGCCATTTGAGACACCAGGATCCGAAGACGAAGATGGCTTGTTGAACTCGTTTTGTAAGGATGGCTCTGTTCCTACCCGAGCTTTATATGACAGTGTCGTCGGCGTAAAGGCCTAATTGGACGTCATTAAAGATTGGGATGTCGCTGACATATAGATTGAATAGACAGGGCGCTAGAGTAGAGCCTTGGGGGACTTCAGAGCGAATAGGATGGGGTGAAGAGAGAGCTCCGTCTACTTTGTAGCAGAAGGAGCGATTTGATAAATATTGTTTGATTAAGTGGACTAGTCTGTCTGGAACTTGGTATTGGTGGAGTTTGTGGATGAGTCGGTCGTGCCGGACCTTGTCGAAGGCTTTGGCAACGTCGAAAAAGACTGCGAGAGTGCGTCTGGGGAGGCGTAGGTCCGTAAAGTTGGAGACTACGTGTTCCATGAGGCGGAAAACTTGGTGGGTGCATGAGTGTTTCGGCCGGAAGCCGAATTGTTGATCCGGAAAAAGATATTTGTCGGATATGACGGCTTGGAGGCGGCTTAGTATAATCTAGGACGGTAGCTTTCTGGGGAGCAAGCTTTTTTGTCTGGTTTTCGGATACCTATGACGGTGGCCCTTTTCTAGACGGCTGAAAAGTGGCAATGAGATATGTCCGCATTGAGGATGCAGAAGCGCTATGAGTTTGTCAGGAAGAAGCTTTAGAACTTCATTGCTGATACCATCAGGGCTGGGAGATTTCCTTGGTTTGAGTCCTTTTATTATCGAGCGGACTTCGTCGGTGGTGGCCGGATCAAGGAGTTCTGATACGGGCGTCTCCCTTATTGAATGTATTGTTCGGTTGACCCTTTCCCAGTGTTCGGGATCTATGTCCTGATATTCGTAAGAGTTGGGGGAGCATTGTTCCTCTAGGGTGTTAGCGAGGAGCTCCGTGGGGCCTCTGTCTAGTGGGGGTGTGGTTGAGAAGTAACTGCTCTTTTGTTTGCGGACGAGCTCCCAGAAGGCCAGGTGCGATGGCTTGAGATCCTCTAGGAGGCCGTCCCATCTTTGAGAGCGAAATTCTGAGATATGAGATCAGACTTATCTTTGTAGGGCGCGTAGCCGGACGCGGTTCTCTACTGTCGGATAGGCGTCGTGCGGGCGAGTCGCGGCGTTCTTGTCAGTGATCAGCCTCCGAATATCGTCGGGGAGTATAAAGCAGCGATCGTTCGCCGCTTTTACGTCTTTCGAGGTGGCCTCGACGGCACTCTGGAGGTGACTGACCAGGCAGTCGACCGCCAGATCGGCGTCGGCCGCTGAGTCTATCACGTCTGGGATCCTGTCAAGCTCGCGAGAGGAGATATTAGTAGCCAGATATTGCCTAAGTCTAGGTAATTATAAACAATTATTATCAAAAGTTAAAAGCAAATCGAATAACGCAATAATAAATTTCGCGAGAAAATGTAGCCTATCACCGTCTCCTAAGTCCCATCTATCTCTGTACCGAAATTCATCAGAATCGATTCAGTGGTTTAGGCGTGAAAGCATAATAAACAAACAAAGTCACTTTCACATTTTTAGTATTAGTAAGGTTTGTTCAATAATTTGGTGTCTTTCGGTTTTTAAGAGGCAAGGTATTCAAATCATAGAAGTGTATTTTAACCTTACATGGGTTAACAATATTTATTGTGTGGTCGAGTTAGATCACATTAGCAAACTGCGCTTATATGTTTAGTTTTTTGAAAATTTTAATAATTGTGGTTGATTAATAATTAGAAACAAAACTTTATGTAATTGTAATTAAACACGTAAGAAATGAAATGCGAAAACGGCTATAAAAGTATATTTTTAGTAATATAAATAAGTATTAAAATGAATTTTAAGTTTATTCGGAAAACTAGTATTGTTTGAAACAATTTGGATTTTAATAATTAACATAATTTTTTCCATACATGCGAATTAATTTATAAGTATAAAATATATATTTAAGTATTATAAAATGTTGAACATTTTATAATACTCCGTGTTTTATGATTTTGACAAGTCATGACAGTTTAATGGTGTTTCTGTTGTTGATTGAAATACTTTGAGCCTGATTTTAGATTTTGAAAGTGTTTATGCTTATATTATGTTGAACATTGAAGAAAATGATGTAAAATTACAATCGTGTATGAAAGCATAACTTTCAAATTCATTCAACGACAAGAATGGATGTATAATAAGATGTAAATGGAAATATGTAAAGCACGAGCCTAAAAGCAAAAAAAAAATGTGTGTTGTATTTATACTAACAAAAGAAACAATAATATATTCGTTATGGCTTAATATAATAATTTATTGAAGTATCGACTTCTCTTAATTTCTGTGTGGAGTATAGACTACAAAACACATCGACACATACTATAATAGTTTGTACAGCAACAATTAGTATCGGCTATACAAAAGCAAGCGGGGTAGCGTTTGGCGCGGTGTGGCAAGCTTGCGATAAGCGAGCTATCGGCTTGTCGCGTCCTCATGACGGTCGTAGGCGCAGCTCTGTCTATCTCGACTATATATCAGGTACTTACCTACATCTTAATCTAAAAAATTGTTATTTAAAATGTTTGAGATTTTATTGAGATCATTAAAATAAAAATGTATTATTTTATATGCAATATCTTAATTAGCATGTATAAGAATTTTCTTAAACCTCATTGTTATCAATATAATCTATTTACACCTAAAGCTTAATGTAAAATAATGGTCAATATTTTAATCAAATCACTTTAAAAAAATTCAACATAAATATTTTATTCTTTGTAGTCTCTAAGGATTTTCCTCGTGCTGTTTCGTCTCCATGTAATTTATACTGTTTTTCGCTCAGGTGATATGCAAATATGTTATTCTTCCAGGTTTGCACGCCATTTTGTTCACCTGGATTTTATGTTTTTTATAATTTTATTGTAGATCATATATTATTATACGAATATAACTGTCACTATTGCAGACTATTTATATAAAACTTAATCACATTGTTATAATTATAGTATTTTCTTGAACTGAGTGACTAACGATTAGCGAAATCGTCTGAGGTCGTGATGTCTCTAGACATCCGCTTAATACATTATTTTTAACCGATAATATTATATGTACTTGTTATTTTTATTACAAAATAGGCCCTCAAATACAGTAACGAATATTTAAAGACAAGAAAATTAACTACTAAGAAGTGATTGGAAACATCTTCACTATATGCCATTACATTCCCGATGATGCTGAAGAAATATTATCTGCGACGCGCTATTTTTTAGCATTTCAATATTATGAAAAACTGAAACATATGCTACCTATCAAACAGAGAGGATTACACCAATCAAATCACGATGTAAGTTCACTTTATATTTTACCTTATATTCCCTATATCTTACGTCGTATGGGATTAAAATTATCCTATATTTTCTTTGTTTTTGAATAAATTTCATCCAGTAGTTTCAGAGCAATATGCGTACAAAGGCGTATCGACTACAATACTCGTAGTATATATTATGTGTATTTAGTATATTTGATTATATTTGTTTTATCTATAACACAGTACATCCTAATTTTAATTTAATAAATGTTCAGATTTAATACGAACGTGTCGGTTTTAAGAAGGCTTACAAACTCATTCAAAACAGCAAAGGGTAAAAAAAATACCTAATTATAAACATACACCTTTTTACAGCTACATTAAAGCGTTCATAGTAAATCCTTACTAATATTATGAATGCGAAGGTGACTTTGTTTGTTTGCTTGTTAAGCTTTCTTGCCTAAACCAATGATTCGATTGTGATGAATTTTGCTTTAGAGATATAACGGACCTTGGAGACGGCGATAGCCTACTTTTTCTCTCGAGGAACTTATTGGCAATGGAGTAAAAAGAGAAATAAACTTTGTATGAAAAGTTTTATTGCGTCATCCGAATTGACCAAATTTATATTAAAGTGAACGAAGCCGTGAGTAAAAGCTAGTTAATGTATAAATACTACGTAAAATAAAGTATGAATGTCGCTCTGTGCTACGGATTTTGTGTAAACATTTTACTGTGCAACCGCTGGTGCAGAAAAATTCCATGTCTAATATCGAACGTTGTAAGCTGGTGCTTTTATAACTAAGTATTATAAGATAATTTCGTGTGTAGTTAGTGTTGGCAAACAGAATTCGTAGCAATAGCCGCAGTGGGAAACTTCGACCATCAGTACAAAACATGATTCAGGAAATAAGTGACGATAGCCAATTATTCTATAAACATTTTTTCCGTACTTGTATATACTAGTAATGGCAAAATAAAAAAAACTCAAACTCTTCACATGAAACTATATATTTTTGTTTTTATAACTACTGATTACTTCAATAAGAAGGGCAAAATAATTATTTTAAATATATATCAATAAATATATATCACACAGAGGTCAGTTTACCCAAATACACACTGTTAATATGTCATGTTATTTATAGAAAAGGGACAAATTATATTGCTAGGCCAACGACACAAGTCCGGCGGAGTGTCTCGGCTTTAAGTCATCGACTCTACAATTAGCCATCAATTGACCCCTCGCGACCAGGAGCGAAAACTCCAGCCGCTATATTACTGCATCACGTGTCACCATATACGGCCTTGTCGTCTATAGGTATCATGTTTTGTGTTCGTGAACAGTATGTATTGTATTGATGGATTTTATTGTATGTATAACCACCTCTTAGCTTTCATAAAATTAGTGTGCCTATGTCACAATGAAAGGATTCTATGGTTTGAATATTACTGGCTTCCATAGTGTCAAATCTTGGATTTCTTTAATATAAAATATATAAGTTAAATAAGAACTGAGCTAAATGTGTACATTATATATTTTATGGAAATTATAATTAACATATGTTACTAATATAGAGGTAAGACCGAAATGTTTTTTTTGTTTGTAGGCGTATCTATCTGAAACTGCTGGACATATTTTGTTAAAATTGAACACAGTGCTAACTGATATTATGAATCAACAGACAAGAAACTTTTTTATCCTAACAACTAAAGGTTTACTACGATATATGGGATAGAACACTACTTACACACTTTTCACAAATCACTATGAAAATAGGTAACCATGGCATTTTTGTAAGTAAAAGGTTTTATTGTATCTGTGAATGGCATAGGTTGCATTGAGGTCGAGTTATTGACATATCTTTATGTCAGGACAACATCTGCTAGCTAGTTTTAAACAACTGTAAAATAATTAGAAAACATTTTGAATATGTTTATTTAAATCTACATAGTATATTAGATTTTATGTGCGGCTTCGCTCGCGTTAATATCGATTTGTTCAAATAAATTGGATGACGCAAAAAAAAGTTTCATACAATGTTTATCCTTTTGTTTACTCCTTTTCCAATAAAGAATTCGTGAGAATAAATAATCAATCTTCATCTCCAAGGTTCCATCTATCTCTGTACCAAAATTCATTATAAACGATTCAGCGGTTTAGGCGTGAAATCGTAACAACAAACTACTTTTGCATTTATGATACTCGAAGTACCACTGACATATGATGATATCTTCAAAGTACCAGAGGCCTATTAACTTGAAATTTGTCATGGATATTTCCTACACGACGTATACACCTACTGAAAATAGATTTTACGTACTCATGCGTGTTTGACGCGAAAAACACGAACGAAGTCGGGGGCATCACTGTTTACATTTATAATGGTCTACGTCAATTTTTTTAATATATTTATAGGTTTAGCGTTATTGCTATAATCTTACCTGATGTTAAGTGGCGATGTAGCCCAAGATGGTGGACACGTTAAACGTATTGGAGAGGAGGCTGGCTCTCAAGTGCAACTGTCGAAACATACCTATAGGTATTTATTTATATAGATATAGGGCGGTAGCTTACTAGTTGTAAATTAGAAAAAAACCCTACCAACATGCTATGGTTTCCTCACGATGTTTTCCTTCTCCGACAGCTCAAACTTATCGCATGAGAATTCGAATTCACGCTCATTGACGCGGCGTCCCGTACACACTGCCAAGTGAGAAATCATCGCTTCAAATCATAGTATCATCATGAGTAACCATATTTGTTATTAGTTAATTTTGTTATTAATACAGGACTGGCTATAACAGAGACTTGGTTCGTTTGTTATAAATAACTAACCAAAATAAACTAACAAATATGTACAGGAAAAGAAGATAGCCAGTGGGGTGTGGTTTTAACCATTCTTGTTTTGTGCTATTGCAGAGCTACCCGACATTACGCACAACGCTTTTGTTTTAGACACACTATTCAGCACTACAATACCGTGGAAATGTAAAGCATAGCTTACGTTTTTAATTTATGGTATCAGCTACCGAATTTGCATTGCATCAAAATTCGTAAAGAAGTTCACTTAATACAATTTCTGTATGTTTATTTCCTGTCACCGGCGGAACCTTATGTATTCTATTTGTTAATCCATATTATTAGCTAACGTCGTGTCCAGTTGCAATATAATATGACCAGTAGTTACGAAGTGACGCAAAAAGAACTAGAAGAACACAAACAGACTGGTCCCTAAAAAATATTTATTATATATATTTGCTCATTAACAATTTTATTACATGTATAGATTACGTTATATATAATAGTTTAATTTTCATTTCGATACGCGCTTATTCCATTTCAAATATACCCTTAAAAACACAGAAAAGTGCTTAATGTTATCTGTTTGTCTGATTTTTTTTCTTTTAATTGTATAAATATTTATTTTGAACTGAATATTCTATGTAAAATAACTTTATATATAATATTTTGCGGAAAATGATGTCATCTGAACCAAAAAAACATATAAGCTCGTTTCTCTGGATACGATTTTTAGTATATTCATATTCGCAACTAACAAATTCGTTGAATTGATACAAGTTAATGAATATGCGTTCCATCAGCCAACATATGATTGGTATTGATACATTCGAGATCTGTTTCGATTATTCCCAATTTAGTTTTATTGCTCGACTACCGTACATGTTATGTTCTGTGTTAGATCACTTTTATGGCTATTATTATTAGATTTCTATAGTAGCCCAGTAAAGTGACACCGCCGTACTACAATCCAAATACAATGGCGAGTTCCTATAGATTAAGGAAGATTAAGTTCTTCGGAAGGTTCTTGTTGTTATGTCGGTCTGCAAGGTTGGATGTTAGATATACACTGGCTGATGTTGAAACGCGACATGTGTTGTGCTCGCGACATTTAGGAACATATATCTATTCGCCCATTTTACTTCCTGGTTATACACCGGTTAATAGCAGAGCATGATGCGCCTAAGTGTGCCACTGGTGTAAATGTTATACCGGATTAATATTATAAAGAGGAAAACTTTTTTTGCTCGTTTATTCGTTTGAGTGTTGGAAAAGGCTAATCTTAGGAACTACCAGTCGGATTTAAATTTTTTTTTATTTTATTTAATAGACCATTCATTGCGGAACGTTTATATTATTTAACATTACATTACCGCTAATAGGAGAAAAAGTGTATTAAAAAAGGTACCCAAACGGGCAAAAAATCCTTATCCTTACTTCCTTACTAATACTATAAATGCAAAAGTGAATTTGTTTGTTACGCTTTCACGCCTAAACAACTGAATCAATTGGAAGAGTTTTAGTATAAACATAGATGGGAGCTTGACGACGGTGATATGCTACTTTTTCTCGTGAAAATCTTATTGGAAGTTGGGTAAAGAGAGGAATAATCTTTGTATGAAACTTTTTATTGCGTCATCCAATTTGACATAATCTATATTAACGTGAGCGAAGCCGCAGGTAAAAGCTATTATTAAATCATTTTTAATTCCACGCGAACGAAGTCTTGATCAAAGATAGTATCGGATGTATGTTGATTAGAATCTAGTAACACACAATTATCGTATTGTATATAAAAATCTTACAACTTCGAAAAAACAATATTTTAAATTTATAACAAAGTATGATTTGTTTAAAATTATATGATTTTCTATCTTTTATAACAGTAGGTTTTGATAAAATTACCATGTTGTTCCGTGGATGTTTCACTTTTCAAACCGTTACCGGTAGTACTCGGTTTTAGGACGCAAATATGAACCTGTCTGAATCTCAAGGATGATAAAAGAAATTTTAATTAATATAAAAATATCTCGATAATCCATTAAGGGACATGGATATGTGTTCTTAAATGGACTTTTTTTTTAAGTCATTGAAGAACAAGATTAAGTTGTATTTTGTCGTGTGCTAACCCGAAAACCTGAGACAGAAAATATTTTTTGTAGTGCAACTTCTTAAGGGAGGGCTTTGAAATTCTAATCCGCAATCTTTTGGTAGGACGCTCGTTCAGGTAAAGTCTGCTCGAGGCGACCAATGGAGCGAGAGAGATATAGTCATATTTCACTTCTGTCGTGTTCTTAAGCACAGGTTTTTTTATTTGTATTTGGTTGATAGTTTTGATTTCAAATTCAGTGTAAACTCTATGTAACTACACTAATGGACTAGGTATATTATAGCGTTTTTTGGCATTGTTGTTAAATGTAGTCAAGATATTACTATATGTACAACATCGCTTCAATGTAGTCAAAAATAGTAATTAAATCCGGGAAATATATAAACATATGTCAGTATATAATACTAAAGAAATGCAATGAACGTCATGGGTTTCATTATAAACGAAGTCGCGTGTTGTTTGACTTTTGACTAAATATAACATTTATAAACGATGATGATTTAAGGCAACAAAGAGCCTGTGTTTTTAGTGAAGGAAAGCATCATGTTGACATCAAAGGAAGGTGGTCGGTCATTTTCTAATGATGCCATAGCTATTACCGCATCAGGTCGCAAATCTACTTATTTACCATCACGTAAGACTGTAATCAAATATTTTTTTAAAACTATAGCTTACTAGCTGTACTCGCGATTTCGTTGCGTGGAACCGAAAGTTATTTTGTCTACTCTAGAGAACAGTATTTTTTTCTGGATAAAAAGTACCCTATGCCCTTTTCTCTATGCTTGACGATGTATACATATTTACTATGACCGGTTGAGTAGTTAAACGTAAACACAAACAAATTCACATCGAAATTTATAATATTAGTTAGTAGTAGCTTTGCCTACGAACTTGCTTTTATCGTAAAAAATTTAAAAGTATTAGGTATCAATATATCTTACACCATATTTTGTTATGGTTTATAAAATTGTATGGTTATTATACAACTGTTTCTAGTTTCATTTTTATATATAGGAGTTATATGTAGTTTAAAGATATTACTCAAACTTTATTTTACTTTCTTACAAGAATGTATGACGTAGTATACTATATATTGTATACTTTAAAATGCTTAGAGATAACTAAAGTAATTTAAATTTTAGGTGCGTTATAATGTTGACAATAAGTGTTCAGGATGCGACGTGACATATTCTTTAGATAACAATGTCCACGTAGTTACATTTGCAATATTAAACAAATTTCATTGTGTAACACTTATTGTGCAACTTTGTAGTTATGTATCGTTAACCCAATCACAATGCATAAAACAATGATGTATTATGGTATTCTAATAATTAGAGTTATGGAAATTAGATAAGGAAAATAAACAAGGCAATAAATATATTGCGCGTCAGCTTGTCTGACTCGGCGACAGACATGTTTGCGGTTTATACAAATCTAAGCTTACCTTATGGGTTTGCTAGTTTAAAGTTGTTATTAGCGATTCGAATTTTATTATATAAAATTATTGTAATTTTTACGGACACATAAAGATAATTTACGGAAAGTTCTTCAAATACTTAAATAAATACTTAAATAAATGTAGTAGGTGATATGGAGTTAAGAAGTACATGTTAGACCAATTTTTGCCTGATGAGTATAATTATTAGCAGTATGTCTAGGTGTTCAGCTATTTAGTTATGAAAATACTAGGTTTATTTAACTTCACAAATAAAATACCATATATGACTGTATAACGCATTACACATATAATTTAATACGTATGAAACATTACAAATTTAAAAATCTAACACCTGTATAAAATATCTAAATACAATGTGTATACGACACTCAAGGGATTGCATTTTTATATGCATGTAGAGAACAAAAATCAATATTATAATAATTATATATTTATAAAAAAAGTATACAATTTTAAAAACAACAAATATTAAGATTAATACAAACAACAACGCTTATTGTGTACAGTCTGTTAACTTCCTATAAAGCTTTTGCTGCCCCAATATGTTAATTATATGTACTTATACATTTTATTCATCATACTGTGGGATCGACTTGGTTGTACAAAATGTACTTTTTCAAAACTTTTGCTGCATCGAGTGCTTGTTGAATACTTGGAGAATCATGCCATTTATTTTCTACACTCCCTTGTTGTTGTTCCTCAGCTTTTCTTATCGAATCAGTAACTAACTAACAGACACTATGATACACCTTTAGAGAGTCTGCCTCCCACATACTTTTCACTTTAAAATTACATAATTTTATAGGGGTAATTTAAAAAAATCGATTTCATTGATATTAAAAATTGTATTTGTTTTAGCTTTAATTTTAGGTATATTCTATTAATTCTAAGTAACATTCTCATCAATATTTCGAACTTTTCTATTAATTACCTCTTAGTTAGTGTGGTGACTTTTTTTAACTTGCTGAGCCATACTTTTGATACTTTGAAAGTCATTAAGTCAAGTTCAGACACTTCTCTGCCTTAGCTTTCACAATGGGCCCTGAGGCAGGCATATTATTAGACAGTGTCTATGAAACCATTATACTTTGGATCCAAATCTTTACATTTAGCACAAAATTGAAGAAATTTTCAAATTTCTGATACTAATTTCTATAAAGTAACTCAATTTACACTGTAAAAACTTTGAAAATATATAAAATCGGAGCAAATCATATTTAGTCTAAGTGTAGCGATATGGCAGAAATGTTTTATTTGAATGAAGTTTCCACAGCTCTGATAAACTAGGTACTACTTACGTGGTATGTCGGTGGAAATGGTTGCTACAAGATTTAAAAAATACACAGGCATTATAATTCTTATATACCTATCGGTGAGTTATAAATTTACGATTTTTTTTTTATACTTAAGGTTTAGCGTTATTGCCATAATCTCACCTGATCTTAAGTGACGATACGGCCCAAGTTGGTAGACACGCTAAACCTGTGGAGGAACTGGCTCTCAAGTGCTGCTGCCGGAACACACCTATTGGTATTTGGCGGTAGGTTTACAACTTGAGGGTGGTAGCTACCCAGGCGGGCATTAGAAAAAGTCCTACCACCATGCTATGGTTTCCTCACGATGTTTTCCTACACCGAAAGCTCAAGCTCATTGTAGGTGCTTGGATTCGAACCCACGTCCCTTGACGCGAAGTCGTGCACACTACCACTCGCATATCATCGCTTCAAGTACGTGGAAGTACGGTATTATGCGGACAACCATTACATTCCTCGTTTGAAATAGAGCCATTAGCGTTCATAATATGTTATTTGTAATAAATTGTATCATAAGATTCCATGACGCAGCTTATAAAAATAAATAAATTATAAGGTTAATATAACACTGTTTATAATTGTATAGGTAAAAATGAGGCATGTATCAATTCGTATTTTTTTTTGTCGAAACAAGGCAAGTAATGGCCCTGTACTTCATGGATAGCACAATATTATCCAAAAACAACGGCGAATATCGATATATCAGCAATCCATCCACGGTCACCTACATTATACCGCGGAATATCATAGAAGCGATGATAGCTCAGTGCTAGCGTGGACGGACGTCGAGTTTAAGAACGTGGATTCGAATCTCTGCAATGAGCTTGAGCTTTCGGTGAAGGAAAATATCGTGATGAAACCATAGCATGGTGGTAGGGTTTTTTATGATGCCCGCTTGACTAGCTACCACCCTCAAGGTGAAAATCTGCCGTCAAATACCTATCAGTGTGTTTCGGCAGTTGCCCTTGTGAGCCTGTCCCTCCATTAGGCTTAGCGTGTTCGCCGTCTTGGGCGATATCGTTACTTAACACCAGGTGACATTGTGGCCATAACGATAAACCTTAACTGTAAAAAAAACCTGTCTGCAAACCTCAGGATAACGGGATATACACAGAACCATAGTTTATCACCATGTGTATAGTGATTCAGACCAGGATACAAAACACGGCCACCCCACTTAATTACCTGATATACAGAAGCTAACCCCAGAATCACAGGTTTAGTGCATCACTACAAGTAGCTGTGAGACACCTGGTGCACAGTAGTTGCGATCTAGTCAGACACAACAGTTCTATTCCATCACTCCACAATATTCTTTATGGCAGTTTTCAAATAAAACTAAATGTATATGAGTATATGTATATATGATGATATGATGCATATAATAACCTAATTTAAATAATATTACCATAGATGTAATATTAACTATTATGAATAGAGGTATACGTATAGAATTTTCAGATTTTCATAAATATCATTATAAAGTGATCTTTAATTATATACCTTTTATTAAGTGAAGTAAACATGTACCTACTCATTCCAGGTCGTTGTATTTTTAGTTGTTCGTCGTTGTAGGACTTTTTTTATACTCTGATTAGAATAGACCTTCTAAATTGTACTGTTTATTTCATAGTTATTAACTTTGTATAGACCAGGAATTCTAAACATTCTATTATTTAATAGACATTATGAAACAAACCGAATTAAAACGATATTTATTTACGAAACTTATACATAAAATAAAATATTCTAATATATTTCTTAGATATTGTATGTTGAACCCAATATTAAGCTCTATTTAAACATGATTAAATTTCCATTTTAACAACGCTGAATTTCTGCGTTGACACAGAAATATCTACTGTTGCGCCATTTTCTATACAATCCGGATGCCAATTCTAATTTTCTGGTTTAACACCTCTAGTCTTACAATACAATTTCTGGATATATTACAAAACTGTTATGAAATCACTAAACGTCTCTTACATTTATTATATATCTATCTGATCACAAAAATCATATGCAATACTTAAACAAAGTAAGTTTATTACTAGTTATTAGTAAAAATTAAATATGTTTAAAAGTATCTATAGACAAAACACAGGAGCTAACTAATATTTAGATAATGGGATTGACTGTATGTTCAACTAATTTCAGTTAAAATTGTAACCATTAGGTTGTATTTAATGTAACCATAACGTTCTATTTAATGATTAGTTCTAAGTTTACTCTCAAGTTGAGCGCTAATTTTGATGATGTTATGTAATTATATATATATATATATATATTATTAACAAACGAAAAAGTAAATTATATGGTCAAATAAACGCAAGTGGACAGATAGAAACAGCTTTCAGAAAATCAGTTTTTCTTCTAGAAATTACTGAAATAAATCTTAACCGTATTAACTTAAAGAAAATGCTGAAATACCGGCATGTACAGAAGAATATATCAGAAAAGTTAGCTACCCGTAAAATACATAAAAATGTAGTTACTTAGCTGTTTTAAAATCTAATTCGGTTTAGAAATAATTTTATAAACAAAAATGTATCTAAGTTAGCGCAAGTCGCTTCCACTGAACGTATTTACTGTGACATAAATGTACCTTTCACTGAGCGAACGTTGGCGGAAGCTGTGTTATGTCATGCCCGACTCACTGGGCCATCGGCTGACCGTAATGGGCACGGCACACTTACCACGACCCACGAAAACAAGCGTTGCGTCAAAAACATGACAAAACATTGCATAATTTTTTGGTAATTTTGTTAACGTTTATACTTTATCGAGACACTGAACTTTCGATATTAAATCTTTCATTGTTATTATGAAATAGACTAATAATATAATAGTTTATTTTTTTCGGTTAATTGCTTATATAGTTTAATATTATGGTTTTACTATGACATAAGTTACCAGTAATGAAAGTTTAGCAGGCAGTGTACAATGAATCAACTGGGATTTAAATAGATTTGTCTCTAACATGAGTTTGTCTATATTGATATAAAGAAAATCATGTGTATTCTATCTTCTCTTTCGTACTAATAACTATTTTTTTTTACAATATAATTACATCGAAGTTTGACATCTTTTTAAGTGAAGGTTATATTTAGCTGCCTGCTCTGTTTTCGATGAATCACTTTTTTATTTATTCAACTTCACACTTATTTGTATGCTTATTTGTATTCACGAGATTCGTACTTAATTCATCTTCAGCCATATAGTTTATTCATTTTGTTTGCCTGAATGACGTATATATCTACGATAAGTTTGTTGAAAAACCCCTTACTATATTTTTGCACTTAATTTCTTTTTTTAAAAACATATGTTAGTTTAACAATTAAGGTAGCAAAATCAAACACTAGAAGTAA
Organism: Actias luna; assembly: GCA_039707435.1. Lineage (NCBI taxonomy): Eukaryota > Metazoa > Arthropoda > Insecta > Lepidoptera > Saturniidae > Actias > Actias luna. Next base: position 8,394,288 of record JAZHAC010000002.1, on the reverse strand, counting down.
CAATCGTTGTAGTAGCACGCTTAGGCTAATCATCTTACGGAATCCATATATTCAGCAACCGAACGGGGTAGTTAGCTCCTTCGCTCTCCTAGCAGCACCTCGAGCTGAGGTTCGCCCACTCTTCCACCCTTGATCTCGCTGCCTCGAGGCTGAGTGCCCTCGGCATTCGCCTCAAGAAGCTCGGTGAAGTTGTCAAAGCCCTATACGCCAACAGCATATATCCTTTCGAAAAAAAGGGTAGCTGGTATTTGTACCGGAATTGGTTTTAACAACCCAATAATAAACCTGCCATAATGAATTTCTTTTTATTAGTCTCGTCTCAGGAATAATCACTGTATCTAGTTGTCAAAAGGCTTGCAGGTCAGTGATGACCCCTGTTGGATTACTTATTTCTCAGTTGTGTTGGTTGTTTTTGGATCGTACTGTGTACGACGGCATGTATGCCAATATGCATGTACAATGCAATTACTTTATCGTGCGACGATAAAAAATAGAACTTAGACACACACGTATAAATGAACGCACACACACTCTGACGCGAAAATATACTTACGCAAACGGACACATTAACATATATATTTCGTAAATCAGACTCGATGTTTCATTATCACTGTAAGGTATTTTATTCCTCTTCTTATCAGCAGTGGGCTATTCTTATCGAATGGAATATTCTTATCGAAGGGTGGATACCCTTTCTATTTATTTTTTAATAATATAAGTCGTAAATGCATTTAGCACTGAAATATACTCATATAATCACATGTTTTTAAAAATATGTGACCTCTAAAATAGAACCTAAACTAATGCATACCTAAAACGAATACCTAAACTAAAGCACGTTTGAACTTTATTCCTTAGTGTCTGCTGCTACCTTATCAGTGCTACCCTATCTATCCATTAACTATCAGGTGCCTTGACAATGTCGGCGCGTCATTTCACTAGTGATTGACCCACATTTCAGCGCTCGATTTTATGTTGCCAAATTCTTCAATGATGCAACAACTTAATGGTACATTATTTTGATGCTAAAAAGAAATCGTAATTCGTCTACATTCACGACAATCTAAATGTATAAAATTAACAAAACTTAAATAATTAGGACCCGTATGTCCTTATTCACGACAGAAACATTAAAATATTTTTAAAATATAAAATACACATCCATATGTAAAATAAATATATGTATATACACCGATGGCTACATATCTTAATACAGCTTAAATGTCAAGATGGTATAATAGAAGATCTGAGTGAGGTCATCTCGGGCTCACCTTTAGGCAGCATGACATTTGAAATATCATCCGCAGTGGAATAAGGCACAAAATTTACATACTCAGCATCATGAATGTTCAATTTCGCAACTAACGACTCCGTAACGTAGTATCCGTCGTGGGATTGCTACTGCATAGGTACTGCCAATGGACGTCTCATTGTTAATATTAATATCATTTATACTTATAAATATTTTATAGCTGATGTAGAATTGTTCGAATAACTGTTCATTATAACGGATTACTATCATTTAAATTTTATAATATTATATGAAAAAATTAAATTAACATTAATTATAATATGCTACAACTACGTAAAAGTGAATACAAGTCAATATCGCGTTATATTTTAAACGTATAAGCCTGTCATTTGTAACCAAAATTGTTAGACTCCTTTGGGTGACTGAATGTTGACCACTAACTACTCGGGATAACTATGAATATGTTGATAAACCATCGTAATAAGGAATCAGCCAGCATGTATATAATTGCCGGGAGACGTGCACGCTAGTATGACATCGGCAACCGTTGTTCGGTGATGTCTCAAATGTCACTTTATTTGGTTGTACTGTTGCTTACCAGCAACTACAGTGTAGTTACTTTGTCGTGCTACTATGAAATAATATACACCTTGAAAAATTTTAAAGACTTTAACAAATTAATAACATAATTTATTAGTAATCCATCAATGAAATAAAGTTATTTTATATTTACACAAGAATTACAATCAAATATATTAACACAGCTTTTGGAATAGCTCTTAAAAGTAAGTGATTTCATTAAATGTAAAGTAATTTTACTCTTTTCAATTATAATATAGATTTTTTTATTGTGATGTCAGTGTAAATGAATAAATTTATGCCTCGTTATTTCCTTATGAAACCCTTTGTTACTCTATATCTCTCTCTCTCAGACTCTCTCAGATACAGGTCAGGCTTTATTCGCTTGAATTTTCTTATTGGTACTATCATTTTTAACTAATTTATAGTTTGCAGTACATAAACTTGAAATTATATAAAAAAAATGTTGTTATGGCCATAATTATCGTCTGGTTTACGTTGTTACTAGATCACCGACATACAGAGCGGTGGATACATATGTAATAAGTAAAAAATAATTATTCTAGTTATCTTAGCTCTAGGTCCTCAGGCTAAGGTTTTGCTTTAAGTTATAGAAATGACCTAAAAGTCGCCAACAATAATTTACAGGAAGTTTTAATAACAACTTTTGTTTTTTATATATTACTTCACGAGTATTTATAATTTGTACGTATTACTTATTATACTAAATTATAATTATTACTAACATTTATATTAAACTGCAAATATAAATTAATTTTATAGACAAACTACACAACATAATTTCATTATTTATGTACGTAACCTACTCCCAATTGAAGCTGAGCTTAATAAACTAACTATTATTATTAAAATAATCAACTTTTCCACTTTTCTATAAAAACTACATTTTTACATAACTTGTTTTTATTTTAATTTACGTAATTCAATGTCGATTGTGCACTCTGTCTTGTGTTCATGATATAATAAGTTTTTTAACTCACAGCCTGAGATTATAGTACAATGCAAGTGAACAAAGATACGAGATACTTTTGTTTTATCGATATGATAACGAAATGAGACTTGTAGACATTTTATACAGTTTTCTTATTCATAAAATAAACCTTGTAAATAGATTATTAGGATAACTTGCACGAAATTTATCTTATTCTAATTCTTTACGATAAGTTTATTAAGCCTTAAAATAAAACTACGATGGAAAACCAAAACGTATTCTTACCGTCCGATGCCTTCTGATTATAAGATAACGTCATACAGAAATGTATCCGTGCTCCCTGCTTGCTTTCCATACGTGTTAGTGTTCCGACCATGATGGATGTGGGTTCGAAACGACGCATGTATTAATTACACCGCGGAAGCAAGAGTTACGAAATTGTTACACTCATAATAAATAAATGCGTGGAGATTATTTTAAAGCTTTAAAAGTATTATACTTACATTGTATGAATACCTTTTTTTATAATCCAGTATATTAAAAATATAGTCAGTATATTTTTCATTTTTTTTATAATCATAAAACTTAAACAAATATTAAGAATTAAGTAAAAAATATGAGATGCCCTATATATAGTAGTAGTAGTATATAAATATATTATATACAATGCAGTAAAAACAACTACATCAACTAGAACAAAAAAAAACACATATATCTTGTGTGTACTGTATAGTGTTTATTTCATCTATAATAGTTTAATTTGCTTATAGTCTCCTAATGCATTTAAAACAACATTTTTTGTTCAGTTACATGGACATCCATATAAAATATTTTCTCATGTTACAGTTATTATTTGTTGACAATCTATTTACACATAAACAATCTAGCATATATTATAGTTTAATGAATAAAATACCCACATTTTATAATTTAAATAGAGATGCAAGAAAAGCTTTGTCAAGAAAAACTAAATACAGAGACGTCGCCTTTTTGCATAGCAGGGCGGTAGTCAGTTACCCTTATATAAAAACTATTAGATTGTAATAGCTCGCAGCGGTCGCGGTGCGGAGGCGCGCAGTGCGGCGGACCGTGGCGATTCGAATTGGGCAGTGCGTGGCCGCGCTCCACTCCACTGCGCAGGATTTCGCCCACTCATCGTATTTCCTTCAACGCAGATTTATCTTAACGCCTATAAAATTAATAGAGTTCTTTACACTAAGGACCAGCACAGGCATTAAATGTTTCATAACATAATTTTAGATATTATCATTTTGATACTAAAATTAATATTCTCATGGATTAGATTATTATATACCCATTATTAGATTTCCTAAAACAGAATAGTTCGATTCTCTGATATGTAAAGATTGTATCGAAGGAAAGTTACTTTGATCATTACCAAAAATAGTTGATACTTAAGATATAATATTATTCTCGATACGCTTAGCGATTTAGTCATACAACTTATAAAATTTACATTCTACATACATTATAAGTATTGCATACATATATTTTAAATATTAAAAATAAGGGAGATCTTAACAAAACAATCTTTAAAGGTTTCCATGTTTCTGCTATTGTACAATAATTATATATATATAGTTAAAAATATTACATTAAGTGATATGAATTATACTGACCACAATCAAATTGTCAGAAGCCTTTATTCAGATTTTAATTATTTTTCGAAAACAAGCATTAATACGCATTATTTATTATTCATAAAACATAAAAGGTGACAGAATAAAAAATAGTAATTCGTTTTTTAATAATATTATTTAGATATGACCATATAGGAAAAGCCACGTGTTGGTTAACTTCCAGTCACTATAAAATGCTTACTAATATTATTAAGGCGAAAGTGAGTTTGTTTGTTTGTTTCTTACGCTTTCACGCCTAGACCACCGAATCGATTATGATGAATTTTGGTACAAAGATAAATGGGAACCTGGAGAGGGTGATAGGCTACCTTTTATCGCGAAATCTTATTGGAAGTGGGGTAAAGAGAGGGATAAACTTTGTATGAAACTTATTACTGCGTCATCCGATTTGTTTGACAAATACAATACTAAGGCGAGCGAAGCCGGCGGTAAAAGCTAGTAATTGTATAAAGATGCTAATCTCAATAGCGTTTTCTAAGTTGAATTATTAAAAAAAGTATATCTATAAAAATAAATTAAAAATTACAGTTTCAACGAAAAGACTTCAACGTGCTTAATTCTATATCATAGTATAAATATATAAATAAATTACTTCATTCAATTCCTTATACGGTGGGTATAATGCGGAATTAATAAATATCCAGTCCACCTGGAACTTCCTAGTTCTTTAGTTGAATATCAGCATCAATCACCAGTAGTGAGAGTGAGAGAGGCACGCGGCCGCGGCCGTGGTGCGCACCGGCTTTCATTACGTCACAGCCTCGCACACACTCACACTTTCACTGTTAGATAATAGCTCAACACCACGCCACTGCCTTACTTACACACTTAAATGTAAAATAGGAAGTCGTTTTACTGGGTAGTTCAGATTGTAAAATATTATGTGAAACGTTGTAAAAATAAGACCACAGAACAAAAAACTTATAAACCGTGAAACAACAAGTTACTTTAATATTAAAATTCTTCATTATACTTAGAGCGGTACCAACAACATAATAAAATTAATTTATAATTAAGAACCGTATTATTTTATAAAAACTTATGAAAGAGTATATTGAGAGTGTTTCGTATTTTATTTATGTTCCTTATTAAAACCCTCTCTAAAACCTAACAATATCTAAAATAAATACTGAGTACAATTTTTTTTATATATTCACGTAACTCTAGTCGTGCTTGTGGTGCTTTGAGTCTAGTGTGATCTGAACTTCAGATTAGCAATACACCCGTAGGCTCGCAGAACATCAAATGAATAATAAGTTTGGCATATCCGCATGTGGCGAATGGCCTTGGCTCATTCGTTCATTCTGTAATTTTATTCTGTACTTAGTGTTCCGTATCGTGATATACATGTCATGCCATAAGCGTGCTTTGCTATCTTAATATGTTTGTTAAAACTCATTTCGTCGTATGTCTGACGTCAAGTTATCGATCGCTATTCTGCTATTGAAAATTCACTAGTTCCTTAGAAACCTACAAACCTTTTTTTATATTTCTCGGGATAAATATTCTTAAGTTACGATATACCTATATGCTCTAAACGCCAGCGGATTATATAGGAGCAAGTTTTGTACAATGAATATGTTAAACGATAATAAAATGTTAAAGTATATTTTAAATACTGTAGTAATGACTAAGAATCACGTCGAATATTATGTATTTATGAATTTTGTTTATAATGCAAATAATAATTTTCTTCTATTTCAATTAACCTCTATTAAGAAGGCTAGCATTTATTAAAATGAAATCTACTACATTATATTTTCGATAGTCACCACTTTTATTCTAATGTTTCAAGCACAGTCTGCAAACTCTTCTATTATAGAACAAATAAAGCTTTTCAAATCATTAAACGCCTCTTATGATATTATGTTTATATATTAATATATCTAGTATATAACCAAAGGTGAGGGTATAACATCACACCACGTACCATTGGTGATTTGAAGTCTAAAACATCTGTAATCATATATTAACACTTGAATAATATACGAATTTCGAAAACCATCTTTATAAACATTTAACCTTGAAGCACCGACGGGACCGTTCATCCACCATGACCTCCATTACATATTTATAATATATATTGCGGGTGTGATTTGAAGATATAGTTAAATTTAAATGTCTGCATTAGTTTATTGTTATAACGCGTTTTTATTCGATAGACCTAGCATTAGAATTTATTATATGTGATCTGTCAATGCTTATATTTAGCGAATACTCATTGTTTAAGCATTGAAGAGTCTGTTTTCTTAGAATTCTAGTTTTCTTTTATTGCTATACAAATTGTCATGCACTATAGTGGTGACAAAACGCAAACTGTGTAATTTTCATGATAGTTACAAAAAAAAAAAATAGGATTAGAATAACCAGTAACAGAAATCGTAGTTCTACAATATATAAAAATATTTACACATGCTGGTGAGCTGTAATGTGGTTCCTATAAGGTACAGCGCTGTAAATCTTCGGGGATGCTAAAATTATATGTTGTTGGTGATACACCAAAAACAAACTAATATTTGGCATGAAATAAAAAAATATATTTTGAGTTTCAACACCAGCATCACCTTCTAACTATAGCTAAGAACCATCAGAATGTTACTACGTACTACAAAATAGCCAGATCAGTCAAGCCATTTAAAATAACAAGAATTATGAAGAACACATCGGAGTTTTTTAGACCGACTTGTTTTAAGCCATGATTCTCAATTCTCGAGATGCGAATTTACACCCTTGATCTGTTAAAGGCTTTCTCACGTATACTATAAATATTAGTAATACGATAGCGTTTTTATATGATCCTACTAATACACATGTTCACAGATGTTACTCAGTTAGTTCTCATTTTCCAAGACCCATTTAAAATTACACGCCGTTTTTTATACTCGTTCAAGTTTGGTCACGAATGTCAGTAAAAAATGTTATCTTCAGAACGCAGCCTTGATCTTTTGTTAGCCATTTAATTACGTTGCGTCGAATCCATTTGATCATTGCTGAAAACGAAGTATCATACGAAAAAAGTAGTGATTATAACTTCCTATCGTTGTACACGTGTGAAAATGATTACTGTAAAACGTACCATTTAATAACTAACTGCACGCATCCGTGGTATGAGAAAAAGCAATTCTACTCAGCTGTAATTCTCCCGTGCGAGGCATATTTTTTTTTCTGTTTCTAGTTATCCGATGTGTGCCAAACGTACGATTAATTTTCTGTTCAATTAAAAGTGGAATTTTTTATCAGGCTATATTTTGAATAATAATACTAATAATACAATTGGTCGTAGTATGATACTCAAACATCTATATATAAAGCCTACAAATATAATCAACAATAACCATGTTAAAATTAACTTTGTACAAGAAGCGAAATTACAAGTTGTTTGATCAGTAAAACAGTGCTCCATAAAAATACATAAAACAAACTAATAATCAACAAAAACAAAACGCATTAAATGATGTCCGACTCGATAGTGACGTTGAAATGCTATACTAGGTGCAATACAATGCACTAAGTGGTGGTGGTTGTAGTGGTGGTGCTAGTATGGGGAATGCGTTGCCATGGTGTTTTTAGCGGATTTTTGACGGTGCTTATCTCCTGATGAGTCTTTCCACATGATGTCTATGTGGTTGTCGTTGTTCTTAAACAGTACTCTGCTTAACATTGGTTACAGAGACGTCATTTTGCCAAGATACAACAACGAAGCAATTAAACCCGAGGAATATCACAAGTATTCAAACGCATACTTACACAAGAAGCTTATCAATTTTTTCATTGTAATAATCGAGAACCTTATTTTAATCATCTTTTTTACCATTTTCTTACTAGAAACAATAAAAGCATTGTACGAAACATCAAGAGATGATCAAGCCTGAGAAAATCCTAATATCGTCAAGTGAATATAAAGCTGTTTGTTTATTTGTTTGTTACACTTTCACGGCTTCTATACTAAAAATACTGTTCCCCAGGAATAAGAATATAACATATAGATTCACAAGATCTTCATCAACGTGATCGAAGTCACATGCAAAAGCTGGTATGTAATAAAACATCGAATCTGTATCTTTATAAGGTAAAATTATACTCGTATATAACTATACTCGTACTCGTATCCCTTATATAATAGGCCTCGCAGTACAGTTAACTCTAACAGAAAAATCTGCTATTAAATCGCCAAGTCGCAGGTTCTATTTTGCCTCGACGCCTTGTGTTGAACATATTGGTTATTTGCGTATTTATGTACGTGGATACTAAATATCAACCATCCATATATACTAAGTTGTTTAGCTATTACAATACAAACTATGCTTATTTTGTAATTAAACGATCGTGTGTAATACTGTGTCTTCCATATTATTATTAATTTATACATCCTTGAGTACAGCCTACATAAAACAAAAGTCGTATACAACTCAAGAAGGTTACAATTTTTATTGATTAGATGCCTTATGCTTTTACATTCTCTGATCATGCTGCTATTCATTAGAAAAACTAAATACAACAAAAGTTCCTCATTTATAAACTAAGTCGGTAAAGTAAATGATGTAAAAGGTTATATAATTATTACTATAACACTGTTCAATAATAACAGTCAAGATACGGCAACTTGATCGTAGAATTGAACGATATTAGAAAAGTATCGATGTTGTCATATTATCAACATAATAATCCGATAAATATCAAAATAAAGAATGTACGTTAAAAAAATAATGCTCTGTAATAAAAAAATAAGTATATGACATTTTTTTATGATACTTCTTATGTATGGATTCTCAAACTTATATTTATTTTACAATACATAAAAATGAAAATCATGTTTCATAAACATCGATTAATATCGATTATTCCTACTCGGGTATTAACTATGTTGAATTCGACATAGCAACGCTCTCTATTTTTTCTCATATAATTTCATAGAAGCAACGAACCATACACAACTTAGATTACTTAAAAATATACTCTCGAATAAATTACAAATAAATCATAATTATAAATTATAACACGAATTGTTTACTAAAGCAACGTAAAATGAATTATTCTGTATAGGTATTTTTATAGGAGCACAGCAAAGTGAAGGCAATATATCCACTAGAAGAAGTACGAAAGATGTCTTGTGGTGCCTTTTAGTGGGTAGTGTTGGGTGATTAGCACCAGATGAGTCACCATAAGACACTCTCGCCTTGGGCTGAGCTGGGGTAATGCGTTTGCTCGTTGCGTAAATACGCAAGGAATTTGATTTTAAACACTATGTCAATTATAAAAAAAGAATATGACCACGGTAAGCACAATGCAATGCAAACACTTGGATGACCACAGAGGGTTACCAATTCATCCGGCTAGCCTTTAAGTCTCTCAACTACTGGATATACAGTGACTGTTCCTAGAACGTAATAAAACAAAAGAAAGTCACTGTAACGGATTTATCACCCTTTGCATAGTGGCCACGTCCTTTTCGGGTAAAGATTCCTACATGGTAGGATAGTTGAACTCGAAGTACAACACACCAAGAAAAGTGTTAAATCTCGTTGTATGGTGGTCGCAATCCAGTCGGACATAATTTTAGAATCCTGTCACTACTATATTTTTGTTTAAGAATGTATTTATTTTTTGAATTATTTTAGTGCTATGCCTGTATTAGGTGTTTTATATCATATACTTGAAGAAGTTTGGATGCTTATCAATTTTCACTAAGGAGGTTTGAGGTTCGCCATAGTGTTTTTTTAGTGGATGCTTGATGAGGCTTGTTGCCTGAGGAGTCTTGCCACATAAAAGCGATGATAGCTTAGTTGATAGTGTGTACGGATGCCGCGTCAACGGAGGTGGGTTCGAATCTACCTACAATGAGATTGAGCTTTCGTTGAAGGGAAAAATCGTGATGTAACCATAGTGTAGTGGTAAGGCTTTTTTTAATGCCCTCCTCGCTAGCTACCACCCTCAAGTTGAAAATCTGCTGCCAAATACCTATAGGTATGTTCCAGCAGTTGCACTTGAGAGCCAGTCCTACCAATTAGGCTTAGCTTATCGTTCAACTTGGACCACATCGTCACTTAACTTAAAATCTTAACTATAAAAAAGCATGCTCCTCTCGTGGTCTGCTTGGCGCAATGCGGTTTCACCAAAATAACCAAAAAACAAACTGTGCTTTACATCATATATGCTGATAGCCCATATTGTGTACGTAGATATTCTACTTTCTTTGATGAAATTATGTATACAGATTAAATTTTTGCGTGCTTATTTTACGAAGTATCTGAGTATGATTTCACTTCGTTACAGTTAGTTGAACTGAATATCAGAAGAATTGAAAGATTGATTTCATATTAATACTTTTTATTTTGTAACTTAAATTTTCCATTAGTGTTCCAGGCCGTAAAAATTCCATCTTCCGTGTGGTTAAACCGCATCTTCGTACGAGCCTCGAATTAATATTAAATAGTTCTTGCTTATAACAAAAACAGCGACTGAAGTCTTGATACAAAGCTTATGAATATAAAGTGAAAATTTATATGACACCTTAAAAGCACTGTATTCATGTATACACCAATAATAGGTCGGTCGTAGAAACGATACGTAGTGATGTTTGGCATTAAATATATTCGTCTTGGGTCAATGTACGATAACGTACACCGAGCACTTATTTATCAATCTTATATTATCTTTTAACAAGTAGACAAAATAATCGGTTATTACCCAATTGGTATACAAATTATTTTATAGTTTATCCGGCCATCGACCTTTATTATATACATACCTGTATCATTTATGGGAACGGCTTACGATGACTTTTCAATAATACGTTTTTATTCTAAGATAGATTGTATTTAGAACATAATTTCCCACCTTCCGATTAGTACTTACTTTAATATAACTACCACAGACTATCTTATATGCTGTATATTTCTATATCCGTATATATATTCAGCTCCTCGCGTATAGACGTATTCCAACAGCCATACATGAGAGCCTTTTCATCTCCAATGGCATCTTAACTTTGTATTTGACAGATTTCGATTTTATCGCTACGAAGAAACGATAGCTCAGTTGGTGGTGTGTATGGATGCCGTGTCAAGGAACATGAGTTCGAATCCACCTGCAATGACCAGTTCCTAAGATTAAGGCGTTCAAACAAACAAATTTATCCGATTTTTAATATAAATATAGATAAAAGTGTGTCATGTATATGTTATATGGGTTTTATTTGATTAAAAATATATGTCAAAGTATGCTCTATAGGATTAATACTTAACTTTCTATTTACCAATTTTAATATATTTGTGTATCACATATTTTCAATCATGTATAGCCCTGGGAGGGGAAATTGTTACTTTTTACCTTCAAAAATACCTAAAAAACGCGTTTTAAAAGTAGTAAAATATATAATCATAGTTTTCAATATTGTTACTATTATCGTTAAACAACAATAATTGATAATATCTTTTTTTTTTGTATACGTAAGTTTAGTTGTTAACAGAAAGACTTTTCATGCGGAACTGTTTTATTATGTAAGGCACATCCATAATCTCATATTTCTAAGTACCTAAGATACATCACAGTAAATATACTTATTTCATGTATTTCTACAAAGTTACTTAAACTACCAAAGGACGACATATTTACTTTACATTTTACCAGATAAAAAACATAAGTAAACCAATCAAAAATAAAATTACCACAGTTAAAAAACACTTTAAAATACAAACATAAGTCGGACAATTTAATATGCATAACATTACCAGATAGGGAACTGGATAGAAGGGCGATCAGTTGCAGATTATTATTTAAAAAAAATCTCTAATAGCACTCTCCCATGCGGGTCGCGTGGCATGCGCGTGTCCCACATAACACGCAAATTTAAACATAATATAAACTCAAATCCACACTCCAAACACTAAACGGGTACATCAAACCATACGATTTAGACCTGTTTGCGTGGCGCAGGGGTGTTACTCGAGGGAAGGTGTGAAAGATCAAGGATTCGAGAACACAAATAACGATATTTGCATAATAAACTAGGTATATTTTGCAAAGAGTACACCGGTTGATATTTACAAACCTGATTGGTGACTTATATCATTGTTCGTTCCTTAAAAAATATAAGCAAATCTTTATTAATTAGTTCGTAAGTATAAAAAAATATAATAACGTATTTATATACCCACTATTTGGAATTTTTCGAAACTAGTAATATACATATATTTTTAATCATTGGACGAAATATGACCATACCAGTGCAGTCTCCTAATTTATAATTAAACCTAATTTATATCTAAAACTTAAGTTATTTGGAAGTTTAGTTCTTTCTTGAAAGCGAGACTTAACGTCTACAGTGTTAATTAGTGGTTATGTTAATAAATGGTAAAGTAATAATAAACAATATGTATGTAGAAGTACCCGCATGTTTACCCGTGCACATACTTAATAGTTTTTAGGGTGGTTTGTATGACTAACATTTACAGCATATGTCTAATTCGATCCTATGTAGCTAGTACCTAATCTACTACTACTTTATATTTATACTGAAATATGTAGATTTAACTTGATGTTTTTATATGTATTCATAGTTTTCAATTGAACATTTTTCAATTTAATCACCAGTACTTACAATAGATCCATTCAAACCATTCTGTGCCTGCCACTTTAAAAAAAGCTGTTCTCCGCATGGTACCTTGTTTTTGCCATCAAACGTTTTTCTGACTTACGTTAAAAAAGAAAAGCATCCAAACAAACAAAAACTATAAATTATATCTTCCATAAAAAGTTCATAACAAGAATCCAAATGGATCATAAAACTTCGAATTTAATACCAAATTCCTAGCAGAATATGTCTACTTTTTAAGTAGACATTAGATATCTAAAATAAAAACATAGATTTATAAAACACAAAGAGCAAAGTAAAGCCATTAATAATAATGTCAAATTGTATTTTCTAGATTGGTCGCTTAGCGCAATCAATGTGGTAATTGTAATAATAATTAGTCGACCAGTAACGGTCACAGTATTTAACAATACCACCATATGAAAAAGTACAATAGTACGTTAATTGAATTCATAATTGCGTATAACAATGATACAAGCGCATACATCCAAATGCTCAAAAAGTTAACCTTATTCTTACTTATATACTTATTACGTATAATATTAAGAATGCGAAAATAAATTTGTTTCTTTGTTCAGTTTTTACGCCTATACCGCTGAATCGATTACGATACATTTTGGTACCTATAAAGAAGATATATATTTATATATATATATGATACCCCAGACATGGCTATAAGCTACTTTTTCTATTGAAACACCCATAAAGAGTGGGGTAAACAGATGCCTCTGTGTATGTAACTTTTTATTGCGTCGTCCGATTTGCTTCAAACTTCGTAGAATAATTGTTGATAATTAATAATAAAAGCATGCATATTTGTGTTTCAAATTACTCTTAAAAGGAGTAGAACGTGATTGTAAAGGTAATACAGAAAATCGTATTCATGAATATAAAATTTGCAGGGTAGGCAGTAGATAGATAGTAGTCTTTACCTAAAAAAGGGATTTAGAAAGTTCATATCTACCTGTATTGGCCTTCATACTGAAATAAATAATTTAATAGTATTTGATAGATGAATGATTTCATTATCGATCGATAACCAGAATTGGTTGACAAAATTAATATCAACTTGCGTGGTACCGCAAATAAAAGCTAGTATAGATATAACATCTTTATTATTCTAATATCTGGATCGTGTTTTGAACATTATTTTTTAAATGTTTTTCTTAATGGATTATTAACATTCAATGGTATTCATTGAAACTTCTAATCTAATAAATTAACATTGTTTTCGAAAACTAGATAACTTAATAACGGTTTCTACGTTAATATGGTTAACCTACTTTACTGTTATTCTGTACATGGTAACAGCGTAAATCTAGCTAGGGCAGCATGTGAAGCACCCGCATGCAGTTATTAGCGATGCGCCATTCTACAATTGACTCCCCTGCAGCCCTTGAAATATACTTTTATAACGCGAGGGTGTCAATGACACTAATATACATAACGACTTAAATTCTAATCTATTGAGTAGTTGCAATAGATTATTATATGTTTTAAAACAATGTTTCATTCACCCTTGTAATAATCAACTTTTGAAATTTTAATTTAAAGCTTCATTTGAATTATTTAACTACATGAAGTTTTTTAATAGTATTGCAATGTGACAGTATTGTACTCGGTGATAAGTACAGTAAAATCTAAAAACAATAGCGACCACCGAAATACTGTTTATTTCATTTTTTTATTTTACTCTAAAAAATCTATCTAAAATAAGCTTTAATCGTTTACTGATATTTGGATCTACCTTGAAAGAAAACAGTAAAGTAATTTGTTAGATCAATGCATGTTTATATAACTATATTTGCGAAAATAAAGCGTTACCTACTGCATTATTCAAATGTTATTGTATTAATTTATACTAATTATTATTATCAAAACAATTATCCGTGGCGTGCCAATTAGGACCCGGTTTTGCTATTTTTGAGTTATGTTTGGTTTGTATTTTATTTTATTTCACTAAGGCAAAATTAAATTTGTATGGAATACAGACCATATATGACAGACAGTAGTTCTCTTTGGTTGCACTGTTTCACCACTCTTGTTTTTCGCACTTCAAAAACAGATGTTATTACAACCGTGTATATCTTCTGGTGCGAGAGTGGATATAATCTATTTTTAACTAATTTGCGTGCACCTCTAGTGCAAGTCACGTTTAAAAACAAAGGGCGGACGACCACCGCAGCGCTTTCCAGGAACACACTCGAATCATATTTAGCTTGTAAGTTTGAGCGAGAAATAATAGCACATTGTTGTTCTGCTATTCCAGTAGTCAAGCTGTTGCGCAGTATTGAAATAGAAAATTATTAATGTAACATTCCGTATAGTAAGTACATGTATATTAATAATATAAAACGGAAAAGATTGTTTATTTGTTTGAAGGTGCTAGTTTAAGGAACTAGCAATAGGGATTTAAATTTGTTATTAGTAGAGTAATTATTCAGGAAGACTTTAAGATATTTAACATTACGCTACCTGTAATAGGAGCAAAGCTGTATTAAAAAAGGTACCAAAAAAGGGCAAAATTTAAACAAAATAAATTGCTTATGAGTATATAGTATACTGCTTATATGTATATGTTTTATATGAAAACAAAATTGTATATCTGTCGCATCCAACTAGCTTAATTAGCCTTTCAATCAACAGCCTAGCCTCTTTAGCGATAATGATAGGTAATAATGAAATAACTTGTAGGCGGGTATGTTGCGGTGAGGTGGTCGCTGTAGCAGAGGTGTTTGCTGGGTTAGGTTAGGTTGGACTTGTGATAACAAACAGCGCGAGACGACGGCAGTATCGGTCGGTGAACGTCCTTTTATTATTAGTTGGGAGTTCGGGTAATATATTGTACTGTATATTGTAGGCAGTTAATTGAACGGCTAATGAAGCTAGTTGGCTGCGACATATCTATTGTGTATGACATACAAAGTATATCAGTATTATACAATTGGATAAGTATAGTACAAATAATCGAGTAGATAATTATAATTTAAACATGTAAAATTGTATCAACATTCCTAAAACATTACTTAGCTTTATAAATGAGCATTATATAAAATAATTTTATATTGTTAGAAATATGTTAAATCGGAATGTAGAATAGATTACATCACAAAAGTAACAATAGAACTCTTGCATTCAAATTTTGAAATTAATTGTCAGTTACCGTGGACACGTTGCAATTCTGGTTTCTCCATTGTTTGCATTGTTTTCATATTCACCAAATGCTGTAAAAAAGGAAGACAAAGAATATTTATAAAAGAAAGTATTATCGCAAGAAAAACGTATTGAAAGCTTATTACGCGTGTTATATAACATTTATTTTTTATGTGAGTGGGTACCTTACGGATACAAATATTTTCCCTACATTTCTTAGGTATAATATAAATATCTGGTATTTAAATACTTAATGACAATATTGAAATTATTTCTTTGTTAATAGCGTGGTAATATTTTTTGCTTTATTTATTGGTCTTGGTTTTATTTAACAAGTAAGTCGATGTGATGATTAACAATAATTTACGTCTTTATACCCTAAAATAAAAAGGATATGAAAGAATATAAATACCTTGACACATAAAACAACTCCATAGTAAATCTATATACAATGACTATTAAGCAACGAAATATTATTATTTATTTGTTATCAGAATAACAACACGGTAAATAAGTTGTAATTTAAACAAAACGAGAAATGATAAACTGATTTGTTACAATACCTACTATATTTAAAGCGACCACAGTATATTCGTTAGTAGCAAATAATCTAAATTTAGTGCTAAAAGCAGGATAGGCATTCACTAGAAAATCATGTAATTTAACGCAAGATTTAACATGATAAAATCTTCAAAATACCAAGTGACTCATTTGAAATTAATTGGTCTAAAAAAAGGAAAGACAAAGTAATACGTAATGCCAAATAAGTACTAACAAGTCAATGACTTAACGAAATCATTGATGCTATAAAATCGTAAAATGTAGTATTGGAAAAAATAGAACTGGTCAAGCTAGGTATTGCGGTAAGACTTTCGAGTTTATTATTGCTTATTATAAACAAACCTAGCTCAATTAAAAATGTAGTCCTATTTACGGATAGTTACAGATGCTGCACGATTAGTTCTTGGTAGTTACTGCCTCCCCTTTTACTATTAATGTCACATTAAATATCGACAAAAACTTCTGTTTTATTTTTAATTATTAGTAAAGATGTTTACATATGAATTACTTAATTACGTAAGAAATTAACTAATATTTTCAGCTTTTTGTCTCATACAAATATTGCTTATGTATAATAGTGAATAGATTTATTCAATAACTTAAATAAATGTTATTTAAAGTTATGATAATCATAATTATACATGTATTACAATTATGAAATCTACGAATAGTGTCATAGAAGCAACTAGTAGACAAAATACCAGTACCATGAATACGATCAATTTTTATTCCGTATAAATGTGGTTGAATTTTATAATCATAAGTTCAATAATAATATGAAATCCTTGACGAAACTCATATTTACTGAGCGTTTTGAATCGTACGTCTGTTTGTGTAGGCAGGCAAGCGATATGATAAGTTCGTCATACTGCGGGGACAAAGGGCATGAAGTAAGAAATGTAGTTTGGAGGAGACAACTGTCTGGTGGCTTATGTTACGTTCTTACAAAACTTTGCCTTCTCCATAACTACTCAGTTTGAATACTAAAAGTAACCCCAATAGAAAGATAAAGTTGTTAAACTAAAACCAAGACTACACATTAGTAATAAATAATAACTAGTCAAAGAATATATGATTTATTGTGTCAATTATAATTTCTGTAAATCCTCACAAATATTTTATTAAAATTATTACATCTACTACTTAAAATCCACACAGGATCAATTACTACAAGCAACAATAGCTACTTATTTGTTTCACATGATTTTTATATCGAATCGTCATTTGACGTTAAATGCAAAACCTGATGTTGATGATTTTCCTGACCCTTTACATCATATAAGGTGCTAGAGTATCGAAGTTTAAATAAATATTATTACTTAACTCTTCAATCTATCTCCCTTTATCTGTTTGCTTATCTGTTAGTGCGCTTATAACTTATGAACGCCTTAATCAACTGATTTATATATATATATATATATATATATATATATATATATATATATATATATATATATATATATATATATATATATATATATATAGATTTTGTTTAACACATAGAATAAAGTAATTCTATGAGAATGCAGTTAATGTCTTCAGTCATAAGTCTCATGATGTCTGCAGTCCTAAGAATTACTGCTTATTTGAACAGTCTTTTGATGCTTGTTGGTTGAAATTAAATAATCAACAACACATAACACGGACAAAAATCGTTACGAAACTTTTTATCGCTTATACCGCAATAATTTGCAATTACTAAAATAATATAAATCATTTTACATTAAAAACTTCCCACAATCTTATTTTGTATTTGGTAAACAGACTATGTGAAAAAATAGACAACACAGCA
Organism: Actias luna; assembly: GCA_039707435.1. Lineage (NCBI taxonomy): Eukaryota > Metazoa > Arthropoda > Insecta > Lepidoptera > Saturniidae > Actias > Actias luna. Next base: position 8,375,745 of record JAZHAC010000002.1, on the reverse strand, counting down.
GTTAATTTTGTAAAAACTTTACAATTTATTAAAAAAGCCGTGCATGCTAGGAAAGCGGAGTTAAAAGGTTCATTTCTTTATACTATGCGAAGTTATTCATTTCCGGGTTCTTTTTATAGTTCTTTAAAGTTCAAGTTTCAGAATAAGCCTCGGCCTGCGTCGTGTATCTTTAACCACTTCATTTGCAAGTGAAGCCATTGGGAATAAAAAAAAATCGTAACACTGGAGTAAACGTGTCAATGAACAAAAAATATTTCTTTCCTAAAAATGTCATATCAAACTTCGTAACATGATTCTACACTCATCGTTCCTTTGCATACATATTGTCGATGTCGTTATATACCTATTCTGGATAGGGGTTCGTTCCCATCTTTCATTTTACTTCAAATATAATTCGTAATAGTTGGAACTAAGATTTAATTTCGCTTGTCCTTTCTGTATGTCGGCATGATACCGGAGGAGAGAAGCAGGGGAAGAGGTCGAGGCTATCTGTTGATAACAAATGAACCGACACCGGGTGACTGTGCCCAAATGACAAACTTGACGATTGCCGTTATGTAGGTGAATATTTTCCAATATTTATTCGTAGATTTACTTAATGGATATCTATATCTATACTAATATTATAAATGCGAAAGTGAATTCGTTTCTATGTTTGTTACGCTTTCACGCCTAAGCCACAAAACCGAATATGATGAATTTTTGTATAAAGATAGATGGGAACCTGAAGATGGTGATAGGGTACTTTTTCTCGCGAATAACTTATTGGAAGTGGGGTAAAGAGATGAATAAAGTTTGTATGAAACTTTTTAATGCGTCATCCGATTTGTTTGACAAATTCAATATTCACGCGAGCGAAGCCGCACGTAACATCTAGCAAGGTATATTTTATTTACAAAAAAATAAACAAATGTTTTGAATTTTGTATAAATATTTACATTTTTTAAATACAGGGTTATCGTTATGTCCATTATATTTTAAAGATATATATTTGTTATTTTCATGGACAACCATTTATATGATTCAAATAAAATGTTATCGCTTAATTTCATTTAAACTTCAGTTAAGAAACTGGACTTACCTGTCTTTGCAGATGAAGCAGTCTATTTGTTGCTATATGATGAGGAGTATACAAAACTAATAAACACATGATTCGTAATCTCGTAACATTATATGCGTTAAGCACTATTAATCGATTGACTATTTATTGTATAACGTATGGTTTTTATGTATGTTCATAAGCAAGATTTGTTATACGATACACCATTTTTAGCGTAGATTTTACGGTTGCTCTCAGATGTAGATCCCTAGAGGCTTATAGACCGCATAACAGCGGCGACACCCAATGCATTGTTGAACTACCGTTTATACATAAACGTTGGTTTTGGATAGTACAGTGATTATCATCAGAGTCTCAATGTTTTTAGTTTGTAGTGCTAGTGCTATATTAATTATATGAATAAAAAGCATACAAATAAAAAAAAACATGAAGAAACCGTCTGTAACTCCTTGAAAAGTCCTTTCTACTTTGTTAAAAAAATATTGAAACTCCTTCATATTCACTTTTATCGATTCTCATTTAATGGAGCCTATTAGAATGATTAGATAAATTTATAAGGCCTGTTTAAAAGATAGATTTTAAATATCAGGTTATCTAACGATTAAATGCCAACACAAATTATTTATCGGCTATGCTTAATCTACAAACATATTTTCTAATCCAGTCCGCAAATTGAATTTAAAAACAAAAATTAGAATACAAATCTTTTATTAGCATGTTAAAATAATGAAAACATCATCAGACACTTGTGATGCTACTGCCACAGTCTATTTAAGAGAGATGAGTTTATTATTTAGTAGTATTTTAAAAGAGTGTAGATAGTTTTAGATGAGTTGTAAAAAACTAAATTAAGACTGCTCAATTCACGAAGTATATTATCATGCTTTTATTATTATTATTATACTACTTAGTTTACATAAACATAGGTATTTATTTATATATTGGGATATGTAATGTATTTAAGCAGAATATCTTCTCTAAAGTGAAATTTATAGTTTGCCTCGACAATAAATTGGAAAACCTAGCTTCAAACAGACCTGGCTAGTAATACAATGGACATACGGGGTAAACCTAGAGAGGTTTAATAGTATCTGCAGTAATAGAATATTAAATTAATAACGCAATATCCAAGTAAAGTAGTTTTCTATGAAGGAGAATTTGCTTACGTATTGATTCGTGCGGTGCAATTTGTACGCAATTATGTACATTTTTCATAGTATTTAATGTTCCTATAAAAATCATAATGTTTGACATACAACGTTATAAACGTTGTGGTAAACATCGTAACAGCCATTTTTCGCAAACTAGCAGTTTAATGTCACTTGATACAGGTTACAATAAACTTTGTACCGGCCGTTAGAGGTTCACTGTAAGCGATATTTGAGACCAGACTAATCGTTGCGTTAACGGATAAGTGACACTGCCTCTGTTTAAATAGAAAACATTGGTTCATCATATACCTAGACTTAAATGCATTGTATTAGTTATTTGATATGTTCGAATTATAAGAAGAGTAGAAAGTGTTTTACCTATTTTTTCACTACAATTATTACTTTTACACTGAGTATTAATATTATATTCATTAGTATTTATATTATGAGTATTTATATTATTAATGGATCTATAATTCATTGCTAAAAGTCAGTATCATGCCAAGAAAACCATACCAAAAGAATTTGCTAAAATACCAATACACAGTTCTTACCCAGTAACATTGTTTCATATATCGAAATATTTCGTTATCGAAAGTAATTTCCTCATGTAAATCTTTAAAATTGCTGAACGAATTGTATAATATTCTCTGTAACCAAAAATACTGTAATATACCTGTCTCAATGTCCGATTACATAGAAATGATATGTAATATAGTTACCTACTGCATAAGCTATACCTACGTAAATTATGACGAGCCATTGCATTTACAGAATTTTACATAATCATGCATTATCTAATGAGCTGTTATGCAAAACACTATTTGCACTTCACTTCGGTATAAACTTGAGTATATTTTAATCGCTGAATAAGTCAATTAAGATAATGAGACTCGTATCAACAAAGAGTTAGATTTCCCAAACTAAAAAAAGGAATTAAGAACAATCCCTAATTATACAACTAGTAATTGTGGCCCTGGAGGTTCATACGCGTTTACAACGCATTTTATTTTTCTATATATACTACTCTGAGACGTATTCTATGACCATATATATACATGAATTTCCGTTTAATTCAATGTTGATCTATTTGGTGGATTGTAAGCAAGTTCGAAAAAGCAGCGCGACAACAAAAAAAAACAAACAAATGAAAATAGAAAAAGTGCTTGTCTTTCTAACTAACTCAACTAGAATTCATAATAATAAATATTAATTTTATATTATAAAGCAGAATAGTTTGCTTACTTTTATGTTAGAACCCGCTAATCTTAGGAACTACCGGTCTAATTTCAAATAATATTTTTGCGTTTCTTAGAGCAAATATTGAGGAGAGCTAAAAGATATTTAACATCACGTTGCCATAAACAGGGGCAAAGCTGTATTAATTTTTTTTTATAAAAACGGGCATAAATGATAAAAAAAATATTTCCACTGGAATGAAGTCAGTATTATTTTCCATGAATCGTAAAATTAAGTTAATTAATAATTACGAGATTTGTGAGGAGTCGCCAACACAGCTAATTAAATATAGATATGTAATTATTAGTTGACCAGGTGAACTTCGTAGCACCTATATTCTGGAATGCTAGATGGCGTTAAAGTAGCTAGATATAAAGATTTTTTGACAAACATTTTTTTTATATTTTGTAATAAAAAGTATCTTATGTTACTTCTAATACCTCCAAAAATATGTGTACAAAGTTATGTTAAAATAAGTAGGGATGTATGTATAATTCCGTATAAAGTGTAACTCTTATTATTACTGTATTCATCTTTTATTCCTGGTATAATAATATACATGTGAATCGATTAACGCCTGCCGCTGAAAGAATGCATTCTCAGGAGCAGTACTTTTTTCTGGAAAAAGACTTGATACTATATGTTCTTTTCTGTACTATTTTTTTGTCTTCGTTGTGAATAAATACACTAACATATTTTCTCTTGATTATAAAAGATGGGCCTCGAGAGCGGGCGTGGGTAGGGTTACCATCCAACCAGATTTATCCGTACATGTACGGACTTCTAGGCCATTGTCCAGCTCTTTAATTTTTCCGCATTTTTTCGCTTAGATGGAATACGAGTAATAAAACTTATATAAGTAATAACCTCCCTCCCCTCACGAACGTCTGCTACCATTCCTACCATACCACTGTTTAAAATGTCCGGATTTTTGTTGAAATGTTAGGTATTTTATCAGGAGTTTTCAAATTTGTAAATGGTAACCCTAGGTGTGGAACTCATTGTGTAACAAGCACCGAGAAATACTCTCTACAAGACATAAGGACGACTCTCAATCACCCACATTGCCAGAGGCCAGGGATAGTTTTCACCCTTCTTCTAGTGACAACGTGACACAATTTAGTTAAGATACCTAAATCCTTAGGCTTGCTATGATTGCAGTTAATGTTTATCATGTCATATGAAATACATATTTTTAATTTGTACTATTCTGTAAAAAAGGTAATTGCGAAGTAAATATTACAGTTAGACTTATGTTATAAATACTAGTACATCTGTATAAAGTCGTTTTTGTACATTGAAAATATTTCCAATAATAATAGCCATGCTATTAAAGGATAACCAGCATAAACCATCTCCAGCATTATTGGAATTTGTGTGTATTTCTTATTTTATCTGTTCACACATCACGTAAAATGTACAAAACCAATATAGATAACTTTTATACGTAAAGTTATGTACGTTATGTACGTAACTTGGAATATTACTTAGTGTTGGTTAAAGTCCGGTGAAGCTGTCAAAGCCCTTGGGGCTAACAGCGTAAGTCAGGACGAAAAAAAAAAAATTCATCGCGATCAGTTCACTCTATCAAGCGATAAAAATGAATCGCCGAAATGTATGTAGGCGCATAACTTCTGAACAACTGTACCAAATTGAATAATTCTTTTTTATCGTGTTCGTTATTGTCAGGACAGGGTTTGAATAAAAGAAATAAAAAAACGACCAAATTTTATTCTTTAATGTTATAATATGAAAAGTAATGAAGCAATTATAGCTCAGTTATTAGTGTGTACGGACGCCGCGTCAAGGGATGTGGGTATGAATCCACCTTTATTTAAATTTCATATAATTGAAAGACATGTAATTCATTGGAATTATAAACAAGTTTCATTCAATAACCATAAGAAAAGAAAAACGCAAACGGTACTAAATAAAGCCAGTTCTGTTGATCTTAACAAATTAAAGTTGGTAGGTTGATTAAGATTGATTATAGCTAATTAAGGTGTAAAAAAATACAAATCTGTAAAACCGTTTTTGAGTGTTAGCGAGAATAAAGAACATCAACTTTAGGTGATTCAAAGTTCTGCGGGTCAGGTAGTACCTAATAATATTACAATATTAAGACATAATATAATAATGTGTAGCAATAAATTAACTAGAACCCGGCCAAAGAACACACATATACTTATTTAAAATAAGAATCATATAAACCCCTTCACTGATTCCATGGTTATTTTGGGATGTAACTAACATGTTGGGAATATATTTATATATCTTCTTGTTTTATTGTTTGTAATTTTATTTTATTTATTAACTACTGTAATAAAACATTAAAATAATCAGAGCCAAAGAGTACACATATCTTTTAAAAAAGAATAACGTAAATTGGGTCTATGGTTCTTCATTTATAAGCACATAGATAGATATTTAGATAGATGTAAGCATATATACTATTAAAGAATAATAAAAGGTTTTCTTTTACAAAGTACTTTGTACTACCTACAAAGTACTTTAATAAGTTATCACGTAAAATAAAAATAATCGTGTTTTTAGAAGTTCTACAGAAACAAGTCAAAAGTATCCGCAACTAAATCCACAACTAGTTTCATAATGCTGATAATAAATTCTAAGACAGAATAGCGTCGTTTACTTTTACTTTCGTTGCAACCGTCCTCACTTCCATCTTGAATAGGAAGTAGGGAGTATTATGTACATCTCTTTCTTTCAAACGCTAAGTTATATGTCAGTCTCTGTTCGACTTCCCTTTAACATACCTCGGCTATACCAGTTCATTTGGCGCTTAGTCATCTTAGGTCAGAGATAGTGGTTTGAAATGCCATTATATTGTCGAACTCAATAACGTTCAAAGACGACCCGTTCGTTTCTAGTCACACTTAACATATACCTACATACGTATATACGTATGTATATCAAAGTCACTGATAGAATATTCTGATGCAACGTAGGTTTTACCTTGACTGGAGTTATATAACGTACTATCACGGTTGCGTGATTACGAAAAGGCCCTTATAATCGTCTTCATCACGCATGCTACGGTGGTATTAGCCACGCGGATATATTTGCTTTGGACAATTAAGCAAAAGATCATAAAAAACGTGATATTTATGAGATAAAAAACATTAAAAATCACGAATATTCTATAATTCTATATAATGGATCCAATACATCTATATTAATTATTGTATAGTGTGGTGTTAAAACGAAATTTATATACGAATTTATGTTTCCATTAATAATTATGAGATCCTAATATATATGAAATTCTTATTGATTTCGCTTACATAACCTTCGATAACGGGACATACAGAAATATATAATATATATACATTGCTTTAAATATCCGTATAAAAATACTAATTACAAACGATAAAGGTATTATTTATAAGTTGATATTCAGAATATTTGATCAGGTGAACTATTATGTTTATTACTATGTGTGATCTCCAAAACAGTCTAAACGATGAGCTTTTGAAGTGATGTTGCGCTCAGTTGGTAGTGTGTAAGGACACCGCGTCAAGGGACATGAGTTCGAATTCACCGACAATATGCTTAAGCTTTCTATGAAGGAAAACATTGTGATGTAACCAAAGAATGGTGGTAAGGATTTATTCTAATGCCCGCCTGGCTAGCTACCACCCTCAAGTTGAAAATCTGTCGCCAAATATCTATAGCTGTGTTCCGGCAGTTGCCCTTGAAATCCGGTTCCTTCATTAAGCCAAGCGCGTCTGCCATCTTTTGCCACATCATCTCTTAACATCAGGTGAGATTGTGGCCATAACACTAAATCTATAAACAAATAACTTCATCACGATTGGTGCGAATGAATGTTATAGAATAAGGATAATTTAAATATTGTATCATCACTTATTTATATATTATATCATATAACATATATTATATTATGTATCATGTCAATTAATGGTAAGAACATATTACTGTGTTACCACCTTGACCACGTTTTATAACTTGGTTACAACAACAAAAACCTAATCAAATAATTTCGGCGGACATTCATGCGCTTGTATAATATACATATTATATAAGTATGGAAAATCTTGTTTAACGTTCATTTTTTTTAATACTCTTCAGCGCCAACACTCGATCCTTACTTTTATTTTTTATTTACTTACAAATCAAGAAATAACAGAATGTGAGAAATTATGTCTCTGGTCTGGCTGTTGCTACAGGATAAAATATTTATCAAGTTCGGTCCATAGACTCATTCTTATACATACTCTTTTATTATTTATATATTGTTTCTCTACTGCACATTGTACTTCAAATGTTTGTTGATATTATGGAAGATTATCTTCTGTATATAATTCTTCTGTAACATAAGTGTGTCCGTCACAGAATTTCTCCTAAACAATTGGATCGGATTGATAAGATTTTACATGAGTGCGAGCGGATCATTGGCTGGTTTAGATTCACTAGATTACATTTAGATAGATCAAGTTCTAGGACTTACCAGTACATTTACGGCAACCAGATGTCAAATTCGAATATCGAAAAACGTTTTCTTAACTCATAAATAGCAGTCAAGCCAATGGTGAAACAGGATAACATCTATCGTATCCACTAGTTTATTATACCGTACTTACTCTATTAAACGTTATTTAACAACAACCAGCTCCCAGATACGTTAACATTACCAGTCTTTGCTTTCTATACCTTATTATCCATACATAGACATATTATTTGCAATTAACGCTAACTCTCAATAACACCATAAAATGTATTTTAATGTCGCTTTACAGTGGTATAAAGTATTGCTATTTGCTGTACTCTTTTGATAGTTTTATAGTGATAATACTGCTACCAGAAATATTTGTACTATACAGTTTGATCTGGAACGAAAAAACGTAAAAAGCGTTTAAAAAGTTGAACAATTTTTTACAAATTTTTGAAACTATACCATCAAACTTCCTCCATTACATAGCCTAGAAGTTAGGCTCAGTCATTCTAAGACAGCTGATACTAAGCACAATTTTTTTTAATAACAAAATAATACTCAACAAAAGCACTGCCGTTCAAAAATAAATGGTTGATGAATGTGGCGTACATCCATATCAATACAAAACGAGCATTGCTGATACCTTTCATTTGTGTTTTATAAATTAATACGCAAATATTATGCGTAATTACTACGTAAGTAATGTAGGTACTTAATTGTAAGATTTGCGGTCGCATGATGGCATTGAGAATTCTTGTTATGTTAACGATGTTAATTAACCAAATCAGAATCGCCGATTTGTCGTAATTAAAAGATAATATAGTATTCTCATTATGTTGTAAAATTGTATAAATCTGCAATAAGACATATCATTTTATAACACAATAATATACACGACTATAACAGAATGACCACTGTAGTAACGTTTTTTTTTTATAATTAAGATTGTACGCAATATTTCTAGGTAGTGGAAAACTACAACTGTATGAGTTGTCATGAGGTTAGAGAAGAAATAAGCTCTTAACTTGATGGTAAGCTAATAATCAGATGGTAAGATAAGTAATTGCTAACGGGCGTTTGTAATACCAGACGCATGACTAAAGCCTTAGTGACCTTGAACTCCCCTCTTCGTAAACGTCCTTATAATATATAACGAATTAAGAGAGATGAGGTCTGGTTTGAAAAAAAAAATAACTTTAATATAACAACAGCCTTGATAAACAAGACAAGGAGCTTTCAAAACGTGGAAATTTGATTTATAGATTTTAATTTTTCCATTTCTGTTCGTTTATCTAAAAATGATATCTACTTTTCTTATCTGGATGCTACTGCTGATACTTTCCAAGTTTAATAATCTTCTGGTATTTGAAATACAATGCTTTAATTTTTTTGTATATTTCCATGCAATATCTCTCAACAATTATGCAAAACTCAATTATAACATGACTTCAAAAATTGTTTTATTAATCAATGAAAAAATATGATATTCATACTTTCCACAATCACTGCCGAGAAATAAGATGAATGGATAGTTATAAATAAAGTATAAAAATTAATAGTTTGTTTTATTTTCGTGGATTTATTCGTTATTTTTTTTTCTGTTGATATATGGAATGTGTGCAATATAAGTATAAGTAAGTAGATAGAACGTATATTATTACGTATATTAGGATACTATCAACTAGTTACGACATTTTATTTGTAATATTTAATTTATTTAATACCCTAACCAGCTAATGTTGTAAAATTTTAGTTAATAGTATTTAAGCTTAACTGTTATACTTACAATGGATATAAAATCTATTAAACACTGAATAGCTACAGTGAGTTTAATTGTAGCACAATGGCAGCGTTCTAACAAGCAACGTAGGAAGACTTCGTTCCGATTTCACAACTATTCTAACTCGAAAGCCCTTGCGCAAACGGTCAGTATATTTAATATTAAAGTTTTTTTCTAGAATAAATGTAATTTTAAGCTATTAACAGTTGAATACTTTACTCAGCTTACAAAAACCTCGGCTATATCATTAGTTAACATCATGCGATATTGTATAAGTATTACTTCTGAAAAATATTACTTAACCAACTAAAGAAGCTCTTATCATGCATCAATCGCGAATTAACTTTCGTATTATACAGAAACGACCTATAAATTGAAGCAACGAAGCAAACAGCCGGACATTGGTAAGCAGGCGGTGGCCACACATCCAAGGTCAGTTACTCCACGCATAGAACCATCACTTCCTCGTTGGCAACCGTCTCGGCTTGGGTAACCACCTCTCACTAAAATTAGGCACCCTGTTATTACTCGTCACACGTGTGGTTTGTTGGTTACGAATTACATACACGGTAAGACAAATGGTCGAAATAAATTTTACTTCAAATGTTACATCTCACTTTTTATCTACTTAATAATTAGTTCTATAAATCTATACTACATTTCGCTGCATTACTTTTCTGACAAGTCACAACAACAACTGAACTTAATCTAAAGTTAACATCTAATCTATATTAATATTATAAAGCGGAATAGTTTGTTTGTTTGAACGCGTTAATTTTAGGAAATCGGATTCAATATTAGTCATATTTCAAAAAATATTTTTGTATTTGATATAACAATAATTGCAGAAGGCTCAAAAAGTTACAAAAATGGGCAAAAATTATTTGATAGTTCCATGCGAATGAAGTCGCGGATGCAGCTAGTGTTAAATTAATTCTGGCTCGCTCGTATTAAATGATAACAGATGATGATATGATGTTAGCTAGCTGATATTTATTTTTAGTGTTAGCCACTTTACAAATTCTATAATAGTATGATATGTATTATATTTAAACAATCACACTTAATACACTTTTAAAAAACTTTTAGTACGTTTGCTTAAATTTAGACGTAGGATGGAAGGTGATATATAGCGAGTCTTGGGATTTGCTGAGGAATTATAGAATTTTTAATACATTTTGGATAACTATGAACTACTAACGAACTAATATCATTATAATATCAAAGAATATTGTTATGGTTTTTGGATTCCGTACTAAAACTGTTTATTTTATTTACATATATTATATGTTATATATATATATATATATATATATATATATATATATATATATATATATATATATATATATATATATATATATAATATAATAATATATGAATATTTTAGAGAAGGACAGGCTAGGAAAGTCTATTTTACTTTTGGTACTTACTGTACCTATGTCGATTTGTAAAAATGAAAACAAGATCGTACTTGATAATTTAAAATAATTGTGGAAACATGTTACATGTAATTTTTACCAACACTCTCTCATACTTAATTCGTATAACCGATGTCTGTTTTTATTCTAAGATATGTAAAGTATTTGCGATTAAGTTATTATTCAAAATATTACGCTGTGTTAATAACACGAAGGTATTTTAACATGACAAATGATATCCGTGGATACAGCGACATTTATTTGTACATTACTCCACCAGTCAAGATTTTACATTATTACAAATTATTTATTAAAAATTCTTACAAGTGTTATGTTCCACACAATATTCTTTTGCGAAACATTAATAGTTTGTCGTGAACTAAGAAAACTAATTAGATAGCCTAGAAGTAATGTTGACTTAATGTAACTTTTTTAATACTGTGTTGCCTTAGTACGTGATGGTATCGAAAGATTACCTTGGATTTTCAATAAACATCATTATCAGATTTTCAATAATTTCAGTCAGCATAAACATATCGCACAGTAATTATTTTTGTAAGGTAATATTATTTTTACTTATATTTTATGATTTCTACAAATATTATTGACAACTCTTATAGTTTCAATTTTAGACTGATATATTCTACAGGTCAAACCCGGTTAGAAATAAAAAAAAAAATTCCCATCTTACAATTACTGTATTATTGATAAAAAAAAGTATTATTGATAATTTTTATAACTAAACAATCGTGGAAAGACATAAAACACAACCATACACTTACATGAACGTAGAAGGTACACCTTTAGTGCACAAAATTTCATTAAAATCGTTCACGTTTAATTTAATAATATAATAAAGCATCACACTTGTGATCAGTTTCTTTTGCAGTAGATGTCCGTTGCAAAGTTTGGGAAAAATACTCATACAGACAATTATAAATTCATTAAAGTTTTGTTAATTATTTTTTAGTTAACGTTTAACATTATGGCCACAATCTCACCTGATCGTAAGTGGCGATACGGCCCAAGTTGGTAGACACGCTAAACGTGTGGAGGAACTGGCTCTCAAGTGCAACTGCTGGAACATACCTATTGGTATTTGACGGCAGATCTTCAACTTTAGCTAATAGCTAGAAAAATCTATGCTATGGTTTCCTCACGATGTTTACCTTTAACGAAAGCTCATGCAATATAGATATAGAGAAAACACAAAAATTCCAAATTACACCTCACAAGAGAAAAAAATAGATCTTATTTATTAATTAAGCGTAAATTGCGATACAATTAACAGAGATGTAACGATTATACAGACATTTACACATCATAATCTATTGGATCTAAACGTCGTCAGTTTCTTAATTGAATTAATGTTCATCGGTATCCGTCTCCGGTTATCTTTAACATCATTTCCATATTAATGTTTACAATTTGCTATGTGTAAAACCTTTCAAAAATTTGATCTAACCCGGAAGAAGCAATCACGCGGCATTTGTATCGCAAATTAATTGCATATAGGCACATTTAAATTTATGACTGTTTTAATACCTCACACTATGTTATGTTGGAATATAACAGTAGAAGTTTTATAAGTTCTTACAATTGTTAAAAGAAAAAAAATTCAAGAAATATATTGATACCCGATGGATTGATAAAATTACTATAATCAACAAAGATTTAATTTAATAAAAAATAATTTTAATGCATTAAATATTCTATTAAATTTAAGTTATTTTTATTATACAATTAAATTAAAAAATATTTTCTTTATTAGCAATTTATAGTATTTTTAATCTTACCCACAGTCTCGCTAGATATTAAAGTGATGATATGGCCTAACACAGGGACTCCCAATCTTGTTCAATTCGCGCAGCACATACATGTTTACTATTTTGTCGCGACGCGGACACGCTATGTGGATATGCTAAGCCTAGTGGAGGGACTGGCTCTCAAATGAAACTGCCGGTACACACCAACAGGTAGTTGGCGGAAACATTTCAACTTGAGGGTAGTAGGTAGCCACGCAGAGATTAGAAAAAGCCCTACCACTTGTTATGCAATCTTTTTATTCATCGAAAACTCAGGGTTATTGTAGGGGCTGGTCGGTTCTGCAGGCTACTCGGATAGGGCCCGGCTTACCATCAGACCGAGCTGGTCGCTGGGATAACGCGGTGTGATTGCAAGCACGAACCCGCGTTTTCCCAGGAAGGCGACAGATGGCCGTGGAGTTTTAGTAGGTATTCCTGGTGGCTAGCACTAGGCGAGTACCATATAACCCTTTTATTCCCCCGGGCTGAGAGAAAATGCGTAAATGCTTTTCCCCACGTTAAAAAAGTGTCATTGTAGGGATCCGAACGCACATTGATTGACGCAATGTCTGAAGACCTCATCACTGAGGGCCACCTTGATTTTCTGTAACCAGTCACAGTAGAACGTGTACCTGTTGTGCTACCTTTTGTAAGAGGGATCACAGACAAGATTGGCTATGTGCTGAAGCGTGCTTCAATTAAAACTTACTTCAAGCCGCCCAAGAAGATTAGTCAATTTTTACCACCTGTCAAGTGTCATATACCTCTACAAGAACAGGGCGTATACAAAATCGAATGTGACTGTGGCCTCTCCTATATCGGACAAACTAAAAGAAATATAGGGATCCGCGTAAAAGAACATATAGCTGATGTTAAACACCGACGCTCTACGAAGTCTGCAGTTGCTGATCATTCAGAAAAAGGCTCCAAACATTATCTTCGATTCGACAAGCCACAAATCCTTGCCAAAGAACACCGATTCCTACCTAGGATGATTTGTGAGGCTATTGAAATTAAAAAACATCCAAATTTCAATAGAGAAGATGGTTGGAAGCTAGCACAAGCCTGGGATCCAATTATACATTTAATTAAATCGGAACCCAAAAGACCAATTGCCAGACCTCAAGACACTGTGAGCTCTTTCTGCGTAGATCGGAACACTATAAATATTAAAAATTAAATTGAAGGTAGACACAGTAACATAAACTTTTCTGGACAACCTATACCTCAGTCCGCCCCGTGACCACGAAGGCTGAAAAGCTTTCGAAACGTCGGGATTAAAATTTAATAAATAACCGCGATAAAATCCGTTTAAATTAGTTTTATTTCAATTCAAAGAATAAAACTGTATAATATAATATTACATATGTTATTTGTTATTACGAAATTAAAACGGAATTCTGGTAATTGCAGTCACCGCACAAGAAATTAATCTGTCATAGGTATCTCGAGTATACGAGTTGCTTGAACGACTATTAACATTTCTATATATAGTTTTAATAGATAAAAGTGTCAGTCGGTCAGTTGTTAATGTAACTTTTTATTCACTGATAACGCTGTATGTAGGACCTATTCAGTCGAACAGTTCACATTCGTTCAAGAGTAAAAGGTAGGTATTTCATTTTATTTTATAAAGCACTGAAAATGACGGACTTGTACTTGATAGTAAGCATATTACAATTTAAAGACATTAAGAATCAATGAATCATGAGTAGTCCAACAAAGGTTATCGCGAGGTTTTGGACACGAGTTCGATTCCACCTGCAAGGACCCTGAGTTTTTGGTAACGGAAAACAACGTGAGGAAATCATAGCATGATGGTAGGATTTTTTTAATGCCTTCTTAACCTTTTTATTTATTAACGTGGTGTTTAAAATACCAGTCTTTACGGACTTCCTCATCACAACGCGCAAAAGTATTACCCGTGCTCCTGAGTACCTGTCATAGGCGAGAGAGACATGGGTGACTCATCAAGGGCTAGTCACCTAACAGTACCCACTAAAACGCACCGCGGCGATACTTGCCAGAGACCAGGGACAGCTTTCGCAATTCATCTACTCTCTGGCGGGCGCTAGCTATCACCCACAAGTTGAAAATCTGCCGCTAAATACCCACAGGTGTGGTCCAGTAGTTGCACTTGAGAGCCAATTCCACTACTAGGCTTAGCGAGTTCACCATCTTGAACCACATCGTCACATATCATCAGGTGCGATTCTGGCCATAACGCTAACACCTTAACTATATAAAAAAAACTTCGCTATACCATTAGTGCAACGGTTCAATTCAAAAATTCTTTTAAAGTTCGTTTTGCAATAAATTTTGTTACTAATATCCGTAATAGCTTCCGTGATCTTAATCATTCAAATCATCATAAAAAAAAATTAACACTTTAAATGCACATATCATCTGCTTACGCTATATAAACAGCTGAACCTGATTTCATTTTACTAAGGAAATTACTAGGATATTTTTTAGTTATACCAGATTTCAATACAAAGTAATTTAACTTAAATTACGCCATATTAAGATAACGAGTAATGAAAAGGACTTTACCGTTTCCATTGCGCCCTCCAATGTAACGTAAGAATTTATTTTTCTTTTTCTTTATAAATCGATATTCCAAAAGCAAACTTAATCCAGAACTCGTTTTATACCTGAGCCAATTAAAGTGCGTTTTAGTACTTGACTTTAGTCCTTTACCGCATATAATTACAAATACTATGTTTACAAATTTAAGTTAAATATGCTTAATTGGTATTTTTTAAATGTTAAATACGTTCAATCATCGTTTATAATAGACAATCACTAGAAGTTTGCTATTATTAACTCTTGTTTATGTTATCGGTATAATGTAAAGAAATGTGTAAAATACAATTAACATTTGCCTATACTTACCAACCCGAACAACAACAAAGTTTTAAAAAAGTTATACAACCAGAACATATATGAATATAAAGTTTAAGAAAATGTTTTTGTTGCTTTTATTCTGTTATGATATATGTATGCCCATGCAGATAATTTCAACATTTTCAAGTATTAACGACTTCGTAAAATGGACACAAAGTAACAACCAAATCCAATGGGATTCAAACCAACAACACTTCGACGCGACTTGCAGCAAGTCAACTTACTTTTACCGCTAAAGCAACCGTCTTTTTGTTCTATTTCATACAAAATCATAAGATTCTCATTAGATGATGCGTAAAAGAATGAGAGGTCAACTAGATTACCTACATATTACTCGGGTTTTCCGCATCACAGTGAGCCATAATGAGTAATCTACATAAAATTTGTAAAACAAAAAAATGGTAATAACCGTTGATGATGAGTCTTCGAATGAATATGACAGTTGGCTAGTAATAATCGGTTTACTCACAATCAGCTTACTCAATCGAAATATATGTGCATTAAAAGGGAAAAAAATCATCAGATTTTCATTGCGATGATTAAGGTCACGAAAGACGCACTATTATTACGGATATTAGTAACAAAATTTATTACAAAACAAACTTCAAAAGAACTTATTAATTATAATCTTACACTAATGCGATACCGAGATATTCTTTAGTATAACACTTCAATTAACTTGTAGCTTTTTAATTTCATCATTTTTAATATTATTAGAAAAACCAGAGATTATTAGCTTTTAAAAATGATTACCTGTTTTATAGTTTCTTTTATATAAGTTCCTTGGCCTATAATCTCACCAGATGTAAAGTGAAAATATAGACCAAAATATTTCCACTCTGGCTCCCATCATCTTTAGGAACACGACTATAGGTGGGTGATTTTCAACATAAGGATAGTATCTAGCTAGAAGGGTATTAGAAAATGCGCTAGGTAGTTAAACAAAGCAATTTAAATAAGAATGCAATAACCTAAACAAAGTACAACATGAACAGAATATTCTAATTAAGTAATAAAACACATTAACATAAATGGTGTAGTTAGTGCGTCCGAGCTCGTTTATCAACCCGCAATGAAATTCAAGGTTGGTGCGAATTTTAATACTGCCCTGCGATAGATAAACTGAGAACGAAACTGTGTCAATAAAGCGGGTTCGTATTAACGCAAGTATTTAACGCTATCCGAAATTGGTGTCAGTAGCTAACGTATACGAGCATTTTCATTGAGGTATCGTTTCGATATCGTAATCACGCAATAACGTATAAGAATTAGCACGAAGAATGACTGTGGATTAATAACTGGCTCATCTTCGATTCTGGTCCAAATGATACGATTGCCACTAACTGCATAACGACCACGATTCATCGGGAATATATATCATAGTGGTACAATTGAACGTGTGGCATTCCAATATCGTTTAGTAAATATCCAGCCATCAATGAACATACAATCATGATAGCGACAAGCGAGGATCAATATGTTGATCTCTAGGTGATCTCCTGTAATCCATTGGGATAGTAGAAATGTATACTCCACTGAATCACAATCATCGTTCACACGATGACTCTTTTAGATTGTCGCGTTTCCGAATAAGTTTGTCAATATACAACTACCGAAAGGCTTAAATCGTCATAACCGCGTCGACTAGTATTGAATTGTTGACTTCTAGTTGATCTCCATTGTTTTCTATATTATATTTTTTTATAGTTAAGGTTTATCTTTATGACCACCATCTCACCTGATGTTAAGTGACATTGTGGCCTAAGATGATGAACACGCTAATCTTAGTGGAGGGACTGGCTCTCAAGTGCAACTGCCGGAACAGACCAATAGGTATTTGGCGGCAGATTTTCAAATTGAGGGTGGTGTCTAGTAAGGCGGGCATTAGCAAAAGCCCTACCACTATGCTATGGTTTCATCTCGATGTTTTCCTTCAACGAAAACCAATAATATCAATAAAACCGAAAACCAATAAAAGGAGACCAATAATGGAATCTATTCATACCGATAGCTTTATAATAATGTCTTTCCAAAGTATTTCAAAAACATTTAAAATGTTTCATAACAGAGATTTATCACAGTGAACCATCCAACTAAGTAATAAATCGATTAACACATCAGTGACGTTTGGCATCTGATATTAAAAAGAAAACGATTTTACTTTCAATAGGTAAATTAATTTTTACTTAGTTTGATGTCAAAAGGCTATTACAGAGTGGATCAATGTGTGAAATATGGTGATGACTGAAATTGACACCCTCTTTGTGCATTCGCCTACCTACTGTAAATGTATTTAAATTTTTATCTCTCTTAAGTATGTACATACGTATAGAAAAATTTACCAGATCGAGTTTCTTTGCCGGTTCTTTGTGATGACTGGGTCATTTTCTGAACTGGTGATACTTTTGACGTGCATAAGCGCCTTCCCACAGCATACAATGAATAAAGTTTTTCTGATTTTATTTGATTATAATTATTAATTCGATTCCAAAATGTACAAGGTGTAATGTAGTCGGTGAAAATTGCAAAAAACCCGTTGAAATATATCGTTGCAGCAATTTTATTTTTATTTTAGATTGGATAATTGTTATCTGATAAATACTAGATGTTCCCGCCCGCTACGACCGGCGAATAACATATTTAAAAAAATGTCTTTTATTTATATTGGCAAGAAAAATTTTCATAAAAAGAAATAGCAATAAAAAGTATAAGCGAACTACTTGAAATAGATTAATAAAACAATTCTTATAAAATCTTGTCATTACAATTAGAATTTATAAAGTTATTTTTAATCAAATGTGTAATTATTTCAACCCTTTTGAATTATATTTAATTTAAAGAGACGATCAATGATCAAGCTATCACGATCAGTATTTATTATGCGTTAACGTCTCAAACAAACACAATTCTCATTATATGTATATATATATATCGATTCGGGGCGACACATAGTAGTCAAAAATACAAATAATATCATTAAAACTCTACCGTAGTTGATGGCTTTGTCAATGGGTATAAATTCTTCCGACACAATAATATAACATGTCTGTAAAGTATATCGTATTTAGGTTAACAGCGCTCTCGTTTCATTTAGCTGTCATGACATACGATCCCCAGAGTTAGTGACACATTTATGTTTACGTTCCATTTTTCAAGTCGAACTGTAATTACTAGAGAAGTACCAGCATCTAGTTAATTACCCTATTCAATCCAGTGGCACGTCGCAACTGCGTACCTCAGGAGATACATTCCGTTTAACTCGTTATCTGTATAGAATGTGACAGGTGACATATAACCGGTAAAGTAATATATGCCTTCTACGGTTAAAATGTTGAAGAAAAAAACATCACTTCACATTCAGATTGTGTTAGTAAACACAGAACAAACCTACGCAGTACGTTCGTGGATTTAAGACGTAATGCCAATGATTAAATTTACTTTTCAAATTTTACGTTACTGAGTTATATTCTGTGTGCAACACTATAACAGAAAATTTCCTCCGTTTTTTTCTGTTATGTGACTTAAGATTTATACTAAATCCGACCGACCTTGCATAAGTAACGAACTTTTATTTTTTAAGAGTTTAGACTACCATTTAATTGTGATGTGCATATCATCGAGCCCTTATTTTCCGTTGTTAAAATAGTAAGTATAAATAAAAATTAGGCGCCACATACGAGCTATAAATTATACTACTTAATAAAAGCGGTTTTTTTTTACATAATAGTGCATAGCATCAACTACGACAACCGTTGTCAAATCATCAGTCAATATACCTACAATACTTAACATACAATAATATACCTAATATACAATCATCAGATAATATAGTCTGATACACAATGTGTGTTCCTGAATACTACAAGCCGAAACAGTGTCACTCTCTTGTTTATCACCATGAGTATGGCGGTTGCGACCCAGTTAGGTGGAAATTCTTACTACCCTGTTTGATTAGTGTATACGTTAAAATATTTCTAGGATAGATCTCTTAGTTCCATACCCGTTACAAAGCAAAGATAAAGTGACAAGCAAAGCAAAGACAAGAGGGATTCTCTTTTAGTTAGTCAGGTTTCAAGATCATTAGTTGTAGCTAACAACAGGCTTGCAGGCCAGTACAATAGTGGTAACTGTCCATAGATTGCTAATCTCACGGTAGTCGATCTCTTTTCTGGATTGTGGTGTGGTGGTGCGAATGTCACTTATTGTTAGCCATAAAATTCCTCGTATAATAGTCATATTACACATTTATTATTATTTGTTATTGTAATTAGTAAATACCTCAGTAATTTATTTATTTATTTATTGACCTCATAGGTATTAAAAAGTATCACATCGACAGTGCTAAGCGAGATAGCAATTATTGAGACAATGGCTAGATAACATCTCTGGCAAGAGGAAGGCTCGCTTACAATGGTCTTATCCTCATAGTTGTGTAACTCATAGACGGAAAACATAATAAACCAATTAACTCACAATATTAAGGCTGCAAAAGTAAGTCAATCTAATTCTAAAAATAGCTTACAATATCTATCTTACTCGACTTTTATTTTAATATTGGAAATAATAATAAACAAAGAAAAAGATTACTCTATGTCATTATTAGTGTAACAAAGGTAATTCTTTAATTTGTGTAAATTTAATACCTAATAAGAATGTCTGAATAATGTCATAAGAATTCCTAAAAAATTAACATATATAGAAATTTAAACCTTTCTGTAGCTTTTAAGTCTCATTTAAAATATTATTATTGAATATAGTTTTACTCCCAATGTAATCTCAAGATTATATATCGTGCCAAAAAAAAAAACTCGAAATTGTTAAAATTTTCGACATAGGTGGAATCCATATTAAAAACAGCAAAATATATCGCATATTATGATAAATAAATAGTCCCCAAAGCTTGGAAATCTTGCAATAGTAATTTAATAATAAATTCGTAAATTACGATAAAATTTCAGTAAAAAAAAATGTATTCATAACAAGTTAAAAGTTATAGACAATGTAATCAAACTGTCCATTGTGACTATTGTTTTCGCGAGTGCCTCGTCAGACACAACGACAAAGTGCAAAAAATATTGCGTGCCGTTTCACAATTATTATAAAAACGTAACACGACTGTATTTAAACAATGCTTATTACTGTTATTGTTTTGAGTGATGTGTCAATTTTTGTTACATATCAATTGAATTGAAATTTGGTATTTTATGGTTCAGCGAATAGTACAATTAAGAGTAACTGATGCCCATCGTGATGATGTTTGCGGTGATCTGTTAACTTAAGCTCCAGAAGTAATGATGGCTTAGTGGTAACGTGTACGGACACCACCTCGATGAACGTGATTTTGATACACTGCAATGAGTAAGATCTTTGGGTGAAGAATATCATCGTTATGAAACCATAACGTGAAGGCAGTGCATTATGTAATGCCCTCCAAACTAGTTACTCTCCTCAAGTTTAAAACTGTCGCCAATCACCTATGTCTAGCTAAGCGTGTCCACCATCTTGGGCCATATTATCATTTAACATCAACTGAAATTGTCGCCAACAAGCTAATAATGTATAAATAAAAAATCGTCATTGGCTAAGCAGTATAAACAAAATACACTTTCCAATGGTTCAAATGAGATAGATTCTATACACATATTAAATTGACCCAACCATGTAAACAATAAATCAGTCAAATTATCAAAATTTATTCCGTAGAACTGAACAGACGTAAGTTTCATTTTAATGCATAGAGAGATAAAATGCATGTTGTACGTTCTCATGTAACGTTTGATTTATGTATGAACACGTGATTGATATTCGTATTAGTGTTCATATGAATTTGTAAACATGATAAGTCCATTCGTCTCGTGCTAGGAATAGTAGCATGCATTCAACGTTAACTATTTTAAGACGCTGCGATATAAAACTAGTTGACAACTGAATTACAATATAGTGTAATTATCAACAAAATAATGATTTATATGATTTAACTATACGATTATTCTTAAACTGAAAATAATCATAATTTACACACATTAAAATAAATATAATGAACGCGATGTTGACCATTTGGTAGTGTGCTAGAAGCTGTTTTCATTCAACATGGGTTTTAAGTTTCATCGGACTTTGTGATGAGCGCAGGTAGCACTTATCCGAAATGACAACAGGCAAAGCAGAATGTCACAACTTCGGCTTGATGTTCAAGCAAGTAGCTGTCACCCTTCAAGTTGAATGTCTATCATAATTTTAATTTATATATATATAATCAATGAACGTGAGACAATATTATAACTGTTATTCCGTAGAGAATGTAATGTTTTCTATTTATTCAACGTACTATGCTATATCTAATTTCATAGAATTAATTACTGAGGCTTTTTACTCCTTTTAATCTGTGTTCTACTCTGTTTTCACTCTTTAAATGACTCATTTGCAAAACGCAATAGACTATAATTGTCCTCGGAATTCGTTGTGTACCTTAATACCTGGGATCACATTCTAGCCTTTCTTTCCGTATAATTCAAAAAACAGCATTGTAAACAGTGTTCATTAAACATTGTTCACTTGGACACCATATGCGTGCACACCAGTGAAGCCGAAGAAATAATAATATATGGAATGAAGCGGCGACACTGAATCTTCAAAATATATATTCACATCCTTGTGATGGTTCCACATAATGCCTGACTTAGCTTGTTTGTCTTGTGCTTGTTGTGTCTGTCTCATAGAAAGTATCGTGAAGAGTTGTTAGACCTTATTCCTTTATCCCGCATCCTTCAAACGAGGTATGATGCTGCTAATCTGCGGGCTGTCACTGTGACATCAACAATCGATGGAACTTTTCATCGGCAACCAATATTCTTAAGATTTCCATCAGGTGCTGCGTTATTATTTAGCCGAGCAGATGTGAATATATAATTATAATTTGAACTGATCGCCGATTATAAAATAATTATTTACTCATTTACCTTATTACTAATTTTTAAATTCAAAATGTATAAAATTAAATATAAACGATGTATGAAAAGAACCCCACGATTATTTCTCGTGAAAATGTAAAAGCAAAACGCGTTGTAATTTACGCTGCCATTTACAATTTAACAAAAAAAGATAAACTCAAACACTGGCATTATTTGCGATTATGGCATTCATTAATGTGTGTGGGTCGAATAAATTTAATATGTTATAATATAATAATAGAATTTGTTTATAACAAAAACTAAACTCGAACTAGAATAGTGCTGTGAATCCTTGAAGCGTAATAAAAACTTAATTTTTGCTACTTCCTTGTGTTTTTTCGTAAACAAATGGGTACTGTGCAACATCGGACATTCATCAGTACTATTGTATATAGAATATTCGAATATCCGGGTCAAGTTAAATAATTTACGATAATTATACGAGATGGGTTATATAAGGAAATGTTTAATATACCTTTATATGTATATATACAAAGTTTTTGTGTACCATGATACCACAAGTAAAATAATTGTAATTGAAACTGGTAGGTGACTCTCTGTTTTTTATCAATTTTACACCCTTTTTTTATGTTCATATTTACCACAGAAAAATAACATATAACAGCACCTAATTTTTAGCCTCCTGGACGTCAAAATACTTTTTTATTTCTTATTAATCTGATGCAAGAAACGTCAGCTATTTTTATATTATATATATATATATATATATATATATATATATATATATGGATGTCTACGTCGTGTACGAAATATCCAAGCCAAACAAGTCAATACATTTGGTAGTTTTAGATAAATTAGGATGAGTCAGTCATTAATATTTCGCTTATATATATATAGCGAGCCTCACAAAAGTAGGTGAGTAATTTTATTTGTACTGTACAAGCCGAGCTTCGGTCGCTAGTGACACCCTTGCGCGAGTTGCCCTGCGGGCTCGAGCGCCCTCCGCGCTCGATCCTCTACTTCAGGTGAAGCTGTAAAAGCCCCTCAGGCTAACAGTGTAGGTCCCATAAAAAAAAAATTGTACTTTGACATTATTACGGTGGATAATACTTCACTTTATTATCAACAACTACAATAAAACTGGACGATGCTATTAGACTGTAGTTTTTGGTCCTAAGCATTTAAGTATTTAACTTAAAAACTGAGTTTCAATATCATGTTAGAACGTTCAAGGTATTAACAAAAAGCAAATTATGATTCTCTCATCCGCTTTTCAAGAAACCTACCTCTCTCAAGGCGTTTCTAATATAAATCGAAGTTAACTGTGTGCTAATAACTAAGTAGATATCTGTAGCCAGATCAATCACCTGTCAATTGAGCTATAAATTATTAATCTGTTATACATAGCGTCATATGCTATGGAAGTTCATAAAGCGCAGTATTTAACGTCACTAGTTTCGTTTGGTCGTACTTATTATCTAACAAGTAAAACGTAGTGTTGTCACGTATGCACCTTTTTATTTTTTTAGAAGGGACCTACACTGTTAGCCTGGAGGGCTCTCACAGCTTCACCGGACTTTAACACGTATGCTCCATTACTGAGCTTTTTATATAGGCATTTGGGTAATTTAAAGTTCACGTAAAGTACTTGAACCAATTTGAAGATATTCTTTGAAAAATACTAAATTGCTTATTTTTATCATTGCTTTTGTTATGTTGACAAACATGGAGAACCATGTATAAATTTCATTGTCAAGAATAATGAAATATAATTCATGTAGGTTATACCTACAAAATATACATTTTTAGTAAATATACTTTTATTTCATTTTTATTGGTACATTTGTGTTATTTGTTGTTAGATAAATTGACAATGTCATAAATGAAGAGTTAGATGTATATCATTGAGATAATATAACAAAAAATAACTATAATCTTGATATATAAATCTCATAAATAGGCACTTGACATAATATTTAGTTTTAAATGTAGTATATAGGATACACTTTGTTTTATTCTTAAATAAATCAATGAGATATTATCATCTATTTTGCAATACATAATGTCTTAAGAAACAAGATTGTAGTGTATTTTAGAAAGGACAATACATTAAGGAGCATGTATTTATGTGGATAAAAAGAGATTCGCAGGAACTGTGTACCCTACCCTATCTGTTACCTCGACGAAACTGGTTTGCCGTCCGCAACGCCCGCGAGTCTACCGCGCCCAAACATGTTCACAAAAAATACAACACACTAAAGAACATATCAGTGGTTGTATATAAAAACGCTAATATTAAAGAGCAAAAAATGTTTAAACAGTAATGGTTTTCGTTGGTGCTTACATCAACATGTTATTACTTATTCAATAATTAATACTATTTTAGGATATATAATATCTTTGTTTAATATTAATATTCAGCTAAAGAATAATGGTATAATAAATTATGATGTTCAGAATCAATATAAAGAAATTTAACTTGACAACACCAATAGCGTAGCGGATTAATCGGTCGCCTCACTGCATACAGCCAATCTGAGATCCCCGAGTTCGAATCACACAAAGAACAAATATTTTTGTAAATAAAAAATAATTGTTCCGAGTTTGAGTGTATGTTGTATACCTGATAGCGCAATTGTATGTTTGTATAGTCCTACGTGCAAATTCACTTAATATCTGGTACGGATATTGTCATTTTAAATAATAATAATAATAGTAATTGTTGCATTACCACTTGTCACTATCACTATATATTATAAAACAAAGTCCCCCGTCGCGTCTCCGTCTGTCTGTTCGCGATAAACTCAAAAACTACTGAACGGATTTTCATGCGGTTTTCACCAATATACAGAGTGATTCGTGAGGAAGCTTTAAGTGTATAAATTGTCAAGGTTTTGTGGAAATCGGTTGAAATATAAGTATAATTGTAGAAAACTTACGGTAGTCATATAAACAAAAGACGTCTAGCGTAGCGGGCTGGTAACAGGTAGTATAATAGAGTATATTTTTTATAACACGTTAACATCGAATTAACCATGATTTTTGTCCTTGTCTTTCAATACTAATATGTTTTTCATATATTCAAAATATTTTGTGATAAGAGTACCTCGTGTACCTGTAATTATTATTTTCAAAAAATGTTTTATAAAGCAAAACAAATAAATAGCTATAATCTTAGAATCTCAAGATCAAAAGACGCAACTCTTACTTCTCAAACCGGTATTACATATAAAGGTGATAAAGTAAAGCTTTTAGGGTACTACGTTATCAAAATAAAGAAACGGAACAAGTATGGAATATTCTAAGTTGTCACCTTCTCGGTTGGTCACATAACTTTCCGAATATAATTAGAACTGTTACCATGGTTAGATGTATTAGAAAAATTGTGTAATTCTTCTGTTTATAGTTACAGTACTAGTTAGTAACATTAGTGTAGACTTGCTACACGTTTTTACCTATTCTGTACACAATAACCATAGACATCGAAACAGAATCTATATTTTTTTTAAGTTTTCGAGTGTTTTTATTTTTAAATTATTTTCGATTGTTTAAACACATACTTAATATAAATTTGTTTATTTGTTTTCGATTGCTTAAACAATTACTTAACTTATAGACATGATAAACTAAAATACATGCCGTAATGCGATTTTTATATGTGTATTTCTATACTCGTTTTCTATTTCATGTCATATATTTGTTTATTCCAATACTGAATTCTTTCCATGTTCTATAATAATTACAGAATCACCTCCAGCTTAGAGCCTTGTAACCCGTGAAATATTCCAGAGACTTTATGTAAAACTGAGTAACTTGACCTCGTCTATATTAATATTATAAAAAGGAAATATTTGTATTTTTTTTTGTAACAAATAAGCCTAAGAACTACTGGACCGATTTTAAAAATTCTTTTACCATTAGAATACTACATTTACCCTGAGTAACATAGGTTCACAGCGTTCACAGCTAGTAGGTCATGAAACGAATGTTGCTGATCATACAGTATGGGTGATACCGTTCTGTAATTTTTTTGATTAAAAATTTTAAGAATTAGAAATTAAAATTTTTAAATTTTTTATGCATATTATTTATCCATTTGACTGTAAAAATAAAAATCTGATAGTATTTTACTACAACTTCAAAGCGTCAAGAACGAGAAGCAAATTTCAAATTTTACGTTCCATGGTACTGACTCATTCATCCACGGTACTGATAAAAATAAACTGGAATCCAATGTTAACTTAATACATTAAAGAAAAAGAGTGTTAATTTTTTTCCTTTTGATCATAAACATTAGAATTTATGAGGTAATTAGTTTAAATCATTTATTGCAACAAAAAAAAAACAATTTATAAGTAAATTCTAGAAATGGTCATGACACGGTACTGACATTTAACTGACATTGTAAGGTTTCTCTAAGTGGCATTTATATTATATAAAAATAATGTTGAAATATGTTTATAATTATCCAATTAACCAAAAATTTCATTAATTGATTATTAATTAATGACCTGTGAGAACAAACAATACAAGACATAGATATCACAGTTAGAACGGGCATCCACATATCTTATTTTCAGATTTATAAAATTGTTTTTTTTTTGTATTAATAACATTAAAAGAGTGAAAGAAGACAGCAAAATTATCTTTGTAGTTTATTACCAAAAGAAGTAATAGTTCACTATAAACATAATTTGTTTATTTCATCTTTCCAAAGACACTGGGCGTACGAGCAAATTCAATATAGGTATATTCCAATAGTTGAATTATACGTTAGGCAAACAATCGTTTCTTAGGCTATGACAAATTCTTTACACTGAAGAGCCTACAATTTTATTTTATTTTAATTACGATATAGTATTTAAAAATTATAAATTTAAAAGTAAAAACTAATCAAAGTTAAAATCGACTCATAAGCTAACAAAATTTGTCTTGCAACTCGTTAACGTATACATAAAATAAAGAAGTATATAATTTCAGTATTATCGAAACCTAAGTTTAGAAATACTGTTACATATTTTGCAAGACTAGTGAAATACAAGACGGGTTTAGCAGTTTTATGGAAAAATACCGGCCGCGGCTGTTGCGAATAGTTTGGTAACTAACTTGCGGTTATTAAATTTGTACGTTATTCAAGTTTGTAAGCAATTGTACCTTAAATTTAATCTCTTTATTCGTTGCTGTGGATGTACGGTGATATGTCGCAGAATTCAATTTTGGATGGCGGTGGATTGTGCCTTACAGATCTTGCCACGGCATGGTAGATGCTAATTAGGAAGTGGTAGCGAGAGAAGTGACGTGGCAGCGCGGCGGGCGTTGCGTGGGCCTGCAGAACGAGTGCGACCGGTCTCCAGGTGTCACCCTACAGACAGGGCCGTATTCTAGACATATTATATTCAGAATACTAGAATTATAATTTTTGATAGATCACATTTACCAATCACTATAACATTCATTTTAAATTAATTGGAAAGTAAATTTAATATACATTTATAGCCTTATCTATAAATGATTTTTGAAGTGATGATAGCTCAGTTGATAGTGCGTACAAACGCTGCTTCAATGGACGTGAATTCGAATCCACCTACAATGAGCTTGAGCTTTCTAATACCAGCCTTGCTAGCTACCACTCTCAAGGTGAAAATCTGCCGCCAAATACCTATAGGTGTGTTCCGGGAGTTGCACTCGAGAGCCAATCCCTCCACTATGCTTAGCGTGTTTACCATCTTCGGCCACAACAGGTGAGATCGTGACCATAACGCTAAACCTATAAACAAAAAAATATTAATAAAATAATTTAGTATAGTAACGTCTCGTCTTACCAAATTAAAACGGTTTATGCCTTGTGTTTCGTAAGATAGATAAATGAAAGGGAACTGACTCTATTCTTAATTATTATGGTAGCTCTTATAATATTGTGGTTTGTGGAAATATTTGAAAATAGAAAGAATTCCACATAAATTTCACATTCTAGTTTACTATTCATCTACACATCCATCAGTGCTGGTTATTATTGATTTAACCTTATAGTAATCTCAGCGGGTACTTCTAACACGCAGATTAATACCCCCCTGTGTATGTACAATCTAAGCGTAGCTGCTAAACTGGCATGTCAATACAGTTGTTTGCGTAAACAGTCTCTTCATCACCTGGTCGAAGTAGATACCACGTTTGTAATACTACTAACGAGAATTGTCCACTGAGTAGGTATATCGTGTATGATGTGTACAGAGTGTTTGTAGCTCTTTATCTACAAGCCTGTTAGTATTGTGTGGGTAGTGATATACAAACGTAAACATTTTGCCAACGAGACACTATTTTCACAAACAAGATAAATTTAAAAGCAATACCCAGTCCTCAAGCAGAATCCTATAATATATATTCTTAAAGTATTACTCCTGAGGTTAAGTACATTATTGTTCGATTAGATCTTAAACATTCATAATTGTTATAAACTAAATCTTACTCTGGACTTATAATACACGATCATTAAGCTATGATTGCTATAATTGTTTTAGCTATTTATAGGCAAATATTTTTTCTTTTTGGACGGGACCTACACTGTTAGCCTGACAGGCTTTCACAGCTTCACCGGACTTACATTATAGGCATAAATTTAGGCATTGCTTATAAGATAAAGTCTTTATCACTGAACACGGATCTGATATGCATAGATCGCGACTACAATTTTTTCTGTTTAAGAAAAGTAGTTTCCATCATCAGCATTATAAAAAAAGATATTATTCTGTAATCAGATTGTTAAAATGGCTATGTTGGAATTGTACGTATTGACAATACTTTGCAATAATAATAGAAACCATCATTTCATTTCAGAATGTCAGCAAATTAAATTTAGTGACTTTACAATTTATCGTACTATTCCATATTTTTTCAACTATAACCAACAGTATATTGTAAAAACCTTCCACCAATCAAAAGTAATATTCAGTTAGGTATGTGAAGTGTAAGTAGGCATCATCTAATGCTTAAAAATATTCCATATATTGTTGATTATACTTTATTATATATATTATACTTCCTGTGCCCGCGACTACGTGCACGTGGAACAAAAATCATTTTTTCCCGAGACCCTACGTTTTTTTTTTTCAATAATGTAAGTATCCTAAGTTTCTACTTATAACATCAGTTACTTGCCATCGAAAGTCCCGTCAAAATCGGTCCAATGAATTCAGGGATTACACGGAAAATTTACACAGACAAAAAAATAATTAAAAATGTTTTTATTTTTAATGTAATTACCATTTATACTTTCATATGTATTTCGTAATAGGCCGTTATTTTAACATTACAAACAGACACTTCCATTTTATTTATTTTTATACATTATTATATCACATTTCTATAAGTATTTATTGGTAAAACATGTATTTCTTTTAAGTATTATTATGTTTATTTTTTGTTTTCTATTTAATACGCAACTTTTAGTACCTAGCTGGCCTGTTAAACTTTGTTGTACCCTTTTTAGTAGTTAAAACTTGGACACAGCGCCACATATCGTTTTAAAAACTATGCCATCTCAAGATTGATCAAGCAATATACGTTTACAAAATTTCATTCAAATCGATGGAGCTGTTTCCGAGATTTGCTTCATTTTTATGTATGTTTAATGACACAAAACTAATAAAAAAATACATTTAACAAAATTTATGTCGAAATAAGAAATGTATTATTTTTCTTTGTGTCTCGAGCGGCCGTTTATAGTTCCTTTGCTTATAACATAGTAACAGAATTAGTATATCTATGCCCCCAATAAACGTATTATCTAAGTGTGGCATATCTTTAAGTATTAAAAATATTTTCATTTTGATAACATTTGAGGTGATCGACATACTTTCAAACTTCCCCAATAGTTGAATTACGTATTATATAGATAAGAGTTTGAAAATCTATTAATGTACTTCAATTACTTTAGGAGATTTTGCATTCGCAACGAAATAGCTGCTAAAATATAAGGTGTTAGGTAAAAATTAAAAAAGCATAATTTAAATTAATTTTTAATACACTTTGATATAAAGAACATAAATAATCGAATGCTAAAATCGGTTAAAGGAGATATAAAATATTAAAATGTTTAAATTTTGTCATTGGATTTATTACAGTTATATCGATATTTATAAATACTTGGAACAGTATTACGTTCATTTAACTTAATAATATATTATGCTTCAGAATAAGGACATAGTAAATATTTCGTATGCGCACAAAGTGTATGGTTTGTTTATCATAACATTCTCACAGTAGATTTTAATATGTTAGACGTCCAATGCGTGTTTGAAATACGTGAAACATATTGTCATTAAAATAAATGACTCGATACATACGTAGTGCAACGATGGTATTGTTTGGAAAGGTTTGTTTTCTGAGCACGTCTACAACCACTATACCTACATATATTATTGAAGACAGGTAAAGGCATAGTTTTGTAAGGCGATAGGACGTGTTTTAAGCAGCATTACACCGTGTTGTAATCTACCTGTAGAAATAGGGGCAATGTCAAGGTTTGAGAAATTTCACCAGTCCAAGGCTAAAGATTACCTGTGCTAGGCGGTCACGTATTTTTTTTAAGTAAACATGCACTCATTATTCTTTATGAATCACGCTTCGGAAAACGAGTTTATTTTATACTAGCTTTTACCTGTGGCTTCGATTGCGTTAATATTGACTTTATCAAATAAATTAGATGTAAAGTTTCATACAAAGTTTAATTCACTCTTTACCTCACTACAAATATGATTTTCGCGAGTAAAAGTAGCCTATCACCTTCTCCATGTTCCCATTTATTTCTATAACAAAATTTATCATAATCGATTCTGCGGGTTAGGCGTGAAAGCGTACCAAACAAAGAAACAAACTCACTTTCGCATTTATAATATTAGTAAGGAAGACTTGAGTACAACTTCTGACTCGGTGCAACACTAGACATATTCGATTTGCAACTGAAATAACTAATAGATATGTGATTTTAATAAACAAAAAAACTGTACTGCCTATTCTACAAGAGCAATTTATTATGACCAAGAAGGTGACAGCGTTGCTCTAAAACTTTTACATTTTCAATCAAACACACGAGGTGTGTAAAAAGTGCTCTTATGATGTACAATTTTGGTAAGGAAATTGTGGTAGGTTGTGATAATTCTGCTATCCGCTAATTATGCTATCGCGACCACCATACATTCGATGTAACAGCGATCACTCTAACGTGTTCACGTGTAGAGCATTTTCATGATGTGCATACATACTAAAGCGGGGTGGTTAAGATTTAGAGTGGCTTGCGACTACCATATTCATGATGATAAAACCGTCGTATTTTTTTTCGTTACTAGCCTGGATATATCCGGCTGCCAAAAAGCTCATAGGCCAGCATAAAACTTTGAGCAATCTCTGGCATGTGCTATTCATTAGTCATATTGTTATATGTAATTTCGCTATGATCTATATTTAATATTATAAAGCCGAAAAAATTGTTTGAACATGCTAATCCTAAAAAGTAATAATCGTATTTCAATTTTTTGTTTTGTTTGTGATAGAGCAATAATTAAGGAAGGCATTTAACTATAAAGCTATTTAACATCAGTCTACCACCAATAGGAGCAAAACTGTATTGAAAAAAGTTACAAAAACAGGCAAAATTTATTAAATATACGCGGATATATACTGCTCATAAAAAAGACATTGTAAAGTTTGTCAAAAACTATTATACTACTCATCATTCGACAGGTCAGCCTATTATAAAGATGCCCTCTTACTACTAATCGTACATTATCCTACACTAGAAGAACTGTGAAAGCTGTCCCTGGTTTCTGGCTACATGGAGAATTTCTAAGGCAATGATAGCTCAGTTGGTAGTTTGTACGGATGCCGCGTAAAGGGACGTGAGCTCGAATCCTCCTACAATGAGCTTGAGCTTTCGGTGAAGGAAAACATCGCGATAAAACCATAGCATGGTGGCAGGGCTTTTTCTAATGCCTGGCTAGCTACCAGCCAAAATCCACCAGGGTTAGTGTGTCCACTATCTTGTGCCACATCGTCACTTAAGATCAGGTGAGATTGTGGCAATAACGCTAAACCTTACCTGTAAAAAAATTAAGTATTGTTGTGGTGTTTATAGTGAACAGTTTAACAGTGCTTATCTCACAATAATTCTTACCAACGTCTTTCTCGCCTTGGCCTGAACCCGGGGAGTGCGTTTAGTAATTTCGAAGAAGAAGTCCGTTAAGGAATTTTTCACACCGCGACATCTAAAAAAAGGCAGAGTCGACACACCATGTGTCCCTCTTCCACTCTATTCTTTTACTCATCTCAGGATTCACTTTTTTATTTTATGAATGGACTATTTCTGTTAGCCATAGCTTTAACAAGTTAACCGAGCTTTGTGGGTGAGTGCGAAAGGCAGTCAGGCCAAAGGACAACTAGCACAAAGGGTGTCACTAAGCGACCGAACTTCGGCTTGAGCCGTTGCCGAGCTCAGTAGTCACACCTTTTATACATATATAAATTCTCACACCGTCCATATCTTCTTCGTTCTGCCTTTACTACTAGATCCATCCATATTCATACTTCATATTCTTCTAGTTGTATGGCAGTCTTCACTTCTTTGTTACTAAAACTATTTTCATGCTTCTTCGAATATATGTATACCTAATTTCATGCATTCTAGTTACATTCATGGTCGTAAAGCTTTTTCGGCATGGTGGTAGGGTTTTTTCCAGTGCTGAGTAACGTAGTGAGCTCGTTCTAACAGTCGTGCTACATATACATAACACGACGTGTTTAGGACGATCGAAATATGACGTAAGTCTTCCGTCTGCAGTGTCTGCATCGAGTTCCGGTCGGAAGTTGTACGAGTATACTTCCTGGGATTTATTTCCAGTCGACGAGACGAGGCCGCGTTTGTGTTCCGTTTTGTAACACTTACTTTTCAAATAACCTATATCACTTCCATGTTATGAATACATTAATTTATTTGGGTAATCATAAAATTATTGATCTCATGTTCAATTTATTTCAAAACCAGATACATTTAATACCTAGTATAGATTTTTTGTACTCGGTTACACTATGCACTGTGTCGACTGTCAGTAGCGACTATGATAACATTAATTTTATTTTTTTATGAGAATTAAAAGTATCCTATATCAATCAATCAAGGACAATGCAGTTTACTTTCTACAAATTAATTTTCTGGTGAAGATTCATAGATTTTCACAGGTTATATCTTATTCAAATTGTTTAATAATTTCCTCCCTTTTCTAATTTTTCTCAATACTGCTTTGCTCCTATTGGTGGTAGCATGATGATAAATAGCCCAAAGGCTTCCTAAATGATTGCTTTATGAAACACAAAAATATTATTTTGAATTCCATTGATAGTTGCTAAGATTAGCGCATTCAAACAAACAAATTTTACCTACTTATAATATTAGTATAGAAATAGATATTTTAAAAAACTTCTAAACAATGCGCTTAATAAAAAGGTTAAGCTCTTGATATACCCTATTACTTTATCGTGCCACAAGAAACCGAGAGTACTAGACATGATTGTGAGCACAATGCAATCGGAAAACAACGGCGACCATTCAGACATTTATAATTCATAACCAGCTATATATAGAGGCATCTCTTTTTTGCATTATATTGTTTAGGACATACAATAAGAAAAAATCCTAACATTATCTAATAATGTGTAAAATCCATTTGTTTAAATGTGTTGTACATTAAAGTAGATAATGCCTACATAACTCCGATTAATTTAACTAAGTCAATCAAGATCAAGTACGATTTCACAAGAATATTTAATAATTATTTTATTACCATTCAGCTAACCTATAACCTTTGCCCTTTACATCACGTAAGGTAAATACAACAAGACGATATAGAAATATGAATTATAGCTCGTAAAATCAAAAATTATTGCCTAAAGTGATTAAAAATTGTGAAATTAACCTCTAAACGATTATAGACGAAACATTGTGGAACTATTGTGCAATATAGCATATATATGAATAACGAAATATATACCAATATAATATATGTATGGAAATGTACAAGGCGCTTCATTTATATATAATGATGATATCGTCCACGATTTCAACAACATTTTGTTAAAACTATTGTATAATGTAAAATTGAGTATTTAGTGACATGTAGGTACCTAGTTGACTAGAGAGAGTGTGAATGCAGTCCCAGGTCTCTATTACAAGGGAGAATTCGGGTCATCGTCATGTCTTTTTAGAAGGCATTTCATGGTGCCTATCATCCGATAATCCCACAACATCCTCTCGAAACTCACCCGGCATCATGCGAGAAGACATATGTAAATGCATTTTTTCAAAATATTAACAAAATAAATAATAGTTAAACAAAACTAAAAAGCACACTTTTATAGAAAACCAAACTAAAAAATAGAATATAAATTTTTATAAAATAGAATTAAGAATAGTGTAATTTTTTTAATAAAAATAAATTAATACTAGTGTAAATAAGAAAATAATTAATTTATTTTAGAAAATGCGTGGAGTGCATGGTGTGAGTAGGTATAAATGTTTTAGTGACATATATGAGTAGAAGGATTATCATTTCGATAACATCTTAAAAAGCAACCCACGCTTTTTTTTAAATAAAATACATTTTTTTCTTATTTACGTTATTCTTAATTCAAATTTATTACAAATTATTTTCTTTTTTTTTAGTTTGGTTAGTAGTAGAAACCCCCGTACATTTTGTCATGTTCAATTTGTATCAGGTTTGGTCAGGTTGTTTTTTTCATCTTAATTTACTATGATACTCAACATATGCTTTATATATATATATATATATATATATATATATATATATATATATTATCTAATATAACAAATATAATGTAACATTTGACAAGAAACTGGAGATTTGTAAAAAGAGTCGTGTACTTAGTTTTAATGGTTCAAGTCAAGTATTTGTTTTACACCAAACTGAAATCTCACATTTCCAATTAGTCATACAATAACATAAACTTCGTAGTTTTATTATCGAATGATCGTGATGTCTCGAAGTGACTCAATCCAAGAAAATCCACTAAAATACAATTAACAATCATTATAAATTTAAAAACAAAATCGTAGAAGCAATTACTATAAGCTCGATCGAGTTTCTTGCCGCATATTTTATTTTCGTTGACTCGTATGTCTTTCAAACCGGTAAAAGTGATACTTTAAAGTCCTGCTAAAGGCTTTTTTTACACAGGGTATTACATTTATGGTTCCCTTCTCACCCGGAGGGACAGAACGCGACATTTCACTCCCCTGGCGTGATCCATGAATACCCACAAAAACCCCATGACGTACAGACGTACAGTCTGCTAAATTAAATGGTGCCACGGAATCATGTTAGCATACATAAGTAAAAGCTGAAACCGAGGTTCGGTCACTTAGAGGCTCCCTAACGCAAGTTGCCCCTCGGGCTGAATGCCCTCCACATTCGCCCTTATAGTTCGGTGAAACTTGAGAAGCCCTCACGGCTAACAGTGAGAGTCCTTTCGAAAAAAAGAGCTTGCATGACGGAGAGACTAATCAATTAGGAACCATCTTTTCGTCCGCCATGAGATATCAGATGTCCGAACTATCTTCCGTGGGCCTTGTACTTCTTCCTCCGACCGTTTTTAACAAGGTTACCTCTCTTCCGGTTAATTTTTAAGGGAGTTGTCTTGTTCAATTGACTGTAACTTTTTAAGAAGATTATTTTCCTTCACCGCCCTTCTCAAATGAGCCAAAGCGACTTGTCTTTACCATAGAGTCTGTGCTCCTTTATAAACAGAGAGTACTGAGGAGAGATGCCGTCGAACAAAATAATAAAATGAAAAAATATTGTTAGAAATGAAAATAAAGTCAGGTCCTCCACAACACTTATTTCTCATTTAGCCATGGTTCACCTTTACGTTATAAATAATAAACAAACCAAGCAGAGCTTATGTTTAATTAGTACTATATTAGTATGGTAGTAGTACAATACATAGTGGAGAGAGATGAACAATCGATGTCATACCGGTTAGCCTAGAAGTTGTTGGACTAGAAGTCTATATATATACTGACTAGTAAAAAAAAAGTCACTGTGATGTGAGGTCCTATCAAGTACAGATCGTTGACACTGATTAGATGTATAACAGCTAATTTTGGAACGGAATATACGTGCACCATTATTTCAGTTTTCACATCTGGTTGGATACCGTTGTTGTGAGCTATACTTATATTACTAGCCAATACTTATATTAATGCTTGTTCAAATACAATCACAAAATTTACAAAAAAAACGGCTCATAGTTTCGATAAATGCGCCAAAGGCATCGAACAACTAAATACCAAATAGTCATTCAACTGCACCAGAAAACGCATAACATGGTACAATGCTGTTTGTAGTATAGAGGTCGTCTCCTTTCAAATCTTACCGTTATACTATTTTCAACCACAAGGCTACTTATGATCATATTTAACTATGTATAATCAAGTACAAATGTATAACACAATAAAGACATAATATTATGCTGATTTTGCTGCTATCGAACTAGACTAAACTAAACTAGATCGAATATGGAATATATAATATACGAGCTGCTGATTCCGACTTCGTTTCAGTTTTCTACGCGTTTTCTTCGTTAGCGGGTGTCTACGTCGTGAAAAGAATGTCCATGCCAAATTTTAAGTCTATAGGTTTGTCAGTTTTGGAGATATTGTGATGAGTCAGTGAGTGTATTCCTACATATACGTATGTGCGGGTTAATTTCCGAAACGAATTAATTTGATTTATTGAAATTTCACACAGATATGTAACCAAATTAAAATATAGGATACTTTTTATCTCGATAAGTGATCATAACGCGATAGATGACGCTGTAGTCGATGTGATTGACTACTGTAAAAGGCAGAACGAGGTCTGCGAGGTTAGCTAGTGTATATGTATAGATTTTATTCTAGCTACATCTGAACTTATTTGACTGCTTTAATTTTTCCCTTCCTTCAAGCATTACGTTAACAATATAAAACCAAACTTGAAATTGAAACATTATACTATTTTAAATTACGAACAGATGTTAACGTTCACCGCATCGAGCGAGATATTGTTGTATATCACAGCAAAACAGTCATATTTTGTTTAGCGAAGCAGCTCTGTGTATGTGACGCGTACAAATATTTATCAGGTATTTCTGGTAAACTTCTGGCCACGGCGAAATTATGGCGTAAACTTCATCAGTTCGTTGAACTTTCAAAGCCAAATTTTTATAATAAGATATTTATCCTTATGTGGATACGTTGGCAAAAACGCAACGCGAATATCTTTCCTACTTACTGACTCATGTGATGCCTTAACTAGCAATACCTTCGGTGATATTTAAGATATACTATAATAAATATGGAATACTCTGATTATTGTAACATTGCTTTAAAAATTCTATAATAAAGCAAGGATATACGTATTAAACATTGTTTAGCAACCTGGTAAGGTTGTCATTAGCATTTTTTTAACCTTAACTTCATCAGACTATTAAAAGCACTCTAAATACATAAGATCAATTATTAGTATTAAACTTTAGTGCAGAGGTATGTTTTAAATTTACAATAAAACAATCAATAGATGTTCATTTATTTAATAAATGCATTAAAGAAACTTTATTTATGTTATCATTATGCGACTATAATGTATGTACTACAATATTCTTCTCACATTATTTTCATAATATTTCACGTTCCTGAAAAATAGACTGACAATGAGTTATGACAATTTTTAAAATGTTATGGACTTTTTACAAACTTTTATGTTTACATACTAATTTTAGTGCGAAAAGTTAATTTAAACATTCA
The DNA here is from genome assembly GCA_039707435.1 of Actias luna. Classification (NCBI taxonomy): domain Eukaryota; kingdom Metazoa; phylum Arthropoda; class Insecta; order Lepidoptera; family Saturniidae; genus Actias; species Actias luna. Next base: position 8,337,150 of record JAZHAC010000002.1, on the reverse strand, counting down.
GAAATTCATAAAAATGATGTATTGAAAAATACATCAATTTTCTATTTCAGTATTGTTGTATAAATACAACTATATTAATTATTTCGTTAATCATTTTTGATACTTGAAACACGTTTTATCTAACCGTATTGACCTTCGTGAACACCATGTAGGTAACAGATACAATCATATGAAAATGAACAAAAGAAAAACGCAAATAAGTAGTGAACTAATAAGGTAATTCCACAAACCACTTACAACGTTATATTCAACTCACGATTGTAACGAAGCGCTAAAATATATAAAGAATACAAACAAAGACATTGCTAGCGATCAACGGACGCAAATGCAAAATGTTGTGTTGGTATGGTAACACAGACTGACAATCCAATAACATCTATTTGTACTAAAGCCTACTACTGATAGTTCAAACGGTCGGATAAGACAACTATTTGCCACATCCTTATTCCAAGGACAGAAGATTCTACGACGGCAAACCGCGAATTGCTAATTCATTGAGTACGGTGAATACCTTATACGATCCAACAAAAGTATATGTACATATATGTTCAGGTTCCATAAGAAAATTCCGAAGATATATTATAAGGACCGACGTACTACATTAATAAGTTCATACAAGGATGATCAATTAATTTTGCTAATTATTTAGATATGAATACACTATGGAAACAGGTTTTGACGTTATATGAATAAGGAGCAAATGAATGAGTATACGTTTTAATGGTGACATAATCAGTAAACTATTCTCTGATGAAATTCACTACAATTACACTTCATTTGTCGACCAGATTTTACTATAATTACCAATAGATTCGTATTCAGTACATATTTTTCTGAGTATAATGTAGTCAAGCATTTTGCGGTTTCTGGGTTAATAAATTCAATAAAATAAACTACAATTCAAGTCAGAGAGTTTGTCTAATAGTACGAGTTTGTCTCAAAAACAAGCACTTATTGAGGCGGCTATATAACATCATGTTAAAATCAAGGAGTACAGCTTGTTAATGATGGTAATGGTATTTTAGCATGCAGCTCAAGTTTTGTCTTGTGGTAATACGGGCCCTAGTGACAAAATAATCTTTGTATTGTATATATATATATTGTGTTTTCAGTTATTTTAAACGTTATTTATTGCATCACACGGTAAAATTACATTATTTCATATAATTTTTCAAAATAGCACAATAAAATTAAACTACATGGTTAGAATGTTATTTTTACTCATAATGTTACAGTGCTTGGAAACATAATGAATTTTCTCTTGGAAAAAGTTAAACTATACTGGATTTCAAAACCAGGTCGCTGGCAATTACAAAGCGAAGCATCCGCCAAAAATAAAATCCTTGACCTTCGTGTTCAGTGTGTACGTACACGTTTCTTATTTAAAAATAAAAGTTACCATGAACTTCACAAAATGTAAGTGCGAGTACATTGCTAGTGTATGTAGGAAACTTGTTGTCGCCGAGACCGCCGACCTTCAGTAGTTCACGAACAAGGCTCCTTTGTACTGAAACCATAGTAAAATGAATGTGTAGTAAGTCATGTGTGTAGCGATTTAAGCCGTAAAATCGTTAATTGTTAATATAATGCACCAAAATTATATACAAATAGTACAACATTGTATTTATGCTACGGCTATATTCTAAATTACATGTTACGACTTGAAGCTGTATTCTTTATTATAGTATTTTAGGTTTAGTATTTAGGTCCTGCTGAAAACCAGCACTATAGCTATTTATCATAGAACTTGCTGAGCCTGGGTCCTTTTGCAATGTTGTATGAGTCTTTAGTTTGTAAGACTGTATTTTTATAATATACATGTAACTAATGCTGCTAAAGTGCAAGTGTAAATGCTGCGTATTTACACTGTGCATTGTATATTCATCATCATCGACATAAATGTTCTTTCTTATTACAAATATAGAAAATACTTTTTGTTTATTAAAATTAACATAGAGCAAATCTAAATAAATTATGTAATTCGTTTTTAATTTAAAATCAATTAGGTATTTGAAGAATAAGACATAGACCAATTACTATAATTTTTTTACTAAACTCGATTTACTCAATACACTGAATAAATTATAATGTAATTTACTTAGAATACATTAGCCGTTGGAAATGACAATGCAAAGAAAAAAACTTTGAATTCATTTTTAATAACACACTATAAAAAGTCTTACAGAACTATATTTCTTTGAAAATATAATTTTCATAAAGAAATAGTGATCGATGTCTACGTCATGTATTTGACAGGTCAATGTTGCTACATTTGAAACTTATCATTTATATCAGGATTTAATTATTATATTCATATAAATGATAAAGTAAGTAAAAATGCAAAAGTATTCTATTTCAATATTTATCTATCAAACACGCTTAATAAACGGCTTAAGCCGAATAGTTTATAACGAAACTGAACATATATCATGAAGAATGACACAGGATTCTTTGTTAAATGCTCAGTGAAACGGGTTATGCCACATCTAGACATGTAATATTGTGTACTAGTAAAACAATGTTTACAGTTCTGTGCCAATTCATGTTGGTATTATTAATAAGCGGCAGAAACCGGACATACTGTATAGAACACTATAATTTTTTGCAGATAATTTATTCAAAAAATAATTAAGTTGTTTAAGACGTGCATCGTTAATTAATTCATAAATTAAAACTGTCGTACTATTCCGCATGACATTCGTTTTATTACACTTATCCAACACCTATTTTCATGCACATATCAATCAATGACTGGCGCGCAACGTAAACTGAATTATATAGTTATATCGCATTAAGTAAGGAAAAAATGGAAGGAAATATATTAAATAAGAATTGCTGTTTTAACGTAACCTAATAATAAAAATCTATCAAGCACTTTAAAGTCAATCTGGATAAAATCTATGCAATTATTTACATTATTTGTTATTCTACAAAACATTTATCCCATAAAAAACGATAGCTAATAGTAGGTACGTGATTACACAAATGGTCAACGGTGGAATGTCAACCGATAAATTAAATGTGTAACAAAAACCTCTTCATACAATAATTCATCCTGAATAACTTCCCAATATGCGAAACTGTTTTATTTTACAAATTAATAGACTTCCTACTCTATTATTGAGGTTTCTATAAACAAAGTTCTTGGTAAATCGGCATCACAGGTGCTAATAACGTCAAGAATGAGATCTCGACACAACACTCTTTGTGTTTCTTGTAAAATTGGCACGTTTCTGCTATTTCGGTTGACTTGATTATTTTGAGATCACTTTTAAATATGGATAGGTATTATAATATAATCGTTATTTATTAATTAGGTAAAGTACTTCCTATATTACTCAAAATACATTTTTGTTATTTTTAATTTGTCTAATAATTGTTTCCTATTAAATTTGCCTACCAAATGTGGTGATTGAATGGTTTAAACTAGCGGAATATCGATTTGATATGTACAATTTCTAAGAGTAGCAGCATATACTATTGAAATTTTTGAAATTTGTGTTTATTGAGCAATCGTAACACAATTGGTATTTGGAAATATTATTGGCTGACGCTTAAGTAAAATATTTTGAGGAAACGTGAACACTTGAATAATGTTCGCATAGCAGTATAAGAAACAAATTCAGAACGGGGGTTTTAGCGTTTCAAGTCGTCATCTGAGCCATTACTGGGTTAATTACAAGTAGTTATTATCACTAAAGTGAAAATCTTGCAAAGGCGCATAGGCCGATTTTTGTAAAAACTGCAAAGTCGTTATACCGACATATTTTAGTTACGTGACACAAACAAAGAAAATAGTGTTGAAAAATAATTTCATTGAAATTCATGTAAATACAAACACTATGTATAAATAATATTAATGTTTATTATAGTAAATAATATAAATTAATTGCTACTACAATTAAGTCTTATTTACATTCTGCACTAGGCTTGCGCATATTTACAGATAATGAAATTATAATTTTCGATAAACAATTCTTGAGAAAATCCAACAAACCACTGTTATTTCAAAGATTTACGTTTTAAGTTTTTTCTGAAGTCCCCATGACTGCCTACTTTATACTGTATATGTATATTTTTCCTTTGTCGTGTATTTGGTTTTGCCTCATTTTTTTTTAAGTTTTACATTTAATCAATAGTTTTTAAATTGAATAGTCACATATTTGCAACCCATATTTCGTTTATATAAGTTGACATATACATAACTATTTAATATAATTACCCAGACCAATAATAATTTGTGGTCACGATGTTCCGTATTGTGTCATAAAGCGGATATAAAATCAGAATCAATTATTCTGAACTTACACCCTTATGCTACTAAGATGTATATCTTACAAATTACCCTAATAAGTCATTTATAAAGATGAGTTAGACATATCATATTAAAGAGTATTACACGGCCGTCATAATAGAAAATATATTCTTATGGTTTTCTTCTTATTATTTTGTTTAAACTGAATATTATAATTATAGTTACAAAGTTTTATCTTTCTTTGTAGTGAAATAAACGACATATAAAACAGTAAGATAAACTGCTATTTTAAATTCTGCCTACAACCTAATTAAATCATTGCGAGTTTGGCTCTGTTTTATAACGCTATTAAAAGCGTCGCCAAACGATATAAAATACATAAATAATTATTTTACACTAAAATGGTTGATGTCTTCTCTCTTTTCGCAGTTAGAGAATAAACAATACAATTTTAAAATAAATAACCGTTTTTTAACAATAATTAAAATATAAACATATCGAGTAATAATCAAGACATGCCTCTAAATAATACGCACGAATTTTTCTTTCAATTAAAAAATAAAGTACGTGATAATAATAAAAATAAATTAATAAATCTTAGCACAATCTAATCTCAGTATACATTTTACTGCTTATATAAAATAATTCTAATATGAGTTATTTTTTATAAATATTGTGTCGAGGACAAAATGAAAGAAGTAAAAATAAATGAACCAAACGGCACTGCATTCTAAGTAAATATTAAAGAACGCCCGCAACGCGAACACTGTATTTAGATTCAGAACCTCTTTTGAATAAAATAGCTCTGGGCTACTTGGTATGAGTACCATTAACTAGAAACCTTATCTCTGCAATAAACATAAAAGTATAATTTCTGAAAGGTATGTTTATTGAAACAAGTTAATGAATCGGTTTTTAGCATTATTATTCGCATAATAAATACATTCGCAGCTAATCACAATTTCAACTGTTAATGTATTTCCATAATTCCAAGTCACATTGAGCCTAATAATAATATATATATATATATACAAAACTGCGTATTGTGAACAAAACTAAAAGTAATAAATCAATAATTATTTTTTAATCTATCAAACAATATTGTCTCACATAGATTGGGTATAATATATAGTATAGTGTTCGGGTTTAATGTCCAAGTCGCTAGGCTCTTTGGAGCTGTCGGTCGATCTCTCTTCATATAAAATATTTACACTAGATATTGCTATTATTTTCTACATTTAGTATAGTAGGCAACTTCTATAATTTGACCTAATTGTTATAAATCTATACGAATATTATAAAGCGAAAAAGTTAGTTTGTTTCTTTTAACGTACATATATTAAGAACTACCAGCTGAGTTTCAAAAAATATTTTTGTATTTGATAGAACAATCGTTGAGAAAGGTTCTATGCTATTTCACATCACGGTACTACTAATAGAAGCAAAGCTGTTTTGACAAAAGTTACCAAAACGGAAATTAGTGATTATAAAAAAAAAATTATTGCACGCAAACGAATTCGTGGACACAGCTAGTATTTAATAAACCAACATCAGCAGAAATATCCCGGAATCTAATAGGTAGTCACTGCGTAAAATATATAACATAAATCACACATAACAAAGAACATTTAAATAGTAGGAACTAAAACAAATTACACTCTTCCTCGTCCGGATCAACGAACCGCAGAGGCCACCTCATCTTCCTGAATAATAATCTTAGTGTATTACTTCCTATTTGTCATTTAATTTCACAAGACTCTAATTTATTCGTTACAAAATATATTTGGTTAACAACTGTGTGTCCTTAATTAACTTTAAAGACATTATGCTAACTACTACATATACATACTGTATATATTAATAAAGTTTTTGCCATCAGTTATTGAAAACATATTGAACTTTATACATAGCACGGTGAATAGGTAGTTTTATTGTCTTATTAAATGACCTGAAGGCAATAACTGCTGGTGAGATGAAGAATACTTGATAAATAAGTGGAAAATGTCAATAAAGTTTTCGATGAAGTGTTTTATTGGAATCAATTAATTATTAATCATTTACAATTTAAAGCCTAATAAAAATGAATATCACTACAAATATTCAAAGCTTGCATGATTGCAGGGCTTTTGCTTATGCCCAACTGGCTAGCTACCACCCTCAAGTTGAAAATCTGCAGTCAAATACCTATGCTTGAGTTTCGGCAGTTACACTTGAGAGCCTGTCCATCCACTAAGCCGTGTCCACCATCTTGGGCCACATCATCACTTAAAATCAGTGAGATTGTAGCCATAACGCTAAACCTAAAAAATCTTTATGAACGTATTTATTAAGAAAGACATTATTAATCAGTCACCATTTAATTTAAAGCTATTCTCGAATAATATTAGTTGAAGGCGAAATGCACAAGGGCACTGAATCGGCAATAAAACAGTACAAAAATATTTCCAATTAATTGCCTTTCATTTAATATCTTATATACAGTTTCATCCATTTATTAAAACGCTTATTGATTTGTACCTATACTTACATTTACCTTTATTTATCATGAACAATTTATTATTTAATCACTACATTTTTAATTACAATAATTTTCATCTATTTATTTACTAGGAAAATAGTAAATAATTCAAAATCAAGTACATAAAGTACTCAAATATAGCTAGAAATAATATTCCATAGTACTTATAATTGATGATACTATTTAGTAATATTCTTATTACAATTGAATTGACAGACTATTTTATCAGCTATTTATTTTATTTACTTGTAGAAGGATTGACTTCAATCATAACTTACTTGAATATATTAATAAACACAATAATCTTGATAACAAACTGTTTCTGTAAGAACCATCCACTCTGCCGTCGTTGTTCAATTAAATCAGCTAGGTACATCGCATCTGATTAGTGTTGTTAATAATTATTACGATTCTTTCTTAGTCATAGAACTAAATTAGAAATTTTAATATTAACAAAGGTTACTTTATAAAAAAAATCCTTTAAATATACATACATTGTTTTATATCGTACGTCAAACAGTTTTTATTACTGAGCCCGTGAGTTAGTTCGCGTGTAACTGTAATTTTTTGCCCGGTTTTGTAACTTTTTGCAATATAACGTTGCTCCTGTTGATGCTAACGTGATAATAAAAAGTCTAAATCTTTCAGCAATGATTGCTTTATCAAACAAAACGAAATTTTAAAATCCGACTTATAGTTCCTAAGATTAGTGCGTTCAAACAAACAAACCAACTTTACAGCTTTATGATATTAATATACATTGTGGGCTTACTATACAGGGCTTAAAGGTGCGCTGAAAACGTTAAGTAAATATACTTGATGCCAATATCTACAAATATTATGTACTTTAAAACGAACTTAAAATAACAATTTTATTTCTTGATAGAAATATTGTAAAGAACTTAGTGTTCTTCTTCACTCTCTTATTTAATGAAAACTTATCTATAGGTTTTACCAATGTCAAGCAGAATAGCAGTCTTGTAAACTTCCAAGTTTTATAAAACGCTATAACAAAGATAAGTCAAATTCACCAAGAACTTTTGAGGCAACTAACCAACCTTGCCCCGAGTTAATGATATTTATTATTCATTTCACCCAAGCACAATCAACAATCTATAACACGAGAAAAGTTACCTACGCACAGTGATTCGGGTAGAACAAACTAGCGGGACAATATTCATGACGTAATTTCCTGGAACCACTGATAACAAGTTTTAAACAATCTCCCCCCAGGTAACGAATTCCAAGAATTAATTTGTTTACCATCTCATAAAGGTCTCTTATCAGGGGGTCAAAGTAACCCTTATAAGAGAGATCATTTTCGTTTGCAAATCATTTGCATTTTATGCACACTTGTATTAAATTGTATTAAATACACATATTTTAAATTGGTAGTAAAGTGAAATGAGTTTTTTGTGATGGAATATTTTGTTGAAGGTATGTAGAAAGGTATGACTTATATATTTTTTTTTAAATTAGGTGTTCTTTTGGTGTAATATCAATTTGTAAATGTATAAATAAATCCAGCAAATTTTACATTCATTGTAAACTTTAAACAGTAGCAACTTTTTTTGTCCACATATATCGACCTAGATTTTTTTATATGTAATACCTACAACATTCATATATATTATAGACGCCGAAAGGGCCGGAAAGAATTTTTTTTTTCAGAACGAGTCTTGACTATGATGAAAATGTAGTTTTCTTTGAAGAATGGCTATAACATGATAAAATTTAACGAAACAATGTTTTTTTTTTATTATATAAGTAAATTTTTTAATACGTCTGGTGATGACGATTCTCTACTCAAAATGAAAATATCAAGCTTTTCAGCAAAATTCAATCAAAAATAGACTTCTTTAAAGTGAAACAAAGAAATGTTTCTAATCAAACATAAAGATTGGTTAGAGGTATCCAGAATCGAAATAAAGATGTGTTAACCAGCCGTGCACTTCAACATCATCAGTGGCTCTTTCCGTAGGGCGATCTAGAAATTAATTTGAAGACTTATCAACGAAAACGAAGAGACGGAGAGTAGGAGATATTTTGGAATCGCGAAGTGCAAATGAGCTTATTAAAGCAGCTGAGTTAGCAATAATATTTTGTAAATTAATAAATGTGGGTACTATCATTATAATTTTAACTTTTTTTTCCCAGAAATTTCTTTGTAAACAAACGTGATTGTGCTTTACACACATGTTAAACATTTTTCTTTAAGCTACATACCTTTCAATTAAAATAAGCTATGAATCGTAAAAATCGTACCCAGTGTTGATAAATGTGAGTGTGTATGTGTGTTTTTACTTCATTACCTGCAGTCACACGCATTTGCGATACGATTGTAAAACCATTACAAGCAAGTAGCAAAGATATTTTCGGTAGTAGAGAAAAACAATTCAATTGAAACCAAATTTGTTATTACAACATAACAACAAATGTTCTAGCTATTTTTATCAATTCCAAGAACCATAAAAATATCTTCTTTTTAGTTTCGCTAAACCGTAAACCAATATTCTTACACCTACATATTTCGCTTAATACACATACAGTATACATTTTTCAACTTTTTTCTTTAAATAACTTAAGAGACCTGGTATATACATAAACAATTTAAATAAGTGAAGAAATAATATTATACCGCTAGCTTGAACTAGTCGAGACACTGCTACGTTACATAACATAGAACAAGAGAAGGCAATTTTAAGAATTAAAATTTAAATCCCAAACTGACAGATTTCCTTCCAAAAACTCTATATCTCTTCTCTCTTGACTACATACTCACAGTAGTTGGCATACGTTATCAAATTAGGCCTGTAAAAGTATAATGCAAGTTGAAATTTAATGAGGTAGTCTCTGATAGCCTCTGCTGTCCGTAAGATCTTTAAAAACATACTTGGTTCTTTCAAATTACACACAACACACATAAATGCAGTATCAGGTGTTAATTTTTATGAAAATCTTTGGATCGTAATATAATTCTAACTGATAATAAAATTTTATTTCGTTTATGGCTCAAAAACCATGACCGGTAAATATTCCGAGGCTATGGGGGACAATGCGACGAGACGTTTAGGGAAGTGCGTGACCGGACTCGCAAGTTATTATCGAAGGCAGAGCTGGCGAAGCATGCGATAGCTTCATAAAAAAAATATATCGATAAATGTAATATAAGTATTAAACTGATACTTACGTTTATTATTATTTTTACCATAAAATATAACAACCTCAATTATAAAACTTTATATTTATCGTCGTAAATATTAATAATAGCACAAAGCAAATAATTATAATAATGGCGCATAACAATAAGCATAATTGCACAAAGTAGTAATAATCAAATGAAAGACAAGTTGAAATCAGTCAATATTAATATGCAGCCAAGGTCGACATCGGCTATAATTCATTTCTGTTTAAAACAAGTTCGCCGGTAGATAATAGTTAAAGCAGAGAATATACCGCCATACTTACATTAGATGAAAAACATGTTTCTATCTTGTAAACTGACATTTAGAAGATTTTTAAGTGTACAAAATGTTAATGAAAAAAAAATACTTAGCCGCCTATTGATGAATTTTATTTTTCAAATCAGACTCGACGGGAAATTAATCTTAATAGATATTAAAGACAAAATAACTTAACGTAATATTATGAGCTTTAATTGAATCTGGAACATTATTTATCATTATCTTTGGCAACGCATATTATAATAAAACAGAATAAATTTAAGTGGGTACTATGTACATTATTCTCCATTTTTATCCCCATTCTAACCTATTCCAATATTTTATAATTGTCCTTTTTAATTAGGATTGGCGAGTTCCCTCCAAAATAATAAATATGGATCCCAATGCCATATATTTCCATTTAATTTTAAACTAAGCAAAGATTGTATTATGGTAGTTAAACTGCTGATTATATACTGAACACTAAGATAGGCCATTTACAATTATGATCAGCTCTTAAAAATTACCATAACCTCTCGCCTCCTTGGTAGAGCATTACCACAGCGCTTTGTCACCTGTCCCTGATAAATTCAATAAGTTTTAAATAAATCGATAAACTCTACCGAGCAAGGTACATCACTAGCGCGATAAACTTCACGCGGCTGGCATTCTATAAAAGTGCATTGTACACCTCTTGGAAATCATACTACGTCATCTCTACACGTCTACGTATAGACAATGAATAAGTTGGCTCTGTATTCATTTTTATTACATGTTTATATCAACTGAACACTTTTACAAATATTTATTTAATTACTCGACGATGGCACGTACTTTATACCCTATTTTTTATTTATACTTAAGGTATAGCGCTCTGGCCATAATCTCATCTGATCTTAAGTGAAGATACGATCCAAGTTAGTAGACACGTTAAACCTGTGGAGGAATTGGGTATTGGTATTTGTAACACACCTATTAGTATTTGGCGGCAGATTTTCAACTTGAGAATGGTTGCTAGCCAGGCGAGCATTAGAAAAAGCCCTACCACCATGCTATGGTTTTGACGCGAAGTCGTACACACAACCACTGAGCTATCATTGCTTCAGTAATTTTAGACTAAAGATTTTGACGTAAAGATGATGCCGCTTAAAAATTTAACAATTAAGAATTTATGACATATTGATATCACCGTAACTTTATATTTATATTATACTAGATTTTACGCATGGCTTTGCTCACCTTAATATTGATTATGTCAAACAAATCGGATGACGCAATAAAAACAATAAAAAGTTTCATACAAAGTCTATCCCACTCTATACCCCACTTCCAATAAGGTTTACGCGAGAAAAAGTACCCTATCACCGTCTCCAGTTTCCCTTCTATCTCTATACCAAAATTCATCATAATCGATTTAACGGTTTAGGCGTGAAAGGGTAACAAACAAATTCACTTTCGCATTTATAATATTTGTAAGGATAAAGTTACAATAATAATTAGATAACACGAAGTTATGGAATTTCAATTACTGAATTAGCGTCTGATTAGAATAGTACAGATTGAGCCATATTTTTAAATGCTTAGTAAGAAATTAGCCCTCAAATACAGCTTCTGGAACACATCTCTAGATGCTTGATTTTTAACTTGACGTAATGGCTACTTAAGCGGGCATTAGCAAATGCTATGTTTCATCACTGTTTTCTTTCACCGGAAGCTCAAGCTCATATTGTCTAGTATAACACAATTACACCAGATATCATCAATTACATCAATCGTCAATTCATAAATTATATCTAATTCCCTATGACTGCTACTGTGCATGCATTATTATGAATATATAGACTTCTTTATATTATTTTCACATATACTATACATGATTTTGTTTAAAGCTTATCAGTATCATAAGAAAAAATCCCAGTGTAATACATTTTTCAACAAAATCTATTTAAAATAAAGAAATGGATTTACTTTCTTTTCCGATTTTTTAAAGCATTATTGATAAATTTTATAATTTCAATTTAAATGCAACACACGATAGGTAATTTATTTTTATTCTTATATTGCCAAATTCGAGTTCAATGCCTTATTAACATTACTGTCTGGCAAAAAATTTGGATAAAGATATATTGACTGTACCGACTGACCTTCAGACTTACTAATATAATAATAATAGAAGCTACCTTATTTTATTTTTATAAATTGTTGTTACGCATTCAGTAATTTTTAGGTAAATAATTATAAATCTTTAATAATTATAATCAATTATTTGGTACCATATAATATAAGGCGATAAAGTTCGTTTTATTAGACCTCGTCCCGCCGGTATACACGATCTTAGCAAGTCTTGTCGCGATAATCGAAACAGACATTAGCATGCAGATGTGACTACAAGGTTCGTCATATAATTCGCCGAATTCTGACAACGAACTTATGTTACTACACTCCAACACGAACGTTCACGCGGTAATGAAGCTGTACCATAATATACAATACTTTCCCCTTTTTTTCTGTTCATAGGTCAGCCCACTTTTTAAAACAAATTATAGTTCCATTAATGTCATTTACACATTTAAGTATGGACACTGTCCATGGTGTCTGGCAACACGGGACTTTGAAGTGTAGCCGTGCTGCGTTTTAGTGGCTGGTGTTGGGTGATTAGCACCCGATGAGTCACCACATGTCCTTCACGCTTTCACCTGATGTAACTTGTATTGCATTTGCGCTTTGTGATAAGGACGTCCATAAAGAATAGGATGTTGAACACTATGTTAATAAAAAAAGGTCAAACGTGCATAAAGCATTCATAATATTTATAGGAGGACTACCCACGAAGAAATCCTTCGAAACGTCGATGAATTGTTTCGATATGAAATAAATAAAATAATTAAAGCTTTCTACTCACTCCGAAAATAAATGTAAGCGTAAGAATTACCCGCTTTACATGCGAGGGCCAACCTTGAACATGAAGTCGACGAAATAAAACAAAGGTATAATCTACATAACATTATATTTATATATACACGGTAACTATACACAGTATGTAAATTAAAATTTAACACTTATATAAATATATACATAAAACCTCACGTATTAGATAAAATCGAATTTTGAAATTGAATAACATTAGCTTCAATGACGACATAACTTTGGACTTTTAGTAATATTTGCTATTTTTTAATATTGCAACACATTATTTGCTTATATTTTAAAATATTTGCTGACTACATATAGCTAGTAGGTATGTATACCTACGTTTGTTTATGAGCATATTTATGGGACTGTTAGTAAATTTTACTTTTTAAAATTGAAAGTTAATTAAATAAAGAACTGACGAACAGAAATTTCCTACTTTTGCTTTGAAAAAATATTTCCTTTTTGTAATATTATAAGCAATTATAGTATTATCGTGGTCTAATACTGTGTTGTAATTAAGTTTGTGTTTAATTCGAAATGTATCATAGTATGTACGTATAAAGGTGTACAGTAAAATACAATCAATTAAATTAAATTATCTAAAACTCACAATAGATGACAAAATAAAGTATAATCTATTTCAAAGATCTCTGATTTTTGTGAAACTTAATCCTATATTCGATTATCGTCTAATAGTACATTGCTACATAAAAGGTTCAATAATGTGAAATTGTCGCTTTGTTAAATTTCCTTGCAACACCTTGCCAAACATTTTTCTCCTCGGCAACAGACCCAAGCCACGTACAAAAGCAATCAAACAGATCCGGTTTTGTTTACCTCGTTGTGCCTTTCACAAAACTGTTAAATTTAACAACTATATTATATCACAATATATTGTGAAACTGTATGGTTCAGCAATAATGATACCTTCCGACACAATATCAAACAGCCCGAGTTCAAATACCTCAATTAGTTTAAACAAACAAAAGAAATTGAGAGAAAACCACAGAATGGTTTTGTCACAATTTCTGTAAATTCTAAATGGAAATTCTAAAAGTAATTTTAAATATTATTACTCTTAAGTTGGTAATTTATTGACATCCACATAGATAGGTATATTCCTGCACAGTTGTCCATACAGTGCACTTGAATTCTGAACCTTATTTCTCTGTGTGTTTGTGTTTCTCTTTGACAATAAACCGTTAAGATAGCAAGAACTTTAGTACAAATTGTAACAATTTATATATTCCGAGAATGTCCAAATATTCTATTTTTTTTTTTAATAAACACAAGTCTACGATAATATCACAGCAGCAAACAGGGCGATGTGGGAACCGGGACAGAACTCCCGGTTGAACACATCTTAGCCTCCTGTAAGGAGCAAAACTATCCCGTGCACGAGGAGCATTGGATGTACCACAGTATTACAAACGATCTTTACGACCTCGTCCTTGTCACCTTGGACCGCTCCAAGGAACGCAAGGAAATTTTTGCACTCAAGTCAGTATGCGATCTCTCCGACATAGCTGTCGAGACCCCCCACATAAAACACGCTCCCATGCAATGCCACAACTGTCAGGCATACGGACACTCAGCTAGAAACTGTCACATTAAGCCTAGGTGCGTTAAATGCTTAGGAGATCACTCCACTAGGGAGTGCCCACGTATGCCCGAAACCCTCGAGCCACCAAGCTGCGTCTTATGCGGCAAGGCCGGGCACTCCGCCAACTATCGCGGGTCTGAACGCGCCCCACGCACGCGACGATCTTGTACACGCATCCCGCACCACGCGCCTTCAGCGCACGCCGCGGCAGCACGCCCCGGCCCGCCACCGCCCATGTCAATCCAGGCCTCCCCGAGCCTGCCAGGCTCCGCGCGAGTCACTCCCGCTCAAGCCCCGCCTACCACATGGGCTCCCAAACCACAACCCCCGAAGGCCAATCCCGCGAGCTCTAATTTCAAAGCCTAAATTAGATCGCAGGCCTTTTAAAAGATTTTGATGTAGATGACATCATTGCTTTCGATCATATGATTAGCTCCACCGACGGAATAGACCGCCTAAAGGCCGTCACCTCTTACCCTGACCTTGTACGCACCGTGCAAAACCTCGTCCGCGCTTCGTCGTAATTAGTGTTCGCAATGAAGTATAGAATTAGACCCCGGGGCCTTTCTGTATCCTTTTTTAACACGTGTAGCATTTTACCCCAACGCGACTTAGTAGCCTGCTTCCATAAGGAGCGGCAAATCGACGTGTTCCTCGTACAGGAAACTTTCCTCAAACCAAAATTCCGCGCTCCCGCGATCGCAAACTACAAAATAATAACAGACGATCGTACTGGTGCAAGAGGCGGCGACACGCTCATATACTATAGAAAATCAATATACTGTATGCGAATAAAACCTCCCCAACATACTAATCTAGAAGTATCAATATGCAGAGTGGGCATGAACGGTAATCCCACGATCCACATCCTATCCGTGTACCTCTCGCCTAGGAAAACCCTCCTCCAGTCGGATCTGGAAGCGCTCTTCGCGAACGGTGAATCTGTAATCGCGTACCACCGATAACGGTAAAGAACTATTCCGCCTAGATTACTCACTCACCTTCGATGTGATAGCTCCCTCAGAGCCAACACATTTTCAAAGCAACTGCCGGCCCTCAGTTTTAGACATTGCCATCCTCAAAAGGGTCGCCCTCCAGGCACGACATATCGAAGTCGTACATGAACTCATCTCCGATCACCGCCCAGTAATACTCCTCCTTGGTCAACCATTCTCCCCCCTCAGTCAAAGTAAGTGAGAGAGTCCCAGGTCGGTCACCTCCAGAATGCCATCGAGGAAACCTCGAAAGAGGTGAAAGCGGCGAACGATCGCTGTTTTATACTCCTCGACGACATTCGGAGACTGATCACGGAGCTCACGATTCTTACCTGACGGAGGAAAACCGCACACGGTAACGCAGTCTTCAAAGGCTAGTCAAGTCCCACATCTCCGAACTTCGCTCCCAAAGATGGGATAGTCTTCTAAAGGATCTCAAACCCTCTCACCTCGCCTTCTGGGAGCTCGTTCGCAAACAGAAGAGCAGCTACATAGCCGACACGCCTCCACTAGACAAAGGCCCAAACCTTCCGCCCGCCTTCGAGAGTATTGAAAAAGCTGAACACCTCGCTAATACGCTTGAAGAGCAATGCTCCCCTAACACATATGACTATCACGACATAGATCCCAAGCACTGGGAGAGGGTCAACGAAACAACACAAACAAGAAAGGAGACCTTTCCTTCAGTAACATTAGACCCAGTTACTATTGACGATGTCCGCGCGATTAATTAAGGCCTTAAGCTAAGGAAAGCTCCCGTTCCCGACGGAATCAGGAATGAAGTGCTCAAACTTCTTTCCGACAAACTCGTAGCCCTTCTGGTTCGCATCTTCAATGCGGCCATAAGCCATTGCCATTTTCCAGCTGCCTAGAAAAAGGCCACAGTAATAGGCATCCGAAAACCCGTAAAAAAACCACCCTACCTGAAAGCTACCGCCCAATCATCCTCCTCAACACAATAGGAAAAACCTACGAGCGGCTCCTTCGGACCGACTCTAATCTGTTCCACAGACAAAGACGTCTCCCACCCGATAAATTCGGCTTCCTTCGGAAGCACTCATGTACCCGCCAAGTGCTCCGCCTCACGGAGCACATTCTTTCCAACTTCACGGAGCTACGCCTTCCCAGGCGCACATTCACCGTCTTCTTCGATGTTGCCAAAGCCTTCGATAAGGTTTGGAACGAAGGCCTCATGCACAAACTGAACCTTTTCGACGTCCCTGACAGACTTATTTATCTAATCATCAACTACTTTGAAATAAAACTAATTTAAACGGATTTTATCGCGGTTATTTATTGATTTTGATCCCGACGTTTCGAAAGCTTAACATCACACAGTGACATGAACTTTTCTGGACAACCTACACCTCAGTCCGCTCCGTGACCACGAAGGCTGAAAAGCTTTCGAAACGTCGGGATCAAAATCAATAAATAACCGCAATAAAATCCGTTTAAATTAGTTTTATTTCAATGAATAATATTCGCGTAAACATAAGAAATCATTACATCAACTACTTATCTAACCGCTCTTTCGGCTATAAAGTAGACGGTGTTCTCTCATCACTTCACCCCATCAGGTCGGGCGAACCCCAAGGCTCCATCGTAGCACCCTGCCTATTCAACCTCTTCGTCAGTGATATTTCATACTTCACCGACGTTCAATCAGGCCTCTATGCCGATGACACTCATCTACAGCTCAGATAGACATAGAACTCGTCTCTATCACCGCATCCAAAAAGCTGTCTACGTATGCGGGTCCTGGTCGCTCAAGTGGCGCAAAGGACTCAACTCGGAGAAAAGAATAGCCATCATGTTCGACCCCCAAAGTTTCAAGAATATCCCGGAAACGATACACCTTGAATAGGTTATATAATTATAATTAATAATTAAAATAAAAAATAATATATAATTATAGAATAGCATTCGCCCCAAAAACTCCTGCCAAGCTGTGAAAGCCCCTCCGGCTAACAGCGTATGTCCTTTCGAAAAAAAAAAAACAAAAAAAAACATATATTCTTAAGTGTTGACTTGACTTCTCAATTTATTGCAATAAATTTCTTTTTACGATATGTTACATAAGAAAATAAATAATAATATTGAAATCAGAGCGACTAGGATATGATATGTTTATTTTGGAAAAAAAAAAAATTACAAAAAAATATAGCAACGGCAATTTACTATGTCAAGTGGTTTTAATTTATTATAAATCGCGCAACCTTTATGACCCATTACGAGTCGTCCAGCACCACACTAAGGGTGTAACATTCAATAACAAAATTCCCTGAGGTGGAAAAGGGACGTAGAAATTATTCCGTTGTCACCACAGTGAAGATATATTTTTTGTAAGACCCGTCAACCCCACTCACTTTGTGTTTAAGAAACAAAACATTTTAGTGATGTTCTCGTTTTCTGTAATGTATAAATAATATAGATATTTATTTCCTTCTTTATTTATATAGACTGCTAGAACAAACATCAAACTGTACCTCAAACCTGTACACTTCACAGTGGTTACATAGATTTTGTAGGGAAACTTTACTTGTTTAATTTATTTAGTCTAATGTATAAGATAATCGTCGAAACGGCAAAAAAATACCTTGCACTAGTTTGTCTTCTTCTGGATTTCTTTAGCTGAGTATTGCCATAAAGCCCACTGAACTCGTAAAGAAACCCCCCAAAGTTACAGCATCAGTCAGAATACGAAAAAATGTATAAGTACATACATATATTCAATAGGTAGTTTTATTGTCGCTATGCTAGGTTCATAACACGATTACACGAAAACGCTGTTGAAGCTTACCAATTCATATATTCCCGCAAAACCACTGATAAGTAAGCAATTTTACATCGTAATCTGATTAAACATCTCTTTATTATGACTATTCTTACGTACTTGTTTTACTGAATCAAGAAAATATTTTCAAATAAATAATAATCCATTCTCTGTTTTGATAACCAGGATCAATTTATCGATAAACTAATACAAGTCACACAACTAGCAACATCACTAATACAGATGCCTGCGGGAGTCACAATTGCAGGGTTGGGTTAGGTCAGGTGGCACACTCCAATGCACATGTATTCGAAGAGCTTGAATTTACTTATGACATTCGTGCCTTACAAACATTGAACTGATTTTGTATGTTGTTTTTTTTAGAATGAATCCAGTTAAAGAATTTATTATAACTTGTAATCAACCACGGTTATACTATACGCAATTTTACTAATACCCAGGTTTTGGTAAGGAAAATGTCCAATATGAAGAATTCACGTATATATTTTATATTCAGAATTTGTTTAAAACAGCATTAATGACATTATTGACCGTTACAGAAATATTTCAGAGAAACCTGAATGGTTGTAAAATATTATTGAATTTGACGTCATGATTTTGCCTGTGCATTCTCTTATGGCCGTTTTTTCACATTACCGAGCTATTATAAATAATTCAAATTACAACTGTTTTAAGTATTAAATGGAACTAAATCAGTTAACAGTTATTTTCATTCGGCATTGAAAAAAAAAAACCATTAAACATGAAATAACAATTGGGTAAATAAATCGTTTTAATATGAGTTAAGGATAAACCAAAAGTTTATGAAAATCACTGTCATATTATTTATCATTACAAGCTAGAACATAAACTAACAGACGACTCAGTTGTTACATCAAATCTATTTACATAATACTTTTAATTTTATCTGATACGAAATTTGTATTTACAAACAACAAATATGTATATCGGTTCTAAAATTATTTTTGATATTTCTTTTTTTTTCTCAATGCGCCACAATTTTATACCAGTCTTAAGTCAAGCAATATGGCAGCAAGGATATTTTATTTAAAATTTCGGCATTTTTTCTAATATTTGATTATTTACCGTTGCCTATACCTGAGTAAATTCTCGAAAGCAACACTATAATTAATCTAAGACTGATTATCTTGACTTTACGTGTTTACTAACATTGTGTGCTAAGGTAGAAAGACACTATTAAAATATTCGTTATATGTAATATATAATTTACCCATAATTATAAGATGAATTATAGCTAGCAATTTGCGCTCTGAAATTAACCTTTACATTTAAATAAATATGTAGCAATACTTGATTGACGAGAAAAAACGATTAACAAAACGTAAGAAACATTAACATATACTTAATATTTTTTCACAAGTATTAAGAATTTTACAGACCTCACCTCACTGGTGCCGAACACAAAATATGTTGACGTTTAAAACTACGCAGCACACTGTCATAAAACTAAAGCACAGCAGTGATTTATATATAAATTACGGCAGTCGTGTAGTATCGAAAATGTATTAAATATAATATAGATATGTAATATAAATAAAATATCTTAGTCACCAGTCACAAATTTATAAGCCCCCGTCTTGTCGTTTGAAACTAAGATATACTAGTTCAATAACAATGGCGTTATAAGGGCAGCAGTAATATTATAAAACAAAAGAAGAATACTTGCACAAACTAGTTTTATTCGTGTGGATCGCAACTACCACGCGACTACTACCATCGTGGCACGCTTAGATGTTCCAGGATAAACCGGTCCACTTCCATAAAAGCTTTACTTAGCATATTTCATGAGTAAGTATTACCATTATACGCTTTTACAAGTTCATAATCATAATCACTCTACAAAATATTAACTTGCATACATGCTCTTTTTATATTTAAAGGACAACATGTCATCACCCACAAACTCCCGGACGCTCACATAATCGGATTTTAATATTTCGTTAATCAATTACCCGTCGATCACTTAACGTCATTCCTGAAACCCTAGGCGTGAACATGCAACTAAAACCGGGGAGGTAGAAATACACCAGCTCAACTGATACCTAGCATCTCACATTTACCATGCATCGCTTATAATTCGATGGGTCATTGAAAATTGGTTATGACCACATGGTGTCGCGTAGGGAGGCAAAGGGACGAGGCGTGGGAACGAATCAGGCGCACATATGGACCGCAGCTTTATCTGGGTATTACACGACGTGTGTATTAATAAAAATGTTTAGCTAACACAATGTATACCGATCTCGTAATGACCGGGCTCCACATTTACATTATGTTGTATCGTACGTCATTTTTTGTATACAATTCAATATAAGGGTAATGCTATGAACCCAAGCTGCACTGCACTTGTTCAAGATGTGATTAAATTGTGATCTATTTAAACTACCTATCATATTCTTTTACAAGAATAATGTTAACAACGTGTTGTAATAATGTTGCATAAATAAGAATATAGATGCGTAAGATGTTAAGCTAAGTTATATATCACATATAATATGTTTAGTCTAGAAAGTGTTACGATTTTAATTATTTTTATATATTAAAAATAATTAGTAGTAGATATTATCTATGTTTGTGATATTAATTAAGCAAGTTCATACCTGCAGATATTCTAACGGTTAAGAGTAGGTATCGGTAGGTATGGGTAGGTAGAGTAAGGTATCTTTGGTCGTATCTAGTTGTATTCACATATAATTTTTTTTTTGCAATCAATGTTAAATCTGAATACTTATATTTAGTAGGTATCACATTTTTTATCCCTTTTGGAAAATCGCATTCTAAATGGATAGTGCCGAGGACCATGATGCCGATTAACAAAGTCAAGTTCAAGATGACTGATTTATTCTAATTTATCGCTCCGCTAATTGGCTGAATTCCAAAAATTATATGGAGATTTACTACGCACAATTCCCAAGATATACACTTTAATGTTCATATGGATTTGTCTATTAGTTCTGCGGGACAGCTCCGCTACCCGGCGTGCGAGGTGTCCTGCCGTGTTGCGCTCCCGCGAGTGTTGACCACCCGCGTGACGTCACACTTATACAGAACGCCTGCGCGGTAGTGCGCCACCACGAACTACACTTTGCTGCCATGGCGTCAAAACCTGGCAGCAAAACGACCAAAGGCCCTTTTAAGGGCCAAACCACGAAGACTCCGCCTCAAACGAAGACCCCAAGCAAGCCTAAGAACCTGACCGAAGCCTCCACGATGACCCCCGCACCCCCCACCAGACTCCGAGTGGACCTAACCACCCCCCCTAGCCGCACCCTGCCGGTAGATACCAGTCTACCGTCATCGAGCGGATCGCAACTGCTTCACCGATCCCGTAGACGACATCACTAGGGAAAACGCGCTCCTTCCTGCCGTCTCTTCAAACCGTTCGTGTCCGCGCACACGCCCGCGTAACCGCAGGTCTCGCCGCCGAGGCCTTACGGTTAATTTCACTCCCGCACACCCGCCGCGGCCTCCCTCTGCAGACGCTCGAGCCTAGGTCCGATCCTCCGGAAAGGAGCCCTCGAGCGACTCTTCTCGCGCGATACAGTGACACTCCACAACACTGAGAGTACAACATCACACTGCATACCAACCGTTTTTTTTTTTTTTTTTCGAATGGACATATGCTGTTAGTCGGAGGGGCTTTTACAGCTTGGCAGGACTTTTTGGGGCGAATGCTGAGGGCACTCAGCCCAGAGGCAGCGAGCACAAGGGTGCCGTTGTGGCTGGCCCTTGGCATGGACTGCTGCCGGAAGGAAGTGCATACCACCCGTGCTCACCCACACGCTAAGTACACGGTTCTGTAAGGGACCAAAAACCTGTGGCCCTGCCAGTTGTTTGGCACTTTTTTTATTACGATTGGATGGATTTTTGGTTACTTTTGATGTTATCCTTTAC
Organism: Actias luna; assembly: GCA_039707435.1. Lineage (NCBI taxonomy): Eukaryota > Metazoa > Arthropoda > Insecta > Lepidoptera > Saturniidae > Actias > Actias luna. The sequence continues at coordinate 8,314,714 of JAZHAC010000002.1, read as the reverse complement.
CTTTAAAGTTCAATTAATAAAATTCTAATTTATTTCAGATAATACAAGCACCAGAATACTAGTTAGACCACGGTAGTTCACGGTCGTTTTGATGCGAAGACTACGTCCTTCCAACTCCGACTAATCAAACGTAAAACAGTACAGTACAATCCACTCCACCGACTTCCTTGCCTCTCCTAACAATTAGTATTTTTAACACCTAACAAATTAGTATTTTATCTGAAGGCCTACTCCAGTAGGCCAGCTCCTATTATTTTATAATATTTTTTCTCTTCCGGCAGCAGTCCATGCCAAGGGCCAGCCACAACGGCACCCTTGTGCTCGCTGCCTCTGGGCTGAGTGCCCTCAGCATTCGCTCCAAGAAGTCCTGCCAAGCTGTAAAAGGCCCTCCGGCTAACAGCGTATGTCTTGTCGAAAAAAAAAAAAAATCGAGCGGATCGCAGCCAGACACAAGCTTCGATAAGGACTTGTCAGCGCTAACGAAGTTCATGGACGCGAACGTCCTATCCTCCGAGATGCTCTGCTGGATGGCGCTATACCTGCGCATCAAAGAAGCAGAACATACCGGCAAGAAGCCCAGCAATGACGACGCGGCGGCGTGAGAACTCGCCGCTGCAGGAATCGTAGCTCCGCCACCGATTCCGCAAGATAGCCCGCTGTTTTTTTTTTTTTTAGGGCTTTTACAGCTTGGCAGGACTTTTTTGGGGCGAATGCTGAGGGCACTCCACCCCCAGGCAGCGGGCATAAGGGTGCTGTTGTGGCTGGCCCTTGGCATGGACAGCTGCCGGAGGAGAAAATAATATATACAATAGTAAGGATTGGCCTACTGGAGTAGGCCTGTAGATAAATAATGATTGTTTGTAGAGGCAAGGAAATCGGTGGAGTGGATTGTACTGTACTGTTCAAGTTTGAATGGTCGGAGTTGGATTTTGTTGGTGGAAGGACGTTGTCTTCGCATCAAAACGACCATGAATTGTATAAATCTGAACTATAATCAAAAAGAAAAAGTGTTAAAAAGGCAAACAACTGTCAGGGCCACAGGTTTTTGGTCCCTTACAGAACCGTGTACTTAGCGTGTGGGTGAGCACGAGTGGTATGCAGTGTTATGTTGTACTCTCAGTGTCGTAGAGTGTCACTGTTTCGCGCGAGCAGAGTCGCGCGAGGGCTCCTTTCTGGAGGATCGAACCTAGGTTCGAGCGTCTGCAGAGGGAGGCCGCGACGGGTGTGCGGGAGTGAAATTAACCGTAAGGCCTCGGCGGCGAGACCTGCGGTTACGCGGACACGAACGGTTTGAAGAGACGGCAGGAAGGAGCGCGTTTTCCCTAGTGATGTCGTCTACGGGATCGGTGAAGCAGTTTCGTGGCCGGCGTGCGAACCAAACGGCTTGAGGGTTTGCAGTATAGTTGACTGCTTTTACTATTACGGGATTTGAGTGAGCTTCGGCTTTTTCAAATAATTTTTAGTGTGTTCGCGTATGTAAGCGTATATGGACGGGAGATTCATGTCCTTGTGGAGGTCTATGTTGCGGGCGTAAGATGGGGCTTAGACCATTGTGCGTATGAATTTATTCTGGAAAACTTGTAGTTTTTCCAGGTTTATTATTGCTGCATGTGCAAAGACTGGGCAGCTGTAAGTCAGGATGGGGCGTATACAAGTCTTGTAGATTGTAAGCTTATGTCTGAGTGACATTTTACTTTTCGAGGAAGTGAAATTACGTAGCAGGGCCGAGGCGGTGTTGGCCTTTTTGATTACGTAATCGATATGGTGGGTGAAGATTAGGTGTTTGTCGAGTACTACGCCTAGGTATATGGTTTGATTTACCCAGGCGATATCGACACCGAAGAGGTGTAAGGAGCCTTCGAGTGGCTTGAAGTTATGGGGATCGAACATAATAGCCGAGCTTTTATCTGGATTTAATCCTATGCGCCATTTTAGACACCAGGATCCGAAAACAAAGATGGCTTGTGAACTCGATTTGTAAGGATGGCTCTGTTCCTACCTGAGCTATATATGACAATGTCGTCGGCGTAGAGGCCTACTTGGATGTCATCGAGGATTGGGATGTCGCTGACATATAGATTGAATAGACAGGGCGCTAGAATGGAGCCTTGGGGGACTCCAGAGCGAATAGGATGGGGCGAGGAGAGAGCTCCGTCTACTTTGCAGCAGAAGGAGCGATTTGATAAATATTGTGTGATTAAGTGGACAAGTCTGTCCGGAACTTGGTATTGGTGGAGTTTGTGAATGAATCCTTCGTGCCAGACCCTGTCGAAGGCTTTGGCAACGTCGAAAAAGACTGCGAGAGTGCGTCTGGGGAGGCGTAGCTCCGTAAAGTTGGAGACTACGTGTTCCGTGAGGCGAAGAACTTGGTGGGTGCATGAGTGCTTCGGCCGGAAGCCGAATTGCTGATCCCGAAAGAGATATTTGTCGGATACGGCGGCTTGGAGGCGGCTTAAAATATATATAATAATCCACTCGTATATTTTGCCTTAGGTGTTAAGTAGGCAAATAGGACGGTAGCTTTCTGGGGAGCAGGCTTTTTTGCCTGGTTTCCGGATACCTATGATGGTGGCCCTTTTCCAGACGGCTGGAAAGTGGCAATGAGATATGGCCGCATTGAGGATGCAGACCAGAAGCGCTATGAGTTTGTCAGGAAGAAGCCTTAGGACTTCATTCCTGATACCATCAGGGCCGGGAGATTTCCTAGGTTTGAGTCCTTTTATTATCTAACGGACTTCGTCGGTGGTGACCGGGTCTGGGAGTTCTGATGGGGGGGTCTCCCTTATTGAATTTATTGTTCGGTTGATCCTTTCCCAGTGTTCGGGATCTAAGTCTTGATATTCGTAAGAGTTGGGGGAGCATTGTTCCTCTAGGGTGTTAGCGAGGAGCTCCGCTTTGTCTCTGCTCTCGAAAGCAGGGGGGAGAGTGGGGCCTCTGTCTAGTGGGGGTGTGGTTGAGGAGTAACTGCTCTTTTGTTTGCGGACGAGCTCCCAGAAGGCCAGGTGCGATGGCTTGGGATCCTCTAGGAGGCTGTCCCATCATTGAGAGCGAAATTCTGAGATATGAGATCTGACCTGTCTTTGTAGGGCGCGTAGCCGGACGCAATTCTCTACCGTCGGATAGGCGTCGTGGGCACGAGTCGCGGCGTTCTTCTCAGTGATCAGCCTCCGAATGTCGTCGGGGAGTATAAAGCGCCGATCGTTCGCCACTTTTACCTCTTTCGAGGTGGCCTCGACGGCACTCTGGAGGTGACTGACCAGGGAGTCGACCGCCAGATCGGCGTCGGCCGCTGAGTCTATCATGTCTGGAATCCTGTCAAGCTCGGGAGAGGAGATATTAGTAGCCAGGTATTGCCTAAGTCTAGGGTAGTCGGCAACTTTGATAGGAGGCAGGTTATGCTAATCCCCCCCCCCCAACCCCGGACCATCCATACCTGCCCCGCAGACACCCATAGGACACCTACCCCCACTCCGAGGGTGGGGATAACATCGACAACCCGGCTACCAATGGCCGTACCGCTAGTTACCCCCGCGCCGAATACGAAGACGCATGCACCCGCGCCTGCTACCCGGCCGCCTACGCGTTCAGCAACGCATTCGGTTGCGTCACCGAAGCCGCCGACGAAGGCTGGCTCGGTCAACCAGCCTACGTACGCAACGATGACAGGACCGCCATCAACTCCGAAGCCCGTTACTCGGCCTCCAAGGCCTCAGGAAACCCCAAGACCATCATCAGCCCCAACGCAGCCTCTGGATGAGGATACAATGATGCCTCGACGACGCTACCCGCCATTGGTGGTCGAGCAGTTGCCCATCTGGGCGTACCACTTCTGCCAAATAGCGAAGAAGCTTGGACCGCGACCAAACGCGCGGCCCTTTGGGCGAGGGCTGCGCTTCATCCCAGCAGACCCAGAGGAATACCGAGTGGTCCAGGCATATCTGGTCAAACTCGAGAAGGACGAGGGAGTGAGTTGGTTTTCCTACTCACTCCCCACAGAGAAATGCCTGAAGGTCGCTATTCGGAATAAAGGATTCGAGCCACAGTTCGTTCGGAGGATCAAGGGCCTCGGAGGAAGACCTGGGTGCATTTTCCACTACATCCTCACCCGAACACCAGGCTTAATACCTGATATCTATTAAAAAGGAAGAGCTCCTTCTGATGCCAGGCATCAAAATTGAAGCGTGGCGAGGCAAGGCGGGACCTGCGCAATGTCATCGGTTCCAGCAGTTCCGCCTTTCCTCTCACCACTGCCACCGGCCAATAGCCTACGTGCGGTGCGGGGGGCCCCACCCCGCACATGAATGCGATCGCCCGCTGCAAGATGTCGCCACCTGCGCAAACTGCGGAGGACCACACCCCGCGAACAACGCCGTGCACTGCCCAGTGTTCCGGCGTGAAGCGCGCAATCACCTTGCGAGCACTGTCGCTCGGACAAGGCAATCCGGGAGGAAGGCGGATGACTTCGTGTCGGCCCCCAGGATGATAGAAGACTCTGCTGCAGGCAGCCTCATGGCACCCGCCAATGCCGCACCGCAGCAGAAAAAAACCCGCAAGCAACCACAGGGCAAGTGCGCGAAAGCGCCAACTCCTGCACCCCTTGAAGCCATCGAGAACCTCAGTGAAGCGGACTGGAATACATACAGCGCAGCCATAGCACTCGCCAATGCATACACAACAGCGTGCTATACGGGCAACCAAACTGCTAAAGCAATATACTCCATAGGCTGAAGAATATCCCACTTGTCGATGACCAGGCTAGGAGGGTCGATAGCCACAATCAGCCCCAATAAGACGTCCAGCCAACTTCATCTGTATGTTGGAAAAAGTCCAGTGATCAGTTAGCGGCTGCTAACTGCAACGATGCTACTGAAAAGGGGTATATCCCTGAGCAGTTTCCTCACCACTTCGTATAGAAGAGGTAGAGAAGGCCTCGCGTTCGGTCTATTAGTTTTGCATAAGTCGTATATAACTGACACACAATTAGCAGGTTTCTTTTAATTACTGCATTTAAAGTTTATTACTTCTTAAGATATCTTATTCTATTTTAAGAGAAACTATATTATTAATACAAAAAATAATACACTTAAAGAAAAACCGTAGATCTTAAAGAATATTACGACTCTTTCATCGGTATGACTCTAAAGGATTATGAAAAAGTTGACAAGTAGTACGTTAACTTAAAAAAAAAAATTTAAAGCGAATACATTACACGATGATTATACAATAATTACATTTATACTGCCTACTCCTCGGAAAAACGACTTTGTTCTCACAAGTGAATAAAATATTTACAAGCTGGTAAGTAAGACATATAATCATTACAAAAGCGCATTTTAATTATTATTAAAATACTTTGTTACATGTTGACATAAGCCACATTGCGATATTAATAATATGCCGATTTTTATATATGACTATTTAAGTATTCACCGTAAGAACTTTTTTATTTTACTATATTTCTATTAGGTTAACTTACGTCTAAGAGCACCTAAGGAATATTAAGACAATATAGAGTTTTCTGTTTGGAACTTTCGTTTTCATATGCACTAAACATCGTTCTACATATGTTGACGTCCGGTTCAACGTCCTATGCCTATGCCAATGCCAAGACTCCTAGCCGCCAATAACTGTCCAATTACTAAATTGGCAACCTATATGTCTACAATGATATATAAATATATGTTTATATTATAAATAAAGTAGTAGCATAAGTATTATTATGTTATCGTAAACCGAATATAGAGAAATAAATTATAATATCTCGCTATGAGCACAACATATAAAATGTATTTCAAGGCTAATTAGGTACATCCTTTTAGTTCAGTTTATATTTATTGATTATTGTAAGCCTGTTATATAGTGTTTGTTATCCCAACAAAACCGCCATCTGTTACGTACTGCAAATTTTCTTTGGTTTTTATTGAACAATCAAGAAAAACTTTCTGGCCTTTTGTCATACGTTATCATATATTACTAACCTAAAACAATAAAAATGTGTGTGATTAAAAGCACAAACAACCGAAAATTAAATAATGCTAATTACTTTTATTTCTTAAATAATAACTATAAAATTATAATAAACGTAGAGCAAAAAATTGTTTACCTTTGTACATTATAAAAGTATTTAGAGTACGATATATGTGTATGCCACAATACTAGACGTATAAATGACTACATAAAATTTTATTTAAATACGTAATTAAAATTCCCAGAAACCTAATTGCTGAAGGTGACTGAAAATAGTCATCACCAAAGTTTGCGCAAACCGATGATTTGCTAACGATGCGGAAGGGTGCCAGTGCTGGCATGGTGCCCAGACTGAGTTATAGTGTATCTACAGTGGCATTGGGCCAGCCACGGTCAGGAGCGGACGATGCACTTCCAAGTAACCGTCATCTGGGAAGGTACAATATTTAATACAAAGGTACAATAAAATAGTGAAATAATACTATAGGTACCTCCAATACCTCTAAAGATCATTCAGGCTTTTTTTAATATATTTTTCAGCGATGGTGGCTCAGTTGGTAGTGTCTACAGACGCCGCGTTAGGACGTGAATTTGAATCCAACTACAACGAGCTTGACTTCAGTTAAGGAAAAACATCGTGATGAAACCATAGCATGGTGGTAGGGCTTTTTCTAATGCCCGCCTGGCTAGTTACCAGGCTGAAGTTGAAAATTTGTCTCCGAATACAAATAGGTGTGTTCTTGTAGTTGTACTTGAGAGCCAATCTGTTCATTAGGCTCAACGTGTTTACCATCTTAGGCCACATCATCACTTAACATCAGGTGAGATTGTAGTCGTAACGATAATCATGACAATCACATCATGATAAAATTATAGTATTTTTATTATATTCTTTCTGCCAGTAGACTGTGTTACCATATTCGTTCACATTATCACTAAACATCAGGCAGAATTATGGCAACACGCTAAAAGCTATAAAGAATAAAAAATATATGAAATAATCTTATCACATAATGCCCGTGTAGTGACTTACCTGTATATTTCTTTCCTAATGAAATACTTAATTATTTATTATTATTATTTATTGATTTAATCAATTATGCTCTCACTGTTAATTAAAATAAATATTCTTTTTTTTGCGACTGTTGTTTATTACATAACGACCAATACTTAATTCAAATTATGTAATTATTTATAAAACTTTATAAATTACAAATTTTATCATGACCAATGATACAATACACCCGTGGCGGTTACGGGAAAGATATGTTATCAGTCCTAAAAGATTGACGAGACGAAATAATATTTAGAGGTTCGTGTCCTTCACAGCAGGTAGTAAAGAAATTTATAGTTTCTTTCTCTTCTATTGTTTAAATAGATAAAGTAACAATTTTCGTATAGCAATAAATAGTATATTTATTACAAAAGATTTTTTTCCCGACATCTACAATGGGCAACGTCCAACCTCGGTAACCAAACACGTGTTGGTGAAATGTTTATTTAGGCAAGCCTCGTAAAACTCGCTGACAGGATGTGCTTTGAACCCTCAAGGTTGTGTAGGGCACTTTATAAATAGCTGTATACTATTGTTGTTGAATGGTGCATATTCGGATTCGCGAACTGAATAGGTATACATAATCAACACGCCGCTGCCGCGGCCATCGAAATGAGATAAACTTAATTAACATAGACATTTTTGCGACTTCACTTAATATAATCACTGTTAACTCCGGTTCGTGACGGTAACCACCCTTCTCGTTTTATTTACTGACGCGTGTTTTTATACGGAATCATATTATATTGGACAGTCCACTTCCTACTGCTGTTTCTGGAGGGCATTACTAAATTTGTTGGAATCGGTCCGTATGCGTTTGTCATGTGCGTTTATTTACGCGATGCCCCACTGCGCCGCGCCTCGCCGCGCTGGCCATGTTCCAGGAGTTCACGAAAATAGCAGCTTTGTCGATGTCATTGTACTATAGCACACGATATACCCTGCCTACTGTACCTATCAGTGTCCAGCTTAACTACCCTCACATAAAACATCATGTTCGTCTTGGTTTATTAATTTATTCTTTAATATAGGAATATAGGTTCTCAAACAACCAAAACAATATCTTCAGCCTAATGAATTCAGTATCGTTAGCGTAAATTCCTAAACGTATTAGCGAATACCAAATTTATTCTTCATTGAATATAGACAAGCATTTAATGAAACATAAATTTGCAGCTTTATTGGTAAAATATTAACATATACAGATATAACTCGATTCCATTTTTCTCAGAATATGTCTATATGTGATTTACTATTTACATTAATTAAAAAATTCTGTATATAGTTATATCGGGTGGGACTTCCTCACGTTTTTAGTTATAATGTAAAATAAATCTTACCTTATATTCCTATATAATACATAAATTCTAGAGCAACTGGAAATATAGAAAGAAACGTTAAATATAATACACAAAGAAATATGTCGACAGATAAAGTACATCTAAGTACTCTTTCCATATTCAACAATCACCTTCTTTGTAAAAGTCGTAATTTGAATAAACATCTCATTAATGGAAATAAAAAAAAGTTTCTTAGGAAATCGCAATTTGCTAAGTCCACAAAATTAAATACAGATGAATGCAATGCGGTAACAAAAAAGCAAGACGATTCTGCGGTCTAACCCTTTTATTTTAGGTGGTAGTTATCTTTTTACTTTTATTCTAAAAATATCGCATTCACTAACCAATTTAGAAAGGAAACGTGATTCTCTCCAAGGTCAAGTAAATTAGTATTCGTATAGTGTCTGTGTTCGTTGTTTGACCGCTCGCAAAAAATTATAATGCGTGCTCCTTGTACATTTTCTAAGCGCGGTTGAATTTCAAGATTCATTAGCTTTATATTTACGTTTATAACCCAACTATATGTATTGGATAGTAACTAAAAATATGTGATTGATGTTTTGGAAGACGATAAAGGTTCTTTTACATTTATCTAATATTTAATAAGTATAGAATTTGTGAATGGTAAACAAAAAAAAACATTGATAGCAAGAGTCTTAGCCATAGTTACGTATACCTAAAGGTAATTAAGTATTTTACCGGAAATATTGGAATTAAATATACGAACACCTGAAATCATTGTCTGTCAATAATTACGTATTTATTCATATGCATTCCACTCACAAAATATCCTAACCTTTTAAGATAATGTAAATCATTATTATTGCCAAAAAATGTTATTAATAGCCTGTTTTTAATATATAAACCGTCCAATTAACCCCTATCAGTTTCCAATTACAGACTTTAAAGAGGACTAAAATGAAGTTTCGGACTTGTTCGGGATTATATCTCTGCAACAATTTCCGAATCATAGAATCTTAACAAGCAATTAAATTAATTTGACAATAAAACTATACAAAATGTGTCGGCTCGATCAATATAGAATGTTTATTAACATGATGGCATTTAGAAAGTGTGTAATGTTATTGTTATTAGTGAAAATGCGACATAATGTAAAATAACAGCCGGCTTCTAGTCTTATAACCTCAAAAGTTTGGGTCCAAGGAGCTAACTCTTGATAGGGGAACGCGCAGCCGCTCAATGTTGTCGCGCGTGCGCTTCACACATTTCTGCCCCATACTGCCTGACTGAGCAACAACGCTGTACAAAGCGCGAGGGAACGCTATGTCTAACACCGACTGTTCACAACGTTCTTAAAACGCGAAATTCAACATCCACATAAACGCGAAACCGCCACATGAATCAGGATTATGTGATCAAAATAATTTAGCAAAACGTAACAGTAGTGTTTCTTTTGTGATTATAGTAACGTCTAACATGTACAAGACGGTGCGGCATGGAGAGAACAGTTTACAGTACACGATTCTCCCTCAAACGGAAGAAGTGCTAAATAACAGCGGTATGAAGGGAAAGGGACGAGATTATAGTCCCTCTATTCACGTGCGACGATCTCGAAGGAGGTCCACAGTTAAATATATTTTGCTGGTTATATTTGGTGTTATAATCGCATTGGCTTTAGCATCACTACCCTTATATATTATGAACGACGCACTTTATGCACATAGAGGTCAGCAAGATCAACACGAGTATGTTACTGTAAAGCCCGAATCGGTAAATAGAGATCTAGTGAAAACGCGGAAGAAGGAATTAAATATTTTACCAGACATTGCATCAACATTAACAGTAAAAACAGACAAGAGTTCTACTACCATGTCTTCTATTTTTAGTTCCACATTACCAACTATAGTGACGAGCGAAACTGTTACATTACCACCTTGGACTCCAGTTGCTACAAAATCGATGAAAAGCTCTATAATCCCAATAATTATTCGACGAGGAACCACTGAAGAAAGTGTAGGTATATCTAGCATTGCACCATCTGACAGTAGTCATGTCATGCAAAATGACCTTTCTATGAAATCTTGGGATAAGGATATTATAATTCGCCCAACAGTTACGACAGAATCGATAAACTCTATACCATTCGTTCCTTCAGAAAAGACAGTAATGAACCATTCAAAAGTGTTCGACGACTCACTTATTACTACAAAATCTACTATGACTAATGCTCCACTAACAACTGAATTCGCGACGAACGAGGGTTCAGAATTAAAAGATGAAATTTTCGCTTTGGACGATGACGAAGATTTTAAAGAGTCATCAGACGTGGACAAAGTATATTCATTTTCTTCTTTTAAGCCTGATACCACGGATGGAGTATCTGATTCGGATGAAGTGACCATAGCCAGGTGGCCTTTTGTAGACATATCGTCTTATTTCCCGTGGACAGTAAGTTTGTTTTCACTTATGTTGTAATAATCAATATATATAATATTTCTATGGAAATAACATATTGTAGATTTGTTATATAAGTGTATTATGAAAGCATTTTTCTGACTAACATCTTTAAAGAAACCTAATTATCACTATGATTCCCAAACAAGTTAGATATGTCTTATGCATGTGATAAAAATTTACTTAAAATAACTTTTAATAAATTACACGTTTAGCTGTGAACCCTTGATATTACTGAGTGAATACTAAAGTAAACTTCGATTAAATGGGCAGATACAGTCTACAAACGTTATTACTGTATCATCTCAATTCTTATTATTATGAAATTTCGATTAATTTTTTATGTTTCATGCATTTAGAGTTCAGTAGCAATATTTCTAGCAATAACAGTAGCAATACTGGTGCTTGGAAACAAAATTTCAAGTGAGGTGGGTAACTAACTAGACATGTGGATATAAGATAATGTCCTACAATCTTGTTATGATTTCTTCTCGATGCAACTCTGCATCAGTAGGTAAATCATCACAGATATTAATTCAGATTAATCTGACACACTATCAAGGTACACAAAATATGTTGTAATAAGAATTCAGCAAAAATATAGTAAGAAGTTTGTACCATGTTTTACTTGTGTTCAACAGCAGATAGTTGTAGTATTAATTTTGTTTTTTTAGGGTTACTCTCTTGGTGACAACTTACTGCTGCCTCTACTAATAGCAGCTCTTTCATCAATTGCGTTGGTACTATTGCTTGCACTCGCTATAAAGCGTCGCAAGCGTTCGCGCGCAACGTCTGCACAAATTGGGGTATGATGATTTTTTATTTTAATATATATTTTATTTAAATTACTACTTATTTCACTATTTGATATGCTCTGTACAATACAATACTTATATCGATAACTTCTACTATTCTTTCAAACTTCAGGACAATGTGTTTTTCACTGTGTATTAATTACATATAAAATCTGGGTGACCGAGCCTAGTTCGATGGCTTACAATATCATCTAATCTTCATGTAGTGATCGGTGAACGCATTTCAATATTAAAAACATGGTAAGTATAGGCAACATATGCACGAGAGTCTAATATCTATAGTTTGTTTATTTGTTTGAACTCGGATTTTCATTCTTAAATTTTGCAATTCACGTAAGTGTCTAGATGGGTACATTCAGAAATTTGTAATTATTTGCCAACGACATTAATCAACGAATTGTATAAAATTAATAGCAAACAGTGCTTTCATAAGTGGGTTTAATTTCCTTTATTACAAGATCGTAACTTCTATTTATATCAATCATCAAATTTAAATAACAGAGCAATATTTCTTATTATTTATTATACAGTCTAAGCTTAAATAAGTATTTCATCCTCGAAATACCTTTATTTATATGGTAACTAACCATTCAATTTTAAGTTAGTACTCGGTAAAACAGCTGCACTCTTTAGTAACCACTAATTTTAATAAATGACCTAAGTGTGGTAACAGTATTTTTTATATTAGTTAAATATTTGCTACGACTTGTATTAGTTTCTAAAGCATCGGTAACAGATCGTTGTAAAACTATTGTTTGAGACTTGGTAGTAAAAAATGACTGATGTTTCCATTTAGACCAGTTTTAAATAAAATACTGATTTTAGTAAATTTCGACACTGCCAAAAGAATTGTTTTGGGGTCCTGCTGAATAATTATCGTAAACAATTATTTGGTTACATATAGCGTATTTCGTAGAAAATTCTGCAAGATGTATTTTAATTGAAAATTTTGGATAAGCGTACGAACTTATTTAGGGCAAATATAAAGATTTTGATATGTAATAATAATAATCAATAGATTAATTTATGTGTACCTGATATATCAATAGTTTGACAGTTAATTACTAAAGGATGGATACCTTGCATATTGTATCACATCAACTTTTGCTTATTTGAATTTTGATGGAGATTATAAAGCCAAAAGTTGTTTGACGAGTTTCAGTACCTAAATATAAAAGTCATCTATTCTAATTTAATCCTGACCTTTGACAAATAATCTGTTACAAAGCTTACCTGAAACACTTCTTTTCAGAGTGTAATTGAATATTAACTGAATTTGCAAATTAATTACTAATGTTTCGGTTGTAGCTTATATAAATGTAGATTGTAGATGATGTAAACTCATATTCTTTAAGTGATTGTAACAATAGACATTTACGTAACAACGTAAGTCTTTATATGACTTTCTATAGAAACCGCCTAGTATACCAACAAGCTACTAATCATAATAAATATCAATCGTCAGGTTATGCCAGTTTAATTGTCTTAGGTGAATCGGTGGTGGTAATTAAAATGATATGTTTATAAAAAGTAGTTAAAATAAAAGTATCAGAAAATAAATTGTTCCAGAAGTTAACCGCCGACCTACAGGCTGAAGATAATACCAAACTGTTGACGGCAGAAAACGTTGAAGATGCCGAATAGTGAGCTGATCAATCAAAAACATGCTTTTAGCTTGTTCGAATTTACACCCATGAATGCCTCAAGTATAATTTTATATATACAGTAATCAAATACAAAATTCTATTTCCTCTACATCCAAAATGTTAGTTTAACACAATTAAATGTAATTAAAACAAATCTCAGTTTGTTATATCGAGGGAATTTAACTACACATGTAATATCACAGCAATAGTTTATTTCATGTTAAAAAAAAAACAAATATATCAACAAATGAAGTTATTTTACATTCTAATTGTGCGTAATATGTAATAAGTTTTGAAATTGTGCGTAAATACTTGGTCACATTGTACGTGAGGCATTCTACGCACTTTGTACTAATTTAGCCGGCATAGTATAGTCAATTAAAATTTTAGAATGCGGTTGAAGAGACATGCAGCCTTGTCATCTGAAACGACTATCACGACTATTCAAATGTTTCAGTGCCTGTTATATGTATATAATGTACTCAAACTAAAAGAAATCAGGATTCCATGTTCAGAGATACGGTATATTTTGAACATGTTAACTGTAAAATAAAATACATATAATTGTTATAGTTCAATCGCGCAATTTGCAAAAATATTTTATCGTATTAACAATATAACTATTAACGTTTTTATTAACGTGGGTAAAATATGTCAGGAGGGGAGTTTGAGAAACTCAGATGGAACCAGCAATACCTACTTAAACATTCTTATGGGGTCCATATTGCTAGAGATCAAGAACTAAATTTCGCATAAACTTTAGTGTTTAGTAGCTGGTTTATATAACCTAACTACAGTGAAATATCTATTACTCGAATGTTATGGGTAATGCTACAAATTTTGACTTAATGAGTGTTCGACTTAACAAGAAGTTCGAGATATAAAGAATTTAATATCAGATTTTCAACTTAGAAAGGCGCCGTTTCTAAGTATATTTTTCGAGTTCTGCCGAGAGTTGTATTATATCGAGATGTCATTATATTTTATTAACTACCACTCACGGAGTCTACTTTTTGAAATTCGGGTTATAGAGTATAAATTTGCACCATCAATATCGCAGGGATAAAACATATTGTTAGAGTTACAAAGTCTAAAAAATTCGAGATACCGCATATTTAGGGGTTCAGCGGAAGAAAATGGCAATTTTTGTCGGAATACTGAGGATCCGACTTAACGAAGTCGAGTTATAGAGATTCCACTGTAGTAGGTACATAGCGTACTTATAGTGATATAGTGAAACCCTGATTTCTATCCGAACTGCGAGTTTATAAGTCATTCAATAAATACTTAATAGTCTTGTAATATACCATCGCAAAACAAAATCCCGAATGAATGAGTTCTATATTTATTGTACTACTAAATTGTGCTGCTAAAAACCATTTATTTTCTCGGGTTTCTTTACAGTGTTGTTCTTTTAATTAAATTTAAATATTTTACACTGATTACGACACATTAGTCGGTACTTGAACGGAGACTAAAACTTACGATCCGGTCTAGATTTTAGTTGGAATAAACACTCAGGTACCATGACTATAAAACAGAGCATTTATTAGCTTTCGTTGTGTTGCTTCTTTCGTCTATGTAAGCAACTTTGTCACTGTCAGGTATATAACGTAATCTTCAAAACTAGCTCTAAGAAGACAGAGATTTCCTGGTTACAATTCGCCTGTGAAATGCATGTGTTCCTAGTTAATATTTATAATTCGCTTGAAATTAATGCCCAATTTATATAATTTATGAATTAAAATAAAATAAAAAACCTGTACATGACGAATCAAAATCCCGTCAATATCTCTATAGTAATACAGTTCAAGTGATTACAACAGAACATAAATTAATAAACATGTTACAAGATTTAACACGTAGTATATGTAAACCGTATCTCTGAAAAGTTTGATTGTAAGTTCCATCTCGTCAGTATTAACAAAACCCTGTGGTATAGTACTATAATATAATATCTAAACATAGTATATATTATTTCTACGTATCCTATTAGATTAAGATGTCACAATTTATGTGTATTGTCACTGTTTTTTTTTCGCTGCTTCAATTAAGCTAAATGCTATTTATATTTATAGTATTATTAGATATAAGACTGATATACGTTTTATTTAGAGGTACACATTAAGTTACAAGAAGTAAGATTATTTGCATTCCATTCAAATTTAAACAGGCACTATGTTTTGATTTTTAAACGATTTTTTTTTCGATAATGTAGATTAGAGAACGGAGCGTATTCTTAATGAGTGTAATTGTATGGGGGACATCGGAGAGTAAAATAAATAGGGTATTTGTAATGTCAAAATGTGATATCTGTCGCGTTAGAATTTGTCTATTCTACGATAACTTTCAATGGGTATGGGATATTTTTAAGGACACTAGGAACACTCAATAAACAATTACAGAAAATAAAATCGAATGTTTATTCTTCAGTAATCAAAAAAGGACAGAATTAAGATTCAGTACTGAGGAAAGATATTGTATGCATCAAAATCATTTATTTAATAATAACCTTATATACTTAGCTATCTGTTGATTATGGCACTTCGCAGTCTTTATGAGGGATTTCCCACAACATAACTCCAATGCGCCAATGTAGCTCGTATCAAATATTGCTAATGCTGCACGTGTTTTTTTTGGTTTTGATTCCGGTAATATTCAACATTTTGGTGTTAACAATATTAGGTTAGGTACATACTGCGACACGCCGACTAATATATTATGCAATTAATCGCACATGTATTAACATTTTTAACAGTTTTTTTATATTATGTTAATTATTTCGCTAATAAAACATATGTATATAAAGTATTTAAATAAATTATGTTTTCCCACCAGATTAAAACTTTTAATAACCCATACTTTTAATAAATATATGCTCCACTTATTTTACTTATAAGCTCTTCTTGCTGCGACGCAATTGCAGTTAATCCATACATTTAAGTGCACTTAAGTCACATAGAATCTAAGGTGGTTATCTCACTTTTTGATATTTTTAATTCAGTTTAATTTACAAAACAATTAGGTACGTCGAAATTAACGTCTTTTTCTCAAACTTTTATTTCAGCATATCCAATTGTTTTGCTTATTTATTGGAACAGTATCAAAAAGTGAGATTGTCGATTCCATATGAATAATATAATATCTATACACTTTGAGTTCATATATATGCGATGTTATAGATATCAATGGTGAGAAATAATTTTCACTTACGAAGTCATCAGTATATACTAATTACCCTTGAAAATAGAAAAAACGGAAGTGTACCTTGTTTTCCTAAAGCTATTTTCTAGATCATGCATAAAATACCCAAAATAACTACTTATTTTACAGAAAAACTAAATTAAAATTTTGTAAAAAAAATATGTTTGGCATAGCCAATGAGCTTTAGATACGTAAATAATAAATATAATTAGTTATAAACTGGAAAACTGGAAAATTAATTTGGTACCTATATAATTAAAAGCCAAAAGCTTATAATGGGAACAGCGTACTGTTGCAATTATTTTTTGTATCAATAAAAATCCTTCACCTCTTCTAGTGTACACACTAGACATTGGCAGAATTTACCTACATAGCCATAAGCCATATATATATGAAAAATTCATACACATGCATGAACCTTATATTCGCCAGCAGTTTTAACTTTCTACTTTCGCACTGATAAATTAAAAGGTAAAATTAAAAGTCAAAAACAGATTATATGCAATAAGTAATATTTTGTATTTATTTCTGTAAATGTTACACGATATAAAACGGTTTCAAAACGAATCGTTCCGATTGTCACTCTGATACAGTTTACATTATTCATTATATTATTAACTTTACCACAATAGTACATTCTATATACATCCACAAACATTCGATCATAGAACTTCTTAAAGAATTTACCTCAATAAATTGACACTATATTGTATTTACCTTAATAAACGTTGAAATAAATAATCACGAAGGAAAAAAAAATAAACATTTCATGTTTCTTGTACAGAAAACGGACTTTATTTAGTTTTTTTAGTTTAGTATTTTGTTAGATTTTATAAAGCTTTTATACACCGTAAGATCTTTTCTAAATATATTAACATATGTCTACAAATAAAAAACAATATAATATTGAAATGGAACCGATAATTAATGATGAATACGTAGAAAAAGTTGATATCGTTTAGTGATGTCGTTTAGTTTCAAGGAGGCGGGTGCGCCGGTCGCAAGATCCTAGCGAGTAAATGCCTACCGCCAACTAACTTCAGCTGCTGACCCTCCATCAATACATTGCGCACAACGCCTGGTGTCGCCACGGTCGTACTCGTACCGCCCTGACAAATAATCATTAAAATTAAAAGAAAAACAGCCGACGCGGGACCGCTGGCAGATGTGATACATCGATTTATTTTTGTATATGTTATGAACTTATAGGGATAGCGTATGTATGGAAATAAATATGGCAGAATTAAATTTTTTGATATTACTGAGATCTTTTTAAAGATAACGATGGTTACTATTTACCATACACTTAAATATTGAATTAATACAAAAATTAAATGAAGACAACTTGATTCTTGTCATTATTTACTTCTTTACATATACTATCACATAGCGTGGCGACTCACGCCATAAACAATTTCAAATCAAACACAATTATACGTACTAATACACTCTCACTGCTTTTTTTATACTTTATAGGTTTGGCATGTGGCCCGAGACGGTGTACACACTAAACATTATCTTGTTTGTAAATTATATTGAAAATTTTATATACGTTTTTCATTCTTTAGGTTTAGTGTTTTTGGCCACAATCTTACCTGATGTTAAGTGACGATGTGTCCAAATATGCTACGATACGTAAACTTAGCGGAGAAACTGGCTCTCATGTGCAATTACGGGAAAACAGCTATAGGTATTCGGCGGCAGATTTATAACTTGAGTGTGGTATTAGAAATTAGAAAACCCCCTACCACCACCATGCTCATTTTAGTTTAACTTTAATATTAATTTACGTCAGCATCAGTTTTATAGATTTTTACGTGTAGAGATTAACCTTTATCTATATATCTCTCACTATGCTCGTAAATTCCGAAATTGGGCTATAGACTTTTAACTTCAGTGGTTGTTATCGTTCATGATGTCATGTTTGTAAAGTTATTACTGTTATACCAAAAATATATATAACATAATAATTAATTATTGTATAAAAACGTTCTAGAGTTTAAGGCAGAGTTGAGGTGAAAAGATAGAAATGTATTAGTCCTTAGTTACCAGATGTCGCTCCACATGCAACCCTAATATTTCTGAGTGCATTTTTTTATACGTTCGTACAAAGACTAAAATATTGAAAATACAAAGATATTGTAGAAATAGAGTGTACTAATTCATTATTGCACGCCTCATCAGCGAAACGTTGAGCTGGGTACTACTGTCAATTCACGCAAAACAAATGATTTTTCAAACTTAAAATGTCTCTATTTATCATATATTGCACTTGTAAAATAATATATACACACACATATCAAGAAAAAACACTATTTTTAACACTCGTGATATTTTTGAAGCCATTTTTGTTATTTAAACTAGTTAAAAAACTGTTTAAAATATTCTGTCTTGAACGTACGTGTGTCTGTATGAGCGGATCCTATATGTTGTCACGATAACGACCGAAATACTTTACTAATCGAGTCTTTTTTTTCTTAAGCTTCAGTATAATTAGGACCCTATTACTTTTCACAGTCTGATTCGATGTGGTTTAATTGTTATTAAATAAACAAACAAAAAAAATATGAGATTATGAGGCATGCACTTTTAGATTTTTCAATTATATTTTTTTAATTATTACGTAATAATATACAGACTAGCTAATATCTATCTGGTTCGCCAGTTCTTTTCAAGTTGAAAAGTGCCATACTTAAAAAAGTAATGCAAATCCATAAGTTTAAATCCTTTTAACAATTTTAGATAATTAAAGAACAAATATCCTAATATCTGACATATATGTATGTAATATCATATATAGTGAATAATATATTGGGAACAAGTTAAAATTGATTTTATTAAAATGGTAACTTATTAAAAAAAGGTTAAAAACTTACTATAATATTAGTAACCAACTCTCTTCATCAAATTACAGCAAGACCCATAAATATTTTAGGCTAGAATTGATACCAAAGCAAACTACGAAATCGCATATGTTAACAATGTATCCGAATATAATGACAATTTAGAAAAAGATAAGATATACTATAGTGAATATTCAAGCTAATTCTTACACTAAATCAAACAGTTGTATCCCAATTAAGCAAGTGTTTAGTATTCAACAACGTGTCGCGTTACTTGTAAGAGTTATTTCACCAATTCGTCAAAACGTGCAACCTAATCCCTATTATATTCATGCAAGACCTTTGAAATCGTATCGCCGACCAAATAATTCTGCAAAACATGCAAACTTTCAAAAATCACCTGTTGTATTTTGATTCCCTGCGCGAGTTTTACTTGTTGTAACTGATTCACCTAAAACGTAATTTTGATGTGATTTATTTACAAATTATAAAGACTGGACATTATTTGGTTTCGCAAAACCAGAATTTATTGGAATATTAAAAAAATGCATTCAAAATATAACAAACTTTGTACCTGTTGTAATTTTAAAACCGGTGCAGACGAACTGCTAGTTGTAGTCGTTTGTGAACCTAATAGAAAAACAATATAACATTTTAATGAAATACAAATATTTTTTCAGTTATATCGCCTCATTTAAAAACCTTTCTTCAACTTAGGCCCTGGGAAGGCGCTTATAAACGTCAAAACTCCCACCGGTTCGGAAAATAACCCAGTCATTGAAAGGAACCAGCAAGAAACTCGAACTGATTATATTTTTTTTAGGTACGTACGAAGTAGGAATAGTATGTAACAAAAAGGTATTAAGGGAAAATTTGTCTCTTTAAATAAAGCAGCTCCATTGGCGACATATCTAAACCCTACAGCAAATTGCAGCCAGAAAACCTGCAGCATGATAATTTTTTGTGTTACAACCGGTCAAAATATACAGTAATAATTACTTACCATCAAGTGGGTCGTACACTTTTTTGCCACTTTATTGTATAGAACTTTTCCTTTTTGAAGTGAAAATTTCTTTAGGCACGCTGACACATTGAATTTATATTGTATAGGTATTGTTATGGCCACAATCTCACCTGACATTATGTGATGATGTGGCCCATGATGGTTGACACGCTAAGCCTAGTGCAGAGACTGGTTTTATGTGCAACTGCCGGAACACATTACTATAGGTATTTGGGGGCAGATATTCAACTTAAGGTTGATAGCTAGCCAGGCGGGCATTAGAAAAAGCCCTACCACTATGCTATGGTTTCATCACAATGTTTTCCTTCAACGAAAACACAACCCTTGGATTCGAACTCACGTCCCATGACGCGCCGCCCGTACACGTTACCAACAGAGCTATCATCGCTTGTGGGTACTAAAAGAGACTGAGCCGTCTCGCCCGGCTGTGTAGCTATGTAGACAGCTCGAGTCGACTAACGGAACGTGAGAGATAAAGTCAACGCGTCACTATCACGCTCGGCGAAGGTATTACTTTATAAATATAGATCAAAAATAAATTGTATTTTGAATTAACCTCGCCTTGATGAAGTATTCACTTTTGTCGTGTGGTTTGAAGCACACACCGTTTTTTTTTTTTTGGAAGAAAAAGGAAAAATGCAATGCAATACGTGAAAAAATTTAGAACGTTTATGGACCTAATGCAGTGTCAGTAAGAGTACCACAAATTTGGTTTAAGCGTTTTCAATCCAGCAATATTCTCACTCTGATCGCCCTATTACGGATAAAGTGGCCACCATTTTTGAAAAAGTCGAACTAGATCAGCATATCAGTATTTACGACATAGCTGAAGAACTGGGAATTGACCACAAAATAGTTTTGATCCATTTGAAAAAAGCTAGTTACACAAAAAAGCTCGATATTTACGTGCCACACGAGCTCACTGAAAGGAACCTAATGAACCGTGTACTCGTTTGCAATTCTTTTTTATTGAGACGTAATGAAGCCGGACCGTTTTTGAAAAGATTGAAATGAAAAGTGGATTACGTACGACAAGAACGTACGAAAAAGATCGCTGTCGAACGTCGGTCAGGCTTCACATAATGTGACAAAACCTGGGTTAACTCGCAATAAGGCGATGTTGTATGTATGATGAAATTGGAAGGGCATTGTTCATTACGAGCTTTTACCGCCCGGCAGAACTATTGATTCGAATATCTACTGCCAACAACTAACGAGATTGAAGCAAGAAGTTGAGAGGAAGCGGCCGGAAATGACTAATAGAAAGGGTGTGTGTGCTCTTTCATCATGATAACGCTAGAACACACACAGTGTTAGCCACTCAGTAAAGTGTGAGCTTGGCTGGAGAAAATTAATACATCCGCTATATAGCCCTGATCTTCCACCTTCAGATTTCCACTTATTTCGGTCTATTCATAATTATTTAAATAGTGTCAGGTTAACATCAAGAGAGGAATGTGAAAACTACTTGTTTTTTTTGATCATTTAAATTTTTTTACCAAAATTTCTACAGCAACGGGATCATGGCACTACCCACAAGATGGTAGAAAGTCATCGAACAAAATAAAACATATCTAGTGTAATTAGAGGTAAATAAGCTTTGGAAAAAATACTTTAGTTTTCATATAAAATACGAAGAAACTTTTTAGCCAACCTAATAATAATCCAAAGTATCCAATCAGCCTTACTGAGGAAAATTAGAAAGATTGTGTAGTCGTATACTAGTATGATTGGCTTCGTATCTCAAATACGATATTATCCCCATTCATAGAACTTAAGTATTATACTTTACATATATAACTGTTTTTTTTTTCAAATTAACTATTATTTCGCCATCCAGCGACTTTGATAACAAAATTAACATTCTAAAGTTTGAACCGCAATTCTAAAGATATGGTAGCTCATACCTAAGCGTATTGAACCTTTATATATAGTTTAAAATACAGCCTTACAACGCTAGTTCGAATCTTAAAAATAAACATCTTGCAATAAATTTTAAACACTTATCTTAATTATTTTATTATACTTACTTACTTATAGTACAGTATAGTAACAGATTAATTTACCTATGTTACTCAAAACTAGTGTCTGAGAAGAACTGGACCCCCCGGTCGATGTCACTCTGATAGCACTGCCGTCGCTATGCTGTAATTAAGTAAAAATAATTAAATTAAAAACACCATTAATCCTTAAAAATCGTTAAAATATACACTATAATATTACATACGTATTAATAATATAAAACAGTATTAGTCGCCAGTAATTTCAGGAAATTGTGATTAAATACTTTACTCTAAGTTAAAGGTGTTTAAGAATATTCATGTGTAGAATAAGAGATATCGAATAACATATCGATACAACCATACTTACTCCTACTTTGTTATGAATAAGAGAGAACAAATATACAAAAAGACAATAGTAACTAGTAACTATGCTAGTATAGATAAAACTATATCTATTTCACATATACTTGACAGTACTCGAGGAGCTATGGTATTATGATAGTGTATGCTTAAGCCGACAGCTCTGAGGTTAATCTCAGCACATAACTCATAAATGTATGTACTGAGTAGGTATAATTGTCATTTGTGGCAATTGAGAGGCCCTGAGTCTGTGAGCTTAGAAGTAACCAGACGTTGTTAACGAAATTTAGTAAAATGTATAAATTTCATATATGTACTTACAGCCAACTAAAGTTAAAAGGATCAATTTTAGATCGCACCCATTTGGCAATTCTGTCTATTGAAAATTCTTTGGCATGGACTTAATTTTTTTATTATGTTAGATATTGAATTAAAATATTCACAGTATAAGGATTACTATTGGGTAACTACGACAGTGATTTATTAAATTACAACGTGACGATTTTGTCCCCATCCGATAAGTTTAACACGGGGCTCAGATGGTATAGTTACGCCACTGTACTAACAGTTGTTTTTCTATCTCTGAAGCATAGTACTTTTTCCTGAACAGTACTCCATATTGTGAATCTAGTTATCATATACAAAAATATTTCTTCGAATCCGACAATGGATGTTTGAGAACACAGAGCGGTTAAACAAACAAGTTAAACAAACTCTTTAATTTTCAATATTAATACAGATTAAACCTTTGTGTTTAAGATTATGCACTAGTCATTTATTTGAGATATCCGCAATTTTTATATTCATAATGCATAAATTAATATATATATGTAAATGTATTTAAAGCGAAAATATTATATAGACTAGATAGCACTCACATGTTATGCTTGGCGTCTTTTGTTTTTAGTAACACTAAATAAAATAGCGACTAAAAAACAAATGGTCTTCAATGAATATAATGATAAATAAAATAATAAGTAAATGGAATGCAAAAACTAAGTATTCCAAAACGACTTACGAAAAATTCCGCGTCGTACGGTAGTCACATCCCGATAAGTTCAGTAGTTTTGACTGGTTTACCCCAAGGGACCGTCCAGTTTCCTTATATATATATATATATATATATATATATATATATATATATATATATATATATATATATATATATATATATAATAGCCGTGCTTATGACTTCGTTCGCGTCGAACTAAATTAATATTTAATAATTTTTAACCATATAAACGGGTACCACTGCGAAAGGGAGGGGTATTGAAAAAAATTACTAACGTAAGTCTTTTAAATACAGCTTTGCTCCTATTAGTAGTACCATGAGGTTAAATACCCTAAAGACACCCTCAATGATTGTTCTATCAATTACAAAAATAATTTTAATTTGAAGAACTTGTAGTCCCTGAGATTAGCGCATTCAAACAAACAAACTTTTCTGCTTTACAATATTATTGATATTATAAAGTAGCTATTATATATATAGATATTATAGCTTACCTGTAGAATAATATTATGCAGTGGTTTAGCGGAGGTGAGAAGCAACGGGCGCGTGAGGCGCGTCCCGGCGGGGGACACGACCCGCAGGCCGGGTCGCGGCGCCCCGCTAACAGAAGGCACCCCCGCCACGCTGCGGGGGGAGCCCACCATCCCCTCCAACGATATCATCTGACCCTGCCAAACATTTATATACTCAAATGTACACAAAAAATTGTTTTCCTTCAGCATCAAATTCAAACTTGAATATTGCTTTGTATAGACTAGCCGTTACTAGGCCGCTTCGTTGGACGTTAATTTAATCCACAAATCAGTAATCAAACATTCAGCAAGAATATGAAAAATTCAGTAGAAATTAAAAAAGAAAAAACAAATGCATTAAAAAAAAATATATATTATTCCATAATATTAGTTAGTAATATGTTGAATTTTACCAAAATCTAGCCAGTAGTTTTATAGCGATGACTTGAAACCTCTACATGAATGGGGACATATACAAAAATAAAAAATACCCCTCGTATATCCATATAACAGGGTTCAACCCAGTTATATTAATAAAAAAAATAATGTGCAATTTTGGCCCCGTTACAGTATTATTATTTATTGATAACATATGCAGTTCTTCAAGTACTGGAATTAAATGAAGCATTCGTATAATGAAAACCAATAGTCACCTGTGCGTTAGTAAGTAATTTAGCGACAATCGGTTGTGCTGATGCAGGTTTCTCTCCAGAAGTTTGACTCCGAACGACCTGGGTTATAGTCTTCGGTTGACTAGCCAAATGCACTGTCTGTCCGCTCGCCAGCTGCAGAGTTTGTCCGCTCGATAGCTGCACAGTTTGTCCGCTCGACAACTGAAGTGTCTGTCCGCTTGGCAGCTGAACTGTCTGCCCACCGGCAAGCTGGACAGTTTGTCCTGACAGCTGCACTGTCTGTGATCCTGCCAACTGCACACTCTGTCCACCCGCGACTTGCACACTTTGCGCCGGAATCTGTACATTGGATCCACTCAACTGCACAGTTTGAACATTACCGCTGGCCAATTGGACTGTTTGACCACTAGGAAGTTGTACACTCTGTGACGGCATCACGCTCTGACTGGCAACTTGCACACTCTGCCCACTAGGCAGCTTTACGGTGTGACCTGTCAATTGTACACTCTGGCCGGCCAGTTGGACAGTTTGTCCGCCAATTTGAACGGTTTGTCCGGACAGTTGAACTGTTGATACAGGTATTTGTACAGCAGATTGACTGGTAGTATTTTTAACAGTCGGTGATGACTGTTGACTCCGAGGGCTTACATTTTTCACGTTAGCCGTTGACATTTTAACCGCTTGTATGGCTTGCGGTGATGCTAATTGAACTGTTTGTCCGCTAGGTAACCGTACACTATGTGTGGGTAACTGAAGGGATGAGAGTTGTAAAGTGTGACCCGGAGTCAGTTGAACTGCCTGACCCCCAGGTAGATGAACCGTCTGGTTGGCAGCAAGTTGCACAGTGCGTCCGCCCGCTAATTGTACAGTACGTGTGGAAACCGATGATGTTACAATTGTTGGTACACTGCTTACCACCGTCGTAATGCTGGAAGTACTCTGAAACCGAAATGTATTTATGTAAACCATATAAGATGTTTTTCTTTCTAAGGCAAATAAATAATACTCACTTGAGCTACAGTTACAACTGAAGATGTCACCGGAGTACTGGTACGTTTTTTGGTAGTTACAGTACCTGTCCAGAACAAATAAAGTCAGTTTTTAAATATCCTTTAAATCTAAACATCAAAAACATCTAAACAGCTAGAGTTTTTTATAGTATATACATCTTTAAAGTGTGAACTACCTGTGAAGTACCTTGTTACAAAAGATTATCAATAATATAGAAATAGTATATGAAAACAGTGTTTTTTTACCAACCTGATTGCAAAAGTGCACGTGGCGATATTAAAGATTTTCCTGAAGAAGGAGTGGCGGGACTCAGCACTCTCACAACACCTCGCCGGGACACTGCAGTCTACAAAAAAACACTAATTTAGAAGCCCACTAACAATATAAATGCATACACATTGTGATTTAAACAAAAAAATAGTTTATTTGTTTTAGCTGTTATCGACGCAATGAGGGAATGTGTTAAGAATTATTATAGTATGCATTTTTTTAACGTGTCGGGTATGTTATTTATAATAGCATTTATGGACTAGGTTCCGGTTGGCTATCACAAAGCTCAAAACACAATATAGGATCATACGCAACAAAATACTGGCTCGCTCAACATCGAAAGTAGCCAAATTAATTTATGATTTGGTTGACATCGGTAATTCGATATTGGGTTGAGGAATTGATTTTAGTATGCTGTATGGATGAAGGTGGCTATCTGAACAAACTCTCTATATAAAAAAGAAACGTTCATAACATGCTTTCCGCCGTTCCACATGAAGAGCACGGTCGTTGTGGTCGCAGTAAAAACTTCACCGATGATGTTTTTATTTTCACTCACGCCAAGTTCACACGACCCATCAGCAAGGGTGGACCCATACTCCATTACACATGAGTTCATGATTGTAACGCTCGATAGCATGTGGAACGAGTACAACCAGTGAGTGTGAGCATTGTGAACAATATATCGACAAAAATATGAGTTATTAATAAAAGAAACGCTTTTGAAGCAAAAATTTGAAGCGATGATAGCTGCGTACAGTTAGCGCGTCAAAGGCGTGAGTTTGAATCCCTGCAATGAGTTTGAGTTTTCGGTGAAGGAAAATATCATGATGAAACCATAGCGTTGTGGTAGCTTTTAAATACCTGCCTGGCTAGCTACCACCAACAAGTTAAAAATCTGCCGCCAAGTTCCGGTAGTTGCACTTGAGAGCCAGTCCCTCCGCAAGTTTAGCGTGTCCATCATCTTGGGCCACATCATCACTTAACAGGTGAGATTGTGTTTATAACGTAAAAAAAGAAATAGCTCAATATAGAATACCGAGTAAGTAAATAATGTTTTTGTTTCAACAAACCTGAGTAGTCGCAGTACTCGCAGACGTGACTGTAGTCTGCACTGTTGGAGGTCTTATCAAGAGGGATCGCGTACCCTGTGGGACCTGAAATATTGAAGTATACTGGAACTGTTTTTAAAGCATAGTACAGCCTGAGAAGAATATCAAATTGCCTATCTATCAAAATGTCCTAATATTTGGATTATCATTTGAGGATAATTTGACACTAACAAGATACATTGATCCTGCAAGTTTCAGACCTTTATGTACTTTGTTTTTTTTAATAAAGCAAAAGAAGAATAGAAATAACATTAGTTTTCTTCTCAAAAACAACTTGACAGATTGTAATGAGTTTTGGTCACATCATAACGTTATATTAAAGCTGTAATCGAGAATAACAACTCATAATCTTAATCAGGAAGCGTTTGAAATAGGAAATTTTACACAAAATTATTTTTATCTTTATACCTTTATAGAATAACCTTGCAAAAAGTACGATTGTTATTGAAAATAATGAAAATCGATTTATTATGTAAAAACTGAACACAAAAAAGAGAAACGAACTTTATGCGATTATTTTAAAAGCACACATAACATTAAACATCCAAAACAAAAATGTGCAAATTCTATTTTATAAAAATTAAAAAAAAAAAAACTATATTATTCAAAAATAAATTATAAACTATATTGAAATGTAAATTTAATTTTAAATACAAATGTAATTTAATTTAAAATATAGTTTTAAAATTACCTTGTTTGGATTCTGACTGACAGTTGTTATTATTGTTGCTGTCGGTTGCACAGAAGTTTGAGACGTCTGACCCGTTACTGAAACCTAAATTAATCGAATATTAACCATTACATAATAATTTTTAATCATGAAAAAAAAAGGAAACAAATTATAAACACGTAGAAATATGGTTAAAATTAAATATAAACAAGTAAAATACCTTTAATATTATAAAATGCATTACAATTAAAAAAAAGGTATTTATCATTAATAATTTCTATACCACGAAACTAAGATTGAATATGGCTAAATACATTTCTGCCTTTACATATAAGGGTGCTGTAGTTAGATACCACGTCGAATCCTACCATCAGCTTGAGGTTTTGAAAAAAAAAAAAACATCGTGTTTACTCTATATATCATGATATTACGATATCACCGAATACCTAGCAAGTTAGGCAGGAGAAAATATTTTTTTTTTGTAAAAAATTACCAAATTACAAAA
Source organism: Actias luna (assembly GCA_039707435.1). Classification (NCBI taxonomy): domain Eukaryota; kingdom Metazoa; phylum Arthropoda; class Insecta; order Lepidoptera; family Saturniidae; genus Actias; species Actias luna. The sequence goes on along the minus strand of JAZHAC010000002.1, from coordinate 8,286,319 downwards.
AAATAGGCCTGCGTGACGCCCTTAAATTATGGCGCCCCGGGACTCCCTAGAGCGGGCGCTGTTGGTATTTTTATAAGTAAGGACACCAAATTGTAGTGCTCGAAAGCAGCACCAATTTGGTGTACTTGTTTAAAAAATACCAGTTTTGTACTGAAACGGATTTGCTTTTACATCCCTCACATAATAGATTTTCAAATGTGACGTCACAAAATTTAGCACCCCTACCACTCATTGTCACACTTCGTCGACCCTTATCGTCATCCCCTTAACGTGTGACGTAATTTATAGATGGCCCGTAAATGTATTCGCTGCGACTATAGTTGATACCCATTTCCCTCGCTAAGACCCAACTGAAGCTTAATGCTAGCTAGTCTATAGATATAATCAATCCGTAGAAAAGTCGTTTTTGTATATTAAAGATATTTCTAAAAAAATAGCGAGGTTGTTAAAGGGTTACCTGGGTACGTATCACGTAAAATGTACGAAACCAATGTAGATAACTTTTATACGTAAATACGCAACTTGAAGTTTTACTTAGTTTTTGTTTCAACACCATATGTTCACTACATCAAGAGATATAAAATAATATGAATTTAAATTGTCCTCACGCACACAATTCAGTATAACGCCAAAATAGAGCTAATATTGATAGTTGAACTCCATATTCAATAGATGGCGTTGTGCATATGACGTCATCACTTAACACAGTTATTGACTGTACTCCTATCGACGCGTTTTAGTTTTCGACAAACACGCGGCCAATGCGACGGCGCGAGCACAGCTAGTAAATAATATATTTTTTAAATAGTTAACGTTTAGCCATAAGGCCATAATCACACCTGATCTTCAGTGACCATACGGCCTAAGTTGGTAGATACACTAAACCTGTGGAGGGACTGGCTCTCAAGTGCAACTGCTGGAACACACCTATTGGTATTTGGCGGCAGATTTTCAACTTGAGGGTAGTAGCTAGCCTGGTGGACATTAGAAAAAGCTCTAACATCATGCTATCACGATGTTTTCCTTCACCGAAAACTCAAACTCATTGTAGGTGGATTCGAACTAACGTCCTTTGATGCGGAGTCCGTACACACCACCAGTGATCTATCATCGCTTCATAAAATGGGAACATACCGACACTGGAGTTGTTTCAATCTTCTGTAACGGCCTCTGCTTGATTAAATGCGATTTCTGTGAGGGTGCGACGAGCGACGGCAAGGACTTCGATAGCTGAGCGCCGCCAGAACTGCTAATTTGCGACGAAATATTTAAGCTCATTAGCGAATGTGACATCACACTCTTCCCAGACTGACTTAGATTAGATTGCTTTGTCTTTGTTACATTTCCAGCAGGTTTCGTTTGCACTGTTATCTGTTTAGTTAGCGGAGGCACGATAGTCGTCTGCTTCGGTGAATTGGCTGCCTTGTTCTGTGTTTGTGGTGTAATTGGTTTGGCCGGGACAGGTGGTCCTTTGGCTTGTGCCATGACCGTAGCCTGTTTTATGGTTTGAGCCATCAGGGTGGCTTGTTTCACCGACTGGGACATTAGAGTTGCTTGTTTTGACGATGTCCCTTGTTTCACAGTTTGCGTCGGCTGTTTCGTTATTATAGTAGGTTTAGTCTTCGGTGCGGGCGTCGCGACGAGTTTCCCTTTGGGTTTATTCGGTTGAGGTATTGGAGGCTGCTTCGTGTGTTGCGTGGCTTGCATCAGGAGTTGTGCGAAAGACAGTTGCGGTTCAGAGGAAGACGCGTTAGTATCATCGACATCCACGTCACTGTCTGAAGCGTCCACCACCTCTTCGACAGTTCCGACTTCAAGATCCACCTGTATAATTTTAAATAATATTATTACGAGTAACCAAGTACCGGACCCCATTTATGAAGCTTAAATAGTCACATACATTTAATCCCAATAAAGTTTAGGATGTATAGTTAATCAAATCCAAACCTTTACATATAGAAATAATATTACACAATCCATCCTTTTTTTCATAGGTCATTATTTTATTAGTACATGCCATCATTTCGGAGATATTTTCTGTAATAATGGTTATTGTGTAATTTGTCACCTGTCTTTTTCACATCTGTGTTTTTACATCTTTCACATCTGTATTTTCACGCCATTCACATTTTCCTTTTTCATACAATTGAAACCACTTTTTTAGACTCTTCACATCTGTCTTATGTCACAGAACCAGGACTTTGCCGTGTTATTAATAAGTAAAAATAATATTGTACTAACAGCATGTGATGGGCTGAGGGGTGGAAGTTCTTTGACCGATGGTGGAGCCGGGCTTGGAGCAGTCGCGGAGGCCGGCACCGGCGCAGGGGCCGGGGGTTGCGCAGCGGGTGCGGGCAGGACGGCAGGGGGTGGAAGCGCCGCGACACCTGCCTTCCCGCGACTCTTACTCGTCGCCTTCACCCAATCTTCTTCACTTCTGTACAATAATCATATCAAAATTATCAATACTGTTGCCAAAATTAATGTTAATAAACTCCATATTTATATACTTGAAGTATGTATGTACTAATGGTCTGAACCATAAATATTAATATTAATTTCCTATACTATATAATGATGTAAAATTAAGAAGTAACATGTGTTAATACTTAATAGTATTTATGAGGATTCGTGAATTGAATAATTCTAAATGATTGAAAATTCAGTTATATATATACATTTTCAATTCATATTTGATTTTATTAGTGAATTGCAACAAATCCATAGAATCCCAAAAAAATAAAAAAAACATATACAAAATCTTAACAGTAAAAAAAATATATACTACTATTACTATTTTACTATTAAGCTTGATTGATGTACATAACTATATATAAAATCCAATTATCTAGGAACACTATGTCATTTAAACCTATGAGAATAAAAAACGGATTTAAACTAAAGCTATTTCAAAGAAACAACTAAATTTTAAAACAAAGGTTATAATATTTTTGAAAATAAATAGTTGTTACCCCACAACCACCGCACTGTTATAGTATTTTTGCTGTTTTCCAGGAAATGTATATGCTTAACTTACATGAAAAATAAGTATCCTGCAATAGGTGAATATTTTAATTATTCATAGAGACTAAATTAATCATACCTGTTTCTATGTAAATAAGTCCATATCGCTGTACGTTGATCATACTTCACAATTGGATCCCTTTTAGCCGAATGAAACTTGTCCAGCGCCGAAGAAACGGCACCTAAAAGTGCTTGATCACTACAAGGTGCTATCCACTGCGACATTCTATAATAAGATAATTACATAATAATTCACTAATTTGAAACGTAATATATATTTTCTACATTTAAGAATTTCACAAACTTATAGATATTTGTGGTGTTCCAATAATCAAAATTCGACCATAAGTAATTAATAGTAAAGTTGGAACATTATTGAAGTTTATTTATCAGAAAGTTTGTTAACTCTAAAAGTCAATGTTCAATGTAATTTTTTGATATTATTTAGCAATATTTTAAAATTATTTGGATGATAGCTCAGTGGTAGCGTGTAGGATCGTCGCGTCATGGGTCGTGAGGTCAAATCCGACCACCTACAATGAGCTTTCGGTGAAGGAAAACAAGATTTTCAATTTATAATTAGTTGAATTTTTATTTTTGACAATAAAAAATAAATTCGAAAATAAAAATACTGTTATTTAAAAAAAAATAGTTTGAACTTGTTATATTTTATAGTAAAGTTTAGCGTTATAGTCACAATCTCACTTGATGTGAAGTGACGATGTAGTCCAAGATGGTGGACACGCTAAGCCTGGCTCTCAAGTGCGATTGCCGAAACACACGTATACGTATTTGGCGACAGATTTTCAACTTAAGGGTGGTAGCTAGCCAGGCGGAACATAGAAGAAGCCCTACCACCATCCTAGGGTTTCTTCACGAAGATTTCCTTCACCGAAAGCTTAAGCTCATTGGAGGTGGATTCGAATTCACATATCCGTACACACTACCAACTGAGATATCGATCTGTCGAGAGTACTCGTTGATTGCCTATATTTTTTTTAATTCTAATGTACATACTTAAGAAGTGTTAGCACGTCATGCCGTGTGCCCCGTCCGTTGGGCAGTCGTGCGAGTGCGTCACGCAGTAGCGCTGCGAAGGTGGCGTGCCGCGGCCTGCCCGCAGCCACCAGCGAGGAGCCCGTCCCTCCGCCCCAGCCGCCCCATGCGCGACCACACGGACCTACTACCGAACGGTACCTGCAAAACAACGTTACTATATATTATATAATGATTCTTGTACCAGAATCTGTCATTTTAGTGGGACAATAAGTGTAAGTATGTAAATCGGAGTGTTTAATTTGGTTTTCACGGTATAGGAGCTATTAGATTTTCTTTAATTAAGTCTCTGACCAAGCTGTTTGGGTGATTTTTTATACTTTTGGCATGTAGCAGAATTTCCTGGTTTATTTATTTAATTTTTATTTTTACACCTTTGAACAAATAATTATACATTTTAAATGATTCAGTACATAGGGTGGCCTTATTGCTAATAGCAATCTCTTCCAGGCAACCTTTGGATGGATATGTTCTATGGAGAAGAATCATTGGTATTTTGGGTGTATAACTAAAATCAAACTTAATAACATACATATTAAAGACATGTGAACCATAACACAGATATGAAGTATACTATAATATAAGAATATGACATACAGACTACATAACAATAATATACAAATGTGAAACTAAACGAATTACAAATACATGTCAATACAAACAAAAATATAATAATAACGTAAAATTGACATATAAAACTTTTGTTAAGATATAGTATTTTTTACAGAATCTTTAAATATCCTTCGTTTGTGCCTTTCTCAGAGAAACAGGTAATGCATTCCATAATGGTGAAGCCTGAACTGCGAATGATTTTGCTCAAAAATTTGTACTGTGTCGGGACTTCAAGCGTTAAGTATCCTGACGATCTTAATTTGCGTGTATTGGCCAGAAAATGCCCAGTATTCGTTAAGAGCCAACCAACTAAATAATCATCATATTAGTTTTTTTCACTACTATCGGTGACTACTATCGGTGATCACGCCAGAATGTCGCGGCATGAGTGCGCTTGCACGAAACGAAACCCGCCCGCACAAGTCACACGTAAATTGTGTAAAACCAAACTAACTGCAGTTCAAAATTTCTATTTTTTAAGTAACTACTCCAAATTGTTGCTGCTTTCGTGGGCTATAATTTGGTGTACTTACTCAAAAAAATGCCAATTTTGAACTGAAGCTGATTTGCTGTTACACCCGTCACATAATCTGTAGATTTTTCGATCATCTGTGACAAAGTGAGTGTGCAAATTCAATGTTAACACCAATATTGTGCAAATACAATAAACTGGCGCCAACTCAATGCTTTATTGGGACAGATTAGTGAAGTGTCACTATAACTAAAGTGCACGAAGACACTAATAATTCAGGTCAACATCGGTCAGCACATAGCAATGTAGTTGTCATCTCTTTTCACTACCCATATTTCTTTCTACAAATCCTTGATGTATTACGCATCAATCAGTCATATTAAGTTACTATTAGTGAACCCCTGGATAAGCCTGAGTTTTCGGTGAAGGAAAACGTAGTGATAAAACCATAGAATTGTGATAGGATATTTTCTAATGCCCAACTGGCTAGCTACCACACTCATGTTGAAAATCTGCCAAATACATATAACTGTGTTACGGCAATTGTACTTGAGAACGAGTCCCTCTAGTAGCTTAGCAAGTTCACCATCATGGGGCACAGTGGTACTTAGGGCCGTTCATTAAATATGTTTACACGTATGTGAAGGTAGAAAGAGTTGCTTACTGTAATAGAATGTGACAAGGGGCGACCGCAGAGGTCTAAAATAATGTAACGTTCGCAGCAGATACAATTTTGTAAATTTACATGTAATTCCAGATATTTGTTAACGTTTTATTAATGCAAAAAAATAAATATTTAAATACTTTTAATCGTCGTATACCATATATTCCCGTAATTTTGATAGGGGAGTCGCAGAAAATGTGGCATATGGGGGGGACATACGAGAACAAAACAAATAATAATTTACGTGCCTTTTTTTTTTACTTTTCTTTGCGGTGATGTTATTGCCAAACGATAAAAAATTATATATACATGAAATTAAAAAAAAATAATTTAGAAGAAAGAGTAAAACATAGTTATGTAAATAATACATACTAATACTAATTAATACTCTCAACTTCGTTCGCGTTTTTGCTATCAATCGCTTATGATTGTAAAACCCTTATTAAGTGAGTGTCAATGTTGTGAAAGGAATATTTTCGTCACATATTAAGTCGATCAGACGTATAGCCCTGGTGATCTCATGATGAATGAGGGTGTGATACTTTATTTTTATATTTATCACAGAATCAAATAATATCATATTTGTATGGAATAGGTAAAACAGGCATGTTTAAATAAACGATTTTATATATTTTTATTTTTATATAACTATCATCCACAGGATATCTATGTGAACTTATCCAACCCAAACATATCAAAAAGTAAGACAGCCACCATTGATTCCTTATGACTTTATTATGACTGTGCTCATTTAGTATATTAATAAGCTATAGAAGCTAGATTTAATTTGGGATTAAAAAATAGTTAAGCTATTTGCTTACATACCCATGTTGAATATATGTAAAAGGTTTAGCTGCCGACGAAAATCTCTTTCTCTCCTGGGTACGAAACTCTGCTATTTCTGAGCTAGTCGGAGCTCGCATAGTCCACGTAGTTGGATATCTGCATACATTAATAACATGTAATAATAATATACCCACTATAATAATACAAACAGAAATAATAACACCTCATTTACTTTAAAGGAATTTGTCTAAAAAGTTTTAAAACTATTGTACGGCCTGTAGTATTGTATGGATCTGAATGTTGAGCAACGAAAGAGACGGATGAAAGAAAATTACACGTAGCGGAGATGCGAATGCTACGATAGATGTGTGGAGTGCCTAGAATGGATAAGATTAGGAATGAATATATTCGAAGAAGCATGAAAAGACCACTAGTGAGAGAGAAATTAAGGAGTAATAGGTAAGCGTGATATGTTATGAGAAGGAATGAAAGCCATACAACTAGAAGAATGAAAAGTATGGAGGTGAATGAATGTAAGATAAGAGGAAGACCGAAGATATGGATGGATTGCGTGAGAAATGATATGTGTTTAAAAAGAGTAAATACTGAGATGACGGCTGATAGAGCTGAGTTGAAGTAAACATGTTGTGCCACCCCTACCTAGGTGGGATAAGGGCTAAGAAGAAAAAGAAGAAGAATTTTTCTAGAAAGATTATATATATATATATATATAATATTACATTTATGTATTACACATTGTTTAAATTACATCAAAATGTAAAACGAGAACACATAAAGTTAAGAATAACAAACTATATAGCAGAAAATACTAAACTAACTCCTATTTTCACTGTTCCAATGACAGTAATGAAGGTTGCATGTGTCAATAAAGTTAGAAAGTTACATCATGAATTACGTATAAATGTTAGGTTGATAAAATAATGAAAAATGAAAGCATGTTCAACTGACCCAATTTTTCATTGAATAAAGCGGAAGTAGATATTATGTAAAGAAATTACTAACATATTACAGTACAATAATGCTTGATAAATATTTAACTTTAGAACAAACATTGAGTTGTTGGCAACCCGCTTTATATTTCTTCTTCCTTTTATTAATTGGTAGCCTGTTTATATACAATTATGCCTATACCACATAGAATAGTAGAACATCTAGCAAATTTTCACGGTTCATGCAGTGTTTTAACAAAGTAGTGACCTTGATAAAATTACTCAAGAAGTATTGTAATAATAAAAAAAATATGCTTGTTTTATTATATGTTATATAATTGAATTTACTTGTACACAAAAAAACCAAGCGTATTGCATGTAAATCATAAAAGTTTATGAATTAAATTAAATTAAAAGTCAAAATAAGATACCACCAAAAAAAATTTTTTGTACCAAAAAAAACTGTTTGTACTTATCACACAAATAAAAAAAATCGAAGCAGTAATGAGGACTGCCGACATAAATGAAAACTTAAAACTATAAACAATCAGTTGTTATTTTTGGATATTCAAATTAATTGTTTGATCTCAAATTAAAACTGTTTACAACCCAATAAGTTATATTAATAGTAACTGATATGGTGTTATCGCCAACACGTCGCGTGATCATGTCGATGAGACTACCATGAATTTAATCCCTATCCAAAGCTCCAGAAGGTTTCACTTAAAAAAAAGAGTTTAAATAGAACATACCGAGGCGGCGGCGCTTCACTAGTAGCGGGTTGCGCGGGCGACACCGCCCGCAGCCAGCGCTCACAGATACGTCCTAATATTGCATCACAATCCCGTCCTGCGCCGATCCATTGGTAAGTCTAAATAAATATTTTAAGGAATTATTCATAAACAAAATTATTACACAGTGGAGTCTCACTAAGCCGGATTAGAATCCAAATTACTGGATTGTATAGAAAAGTGTATAATAAATAATATAAAGGACATCATAAAGGGAAAATAACAATTTTATTTTTTGAAGATGCTACTTAATGTCCCACTGAAAACTAATATGATGCAATTTTTTTTTTATACAAGTACTTTTATATCTGTATATTTTTATTCACAGGCTGCAGAAAAGCTGTGCAGTTTGATGGTAGGTTGTAGCGGGTGCTGGACTAGTTAATTACTACATTAATTTACTACTCATGAACATTTCATTGAGTACATGAGTATTTTACAGACATAACTAGATTTTACGTACGCTTCACACGCGTTAATATTGATTTTATCAAACAAATCTGATGTCGCAATGAAAAGTTTCATACAAAGTCTATCCCTCTCTCTTCATCCCACATTCAATAAGGTCGTCGCAAGAAAAAGTAGTCTATCACCATCTCCAGGTTCTCATCATCTCGCCAAAATTCATTATAATCAACTCCGCGGCTTAGGCGTGAAAGCGTAACAAACAAACTCACTTTCGCATTTATAATATGGATGTAATGTATTTTTATTTCAATAAATCCACTTGTTTTTCTTATAGTAGCTGAGATAACTGCCTTTAAATGTATATGATTCATATAATGTACCTTCATACAAGCTCAATGGATAATTATATCTTACTTGTGTTTCTGGGATGTACTGTAAGTAAGGTACAAAATCTTCAGGGTGTGTTCCTCTCTCTCCGGCTAAGAAGTCCAGCGCTGAATCTAACTCTGCGCACCAGTCGTCTGATACTGTAAGTTAGAGACATTATGATTTTAAAATATACAACTTTCCCATCGTAGTACGGTATAACATGTCACTCAAGGTTACAACGTATTCGTTACTAGTATTTACGTGCGGCTTCGCTCGCGTGCATATTGTTATGTCAAACAAATCGGATGACGCAATAAAGTTTCACACAGGGTTTGTCCCTCTTCTTACCGTCTCCAGGTTCTCGTCTATTTCTATATAAAAAATTCGTCATAATCGATTCAGCGGTCCCCTCGGGCTCGAGCGCTTTTCCGCGCTCGCCTCCCTAGTTCGGTGAAGCTGTAAAAGCACCTCAGGCTAACAGTGTAGGTCCCTTCGAAAAAAACATTCAGCGGTTTAGTCGTAAAAGCGTAACAAACAAACTCACTTTTTAATGTTATAATATTAGTCAGGATAAAGATGTATCTTTATCTCAAATAACTAATAATGAAAAAATTCATAAAACATCAGTGTAAACACGGTGCAAGTACCATTATATTGAAATATTTACTGTTTTTATTTTTCCTAATAATACAACTTTTTAAACAAGTATTTAAGCACTTGGTCTTGACTAAATTGCCTATACAGAAGAGTTTATAATATAAAAATAATAACATTTTCGTTAAATAGGCTTGGACCACATTGTCACTTAACACCAGGTGAGATTGTGGTCTAACACTAAACCTGTAGAGCATAAAAAAAGTTTATTGTAAAGATTATACACTAGATCTAGAAAAAAAGGAACACATTTAATGAGGAAATAGTTTTATGATTTATCATAAAGCCACAAAACTTATTAAAATCAAAGAATCAAATTTTAGATCATTAAAAACCTTTTTTTAAGTGCGTTTATAAATTTTGACTATTTGATATGATTGATTATATATGGCTATAAACTTTCTTCAGTTCTTACATAAAAAGAAATTAATGTTCAAAATGGAAGTAAATAAGATTCATGTAAACACTAATGCTATGAAGGAATTAATATTAATTAACATGTCAATTAAGTTTTATTTATATTTTGTGCTGGCCTTGCTCGCCCATCGTGTTTTTAATGACTATATTAACCATATAAAATTGTATATAATTGTTTCTCATAGTAAGGTACGGTACGGTATATGTTAAAACGAGAATAATATTAGTTAATTTTGATATATATAATGATATTATATTTATAATACAACAAAAAAATCACTGTTAATTTAAAGTTTGCAATGCTGACAATAGTTCTCGATGTCGGCTTCCATTTTTATAGTTGTAGCATTATGGCCAATCTTATCAGATGTTAAGTGACGATGTGGCCCAAGATGGTGGACACGCAAAGCCTAGTGGATGGACTGGGTCTCTACTGTAGCTGCTGGAAAACACCGAAAGGTTTTGGAAGCAAATTTTCAACTTGAAAATGGTAGCTGACCAGTTGGGCATAATAAAAAGCCATACCACCATGCTATGGTTTCCTCACGATATTTCTGGTACTGGAAGCTCAAGCTCGTTGCTGAGCTATCATCGCTTCACATAAATAAATCTATATACAGTAGATACTCTATAATATTCTATAAGTCGAAATCAAGGGAGACGCCAAAAAATTCGAGTTGTAAAATTTTCGACTCATAGAGAATGGAGGTTTTGTTGTTTGAAGGGAAGGGAATAACACATTTTTTCGCGAATGGAGGTTTTAAACTTATCGAGGTTCGACTTAACGAGATTTTACTGTATATAAAATTAATTGCCGAAATCTATGTACGCGAATAACTTTTGAACGACTGTACTAAATTGAATTATTCTTTTTTTATTGTGTTCGTTATTGTCAAGACAAAGATTGTATAAAAAAAAACGAACAGATTTTTTATAAATATCATAATATTAATGATGCAGTAATAGTTCAGTTGGTAGTGTATACGGACACCGCGTCAAGGAACGTGCGTCCGAATCCATCTATATTTAAATTTCATATTATTAAAATACATTTAATTCATTGTAGTTATAAACAAGTTTCATTCAATAACTAAAAGACATGAAAAACGGAAACGATATTAACTATAGTCAGTTCTATTGATTTTAACAAAATTATGTTGAAAGGATTGAGGACGATTGATTACAGCTAATCAAAATGTAAAAAAAAATACAAATCGATCAAAACTGTTTTTGAGTTTTAACGAGAATAAAGAACATCGATTTTAGGTGATACGAAGTTCACCGGTCAACTAATTAAATATATGTTAAACTTACAATTATACCAGGTGTTTAGTGGAGCGATAGGTGACTTCATAACAGCAGCACATCGAGCATGTAACTGCTGTTTGGTGGCACGGTGGGCAACGCGTGCAGGGAACAAAGCACGGACCAGTGATAAGAAGTTTGCATGGGTAGTTTCCGTTAGAGATTCATCTGGATCCACTACAGATTCATCTACTGTTTCCGTTGACGTATCTACTTGGATGACCTCTCCCGAGTCATCTGCAAGCTCCACCGGTAATGCCATCATATCTGTAATATTATTTTTAAATAATAAGATTTAAAAATAAATAAAAATTTTAAAAGAAATAAAAATTTATTTTATCATTTTGCCCGTTTTGTTTACTCTTTTTAATACAACTTTAGTCCTATTGGTTGTAGCGTGATGTTAAATAGAAGAACCTTTCCTCAATAATTAAATTTTTGAAATCCGACTATTAGTTCCTAAGATTAGCGTAATCAAATATATTCTTCCGCTTTATACATTTATATATATAAAATATTTCGTGTCACGATTTTTGTCCGCAATGAACTCCTAAAGTACTGAACCGATTTTAACAATTTACTCTAATCAGTAGCTAATAATTAAAAACGTAGATTGCTGAGAAGAAGAATTCTTAAGCTATATCGGAAACTTTATAATAGCATGTAGAAAGTAAGGTTCAAATCCTGTTCCACTAATTGGTGTTTATTATCTACTTTATTATAAATACTGCACTGTATTAATATTATTCATGAAAAAGTTGACAATTTATTCGGTCATAAGTGATAGCTGATCAAAATATAGTACCTAAAGAATAATAAATGGAAAAGTAAAATTACTATATACCCATCAAATTACTGTTCAGATTTTATTGTTTATTACGAAAACATCCTTTCCGTTCAAATAGGCGAGGATCTACATAACAATGGCGGATTTGTAGTATACTACCACAGGAGCCGTACACCAAAACCAAAAAATCCTTTGGTTAAATAGGATGCGCCAAAATGTCTGCACACAGTAACGAATTTGCGCTTTGTCGTGTAAATAATGTAATTTTTCATTTTACTTCTACAAAATCAATATCTTATTTAATTATTATCACTTATAATATATTACAATTACCACTCAAGACTTGCATTACCCCTCTGTTACCTAAATTTGTGTTGTTCACAGCCTAACATGGTGGCATTCAAACAGTGGCCATAAAATATAGCACGATTTAATATGTTCAACAAGTAGTAATAATGTGATTTTTTTTTCTTTATATATGTAAATGTATGTACTTACCAATTCCATCCAAATCTTCTAACTTGATTGGTACTGGTTGAACAATGCGTGACATATTTTGACTGGAAGGCTCATTTATATCTTGTTTCATTGCTATATCGAATTTAGAATCACTGTAACCCATTCTAGAAGAATATTTTTAAAAGTAAATAAAAAAAACCATGCATTATTATAATACAATAACTCCAGTACATAAATCTCAATAGGTGTAATTTGTAAATAATTAAAAAGTTACCTTGAAATATTATGTTTAACATCAACAGAATCCTGCATCATATCATAATCCATCTTTTTGATTGACTGGTTAGGACTCATTACAGGATCAACAAACGATGAACTTTCCGAGTCAGTCTCATCTTGTTCACACTTAATTTTTATATTCGGTAACAGTTTATCTTCTATACTATCAACACAAAGATCACTTTTCGTTTTCTTTAGTGGTTTGCTATATGGTTTAGTTTGTTTAAAAGTTCCATCTTTCCTAGTATTTCTTTTTAACTTGTGTACTGGCACACCAAGTTTCTGACTTCCAAACATGAATTTCTTTGAACCATTCAGTAATGCCACCCTCTGTTTTATATCGTCTAAAGTTATGCCACTGACATTTAGTTCTGGATGATTCTGTGATATTAAAAAATATATGTAATATATGATAAATTAAATAGTTTTTATGGAGGCATATTAAACTTACCTCTCTATACTGTCTTCTAGCTCTATGCGCTATTAAAATATTTTTTAAGCATTGTAATGGTGTTTGCACCGGCTGATTAGGTCCACTCAGTGTCCCAGATATGTTTGTGTCAGAACTCTATAAATGACAGATATATATCAACCATATATAAAAACATAAAGAAACAAGCATAACCTTTCATAAAACAAATATATATGGTATACAATTGACAGAGTGCAAAGTGATATCATCTATATTAAACAAGCCTCTTATTATTAGTAGAACTTTTTGTGAACTACATTTTTTAATGAGTTAGTTCTGTTTCAAATTACTACTCTTTCTTCACATAAATGAAGCTTTGTATCACTTTGATAACCACCATAACCACCCAAAAAAGCCAAACTTTTACTGAAACTGGATGATAATCACATTGTAAACTTCTCTCCACTCGCAAAACTTCTTTAGAGCTAATTTTTTTGTGTGTTTTGTGTGTTTTGATTGGTCCACATAATTGATTTAGTTCATTCATTTAAGACTTATTTCTTATGTATCAATAAAAGAACACCAAGTCCTTACATCTTGGTTGATGACTAATATAAGAGTCCTTGCTTAATATTAATTTTGGGCAATATTTTTTGTTTTTTTTTCTGTTTTTTAGTTTTTGACAGTGGAAATGTTATCAACACTTTGATAGTATAATATGTCAACATATAGTGAATATCAATTATTTATTGATTGATATTGGCTATATTTAAGGAAACACATGTGATGATGAAAGCAATGGATATGAATGTTGTAGGACGGAAAGGAAGAGGAAGGCCAAAATAAATATGGATAGAGTGTGAGGAATAAGATGAAAGAAAAGAGAGCGAATGAAGAGATGACAGCTGATAGAGACCTATGGAAGAACAATAAATACTCTGCCAACTATAAATGACTCAGGAACATGACATATAATGATCAATTATTTAAAATGTCTTGGAAATTATCAATGGCACCATACACAATTTGTGCAAGGCAATTACAACATTCACTGTTCGGTCTTCATTTACACCCAATCCCACATTGTTTTAATATTAACAATAAAAAGGGAGTTTAATGGAATTAACAAATTTGAATTTAAATTGGAATAAAACAAAAATTATTTAGTAATTCTTTATGGCCAGGCAGGTTATAATTCAAATAACTGAAATAAAAATTAATATCTAGTAAATTTGTTTAAATGGTCTGACTCCATAGATGAACACATAACTGATCAACACCAGTATAAAATGTGATGTCACTATATGTATATTTTTAAGAACTCATCATTTCCTGTAATAGTAGATAATATTTACTTTTTTAAGAGTATTTAAAAAAACAACTTGAATATTTGCAGTTTTAAACAAATGCATGACAAATGAATTGTATTTACTTCTGAATTTTTTTTAATTAGTATGTAATGGGTGTTGCCTTTCAAATACATATGAAATATATATAATCTTTGAATATATTACTAGGGTAAGAATAAATTCTACCTCGATTGATTGGACTGGTTTTTTTTTATTTGAAAACTGTTCAGGTGGGCCATCAGGATAGTTTTCATCTTCCGACTCTTCACCACCAACTTCACTCTGAATTGCAGCTAACTCTTCAAAATATCTTTGTTTGGCCCGTAAATAGAGTGGTTTGTAATTGTTCTTCGATGACCTCTTTGGTTGCAATGGTGGTAATCTTGGTACCGGTCCAGGAGGTGCACCTTTTGCTGCAGCCAATAACCTCTCACGAGAAATCAATATTTCCGGTAATAGTTTAGCATAATATGATTTTATCTGAAATAAGTAAGAAAAAAATGTTTACAAGTTCATTTTATACAGTGAACTGGAATCTATAGCACTTTACTGTGGTGACTGACAATGTGTGACTATACCAGTAATGGTAGTTAGTTTAATTTTTAAAACCACATTTCACTGTCCTTTCTTTTATACATATACAGATTTTTCTTTAACATAATGTCAAATGAGTACTGTCTGAGAGGTGAACTTATATACTTGGAACTTAAGGTAGTTCTGATAAAAAAATAAGATCTATATCATATATTTACATTAGTAATAATACAGATATTTAAAATGTTCAAATTTAGCATCATGAATAACTTCTTTAGATACAGAGAATATTTTTCTTTTAATATTGTTATGATTATTTATAATGTAATTCTCTATAACAATACTATTAATAATATTACGAAACAAATAATGTTCATAGTAAATAGTAAATTAAATAAAGTTGAGTAGTAGTAAAATTAACAACCAGTACTAGTCTAAAACTTCATCAAATTAGTAAAAGTTTGTCTGTATTTGTCACAATAATTTTATTGTATAATACAGAAAAAATCATTTTACAACCATTGGATCTTTTGGATCATTGGAACCTTGAATTTATTTCTTGTGTTAGTTTGTTGCCTTTGTTAAGTAAAAGATGAATGGTAATATTATTTTTTCAATAAACTAAGTGTTACATATTAAATTTGTGGTCTTTCTTAGCATATTTAGGATTTATTTAATAAAACAACAGGAAATTTGTAATCATAATGTTTAGAGATATGGTCTGTGTAGAGTATTAATATGGTTATTACAACTTAACAAACATTATTTCCTTCTAATTTTGTCTTATATCCATAAAATTGTTATACTGTTGAAATGATTTAAGATCACCTTATGTTTCTGTTGCTTTGCCCTAGCTTTCTTTAAAAACTTCCTCATCTTAGCAATATCAGGTCTGTAGTTACCATGCCTCAAATTATTATAAAACTCTGTGAGAGGAGATGTGAAATGAAAAGGTTCATGTTCAAACAACATTTTGACAGTCTTCTCCAGTTCTTCACCTTCGTTTTCAGCGAAGTTTGGGAGAAACTTGGATAATTGCTCCCTTTGATTTTCATCTAATGCTTCCCAAGTTTTTATTGAAAAGAACTCCCTGAAAATAGAATAATCTTCGCAAAGCTCCTGAGGAAGTTCCATGGTATGTCCAAGAATGCGTATTGGTTCCATCATTTCTTCGTCAGCATCAGAACTCCCGCTAGAAGTCTCTGAGGAGCTACTGCTCTCTCCACTGTAACTATTTTCACTATCCATCTTTATTTATTAATGAGTACCGATAAAGATTATCTTTTAAGCTCTTGTGATGCAACACAGATTTAGCTTCATTTACGATTTTTCGCTAGCTTCATTGAATATTCACGTTGTTTTGTATTTGTTTACCAAAAACCGGAGCAATAGTGTAACAAAATCGAACAAAGAGCCATGAAGTTTTTTTAAATAGATGTCAAGTCTTGTCTAAAATAAAATAGAACGCACACACCAAACCACCGTGTTTCATACATACTATACGGCAGAACGGAACATTGCAATGAGAAAATAGCTTGACAACCAAGAACAGCGACATTTTGACCGCAAAATGGAATAGAAAAATAAATCGACTCTTGTCTTTGCTCGGTTCTCTAATTTTTGTCTATGCGACACATTTCAGTGAAAGACCATAAACAATATTATATTTTAATTCTTAGTTCATTTTCGTATGTTTTTGTCAGTCCTAAAGATAAAAATGTTGTTCACAGCTACTTCTACAAAATAGAACACACATTGAAGATATAATTCACGTACAGAGGCACCGGTGCCTCACGCTGTAGTGTTTCTTAATTTCTCTGTAAGAATATTCATGAAAAGGTAATATTAATAAAGGTAATATATTTTAATAAAAATATTTTATAAATCAATAAATAAATCCATATTTAACATGGTAAATAAAATAATATAAAAAGAACTTATAAATAATTGATATATAGATAAATTAATTTATTTGTGTACAACGAATTTTATTTTGTGATATATGTATATTAATAATGTATGGTATATATATTTTTTTATACTTAACAGGTTTCGCGTTATGTTCATAATGTCACTTCATGTTAAGTTATGTGACCCAAAACGGTGGATACGTTAAGCCTAATGGAAGGACTGACTTTCAAGTGCAACTGCCGGAACACATTATAGGTATTTGTGGCAGATTTTCAACTTGAGGGTGGTAGCTAGCCAAGCGGGCGTTTGAAAAAGCCCTACCAACATGCTATGGTTTCATTACGATGTTTTCCATTACTGAAAGCACAAACTCATAGCAGGAATTCGAACTCACTTTCTTTGACGCGGCGTCCGTACACTCTATTACTGAGCTATCATCGCTTCATAATTGTTGATAGAATGAATTGAAGTGGAATGGAGTGTAGTGCAAATAAAAGAAATAATATAGCTAAAATAAAAACTTTATATTTGAGATACATATTCAATATAGGTATATATTTTTAATTATACGAGGTTTTGCGTTTGACCAATATATTCCTAGATATTAAGTGATTATATGAATTAACATGGTGGATATATCAAGGGTAGAGAGGGATTTGCTCTTAAGTGCGCGTATTAGAACACATCTATAAGTATATAAATGTTAGGTGACATTTTGTAACTAAAGCATTGTAGCAAACCAGGCGGATATGAAAAGAAGGAACTACCACCATATTTCACCGAAAGTTCAGACTCATTTCAAGAATTGAATTTACTTCCATCGATATATTGTTTGTATGTACTATCATGGAGCCCTAATTACTCAACTATTCTGTTTGTTATTACACTTCTTATCACTTATATAAAAAAATTGTAAGATTTGCATAATACATATATAACATATAAACATAATATTTTCGACAGATAATAAATTCCCATAACTTTGCCCGATTTCGTTTTTATTCAGTGATTGTGTTAAAGTAACAGCACTGTCAGTGCAAAGCTGAGACTAAAAAAAAACCTGGGAATAATAAAAAGCTGTATAAACTTGTCTTTGGCATCTATGGTATATGGCTGCATGGTTTAGGTACCTTTGCCTTTTCTTTTCATCATGGAAAGGGAAACTATACCAAAAAAACGTCTATGGTATAGATAGCGTTAAGTCTGTGGATAGACTAGTGTGGAAAGATTTGACTTTTTGACATAAATTAATCGTGTAGTAAATATGGCTGACGAACTCAATGTTGACAGTCTAATTCACAGACTTTTAGAAGGTATTCTTAAATATAATTGATATTTATGTGCGTTTCTTAGTTGTAATACTTTAAAATTAATGTTATATTATAATTGATGCTTGCTCAGTATGTTCTTGTTGCGTAATTTAAAAGTGAATAAGTAGGTATGGAAACGTCAAACTCATAAATAAATCGATTATCCTCAATTCTTATCTGATTCTACTTTTGATGTAAGATATTTAGATGATCCTTAGATATCTATTTTATTCATAGGAATATAGTGTTCATTAAAGTTACAGACTGACGTCGCAACTATTTAGATATTCTTACTTCTAACAATGATGTCAGCTTTTATAGCATATAACAATTCCATGGGCCTATGATTCGACTAGCGTTCTGTATTACTTTACCTGATTTAAACCTATTTATTTTACTTTATTGTGCTGCTTTTTGATGGTTACCACAGTATACAGACTGCAGCAAGAATCAGCAAGGAGAAAAGGGAAATTGAAAGACATCTTTTCAGGAGAATGTATGATTATATACAAAATTTATCCAGAGTATTGAGCTAAGCCCTTTAATTTCTTTTCCCATAGTATTTAGTCTCATAAATTACTTTTGCTCTGTCTGAAATTGATCCTCACTATTTTTCTTGTTTAATTTTTCATAGGTAGGGACTAAAAATAGCTACATAAGTCTATACAAAGAAAGGCAATCAACTGTGGAATGGGAGGAGTCTTGTAAACTTTACATGTATAGATGTTTATATTGAATTATGTGAACATATAGTTTTTAACATAGATATGTTGTGTGACAACTTTATTACTCATGAGGGAACTGATTATTATTTTTATGTAATGGTTTTGTTTTTTATGAATTTATGAATTATTATTTATTGTATTAATCATTTGCAAAAAGTTTCACTTGCATGTTATATATATTTAATCTTACTTTATATGCTATGTCACATTTATGCATAATAATTGAAATGTTGTTTGAATGAAATAAAATAGAGTAACTATCTAAATGCTAAGCTTTTGCATGTTATCTATTAGTAAACATCTATTTATGATAAATATTTTTTTGTGTAAAATAATATATAATAAGTTCTTCGTTTTATTATAACTTTCTTTTAGATTGTATATTTTGTTACCATACCTTGAAAGTATTGAAATCCTTTGCACTGGAGATTTAACTTGGTGATTAATCAACTTGAAGCGATGATTTGAAACATGATTTTGAGTTATTATCTAGATTGACATGATTACTAAGGAAACAATAATGTTATTTAGGTATAGGTTTAGGCAATACCACACCACATGTGTATTGTTAATTAAAATGAAGCATTTAATATGTCAGATAAAAAATATAAGCACTGACATTACTTGCTTAGTATACAAGACTAAGATTGATAGCAGTATTAAAGTTGCTTAAAAAATCAAAGTTATACTAGACTGTATACAATATGTGAACTATTCTATTAGAGTAATTCAAAATTTTGGTTACTTTAAACAAAAAAGATCTTGGGTGCAAATGATAATAACATAGTAGTATTATTGCTTTTTACTTGTTTTTTTTTTATTAATTTTGAATATAGTAAATGTATTTTACCTATATTTTATGTGTATTATGACAGTAATGTATTAGGATCAATTTATTGTTAATTAGTACTGATAGGACTAGAATTACAAGGAGAACAATGAAAATAAATCTAACTGGTTTTGGGTCTGTAGATATTCAATAACAGCAAGCAAAAATTATTGTAATTCCAAAAAAAAAACATGGAGGAAAGTATTAAAAGGCTCTTTTTATATCATCAAAGGTAACTAATATAATACAACTTTTTTTTTAATTTGTCACAGTTCGAGGATGCAGACCTGGCAAGACTGTACAGATGTCAGAGTCAGAAGTGCGTGGGCTCTGCACAAAGTCAAGGGAAATATTTCTGCAACAGCCCATACTGTTGGAGTTGGAAGCACCTCTAAAAATTTGTGGTACTAATTAAAATACACTTGAAACTGTTACTTTTTTATAACAACTATGTTAGTTTTATTTAGCAATTTCTATATTCATGCATCACAATAGTGCTGGCTAGCTCAGAGGATAGGATAAAATGATAGATCAAACATTTTTAGTGAAAATTTAAGTAATTCATCTTTTTATTACAAGAAAATAGACCTCAGTATTGAGAAAACATTAAGAATGTTTTTCTTATTATAACTATTACCTCCTTTATTAATTTGATATAATGAACTAATTTATTAATCCATTAATAACAAAGTTTTAAGCTATAACTAATACACATGCTAAATTACTGAAGCTCAGTATTATAAGTTTAACATAAAACAACAACCTAACTATGAACATTGTAAATTAAATAAAGACTTGGAACAATATACTTAAGAACTGCTTTCATGTGTGATAGAATGAGTATAGTTATTGATGGTAGAGAATTAAATAAACTTGAAATATAATGCTGTCACTTCCAGGTGATATACATGGACAGTACACAGACCTGTTGCGTCTCTTTGAATATGGCGGCTTCCCTCCAGAAGCTAACTATCTATTCCTGGGTGACTATGTGGATCGTGGCAAGCAGTCCTTAGAAACAATATGCCTTCTGCTCGCCTACAAAATAAAGTATCCTGAGAACTTCTTCCTTCTCAGAGGCAACCATGAATGTGCCAGCATTAATCGTATTTATGGTAAATATTTATTTTGATGTATATATAACTTATTTATGTAGCTTTTTATACTAACTTAGTATGTAAATATAACTAATTTCATGTGTAAGAACTATAAAAGTAAAGAAAGTAAGATTAACTTATATTTATATATAAAATTTTAACATTTTAAAAATAAAACCTTATAGTAGGTTACAGTTTACATTTGAAATAAAATTAAACCCAAATGCTTAGACATAAAAATATGTAATGTTTAATATATTTGTCTGATGAAATGTTATTAGTATAATAGTAGTTAATGCTATTAAGTTACTTGGTAGGATTTTGTGGTTTTATGTCATTTTCGTAAATTTACATTAGTTACCCTTACATTTTCTAATAATTGGTCAGGTTTTGCATGATGTAGTTTGGTTATTGTCACAAGTCAATTTAAATAACAATTAATACAAGTCACCTTACAATGCTTTTGTAATAATTCATAAACATTAATTAATTTCTAGTATATATGTAACTTTCTTAACATTTTAAGTTATTCTGTTGCATTAAATTAATAAATACAAAATTAATGTTATATTAAGAGGGAAGAAACGAGATGTATTGTGTTTTGTTCTTTATTATTTAGTGTACAATACACAGCAGTACTACAATACATTACTGTTACAATACACAGGTTTCTATGATGAATGCAAACGCCGGTACAATATTAAATTGTGGAAGACATTTACGGACTGTTTCAACTGCTTGCCTATAGCTGCTATCATTGATGAAAAGATATTTTGCTGCCATGGCGGCCTATCTCCAGATCTGCAAGGCATGGAGCAGATTAGAAGAATAATGAGACCTACTGATGTCCCTGACACAGGTAATATAATTTATTTATCATAAAAAATAAGAGTTTTTACTTTACTTACACTTTTAAGTTTTCATTTAATATTATTTAAGAACTAAAACATTCAATTAAATTTCAGTATTCTTATTTTGCTATGTTCTCTTGATATATATATATTTAAAGTCTAATTATTTCTCTTATTCAGTTAACTGATTTTGTAAACATATTACGGTGTTTATAATTTGTATGCATGTATACATACAATAATTACTAATCTTTGTCCATAATATAAATTGTTAAAAATTGTTATTTTATAACATGGAATTTAATGTAAAGTATATACGACTGCACGCCTTTGTAATCAATTTGCCCCATGTTTTTATTCTTAGTCTATTATATAGTATTGTGATATAGGATTTTTATTAGTAATAAAAAGTTATTTACATAACATCCTCAGTTCTGTTCAAGAGAAAGTGTTTTTAATATTGAGTTTTATGTATCTATTGTTAGCAGAAATATAAATGATTACAAAACTAAAATAGATCAAAAAAGTTACACATAGCAATAAAGAAACTGTTTTTGTTTGTGGCAGTTTACATAACCAACTGGCTAAATATATTTTGTATTAGTTGTTAATGTTACTGTAACTTAAATATAAAATGTATATTTTTAATACTCTCTTCCAGGTTTGCTTTGTGACCTTTTGTGGTCAGATCCTGATAAAGATGTACAAGGCTGGGGTGAAAATGATCGCGGTGTGTCTTTCACATTTGGTCCAGATGTTGTCAGTAAATTCCTCAACAGACATGATTTGGATTTGATCTGTCGCGCTCACCAGGTAGGTAACGCTCTAGTGAATTTTTTTTTTGTTAGATAATTGGAAACTGCTCATTTGACGATGAATGAAAAAGGAAATACGTAATGATTTATGAATGTAATCATAAAATTCTCTTAATCAACTCCATATCTATATCAAATTCCAAAGACTTTTAACATCATCATACTAATATCATAAATGCGAAAGTGAGTTTGTTACACTTTCACGCCTAAACTGCTAAATTGATTGTAATGAATTTTGGTACAAAGATAGGCTACTTTTTCTTGCTTAAATCTTATGGAAAATGAGGAAGAGAGGGACTAACTTCATATGAAACTTTTATTGTATTGTCCTTAACAAAATTAATATTAATGCAAGTGAAGCCACACATCAAGTCTAATATATTTTTATTAAATTTAGTATAATATATATTTTTAGGTGGAGATTGTTTTTTCTATTGTAATATTATATTGTTATTTATATGTTTTATTTATTCCAAATTAAAAGCTTGCTATTTTCTTAGGTGGTTGAAGATGGATATGAATTCTTTGCAAAGCGACAACTAGTAACACTTTTCTCAGCACCCAACTACTGTGGCGAGTTCGACAACGCTGGTGGTATGATGTCTGTTGACGAAACACTCATGTGTTCCTTCCAGGTACATCTAGACTATTTTTAATTGTAATCTATCAAACAGTATTTAATGTTTTGCTTACTTTTAAGGTCAAAGGTATAAACCTTCCATATTTAACCTACAGTCTTATTTCAACCATTAGAAAAACTTTTTGCATTGAGTAAAGTATAGGTAGTTGATAAAACTATCGCACCGAGGTGTAGTGCGATTATTGATACGGTAATTTGTAATAATATATAGCAATTCATTCATTTATTTTTAATATACATCAGACGTCTGATTGTATCTATTACATATGGCAACACGTCATTTTATTATTTTCGTTAAAAACAGCTACTTAACTGTTTGAGACTATGTTGTAACCCAAATTTTTAGAGCAAATATCTTGCATTAGGCGTTTTTTATTAACACCTTAATAATTGGAGTTATTATTTATAAACAACTGCTTGTGACTACGGAAACTAAAATTGTTTGAAATATCAGATTTTTTTAATATACGCGATATATCCGCACGTACTTGTAAAATTTAATTTTTAACAATCGTGAAAACCTAACGAAATTTTTGCCAAAATATTTTTGGTTTGCGGCCCGCGACACAATGACTGACACGTTTGTGACCCCCTATAAAAACTGGCTGGTCTAACGTGATGTAATGTGAATATTTTAATAATGCATTTTCCTTTAATTTTACTCTATTAAATAATTTTAAAAGCACTACTTATAAACTATTGTTATCATGTTTTTCAGAATTTGTTATTAACAATATGAACATAATTGTAAAAAATATTATATATACATATATATAAATATATATTGAATAATTACATTTTTGTTATTAATTAGATATTAAAACCATCTGAGAAAAAGGCGAAATATCAGTACAATGGTATCAACAGTGGGAGACCGGCGACACCTCAGCGGTCACCACCTAAAAAGAAATAACTGACGTTAGGAATCCAGTGTGCTGCACAGTGAGAGGAATGCTACAAATAATTAATTGTGAATTGTAATTTATTAATGTAGTAGTCATTGGACAGAGCTGAATAACGTGTAATTTATCAGTTTACTTGTGCCTTCTTTTTTTTATTATTGATGTGAGTGATATTAATTTATAAATGTAGTTGAGCAGTTTTGTTACACATTCATGATTTATTCGGCGATGCCCCTTTGACTATTGCTTTTTCGATCCCCGATCCTTAGGCAGCCTTAAACCTATATTTTTCCTGTTGTGTTATTAAAACATGTTGATGTTTAGTAAATTATTTCGTTAATATTAAAAGTTTGAGGTGGCAAGCAATCTTAAAGATGCGGGCATTGGACACGTAAGCGTCGTTACATTTTCATATTATCTATTTATTAAGTTGTAGTTGATCGAAGGAACATTTGCTTCGTTTATTCTGTAACTAATGTGCCTATAAATATAAATTATACATAGGTTTCTAAGTGACGATAATTGGTTACTTTGAAAATTATAGTTTTATTACAATAGTCAAATTATATGAAGTAATAACCATTGTTTGAGCCCCATATGTTTATGAATTTATTTGATATATGTAAAATCCTAATGTGTAAGTGGCCTAAACCATGATATAATGCTTATCCAAAACATAACACTAAAAGTGTTTTTCATCAATTTTGTCAACTCTGTTGCAATTACTTGTCTTATTTAGGGAGTAATATTCTCAGTGAAGTTAATATTATTTTGCACTCAGTATTATCCTTACAAATTAAGTAGACATTACAAATTTTGGCAAGCATGGGTGTGATCTCCAATTGAGACTTTGTAATTAATTGATTACTATTTGGTAAGTCTCAAACAAAATTATATTTAAAGTGTGGTAGATGCAGCATAGTCCTCGCAACAGTAGTGCAATTGCTATAATTGTATGCAAAGTTTGCATTGTACAACTTTATTTTTTAGCAATGTTAACAATGTCAAATAATTTTTCATTAAATAAATATTACTATTTAAACTAAGAGGGTTATTTTTGTTCATTCTTACTTTTTTTAATTTATCACTAATATCTTTAAAATGACTTATTACTGTAATTGTAATATGATAGATTATAGTAGTTCACTAAATATTATTATAATTTTATTTATGCTTCATATAGAATTACTGTTGGTAAATGTTGATTTAGATATACTTATGTTCTTATTTTATAAATTGTATAATATATCTAGCTTATATAAATAGCAGCATGATTTAGTGTTTAACATCAATGTCACTTAACATTTTAAAATTTCCTTCTCATATTTACATCTAGCAAGTTTTTAAGGTAATTGAGTTAAAAAAAAACTAAATTTGTTGTACTTTTACTCAGGTGTGTACAATTTTCTGAAATATAAATTTTATTCAAATTATAATTCTATCAATTTATTTCATTCACTTTGTTACTGAAATCTCTCTATGACCAACAAAGTTCATCTATTTGAACTTTTTCTACTTCGATTGTTTTGAATCTGTCTTCATGTTCTTCCAGGTTTCCATTAATACTTACTATAAAATCATCATTTCTTTTAATATACTTCTGGATATCCATATTTAATGCTTTGAGATATCCTCTCTTTGCTGAAAGTATCTTCTTTAACCTATTAACTCTTGTGTCATACTCTATCACTAAAGATTCCAACAATGCTTTCTGTTTCTTTAAGTTAGCCACATCATTAGCTTTCATTTGTGCTTTGACATCTCCTAATTGTGGTCTCCTGTAATAATTATTTTTTAAATGATATTTAAAATATAAAAATTACTAAATAAACTTTAAAAAAGTTATTAAATATTTTCTAGCATATTTTGTTACAATAGTTTATTGCAATGATCATTAAATTTTTTTGTTACGTAGACCTTGCCATTTGGAATTGTTTTGGATGAAGAACTTAGTTAAAAAAATATTGTAGTGGTATTTGTGGTAGTTTTGATGTGCATAAGCGCCTTCTTAGGGTCTAAATTGAATAAAGATTTTTTATCTGATTTGATATATGTCAAGTGAAATAACATGTAAATTCAGTTTATTTCAGATTTTAACATACAAATTAATTCAATATGAGAGGTGTATTTGATGCTTTGATATCACACATTCTATATTTGATGGCAATTTAGTAAGATTTAATATTAAATCCTTTCCCTTAGTGATTTCTAGGCTAATTTTTTGTTAAATAATTGGAAACTGCCCTTTCAACAAAGAATGAAAAAGGAAATACTTGATAATTAATACCTGTAATCATGAAATTCTCTAAATTTAGCTCCATATCTTTATCAATTTCCAGAGACATTTACCATTTAGAAATATTTACTTAAATGTTTAAAAGGATTATGTAAGTATAAATGCTATTATTATATTTTATTATTCTATTTTTAGAAAGTTAAAATGTTCATCACAACTTGCTGTTCTTCACCAACCCTCTTGAAATAAAATTCAAAATCAAAAGCAGTGTGTAATCAGTTTTTATTTTTAAAATTATTATATTGTGACAAAGATAATATTTATATTAGTAAGAGGTGACATGAAGAAGAATAATTCCAATAATTTTTCTATTTTTAACCAATTTACCATAATACTTCCCTTCTCTAGTTTAGTAGAAATATCTTCTTTCTTTTGATGAGTTTTTTTTAATAGGATTTTATCATTTTACGACCTAAATTTGTTATTGAAAAAATTGATGAGTTAATATGAATAGAAGCCATGATAGCTCAGTGGTAGTGTTTAGGAACACCGCATCATGGAATGTAAGTTTGAATCCACCCACCTTCAATGAGCTTGAGCTTTCGGTGAAGGAAAACATTGTTAGGAAACCATAGCATGGTGGTAGGGCTTTTTCTGTTACCCTCCTGGCTAGCTACCATTCTCAAGTTGAAGATCTGCTGCCAAATACCATTAGGTGTGTTCCGGCAGTTGCACTTGAGAGCCAGTCCCTCCAAAATAAAGGCCGGCAACGCACCTTTTTGACGCACCTGATTGCCCTTGGTGTTGTGGGTGTCCATGGGCTGCAGTGATCACTAACCATCAGGTGACAACCTTGCTTGTTTGTCCTCTATTACATAAAATTGAATATTAGAAATTATACACAATAATTTGTGATACAATCTTTACAGTTCTAAAGTTAACCGTTACAACAACAATAAAAGGTAAGTGAACATTTATTTGACAAAATCATTACTTTTATAGGGCTGCCATATACCTCAAAGTGAGTTCCAGCAGGTGTACTTGAGAGCTAGTAGATCCACTAGTTGCCTTAGCATGTCTACCATTTGGGCCAAATTGTTACTAAACATCAGATGAGAATATGAATGCTAAACCTATACACTATAAAAATTATTTTAAACTAACTCTAAATAATGTACAAAAAATCTAACACTTTTCACTATAACTATAAAGAAAAAAATGTATTAATGCTACTGGTTAAACTTTGTTATTGTATTTACCATAATGTCATACTAGAATTTATATCAGCAAATTTCTCTTTTTGCTTTTCCAATGCTTCAAACTTCTCTGGCATTTTCTCATATTCCCACATGGCAGTAAGTTCCTGAACCATTTCATTGAATATGCCTTGTTTTAAGCAATTAAACATTGGCACCCATTTCAATCTTCTAATTTTTGCCTTAGGCACAATTTCAAGAAAATCCTCATCTCTACAGCAAAAATTAATTGGTATGTTAAGTACAATGCCAAGAATCAAATAGTTGGTTCACACAGAAAATAATAGCAAATCCTAACTTATGTTTTTATACTTTCACACACTATAACCAAATATATACACTTTGCCTGGGATACAGAAAAGTCTAAAGAATATTTTCATAAAAAAAGGAATGTTCTTGAGTAATGAAACAATAAGTTATGAAAGTGTCACTAATGAATTATTGTTCAAATTTGAACAGTAGGTATTGGGATTTATACAATAAAACCTCATGGAATATTAATGGCTTGGGGATATAAATGATTAGACTATTCACTCAATCACCATCAATGGGTCACTGTATCAAAAAAATTATAAAGCTTACCTTACAAGGTTTACTATATTACCCAATTCTCTTAGTATTATAAGATTATCAAAATTTGCCTCTGGATTTGTCATATCGCATTCTTCAACTTCTTCTACCATTTTAGTAAAAACTGTTGTGATTGTACTTTACAAAATACAACAAATTATGTACCTATTATGATTCAAACCAAATTTTGCTGTTGAGATCCAGAGACAAAGTTGAAACTATAGAGCACAGATTCTATAGAGTATCATTTGTTATACAGATGCCCATTTATATAGTTGTAGAACACAGGTTATACTGAGACAGTATAACGCAAAGACAATATAGATACATTGAAGTATTCCGCGTGATCAGATTTTGAAGATTATAGAGTTGAGATTATGGTATATCATAAAAATATATTGGTAGAGGAAAATATTTCATTAAATTATTCAGTAGGTTCATGTATATTTGATAAAAAAATGTAGTTTGTTATCTGTCTCTCATGTTGCTTATTGTCATAGAAAAACGAAAGTAGTGTTATGAACATATTAACGGACTAACGTTCAGGACACAATCAATATTGGTTAGGAATGTTTGGTAAAGTATGTTTCAGTTACTGCGGACATATTTGTACAGGACCTTCTATTTCTATGGATGCGACAAACCTTGCAAAGTTCGTAAAAATTAGTGCAGCGAGGACTAACTTACGGTATCAAATAACTAAATGTTTATTGATTAAAAAAATTAATTTAAATATAAATCATATCTATTAAAAAAAGGCGATTTAATTGGAAAAACTGTAACAGTTTTACTGGGTGTATCAATTTACCTAGGTGAATAGAACAAGGTCAAGGATATATATATTAATAAATCTGTAGATCTATTTGTACATTATGTAAGTAATATTACATTATACCCTTTAATAGTTATCTCTCAAATTAATGTGCCCGATAATGATTTTTAAAGCTACTGATCTCAAATTAATCAATAATTAAATTATTAAATATAATTTGCTTCTGTCTGGATTTAACTCAGTAAAGGCTAAATCGATTTTAATAATATCCTACAGGAAACGTATATAATTCATAAGTTAAATTGCAAAAATGCCGTTTAAAACTTAGAATTCAAAATAATAACAAATAAAAATTTTTTGAATTAGGTAGGGGAAGCAGGGGTAATAGCGCTCACCGGGTAATTGCAATGGCGCTCACCTCTATAATTCTAGCAAATTGGTACATAGCAACATATAACGTCAACTTAATTGTGGGTGGTGGCCGCTTCTAACAGGCAACAACGAATATGGCCAATCAGTTCGAAGCTGGTCACCGTGACATGAGTTTCTTTGTATGCGACAGTACACTAATTTAATTTTCGACTCAGTGTTTTAGTCGGTAAAGCCAAATTTTAATGATTACTTAGTTGATTATTAACTTTTTTGGGTACTAAACAATTCTTTTTGGTGAGAACTCGAGCAATTTTTAGAATTATATCTGAATGTTTTTATATTTCAACTTAAATTAAAAACCGCCCTTTAGAAAGAAATAAAGTTTTATTTATCCACTACATAGCACATGATAATTAAAATAAACAGAAATAAAAAAATAAAAATAAAAAAGAACAGAACAAACAACGTAATGTGTGGATGAATTGGTACCAGTCTCAGCATAACAGCTATACTGATATAGTGCAGCGCTAATATTCTGAGTGGGCCCGTTGAAAGCGACATCACGAACATCAGTAGAAATTCTTAAATATATATAATAGGAACAGCATATAGTACATACCAGTATTAGTGATAAATGTAAATGATGCAGTAGTAGTGCAACACAAAAATACAAAATATTTGAAGGCTAAATATATAAATAACAAGGAGGTCAGGGAGACTATTTGCTTACCTACGAAGTTCATTTGAAGTTAACAATTTGCTCTTGTAGTAAAAGCTTTTTAAAGTTTATGTTAAACGCTTGAACTTTATTTTGAGTATGAATTGGCGGGGGTAAATCGATCCAGCCTTGTGACGCTGCAAATGTAAACGAACTTTTGAATGCCATTGATCGGTGGCTTGGCGTGAAAAACACATAACTAGTGGTTCATCTTGCGTATCTCGATTGCGCATCTGCCCAGTCTAACTTCGTATAAAGATAGCCAGGTCTTTAGTTTTTATAACTCCAAACAAAAGTACCGTAAGAGGGAGCCTAGTTAGAGCCATCATTTTTAAAAAGTTTGATGAGTTTAAATATGGCATAACATGTGTACATCGAGGAATATTAAAATATAAGCTAGCATAAACATTTTGGACACGCTGAATAAGTTTCTACGACTTGTCTAGGAAACGTCGTAATTTATATAATAATGTTAGGTGGTAGAAGCAGTTAATTACACTCTCCACTACATGTTTCTCAAAATGCAAGTTACTGTCGATAGTCAGACCAAGCCTTTTAGCTTCTTCCCTTTTGCCCTTTGGTGTTTAAGAGGCTGTTTAGTATTACAATAGACTTCAACGAAAATGCGTCTCTATATTAAACAAACTTTTGGTAATTTAGTTTTCTAAGCAGGTTCGTTACATCTTGACACATCATATCTTTATTTTATTTAATTCTTAAAATGTTAGTTATGTAGTGACCACATTAAACTAGCTAGATACCATATAATTTTCTTGTTTACGAATATCGAAACTGATTCAAAAAGTACTCAAACACTTCCTAATTTACGTATTTCCCACAATAATATCGTACTACAGATCTCCAGTATATTTATAATAGCTGTAATATATACTTAATACGTAATACTTTTAAATAATATTGAAAAGCTACGAAACTAATATCCGGTTTTTTAGTATGTATTATATACTCGTATGTCTGTGAATTCACGCTAACATGAATTCGGTTCTGTTTTTAATCACAATTTACTGTATAAAATTATCCTTACTAATATTATAAATGCGAAAGTGAGTTTGTTTGTTAGGATGTCACGCCTATTATTATTATTATTATTATTCTTAGGGGGAGCTATGCAGGCTATCCAGGCCTGTATCACTGCGACCATAGATGATCTATTGTGATCTCCCCACGCTACTAAATCTCACTACCTAGTCCTATAGCATTAAAGTACTGTATGACTTTTTTGGCAGCGAGAAGTTAAACCTCTTCTGGGTGCAGTAGATGCTTTCCAAGAATCCGGTTACGCTTACGTTGTAGTGGCTCACATTCGCATAAGAGGTGTTTTGACGTTTCATCCACACTATTGCAAAATCTGCAATCTCTTATGCTTTGGATACCGATGTTAAACAAATGTTTGTTCAAACAGCAATGCCCAGTAACCCAATACACGCAGCTGATTCCTACTGAACCTCATAGCCCCTCCAGCTCGGCGCTGGTTAAAGGGCATGGTAAGGTCTTTGGAATGATTCTGTCTCGGCGAATTGTACCAGAA
The DNA here is from genome assembly GCA_039707435.1 of Actias luna. NCBI lineage: Eukaryota > Metazoa > Arthropoda > Insecta > Lepidoptera > Saturniidae > Actias > Actias luna. The sequence goes on along the minus strand of JAZHAC010000002.1, from coordinate 8,254,438 downwards.
TTCTTTTGCTTCTTGGTTGAAATGGCTCCTTAGGGTCAGTGAACTGTGCTTTTCGGTATACCACAGAATGGTTCAGGCCCAATCTGTGTTATTAAAGCATCGGTTCTGGCAAGTTCATCGGCAATCTCGTTGCCTGGAATCCCCGTGTGCCCTGGGACCAATCGTAGTATTAGTAGCTGTTGTATCTCCCCAGACTGTTCAACGCTTCCACACAATTGGCCACAAGTTTAGATCCAATTGTATTTGAAGCCAGTGCCAGAAGAGCAGCCTGACTATCCGATTGGATATATATCGTATGATTTACATAGGCCTTTTGCAGATTTAAATCGGCACACTCTAGTATATCGTATACCTCTTCCTGGAAAAAGGAGGCGAAACGACCAAGATTAATGTGTTTCTTAAAGTTGAGTCGCTCTCCATATATTCCACAGCCTACGTTTTGTACACTTTTAGATTACACGCCTAAACCGCTGAATCGATTTTGATGAACTTTGGTATAGAGATAGGTGGAATCCTGGAGACGGTGATAGGCTACTTTTCCTTGCAAAAAACTGATTGGAAGTGGGTTAAATTTTGTAAGAAACTTATTATTGCATCTTCCGACTTGTTTGACAAAATCAATGTTACCGCGAGCGGATCCGTACGTAAAATCTAGTTATTTTATAAAATACGTTGTGTAAAGACGAGATAAGCATTACAAACATTCGCACTCTCCATTACTGTTTGCGTACTTAATGTAAAGGTCCTTCCGAAGTTGATAAGAACTTAATCTGATTGATTTTATTTTAAAAAGTAAGTTTACCTATGTTTCTGTAAAAATACTATCCAAATTAAGAATAAATTTGTAATATATAATAAATATATAAACATATATAAAATATAATAGTATAAAAGTTACCGTGCACTCTGCCTCATCCCACAGTCCAACATATTATGTATAGGTATACATATATCGTATGCTTTTCTAACCACCTTCTTAATAAGGTACTTGATTTACATAACAATGCAAAAAATATAATTGGGTCGGTGAGTAGGCGGCCTAGCTGTGTTATACTATAAACACGAGTTGCGATTAAATGAGGAAAGAAGAGGAACCACTTTCGGCTTCGAAAAAACATAAAAATAATGAAAATAAATCTAGAAATATATTTCATAATTGTAATAAAATTATATAAAATAAAACACAATCATTCGTTTTTTAAGAATTTATTGTTTTTTTTTTAATTTTTTAGGAATACATAAAAGTAGGTGCTTAAAGGCATTAAAATCGGAACGTTTTTAACAAGTTTATCCGTGGCAGTGACTATGTTATTTACAGTCTTAGAGATCTTACGTAAAAATCCGTTTATTATTTTTAAATTATTTACTATGATTTATAAAATGAATTTTACCATATTTTGTAAACATAGTCAAAGTTATAAAAGAAGTTTTATAAAGTTTAATTTAAATTGTATGACATGTATTATGCAGATTCGACGTCTGGCCCTTTAGAAGGCAGCGGCTGAAAAAAAAAAAAAAAATCAATAAACTGCAAAGTTACATAACCATTTTTGCTAATTTCCTAAAAATCTCCATATTTCGCTCTGGTACCCGGTTCTAATTTAATTTTTTAAATTTGCAGAAATGTAACCTTCCTATATCTTCCTTGATTATGATCGTATGAACTGTAAATATACAATCGAAGTACTAGCATAACCATAATTAGCTTATATTATGATTTTCCAACCTTCTATTTTTTTTTTTTTCGAAAAGCTAGTAAAGGTAAGGTACTCTTTTAATCAGACTGGTAATAATATCATAAAACTGTTATAATAAATATAATGTAAATAATTTTAAAAGGACAAGTATACATATATTGAATGCCTAAAAATGTATCTTCCCAATTCTTATATAACTTTCTAACATTGGTCGGATTTTTTTTAATTTTTACTAAAAATAGCTTTTTAAACTTATAATAATATCATTATTACATTATAGTGCATACATATAAAATACATTATATACATTTTTATAACATGCTATTGAGATTATGATAATTTATAATATGGGCATGTTAATTGAATAGGTTTGTTTTATCTAATGAAAAGAATTTTTAATGTACTTAATTTAAGAAATCAAACTTTTATGAAAAGTTGGTATACAGGTACTGTTTAATATAAATGATTTAGAGAATTAATCCGAATTACACGGATAAATATATATTGTTATTTGATAAACTAAAATAGAGATAGAGATAAAGAAATCAGAATGCAACTCTAATTTAGAATAAGCTGAATCAGATTGATTACAAACCTAAAAAGTTGTATGGAAATACAAATTAGTAAGACCGCAGTCGTAAAGTATTTATTTGTTGTTTCTTACAAATGTAGCTATAGCCAACGTCAGTATATTGCATTATTATATTTTGAAAAAATGTTATTTAATACAGAGATTAAATAAATAGATTTCGTAATAACACTACGGTTGTTTATAAGACCACACGTGATGCATAAAAGGTGCCATTTCGTAATGGATTCGTAAAGAAAAAAAAACAAAACGATAATGATTTGCGATACTTGGTTATTGGTATGAAATATTGAATAACAATATCCAAAGTGTGGATAAAATTTGTTCTTCAATACGTGTTAGTACTTGATTTATTTTATAATCAATTTACAGGTATTTCATTGTACGAAAAACAGATATCAATGTAAAAATATTCAATTTAAAAGGATCTTCTTGAAAATGCTGCTTTAATTATATGAATTATATTTACTAGTTTTAATTATATAAAAAAAAAAAGTGATGAAGGAGCGTGCCGCATGGAGTTGAACATTAACAAATGAGTAGTTAAACATAATGTTGATTTATAACTTAATAATTAGTCACACTTTCATATACTAAAATTTATACATCAATATTTCTTCACTAAAGAAATACACAAATGTCAATCAAATGTTACTAGTTGCTTCATGATTTAGTTGACAACGGGAAAATTTAAACAATCAATACAATGGATTCTGAATGTACTATGACTAAGGTACTGCAACATGTTGCTAGGTACAAATAATTTACATGAACAGGCAGGAACCAATATACAGATAAAAAAATAGTATTTAACTATATGACACGATTAAAACAATAATACTTAGATACCTTTTACAATTTTGCATTTTATAGAGAACGAATGTAAGGTAAAGTCTTGCTTATATCACCCACCGTAAACGCGTCTGCCACCATTAAATCTGCCGCAATCAGAAATCATACAATAAAATATAAAATTAATTCGTGAAATATATAATGTTAATCTCTCATTAAATTATGTAAATGAAATTTCATGGTGATGATTGAGCATTCTAAAGGGCAATTTGTACAGCTCAGACACCAATAAAGCTGTATGATTTTTTTGGCATATTTACAGCAGGCTACTAACCTAACGGCCTGATCGGATGCTTGTCCCAGAGGAAGGTGCGTTTTACAGGCGACAGGTATGAGTCACGGATGTAAGAAGGGCTGCGATCCCATCTAGCGAGGGGCTTCAGCTCCGGCCAGTCGTACCAGAAGGGGTCCCGAGTTATCGCAGAGATAGGTAGTGATGGGCTCGGGTTGAAAATATCTGCCCAAGGTCTGCGCCGCAAACCACCGGCAGTATACAGCGGTGCACCTATACGCCATAACTACTCATTTAAAACCAGGACAACAGACATAATTCTAAACCCTTTTTTGTACTTCGTCAACGCCCGCATATAAAACTTAAAGCATTTTTAATTCAGCCATAAGCTCAAAACTTCTTTCAAAGAGATTAACAGTCCATTAGAACTATACAGACAATGAAATTGATGAGTTCAATTCAGGCTATTTTTGCTATTATTTTTCGGGTTGAATTTACCAATACATGAAGTATTTTGATTAAATTCCGATGGACTATTAAGTTATCTCTAGTAAAACTTATAGAACTTGAATTCATTTTAATACTCAATATAAGAGCATTGATTATGTAGATCGATGCTCTTACATACTTTTCTTATTTATCCCTTCAATACATACATATTTTTATTTACAAAAAGTAAATACTGTATAACACACTCATGCTTTTTCATGCTGTCATATAATAAAAAAGAACACATACACTCGTTGTTTGGTAAACTATGTTTACATGTTATTTACTAGTTTGAGAAGAATATTTGTGAATAAATAAGTCCTAATTTCTTATTCACATCGGAAAAGTGAAACAATAAAAGGATATACTACGTATATTTTACCTTCACACATTATAAAACAACAAGAACTACGAAAGTTTAACTCGCATTATATTATGTTAAATAATATAGATATAAGGGTCGTGACGAAGATACAGGGTATAAACGGGTCTGTTGCCCTTACCGTCGGCATCGAATGCGACTTCGCACTCACGCGGCGGACTAATTCTCGGCTTCACAGGGGTAGGGGACTTCCCTCGGAGCGAACGATCAAAACCTGCCCATTTCTCGGCTTCAGCGAAAAATGGGTCCTTTGCGAACACGTCGGATATCCTCGTCGGCCACGCTCCTTCATGCCAAGTCTCATAGTCAATATAAACTTCAAATATACCATTGAAAACTAGTAACGCTGGTCACGACTTATTAACACCACGTGATAAGAAAACCGAAAATAACATTTTCCCAAGATATAATTTATAACATTTTAGAGTGTAGTGTTCTTAAAAAAATTGTGATAGCGGAAGTGAACATTTCAGGGCGAATGTTTTTTGCTTTTATTTACAATGCGAATCATGCACACATAATCTCAGGTTGGATTTCATAAAGTTTTAAATAAAAACTAACCATTTTTTTATATTAATATTGATGAAACCATTAAAACTAGTAGAAAGGTACTATACTACAAAATCAAAACACGAATAGGTCTTTTATAATTTAATAAAAAATATATTGAAGGTTGGTAGGTAGTCATTAGTAAAACGTTTAGTTTGTACTTTTTGACAAATTATATGCATAGGAAAATAATTTATAAGTTTATATCTACACACATAAACAAACATAAACATTTGATAAATCTATTTGCATATGATATCGCTAATTTTAAGAGTTACAGCAAGATTATTGTAGAAGGCAATGAAACCAATAGCTACCAAATTAATTTCAAACCTTATGTACAATAATTTAGAATTTTGACAAGTTTTACATGTTGGTAGATATATTAGTATAAAATTTTATGAAGACACACAAGATTCAACTTAAATAATTATGATATATAACAAAAAATCAATCGTATTTAATATTCTGTATTGATCATATACCATATTAAATCTAAATTAATTTTTTGGACAGAGATGGAAAGATTTTCACGCAAATCAGATTCTGAATTTTGATTATGAATCCGACAGGTGAATGAGGTCCTGTTAAGGGTTTCTATTTCACCTGAATTCACGTCATATCTGCCTCTGGCATAGGTTCTAAACCTATAGAAAATTAAGTAAAATATAATGTTATAAAAATATTTTACACCAGAGTAAGCGTACGACGTGTAAGAGATAAAAGAAACGTTCGCCGTTCTATTCCTTACAAAGACTTTCAGTCTTATTGAGACACAAAAGAAGACTACCTTAAACTATCTGAATAAAATATAGAACCGCGAGTCGTTCTTAACATATTCTATCTTAATCTAAGTTGTACCGTGCATAAAGGTTTAGAATTTACCTGTTCCCCAGTGGGGCTTAGAGTCCGGTTCATATTCAATGCCTTTTAGGCTCTTAGGTGATAGTGGGTCGATGATGGGCGCGCTAAGGTCGGTGATAGGGTATGCCCGATCCTTCAAATAAAGACCATAGCGAGATGGGTACAGCCGGTCGATGGCAGCCAGTCTATCGAGATGGTCCTGCCATGCCTTATGAGCATCGAAGGGATCAGCACCTCGTCGGATACGCCTCGGTACGTGGTAAGCTGTTTTATGAACGACATAATAGTTAAATACAATACAATCGAAGAAAATTGAAACTCGCATAATATTTATATAATTTAAAATACCACACAATCTTGACAAATCACACGATTAAGTTTACTTTTATTGATGATTGCAAGATTTAACTTTGTAATAAGACATCCTTTAAATAGGAGTTTAAATAAGACCAAATACTATGAAAGAAATGGAAAGAAGAATTACTATTGAAAATTTCAGAATTGTTCCATAATATTTTACAACTAAAATATGATCACGTTAGTAAATTATTATTTTTAAAGCGAAAGCTTAATAATGTATAAAATTAACACAACAAATTCAAGTACATATAAATAATTATGTATATATAACTCACCTCTTCATCATATTCTAGGTTGGACATTATTAAAACTCATTTTGTTGCAGATAAAATTAATAAAACTAAGGGGTACTCAAGAAAAACAACTGTTTCACCTAACAAATGCTAGAAGATCGGTGGATAAAAATATACAATGTACATATAAAATCAATAGGTATAAATTATGTGAAATGTTATGTATAAATGAGGTGATTCTAATGAAACAATACATGCGGAGATTTGTTAGTACATAATATTTACGAATCTTGCACAAGCATTAACATCTAATAGCCAGCACAATCAGAGAATGTAGGATGTACAGAGACATTATAAGTACCTTCAATTATTATACCTAGTCATTTAATCCAGTATTTTAAAGTTGAATGTAATGTGAATATCAATGAAAACTTTAAAGTATTCTGTAAACATAATTGTAATTTTTTATGTGAACATGGAGGACATAGCATACGTTATGATTATACATTTTGTTCTTATTTCTCTTTATAATATGTGTCTGTGATCTGTGTATGATTCCATGTCATGTTAAAATGCACTGATCATAATTAGATATACATTCAATTTATATGCGAAAATCAATCTTCGAGCCTTTGCGAGGATCTACTATAAATTTATTGAGAAATTTTATTTGTTTTTTGTAAAATCGTTGTACAAAGTTATATCGTATATTAACATAACGGAATAGAAAAAATCTGACGATATGAAATTATTATTACATTATTTACTTCATTCTATACTTTAACGGTGTAAACAGTTATAAAATATTTATATTAATGTTTCCTTAGAGAAAACAGTACTTGAAGCTATGATTTTTTCTAAATATTTATTTACACCTCCCCGAAGACCTCTAATTCTTTCCCGCTGAAACAATTGAAATATTCAGTTCGTGTACGCATTTCAACGAAAACTACCTCATGTTATAAAGCGTAAAGCTGCAGTTCCGAATATTTAGGTACTTATTAATGTATATTATGTCAGTTATTTAAGAACACAATATTTATAGCATTGCAACTGTTAATATACAAAAGGTGAGAGCATAAAATGTACATTAGCTTTAAGCTTTTAATAGAAATTAAATTCAGTTCCAAATCTATTAATTAATTATTATTATTATTATTATATTATTATTCTATTAATTATTCTATTAATCAATAAAAAGTAGAGCTTCTCTTTGGTATCCTCTTAGTTTATCAATAGACAATCATGTCAATTACCATACATAAATTTATTTCACAAGTAGTAATGGTCCTGATTATTAAAATATATTAAACTATAACTTGCAATATTCTATTGATTCTCATATATATAACACTATTTTATAGTTCTAATGTCAGTATGCAAATTCTTTCATAAACTATTCCGTTAAGATTTAAAAAATAATCAACTTACTTGGCCTGTACCAGTCGAGAGAGCGAGGGTAGTTGTGGGCGTAGATGGGGCGTGGAGAGTAACCGTAGATTTCACGATGGACTGGTAGGTAACGGTAGCCAGGGACTGTGATCCTTTCAGCGGCGGCCACAGGGTCGTCATAGATGGACTTGGAATAAGGGTAGGTGGACATAAGTTCTGGGAACACGCTGCGGCGTGTAGGCCTGTACCGCTCCTCAGCTCTGATGTCTTCGGATCCTACGACAAGTGATTAATTTGCTAATTATATGCATCTGTATATTTATGATTAAATGGAGTATAATAAATTGTAATAAGTTCATTAAAGATGTAATATGTTTTAAAATTCATGAAAATTATAATAGGTAATTTTTTACACTAAGTATTAAAATCAATTCACGTGTGTTAACTGAAAATGATTACGATACTGCTGACACTAGGTAACAATTGATGTAGAAATTCAGTAATCATTTTATTAACTCTAGTTATTAGTTTTTTACCTTTAAGAGATCTCACGAAGGATTGCCAAAATCTGGCTTTCTTCGATGGCGTCTCATTTCTGCCAATCATTTCTAAATGAGTTTTAAACATTTTGACAGTTTATGTCGTGCTCGTGTCTGTAACAAAAATTTTGTGAATATATAAAAAATGTAAAAACATCTTCTTTATACCAGAAATTTTTATAATAAACATTGAATAAAAATAAAATCATATGCTAACATTGTCAATAAAACTAACCTTGATTTTAAAATAATAAATCGAATAATTATATGAGGCATAATTGTCTACAAAAGCATGTTCATCCGTCGTATATAGAGCAGTGACGTATGTAGAGTTAGCAGCAGAGCTGTAAATAGCTGGTATGGTGCTAGCTGCGTGTCGAATAGCCTGTGTACTTGGACATTAGCCAATGTAACTGGTATGAAGTAGAAACTTGAAAATGATGGTTTTTACAAATATCTACTTATTGCTCAGTTATTTCAAGAAGTGACCTTCATTTGATGAAGATAAAGTAGCAAATTGTTACCACAATTAAAATATAGTTCTTAATTACTTTCACGTAGTGATTATGCTCATAATTTCTTAGGTATATGTGTAAATGTTGGTTAGTTGCTTAGTGTTTTGTTGATATGACGCAATACTCGTAACCGTTTATACCGTGAATATAGTTTGGATTATTCGTTGACGTGCGTCATTGGTTTATATTTAGATGACCAGAAAAGTCCGATATATATCAATACTTATACATACCAATGCAAAACTCAAATGATTTATAAATAAAAAAATTCCATTCTGTATATTACAAAAGTAGAAAATCTTGGTTCAAAATAAAGTTAGAAAACAGATGCTTAATGACAATTATTTAAAAAGTATTATAAATATCTACAATTAGCAATACATAAGTAGAAATTTTGTTATATTATTTGTATAGCAATAATAGTATACTATAGTATAAATAAATAATTACGATGATTTTAAGTTCAATTCACGTTTCATATCTTTTGTACAGTACAGCGCAATCATGACAAAATGCACAATTTTATATCGGAATGTTAAACAAATAAAAGCTAACAAACAATTTACTAAAAGCTATAAAAATGATATTCAATTATAATAATATATTCATGTTCAACATTCCTTTTTCCTCTTTTCCTCAGCATCTTTTTTAGTTATTCACATTTCTTGCCTTCCTTTTGCTTTATGCATATTATTTGCTTTTGAGGTGGAAATATTCTACAAAACCGCAAGTTTTGTTATAAAAATGTAAATTCAAATATAGGGACGTATACAAAAGTTGAAGGTCAATGTTAACAACATTCACTACCAGGTATGATAAGGTTATCATATCTCCAATCAACTATCTGTTTGAGACACTGATTTCAAACACACAGCTACTAGCTTTAGCACTGTTCTAGCTTTAATCTATTTTTGAAATCGAAGGTAAAATATTTGGCGATGAATGTTGGATTAACTATAGAAAAAAATTGATTGTGAAACTGATACAAAAATACATGAAGGCGCGTCGATTTAGTGGTATTGCAAATTTGGCGCGGCATGAGTGCGCCCGAAAATAGGCGCGCGGGCGGTCGGATCGAATTCACAGCATTCCCGGATCCGGCGCATTGTCGTCGACAGGTGGGCAGCCTCGATGACATTATATATTATGATGGGCTAGTTGACATCATCTTTATGAATGATTACAAGCTACAGTTACGTCCAAAAAAATTACTTATAGGTGATATGATAATAAAAACCTAAACTGTACAAAATATACCAAAACACGATATAAAACGTTTCTTTTAAATAAAGTCTTGAAAACATTGATAACAAAATTATTAATAATTTAATAAATTATTATACAATAAAAAATTAAAATTTATTTCTTACAAAAAAGAAATTCTTAATTATATAAACAACTATCTGAAGTTAAATTTAGTTTTCGTACAAATTATTGTAAAAAATGTCACTCATAAGTTTTTAACAAATAATTAATATAATATTTAATATTTAAAAATATTTTTTAATTTATATGTACTGAATACTAATACATTTTGTAACTTACGTGCTGCTGTACCAATTTTACCTGGCTCAGATGTTCGATTATCTGTACTAATCACCAATGAAAATGCAAACTGAACTTCAATCGACTACGCAAGAAGATGAGCGAGACAAAAATACAATTACGCAACTTTAGAGGGTGATAACGATATTCACTTGCTGGTGTAGTCGAGCACAGTGACCTAACAACTCTATTGGGTACACTTGGCACAGCCCTTGCAAACTTAGCATTGAAACACTGGGCAATATCTTACCGATTAAAATAATAGTCGTTAAATAAATAGGGTTGTCTGGTTTCGTTGACGAGCCGACGTCGAGTGTCGGACCGGGGCGGGCGCGCACTGTCCGCGGGCGGGCTCTCATGAAGCTGTTAGGCGCCCGCCCCGCTGCCGCGGCCGCCCGCCCGCCTTGACATTCGGTAAACATTTTATTTTGTTTAATTGTGTACAATTTTATCTGTTTGTGATATACTAGAACCTAGATATAAAATTCATCATACATATAGATTTTGTAAGTAATTATTCAGTCAACTGTTAATGGGAAACAACTGACGCATGTAATACTTTGAATTTTATTGAATAGCATATAATAAAAGTTAATGTTAACACTCACAAGATACTCATACTCTAATTGTTGTGTTTCATAACCTACTTTTTTATATTTAAACCATTTTCAGTATAAAATACATAAGAGGTATACAAACAATCATTATAGATTTTGCGCCTCTTATGTCGCTTATAATTGTTACTGTAATAGTGTCGATACACAGGACGCCTTTACCTGATAATATCTAGTCTAGATCTAGAATAGTCTCCGATTATTCACAAACCGACTTTAAATTGCACTTTACTCATAATTATTTTCTTGAATTATTAATTTAAATTGTTAAATATTTAAATTGATCGTTGTGCATAAAACTGTAATTAAATGAAAGATAAAAAGTTAGAATTCAATTACACCATCACTAAATGTAGAAAATAATATATTAAATCCAAGTGTCTAATTTAAATTGTGTCTTTAATAGTTACTCTAATAATCTTATTGAATAGACACTAAGGCTAAGGTTTACTTAAAGCATAATATTGTTACTTTAATTTTAAATATAATACAAGATTATATATACACATAATTATTATTATAATTATTACATCATGGTACATAATTAGCATATTCTTGCAATAAATGTTAACATAATATGGGCTAAACTTTCATTTTTTAATTAATACGTAGCATTATGTACTTAAAAGTTAATAGCTGAACAAATGATAGTTTTGTGCTAGCACGTTCGACGTGAATTTGAATCTTCACATAATCCAGAGGTTCCAGTAAAAGAAAGAATCGTGATAAAAGCATAGCATGGTGATAGAGCATTTTCAAATTTCAGCCTCGTTAACTACCATCACTCTTGAGTTGATAACCTGGCTAAGTTTGTATCATGATTCTAAATTATTTATATGCCTAGAGAGAGAATAATCATTTCCAGCTCAAAAAAATATATTCCTTATGAAAATCAAAGTTGCGACTTCCTGTCGTATGGCCTATTATGACATGACATGTTTTCAGGAAGGTGTTTGTTTGTTTTTTTTTTTTTTTGATGATATTTATGTTTCCTTCTTGATAGTTGTATAAATATGTTTATTCATTTTATACGGAATTGTAAAAGTTAAAAGTGATCATTTAACTATGGATTTATTTGGAGATGGATGACGTTTTATATTTAGGCTGCATACAATCGCATCACTATTCAGTTAAAACAAACTGATTTTAAAATACCGAAATTAAAATAAATGAATATCATATATTGCGTTCACCGAACATTTGCAGCATTCCTGATTCGATATTATCGTTAATTTAAAATCTAAGCTGTTTAAATTTTCTATAAAAGAAAAATCTTGACGCAGCTATAGTTTATTTTGAGTGCTTGCCTAGATAACTAACCTCAATTTAAAAACTGCTATCTATCTTCCTTTTTTCTTTATAAATTTAGCATTTGACCAGATCCTCACTGAGGTTAACTGAAGACGTGGCCCATGAAGGTTACACGCTGAAACTATTCGGAAGATTGGCTCTTATGTGAGGTTGCTAAAAAACTTGATGAAAAATTCTCAAGCTGGTTAACTGAGTATTAAAAAATGTAAGCACTGGTTAATTAGAACTAAAACCTACATCGGCCGATGCTGTATTCGAAAACGCTACAACCAATGACCCAACGTCGCTTTAGTTAAAAAACATTATTACCTACTGAATATATTACAAGTCACTATGTCCAGAATTATGGTCAGTAAATTGCAGACTTGAATATTAAGTCGCCTTTAGGCTTTAAATAATTACAGGATGTTTTTCTTACGTGGAATAAGATTTACGAGCATTCAGGGAAAACGTTTCATGCATTTCGGCATATTTATATTTAGCGAAAGAGATAACAAGGTCGGCGCCAAGGATGACGTATGCCCTGTATATTGTATATATCCTGCGTATTTTAATACAAAATAATGGAAAATTTTGTAAAATGATTATTTCCAGCAGTTATAAGATATTTTCCATTTAGACGATGGTTATTCTATAAAAAAGGCAATTAAAATTGCAGGCGTCGATTTATAATTAATTATAAAATAACTTAAAATTCATGAAGTATAAAATTATATAATACGTCATATAACTACCAAAATATTGTATTAGCATTACTACTTATACTGACTATTCAGGCAAAATCGCTTTGAAAATATTGCACTCGGCACGATTTAATTTTTAATAGTATGGTAATATAGTAATAAAAAATACAATTTCCCTCATGGCAATATTCTCACAAACGAACCAAAGCAAACTAAATAATAGTAACTAATTAGTTGATATAGGTACTATATTTTTAATATGATGTTGGATTGTATAAGTAGTATTTGCTATATACACCTCCGCTTGGAATTCATTTGCCGCTGCTGCTTTATTGATTATTTATTGATGCATTTAATATTGGATTTCCACATAGTAACGCCTTATTCATCCAATATTTTAATTTAATATTTACTACACACACACTCACAAAAATATATTTACGCTCATCACATATAATTCAGTCCTGAGCATTGATCGATCCCGCGGTTTTTCTGCTCGATGGAAGGTCATGCTAACACTATGAGTAATAAAAACTCAATACTGTATAAGAATATCACTTTTCTTTGTCCTCGGTCAAAATTATGCTAGTACATTATTGTTTATTTTACTATATAAAGTATGTATAAAGCTAGCAACGTGCACCTGCTTTGCATAGACGAAAAGAAATATTGATCGGAACGCTGCCAAATTTCACAGGACTGCTGCGCTAATCTAAATATTGCCTAAAATTTCATCAGAATCAATATAGCCGTTATGGAGTCCATGAGGAACATACACACATCGAATTTTATAAATACATGAATATAAATTTTATTCACTTATACCTGACTCTACTTTCTTAGTTGCATTATTAAATTGAATATATTACAGTTATTCGCATATTATACTAAATCAAGAAACGGTTATAAAATATTTGTATTGTATGATGATGGAATCTTGGTTTAGCATGCAGTCAATTTATTTTAATGCATAAGCTTTTGTTATATGAACTTATATTATGTCATTTTGGGCGCATATATTGTGCTATAGTGTGTACATTGTGAAACGAATTATTTATAAGTAGCCGGTGCCTGCGACTTCGTTCGCGTTATTTCCGTAAATAGGCCGTTATTATAAACTCCGATCTGTGAGTATCTACGCTGTGAAAGCAATATGGTGGTACTTGAATAGTAGTCTTCTATATATATGTATACAACTAGAAGCATATTTTTCAAGTCACCCCAAGAACACCCTTGATACTTGAAATAAGGAAACCACAATCTGTAAACTAAATTTTGCATTTAATACTTACATACATACATACATATATTGGTAAAATTACCTACATCAGCAGAAACCAGAATAAAAAATAATAATTAAAATGATATATTAATAATTATAAAATAATTTCCGAAACCAAAAAGTTAAGTATTTGTGGCATCAGGGTAGAGGATAAAACCATTTAGACTATTATAAATTAACAACTAAAGAAATTAAAAAGATCTTTCAAATTAATATTTCTGAGTCGAAAAATGATAAAATGTTAATGTATTTTTATAAACCTATACAGCTTTAAAACGACAGAAGAATTAAATATTAACAATACAGTTAGTAAACGATTATAACTAAATTATTATACGCTAGTTGGGTCTATATCAAATATAAATTAAACCTACAACAAGTCTAACTTTACATATTTAATGACAATAATATTTTAGTTGTTTGTAACCCTGCCATTAAAATTTATAGGGTCACATAAAACAACAATCTTGTTGTTATTTCAGTACGCAAACGCATTCCGCATTCTCTGTCATATTCCATGTTTGTATAAACAACACTTCTCATTTAGGTATGTGTATTGTATGGCCACTGTATCTACGTCACTCGGCCCACGTGCTCTACTCTGAAAATCACGATTTATCGAATTTTGGCGCTTATTCAACTTGTTTTATTAATATCACAGCTATAAACAGCTGAAGATCACCGACTGAAACAGCTTCCGACGTTAGAAGCTTTATTTCCTAAATATCAACAAGAAAGTACGAATCGAAAGTAGAAATTCGTAATTTCTTGTACTAATTTAATAATTCTAACGACTTACTTTATTCTTTTCGTGATAACATGATATTATGTGATATACCTAGAACCGAAGGAGATTGTTTCAAGAAGAGATTATGTGTTTATGTAAGTTTTAGAGCTTTCTTCTTGATGTCCCATTGAATCCCACTTCTCAGATGTTAGAGACCGTGGATTCGTAAATCATACTCAGACTCTCCTTCCAGAATCGTTATATTTTATAGCAGAGCTTCCACTTATTACAACACTTCCGTACTATCGAAATATTTTTCACATTTTTGGTACGTTCAAATCAATTTTGTACTCATCCCATTGATTCACAATGGACTATTATTATCTTTATTCTGGAAAACTATGTATACAAGCTGACATAACATACATTTTTTTTAGTAATATTATAAATTTTATATTTACTCTTGTTATTCTTAGGAATGTTGTATGCCCACATTTTGGTCTAAATAATGTTATCTTAATTATTTCAACACCTGTTTAGCCAGCGGTGTTTGGTTTATTATTAGCTCAAATTATTCGTATCACTGTAGAGATGAATTTAAGAGCCAACAGTTATTCTGAATTGATATTAGTCTCTCATTAGTCATACGATGTAAACCATTAAACCTTTTTGTTTGTCATTGTTCATAATTACTCACTTGTCTTCTTAATTAAGCGATCAATTTAAGAAAAGTTTCTTAATTTCAGTTAATATTATGATTAATCAAACTTTTCAATGTGATCATTTCTATAGTGGAAACTATAGCAACAAAATTTACTAGCAGCTACGTCGCTCTTTAAATGTTGACATAAAATTAGTTATACATTGCCACATAAATGAAAATTCTATTAAATCTTATATAGTACATTTAGGCGTTAATATTTCTATCACAGATAATATTATTGTTTTTCTTATGGTTAAGGTTATGGCAACAATCTCAATCAAGGGTAGACCCGCTACGCCTAGTGGAGGGACTGGTTCTCAAAAGCAACTACTGGAACACACCTACAGGTATTTGGCGGTAGATTTTCAACTTGAGGGCGGTAACTAGCCGGGCGGGCATTAGAAAAAGCCCTATCACCATGCTATGGTTTCATCACGATGTTTACTTCACTAAAAGCTCAAGCTCATTATCGGTGGATTCTCTAAGTCACGTCCCTTGATGCGGTATCCGTACACACCATCAACATAGAAATATGGTATACTGTATTACAACAATTCAATAATTTTTACTTTTTCGATAACTTTGCACTTTAGTTGGGATCCTAACAAATGACTTAAATTATCGATATTTAACATAACAAAACTGGCAGAATAATAGAAATAAATAATGTTTATAGGTGAGTTTTACTTGGAACGTCAGTTAAAATTCAAGCAAAACTAGCCATGTACAAAATAATTAGTAAATCAGATGAGATAATAAAGCATTTGGTAGAAATTTTTCTTTGTGCTTAATTTATTTTAACCCGGATATTATTCTATACATTATTATAAATAAAAGTTAAATAGGTTAAGACAAAAACTCAGAATGACTCTATTATAATATAATTAAAACTGTTGGTTCATAAACGAACCACTTGAAAACGGCTGGACTTTCAAAGTTTGCCAGGAAATTTACAAAACTTTGGTAAAACTGTAATTTCTTTTGCTTATTTTTTATTTTTTGTATTGCTCTTTATGGCCTAGAAAAGTTAATAGGATAGGCTGATCGAGCTACTAACAACTGGAAAAGAAAAACAAGGTTTGGTGCTAAAGCCCGTTAATATTAGTAGTTATTAATATTAGTCGATAAAATTTTGTAGCAATCGTAGTATAGTGGTACTGTCCGTAAGCCGGGTCAAAGAACGTAAGTCCAAATCTCTGCAATAAGCCTGAGCTTTCGGTGAAGCAAAACATCGAGATGAAGCCATAGCTAGTTCTAGTTAGAAGTAGCTCTTTTTTTAATGTTCTCCTAGCTAGCTACCACCCTCAAGTATAAAATCTGCCGCCAAATACCTATTGGTGTGTTCCGGCAGTTGCACTTGAGAGACAGTGCCTCCACTGGGCTTAGTGTACCAACCATCTTAGGCCACCTTGGCACTTACTATCAGATGAGATTGTTCCGAAAACACTAAAAATATTTAAAAATAAAAATATTTAAAAATACTTACATAATTCAAAATAAGTTTCGATAATATAGTCCCGTCGCAATCATTAATCTATCTTCGAAATAAAGTATATAAATTTTATTGTGAATTATAAGAGATTAAATATAAAATATTTTAAATATTTACAAAATTAAAGACCATATCAAAATTATTCTTAAAAAAGTAGTTAAAAAATGTTGATATATAAAGACGTAATGTATTGAGATGATGAATTCAGCATTCTATAATTTTAAACCTGTAATGTGTTATTGAATGTATAGTAACATAGTTACAATGTCACAATTTTGATGATATTATTTATAGTTTAAATTTACAAGAAGTATCGTCTTTGAATATTTTACAACCGACCATCTGCATAACGAACGAACATTATATCCGCACTGGGAATGACTCTTCGGAAAACATTCTCCAAGGAAAATTGTTTAGGAATGAACATTTATATTTATATAGCTGCACCTGCTTATATGCGTAGTTACGTTTTCGTCAACTTTATTTATAAGTTATAGTAATGATAATAGTATTCCAGAATTGGATTCTTCTAGGACACAACACCTTCTACAGATTCTAGAACGTACACACATACATTTATCATGACAAAACAAAAAAATAGTTGATTAATAAATTAATGGATATTATTTGGAATTTGCTCCTAAGCATCAGTTTTTATATACGGCCTCCGGTATGAGATTTTCTTAAGAGTTAAATTATTACAAGCGTTAACTTATAAAAGCCTTATGCCCAACATACCTTGCGCATCTTTTACTTTGAAAAGATGTACATACATATGTGTATAATTGGCATGCAAACTACATTCGTTCACACACCTAGTTCTTTATAAGTATAGCATTTGACCACAGCTTCACTTGATATTCAGTAACGATAGGAAACAAGTTGTAAAATGTTAAATCTAGTAAAGGCACAAACTCGCAAGCCCAGTTACCGGAATGCAACAAAAGGTGTTTGTCCACAGACTTTCAACTCGAGAGTGATACTTGGATATGTGGATTAAGGAAAATTTCCTACCACCATACATCCATTTAAGCATGTGAGCTAATTGGCAAAACATAGATCTATCTCATATATTATCTTGTTGGGAATTATCAACTCAATAAAATAAAGACTGCAATATGAAAGAACACACTTGTAAATAAAATTTGCATTCTGTTGTAAAATAAGCTAAAATTAGATAAAACACATAGTATCATATATGTTTTTTACGGAATAGGGGGCAAACGAGCAAGCATGTCACCTGATGGTAAGTGATCACCGCCGACCATGGACACCCACAACACCAGAGGAATCGCAGCTGAGTTCCCGGCTTTTATATGTTACTCAACGAGACGATAATCTACTAAATAAAAGGTTTTTCGATAGGGACGCGCGAACTTTGACAGCTCATAGCGGCTATCTTAGTAAAGCGATAGCTGTTAAATTTGGCATGAACACATATTTAGTCGTTACATTTCACCATGGAACGCTACACGCTTTAACAACGCGTAGAAATTATTAAAATTTATTATCAATATCAGTGCTCTATTCGCCTAACGTTCCGTGCATTATGCCCAATTTATGGCGCTCATGGCTGTATTGCAGAGTCTACAATCCGTCGTTTAATGAAAAAATTGAGACAACAGGGTCGGTGATCGATGAAGCAGTACCTGTATCTCAAAGAAACGCATGATCGTTACGGAATATTGTTGCCGTTCAGGACAATGTGCAAGAAAACTCCAAACAGTCCATTCCGCGTCGTGCGCAAGAGCTGGGTCTTTCTGCAACATCAACTTACAAATTGATGACAAATTTTGCGTCGAGATTTGGGTTTTCATCCATACAAAGTTCAATTACTTAACTCAAGATCTAAAACCTAACGACCACAGAAAGCGCTGTGTATTCTCTAATTGGGCTTTAGAGCATTTGCCTGCTGACCCTGCTTTGGGAAAAAAATCATCTTCAGTGAGCTGGTTTCTGGTTGCATGGCTTTATTAACAAAAAAAATGCCGGATCTGGAGCGACGAACATTCACGGGAGATTCATCAGGTGCCTCTACACTCTGAAAAAGTCACTGTTTAGTGTGGATTTTGGTACGACGGTATCATCGGCCCTTAATTCTTCGAAGATGCACAAGGAGCCGCCCTCACTGTCAATGGCGACCGATATCGGGCGATGATAATAAACTTTTTGTGGCCTAGGATAGATGGTATGGATTTCACAAACATGTCGTTCTAACAGGACGGTGTCACTTGCTATACAGCACAGGAAACAATTATTGGATGAGAAATTCGAAGACTTCGTCATCTCGCGTGGTGGCGACATAAACTGGCCACCAAGGTCGTGTGACTTAACACCGCTCAATTACTTTCTGTGGGACTACACGAAATCTCTAGTCTATGCAGACAAACCATAGTCTATTGCCGCCCTGAAGGCCAACATAACTCGCGCTCATCGTGAAATTGAGACCCATTTATACGAAAATGTCATACAAAATAGGTCCACCAGGATACACCACCTACAGCGAAGTCGCGGCGGCCATTTGGCTGAAATTATATTCCATACATAATGTCATCGAATACCCTTTAAAATAAAATAAAAATTGTGGCAATATCACTTAAGAAGGTTGTTTTATTTTATAATTAAGCTCGAGCGTTCTTACTGAAAAACCCTATATTTGTCCAAGATTAGTTTTATTGCTTGACAATTTATAAATATACCCGACCAAATTTCCGGTAGATTATCCCTGCGCATCTTCATTCAATGCCTATAAAATAAAATTATCAAAAATCATTTTTTATAGTTCACATAGGTTATACAAATAAGTCCTGTGAAAAATAAGTATAAACTGTGCCTTGTCCATCATACATTTTTAGGAATTCTATGAAATAGAATTACAAATTATTTAAAATAAATATTTACTTTCTTTTTTTTTAATGGATTTTATATTAAGTTGACGATGGTTATAAATAATTTCCTTGATATTAGAGTATATTCTAGTAAATAATTATTAATTTGGGTTTTTGGAAAACCTTATATTTTTAACACCAAAGTTGATGCATATCTTAAGCTTTTTAAAATTATATTCTCTTTTGCAACACAAAAACTCAATTTTACATTAAGATATGTAGTAACCACAATTCATTCTAACAGGAAGTCAACGTTCAGGGTGATTCGACACCATGTGTTGTGGTGTGTTGTTTGATGCCAACTCGCTGTCACGTGAGAATCTATGTTCCATGAGATGAATATAGTGATGACAGCATCGTAACATATAGAATCCAACCTTCTCTTTTCATTATGTATGAACTTTGATCACAATTTTATCTGATATTATGTCATGTGGTAGTTGAAGTTGAAAACAATGTAAAATTAGTTTCAAACTGGTTTGGGATGTTGGTATTATAACAGATCATTTGAATATTTAAAGTTATGACGGTCTGTGGTAGCTTTTATAGATAATCGTCAAATGACATGCAATAGAATTTTTAGAGTTTTGGCCTGTCTTTTAGTAAACAAAAATGTTGTGATGAAACCATAGCAATTTGGTAACGCGTTTTCTAATAGCCGTTTCACTGGCTACCCACCCTTTAGTTGAAAATCTGTGACCGAGCGCCAATAAATGTATTGAGAGTCAGTCTCCCCACTAAACGTATTACGATCATGGGTCTAAGCGCGGATCCATCGTTGTAGGTACGGAGGCTATGCCCATAACCCTAATAGACTTGTGACGACACACTTTCACGGTTTATGTTTGGCCCACGGCTTTACACACACCCATATAATTTATAAAACATCGCCTTTGTAGGCATACAATATATCGAGCATATTAGAAGCCAGGTGCTACGCCGACGTGCTCTTGACCGATTTTCGAGGGGTTGTGACTGAAACCTTTTAGAGGACTAGATTATGCCGGCATGGGCCATTAACGTCGCATAACATTAGGTGAAACTTTAAACCTATTGAAAATGAAAAAGTATTTGCAATACGTTCTATATATGAGGCTAGCTATTTAAAAAAAATAACTATAAAGTTGTCAAGATCTTTTTTTCATAGTAAATATAGACTGTTTCAATATTGAATCATTCACGTTTACACCGATTTATGATTAGTAAGTACAAACGATAAGTGAATGTGTAATATAGCTTTTGTTGCGTTTGCATTATGTCATATATCAACATTTTGCGTTTTAACATTTTATTTCAAGATAAAAAAAGCTATTGTTTATATGGTGAGTGACGCAAGAGTTGATATGTGTGGGCCGATATACAAAACGTTTCCTATCAGCACGTAAATCCATCATAAAATGATCTCTTTCTTCTTTAACAATTCCTTATAAACTTAATAAAAACATAAGAAACGCAAGATATAGAAGGGTCGCGGAAAATTGGATGTGTAGCTGTAATTTAATATGGCTTGACCTTGCTACGAATAGTGCACGCCTACGTTCGAAATACGATGACGCTTTGACTGTGATATATGCTCTACCAATTGTTTTAGTTTTCGTTCATTTTCATGGTAAATTCAGCAAAATTAAGAGGCATTTAAATTTGCAATTATTTAATTTTCCATATACATATTACTCTCTTTGTTTCAATAGTATGTGAATTAAAAATAAATAGATCAAGCAACCTGTTTTCTATGTATTATATGTTAGCTATATAGATCTTATCTATAATAATTTATAATATAACTGTGAGCTTATAGTTTTCTATAATATTATTGAAACGAAGTTCCTTATGGTGCGTCGCGGAGTCTACCCTAGCCGGCAAAAAAGTCCGTGACGTTAGCGTAAGATTTTTATGTATAGTCTATATATGATGGCTATACAGTGTCTAATGTATAGTCTACGTGATGACTATTATTATTATATATTTATATAAATCATCAAAAACAAATCAAAACTGTTAAGACAATTTTGTAAAGTAGTTTTTTTATCGATAAATAAATCATAATAAAAAATGTATACCCGAATAATTAGTTTGTTTATACCTCGAATAGAACTTGAAATTAATATTTTTATAATAAGAAACTTCGTTCCTATCTGGGTGTCCCACGGCACCATTCGTTTTTTATTTAACCAGAAATGGTATTTGTAACTTTGGTTATTTACCCTATTACGTATATAATAGTGTACACCTATTTCAAAGATAACTAAAATATGTTTTACTTATTAATGTTGAAGTAGAGCATTTTACTATCCATCTTACCATATTGTCGGAAATATCTGTGAAGCGTGTGAAAATTTTCGTGTCAGTGTGAAAGTAACCATCGTTACTAAAGAACGTAAAGTAAAAAAGGACATTATATAACTTTGTTTAAGTAATACAATATTATTATTAGGTCACTTTTTATATCTTTTTAATTATAACTTTGTTGCGCCTAAAAAATTCGTTGACGATTACATTCCTTACGACATTACATCAAAAAACCTCTTCAACTTTGTTATTGATATACTCTTCATTCTAACAATACAAAATCTAGAAGAAATTAAAGGAAAAGCTAGCCTCCTTTATATTTACAAAAACAAATAACTACTGATTCAAAAAGTACATATTATCGTATTTTTATATTTAATTACTTTGTTGATATATAAATAAGTTTATTTCGAATATATTTGTCGCATATAATGTGATGTTGTACTTTAAATACAAAACATGTACTCCATATTCCACATATTCGATAGTTTACCAAAATTATACATTTGATTGCGAACATCTATAACTATAAATTCAACGTACCTATTTATATCAACAGAAACAAATAAAGAACATCTTTGTTATATTGCCGACTGGTTGCAGTTATTAGTAATACAGTTTGCGTGAAATAATTTAACGAGACACCATAATATATTACTATTTTAACCCGTGAATCACTGATGCGAGGGAGTTTTCTTGGCATTAAATATAGTATTCATTCAATGTTTCAAAACTTATATGATTCAACCCAACGAGATTTACTATAAATATATTTTGTATACAATGTTTAGGGATAAACTGGTAAATAAATGTTTGTTTAGAAATTATTTATTATTTTAAGGCAACATCTGCTCTAAAGATCAAGGCCGGATTCGCAGAGGACGTTACAAACATACAACTTATAACACAAAATACGCCCCGATTCGAAACAATCGTGTGTGGATCGTGCAAGTACAAATACATATACTTACGCCTGGGGATTTGAACCCACAACACTGACAACGATGACAGCAGTAAAGCGGCACTCCCGCATAGCTAACCGTACAGTATTTTACTACATATTATTTGCAATATTTAAACGTTATAAAAATATGATTAGTTATACTAATATAATAAAAACAATGATAACTCAGCAGTAGCGTGTAAGAATACCGCTTCGATAATCGTGGTGAAACCATATCATGATGGTACGGCATTTTCTTATGCCCCACTGACTAGCCTCAAATTAAAAGTGTGTCTCCAAATACGTATAGGTATGTTCGGGCAATTGTAACAGAGAGCGAGTTACTCCTCTAGACTTAGCATTTCCAATATTTTGGGCAGTTTCGCCACTTAACAATATGTAAGATTATAGCCAATCGCTAAACCGATAAAGTATAAAGGAAATCATTAACAATTTTTCATTATTATTAAACATATTTATATAAAGGCTGGAAAACTTTCGAAACGTCGGGATCAAAATTAATAAATAACCGCGATAAAATCCGTTTAAATTAGTTTTATTTCGATGTACATATGTTTTTGCAAAGAGTTATCTCGATTTTGGGCAGTTTACAATGATAGCTCAGTGGTAGGGTCAAACTTCGCGTCAAGGGACGTGAGTTCGAATCTAAGCACCTACAATGAGCTTGAGCTTTCGGTGAAGGAAAACATCGTGAGGAAACCATAGCATGGTGGTAGAGCTTTTTCTAATGCCTGCCTGGCTAGCTACCACCCTCAAGTTGTAAACCTGCCGCCAAATACCAATAGGTGTGTTCCGGCAGCTGCACTTGAGAGCCAGTTCCTCCACAGGCTTAGCGTGTCTACCAACTTGGGCCGTATCGTCACTTAAGATCAGGTGAGACTATGGCCATAACGCTAAACCTTAAGTATAAAAAAAAAGTTATTACGAATAGTCTCGAAGTAACGGTTTTAAAAATAAAAAATGTCACATACGTATATTTCGAACCGATGATAACTCATTTGGTAATGTGTACGAACGCCGCGTCAAGGGATGTGGACCTATAAGGTTGAGCTTTAGGCGAAGGAAAATATCGTGATGAAACCATAACATCTTTTAACAACAACAACAGCTTTTTAATACCCGCCTGGCTAGCTACCACTCTCAAATTCAAAATCTTCCGCCAAATACCTATAACTGTATTCTGGAAGTTGCTCTTGATAGCCAGTCCCTTTGACTTAACGTATCCACCATCTTGAGCCACATCGTCATTTAACATCAGATGATATTGTGGCCATAACGCTAAACCTTAACTATAAAAAAAACGTATGCAACATTTTACGAGGAAAGTATTAAAATGTGCAGTTCTTTACGAGCCATATTTTAAACGTAATCACATTAGTTTGCACTCAAGCAATAGTAACGCATTTTATTCTACTACTACTAAACATTTCTAATGTAACAGAGATAAAAGCGATCATGTAACATATTTTCTCTAAACACTTTCAAAATATTGTTTTATTTATTTATTAAGAAACTATAATAGATTACATGGAGTGTTATCTGTGCGTAAAGAATTATATACTTTTGGGTTCAAGTAATAAAGTCGCACTCACGTTTTTTGAATTTTTTATAGGTTTTACACAGATATGATTGAAAAAAATGGTTTGTAGAATAATGGTTCAATGCTAATGTCTATGGATACCGCGTCGATCGACGTGAGTTCGAATGTCTGCAACGAGCCTAAGTTTCTTGTATAGCATAACGTCATGATGAAACCATTGTACGGTGGTAACGCATTTTAATAGCCGGTAATCTACCGCTATCACTTTATCTATCATATAGCAATATCTACCATCCACAAGTTCAAAATGTATCATCAAGAACCTGTTCCTGTTCTGAAAGATGCAATTGAGTAAATTATTTCACTAAGATTAGTATGTAACTATCTAGGGCTACATCGTCACTTAACATCATTTGTGATTCTAGCAAAACTCTAAACTTATATTTAATTTAAAAAAAATAGATCATTTTTTTTAATATGCTAACGAAAATAAATATATTATATGAATCATGTAGCGCTGAGCAAATTAGGTTAAATCGTGTTTACTCGTTGTTGACCCTGGCCCGATGTGAAGTGTTTTCTGCTACGTACGACGTTATCTGTTCGACATTTATTGCTGGAATATCACTTACTGTAATTTATAACGATAATTGATATTCTTGGTTATCTTTATGTTAATGCATGCTAAGAAGTATTTTCTAATGCAAATAGTGTTTATTCTTTCATAGCATACATACTCAAACTATATATATGCAATGTCTCTTACATGGTTCTGGCAGTCTAATTACTGCATTTTTCACAACACCCCAACGGTTTGTTGGTGCTCATATTTTATATATTATATATGTTCTCTTAACAAAAAGCTTCTTAATGGAATACGTCGTTTGACGAAACATTCAAGTTCGATACCTACCACTAAGTCTTTGACGCATAATCAGCAATATCTTTAAAAAAAAAACACAATTTGAAGAAGCATTTTCGTTAAGATATCACATAGATTTTACGACACTATTTTCCCTAATAAATAAATCTCTTCGAGAATAAACACAAAAGCCCTCAAGGAAACTCCAGACATCCCCTTACCAGTCGACAGATCAAGACTTTTTGAAGAGAAGCCGGAAACACGTCAGTGAATTGGATAGTAGTAGATGGCGTTACAATAGGAAAGTTGCGCATTCCCTTGCGAGACGCGCGCTATGCAACTTCCGACCGGTAGATTTGCGCATAGAAATGGTAACATTACATATTGTTATCCAAAACTTTTCTAGCATAATGCTCTCTACTACACACGTGCTTCAGCAAGTAATTCTGTTGCTTTTTCTTCTTGAATAAATTGTTCGATGAACAGAAAATGTGCTGTGGTTTTATTTACTGACTTCAGAAACTAGTAAAGATAGAAACTTTAATAATAAGTCAAATGTTAGTGGTTACTTACATATATTCAAAAATTAGCTTGTGCTCTCGATTTTGTCTGCGTTCCCTTCCCTTAATCTAAAAATACATTCTTAGTGGGTGCATAGGTTATGTTAGAAATATGCATGGTAAATTTCAAGTTATTAGGTCAGGTAGTTTTAGAGATCTCGTGATGAGTCAGTGAGTAGTATTTCGTTTATATACTGCTACACACCATTATAATGTAAATGTCAGAATTTATAAACGAACGCTTCTCTTGATTGTGTCCACAATCCTACCTATATTAGAAGATTTAAATATGATGGCAATGTTCGGTGACCATTGGCTCAACGCAGTTATTTTGGCTTGTTTCACATGATTGTGTCCGGGGGTGTCGTGCAGTAAGAAGAACATACCATGCACCAGACGAGCACCTTGCTAGAGAGGACCTTATAGTATCTAACTTAAGCACTTTTAAACAAGTTGTAACTTTTATCATTGTTGTTAAAAATATCTCAGAATATATTAATTTATTCCATTTCCAATGTTCATTTCATTACTTTTTAGTGATTTATTTCGTGTCTAAATTTAAATAAATTTCCACGTGACAATACATATAAAGATACACTCAATGTTTCTTATTACTATACTGAAGATATAATGTGAGTTAGGATTTAACACTAATACTAATAATCTAGTTTTTTAGGATTCTTAGGAGTTAACTTTGACATATATTTGCTTAGTGTTTTTAGATATCGAACTCAACATTTTGTTGAAGCAATAGTATACTTATATCATACATAAGTGATTAAAATATCATATGTAACTATTATATTCTACTCTTATTTATATTATCGCCAGGGACACGTCAGCGGTAATATCTTTTCATGATTTTTCCTATATATTATGCATTTCCCTTAAATAATTCGAAATAGTATATGGTGCAATCATCAAAATCATCATCAAAATTTTAAAATAACCGCAATAATTAAATTTAACATTTTGGGATTTAAATTATACTATATTTCTAAAATTATATACTGACATGTATATGTGGAATATCTATAATAGAAATAATATAAAGAGTGGTAAGCCAAGGTGTGGCATCGACATGTTTGCAAGGACGTGATATAAACGTTGTTTGTCGTTCTCACATAAACGGTTGTTTTATCTATTACTGTAATGGACAATTTAATTGGTCATTGTAAGATCCATACTTCGACATATGATCTGAGGGAGAAATATTTTCAATTATTCGGTGTTATATTTGTTGATCAAATTTTTTTTAATTTTAAATGAGTAGTGAGTCAGGATCGTTACTATGTTGGAGGAACTCAGGGCCTATTTGGGGTCAAATATTGCTTTCTTTACATTGTTGGATTTAACAGATAGCTCAGTGGTAGTGTGTACGACTTCGCGTCAAGGGGCGCGAGTTCGAATCCAAGCACCTACAATGAGCTTGAGCTTTCGGTGAAGCAAAACATCGTGAGGAAACCATAGCATGGTGGTAGGGCTTTTTCTAATGCCCGCCTGGGTAGCTACCACCCTCAAGTTGTAAACCTGCTGCCAAATACCATGAGGTGTGTTCCGGCAGCTGCACTTGAGAACCAGTTCCGCCACATGTTTAGCGTGTCTACCATCTTGGGCCGTATCGACACTTAAGATCAGGTGAGATTATGGCCATAACGCTAAACCTTAAGTATAAAAAAAAAATCAATCTATGTGCTCTATTTCGTATATAGGGAACCCCCCTCATCTTTTAAACTGCCCTAAAAAAATCTTTATTGTATTGTCGTACACTCAATATAGCAACTACCTACTTTTTTTTCTTTATGTTTTAACTTACAGTTATTTTTGCTATGAGTATATTTGAATATTACCTAATGACTGAGAAAAGTGAGGTAATTAACGAATAATTCATAAAAATATTAATACAAAAATGCTAAAATAATACTTATTATTACTTATATATACTACTTATATATACTACTTATATTATATAATACTTATATTTTTAATTTCTTACTTAATAAATTAATTTATTTATTTACACATTAATTTTAATTTGTAAAAATAAACTCTTTTTTAAATCATTTAATTCATAAATTTATCTACTGAAATATTTGAGGTACCTAAAAATGACAGAATGTTAACAATAGTTCCTTTGATTTATCCTCTTAGATGTCGTTCTTTATTTTGTCCCCATCATACAATGAGCTTATAGTTTGAGAACCACTAAACCTATTTATACGATAATTATTTAATTCATCGAGGAATCTCGTGACCAGGTTTTAGTATACGTTTTCTTTATTAAAATAGTTATGATAATAATAACAAAAAATAATACAATCAACAATGTTTTACTAGCTACTGATTATATACTGATAACCTTTTGTTTTAGACAGTTATAAAAAATCTTAATTGTTTATCTGTAATATTAGTTAGCAATCGCCCTGTAATATTGAATCAAAATCTGTTTATTAGTAATTTTAAAGCCATGAGCGTACAAGAACACAGCAAAATAAAAATTTGCAACAAAATGTTTTGAGACTCTTAATCTAATAGATTTTTTACTTTATAGGTGTAGTATCATCGTGTTCATTTTTGTGATTATATTGATCGACAATATATTTTACATTAATCCGTAATATTAGTTTAGCTTACACTTGTATTATATTGATATACACTGTGAATGTCATAAAATTCATACAACTAAATGCATTATGTCACCACCATTTCACCTTTTATGATATTACCGTAACTGGCATGACTTTGACTTCAAATAATAGTTATCACAACAATCACCGTGCAATAATGCATCATGTGAAAGTCAAAACCATGTCTGAGTTAATTACTAAAAAAACATTAACCCAACAGATAAAACAATCATATAGACTCAATCGCATAGAATCGAAATAGAACATTGATATAGAAATATATTATACTCTAAAATAATCCTTAAATTTCAAGTATTTTGGTCGTGAATAACCTATGGGTTCCTTTTAAATGTATTACTTTATTGTATCTGGCAACAACGGCAATTATTGCAGGGTGCAATTTATAGATGGCGCGGCACGCGTCGCGCTCGTGTCGGAAGCTACGTCCGGAAGGCCGGGAACGGCTCCCTCGCCCGCCAAAACAATGCTTTCGTGTAAATTGAAATAAATTGATGCACTCACATTGTTTTGTAAGACAATACCTTTCCCAGATCAAAATCGAAAACAGTTAAAGTGCTCTGAAAACACAACTTTCTTTGTACTCGTTATATTGCCCTTAACATTAAATATCAATAACTGATACTAACAACGTGTATAATCGACTGTGCGATTGGCCTAGTGATTGAAGCACTTGCTTTGCTACAACCGCCGCGCCACAGTGGCGTGGGTTCGAGTCCCGCATGGGACGATTTTTCTTAGTTTGGTTGACACTTTGTGTTTGTTAATTGTGTTTATAAAGTCCTTTTAACTGACATTGGCAAAATTGATTACATAAGCATAATAATAAAAAAAACCAGCAAATAGATATAAGTACACTTAAATAAAAAAATATCCTTAAAAGTTCATTTCTAACTGGGGACACCCTGACTGGTAAAATAATTGTGCTCCAACAGAAGATTGCATAATTTAATTTTGTGTCTGTGCGGTGAGCAAGATTATTAGAACGCCTTAAGAAGAGAAATTTAAAGTTAGCAGTGCGTTATTGATACCTCTTTGTCTTACAAGTGTCCATATACCACGGTAAACTTTTGGCATTTAGTGAACTATACGGCTGTTTATCACGTTACTTATATAAAAAATAGAATATATAGTAAAAAGTAAAAGTGTTTATTGACTATAACCTTATACTTATAGATTTTATGGATCAACAAAAGCCCATTTAACTTGCTATGAACATAATAAATATTGAAAATTATTTGCTGCAACGCTGTAATTTAACAGTCAAAAAATTAAACAAACATTAGCAATTAAATTGTCTCACGAGTTTTTGTAGATACGGCGGTGTGAATGAGGGTGGTACACTCCCGCGCCCTCTGTGACTCGTCGCACTAATTACACAATCAGTTCTCACAATTATCCGTGACACCGCGACCCGCAGCGCACCCTATAGCAAACAGGTATTTTATACGTTGTTTTATATTTAACACCTCATTAATTTTATAGCCAGCATGACAGCGGTGACTGGCTGTGAATTTAGGTTCAATGTCAGACGCCGCTGATTTGGATTGTACTGTACTTAACACCAGGTACAGCGCAGGCACTATGCTGCGTAACATAAAAAAATGTCAACAATATTACCTGGTTCAATAAAACCTGGGTAAGACTGGTCCAGAACAGAAATGGCATAACAGGGCTTATGCACTGCAGTAGATTGAAGAGAGCTGTCCATGATGATGAAACATATGAACCTCATCTATTGATTATCATATCATTTCTATAATGTAGAGGTATATATAAGGTATATATATTATATTTACTTCAAACAAATCTCCCTAACATATTACCTTAAACGAAAGAATATCTTAAAAAGTAACTTAAGATGATCAGTGATACTGAACAAATGATGGTAGTTACTAGAAACAACCCTTCCTAACGAAAACACCCGCATTCAATTTCGATATTATAATGTATACAATACGCGAAATTTTAAAAAATATTGCTAACTCGGCATCCGTACACACTAAACACACCGTCTCTATGGGGATTTGAGTTAGTATTTGACGGTAACGGACGATGAGTTTTGCCATATGCTCCTCTCGTGGTCTACATGAGCATTGCGGTTACGAATTCCGAGAGCAAGTCGTATATGGCATTTTATACTGGAGAATAGAAAAGGTTACAACTACTATGCACATTTGACGATAAACCTATTACAGTGATTTTCGTTTAATACGTCGTGTTTACCAGGACTAGATTTGCGGACCAGCATCATGACGATGCCCAACAAAGATTTGCCAATTTCTGGTTGCTCGTGATCGTTTTTGTATTGTCGTATTCTTACCACCTGGAATAGTAACATCACCATGTATTTTTACACCCAGAACCACCAAATTAAGTTGTCTACAGTAAGTCTAAGTAAGTCTACAGTGACAAACACACAATTAATATATGTTTAACAATTCTGTAAGTTAGATGACAAATAACCATCGGAAGCGATCCATTTTTGTAGGAAACGGCGCGCAGGAAGTCGATTCGCAACCGCGAATGTTGTTGGCGCCATTGTACCAAGTCTAGTCGTGATGTTTGATTTTTTTTTCACTTTTTATTTACAGAATTCATTGCTTGACACAGAAAATACAGATGTTAATTATGTTTACCTAAAATAAGGTTTTCTAATTGAGAAAACTGATTAGGTACAGAGTATTAGAATTTTTGCACTTGAGAGCTAGTTCCTCCACAGGTTTAGCGTGTCTACCAACTTGGGCCGTATCGTCACTTAAGATCAGGTGAGATTATGGCCATAACGCTAAACATTAAGCATAAAAAAAAACTATCTGCCATCCACACAAATGTACATGTTTAAAGAACTGCTAATATTACAATACGAAGATCACATAATTTAAATTAAATAGTTATGTTTGCAAAGGGTATGCGACGCAAATTGATCTAAAGGCCCATCAGCATCGGTTCGGTTAGGGTCGCGTGTAGGCCAGGTGCTAGAAGTCGCTTCCCGGTGACAAATTATCATTGTGTCCTGTAAAGAGGCAGGACTACAACAATGAAGATAAAAACGATGGAAGTATTTATCGTAATCCTAATTGAATTTTATATAAAGACTTGATAAAATAATAATCGCTTAGAGAGCACAAATTATCACATATTTAAATAACTTTCTTTATAAAGAGTAATTTTTATAATAAAAGACATTCTCATAAAATCTCAGTTTTGTTGTAAAAAATAATGTGGTATTTTTTCATAACAAAGAGAAATTTTGCATATTAATGCCTTCTTCCCTAAAAAAATATATTGTTTATGTAATATATATGAACACAATATTACAATTTCTAAAGATCACTGCCTGAACTAATTTCAACCTTCGGTGCTATGGATATATGGTAATTCTCTGATCACTGAATATAACCAAATAACATTAGCATAGTAGTAGAGCACTTCTTCAATTTTTGTATGAACATGTAAATGTTTTAAGCTTAGTTATTGCATCCAATTAAATGAAGGTAGTTTTAATACACAACAACATTATTCTTGCTAATCACTTGTTAGTGATAAATTAAATTGTATTTTAATTATTATGAAATTGTTTACTTTCAAGGCGATTTCTTTACTGTTATTTTAATAGTTTTCAAACGTAAGTATGTATTTATATTTATAACTAGCTGAGCCCGCGACTTCATTCGCGTGGAAATAAAAATTATTTTAGTATGTACTTGGTTTTTGAATAAAAACTGATCGGTGTTCTTTTCTGTACCACTGGCAACGTGTATGCCAAATTTCATGATTAGTTCAGCAATTAACAAATATACTATCTGGTGCCCGCGACTTCACTCTTTGTAACACTTTGTTGCAATGATTATATACCTGAATCATAATAATCCCATACGAATAAATTGGTGATTTAGCAGCCTCTTTCTCATAATGAAATCTAGCTAACTTCATTATGTTTTTATTTCTGCTTTTCATAATAGGTTTTAGAATAAATTGTTTCTATTCGATATACCAAAATTATTGTTATATTAATGTAGTATGAACCAACACTACGTTCTTGGTTTCATTATGGTCATAGAATTAATTGAAATAGATAACATTTTCAATTGCATCTTATGTTTCTTACACATGTAAAACGTCCTATTTTGCTCGTCGACATCGCTGTCAAATTTAAAAAAATAATCATTTAGTAGTCATTTTAATATTGTTTATGCTTAATTTATTACAGTTTCTAAAAAGCTTTCCTGTCAATTTTCCGGTTTGTGATTTAATTTTACAGAGTACACTTACATGTAAATTTTTAGTACTTTACAACAAAAACTGATCAGAACCGTCTTCCTTCTACGGTAAGAGTACGCCAGGATGAAAGAAATGTCTTGGTTACACTCTTATAAATATACGAGTCGTTCGTCATATGTTACAACACTGTAAAGCTTTTCTATAGTTGAGGTTTAGTGTTATGGCCACAATCTCATCTGATGTTATTGTGACACTGTGGCCCAAGATGGTGGACACACTAAGCCTAGTGGAGGGACTATCTCTCAAAGGCAACTGCCGGAACATATCTATAGGTATTTCGCGGCAGATTTTCAACTTAAGGTCGGTAGCTAGCCAGGGGAGCATTATAAAAAACCTTACCACCATGCTATGGTTTCATCACGTTTTTCTTTAGCGAAAGCTCAAGTTCACTGCAAGGATTCGAACTCACATCCATTGACGCGGGTTCCGTACATACTACCAATTGAACTACCATCACTTCAAAAGATAAAACTATTCTTCGATAGTATATATTTTAAATAAATCCTGTAGCTATTTATGCGCAAAATATAAATACTAATATTAAGCTATAAAGCCATGATTGATGTTTTACAATAAAAGAAATGCGGGTTTTTAAATAAGCTCGTAAAGTAAACATTTTCTAAATACAAATTTCGCTCAGATCGTTTACAGTAGTTTTGAAGCGATGATAGTTCATTGTAGGTAAAAAGTACCTTTCCGATACCAATAAAAGATAATGCGATTATTAAATATATTCATTTTTAATATGCGTAAAAAATACTGACTAATAAAAAGTATGATTATAATTATACAGGGTTATTGGTAATGCTATATACATTTTCATAGCATTGGCTACTTTGACATATTTAAATAGTACATTTTTACTTCTAACGTTGAAAACACACAAAAATGAATATTATTGCCTTCATAGTTTAAAATTGTTGCTTATTGCATATTCTTCCCTCGTCTGCGTAGTATTCTATTCCATATGTCAGTCAGACAATCAAGCTGTAATTACAGTACGCTAGGAATCTATTATTTTCCCGAAGGTTTCACTTACGCCTTAAGCCAACGTGACAGCAGCCTAGTTAACGTATTACTTACAAACAATTAACAACAGCGTAGTCGACCTGATACTTGTATCTGATATAGTAATTATTGATCTTTTGTGGCATTTATTTGAGCTACCTTTATTATGGAAATGTTTGTTTAGGTGTTTTTTTTTTTTAAACTTGAATTATTAAGATTTTGTGTTAATATATGTTATAAAAGTTAGTAGGGTCTGTAAGCACAATACAGGTGGTATTCTCAGTCTTTGTCACTTTTTTTGACATCGCTTATTGCAACATTTACAATTGTTTTCCGTAATTAACTCAAAAAGTTAGTTAACCCTTTGCTTCACTCGTATAATGAAACACAATATTTACATGAAATTCAATTTATTAATATACAGATAAGTGTACAAAATAACTTTGAAGATATATTTATATTTATCAGAACATGTTTGGATAGTGTGTCAGAATTAATTTTAAGGATGGTCGGATTATTTTGCTGTCAAGTACACATACCGTATGAAATTACCTGTAGAATCCAGTCTAAAATGTAATGGTGTAAAATGCTGCTTACTCACATTGGTCGTTTTAGTTAACGTTTTAGTCATTGCATCATTTTGTTTAGGATTTTATTGTAAATTTATAGTTTATTGATCATCTTATACAAAAAATCAAATTAGGTGTAAGAAAACTCATATTGAAAAAGTGTTATTTATTATTTAAAAAATATAGTTACATTGAAATAACATTGTATATAACATTTTGTAAATATTCTCATGAAACTATTTTTTTATTATATTTTTCACCTTTATTGTCGTTCCACGTGTGCATGTAATATAAATGCGAATGTAAAATATAAAGGTTAATTTTTACATGTGTATGCTACGAAATGGTGTAGATGAACTAACGAATGTTGCTTTGTACGGTTCGTTTCTTTCTTCGTTTTTGTTACTAATTAATAATTACAGAGGAAGAACTCTAGAAATAAAATAAAATATAAGAACCATTTTTTGTACTAGTAGTGATAAGTTTACAAGGGGGCAGAAAGCTGGATTGACAGTTAATAAAAATTAAATATAATTGGTCTCTTATTTATTCCAAATAACACTGTTCTTAAAATGAATGTTAATATAAAAATTTGATAACCATTACAGTTTTAAAGTTACTGTATAAATACTTATAAATACGTACTATATGCATAATAAACTGTAAAAAATAAATGAAATTACAAAAAAAAAGGTTCAAATGAAAATAACCTTCTATTTCTTATTGGAAATATTACTCACACTCGTTGACATTAACAGAAAATCAATTGTATCCTAAACTACACATCCTATTGTTGCGTTGAACAATATAAAGCTTTTGTCAGCTGACCCCGCTGGCCAAACAGAACGAACAAAGTATTTAAACAGCTTACATTGCTTGTTTTGTTGCACGACGATTACTTTTGTTACTTACAAACTAAATAATGGTAGTAACAGTCCACTTACGTAGGGTTTTTAAATGTATACAGTTAATTCCCGTTTGAGTTAATTAGACGATGCGTTACGATTTGCGATAACAGTAAAAGCAGTATATTGACGGGGACTATACGAGTTATGTCAACTTTGTCACACTTCGGTAATGGCCTGGTTGAAGAATTAATTGCACCGCTATAAATATTGTACCAATTTCGAAGTAACATTTCGTTCGTATAAAATGAGTAAATGAATTGTATGGTTTCTTTGAAGTTACTTAAGTAAGGATCTTGGTTTGTCTAGAACTGCAGTAAGTTCTATATTAATACGTGTCTCTAAAACTACGCTAGCAGGCTGCTGTCAAATATAGCTGTTCAGGGAGGGAAGTATTGTACGTGTACGGAAAGTACACGAGTTGTAAAGGTGAGTATTGACGCACGTCAGAAGGGGGACCCTTAAACCTACGTTCGTGTCAGAAGTCTCGAGAACTGCTCGGAGTTTCCCTGTGTGTTACACGATTGACCCGGCACCCGTACGGTTAATCCATGGGTAGCTAAGAAGTTCGTTTCTCTTTCTATCGCTCTGTTTACCATATCAGGAGAATTTAAGTAACGATGTGGACCAAGAAGGTAACATGTTAAGCCTAACAGATCAACTAACTCTCAAGTGCAGCTGTTGGAAGCTGCAACACAGGTATAAGTGCTTGTCGGCAAATTTTCAACTTGAGCGTGTTTAAAACGTGAGCGTTGAGCGTGTCGTGCTAATCAGACGAGCTTCAAAAAAGTCCTACCACCTCAGTACGATTTCATCACGATGTTTCCTTTCATCGAAAGTTCAGACTTATTGCAGGTTTTCTAACTCATAGCGATCGACGCGATGTGCGTATACTGAGCCATCATTGTTTCTAGGGCGTTAATTAAAAGTCTCTGATCATTTTCATCATCAGAAAAACAGCTATAAAATATGACAGTAAACGAAAAAATCCGGCGCACCTGTGTATACAGGCGGTATACATATAATACCAATAAAACCATTGATCGTCATTATGCAATGTCGAACATTACAAGTGGCTCAAAGATTCCGAAAGTCCTGAAGTCATTTCCGATTGTCCGTAATGACCGATGAGCATGTACCGATGACTTGTGGGTGGAAACATCCCCTCGCGACAAACGACTTCTTATTGTTACGGAATTGCGTAAAAAAAATTGTTACGTTTGTCGGCGGCGGCACGACGCGAATCACATCCGCTCTTCCGACTTTTGTTGGTGCTCTCTATTGTAGCATCCAACATTTTTAATAAAATTACGTCACACAATGACAGTAACGTTGTACGGCTTGTTGTTAGATTGTTATAGCCTCATTGAGCGAATGATGTATGATGCTGCTTTTATTTTGTACTGTTCCTTCCGATCTCATTTATCGTTGCAAGCTATTGCACAATACATCGATATTTACCGAACGTAACGAATTTTAAATATTATGTGAATAGTGTGAAATAATATTTCTTATAAACATAAATTTAACTACAAGTGTCACTACGTAAATGAAATTGTATAAGACAAAGGGCGTAATATATTTAACTTCATTTGTGCATTAAAATTTATTAATTTTAGACAAACCTCGTGGCTCAATGATTATCCGAGTGGACGTGCATTCAATCACCGTCTACGGTTGACTTGTGTGTGTTAAGTATAATTTTCATTTGTATGTCTAATCATATACTAGCTTTTAACTGCGGCTTTGTTTGCATTAATATTGATTTTTCAAACAAATCTGATGACGCACTAAGAAGTTTCATACAAAGTTTATTCCTCTCTTTACCCAATTTCCAATAAGTTTTTCGCGAGAAATAGTAGCCTATCACTGCCTTCAGGTTCGCATCTATCTTTATACACAAATTCACAATAATTGATTCAGCGGTTTAAGCTTGAAAGTGTAACAAACAAACAAACTCACTTTCACGTTTATAATATTAGTAAGGATAAGGATATAGCCATAGTATACAATCTATTTAGACAGAATAATGCAAAATTTGCTTAGGAGAAAATAAATGGACGTGCGCCCTTAAATATATAATTAGTTTATTAGACGCTGTTTCCCTAGAAAACGTTACCCGGAAACAAAGTTGTTTATTTTTATTATAACAGAATGTCACAATATTTCTTTAGACCGTTCTTGACGAAGGCCAACCCTTTCGAAAACCTTTGCTAGTACTTTGTCAGAATTAATAACCCGTGAATGCAACTCGGGGTTTCACAGCACACTGCGCCAGTTTTTCTGATTTTCAGATTGTTTTACGCATTATTAAACTGACAATCAAATTATATAAGTAATGTTGAGGAGGAGATATTTCTTTTCGTCGTATGATTAGCGTCAAGGAACAATTAAATGTAAATTAGGTACACAATTATGACAACATAATTTATAAAATCCCCGTATATACAAAAATAAATATACTATCAACATAATCTACTTCAATTAAAGAAAATCGGAGATAGTAAAATACTACTAAAAATGAACACGGTATTTGTCTCAGTGGTAGCACACAGGAGTAAGGTTTCTATTGATGATCGAATTCGAATCTGTATAATGAACCTGAGGATCCTATTAAGGAAAACATCATGATGGACATGATGGACATGATTGTAGTATATTTTCAAATAACCGCCTGACTAGCTATCACCCTCCATTTTAAAATCAATTATTAAAATCTGTCCGCTTAAGAAACACATTTTCATTCCTGTTATTATTTTACAACCTACGTCATCTCTTAACATCAGTCGAGATTATGGCATACGTATGAAACCTATAAGGGATAAAAAAATATATTTTTGTCCAATAAATGAATTTATAATTTTTCAGTCAATTTGCTTATAATATTTTCAAGCCAGGTATAAGGCTATCAATCACAATACTATTATAAATGTGAAAGTGACTTTATTTGTTTGTTTGGTACGTTTTCATGCGTAAACCACTGAACCGATTACGATAAATTTTCGTATAGAGATAAATGGCAATAAACTAATTACAATTGGGGTAAACAGATGGATAAATTTTGTATGAAATTTATATTGCCTCATCCAATTTGTTTAACAAAATCAATATTAACGCAAGCGTAGCCGCGAGTAAAAGCTAGTACTTCATAAAATCGCATTTTACCTATACTTTTAGTGGTATAACAATGGGAAATCAATCTCCATGCGACGCGGCGACGGGGTGAGATATAAAACGCGATGAATACTAAAACAACTGGCAGTTAGTAGGGTGTGAAGGCGGGAATGATTAGGCAATATCCTGCGGAACCCTCCGGCCTCGCCCTCAGCCCCTGCCGTTACATCTTACTTAATGCGCCCGAGTTATTTCGAACGGACATCTGATTTTGGATAGCAATATACCCCTAAGCTTTACTTGTTTAACATCATCTGATATAATATTATTACTCCATTTTCATTAACTTTAGCTTACAAATGTATAATATTATATTAATGACCCTGTTTAATAAATTATTTCGCATCAAACTAAAAACAACAATCTTTGCGGACGAGTAGTTTAGACTGACGATACTGGCATTTTAGTGTCAGGAAGTTCGAACGTAGGTATATATTTATAAACGATTTTTTCAGAATTATCATACAAGTGATTAATTTGGATTGCTGAGACTATCGGTCACGGAAAATGTACTAATCGTAGTATCCATGAGTTTTCCAGGTATGTTTTTGTAATAATTATGAAATAAATATAGTTCTGGATTACTTGATATTCAAAATTGCCAAACGTCGTAAGCTAAAGTGCCCGATATTTGTTCCTTCGCTCAGGAAACTCGCTTCTGCCCAACAGTAGAACACTCTTTTACTTTTTAGGTTTAGCGTTATAGTTACAATCTCACCTGATGTTAAGTGGCGGTGTGGCTCATGACGGCACGCTAAGCCTAGTGGAACGACTGGCGTTCAAGTGCAACGGCTGCAACACACCTACAAGTATTTCTCGGCAGATTCTCAGTGATTGACAATCCGTTAATATCAATATTACAAATTCAGCTTTTTATCTAAAGATATTATAAATGAGACCGTATGAATTACCACTAAATATTTAAGTCAGGGTATACAATAATGTAATAGTGCATTTGAGAGTAACTGATAGAATTCTACAAATTAATAATAATATCAATAAAGCAAAACCATGCCCTCTTTCAAAGTAATAAAGTTTAAATGAATATTGCCTGGATTTAATGTAATCTAAACTGGGTGAAGCAGTGAACGATATTAAAGGGATCCATCACACCAGCTTTGTGGTGTCACCCTTTATACGCTTAATTACACAGTCATTGTCAGTCAGCTTAGACCTAAAAAATTTGCTTTATTTAACAAATATTCTCTTCTAGGAATATGTATATACAGACTTGTAGACATGTATACCTAATTGAATTTATATATGTATTGAATTTAT
Organism: Actias luna; assembly: GCA_039707435.1. Taxonomy (NCBI): domain Eukaryota; kingdom Metazoa; phylum Arthropoda; class Insecta; order Lepidoptera; family Saturniidae; genus Actias; species Actias luna. The sequence goes on along the minus strand of JAZHAC010000002.1, from coordinate 8,214,422 downwards.
ATAATATTGAATTTATATACGTAGATGTTTTAGGAATAGATATGCTTAGCTCAATGAAACTAAATTGGGCATGTACATAATTACATGTCCGAGTGGGGACAATTTCCCAAAAAATACAGATTAACAACACTGTTCGATATAAGACTAATTTTAACATTCTAAAAGTTGTGCTTTCAAATTTCAAAATAATAATAGGTACTTGTTCAAACTATAATTTTAGAAGCACTACTCATATACCTAGTTCTGCCACACGTACTCGTTTAGGTATAACTATTCAACTCAATTTTCAGTTAAATAATAATGACTGCACTTAAGACTGTTTGAAGTTTTTTTGCAAATGACTTCAATAACCATATAAATATCACGCGGAGATTATGGAGTGCTAAAAAAAAAATCGAAAATTTGCCGTAATCTCTTTTTTATTAGGATAATAAAAGTATCGTTTACCCAAGATCAATTAATGATTATAACAATTTCCATTATTTCATAAAATAATTTTGCTTGCGGAGATAAAGAAAAGTAACAGGAAACATTTACAGAAACTGTATCAAAAAGGTTTGATACAAACTTCAAGTCTACTAATAAATATTAACCGTCGTATGCCACTACCTATCTTGATATAAAACTTCTACTTAATTAGTACGACTACATAAAATTAGCTAACAACTCTATTGATACCATTAACTTTAACATAAAAGCGTTCAAACCCCGTCTTTAATGGCAGATGACATCGCGCACCTCATAATGCCAGCTTAATTATACAAACAAAGTTGATTAAATCCTTGCCTTCTCTCCAAGACGTTGATGTTGCACAAATAGAAAAAGGGTCTTAACGTCTCCCAATAAGGTGTACAAGTAATATTTTAACGTAAGCCCAAAGAGATTCACGTCGTAATGTTTTTTAAACACGCTTTTTCTTAGATGACACGTATAAATACTACTCAATGCTTCGAAATATTTTCTTATTATGTAAGAATTGTATGAATGAAAACAAATTAAAAACAGTAATAATAAAAAAGAATACTCATTAATTCATTTACGCAGCCGACGCTGTAAAGAAATACTAGGATGTCGGAGGTGAATCGAGTAACAAGTAAAACCACAAAACAAGTAGTCTTATATACAATACTTTTACATTCACCTTAATTAAATTAAAATATGAATGATTACGTAGAGTATGTATTAAACTATATAAACTATTAATTTACTTCTTCATCATATTGCCACACTACCTGAATATTACTTTCAGATTAATCTTGCATTATTACACTTACTCTTAACTACGTAGACACCTAAGATAACGTATTTTTCGATCACATCACGTGTGATTAATAGGAAAATCGTGAACGAAGTCGACAGCATCACATAAAGCTATGATGTTAGCAAGCGTGACATTTTAATAAAGTTAGCATTAAATTTAGTATAAACTATTAGAGAGCAATAGACACAGGTCCGGATTACTTGTAAATCCGTGCGTGGACTCGCATACAACGAGGGTCGTAGATTCTATCAATTTAGTGTAAGTCATGAGCGATGTGAGTTGAACAGAAGTTTATGATTTAATGGAAGGAAGAAAACACATTCAGTAAAGCTTTAGATGAATTTAATAGATACATATTTGTCAGTTCGGGGCGCACATGTACATGTTTACTATTTTGTCGTGGTACCCTAACCTATCTAGCTGGTCGACATAGATAGGTACAATAATCCTAGTTATGTAGATAGGCACAAAATTTAAAATATCCATATTATGAATAGGAACATAAAATTGACAGTTTCCGAGCACGTAGGTAAGTATATAAATTAAATTGTTTATTTTGTACCCGCGAACATTTACATCGAGGTTTCGCAGAATGGTACAGAGAATCGCTTTACGGCTCCCGTCTTCGCTGTCTACGGCGTACTAGGGCGCCGCAGCGCTGACTTTGGAAACCCCTAGGCTAAATGATTTCTTTAGATTGAACACCGCTAAATCTTATTTTTATATTGCAACTAATTAGGTGCATAAATACATATATATATATATAAATATAAATACATAAATATTTGAATAGGAAATATGATCAGGTATTTTTCTTTGCCTTCTTGTAATTAGATCCACTTACTATACGCTTCCGATTGTATGTTTGTACCAAACGTGAAAACCGTAGGGGTGGCAACGACACGACAATCAAATGTACTGGCGGTTTTAATATTGTCGACGATTTATAAGGATAAGTCAATGTGAGTAAATATTAAATTTGTTAGTGATACTTCGAGATTAAGTCACTGAGTTCAGTTTGGTGCAGCTGGAGGGAGCTGTAATGATTTTTTTTTTTAATTTACGCCTTTTGATGGTGTTAGAACGTAATATGTAATATTTTGAAACATTATCACGTTTTTAATGTACCTATACGTTATAAGCGATATAAATACGAAGCGATGATAGCTCAGTGGTAGTGTGTACGACTTCGCGTCAAGGGACGTGAGTTCGAATCCAACCACCTAGAATGAGCTTGAGCTTTCGGTGAAGGAAAACATCGTGAGGAAACCATAGTATGGTGGTAGGGCTTTTTCTGATACCCGACTGGCTAGCTACCACCCTCAAGTTGAAAACCTGCCGCCAAATACCAATAGGTGTGTTCCGGCAACTGCACTTGAGAGCAAGTTCCTCCAAAGGTTTAGCGTGTCTACCAACTTGGGCCGTATCGTCACTTAAGATCAGGTAAGATTATGGCCATAACGCTAAACCTTAACTATAAAAAAAATGATAATAATAATAATAATAATGTTCTGCTATAATCCATATAAAAACCTTGAAATAGAGAAAAACTTAATTTCTTTTTAGTTTAATCAAACAAAATATAACACTTATGTTTTCTAGTTATTTAACTTATTTATAATTATCTACTAAACTGATGATAAATAACTAAGTATCTAATAGTTCAATCTTTATTAAAAAAAACGAAACAAAACTGACAGAAGGCTTAAATTAAAGTTATGACATATTACTGAACGTCTAAAATGTTAAAATTAAATAAAAATAAACACCAAGAATAGATACTTTCTAAGATTATGTCTACGAAATTTTAGTTTCTGTCCATTCTCAATCTTCATTAACGTAACAATTTTGCCTTCATCTCTCCATTTCATGTCTCGATACTTCGATTGAATAGGTAAATAATACGTCTATCCTTGTTCATAAAATTAAATTGCCGTAAAGTATAAGTATAGGACTAGTTATATATTTCCCAAGGTCTTTAAGATATTGGAGCAATAATTGAACATAATGTTGGCAGACATTAGAAATGAGTTGAGTCATAAGGCTTCCCTAAGTAAGTACATAGTGGGGAGGTACATAAATCTTCACATATTGCGTCGTTCTAGTATCCTGGCCCGTAAGAGAAACAGCCAACCCTTGGGTGCCTCGTTATTGACTCTCACTCCTACTGCATTCGTCCCTTTTTAACCAACATCTACCGCCTATAGAGACTTCTTATGCTATCTCCCTCCAATTTCAATTTACTCGAGACAGATTTGCAAGGCTTTATAAGATCGCTTTAGGTAGTATATCTAAGAAACGGAGAATATTCAAAGTATTACTTTTTGTAATTTTGTTAACCGTGTCTGTAAAGCAATTATGAGAAAACTTTCAAAGTTATGGGTTTGATGTTAACATAGTTTATGAAATCGGTGACGTGAGTAACAGGTAACAGAAAAATATTCTATTTTAGTAGTGAGTGTAATGCTTAAATTATCGCAATGAAATCTTCAATAAAGCGTATGAACTTGAACTTGAAATACGCGATAGGAAAAATTCGTAGCAATCGCTTAAGTACACACTGGCAAAGATTTACAATTTTTTATAATTAAGGCTGATTCAATACTTTTATGTATTATTTTTTGTTACAAATAGAAAAGTAAACTGTTCACATTTATATGCTTTTCTAAATTTGTACATCGTTTTCGATCGCAGTTGTAAAACTGTTCCATGGGCCAGGTGATACCCATATACGCTGTAAGGGGTCCATTTTTGTAATATTTGTTGCAGTTACTTCCAGCTAAAAATTATCACAACTAAAAATGCTCAGAAAAAAAACAGAAATCGAATTATGAAAAGTGTCAATGTATTAACGTTCTCATTGGACTCTCGTGATGTTTTTCAACGTGACACGATGTAGAGCGACGACAGATGAGCGAATGTTAAGCCAAATCGACTACTGAATCCTTGTATTTAAGATTTCGTCTCACTTGCGACATCGACCTCATTCATAAACTGTATCAGTATGTACTTGAATATTTAAAAGTGTATATGAGTATAACGTATTATATCAAACTTAACTTATACTTGTCTACTATTTGGCAATTAGGTACACAAATAAATCAACTACGTAGGCAATTATTTACAAGTATGAAACATCTTTGACATTAATGTTTGGTTTGATTATAAGAAAGGAGATTTATCTCTACTCAAAGTTGCCCGACTGGTTAGACACCTCCGTCCTACAAACAATAGCTACTAAATAAGAAAGAGGTCCTTAAATAGAAAAGCCGTTAAAAAGATGGGAAACTTTATAAATATAAATATGCATTACTTGCTCAATGACAAAAATAATATTATTTAATCAACTTTGACTAATTTCATGCTTCTGCCCTATGTAATAATCAGTAACTAGATCATAATGCCCTTATAGTGTCCAGGAATAACAAAAAACAATCACACATACCTACATGACAACTTCTATATTTGGTAATCGGTCAAAGTGTGTTCGAGTTTAGCTGTTTATAACTTAGTAGCTGTGTCCGCGACTCCGTTCGCGTGAAACTAAAATTTTATTTAATCATTTTCATTTAAAAAAATGTTAAATAGACTATGTTACTCTGTTGAAAAAATTTTTGAAATCGGTCTAGTAGTTCTTGAATTTATTCGTTACAAACAAAAGTACAAATCTTTCCTCTTTATAATATTAGTATAGATTGCCGGGGATTCTTTTTGCTTTATGGATTACAAGTATCCTATATATTGATATATAATATTACTTTGCACCTATCAAATATCATCAAAACCTGTTAAGTAGTTTATGAGTCGTTCGCATAAAAATTCGACCTAAAGACAGACAATATATTTACACAAAATATATAATTTGGCTACTACAGAGGTGTAATTGTATAAGATGTATAAAATATATTATTCATAAAAATATTTAATGTAGAGATTAGGTCCCGTTTCAGATTTATTATACGTATAGATTTTTAAAACAGTGTAATAAATGATTAAATTCATCAAATATATATGCTAACGAATTTATAAATATATTATGTGTAATTTTAGCGTATACTGGTTGTCAGTACGCTACGTGATTCGTTATGTAGTTAACACAGAGACATTCTTTTGTTCTTGTTGAAGAGTTTCTACGTTTGCTAATACCTATATATATCTCAATCACTCTGTAACATTTTCTATTCAATTAATTAAATGGTATATACCAATTTATTGATTTCTGTATGATGAGAAATGTTAAAAAAGAAAGTTAACTTACGTTAAGTAATGATAATGGTAAATATACTGACATATGTATAATAATCTCTATGAAAAACACTACTATGTAATCAGTGTAAGCTGTAAAAACCTGAATCCAGATAATAGTTTAGTAATACAAAAACCCAGAAGCTACAGCTCAAGATTTCTACACATACTAGAGTACCGTTTGCCGAAGATAAAAAATAAAAACACGCCCACTATTAGTCATTTGATAAGAGTAACTAGATTACATTTCGTACCATGAATAGTATTGTGTTCGTTTTACGAGAGGTGGAGAACCCGTCATATAGAAGCTGGCGTGATCTCTGACATCTGAACACATCACCGCATTCAATGAGAAACGCCATAAATACAAGAATAAAATATACATACAAAAACATTTCAGTGTGTTTATCGACATCGATACTATCTTATCTTATAATATCTATTTTGAAAATATAATGGAAAATGAGCAGCATTTTCACTGATGGTAAGCACAGTTCTAAGATCGTTACTGATGGACCGGTGTTTAAGCCTATTGGTAGCCAGATATAGACTGGTTGATTCCGAAACGTCACAAACTAAAACAGAGTTACCGTCATGGGTTGTGGGCATACGTATGGTGATCACCACCCAGTCGTATATAGATCCTTACGGCTTTATTACTATATACACATCTGCTCATCCTGCAATGTGCCACACCAAAACGACAGTCACATTTGTGGTAGAGCTTTTTCTAAGACCCGCCAGGCTAGCAACCACCCTCAAGTTGAAAACCTACCGCTAAATACCAATAGGTATGTTCCGGCAGCTGCACTTGAGAGCCAGTTCCTCCACACACAAACTCCGGAATGATAATAAATTCATTTTATATAAGATATAATTTGGCTACACGTAAGACAAAGAAACCAGTTATAGTATGGAACTCTAAATTCGAAAGATGCTTTAAAATAATAATTTATTACAAATGCTTTGAAAAAAGTCCCATAAAATCGGTATAATTTCTTCATTCGTAGGACGGAATTGTTCGTGATTTAAGCAAAATAAGTGTGTAGTTATATAGTTGCTGTAGTATGAAGTTTGCATTTTCTGATTAATGATTACATAAATATTTCAAACGTTATTTTATATTAATCGGAAATGTTACTATACCTCTTTATAGTTGTTATGGGCGTACGCACTGAGTGTGCGGTCGTTATTCAACATCATCCTTCATTGTATGATTGTCCGCTTGTCATGCCGGCCCAAACATTCTTTTCTCTCAGCGCATTAGAAAAACTCAATGTTTACCTTTATACTCGAGCATATATTTTTATACAATGTGTGGTTTTATAATGAGTACCGTTTACAGAATAACGCCTATCCACAATAGATAAATGTGGGCTGGAATTAAATGTACTGAGGCAAAAGGACGTTGAGATACTTAAAGTATGGGAGAGATAAAGTACAAAATATCGTTTACTAATAATTTTTGTTGATTATTCTAAGTTACTAAAAAAACTAACAATTACTTTTATAACAATGTATAAAATAGTGTAATTTATAAGGCTAATAGCTTATAGTCCACATGATAATAGGTACTGATAAATGAAAATATATTTTAATATAATTTTGAGAAAAAATAAAACACCAAATATGAAATAGTATACATTCAAAAACCGTTATCAGTTGTTGAACCACAATAGAAATACGAAAATCGTGAGAGTAATGAAAAACTACAATTATCTAAAATTTAATATAAAATTTTATTATAAATAACAACAAAATAAAATATGTGAAAAGTTACAAGCACGTATTTTTTGTAGATGGACGCCGATGACTACTCAGCCAGTAGTATAAATTAAAAATAATTTGACCGTCAAAAATCTGGAACACTGTTATAAAGCAAAGGTCGGAGAAATGTTGGCACACAACACCGAAGGTGTCATTGAAAACGTAAATACGTAACTTGTTTAGATGGTTTCTGACATTGAAATCATTAATTAAAATGACAAATACTGTATTTTACGTAGTAAGTAATAAGTATACTGAAGTAAAATAAAATTTTATCACAGCATTTTCCAGTAGAATATAAGCTTCATTCCTTGCTGTAATATGTATGGTAAAAAAAGGCTTTAGTGATAATGAAAATTCTAAACTAACATAATTTTATTTGTTTATAACTATTTTTACTTTAAAATTAGGTACGAACACTCAAGTTAATAAATATTCGTACTTTCTTTCGGCTGTATCTTACTACGAGTGGCTACACGGAGTACACATAATGGGTGGTCGACAAAATTCATTCATTCATCAGTTTAGTAGAATGAAACTGGATAAACAAAATACCGTATGCCGTAAGCCAGCTTCCGAACACCGGACGTTCAAAACGGATGTTCTTACATTCATTGACAATAATAATTATATATTTTCAATATTTTTAATCAAGCATTCACATCGCAAATGACCACATATGCGATTAGTACTATAGTTAAATTTTTAAGTATAAATTAATGTAATTCAATATGCATTACGTAGAGTTCATTTCATTGGAAATACTCGGAGTACAAGTTAATGATACATAAATAATATTATATATAAATAGGTAGTATCTAGCTCGACAGACATTGTTCAGACGCGCTTAGATCTAAATAAAATACTTTTTTCATGAAAATATAATTTACATGCCAGTTTTCATGAAGAGAGGCTATGATAACGTTGTTGAAGTTTGTCGGTTTGTCTATTAAAGTTTACATATTTACATATTACAGATTTTAATTTCTAGATAAGGCATGTTGACAATGACCTTTCAGGCATTTACCGGGTATACTGTCGGGCACAGCGCCGTCTACGATAAAAAAGTAAATCTACAGATCACATTAAAACACACATTACCCACTTACTGAGTTTAGGTGCAACATAAATAAGTAAAAGTGCTCTTTAATGAAATAGCCATTTCTGTTTGAGTAAATAAATCTTCGAATGCCTAACGCGTGCTACATAATTAACTTCTTATATTCTACTAATGTACTGTAAAACATGTATTGAACGAAACATCAGTTAACTCTAGTTAGGCCGCCAGATTATTTCGAATAAATTTTTTAAAGTTAATATTAACAGCCAACCGGATTTTGTGAATAATGATTCACGAACTCCCGCACATTAAATTAACCTCTTCTCTTCCTACATATATGTACTGCTATCAATTTAGCATTATTATATTAATTTATTTGTTTCGAAAAAAATATTTTTTAGCATAACCAATTTTGTCTAAAATCGTAATGTTTATTTATTTTCAGCGACTTAGCAATGCTCTACAATATTAATGCACGGAAATTTGTATTTAAATCTTCGTTGAGACATACAAAAATATTATTCTCTTATCTAGAACGAATATAAAACGTGCCTAACATTAAAAACCTTTAAGTGTGAATCTCAAACACCAACATCTGTTCAAATTACAAAAGAATACCTTTTCCCTGCAATCCAAAACACATGGCGCTTTGTCTTTGATACATCTTGAACAAATGGAAAGAGCAACAAATAAGTGTTAAAGTTGTAACTTATTAAAGTACCCGAAAACAATGACATAGATAACTGTTGCCCACTCGTGGGAACCCATACTGCGGATCCTTCGCATCCGGATTGTACCTGAATATTTTTTTATGGATAGTTGTAAAACACTCACCACTCAATGGGAGGCTATTGTAATATATTAGAATGTCCGGCTTTTGACGCGAATGAATGAAGAGTACATTTGAGGTAGGAGCACTCGTTAGTACTTGGCCTCAATGACACTTGTGCTGAAGTAAAATTCAACTTTGTATGTAATTGTAACTCAAGTAACTCTATCTAAAAATTAAGAATACGGTCACCTAAAAACGTCATCTGATATCAATAATATTTCAAAAAGTTTGGAAAATCCAAAAATATGTCCCTCATACAATTAATTAAAATAAAAAAAACCATATGATTAACTTATTGTATTAATTATTTTTTTAATTATTCTATATTTTTAAGCTGGCATCATTTCTTGATTGTCACGAAAACTCCGTAGATAGTTTTACCTAGAGAGTCTTTATCAGGTTGAAGCGCTGATATATATATTATGAAATAACGGTCGTTTCGGCTGTATGGTTTTGGTATCTTTGCCTTTTCCATAACAAGAGAAAAGGAATACGTAGAACTTGTACATGTAAAATGTAATAATATAAAAAACTATTTTATTATTAAGCCACGAGTTTCTGGCTGTTGATATGCAATAGGTAACTTTTTTCTTTATGGCTAAAGTTTAGCGTTATGACCATAATCTCACCTGATCTTAAGTCACGATACGGTCCAAATTGGTAAACACGCTAAACCTGTGGAGGAATTGGCTCTCAAGTGTATCTGGCGGAACAAACCTATTGGTATTTGGCGGCAGATTTTCAATTTGAGGGTGGTTGCTAGTCAGAAAAAGACAAAAGCTCTATCACCATGTTGTGATTTCCTCACGATGTCTTCCTTCACGGAAAGCTTAAGCTCCACTGTAGGTGGATTCGAACTCACGTCCTTTGACGCGGAGTCCGTACACACTACCACTGAGCTATCATTTAAAACAGGTTGACGTTATTCTAAAGATAATAAACGAAACCCGGTCTCATGCGTCAATTTTTTAGGGAGTTATTGTGATCATTTCGCTTGAAAAAAATCCAGACGTACACGTAAAAAAAATCTAAAGTTTTTTTTCAAGGTAACAAAATTAAATTGTTTTTTTACGAAATATGAGTGAATCTATTTGAAGTGTTTTCTTGATTACATCTAGTCACATTACCGTACAAGTTAGCTGTAGTAGAGGCAGTATGACAGCACTAAAGTACTACCTCACCTGCTTCGCGGTATGAATTATGCAAAACATAATATTATTACCTAATTTTAAGACCACATTTTATCTATGCAGCTTTCATTAGTATTTAGACTATTACCCTATTATTATTATAGTGTTGTGTGTAATTAAAACAAACTAAAACTCAAAAACAAGTGTCTCTAAAAACCTCTTCATAGATTCATAAAAACGCAACATTATTTAAAAAAATACAGCAATTGTTGATCAACACGAACTCATTTCTATGTGCTTCATAGCTTTTCTATTTCTAGCTAATTTTTTTTCTTTGCTTTTTTAAATTTTATTTATCAAATATATTAAAACTTCAGTAAAAATTTTAAAACTTTTCCTATTCTTCTAGAATATTAAATTATCAAGTTACTTTGTAATTTGAATGATTCCTTGCCGTGATTACCTGTAAATATAATAACATTTAGATATAATTTCAACATTTCTTTATTTTAATCCTAAATTCTAGATCATATTGATGAGTCATAAATAAATAAATAAACATTTCGAAATCAGCTTGATTTAATTTGTATATCATACTTAGAGGTAGGCGTAATAATTAAATTAGCCCCTATTTTATAATAATAAATAATAAATTTATTGACGCAATGATGACATATTAAACAGAAACAAAATATACAATATTGGCTACGTTAGTAATACTGTAGAACCTCTATAAGTCGAACAGCAAGGGACACGCCAAAATTTCGAGTTATAGAGTTTTCAACTTATAGAGAATGGAGGTTTTGGTGTATGAAGCGAAGGGAACAAAACATTTTTTCGAGATTTGGGGATTTTCAACTTATCGAGATTCGACTAAACGAGGTTCTACTGTATGTGGTAAGTATATATTTTAGAATAACTACAATTTTAAATAAAAATATAAGTAATAGCATTTAAAATAATACTCGTTCATAAAAATTATTGCATACTCGGGAAGTCGTTGCTAGTACGACAGCGTAAATTTTATGAATGACCGAAGTCTATGAATACAAGTAATCATAGATCTATACGTGCAGTCTTCCGCCTTCTTAATGCCTCGGTGTAGAATCAATTTTACGCTTCTGCACCGTTGCATAAAGCCAAAATCTAACACAAACAAGAAGCTGTGACAGACATCGATCAATGGTACAGATTTGGTTTTACACCACGATTTGTACGATTGTATGAATGGACGCCTCTGGAGAATAAGAGTGGAATCTGAACTGTGTTTTTTTATAAAACTGATTTTATCGAAATCATATGTTTCATTGCGCACAAATAGTTTATTGATAGAGAGATTTTTAATTTGTTTGTATTTTTTAATACTCTTTATGGTTGTAGCGTTTTGTACAACTTTTTCTTTTCACTTGCCCTTGAAGTGACCATGTGGACGCATGATAACACGCTAAAAGTGGTTAAAAAACTAGCTAAGAACTTATATACCTCTCTAACTATAAATAAGTGCTCAGCGATAGTTTAAATGTAGAATGAAGAATATACTTTTTTTTACAAAATTCTTCAAAAAAACTTAGGATCAGGAACTGAGCGATCTTTGTTTAACAACTCTGTTAGATGAGTTAAAATTCAAAATTTGTTTGCTGTTTTAAATCATTCATTCTGTGGCCTATAATTTTTTTTAATTATTAACAGTACTCAAGATTACACGCGTGATAATCATGCACTTAGTACTTACTATAATTCTGTAGGTAACTGTGAATAGCTGTAATCAGGGTAATACCTATTGCCAATTACAAATAATTGCGATAAATGCTATCAAACAATACAATAAATTATTGTTATATATTGTAAATTAAAGTTATCGCTATTGTTTACTATCTTTGAAATACATAAATGTTGGTACTTCAAAGTATAGATAAATCGAATGTTTCTTGTCAAAACAATATCTACATATTAGATACTAAGAACCTTCATTGACTACCAAGCATGCTTTGAATACCTACAAATCTACTAACCCAACATGAGCAAATCAATACTAAACATAAATAAATGCAATTACCTGATTTATTCCGAAATTGCTTGTAAATTATTAAATTAACTTTTATAAGTGCAAAACTAAAAAATAGCACACAACGTCTATTTTAAAAAGTACAATAGGGATATTTAGATATCTATAAATTCCCTTTGACAAATTTTATAAAAAAGAAACATCTATCGGTTTTCTTTTAAAATACATAAAAAATATAATTTACTAGCTTTTGTCAGCGAATACACTTACGTCAATGTAAATTTTATTAAACCAAACGTTATATTTCTATGCCTTGAAAATGCATTTTTATAAAGTTCTGAATAAAATGTTCTGTTCTGCACGGCTAACAACGTTTATGCAACCTTTCATGATGATCCCTTGAGTAGTTAAGGCCTAAATGCGTAATAAACAAACTCACATTCACATTTACATTCTTTCGTTATTTCATTAGCTATATTCGTTCGGTGATTATTATTTTATTTATTTATATATGGTGGTTTATTTCATGGTGGTAGGACTTTTTGTAATGCTCGCCTAACTAGCTACCACCCTCAAGTTTAAAATCTTCCGCTAAATACCTATAGGTGTGTTCGGACACTTCGGGCACAGCCAGTCCCTCCATAGGTTTAGCGGGTTCACCAGCTTACGCCAAATCGTTACTTAACATCATGTGGGATTGTAGCCATAAAGCTAAAACTTAAAAATACGCTAAATATTAAAAAATAAATTATTGTTTATGTGATTAGTGTTCTGTGTAGCATCTTAGCATGTGTAGGATATCCGTCTGTCTAACTGGACCGGATCCACCACACATCAAAAGTAACAACCGACATAATGCGTCACTTGGTCTTGTCGATTTCCGAGTTCAGCCCTAATCCATGCTGCCCCCTAACCAAGTTGTCTTCTTCTCGAATCGTTAGCGTACAGAGAAAATGCATGAGATGACATTATAAACACTGAATCGACAATATAACTCAGTATAATATAATCCTGTGATAATAACGTGTTAAAATATGGCATTTTCACGATGATTCGAATAAGGCACGTAGCTAAAATATAAGTAATATCGTGAAATATAGTGAAAGATAAGATTTTGATTGTAGGCTTAAGTTATGATGGGGCTAATATATAACTGATGTTAAATGCCTCTAAACAAAATCAGAGCTATCAGCTGAGAAATAAACATCGTCTTTTTCACGGGATTTAGTATTGACATAGTGTAGATTTAGTGTTGATTTAGTGTCCAAAATGTCATCAGTCACATTTTTTTTGTTTTCTCTTATCGCTATAGATTGTAGAAAAAGACAACTTGGCTAGGAGGAAGGGTTTGTTGTTTTTTTGATTCTGGTATATATCATCAGGTACAGTTCGATAACTTTCCCATGTAAATATAAAAAAGAATAGTATATTATTCTACTATCACATCGTATTCACTCGATCTAAAGTATACACCTAAAGTGATTTCATGTTTAGAAACAAACGCAGACAAATATTCCATTTGGATAGACGACAAACTGTCTGCTGCTTATCAAAACAGACATCTATTATAGTAGTAACGAATTATTCCCACTTCATTTTTGTCATTACAAATCCTTTTAGAGGCGCGATCCCTGACGTGGGTCTCCTTTCCGGTCGCAACTCGCATAAAGGACCCAATTATAAGAATTAACAACGCTTTAGTGTCCACCAAAGAGCCAGACACAACGGCTTCCGAATGTCAAAGAAGCATATAGTATAACGAATATTCGTCATTTAATTTATTTAATTGTATCCTTGACAGATTCAGGTTTTTTATAACTTAACTTTTACCTAGTGCGTACCTTTAATAAATATTGCTGTTTTACCCTTTACCAGAAAAATAATCGTCGTGATTAAAGATTGTTTCTCTAAATGTATGGTTGGATTGATATTTAAGCAATTGTTGCTCGTGACAAATGAAAACTGAAGGAACGCATTAACAAAATCACTATTGTTCCAAAGTCCAACATCTGCTATTGTCAGAGGTTCGAACATCGGACCCCCTGCAGTAATCTAAATTATCCCTCCGCTGAATTGTCAATATAAATCTTTGACTAATGAAATAAATATAAATATCTTCTAAAGGCTTTCAAAGACATAAATGTTACGGTAGCAACCCATCGGACTAACTAATGACCTGTTAGTACCCATTCATCGCTTTTGAACAAGGAGTCATTAAATAAAGTTGAGTATTCAATTTAAACCTATGTACTTAGAAGAGATATGAAAAGGTTAGTAAAGACTAAGCCTTAACTGACTAATGATGTTCGCAATCAGGTGCATTTTACAATCTGCAAATCAGATAAGATTAGTGTTACTGTAAATAAAGAGTACTGTAATATCCAATGATGTACTTGATGTACAATATCCTTATGCAACATAATTTTATTATTAAATAGAAAATTATTTAACCATCGGTAAATATATACACATGAAAATTAATGTATTATAGATCATACAGTAATTTCCTGAAAGTTTATAATTATGTTCTGGACTAATTCATTTTTATTTGTTTGTACGTTAACAATATTATTTTGCCAAAGAGTACAAATAATGCTAAATAAAATATACCTCCATATTTTTTGTTAATAGGAATCATTTTAACATTCTGTGTCGATCAAATCCACTCTGTCCGGCTGTTTAACCACAGAATATTATTTGTTTGATATTAGTGTTATGAACGGTAAAGAATGAATATTTAATTAATATATTTGTAATGAAAATTATGTATAAATGCTAGTTTTCTGCATGCCTTAGTATTTAACCATTAACTATAGGAAATTTCACAATTTCATGTGCGCAATATGCTTAAAACGGATACAATATTTTCTTTTCACTTATCTAGTATAATATATCTATATAAACATCCTATTTTATATAAAGATTTTGAGATTACTTCGTATTTATTCCAAAATTGTTCTTTCTTCCTACTATATTGATAGTGACAACATTGGTATCTAAATATATATATGAGTATTCTAATAATTTGTAATTACCAATTAAAATTAAACTAATTAAAATAATAATTTGTAAAACAAAAGTGTTGATAAAAATTAAAAAAAAATAGCTGAAAATAATGAGGCCTTCGATGTAAAAAGCAATATCAAAATAGAATCACCGTTGTACTCAAGTGTATATACGACTATCTACCCTTAAACGTATTTTTTGTTGCAAAGAGTAGAACCTGATCTCATCATTGAACCATCAACGCGGATGGGTGTACTCCGATAAGAATAATTAATCACTGGGCTACAGTTCATCCGTGCTCCCAGCCGAGTGACCATTAGCCGCCTTAGCTGAGTCACGGCATTCTGTGCCGGTGGTCGCGTCGCACCAAGGACTTCCTAGATAAACGCCTCGCATCAATGGTTTGCTTGTTAAATATAGTTTATAATTATAATCTATGTCGGTAGACGGCCATTGAAATTAAATTGAGAAATATGTCGAGTCACGAAGGAAGTAAAATCGTATTTAAGTGGTTTCATTATATCAATTATCACAAAATTTCCTCACCAAAAGTTACGTGAAATCCGATTATTAAATCGTGAGGTCATGAATTTAAGATCATAAATATCTGTATAGTATATCAATGAATTAGTTACCATACCTCTGCTTGGATTGGAGATATTTTTAATTCACTACCTAACCTAATGCACCTATTAATGATTTTAATTCACTTTTTGTTGTAACAATGAAAATGCTAAATGTACGTTCACAGGCACTGCTATTTCATTAATTTTTATTCCATCGCCTACATTCTAGGTGGTCAATCCATAAATTTTGCTACACAGTGTGGTCGATTTATAGACGACCAATCTGTTAAGATGCATAGACGTACGTGGCTCGTTAATTAACATTTGACAGGCCTTTCACAACAAGCAGCAGGACGTCCTATCGTGGCATTTATTGCGGACGCCGGAACTGTGTTATAATTGACGTCTCAATTCTGTATTTCCGGCCTTGTCAGACAGTAAGTAACGTTGTGTACTAAATTTACTAATCCAAACAAATAATACGTTTGATAAAATATAAAAACCTAGCCCATTAAGTAGGACTTTAGTATAACATTTGATTTGAATATACTAAGTATTGGTATGTTGAAAAGTACCTATATCTGGGGATACCTCCGATTAGTAAGTCTGTAAATAAACGACACTTTATTATTAAACAAATAAAATTAATTTGTATGTAACTAGGTAGTAGTTATATAGTTAGTAAGATAAGTGTACGTTTTATATATATATATTACAAAAGAAAGCTTGGCATTTAGTACAACAGTACATCCAGATTATATGTCTGATCTATTTCATTTAAAATCTATTCAAGCTATTGTAATTTATGAGTTGTTTAATCTTTGTTAATATATGATATATGAATAGATTTTAAATGAAATAGATCAGACATATAATCTGGATGTACTGTTGTACTAAATGCCAAGCTTTCTTTTGTATAATGTAATCACATATAAGTAAAACTTTTGCAAAAACATTGGAACGACCAAATAATGTTACTACAATAACTATTAAACTTTACCGTCGGTTTGCCACAAACATGGAAACAGATGAAAATGGAAACTTTTAAATTGGATCTGACGTACAAAGGACATGGAACAAACGTATCGCGCTTGGACAGTATATTGATTTTTTGATTTAGTTTCCCCTTACAGATAACATAGACAGGTAAGGACACTGCAATGATGCTATATTATTAGTTTTGATTAACGTATTTCATTATAATATTATACTTACTCAATATTATATAAGTCATGGTAATCGAGTGACTAAGATTACCGGAATATTGATTCGATATTTGAAGCTTGCGGGTTAACTTTTCTAATACATTTTTTAATTATTTACTTTTATCTTCATTTACTTTTGTTATCACTAAGCATCTAAGTTGTGCATAATCTCCATAAGTAAAACTATATTTTTTATATGTTTACAACAGATTGTTTAGTAATATCAATGCATTGAAATTCTTTTGACGTATTTATTATACGTAGGTATTAAAATTTATTTATGTATTTTTTTTACAAAAATAACAATCATATCTCCGATTAATCAAGCTAACGTGTAACAACAACAATAGCGATAAAAAAATCTAATAAAATAAAGTGTAGCATTAATAAAGATATACGACGGCACACTGCAGGTTTCGTTTGATTGGATGCCGATTTATTGTGCGGAAATACTGTTCCTACGTAATGTTTCCGCCCGGCACTATTCATTTTTCCTTTTTTACACAAAAAAGGGCACGATACTTCTTGATAGAAGTCGATGAGGGTGTATTCAAACGCTATGAATGTATATTGATTAATATTTCACACAAAAATGTTATGGTGATTCATATAAATATATTATTTTTGAGATTATACGTCCAAACGTGATTACTTCAGCGTAGATACTGTTAAATAATATAAAAATGGTGTTGTTATTTAAATCAACAACTTTTTAAATATAACTGTATTACTAGGTTATATTCATATTATCTACTTGTTTATACTTTATATGTTTAGCGTTATGGCCACGATGTGGCTCAAAATGGTTGAGACGCTAACCCTAGTGGAGAGACTTGTTTTCAAGTGTAACTGCCAGAACACACCTAAAGGAATTCGGCAGCAGATTTTCAATTTGAGGGTGATAGCTAAGGCTAGCTACCAGGGAGTAGGCATTAGAAAAAGCCCTACCACCATAGTATGGATTCATCACGATGTTTTCCTTTGCCGAAAGCTCAGGCGCATTTAAAAATTCGAACTGACGCCCAATGAAACGGTGTCCGCATCTACTACCGACTGCGCCATCTTCGCTTAAATATATAAAATTAAGTATAATATTGATTTATTATTTAAAATAATAAACATGAACTATTTGACATAGCTATATCTGTTTTTTAACATTCATTTCTAAAATTTTTGCTCGAGATTGATTTTAACTTTTAATTCAGTTATCCTTTATAACTATTTAATAATTTTTTTGCTTTTAAACGAATCGTTCAATATATGTAAAATATAGACTGAATATCGGTCTTTATTATATTATTTTGTTATCTTTCATATATATAAATGTAGTCTGATACAAAAAATTACAATAAATTTTATCTTGTTTGATTAAAAAAATATGAGTTTAAATTTTTTAATTATTGCTATGTGTACTAGTACATTTATATTCGGAAAAAGCCATGTTCAATTCAATAACTTTTATTCCATTTATAAAGATAAAGTAATGTTTATCTAAAGACGCAACAATCCTATTAGTGATCTAACATTGTATAGTCATAACGGAAATTTCCCGTTGGCTCATTCGATAAGACAAATGATCGCAAAAGGCACTCGCCCCGCGGATTCGAGGCATAACCCCAAAATGCTCACATCCGCCGGCGATGATATATGCGAGGATATTTCCTGACACCGGCCAGTAGCTACTTGATTTAGCGGAAAGTCAGATAAAACCTAATGCACACAACAAAAAATATATCACAATACCAGCGCCATAAATATGACGGCCTGTCGTAAACCTTTATGTCTGTGCGTTGTAGCTGGCACGTGAAAAATGGGCTCCACGATACAAATAGGAAAACTACATTATTCTGCGTACATTGATTATTACGAGAAATTTCCAATACAAAATAACATAAAATATAGCTCATAAACTTAGTAAAAAATATTTTTGATAAATATAACAATATTTTTTCAATGTTACTAGTAACAGTGATTGTTGAAACATACGTATAACCTTACAACTCGGGAATTATTACTTTGCTTTTTTTTAATTTAATAATTAACGGCTTAATCATATAAAATAAAATTTACCAATACCTATTACGATATTTCAGGATAACGGTATTTGTAAAAGTTATATCCATATATAATTTAATTGTTATAAATGCGAATACCGTGACGACAAGTAATAACAAACATGAAAATCCTCGGGCGCACCAGGAAGTCAGTTATTAATATTCTTCAGATATACAACTCAACGTGTTTATTAGGTATGGCAATAAATCCAGGCGGGTTACGGGTCGCGAGGGCGGGCGGCGCAGGGTTACCCACAAAATGGCTCTAGCGCGTGCCAACAACGCTCTAACGATGTTCTTCAGATCCTACTACACTATTTGATGACTTTGATTTACTTATTGGATTATAACATTGGAGAAGGGTACGTCAATCGAATGTGTACACGATTAAACAAATTGGACAAAATTTAATGAAAGATTTTTAATTTTGTACTAAATCACATAGAACGAAAATTTATAAATTATTTTAAAAAAGTATATAAATTGATCATACGGGTAACTCAATACTCGGTCATTTAATCCCAAACTGAATGAAGCTCAAATGGTAACTATACAGAGGATATACCATATCTGTCTACGGAAATTTAACACCCAACCACACAACTGACTTTCTTTAAATAATTTAATATTATTTCATTTGTTTATTCTTATTAATATGACTCTAGAAACAACAGCTACATTTTAGATAAAGAAATTGTTTAGTTCAAAGTAAATAATTGTAAATAAATATAAGAAAATAATTTTTAGAAGAATAAATAGCATTTAATTCAGTACTTCATGTTTACAGCTAAATATATTTGATATAGCCAGGTGTATATTGGTTTTATAGCAACGTTATCACAGTTTCAAGTCGACTGAGCGCTGACCGTCGACACCCCGTGCTCGTCCATCATAACGATATTGCGCTTACATCGACAATATTGTGTTTCATATTCTTACTTCCCATCAAATGAACCTTCTAAAACCAACCCTATAGTATGTTACTTATAACATAAAATAGTGTAAACATAACCACCACAGAATATGTAAGTAACATGTCTCATGAAAAGCCAACAAACCATTTTGAAAATAGTTAATAACAAAGATAAACATCACATTATGAATCAAAATGTAACTGACAACTACATGCATTCATCTATAATAGGATTTAAAATTAGTCTATTCTATAACTCCTCATATAAAAATCGTGAACTTATACCGGAACTTCATAGACATTACAAACATTCCACAAGTAGGTATGTATACTGAGATCCTTTAAAAAATATAATTATGTTAGGGCAATATATGTAGGCGTAAGTATATTTTTATCGTGGCACTACAAAGTAACGGCACCGTACTAGATGTTAAACAGCGCAATCCAAAACAATGGTGTCCATTGAAGGATCTATAAATTTATCGTTAATTGTGGAATGTCATGCCAGCCGGCTCAAATCTCTGTTCACGTTATATTTAAAAATTTCATGTTGTTTGCAGGAGGCTGGAAACTGATTTCACAATTTCCGCAAACATAAAACATTCGAACTCCCATGCTCGTGCCAAGATGAAAGTCCTGTAAACTCATCTCCAGGACGTGTGGTTATGTTATCAAAACGTAAAGAGGTTGAACATCTCTTCGGAACACTTGGACACTTCCCAAAATGATTAAAATAAATATGAGACGAACGTCTTAGTAAAACCATGGATTCACCGTGCGGGTGCCGGGTCCATCGAGTGACAGAGATGGAAACTACAAGAAGACCCTGAGACTTGTGACACGATTGTAGATTTAGGGGGCCCCTTTCTAACGCGCGTCAACACTCACCTTCACTACTCGTGTTTTTCTCCTTACCCAGCCAAATTTGGTAGAAGCCTGCTAGTGCACCTTTAGAGTATAGAACTTACTGCAGTCCTAGACAGGGCAAGATCTTTTAGAAGCTTATAGAGAGATTTCGCTGGTATACCTCACGTCTATAAATTAACCTGGGTATAACTTTATAAAGTTATTATAGTTTATAATTTTAATGCTTTAAAAATAAATGCTAGAGAATCGTCTCCATACACACAATTTTTACTTTCATTAGACTGTCTGTACAACAGATTGAAATAACTCGAAGGCCTTCTACTTTTTTAAAGTTCCATGTATGTACTAAGTATCCGGTAAATTTCTGTCTACTCGTAAAATCTTTCAAATCGTGCAATGCTATGTACATGAAAAATATATATTTTCCAGAAGGAATTGACCTTCTTTTTCATTAGTTAGTTATTTTTCATTTCCTCTCACATTTGTTATAAAAGATCATATTATATCCGTTTATCCTAATCTTTGCTTCGCCAGTGGAATTAATCTAATATAACAAAAAAAAACTAAATAGTGTTTAATTTTCGTATCCTAATGTTTTTCAAGAACACAATTCTGTAAAATTCAATGCTTTCTTAAAATACTACAATATTGACTATAATATAAATAGGGTTTTGACTCAAACACGTAAAATTCGTAAATAATCCTTTAGAATCATTTTTTAGCAGAAATAACACATAGGTATGCAAAAGTAACATCGTGGGTTTTATTTGACGAACAATACGGATCATATTCACAAAGTTTAAGAAAAATCTGACACAATGCATTAAAGTACGTTAAGAATTTTTATTTTTAAGTTTCTGATGATTTCATTTAGAAAGACCTTTCTACAATAAAAGAAACCACTTTTCAGAGTAAACATAAGTCTGAGCGAATAATTATTATGTGTTGTTCACACTCAAGAGTTATTCCACGCCTTGTTGATTGGTCCACATGAGGTAGAATAACAAACTAGCAGTTCCACGTGTGTGAACTTGGCACCCGAAAGGCTGTATTTGTTGTATATCGTACTAATCGGCTTAACCGCTACATTCAATCACACCTATTGGGGCCCTTTGCAATATATTCGAAGGCGTTTCGAAAATTTATAGAAATTAATTCTCAGTTTGTTTGCCTATTGTAGAGCTACCAATGGGTCTCCGATGGTTCCAATTCATTGTGAGTGTGTCATTATTTATTTAATAAACGGCGACATTTCTTTGTTAGAATGTTTTCAATCTATTCTTCGCGAAGGCGTTGGATTCTAGTCTTTGTAAGTGCCATTAGCTGTTATATATCTATTGATCTATTCAGCCTAGTTTAAGAAAAGTTATTATTTTTTATCACTATTGTACCAAGAATAGTAACTACAAAATGCTTCAATATAGCATATCGTACTTACTAAATTAATTGTTCATGATGATGATCATCATTTAGACTAATATTATAAAGAGGAAAGATTTGTATTTTTGTTTGTAAAGAATAAACTCAAGAAATACTGGACTATTTTTACAAATTATTTCACCATTAGAATGCTACAGTAGCCCTGAGTAACATAGGCTATATTTTTTTTATAAGAATGTTTAAATAAAATTATAGTTCCACGCGAACGGAGTCGCGGACGCAGCTAGTAGTAAATCAATATCAAATGTGGGAATATGACTAAAGTTTCATATATTCTTGTGGTTGTAGATATTCTACAAACATAATGTTGTATAGATTGAAAATCTTTATATGTAAAAAAGAAATATAATCCTCGATAAACTCAAAAAATACTCGTGATATTACGGTAGTGTAATAACTTATAGTTCAAAGTATGCATATAGATGATTTCCAAGTTATCAGAGAAATAAAGTAAAGAAATATTACACAAGTTTTTAATTAAGTTTTTGAATCCATTGAGTATAGAACAGAATAGAAAGCATAAGGTTATTGGTTATGTAGATTAATAATCTAGTTAGTTGTACTATTGCAGAACCGTGAAGCAGTCCGAAATTCTAAAGGTTAGTTTCAAAATTAAATACGAAAAGATATAGTATACAAGGCTATAGAAACGTTTAGTCAATGAAAATGATTTTGGTGAGTTGATGTTGACATTGCACTGAAGTTTTATTATTAGTGGTGCATTGTAATAAATAGGCATATGTTAGACAATAGCAATTCGTATCCATAATACCTTACGGAGAGGCGTATTTCTAAACAAATGTATACTTTTACTAGATTTTACGTGCGCCTTCGCTCGCGTTAATACTGATTTTGTCAAGAAAATTGGATGCCGCAATAAAAAGTTTCATACAAAGTTTATACCTCTGTTTACTCCACTTCCAATAAGGTTTTCGCGAGAAAAGATAGTCTATCACCGTCTGCAGGTTCCCATGTATCTCTATACCAAAATTCATCAAAATCGATTCAGCGCTTTAAAAGTGAAAGCGTAGCAAACAAACAGACAAACAAACTTACTTTCGTATTTATAATATTTGTATGATTAATATATTTAGCAAAGACCGTCTAAGAACGAAAATAGTAAAACAGTGTGTTAGTACAAGCCTCCATATTACCTACCCATTATCGACGGAATGTTTTTATGAACGTTTTTCTGCCTTGACCTTATGAAAAGGATAAAAAACATTTGGTACACCAAGAAGATGATCTTTGGACGACTGTACGGTCAGTGATATTGATAGTCTGAATGGGAATTAACTTATATGAGTTTCATGTTGTTTTGAAACTTGTCGAGCGCGTCACCACAACAACACAAACCTAGATCATTACAAACATATACTATATAATAAAAAAAATATATTGTGTAATAAATTGTTAGAAATGATGTGTACATCAAAGTGCCTTTAATTTTTTGTTATACAGTAGAAGTGGTAAATAAGCGTATTACCAGTCTATTGATATGCGTTTACCGTGACGCCTATAATACCACAGCTTTCATTGGTGTGTTGTCGACTGTGACCATAGCTTTTTCAAGCAAGCCTTAAAATCTTACATAACGCAAAATTTTTTAGTTGCGAACTTTTGTAGGGTAAAGATATTTCACTAGTTGGGTTGCTTTCTCTAACAATTCTGTAACAATGATGGAGCCTAGAAACATGACTTAACGTAGCCACACTATTCTAATCAATTTTCCTTATTTTGGTATTTGGAACAAAACTTTCATTTTGACTATTTTTATTATGATGTTTTTACAAAATGAATTGTATAAAGTGATGTTAAAGTTTCCACGTCATAGTGCATATTCTTAACATATCCAATAAAAATAGCAGGTTAAAGAAAGTGCTGAAAGTGTTGAAGGTATGTTAGTAATCGGGTCGCAAGCTATCGCAGTTGGCAGCTCACGATTAGATAAACGTCCGACACTAGTAAATATTTAACCAGTAAACAACGATTGGTCACATGCAAGTACCGACTCATGCGACAGCCGACCGACCCGACTGATAACTATTACGAACCAAGCAGGTATTATCTACCTGTTAGCGCTTGCAAAACATTGCTATCAAGGACCTCGTTTAACTACAAAATTACCTCAACATAGATTTAAGTTTTATAGTATTTCATAGCTATACATAATATTCTGTTAATAATAACCCGCTCATCGAAAACAAACTATACTCGTCCGTGTAGATCACTTTTAAAATTATAGACTGGTTCAGTTTGTAATTTGTAGATGCATAACTCAAAAACTACTATATAAATGTTGAAGAAATTTAACACGCTGATACAGAAAATAATGGCTGAACGTATTGGATGCCTTTTATAAAAAATATATATTTCTTCGAAATAGGGGATAAAATTAATAAATTGGGTAACAAATAAACTTCTTGACTTATTTTCATATAATTTGTTGTGCTCGATTACTGACATGTCTAAAATTATAAGAAGGTATATCTCTCTTCTGTATTGACGTGCTAAAAGTCGTGTATCAAAGTCCTGGTTTCTTGAGTATCGCTGGAAACTCAATAATGGCTATAGTAGAGCGGTTCAAGTAAATTCTATTAATTGCCTTTCTTGCCCTTAAATATTCCTGTATTGTTTTTTTTCAGTACTCTGTGATGTTGTTATGTACAGTTATATTATTTGTAAAATCTGGCATCCATTATGTTATACACTAGGCCCGCACTTAGCGAAACATTAGTAATTATCTGGGATAAATCATTATAAATATGACAATGTGACAGAGCATAATAGGTACATAAAAAAATCGTAATAGTAAAGTTATAATTAACATAATAACAACATGTTCATAAAGTTGAAAAATAGCTCGTAAAAGTATAGCAAATAAAACCGAAATTCACACGAACGAAGTTGCGGGCATGAACAATTAAAGGAACAAAAATAAAACAAGTAATTTTCTCAATTATTTTTAATAATAATATAATAATTATTTATATGTATGTTTTACAAACCTTAGTAATAATTTAATTTACGCGTATCGGTTTAAGGTGATTTTAATGTGTTTTATATTTACAGGATTCTGTAAATTTCACAAGGGCTTTATCTTGGTTGACTCATCAAAATCCATTTTTATTAAGTGTAATACTAAACATACTACTTGTGTTTACATGATGGTAACTACATGATGGTAAAATGTTATGTACAGAATATACATTAAATTACACCTATACTAAATATAATATAAAATCATTTCAAATATATATATATAAATATTTGTTAATTAACATATTCGACTACGATAATACTGGACCTTAAAACTAGATATTGCAATCTGATAAAATCTGATCATTTCTCATAATATGTAAAAGTACTTACTTAACTATTATCAGAAACTTTATACACAAAATTTACAAACTAAAACGTTTCGAACTGGAATGTATATTCACAACTAACAGTTTGATTTAATTTATCTTAATCTCTTGTTGACAATTACAAACCACACAGCTACAATAATATTTCGTTTAATCTAATTAACCATACAGATTGTTTATTAGGAACTCCAAACACCTTATTAATTTCAAGTTAAATATTATTATTGGGATGTTAGTAATTTACTATTCGAGGTATTTTTTATTTAAACGTTTTAAATCCATTTTATTCATCAATCATCAAGTTTTAGACACAGTTATTGTTACTTATTTTAAATGTCACGGTATACAGATGTAAACTATGTAATTTAATATAACTGCTAGTTCTGTTTGTGAAATGTATGTACCGCGACATATCGACTAGTATTCCACTGAAAGCGCTTAAAAATGCGCGTCTCACCACCAACAGCCGTTTGCCTGAGGTCCATGGCTGGAAACTGGAGGCTGGTGATGCATAGACTGATGGTAAGGAGGCAAGCCCATTCCTAAAGGTGGAAGTCCATCAGGTTTCCCCACACATGGTCTTCCGTCTTTTACCAAAACAGGAACGGCCACGCGGCGCGGCGAATTCAACCCTCCAACATTCAAATCGTGCGTTCCCTTCTCTTGAACGGCACGTTTTGTCTTATACCTGTGGTTTTGGAACCAGATCTTCACTTGCGTCGGTGTTAAACGGATCAAGCTTGCTAAGTGTTCTCTTTCCGGCGCAGATAAGTACCTTTGCTGGCGGAATCTTCTTTCTAATTCATATGTTTGAGCTTTAGAGAAGAGGACGCGTCGTTTACGCTTCTTATGTACAAGGTTGTCAGCGGGATTCGGTGGTTGATCGTGGTCAAGTTCATCATCGTGCTCGATATCCTCGTTATGGTCGTGATCTTGATCGTCGTCGTTACGCGGGTCGGTGACTGGAGGAGAAGCGGCGGAAGGGCCTACGTAAGAGAGCTCTGATGCGCGAGACGTACTGTCTGGACTTGCTTGCTGACCTAATATACCTGAAACAATACAACTAAAAGTTATATTATCAATTACATTGATTATAATAGAAGATTAGGAACAAAAACTTATAACACACTTTACTTTACTACTCCAACATTACTACGTTATCTAACATATTTTGAAAGTTGATGTAATGTAATAAATTACATCTTTATAAAGTAAAAACGAAACTGTCGTCTTTCTGAGCAACAATATAATTTATGTTGTTAAATTTCATAATAATCAATCCTTACATATTATAAAAGGCAACCCTTTTATGTATATACTCAACCTTTTATATAATAACTCAAGAATAAGTAAATCGATGTAATTTGATTTTGCGTAGTTAAAATTTTTAATTGTATTTATTTTCTTTTTCAAAACTCTGATCAGGTATTAAGCATACGTTTTGTTACATGTATACGATAAATACAGTTTCTATGACGCTCAATCACGACAAAACTACTAAATGGTATGCGAGTGTGACCATTCGAATCAGAAACGTTTGGATCTCCAAGGTTCTAGGCTATTTAGTTTTTGAATATCATTATCCATTTATCTGCTATTTATCTATTTATTTTGTACGCCCAGATTAGGGGACGGATAACGGCTAATTAATTAATATATAGAATAAGTTGTAGGGATAACAAGCATATGAAGTTCATAAAACTACTCTATTTTTTTTACATGAATTTAATCCCCAATGAGAATGCCCTATTTAACTTTAACTAAGTACATGCTATTCGTGTACAATAAAATAAATTGTAGGAAGAGAAAAAAATCAGGGCAAATACAACATTGTTCTTCCTCCCCTAAAACTCTGAGCTATTTCACACGGATATGATAATATTGTCGGCAGGCGGGAGCACATCTGGGCGTGGTGGACATTTTAGGGGGACGATGGTGTGAGGAGCATAGGGGGTCGCCGGTAAAAGTGCCACACCCACCCGACAGATGGCAGCGTTGTTAACTATCATATTGTTTGCGTACTTGTAAGGAAAGTAGCTATATTTTGTGTATTCATTATTGAATAATAAAATTTCACGGAAAAACATAATGATAGATACGTAAATAGACGAAAGTTCTTTATTCAACTCCTTAAAGAGCTGAAAGCTCTGAATTTTGAAATCTAAAATTGAACATTGGCGAACCTTGCGACGGTAAATTTTCTTCAATAATCATTCCTACTGAAACTTAAATAAAATATGACAAACTGGTACTTTCAACAAACGTGAAAATAGTGATTATTTTATTAAATATTTGTTTATTATGTATCATAATGTCATCTAATATAGTTAGTAGCCGTGTCAAGAATGATAAATCTAATTATTAAAGTCATACTATAGTTCTCAAGTGCATTTGACGATAGCTTCTTCGGGACAAATTATAGATGTAGACCTATAACCTGACATAACCAGTTATAACCTATTCAAACGTCTCATACTTAGTTCCAAGGTTTTAATTTATATGTGACGCTATAAGTATTAGCTGTGCCAGCGACTTCGTTCGCACGGAACAAAAATTATTAACCTAATTTATAGCCTATGTTACTCAGGGATAATATAGCATTGTAATGGTTAAAGAATTTTTAAAATCGGTCCAGTAGTTTTTGAGTTTATTCGTTACAAACAAAAATACATTTTTTCCTCTTTATAATATTAGTATAGATTACGACTATATTAAAATATAGTGACTAAGATTAAACATTAACTAAAAACGATTATACAACAACCTGGAAAATAATCTTAAAGGACACCGCATACTTTCTGTAGGTAGTATAGGTATTACTGGAAATAGTGAGAAAGCAGATCCCGACAAGTAAGGGAGGCCATTGTTAGGGCTATAGTGAGTGCTACTGATTATCAGCAGTCGACTCTTACATAATTCTTTCAGCTACTCAAGGCTTGATAGGTGATCCATAAACCTATACTATTTAATTATATAAAGCAGAATAGTTTCTTTGATTGTTAACTTGCTTGCTTGAACGCGGTAATCTTAAAAACTACCTGTCGGACCTCAAAAAATATTTTTCTATTTGATAGAGCAAGCATTGAGGGAGGATTTAAGCTATCTAAGGTACTCTTAATAGGAGCAAAATTATATTTAAAGGAGTTTTAATTTAAAAACGTGCAAAATAAATAAATAGTTTATAATACGTTAAAAAAGTATAGTAAAATCAATAAATAAAGATCAAATTTTCAATGGAATGGAAAAGGAAATGTTATTTTTCCTCTAGATTTTCAATAAAATATTATTAATTAATGTAAGCGATGCCGTCAAGCAATTTTTTTTATCGTAGGCTTCGCATACTTTTTGAGCAACGCATAACTGAATACAACTACATATAGGTATTCAAGATAACTAGATATTAATTGTTTTCTCAAAAAACAATTCCAATATTATTAGTCGTATTTTAATTTTAAATTAGCGATTGATAATATATCATGTCATTACAAACTAAACAATAGGCATAAGGGAGTAGTAGTATGGCGTGTAACTGTCATCGAATTACGCACAAATAGCTTCCCTAACGTGGTAAACATTGTGTAATTGATAGCTGGCAGCTGCTGAGCCTCACGAGGGCATGAACAGAGTCTATTGGTGACAAATTCGATCCACGTCGCACCCTACATGACAAACAATCACTGTGTTTGGTAGCGACCCTAAATTGCCCCTCTGGGGCGTGAACAAGCCGCAACCCCGCTATAGACACGGAAGAACTCATTTTGCAAAAACTTATCTCATGGTTTGTGAATTGCAATTGACCAGAATTCATTTAATTCTATATACAATTTCAAATTTTCCCTTATTTTGACCCATAGAGATATTTTGCTACAGTAAACTTAGTTCAATGAGTATTATTATTACGACTGTCCTTAAATGTTATTTTTTTCATATCATGACAAAGTGACATCACTATGCCTAATGATGAATACGCACAATCCAACAGTCTACATTTTGAGACTCAAAATTCATCAACGGTCATCGTCGTCATGCCAGTATGTAAGTTTATCGGCAATTGTTTTTACCAATAAATAAGTAAATCAAAAACCAAGTAGTTAGCCTAGAACTATCTACAAACATTTCCGCTTCGAATCGTCATAATCCCATCCTGATGGTTTCAGTAATTTTGAGGTAATTCAACGAATTCAGCTGTATAGCAGTGTCCGCGACTTCGTTCGTGTGGAAGTAAAATTTTATTTAATTATTCTTACCACTTTTTTCAATATAGCTTTGCCCTATTGATATTAGCTTGATGTTTAATAGCCTAAAACCATCCTTCATATTAAATTTATTAAATATAAAAATATTTTTTTAAACCAAACTTGTTAGTTTCTATTATTAGCGCGTTCAACAAACAAACATATACACTTTTCCGCTTTATAATATTAATATAGATTATACACATATATTTTGTATCAAATTGCGAAAGGAGAAAAGTCTTAATTGCTCTATAATGGATTAGAAAATATAACGCTCTTAATGTATCTAGTTTTTGTAAAGAAAAAAAATTATAAAAAATAAAAGTTCAGTGGTAATGTGTACCACATCGCGTCAATGGACGTGAATTCGAATCGAACCACCTACAATGAGCTTGAGCTTTCGGTGAAGGAAAACATCGTGAGGAAACCATAGCATGGTGGTAGGGCTTTTCCTAATGCCCGTCTGGCTAGCAACCACCCTCAAGTTGAAAATCTGCGGCCAAATACCAATAGGTGTGTTCCGACAGTTGCACTTGAGAGCCAGTCTTTAGGTTTAGCGTGTCTACCAAGTTGGGCAGTATCATCACTTTAGCTCAGGTGAGATTATGGCCATAAAGCTAAAACCTAGGGTATAGGTATAAAAAAGGTATATATATAAAAAAAAAACAATACAGCAATGTGTCAAAGTCATCATATCAATCATTCATCAGAAGTGTTCACAAGCAATCGAAAGCACGAGCAGCGCTAAGTGCCGAAAGTGTAGAGATAAGCGATAAAAATAATTAATGACAACAAGAGATTAGCGGGAAGGTACTTCACTGGAGGAGCATTTCACAAAATAATCTCAGCCTCTCGAAATCGACTACCAAATACACATTACATTCGAGTGGGTCAACTTATTTGCGTATGATAATTCAACAATTTTTTCAACAACTATTTTGATGATAAAGGTTATTTTGTACAAGTGGTTAAATCATATAAGTTTTATGTATTAAACAAGACACAAACGCCTGACACATGTTCTACACTCATGTAAAATAAGTTATCCATAACATTAAATGTTACGCCTGACGTTGGTAATAAGACAAGTAGCGATAATACGACATTGAGTTTAAATACGCAACTTTAATGAGCAGTTTAAAAGTAGACACATACAATTAGACTTATATGTACTTGAACACTGAATAGCATATTTAACCAATTGGCTAAAAAAAACTTTACATAAATAAATGTACTGACTGCTTGTAATATCTCGAACACTACCAGAGCTATTGACTTCAAATATAGCATGGATATTCCTTTCACGATGTAGACACCCACTAGGAATGAATTTTACGATGAGGCGCGGTTAACAAAAAAAACAGGAGCGAACTCAGAGGTATCAGCTAGTATATAATATTCTTAACTGTATAGCGGTCAATTATGTTATTATTTTTATACTATAATCAATCTATACCGATCTTTTTAAATAAAATGATTACAACGACGGTGTATCGTAAACATTCATAACAATAAATCTGTATTAAAATATCCTGAAAAAGGTATTTTATTTTACAGGGTTTAATTATTTCAAGCACATTATAAACTATTACAACGTTACATTCATACTAGAAAGGCAATAAAAATGTTTTTATTCAACTAGTTTAATTTTTGAAGACTTTATTTAATTAATGCTACAATATGCTATATTTAAAGTGCAATTAAATATTCATTCATACGCTTAACTATATACTAAAATAGATTAACAATTATAATTGAATTTATTGTATTTTTACTCAGCGATACGGATTTCGTCAAACCGTGGTAAATTTAAAATTTCATTTAAGGATATTTTCAATGTGTCGGATTTCAATCTTTTATATCTATACATAGTACAGTTATAGGTATATATAGGCATTATAGGTCTTGAGACTATTTAATCTGCTACGTTTAAGGATATGACATTAATAATTTCAACCAAATCATAAGAGATATTTCAACATTAGTAAGTGATCAATTAATGAAATTTTGTATTACCTAAATTTGATGCCGTTTCTATCCGAAATTATTTGAAACATTTGTCTAAGATACGATTGCATTTACAGATATAAATTTTATTCATATATGCGACAATTTAAATTAAATAATCCCATAACATCTCTGGATTATAGCTTGAATATGAGTTACATTTATTTAACTGTAAAATATGCCTTCCGCTTTGAAAAACATATATTACGGCGGCACGATATAGTAGAAAAAGAAAATATCACATTTATCGCCTTATCTTGGGATAAAAACGTCATTTACCACAAACAGTTAACGATGAGAAAACACGATATGTAATAGAATATGAGATAACTACATCAATGTTGATTGATATCCGTACGAATGATTATGCAAGAAGCCGACGGACTTGATCAGTTATGTGCTCTTAATTTTGACACGTATAGTGGATATTTCCACAATAAATTTACTGTCCGATAAGTAAGGATCAAATATTAATTTACATATATTTTTGTTTTATAAACATACTTTGTTATTTGAATAGAAATAAATATGCGTTACATACCTCTATATTACATGTTACTACAAAAATTAAAATATACATTATTTTATAAGTTTAAATTCTATTGTTTTATTTCAACAGCAGATTGACGACGCTGTCTTCGATTGTAGAAACAATGCAATTCTAAAAACAATTATAGCAGAATCAAGTAGTTGGCAAGTTACCGCCAATCGTCGTTGTCATACCGCAAGCCTCTAAGCAATTGAATTAAGACTAGTTACTTCCAAAATACGACAATCAAAAAGAGTTACTGTAACGAGTTTATCAAAATTTGCACGGTGGCCGGTATTCAGATCTCGCTTGATTACTGGATATATAACGGCTGTTTCTATAACGCGACATGTCTTCCTTAATTTGTCATCCATCCATCGATCCATCCAAAATCCATGTCAACCTTATATTTTGCTTTGTAAGTTTTGTTTCATAAGTTTGAATCAAATTATGTAAGAGACGTTCAACGCGGCGGTACGGTTTCCTACTATTCGTAGTACTGCCCAAAAGCAGTACTTCATAAAACAAGCGCTATATTGTTATGGTTTTAAAATAATCCTTAATGTAATATTATTGATGCAGTGATGTAATTATGAATGCATTTTTGACGCAGTGATAGTATCAGCGCATGGATCGACATAAATTTGAATCGCTGCAATTAACCTAAGCAAATGCAATTAGCAATTAATAATGCCCGCCTGGGTAGCAATCACCCTAAAGTCAAATACCTGTCGTCAAACATATGGATGTTGCTGCACCTTGTCTTGAGCCCGATAACCAATCGGTATAACGTGCTACGATCTTAGGTCACATCATTACTTATCATCAAGTTAGATTATGGTCCTATAAAGATAATTATGAAAAAAATCCGTTAAGTGATCATTAGAAGGAACTGTGGTAATATACGTAATTATAGCGTTGAAATAAGTTTATTCTTTGTTTGAGTAATTACATAACTAAAAGCATTGATTCTTACCGTTTGCCTCATGATGATCCAAAGATAACCAAGGCTGGTGATGCCTCAACAGGTCGTGTGAATAAGGATGATGAGGTGGTCCGTATGGCGGTAATTCCAGAGAACATCCACCGAGGGAGCTTTGAGCAGGAGTTGCTTCCAAACCTTTGCCCTCGTTCAGGCCCAGGATGTCCGAGATTTGAAACCCCGGTCGCTGTCCCGGCATTTTCATACTATCCAGGAGTCTGTGGTACATATAAAAAACTTTAATAAATAATATTCTCAACTTTTAACTGTATACTATTTCAAATGAGATATGGATAAAAAATTAATTAATTATATTGAAGTTCATTGGGCATTCGTTGTAATTAAAGATTTAAACGCGCAACTATATTGCACGCCTCATAAGCGAAGCGTTGAGGTGGGTACTACTGTCACTTCACGCAAAACAACTGATTTCTCAAACTTAAAATGTCTCTATTTATAATATATTGCACTTGTAAAATGATATATATACACACATATCAAGAATAAACACTATTTTTAATATTCATGTTATTTTTGATGCCATTTTGGTTATTTACACTAGTTAAAAAACTGTTTAAAAAAGTTCTGTCTTGAACGTTGCGTGTGTTTGTATGAGCAGATCCTGTATGTTATACGATAATGACCGAAATACTTTACTAATCGAGTCTTCTTTTTCTTACGCTTCAATATAATTAGAAATAGAACCCTATTAGTTTTCACGGTCTGATTCGATGTGGTTTAATTGTTATTAAATAAACAAAAAAAATTAAACTATGAGTCGTGCACTTTTGTAATTTCCAAACTTATTTACCATACAACTTTATATAAGTTACACACTCGATAACGAAATGTTTAATATTAATAAATTATACTGTTAAAACAAAACGTAAGGTTTAAAACAAATTAAATGTACATATACACATTGTGTTTGTTAAATAAATAATATTTTCAAATCCATTCATAAATAAAACAAATTAAGGTAAATTAGATGTGTAAATATAAATTAATGTAGATATTAGATATGTCACTATACATATATAATAAAAATCTGTTTAGTTTAAATTATTACAAAATAAAATCCTTCGATCTAGAGCCGAACCACTTAAATACTAATTTGTATACAAAACAGGCTCAACAAACAACAAACTCAAAAGGCTAACAACTTAACGTGTAATAAGCACGTCTAGATGGCGTATTATGGAAAGAAAACATTCAAAATTCCAACGTTTAAACCATTATTGTCGAGAAGGACCTCTCAAGAAAACGTGACCCGCATAAAGGAACATGTCTTAACATTAGCTATAAGCCCGAACCATCGGCTGTCTATCAATACTTCACAATCATATTACACGTACTCGTGAAATGTTCCCGCGATCCCGAACGTGACCTTATGAAAGGGCGGCACTCACAGAAACCTTAACAGGTTGTAAACATAACTATTAACGAGCTGTTACTAAGAGGTGCAAAAACTGTCACAGAGGATGTCACGATTCCACGGATACCGGATCAGGCGTGTTAAATACTTACAAATATGTTCGAAAAATCAATAGAAATATCGACTTAATAGTATTTGTATGGTCAAAGAAAATATTACAAACAACTCTTCCTTCACGAAGTGGCTCGAGCGTTAAACGAGGTGAATCTACAAACAAAAATGTTACTGATCTCAAATATTTATAAAAATCTTCCTTTAATATTTTTTTTGCACTTGGAGTTGATACCACGTAAATTATCACTTAAAGAACGATTAACACTGTTTCTATTCTCACCCGGGAAAAGCGGAACGAAAAGCAGCGGCGGCCGGATATAAAGCTGGTAAAAACGCTGGACCCCATGGTGGAAGAAGTATCGGACTCCAGGCGAGTAGAGACGCCGGAGGTAGTAAAGGCGGCGGTGGCGATCGCGCGCTCTCACCTTCCTCGCACTTCATCTCCCTGCCGGGAGAGCTGGTTTTCGGGATAATCTTGACGGCTGTGGATACACCGGCGCGAACACGTGCTGCGTCTCGTGACGCCACGTCTGCACTAAACAACCCTCGAGTGGCCCTCGGGGTGAAGCACACCCCGCGCCGCCCTCGTGCCTCGACAGCCTACTCAGCTCTGGACTAGTCTCAAGGGTGCTCAAATAAACTGCGCCAATGGCCGCGGCTCGTTCGCTGGGCGTGACTCCCGTCGGCCAATCGCGTCGCAGCCGAAGCCTTCCCAACAAAAAAACTGGAGTATACACTTTGAATAGAGGATCTTTTGACGTAGCGCGTTATGTGTCGCTTTTTGTAATGAGTGCGAGCATTAAGCCCATTGTTGAGGCCGGGTTCGTTATGGACGCCGCTCTAAATGCTCGGATAACGATTTTCATTTAGAGTATTTTAATAAACTCCGTGTAAGCCCATGTTTGCAACAGTTCAGGACAATGCGTATTTATATTGAGGGATAAAATTTGTTAATTTAAGTTTCGTAAAACTTATTTACTATCATAAATTTTAGTATTTATAAAGAATAATCACAAAACTTAATAAATTATTTACTGATCGTAATGCGTATAAATAAAATGTGATTTTTAGCAATAAATATATATTAACATAGCAAAGTTTAACATCTAAATAATATATAAGCAACTAAAACATGATTAAAACAACTTTATGTTAATTTTTTAAGGCCACCAAATATACATTACAAATACATGTAAAAAATAGGTATGTTAAAAGTAAATTTGAATTCCGTGATATATTAAACTGTGATATCGATTATGTTAATTTGAAATAAAAACATAACTGTAGCGGGCTCGAAATATGTAAAATATTGTTCAAACGAAATAAGTAATAAAAATGATCAATGAAAAGTTTAGGTTGCTAATCCTTTGCACATGTTCCAGTCCTTATTTAATGATAGAGTATGAGACAATAGACAATATTGTAGTTCTTCGAACAGGTAAAATCGGACCACAGTTATAAATTTATTACTTGCACGTGTGCACTGAAGTATTGTTTCTTCATAATCGTTGAAGAGGATTATAGGTACTTAAGGATGCCTGAGGTTTCGTAAATACAAACCATAAGTAGTTAAGGAGCCGTTATTTAAAACTTTACTTTTTAATGCCAAGTATCGTTTATAAGGAAAATAGATTGAAATGAGTAATTAATAGTATTTTATTTATTAAACATATCACGAGTATACAGTTTGCTTGTACTGTAACAGAAATCTTGTTTTTATTTTATAGTACTCGTAGCACAGCAAAGTAGCACAACTATACAATAGATATACAGGGATAGAGAGATATATAGTAAATACATACTTATACATAAAGCTCAGTAGCTATAATCCAAAACCAAACACGGACAAATCGGCACTACAGGCGACGCGCCGGTTTCATATGAACTTACAAGGCTTGTGACTCTGATTAAGACTTGGTGGTCTTGATTCAGATGGGTACAGACCCCTACCGCTTTACTCGAATACCTACTGGCTAATCCTGGAACACCATACACTAAAGTGTAACAATTGCGATTGTTACATCTGGTATATGGTTGTCGCTAATCAAGTAGAAGATAATTGTCGTATACCGCCACCCGACAAAATCTTGGTATCATTATTATTTAGATAGACTATGACCTATGAGACACCTTAAAAGTATTGTTTTAATATTTTTTAATACTTTTTAGATTTCACAATCTAACCAGATGTTAAGTGACGATGTGGCCAAAGATAGTGAACATGTTAAGCCTAGTGAAACGACTTGCTCCCAAATGTAACTGCTGAAATATACATATGTGTATTTGGAGGCAGATTTTATCAACTTGAGTGTG
This sequence comes from Actias luna, assembly GCA_039707435.1. Lineage (NCBI taxonomy): Eukaryota > Metazoa > Arthropoda > Insecta > Lepidoptera > Saturniidae > Actias > Actias luna. The sequence goes on along the minus strand of JAZHAC010000002.1, from coordinate 8,177,148 downwards.
GTAGCTAGCAAATTAAAAATTAGAAAAAGCTCTACCGCCACGCTTTGGTTTCATGACGATGATTTTCTTCAACGGAAACTCAGGCTCATTGCAGGGACTGTTTTTTTTTTTTTTTTTTCGACCTGACTTACGCTGTTAGCCCCAAGGGCTTTGACAGCTTCATCGCACTTTTGGGGGCGAGTGCTGAGGGCACTCAGCCCCGAGGCAGCAGGCACAAGGGTGCCAGGACGGCCGAACCTCGGCTAGGACTGCTGCCGGTAAATGAAAAAGATTCATGATCCTGACTAACCAACAGGTTCTTTATTACTAAATTAGTGATACTAACTACGACCTTATCAGGTAAGCAGCTCAAGGGCCGCGAGGGTAGTCCCTTACAGAACCGTGTACTTAACGTGTGAGTGTGCACGAATGGTATGCGGTGTGTTGATGTAATCTCAGTGATGTAGAGTGTCACTGTATCGCGCGAGCAGTCACTCGAGGGCTCCTGTCCGGAGGATTGAACCTAGGCTCAGGCGTCTGCGGAAGGAGGCCGCGGCGGGTTTGCAGGGACTGAAATTCACGTCAATTGACAGGGTGTCTGTACACATCAACCGAGCTAATCCGAGTAAAACGTTTAATATTAATTTAATATAGAAAAAAATATTTTCTTTATAGGTCTATGATAAACACACTTTATTTATATTTGTGTAATATGTTATGGCAGACAAAACTGAAATATTAAAAAAAAAAAAACTAATTAAGAATGTAACAATGCACTTTTTATCCAATTGTAAGTAACAACAAAATTATATTAGAAGAATATTGAAATTTGATGTATTAAGGTTAAGAAAAGTTCTAGGTATTTCCACCAATTGTTTATTTTTATTCTTTTACTTTATTTATACGTAAGAAATGTGTTTGTGTAGAATTCAACTTAAATTGAGTGTATTATTCAACTTGCCAAATATCAATTTCCCTTTTACTGATATAAAAATGCTTTGAAGTAATAGATAATGGCTCAGTGGTAACGTATCCGCACATAGCACCGATGAGTGTGTGTTAGAATTCTATAATATTTCATACATCATTAATAATGAGTTTTTATTTATGTTGGCTTGGCTATCATCCGAAAGTTGAAAATCTATCGGCAGCAATTTTAGAGTCGTGCTTAGCAACAGTATCAGAAAGTCAATTACCCACTGTGTTACCATTTTAGGCCATATGATTATATAAAATCGTAATCAACCGCTAAACGTATAAAAATATGTAGGATTAAGTAGGAAACTAACAAAAAGCTTGTACGTACATTTTATGAATAAAAAAATATAAGACTTAAAGGTAATTGTAAAACGAAATGTGCACGCATGATTTTTGTTCAAAGGGCAACAACAACAAATGGATATTACATACTGGGAACTCACCCCAAAGTGGCGTGCAGCGCTCACGAAATGTTTAATTGACTTATTGAGAGTGATTGTTAAAATGTGTATGTGCATGTGCATTGTGCTCATCAATTTGTTGTAGTCATCGCAACAGTAGATATATTTTAAATTTCAAGAAACAACATATAGTTATTGATAACAATAATAATTATTATTATAAAACCATTAAGAAAAAAGATATAATTTCATGTCTACTAAGAAAGTAACAGCAGGAGATTTTTGTTTAGAAAACATGCTACGAAAATTCGAAATCATTGGAGAAAAACATATTTTGTATTTTTCAAATATGAAAATGAAAAAGTATTATCATTCCGAGATTTTACTTTAGATAAAGTAAGTATAGATTATACTTATTACTGGTTCAAAAATATTGAATTAAATATATAAACAAACGTACTTATGTAAATATTAGTTATTTGAGAAATCTAAATTATTAGTGTTAATATAGCATTTAGTTTTTTTTTTATGTGAAGCCAGTACATTTCTTTTTCAAAGTAAATGAAAGAAGGAAATTTATCAAATATTTGTATAAGATAAACGAATTAGCAACACGTTCAGTTTTATGAGTAACCTTAACATTGTCATGGTAAGCTGCGTACGCCAGATTTGTGAGGGTCGGGCGGCAGGTGTTATCGCCCTCTTTTACACGGGTTACTTACTCATATGCAAACTGTCTGTAACCTCCTACTCAATATATCTAAACCCTCTAATATCCGTTTATTATTGATATCTACACTCATGTTACTAAAAGTTTGAATGTTTAAACAATTTTGTATATGCAGAATTTTTTAAATTTTATTTATTTCATCTTGGTATTAACAACAAATGTTTTAGCCTATATAACTTCACGCTATTTGTATACATTCGTAAAGCAAAATAAGGGTATTGTGTCTGATATTATCAGCCCAGTACAATCCTAAGCCATGATGAATACTCAGTGATCAGTAATCCATCGCGAATCATTACTGGCTAGCTCGCCTGCAAGCCTCTCCGCAATTTTATATATACTAGCTTCTGTCTACATGTTACAAGCGACGAGTCACTATGGTACACCATGAGTATGGTGGTCGCAAAGCAGTCGGGTACAGATCTCTGCCACTCTGGTTGATTGCTATACATATACAGCGGTTGATACGGGAACGAGACACGCGTAAGTGTTGTCACTGCGCCGAGCATAGTTGCGCGCGTGTTAAAAAGTAACGTCCTATATATATATATATATATATATATTAGACAACTTGAAAAGTAAGGTCACAGCAATATTTAACAATTCCTTCAGTTTTATTTCATTCAATGTAGGTATCGTACCTATATATATACATTCTATTAGCCTTTTATTATGTACTTATATCAACTAGTCACGACTTTCCGTAGTAGTAAGTAGATTTGTTATAAATGAATTGTAAAAATAATCTTTAGCTAAACGATAACAGTTTCGTTATACTCACTACTATTAAAACCAGTTTACAGATGGTCTTTTTATAATTACCATGTTGTCTACATTTGAATATAAAATTATGGCTTCGCCAGGTGTACAAATCAGAAAGGGATGATTTACACAAGCGATAAATTAAATTGATTATAGGTAATCGATTCGGTGAACCGTGGAAGTTTTAATAAATATACTTATGAACAATGACTTGAGTGCTTACTAACGTAATCTTCTCCTGCCCTCGTATCTTAGGTTTAATTGATTCTTAGCAGTACTCAATTACCTTGTGATTGTACAGAGATTGTTGATTTTTAATTTGCGGAGAGTTAGTCGAAAAGGGATTCGATTTGTTGTCTAAAACCTCGAAAAATCCTCAAAATATAACTATGTGCAGAATTTAAAAAGGCGAACGTTCAGATTTGCATCAGTTAATGATAATATAATAGGGGCTGATAGTAGACACGATAGAAACGTAATTTGTATAAAAGTTGAATATTGGAACCGGCGCCGTTCGTACCAAGCACGAACGACGACGCTGCGAGAAAAAACTACCCTATGACCAAGCCCGATGTCATTACCTTCAACCACAGTACTGAGAACTGTCAGCAAAACCCACGACATTTTTATATTTAATAACTGAATTTATGAACTGCGAAACACAACTAACATTGCCGTTTTATAGAAAACTTGCTCGCAATTCGGAAACACCAATCAAAAAGCTCTAAAAGTATAACCGTGACCTCTATTAAAACAATGGAGTTACTAAAATCTACGACACTTAAGAAAAGTTACGGCTGACAGAACTCCTTTACGAAACTTTATATGGGCTTGCGAACGAAAGCGACAAAGTCAATAGGATTTTACGAATCTGGTTAGGCGCTCGGAGTCTAAATGGGTGGAAACACGCTAACCTGCGAAGAGGGTTTCCAAACCAATTAAGGGCTATACGATAGCATGGGAGAACGTGCAGCTGGTGGTTTACGAGCTCGATGGTACTCAGTGCACCGATTCATTGCCGATGGGAGTACTAGTGAGGAACACGCAACCTAAACCACTCAGTCAACCATAACATTTTACAGATATGTTGGATGGTACATTAACGAATGAATATTTTATTTTTTTAATATACATATTACGTGTAGATAAAATCCTTAATCAGATACAATATATCACCGACGACGAAGACTACTAAGTAAGCAATTCTCGAATACCTCTCGGAAATTCCTGTAACGATGAGGATGAAACTAAGTAACTAAGTACTTACTACGTGGACCTACCGAATTTATTCAAGCATTATAAAACCTTTAAGTTATTTTTTGCTTAGTTGCTTTAAGAATTAATAGGCATCTAAGCTATATAGGAAAAGGAACATATATTTTATATTTAGGGTTTAGCGTTATGGCCACAATCTCACCTGATTTTATGTGACGATGTGGCCTAAGACGGTGATCCCAGTGGATGGACTGGCACTCAAGTGCAACTGCCGGAACACACCTATATGTATTGGGCGGCAGATTTTCAACTTGAGGGTGGTAGCTAGCTAGAGGGGCATTAGAAAAATCCCTACCACCATGCAAATACAGGGTTTGTGATGTCATAAGCCGCTTTTGAAGTGTATAATAGTAGTTTTTGTAGATCTATTATCCATTGTATATCATTGTTTTTGTACTTATTACTAACACTCTATAATGGATCGATTATTGGATGGTATGACACTATAAATTCTGTGATATTATTTATTGCTTAGTTAGTACGGATATAATAACATTAACTTATGTTACCTTAACTCTGTATTTAATGTCCTTAAAAGTATGTTATACATGTAGGAATCTAAATTAACTGCAATAAGTTTACTCTACGAAATTACCTACACATATAATAATGAAATTTCTTCCCTTAAAACATTTAAACAGTATTATTTTGCAATGTATTGTTTTAACAAATTTCATATTAAGCCAAATAACATTTACAACAATATCTTAGCCAAAAATTCAAACTATGAATTTTAGTAAGGGCTATCTATATACTACTTAATATTAGAAATCTGAAAGTTTGTACGTTTGGATCTTTGTTACTTAATCACGCAAAAACGGATGAATGGATTTGAATGAAATTTAACTCACACACAGGGATATCCTGTTAAACCTAATTTTAACGTCAACGCGGACAAAGTCGCGAGTAATAGCTAGTAGACTATAAATGTTTATAATTAATCAAAACACCTTAAAACTGATGAAACTTAACTGAACTTAAAAAAAATATAGTTAATTCTTACTCCATATTACTATATTAACAACTTACGCATATGAATTATATCGGTAGTCTTCCTCAATCTGCGGTTGACGAACTTGGTAGCTTATATCAGCGCCGTACTCCGGCGGGATGATAGCCCAACTGTTGTCATAGTTATAGTAGTCCCCATAACCCATATCGCCTTCGCCCATCATTCTCATTATACAGCACTCAAACCGGTTTCACACTGATATTGTGTTTTATGTTGTTTAAGTAAATTAGAACAATCGATTAATATATCTGCATTGATATAATTCACTTAAGGAGAAGTTTGTATTGATAGTTTGCAAGCGCGTAGAGACACGAAGGGACTGCAACCGATCGTATCAACTGATCGATGCCACACCGGCCCTTATCAATAAAATTATATCGTTATCATATCTAACAGCTTTCCCTCGCGATATGGCACTTTTATAATAATATGTTTGTATATGGCATCGGCTCACATCGACGTCCACCATCATATTCATGGTTTTATCTGTGTCAAATGTATCGTGTGTGGGCTAAACGTGACATTGCCAAAAGAGTTTATGTGACGTTATGAAATCCTGGGATGACAGGTGATGAAATAAAATTTAGAGACTGTAGTTAATACATTATTGACAGTTACTAATACCAAAGTTTTATGATTGCTAATATACTATCAAACTTATGCAATTATAATTTTACCACTACGCTAATATGAATACGTTGTGAAGCACGTAAGGTGCTGACTGCTGAGTTCGGTGGTGTATAAATACTACAATTATTTCTTTTGGCGTCTGAGGGACAACAGCACTCTAAAATATTACTATGACATACTTTTTAAATTTAATCCGACCAAAATGATTTCATACTAAGTTTGAAACCAGATTCACTACCTTCCTAATTATGTATTTCGCAAGAGAAATCTAAGGTAAAGATAGCTTTAATTTATATTATGTACAAGCCAAAATGTACCAAGGAATCGGAGTTTACCGTGTTAATGTAAATATTTAGCAATTTCTCCTATATATTTTGGTCTTGGTAAATACGTAATTAGACGGCTGATTTGTCGTTAAACCATCGGCCAATTATTATCAATGTGTGTTAAGAGATTGCAAATAAAAGTGATATATTGCAGTCCCAGGAACGCTGAAGAATTCAGTATTCGTTAGAATGTTGAAAACACGGAAAACCTATGTTCAAAATACTATTTAAATAGGGTTTCTCGAAAGACACGAAATCTTTTCTATTTGAGTTACTGTTTTTAGCAAAACAGTTACCTATACTTATATAAAAAAAATGTAATTAATTAGGTAATGTAATTATGCCAACTAATTTCAAGTTTGTTAAGATTTAGAGACGGCTTTTAAGTCAACGCGTCGGCCCAGTTTCAATTGATGCTTGTAAAGATATTTCTATTGAAAGGTGGTAAGTAACAGTCAACAGGAACACTAAACGATCCGGAATTGTTGTACAATGCTTTGGTCAGTACGTTCACTACACAATGAACTAGGTATATTTTTTCGTTAGCGACATAAAAAATACATTTACTTACTTCCTCTCGTTGAATGCCGAGCAGTATGAGATGGCCGTGTTGGGCTCATCAGATGAAGCACCATTAAATACTCCCAATACTCACATTCTCCCTGATTACCAGAGATTAAGAACTACTTTCGCTCTACTTTGAGTGGGAGGGTTTAGCACTGTTGTTCTAATTTAAGGTTCTATCATGACTAGTGCTAACTAATAAATTGCTGCACAGTCAAAATTTTACGTAATGTACCACAAAATTTTCAGCCACATTATGCTCGTTTTTCGATGAACTCGCAAATCTTTGCACTTAATCTCAACACATGCAATGTATTTAAATGTATCGTTTGCAATTCTCAGACATTTTTTTGTTACTAGTGACAGAACCGAACTCTCAAAACGGGGTACGAAGAGAGCTTAACATCATGCACACAAAAAGGCTGTTACATATTGTTACCTCTGGTGGGACTCGAACCCACAATCCTCGGCTTAGGAGGCCGATGCCTTATCCATTGGGCCACAGAGGCGAGCGGCATTCCGGCGCGTGTGCTGACACACGTTCGGCACGACGCCGACAACGTTGCGTCACACCGCGTCACAACCACGACAGTTTACAGAATTATTTATTAAACTTGTTACATATCTAATTATCTTTACTTTAGGTATCTTACTAACTCACACACCGCTCCAAAATAGTCTAATATTGAAGGAACCAATGAATGTACCTACGTATACTTGATTACAAATGATAATCTAAATTGTACCATAATTCAGAAATATACTCAAAATTACAGAAGAATTTTACGTCACTTAAACATTAATGTCCTAAGTTCTAACTCTATTAGATAATTATATTTCCATGCGCAAATAGCATGGTTATATCTATTTAAATTAAAAAAAAAAATGTTTGCCTTTAATAAAAAATCCTTTTGTAAATCAGTCTTGAGCATCTTTAAGATTATAAATACCTACAATATTTAGGCATGAAAAAACGAGCATAATCGATAATGTATTTTTGAAGTAAAAAGACTAGTAAGTCTATTTTTGGCTGCATCGCCACTCGTAACTGCGGGCCGACACGACAGAAATATTTCAGAGTTTATAAAGTAGCCAACGTATAGCAACTATAAAAATTTGAATAATTAACATCATGAAGCAGGTACAACTTAGTAGTAATATCTAAAATGGTTGTGGATGACAGCTTTCCACGAAGAAAAACATCATGATGAAACCGTAATATGGTAGTTCTAATATCCACTTGGCAAGCTATTTTTTTTAAGCTAATGGGCAGCAAACAGGCATACGGTCTATCTGATAGTGAATTAATACCTTCGCCCATGTACAACTGCAACACCAGTAATCCCTTTTTGTAGAGCCCCATATCATAGCCTTGGGTGAAAGGCTACCGTCCTTAAGTTGAAAATCGTCGTCAAATACTTACGAGCCAGATTCCCCACTCAAGTCTACTTAACGTGCTACTACTATTAATCATATCGTCATTTCACATCGGTTGAAACTGTCGCTAATCTCTAAATTGATAACGAATAAAATAACAATTTTCAATAAATACAAATTAAAATTGACTATAAATACTACCTGGGCAGTTTAATAAAGAAACCGGCATCTTGTTTAAGCATGACATTGTCAAAATAGTCTACATAGACAGAAGTCATATAAAAAAGGATTAGTCACCATTTTTTCGAATGTCTTGCTACCACGATATTCGTAGTTATATTATTCCCAATTTATTCGACGTATAGTATAAGTAAACCGATATTATTCAAAGTAGGTACCTTAACTCGCGACTTCTTTACAAGTAATAAAAATCCAGCGACTCCTACCTCTAAGATCCATAACAAGTCAATTTGATTATATGCATCGCAAAATTACAAACACGCTTTAAAAAAAATTAAGTGTAGTAGCATCTACTTACAAACCTCTTTTCTAAGGCGTAAGAAAGGCGGATTACCAATTAGGCACATGGATTTAAAAATTATCTTATTCTTACTTCTTTAAAGTTAACAGTTGATTTATAGAGCAGTTTACTAAATATAATCAATCTTTTTTGTTGCAAATTAGGAGACTGAGTTAAACAAAAAGAAAAAAAATCTAAGCAAATTTAAGAGATAAAATTTTGACTTCATTTAACTATTATTTTTTACGTTACTTCATTTAAACTTAGTCAAGCTATTATTCAAATATTGCATATAATATTATAGGTTGATTAAATTAAACAGGGGTTGTAAGAATAAAACGTATAATATACCGATACAGCGGCAAATTAAAAAAATATGTACACACATACTCATGTCACAAATATATTTAAACCACTATATATATGGATAACAATTATGATACATTAAAAATCTGAGCAATGTTGTTTATTTTCTATAATTATTGCGGCAATGAAAACGTATTATAGAAAGTTCATAACACGTTGGACGTAACGCTGCCGGTTGTTTGCCAAGAAAGAACAACTTGCAAGCAATGTAAGATCTTATTTTCATAGCGCTTTTGAAAATTTTATTAAACTAATCAGTAAGAAATATAATATTTGGCAGCACAGCACCACGTAGCTCACTTCCCTAACATGTAGGTATGATATTCAATGCTTAAAAAATAAGTTTGAATTAAAATGTAACCGCTTAATAGGGTTTAGATCATTGGTGGCGCTCGTGGCTTCAATAAAACAAACTCATCTTTGCATGGAGTGCGCCTTAAATGATATATTTATCGTTTACAGAATGTTTAGAAGTTAATCGTTGGTATTGCATGTTATATCACTTTAGTTGTCAATATCTTAGCAACTAAGGTTCGGCAAAACATTGAATCGAGCAAACATTCTAAAAATAAGCCAAGTGCGAAATGAACTCAAGGTTGGAGAGTTCTGTAATTGTATTCTACAATATATTTGTTTTACGTATTTCATAAAACATGTTATTTTTCATTTAGGTCGGAATCCTAAGAAATCATAATCCTAAGCCAGTGTTACTTTACTTATTTCATGTTTTATTTAAAGTGGCGTCTACATTATTGCCTGAAACGAACATGTAGGTGCAACGCATCTAATGTATACCAGCAAACGTGTAAACAGGGCACTTTTAAGTTGAAAATTCACAACAGAGTACCTTAGAGTGTATTATGTACCTTAACTTTAAGAACCAGTCTCGCTTTTGGCTTAGTTTTTAACATCATAGATAGATGTCATTATGGCCAAAGCCTACAAAGAATAAAAAAAAGTTTTCAAATAACATTCATAAAAATCTTAAATTCACATTATACATGGACCTTTATAGACTTTATATTCTTTAGATAAGTAATTATGCGTCAAATGTCTACGTGATCACTCCACTAGGGAGTGCCCATGCATGCCCGAATCAGTCGAACCTCCCAGATACGTCTTATGCGGCAAGGCCGGGCACCCCGCGAATTATCGCGGGTGCAAACATGCCCCACGCACGAGACATGTCGCGGCCCACATCGAGCGCCCTCAGCGCACACCGCGGCAGCACGTCCCGCTCCGCCACCGCTTATGTCTATCCAGGTCTTCCCGAACCTTTCTGGTCCTGCGCGAGTCACTCCTGCGCACACATCCGCACAAGTCCCAACCATCGCGTGGGCCGCCAAACCGCAACCTGCGAAAGCTAAACCTGCGAATTCCACCACGTCCGCGTCGTCATCTGCCTTCCAAGGCCTCGATTGGCACGCAGGCCTTCTCAAAGAACACCTTGTCGACAACCTCATCGCGTTTAACGATATGATTAGCTCGAGTCACGACTTCAACCGCGTCAAGAACATCAAGGCCTTGCCTGACATCGCGTGCTCCATGCAACGCCTCATTCGCGCTTCCCCGTAATTAGTTTTGTAATGGAGGATAGAATTAGACCCCGTAGCCTTTCTTTATCCTTTTTTAACGTGCGTAATTTAAAACCTGTCGTCTTTGCCGTCTCCACCAATCGCACGTGTCTGCGCACAAGCCCGCGTAGCCGCCGTCCTCGCCGCCGAGGCCGAGCGGATAATTTCGCTCCCGCACACCCGCCGCGGCCTGCCTCCGCAGACGCCTGAGCCTTGGTTCGATCCTCCAGAGAGGAGCCCTCGAGTGACTCTGCTCGCGCGATACAGTGACACTATACATCACTGGGAGTACACCATCCCACCGCATACCACTCGTGCACACTCACACGTTAAGTTCACGGATCTGTAAGGGACTACCCTCGCGGCCCTTGAGCTGCTTACCTGATAAGGTCGTTGTAACGACGACTAAATTTATAAAACAGGACTTGTTGGTTAGTCAGGATTTTTTCATTTACCGGCAGCAACCCAAGCTGAGGTTCGTCGTTCTGGCATCCTTGTGCCCGCTGCCTCGGAGCTCAGTGCCCTCAGCACTAGCTCCAAAAAGTTCGGTAAAGCTGTCAAAGCCCTTGGGGCTAACAGCGTATGTGAGTTCGAAAAAAAAAGATAATTAATAATAACACAAGCAGTAAACGACCTCTATAATATAGATTACATTGGACTACTTACAGTTTTATATACAAAGACACCTAAGTACATGCATACTGCAAGGGAGTGGAATTCACTACCAGCGTCTGTTTTTCCTATATCGTACAATCTGGGAGACTTCAAACAGAGAGTGAACAGGTACTTGCTGAGTACGAGCGTTCCATCATAGACCACCTCGTCACTTGCCATCACGTGAGATTGTGGCCAAGCTCTTACTCGTTGAATGTAAAAACAACTATTGTTTTGCTATAGGAGAGAGTATACAGAGCACAGATAAATTTTACCTCCCTTGCTACAGTAGTGGTACCCTACAGAATATTTCAATCAAATAACCTTGTTGTACTTTCTTATAGTAGTCCCATATTCCTGTGGGATCCAAAGGTCCATTGACGGGATTTTTTTTCTGCTAGGACAAGCATTCCAATAATTGGCAAATAATTTATATACAGAATAAGATACGTATTATTTTATTTTATAAATATACAAATAATTATTGGTAGTGATACATATTACATTGATTATCATCGATTATATCGTTTTACATTGATTTATAACATAATTCATAGTAGAATAGCAAAGCTGAATATGCCAGATTATAAATAATTATATCGAATAAAATATAATAAATATAAAAATTATTTATGCCTATATTTACAGTTATCATTTACGATAAACAATAGCTCTGCAGGATAAGAGATCTTTGTGAAAAAATTTAAGTCAAATAACAAGTTACACATTAGGAGTCGGTCATAAAATACGTTCGCACTTATAGGGTTGGGGGGGGGGGGGGGGGGGAGAAAGAGAGAGAAGGGATGTCTCCTATGATATGGGAGCCAGGGGTCTAAGAAGCGATGATGGCTCAGTGGTAGCGTGTACGGACGCCTCGTCAAAGGACGTGAATTCGAATCCCTGCAATAAGCTTCAGTATTGAGGTATGTTCCGGCAAGTTGCATGTGAGAGCCAGTTCCTCCACAGGTTTAGTGTGTCCACCATTTTCAGCCGTATCGTCAATTAACATCAACCATAACGCCCATAAATTATAAATTAAAAAAAGTGACGTTCGAAGCTTATAAAACAATTTTGTAAATTGTCCATGTTATCTCAGATATTTATTATACGAATAAAGTTGCATGATGCAAGAAATAAATATTTAAAACTATTGAAATTTGTGTACTGCTATTAATTGGTATATATCATGAGAGGTGACGTAATATAGATTCGCGGGTATCGCAGAAAATGTGACATAGCGTGACGAAAGGGAGGGCAGGGTCTCAAAAGATGAAATTTCGTGTTAAGGCTTGCGATTCTTGCTAAAAAAGATCGATTCCCTAAATTGATTCCTTTCTGAAAAGGATCGATCCTTCAATCGATTCGAAACTAAAACAAATGAATGGATTCACAAAAAATCGAGATACAAATGATTGATTCTTAAAAAAATATAATTTTTTGATATCTTTTTATATCTACAATATAAAGCCGATCATAGAAAACAAAAAAAACCACAACAATAATCGATTTTATCATTTTGTGAAAAATTATCATTTCTATATATGTTTGGGTAAAATATTCAAATCATTTTAAATATTGTTTTATGAAAATAGATAAGAATAGAATCTCGGTTTTAAGGTGAAATATAGATTCAATGGATCGATACAGAGTTGTAAATCAATTTAAAAAATCGTTTTTTTTTTTTGCCCAATGGAATCGATACTACGATTAATTGATCTCAGATGCGTGACGTATTTTATGAAGGGCCCGTTACGAGTGTTTGAAGCGATTACTTATCAAGTTTACAGGAATAATGTACGATCTCGCCGTTCGGGTACCGGACGAAGGCGCTTTGGTTACCGAAGCGTTTCTTGCACACTCGACATACGTCAGTTTCTTTTATCACAACACTCTTTGACTCGTGGTACTGTTTCAGTTCTTGTACCTGGGAAACGATAAAACGTTTTAAGATAATTTTGAAGCGATGATATGAGGTACGGACACCACCCAATGAACGTGAGTTCGTATCCACATACAACAAGGTTGAGTTTTTGGTCAAAGAAATCATCGTAAAGAAACCGTAGCATAATGGTAGGGGTTTTCTAATGCCCGCTTGGCTAGCTACCACCCTCAAGTTGTCAGTCTACCGCCAAATACCTATGCGTATGTTCCGGCAGTTTCACTTGAGAGCCAGTCCCTCCATTAGGTTTAGCATATCCACCATCTTGGGCCACATCGTCACTTAACATCAGGTGAGTTTGTGGCCATAACGTTTAACCTAACTTTAAAAAAAACTTAATTATTTTTTTAATTGATTGATTTGAATTTATGTAGATTATTGGGCAATCATTGATTTAGATAAAAAGCGAATATGAACCTTTATTACGGAAGAAGAAAAAAACACAAAATAACTTTACCTGCTTGTGCTCTGCATACAACAGTCCTTTGAGAATCTGCATACGTCTCTTGAGAGATAGCTGCCCATCGAGAGCGCTTTCGAGGAAATGTTTGAGACGAGTGAGCGGCACGCTGTCTGGCAGTACCGCTAAAGCCTACAAAAACATAATAGTTTGGAAAATCGAAAAGTGCACGCCTCATAACGTAATTATAGCTCAATGGCATAAATTTAAGCATTCATATTAAATAGAAAGTAATTCGATGAGCTATTAAAATATAAATGGACCCAATACATTCAGTTTTTTGCGCGTAATCTTTACATACTCATTCACAAAGACATCCTGACGTCCACGAAAAAGAAATTTTATAAGATTTTCTTAGTATATAGTAAAATAAATTAATCTAAAACTCATCTAGTGTCATACTATAAGTATTTCTCTGGATAATAAAACATTTGCATTGCAGTAAAAACACGAAATATTTAAAATATTTATCATTGAATTCTCAAAAATTGTTCGTCTTTGGAATATTGAGAGTAATGCACAACCTCAAACGCTTCGCGTTATGAGGCGTGCGATAAAATCACTTATCTATATTAATATTATGAAGCAGAAATTTTTTTTGTTTGTTTGAAAGAACTGTATGTCGGATTTAAAAAATTATGTATATTGTACTTGATAGAGGAATCATTAAGAAAGGCTTTAGGCTATTTAACATCAAGCTACCACCACAAGAAACAAAGCTGTACATATAATTTCAGAAAGAGGCAACGAAGTCGTACGGCCAGTGAATAATAACTAGAAACATGCATTTTATCTTATCACAAAAACTACCTGGGCAGTTTTAAGTACGAAGCCACCCACTTGTGAAAGCTATGTTGAAGATTGCAAACGCTGGTTGTTAACCCACCGCAATTAAACGTAAGGTCTATAATTTTTCAAGCGGAATTGTTGTCACTGTTTGTTACTGCGTTAGTCTTTTTATTTTTAATTATATTCTTATATTTTTCCACTAAGCTTAAAAATAACTGGTTTACGGCAGCACTAAAATTTGCCCTTCGGGCCCTTAGATATTAAAATTAAAAATAACTTACTTTTAAGGGTGATATCTTATCAGCGTGATTCTCTAATATTAACAGAGTGGTATCGAGATCCGGTACAGATGTTTTCGGGTGTCTCAGCACGTTTGTCAGCGGACTGCTAATCGGATTACTCTCAGGATTCATTAATATCCTCATCAAGATCACATAGATATCTTGGTTTTCCTCCATAAATTTCTGGCTCACGTTCTCACAGTACTTCATTGCTTTTTCCACATCCCCTACACAATTTTTTTTTAAGTGAAAAATTCTATAGGAAGGTTTGGATACCGAGTAAATTCAGGTAAGTGGTCATCGACGTGGTCACGTAACATGTTAACGCACCCTATATCTATTCCTATTAGTATAACTTATTGCGCTGTAAAAAGTTTTGATTTACAAGTATTATTTAAGATCAAAAATTTTGGATATCCAAAAGTAACAACTGTTTGTTTATAGTTTTAAGTTTTCACTTCTGTCGGCAGTCCTCATGACTGCATTGAATTTTTTTTATTAATCTTATTTTTACAGAGCTTTCACACTTAATTGTATGTATGCCCTATCGGAGCACACACGCATATATACAATACTGTTGTAATATAATGTACAAAACTAAATAAAAACGCTGCATGCTTCTTAATTACTAGAGATAATAAAGCTCCATAGCATCGGACGTCGGTACCACTAATACACCATGGAACATGCCTATATCAGAATAGCATAAACCCAAGGCTTAAACCAAACAACTTTATAGGTTCATGGTTGACTACAATCTCACCTGATGTTAAGTGACGATGTGGCCCAAGATGGTGGATACGTTAAGCCTAGTGAAGGAACTGGCTGTCAAGTGCAACTGCCTGAACACACCTATAGGTATTTGACGGCAAGCCGTCAACTTGAGGATGGCAGCTAGCCAGGCGAGCATTAGAAAAAGCTCTACCACAGTTCTATGGTTTCATTGCGATGTTTTTCCTTCTTCAAAACCTATAGAGGTGTGTTCCGACAGTTATACTTGCGAATCAGTTAATCTACCAGGCTCAGTGTAATCCACCATCTTGGGCCACATCGTCACTTGACCTGTATATTTAAATTTTCATCTTAAAAAGGATCGTCTAGTAAGATAAAACATCCTGCGATGTTGCTAACAAATATTCCTATCAAGCTAACGGCTAATTAAAAATAAAGGCTTACCTAGTATCAAAACATATATAGCAAGCGCCTGCTCATGTCTTCCAAGTTTACCCAAAACAATGGCTCTCTCTTCAAACAAACTGTCTATAGGTAGATGAAGCAACACTCTCTCCGGAGTATAATGTGTTGATTTTTCCAAAAACGCCAATAATTTTGATTTCGTATGTTGTAATTCCTCTTCTGTTATGTTGGCCTTTTTGTCTGTTATTTTCTCTCTGTATATATTTATCAGGGCATCGTGGAATACAGAGTTGACATCATTCCACTTGTGTATAACATGTTCCAAGTACGGTATGACCAGAGATTCGTGTTCTCTTAATAGGAAATCGAGAATTTTCGGACGAGGCAAATTTTCCACTTCCTTAATATCTTCGGTGAATATCTTCAGACCCTCCTCTGGATTCTCCTTTAAAATCCAATCGGAGAATTTGAATATTAAATTGATGTGTTCGGCACCTGAAAAAACAATTATATTATACTAGTTTTTACGTGCGGCTTCGTTCGCGTTAATATAGATTTTGTCAAACAAATCGGATAACGCGACGAAAAGTTTTGGACAAAGTTTATCCCTCTATTTACCTCACATCCAATAAGGTTTTCGCAAGAACAAGTAGCCTACAACCGTCTCCAGGTTCTCATCTATCTCTATACCAAAATTTATAATATTTGATTTAGCGGTTTAGGCACGAACGCGTAACAAACAAACAAACTCCCTTTGGCATTTATAATATTAGGACTAGTAAGAATTTTAAACACTTAGGAGAAACAATTTGAAACGTATCCAGCATGAAATTTAAATTTAGGTTCCAAACAGTAAAAAGTCACTAAGTAGCTTTAAAAGTCAAAGACTAACTTTCTTTCATGTTACTCCATTTTCTAAAAATATATAGTTCCACTCCCATGAACTATTAAAACATTGTTAAAAAATTCATGTCATGGTTTTATTTTAATTTTATTTTCTTCTTGATTTACTTATCTTTAAAACTTCTGTTTATAACCTAATGTAACAAAATATTACTAAAACCTGACCAAGGAAGTATATCCATTGAAATAAAACTAATTTAAACGGATTTTATCGCGGTTATTTATTGATTTTAATCCCGACGTTTCCAAAGCTTTTGAGCTTTCGTGGTCACGGGAAGCTTTCGAGACGTCGGGAGTAAAATCAGTAAATAACCGCGATAAAATCCGTTTATATTTATTTTATTTCAATGAATAATATTCGCGTAAACATAAGAAATCATTAAGGAAGTATATCGCCTGTGATTTAAATGAAAAATCATGTAAATCAGTTTAGTAGTTCTAAGGACTGTTCAGTGGTTTTAGGACATAAACAGACATACAATACTAATATAAGGAATTTTTTCCTTTTATAATATGCAAATTGCGGATATACGAGTAGATAGAAAATATTTAGTGTATTAACCTAATTGCTGCAAATAATTCTTGGTACCACGGTACCCTTCAAGACTCGAATCAGGTTCTTTTGCTTGTTCGCTCAGCAGCTGAAGCGCTTTCATGTGCTGTCCTTTTGTATGATAAAGAATTATCAATTCACTGTGTTTTCCGTGCTGTAATAAAGTTTTTTCTGCTTCTTCTAGTCGACAGTTGTTCAGGCGCAGTAGTGGAGCTACGAAGGCATCATTTGTCTAAAAGATTAAATTTTAAAATTATGATTATACTAGCTGCATCGCCATTAACAAATAATGAAGTAAACAAAATCTCTGTAATGACACATACCAAGAGGATTCGCAATACTAATCATCGTTTAATAATAAACTTGTCTTTATGACAACACAAGTAACAGTACTGTACTTAATAATTATTGTGAAGTATTTGTGACAGTATGAATAAAAAAGGCAGTTTTACCTAGCGCGTATTTTATTCAAAACAATGATAAGAACAGTACAATCTAAAAACAAAGACGATAATTGAAATATTAGCAAATAGATCTATGGTCCGTTTATTTTGAAAGTGGTGTAAGTCCATTTTTGAGAAAAATGAGCTAAATTTTTTATATATAACTAGTCCGTGATTAATTTCTCAAAAAAATCCCATGTTTTGTACAACTTAAAATCGGTCGGTAAATGAAATTACATTATCAACAAATATAGTAACCTTTAATTTTCTCGAAACAAAAGAAAATGGACTTACACCACTTTCAAAATAAACGGTCCATATATACACTGTCCAAATCATACACACAACAAACCAAAAGAGAATCATTGATACGAGCTCATGACGATGTGTTGGTCACATTAGCCAATCACACACAAATAATTTGACTGAGGTAGTTGGTAGTGTCTACGGACGCCGCATCAAGGGACGTGAATACGAATCCACCTGCAATGACTTTGAGCTTTCGGTGACGGCAAACATCGTGATGAAACCATAGCATAGTGGTAGAGCTTTTTGTAATGCCCGCCTGACTAACAACCATCCTCAAGTTGAGAATCTTCCGCTAAATACCTGTACATGTGTTCCGACAGTTGCACTCGCGAGCCAGTCCCTCCACAGGCTTAGCGTGTTGACCAACTTGGGCCACAACGTCTCTTAACATCAGGTGAGATTGTTGCCATAACGCTAAACCTATAAAATATTTAGAAAAATAATGTTAATATTTGAAGTGAAACTTCTTATGGAAGGGTTTTGAAATTCTGATCCGCAACCTTTTTGTGTGTCGCTCGTTCGTGTAAAGTCGGCTCAAGACGACTAATGGAGCGAGACAGATATAGTGACGTTCACTTCTGTTGTATGGTCTAAAGTGGACACCGTTTTTTTTACATCCTTCCACTCTATAAAAGCCGTGGACAATTTGATCCATATATTTATGTTACGATATTTGTGTGATCATAGCTATTATATCTGATAAATAAACATGACATACTGCGCATACCTGTAAATAGCATTTTAATAAAGTAGTATCAATCAACTCCAATTGTTGTTGCACATTCCTTTGACTAGGACCTTCATTATCATTTTCATTTTGATTTTTGTTTTGCTTAGACTCATTATCGGCAGTGATTTTCAATCTTAACTTCACTAGATATTCGATGAGCGCGTTCAAAGCGTTCTCTAAATCTTTGCCTTTTAGCTTACTGTTCTTCGTTTCACCGCCTTTATTATCCAATTCGGGGAAAAGTTTAATAACATCAGCAGGGTCTGTGTCTAATTTCGTAAACTCATTCATTGCCTGCGAGTAACATTTATTATCGAACTGCTCTAGGGCGTACAGTACTTGTATGGAATGTATTTTTTTCTTCTTCTCTTCTGGCGAACATTCCGACAGGGTCTGCGTAAACAAAACAAGAAATCATAATTATAAATGTGTTAATAACCATGCCGCTTACAAGCCGTTGTCGATTTGAAAAACAATGAAATATGTAATTATGGATTCGATAATTTTATGACGAATATAGGAAAAAGCGCTTGCATGGAATTGCGTATTCAAATCGCTCTTTAGCTTTGTAAAGAGATTTAACACCACAGATCACATTCTATTTATAGCAACGGTTCATTTCACAAAACATTAATAAGTCTTGAAGACACCTAATCTAAGTAACTTATAAATTATAACCGTCCAATAAAAGTGTTACTAATAAACTCAAACTATGTAAATATATGATAAATCCGTCAACGCCAGTTCAATTTCTAGAATTATATTAACATTTACTCACGTAGTTACCAAACACCAATTGTGATTTATTGTAACCATAAATCAATGATAAATATCGAAACAAGGACGCCTATACTGAACTCATGAAAACTATAACAAAATAGCTTCAATTAAACTGCTTATATAAAAATATTGGGATTTCTAAAATAAATGCTATTTTTCAACGTAAAATCCAACGTATACCCAGATGAATTATCTTTCCCTATTGTTCTGGTTACAATAATTGAAAAGAATATCTGCTTTTAGGTGAGGCGTATTGATCAACAAATACGGCATAATGTATATATTTATGTGATACATACAAAGGTGTTAGATAAAGGAACATTGTTTTATAAAAATGTACTTACACTTTGTAACATTATTATAGTTCCCTTACGATCTTTAATAGAAAATGGCATCTTTGTACACTGTATAATTAAACTTGTGTAAGAATAACTACTAATTTCACTACAAAGAAATTGACTTGTTTTTACACCAACTTTATTGAAAACTGTAATAAAGCAACTGACAATGATGTTAAATTAGGACTTCTTCTAATATAATACCTTAAAAGCCTGACATTGAATACAAATTGTAATTGTAAAGAATACGATAAAATATAACTTACATTTAATATTTTAATTATTTGTGCTTGTCTCTTTTTAACTTTTGTATTAAACATTTTGTTCCGACACAATAAAAATAAAGTTAGCACTGAAATCTTGTTGCAAGACTGAATGTTTTTCAGTGGTTTTTCCTATTACAAAACATGATGACTAATATTATCAACTCATTATTTAACTAATAGTATACAATTAACATTAAAAACTCCAGTTCAAGCGATTTTCCTAGCCCTGTTATCGCATTCGGTAATCAATTTAATTATATATTTGTATAGAGTACGTTGGTATGCAAGGGAAGGGAATAAATAAGGTCATAAACTCAGCGATATATCTAAACAGATCATGACGAACTCATTAATCCAGAAGAAGATACCAGTCGACTTAATATTTGCTATTTACGTTTATGTAAATTTTCATAGACCGTGGGTGTGTAACTTCTTTAACATAGATGTAAACATAGAGAGAACACGACGAATGTAATTTATATTTTTTCCTTGTAAGTAATTCTATTTTATACCAAATATGCATGTTTAAAAAATATGACAAGATGAATTATTTAATTTCCTCAAAAACAATATACTAGCTGAACCATCGTTTTGACTAATAATAACAATAGTTTTCCAAAAATTCGAAACTAAAATGTTATAATTTACTTTTAGAGAGGTAATACGCTTCATAGAACAACAATGGCTTACATTAATTTGCGAAATATATAAAGTAATATAGTTAATCCAAATATAAACAAAATCCAGAATCTAGCATTATTTCGCATCACGTGAAATGTTCTATACTTAAAAAGTTCAATTTTCAGTTACCAAATTATAATGATTTACAAAATTACATTAAAAACACTGAAGAAAATATAAAATCCATTACAAGTATATTATAATAAAACGCAAGAATCTTTTATACTTAAAAATATAAATGTCTTTATAGCATTCATATTAACTTCATAACACTAAAATATAAATACGAAAATCGAATCACAACGTTTCTCAATCACCGGCTTCCCTAGACGGAGGAAAATAATTAACTGCCGGTACTAACAAGGATAAATATTGTTATTTAGCAGCATATTATTAAATTATTGTGACCAACTAAAAGCGATATCTCTAACCAATTCCTTAAATAAGTTACGTAAAATACCATTTCAAGAATACTACAGGTAATAAAATACAACTATAAATTCCTGTTCTTTATATTGCTGATAATGTATAGTCGAATATCAATGTTTAACATATCAGTCTACAACAGTGTTTCTCAACGTGTGGTTCTATAGCTTCTATAGCGGAGTTGCAAAAGGTTGGGAAAACTACTGCAGTAAAAAAACAATAAAGCTTAAAAAGATTTATTAAGAAAAATGTTAACTAAAGGACATCATCATTTGTATGAAATAAACAAAAAATACAAATAACTTATGAGATCTCTTCCATCTTAAACATTTGTATCAAATTAACAAAAAATAAAAAATTAACTTATGAGAACTCTTAATGCGAAGGTTGCGTTTGTTTTTCATTATCCAATTTCTCGCATCGTGAGCCCGTTTTTGCTACATTGAGAATTAAATCGTTTTCCAAATTTAAGCAATTTCTTTTGTTACTTTTTATTTGGGCCATTTATGAAAATGTCAACTAGCACAAGTACGAGGTGGCAAATGGAATCAATCACTTCAAAGCCTCTATTGTTAATTCTGGGTATTCTGATTTCCTTTTTATCCAAAGGTATGCAAATTGACAGACTTAAATTCCAATTTCAGCATCCCATCGGCAGATAAATCCAGCAGGTTTTCTTTGAGCTTGATTGCCAAATTTGCCTCATTTAAAAACGGAAAGATCCACCTTTGCCACGTATTCTTCGATATCTCTTGCAATGAGAAGTAATGACACAGTTTTTTGTTGGTTTTCCGGTTCAGTTTGATCATAAACATTAGAATTTATGAGGTAATTAGTTTTAAAACAATTTATAGGTAAACTCTAGAAATGGACATGCCACGGTATTGACATTTAAGTGATATATTGTAAGTTTTCTCCAAGTGGCAAGTTATATTATATAAAAAATATGTTGAAATATTTTTATAATTAACCAATTAACACAAAAATGTCATTAATTGATTATTAATTAATGACCTGTGAGAACAAACAATACAGGACATTGAATATCACAGTTAGAACAGAATCACTCATATATACATACAATAAATGTAACACCATATAATGTAACCATATAATATAATGTAACAATTATAATCGGGTTGTTGTCGATATAAAAGTATATACATATAGCATATATTATTAACTCTTGTCTGTCGGCCCCTTAGCATGCGCATCACTTTGAAATTACTGGACGCATTTTGGTAAATTTTACACGGTGATAACTAATATTATGTCAACATATTATATACCTTTAATACCATAAAATAAAAGGGTTCTTCCGAGGTAAGGGATAAACCGATTCCAATAATATTATGTATTTCTGTTCATGGAGAAGATTTTTATAATATTACTGAATGTGATAAATAGCCACTGGAAATGGTTGCTCAATGGTTGTCAAGCCAATTAGTTATTAATATAGTGACAGCTTTATTTGCTCTATCACTTAAAAAGAGTTTTTCAAACACAACTGGTAGTTTCTAAAATTACCACGTACAATCAAAATTTTCCGCTTTATAATATTAATATAGATACTAAAAATTAATTACTTAACTTACCGTTAAATCTATTGCTATTTGAAACTGTTTGTCTTTTAATAACTGTTGCCGTTGTTTCGTTATATCTACAGAGCTAAGACACCACACCTGACCAACAGAAGCCACGAATATCAAACCACGCTTACACCTGCAAACATATTTAACAAAATATTTAAGCAAGTCAAAATTTAACATTGAATACAATGTAAATAATGCAAGCCTTTAAATGGTCCATTTTAGACGTTTTACCTAAAAGAAGGGTACATACAGTCATAATCAGTACAACTTTACTTAGACAACAGGAAAAGACACTGCCAATTTAATTTTAACATTACTCCCTTTATAATATTCAGGGGTTTGACGACAGTTTTATCAACCCTATCATAAAAGTAATAATATCAAATTTAAACCCTTCCTCTTTCGTAAATCCTCTTCCATAAATTATCATTGAATCATTTCACATAAATTTTTACCAACATTATTCATAGGTTTTACGAAAGTTCTATGACACACACCCATATCTAATTTGTTCTTATTAAATTTATCTTAATCAACTTAATCCTAATATTTTATTCTTAACACATTTCATTATAAACATCATCTATAACTTTACATTAAGGAGAGTAGAGACAAGAAGCACCATCTCAGAAGGGCTTAAAGTTGATAAAACGTCCAGCTGTATATTGAAAATAGAGATGCCAGTACCTGCCAGAATAGCGCTGGCGTCCTATAAACTACGATATGAACATACCCGAATGAACATGGTGTGTTGTCAGTGTTACCAGATAACATTTTCAAAGTTTCGTGTCAGCAAACTAAAATTGCCGTATTTTAAGTGTTTGAATACCTTGAATATATATTTTTTTATGTAATAGCGGGCATACGAGCAATCGTGTCCTCTGATGGTAAATAATCACTACCGCCCATGGACACCCACAACACCAGGGGAATCGCAGGTGCGTTGCCGGCCTTTATTTTGGAGGTATTTTAAAGTTACGGCGTATAATAACGTATCAATGTAAAAGGAAGTAGAACGTTTTTTGTTAATTTTTACTTATTTTGTTATTCTTCCAAAAGTTCCATTTCTTGGTCATAAATAGAAGAAGTTATTTTTTAAACATATCATATGGTGGTGAAAAATCAACCAAATTTCCATTTTGCTGAATACTTTGTTGAGCCAAAATGTTTCCTTTAATAGTATTTGTTATCAGTATATTTCTTTCCTTTTTTTTTAATATAATTTACTTGACTGAACAGTCATTCCCATGCAGATTTGGAGTGAGGCAGTTTCTTCGCTAATTTATATTAAAAATAACGTGGAAAATAAAACCGTAATACATTTTTACCGTAAAATGTGTTTTGGTCAAAAATATCGTGAATCTACAAAAAATACTGTGTACTTGGTAACACTGGCTGTTGTAGACGGAGTAAAGGTTACTGAATTTGATAATATATATTCAGTGAATATCTATACAACTTGCTTATGGATTTATTTTACATTTAGACCTTATTTATAAGTTATAATAAAAAAATCAAATTTATATAAATTTTTGTTTTTGCACTTCTTTTTCGTAGTTTTATTCTTAAATAGGATTAAGAGCTTTCGCTTCATTTATTAATATATTAAAATAAAACTGGAAGCTGAGTTATATAATTGAACCAATATTGATGCAATTTTTTTACTTTATATGTTTAGGATTAATGCCATAATCTCACATGACGTTAAGTAACGATTGTGGACACATGAAGTATAGTGGAGGGGCCTGGCTCTCAAGTGCAACTGCCGGAACACACCTATAGGTATTTGGCAGTAGATTTTCAACTTAAGGTTAGCTAACGACGCTATGGTTTCATCACGATGTTTTCTTTCAATAAAAGCTTAGGCTTATTGTAGATGGATTCAAACTCACGTTTCTTAATGCGGCGTCTGTACACACTACCAACTGAACTATCATAGCTTTAAACTTATTAACGCTAAAGTATCCTAACAATATCTTGTTCATATCAATTGTGATGAGTGTTACAGGTGCAAAATCAACTATAAATATCTAGATCTAGTCACTTATTTCATACCTATACATCAGTCTCGCTTTGTTCAGTTCTGCCAAAGTTTGTATAAACAGTGCCGGTTCTACTGTTTGCACAACAATTTGGTCCTGTAGAAGCCCAAGCAGGAATGGCTGATCCCATACTGAAAAAGAAAAACGGTGTGTGCTTAAGACCAGATGAAAAAAGTGAAACATCACTCTATCTCTCTCTCTCTCTCTCTCTATTACTCTCCTCGAGCTGACGTTACCCAAGCGAGCGTTATAAAAAAGGTTGCGAATCAGAATTTCAACGCCCTCTCATAACAAGTTTCAGTTCAAAAGTAACAATATTTTTAAAATATCTTATAGGTTTAGCGTTATGGCTACAATCTCACCCGAAGCTAAGTGACGATGTGGCCGAAGCTGTTGAACACGTTAAACCTGTGGAGAGACTGGCTCTCAAGTACAACTATCTCAAGTATAACACACCTATAGGCGTGGCGACAGATTTTCAACTTGAGGGTGGTAGCTAGCCAAGCGGGTATTAGAAATAGCTCTATCACCGTGCCATGATTTCATCACGATGTTTTCCTTCACCGAGAGCTCAAGCTCCGTACACGCTACCACTGAGCTATACAACTAAGATTACCTTCCACTTTGCGTTCAGAACGTTCACGGGTGCAGTTGTTTCCGGTGTTATTCATCTACGAGCTTTACAATCATTAAATGAAGTAGAATGAATGCGTGAGTAGAATAGCAGCAACCAAAACAGCCATTGTCATGTGAAACGAATTAAAGCATATTTTGAGAGTTATGACTGCTATGTGGTATATAGCAAAGCGAAGACTCACTTTATCATTTCCACTTACTTCAATTGAAGTCAAATTACTTACAATAGTGATAGTAAAAAATATTTATATAACTCATTTATTCAATATAATATATATTAATATGCAGAAAAGTTTCATTGTTTGTTTGAACACGCTACTCTTAGGAACTATTAGAACAATGTCAAAAATATTTTATTTATTTGATATAGCAATCATAGAGGATGGCTTCAGGCTATTTAATATCAAGCTACCACCAGTAGGAGCAAAACTGTAGTGAAAAAGTTACAAAAACGGGCAAAAACCATTTATTATGGTGGATACCTCCATTTATGGTGAAATCTTGAAAGTAAAGCATCTAATTATACAATTACTTCATTCATATAACAAAACTAAATGTAAGTAATCTTATATATTACATCTTAAAAAGTCGGGGTTTGGTAACAGAATAGAATCTGGATATTGTAGTATCAGTGTTGTCTAACTCACCATTGAATACACTTTAAGAGTTTTTTGCTCTATTTTGAAAACAAACTAATATTTTAAAGATTTTTATGTGCCAAGTCTTATAACAAAAGATAATAGAATAAATAATCGTTCTACTATAAAGTAGAATAAATAAATAATTGTAGAATTGAATTGTACCATAAAGAATTATGTAATCGATTGTAGAATAAATAAATAAGCGCTGACTCCAGGATACATCTACTGTAATTGCATTAGGAATGATTAGTCTCATTAGATCTTATAAACGAAACCGAATAGACATTATATTAAATGTAATTATTGGATTTTATTTTAAGCTTGTGTTTAGAAATGCCATCTCCATTTTCTCCAGTATACATGAACGAAATTCTGAATTACTATACTACATATTTGTATAATAATAATAATGTTTCACGTCTGGGAAGCATCCAATGATAGCCCATTTTCTACATTCCCCCTTATCTGCCAAGCACCGAGAATCGATTTTGTATGTCTTCTAAGCAACTTATAGGGGTACCTAAATGATACATAACTATAGTTGGACCCTGTAGGTGGTACTGCCTGGTGTAGACTTTTTCTCATGATTTCGTAAAAATATATTATGAGTTCTCCTATAAAAAATACGATTGTTAATATTTAGGTGCCTAGTATGTTTATTTTTTTTTTGCTACGTAGGTCTATAGCAGGCCTATCTTTGCTTACAGAGTCTAGGTGCGACTTATGAAATATATTACAGATGTATCTTACCAACAGCTAGTGGAGCTTCAGTCCATTTGATAGTTTTCTTTATGTCTATTTTTATATTTATATCGGTAGACTCTTCCACAAGTACAGAAGTTTGATCTCGACCAAGTAGGAATGATGTTTCATTATATTTGGCAATGGTTGGTTCTAAAGATTTAGAACTACTAGTTGGAAATAATTCTTTTGGTTTTCCTTCTGATACCTAAAATTCAATAGTAAAATAATTATTCGTTGCCAAAACCAAATTAAGAGTGCATAAATGTAAATAACCCAAATAGAATAACAAGAAAAATACGGTACAAATTATACTAGTGGTACAAAGGTCATAAAAATAGGACCCTGTACTTCTTGGTGTTTGACCAAATAAGCCAGTTCCTGGAAACTTTTCCCAGTAGTGGAACACATGTATTGGAAGATATTTATCTTAATAATAATACCAGTCTATATGTGTTGCACATATCTTATATCAATACATCTTTATTCTCTATACAGCTCTGTGAATATTTATTCGATACCTTCAATATGCATATTTTGAGATATGCAAATAGATAAATGAGAAAATCTACAACAAAAATACGTAAAGAAACAGTTGCTGTATTAGTGATTTACTTGAGTATTACAACTCCCTTTTATTGTAATAATTATTTCAAAATGACAAACAATAAATTCACAGTAATAAGATTTTCTATGTCAAATTCAGTTACTTACAGCAAATAAAGTATATTCAGCTTTAAATCCAACACAGAGATATTGTAGGCCCCAAGCCACTACTTTCGGGACATCAGGTACGTTGAAATCTAGCAACCATTTATATTCTCCTAACTTTCCAGAATATAGCTGAATCTTTCTTCGTACTACAACACAAAGACGAACCTCGGAAGCTATTTCACCACTTGCTGATGTTGTAACCTAAAATTAATTTGAAACTACCATTTGTAACTACTATTTAGTATCTTGTAGGGATACAAATAACTATATAACCTTTAAAAGAAAAATACTTATTACGAGTTTTATAATTTAGTTACATATTTATTATATATGCATTTGCATGGTGATAGGGCTTTTTCTAGTGCCCGCCTGGCTTACTCTCCTTAAGTTGAAAATCTGCCGCCAAATACCGATAGGTGTGTTCCAACAGTTACAATTGAGAGCACTGCCTTCCCCTAGGCTTAGCGTGTCCACCATATTGGGCCAAGTCGTCACTTAATATCAGGCGAGTTTGTGGCCATATCGCTAAACTCGCCATACTGTGTTTCTCAGCTACTGGTCAGTGGACACCATGTCAATGGAGGTGAATTCGAATCCTTGCACACATGAAAAAGTCTGGATGTTAAGAATTCAAGCAGACAAATCTAATAGCTATAATCTAAAAACGAAATATGGATCACAAATGCAGATAGAAACTTTGCAATAACTGTCACTTTCAAAAATTCATTGACAAACACCTTAGTATGCTTTCAAAATTACATGTTTTTATTATACATTGAGTGATATGAGTACCTATAATATTTAATTTATAAAACACAAATGTGCAGAAAAAGGGCCTGTGTATTTTATATATGTACATCACACAATTTCTTAAATATTTATAATGAAATTTGTATAAGACTTTCATAATTTATAAGATACCACACATTGTAGTAATTGTTTATACTTACTTTATTATCTACAGCAAATATCGAGGCACCTTTGGTTTGATCAAATGTCTTAATCAATGGAAAATTAACACCATTTATATTGTATGTGGCTACAATAGAATCCGTAAGGCATATCAACAAATTGTCATCTGTAATAAAAAATTACAAGTTTAAGTATTTCCAACTATTGTTTCATTAAAATCTATACCTAATATTTGACTGTATTGGAGCCAACTCCGTTTCGATTTATAACCCGCTATTGATATAGAGACAAATTTTTTTTTTAATTTTTGTCTGTTTGCCTCATACTGCAACTACTGGGCAGATTTAAATGAAATTAAAAATGATGATAACTAATATTAAGTTAGTGGCTACTAGAAATGGGAGGATACAGTCTACCAGCCTAGATAATCTATAATATTAGTGTTCACTACTTACTCCAATAAACCACAATTATGAGAATATTGTATTTAATTAATTTTATTAATTATAGTAGTAATAATACTGATGTCTGCAATAAGTAACTAGTAATATTGTTAACAGTAAAAAATCTATCATTAGGTAAAATCCCTGAAATCATAAGAATGAGGAAACACACTGGCCAGAAGATTGTTTCATAGCTTTGTAGTAAGGCAATAGAGAAGTTACTGCAAACTTTTAATTTAAGCCACCACAAAAGTTACCAACAATATGATTCCAAAGCAAGATAGTGTTATGTAAGTAAAGAAGAAGGAAATCGCTTGACCAGCTCATCAGAATACTTTTCATAATACATACATAGAGCACACATATTGTTAGCGAAGTAATAATCCTGCACATGTGAAGTAAATCATTACATTTGGTAATGTCTTTATTATTAAAATCAGAACCTATCTAAAGCGTCAGAGACATTATCGAAGGGCATCAAAATTTGTGGATCTATTCTAGAGGTGGAAACAGTATCTATACCTTTAAAAAATACAAATAAAAAATGTGTGTGTGTACAACAGTCACATTCTATTTAGGGTTAAAAGTGTTTAAAATAAATTGGTGATAACACTCCACATTTAAACCTTGAAAGGCTATTATTTATTATGAAATAAATATTCTAAAAATGAGAGATAGAAATTAAAAATGGCATGCAAACTGAATTTTCTTAATATTGAACTCAGCCATTAATGAAATGCGATTGTGATTTAAATTTAATGACAAGTTCATCCTTCCTCTTATATTTTCTATCAAACTAAAAGTATTAATTGTAGCTGTGATAGCAATGATTATAGCCCACAGTTGATAAGCTAGAGGAAAAGCTGTTAAAAATACAGTGCATAGAGAAACACTGTCAGAGTTCCTTATATTTTGTATCGAAATCCTATAGAAAATCTACAATAACATGTTTTCAGTATATTAAAATATTAAGCCCACAAATTACGCAGTTGGAGTAATTTAGGGAGTATACTTATAAATTTGAGACAAATCAGTTCATGCTTGTATAAATTTTTGTACTAACATAAATTATAAAACAACAGTAACAAGTACCTGGAATAACTTCAATTTGTTGAATAGGCTTCTTACTAAAATTTTTTCTAAATCTTAACAGCTGCACTTGATACTTTTGGTTATTATTATTTGGAGACAATGAGTACATTAATAAATGACCCTGCCTAGTCCCCAATAATATATTATTCTCTATAAAAAAATGAAAATCACATTACAATTTGTATTAAAAAAACTTAAAGAAGTTAGAATCATTTGCAATGCAGAGAAGAGAGGTCAGGCAAGTAATGGTCTATCCTTTGATGCTACTCTCATGAAATAGTAACTTTGCTGACCAAAGTTTTGAAGAAAGTTTAGTAGTACTTAAGAGCCAGTCCCTCCAATAGACTATACATGTCCACCATCTTGGGCTACATCATCACTAAACAACAGGTAAGATTGTATCCATAACAAGAAACTCATAAGCTGTAATAAAAAAATTAATTAATAAAAAGTTAATGAAGTTGAAATTAATACTCAAATTTTACTTTTAATAATGTGATTTTATACTGATGGTGTTTTTATTGTTATATAGTGGCTGTTAGTTTACACTACTGCCTGGAAATAATTTAACACTGCCATGTCTGTTATCAGTAGACCCTGTGGCTATGCAGCACAATTGTATGTGTTGCTCCTCACTCATATGGTGTCAGTTGACATCACAGGTATGTTGCAAAGTGAAAAATGTGTATTTCATTGGGTCATGGTGCATCTTCACACCAAACTGTCCGATCAAATCAATTCATACACTATAATATTTAATTACCTATATACATTTAGCAAAGGGAAAGAAACAAACTGCTAAATTACAATATATACAATAAATGCATTGTATACAATACAGCTGAATCTATGTGGCAACTATACTTTATATTCTTATCATAATTTTTCAGTTTAATATAATTATTACAGTAATGTCAATAAGGTGATAAAATAGAAGATAACACCAGAATTTTGCATTCATAAATAGTTTTATATTGGCACCTAAAATTTTTAGATTAATGTTAGAATTATTTATATTAATCTTTCCGAAAACGGTGTCTTGTAATGAGTGTGACATCTTAATAATATTTGCGGGCACTCTGTCAACTTCAATCCTTTTCAATTTCAAATTAGCACCAAAACAATCTAAATTGTAATTAATTTTATTATTATGTAAAATACGTTGTAATGAAAATAAGTCACAAATTCAATGACATATTAAAGTTAAAATGTAACACCAATACGATTTACCTAATATCTTTAACTTCCAAATTCATAATATCTTACCGTATGCTGCGATTGCCTCGATTTGCACTGTAGCATTTAGTAAATGTGAGACTTCATAAGCTTCATGCATTTTTACTTTTACTTTGATTTGATCAACTTACACCCATAACCTATTGTTAATTATTGTTTTCATATATTGTAGCTATAAGTTAATCGTTTACTCTATTAATACATTTATTATCATATGTACCTTATTACACTATATAGTTTTTCAAACTTTGACTTTTTAGTAAATTATGAATCAAATTATTATCAATAATCATCAAAACAACGACTAATTCAATGAATTGTGTACATGTCCAAAACAGTGTTGCCGCTGCCTACATTTGGGATTACCGTACACAAGGGCCTAAATTACCGTATCTGACAAAAAATTACCGTAATCTCTATAAAAACATTTATTAAAAAAAACCACTATTTTTACTCTTCTCATCCCATCTACGCCATTTCTAGCAGCATCTTATCTCGCTTCATCCGGTAAATAATATGAAGACGGGTTTATAATTTTCGCGATCATTTCGGGTGTTGATTTAATATTTTGGGATTCTATCCCATCCCATCTATTTCATCCCATTGATCGTGGATGTTATGAGCCACTTTGAGTTTGGTTTTTATTTAATTAACAGTGCTATAGATTCTCTTCGAAACGACATTTGCGTATGGCAAAGAAACAATTGCAAGAACAAATTTTGCCAAATAAATAAACAATTGTTCCGGATAATATAGTATTTAGTTCCAAAATTCGTCTGGTAGCATTGATTCTGGATTGCAAAACGTATCTTCAGGAAAATTTGTATTTGGGAGAATACGCCATTCATCATCAATAGACTGTTTTTCTGAATAACTACTAAGTAATTATTTTCAAAATAAGTGGTGTGAGCAGAAGCACGATAGCGTGATATTTTGTAGGTGTTCTCGCGTGTTATATGAATCAGGTGTTTTCCCCGATGTTTGTAGCATCATATTGTATATGCTGAAAACGCACGCATAATACTACAAACAAACGTACTAGACGATACTAGGGATTGCTATCCAGTAATCCGGCGGATCCGGCATCATTAAACGTTTACTGGACCAATATGGCAGATCCGTTACTAGTAATATTTAGAAAATTAATAGAGTTGTTGCATGAGTAGGTACTTAAATGCGTTGAACGTGGTGTTTATGCGTGCGAGTCGTTCGACGCCGAGTGAAGAGTTATTCAAGATGATAACTCTAAAGAAAACATGGAAGAAACACTAGAACTTAGATTCACCATCACTAAAGAATGATTTAACATTACATCACATGGATTGCGCTAGCATGGATTGCAATCACTAGACGATACTATAGGCAATTAGCCTACTGACAACCTTACACAGTTGACAGCTAATACTTAGCAACAATTTCAATATTCAATTTGCGTTCTATTTTTCAGCAAGACCTGTTAAAGATGTTCTTTTATTTGATGTGATGAAATGTATTTTAGAGTACGGTAGTAACTATTGGGCCGTATGCCGTATTTTTGGACCGTTTTTGTTTCCGGCATATATAAATGGTTCAAAACTACGCTGACATGGTTCTTTTCGCCGACGATATTTCACTAATATTTAAAGTGAAAAGGACATATTCAGAGGTAAGGTATGTAAATAATACTTTAAATAAAATTTCTGATTGATTTGCATTAATAATTTTCGGCTAAACGCTGACAAAACTAATGTATTATATTTACCTTGCCTATGTTCCACTGGTTGGCACTAAAGTTAAACCGAAAGGAATTTAGTAGGCTTAGTTGACAGTACTGTGTTCTTGAGTATCCCGCTTGATTCTAAACTACAATGAGGTCCTCATATAAAAAAATTGGCGGGAAGGTTAAGTTCTGCTGCATTCGCTGTTCGTAAAATTCGTCAGCTGACAGATATTGTCACTGCTAAGTAAATCTACTTCGCTTACTTCCATAGCTTAATGTCTTATGGTATTTTGCAGCTGACGTAGACACCGTATTTCTTTTACAAAAACGAGCAGTTCGGGCCATTTACAATATGAGACCTCGCGAATCATTCAAGGATAAGTTTTCGGAATTTGATATTTAACCTTGTCCTCCCAATATATTCTTTATCATTTAATGTATGTCCGCAAAAACTTACAAAAGCTAGATTTCATCAAAAACTGGCATGATTTAAATACTAGAAATCGTGACAAACTGGTCATCCCCTATGTTAGACTGAATAAGACAAGTGACAGTTTTTTAAGTAATAGTGTTAGGTTTTACAATAAAGTCCCAAAGCGCATTACTGAATTGGACAGGACAAAAACGGGTTTTGATGCCAAAAGGCTATTATAGGATGGAACAATATGTGAGTGATCTGAGTCTGGAATTAACCCCTCTCTCTGTACATCCGCTAATAACTACTGTAACACATTACACTGTTATAAAAAAAGATAAGAATAAGATCTAAAAAAGATGCAGATCGAGTTTCTTGCCGGTTCTTGTCGATGACTGCGTTACTTTCCAAACCGGTAGTAGTTTTCACATTCATAAGCGTCTTCTTCGGGCCCAAATTGAATAAAGATTTTTGATTTGATTTGAACAAAATAAAACATTGAAGCCATGAATTACTCTTCAATTAGGCGTTCGCGTCGAATTGATTTTGCGTATGTTTTGCTCAGCAACGGCCTTTACAACCAACTGCACTGTAAGTACAAAGTGTATAAGCGTATATCTCACGGTATGCAACGCACTGAGTTATTGTTATAATAATGCAGATTTCATTATTTTATAACTTTGCGAATTGAAAATTTAATATAACATGCACTTATCAAAAACTCTCACGGGCGATTATCGGATATATGTGCGTTGGTTTATAAACTGAGGATTCGTATTTTTATTGAATGAAAAGCTGTAGGTATTGGCAATGGACGTCAGTTCGAATCTTTGCAATGTGCTCAGAGCTTTTGGTGAAAGAAAATATATTGATGAAAACATAGCGAATTTTAATGCCACCTGGATCGCCATACTCAAGTAAAAAATCTACCACCAAATACCTTTAAGTGCAATCCAACTGTTGCATTTGAGAGCCATTAGGCTTATCATGTCTACCAGCTTGGGCCACATCGTCACTTAACATCATGTGAGATTGTGGCCATAACGCTAAACCTATAAAGTTTATATCCTGTAATCGAAAGGTTTATAGAAATGGCTTGTTGATCTGTTACTGATTCTGGTTATGTCTGGATTATTCTATACTTCACCCCCCCTACGGAGAAAATACGTTTATACTGCTAAATTATAACTCTTGCATCTTCCAGACTGCATGTAAATGGCATAGGTTACGATAAAGTAACTCCTGCACGGCATTACGATAATGTGTCACAGTAGAGTTTCATCAAACAATTGAAGCCAGTTCTGCATAATTTGCTGCCACAAGAGAGATCCGGTGTGCCTATTAGAGGTAGCGGCAAAAAGGCCTAATTGAGCACCATGTATTAAGTGCTGAAGTAGCGAGACATCGTTTAGGCTTCTCGTGCATGGGCGATTTTTTCCAGCAGGCGAGAGCGTCAAATAAGGACGTGTGAAATTATGAAATTTTGTGAGTGTATTAACCCTAAAATTTTCTGCAGAAAGATGCGACTTCTGAAATTGCACACTCCTCTCTAAAGCTTAACGATCCTATTTAATATAACATTAATTAGAATAGATAGTTAAGAAAAAAAAAGATATAACGAAACGAAATGTAATAATAATAATAAAATTTAAAATAAAATGTTTAGAAAAATAAAAGTTATTACAAGCAGGCTCTGAGAATTTAAAATTGAAAAAAAAAACAGCTGTTGTATAGTTACCGAGTTTGGTTGGAAACGGTTAAAAACGAATTTGTTGCGTGTGCGGGAATGGGCCTCCGCTCAGAATCCGACACCACAGGGTCCGTGTTCGGTCTGCTGCTGCTGCCACCACGGCTGCGGGCTGCTGGCGGGACGTGTGCGTGGTATTGCTTCGCCTGCTCTGTCGTTGCTGGTAACCGGTAAGAGATTTGCGGATGCCACTCTCCTTATACTGGCTATTGCTCCATGGATGCCACATCAACAATTATATTATTGGGTTTTTGTTTGTCGGCAAAGGTTTGTGCTCCGTGCGTTCGTCCATTTTATTTTGAATTGTTAAATTTGGGTCACCAATTTGGTGATCGATGTATGGTGCGATCACCCCCCTGGTGGAAATATTTTCTGCTAGGAGTCAGATTAATTCTTGCAGTATTCTAAAAAAAATTGTAGAAGAATAAATAAGTCAGAAAAATTCTGAAAAATTCTGAAAAAGTATGAGAAGACATATTCAAGATTTATATTGCTTTTTAAAGACTGCATTTTTAAACGTTTTTGGACTCTTCTGGAAGAATTTTTCAGAATTTCTCAGAGATTTATAAAAGTATTTATATTTTCTGAAAATAAGTTATTGTGACTTTTTTAATAAATGCCATATAAATTTTAAAAATGTATTATTATACTTTTTCAGAATTTTTCTGACTTATTTATTCTTCTAGATTTTTTTTTTCAGATTGCTGCGAGAATTAATCTGACTTCTAGCAGAAAATATTTCCACCAGGGCCGGTATGTAGAAATACATCTTAGTAAATAAAACCATCATGAACGATGAAACAATATTGTTGGTGTTATTTATTTACAATTTGGTGTACATGCTTTACTATGAGTTGTAAACACAACTCTGGATCTATATTCAAAGTTTTTAGAATTCTTTCTCTGGGTGTCACGATGGTGTCCATTTTTTCAATTCTTTCATCTGGTAATGGTAGAGTGAGTTTCATCAGTTCCTGTTGATTTGGGAACAAAATATAAGTAAATTTATTTAAATTCGATACAGTATTCTATAGTTTTGGATAGATAAAATATTTATTTTACTTTTGTGTATTCTCAGGTGGCAGTGAGTTTGCATTAAATTATTATTTTTATGGAGTAATTTCCTCTCAGGGCTATAAATTGAAAACACATGTTTTATTCTAGTATTTTATAGGAAAAGGAGATTTATTTAATAAAACAAAAAAATATTAAAAAATATTTTATTTCTTTATTTTTGTTATATTTTATTTTAATTTTTATGAAAGTCAAAAAACTACCACCGGTTCGGAAAATAATCCAGCCATCGAGAAGAACCGGCAAGAAACTCGATCTGGTTATGTGATATATTATGCACTTATTTTTGTAAAAATTGTATTTTCGAAAGACATTTCGGCTACTTTAAAAATTAAAATGTTTTGGCCGCACATAAAAACAAGAACGTTTCTACCCCTTCTAAAAACTATGCCCTTTTCGATAGTAGTAAAAAACTAGCAATGTGCGCTAATAACGATACCAATAAAAAGAGAGTGTTTGAAGTGTCATCGTGCGCAATGAAACGAGCCCTAGTTAACAACGAAAGGCAAGCCCTACCTAACAACGACAGAGAAGCCCTAAGTAATCAGCGAGAGTAAAGCCGTACCTAACAGCGAGAGAGAAGCACTACCTAATAACGTGTGAGAAACTAACATAGCTTTGAAGTCATTCTGTATTTAACCACCATTGGAGAAACATTAAAGTTCTAAAATCAACTTTGAGTTTTTAAAAAGACTATTGAGATTCGTCGCAATTTAAGTACGAATTCAAGTTGCATAGTTGTTATCAGTTGCATATGAATTGTAACTCAAAAAGTCTTTAGGGAAAAGGCATAAGAGATTAATATATGTATAAAATGACGCTATTGCGTCATAAGAATCAAATGTTTTAAAAGTTACAAACATCTACACTATTTTTAAAACCAAATCGACAATAATAAAAGCGACACAAAATTTTAGTTTATTCCTTTTAAAGTATGAATAAATAGGCAAATGTAAAACAGTTCAGTACATTTGTACCTTCCATGTTTATCAACCAAATTCCTTTTTTTGTTTACTTTCCATTGAAGAACTTTAATATTATCAAAACAAACTTTTGAACTTTTTCTTTGTTCCACCTTAACAAGAATTTCTTCCAAACTTCAATAATAATATGATCGAATTTTAATAACTGTAGAAAAACTGTGTTTTTAAATATGTATATAATTAATAAAGAATTCAAAATAAAGGCTACATCCCATATTTTATAGAGATAATTATTATTTGTGCAATACATGAAGACAATTCATGGATATTCATTGATTGAAAATAATACTAATAGATTTTACATTTCAGATAGAAATAACACAGAAATGGGTATTTAAAAGAAAAAAAAATTATAATATTTTTTATATATTTTAAAATTTTATTATTATTTTATTTATAATCTATGCTACAAACATGTTTTATTTTAATAGTGTAAACAATTGAAATTTTATAAAAAAATTAAAAGAATAATATGACTATAATGATTGGTCGACATGTTTTTGTCATCACAATAATAAAGGAATATTTCAATATTACAGTATCAACGGCTTCTACGTGTAAATGTAATGCAAATATCCGAAATTTGGTCAGAAAAAATATTTTAATTGTTTCTTTTATTTAGCCATGAGTGACAAGGCATATATAAAGGCTAATTCCGATAATATACCTGATGTATTTATAATAAAAGATTTTCTTAAACATGATACTCCTTTTAACTCAGCTAAATTTCTTGTTATACTATTCCATTTGACACAGTATCTTAGGATTTATTACACATTTAAAAAAGATTGTACATCAAAATAATTTGTAACTGTTATACATTTACACTAAGAATATAAGAAACGAGAAAAGATTTTTTTGAACGCGCTAATTTTAGGATCTTCTACATCAACATATTATAAATTATATATATAATATAATAACTCACTAAGACTAATAACTATGAATTCTTTATATGATAGTTTATAAAAGTATATCTATTGTACGTATTTGTCTCGAACGACGCGCTCTGCGGATAGTGCAGTGGTGAGAACATTTGAAAAATCGACCGGCGCATGGTGACGACGGCTTGCGTGCGAGGCTAGGCAATATTCGTATTTGTTTGTATTATTGTATATCGAAATGGAGCATTAAAGTGCACATTACATGAAGCGCCGAGGTTAATAAGTTTATTATTATTTTTATTTTTTTCAATAAATGGAAATCATGACTAGGCAGACATTTTCACTATTTTACCGTCACCGCATTAAGTACAGGATTTATCAAAATAAAATTTTAAGATTAATATCCATGGTAAACAAAATCAAATTATCCATTATATATTTTATTTGGTTTCGTAATAATTCTGTAAAAAAATTATATTATCTGTAAATTAGCTAAAAAGTTTAAAAAATACTTAGTGCACGCCTCATAATTTGCATTCATTTCTTTTTTAAGAAAAAGACGTAGCCTTGACTAATTTTGTTAATTATAGTATATTTTTTAAGCAAGCATGATTATTGCTTGCCACAAAAACTCCGTACGTAGAGAGTCTTATCATGTAATAACGCTAACCTGTTTTTTTATTTTTCTAATATGAAATAACGTTTGACTCGGTTATATGGTTTTAGTATGATTTCCTTATCTTTGCCTTTCTTTAAAAATAACAAGAAAATTGACAACACAAAACTTATAAATGTAATAAATTAAATATCCGAGGCGCGTAAAAACTCTTTTCGTTATTAAACTACGGGTAATTGATATGAAATTGTTTAATGGCTGTTATTTTAAAGATATTAATTAAATAAACGAAACCTAGTCTCGAGCGTCAATTTCTTCGGGAGTTATCGTGTCCACGT
Source organism: Actias luna (assembly GCA_039707435.1). Lineage (NCBI taxonomy): Eukaryota > Metazoa > Arthropoda > Insecta > Lepidoptera > Saturniidae > Actias > Actias luna. The sequence continues at coordinate 8,138,160 of JAZHAC010000002.1, read as the reverse complement.
AAATTTTGTTAAACAGTTTTTTTCCAGGGTAGCAAAATAAAATTGATTTTACAAAATATGAGATAAATTATTTTAAGTCATTTTTTGAAATACATCTACTGATATTATCGTACAAATGCAAATTGGTTGTGGGAGAGGCAGTTTAATAGCAACAAATTACTTGATCTTGGCGTATCGAGAGTAGAGCAGTGCTACCTCACTCGCTTCGCTGTAAGAGACGTGCAATAGTTTATTATTGTATAGAGACAGGCATTACGATGGTATATGATAAACTTATTATTATTAAATCGACATTGGAAAACAAATTCGTCGTATAACGCAAAATTTAAATATACAGGAGAGCCAGGAAACTTTTCAATAATTCATATTTTAAAAAAAGCGCTTTTATATTGTAATGTTTATTTCATCGTAGAAAAACTAGATGTAAATTTTTAGATTCGGTATTATTTTAATTAAAATGATGTATATATATAACCCGTATTAGCATTTTTGCAGACACGACATTTATGCTTTACAGCCTCAAAAAAATACTGTACATCGGAATTCTGAATGAATTCGTTGATATTATTCACTTAGTAGGTAGTTTGAGATAATCACGCGCTCTTTCGTAAGCCATAATTGGAATTTTTTACATATTTGTAATATATAAAAATATTTTTTGAAATCAGACTGGTAGCTTCTAGGATTAGCGTGTTCAAACAAACTTTTCTGCTTTATAATATTAACTGGCTCTGACTGCGACCTCGTTTGCGTGGAACTATAAGTTATTTAATAATTTTTGACCATTTTTGTTACTTTTTTCAATACAGCTTTGCTCTTATTGTTGGTAGCGTAATCTTAAAATAAATAGCCTAACATACCTAAGGCTTCCTAAAATGATTGCTCTATCAAATATAAAAATATTTTAAGAAGTACGTACTAAGATTAACGCTTTCAAACAAACTTTTTCGCTTTATAATCTTATATATAAAATTCTCGTATCACAATGTTAGTTACCATACTCCTCTGAAACGGCTTGACCGAATTTTTATGAAATTTAATAAGTATATTCCATAAGTCTTAGAATCGGTCGTAATCTATTTTGCATACCCCTAAGTGATAAGAGGAGTCCAATCCAAAAACCAAAAAAAAATTTTTTTAATGAATTGTCATTAAAATATACAACCCAGCCCTACCCTCATCATCTATTTTTTTAATACAACGTAAAGTATTCACTACAAATAATTAATAAGACAGAACGTTTGTCGGGTGAGCTTGTATTAATATAGATATGTCAAATAAGGTTATTATATCAATAATTAATTAACCAGTTATATTATCTATCAACAACTGCTATCATAAACGATTCTCAAATATTCTATAGTCGCGTAATTTGCCGTTCGATACCATATTTATTAATCATAGGATTAGTTTAAAATAGGACAGTATCTTCTAGGGATTACAATATCTTAATATTCGGTATATTTAATAAACGTAGCGTAAACAATATCTCTTCCACACGTATTGGTATTTGCATAATGCTTGTTTGTTTGATGTAATAATACTGGTCGACCATTGTCGTCAAAAAATAATCATATAATATATAATTATAATATTTACTGCACAGTTGGTGTAACGGTCAAAGCCTCTCTACAATCGCCGTACTAAAGTACTGTGGATTCTCAAGTACTGCCCAACGGTACAATTATTTATGATCCACATATAGCTGTTTCATTTCGTTGTTTTTGTGTTTGTTATGTTTATAAAACCCTTACGGAAGGTACGTTGTACAGAAAAACGTAACGCTTTAGGGTTCAAACGTAACGTTTGAAAGTAAAGCTTATATTAGTTTTACTCCACATTATATTTCCATACCGAGGGCTTTAATATAATAAATCAATTCTCTAGAAGTAAACTACGCTAATTTAAAATAATGTTTCTCTTACAGTTTCGATATTGGTAGCTAACAAGGTAGCAGGGATAAAATATGTCGGTTTGACGATTCTCAAAAATGTATTACTAACTCTATTTCTTTTTGTTTCTTTTTTCTGTTTCGTCAATCAGCTGTAGCAAAAAGCTTAAATGTTTTGTTGGCAAATCACGCGTTATTCCTAAAATGTATGGGTAATTGAAATATTTAATAAGAAGTTTTAAATACAATTTAAAATAAACTTTACCCGTCAATGCATGGAGACAATAGCTGATATGCCTATAAACAGACCTAATTTCAATACCTCATTTATTCAATTATTTCTTTTGTAGGTGTTATTCACGCAAAGTTTTTAAGCCACAGAATCCTATCAGCAAATCGTTTGTGTCTCAACATCTTACTCATACCCTCTTATTATGTTGAAACGGATCGTACCTCCCAAAACACAACAAGGAAGAATGGTCATAAAACAAAAGTGAGTTATTGGTAAAATTTATATGAATGTAACCCATATGAATTAGTAAAATTTATATGAATGTAACCTATATGAATTAAAAAAAAGCTAGATATGAATGTGATATTACTCCATAATGTTAGGTTTATTTATTACATAACACTAATATTTGTTAGGTGTATTTATTACATAACAGTAATATTGTATTATTAAATATTTGTAGTAGTAAATTAGGGTACTTAAGTCAAACTGTCAACTGATTAATGCACTTAAAACATATTGTAAATATTTTAACTAATAAATTAGGATATTTTATGGTACTATAAGTCAAATTGTCAACTGATAACCAGCACCGCACTTAAAACATATTGTAAATATTTGAAGTTATAAATTAGGGTACTTTAGGGTTCTATAAGTCAAATTGTCATCACTTACTAATCAAGCACCACACTTAAAATATATTTTAAATATTTGTAGAAATAAATTAGAGTACTTTATGGTACTATAAGTCAAGTTGTCGCATTTAAATACGAGACGGCTGTAGAAGTCGGCACGATTCGATCGGAAGTCGTTGTTTTGTGCTGTATAGAGTAAGACGTGCAAAGTAGAAGATTGTGAAACAATATAGTTTTGTTACCTAGAGGAAGTTCTTTATTATATACGCCTATATCCCCTGACCTAAGCCTTTAGATCAGAATTGGGATAGACAAGAAAATTCTATATTTTCTTAACACGTCCACGGCTCGGATACACAAAAAGAACCGTAAGTAACGAAGATATTTTTTTTTTTCTTTTCTTCGTCTTGAAAACGTTTGTGTTTGATTTATTTATTAACCATGTGAAATCTAAATTATATAGTACATTACAGCTTAAAAGAATTAATTTCAAATAACAAAGTTCATAAAGAAAAAAAACTTATGAACTAGTAATTATGGGTTTTTATTATTAATTATTGACAATATTTTTAGTTGTATCTGAATTTTGATCGCCTCGTCATAACTGTTCAGTCAAAGGACAACATGACCGTTAACATGTAAATTGACCTCTAAAAGGTCGCAAGCGCCAAAATAGACCATTATAAACCTTATTGACATGAAAAGTCGAAACCAAAAAAGTGGTAAAAATACCACAGATTAAAATGTAATATTTTTTAGGGTAATTTTCTATACTAGTGATATTATTATACACAACACAGTTATCGATAAAATTATTTTGGATATACTATTTTATTTTTTTGATAACTCCCTACAAAAATAGTAGTACTATTGCACTCGTACATTTCTCAACGTAATGAAATAAAAATAGAAATTATAAACAAAATATATGAATTATTTTGATCATATCCACGTCGTCCTAAACAGATAAACCATCCTCGCTCTCAGAATCAAAAATACCTTAATTCGAAGATTCCTATAACAAAAAAAGTATATAGTAATAAGTTTATTTTATATAACATAATAAAGAGACATATTGTAAATTTAATTCTTAAATATACCCAACATTTCATAGTATAATGAAAATACATTTCAAAAGTCGATAATATTATCGACAGCACCTCAACAAAAAGCAAAAAACAAGCGAGTCCCGTTACATGTAAACAAAATGGGTTATGTGATTATAAACAAATCTTTTGCTTTTATAAAATGGTATTTATGTTTCAAATATAATTCATAGAATATAGCATGAGGTTTTTAACATTTGGAACACAAATGCATAATGATATATTCACATTTCTATTATGAAAACAGATTCAAAGTATTACAAGAAAATCAAATATTTTGAATTGAAAAATATAATTATGTATATGTATTATACTGAGAAATGTATAATTATGGTAGAAAATACTCCCAATTTTTTTAGATTTTATAAAACTCAACTGATATGTAAGTCACAATAATATGATGATCACATAATAATTTGCCGCATTCGTTAATGTTACCAATAATTTTTTTCACATTTCCACTAATCGCAAAAATATAAAACGGATTATATATTGTTAGATTATTATTTTATTTATTATAATACTGCAACTTTAGAGAAGTTCATAGTTAAACTTATATATAGCTACCGAATAATGTGTAATTTTATTAACGCCTCTGTAAGAGCTTCGGAATTTCTTAAAATTTTCAGGTAAAATTCTGAATTGGCAATATGGCAATAATATTTTAATTTGTATATAAAGACGTCCCTTTTGTACAAGGTTTTATGACGTCACGTATGTAATCTCCGATGTTGTTTTTGCCCTCGTTCATGCTTCACGGGTTAAAAGCATTAAGACAATTATAGTCATTACAGTAAATGCTTGACCTTTATTTATAGAATCAGAAATTGATTATGCCACACTGTCCGTATTAATTATAAACATATATTAAGCTTACTCCTGTGAGTTACAGATATCTTCTATGATGGACGATAATAGTGGAACCCGAGGTAAAGGGTCTGATGAGATGGAAACCCGAGGTAAAGGGTCTGATGATATGGAAACCCGAGGTAAAGGGTCTGATGATATGGAAACCCGAGGTAAAGGGTCTGATGATATGGAAACCCGAGGTAAAGGGTCTGATGAGATGGAAACCCGAGGTAAAGGGTCTGATTAGATGGAAACCCGAGGTAAAGGGTCTGATGATATGGAAACCCGAGGTAAAGGGTTTGATGATATGGAAACCCGAGGTAAAGGGTCTGATGATATGGAAACCCGAGCTAAAGGGTTAGGCGCCAGGGAAACCCGAGGTAAAGGGTCCAAGGCGAAGGAAGCCCGAGGTAAAGGGTACAAAGGAAAGAAAATTCGAGGTAAAGAGTTTTCTGAAGTGAAAACCCGAGGCAAAGGGTTAAATGGAGAGGATACCCGAGGTAATGGGTTCTCGTGGACTGGCGATCGAAATAAATTTAAGTTAAGGGGGCAAAGTAGAAGCCAAAATTCGGAGTATCTGGATATGATTTAATGGATAAATTTTTAACAATTTTGAATAATGTCAAGAGCTCGGATAAACCTAAAATGACTTTTAACACTAATGTAATACCGGAGTTCGACCCTATATCGAAAGAACAAACCGCACTGAACTTGGTTGACAAACGTAGAGGAATGTGCAGAAATTTACGGTTGGGAAGAGAGGGAGATAGTCCACTGCTCTCTACCTAAATTAACTGGCATAGCTAAAACATAGTATCAGAGTCTAACTTCGATATTGCATTTATGTTCCGAATGGGAAAAGAAGCTCATCAAAGGTTTTCCATGCAGACAGGATTATGCCGAGCTCCTGACAGAAATGTTGGCTAAGAAAGCAAGGTATGGTGAGTCATTGGAACATTATTACTATGATAAGATTAATTTATTAAATAGGTGCAAAAATTCGTGGGAAACAGGCAGTGGACTGTCTTTTGTATGGGATAGATGGCCGCGCGGTAAAGGTCATTCACCGAACCAGGTACTAAAATATTTCAGAACAGTTAAAAGCGGGCAGAGCAGGCATCTTCAGGATTTTAGTAGAAGACCTTACGACAAGCGACTGGGAAGCGCCACGAATCGAACGAGTTCATCTAAATCAGGTACAAGTACATTTAATTTTAACACAAAATGTTATAATTGCAATGAAATTGGACACCCAAGCTTTAAATGCGAGTAACCCGCGGTATATATCACAACTTGTGGTCGTATGGGGCACCAGACCTCCAATTGTTTCAGAAATACGAAATGGTCTATGATACCGAATAAAGTTAAAACGCCAGGTAATGAATATAATCAAAAACAGGTATCAGAAGTAACTGCTGAGGACACTGGACTAAGCAAATATGTACTGGATATCAAAATCACTAAACCTCCAAATTACAACATGTACAAACTTGACCTTACTTAGGGGTATAGGTGGAAATCTAATTAGCCCGATAGGGGTAGTCGTAACGTCCGTCGAGGTCCAAGAATTGAAAGAAACAATCATAATAATAATAATTTTATTGACAAGAATTTTTACACTACAATACATAAAAATTATCTTAAGACATAGTATCGCTATACATTTTTGAATCCTAGCGCCTGAACTAGGCCGAACCTGTATCTCAGACGCTGTTTTCTTCCCGTATAATAGTATGTCCTAGATATGACTTACATATATTTTAATATAACTACAAGATATATAAATATGACATAAGGTATACTGCGATTTATTTTTATCTTATCCTACCTTACTTTTAATAATAGTGTAACGAGTTACACTACAATATTTTTAACTTTTTTTTTTTTTTGCGCAACTTTAAGGTTTATGTAAAAAAAAAAACAAACAAAATATTTACCAAATACTATAAACAATAAATTTAAAATTTGGGTGTGCCTCAAACTTATTCTTATATAACAAGTGTATATGGATAAATATGAGCAGAGTAATCCATATGTGAAGATGTTATTTATAATTCTACTGGACAATTATCGTACGATTACAAATAACTTTTCTATGTCTTCATATTTCTGCGTCTTCAACCAGGATGTAATTACTTCTTTAAATTTATTCAGTAAATATATGTCAATAATTTTATTTAGTTTGTTGTATCTCTACGTCGTAGAGGACTATGTTTTAATTCATCCTGTCCTGTAAGGCCATTCATTTACTGATCGATCTGATACCCTTGTTATTAAAAACTCTCGACGAAGTCAATTTCAGCGAATTCCTCCTAATAAAATAAATGTAACGGTATCCAACGACACCGAGATCCAGGGTGATACATGACAAGCAGTGAAGATCTGTACAAATACTCAGTCTGACTGTTACGTATATGTAAACGGTGCATTACGGGCGCCCGAGGGCATAGAATACTACATACTTCCTGGTCTGTATGAGATCAAAAACGGACGTGGTGCCATCTTTGATCTATAATATATTAACAACCCCAATGATGGTTACTAAGGGTTCTGTCTTGACACAGTCTCTACAGCGAGACCCAATCTCTTCAACCGATACTCTAAACTCGTTCTGCGTAACGATTGGTGATGCCGAAATGGAGTCTACGGTGAATTGCAATCCTCTCTTGGACGAAGACCAGTGTCAAGAACTACAAGGTTTGCTTTCGAAATATACCCATTGCTTTTCCAGTGAGCTCCATGACTTGGGTTTTATTAAATATTTTTTTTATTATATTAAACTAAATTCCTATACCCGACGAGTCCCGTCCTAAGACCGCCTTCGTGACACCAGATGAATACAACCGCATGCCGTTTGGCCTAGTCAAAGCGCCATCAGTTTTTCAGCGCACTATCAATAAAATCCTTTTTGAAGTCAAAATTAAGTATGCGATTGTATACATGGATGATATACTCATCCCCTCCAAGACATTCGCTGACGGTATGTAACGACTGGAAGAAGTACTGCAACTGCTCGGGAAAGGTGAATTAACTTTAAAATTAAGTAATTTCTTCTTAGACTTTTCCTCGGCTTTGATGTAAGTGCCAGCGGCATCAGGCTTGGCTCGTACCACGAGGGGAGCGCTGTCAAATTCTCAAAATGAACCATGACGATGTTGGTCATTGTGGATTTGAGAAAACACTCGCATTAAGGAGCATTACTGGTTCCGGAAAATGCGACTGTTCAAAAAAAAAAAAAATAAAAAAAAAAAATATGTGTCGTCCTATTTGGAGTGTGCTCATCACAAAGCCCCCGGTGGCAAACTAGAGGAAAATTGCCGTTCAGTCTGGAAACTGTTACTTGTTAGTGATAGTAGATGATTTTACCAAATACGTAAGTATAAATCCAGTTAATAATTAAAAGTTAAGTATAAACACCAAATCAGCCACTTCAGTCAGGGTTATGATGCAGTACGTAAGTAATCTTGGAGTCCCTACACGTTTAATTACAGACAAGGGCACTAGTTTCACCAGCAAAACATTCCAACACTTTATACAAAGCTATGCTGTAAAGCATATCCAAAATGCCGTCACCACGCCTGGAGCAAACAGACAAGTGGAAAGATTTAACCGGACAATCTTGGATGCATTATCTACTTCAAACCACGGCAAAGATGACAAATGTTGGAGCGAACACGTTTCCGACATACAGAACACCTGAAGAGTAGCTGGACGAGTTGAGACAAGATGCGAGCGAAAAGATTTAAGAGCAATAGTCAAAAGACTCTGCTAATTACGATAATCGCAGAAAAGATCCAACGCAGTATAGGGAGGGCATTTGGTCCGGGTGAAAACACAAGTACCAAATGACGATTCCTGATTGGTGACACACCTCTGACTCGTAAACACGGTCAAAAATACAAAGGTATGAATGTAGAGTAGATTCATCTGAAGACGATTGTATCAGTGAAAACGAGTAAGAGGCGTGACTAACAATCATTATAAATTTAATATAATTATATCATTGCTTATATTAATTAATTTAATTATTAAGTATAAGTTTATTGGATAAATCTTGCGCTATAATTATGTTTAAGCAGAATTATAATATTTTAATAACCAATTATGTAGAGAAAGCGGATGGAACTCGCTTGAACAGGATAGCCGAACTGTTAGGTTTATTTATTACATAAACACTAATATTTGTTATTAAAAATTCTATATTTTCTTAACAGGTCCACGGCTCGGATACACAAAAAGAACCGTAAGTAACGAAGATAATTTTTTTTTTCTTTTCTTCGTCTTGAAAACGTTTGTGTTTGATTTATTTATTAACCATGTGAAATCTAAATTATATAGTACATTACAGCTTAAAAGAATTAATTTCAAATAACAAAGTTCATAAAAAAAAAAAAAACTTATTAACTAGTAATTATGGGTTTTTATTATTAATTATTGACAATATTTTTAGTTGTATCTGAATTTTGATCGCCTCGTCATAACTGTTCAGTCAAAGGACAACATGACCGTTAACATGTAAATTGACCTCTAAAAGGTCGCAAGCGCCAAAATAGACCATTATAAACCTTATTGACATGAAAAGTCGAAACCAAAAAAGTGGTAAAAATACCACAGATTAAAATGTAATATTTTTTAGGGTAATTTTCTATACTAGTGATATTATTATACACAACACAGTTATCGATAAAATTATTTTGGATATACTATTTTATTTTTTTGATAACTCCCTACAAAAATAGTAGTACTATTGCACTCGTACATTTCTCAACGTAATGAAATAAAAATAGAAATTATAAACAAAATATATGAATTATTTTGATCATATCCACGTCGTCCTAAACAGATAAACCATCCTCGCTCTCAGAATCAAAAATACCTTAATTCGAAGATTCCTATAACAAAAAAAGTATATAGTAATAAGTTTATTTTATATAACATAATAAAGAGACATATTGTAAATTTAATTCTTATAATATACCCAACATTTCATAGTATAATGAAAATACATTTCAAAAGTCGATAATATTATCGACAGCACCTCAACAAAAAGCAAAAAACAAGCGAGTCCCGTTACATGTAAACAAAATGGGTTATGTGATTATAAACAAATCTTTTGCTTTTATAAAATGGTATTTATGTTTCAAATATAATTCATAGAATATAGCATGAGGTTTTTAACATTTGGAACACAAATGCATAATGATATATTCACATTTCTATTATGAAAACAGATTCAAAGTATTACAAGAAAATCAAATATTTTGAATTGAAAAATATGATTATGTATATGTATTATACTGAGAAATGTATAATTATGGTAGAAAATACTCCCAATTTTTTTAGATTTTATAAAACTCAACTGATATGTAAGTCACAATAATATGATGATCACATAATAATTTGCCGCATTCGTTAATGTTACCAATAATTTTTTTCACATTTCCACTAATCGCCAAAATATAAAACGGATTATATATTGTTAGATTATTATTTTATTTATTATAATACTGCAACTTTAGAGAAGTTCATAGTTAACTTATATATAGCTACCGAATAATGTGTAATTTTATTAACGCCTCTGTAAGAGCTTCGGAATTTCTTAAAATTTTCAGGTAAAATTCTGAATTGGCAATATGGCAATAATATTTTAATTTGTATATAATGGCGTCCCTTTTGTACAAGGTTTTATGACATCACGTATATAATCTCCGATGTCGTTTTTGCCCTCGTTCATGCTTCACGGGTTAAAAGCATTAAGACAATTATAGTCATTAGAGTAAATGCTTGACCTTTATTTATAGAATCAGAAATTGATTATGCCACACTGTCCGTATTGTTAGGTTTATTTATTACATAACACTAATATTTGTTAGGTGTATTTATTACATAACAGTAATATTGTATTATTAAATATTTGTAGTAGTAAATTAGGGTACTTAAGTCAAACTGTCAACTGATTAATGCACTTAAAACATATTGTAAATATTTTAAGTAATAAATTAGGATATTTTATGGTACTATAAGTCAAATTGTCAACTGATAACCAGCACCGCACTTAAAACATATTGTAAATATTTGAAGTTATAAATTAGGGTACTTTAGGGTTCTATAAGTCAAATTGTCATCACTTACTAATCAAGCACCACACTTAAAATATATTTTTAATATTTGTAGAAATAAATTAGAGTACTTTATGGTACTATAAGTCAAGTTGTCGCATTTAAATACGAGACGGCTGTAGAAGTCGGCACGATTCGATCGGAAGTCGTTGTTTTGTGCTGTATAGAGTAAGACGTGCAAAGTAGAAGATTGTGAAACAATATAGTTTTGTTACCTAGAGGAAGTTCTTTATTATATACGCCTATATCCCCTGACCTAAGCCTTTAATAAACTTTGTTCCAGATTCCAAAGCAGATTTCAGCTGCATAGATTCACCCCAATATTGCTTTAAATAGTTCCTTATTTTTTATAATAGTAAATACTACCAATTCATTTAATGTTCAAATGGCATAGTATATATTTATAGATTGTAAAAGTATGTGATTAAAATATTTCCAAAATTATAACTTTATAATTAAATTACAAATTTGTGAAGGTAATACTCGCATCACACAAATGTGAATTTAAAGTTTGGTGGAGTAACTTGACTTGCATATAAGATCATTTCGTGTGGTTGAAATGTATATGCATCAACTTCACCAAAGTAAGTAACAAACATGGTTATTAAATATTTAGGTGTTTATATAAACAACAAAAATATAATTACAGTTATTTTTTTTTTAATTAATGTTAAATTTCAGGGTATTTTGGATATTCACACCGTCTGGCTTATGACAGTTTCACAGATGTGTATACAAAAAAAATGTGGGCACATAAGTATTGTTTTATTTCAGTTTATTCAAACATGATGACTATAATGATCTGCATTATCAGTTTTGTTTTTTATTATGTATTGCTTATAATTAAATTAAATCAGGTACTATCTCTTTCTTAGCTTTAGGTGTGTTTTGTAATAAATATTATGTGTAGTGTGCTGCATTTAAAACAAATATTAAATTTTCAAGTGACAAAAAAATATGATACCACTTTAATTCTATAACTAAGTTGGTTTAAAATATTTAATAAATATAATAAAAACATGAAGTTGTATTATTTAACTATTTTATTATAAAGTAAATAATAAATGACTATATGATTAATACTGAAATCAGTTTTATTAATATAACAACATGACAATTATATTACAAATAGTTATGACATTAAAAACCATTTTTTGTGTGCTATTGAAACAACAAAACTATATACAGGTAAAAATTCCCTGATGGAAATATTTTCTGCTAGAAGTCAGATTAATTCTCGCAACATTCTGAAAAAAAATCTAGAAGAATAAATAAGTCAGAAAAATTCTGAAAAAGTATAATAATACATTTTTAAGATTTATATGGCATTTATTAAAAAAGTCACAATAACTTATTTTCAGAAAATATAAATACTTTTATAAATCTCTGAGAAATTCTAAAAAAGTCTTCCAGAAGAGTCCAAAAACGTTTAAAAATGCAGTCTTTAAAAAGCAATATAAATCTTGAATATGTCTTCTCATACTTTTTCAGAATTTTTCTGACTTTATTTATTCTTCTACAATTTTGCTGCAAGAATTAATCTGACTCTTAGCAGAAAATATTTCCACCAGGGTTATTTTAGGGGAACATTTATGGTATTTTCCAATTAACAGGGTTTAACAATTTTCAATATATTTTTGATAGACACATAAGAAAATAACTTCCAAAAGTATATATTCGTTATTTCTCAACCTGATTTGATGAGGTTTTGTACACAAGTGCATACTAGTATCTCAAAACTTTAGTTTTATTTTCCTTATGATTGCTATTTGATTTTTATGAGGTACTGGATATTCAATTCATAATTAACTTAATATTTTTATAATTATAAATATTTTATTCACTCATTTTGTAACTCAATAATTTATTTAACGTATATTTTATTCAATATGTATATCACAAAGATTAGTTTATTCTGGTTATACTACAGACTTATTAAAGTTGCTTTATTATTTGAAATACCAATACACAAGTACAAGTAAAAATATGTAGACCTTGGCTATCTTAGCATTCTAAAGTCTTAATTTTCTGTTTCAAAAGTGGCTTAAGTGAGGAAGTGTTAATGTAGTGTAATCATATGTAAAAGCTAAGTTGTCTAGTAGACATTATTTTAAATTTTAGGTAATCAATAAGATCATGGTGTCGCCTATGATAGCTATACGGTATTGTTTTTGGAAACCTGTATGAAGCTATTTTTCAAAGATGAACTTATTATACTTATAGACACATATGATATTCAATTGAAATCAGTGATGTTTGTACAATTAGCTGAATAAAACTATATACAATAACTTTAAAAAAGTATCCAAATTAACAAGGAACTAAATCTAAAATATTATATTTCTATGTTTCTCCTTACAAATATCACCCAGAGATTTTTTGTTAACAATACTAATTGCACCAGCCCTCTCAATAAGACTATTATTTAGAAGACTTTTGAATTATACATAATTTCGAAATCTTTAGGCTCTCTATTGTGATTAGATTTTTAACTACCTGGCTTTCTTTTGGACTTGTGTAGGCTATGCTACCTATGCTTTTTGATATGGATGACAGAGGATACTCTGGGTGCTAGACGTAATGATGTAATATTGTTACTGGCTGCCATTTCACCTTACAACTTTAGAGTATAATTTGTTTTATCAAATTGAATTAATATTTCAGCTTTTATATCTTCATTGTTGTAGGATATACCTTTTTAGCAGCCAAACTTGTGTATATTTGCCTTCCCACGTGGTCCGCAAGTCTAGAGGGGTTATGGTGCATTGTCTAAAATTATTACCAACCCCGGTTCTACCAAACACAAAATTGTAGTAAATCATTTTTGAAAATTACGCGCATCCATTTCCGTGGAATCTGCGGAATTTAACTTCAGTTGTTTTGGCCTCAAAAATCCACTCTCCACCTTCGACAAAGCAGTCAGTGCTGTCAATGTGTGTAATTGCGTAAAAAGAGATGATCAAAAAGTAATAACGATAATACGTTATTAGAATTTGAATAGAAATGAAATTAAAAATGCTTGTTTTATTCATTAGCCTATAACTTACGGTAATAAAATTAATTACAAAGAGCAAATAATTTCTTCAGTAATCAGCGATATGCTCCGTACGTCCGTAGTCATAATGGACGACAATCCAATCCAAAAAAAGTTTTATTGTCAAAAAGTTAAACACTGCCTAATCAATATTTAATCTTTAATTTCTGCAAAAATCATACATTGATATTACCTCCTTTTGTATACATACCTGTTTACATCGAATATATTGATTGATTTGATTTACTTACTGATCTAAAGAGATAAATTTCGTACTGGGAACTAGTTCATTATCTCACAGTACCTGAGTTACCAAGCTTAGCCCGGTATTTTTTTTTTTGTTTATTTAAAAAATATGCTTAATACGAAGCACATATTAATGACACATCCATAATTTATGATGTTATTTATATACTATGAACTGAACACTAATTTTGTTAATAATTTTATTCAAAATAATTTGCTTAACACTGGGTTTTACTGAAAAATATTGGCTTTGCTTTAGTATACGGCCGCACTAATTTCATTATAATTTTAATTGGTATAAGTAGGTAATAGGCCTCTGAAGTAAATACTAGTAGGACTTACTGCGCAAAACTTATAATTTTCAATTAATTATTATTTAAGTTTTATAGGTTAACTTCTAGGAATCGTATAGAACACTATCATTTCCGACCAAAGAGTACGTACTTACATTTACAACGTATTTACATTTTAAAGAACTAGAAAGAGGCACCTTAATAGTTATACCTCCTTTTAACGCGCTTTTTAGAATAATCCGACTCGGATACGTGAGGTTAGAAGACTAAGACGGGAGCAGAGCTTAGTGGTTTTTTTTATAACGACCCAGAAATAGGAGCTAGGATAAATAGAATGATCTGAGCGGTGTACATTTATGGAGTGGACAATTCAGACTTGCTGAGATCCCAAGGAAAATCCAAGAGATAATCGTTGGTCCGCAAACCGCCTTAAACAAGTTAGACATTGAATCGTTACCAAAGGTCACTTACACACTACCACTGCACTTGAATATCATATTCATGTTAAGAACTTAGGCTTGCACATTTCACAAGATTTATCATGAGCTCAACAACATATTAGCATAATTAGTAAAAAGGTATTCCTTGTCATGCATTCCTTAAGAAGAATGCTAAAGTTTTTACCTTTATCTTCAAAGGCGACGCTCGTAAATTCCTTACCGTCATTGATTATGCTGATGTATCTTACCCTGACGTAACTGAGGAATTGCTCAACAAACTTGATCGTATATTAAATGTGGGTATGTCGTTATATTTTGGGGCTGCGTAAGTAAAGATCACATTTCACAGTTCGGTTCAAAATTGAATTGTCTTAGTACTCGTTATTGTCGAATTGCGCATATATTGCACTTACTTTATAGAATTTTATTTGATCCACGAACCCCACAATATCTCCGGGAACATTTCACTTTGCTGGCAGCTTCCCATCGGGATTTACGTTCCTTCTACAGTAACACTCTTGTGATCCCTGAGCACAGGACAACATTTTACTCAAACTCCTTTACAATAACAGCCATACGGTTGTGAAATACATTGCCGCGTCATATTCAAGATGCCAAAAGCATCGCCAGTTTTAAATCACAATTACATCGGCATTTGTATAATAACAAAAGTTACGAGTGATGATGTTTATCACGATTTGCTGTTATAAAGTTTGTACATATGTATTTTGTTATGTATGTATGTATATATGTAAGTATGTATATTTAGTTTATTTATTTTGACTACATTTATTATTTACTAGCTGACCCGACAGACGTTGTCCTGACTTAACCATGAATATTTAATTACAATTCATATAATTTTTTTTTTATTATTCAAAACAGTATAATTACTATTGTAATGGTCTATGACAAGTGACAGTTATGTAAAATAATATTGGCGTTAAGTTTTTATAATTTTTCTAATGTTCCACTCAGCTTCCTTAATTTTTTCTTTCATAAGAACCTTCTCCTGGCAATAATTAACACAACAAAAAAGATTTAGCGAAATTGTTCCATCCGTTCAGGCGTGATGCGATGACCAAGGGATATACAGATTCATTTTTATATATATATAGATTAGTATATTTATTATTATACTCTTATTTAACCAATAATTTTATTTGCACTACCTACAATGATAGTAATTATTTCTTACTAGATTACTGCTGGTTAGTTGGAAGAAATTCCGCTAGGTGTATAATTATAACTCATCAAATACTTATTTTGTCGGCGTAACAGTTTAAATATACTGTAAATAAATATATAATTCCTTATATCCTTAGTATAAGTGTAAATCATTCTCCAGTCTAAATCCTGATCTACAATACAGCAAGTACAAAAGTATATGAAAATATAATGTATATAGACAGGGTGTCCCAGAAGGTAACGATAAACTCGCATCGGGGGACAGACCCTCTTATGATGAGCTAGTACAAAAAAAGATCAGCGTTCTACACACAGTAGTACTCGAGTACCAACCATTTTATAAAAAAACTAAGAATATACTATCTTAAGTGGACTTTTTCGACGTTCGGTTTAGAGTTTTGAATTGTTTGTAGGTTTTAATTCTATTTTAGCCTCGCAAGAAGCCAAGCTAGTTGTTGCCAAATCAAACAAATCAGAAACAAATGTATTTTTCCAAAAAAATAAGTAAATATCATTGATAAATGTACTCTAAGCTTACTAACACTTAACTTTGATTACCCGTACTAAAAAAATATTACACTAAGCTGAGCAGACAAGCTTTATCAAAAGATGGTCGATTTCATCGAGATTCTGAAATGCTATCATGTTTGCATCTTCTGTAATAAAATAATATTTTATTTTCTTTTTTGCGATAGATGACCTATTTCATTAATGTGTCGTCTAAATAAAGGTATAAGAAACAATTGCAGTTGTTTGAGTAAATTATGTTTTAGTGACGCTTTTATCGCTAGACAGACATAGTAGTAGTAGTTTATGCAATTAGAAAGAGATAGATTGTGACACCTATAACGCCGCCATTTTGTTATTAACAATGATTCACTTCATTTATTATTTGTCAGTACGTTACGATGCTTTGTATACTACACATCTATTAGTATTCTGTTATTTCTGAACTAACCCGGCTTGTTTTGGACTCCCCACCAGGGATGTTCTGACTCTTGTTGCGGATTTGAGCGCCTTCCGCGCTCACCCCTCTAGTTCAGGTGAAGCTGTAAAAGCCCCTAAGGCTAACAGTGTAGGTCCTATAGAAAAAAAAAAAAATTGTTTTGGACTTGATTTGGTGTATTTTGTGAACTGAACTGGCTTTCTCTTGGACTTTGATTTTTTGTTGTGCAAATCGTTGGGCACTATGCCGAATACTTACTCTGCAATAGAGTATGCTAACATGCATCTCATTTATGAAGAGTGTAGATGTATGCCAATACTGCCGCTAGGTTATATCGTGAAAGATACACAAACTCCGAGCGTTATCCAGACTACAGAGTGTTTTTAAATGTTCACCCATTGTATCCTGAAGGTCAACTGCCTAGCACTCCAAGATTCGAAGGTAGATCATGTGCAAATAACGATGACGTTGTTTTGGATCAAATAATTAAAGACCCTGAAACTTCCCTAAGAAAAATTGCAGAAAATATAGGTATAACAAAAACTACAGCACAAAGGCTTTTAAAAAGAAACCAGTATCATCCATACCACTTTAAAAAGTGCAATGTCTGCTGCCAAGTGACTATTCACACAGAGAATAATTTTGTAAACAAATATTAATGAAGAATAGTGAGAAACCGCAATTTTTAGATAATGTTTTGTGGTCAGATGAGACTACCAGTAAAAATGGCGGTTTTCTAAATTTACACAATTTGCATACTTGGCAAACTGGACAGGAAAGTCGCAATATTAATTTAAAATTAACTTATGGACCGGTATTTAAACGGTAAAGTCTTAGGACCAGTAGAACTACCTGAAAATTTGAATGGCGTAAACTATTTGGAATTTTACCAAAATGAGGTACAAAGTTTTTTAGAAGATAATACCACTCAATGTTTTACAAAGAATATGGTTTCAGCACGACGGATGTCCAGCCCATTATGCCCGACCGGTGAGAGCATATATAAATAATGAGTACCCTAATAGATGGATTGGTCGATCGGGCCCGATTGAGTGGCCAGCACTTTCCCCCGATTTAAATCTATTAGATTTTTTTATTGCGGACACTTGAAGAAAATGGTATACAAAAAACCAATAGGAAATCTTACGCACGTACGTAGAAGAATAAATGAAGCTGCCAATCAGATAAATCGAAAAGGATATGCTAGACTCATAAAAAGATCATTTTTAAGAATATGTAGAGCATGTATTAGTATTGGCGGAGGACAGTTTGAGCATTTACTTTAAATAAATAATTGTAAATAACATGTTTTATTCTAGTTGGTGATAACACTGATAACCAACCATACAGATAGATACACTTCATTCTTTACTTTAAAAAAACATTGTTAATAACAAAATTGCGGCGTCATAGGCGTGCTATCTATCTCTTTCTAATTGCATAAATAACTACTACTATCTCTAACGATAAAAGCGTCAGAAAAACATAATTTACTCAAACAACTGCAATTGTTTCTTATACCTTTATTTAGACGACACAATAATGTAATAGGTCATCCATCACAAGAAATAAAATAAATAAATATATTAGCATATGATAGCATTTCAGAATCTCGATGAAATCGACCATCTTTCGATAAAACTTGCCTGCTCAACTTAGTGTACAAAGTTAAGCGATAGTACGCTTAGAGTACATTTATCAATGATATTTATTTATTTTTGTCGAAAAATACATTTGTTTCCGATTTGTTTGATTTGGCAACAACTAGTTTGACTTCTTGCGAGGCCAAAACAGAATTAAAACCTACAAACAATCCAAAACTCTTAAACAGAATGTCGAACAATTTTACTCCGGATAGTATATTTTTAGTTTTTTAATAAAATGATTGGTATTTGAGTATTACTGTGTGTAGAACGCTAGTTTTTTTTACTGGCTTATCATAAGAGGGGATGCGAGGTTATCGTTACCTTCTGGGACACCTGTATTACTTATAAACCTTTGTAGGGGGAGATTATTATGATGAGAATTATGAAATAAAAAACCATGTATACTATTCATTTAATATTTACTTTTATAATTATGTTATTTTCATTCATAACTAACAACGATATGGGTGTTACGACGTTTTCAAATTCAGTAAAACAAATATTAAAACAAAATACAAATTTCACTCACTATTAAATTTAATATTACAGTTACAGTAGTAATAAGAAAAACTTTTTTACTTTAAATAATTTATACATAAATCATAACTCCATTACGAAGTATGTTTTACCCGAAATTCTCATGTAGTAAATGTGCACGTAAATCGTGAAAGTGAGAATTCAGTGGGATAAAAGACGTTCAAACACCGCTTCGAACATTCAGGTCACTAGTATGTCTTACAACTTTTTACATAGAGGGTCTTTAGAAGCAACGTCGATTACAAAATTCATATAAGATAGACTTAATAAAATATGCATATCTAAACTACAGTGTCTCTAACCGGAGTCCCAGGGCTTCGAGCAGAAACTCTGCCGGCTGACGCTAGGACGCGCGAGAGTCATACCGTACACATAATTATAATATATATTTACACGAATTATAAAAGTGTTTCTGCAAATCAATAGCCTTAAGGACGACAACTAAGCTCCACTAATGTGATTTGAAATCGATGCGCCGAGCGCTTCACCTAACGTACAATAATAATTTATAAGTAATTAGAAATACAGTAGTACATAATAATAATACACAAGTATATATTCCTACGACCGGGACCCTGGCGTAAACTTTAATCATTCTGTAGTAATTTTAATACTACCCAAGCATGCAAAATAATTATTTATCTCAAAAATCACTAAAACTTTCAAATAGTAAAAGCGGACACATGAATTCATATACGAAGGTTTATATATCTAAGTGCTATTATGAAATTGGATGTGTGTGTGTGAGTTAACTGCGCCTTGGTCCAAATAAAATTATTATGTATAATATGCAACATTTTAGCTTTTCAGCTGCCTATGCAAATGCATGGCTTCCATATCAAAATGGTGGAATAAGTAATCAACATCACAATGACAGGTTACGTCTATATCAATAATCACGAATAAGGGTTTTGTTAGTTTCCTACAATTAAAACGTTTAATATAGTGGCCTAATATGTTACCGTATGTATGCCAAATCGAAGTGCAAAATCAAATTACCCACATACTTAAAACTATGACAATGAAATTTATAGTTTTATAAATAACTACCAATAACCATAGTGTTCTCAAAGATAAGTTTTATATTATAGAAATATCATTTATTGAATATAGAATACAATATTATCGAAAAACTATATTGATATAGGGCATGGACAATACTAATATATCGCACGGACATCACATTTATCCAGCGCTGTTTCTAACGACGTAGCGAAGAAAAAACAATATCTATATAATGTAGTATACCTTAAAATTTATATTCTCTGGAATATGCTTGTATAAATACATAATAATTCTGAGATATCATCGTTATAAATTATCTTGAGAGATCAGTTTATGCTAGTTATATAAATTTACAAGTATGATTTCTATGTATGCAACGTAACGATCCATTTACTAAAGTTTCATCGTTAAAATAACACTAGGCATACATTTCTAATAAGTTGTTCTTTTCTGAGTTAGTGATACGACTCCAACAATAAATACACTAATCAACTACTGAATAATATGTATGTCTTCCTTCCCTAAAGATTACACGACTCAAGCTATGTCGCATCCAGCTAACACTAATTGTATAAGTAAGCGAACGCATCTCAAACTAGGATCGAACGGCGCGGCTGACATTACAAATGAAACAAAACAAAACAATTTATCCAGACGATTATCTGTCGTTTACCGAGCAGAACGTTACTAAAACTCAGCGTTCAAGGTATATACACATAAAGGAGACAATTTGAGCTTACAAAAGTACAAAGTAATCACATCGCGGGTCAGAATCTACGGCGAATTTACCCCTTGCACCGGCTGCAGCGGCTCAAGCTCTATCGAGAATTAAGCCCACAACAGACGGAGCTATAATATATATTAATATAAATCATAGCAACGTATATTAAGGTATATTACTATAATAATCGAAGAGTGACCTTAGACGCAGCTATAACGTATATTTTTATTACGCCACCGAAAAATGTCGAAAGATATAACACGATATATTTTGGTATAGCAAGGCATATTAACGTATATTTTGATATATTTCAAGAGTGCCATTTTTCGTCTGTCATTTGCGTGCGTGGTGAACATAACTAATTAGAGTCACTATACAATATCTAACATTAGAACATTCTCTTTATTAAGAATTTTGCACAAATACATGCTCATGCAACGACGGCCGCAGATCTAATGATTGCAAGTATATATATTAGAGCATAGTCACCGTCTCTGGTAGCTTTCTATACCGCAATATATTGTTTACTATATTAATATATATTATAACTCCGTATGTTGTGGGTTTCAAGCTCTATCGACAGTTACGCTACGGCAATCGCGCACGACCGCTCGCCGTGCACACCTATTATGCATATGAATTATGTGTGCCCGCAGCAAATGCGGGAGCAGGGGGGTGAGGGGCGGGCTGGGGGCGCTTGTGTAGCAGGCGGGGCGCGGGGCGGCGTCTAGGAGGCGGCCGGCGAGCTGCCCGCGCCCCCCGCCCCGGCCCCCGCGCCGACTCCGGCCGCCGTGTCGTCCGGCGCCGCAGTGGCAGAGCCGCCGGCCGCTTCGCTGGGCGCCACGACGCCGGTGCGCTGCTTCAAGAACTCGTTCAGCGACGGCTGAATGCTCAGCTCGTACTCCGTGAAGTTGAAGAGCGGCGGCAGGGATCGCCCGTTGGGAAGTCGAGCGGACGGCTCGCGCAGCTCGTCGAAGAAGCTGTGCGCGCACGCCTGCAGCGGCGACAGCCGCGCGCCCGGAGTGTACTCCAGGAGTCGAGAGACGAGTGAGATCGCATCGGGCGGCGTACAAGCACGGAACACCTGCCACATTAAAATATAATCATTACACTTAATGTTCACCGATCCGTAAACACAATTTACCATTTTTAGTTACCATTTGTGAATAGCGACACTTATCGCACTATTTTATTGTATCTTTATATATAATTGTTTATTTTATTTAAATATTTGTATTAGTCTGTAAGCCTTCCTAAAAGTATAAAAAAAAAACAAATAGCGCAACGGCCTCTTGACAGTTTTAAAATCTCGACTCTGTTGTTATAGAAGCCAGAAATGGTACAGCGAATTTACTATGTTAATAGTTATATGATACAGTGGAATCTCTATACCTCGAATGTCAAGGGAAATGCTAAAATTGTCGAGTTAAAGTTTTCGCTTTACAAGAAGTTCGAGATACAAAGGCTGTAATTGCAGAAATTATGATTTAAAAATGCGTGATTACTAAGTATATTCTTAAAGTTGTCCGAGAGTTGTATTATACAGAGACGTCATTATGTTTTTACTTTGACGTATAGATTGATATGTACTATCTGTACCTCGCAGGAAAATAACATTTTGTTCGAGTTTCGAAGCCTAAATAATTCGAGATACCGCGCTTTTAGGGTTTCAGCAGAAGGGAATGGCATTTTTTTTTTCGACTTACCAAGGATTACGACTTAGCAACATTCGAGTTATATAGATTCCACTGTAGTTAGATTTCAGTGTAATGAAATTACGTGAAATTAAGACGAGTGTGATTAAAGCTGCATCAGTTACCTGGTATCGAGTTTGTATCCGTGAAGTAAGTTTTGAATTAAAAAAATTATAACAGTACTTTAAAAATAAAATGAAATGTAATCGGGGAACAAACATAACACTGACTGGGACGGTACGAATGCACACTGAACACCAACAAACAATAATTCGATCAATCGCATAGTGAGCAACAACCTATTAGTTGTATGTGACTTACTGGTCATAAAATCATGCCAAAGGCTATTTCAAAGATTGTAACTGAGTACCAAATGCCTCAATTAACAAAAGGATAGTATATGAATGATGTATATGAATAGAATAGTAAATGAAAAAAACTCTGTTCCTAGATCGAACAATAAAGTGATTTTTTCCTATTCTATTTATAAGTAATGTATTTGTAAATATTTTATCGTTTGAGCAGAGTGATGGTAATGGAGGCATCTAGTCCATCAATACATGAGTATCTTACTCGGATGCGCTGGTGGTCAGTGGCAGTCTTGGGCATGGACATGCGCTCCAACATGTACTGGAATGACGCGGGTGATTTAATCTAAATAATTCTTTTAACCATCTTTCGAATTATTAGTTGGACTTCATTCTAAGTATCCTGTATATGTTTAACTTTACAAAAGTAAAATTAATTTTAGTAAAAATTAATTAGTCCAGTGTCATACAGGATTTAAATACTAATTTAATTTTACTGCAAAATATGAGAACTACAATTATTTACCAACATAATCAATATATGGGATTTATACATTATTGTGTCACATAAGATCCTATTAAACTTGATACTGCATACCTCAGTATCCATTAGAGTTTACGGTATTAGAATAGTAATCTTTTTTTTTATTACATTTCTATTACTTGAATGGCATTTTTGAAGCATTCGAACATATGAATATATATTGCAAAGTATACAAAATTGCTTTAAAATAGGCAGTCAGTAGGTTCAGGTTTTGTAAATAACTTTGACGATGTAAAAAAATACTATAGTTTTTTAAAGTACATACGTTTATCTGTTTTTTCTTATACAAAAATCAGAAAACGTTAAGATTATATAACTAACTAGCTGTGCGCGCGATTTCGTCCGCATCGATCTGAAAATATATTTTTTTTAACTTTTTTCAATTCTACTTTATTGGTGATAGCGTGATGTTCAATAGCCTAAAGCTTTCTTCAATGATTGCTCTATCAAATACAAAAAGAATATTTGAAATCCAACTTGTAGTATCTAAGATCAGCGTGTTCAAAAAAACTTTTTCGCTTCATAATAGTAATATAGATATAAGTTTAGAGTTACCTTTGCCCAAGGATGACTCTTGATCTGCGGAAACTTGAACTCTGTATAGTTGGGATTCATCTCTCGTATTTGTTCACGTGTTGGCGTACCTAATACCTGTAAATAAAGTTTATTGGTATTTATTGACTGATTAGCAACTAATAATATTATTTCGAAAGTAAGTGCAAAACAAATCGACCCTGTGATTTCTCATCATAATATGTAATTACGGGTACAAACTCAAATAATTATTTGGGCATAAAACAATTTTACAGTCCTATGTCGTATCAAATGTGATGCAAAGACACATCTGTCGGTGTAATGATAGCGTTCGTTTAAACTTGATTCCTAAATCTTAACTTAAGTATTCTAATTAAAAATCACATTGATCATAACGAAAACAGTATTATGAGATGATTAAAATTAACTGACCATAGCAAACGTCCGTATGTTTACTTTAATCGAAATTAAATTCAGTTACTAATAATAAAATAACCTGAGTAAGTGTAACATAACCTTGATAGAATTATTTCATATAAAAAACTCATTCGTCATTAATTTCAAAAAGTTACTCTTATCAAAATTTCCATATGAAGCTGTTTTTTTTAAATCACACCATAGCGTAATGCAAGCGTAAGTTTAACCCTTTAATCATGAAATTTAGTAATTCTATAGCCATACTTTTTTCCTTGCCTGCACAAATCACGATATGGCTAACTGAAACTGACACCAGACGTTACATGTATCTGTACCGCAGCACAATTAGCTTGCCTACAAACTCTAACAATTATGATTCTAAGAATACACCTTTGAGAATATGTGTATATTATTTACTAAGATGTGCTTGAGAAGTTTAGGCACAAGTAAAGTCAATTCTATTTCTGCAGATTCAAAGCCCGGCTTGTAATACAACGAAATTTCGGAATTCGCTATAATGGTTTATTTGAATTGATAACTTTATAGACTAATAGTAAACGTAAACTTTATGAGGGAAACTGAACGTTTGATAAATCTTGTACAGTAATATCACAGTATGTAAAGAGTAATATAAACCACTGATGTTCTTGGCGTCTGAAATAATCAGGATGATTTTTAAATTATGTTCTGTTGCCATTATTGAAGGTAATATTATTAATACGTAGAAGGTTTTGCCTTGACTAAGAAATCCTGAAATCAAATACTTTATTCAATTTAAGGCTTCAGAAGGCGCTTATGAACGACAAAACTACCAACAGTTCGGAAATAACCCAGTCATCGCGAAGAAATAACAAGAAAATCGATTTGTTTATATAGTAGGTAATTGACCCCAGCGACGACACAACTACCCCCCCATCACTGCTTATAGCCACTGCCTATAAAAGGGCAGCTAGACCGCCGGTGCGCTCACTAGGACATGAATCTCCCGTCCATATACGCTTACATACGTATGAACTCACTAAGAAGTTCTTTGAAAAAGCCGAAGCTCACTCGAATCCCGAAATAGTAGAAGCAGTCAACTATACTGCAAATCCTCAAGCCGTTTAATTCGCACGTCGGCCACGAAACTGCTTCACCGATCCTGTAGACGACATCACCAGGGAAAACGCGCTCCTTCCTGCCGTCTCTTCAAACCGTTCGTGTCCGCGCACACGCCCACGTAACCGCAGGTCTCGCCGCCGAGGCCTTACGGTTAATTTCACTCCCGCACACCCGCCGCGGCCTCCTTCTGCAGACGCTCGAGCCTAGGTCCGATCCTCCGGAAAGGAGCCCTCGAGCGACTCTGCTCGCGCGATACAGTGACACTCCACAACACTGAGAATACAACACCACACTGCATACCACCCGTGCTCACCCACACGCTAAGTACACGGTTCTGTAAGGGACCAAAAACCTGCGACCCTGCCAGTTGTTTGGCTTTTTTTTTGTTCCTTCTTGTTCTTATTGGTTACTTTTGTTATTAACCTTTACCTCATGTTCAATTAATAAAATTCTAAGTTATTTCAGATAAAACAAGCACCAGTATACTAGTTGAACCACGGTAGCTCACGATCGTTTTAATGCGAGGACTACGTCCCTCCAACTCCGACAGTTCAAACTTAAAACAGTACAGTACAATCCATTCCACCGACTTCCTTGCCTCTCTTAACAATAGTAATTTATCTAAAAGCCTACTCCAGTAGGCCAGTTCTTATTATCTTATATAATACTTTCTCTTCCGGCAGCAGTCCATGCCAAGGGCCAGCCACAACGGCACCCTTGTGCCCGCTGCCTCGGGGATGAGTGCCCTCAGCATTCGCCCCAAAAAAGTCCTGCCAAGCTGTAAAAGCCCCTCCGGCTAACAGAGTATGTCCTGTCGAAAAAAAAAAAAAAAAAAAACCACCGTCCCGTGCACATCAGTCATATTGCGTTAGCGTTAGGCCGTAGCAAACTTGTTTTTTTATTAAGAATTTCTGCTTCTGATTGATAAAATCAGAAGTGGGATAAGTAACTTCTAGCCCACAGAAACGAGGAACAGAGTAGTTTTAGTAAAAATGACTGGTGGATCCAGTCGTAGATCGCAACGTCGTTCTAGTAATAGGTCGCAGTATCGGTCACGTAGCCGATCGAGAGTTTCAACGGTTACGGCGTCGTTTTTGTAGTAAAACACACAGTACGGGTCGTGTGCGGCCTCGTAGTACGTCGCGGCGCCATCGTCGTCATCACAATACTAGATCACATTCCCTCGTCGCGGATGCGTCGGTCCATAATACTTTGAACGAAATCATGAACCGTTTGACGTCAATCGAAAACAGTTGCGTAACGAGTGAACCCAATAAAACAATAGTGCGTTGTGACCTTTGTAACGTCCGTGATACCACTGAGGTTCGGGTGACGTCTCAATTGAACGTGTCCAGACGCTACACACCGAAACCCCATACGTGTTGAGGACGGGTTTTGAGTCAGGGTAAGGTGAGGCCGAGCCCACATAAGGTCGAGGCCCTTGTAAGTTCACCGGTTCCTAAGAACGTTCGGCAGAGTTGTGAAGGTTCTACCAAATGGACAATATGAGCTTAAAACTGCTTAGCGGCAGTTATGGAAAAACTATACAAGCAACGGCGCAGTATATGGTGCCTTGGCGTGGCGAGTGGTGCCCTGAGACATGTGCAGCCTTTTTTCAGGGTATGTACAAGCTTTTGTTATAGGAACTACAGGCTTATCTAGCCTTGGCGTTCACAATCTAGCCTTCAGGCTTATTAAAGCTTTGGCGTTTATTATCCGAACTACAGGCGTAAGGCCTTGGCGTTCCATTATCTTAACTTCAGGCTTAAAGCCTTGGCGTTTATTATCTGAACTACAGGCGTAAAGCCTTGGCGTTTATTATCTGAACTACAGACGTAAGGCCTTGGCGTTCCATTATCTGAACTTCAGGCTTAAAGCCTTGCCGTTCATTATCCAAACTTCGGGCGTATTGCTCTGGCGTTCGTTGAACTACAGAACTAACATGATCTTGGCGTTCATTATACTTTAGGCATGTCTGCCTTGGCGTTTTACTTTCATACACAGCCTGGATGGTGACAACGACTGGAAGCTCAGCTGGAGCTTGTGTCGAGGGCGACACTTGGCCAGGAGAGGCCGTGTAGGCAATTGACCCCAACGACGACACAACTACCCCCATCACTGCTTATAGCTCCGCGCTCACCCCTCTAGTTCAGGTGAAGCTGTAAAAGCCCCTAGGGCTAACAGTGTAGGTCCTTTAAAAAAAAAAAAAAAAAAACCGGTGCGCTCACTTAGATCCGAGCGTCTGTCGCGTGCACATCAGTCGTATTGCGTTACGCCGTTATGCGTTAGGCCGTAGCAAACTTGTTTTTTTATTAAGAATTTCTGCTTCAGATTGATAAAAATATGTATATTTTTAGGTACATATTTTATTTATAAATATTGCATTTACAATATTTATTAGCGAATGCGCAAAGAGTGGTTCTAATTTCAGACATCACCATCGTTCACATATTGCTCCATCCTAGAATAGCCATTTGCGTCTAGCCCAAACTACTAAGAATAGTATCCCTTCCTTTTTTGACCACTCTTTACGCAACTGAATATAGAAAAAGCCATTTTAAGTCAAGACTATGAAAGCAGTACAAATACGAGAGAATGTATTATCTGAGTTAGAACACTTTTTTTAAAGAATTAATCAAATACAAAATTTCATACAGTTTAAGAAGTCCGTGACGCCTAAAAACCAAATATAATACGGATACGGATTAGTTATCTGATAGTTATAAATAATTTCAGTTATAGTTTAATTTCATACAGTTTAAGAAGCCCGTAACGCCTAAAAACCAAATATAATACGGATACGGATTGGTTATCTGATAGTTATAAATAATTTCAGTTATAGTTATTACATTCTTAAAGAATTTTAATCGAAAGGTAAACAGTTATTATAATAATTCAACTTCGTAAGCTATCAACATAAACTTTATTTTAAATAATTCTCTTCCCAATACGTCCCTGTCCGTAATGATTGAAAACCATTATATGAGATTCGGTTACCGAATTACATAACAACACCCCTGCTAATAAAACGTTCAGTATATTATTTTAAGTAAATTCGTATAGATTACCAATATTGTACTATAATTTATTTGCATTTATTTAAATACGTGAATACGTGAGTATGTATGTTAAAGTTTATTTTATTCTCTTCCCAATACGTCCATGTCCGTAATGATTGAAAACCATTGTATGAGTTTCGGTTACCGAGTTACATAACAACACCCCTGCTAATAAAACGTTCAGTATATTATTTAAAGTAAATTCGTATAGATTAACACTATTGTACTATACTTTATTTGCATTTATTTAAATACGTGAATACGTGAGAATGTATGTTAAAGTTTTTTTTATTATTATGTAAAAGTTGTACATTATTATTTGTCACTATTCGACCGGTACAGCTACGATACCAAATTATTACATTGACAGAATGCATTATATACTCGTATAGATAGTTTCAATAGCCCCCTCAGATAGCCTCAGTGCCCACTAAGGGGCGGTACTACCCACCTTGAATGAAAACCTATGATCTAGATTTATAATGTTGTCATCTATTTCTAAGTAGCCGTCACCCGCCAGCTACGCTATGCTTCATTTTTTAGCAACCGCAATTTTTCAGCCATATTTAGATTATTTTACATAAAACCTTGACAAATTATAAACCTAAACCTTCCTCATGTATCACTATATCTATTGCTGAAACCGCATGAAAATTAATTGAGTTGTTTTTGAGTTTATTGCGAACAGACAGACGCGGCGGGGGGACTTTGTTTTACAACACGTAGTCATAACCATAATATTTGTTTGGCATAGCGATATTTTGGGCTATAATTGTAAACTAGCACTTAGCACAATTATAACTAGTGCTGTAGTAACTATTCATATAACAAATATAGATAAATTAGTACTAACATTAAACAACCAGACATATATTTACATAACTGTCCACATTACAACTGAATAGAATTCGATAAATAAAATTTCTGTAACGCTTATTGATAAACTATGTTTTAGTTTCTTTTGGTAGTGCGTAAGTGTACAGTTATTATTATCCGACGCTCGAACACGCAACATATATGTATTTGTCCGGTCACGAATCTGGAAAACTTGAAGTTGAATACGAAAAACTTCCAACCACTGGTTTTGTTATTTGTTAATTTTCTACGCAATAGACCGTCGCCCGGGAAGTTGTCGCTTAAAATCGAATAGCAAATCTATTGGAACCATCGTTATTAGTGAAATCAAGACAACCTCTTCTTTGTATTTTCCCTTGATCATTGATTCATTGATATTTTTCATTAGCCTTTTTTACAGCTAGTCTCGTTACATTGCATGGTCGTATTAGTAGTGTTGGTAGACACTGAGATTATTCGTCATTTGTATTTGTCCCAGCGAAAATGGTCATATAACAGCCTTTGTTTACTTTTTTACATTTCTACTTTATTGACTTGACGGAGTTAAAGTATTTCATTGATGTGACCCTCACAAGGCTTGGACTATAGTCGAGAGTATGGCACAATCCAACTATACATGAACATATTGTCCTTTTAACTTCACTACTATTCTCTGCAACATATCACCTACATCATTACTTTTTGGGTATCGCTTAGAACACTTACAGTCGATCATAAAGAGTGAGTTATTGTTCAACTCCAAAAAAGGTCCATTTATCATTTGTTTTATTATTATTGCATTTATTTTTTGAAAAACTGGATCACATGGGATTTTATATTAAATGAGAGTAACTTATTAGAACAAAATCAACTTTTATTAGTAAAAATTGTGAGGTGGTAGTCCAGACAATATGAATATATTCAAAAATTCTTTGGAATAGTTAACTACGTCATGCTAGTTGATAACTGGTTTGAAGAATAACTGACCTCGAAGAAAATTCTGAATGTTTTAATTGAACTGTTTGTGAAATGAAACTGTTTTAATTTTTAATGTTGGCTAAGAAATGGTTACAATCACTTCCCATCTCATTGTGCATTTCTAAACGCAAGCATAAATATTTGAAAAGCAATAAAAATGTCAACCCGATTTTTAAAACTAAAATACGCCATTATCCGAATGTTGTGGATATATATGATGTCGATTCGAAACTTTTATTTAAATACGTTCTTTATTTTGAGGGAACAGAGTGAATCTATTGAATCGACGGGATGAACATTAAATGTTTGACAGTTACGAACGAAACCCATAAACATATTGTATGGGAAACGTTTTATTTTTTATATTTTGTTTTCGTCGATTTTTAAATGTTTTTAATAGTTACTCTGATATTCGGGACGCTGATAAATACAACAAATCAATTTGAGTATTCTATATCTATGAGTGCCAATACACACCTACATATAACACCAAATACACAGATTTGGAGACATATAATTTAAAAATCTCGTTAACCACCTGTTTCTACCTACAAAGTTACTTGTTTATCAATAAATTACAAGTTTCAACTTTGAAATAAAATTACTTAATCATTTTATACCAATCATCATTTACTCGCATACTAGAAAACAAATAAATGAACTAATCAGCAGTTTAAAATTTTCTCACACTTATATAATTGTCAACTGCGCACGTAATTAGGTTCTTACTACTAAGTAATATAACACCTGTGATGTGTTCGGCTGAATTCTACTTTATGCTCTTTTTATAATAACTAGATGTGCCTGCGACTTCGTTTACGTGGAACTAAAAATTATTTGATAATTTTTGCCTATTTTGCACCCTTTTTTAATACAGCTTTGCTCCTATTAGTGATAGCGTGATGTTAAATAATCTAGTCTCTCTCAATGATTGGTCTATCAAATACAAATAAGTATTTTATAAATCCGAGTAATGGTTCCTAACATTAGCGCGTTTAAACAAATAAACTTTTCCGCTTTATAATATTAATATAGATGGGTTCAGTGAATTCTTACTAATATTATAAATGCGAAAGTAAGTTTGTTTGTTTGTTTGTTTCGCTTTCACACCTAAACCACTGAACCAATTATGATGAATTGTGGTATAGAGATAGATGAGAACCTGGAGACGGTGATATGCTACTTTTTCTCACGAAAACCTTATTGATAGTGGGGTAAAGAGTGGGATAAACTTTGTATGATACTTTTTATTTCGTCATCCGATTTGTTTGACTAAATCAATAATAACTCAAGCGAAGCCGCAGGTAAAAGCTAGTAAAAGTATAAAGTTACTACAATAAATACCTTGATTATCTCAACTAATTGATCGACTCCAGAATCACCGGGGAATATTGGTTGACCCAACAATAGTTCTGCGACAACGCAGCCCGCGCTCCACACATCTGTATTAGCATAAACACAAAATTTCTGACATCTGTCAAACAAATATAAGAGAGGAAACTACCGTTGATTGAAGCAATGGTAGTTCAGTGGTAGCATGTAAAGACGAGTTTATACCCCTGCAATTAGCTTCAGCTTTCGGTAAAGGAAAACATCGTTATAAAATCATATTATCATGGTGGTAGCGGTGTTTCTAATGACTATCTGGCTAAGCTGTTAAGTTGAAAATTTGCTGCCAAATACCTTTAGATGTGTTCTCGCAATTACATTTGAGAGCCAGTCCCGCCACTAAGAGCTTAGCATGTTCACCATCTTGTACCACGTCGTCATTTAAGATCAGCTGAGATTGTGGCTATAACGCCCAACCTATAAGCTATATAAAATCTCTCAAATTACAGGAAAATTTTTCATACCCAATTAAAAAGTATTTATGATATCTTTATAATAAATTATGAATTGTTGTTCATAAGTAACCCTTGATCTATTAAAATAATGGCTATTAACGTACGGCTTTTAATTTGCAAAGATCAATCTTTAGGAGGTTACAAAAAAAAGCGGCAGTCTTTGGGGACGGCCTATAGAAGTGAAAACTAACTTATGAATTGTAGTGTCAAGCTATCTCATGGGAAGCTTGCGGTGACGATGACACGAGTTTCACGCGTTTTGTTCATCCAAAAAGTACACATAATATACACAGTATACATATAGCTTATGGAAAGCGTTCGGTGACGATGACGCCAGCTCCATGATTTTTGTTCACCCAAAAAGTGCTCAACGTTCCTATAGAAGTGTTCACTTCAAAAATCTTTTTTTTTAGATTTATGGCGCTTACGTTGTTTTTCCTGAAAAGGCTCGATATGTACGGATAGTACACGATGTGTATTTCTGACTCGGTAGTGACTGTTATGTGCATGGTGATTGATGGTGGCGGTCACTGTTGTGTTTTTGTTTGGTATGCTATATTTGAGGGCTACCAGCTGCAATATTATCAAGACGCTGAGATTATTATAAGCCACAGCTGAATTAGTATTTTGTTTTTTTTTTTTTTTTTTAATAGTTTATAGGTTTTCAAGTTATGGCTACAATCTCACCTTAAGTGACAATGTGGCCTAAGAAGGTGAACACGCTATACCTGTGGAGGGACTGACTTAAGTGCAACTGTCGAAAAACACACACACGGTATTTGGAGGCGGATTTTCAACTTAAGGGTGATAGTTAACCAGGCGGGTATCAGAAAAAGCCGTAACACCATGCGATTTCTCAGTGATCACCGTAATTTTACCATCGTACTATCGTACCATCAATCATAGTGTGGTCACTATGCCGTGCTACCATAAACAGCTTTGTTTACAACTTGACCAGTTGCTTTTAATAGAAACCATATAAGTAACTCTACCAATTATCAAGATCCAATTAGCTTAACCCTTAAAAGACCATTTTTATTTGTAGACGATAACACCTATAGTTACAAAATATTTTAGGTATGATAAGTGCAAAACATTTAGCACACAATGGGACGTTACACTCGTTAGAAATTTTCTTTGTACTTCTCTGTTACAAATATAGGACTACGTGGTATCGATAGTAAATTTAATGTCCTAAAAATGATTTAATGTGGTAAAACATGTACTGGTACATACAGTGTACCGGGAGTCTCAAAAGGGTTAAGAGGTAAAAAGTAATTATTAGTGAAATGTAAACACGCGAGAATATTCTATATTTTATATTTGACGAGTAAATTTATTATTATCAATTTCCTTCACTTAATTTTTTTATGTACAGGAATACCCAATTATAAAATTATTCATTTTAGTAGTACAATGGCATCTCTGTAACTCGAACCTCGTTAAGTTATAATTCTGAGTAAGTGGAAAAAATGCCATTCCCTTGCGCTGAACCTCTAAATACACGGTATCTCGTATTATTTATACTTTGTAACGCAAACAAAATATTATTTCTCTGCGGGGTATAGATAGTATATATTTATACTGTATAAATCAAATTTCATAAAGCAGACTCAGTAAGTCGTAGTTACGAAAATATTATGGCGTCTCGATATATAATACAACTTCCAGTATAATAAAACTCGAAAAAATACTTAGAAAACGCGCCTTTCTAAATCGAAATTTCTGCGATAAAATTTTTTGTACCTTGAATTTCTTCTCGCTGTTAAGTTGAAAACTCTTTACTATATATTGAATTTGTATACTTACCAATTTTTGTGGTGTAATCAATGGCGCCAAAGATAAGTTCCGGAGCGCGGTAGTATCGCGAGCATATGTAAGAAACATTTGGTTCCCCGCGTACAAGATGTTTCGCTGATCCGAAGTCACACAATTTTAGTACACCGGTCTTCGGATCGAGAAGCAAATTCTGCGGTTTGATGTCTCGGTGGCATATACCAAGTGAGTGGATATACGCGAGGCTTCTGAACAGCTGGTACATGTATAGCTGTCAAAGACAAAACACACAATATTATTGAAGTGAAACTTCTATAAGAAGGTTTGGATAGGGAGTAATTTCATGTCGTGTTTTTAACATTTAATTTGGATATCCAAAAATAACAACTGTTTGTTTATAGTTTTAAGTTTTCACTTCTGCCGGCAGTCCTCATAACTGCTTTAATTTTAAGTGGATTACATCACGACAACGCTCCGCGAGGTAGTTGAATGAGCCGCTACCAACATTCACATGGTGACAAACTCATCACATTGTCACCTTTTGGTTTGTCATTCCGGTATCAGCCAATGTGTATTAAGCAATGATGGCGCAGTAGTTCCGTGTTCGGACGTTATGTTAATGGACGCGAGTTCGAATCCTTGCAATGAGCACATGTTTTGGGTGAAGGAAAACATCTTGACAAAATCATAACATGGCTGTAGAAGCCTTCGCTCAACAGGGAAATACTATTATTATGTGAAATTTGTCAAAAATAAAAGTAATAATCTCAATCCCAAAAACGATTCAAATTTAAAAAAATCCAAATAAAGCTTTAAGTTAAAGAGCCAAATCGATTCCTTTTTGATCATTCTTTTGCAAGCACAGATATTCTATTGACGGACAAGTTTTCATATTAACTATGTATTTCTAGACTTTTCAATCATTATTAATTTAGTTATGGAGCACTAACCTTTATAAAACTAATAGGTATGGTTTGTTCGTCTTTGGAGTAGTGACGTGCAACTTTATACACTGTCTCAGGTATGTACTCCAGCACCAGATTCAGGTACACTTCATCTTTCTGTAAACATACCATATAATTGAAATACCTCAATGAACCTTATTATTGAAATAAACATAGAACTAAATTCAGTAGTGCTAACGTATCACAAATTTGTTTATTACTGTTTAATTATTATTGAGTCCTTTTTTTAGTTAAAATTTAGTTAACAAAGAGAACAATTCGCAGATTTTTATACTGCTATATTATCAAATAATGATATATAGATGAATCGACGACTTCAGCAAACATAGAGAAATAAAATATTGAAAAAACGAAATGATATCAACCTGAAATATTTAATCGGTGAAATAGAATTTTAAATTGTCTGACTATCCAAGGCTTTAATGTTATCCGATGTTGGCATAGTTTAAGTCCTTGAAAACAAATCGAAAACGTTTTCGACTGTCGCAAGAATTTACAATAGCTAAACAAGAACTATATTTGCACAATCACTTAACGCATTTTTCACGTGTCATGGCAGTTCAATAAAAATATTTTTCATCTAATGAAAAATATAATTTTTAATAGCGAAACAATGTTTTGGTTCATCATTAACCATTTATTCCTATTCTTGGCTATAATCAAAATCATTAATTTACAGTATAACAAATATAATAAATGCATTGATTATAACTATTGTTTGGGCATCTTATAACATAAATAATTTTTGTGAAATTGTTTAATTGCAATAAATTACAAGTCATTTTCTGTGAAATATGTTACATATAAAAAATATACGAATTTCATTATTTTAAAATACGAGAAGTATTATCTTTTTTTTATATTATCGTTTTTCCTGTTCAACAAAGTTCTTTTTTAAACTAATTATAAAAATCGTACGGAAATGAAACATTTTAGAAATAACGTATATTGTACCTTGGACTTTGATACCAAATAAATGACATTACGACGAAACTCTATTGTAAAAAAAGGAAACATTTTATGCTATTAGAATGAAGAAAAAAAATTTACATATATTAAATTGCAGTCTCTGAATTTTTGTAATTGTTTTCCCTGTATATTTAGATATATGCTACGTAAAATGATACAAGAGTTGACGTATTAATAAAATGGCGACTTTTTAAAAGTAACTTACATTTAACTTGTCACCTCGAAAACAGAATAATGACTGTCTATTTAGATTTCTGTTTCTTCCAACTCCTAATTTTCTCAACTCTGAATTTGAGTGATAAGGATCTTAATATTTTGAATATACTGTCTAGCCTTAATTTCCAGTAACAAAATTATGGATTGACAAGTAGTACGTAAAATGTAAAATCTCGTTTTTTAATTATTTTGTTTAGGGCAAATCCTCCTATTGGCCTGCTAATGTTCCGAATAGTATCATAAATTATCTTTTACAATATTATCCGATATAAATTCAACTATAATTTTATAAATCAAACACAATATCTTTTAGAAACTCATAAAATATAATAATTTTGAAAATTTTATATATGTTTATATAACTTAAAAATGGCAGTGGGAATGCTGAGCCAAACATTAAATTATGTGTCAAGCAAGTAGCAGTTAGATTGTATAATTTTGATAAAATGATATAGGATTGAATATATACACATAATTATGTTTTAAATTCATTAATGAAAAATGAATACATGGGGCTCGACCGCTGATATGAATGGATTGTTGCTTAAAAATGACAGCTTTATGATATGTTTTAACTTGCTCACAATTTGCAAAAATAGTTAATTGGTATTTGAGGTTACCGAGCAATAATATACAGATTACAATATTCTGAGTTCGATATGCAAATGAAATTGCCTTAATTGCCATTAAACTTAACCCTTAACAAAAAAAAAACTGTGTGACTGATAAAATGCAGAGTAATAATATAGTTGTATAAATTTCAATATAATTTAAATTACTGCAATTATTTTCAATAAACCAGTTATCCTACCGGAACCTGTTTATAATGAAAATAAATTAACTCGCCTTTTGTAAAAAATATTAATATAATTTTATAATATAATAATAATTTTACTAAATACTGCGGTAAACATATCGAACTAATTTCTAATAATAGAAACAGAATGTAGATAAGAGATCGATAGTAGGTGTAGTCGTTTCTCTTTCATTATTTCTATTTTATCACTATAATATTGTTCAGTAACCGTACTCCAATTTAATAGACCAAAATGTGCGTTAGCACACTAGCACAAGAATCTAATTATTCATAAACATACTGCGACATCAAGTGACTGCATTGCGTTTAACAGTGAGCTCACAGCTGCGGGCGCTGCCGCCTTCCCCAAATAAAACACAGAAAATATTATAACAGGTACGGTACACAAGGATTATATTTATTGATTTAAGTAAAACACTACCGTTTTAATGTGAAATAGGGAGATATTTTATACAACGTCAAATTTAAAATAAATCTTGACAGCATGTTGCATTGATCGAATAAGCAGACTCAAAGAACTTTTCACAAATACAGAGAATATAAAATATAACAGTAATATGCACGAAGTTATTACTTACATACGGCTAAACAAAGTTTTTATCTGTGTTTAGTAGTTTTGTTAGGTTTATATTCAAGGTAAATATAATGTAAACCCGAATCTAGACTACATAGATATATACATGTTATAGATAGATATATATGTTGACACTCACCTTTTCTCCGCTGGAGTAAAAGAAGTATTTCAGTTTGACAATATTACAATGTTCAAGTCGTCGCATAATTTGAAGTTCACGGTTCTGTAATGATAATTTTTTGTCATCAAAATAATTTCAATATTATTAACTGAATGTTTATTATAACAATGACCAAACTTACCTTAAACCTTTTATCCTGCAGCACCTTCTTGATGGCAATAAGCTCGCCGGTCTCGCATAGTTTGGCTTGGTACACGACGCCGAAGCTGCCGTTACCGATGAGTTTCATGTCGGCATAGCTAACTTCTTGAGGACGGTCAGGGCCCTGCCCCGGCGTCGCAACCACGGTTGTCACCTTTGAGCCGTCCTTACCTGTAACGCGACAAAACAATAATTAATACCGAGTTATTCCGTACTTTTCACCCAGTGCTCGGTATTATTTCTATGAGTAGACAACTGTAATCCTATATCTTTTGCAAATCGCTCGACATTCGTAGCTACAATATAATTCAGATTCACAAAATTGCATAATAAATAAATAAATAGTGCAATTCTTAATATAGTAAAGAATTTTAGAAGCACAAGATAGCGAAAATAATATTTTTCACAGATAAATTAAAGAAACTGTGAAAGTAAGAAGAAACGTGCTCACATATCATTTTGAATAGCCTCTCTCTAATGCAAATGAGTACGAGTAATAAATGAATATATTTCATAACTGCGTCTATACGACGCAAAGACTATACTTGGAAAGGTAATTGCTCATATTACGAATGGTTATCTAATTACTATAACATCGCTTATATTGCTGAATAAATGTAATATTGCGACAGTGTTATAAGAAACCAACCTTCATCCGATTTGTTGCTACTATCTGAATAATCTATCGTATTTATTTCAATTTTTTTCATAATTATGTAAAAAAAGTTAAAAAATATGTAAACGACCATCTGGAATATGGATTGAGCAACGTCATTTATGACATGTAAACGATGTAAATGTTTAAAGGTATATTTTAGATCTCCTTATTTCTATTTATGTTTAGGGTTATCAGCAAAACTGATTGTTTAGGGTGATACATTGTAAAATATTAAACTCGTGGCCTATTATACCATAACTATCACTAATAAATGTTTAATTTAGTAAGTCGTAGTCAACGCACAATGAAACCAAACATTTTTAGGTTGAACTAACTTTTTACTGATAAACTCACATTCATATGCATTTAAATTTATACCATTCTTCCTCCCTTTGTTTACAAAATAAAAATTACCAGCTATAAATAAAAATATCCAATTACAATTTACAATTAAATTACAAGCTTACAATTAAAATGAAATAAGAAAAATTTTGATAATTTTATTAAGGTATAAAAATAATTATTGCAAATATATTTATAATAATTACCTAGGACTAAAACAGAACAATACTAAACAATAACATGTTGATTTTTTTTTACATTTACATACAATCGGACTTGTAGCTAACACCGGGCAGGTGCAACCTTCTATAGTACAGAATATACACCGTTTAATTTTTCTAGGTAACGACAATGTAGCTGATCTATATTTAAACCATTCTTATATTTTATCTGAGTAAATTATTTTTGTTTTAGTGTATCTTCGAAATTGGATCGTAATAGATCTAAAGAGCTGTGTACACTTTGACCTATAAGTAAATTTAGGGGTGTTACGAACTACGGTGTGTGGTGTGGAAATATAAACTTATAAAAAAATGTGTAATGCCTGTTGTCAAATTTACTGTTTTATGTTTCGCCTTTTTTACAATTTTAATACTTTTAGAGCATTCTCGGCAACTCGATTGCTTTTTTGTTTATATGGTGGTACTGTGGTATGCTTAACACCTACATTTTTAATATAGTTTTTAAATTCGTAACCATTAAATGATGAGGACCATAGTCGGGTACCAGCTCTCTCGGAAAATCGAACTGTGCATATAATTGACATAATTTACTAATTGTGGGTTTGATTACTACACTAAGTAATCGAAAGTACTTGAAACACTTCTTCCATTTAGAATGTGCATCGATAACAAGTAAAAAAATATGAAAAATCAATGATATCACAATTGTTGTGGCCACATCCACGGGTGGATTCATGTCGAAGGTAAGCGGATCTCTGGCTCGTTCGACGTTCGCATCAATACGTAACCAAAAAACGTAATTACATGTTAAATTCTTGCATTTTATTAAACCATCAGGGTTTATTAAAATAATCATTTCTATGGAACGATGCACAATCCAAGCGATATCAAAATTAAATGAAGCCCTATTCAATACTCAAACTTTATATCATAATATATTATTTATATCATATAATTTTATTAAATATCATAACATAATTCTTTCAATTTGTAATACTTCCATTTAGTCCTGATGTTTCCTATTACTTCTTATAATAACGAATCTTAGTTAATCTTAATGTTTTGTAGATATCAGGGGAACGTCTTTTTTCACTATATGTGGCAAGCTTATAGTCCATAAATTATACGAGTTATCTACCGTGAAATTTGGTTAAACCGAAAATCCTTCTCAAGAAATCTGTACGTAAATCTTTTCGGCTGAAATTAATATGTGCGATACATGTACACCTGGACATTCGACACCGCAAGGCATGCGCTGTTTCAGCGCTGCTGCTACTCGGTATGGCGAAGCTTCACAACTTACACAACACGACAACGCGATATTGAAATGTGTTAGGATTGGAACAGTGATTCATTTCATTTTTATGTCTTTAAAGGCATAAAACCACGTAAATTAAAGGACTACTCAAATTACATATTCATCTAATAGTTAACTAATCCGAGAAAAGCTTCATTTCCTTTGTAGTTTTAGACACTGTGGTAATATTAATAGCATTTACATTTTCAATATCAGTATTCGTATTTGTCTATAACGTAACCTTAATAAGAAATTGATTATTGAAAAAAAAAACAATACTACAATTTCGGTGCCACGACACTATCTGCAAAAACTTGTAATACTTTCAATAACCTCGGCAAATGGGCTATTTTGAGTACCCGTAATAATTAAATCATCAAAATAACAAGTAACATAAGGTATGCAAAATAATTTTAATCCATCAATCTTTGGATTTTTAAGGAGCGTATTTAATCCCAATAGGTAATCGACTATAAGAAAACATTCCTTGATGTCACAATCTTATTCAATTTCCTGGACGATTAATTTCATAAACACTGTAAATAAGCTTGACTCATAACAAATTACGCTAAAGAATTTACCACCTTGTAAGGATGTAAAAATGTGCTCAATCGGTCACAGTGGATATTTATTATCGACCAGAACCGGATTTAGTACTTTAAAATCCTCACACTAGCGTTCCATTTTTGTTGATAACGGGCACTACAGATGTCCCTCCACACACTCATCTTCACACTTCACGCTATAATCGAGCTAATTCTGTATCGACAGCGGATCGCAGAGTGTAGGGTACTGGCCGTACGCGTCTCTGCACTGACCTTGCATCTTTTTCTAACTCAAATTTACTTAGCTACTGCTTTAATATGACATTTTATATTATTTGCTCCTGGTAATTTCGAGTAATTTATTTTAAATACTTTTACCCAATTACGATCAAATATCGGTAGACTATAACTATCAATAAAAATATTGTCCTCGATACATAATTAAATTAGACGGAGTAAGTGTTAACTTAAAATCCGAAAATAGTTTTACATAAGTTTTGTATGAAATAACATTTACTGCCGCGCCAGTATCATCCTCCATAGTTCAATATTATTGATTTTAACGTTTACCTATTAGCGGTCATCATTTGACTCAGTGCTTTTCTCGTCTTGCTGGTGTGTCCGCTTATTACCCGATTCGAAGTCCACTGAACTTGTTAATTAACACTCCACACCAGACACGTAACACTCCCTTTATATCAGAGAACAGTACTTTGCTGCTGATACCAGAAACATCGGTAACACCGCCTGGATCCTGGACGTGCCTCGGTATTTCCATCAATATGCTGGATGCGATTTTTTCCACGGCGCTCGTAACGTGGTGGTATCCATGACCAGATGAAAACCGTCGACTCATGACTCTTGTTAATTTTACATCGAACAAGGCATCAATACCGGTGCCGGATTGGCTGGCCGCCCTAATCGGTTTGGATTCGCGCAAGTCCGCCTCCGACATTGCCAGTTTCGTGGCACGGTTAAAAATCACCTCGTGATCTTTAACGAACTTTTTTTCTAAATAACCGGAATACGAATTAATCTCGTAGATTTTTCTTTAGAATATACATGAAAATTTAGAAGCCTTAGTTACTTTTTAAAACTATACTACATAATCCGATATTGATTGACATTCT
Source organism: Actias luna (assembly GCA_039707435.1). Taxonomy (NCBI): domain Eukaryota; kingdom Metazoa; phylum Arthropoda; class Insecta; order Lepidoptera; family Saturniidae; genus Actias; species Actias luna. Next base: position 8,096,166 of record JAZHAC010000002.1, on the reverse strand, counting down.
CATGGCAATAATGAAGCGTTTTTGTGGTAAATGATTTTCTACAAAGTTGAGAATATCATCCTACACCATGGTGTTCGACTTCTCTGGATAGCATAACTTAATAATTATATCTACTGTTTCAGTACCGGGGACCTTGATTGATCCGTTGACTAGGTATTATTTAATTGAAACCACGCTTTTAGCCTGCTTACAAATGTAAGTCGACAATCTACATTTTGATGATCGATAGATCGACAATCTATAAACATTTGATGGTTTAAATTCTTTTACAACACTCATATTCGGTACTACAAATATACTCGTTGTCATTTTTAGTTACACAATTTTTATGAAAATATACGTAACAGCTAACTCCGACACCGGCATCTTGACTCCTAATTTCAAAGTAGCATAAACTTCATATTGATATACCTACACTCACATGTATTCGCATTTATACCAGTAAAAAGTTAAAACGAGTTCTCGTTTGCAGAGTCCTACATAATCGTTTTTGTAAAATATATTTTAAAAACCTTTTAACTAGAGTACAACACTAAGAATTATTGTTATAGTACTGAATTCGACGCTCATATTTTTGTAAGGGTTAATTTTTCACCATGCCTAGTATTCACGCACTACCTACAGAGATGGCAACATTTAAGAAAGTTTTTCATCATCATAGGCTTATTATTCCTATTATTATTATTCTTATTTATTTTTTATTTTATATTATATTTATTATTCCTATATTCCTATGCCTTTTATTTTAATTATAAAAATACGTCAGTAAAATTGAGTTATATTAATATTCCGATATCTTCTAAAGTTGTTTCCGTACTGTTTTATTCGTTTATTGCCACCATAATTTACATGACAAGGATGTCTAAACTGATGAGATAGTTATAGCATTAAAAGCAGATTATCCGCATTGCATACAAATTTTAGAATAACTAATTAACTCTTTAACATATCATTATAGATAATAATTACACAGATATAAGAATGGATATAAAGTTTAACACATGGATTCGATTAATATATTATATATTAAACTGAAGCCCGAAACATCTTCAACATGAATACGGTTTTTAATGGATTTTTTAATGGATCACGGAAAGTACGTGTTTTATCTGGATTAAATTTCTTATTTACAAAGCATCTCTTATGGCTTCTTTTATTTTTTAATGTAAACATTATAAATCCTCCATATCTTTCCTCAGATTCAGTCATATCGATCTGAAAACTACATTCAAATTGATTCCGTACCCTGCAAATGATATTGCCATTTTGACACGAATAATTCTGTTATCTTTTTACATATTTGCAGCTTATAATTAATTACAGAATCCGTTTATAAATATATAAATTGAACGCGTATTTACAATATGCTCATGAAATAAATGTATTTTAGGATAATGTAATCGGCTACGTCATAATCTTGAACTTAATTAAGGCGCAGCGACGTAGTTTTTTGTGCTATAAGAAATCCTTACACTGTACAATCAACTGTCAATTTGAAGAATTGTGGTTGACAATGCACAATAATAAATGAACCGTAGCAACTTAGTTCTCCAAAATGTTGAGGCATATTCACTGAAAGAATTGTAGTACTAATTTAGGAAATGTAGACATTAACTTTAGAGCTAAAAATACTTGAGATCAAGGGGCCTATGATAGTTGTCATTTTTTTTTCTACTATATTTTAATATCTACACAGGAATATGTTTACAGAACGCCTATGTTTGTAAAGGAAAATAATAAAAAAACAAAAAACTAACATTTTTAACTAGATACTTAAGCGCCTATTTGTTATTTGAATTTCATAAAAATGTATACATAATATATTGCAGTGCAATATTAATTTTATATTAAATAGTGTAAATAGTAGTTTAATGTGATTCATGTTTTGGGCACAAGGTTATTAATTTAAAAATTTGAACGTTATAATTTTTTATTTTTATTTGTCGATGTACACCAAAATGCAGTCAGATATAACTACAATAATTTAAAAGAAAAGACGCATGCCACCAAATTATTCATTTATAATAACTAACACTACCTTAAGCGATAAATGTATCTAAAAAATCGATGACCCTAAATAAAGTGTAATGTATCAGGAGTAAATAGATTAATCTTAAAAAACTTATGTTGCCTCGAACAGGGTTACCTGCCACACCCTTAACAAAGTACAAACCCCTATTGACACAGCCCAAGCGCACTCCACCCTTGTTTATTAGCATTCTATCTAAGTACAAGTACATCACTTTAGTTATGTAAGTATACTGTTTGTCATCACGTTAGTTTTTAACTTTAGCCTATATGCGTGTAATCAATAATAAAATACTTTATATAAGTAATTTATACTACAGAATTAAATTAAAAAAATTGGGATTGACTTTGTTCATAGTTTTTCATTTTGATTTGTTAATATATTCATAATACTTCTTCTACTGTATCTATCTCTAGCTTTAATCTATAAATTAAAGAATAGTCATCAAAACACATTAACAAAAGTATATACTCAAATACCTGTTCAGGCGATTTCGACGAGACAACTTCGATTCCATAACTACCATAATTGAATTAACAATTTGGTTACAAGGTTCATTTATTTCAAATTGAATTAGTAACATAATAAAGTATACTTTAACTACATATATATAAAAGTAGCATAACCGGTCACAGAAACAACTTTTTAAGGGTACGTTGCCTTGACACAACGTTGGAAGTTAAACGGAAAATGACATATCTCATTGTCAATTTCATACGGAGACAGTCAGTGGTACACTTTTATGTAACTTTAATAGAATAGCCACAACCAACTGGTCATTAGCCTTTAATAGTTTCTTTTTTATACTAAGGACTTAATGGAACGCCTATGAAGTGGAATGGACGCCCCGTGACCACGAAAGCTGAAAAGCTTTCGAAACGTTAAGATCAAAATTAATAAATAACCGCGATAAAATCCGTTTAAATTAGTTTTATTTCAATGAATAATATTCGCTTAAATATAAGAAATCATTATGGTTTTTTTAATTATAAACAAACCATTTCTAAAATTAATTTTAATTATTTATAAATTTGAATAGTAAATGGATAGCAACTAAACACTTAAATTGTGTTTTTTTTAGTTTATAGATTTAACGTTACGGCCATAGTCTTACCTGATGTTGAGTGTGATGTGGCGCAAGATGGTGGACACGCTAAACCTAGTGAAGGGACTGGCTCCCAAGCGCAACTACCGGACCTACAGGTATTTGATGGCAAATTTTCAACTTGTGTGTGGTAGCTTGCCAAGTGGGCATTACAAAAAGCCCCACCACGCTAAGGTTTCATCACGGTGTTTTCCTTCACCGAGAGCTCAAGCTCATTACAGGGATTCGAACTCACGTTCATTGACGCGGCGTCCGTACACACTACTAAGCTATCGCATCTGTACTAATTTTATAAACAGGAAAGATTTGTATTTTTTTTCTGTAACGAATAAACTCAAGAACTACAGGACCGATTTCAAAACTTTTCTCACCATTAGAATTAGTATGAGTAACATAGGCTATATAACATTGTTTATGAAAATGATGAAATAAAATTTTAGTTGCACGCGAACGGAATCGCTGACACAGCTAGTAAGTGATAAAACCGTAATGTTGTATGGTTTATGAAAAAAAAAACACAAAATTGTTGGTTTGAAGTGGAGTTGAACTCCACTTCAAAATAGGTATTATTTCTAAATAAGCGTTAAGGCTTCCTAAAGCTTATGATAGGAAAATACAAAAAGGGTAAAAAAAAACACTTAGTTGTATAACACCAAGCTGATGATGGAAATAAAATAGCTAAATACCAAGGCAGATTAGTTCCTGTCAGGACACGGTAAACATAATAGACGGCCCCTATCACCCAAAACTAATTTGGGGCATTATAAGTAAAGAATAAAATTAAATCTTCTTTTTAAAGAAAAAGACTTCCGTTTTTTATGTTATCGAAAGCTTATATATATTCAAATGCAGGTATTGTTTGACATACCGAGTAAACGTTGCTCCAAAAGTAAAAAATATTCACGAATGTATTCAAAATGTAAATGTAAAAACACTAATGAAAAAGGATTCCTGAGTTATTAATGTAATATCTTTTCAATGACTATAATATAAAAACATGATTTTTTTATTTCAAAGTATAATATTCTAAGATGTACGAATGGATGTTATTTTGCAATGATACATAAACTGCTGAAAACAGTTAGACCAAAGTTCATAGAAACTATTCATTTTAATAATAATAAATCAAAACGTGCAACGATGCAATTTATCGAATAAAGTGTCCATTATTGTGAAGCTATTTTATCGTAAATTTAATCTAAATAAAGCTAATTTAATCGTAAAAATCCTTGTTATCTGAAATATATGCACAGAGAAAATTACACCCGAAATAGCCAGGGGATAAACCAATGATAATATATTTAATTTTGTTTCTACAACATCAATAATGAAAACAAAACACACGGAATGACAAAAAAAACAAACATGAAACCAAAGTACAGCGAATATCCTCTAAATAAAATAATGTTGTATGGACAATTAGGTTAACACTAAAATATTCAAAAGAAAGAAAATGAATTGAAGGTGTATATAGAGGATTATCGCTTTTTAAAACGAAAGAACACGTAAATAGACTGTGTGACACTACAATCGAACTAATGTTGTGCGCCACATCTAGCACTTACGATGTGATGTAGTAGCCTTCTTTTCCGAAGCCGGCTCGACCTGTTTAGGTGTATCCACGTCGCCTGCGTGTCACAGCAAACAACAAAAGCATCATTAGAACATTGATAGTGTCAACTAAACAAGAATTATAAATAAAAAAGACAAACGATGAAGTGGATATAACAATCAAATTTACATTCTTTATTTACACTCACTGATAGTGCGGCGTAGTTTCTTACAGAAAGAAGTAAGCCGATCGCGAGCACGGCTTAACTGGCCACTTTTTTCGGTATCAAGTAAGCGGATAAGCGAGGGTGCGGATCGCGCAGCAACATCTCCGACGGAGCACAGGGCCGTGGCGGGGCCATCGGTAACACCTAAGTTGTCGAAGCATGTTGATCCCGCGGAGCACTCCAGTTTGGAAAAGTATCGCACGCGAGCTCGTGTTGTGGTAGACTGCCAGTCGACGGTATGATACTATTATGTTGCTCCTACACCCCGCCCCAAAAGAGGTCGCCCTCTATACGAAAGCATTTGGGTGTTAATTGGAACTTCGCAACTGAATATAACGTATTTATTATGTTATGCTATCTACATAGCTGCTGCATTACGAACACTAGGTATATATTAAAAATACTCTCCGATGATTTAAGTTCCGACTGTGTAATTATGTTAGCATAATTAAATTTTCTTTAGTATATCCCTTTTATTTCTAAAACATATTTTTTTTAACAAAATATATATGGTAATTCCTGTAAAATGTAAATAAAACGACAACAGCATATCATTAACTACTATACTGTAACTACTATAATGTTTAATTATCTTGTAAGAACTTATTTAAATCATAAAATAAAGATATAAGATGAGAGAGAAACAAATTTTGTATAACAATTTGCCTGATTCTGTAACTGGTAATACGATTGTTACGGCGGGTAATAGCATTATATAGATATAGCATGGTCGATCAGTATCAGATCGCATGCGCGCGTGTCTATCTCTTTATACATTCAGTGATAATTACTTAAATGTGACGTCACATACAACGAACTCTAAATAATTTGCAAGTCGAAATTACTGAGTAAACAAACTAACAATGACAAAACTAGTGCAGCCCGCAACACGTTTATATTTGTAAAACGTAAACATTATGGTACAAAAATAAACCAAACATAACATAAAACTTAACCATTTTCGAAGCACATTTTTTATGCTACATCATGACAAAGTTTATCGTGTCATTTATTTTAAACTTTCCTTTATTAATTGAAGTTTAATAAAACACCTCATTTGAAAAATATATCCTACAAAAGTCACACATGTCTCACACATTAATTCAATCCAAATGATAGAAGAAATCCTCTAATTTGCAATTATAATATCTGAATAATACATATGCCTTTTAAATAATATAAAATGAATACCGAGAATTCACAAACTATTTATATACATTTATTTTCTATACGTAACTAGAGTGCCAACTTGTAGTTAAACCGTGATTGCATTTATTACTGTACAATCTACAGCAAACAGGACAAAAAGCAGGCTGGTAGGAAAATAGTATTTAAAAATTTCCATAATATTATAAATAGCAACGACTCGCGACACCTGCACGTATTTATAAGGCACTAATCTTTTCAACTCAGATATTTTGGTATATGTACGATTTCTAAAAGTATTAATTAAGAGTTCTAATAGTCTATTTTTAGGATATATTAAGCACAATTGATTTTTATTTACTTCGTTTCATGTTCCATTGGACATCCATAAATATTATCTAAAAGTACAGAGATAGTAAGTACATAGAGTTCAACATTTACCAACGCACGATTCTAGCCTTCATACAATCGCAGCTATACAACTAAAAGCCTATAATAATGCCCGGGATATTTTGCATCGTTTGATTTCAAAACAAAAGCGGAAATACTAATAGCGTAGCGTAGTACATTTTTTGGGTGAATAAAAATCATGGAACTCGCGCCTTCGTCACCGAACGCTTTCCATTTATGTAGAGAGTTAATGCAGATTGTTAATTACGAGCTTGTCAAATATGAATAAGAACATTCACTTCGTTTTTTTTTAATTATTTTGTGAAATATAGTTTTCATTTCTGTTGGCAGGCCTCATGACTGCTTTTTTTTTAAGTAAACAGGTTCTAGTAAGTTAAAAACCAATAAAACTGTGCGGGCTTCCGCCTTAAATTTATTTATTATTATGTAGTAGGGTTCCCTTACTGGATGGAGTAGGTACCAAAATTTAAATACTATTTCCCTTCCGTGTTGTAGTTAATTTGTTTTTTTTTTCCAATGAAAAGGTTACTTCTATAACGCATCGCAATCTTTAATCTTCGCAATGCATAAACTGTAATTAATTCAATAAATAAATTCAACAAACTGAGAAATGTATTATGATTCCATTAATTTTATTCCTATTATTATTATTGTAAATATAATATTACGCTAACCGTTAAGTATTATTAGTATCACACATTTTAAAACTAATTCATTAAATACAATATTATTAAAACGTATACATGTTTTAATGATGTATTATGTTAATTTAGTCACAAATTAAAAAACAGCCTACATTTATAATATTGTATTATAATCGTTGCATACCTATTTGTTTTTAATTTTTTGGCATAAAAATAGTTTACTTAAATCTCTATGTCGGTATCTCATTTAGAAAGTAACTTATAATGTACAATTAATATTCTTCCTACTTTTTACATATATATTTAATACTAACGAGTTCGTTCACAAGTAAATATTTTTCGTACTCCTTGAGAACTAGGTGATTATTTGAATTGATATCAGTATTTAATTATTTATATTCATTGTTATTTTAATATTATTTCTTAGTATCTATGAAAATGCGCAATAATTAAATAGCCTCCTACGGTTTCAGTTTTATATTAATCTGAGCACTGGTCACTTTGATTCAATAGTGATCAAGTAATGCACGTTTTATTTATTGAAAAGTGGGCAAACAAGGAAGCGTGTCACCTGATGGTAAGTGATCACCGCCGTCCAAGTCTATGTGGTATGGGTATCTACCCACAACACCAGAGGAATCGCAGGTGCGTTGCGGGCCTTTAAAGTATGTGTACGCTCTCCTCTTGAAGGTTCCCAAATCGTTCTATTAAAACTGAAAAAAACTATTTTATTCATGATTTTATACGGTGACATGATAGCCAGTGACTTTCTTTTAGTTTTCTCATTTGGATATAAGCTAGTAGTCATTTATTACTCGAGGGTAGACCACTTTTTATTGCCTTTTTTATTACTATCACTTTTATTACCGTTTCTTTGCCGCACTACGTCAACAAATTTGTGTAACTATAATCCAAACAAATTAATTCTTTCAGGTTTCATGATAATTAGGTTGCCTAACGTCAATACAATACACTAATAGAATTACGGTTACCATGGACTTATAATAAATTGGATTAAATGTTTTGCGGAATTTGTTAGGTTTTACAGAGGCCGAAAACCTCGTATTTTGTATTTTACTGATATAATACAACGCAGAATGAGTATTGTATTATACTGAAAATGTGTCAGTCTTAAAATTAAAAGTAACTTATCTAACAAATTTGAATGAAAACTGTTACCGATAATATACCCAATAAAATTTATTTCTCAGGATTAAAGTCTAAAATTAAACATTTAAATACTGTAATCATAATTCGATAACATAATATTATTATTATCTAATGCTATTAATTGATCAGGTAATTGGTTTCTCAAAAACCACTGTATCGTTTAGATGAAATTTTATATTTAGATAAAATGTTACAATCTGGATTTGTCCGTTTACTTTATACTTGAAAAACATGTATATGTTTTATAATTGTACACCGGGTTGGAAAGTAGTCTTATGCATATTAATATTTTATCAATGAATATATAACATGACTTTTTTTAACTCTTTCTTATGAATATAAACTATTTGATGCCCATTAGATTATGGGTATTTAATGCTGATATAAGAATAAAGGTATAGGAAAAAGGAACACGGTAGGTATTATTATGATACCGACAAACGAAATAAATTGTATTAAATCATACCAAGATATTCGGTGGTGTTTTGAACTACCTACTCACTTAACTCAGCACTCACGGACAATCTGCAGAGCAGAATAGCAGTGGTGGATTTACCAGTCGGCCGAGTAGGCTGTAGCCTAGAGCGGCAGATTTTAGAGGCGACAAATTTAGGGGTATCGTTGTTTAGTTTTTTAGAAATTGAAATGATTCATACTTATACATATGCCTAAATGTTGCTAGATAATATATTTAATCACTTAAAATCTAAGTCTTATATCGTTTTTTCTACAATTTACTAGAGGTAGGTAGGGCAAAACTTGAAAAAAGCCTACGGGCGACCAAAGTGTAAATCCGCCACTGTAGAATAGCCTCGCTGAAAAAACGAGGATAGGTTTATAGTCTCTTGGCTTCCAAACTTGAATAATTACTCCTTCGGGAGTAAAATCGCTATTCTTCGGGCATAATACGACTGTACCAAATAATTAATAATGTAAGTACATCAAACAATTAAATGAAATGGCTTTGTAATTTGTAACTTACGTGAAGTAATAGATGATCATCAAATTGAAAAATAAGTCTTATTTAAACACTGCTACTTTTATTATTTAAAAATATATATAAACCTATTATGTAGATAGATTGTACCGAGACTACTTAGAAGATGTAATATAGATACTTAGAAGGATTTAGGAAATCGTTTTATATTAAGCTTTTAGAGATTTGAATTGAATTCGAATTAATATCTTTGGATCTACATCTGATTAAAGATATTTATTATAAACTTAAAATTGCATAAAATAACTACTTCTAAATAATCAAAACTAACACAACAACAAACAAGAAATGTTTGTTAAGGAAATTCTTTACATTTGCGTCAAACAATCCGTTGTGCTGCTATTGTTCTATGAAAGCGACACCACATCGCGGTTCTATAAACCCGAAGCGCTACACTTGCTGCTTTTGAATTCGACCAAGACCCTGTTGTTGTAAAAGACTAACCACAGATAATAAGAGAACCGGTTCCACCGCGGGCAACCGCGGCCGTGTGACGCATCCCTCACTTTTAAAACTCGCTTTCGTGTTACTAAGTTCTCTTGAGAACGTGGCGAGGAACTAGCGTGCACCTAGCGCGATAGCAAGTACTTAACAACAGACTTATAAAAAGTGAAAGGATGGCAAAATTAATAAAATTTTACGTTCAAAGTCGGCAAAATAAATTTCATGAATAACATCTAAAATCATTTGACACAGAATTTTCTTTAATAAATTTGTTGAATCTGAAAGATTATTTTTTATATTATTTTGTTATCATAGTTATAATTATTATAGTATTTTGTTATAAACTTATTTATGTATTAACCATATATCCTTATATTAGTTGTTTTGACTGTATTTAATAGTCATATAGGATCAAAGAAGGCAATCTTTATTTATGAGTTAGATAGATAATAAAGGAGTCTTTCCTTAAAAACAGCAAATATAGATTTTTTTAAATCAATTAACTCAGAAGTACTAAACCACGAAGTTTAGGTCAATATATTTAATTATTTTACCTATTTATACCTATACCTATACCTAGTTACAAAAAGTTAAATTTTGATTCTTGACTCTCTTATGAATGTCCTCACTACAAATTATCCGTTAATCTATTCAATGCCTGTTATACTCTAGATATTTTGTTAATAAGATCCGAACATTATTAACTATGTATAAACCTTATTATCTTCAGCTAATTTTCATTAAGCCCTATAATGAAAATAAGAAAAAATCTTATAACCTACTTTTACAAATATAACGAAATCTTGAATTTCATCAATATGAGTTCTAGAGTACGTCGTCATACACCCATCACCTAAATTATTATGGTACATAAGAAACGACGCGGCGACCAACCGACCACTGCCGTCTCTTGACTTTTAATAGACCCATTTATTTAAATTAAAAAATAAACTATGAATACTGTTACTGAATACTGTCTGTATTTAATTCAAACTAAAATTGGAAAAAAAGGAAGCGATATTTGGATAACATAACATGATTAGTTATTGAAATCTTTAGGGTTATATTAGATTATTTTAAATCAATCGCATTATCAATTTTCTATTATTAAACTTAATTATAATAAACGAGACATCGTTATTACTTTAACACAATCCATTTCTTTTTCAAATAATAATTACTTTTATTGAGTAAAAACGTCTTAAATGGCATCAACTTCGAATTAAATCATTTTTAACAGGTTTTCTTACGGTTATTGTTACGATATTGTTATTGTACCATAATTGTAATGTACTCGTACAAATACATGAATTGCAACATCGGGAAATTACGCTGTACGACACTGCTCCCACTAAAACGATTCTGTAAATACTCGATATTCAAATGCACGTATGGGGAATACGAACAGCAAACGCCATGTACGAGTGAAAAATCTACGATTTTTTATGACGTTTCGATAAATGCTAGTAATAATATTAAGGTATTAAAACGCTCTTCCAACATAAGCAGTTTGCCTAAGCAGTTACATCGATAACTATGATTAAATGACAAGCACTTTGTCAGTTTCGAATGTTTATTTTTGTTCTTTTAATCACTATCCTAGTTATTGTATAAACGGAAATCATATGTAAAGGGACTTTAGAATCACTCGAGTACATGGAAAATGTTACATTCTGTGGGTAATAAGAGTAAAAAGGAAATGATTCACCAAGTAAACAAAAATCTCCATAATTGTTCTAATCCTTGCAAGCTGCATAATTAAGTGGGGTTCACATTTTTTCAACACACACATTGCAGTGGTTCAGTGGTGTGAGAGGCAAACAGGATTGCATTAGACTGTCACTTATCGCCGAAGTTCGGCACTAGGTTGAGCCGACAACCAGGTTAACGAGGAGCTTACTTGCGCTATTCCATGGTACCCCACTATGGTTGCGGATAGTAAGCCCTCGGGTTTTAGTAGGTAAAACCCTATAACCATATTATAACTCTAGCTAGAAAGTTCCCCACGTAAACAAACACGGGCGTCACCGTCGTGGAAAAACGATAAGTGGTCGCGCCCTTAGATGAAAATTGTTATTTAATGTATGTAGCACGTGCATTGATAAGTTAGAGTAATAGGCTTTAAAAATGAAAGTGATAATGATGCTATGTTAAGGAGAAAACGGAGTACATATTGCCGTCTACAAAATATTTCAACTCACATGAGAAAAAGACAAATTTTATTATCTACATAATGTACGATAGATTTTAATGTAAAATCAAAAATAAACATATAAAACGCAAGTAGCAATGTTACTTAACAAAAATGAGATTATTATCATACATTAACCCAAAACAACAAAATAAAAAGTTTGAAGCGATAAAAAATGTTTTGTTAGTATTATCAAAATTTACCGAATAATATGACGAATTTTTGTATACGAAAAAGAATTTATGGTAGCACGGCAAACTGACTGTTCTGTAATTGTGAATGGTAAGCATAATCCAGAAACAACGGCGGCCATCGATAAATAAACATTGATGTTTGGTGGTTTCAGTTCACTTGGATACAATGTTTGTCTTGTACCACCCAGCAAAGTTGAAAAAATATTAGAAACTGTGCACGTTTGTACGGTGAAGCAAGACAGCTACGCCTACTGTTGCTACCAAAACTTTGCAACTTGATTCATTCCGAACCTAGGAGTGTGGTAAGCAACATGCACTAGTACTTAGGATATTCCATATCAGTTATCAGGAGAAGCCATCTCAGTATTAGGGTTTAATTGGGATTAGTTAAAATATAACTATATGTTTTTATGACTACTTAAGGCCAAACACTATCCTTGTTTGTAATTTGTCATAAAAAACTAGTAAATTAGAATATAAATCTCCCGAACATCGAGGAGAATAAAATATTCAGAAAAGATACTAATATAAGATGATGGCCTACTTTTAAATGACGTATCTTGTTTATCAAGAAACCTACTGTAATAGTGGGAATAATCAATTTGCCTTATTGAACAAGTTTTAAATTTATATATATATGAAAATATATATTTAGATGTAGTAATTATGTTTGTGAATTATTTTATATATGGTGTTATCCAAAACGGATACCAATATCTTGTATTGGTGGTAAGTCATCTTGACTTACATTTATTTAGGTTGTAATTGTAACTATTGTTCCTACACCCGACTTTAGCACAATAAAATTATATTAGCAATATCATTGTAGACAATTTCTTGCTTTACACATTTAATAGAATTTATAGCGTTTTAGCGTATAGCAATTATAGCATAATAAAAAATGTATTTGTACAGTTTACATTATATATATTTTTAACTAGCATTTAAATAAGTAAAATGTAAAGCATTTCTACTAGATGTCGTAAGATGTCATCAGTTGTTATCGCATCTGTACCTCGGCCAAGTTTGCTAAAACGGTACTGAATAATATTTTTATAACTAAAATATTCTTTTTGCCTGTACTACTACAGTTTCAACCAATTCTGAGCCTATTTCCAATACTGGTTATAGCTGTGACGCGTTGGCTAGCGTTATGTATTCCGTAAAACTGAAAGGTCATTGAGGAAAACAACGACAAGATATCTTTATACTCTGATTGTTACATTTTCACATGAAATTGAATGACTGTTTCACATTTTCTCAAAACTGTATATGAAACACGATTATAAATAGAATAATAAATTTAATATTACTTTAAAAACCATTGCAATTTTAATTTCAACTGTTGTAAAATCGAGACCTTTATTTCGCATTATTCGTTGTAAATGATATCTTATCATATGACTACAGTACGAAACATTTTCATTTTAAAGTTTATAATTGTCATAAAAATTACCTTAGCCATATATCAAGATTGTACACGTAAATAAGTAAAGATATTACGTATACAAAGATGGAATAATTATGAATTTTATATCCGTAGAAAAAGTAGTCAAAATAGCTTTGGGTTGTAGAATTACATATTTAGACAAATACATATACTTTTGTATCACATTTTGTTTAGATAAAATAGGAATAACAGTATCTCAATAAGCCCAACATGTGTAAGAGTTAAAGGAAAATAATGTTTTTTGAATATACACAATAATGTTACAATCATGTCAAATAATATGTATGTTTATCGTATTCTACGCATACTTGATATACCAAAGTATCAGATGATCTGAATTTTAAACAATATCAAATATTTCGAGACAAGATTACAGTTTATACTCAAAAATAACAACGATTCAAGCACATGTCAATTCGTATCTTAAATTGGTGACATATCGCACCCACTTACCATTTCTTTTTAGTATAAACGAAGTTGGATCTACATTCTTGGCTTTTCCATTTCGAATGTCTGGATCAGCATTTACAGTGTATGTACCGCGGCGTCGTAACATTTTCAATTTTTTTTTTCACATAATATAAAAATATTATTTATATTAACGTCATATATAGCTATCATAATCACAGGTCACAAGAGCTTTATAACATTCACATAACACCCTGTTATTGAACGAAAATGCAAATAAATTCCATTGGATTTCACAAAACAAATCAACTATTGTTTTCGCATTACTTAAATACCGGATAACGACGGCGACGTTAGACGTACGACTTAGGAAGTGGGTTAACGAACCAATTGGTAATTTTGCAACATGCACCGAACTCTGGTAACCACTTCGGTCGACTGTGACCAACCGAGGCGCGGCGCCGAGCGAAAGGCGACGCGAAAACCGAGAGTGCGTTGGCACGGTTCTTCCACGAATGACAGGATGGTGCGGTCACGCCGACAACCGCGAGATAACCGAGATCGACAAGTTATTGATAACGTCGAATCGATGATAACACACAAATAACTATTACGAGCCCAATTATATTCTAAACATATTTCATATATAATCTGTTTTTAACTCACTGTATCGGTATAGTCTTTGATTATTATAATCTCTTAATCTAAACAACCATACCTTAAGGCTTAAGATTTAAAATTGGAAAGTCCTTAATTTTTTTACTCGCTGCAAACTGGTCGCTCCAAATGAGACCATACACAAAACATGATGTTAATCTCCAAGCATAGTGTAACCTCATAGTATCTTAATGCATACAAATCTAGAGTTAAGTATTTTAAGTTACAATTGCTTGTTCACCAGACTTGATGTGAGACTATTACAGAACCTGAAAGATTTTACTAAAACTATACTATTTTCGGAAATCTAGTAAAATACTTATTAAAATAATTGTAAGTATTCATGTACGATTAAGATAATATATAAAATAAGATATACCTCAGTGTATGAATATAGTTACACGTTATTTATATAGCAATTATATTACTTTACAGGGAAACGTAATATCACCGTATAAATGTATGAAAATCTGTAATAATGAAAATTTATATAAACAAAAAAGAAATAATAAGGACAGAAATTAAAAGCAAATATTATTTTTGCATCAGTCTCGGTGAATATGATGTAATAAAAACACGTTTTTTTTTTAGAAAAGTGCGTGTATTATATGTACATACATACACATATATTTTAGTAAATAAAAAGAGCATATTGTCGTTTCAAACCGATATCTGCTATGTACAACAGTATAATTGTGAGGTATTGGATAAAAAAGTAGTTTTTATCAGACAATGTTCTGGTTGATACATATTGTACACTTTTTTAGCGACCAGTTTACTATATATACTTATAGACATATACATATTTTAAATTAAAATGTTGTTAGTATACTAATCATAGTAATCAATTTTTTTTATTGAATAGGAGGCAAACGAGCGAGTGGATCACCTGATGGTAAGTGATCACCACCACCCATAGACACCCACAACACCAGAGGAATTGCAGGTGCGTTGCCGGCATTTAAGGTATGAGTAAGCTTTCCTCTTGATCTAGAGGCTGAAGAAGACGAAATAGATATATAATAGATCGACGAAATATCTGAAGTAGAAGAAATAATAAAGAAGCTATCTTCTTGAAATGTTAGATCTGTAAAAACAACATATAAAAACATTGGTTTTATTTACAACGACGATATATAAAATTACACTCTTCTATACAGATGATGTTAAGATGGAATATCTACTAGTTTTAGTATACTCATACATATAAGTTCACTCAACTATACATTTGAAGCCGTGACGGATGAACGTGATTTTTTTTAAACATCGTGCATAGAAAAATTACATTGCAATAATATACTTTTTAGCCGAATTTAATAATTAAAATTAGTGGGGCCAAATATTTTCTATTAAATAATTTCACGTATACACTGATTTCATGAAAGTGAATTAATTTCGCATGCTTTACATTTTTATCTATTTTTATAAAGAAAAAGAGATGGAATATGTGTGTTAACATTAAATAAGTTTTACGTTACGTTTTAAGTTTTACGTTAAATAACGTAAGTATATTTCAAACTATGTGACTGTCACCTAACAAGACTGAAAAAAATCATTCATTTAAAAAATACTTTCTTCATTATAGTATCTTCATAAATCGAAGCTTTGCTGTATAATATCAGACCTATAGTTGATAAAACGAGTACGTGATGGTTCTTTTAGCCTAAAATAGAATGAATATTGGCTAAATTAATTTAATTTATTACTAACAAAAAACAAGTATATTGTGTGACGGTGAAAAATAATCTGAATTAGTATGAGGCCCAAAATGGCATAGGTACACAACGGTCAACAAAGTTATCTATTCTAAGCGTCTAGCCCTCGTAAGTGTATTATACAAATATTAACCAACGAGAACTTCAAATTAATCTGAGAGACGGCGTTATTTTATCAAATACTTTGACTATACCGCGACAGATCGAGCCAAGCCAAGCTTATCAATCGCCTCCCTTTACTGATATATTACGTCATAATATTGCCCAGTTAAGCTAAACTTGAGAGTAAACTATAATACCACATGCCTATAAAATCTACGTTACAATATTCCTAAAAGACTATTTTCATCAAACTGGCTGTATCGCATTAAAAAGGCTAAGGAGAACTCAAATGTATAAACTAATATAAGGTTATAAAAAGATCAAATTTCACTAATTTGTTATCGCGTTTAAATACAATGTTATGGTGTTTAAGCGTAAAACGTTGCGATTATATGTAATGGTATATCGAAACTATATTAAATTAAATGCTACAAATGCTTGCTTTTTTATAGTTCATAGGTTTAGCGTTATGACCATAATCTCACGTGATCTTAAGTGACATATACGGCCCAAGTTCGTAGACACGCTAAACCTGTGGACGGACTGGCTTTCATGTGCAACTGCCGGAACACACCTATTGGTATTTGGCGGCAGATTTTCAACTTGAAGATGGTAGCTAGCCACGCGAGCATTAAAAAAAGCCCTACCCCCATGCAATAGTATATATCAACAATAAAAGTAGAATTACTACCATTACAACAGTCGGTAACTCCCTCGACAGTGACAGGTTTAGGCGTGTCGCATTCCTAGATAGCTGTTTATACAGTAATCAAGCGGGGAGATAGGGATCCCGACTGGGTCTCACCCACTACATACATGGCAATAAAACCGGCACTATACCCCTCTTTTAGTTTACTACGTTTTGGTGCCAACCAGTGTATTTCCGTCTTCAAAGAGACTCGCAAGCCAACGAGACAGAAATGACTATCAACGGACTTCTAATATATAGGTGGTAATAATCATTATTGGACTGTACTGTACTTACTATGAAGTACAAGTATAAGCAAAATTTCAATGCCATCCAAAATTAAATGTAGTCAGCTTGCTGTTTTTTTTTACTGCTTCTATATAGGAAACATCTTAATAAATATAAGAATAATCATAGTACAGTGGAATCTCTATAACTCGAATCTCTTTAAAGCGTAATCCTCAGTAAGTCGAAAAAAAATTACCATTCCCTATCGCTGAACCCCTGAATACGCATTATCTCGAATTATTTCGACTTTGTAACTCGAACAAAATGTTGTTTCTCTGCAACGTATTGATAGTGCATATTTATAATCTATAACTCGAATTTCAAATCAGACTCCGTAACTGGTAGTAAGTAAAATATAATGACGTCTTACCTGGAATTCTCCGAACTTATAGCCGAAAACTTCCATATTTTTTTTATTTTATTTTTTTGTTATACAGTTTATTTCAGTAATATCTAATTTGTTTCAATAAATGTGTACCATATAACTTATCGATTTTACTTTGACTCTACAACTCGAAGAACATACGTACTTAAAAGCGCGCCTTTTTAAGGCCAAATTTCAGCAATTGTATTTTTTATATCTCGAACTTCTAGTTAAGTCGAAAACTCATTAACTGGAAATTTTTAGCATTTCCCTTGACTTAGAGTTTTAAAGATTCCACTGCATTAGTATTTTTCGACCAAAATTGTAATTTTGTTATTATCCATGAAACTAAAATATAAATTTTTACTGTCTTATTTGGCTGTATTATTTGAGAAGATGAACTTAATTTTTTTTTATTAATATTTTATATATACATAGACGAGCACACAAAATTAATATATAATATTATTAACTAGCTAATGCTTGGTACTTTGCGATTGTCATCAACTGAACGTAATTCCAAAATCCGTTCTGAGGGGATGTTTACACAATAAAAACCTAACATGCAATAGTGTACTAAATTTATTTACCTACTCCAAAAGAAACTTTTATTTAATCAAACAATTGTCACAAAATCTTTTCTTCAATAAAATAGTTATAAATTATAACTTAATTAGCAAAAGAAAATTATTACCGATAGTAAGGATTTCATTCTTATAAATAATATTTAAGTATCATAATTTTAAATACAAGGCTTACATTATCATAAAATTATGTTATCCTGCAGTTTATACATTCTCAAAGTTCTAAACGTTCAACGCTTTTTATCTATCACTCTTACAATTCCAAACCGTACTGTATCTCAAGGAAATAGCTACGACCTATTAACTATTTATTATACAATATCTATTCTGTATAACACGTGAAGCAAAAACTTTGTACCCTTTTTACGAAAATTGCGCGGACGGAGAAGTATGAAATTTCGCACATTTATAATTTATATAGAGAAGGAGTGCAGAATGCTAATATTTTTTTTTAGTTATGCATAAAAGATACATTAAATTAATAAAAAGACAATATACAAACTACCATATATTTGACACACACACGCATATATACTCTTTTGTTTATTGTTAAAAGCTGTGGTCAAATTGAGAAAACTATAGATTAATATTGTTTGTGTTTACTGAATGTCAAACATAACCCTATATATTAATACGAGTATTTGACAATAGAACCTTAATATTGTTCAAACTTATAATTTAAATTAATTATGGTCGAATTTCGACGACTGGGCGAGCACTAGTTTCTATAAATACTTAATCTTAAGGATGCTGCACAAAGGAAAATATAACTTTACGTCATGTATCACGTGTTTGTGCTCTGTAAATTCCAATTCCATAACCATTAACGTCTTACGGCATTAATGATTCTTACTTTTATCGACTAGCAAAGTGGCTGTTCAAGTATTACGTAACGCAATTTTTGAAGATTTTTCACCCTACCTACCATGTAACGTGACGTAATATTTTTATGTACCCAACCCTAAATGCCTCACGTAATAAATGGATGCCCCCTTACTGTATCAGAAAGTTACGTTTCACTATTATCTAATGTTTCAGTATTAGCTATCGTGCATCGTCTACATTCAATGACTTATGCCCGGTTCCTATATTCAATGACTCGTTAATATACATTAGTAACTATTCGTTATTCGAATTATCGTAACGGGTTGTTAAAGACGTTATAACGGATGTTTCTTCGTTATCCGTTTACCGAAACCCTCCTTGACCCTGGAGACGTTTTCTTGTTACAGGCAAATCTGTTTATAAACTGAAATATAAACTAGAAATAATTTTTGTATGGAAAAAAACTGGATAATGTTATGTGACATATTTACTTTGTATAATGTTTTGTTTACTTTTTTGTCAAAATTTTAGTTACACCTATACGAGTTGTGTCTACCTAGTGTGTAAAACTAGTACTGAAGAACCAAACAATGTTTTTAATTGCAAATAATCATTGGCATGTTTACTACCAAACACGTTCGCTATGCAATGACAACGCTGCAATTTTGTTTTTAAATAGTCACAAATTAAATGTATTTTAGTACATTTATTACATTTAATAAATTAAATTTCGGATCTGGATTAGCTAATAAATTATTTTGGATATTAGATAGTTTTGTACAGGATTACGAGTTCCATAAAATCCCATATTTTCGTAAATACACCTCTCACAATTTTTTTGTATATTTTTAAAATTTATATTTACTAGCTTTTACCCACGGCTCCTTTCGCGTTAATATAAATTTTGTCAACCAATTCTGGTTGGTGAACAAAACAGAAATCAATTTTATATCAAATACTATTAGATTATTAATTTTAGGATGTTGGTCAATACAGGTAATAAACTTTCAAAAACCCTTTTCAAGCTAATATTTCCTATCAACAAAAAACTTTAGCAGCATGAATATGATTTTTCTATATTGCAATTACAAACACATTCCAGCCTTATTAAGAATAATTTGAATAATAAACTTGTATTATTAACTATAAACAATTGTCCTACAAAGTTTGAAGCAAATCGGGTGACGTAATAAAAAGTTTTATACATAGTTGATCCCTTTCTACACCCTATAAGTTTTTCGCGATAAAAGTAATTTATGACCGTCTCCAGAATAAAGTCTTTCCTTTAACTAAAATTCTTCATAATCGAATCAGCGGTAGGCGTGAAAGTGTGACAAATAAACTCACTTTTACATTTATAATATTAGTAAGGATTATAAACAAAATAGTAAAGTTGTTATAGAGACGTCTTAGTGTTCTCGAATTATATCAGTGTTATTAGTACTGTAAAACCTGTAGATTATGACGTCCATGCCAAATGAAAACCGTGGTATAACCAAACCAAACATTTACAACAACACCATATAACAAAGTTTTTATTGTAAAATAATAATAAAAAAAAAAAATACAAAACCCAACAATGTGTTTAATGTTTTTTTTTTCACATCTTTAAGAGTAAATGTATTAAGAATATTCCTGTAATATCTCTCTCATACATTTTTTGCGGATACGTTCACAAACCTTAAGTAGGTTTGTCAATCAATAAAGCAATCATTGAGGAAGGCTTTATGCTATATATCCCTCTATATATAACATCACGCTATCACCAATAGGAACAAAACTGTATTAATTTTTTTTTACAAAAACCGGCAAAAAATATTAATAATTTTTTAGTTACGCGCGAACTAAACTTTCGTATTAAAAAAGTTAACTCTATACAATATGCAGACATTTTCGAGTTCCAAAGTAAATCGTATCCGCTACCAATACCGCGTACTGATGATGCGTGGCACGAGCCATCCATACCATCATTAAACTATACCACGCGCCTCATACACATCTCCACACCCCGAAATATATATACGCATCACCGTGCCCCAAAATTAAGTGTTCGATTGTAGAGGGCCTAACAGCTAAATTTGAGACGAGTTACGCGAATTTGTGACGAAATGAAGCGATGATAGGTTAGTTGGTAGTGTGTACGGACACCGCGTCAAGGGACGTCAGTTTGAATCCACCTGCAATATACCTGAGCTTTCGGTCAAGGAACACATCACGAGAAAATCATAACATGGTAGTAGCGATTTTTCTAATGGCCGCCTGGCTAACTACCACCCTCAGGTTGAAAATCAGCCTCCAAATACCCATAGATATAATCCAGCAGTTGCACTAGAGAATCAGTCCCTCCATTAAGTTTAGCATGTCCAGCATCTTAGGTCACATCATTATTTAACATCAGGTGAGATTTTGGTCATAATGCTAAACCTATAAAGTATTAAAAAAACTGAACTTTGAGATTTAAAATACTTGAGCACCTTTAAAAAACAATTTTGAAAATGCAGTTTTTAATATTTTATCGGGTCAGAAGAAATTACTATTATGGCACACATAGAATAAAGGGTCTTCAGTAAATTGTTGATGTATTTTTACCATTGGACAACTAAAAGGATATGGTCACAAGTATTAAAAAAAACACCCAGGCTATATCTTTTAAGGACTCACAACTAAAATAATAAGTGGTGTAAAAGCAAATCCATGTCAGTCCAGAATTGGTATTTTTTAAGTAAGTACACCAAATTCTTGTTGGATGCGAGCACTACAATTTGGTGTACTCACCAAAAATACCAAATTTCAGACTGAATCGGATTTGTCACACATTAATTTTCTATATAGGTAAACTTGACTATATACTATTTGAATATAAAACATAAGATTCAGAAGCAAAAGGAAAAGCATTTGTAAAGGAAATAATAGATTTCCTATATATGTTTAATTTTAATACTTATAATGCTATTATTCCAACTAAATATTTCAAAATGAAAACAGTCACCATAGAAAATATTAATAAATGGTCCAGAAATTTAAATTTACAAAACACTAGCAGTGCCTGCTCATGTAAAGTACTAAAATATTGTAATTTAATGGTTATCAAATATATTTTGTCCTGATAATGTACTATTATCTGTGTAACCTATTTTACGTATTAGCTAATGTAATAAAATATATATTAAAATCCACCCAGTGAAAAACACCAATGATAGAAGATTAGGACCATGCAAATTGGTGGTTCTTGAATTATAAGTACAGCAATGGATAGACAAATAGACATTGCTATTTATAATATATCAAGAAAATAGTAATATAAAATAATTTATAATCAAAAAACAAAACTTATATTACCTTATCATATTGTTACATATATAAATCAAACTATAGAATCTCACCTGGTTCCCACATATATAATTTACTATGATTAAATGGTTATTAGAGAAATAATTAAACTCTATGTTAGACAAACAATTCCTTCTTGGCACTAATTTGCATAAATAATTATAATGCAGGAAATATTGCTGTATTTAAGTTATTTTGGAATATATTACATCAACTTATATACAATGCTTAAAACAACTGTAACCTAAAAATTGTTTAATTGAATTTTAGTGATTGTTTTATGAATTATTTTATTGTGTCAAAGTTTAAATCAATGTTATGAAATGTATCTAAACTATGCAAATCTTTATTGAATATTTATAATTAATTTGTAACAAATAAAAAGCAGGATAAGGAAATAGATATTTGCAATAAAAATATTATGCTACATTTACACACTTTAATATAACCATTTTTGTTTACCAAAAACTAGACGAGGGAAATCTATTAAATTCAAAACCTAGGGGTATAATATAATTACTATAAGTACTATAAGTTGATTTTATAAACTCACAATTATTAATTATTTACAAATAAATGAAACAAATGTAAGTTTAATACTCAGGGTATGGAATAAATTCAGTATGCTATTTGATAATTTATGTTACAGTTTGCAAAAGATCTTTAGTTTCTCGGTATATCAAAGCTTTGAGCCAATTTTGTATGACTGCCTTTGCTATTCACAGGTTTGTTTCTTTTATATTACAAGTTTCAAAAAGATTTTACTTTGGCATACCTACATATATTACACTAAATGTAAAGATAAAATTAAATAGCCAATATATTGCACCTGTGATATTATACCTTTAAAGTCACGAAATCAATTACAATATGAATAACCTACACTAATAAAATTAGTTTATCTAAAGCCAATTTTTATCATGTTATACTACTGATATTTTGATTATATCTATAGAACACTAACAAATAGCTGTATAGCTATCTATGTACCACTAATTTTATGGTAAACATCCTCTCATGATGCTAATGGTAAGTTAATAGTTGGTGAATAATATTAGTTTTAAGAACTGTATCAGATTATGACTTCATATTTTTGAAAACGAATGGAATAAGTCATTAAACATTTCATTAAATGCTACATATTTTTGAGGTAATTGTACAAAATAATGTAAATTGTATTGAAGTACTACAGAAAATAGAAACAATAAAAGTATGCATTGCATGTAAGAGTTAGGCAAAATGATTGAAGATAAATAAGTTTAAATAAATATCTATAAAATAAAATAGAAAAACTATTCAGGCTTAATTTGGTAAAATTTATAGGTTTAGGGTATATGTTTAGATTAAGCAAAACATACTTTAACACTTTATTATATTGGTTAATAAATTTATATTTTGTAATCTTCTTCAAATATTAATACCAAAAAACTTTTTACAATAACGGTTCAAGGTTGCACAGGTTAATGTTAAAATTCTACCAGAAGGGTGAAAACAGCATGAAATATTGATAAATATATAATTGAAACCTATAAATTATATAGGCCACATGCATCTATCTGGAATCCTGTTAGGATTAAATGCTTTATCTAGTCTATATTCTAAAAATTAACATCGACATGAACAAAGGGATAGAAAATATTACATGGAAAATGATAGATATAGATATATCTAATAATAGATCACTATTAAAGGTAGTAAAATTTGCTTGTGTGATACTAGAAATATTATTTATAAAAGAATATGGATTTTCTTTGTCTTTAAAATTAAATCCACTTTTAAAGGTAATTTCATGGATTTACATTTCTACCACATTATTAAAAAATATGTTATAAAGATTTGAATGTTATTCAAAAGTGAATTTTAGATTAAAATTAACATAAATAATTAAACATCGAGTCCTTTTCTATCCTGATTACAAATTTATTTCCCCAGATAAAGAAAAAGTATTGTTACCATCGAGAGTCCGATAAATTTAAATAAGCGCAATTTTAGTAACTTAACAAGTTTTTTCAACATAACTAATCCATTTTATTACGTCATTACAAGCGTAACCTCAAAATATTTACTATAAATTACTACTTATAAACGAAATCTCATAATTGAAGATGATTGATAGCCATACGCATCTAACAGTACTTTCTCTAAAGGCATGAAATAGTCCAAAGATAAAACCTAAATGCGTCTAATTTTACAGACACATTACAATTTTTAATTTTGACAAGATATCTGTCACATGCAAGGCCTATGTGGCAGAACTAAACCACAGGCTGTGGCCATTTTTGATACGCGCCCAAGTAATAATGATGGCGATATTGATTTATCCATATATTAGACTTAGCTAGTCAATTCGAAATTGAATTGTCGAGGATGTAGCCATTTTTTAAATTGTCAGTCTCGAGATACGTCACAGGCGTAAGGAATCACGAAATTCACGATGGCCGACAAAAGAATGGTTAAGTACTTACTGCTAATTTTTACGCCTCCTAGAGTTGGTTTCGGGGGCTGGCTATCGAATGCCTTTCGAACGGATTTGCTGCCCTCGGCGAAAGACGTGGTCCTAGGGCGTCCGCTCATAATTATTGATATAAAATAAACGGCCTTAGAATTCTGAACTTCATAGATGTTTCACATTTCTCGTTACCACCCTTGCACTCACACTAAACTCACTACGCTGTTCGCTGACGGAATACAAGATAAATACTAAAAGTTCAAAATAATACCAGTTTAAAATTAAAATAAGACTGTCTTAATAAGATTTTACAATATCATTTTGACAATTTTTCAAAATTTACATCACTAAAGTGTACGACAGATTTTATTTTCTTCAGACTTTACTTCTACTCGCTCGCTCGTTCGGTTAATTTCGGCATTCATTCGTACCTTCGATTATTACTCGTTGAGCTTAGCTAGTTACTGAACGAACGAAGGTGACGTCACAGAGATTCACTAGTGCCATCTGTTCTAAGTACTATACGGCAGTGAATGTCGGTAAAACAGTAAAATGTAGATAAAAAATATCATAGGCGAAATAAGATATTCTAACCGTAAATATAATATCCATATAGTCGGATGAGGAGTATAGAGAAGAAAAGTGTAACATTGATTTATAACAGGATATACATTTTTTTTTTAAATAAATTGGTTTATATTGTAAGTTTCTATCAAAGACACAAATGTAGAGGGAGTAAAAATATAATCTCTCTAAATGTCTATTCCTGGAGTTAAGCTAAACACTAACTTAATATTTGTCTTTAAGTTTCTATAGCAACTTTAACATGTTAACCATCAGAGACTAGTAAAAAATTAGCCATGATAGCCATTATCTTGAGAGAACGATGATAGAAGTTTATCCAAGGATTAAAAAACCTATATCCAGACGTCTTAGTAACTGAAATAAAAAAGAAATATTCTAATCTGTTCTATATCGTCATATCATTTTTATAGCGGTAATTTGTACTGATATCTGCAAGTTGTACCGCGTTAGCAATGTTGACAGACATACAATAATCATTGTACATTGTATATAGCATAATTTAAAGATTTTCGTGATCTATTCAATCTTCAATCCTAAAAGTATTTATCTTTTTGTGGACAGCATCAGCTAATAACAACTATATTTTAGACTTGTATTAATATGATTGGTTCGATTTACACTGACCAATGTTTGCCTGCGTAATGCGCTTGAGGGTCGCTATAAGGAAGTCCGTAAAAAATAGAATTTTAAACACCTCTTTAAAAAAATGATGGTAGCTAGCCAGACGGGTATTAAAAAAAGTCCTACCACCGCGGTCTTATATGAAAGGTATAACTGTTAATAAAAATACTATTTGACCGACAGACAGATAGATACCGCCAAATATGCAACTTTGTGTATATCTGGATCTATAATCGTTACAGACTGAACCTAAAAAATGTTCTGTTTAAACAAATTTTCTAAATAACAAAAAAAAACAGTCAAGATATCCTCAAAATCGTAATAAACTAGCAATAATACATATCAGTTAGAATAATGGAACTCCATCACATGTTATAAGTACAGATGTACATACATAATTTTTTTGTTTTAATTTGTAACAACAAATATATATAATGTTTTACGCAAAATTTATTTATTCATAATTTAATTACTTTTCACTGTGGCTTTTCGTGAAAGGTAACATATAGTAGCTTTAGGAATAAATAATAAGTTCCCTCACAGGACCTATATACCTACCTATTGTTTGAGAATGCAGGTGTGAAATACAGTTTGATATTATTATATACCTACGAGTGAATATTAGAATTAGTGACAGGCTTGAACGCATATTTCCCTAGCATTGGTTCTATAACAAACATGGATGGTACTATGCGTTATGAATAATACAGATCATTAAGGAGGTAACTCTTTTAAGACGCTATGAATATTACTTGAAACGAAGCACTTCCGTTCGTATAATATATAACAAACATGGATGACTCTATACTCTGTGGATCACATAGACCCTCTGATAAATATATTTTGTAAACATACTGGGAAAATCATTATAGTAAAATAAAAATTGCTTAAGACAAAGTACTTTTATTTGCATAACATAATATGTTGTTGAAATGAAACTACTTTAGGTAAGTAGGTTAGAAGAAAAATTTAGTCCGGTAATGGAAAAAGACCTCGTTTGCCTGTCATCTTCTTCTATCTTTGTTACAGTCTACAGATGTTAAAAATATTATAATAAAGTATTAACAAAGACGAATAGCGTTTTTGTCCGCCATCTGCCCAATGTCGAGACTTGTTATCAAAGCGACGCGACGCGATACATAGCCAGTCGCGACACTCGTCGCTGATGTAGTTCCAGTTTACAGTTGCGCACGCGCCGCAAGGCAAGTCGGACACCAGCTTGAGCTGTCGGACCTCTTTCCAATAAAAATGTGATTAAATCTTATCAATTTTTCACCAAATGATACAAATAACGACTTATGACAAGTCATTTCGCTAAAATGGAATGTTACACATCTGACAGTTGCGACAGCGACAGCAGGGAACAAAAAACCCTGGACTTATCAAACCAGTTGATGGAAACGTTCGCACTGTCATCGGAACTGGAGAGGATTGTAGATGAGAAAGCATTTGCAGAGAGTTACGAAGTAATCCTACTGTATAATAATAGAATAAAGGCGTTACCGAATACTATAAACAGCTTTTGTAACTTGAAGATATTGGACGTGAGTAACAATAGGCTAACCGTACTTCCCGATGTGTTCAAGAGTTGCCCTCTCACATCTCTTATAGCTAAACACAATCAGCTTAGTAACGAGTCACTTCCGAAATCGTTTTCTTCAACTAAAAATACACTGAGAGAGCTGAATCTAAGTGGAAACCAGTTAAAAAAAATTCCAGAACAAATTTTTGAACTTTCATCTCTGAAATACCTTTACTTAGGAGGGAATAAAATATTCAATATACCAAAGGATATTTGGAAGTTAAACAAGTATGTATTTAATATATTATTACAATGTATAATGTGATTAAATTTCCATATACGTATATTTGTTTGTTGATTAAGATAAATTGTTTATGACATGTCTCGTAGGTAATTATCTACTAGGTTAAATATGTGAATTATATTTATAAATAAGTAATGTCAGACTATTAAATATAGCAAATAATTATCTATTCTCTTACAACTAGTTTTATTATTTACTAGCAACCGTATGCTACTTGTTCACGTTAATTACAATATAAAATTAATTATGAGCAAAAATAACCGCCAGCAATGAGGAATAATATAGCTTCTAATTACCCAGTGAACACCTGACCTTAATTGGACATCACGAAAAGGTCAAACTTGTCATGTTTACAATAAACGCGTAACACATGAGATGGGTGGCTGATATTATATATAGGTCATGTCTTAACTATATCGGTAGAAATTTTATAGTCAGAAGTTTCAGCGATAACCTCCTAAAGTTTTTAAATATTCTTTATAAGTTCAGTATTTTACTACTAATGTTAAGTGACGATAGGACCTAAGGTAGTGACACGCATGGTCTTGTGAAGGAACTGGTTCTGAAGTGCAGATTCCATAACAGAAAAGTGTTTAACGACTGATTTTATATCTTGACGTATTAGCTAGATAAGCGATTATTAGAAAATGCCGTAACTCCATGATTCCATGGATTGTTTTTATCATGATGTTAGCTCGAGTTTGAAATATGTCGATTGACGAGGCATCCGCACGGAACCATTATCGCAATTTGTACTTTTTTAAAATAGTAGTATAGTATAGAAATAGACTAGCTGTGCCTCACGGGATTTCCTTGCGACAACAATGAGAGTATTTTTAACACCCTCAAAGAATGAACTTTCGTAAATGGTTTCTCAGTAGAAATCTGATCAATTTAAGTGTTCTTTAAATTAGTTAATTACCCTTAATGAATATTTAAGTTACCTTTTAATTTAACTTATTTCTTGTCGGTAAGTGTGCATGTATAAGTTACGATAGCACTGCAGGACCCATTTTCCATTGCACAGGTTTGGCCATTTGAGGGAACGGCTTAGTGATTAACTTATACAAAGGTTTCACAAGAAGAGTAAATACGTTTTTAATGGACGTGCGCTAACCATGACTAACACATTCCACATTCTGTCGTATATAATTAGGAGCAATAGTTATATTAATTATATATTCAAAATAACGTATTTTATCCAATAATGCCTATCTGCGTTTACACTACCAAGTTCCGCTAAAATTATATTTTTATAAACTGTTTCGCCAATATCACCGCTAGTATTATTTCATTCAACCTTGACAATATATCTGTATTTTTCCTTATACTGAATAAAATAAAGTACAAGAACTGCGACATCCATCTGTAGATAAGGAATTATCGGAAACGTCGTGTTCGCTTAAAAATCTTTCAAAGTTTTTAGATATTCGTATACTGGTTTACAGAAAAACAACGCATTAAAGTCAGTGAACGAGTTTTTACATATGTATGGTTACATAGTAGTGTGCCAAATTTGTAATCTTTGAACTTACTGACTGGCAAATAGCTAATGTGTTTAAGACCTTTGTTTAAAATAACACTACTAAATAAACTTTGATCTTACTTGGTTTAAAATATGGGCAACTAATTTGTATTTATTTTTAATTTTTTTTATATATTTGTATATAGAAACATACTTTAATATAAACACAAAATTATTGGTAAGCTTTTTTAAAATATTGCTAAATGTCAAGAAGTGCGTCAAAAACCTGATAAAATCGCTGTATTCTGTTAAATCTAGTTACATTCTATTATATTTAAAACATAGCACACGACAATACATCTTTTGTTTACCTATAAGGTGCATCTAAACGAGTATTATTTTAAGATATTTACCTGCCAAAGAAATATTTCAATGCAAATAATATTTAGGTCATCACAAAAATATCTTTCTATCAATACGTATTTGTCTTTTGTAGTAGAGCTTCTAAATAGCTGCCGAAATAATTTGCGACGCAGCCATTCATGGCAATCTTCATATCAATAGAAAGAGTTATATGCAACTAAACGAAATGACACTAGAGTTGGCCGGGCAATATAGTAGTCTTTTCTAATCTCATACAATCGTTCTGCAATCTGCCAGTAGCACAAAATACGCATGGGAACAGATGCAATATGAACACAGAACCTACTCACTGACCCTATAGGCGATAGAAGAACACCGAGGGGTTTTAGTAGCGGTTTTAGGGCGATTCGTTCGCCGGGTGATACGACATACCCCTGCCAGCCCATCAGGGAGGGGATGCATGCATTGTAGAGCATAAATTACAAGCAAACACAAGCATAAAGCATATCTTTAACTATAGAAAACCAAAAACGTGTGATTATATTGCTGGACCACACTTGAAATATTGTCGTATTTTTAATAGGCTGGGTGTAATCACTGGTAATGTTACCGACAACTGTATTGTAGCCATACATTACAATAAAAATAGTTCTAATTTAATAATTTCACCGTCAATTGTTTATTTTTAAGTATTGCTGAAATATTTACACTGAACTCCTTTTTTTTAGGTAAGATAAACAACCTTATTTTCAAATTAGGATCATGTGCCACAACCATGTATTAGTTATGGTGTCGCGGGCGGCAAACAAAAATATTTAGATAATGACTTCCTTAGGTCTTATAGGTCCTTAGGTTATTTATATCTATACTAATACTATAAGAGGAAATATTTGTGTTTTTGTATGTTTGTAACGAATATAATCAATAACTACTGGGCTTATTATAAAAATTCTTTCACCATTACAATGCTACATTATCCCTGAGTAACATAGGCTATATTTATTATTAGAATAAAATAGGGATTCCTACTCCGAAAAGTTTCTTTTTTTGTTTGAACGCACTAATCTTAGGAACTATTAGCCGCATTTTAAAAAATATTTTTATATTGTATTGTATTTGATAGAGCAATCATTGACGAAGACTTTAGGCTATTAACATCACAATACCACCAATAGGAGTAAAGCTCTTTTGAGAAAAAATTAAAAAACGGGCAAAAAGTATTAAATATTTTTTAATTTCATACGAAAGAAAGTCGCAGACACGGTTAGTTTAAAATAAAGTAATTGTAGGTGGACCAACCACACAAGCCCGGCGGGCCGCAGGTTGAGTATAGCGGATCTATAGTTCAAACTTCATACAAGACAGATCTAGTTATCCTTAGGCATTGGCTATAATTACATAAATTTGACAAATGGGCTGAAATTATGCCAGTTTTGTTATTAAAAAAATGCACCCACGATTTGGATAAATATAATACTGAAAGTCTTTTATCAGATGCCTCAGTAAACTCTGGGTAAAATTTCAAAGTTGTCATTTTAATTATACATCTTTATACAATCCTAACCCTGACAAAAAACTTACGAAATTTCCTGCTAACATGAAGTACCTACCATTAAGAAACTCGATAGCGATTGTCATAAAAAATAGTTTTAGCATTTGATTATGTTAATACGTAACATGTATATAGACGAAAAATATTACTACAACATATTCTGTAATATAATCCCAAGTAGTATGGCCCTTTACTTTTTGTCGCTCGGCTCGATACTTACTATTATTAGAAAATTGGCTACAAAGCTTAAAGATTATCACTTATCATTTATTTAAATTTTAGAATCTATATTAATTTACTTATTTCTATTTCTTTGATAGTGTCTTTGGTGTATACATTATATTTTTTAAAAGTGTAGGTATTGGCAGAGCCACGGAAAACATTATTTTATCTTTCAACGACTTGTTTGTTCGTTTTTATATATTTTTTTCCATTGATTTCGGTCTATACCTCCGTTCATTTTAAAATTTTAACAATATAAATTTTAATATTTTTAGAGGGTAACGGGTAAAAATGCTAAAGTATTTGCACATATGGCGTCAATACACTAAACAAAATTACACAGGTGCGTATAGATTACATATACTTACAACATTAATAATTTCAAATTAGTAAATAAAGCCCTTGCTAAATAATGGTTTATTTATTGCTCCAGATAATTTCCTTAAGATAATCATGCTAATAATAGACCAATTTTTTGTCAAGAATGTATGCATAGTAGATTTATTCAATTACCAAAGACATTAAACTAAAATACTGATAAATTTAATCGCTGATATTGCTTATCAGAAAAATATAAGAAAATTTTATACAAACTATCTTATACACGTTTATAATAGATACTAGCTGTAGCCGCGACTTCGTTCGCGTGGAACTAGAAATTATCTAAAAAAAACGTTTTTGTATCTTTTTTCAATACAGCTTTGCTCCTATTGGTGATAGCGTGATGTTAAAAGCTTAAAGTTTTCGTCAATGATTGCTCTATTAAATACAAAAATAATTTTTGAAATCCGACTCGTAGTTCCTAGGATTACGGCTTCAAACAAACACTTCCGCTTTATAATATTAATATAGATTACAGTTAATTTGTTATTTAAATTTTTTACCTCATTTGTTTAATTATATCTAAGGTTTTGTTTGTTTACAGCTTACAAATTTTATCACTTGGAGGGAATAAAATAGTGGAAGTACCAGAGTCTGTGGGCTGTCTAACATCTTTACAAGCTTTAGTTTTAAGTGATAATTTAATAGAACAACTACCAGCAAGTATTGCAAATTTAAATCAGTTGCGTTCGTTGCTCATACACAAAAACAGACTAAGGACTTTACCCACGCAAATCATAAAACTGAAATGCTTAACTGAGGTAAGATAACGGTTTTATTAAAGAAACTAGGTAATTAGTTACTGGACTATAGAGTTTTGCTCGGTGTCCTACAAAAAAATCTACTTCTATCTACTTCGATAAGGATAACAATATGAAAATAAAATTACATAATAATATGTATCTGGTTCATATGTAATATTTACGCTCTTAATAATATTAAGTATGCCAGCTGTTCCGACGACTTATGCTGATACTATAATTCATAAAGATTATTCAAGCAGCCAATGGAGGTTTTTTAATTATTATGTATAATAACTATTTTAAAACATTTGTTTGAACCAAGATTTCCGCTTTACCTCCAGAAACATTAGAATTTGGAAATATACTAAAACTGACAATCGCTTAAAAGAGATATGGATTTTGTGCTCGATTTTAGATGAAAAGAGACCCTAGGCTATTCAACTTTTGACGCCCTTTTACCTCTCCGGTTGGTCTTAACCAATACATTTTTATGTTTTTTTATTAGTCATATTCATAGAATTTTTCCTTATTGTCGGCCCAGTGATTTAGTGATCACTGTACTTAGATTAGTGTAATTTTAATTTCGCTAACAACTAAGATGTAGGCCCCTCTGGATCTTGAGGCCCTAGACTGAAGCATAGTTAGCCTATAAAATAATCTGGCCCCAATTTTATTTATTTCACACTCATTTAAGATTCTAATTTTCTACCAGAAAATACACTTATCGTATAAAATATCAATAATTTAGAACCCTCTATAACGATGACGGTCTCAATACAATACTTGACTTAGACTTTGTGACCTTCAACTAGGTTCCCTGGTGGAAATATTTTCTGCTAGGAGTCAGATTAATTTTTGCAGCATTCTAAACAAAAATTGTAGAAGAATAAGTCAGAAAAATTCTGAAAAATCTGAAAAAGTATAAGAAGACATATTCAAGATTTATATTGCTTTTTAAAGACTGCATTTTTAAACGTTTTTGGACTCTTCTGAAAGACTTTCTCAGAGATTTATAAAAGTATTTATATTTTCTGAAAATAAGTTATTGTGACTTTTTTAATAAATGCCATATAAATCTTAAAAATGTATTATTATACTTTTTCAGAATTTTTCTGACTTATTTATTCTTCTAGATTTTTTTTTTCAGAATGCTGCGAGAATTAATCTGTCTTCTAGCAGAAAATATTTCCACCAGGGTTGTTATAGACGAAAATATTTTTTTGTATTAGTTTTGAAATACCAACGGCATTGAATATGTTCTGAGTATAATTTTAACTATGGACTAATTTGTATATAATCCCTTTCGATACTTAATAACTCAACCAGAGCTGTCATATCGCAGAATAGCTATGGTCTATCGTCTCTATACAAGAAATGTATTACATTAATTTTACTTGTATCAAGCCTCTCGTTTAGAAGTTACACTATCACTAACAGACGGACATAAGATCTTTGTATAGAAAAAAAACATCCAGCAAGGATTTTAACTGTACAATAATTATCGTACATGTACGATTATTATAATAAGTACGTTGATTATACGATAATACTGCGTGATACAAACTTTAAGATTTAATTAGGTATGTTCCTACACGTGTTGGTCTCAAATGTTGGTATTAGTTATCTATGATAATATATTATATCAACGCCCACTCAAGCAATTACATTATCCGGGCAAAAAGACAAATTGCCGCCCCTTAAGAATATATTATACTTTCCATTGATCAGAGAAACACCATAAACCCACAGCACCGAATGCTCAAATGAGTTCAAGAAGCGCCCTTTAGAAAATATATTATAATTTTATAGTAAACGAACTGATATGGGAATTTATGTCATTTTTGTTAAAATTTACCATACCAATGTTTATAACCAAACGATGGGGCCGAAACGCAATACACATAGTGGCACAATATAAAAGACTATAATAATATTCACAACGAAAAGTAGGTACTTTGCAAATAATATTTTGTCGTGGTAACTTCAGGGGTATTATAAAATGATGTCATAAAGAGTTAGTTATTAATATTTATCGATTAAGATTATAACAAATTATTCAAATTGTAATTAATTTAGTTTTCTGTGCTCACTACACCGAAGATAAGCTCTTCACAAAGCGATGACACGACAATTTAAACGTTTTATCTACATTTCATGTTGAATATTGTTTATAAAAGTTGATACAAATTAATATTTTCTTATCTTTCATTTGTTTTTATATATCGCAGATAGGGGGCCGTCGTCTACAAGCAATTCGTACGTCATTTACAGATCTTATAATAAACATCTTAACACATCGTAGTTTTATGCCTATACACTGCATTTTTATAAAGTTCAAGTCTAAACCTTTAGTAATAGGTATGATAGTATTTACGTTAAAACCGAGATTAAAAAAAAATATTATTACAAGTTGATAGGTAGGTATAAATAACACATAATTCGGTAGGAAAGCTAAAATACAAAAGACGTTTAAGGAAAATTATACGACAAATTATTTTTTATAGCTGAGCCTCCGCGACAATCCTCTGGTGGTGAGGTTCGTGAAGGACATGACATTGGAGCCTCCTACACTTTTGGAACTGGCTGGTCGGGCTATTAAACTTCATGACATCCCAATTCACCATGGTGATATACCACATACCTTAATAAGCTACCTTAAGGCAGCCCAGTGCTGTGTTAATCCCAAATGCAAAGGTAGGTTATTTAAATATAAGCAACCAATAGAAAACAAAATTTTTAAATTTTATTGGATTATTTCCTGACAAGCCACATATGTCAAACCTACCATTGATTTTAAAAATGACTCCTTCACATTACGAAAAACTAGCAAGCATCATCAAGGAAGTAGTAATTATAAATCTTTGTATGATTATTTTACTTTTTTGAAGTTATTGATTGACTGAGGTCACAATTACAAAACAGGTATATATGTTTGTGTAAAACTATTAGATAACGTATTGTTTACCAGCGCAGATAAATAAAATGTTAATTGACACTATCATTTTTAAGCACGTCATCATATTAGATCACATAAAACTATAGCCTAATGTTAGGTACTATGAAAAATATAAACAAACGTTTTAAATCTTAATTATTTTGTTCGGCTAAATTTGCTGAAATGTGTACCTATACTTATAAGATTTAACTATCATGTAATTATATGTTAGAAACAATTATTTCAAGTAGGTAAGAGAAGATTGTATTGATATTTTATGTTTCTCTACCTACAGTGATCTATTTAAAGAATTTATCATAACTATAACAGAATTATGAAGTTTTAAATTTTCGAGTGCATAACGAATCTTCTTTTATAGGTGAAGTTTTACATTTATGTTTGCATATTTATATTTTAGAATAGAGCAAATTGGTAAACATTGACTGAGTTGCAATATCCAGTTGCTTGATTAGTTCACTTTGTAGCAGGTAGACGTGATCCACAAATAATTGTTCCGAGTTTGGTTGCTGCTTTGTGTTCGTTAACTGTGTAAAGTCCTCAGTTTATATTGGAGAAATTAAATACATAGATGTTAATATAATAATAAATAAAACAATTCGTCTTTTAAGACTACTGATACTAATCATATATAGCTTTTAATTTTTATTTCTTTTTAATCTTCTGCTTTCAGGTGTTTTCTTTGACAACCGAGTAGAACACATAAAGTTCGTCGATTTCTGCGGTAAATATCGAATTCCACTTCTGCAATATCTGTGTAGCTCTAAATGTATTACGGGCAGCTGGGAAACTCGAGAGGTGGATAGTAATCCTCACAAACATCTAATGAGAAAAGTTCTGCTTGGATAGAAATACTAGTAGGAAATGTTGCAGTTCCTTTGGATTTGGGTTGTAACAAATTATATATAAATGTCAATAGAATATCTTTTTCAATTGTTATATATGTCGCAACCAACTAGCATAATTAGCCGTTCAATCAACAGTCTGGCCTGATTACTAAACAGCGCCTTTCAACTAGCAATAATGACATGTAATAAGGAAATAACTTGTAGGAGGAGTATGTAGCGGTGAGATGGTCGCTGTAGTAGAGGTGTTTGCTGGGTTAGGCTAGATTGGACTTGTGATAACAAACAGCGCGAGACTACCGCGGCAGCGGTCGGTGAGCACCCTTTTTTATAAGTTGGGAGATCGGGTAATATATTGTACTGTATATTGTAAGCAGTTAACTTAACGTCTAAGTATGCTAGTTTGCTGCGACATTTATACTTCCTATATACATACCTATGTATAGACAGCAATTCAATTCTTCGTTTTTATGACTTATGAATTATACTAAACCTTCACTCAGGGTACACTATAATCATTTGTAATATTAAAGCCAACCTAATAAATTTATATGTTGCCTATATTGCTCACATACAAATGATATATACATTATACATATTAGTTCTTAGAACATAGTCTGTAGAAAGCTATAGAATACAATATAACAATTTACTTTGTTTATCACAGTAGCCATTCAATTGTGTGGCACTAATATCACCCGGATGCTGTTAACTTTGAAATAGGCTACACCTGAGTTTCGAAAAATATTGTATTTACTATAAAATAATAATGAAAGAATAATAAATATGTAATTTACACATGCAAACTGACAAGGATAGCTAGTTCCTACATATATTAACTTCTAATCAAAATTATAGTATGACAACTAATCTAATATATCCTCGATTTATCAAAAGTAACTATAAATTTATGCCACATTATAACAATGAGTCATTTTAATCCATGAAAATTAGTTAAGTAGTTGTATAGTATTACATACACAGTATATCTGTGTAGTAAAAGTACTACCTACTATGCATATATAACTTTCACATCTGGCCATCGCTAGTGCTTGTATTACAATTATAGCTCTAGTGTACATTCAATGCATTAATTCTGATGATATACTTTTATTCTCCTTAGGCACATATATAACAACATGGATTATCAACTGCTGTATATGAACTTAATTTTGACTCCGTGGTTTATATTTCCTCCAATTTATAGTATATGAAGCAATTGACTTGCATATGTATATGAACCTCCTTATGAAGTGATGATAGCTAGGCAGTAGTGTGTACAACATCAGGTCAAGGGACGTGAGTTCGAATCCAACCACCTACAATGAGCTTGAGCTTTCGGTTAAGGAAAACATAGTGAGGAAACCACAGCATGGTGGTAGGGCTTTTTCTAATGCCCACCTGGCTAGCTACCACCGTCAAGGTAAAAATATGCTGCCAAATACCAATAAGTGTGTTCTGGCAGCTGCACTTGAGAGCCAGTTCCTCCACAGGTTTAGCATATCTACCAACTTGGGCCATATCGTCACTTAAGAACAGGTCAGATTATGACCATAACACTAAAACTTGAATATAAAAAAAAAATTATGTCATTAAACTAAAACCTAAATTTAGAGTTTCAAACTACTTCCCTTGTACTCTAACAATCACCTGACTTAGGAGTATGTTGAACTATTTCTACATAGACAGAAATTCCCATTAATATAAGATGTCATGTAAAATACAATACTCTGCAGTTGATTCTTAACGCAACTTTTTACAAATAATTAGAAAAGAAAAATAATTATAATACATTCTAAAAATTGTCTTAATCAATTAAATTTAATTTTAAGTATATGCTTATTATAAAATTAAATGAATACAATGTGAAATTAGTCATTTGTTATATATATTCCATTATTTAAGGTTATAATGTTATACTGCAATTAGTAAATTGCACATATATTGTTTTTATTTCATATTGTTAACCATACTTTTAAATTATAAATAGCCATTAAGAGAAATGTTTATTTGTACCAACAAGATGTGATATTTATATAAATAAAAGCCAACAATTTATCCTATAATACTATAATTCACTAATATCAATATTATTCAGTTTCTTGTAAAAATTTCTTTCTTTCCTCTTTGCCTCTCATTATAGCATTTTTAAATAATTTACAATATAACTCAATTGCCACAGGTGAATCATCATTTCCTGGTACGGGGTATGTAATCAAATTTGGATTACAGTTGCTGTCAACTATTCCTACAGTAGGTATTAGCATTTTTGCACTGTCTCTAACAGCTGTATGTTGGTTTAAAATATTATTTTGAGTATTTAAGAATATACACAGATCAGGCAATCTTGTTACTGCTCCAAATTGATGATTCGCATTGGTAAAAATGCCACCTCTCCAAAATCTAGTATGTGCATATTCTCCACATTCAAGGGCTGTTTTCTCCACTAAATGAGAATTTAGAGAATTTCTATTGAAAAAGCAAATAATGCCACCTCTGTAAGCAATATGTGCAGTGAAATTAAGTGCTCTCCTTAAATGTTCTGCAGTTATGTCTAAATCAAATATAAGATGTCCAAGTCTAGAGCCATAGATATAAGGTCTCATGTAGTCATTGATAGATCCTTCTTTATGCCCATAATGAACTCTGCTGTCAAATAAATCTTTAACAGTAAACAAGTTATGTATTTGGAAGTAATCAGGATGTTCTAATGGATTACTTTGTTTAATTTGTACTGAAAATGAAGGATGTCAATGCATTATAAATAACATTATAGATATATACGTTGTTACTACTTTTAATAATTTTTGTAAAATTTTAACAAATACAATATTGTGGTTTAGTTTTGGTCTGATTGAATAGTTTTTAAATACCTTCTTGAGCATTTTGTAAAGATGCTTGTGCAGCTGTAGATTGTCTCCGCAATTGTCTCAATCCATATTTCACAATAGTATCTTCTATAAATAAAAAAATGTACTAATAAACCCATAGTA
The DNA here is from genome assembly GCA_039707435.1 of Actias luna. NCBI lineage: Eukaryota > Metazoa > Arthropoda > Insecta > Lepidoptera > Saturniidae > Actias > Actias luna. The sequence goes on along the minus strand of JAZHAC010000002.1, from coordinate 8,056,648 downwards.
TTAGAAACAATTATATTTGATGTTTTGTTGGAAAAATAACCTAATTTTTAATAAAACGCATATAAGAAATTTATTAATTTGGACTTACTTGTATAATAGATGAGCATGTTATATATTTTTTAAGTAAAGTACCTATGAATTAAATTTCACGTAATTAATAAAAATGAAATTAAAAAGCAAAAGTATTTTTATTTACTTTTTAAGAAAAAGGAAAAGGTACCGAGACCATACAGCCATTTTGGTCGTTATTACTTAGTTAAATTGTTAACCTTTAACATATAAATATTTATTTTTGTATTATATTTGTTAGCACTGTCATATGAGGGGACTTAAGGCGTTCTTCATTTTACCTTCTAAGCCGATCATCATGAAATTTTGAAACACATGAAATCATGAATCTGAACATGAAATCAGTTAGTAATACAGAAAAGGACCTTTCATATACCTGTTATTTTATATATATATATATATATATATATATATCGTTATTTTAAGAATTTATTAGTAGAAAGGGGTAGAACAAAATTATGACTTTTAGGTAATAATGGAGGCGCGTAAAGTGAGAGAGAGGTGGGCAAAAATCTTAAAAATTTGTGTTACGTAATACTTGAACGGCCTCTAATTAATCTTCCTCATACTAGCGTACAAAAGTAAAAGTGATATGTTATAAGTACACAAACAAAGGAAATAGTTTATATAGTTGGAATCATCAATACATTTTTCTAATTAAAAAAAAAGACATAAAGTACATATTTTGCTCTTACAAAAATATCAATTATTTATAGTAATATGGGGGAACTTATATTTGTTTAGTCAAACTGGTTAAGTCTATAGTTTAGTAGTCTGTCATTGTCATTGGCTGTGACTAATTTATTACTGGTCTCTGGCTGTAACCTTGAAGTCATTTTTGTTTCAGTTTTTTGTAGTCTGTGTATATCAGTAGTTGGTAATGTTCTGTATAGTCAGAAATAGGTTATAAATTGTAACAAAATTACAAGACGGCACAGAATATTAGCTTGATAAAATACTGTGTTACAATAAAATATTTTGACTTGTCTTGCGTAACATAAATAGAGGCCATAGCATATTATAAAAACTAGTAATGGCAAAGAAAAATATAGAAGACGTTGATCTGTATGGTGTTCTTGAGTTAGAAATAAGTGCTACACAATCAGACGTAAATATTTATATATTTTTACAATATGTTAACTATAATATCACACTATTATTGATTACTAATTGGACCCCAAACTAATATTCACTTTTCTCAGTAAAAGTAGGACGTAATATTTTAATTTAAAAGTTTCGTAGTTGGTTTTAGATTTGTTAGCTACGAATAGAAGAACACAATTTCGATCTCTGATTATAACGAGACTATTCGCAGTATAGGTACAGTTTTCATCTAAATGATTAAAATTAAAACTTTGAAATAAAACATTAAATTCATTTCTCTCGTAATTTTTAGTTTTACTTTAAAGGTTTTAATAAAGCATAGTTTTATGTTACAATTTTATAGTTTTTATTTCCATATTTATTTAATAGCATAATAACAAATAGTCCATCTATATTTAATAGATTGTATAAGTATTAATTTATTTGTTGCTATTATCCAATTTTAACAATTTAAACTTCTACTGTTACTATTATCAAGAGGCTGATATTACTGGACAAGTAGCAAAAGGCTTCCATTCCTGTTAGCAGTTTAGGATTTGAGTTAAAAATTTATGTTATTTTGAAAGGAGTCCAATAAAATTAGGAAATCAAACTAAAAATATTATAATTGTTTTCTAGATCAAAAAGGCATATCGTAAAAAGGCACTGCAGTGCCATCCAGATAAAAATCCAGACAACCCTAAGGCTGCAGAAAAATTTCATCAACTTTCCCAAGCATTAGAAATACTGACAGATGAGTCAGCTCGAGCAGCCTATGATAAAGTTCTTAAAGCAAAAGCAGCTGCAAAACTTCGCCACCAGCAATTAGATAGTAAACGACAGAAACTGAAAGAAGATCTAGAAAGACGAGAGAGAGAAGCAGTATCAGGAAAAGACTCAAATTTAACAGATGCACAAAAACTAGCTGCAGAAATAGAAAGATTGCAAAGGGAAGGTAGTAAACTTCTGTTAGAAGAACAACAGAGAATGAGAGATAAAATTAAAAGAAGTATGAGTGATCCTGTATGGGACTCAAGTCTCAATAGAATAAAGATAAAATGGAAAGTCAATAAAAATAATCAAAGTAATGAGGGATATGATGAAGCTTTATTGAGAAAGTGTTTAAAAAAGTATGGAAATATTGTGGCCCTTATTATTTCTCCAAAGAAAAATGGAAGTGCATTAGTAGAATTTGAATCAAAGGAGGCATCTGAAATGGCTGTTGAATTTGAAAAAGGTATTTATAAAATTATTTTACTATTTATGATCTATATATTTTTTATAAACTAAAAGAAAAATACCATAATTTTATAATTCAATCTGTATATATATCTGATGTATAGTTTGTTTTATAAAAAAAAAATATGTCAAATGTACTTATGAAATAATATCATCTTAAAGTCGACAAGTGGCTAAGTATTTACTACTTTTCTAAAATTATCATAGTGCAAGTATTAATTTTATGATTCAGTGACCTTCATTTCTGTCGCATTTATATTTTTTACCAGAACTGCTTACACTAATAACTTTCTAATAGATATTGTATGATTCGACTTTTTATTTGAACCAAACTTAACTTCATTTACTCAATAGTAATGTACATTGTTTGGATCTATCTTTTTACTTAATAGGGTCCAATTGATAGTGTAGCTATATTAATATTTTATAAATTCCTTACTTTAATATTTGTTTATATTTTGAATAGGTTTGCCTGATAATCCACTGGAACTTAAATGGGTTAATGAAAAACCAATTTTAAAACCACAAACTAAAATTGGTGGACCATCACTAATATCTGATAGAGATTATGAGTCTTTGGTTTTAAGAAAAATGCGACAAGCAGCAGAAAGACAAAGAATAATAGATGAAATAAACGAAGAAGAACAAAATGGTACCAGCTAGTGATGAATAAAATTTTATAAATCATTATTTTTTTATTCCTTACAAAAACCAGAATACAAGAACCAATATTTAACATATTTTTATGGGAATAAACTTAATAATTGGACACGAGTGATTAATTTTTAAGTTATTGTACTTAAATAGTCATTTTTTTTTTGCTGGATCAAAAGGCTTCCATTGCTTTATAAAATCTAAAACTTTTTTTTTCTGTAAATCTCTGCTCTCTCTTTGAGGATGTTTCCAACCATGATCTAAGTCTAATATGCCAGCAACTATTTCCTGTGGACAATTTTACAAATCTTATAATAACAAACTCCTATAATTACATAGTAGATGATAGATGCAGCATATGAAACTAAATATTATATTTATTAATACATGGAAATAATGTAGCCTGTTGATGTTTTTTTTAATACATATCTTATACTACATTATAAAAAATATATATTCTCAAAGTTGTTTGGATATCCCTAAATAGGTTTGATGTGAATTTTTTACATATAATGTTGTTGTCATTAGGTTTAGCCAATGTGTGAATTAAGTATATGTTATACACACACACCTCAGCAAATGTTCTTGGAAACAATTGTTGATCTTCAATGACATGAGCAAATCCAGGATCCATACCAAAATCAATCCAAAAATAAGGTAATCCTTTGGGTACACCTTTCCTTATGTTCTTTCCTTTCAGCTCAATAACTTTCTTGTTCATAGACCATTCTGACTCACACTCTAATAGAGCTTTCTTGAAATATATTGCTGCAGAATCACCAACATCTCTTGGCATAGGTACACAGTTTATAATTATGTGTGGATATTTATATAACTTAGTTGCTGTTTCATAAAATATTACATCTTGATTTTGAGAACTGAAAAACTGTGTAAGAGCTTTTCTGTAAGTCTACAATGTAAAAAAGAATAATTAATGAATAACACAAATATCTAAACTCAGCATTAAATATATTAACCATATTTGTTGCTGATTAAGGTTATACAATAGACCTTCCTTATTTTTAGCATCCTTACATTATTCATTTGACTTTACTCCTTGTACTTCTTGTACTGTTCATCAGGTAGGCGCCAGTTGGTATAGCATTGCAATTTGTATGTGAATATAATTTTCGAAAAAAGTTAAATTTATTAAGGTGTGCTTAATATATTTACAGCATGGATATGCTTTTTTAATATTTTATAGGTTTAGCATTTTGACCATAATCTCACCTGATACAAAGTGACAATGTGGCCCAACACAGTGGACATGCTAAATCTTGTTAAGGGATTGGCTATCAAGTACAGCTACCAGAACATATATATATAGTTATTTCACAAGAATTTTTAACTTGAAGGCAGTAGTCAGATAGGCATTAGAAAATGGCCTACCACCATCCAATGGATTTATCACAATGTTTTCGTTTGCAAACTTATGTCAATCAACAGTAAGTCTGCACATGTTACTACTGAGCCATCAGTGCCTCAGAATTCAGTATACAAACTTCAGATTGAATAGGGTTTGTGCATAAACTCATGTTATTAGATATTTAGTTAAATATTACCTGTTATAAGTTCTGTGTTGAACTAACTTGTATAATTATTTTTCAATGAACATAAATTAGAATACATTTAGAAAATTAAATACAAAATCTAACCAATATTTCTTCCCAAATATCTTCATCTAATGCTGTAACACATTTATGATGTTGTATTGTAGTAATAATACAATGATTTTTTACAAGGGATTTTTTAGCTGGTACTGCTAAATACGTCTTGCTACTGCAGCTAATTATAAGGTGTTTAAACATATTTTTAGAATCAATACAATGTTCACAGCCTTCCAATGAGTGCTCAATTTTCATATGCTCATTAATTGCTCTACTTCTGTCCCTTTCATTATCTTTTGCTGTGTTCCTATTTTTTGAAATATCATCCATAAAAATATCTTCTAGATCATCATTTGGATTCTTTTGTTTACTAGTGATTTTTACTAATTCCATTTCATTTCTATAATTATCACCATACTTCTCTTCTTGAAACTGTGAAATGTAATAAATTATAAAATGTGAAAATATTACATCATATATAGATAAAATAGTTGTAGCTAAAACTATTATGTGTAATCAATATCTCAGTAAATGAGTTTGGATTAGTGTTTTACAAAAAAACCCAGAAAGCAAATCATGAAAAATAAAAGATTATGTAAACACAAATTTTTATCCAAACCATTTTGTTTCCTCTGAGAATACAATCATTTATATATGCATAAAATAATTGCTTACTTGATAGTATTAAATATCAAAATAAAATCCTAAAACTAAAAAAAATCAGGATTTGCTTATTTTCACCGAATAAGGATTTAACCAAGGCACTTTTAAATATACTGTATATGTATGTATACTAAAGAATATGCCATAATAAACAGACCAATTAATTTTACTGATATGATAAAACAAGAACAATATTCAGAAATCTCAGTAATTAAAAAATAGTATATAATATACATCAGTTACAGCATTTGATTACAATATTCCCAGTTAAGTAGTAATACATAAACATCTTAACAAGTGAAAATAACCAGATAAGCAATAAAATGAACTAGAATACTGTTTTAATTTTTTCTCAATACTTAGTTTTGCTACAGAATTTGAATATACAAAAATCAACTTAGTATCCAAAAAGGATTCAACTAGGATATTATAGCTTTTATTTGACTATAGCATGTAAAATAACTTTGAATGTGTATTATTGAAGTGAAAACTTCTATAAACACACTGAGCCCTTTATTTTGGCAGTATTAAATGGCACTGAGTCCTCACCTCTGGCTATGTAACATTAATTCTCATAAAGTCAGCTCAAGTTGAATAAGAGTGTGAGAAAGTTATAGTCAATGCATCACTGCTATACTCTCTTGGCAATATCATTACATTATGAATATACACCAGAAAAAAAATGTTGTATTTTGTATTATTAACCTTGTCTTGATGTTTTACTTTGTTGTGTGGTCTAAGCTATTACTATTATAGTATATATTAATACTAATTGGCATTATAAACTACCCTCCTATAATACATCCCTATAAATGTAATATAATGTAATTTTAAATAATAAAAAGATATTTCACCATTTGTGCCAAATTATACTTGTCATCATCACCAAAATATTTTATTCTTTCTCCAGAGTTATGAGTATCAGCTTTGCGTTTAATACTGCTAGAACAGCCTTGATTATTTTTTATTAGAGGTCTACTATTACCCAAGTTATTTCCTGATATCAACATAACACTCTGGTCACCATCTTCTATAGGTACATCAGGATTCTGATTTCTGAACTGTCTGGCTGCCTCAAGTTTCTCTTTTAATTCTGCAGCAAGTGTTAAATTACCCATAATTTCAGCTTTTACAATTTTTGCTGCTAGTTTATTCATTTTGTCATCACTGAGATAGTTACTCATTTTTGGCTTGTCATTATCTTCATTCTTTAGTTTTGGTTCATAATCTTTTGCAGATTTTTTTACATTTACACCTGTATCATTACCTATTTCAGTGTGTTTCCAATTATAGGTTTTTTTATCATATAAACATTCTTCCTCACTATAATGAACTTTACTATATTCTTCCTTCATTGACTTATTAGGTTTTGTAGTTGACTTGGAATAATAATTATCATTTTCTTGAGGTCTCATAAAGCTTTTGGATTTGCGAAAACTTTCAGGAGTTTCTGGTAGGCCGCTACCACCACTTTTCCAGTATGGATTAAGCTCTCTACTACTCATAGCCGGATTATATGAATCAATTTGCTTTTTCTCTTTCCGGTCTTCCTTTGATTTTATGTCATTTTTAGTAAAAGTCTTTAGTGTACCTGTCATTGCCATCCAATCATCTCGTTTTGGTTGAGGCTTCTCTATCTCTTTTTCAACCCATTCTTCTGAATCTGTGCTTTCTGAAGAAGACTAAAAAGAGTAAAAATCACATTTCATCATCATTCATCATCGCGGTTTTGACATTCCAAAATGAGTGTATTTGTAAAATTGCTATTACAGGTACTCTGTATGTAATGCTTCTTTTTAATAAATATACTTACGCTTTTACGTCGTGTTTTAGTTTTCGTCAGTTTGTAGTCTTTTGATCGATGAGACTTGTTACTGCGTTTATGTTTTTTTTCTTTCATGTTTACATTAAAACCATATTATACATGTTATTACAAATTTACAGTGCGATGAGTGGTGACTAGACTTGAGGGTTCAAGCTTGTAATGATATATCGATTTAATATCTAATTATTTCCTTTGTTAACGAATTATTATCGATATTGCATACACGAAAGTTATTTATCATAAAATTGTGGATATAATTTCTGATAAATTAATACCATTAAGTAAAACAATTCATCGTTAACATAGTGAATAATAATTTAAATAATTATGGGGTTAATCAATAATTTAATACTGAACTATTTTATTTCTTATTAACACGCATGAAGATAAAAATTCTTTTGCTTTTAGTTTGTTAGAAAAATGATCAGTTTTCTATTATCACAAAGATTTCGAATGCCCACCGATTTAAGTCATATTTACATATATGAATTAGACCTTGCGGGTGTTATAACACTCTATTAAACATTATATTAAAATGTTAATAAGAAATAAAATAAAACATATCATTGTAAAAATAAGAGAACCTTCATTATATTTATATTTTTCTGTATTCCGATTTGACGTATAAAAAGGTTACCATCAAAAAGGTCGACCACCACAACCTTTACGCAGCCGTAAATACCATAGTATTAAAAGAAGTGCTTCATATATTTGAAAAGGCAATTGGTGTTTTGGAATTGATGAAAGACAACTTGGCTAGGTACTCTTGACTCTTGAAGAGAGATATTTTTATAGGAACCCGGTAGCATAATATCACAGGAGTCGAATATTTTCTAAATACTTCATACTTGTTATACTTCATACATAAAGTTTCATACTTGTTTTTCGCTGGATTTTTTTTATAATTATGTCATAGTTTCTGTTGGTTATTTGATATTTAACTTGTAATTCAGGATATTTCAGGTTAATTAGTTCCATATCGCAACAAAATAAGCAAAATTGAATTTATAGATCAACTTGTATATATTTATTTATTATCTAGACATGATACATTCTAATCGATTTAAATACTATTGAAAAGATTACTTACTAATATAACATATACATTGAATGTCCATACCCACAGAGTATTTTATATTACCTGTATTTATAACAATTTATAGGTATTATAAAACTTTCAAGTTACGTACTGTTTATTGCTGTTTGCTGGGTGCTGAAACTTTATAAGTAATCGTTATTCGGTTATTTTTAATTCACCACGTACTTAGTAGTTGAAAAGTTAACGGATATAAATGTGGATTGTGTAATTACGTATCTACGTAATTCAATTTGTTTTGTGGAATACTGGAGCATGTATGTGATAAGCACTTAAGGAATGTCGGATTACGAGCTTGATTCGGTATTCAGTTTATGTTTTTTATTACTTAGAATTTTGTTATATGTTGTAGGTAGTTAGAAATCATACTCTTATCGAATTCATATTTATAGAGTCTTTATATAGCGAACTTTCTTTTTCTGACTTTGATCACAGGAAATAAATAACCAGTTACGGTCAGTTTAAGTATCTAAAATGTGCATGTTATGTTTGTATTTATATTTACGTTGATTGCAGTGAACGATGTTTTCCAAAAAAAAGAAAAAGCCACTAATTTCTCCGCCTAGTAATTTTGAACATAGAGTACACACTGGATTTGATAAACGCGAGGGAAAGTTTGTCGGACTGCCTTTGCAATGGGCCTCTCTTGTTGGTAACAATCAGGTATTATTACAATTTTTGTATTATTTTTGTAACTTTTTGTAAAGCATTTATAATTACTTTACAGTTGCATACTCACATATATATTTTCATACCTTACTGGGTGTTATTATAATGTATCTGTTTTTTATGAGGTATGAATTTTATAGTATAGTTAATATTGTATCTACTTAACAAAAATTAATAATACCTACTGCAGTATTATTAATTATTAAAAAATTGGTTGTTCTAGGATCACTCAATTTGCTTAGTAGTTATTTTGATTGGGATATTTCGAAAGGATTTACAAAAATACTATTTCTTATGTGTTTAAAATTGTTTAACTCTCTATTATAGAAAGTATACAAAAAACTCCTTAGGCACCTGGTTGGTTTTGTATATTAACATAATAATTACATATTACTCAATAATATTGTTATGAATGATTTAGTGTAGTGTAGTATTGGCTTGTGTACCATTATATGTAATGAAATGAATATAAAAAATTGCCATTATTAAAGTGTGTTTCTTTAAACATTTAAACTTATAATTACAGATACTCAAGTCTTCAAATAGACCTCTACCATTAGTTGATCCTTCAGAAATCACTCCCACAGAAATTTTAGATTTAAAAACAATAGTTAGAGGTGAGCATCGAACTACATCAGTGTCATCAATTTCTCGTCCAATTCCCTCGAGCATTCCACAGCAACAACAACAACATCCTATTCAAAATGGAGTTGTTTTGCCAAAGACTTCAAATGTTGCTAGATCTAATTCATTAAGGAGTACTAGCCCACCGAGAATAAAAAGAGACTTTAGAAATCAACCAAATGTACCTCCCGCTGTACCAGAAGAATCCCCCCCAGTACCTCCAGCTCCTCAACAATATCCAAGTTTAAGACGTGAACAAAGTAACTATGCACTTAACAAACCAATCCCAGAATCTCCTGTTGAATGGTCACATAACTCACATGAAGGTACAGTAAGGCCAGTGGCTGAAATAAATGATAATCATCATTCAACAATTACATATCAAAATATACAAAATGCGAATGTCCCATACCAACATAATCATCCACCTCAAAATGTATCACACGGAATGCACCCAGGACTCAATGGCAACAACGTGAATATGGGTGAGTACTAATTATTATTATAAGAGTAATTTATAGTATAAAATAATGTGTGTTAGAGATATTATGTGAAGTATGTAATGCTATGAGAATTATGGTCTGTATAAAGATTAAGAAATTTTTATAGTAATAGTTATGCAATAACTATATTTATGATAACCTGGATTTATATTAAGTTAATTATATATACACTAATAGTACAAAAATAAGTCTGATATAAATCATTCTATAAAAAATTCAAAATTCACTTGCATAAATAGTAATCAAAATATATATGGTATATATAATAAACTAAATCCCATAATCAGAGTGTATTTACAACTTTTAACTTCACATTCAGTTGAAACACAATATAACTATATATTGATTGAACGGCTGATAGTAAAGATGCTGTTTTTAAAACATTCATAACAAGAAAGTCATCCCATACAATTCTTTATTACTCTTTACACAAACAAATGTACATAAATACAACTTGGTTAGAGGCTTTGATGTCAAGCACAGTAGAGTCCCAAAACAATGGTGACCACTGATTGATCCCCAATTTATTGGCAATCATCGTGTCGTTGTGGTGTATAGTGGAGAAAAGCTTGCTTTATTTATACTTGAATGTTTAGGTGATAGTTATCCTGGTTCGCGACATCAACATACTGCACCGGGCATCGTTGCACCCCACCTGCCCCTCACAGCATCCAAGCATGAATTGCGATTGACGCATGAACAGGTATTATTTTACTACATGTTTTATGTGATTAATTGGTGAAATTGATGAACTGGTCAATAAATGAAACTTCGAGTAGTTTACAGTAGTAAAACCAAAGTTAGAAATTAAGTAGAAATGTAAAGTATATATAAATTAAGCAATAATAAACTGACCCTGACTCAAAGATTTGTGGGGACAGTATAGTGAAGTGAAGACTAAAGTGTACAAAAACAACTAACAATTTAACCCAATCAGCACCCAAATAATGTTTTGGTAGCGATCTCTAATTTTTTTTAGTACGTAATAAATATAGCCTATGTTACTCAGGGATAATTTAGCATTGCAACGGTGAAAGAGTTTTTGAAATCGGTTCATTCGTTACTAATATACAAAAATACAAATCTTTCCTCTTTATAATATTAGTGTAGGTTGATAGTTATTATATATCGTGAATGTGGTATATGTTCTTAGTTCCGTGCCGCTCTGAGGCTGGTGGTGAGCGAGGGAGAGCCGCGCGCGACGCTGACCGGGTTCAACAAGATCGGCGAGGGCAGCACCGGCGTCGTGTGCGCCGCGACCGACACGCGCACGCGCCGACGCGTCGCCGTCAAGATGATGAACCTGCGCAGGCAGCAACGGCGCGAGCTGCTATTCAATGAAGTTGTAAGTTCGTGTTTCGTGAATTTCCCATACATATAGTCTTTTTAATACTTTAGGGGCCGTTCAAGTATTACGTAACGCAATTGGGACGGAGGGGGCTCTTGTAAATCGTTACGATGCGTTACAAAGGCGGGAGGAGGGTTCGGACAACGCGTTACGTAACATTGTTTTTTATTTAATTTAAATAAAAAACTAAGCAAGTAAAAGTAAAGGTGTCGTGGGACACCAGATAGGAACGAAGTTCCTTATTATTAAAATATTAATTTCAAGTTCTATTCGCGGTATAAAGAAAATAATTATTCGGGTATACATTTTTAATTTTGACTTTTTTATCGATAAAAATAAAAAAAAAACTACAGAATTATCTTAACACGTTTATTTTGTTTACAATGATTTATAAAAATATATGTCTGTATAGCCATCATACATAGACTATACATAAAAATCTTACGCTAACGTTACGGACGTTTTTTACCGGCTAGAGTACCCGTCTGCTACGCCCCATAAGGAACTTCGTTCCAAAAATTGCCCAAGTTTGCAACTGTTTTCGCTTATGTTTTACGGGGAATTTCTCGACTACTTCTAATCGCATTGGCAAAGGTTTAAGAATATGTTAATATGTATGCATAAATATGTTATTTTACTCTAACAGTTTATTAGTAGAAAAAGGTAACACATAATCATGACTTTTATGAAAAATGCTCACTTGGGTGTTAAGTAACGTTTAAGGAGGGAGCGGGGTACAGACAAATATTATTGCTCATTACAGAGGGGGAGGTAGGTTGATAAATCTTCAAAAATTGCGTTTCGTAATACTTCAACGGCCCCCGATAGGTTTAGCATTATGCCCATAATCTCGCCTAATGTGGCAATGTGGTCCAAGATGGTGGGTATACTAATCCTAGTGGGGGTACTGGCTCTCAAGTGCGGCTACAGGAACACACTTATAGGTATATGTCGGCAGATTTTCAACTTGTTCTGGAAGAATTTCCGGCGCCGTACCTGGTCTCTGGGAAAACGAGAGTATGAAGTGTCGGGATGGTGCGTTTTTAATGGGTAGTGATGGATGATTAGTATCCGATGAGTGACTACTTGCCCCTCTCACACTGACCTGAGCCCCGTTAATGCGTTAGCACTTTACGATCAGGACACTCGTATACCGGGAACCCGGATTTTAAACACCACGTTAATAAAAAAAAATATAGTAGTTAGCCAGATGGGCATTAGAAAAGCTGTCTTCATGTTACAGTTTCATCACGATCTTTTCCTTCACTGAAAGCTCAGGCTCATTGCAGCGGTTCGAACTCACGTTTGTTGGTGAGGCGTCCATACAAACAAATAACTGAACCACCATTGCTTCAAAAATCAGGACTATTATGAAATACTAGAAGCAGTCCGTGGGGTCTGGTAATAAAGTATTGAGTATTTTTGCTTCGCGTTTGATCAGATAAATCCCACGCGCATTTCTAGTAACTTGTTCGGTATATTACGTATGTATTATATTATATATGAATCAATTTATAATTATATAAATAAATATTGTGGCTATAGACCCCATGTATGCTGACAGTACCCGTAGTACATAATTAGCCACCTTTTCAATCCCATTCTTTAAGTGTACGGGTTGTACGTAAATATACTTTTACACAGATTTACATTCAGATTGAAGCGATGATAGCTCAGTTGGTTGTGTGTACGGACAAGGGATGTGAGTTCCAATCCATCTAAAATGATCTTGAGTATTTGGTGAAGAAAACATCGTGATTTAACCATAGCATTGTGGTAGAGCTTTTTCTAATGCCCGTATGGCTAGCTACCACCAACAAGTTGAAAATCTGCCGCTAAATACCTATAGGTATGTCCTGGCAGTTACACCTTAGAGCCAGTTCCTCCACTAGGATTAGCGTGTCCACCATTTTGGGCCACATCTTCACTTGTAATTAGGTGAGATTGTTGCTTAATAACGCTAAACCTCAACTATAAAAAAATCAAAGCAGTTATTAGAACTGACGACAGAAGTGAAAACTTAAAACTATAAACAAACAGATGTTATTTTTGGATATCCAAATTATTTGTTTGATCTTAAATGAAAACTTGTAAATCAAAACTGTTTAAAGCGCAATAACTTATACTAATAGGAACAGATATATTGTGTACGTTAACAGACCACGTGACCATGTCCATGACGACTAACATGAATTCAGTCCCTATCCAAACCTTATAGAAGTTTTCACTTCAAAAAGATTTGGGTCCATTACAATTGTTTATATGTATGATAATTTTGTATTATACAGGTTATAATGCGTGATTACCCACACCCTAACATAGTTGAGATGCATGCGTCGTATCTGGTGGGTGATGAGCTCTGGGTGGTTATGGAATACATGGCCGGTGGAGCACTCACTGACATTGTCACCCGAGCCCGTATGGACCCAGAACAGATTGCAACTGTTTGCAAACAATGCTTGAAGGTAACTATTTATTATATTATTATTAACTAGACGCGCCGGCAACTTCGTTCGTGTGCAACTAAAAATTGTTCAATAATGTTTGCCCTTTTTGTAACTTTTTTCAATACAGCTTGGCTCCTATTTGTGGTAGCGCGATGTTAAATACCCTTCAAGTACAAAAATATTTTTTTAAGTCTGCCTGTTCTTAAGTTAGCACGTTCAAACAGACGAACTTTTCTTCTTTATATTATCAATATAGATATACAATATTTTAAAATAATAACAACATCTCTTTATTTGAAACAAATATGAATTAATTAAAAAATTTTTTAGTCCCTTCGGAACAGTACTTTTTTTCTGGATGAAAGGATGAAGGATTTTTATACTCTTTTTATAACCCGACGGCAAGTGTGAAAAATTTCGTGGTGATCAGTCGAGTGGTTAAGAAGTAAAGACAAACAAAGAAACTCCCATGTTTATTTACAATATTATTGACATGAATAAGTGAACTTTAGTTTAGTTATTGACGTATTTTTACAGGCATTAGCGTTTCTGCACAGTCAAGGTGTTATTCACAGAGATATTAAGTCAGATTCTATACTTATGACAGCGGATGGACGGGTCAAGTTGTCTGACTTTGGTTTTTGCGCTCAAGTGTCTCAGGTTAGTTAAAATAAAGTATATAATAAAAAAAAAACTAAACAAGACAATGGCATATGCGTTATCACGCTTTACCAAATAGCGAGAAAAAAAAAGGATTAAAAAAATGGGGTGTGATTAACCTCACTTCCTTCTTGATGATATGTGGTAAGGTTGCAGTCTAAGGCTCCCAATATCAAGTATGTTTTTTAATACAAAGTATCTTGAAAAAATTCAGTGTATTATAGGTAGTCACTGTTTAATGGATGGGGAAAATGTTACTGGGTAATGGTGTGATAAGTCTTTCAACGAAAAAATAAATATCAATTGGATTCCTCACTACAATCTCCTCCCACTTCTGATAACTAATGATTTTTTCTAAGATCCCCTTTTCGAGACCCAAGTGATTAATGGATGATCCCTAACTGGAATGCCTTTTACGGGTGATAGATTTTTGTCGTTCATAAGTCTCTTCTTATTTTCTTTTTTAAATTTATTGTTGTAATGTGTATTATATGGTACTTTTTATTATTTAGGAACTGCCGAAACGAAAATCTCTGGTTGGTACGCCATACTGGATGTCGCCAGAAGTCATCTCAAGACTTCCGTATGGACCCGAAGTGGATGTTTGGTCTCTGGGCATTATGATTGTAGAAATGGTAGACGGAGAGCCGCCCTTCTTTAATGAACCACCTTTGCAGGTATTTATCTATTCAATTATATACTAGCATTCATATGAGTACATTTAGGTCTTATGTTATGGTATCCTTACACATGAACCCTGAATAGGTTATAGCAAATTATTTGAGAACCATTATTATTTAGATTACATATATGATATCACTATACACTATTTATACATACATATCAGTCAATTTTCTATATCATATTATACTTTTGTTATCTTAGCCTATTTATAATTAAATTCAGTTATATAAACATATTAGTACAATTTCTTTATTTACTTGTAATTGGTCTATTAAGTTATGTAGTTCATTAATTCTGCTATTATATTGAATAGTATGATTTATTTACTAGAAAGTCTTGCAACATATTTTTGATATGGATATATTTATCATATATAACATTTTGATGTAAGAGATAAATTAAAATATATTAAATATATTGGTTTTGAGCATATAACTCTGATATTCGGTCCACCAAGTTTCAGTAAGTTTTAGAAAAAAAAGAAAAGAAAATCAGCTATCTATGTACACTTCAAAGCTTAAAAATTGCATGAATTGAAAATTTCGTATAAACTGCTATTTTCTGAGAAAATTCATATTCAGTTGTATAATCTATACGCTAGTTATTCTACACTTTCATATCTACAAACAGCTTAGTAGTAGTGTGTACGGACTCCGCGTCAAGGGACGTGAGTTCGAATCCACCTACAATGAGCTTGAGCTTTCGGTGAAGGAAAACGTCGTGAGAAAACCATAGCATGGTGGTAGGGCTTTTTCTAATGTCCGCCTGGCTAGCTACCACCCTCAAGTTGTAAACCTGCCGCCAAATACCAATAGGTGTGTTCCGGTAGTTGCAGTTGAGAGCCAGTCCTTCTACAGCTTTAGCGTGTCTACCAACTTGGGCTGTATCATCGCTTATAATCAGATGAGATTATGGCCATAACGCTAAACCTTAACTATAAAAAAACAAATATATTAAAACCCCTTACTACACTGTAACAAATAATAACAAAACGATTGAATGATGGCAATGGAATTATGTAACATGTAATTTTTTTTGTAATATAAGAACATTTAGTGACACGTTGACGACTAATAGCAGACGTCTATTATAATTGCCAACGCAAATGAAGCTTTTAATATGGGAGTTTTGATTAGTTCATGTACTACGTAAACATATTCGGTTTTCGAGAAGGTCACTCTGTAGACTGCGATTACTATGTCACAAGTAGTTTTTTATTTACAGACAAGTGTGATTGATCCATATAACCTTTGCCCGAGTGCCTTTTGTGCTCGCTACAAAGCTTGGTCGAACTGTAACGATACTCCAGGCAATGGTTGATAATTAGGTCGAAAAAAAATTCGTGTAATTCTTGTGATTTAGCTACGGAGCTTTTAGGTTGAATTACCGGTTTGCCGGAGACACAAAAAAGTGTGGGTGTTGTCTCTGATAATACCGAGGTTTGAATGTAGTCGTGGAGCTTTTTTAGTGTGTATTTGACGATGTTTGTTACCTATTGTACTTCGCCACACTCCACCCCGACACTCCCAAGTCTACCACCATTCTATGGTTACGTCATCATGTTTTTTTCTCGGAAAACTCAGGCTCATTGTAGGGGTTCGAACTCCATAGACTACTGAGCCATCACCGCTTGAAATGCTGGTACTTTGCCGTAAAAATAATATCTGAATTGTAGTGGTTTTATGAAACCAGGATGTAAATGAAACTTTCCTCGAATCTTAGGCAGTTGACTGAAAATTTTCGAAAAAATATTCGACTTAGGGTATTAAAGTTGCTTTCTAGATCTTTACCATTGGATAATGGGAAATCAATGCTACGCGGACACCTGATGCGAGCCACGGGCGCCGTCATGTTGCACTTGACTGTTTTGTTAAGTGCCTTTCACTTTACCCCTGGTGCGCAGCCGGCTGTAAAGCATCCTACACACCAAACCCGCCGAGATGAATCGTCGACTTTTTTGTCGGCGACCTCAGCTCGTTGAAGTAGAAAAACTTTATCGGCGGCACGAAATTAGTAACTTAAATGTGAAAAAAATTAACAGTACCAGACAGACATGCGTCAGACATGTTGTCACAAGTTGCCGGGCTACACGCGCGGTTACAAGTCGCCGACATGAATCAAGCCGTCGGGCTGTGTCGGCGGGTTTAGTGTGTAGACTGTTTAATGTGACATGCCATAGATGGACGAAGAAATTTGAGGCGATGGAATAAAAGTTCAACTTTAAAAGAAATAGAGGGGATTAATTTGGGCACTCGTTGCAGGCAATGCGTCGCATCCGCGACATGCCACCGCCGCGGCCGCGCGGGGCGGCTCACTGCCCGGCTGACCTGCTCGCGTTCGTGGAGTGCGCGCTCGTGCGGGACCCCGCCGCGCGGCACTCCGCCTCGCGCCTGCTCGCGCACGCGTTCCTGCGCCGCGCCGGCCCGCCCGCGCTCCTCGTGCCGCTCATGCCGCCCGCACCACCCGCACCACCCGCACCACCCGCACCGACACACCCTACCGCCGCCGATACACGTTAGCCACTCATTCCAACATTTCTAAATCTCGAATTCCGGAAGATATTTGTCAACCGTTCATGAAATACGTTACGCAATGCCGCTCATGCCGCCAGCACAGCCCGCACCGCCCGCACCGCCCGCACCGCCAGCCAATGCCGCCGACACACGTTAGCCACTCACTCCATCACGGCTCATTTTCATTGGTCGTTACAGCCGCATTCAGAGTTCGGGAAATTCTGTTCATGCATGCCATAGGGACCGCATGTTTTCATTGGTGGATGGGCCCGCTTGCAGTCTGGTAGATATTCTTCACCGAGCATTTCTTTTGAAAGAGTGGGACTGAGTAGACGTTATAGACAAGTAATAAAGTAAACCGAGTACCCGCACCACGTTTGCTTTACACTAACCGATGAATTTCATTGAATGTTGGCCGTGTGCGGGGAGTGCCCACATGCCATATATAGATACATTACTTTCATTAGTCGACAGCCCGTATTCGGGGACTCCCCGCATATGGCATAACAACTAAGTTAACAACCAGTGAAAATGAGACTTCATCAGCATTCCACTATCATTCATTCAACTTCTAAATCTCAACATTCCGTAATATATTTGTCAACTGTTCATGAAATACGTTACGCTAAATTTTAACTTTTTAAACCCCCCTTCCACCCTTTGTCACCCTATCTCACATTTTTGCGACCCCTATCTAAGTTACGTGACAAATGATCAAGGCCGAATTTACCTTTAGTGCCGACCTGGGGCACCGTAAAAATGCCGCCCCATTATAGTAAAGGACCGGAGCATAATATTGAATAAATATAATACATCGCTTATAGTTGATTTTTTTATTATTACTAAGTACTTACACTAAGTATATTCGTTATGGTATTTTAAATCATAATTGCTGTATATATTTTTAAAGGCAAACAAGCCTGACCTTGATTTTGCCGCCCTTGAAAATCACCGCCCTGGGCATTAGCACTTATGTGAATCCATCACTGCAAGTGATAGACCTCCCCATACATAATACATATCAATTAATAGCAATATATAAATTTCAATATTGTTAAATATTTATTTGCTTGCAATAATAAAACTTTAATAAATAAAAAAGTATTTTTAATAACATGTAAACTTTATACAATTGTTTTATAGGCTGTGAACGCCACTTTTTTTTAGACTCCTGGCCCCCCATAATTGCGAACGTATTTTATGATCGGCCTCCAAACCCTCTCTAATAGTCAATGTAATATTTTTGTATTATTTGGCAAAATTTTAAAATCGTTTGGCGACACCCTCTATTTTGGGAAACTATGTGACAACAGACTATATAGTCTTATGACAATGACACTTTGGACATGTCAAATTTGATATTTGGCGGTATGGATGTAAACAATTGTTTTTTTATATAAATATTTCTAACATATATTAAATGTAAATTATAACTTTTTGCGCTTTTACTAAGTTTAAAATTAACTATGCCAAATCTTAGACTCGTCCCTGCCCTAAGTATTCTTAAACAGGGATGCAAAGTGTTGTCTTCACATATAAATATATATTATATTTTACGGGAGACGCAATTTCTTATGGCTATTTAATTCCAAATTATATAACACTTATAGTAATTTAAAATATCTCTCTGAGAACAATATTATTAGATTCATTCATAATTATTATAGTAAACTCTTCAAACATTGACAAAGACAAATTTCAATTAATTCTATTTCAAGACTTAAGTCATCTACTTCATTAATTATGATTATATTATAATAAGACTTAAATTTGATTTCAAGGTAAAGAACAACAAAAAAGAAATGATGATGTTTGTGGGAAGAAATTTACCTAACTTATATGTCGAATGGTTTAAATTATACTAAGCATTCTTATTTATTTTATTTAACAGTTTGAATTTTATGCCGCAGGTATGTACTGAGTAACTAAATGAAGTGTATTTAATAATGGTAACTTGAAATGTAAATGTTATATAAGTAAAGGTGGTAAAATTTGTTTTACTAATAACAAACTCCTTATTTCTGCAAAAATGTAGACATCATCTTAAAGTCAGAGTTTCCAACCTTAGAAATATGCATAGAAGAAGTTTGCCAAGAGATACGCCAAATATTATTTTCACCATATTTACCATACATAAATTCGCACCATAATATTATTTTCAGTGTTATTAAACATAAAAAGCGCTGCTAGTTTTATGGTGCCGTATTAAAAAAAATTGGAAATCACTACGTAATAGTTCCGCCTATTGACTTTATTAAAGAGTTTCATCTGTCCAAAATGTACAAATCTTATTACTTGAAAATGGCAGTAATAGTCTCTAAAGAGGAATGAGTTGCCAAGAATAAAAAAAGAAGACTATCAAATGCTACGGGTTTACATTATTTATTCTCTTATATAAACTGACAAAACAATCATGACAAACCAAAGTTGTTTTAAGCAACTTATTATTGAAGTACTTTTTAATGAAGTTAAAATAGTTAGATTTGTCGTGTGTTGACTTTTTCGTTTATCTGAAAATACGTTATTTTTCTTAAATACACAATTGAGTCATCGCCAGTTAGTAATTTAAAGAAAAATAACACATACAAAAAAGTGTGAAGCTTACCAATTTTGACTCTTATTATCTTAAATAAAAAAAAAGAGAAATTTGTATTAATTTTTGTACTTGTATTTATTTTAATTGTATTAATGTTACATACATTTTTCTTTATTTTCTTTTATTAACGGCTAGTATTTCACACATTCCTTATTTAATTAGAATTATAATTTCTATTCCGAATATTGTATTTAATCTTTGTTAAAAGTTTTTCTATATTACCATAAAATTTTATTAATTACCACTATCTTTTGTAGTTCAAGCTGTTACTCTTTTATATGTAGATTACTGAGGATAGATATTAGTGAGGCCTTTTGAACAACCCCGTCCATATAGTACAACGTATTGTTATATAATAATATGTATTATCGAATACAATTCTTTGCAGTTTTAACGTGTATGTTCATACAACCAGAGCATACCATGACCGTATTATGTATGTATGAGGTATAAAAAGAAACGATAGTCATTATTATGTCCAATGTGACACATTAACAGGGTGCTGTGTCCGATTGAGACGTGTTTTATACCCGCATACAAAGTGTATTATGCTTACGTGCAACGTGTTTTACGCTCACGTGCAACGTGTATAATGCCCAAATGCAACATGTATTTAACCACATGCAATGTGCATTATGCCCATATGCAACATGTGTGCATGTATGTGCCGAAACTAGGTTAGTAACGTTACTTGTTATTTTATAAAATAAGTAAACAAGGTTTGGTTGATGGTACAGTCTTAGCACGCTACGGTGTTGATCGGTGACAGAAATATCTATTAGGCGTAATATTATTAATTTATAGAAGAAATATTTTTTGCATGTATCGGTATAGTTACGGTCATGGTATGTTACGTTGAAGTGGGCACAGTCATTTAAACCATTTTTTATTAATACTTAATGGACATTTTTAATAATTTATCTCCTAACCTGCTTAATTGTGCCAGAAAGATAAATTCGATTTATATGTCAGTATTACAATCACCTATGTACTTATGTTTTATAGTTTATCGTATTTAACCAATATATTTAAGTTAGTCGGTTAGTACTTATTTATATAATCTTTGACTACTCTTAACATTCCAAAGCATACTTTCAGATTTTTTGTTTTATTATTTATCAATTTGTCAGTCGCAAAGTGCTTTCAAACTTTAGAAAAAAATATTTCTTAAATTATTGGCTTTTTGGATTTTAGAAATAAATAAGTTAAATGCGAATTAGTGTCATATTAATAGACTCGTGTAATGTATTTGCTTTTCGATCAGTTATATTATACAAAAGAATTCAACATCAGATGAGCAATGTAGTCTTATATTCATTCAAGTTACAATGTTGTTAAAAGCTGTAGATCTAGATTGACTATATTTATAGATTTTGTAATAAATTTTTATACCTTGATACTTTGTAAAGTTATACATTCCTTTATTTTAAATATTACAAATTTAATATGAATAGTAGAAACAGTATCGACACTTTCTAAAGTACATAATGTATTTTTGAAAGTATCCTGCTATATCGAGCAAATTATAACAAACGAAAAAAAGGTGTAAAAAGAATTTCATATGTCGTGACCTTATTTGTTTTTGACAGCTTCTTTGATACTTGCCTTAGACATCAGCAACAGAGTGCAAACAGATGCACTTGTAAGCACCTCTTTGCTATGAGGGACAATTCAAGTATCACGTAAGCTGAATTTTAGTCATTTCTGACCCTCCTTGACAGCAAAGTAATCAGTACTCTTACCCTCCCCCTTTTGTGCTTGCGTAAGCACTGGTATATATACTGTTAAATTTACTATAAAATATCGCATGAAAGTAAGTAAAGATTAGCAATGATTTTCGGAACCCCTCAATATTCTTTTCGCTATCCACCATAGACAAGTAGGCTTATTAAATTATAATTAATTTTCTGCAGAATAAAAAAAATTGTTGACGTAATCATCACCATCCATTTCATAAAAAAATCGCTAAACACTCTCCATCTCATTTTGGGGCTTACGTAATACTGGAATAGCCCCTGAAAGAAAATATTTTATTACCTACCCATTTATACCAATTAACAAACAATTTAAAATACATGCATAATTATCTATAAAGTATATGTTGTTAGTATAATGTGCATTAACCCTGAAAGTAATTCTACCTGCGCCCATGTCCTTTATGAATTTTTTAATCATAATAGTTAGGGTACGAAAAATGTTACGGCATAAAAATAATATTTACAAAAAAATATTAATGTCAAATAGATCGCGGAGCATTTCAACGTTAAAAAATAGGTCTACGTTGTTTCTCGGTTATAAACGAATAGATATATACTGATTGAAGTTGTAATTTGATTGTTAAAATTTTATAAAAAAATATGAATTTAATAAAATTAATGTCTTAATTGTCCCTAGGTTTAGGTGTTAGGCAGCTAGATTTGAGATTAACCATTCATGTTTGAAACGTGTAAATCGGCCTTAATAGAATTAGTGCCTTAAGTAATTTTAATATAGTCTTACGTGATTATAATGTTTTGCACCTCATATTATTTGTTGAAATGTGTAAGAAAATTTTTGTTAATTTCATCACAACATAGACATAATCATTATAAAGCAACGACGTCCTTCCTAATTTATTGTTTTGCATGAACATCAATTTTTGTATAATGTATTATACCAAATATATTGTAATCTTATGAAATCACATCGTTTACAAAGAAATGTTATCAAATATAATAGATTTTTCAATTGGTTGTTTTATTTACACTTTATACTAACCAATGGTGAATTCCTTGTTTCCAAAATAAAACGAATATGTAGAGTTCTTAAAATACACGAACATGCTTCACAGCTAAATGCTATTAGTTGCAAATTATACAAAGTTTTAATTATCCAGTATCGCTCATTTTATTTATTACGAGTATAATGCAATATGTGAAGATATTGTATTTAGCAAACACCAAAGCTGTACAGAAAAATATTCGGCCATAAGTAATACACTTCTTCATGAAAATTGTTTTAATTAAGTCTACCTATGACTTGCAGAATATAGCTGTTTATCAATAATATATTATATCGTAGCTTAGCTTATAACACCACGAAGTCAATGTGACTTACAGGGGAGTAAAAGTTTTTTTTTTTATATCGAATAATAGAATTTTTATCATGTAATTATTAGTAGATGCTGTATGTAATAACAATTCATGATTACTTTGTTCAAACGTGTATTGTGACGCGTCGTGTGGAAGATTATCCAAAGACATTTTTTTAAAGACTTACGCTACACTTGTCGAAAATCCAACGCGGAAGATTCGCCGCGGAATTTCCGTCAAGTGTAGCGTTGGCCAAAGACAGTTCGCGCATTGAGGATCTAGCGTTGTGTCGCGGAGGACTTTACAAACATAGGTATAATTTACAAATATAAAGTAACACCCAGACTCCGATTGAATTACACAATTGTCCTGTGCAGGATTCGAACCCACAACTCTCAGTTAATATAATTTGAGGGAATCTGCTCATTTGACCGCAACACTTCGGTTTTTTACAGACTTGAGACTACTTTACTTGAAAAAACGTTCCACAAAAGTTCTGTTAAACTGTCCACTCTGGGTTTGCAGATGAAAAAACATGTATTATATGCTTGTTAATGGTGGGGCCGCTGTTTTGTATTCGTAATAGGATCGAGACGTCTATCTCGAAGGATTGTACCTAAGCCACACTAGGTTAGTAACTTACTCGAATACCGAGTAATTTGTATATAGCTAAAATACTTCCCAAAAATCGTTCGCACTAAGGTCGAGTACAATACACTTGTGAGTGGTGTTATGCAAGATGAACGTTTAACGCAATAAAGTAGATAAGCCAATAATAAGCGCAATAAATAATAAAAATAAGCTACTGGTAATCGCTATTTTAGAAGAGGTGGATGGAGAAAAAATATCTAGAAACAAATTTTAAAGTGGGTTCTTCGTTCTAGGGAAACGACATTCTACGGCAGTTAATGAACTCGACTAAAACGACAGGTTCAGACTTATTTAACAATTGAACGAGTAAGCAGCGATGCGTGATGGGAGGCGCTATTCGACGTAGAAAACAGAACAAAATGGATCGACTCGACTAAAAATGTTTTGCTAATCTACTGGACTACATTTTTGTGGTTCTGACACGTTTAGTTACTAAATTGCTCGGTACTTGACTAAATTACTAGCCAAGTGCGAACAAGGTTTAACCTTCAGTTGCTGCAGGGAGTGGATTCAGCAGGCATGCTCCTGCATCATTTATCATAAGGGCTTTTCGAGTCATTTTTTGCCTCGGAATCTAATGGAATAACTCGGCACTCGGCATAATAGCAAGCATACGAGTTTATATCAATTAGTAAATTGCCGAGAACGACGTCTATGTACGTACGTCTAATACATCGTGTACTGTAAAATTTTCAGTGATTGTTGTTAATGTTAATTTATACTGATTTATAATATCAGGCGGTGGGCCTTCATATTGCTGTGCTTTTATTTAAAACATGTATACTAACATTACGCATACGAAAAGTATATTTCATTAGATTTAATAACAATAATTTAAACAATAAATTAGATTTATATATAGAACAGTTTCTATTCGTATTAAAAAAGGGTATGATTAATCAAATTTATTTATTACATTATAATTTTTGAAATTCAAATATTACAAACACATGAGAAAACTTATTTATAGAATTCGTATTCGCTTTCGTCCTTCTTGATATTGTTTTTGTAGCCTTTCTCAAAATCTTTTGGCAACACGATGTATCTGAAATAGGAAATAACAATAACTATTTTTGATTTTCTTTGCATATAAAAATATTAGCACCTATTTTTGATTTGGCAATATACTTATTAATATTATAATTTCTTTATTACGCTTTCACGCCTAAACCGCTGAATCGATTATGCTGAATTTTGGTATAGTGGAGAACCTCGAGGTGGTGATAGCTTACTTTTTAGTCTAAAAACTTTAAGTGGGATAAAGAGAGAGATAAACTTTGTAATTAAAAATATTGCGTTTTCTGATTTGTTTGACAAAATCAATAGTAACGCGAGCGAAGCCTAGTATTGAATAATATTATTTATATTTTTGAACAACAGCTCTTACAAGCTGCTATTTACCACGAAATATTAATTATTGGTATTGTATTATACAAATGATCTTTAAATCACAATGATTATTAAGTTAGTTGTAAAATTAGCTTTTCATAAAATATGTTTCAAATTTACATATTATTTATGTGAAAAATCATTTAAAGTAGCAGGAAAGCACTTTATATTAATGGATTAAATCTAGAATAAGTCCCTTTTTCGATGACAAGAACAATCGTCAAGAGTCTTAGAGAAATAAAAAAACGTTCTACAAAATGGAACTGTAAAGACACATAAACACAGTTAAAACTTATATTGCCGAATGAATGAATGCATCGAAACTGGCTCAAGTGGTAGCGTGTTCGAGCACAGTGTTCATGCACGCGAGTTCGAATCCTTGCAATAAGTCTGAAATTTCGGAGAAGGAAAACATCGTGATGAAAGCATAACACAGTGTTAGGGCTTTTTAATGCCAACCTGGTTACCTAACACCTGGTTGGTACCACCTTCAAGTTAAAAATCTGTCATCAAATACCTATAGCTGTTTTTCTTGCTTTGTTTTGGTTGTTGCTCTTAAGAGCCAGTCGCTGCAACTTAACTGTTTAATGTCGAAGTTTTCGATAAAAAGGTGTAGACAGGATAGTTCGTAGGTAGTATTGTAAACAATTACGCTTCGTTTTTTAAATAGAATAATGCTACAATTCTCTTGCTAGAGAAATAAAGAGTTTCTTATTTTGAAGTTTCATGAACTATATCTGTCGCACTAATTAATAATTCTAGCTTTCTTTGTCCACTATTTTTGTCCACTGTTCAGAGTGACTAGAATTTTATCGGAATTAGTTTCGAATAGAAAAGAATACATAGCTACCTATAAGATAAAGTTATCTATGGCTATATATATATATATATACACTAGCTGACCTGGCAGACGTTCTGCCTTTATGAGTAGTCAATCTCATAGACTACAGCATCATCTACTGCGTTATTATCACTTATCGAGATAATACTATCCTACTTTAACTTTTACTTAAACTAAACTTTAAGTTAGACGAAATTACATACAGCGTGCAAATTTTGTTAAGATCGGCTGAGTAGTTTCAGAGTTTATCGCGGACAAACAACGTGACACGGAATGTTTATATATAAAGATTTACCTGTTTTCGCGTACGGCATGCATACCGGCTTCCTGACAGATAGCGTTTATATCAGCGCCGGAGACGCGGTCGGGACGAGCCACAAACTCTTCGAGGTCCACCTCCTCCGACAGGTTCATTTTCGTAGTTATAGTTGAGAAAATCAAACGCTTCTGACGTCTAAAATACACAATTAAGATAAAAATACAAGATAAAATAAAATACAGTTGAAATGGGATATAGCGACATTGAAGAGACCGTAAAAATTACGAAGTTTTATCCGATAGGCGATATTTATAAGCATACACGCTATTTTTCCAATTATTATTCGTTTCCAAAATATGTAAACAGTAAATTTTTTATTGTATATCAAAACATCTTACTTAACATTACAATTAAACTGTTCGTTATAAGCAACAAATTTTTGCAGTTGTTACAACGTTAATAACCTCGAATGTTGGTTGAAACTATTCTTAGTGTTTTTCTTTGTTCACACATTTCCTTTGTTATACATTTCTTTTAACATAAAAAAATTGTCTACTTAACAGAAAAGTGTCAACTGCCTCTGCTTATACGTAACTATTATAAAGTAATGTTAATGAAATGTAAATATATCAAAGCCAATATCCTGAGTAATTCGTCATTGTCAAACCCAAAGTTATTAAGGACAGAAATTTAAAATTTAAGACATTAATTTTGAATTGCTATCATCAAAAATATTTAATTTGAAATTAGTTAGGTATTTGGTATAGTTAGGGTAATAATATTTTAAGGGTGATCCTGGGTGCTTCTGGGTGCTAAGGGTGATTCTGACATAGTTAAATAGTTAAAAATTCAACATACCTGTCGGGTAAAGGAAACTCTATTTTCCTGTCCAGACGCCCAGGTCGGAGTAGAGCTGGATCCAAAGTATCCGCTCGATTTGTCGCCATTATTACCTGTATAACATTACATTAGACAATTTCATTTGCAATGAACATAATAAAGTTAGAGTTTGTTTGTTTTAATGCGCAAATTTCTTGTCTTGCATTTGATAGCTTAATTATTGAAGAAGGTTATAGGCTACTTAAAATTACGCTATGACTCTTATAAGCCACGTAAAAGAAAGGGCAATAAACGAAGATGTATTAGTACAGACAAGCAATGTGATACAACGCGGTAGGTCAATGGAGTACAGAAAAGGATAATGAATATATTTTATCTAAAAAAATGTCTCTAAGGGATCGAAATAACTTTTAGTATCACACGAACAAAATTGCATTTACGGCTACTCAATACCAATATTATTAAGAGGATAGATTCGTTTTTTTGTATGTAACAAACAAACTTGAACACTGCTGGACCAGTTTCAAAAATTCTTGCACCATTAAAATGCTACATTATCCCTCAGTAACATAGACTATATTTATTACTATAAAAAAATTAGAGATCCCTACTGGGAATTGTTTGTGTTTGTTTGCACATGCTAATCTTAGGAACTAACAGTCGGATTTCAAAAATTATTTTCTATATGATTGTCATTGGCAAAGGCTTTAGGCTAAATAACATATCGCTACCACCAATAGATGCAAAGGTTTATAGAAAAAAGGTACAAATTAGGCAAAAAATATTAAATAATGGTAAATATATACTCACCTTAACATTAGTGGTTTGATCGAAACCATCCATTTGATTCAGTAATTCCAGTAAAATTCTTTGTACCTCTCTGTCAGCACCAGTTTGCGCATCAAACCTGTAATATTTAGGAATATATTGTTATTCATATGATAAAATCAATTAGTCATTTCATTATTCATGAATAATAATGAGTAGAGCTGGAATCAGCTAGTATACAACCAGATATCATGAAAACTTAACCACTCTTTCTGTAGGCACCATTAGTTTTGGATTGTATTGTATCCACTATCAGATACAATGCTACTAATTAATTGTGCTACTTAGTATACTACTATAATAAAAAAAAAAATAACATTATAGCATTAAAGCAACTGAAACATAGAATCATCTCAAATATTAATCTTTCAAATTATAAATAAATCTGATTTTTTTTTATCATAAAAATAAATTCGATATTGGCGACTCGAGATCGAAGTCTGTCATGCTTTTTAATCTAAAACACAGTAATCGCAAATTTGTGGATACCGATATTAGGCGGATTTTGTAAGCCCAAGTGACTGTAAAAATTTATATTCCAGTCAGAAGAAAACATAGATTTCACAAGCTGTGTTACTTTATTTTATAATAATATGACAAAGTGTCCGAACTTTACTTGACTGTAAGCACAATATAATTAGAAAATAAAGCATTGTGATGCAAATATATGTGCAAAATATGCATGAACTAATATTGAAATGAGACATTTGTCACTTTGGCAATAAAGCAAATGTTTCATCTGGTATTTTGTGGTCGCGATGTTATGTCGAGTAATGGTCTTGTTCTAGAAATATTTCTTATCATTATTATTTACCTTTTTGTAGCTATAGCATCAATTTCATCAATGAAAATAATTGCAGGGCTGTTCTCTTTGGCGAGACGGAAAACGTCACGTACCATACGGGGGCCCTCGCCCAAGTACTTTTGGACGAACTCCGACCCAACTACACGGATAAATGCCGCTGTAAACAAACAATAATAATTGTATTCATTAATATTATTAAATTGATAATATTCATAAAACTGAAACTGTTATTTGTAAAAAATCTCTTAAGTCTCCAAAATGTTACATCTCCTTTATGTGCTTTGTAATTTTACCAAAATGTTGCATTTGTGTACTCAATTATGATTTATATTTTTTTCAACAGGAAAGTCTCTATACACTTAAGGATTTGCAAGAAAAAAAAAAGGCACAGGCAAATACATTATGAAATTCAACAACTTGGAAATGTCTCTATTTATTTTTAATTAACCACAATTTAAACAAATTAAACTATGATATTAGGAAAGCAACCTGTAGTAGAATACAGGTAATGAAAGTAAAAAACAACTGAAATATCTACAAAGTTTTGCTACATGTATAAATAAAAAACCAGAAATACTGAAACACAGTGATCTTTTAAGTGCAGTGAGACAGATCATATTTCAAATAAATTAACAAAAGTACTAAGTCACTGCTATAGTCCAAAACTAATGTAAGTTTCTACTATTATGTTACAGTATAGTTAGTTACCTGTAGTGTGATGAGCAACAGCTTTGGCTAACATAGTTTTTCCACAACCAGGAGGCCCATACATAAGTACACCTCGAGGTGGTTCAATACCAATCTGTCTATATAACTCAACATGTGTAAGTGGAAGCTCAACTGCTTCTCTTATTTCCTGCTTCTGTGTGTCCATACCACCAATATCGGAGTATTGTACATCTGGTTTCTCATCTGCATAAAAAATATATGAAGGTTTTAGTTATTCGTATCTACAGCTTAAGATATTTAACTTTCACTGTTATATTCATGATGGTTATGTTGGTAACTGAGATGAATTGTTCGGTGTTTTGTAAAGATATACCTATATTAACATTGTAATGTGGAAATTTTGTTTGCTTGTTCAAATGCACTACTCTTACAAACTACCGGTCAGATTTCAAAATATCTTTTTGTATTTAAAAAGTAATCTTTGAGGAAACCTTTAGGAACAATGTTGTATGGAAATAATAAAAAAAATATTACATAATTGTTAGCTCCATGTGAACGAAATCATGGACACAGCTAGTCTACATATATATAGACTAATATTTAGAAACAATAACATTTACATAAATTAAGTAGATTAACTGAGGATTGTTAGAAGTTAAAGATATTATAACATAGCTATGAACATAATTAATTACACATAAATAAATCCAGTAAAGAGAAAGTTACATGAACATGCAGAGTCTTTATATTTTTATTAATATTTAGCCACCCACCTGCTTGGCTGGGAAAACAGTACTATCAATTCCAATTTACTACATAATTGACTTTTTTTATTAACACTGTGAATTATTTACAGACTAACTCTCACAATTCATATGCAACTACCTGGGCTCAGGCGGAGTGGTGCACAGAGGAGTCATCAAGTGACAAGCACTATCATCATATTGCCAAAGAGAGCTCATAGATTATACAATTTTTTTTTTTAAATACATCCAGCTGGTGAAGCTTTAATGACAGGCAGTTATTTAAATAAAGTTATTTTTCCACATTTAAAAATTAGTACATAGAAGATAGTATGCTAAGAAAGATATTAAATAAACTCATTGCCAACCTAAGAGTGAGTTGAACTCATGTAATAAGTGTGAAAAATAATATGTCTTAATTTATGTATTTCATAAAGAACAATTTCATACCAGTGATTATATGGAGTTAAAGTAATTGCTTATTACTTGGTAAACTTTTCAAACAGAATTACAATTATTGTGAGATATTAAATTTATTGAGCTTCATATAAGCATTTTAACATTCATAGATAGATTTAAAACTTAGTGCCACTTGTGGAGGTATTACACATTTTAAAAATAAATTGAAATGTTTTGTTTTCTTATCTCTTCCATTCATCACTTATTATCAATAAGATATTTGAAATAGAAAATTGAGACATATTAACTTTCATAAATAATATTAGAAAGTGATTTTTGTACTTCATTTGAAATATTCAATATTTTTTGTTTGTCTACAAATTTTCAAAGAGTCACCTTCATAATGGTTTCTATATGTCATCATTATATACTGAAATATCATATAGACGGGTATATGAACTGCCAAGCTCATTTTATATTCATAGAAAATCTCTAAGTAAAGATGGTTGTAAACATATACAAATAATCACAAGTTTTAATCACAGTTTACATGAGATAAAATGCTTTTAGGCCTATTTGTTTGATAGCAAAAGTAATTAAACCTATTATCTCAACAGTTTATGTAAAATAATACCAAACTAAGAATTACAATAGGTAAATTTAAGATAGTATTACCAGCTTGTAGCATTGAAATAGAACTGTCAGCTTCTGGTGGAAGAACATCAACCAGTGCATTTGAATGTTTATGTAAGGCCACTGACGCTGATGGTTTCAGGAGCTCTCGATCAATTGTAGATAGAATGCGTACATAGTAATTTGATCCTGTGGTGCTGCCCACTATAACGAGTTAAAATAAAATAAATACTTAATAGAATTTAATTTGTTGTGTAAAGAAAAATATATTAATAAAGAGTAACAATTTTTACCTATGCCTGTGTTTTGATCAACAGCTTCTAGAAATTGTCCAATGACAAGTGGCACTGATTGAATTCTCTTCACTTCTTCTTGTGCATGCAGGTATTCTTTTTTTAAGTTTCTTTGTTCATCTTTTATATATTCTTCTTGTACTTCCAAGAACTCTAGCATGCGTTGTAGTTTCTGCCAATAAAAAATGTTCAGTATAGTATTTTATATCCAGAATGTTGTGTAAACATGCAATAATGAATTCTTTAAAAACGAAAAGAAAAAGAATATAAATATATATTATTACTAATGAAATGTAGTGTCAATTCTTGGATATTATTTAGTATGTTGTAAAAAAAAGTTTATTGTTTTTATTTCATACTCAATAATAGCAGTTTCTTTGGGCAATTGTGCTTCTAATAATCGAAAAATATTATACAATTAGTTTCGAACACCAACAAATAAGAGTATGAATTTAAAAATTATTTGAAGCAAATCTTTACCTTATACTTCGTATATAAGTCTTCGGATTCCAATTCATCAAATGATTGTGGGCCAGCAAACGGCAGCCCCTTGGTATCAGTAGTCTGGTCGTCCTGAAATAATTTTATAAAGTAAAGCAACAAAATCGAATATATCATACTAATAATATATTTTGTCTATAAATCAAACAAATCAAACCTTTTCAGGTAAAATAATACCGATTTCTTCCATTTCTTGTTACCGTTCGAAATTCCTTCAGAGGTACAAAAGTTGCAATTCAGAGAAGTTTGACATTGACGTCTGTTTCACTTCATATTTGTAAATTTATATTATGGAATACATTTAAGTACTTGTTTTTTAGCATGAAATATGAAAGCTACCTATACATTCGCTATAAGAAAAACAGAGATAAAAGTTAGAGGTAACTTACAAGTGTAAGATCTGGTGTACGATATACAGACTAATTATTACTTGTCTCTGTATAGAATCATAAAAGTAATATTAAAAAACAAGGACAAAGAAAACTGCAATATAATGCTAAAAAACCAATAAGAAATGGCAGAGTCATGTAAGTTTCAGCACATATATTTTTTGTCATTATAATCATCTTTAAATTATTGGATACATAAACGAAACTACTGTTATTTAATTATTCGCATCGTTTGAATGTTAACATATTCTCTTTCACTCTTAACTGTACTACAATCTATATTGCACTTATTCTATGTATATATTTAGCGTATCCTAACCCAAATTTAGTCTGGGGTAATAACTATCGCTTGCCGTAAAAAAATCGATCGAATATCAACGTATTTATCTAATCCGCCTTAATGGATCTGATTAATCTCACGTAGGTCAGGGTATCTATTAAGACATGGGTATGTTCAAGGACCTTAGTAATGTTGTGCAACAATTGCGTAAAGTACATGTATATAATAGATGGTGTCAGTTCTTTTATGAACAATATTTTGCTATCAATACTAAATATTTTTTTAATCGTATGCGTATATAAAAATTATGCAAATAAAAAATACTAAAATCTATAAGGTGCCAATAAATGGAGTAATTTTAAAGGAAAAAAAATAATATAATATAGTATAAGTTTCCTTCATTTTTAAAGGACGTAAAATATATAATTATAATAATAATTATTATAATAATAATATATAATTAATATTATAAAGAGGAAAGATGTGTAGTTTTGTTTGTAACAAATAAAAACAAGAACTACTGGACCATTTAAAAAAAAATCTGCATAAAAATGCTACATTAGCCCCGAATAATAAGACTATATAATATTTTTTATGAAAATGATTACATAAGATTTTAGTTCCATACTGTCGGAGTCGTGGACACACCTAGTATATTATATAGAATAAAGAAACATATTATACGTACTTCTTGCAGAAAAATAAACACTTTTCAGGAGAAATGTAAGTTTCTACGTGATGATTCTGGCAATACGCTTCATATACTACTTACTACTTAGCCTACTATCTATGTAAATTTATAGTTACCTTTTAAAAGTGTAATTATTTATTTATGCTGTTAAGTTTAATAGAACTTAAGTATTAGGCTTATATATTTAAATTGATATTTTATCTAATAAAATGGCTACACCAACAGAAATGAGCGAAGCTGACCAGATAAAAACGGTATACTAATTTTATAAAAACGTGATCTTTCAATGTTTTTATATTCAAAAATCTAGAGTAAAAAAGAAGAACAATTATTATAGTAAATTTTTTAACATTTAGTATATTAAGTCCCGAATATATATGTTTAGTTATATTTAAATTCCAGCCTGCAGTCAAAGGTGTCGTATGTGAAGTATAATTATATACATTTTTAATATAAATATTTTTTTTTCAGTTCAAAGATTTTCTTGTACAGTACAATAAATTGTCAGAACAATGTTTTAATGACTGCGTACATGACTTTACATCCAGGAAGCTCAAACCATCAGAGGTAAGGAAAGCTTATATCAATATAACCCTATGATGAATTATTTTATATTTTATTTTAAACGGTGAACGATATCAATATCATGTGTTATCCCAATTTATGTGGCAAAGGTACACTTTGAAATTTTGGAGGGTATTCCTGGTTCGCACAGGTATTTCCGTGTCTTATTTCATAATTCAATTTAATAATTATCATTCCTTTTACTGTGGTAAAAATATGTGTAGAATATATCCGTCTTGCCCAAATATTGACAACTTTTAATGAAATAATAGAACTTTCAAAGATATTATTTTCATTTTCATCAAATACATGGTTCTTATGGGGTAGTAAAACATTTTAATTTTATTAGATGATTGTATAAATTGATAAACTGTGTATAAAATTACATATTCATGTTATATAACACATCATACACTTAGTTCTTATTTGTTCAATAAAGTACTGGTTACCCTTTGTATTTGAGAGAATTTCTATTTTGAAAACAATCACATCATTTGAAACTCATGATGTTATGTATATAATTGTAAAATATCCTTAAATATGTTCTGTTAAAGCATAATGATTTCTTATGTTTATGCGAATATTATTCACCAAAATAAAACTAATTTAAACAGATTTTATAGCGGTTATTTATTAATTTTGATCCCGACGTTTCGAAAGCTTTTCAGCCTTCAGTGTCATGGGGCGGACTGAGGTGTAGGTTGTCCAGAAAAGTTCGTGTTACTGTGTCTACCTTCAATTTAATTTTTGTTATTCATAGAGTTCCGATCTACGCAGAAAGAGCTCACAGTGTCTTGAGGTCTGGCAATTGGTCTTTTGGGCTCCGATTTAATTAAATGTATAATCGGATCCTAGGCTTGTGCTAGCTTCCAACCATCTTCTCTATTGAAATTTGCATGTTTTTTAATCCAAATAGCTTCACGAATCATCCCAGGTGTCTGTATGGTCACAGACAAGATTGGCTATGTACTGAAGCGTGCTTCAATTAAAACTTACTTCAAGCCGCCCAAGAAGATTAGTCAATTTTTACCACCTGTCAAGTGTCATATACCTCTACAAGAACAGGGCGTATACAAAATCGAATGTGACTGTGGCCTCTCCTATATCAACCAAACTAAAAGAAATATAGGGACCCGCATAAAAGAACATATAGCTGATGTTAAACACCGACGCTCTACGAAGTCTGCAGTTGCTGAACATTCAGAAGAAGGCTCCAAACATTAGCTTAGATTCGACAAGCTAGAAATCCTAAAATCCTAAAAACAACGATTCCTACCTAGGATGATTAGCGAGGCTAGTGAAATTAAAAAACATCCATATTTCAATAGAGAAGATGTATGGAACCTAGCACAAGCCTGGGATCCGATTATACAGTTAATTAAATCGGAGCCCAAAAGACCAATTGCCAGACCTCAAGACACTGTGTGCTCTTTCTGTGTAGATCGGAACTCTATGAATAACAAAAAATAAATTGAAGGTAAACACAGTAACATGAACTTTTCTGGACAACCTACATCTCTGGCCGCCCCGGGACCACGAAGTCTGAAATTTAATAAATAACCACAATAAAATCCTTTTAAATTTGTTTTATTTCGATGATTCTGTTAAAGCAGTTCTGCCTGCAGTTTAATACTGGTTGCTTGTATCTCAATTTTCACACTATTGCAAGGTAGTGTTGATTGCATAAATTAGTGAGAAATTTTCCTTATATTATTAGTGTCTCTTTTAATATTTTAAAGCAGAAATGTTTGTTTGAATACACTACTGCAATATCAAACAACCAGTCTGATTTTAGAAAATATTTTAGTGTTTGATACAACTATAATTGAGGAACGCTTTTAGGCTATTTATCATCATGCTACCTCGAATCGGAGAAAAGCTGTATTGATTACAGTTATGAATACAGGCAAAAATTATTAATTAATTTTTAGGTTCTATGCAAACTAATGCAGGCACAGCAAATCAAGATAATAGAATTTCTTGTGTGTTACAGACCATAGAATACACTTCATACATATATTTGTTTACAGGAGGCAAGTTTAGTTGCAACATTAGTTCTTCAATCACTACCTAAATAATTTTTACTATCTATAATTGGTACATATTAAGTGAAGCTTTTATTTGCTTTTGCTTCCAGGATAAATGCACAGTGAATTGTATGGAAAAGTACTTAAGGATGAATCAAAGAGTATCACAGAGATTCCA
Organism: Actias luna; assembly: GCA_039707435.1. NCBI lineage: Eukaryota > Metazoa > Arthropoda > Insecta > Lepidoptera > Saturniidae > Actias > Actias luna. The sequence goes on along the minus strand of JAZHAC010000002.1, from coordinate 8,020,317 downwards.
TGAGTTCCAAATGTTAGCTAATGAAAATATGTTAGCATTAGCTCAGAAATCTGGTAATCCAAGTTAATTCTATAGCTTATGTGGTATATATAGTTCATATTTATTTTGTTAGATTTCATGTTTCATTGATGGGTAATAAACTATTGTTGAATCTATTGTATTTTTTTTAAGTGGTATTTTGCTTAATATATTGAAATCTGTAGTGTGTATAAGTAAAAAAATAAAACAAGTTTATTCATGTACCACTTTATTAAATTGAATTGGTTGATTACTCTTCAAATAATATCTGATGAAAATGTTATTGAAATTTTTTTGATGCTATTTAAATGGAGAAATATTGTCCATTTGACAAAACATACAAAGGATACTTTTCTTTGGACATGGCTTGTAGCATCTCTGTTCAGGTGGTGAAAAATCTAAGACAAATGAAGATTGTGAACTGGTGTAATCAAAGTGGTAATCATTGAACTTGGCCTCAACACTGTATTTAGCATTTATTCCAGACTCATTTTCATCTGTGTTGAGTACATATTTTAAAGGGTATGGACCGGATGGTGCATTATACATGTCAGAAGGTTTTGTACATATGGTGTATTGGCCACCATGTCTGATGATTCTTATCAGAGGCTGTCCACAAATCGGTTGTTTGGAACACGAAGAGGAAGATGGCCAGAGTGCTAGACATTTTGGTGGTAAACAACCGGGTTTCGAGCAAGGCAGGCGAGAGCAAATGGAAGGGCATTGACTACATTCACCTGCTTTCATACAGTTATGTTGTTCGATTTTTCTTAAGACAGAACAAGATATATGACCTGGGCGCCAGCCGCACCTTAACTGAAAAAAGTGCCAGGTAGTTAATTTTTATATCTGTAGCCACAACTTATTATTAAGTGGTTGAGAAAAGAGGAAACTTTCTTAAGAATAACTTGTTCAGGATCAGTAATCAATTAATAAGATTGAAGTAAAGATTCATTTTAAATAAGTACCTTCTGTAAGCTGGGTTCTTTTTATTTTAAAAAGATATCGTAAGGAATTCTAAGTGACTTTATATTCGACCGTCATCGTGGTATGGTACTTACGAATATGAAGATTAAAATCAGTTAGAACACATCTAAATAACGAATACAACAACAAATAAATTCAAATGATAAACGGTTTAAGTGAAAAGAGAGCAATTTGTTACTCTTTACTATTTTTTGGAAATGTATCCTTTACCTGATGTTCAGGTGCATCTTTTGCAGTATATAACCAACCCATATGCTTAGGTACAGGTCCTGGTTTAACGTCATCTTTCTCCAAACATTTATGTCTGGGCAGATCACATCGTCCTAAGCAACTTGCTGAGGATTTATTCGCTGTAAAAATAAAAGTCACTAAAGTATTTATGGCGAATTTAACATATATTACTTATATTTCCCTTATACATACGTTTACCGCCGCCTGGTTTACAGCAACACGCCATCTTTGTGATTAATATATTCTGTAAAGTTTGTGCTATTGTTCAGATCTGCACAAGAATACGTTTGAATAATTTTGTTATCTTTAAATCAATATACTAAACTTCGAAAGGTTTACGCAGGCAATGTATTCACCAGTGATTTCGTGTATGAAGACACGGACGGACATGGACGTATTCATTTCAACATAATGTTTAATAACAGTAAAATAATCTACAACCTGGATGTACAATCTACACCTCCTTTAGTGTCCGGTATATTATGTGGCCGGGGTTAGAATCGATCCAGTGTTTTCGGAATTTATCTAAATATAACCTCGTTATGATATTACAGCAGATTTATAAATTAATTATTTGTGTAGATATTGCTAAATGAAACACTAGAAGATACCGTGAAAGTCTGGCATAAGTTACACAATAAATAATATTTTGCGACTTGAGACGGATTTTTAGAACGTAACTCCTAAGGTTAAGGTGATTGAATCTAATGAAATTTTATAAAAACATATTAGATTAATCTCTTCTGGATTAATTGTAGTTAAAATAACATTTATACCTTTGTGTTGACGCTATGGTAGATAGAGCATTTTCAGTCAGGTCATTTTAATGACAGCAACGAATCATTTGTGTTAGGTATTTTGCGGAAAAAATTCAATTATTTTGTTACATCGTAGCACATTATTTCCTTATTACATGATTAGCTTCTTTAAGGAAGTTGACAGCGATATACGTCTACGTGTTTGTTTTTGGAATGTTTTTTTATTGTTTTATTCCTTACAACAATCTTCTATTGGGCCTTTTTCGAGATTTCAATTTGTTATAGTGTTTTTGTATTTCTGCAACTTAGGGGCCGTTCAAATATTAAGTATCGTAATTTTTCAAGATTTTTGAGTCTCCTTCCCCCCATACACGCGACGTAACATTTTTCTGTACTCTTTTCCCCCTTCTCAAATGTTACGTAACACCCAACTAAACACGTGTGACTGCCGGAACACATCTATAAGTACTCAACTTGAAAGATTGAAGAAACTTATTAGAAAAGTTACTGTTTCATCACGATGTTTCTTCTTCACAGAAAGCTCAAATTAATTATAGAGATGTTCGAGAGATGACTTACGGTGTCCGTACGCACTACCACTTAGCTATCATTGCTTCGATTCCTAAATAAGTTCCCTTATTCTTTAAATAAGTTAATTTATTCTACGTTCAAATGTTTTATTTTCATGTATATTGTTTTGTAAATTCTAACCTTGTTTCATAGACTTACAGGCATATTGTGTAGATCACCATCATCATCAAAGGGGCCAAAGTAGAGATAGTATTGATTCCCAGTATCCCCATAATAGCCAACAACTTGCCATTCCAGTTCAAGAGCTTGCGACGTTGTACGTTTCGAAACAAAAATCATCAAATAAGTTAGCTTGCCAGATCTTCAGTTTACAGTCTTCAATTAGATTCAGCATTTATTATCAGATGTTTAATAGGACATAGTTTCCACACGATAAATTTATATCAATGTAATAAAACTTTAGCCTTTGCTCTAGTTTTAGCAAACGGCCTGCCTAAATATGGCTACAAGCACAAATGCCAGTGTTTTTTTGATATAATTTATGTAAAACAGCGATTACCGAAATCATAATTGTTTTACAAAATTAGTATTAACGCTAGCGAAGCCGCGGGTAAAATCTAGTTGTTAATAAATAACGGGTTAGGTACGGTAATATTATTTACGCAGGCCGCCATGACAGCGGCGATCGTAGTTGTAATTGGATCGGTGCAACGGCCTCCTACACTCCTATAGGTATTCGGCCGCAGATTTTCAGATTGAGGATGATAGTTAGGCAAGTGGGCATTAGGAAAAGTCCAACTACCATGCTATGGTTTCATCACGATGTTTTCCTTCACCCAAAAGCTCAAGCTCATTGCAGGCGGATACGAGCTCACGTCTCTCGACACAACGCGCGGCGTCCGTACACGCTACCAACTGACCTATCATCGCTGAATTATAACTAAAATTAACGTATTATTGAGACGATGGTTCATAATTGAAGCGATGATAGTTCAGTGGTAGTGTGTACGAAAGCCGCGTCAAGGGATGTGATTTCGAATGTACCTACAATGAAGGAAAATTGGTGAGGAAACCATAGCAAAGTGTTTTATATCGGTAATTTGAGTGAGGACTCTAATGCTTTCTATACTTTTGTGTAAAAATTCGAGATATTCTAGTGCTTTTATGTTATTAAATCATCACGCTGCTTAAATTACATAATCATTATGTGTTGATAAACCATAGACCCAAAGCCGACCAAAAAAAATCGCAAAATGTGGAATATCATGTTTAGAAGATCCAGTTTTAACTTTTCACCGGTTTTCTCGTGCATCAGAAGGTGGAATACTCAGGTAAATACATACTAAGATAAATAAACACATGCACAATTAATACCATTATTATGATTTAATTTTTTTTTACACCAAATTTTTAATTTATTCTATTTTAATAAGTAACATAGGAAATATAACAGATTCAAAATATATGATGCTACAAAAAAATATATAGGTTTTTTATTCTGACATCTACCTTTGTAGGACATTTCTGTCAATTTCAAGCGAAAATGTCTATAAACAAGACTAGCATCCTTAAGGTCAGATGAGATATGGCCATTGTACTAAAACTTAACTGTAAAAAAAATCACTACTTATACGAGTTTTTAAACACTCTATAATAATAAATGCTTAACGTTTTATAACTATGGCCTTAACGTCTTGCGTCGATGGATGTGAGTTCGAACCCCCGTAAAAATCTTGTACTTATACTTTAAGGAAAATTTATTTTTTATTTTTTAGGTTCGATCCTCCGGTAAGGAGCCCTCGAGCGACTCTGCTCGCGCGATATAGTGACACTCTAGAACACTGAGAATACACCATCACACTGCATACCACCCGTGCACACCCACACGTTAAGTACACGGTCTGTAAGGGACCAAACCTGCGGCCCAGCCAGTTGTTTTGCCTTTTTTTTTGGGTAATAACTAGTTCATTTATCATTTGTTCAAATTCTTAACAAGCTATTTTATTTAAATACTTATCAATCTACTAGTTTATCCACGGTCGTTGTGATGCGAAGACTCCGTCCTTCATACCAACAAATCAAAAATCAGATAATTTTAAGCTTGAAAAGTACAGTACAATCCACTCCACCGATTTCCTTGCCTCCTGAAATTTATAACTTTTGGTAACTAAGTTTAGTTTTAATTTGAATAGTACCAACTCAGCAGTTTCGCATTAGTGAGTCATCGGTAGGTGAATAAAGGCCGAATCAAAGGTTGTTTCTCCAGGTGAGCATTATGATTTTTATAATCCATTAGATACTAACAGCATTAAAGAAATAAAAAACCATGACGTCAGATTTTTTTAGCTTATATGACGTGACGAGTAAAACATTTGTATTTCTCTTGAAAAGGCGATAAAAACACCATATTTTCGATATTTTCCAATGTTTTTCTTTACTACACTAATTAAAATATAGTCTTTAACGTGGTATCAAGATATAATGGTTGATGTATAGTTTTTTTAGTTCGTGTTCGGTGATAATTGAATATACCTAGAATTTCGGTGTTATACTAAGAAATTAAATAAACAAACACTGCAAGATTTTTATAATATTTTTTAACAAATCAATCTACGCTTGAGCGGAACGAACTAAACGCAAAATTTAAAGATATCTAGTTAGTTTCTTATTGGTAGCAGTATCAATGCAAAAATAATATTGACGAGCAAGATTTGGCCGTTGTCTGTAAGTTGCATACACGGAAAATGTCAATGACCACTCAAAGTTTAACGGGTTAAATATATTAATAGGGTAGGTAGGTATCTGTACTAAACCTGTTTTTGTGCCGAGTCATTTCATTGGTGTCAGTAACCAATTAGAAATAACAGCCGCGAAAATATATTTTTTTATTACAAAATTATAATCGTAATTATCGCTCCGCTTGTGTGAAATATATTATTGTTTACATTCTTTTATAAAGATTTTTAAACCGATATGGTTTTTTATATACAAATGCTATCTATTGCAGGGTCTTTATGTGCAATGTATAATATAGAGGCACAATTTGACATACAATCGCATAATTGGAAACTAAACAGTTCAAATATTATGGCAATTAAACAGTTCTTATACATATTTGATATTAAATACCCAAGCATAAAACTGACATTTATGATGATTACACAAAAGTTAGACGCGGTCGAGGATCAAACTCTGCATCCAATAGTAAAACTTGCTATTTTGCTACTTCTGCACTATGACACCGTGTTACGCAAAATGTCTTTAATTAACGACGTGATAAAACTGAAAAAGGTAAATAAAATTATACAAATAATTAAGCCATATTTGTACCTTCATAAAATTTATTTTCATAGTTATAATTTCAGTGTTATTTAATAATTCATACAATTTTTTATCACTCTGAAACAGTAGTTTCAGAAACGCTTAAAGCACGTGATTAAAATTTATCTTAACATATATTTTAACTAAATTTGACATTATGATAAACCACTAGTGGTTGTGTTTTTGCCTCTAAGTATACGATCGTTATTCGTTTGTATTTATTTATGGATACCTAATTTGTGATACATATTCTGTGCGTTTTGGATTACCATGAAAACTTGTCATGGAAAAGGTTTTTATAATATCCACGTACTCAATAGGTAGTATTGTGGCCCAGTTACTGGTTATTTACTGGAAAGACCAAGATGTATATCGGACCAGTTATATTACAGACGGATCCAAGAATAAATATACTGTGATCAAAATACTATATAAAAAGGTTCTCTACTTTTGGTGTTATAAGCATACTATCGCTCACACTATCGTTAAGGTCATGCTAGGATCACTAAATTAGTAAGTTAGGACCTGTTGGTTAGTTAGGATCGCGAATCCTTGTTCACTTTCCGGCACTTTCACATCCTGGCACTCTGGCGCTCGCTACCTCGGAGCTGAGTTGCCTCAGCACTCGCTCCAAAAAGTACGGTGTAGCTGTCAAAGACCCTAAGGCTAACAGCGTGCTTCAAGCCGAAAAGAAAAGCATACTATCGAGCATACATAAATAAGGACGAATAGGTGACATTTAAATTGGTATGTATGATGTTGAGAAGTATTTTCTATATAATGGTTCTTTTTGAGAACCGTGAACGATTTAAAAGATATTTTAATAATCTGTACTCTCTGTACAAAGCATTATTTATTATTAAGAATTATTTATTTAATTCGACCACTAGCTGTCCTACTCTGTTTTTTATTTAATTAACTATATGATGTCTTGTACATCGAGTAAAGCTTACTTATTTGGTAACGCGATCGTCCTTTATAAATTTGCATACTTAATATTATTGCATTAATATTGTTAGTTGGTACTTATATTTGAATAAGAAATAGAAATTTATTATTAACTTATTGTACGAATAATTGATTTATACAATAATTAATATTTACACAATATGTTCAGTAACACATAAATTCCAACGATAATTCGCTATTCCTAAAGACCATTTTCATAGCCAAATAATCTCAGTTCACAATTTTTAATTTACATATATTAGTGTTTTTTCGATTTCTTTTTTTTAATAGTTTGGATAGAATTTCTTTTACAACTGATCTTTATTATCTTGCATACACCGTATATTATTAAAAAAAATGCAACGAATACTAAAATGACGTCGAGCTGCATGTATTGGTAGAATGGTGTATCCGCTGCTGCTGTCCTGAATGTAAATTGAGGGTATCTAGCAACATATTCCGTCCAGTAAATGGCGGTATCCAGTGGAGGCATTGGCCGATCGTGCCATGCTTTTGATATTTCCTTTACATTTATACGAAATCTGAAAAAAAGGTAGACAATTTTGTATAAATAATTTAAATAACAAATGTGACCTTATAATTATTTAATTTAAGGACTTCGGACCAAAAATGACATGTCAGTTCTATTGTACGTTGACCTTACAGTATGTACAAAAATTACTTACAAATATGTGCAAAAACTACTTAGAATTAGTAACAAAATTCCACAATATCCTTCATCTCTTGGTTTTGTAAACTACGGGTATTGTTAGGCCAGTTAAACGTGCTCCAACAAGACGTAACATGTCCGTGCGGGTAAGTCCCATAGAAGCCCTGTCGCCCAGCCTGGGCTGGGAAGATATGCGTAAATGCATTTCCTCACGTTAAAAAAGGCCATATTCCATGTATTGGCACTAGTAGCAAGTTGTTGCCAAGCTTACTAAGTTGTTCGTAAGTTACTAAGCTAAAGTTGTATTTCACCTAACTTACTTGGGGTCTAAAATTGTTTTAATCGCAGCTAGTAAGTTTTCCTTTGTTAGATCGGCGATATCCATTTGTACACCGAGACCACATTCTTCGATTGCCACTGCATTTGCTGGTTGGTCTCCTACGAATGGTATAGCCACGACCGGTACACCAAAATGTATAGCTTCAGTAGTTCCACCCATTCCAGCGTGTGACAAGAAACCCAACGTTTTCGGATGGCCTATAATATAAAAATATATGATGTAAGTAGCAACTTGTATATACATCTATTCTGATAGACTATAAGTATAAACAATTAATATATCATAAATTCGTAAAACGTGACTGTACTGCGGTACATAGTGCAAAGGTAGATTCATCTCATAATGTAAAATTTTATTTTGGCATAATTTGCTGAGACATAATTTTACATTAGAGTGATAAAAATATCAAAATGTCCGTATATTTTTGTTTATGTACATTTTAACTTTTATAGCTTATAGTTTTAACTTGATATTTATAATTCGAATATACCTACATACATATATAACTATTACAATAAATTGCACAATGCGAAAAGTTTGTGTATACAAAGTTTTTTTTTGGAAAGAACAGCTACTAATATATTTAACTTAAGCAAATATAACAAAACCAGTTATAAGTCCATTTGGAATATTCGAAAATACGTTCAAGTCAATGACTTATCAGAACAAGCAATTCATTTTATTTACATGAGTTTTCATATAAACGTGCTGTAATGTACGTAGCTTAAAATGAGAAATACAAAAAAACGTGTTGTGCGAAAAAAGAAAAGCTATGTTAACTGCAATGCTAACCAGATCCAACTATAGCTAAGAACAATTTAGGTGACCACATATCTACACAAAAAATCATCAAAATAAGCCAAGCGGTTAAGGGAAAAATTACGAACACATCCACACCGGAGTATTGTATATGTATTTTTTAATTTATATATGTATGTATTTGTTTATTTACCTAAAATATCAACCTGTGGTAGCCAATTAGCAAGATAGAGCTTATTTTTATCAATCACGAGATTGTTATCTTCCCATTTCCAAATAAATCTCTGCGGCATTTCACTAATGACATCCAAAATTACACTAAGTTTTTCAGCCGGCTTCAACTTTTAATAACAGATCCAAAACTAATATAGATCACGCCGTTATCTGCTTCATCGATAAATTTCTTTAATTTCTGCGGGAATAATTAGTAATTGTTGTAACAACATGTATTGTAAGGAAAAGTATTAGGTACATGTGTATGGTCTTATAAATTATTTACTTACTCCCGTCAGCGGTTTTGCTTCACTAACATGGTATCCGCCTACTTCTATCACATTAGAAGGAAATAATCTCGATCCAGTCAGAATAAAATTATGGTACAATAAAACAAATTTAATATCTCTTGCTAGATCTTCTAGCGGCGGGATATCATCAAAATACTCAGCTAGATTTTCTTGATTGGTCCTCTGGCTTATAAAATAGTATAAACTTCTAAAATAAACGTCAAAGATAACTCTTTCTAGTCTTTGATAGAGTGTAGGTTTAGTTCCTCCTTCCAGGAAATGGAATGGAACGTATGATGGGTTATACGGTATGCCTAATCTTTTGTAATGAAATGGCATAAGTATGTGAGATGACATGGCAACAACAGGCCCTCCCAATTTGTAGGCCACACCTAGAGCACAATCACTATTAAATTGTTCAACAACAATCACGTCGAACTTTCGCTTTTGTTTGATTAAATTTTGAACTTGTTTGTTTTGTAACATTGCTTTGCAATTTTCTATTCCGGTATATATTAAGAAAATACTGGTGCCAAATAATGTCTTATAGGATTTTTCAATTGGTAAATCATCTTCAACAATTTTACCACTTCCCGCTAAGCTTATGTCATAGTAATTAGGCAACGGTTCTCTTTCCGGAAAGTGTGAAATTACCGTAACATTGTGACCTCTTCTCGCTAGCTCCTGCAAGTATACTCTGAACACAAGAAAGTGGCTTTTTCCTTGGTAAGGATATATTCCTAATATATTAAGCGCACGAATACAGTTTATGATATTAAAGATCATGAGGAAAATTGAAAATAAACTGAGCTTCATTGTTTAAATATGTTATGTAAGTTCAAGGTTATAAATTTGTAGAAGCGGTCGCGGCCGTCCGCTTTTATTCGAAACGTAATGTCGACTAACTTAACTTTGTTAATAGTAGCTAGAATAGCACTTCATGTCTCAAAATGAAAAATATTTCATTATTCATGCAAGGAAATTTACGTGTATACGATAAAGTATTATTTAATACTTTGTTAATATCTTGATTAAGCATTTAGACCATGGTGTTGACTATAGTTTTTGTATTGTAGCATTATAGAATTAAGTACTTTAATATAAAGGTAAACTCAGGGTTTTATATGCAGATAAGTATTGTCTATAAAAAGTTTTACATAAGGGAGTGTTTGAAAGGAGACTAAAACTAAGATCAATTACGCAAAAATTAATAATACGTCATCATTAGTTTTTAGCGGATCTGCAAGAGAATGAAGAGACGGCAGATTGAGGAAACCAAATGGAGTGATAAATTAAAAATCGAATTTTAATTAGTATCCATTCGTTGAAGTTGTAATAGACAAAATATTATGAGAAAGAACAGTAAACCTACATTACTTGCTTTTACGTTAGTTGGACTTTCGATATATGAGTGAGTATAGATAAACGTTATAAAATTACCGTGAACGAATCTATAGTTTATAAATTAAATTAATGTTTCATTTCGTTCTCTAACCATATATATGAATATAAAAATAATTCTGTGTACCTAAATCTAGTTTTATCTCTACTATTAACTTGTTTTATGTTTACTGTTCTGATGTTTCTGCCTTATAAATAATAGAGCAAACAAATATTTCATTATAAATATGGTGGTTATGAGAATACTACTAAGAACTAAAAATATATCTAAATATAAATATTGAATGAAAGGCACGTCTGCCGCTGGCGTTCTGAAAGTGAGGTTATGATGTCGAGCTGCGAATTCAGTCCAATAAATGGCGCTGTCCATCGCTGTTATTGGGCGATCATGCCATGCTTTTGATATTACTTTAACATTTGCCCTAAACCTGAAAGGTAATAGTAAATTTCGTTAGTAAATAATACGATAATACGTAATATAACGGTAATTGTATACGATTTATTAACAATGTATAATACTTTCAGTAGTATTTATATATATTATGTTAGACAATACACACGCAGGTAGTTTGTTTTTCTCTTCAGAACTTTCTAATCAAATAAAGAAAGCAATAACATCAATCTTTCCAAATCATTATTGCGCTTACCATATAATTTCACGTATTTATTTTAAAATTGTATGCTGCTGTGTTGTATATATAATATGTTCCTACGTTACATAGAGTTTCTTTAATTATCAATCACGTCAAAGCTAATTAATTTATCGGGATGAGAATATGACCACTCAATGCAAAGCATTTCTGTAATGGTTCTACGGATAGTGAAAGAGTTAATTGTTGGATCCTTTTTATTGTTTTTGGGATTTCTGTTGCATATATTAAATGCTATTTGTATATTATATTCGCTTTTATTGGTTTTGTATTATAACTTTAAGGTTACTAAAAACAAAAGACGTATAGCGTATCAGGCGGGTGACGACTAGTATACACATATATACATAACTAGCTGACCCGGTGAACTTCGTATCACATTATAAATCTTTGAATATTTCGGCTTTTTATGTATTATCGGCTTTGTATATATTATACATATAAACCATCCTCACGAATCACTATATCTATTGGTGAAAACTGCATTAAAATACGTTGAATAGTTTAAAAGATCTAAGAGAACAGACAACGGAAGGGACTTCATGATATGTAAGAGATATGGTGTAGATGGAATTTGGTTTTACAATTCTCTTTTTTCCTATTTAATCATAACGGACCGACCAGGCCGCCACTGTTTTCGGATTGTACTATGCTTAACATCAGGTACAGTGCCGTCACTTTGTATAATCTCACACTAAGCGGCTTAAGGTATACATATCCATTGTTGGCATATACGGTACTTCATTTAAAATTAATATGCTTACCTTGGATCTAAGGCAATTTTAAATCTTTCTAATAAGTTCTCCTTAGTTAATTCATGTGTTTGAATTTGAACACCCAAACCACTTTCTTTGATTGCTGCAGCGTTAGCAGGCTGATCTCCTAGGACAGGCATGCCAACTACAGGGATTCCATGGTATATTGCTTCTGTAGTACTTAAAAGGCCGCAGTGGGAGAAGAAAGCCAATACTTTTGGATGTGCTGTAAACATAATATTTATTATGCGTTTTAAAAATATTACAGTTATGAAACTTTGTGATATTATTTTGCTAAATAATTTTAACGAACCAAATATATCGTAGATTAATGAAACGTGATAGTGAGATTTTATGTTTATCTTAACCTTGTCTAAGCATATTTTATTACATACCGATTAATGTTGTTATACACTGCAGTCACAGTATATACAGACAGTACGGAAACTACCTACAAATGCTTAAAAACAAGACATTAAATAAAAAATTAAAAAAACCCTCTATACAAAATAATAAAAAAATTGTGGCGGTTCCCATCTTGGACCGATTTTCATCAAACATAGCTAAGAATATGACTGATTCACCATTCAAACAAAAGAAAAAAAAACAAAATCTGTTCATCCGTTCAGTAGCTACGATGCCACAGACAGACACGTCAAACTTATAACACCCTGTCATTTTTGCGTCGGGGGTTAAAAGTAAATCGAAGATGGCGGCTGCTATACATTTTAAATTTTTACGTCATGGGTAACGTTTTGGATAATGTTGAAGCCGATAGTGCTATCAAAATGTAAATAAAATAGGACAGTGTTTTTCTACAAAGTTGTTGTTTACCTTCCTCTTGAGTTGTGTAAGTGGCGACCAGCTTGAACTTTTTATTTATTAAACAAGCTCCTACACCAACGCCTCCTCTGATGAAAATAACAAAGAGAACATTTTTTATCTTTTTCAGACGTTCCCAATGGCTCCGCTTGATATCTCGATAAGATTTGACGAACAAACCGCTACAAAATTAAACTGTTTGTGAAGAACATTTTAATGCTATGGATATTTTAACTGGAGAACATCGCAAAAAGCTTAATTCCCAATTCATCGCCATCTCTTCATATACCAGATGTACAACAAAAGATGTACAAACGTTAACCGAAGCTTTAAAGTAGGTTGAAGTTTGTACACAGACAGAACAAAATTTAATACTTTCAGCGAGTGACAGTAGTCAAACTTCCAGATCTCTTTTATTGAACACACCAAGAAAAAGAAAACTAAAATCCAATCTTTTAGGAAGTAGAAAACAAATTGAATTATTTAAAATTGATAATAAAACAGGAAATAATAAACGTATAATGACAACGTTTAAGATCTATAGTTTTGCAAGTTGTTGTGTGTTAATATTAAACTGTTTTCCGTGTTTTAAACTATCGTCTTTTACTGAGATTACTCGACGCCAATTCGACGACTATTTGTATGCTAAATTGTGTATTTGTAAGCTAGTTATTTCAATTCGATCGATTCATCACTACAGAACAAAAATATTTTAATATTAAAAACAAATATTATCGAAAATAATAAAAGTTACAACCCTATTGCTTCAATGAAGTGTAGGTAATTATTTCAACAACCAGGCTTAGTTTCCATATTGTCTGCATATTTTGACTGTGCTGCAGTGTTTCGTTCATGATTATATATTTATTATAGTTTGTAGGCTTTTAGCGTTATTTATTTATTTATATAGGTTAATTATGTCCTTATTTATATAGGTTAGTTATGTATTATGTATAGGTTATATATGTATGTATGTTAGGTTATATTAATGTCTATTAGTTATATAGTTCAATATGTAAATGTAACCCTAATTACATGCATAGTAAAAGTTACTGAAACATAGCAAATGTAAAAATTATGATGTTAACAATATCAATAAATACGAATTGTTACTGGAATGAAAAACAAGTTTTATAAAATATTGTGATAAAAAAAAAAGTGATGTATTAATATAAAAATATAAAAGTCAAAGTATTAGTGTTTAAGAAAATGAGGCATTTTAATTGTAGCAACTGTGTCAAAGAAAACGTTAACCTCTCCTGCTTTAAAATTTGCCGCAACATGGTAATTTCGCATGAGTCTGTTTAATAGAGAAAAAAAAGACCAAGATTTATACGAGCTTGTTTTTCGCAAAATAATAATTTATAAGTTCCCGTTTGAGGTAATCTATGAGATATTTTAATGATTACTTCTGATAGAAGTAGTGGCACGTCCAATAAACCGTTTACGAATTTATAGAGAAACACTCTATATTTAACAAATGTCAACAGTTACTGAGAGAGGCATTCGATTTCAACCGCGGTCATGAACGGACGTGTCCGTGAGCTCTCGTTGATTGTCCTCGAAACCGATCGCGCCCTTACCGCGCCGCCTATTGTTTCTTTGTGCTGTTCTTACGTCTCATCGGCAATAATCCGTCTATTGTTGCCGACATTCCAGTTCGTGTTACCGATAATTAGTCCTTTGTTAATCTCAACCTATTGTTTGTTTATCGTGTCAAGTTTATATTGAGAGATATCTTAGTTTATTATTGCTAATTCCAAGTATTGCTTTTCGTCATTGTGAATTTAGTGCAGTGATTCAAGTGCCGACACTGTAAGTACGCCGGTCACAGGCTACCAACAAAGATAAAACTTACTTTCCCTTAAGCCTTTTATTACAGGCCAGGCCATAAATATTATTACTGTTTTTTTTTCTTTTTTCCTTTATCTTTCTGATTTTGCACGTGCAGTAGATTGTATTTAAATGTTATTTCTCCGAGCTTGGGATAGTTCGTTAGTTTTTTGCTAACCGCGCCCCCCTGCCCTTCCAGCAGGGAGGTTTCACCTAGGCTTACGAGCAAATTTTCTCACCCCAAGCCCTACATCCGGACCATGGCCAATCGTCCGGAAGATTTATATTTAAGGCTACGTGCCTTCATAGGTAGAGAGCAACCAGACTTGCTCAAGGCGTTCCTCGCCTCCCAACCAGTCCAACGTGTTCGCACCCCACCGACCGCGGTGAATGCATCAATTCGTGCTCGACCGGCGTCCCCCCCATCCACATTACTACCCCTCCGCACCCCATCTACCGCAGCGACAGCACCGGTGCGTCGCCCAGCATCTCCACACTCGCGCTCCCGATCCCTCTCGCCTGTGTTAATTCACTCGCAGGCACCTGCTGTCAACATACCACGTACACAGTCGCTTTTAGCGACTCCCACCCCCACGCTTGCGCCACGTCCTTTCGAGGAGCAAATATCGTACGCACCACGGCCAATATCCACGGAGAACTCTTTCTCGCTATTATCCCCCGACACGACCCCCGAAAACGTGGCTGAAATGAGGGACCTCGATTTGGAAGCTGAAAGCAATCCTGAAGCCGACTTTATAATAGTCACCAAGGCCAAGAACAAGAGGGTGCTATCACCCTCAACAGTTGAAACTGCTGCCGCAAAAACAAGGCGCGTCCCTACTGCATCCGAGAACGCTAATACCCCAATGACCCAACCTCCCACATCCGCTAGCTCGACTGAGAAAGCGGTACGCCCACCGCCCCCCGTTACGATCTGCGATAAGGCTTCCTGGGTAAGCATCTCGGCCCAGCTCAATTCAAGGAAAATTGCATACACTAGGGCCACCAGCACCCCTTCAGGGATACAGGTTAAAGTCCCGTCTATTACAGATTATAAGAATTTAACGGCCTTTCTCCGTGGAAGAAAACACCAGTTTTATACCTACACAACTGAAGAAGAGCGCCTTCTGCGTGTCGTTCTTAGGCGCGTTCCTAAAGAGCTAATCCTAGCCTCCCTTAAGGAGCAAAACTTCCCGGTCCACGAGGTACATCGAATATACCATAATATAACAAAAAAACTATACGACCTAGTTCTAGTCACTTTGGACCGATCCAAGGAAGGGAAAGAAATTTTCTCCCTCCAATCCGTCTGCGGCCTCATATATGTAGAGATCACACAAGAGGCATACCCCCACTCAATGCCATAACTGTCAAGCATATGGCCACTCCGCTCGCAACTGCTTTATCAACCCGCGTTGCGTCAAATCTTTAGAAAACCACTAAACTCCACTAAGGAGTGCTCTTGCACCCATGACTCTCCAACTCCACCGAGCTACGTCTTATGCGGTAAAGCCGGGCACCCCGCGAACTATCGCGGGTGTGAACGCGCTCCACGCACACATTCAGGCTTTCCCGAGCCTGCCTAAACCCGTGCGAGTCACTTCCGTGAATACATCTCCATCCCAGAATCCCACATTAGCCCCAACCACCTCATGGGCGCCCCAACCACAGCCTCCAAAGGTCAAACCCTCACATTCCACTACGTCCGGCCCGTCCATTGGTCTAATAGGAATCGACTGGCTCGCTGAACTTCTTGGCCAACATTCAGTGCTAATCAGGGTCTAGGCCGTCTTAAAGCTATTAGGTGCTTCCCAGGCATTGCAAAGACCGTGCAACACCTCATCCACCCTTCCCATATATAAATTTGCAATGGAGGATAAGATCAGACCCCGTGGCCTTTCTATATCCTTTTTTATCGCACGTAACCTGAAACCCCAACGAGACTTAGTAGCTAGCTTCCTTAAGCAGCGACAGATAGACGTGTTTCTTGTACAAGAAACACTACTAAAACCGAGCGTTCGTAATCCCGCGATTGCGAACTACAAGATAGTAAGAGATGACCGTACTGGTGTAAGAGGCAACGGCACGCTCATATACTACAGAAAGTCACTATATTGCATGCCAATAGATCCTCCCGAACTTACAAATTTAGAAGTCTCGGTATGTAGAGTGGATTTGACCGGTCATCCCACTATCTTTATCGTTTCCACGTACCTTTCGCCTAATAAAACTCTCCTCCACTCGGATCTGGAGACGCTTTTCCTGCTCGGTGACTCTGTTATAGTGGCTGGCGATCTAAACAGCGGGCACATTCAATACAGCAACCCGCGTAGTACCACTAACTGTAGGACACTATACTGGCTAGAAAATACGCTTACGTTCGACGTAATTGCTCCTTCTGAGCCAACTCATTATCAAGCTAACTGCCGCCCTTCAGTTTTAGACATAGCTATTTTAAAAGGGATCGCGCTTCAGGTACGACAAATCGATGTCGTACATGAACTAGATTCCGATCACCGCCCAGTAGTTTTGCAACTAGGTCACCCGGGTGACCACACACCTGCTTCTATCAAAGTGGCTGACTATCCAAAGCTCAAACACTATCTTTCAAATAATCTCTCCTCCCCTTTCTTAGATAGGATCCCCGACGAGATAAAGTCTGTGACCGATGCCAATGTGGCAATTGACTCCCTGGTCGGTCACCTC
This sequence comes from Actias luna, assembly GCA_039707435.1. Lineage (NCBI taxonomy): Eukaryota > Metazoa > Arthropoda > Insecta > Lepidoptera > Saturniidae > Actias > Actias luna. Next base: position 8,003,084 of record JAZHAC010000002.1, on the reverse strand, counting down.
CAGAATGCCATCAGTGAAACCTCGAAAGAGGTAAAAGCGGCAAACGATCGCCTCTTCATACTCCCTGATGACATTCGAAGACTGAACACGGAAAAAATCGCCGCGACTCGCGCCCATGATTCTTACCTGACGGAGGAAAATCGCGTACGGCTAAGTAACTTACAATGATTAGTTAAAACTCGTATCTCCGAACTCCGCCGTCAAAGATGGGACAGTCTTTTAGAGGAAATCAAACCATCTCATTTTGTTTTTTGGGATCTTGTCCGTGAACAAAAGAGCAGCTACTCGTCCTCAATGCCACCGCTGGATAGAGGCCCCGGCAATCTGCCCGCCTTCGAAAAAATAGACAAGGCAGAGTATCTCGCTACCATTCTCGAACAACATTCTTCTTCCAATTCCTATGAATATCATACCATAGATCCCGGACACATCGGGAGGGTCAATCGAACAATTCAATCAATAAGAGAGACCCCACCACTTGAAAATTTAGATCCGGTCACAAATGACGAAGTTGTCGCGATCATAAAACCCCCGAAACCCTAAAACTTCTCCCTGATAAACTTATAGCTCTTCTGGTCTGTATCTTCAATGAGGCCATAATTCACTGCCATTTTCCAGCCGCTTGGAAAATGGCAACGGTAATAGGTATCCGCAAATCCGGGAAAAAGGCATCTCTCCCAGAAAGCTACCGCCCAATTAGCCTCCCCAATACGTTAGGTAAAATATACGAGCGGCTCCTTCTGAACCGACTTCAATCCATTATCTCAGAGAAATGTCTCTTACCACACGAAAAATTCGGCTTTCGACCGAAGCACTCATGTACCCACCAAGTGCTCCGCCTCACGGAGCATATTCTCTCCAATTTCACGGAGCCACGCCGTTCTAGGCGCACGCTTGCCGTATTTTTCGACATAGCCAAAGCTTTCGATAAGGTCTGGCACGAAGGCCTCATATTTAAACTTAATCTCTTTCAAGTCCCGGACAGACTAGTCCGCATAATCCTCGCTTACCTATCAGACCGTACCTTCTGCTATAAAGCGGACGGAACTCTATCCTCACCACATTCAATAAGATCAGGGGTCCCGCAGGGTTCTATCCTAGTGCCTTGCCTCTTCAACCTGTTTGTTAATGACATCCCCGAATTCCCTGACGTCGCAGTAGACTCTTACGCAGACGACACGGTCATCTTCAGCTCAAGCAGGAATAGGATTCACTTACACTACCGCGTCCAAAGGGCTGTTTCTACGTTCGGGTCCTGGTGCCTCAAATGGCGTATAGGAATAAACCCAGACAAAAGCGCGGCTATTATGTTCGATCCTTACGCGAGCAAGAATATAAAAAGAACATTACATCGTTTTGGTGTGTATATCCCCTGGGCTAACCAAACTAAATACCTTGGTGTAGTTTTAGATAAACATCTCACCTTTAACAAACATATAGATTATGTACAGAAAAAGCCACCACAGCTATGGCTCTACTACGCAATCTAACCTCCTCTAAAAGCAAAATGTCACTCAGACATAAGCTCACAATATACAAAGTATGCATCCGACCCATACTTACCTACAGTTGCCCCGTATTCGCTCACGCTTCGTACACCACCCTTCGCAAACTACAAGTTCTGCAAAATAGATTCATGCGTATAGCCGTCCAAGCCCCTCCGTACGTCCGTAATGTAGATCTCCATAAAGATATGGATATTCCGTCCATATATGCATATATCAAAGACCTTACAAAGCAATTCTTCGAAAAAGCCGAAGTTCATCCCAAACCCAAAGTAGTACACGCAGTGAGCTACAATGCTAATCTGCACGCCAAAGGTTTCGCGCGCCAGCCACGTAATTGCTTCACTGATTCCGTCGATAAAATAACGAGATTGAACGCACTTCTTCCTACCGTCTCCACCAATCGTACGTGTCCGCGTACACGCCCGCGTAACCGCCGCTCTCGCCGCTCTCGCCGCCGAGGCCGAGCATTTAATTTCGCTCCCGCACACCCCCCGCGGCCTCCCTCTGCAGACGCTTGAGCCTAGGTTTGATCCTCCGGGTAGGAGCCCTCAAGTGACTCTGCTCGCGCGATACAGTGACACTCTACATCACTGAAAGTACATCATCACACCGCATACCATCCATGCACACCTACACGTTAAGTATACGGTTCTGTAAGGGACTACCCCCACGATCCTTGTTTGTTTTTCCGGCAGCAGTCCAAGCCAAGGTTGGGCCATTCTAGCACTTTTGCGCTCGCTGCCTCGCAGCTGAGTGCCCTCAGTACTCGCCCCAAAAAGTGAAGCTGTCAAAGCCCTTACGGCTAATAGCGTATGTCAATTTAAAAAAAAAACAGTTACTGAGACATTTCATATTAAATATTGTAATTGATCTGAGTAGCTTCTGAGTTCGTTGACCAAATTCTCATTGTAAGGTGTCACAGGAAGCTTTTATGAACACTTTCTATTCGTATTATGTAAACATCGTAAAGGGCATTTCACACAGTGCTACAATTATCTATCCCAGTCCTAACAAGAGCATTATACTGTAAAATTTTGGTCTGTGGTTTTTTAAGCTCTCAGAACAAATCGCAGTATCCTGAGATAATTTTTTTACTATGTTATCGATATGTATATTAAGTTGCAGTTTGGAGTCAAGTATTATTCCAAGGTCCCGAACCGAGTCTAATATTCAATATCATATAGTTCGTCATATAGTTAATATATATGCGTCATATAGTTAATAGTGTACGATCCTAAAGTTCTTTTTTTTTCGTGAAAAATTGGCATACAAGCATAATGTTGATATTAAGGGTTTTTTCATTGCTAACACACCATTTTATTAAGTTGTCGATGCCCTCTTGTAGTAATCGAGAATCATTCGGACATGTAATGGTTTTAAGTATTTTTAAGTCGTCGGCAAACAGGAAGAATGTGGAATTATGGAAACCTGATCTTCAGTGACGATGGGCCCAAGGTGGTAGACACGCTAAACTTGGAGGGACTGGCTCTCCAGTATAATTTCTGGAATACACCTATTGGTATTTGGGAGCAGATTTTCAACTTGAGGGTGGTAGCTAGTCAGGCGGGCATTAGAAAAAGCCCTATCACCATGCTATGGTTTTCTTACGACGTTTTCCTTCACCGAAAGCTCTAGCTCAATGTAGGTGGATTCGAAAACAAGTCCCTAGACACAGAGTCCGTACACACTACCACTGAACTATAAAATTAAGACTATCAAGTAATTGCAGAGCAGGTATCAAGTGATACTTTTTTTAGCTTTAGATTTTGGGTCACTATCTCACCTGACATTAACTGAAGGTATGGTCCAAGAGGTTAGCATGTTTAACGTTGTAGGCTGTCAAGTGGAGCTGTCGAAATAAATATATTAGAGTTTGATACGACAAAAACCAGGGTAAGTTTATATTGTTTTTTTTTACGTTGCGCAGCAAAGTGACTGCACTGCACTTGATGTTAAATACAGTGCAATCCTAAGCAGCGGTGACCGACAATGCGTCAAAATTCACGGGCAGTTATTGCTGGCATACTAATGGCGTACAATGTATTATTACATAAGAAATAAAATTCTTACATCTGTTTCAAAATAGTTGTACAAGAAAAATATTAAGAATTTAAGGAATTTAGCGTTTTGGTAACACGCCTATCTTAGAGGACTGATCCATAAGTTTAGATGCCGAAATATATACTTAGTCACAGTTTTTAAGGGCGTTAGCCCCAGCCATGCTATTTGTAAAACATGCTTAAGATTTGTAAGATAAGTAAACTTTACCTAAGATATCGTTCTGTGGTAACCATTTTGACAGTAACACATTCTTTGGAATGCCTGGCAAAGTTTTATCGTCCGATTTCCATATAACTCGCTGTGGTAATTCTGATATGGCTTCTAAGATGGCATCTAATTTATCCTTCGGTATTGAGTTTGCTTTTATCATTGATCCAAAACTAATATAAATAACTCCATGTTCTGAATCCTCAATAAATTGTTTTAAATCCTACATAAATTAAAACAAATAAATAGAGTTATAATTAGGTAGAGAAAATAATTATAAAGTCTTATGGTAATTATGGTGTAGATAAACGGTACTATATTAAGAAATAAGAAGCACTGTAGCAAAAAAGACATAGCACGACTTTACGGCATACCTTGATAAGAATTTAAGAACTTTGCTCGTGCCGACATAGATGATACTGAGTAGTTGCGATATAGCACACAGTCCAGTCCACGTGTGGTTTTGTAGACGGAGGTTGATAATTAAGTTTCAAGTAACAAATCGTGAGAACTAAGAAAAAGTTGGGGAAAAGATGAAATCTGTGATATTTGTTAGACTAAATCCAAATGTGAGATTTTCTTGCATTTGACTCGACTATCGTATAGTTATCTTCCTTGAAGAAGTTATTAAAATGGTTGAGGCTATTGTGATGATTTGTTCCTCTCTGTTGGTTTTAATCTTATTACTACCGTACTTACTGCAAACACACATAAACTGTGTTATCATCTGAATAGCAATGAGTATAACCAGAGTTTAACATCTAACTATTAGGCCAAACAACAGTATGGGTCTTAGCTGTCAACTATGGTCATAAACGGATTTACGTCTTCTATGTGTTACAGACGGAATACCACAGTACCAAGTTCTATTAAACATTTTTGCCATGTTGAATCTAGCTGCCACGGCCTTGCTATGTACATTGATACCTGTTTCATAGCGATGTAACATTTGTAATTTGTTTAGTTCGGACGATAACCATTTTCACGATCACATTTAAAGAATGATTTTCAAACCAGTAGACAAGCTGACTCTTTAGAATCTGCCCCATGATTTTACACGACATTCAAGTTACGCCCATTACGAGAGATTTGATTATTTGTTTTAAGATTTGATGTACATTGATTTTCCTTTAACCATCAATGAGCTGGGAAAAATCTTTATAGACATGCCAGTGCTGGTATCAGTTTTACTACACATGTTAAGGACTAATATTGGAATCCAACTGGAATAATTGGGTTATAAAATATCGAGATTTCTATGTACTTCACTTTTCTTAATACGCTTAGATATTATACTAAAACATTGTCAAGGACAAACTAATATGTAATGCATTGTTAACTGCAGTGTATTTATGGTATATACCAGATATGGTTATTAAACACTTGCTGTCTGAAATCTGTGATTATAGTATCGACTAAATTTTAGTTTATCTGACCGGAACTTTATATACAAATGTTATATTAATTCAATAAAATTTTATTAAAATATAACTTGGTATTGGATTAAATTAATTAAAATAAAATAAAAGTGATGTGGACTATAATGATGGTAAACGATTAGATAATGATAAATAAAACTGCCAACTTAACATCAAAGGATATAATATATAGTTAGAAACACGGTAATTAATTCCTTTTAGTTTTATAGTAACTTTTATATTTTATATTTATGGAAGTGCAGACAGAGAAATGCCTGTACATATGAACTTAGTTGTTGATTACAAAACAATTTGCTTATCGATTATGTGTACATTACTAATAATTTATGATGTCTGTTAAATAACATTATCATGATAAAGAGAAAATAACATAAATATACTTACATTCGGAAGTTGCTTTGGTTTTGCTATATGGAAACCACCTACTTCTACAAGATTTGATGGTAGAAGATTTGCGCCCGAAAGAACAAAATTTTGGTATAAAAGCATGAATTTAATCTGCTGACTTAATTCTTCTAATGGTGGTATATCATTGAAATATTGAGCGAGCATTTTTTCGGTAGGTTTTTGAGATTTATATGTGTACTAGCTGACCCGGCCACGCGTTGCTGTGGCTAAAGTTTTTGTTATATTACATTATAGTAAACAATCTAAGAGGAACAATAAGAGAACATCAGCCACGGAGTCCACTATGCTTTTTCACACAGATGGTATTTGTAAAAAAATATGGTGATCTCCTTATTTGACTTTCTACTACTATAACCCTTTAGTACAATGAAATTATTTACGAACAAAGACGAAAATGTTGATGTTCGTATACAAATTCACTGGATTGAGATTTGAAGGGGAAGTACGTTGAACACAATTAATTAAAATGTTCTTACACTTGATATTAAGCAGAAATCAATAGGTACAAAATAAAAATTTATCAGATTTATTATTTCCATTTAATTTTATAACAAATATAAGTATATTACAGTATAATACAGTAAATAACATGTGACGCTTAAACTCATGAATGAGGTAGGCAAGGCAGTCTTAAACTTTTAAACATTAATATCTATTTTTTTGAATTATAAATACTTTCAATTTCAATTTAATTTAACACCAATCGGTGCACAATGTTTTTGGTTAACCTGTCTTTAGCTAACACAAATAGATTCGACGGTTTCCCAACACGTGAACACGCAACATATAGTTGCCCATGAGAAAAGCATGGATTTTCCAAATCTAAACCACAAATGGACATTGTTTGACCTTGAGATTTATTTATAGACATGGCGAAAGCTAAACGAATTGGAAACTGTAGCCTTTTGAAGGGTATGGTAGAATCTGATGGTATCATCGGAATACGTGGCAGCAGGACCACTTTTCCTTTAAACTTCCCAGCCAAAATGGTTGCTTCAAGAATGTTTCCGGTGATCTTTTTGATGACCAAACGCGTACCATTACATAATTGAGGTGGATTCAAATTGCGGAGGAGAATAATAGGTGAACCAATCTTTAATCGAAGATTATGTGGTGGCATTCCAGGGATATCTAATGAATTTAAAAATTCAATCGGAAAATTTACACTTTCATTTCTAAGTAACACGTGGCCGGCTATGCTAACACCAAAAATTTAAAAAGTGGAAATAATTGAATTATACGGTATTTCGTTCACTACAAAATAAATTTAATTAATTTTATAGCGTCAACAACACGTGGTAATTATGCAGTTAAAATGTAGCTTATATGACACGTTAGTAGATTTACCATAGCAGCGCCATCTATTGATTACTTACTCAACCCAGTCGAAAGGTATCGACATCTGTTAGAATCATTTGGAGTTAACAGATAATTGTGACTCAAATAATAACAGACAAATAAATAGCAATAAATTAAAATTGCGACTATAATTTGAGATTTAAACTATCCTATCTCTCAAGTTGGATCGAACTGCACATGGTGTGCGAATTTTATTATAATCGGTTAAGTGGTTTAGGAGTCCATTGAGGACAAACATTGTGACACGAGATTTATATATATTAAGATAATAACGTAAAATATGCATGAAACAATGTTCTCTCAACACGTTGGTAAAGACTGGGATTGGTACCACCTTCTGGGAGCAGAAATGGAACGTACGAAGGATTGTATTGAATCCCAAATCTTTTGTAATGCCACGGTAATAAAAAGTGTGAGTTTATGCCGACCACTGGAGCGCCTAATTTGTAAGCAAGCCCCAAAGCACAATCACTGTTAAATTGCTCGGTAAACACCATGTCAAATTTCTTGTTAGACTTCCATAGTTTCTGAACTTCGTTATGAGATAATAATGTCCTGCAGTTGTCGTTTCCACTGTCAACTAAAAACAAACTAATTTGTATTATCGTCCAATAGGACCTCTCCAAAGGAAACACATCTTGTAAAATTTCTGTAGTGCCGGCTAAGCTTATGTCTTGGTAATTTTCTTTCGCAATTGATTGTGGAAAGTGCGATATAACTGTCACGTCATGGCCCCTTTTTGCCAATTCTTCTAAATACGGTTGAAATACATAAAAATGACTTTTCCCTTGGTATGGGAATATACCCAGTATATTGAGACTAAACACTTGAGAGACTGAAAAACTAAATATGAAAAGTAATACTTTAAATATATCACTTAGATTCATGTTGATAAATTGTAGCGTACTGAGCTAGAATACTTTTTGGACTAATGTTTACACTGAGATGTAACAAATTTACATAGGTAAATAAAAGATAACATAACAGTTGTGTTCGTCAGTGCCGGATTTAGTGTCAGTATTAACGGCACACATTTTGTTACGCCACACTAAAAGCGCCTCAATGGACTATCGTCTAATTGTAAATTCTCCAGTAGCTTGTTATACCGTAAATCGATAGGCTAAAGATAAGTGTTAAATATGCCATATTTGTTTAGTAACGTAACTCTATCGCTGTGATCGGATACAATTTGAACAGGTTTTAGTTGCAATAAACGATTTAAAATAATGTTCTTGTATAATGTCCTATCCATGTTAAGTATATAGTTTCCCAACGTCTGACGCTACTACTACAGAGTTGTAATAAATACCAATTAGGAATGTAGTACTAATCACTGCTAGTTTTTGCCTGCAAATACTAAATTATATCCTAGGTTTTAGGTCGCTCGACAGATTGAATCTTTAAATAAGTCCGACTAGTTCTAGAACATCAAGCTCTAGACTTGTGTACGCGTAGTTTATTTAGGGATATTCAATAGATATATATTAAATATTTTTTTTTTTATAATATACCGATGTTATATAATTACTATATAGATATAGCATTGTTCTCTTATTTTATAGTGTGAGTTAGGGACCACCGATTATTTGATTAAGTCTACAAATATCACAAGTAATCGAAATAGAGTACCTATTTTTAATCAATATAAACCAACTGCTGGATATACGTCTATATTTTTATTTATTTAAAATATCTGTAACTATATCTGTCTTGCTAAAACTTAATATGCATTCGAACCGCTTTTGTGTCAACAGGTTCAATTTAATTACGATAACGTCTAAAATTAATTGTTGATATGTTTGTCTTTTGTTAGAGTAAAATTTCATTAATACGTACAACAATAAAGGAAAAAGTCGTTAGTACTTAAACATAGATTTAAAATAATTAGATTGCCCACAATTGTATTCTCTAATAGTATTACTGATTTGAAATGACAATAATATTAGTTATGATTTATAAGTTTTTAAGGTCATTTATTATTAATTTGCTACCGTTTGAAAGATCTTATGCTAAAAAAAATGTATAAAAGGATGTACCCATACAGACAAATTTATAAATTATTATATAGAACTTATTAAAAAAATAATAAAGGTTGTTCTACATATCTATCAAACTACTGTTTGTAAAATTATATAAAAAATATTGGCAGATAGGCCTTTTTTTTCTTATTCCAAATATGTATACATATAATTCGTTTTCGAAAAAAATGTTAGCTGTGCCCCTCTTTGTTATGACGGCAGTATAAGTAGATATATATAATAACAATATGAAGTTGGGTATTTGTAAGTTGATATTGTTATAAAGATTGTAATTGAAAAGATTTTTAAAGGTAAAGCCAATCAAGTGAATGAAAATGAAACGAACCATGAACATGTTTTTTATAGTATCACGGTAAAATGATGGCACTGTCCTTAATGTTTAGAACAGTAATTATTTTACATCCTCTGAAATATTTATCACTCATAGGCAGTCGTCCAAGTCTCTTCATACTGAATAATCTTAAACCGAAACAAGTATTATTTTTTATTATTATGGTTTTAACGTTATGGCCATAATCTCACCTGATCTTAAGTGACGATACGGCTCAATTTGGTAGAACCACTAAACCTGTGGAGAAATTGGCTCTCAAGTGCAACTGCCGGAACACACATATTGGTATTTGGCGTCAGATTTTCAACTTGAGGGTGGTTGCTAGCCAGGTGGCATTAGAAAAAGCCCTACTACCATGCTAAGATTTCCTCACGATGTTTTCCTCCACGGAAAGCTTAAGCACATTGTAGCTGGATTCAAACTCACGTTCCTTGACGCAGAGTCCGTACCACTGAGCTATCATCGCTTCAAATCTAATGGTCATAATAATGGATTTATCACTTTAATACATTCTGCATATCATTCATATAGGTACCATCTTTTATATATATAATAAATTATAGTTTATCAATCATCACTTATCGATGGGATATACATCGGTCTCGGAATATTTACTTTAATGTATTTACGTTTTTACATTAACTAAGTGTAAATGAGTTACGAAAATATTTATCAAGTATAAAAATGCTGTATCACTATTACTGCACTACAGTTACTGTTATGTAACAAATCTTATGTACTGAATCGTAAATTTTAGCGAAACACCGAAAAAATGACAATGATATTTTTAATAATATTTGATACACTTTAAAATGTTTATTCTACGTTAATTTATAGATAACGAACCAAACAATTTTTTGATCACTTAATTTTATCACTTGTAATCGTTTCATGAACGAAACAGAAAATCTTAGTTTATAGTTATAAAATTATGAGTAAACGTTATTATTAATATTTTCATTATCTTATCGCATGTATGTTACCTATCTTATTTTCGAACTATCAGGATTTTATTGCACGTAACATCAACAATAAGACGTGAATAGAGTCCGTGATTTTGATCTGTTATGTGGTGAATTTTATTTTGATTCACAAACTTATGTTATTTGGCCCTATATTATACAGTTTTTCTCCCATACCTATGATATATTGGGATTTTCAAAAAGGAATTGAAGTACTGTCTCCAAGGTCAGCAACATGGTTGTAATACTCTTGGTGTTGCGACTGTCTACAATGCGGCGATAATCATTTACCATCAGTTGGGCTTTTTGCCTTTTACTGACTATTAGTATAAACAATTGCAGGCAATTTGCGTTCCATTCTTTGGTTATTGAGCACAAATGAAAATAACTGTAAGTAATAAATTCTGTAACGTAAATTAAAAACAGATTGCTTGCACAGGCAAATCAGCATGCTGAAAAACTTTTTGTGGGAAACTGTTGGATTTTCAATGTTTATTAAGATTATCAAAGGATTTGTAAACTGCTTGTTTATTATATTAAAATCATTTTGTTTCATGAAAAGATATACAAGAGGTAGCAACTTTTTGTATGTTGTGTGCTGATGGCTTTGTTCTTGTAGGTAAAGATATCGAGGTTTAGATCAGACCGGAATAGGCCGAAGACAGGAGAACGTTGTGCTGAAAATAGGTGGAATAAAAACATAGTATTTGTTCTGCGACTTTGGTAGCTCATCGAGTATTACCTACATAGACTTAAATGATGTACCCCTATCAGTATTTTAAGATTTTCAGTACCTTGGTTCATTAATTTAAAATAACGATGATATTAACTGGAACGTAAATAATTACATAAAGAAGGATGGATAAAATGGCGACAAGTCTCGGTGATCACGTGTAATTCAATGTTAGGTAATTGTTTTCAATTCTTTGAACACTAATACTCCTTAATAGGTACTGGACTTAACAAAATAGAAAATCATTTTACAAGGAGAAGAGAATAAGGTACTGAAATGTTTTTATTGATGACACTAAATCTCCAAAATACTACTATTACTAAATCTAAAAATCAATACTGTTGAATAATAGTAATTTAAATGTTTTAAATTGAATATTACGTTCAAATCTTACTGATATCGCTGAATTTGCTCCTATTACATTAAATATACATAGGTATATTATACAATCAATTTTATATTTAATATTTCCTGGGATCTTTTAGTTTGGAATGTGTGCTCTTAACTAGTAAGTTAACCTAAAGTGTTCCTCAATGATTGCGTCATCAAAGATAAAAATAATACTTGAAACCCGTTTGATAGTTATTAAGATTAGCGCATTCAAACAAACAAATTTTGCACTTTATAATATTAATACAGATGTGATAAATCATTTACAAAAACCTGGCTAGACCATATGCTTACGTTTTTAAAAAGAGTCATGTAAATTTATTGTGCGTTTCTCGAGTTATAAGAACATTAACGCACAGATACACAGGCAGAGAAAACGTTGTTTTTTATTCCATGTACGTAAGGATGAAAGGCCAAAGTAATTTGTTTATGGTAATAAAGTCGAAAAATTAATTGTTAGAAAAAATATTGAAGTAATTTTCTGTAATATGTAAACATGTCATATTTTTTAGTACGTTAGGAATTTCATAGAACTCACGGTACACACATGATTAAAAAAACTTATCAATTCTGCTACGTTCTTTGTACTACAAACGTTCTTAGAGTAAGCATATGTGACCGGTTTGATTTTTTGAAATCGCATTATTTGTTATATAGGGCATTGAAATCGACTTGATGAAGTGATACATTACGGTCATATTATCACATGTATCACTTTTACCGGAGAATTTGTGTGCCTATCTACATAATAGTTCATTGTTTGGAAATATCTCTTACCATTTGACTGTAATTTCTCATTTGGATAATGTTAAACTGTCCAAGTTTACCTAAATAAGATCTTTTTCTTTCATAATAGGCTTAGGGTTTGGTCACATCCTCACATGAATTTAAGCGAGAAAGTGGTTTAAGATAGTAATACGTTAGGCCTAGTGGGGGAACTAGCTCTCAAGTTCGGCTGCCAAAATATACCTAGAGGTACTGTGCTGCAGATTATCTATTTGTAAATGGTGTAGCGTGCCAGATACAGGGGAGGGGGGTTTAGGAAATACTATGGTTTCTTCACGATGTTTAGCCACACCGAAAACTTGGGCTCCTTTCCTGGCATATTGGAAAAAAAATATACTTGCTTCATCGTCCTTTAAAATAACTTTTTTAAGTTCACACTAAGATTTAGTGGTCGGCAACCTTGTTATTGCAAAAGAGCCAATAAACAATTAAAATCTATTCAAAGAGCCAATTTTTTAAACTGAATTTTTGCTAGGAGACATTATTACGGAAATAACTAGGATTAAAAGTACTCTCTTGAGCTTGCCTTTGTTATATACCTAAGTCTTAGTTTAACTAATAGTAAATTAAATAAAATTTGGTATCATACTAAAGAATATTTGTAATATTTATTTAAAAATATAATTAGTTTAAAAATATAAAAGTTATTCATAAAAGTAACTACAGAAACTTTACTAATACGAACATTGGCCTTGCATTTCCTAGGAAAGTAAGTAAGTAGGTAGGTAAACTAAAATTTTTACTCATCTCTTAAAAGGTGAGATAATTAACAGTCACAGTCCGTAATTGCACTAAACTTTTAGTGGCAGAGCCACAGAGTCAGAGAACTGCGGTTTGCCGACCACTGCACTAAGTTAAACCTTGTCGTGAGGAACTTTACCAATAATATACAATTAACGTATGTAATAATAGCATTATTTGTACGATAAAAAAAGGGAATTTTAAAGTATTGCGCAAATATTACAAATAATTTCTTTAAAAACAGTGATTGTGAATTTATTTTGTAATCCATTTATTTTTAGATTTTTTAAATTTGTTCGATTAGACTTCATAGATTAGACTTTAATATTCAACTTCAACACTCGAATATTCATACATATAACAATATAACATACAACAATATTCAACTTCAATATTCGAATTTATTATTTCAAGAATATTGAAACACATAGTACTGTGAGCTCAATGTACCCTGGGAAACAAATAGACTAAAAAACCACGCTATAAAAAGAAATAAATAGTTACTGACCTAGTGGCTACGTATTTATTTTATACGCGATCGACGTGGGAGGGAGAGGTATACTAGCAAAATCTCTCTATAATCTACTAATATATCTTGGCCTGTTTAGGACTGCAGTAAGTTCTATACTAGAACGTATCTCTAAAGCTGTTCACCCGGCTGCATCCAACTCGATACACCTCCTCGTATATCACGGCGAATGCCACACCATCTGTTATAATCTCTCTCCATGACATCAACGGATATACCCATCGACTCCTTATTTCTTGTATTGACTGATTCGATTTGTCAACCATTATCATTTGATATTTCATTAGCTTGACAATTTTTTATTACTTAATCTAACGTTAATCATCTGTACGGAGCAATCTATCCTGCACCGTTCCGTCCCTGATGCCACACACGATCCAATCGCGGAGTAACCATTAAAGCATTAAAGCATTATTCATTTTATTTAGGTTTTAGGTAATCTTTTCAATGTTTACAACTGAAGAAGAAGTATTACTAAAGAAACAACTGTATAGATATATAGAAACCCTGGATTTGATTAGAGTTGCGAATAGTCGTTTGCCCTTTTTATAAAAATATGTACTAAAAATTAGCCTCCGCTGCGATTTTGTACACCATACTTATAATTCAAAACTTTATAAAAGTAAAACATAGTCTGTACAACTCGAGGATGGGGTACCTTACTTACATGGCAGCGTTACAAAAATTGGTTTAGTATTTCCAAAAACTACGTAATTAATGGAATAAATTATAAATATATTGAAACCATTTAATTTTTTTTTATACTAACTTAACGTACACCTGTATAGACATCTGGTCAGTAGTGTACGTATATGTATTTCCATGAATTAAGGGTAAGGTTATGAGTTACGTACTCATAACCTTATCAGTATGTAGATTAATAATTATGTTATAGAAACAAATATATTAAAAAAGAATTCTATTAATTATAAATACTAAATGCACTGAATTTCTAAAAATGAAAAGATTGCGAACAATTTCTTTGTTAATTCAGTTTTGTAAACCAATAATGTAAAAACACAAATACATAAAATCTTATTCAAATATGACAAATTAGGTTTGCGTGAAACTAGACTTATAAATGTTACATAATATAAAGTTATTCTATAGAAAGTTTAGACTACATACTATTGGTAAACTTTTTGGCGTCACCACGTGGTAGTTATCCACTTGAAGCGTGAATTTTATTTCACGAGCTAACTCTTCCAGGGGTGGTACTTCATCGAAATATTGCGCTAGTGTGTTTTAGTCTACTCTTTGAGAGAGATATTTAAATAGTTGAATGTAATATGTATGAAATAAAATTCTTTCTAATCTTTGGTAAAACGTGGGCCTTGTTCTCCCTTCAAATAATTGAAAAGATACATAGGAACAATTGTAGTTAGCAAACCTTGCATAATGAAAGGGAGTGAAATAATGGGAATTTATACCGACTATCAGTGCTCCCAGTTTGAAGGCAAGATCTAAGGCACAAACAGTATTTGTTTCAGTTAAACTTATATCATGGTAATTTTGTATTGGGTTTTTTTGTGGAAAATGCGGTATAACTGTTAGATTGAGTCCTCTTCTAGCTAATTCACGCAGATGTGTTTGGAAAACGGAGAAATGGCTTTATCCTTGGTAAGGAAATATTCCCAGTATTCCCAATCGCATTTTCAGTAGAAGGCGATAGTTATTCGAGCGTATGAGAGTACTAATAACAATTACAGCGATTGATTCTCGATAATCGAACTCTGTCTTACAGTTCGGTATCTTTTATGGCTACGTTTCAATTACCGTTCACAGCACTCAGAACAGAACAGAATACTTGAGGTCCGCCACATACCGACTACCATGCGTGAGCGAAAGCCTTGTGGAACGTAACTTACATAAGCGGCATCATATGATGACCGTCTTGACGTTTGCCCGCTCGGGTTAATTTGGTTTATTTTCAACTTACTGTGCCCGCGACTTCATTCGGGACACTATAGCGACATGACATAATATTTATCAAAAACTGCCTCACTTTATGCTTCAAAGCGTTTTATCTTAACTTTTTAATTTTTTGCTTTGAATTGTAATAATGCTGAATACTTGCATTCTTATTTAAATTACAATACATTTATTTAATTTATATCATATAATTTAACTATAATCTTTCAACATACATGTTAGAAAATACTACTATTATTTGTAATTTCACGATATCCATGAATACCTAAAAATATGCCCAAATAGTATTAAAAATATTTTATAAGTTTGATTGTAAAATTACTTTAGAAAAACCATATAAGATGTTTAGTAAAATTCAAGAAAGGCATTGTGATTTTACAAACTTGCATGATCAATAATTGCTTGTAAAATTACAAACTCGCGTGATCAAAAATTGATAGTAAAATGACAAAACATGATTGTAAAATTACTTTAAGAATATTGTGCAAGATGTATAGTAAAATTCAATAAGGTTATTGTAGTTTTACATACATACCTGATCTAAAATTTCTTATAAAATTGCTAAAATTGTTTTGCAAAATCTTTAAAGTTAAAAAATTTCTAAATTAGTTAACCAACTATAATTTTCACCAAATGTTTTGAATATTAACTTTCAATGCTTTCCTTATAAAATTACCAGAGAAATTTTTAATAGTGTATATAAAATAGCATTAATTTTAAATAAAATTCCTGATCGGTTAGCATAAATAATTTATTCCTAAATGTAGACAAGACAAAATGCCCCGGATTTATTTTTAATTTTTTATAATTAATTTATTTTTAATTTTTTAGATTTGTCAGTAATAACAAGGTAATATATTTTTTTGACTATGTATATAAATGTAAAAATGATGCCAAAGAAAACGCTCAATATATCTAAATACAGATATTGGTAGAAAGGTACATCGGCAGCTCGCGTTCTGAATGTAAAATTACGATGTCGCGCTGCGAACTCCGTCCAATAAATGGCGTTATCCATTGCAGATACGGGACGGTCGCGCCATGCCGCTGACAGTTGCTTTACTTTGTTCCTAAACCTGAAATAGAACGTAAGAACAGTTACAACTTTATCAGAAAAATTCCACACAATTACACATTTAATCGGTTATTTGTTTTATTGTACATTGTTTAAAATGTATTACACATTAGTAATATATCTTGGGCTAATTAAAGAACATCGCAACTGTAACCGACACATGTCCAGACATATTTCAAATATTTTGGATAAAAGCTGAGAAGACACTGACGAACACTAAAAAATTTTACTTATAGTAAATCAACAGAACATTGATTAGCATCGAACAATTTTCATACCACAAATTAAATGATTCCATTCTTGGAAGAGTGTAATAATATCCATAAAGATATGCAAGCCTTGATCCAAAAATGCTATTCATCAAATATATATACTTATTATATTAAATATTTTTTTTATATAATAGGAACTTTATTATATTTTCAGTAGAATAAGATATAACCAAATACTAACAGAACAGTTATATTACACCTACATTTAAAGTTACTTACTCTGGATTCAGAATTATCTTGAATTTTTGTAAGAGCGCCTCCTTAGTTAGATCTTTCATTTGTATTTGGACACCCAAACCACTTTCTTCAACCGCTGCGGCATTAGCAGGTTGGTCTCCGAACACAGGCATTCCAAGTACTGGCACGCCGTGATGAATAGCTTCCGTAGTGCCAAGTAGACCACAGTGCGAGAAGAAAGCTAACACTTTAGGATGTGCTGGAATAAAAAAAAATTACAGGATATAAATACATACTATAAAATTTAGTAATGTAAGTGCTACAATGTTACAAAACTGTTATTTATAGTATTAATTATAAAAAAAATTATGATCGTTACGTTTTTCCTAATATTACACATTATAAAATAACAATGTTTTGGCTTTCTACAACTTTATGATAGTGAAAAATTTCTGAAACTGACTGACGTAACAAATTAATTTTATAGTTCAATATTATATACATGTGTTCTTATACAATATATATAACGTTGACAAATTACCCTAATATATTGAAAATAGCATATGGTCTTATTTCGAGTAAACAAAATAACAACCCACATAAACACGCATCTCATACAGTTATTTTGCTTCATAGATTGAGGCTATCATATTTGCTTAGTCTTATAAATGTATTATTTTTTTGGTTTTTCTGTATTTTGTATATAGAACATGGTCCCTTGGAGATGGGCGCTATTAGCTGCGAAACAGTTTTCGCTACAGCGACTGATACTGTACATGTTTTTGTGTAATATGTTAAAGTTCCAATAAACTATTATTATTATATTATTATTAATGACAAAGATGTATAAAGTATTATTATATACCTAAAATATCATTTTGCGGTAGCCAATTTGAAAGAAGGATATTTTTAGGATTCTGTGGTAGCGTTTTTTCTTCCCATTTCCATATAACTCTCTGCGGTAGTTCAGATAAAGCACCTATGATCGCTTCTAATTTATCTTTAGGTGTTGTAGTAGCTCTTAACATTGATCCAAAACTGATATAGATGACACCGTGTTCTGATTCGTCAATAAATTTCTTTATATCCTGTAAAAAAATTGACACGGTTATGTAGACGTGGTTAATTTAGTTTAGTTTACTTATTGATTTTATCGGAGCCTTTATTCCCCTAATATGAACATAGACTACTATAAACGTAGGTACGTAAAATAATTTAAACTTAGTATGCATCTCGCCATTTTTACTATGTACGTTACTAGATATGGCGAACTTTTTTTTAAATAAAGTGTCACTAAATTACTTCAAAGTTTTTCAATATTATTAAAAAACAACATAATTAATTGTTATTATGGCCTATAATGCCCTGATATAACTTGTATATACATTGTATAATAAATAAAATAACAATTAGCCGTAAAAGTAGTAGTAGCCGTAGTAGGGATCTGTACCCAATTATTTTGGCCCCGTCATGTACCTAGTGATAAGCTCGTCACTGTGATTTTTGTTTATTTAATCACGTTTCAGTATTAGTTAGTATCTATTAGCCGTGCTAGTATAAAATTATTACTTAAATCGGTCGTTTTAAATATGAATGACATGATATTTATGATATAGCATTGTCATGATTATTTCTTTATTTTGCTGGCTCTGGCATGAAAGTCATACATATTGATTTTAAAAGTATTATGTACATGAATATTTAAATGACACCAGGAATATTTTAGATTTTCTGAATAACTTAACTGAATAACTTTTAATTAGGTAATAGGTAAGTTTTAACTTATAAAGTTCTTGAAAGGCTTCATTCACATGACTAATTTTTTAACATATGAAAAATTACCCTCAAATAAACAAATGGTAAGTCGTAGATATTTTTTTCTTGATATAAGCGCAAGCAAGAAAAATTTCCGATGTCTGAATATTCAAAATAATTTAGAATTAGGTATTTACTACTTCATTGATATCACCGACATCAGTACAAGGCCAACTTAATAGCGATTCGAATTATATAAATACTATTATAACTTAAAAAAAAAGAAGCATTCGTTATACCTACTCTTTTAGTCAAATGTTACACAGGTTTGTTCTCAGAATATTATTTAGCAATAGTACCAGTATTAAAACGTAATGCAAAAATTAGACTATGCGCGGATAATCGGTTCTGTTACCGTAAATAAAAATCTAAACATTGATCAAAATCCTTTACCGAC
The DNA here is from genome assembly GCA_039707435.1 of Actias luna. Lineage (NCBI taxonomy): Eukaryota > Metazoa > Arthropoda > Insecta > Lepidoptera > Saturniidae > Actias > Actias luna. The sequence goes on along the minus strand of JAZHAC010000002.1, from coordinate 7,983,923 downwards.
AGCACACGAATTATTTGCTAAGTTACATGGTGGTAAATAATTTAGTAAGCTAGATCTTTCACAAGCATACGCTCAATTTGAGCTAGATGAGGCGTCACAACAGTACACATGTATTAATACTCATCGTGGTCTTTTTAAATATACCCATCTGGCATTTGGCCTAACAAGTGCACCAAATGTATCAAAGAGCTATTGCATATGTATTGTCTAGTATGGATGGAGTTCTGTGTATGTTCAATGAAAATACTCAATGCGGTAATAAATAGGTTGCAAGAAGGAGAGTTGACGCCACAGACAGATAATTGTGATTTTTTTTTAAATATGGGGTGGAATATTTGGTCTATACAATTGATAGATACGGCTTTAAAAAATCTGTAAAGAAAATTGAAGCTATCGCTAATGCTCCGGTTCCTACTAATATTTGTAAATTACAGTCTTTTTTAGTGTTAATTAATTATTAGGCATAGAAGTTTAGTTCCAAGAGCATGTACTATTTTAGGCCATTATAATCTATTACAAAAAGGCAATAAATAGACATAGGCCGATCAACATTTAGATGCTTTAAAAAATATTAAAAGATGTCTGACTTCGCTCACTTCAATCCAAATGCCACGGTTATTTTAACGTTTAATGCATTCCCTAACGGACTCGATGCTAGATTATCTCAAATCGATGAAAGTGGAAATGAGCGACCAGTACCTTATGCTTTCTGATACACTGAACAAATGAGAGACGATACGCTCACATTCAAAAAAAAGCAACGGCTATTATATTCGGTGTTAGACGATTTTATCAATACTTGTATAGTAGTTCAATACCCTTTATACTTCGTACCGATCATAAACCTCTAATTTCAGTACTGGGACCTCACCGTGGTATTCCCGATAAATCAGCAAATCGTTTACAGAGGTACGCTATGTTTTTAAGTGCCTACAATTACAAGATAGAATATGTAAGTAGCGCTAACAATAGTGCTGATTATGTATCTCGAGCTGAGGCAATGCGCCGACCGCCAGATTGGTAGCGTAGTGTAACGCAGTCTCTTGAACACCGTGCCGCGGCCACTGGGCCAGCCAAGGCCGAGGCCGGGAACGGGTGCACGGCAAACGACGTCATAGACGACCGAGCGTCGTACATTAATTTTGTTATTTATATACAAAAGTTTGCCGGTCACACGTTCAACGGTTCGCGATGCATAAAAAAAAAACATATTATCGCAAAAGATAGTATGTTATGTTTTAAACGGGTGGTCAATTATTGTTATATAGTTAGATATATAGTTATATTATATCATTAACATAATATAAGTTGCATATATGGTCAGCAGTATATTATTTTATATTAGCATAGCTAATATAAAATTAATTTAGCAGCATAGGTATTTCCATAAATAGTACCAAGTAGTACATAGTAAGTAGTAACATTACGATTACATAATTAATTTTTGTGATTTTAAATTATATAAAGAAATAAATATATTAATTATAAAACAATATATACAGAATTACGAATTAAAAAACGAAGGCAGCGCTCAAAGTGCATTGTACGGTTACAGTTTGATTTTGAAATTTATATTAAAATATTTTTCCAGTACGTTACATTACCTCAACAACATATAACAATAAAATGAACTATGACATTCTAGTTTGCCGTGAAACTTGTTTTATAAATGTTGCATTGTATATAGTTTTGCAGAATAGGAAATTAGTTTTTAAACTACTTACTGTTGGTAAACTTTTTGGCGTCGCCACGTGGTAACCACCTACTTCTATTACATTAGAAGGTAACAAGTTTGTCCCTGATAGTAAGAAGTTCTGATAATGAAGCATGAATTTTATTTCACGAGCTAACTCTTCCAAGGGCGGTACATCATCAAAATATTGCGCTAGTGTGTTTTGGTCAACTCTTTGTGAAAAATATTTATATAATCCAGTGAAATATATATGGAATATACTTCTTTCTAATCTTTGGTAAAACGTGGGTCTTGTTCCTCCTTCTAAGAATTGAAAGGGTACATAAGAAGGATTGTAATTAATACCAAACCTTGCATAGTGAAAGGGCATGAAAACATGTGAATTTATACCGACTACCGGAGCTCCCAATTTGTACGCAAGACCTAAGGCACAATCACTATTAAACTGTTGTAAAACCACTACATCGAACTTGGTTTCAGTTTGCCACAAGGCTTGCACTTTTTCATGTTTCAGAAGCACTCTACAATTTTCCGCACCAGTGTTAACCAAAAATAAACTAATACCTATAATCGACATATAAGATCGCTCTATAGGAAATACACCTTCTAGTACTTCGATTGTTCCAGCTAAACTTATATCATGGTAGTTTTCTATTGGGTGTTTTTGTGGAAAATGCGATATAACTGTAAGGTTATGTCCTCTTCTAGCTAACTCTTGCAGATATGTTTGAAAAACGAAGAAATGGCTTTTCCCTTGGTAGGGAAATATCCCTAGAATATTCAATCCATACACTTCACTAATTAAGCAACTTATTGACACTAGGAAAGAAAATATATTTAAGTGTAATCGCATTTTGAGTATAAAAGTATGGTTATTCGACTGTGTGACAGAACTTAACAATTCGGGCGACTATTCTAGCGAAACTCTACTGGGTGACTGGGTGCAACAAGCTAACTCGTCTTATAGCAAGGTATCTCACACCAGTATAGTAACTATTCTTATCTATGACTCACACTTTACAGTTAGTCACATGCAAGGACTACAATATTAATACTGAAATAGACGAATAATTTGTGCATTTTTCTGTAAATTCACAAACAACGTCATCTGTATATTATATGATAACGGAGTTTGATATAATAACCTTACCTAGGTACATAGAAACCACTGTTATTGTAATTGTTTGTTACGAATACGATATAATCAAAAGATTGTTTAAAATGAATGTATTCACTAATGTGAATGGTGCAGCGAGGTAGACAATAATTCATAAAAGATATTGCATTAACCATGAGACAAAAATTTAATTACACATAAAACTATTAAAGATTCACTAACTTACACAAGATAGAAATTAACACAAATAAAAAATTAGGTAAATTGATGTTAAATAGCCTAAGGCCCTCCTCCATAGTTCCATGAAACACAAAATGAATTTTTGAAATTCGACTGCAATTTCTAAGCTTAACGCATTCAAACAAAATGAAAACAAACAGACAAGTCTTTCTGTTTTATAATTTTAATATAGACTGTACAAATATTTTTACGCGTGTGAGAGGCTGTCAGTGAATATAACATGTTTATTAGCTTACTAGGAAAACGAATTTTATTCGCATACCTACCCATTTACGAGCCTGTTTACGTTTTCTGCTTATATAGTTCTCTGATGCATGAATATGTGGAAGACTATGCGATGCATCACCATTCCCGGCGCTTTTATATTTTTCAAGATACCGACAAAGGTTGAAAAAGCGCAAATGTTATTAAAACGTTTTGTTCTATTTGCGAATGTTCGTATAGGTTTGCATATAACAACCGGTTAAAGAATCTGCTAGAATCACGATTTGTTGGACTTTTACAGGACAATTAAATTACAGTGAAGCAGTCTAGCATGACTGCAGTGACCGGTGATAGATTGTTGAACTCTTAATATGTGCCACCGTTTTTGGATTGTACTAGCTTAGAAGTTAGCACAGCGCTTTAACTTTACTGTGTTACTATTAAAAATAAACGACATCTTTGCAAGAATCATGTTTACACTTTTTAAAGTAGTTTATCAGATAATTATCATTATTGTCAAATTCAAATTTATTACAAAGCCAGTGTAATGATTGTACATATATTTAAACAAACATAGATATAAGTTATATGTAATTATATCCTTTTTTATTTGAATATCTTCATATCCTGTCTTATTGAGACGCAGTTAGTTCTGAATCTGGTTGTAAGCACATTACTATTTGACACAGCAAAGGCACTAAAAAAACCATTGCCCTGTAAACTTAGATTTATCAATAGTTGAGAGAACTTAGAAGTTTAGCCAGCAATATTTCAAGAGCTATGAAAAAATACATACATTAACTTGGTCACAAAAATTAAAACAAACGGCCCATAAAGATGTTTTATTCAAGGAACTCTTTTTTTATGTTTGTTTCAGTGTTCTTTTCTAAAATAGCCTAGGATATTTTTTACTTTATTTAGTAGTTCTTAGAATTTTAAGATAGAAGATAATTAATATAATATACCAAAAAAGTCGAAATATTTCAAGTAATGCTGAAGTGTTTCCTACATTATAATAAGAAATAATAGAAGTAAAAAGGGTTATATTTATCGCTTTATTAAAAAATAACATCTTTCTGTTAGTCTTGTTGATAATAACCCTTAAACGTAGTGTAAAAAAGTACTTACAGACTGAATAATTAACATTGGTGGTCAATTCTTTAGTCATTTACATGCCAACATATCACAAAAACGGGTCATATTTATTTATCTAAATTTATTTTAGGAACAACGATATGTATGTAAAGCAATGAGGAAAACTATTGAATTATAGATTTATAAATATTATATTTAAAAGGAATAATTCAGTTAAACCATCAACACTTTTTAATACCGATTCTTCTTAAATAAGATACAGTTATATATCTGAATTTGTTTTAGGTCTCATCCATAACCAATCTTAATCTGTCTATTATATTCGCATTTGTGAAGTTTTACGTTTTACGTTAAGACGTTTGTAGACGGACCATTGACAATATAAAAATGTAGTTATAAGGAAGAAGTTCACGAACCACTTAAATATAGATTAACCCTGTGGAGAGAGATTTGATCAGCCGACAATGTGTGAGATTCATCATTAGTCCAATTATTTTAATAAGGTCACTACGGAATTTGAGATACCCAGCTATAAACTCGTATAAACATGTATTATGACACTTTAAAAGTTGTCTCAAAACGTATATATAGTAGGGTGTACTCCAAAATTAAAATCTGAGGTAGTTCGATTTCAACCGCGGTCGTGAACGGACGTGTTTGTGAGCGCTCGTTGATTGTTCTCGAAACCGATCGCTGCGCTTTACCGCGCCGCAATAATCCGCCTATTATTGCCGACAATAAAGTTCGTGTTACCGATAATTAATTTATTCTTAAACTCAATCTATTGTTTGGCTGTCGTGTTAATATTACATTGTGAGTATTCTCGTAGTTTATTATTGTGAATTCAAAGTATTGTTTGTCGTTATCGTGAAACAGTGCAGTGATCAAAGTGCCGCCACTGTAAGTACACCGGTCACCGGCTGCCAACAAAGGTAAAACTTAATTTCCATTAAGCCTTTTTTTGTTTTTTTTTTTTTCGACCTGACTTACGCTGTTAGCCTCAAGGGCTTTGACAGCTTCACCGGACTTTTGGGGGCGAGTGCTGAGGGCACTCAGCCCCGAGGCAGCAGGCACAAGGGTGCCAGGACGGCCGAACCTCGGCTAGGGCTGCTGCCGGTAAATGAAAAAGATTCATGATCCTGACTAACCAACAGGTTCTTTATTACTAAATTCGTGATACTAACTACGACCTTATCAGGTAAGCAGCTCAAGGGCCGCGAGGGTAGTCCCTTACAGAACCGTGTACTTAACGTGTGAGTGTGCACGAATGGTATGCGGTGTGATGATGTAATCTCAGTGATGTAGAGTGTCACTGTATCGCGCGAGCAGAGTCACTCGAGGGCTCCTGTCCGGAGGATCGAACCTAGGCTCAGGCGTCTGCGGAAGGAGGCCGCGGCGGGTGTGCGGGAGCGAAATTATCCGCTCGGCCTCGGCGGCGAGGACGGCGGTTACGCGGACGTGTGCGCGGACACGTGCGATTGGTGGAGACGGCAGGGAGAAGCGCGTTTAATCTCGTTATTTTATCGACGGCATCGGAGAAGCAGTTACGTGGCCGGCGAGCAAAGCCTTTGGCATGCGGATTGGAAGTGTAGCTAACTGCGTGTACTATTTTGGGGTTAGGATGAAGTTCGGCATTTCCAAAAAAAATCTTTGTAATGTCTTTAATATATGCATACATGGACGGAAGGTCCATGTCTCTATGGAGATCTACATTACGGACGTAAAACGGGGCTTGGACGGCTATGCGCATGAATCTGTTTTGCAATACTTGTAGTTTGCGAAGGGTGGTGCGTGAAGCGTGAGCGAATACGGGGCAACTGTAAGTATGGGACGGATGCATACTTTGTATATTGTGAGCTTATGTCTGAGTGCCATTTTGCTCTTAGAGGAGGTGAGATTGCGTAGCAGAACCTTAGCCGTGGAGGCTTTTTTCTGAACGTAATCTATATGTTTGTTGAAGGTTAGGCGCCTATCTAAAACTACACCAAGATATTTAGTTTCATTAGCCCAGGGGATATTGACGTCGAATAGGTGTAATGTCTTTTTTATATCTCTCCTCGCGTGAGGATCGAACATGATAGCCGTACTTTTTTCTGGGTTTATTCCTATGCGCCATTTGAGGCACCAGGACCCAAACATAGAGACGGCTCTTTGGACGCGGTGGTATACGTGAATCCTATTCCTGGCCGAGCTGAAGATGACTGTGTCGTCTGCGTAGGAGCCTACTGCGACGTCGGGGAATTCGGGGATATCGCTAACGAACAAGTTGAACAGGGAAGGCGCTAGGATGGAGCCTTGCGGGACTCCTGAGCGTATAGGGTGAGGCGAAGATAGGGCTCCGTCCGCTTTGTAGCAGAAGGAGCGGTCCGATAAATAAGCAAGAATTATGCGGACTAGTCTGTCCGGAACTTGAAAGAGGTTGAGTTTATAAATGAGGCCTTCGTGCCAGACCTTATCGAAGGCTTTGGATATGTCGAAAAATACAGCAAGCGTGCGCCTGGGACGGCGTAGCTCCGTGAAATTGGAGAGAATATGCTCCGTGAGGCGGAGCACTTGGTGGGTACACGAGTGCTTCGGTCGGAAGCCGAATTGCTCGTATGGTAAGAGACATTTGTCTGAGACAAAGGCTTGTAGTCGGTTCAACCATTAAGCCTTTTACTACTTTTACAGGCAAGGTCTCAGATATTGTTTTATTATTATTATTTTTCTTTTTTCTTTACGTTTTGCACGTGCACTAGATTGTATTTAAATGTTATTTCGTCGAACTGTAGATAGTTCGTTTAACTATTGCTAGCCGCGCCCCCCTGCCCCTCAGGCTGGGAGGTTTTTTATACAGGTTTCCTTTTAAACCTACATTACACCAAGCCTGCTACCGGAATGGCAAACCGCTCAGAGCTTTTGCTAAATAGGTTTCGAGTCTTCGTAGACAAGATACACCCAGAGCTCTTTCAAGAGTTCCTTGCTACCCAGCCCCAACCACCGGAAAATGTGCGTATCCCGGCAGCGGCGGTAAATGCGTCCGCGCGCACCCGCCCTTCTACTCCTTCTTCTCCGTCCCGCACACTCGGGACCTCCAGTTCTAGCTCGCGATCGCGTTCCCCAACAAGGAATCTAAATTGTCATTCACAGGCACCTGTCTCTCCCCTACTTCCTACATCCCAGGTACCAACGCCGCGACAATTCGAGCAACTTATCTCATATGCTCCGCATGCGATCCCTACGGTGAATTCATTCTCGCCACTCGGACCCGACACCAACCAACGAGGCAGACATGAAGGAGCCCGAATCTATTAATACCGACAGCGACTTCACGCTAGTCAGTAGGGTCAAACCTAAAAATAAAAGGGTACTTTTACCAGAAACTACCCAACCGAAAGTAGCCAAGGCTTGGCGGACCGAAAGCACCCGCATCACTGCGACCCCTTCAATCTCTGCGACTCCTGTTCCTGGGCCCGCGGCCTCGACTGAAAAAGCAGTCCACCAACCATGACACGTCACTATCGCTGACAAAGCAGCCTGGTTAAATATTTCCACGCAGCTTAATATTAAAAAAATCCGTTATACTAGCGCCCGTAGCACCCCTGCCGGGATTCAAATTAAAGTCCCTACGCCTTTAGATTATAAAAATCTCACCGCCCTCCTTAGACAAGGAAAACACCAATTTTTCACGTTCACTCTGGAAGAAGATCGTTTACTGCACGTGGATATTAGGCGCGTCCCCAAAGAACTCCCCGAGGAGGAAATCCTTGCGTCCCTTAAGGAACAAAATTTTCAAGTCCACCAGGTACACTTGTATACACAAAATTATTCAACCTTGTTCTTATCATCCTAGACCGCTCCAAGGAAGGCAAGGAAATCTTCTCACTTCAATCCGTGTGCGCCCTCTCCGGCATCACTGTCGAGTTACCGCACAAAAAATACAGCCCTACTCAATGCCACAATTGCCAATCGTATGGCCATTCTTCCCGCAACTGCTTCATTAAGCCGCGTTGCGTCAAGTGTCTACAAGATCACTCTACTAAGGAGTGCCCACGTACCCCTGAGTACCCCGAACCACGAAGCTGCGTCTTATGCGGCAAAGCCGGGTACCCCGCGAACTATCACTGCCGCCACTCATGTCTATTCAGGATTTCCCGAGCCTGGGTAAGCCAGCGCGGGTCACTTCCGCGAACCCATCTCCTCCCCAAAGACCCACACTAGCTCCGACCAACGCGTGGACCCCCAATCAGCAGCCTCCGAAGGCTAAACCCGCGAAACTCACCGCGGCCGGCCCTTCTACTGGTTTCAAAGGCATCGACTGGCTCGCCGAACTACTAGAAGAACACTTCGTAGATGATATCATTGCGTTCGACGACATGATGGACGACAAGGACCATGCAACGCCTTATCCGCGCTTCTCCTAAATAAACTCGCAATGGAGGATAAGATTAGACCCCGAGGCCTATCTTTGTCCTTTTTTAACGCGCGCAACCTGAAACCCCAACGCGACTTGGTAGCTAGCTTTCTTAAGGAGCGGCAAATAGACGTGTTTCTAGCACAAGAAACTCTTTTAAAACCAAGCGTTCGCATTGCCGCGATTGCGAACTACAAGATAGTAAGAAATGATCGTATCGGTGCAAGAGGCGGCGGCACGTTCATATACTATAGAAAGTCACTGTATTGCATGCCAATAGATCCTCCCGAACTTACAAATTTAGAAGTCTCGGTGTGTAGAGTGGGTATGACCGGTCATCCCACTATCTTTATCGTTTCCGCGTACCTTTCGCCTAATAAAACTCTCCTCCAGTCGGATCTGGAGACGTTTTTCGCGCTCGGTGACTCTGTTATAGTGGCTGGCGATCTAAATAGCGGGCACATTCAATACAACAACCCGCGTACTACCACTAATGGGAGGACACTATACTGGCTAGAAAATGCGCTTACCTTTGATGTAATTGCTCCCTCAGAGCCAACTCATTATCAAGCTAACTGCCGCCCTTCAGTTTTAGATATAGCTTTTTTAAAAGGGATCGCGCTTCAAGTACGGCAAATCGAAGTCGTACATGAACTAGATTCCGATCACCGCCCAGTAATTCTGCAACTAGGCCACCTGGGTGAACACACACCCGCTTCAGTCAAAGTGGCTGACTATCCAAAACTCAGACACTATCTCTCAATTAATCTCTCTTCTCCTCATTAAGACAGTATCCCCGACGAGATAAAGTCTGTGAGCGTGTGTCTGAACTCCGTAGTCAAAGATGGGACAGCCTCTTAGAGGAAATCAAACCGTCTCATCTCGCCTTCTGGGATCTCGTTCATAAACAGAAGAGCAGCTATTCGTCCGCAATGCCCCCGTTAGATAGAGGCCCCGGCAATCCGCCAGCCTTCGAAGGTATTGACAAGGCAGAGTATCTCGCTGCCACTCTCGCACAACAGTGTTCCCCTAATCCGTATGAATATCATACCATAGATCCCGCCCATATCGGAAGGGTCGATCGAACAATTCAATCAATAAGAGAGACCCCCCCAATCGAAAACTTAGATTCGGTTACAACTGACGAAGTACTCGCGATTATAAAAGGCCCTAAACCAAGGAAAGCCCCCGGTCTCGACGGAATCAGAAATGAAGCCCTCAAACTTCTGCCTGACAAACTTATAGTTCTTCTGGTCTGCATCTTCAATGCGGCCATAACTCACTGCCATTTTCCGGGCGCTTGGAAAATGGCAACGGTAATAGGTATCCGTAAACCCGGAAAAAGGCATCCCTTCCGGAAAGCTACCGCCCGATAAGCCTCCTCAATACAATTGGTAAAATATACGAGCGACTCCTTCTGAACCGACTTCAATCAACTGTCTCAGACAAATGTCTTTTACCACACGAGCAATTCGGCTTTCGACCCAAGCACTCGTGCACCCACCAAGTGCTCCGCCTCACGGAGCATATTCTCTCCAATTTCACGGAGTTACATCGCCCTAGGCGCACACCTGCCGTATTTTTTGACATAGCCAAAGCTTTCGATAAGGTCTGGCACGAATGTCTCATATTTAAACTCAATATCTTACAAGTTCCGGACAGGCTAGTCCGCATAATCCTTGCCTACCTATCGGACCGCTCCTTCTGCTACAAAGCAGACGGAGCCCTATCCTCGCCTCACCCAATACGCTCAGGAGTCCCCCAAGGGTCTATCCTAGCGCCTTGCCTGTTCAACTTGTTCGTTAGCGACATTCCCGAATTCTCCAACGTCGCAGTAGGTTCCTACGCAGACGACACAGTCATCTTCAGCTCGGGCAGGAATAGGATTCATTTATATTACCGCGTCCAAAGGGCCGTCTCTACGTTTGGGTCCTGGTGCCTCAAATGGCGCATAGGAATAAACCCAGACAAAAGTGCGGCTATCATGTTCGATCCTCACGCGAGGAGGAACATAAGAAAAACATTACATCTTTTCGGTGTCAATATCGCCTGGACTAGTCATACTAAATATCTTGGTGTAGTTTTAGACAGGCGCCTTACCATCAACAAACGTATAGATTACGTACAGAAAATCGCCTCAACGGCTATGGTTCTGCTACGCAATCTTACCTACTCTAAGAGCAAAATGTCACTCAGACATAAGCTCACAATATACAAAGTATGCATCCGTCCCATACTTACTTATAGTTGCCCCGTATTCGCTCACGCTTCGGGCACCACCCTTTGCAAACTACAAGTGTTGCAAAACAGATTCAAGCGCATAGCCGTCCAAGCTCCACCCTATGTCCGCACTGTAGATTTACATAAAGATATGGACCTTTCGTCCATATATGCATATATCAAAGATGTCACAAAGAAATTTTTCGAAAAGGCCGAAGTTCATCCCAACCCCAAAATAGTACACGTACTTAGCTACACTCCTAATCCGTATGCTAAACGCTTCGCACGCCGGCCACGTAACTGCTTCACCGATCCCGTCAACAAAATAACAAGATTGAACGCGCTGCTCCGTGCCGTCTCCACCAATTGCACGTGTTCGCGCACACGCCCGTGTAACCGCCGTTCTCGCCGCCGAGGCCGAGCGGTTAATTTCGCTCCCGCACACCCGCCGCGACCTCCCTCTGTAGATGCTTGAGCCTAGGATCGATCCTCCGGATAGGAGCCCTCAAGTGACTCTGCTCGCGCGATATAGTGACACTCTACATCACTGAGAGTACATCATCACACCGCATATCATCCATGCACACCCACACACTAAATACACGGTTCTGTAAGGGACTACCCCTGCGGCCCTCGCGTGGCTTGCCCTATGTTATTGTTAGGACCTGTTGGTTAGTTAGGATCGCGAATCTTTGTTCGTGTTCCAGCAGTAGTCCAAGCCGAGGTTCGGCCATTCTGGCACCATTGCGCCCTCTGCCATGGGGCTGAGTGCCCTTAACATTCGCCCCAATAACTTCGGTGAAGCTGTCAAAGCCCTTACGGCTAACAGCGTATGTCAGGTCGACAAAAAAAAAAAAAACTAAGGTCAAAGGTCACACACAAGAAATCAATTTTTGTAAATATTTTGCAAATATCTCGTTTCCTATGGGTTTTTTGTTATTTGTATTTAATATCAATATTGAAGAGAATTGATTTCCCTACAACTTTTGTATTATTTTTTTTATACGTTGAATCGTTTTTGGGTAAGTGGCGGATACCGTGCGATTAGAGCATTATGTAAGGTCAATCGGTAGTCCTGATAAAAACACGACGTATATAGTATAATAATTATTGATAAATGCATCATTATTAATAATTTTCATTTCTTACATGATATACATTATTTTACATATGATTACATATTTTATGATTCTAATACATTATATTTAATAAAAAAACTCATTAATTTAATATCCATCTATTCAATATAAAACTTATAATCGAATCCTAAATTTAAAAAATAATTAAAAGACAAACTTTAATGATTATGAATACCACATGCAAACATGCACATGTGACGCTAAATTTACGTTTTAAATTATTATATTATCTTCCATTTTAATTATGATATGAATTGTTTATTATTTTCACGTAATTGAATGTAAAATTGTGATTATATTTATTTATCATAAGTTATAATTTCTATCAAACAATAAGTATAATACACTACCTATCTAGAATATCTCCGAGTATGATATGTAATTAGTAAGGGCAGAAATCAAATAAATTGATTATCTCTAAACGCAAAATTAAAATTTGACACTTTAGTTACACACATGATGCAAAAACAGTATTATGATTACATTTGTGTTTATAACTCTGCTTCAGCTGTTTAATATGTCTAACAAGACATTCATTATCATGATTCTGATGTTTGTGTTTCCTTATTTTTTAATCTGAATGATATCTATTAGGTATTATGTTCTTAAAAACTTAAGTTTAGAAATGATATTTCTTTGCAGATGTCATCCAACCAATCGCTCTGCCCAGTGGGGCAGATATAAATAAAAATTTGTAAATTGAGTTGCACTCGCCACCGGCTGCGGATTAACTTCTGATGGTAAATTATAAGTCTGTTATGTTTTTTACTCCTTCGTCCGCCTAAATTTCGAGTTCATACTTTTACCTAAATTTTAAATAATTCTTAGAACTTCTAATATAAATTTGGATATGCCCAGACTCTTTACTAAACTTGATCCGTTAGCTGCAAGGATCATTGTAGTAACGATTTATACTTAATTTCTAGGTGGAAAAGGTTTTGGGTGTGCTTTAGAGAGTTTTTCTTTGGTTGGACTTGGCTTAAAACTTCCTCACGTTCCTTTTTTTTGATTAGAAGAGTAATTGTTACTTATGTATGTATGTATTAAATATTTAGTTTGTTAGTGATTTCAGTCACTAAGTGCATTACGTGCTAATGTAAATATTCATAAATTATGTGGGATCTGGGATCTGTACCCGACTGGGTCGCGAGTACCACGCTCATGGTGATACATTCATCACAGTGATTTTCTTTAGTCTTTTTTTATTTATTTTTATAGTGCAACATCTCCCTATATAGGCAATTTTGTCAAGAAAGATTATATAAGCACAACAATTAACGAACACAACTAACTCAGAATAATTATTTGTGGATCATACAAATAATAATAAACACAGCGGTTGCAGCAAGACAACTGCTTAATGTACTAGGCCAACCTTGCAATTTCTGTTATATTTCTGGATTAGTTGCCCAGTTATCGGGAGACGTGCGTGCGGGCATGACCGAATAGACCGAAGAATTATTAAGACCTCAGTATTATAATGTATTATAACTGTATATTTTCCAATATCTTACTATTTATATAAATGAGTCAAAATATTTATGATGTGTTATATTATTTAAGCCGTAGTTCTAAAATTAAAGTTGAAAGAGGCACATGCAGTGGCGAAAAGTCCATATAACTCGATTCCCATCGGCTTCTCTTTAAGAATTGTAATATAACGTAAATACTCAGTGATATATGTAAGCTAAATGTAATTAGCTATTTTCGATTATCATGCATGCTGCGTACTGTGTTCGAAATTTGTTTGAAACCTAAAAATTTACAATGGCATCAAATCAAATATAGTAAAACTATGCATGAAATATAATTCGAAATTATAAACCGTAAAGATGCGACTTGTTTCGTAGCATCTCATCTCATTAATTACTTTAGGAAGCAAACAAAGTTTGTCTCGCTATCACCTGAGGAACTACCAATTTAATCTGGTCCAGTAGCGAAAACGAATTTGTAAAATAATGATCAGATAAATTTTACGTTCATAACTCGCTGACCACCGGCTTATGAAATTGTGAAATATAGATATTTTACAATAGGAAGCGAGAGAGGGTGATAAACATTCTATTATAGTACTGTTTTAGCAAGTACATAGTATATACATACTACTTATATCATTGGTTTTTAATGCTAGAGATTGTGTTTTGAAGGGTGTTTTGTTACATTTGTTTGCGTTCATGATACATGCGTGCACGATTTTAAAGTTTTGGAATTGTGTTATTGTTTTTGCGTGGTTTTGTACGCGAAGGCAGATAATTTATTTTGTTTAAACAAATGTTTAGAACTGGGGAAAGATTGAGTAGAAAATGAAGACTGGGATATTTGCCAGATTCAATGCAAACATGAGCTATTCTGGCATTTTACTAAACTAATAGGCTTACCTTCCATGAAGAGGTTATTGAACTGGTTGAAGCTATAGCCATGATTAGTTCCTATCCTGTTGGTTTCAGTCCTAGTCTCATTAAACGTTTTTGGAATGTTCAGACTAGCTGCCACGGCCTTCGTATGTAAATCGGAGGCTTTTCCACAGCGATGCAACATTTCCCTTACTTAGTCCCTCTAATAAAGGACGGTAACGCATCTGCGATTTCCCTGGTTTTGTAGGTGTCCATAGGCAGCGGTGATTAATTACCATCAGGTGACACACTATCGTGTTTGCGCCTATTCTATATAAAAAAATACATTTGTATTACATCTGCAATGTGTTTAGTTCGGACGATAACCATTTTCATAATCACGTTTAAGGAATGATTTTCCATGATTTTACACAACACAAATTACGACCATTAGGAGAGATTTGGTTTTAGTTTTAAGATTTGATGTACATTGATTTTTCATCAACCATCATAGAGCTGGAAAAATACTTTATAGACATGTTAGTATTAGTATCAGTTTGCCTGCACAACTTAAACATTAATATTAGAATCCAATTGGGGTAATTGGTTTTTAAAATATTGAGATTTCTACGTATGTCACTTTTATTAACACATTTAGATATAATACTAAAACATTTTCAAGAACAAACCAATTTGTAACGCATTGTTAACTACAGAGTATGTGTATACCAGAAGTCTTATTACACAGTTATTGTCTGAAATCTGCGATTATAGTATCGACTCGATTTTGGTTTATCTGATCAGCACCTTATATACCTACAAAAGTTATATTAATTCAATAAAATATTATTAAAATATAACTTAAGATTGGATTAAATTAATTAAAATAAAATAAAAGCGATGTGGACTATAATCATGGTAAACGATGTGATATTGATAAAGAATACTGCTACGTAATATCAAAGGATGTAATATATAGTTAGAAACACGGTAAATAATTCCTTTTAGTTTTATAGTAAATTTTATAATTTATATTTTTTGAAATGCAGACAGAGATATGCGTGTACATATGAACTTAGTTGTTGTTTAGAAAACAATTTACATATCGATTATGTGTATATTACTAATAATTCATGAAGTCTATTAAATAACCTTATCATGATAAAGAGAAAATAAAATAAATATACTTACATTCGGCAGTTGCTTTGGATTTGCTATATGGAACCACCTACTTCTACAAGATTTGATGGTAGAAGATTTGCGCCCGAAAGAACAAAATTTTGGTATAAAAGCATGAATTTAATCTGCTGACTTAATTCTTCTAATGGTGGTATATCATTGAAATATTGAGCGAGCATTTTTTCGGTAGGTTTTTGAGATTTATATGTGTATAATAACGTAAAATATGCATGAAACAATGTTCTCTCAACACGTTGGTAAAGACTGGGCTTGGTACCACCTTCTAAGAATAGAAAAGGAACATACGAAGGATTGTATTGAATCTCAAATCTTTTGTAATGCCACGGTAATATGAAGTGCGAGTTTATGCCGACCACTGGAGCGTCTAATTTGTAAGCAAGCCCCAAAGCACAATCACTATTAAATTGCCCGGTAACCACCATGTCAAATTTCTTGTTAGACTTCCATAGTTTCTGGACTTCATTATGAGATGATAATGTCCTGCAGTTGTCATTTCTACTGTCAACTAGAAACTCATTAATTTGTATTATCGTCCAATAGGACCTCTCCAAAGGAAACACATCTTGTAAAATTTCTATAGTGCCGGCTAAGTTTATGCCTTGGTAATTTTCTTTTGGCAGTTGATTGTGGAAAGTGCGATCTAACTGTCACGTCATGGCCCCTTTTTGCCATTTCTTCTAAATACGGTTGAAATACATAAAAATGACTTTTCCCTTGGTATGGGAATATACCCAGTATATTGAGACTAAACACTTGAGAGACTGAAAAACTAAATATGAAAAGTAATACTTTAAATATATCACTTAGATTCATGCTAATAAATTGTAGCTTACTGACCTAGAATCCTTTGTAGACTAATGTGTAGACTGAGATGTAACAAACTTTATATAGGTAGGCCCGGGGGGACTGGGAAGGTTATGTGCGACTCACCCGGCGCTAGTCACCCGGAATACCCACTAAAACCCCACGGCCGTCTGTCGCCTTCCTGGGGCAACGCGGGGTCGTGTCTGCAATCAACGCATCGCCCCGGCGACCGACCCGACCTGATGGTAAGCCGGGCCTCGTGCGGATCAGCGTACTATCGTCTAATTTTAAATTGTCTAGTAGCTAGTAGTTTTTTGATTAAGTCTACAAATATCACTAGTAATCGAAATAAACTAGAGTACTTTTTTTTAATCAACATAAACCAACTGCTTTATATACGTCTATATTTTTATTAATTTAAAAAATCTGTAACTATATCTGTCTTGCTAAAACTTAATATGTGTTCGAACCGCTTTTGTGTCAACAGGTTCAATTTGATTACGATAACGTCTAAAATTAATTGTTTATATGTTTGTCTTTTGCTAGAGTAAAATAACATTAATACGTACAACAATACAGGAAAATGTCGTTAGTACCTAAACATAGATTTAAAATAATTAGATTGCCTACAATTATATTCTCTATAGTATTACTGCTTAAAAACTACAATAACATTAGATACGATTTATAAGTTTCTAACGTCAGTTTACTGGGAGGTCACGACCCCCACTTTATTATGAATTTCCTATTGTTTGAAAGATCTTATGCTAAAAAAATGTATTAAAGTATATACCCATACACGTATATTTATAAATTATTATATAGAACTTATTTAAAAAATTATAATGGTTGTTCTACATATCAATCATGTACATTAGATGATAAATATTGCCGCCATAATCAAAAAGACACATCTAACATTATACAAAATATTCAAGTCTTCGAGTTTAAAATATTTCTTAGTTGGCGGCGTAATAAAACAGTAGTATTTTATTAGTCAAAAATGTATGAATAATAGGATCCACATGCTGTTTAATAAGTTTTTTTTTATACTTAAGGTTTAGCGTTATGGCCATAATCTCACCTGATGTTAAGTGGCGATACGGTCCAAGTTGGTAGACACGCTAAACCTATGGAGGAACTGGCTCTCAAGTGCAGCTGCCGGAACACACCTGTTGGTATTTAGCGGCAGTTTTTCAACTTGAGGGTGGCTACTAGCCAGCAGCATTTGAAAAAGCTCTACCATCATGCTATGGTTTCCTCATGATGTTTTCCTTCACCGTAAGTTCAAGCTCATTGTAGGTGCTTGGATTCGAGCTCACGTCCCTTGACGCGAAGTCGTACAGACTACCACTGAGCTATCATCGCTTCAAATAGCTTATTTTATTAGCATTTATTAAATAATCTATAATAATGTTCTATCTAATCTAATATATATTCTAATCTCTAATCTTTTTATTTTTCAACGTAACAGAAAAACCAGTAAAACCATTATTATTACGTATAAAAGGTAACTTAGTGTTCTAAGGTTTCTTGTAAAATTGTTTTGCAAAATCTATAAAGTTAAAAAATTTCCTAATTAATTACGTACTATCATTTTCAACAATTTTTTTTTTTTTTTTTTTTTTTTTTTTCGAACTGACATACGCTGTTAGCCCCAGGGGCTTTGACAGCTTCACCGAACTTTTTGTGGCAAGTGCTGAAGGCACTCAGCCTCGAGGCAGCGGGCACGAGGGTGCCAAAACGGCCGAACCTCGGCTTGGGTTGCTGCCGGTAAGTGAAAAAGATTCACGATCCTGACTAACCAACAGGTCTTGTCTTACAAATTTAGTGATCCTAACAACGACCTTATTAGGTAAGCAGCTCAGGGCCGCGAGGGTAGTCCCTTACAGAACCGTGTACTTAACGTGTGAGTGTGCACGAATGGTATGCGGTGTCATGGTGTACTCTCAGTGATGTAGAGTGTCACTGTATCGCGCGAGCAGAGTCACTCGAGGGCTCCTATCCGGAGGATCGAACCTAAGCTCAGGAGTCTGCGGAGGGAGGCCGCGGCGGGTGTGCGGGAGCGAAATTATCCGCTCGGCCTCGGCGGCGAGGACGGCGGTTGCGCGGGCGTGTGCGCGGACACGAGCGATTGCTGGAGACAGCAGGGAGAAGCGCGTTTAATCTCGTTATTTTATCGACGGGGTCGGAGAAGCAATTGCGTGGCCGGCGCGCAAAGCCTTTAGCGTGCGGATTGGAAGTATAGCTAACTGCGTGTACTATTTTGGGGTTAGGATAAAGTTCAGCATTTTCAAAAAATTTCTTTGTAAGGTGTTTAATATATGCATACATGGACGGAAGTTCCATATCTTTATGCAGATCTACATTACGGACATAGAACGGGGCTTGGACGGCTATGCGCATGAATCTATTTTGCAACACTTGTAGTTTGCGAAGGGTGGTTCGCGAAGCGTGAGCGAATACGGGACAGCTATATGTAAGTATGGGATGGATACATACTTTGTATATTATGAGCTTATGCCTGAGTGATAATTAATTTATTCTTAAACTCAATCTATTGTTTGGCTGTCGTGTTAATATTACATTGTGAGTATTCTCGTAGTTTATTATTGTGAATTCAAAGTATTGTTTGTCGTTATCGTGAAACAGTGCAGTGATCAAAGTGCCGCCACTGTAAGTACACCGGTCACCGGCTGCCAACAAAGGTAAAACTTAATTTCCATTAAGCCTTTTTTTGTTTTTTTTTTTTTCGACCTGACTTACGCTGTTAGCCTCAAGGGCTTTGACAGCTTCACCGGACTTTTGGGGGCGAGTGCTGAGGGCACTCAGCCCCGAGGCAGCAGGCACAAGGGTGCCAGGACGGCCGAACCTCGGCTAGGGCTGCTGCCGGTAAATGAAAAAGATTCATGATCCTGACTAACCAACAGGTTCTTTATTACTAAATTCGTGATACTAACTACGACCTTATCAGGTAAGCAGCTCAAGGGCCGCGAGGGTAGTCCCTTACAGAACCGTGTACTTAACGTGTGAGTGTGCACGAATGGTATGCGGTGTGATGATGTAATCTCAGTGATGTAGAGTGTCACTGTATCGCGCGAGCAGAGTCACTCGAGGGCTCCTGTCCGGAGGATCGAACCTAGGCTCAGGCGTCTGCGGAAGGAGGCCGCGGCGGGTGTGCGGGAGCGAAATTATCCGCTCGGCCTCGGCGGCGAGGACGGCGGTTACGCGGACGTGTGCGCGGACACGTGCGATTGGTGGAGACGGCAGGGAGAAGCGCGTTTAATCTCGTTATTTTATCGACGGCATCGGAGAAGCAGTTACGTGGCCGGCGAGCAAAGCCTTTGGCATGCGGATTGGAAGTGTAGCTAACTGCGTGTACTATTTTGGGGTTAGGATGAAGTTCGGCATTTCCAAAAAAAATCTTTGTAATGTCTTTAATATATGCATACATGGACGGAAGGTCCATGTCTCTATGGAGATCTACATTACGGACGTAAAACGGGGCTTGGACGGCTATGCGCATGAATCTGTTTTGCAATACTTGTAGTTTGCGAAGGGTGGTGCGTGAAGCGTGAGCGAATACGGGGCAACTGTAAGTATGGGACGGATGCATACTTTGTATATTGTGAGCTTATGTCTGAGTGCCATTTTGCTCTTAGAGGAGGTGAGATTGCGTAGCAGAACCTTAGCCGTGGAGGCTTTTTTCTGAACGTAATCTATATGTTTGTTGAAGGTTAGGCGCCTATCTAAAACTACACCAAGATATTTAGTTTCATTAGCCCAGGGGATATTGACGTCGAATAGGTGTAATGTCTTTTTTATATCTCTCCTCGCGTGAGGATCGAACATGATAGCCGTACTTTTTTCTGGGTTTATTCCTATGCGCCATTTGAGGCACCAGGACCCAAACATAGAGACGGCTCTTTGGACGCGGTGGTATACGTGAATCCTATTCCTGGCCGAGCTGAAGATGACTGTGTCGTCTGCGTAGGAGCCTACTGCGACGTCGGGGAATTCGGGGATATCGCTAACGAACAAGTTGAACAGGGAAGGCGCTAGGATGGAGCCTTGCGGGACTCCTGAGCGTATAGGGTGAGGCGAAGATAGGGCTCCGTCCGCTTTGTAGCAGAAGGAGCGGTCCGATAAATAAGCAAGAATTATGCGGACTAGTCTGTCCGGAACTTGAAAGAGGTTGAGTTTATAAATGAGGCCTTCGTGCCAGACCTTATCGAAGGCTTTGGATATGTCGAAAAATACAGCAAGCGTGCGCCTGGGACGGCGTAGCTCCGTGAAATTGGAGAGAATATGCTCCGTGAGGCGGAGCACTTGGTGGGTACACGAGTGCTTCGGTCGGAAGCCGAATTGCTCGTATGGTAAGAGACATTTGTCTGAGACAAAGGCTTGTAGTCGGTTCAACCATTAAGCCTTTTACTACTTTTACAGGCAAGGTCTCAGATATTGTTTTATTATTATTATTTTTCTTTTTTCTTTACGTTTTGCACGTGCACTAGATTGTATTTAAATGTTATTTCGTCGAACTGTAGATAGTTCGTTTAACTATTGCTAGCCGCGCCCCCCTGCCCCTCAGGCTGGGAGGTTTTTTATACAGGTTTCCTTTTAAACCTACATTACACCAAGCCTGCTACCGGAATGGCAAACCGCTCAGAGCTTTTGCTAAATAGGTTTCGAGTCTTCGTAGACAAGATACACCCAGAGCTCTTTCAAGAGTTCCTTGCTACCCAGCCCCAACCACCGGAAAATGTGCGTATCCCGGCAGCGGCGGTAAATGCGTCCGCGCGCACCCGCCCTTCTACTCCTTCTTCTCCGTCCCGCACACTCGGGACCTCCAGTTCTAGCTCGCGATCGCGTTCCCCAACAAGGAATCTAAATTGTCATTCACAGGCACCTGTCTCTCCCCTACTTCCTACATCCCAGGTACCAACGCCGCGACAATTCGAGCAACTTATCTCATATGCTCCGCATGCGATCCCTACGGTGAATTCATTCTCGCCACTCGGACCCGACACCAACCAACGAGGCAGACATGAAGGAGCCCGAATCTATTAATACCGACAGCGACTTCACGCTAGTCAGTAGGGTCAAACCTAAAAATAAAAGGGTACTTTTACCAGAAACTACCCAACCGAAAGTAGCCAAGGCTTGGCGGACCGAAAGCACCCGCATCACTGCGACCCCTTCAATCTCTGCGACTCCTGTTCCTGGGCCCGCGGCCTCGACTGAAAAAGCAGTCCACCAACCATGACACGTCACTATCGCTGACAAAGCAGCCTGGTTAAATATTTCCACGCAGCTTAATATTAAAAAAATCCGTTATACTAGCGCCCGTAGCACCCCTGCCGGGATTCAAATTAAAGTCCCTACGCCTTTAGATTATAAAAATCTCACCGCCCTCCTTAGACAAGGAAAACACCAATTTTTCACGTTCACTCTGGAAGAAGATCGTTTACTGCACGTGGATATTAGGCGCGTCCCCAAAGAACTCCCCGAGGAGGAAATCCTTGCGTCCCTTAAGGAACAAAATTTTCAAGTCCACCAGGTACACTTGTATACACAAAATTATTCAACCTTGTTCTTATCATCCTAGACCGCTCCAAGGAAGGCAAGGAAATCTTCTCACTTCAATCCGTGTGCGCCCTCTCCGGCATCACTGTCGAGTTACCGCACAAAAAATACAGCCCTACTCAATGCCACAATTGCCAATCGTATGGCCATTCTTCCCGCAACTGCTTCATTAAGCCGCGTTGCGTCAAGTGTCTACAAGATCACTCTACTAAGGAGTGCCCACGTACCCCTGAGTACCCCGAACCACGAAGCTGCGTCTTATGCGGCAAAGCCGGGTACCCCGCGAACTATCACTGCCGCCACTCATGTCTATTCAGGATTTCCCGAGCCTGGGTAAGCCAGCGCGGGTCACTTCCGCGAACCCATCTCCTCCCCAAAGACCCACACTAGCTCCGACCAACGCGTGGACCCCCAATCAGCAGCCTCCGAAGGCTAAACCCGCGAAACTCACCGCGGCCGGCCCTTCTACTGGTTTCAAAGGCATCGACTGGCTCGCCGAACTACTAGAAGAACACTTCGTAGATGATATCATTGCGTTCGACGACATGATGGACGACAAGGACCATGCAACGCCTTATCCGCGCTTCTCCTAAATAAACTCGCAATGGAGGATAAGATTAGACCCCGAGGCCTATCTTTGTCCTTTTTTAACGCGCGCAACCTGAAACCCCAACGCGACTTGGTAGCTAGCTTTCTTAAGGAGCGGCAAATAGACGTGTTTCTAGCACAAGAAACTCTTTTAAAACCAAGCGTTCGCATTGCCGCGATTGCGAACTACAAGATAGTAAGAAATGATCGTATCGGTGCAAGAGGCGGCGGCACGTTCATATACTATAGAAAGTCACTGTATTGCATGCCAATAGATCCTCCCGAACTTACAAATTTAGAAGTCTCGGTGTGTAGAGTGGGTATGACCGGTCATCCCACTATCTTTATCGTTTCCGCGTACCTTTCGCCTAATAAAACTCTCCTCCAGTCGGATCTGGAGACGTTTTTCGCGCTCGGTGACTCTGTTATAGTGGCTGGCGATCTAAATAGCGGGCACATTCAATACAACAACCCGCGTACTACCACTAATGGGAGGACACTATACTGGCTAGAAAATGCGCTTACCTTTGATGTAATTGCTCCCTCAGAGCCAACTCATTATCAAGCTAA
This sequence comes from Actias luna, assembly GCA_039707435.1. NCBI lineage: Eukaryota > Metazoa > Arthropoda > Insecta > Lepidoptera > Saturniidae > Actias > Actias luna. The sequence continues at coordinate 7,960,741 of JAZHAC010000002.1, read as the reverse complement.
CTGCCGCCCTTCAGTTTTAGATATAGCTTTTTTAAAAGGGATCGCGCTTCAAGTACGGCAAATCGAAGTCGTACATGAACTAGATTCCGATCACCGCCCAGTAATTCTGCAACTAGGCCACCTGGGTGAACACACACCCGCTTCAGTCAAAGTGGCTGACTATCCAAAACTCAGACACTATCTCTCAATTAATCTCTCTTCTCCTCATTAAGACAGTATCCCCGACGAGATAAAGTCTGTGAGCGTGTGTCTGAACTCCGTAGTCAAAGATGGGACAGCCTCTTAGAGGAAATCAAACCGTCTCATCTCGCCTTCTGGGATCTCGTTCATAAACAGAAGAGCAGCTATTCGTCCGCAATGCCCCCGTTAGATAGAGGCCCCGGCAATCCGCCAGCCTTCGAAGGTATTGACAAGGCAGAGTATCTCGCTGCCACTCTCGCACAACAGTGTTCCCCTAATCCGTATGAATATCATACCATAGATCCCGCCCATATCGGAAGGGTCGATCGAACAATTCAATCAATAAGAGAGACCCCCCCAATCGAAAACTTAGATTCGGTTACAACTGACGAAGTACTCGCGATTATAAAAGGCCCTAAACCAAGGAAAGCCCCCGGTCTCGACGGAATCAGAAATGAAGCCCTCAAACTTCTGCCTGACAAACTTATAGTTCTTCTGGTCTGCATCTTCAATGCGGCCATAACTCACTGCCATTTTCCGGGCGCTTGGAAAATGGCAACGGTAATAGGTATCCGTAAACCCGGAAAAAGGCATCCCTTCCGGAAAGCTACCGCCCGATAAGCCTCCTCAATACAATTGGTAAAATATACGAGCGACTCCTTCTGAACCGACTTCAATCAACTGTCTCAGACAAATGTCTTTTACCACACGAGCAATTCGGCTTTCGACCCAAGCACTCGTGCACCCACCAAGTGCTCCGCCTCACGGAGCATATTCTCTCCAATTTCACGGAGTTACATCGCCCTAGGCGCACACCTGCCGTATTTTTTGACATAGCCAAAGCTTTCGATAAGGTCTGGCACGAATGTCTCATATTTAAACTCAATATCTTACAAGTTCCGGACAGGCTAGTCCGCATAATCCTTGCCTACCTATCGGACCGCTCCTTCTGCTACAAAGCAGACGGAGCCCTATCCTCGCCTCACCCAATACGCTCAGGAGTCCCCCAAGGGTCTATCCTAGCGCCTTGCCTGTTCAACTTGTTCGTTAGCGACATTCCCGAATTCTCCAACGTCGCAGTAGGTTCCTACGCAGACGACACAGTCATCTTCAGCTCGGGCAGGAATAGGATTCATTTATATTACCGCGTCCAAAGGGCCGTCTCTACGTTTGGGTCCTGGTGCCTCAAATGGCGCATAGGAATAAACCCAGACAAAAGTGCGGCTATCATGTTCGATCCTCACGCGAGGAGGAACATAAGAAAAACATTACATCTTTTCGGTGTCAATATCGCCTGGACTAGTCATACTAAATATCTTGGTGTAGTTTTAGACAGGCGCCTTACCATCAACAAACGTATAGATTACGTACAGAAAATCGCCTCAACGGCTATGGTTCTGCTACGCAATCTTACCTACTCTAAGAGCAAAATGTCACTCAGACATAAGCTCACAATATACAAAGTATGCATCCGTCCCATACTTACTTATAGTTGCCCCGTATTCGCTCACGCTTCGGGCACCACCCTTTGCAAACTACAAGTGTTGCAAAACAGATTCAAGCGCATAGCCGTCCAAGCTCCACCCTATGTCCGCACTGTAGATTTACATAAAGATATGGACCTTTCGTCCATATATGCATATATCAAAGATGTCACAAAGAAATTTTTCGAAAAGGCCGAAGTTCATCCCAACCCCAAAATAGTACACGTACTTAGCTACACTCCTAATCCGTATGCTAAACGCTTCGCACGCCGGCCACGTAACTGCTTCACCGATCCCGTCAACAAAATAACAAGATTGAACGCGCTGCTCCGTGCCGTCTCCACCAATTGCACGTGTTCGCGCACACGCCCGTGTAACCGCCGTTCTCGCCGCCGAGGCCGAGCGGTTAATTTCGCTCCCGCACACCCGCCGCGACCTCCCTCTGTAGATGCTTGAGCCTAGGATCGATCCTCCGGATAGGAGCCCTCAAGTGACTCTGCTCGCGCGATATAGTGACACTCTACATCACTGAGAGTACATCATCACACCGCATATCATCCATGCACACCCACACACTAAATACACGGTTCTGTAAGGGACTACCCCTGCGGCCCTCGCGTGGCTTGCCCTATGTTATTGTTAGGACCTGTTGGTTAGTTAGGATCGCGAATCTTTGTTCGTGTTCCAGCAGTAGTCCAAGCCGAGGTTCGGCCATTCTGGCACCATTGCGCCCTCTGCCATGGGGCTGAGTGCCCTTAACATTCGCCCCAATAACTTCGGTGAAGCTGTCAAAGCCCTTACGGCTAACAGCGTATGTCAGGTCGACAAAAAAAAAAAAAACTAAGGTCAAAGGTCACACACAAGAAATCAATTTTTGTAAATATTTTGCAAATATCTCGTTTCCTATGGGTTTTTTGTTATTTGTATTTAATATCAATATTGAAGAGAATTGATTTCCCTACAACTTTTGTATTATTTTTTTTATACGTTGAATCGTTTTTGGGTAAGTGGCGGATACCGTGCGATTAGAGCATTATGTAAGGTCAATCGGTAGTCCTGATAAAAACACGACGTATATAGTATAATAATTATTGATAAATGCATCATTATTAATAATTTTCATTTCTTACATGATATACATTATTTTACATATGATTACATATTTTATGATTCTAATACATTATATTTAATAAAAAAACTCATTAATTTAATATCCATCTATTCAATATAAAACTTATAATCGAATCCTAAATTTAAAAAATAATTAAAAGACAAACTTTAATGATTATGAATACCACATGCAAACATGCACATGTGACGCTAAATTTACGTTTTAAATTATTATATTATCTTCCATTTTAATTATGATATGAATTGTTTATTATTTTCACGTAATTGAATGTAAAATTGTGATTATATTTATTTATCATAAGTTATAATTTCTATCAAACAATAAGTATAATACACTACCTATCTAGAATATCTCCGAGTATGATATGTAATTAGTAAGGGCAGAAATCAAATAAATTGATTATCTCTAAACGCAAAATTAAAATTTGACACTTTAGTTACACACATGATGCAAAAACAGTATTATGATTACATTTGTGTTTATAACTCTGCTTCAGCTGTTTAATATGTCTAACAAGACATTCATTATCATGATTCTGATGTTTGTGTTTCCTTATTTTTTAATCTGAATGATATCTATTAGGTATTATGTTCTTAAAAACTTAAGTTTAGAAATGATATTTCTTTGCAGATGTCATCCAACCAATCGCTCTGCCCAGTGGGGCAGATATAAATAAAAATTTGTAAATTGAGTTGCACTCGCCACCGGCTGCGGATTAACTTCTGATGGTAAATTATAAGTCTGTTATGTTTTTTACTCCTTCGTCCGCCTAAATTTCGAGTTCATACTTTTACCTAAATTTTAAATAATTCTTAGAACTTCTAATATAAATTTGGATATGCCCAGACTCTTTACTAAACTTGATCCGTTAGCTGCAAGGATCATTGTAGTAACGATTTATACTTAATTTCTAGGTGGAAAAGGTTTTGGGTGTGCTTTAGAGAGTTTTTCTTTGGTTGGACTTGGCTTAAAACTTCCTCACGTTCCTTTTTTTTGATTAGAAGAGTAATTGTTACTTATGTATGTATGTATTAAATATTTAGTTTGTTAGTGATTTCAGTCACTAAGTGCATTACGTGCTAATGTAAATATTCATAAATTATGTGGGATCTGGGATCTGTACCCGACTGGGTCGCGAGTACCACGCTCATGGTGATACATTCATCACAGTGATTTTCTTTAGTCTTTTTTTATTTATTTTTATAGTGCAACATCTCCCTATATAGGCAATTTTGTCAAGAAAGATTATATAAGCACAACAATTAACGAACACAACTAACTCAGAATAATTATTTGTGGATCATACAAATAATAATAAACACAGCGGTTGCAGCAAGACAACTGCTTAATGTACTAGGCCAACCTTGCAATTTCTGTTATATTTCTGGATTAGTTGCCCAGTTATCGGGAGACGTGCGTGCGGGCATGACCGAATAGACCGAAGAATTATTAAGACCTCAGTATTATAATGTATTATAACTGTATATTTTCCAATATCTTACTATTTATATAAATGAGTCAAAATATTTATGATGTGTTATATTATTTAAGCCGTAGTTCTAAAATTAAAGTTGAAAGAGGCACATGCAGTGGCGAAAAGTCCATATAACTCGATTCCCATCGGCTTCTCTTTAAGAATTGTAATATAACGTAAATACTCAGTGATATATGTAAGCTAAATGTAATTAGCTATTTTCGATTATCATGCATGCTGCGTACTGTGTTCGAAATTTGTTTGAAACCTAAAAATTTACAATGGCATCAAATCAAATATAGTAAAACTATGCATGAAATATAATTCGAAATTATAAACCGTAAAGATGCGACTTGTTTCGTAGCATCCCATCTCATTAATTACTTTAGGAAGCAAACAAAGTTTGTCTCGCTATCACCTGAGGAACTACCAATTTAATCTGGTCCAGTAGCGAAAACGAATTTGTAAAATAATGATCAGATAAATTTTACGTTCATAACTCGCTGACCACCGGCTTATGAAATTGTGAAATATAGATATTTTACAATAGGAAGCGAGAGAGGGTGATAAACATTCTATTATAGTACTGTTTTAGCAAGTACATAGTATATACATACTACTTATATCATTGGTTTTTAATGCTAGAGATTGTGTTTTGAAGGGTGTTTTGTTACATTTGTTTGCGTTCATGATACATGCGTGCACGATTTTAAAGTTTTGGAATTGTGTTATTGTTTTTGCGTGGTTTTGTACGCGAAGGCAGATAATTTATTTTGTTTAAACAAATGTTTAGAACTGGGGAAAGATTGAGTAGAAAATGAAGACTGGGATATTTGCCAGATTCAATGCAAACATGAGCTATTCTGGCATTTTACTAAACTAATAGGCTTACCTTCCATGAAGAGGTTATTGAACTGGTTGAAGCTATAGCCATGATTAGTTCCTATCCTGTTGGTTTCAGTCCTAGTCTCATTAAACGTTTTTGGAATGTTCAGACTAGCTGCCACGGCCTTCGTATGTAAATCGGAGGCTTTTCCACAGCGATGCAACATTTCCCTTACTTAGTCCCTCTAATAAAGGACGGTAACGCATCTGCGATTTCCCTGGTTTTGTAGGTGTCCATAGGCAGCGGTGATTAATTACCATCAGGTGACACACTATCGTGTTTGCGCCTATTCTATATAAAAAAATACATTTGTATTACATCTGCAATGTGTTTAGTTCGGACGATAACCATTTTCATAATCACGTTTAAGGAATGATTTTCCATGATTTTACACAACACAAATTACGACCATTAGGAGAGATTTGGTTTTAGTTTTAAGATTTGATGTACATTGATTTTTCATCAACCATCATAGAGCTGGAAAAATACTTTATAGACATGTTAGTATTAGTATCAGTTTGCCTGCACAACTTAAACATTAATATTAGAATCCAATTGGGGTAATTGGTTTTTAAAATATTGAGATTTCTACGTATGTCACTTTTATTAACACATTTAGATATAATACTAAAACATTTTCAAGAACAAACCAATTTGTAACGCATTGTTAACTACAGAGTATGTGTATACCAGAAGTCTTATTACACAGTTATTGTCTGAAATCTGCGATTATAGTATCGACTCGATTTTGGTTTATCTGATCAGCACCTTATATACCTACAAAAGTTATATTAATTCAATAAAATATTATTAAAATATAACTTAAGATTGGATTAAATTAATTAAAATAAAATAAAAGCGATGTGGACTATAATCATGGTAAACGATGTGATATTGATAAAGAATACTGCTACGTAATATCAAAGGATGTAATATATAGTTAGAAACACGGTAAATAATTCCTTTTAGTTTTATAGTAAATTTTATAATTTATATTTTTTGAAATGCAGACAGAGATATGCGTGTACATATGAACTTAGTTGTTGTTTAGAAAACAATTTACATATCGATTATGTGTATATTACTAATAATTCATGAAGTCTATTAAATAACCTTATCATGATAAAGAGAAAATAAAATAAATATACTTACATTCGGCAGTTGCTTTGGATTTGCTATATGGAACCACCTACTTCTACAAGATTTGATGGTAGAAGATTTGCGCCCGAAAGAACAAAATTTTGGTATAAAAGCATGAATTTAATCTGCTGACTTAATTCTTCTAATGGTGGTATATCATTGAAATATTGAGCGAGCATTTTTTCGGTAGGTTTTTGAGATTTATATGTGTATAATAACGTAAAATATGCATGAAACAATGTTCTCTCAACACGTTGGTAAAGACTGGGCTTGGTACCACCTTCTAAGAATAGAAAAGGAACATACGAAGGATTGTATTGAATCTCAAATCTTTTGTAATGCCACGGTAATATGAAGTGCGAGTTTATGCCGACCACTGGAGCGTCTAATTTGTAAGCAAGCCCCAAAGCACAATCACTATTAAATTGCCCGGTAACCACCATGTCAAATTTCTTGTTAGACTTCCATAGTTTCTGGACTTCATTATGAGATGATAATGTCCTGCAGTTGTCATTTCTACTGTCAACTAGAAACTCATTAATTTGTATTATCGTCCAATAGGACCTCTCCAAAGGAAACACATCTTGTAAAATTTCTATAGTGCCGGCTAAGTTTATGCCTTGGTAATTTTCTTTTGGCAGTTGATTGTGGAAAGTGCGATCTAACTGTCACGTCATGGCCCCTTTTTGCCATTTCTTCTAAATACGGTTGAAATACATAAAAATGACTTTTCCCTTGGTATGGGAATATACCCAGTATATTGAGACTAAACACTTGAGAGACTGAAAAACTAAATATGAAAAGTAATACTTTAAATATATCACTTAGATTCATGCTAATAAATTGTAGCTTACTGACCTAGAATCCTTTGTAGACTAATGTGTAGACTGAGATGTAACAAACTTTATATAGGTAGGCCCGGGGGGACTGGGAAGGTTATGTGCGACTCACCCGGCGCTAGTCACCCGGAATACCCACTAAAACCCCACGGCCGTCTGTCGCCTTCCTGGGGCAACGCGGGGTCGTGTCTGCAATCAACGCATCGCCCCGGCGACCGACCCGACCTGATGGTAAGCCGGGCCTCGTGCGGATCAGCGTACTATCGTCTAATTTTAAATTGTCTAGTAGCTAGTAGTTTTTTGATTAAGTCTACAAATATCACTAGTAATCGAAATAAACTAGAGTACTTTTTTTTAATCAACATAAACCAACTGCTTTATATACGTCTATATTTTTATTAATTTAAAAAATCTGTAACTATATCTGTCTTGCTAAAACTTAATATGTGTTCGAACCGCTTTTGTGTCAACAGGTTCAATTTGATTACGATAACGTCTAAAATTAATTGTTTATATGTTTGTCTTTTGCTAGAGTAAAATAACATTAATACGTACAACAATACAGGAAAATGTCGTTAGTACCTAAACATAGATTTAAAATAATTAGATTGCCTACAATTATATTCTCTATAGTATTACTGCTTAAAAACTACAATAACATTAGATACGATTTATAAGTTTCTAACGTCAGTTTACTGGGAGGTCACGACCCCCACTTTATTATGAATTTCCTATTGTTTGAAAGATCTTATGCTAAAAAAATGTATTAAAGTATATACCCATACACGTATATTTATAAATTATTATATAGAACTTATTTAAAAAATTATAATGGTTGTTCTACATATCAATCATGTACATTAGATGATAAATATTGCCGCCATAATCAAAAAGACACATCTAACATTATACAAAATATTCAAGTCTTCGAGTTTAAAATATTTCTTAGTTGGCGGCGTAATAAAACAGTAGTATTTTATTAGTCAAAAATGTATGAATAATAGGATCCACATGCTGTTTAATAAGTTTTTTTTTATACTTAAGGTTTAGCGTTATGGCCATAATCTCACCTGATGTTAAGTGGCGATACGGTCCAAGTTGGTAGACACGCTAAACCTATGGAGGAACTGGCTCTCAAGTGCAGCTGCCGGAACACACCTGTTGGTATTTAGCGGCAGTTTTTCAACTTGAGGGTGGCTACTAGCCAGCAGCATTTGAAAAAGCTCTACCATCATGCTATGGTTTCCTCATGATGTTTTCCTTCACCGTAAGTTCAAGCTCATTGTAGGTGCTTGGATTCGAGCTCACGTCCCTTGACGCGAAGTCGTACAGACTACCACTGAGCTATCATCGCTTCAAATAGCTTATTTTATTAGCATTTATTAAATAATCTATAATAATGTTCTATCTAATCTAATATATATTCTAATCTCTAATCTTTTTATTTTTCAACGTAACAGAAAAACCAGTAAAACCATTATTATTACGTATAAAAGGTAACTTAGTGTTCTAAGGTTTCTTGTAAAATTGTTTTGCAAAATCTATAAAGTTAAAAAATTTCCTAATTAATTACGTACTATCATTTTCAACAATTTTTTTTTTTTTTTTTTTTTTTTTTTCGAACTGACATACGCTGTTAGCCCCAGGGGCTTTGACAGCTTCACCGAACTTTTTGTGGCAAGTGCTGAAGGCACTCAGCCTCGAGGCAGCGGGCACGAGGGTGCCAAAACGGCCGAACCTCGGCTTGGGTTGCTGCCGGTAAGTGAAAAAGATTCACGATCCTGACTAACCAACAGGTCTTGTCTTACAAATTTAGTGATCCTAACAACGACCTTATTAGGTAAGCAGCTCAGGGCCGCGAGGGTAGTCCCTTACAGAACCGTGTACTTAACGTGTGAGTGTGCACGAATGGTATGCGGTGTCATGGTGTACTCTCAGTGATGTAGAGTGTCACTGTATCGCGCGAGCAGAGTCACTCGAGGGCTCCTATCCGGAGGATCGAACCTAGGCTCAGGAGTCTGCGGAGGGAGGCCGCGGCGGGTGTGCGGGAGCGAAATTATCCGCTCGGCCTCGGCGGCGAGGACGGCGGTTGCGCGGGCGTGTGCGCGGACACGAGCGATTGCTGGAGACAGCAGGGAGAAGCGCGTTTAATCTCGTTATTTTATCGACGGGGTCGGAGAAGCAATTGCGTGGCCGGCGCGCAAAGCCTTTAGCGTGCGGATTGGAAGTATAGCTAACTGCGTGTACTATTTTGGGGTTAGGATAAAGTTCAGCATTTTCAAAAAATTTCTTTGTAAGGTGTTTAATATATGCATACATGGACGGAAGTTCCATATCTTTATGCAGATCTACATTACGGACATAGAACGGGGCTTGGACGGCTATGCGCATGAATCTATTTTGCAACACTTGTAGTTTGCGAAGGGTGGTTCGCGAAGCGTGAGCGAATACGGGACAGCTATATGTAAGTATGGGATGGATACATACTTTGTATATTATGAGCTTATGCCTGAGTGACAGTTTGCTCTTGGAGGAAGTTAGATTGCGTAGTAGAACCATAGCCCGGGAGGCTTTTTTCTGTACGTAATCTATATGTTTGTTAAAGGTAAGGTGCCTGTCTAATACTACACCAAGGTATTTAGTTTGGTTAGTCCAAGGGATATTGACGCCGAAAAGGTGTAATGTTTTTTTTATGTTCTTTCTCGCGTGAGGATCGAACATGATAGCCGCACTTTTTTCTGGGTTAATTCCTATGCGCCATTTAAGACACCAGGACCCGAAATTAGAGACGGCTCTTTGGACGCGGTAGTATACGTGAATCCTATTCCTGCCCGAGCTGAAGATAACTGTGTCGTCTGCGTAGGACCCTACTGCGACGTCGGGGAATTAGGGTATATCGCTAACGAACAAATTGAACAGGCAAGGCGCTAGTATGGAGCCTTGTGGGACTCCTGAACGTATTGGATGTGGTGAGGATAGAGCTCCGTCCGCTTTGTAGCAGAAGGAGCGGTCCGATAAGTAAGCAAGGATTATGCGGACTAGTCTGTCCGGAACTTGAAAGTGATTGAGTTTATATATGAGGCCTTCGTGCCAGACCTTATCGAATGCTTTGGCTATGTCGAAAAATACAGCAAGCGTGCGCCTTGGACGGCGTAGCTCCGTGAAATTGGAGAGAAAATGCTCCGTGAGGCGGAGCACTTGGTGAGTGCACGAGTGCTTCGGTCGAAAGCCGAATTGCTCGTGTGGTAAAAGACATTTGTCTGAGACAGTTGATTGAAGTCGGTTCAGAAGGAGTCGCTCGTATATTTTACCAATCGTATTGAGGAGGCTTATCGGGCGGTAGCTTTCCGGAAGAGATGCCTTTTTTCCGGGTTTACGGATACCTACTACCGTTGCCTTTTTCCAAGCAGTTGGAAAGTGGCAGTGAGTTATGGCCGCATTAAAGATGCAGACTAGAAGGGTTATGAGTTTATCAGGAAGAAGTTTAAGGACTTCGTTCCTAATCCCGTCAGGACCGGGGGCTTTCCTTGGCTTAAGGGTTTTTATGATCGCGAAGACTTCGTCAGTTGTAACCGGGTCTAAGTTTTCGATCGGGGGGGTCTCTCTTATTGCTTGTATTGTTTGATCGACCCTCCCGACGTGTTCGGGATCTCTAGTATGATATTCATAGGGATTGGGAGAACACTGTTGTTCGAGAGTAGCAGCGAGATACTCTGCCTTATCTATACTTTCGAAGGCGGCCGAATTGCCGGGGCCTCTATCTAACGGGGGCATCGCGGACGAATAGCTGCTCTTCTGTTTACGAACGAGATCCCAGAAGGCGAGATAAGACGGTTTGATTTCCGCTAAAAGGCTGTCCCATCTTTGACCACGGAGTTCAGAGATACGAGATTTAACTGATCTTTGTAGGTTACGTAGCCTTATGCGATTTTCCTCCGTCGGATAGGAATCGTGCGCGCGTGTTACCGCGTTTTTCTCCGTGATCAATCTTCGAATGTCATCAGGGAGTATGAAACGGCGATCGTTTACCACCCTTACCTCTTTCGAGGTTACCCTGATGGCATTCTGGAGGTGACCGACTAGAGATTCAACTGCCAGATCAGCATCGGCCACAGACTTTATCTCGTTGGGGATCCTATCTAAGTGAGATGAGGCGAGGTTATTAAAGAGATACTGTCTGAGCTTTAGATAGTCAGCTACTTTGACTGAACCGGGAGTGTGGTCACCCGGGTGACCGAGTTGCAGAACTACTGGCCGGTGGTCGGAGTCTAGTTCATGTACGACTTCGATTTGCCGTACCTGAAGCGCGACCCCTTTTAATATGGCTACGTCTAATACTGAGGGGCGGCAGTTAGCTTGGTAATGAGTTGGCTCTAAGGGAGCAATCACGTCGAAGTTAAGCGCATTTTCTAACAAATAAAGTATCCTGCCATTAGCGGTGGTACGCGGGTTGTTATATTGAATATGCCCGCTATTTAGATCACCGGCCACTATAACCGAATCGCCGAAAGCGAAAAGTGCCTCCAGATCCGACTGAAGGAGAGTTTTATTGGGCGAGAGGTACGCGGAAACAATAAGAATAGTAGGATGACCGGTCATGCCCACTCTGCACACCGACACTTCTAAGTTGGTGAGTTCGGGAGGATCTATTGGCATGCAATATAGTGAGTTTCTATAGTATATGAGCGTGCCGCCGCCTCTTACACCGGTACGATCATTTCTTACTATTTTGTAGTTAGCAATCGCGGGATTTCGAACGCTCGGTTTAAGAAGTGTCTCTTGTATGAGAAACACGTCTATTTGCCGCTCCTTAAGGAAGCTAGCTACTAAGTCGCGTTGAGGTTTTAAATTATGTGCGTTAAAAAAGGATAAAGAAAGGCCACGGGGTCTAATTCTATCCTCCATTGCAAACTAATTACGGGGAAGCGCGAATGAGGCGTTGCATGGAGCGCGCAATGTCTGGGAAGGCCTTAATGGCCTTGAGGCGGTCGAAGTCGCGACTCGAGCTAATCATATCGTCAAACGCGATAAGGTCGTCGACAAGGTGTTCTTTGAGAAGGCCTGCGAGCCAATCGAGGCCATGGAAGGCGGATGACGACGCGGACGTGGTGGAATTTGCAGGTATTGGTTTCGCAGGTTGCGGTTTAATGGCCCACGCAGTGGTTGAGGCTTGTGCGGATGTATGCGCAGGAGTAACCCGCGCAGGACCAGGGAGGCTCGGGAAGGCCTGGTTAGAAATAAGCGGTGGTGGAGCGGAACGTGCTGCCGCGGTGTACGTTGAGGGCGCTCGATGAGGGCCGCGAGCGTGTCTCGTGCGTGGGGCACGTTCACAGCCGCGATAATTCGCAGGGTGCCCGGCCTTGCCGCATAAGACGCAACTGGGAGGTTCGACTGCTTCGGGCATGCGTGGGCACTCCCTAGTGGAGTGATCACCTAGACATTTGACGCATCGGGGCCTTATGTGGCAATTCCTAGCGGAATGACCGTATGCCTGGCAGTTGTGGCACTGAGTCGGGGCGTGTTTTTTATGTGGGATCTCGCCTGTGACACCGGAGAAACCGCAGACTGAGGTGAGTGAGAAAATTTCTTTACCTTCCCGGGTGCGATCAAGGACAACAAGAACCATAACGTAATTTTGTTTAGTGAAGGTATGGTACATACGATGTACTTCACGGACAGGGAAGTTCTGTTCTTTGATGGACGCGAATACCTCTTCGACGGGTATTTCCTTTGGGACGCGTCTCAGAACTACGCGCAGAAGGCGTTCTTCCTCTAGAGTGTAGGTGTAGAATTCGTGTTTGCCTCCTCTGAGGAAGGCAGTAAGATTTTTGTAGTCCTCTATTGTTGGAACTTTTACTTGAATCCCTGAAGGGGTACTCAAAGCGCTAGTATAGCGTATTTTTTGTGTATTTAGCTGAGTAGAGATGTTCAGCCACTTGGTTTTATCTTTGATCGTAACCGGGGGAGGTGCACGAATTTTGGGTTGCGCGTGTACAGCTGGTGTTGCAGGAATTGCGGAGCTTGAGGGAGTTGCAGATAGCTGAGGCACGCGAGAGTTATTAGCGCGCCTGGCTTTAGAGGCAGCAGTTTCAACTGTGTCGGGTGATAGCACCCGCTTGTTTTTAGGTTTCGTCCTGGTAACGACTGTGAAGCCAGTTTCGGGATTAGCCTCAGAATCTATGGCTTCCATTTCGGTCTCTGTTTCAGGGGTTGACTCAGACAAGAGCGGCGAGAAGGAATTCACCGTGGGAATTGGACGGGACATGTAGGAAATCATCTCTGCAAATGGTTGAGATGCAGGTGAAGGGGTAGGAATCGCTGAAGGCGAGTGGGTGCGCGAGGAACAGTTCGCGGGAGCGTCGGATACTTGTGCCTGGCGAGTGACAGGCGAGTGGGAACGGGAGCGCGTACGTGGGGGTGACGGTGGAGATGCTGGGCGGCGTGCCGGTGCGGTCGCCGCGGCTGCGGGAGTGCGGATGGGTAGGGAAGTGGTTGCGGCTGGGGTTGGTGGGCGGTGCGCCGGCGCGTTTGCTCCGGCGGGTGGAGCGCGAACATATTGTGCGTGTGGGTGTTGGTGGGTTTGGGTGGAAAGGAATTTCTGGAACAGGTCCGGCTGTTCCTTTTCGATGAAAGCGCGTAACCTATTGAGCAGTAGCTCGCTACGATGCGCCATATCGGGTGGCGGGCTTGGGGTGGGTAAGGTTATAAGGAAGTAGCCGATGTAAAAATAAAACCTCCCTGCCGGAAGGGCAGGGGGATGTGGCTAGCAAAAACTAAAAACTATCCCGAGTTCGGCGAAATAACATTTAAGTACCATCTACTGCACGTGCAAATTTGGAAAGAGAAAAGAAATAAAAAACAATATCTGAAGTCTGGCCTGTAATAAAAGGCTTAAGGTAAAATAAGTTTTACCTTTGTTGGCAGCCGGTGACCGGCGTACTTACAGTGGCGGTACTTTAATCACTGCACTAATTCACAATAACAAAAAGCAATACTTGGAATTCACAATAAAAACTAAGAGAATTTTCACAATGTAAACTTGACACGATTACCAAACAATAGATTAAGATTAACAAGAACTAATTATCTGTAGCACGAACTGCCAACAATAGACGGATTATTGCCGACGAGACGTAATACAAAGGAACAATAGGCGGCGCGGCAAGGCGCAGCAATCGATTTCGAAAACAATCAGCGAGAGCTCTCGGATACGTCCGTTCGCGACCGCGGTTGGAATCGAACTCCTTTTCAACAAATGTTTTGCCTATTAACTTTCAATGCTTTCTTTGTAAAATTACCAGAGATATTTTTAATAGTGTCTATAAAAAAGCATTATTTTGAAATAAAATTTCTGATTGGTTTGCATAAATAATTTATTCCAAAATGTAGACAACAAAAAATGTTCCAGATTTATTTTTAATTTTTTATAATTAGTTTATTTTTAATTTTTTATATTTGTCAGTAACAACAAGGTAATATAATTTTATGAGTGTGTATATAAATGTAAAAATTATGCCAAAGGAAACGCTCAATATATCTAAATACAGATATTGGTAGAAAGGTACATCGGCAGCTCGCGTTCTAAATGTAAAATTACGATGTCGCGCTGCGAACTCCGTCCAATAAATGGCGCTATCCATTGCAGATACGGGACGGTCGCGCCATGCCGCTGACAGTTGCTTTACTTTGTTCCTAAACCTGAAATAGAACGTAAGAACAGTTACAACTTTATCAGAAAAATTCCACACAATTACACATTTAATTGGTTATTTGTTTTATTGTACATTGTTTAAAATGTATTACACATTACTAATATATCTTGGGCTAATTAAAGAACATCGCAACTGTAACCGACACATGTCCAGACATATTTCAAATATTTTGGATAAAAGCGGAGAAAACACTGACGAACACTAAAAAATTTTACTTATAGTAAATCAACTGAACATTGATTAGCATCGAACAATTTTCATACCACAAATTAAATGATTCCATTCTTGGAAGAGTGTAATAATATCCATAAAGATATGCAAGCCTTGATCCAAAAATGCTATTCATCAAATATATATACTTATTATATTAAATATTTTTTTTATATAATAGGAACTTTATTATATTTTCAATAGAATAAGATATAACCAAATACTAACAGAACAGTTATATTACACCTACATTTAAAGTTACTTACTCTGGATTCAGAATTATCTTGAATTTTTGTAAGAGCGCCTCCTTAGTTAGATCTTTCATTTGTATTTGGACACCCAAACCACTTTCTTCAACCGCTGCGGCATTAGCAGGTTGGTCTCCGAACACAGGCATTCCAAGTACTGGCACGCCGTGATGAATAGCTTCCGTAGTGCCAAGTAGACCACAGTGCGAGAAGAAAGCTAACACTTTAGGATGTGCTGGAATAAAAAAAAATAACAGGATATAAATAGATACTATAAAATTTACTAATGTAAGTGCTACAATGTTACAAAACTGTTATTTATAGTATTAATTATAAAAAAAATTATGATCGTTACGTTTTTCCTAATATTACACATTATAAAATAACAATATTTTGGCGTTCTACAACTTTATGATAGTGAAAAATTTCTGAAACTGACTGACGTAACAAATTAATTTTATAGTTCAATATTATATACATGTGTTCTTATACAATATATATAACGTTGACAAATTACCCTAATATATTGAAAATAGCATATGGTCTTATTTCGAGTAAACAAAATAACAACCCACATAAACACGCATCTCATACAGTTATTTTGCTTCATAGATTGAGGCTATCATATTTGCTTAGTCTTATAAATGTATTTTTTTTTTGGTTTTTCTGTATTTTGTATATAGAACATGGTTCCTTGGAGATGGGCGCTATTAGCTGCGAAACAGTTTTCGCTACAGCGACTGATACTGTACATGTTTTTGTGTAATATGTTAAAGTTCCAATAAACTATTATTATTATATTATTATTAATGACAAAGATGTATAAAGTATTATTATATACCTAAAATATCATTTTGCGGTAGCCAATTTGAAAGAAGGATATTTTTAGGATTCTGTGGTAGCGTTTTTTCTTCCCATTTCCATATAACTCTCTGCGGTAGTTCAGATAAAGCTCCTATGATCGCTTCTAATTTATCTTTAGGTATTGTAGTAGCTCTTAACATTGATCCAAAACTGATATAGATGACACCGTGTTCTGATTCATCAATAAATTGTTTTATATCCTGTAAAAAAATCACACGGTTATGTAGACGTGGTTAACAAAATAGAACATGATACTAGGCAGACATAGTTTATTATTCATGACTATTCTATTTTTAAATCGGTTTAAGTTTACTTATTGATAATATCGGGGTCTCTATTCGCCTACTATGAACATAGCCTACTATAAACGTAGGTATGTAAAATAAACTAAACTTAGTATACATAATGATTTCTTATGTTTACGCGAATATTATTCATCGAAATAAAACTAATTTAAACGGATTTTATCGCGGTTATTTATTAATTTTGATCCCGACGTTTCGATAGCTTTTCAGCCTTCGTGGTCACGGTCGAAATTAATAAATAACCGCGATAAAACCCGTTTAAATTAGTTTTATTTCGATTAGTATACATCCCGTTTTTTTTACTACGTACCTTACTAGATTTGGCAATTTTTTTTATATAGTTTCACTAATTTACTTCAGTGTCGTTAAATATTACTAAACTAAATAATGATTATTTATTACCTTTAGTCCAATAATGCCCTGATATAGCTTGTATATACATTGTAAAATCAATAAAATAGCAATGAGCCGTAAAAGCGTTAGTGGTAGGGATCTGTACCCAAATATTTTGGCCCTATCATGTATATAGTAATAAGCTTGTCACTGTGATTTTCGTTTATTTAATCACGTTCCAGTATTAGTTAGTATTGCCGTGCTAGTACAAAAAGATTACTTCAATCGCTCGTGTTAAATATGAATGACATGATATTCATGATAGCCTTGTCTGCTTCTTCTTAGCCCTTATCCCACCTAGGTAAGGTCGGCACAACATGTTTTCTTCTTCCACTCAATACTATCAGCCGTCATCTCAGTTTTTCCTCTTTTTATACACATATAATTTCTCACACAGTCCATCCAAATCTTCTTCGGCCTTCCTCTTCTCTTACGTCCATTCACCTTCATACTTTATACCAAGCTAATCTATTACTCCTTAATCTCTGTCTTACTGGTGCTATTTTCATGCTTCCTCGAATATATTCATTCCTGACCTTATACATTCTAGTCACTCCACACATCCATCGTAGCATACGCATCTCTGCTACGTGTAATTTTCTTTCATCTATCTCTTTCGCTGCCCAACATTCAGATGCATACAATACTACAGGCCTTACAATAATTTTATAAACTTTTCCCTTGAGTTTCACAGACATTCGTGGATCACAGGTAATGCCCGTGACCTGTCGCCATTTCATCCATTCTACTTTTATCCTATTATTTACGTCCCAGTTAATGTCCCCATTGGTTTTTATTAATGAGCCAAGGTACCGAAAATCGGAACATACTGTTATAGGTACACCCTTTAGGGCTATATGAGAAAAACTCAATGGGCCACCGAAATCGCAAAACAAATGTTCTGTTTTTGTTCTAGTTATTTTAAAATCTATTATTAATTTTATTTATTAATTAATTTTTATCATTTTGAATAATAGGTACAATTTATGCCTATTTATAAAAATATGTGTAAGCAAATAGCCACCGTCCCCGATTTTGTACGCTTTGATTATAATTGAAAACATCGTATAACAACATCTATACGACTCTGGGATATTGTAGCTTTAGTGCTATTAGTGAAACATTTTCCAAAGTAGGATTAGTAATTTCGAAAACCTTCTTCTATAATATCTATGTAGATACAGTAAATGGTACATGTTATGTATGGGTATATGTCTATAATATTGTAATATAATGTTCATAATCAATAAACAGTCAGTGCTCGTACGAGTATAGCCGTCTTTCATTTCAAACGTTTCGACATGACGGTGGCGATGAGTGAAATACGCACTTAAAAAACAATGTCGCAATTGCATATTTTGTCAAGTTTTGACTATACTACAGTCATGGGAAACATAAAAAACGATTAACACAGAGGTTCATTGCGAACGATACTGAGAGCAAAGAAATCAAGAAACGAGCTACATTATTAAGTGCATTCAGTGACGGTACATATAAATTGGCATCGGATTATGCGTTACCCAAAGACATAGAGATCGTAACATATAAAGATATCATCAAGTTGTTAGATGACCATTTTACACGGACAAAGAAAGGTTTTGGCGGCTAAGCGGTTTGGCGGAAAGAAAGGTTACACAATGGGCAGCGCGGTTACGCAGGCTGACGAAAAACTGTTAGTACCGCGACATTGAAGAGGCGTTTTTTAAAGGGCATCTTATTAGGACCTGAACGGAATATAAAGCTCGCCGAGGTCCTGGAAACGAGGGTCTAACGTTAGCAAAAGCACTGGAACTGGCGGTGTACATCAGCCACGTTTGCCCAGACGCCGGCGCAGAGCGAGCAGCTGTACAAAGTCGTGAACAGTTCTAAAGGTGTTAGTGATAATAAAGTGCAGTGTAAAGTGTGTGGGTTTAGAAATCATAGCACGGCGGAATGTCGATTCGAAATTTACAAATATAAAAAGTGCCACAATAGATCATTTACGCCGTGTGTGTACTAAAATAAGTTATATACATAATGAGGGTACCGATGATAACGGTAAGTTATTCAATATTCATTCTGTTAATGGTGAACCGATGTCAGAATTATTACTAGTGCAGGACGTGCCGATGAAGTTTCAGATCGATAGTGGATCAGCTGTTACGGTTATATCTATTAAAACATTTAAAAATATATTTTTCTCATGTGTCTTTATCGTCAACTATAATACATATGTTTACATATACCGGAGATAGAATAATTTGTGAAGGTACAGTCAAATTACCTACAGTTTAAATATAAGGACCGTACATGCATGCTAGGTGTATATGTATTTCACAACGGTGATCCACCCTTTCCGGGACGTGACTTTATATCAACATTTCAGTTGCAAATGCTACCAATCAATTATTGGGAAAACCTTAATAAGTTGACAGAAAATATACAAATTTGACATCTGACAATGTTTTCTAAAATAAATTTTTAATAGTTCATAGGTTTAGCTTTAAGGCCATCATTTTACCTGATACGTGTGAGTGACGATATGGCCAAAGGCGATAGACGTGCTAATCCTGTTGTGGGACTGACCCTCAAGTACAACTGCCGAAACACACCTATTAGTATCTGGCGGTAGATTATCAACTTGGCGGTGGTAACTAGCCAGGCTATAATTCTAATGAAAAAGCCTTACCACCATGCTATGGTTTCTTCACGATGTTTTCCTTCATCGAAAGTTCAAGCTCATTGTGGGTGGATTCGAGTTAACGTACTTTGACGCGGAGTCCGTACACACTACCACTGAGCTATCATCGCTTCAAGTTAGGTAAAATTAATCTTTCTAAAGTAAAATTACACATAAAGGAGGATGCGAAAACGGTTTTTTGTAAAGCGTGCCCGCATAGCTTATGCGTAAAAAGATAAGATCGACGCGGAGATCGATTGCTTGTTAAACAAGGATATTCTCGTGCCAGTTGAGTTCTCACAATATGCCTCACCAATAGTACCTGTATTATAATGTAATAATGATATTAGATTTTCCGCGGATAATCGGTTCGGTTATTGTAAATAAAAATCTAAAAACTGATCTATATCTTTTACTGACAGCACACGAATTATTTATTAAGTTACATGGTGGTAAACAATTTAGTAAGCTAGTTCTTTCACAAGCCTTCGCTCAATTTGAGTTAGATGAGGCGTCACAACAGTATACATGTATTAATACCCATCGCGGTCTTTTTAAATTTACCCATCTGGCATTCGGCCTCAAAAGTGCACCAAATGTATCAAAGAGCTATGGCATGTGTTATTATCTAGTATGGATGGAGTTCTTTATATGTTCGATAAAACTACTCAATGCGGTATTAAATAGGTTGCAAAAGTAGGGTAACATTATCTCAACAACATAAAATAATAAAATGAACTAAAAATATTAAAGTAATATAAAAATTTAAATATAAACAAAATAATTCAACTATGAAATTCTAGTTTGCCGTCAAACTAGTTTTATAAATGTTACACTGTATATAGTTTTGCAGGATAGAAAAATAGTTTTTAGACTACTTACTGTTGGTAAACTTTTAGGCGTCGCCACGTGGTAACCACCGACTTCTATTACATTAGAAGGTAACAAGTTTGTGCCTGATAGTAAGAAGTTCTGATAATGAAGCATAAACTTTATTTCACGAGCTAAGTCTTCCAAGGGCGGTACATCATCAAAATATTGCGCTAATGTGTTTTGGTCGACTCTTTGAGAAAAATATTTATATAAACAAGTGACATATATATGAAATATACTTCTTTCTAATCTTTGGTAAAACGTGGGCCTTGTTCCTCCTTCTAAGAATTGAAAGGGTACATAGGAAGGATTGTAGCTAATGCCAAACCTTGCATAGTGAAAGGGCATGAAAACGTGTGAATTTAAACCGACTACCGGTGCTCCCAACTTGTACGCAAGACCTAAGGCACAATCACTATTAAACTGTTGTAAAACCACTACATCGAACTTAGTTTCAGTTTTCCACAAGGCTTGCACTTTTTCATGTTTCAGAAGCACTCTACAATTTTCCGCTCCAATTTTAACCGAAAAGAAACTAAGACCTATAATCGACATATAAGATCGCTCTATAGGAAATACGCTTTCTAGTACTTTGATTGTTCCAGCTAAACTTATATCATTGTAGTTTTCTATAGGGTTCTTTTGTGGAAAATGCGATATAACTGTAAGGTTATGTCCTCTTTTAGCTAACTCTTGCAGATATGTTTGAAAAACAAAGAAATGGCTTTTCCCTTGGAAGGGAAATATCCCTAGAATATTCAATCCATAAACTTCACTAATTAAGCAACTAATTGACGCTAGGAAAGAAAATATATTGAAGTGTAATCGCATTTTCAGAATAAAGTATGGTTATTCGACCGTTTGACAGAACTTAACAATTCGGGCGACTCCTCTAGTGAAACTCTACTCGGTGACTGGGTGCAAGAAGCTAACTACGTCTTATAGCAAGGTATCTCACACCAGTATAGTAACTATTCTTATCTATGACTCACACTGTACAGTTGTCACATGCAATAACAACAATACTTATACTGTCACATGCAAAGACCACAATATTTATACTCAAAATAGACGAAGAATTTGTGCATTTTTCTGTAAATTCACAAACAACGCCATCTGTATATTATATGATAGTGGAGTTTAATAAAATAGGCTTACTAGGTACGTAGAAACAACTATTGTAATTGTTTGTTGTTAATTATATTGTTAATTTTATTATTCGCAATATAAAAGAGAAATTAATAATTATAATGTTATACAAAATTAACAATGATTATAAATCAAACAACACTATACTGTTGGAATATTAATTATTTAATATTAACAATACGATACAATCAATAGATTGTTTAAAATGAATGTATTCACTAATGTGAATGGTGCAGCGAGGTAGACAACAATTCATAAAAGACATTGCATTAACCATAAGACAAAATATTTACACATGAAACTATTACAGATTCACTATCGTGCACAAAATAGAAATTAACACAAATAAAAAGTTAGGTAAATTGATGTTAAATAGATTAAAGCCCTCCTCAATTCTTATATCAACAAAATTATTTTTTGAAATTCGTCAGCAATTTCGAAGCTGTACATACAAACAAAAAAGAACAAACAGACAAGCTTTTCCGTTTTATTATTTAATATAAACTGTTCAAATATTTTTACGCCTGTGAGAGGCTGTCAGTGAAAATAACATGTTTATTAGCACATTCAGAAAACAAATTTTATACGCATACCTACCCATTTACGAGCCTATTTGCGTTTTCTGCTCATATATGTTCTCTGATCCATGAATATGTGGAAGACTATGCGATACGTCGACATTCCCGGCGCTTTTATATTTGAGGTTGAAAAAGCGCGAATCTTGTTAAAACGTTTTGTTCTATTTGCGAACGTTCGTATATGTTTCCATATTATAACCGGTTGAAGAATCTGCTAGAATCACGATTCGTTATACTTCTACAGGACAATTAAATTACAGTGAGTTATTTAAACGAAACATGAAGCAGGCTGGCATGACAGCAGTGAGTGGTGATAGATTGTTGAACTCTCAATATGTGCCACGATTTTTGATTGTACTAGCTTAATGTTTAGCACAGTGCTGTAACTTTACCGTGTTACTATAAAAATAATCGACATTTTTGCAAGAACCATGTTTACACTTTTTAATGCAGTTTATCAGATAATTATCATTATTGACAAATTCAACTTTTTTACAAAGCCAGTGTAATAATTATACATATATTTATATAACTATATAAATATAACTTAGACATACGTTTTATGTAATTATTTCCTTTTTTATTTATATATCTTTATAGCCAGTCTTATTGAGACGCAGTTAGTTCTCCATGTTACTTACATTTATTAATAGTTGAAAGAACTCGGAAGTTTAACAACAATATTTCAATAGCTATTAAAAAAATACATATATTAACTTGGTTCATACTATTCGGAGTGGTTAAGGTTAAAATGTCACACGGTGAGTAAAACTTATTCCTCTTTTCCATAATATAACATAATAAATAATAAAAAAACAAACGGCCTATAGAGTTGATTGTTTTATTCAATGAACTCAATTTTTATGCTTTGTTAGAGTGTGACTTTATAAAATCGGATATTTTTTACTTTATTCAGTATTTCTTTAGAAATTTACCATACCTAATCCATAAACTAATTTTAATCTGTCTATTATATTTGCACTTGTGAAGGGCGTTTGTAGACGGACGCTTGACCGCATAAAAATGTAATTATAAGTAAGAAGTTCACGAACCATGACTATATCGTCATTTAAGATCAGGTGAGATTATGGCCATTACGCTAGCCTTAACTATAAAAAAAATAAACTACCCACCTAAAAACTTCAATTTTGATAGACTAAAACATATCTCAAAATCTACATATGGTAGGGTTGTACGTAATAATTAAAATCGTTTTTTGTACATATTTTGCAAATATGTCGTTTCCTATGGGTTTTTCGTTATTTGTATTTAATATTAATATTGTATAGAATTCCCTATAACTTTTGATTTTTTTTTTTATACGTTGAATCGCTTTTTGTAGGGGTCGGATTATTAGAGCATCATTTAAGGTCAAAAACACGCCATATACAGTTTAATAATTATTGATAAATGCATAATTATTCATAATTTTTATTTCTTATTAACTAATGCATTATATTTAACAGTTTTTTTTCATTCATTAAATATCTATCTATATCTATTCAATATCACTTATATGCGAATCCTAAATTTAAAAAATTATTAAGAGACAAACTTTAATGATCATGTATACCACATGTAAACATGCACATATGACGCTAATTTTACGTTTTAATTATTATATTACCTTCCATTCTAATTACGATAAGTATTTCTTGTATTGTTTATAATTTTAACGTAATTGAATGTAAAATTGTGATTATATTTATTTATTATAAGTTATACTTTCTATCAAACAACAGGTATAATACACTACCTATCTTGAATATCTCTGAGTATGATATGTAATCAGTGAAGGCAGAAATCAAATAAATTGATTATCCCTAGACGCAAAATTAAAATGTGGCACTTTAGTTACTTATAGAAAAAAAAACGATGCAAAAACAGTATTATGATTACATTTGTGTCTATAACTCTGTTTCAAATGTTTAATATGTCTAACAAGACATTAATTTTCATGATTCTAATGTTTGTGTTTGCTTAATTTTTAATGTGAACAATATCTATTAGGTATTATGTTCTTAAAAATTTAAGTTTAGAAATGATATTTCTTTGCAGATGTCATCCAACCAATCGCTCTGCCCAATGGGCAGAAATTTGAGTTGCACTCGCCACCGACTTCGTTTTAACTTCTGCTGGTAACTTAAAGTCTAATTCTATTAGTAGGTGGCTTTCAATTTTCATAGTGAGTTGCTGGCCGGTTATATAAATATAACGTAAAAGTAATTTATATAATGAGAAATGACGGATGACCCCGTGTCCACGAAGGCTGAAAAGCTTTCGAAACGTCGGGATCAAAATTAATAAATACCCGCGATAAAATCCATTTAAATTCGTTTTATTTCGATGAGTAATATTCGCGTAAACATAAGAAATCATTAAATAAATCCAAAGTAGTATAACGCATTTATAACGAGTGTGAGAAGCGGGGACTTTGGAATAGTCTTATACAATATCATAGAACAGTTAATATTATTAGCAGTGCCATAAAATTGTTATTGGCTTCACGAACCATTAATGTATGAATATTTTATTTGAATACACTCCCCGTTTTTCATTATTATATACTTTTTGGACACGAGATGCATCATACGGATTTCCTGAAAAAAAAAATAATAATATTAAAACTTATATGTTACAAGTAAAATAAGAAAATGACAATATAAATATGAATATTTAATGTTTTTAAATGGTTAATTGTGGTCTATTTTCAATTAATCATTTTCAGGCCTACGAAGAATTTACTGGTCGAAGAAACTTGCTTATAAATTTACGAGCATTGCAGATGAATATGCGCTGGCTTATCCCGAATCGTAATAAGCTAAAAGAGAGTACACTGGTATGATGGTCAGGTACAAATCCATACTACCCCGGCACTTTCCAGTATGATGTTATTAGCTAATGAAAGAAATTTGTTTTTAGTTACGGCTTAGTGTTATGATTACAATCTTTCCTGATGTTGAGTGACGATGTGGCCCAAGATGGTATACACGCTAAGCCTATTGGAGGGATTGGAATTATAAAAAGCCCTACCACCATGCTACCATTTCATCAAGATGTTTTTCCTTCACCGAAAGCTCAAGCTCATTGTAGGTGGATTCGAGCTCACGTTCCTTGACGCGGCGTCCGTAAACCCTACCAACTGAGCTATCATCGGTTCCTTTTTTTTCAATACAATCTTATATCCAATTCCATATAGACTATAGTCAACTTTAGTCATGCATTTATGATACTTTGTATATTTTGAGAGATTAGCGTCGTAGTGGTAATTAGCACTACTATTGAGTTTCGCTACATCTACATTCGCACTTTTTTGAGTTTTTAAATAGGAGAGTAACTGTTGTTTGTGTATCAATGTATTAAATATGTATTTTGTTAATGCCTCCAGTCACAAAGTGCATCACTTGCTTATGTGAATATTCATTAATTATGTGGGATCTGGGATCTGTACCCGACTGGGTCGCGAGTACTACGCTCATAGTTTATCACAGTGACTTTTTTAGTCTGCTTATATTTATTTTTTTATTGCGGCATCTTAAAAGCGGCAAAGATTTTACAAACACAACAATTAACGAACACAACTAACTAGGAATTATTATTTGTAGATCATACAAATAATAATAAACACAGCGGTTGCAGCAAGGCAACTGCTTAATTCATTAGGCCAACCTTGCAGTTTCTGTTATATTTTTGGATTAGTCGCCTAGTTATCGGGAGACTTGCGTGCGGGCATAACCGAATAGACCGAAGAATTATTAAAACCTTAGTATTATAATGTATTATAACTGTATATTTTCCTATATCTTACTATTTATATAAATTAGTCAAAATATTTCTGATGTGTTATATTCTTTAAGCCGTAGTTCTAAAACTAAAGTTGAAAGAAGCACATGCAGTGGCGAAGAGTCCATATAACCCGATTCCCATCGGCTTCTCTTTATGAATTGGAATATAACGTAAGTACTTAGTGATATATGTAGGCCAAAGGTATTTTCGATTTTTATTCATGTTCTGTGTTCGAAATTTATTTGACACTTACAAATGTACAATGGCATTAAGTTAAATATAGTAAAACTGTGCATCAAGTATAATTCGAAATTATAAATCGTAATGATGCGACTTGTTTCGTAGCGTCCCATCTCCTTAATTACTCTAGGAAGCAAACAAAGTCTGTCTTGCTCTCATCTGAGTAACCACCAATTTAATATGGCCCAGTAGCCAATACGAATTTGTAAGATAATGGCAACTCTGACAGGTCAGATAAATTTGACGTACATAACTCTCTGATCATTGGCTTATGAAATTGTGAGAGAGTTTCGAAAATTCAAAAGTGCACGCCTCATAATCTCTTTTTATTTTAGTTTATTTCATAACAATAAAACCGCATCGAATCAGACCGTGACATGTAATAGGGTTCTATTCCTAATTATACAGAAACGTAAGAAAAAAAAATTCGATTAATAAAGTATTTCGGTCGTTATCGTGATAACATACAGGACTCGCACAAACAGACACATGGACGTCTAAGACAGAACTTTTTAAAACAGTTTTTTAACTATTTTCAATAACAAAAATGACACCCAAAAATATCATGAGTGTTAAAATAGTTTTTTTTCTTGATATGTGTGTGTATATATTATTTTACAAGTGCAATATATGATAAATACGGATATTTTAAGTTTGAAAAATCCTTTACTTTGCGTGAAGTGACAGTAGTACCCACCTCAACGCTTCGCTTATGAGGCCTGCAAAATAGGATTTTAAAATAAGAAGCGAGAAAGGATGGTAACCATTATATTTATAGTATTGTTTTAACAGGTACATAATATATCATTGGTTTTTAACTCTAGAGATTGTAATTTGAAGGGTGTTTAGATACATTTACGTTACGTTTTTACGTGCATGATACATGCGTGCACGATTTTAAAGTTTTGTGATTGTTTTTGCGTGGTTTGTACACGAAGGCAGATGATTAATTTAGTTTAAACAAATGTTTAGAACTGAGGAAAGATTGGGAAGAAAATGAAAACTAGGATGTTTGCCAGACTTAATGCAAATATGAGATATTCTTGCATTTTACTCAACTAATTGGTTTACCTTCCATGAAAACGTTATTGGTCTGGTTGAAGCTATAGCCATGATTTGTTCCTATCCTATTGGTTTCGATTCTAGTCTCATTAAACGTTTTTGAAATGTTCAGACTAGGTGCCATGGTCTTGGTAAAGGACGGTAACGCACCTGCAATTCCCCTGGTTTTGAGGGTTTCCATGGGTGGCGGTTATCACTCACTATCATCAGGTGACACGCTGAAATCTGCGATTATAGTATCGACTCGATTTTGGTTTACCTGACCAGCAATTTATATACCTACAAAATTCAATAAAATATTATTGAAATATAATTTGGGGTTGGATTCTATTAATTAAAATGAAATAAGAGCGCTGTGGAGTATAATGATGGTAAATGATGTGGTAGTGACTAAAAACACTGCCAACGTAACATCAGTGGGTCGCTACTGTGTCCGATGAACTAATTGCTGTTCCACTGGATTTTTATTGAATCGCCATTGAACCAGAACGACGCGACGAGCCTTCTGCTCGCCCTGACATTTTACCGACACGTATATATTAGAGGCATTTATGTAAATCATATACTCGAAGAGTAAAATATTACTTCAAAAATTACTTATTGTAAGTAGAGATATAAAACAAAAAGTAAAATAAATAACGGTTGTTTTTTATTTATTTAAACTGAACCTATGATAACAAGTTTTATATTGCTGCAAATAAATTATAAGGCCTTATGTATTATCGTATGATGTTAAACAGTTGAAGTATTGATTTAATCCACTTACTCGACTGTGGGGCCTTTCTTCTGCTAGTAACGTGGTGCGTGTTATGCATGTGCTGGACTTCTTTCAGGTTATGTTCGTACTTCTCTTGTTCAGCTAGAGTGTTGTTGTCTAACCAGTGAAGCGTTTCGTCGCAGGCGTTTTTAGCCGTCCCCTTGTCGGCATTACTCAGGATAGCACCAGCGTTGTCTAGCGCCTCCCTGGCACTGAATACGTACGCCTCAAGCTGATTCCTTGAGGACATCCTCTGTCGCTGCTTCTCAACTTCCTCTTTGTATTTATCAGCTTCAGAGAGCATCCTATCAATCTCAGCCTGCGATAAGCGACTTATGTCATTCTTGATCACAATGTTCTTGCTCCTGCCGGTGCTGTTCTCCTTAGCAGACACATCCAGGATACCGATACTGTCCATATGGAAGCTCACTTCGATCTTTGGTACTCCTTTCGGTGCCGGTGGAATGCCCGGTCAGGTCAAAGGTCCCGAGTAGAAATAAGCTTTATTGAATTGGTTATAAAGTTTATTTAGTCAAAAGGCTTAAATAAGCAGCGATCTATATTAAACAGACGCACACAATAACAGGCCTACGGCCGCGCGGTGCAATAAAGAACATAACGTTAGTCATACATCGCCCTTATCAGTGAGAGTGTGTTTTTGAAAATGTCTTAATAACTTTGTGTTTTTTCGATATATGTAATAATATATAATAAACCGAAACGGTGAGAACTTTGGGACAGTGTGAAGATAATGTGGCACTTGCTTGCATAACATTTAATTAAACACATGATACCAGTGCAGCATAGACCATAAGACTATGTTAGCTGCTACTCAGCGGCTCTGAGACTATGATTGTTTTCAACCGAACACTACTATCAACCAGGGAGACAATGTGCGCACACGTACTCGTCTTCAGAACTAAATACTGAATTATTTTGATGAGAAACCCCATAACAGTACCCGAGAAGAAGCACCACATTTTCACGTCTGTTACATGTACGTATGACGACTGCTTCGTGGTAACACCAAGTGTCCATTTTACTTGAGACACTGTCAGCAGTTGACTCCACGTGATTTCACCACAGCTGGAGTTCACGGTGTGAGAATGTAAGACCATCATAATAGTCTTTTGCGTTTGCACGAAAATCCTCATGCATGCAGAGTGGATTCCTGCCAGCACCGTTTTACAATTAAAGTTTCGGCGAGTGTTATCTGTACACATATACCCCCCATTATTATTAGATCAACAAAAGCGTCATATTTATTGTTATTGCGAAAGGCTTTACCGAAACCGATAGAAGACACACATACCTCTCGGCAATTTACGACATGTATTCTACCAAAATGGTGGTAGCCCTGCACATTTCACGTGGAGTGTTCAACAGCATCTTAATGCTGAGTATCAAAAGCGCCGGATCAGTCGCCGTGAACCTGTCCAGTGGCCTCCTAGATCAGCTGACTTGATGCTTCTTGACTTTTGTAAGAATGTATTAAACCGCGAGAGAACAAGTACTCAAGACCGGCTTCCAAAAAGTGATTAGAGTCTGCAGGAGACAGTAAATAGTAAGATATGTACACATATTTAAATTATTGTAAAAAGTATAATTCATATCTTTTAAACAGGCCGCATTTGTTTAATTTATCTACTAAGCATAAACAACTCAGTACACGGTAACTATGCACGATCCGTATTTCGTTGGTCAAGGTCACGTGTCTATTGATTGTACATATTTTGTGTCTATATTTGTAATGAGAATTATACCATTCGCTTATAATAAGGATAACTAATGTCATAAATAATAAATACTAAAGCACATGCAAGTAAATTCATTGTGTCCGTATTATGTTTGTAACTGACAGTAATTGGGTTGTTTAGGGGTGTGCATTATTCCTGTTACATGTTGCATATTAAATATATTTTTTTTATAAAATACCGACGTTAATTAATTACCGAATAGGTATACTATTGTTCACCTATTTTATAGCGTGAGTTAAGGACTACCATGTTTTTGGTTAAGTCTACAAAGTCACCAGAAATCTAAAGAAACTAAAGAGTACCTTTTTAATCAATATTACCCGCTGCTGAAAATACGTCTTACTTTTAATTTCATTTGAAAAATGTACAATAACAACTATCTTGCTAAAGGTAAGCTTGCATTCACATCGCTTTTGTGCTACCAAGTTCAATTTAATCACTATAACGTCTAAAATTAATACAGTATAATGCATATTAATACGTATAACCAAAAAGGAAACACATCATTAGTTAGACTTGAAAGAATAACATAGTACATAATTATATTTTATAATAGTATTAAGTTACTGAATAAAAATGACAATAATATTAGGCAAATATTCTGCTTTATCAACAGTAGTAATTTATTTGAATTTTTAGGCATGAGGTACGATTTTAAGTGTTGAATGTTAGTTACCTGGGAGGTCATGACCCACACTTCATCTTCAATCCACTGTTATTTGAAAGATCATATGCTAAAAAAATCATAAAAGAACACATTTATACAAAAAAATATATAAATAATTATATACAATACAGGTTGTTCTGCATATTAAGTATGTACATTATATGATCCATGCATATGTAGGTAAATGTAATCAATACAAATATGAAGTTGAGTATTTGTAAATCGATATTGTTGCTACGAATAACTGAAAAACTATATAGGTAAAGTCAACCAAATAAACGAAAATAAAACGAACCATGAACTTATTTTTTATAGTATCACGTCAAGTTTATGGCATTGTCTTTGATATTTAAAACAGTAGTAAGTTCTACGACCTCCAAGAGATTTGCAATTCATAGCTAGTTGTCGATGTGATGCCGGTATGTTAAAGCCTTGTCATACTGGATAATCTTAAAGCATGAAAAACAAAAAAAAATGTCATGTAACGCACTTATCACTCCGATACACTTTAGCATATCATCGATATAGGCACTATCATTTATATCGAATAAGGAATTACACAGTTTTTCGATCATCACATGTCTATGTGATGATACATCGGACTTGGAATATTTACTGTAATGTATTTATGTTTTTACAATATGTAACTGTGAATGAGTTGAGACATTATTTATCAACCATAAAAATGCTGTATCACTTTTACTGTCGCTTTACCTATTGCGTCGGTGGATAAATTATATCGTAAAAAGATAGCGGGAACTCGACACTTTTGTAATCAATAGCTAAAAATCAGTTTAATAATAAACCACACTATGTGGATTAATTGAATTTAGAAAATAATTAAGTTTATGAGAACAAAACACAATTTTATTGGCTATGTCTTTCTCATTTAAGGCCGGAGCATTGGAAACTTTTGGAGAACCCTAAATCGTATGTATGAGTATAATATTTTATACTTCTGTATGTTTATAATTTTACTTTACCGCGTCATATTTTTTCTGAGATTGATGCATTATACGTCTGCAACTAGCTAAAGATAGGAAAAAGTTGTAGCAAATAATGGTAAATAGTCTCTTGGGTCACAAGTAAGGGCTATGCTGACATTCAATTAAATACTGTAACGTAAATCAGCGCCCACTCTAGAGATTACGCGCTCTGGACAAAAAGACAAATTGTCGGCCCTTAGAAATATATATAATTTTTAAAATAATTATATAAATTTGTGTTTTCAGTAATAATCAAATCACTGTTTAAAGTTTAACAATAGTAGGTACCTATATATTATTTTAATTCGTATATAATAATTTGCGCTAAAATGTCGACCAGTTCCATTGGTAGGAGTTTTTAAATGGTGCAGTGGTGGTGAAAAAACGTTCTTTCGACATCTCCTAAAATTTTCGACCATAATCCTGGACGTGTATTCAAAGTTTTTAAAATAATTTCTGGGGGGTCATGATGGAAGTTAAAGTGTCGTCAGTTCCAGTTGATTTGGAAACTTCCTCAACTTGTTGGTCATCATTATCTCCTGACAGTTTCATATATACTTTACATTATTGACTTTACTGACTCGTTACTTGTTTTGGTATGTATAACTGACAATATGATTTTTTATCGCCCCAGTTTGTGTTTTCTATTCGGTTTCATTTTCGAGCCTTCTTTTTTTGAATGGATAACTGAACAGTTTTTTTGGCTCCAGTCATTTTAGTCTAATATATACCTTATATTATGAATTCAAATAATTACACCGGCACACAAAAAAAGTGGTTTGAACATTTGATTTGATGAACGTTTTTTTATTGACGAGAATAAAGCTCCAAAATACTACTACTAGATACTAAATAAAAGACTCAGTACTGTTGATAAACTGTTTTTTTTTGTCTATTATTTTACTTGAGGTAAACTTTGATATTTTCTAAACTTTCTGAAAAAAAAAATGATAAAGATATCTTGAGACCACTTACAAACGTACATCTGATCTGAAATTAGGCAGTCCGTGTAATGGAAAACCAAACAATGAGTAAAGATACTCATATATTAAATTTTTTCTCACCATTTCGTAATTTAATTATATTTTCTTCACCTAAATATTGTCCGCAAAAACCCGACAAAATTTAGCTGACCGCTTTGATTCACTATTTTAATACATGGGAAAAATAAATGTGAATTAAAAGAAAAACTAAGACCTAATTTCTAGACTAGATTAGCAACCGAATGAAATATGTAATAAATATAGGTAATTTACCTCTAATATAAAATAACTACACCCAAAAAGTAATCAACACGCAAAAAACTTGCTATGTCTATAAACAAATGGTCAATACTCAATGTTCGCACGGAGGTTAAGTGATTACTGATTGGAATATGTAACTACGCGGATGTGCGGTTGTTTTAAAGTATGCATTTTAAAGTATTTATTTATATGTCCAGTATTGTTCAGAAATCACAGTGGCCGGGGCCACCCGACTTTGCCCTAAGTCGGAATTCTAAATTGAATATTACATTCAAAACTTACTGATATCGCTGAATATGCTCATAAGTATTAAATAAACATATATTCAACGATTTTTTATTTATTTAATCCTTCCTGCCAACTTACTTTTAGTATTGGAATGTGTGCCCTTAATTAGTATTACTCAACGACTCAATAAACTAAGATCATAAATAAAATTTTATCGGACAACCTTCGTTTTATTAAGTGAAGGTATGTATGTAACAAGCTATTTTGTATGAATAGCGGTGCTTGGGGCACTACTCTTATGATCTATAAAAATGTAAAGACACTCAAAATATTAGAGAATTTACTTTATAACATAATGTTTATTGGTTGATAAAGTTGGTAAATAAAGCAATGAAAGAAAACCATGGTAGTAGTATATGGTTACCTTAATTGACTATTAGTTTTTATAAATTTTCGTTTATATAACCTAATTACCAGTTAAAATTCACTTTAAAAGTTTTTAATACAATTAAACTTAATCGTATCAATCGGTAATTTATTTATTTAATAATGTAATCGAACTATGGAAATAATACATATTTCTAATAATTTTTGATTAAAGCGTAGAAACAATATTGTCGAATACCAAAAATGATAATTTTCTTTTAGTAATTTAACATATGTTAGGTTTATTTATTACATAACACTAATATTTGTTAGGTGTATTTATTACATAACAGTAATATTGTATTATTAAATATTTGTAATAGTAAATTAGAGTACTTAAGTCATACTGTCAACTGATTAATGCACTTAAAACATATTGTAAATATTTTAACTAATAAATTAGGATATTTTATGGTACTATAAGTCAAATTGTCAACTGATAACCAGCACCGCACTTAAAACATATTGTAAATATGTGAAGTAATAAATTAGGGTACTTTAGGGTTCTATAAGTCAAATTGTCATCACATACTAATCGAAGTACCACACTTAAAATATATTTTAAATATTTGTAGAAATAAATTAGAGTACTTTATGGTACTATAAGTCAAGTTGTCGCATTTAAATACGAGCCGGCTGTAGAAGTCGGCACCATTCGATCGGAAGTCGTTGTTTTGTGCTGTATAGAGTAAGACGTGCAAAGTAGAAGATTGTGAAACAATA
Source organism: Actias luna (assembly GCA_039707435.1). Classification (NCBI taxonomy): domain Eukaryota; kingdom Metazoa; phylum Arthropoda; class Insecta; order Lepidoptera; family Saturniidae; genus Actias; species Actias luna. The sequence continues at coordinate 7,926,739 of JAZHAC010000002.1, read as the reverse complement.
TAGTTTTGTTACCTAGAGGAAGTTCTTTATTATATACGCCTATATCCCCTGACCTAAGCCTTTAGATCAGAATTGGGATAGACAAGAAAATTCTATATTTTCTTAACACGTCCACGGCTCGGATACACAAAAAGAACCGTAAGTAACGAAGATATTTTTTTTTCTCATTTCTTCGTCTTGAAAACGTTTGTGTTTGATTTATTTATTAACCGTGTGAAATCTAAATTATATAGTACATTACAGCTTAAAAGAATTAATTTCAAATAACAACAAAGTTCATAAAGAAAAAAAAATTTACTTATTAACTAGTAATTATGGGTTTTTATTATTAATTATTGACAATATTTTTAGTTGTATCTGAATTTTGATCGCCTGCCTCGTCATAACTGTTCAGTCAAATGACAACATGACCGTTAACATGTAAATTGACCTCTAAAAGGTCGCAAGCGCCAAAATTGACCATTATAGACCTTATTGACATGAAAAGTCGAAACCGAAAAAGTGGTAAAGATACCACAGATTAAAATGTGATATATTTTAGGGTAATTTTCTATACTAGTGATATTATTATACACAACACAGTTATCGATAAAATTATTTTGGATATACTATTTTATTTTTTTGATATCTCCCTACAAAAATAGTAGTACTATTGCACTCGTACATTTCTCAACGTAATGAAATAAAAATAGAAATTATAAACAAAATATATGAATTATTTTGATCATATCCACGTCGTCCTAAACAGATAAACCATCCTCGCTCTCAGAATCAAAAATACCTTAATTCGAAGATTCCTATTACAAAAAAAGTATATAGTAATAAGTTTTTTTTATATAACATAATAAAGAGACATATTGTAAATTTAATTCTTATAATATACCCAACGTTTCATAGTATAATGAAAATACATTTCAAAAGTCGATAATATTATCGACAGCACCTCAACAATAAGCAAAAAAACACGCGAGTCCCGTTACATGTAAACAAAATGGGTTATGTGATTATAAACAAATCTTTTGCTTTTATAAAATGGTATTTATGTTTCAAATATAATTCATAGAATATAGCATGAGGTTTTTAACATTTGGAACACAAATGCATAATGATATATTCACATTTCTATTATGAAAACAGATTCAAAGTATTACAAGAAAATCAAATATTTTGAATTGAAAAATATGAATGTGTATATGTATTATACTGAGAAATGTATAATTATAGTAGAAGAAAACAACTGATATGTAAGTCACAATAATATGATAATCACATAATAATTTGCCGCATTCGTTAATGTTGCCAATAATTTTTTTCACATTTCCACTAATCGCAAAAATATAAAACGGATTATATATTGTTAGATTATTATTTTATTTATTATAATACTGCAACTTTATAGAAGTTCATAGTTAACTTATATATAGCTACCGAATAATGTGTAATTATATTAACGCCTCTGTAAGAGCTTCGGAATTTCTTCAAATTTTCAGCTAAAATTCTGAATTGGCAATATGGCGATAATATGTTAATTTGTATATAAAGACGTCCCTTTTGTACAAGGTTTTATGACGTCACGTATATAATTTCCGATGTCGTTTTTGCCCTCGTTCATGCTTCACGGGTTAAAAAAAAGCATTAAGACAATTATAGTCATTAGAGTAAATGCTTGACCATTATTTATAGAATCAGAAATTGATTATGCCACACTGTCCGTATTAATTATAAACATATATTAAGCTTACTTCTGTGAGTTACAGATATCTTCTATGATGGACGATAATAGTGGAACCCGAGGTAAAGGGTCTGATGAGATGGAAACCCGAGGTAAAGGGTGTGATGAGATGGAAACCCGAGGTAAAGGGTCTGATTAGATGGAAACCCGAGGTAAAGGGTGTGATGAGATGGAAACCCGAGGTAAAGGGTCTGATTAGATGGAAACCCGAGGTAAAGGGTCTGATGATATGGAAACCCGAGGTAAAGGGTCTGATGATATGGAAACCCGAGGTAAAGGGTCTGATGATATGGAAACCCGAGGTAAAGGGTCTGATGATATGGAAACCCGAGGTAAAGGGTACAATGGAAAGAAAACTCGAGGTAAAGAGTTTTCTGAAGTGAAAACCCGAGGTAAAGGGTTAGGTGCCACGAAAACCCGAGGTAAAGGGTCCAAGGCGAAGGAAGCCCGAGGTAAAGGGTACAATGTAAAGAAAACTCGAGGTAAAGAGTTAAGTTAAGGGGGCAAAGTAGAAGCCAAAATTCGGAGTATCTGGATATGATTTAATGGATAAATTTTTAACAATTTTGAATAATGTCAAGAGCTCGGATAAACCTAGAATGACTTTTAACACTAATGTGATACCGGAGTTCGACCCTATATCGAAAGAACAAACCGCACTGAACTTGGTTGACAAACGTAGAGGAATGTGCAGAAATTTACGGTTGGGAAGAGAGGGAGATAGTCCACTGCTCTCTACCTAAATTAACTGGCATAGCTAAAACATAGTATCAGAGTTTAACTTCGATATTGCATTCTTGTTCCGAATGGGAAAAGAAGCTAATCAAACGTTTTCCATGCAGAGAGGATTATGCCGAGCTCCTGACAGAAATGTTGGCTAAGAAAGCAAGGTATGGTGAGTCATTAGAACATTATTACTATAATAAGATTAATTTATTAAATAGGTGCAAAAATCCGTGGGAAACAGGCAGTGGACTGGCCTTTGTATGGAATAGATGGCCGCGCGGTAAAGGTCATTCACCGAACCAGGTACTAAAATATTTCAGAACAGTTAAAAGCAGGCAGAGCAGGCAAATTCAGGATTTTAGTAGAAGACCTTACGACAAGCGACTGGGAAGCGCCACGAATCGAACGAGTTCATCTAAATCAGGTACAAGTACGTTTAATTCTAACACAAAATGTTATAATTGCAATGAAATTGGACACCCAAGCTTTAAATGCGAGTAACCCGCGGTATATATCACAACTTGTGATCGTATGGGGCACCAGACCTCCAATTGCTTCAGAAATACGAAATGGGCTACGATACCGAATAAAGTTAAAACGCCAGGTAATGAATATAATCAAAAACAGGTATCAGAAGTAACTGCTGAGGACACTGGACTAGGCAAATATGTACTGGATATCAAAATCACTAAACCTCCACATTACAACATGTACAAACTTGACCTTACTTAGGTAAATAAGGTAAGGTACTTAGGTGGAAGTCTATTTAGCCCGATAGGGGTAGTCGTAACGTACGTCGAGGTCCAAGAATTGAAAGAAACAATCATAATAATAATAATTTTATTGACAAGAATTTTTACACTACAATACATAAAAATTATCTTAAGACATAGTATCGCTATACATTTTTGAATCCTAGCGCCTGAACTAGGCCGAGCCTGTATCTCAGACGCTGTTTTCTTCCCGTATAATAGTATGTCCTAGATATGACCTACATATATTTTAATATAACTACAAGATATATAAATATGACATAAGGTATACTGCGATTTATTTTTATCTTATCCTACCTTACTTTTAATAATAGTGTAACGAGTTACACTACAATATGGTGAACATATTTTTTTTTTGCGCGTCTTTAAGATTTATGTAAAAAAACAAACAAAATATTTACCAAACACTATAAACATTGAGTTTAAAATTTGGGTGTGCCTCAAACTTATTCTTATATAACAAGTGTATATGGATAAATATGAGCAGAGTAATCCATATGTGAACATGTTATTTATAATTCTACTAGACAATTATCGTACGATTACAAATAAGTTTTCTATGTCTTCATATTTCTGTGTCTTCAACCAGGAGGTAATTACTTCTTTAAATTTATGAAATTTCAGTAAATATATGTCAATAATTTTATTTAGTTTGTTGTATCTCTACGTCGTAGAGGACTATGTTTTAATTCATCCTGTCCTGTTAGGCCATTCATTTACTGATCGACCTGATACCCTTGTTATTAAAAACTCTCGACGAAGTCAAATTTCAGCGAATTCCTTCTAATAAAATAAATGTAACGGTATCCAACGGCACCGAGATCCAGGGTGATACATGACAAGTAGTAAGATCTGTACAAATACTCAGTCTGACTGTTACGTATATGTAAACGGTGCATTACGGGCGCCCGAGGGCATAGAATACTACATACTTCCTGGTCTGTATGAGATCAAAAACGGACGTGGTGCCATTTTGATCTATAATACATTAACAACCCTAATGATGGTTACTAAGGGATCTCTCTTGACACGGTCTCTACAGCGAGACCCAATCTCTTCAACCGATACTCTAAAACTCGTTCAGCGTAACGATTGGTGATGCCGAAATGGGGTCTACGGTGAATTGCAATCCTCTCTTGGACGAAGACCAGTGTCAAGAACTACAAGGTTTGCTTTCGAAATATACCCATTGCTTTTCCAGTGAGCACCATGACTTGGGTTTTATTAAATTTTTTTTTATTTATATTAAATTAAATTCCTATACCCGAAGAGTCCCGTCCTAAGACCGCTTTCGTGACACCAGATAGTCAGTATGAATACAATCGCATGCCGTTTGGCCTAGCCAAAGCGCCATCAGTTTTTCAGCGCACTATCAATAAGATCCTTTTTGAAGTCAAAATTAAGTATGCGATTGTATACATGGATGATATACTCATCCCCTCCAAGACATTCGCTGACGGTATGCAACGACTAGAAGAAGTACTGCAACTGCTCAGGAAAGGTGAATTAACTTTAAAATTAAGTAAGTGCCATTTCTTCTTAGACTTTATAGATTTCCTCGGCTTTGATGTAAGTGCCAGCGGCATCAGGCCTGGCTCGTACCACGAGGGGAGCGCTGTCAAATTCTCAAAATGAACCATGACGATGTTGGTCATTTGTGGATTTGAGAAAACACTCCATCGCATTAAGGAGCATTACTGGTTCCGGAAAATGCGACGGTTCATAAAAAAGAAATAATAATAATAAAAAAATAAAAAAAATGTGTCGTCCTGTTTGGAGTGTGCTCATCACAAAGCCCCCGGCGGCAAACTAGAGGAAAATTGCATCCCATAGAAAAGGTTAGTACATCCTTCCATACCGTGCACGCAGACCACTTGAGACCGTTCAGTCTGGAAACTGTTACTTGTAAGTGATAGTAGATGATTTTACCAAATACGTAAGTATAAATCCAGTTAATAGTTAAAAGTTAATATAAACACCAAATCAGCCACTTCATTCAGAGTTATGATGCAGTACGTAAGTAATCTTGGAGTCCCTACACGATTAATTACAGACAAGGGCACTAGTTTCACCAGCAAAACATTCTAACACTTTATACAAAGCTATGCTGTAAAGCATATCCAAAATACCGTCGCCACGCCTGGAGCAAACGGACAAGTGGAAAGATTTCATCGGACAATCTTGGATGCATTATCTACTTCAAACCACGGCAAAGATGACAACTGTTGGAACGAACACGTTTCCGACATACAGAACACCTGGAGAGCAGCTGGACGAGTTGAGACAAGATGCGAGCGAAAAGATTTAAGAGCAACAGTCAAAAGATTCTGCTAATTACGATAGCGCAGAAAAGATCCAACGCAGTATAGGGAGGCATTTGGTCCGGGTGAAAACACAAGTACCAAATGACGATTCCTGATTGGTGACACACCTCTGACTCGTAAACACGGTCAAAAATACAAAGGTATGAATGTAGAGTAGATTCATCTGAAGACGATTGTATCAGTGAGAACGAGTAAGAGGCGTGACTAACAATCATTATAAATTTAATATAATTATATCATTGCTTAGATTAATTAATTTAATTATTAAGTATAAGTTTATTGGATAAATCTTGCGCTATAATTATGTATAAGCAGGATTATAATATTTTAATAACCAATTATGTAGAGAAAGCGGATGGAACTCGCTTGAACAGGATGGCCGAACTGTTAGGTTTATTTATTACATAACACTAATATTTGTTAGGTGTATTTATTACATAACAGTAATATTGTATTATTAAATATTTGTAATAGTAAATTAGAGTACTTAAGTCATACTGTCAACTGATTAATGCACTTAAAACATATTGTAAATATTTTAACTAATAAATTAGGATATTTTATGGTACTATAAGTCAAATTGTCAACTGATAACCAGCACCGCACTTAAAACATATTGTAAATATGTGAAGTAATAAATTAGGGTACTTTAGGGTTCTATAAGTCAAATTGTCATCACATACTAATCGAAGTACCACACTTAAAATATATTTTAAATATTTGTAGAAATAAATTAGAGTACTTTATGGTACTATAAGTCAAGTTGTCGCATTTAAATACGAGCCGGCTGTAGAAGTCGGCACCATTCGATCGGAAGTCGTTGTTTTGTGCTGTATAGAGTAAGACGTGCAAAGTAGAAGATTGTGAAACAATATAGTTTTGTTACCTAGAGGAAGTTCTTTATTATATACGCCTATATCCCCTGACCTAAGCCTTTACATATATAAATAAAGGAAGTTTTCTTATTAATTTCATTTAATAAAATATACAAAAGTTGATCCGAAATCACATATTAATGAAATACCTAATAAAATTATTGTTATTAAAAATATATTATATTTATACGAAATGATAGATATAAAGTGGACGCAATGAGCTTAGAAATGCAAAACGAGTAAGATGAAAGGTGCCCCTTGACATTCCTTGACATATCAACGTCACCACGATCGAGTACTTCAAATTATTCGTAAAGCTATAAGCCCTTCAGTAGCAAGCACCCAAAAATGATTTACCACAAACAAGAGACAAGTTAACTTTATAAAAGAAGGACTCAATGATAGAAATCAAATATCTAAACATATAGCTCCTTTCGATCTAGAGTACTGCACCTGACTGAATTATTTTGATGGACACGTATAAGAATCACTATAAAATCCCTAACAATGTTGGCTTCGACTTTCACACTCGACTTTAGAACTTTTTTTTAGAATTTCGAAACACATAGTACTGATTCAGCTCAATGTACCATGTAAATAAGCCACGTTATAAGAACAAATAAATACTACGAGCTATTAAACGACCTGAACAGAAGTTGTTATGTAGTTAATTTGTGGGAGCGAGAGGTATGCCAGCCAAATTTCTCTATAATCAACTAAAAGATCTTGGCCTGTGTATGACTGTAGTAAGTTTTATATTAGAACGTGCCTCTAAAGCTGCTCTAGCAGGCTCTTACCAAATTTGGCTGGGCAGGCAGAAAAGCACGACTAGTGAAGGTGAATGTTTACACGTGTTGGAAAGAGGCCCCATTAAACTTATATCTGTGTCACAAGTCTCGGAAACTGCATAAAGTTTCCCTCTCTGCTACGCGATACTAGCAGAACCCGAAACCCGACGTTGATTAGATGTATAGCTAAGATAAGCTAAGTTCGTCTCATATGAACTCTATTATGTTTTAATTACATTAAAATATACCCAAAAGTTAACATGGTAATTGAATGCGGTAGATATATGTGTTATGTACCTACATAATACATTTAGAGTTATTTTGGATTAAGAACTATCTAAGAGCGTTTGCTTAGTCAGATCTTTCAATTATATTTGGCGCCTCAAACCACTTTTCTCGACCGCTGCGGCATTAGGAGGCTAGTCTCTGGTCTCCGAACACAGGTATTCCAATTACAGGCTCACCATTATAAATAGCTTCAGTAGTTCCAAGTAGACCACAGTCCGAGAAGAAAGCTAACACTTTCGGATGTACTAGAACAAATCTTAGTTGTAAAAATAGATACTATAAATTTACTAGTTTAAATACTGCAATATCATAGAGATGTTATATTTAGTACTAATTATAGAAAATTTATAATTGTCTACTATTCTAATAATACTAATATTCAATGTGTATTCTATACATACAACCTTGACAGATTTCATTAATGTCTAAAAATAACATTTGTTTATATTCGGAGTAAACAATATAACAAGCCAATGATAGACATACCTACAGGTATAAAAGTATTATTATATGCCTATAAAATCTTTTCACGGGAGCCAACTAGAAAGAAGGATATTTTTCGGATTCTGTGTTGTTGCAACGTGTTTAATTTCTATTTCCATATAATTCTTTGTGGCAGTTCAGATAAACCTGCTATGATCGCTTCTAATTTATCCTTTGGTGTGTAGAGTAGTTCTTAACATTGATCCAATATTGATATAGATATTACCGTGTCAATTCAGTTCAGATTACAATAAAGTAATCGATACGTTATATAGATTTTTTTTTTTTTTTCGACCTGACTTACGCTGTTAGTCCCAGGGGCTTTGACAGCTTCACCGGACTTTTGGGGGCGAGTGCTGAGGGCACTCAGCCCCGAGGCAGCAGGCACAAGGGTACCAGGACGGCCGAACCTCGGCTAGGGCTGCTGCCGGTAAATGAAAAAGATTCATGATCCTGACTAACCAACAGGTTCTTTATTACTAAATTAGTGATACTAACTACGACCTTATCAGGTAAGCAGCTCAAGGGCCGCGAGGGTAGTCCCTTACAGAACCGTGTACTTAACGTGTGAGTGTGCAAGAATGGTATGCGGTGTGATGATGTAATCTCAGTGATGTAGAGTGTCACTGTATCGCGCGAGCAGAGTCACTCGAGGGCTCCTGCCCGGAGGATCGAACCTAGGCTCAGGCGTCTGCGGAAGGAGGCCGCGGCGGGTGTGTGGGAGCGAAATTATCCACTCGGCCTCGGCGGCGAGGACGGCGGTTACGCGGACGTGTGCGCGGACACGTGCGATTGGTGGAGACGGCAGGGAGAAGCGCGTTTAATCTCGTTATTTTATCAACGACGTCGGAGAAGCAGTTACGTGGCCGGCGAGCAAAGCCTTTGGCATGCGGATTGGAAGTGTAGCTAACTGCGTGTACTATTTTGGGGTTAGGATGAAGTTCGGCATTTGCAAAAAAATTCTTTGTAATGTCTTTAATATATGCATACATGGACGGAAGGTCCATGTCTCTATGGAGATCTACATTACGGACGTAAAACGGGGCTTGGACGGCTATGCGCATGAATCTGTTTTGCAATACTTGTAGTTTGCGAAGGGTGGTGCGTGAAGCGTGAGCGAATACGGGGCAACTGTAAGTAAGTATGGGACGGATGCATACTTTGTATATTGTGACGTTATATAGATGTTGTTAGTAAAGTAGAGCATGATAATAGGCATGACATATATTATTATTCATGATATTCACATTTTTAAATAGGTAAAAGTGACATATTGACTTTAACGGGATCTCGATTCGCCGAATATTAACATAGTCTGCTATGAACAAGTTGTAATTATAATATTGTTATACGTTAAGCTGAGCATGCTTCCTAGACTTATTTTAAACTTTATCAAACCCTATTTGTGCACCACTAGGGATCAGCTTTAGACCCGTTTTTATTACTTTTTGTTATGGATGCACTTACATCAAATATACAAGAGGTGGCATCATGATGTATGTTGCTTTTTATATTATATTTTATATAAAGAGACGATCAACGATAAAGCTAACATTATAAAGAGTCGATCAACGATCAAGCTAACAGAATACTATGATGACAGTTGATAGAGTAGATTCGAAGAAAAAAACATGTTGTGTCCACCCTACCTAGATGAAATAAGGGTTATAAAAAAAAAGCTATTACTTTCTTCTTTTGATTTATTATGTTTCAGCATGACGCAGTAAACAGGGTGTTAGGCAATCGCTCTCGAAAACAAAGACAGATGATAGCACTAATGATACCACTAATGATGACAGAAAAAAACTCGATCCTGTTAAAAACACCCTGATTTTTTGAAAATGTTTTTAGTATTATTCACATTTCATCAAGTTAGTACAGCTAAATGAAATGAGAATTTCTTAAAAAATACATCAATTTGCTAAATAAAATATCTCAGCAAACATGTAACGAACCCCCTCCCCCTAATCACCTAATAATCGGGACCTACATCTACGTTGTAAATTAAAGACAGATGTAGTAAAAAAGCTTTTTTTTAATTTGATACTCAGAAAACATAACACGACCGAAGTCGGTACCATTAGAACTTAATTGAATACATGACAATAATAATACCATCAGTTATAAGAAATATCAAATAAATTATAAAAAAAATCAAGTCAGTCTAAAATTATGGTATTAATATAAATAGATTGCAATTATATCTAGAGGAAATATAACTAACTGTATCAAATATACATTAATATGACCAGTTTGTTTTTTAACTTTTAATGCTTCTCGTGAACTCTCTTTTAGTATTGGAATGTATACACTTAATTAGTACAAACTTATTATACTCAAAAACTCCAGTCGGACAGAATTTTCTGTTTATTGATTGTATGTAAAATAGTATTTTTTGTTATGTAAAACTACAATAAAAAAAAACTGTAACATTACAGGATATATTTTAAGCAGTACAGTGGATTTCTGTACAGTAGGAATGTAAGAAAACGTCCTATGATATTTTTTCTTGGCCGAATTTACTAAATCCTTATAACTTGTATATATTACCTAATGTAATAAATCACGTACTACATAGACCAGAGATGGCCAGTGAATAGATCTATTGTTTTAGAGTCTAGTACATAGGGATCAGTGTTTCTCAAGATACATATAAGAAAACTAGCTGGTCTCCCCGACTTCGTTAGCGTGTTTTGTTTAAACGCACCTGTTCATAAAATGCGTTTTCACAGGCTGCTACGTCGCGAAAGGAATATTCATCCTATTTAGATAACGTTACATCTTACAAGTTAATCTAAACAAATTATTCACAATAATAAAGACCATAAGGCGATAAGCATAGTGAATCGGCCCCAGAAAGCTATCCGGGTCATCATTTGAGGGTATATTGGTCCTAATATGATTATTTATCCTGCAAGCTTCAGACCTTTAGCTACTTTGGTTTTTGAATAAATCAGAAAACCCTATTTTTTATACCCTCAAATGATGACTCGGATATCTTTCTGGGGCCGATTCACTATGCTTATCGCCCTATGGCCATTATGGTTTAGCCAGAATCTCACCTGATGTTAAGTGATCAAGTGGCTTAAGATGGTAATACGCTAAGCATAGTAGGGGAACTCGCCTTCAGGTGCAGTTACCTACTGGAACAAAACTTTGTGTCTTTTTAAACTTTCTCGTATTGTATGCATTATAATATAGAAATTAAATACGGGTCTAAAATGCTAGTTACATTTCAACGTCGAGCAATTATTAAAAAGTAAGTCACGTTTTAGACCCGTATTTAATATCTATATTATAAAACTTAAGGTGTTTGGTAGCAGTTTTATACTTGAGTCTACTACGCTTATGTCGTGAGGAACTTTACAAGTATACAATTAAAGTATCTTAATATATATATCATAATATTATAATAGTACCATATTTATGATATTTTTTTATTCCAATATTTATTAAATTAATTATGTGTTGGAAATAAATTTAAATGTAATATTAGGTAAAATAGAGATTTTACAGTAGTACTGTATAGATTTTGGGCCTTTTTTTGTTAACACACAAACATCTCGGAAGAGGTGTGAGATTTTATTACAAATCTTTCCATCTGTTTGCTTTATAATGTTACGAATTCATGAGAAATGCAAATTTCATATGCGACTTATTATTTCCATTCGTGAACCCAATAGGTTTAATCGGATACCGTTCAAAACTCATTTCAATCAGCATCTGGACTTTATAGTAAAAAAAATGATAAACTTACGATCATATGTACTTCGTTCCTAACGTTCAACTAACCTAATTATTTGACAGTTCAGATAAGATTAGCATTTAATATATTGGAAAATAAAGTACTGCGCAAATATCGATAGTCTTTTAGATAAACTTATTATGGTATCCTTAAAAAATATTGATTGTGAATTCATTTTGTCTTCAATTTATTTTTTGGTCTTTTAGATTTTTTGATAACAACAAGAGAATGTATTTTTTTAAGAGTGTATATAAAGGTCAAAATGATGCCAGAAAAAACGCAAAATATATCTAAGTACAGATATTGGTAGAAAGGTACATCGGCAGCTCGCGTTCTAAATGTAAAATTACGATGTCGCGCTGCGAACTCGGTCCAATAAATGGCGCTATCCATTGCAGACACTGGGCGGTCGCGCCAGGCCTCTGACAGTTGTTTTACTTTATTTTTAAACCTGAAATCATAAAATTAGAACAGTTAAAACTCAATAAAAATTGCAATACAATAAGACACATAAATTGGTTATATATATTGTTAGAAGTTACTTTTAGGAGGGTAGTTGATGACACAGATTAGTATAGACGACAACGTTATCGAAGGGACGTAAGGTATATATTTTTTTATTATTGACACTGTTTTGGTATTTATGCTGTAAATCATTATCAGGAATGGTTTATACGGGGCACGAAGAGAAACACGATTAGTGAAGGTTAGTGTTAACGATCGTCGGTAAAGGGGCGCCCCTTAAACCCACATCCGTGTCACAAGTCTCGGAGACTACTCGGTGTTTTCTCCTCTCTCTGCCACACGATGGACCCGGCACCCGCATAGTTAATCCATGATTTGCTAAGAAGTTTGTATCTCACCGATCATTGTTGAAAAAAGCTGCGCTTCTGATTTCTAACGCTATTATTTAAAATGTATTACACGGTAGTCATGTATCTTGAGCTAATTAAAGAACTTCGTAACTGTATTATATTATATTATATTATATTATATTATATTATATTATATTATATTATATTATATTATATTATATTATATTATATTATATTATATTATATTATATTATATTATATTATATTATATTATATTATATTATATTATATTATATTATATTATATTATATTATATTATATTATATTATATTATATTATATTATATTATATTATATTATATTATATTATATTATATTATATTATATTATATTATATTATATTATATTATATTATATTACGTCACTTACTCTGGATTCAGAATTATCTTGAATTTTTCCAAGAGCGTCTCCTTAATTAAATCTTTCATTTGTATTTGGACACCCAAACCACTTTCCTCAACTGCTGCGGCATTAGCAGGCTGGTCTCCGAACACAGGCATTCCAAGCACCGGCACGCCGTGATAAATAGCTTCCGTAGTGCCAAGTAGACCACAGTGCGAGAAAAAAGCTAAAACTTTAGGATGTGCTGGAATAAAAAAAAATTACACAACATAAATTACAGTTTTAAAATACTGACATTTACAGTATGTACTAATTATATAAAATTTATGGTCACATTTTTCCTAATATATTACACATTATAAAATAACAATTTAGGTTTTCTACAATTTTATGATTGTGACAAAATTTCTGAAACTGACTGACGTAACAAATTATTTTTATACTTGAATATTATGAACATGTGTTTTATACAATACATACAATGTCCTTAATGTCTTGAAAATGACATGTGTTCTTATTTCAAGTAAACAAAATGAGAATCCAATGATATAAATGTATTATCATATACCTAAAATATCATTTTGCGGTAGCCAATTTGAAAGAAGGATATTTTTCGGATTTTGTGGTAGTGTCTTTTCTTCCCATTTCCATATAACTCTCTGCGGCAGTTCAGATAAAGCTCCTATGATCGCTTTTAATTTATCGTTCGGTATTGTGGTTGCTTTTAACATTGAACCAAAACTGACATAAATGACACCGTGTTTTGATTTTTCAATAAATTTCTCTATATCCTGTAAAATAATTAAAATAAGTGTTAAATATCACGTCTACTGCTTATTGACGTGGAGACATAATGATACTAGAAACATAATAATACTACATACTTTTAATTAAAGAAATGATTTAACTACGTACATAGCCGTACATACGTACATAGTACAAGCCATAAAAGTGCGAGTGGTAGTGATCTGTACCCAATTATTTTGGGGCCATCATGTACATAGTGATAAGCTCGTTACTCTGAACTTCGTTTAGGTAACCACGTTTTGGCATTAGCTAGTATATATTTAAGTGTCGGGAGGCTTGATGATGACTTGTCAAGGACTACACAAAAGAGTCACTTAATGGTTGCCTCTTAGTTTTTATATTGTAATTTGTTTACCATCAAGTATATTGCCGTGCTAGCACAAAAACGATGACTTTGATCGGTCTTGTTAAATATAAACATTTTACTGGTTCTGTTATAAAAGTCATACATATTGATTTTAAAAACATTGTGTACATTAATATTAAAATTACATCATTATTACGTTCTATAACTGGTATAACACTGTTCCTATTTTAATAATGTCATCTTAGACCGATTTCAGCCACGGTGACCTCTCAACTCCGTTCTAGAATCGGAGTCTTTATACAGAATCGGTCATTTGCGCAGGATATATCAACGTGCACAAGTATACTCCTTCTGGACCGAGTGGAACGGAGACCATTATTATCGAAAAAAGACTAAGACAGATGGAATAGTATAATGGTGAGCAATTTACAAGGAGTCTGTATTTTTTCAGACTCGCCTTCTACGATATCCACGGAAATATATAGAGTGAATCTATTCTACTCCGCCGGCACCACGCGACATGTTCCTATTTTAGGTTTTAGGTAACGAAATAATTATTAGGTAATAATTTTTAACTTATTTTATACAGTTTTTATTACGCTTGGTTCGCATGACTACATATATTTACATAAGTGGAAGGATCTGTATAAACAGATGGTAAGTCGTAGATACTTTTTGTTAGATATAAACGCAAGCCAAGCAATAATACCAAACACAAAATGTTCCGATGTCCATCCATCCATTTCTTTATATTATTATAATTGAAATTTTCGTAGAAGTAACGCATAATTTATACGACTTTGGGACAGTGCAGCTTGCTATTAGTGAAAAAATTTATTAGTGATATAGATTACATTACGGCTAACAGCGTATGTCAGTTAAAAAAAAAAAAAAACAAAAACAAAATAATAATCTACGTAAATATTATAGAAGAGGGTTATTAGGTAATTTTCGAAATCACTAATCCCACTTTGGAAATTGTTAAAATTTCGAAATATCGATATTAGCAATTTGGTGCTATGAAACTTTTTAACTTTTTAGTAGAAAATTAAATTTGCTACAAGTTTGTCATTCATATTTCATTGCCCAAGATTATACCATAAAATGCCTCTGAGCTGTAGAATATTAAAGAAAAAAAAATCAAGGTTTTTATGTATATTATATGGGAAATCATTGTACGTCTTGGTGGAGCACTAAATATTAATGGCGCAAATTTAGAGTTTTTTTTAAGTATATTCCACAATATATCGAGATGGGCGTGAAAAAAAAAATTGTCCTAAAAAAGCACCCTACTAACTGCTACTAACTATATATGTATATGTATATTTATATATATACTGACATCTATCGCGTTATTATCACTTATCGACATAAAAAGTATCATATCTCTCAAGTTACATCGGTCAAAATCACCGATCAAAATCGGTTCAGTAGTTTAGGAGTTTATTGCGGATAAACAGCGTGACACAAAAATTGTATATATAATAAAGAATATACATGCTTTGTTATACAGTAGAACCGTTATAAGTCCAACATCAAGGGAGACGCTAAAAAATTTGAGTTATAGAGTTTTCGACTTAGGCGGCTTTTGATTTGACATACAGAGGTTTTTTTACAGTTAAGGCTTTATGGACATAATCTCACCTAATCTTAAGTGACGATACGGCCCAAGTTGGTAGACACTCTAAACCTAGGGAGGCTCTAGCTCTCAAGTGCAACTGCTGGAACACACCTACTGGTATTTGGCGGCAGATTTTCAACTTGAGGGTGGTAGCTAGCTAGGCGGGCATCAGAAAAAGCCCTACTACCATGCTATGGTTTCCTTTCGATGTTTTCCTTCACCGAAAGCTCAAGTTTATTGTAGATGTTTGGATTCGAACTCACGTCCCTTGACGCAAAGTCGTACATACTACCACTGAGCTATCATCGCTTCAAAAAAGGTTGGTATTAATTCTTATAAATTTTGAGATAGAGACGTAAAATAAATAAAAAATCAAGTTGCTGAGGTGACCATACATTTTTATTTATTAAAGATCATCAATATTTCAAAACATATGCAAAATAAAAAATATATAATTTAAAAAAATCAGTATTTTTTTTTTGTTTAGATAATTCAGTTGTTCTCTATCTATAGCATTGTCTAAGGTATAAAGAGCGGAAAATTCATGTTCTTCAGAGTTGCTGGTTTACTCTATGAAAATCCGTAAAATATTCAATGCGGTTCTTGCCTAATTGATGGAAGCCCATGGAGCACATGTAGTATTATTCGAGTTTAGTTTCCTGAGCTACTGAATCTATAATGTCCCAGCAGTCATAACTCCATCATCGCACATAACAAAGTCCTCAAAGGATGTTCCTGATTCAGACATCACTGCATTGCATTCTGCAGGAGATGAAATATTTTCGGTTTCAGCATCTTCTGTTGACGACGATAAAAAACCACAGTATACATAACAATTTTTTATAGTAGGCGCAGTTACATTACGTCAAGCTTTGTCAGCCATTCTCATGGCATACAATACATTTATAGTAGAATTATTTTTTCCTCCATATTATCTAACATGTTTCTGACAATTTTTTTCGATATAATCACTTGAAGTTTTTAATGATATCTTGATCCATAGGCTGTAATTTTGATGTGGTCTTGTCGGGCAGATATTGGTTTTTAACAGCTTTCATTTCTGGAATATTATTATAGGCTGTACAATGATTAAGGGATAACAAGATTTTTCTTTTTTCTTTAGGCATTTTTTTATCAATATTTATGAGCCAGTCTTTGAAAATTGCAGAAGTCATCCATGCTTTTTTATTTGCTTCATATTCCATATGATTAGATTTAGACTAGATTTAGATTTTCAAAAACACGAGGTTTTTGGATTTGCCGATGACCAATAGTGAAAGTTTTTCTGTTCCCGATATGTTTCTTGCTAACATAATAATCAAACGTTCCTTGATATGCTTCCAACCATGCCATTTATCAGTTTTAAAAGTTAGAGCCTTATCAGGAAGGCATTTAAAAAACAGCCCTGTTTCGTCAGCATTAAAGGTATTGTCAGGTTCGTAATCATGTAAGAAATCTTGCAATTCACTTTTCCATTTGTTATAGGATGAAATGTTGAAATTTGCACTTTCCTCACAAACTTTTTTAAAAACAAGTTCATGTCTTTTTTGAACTTTTCTAGCTATCCATGACTGGCCCTGAACTTAGCGAGTCTCAATGATTTAGAGTATATTTTTTCTTGTTACAGTGGTCCAATGACATTGATATTTTGGCTACGACACTGCACAAACCAATTAAGTAAGCACTCCTCCAAGACCGGAAATTTTGCAATTCGTCGTCTTTTACAGGACAAACTTTGACCGTTTTGTATATTTGTAATGATGTCTGATTATTTTTTATTATTATTGACAGAGTACTCATTTGCAGTCCAAATGGTTCAGCAATACCTTTTTTCTTTTACAGCTCTTCACAGTTTCGAGCACTTCTAATTTTTCAGTGAGACTCAAAAGTTTTCAGTTTACGTTTCACAGCACTTATGTTTCAACAATTTTATTTGTAAACTGCTGTACAAATTGATGTGTATTGCAGTAGAACCACTATTCTAATTCTGACAATACTTCTGAAACAAATTCACTACCTCTGACAATATTTCATTCGACAACAAATGACTTGCTTCGCTAAAGTTCAAATAAAATCAAAAATGGTAAAATTAAATACCTGACACCAAGCAAGCAAACATGTGTTAATGTGAGTCATAAATTTGTGGTAATTCTAATAATTATATACTCCTAAATTGTTTTCTAAGAAACAATGGTGTGCTTACACTGTCGGCGAATTCTTAAAGTGGGTAACTTATTTTTCTTCGAACTACAAACGTTCTCAAATAATCGACTCGTAAAGTTTGTAAAATAATATATTTGCTATGTTCGCGATACAGAGGTAAAATTTAATTTTTCGAGTTATTGAGGGTAAATATGTACCAAAATGGCTTGGAGGGAGTCACTGATTATTTCGACTAATAGAGGGTTGACATTTCGAGTAATGGAGGTTTTTGTGTTTGAAGGGAAGGGAACAAAACATTTTTTCGAGGTTAGGAGGTTTTCAACTTATCGAGGTTCGCTTAGCGAGGTTCTACTGTATTATTACCCTAACCTAATGTGGCTTACATTAGGTTAGGGTAATAATACAGTAGAACCTCGTTAAGTGAACATCTGGAAACATCTGGTCAGCAGTGTACACATAGACATTTCCATAAATAGTATCAAAAGTAACATTACCAGCACGCAAATAATTAATTAATGTAATTTACATTATTTAAAGAAATAAATAAATGAATTATAGAAAAATATGTACAGAATTTAAAAAAAAAAACGGACCGTGCTTAAGTACATTGTACAGTTAACTTTTAAAATATTTTTTCCAATAGGTAACATTATCACAACAACATAAGATAATAAAATGAACTAAAATACTAAAGTAATATAAAAAGTGAAATATATAAAAATCAATTCAACTATGACATTCTAGTTTCCCGTGAAACTAGATAGTTTTGCAGTATAGGAAATTAGATTTTAAACTACTTACTGTTGGTAAACTTTTAGGCGTCGTCACGTGGTAACCACCGACTTCTATTACATTAGAAGGTAACAAGGTTGTTCCTGATAGTAAGAAGTTCTGATAATGAAGCATGAATTTTATTTCACCGGCTAACTCTTCTAGGGGTGGTACATCATCAAAATATTGCGATAGTGTGTTTTGGTCGACTCTTTGTGAAAAATATTTAAATAATTGAGTGAAATATGTATGAAATATAGTTCTTTCTAATCTTTGGTAAAACGTGGGCCTTGTCCCCCCTTCTAAGAAATGAAAGGTTACGTAGGAAGGGTTGTAGTTAAGACCAAACCGTGCATAGTGATAGGGCATGAAAACATGGGAATTTATACCGACTACCGGTGCTCCCAATTTGTACGCAAGACCTAAGGCACAATCACTATTAAACTGTTCTAAAACGACTACATCGAACTTGGTTTCAGTTTTCCACAAAGCTTGCACTTTTTCATGTTTCAGAAGCACTATACAATTTTCCACACCAGTGTTAACCAAAAATAAACTAATACCTATAATCGACATATAAGATCGCTCTATAGGAAATACATCTTGTAGTATTTCGATTGTTCCAGCTAAACTTATATCATGATAATTTTCTATTGGGTTCTTTTGTGGAAAATGCGATATAACTGTTAGGTTGTGCCCTCTTCTAGCTAACTCTCGCAGATAAGTTTGAAAAACGAAGAAATGGCTTTTTCCTTGGTAGGGAAATATTCCTAGTATATTCAATCCATACACTTCACTAATTAAGCAACTTATTGACACTAGGAAAGTAAACATATTTAAGTGTAATCGCATTTTCAGAGTAAAAGTATGGTTATACTAGCGTGTGTCAGAACTTAACAATTCGAGCGACTGCTCTAGCTATACTCTACTGGGTGCAATAAGTTGAGTCCGTCTTACATCACGGTATCTACTAACCAAATAAAAATGAAATCTAGTGTTGCCAGAATTTTTATACCCACTTATACAGATAATAAGTAGAAGTAGCCGATAAAAATCATAGATTGTATGTTATTAGATATTGAGTGCATCAATACATGACGTTAGTGTTTCACAATTATGATTAAGCTATTACCCGACATCGTAATCTTTATCGAGCAATACTAATCAACAAAACAAATTTATACATTAAGTAAAATGAGAGTAATTAAACTATTTCTGTTTATACAAACATTGTAGTTACAATGCTATAGATGACTTGTCAGTGAATAACCAGTATAAATATCATTCGAATAAATTATATTCGTACAAACACATTCATACGTACCAAATATGTGGGATGTAACGATTTTGTACGACTAACTACTAACTACATGTATATTTATCTTTAAACCAAATTACTGAATTTCGAGTAATAAGTAAACAATAAGTGCAATTGTTTGTATAGTCAGTTATTTTAATTTTAATTTACGAAATGACTAGTTAATTACGATAATAATTGTCGTGATATTAGACTAAGGATTGGTTTTGGAAGGAAAACATTAGGGTAGATAAGATTTCTCAACTCCTTTTCCCTTCTCTTCTTATATAATATTCAGTATCGTTTGTCTAAATTAAAAAACAGAGTTAGAAATATTTGTAAAATAAGTTGTCGAAGTGCACATTATAGATTGAAGAAAACCAATCAACATCCAAAATAAAATTAGATTTTTTAAAATACATTTTGACTTCTACAATATTAGGTAAAAATGGGTTTCATTCACTTCCCCAAATGAAGGCACGTACAGATTTTTTTAATCCACCTCCTTGGCTTCGCCACCGTTACGTAATTAATGAGTGTCCCATTACATAATGAACATGATAATTTACCACCGTATACCATTTACCATGACAATAATCGTTTTATATTACATTGTTACATCATTAGAATGATTCTCGAACGTAGTTTTTCATCGCCAACACAATCATTACTAATTAAGTTCAACATATTAAATAAATACTATTTTAGAAATAATATACTGAAATTTATTTCACACATTTTTAATGCCAAGCGTTCTCTTTTTTGCTCCATGTTGGTTCTAGGGCAGACAGGTTATCTGTTATAATAAACCAGATTTATCTTCTATAGTCTGTAATCGAAATAAATTTAAATATACTTACATCAGGCAGTTCCTTCGGTTTGGCAATATGATAACCGACAACTTGAATAGGATTAGAAGGCAGCGCACTGGATCCCGACATTACACAATGTTGATATAACAAAATAAATTGTATGCCACGAGCCAATTCTTGAAGAGGTGGGATTTTATCAAAATATTCTGCTAATATTTCTTGTTCGTCGGCATATATAAATTGTTTAAACATTATGTTGAAAAACAAATGGCAAATAATTCGTTCTAGTCTTTCGAATATGTTAGGATTGGTACCGCCTTCAGTGAGAGGAACACAGTATTTATATTCCCAATCGCAAACCGTTCATTGTACCAAGCATCAATCCGTGTGATGTTACTCCAACAATTGGGGTTTCAAGTTTATACGCTAATCCTAATGCGAATCAATATTAAGTGCTTCTGTGACAACTACATCAAATTTAACTTTATTATTCCATAGTTGTTGTTACCTAGCAATAACTTAGTTTTCTGAACTAGTTTCGATTAGAATAACCACAAAATTTAAAAGACTCTTTAATTTCTCTCTACTAAAATCGTTGCTTCTGTTCCTTCTTTCTTAATAAAGTTAATATTCGTATAATTTTACTACAGAGGTTTTCTTTTGGAAAATGTGATCAATGTGATAAATTGTATCTACTTTCCGCAAGCTTTTATTAGTACAGTTGAAATACGTAAAAGTGATTTTTAGCTGGATATATAAATACCTCTAATATATTTAATGTAAACACTTTAAACTTTAAAACTTGTCAAAGTTCATGTTGTAAACTTGTGTAGTTTTATTGATAGTCAATCGTGCTCTTTGCAGTCTCGACAAACACTGAGCTAAGTTTTGTTGTAACATTCTTCGTTTATAGGTACTTGTGCGAATTTATACAGGTTTTATTATATAAATTTACTTATCTTTTCAATTTAAACATAGATGTTGTAATAGATGATGTTTTTGAAAACATGTTAAACAATGATGTGGTTTTTACAATGATAACATTATGTATAAAATAATATGTAATATTATTGCATTATATGTGGTTATTAAGAGCATTGTAAAGTGCAATTCACAGTTATATTATGACATAAATTTAAACGGCTATTTATTACTATGTAACTACGTGGACTAAATAAAAATTAGAACATAAATCCAAAGAATCAAATATTACTGTTTTAGTTTATTAGTAGATGGCATCAGTTGCTAGACAACACCTGTTCATTTTTCAAATTTAAATAACTTAATATAAATAATTTATAACGAATAGCATATTAAATAAACAAAATATAGTCAAAATAAATAAACTAAATATACATACTTATACATATATACATACATACATATATACACAGCGAATTGTGATAAACAACAGTCATAGACAAATAAAAGCCAAAAAGGAACACAATAATACATTATGGTGAATCACAATATTTCTTTTAGAATTACATTAATATAGTTCCTATTATCATAAATTTGAGTTAAAGCACTTGACACATTAATTTTGCTCTTTGGGTGTTAATTGAGTACAGTATTTTTTTGTTGTGTTACGTTTAATTTCTATGTAATACATTAGTTTGTAGTTTTGTACTTCATTTTATTAACAACGTATTAACATATTCAACGTATTGGAACGACTTTGAATTATGTGACTCATATTGTCGGAGAAGCCGGATTGCCAGTATACGTAGGTTCCTACTTATATTTAGTATATTTCATTATTCGCATAAAGCTTTGAAATAATCTTACTTCAAACGTTGATTGATTTATTCTCTCTTTTACAGTAGAAGATACATTTAGTAACATTACGTAAATAAACTAGTAAATACAGATCTAGACACAACTAATGTTTACGTCTTTCAATCGGAATTTGTGTTTTACTTTTATACTTAAGCCATGATTAGGTAAAAGGACTAGTACTATAACTATACTCTGTTCCGTATTTATATATATATATAACTAGAGTAAATAAAAAGCGGCAAAGTATTTTATATTTATATTAAATGCAATAAATATAACAATTAGTCAACAAAATAAATATATCCTTAATACTCCGTGAGTTCTAGTGCTTGAAACTTCTTATCGTATAATCTTTTATACAAACGTCTACCGAAACCACAATGAACTAATGAACATCATTCAAATTTTACCCTTTTTGTTCTTCTTTCTTCAGTCAATTCCTGAGAACTGCTGTCACTGCTACAGCAACAACGGCAAACAGATAGTAATTTGTATAAAACATAATAAAGGATATATAAAACAAGTGCCATAAAGGCAAGGACATCTAGTTGTAGATATAAGTACCACGATACTTTTGCTGAATTGGGTTGTAAGTTTGGTGCGCCGTGGTATCTTGCTACGTATTCCGTCCAATAGAGGGCTGTCTCCATAGGCGAAAGCGGTCGGTCGTGCCACGTACGAGATACAAGCTTAGACTGGCTTTGTGTTCTGAAATGAAAAAAAAATGTAGTACCGCTGTAAAGTGATAGAATTATGTGTAATGATAAGCACAATGCTTTACATTCAATATTAGCCTGTAGGCCTTTAAGCCGCTAGATATTTAGTGGCTGATGTCGAAATGCGACAATCAAATAAACATCAATATAAAAAATAAATTTTAATTTATTTGTTTAACTGTAACGACTTTATCATTATGATTCTTTATACGGATTGAATAAAAAAACCTCTTTACTTGTCTTGGACCTGACTTTGCTGCACACCAAGGAATTTTCTTTTTTAGAAAACGTTTATTTATTTTTAATGAAATCGTTTACTCGTATTATTATTATTATTTGCACAGTTTTAAAGTAGATTTACAACATGAACCACTTATATACCTTTGAGATTTATGGGCGAAAACTTCTCCTGTTTGATATTTTGCTTTAACAAAACAATTGAAGTATTTTTAATAAGAATTGTTTTTATTGATGGAAACGGGTGCACACATATTTCAAATCGGACTATTCAATAAAAAGTAGCTATATACATACCATATGATATGTCATCTAAATTAAAAAATAAGAAAATTTCATAAATCCTTTTGTAGGTGATGACGTCTGACTGTCTTTAAGTTATGATGGTTCAACTAATTAAAACACAATCACGATTTACAAATTAGTCAACCTTCCGTTGAGCAAATTATTTATATTTTTTAAAATTCTATAAATTTAAAAATAATTGTAACTAATGTTATAGAATTTAGGTAAGTTAAATAAGTTAAAAATTCAGGAAACCTAAATAATTTGATGAAAAGCACCTAAGCTTGGGGAAACATTTTTAGGTGGTTATTTAAAAAGGTGTCAAAAACTGTGTACTGATTAATTTTAAGCTGTAGGCTCATGTTCAATATCTTAATTTTCCAAGAACATAGCGCATTTGTATTGCTATATCCTTAAATTAATACAGCAATAATCTTTACCGTGTAGATTAAAACTTTATTGGTGGTACCTTCCTGTTTGTGTTTGAATACATGTATTTGCGTAGAGATATCTAAACTATCTGCCTTACTTATATTACTGGTATAGTTTCGTTGACGTCTAAATATAAGACACCGCACATGTAATGGGACAGGGACATGTTATCTATAAGTTACTTAGTGCAATTGCGTGTTGAATGTAAAGATATTTATGTTGTGTTGTTCATGGTATATTTTCGTTGACAAGTAGTTTGAGTGAGGGTGAATAAGCAACTGATCTTTGAAATATAGGATAACAATCAGAGTCGTTTACTTAACAGGAGATCACGAGATTAATGCAATTAAAACTAAAACTTACTCTTCACTTAAAGCTTCATTGATGGCGTTTAATAACAGTTCTTTTTTCAAATGCTCATACGGGACAATTGTTGCCATTCCAGCGTCTTGCATAGCCGCAGCGTTGCCATATTGATCACCGAATAGTGGTATAGCTACTACAGGAATGCCAGCGTCTATCGCTTCAATTGTGCTCAGAATTCCGGCATGAGAAATAAATACTTTAACGTTATCATGTTCTGGAAACAAAAATATAACACATTATTTAAAAATATATATAATACAAATGTACGAAAAAGGAAATTGCGCGAGCGTCAATGTGTTAGCAGTCGATAATCGCAGTCACATGTCTATTATCTTGGTCAATTCTTTAAGCTACTGTTTATATAAAGTGCATAATATATTTTATCTTCTAAAAGATCTTCGCCCGTTTACGACTACAGTAAGTTCTGTATTAGAACGTGCCTCTAAAGTTGCGCGGATTTTACGATCACGCGCGTATGACGGACAAAACGCGAATAAAGTCGGAGGCTGCGGTTAGTTGTCTATATATACAAGTAACTTCTTTCGACTCATCACCCGATCTTCAATACTGTATGCTAGATTAAGTGAATATATGGATGCATATTTTTTCCACAAAATAGATATCCAATAAGAATGGATTTTACGATCACTGGGGATTCATGGGAAAAACGTGAACGATGTTGAGAGAACCATAAAATAAAACAATTACCCAAAATATAACACAAGTTTCAACATCATTGTTACCGAAAACTACTTACTAAATGTGGCATTTTTTTTAAATATCGAACAAAATGAGAGCCACAATTTTTAAATTCACAAAACTTTAATAAAAAATTCCAAAGTGGAATTATATTTATACTCCTACACTCTAAGAATTAATCGACCCGGCAATGGTTTACGAAGGAAAATTAGTTTAATTTTAATTTATATTATAAATAGAAGGTAAGTTAAAATATGTGCTTACTTAAAATGTCGTACTGTGGGAACCATTTCATGGTCATAACATTTCGGGGCAGATCTAGAATTTCCTTGCCGTCCCATTTCCAAAGTACTCGTAGAGAAAGTTTACGGAATGTTGCCAGCAACTGGTTTAGCTTATCGTCCGGAAGTGTCGAGTCCTTAACTGTAGATCCCAAGTTAATGTATATAACACCATGTTCAGCTTCATTTATGAATCTTTCTATTTCCTGAAATCAGTACAAATATAAATGAATAAACCGTATTTTTTTTTGTTATAACATCTGCCTATGCAGGCAATTTCACTAATGTAAAATAAGAAGGACAATTCACTAACGAATAGTAACAACCAAACTCAGACTAATTAATAATTGTCCTGTGTGGGATTCGAATCCAAACATTTCTGTGTAGCGATTTTAGCGAAGTAACTGCTTTAACCGCTGTGCTAAGCTATTCTTTGAGATACAAATAAAATTGGAAACCAATGAGTTAGAGGGGATATTATTGTTGCAATTATTATCTAATTAAATATTAAAAAACACCATTAAAGATAAAGTATTAAAAAGTTATGAGCTTAGTGAATTAAATTGTTTTTTTTTTTTATTAAATATTGGATCACAATATATAGTTATCATCGTGTTTTGAATAATATACAGAATTTGCTTACAGGAAATAACTTATAACGATAAGACCAAATTTTACGTTAAATGTATCGAACATTAACTAAAACAACACATAGTAAATAGTGTTCATTCGACAACCAGGAAAATTTAAGTACCTAATATTCAATATATTCTTATAATATCAACTTAACATAAATATAATCATCGAGAGGACGACAATCCATCACCAATCGCTACTGTCATGCCGGCCTGCAAATTAAAGCACTTATGTTTAAAAAAAGGTTATACATGTATTTTGCATTCAAGTTGGAAGAAAATGTACTTACATTAATAATATTGTTGTTTTATCCGTGTAATATAATATTATATTAAGAGAAGTTACAAGCAGCATTATCGATAGTGTAGGAAATTAGCTCTGACTTGGCTTCTGAGTCATTAGGCATATAAATTATCTAATTATATAAAAGGTCGTCACTGCTCTATGTCGTGATAATACTACTAGAACTATTCTATTAACGTTGTTACTACCAACTAGATATTAACCACACATATAACGTATAAAATACAATGCAAATCCAATTATAACTTATCACGAACTTACCGTTGGTATAACTTTTGGTGGACGTATATGAATACCGCCGATGTCTATTACATTGTCAGGCCTGGCAACACCTCCGAATACAGACGGATGTGTGTTTACAAACGCCAAACTAGCATTTGTTGCTATGCTTTCTAAAGATGGCAAATTATCACCTAAATATTTATACAAGTACACGTGATCAGTTACTTGAGATCCAACGTAATAAACCCAGTTGGTTATATGGTATAAGATGAAACCTTTCAGCCGATCCAAAAACCACGGCCCCTTGCCGTACGGTACACTGGCTTGGCTCACATAAGCCGAATTGAAATTGATACCCAACCTGTTAAATTGCCATGACTGTATCGGTTGTGGATTGAAAGCTATGAATGGGGCGCTTAAATTTGCCGCCAAAGCAAGGCCGCAGTCACTATTATAAGACTCAACTAATATAACATCGAATCGAGGTCGTGTTTTTATCAAATATAACACTTGGTGATTGTTCATAAGAGTCTTACAATCGTCGTTCCCGGCTTTAGTTGCTACTAGAGTTTCAAAAGGCACTCGTGACACTTCACTTGTAATCACTGATTCGTAAGACAAACCTTTGTAATAAACTTGATTATCACTCAACAAAATGTCTTTGTAGGAATCTGGGGCATTCGGCATTTGAAAGTAGCTAATAAGGGTCACGTCGTGATTTCTATTCGATAGTTCTTGAAAAAGGCCCCGGTACGTCAAATAGTTATTCCGATCCAATGACGGAAATATTCCAAGTATTCTATAACATTCCGTTGAAAATATCGTTGCGATAAAATAGAAAATAAACGTCGCGAGTTTTGTCATTTTGAGGCGGACGCGTATGAGTTGTCGAACAGTTCAATGGTCACTATGGTATAAATTTGCTACGGCTTACGTATCTATCTAATAATAGGTAGTAGTTATGAGGTAATCGTTTCACTGACGCGATATTTGTTTCGTAAGTAACCGAAATATTCTATGACTACACGGTATGTCATTGATCGTGACCTCGATTCGATTTTAGATGCAAATAATACCGACGTTGAGGCCAACGCGCTGCGCCGCGTCGCGGTGACTCTGTGACTGAGCGAACTGATTGCTACAGACTCGTTATAAACTTGAAGTTTGTGTTTGTTGTCATATCAGCATTGTTTGTTTATATAAAAATCTACCGACATAATGTAGGTATATTATTGTGTACTAGTAGTAGGGTTGACAATATCTCTCAAGTGGATTACAATATATTTGAAATGACCTATAAAATATAAGAAACCTAATAATAGTATTTTATGAAAATAGTAAAAAGTAAAAATAGGTTTATTAATCAATTAAGAAAAATGTTTTTTTGCACTTCTTGTATCTTTTAATATTTTTAAATCGTTGTTGCAAAACCAATGTCTGCTATTGGCCAAAAGGTATAATTTTGAGATACACATTGAATAAAATAGTAGTTTTTATTTGACTGTGTCCTCGTTTGTGCACGCAGCATATTTTTTCAGTAATCACAGATTACCGTATATTGCTTAGAGCTACACAGCAGTATTTGTATACGATAATTTGGTTAGTAAACTACTTAACCGACCAAATATTGGTATAAAAAAAACGATATATTCGAAATATATTATATAGGTTATATATTACAGTACTTTTGGCAACCTTAACTGATAGGGTCAATAGTGATTACCACGTGCTTCACTCTGAACCGGGCCAGAAGGCGAATTAATATAATTAGGTCAAAGATATCAAGAGTACTATATTTCATTTTGTAAATTTGAGTTATATAAAACTATAGTTGACTGTCTTCGTTTTGAAGTTTTCAGTTAAACACGCAAAACAATGTGATTTATGAGATTTTCCTTTTTTGTTGCTATGTGAATCATATACTCGTTATGTCTAGTGTATTATCTACCGGGGCATTTAGATAATATTTATTTCCTTAAAGTGATTCGATCTAGCTTGTAAGTAAATAAAATTTTCAGTGGTACAAAGTGCATACATAGTTAAATTATTACATATTTAGGAATCTGTAATGAGTATTCAAACACTTTACTGACGTCTTTAATTTTTAGAAAAAAACTGGAAAGCACGTTAATTATTATTATGGTAATATAAACACACTATAATATATTTGTTTTAGAAAGTAGTTTTACTGCATTCAAAAGTACACAATTTTGTACTATTTAAAATTCTATGCGTATGCGAGGTTGCGAGGTTCTACAAATATGATCTTATAGCAGTATTAACTGTTATCATAGATTTTACTAATGGAGATTTCGGATTTGGATATGGTTAGGAAATTATTTCAGATATTATTCAGAAAAGGAAAATGGATACCATTTGTATAAGTATTAGTTACATTTTTTATTTAATTTTGGTGTTTTTCAGAGTCTCATTTAGCTTCATCTCTAAATATTTATATGGATTACGATTTACGATTTTAGATTCTTTTTATTTCTGATATCCAATAGTTTCTGTTACGATTATGGGGTTTCACAACATTTTCGCATATAACTGATTCAGTCCTATCTACGCATTCATTATGCCAGGAGTCGCCAGACTGGAAATCATTCTCCGTCGACCAAGCGTGACCTTACCGAGTTGCGTCATAGAAAAACACTATTGTTCAAGAATAGGTTTTTACCAGACACAAACACATACTTGAAGTATAGTATGAAGACTTCATTTATGACGTTTGACACTACTTGACCTGGTTCGAGAGGGAAGCAATGTAATTTGTCGCTTCAGATGTTTAGAAGCATCAAAATAACAAGGATTTTGGGTAAATTATAATATTGTTTGAAAAATTTCGAAACCTCATTAACATGCAAAAAATGTATGTATTAAAACAAGAAAATAAAAGGTGTAAATTTGCATTACACAAAGGAAACTTAATCAAGTACTAGTTCGGTTTGAACAGGTACTCATTTTCTTAAAACAAAAAAACGAACAGTAACCCAAAAGTTCCGATGTATTTTTGTCAAACTTAATAGTGGTTGGTGCTGACATCAATGTTGTTATGTAAACATTCGCATCTTTTATTTTAAATATAAATAAATTATTGATAATATGGACTAAATTTACTACGAATTTATATAGTGCTAAAGTTGCATTTATAAGGGTAAGTGTGAACGTAATACTTAAATAACGAAAATAATAATGTATTAGTTAAATATCTTTCCCTTATAAAAGCATCACATTATGTAGAAAAATACGGTAAAAAGGCTTTTTACTACAAGTTTCTTTCGGCTCACACGGTGCCTAATTTTTTATAAACGGGACCTTGACCCGGGTATGTACCGTTTCGTTTTGGTAGTACATGAGAAATTGTTTCTGGAAAAAATCCGCGTTCACCAGTGTTATACATTTACGGTAGTCTCATCATAAAAAAGGATAAGCCTGGAATGGAATATAGTGAATATAAACATAGGGAAAAAATTGTGAATTGATTAGTGTAGCAAATTCAAAAGTTTATATTTTTAAACATTTTCATAGTAATTTTTGTTGGAAGTCAAGTTTTATAATTTAATCAAGGAAGTTTATTGAATTGCGCAGTCCGTCCGAATATTTATTATTTATAGAATAGTAATAACATTTATTGTGCGAAGCTCGGAAAGAACTTACTATAGAAATAATCCTATGAATTAAGGTCTGAATGAAGTAACATTTATTTAATTAAAATTATGAATAAAACAGATAACTTTTTAAGATATGATGTGTCTACCTTAATAATTTTCAGTGTAGAAAAAGTACGACAATAACTTTCATAAATGCAAAAACGCGATGACTCGATAAATCAAACAATAACTGAATCGATAATTTCAAAAAAAATCTGATTGGTATTTTAAAAATAAAACATAGTAATGATAATCAAAAGAGACTAATTACAAAATACATTGTTTAAATCACATATCTTCGCGCAAAGTAAAAAAAAAGTTTTAAATAAACACAAAATAATATGTAACGTATTAAGAGTACCATTATACTTCATTTCAAAGTTACTGGTACTTCATTATTGGTTTTCTTATACCTTCTATATTTTGAAATATAAAATAAATGTCAAAGCAAACTTAAAATAATATACAAATGTAATTGTATAATAACGAATAAATAGCATTTTGTGTTGGCGGTGCCCCGACGAGACACCGTTGTATGGATTCAGATAAACAGGGCTGTGCTTTATGATATTTGTAAATAGATTTGATTATTTTTGAAATTAACATCGATTTTATTATTTTTCGGTCTTTGACATGTGTGAGAATATTCTTACACCTGTGCCTGGATGTTCGCATGGAACTAAGAAGTATTTTTTTCTGTTTTTGTAACTTTTTTCAATACAACTTTGCTCCTATTAGTGATAGCGTGATGTTAAATAGCTTATGACCCTCTTCAATGTACGCTATGTCAAATACAAAATTAAGTTTTAAAATTCGACTGGAACTACTAAACTTAGCACATTCAAACAAACATCTTTTCCGTATTATAATATCAATATAGAATGTATAAATATTTTACGCGTGTGGGAGGCTGTCAGTGAATATAACATGTTTATTCGAATACTCAGAGAACGAATTTTATTCGCATATTCATTTACGAGCCTATTTGCGTTTCCTGTTCATACGTGTTCTTTAATGCATGACAGTGTGGAAGACTACACGAAGCGTCGCAGATCCCGGTGCTTTTATATTTGTCAAAAAACTGACAAAGGTCGAAAAAGCGCTAATGTTATTAAAACTTTTTTTTTTTTGTGGATGTTCCTATAGTTTTGCATGTTATAACCGGATGAAGAATAACCAGGTAGAATCACGATTCGTTGCACACCTATAGCACAATTAAATGACAAAGGGTCCTAAGCGAAACGTGCAGTAGGCTGGCTTAATAGCAGCGACTGGTGATGGATTGTCGGTTTCTCAATAGGTGCCACTGATTTCTAATTGTTCTATGCTTAACATTTAGCATGGTGCCATAACTTTGCCGTGTGAATATTAAAAACAATCGACAGATTTGCCACAATCATGTTTAGCCTTTTCATAAACTGCAGTTTTTTAAGCTGCGAAAATACAGTTTATCCGTATAAAGCCAGTGTAATGATTATAGATATAGGAGTTCGATTTCAACCGCGGTCGTGAACGGACGTGTCCGTGAGCTTTCGTTGATTGTTCTCGAAACCGATCGCGCTGCGTCTTACCGCGCCGCCTATTGTTTCTTTGTGCTGTTCTTACGTCTTATCGGCAATAATCCGTCTATTGTTGCCGACATTCCAGTTCGTGTTACCGATAATTAGTCCTTTGTTAATCTCAACCTATTGTTTGGTTATCGTGTCAAGTTTATATTGTGAGAGATATCTTACTTTATTATTGCGAATTCCAAGTATTGCTTTTCGTCATTGTGAATTTAGTGCAGTGATTAAAGTGCCAACACTGTAAGTACGCCGGTCACCGGCTACCAACAAAGGTAAAACTTACTTTCCCTTAAGCCTTTTATTACAGGCCAGGCCATAGATATTATTATTGTTTATTTTTTTCTTTTTTCTTTCTCTTTCTGATTTTGCACGTGCAGTAGATTGTATGTAAATGTTATTTCTCCGAACTTGGGATAGTTCGTTAGTTTTTTGCTAACCGCGCCCCCCTGCCCTTCCGGCAGGGAGTTTCACCTAGGCTTACGAGCAGATTTTCTCGCCCCAAGCCCTACATCCGGACCATGGCCAATCGTCCGGAAGATTTATATTTAAGGCTACGTGCCTTCATAGGTAGAGAGCAACCAGACTTGCTCAAGGCGTTCCTCGCCTCCCAACCGGTCCAACGCGTTCGCACCCCACCGACCGCGGCGAATGCACCAATTCGTGCTCGACCGGCGTCCCCCCCATCCACATTACTACCCCTCCGCACCCCATCTACCGCAGCGACAGCACCGGTGCGTCGCCCAGCATCTCCACACTCGCGCTCCCGATCCCGCTCGCCTGTGTTAATTCACTCGCAGGCACCTACTGTCAACATAACACGTACACAGTCGCCTTCAGCGACCCCCACCCCCACGGTTGCGCCTCGTCCTTTCGAGGAGCAAATATCGTACGCACCACGGCCAATACCTACAGCGAATTCTTTCTCACTATTATCCCCCGACCCGATTCCCGAAAACGAGGCTGAAATGAGGGACCCTGATTTGAATGCTCAAATCAATCCTGAAGCCGACTTTATAGTCACCAAGGCCAAGAACAAGAGGGTGCTATCACCCTCAACAGTTGAAACTGCTGTCACAAAAACAAGGCGCGTCCCTACTGCATCCGAGAACGCTAATACACCAATGACACAACCTCCCACATCCGCTAGCTCGACTGAGAAAGCGGTACGCCCACCGCCACCCGTTACGATCTGCGATAAGGCTTCCTGGGTAAGCATCTCGGCCCAGCTCAACTCAAGGAAAATTGCATACACTAGGGTCACCAGCACCCCTTCAGGGATACAGGTTAAAGTCCCGTCTATTACAGATTATAAGAAATTAACGTCCTTTCTCCGGGAAGGAAAACACCAGTTCTATACCTACACAACTGAAGAAGAGCGCCTTCTGCTCGTCGTTCTTAGGTGCGTTCCTAAAGAGCTAATCCTAGCCTCCTTTAAGGAGCAAAACTTACCGGTCCACGAGGTACATCGAATGTACCATAATATAACAAAAAAACTATACGACCTAGTTCTAGTCACCTTGGACCGATCCAAGGAAGGGAAAGAAATTTTCTCCCTCCAATCCGTCTGTGGCCTCTCCGGCATAGTTGTAGAGATCCCCCATAAGAGGCATACCCCCACTCAATGCTATAACTGTCAAGCTTATGGCCACTCCGCTCGCAACTGCTTTATCAACCCGCGTTGCGTCAAATTTTTAGAAAACCACTAAACTCCACTAAGGAGTGCTCTCGCACCCGTGACTCTCCAACTCCACCGAGCTGCGTCTTATGCGGTAAAGCCGGGCACCCCGCGAACTATCGCGGGTGTGAACGCGCTCCACGCACAAGACACACGCGTTCCTTTAATCAGGCGCCCTCAGCGCAAACAACGGCCGCACATCCTGCTCCACCGCCACTCAAGTCAATTCAGGCTTTTCCGAACCTGCCTAAACCCGCGCGAGTCACTTCCGTGAATACATCTCCGTCTCAGAATCCCACTTTAGCTCCAACCACCTCATGGACGCCCCAACCGCAGCCTCCAAAGGCCAAACCCTCACATTCCACTACGTCCGGCCCGTCCATTGGTCTAATAGGGATCGACTGGCTCGCTGAACTTCTTGACCAACATTCAGTAGAGGACATCATCGCATTCGACGAAATGCTCAGTGCTAGTCAGGATCTAGGCCGTCTTAAAGCTATTAGGTGCTTCCCAGGCATTGCAGAGACGGTGCAACGCCTCATCCGCACTTCCCCTATATAAATTCGCAATGGAGGATAAGATCAGACCCCGTGGCCTTTCTATATCCTTTTTTATCGCACGTAACCTGAAACCCCAACGAGACTTAGTAGCTAGCTTCCTTAAGGAGCGTCAAATAGACGTGTTTCTTGTACAAGAAACACTACTAAAACCGAGCGTTCGAAATCCCGCGATTGCGAACTACAAGATAGTAAGAAATGACCGTACCGGTGTAAGAGGCGGCGGCACGCTCATATACTACAGAAAGTCACTATATTGCATGCCAATAGATCCTCCCGAACTTACAAATTTAGAAGTCTCGGTATGTAGAGTGGGTATGACCGGTCATCCCACTATCTTTATCGTTTCCGCGTACCTTTCGCCTAATAAAACTCTCCTCCAGGCGGATCTGGAGACGCTTTTCGGGCTCGGTGACTCTGTTATAGTGGCTGGCGATCAAAATAGCGGGCACATTCAATACAACAACCCGCGTATTACCACTAATGGTAGGACTCTATACTGGCTAGAAAATACGCTTACGTTCGACGTAATAGCTCCTTCTGAGCCAACTCATTATCAAGCTAACTACCGCCCTTCAGTTTTAGACATAGCTATTTTAAAATCGATAGCACTTCAGGTACGACAAATCGATGTCGTACATGAACTAGATTCCGATCACCGCCCAGTAGTTTTGCAACTAGGTCACCCGGGTGACCACACACCTACTTCAGTCAAAGTGGCTGACTATCCAAAGCTCAAACACTATCTTTCAAATAATCTCTCCTCCCCTTTCTTAGATAGGATCCCCGACGAGATAAAGTCTGTGACCGATGCCGATGTGGCAATTGACTCCCTGGTCGGTCACCTCCAGAATGCCATCAGCGAAACCTCGAAAGAGGTAAAGGCGGCAAACGATCGCCGCTTCATACTCCCTGATGACATTCGAAGACTGATCACGGAAAAAATCGCCGCGACTCGCGCCCATGATTCTAATCTGACGGAGGAAAATCGCGTACGGCTAAGTAACTTACAATGATTAGTTAAAACTCGTATCTCCGAACTCCGCGGTCAAAGATGGGACAGTGTTTTAGAGGAAATCAAACCATCTCATTTTGTTTTTTGGGATCTTGTCCGTAAACAAAAGAGCAGCTACTCGTCCTCAATGCCACCGCTGGATTGAGGACCCGGCAATCTGTCCGCCTTCGAAAGTATAGACAAGGCAGAGTATCTCGCTACCACTCTCGAACTACAGTGTTCTCCCAATTCCTACGAATATCATACCATAGATCCCGGACATATCGGGACGGTCAATCGAACAATTCAATCAATAAGAGAGACCCCACCAGTTGAAAATTTAGACCCGATCACAAATGACGAAGTTGTCACGATCATAAAACGCCTTAAGCCAAGGAAAGCCCCTAGTCCCGATGGAATCAGGAACGAAGCCCTAAAACTTCTCCCTGATAAACTTATAGCTCTTCTGGTCTGTATCTTCAATGCGGCCATAATTCACTGCCATTTTCCAGCCGCTTGGAAAAAGGCAACGGTAATAGGTATCCGCAAATCCGGGAAAAAGGCATCTCTCCCAGAAAGCTACCGCCCAATTAGCCTCCTCAATACGTTAGGTAAAATATACGAGCGGCTCCTTCTGAACCGACTTCAATCCATGGTCTCAGAGAAATGTCTCTTACCACACGAGCAATTCGGCTTTCGACCGAAGCACTCGTGTACCCACCAAGTGCTCCGCCTCACGGAGTATATTCTCTCCAATTTCACGGAGCCACGCCGTCCTAGGCGCACGCTTGCCGTATTTTTCGACATAGCCAAAGCTTTCGATAAGGTCTGGCACGAAGGCCTCATATTTAAACTCAATCTCTTTCAAGTCCCGGACAGACTAGTCCGCATAATCCTCGCTTACCTATCAGACCGTACCTTCTGCTATAAAGCGCACGGAACTCTATCCTCACCACATTCAATAAGGTCAGGAGTCCCGCAAGGTTCTATCCTAGCCCCTTGCTTCTTCAACCTGTTTGTTAGTGACATCCCCGAATTCCCCGACATCGCAGTAGGCTCTTACGCAGACGACACAGTCATCTTCAGCTCAGGCAGAAATAGGATTCACTTATACTACCGCGTCCAAAGGGCTGTGTCTACGTTCAGGTCCTGGTGCCTCAAATGGCGTATAGGAATAAACCCAGACAAAAGCGCGGCTATTATGTTCGATCTTCACGCGAGGAAGAATATAAAAAGAACATTACATCTTTTTGGTGTCAATATCCCTTGGGCTAACCAAACTAAATACCTTGGTGTAGTTTTAGATAAACATCTCACCTTTAACAAACATATAGATTATGTACAGAAAAAAGCCACCACAGCTATGGCTCTACTACGCAATCTAACCTCCTCTAAGAGCAAAATGTCACTCAGACATAAGCTCACAATATACAAAGTATGTATCCGTCCCATACTTACCTACAGTTGCCTCGTATTCGCTCACGCTTCGCACACCACCCTTCGCACACCACCCTTCGCAAACTACAAGTTCTGCAAAATAAATTCATGCGTATAGCCGTCCAAGCCCCTCCGTACGTCCGTAATGTAGATCCCCATATAGATATGGATATTCCGTCCATATATGCATATATCAAAGGCCTTACAAAGCAATTCTTCGAAAAAAGCCGAAGTTCATCCCAACCCCAAAATAGTACACGCAGTTAGCTACAATGCTAATCCGCACGCCAAAGGTTTCGCGCGCCGGCCACGTAATTGTTTCACTGATACCATCGATAAAATAACAAGATTGAACGCACTTCTTCCTACCGTCTCCACCAATCGTACGTGTCCGCGTACACGCCCGCGTAACCGCCGTCCTTGCCGCCGAGGCCGAGCGGTTAATTTCGCTCCCGCACACCCGCCGTGGCCTCCTTCTGCAGACGCTTGAGCCTAGGATCGATCCTCCGGATAGGAGCCCTCAAGTGACTCTGCTCGCGCGATACAGTGACACTCTACATCACTGAAAGTACATCATAACACCGCATACCATCCATGCACACCTACACGTTAAGTACACGGTTCTGTAAGGGACTACCCCTACGATCCTTGTTTGTTTTCCGCAGCATCCCAAGCCGAGGTTCGGCCATTCTGGCACCGTTGCGCTCGCTGCCTCGGAGCTGAGTGCCCTCAGCACTCGCCCTAAAAAGTTCGGTGAAGCTGTCAAAGCCCTTACGGCTAACAGCGTATGTAAATTCAAAAAAAAAAAAATTGATATATTTGATTAAATTTACATATAAGTTTCAGGTAGTTATGTCTTTTTATCATTTACATTTATCAGTAGTTGTAAGAATTCAGAAGTTTAGCCAACAATAGTTGAATAGTTATTGATAAAAATGTATACATATGTACATTAACTTGTTTTATACTATTCTGTGTGGTTAAGGTTGGAATATTACATAAATAGTAAAACGTATTTCTCTTTTTCAAACTATAACATAATAAATAATGTAAAGTAACGGGTCACCGATCATGACTAAAGTTGAATGTTTTATTCAATCAACCCAATTTTATTTGCTTGGTTTCAGTAACGTTTCGTAAATAGCTTAGTGATTTTTTTATTTTGATAAGGGTTTACTTAGAATTCCTGCATAAGTTCTATGTATATAGAAAATAATGAATATAATGGTCAAAGAAAGACGAACTTTTGCATGTATTGCTGAAGTGATTCCTACATTATAAGAAAAATATGAAGAGTAAAAAGAATTATATTTATCGCTTAAATAAAAAATAACATTTCTGCTAGTCATGTTGGTAACCCTATAATGTAGTGTAAAAAAGTACCTACAAACTGTAGGATTAACAACATCGGTGGTCTATTCTTTAGTCATTTACATGTTAACGTATCACAAAAACGAGTCATATTTATATATGTTAATCTATTTTAAGAACAGCGATATTTAATTTATTTAAGCGATTGAATTGTTCATTTAAAAGTATTAAATGCTAATGGAATAATTCAGTTAAACAATCAAGACTTTTTAATATCTATTCTTATGGAATAATATAACATATATTAAATATTAATATGTAATTTGAGTTACATATTCGAGTTTATTAGAAATTGTAGTGATAACTAAGCATAGATGTGTCTATTATATTCGCATTTATGCCGTGTGGTTGTAGACGTACCCTTGACAACATAAAAATGTAATTATAAGTGGGAAGTTCACGAACCACTTAAATATAGATTTACCCTTTGAAGAGAGATTTGATCGGCCGGCAAGGTGTGAGATTCATCATATCTCGATTGCGCTACGCTCTCAATTATTCCCTTCTCAGGATTGATAACTTTATTCATTTATCAAGTGGTTTCTTTGAAGGGTGGATAAAAGGGATCTATTTGTTCGGTTGTCTATATAAAATTACTGGCGTGACTTTATGTTTATGTAGTGTATAAATATTTAGCTACTAATTATCGTCATTGTCAATGGATCTGTGGGGCGCGTACGGTTGTGATTTTTAAATGAAATCCGTTAAGTATAAAACGGTTTTTTAATCTTCGTAAATTATACGTAATACATAGAAGAGTACATAGTACTTAATACGAAGGAGAAAGTTTAACAGTCAGTAGAAATAGAAGAAATTAAAATAGTATAACAAAAAACGGGAACACAGCAAACAGCTGATGAGGTCACAATAATTTAAAATTTAACTAGCGCGGTGTGTGGTTGCGACTGATGCGTACAATGCACTGTTATTGGTAACGCTGTGGCCGGGAAAAACGAACGTCGGCGTTCGCACCCGAACGCGCGGTGGTGGAGGTACGACTTTTTTTTTTTTTTCGAAAGGACATATGCTGTTATCTGGAAGGTCTTTCACAGCTTCGCAGGGATTTTTGGGGCGAATGTTGAGGGCACTCAGGCTCGAGGCAGCTGGCGCAAGGATGCTATAGTGGCCGGCCCTCGGCATGGGCTGCTGCCAGAAAAGCATAAAATAAAAAATGGTAAGGACTGGCTGATACTGAAGTAGGCCTTTAGGTAAAAATATTGAATAAAGAGGCAAAGAAATCGGTGGAGTAGATTGTACCGTGCTGAGTTTGTAGTGACCTAAGTTTGTTTGAAGGACGTCGTTTATGCATTGCGAGCGACCGTTAAACTAGTAGTTGTTAAGAAAACGGAATTAGAAAAGTAAAGAAAGAGAAAAAAAGGCCACAAACCACTGGCAAGGTCGCAGGGTAGTCCCTTACAGAACCGTGTACTTCACGTGTGGGTGTGCACGGGTGGTATGCAGTGTGATGGTGTATTCTCAGTGTTGTAGAGTGTCACTGTATCGCGCGAGCACAGTCGCTCGATGGCTAAATGGCTGACTAATTATGCGCCAGTGCAGGGGCTCGTGCAGGACGTAGTGATGCGGCCGATGCATGTTGTGACCGCTACAGATCTATTAGTTGGGAAGTTTTTGTTTTATAATTAGGTTTATAGGTTTTTTTTGAGTAAGGTTTAGACGTCATGGCCACAATCTCACCTAATCTTAAATGACGATGTGATCCAAGATGGTGGACACGCTCAGCCTACTAGAGTGTCTGGCTCTCAAGTCCAACTGCCGGAACACACCTATATGTATTTGGCGGCAGATTTTCAACTTGAGGGTGGCAGTTAACTTGGCATTGGAAAAAACTCTGCCACCATGCTACAGTTGTCTATGTATATATATCTACGGGAATGTATGGTACCAAACCAGTGTACCAGAACTGGTAGATATACAGTTTATTGTGTCAAGTACAGGGAGTGTTAGTTTATATGAAATTGCCAGCTTTTACCCTCGTCTCCGCTCGCGATAATATGGATTTTGTCGACCAATTTTGGTTCCGATATAGATTTTTTTTTATCACTTGCTATTAATTGATTTGTCTGAGGTTGTTGGTCAATATGAATTTAAAAAACCGTTTTTAGGTGAGCTCTGTCTATCAATTGTCTACCTGCCTAATTTTAGTTTCGTGACTATGATTTCCCTATATTATATTTAAAAACCCATTTTACCTCTTTTAAGAGTATAAAAAATTTCATACAATATTTATTCTTCTCTTTACCCCACTCCCTTTAAGTTTTTTGCGATTCAACGGTTTATGTGTTTTATACAAAGTCTTTTGGCATTTATAATATTAGTTAGGATTATTTATTCATTTTTATAGATTATTGATGTATAAATAACCTAAAGAAGTTTTATTTTACTATTTTCACAGGGGGTGATGTTATTATATATTTTGGAGCTAAGTTAGGAATAAAGTTTGTTATTGCTTCAAGTACTTTATTTTTAGCTAAAAATTAAACTGAATGGATCCAAGACACGAATGAGGTTACTCTCGTAAACCCAGAAGGTAAGCCTGCTTGACAGCCAGCTTGAGGTATGAATGAGCTCACGCCGATCTGAAAACAAAACATGGTTTTAATCATTAAAGCATGAAATGTTCAAATCCAACATTTGCGATATATCGTTAATCATAATTATTGTGCATCAGAGATAAAAGTAAGGAACACAATAATAAACGATTTTGTTAAAAAAAATAATGACGATCAGGTAACAATTTAAGTACCTGCCAAGGCACCAGTAGTTAGCATCAGGACTGTTGATTTTATGACGTTATTGTTAAATGAAAAGAAAACAATTAGGTATTAATTTACTATTTTAATATCTAGATATCTAATAGAGTAAACCGAAGTAAACACGTGCAAGTCTTCGATACGTATCATGCCGACAATCGACATAAATACGTCCTAGGCAATAAAACAACAATATAACAATTTAAAAAAATGTAGACAGTGTCAGTTATAAGTAATTAATAAACTTATTAGTAATAAATAAACTTAGTAATGCTTATTAGAGACGCATCGTAGTTCTTATTTAGAGCTATTTTGAAATTTGTTATTTTATGAACAACAAAGTGAACCAACCAAAGGCGATTGATTTTAATGATTAAGGGAATTTGTTTATAAATGGAGTTGTTAAATGGAGAGTACGCTGCAAATCTAACTGTACTATGAAGTCAAATAAGCTTTTGGAGTTAATCTTTAAGAATTGATTTTCATGTAAGCGCCTCGGGATAAATATTTTATGAGTATTGAAATTAATAAAAGCGTAACGTTTCACAACGCAACGTACCTTGCGCACATTTCACTTTGAGAATCATTCTGCTTCAATTACAATATAGGAGTAGTAAACCCAGTCGTCCTTCGAAGTTAACACACACACACACACACACAATATTTTATTAATTTTTATACACGCGTATGGGCACGATACATTGCAGATAATTCTTCTTACCAGAATTCTTCTATTGTTGACCGTGGTAACTAGAGGTCCCCCTGTGTCACCACCGCAAGCACCACGGCCGTTGGCACCGCTGGTGCAAAGGTGGCTATTTTGTATAAAGTTTCCAAAAACTGTAGTGCACTCAGCGTTAGTAATAACTGGCACATTAACAGAAGTCAAAGTTTGCAATAAACCAACACTGTCGCCTGTAAAAATGAAAATGCAATTAATGCACATTTCCTAATGATTACTTTAACTATATTTATGGAACTCTAGTTCTCATTCATGTCTTCAAAATTGCGAAGACTTATTGGAGCTACGTATAAAAAAATTGCTGTCGGTTCCATTTAATTATAGTTTTAAACAAAAATAAAGCCTATTATCAACAATCCATTATTTTTCTTGGTATTAATAGTTGTGACTACGCTTGAAATTTGTAGTGATATATCTATGCTAAAGATTTTTTTAGGTCAACAGGCTTTGTTTATTGCGACACCTCATCATACTACAATCTTAAACTCTGAAGTATAATGAAAATGTATTAAAAATATTATTATTTACTGCGCGTTTATAACTTACCGTCTCTAGTAATGCCATATCCAGATATAACACCCGTGCTGCCGACATAATCTAGGTTAATTTCGCTACCAGACGGTAAATTTATTGGTTGGATAACCGCTGAAAAAAGGAAAATTATACATATTGTCAAAAGATTTATAGGTATCTATATATATGGCATGGAGAGAAAGGTTCTTTCTTTATTTTATAGTAAACATATAAAAAACCAAATATAACGGTGACGTTCGCTTAAATACCTCATCAAGTGATATTTGAGACACACGATGTTCATTACCTGAATAGCAAGGAGTATATTTCAAATTAAAGTAATGCATTTGGTAGTATGCATGCATGCATGTACATAGCAAAAGTATAGTTTGTGGTGGACCTTCAGGATCAGTTGACATAAATAATGTTTTAACACCAGAGAATACGAATTCTTTGCTAATGTAGAATAACAGATATCCACTTATAAAAGTTATTGGGAAGTTCTTATCCTAAGTTAAAAAGTTATTCTATTAAATCCCGTTCAAAAGTGTCACCTATCTATACCAAAAATTAAATCGAGAGATTTCGCGTGTTTACACTTCCCCAGAATTTAAATTCAGGAGATAGAGTCTGTTAAAATCCATACCCAATTCAGTTGGTTCGTATATTTTACCAAATAAATATATAATTAAATCTGCAGTATTTAATTTTTAAATGTCGTAACATTGTTAGATAATTAAAGTTTACAGCTAAAATGTAAAGAATGAACACATTTTATACAATTTTTTGCTTTGATTATTTAATAATTGCAAAATAACCTTACAAAAGTGTCATATAACACACTTATGTGAGAATAATTTATGTTTTTAATGCATCTAATAGCATTACTTAGGTTATAATAATACAATTAAATTCCAGCATATAGTTAATTCATACGTTTGAAAAAAGTTTTTATGAAATAGAAGAGGTATATTAAAGTATCGTTTTACGACTTCAAATATCTTGATATTAATTATAACATATACTACAATTTTAAAATGTACATAAATTCAACTTGTGATACGGTTCAGTTTCTTCTATTATCGTTCGATAATGTAGTTCTTGAAAACCATATTAATTAATATATTAATTAAATCTGAATAATTTTCTTATTAATTCCACCAGTTTCTCAAAATGTTTACCTGATTTTCTATATTATTGTAAGTTACGTGGTAAAGTGAATACGAATACCTACTTGAATATGTAATTCTAGGTACACGAACAACAGCAAGGTCGTTGGCGATGATCCACGGAT
Organism: Actias luna; assembly: GCA_039707435.1. Classification (NCBI taxonomy): domain Eukaryota; kingdom Metazoa; phylum Arthropoda; class Insecta; order Lepidoptera; family Saturniidae; genus Actias; species Actias luna. Next base: position 7,883,483 of record JAZHAC010000002.1, on the reverse strand, counting down.
TGTAACCTGGGTGTAGTACAACGTTACTAGCCGTCAATCTGGTACCGCCGGTGAAAAGTAAGTTGGAGCCGAGAACGACTGTGATAGAGGTGACGATGTTCACACCATCGTTCTGACAGTGCGCGGCAGTCAAAATATTTGTGTCGGATATAATACAGCCCCCACATACTGAATTCCGGATGAAGTTGATTGTCAGTATAAGGCCAGCCTTAAATTAATTAATATTTGATTAATACATAAGCAGACATGTTGACAGTATAGAAATGAATAATATAATAAATAGTAATGTTTTAATTATTTTATATTACCTTAGATTTTTTTAATACTTTATAGGTTTAGTATTATGGTCACAACCTCACCTGATATTAAGTAATAATTTGATCCAAGATGGTGGACACGCTAGGCCTAGTGCAACTGGTTCTCAAGCGGAACTTCCGACACACACACCCATAGGTATTTAGCGGCAGATTTTCAACTTGCGGATGGTAGCTAGCCATGCGAGCATTAGAAAAATCCCTACCAACACGTGATTTCATCACGATGTTTTTCTTTACCGAAAGCTCAGGCTGATTGCTGGGTTCGCACTCATTAATGTAAATCTCGTTATTATCGATATTCCCTAAATAAATTTCAATTGTTATAGCTTGCCTGATAAGGAACTGAGAGGGTGGTTGTAGAAGAGCCACCAGCAACCCTTTGTCCAGATTCGTCAAGTCCATTTTCGAGCTTCCATATTCTGTCAGCTTCTGGAATACCGAAACTATTATGATAGTTATAAAAACCAAGCAGATTTGTATTTACTGCTGTCCCTTCAGCACTATAAACAGCAAGACAGAATAATAGTAGTCCTAAAACCTTCATGTTACCGGATTATAAATAAAACTGAAATAAATGATGTTCGTAATAAGTATTTAAACCATTCAGTTAATGATTGATGGTGTTATTAATGATGTCACTAATCAGTAATTGGCTTTCGTAATCTATATAATCTGAAAAATTATATATTGTGGTTCTTTAGATGAGCGTATCGTGTTGTTGTTACTAACTATTTATTAAAACACTAAATGAAGACGTGGTTTTATAAGCATTTATACATTATTGCTATATAATCCGTTGTTTTAGCCTTTATTAAACTTACGATATTTGAATTCCATCGTCTTTAAATACCTTGAAGTGTGTGAAAAGGTAATACATATAATAAATTTGGAACTGAGCTAAATATTTATATTAAACATTTTCTTTTTAAATAGTAATTGGGATATACTATGTCATAATATAGACCTAAACAATATTATACTCTGATTGTTTGTACACGTACGCGAACCTTGTACGCGTATCACTCTGAAATTGCTGGGTATTTTTTTATGATACTTGACTACAATAACTAATATTAAGTACCTCATATGGGATATTTTGCCCATAAAACGAAAGTGGATGCAAATTTAACTTTGTAGTAAATGAACATCTATATACATTGCGATGCAATTTTATATGGTTTGTATCTACGCTATATCTAAGAAACTTAAACAAAAATCGATGTTGTGTTTGAAGTTAATATTTATATTCAACGCTAACTGAAAAAAACATGCAAACAATATTTGCGTCACGGTTCTTCCGTAGTTGTATATCGTCAAACAATTAGGAATGATGATGCTAAAAGGGCTTGGAAGTGTAAATGACTACTCCCTCCATTGATTACAAAGAATGAAAAACTAGTTTATGGTCTCTGACAAATACGGGAAGGGGGAGCACAACGTTGTGGTGTTTTTTGTGTGTTTTAATTGAGTCCTATACACCCCTCTCCTAGCTAAACGTAGGTAACCCGTAGATAAATGTATTTTGACACATGTTAAGAAAGGTCATTTGGTGAATCAATGTTTGCAAGCTAAATTGAATTGCAGAATTTACCAGTTTATACGCTGGGCAACACTGGTAAGACAGTGTATATGTGTATCAAGGTAAATTAAGCTGGTAAAATTATATACCGGATTTTGTGAATACTGCCATGCACCTGGTTATAAGCTTATTACAGTGACTCATAGTTTGTCACGTTTCTAGTTCAGCCAGTGTATAACCAGTTACCGATAATAACGACGACCACCTGTGAACTACTGATCTGCAGACAATCACCGTTATTATTATATTATACCTACTATAAAAAATTACATTGATATTTTATCGTCAATTACATTTCTATTTAATTCTTTTTCGCTAGATATAACTGATAAGAGAATGAATATTTATTGTTGTATAAGGAACCTTAATTCTGTACATAAAACAGTGATAATTTACTAAATTGCTTTCCAATGCTAAATATATAGGTAAGTATCCTAAAGTTATTATATAAACTATTAGTCGAATATTGGGTAATTGGAGCGAGAACATACGTAGTTCGGCGTATAGTATGCCATTAAGTGCAGTTGCTTTTAGTTCCATTTATAATGTAGGTACGTAAACTTGTGGTTGCTTCCAGTATTACGTGAGAGTACGTAATATCATGAATAGTTATGTAGAGCGAGCTCTAATGTCTTAGTAAGTTCTAACTATAAGATTGATTTATATTTTTGGTATGTTTTTTGTTATTAGCTAACTTTTTAAACGGGTTATTGTAATGATATGAACAATATTTTTGTGAATAATTAATTTAACTTAGTATTTCAATAGAATTAACTTTCATAATACCTTAAGATATTTAATAGTTTTCGTACATATCCTATATTAAAAGGAAACACCTCCTGACGTATATAATTTGCATTATATATCTTATCAAGCACCTTGAAACGACTCTGTTTGCTTAGTAATTCATTTAAATCTAGTTTTAAGCGACGATAGCTCAGTGGTAGAGTGTAGGAACGGCGCGTCAATGGACGTGAGTTCAATTCCAACTACCTACAATGAGCTTGAGCTTCGGTGAAGGAAACATCGTAAGGAAACCATAGCATGCTGGTAGGGCTTTTTCTGATGCCCGCCTGGCTACCTACCACCCTTAAGTTTAAAATCTGCCGCCAAATACCAATAGGTGTGTTCCGGCAGTACCCTCAAGAGCCAGTTCCTCTAGTAAAGGCCGGCAATGCATCTGAAATTCCCCGGGTGCTGTGGGTGCCCATGGGCGGCGGTGATCACTTACCATCAGAGGACACGCTTACTCGTTTGGCTGCTATTACATTAAAAAAAAGTTAACAGACATCATATTAGTCATTTAATGGCCAGTAACCATACCAAAAAGGTTTGCTCTTTGCTTCAGCCGCCACAATAAGAAATAGATGTAAGCTGTGTTCTAATCTTTACTATTTTTAATATTATTTTTGAGGTAGCTCGATGTTTAGACATTGCGTTGACCGACGTGAGTTTAAGTCCCTATGCCTCCTGTTTTGTTTTTGTTATCATTGTCAATAAATCCTTGTAAGAACATCGTCTTATGTGGCGTAAACGCAATGCCCAGGCAGGTCAAGTGAGGGGCATGTGGCAAGACTCTTTGGGCGACAAGAACCGTCAAATACCCACTGAAAAAGACACTACGGCCACATTCAGATCTCCGTATTGCTGAAGACCAGGGATAGCTTACACATTTCTTCTATTCATCCCTGTGCCCCTAGACAATTGGTATTTTTCCACAACCGTTAGAGTGAACAGAAAACAAAAAAAACGTATTCTGAACACTAAATTGACAACATATCTCAAAACCAAATCCCGTGATCAGAGCGTGTTAAAAACATGGTTTCTTGAATACTGTGATTACTAAAGCTATGAAATATATTTTTTAATACTTTATAGGTTTAGCGTTATGGCCACAATCGCACCTATTGTTGTGACCGTGTGGCCCAAGATGGTGGACATGCTAAGCGTAGTGGGGGGACTGGCTTACAAGTGCAACTGCCGAAATACACCTCTTACGCGGCAGATATTCAATTCGAGGGTGGTAGCTAGCCAGGTGGGTATTAGAAGCCCTATTACTATGCAAATATCAATGTGTTGTGTTCATTGTTAAAAATTTTAACACCCTCTGATCATGGGATTCAGTTTTCAGATTTTTTGTCGTTTTTTTGTTTAGAATGCCATCCCATACATTTTTTTACGCTAGTGATTGTAAAAATGAAAACATGGCTTTGCAACTTTGGTATGAATACGATGAAAAAAAAGGCGTAAAGACCCTACAGCATGGTGGTAGTAGATTTTTGAAATTGAGGTTAGCTATTACAATCATATTGAAAACTGGTTTCTAAGCACCAAGCATCACCTTTTTGCAGAGCTGTACTAGTTTCCCCATTAAGTTTAGTGTCTAGATTGCCAACATTAGATGTTTTTTTCATATAGGCTCAATATAAATTCATATAATTAAATTATTATGTAATTTTCCTTTCGGCATTTGCAAATATAGGAGGACTAGTTGACTTTAAAATTTACAGAAAGTAATAAAATTATATTTTATTTCGTTAATACTATATTTTTGTAAATTTATTATTATTTGTGCAGCTGTCTATGTTACCCTCGTGAAGATTCATCTACTCGCTTCTCACAATTTTGGGTAAAACTATTATTAGCTAGTAAAAAAAGGTAATTTACATAATTTCAAGATTGTGCAAAGCGTTGTACAAGCTGTTTTACAATCATCAAACTTCCATGTTTTATATATATTATAAATTAGCTGATCCGGTGAACTTCGTATCACTTAAAATCGATGTTCTTTATTCTCGCTAAAACTCAAAAACGGTTTGACTTATATTTGATCATCATCTATCGTCATCATCGAAAGATCAGTCATTGTGTAATTTAAATATATTGTATCATTTCAGTAAATCGATGCAATATCTGAACATATGAATACAGAACCATTACTTCCTTAAAATTAGAATATTGAATATGAGTGACTGGTTGACTGTCCAGTATGAGTGAGTACTGAAACGGTCTAGATTAAGTTTTATATAATATTGCTTTCCGATACTTAGATGTTTTTGCGAGACACCGAATAAATCACAATAGACTAGATATAAATAAATTAAATTAAAATTATACATTAAATAAAAGCAAGTAAAGTAAGCTCCATAAAATACTGATAATAATGTTTTTATTAACGCGTATGTAGAATAAGATTTTTCCACTAAGATACCATATTCATACGGACCTATATAGTAAAACGCACCCTCTCATAACTAAGCTAGCACAAAGAAAGTTCTAGCTACTAAATACTGCGTCGCAGAATGAAAGTTCTCACATCGCGCAAGTCACTCGCATCGCGGAACCCTCCCCTTCAGAAAGCGTGTTTTAGATGCCTTCGTGACCCACTTCCAAGTTCACACTTACACTTCACACTATTTTATTTATACGTATACAAAGGTACTGTTAGTTTGTCGCAAACCTTGTAAAATTATTTACTTATATAAACAATAAAATCGTCTAACACGTTAAGAGGATGGAGTAAAGAAAGATTTAACTAATAACTCACAAATTAATAAAAAATTGAGATAAGTAAAAAATATTTATGCAGAATGTTTTTAGGTTTCTTCATTAACAGTTTTTATTTTTATTATATTGTAAGAATCCACGATAGGAATGAAGTTACTCTAGCGTAGGTTGCAGGAAGGCCAGCTGAACAACCTGCTTCTGCTCCAAATGAGGTAACACCAATCTGTAATACAAAAGTAAATGACTGAATTTCAAACATACAACGTATGCTCAATGGTAGCATATAGCAATATCGCGTAGATGCACGTGAGTTATAATTTGAGGTGGCGCTTTTAGTTAAGCAAACTATCGTGTAAAAACCATAGTATGGTGTATAGGGTATATTTATATATTTTATATATGTAGCACACCAACAAAACAATTACATATTGATAAAAAATTACATCATGTTCATTTTAAGATAACATTACAATGTAATCATTCAGATCACAGGCATGCATGACATTTACATGTTATAATAATTATGTTACAACTTTAGTCATACGTGCTACGTACAAAGAAAATATTACATACTAAAAAGGCAGTAAGCAAAATAATTTATAAAGTTAAAAATTATTTGTAATGTATAAAAGTAAGGATGTAAAAATTTTATTGTAGTTTTTTAGGTAAAGAGTGTATGTAAGGACCAAATGTATTAGAAAATATATCAATATAGTTTATTCTGCATGATATCTCGTTATATAAACTTGCCATAGGTTTTTTTATGTAATAGTGGGTAAACGAGCAAGCGTGTCACTTAATGGTAAGTGATCACCACCGCCCATGGACACCCACAACACCAGAGGAATCGCGGGTGCGTTGCCGACCTTTATTGGAGGGACTGGCTCATAAGGGCAGTTGCAGGAACATACCTAAGAGTATTTGGTGGCAGATTTTTCAACTTGAGGGTGGTTGGTAGCCAGGCGGGCATTAGAAAAAGCTCTATCACCATGCTATGGTTTCTTCACGATGTTTTCTTTCACCGAAAGCTCAGGCTCATTGTAGCGGGTGGGATTTGAACTCACGTCGCATGACGCGGCTTTCCTACACACTTCCACTGAGCTATCATCACTTCGTCACTATTGGGCTATTTTATACAAAATCAGTGTCGTGGTTAGTATGTCGAAAATATGTGGATTGTGCAACGCTTTGTGATTAGGTCTCAAGTGAAAATAGTTATTAAGGGATGCATATATGGAGCTATTGAAAATTTTATGGAGCATGAGTGAGATGAGCATGAGGAACATTTCGTCTCGTTTCAAGCTTGTCATGTTAAACTGGTTTAATCAGGAATAGATTTACGAACGCTGTTCCTCATTCTTGAGTATCTAACAAAGTGAGCTTGAACGGATTCTATGAGCCCTGTTTGGGTGGCATAGTGAGGGGACCATATTGCAGAACAATATTCGAGAATACTTCTGACTAAGGCACTGTACAGCATGATAACACTGTCGTTATTCCAAAATGGTCGTGATATTCGAATAATAAATCGTAGTAATTTGTAGGCTCTCGGTATATATGTTTCCGAAAAGACAATCCGAAAAGGAGTCAAGAACAATGCCTAAGTCACGATTTAAAGATACTCTTTCCAGGCTATTACCCCCAAGCTGATAGCTGAAACCAATATATTTTAATATGAAATTTCTTTACATTAAGAGACATTCTGTTGTTGAGACACCACGACTCTAGTGTGTTAAAGTCAATTTGAAGTTTGATACAGTCACTTAGTTTTGTTATTTGATTATATATTTTTATATCATGTGCGTAGGCTAAGTAATTACAATTTAGAGAGTCTAAAAGGTCATTAAAAAACTATAAACTGAATTGGTCCAAGCTTAAACCCTTGTAGAAGCGATAAATGTATTAGCGACTTGATTGCAATTATTATTATTATTATATTTTTTTTTCGATCTGACATACGCTGTTAGCCCCAAGGGCTTTGACAGCTTCACCGAACTTTTGGGGGCGAGTACTGAGGGCACTCAGCCCCGAGGCAGCAGGCACAAGAGTGCCAGGACGGCCGAACCTCGGCTAGGGCTGCTGCCGGTAAATGAAAAAAGATTCATGATCCTGAATAACCAACAGGTTCTTTATTACTAAATTGGTGATACTAACTACGACCTTATCAGGTAAGCAGCTCAAGGGCCGCGAGGGTAGTCCCTTACAGAACTGTGTACTTAACGTGTGAGTGTGCACGAATGGTATGCGGTGTGATGGTGTAATCTCAGTGATGTAGAGTGTCACTGTATCGCGCGAGCAGACTCACTCGAGGGTTCCTGTCCGGAGGAGATGATTGCAATTATACACTGCGGAAAAGTATGAGACAAATAAGTTCGCAATTTGATTACCTTCCGCAACTTGCCCATTATATGAAATTTGAATACTATTATATGTTTTTCACATTTGGTAAATCGCCAGAAGGATCCAATGTTTTAAGTTCCATTTCAATCCTAGCTATATACAACTTGCAACAACCTGCAATCGTTTTTTTTTATCTGTTGCGTAGGGCATCAAATGTGTGATATATAATTATGAAATCTTTTTTTATCCTAGCTCGGCAAAGTGACTGTACTTCACCTGATGGTAAGTTTCAGTACAGTCCAGTAACAGTAGTGACTGCCGTAGGGGCAAATGTCCTTCGTCAGTCACAACTGTCTTACCGGCAAAATCGCGAGAATTTTTATATTTTTTAATTCTTACACAAGAGTTATATTTTTCTTTGATTAGTTTAATTAATGACAATGAGAACCATGTAAGGTAATAATATTCCCTCAGCCTCTTTTTGGGAGTATGTCAGTCAATAACTTTCCATAAAATATTATAAAAGTTGTGTAAGGAATTCATTAAAGTTGTAATTACAAAATTTATCTTAATCGATTAATAACAATTCAGTACATGAAATATAGTCTGCTTTATAGAAAATATGTTTTATGCAAGCAGTATTGTAAGCCAGAGTATCATTTTTAATCTGTTTTAGTGATATACGTTATTCTGGAGGTGGATGGTAAATATCAAGCCTACTGAGTGGAATGGTTGTATCGACTGTTACCTTAGTGTGTTGTTCATCCACTAAAATGAGATCAAGAATATTACTAGTATCATTGCAGACTTTATTCGCTTGTGAAAAGCTAGAAACATGTAAGAAATCCCTTAAAGCCAATGATTTTGGATCTGAGATTCTAGAGAATTCCAGTTAATTAGGGGATAATCGCCTATAATCCTAGTCTTATTATTCAAACGATCTAGACAAATTTCTTCCAACTTCGTGGGAAAAACACTGAACGTATCGCGAGGTATATAGGACAATAGGTAGACAAGACATATATTAAAGAACACTCCCGACTTTTACACGAATCCACAAATCTTCGATAGAAGTTTGCCAATCAAGGTTGCTAAGAAATGTGAGGTTGTTTTTTTTCACCTATGAGTATTCCGCCTCCGTGAGCCTTACAGTATATTTTATTTTATTATTACCGCGACCCCTATGAACAACCGTATAGCTTTGATCAAAATACTCCAAGAAAAATAATGAATCGTTCAACCAAGTCTCTACTAAACATATTTTATTATAGTCCGAATTTAAAATAGACGTATAGACTTCATATGGTTACAAAACCTTAAATTGAAAATCTGTCATCAAAAATCTATTTCTGTGTTCCGACAGCTGCACTTGAGAATTTGTTCCCGCACTAAACTTAGCGTGTCATAACCTTGGGCCACATAACTATTTAACGTCAGGAGAAGTTTTACTCAAACGTTAAATGTTCAATTTATAAAGAATAAAAAAAACTATACTTACATGTAACATTAAATTAATAATATGAGTTTTTTTTTGTAAATTTCCTTATATAACTCTTATAGTTAGCGTCTTTAATAATTGTGCAACAACGGCTAGTTTCCGAACCCCGAAATAATGTTGAGATTTCGGTGATGTAATTCCTAATTACCTTCGACAATATTGCCACTTAAAATTTGATTCGCTTGTAGTTGTATAATTGCAATTTTCTATGGAAATTGTTCTAGTCCATAAATAGAAATAATCTCATAGAGCGTACCAAAATTCTTCTACCACTACTGGTAACAACTAGAGGACCGCCGGAATCACCCTGGCAAGTGCCCCTGGCGCCTTCACCGCTCGTGCATATGTTGGTATTTTGAACGAAGGGGCCATATATTCCAGCGCATTCAGCATTTGTTATCACTGGTAAGTTGACCCAACTGACACTTTGGCTCGCGGGGATGTTACCTCCTAGTTAGAAAAAGTTTTATTTTATTAAAATTAAATAATGTAAAAAGAGCGCATTATATATAGGTATTTTAAAATGTGACCTGGATATCTACGATCTACAGAAATGTATTTGTCAATACACAAACAATTTGTGTTGGTTGCGTTATAATGTCATATAAACATTTATAGTAGATTGATTGTTAAATATATAGCAATGATGTTATCAATTACCAATATATATTTATGTACTTAAAAACCAGAATACGCAAAGTTAATGGCTTTTATGGGTAATGATTTCTTATGTTTACGGGAATATTATTCATCGAAATAAAACTAATTTAAACGGATTATATCGCGGTTATTTATTAATTGTGATCTCGACGTAACGAAAGCTTTTCAGCTTTCGTGGTCAACTTCAACAGTAACATGAACTTTTCTAGACAACCTGCACCTCAGTCCGCCTCGTGACCACGAAGGCTGAAAAGCTTTCGAAACGTTGGGATCAAAATAAAAAAATAACCGCGACAAAATCCGTTTAAATTAGTTTTATTGCGATGGCTTTTATGGGGGTCGAATTTGATTAACTCACCGTCAGTGGTACGGCCGTAGCCAGATGCAAGCGCAGTCCAACCGGCAAAGTTGTTGTTTATCTCTGTGCCACTTGGCAGTGCTATGGCTTGGATGACAGCTAGGAAAATATAATGTAGTTAAATTTCTTAATTCAGTCATATAAAACAGAGAAGATAATTTACACTTTTTGAGACTTTTGTGTTAAATACATAAAGGATAATTATTATAATTATAACAAGACGACATGTCTAATTTGAAATAAAATATACTTAAATTTTTTAACTATTTTCCTCTGTACATTTGTTTTGCTAAATGAACTTGGTTAATCATGTAAAAAATAATAGAGGTCAAACCAGAGAATGTAACAGACGGAATTCGAATAACAGCAACATCGTTGGCAATTGTGCTAGGGTTCCATTGCGGGTGCATTGTTACATCCCTAGTAGTAATTCGGGTGCCACCGGTGAAAATGGTATTAGAACCAAGGACAACGGTAATTGATTGAGCACTGAGGACACCATCCCATTGGCAGTGCGCTGCTGTCACAACACGGGTAGCAGATATGACAGAGCCTCCACATATTGATTGGAAGATGAACAAAAATTGCATGACGAGACCAGCCTGAAATAGAAACCAATTAATTTGATAAATTCTGAAGCGATGATAGATCAGTTGGTAGTGTGTATGGACCCCTCGTTAATGGGCGAGAGTTCGATCCTTGCAATGAGCCTGAGCTTTCGGTGAAGGAGAACATCGTGATGAAACCATAGCATGATGGTAGTGATTTTTCTAGCCTACCTGGCTAGCTACAGCCCTCAAGTTGAAAATCTGCCACCAAATATCCCTAGGTGTGTTCCAGCAGTTACACTTGAGGGCCAGTCCCTCCACTAGGCTTAGGGTGTCTACGATCGTCATTTATCATCAGGTGAGATTGTGGCCTTATTATATATATATATATATATATATATATATATAAGTTAATAGGTTTAGGGTGTAATATATATATATATATATATATATATATATATATTACACCCTAAACCTATTAACTATACAAAAAATACACTTTAAATTTCAAACCACAGCGAATTACACCATTAAAATATTGAAGAATGCAGTTACTCAAAGTGAAGAAATCTAAATAACCTGATGTTTTTGTTCATATAAATTATTATTTTAAATAAAAGCTGAGTAATAAACTATGCATATTGGTATATAATCATTATCCTATTCTTACTAACGGATCTTTGACATTAAAAATAATCAAATAAGCAAGCAATTTTGGGTGAAGTTATATAGAAAATAATATTACATAACAAATTACGCGATGTACTATTATGTAATCTATTAATATCAATTGTATAAACGATCAATACAATATAACAATATAAATGACGTACTTGGTATGGGATTGTAGAGATATCAGTAAGAGAACCACCGACAATCCTTTGGTCTTGGACATCTTGAAACGTTGTTTGTTCTTCTAACTTCTTGATTCTTGAAGCTTTTTCAATACCGAATTTCCTGTGATAATCAAACACTGAAACATTAGGGGAAAGAATTTCTAAACTGGAGGCTGCTAAAGCCAGAACCAATATTAATAATGTGACAATAACTCTCATTGTGAAATATCAGTTGAGTATAACCTAAGTATTTTTTATTATAAATATTTTGTAATATCTTATCACCTAGACAGTGATAATGAAGAATTAAATATAGATTAATATCATTTTTGGGATAACCCATTCCCATAAATGACAGGTATACAAGGTACTTTGTATTTACATTGCTAAAAATATTGAAAAAAATTATGTATTATGCCGATGTAGGATGCATGTAAAGAGCTTCCGCGAGTGACGATATTCAAGTGCGCTCGCCGCCTTCTGGGCAGTTAGTCTCGGTTCCAAATTTATTGACTGGTCAATCTTTTCACCACGGCATGAATGTTGGTTTTGTAATATATTTTGTTTCGATACAATGAATAATAAAAATATGCCGATAGCACTAATTGGATTTTCAGTTATATAGTCTATCGAAGAGAACACTTTTAATAGATGTTTGTATTTTCGCTTGCGACAGGTCTAAAAAAAACTAATATATGAATTATGCAGAGGTTAAGTATCAAATATTTTGTAAAAAGTTGATATTTTGGTTTTCTGTAGTAGTTCCGTACATTAATTCTAGATGTTATCTTCTACAACGTACATTTCGGATGTATAATTCTGATATAAATAAAAAAAAAAAAAAAAATTAAAAATAAAAAATATTATGAAAATGTCGCGAACGGAACAAAAGCGTATGTACGATTAACATTGTTGTTTATTTTTGTATTCCTAAAAATATAAGAAATAGTATATTTACTTACTTTGTTAAAGTAAATTTTATAATATAATCAGTCCCGGCAGAAGTTTTTCTGCGTTTTTCGACAGTTTCGGTAGTTATAAACTCAATCACGGCGCGATCAATTATATAAAAAAATACCTACGAACAAGGTATCGGTACTAATAATATATTACACGCATTTGGTTGGTATCAGCAGTATTGCAAGTTACATGATATTTTGTATGTCTATTAGCGTATGTAAAAAAAATTATTAATCATTAAGTGCAAAGAACAAGAAGCTTCTACTCTGTCGAGAGACCAGTATCTCCATACGGTTTATTTATATTATTAATTAAGTACTATCAGAAAAAGAACAAGAACAAAAAATTTAAACCACGATATTGCAAACAAATTTATCTATAATCATATAAGTATAGGTTTACTTTAATTCCTTACAGACTTAGCTTTATGGCTACAATCTCAACTGATATTATAAGATGGACTGGCCCAAGATGATGGATACGTTAAGCCGAGTGGGGAAATTTGTTCTCAAGTGCAACTGCTGGAACACATCTACAGGTAGGTATTTTTTGTAGGTAGGTAAGGTAGCCAGATGGGCATTAGAAAAAACCTGCTATGGTTTCGTAACGTTCTTTGAGCCATCAGCGCTTCGCTATAGGTATTCACAAGCAAGCACAAATGACAATATAAACATTGCCTTGGCTTCTATCTATCAACTAAACTTAATAGTTATATTCAATGACTAATTAAGTTTAATTCAAGAAAAACTGACATAATAAAGAAAATTTTAAATTAATCTAACGACAGTATTTGTTATTAATTTGATTCTCACAATGAGATTTTAGTAAATGATATGAACTCGCTAATGAAAATGTTCAATAAATGATTTCTTACGTAAAATAAATTTCGATTACAGAATTAAAAAGATATGATTTAATTAATTAATTATGTTTAACAGATATCTATTTCATATCAGTTTCGATTTTAGATTACAGCAGTTATTTATAAGACTGGAATCTCACTTGTCTACAGAACCTCTTTTGAAAATGAAGGCTATAATAGCAACTGTAGTTCTGGGCTTAGCTGCTGTTGCTTTAACCGTTGAATTGCCTCCAACCTATAATTATCACTGGAGGTTCGGTATTGAAAAAGCTTCCAAGCTTAGGAAATTAGAACAAAAAACTACATTTGAAGATGCTGCAGGCCAAAGGATTGTTGGCGGTTCAGTCACTGATATCTCGCAGACTCCTTACCAGGTAATGTTTTATAATTAATATTCAATATCAAATTAGCAATACGTCGCTTCAGTGCTTATTTACTAGTATAATTGGTTATATTTGAAAGTATAAGTTTTTTTGCTCCATTTTAAAAATAAAGTTTTCTTCCAGTGGTTTCCGAACTTATATTACAAGTGTATTGTAACTAGGTAACTAAATGGCTACATAAAGGCTATAATTGGGAAACATAACAACTCATAATCTTCGTAATATCCATTTGAAATAGGTGATTTTCACAGTAATGCACACATTTTTTGGTCATAAATATGGACCATGTTTTTAGTATAATTTAGAAAAGATTGTAATTTTGAATTATATCTAATCTATGAACACTTTAAATGTGTAAAAAAATGTTTTATTAAGAATTGTAAAATAATAACATTAGGTATATAGCTTTTGGGATATATTAATTCCTAGAATTGTACCCTTACATAATCATTTATTAAGCTGAAATTTTATACATAACTTAAATTATCACATGAATGCCTAATTTATAAACCCATATGTTATATTTCCCATTATATCTCTTAACAACTGTTTATTATGATAGAACAGTTATTGTTTTCCTTGCTTATTGATAGCATTATTTCACTAATTTGTTTTTTTCATTCTACCAGGTCGGTCTCGTAATTCAAATTCTGATCATCTTTCAATCGGTATGTGGTGGATCACTCATTTCTTCAGATCGCGTTGTGACAGCTGCCCATTGTCAGCATGATGGTCTTATCACAGCTCAATCCATGACTGCGGTTCTAGGATCGAACACACTCTTCACTGGCGGTACTCGCATTACCAGTAGGGATGTCACAATGCATCCTCAATGGGACCCTAGAACAGCGGCAAATGATATCGCAGTCATTCGCATCACCACTGTTTCGCTCTCCAGTAAGTGCTATTTAATTTAATTGAAATTATATTATTTTTATATTCACTGTAAAGATGTGTACAAGAAGTAATTAAAGTGTAAAAATTATTAATTTTCAAAGTAATCAAAATATATAACAGGAACAAGGAACTGAAAGTATGTTGAAATTTTGTGGGTAATAAGAGGTCAATTAACTTGTTCTACAAACCAGTAGCGTTCGGAATACACTACAAGAACCTGGTTTCGTTTTGGTCGGAGTCAGTCTTCCTCTGCTCCAGATGCGTGGCACTCTATATTTATTAATTGCTGGTTACCGACAAAAGTCATCCACCTGACCGCTAGCGGATATAATGGATATGTATTCTCCGGGGTTCATGTATACCTTTCAAAAAGATTAATGAAGATGATATTTTTCGATAATCATTCATTCATAAAGTGTAAACATATTGTGTGATGTCAACAAACCATCCGGACTTTACACAGACTTATTGTAAAGACAAGTAGCTTCTTACGTAGCTAAGAAAAAGGAGCAGGAACACCGTCAAAATATAAACACGGAGGGTAAAAAAAATGTGCCTAGTGTGTGGTGCGGATCAAGAAAATGCAAATTATGGACTATGGATGTATTATTTACATCCTATTATTTTATTTGCAATGTAATGTAATGTATTAGGCTACTATTTGCCTTTTCTTTAAATATCATCACAAGATTTTGAAGGATGTTATCACTTCGCAGTATTGACTTTTATGCACGAGTAAATACTAATCAAAAATGACTTAACAGAATAGTAGAGGTCTTTTAATGACTGTGTATATCATACGCAAAAAGCACCTATATTACCTCTCATATTTAGAAATATAACGCTAAATTTATGTTTTAAATTATTGTCTTACAATCCAATTATGTATGATATGTATTTAATGAAATATATGTATTTTTATGTCTTCACGTAATTGAATGTAAAGTTATGTATGTTCATTACAGTTATTATATTTATTTATCGTAAGTTATAATTTCTATTATACAATAGGTATAACAATACACGGTCTATCTCGAATATTTCGAGTATGATATTTAATTAGTAAAGGCAGAAATCGAATAAATTGATTGCCACTAGACGCATCCATGGTGTATATGATAGTTACTTAAAGACAAAAGCGATGCAAAAATAGTATTACTATTAACTATGTGTTTAAAACTTTGTTTTAATTGTCTAATATGCTTAACAAAACATTCATTATCATAATTCAGATTTTTGTGTTTGCTTATTTTTAATTCTGAATAATGCCTATTACGTATAATGTTAGTAAAAGTTTAATTTATAAATGGTATTTCTTTGCAGATGTCATCCAACCAATCGCTCTGCCCAGTGAGGCAGAAGTAAATAACGACTTTGTAAATTGGGTTGCACTCGCCTCCGGCTATGGTCTAACTTCTGATGGTAACTTATTAGCCTATTATGTTCTTTTAAACCTCCGTTCGCCTAAATATCGAGTTTTACCGAATTATTAGAATTTAATTTTGGATATGCCCAGAGACTTTGCTTATTTGGACCTTTTAGTTGTATGGATCAACGTAGTAACGATTTATATTTAATTTCAAGGTGGAAGCATTGGTTTATTACAACGTCTTAGCTCGGTGAACTTGCCAATCATTACTAATGATGCTTGTGCTGCCGTATATGGCCCAGTAGTACATGCAACCAATATCTGTACAAGCGGGGAGGGCGGTCGAGGCACCTGTCAAGGAGACTCTGGTGGTCCCCTTGTTGTCACTAGCAATGGAAGGAGAATTTTGGTACGCATTTTGTTCTTTTTTCCAATTACAATATGTAATCCTCTATATCTATGTACACATATATTACCAAGGATAAGGCAAGGGGAGCATTTAATTTACCCCAAGCGCATGTAGTGTAGCAAAATATAGATTTTAAAAATGTTACAATAGATATACATATGTATACTGTTCTATTAAGATTTCAGTTAACTTTAAGTGAAATTGGATTTAAGTAGTTGCGTCTAGTACCTTGAATAAATTAAGGAAATATGTCATGTATGGGAATATGTCACTAAAAATGTGTTTGAATGTTATACAGTGTACTTCGTACTGTGAGATATTTACGTCACTGTTGACTAGTTTATAATCATACATTTGTATTTACAAAGAAAACTTTTCCATTGCTGAACACGGATAATATATGAGTCATATATAAGTAAAAAGGATTTTTTTTACTTTTTGCGACTTTTGTGGTAAATTTGTAAAACTTTGGTATATGTACAAATAAATGTCTTTTTGAGTGAACCGTTTATATAAATAAATCCAAAAGTTTTGCCTATTCATTGGTTTCGTTGTTATATTGCTCCGATATCTATTTATATTTTCGATAAAATGACAAAGTGAATAGTATTGGTTCTCTTTTTAATATAACATTAAAATTGCTTATATTATAAGGTATTTCAATTATTTTAGGTTGGAGTGACATCATACGGAGCGCAAGCTGGCTGCTCCCAAGGTTTCCCGGCTGCTTACGCTAGAGTTACATCCTACATATCCTGGGTACTCTCCATATAAGTGATACTGAAAACTTTTCTGACTTAGTTTTGTATATGTATGTGCTTACAATAAATTATTAAATTATTGTCTATTTCACCGTGTATTTTTCTTTATTTATATTTTTATTAATATAGAAACTACGTGAAATCCTATCATAGTGTTTAAGCTTTTCAGTCTTCGCTTGGTTAG
This sequence comes from Actias luna, assembly GCA_039707435.1. Taxonomy (NCBI): domain Eukaryota; kingdom Metazoa; phylum Arthropoda; class Insecta; order Lepidoptera; family Saturniidae; genus Actias; species Actias luna. Next base: position 7,866,015 of record JAZHAC010000002.1, on the reverse strand, counting down.
CTACCACTCTAAAGTTGTAAATATGGCGCAAACACTTAGGGTATTTCATGATTTTCACTTGGTAGTTAGTGTGTGTATTAGGTTTAGTGCAATCAATTTCAGTTGAAATTGTGGCCAAACACTAAACTAGTTGAGAGTAAAGAAGCGATAAGATCCGTCACATTATTTCCATGTTAATATAATTTACCATTACTAAAACCGTTACTAGGTAATTTTTTCACAAGGAAAATGATTAAATAAAATAATAATTATATATCTTGTTTTAAATGGGACTCTCTCTTTGCCCAACGTTATAACATATCATTCACCAGATGTTCTATCCTGGGTCCTCGAGTCATTCACTTGGGCTTGGTTCAGATCGTTATTGATTAGAGAGACGTCCAACTGAGAAGAAGTTTACTTGTATTTCTTTTTTAGATTATAGTTTATGTAGACTTGCTTGGTGATGTGTTCCTCAAGACTTCTCATTACAATGCCATAACACCTTTGGTGCGCTTTAGAGAGCTTGTTTTTTGGTTGAACTGTTTTTTTTTTTTGTTTTGACCTACACTGTTAGCCTGAGGGGCTTTTACAGCTTCACTTAACTAGAGAGGAGAGCGCGTAGGGCGCTCGAGCCCGCGGGGCAACTCGCGCAAGGGTGTCACTAGTGACCGAACCTCGGCTTGGGCTGTTGCCGAGTCGCGTTGGAGACAATCGAACGCGGTACTAGCTATTAATAAAAATTGAAAACCTTAAAGTACTAACTGATCCCCTTCGTGATCTGGAAACTAATTTTGGTTTGTACTGTGCCATGGCAGGCGAGGCAAGAATGTACTGTGCGTCCTCCCTACCTAGTAAGTGATGACGAGCGTGCCTAACAAAAAGGAACAGAGAAGAAGGCATATGAACACGACATATCATCTATAATAAAACAAAATAAAAGGCCGACCCACATTCAGAGCCACGGGCAGTTCCTTACAGAACCGTGTACGTACCATGTGAGTGTGCACGAATGTGACATGCAGTGTAGTGATGTGGGTTCAGTGAGTGTGAAGTATCACTGCATCGCGCGATCGGGTTAGCTCGAGGGTTTCATTCCGAAGGATCGACTTAGGCTCAAGCGTCCGCAGAGGGGGGCCGTGGCGAGTGTGCGGGAGCGAAGTTAACCGGTCGCCCTCGGCGGCGAGGAAGACGGTTTCGCAGTCTAGCGCGCGCGTATGTGTGATTCGGAATAGAGATGGACGGAAAAAACGCGGTATGTCACGTGAATTTAGCCGGCGGATCGAGGAAGATGTGACGAGGGTGGCGTTTGTATCCGCTATCGTTCGGGTTCGGATCGTATTTTACAGAGTTGACTACTAGAGGATTCGGATGTGCCTCCTCTCTCTTGAAGTAAGTCTTGGTGAGGTCACGAATGTATTTTCTAATAGAGGAGATTTCAAGGCCTTTGCGCAGATCAACATCCCCGGGGCCCCGGTAATCGCACGCAGGTATTTGTTCTGCAACAATTGCAGAGGCCTGAGAGTGAGTTTCGAAGCGCGTGCAAAAGCTGGACAGCCGTATGTCAGAATTGGACAGATACATGTCTTGTATAAAGTAAGCTTACAGCTCAGTGACATTTTACTTTTAGAATTATAAAGAGGGCGAAGTTGGACTAAGGCTATAGTAGCTTTTCTTTTCACCCTTTTGATATGTGAACTGAAAATTAGCTTCGAGTCTAAATCGACACCTAGGTACCTGACCACTGAGGCCCAAGGAATATCTCTAGAATATAGTTTGAGAGGAGCGTACGGAGGAATTCTACTTTTACAAGTAGAACCGAACATAACGGCGGCACTCTTTTCCGGGTTGAGTGAGATACACCGAAAGTGACTACAGCTCTTTGGAGATAACTGATGAGTTTGACGTGGTCCCTAAGACTACTGAATATGACTGTATCATCAGCGTAAAATCCGAACTGGATTCCTTTTTCGAGGGAGGGGATATCGCTGATGAACAGTATAAAAAGCAGAGGCGCCAGGCTAAAACCTTGGAGAACTCCCGCTCTTATCGGGTGTGGAGATGAGAGTACTCCTTCTACTCGATAGCAGAAGGAGCGTTCCGAGAGATAGTTGAATAGTATCCGAAATAGATTGTCCGGAATTTCTGCTTGATTGAGCTTATATATAAGCCCCGAGTGCCAAACCTTATCGAATGCTTTGGCTACATCAAAGAAAATTGCTAGGGTGCGATATGGAGATTTTTCAAAACCAGGGATATTGAATTTAGAAAGGACGTACTCCGTGAGGCGAAGTACTTGGTCCGTGCATGAGTGTCTGGCTCTAAAGCCAAACTGCGCATCAGGGAGGATCTTTTTGCTGGTTACATTGGACTCGAGACGACTCAGAAGGAGTCTCTTATAGATTTTACCTAAGGTGTTTAAAAGGCTGATAGGTCTGTAACTATCAGGAGAATTGGACTTTTTCCCTAGCTTGTGAGTACCTATGACATGTGCCCTTTTCCATACTGCTGGAAAATGACAATGTGATGTAGACCAGAAGAGCAATCAGATGGTCAGGAAAACGTTTGAGGACCTCATTTCTGATGCCGTTTGGACCTGGAGATTTCCTTAGCTTGAGGTCTTTGATCACCGCCTGGACTTCGTCCGTTGAGACGGCATCCAACGGAGCCGCAGGAGGAGATACCAAGAATGATTTCACTGAAGACTCGACCATGCTCATATGAGCAGGGTCTAAGCCTTGATTTGGGAACTCTGCGCTTCCAACGAGTCGGCGAGACATTCCGCCTTTTCGTCGCAGTCAAAAGCGGGAGGTATTCCTGGGCCTCTGTTTAGAGGGGGCATCAGAGTGTGTTTGTCGGCCTTCAAGGCCTTAATGACCTTCCAGTAGGCAAGGTGAGTCGGTTGAAGCTCTCCTAAGAAAGCGTCCCACCTGCTGCTACGGATTTCAGCCACGCAAGTTTTCACCTCTCTCTGGAGGGCTCGAAGACGGGAGCGATTATCCTCAGACGGATAAGAATCATGCGCACGCATCACCAAATTCTTTTCTGTTATCAAAGCCCGCATGTCGGGAGGGAGTATAAAACGGCGATCATTAGCCGCTTTCACCTCTTTCGCGGTCACCCTCACGGCAGTTTGCAGGTGTTCAACCAGGGAATCGATCGCAAGGTCAGCATCCGCAGCGGACTCTACTACGGGTTGACCTGATCTCAAAACGTCCTCCTTTTATGAAGAGTATAGAATGAACTCTTTATTTTAGTTCATTAGTTAGTAAACTTTGCATAAATGTAACTATAGAAAATAAAAAGGCGGTAAAATATATATTAATATTTCCTTTATTTCTTTAGGGTTTAGACAGAGAGTATCCAAGACACGTAGGAAGTAACCCTGCTGTAACCACCTGGGAGGCCAGCCATGCAACCAGCTTGAGCAGTGAAGGAAATTACACCAACCTGAAAAAGTAAAGAAAATATTTCTAATTGACTAATTTCTTTAACAATTTAAAGATCTAAAAATCTTGACAAACATTGTATTTCCCTCTAATACTAGTTCTATTGTCACTTTATTTTTAATTACTTAATACATTATTTGACCCGTGATTTTCTGGTGGTTTCTGGCTTCTGAAAAGATGATTTCGCCACCAGTTAGTTATATTACTAGTAGGTAACACTGAACTTTTCTAAGCCTAGCTAAATACAGACTGTTCAACGGATAATAGCCCAAATAACATACAGAACAGATTGTACCTTATTCTGTATCGTTTAATTTGACAGATTCTGACAAATCATCCAAATAGCTTGGTCAATCTGAACCTGATGATAAGTTAACTAACAAAAATGATTGATCTTAAGAATCAATTTATATATAATATAAGTAATAATTTATTTTAAGGAATTATTGATACCATATTTTATAATAAATATTTTTGATATTGTATTATTTGTATTATGAAAATTCACATGTATTTTTAAGTGATAACCCACCAAAACTCTTCTTCCACTGATATTAACTGCGAGAGGGCCACCGGAATCACCCTGGCAAATGTTTCTACCACCATCACCGCTGGTACAGAGGATGCTGTCTTGGATGATCGATCCGTAGACACCAGCGCATGCAGAGTTGGCGATGACTGGTAAGTTCACCGAGCTCAGACGTTGGTTAGCACCAATGGTAATACCTTAAATTTGCATGAAAGTATATTTTTTTGGGTATATGGGTATATTTTGGGTATGCTAGATAGTAGTGCTTCGATTGGATCGCGATCACCGTAAAATCATATAACCATTAATCAAAAGCCACTACCGTTCACATGCTGATAAGACCGACATTATGATATTATTTCGTTTTGTTACCTTTTGAGATCAGCTAGCATATCTTTAGTTGCCGTAAGGTTTGGTCTTTGATATCAGGGTGGTTCTCACAGTTTTTAGGCGTAAAGTTGTTCCCTTTTTCATTTATTATATCCCTGTAGATCTCATAATAAAATGACACACCTAAATTTGTGATTATTTTGTATTGAAGTACTATTTGTTTTGTTTTCAGTTTATTAACTAGACATTAATGCCTATATAAGAAGCTATATTAATATTAGAAAATGATCTATACTTATAACACTTCGATACAAATATCTAGATTCTTGATAATATTTATCTAATCATTAAAAATATATAATTATAGAAGCAATCATTAAATTTATGAGAGTACTTACCATCACCAGTGCGCCCGAAACCCGAAGCGACACCAACCCACCCAACAAAGTCGTTGTTAAGGCTGTCACCACTGGGTAGCTCAATCGTTTGTACTGGAACTACAAATGTAATAATGCACTGCGGTATTCAAATAATCCGACACATTTTCAATTTTTTTAATGTGTTTAGTCTGCCATTTGTTTCATTGTAATCGTATATCACTGTCAAGTATGTTCTTATTTACGGATTACATTTCCACAACTCGACCTGTGATTTGATTTTTGATTTGATATTGATTGATGCTTACGTGTATCGTATAAATAAATATAAAGTATATAAAATAATGATAAAAATGTATCGTATATATTCCTATTTGATTACACTTAAGTTATCGTTCAATTTCCATATATATTGCAATATGCTTAACTGAACTTTTTTTATGGAATAGGGGGCAAACGAGCAATCGTACCGCCACTCATGGACACCTAGAACACCACACGAATCGTAGGTGTGTTGCCAGCCTTTATAGTTTGGACTGGCTCTCAAGTGCCACTGCCGGAACACACCTAATGGTATTTGGCGGCAGATTTTCAACTTGAGGGTGGTAGCTACCCAGGCGGACATTAGAAAAAGCCCTACCACCATGCTATGGTTTCCTCACGATGTTCCTTCACTAAAAGCACAAGCTTATTGTAGGTGGTTGGATTCGAACTCACATCCCATGACGCGGCGTTCCTACACGCTACCACGCGTTCACTGGCATTTATAATAGGTATATTCTCCCAGTTAGAGTATCTTATCTTAACCACAATATCACCTGTCGCATTCAGGAATAGCACAGAAACTTTCTTAAAAAATTATATGTGCACAGAGTACTACAGAAGTAGATAATGAAAAATTCAGCATGATTACTTGCATATTACATTCATCATCATTCACTCTGACGATTTCTTTTTTTTTCTTTAAAAACCAAGAAATCTACTTTTATTTGAAGTCTGATGTTTTCTTTCATTCTCACATTTTCTAGAAATATTTACTGAAATTTATATATAAAATGTGTAACTTACGACTCAATGTGAAAGCACTTGTAATCAAAACGGCGATGTCGTTAGCAGCAGTACTGGGATTCCACTGTGGGTGCATCACGGCTTGGGTAGTTTCAATTCGAGTACCTCCAGTAAAGAGGAAGTCCGTTCCAAGGACGACGATATAAGATCTAGCTGTGAGAACACCGTCATGTTGACAATGAGCAGCGGTCAAAATTCGTGTCGTGGAAAGAATTGAACCACCGCAAACGGATTGACCAATTCCGACATCGATGAGAAGTCCAGCCTGAAAGAAATAAAGTAGAAATATTTCAAAATAAAATTGCAGCTCATAAACAATGTTAATCTAAGATATATTTGATACTAGATTTTACGTGCGGCTTAGCTCGCGTTAGTATTGATTTTGTCAAGCAAATCGGATGACGCAATAAAAAGTTTCATACAAAGTTTATCCTCATCATTACCCCACTTCCAATAAGGTTCTCGCGAGAAAAAGTGGCCTATACCATTTCCAAGATCCCATCTATCTCAATAATCTATACCAAAATTCATCATAATCGATTTAGCGGCTTAGGCGTGAAAGCGTAACAAACAAACTCACTTTCGCATTTATGATATTAGTATGATTATTATTAATGAAATAGTATCATCTTGTATGTAAAACTTTTGTAATTAATAGATTCCACTATCTTGTTTTTCTACATAAAGTTAGATCTTATCATAATGTATTATCTCGCGTAATAATTACCTACGTTTCCAACGTAACGTATTACGCATTTAGATCAACAAATTAAGTATTACTAACTCTCATATGTGTAGTTAAGGATTCTTAATCTTTAGATATATAAACCGGAGGCAAATTTATTTGTCGAAAGAGTTACTAAATATTTGCATATTTGGATTTGGAATACGATCTTTTCAATTTAGACTTTATTTATTAAATTCAAGCTTACTTTGGGTGGCTATATGATATTTTTGGGTTGTTTTATTGTTATAGCCTCTATTAATATAACTATTGAAACTACTTATATACACTTATATTAATTATAGTAATGGAGATCCAAAAAAGTATTTTACAAAATAAGTTACTATTACAAACAATGTCACAGACAGTTATTTTGATATATATTTTCGAAGAGACATTTGCCTGGAACAGGAAGAGTTGAAAGAGGTTTTTTATTTTATCTATTAGCTAATCTACCTATTTACAATCTTAGTGAAACTAATAAGATCTAACTAAAACAAATATAAGTAGTATAGTATACACATAAGGTGCGTTTTATTGGTATAGTAAAACAATTTCAAATGATTATAAAATTAATCTCCAATAAACAGAAATTATTGAGAAATTCGAATTATAGGTTGAAGTTTTCGTTAATAATGTCCATTAATTTACCTGATAAGGGACATTTCTAATGTCCGTGACTGATCCACCAACGATCCTCAGTCCACTTACAACACTTGAGGTTTCTTCAAACTTTCTTATCTGCGAAGCTTCTTTAATACCAATTTGCCTATGGTAATCGAAGACGTTGACTTGTTGGAATGTTGGCAGGCCTGAGGCCACCACGGCTAAAGACAAAACTAGCGCTGCGGCTGTAGTTTTCATTTTTACAACGCAGCTTTGTATTCATATGTGAACCATCACTTATATAAATAACCATTTTAATCTAATCTTTTACTGTAACATCTACATCCAAATCTGAATAAGATAGTAGAGGATTATAAAAAAAATATATGATAAAATTGTATTTTAATCACCGTAATTAACTAAATTAATATTAAATGCTTTACTTATTATATAAATCATAATATTCTAAATGATAAGTGCTAGTTTGTAATGTCTATTTATATATAGATTACTAGAACACTATGAAATATAAATGTAGAGGCAGTTTGTCACTGAATTATGAAATGTATGTCTAAGGATCACAATTAAAATTCTAAGATATAAAAAAACAAGTCGCCTAGACTTAATTATAATAATAATTAATAATAATATTTGAACTCAGCTATTGAAGTAAACCTTACTGTACGAGGTGGAATGCTTTTTATGTCAATTTTGTATAGTTATAGTAACTAATTTATCACTTAATGTTAGCTTTCTAATATACTATTTTTGTACAATTAATTATACATGTAGTATTGGTGTAATTAGTAAATCAATATTCTTGTTTATTTGACGTACAATATAGTTATAACATATTACACATTAAATTCGTAAACAGTATAAAACAGTTCCTGTCAGTAACATGAGATTCAGCTCTATCCAATTTTCATTAGTTTTACTTTCTCAATTATTTTCGAAATTTACATAAAATATTAAAGTGCCTATACCTTTTTATTGTTACACGGTAAAGTGAGGGCACTGTACTTAGTGGTAAGTATAGTTTAATAAAAAACAACGATGACCAGTGTTCAACAAGCAATCCTTCGAATGTTGTTGCTGTCATCCTATTCTGTCGGTACGTTGTTTAACCATAATAACTAACGGAATGAAAAAAAAAGAAGTGAATGTATGGGATTACATGAATATATAATGTCAAAGGCACTTTGTTGCTTTACATTGAACGTAAAGAAAAACAAGACTGCACAGTTGATTTAGCGATTATAGTGGATACCCTGCTGCAACGGGCGCGCCTAAGTGCTGTAGGTTCGAGGCTCGCATAATACAATTATTTGTGCGATCCACAAATGATTGTTCTAAGATTGTTTTTTTTTTTTGTACATTTACCACAATCTCACCTGATGTTAAATGACAATATGGCTTAGTATGGAAGGTACGTTAAGCCAAGTGGAGGGACTGGCTCTCAAGTGAAACTGCCGGAACACACCTATAGGTATTTGTGTTTATAAATTTCGTGTTCATAATTTATGTTAGTAAAATTCTTCACACTTGATATAGGCTTGGAAAAGGGCGTTGGTATATACTGGCTGATTCCAAAATGCAACAAGTAAAAACAGTCAATGTGGGGTATATGGGTATATGTGGGTATGTCAATATCATCGAAACATCTTGCTTTTATAGGATATATGTAGACAGAACTCGGGCAGGATTAAGCGTGCCATTATGCCGGGTTTACCCCGTGTATGGTGATTGTGATCGTACCGATATGACTATTATAATCTATCATCACGCACTACTTGTATTGATATAATCAAAACAAGATACTGGGGAAATTTAAAATAATTAGTGATGACGTGTGTCTCGATCAGTTACACCATGACTAGGGCTTCGGGCAGTTGCATAAAAACAAAAAAAACTCTCTTAACAGACAAATATAAAAAATACTACAAATAAACACTAGACTTAATAGTGCATAAATAAGTGCCTAATAAAGTAAAATATAAGTGAAAACATTTATCTTAGAACTAAGAGCCTAATAAACTAAGTGCAATTATAACTGAAAAATGTATTATACATATATACAATAAATAATATTATAAAGAGAAAATATTTGTATTTATGTTTGTAAAGAATAAACTTATAAACTACTGAAACGATTTTAAAAAAATTTTACCATTAGAATGCTATTATGGCTGAGTAACATAGGTTATAAATCAGCTAAATAATTTTAAATTCCATGCAAACGAAGTCGCAGGCACAGCTAGTATACGATAAATTTATTTCTGAACAATTGGGGTGCCTTAATTAACAAATCACTACAGTTGCAACCTCTACATTATGCATCTATTATACCCGACTTATACATCTGATGTTTTGCATCAGTATTGTAATTTTATTGTAACTGTCTAGAAAATGTGACGAAAAAAATTATTAGCCGTTCTGATTTATATAATCACTTTTATGTGACCATATAGGTATAGATTACATTATAAGTTGATTTTTTCCTAAACCCCTACAATGTAGATTTTAGAGGATTGTGATCGAGTACGAGTAATCCACCCTCGTAGTAATGTAGTTGCATATTGTGAGGCGTAAGCTTTAACACATCGAGCTAAATGGAGCCTACAGCGGTTTCAAAACTATATTTTATACAATAATAAGTGAAAACTTTCGTATGTTGGATGTTAAAGCGTAAACAATGCTGGACCTAGTTATTTTGTAAATCTGACATGATAAAGACACGACTACTATACGATGAGAACAATGACCAAAAAGTACAGTTGTTTGTTTAATTTGCAGGGATTCCTTTTTGTTATTGATCATCGTTGTCAAACCAATATCTACTATGGACAAGAAGTTAAACTTTGAGACGTAGACTAAAATAGTAAGCTTTATTTTTGTGGCTGATGCACACAGAGTATTTTTAATGACTAGACGTCATAGTATTTTGAATAATTAAGGTATTAAGTTAAATACTTGCTAAGTAATTTGTTATATAACACTTTTATCTAAAAATTCATGTCGATTATTATAACAAAAATTTCATAGCAATATTTATACCTGAAATCACTGGGCTATTGCTATTGTATTAGGTTCAGGTAACTTTATTACACAAATTAAGTTAATAAGCGATAACAATTATAAATCTGCATAAGATTTTTATGACACATTTTTAATGTACAAAAGAACTTACAAATGTTTTATAAATAAGTAAAAAGAATGAGCAGGATATACATACGTTATGTGATCGCTTTTACTCCCAACCGTGCAGAGATAAAGACAAGTTAATTTAAAGGACAGAATACGGCCTTACACAGAAGCTAACGCGAATTAAAGGTTGCCTGTTACCAACTTACTTTTAGCAAAAAATTTCATGATAGTATCGCATAATGGTGATTTTTATTTTATTATATTATTATTGTTAATTAGATGACTTTTACAGTCAGATTATATCTGTAGTATTCACAAAGTACACGTTTCTGTGTTATTCTCAAATAATATGCTTCTGTAGAGGTTATAAAACGAATTCTCAAGTTCAGAACTTCTTGCCTCTGTCGCACTGGTTTTTTTATTCCAACACTACTTCCGCTGAATAATCAATGGCTCCATGACCTATCATTTAGAGGGATCTCTTCTAGTCACTGAAAAGAAAGTTGATCAAAAATTATAGCAATAAATTATGAGTAAATGATAGACAACACTAGCTTTCGCTGGTAGGTCATAATGTAACTCATGCAGGTATTGTTTGTAAAGCTTACAAACAATTATTAGCATAAAACTAATTATTTGTTGTTATTTTTAATATAGTTGCATTGAAAAGTGGCAGAATTGACCCTGATTTTAAGCACGTAATAATCTAAAACAATGATTACCATCAAGAGTTCAGAAGTGCATTGACAGTAGCCATCGTGGCAACTGAATACAATTATATTGACTGATACTAAACCGCAACAAACCAAATTAAATACACTGCGACAGGTTTTGTTGGGCACAATTAGCTACCACTCTGAGATACAGTAAATAAATTTAGTATAGGTTAAGGATGAAATGTATACTAATAATATAAATGAAAAAGTGTGTTTGTTTGTCCTTTCCACACGCCCTAACTAACCAGCTAATCGACTTGATTTTGTCTTAGAGATAGTTGAAATAATGTAGAGAAACATAAGCTACTTTTGGTCCTAGAAAAACTTGTAATTCCCAGGGGAGATTTACAGGAATATCCGTAAAATTGTTCTTCCTTCCGTCGTATCAAATCAAACAAACGTCTTGATTTTTAGTATAGAGCGAATTCCCTAGGCCTCAAATAAACTGCAATTGAAATTAGGCGTTCCGATTATGCTCATGGGTAATTTGGATGCGCCGATATTATGCAATGTAACAAGGCTTCGCTTCATACAAATCGTGCGGAATACTGTTGGTGCCCCTAATTTGACACGGGCAAGTAGGGCCAAAAATATAACGATCCCCGGATCCCTATAATTCCTACGAATTTTCCATTTCAATTCTAAAGGCTGCAATTCCCCTTCAATCTCGTTTTTATCATAATGGTATGTTCACATGTGTCCAATGCTCGAAATTCACATATCTCATTGGTTAATGGAAAGACACACAATATTGTTTAAATTAGAGTCGTTAAATAGTGCTCTGTTATGTGAACATGGTCGGTGTTTTGTTGGCACTGGTAAAGTTTTTCAAATTACCACGCGAGCGAACAAAGAATAATTTTCATCCTGGTAATGTATTCCATAGGGATAATAAATCAAGTTTAATGTTAATTTAACTTATTACGCGGATGAAGTCGCGGGCAGAAGTTAGTTTTACAATGTAATGTTAGTGAGTAGCGGCTTGCGTAAAAATGAATAAAATGGTATTATATACAGTTCGACTTGTTATTCCGTTTACAGGCATTATACGTTTTCAGGAGAGCAGGTACGAATGGGGTGCAGTTTTACTCGTATTTGTAACCCTCAACGTAAATTTGTCCTCAGGGACTGTCTTCGGTACTCTTGTTTTATTACTTTGCTAAATTTATTACACACGTTCAGTGAACGAGGAGCCCAATGTACTGCGATGTATAACTACTTATGGCTACTTATACGTATTACGTAAGACAAATATTGTCTTATAATTTATTGTTTGACTTCAGAGTCTATCTCCTAATTAGGCATTACTATCTTTGGCTGGATCGTCACTTAAAATTAGATGAGATTATGATCACATGTTAAACTTAAAACGTATAAACAAAGGTATTTAAACATAGCAATATGGCTTCTTGTTTTATCACGTGTATCACTTATGAGATAGGACTCATGCATTTCTAATTCTCATCTTAAATACGAGAATAAAAAGTGCTGAAAGCTCTTGAAAGTTCTAGAAATTTATCAAAACACAAAGCATTCTCAGCAGATTTCTCGATAATAATTACAATTTCATTTAATTGCAATATAAGTGCGGCTTTGAAATGCATTTGGTGCTAGGAAAATCCTAAATTTGTATTTCATTATTCATTTAATTATTTGAGAACGTTTAGTTGGGACGGATTTTGGTCAGCAGGCTGTAACAAGTTTACAGTTGTTGTTTTTGAATAATAGATGTAAAACAGCTTTTGACGGTTATAGTAGTTTTAATACGTATATACGGATACATATATACGGATTGTATATACGGATATAAATTTGTGTGTGCTAATAAAAAGAACAAATAGTATTTAATCTGAGCTTTTCATAGGATAGTGAATGAAATGTTGTCCAAACTAGGGACATAAACATTTTTGAGATATTTCGATCATATATACATATAGCTTTGCTGAAAATTGGGACATTTGGCTAAAATGTTGGTAATTGTTATAGGAACTTATGACAAGCAGCGAAGATAAGATTTTGATAGCTGAGTGTCACTTAGTTCTATATACATAAAAATGAATCTCTATTTCCTTTGGTCATCGCATCACACGTGAACGGATGTAACTATTTCGCCATTTTTTTTTGCGTGTTAATTATTGTCGTGAGAATGTTCATATGAAAGAAAAAATTAAGAAAGTTGAGAAGAACAGTAAAAAATGTGTACATATGTAAATGTATGTTAATATATATAAGTAAACAAATAAATATTAAATATTATATAAACAAAGGCAGTTATATGGCCATTTTAGCTGTAACGAATGCAAATGACGAAGTATCTTAGTATCAACCAACATTCCTAACACGACTGTGCAATATAACGAGACTAGCTGTAAAAAGTCTAATAAATAACGTCAAAGAAGCAACCATCAAGGGAAAATATAAAGGAGATGTCTTAATTTTGCGTATACAGATGATTACAACGCCTTTGCCAATTCGATTTTAAGCGACTAAAATTTCCCGTGCGGCTGTCTATTGCGTAGCCAATTAACAAATAACAAAACCAGTCGTTGGATGTTTGCGTACTCAACTAGGAATTTTCTAGATTCGTGAACGGACGAATTGTTATCGTGTGTATATGTGTCACTTTGCCCCACAACTATAAAAAATATCTACATAAAGAAGTTCGTACGGGACTTTTAATTTATTTTAATTACACGGAATAAAGTTTTTTTTAATAAGAAAGTTTTTAATTAAAATATAATTTTAATTAAAATAGTTCAAAATACGTAGCGGAGTGACCTAGTTATCGTTGATTAAGGGTCCGCCTCTCCAAGTGGTCTATCCCACGCTTCTTAGTTCTTAATCCCGGTCGTAATCAAAATGAATCCTGATCACCCCGGTTACGTACAATATCATTCTCTCTTATATACTTTATTATTAACTTCCATTTACATCGCAATAAAATACATATATAATGACATGGTAATTGATACTATTACCACAATATAAATAGAATCAATTACCATGTCTTGTTATCTCACAGACACTTAAAAACTGGTAATATGAATATATCGTTTTTATTTGCTAAATACACCAAATGTCAACTACTAATAAAATGCCCATGCAAATAGCTTTACTTATTACTAACGAAACCCGTGACCTTGGTGAGGTACACAACAACTGCTTATTTCCGAATCAACGAAATCAAAATATTTGCCATAAAGGATATTTAATTGTGATGCCAAAATTATTTAGTTTCACCAATATTGTATGTATTGTGGTTTTGTATTTCCTGGTTAATATAATTAATTTGCTTTGACACGGAAAATTTGTTATTGTGCTTGCTATTAAATTAAGCTGGCAATATATTTGTTTCTATTAAAAAAAAAGTATCCGCTGTATTATATTACAGGCGAAGGTGAAATGATACAAGAAAGACCTGATAGTCGTTTTATGTCGATTAAAATTTACTATTACGTTCATAACAAATTTCATATATAATAGGTGGTTTTATAGAGAAAACTTCTCTGGGCGGCATTCACCACAAAAAAAAAGCAATGATGACGCAGTGGTAGCATGCACGGTCTTTGCTACGATAAATGTGTTCGAATTCCTGCAATGACCTTTTAGTGAATGAAAATAACGTAATAAACCATAGCATAGTGGTACGGCTTTTTGTAATGCTCAAGACCATCAAGTTGAAATATGTACTTGAGGGCCAGTACCTCCACGAAACTAGCGTGTCCACAATCTTGGGCCACATCGTCACTCAATGTAAGGCGAGATTAATGCCATAAAGCTAAATCTATAAATTATTCAAAAAAACTATTTTCTCGCAATTTCCTGAGTTACCTAAGTTGTAGTAGTCGTTTGTTTAGGGAACAATATTTTTGTACGCTTCTAGTCAGAGCTTAAAATAATTGCCTAATAAATTTCGAGCGCTAATCTCACCAGCTTTATTTACTTCATTGAGTTTCTTGGGTCAACAATTATTTGTAGTCTGGTATTCCAGTGTGATTTATTATAAAAAAAAAATTAAATTAAATTACTTTTTTCCATAAATATTTGTTGGGTGGTATATCATGACTGGATAGAGTTCGTCATAGTGACCATATGGAATTGCCGCGTTTTAGTATCCAGTTAAACAATATTTATCAGTCCAATAAGTCATGACGGCCAGTGTCATGACAGCGACTGATTATCGATCTTTTGAAGATCATATGTTCTTTTTGGATTGTACATGCGTACCAATAGTAAAAAACTCGTAACTCTACTATGCTACTGTGACTAGTAAACATAATGTTGACACTGACCACTTGCAATTATATCACTGATAATGAAATTCATATCTTCTAATTTTTAAATTCTTATGTGGAATCTTTGAATACCTAGCAATTTGCCCTATCATTATACAATACCAACACAGGCATATACGGTCTGTATTTTGAGAGATGCCTATTAATGCATGCCCGTTAATTTGTCCGTATTGAGGTATTAAATTTTTTTAAAGCAACAACTCCCTATCTAATGAATGTAATATATTTAACAGTGCGTTAATTCAATTCATTTTCAATTGCAATAATATATACCTTATAAATAAAAAGAAGATCTCATTCGAAAATACTTAATAAAATAAAAGATTCATGATTTTTAATACGTTAAATACTTTTTAACGTAGTTGAAAACGTAGTATACGTAATAGTTATTGTATGATGTTAGAAATGTATTATAAGTCAACCGTATCCAACCTAATTAATATACTTTTTAACTTATAACTAATTTAAGACATGCCATTGTATATTTTCAAATCAATAAAATAAAGAGTATTTTATTGCTATTGTTAGATACGGCTAAAATAAATGTTTTAATATTAATAAATACTTGTACTAGTTCTTGCCAAAATGTTACTGTAAATTGTTAGAGATAACAAGTTGTAAATGAATTCATTGAACCAGAGTGTAATATATCAACTTTTTACTGACTGTTAGTTCAGATAAATGCTACAAGCGAACAGATATTGCGTTATATGTTTTTGATAAAAAATATAGATAATAGGCAGTACATTTTACTTGCGAAATTTAATATTTTGTTCGAAATCATTACAAATTATATCGGCCATTATCTCTTAGTTTGTTTGTTCGACAGTGTGCTTAAAATGCGAGAACTAGTAAAATTAGATTTACATTTTATTTGATATTATAAGTGTATCATCCACCGAGGCTTAATTATAATTTTTAAAATAAATAGCAATCTTCACTACAAAAAATTACCTTTTGTATGTTTCCTTAAAATAATATATTTATATAACTGCATAGTTAACTACAAGATAACACACCATTTAGAAGTTTTTTAATGAACGTTTTTTATGGCTTACGCTTAGAATAGATTACGTTTATTGTCTAACTCATAATCTGCTGGATTATAGCAATATCTTTATTTTAGCTATTTCTTCATTCCAGGGTTTCACAACGTTAAGGTTTTATTTTTCTTTGTCTTCGGGGTGCATCTACGGTCGTACTTATATAGTACTTACTCATGTTATGGTTCACATATTGTATTCGTTTTATAGTCATTTGAAAATTATTATTATTATTAAATTTATTATTATAAAATTTTATGATTTATATGAAATTAACATACATTCATGAAGTAGTAAATATTAGTAATTAATAAGGATAATGGAGTATTTGTTTTATCATATAGTTACCATCAAATTAGGAGTAATATTCCTGTATGTGTATAAGTCCAAAGGCGGTAATTTCACTTGTTGATAGTCTTGAGTGTAATAGACAAAGTAATTGGATATGCTTAAATATATTTCAGTTTAAAAACTTAGCATTTTAAACTGTTTTATCTGTATAATTCAAAACTGCTTAAAAGTGAGAATGTGATATATTTTATATAAATAGTATTTTAAAGGTTTAATTTTGTTTTAAAAATTGTACTTGAACTAAAGTTATTTTACTAGCAATTTAGTTATATACGTTGAGAATCCGTCTAAGTCAAAATATTTTATATTTAACTATATTATCCGATGCTTGTACTCACGTTATACTTAACAGTGATCACACCGAGGACAGTATGAGTTCACTCAGTGTATGTATAATAGTAGATAATAAAAGTTTATTCTCTAAAACGAATCACGATTCTGCTCTGATTTCATCGTTTTAGAACGCTTCAGGGCTTCATCAAACAAAGTTTTACTTCAGCTAATTTATAATTTGTCATAGCACGTATACTAATTTAAAATCTTGAAGACACAACTTTGTTTTCAAAATAATGCGAAAACAGCTCTACTATAAAATGTAATTAATGTGAGATCAAACTAATCGTGCTTAGGGCCGTCATTTATAACTATAATAAAGTAATTGTAATTTTATACTGAAATTTGTTTCTTATTAGATCCTTATTTACTTAGATGTAACGTCTCACCACTTTCAATCACATTATCACTTATTTAATTATACTCTATTGATAAAAAGACTATGTTAAAGCTTTCCTTTTCTTGAAACCAAACAAACGCAGAATAGTAAACTAAACAGAACAGGATCATAGGATCATCATGTTCAAGACTGTGAATCCCTTTCGTATCTAACTGTTGACGTTAATTGGCCACTTTAAGAGATTTGTAAGTGTTACATATATCCATAAATGTCTAAACCTTACCAAAGCTTTATACGAACATTTAGAAGTTGTTTTTGCACGTGTGCTGTGAATTCAACAGGCGTGTAATGACCCTTACCACGTATTATAAAG
This sequence comes from Actias luna, assembly GCA_039707435.1. Taxonomy (NCBI): domain Eukaryota; kingdom Metazoa; phylum Arthropoda; class Insecta; order Lepidoptera; family Saturniidae; genus Actias; species Actias luna. The sequence continues at coordinate 7,848,355 of JAZHAC010000002.1, read as the reverse complement.
TCTTTTTAACCCTTTTACAGCAGAAATTACGTTCTTTTGCATTTACGTCGAGCAGAAAAGTCACTTTGAGTTTACAAGGATTTATTTTTTAATTATTTAGAATAATATCGCGGGCTTGTTTGTAAAGTTAGTTGATTTAAAAAAAATCAAAACCCTTATGGTTTTAATTCATATAAACACGTACATTAATTATATAAATTTACTTATAATCATAAATATAAAGGCAAAGATAAAATAGTTCTGATTTTTTTTGTGTTGAGTTTTTGGAGTCTATTTCCTAAAAATTGATTTTCGTATAAAACCTACGATATGAAAATTTTGGAGAAATGAAATTAAAACCAGCGTTAACTCAGATTGTGTGTTTTTAGACACCAAGTACCTTGCGTAATTTTCATTATCAAACCATGTTTCCCAGACAGTCGTATTTAGGGAGTAAGCTAACTCGTGCTTCGTACGACCACGGCTATCCACTGAACATTGCTATGAACAGGTAGGGTAAGCTGGGTATGGTTGTAACTATTTGGCTTTTATCATTCATAGCATTGTTGTTTATAAACTGAACCACGATAGTGATATGTTAAATTCAACAGTTGGTGTCTACTTTCAAAGGCTTACACTAATTTACTTCTCGAGGTGATTGATACTTTTAGAAGTATAAAAAAAAAAACTGATTTGTTTTAATCGTCCCCGTGCCAGAGGCGGTTAAAACAGTGGTCGGGGTCAATTGAAATGCATGCAAGTAATATAAAATATAAAATGGCAGTATGTTCTGTGTACCATTTATTAAAATTAATTTAAAAATACTAACCAATTTAATAACAATATTATAACACTTTGTCACAACATTAATCAGTTTTCAAAGTCGTAAAGATATTAACGAATATGTATATTTATATTTTTAATCAATATTTGACTACTTGTATAAAATATTAAAAAAATAATAAAAACTGTTTTCATTAAAATAAAACAAACACAAACGAAAATAAATTAGGAATAAGCTAAAAGGAAACATTTGTTCAACCAACTGAAAATTTAGCTTAAGTATCAATCATGGCCACAATTATTGCAAACTTAGTTTAGGCCACCTTCTGTGCACTCTTTATGAACGCACTGTTTACAAGTGGTACATTGCATTTACATTTTTCTGAATCTAATTTGAGGATATGGTGACAGACATACTATAGAGTACTATAAGAAAGTTCGGAGAGACAATGTTATTGGTAGTGGTTTACATAAAAATGGTTACATGTAATGTGAATAAATATTACAATAACATATTTATTGCACTGCTACCGATTTAAATACAAAAAGTATTTATTCTATCTATATAGTTTATAGTATTGTACACTTATTGGAAATCCTGATAAAATTCTTGGAAAACACGATTGTATGCTGTAAATCCCATAATTCTGTCGTGCTCACCAGATCCATCTAGCGGTGTAGTTATTTCAGACGGGACTGTGGTTTATTAATTTTTCTTCAACCGCCTTATGTAGTAAATGTTCGGCTTTTATCGCATCACATACATTTTTATACCCAGACAAGTCAGTCTGCCCTCTGGAAATTTTGCTTACGCAAACTCTAGTCGTCTAGAAAACATGAAAAACAATATATTTACTATTTCAACCGTATCCACAAAAACATTGGTAACCGTCCCCAACACCATTTTTAGTAAAATACAGGTTGTAGTTATGGTAGTAACAATAACATAATAAAACTAGTTATTATTCCATATATTGTAACAAAAACACTCTTAATACTTTGACTTACACACAACAAACATAAATAGCATAAATCATAAATTAAAAATACATTTAGATCTCAAAATTCAATAAGTTATCTTATAAATCACCACACTATAGGAAGAGCGGCTTAATACTAAGATTCGTGTTAGCTACTTTCATCTGTTTCTTTTTTTCATTGCAACCCTCACTCCCCACGTAGTCGTTCACGAGATATTTGTCTTGTTTTAACCGTACCCAGTCTACCCTATTAAATTAAAATATATTACGTTTGATTAATTTATGTAATAGATAAATATTATTGATTAGTTTTTACATAACAATTTCAGACGACAATATTTACTTGTTTCATATGTTTGAGTGCGTAACTTTTTAGTAGTCAAGTTTTAGTTTTTAAAGTTACTTTATAGGTATAGATAATCTAAGACAAAACAGTTCTATACACCTTTCTTATCTAATTGTGAATCAATTTTCTTATTTGTTTGTTTAATGGCTATTGGCAAACTTTCGTGCCGTGAACAAAAAATATAAAAGCAGTTTTAGATCAAGTTTTAGATCAGTTTAAATATCAGACCCAAATAAGCCCTTAATATTCATATAAATCCGTGCCTAAATCGTAATACATTTCCCATTTAAATAGCCATATTGCACGCCTCATAAGCGAAGCGTTAAGGTGGGTGTACTACTGTCACTTCACGCAAAACAACTGATATTTCAAACTTAAAATGTCTCTGTTTTTCATACATTGCACTTGTAAAATAATATATACACACATATAAAGAAAACACACTATATTTTACACTCATGATATTTTGATTCCATTTTTGTTATTTAAACTAATTAAAAAACTGTTTAAAAAGTTCTGTCTTGGACGTCCGTGTGTCTGTATGTGCGGATCCTGTACATTATCACGATAACGACCGAAATACTTTACTAATCCAGTCATTTTTTTACGCTTCATTTGAATTAGGAACTATTACTTTTCACGGTCTGATTCGAGGTGTTTTAATTATAATTAAATAATTAAAAAAAATACACTTTTACAAATAATCAATTTTATTGTGAAAAATGAGATTATGAGGAGGCGTGCACTTTCGGATTTTCTGTTTTTTTTTGCATGAAATTTTTTCCCTAAAACGAACAGGCATATTTTTAATGGAAATTAAAGTTCTACAATGAAAGTCTGTTATGTTTTTTCCATACATTATTAAGAGATAATATACGTTTAATCTATCTATATATATAAAAAAACTCAAGGTATGACAGTATTAGTGGTAGCACTCCTCCACAACGGCTCGACCGATTTTTATGAAATTTTGTATATATATTTGGTGGGTATGAGAATAGGTGGTAAAGTATATTTAATGTCGATAGATGATTAAATTAGTAAGTTAGCATATGTTGAAAGGTTTTTTTTTATACTTAAGGTTTAGCGTTATGGCCATAATCTCACCTGATCTTGGTTGTAGCTCTATTTGTTCCACAAAAAAATGTAATACGAAAAAAGCAAAGCAATGTTATTTAAATGGAAAATGTATTATGATTTAGGCACGGATTAATGTGAATATTGAAGGCCTATTTGGGTCTGATATTTATTTTTAGGGTAGAAACTGAAAATTTAGGTAACGTTTAAAAAAAACCACTTGGTATACAACCGATACCCTAATATTACAAATATACATAGTTTTTGTAATCGATGAGTGTCCATACCCTAATATTACAAATATATATAGTTTTTGTAATCAATGACTGTCCATTAATTATTAATTATATAATTATATTGTTTTGTTTTAACTTTGAAAACTATGAATGTTTCTATATAATTATACAATAATTTTATAATATATGTAAGCATTTTATATGATCTGTTTAGCTACTTACCCACGTACAAAAGTGTGTACAGTGTACCCAAATTTAATGTCTATAATATTTTTTATCTGTTATTGTGTTTTACAAAAATGTTATTTTCATATTTTTTTAGAAACACACTGACCATAGAAATTGTATGACGGTCAAAGTTGGCGAAGTAATATTTCGAGTATGAAGGTACCTAAATCACAATGTTTTTGTGTCCAGCCTAACCAACAACGTAACAAAAGGGTGACACGAAATGTGATTATTCAGCTAGCGCCGGGGCTTGCATGTCATGACGGCAGTGAATTACTGCCCACAGTACTACAAAATCAGAACACCTGCAGAAGGCTAAATTTTTTTATAGTTAATGTTTAGCGTTATGGCCGTAATCTCATCTGATCTTAAGTGCTGATACTGCTCAAGTTGGTAGAGATGCTAAACCTGTGGAGGAACTGGCTCTAAAGAATACATATCTCTATATATTATTCTCCAAAAATATTATCTTCATAACACCACATTTCATTTTTTTTTATTCAACATTAATGGTAAAAAATCTTTTTAAATTTGTTCTTTACAATTGATGAAAAATAAACAAAATTGTTGTTTTTGTTACAAAAAGAGATTATAAAATCCGATACCAATTTTAGTGAAGAATGTGACCGATATATAGGAAACGTCACATTTATTATCAGTTTAACTGAAATTATAATAGTTATGTAGATTGTTTTGATTCTATACGCAAATGTAATCTATTATGTAAATCTAATATAACTAAAAATTATCCGTGAAATATAGAATAAACGAAAACATTGTGTACTTATTCAAATTAATATTGATAATTAAACATACATAGAAAAGAACTTTATACAATAACACTGATATTTATTACTATTCTTGAATAATGAATATTTATTGCTAATATATACTACTATTTCCCATATTATTATGTTACTATTTTGTGTTGAATCATGATAATGTGCGAAATAATCGCAAAGGTCAGCCATTATATTAAAGAAACGTAGAGATCTCTTGTTAATTATACTCCTTTTAAGATCTACTAAATATATCTGTTCAGAATTATTTTCTAACGTGTTAGTAATATAAAACTAAAGCCCTGAATTTTAAATTGTAGTAATTAAAATAAGTACAATTTACGCTTTACTAGTATGTATAACGCACATCGATAGCTATTTCATGTGGATTCAAATTATATATATTTAAATTTACCCAATGCAAACATACAAATTATTGCGATAACTTTCTCAAGAAAACTGTTTCTCAAGAAAAGCCAACAGAGACTTCATAGATTTTTGTTTTTAAATAGTTTAAAGCACAGATGAAGCTTTATTCAGGGCCGGAGACTTTTTTGGACAAATTATATCACCGAAACCAAATTTAGCTGTGAATGTACATAGGTATATATTTTTTTGTATTTTGGTTAATTCTGTGTACTATTTTGACTGTATAGATGTCCGTACAGGGCAATTTGGTTTTTTTCGTGGTTGCTTTAAATATGAGTCTACTTTATATCTAATAATTGTGTTTGTAAAAGCCTCCGCCATACAGGGCTTGATTCCTGTGCCCCTAGCCAAGTTGTCTTTAATTACAATCGTTACGGCAAGAGAAAACAAAAAAATGTATGGCATGACATTATATGACATTTTAAATTGAATGTAATTCCTATTTTTTTTTCTCTTACGCTAATACATATCGAGAAAACATCACTTGTGTGCCATTTTATTCATTATTGTTAACATTAGCAACATATCTCACTTGTTAAATATACATTGATTAACCTTACAGCTTAACTGGAGCTGACGTATTATTTATTATTGGTTTCAAATTTTCGGTTGCTACATAGTAAAGAAGTTATATTATGACATGATGAGTGTCAATATTTGTGCAACTAGCGAAGTAAATAATAAGCTAATTTTTTTAAGGAAACATTATTATTTATATTTATCCACTGTTCAGATTGTACACCTTCTGTTCTTTATTGTTTTGCGAACGGACACTCCACTTTTATTTCATGTTTTCAGGTATATTCTAACAAAACTGAACAAAAAGTTGTGTTGTCGCACGTTGTACGAACGGGCTATGCCGTTAAATGTTCATACCGGGATGTTGTAAATACGCCGAGACATGTTTGGAATAGTACTGACTATTTTCTACGTAATACCTCGCTACAATATCGTTTTAATGACTTACTTAAAATTTCTTATCTAAGGTACCTACGATACGCTTACAATTTAAGTAACTACGTGTTTTTAATACTGCATTCATTTTGTAAAGTTCGTATAACATATTAGCTGTGTGGTTCTTTTTGTTTACTGGTTTGTTTTCTTTCTAGGTATATTGATGTGATGTTTATGAAAAACATTAACTTTTTAAAGAGCTTTTTGAAAGAAGTGCAAGCATTGTCTGTTTACAATTAGCTTTAAATTCTTTTACCGATCCAGAAATTTAAACTAAAGGTTATTGTCAAATTAGTCAGCTGATAGATATTCGCTTTTAATATTTTGTTAATGCTTATCAAGTATGTAAAATACATATATAATAAGTTATCTTTTCTTTTTGAATAATTCGATATAATACTTGATGCTACCTAAACATTAGATGAATAACAACGTAGACACGTTTTGAAGGTAGGTATATCTGTAGGTATCAGGTAGTATATCATCATACGATTATCAAAAACTATCATCACATAATAATTCGGATATCAAAATTATGCAATATTCTAAGGCCATTTTACATATTTACAGACAAATTTCTAAGGTTCTTTTAACTACGCGTTAACAATCAAGAAGTAACAATGCTTAGTTCTTCATATTTAATTGAATAATTTCATTATAATATTTAACTGAAGGCAGGTAGTAAACACTTTATTGCAAACGAAATACGATGTATACAGGTACTGTTCTCATGATACTGTTGACATTGTATTTTAATACTGTTGTGTTTTCTCACTGTCTTTTGCTTAAAAGATGAGAGTAAGTTTTATAACTGCGATAATATGTATTTTTATTAGACTCATTATCGTTATAAGGAACTAAACAGTTGATATATATTTAACATATAGAAACAAAATATAGAATAGAATAGAAGAGTATTACCATAGTGAAGCCAGTAAAAATTATGTTATTGTGCTTGATTTAAAGATGTACGTAGTTAATTCATGTAGATATTTATGTTTACGTTATAAATGTTTTAGAGAAAGTAGTAAGGGGTGTGACTACACATACGAGCGAGGTTACGGACGACAGGGGTGAACACTAAATTCTTTACTCGGTCAACAAATCTACGCGGCGACGGCGAAGATAGTGCCGTATTTTATTTGGGTCAGGTTTAGTGGAAACTATATTCTTATCAAAAGAATACTTTCGTAATATTTACAGAATCTGAAACTTTGAATGTATTACATTATTATATATTTGTGATTAATCAGAATTAAATAAGTATTTTTTAACTATGTTCTTATAAAAATTATCCTTTCTTAACATTAACAGAATTTAAAACTTTGAATGTATTACATTATTATATATAGAATTCAATTACTAATTTTCATAATTCCCATTCGACTAGAACAACTGTTTAAATCATAAACAATTCTAAATATTTTAACCGCAGAATCTTATTTAAACTTGATATTAAATGTTCGACTGAATTCGTAAGCCGGAATCTTGGAAGACCCTTTAATTTTGAGTTATGTTCCTTTATACTTCAACTGTTCTAAATTGGGATGGAAACTGAATTCTTAGAGTCGAATAGGTTTCAATTTTATATTAATATTTATTTTATTAGGTATAATATTGAATACTTTAATGTTTAGTATTAATGTTTATTATCTATTATTATTAACAAAGTAAAAAACGTTTTGTTTTTTGAATATGTTAACAAAATCGAAATTTTGTTTGGTTTACCCAGAAACAAAAATTTTACAGTATATAAGTGTTTCACGTAACACGTATTGCCTAGATCTAAATTAGGTAAGTATATGAAATTACAGTTTGATTTAATCTAATATATGTTTCTCTAGAATAAATATAGTAATGGCAATATGTATTCTTAATTTTTGTAGACTAAAGTATAACAGTTTTAATAGTAATAACGTATAGTTCAAAATATGAAATCCATAGAATATTTTACAAAGAATATGCCTTGAAAGTGTGTATTATTCATCAATTTGTACATCGAAATATATTTATTCGTATATAATTTCGTTAGTTGATATATTCATTTTATTGAAAATAATTTAATTAGAAAATAATATTAGTATCAGAATATAATTATTCATATCTTAATAAAGACACAGTTTATCCTCCTTTTTAGGTTATATTTCTGTAATCAATAAAAATTATGCGTCAATATATATTTATCGACTAGAACGCCATATTTGTAATATTTATTAAATTTAATACATGTACGGTAGAATCGATAAACGGTAAGCTACTTTACTTATTCTATAATCTAAGTTTCAACCAAGAAAGATACGCCGGAGTTTAACTAAAAGTTAAGTTTTAAATTGGGCTGCGGCGAGATTCCCTCTTGGGGAGAAACTTATTTTAAAGGGTTGTAAATCAAAGTAATACGTTGCTAGTCAATTAACTTGGTGTATTTTGGTTAAATTTATGACTGGTCTCTCCGATTGTTAATTCGATCATATTAGCAGTAGACTCAGGAGATTGGTTTCAGTTTGTTTCTTACATCATTTATTCCTTTGTGATTTTATTAAGATTGAGATGTTAGAACTTTGGTAAAAAGATCTTAAAGTGCAGTCCTCGTGGAGATTAGTGTAATCATAACGCAGCCAAATGTTGTAATTAATAAAATTACTAACTCTGTAATCATCTTATTAATATTATAAATACGAATGTTTTGTATCTTTGGATGTTTCTTACTCAATTACGCAAAAACTGATGAATAGGTTTAGATGAAATTTGAAACACAGACAATTTATTAGCTGGATATGTTTTATTCCAGGAATATTTTTGGTTCTTTTTTCTAATGTCGATGCAGATAAAGTTGCGGTGAATAGCTAGTATGTCGATATATTTAAGACAGAATTTTGACCTGAAAGATCTGTCGTGGAGCAAATATTTATGACATTGTTTGTATGTGAAATTATTTTTTCTAGGTCTGTTATATTCAGTACACTTTGTTAAAATAATGACATCATTACTTTAAAACCTTTTTTTTTATAAAAAATAAATCTTACATGTCTATATGACTTTTGTTATGCTTTATTTATTATTAATAGTATCATTTCGGGTTGTACATTTATTAAACCTTTCCGAAGGTTTTGTCTTGGTGTGCCGATCTCCAACCCCAGTAGAGGTAGACCCTAATTAGGTTTGGACCTTACCAGGATTAGACGATGAATGTGAAAGCGCTTCATAACTCCTGGTGGAAGATATAGAGTCTGTAGGTTTTAAGTAAACCCATACTTTTGGCGCCCGGCGGAAGGTAGGAAGGTCTTATATAAAATCATTCTATGAAAAAAAAAATAGTAATCTTAGTAATAATAATAACTGCTAATAGATGATCGCTTATATAGTAAAAGTATAGGCTTAAGGCTTAAAAACCGTAAGGCTTAAAAGCTGGCCTTAAAGATTTAATACCAAAGTATTACGTATTTGTAATTTATAATGTCAAAATTTGTGTATAGTTAGTTTACTTGCAGACGATAGGGGGAGGACATTTTTTGTTGTATGGAGTATCGTCATCTGATAGTAAAAAGATTATTAAACGTAGGGAAACCTCGTAAAATTTACTCATACTTGATGTTGTGACATTTATCATCATATATATAGTATGTGAAGTAGTTTTATGATAATCAGAAAGAAATAATGTTTACAATGCTGAGTCAGAAAATCCACGCGGCTTCCTTTGGGAGCGTACTTCTAGCTTTGTAACACAAGACTTTTCTTTGTGTTCTGTTATTTAATATGAAACGTGCCGTAATTTCATCTTGGTTTTCAGGTTCATAATAACGAGATTATTTTTATTTTAAATGTAAAAATATCAAGAGTTCTAGTGGAACAGTTATAATGAAATATTTTAAACTTCTGCTCTGGTTTCAGTGCATTAAAAAAACAGTTATCGTTCGTTTACGACTCGTATTTTAAGTACGTGGTATTACAAAAGGGTAAAGTTAAATAAACACTTGTAGTTTACAATTCTTTAAATAAGTAATAATTTGGCGAAATTTAAATTTTCTATATACCACTTGCAATATATTTTTTAAATATATCGACATAATTTAATTGCTTAGTGTGCTTTTAAAATTAAATGCATCTAAAGTAAAAGCTGATCAAACAATCGTCCTCTTGAAATAAATACTGTATAAAGAAAGAAAATGTAAGAGACACAGCGTCGAGATTGGCCCAGTTTTAAATGGGCTCGGCGGTACCAGCACTCATCTTGCAATCGTTGTTGCATTTTATTACTTTTCCATTTCCACTGGGGTTTCAATTTCCTTTCTTATAATTAATAGCCTTTCTACGAGTTCCCTGACATTTTCTATTGCCGTACCGCAGAAACTTTACTGTTCGATTTGCAAGCCATTTAAGACCGTATTATAACGACTTTTGTATGATAAACGTTCTTAGTATTAACATTTATAATTTAAGTAAGTACTAATTTGATTTTATATGAGTCGTGTTGCACTAACACAGTTCCTTTATTCATACAAATTTTCGGTGCAATTTTTGCTGCGAATACAAATATAGCTTAAAAGAGTAAAGTTGGTGAGGTCGGTGCGATGTATTACTATTAATAAAAAAAATATGTCAATAAGTAAACTGTGATAGTAAAAAACCAAATTTGGAAAATATATTGCTTTAAAAAAATTTGAACTTTAGAACAAGAACTATGGAATTTGTTAAGTACCAATAATTATTTCTTGGTATTGTTATTTTGATTTCATTCCCCATACTTATCACTTCTGGTTGAGGTATAAGCATCCACGGACTACATAAAAACCTTCCTCGATCTTTATAGTAATCAGCCAAACTGTGTTGGAGTTTACCGTTTATTCCGGAGGAACCCGTCCGTTTTATACGACAAAAAGTATTATATATTTAATGTTAGTTATATATATTATGTTGTATGCACTATATTATAGTACTAACCGTTTCATATTTTACCTATTTCTGTTTTGTCGTTTTAATGTCGCTTATGTCTAAAATTGCGATAAATTGTGAATAAATATAGGCAGAAAAAGAGAAAATCCATCAAGTCGCCTTGTCAGCGCACATTCTTGAGACATCGGCGAGACGCCACGAATATGCGAAATGATAAATGTCAAGTCCTACATCGGCGTTGATTAAAATGTCTCATTTTATTTCTACCGCAAAATGACAGAAGGATCCTTGGGAAAAAACAATGAAATTTTACGGTTTATTAGAAAATTTATGGGCCATAAACACATTGTCGTCTTTATAACTTATGACGCAAAACGTGAAAAACTTTATATTATATTTTTTATGGCATTTTATGATATTGTGCTGTTACGAATACTTTATATGAAAATTACCTGTGACATTATAAAATGGGAACAAAATTACATTACTCGTGTGAGCTCATAGAACAAAATAAAGCGTAATAATAATCGTTTAATGTATATGGCATTCATTTAATTAAAACACAAACAGTTTAGATCTTAGTTTCAAGTATTTACAGTTTTATATTTTAAACTATGTAACTAAATATCGTGACAATATATAGTACATTCCCATCTTTACTATATATCTTATGTGGATATAACTAAATAATATTGGGTTCATTGGATCTTTGTCCTTTCTTCTCAGGTAGTACGTAAAGAGCACGAATTTAATATATTTAGATTCTCATAATGTAGTATTATCTCTTGTATATTATAAAGTAAAATATATCTTTATTAATGTATAAATAGTTATATCTGTACATGTAATTTTTTTATAATTATTTGATAGTCATTCTGAGCCTTATAAATTTGTATAGTTTCGAATCTTAAATGGAAACAAAAAAGGTTAGGTTATCTGTTTATAATCCTGGATACTAGGAAATGTCTTATTTAATTGTAGTTAAATTTTATTTTTAGGACGTATGTATATGATTATTAGTCATTATTAAGCTCTAATTTTTGTAAAAAAAATGTGATAAATGGAAAGATCATATATAAGTTTTATAACATTACAATTTTTTTTGCAATAATTCAAAAGTTATTTCAAAATAAAGATTAATTTTTGAATCCAGTACTGAAGGCACGCCGACAGCTCCCGAACAACCCGAGCGCATGGGACGTCATAATGTTAGTTATCACTCGTTGCAGTTGGTATAGAAATAATAAGTACAGTGTTTTGATTTATTTAATTTTGTTGTCATTGTTAAATATTCCAATTTATATTGAAAATGTCGAACCTCAAAAGTTATCGTTATTGTTTTGTTCCATTATGTATGAATACTACAACAACAACTCCTGACAAAATGTTTTTAAATGTTCCCCAAGATGACAAACGTCGAAATAAATGGTTTCAAGCAGTGCACCGTGATAATCCGAAAACAAAATTGAATTTAAAACTGGTAGCATTAGTACTGCAACATGTCCAATAAAACAATTGCGTCAAAAATTACATCCAAATTTATTGGAAGATACTCAGAAAAGTTTGTCATCTAGTCATTTTACAAATTCAAATAGTTCACAAGATATTTATGAACCTTCCAAAAATACCGGCTCAAGTGCTATGGATTTTAGCAGCCTTAAAAAAACATTTTGAATTTTTCGTGACTTTTCATTAATAGTTAAGTTAACTGAATAAGCTTTACTCCGAACTCGGTGTTCGGATCTATAATTTATGAAATAAATAATTATATTTAATATAATGGAAAATAAACATTAAATATCATTTATGAATAAAAATCATTTATTATATTATTTTTAACAGACTTACCTTGATGCCTTGGCACCTCGAACTTCAGCAGAATTAACCGAACGTAATTTTTTAAATATTGGTTTCAGGAATATTACCAGACTTTGCCTTAATAAATCCTTGATCACACATAGCTAATCGTAACCATTTTATCAATTTTTAATTGTTTGTAATTAACTGATTTTTTTAAATTGTTTTGCATTAAATATCAACATTGTTAATAATAAAGTTTTAAAATATATAAAAATACAATATTTTTTTTATTCAAAATCCCAATTTTCATACAAATCATAAAATTAGAGTAAAAATAAAGTTTCGAATTGAAAATAATTAATGTTTATTAATAATAATAAACGCACAAGAAACCTCGGGTACAGGTTGTTAATTATAATATTTTATAAAATTGATCATTGATAATTACATTTTGTGGGTTATTCTTTACCGTTACACAAGGCAACTTTCTTGTTCAATTCTGGGGATGATTGTAATATTCAGTTTAGTTATTATTATATGTTAGTCAGTTTTTTATAGTAAAGATTTTAGTGTTATGACCATAATCTCACCTGATTTTAAGTGACGATACGGCCTAAGTTGGTAGACACGCTAAACCTGTGGAAGAACTATCGCTCAAGTGCAACTGCCGGAACACACCTATTGGTATTTGGCGGCAGATTTTCAACTTGAGGGTGGTTGCTGGCCAGGCGGGCATTAGAAAAAGCCCCTCCACCTTATTATGGTTTCTTAACAATGTTTTCCTTCACCGAAACCTCAAGGTCATTGTAGGAGGATTCGAACTCACCTACTTGACGCGAGAGTCCGTACACACTACTACTGAGCTATCATCGCTTTAAAGCTTCGCTTTCAGTATTTGCATTACAATAACTATACATATCCTGAATAATCTGTATTCAAGACATTTTACGGTCAGCAACCATGTGTATTTATGTCCTTTGTTGTTGTTACTATGATTGTGTGTTTTTTTTAATAAGTTTGCGTTATGGCTAACATCACGTTTGATGTTAAGTGACGGTATTGACAAAGATGGTGGACACGTTAAGCTTAGTGGAGAAACTGGATCTTAAGTTTAATCGCCAGAACACAGCTACAGGTATTTCGCGGCAAATTTTCAACTGTTTGTGGTTTAAAATGTGACGTCTTGATTATTAGCTGTGAAATAAACATATGTTGCATTTTTTAATGTATGTGGAATTTAAAGTTTTACATGCTCTGATCACGGGATTTCAGTTTGAGATTTGTCGTCGCTATTTTTAACAGAGATTGTCATCTTATACATTTTTAATTAATCTATAGACAAGCAAATGTAGAAAAAAAACAACTTGGCTAAGGGCGCTGGTGTATGTTGTCACACACAACTATTTTGTTGTACTACCCAGCAAGATATCTATACATATAATAAATCTGTAATTTTAGTACATCTATTGACGAAGTATGTATAGTCGCTACACTTTAAAATTATTATATATGCTTAATAACTGTTACAACATCTATAGCGCGATGCAGGCTATTACGTCAATACTTATTATATATAATGTGTTGTGTGGTTGAGGTAATTAGTGTTTATCGGAACACTAAGCTTAATAGTTGCTCTGTAATAAAGAAAATTTATGATATTAAATATAATGTTAGATCAAAATATATACATACACAAAATAACTTCTTATTAATAACCCAACTTAATAATTACGTACTATATTCTACGCACCTGTTATAAAGAGAAACAACATTTAAAGCTATTGCTTTACTTTATTTCTTATCTTAAAATTTTATATCTATTTATTTATTATTATTAAGTATTCAATATAAAACATTTTTAACATATACATTGTTTCATAATCAACCATCGATAATATAGGGTTTCAAAATATACATATTCTAAATAAAAGGAGTTTATAAGCGGGTAATTGACATGAAGGTTTAAATGATCTTCAGTTACATATAAAATAACTATATATATTTATATATTATTATTATTTTTTTTATTTTTTTTCGACCTGACTTACGCTGTTAGCCCCAAGGGCTTTGACAGCTTCACCGGACTTTTGGGGGCGAGTGCTGAGGGCACTCAGCCCCGAGGCAGCAGGCACAAGGGTGCCAGGACGGCCGAACCTCGGCTAGGGCTGCTGCCGGTAAATGAAAAAGATTCATGATCCTGACTAACCAACAGGTTCTTTATTACTAAATTAGTGATACTAACTACGACCTTATCAGATAAGCAGCTCAAGGGCCGCGAGGGTAGTCCCTTACAGAACCGTGTACTTAACGTGTGAGTGTGCACGAATGGTATGCGGTGTGTTGATGTAATCTCAGTGATGTAGAGTGTCACTGTATCGCGCTAGCAGAGTCACTCGAGGGCTCCTGTCCGGAGGATCGAACCTAGGCTCAGGCGTCTGCGGAAGGTGGCCGCGGCGGGTGTGCGGGAGCGAAATTATCCGCTCGGCCGCGGCGGCGAGGACGGCTGTTACGCGGACGTGTGCGCGGACACGTGCGATTGGTGGAGACGGCAGGGAGAAGCGCGTTTAATCTCGTTATTTTATCGACGGCGTCGGAGAAGTATTTATATATTATGCAATATTATTAATGTAGAGCAACTAAAAATTATTTAATTAATTAACCAAAAACCAAAAAGAAAAATAAATATCACAGTTGAACTGGTAGCGCCATCTTGTGACAGCAAATCAAACTGTTTAGTTACTGTCGCGTCGTACGCGCATTACTCTGGTACTACTAGACAGATTTTAATGAACATCTGAGATACTTTTTATTCTATACAACGGTAGGGTTCTTGGGGAATAGTAGATAAAAGTTAAACATTTGTACTAAATGAACCTCTGCGCGGTTTTTGGATACAATTTCCTTTGTTATTTTACTTTTCTTTTTATTTTAGTTGTAGAAAACTATTGTAAATTTGTATTTTTCTACCAAAACAGTTTTATTTTTTGTAAAAGAAAGTCTAATTAACAAACTCATATTGTTAAATGCCAAAAAAGAGAGGTATGCCGGATTTTTAAGTAAAGATGGTTTTATAAAGATCATTCGAAGCGATGATATCTCAGTGGTAGTGTGTACGATTTCGCGTCAAGGGACGTGAATTCGAATCCAAGCACCTACAATGAGGTTGAGCTTCCGGTGAAGGAAAACATCGTGAGGAAACCTGGTAGCATGGTGGTAGGGCTTTTTCTAATGCCCGTCTGGCTAGCTACCACCCTCAAGTTGTAAACCTGCCGCCAAATACCAATAGGTGTGTTTCGGCAGCTGCAATTGAGAGCCAGGTTTAGCACACAAGTTTTCCTCCACAGGTTTAGCGTGTCTACCAACTTGGGCCGTATCGTCACTTAAGATCAGGTGAGATTATGGCCATAACACTAAACCTTAAATATAAAAAAAAATTATAAAAACTTCATAGATAGCCGATAGATGACGCCACAGTACATATATTATTAAATGCTCAAAAATACGTCTCTCGAAACTCTAAATATTTGAAAAATACATACCGGCTTCGTGTATTGTTAGGATAAGTATAATTATACATATATATATATATATATATTCAAACTGTAACTAGGTATATTTTTATTATAATCGGACTGATATACGTAACGGAATAGCGACCCACAATATTTTATTTTTATTTTTGTCTCGCTGTTTGATTAATTTTTATCTTATTGTATATAAGTACCTTTCGGAAATACATTTTGGTTAAATTCACCTCGGCGATAACTAATACTTTAGATTAAATATAGAATATTTTTATCCTATAAAACAAAAATGGTTTCTTCATAATAGTAAATGTACTTTGTCAGGAATTTTGGTGTGATTTGCTTTTATCGGTAGCTAAAATATTAATTAAAAATCTAAACTGTTTCATCTTTCTCTAATATTGGTGTACTAGAAATCAGTAATATATCCAGTATAAAAACATGTTTGCCGTTGAATAATGAACAAAGTATTTTTAAGCATTTAACAGAAAAAATGGCCTTCGTTCATGTTATTAAAAATAACTGAAATAAACTAGGTTACTAATAGCTGAAATCGTTAGTGAATATGTTGATTTTCTATTTGCGTACCGGTTGGTGCAATGAATGCATAATGAAAACATGATGTTATTGTGATATATATGTTTTTACAGAATTAATACAGGATAACCCATGTGAGTTTTTTTTTTAATGGGATCTATTAAAACTATCTGTGTGATAAAGTGAAAGTTTAAAGCGGTGATGGCTCGGTTGGTAATGTGTACGGATGCTGCGTCAATGGACGTGAGTTTGAATCTACCTGCAGTGAGCCTAAATTTTTGGTGAAGAAAAACATCGCCAGGAAACCATAGCATAGTGTGGGAGCTTTTTCTAATGCCAGCGTGGATAGCTACTACCCTCAAGCTGAATATTTGCATTCAAATAAATCTAGGTGTGTTCCGGCAGTTGCATTTGAGAGCCATTCCCTCCACTAGGTTTAGCATGGGCACCACCTTGAACCACATCGTAAAATGTAGTGCTAGAATATGGCAAGTATTTATTGACAAAGAATTGTATTTTTTGTAAACAAACAGCGTAGTTTTAATATTAGAAATACACACAACGTTGTATCCAAGATGTATGACTAAGTTAAGAGTGCAAGTTTAGTATTAAATTATATAATAAGGTTCTATATAAAACATTACCGATACATTGGACAGTTTAAGAACCGTTTATTTGGGTAGGGTTTACCGAACATAATTATTATGTAAATGATAGTAATCTATGAAAACGATTTGGTCTCTGTATATGTATACTAATAATACAATTATTAAAAATTAACATTATATATATCATAAAAATTAAAAAAAAAAAATGTTCGAATCAGTTGGTGCTGGTCACACCAAATTTTTGTAGGGATAAGTAATGCAAAAGGACCATCTATTTGCAATGGGTTGATTGATACCGATCGGTCAAGAGTGTTGTTGTTCCCGTACACACATTGTTTTTCACTATACTTTCCCCGCAACCACTGAGTCGTTCCCTGTTTATTATATTAAGTGGTCCTATCCTATTTTTCACAATGTCTATGTTAACATTACCTTGAACTTGTACAGTCATACTTCTTTTTTTTATTCTTGGCAATTCCGTCCTCTTTAGAAACTATTACTGCTATTTTTAAATGATAAGATTTGGATATTTTGGGCATATGAAACTATCTTTATCAATATGGTCTCTCTTTTTGATGCTCTTTTCGGAGTTTCTGTGGCAACTAATATATCATATTCCCAATGATTATTCATAACGTATGCTCTTCAGATACACTACATCTCGTAAAATGTCATATGTATTACATAGTATAGCGCTAAATAACTGAGTATATGAATAAAAATAAAAATCACAACACGACAGATCAAAATCCCGCCAAAAATTCCACACTCATAAGTATCAGACATCAACTGTCTTAGGTCATAGATAAAACCACACAATACAACAACTGATATGGATGCGTTCACGCCATGACATACTGACATGAACTCCAGTGGTAGGGTTTTATCATTTGTATACGACTTCTTAGTGATGTCTCTTTAAAAAATAATTTTAAACAAGTTTAATTGAAATCATATAATGTGTGTAAACTTTTTCTGAAGAAATAGATACGAAGGCTGCAGTTGCTGAACATTCAGAAGAAGGCTCCAAACATTATCTTAGATTCGACAAGCCACAAATCCTTGCCAAAGAACACCGATTCCTACCTAGGATGATTCGTGAGGCTATTGAATTATAAAACATCCCAATTTCAATAGAGAAGATGTATGAAAGCTAGCACAAGCCTGGGATCCGATTGTATATTTAATTAAATCGGAACCCAAAAGACCAATTCGCAGACCTCAAGACACTATGAGTTCTTTCTGTGTAGATCGAAACACTATCAATAACAAAAATTAAATTGAAGGTAGACATAGTAACATGAACTTTTCTGGACAACCTACACCTCATACCGCCCCTTGACCACAAAGGCTGAGAAGCTGTCGAAACGTCGGGATCAAAATTAATCAATAACCGCGATAAAATCCGTTTAAATTAGTTTTATTTCAATGAAACAGATGACCTTCAGAATTTAGTAAGGTGGTAAGATCACCGTTTCGTGATACCTATTGTCGTAAATTTCTAGCAATAGTTCAAAAAAATCTATTATTTACCATTAACTCTCTAATATTTTATAGTATGTGAAAATTAAGTATTCATAATTTGTGTAACTTTATTATATATAAAAATATAATATGTTTGTGATAGTTATGAAGAAAAACTAGGACAGATATTCTATTTGTTATATATTTGCTAGATATTTGTTCGCGACGAAAGATATATTTTTAGAATCAAGGTCCGACGTTGCTTTTTTTATAGAGTGACGTAGACATAGCGAGTGCATCGGGCAATTAAACGGTTAAACGGATGAACCCCTTTATTTTATTTCAAGTGGACATACGATATAAGCCGAAGGGGCTTTAGACCTTGGCAGGGCTTTTTGGGGTGAATGCTATGGGCGGTGCGGTGGGCTCTATGTTGGAGGACCGGCAAAGTACCAGAAGATTGGCGCAAGGCTGTAATCGCGCCACTTTATGAAGGAAAAGAGTCACAGCAAGACTGTAAAAACTATAGGGGTATTAGCCTACTTAGCACCGTTGGCAAACTGTATGCAAAACTTTTGGTTAAAATATTGATGAATGAGACGGAAGAAAAGATGTGGGATCTACAAGCGGGATTTAGGAGAGGAATGGGAATTAAAACTTTTCCTTACGAACCATTGTCGATTTTTTTTCTGACTTGTAAAAGACTTACGATAGTGTGGTGAGGAATGAATTGTGGGCGACGTTGTCTATATATGGGGTGAGTGTCAATTTGATACGAGCACTGAGGTCACTCTACGAGAGTTAGTGTGTCAGGATTAACGGAGCCTACAGAGACTGGTTTAGCATCGATAAAGGTGTTAAGCAGGGATGTGTAGCGTCGCCATGGCTGTTTAATCTAATTATAGGCAATTGCTTGAAAGATTTGAAAGAGAGTGATTATGGACTTAAAATGAATGGTCTGACTGTCAAATGCCTCCTACACGCTGAAGACCAGGTTATACTAGCATCATCAGCAGAGGAGTTACAGGCGATAGTCAGTATTTTGGAAAGAGCTGTAACAAGAAAAGGAATGAAAGTGAATGCCAGTAAAAAGAAAGCATTGGTTTTTGTAAAGGAAGAAAGTGTGACAGAATGTACAGTTTTGATTGATGGAGAACGAGTGGAGCAAGTGGAAGAGTTTGTATACTTAGGTTCAATGGTTACCAGAGATAGAAAGTGTGACCGTGATAAGGGAATCGAGTGAACGGGGCCCTGCGTAACTTTATGTGCAGCCGGAATGTGTCTACAAAGGCACGTTTGTTTGGCTGTGCATCGGGGTGTGCTAGACCCTACACTTATGTATGGAAGTAAGTGCTGGGTCTGGCAGAAGTAACGTGAAAGCAAGACAAATGCAGTAGAGACGAGAAGTCTAAGAAGTATAGTTGGCATAAGAATGATAGATAAAGTAAGAAATAGTTTGATAGTATTGTGGTAGAGGATGTAGTGACAGAGATAGAGAAAGTGATGCTTAAGCTGGGAGGGGTATGTGGGACTCGGCCGGCGCTACCCGCCGGGAATATCTACTAAAACCCCATCTCCGCTTTATGCGCGTATGTGGCCATCTGTTCCGCAGCGGAAGCAAACGGCACTGCGATCGACTGCCGATGTACACTGTTGCCTGATGTAACCTAATTCCAGGTAGCGGAAACATCGTTGTGGTGATGGTGGCATCAGTTTCGTCTGCACAGACACCCAGCCCAGTTTCAACCTGCGTTCTTGGGCTACGCGATTTGCTGCTGCTAATGGACAACGCACACACACCACCCGCTCACCGTAGGGCATTCGGCGTACTGGGCCAGCGTTCACCTGCTCAGCTGGACAGCCTCCTTTAGCAGATACAGATACCGCAACTTCCTCGCTTGTTGTGGCGTCGTCTACTCCCTTAAGTCGCAGAATCGCATACTTTATGGGCCTGGCGACTACCATCATTCCTTCAGCGATAGACTGAGTAAAGACTATCTTTAGTTGTGCCGCCAAGAGGTCAGCCTTTTCTCCACTATTCGTGCCCGGTATGAACAGCTAGCGGGCTCTCGTGGCTAGCTCTTTATATTTAAGAGTGGTGATGTCCAGGCTAGCTAAATCTATGGTAAGGGTCGACCTAGACGGACTTATCTCAACCAAATTGAGGACCTTGTGGAGAAAGGCCATGTTAAAAGTACCCGTAACCGAAGAGCATGTATGAAGATGCTTATGAAAGTAGAAGTGAAAGATGTGTGTCAGAATCGCAGCGAGTGGAAGTATGTGGTCTCTGCCTACCCTTATGGGAGAGAGGCGTGATATTATGTATGTATGTAGGTATGCTGTGGGCACTCAGCCCCGAGGCAGCGGGCGCAAGGGTGCCAAAGTGGCCGGATCTCTGCTTGGGATGCTGCCAGAGTAGAATAAAAGAAAAGCGCGGCAGGGACTGGCCGACTGGAGCAGTCGTTTAAGTAAAGTAGTGACGAAAGAGGGAGGGAAGGAATTAGGATGCAGTAGATTGTACTGTACTGAGCTTGTAGTGACCTACTTAATTAAATGGACATAGTGTATGCATTACGCAAAAGAAATGAGTAATGACATTGATTTTAGAAGGCATCTGTTGAACTATTTATATATATAACAATAAAAAAGTCAAAACCCACTGGCAGGGTCGCGGGACGGTCTCTTAGAGAACCGTGCACTTAGGGTGTAAGTGTGCACAGGCGGTATGCAGTGTGATGATGTGTCTTAGTGTTGTAGACTGTCACTGTATCTTGCGAGCAGTGTCACTGCAGGGCACTTTTCCGGAGGATCGAACCTAGGCTGGCGCGTCTGTAGTGCGGAGGCCGCGGCGGATGTGCGGGAGTAAATTAACATTTCGGCTTCGGCGGTGAGACCTGCGGTTACGCGAACATGTACGCGAATACGAGCGGTTTGAAAAGACGGCAAGAAGGAGCATGTTTTTTCTCGTTATTTTGTCAACGGTATCGGTGAAACAATTTGACGCGCGAAAACCCCTTTCGAAGCAAGCGCCGCCTTTTATAACGACCGGTGCACCTGGTTTGTTTATGAGTTACTGCTACTCAAGACAATTGCACGTGTTGTTTACAAGTCAAATGTCATTAACGCCGTCATATTTATAATGCTCCTTTAGCCACAGGAAACACTTTAAGATCAACCTTTCAACAAAGTATTATCCAAGAAAATCTCTCAGTGGATCTATGTCAAGTTACTCGTATATTATTGTGATATAATGGGGAGCAAGGGGTTCTTATTTTTAATGAACATAATTCTACATATCGTTATCAATAATGACAACAATTTCGTTTAAAATTGAACAAGTCCTTAATGATGTCAAGAAAATTGTGCGCGATTGCAGGAACTTCAGGAAGCGTGTAAACTTTCATTCGACGTCATTAAAAGTTTCAGTTCGAAGATTTGTGCCAACACTAATTAGCTAGACACTTATGAAAAAATTTAGCGTTTTAAGACATAAAAGTTCGATAAACAAATGAATTCGACTGTCTTTTGAGTGTTTTTTTTGTTTTTTATGCAGTTTCGTTGCAAAGGCTTGTTTAAAAGTTTTTAAAGACGTTTTTTTATTGTTGAACATTAATTAAATATCTGTGTCTACACAAGACTTAATGTGAAAAAGACTATGCTCATTAAAAAATTTATTAGAATAGAACTAGTGACGAATATTATACAATAAGCTAACAGGAGTATGTAAGATATAATAGATATATAATTTACTATATTATTATTACTGTTTCTCACCTTTGTTGATATTGTAAGTGGTGATAAAATATCTTCTGAAGTTATCAATATTAAAATCACACTATTGCAAAGATGTAAAGTTTGTGAACTTGTAGGAGATATACTCTGGAACAACTGATCATATTCTAGTAATTATTTCACTAATTGAAATACATTCAGGTTATAGGATGTTATAGTTTTAACATTGTATTAGCAAAGTATAATTATTAAAATGAAGGGAATTAAATGCCTACGAAGTTGCCGTCGTTTGCTATTAGGTATAGCTTATATATATAAGGTTAACATAATTATAATAAGACCCATTACATTAACATAAAGACACATTTTAAGCTGAAATTTTTTTTTCTTACTTCAGTATAATAAATTCATCGTTGTTTCCGAATAACTACAAATTCTACTTAATAATTTAATATAAGGAATATTAGGAGTCTATAAATATTTATCTTTATTATTATATTCAATATTTAAGAGGAGGGGTATTTTCAGAAAATATGCTATTCTGTTCGCTCATCTTTTATTCGTATAACTAATCTCCAATAACCCGTCTCGCTCGGGAATTAGTTGTGAAAAAATCGTAGCCAGCATTTTTTTTTTCGGATTGACATGCGCTGTTAGCCGGAAGTACTTTCACAGCTTGGCAGGACTTTATGGGGCGAGTGCTGAGGGTACTCAGCCCCGAGGCAGCGGGCGCAAGGGTGCCATAGTGGCCAGCCCTCGGTAAGGGCTGCTGCCGGAAAAGGATAAAATAAAGAATGGTAAAGACTGGCCTGCTGGAGTAGCTCTTTAGGAAAAATATTGAGTAAGGAGACAAGAAAATTAAACTAGTCGTTGTTAATAAAACGGAAATGGTAAATAACAAGAGCTGTAAAAAAAAGGCCAAAAACCACTGGCAGGGCCGCAGGGTGGTCTCTAACTGTTGGGGTACGGTACGTCTAACGGTGGTGGACCACCGCCCCCTGGTCAAAGTGCGACGTCGTGTATCCCCGTTTGGACGGGCGTAGAGTCCTCGTTCGTTACAAACGAGGATGCCGGATACCCGCCTCGGTGGCAGCAGGAAGATGTCAGTTTGCCGTAAGGGGCCGTAAGGATGCAATAATGCGTGAACCGGTCGAGACGTGTGACGAAATAATACTCGGTGTTCTTCTCAATACACGTGAACCCGAGCCAACGGTCGATATTCTTCAGGTAGTCGATCTTCTTACTGAGGCCAATGGGCGATCGGTGACTCAATCGTGGAACATGATTAGGTAACGCCCCTTCGGAGGTTAGCCACTCCGATGCGTTACCTTAAAGAGAGCCACTCGATCGCGACGCTTTCTAATTTTATTTTCACTATCGTTGGCTCGGTTTCTGCGCTAAATTTATTTTATTTCATATAATTTCCATAATATCTATATACAGTCTTATACCCTAGTTTATACTCTATCTTATAAATATCAATTATCCTAGGATACACTCATAATACTCGAGATCAAGCAATACTTACGCTAAACTTTCTCTTTTTCAACTTTTCTCTATAACGTTCTTACTCTATAAATCTACATATTCCCATTTTTCGGGTTTCCATATCAAAATGCAAGTAACACGATGTATCTATTGTTGGAGATCCCACTATTCTCTATACATATTTTCCGATCTAATGTTTAGGTGAGTATTGCTTGGTAAATTATCTATTTTAAAACTAGCATGCACACTAATCTTAAACATATCTATAAACTAAACATGCAAACATCAATTTTAATACAAATATACATGAAATACGCGAAGGAGACGCGAAAAACGTACTCGGCACAATCATTACCCGAACTCCCACGAATCCTTGGCAATGGATGTGTGCGTCCCCAACGGTAGACGTCGATTACAAAGTACGCCTTATAACTTTAAAATAACATTCTTTTTCATTTATTACTACGTCTCAATATTAATAATCTTAATACTCATATCTCAATATCCATATTCTTAATACTTATATATATAATATATATAACAACACAAAATGCACTGTCTATTTGTCCGGTACAAGTTAATACTCGAACTCTTCTTGCGAGAAATCGTCTCGCGTCTCAGGGGCTCTCCCTACGGTAACGCGTGCGTTCTGTTTACCATCAGCGCCACCTGTGCGGAAGTTTTATTACGGACGCCATTTCTGTTTTTGTAATAACTCGTCGTCGCGTTATAACTTTCGTGCGTCGCTAACACTTACAGAACCGTGTACTTAATGTGTGGGTGTGCACGGGCGGTGTGCAGTGTGATGGCGTACTCTCAGTGTTTTACAGTGTCAATGTATCGCGCGAGCAGAGTCGCTCGTGGGCTCCTTTCCGGAGGATCGAACTTGGGTTCGAGCGTCTGCAGAAAAAGGACGCGACGGGTGTGCGGGAGTGAAATTAATGTCCGGCGGTTTGAAGTGACGGCAGGGAGGACCACGTTTCCCCTAGTAATTTCGTCTATGGGACGGCTTGAGGGGTTGCAATGTTGTTTACTACTTCTACTATTTGGAGATTTTAATGAGCTTGGGCTTTTTCGAAAAAGCTTTTTGTGAGATCGCGTGTGTAGACGTATATGGACGGGAGATGCATGTCTTTATGAAGGTCTATGTTGCGAGCCTAAGGCGGGACTTGGACCATTGAGCGTATGACTTTGTTCTAGAAAACTTGTAGTTTGTTCAGGTTAGTGATCGCTGTATGGGCAAAGACTGCACAACTGTAAGCGAGTATGGGGCGGATGCATGTTTTATACACCGTAAGCTTATGTCTGAGTGACATTTTGATTTTGGAGGAATTGAGATTATGTAGCAGGGCCGAGGCGACGTTGGCCTTTTTGATTACGTAATCAATATGTTGGTTGAAAGTGAGGTGTTTGTCTAATATTACGCCTAGGTATGGTTTGATTGACAAAGAGGATGTCGACACAGAAAAGGTATACGCCTTCGAGTGGTTTGAAATGATGGGGATCGAACATGATAGCTGAGTTTTTGTACGGATTTAACCCTATGCGTCATTTGAGGCACCAGGATCCGAAATCGAAGATGGCTTTTTGGACTCGATTGGTGAGAATGGCTCTGTTCCTATCTGAGCTATATATGACTGTCATCGGCGTAGAGGCCTACTTGGACATCTTCGAGTTTTGGGATGTCGCTAACGTAATGGCTATAGTGCTAGGGCGCTAGTATGGAGTCTTGGGGGACTCTATAACGAAAAGGGTGGGGTGAGGAGAGAGCTTCGTCTAACTTGTAGCAAAATAAGCGGTTCGAAAGGTATTGTGAAATTAGGTGGACAAGTCTATCGAGGAGTCCTACGTGCCAAACCCTATCGAAGGATTTGGTGACATGGAAAAAGACTGCGAGAGTACGTCTGGGGAGATGTAACTCCGTGAAGTTGGAGACTATGTGTTCCGTGAGGTGAAGAAATTGATGGGTGCAAGAGAGTTTCGGGCGGAAGCCGAATTGCTCGTCCAGGAAGAGGTAGTTGTCTGAGACGACGGTTTGGAGGCGGTTCAGAAGGATCCGCTCGTATACTTTACCTAAGGTGGTAAGTAGGCTAATTGGACGGTAACTTTCTGTGACGGAGACTTTTTTACCGGGTTTCCAGGTGCCTATTACGGTAGCCTTTTTCCAGACGGCTGGAAAGTGGCAGTGAAATATGGCCACATTGAATATGCAGACCAGTAGCGCTATGAGTTTGTCAGAGAGAAGCTTGAGGACTTCATTCGTGATTCCGTCAGGGTAGGGGGCTTACCTAAGCTTAAGTCCTTTGATGATCATGCGAACTTCGTCGGTGGTGACCGGGTCTAGATATTATGATGGGGGGGTGGTCTCCCTTATTGAGTGTATTATTCGGTTGATCCTTTCCCAGTGTTCGGGATTTATATCCTGGTATTCATATGGATTGAATTCATAGGGATTAATTGTTCTTCTGTTTGCGGTCGAGCTCCCAGAAGGCGAGGTGAAATGGGTGTAGGTCCTCTAGGAGGCTGTCCCATCTTTGGAAGCGAAATTCCGAAATGCGGGATCTGACATGTCTTTATAGGCTTCGTAGCCGGACGCTGTTTACCTCCGTCGGATAGGCGTTGTGGCTACGAGTCGCAGCGTTCTTCTCCGTGATCAGTCTCCGAATGTCGTCAGGAAGTATGAAGCGGCGATCATTCGCCGCTTTTACATCTTTCAATGTGGCCCCGACGGCATTCTGGAAGTGAAGTGGAAGCGGAAGTGACTGATCAGGGAATCGACCGCCAGATCGGCATCGGCCACCGATTCTATCGCGTCTGGGATTCTATCTAGCTCGGGAGAGGAAAGATTGTAGGAGGATATTGCCTGAATCTAGGATAGTCGGCCACTTTCACAGGAGGGAGATTATGATCGTCGGGCTGGTCGAGAAGTGAAATTACTGGGTGGTAGTCTGAGTTGACTTGTGAACGACTTCTATGTGTCGTACTTGGAGCGTGATCCCTTTAAGAATAGCTGTCTAGGATCGAGGGGCAGCAGTTTGATGTGTAGTGTGTTGACGCTGAAGGAGCGATGACGTCAAAGATGAGGACATTTTCTAAGCGGAGTAATGTACTACCGTTCCAGGTGGTGGTTGGGTTATTGTATAAAATGTACCCAGATTTTAGGTCATCGGCCACTATAAATAAGTCACCGAGTGCGTTCAGAGGCTCCAGGTTTAATTGTAGGAGGTTATTTGCGGGTAAGAGATATGCTGATATGATGTGGATTATGGGATGACCGGTCATGCCCACTCTGCAAACCAATAATTCTAGGCTAGTGAGTTCAGGAGGTTCTATTTGGGTGCAGTATAGTGACTTTTTGTAGTATATGACCGTACCACCACCGCCTCTTGTGCCGGTACGGTCATTTCTTACTATCTTATAGTTCGCGATCGCGGGATCGTGGTTCTTGGGTTTGAGGAATGTATCCTGTATTAAATCTATTTGCCGATCCTAATAGGATGCCGGCGACCAAGTCTTAGGATAAAGAATATAAAAGATAAAGAAAGGCTCCGGGGTCTAATTTTATTTATACTCCATTGCAACTAATTACGGGGAAGCGCTGACAAGGTCTTGCACGGCACGTGCGAGGGCAGGAGGGCTGGATAGGCGGCTATGGCCTTTAGACGGTCTATTCCGGCGGGGATCTAGCCATTTTATCAGAAGCAATGATGTCTTCTACGTCGAAGTATTTTAGGAGACCTGCGTTCCAGGTAAGATCTAAGAAGTCGAAGGACGGCGCGACAATGCGGATGGGTAGGGAAGTGGCTGCGGGTGGAGTTAGCGGGCAGCGCGCTGGCGCATTTGCTTCGGCGAATGGGGCGTGGACATGTGTGTGTGTGCATGTTGGTGGGCCTGTGTGGACAGGAATTTCTAGAACAGGTCTGGCTGTTTCTTTTCGACAAAAGCGCAAGATCTACTGATCAGTAGGTCGCTACAATGGACCAAAGCGGATAGCGGGCTTGGGGCGGGGAAAGTTAGAAAGGAAAAAGCCTATGTAAATAACCTCCCTGCCGAAAGGGCAGGGGGCGCGGTTAGCAAAAACTAACAAACTTTCCCGAGTTCGGCAAAATACAATCTACTGCACGTGCAAAATCGGAAAGAGAAAAGAAAAAAATAAATAATATCTGATGCTTGGCCTATAATAAAAGGGTTAAGAGAAAATAAGTTCTACCTTTGTTGGCAGCTTGCGACCAGCGTAGTTACAGTGGCGGCACTTTAATCACTGCACTGTTTCACAATAAACAAAAGCAATACTTGGAATTCACTATATTTAACTAAGAAAATTCTTACAATGTAAACTTGACACGATAACCAAACAATAGGTTAAGTTTAACAAGGGACTAATTATCGGTAACACAAACTGGATTGTCGGCAATAATAGACGGATTATTGACAATAAGAGGTAAGAATAGCACAAAGAAACAATAGGCGGCGCGGTAAGGCGCAGCGATCGGGTTCGAGAAAAATCAACGAAAGCTCACGGACACGTCTGTTCACTACCGCGGTTGAAATCGAACTCTAATATTATCGTGGCCAGCATCAAGTAGTGCCTTTTTATAGTATAGTAGTAGCGAGGAGCGATACGTCACGCCATGCACAAACATCTGTTGAAGTAGTTTTAATCTTAATATTTTGATTTAAATTTAATTTACAAATATTCGTTGAAGTACTTTTAATCATAATTCGTTGATATACTTTTATCGTATTTGCTGCTTATATAATATTTGCGCCAATATGTATATTATATTACTAAATGAATATGTATTTTGCTGAAGCTGTTAAATAGAAGTAAACAATGAAAATAAGTACAAAGATTGGTGTTGGTTCCGTAGTCACGATCACCTCATAACTCCGGCACTTGCCACAGTTGCGCCGGTTACCGTCTAACAAAAAGTTTAATTGCACGCCGTGATGGTGCAGTGTGTTCTTCTGTAGGAAGAATTAATTATTGTTATTTTCATTAAACTATAACAGTTTAAATATAATTAAATAATTGTAATTAATTATATTTGTAATTTTATAGCACCATATTTTACAATGATGAATACAGGCTAGGAATGATAATCCTATTATGATACATTGGCTTTCGGTAGTTATATGATAATATCGAGTTGTTTCATTGCTGTTCTAGACTCTATCAAAGTAACTACAATATTTTAATATGTTGTATCTAACTTTTTGATTAAGTTCATTGTTTTGTTTAGTTTTATGTAATGGATAAATAATATATTATTTATTGTCTATAAATTTTATTATAATTACACTTTTTAGTGTCTTAATGTATCTTATGGTGTAGAGGATGTCAGAGTTTTTAGGTGTCTTCTATTTCGTGTGCTATAGTTTGGTTAGTGAGAAAAACTAAATTAAATCCTTACTAATATAATAAATGCGAAAGTGAAATAGTTTCTTTGTTAAGCTTTTATGCCTAAATCACTGAATCGATTATGATGAATATTGATATAAAAATAGATGAGAACCTGAAGACGGTGATAGGCCACTTTTTCTAGGGAAAATTTTATTGGAAGTAGAGTAAAGAGAGGAATAAAGTTTGCATTGCGTCATCAGATTTGTTTGACTAAATCAATGTTAACGCAAGCGAAGCCGCTGGTAAAAGCTTTTTATAAATAAATATTTAGGCACATGTATTTACATATATTCTTAAATTGTTTACATATGCAAAAAGCCATGGTATAAAAAACAGTGCATATTGGACGTTCCATGTTGACAGCATTTTTTAAATTAGTATTTTTGGCGGCAGTTGATAAAATTAAAGCTTTGCAGAATAGAAAGACTTTGAATATGAAAATAAATTAAAATTATAATAATTTAAAAAATTCTTGGGCTTATTATGCAAGGAAGGAAAAATAGGTATTGCATAAAATGTGTAAGTTATAAAAGTATTTGATGGTATTTTGGGAATATGTATTATTTCCAATTGGGAATCCCAATTCCCATATAGGGATATGTTTAATTAGAGAATTAAAAAGTCACTGTTTAATTAGAGAATTAAAAAGTCACTGTTTAATTAGAGAATTAAAAAGTCACTGTTTAATTAGAGAATTAATAAGTCACCGTTTTGTTCGTATAAAAAAAAACTTTTAAAATTAGACCGTGACTTTTTTTAAGTCTATTGTACATAATTACAGGCTACACTGACCATTTAGCGTGAGGCGATCTTTATTTGTCTAATATATTTTTTTTAAAGAAAGTTGATGTCTACCGGTACCTTGGCAATCTACATGGTTAAGGTGTAAGTTTTAACCAATAATGATGATCCGTTTTTTAATTAAACCACTATTAGGTGAACGCACTGTATTTGAAGGTAAATAAATGGCCAGGAAGGTAAATAGATCGAACAACGCAGTCACGCCTCTTCAGGGCCATATTCTTCTGGCTAGTTTTAAACTTGACAAAGCAAAAGAAAGACACTGTGACGTATTAAGTCACGATCTAACCAAATAGAGATCCCTGATTACAGAATATACTCTGGCCCATTCCGGAACACGATGCAATTAATCGCGCCACTGTAGCTGATATTACACCTTATGTGTCACGCTTGTGTTCCAACCAAGACACAATTGTCTTGAGCTACCACCACTGTTTTCCTTTTAATTTATTTGTAATTATTTACTATTTAAGTTGAACTTTCGTAGACATCGTCAACGATCGTTAGCGAACACAAACTAAGTAACTCTGTAACTAAGCGAAAAAAAATTTAAGCACCAATGGGCGGAGGGGAGATGCGGTCGTGTGGGCATCTCTGAGGTGCAAAAACACAATGTGAATGAGACAGCTGTCTCAGCACTACCAGGAGCGGCTTACAGTGTGAAGGAAGATTTATTTATCAATATTTAATCTTTGCATAGACGTTGACAATTTAACCAATTAATTAACAGTAATCTGTAAATTCGGAACTTAATTCCTTTTATTTGATAAATTAGTATCAAATTACATACGCTTTTAAAGTTATCTCAGATCCCGAAACTAAATTTTTTACGAGTTTGAGATTTAATTATTAGGTATATAAAATGGAATAGTTTCTAAGTGCATTAATACGCATTATATTATATTAATTTTATTCTGAAAATAATTTCGGTTCTATCAAAATAAATTTGTAACTTTCCGAATTTACATTTTCCTTCATTCTTAGCATAGCAGTGGTCTCCATATACCAATTAGGGATAAAAATAATCTATACTATAAAAACCTAAGTGGTAGAAAATTGCCATAAGATAAGTGCTTAGGCGTATCCCGTGCCAGAATTAACCGGAGTATATAGGTACATATAGTAATCAAGCGGGGTGTCAATGATCTAAATGAGTTGTGACCGCTTTATAAATGGTGGTCAGGGTAGAGGTACTCTGGTTTGTTGCATTTCGGAATTAGTGTATTTCGGCTACTGATAAACTTGCAATCCAAAATCCACGACTGATGATGGATTACCAATTTCGTAGTCTTCTTTTTTTTTTAATTGTACTATGCTTACTATACAACATCATGACATTACAATATTATGGTAGTACAGAACATTGATACTATAAATCATTAATATCTTAAGTCTTATCGTGTATACTGCAAAGCAAGTATGTTTCTGTTAATAGGTTTGGGAAATTCACATAAACTCTTACAGAAAATTTAACCCCGTTAAATGGGCCATCTACATCCTATATTACCAATATTTCACGCCTGAGTCGGACCCTAACCGACAAGGATTAATGGCTAAAGCAATTAAAGTAGTAAACAGCAGGTGCAGTGAGACGCTACCGCTCCGGCCGCGGCGATGCGATGGCGGTGCGGCAACCCCAGGAGCAAACAAAATAGTGTGGGAAACAAACCTCACTAGCACACTAACTAAATGATAATACATACAGTCCTCGTCTTAGGACATCTTACAATACTTGTTCTAACAGGTGTAATTAAGATAAATTCACAATTTTGATATTAAAAAATGCTTGAGCGTCGTGGAACACTCGGTTGGAGTTGGAAACTAATTTCCTTACGTAGTATGTTATTATTGCTAAACGTATTATATTGTTGATTGACAAATACAAATAAATTAATTACTAGCGTCTGAGAGCAATTAAATGAACTGATATATCATTGCTAACCGATTTGCTAAGTTGAAAAAAAAAAAATTGTTAGTCAATCACAACGACTGTGTGTGTTTCACCTACAAGAAAGTAAATAGTTATAAACAAAACAAGCCTGGCAATTCCAGAGGGTTTCCAAACTATGCACATAGCGGGGTGTAATGTGATACTGTTTGTGCAAGGAAATAATCTCTTAGTGTAAACAAACGTTGCACTTTATCGATATTTACGTACACTGACTATCTACGTTTGGTTGTAGCTGCTTGCTCTACTGTTTAAGAAGTTTAAATTGCATAGTCTGGCCTATAATACAGCAATTTGCTTATTGAGATATTTGTTTCTG
Source organism: Actias luna (assembly GCA_039707435.1). Lineage (NCBI taxonomy): Eukaryota > Metazoa > Arthropoda > Insecta > Lepidoptera > Saturniidae > Actias > Actias luna. Next base: position 7,816,049 of record JAZHAC010000002.1, on the reverse strand, counting down.
CTAAAACACTTTATTATAAGTAAACCTTTTTTTCTCGTTTGTTTATTTTTTTTATGTTGCACAACATAGTGACTGCACTGCAGCTGATGTTAAGTACAGTACAATCCAAATCAACGATGATTGACATTGAAACAAAATTTACTATCAGTCACCGCTGGCATGCTGGCTGGTTTAGTTTTCTACACGATTCTAATCAAATTACACTGTCAGATTTTCTAAAAACGGATAGTGCCAATAAAAATATTGGGTATAATAATTGTTACAAACGATATACCACATTAAAAGTTTTTGCTTGTTCAAGCGTAAAGGTAAATGCGAAATACCTATAAGTAAAATACAGAGATATATTACGCGATAAAAATATTAACTTTGGGACGTTAGTAGAGACGTGCTAATATCAGGGTTACCTGAAATAAGGGCCGGTATTCGGATTAATTGCGGGAACTCTGACCGCATCCAGTGTAGCTACCTACAGACTTTTATATCATTCATGGCAACGACATAAACATCTTTTAAAACTAACGTGATAATAATAATTATTGTTCTATCTATCTTCAAGCGATGATAGCTCAGTGGTAGTGTGTAGGAATGCCGCGTCACGAGACGTGAGTTCGAATCCAACCACCTACAATGAGCTTGAGCATTCGGTGAAGTAAAACATCACGAGGAAACCATAACCTGGTGGTAGGGGTTTTTCTAATGCCTGCCTGGCTAGATACCACTTACAAGTTGAAAATCTACCGCCAAATAAAAATAGGTGTGTTCCGGCAGTTGCATTTGAGAGCCAGTCCCTCCATAGGTTTAGCGTGTCTACCAACTTGAGCCGTATTGTCACTTAAGATTAGGTGAGATTATGACCATAACGCTAAACCTTAACTATAAAAAAATCTATCTATAGATCGTTATAAAGGTTCTGTTGTTTTTTTTTTATTATCAGGTCATATATATGCTATGCATAAATTGCCAAAATTTTTAATTGTTTGGTGACGAATAATTACTCCGCGCATCTGTTTGCTCACAGATTATTTGTAAGTCATTGGAGGTATTAACATAAACGATCATTCTTATATTTTGTTTAATCAGTTTAATGTATTTGTAACACATATATAAATTACAATGTAGTTATCTGCATTTTTTCTCCATATTCCTTCTCAACGCCTTAACTATACCACATGTTGGTACACTTCACCGCTATTTTTATTAAGCTAATTGCTTAGAAACAAAGTAAAGACTTATTTATACAATATGACTGTAAACAGTTATTGTTGTCGGTGTACTTTAGAGTCGTGAATATAATTATTTATGTAATTATAAATAATATACATAAATATTAATAGTAGGCTATAAATATATTTGACACAAAAAATAAGAACTGCATATTTGATGTGGCCTTCCTGCTTACGTGTGTTTTTAAGGTTATGTGAAATATAAATATGATTGAATTGGATACGCTTTAAAGCAAATGACCTTCAAATAACATCTATGAACATGAATAATAATGTTTCTGAATACTTCATTACGTAAATAATTGTGACGAATGAATGTGAGAATTAAAATAATAGATAAGATAGTTGTGGACTGCAAGGTTGGCCTGGCGGTAAAATCGATTGCCTCGCTACAACCGCCACGCCGCGCCGCCGCACCGAATTGCGGTGCGCTCGATTCCCATTCAGGACACATATTTGTGTGATCCACAAATAATTGTTCTAAGTTTGATTGTTATTAAGTTCGTTAATTGTGCTTACAGAGTCTATCACACTTGACATTGGCGAAATAACCTACATAGGCAATAAAAAAAGGTAGTTGTAACATTATCTATTTTGTCATTAGATAATTCCGTAGAACAAATTTTAATTTAACTGTACATGTGCTTGGCACACTTGACATTAGTGAAATACTTTTTAAAATTGGACATAATAAATTAATACTATAGTAGAAAATTGTAGCTCTGAAATCAACCATCCTTGTTCTAAGAAACACGGGCGTAACTTACAATTAGCCTGTCACTTACCCGGGTCATTTAAGATTGAGTGCACTTAAAATAGATTTTATACAGTTTATTGTAGTGATTATTCTGTATATTCTACAAATACATAAATTGCACATTTAAAATATTGTTATTACTTCCAACATCATTTTACATAAAAATAATTAGTATACACGATTTTCATAAGTGAATTTCTTAATTATGAAATCTAACATGCTGGTTCTTGTAGCAAAAGGTTAAAATTTTCATTGCTATGAATATTAAAGACATGCAATGTACATCAACCATTTTTACGACTTTACTACGCTAGAAGATGACGTTGGAAAACGCGTATTCCTCTTTCACTTTGTTCTATCTGCAGTTATCTCAGTTCATAATTGGTATTAAGTATAATTAATTATAAATTATGTTTCTAAGATTTTAGACATCATATAATATATATATATATATATATATATATATATATATATATATATATATATATATATATATATATATATAACCTGATGTTGCGTTTAAATATTGTTCAAATATTTGGTACAAATTTTACGACCATGGGAATCGCCGTAAATGCCTGCACGTTTGAAAGAAATGAACACTAAACTTGCCTAGTCGTAAAAACGGAACATTGAAGTTAATTTTTCGTGTGGTAAAATACGTGAGCCCAGATTTATATCTGTCCCGTGACGGTATATTTACGCACCCTGTATAAAATGGTCTACTGACCCTCATTATATAGAAACTTTTAAGTGGCTATTTCTTAAAATGCTAACAATTTGGTACACTTTGTTGTATTTTGTTAATGTTTCGTATATTAGCATTTTACTACAGTTTTGCTAACATTTAAGGTTAAATACCCAAGTAGTAGCAGAGATCGTAAGTTCGAAATTGTGACTGGGTTTGGATTGTCATCTGCAAAGCTGCAACACAATATGTACTAAGTAACACATAAGTTGAATGTTAAGTCCGTTTAGGAAATTATACTATCAATATAGAAGCGTTTTTTTTCCTACATTAAAAACCTAACACTATTACTGGATGTCGACGCAACATTGTGGTCAGCAAGTGTACCACCACCGTGTTGGCGTTGACTTGCGAACAAAGATTAATAACTGCAAATAGTTATAATTACATACATTATCCAGGGTTATTTTATTGTACCTTTTATTACTGAATTACTTGCCTGCTTTGGTTTTGTGATTTTCTGTGTAGGTACTAAGCCAGCAAAATATATGTTATATTTTGAAAATGAGTGATTTTTGTTCATTAATATCTATAGAATGTGTTAATAACGAATACAATACGAATACCATCTACTGGATCCTAGCGTAGTAATAAACTATAGTCTTAATAAATAAGTATATTACGTGAATGTCCAGCAGTTCAGAATTTAGACTTTCATAAATAAACCGCAGCAATCTTTTAATAAAGTAATAAATTCTTGTGTTGTACTATTATAATTAGTTATATATAAATATATAGGTAGCCATGGAATGTATAAGAATAAACATACAAGAAAAAATCATTCACTTTAAAATGAGGGGAACACGTATCTCCCGTAGTATTAGTACGTATGTAATGAAGTTAGACAGTTACGCTTTCAAGGAGTTCTCCCCTTTACGATCTGCACGTATACTGATACTAAACTTGACTCCACTTAACGGCCGATAAACGACACTCAACTATGTCCCCTACAGTTATGTGCACACGAGATCATAACTTTATGTTATGTGTATAACTTATTATGTCATGATTTACGCGCTGAGTTCGAATTACTTTTTTTGGTTATTATTAAAAGTAGTGTTAGAGACTGTTTAGTTTAACAAAACTGGTTATGGTTCAACCATTTTTATGGTAGCAAGGTAAAGAGTACAATATGTTCGGATGCTAGTTAGTAGAGAACAATAAAAAAGTACGACTACTACTGGAAAATCGATATTCTCATGATGGTCTGCTGAGTCTAGACTGACCGATAATGATATGATGATAATACTGATGAAATGTCTTTAAATAAATCAATCAATAATTTAAGCTAGTGTTTCTAACAAAAGTTTTGATATTTGTTTGAATGTTGTAGTCGGTAACGTTAACTTTTTTATAGGTTTGTTGTAAGTCAATATGTGGTTAAATAGTTATCTCTATAATACGATTGTTTTATTTATCTATAATGTAGATTAATAAACTAGGCACGTTTGTATGTGTCGTTTTAAGATAATACTTTTAAAGATGACTAATTTAAAATAAGGGTAATTTTTGTAAAAATATATGAAGTAATAATATACGTCAGCAATAATTATATAAAATAATAGGATCGCATTTGTTTCTAATAAATGATAAGGTTATGGAAGCTGCAAGTATAATATGGGAAGTCTATTTTTGTTGAAAAATATATATATATTTTTTTTTTTTCATAGGTTCATCGTTTGTAATCAATCTTATTTGATTTACATTATCGATGTGGCCCAAGATTATAAAATGAAACACCTAATATGGTAATATGGCTTTAAAATACAACTTTAGAAACTAGGAACAGTTCTATAAGTGCTTGATAATAGATTAAAAACATGCATTTGGTAGCTATTCATGCGGGTATTAAAAATATCTTACCTCCAAAGCTGTAACCAAGTTTTAGTGCCGACAGCTCAGGCTCATTGCAGAGGTTCAAACTTACGTCTAGATGACATAAATATCTAGACGACAGAGCAGAGCTTAATGTCTTAAAAACTATACCTAAAAAGTCGGCAAAAATATTCAAAAAAATTCAAATCAGTAAAGTAGTTCCTGAGTAACCAATTACATATAAACTAATAAAATACTTTACATACACAAAACTTGCTCTCACAATAGTAGTAGATAAATAAAATAATTTAATAGCACAATAATGTTCTAGAAATACTGCAAAAAATCAAACTATATGAATAAAATAATAATGTTTTATCCATTTTCCTCAGCAATAAAGAGGAGATAGTAAGTGGCACACCTATTATTATTCTCGTGGAAAACCGCTTCTTACCCGGTCACAATCCCTTGGGACCGACAGCAGACCGCCGAGCTGCGCCGTACGGGCCCTAGACACGATATTTATTTATAGCATAAAGGTATAAGGATTGTAAAATTAAATTTACTTAGTGCTATTTGATTTAATGCTTAAGTGCTTAGGTAAACCGGAAAATTCTGAAATCCTAAATGTAATAATAACTATTGTAAATTTAATTTTTATTGGGAGGTATATAATATTATCATTTACTTAAAGTCCTTCTTGACTTTATAGTTAAATTAAAATGACTAATATAAAAGTAAATATTGCTCAAATATAGTATTAAAAAAGAGAATGTAAAACATCGTAGAGCATTAAATATAAGTATCTACGCTCATACTGGCTTTGAAATAATATAGGTCATAAACGTCACCTTGCTAGGTAAAGTCAAACCAGTGCTTAAGGGCAAGAATTGATCCTAATTACTGTATCAGCACACTATATATTATTGAAGATTTCATAGAAGTAAAAAAAATATACAGTTTTGTCTTTTTTTCACTACATTGTGATATCACCAGAACATTTCTCATATCGGTTAAATTTTTCTTATTATGTACACTAACAGTGTGTTATTTTAAATAATTAAACTCAAATTACTTCATGTGCGCGATTTTCAAAAAAAGGTGTTAGTCCATCCCAAAGCATCAACCTTCGTTCATTTCGGATTGACATTCCAAACGTCGGATACTGTTTAGTTGCTACGATTCGCAAATGCTGTAACAAATTGAACTCGATATACACAGTTCTAGTCGGAAACGTGACATCTTGATGTGAGTCACGGTAAGGGATTTCAAATATGTAAACGATTTTTTCAAACACAAACAAACTACCAACCTTCTACATAAATATATCATTTTGCCAATGAAAATAATAAACACAGTATGTGAATTTTTGGAACCAACTTTCTCTAAACAAATTATACAAATCATATTTCAAATAAAATATGATAAAAATATCTGTTCATACTATATGCAAGACTCATAGTAGTGACACCTCTATTTTCTATCAACATATGGCGATGTCAACGTACAAGAAATCTAATTATATAATTCGTTCGACCAGAAATTGCAATTAGCGTTCGTTCTCTTTCTAAAAAGACATAAAACACCAGTAAACATCGTTGCAACGATCGTGTAGTTTTTTCAGTTCAAAATTCAATACGACATGTATAAAACAAAATCAGTAGCCGAGAGTTGCCAATTGGTGAGTGTTTGTCGTATTGGTGCACAGTATGGGCGCTCGGTCGCCGTGATCCGCACTCCAATGCACCTAAAGTGATGCACAATGCATACAAAGTGAGCTACACTCAGTCATCCATGATTTTTCCTTCCTCTGATATATCCCGCCTTCAGATTGTTACGGCAACAGAACGTATGTGACAAAGAATGATTCATTCGAACATTTGAATAAACGTATACGTGATTCAATATGAGATTAGATTTGCTTGAAACTAAATTTGGTTTTATCTCATAAATCATTACGCATGTTGATTATTTATTGATTACGATAGAAAATTACAGTCGACCATAAGGCGTTTGTCAATCCGTTCGTCCAATCAACAGTTACCACTGTCATTCTGGTAACTAGGCCTTTTGGTATCTTTATAAACATTGGTTAATCACAAAACATAATCCAAAAAAGAGTCGCAGTTACAGATTTATTTTCATACGTATGGTCGTCCGATCCTACCAGATTATTCAATATAGATACAACGGTTGTTCCTGAAATACGATACATACGTTAGTGTATGGTGAACGCAGTTTTATCAGACGCTGTTTCCGTTTTCTACTATCACGTAGAGTTACTCCAGTCTACAGCTTTTACTTATACATTCATGTAAAATTTTAAATTAAAATGTGGTTTACGTTACGTCGATGAACAGAAATGTACAATTTTAATGTATACGCTAATTTACAATAAAACCATTTGGCTTCTTTGTAAAAGTAAGGACAAGTTACTTGGCCTGGATAGCTACGGTGCTTTAAGATTAAACTTTTCTTCGACGGTTCACTTAGCACGGATAAAACTAGTTTCAGTTAAAATGTTTTCGTAAAGTTCAGAGTAAAAATTCACAGTATATTTTAGTTAAATCGAAACTTATTTTCATGAAATTATGTAAACTCACACTTGTTAATCTTTGAGATTTGTTTTATACGAACTTTGCTACTAAAGATGTCTGCTAAGATTTCTTTACTGAGCTTTTCTACAGTACCTACGTACTGTTTTGTTGTATACTGTCTCTTGATATCTCAGTCAGAATGCATGTAATATTTATTATCGAATGATGCAGTAAATTGTTGATTATTGCGTATTCATATAATAATTTAAAACTTTATTATAATTCTACACATATGTAGTACGGTTTGGATTTTATAATCAAAGTTCTTTTATAGAAAGCCGATAATTTCATCAAGTTAATATGATTAGATTAGATTAGGATATTGAATGACGTGAATGAAAGAGATATCGTGTTAATATAATTAAATGAACCGATGATTCAGTTTTAATGTATGAGTTATTGTTGTATTAGTTTTTAGATTTATATCTATAGAAAAAAAATATTATGTTATCTATAACACGATTAGTGTTTTTAGTGAAACGTATATATTATAAATGTATTTATGTGTTATAAAACCGATGTTTAATAATTTTTATCATACTTTTCTATAACAGATTTATAAAATTATGTGTTATGTTACCGAACAACTGCTCACTTTCATATTGCGTATGAATAATGTTTTAGTTTCGGCGATGTATGAAACTTTTTTATTAAAAGACGGTAATGCAACAGCACAAAACCTGGTGGTTACTTCAGTACTGTGTAAAAAAATGGGGACCATCGGAATACATTGGGAGTAGTCGCTGTCATGGCCACTAGCTCGGCAATTGGATGCGTATGCGGAGGGTGATCCTTAAATTTGACCAGATGCTAACCGCTATGTTTCATTACTGGCTACGGTCTGATTTCGGAAAAGTGGATGCCTTAGCGATACTACAAATTGGCTAAACATATTAATACGGAAAAAATAATTTTTGCGTGTTTTGAAATACAATTTTAAAGTTGTTAAAATTATACAGTAGGTAAATTATTTTACGTAACATTTCATTATTTACGCTTTCATAACTTCGTTAACGTACCTCACTATTATCTAAATATCTTGCATTGGGAATTCCATTTATTATGGCAGTTGAGCAAGAAATAAACTAATTTGCAGAATGACCCATTTTCCTTCTTGAGTTCAGATTGATATTGGATTTTATTCCTTACTAGGTACATTTAAATTTCCATTTCCCATTGTAATTAAATAGAGGAAGTTTGTTGAAGTAGCTAAGAGCACTAAGCTTCCCTGAACAACCTCGATGCTCGTTTTGTTATATTTTTTCTTCAGTTCAAGAAATTAAATCAGGATTAAATAAGATTATATCCAACGGCTTAGAAGTTTCGACTAAGTTAATTACCTACTTGCGGTGATGAGATCGAACTTTTTTAATTGGCTCGATTAAATTTTGAATATTCGATACTTGTGAGTATTGATGTAAATAATTTTTATTTTGTATTTTCAATAGGTATTTAACATATCCCAGAATGCACTCTTTAAATTTTTTCATATATTATAAACTACAAGAAACTTGCTCTTAAAAATTAATTGAAGTTAAAATCGCTTTAATTCAATCAAATTTAATAATCCAGTTTAAACATGGAAGAATAATCCTACAAATTACATAAATAATTATTATCTTATGCAAAATTAAACCCAACGTGGCGGCAGCGGTGATGTTACAACTTAAACCAAGTCTACGGTATACGTTCAGTCAAATTAGTAGATGTTAATAACATTTAAAAATATAATTGACACTAACTGAGACGTTATTTAGCCGTTTCAGCATTTAATTATTTGTCAACGGTGTCATCATCCCCCACCATCACAACTTACCATCATCTCGTCCACCATCATCTTTTTAAATAATTATGAACCATCGTCTTGAATCGTATAGACGCGGTTATAGCTTTGTTAGTAGTGTATAACGACGACGCGACAAGGAACGTGAGTTCGAATCCACCCACAATGAACTTGACCTTTCAGTGAAGGAAAATATCGTGATGAAACCATGTATGGTGGTAGGGCTCTTGCTAATGTCCGCCTGACTAGCTACCACCTTTAAGTTGAAAATCTGCCACCAAAACCTATAGGTGTGTTCCAGCAGTTGCACGTGAGAGAGAGTATATATTATATAGATTACGGTAATAAAAATAATCCAAGTGTGTACATGTCAAGCGGTTTAACTTGGATTCTTCAGAATTCTTTCTTATTGGTAATTGCGAAATTCTTAGAATTCTTATCTTTTTCTTCCAGTTGACTTTATTTTCAACGTCTGTCCTTTTTGCTCCTTTTCTTTTTCATGACTACATGGGATGCCATTTATCATTAAGAGCATCCTTGCGACCAGTCAGCTAATGCTTTTTATCGCCAATCAATGGAAAAAAAATAACAAAAATAGTTGCACGTCTGGTGATTTACATAACGGATTAAATACTAGAACATCTATAGGAGATATGTTCCGGCAGTTGCACTTGAGAGCCAGTCCCTCTACAGGCTTAGCGTGCCACCCATCTTGGGCCACATCGTCACTTAATATCAGATGAGATTGTGGTCATAAAGCTAAACCATAATTATAAAATAAATAGAAGTTACATGATTACTAACGGACACACACCAGATTTATATATTTTATTACTAAATTAAATAATTTTTATCGTAATAATATTATATTTTATAAGATAGTTTTAATACAGAAATTAGTAACTAATTTGAAATGTAGGTACTTGTACTGTTAACTGACCTATTCTCAATGGAAGTAGAGGAGAGAATAAACGACGAGAGAAATATTAAGGCAATAAAAGGCAAAAGTTACAATAAAGCGCTATTTGAGAGATTACTGGAGGCAGCTGTTACTTTTGTGGCATATTGTACAAGAATTCTTAAATAATATGAATATATTTTTGCAAATACGTCTTGCTATATTTTATCTTTCTATTTTTTCTAAATTATTTCTATTTTTTAAACTTACAGACATTAATTATTTACTTTATAACATGTATCGAATAGAGTATTATAATATTCGATGAAGATAATTTGGTTTGTTCTAAATATGAATATGAGTCCGTTTTAAATATAAACCTCTTTCAAATAAAAATAAAAATGTAATAGCCTTGTTAGTGTAATATCATAAAACATGTTACTTTTAAAAATTCGATTTTCGAAAACATTATTACTTACTATCTAATTATTAACTATTATTAACTAGCTTTTACCCGCGGCTTCGCTCGCACTGAAGCCATTAAATAAGTGTTTTTTATCTTTCGTAAAAAAAAATCAATAAAAAGCATCCTATGTTACTTCTAATACCTCCAAGAATATGTGTACAAAGTTTCATGATGATCGGTTAAGTAGATTTAGCGTGAAAGCGTAACAAACAAACTTACATTCTCATTTATAATATTAGTAGGGATTCTGGTTGTCGATCGATATAGAAATAATTTTTCTATCAAATTCTATTAAATTATTTATTTCAGGATGTTGGTCAATACAGGTAGATATGAACTAACAGAAAACCCTTTTTTACCTAAATGTCTACTATCTATCAACTGTCTACCTGAAAAAATTTACCTCCATAGATACAATTTTTCTATATTACTTTTACAATCACATATTACTAAGAGTAGTTTAAAAAAATGCATATTTTTATTATAATTATAAAAAACCACTCTCCCAAGTTCGAATTAAATCGAATGACGCAATAAAAAGTTTTGTACAAATGTTACTTTTGAAGTGTGACAAATATACTGTTACTGTGCCGGATTTAACTCATAAACAGTTTTAAAATTCAATCACCGCTTAAAATCAGGCGTGTTTTTAACCTGTTCATATCATAAAAATGTCTGTTGCTTTTAAGCGATTGATTTTTAACGTACCTAATATAGATAGTTAACGACTTTAAGTGGTAGTGAGGTGGTTACGTTAATATAAAGCCTCGACAGGCGATGAAGAAAAAAACTTGAATAGAGATTTCGTATAGGAATTTGTAACGTGAACGCAACAACAAGCGCCATTGCATAGTAGACTAGCTTAATACTTTTAGTGACTGGTCGTGTTTAGAGGTGAAAGACAATTTGAAGTCCAATTGTGATTATCGAAGGAAGTTAATATCCAGGAATTCGTTGATATGTGGTTACAATAATTTTGGTCCTACATTTTATTTTGGCCATGACGTTTAAACATGTAATCCACGGGTTTAGACTGCTGCAAAATAAAAGTTCAGTATGAGCCTTTGTGTTCTGGCATAATGAACAAGAACCAGCCCTTTTCGGCAAGGTCAGCAACATGGCTTCGGCTGTATAGGCGACAGTAACCATTTACTTTCAGATGGGTCGACTGCCCGTTTGCTGTCCATTAGCTTAAAAAATATAAGTAACAACGGCGGGATTAAAAATATATTGCTGATAAAAAATTGAGTGACCTGAATGCCTAACTGGTGCTACTAGGGATTTACTACCATCTTCTCGTTCCGTAGTTAGATGTTCTAGTATTTAATCCGTTATGTAAATCACCAGACGTGCAACTATGTTTGTTATTTTTTACCCATTGATTGGCGATAAAAAGCATTAGCTGACTGGTCGCAGGGATGCTCTTAATGATAAATGGCATCCCATGTAGTCGTGAAAAAGAAAAGGAGCGAAAAGGACAGACGTTGAAAATAAAGTCAACTGGAAGAAAAAGATAAAAATTCTAAGAATTTCGCAATTAACAATAAGAAAGAATTTTGAAGAATCCAAGTTAAACCGTTTGACAAGTACACACTTGGATTATTTTTATTACCGTAATCTATATAATATATATTCTCTCTCACGTGTAACTGCTGGAACACACCTATAGGTTTTGGCGGCAGATTTTCAACCTGAAGGCAGTAGCTAGCCAGTCGAGCATTAGGAAAATCTCTGCCACCATACATGGTTTCATCACGATATTTTCCTTCACCGAAAGCTCAAATTCATTGTAGGTGGAATCAAACTCACGTCCCTTGACGCGGCGTCCGTGCAAAATACCAACTGAGCTATCATCGCTTCATAAATTTTAAATATTATTAATAGAAATATAAAGTAGATTAGAAAAAATCGTTATTGACAAAATCGACCTTTGCTTTCCTGTAATTTTTAAAAAGCTATATATTGTGTGCACTCTTATTTAAATGCATAAGTTAGTATAAAATATTTTAGTCATTCATATGATATAAAGATCATGTTACTTGGTTATGCATGTTTAATTTAGTGTCACGGACAGTTCACGCCGAATAACTCGATATATTTAGAATAGGTGTATTTATAACAGGTACATCTACTATTGATAGAGCAGAACAGTTGCGAATTTAATCATATAATTCTAATATAATTATGATCATGATGATTGTTATAATCAATGACAACAAGTAAAATGTCATAATATGATTGATCAATACATATAAACTTATTTATTTATTTGAATGAACGGTAAACGAGAAATTCGGATATAGTGATGTAATAATTGAATCCTAAATAATCTAACATAGTGTTCTTATATCTAAAACTATTTATATTTATTTTTCTATAAATATTATTTAAAATGTATAAAAATTACTTTTTCATACTAATCAGTATACAATATTGAGCTTGTAGGTTATCGTAAATATCGTGGGAATGTTCGATTTTTGGCATTTAATGCTGACCTTAAAGAATTTATCTGGGTAGGGCCTACGTAGGAGCGTTATCACAATTATAGCATTTACATTTAGGAAACCAATAAAAGCGAAACTTTTAATATATATTTGGCTTTAACTTTCTGTTTACATTAGTTGACTTTTCAATTGAGAATATAGTGTTTGTATACTTCTTTTCAATAAAAAAGCAGCTTAGTGATCTAATCACAACATTAATTTGAAAGCAATTGTGGTTTAGTTGTACCGAGTATGAGCATCACGTACACTGGTTGTGCGCTCAAATTCTACAATTAACCTAAATTTTCGACCGAAGAAAATATTATGATAAAATCATAGCATATAATAAGTTATATTTTAATTGCTCGTCTGGCTAACTACCATATTTAAGTTGAAAATCTGTCGCCAAGCGCTAATAGCTATGTTTCAGTAGTGTCAGTCGAGAGTCAGTCCTCCCACTAGGTTTATAATCACTTAAAATCAGGTGAAATTATGGTCAAACGTTGAACCTATTTTTTTAGTGTATTTTAGAGTTAAATAACTTATATAATCTATTAATGTTATTAGTAAAATCAGATTGTATCTAATATTTGCTTATCAGAAGTTGAATTCTGCAAGTTCGGATATTGGTATGGTATTTTCTTTTAATGGTGTCGTGCCTAAAGGTAATATGAACGTATCCAACATGATCAATATCGTATATTGATCAACAATAGAGGTTTAGTCAATAACATTCCAATGAAATTGTTTCTAATAATTCACCGTTTGCAACATTCGCTCCATTATTGTGTAGTGTGAGCTATAAAACAATGCAATTATACGTACAATATTACAGCAATGTGAACTATCAAAACTATCATAGATTCTATAATAGTAATAGATATTAGAAGATAATTATCGCTGTATACTGGCGATAGTTTTTCTTTTCAAAATCATTTAGTCTTTGATTTAATATTGTTATGTAATAAATTAGAGTTTCTCTAAATAATGTTAATGGTATAAATAATGACAATAAAATTCTTACTCTACTGTGTGGTGTATATTTAGTCATACATTTTTATTATAACATGATGACAATAGAAGACTAATAATGTCTATACGTTAAATCATCTAATCCTGAATTTTCACTTTCACTCGTCAACATCAGTCATGTACACATTAAAGATGCCATTATTGCCATTGTTTCATTAACTTTGTACTAAATGTCATCTATAATTATTACTTAACATCTGTTAAAATTTTAGGGTTTTTAAATTAATTTGGTATTAATTTATTTTAAAGTACAAATTTGCTCATATGCATAAATAATTTTATATCACAAATACGATTGCGTTACTGCGGTAACTAACTTAATAATAGCCTAGGTAAATGGAAAGCAAGGCGTGCCGGGGTCAGACCGGTTTGCAGCAAAATATCCTTGTGTTAGCTGTAAGGTGATCTAGTTGCTCGATACTTGAGGTTTGTCAAGTACTGTAGAATGCGGACACGGCCCACACCGTCTCTTTATGTCTACAAGGAAGCTGACAAAGACAAGTTTTTAAACTTATTGTTCATAAATAATTTCGTTAGATAATTTTTACATTTAAGTATATTTTTCATTAATTTTTAAAATGCTTACGTAAGTACTATTAGGAGGTAGTAGTAGGGGAAAAAGGAAAATAAATCATTTATTTGTGAAATAGTATAAAAACGTTTAATTTATTTACAAAAGTTTTTATTCTGTACACTTTACGCGTTCAGTCTGTGACCCTTCTATAAGTAGCAAAAACTAAAGTGTACCTGTCCATTAACTCACAATATCACAGCAAACAACAATTAAGGTACGCTTTCGAAGAAGTTACCGCTTTGATGACTCGGCGAGTTGTTAACTAAAGTGTAGTTTTTCGTATTTTGGCTTATACAAATCGCCGAGGCGCTTTTTCACATTTACGCTTTGTGGAACGAATAAGAGAAACCGTCAGGTCCTCTGTTTAAACTAAATTTTCCTGGGGGAAAAAAGCGTGCCGGTGGTGGTGTCGTTTGCTCGTAGTACTGTTGCTGAGGCGCGGGCTCTGAATATTGCTGACTTTGCAGACCACTGTACTGCGCTTGTTGCACGCCTGTGTAGATACTGTTGGACTGGTACTGGGGCTGGGGTTGGGGCTGTGATTCGTACTGAGCTTGAGGTTGGTATTGTTGCTGGGGTTGATATTGTGGTTGAGCTTGATAACGTGGTTGAGATTGATAACGCGGTGGAGAAGCTACGTTATTATCCGTTTCATATAATTCTGGGTGGTATTGACCGTCATCAACACTGGGTTGCGCATTATAGTTGCGAGATTGAACTGGTGCGGTATATTGTTGAGGAGCATTGTATTGCTGGGATTTGTAGTCGGGTGAGTTATAACGCGGGTCCGGTTCGTAACCAGGCGTGGGCGCTACTGGTAGAGGAGCGGTAGGGATGTGGTCACCGACGGCTTGGAAACCGTTCTTACCAGCCACATAGTTTACAGTCTTCCTCTGTCCGCTAGGGTCAATGTATGAGTAACTTCCCCTTCTGTTGCCGTCAGCGTCGGTTTCTTCCTTGAAATTGATACCATCTTCTTGTTGATATGCGGCACCGAAAGCGCCATTACCGTTGAGGTACCTCGCCTCTTGCACAATAGCTGCCGTCTTCGGATCACCCGCGTATTTAGGAACGCGTCTCGCTCCTTCCTGCTGTTGGCAAGTTACCGCCGCGATCAAAAATGATGAAACAATGAGCCTGTACATTTTACACGCTCAAAATGTACACTGCCCGCGTGAAAGTATTACAGTGTTTCGCTTCGAGCGGGCGAACTTAATATATACGGCTAGTTGAGGCCTTGAAGTATATTGGAAGGGCTGTGGGTTCGACCGCGAAAATTTTTACCCGCACATACATATCATATATTCATCAGATGCAAATATATCAGGGAAGTCGTTTTGTGATGAGAAGTCTAGTAGCTATAATCGGTCGAAACGAGACCAGCCCTATACAAATGTCAACTGGTAGGCGATCGAACTGTTCTGACCTTATTGCATTCATAAGTGCGTTGTATGAATGATTCGAAATATAACGCGTGTAGGACATTATTTTACACTTTAAGCATAATAAATAAACATGCACAGAAATAGAGCAAAGGAGTACGCTAGTCAAATTATTTTATTTCGTTATTCGATGAATTTCAATATGAGTATTCATTTACTTAATACATTTTTGCGTTATTATAATAATATCTTTTTACTTCAGTTACGCCCTCACCTGCGTGAATTCTCTAGGGTCTGGAACGTCAGGATACATTAAATATCGAATGTAATGTTTTCTCATAAAAGTAGTTTTTCAAATCAATGTTTGTATGTAATCCGCTAAAGCAGGAATTAAAATAAATTTGAGAATGTTTATACCTATTTTAGATATATAAAACATACTACTGTACTTTCGATAAACCCAGTTGATGTAAAATGATTGCAATTGGAATAAAACTATAAATATTCAGTTAATTTGTTTATAATAATATTGGGCATAACGATTGAGATATAACTTAGAATTACAACGTGAGAAGATTTGTAATATTGTATGATGAAAGCCACAGTTATATAGTAATGCGTAACACAGGCATGAATACACTACGAAGTGCATAGATTAAAAAAATAGCAACTATGCATACTATTACTAAATCTCCCAGCAGTCTTTATTTATGTCAAACATCATCGTTGTGAATTCTTTTGTTCAGCGTAAGTAGCTATTATTTGCACTAATCAACTAGATCTGATTCTCACGTAGACTGCTTAAGGGTAACATTTACATAAGAAATCTAGTTTTTAAAAGTATTTTTATATGTTTGCATTTACGTAAAGTCACATTATGCTGATTAACCTTGTCAGTTACTTTATTTGCAAGAGCTTTTGCCGTATAATATAATATTTAATACAAATAAGTGTTAGTGTGGCTTGAAAGTGAACTGTTTAAAAAATATAATAAACACAATAGTTCATTGTAGTATTCAAGAGTTTTAGAGGTTGAGTCGATTTATGTTGGTTAGAATTTTAAAACACTCTAACATTACGGTGAAAGAAAAACAAATGTGGTGTTATATAAAACATTTACATGATTTCTGGCTTTGGAAAATACCGCTCTGTAATCAATTCTATTTGTAGATTTTGTCTTTTACTAAATTCCGCAACATAATTACATCGCATTAGGTGAGATTGTGATCAAACGTTACACTATAAGAAAAATATTTTATGAACAAAATAATAAAACATAAGTTGCATGGTAGGGTACGACAATTGCTTCCTTAGGAATCCTAACCATCATTTATTAGATATGCCTATATAATAAAGATCTCATAATGATTCTTTTGTTTTTTGCGTTTAGGGTTTAATCAGTGCATATGGAGTTATCGATAGACTTACAGGCTGGCATGACAGCGCCAACCACTGTTGAATTCTTGATCTGTTGATGATTTCTCTCGCTCTCAACCTCTTGCTATCAAGCCGTGTTTTTCCATTATATGTAGTGCATACCATTTTATTGCATTAAGTGCTGTTGTTTAGCCCTCGTTTGAATATTAAAATCAACCCCCTAATAAGTTAATATTATTTATTATAATTAAATATTTATTATTAGTTCCCATTAATATATCCTTTAACTCTGACTTTTAAATATAGTGTAAAAATGTAAAGGTACGGCATTTTCTTTCATTAATTTGATTCATACTTAAAATATGCTATCAAGCTAATCGTCACTTAATGTCTGATATAATTATGACCTCCAATAGTATATACTAAAATACTTCCATTTACATAATTTATATTTGCATATATATAATTTTCTAAAATATAAACAAATGGTATTGACATTTAAATTTCTATTTAAATGCTTATCGTGCCGATCAAGTTATTTGAACTTCAGGTAATGCTTCCTATTTATTACAGGTTACTGGATGCTTAGAGACCTTGCTCTGCTTAAAGCGTATTTAACTATATATACATGACTCGCTCCTTATGTAACCGGTCTAGTAAGATTTTGCCTGTTTCGAGTATCATAATTACGTGTATGTTGTGTTTTACATTTGCAGTAGTTAGATTCTTTTATGTTTCGGATCTTTCTTCTAAGTTTTTATTAGATTTGTGGGTATTAAAAGTAATATTGCTAACACGAACGACATACAAATTAAATTAAAATATAAAAATAGCGTGTGCCAATATACGTTAAAAAAGTGAATCTGTGTCGTTTTAGTTAATTAAAAAATATTATAGAATATATAATATTAAATTACATTTTTCCATAACAGTGATGTTAAACTGTATTTCTAGCAGTCTTGGTATATTTTCGATGTATAAAAACTACTTTTCTACAAATTTATATATGTATAGATATGCCTATAGTGGTGTTAAGTTCATTGTCGGGGAAAGATATTTAATTAAAATATTTTGTAAATTGGTTGTCTATCACTCTACGTCTTTTTTGCTCCGAACTATATAGATTATGATTCATGATATCAAAACATGTCATTTCCTGTATCCACTCTGTTCATTTAATTTGTAGGTACAATTTAGTTTGTTCTCAGTATGTCTACTGTAATTGCATTTTATATCTTGCGTACCCATACAAAGTTTCCGTTACGTGTTGCAATTTCATATCCTGATAGTAAAAAATGACACATTCAATATTAATATAAATAAATTGATTAATATAACTACAAATATGATATTAAGATGTTTTTTTTAATACATGTAAATTTTTCAAATAAACACAATTCCCATAGTAGTGATTATCAATCTTTTACCAACATGGAGGACTTAAAACATATAGAATTATTTTGTAATATTAATCTATCGTATTGGCTACGTACAAATGTTATCGTTATCTAATTAACATCTACACTATTGCACAGTTCAAGATTTGATCATGAGCTGAATCTAGTTCAAACTTCTTAAACGACAGTCAAGTAACGGTACTAATGGCCATCACAGTTGTATAAAAATACAACGATTTCCATTGGGATATAATTAACCATCTTTAAGGAAAATATAGTACTGAAATAACCGCTATGTATAAAAATCTATAGACAGTCTCTGCCGTCTATCTTAATCAGAAATACTATCGCAAAAGATGCAGATTAGCTAATGCTGAAAAATATATAACTAACTATAGCGTCCAACAGTGATGTCTAAAATTTAAATTAGATTTAAGCAAGCTTCGTTACAAAGTACTTTAGAAGTAGGATATTATGATATGCATTAATTAGGTATATTATATGGTATGTATATAAGTATTGCAGTAAAAAATCGAATAAATAGTAGTAGCAAGTTGAGCTGGTTAATTAATCAGAATTAAGCCAATTCCGACGAATAAGTGACAGATATATTACCTACATTTATTCCAAATACGCATTCCGTAAAGGTCGTCAGTCGCCCGCGATCAAGGCCTCGATACTAATTTGGCACTCGGTGCTTATTCTGACGATATCGTTGCGGTTGAATATTATTATCCACTCTTCACTCTTTTCAATAGTAGTTACTCAAGGGTAAGAAAGACAAAGAAATTCATTCGAAACAACGTGACGCATAAACTATTTATAAGAAGCTAGATGTGAGCTTACGCACAATTGTTGCTGACGTATTAACTTTTACGGAATCAAAAACAGTCAGGACAAGTCAGTATATATATTGAAATAAACTTACTCATAAGCCAAAAATTATTGAACGGATTAAAATACTGCAAATGCATGATTGCATTTAAATATATTTGTATTACTCAAAAATTACTGTTAGAATGTAACGACCGCAGATATAGGACGAAAGGATAGCTTTTGAAATAGATTTTCTATTAAAACATTTTTTTTTTTTGAGTTAAAAGTCTTCTCCGCAGATCGTTTCTACTGTCCTAGAATTGTAAGGGAAACGATGGATGTATGTATCGACAGATATAGTGAGTGTAGTATGCCGGAACATCATTAGTGATAGTGAGCAAATGAGGGTACTTACTAGAAACTATGGAACTAGGCCGAAACGTCGAGCAATTAATAAAAAGTAAGTTGCGTTTTAGACCCGCATTCAATTTCTATATTATAAAACCATCTTTTAATATGCGGTCAAGAATTGTAGACTTATTGCCGATAAAACTTATAGATATAAAATAAATTTTGTGATAAGTTGTGAATGAGGGCGTATGTTTTATTCTTAGGTTATGTTAGGTAGCACAAAACATGGGATTCGAAGTAAAAAAAATGAGACTCTCACTGTCTGCGATTCTGATACACTCCATTAACTCGGAGAACCATAATTGATAGAGTTATAACATTTAGCACAAAACCCTATTGCTCCTCCGGGCAGGTAAATAAAAATTAACACTACTGAACATTTGGCAATTAAACTTAGAAACTTATATTTCTCACACTGGCTATTGATAAAATTGCTTACATAGGCAGAAGAAATAATTTAAAAAAGATTTTTTTATAATATCACGATTTATAAAACTAAAACTTAGTGCCATATTACATCTGACGTTATATAAATAAATATATGAAAATACGGAAGTTCAAAATAAATCTGCATTTTTTATAGTTAACTATTATTATGGTTTAGCGTTATGGCCATAATCTCACCTGATGTTAAGTGACGATGTGGTGCTTTCAATGTGCGCACCCAAGTGCAACTGCGAACTGCGGGAACACGGTTATAGATAATTGGTGGTACATTTTCATCTTGAGGGTAATAGCTAACATTAGGAATGGCCCCCCTACCATGCTATGATTTCATCACGATGTTTTCTTTTACCGAAAGCTCAAGTTTATTGGATTCGAACTCATGTCCCTTAACACGGCGTTCGTACATACTATCAACTGAGTTATCATCGCTTCAAAAATCTATACTACTATTATAAAGAAGTACATACATATTGTGAATATGTCTGGAAATCCTGAAGGAATTTTTTAAATAGAATTAGCTATAGAAGCTACATTCAATTTTTGGTTATAACTTTTACTGTTGTTAGAATTTATGTTATAAGAATAATTTGATTCGAATATCGAGCGGAAGGTGGTTGCCGGATTTTCGTATAAAAAATAGCAAGTTTACGATTTTGTGTGTCGACAATAAGCTATTTGTAACCCGCATCTTTGCCAGAAATTTATTTATATCCTGGTTTTGTATTCAGACAAACACATGCGACATAATCCACGTATGGCTCGTATTTTTATCAAAATCACCTTATTTTTATTCTTTGTGTGACAAATATTACATTTCGTTTATGTTTTTTTGATGAGATCTAAATTTTGTGTACTTTAATTTCAATTGTAGTCACATTTACTCGATGTCTTTTATCACTATGAATTTTTACATATTTTTTTCATTCATATTGTAAATAAAATAAAAATTATTGCAGCTAATTTTATGTTAACTAGATGAATTGCCAGCACTTGCATAGTAAATATTTTATTCAAAAAGTTCATAAATATATAAAGTTTCAATTCCACAGTATAGTGAAATAAATCGAGTATATCTATTATTATTATTAAACGCTGAGAAGGAAATGTACAATTAAACGTGTTACACGGCATTCAGTCTAATAAGGTTAAAAATGTATATAAATAATGTGTAATTATATGTATGTATGTATGGATAGACTACATAGAATCAGAATGATAATTCTTTTTGGTTTTGTCAGATATTCTTGCCATTTCCTTTGATTCCTTTTGCTAAATTTTTCAGAATTCGGGTACTTTTACTAATTATTTTTGATAACATGCTAGGATGCTTATATACTTGAGTAATGTTCTTGTAATGTCATTCACTGTATGTGGGAGAAAGAAAGGACAGGAGATTTCTTGGCGATAAAATATCCAAATAAGTTGTTAGATGGTATGACCATTAAGACCGTGTCTTCTTCTTCGGCAAGTGGTTTTCTCTTAAAAGCGGGTTATTGAAAGTGCAGTTATTATTTTATTTTTTAACGTAAGGTAGGTCCAGTTGCTTTTCACAGTATAACGAAGCCGTAATCATTGAGTGGTCTTATGGTATGATCTAGTATGTACGGTTTTAACTGGCACTAGTTAACTATACGTTAAGGTAATATTAATGTTAAGTCTCCTAGTTATATTTAGAGAGCAGATAGGATAAGCAGAGCGAAATGGACGCAATTTGGTACTAGTCGCTCCCCTGCTCGTTAACGCGCCGCATGATGGCTATATTGTGATACTATCGCTTTAATATGATAGATTTCGGTGTCACCTAAGAAGTTGTTAAACTTTTCAGATTTTACACAATACGTTGTGCAAATTATCAAAAGACGTGAAGGTTGACGTCTTGTTTAGTAACTTTACAACTTTAAATGGTGAAACCCGAAGGTTAGAAGGATAAGGAGAAACTCGAAGGTACAGAGCATATATTACTTAATTTATTTAATCAAATCTGGAGCACCCTAAAGCAGTTTCTCAAAAGTTTACACTACCTACACTAATAGTTTACACTAGTATCTAAATATTACTACAAAGTTCATTTTGTTTTAAGAAATTTTACAATGAATATACTTGTTAAATAGGTATGCGAAAGACTTCCAGTTTCGTTAGTAAATATTTCATCTCAAGAAAGTAAAACGGTGGAAAAAGTTGATGTCGGTACTTTTTACGGTATATTCGTGAAAACTTTACTTAAGTGTAAAAGAAAGGTCTCACATGAAGAGTCCTACAAGGTTATTTCATTTATTTTTGTTGCAAATAACTCTCACTGCGTTAGGTACACATGAAATGTGTATGAAGTGTACATTACCCTGCCTGCCTTGGCGAATGGCCTGCTATTCGTTTGTGCCAGAAAAAAGGGAAAAGATTTTGTCTTAATACTTGCGTTTTTTTTTTACAGTGGAGGTGATAAACAATCGTACGGGCCGGTAGAAGATAAATGGTTGCCATAGCCTATATATGTTTGTATCATCAAAGGTATTTGCGCAGGTACATGCGCATTACTGGTTTATGAAATCTCTTTTCCCATTGAGCTCTTAAAAAAATTTTTGCTGCAGAAGCACAGTACAAGGTTTGCTTAGTAATGTGGAAGTACAAAGAAATTTAATATGGAGGGTATTCCACTAGTCAAGAAGCCCTCAGTATTTTTTTATACCCTACCTTGCTTAGTGTATACGAACATTGCATTGGATGGACGGTAATTAGAATCCCTGTAATGAGTTTTCGGTGGAAAAATTCAACATAATAAAACCATCACGTGGTAGGGTTAATCCTTTTTTAGAATAGACCTGCGGTGAGAAGTTTGAGCAGGCCGTTACTTTTCAGAATTGCAGCAGGTCCTTGGCTTGTACCTTAGTTCCCTACGCGCGCAAGTTACGGTTCGTCTGTCATCGGACCGATTTGATGGTGGTGACAGAAGAGCTTCAAAAGTGTGTAAAGTTTAGAGGTATACTGCTGACAGGGGTTGGAAGTATGATGAAAGCAGGCCGTAGTTTCTCGCAAGTAAGGAGAGAATATGGGGGCAGTGAAGAGATTTTTAAGAGGGTATTTTTGATGTTTTACAATATATGAGACCTGTATACGTATTGTGGCCTGCCCAAACAAACGCGAGAGAGAGAGAGATACTTAAATGTATATTATCTAGGTTAAAAAAGAGCTAATCCTAATGTACATCAGCTATCACACTCAAGCTGAAAATCTGTCATAAAGCGTCTATGGGTTTTATACGGCAGCTGCATTTGATAGCCAGTTCTATCTAATACTAGGCTTTATGTATACTATCTTGGACCACGTTGTTACTTAAAATCCAGTGAGATTGTAAGTCAAAACGTTAAACCTAGAATAATTACAATAATAACTTTTAATTTTTCAGGTGATTTGTAACATACTCTTATATATTTATGCATTAAAATATAACTTTACAGGAAAAATAATAGCCAATAAGTTATTTTGGTACATTGTTTTCTCTGTCTCCTTCCTTCCTTTACCAGGCAATGGAGATTAATTTCCTACGTTTCAGAGAAAACATGGAAAGCGGTGGAAAGCTCTCTATTAAGACGAGCGGGCGGAGGATACGACGATTAATTATAATTTCTTTATACGCTCTTAGACGGGCACCGTCTTAAGATTCGATACCCATAACGAACTGGAATAGCAATAGTCATTTTACAGTGACTAAACTAGAGTTTTACATAGTGTTATAATGACTAATATAAAGTAATCGATATATATATAAAAAACGTTTGTTATTCCATGAAAAATACTGTACCAAAGTATATACATATCTTATTTAGTAATCATAGCTGTACTCAACTATGAATTTGAATAAAAATAGCGGTATGAAAAGGGGTTTCAATAAACAACAATGGGAATACGGAATTATTGTATACTAGCTTTTAACCGCGGCTTCGCTCGCGTTAGTATTGATTTTGTCAAATCGAATGACACAATAGAAAGTTTCATAGTTTATCTCTCTCTTTACCCCACTTTCAATAATAATAATAATAATAATAATAATAATAATAATAATATATATATATATATATATATATATATATATATATATATATATATATATATATATATATATATATATATATATATATATTTTAATAATTCATCGTAATTGATTCAGCGGTTTAGGTGTGAAAGCGTAACAAACTCTCTTTCGCATTTAGAATATTAGTTAAGATCTATAAATTGCAATGTATAAGTGCATTGTATTAAGGCCATCTAATTGCCTTAAAATTCAATGCTATAGCTGCTTTCAAGCGCTCATTTCAGTATTTTTGGTTTATTACATCTGTTTAAATTCATTGCGAAAGCTTTTCCTTCTTGAGTAATAAATTGATATGCGTTTTTACGGTTTTAATATTGAATAAGAATATTTACACTAGACAATATATTGGTAATCTACCTTATATAAATGATATATATAATACACATAATAGGCAAACAAAATTAGGGTAAATTCGGAAGATAAACATAAAAAATCATACAAATTACTTGAATATTTATATTTATAAAGGAATTGCCTACCTTGTAGTATTCGTTTATTTTTATATTACAACAAAATTTTTCGTGCGGCTTCGCTCGCTTTAATATTGATTTTGTTAAATAAATTAGTCTCGTACAAATTTTGTCCTTCTTTTAAACCCATTTCCTATAAGTTTTTAGCAAGAAAAAGTAGTCTATCATCTTCTTCAGAGTTCCATCTATGTTTATACCAAAATTCATTACAATCGATTCAGTTGTTTAGGTGTGAAAGCGTAACAAACAAACAAACGCATTTTCGCATTTATAATATTAGTATGGATTAGCACGGTGAAGTGACGGCAGTGAATCTTATGGTAAGATTACTGTATGATTCAAAAACCATGGACATCCACAGACAGTTTATAAATTCATATAAGTCAAAATAGCTATATATATACCGGCTGAACCTAAACCGCGACAACCTAAATAAGGTTAATACTGTTTTAGTGTTGGCAACCCAGTCGGGTACCAATCTTTTCCAAACCGTTTGATTGCTGAATATAAACTGGCGGATTCGGAAAGGCGACACACTACAGTGAGTGTGAAGCCTTTACTCCAACGATGTCTCTAACAATAGCTAACTAAAGGAAAAACTGAAAATATATAGGATGACACTTTATATAGAATATCAGAGTTACTTTTAGATATGTCATTCAATACATTGTAGCTTTTTCTTTACGTTAGCATTATTTTTGAATAACTTGAAGGATTGGTTTATTGTGGTCACGATATCACGCCGCAGACTGTAAACAAAATGGGATATCAGTGTAGCCACTGAATATCATAAGAGAAAGGCTATTGGAAAAAACTTAACCTTTATTTAATCTTAATTACTCATAACGTATAATTAGTAAAAATATCTGCAAATGCTTTTTTATTTGTAAGTAGTGCTATTATAGTAACACGTTTTAATATATTATCTTTTGTCTGACAGTGTTTTTGTGGTGTACCGGTTCAGTGTTTTGTAATTTCGAGAACTGGGGAACATACATAAAAAAACAAATCATAATTTCTACACGCGACAACTTTCTTGCAATTCACTGTCGAGAAACATAAAAACAGTAAGTAGTTGTATAACGACTTCGGCGCCGTATGTGGGGTGCGAGAAAGAACGATGAGGGGTATATCTAAGACCATTTGTTTAATTAACTTCGTCCCCGAGAATGTTATCACGAAGGTTAAACTTCATACTTTGTAATATTATAGTTATTGCAATGAATATTTAAGTTGACCATGACAAATTGACCATGTCATCCCAGCGATTGCCTCCACAGTAGAGTATGTGCTTATATGTATCAATAATAACTTATTTTATTGGTTTTTAGTGCCAGGTATTACCAGCCCGTAAAATATTCTTGCTCTCCCTGTGATTTCTTTGATAAAATCAATGTCTCATTAATTTTATTTTTCAGAGCTTGGTTACGTGTACATTCTGACATAATATGATAAACCTTTATTTCATGCTTTTGCTTATATCCCGGTTTGGTGACGACTTTACTTCTATTAAATACTAAAAAGTATTCAATGTTATGTGCCTGAACGTAGTCAAAAAGCGGAACGAAGTTACTTATCGCACGGCTCAGATGGAAGCTAGACAAATCAAAATGTAATATTTTTCCGTCATGATCCTTTCTCTACTGTCCTATACTAGTCTACTGTTCTATATACTATATACACTATATTTCTATAGTGTAGACGGTTATCCTTAGAGCGTTTGCTATTGACTGTACCTACTCATAGGTGCGTGGTTATTGATTCAAGACAGCCAGTAAGTTCTCAAGGGCTGAACAGATATATTTTTTGTACACGTCATTCGCGTCAGTTGTTTCGTAACGTATTATATGTATTGTAGTAGATTAATTCAATTATGTACAATAAAATGTTTATTTTCACAACCACAAAAAATATATTAATTACCAATTTGCCTACCATTCCTTCAATTCATTAGTTATCTTTACATTTCTTTAATTACTCTCAGATGTTAGTAATTCATTTATTTGAATTTGTTAATCAATAATATAATACATTTATGAATAATAATGTACTACGTAAGGAAATTCGCTCCATCCGAGGGTTCCACGATACTCACGCATTTTTTTTCATATTATACTATGCTTAATCGCCAGGTACAGTGCAATCACATTGCATTGCAAATCTTATGTATAAAAAACCTTATACCGGTAAATACAAAAGAAATTAAAAAAAGTAGAAAAAAGTAAGAAACGACATACGAAATTAACTTCAAGTGATTATATCTATTTTAATTAAGTGTATGTAAAAACGAGGATAGCACGCAAGCTTTACGTGTCACAATTTGTTCTAGTTAAAAACGGTGTTACGTGATAGGAGTGCTTACATTATAAATAATTCCGTGTTGTTTGTATGAACCGAGCTGACGTTATTAAAACTTAGTTATTAAAGTTACAGGTACTCTACACATGTCGTAGCTGAATCAAGTTTGGTATAACACGTTTAATTTTACAGGTTTCGCTTGTAAAAGTAATTCTCAGCAAGTCTATACTGTTTATAACATTTTGTAGTCTTATGCAGATAATATTAATAGTTGGTGGTGAAGCTTTACAAGTAGATATATTATGTTACGGAAATAAATTGAAATTCATACTAGTCTTGGAATGATTCCCTTCTGGTTTATGGCAGTCTTTAGTAGCCTATGTATCACCGCCGCGTCGTTTTTGGTTTTTACTATGTTTATCATAAGGTGGAGTAACGTAACCATGTTACTATATACAAACATTATTATGGCATTCTATTTGAATTACAATTACCTGTTTATTTATTTCATGTATATATCTTCAATTATCCAATATATCTGTTAGACAGAACGTCTGAAGACGCAATATCTGGCGCTTAAGAGATCCCCGAAATATTGATTTACCCTCCTACGGCCCTTGATACACAAATGGAATAAATTGGAATATTAATTTCGCATAACAATGGTACCAAACAAATTAAAGCGTGGCAGATGTCTTGCACAGATTCCCTCTTATTTCCATTTATTTATATTAGTTGATTTATTTAAATTGATGTCGTTTTCTATTACTAGTTGTTCCGGTTCTCCCTCGCCGAGTTTTAAAGAATTCGTCATTTTGACTTTGTCTCAACGAAATATTAACCAATCCTTTTGGTATTGATAACATTCAATGTATTTTAAAAGAAATTGCACAGTTGTTTTTTATGTACTTCTTTTTACAAAAATAATTGAGCAATGCCCAGTTTAGCGTTAGTAATGTGAATAACATGATTACGTATGCCCTCATAATAACTATGTATTATCTAAGCAGATTTTAATTTCAGGTGTTGTAATAGTTTTTGGTAATTGGAATTTTTGCAATGAACGTGGACTAAAATGTTGATGTTAATCAGTGCGGTAAAAATAAGGTAATAGTAAACAAAAGAGTAGTAAAAAAGTCAACGCTATAACACTTATTGGTTGTACTGCGATACGAGATGCCACGTGCGTTAATACTTTGGTATCATCCCGTCTTACAGCTACTTTATATGTCTCTCTGTCTCAAGTTCTCAACGAAGTACTAAGACAGGTGTAAATATACTGGCAGTGATCACATTTATGCTTCGTGGAATTGAATCTTTAACGTATTACATAACGTACAGGTTTTGGGTTAAATTTAAATTGTAAATTTATTATATATTTATTTACTACTAGCTGACCTAATCACCTAAAGTCGATGTTCTTTATTCTCGCAAAAACACAAAAATGGTTGACAGATTAATATTTTTTTTTTACATTTTGATTATCTGTAATCAATGCTACTACTCACCCTTGCAACTTCAATTCGTTAAGATCAATAGAACTAGCTATATGTAATATGGTTTCCGTTTTTCTTTTCTTTGGTTATGAAATGGTGGTGAATGAAACTTGTTTATAACTCCAATGAAATAAAATTATTTTTATTATATGATATTTAAATATAGGTAAATTCGAACCCACGTCCCTTGACGCGGCGTCCGTACACACTACCAACTTAGCTATAATCGCTTCAAACTGAGCTATCATCGCTTCATTACTTTTCATTTTATGAGATTGAAAAAAAAATCTATTAGTTTTTTATACAATCCTTGTACTGACTATCTATATATATAAAAATGAATCTCTATTTTCCTTGGTCATCGCATCACGTGTAAACGGATGGAACAATTTCGCTAATTGGTTTTTTGTTATGTTAATTATTTTCAAGGGAAGGTTCTTATGAAAGAAAAAATTAAGGAAGTTGTGCGGAACATTAGAAAATTTACGAAATTTTATAAAAACTTAACGCCAATATTATTTTACATAACTGCCAGTTGTCATAGAGCATTACAACAGTAATTATGCTATGTTTTTGAATATGTTTTTTTTTATTAATTATACCAATTCTAATTCAATATTCATAGTTAAGACAGGACAACGTCTGTCGGGTCGGCTAGTAAATAAAAAAAGAATTGTTTAATTTGGTAGTCTTGCGGAAGTTATGCACGTACATACATCACGGCGATTCATTACATATATATAGATTACGTATTTTTAAATTTGCATTATCATTACGGATATATCGGATTATACTCAGTTTTATTATGGCGAAATCGCATTTTAACCTAATAATTCGATGTTCGTTTCACTCTAGAGAATGCTACACACAACATTCTGTACATGAAAACTGACGACCTCTAGTCCACACCGACAAATTCGAATGTTGGACCTTGCGATTTATGTGGTGACATGACAAATGCAGATTTTACTGATAATCGGTGTTGCTGCAAGTTACATCCCAGTTGATCCTTTAAGAAGTCTCGAGTTATTCTTGGTATATGTACATCTTTGCTAGATTATTCAGCAGTCACAATTTTTTCCGTTATTATCTTATTTATTGCACAAATTTGTCGTAATAAGTCTGACACTGTTACCTTCTGATACATCCATATGACGAAACATCATTATCTTTTTTAATTCTATTCGTTTTTATACCTATTTTTATGACAACAATCTCAACTGATGTTAAGTGACGATATAGACTAAGGTGATGAGCTCGTTAAGCCTAGTGGAGGGACTGTTTTACTAGTGCTACTACCGAAAAAACACCTACAAGTATTTGGCGGCAGATTTTCAATTCGAGGATAGTAAATTGCCAGATGGGTATTAGAAAAAGCCATACCAACATGCTATAGTTTCATCACGGTTTTTTTCGTTCACCAAAAGTTCAGACTCATTGTAGGGATTCGAATTTACGTTCTTTGACGTGGTGTCCGTACAAACGACCAACTGGGCCATAATCGTTTCAAAAATCGCTTCGCGTGTGGTTGCAAGATCGGAATATTTATAGTATTAAGAACATTTTGTACTCTCCGGGACGCGTGGAAACCATACATTTGTTAATTTATCATGATCCTTATTGAGTAATATAATTGACCAAAATGTATCTCAGTATTTCAGAGTTTACAATAAAATAAAAATTAATCAATCAGCGAGTCAAAAATCCAAAATATAATGTCGTAGGTATCTATTCCGATATCATATATCAGTCTGATTATAATAAAAAAAAATACCCCGTTACAGGTTGATTATGTATATGTATAATCATAGTTTTATTGACAATACACGTAGCCGGTATGTATTTTTTACATATTTAAAGTTCCGACAGACGTATTTTTCAGCATTTAATAATAGGTGTATCGTGCCATCATATATCGGAGTTTTATTTTGTTATTAAAAATGTGTGTATAATCGTCTTTATTTAAAAATCCGGCATATATCTCTTTTTCAGCATTGAATAATGTGTGATTATTAAATACACTTATTAAAAAGAATATATTAAAAAGAAAAGCATAATAATAAAGAAAATTGTATTAAAATCCGCCAGAGGTTCATTTAGTAAATGTTTTTTAACTTTTATCTCCTATCCCGCAGCAAACCTACCCTATAATGGAATAAAAATTATCCTAAATGTTGATCCGTAATATTATTTACCACTCTATCAAATTTCATTAGAATTTTTCTAGTAGTTTCAGAGTGGTGCGTGTTCAACAATAAAAACGAAGAGGTAAGGAAATAAGATAATAAGATAAAGGAAATAAGATGACGCTGCTAATGCAACTGTGATATTTATTTTTCTTTTCGGTTAATTTACGCTTTTTTTTCTAATAATAAAGAGAAATAAATAAAATTATAACTAAATAAATCATTTTTAATTGATATATATTAATAATATTGCATAATATATATACATATAATAATTATTTAACAGTTATTTTAGCATATAAACTAATTTTAAAGTTTAGTTACTATACATGCTACAATGCGACTAATTACAGATTTATTATACATAATAGAAATAGATAAATAATAAAATGGAATAGATAGATAGATACAGAAGATAGATAGATATTATACTTTTTTTCTATTGCAGAGACCATTTTACGGAATAACTATGCTGTGTAAGCAAATAAAAAATTAAAATGTGTCTAATGCTCCTGTTTCCTATGTCAATATGTTTTTAGAATTTCATTGTTTCAAGTATGATTCTCTATTTAAGTGAAATAAATGTATATGACTAAACCTTTTATCATACACGCTAAAACATGTTTGTAAAACAGTTTTTATTTGCATAATAGTGTTTAACTGGCTGAGGAGCAAGTAAACGTGCGTCTCGAGTTGATCTATTATAAGTTTTTAAGGGAATCTTCCGCAATAGTTAAGGATAGTTAATCTCATAGTTCAATATATCATATAAGAATCGCATGTCAAACGTAGTTCGACGCTCAGAAAAAATAGTTAAATATAATCTAAATAAGCTTTCCTGTATACTTAGGGTACGATAATAATTGTATAAACATAACGATATAATATATAGTTATAGGTTTGAAAGTAAAACTAACGATGCAAATAAAAAACGGAAAAGTATTTTTTTGATATGGGTATTGTTATATTCAAATTAACCGTCCAGTCAGTTTGCGGTTTTGTTGTTGTAAGGTTTACGCACGTATATACAAGCAATTTACCATATTTTTTAATCATTAACATGGTAAACGTATGCAACATAAACGACAAAAAAAGTGATATATTTATTTATCAATGAAGGCACGCAAACTGACATGAGGAATTAACTTTATGTACACCTTTATATTCAACCCCATTTTTTTATTTTACAAACGAATTGTAAATTGGATTTTAACCGAAATAATTGGTGTAGATTACAATATGCTATCGTAATACATTTTTCTCGACCATAAAATTTTAAGTAGCTAATTAATTAATAAGATTGTGTAATTACCGTTTTGGTGAAATTACACAATATGGATATGAAGCCAGTCAAGGCAATTGAGATAATGAAAGTGACGTAAATAATTTTATAATAGCTAGCGAATAATATAATATTATTTCTTACCACTAAAACATATAATAGATAATAATAGGATTTTCGCCCAAATCTCTACTTCTATTATCGGGCAACATTATTAACAATGTGTTGAAATTATATGGTGAAGCATAATATAGGTACTTGATTATTTTGCAATAGGCATGCAACGAATATAAGATTTCAGATGTGAACGAAATTATCTAAGATATCCGAAAGTGTAGAATAACAACTGTGTGAAATATACAGACACACGCAGAAAAGTTTTCACGTGGTGTGTGTGGACTTGGAGAAGACATATGACCGGGTACCCTGTAATGGTGGGCTTTAATAGAAGGGAGAACCGAGGAAGTAATTGCAACTAGTCCGTTCCATGTACAGTCGACCTTGTACCCGTATTAGGTCTGAAGCTGGAGTTACTGGCATGTTTAATACGACCGTAGGTTTGCACAAGGGACTTTAAGCCCCTTATTTATTCCTTTTCGTTATGGATGCACTGATATCAGATATACAAGAGAAGGCACCATACTGTATGTTGTTTGCTGATGTCATTATTTCTATAGGAGAAGATGCTATTAAGGTCCAGATCAGACTGGAAAAATGGCGGGAAAGAATCGAGAGTGTTGGTTTAAAGATATGTGGAAATAAACAGAATAGATGTTCTGCGACTTCGGTGGCCCATCGAGTTTCTCATATAGCCTTAAACGGTGCACCTCTACCAGTATGTTTCGATTTTCGGTACCTTGGCTCATTAATACAAAACAATGTGAACATTACTTGGAACGTAAGCAATATGATAAAGGTAGTGTGGATGAAATGGCATAATCCACGAATATCTGTGAAACTTAAGGGAAAAGTTTATAAAACTATTACAAGACCTATAGTATTGTATGAATGTGAATGTTGGGCAACGAAAAAGACCCATGAAAGGAAATTATACGTAGCACAGATACGAATACTACGATGGATGTGTGGAGTGACTAGAACAGATAAGATTAGGAATGAGTTCATTCGAGGAAGCACGAAAATAGCACTAGTGGCAGAGAAATTGAGGAGATACCATTTTTTTTTTGTATTTAACATAGTTTAATTCCCCACGGCATCTGTCATTATTTATTCGAACGATTTGTATGGGATACAGTTGCGATTTCAAATATTCTGTAGTTTTGGTTACGGATTACCATAGCATCCCTGATTTTTAATTTAAGTTCACGAGCAATATTTTTTTTTTGCATTATATATAATAGAAACACAAAATACTTTACATTTCCAGGGTAAATGTAAATATATCCTTGATATTTTAGTAGTCGTCGTTGGTTTTAAAATGTATTATGCTTGCTATGTTTAGTTGTGGTGATTCTGAAGTCCTGTTTAAATTTTAAAACTATTTAAATAGTAGACATAGTAGCAAAATAAATGGTGTAACAAAATTTAAGAACATCAAAACAGTGTTCTAAGATGGAGTTGGATAGGATATATATTACGAAACAAAAAAGAGAAGTGGACGAAACTTCTAACAGAATGGTATCTTAGAGTAACAATAATAAATCGGGGTAAACAAATTTAAAAATAGGTGTATGATATCAAAGATGTAGCTGGTCCAGCGTGGGTGCAAATAGCAAAAGATATGGAAATATGGTAGCATTTTGCGAAGGGTAACTTTTATAGAAAGTTATTTAAGAAATTTAGTGTATTCGTTTATTCGATTACTGTGAACTGTAAATACAAAAATAAAGCATTATTCTATTTATACTAGACTAGCTTTTACTCGCGGCTTTGCACCTATTAATATTGATTACCAAACAAAGTGAGTCAAACAAATTTGATGAGGCAACAAACAGTTTCATACAAAGTTATCCCTCTCATTACCTCACTTCCAAATAGTTTTTTTGCTACAGAAAGTAGCCTATCACCGTCTCTATGGTCCCATCTATCTCTATATCAAAATTCATCATAATTGATTCAGAAGTTTTTGCATGACAGCGTAACAAACAAATAAACTCACTTTTGCATTTATAATATTAGTAAGGATAAGGAAGGATAAATAGAGATAACAAATTGTATACAATAAAATGAATGGTTATTTGATTATTAAGTATGATTACATTAATACATGCAGGGTGAGCGTGCCGAACAGAATTTTCTCGCCATAGCTCCTTTGAATATTATTATGAATTTCTTGGTTCAATGGCTGAGAGCTTGTTAACCTATTTACATTTTTATAGCGCTCTTTTGCAATAACATTCTGATTGTTAATGTAAACAGTAACGTTCAAAGAAATAATCATTTAAAGCTAAAGCAGGAAACAAGAGTCTATAAAAGTCTTTAGAAAGAAATAAATATCTTTTTTAAAATTGCTTCGCAAGAATATGTTTGATCCTTGTTCTCTTGTTAAGCTTAGTCTGTGTTTTAGACAGTGGTATCTTCTTAAATATTATACTTTATCGTGGACTTAAACTAGAAATTTTGGCAAATAAAATCGCTTTGTTAATATTACATAATGTAACGTGTGTACAGTGATATAGTAAAATAACACCTGTATGTAGTGTGTATGATATGATTGTTAATAAGACAATAGTGGCGTAATGCCTTATTTTTAAGTGTTTTATTTACTTAAATTTTCTCTAAATATACAGAAATAGGTTCAGTTACTATCGATAACTAAGTACGTACGGCATACCCTGAGTAGTCATTTTTGACATTTACTTCGCTATTCGTCAATTTTTTCAGCATGATTCAAGTTAATTTAATTTAAAATACGACTTCTGTTTACACAAAATAAACACGAAATTGATTCAAAATCGTAATGGAAAATATTAAACGCTAAAAGTTGTTTAGTATTTAATACATCATCATCACCATCCTGCTCCCAATTTGCTATTTGGGGTCGCCGCAGTATGTTATCTTCTTCCATACAGTCTATACTATACTACTATACTCTATCAGTCACCATATCTTCGTTCACCCCTTTTGCCTTCATATCTTCCCTCATACACTCGATCCATCTTTTTTTTGGACACCTCTCCCTCTCCATCCCTCAACATTCATAGTCATCACTTTCTTCGTCACATGCGTTTCGTCTCTTCTCAAAACATGTCCATACCAAGACAAACGATTCCCTCTCATCTTTTCTGTCACTGGCGCCACTTTCAAACTTCCTCGAACATACTCATTACTGATCTTATCCATTCTGGTCACGCCACACATCCATCTCAACATTCGCATCTCTGCTACATGCAGTCGTTTTTCATCCATCTTCTTACTAGCCCAACATTCTGATCCATACAATATGACAGGTGTTATAACGGACTTATATATTCTGCTCTTCAGTTTGACGGGCATCCTACAGTCGCAAGTTATGCCTGAGACCTGTCGCCATTTCATCCAACCTGAGTTGATTCTCTGCCTCACCTCTCGATCGATGTCACCGTCACTTTGTAGTATGAGTGACCCGAGGTAGCGAAAGTCGGAACAGACCGGTAGGGGTACTCTGGCTAGTATTATTGGCCGAGCACCGGAGATGCCGCCAAAGTCGCAGAACATATATTCTGATTTATTTTGACTTATTTTCAGGCCTACGTTCTCCAGGTCCTGCCTCCACACCTCCAGTCTGTTCTGCACCTCTTGGCCACTTTCATCGATCAGCACGATGTCGTCGGCAAACAACATTCACCAGGGTGCCTCCTCCTGTATATCCGACGTAAGAACGTCCATAATTAACAGAAAGAGGTACGGGCTAAGAGCCGACACCTGGTTTTTTTTTTTTTTTTTTTTTTTCGACCTGACATACGCTGTTAGCCGTAAGGGCTTTGACAGCTTCACCGAACTTTTTGGGGCGAATGCTAAGGGCACTCAGCCCCATGGCAGAGGGCGCAAGGGTGCCAGAATGGCCGAACCTCGGCTTGGAATACTGCTGGAACACGAACAAAGATTCGCGATCCTAACTAACCAACAGGTCCTAACAATAACATAGGGCAAACCACTCGAGGGCCGCATGGCTAGTCCCTTACAGAACCGTGTACTTTATGTGTGGGTGTGCACGGATGATATGCGGTGTGATGATGTAATCTCAGTGATGTAGAGTGTCACTGTATCGCGCGAGCAGAGTCACTTGAGGGCTCCTGTCCGGAGGATCGATCCTAGGCTTAAGAATCTGCAGAGATGGCCGCGGCGGGTGTGCGGGAGCGGAATTTACCGCTCGGCCTCGGCGGCGAGAACGGCGGTTACGCGGGCGTGTGCGCGGACACGTGTAATTGGTGGAGACGGCAGGGAGCAACGCGTTCAATCTTGTTATTTTGTCGACGGGATCGGTGAGGCAGTTACGTGGCCGGCGTGCGAAGCGTTTAGCATACGGATTAGGAGTGTAGCTAAGTACGTGTACTATTTTGGGGGTGGGATGAACTTCGGCCTTTTCGAAAAATTTCTTTGTGACATATTTGATATATGCATATATGGACGGAAGGTCCATATCTTTATGTAAATCTACATTGCGGACATAGGGTGGAGCTTGGACGGCTATACGCATGAATCTATTTTGTAATACTTGTAGTTTGTAGAGGGTGGTGCGCGAAGCGTGAGCGAATACGGGGCAGCTATAAGTAAGTATGGGACGGATGCATACTTTGTATATTGTGAGCTTATGTCTGAGTGACATTTTGCTCTTAGAAGAGGTAAGATTGCGTAGCAGAACCATAGCCGTGGAGGCTTTTTTCTGTACGTAATCTATATGTTTGTTGAAGGTTAGGCGCCTGTCTAAAACTACACCAAGATATTTAGTATGATTAGCCCAGGGGATATTGACACCGAAAAGGTGTAATGTTTTTCTTATATTCCTCCTCGCGTGAGGATCGAACATGATAGCCGCACTTTTGTCTGGGTTTATTCCTATGCGCCATTTGAGGCACCAGGACCCAAACGTAGAGACGGCCCTTTGGACGCGGTAATATAAATGAATCCTATTCCTGCCCGAGCTGAAGATGACTGTGTCGTCTGCATAGGAGCCTACTGCGACGTTGGAGAATTCGGGAATGTCGCTAACGAACAAGTTGAATAGGCAGGGCGCTAGGATAGAGCCTTGGGGGACTCCTGAGCGTATTGGGTGAGGCGAGGATAAGGCTCCGTCTGCTTTGTAGCAGAAGGAGCGGTCCGATAGATAGGCAAGGATTATGCGGACTAGCCTGTCCGGAACTTGTAAGAGATTGAGTTTAAATATGAGACCTTCGTGCCAGACCTTATCGAAAGCTTTGGCTATGTCAAAAAATACGGCAAGTGTGCGCCTAGGGCGATGTAACTCCGTGAAATAGGAGAGAATATGCTCCGTGAGGCGGAGAACTTGGTGGGTGCACGAGTGCATGAGTCGAAAGCCGAATTGCTCGTGTGGTTTGACAAAAGACATTTGTCTGAGACAGTTGATTGAAGTCGGTTCAGAAGGAGTCGCTCGTATATTTTACCAATCGTATTGAGGAGGCTTATCGGGCGGTAGCTTTCCGGAAGGGATGCCTTTTTTCCGGGTTTACGGATACCTATTACCGTTGCCATTTTCCAAGCGGCCGGAAAATGGCAGTGAGTTATGGCCGCATTGAAGATGCAGACCAGAAGAACTATAAGTTTGTCAGGGAGAAGTTTGAGGGCTTCATTTCTGATTCCGTCGGGTAATAATCGCGAGTACTTCGTCAGTTGTAACCGGATCTAAGTTTTCGATTGGAGGGGTCTCTCTTATTGATTGAATTGTTCGATCGACCCTCCCGATATGCGTGGTATCTATGGTATGATATTCATACGGATTACGGGAACACTGTTGTGCGAGAGTGGCAGCGAGATACTCTGCCTTGTCAATACTTTCAAAGGCCGGCGGATTGCCGGGGCCTCTATCTAACGGGGGCATTGCGGACGAATAGCTGCTCTTCTGTTTACGAACGAGATCCCAGAAGGCGAGATGAGACGGTTTGATTTCCTCTAAGAGGCTGTCCCATCTTTGACTACGGAGTTCAGAGATACGAAATTTAACTAATCTTTGTAGGCTACGTAGCCGTACACGATTTTCCTCCGTCGGATAAGAATCGTGAGCGCGTGTCGCGGCGTTTTTCTCAGTGATCAGTTTTCGAATATCATCAGGAAGTATGAAGCGGCGATCAATTGCCGCCCTTACCTCTTTTGAGGTTTCCCTGATGGCATTCAGGAGGTGACCTACTAGGGAGTCAATCGCCACATCGGCATCGCTCACAGACTTTATCTCGTCGGGGATACTGTCTAAATGAGGAGAAGAGAGATTAATTGAGAGATAGTGTCTGAGTTTTGGATAGTCAGCCACTTTGACTGAAAGGGTGTGTGGTCGCCCGGGTGGCCTAGTTGCAGAATTACTGGGCGGTGATAGGAATCTAGTTCATGTACGACTTCGATTTGCCGTACTTGAAGCGCGATCCCTTTTAAAATAGCTATATCTAAAACTGAAGGGCGGCAGTTAGCTTGATAATGAGTTGGCTCTGAAGGAGCAATTACATCGAAGGTAAGCGCATTTTCTAGCCAGTATAGTGTCCTACCATTAGTGGTAGTACGCGGGTTGTTGTATTGAATGTGCCCGCTATTTAGATCGCCAGCCACTATAACAGAGTCACCGAGCGCGAAAAGCGTCTCCAAATCCGACTGGAGGAGAGTTTTATTAGGCGAAAGGTACGCGGAAACGATAAAGATAGTGGGATGACCAGTCATACCCACTCTACACACCGAGACTTCTAAATTTGTAAGTTCGGGAGGATCTATTGGCATGCAATACAGTGACTTTCTATAGTATATGAGCGTGCCGCCGCCTCTTACGCCGATACGATCATTTCTTACTATCTTGTAGTTCGCAATCGCTGGATTGCGAACGCTCGGTTTTAAAAGAGTTTCTTGTGCTAGAAACACATCTATTTGCCGCTCCTTAAGGAAGCTAGCTACCAAGTCGCGTTGGGGTTTTAGGTTGCGCGCGTTAAAAAAGGACAAAGATAGGCCTCGGGGTCTAATCTTATCCTCCATTGCGAGTTTATTTAGGAGAAGCGCGGATAAGGCGTTGCATAGTCCTTGCAATGCCTGGGAAGCACTTAATGGCTTTTAGACGGCCAAAATCTTGACTAGCGCTAATCATGTCGTCGAACGCAATGATATCATCTACGGAATGTTCTTCTAGTAGTTCGGCGAGCCAGTCCATGCCTTTAAAACCAGTAGAAGGGCCGGCCGCGGTGAGTTTCGCGGGTTTAGCCTTCGGAGACTGCTGATTGGTGGTCCACGCGTTGGTCGGAGCTAGTGTGAGTCTTTGGGGAGGAGATGGGTTCGCGGAAGTGACCCGCGCTGGCTTTCCCAGGCTCGGGAAATCGTGATTAGACATGAGTGGCGGCGGAGCGGTACGTGCAGCCGCTGAGTGCGCTGAAGGCGCTTGTGTGGGAAAACGCGTGCGTCTCGTGCTTGGGGCACGTTCACACCCACGATAGTTCGCGGGGTGCCCGGCTTTGCCGCATAGGACGCAGCTTGGTGGTTCGGGGGACTCAGGGGTACGTGGGCACTCCTTAGTAGAGTGATCTTGTAGACACTTGACGCAACGCGGCTTAATGAAGCAGTTGCGGGAAGAATGGCCATACGATTGGCAATTGTGGCATTGAGTAGGGCTGTGTTTTTTGTGCGGTAATTCGACAGTGATGCCGGAGAGGCCGCATACGGATTTAAGGGAGAAGATTTCCTTGCCTTCCTTAGAGCGGTCTAGAATGACAAGAACAAGGTCGAACAATTTTTTAGTTATGTGGTGGTACATGCGGTGTACCTGGTGGACCGGAAAGTTTTGTTTCTTAAGGGACGCAATGATTTCCTCCTCGGGGAGTTCTTTGGGGACGCGCCTAATAACCACGCGCAGTAAACGGTCTTCTTCCAGAGTGAAAGTGAAAAATTGGTGTTTTCCTTCTCTAAGGAAGGCGGTGAGATTTTTATAATCTAAAGGCGTAGGGACTTTAACTTGAATCCCGGCAGGGGTGCTACGGGCGCTGGTATAACGGATTTTTTAAATATTAAGCTGCGTGGAAATATTTAACCAAGCTGCTTTATCAGCGATAGTGACGGGTGGTGGTTGGCGGGCTGCTTTTTCAGTCGAGGCCGCGGGGCCAGGAACAGGAGTCGCAGAGATTGAAGGGGACGCAGGGACGCGGGTGCTTTCGGTCCGCCAAGCCTTGGCTACTTTCGGTTCGGTAGTTTCTGGTGAAAGTACCCTTTTATTTTTAGGTTTGACCCTACTGACTAGTGTGAAGTCGCTGTCGGTATTAATAGATTCGGGCTCCTTCATTTCTGCCTCATTGGTTGGTGTCGGGTCCGAGCTAAGTGGCGAGAATGAATTCGCCGTAGGGATCGCATGCGGAGCATATGAGATGAGTTGCTCGAATTGTCGCGGCGTTGGTACCTGGGATGTAGGTAGTATGGGAGAGACAGGTGCCTGTGAATGACTATTTAGATTCCTTGTTGGGGAACGCGATCGCGAACGAGAACGAGAGGTCCCGAGTGTGCGGGACGGAGAAGGAGGGTGGGTGCGCGCGGGCGCATTTATCGCCGCTGGCGGGATACGCACATTTTGCGGTGGTTGGGGCTGGGTAGTAAGAAACTCTTGAAAGAGCTCTGGGTGTATCTTATCTACGAAGACTCGGAACCTATTTAGCAAAAGCTCTGAGCGGTTTGCCATTTCGGTAGCAGCCTTGGTGTAACATAGGTTTAAAAGGAAACCTGTATAAAAAAACCTCCCTGCCTGAGGGGCAGGGGGGCGCGGCTAGAAATAGTTGAACGAACTATTTACAGTTCGACGAAATAACATTGAAATACAATCTAGTAGTGCACGTGCAAAACGTAAAGAAAAAAGAAAAAAATAATAATAAACAATATCTGAGACCTTGCCTGTAAAAGTAATAAAAGGCTTAATGGAAATTAAGTGTTACCTTTGTTGGCAGCCGGTGACCGGCGTACTTACAGTGGCGGCACTTTAATCACTGCACTGTTTCACGATAACGACAAACAATACTTTGAATTCACAATAATAAACTACGAGAATTCTCACAATGTAATATTAACACGATAGCCAAACAATAGATTGAGTTTAAGAATAAACTAATTATCGGTAACACAAACTTTATTGTCGGCAATAATAGACGGATTATTGCCGATAAGACGTAAGAATAACACAAAGAAACAATAGGCGGTGCGGTAAAGCGCAGCGATCGGTTTCGAGAACAATCGACGAGCGCTCACGGACACGTCCGTTCACGACCGCGGTTGAAATCGAACTCGCCGACCCCTGGTGCAGACCAACAGTCACATCGAAACTGTCTGTGACACCCACTGCGGATCGAACTTGCGTACTACATCTGTAGTACATGGTCTGAATCAACTGCAGGTACTTTCCAGGCACTCCTTTCTTCTTAAAGGCCCACTACAACACTTCACGATGAACTCGATCATACGCCTTCTCGAGGTCAATGAAACCCATGTGAAGATTTTTGTGCATCTCTCTAAATTTTTCGCACAATTGGCAAACGACAAAAATTGCATACACTGTTCCTCGACCCGGCATAAAACCAAACTGATTTCGTGAAATTTCACTCTCTTCTCTCAGGCGTCGCTCAATTATTCTTTCCCATACTTTCATACTATGAGGTATTAACTTTATTCCCCGATAATTACTACATTCCTGCACATCTCCCTTGTTTTTAAAAATGGGCACGAGATAACTCTTGCACCATTCCTCAGGTATCGCTTCATCCTGCAATAATTTATTGAAGAATAAATCCAACCACCTCCATCCATCTGGTCCTAGTATCTTCCATACTTCAACTGGTATTTCATCAGGTCCTAACGCTTTCCTATTCTTCATTCCGCTTACAGCTATCTTCACTTCATCAACACTTATTTCCCTTACTAATTCCATATTTATTAATTAATTTTTCAGCACTCTACTCCAATTATTCTCTTCGTTCATTAACTTCGCGAAATATGACTTCCATCTATCTTCTATTCTCTCATCATCCGGAATTATCACACCTGCTTCATCCCTCATGCATTTCATATGTGATACATCTCGCGTTCTTCTTTCTCTCTCCTTCGCTAGCCGGTACACATGATTATGGGCTTCCGGACTTTCTAATGCTTAATATAAGGCATCTTGTGCCTTTGCCCTTGATACGGCTACAACTTTTTTTGCTCTTTTCTTGCATTCATCATATTCATTCTTCTTTCTTTCATTCAGTGAATCATTGCCTTCTTCAATAGCTTGCCATTCTCTAAATCTTACTTTCTTTTCCTTAACAATTGTTTGTACTTCTTCCGTCCACCACCATGTTTCCTTATCTTTCATACATTTCCCTTTTGATTCTCCTAGGACATCCTTTGCCACATTCCTTACAAATTTGCTCATTTCATTCCAACATTCATTCACGCATAGATCTTTCATATCTCCCATTTCTATCATTTTCTCTACCACTCGTTCCCTTATCTTACTGGCATACTCACCTTTAAACTTGTGCTATTTTATATTAGGGGTAAATGTTTCTTTGGTTCTTTTGAACTTTACAAGCATTTTGAATTCTGCTACCAGGAGTCTATGTTGCGAAATTAGAGCTTCTACTGGTAGCACCTTAGAGTTTTTAACCCAGTTTAGTATTTAATACATCATACATTAATTTTTCATTTGATTGAAAGCATATTTTTTGTTGAATTTAATTAACGCTGGGTATCATGACAAAAGTAAAGTCATCAATGATTTTCTTGCATTTTATTTAAACTTAGATGATATTCAAATACTGATCACATACGAAAATACAGTTATATTTAACTTTGTTCTCAGTTGACAGTGGTACAATATTCACGTATGAAATTTTATGAAAAATAATAAAAGTATGGAGATCCGCAGCTTCGAACGACGCTCGTGTATTCGACATTTACATTTTATTTGCAAATTGCTTATACCCATCGATAGCTGGATGCTAACGGCTTTCATTGATACAAATAACTACCAAACGTGCCGGAAAAGCTGTACTCATTATTTTATAGTTAAGGTAATCTCACTTGATCTTAAGTGACGATACGGACCAAGTTGGTAGACACGCTAAACCTGTGGAGGAACCGGCTCACAAATGCAACTGCCGAAACACACTTTTTGGCGACAGATTTTCAACTTGAGGGTGAATGCAAGCCAGGCAGCTTTTAGAAAAAGCCCTACCACCATGCTATGGTTTCCACCCGATGCTTTCCTTCATCGAAAGTTCAAGCTCATTGTAGGTGGATTCGAACTCACGTCCCTGAATGCGGAGTCCGTACTCACTATGATTATTTATTTGCCTTAGTACTTATTTGTTGCGACCACTATTGATTATATTTTATAAAGAATTTATTCGTTTTATTTATTATATTAGAAAGTGTTCTTGAAAGTACAGTTTTATATTTTATGTTGTTTAATAAGTTACTTATTACATGATAGGTTGAAAATCTTTAAATAAATCTTACTTTTCGAAACAGAATATAAAGTATACAAAGACTTTAAAGCTGTAACCTTTGATGGATTGAATAAATAAGATCAGAAGCGACGAATTTATTCAAAGCTCAGTATATTTTTGTATACATGGCGATAAAATATTTACTATTTATAAATATTATATCTGTACGAAAACAAGATAAAATTACAAACATATTTTTCTTAGAATCGAATTTGAATTATGTATTCAATAGTACAACTAACTGCTAGTGCTTCATATGCATTATTACAAAATTAAGAAACCGTTTCTCGCT
The DNA here is from genome assembly GCA_039707435.1 of Actias luna. Classification (NCBI taxonomy): domain Eukaryota; kingdom Metazoa; phylum Arthropoda; class Insecta; order Lepidoptera; family Saturniidae; genus Actias; species Actias luna. The sequence continues at coordinate 7,772,120 of JAZHAC010000002.1, read as the reverse complement.
AACAATTAAATGAAATTGTGGCTGTCAATGATGAGCCTTGTGAAGAGACGCTGATGCCGTATTTAAATTATTAATTACAAACAGAAAGAGATGTTTAACAAATAGGGATCATAAGTAAAAAAATCACTTTAAATATTTACTTACTGTGGAATGGTGTGTCGTACTATGCTTAGTAGGTATTGAAAATTTCTTATTCAGTTATTTCTTGAGAAGTATTTGGGATTTCCTCTCGGAAAGAAGTTTTAAGCCGGCAGTAAATTATTCCATCGACAGGTGAGGGCTGTGGGGCAAGATTTACGCCCACGGGCACAGTGGGCCTTCCTTTGATAAGATGTATATTACCTGGCGAATAATGTTTCCTGTAAGTGTCCGGCGGGGATTGACCTTCTTCTGAAAAGTTGTGAGTGGTAATAAATTTGAAAACTCACTTATCAGCTATTCGATTTCTTTTAAATTTATCTCCAGGTCGAATTCTCTTTACATTGAATGGGTCGCATGTATATGTTAACCAAACTGTTTTAACAGAGTATTATTAACGATATATGTAAAAGCAAGTTGCTTTGGACAGACATATTGTGAACGTCAATGTTGAATATTTTAAATGTTCAATGTTTTCATTTCCTATGTGAAATTTTTATTACTGTTGTTATTTATAATAATTCAACGACTCTCTTCCTGCGGTTAGATCCGATAGTGTGCCAATAACTAAAAGAACTAGCGATTTACACCATTCTTTCTATAGAACACAGATATATTATAGAGCCAAATTATATTTATATATTCTGTTTCTTTAGGGAATATATAGAATAAAAAATGATATCAAAAATATAATTCAAGCATTTTCTGATACAATATTTGATCCAAAATAGTAAATATTTGCCAATTAAATGTGTTTAATACTGTAAAATGAAAATAACCAAAGAAAATTTGGCATCATGAATCTATTTTTATCAAAGACATTTGGAGATAACTGAATTGTGGCCATCTTGCGCCGACTATAGAACTTTTTATAGAAACTCGATAAAGTGATGACAGTTTGGATTACGGTGATTATTGTAACGTTCAAAAACAACTGTGATTAGTATGAGATGGGCATGTAAGCCCCTCGGTAGCAAAGCTTGGTGGATTTACGACGAAAAACTAAAAATAATATTATTAAGGGTTTATCACTATGTGTATGATCATCGCCATAGTTACTTCCTGTCAGAATCGTGCTAGCTATTACGACGGGATATACCTAATCTGGTGGTCACTATTTTTGGTTTCACATTTATAAATATTATTAATAGTTTAGAAAGTTAGACTTTCAAATGTCTATATAATTTTTCATTTCTATTACATACTGAAATTGAACTGAATTGCATAGTGAAACTGAAATGAACAATATAATGAAAAGAAACTGCAAATTTCACCAAATTTGTAAACTATCCTATGAACATTGCGAATAGGAAAATTGTTTGAATGAAATACGCTTGGTATCATGGAGTGTAGTGACGTCACAAATATTTACTGTGAATGCCGTATTTTTTTATTTCCTACAATGAAATTTGTTTAAAACTTGGAAAACGTTCAAGTTGTTAGGTGTTCCCAGTACAATTTTATCATCGTTAATATAGTCACAGAGTAGGTATATCTGTTATAAGTGGCTATACTTGTAATATAGCTTTTTACTAGTATTAATTTCTTTAATATATATTACCTGTTTCTTATGTTAATTGACCTTATACGTTGTTCTGATTGCATATGTGAAACGGTTTAAGCAAAAAGTTCGCCGCTGCGACAGCGATGAGATTTGAGGAATCGAATCCCATACATAATCATTATATGTACCATTTACAAATGATTGTTCTGAAAATAAGAACAAAAAAAAAAACAATAAATTATATATTGTAAATGATTTATGTCAACAAATTTGTCACCAGAGAGGTATCATATAATAAAGGTAATATTTGTATATTCTGTATATTGTTTTGGGGTTTAATTTATAATTATATTGTTTAGATGAAAGGTTACAGTTATATATTATATTACAGAAAAAAATAACGACTCGTATAATGCTATTAAACTAAATATATTTATATTTTCTGACATAGCAGACTTTGTTCTGTTTTTTTTTAGTAGATAATCACATCGATTACAGCGTCATCTATCGCGTTATTATCACTTATCTAGATATAAGTATCCTATCTAGATCATATCATCACAAGTATCATATCTAGATATAAGTATCTCAAGTTGGATTAAACTGCACACAGTATGAAAAATTTGATTAAAATCGGTTTAGGAACTAATCGCGGACAAACAACGTGACACGAAATTTTTATATATAAAGAAGAAGATAACATTGAAAGTATAAGTTAATATCTATTATACATACTAATTATTCCTTTTGACAGTAAAGACAGAGACCGTGAGCTTTAATCGATGTCATTAAAACACTGAGGCGTCTTTTCCGTTTGTTTATGTTAATAGAGTGGGCAAGGTGCTTTGATTTTGAACGAGCTGACCCACGGCAGGCCCGCCTACAGTTTACTTTGGTATATTAATGGCGCAGCTCTCAGAAAATTCGACCGTTCCTTAGTTTTAACCAACTTTAGAGAGGCCTTTAAAGCTACTTTTGAAAAGGGAAATCGCCTGCAGTGTTTAAAGCTTCTCATACAACGATCTCGTGCTTTGATCTACCTATCTTAAGTCTGTTTTTTGGCATATCAAGCACACAGTTCTGTTTTATGAAAATTCTTAAAATTTAGCAGTACGAGGTAGATAGACTTCGTTATTAGCCTCGTTGTTATAGTATATTTGATTAGAGAAGTGGCATTAGGAACCGAAATGACATTTTTGTGATGTAATTAAATTATAAAGCTCAGAGAAATCTCTTGGCGGATTTTTGAAATTTGGAGAACACAGCTTGTAGTGAGTTCCTACGATGAGTAGTTTCCACATCTCTCAGGGAAAATAATTTCAGGTGAATGAATTTGTTCGTGATATGTATGACGTTGAAAGCATTTATAGGTTACAGTTATATCTTTAGGCTTACGGTACGTGCAGTTGTTATGTATTTTGCATTAAAAAAAAAAATTGATTATTTTTTGATATTGATGGAACACTGATAAGTGGGCAATAAACAAAACATAATAAAACTATAGTTAACTTCAACACGAATTACAAATCTACATTTACTAGCTGTTACAAGCAATTTCGTCCACGTTGTCATTAGAATGAATAACCGAAAATAATTTCTGGACTGAATCCTGCAATCTGGCTAATAAGCTGTATGTCAAATTACAAACCAAATCGATTTATCTATTTTAGTTTGATTGAGCAACAATGGTAACAAACATCTAAACATACACACTTTCACTTTAATATTATAGTATAGATTTATGAGAATCTTAATAATATAATATTCATTAAGTTCTCTTTGTTAGTCTAGCACTATATTATTACAAATTGCTTTATAGTTTAAATACCTAAGTCTTACGGGTATTTTTATAACATGGGATTCAAATTCACATATTCCTATTTAATATCACACTCAAAAAAAGGTTATGGTTATTAAACAATAAATATGCTACACAGATATAGATATTTCATATACAGACATGGAATTGACAATTATGTTCATCATATAAATGTTTCACACGAGTGTTAATCGAACCAGCGATTTGTCGGATCAATAGCATTTCAATATCAATTTCAATTTCAATATCAATATTCATATCAATACGCGATTAGTCCTGAGGAGAATAATATATTGTGAAGTCTGACACCGCCAAATTTTTTTCTTTTTTAATACTTAATGTTTACCGGTATGGCCACAGTCTCACCTGATGTTATGTGACGATGCGACCCAAGGTGGTGGACATGTTAAGAATAGTGGAGGGACTGGCTCTCAAGTGCAACTGCTGGAACACACATATAGATATTTTTTTAAAGTCAATAAGTTTAGCGTTATGACCATAATCTCACCTGATGTCATGTGATGATATATCCCAAGATGGTGAACACGTTAAGCCTATTGGAGGGACTGGCTCTCAAGTGCAACTACCGAAACACACCAATAGGTATTTGGCAGCAGATTTTTCAGCAGATTTGAGGGTAGTATCTAGTCGGGCGGGCATTAGAAGAAGCCCTACCGACATGCTATGGTTTTATCACGATTTTTTCCTTCACCGGAAGCTCAGGCTCACTGCAGTGATTCGAACTCTCGTCCAATGACGCGGGGTCTGTTCACACTATCAACTGTGCTATCATCGCTTCAATCGAATACGAATGTAATTTTATACGTTTGTTTAAGAAACATCTACTTTTTGCCGATTTGTAATATCACAACACAGTCAAATGTGCCTCATTATTTAATTGCCTTTATTTACATGTCTACTTCTGAGGCTTATAAAGTTTACTAATTTTAGTGTATATTAAATTCTTTTCATGTTACGTAATTTTCAAAGAATTGCTACTACAAATAACTCGAGAAATTATATACATTAGTGTATAGAATACAGTAGTATACTGATGTACATATAAATAACGATTCAGTGTGTGGAGCGTAGATAATTCAATGAAGGCGTGTTAGTTAGGGCTAACGTAGACGTTCGATTTAGTAGATTATCTAGGCCTGGGAACCACTTCCAGGCACCATTCCAACTGGCACACAACACACTAAGCTGGCGAACAATCAATTAGAATGTCGGAGTTTCTACAGTCGACATTTATTTTCTTAGATAAGTTTTTCTTTAGCAATGCGTTAGGTTTGTCTACATACATGGTAATTTTTCTTCTAATAGATTCAATTATTTCATCTGAATACATATTGTGTATAAAAATGTTTCTACGTTTATTCAGCTGTGTATCCCAAAGGAATATAAATTTATTTCCTTTATATTCTGTAATAATATGTGTAACTGACAGATAATATTAATTAATACATGATATTACGTATATTTTAATGGTATAAAGTAGCAAATAGGTGCGTAATCCATCCCTTAGTAAGCGGTCACTGAAGCCGTAGAGTATCTATAACTAATTCCAAAAGGGCCGCAGTTTTGAAATTAGTGAAAAACATTACGTACTCTAAATTAAGCTTTTTCTTTCATTTCAAAGTTTTATGATTTCATAATATTATAAAGCATTAAATTGATCCGCATATTAAACAGTTTTACTATATTTTCTATGTTGCCCCCGGTATTGGATAAATTCGTTCATAGTTTATACTAGTTTTTGTTTATCTCGATTTAAAATCGTACGGCCAATTTCACCTATGTTTCCACCCCCTTCTGAAAGTAAACGGATCCACCGCAACGGTTCTCCTATTTGCATAAGGAGATAAGGGAGCTGCTCCTAATCCACTATTGTTTCAATTGCAACACTATTCATTAGAGACCGTCGCTCGTTATGCTAATATACCGTCAATTGTACCCTAGTTGTTGATTTCTCCTAATACGTATGCATGTATAGAAGATATGTTTAGTATAAGTAATTCTATGCTTATCAATTTGATTAATTGAATAATGTAATTACCATTTGTACTTGTATAATAATAAAATAGAACATTAATAATTATAGAAAACATTATACTTGAGGTATATTTTGCTAACGATATAGAGCCGTATTTATTTTGAATTATTGTTTGTCTCTCGATCCCCTGATATGAACATCATTCTTAAACTAAAGAACATAAGATGCTGTAGTAAATGATGTTGGTGCCAGATTTCAATCCTTATTTCACTGTTTAATAGTGTTTAATCGTGTCATTTCTCTATGGTATTAAAGTGTTCCCGCTAGAGACTAGAAGAAGTCTGATAGTTGTTCTTGGTCTTTGGTATTACGGGAGTCAGAGTTTCGTCGAGTTCGGTATTTGACAGTACTTATCGCCCAATATGCTCACAGTTTTGTCTTCCGTGGCTTGAGCTTGGATAATGTGTTTACGCGTTGCAAGAGGAAGTCTGTAAAGAGATTTTTTTAGCCGTATCAATTTAAAAATGCTATTGTATAATAATCTGATATCCTTTAGGTGCAAGTTATCTATTGTATATTATAAAAAAAAAACTACAACTTTCCATTCAAAATAAAAATAACATACTATTTACTAGACTTAGTTTAATGCTGTATATACAATATACAATTACGCATTTATTTTTATTTCATATTTTTTCTCACATTTGTTACGATACGTTCTTAAAGGATCAAGTATCCCTATTTAACAAGAGATTATATACGTCTAAAGCAGCAGCATTATGCCATAAAAATAATATAAAAGACATCGACTAAGTTAAGAGAATGAGGTGAGTGCTTGAAGGTTTTTGTAACAAAACGTTATTCATTTTTATCGTTAGAATTCATAGTGCACTCCAAAAATAACAGCTGCGATCGAGGAATCTATAATCCATCGTAAGTGGTAGTTGTCATGCCAGGCTTTACTAAGGTAGCGAGAGAAAAGTCGCGCTCTTTTTTTTATCTACTCCAGTGGGAATGCGGAGGGGTTATAGGTACATTACAATAAAGTAGTGTCTTTGAAGGTAAGACTATCTAACTTTAAAAATTTACGAACGAATGTTATACCTTAAACCTTATCTGTTGGTTAAGTACTAATAAATGTTGAAGAACTAATTTCTGTATTTTTTAATGGCAACAGCCCCACTAGGTTCAGCTCCATATTGCAGATGACAAACATAAAATTAACGGACGCATGGTGATCACCCATACTTACAATATGTATTTGTGGATCACATAAATAATTATACTATGTGGGATTAACTCATAAACTTAGAAAAAACTAATGCTAAGTTTACATTCTAATTATTCTACATTCTATCATATTTGTATCAATCTTTTCTTTAATTTATTACAGAACATACCTACTAAAGAAAGCATTTATATAAAAGTTATTTATTATTATATTGAAGATAAAAGAGAAAGTTAAAAATCATAGAATGTAATAAGGTTACATAGTGAATAAAAGAAAATCAATATTAAAACAATTTTACTTAGCCCTATGTTGTTAATTCATACAACTATTACAAACATGGACTTTATGAATGACTGCTGTACACATTTTGTTTTGTTTGTTCATATTTGTACTAATTAATATAAAAGCTCGAGACTTTTGAAATGGTCATTTATTTCTAAAACACGTAGGGAATGTTGGAAGTTTAATCGAGTTAGTAGGCGGTAGGACCGCATAATGACTGCGTCATATCGAGGCGAAGCAGTGGTGGGTCAGTTTTTCTCCCTTATGAAATTAAACATAGACGGACTGGTTACAAATGTGTGATTTTCCTTTGGGATTTTATATGCAGTAAGATCACTGCAGCATATAATAATAATTGTGGTAATAAAATGAAAAATGGTCGTGCATGAAGTAGAGTATTTTTTTACTATTTACTTTATATATTTTACTATTTAGTTTTAAATATTCTCGTCAATATTAAGGAAAAAGTGATACTGTCATGCATTTAAAAGTTTTGTGTGTGTAGTATTTTGGTTTAGTATGAAAACATTTTTTATACCATCTACAACTAGTAGGTTCTTACCAAATATCTCTAACGAAGTTTGGAGTGAGAGATCTGCCTATTCGACTAGACCTCAAACTCAAACTCAAATACAACAAACAAAGTTTTTTTTAAATGTATTTCATAAGCGTATTTATTAAATCAGATAAGGCAATCTCGTAATATTTAACAAACAGTTTGGTTAAAAATCCAATTGTATGCGGGCTACGAGCTCTGGTACCAGCTGTGACCGCATTATATCGGCAATGGTCGTATCGGCCGGACGGGCCGGAAGAACCGGGTCAACTGGAGGTTTGATGAAATACCCCACCGCCTAGCTCATTTACAATGCCAGATGTAGTGCTTTATTAATGACCGAAATATCTTTAGTACGTGTAACAGCTTGTTTGACCGCTAATATTATATTATTATAGATACCGAGTGTCTTAATACTATGTTTTCATTACAGTTTAACAATTTACTGAAGAATTGATGGCGTATTACGTTTTTTATAAGTTATTTAGTGATTAGAGATTTTACTGGGACAATTTGATTACGATCCGGAATCTGAGTGTACTATAAAGTAATTAAACCAGTTTCATTATTATTATTATGATTATTTTCGACCTGACATACGCTGTTAGCCGTAAGGGCTTTGACAGCTTCATCGAACTTTTTGCGGCGAATGCTGAGGGCACACAGCCCCGAAAGTTTCTTTAGAATTCGTGATAATGTATATAATTACAAGCTGAGTCCGCGACTATGTTCGAATTTGAATAGTCTAAATCATATCCTACTGTACCCTTTTGAAGGATGGTTCTTCAAAAACCTTAGCACATTATATCTAAACAAAAGTATAAATGTGAATTTTCATATTCCTAATCTGAAAAACTGGGGGTTCTCCAAACAAACTTTCAACCTTTATTTCACTCTTTCAAGTTTTATTTTCACGATAACAGGTAGCCTCCTAGCTAGCAGTAGGTTTTCCTAGGATCAATTTATCTCCATACGAAAACTCATACTTGGTTATATGTTGTCAATATTTACCTAATTACCTGTGTTACTTGAAAGTCTTCAACTTGAATTGGTGTATTTTATAGGAACAGTCTAAAAGAAGAGGTACCTATTTATAAGTAATAACTGAGAACTGTTAACCAAAAATAATGTTTCTATATGCCCTACTCCACAGAATGGTGGAATATGATTTTCTTTATGCGAGCATAAGGATGTTTACTTTGTTTCAAACAGATACAATCACATGTGACTTAGAGAAACTTTATTACTCTTCTCTATTATAGTAATAGAAATATATAACATTATAGAACAGGATGAAAATTTAAAACAGGTTTTGGGAGTCATATAGTTAGTAGAGATAGAAAAGCTTTCGTATTGTAGTTATTATAGTAACCAATATCTATACCTAAACGTTTTTTAATATTTTCTAGGACATCATTGTGCTTTCTATTGTAAGCGTGTTTACTAATTATGTTCTTAGATATCTTTTTAGTATTTGCTGTGACTGAAAACAGTTAGTACTAGATGTCGGTTATTGATGCTACACTACCTTGTCATAGAGTGAAATTGTTGTCAAGCTATACAGTTACACTCTATAAAAAAGATTATTACATTTTGAATGTTATGAAAATCCAAGTTTAAATAGCTGTATTAATTTTACTATATTAAGGAGCCTCTTTAACTGCCGTCATCAAATATTGTCGGTATATAAGTATGTGTCATAATATTTGTGTTTCGCAATCTCTAGGGTCTAGGAGTTTATTGTTACAAAATAGTTCGTCTGTGCCCTTTTGTTCCTTATAATCCTCTTTGTAGCTTTGGAAATGTTATAATATCAAACAGCTTATTATTACGCACAATATTTGGTTATTCCAATGGAATGTCGTTTTTTTAACGTAAAATATTTTGTACTAAAAATTATATGTATATATATATATAATTCTAAAATCTATTAATTATAAGTAGTCTAAGTTTTTAGTTCAGTATATTATTTTATTTATAATGTTTTATAAGATTGTCTACAGCCGACACCGTAACGAAGCGAAACGAAGATTTGTCATCTTATTGAAATATTGTTTTTAATGTATTATTTTAAATAAATGAATTACTTTAATAAAGTCCGTTTTCTTATAGTCATGAAGTATTAAATATTATTTCTGTTATAATGGTTAAGTTCTTCAACATAATTTTAATGACCGCGCCGAATTAACGGGCGTCGCCCAGAAAACGTGGTGTTGATTAGCGAACCCTTTATCGCTAACAAGATCCTAACTTTGCCAATTCTGGGTTCGACAAATCGAAATCGCTTTTAGCAAAACAAGTATTAATTTTGTATCGGGCATCCCGGCAAGGGCGGGCGGCGCGCAGTCTACCGCCGGTTGAGGAGAAAGCAACCCCCGCCCCGGCCAGTCGCTGCCGTGCTTCGAAAGCCGCAACGCGTCACTCGTTACCGCCAAACGTTTCCTTCATTAAAAACCGCGACGATACGACTCATCATACAAACTCGTAGCACACATTTACTAACCCGAGCGTGTGAAAACGCGCAAGTTGTCGTCCTGTAATTACAAGTGTTATCATTATTTACATTTTTAAATCGTAAATAAATCACATTGCTCAGTAAATATAAACGGTGATATTTTTACAATGTGATAATGTGATATTGTTAGTGAATTATAACGAGGATACTAGGAACCCAATCGGTTGCTGCATTATGATTCTTGCTATCATTAAAGGTGAATATAATTTACTTACTTCCTATACTTCTTATTTGTTTATTTATTCTTCAGATACTGAGCTTTAGTCACCTAACATAGTGATAAAAATATAAAAGTTGTAATATAGTAGTGTTTTGAGAAATTGTATAATAATTTAAAAATAATACTGCCTACTGTATATAAACAAAAGTCTTCTTAATTATTATTTCACTGTATTTATTTCTCATTAGAAATTATTCTATATGGCGATAGACAGTTGTACTATTTCGTTAATTTTTCTTGCGTGACAGCTGTTTGACTATATGTCAGGCCTTTTTTAATTTGAATAATAATTTTCCATAGTAAATTGGTTGCATACAATAAATAGTAAACTAATATATGGAATTTTCTATAACAGAAGAAAAAATATTTCGTATAATAAAAAAAATTCTAAGATGTTCTGTAAAAGTTCTCTTACCTATTTATATATATATTATTTAAATTTATATCTGATAGTACAAATACAATTTAACAGTATAGAAAGTTAATTTATGTATATTGTGAATTTAAAGATTTAAACGGTTATAAGTAAGCAAATCTTTTAAACCTTAAAAGCTAGTATTCAAGATCGCATGTCGACGGAGGAAAAGAAAATATCCTGTTGGAATAGCGCAGATGGTAGGATTTGGCGCCAACTTCGAGTAAATCCGAAATGAAAACACACCCGCCCCAGGATGTAGGGCATCGTGTCTCCGCCGTAAGATAAATTCGAAAAGGATTCTCTCCACACACATTACCGACTCAATAAGGATTAAAACTTCATTCACAGGCGAAGGCTTTAAAACTTTCCGGTAAAGGTTTATCCCTTTTAATTGTGCTTATTTACATGACAAAGATAGTTCTGTCTCGCTCTTACTCGCCTTTATAAAAAGAGGTAGCATTAATTTACTTACCACGTAAGGACTACTTTTTGTATTAAACCTTATAAATATTTCTATGCAGACCTCATCCGGGGTCGACCCATTTAGAGCATTTTCTGTACAGTTACTTGCTGAATAGGGAGATTAAGTTTGTTAAAAATTCATTTAAAAAGCTTATGTTATTTTACTAGAATTATAGCAAGATTTTTTAATAGCAAAACATGTAATTTAAGTTTCTTTAAAAGTAAACGTTTGCATTAGTTTAACTTATAGTATATATTATAGTAGCTACATAATAATAATATTTTAAATATAAAGCTATTTTGCACATAAAGATAACTTTGGAAATTGCTCGTAACTCTGATTTAACTGTAAAATGTACGTGAAATATAATCGTTTCTATTATTGTAATTCAAGTGATAATAAGTATCACTGATACTTATAGATTTGTAAAATAAAAACGCTTTTCTGGGTGTAATTTAAATCTATTGAACTTACACAACCGTCGGAAATTATTAACATATAAATAAACTAACAATCAGTATGGGAAAGATAGTGCTTACAAATTGGATCACAAGCATCAGGCTACCCTTGATTTTTTTAACTAAATATCTATTATCGTATTCCTGATTCTCATATAATATTTCTACTTGTGTATATTATAAGCAGATTTTATCTTATAATACTTACTATATTATTAATTCCTGCAGGTTTGTTACTGCCTAAAGCGAGGATTTGCGACGAGTTACTTCCATTTCGCCAGTTTAAGAATGTAACAATGAAGGTGATTACTAGGCCTTATGACTAATCTTAAAACACAATAAGTCAAACTCAGCTATCGAGATAACCTATTTTTAATTTAATTGAGTACATCCAGCGCACCCTGGGTAGTCTCCCGATTCTAATTTTACTGACTGGCTAAATTTTCACCTCCGCACGAACATTTTCTTTTAATGCAGTTTGTGCCTATACTATGAAGAAGATAAAGAATATTTAACACCAGTAATCTAGCTGAGCAATCATACCACAGCTCATAATACTAACATATTTAGGGTTTTTACATATATTTGGAAAAATGAAAATGATAAATTTAATTCGTTAGTCAAAAACTGTGTGGATCAAAATCGATTTATCTAATTTTATTCATGGAAATATATTGAAATTCATTTTTGTATATAGGTCAGTAAATTTATATTCGACAAAGTTTTGCAAATAAAAACAAGCGTGTATAATTGATGAGGATACATTTACTGGGAGGTGAAGTAGCTTAAAGTTTCTTACATATTACAACAGTAATATTATTAAGGTTATTAGTAAAATATCAAAATATACATAGATCATAAAAATGAGTACAGACAGATATTATTTTTGCAATTTTTAACAAATATACCACTACAAAAGAAATATTTTACATAATATATATTTTAGATTTTTGTGTTAGACAGTCTTATGCTAACTACCCTTAAGAGACTATACGATTAGTATAGTAGTATAGATTAGTACCTGGCTCTGTCGCGAATACAATGCACATTGTGATAAACTTGCTCAAGTCACTTCTTGTGGTTTATCATCTTAAGGATCAGACAGTATGTATCTGTCTGTCGGGTAGGTCATAAGGCAACATTACAGCGATGACACCGGTCATGAGTTGCTAAGTTCACCATAGTTGCGTAAGTAACAACAAGCTTCATGACATGACATTGCTGTGCAATTATAAAAACATGACAAAATGTTTTCTATATGGATTTTTAATTATACATTTTATACACTACATCTAGTTTCGAAATGCTTAGGAAATTATACTGGCGGCTTACGAAACCAGAAAGGTATAAATTATTCTCTCATCAGGGCACCCTTGATTATAGACAAGCTATTATGGCGACAGTACCCTTTTGATTTATGATTGTCTCTACCCTATTTTTAAAGGGCGAATGGATACTGAAAACATTATTTGTTAAAGAGTGACATGTATAATAACACTAAAAGATTTCGTTACACTTAGAACGGTAAAAATCTACTTCATTTTTGCTAAGTTAGTTTCAAAGGTTAAAGTAAGAAAAAATGAAAATGTTGACCTCTAAATGTGGTTGATCATGTTCCAATAGACTCAATTTGCTTATTACTTTATTAAAACTTGAATAAATTAAATCCAGAATAAGTCAAACAGAAAAAGATAACACAAAACAACTTTGTCTATGGAAAAACATTTAAAATTTAGGCTAGTGTTTACAGACGGCAAAGTTCATTAAATAATTACATAATATTATTCAGAAAAATTCAAAACTTGTGCCAAAGCTAGACACTCGTTCACCTACATTTCACAATTTTCTTTCTGATAGCTAAGGAAACATTGCTACTGATGATTCCAATTCAAGAAGAATGATTAAATATTAGAGTTCGTATGCAATCGTTGTTGGTATGCTGGCTGGTACATATTGAAGTAAAAACAATTGAAAGTCAAACCATTTCCATATTTCGTTAACGATTTTCGTCGTAGAAATTTGAAATGAGAAAGGAAGTGCCAGGAGTCCGAATTCTATTCATACGGTTTGTCAAAAAAGTGTTGCCAGTGAATTTCAATTCGACCAAATTAGGCCGACTCGGCTGTCATCGTATAAAATTTTCGCATAACAAACTGAAAATATTATTATTATATTTTGATTATTTGGTTTCCATTAAAATTTTTAATTACATTAAGAAAGTATTAATGAAAGGATTTGGTTTATAATTATCGCAACTTATTGTAAATATACAGGTTTAATAAATCAATAAATGGGTAAATAAGTGTGTCATAGGCGGGCTTTTCGAATACATATCTAGTTAGAACATGTACGGATTCTACAATGTGACAGTGCTTAACACGCTCACTGCGCTGTGAGGTCTTATTGACCCATGTTTAACTTACATCCCGTGCGGCGAATTAAATAGTTCTTATTCACCTGGTGCGGAGTGAATAACTTTAAGAATTCTTATTGAAAGAAAAAGACAAATAGACTACGCTATTTCCTACTTCAATAGGCACATTTTAGAATATTAAATACAATCATGGGTCAATTTGACCTCTCCCGCACCTAACGATAAATATTTCTCTCCAGTGCGGCGTGTGGTCAGTATGACCCCCCACCCTCTGCACCCCACACCCGCACTGGATGGTGCGCCCGCACCATTAGTGATGCGCTGTGCAGTGTAGTGGGAGGCCGTCACGTCGCTTTCAAGAAGATGGAGGTATACATGTTAGTCCTAATACTGGCCGCACATTTCAAAATTTAAAAAAGGTTAGGTTTTCTCCAGTTGCTTCACCTATACTGCGGCAATCTATAAAACAGAGTCATCAAAAAAACAAGTGTACTAGTTCTCCTGGAGCTAGATCGTTTACGAATTTTGGAGAATTAAGCAGAAGTGTATTATTAAACGACATTTCTAAGGACAAACTTATGAAGCTAAGTATGCCTTTGGATGAACAGAGCATTCGTAATTATATAGAAACCCCACCAAAATTAAAATGTCAACAGAAAGACGATTATGATAGAGATAGCGACGGCGATTGTAAAACTTTACCGCACTTAATAACAAACTTTTTATAAAATACAGTCATTAATTGTAAATGAGTATTTTATTTCAATACCTACCGCTTACAAGTATACATTTTAGTGTTTCCCATCACTAGTATTTCGATAACTTCAGTGCGTTATGGGGTCAATATGACACCACAAATTGTACCCTCTGTTTAGGACAAACTAAAGATGCGAGCTAAAAGCGCTGCTAGTTGTAAGTTGCCAGGATGTCGAACTAGCATTCCTGAATGCTAGTTCCAAATACTGTGTACCAAATAGTAATAAAAAATATTTATATTCAGAAGTTTAGGAGAGGTTAATTTGACCTCACGACGCACTGCAAATAAGTCCTGTTTGGGTCAGAACTGCCCCATAACGCACCAGTTTAAAGTTTACATATAACGTGTTCGCAGTGAGCGTGTTAATCAACAATGCCTTTGTAAAGAGCAAATATTTGTGAAGATATTTCTCAGAAACTACGTATTCGATTTTAAAACTCATTCAATAATGGAAAGCTACATCCAAACTGATGGACACGGGCTATGTTTTAATTGTATATTTTTATATTTTAATTAACACATACAAAGTCAGTAGGAAGTCGCTATTACTTATAGAACTAATTCAAAATTAAAAACAATGTTGCCAATTAATATTGTGAAGTTTGCCTTGTATATGGGAATTTTAATGCCGGAACATTTGGCTTATTTTTTGGAGACAGTGCCAAATAGCACGAAGTCTTCGAAAATATTGAAATACGTGGTTTAAAGTAACCCATTTAGAGTCAATTTGTTCATTTCGTCCATTTATCCAGCGGTGCATTCGGAGTAAGAGAACGTTCTACCTGAGAGATCGAATTCAAAGTGTATAAAAATGCTGATTCAGAAAGAAATATGATAGTCATTTTTGATATCTGCGACGTCCGTTGTATGTTCCGTAATACATACGTGTTCTCAAATGGAGAATTTGAAGTCAGAATTTTTGATGTGATACTTTGGCGCGGCTTTGCAATTAAATCGACTGGAACGCCGGCACGAAAAACGTTATGACGCTCTCTTGTGCCGTCATGCTTCTTTAACGCCACCGCTGTCGTCTTCGGTGTGTTACGCGTGAATAGTATAAACTTATATAGTTGCTTCTTTGTGTGAGCTTCGTACTATTAATACTTTACTTAATATTTTCTTTATTAGTTTTATTAATTACTAGCTGACCCGACAGACGTTGTCCTATCTTAACTATGAATATTGGTGGGGAATTATAGTGACAGGTTTATAAAATTAATATTGTCGTTAAATTTTCTTAAATTTTCTAATGTTCCGCTCAACTTACTTATTTTTTTTCTTTCATAAGAACCTTCTCCTGGCAGTAATTAACACAACAAAAAAGAATTAGCGAAATAGTTCTACCCCTTCACGCGTGATGCGATGACCAAGAAATAGAAATTCATTTATATATATGTAGATAAATTATATTATTAACCGAAATGTTTGTCATCTCCAGATATTTTGTTAAAAGTTAGTCTGTTTGAATTGTTTTTGGACTTTCAAAGACTAATGGAATATGTATTAAGATTCCTCCAGAAGTATTACTATCTCCATTACTATGTCTGCCACATATCAGTAGTGCTATACTGTGTATCGGTACGAGGGCCTTTTAAGGGCAAAGATATACAAGATTTTCTGAGACATCAGAAGGTGTAAACTATTATTGACTGACCTGAACCACTACATGGGTCTAATTGAGGATAGTTATGAATACGTGTGATATAAGAATCTATAGAGATTTACCCGATTTATAAAGTTTGTTTATTGTATTCTAAATCGAAATCTTAGTGTTTGCGTGATTTTTGTACACAAGATGTTCTCGTATCTAATTATCGGACATACTGAAGAATATAAATGCGTAATTAGAGGCGTCACGCATAATAAAATATCGAATTTTAAAACATATGATCCGATTATTGAAAAAAATAAAAATTACTGCCTGCTTTTTAGTCTATATGTTCGTATTTTGAATACATTTAGTTTTAATAATAAAATCCTGTTACTTGCCTGTCACTTGGGTAATAGTAATATAAATTGAAATTTTCAAATTTAATACAAATTGAAATTAGTATTTATAAAAAATATTCCGACCCTCATACAAATTAAGAGGAAAATTACTTGTAGGGAAAAGTCTAAGTGTACTGCTTCAAGTATTTTTTTTATAGTTCATGTTTTAGCGTTATGGCCATAATCTCATCTGATCTTAAGTGACGTTACGGTCCAAGTTGGAAAACACGATAAACCTCTGGAGGGGCTGGCTCTAAAGTACAACTACCCGAACACACCTATTGGTATTTGACGGCATATTTTAGACTTGAGAGTAGTAGCTAGCCAGGCGGACATTAGCTAAAACCCTACCACCATGCTATGGTTTCCTCACGATGTTTTTCTTCACCAAAAGCTCAAGTTCATTGTAGGTGGATTCGAACTCACGTCCCTTGACGCAAAGTCGTACACACTACCACTGAGCTATTATCACTTCAGTAATGTAATTATCTGTTCCCCACGATGTTACTAAAGCTACAATGTAACTAGTGACTAAACTATGTTAAGGGATAAATATGTAAACTTTAACTTTTTTAGTAAGAAAATAACTTTTCTTGACAAAAAGTCTAAGTTAAATGCTCGTAATAAATCAGTAATATGATTTAATTTAGACGTGATTTATATATACGTAATTCTTTGCTTATTTCCGTATGCTGCTTAGTTACCTTATTCTGCTTTGCTCGCGTAAAGCGAAAACAAAACATGTTTTGGACAATTAAATGACATTCTAAATACTAAATCGACGATCAATGCTCACAATGAATGCTGTAATCCGAGCGTGTTAAAAATATGATGTTTTTAGTAACTTCTGTAAAATAAATATCAATGATGTGTTTCAAATGCATGCGAATTTTAAAATTTTTAATATGCTCTGAATATGGGGATGAATGTTGAGACATGTCGTCCAATTAGTGTCTAGAATGTCATTACATGTGTATTTTGTTTTCTTTATGATAAATATTGCAGAAAAAGACATGTTGGCAAAGGGAGCCAGATCAGTTGGCATGGCGACAAGGAGTGTTTTTGGATATTCTTCTTTAATCGGTAGTAAGTTATACTTGGATTTACTTAAACTTAATTAAAAACAATCAGGTGCACTATGATTATTTTACCCATTGGTTTAAAATTATGCAGGTAACAACACATTTTAGGACAATAGATAGAAGTATTCAGTGATAAAAATGAACTAGAATTTAAAAAGAAATGAAATCTTTTCCCTTCTTAAAAAAGCATTTTAACGATAAAGAAGTTTCTTGAATAAAATTAGTAACTAATTTAAACTTTCTAACCACTCTTTGATGTGACTAGAGATGTTCTGTTTTCTGTTATTATTTTTTTTGTTTTATGTTGTTTACAATGACTTTTATTAATAATTTAAGTCTTTTTTTAGACTTTTGTTAAAAAATCCGTATTTTTTATTACGCTGACTTGTCATAGAAACCTTACAGTTTATAGGATCTACTTTGTACATAATTGAAATGGAATAATACTTATCGACAACAAAATTAATACTAGAACACATTTTATATTTTATGTCATAGTGTTTCTTGTTATACAACGGTATAGAATTTCGGAACCAGTAACTGCGAATACACTACAGTACAACGAAAGGGCCCAAAAATACTGTACCAAATATTAGGACAATCAAATTACCCGTAACATTCATATTTTAATTAAAATCCACTCAGCTTGAGAAGTCGGCAGCGAATTTTTATTTATAAAAAAACGGTCTCCAAATGATGGCCGTTGGGAGAGGCTCTTGAAACAAACGGTGTTATCAAATCAGTGCACCCGACTTAAAGTGCCAGTGAAATAGACGGGGGCACTTATTGCCTCTCCTTTTTCTCCCCTTGTCACCCACTAAGGCGGGGTTCTGCGACCTGAACTGCAGTATGCCAAAAATTATAACGATTACACACTCGGAAAATTGAACCGAATAGAGATGCTGAATTAAATTTTTTAATCCGGTATATATTACTGAAGTCAGTTCAAATTACTATTAGTTATACTGTAGGCAAGTTGTTATTTACTTAGTGTCCCATTAAATGATTATTTGTAAGATGATACGATTATATCATAAAATACTCACTGTAACATTCTTTTTTAAAAACATTTTTTGGAAAAGCACGGTAGATTGAGCATTGTATCTGATTGTGAACAGAGTAAAATCTAAAACCAATGACGATTACTGAGACATAAGCAGTCCATCAAGGTCGTTAGTGTTATACTGGCCTGAGAGTCTTTCGGTAGCAGGACACATTGTATAATTCTAAAACGTGACAAAACCATAAGTAAGTCAATGTGTAGGATTTTTCATCGTGTGCATAGTGCTTGCGACTCAAACGGCTGTATATCCCTAAAACTCCGCTTAATTCCTTAATATAAACAGGCTGAACCTGGAATGCGACATATCTTAGCGTGTCATACTATGGCGGGTGTTAAACTGCATGTATGGTGGATAGAATCTAGTTCGATATAATCGTCGTGACATATCTTTTTTGTTTTTTATAGGTTTATGATACGGCGTAATATGATCTGATGTTAAGTGAAGATGTGGTTCGTTATGGTAATACGTTAGATCTAGAAGCAGAACAGTTCTCACGGGCAGCTGTCGTAACATATCTACGAGTGCTCTGTGAGTCATTTCCAATTTGAAGTTGGCAACTAGTTAGGTCAGCGTTAGAAAATTACTAGCAAAGACTAAGAAATAAACAAGTTTTCTTTAATCATCTTAGTATTTTGTTAAATGGAAACATATGCATCAATGATCAAACCCCATGTCGTGGAGGTCTCTATAAACATACCATTAACGTACACAAAATGACAATTCACAGAATTGAACTCACAGTATGCCTTTGACAATTAAATAGAGATTATCTTACTGAAAATTTGTTTAATGTGCTGCAGGGCATAGTTACTCATAACAGAACTTGAGAGTAAACATTCAAGAGTAAAGAGATATAGGTAAAAACGTGTTAAAGCGAAACGTCTAAACGACTTTGGATTAAAACAACCGCATTGCCATAGATAGTGATTACCTTATAGCGTAACATTAAATAACGACGGGCTGAGAGGAAAATATCGAGATTGACAAATTACTGATCCATGAAGGACAAGTACGATAAGTATGCAAAAAGAAGGAAGAGGTCTTTACTCAGTCACCACTGTGATAAAATAATTTATAATTATCTTGTACAACTGTTTGTAAATCATTTTACTACTTCAATTTCCCAGATAGGCTTAATTATAGTCAATAGTTACAATCTGTTGTTTGTTAAGCTTATTAAAGTTTTTAAACTTCTCGACTTGTTTACGTCAAGCACTTAAAACATCTACAAGCAATAAAAAAGTAATTTAAGTTATTTTACGACGAACAATCAACACTTTCGATACGGGATCCCGTCTGCCCTTCAGTGGAAATAGTAAATCCGGATTCGTGAACGTGGAGTGAGGTTACTAGCAGCTTATTTTATGTGATCCTTTTTCAAATAGTTGAAATACTTGACAAAGAAAAATATAACAGGACAGTAGAAAAATCCACAACAATGATTGTTGTTTTTCTAACAATAAAATGTTGATGTAAAAATTGTATGTATATTTCATAATATGGATATATATAGATATTACCTAGATAACTTCTAAGATCAAATATAATGATTGCATGTGGTTTTATGTTTTCTACTGGTATGAGTAAAATAACGTATTTCCTTGTATTACATTTTACTTACAAAAAATATTTTAGTGTTATACCAATGTGGAAATCGGACTAAACGCACCATCTTTTGATGTCACTTGCCAACATTGCATAGTACATTTTTTTAATGGCAAAAATTTTGAAAATATATGATACAATATAGTATAATAATACAATATAATAATATATAATTATGTATACATCTATAATATAAATTTGAATTAGTAAGTTGTAAATCGTAAATTATATATTTTGCATTTTAATAAACCGAACGTATCTAGTTATTTGATAAATATTAACACTAGTTAAACTTATTTGACGAGGGTACAACTAAAAAAAATTAAGTAAAGTAATTGTTAGTATGACTTTAAGTCGATAGAACTAATGAATGTAAATATTTCGTTTTCAGACGCCCGATTCCGATTAGAAAATATTGAAGTTGTTTAACGAATATATACCTATTGATTTTATTACGTTGACACAAAATCGGAGTTTATCGTGGATCACTAAGCTATGTAATATCGATGATCGTATTGAATAATAACAAATAAATTCTTCAGTTGGTGTTGTTAAATCGCGGAAATTTGTGGCGTGAAAAATAGTTAATTAACGATCAGTGAGCCCAGTGAAGCGGTGAGCGAATAACTGAGAATTAACGCGCCTGAAGCATTCGATCGAATCCGAAGTGGGCGGCAAATAGCACCCTGTACATATTTGTTTTAATTGTTTAAAATTTACGATAGTCTTAATATTTATTATTAGTTATCCTGCATTTTTTTTATTGCAAATGTACAGTTAAAATATATGCTAGTTTATACCATGTGACAGTCATTCTTATGAAGTAATTAGATCATCATTTTTTGTGGAGAATCAAATGCGCTATCTCACTTTTTGAGTTAAATGAGGAAACAATTCGAGATTTTAAAGTATATCTTTCAGAAAAAGATGTATGTATACTTCAACATATATAATCGTTTTGCCGATTTCCCTCACAAGTGTCAAAAATATATTACCGCTTTGTACTCTGTGTGGTTTTTAATTACCCGAGAACATAACACACATATTACAATTTACATACACCCATAGAGTATAGATAAGTATGTCTCTCCTATTACATATGAATGACAATGACATTTACTAGATGACTATATTTTTTCCTTTATTTTAATAATTATTGCGTGATTTTGTAAAGAATGGCTTAACGTTAAGAAATCAGTCCTCTCAATTTCCTTTATCTCGCTTACGATTATCATCCCTGAAGAGTACTTCTTTAATAGCCGTTCTTACTGGAATGGGCAAACGAATAAAGTCGTCCTCCGCGCCGGATATCCTTAGCGCAGTCATAATTCAAGTTTATAGAGTTTCGGGACTTTTCGGTGATAGATTTTAGACGATGTTTAAGTTTACGGCCCCTCGTAATTGAGATTCTCAACAAGTCTCGTACAGTAAGGGCAAGTTTGAATAACTTTGATAGAGAAATAACTTCAGTTAAAACAATAATTTAATATCTAAATCTGTTTGGATATAGATAAAGTTATTATACTATAACTTGATTGCCTTGCCTTAACGTTTTGTTTTAGTTATCTGGAATAGACATATTTCATTCTATGTAAAGGGTTTTTCCTAATATATAATAAAATTCCTAATTCCTAATAAGTGTAGAGCCAACAGACATTTATTTTTTAGCGTTTAAAAATGAAAACTTCCGTATTAGCGCTCAAGTTCTGGGCTTCTTTCGACTTCAATAATATACAATTAACAAATACAAAGTGTGCCCAGGTTTAGAACAATCTTTGGTAGATCACACCAATTATTCAACTTATACGTATGTGACATATCTATAAAAGTGACTGTTGAAACAACATTAAGCAAGCCGGCATTTCTACTCTATCTTAGTAATTAAGTTGAATTATCTGGTAAGGTAGTGACGGTTGTTGACTAGAAAAAAGAAACCTGAAAAATTGTATCAAAACAACAATTAGTAGTTTTTACTTCTAAGGAAAAAACTGTTATACCTCTTATGATACTTATAGTATTGTTACTAAATTAAATACATTAGAAACTAATTGCATGCAATAAATATAATCAGTTATTTCCCAACTCACGCATCTTATAGTATTTATTATTATAAAAGCGATTTGGGTCATGATGTTAAGTTATTGCGTCGCTATACTTTCTTCCATTAGCGTTGACATGTCAAATGCAGGGCTACACATTAAATAGGATAGTATATGAACCAGCGCTGTGTAAACTTTGACACCGAAACCTCTGGATCCATTGTCGTTGGTAAGGACACGTTTAGATTGTTGACTTCACTAAAAATTCTTTTATTTTAATATAATGTAATAATGTGTATTGTTTATAAATCTCTTTGAAATATATAAAATATATATATATATATTTTCAAGGATAATTCTATAAATTAAGGTAACGATGTTAAAAATACCTTTATTAAATTGTTATATTTACGTAAAAAAATCCGAAAAAAGAAATTTGGTATCTTGTTTGTATTCAGTTAGTTTAATTCAAAAATTGCATAAATTATATGGATCTTTAACTAACAAAGATCTAAAGTGAATAACGTTTTTTCAAAGAAAAATAAATAATGATTGTGTGTGAAACCGCTACCCGGAATTAGCTGGAAGGTATTTAATTTACATTTAGATGTAGAAGTTCATGTGTGTATGTACCTTAATATTCGTTTTATCCGCTCATTTCCTTCTAAGAGCGGGGTTACCATTAGCAATATACACAGAATATGTATTTCGGTGACACCTGTGCCTAATCCTTGTACTCTATTTATAAATTTTATGATATGTTTATTTGCTTACGCATATTATGTACTTATATGTACTAATCATATGTATGTACGCAGTGGTGGATTTACCAGTAGGCTGGAGCCTAGGGCGGCAGGTTTTAGAGGCGACAAATTTGGTGTATTTTGATTTTGTTTTGTAGAAACTGAAATGATTAATTCTTATGCATATACCTAAAAGTTACTAAATAATTGTTTCACCACTTAGAATGTAAGTCCTATATCGATTTCTTTCTACAATTTACGTAGTCCGATATGAAATCTAATTGTAGTGGTAAGTAGGGACACTAAAATTAGAATAGATACCTACGGGCGGCAAAAGTGGAAATCCGCCACTGTATGTATGTAGATACATACATACGTGAGATATGTATAGATATAATAATCTTGTACACATTTATAGTAGTGATGTGGAGAAGTAAATAGGATTGCGTCGCTATTAGTGGTGATCGTTCAAGGAATTTATCTTTTAGACTGAAGTGCTTCAATGTAGGCTAATGCATAACTAATCAATAAGTATAGATTCTGTTTGTAGTAAGGAGATAAATATTACATTGATAAAATTAATAAAGTCGTTTGAATTACTTAGTTTTTTGATGTACTAATTTAAACATTGTCTCCATTTTGGTATTAGTCATAGTGCATATTGAAATCAAGATTTTTTGTTTATATACATAACGATATTTTACGCAATTATTTCCGCGGTTTGAGTTTTCCGCGTTTTTGTGCAACAAAAAGTCTTGTGTGAAGCTTATGTAGCTATATTTTATATTAATTACTAGCTCACCTGGCAGACCTTGTTCTGACTTTTCCAGTAGTCAATCACAACGACTACAGCGACATCTATCGCGTTATGATCACTAAGCTATATAAAAAGTATCCTATCTCTGACCTGGATCATACTGCACTATAAAATTTGATTAAAATCGGTTCAGTAGTTTAGCGAGTTCATCGCGGACAAACAACTTGACACTATTTTTTTATATATAAAGATATAGGTTGACGACAAGGGCAGCTAGCCAGGCTGCCCGGATGGGACCCGGCATACCACCAGACCAGGCCGGTCGCTGGGGTGACGCGGTGATTGCATGCACGGACCGGTATGGCCCCAGGGAGGCGACAGACGGCCGTGGGGGTTTAGTGGGTATTCCCGGCGCTTAGCGCTGGATGAGTCCCACATACCCCTCTTAGTCCCCCCGGGCTGGGAGAGGATGCATAAATACATTTCCCCACGTAAAAAAAAACATGTATGTAATGAAATATTTATTAAGCTATATTTTGTCATTTATAAAGATGTAATTTATTACTTATTACAATCTATCAATTATTGAGTGATAATATATACGTTATGTGTATAAAATTTCTCCAAGATTAATCATTATATATAATAATTTTGTGTCACGTTGTTTATCCGCAATAAACTTCTAAACTACTGAACCAATTTTAATAAAACTTTGCACACTGTGTGCAGTTTTATCCAACTTGAGAGATAGGACATTTTTTATCTCGATAAGTGATCATAACGCAATAGATGTCCCTGTAGTCAATGTGATTGACTACTCGAAAAGGCAGAACAAGGTCTGCCAGGTCATCTAATATTTAATAAAACTATAATAATATTTTCTTTTATGATTCCCAAAAGCCCTATTAACAATTCTTATAGAAATAAATTTAAGAATGGAATATTATTGCCCAATGTTTTTAAAAATTGGTTAAACTATTTTTGAGTTTACACTAGATTAACAACAAATAAAAGTCATATTGTCGGCAGATTTCTGATATATTCATGAGATAGATTCGTTATAACCGATTTTAACTACTACTATTTAAAACATATTTTTAAAGTCATACCTACACTACTATACTACTATTAATATACCATTAATATTATTATTATTAATATAGTATATGGGTTTTTACATCAAAACATTATTATGTAGATAAATCAATATCTAATAAATTAATTTTTAAATATGTCACATAATTGAGTAAATTACAGAAAAGTAACAAAATTAAATTTAGAGTATCCAAATTTACTATATTTATGCACAAACAATTGAATACAATCGGGATAATGCAGTATGTTAAGTAAGATGTTGAAATATTACGTTTTGATTATAAAACTTAATACGATTATATGTAATAAAGAAGAAGAAACTTGAGCCAGCTTAAATTAATTTGAAGGGAATTTTGGCTAAAGTAACCCCGGCTTCAGGGTGATTTAATTAAATTTTAAACGAGAGAGGAACTGTAAATTAAATTTTAGGATACAATATTTTTTTGTTTAAATAGTATATAGAAATAAGTACATACCAGTACCTGTACAATACCTTTTCATAAAATGTAAAGACGAACTAGCAAATCGAAAATTAATCTGCCCTTCTAGTTGTCACTCTCGAACAACTCGAACACAGCGTTATCTACTGTGTTTAGGGATGCAATCTTTTATTCACGAATAAAACTAAGATTAACCAACTTACCTGTCGAAGATCGTTAAACTTTATGGTATTTCAAATTTCAAAATATGTCTTATATGCAGCTTATACTTATACTGGTGACATCCTACGACTAGACGCTACACTGTGACTAATTTTTAAACCTCAGAATATTGATAATTACTATGCATTGCATACCATCATCCATTTTTGTGTTGATAGTTGATTGAATTTTGATCGTTGTCAAGTATTGACAAGTAAGTTAATAATAATCGGTTATCAATGTTTTTTTTCGTAATATATTTATTAATATATCTATATATTCACATAAATATGATGAAGCGATGATAGCTCAGTGGTAGTATGTACGAACGCCGCATCAATCAATCCATCTACAATGAGCTTGAGCTTTCGGTGAAAGAAGACATCCTGAGAAAACCACAGCATGTTGGTAGGGCCTTTTGTAATACCCGCCTGGCTAGCTACCATCCTCAAGTTGAAAATCTGCCGCCAAATACCAATAGGTATGTTCCGGCAGTTGCACTTCAGACCCAGTCCCTCATGTCATGTCCCTCAGTCCGTGTCCACCAACTTAGACCGTATCATCATTTAAAATCAGGTAAGATTATGGCCATAACGCTAAAGCCGATAAACTATAAAAAAGGTATTATTGAAAATCTTATTACGCCTGCCAATAGTGGAATTCACAGCTTCCGTATACAAAGTTTCATAAAAGTCACTGTTTTTTAGTTAAATGCCACCGGCCATACAGAGTGAATGGCTTAAAACAGTTTTAATGCTATAATATAGATACGTAACGGCGATCATGGAATACAAAAAATATTATTCGTCCGCTTAGTCGACCCAATAGCACCCAAAGTCGGCGAGATAGACAGCAAAGAGTTGTTAGGGCTGGGTTTTCATCACTATAGCCCCCCGTTTATCCAATATCAAGGAAAAGAAAGCCTCACTTACCTGGTGGTGGTCCAAGGTCCTAGATATTGAAACCGGCGCCGAAAATATCGTCATAGCGCCGCAACACATACATATAAGGTTTTCTACGGTACTAATAATCAGATTCTTAGTTCAACGGTCGCACGTTCATTCATTTATCTCTCATGTCAGTACTTATATTCTTCGCGAAATGCATACACGACGACCTTCAAACTAACTATGTCACTACAAGCTCAGCACAGTACAATCTACTCCACCGATTTCCTTGCCTCTTTAGGCAATACTTTACCTGAAGGCCTACTCCAGTAGGCTATATCGTACTCCAGTACTCCAGTAGCCATATCGTCTTTATATTATTCTTTTTCCGGCAGCAGCCCAAGCCGAGGGCCGGCCGCTATGGCACCTTTATGCCCGCTGCCTCGGGGCAAAGTGCTCTCAGCATTTGCCCCAAAAAGCCCTGCCTAGCTGTGAAAGCCCCTCCGGGTAACAGCGTTTACCCTGTCGAAAAGAAATAAAAATGAATAATCAGGTAACACCAAACAAAACAGTTTGACGAAGAACACGGTAGTTATTCATGCCCCAAAATATTATAAATAATTTCTAGTTTTTCACAATGTGGACAAAAAAACAGTGTGAAAATCACCACGTTTTCTTTTTTCAAATCAACAACCTGAACGTAGCTATGGTGACGCTACGATCGTTTTTTAATTTATTCTATTTTGTAAATTGTGGCGGCCGCGGCACCACGAAGGTCGGCCTTAGGTAGTGAGATCTCTGATTACCGTGACTGACGATAGACGGTAAAATTGACGCAAAGAAGGTATATTAAGAAATTTAGAAAAATAACGAAACACTTTAGGCAGAACAGAATTTTATGAACCCTCTTTAGAGGATTTAATTTATATCATAAGTAATTAAAATTATGAATTTGATACAAAATACCAAAATAATCTGATTACAAGTTATACACAGTTATCCCTGTAAAACCTTTACACAACATTTCCTTTACAAAATACCATTAGCAATTTACCCACTATTGTTATTCAAAGCGTCAATTAATTATACATTCATGTCATTTTCAACATTGAATTATTTCCTGCTTATAAATATTCCGGAAATTAGGTATAATTTATTCAAACATATATTGAAAAGTTTAAAAAATGTTTGACGGTGTTTTGTCCTGGTAAAAAAAAATCTTTTGTAATGCATAAATATTTATATTCCTTGGATTTCTAATTCTTTATTAAATATAAGATAATACATTTTTTATCTGTTGCCAGTAAAATATGCTTGATAGAATGGGCCACGGAGTTTTTAGCGGGATTAAGACCTGTCATATTGTAATTTTTATTTTAATGTAAATACTTAGTTATTTAGCCCTGTATTGTGTAATACATGTGCCATTTTACATGATATAGTGTAGCTAAAGAGCATAAAGTGAAGTCAATTATGAATAATCATTTGGAACATGATATATTAGTTGGCACAAAAACTCCTAAGAGAGTCACCATCTTGTTGAAGATAGTTTCATCTATCCAAAATGCCCAAATATTATCACTTGAAAATGGCAGTAATAGTTACTTACAATGACTGAGTTGCCAAGAATAAAAAAAGAAGAACAATGGGACATGGATAGTTTGTGCCGGTATCTTAACCTGTGATGTTATAATTTTATTTTCAGACATAATCACATATTACCTAACCCTCTGTTATGTAATATTGGTGGAATTTTTAAAGGAATGGTTTGCCTATAATGAATAAATAAAGGGAATTATTGTAATAGTTCGGATCATGGTGTTTTAGTTACCATAAAAAGCCTCTTTACAGTTTTAACTTAAGCATATTATGAACGCAGAAGATTCTCAAGATATTCTACGTGATATTCGTATAATAGTATAAAAACAGATTCATGAATAAGGTGAAGAGACACACGGAGAGAAAACTATGGATCGCTGATATACAACTGTAAGAAATAAACTTTCTTACGTTTTGACTCTTACATACTCCGTTCTGGTCCTAAATTTGCCATGTTTTAAGAGTTTACTTCTGTCAATAGTCCTCGATAACTAGCTACCATTTTAATAATTATCACTGGCACAAGTAAACTCTGCAAAGAATTGATAACCCATTAAATCGTGGCATAGTTTTGGATATGAAATAATTACAAAGTCTGGTCTAAATTACGTTAACCCCTTTTTCAAATCTTCTCATATTATTCAAGAACATGTACGTCCGTAGACACCTTACCTGTGGAATTTCTTTACGAAATATCCTTAGAGTATGAAAACTGAGACGACATTATAAATACACTTCCGTGTAATATGAGAATTTAAAAACGTGTATAGAAAGGAAAACGTCAGGTTGTTTTCGAAACTACGTAGTAAACAATGCCAACTTTTACTGACAAATTGACGAAGACAGGTTAACAGTTTTTGACATTGCTGAATTATTCACTGAGAACCAAACATTGTTTTCTATTTCTTCGTTCAGATGTCAATGTTTTATTCTGTTTTGCTTGAGTGAAAACTGCAGATAAAGGTTATAACATATAGATATAGGCTAAAATATGTTTGGAAAATAGTGCGCACCGTGTGCCTACAGACACTCAATAGTTAAATATATAAAAAAGAACTTCTACACGTTTATGATTTACTATATTTTACGTGCGGCTTCCCTTGCGTTAATATTGATTTTATGAAATCGGATGAGGCAAATAAGGCATATTTCACACACAGATGTCTTGTTATTCGTAGGATATTAAAAAATCCCAGTCATTTTGAACTAATTAATATTAAAGTATATTCACTTGTAAGTGGATATAATGAGTAATATAAAGTTATGTGCAATGTCATACACTAATTTATCTACTCTCATATATTGGGATTCAATCAATCATTATTATAATAATTATTCAACGTTACGAGTCATTTCATCCATAATTAGTCTATATCATAATTGTCTATAAGCATTATATATGTCTATATTCACAGCTGTTAGATTTTTTATGCAAAAAAAAAACACAACGAAAATCAGTAGAATATAAGTTATGAATAGCGCGAAAACGCAACGTATCACCGCGCATGTTTAGTAGTAAAATAATTTTTCGGAAACATCAAGACAATAAAATCAAGCTTAGTATTTTATAGCTTGGTTTTCATAAAAACAGATATGAAGCTATAAATATGTTGTTCTTTTATAAATATGAAGTTAAAAATCATGTGAAATGTTGTTTTAATTATAAACCATAATTTATAATAAATGTAAAAGAGTGAAAATATTTTGTTTCTCGTGGTTTTATTTTTTTAAGATTTATTAAAAATCAAATCAATTTAATTTTTCTATTTTTTCAATTTTATTTTTCTAGAATGTTAACTACTATTTAACGACAAGAAATATATTTTTTATAAAAGTAAAATGGAAAGGGATTAAATTTTACTTACTATGTATACTAAAAATACAAAAAGACATTAGCTATGCAAAATAGCAAAATTATGCATGGTGGCTTTTTCTAATATCCGCCTGGCTGGCTACCAGCATAAGTAGACAATCTGCCGCCAAATACCAATAGGTGTGTTCCGGCAGCTGCGCCTGAGAGCCAGTACCTCCAGAGGTTTAGCTTTACCACCAACTTTGCCCTATCGTCACTTAAGATCAGGTGAGATTATAGCCATAACGCAAAACCTATAAATTATAAAAAATAGCTTTCTTACTTTTCTGTCAACAATGATTTATTACAATCTTTGTTTCGATACAGTCTATAGATAATAAATATCGTAACTATAAGTATATTATGGCAGTTTCCATTGTGACCGAGAAAGCCTACTACGGTAATTGCATCTTTTGCCACATCGTCACTTAACATAAGGTGTGATTGGGGCATATGTTAAACCTATAAAATATATTTAAAGCTATTAAAAATAAAAAATGGCAACCCTACTTATTACATACAATTTCAGTAAGCATATTAAGCGATTTTCAAAGCATCTCTTTTGTTGTTTATATTAAAAACATATAAAATCCTGTTTCAGTTAAATAATGCTGAAAATTCTAGTAAAATGTTAAACAAATAAAGATCACATCCGCAAAATGGTCAGATGTAGTAAAATATTATGTGAGGTAGGAACATTTTTCATCCGTTTTTCTACGAGCATACCTTCAGCCTGAATGTTCATGAATATTTCAAGCCGGATCAATTATTAAAATGATTTACTACTCCTGGGGTCGCTATACTAACGCAAACGCGGGGTGTATGCTAAGGTTTCGTGAGAATGTAGTAAGATTTTTTCGACCTTCCAGTGAACTAAATAATTAATATTCCAGGAGCGAGGTTATTCTACTTGGTTTGTCTAGCTTGAGAAGCGTTTTTTCCCATTATATAATACTTTTTATACTTTACTCTCTTCTTAAATATTTGTTCGGGTTTCAATACTTTATTACAAATTAATATTATTTTGTGTTGGTTAATTTACAAAGTTAACATAAATTAATTTATACTAATATAGAAGTAATTATGGGAACAATATGAAATGAAATCAAAATATTATATTAACAATAATAATAATAAAGTGATGAAATATGTTTTATAAAGATTGGACATATAGGTTACAATTTTAACCCATTTATTAATGTAAAATCAAAAGTCAATTTATTGTATTTTTATTTTGAAAAGATAGTTTTTTTTATAAAATTTATAAACGGGAGGTAATTACTAATATTTGTATTTAATTTTAAAAACCTTAGCATATTTTACTACATCAGATATAATAAAAAAATACTAGTTATTGTAGTTACTTTAATTTAATTTATTAGAAATTGAATCTCTTTGTGACAATAAGGCTATTATTGTTTTATGTTTATTTCTATGTTTTGGTTGTTGTATATTTACTCTAAAAGCTCATTAAACTCGGATATTGCTTACACATAACAGTATAACCGGGATATGACATAAAATTGTATAATGTCGTTCACGGCATTTCGCTTGCAAATTGCTCTACGGTAGATGAACGAATATTGTATGACGTCACTACACCGAGACGCGCTAACATTAGCATATCGATGGGCTATATCGGCTCATCCTAACGGCTGATAAAAGAACTGTATTTGGCTACAATTTAATACAGTCGAATTTTTTTTTAATATCCTTACTATGTAAAGTTTGAGTGCAAAAATCATACTAACAGAATGAGCATGAGTATTATTAAATTTAGCTTTTAAACTTATAATCTGTCACGTTATGGCATTGCAGTCCTAAAAATTAGAATATAATATTTTTATAAAGTAATAGGTACTTATATTGTAATCGTTACATGTACTCTTATATTATTCGAGATACATCAGATATCCATAAGTTAACAACCATATATAATCTCTAATATATAATCCATAAATTATGCTTAGGCATTAACCTAGGCTAGGTTAGGTAAGGTTAATAACTATATAAAATTGGGTGATATTTATAGTTATTATTATCATAGTGATATCACAGAATTGAAAATTAGGTTATTTTAAGAAGCAATATATATATTTTAAGTCCACACGAAAGACGTCGCGGGCACAGATAGAATAGGATATTTTACCAAATTTAGGTGAGCTTAGGTTTTGTTTATAATTACATGTGTAAATGTGTAAACTGCCCTAAATTTAAGTTTACTAACGGTAAAAATCATAGATTAAATTCAAATTGGCATTTCATTTTACTTATTTAATTTACAGTATGGTAATATACACGTGAGTTTAAATAATTGTATACAATATACACGTATTGGCAAATGTTTGTTCAGTGAAACAAACGTTTTGCTAAACCTTATAAGAGATTGAATTTTTTTTCAAATTTAATATATATCTCGATATATCAATTATTGAATAAGCATTCGCTTTATCTTATATTTCTCCACTTTTTAAGCTCATCGACAGTTTTTATTATTATAAAAAATGAAACGTAACCGGAATCCAAGATTTTATATAAAGTAAATTGTTTTGTGAATACAATTTCGCATCCAAATAACTTTTACATAAGCGAATAGTGTTTGGTGAAACTGGCAGCATTATCATATACTTATAAGTTATAAATGTTTATGCGGTCACGTGATATAGAATTCTATTTGTCTTTGATAAACTGTTACAATTTTATTCTGTGTTCAAAATACTGCGATATCAATAGGCCTATATTAATTTTATCTAATTTTTTTTTATAGGTTTTAGTGTTATAGCTACAATCTGACCTGATGTTGAGTGACGATGTGGCCCAAGATGGTGTACACGCTAAACCTGTGGGTGAACTAACTCTCAAATGCAATTGCCGGATCACACCTAACGGTATTTTGGAGGCAGATTATCAACTTGAGGATGGTAGGTAGCCAGACGGACATTAAAAAAAGGCCTACTACCATGGTATGATTTCATCACGATGTTATCATTCACCGAAATCTGAAACTTATTGCACGGATTCAAACACACGACATATGACGCGGCGTCCGTACACGCTACCACTGAGCTATCATCGCTTTAAATCGCTTTTGTTATTGTATTAATAACTTGAGGACTAGTTATTAGTAAGTATGAGAGCAATCTTTAAAAAAGCTTTAAAATTGATATTGCATGTTCTTCATATTCCCAAACATAAAAATCCGCGATATTATTTATTCGCTGACATTACTTCTTACACAAAATAAAGTAAATAAAAGTCTGCCTGCTCATTGTGTCTTATTGTAAACAATATCATTACCGATAACTATTCATTTGTAGTAGTTTAAGATATAAAAAAAAAAACTGCGAGAAAGTATAATTATATCTCCGAAAATAATGCCCCTCCTAAAAATACCTTTATTTGAAAGAATTTATGCGATATTTTATTGTGCGTAATGCCAAATGTAAA
This sequence comes from Actias luna, assembly GCA_039707435.1. Lineage (NCBI taxonomy): Eukaryota > Metazoa > Arthropoda > Insecta > Lepidoptera > Saturniidae > Actias > Actias luna. The sequence continues at coordinate 7,738,589 of JAZHAC010000002.1, read as the reverse complement.
GTTAATTTTTATTCAGTCTGCGACCAGTGTGTATTGCACGTGATGACATACGGCACTGTGACGTGGTCGCTCACATTGAGCCTAATAAAAAAGCTCAAAGTTTCTCAAAGGGCGATGGAGAGGGCTATGCTTGGAGTTTCACTGCGTGATCGAATCAGGAATGGGGAGATCCGCAGAAGAACCAAAGTAACCGACATTACCCGAAGAATTGCTAAACTTAAGTGGCATTGGGCTGGTCACATTGCTGGTAGAAGCGATGCCTGATGGGGCCAACGGGTTCTCGAATGGCTACCACGTACCGGAAGATGTAGCGTGAGTAGGCCCCCCACAAGGTGGACCGACGACCTGGTGAAGGTCGCGGGTATCCGCTGGATGCGGGTGGCGCAAGACCGGTTGACGTGGAGATCTTTGGGGGAGACCTATGTCCAGCAGTGGACGGCTTTCGGTTGAATGGATGGATGGATGGAGTCAAAATTCTAAAGCCTTAAAGCAGGCAGTATTTTCAAACAACCTGTGAGTCGATTGGATAACGCATCTTGCGAGTAGAGAGTTGGTTGCCATACAAGAAGGGAATGCTTTCTGATATCAAGGCATATTTTCTTCTAGTGGCGATTTGATTGCATCGATTACTTTGAGAGTAGCCTTAACATGAATAAAAAGAACGCAGTCTTAAATGTTGCTAAATAAATATACTTATTTTTAATGTTTACAAAATATATGGTAAAATTAATGTTTCAAGTGTAAAATTAACAAGCTGCAGTTTAATATTTAATTTTCTTATTGTCAATTGATTCATAATCAATTACATAAAACAACTAGCTGGTGCCCTCGACTACGTTTACGTTTTTCTCGTCAACCATGCTTGAGCGTATAATGCATTTTTATCTACGTGAAATCTACGTGGGTATCTAAGTGAAAATAATATTCATACTTTTCAAGTCTTCAGGTTTCATAGAACTGGAAATGACGTAGTTTATGCGGTTTTCGCTTTTGGTATATGTTACGTATAGATATAAGTTGGGAAATATATTATAGAATAGTAGATTTTAAAAATCAGGTAAATTCTTAGGCAGACTATTGTTAAAGTACGACTTGTGGTAAAAATTAGCACAAATAGTTAATTATTATTATTCATTAATATAATTTGAATGTGTTCAAATTTAAAACCTAACTCATCGCATATTCTTCAGATCACCCCAGTCTGATCTAATTTAAGAATGAATAATTGTTATATGTTAAAAGGAACGCAAAATTAGAACAATTTTTGATAATTTTCACGATTAAAAGGCAAATGAAAAAAAATTGTTGACCACAACTACTGCTATAAGCATTTTGCTCATGGCTATTTTTATAAATATTATATTAATTTAGTACTAAATGTTGTTAATAGATACTCCTATTTGTATATTGAGTTTAATAATGGATTTTCTTTATACGTAATTCGCATTTTTTAGAATTACTGTAGCATGTTGTTACCTGCGCTAATATTTTTGTAAACATTTATTTAATTATTTAACTAGTAATATTTATTATAATATGTATTTTAATTTCTTTTTTTAAACCACCTTTGCACTTTATAACACACGTTTTTATTTAATATTAAATTAGAAGTCGTATGTCCTTTCTTTATCTATACCAATTATCTTTAGCACACTAAATACGTGTTTCAATTTAATTTAAGTATGCTCTCGTCCGCATATGTAAAGGTTGTTGTCAAGATAAAGAATTTACTGTACAACGGATTCAAGTAGTCGTGCTGGATACACGTTTACCTGGCTGTGAATACGTGATTGTACTGGCTCCCTCATCCGTAGTGTGCGATAAACGATGAAAGGACTCGCGCCGGACACTCTATTCATGTATAGCATTGGCCTCGTGCATGTTACTATGCTGCCAAGAAATGTAGCAAGAAACATTTGTTTTAACGTACATATTATGAAAGAGATTTCAATGTTTTCAAAATTACTAGGCCATTGTATTCTCTGGTTAAAGGCGTTTAAGGAACTTGCCCTTGGTTATCTATTGTTTTTTATTTTAATTTATAAACTTGTGTTTTTAATGATTATATAATGTAATTTTGGCGGCATATTTTGTGCTGTATTTTGATTATTGTACTACATGCATAGTAAATTATCAATTACTTACCTGTGAGTGCGACTTCGTTCGCGTAGAGCTAAAATATTATTTAATCATTTTTGCCCTTTTTTGTTACTTTTTAACACAGCTTGCTCCTATTAGTGACAGCGTGAAGATAAATAGCCTAATGGTTATTTAGATTAGCGCGTTCAAACAAACAAACTTTTCCGCTTTATATATATATAATATCATTATAATAATATAGATATAGATAACTAAGAACATGCATTTTAAATGGCCGCATAAATAACTGGATTGTTGTTTTAAGGAAATTATCATGCTTATAGATTAGCTTTTTATATTTCATAGTTAACATTGATAACATTGCTTATATAAGTCACAATATAAAAAATGGTATACTTTACGTGTTTGAATAGAATCTACTTAATTAAAACTAAAAAAGAAATAACTTATACTAATTTGTTATGTTAATCAATTAAATTAATTCTGTACATCATATTTAAAGATTAGCCCTGAAAAGCTAAACTTAAAAGACCGCAAAATAAATTTTAATGAATATTTATATCTGTTACAGGTAAAGCAACGATTGATGATGTTCATGAAGAATTAAGTGTAATAATAACTTTTTATTCTTTCAATTATTATATAAATTGTTTTAAAGGAATACTTAGATTAAATTCGATTATTTTTAATTATTATTATTCTAGATAATATAGCGTATAAATAACAGCGGAAAGATTCTAATTGGATTTAAAATATTCCTGTTGTGCATTTGTTTTACAGTCTTTAAAACCCAGTGATTGTTTATTTTATCGCGTTCTAAAGCACTTAGTTACATTTTTAACAAGTTATAAGCAGTCTAAGAAGCGTTATAATATAGTATACATAAAGTAATACATTTGAAAATTACTGGCCTCAGGGTGATCCCTGTTCTCGATATAGAGACCAAAAATATATTTTTTAAACATTTGCCTGCCTGTCCTTTATAACTCTAAAACTACTAATTATTTTGACAATACTTGACACGATGGTAAATAATAGTATAGATCAATATAATAAAAAGATTATATCCCATAAAACGTCTTTTTTTGTAATATTATATTCACCTCAATCGTACTTAAAATTTAGCGGATCATCCACTTTTTTAAACATTTTTATTTCTGTATCAACAAGATTTCACGCGATTGTCCGCACTCTCTGGGGCGTAGAGTGCGATAAAACGTTGAAAACATGATATATAGATGGACGGACATCGGTCGGACGGTCAATGTAACTTTTCAGAGAGGGAGACCCTTCTCTGTGCTACTGGTACATATTATCTATTAATAAACCTTACCCATTTCTATATTAGTCTAATGTAGTGGTTTTATAACTGTAGGCTAATAAAAGTAATTAGCAAAAAAATATTTTTAACAAATTAATTGAACATGAGAAGGTAAGTGTTCAATTGGTATGTTACGTAATTAAGATACGCAAATGTCTATTTCTCTATGACGATAAATTCTACAGTTTATATTTGGTTAACTGTAAAATTGTGCAGATACAATAATTACTGGGATATTGGTAAATTTTTAAAATTTGCTTGTAGGTAAAGTCCAAAAATATATAAAAACCGGCTTGATCTTGATTGCCTTAGTTTAAAAGATCTTTGTTCTCAATCGTTAGTATATTCTGTCACAATTTTTTAAACGTTTATACTATTGGCGGTGAATAGTAGTTGCGACGCGGTCGTTATTTTGTAGCCCGGGTAGTGCGTTTACACATAGCGATAAAAAGCCGGTATAGCGTTTTTTTCACTAAGTCAACAAAAAAAGGTGTAGCACCAGCCACAGTGGCAAGCTCAGCTGTGTAATGATCTGGGACTAGCTACTGCATATCCGTTACCCAAATTTCGAGAGGCTTACAAGCTGGTCGAGCGATGACTGTCGATGAATTACATGTGTCTATTGTTCCGATATTGTTTTTAGATTTGAATGTGGTTACCATAAGTGATTATGCCGTCACTTTTCTTCTATGATGAAAAAAAAATGACCTCATTTATTAACGTGGTATTCAAAATCTATTCTTTACGGACTTCCTCATATTGCAAAACGTAATATGATTACTCGGCCTCAGCCCAAGGCGAGATGCGCGTGCAAGACTCATCGGGTGATAAGCACCTGATACCACTCACTGAAAAGCACTACGATGACACTTCTCGTGTTGCCAGAGACCAGGGACATATGATGACAAAAATGATCCACACTATACTTATTATGTACGAGCACGACTAAAAAAAACTTATATCTAAATTCTGTCCTCAATTGTACAAGGTATATTCAATAACAAAAATATTTGTCGATCGATCGTCGTTCCGATCGTGACACAATGGCCCATTGCCCTAATGACGTTTGATTGTGGTGGTCGCATTTCAGCACGTATACTCTGTTTATGACAATCGATGGCACATTGTGCCTATGTCGGCCAAATGACTGGAGAGAATGTTTGTATTACATACGTGTGTACTACAACAGTATGTTATATGAGATGAAATTGGTTTTTAAACTATTATATTTATATCTTCAAATATTATTACTACTTATACTAAATAAATAACATACGATCAAAAAAAAATGATACACGTAATAAAAATACAAATTTCATGACACATACACATATAATTAACGTTTAATCTTTACTATTCTTTATTCATTACTTTACTATTACTATATATTACTGCAATAATATACTGTAAAATAATCGTTTATAAGTAATGGTATAAGCCGAATATTTGTTTTTCTAACCACTCTAAAAATGGATCGTATGTGATTTAAAGGTAATACAGTAAAATGGTATTCATAAAGCTAAAATTTGGCAGGTAGGCAGTTGATAGATAGAAGACATTAGCTAAAAAAGGGTTTTTACAGTTATCAACCAACAATGAAATGAAATAAACAATTTAATAGCATTTGGTAGAAAAATGATTTTTGTACCGATCGACAAACAGAATTGTTTAACAAAATCACAATTAACGTGAGCGGAGCCGCCAGTAAAAGCTAGTCTCATTTATTTATTGCATAATACAAATTATGACATTGCCAAGCCAATTATCATATTATCATTTTTATTTAGGCATCGCAATTCAAAACACAAGTGATGAAGTTCTATACATATCGTCAAGTTTTATCGCGAAATATTATTGGACTGTAGATGATTTCTAATTCAAGCGTTTAAGTATATCATATTTTTCTGAAATAAAATATTTATTCCCATCCTCCCAGACGTCGCAACGATAATATGTGATTGAACATGAAGAAGCTTTTGGCGCCTCTGACGTCATTATCGTTTGTTTGATTGCTTAGCGACAGGCATGTAACCAGATTTCATTGGTAGGGTTCATAAGTAAGTTCATACTTTAGTTGTAGCTAAGTGAATTCTATGTTTAACTGGTTACTTATATATTAATACATTGAATATTGTTCTTTTTCTTGTTCTTTTGGTACCTTTTAAATATATAAACTTCTGTAATACTAATTATGAGTAATAAATCGAAATTCCTTACTACATATGCATAGAATATAAATTAATTAGATTAAATGATATATGTATTTATCTAAGAATGAATCTTTATGAAGCGAGGTACCATCTACCGCCCATTTATGGTTAATACATATCTGTTTAAAGATCGAGTATGAGATGAACTTCCAACGCTTTGGCACGCACATTCTCTGGGGAATTAAGATAAATGTTAATGGTTCTGTCATCAGGGTACGTTGTACATTTGCGACTGGGTTAGCAGTAGGTTCAACATATTACAGTTCATGAAATTTATTTACTATTATTTTTATTCAAAACTTTTATAAGTATTAAATGGAGTACCTCTATGTTTGATTGTATTTTTACTTGATTGTGATTTGATTAATGGTTACTTGGTTGGTATATTGCTGATATTGTGGTGGTATAGTACAAGGCTTAATAAATTTGATATCATTTTTAATGCCACGAAACTTAAATTGGTTATGTAAATTTTATGCTTTTCTGAGTGTCTTTCGTTCTACTGTAAGGAGACATATTAAAAAATGCTATGGTTTACCGTATCTAAAATTACACCTATAAATACTAAAACCATAGGTAACAATAAGGTTATCAATTTGTGACTAGCACGCACTTAAAAATATCACCTTTATAGATAGTGTTCCACTTATTTTACAGTAGTTAACAGGTTTAGCGTTCAGGTCACAATCTCATCTGATCTTAAGTGACGATGTAACCCAAGATGGTGGGCAGCATGAGGATGGTACTTAGGGGGCATTAAAAAGCCGTGCTAAAACTTAGGTAGATCACGTTATACAACTAACGTATATAGGCTTAGGTCAGGGGATATAGGCGTATATAATAAAGAACTTCCTCTAGGTAACAAAATTATATTGTTTCACAATCTGCTACTTTGCACGTCTTACTCTATACAGCACAAAACAACGACTTCCGATCGAATAGTGCCGACTTCTACAGCCGTCTCGTATTTAAATGCGACAACTTGACTTATAGTACCATAAAGTACTCTAATTTATTTCTACAAATATTTAAAATATATTTTAAGTGTGGTGCTTCGATTAGTAAGTGATGACAATTTGACTTATAGAACCCTAAAGTACCCTAATTTATAACTTCAAATATTTACAATATGTTTTAAGTGCGGTGCTGGTTATCAGTTGACAATTTGACCTATAGTACCATAAAATATCCTAATTTATTAGTTAAAATATTTACAATATGTTTTAAGTGCATTAATCAGTTGACAGTTTGACTTAAGTACCCTAATTTACTACTACAAATATTTAATAATACAATATTACTGTTATGTAATAAATACACCTAACAAATATTAGTGTTATGTAATAAATAAACCTAACAGTTCGGCCATCCTGTTCAAGCGAGTTCCATCCGCTTTCTCTACATAATTGGTTATTAAAATATTATAATTCTGCTTAAACATAATTATAGCGCAAGATTTATCCAATAAACTTATACTTAATAATTAAATTAATTAATCTAAGCAATGATATAATTATATTAAATTTATAATGATTGTTAGTCACGCCTCTTACTCGTTTTCACTGATACAATCGTCTTCAGATGAATCTACTCTACATTCATATCTTTGTATTTTTGACCGTGTTTACGAGTCAGAGGTGTGTCACCAATCAGGAATCGTCATTTGGTACTTGTGTTTTCACCCGGACCAAATGCCCTCCCTATACTGCGTTGGATCTTTTCGCTCGCATCTTGTCTCAACTCGTCCAGCTGCTCTCCAGGTGTTCTGTATGTCGGAAACGTGTTCGCTCCAACATTTGTCATCTTTGCCGTGGTTTGAAGTAGATACTGCATCCAAGATTGTCCGGTTAAATCTTTCCACTTGTCCGTTTGCTCCAGGCGTGGCGACGGCATTTTGGATATGCTTTACAGCATAGCTTTGTATAAAGTGTTGGAATGTTTTGCTGGTGAAACTAGTGCCCTTGTCTGTAATTAATCGTGTAGGGACTCCAAGATTACTTACGTACTGCATCATAACTCTGACTGAAGTGGCTGATTTGGTGTTTATACTTAACTTTTAATTATTAACTGGATTTATACTTACGTATTTGGTAAAATCATCTACTATCACTAACAAGTAACAGTTTCCAGACTGAACGGTCTCAAGTGGTCTGCGTGCACGGTATGGAAGGATGTACAAACCTTTTCTATGGATGCAATTTTCCTCTAGTTCGCCACCGGGGGCTTTGTGATGAGCACACTCCAAACAGGACGACACATTTTTTTTTATTTTTTTATTATTTATTTTTTTTGAACCGTCGCTTTTCCGGAACCAGTTATGCTCCTTAATGCGAGTGTTTTCTCAAATCCACAATGACCAACATCGTCATGGTTCATTTTGATAATTTGACAGCGCTCCCCTCGTGGTACGAGCCAAGCCTGATGCCGCTGGCACTTACATCAAAGCCGAGGAAATCTATAAAGTCTAAGAAGAAATGGCACTTACTTAATTTTAAAGTTAATTCACCTTTCCCGAGCAGTTGCAGTACTTCTTCCAGTCGTTACATACCGTCAGCGTATGTCTTGGAGGGGATGAGTATATCATCCATGTATACAATCGCATACTTAATTTTGACTTCAAAAAGGATCTTATTGATAGTGCGCTGAAAAACTGATGGCGCTTTGACTAGGCCAAACGGCATGCGATTGTATTCATACTGACTATCTGGTGTCACGAAGGCGATCTTAGAACGGGACTCTTCGGGTATAGGAATTTAATTTAATATAATAAAAAAATAATTTAATAAAACCCAAGTCATGGAGCTCACTGGAAAAGCAATGGGTATATTTCGAAAGCAAACCTTGTAGTTCTTGATACTGGGCTTCGTCCAAGAGAGGATTGCAATTCACCGTAGACTCCATTTCGGCATCACCAATCGTTACGCTGAACGAGTTTAGAGTATCGGTCGAAGAGATTGGGTCTCGCTGTAGAGACCGTGTCAAAAGAGAACCCTTAGTAACCATCATTGGGGTTGTTAATATATTATAGATCAAAATGGCACCACGTCCGTTTTTGATCTCATACAGACCAGGAAGTATGTAGTATTCTATGCCCTCGGGCGCCCGTAATGCACCGTTTACATATACGTAACAGTCAGACTGAGTATTTGTACAGATCTTCACTGCTTGTCATGTATTACCCTGGATCTCGGTGTCGTTGGATACCGTTACATTTATTTTATTAGGAGGAATTCGCTGAAATTTGACTTCGTCGAGAGTTTTTAATAACAAGGGTATCAGGTCGATCAGTAAATGAATGGCCTAACAGGACAAGATGAATTAAAACATAGTCCTCTACGACGTAGAGATACAACAAACTAAATAAAATTATTGACATATATTTACTGAAATTTCATAAATTTAAACAAGTAATTACATCCTGGTTGAAGACACAGAAATATGAAGACATAGAAAACTTATTTGTAATCGTACGATAGTTGTCTAGTAGAATTATAAATAACATCTTCACATATGGATTACTCTGCTCATATTTATCCATATACACTTGTTATATAAGAATAAGTTTGAGGCACACCCAAATTTTAAACTCATTGTTTATAGTATTTGGTAAATATTTTGTTTGTTTTTTTATATAAATCTTAGTCGCGCAAAACTCGTAACTCGTAACTGTAACTCGTTACACTATTATTAAAAGTAAGGTAGGATAAGATAAAAATAAATCGCAGTATACCTTATGTCATATTTATATATCTTGTAGTTATATTAAAATATATGTAGGTCATATCTAGGACATACTATTATACGGGAAGAAAACAGCGTCTGAGATACAGGCTCGGCCTAGTTCAGGCGCTAGGATTCAAAAATGTATAGCGATACTATGTCTTACGATAATTTTTATGTATTGTAGTGTAAAAATTCTTGTCAATAAAATTATTATAATTATGATTGTTTCTTTCAATTCTTGGACCTCGACGGACGTTACGACTGCCCCTATCGAGCTAATTAGACTTCCACCTATACCCCTAAGTAAGGTCAAGTTTGTACATGTTGTAATTTGGAGGTTTAGTGATTTTGATATCCAGTATATATTTGCTTAGTCCAGTGTCCTCAGCAGTAACTTCTGATACCTGTTTTTGATTATATTCATTACCTGGCGTTTTAACTTTATTCGGTATCGTAGCCTATTTCGTATTTCTGAAGCAATTGGAGGTCTGGTGCCCCATACGACCACAAGTTGTAATATATACCGCGGGTTACTCGCATTTAAAGCTTGGGTGTCCAATTTCATTGCAATTATAACATTTTGTGTTAGAATTAAATGTACTTGTACCTGATTTAGATGAACTCGTTCGATTCGTGGCGCTTCCCAGTCGCTTGTCGTAAGGTCTTCTACTAAAATCCTGAAGATGCCTGCTCTGCCCGCTTTTAACTGTTCTGAAATATTTTAGTACCTGGTTCGGTGAATGACCTTTACCGCGCGGCCATCTATCCCATACAAAAGACAGTCCACTGCCTGTTTCCCACGGATTTTTGCACCTATTTAATAAATTAATCTTATCATAGTAATAATGTTCCAATGACTCACCATACCTTGCTTTCTTAGCCAACATTCCTGTCAGGAGCTCGGCATAATCCTCTCTGCATGGAAAACGTTTGATGAGCTTCTTTTCCCGTTCGGAACAAGAATGCAATATCGAAGTTAGACTCTGATACCATGTTTTAGCTATGCCAGTTAATTTAGGTAGAGAGCAGTGGACTATCTCCCTCTCTTCCCAACCGTAAATTTCTGCACATTCCTCTACGTTTGTCAACCAAGTTCAGTGCGGTTTGTTCTTTCGATATAGGGTCGAACTCCGGTATCACATTAGTGTTAAAAGTCATTATAGGTTTATCCGAGCTCTTGACATTATTCAAAATTGTTAATAATTTATCCATTAAATCATATTCAGATACTCCGAATTTTGGCTTCTACTTTGCCCCCTTAACTTAAATTCATTTCGATCGCCAGTCCACGAGGACCCATTACCTCGGGTATCCTCTCCATTTAACCCTTTGCCTCGGGTTTTCACTTCAGAAAACTCTTTACCTCGAGTTTTCTTTACATTGTAACCTTTACCTCGGGTTTTCACTTCAGAAAACTCTTTACCTCGAGCTTTCTTTACATTGTACCCTTTACCTCGGGTTTTCACTTCAGAAAACTGTTTACCTCGAGTTTTCTTTCCATTGTACCCTTTACCTCGGGTTTTCACTTCAGAAAACTCTTTACCTCGAGTTTTCTTTCCATTGTACCCTTTACCTCGGGCTTCCTTCGCCTTGGACCCTTTACCTCGGGTTTCCATATCATCAGACCCTTTACCTCGGGTTTCCATATCATCAGACCCTTTACCTCGGGTTTCCATCTAATCAGACCCTTTACCTCGGGTTTCCATCTCATCAGACCCTTTACCTCGGGTTTCCATCTCATCAGACCCTTTACCTCGGGTTTCCATCTCATCAGACCCTTTACCTCGGGTTCCACTATTATCGTCCATCATAGAAGATATCTGTAACTCATAGGAGTAAGCTTAATATATGTTTATAATTAATACGGACAGTGTGGCTTAATCAATTTCTGATTCTATAAATAAAGGTCAAGCATTTACTCTAATGACTATAATTGTCTTAATGCTTTTAACCCGTGAAGCATGAACGAGGGCAAAAACGACATCGGAGATTATATACGTGACGTCATAAAACCTTGTACAAAAGGGACGCCATTATATACAAATTAAAATATTATCGCCATATTGCCAATTCAGAATTTTACCTGAAAATTTTAAGAAATTCCGAAGCTCTTACAGAGGCGTTAATAAAATTACACATTATTCGGTAGCTATATATAAGTTAACTATGAACTTCTATAAAGTTGCAGTATTATAATAAATAAAATAATAATCTAACAATATATAATCCGTTTTATATTTTTGGGATTAGTGGAAATGTGAAAAAAATTATTGGCAACTATATAATATATAATAATTATACATTTCTCAGTATAATACATATACATATTCATATTTTTCAATTCAAAATATTTGATTTTCTTGTAATACTTTGAATCTGTTTTCATAATAGAAATGTGAATATATCATTATGCATTTGTGTTCCAAATGTTAAAAACCTCATGCTATATTCTATGAATTATATTTGAAACATAAATACCATTTTATAAAAGCAAAAGATTTGTTTATAATCACATAACCCATTTTGTTTACATGTAACGGGACTCGCTTGTTTTTTTGCTTTTTGTTGAGGTGCTGTCGATAATAATATCGACTTTTGAAATGTATTTTCATTATACTATGAAATGTTGGGTATATTATAAGAATTAAATTTACAATATGTCTCTTTATTATGTTATATAAAATAAACTTATTACTATATACTTTTTTTGTTATAGGAATCTTCGTATTAAGGTATTTTTGATTCTGAGAGCGAGGATGGTTTATCTGTTTAGGACGACGTGGATATGATCAAAATAATTCATATATTTTGTTTATAATTTCTATTTTTATTTCATTACGTTGAGAAATGTATGAGTGCAATAGTACTACTATTTTTGTAGGGAGATATCAAAAAAATAAAATAGTATATCCAAAATAATTTTATCGATAACTGTGTTGTGTATAATAATATCACTAGTATAGAAAATTACCCTAAAAAATATTACATTTTAATCTGTGGTATTTTTACCACTTTTTTGGTTTCGACTTTTCATGTCAATAAGGTCTATAATGGTCTATTTTGGCGCATGCGACCTTTTAGAGGTCAATTTACATGTTAACGGTCATGTTGTCCTTTGACTGAACAGTTATGACGAGGCGATCAAAATTCAGATACAACTAAAAATATTGTCAATAATTAATAATAAAAACCCATAATGACTAGTTAATAAGTATTTTTTTTTTTAAACTTTGTTATTTGAAATTAATTCTTTTAAGCTGTAATGTACTATATAATTTAGATTTCACATGGTTAATAAATAAATCAAACACAAACGTTTTCAAGACGAAGAAAAGAAAAAAAAAAATTTTTATCTTCGTTACTTACGGTTCTTTTTGTGTATCCGAGCCGTGGACGTGTTAAGAAAATATAGAATTTTCTTGTCTATCCCACTTCTGATCTATAGGCTTAGGTCAGGGGATATAGGCGTATATAATAAAGAACTTCCTCTAGGTAACAAAATTATATTGTTTCACAATCTGCTACTTTGCACGTCTTACTCTATACAGCACAAAACAACGACTTCCGATCGAATAGTGCCGACTTCTACAGCCGTCTCGTATTTAAATGCGACAACTTGACTTATAGTACCATAAAGTACTCTAATTTATTTGTACAAATATTTAAAATATATTTTAAGTGTGGTGCTTCGATTAGTAAGTGATGACAATTTGACTTATAGAACCCTAAAGTACCCTAATTTATAACTTCAAATATTTACAATATGTTTTAAGTGCGGTGCTGGTTATCAGTTGACAATTTGACCTATAGTACCATAAAATATCCTAATTTATTAGTTAAAATATTTACAATATGTTTTAAGTGCATTAATCAGTTGACAGTTTGACTTAAGTACCCTAATTTACTACTACAAATATTTAATAATACAATATTACTGTTATGTAATAAATACACCTAACAAATATTAGTGTTATGTAATAAATAAACCTAACACGTAGTTATAACAATTTAAATATAATTTGGCTAAGATATTTGTAGGCATGGATCACAACATCGATGTTATTTACAGTAGGTTGTTAATTAGTCATGTGAAATAAGAATCAACACTGCAATTATGTTGATTTGAAATATTTACATGTCTTTCTTTTATATTTTCATTTATATACGAGTGTACATCAATGAATTTACTAGCTTAACATATAAATCGGAATTCTACGTGAACGGGTCATAAATTTATACGTCTTTAGATAATGCCTTTACATTTTCCCTTGCGTTATTCAAATGCAGTCGTCGTTGCAGTGATCGCAGATCGGAGTCAATGGATATCCACCCTGTTGTTAATTTATTGCCGATGGTCGCGGGGGCGTTGAATAACAGCATCCAGTACAATAGATGGCAAGGATTTACATGGAACTAAAAATCGACGTCTTTTTATAAATGTATGCTAGTACGAGTTTTCTTGTGATGCACTAAAGTATAATTTTTTAAATAATTTCGCTTGACTTTATAGATTTGGCTGAAAATGATAGATAGCAAGTTGTTTGTGAATTGTAACTACCAGAAGCCAGTAATATCAACCCTAATTATCAACCCTAGTGAGTCTTATTTTTCTATTTAATAATTATTCAATATTACTATTTACATATAATATGAAGGAACGCTAAACAAAACGTATACATAGTGTATTAACAAAACGAAATAAACTTTTATATGACGATTATCAATCAAAAACTATTAAAATTATTAATATACTATCCACAAGTATGTTTATTGGATGTGATATATATTTCACTGGCATAGTTAAAAAAACAACAATATGAACTTTAATAACTAATGTACTCTAAAATACTATTTTAGGAATAGGTATAACAAAATAACAAATAAATATCTTCAAAACCATTGTATATAATATTAATAAAATTAAAATTAAGCCAAACAGAACAATGTATGTGTATGCATATTTACTATTGCTTATTTTTATTGTTTCAAATACAATGTACCAAGTTCAAATTAATTTTATACTTTTCAGCCTTAGAGATGGTTAACAAAATTAGATCTAGGTTATTCATAACAAATAAAAATATCTATTATTTATACAAATAAAATAGACTAATTCTAATCGATGTCCTTATAATTTAAGAAAACTACAGAAGTGCAAGGATTGGATTGTTATCTTTCTAAAGAAAACATTGAATTGTTTAGTAACTACTGGGATGTAATTTCAAACTCTATTTTATTATTGTAACCTTAGTGTGTTACCAAAGACATTTTGATCGATCTGGAGCAGCCTATTGTCGGGTCGAAATTTTGCTTAAAATTGCTACTGAATTTGTTTTTCACCTTTTCCCATCCGGACACTTAAGAAATGTTAGAGAGTCGTTAGAAATGAAAATGAACGGCTTGGTTTTACCTGTAGTTAATCACAATAAGTATTTGGGGGTATGGTTAGATCGAGGACCGAGATGGACGAATCACATAAATGAATGGAAAACTAGATTAGTAAGATTTTTAAACATATTTAAAGTTTTAGCTAGTTCTGGTGTGGGGTCTCCACCCACAATTAAAAAAAAGTTGTTTATAAGTATAGTTCGTAGTCGTTTAGATTATGTTATAATATATGGTAATAGCTGTAAGAGTATTTTATATGAATTAGATACAATACAAAATCAGTGTATGAGAATTATAAGGGGTTTTATAAAAAGTATGCCTACTGATGTAATGGAGGCAGAGCTAAGTACTTTCACCGCTATTTGTGCTTAGACGCTTTTTGGCTGGAAAATACTGACAAAAGTAAAATCTATGGATCACTTAATTATTAAACATGTTGATAAGTTGACTTCTATGATTAATACACGTAACTGGGGGTGTCAGGAAAAAACTTCAATATTATTCGTACACAATGAATTAAAAGCAATCGATATTATGTATTCCAGTCAGATAGGAATGTTTTTTTAGACAATTTGGTTAGCTGACTAAATTTAGATAGTGTACTCAAAGCCAATATTTACTTTTTAGACAAACCAAAAAAAAAACTTTATTTTCCTGAGTACTTAAAAGTACTATCCGTAGTAAGTCCAATCTATCCGTAACAAATCTCTAAGATGACAAATATTTAAAAATGATTACAATATAGGTATATGTGACGAAATACTAACTCACCCAACATCGGAAGAGCTAAATTGATTTATAATTTGGTTGAAATTGGTATTGCGCTGAGGAAATTATTGTAGCATGCGGATGACGGTAACATGTTCTATCTGAACAAAACCTTAATAAAAATAAAGTTAAAAATGTCGTCGCTCTATTTAACTTGAAGGCGTAATACAGCTCTTTATTATTGGTGTTAGTTTATTAATTTTTGTATTGCGATGAGCATAATTTCTTGTGCAATTTTATTCAGAATAACTTTTTTATGTAAATATGTCTAACAATCTACGTCTCCTTCTTTTTCAACATGCTACGGATGTATTTTTTTATATACTATTTGTACCGACACGTAGAAGAACTAAAAGGTTTCTAATAATTTGTAGCACCAATTAGAATCAAATAATTGGCGTGTCAGCCAGTTATTACCTTAACTAAATAAATAAACGAACTCTTCTTTATCGATAGACATGACCGACACATTGTTATTTTCATGCTGGATTTCATTGTACTCATATTACATCGGTGTGGTTGTGATAAATTGAAATTTAAAGGTAGGAAAAAATCCGCAAACACATATAATCTAGAATCATAATGAGAACGATGCATAGCATAAGGCGATAAAGGTGTAGATAGGTCACTAAAACAAGGCCAGGAATATTGAGATCCGCATTTTGTTTCAACACGATAGTTGGTGTTTGCGTGCTCGCACCAATTTGTGTCGACGCCTTATCGTCGCGGCTAATGTGCAGTGTAATGCCACTTCCGACATGAACACCGTTCCTACTTATTGTTCTCTCTATCGCGTTATATGCCTCTTTAAACCAAGTGTGGATAAACATGGGGAACGGTCATAGGATTGGGGTTTTATAGTCTTATGTTGTTAAGTTACGACTGGTGCTGTTGTCTTATTTCCTAAATAAGTTTCCTGTAAGCTATTTTCCTTACCATTTTTAAATTTTGACATCTGTCTATGTAGACAATTTCTCCAATGTCAAATGTTAAAAACTACACACGAGTAACGGTCATGAAGTAACAAGTACGTTCAGAACAATTGGTTGTGAATCAAACAAAAAATTGTTTTGTGTGGGTCTTGAATCCATAGCAATTCGGTGCGGCGGTTCTACCGAGGTAATTGCTTCACCGCTAGGCTAACCGTAAAGTAAAAAATATTATAATAGTTTACGTAGTAGATTTTTTAAAGCTGCCATAAATATGATACGTGAATAATCATAACACGAGCCGTATACTTATTAGCCAATTTAAATATCGAAATAGAAAATTATTATCTCAGCGCTTACGTTATGATACAGAAGCGATGATAGCTCAGTGGTAGTATGTATCGATTGCGCTACAAGAGGCGTGAGTTCGAACACACCTATAATGAGCTTCAGTTTTCGATGAAGGAAAACATCGTGAGGAAACCAAAGCAAGGTGGTAAGGCTTTTTCTAACGCCCTCCTGGCTAGCTACCACTATCAAGGGCCGTATCGTCACTTAAGATCAGATGAGATTATGGCCACAACGCTAAACCTTCATTATAACAAAAAAAACTATTCAATTTTACCTTTTACAATATTGAAATTAGAGGTATTAACGTGACCTGTACCAGCCACTTTTAACAAGAATAGAATCCAAATTTTGAATCCTAAAAGGAGTATACTCAGTAAATATACTCGTATTTATAAAATACACGCAAAAGCATAAAAGTTATGAAAACGGAATACCAAAGTGTATTGACTATTTATTCGCCGTGTCAGAAAAGACATTTTTATTAAACGATACACGGAGTAAGTTCACATTGGAATACTAACATTTTCGCGTGTCAACGCAAGCAGGTGCTCCTATCAGAAATGTGTCCCGTCAGCAAACATAACAGCACACATTATTACTCTTCCGTGAAGTTCCCTTGCCGCGTATGTAGACCAGTACAGTTATGGCGAAAAGTGAAATTTAGAAATAACATATTCTCTTATGCTTCATACATTACTTTTCTATGATTGTTATTTTAGTAACTATGCCTAATGTGTACATTAAATATTTATTCAAAATGATGATGAGTGTGTGTTTTGTTATCAAAAAATATTTTATTATGAATCTTGTGTTTCCTGTGATTTATTTGTATTCACATGATTTCGAACCGCATACTAGGCTAATTTTGAAGAAATTAGGCTCACTGATATCTTATTTTACCGGCTAAAAGCTGCTGCTTAAAAAGCAATATATATAAAAGGATAAAATACTAAAAAAAATATTTTAAGTAAACTTTTCAGCAAATTTTAACGTAATATTCTCAGTTCGATACTTCTCAATTTAACTAGAAATCTAAGCTGTTTCAATGTTTATAGTAAAATAAAGTGCTAAGTTACATGTTTAAGTAAGTCTATAATAAATGAAGACATGTAAACTCTAAACCCGTTTAGCGTAAAACTAAGAAAGTTATCGCTGCATGTGAATGGTGGTCTATTTATTTACTAAAGAAAATAATACAATAATAATTGCTGGACTACCTAGTTATTAATGAAATGGAATATTTTTATAAATACAGCTTAGAAACAAATGAAACAATCCTTTTGTCTTAGACTCATTTATCATAATAATTAATTCTAAAATTGTATCATCCTGATGTGAAAACAGTTCATTCCACATATTATTTCTATAGTTGTTTACTATACGCTGGTATTTGTAGATTATCACAACCTAGATAAAATGATATTAGTATAATATTAAATCGGCTTGTATTGTTTTGTGTTAAAGTGTACAAGTGTAAGCATATTATCGATTTGATATATCGTCAATGTTAGGCACGAAAGAAAACAGTTTTTCATTGATTCAGTGGCACATCTGGCGACAAAACGCTTCGGGCTTTCCATTGTGATGACCTGACTTGACATTTTTATTGCTCTCCATATTTTTCTTGGCCTCCAAGGCATTCGTCGTTTATGGAAGCCAGCGTAAAATATTGTTAAACTTGAAAGAGGACAAACCAGATATTATGATATTACTGATGCAATATATTGAAGAACTTTCGACGTCGATGGGATGGCGTCTGGTCTTTTGACTTCGTTTTTTTATCGTTCTTGTTTTATCTTTTATCGCATCGGTTTGAAAAAGTTGCGCCTCAAAGTACTGTTCTGTATTATATTGATGAAATTAAACATCTGGATCTTCGAAGTAATGATAAACTTTGAAAAACTGTAACAGGCTGTGGCGCCTACATTTCTACTGGTTTTGTGTACAATACTTAACAGTATAGAATGCGTCGTCTTAGAGTTTATTTGTTCGATTCCCTATTTATTAGATTTTAACGTAGATCTTTTCGCTCCGCTTTATTTTTAAGATTGTTTTACTTACACATTACTGGTCCTAAATTATCACCTGACGAGGTGAAATTCTGTAATATTTTAGGGTAGTAATTAGATAAATATACTAATCAACCTACAGAATATCTGGGTATTATAAAACGATTCCTTCTGCGCTACAAAATAAAAATAATACAAAATTATAGTTTAACAAAGTAAAATATAACTAAGTGTAAATTTCATATATGACCAATAATTTGTATGAAACATTACAAAATATGTGAACAAAGCACAGGTAGGTACTAATAATAATGTAATTCTATTAAATAATTCTTGTATATATGTATATAAATTTTGCGTATCTCGAAAACGGCTCTAAAGATTTCTATGAAATTTTGTATTTAGACAGATTCTTGCTTTTTAAATTCACCTATATAGTTATATTTTTCGTAAAAACCCGATTTTTTAAGTATATGATTAATCATATTTGTGAGTTCATATGTGGATGTTTATTCAATATGTGTTTCGCATCTAGAAAAAAAACCTAGCTAATCTCGGTCATCCAGATACTATTAATAATATACTTCATTCATGCATTTAATTCAATCAATGTTGTTATCATTATTATATAAGGTTCGAAATAAATGTGTATTAATTGTCGACCATATCATGAAACATAGATTAAAGCTAAGTAGTTATATTGAGTTCATAAAAATACAGTCAGTTATTTCAAACTAAGGCTGTTACACTTTTATATTACAAACGGATACAAAGAACACGGAACAAATAAATATTATCTTGAGAAATGTTTCAATTTTTTTTCAAAATAATCAAAGTAACTGTATATGAAAAATTATAGGTAAATAGAAAATATAGTATTTGCTCCAGTAAAAATTTATTTCACATACGTAATTAAATGATGTTTGTACCTAAAAATAACGTGTTCTAACATCAACAACTAATTCGAACTTACTCGTTACTTTCTACAAAAGAAAAACTTTTCCTCGAGAACTGTCAAACTCCGTCACGGGGTGCTCTTATAACAAAATACAATTTGTCATGATTGATCAAAGAAGTTTGCCAAAACAAAGACGGGATCCATAACAAAGGCCTGTCTTTTGTCCAAGAATTTTTTTGGTAAGAATAGTAGTGATTTCTTTTAATAGCTTTTCGAAACGTTGGTTTAATAATATATTTTTTAGGCTCTACTACAAAAATTTAGATTTACATGTAAAAAGTTTCTGTATATATAAGCTGTATATTATATTACAGTAGGGATGTAGTTAGGTAGATCGATAGATGGATGGACATCCTATAATCATCCATTAGCCTACAGCAACATCCAGTACTATAATCAGGACAGAATGTTGGAAATAAAGGACTCACCTGAATGCCGATTTTAAGACCTCTTCTTTGTATTTCGGCTGAATCACACACCACACATGTATAACTCTTAATAATGTTCTCGACAATGATTTGTCACTTAATCTATAATAATTGATGAATCGTAGTCACGGATGATCTTACGTCAGTCGGATTCAAATCGCAATTATTTGTTAACGTCATGGGAGGGGTAAAGGGCAGGTGAAGGGTGCATAAGGTTTGGATCATGTGGAAATAAAAATTATTTAATCATTTTTCCCCGTTCTTGTAACTTTTTCATTACAATTTTACTGCTATTGGTGGTAACGTGATTTCAAATACCTAAAGACCAAGTCAATAATTGCTCTAACAAATAAAAATAAAACCTAAAATCCGACTGGTAGTTTCTAGGATTAGTACGTTCAAACAAACCTTTCTTCATTATAATATAAATATAGATATAGAATTATCATTCACTGACTTATCAGATTTCTTCAAAACTGCTAGACACTAGACTTGGATATTTCTTTCAAGACAATAAACATCCGCTGAAAATGCATTTTACATCTGACGAGCTGCAGATGGGGAAAAAGGCGAACGAAGTCGGGGGCATTAGGTAGTTGGAGATATACACGGTAAAATAACAGCACTCTACCTGATGTTAGTACTGTAAAATCTAAAACCAATGGCGACCAACGACCGATCCCGAAAATTATTACCATGTAAGGTTAACAAGATGTAGGGTTCCTATCAATCCACTTGATTGCTTAGTACAATTCCGTTTATCCCTGAACGCGACACTCTTAAGCCATTTAGTAACGAATAGCGTGCCCTAATAACATCGCATAATAATTCTAATTGCAATACGTTATCGTTATATTCTTGAAGAGTTTTGAAAGTGTTTCTTGTTTCGAAGCGATTATGGCTCAGTTGATAGTGTGTACGGTTATCAGTGTTCTAATCGAATCGAATCCCTACAATGCGCCTAAGCTTTCGGTGAAAGAAAACGTCTATAAAACCATAACAACAGTTGTTTTTTTTTCTAATGCTCACCTGGCTGGCTACCAGCCTAAATCTCAAAATCTGCTACCCAATACTTATAGGTGTGTTCCAGCAGTAGCATTTGAGAACCAGTACACCATCATACCACAGCGCCATTTAACTTCAGGTGAGATTGTGGCCATAAAGCTAAATTTTATAAGATGTAAGGGTATTTTCAAGTGTCACACGTGTAATGTAATTCTTGTTGAGTTAATATAAAACCCAATTGAACACAGGTAAGGTTATTTTAAGT
Organism: Actias luna; assembly: GCA_039707435.1. NCBI lineage: Eukaryota > Metazoa > Arthropoda > Insecta > Lepidoptera > Saturniidae > Actias > Actias luna. The sequence goes on along the minus strand of JAZHAC010000002.1, from coordinate 7,717,134 downwards.
ACGACGCATAAAAACACAATATTATTTCCCAACCCACTCGGTTACAGAAATAAACAAGGTGATAAATATTCATGAGGAAAGTAAGCCTTCTTGTCATAGGCCGCGAGAGCCTGATGGATGGTGCGTCGCGTTTTGCTATCTTGCCTTACTTTTTTGATACTTGCCCGTAGAAATATTTTAATTTTTTAGGACACATTAAAATGACAGTTATTAGTCAAACAGGAATGTTTATGATAAAAATACTTTCATATAAATCAATTACAATATATGTTCTATAATATTCAGTCTACAGTTGTCAGGCTTTGAAGCACTTTTAATTTTTTCTGAATAGTTTTGTCTATTTATTATTTATGAATGCATTACCATTCATTATTCTGATTCCTTCTACCAGATAATTTCTGCTATCGAGTATCGCTAGTTTCAATATATGTCAAATAAAAAAAGTGCTATAATATTTTATGTCACTCGATCATATGAAAATATTTACCGTGAATGTTACATTATTATTAAGTTTCCGTCTTTTTATGAAGTGCGTGGCAGATTCAATAGCACTCGTGTAAAGATAAATACAGACTCTAAATGTTATCCCGATTCAAAGAGATTTCCTCGTAGATTTCCCGCACAGCGTCTGTACCGAGAACGGAAAAACCTATATCTAGTAATTCTCCCTCGGGAAACACAACCGACAAGAACTCAGTTTTGGGTATTTTCGAAACATTTATTTCGATGTTCTCTTGCCGCGAAATAATGAGAGTTAAGCGGTTAGCTTCGGACTGTATCCGTTTTGAGCCTCTGCCAATAGCTAGTTGATTGATTTCGTGTACGGAGCACAGTCAGGTATTTCAGTTAGAAATAACAGAGATTTTTTTTTGTATTATATACATAACTAGCAGCGAAACTACTTAACGATGTAAAAATACATCGCATGTTTAATGGTATAAAAATATAAAACGATCCATTTCTTTAGATAGATATTATAGATTTCTATCTAACATATTCAGAGACTTATTCGGACATTAAACATACGATGCATATAGAGTATGTTTAAGAGAGTTCTATGGTTGGAAGCGAGAACGCGTGGAACTCCGCCGCCTCATATTGCGAGACAGTCATGCTCGTTAAGCAGGCGCCGGGAAGGGAGAGGAACCGGATGAAGGTTATCCCCTCCTACTACCAGCTAGGTTAGCGAGAACTCCAGCCGCCGAAAGCACGACCTGCAAGCGATAGACGTGGGCGTGTTCCACCGCCTTTGCATATACTCACCCAAAGGTCTCTACCATCTTTGACCCCCCCCCCCAGATTATAGTAGGTGACCCCTGTTGAGGGGCCTAAGCCTGGCGGGGAGCAGATGCAATGTGATGATCAGATCCTGCTCCCCGGCTCAATAGGCGATTGAAGGACGTCGTGGGGTTTTAGTGGGCATAACCGGCGACTTACTCACCGGTTGAGTCACACATACCAGTCCCAGTCCATCAGGGAAGGGATGCCTAAATGCATTTCCACTCGTAAAAAAAATAATGTAACAGATTAAACTATTCTAACTAATTAACGAATTGAAATTACATACTATATTTATTATATACATTTTACATGTTACATTATACATTGACAGTTAATGTACATTTACAATTTTTATTTTAGTATATTATTTTTTGTTTTAAATTTACTTTTACAATACTTACTTATACACTACATTTATATTTTTATTGTTCGGACTGTAAATAAGCAAATTTTGAGGCGATCCTACTCGTGAGCATGCGACGTTGAATTCGACATGTACAAAGCATGGTTCCTTTAAGTCAACGCCACAGTATTGGAATGCTTGGCCGTGTGCTTTGTTGATAGTCATGCTGTAAGCCAACTTTACCGAGAATTGTAAGCATTTAAAACTAAAGTGCAATCCATTTGATATTAAAGGTATGCGTGGTATAAATGCTATCTGTCCTTCTCCTTTTCCTTTTCCTTTCCTTTTTATTTCCTATGTGATTATCGTACCATTAGACAGTTTCGGCAAATTCAGATTTCGTAATAAAATAACTGGTGAACCATTTTTTAATTTTACACAGTGTAATAGCATTCCAGGAACATTTAATGATTTTGAAAATTCGGCAGGATCAGTAATCGTATCAATTGACATGTAAATAATCTCTTCTTGCGGAATCATTTCCTGGATGATGTTGATGTCGTTGATACTGTCGTTTCGTGTCTAGAATAATTTGTTCGAGTAACCATTCTGAATTAGTATAATTTTCATCAACATTTGGATATTTGTACTTCATTTATAAGTTGTTCAGGTGTTTTAACAATATTACATAACTCATTAGTTAATGTTATTTGGCCAGTATTTTCGTCTATTGGAAAGGAGTCTTGTCCTATTTGTAAAAAAAATCAGGAAATTCTTGTGCCATTTCATCTTCTGATATTTGCGGCTTTATGTTTGTTTAATTAAATAATTTTTACGTGTTCCCGTATGGACGTCTTTAAGCAAGCATTAATTTCATCCAGCGGCGTCGATTTGAGAATGACAGGTAGCGTTGGACGAAAGTCGTCCGATTGTATTAACAACACACCCCCCATTATATTCGTGTTGTCGCGTAAAAATTGAAATGTTCTATTGAGTGCTTCTAGTGATTTTCTATAAGCCAATATGCTTTCACCCCATATAACGGCTTTACACTATTTCAATATTTGTTTACGTTCTGAGGAATTTGTGATGTCACATACCAGAAATTTATAGTCAGCTACAATTAATCATAAATTCCACATTGATAATAACCGTTTTATTCATTTTGGAACTTTCTAGAACATTTCAGAAATTTGTAGAATTTTCCAGAACATTTTCGATCGACAATAACAGTTTTGTAACATTTTGTAACTTTTTAAATAATTCCAGAAATTTTGAAATCTATCCAGAAATTCTCAAGAGTTAGAAAAGGTCAGAAATATATTTTTTCATATTTTTGCCACCCACAACTACCTGCTTCCATCCACTGCGATGAAACTGTTTTATACCCAACTGGAGACCAAGGGGTATTGACTACCACAACGGGAAGTTGATTGGAGTGGGTAGTGATAGAGAAAACCCTGTCTTTACATACTAATGTTAGCATTTTATATATATATTTAGATTACTACGATGCATGGAATACATAAGTCTAGAAAAAAAGTTGGCGGTCATGGGACTCCTGGTACAGGTAAAATATTTAGGTTTATGTTAAAATCCATCTTAATATTATAAACAGGAAAGATTTGTATTTTCGTTTGTAACGAATAACTTGTAGAACAATTGGACCGATTTCAAAAATTCTTTCACTTTTAGAATCCTACATTAGTTCTAGAGTAACATAGGCTATATAAAATTTTGTGATGAAAATGATTAAATAAAATTTTAGCTTCACGTGAACCGACTTGCGGACACATCTAGTAATTAAAAAACGATAAAGAATGTGGAGTACGATAATAATAGTATCTTACTTGTACAAAGAAGCAAAGAAGTATATATGCGCGCATCTGCGTGTTGTTTCTATAAGGGAGTCGAAAGAGTTGACGTACAGGGAGCATGACTACACAAAGGAGCCTCTTGCCATTTTCCATCACGGCAATCTAGTCGATTTTACTGCTAAGGTGCACTAAGAGATGATTCACAAAAAGTCGTGGCGGTCGAGTGGTTTAAACTATTGAATATTGATTTAATATCTGCAGATTCGAACCATATTTGATTAATACTATTGACTGACGATGAAGGAAAATATCGTGACAAAAATTGATCTAATAGTGTCATTATACGTGTGAAAAATATTGAACTGTATACCTCTTGGCATTTAAAATTACTATTACGCATTTAAATACTAACCTTTTAGTATTATGTATTAATATAATACTTTCTACGGTCTTGCATATAACTGGTTCAAATATCGTCTTTCTATCATTGACCATCTCTGAGTGATCTCAAGGTAATCCCGTCTGTTTTTGATCGAATGAAGTAAAAGAATTAAAAAAAATAACATATATTTAACCCCTTTTAATAATGCAGTTTGTTTCTAAGTGGAACTCGATGGTTATGACTGATTCGATTGCGTCTGTCGATACATAAGTGCCCCCAGCAAATTATCTTTCAACTATTGCTATCTTAATGAGAAAAAAAGGAATATACGGGATGACATTCAATATAGAATGTCAAAGTCACTGTGACATTTTACATATGCATTTTGAACCGCATTGTTCTCAAGCAAAGAACCGTCACCTTGCTTTGATACTATAAAAAAAGGTGATACTAATTATTGAGATAACCATTGCAAATATTTTGTACGTGAATTATTATTATTTCTTATCATAATCCTTTCTATGTAGTGAATATAAACTTTGTTAACATAATTTCAACTCATCTCGCAAAAAAAGAGTGCAAAAGGGTAAGTCACTAATAATAAAATATAAATGATAGGGAGGGACGCTACGAGCATTCTACAGATAAGATTTATTATAACAACCTAACTTACCGATGTTACCACCCACAGAGACATCGTGGCTCTTAATATCTGTTGATAGTACTTAGGGTTATGTATTACAGACTTATATTTATAGAAGAAAAATAATTTCTGTGAATATGTGGTTGTCCATTGGCATTAGGCTTAGATAAACATAACAAAAACATTTTTATTCTTTATTCGTTTACAAATAAATTAATTTATTGTATAACAAATATAAATAAATGAATTCCTAGCGTCTAAGGGCAATTAAATAAAATGAAGAGATAACTAAGGAATTGAAGGAATGGTAAGAAATTTCGTAATTGATATATTTTTACTAGTAGTAAAAACAAACATTTTACTGCACATCATTCAATTCATGCAATTCATTATAATACATACTAATTGTGTCCGCGACTCCGTTCGCGTGGAGCTAACATTTAAATTTATCATTTTATTAAAAAATGTTATATAGCCTTTGTTACTCAGGGCTAATGTAGCATTCTAATGGTGAAATATATTTTGAAATCGGTCCAGTAGTTCTTGTGTTTATTCAAACAACAAACAAAATACAAAAATATAAATCTTACCTCTTTATAATATTATAGTATAGATATAGATAATTCGCTACAATGTTTCGTAGCTGACGTTGCTAACGAGTACGACGTGTACGAACTATATCTGCGCAGCCGTTGAGAATTTACTGGCTGTCTTGAAGCAATAAGCGCGCACTTATGAATGGGCACAGCGAATAGTCTACGCGCTATGGATAACCGTCTACACTAAAAATATATAGTGAAATATAGACCACGCTAAAGAAAAGGTCGTGACGGATAAGAAATAGGAAAACTAAAATGGGATTGAAATATTTTGGCTATGTGTCATTACAGAATTGATAACACTGCTCAAAAAGTCTTTGATACATTATTATTCTTAGTACAAACATTTCAAAAAGATGAAATATGAGAAAATTGCATCAAAATCCATCGCTGTGATAACTGCTGCAAGAAGTTGCACTAAGTGTAGATGTTCAGTCGGACAAAGTTGTTGTGTTCTACCAACCCAAATAATACACATACAACAATTAATGGACATTTGGAGTTATACGGTAATAAAGCCACTTCACAAATAAACACTATATTATATATAAGGACACTTTTATTTGAGTATCGTTGTAAAAAAGACAGTGCATGACCCAATCGAGCAAAGGAAATAGGTCTTTCTGAATCGCAAGTAGCACGCTTTTCCATTATGCGCTACATTATGCCATTCAACCATACTAACATAAACAATATTTACAAAAGAGAATACAGGATGCATCTAGTAGGAAATATTCGATTTATGTTTACACTGCATCTCAAATGGAATAGTGGTATGTTAACAGACTAGCGGGCCCCGAATATGCTTTCATGCGATATGCTGGCCGAACAGATTATCTTTGCTGACATCTAAGTGTAAACGAAATTGAACTTTATTTTTATCAGAGTAAAAGTGGAAATCTTTAGATTGTTCAATTACGCCAAAATAATCATTCATGTAAACAATGGAATACTTGAGAAAGCACATATAAAGGATTAATTTTATCGGAAGATGACTACACAAATATGCATAATGCTCTAGTTTTCGCGTTTTTATTAATATTTCATTCATATCTCAATCATTAGTGATAGTAGAAAAAATCAATCATGATTTTTATCGAATAAAAATCATAATGAACATTATTTTCAAATATAATCTTGTTTCTAATTGCTAATGCTAATACGAATATATTCCTTGCGTTTTCAAGTGTTAAAATTAATTTCGATAACAGTGATATATAAAATAGATAAATTGCTATTTCAATGCACCTAGCCATATTTTAATGGTTAGGCAAAGTAGAGGTCAAAATATTAAGACATTGCCAAGTTTAGGTTCAAGGTGATGTTAAAGAAATTTCGGCCTATACCAGGCTTTGTTACCGTTAGGATAGGATTCCGTTTAATAATAGTATGAAACAAATTTATGTGCAGAGTAAAAGGATATTTATTTCGGTAAATCAATTCAATTCAGGTAGGTGTATTAAATTCAAAACTTTACTGACAGTGACGTGACTTTTAGGGGCCTAGGTGCAATAGGTTAAGGATAGTGCTTGTCGATGGTAATGATTCGGTTCTAATTCAACTATTCTATTTTGCGTTTAAGAAATTAAATTATTGAACTAGTTCTTATTATAATTATCTAATCTATAATTGGAAATTTAAAATAAATTATTTCAGGCCTAGTTACTTAGCATTATTTTTAACAAGCTCTAGAAATTAAAGAAACTATCAAAATCCATTATTTTTTTGATTTAACGTGCGTGTTATTGATAAGATAAATGAAAATCTGTATAATAATGAAGTAAGAAAGATGATATATGTATTAATATTCATTATCTGTTTATATTATCAAACAGTGGGTTTAACATGATGATAAATCACAGATCTAATTTATGTTTGAATTGGACTTGTTCCACGAATAATTAGATATTAAGCCACTTGCTTGACCCAATGTGAATTATATTGTGCACTAGGGAATTCAAATTGGTAATTTCACTGATAATAATTTTACCGATATTAATCCTATTAATTTGCTTGATATATTTCATACTAATTTTGCCCGCAGCTCTATCTATTATGTGGTATATTATTTGAATGTAAACATATAGTTACTATTATTTAATACTATAGAGAATATCTCCAGGAGATATTATGATATTATATTGGTTTATTATAGGTTAATTGATTATGATGGTAGGGCTTTTTTTAATGGCTGTCTGGCTAGATCCCACCCTCAAGTTAAATCTGTAGCCAAATACCAAGAGGTGTTCCAGCAGTTACATTTGCAAGCCAGTCCTTCCACTTAGCGAGTCCACCATGTTGGGCCGCATCGTCACCTAACATCAGGTGAGATAACGTTAAACCTTAAATTAACTATAAAAAAATAACGATTTGCCTTTAATAGTTGATAGCGAGTTTATAAATGTAAGTTAATTAAATGTATAATCTACTACTATTAAGTAAGCAATTTTTAGTACATATGAATGGTTCTTTAAAACGGCTGAACGAATTAAGTCGAAAAACAGTATTCAGCTAATGTTGTAGGTTTTGTAATAACCTAGATAGGTAAATTTTCCATGGGTCGAAGTGAAGTTTGTTATAAACTAAGTCTTATAAGTGCACAAAATAAGTAGTAAAGGTGGTTCCTTTTTATAACTATGGACAGATATTTTTACTAATTGGTTGAACATAACCATATGAAGCATAACAACGCGATTTATATAAGAAGAAAAAACTTAAGAGCCTCTTTTTCTACATTTATTTAAGAAAATATCTCTTTAATTATGAAAGACGCTTAAAAATTAAAAAATAATATTTTGTCGGTTGTGTTATTTTTCACGTCTCATAACGCGATGCGTTTGAGTAGTGCATTACTTTCACTCTCTCAAGGTCAAGTAATAATCTCGGCTTAAATTGCTTTTATTCGATCTTTTTTGCATTTTGAGTATTAAATGAGTTGACCAATATCAACAAGAATAATTTGTATTTCATTAGATACTTCAAAAAACACGATTTTTTCTAGGAACATTAAACAAAACGTTTTCAAAAAAATATTTCGATGGACGTCGGGTTGTCTGTATGTGCGGATGGTGTGTGAAAAAACTTCACTTTTTGAGTCCTTTTTTTCATTCATTTCAGTAACATTCTCAGTAACAGCCTGCTGAAAATTACCGGCTAATGCAATGTAATAAATAAAAAATTAATAGTACTTGGTTAAAATTTATAGAAGTTAATATAAAGCAGCGCCATAGTGTCGAGTAAAAACAATAGGGATAGCATATAAACTGTCTCCACGAAAAAATTATTAATAGTATTATTAAGAAAATCATTTTTTTTTGTGATGAATGTGCGTTATGAGACCTGAACTTTTGGGTTTCCAAACTTTTTTAAAATTCTAGTTTAGCTAATATCTATTTATATATAATTATTTTACATAAATTGAGTTTACATACTCTGCAACTAATTGGGTAATTAGCATTACTAATAACTATCTAAGTAAAAAATTGCAAACATTAAATGAGGTAATGAAATTTAACATTGAAAGTATATTATAATTAAGTTTGTCAAATTATTCATCTACTGGATGAATATATAATGACATACTAAATAGCTTTATTGATTACAAAATATAAGTGCCTACGATCGCATTTATATGAATATAAACTATACCAAAACTAGAATTGGCTGCGGGCAGTTTCATAGACCGCCAAAGTAATTCTCAAAGTACAAATTAGACGGTATTATATTCTAATCGCCGCTGTCTTTAAGCATCTGGATTTACTTTAAAACTAATATCAACATACAATTATTCAGTACAGTTTATTTAATTCACCTTTGTAAGTAATTCATTGTAAGTAGTATTTTTTATATATAAACGTTAATAATTGTGATTTGTATTTTTGACAAATAATATTACTTTGATTTAGATTAATAATAGTATTATTAAACCGGATGTGCTTATGATTTTGGCTTACTGCCAAAATTAAATTGCAGATTAAGATTCAATAGAAACTGTACGACCTTCAATATAAGCAAACGCATAGATATAATATAATAAAACGAAGAATTCTTACATTCTCATGTTAGTCATATCGATGGAAACACTTTGAAAAATGATTATTAATCAAACTTTATTAATTATTTTACATATATGGTTGAAATAATTTAATATATATAGAAAAAAAATATTCTACTATGATAAACTCAAATCTAACACTATGACTATAAATTTTGTTAAATCTTGTCTTAAGGACGTTGGTTATAAAAACAGTACTTGGTTTGAATCACAAAAAATCACAATTATCAATTAGTCTCATAATAGAGTTGTAATTAGATATAAAACCAGTCAGTATAGTCTGAGTTTTCAACCGCGATGGACTTCAACGGAAAAGTTATTATTATTACTGGAGCAAGCTCTGGAATCGGAGCGGCTACGGCTTTATCCTATGCTGAACACTCAGCAAGACTAGTTCTAGTAGGAAGAAATGAGGAACATCTAAATGACGTTGGAAAGCAGTGTGTATTAGCTAAAGGAATAAAGCCTTTGATTGTCAAAGCTGACCTGACAATTGACGATGACGTTAAGAATATTGTTTCTAAAACGATAGAAATGTTTGGAAAAATAGACGTACTGGTTAATAATGCTGGTGTTGGATTCCGAGGAAATATTAGCGACGGAGTCAACTTATTTGATCAAGCTATTGCTCTCAATACACGACCTGCTTATTTATTAACCAGTTTAGTCACACCATACCTTATAAAATCAAAAGGTAATATTTTGAATGTATCAAGTGTTGCTGCGTTTGGCCCTGTCAAAGGAGTAGACTTTCTACCATACTGTATTTCGAAAGCAGCTTTAGACATGCTTACGAAATGCGCCGCTTTAGAATTAGGCCCGAAAGGTGTTCGTGTGAATTCAGTAAGCCCTGGAGCTACAAGGAGTTCATTTCTGAAGGCCAGCGGTTTTAATAAAGAAGAAGAGTCTAAGATTATTGAAAACCGTGAAGACATGTTTCCACTCGGTAAGATAGTTGAAAGCAATGAGGTCGCTGATCTGATTGTTTATCTATCTAGCGATCGAGCTGGAAGTATAACGGGTAGTATTTTTGTTATAGATAACGGAGAATTGCTTGTATGATAATTTTATTTTATAATTTTAATTTACTTTGTAGTAATTCTGTTTTGTTATTTTTTTTTCAACATAATATGTTAACTAACTAACAATAACAATAAGTAAATATAATCTTTAATAGCTTCAATATTTCGAAGCAGTTTTACAGTTATAACAAAATTGTATAGTATAAAACCTTATAATGGAATAATTAATAGCGGATTTCATATATATTTTATATGTTTTGTATCATTCTTTGAAGGATATGAAATATAAAAGTTCGTAATATACCAATGATTTCAAATATTAATGAAATATGTATTAATGTAGTTCTAATTATCTTATAATGATGTCTTAATATCACTACCATATTTATAATTTTTAAAACTTTTTAATAATATAAAGTAGAATATAATAATAAAATAGTTTTCCATAGGGTGTAATTTACAAAGTGGGAAATACGACATCGTAATCGATACGAATATATTCGGGGAAAACATATATGTAAGATTGTCTAATAAAGTTTGTGTTGCTGGAGCCGTTAGTCTTGATAACGCATGCTGCCGACTGGATTGTGTGGAACAAAACAGGACTTACTGCGGACACAAATGATCCCAGCTGAATTGATTCATGGCGTTTAGAATGGAACTTATGCGCACAACAAATTCCTTTCTAAATAAGATTTTATCGTGAAGTTTCATTTATTAAATCATGCTGCGAATTCTTTATATGCTAGTTTCTCTTTATTAATAAAATATTACAAAATTTGTTATGTTATTTAGGTAGGAAGTATGTTTATGCATAATATATTATTTTGCAAGCTAATGGCGTAGCTGTTATGTGATTTTGTTAAAGTTTCCTTTAGAAATAGTTATTAACTTCATAACACCGGTAAGAATATTGGATTCATCTATTTAGATACGATTAAAGAAGCGTATTTTCAAAATATTTTTATTAATGTGGAGCTATCTCTGTATCTGATCTAATATTTAACGTCGTTAAACATAACATTTACTTGTAAGGAAATTTTCAATAAAACTTTCTACTAACTCATTATATTTATTAATTGAAATAAAAAATCTTTATACATAGTATTAAATAAAGTCGCTTCCGCTGTCTGTTCGCTTAAATCTTTTAAATTATTATACGGATTTTAATGTAGTTGCAGATAGTAGATAGAGTGATTTATGAAGAAGGTTTATATGTAAAATATATACATATTATAGTACAGAAAAGACGAAAAATTTAAGGATTTTGTAACGTGGTACGAAGTTCACCGGTCACCTAGTACATTTTATATAAAAATTGGGATTAAATAAAGTTCCTATAAATAAATGATTAAATAAATAATGTTAAAGGCTGAAGACCTTTTAAAAAGGGAGACACGGCGCGTGTGAAACGTGCGTTCAGAGCCCCTCAGGGGATTTGCCGGGCTCAGATTTTTCAATTTTTATTTCCTTTGTAAGTGCTGACGGTGTATCGAGTAAACTGTATTTACTATTTTCGGTTAACATGGGTTAAGCAATTTAAGTCACAACATATAACTACCTATTTTTGGTAATTTTAATTATATGTAAAGAGATTATTATGATAGTTCAGGAATGAATTTATGTACTTATTTAGGTACTTTCAAAAACAATTAGAATAACACGAGCAGCACCATTAATCATCTATAATCTATTAATCATCATATCAAAGGAATTATTATTAAGCTGAAATTTTTTAAATTATACTTTGGTATTATTTTTGACATCATATATTATTATGAATCATTTATTCAGATACACAGGCGAATGAGATTTTTGTAATATGAACAGAGTTGACTATTTAATCGACGAAATAATTTAATTTTAATTGGTATGAAGGATTTTTATTAGAAACGTACAGAGATGTACATGTTAAATCTTTGTTGATGTTTTATTTATTTCTACTGGTTAAAGGTTTCACTAAAATCTAATCTGATTTTAAGTGAATTAAGCCCGAAGATCTATATCTTGTGGTGGGAGAGTCCTGAGTGTGATATACAGTTTTCAGTACACGTATACAGGCGTTTGGTAATAGTAACGATATTTATAACAATGTTACCGCTTTTTAACCATATATTTTAACTAAATATAAAAAAGCGGACATAGAACAGTAAAATATAAGTACAATATGCTTCATTTTTGATAATTTATAATTTTACATGATATGTCTAAAAGTATGATAGTTTAATAATAGCATGTTTAGACACGACATCAAATGCTATCTAATAAAGAGGCTGAATCCTTTAGGGAGCAATAAATCATGTTTATATCAAGTCAGAATGCACAGGAGAGCACCATTTTCTAAAATTATTCTCCATTAACTACGACCCTCCATTTGAAAAGTAATCGCCGAGTATCTATTAATGCATCCTAAGAGCTATACTTATGTGCAAGTCTATTACTAGGATTAACCTGTTACTGTCTTAGGCTACACAGTTACTTCATTTTACATGGTATTTTAGTCAATAGTTTTCATTAAAATTTCAGGTTCCTTGCGGACCTCAAATTGAAACCATTCAACTTGACATCTAAGTACACTTCCACTGTACACTGTTCTTACATTATACGACTAATTTATTCTTTCTGGTGATATTAAACATTTTTATAATACAAATGGTCATAAAGTATAACAGAGTTTAAGTGTAACCGTAAAGGTTACCGTCGCATTAAGACAGCAGAAAACACCAGGGGTTTTACAGGCGTGTTGTTGAATTTGAAGGAAAAGCTGGTTTTCGTTCACTATGTCGGAATGCCTCAATAAATGCTCATGATCTTCTTTATGTTCTTTATCTTTTTATCATCCTTAAGTTAACTTGCAGTACTTTATTTGATGCATTTATAAAGTTAATAACCTTCGTTAAATTTATAAGGTTTTAAGTAAATAATTCGTTTTTACTTTGTTGTTCATACGAACAAACCCGATGCTACAACTAGTTTTAAGTATTAGATATTATTCTGTAAATATACAAATATTTCTTTTCTTAACAGAAAGACTTAAAAAAAAATATTCTACTCCAATACATATATATTTTTATGCATGGGTGTTAGTTTGTATACAAATGTATAGTTTATTTGCCTTACGTGTGTTTATAAGCGGTCGGGACGCTGCTACATTAGAAAAAGTCAAGTAGAAAAACGCGGGTAAAAAGATCAATCGCGACATAAAGAAAATTTCATGCAACATTTTGTTCGGTCGGTTGCTTTAACGGTCGTGTGATGTAAATGTAATAAAGCAAATGGCCCTTCTTTGCCACTCGCGTGTGTGGATGCCACTCCAGCCTTCGTTGTAAAATATTTTTATACTTTATTACGTTAATGTCCATACTACATAACTTGACATATAATTTTACCTACATGTATCCAATATTTGCTCTCATAAATTATAATTTTGTATACATCTCTTTGAGTTTATATGAAAATTATTACCTACCCAAGTGCTCTATAAAATACCTGGATTGTAAATAAAGAATTACGTTTCAGCATTTAGACTTTACAATGTTAACTAATGTTTACGTACCGACTAACTTATTAATTTATTTATATATTATAATTTATTTAATAAGCACATTCAAGTCTAAAAGTAGCAGAGACTATTATAAGATCGCCAATTTATCGACAGATCTCGATGTTATGCTTGCTTGTAAGCCTCTTGAATTAATTTTTTTGACCTGTCATATACTCTTAGCCGTAAGGGCTTTGTCAGCTTCACCGAACTTTTTGGGGCGAATGCTGGGGGCACCCAGCCCCGAGGCAGCAGGGGCAAGGGTGTCAGAATGGCCAAACCTCGGCTTGGGCTACTGCCGGAATACGAACAAAGATTCGCGCTCCTAACCAACCATCAGGTCCTAACTTATTAAGTTTAGTGGTCCTAACAATGCCATCGAGCAAGCCGCGCAAGGGCCGCGGGGACTCCTAAAAATTTGGTATAATGATTTTATAGGATACGTGACAAAAAAAAAATAGTTAAAGTTTTACGTTATGGCTGCAATTTCACCTGATTTTAAGTGACGATGTATTTTGAGATGGTGGACGAGCTAGTGGAAGGACTGGCTCTCAAGTGCTACTACCAGAACACACCCATAGCTGGCCATGTCGACATTAGAAAAACCTACCACCGTGCTATGGTTTCATTACAATGTTTTCCTTCACCGAAAGCTCAAGGTGGATTTGAACTCACGTACCTTAACGCGGCGTTCGTACACGCTACCAACTGAGCTATCATAGCTTCAAAGAGTTACTTATGGTGACGGGTTGATCATGATGTAAATGTCAGTCATGATCAATCAATCAACAGATTTCTACCACTATTTACTATTCCTGGTTGGAAATACACCAACTGATATCGAAACACTAAGCCCCGAAGCATACGGTAATAAAAGATACACTTGGTACCTGATGGTCGCAATGTAGGCTGAAACAATTTTCGTATCTTACCACGTAGCAAATCGATAAAGACCCCCTTATTTTGTGCTTCTTTCCAACTATATACTCTTGTCAAAAGTGATTTAAGTAAGTAGTAAGGAACGTACTGACTTACGTATGATGAGTATAATTCGTAGTTAAATGTTTTAGTATTAAATACCTATACGTGAATAATGTATGAGTTGTTTATTTATTATAATAATTATAAGTTCTGATGAGATTCGAAGAATACAAACGTGTGTGAAATTATATATGTATTATTATATATGATTTCTCTGATCTTGACTAATTCAGCCTTGTCTAGCCAAGAATATAAATTTTGGCAAGAAATTGGGTAATATTTGGAATATGCATTATAGACATCGTTTAACATAGGATTCAATCAAATACTTACGTACTAAATGAAAAACAAATTTTAATGGTTTACAAAATTTGACCCTAAACGGAGTAGGAGGCGGTTTTCAAATCTTTATAGGATACAATATTTATTGGTTTAGTATTATTAATATACATTAATAGGCGATATATGAATTCAAAAAAAAATTGTATAGATCTTAAAGTATAGGTGAGCAAAGCCATTTGCGACGAGCTGTGTAGTTCTGAATTTATGTAATAAATCACAATTAATAAGACCATATTAGGACAGGAGTGTAAGACTGGATTACGATTACTATACCATACAATATATACTATTGTATAGTATCTATAGAATATGTTTAGGCATATTGATTTACCGAATCAATTAGTGTAATTTAGTTATCAAATGAAGTGTGGTAGCAGTCGTTGTGATGAAAGTGTAGCACTTTTTTAACCACAGTGACTTTTTAGTTTGTTGCGTTCGTTGCGTTGCAATGGATTGTAGAGCTGATTGGCGAAGGATTGTATTACGCCTGCCGTATTGTGTACTTATCTAAGGGCCGAAAAAAGTTCAATGATGAAATATTTCTATAATAAATATATTTAAAATTAAAGTTCTGAAAACTCAACAAAAGATTTTAGACTTAGCTCGTTTCGCATTTAATTGGCTCATGGTCATGATCTTATTACTAGATGCCTTTGAATTTACAGTGTTGACAATTTAACAGTTTTCTAATATAAAAAACTCGATCAAGGTAAACTGTTTCTCCGGTCAATTAACATTCATCCACCAAAACATCCGCCAAATACCGTTTCCTGGTAAGAAAAACCTTCAGAAATCCACAAGCAAACTGTCAAGACGCGATCGACAATAATTAGTTGGAGTGTTGAGTGCGGAGGAAGCTCAAGATTGATGGCACGGGCACAAAGGTCTGTCGGTGATAAATTACCCGATATTAGGTCATGATTTGGGCCGGGTATTTGCCTATCGGCTTCACTATCGGCCTTGCATTTTTTGTCTAGCCGGCCCTCAATGGAATGCAAAGTGAATATGAATTGAGCTATCTCTGACAAACGAGCACTGAGTAAGGTATTACGTGAAATATTGTTATAACTTATAACTTTGACAGTTTTCTTTGATGACATTATGTGAGGGCTTTGATTCATTTTTTAAATATAAATCTGACTAATAATATACAGCGTTACTTGAAATCAGTTAAATGGAAATTTGAAATTATTATTTTATACTAGTGAATTTATTAGGAAAGAGTTGTATTACCATAGAGGTCGCTAGCAAAACAAAAATTTAGACGACTAGGAAGGCTGAAACTCAAGGATTGTATGTTTGTTCATGTTAGTAATAATAAAAGAAACTAAATGTTTACAGCAGTTTCAACAGTTTGATGCAACTAAAAATCATTCAGGTGACCTTATAAGTATACAAAAAAGACCAATATCTATCAAAGTGTTTAGAAGAAGAAGAATTAGTAAAACGCGCTTATCGTAATATTATGTAAAAAATATCAGTGTAAATGAAACATAATGGACGTTCGTTACATTAACTAAGAACAAAATACAGAAAATTAAACTTTTATGTCCAACAAGGTCCATAGGTATATTAAAAATGAAAAGTATAGAAAAATCTGTAATAAAAACTTAACGGTTGACTTTAATTAAGAAAGGAATATGTTTTTAAATAAAATAGAAATACTTCTTTCTTTGTGAATATATTTTGAATAGAGTATTTAACTAGTCCGTCAGTTGTATCAGTTTTTACTTTATTATGAAATAACCCTTTATATTGCATATAAGTCCTAGCAGTTGAGTAGTTTAGACTAAAAGAATGTCGATAATGTATTTGCACTTTAGAACAAGAACCCAGGTTCATACTGACTAACTTTTCGAAATTAATTCATGAATAGTAATGACAATTAATAACATAATTAACTGAACTTGAAGGTCAATGTCGTATGAAAGAGTGTAAGAAATAAATATATTGTTGATACATCACTGTACGCAGCAAAAAATATACAAATAATGATATCTCGACACTTAAAATCGCTCTTACGTAATGACCTGGTGAGGCGATTTAGCCCTGCCTCTGAAAAACACCTTCACCCAGCAATAAGACCACGCTGATATTATTATTATTATTGTATCTCAACCAAATATTGCCGTGAATCGTCAATAGACACTACCAATGATACATTCAAATATCTTTGAATCTGTATGTGTGAACCAATCGGACATAGAACGATTTCCTCAACTGAAATCATGCTAAATGAGACCTTAGCAGTTTGAATTTATGAATCTAAATCCGGCTTCATTGGTACGAAATACTCATCCTGGGTTATTATGCAAATCATGTGCTTCGGAACTGCCGCGACGTTACCTAGTTCCCTTTACTTGAGAGGCAAATTATGATAAATGAAATTCCGCAATATTCAAACAGTTTCGCCTATGAACTTCATTTGATGATATTATGTATGTTCTGTTCGTGCTCTGTGTGCTTGATAAGTTAAATCGTGTAGGTTGAAGTATATTAATATTATGATCAAATGTAACTTCCTCTATATTTCCCCTAGCATTTATCTCAGACGGGTAATCTTTGTGTTTTGAATAGTGTTATCAATTTTAAGAATCATTAGACTATTATAAGCTTTTTTTATAGAAACACAGCAATGAGAAAACACAGTACCTGATCATAAGTGTAATACAAAAGTATGTCGGCGACTAAATTAGCAGTCTATCCGAAATCAGCGCTGTCATGCCGACCTCCAAGTGCCGTGGTAGCTGGATATACACTGGCTCATTCCGAATCACTAATGGCCAAAAGAGTCACGTGACGGAATAATCATCTTGTGTACCGTGGTCGAGACCTAGTCAATAATAGATTTCGCTTGATTACTAGATATGCACTGACTTATCCAGGTTAAATATTATAATAATGGTGTAATTTGATTTCATTTTAGCAAGTTAAATGTTTGCGTACTCGATAAAGATCGTTAATTAGTTTGCATGAATCCCGAGTTGCAGTACCACTATCAATTGACGGCAAAAATATAGGTACAAAGTAGAAAATATATAAAAATTCGTTAACTTTTTAAATATTTTGTTAAATTAATTAAAGCAAAAACAGCCCTATAGTAGTAAGTAGTAAAATGTGTTCGTTATTACGGAAAATATAAATGTTAGTTTTGTTTTTCAATTATGACTATACTAGCTGTGTCCGTTCGCGTGGAAATTAAATCTTATTTAATAATTTTCATAAAAAATGTAATATAGCCTATGATACTCAGGGTTAATATAGCATTCTAATGGTGAACATTTTTTGAAATCGGTCTAGTTGTTCTTGAGTTTATATGTTACAAACAAAAATACAAATTATTCCTGTTTATAATATTGGTATAGATATATTAAATATTATATAGTATAGATAAAAAAATACGAATATTCCCTTCAATCTTCTTTGGGAACTTAATGTTTTGCCAGTACCAAATTTCAATGTCACTTTTCGCCTTTACAAATATTTCTATGCCAAAAATCAAGACAATTGTTTGATTTGTTATTCCGTGATGTAGGATGATTTTTCGTGTAACAATTCCAATATTCCCGTAAAACTCCCATAGAAACTCCATGTTTTACCAGGACAGAGTTAGCTTATGCTACTTTCCATCCTTTCAACTATCTCTATGCAGAATCAAGTCGATTGGTTGTTTAGTTAGGGCGTGGAGTAAGGACAAACAAACACACTTTCGCGTTTATAATATTAGTACAAAATTTATATTGACTATACGTAGAAATCATTTTCAGGTTTTCAGAAAAAGTTTATGAATTCTGCTTTTATTTCATGTAATAGAATTTCAGGAAAAGTCAAAGCAATATCAAAAATGAAATTAACACCTAGGTTATATGTATGTTGTTATTAAACTTCTCCAAAATCTCATTAGCCCGGACACAACAGCGTTCGTTTGCAACTACAAACACCGAAATTTTGGTGGAGGTCACACTGACACAGTTTGTGTTTCATCAAGCTCTGAAAGGGATTGACGTACTCTGCAACTGTAGAGTGGGCAAACAACGCTATTGCTGCCTGATATATTATCTTTGGTTCCTTCTTGTTTTACTGCACCACCAATGTAATTATTAACAAAAGAACAACATTAATAAAAAAAAACATTTTGTGTAAAGGCAAATAAGATTCCGAAGTTTTAAGAAATTTATTAAATATGAAGTTAAGTATTATTAATTGTTACAACTTAAACTTTTTGTAATTTATTGTATACTAGTTGACCTGGTAGACCTTGTTCTGTCTTTTCGAGTAGTCGGTCACATCGACTACAGCTACATCTATCGCATTGTAATTACTTGTCGCTATAAAAAGTATCCTATCTCTCAAGTGGGATCAGAATGCACATAATATGCAAAAATTGATTTAAATTAAAAACGTTAATCGCGGAGAAACATCGTGACACTAAATTTTTATATATAAGGATAAACATCGGTGTAAGTGTTTTTGAGTTAAATTGAGACACACAAAATAGTCAAAATATATTTAATGTGATATTTGTAATAAGTGCCTTTCATAATAGCGTGTAGCAATAAATCTATGTTTAAACAGAAGTAAATAATTAGTTAACGAAAGTTAAAGAAAATATTTTCCAAAAATTATAAATGTGTACTTTAGGAGGAAAATGTCGAATACTACTTCTGTATACACCTATTTATAAGAGTGTTTTAGCCGTCATTTCATTATATTTCATTGTCATATTTTGGAAGTTCAAACCATATATTTATTAACTTACGTTATTTTAAGAAAAAATATGGTTAATTTTACAATATACAATAATTTTTGGTAGTGGTTAATTCAAAGTTTAAAAGTAAACCACTGGTTACAGCTGCATATCATCATATTTAATTTTTTATCCCCTAACGAAGAGCATTCTGTATATTAATTATCCGAGTAGATAGATATTTAGTAATATCTCAAAATTCGAATATAAAAAAAAACATTTATATAAATAAAAGTTTAATATTGTTCGTTGCTACGCACTTTGCTTGTGACTTCTGAATATAATGTAATTAATGTTTTGTAATATTTCATGCTATGAAAGGTTATTCAGAAAAGAAAAACATCGAAAGTTAGTCGAAAATTGAAAAATACTACAAATATTAAATTGTCTTTTTCTGTTTTGTTTTTATGAACTCAAAACTATAACTTACAATTTGAATCACCGATATACATATAAATTTAATTGTTTTGTTTGTTATATTGGTGCAAAGTTTTGAGGAATAATAAATATGAAATAGATGGCGCTATACTCGAGCTGTTGTTTACTGAAAGGCAAAACAACGTTTATAGTATAACGGTCCACCAATAATTTAATTATAATTTCGATTTTATAAGTATTGGAAAATAGTAAGTTAAGAAAACTTAGAATTGAATAAAAAACGAAATTGGTGAAACGAATGCAGACACAAATTAATTTTAACAAGTTTTATCAAATAACTGCGACCGTAATTTTTTACTAACATTTTGAATTTGCTTTGGTAGATTATGTTACATAAGAAAGTTTAGGCTACAAATCCTCTTGATGTTCTTAAATTAAAAACGTTCTGCAATAATAAAATGGAATTTTTATCGGACAAACTAAAAGAAACATAGGGACCCGCGTAAAAGAACATATAGCTGATGTTAAACACCGACGCTCTACGAAGTCTGCAGTTGCTGAACATTCAGAAGAAGGCTCCAAAGATTATCTTCGATTTGACAAGCCACAAATCCTTGCAAAAGAACACCGATTCCTACCTAGGATGATTCGTGAGGCTATTGAAATTAAAAAACATCCAAATTTCAATAGAGAAGATGGTTGGAAGCTAGCACAAGCCTGGGATCCAATAATACATTTAATTAAATCGGAACCCAAAAGACCAATTGCCAGACGTCAAGACACTGTGAGCTCTTTCTGCGTAGATCGGAACACTATCAATAATAAAAATTAAATTGAAGGTAGACACAGTAACATAAACTTTTCTGGACAACCTACACCTCAGTCTGACCCGTGACCACGAAGGCTGAAAAGCTTTCGAAACGTCGGGATCAAAATTTAACAAAATTTAATAAATAACCGCGATAAAATCCGTTTAAATTAGTTTTATTTCAATGGAATTTTACTTAAATTTCTGTTATCATATGGACACCATCTGCATCATAGGTTTCGAGTCACTTCTGTGTGAAGACGTAATTAACTTTTCCACATATAAGGTCATTTTGCTCTGCAATCTGCATTTTTGGTTACGTTTTCGCCAACCGACTTACATAATAAATGAAGGTGCCGCGCCAAAAGCGGAAGTAATGGCGTCTACTCAAACCGACACGAAAAAATACTCACGACTATCCATTAATTTTCATTTCGCTCTATGACCAGGGATTGCTGTCTTTAAGAGAATATAAGATGCTGAAGGAGCGAAAGCTATTTTAGCTGAATTGTTATATCAGTGGGATTTCCTCAAATCTTTATCAGTTTCTATAACGAATAATAAAACGCTTTACGACTGTTTCATGGCTTGACGTTTGAATATAAAGTTAGGAAAAAACAATTAAACGATTTATCAAAGGGCTTTATAGCATGGCTAACCAAAAAAATTTGTTTATTGGTTCTCAAGTGTACTAAATAATACTCATTTAGCTTAAATATTGGTTTTAAATAATTAAAAAAATAAATGTCTATTCTCTTACAGCATGTTAAACCTGATGCTACGCAGCATGACTACCAAATTTTAATATATACATGTAAAATTAATTTTCACTTATATAATATACATATCTGTAATCATGGCATGAAGATATAACTAGCGAAAATAATTGGAAAACGTGATGTGAGTTTTAATGTCCTACTAAATTTTTCATAAAACCTGTTCTACTATTAGTATGAAACTATACAGAAAATCAATTTTTATTTTTTTTACTTCAAACTGTATGGAATTAGATGGGCTTGTAGACAATAGCTAAAATAATCCATATTATGTAACTAAATTGGGTATGTATATATGTTTAAATAGTTATGTATACATAGGATATCCATTTGTAGCAGAACAATTGAATAATTAGAGGTAGTGTTTGTAATGTAAACTCAGATTGTATTTACACGTCTCGTTCCATAGCAGACCGTCGATAGAACTGTATTATTATAACTTATATTCTAATAGACTCCTTACCAAAGCCATAAATACACATTCCTTGTTACGAGGGCGTAATTCTTCATAGTTCATTGGTCCAAATTGTAAACATTATTTTGTGACACAATTGACTACAACGTTTTATTTTTTTTAATGTTAGAAATAATTACAAAATAAAAGAGTGTACATAAATATAAATATTACTAAGGATTCCTTACGATTTCACACGTGTTATTATACTACTGTTTTTTATTATTATACAAAATAATTATTTCATTATTATTATTTTAATTTCTCTTATCGCTTTGAAATGTTATGGAAACCACCTATATATAGGTCATTTAAATTAAATCTCATAATTTATATCAGTAATATTATCATTACCCAAGAACGTTTTTCAATTGACAGTTCATATAGCCATTAATTGTAGAATGAACTATTAGTGCAAAGTACAATATTTCAATAAAATTGTTTATGTATATTTTCTCATATGAGGATTAATTAACAAGCATATAAAATAGCATTAAGCGAATTAGTGTTTTTTGTTTAATCTGAATACTAATGTTGTATTATACAATTCAAAAGTTAGTAAACACAAAGTAAACCTTTAATTATTTTTTCTTTTTACTTTTGTTAAATTCCATTCCAGCTAATTCGTACACTGAATGTTTAATAAGAAGTTTTTAATATTCTAATTAGGACTATATTGTACCATTTTGTAGGCGCGACATGATTTTCCAGTTTTATTAGACAGGATATCTTATACTAATATTTTTAATTGGATTGTTTACAAATTATCGCGTGGTATTCATATTATTTATTCCTATTATATTGGTTTATGTATAATTTTGATACATTACCAAATTAATTTATGTGTATTTGAAGACCTACTTAATGTCTTTTATGCGTGATCTTAAAAAGAAGCAAAACAAAATTAAAATATTTTTTGCTTAATAAAAATAATCGGAAGGTAGGAAGTTTATGACTAAATTATTTATAATTAAATATCATATCGTATTTACTTTGTAACTATTTTCATGTATTTCCGTATAAACAATTAAAACAAAAACGAGTTTCGTCTAAACTAATTCTATTTTTGTGGATAAAGTTGTATCCTCAAGTCATTAGGTCCCTTATCTCTATAGACTAAGACAACAAAGAATTAAGAAAATTGGGCCAAACCGCAAAGGTATATAATTTATCAACAAAATGTCCTCCCGAGGAGGGAAATCTTCGTAATCACTCTTCTCAATTATCCTCAATTTTTTTTTCGAAGGAGAACTAATTCGCCGAATGGACTGAGACGTTCAAGCTAATTAACTTTAATAAATGATGGATTTGTGAGAAAATAGCCTCCAAATTTATAGTTGCTCTATATTTCACAATTATAATATAAGTATTACAAAATATTTATTGTATTTTTATATGATCTATTCGGTTATAATAGTAAAATATACGTCTTGTTAGGGTATTCTTTGTTAAAAATATTTTTTCTGTATGCTGTCAGTGGTTTTTAGAAATGAAAATAACTAGAAATATATACTTTCTTACATATGATTTCAGATATAAACTTAGCTAGACACTAGATAATTCACATGAGTTAAGTGTGTTTTTAAGTTTTTTAATCGTAGTATTGTAAATTGACTGCATTCTAAAAGCCTTGTATTTTGCTGTTATTTTTTTAAAGCAACTGCTTAATTTTAATAAAACTATAATTAATTAATGCCTAAAACCGTATGCTATTCTTATTGAGAATTTAAATTCCAAAGAGGTGCGGTTTTGTATTGATGAACTTAGATAAAAGTTTTTTCCTATCTTAAACCTCTTGACCATTTCGGCATATTCAATATGTACATAATTCTGAACTGATGATTTTGAATCGAAATATAATGATTCTAAAATCATTATTAATTTTTAGGACATAAAAATCATCAATTTACCTGTGTCGTTAATTATGGCAGTACCTAACACGGATCATTATTTAGCAACTCATGAAATACATAAACACAATAGTATAACATAGCACACAAATGTTGGGTATTACACGAGCAATCTGTTTGTGACATGCCACATGCACTAATGCGGTTATCTGTCGCTGATGCGACTTGTTTACGAATGCCAATGGACGCAGATTGTGGTCGCTATACCTCAACTAACGGGATAACCGGTGATTGCAAATCGCTTGGGAATGATTTGTTACTTGTAATTTGTGTTTTTTTACAATACAACCTGATAGACAAAAGACCAAATACATATTTCAAGTGTCGGTTGATCGTAATGATCACGATCTATATCTATATATGTGTCATATATTTGTATCTATATATTTGTAAATTCGATTTTTGTTATTTTAGAGAGCGTTTTTATCCTAAGGCATATTATCAAGAACAGCTCAAAAGAACTGGTATTGGAAATGAATATCTCAGAACATCTCAGAATATCTTTAACAAAAATAGTGCTATTCTTACGAACTCGTTTCACAGACTTGGAATCATACTAAATTAAACTGAGTTTGAAAGATAATCTTTTCTATTTTAGCGCAAGGACGTTTACATTGTTATAAAGAAGTACAAACATCTGGAATAAGTCATTTTGCGCGTCAGTTGTAGTAAAAGAAAAATATAGCATATTCTGCATAATATAGGTATATTAGATACTTATTAATGTAAATAAGCTTATTACAATGGCACGATTATAATATAATATAATATTTCGAAAACCCTAACTAGGACTGTTATCTATCTGGAACATTGTTACTTTTTATTGTTTACTCTAAAATAACTTGAATTAAAGATTCTCAGTGATTTCAGTTCAGAACACTTTTTCAATCGATGTCATTTTTTAAATTACAATGATCGCAAGCTTTATGTACATAAGTAAATAAATACAATATTTCTTGAAGTTGGTAATCTATTATCAAGTATTTTATAGGCGTTTTCTGACTGCTGGACTTGAAAACCAGGTTGTTTACGACACAGCGTTTAGGACCATAGTATTAATTTACTACTATGGGTAAATGTTAAACTTATAAAATATGTTTTTAAATATCATACCCTATAAGTAGAATGATACTAGGTATTGCAAAATTCTACCGTGTGTAAAGAAAGATTTGTTTATTTGATGAAGATTGGATGTAATAACGTACTACTTTCCAACGCAATACTAATTTTGAATTTGCATTGTTAACTTAACTGTTATTAGATCAACATAGTCGTGGTTTTACTTTTTTTTAAGAAATTCTGTTTTTATTGCTTCTGAAGCTGTTATTGTTTCGCTTCGAAATTTTCTCGTCGGGTAATATGATTTGTATATTAATAATCCGATTGGATCATGTGTTTTAAAAGCCCTCATAATTCTATTTTATTCCTATTTAATTCATTACAAAAACAAAACCAAACAGACCAGTTATAAATGTAAATCTTTATTACAGTAGTGCTTAATTGATGCAGTTTCATCCCCAATCAATAATAAGGACGGTTAATAAAAACCTTGATTGGATAGCCAGTGCTCTGTGCATTGTACCGGATCAACAATCGGATAAAACACGCGCATAAAATTGAAACACGTCTTTGTTATTGTCCAATGTAATTGGTTTTAGTATGATTTACGTGCAATGGATTTAACAAAATGTAATAAAGTTACCAAAGAGTATATGTTTATTACTTTTCGTCTCGCTCTTGCCCCATCGGTGTGGGGTTAGCACATTATAAAGATGTTGTAAAGTGAAATTCAACTTTGTTTTTAGCCTTAGAATTTTACGACCGGTTGCCTGTCAAAATATTTCAACCCTTTTTGAGATCTTATTCTATATATTTAGACAAAGATAAGTTATTTTTTGTTTTAAGAGCGTCCAGAAATGCCTCTTATACTATTATTTGACAATTTGAAATTAAATTTCACCATATAAATATTATTATAGGGTGCATCAAACCATTTCTTTTATAGTCAAGATTTAGCGTCATGGCCACAATCTCATCTGATGTATAGTGACGATGTGGCACTAGATGGTGGACACGTTAAGCTTAGTGGAGGGCTTTTCTCGGTAAATAAGATATTCCAAACCGGTAGGAGTATTATTTTAAGTAACTTCTTAGGTCCTAAATTGAATAAAGACTTTGTTATAAATAATACACATTTTTTAAAATAAAACCTGCGACTATTCTAGAAATAATACTATCAGTTTACTCTTTAATTTGACTTAATTGTAACAATGTATATAACAGTTTGTTGACACAAAAAAACGTCATGAGATGAGAAAATAAATATTAATAGTAATTTGTTATGTAAGATTCGGATACATACCGTTTTTAAAAGGATAATTAAAATTTTAAATACTATTTTTTCGTGCATTTTTTTTTTACCAGCGGATAATTTACATTAAAAGGACTAACTAGTACAGAGGTAATTCACAATTTTGCCTTGTTAAATCCAGATAATCCCACTTGTTAATCTCGACTGTAATTGTGAAATTAATTAAACTCCATGTCACAATATCTATAAAGTTTTGTTGTATTTTTCCTACAAACGTACAATGTAATAAAATTAAAAGAATATAGCTATTAAAACTACATTGGTCGTCCATCAGAGCAATGCCTATAGATCTACAGCGGTGCTTCAATAGTCTTTTATTTTTTATTATAGCACAGGCAGTACAGTACATTCATTACAAGCTGAACGTAGTTGAACCGCCCTACCGTTCAATTCGCTTGATTGAGTGCCTCAACAGATTGAGTTATCCGTTATTAGAAACATTTTCAAAATCTTTTTATTTACACAACGTCGAAACACGCTTTTAAAACTCCGTACAAATACAGAATAACTTGGAATGAATGTAAGCCTGATGAACTTCACCACAACTGTTAATGGAATTGGTTGAGATTCGAACAAAACTTTTTTTTCTCTCAGACAAAGGGAAATTGTAGCTCATGACGAGAGCGCCCAGCTCTGTCGGTACTAAGTTATAACTTGCACATATATTAAATAACAATATGCAAAGCAGTTGTTTAGTTGTTTAGTGTTTAGTTAGTAAGCAGCAGCAAACTTTAATCTGTTACAAAAATAGGTAATTATTTTGCAATTATAAAATGGACTCACATTGATCGATAAACTTTATATATCATATAACATCCGCGTAAAAATTTCTTGGTTCTTAATCCTAACATGCTTGCTGACGTATTTGGGCATAAAACTTTTAAGCTATGTATTCTATTTAAACTTTTACGCTTTTTGCTATCCATTCAATTTTACAAAAATACAAAGTCGCGCATTTGAGCGTCATATAGTAATATCTTAATATTATATTTCATGTTTCACTCTATATTTTTTTGCAGTAGGTCTTTATTTTTATTTATTGACATATCAAGTGAAAAATGTATGTAAACCATTCAGTTTTCATGATAAATCGATTGTATGTTAACGTTGATGCGGTAACAGATTTCCCCTCGTTTAAAATATTGAAATACCGCGTTTCATTACATTGTGCGTTGAACTTATTTATGAATTTATGAAATGAAAAAGAACTGAAATTGTGATACATCTATCGATTAAGCTAGGTTTATATGAAATTGATTAAACATATTAAGTTTTGTAAAACAGTAAGAAATAAGAAAGTAAAGTTAAATTTAAAAAGATGTAGTCTGATTTTCAGTTTTATCGAAAAACTTATTGGTATTTACAGCTATTTACTTCGAATTAAGCGTTACATTGGTTCAACATGGCTGGACGAGACGTTACGTAACGCGTAATAACCCCGATCTCGTTTGAGATAGCTATAGTAGATATGCAATAGTGTATCGGCTTCTATTTTAAAAACATAAATGGGTAACTACATTTAGGGCTGTGTCCATTAAGATTATAAACAATAAAGTTAAATGGTTTGAGAATAAGTAGTTTAGGAAGTAAACTTAATACTAGTGAAGAATATGCTATATCACAAACTAATTCAAAAGTTCATTCATACTTACAGTGTATGGTAGTTCCGGTTTGTCGTAAATCTACCTTTTTTTTGGAAACCCATGCCAGCCCTAAATGGAGTTACCCATTGATGTTTTTAAAATACAAGCCGATACACTATTGCATATCTGCTATAGCTATCTCAAGAGAGATCGGGGTTATTACGCATTATGTAGCGTCTCGTCCAGCTATGTTGAACCAATGTAACGCTTAACTCGAAGTAAATTGCTGTAAATACCAATAAGTTTTTCGATAAAACTGAAAACCAGACTTAATTTTTTGACACCTTTATGACACCTTTTGCTGATACATTTTAGATTGCAGTCAATGAACTATAGGACCCTTTGATATGCCATTTTCAAGCCATTTAGACCGTAACTAGCTTCAGATAACAACCGCAGTGATATTTCTTTATAAAAAATAGTGTCTCAAAAATCTATAAATTGAGTATTTATAACTTCGGTTTTTTTAATATAGCTATTAATTTAATATACCTTTTTTTAATATGTATACATTATACTGTGGTAGTATATACTTTATGTATCTACGTATTTTAATAGTAATTACATTAAAAAAATAAATTGGAAAATAAAACCATTTCATTAATTGGCAAACATGTATGAAAAATTTATTATTACTCATAGAGAATATTCGGCCTTAATTTTCGGCCATAAAATTTAAGTAACAAAAAGATTGTATTATATTAATAAAATTATTATCTATATTAATAAATGTAATAAAACAGTCTTTATCTTACATTTTATACCAGTTAATTGATTGAATTTAGTTTAACTGAAAAAAGTCCGTCGTGAGCAGAGGTGACAAGTGATATAAATGAAGCCGTTAGTGCTTGGCTTACGCCTAATGTAGTGGAACGTATTTCACTCTTTGTAGTAAGAATAACATGTTACTGCACTCAACAGGTTCATTTGGCATTTGCACTGGCTAACGATAGTGGATTATTACTCGGATGTGATGCCAAAGACATTTTGTAGAATTCTCTACGTCTCTTTTCTTGTCTTCCCTTTTGCATTCTTTTTAAAAGATAAAAGATAAATAAAAGAGGATAAAAAAAATTGAATTATTTTCCATTATGACTAGTTTCACATGATGTATTGCTTTCATTAAATCAATTTACGAAGAAAATAGTGACTGGCAAATTTAGTAACTCACCCTATATTTTATTACTATTCATAGATTTACAGTATATTAAATGTGATTACCTAACCACCTGCTCTTAAGTGATTGTGCATGCCAATACGCTAAGCTCAGCGTTAGGTCAGGGACTGGTCCTTAAATGGACCTATCGAAATCCATCTGTGCGTGATTGACAACATATTTTCAACTTAAAAATAATAATAGTCAGTCAGAGGGCCAGTAAAAAATACCTTACGTTTTTGCTATAGTTTCACCATAATTATTGTTTCAACATAAACTCATGCTTAGATTAAAACCAATCTTCATCACTATGTAGTTTGAAAAGGCTACTGTTACTATTGTTTTATAATTTCGAATCCTTCTATAGGGGCAAAAACGACGTGATAATGTTGCAATCACATAAAAAGAAAAAAAAAATGAAAAAACGGTGTCCTTATTAGGTATTTTATAAAAGTATGATAGTAAAAGTTGCAAATACACAGTACAAAATTGACAAATTAAGTAAATTAACGCTGATACAAAATACAAATTCACTATTTCGCAGTAAATATCGAATAAGTTTGGATATCGCTTTGCTTTACGTAATAAAAGAGCGGATTACTGTTAAACAAGAAACGTAGTGTCATTAAACATCAAAGTATTTCTCGTTTAATCAATTTGTAAATACCAATTAGTATAGCAAAATAAACATCATTACCTAAAAACAATTAGTTTCTTCTGACAAATAATATTAAAAAAGAATAGAAAATTGTGTTGGATTTAATATAGCAAATTCTTAGTCGGTGACACTGTGTCCAATTATATTTCGTTTGAAATTTCCATACCAATTAAAGCTTGCGATGGATCTTTTACATAGAATTTACTTTCGAAACAAATCGACCATTTTCAAAGTAGGTGCTTCCGCACAGATTATTTTGGCAGTCTTAGCGCTTTTAATTTAAGTTTTGAACGAACAATGCGACAAATGAAAAGCCTAATGTTTCGGTTAATATTTATATATTGAAGCGATGATAGCTCAGTGGTAGTGTATAGGAACGCTGCATTATACGACGTTAGTTCGAATCCAACCACCTATAATGAGCTTGAGCTTTCGGTGAAGGAAAAACATCGTAAGGAAACCATAGCATGGTGGGAGGGCTTTTTTCTGATGCCCGCCTGGCTAGCTACCACCCTTATGTTGAAAATCTGCCGCCAAGTACCCATAGATGTTTTCCGGCTGTTGCAATTGAGAGCTGGTCCCTGCAAAATAAAGGCCGGCAACGCTCCTACGATTTCCCTGGTATTATGGGTGTCCATCGGCAGCGGTGATTAATTGCCATCAGGTGACACGCTTGCTCGTTTGCCCGTTATTATATAAAAAAATATTATTATACTGTTAATCTCAGACGTTACAAGATTGTGATTTTGAAGTAAAAAAATAAACAGCTAATAGAAAACTGAAAGTTTGAAACAACAACGGGTCAGTCACTACAATTCATCTGAGCATTCGGTAAAGGAAAATACTGTGATATAACTATAGCATAGTGACTGGGTATCTTCTAATGTCATCTGAATAGCTACAGCCTTTAAGTCAAAAATCTGTCGACAACTACCTTGTGTATTCTGTATTAACTCCATTTCTCAGTTAGTTCTTACGCTAGGCTTAACGTACTATCATCTTGTACCCTCGTCGCTACTTAATAATAGTTCAGAGTAGGACTAAATGCGTACAAAATCAAATAACATTATGGGTAAGACTACAGATTTAAAAAAGGAGAATATTTCTAAGAGTAGAATAGAAATATAAATAAAGATCCTTTATTCTTCCATATCCTTGAACTTACAGTATATGAAAATAATTTTATAGAATTCACAGAGCATCTAAAGATTGTATAAATAATGTAGATATTCAAAAGGATAGTTATGGGTAAATAAATACGAATTTCAATTGTGGTCAGTAGGTTAACCGCAACGTTAGGTTTCATCTTCGAGGTTGAATTTAATTATTTTCGGGCGACGTCCTAACTCGACGTAAGTGTTCCGGAGGCGCCGTGACCACTTGGAGCCACTTGGACAGATATCACTAAAATAGTTAGTCGCAATGATAAATGATCGCTTATATTCAAATTTAAGATTCAATACGCCTGAAAATGAAGTACTATTATGGGTATGAAGAAATTCCAAAAGTACAAATCCTTCATTTAATTCGGATTTATAATATAGCTATGTGATGGCCCGACTTTATTTATATTTATTCCGTCAATCGCAGTAATCGTAAAATCGTTCTTAGTAGATTTCTATGCCGTTAAAGGAATATCCATTCCAAATGAAAAGCCAATAGATCTGATAGTTTTGGTGAGAACATTTACCATAATAATGTGTATTTTTTATACCATCAGAAAGTAGAGCTTTCAACGTACAAAAAGCATACTGACATTTTTTAAAAAGCTGATATTTTGACGTGAGAAACTTCGATTAAAAATTAGGGTGCTTTATTGATATTAAGTCAAAATAAGTTTAAAAAAAATAATATTTACATAAAAAAATTGTAGTGTGTTTGGGACATTAAATGAAAAGTTACAACATATTTAATTAAATTTTTTTTTTGAAATATAAACATGATTATTTAAATTTTTCACATAAATTTTGAGGTTATGGGGAAAATGTGTCTATGAAAAAGTTGTAGATCTTTTTATTACCTACAACGTTGTCAGCTAACTTTATTCCATAGGACTTGTAGCTTTGCCGAAAATCGAGATATACCGTTTTTTACCCTTAAAAATTCACTCTCTTTTCACTCACCTCCTTCCACTTCCCGACCCCAGATAGCCCGTAAATTATTTTCTTTTCATTTGTATTATATTCCCTTTCTTTTTCCAAAGGGTTTCATCTTACTATAATTTTTTTTTCACATTTTACCATTTTCAAAGGCTTCACAGCCCTGGTCTATAGTTATTATAAGAAGAGTGAAAGTTGCCCCTGGTCTGGCAACACGAAAGTTTGAAGTATCGCCGTGGTGTGTTGTAGTAGGTAGTGTTGGGTGCTTATCATCAGATGAGCCTTACTACACGCCCACCTCACCTTAGCCTGAGCCCGGGTAATGTGTTTACGAAAATAATAGTCGAATATAAATGTAAGGGTTTTGTACGCCATGTTAATAAAAAGTGGTGATAGGAATGCATTAAAAGAAGCCTTACCATCATGCTATGGATTCATCACGATGTTTTCCTTCACCGAAAGTTCAAGCTCATTCCAGGGATTCGACTCACGTCCATTGACGCGGCTTCCGTACCAAGTGAACTAACAACGCTTATGGCGATACAATGCGATATGTAAATTTGTACTTTTTTATGTATAATGTATACATTTTACACATACAATCTAAATATACCAAAACACTATTAATATTTTTTTGGACTTTAAAATACATTATTATTAAGGTTATTACACTTATACATCATTATACATCTAGGAAATTTTTTTTTTTTTTATTAAGAAGCATAACTAAGCAGTAACGTAAAATCTAAATCTACTTTAGACATTGAACGTGTCTTGTAGTTAACAGCATTCAATCTGCTAAGCCGATACTCTTACATAGACTTAGACCGCTTTATGATTTACTCTCAAATGAATTTCAATCGCTTCTATGAAACTCTTATTTCGTACATATAACATTAAAAGCAAAAAAAGTAAACAAATACATTATTATTGTAATATACCTTTATTTTTGTTAGTATGCTATTGTTTGAATTGTCAGATGTTTTGATAAATTACGTTGGTACCTTTTATAAAATTAATTTTCCGTATATAATCAATATATGTCGATTTTTGTACAATAATTGTCTCTAGATTGGTGAAGCTGTCAAAGCACCTCGGCCAAAAAAACTTACGTTAATTCATAAAACAAAATTATAACGTTTATGGTAACAAAGTATAAGTTATTATTGTTTTAAACATTTTTCTTTAAAAAGCTATTCAATTTAAATTTATCCAAGGTATTATCGTTATTAAACAAGTAAAATGGACTATCAGCTCTCGGTACAAAATCATGAGATATATTTTAACTGGTGTCATAATTTGTTCTTATCTTCACTTTAAATTAAATAATTTAATATTCTATTTTGGTTATTTGTAGAGTCTGCTCGCTAATGTACTATTTAAATACGAACATTTACATATTTATAATATATTTAAAGGTGGATTTCATGAAGCTATTATTTCACGATTATAACAATCAACATCATATTTGAAAAGATGATAGCTCAATTGGTAGTGTATACGGACGCCGCGTCAAGGGGCACGATTTCGAATCCATCTACGATGAGCTTGAGCTAACGTTGAAGGAAAACATCGGCGAACGAAACCATAGCAAAGTGGTAGGTGGTTTACTAATTCCCGCCTGGCTAGCTAGCTAGCTAGCTTAAGTTAAAAATTTGTCGCCAAATATCTTTACGTGTGTTCCGGTAATTGTACTTGAGAGCTAGACCCACCACTAGGCTTAGTTATTCCACCATGAAGGGCTACATCGTCACTCAACATTAGTTGAAATTGCGGCCAAAATACTAAACCCAAGTAATAAAATAGCACGGGTAAATTTTAGGAGTTGGAACTAACTTTAATGGACGCGATATCCATAGACACTACTACTTAGTTATCTTTGCTTCGAAATGATTATTGGTATATTTTTAATTGATTAGGGTTATTGCCACAATTATTTGAGTTGAGATCATGTTGATTTGAAAATGTCGAATATCGAAAATCACAAGTCACTATAGCTTATATTATAATTTGATGTTCTGGAATTGACTACTGGGACAGACTTTCGTGGACAATAACAAGGGTTTATTTCTATGATTTTTTATTATTTATTCAATATTTTTGCAAATTTGTTTACGAAGAAAACCCAGCACTCAGTACGACCCCATAAAAGGGGCGACCATCGACAGACCGGTAGTCCATGGGCAGTTCACCTGTATCTTGCAATTATGAATCACTGGTACATCCCGAAATGCCACAAGTCAGAAAAGATACACAGTGACGGGCTTCTCATCAAATTGGTTGAGACCTAGAATTTACTACCATCTGATTTCAGGATATATACTGAGTGGCTCGGTAACGCGTTGCACTTAAAACATATTTGTCAAGCCCTACGACTCAGCATAATCCATACATAATTATAACATCGCAGTAAATATCCCTAAAATACCTTTTACATAAAGATTGCAAAACTTTTTTTTGTAACACAACTATGTAATGGAAACCTTCCATCGTTGAAAATAAATTTCACGATTGAACGTTTCGAGTGGACGCAGCGGTTGTAAAAAGGTTCTAAGCACCGTACGGGGGCGTCCGAAGCGGGTTCGTAATTAAACGAGACTTCTCTCCTGTTGTTTTATACCGACCCGTCGTCTGGAGGCGTACGATGAACACAATGAATATGTATAGCCGCAGACCCGTGGAGAGTGAAACGTGAAGGACAGTCTGTAGGATGTTGTCGTCGTACTATTAACGGTATCCGGTGATTTCAGTATATATTTTATTATGTTTTCGCTCAATACGGGATTATACGAATACCTTATGGACAGATCAGTGGTCCATATATGGTTGATATTGTCATGAAGTACTGTAAGTCTCTCGGCTGTTGGATATATGAAGTCTAGATCAGAAAATTATTGTAACAGATTTATTACAATATTAGAATCCTCCGTCACAGCGCTTGATTCCTGAGTATACACTAGTAAGCCCCGGAATATTACTGAACAAAATAAGACACTGTGGCGGGTATTACACCAATGCCGCGTATTTCAGGAATTCTCCTTTCAGGTGAATGTATGGCAATTTATTAAAATGTTATTTACATAACTATATTAAACTTCTGTAATGAAATTCAATTTCTAGCTTTATTTGATCAAAAACAATGAAATCATTTGAATAATTATTTGTCAAAATGTATGTATACGAATGCTGCAGCTGAGTTTAGTGTAATTTCGTGGTAATAAAGATGAACAAACAGGCTTATTCTCTAAAAGGCTTTGTACGAGCGTTGCTTGTCATGGTTCGGTACACGTTTCACCTCTCGAGCGTGCATGCAACACAGGTTTTGCAAACCCGTGACAAGCGTCTCGTTGTACGCACACGGAGTAAAAAAAAAGTTTGTAAGCGCACTGTATACGTCTGCAGTATTTTTTTCTGAAATCTATTCAGAAAATAAAGCGGCATCTACTTGTTGCAATGTTGTTATTAAGCTACGAGAGACTGAACAAATATATTACATATTTTTAAATATATCGTTTCGTGCATAATACACCAAGTTTTTGTAATAAGATGGATAGATGAAACTTGTAACTTGTAACTTGAAAATAGACAACTACTTACTTGCAATTTGTTAATAGGTGTTGACGCTGTTGAACGGTGTCGATTGATCTTGAGCTATTATTACTTTATTTATTTATTATTACTTTTAGACTTTGTTTTTCACTACACTGTCCCCACAAACATTGAGCCGGCTCCGGTTTACTATATTTATTATATTTCACAACGTCTGTCTTAGCGTCACTTTGAACTTGTAAAAGTCAGACGTCAAACGTGCAAAGCTTAACATAGACCTCACACACCAGCCAACGATCCCCATACCCTACACCGAAACCCAAATTAACCCGCACTATGATGGTGGACTATCTGTAGTCTAGCGGGCAGAGAGGGGAACCTGGGATCAGGGTTCGGGGGGTGGTCCTCTTCATAGACAACAACCGCGAATCGCTAGGCATAAGTTTCTGCCTTGTGGGACCTCGGAGCCACATTGCGATTTCGCCCGGTCTAGCCAAACTGACGAACGGGAGCACTGCAAGAACAGCAATAAGGCGCAAGCTCTATGACACCCTGCCTGCGGCAGTGGTGTCGGGAAATACATGCAAGCTGGTGCGGACCAAGAATAAGGTTATTGTACTGCTGGCATGGGGAGCCAAGACACCATTTGCGCAGGCATGTATATTGCTCGCCTGTATCGGCGAGGCTGGGCTGAAAGCGGAAACAACAGTACGCAGGATTAGTGTTGATGCAATGGTGGTCGATTATGAAAAGGGAGAGGTAGTAGACGTTTTGAGATGCGTGTTAGCCTCTAAACTCCATGAGGTGGTCGTATACACGGGCAGGGGTATAAGATCTCGGTTTCTTGGTGCGCGACAAACCAAAAAGGGAGTTTGCCTTCCCAAACCTCAATGCCGAGCTAAGCGGAGCTGAGCGACTGCAACTAAAGGTAACAGCCGAAAAAGAAGCCGCAAGAGCAACGGGAGGCGGAAGTCCAGAGAGAAGACCATCTTGGATCATAACACAGATATTAGTGACCCAGACACACACGACCCAATGATCCACAGCAATCCTTCGAAGGAGAGTTCGGATACCGAAACCGCATCCACAGCCAAAAAGAACCAGAGCCGATATGGGATAGGTGAGCGCGCTTGTCCAAATACCGGTAGCGGGACCGCTGGATATCATAGAGAACGCCATCCTCGAGTTAAAAGCAATCTTGGAGGTCACGATAAAAGTCAATACTTTGACGTGTACAAAGATCCAGGAAGACCGTCTCGGTGTCGTGGGCTCCATGAAAGCAAGACTCGAGGAATTGGAAGGGGCCATATACAACAACTATACTGCCAAGATCAGGCAGGGAAGATGTCGGGCAGCTGCATGGCCGCTTTTAGCTCCACAAGTAATTTCGTGCTTAGAGAGGAGGAAGAGTCGCTGGAACCTAGTCCCCCCCCCTCAGGTTCAAAACACCTCTGAGTGACCCCATCGTCGTGGTGGTTCGGTACACTAAGATTATGCCGGATGAGAAGATCATCGAGAAGGTGAAAACCGTATTGAGGGTCTTCAATCCCCCGAAAGCGAAAATCACCGAGGCAATACCCACGATCAAGTGGACAAACGGGGTCCCGTGCTGCAGAAAAACGACGTGGCTGGTGAAGAACTTTGATGTGGAGGGAGATGCAGTCACGACCACCGCAACCGAAGCGGCTAAGGATCTCCAGGAAAAATTGGTGCAGACTCATGGCATTAAAGCCGAAAAGAGAGCACGCACCATGGCCTCGGTCCTCGTAAATGGTTTTAAAGAGTCCGAGAAACGTCCGTGTTTAATCGTGGACGAGGCTCTTATGAACCATTTTCGGACAATCTTGACTGCCGCCCAGCTGGTGGGAGCAAGAGAAATCCTCCTTATCGGGGACTTCAACCAGCTGCCCGACATCGACCGGGAGAACCTCTTCGAGATGTATTAATGCCCACCGGAATCACCAAACAACTTCTCAGCGCTCACAGGAACCCGATCGACGTAGCTTATGCGTTCAGTGAGCTCTACGATGGCACATGGAGACCTATGTGTACTATATCGACGTGGCCTACGACGCAATAGGCCGCTTCATCCGTGGAGAGGTGAGCGCCTCGGCGAAGGACATTGTGGACTACAGCCTCAAGACGGCCATAAAACACGGTGGCCATAAGGTCCCACAGGCTATAATTGCCCAAACCCCAACCACAAGGCAATTATAGAATAAGTGAAAAAGTGTAATTGTTTCATAAGTACAATAAAAAAATCACTTACTTTTTAGTTTTTTGTGTAATGCTACTATTGTTAAGCAATTTTTTAACGCCAACTAAATCACCTACCTAAAAAAAGGTGCGGAACCACCACCGTCCGCAGATTGTGTATATAAAAAAGAAAGTCAGACGTCAACTATCACAGGTTATACACAAAACCATAGACTATAACAACTGCTTGGGCATGTTTACGTCATCACATTAATGAACATAAATACTATAATGGAATCTTTACTAGTATTATAAATGCGAAAGTGAGTTTATTTGTTCGTTACTTTCACTCCTAAACCGCTGAATGGATGATGATGAATTTTGATATAGAGACAGAGGGGATCCGGAAACCGTTGATAGGCTACTTCTCTCTTGCAAAAAACTGATTGGATAAAGTAAAAAATACAATAAAAAAAAAAACATAATCTAAGAAAAAATAAAAAAAAAAAGTTATAATCCGCCGTGCACCGCAGTGCAACTGTAAATGGCGCACAACTCAGCATAATCTGAGTCTTCATAATAGGTAGGCCCAGCACTGATTTTCGGTTGTGGCCAAGTAGATTTACACAAATTAATAACAATGTAATAAAAAGCAAAGTAATTATTCTAAAATTATATTAAACATGGATAACAAATTATATATACATATAAATATATACATACAGATACATATATACACACATACACAATATACACACACATATTAGAATATACTCAGATACGTACCACTTAGGTATTAATAATAATATAGGTATTAATAATAAAATATATTATTATCAATACTTATATACTAATAAGTATTAAATAGATAAACAAAGCAAAATTATAACAAAGGAGAAGAGTACTATATAGCTGAAACATCTAAATTACAGTTTTACCAAAACACGCCTGGGAACCTATGGAGTTTATTTTTAAAAGTAATTAAGGTAGACGTAGATCTTATTGGCAGTGGGATGTTGTTTAAACATTTACTGGCGTTGTATCGAAAACTGCCTCTGAAAGCGGTATAGTGACGTGGAGTTAATAACTGTTTCGATGCAGTTCGTCGCTCATATGATTTCTGACTACCTATCCAACCAATTTTCTTGTACAGGTATGATGGTATTCCTAAGTTAATAACCCCAAAAAGAAGACAAGAAAGATATAGTTTACGCCTCGCTTTAATTTTTAATAATAGATATTTATTAATTATTGGTGTAACATGACTTCTTGGTAAGCAAAAGCGCGAACAAGCATTTTAGACCCTTTGTATCAAACGGCATGTTCTAGCTAGTAATCGAAGATCGTATACTATATCAGCAGAATTTAATTTTGATAAAATCAATTATCCTACCAGCTGTAATCGTAACTCTTCACTTACAAATGGCTTAATTATATATAACACCTTTAGAGGATAGAAACAATTGTGAACACATTCAGCAATATGTGTTTCAAACCTTAATTCTGTATCTATAACTGAACCAAGGTTCCGTGTCACAGAGACCCGTTCTATTGGTTTACCCATTACCAAGATTTTTCTGTTAATGTTAGGAACTTAGTCATAACTGAGTTGATATTTAGTACCTATTAACATACATTTGGTATAATTATAATAAGCGAATTATTTTCTGACCAATTTACTATTCTTCCTATTTCCTTGTTAATTATATTAATGGCCTAATCGTAGTTTTGGAGCTTAAAAGCTAAATATAATTGTAAATCATCGGCATATATATATCGGCATATATCATGTATAACATCTGGAATAGTGGTAAGTTTAGGCGTGCACTATTCCGTTATGAAACATGTATAACCACTCCTTCTGAACCGACTTCAATTCACTGTCTCAGACAAATATCTTTTACCACACAAGATATTCGGCTTTTGACCCAAGCACTCGTACACCCACCAAGTGCTCCGCCTCACGGAGCATATTCTCTCTAATTTCACGAAACTACGCCGTCCTAGGCATAGTCGACATAGCAAAAGCTTTCGATAAGGTCTGGCAAAAAGGTCTCACATTTAAACTCAATCCCTTACAAGTTCCAGCCAGGCTAGTCCGCATATCCTATAAAAAAATGAAAAAGAATAATATCCTCGCCTCACCTAATACGCTCAGGAGTCCCGCAAAACTCTATCCTAGCGCCTTGCCTGTTCAACTTGTTCGTTAGCGACATTCCCGAATTCCCCAACATCGCAGTAAGCTCCTACGCCGACGACACAGTCATCTTCAGCTCGAGCAGGAATAAGATTCATATATACTACCGCGTGCAAAGGGCCGTCTCTAAGTTTGGGTCCTGGTGCCTCAAATGACGCATAGGAATAAACTCAGACAAAAGTGCGGCTATCATGTTCGATCCTCCCGCGAGGAGGAATATAAAAAAAACCACTGCACCTTTTCGGTGTCAATATCCCCTGGGCTAATAAAAAAAAAATACCTTGGTGTAGTTTTAGATAGGCGCCTAATCTACAACAAACATATAGATTACGTACAGAAAAAAGCCTCCACGGCTATGGCTCTGCTACGCAATCTAACCTCCTCTAAGAGCAAAATGACACTCAGACATAAGCTCACAATATACAAAGTATGCATCCGTCCCATACTTACTTACAGTTGCCCCGTATTCGTTCACGCTGCGCGCACCACCCTTCGCAAACAGGTGTTGCAAAACAGTTTCATGCGCATAGCCAACCAAGCCCCACCTTATGTCCGTAATGTAGATTTACAAAAAAGATATGGACCTTCCGTCCATATATGCATACATTAAAGACCTCAGAAAGAAATTTTTCGAAAAGGCCGAAGTGCATCCCAACCCCAAAACAGT
This sequence comes from Actias luna, assembly GCA_039707435.1. Classification (NCBI taxonomy): domain Eukaryota; kingdom Metazoa; phylum Arthropoda; class Insecta; order Lepidoptera; family Saturniidae; genus Actias; species Actias luna. Next base: position 7,676,520 of record JAZHAC010000002.1, on the reverse strand, counting down.
ACACGTAGTTAGTTACACTCCCAATCCGTACGCCAAACGCTTCGCGCGCCTGTCACGTAACTGCTTCACTGATCCCGTCGACAAAATAACAAGATTGAACGCGCTCTTCCAAGCCGTCTCCACCAATCGTACCTGTCCGTGCACACGCCCGGCTAACCGCCGCCCTCGCCGCCGAGGCCAAGCGGGTAATTTCGCTCCCGCACATCATTCGTACACACCCACAAATTAAGTATACAGTTCTGTAAGGGACTACCCCCGCAGCCTTTGTGCGGCTTGCTCGATGTCATTGTTAGGATCACTAAACTTAATAAGTTAGGCCCTGATGATTAGTTAGGATCGCAAATCTTTGCTCATTTTCCGGCAGTAGCCCAAGCCGAGGTTCGGCCATACTGGCACCCTTGCGCCCGCTGCCTCAGGGCTGAGTGCCCTAATCATTCGCATCAATAAGTTCGGTGAAGCTGTCAAAGCACGTACGGCTAACAGCGTACGTCAGATTGAAAAAAAAATATATAATCAGCAATCGTAGCACGCAATTGTAGCCAGTAAACGTAGCAATTGTAGGGAACTGTATCCGATTGGCTCTTGATTGCAAAGCATATGATGATAAGTCCGTCACGGCGACTCTCTTTAGGTATGCCGCTGTCCATTCAGCTCTCGGGAGACTTACAAGCTGGCTGGATAGCGACCACTCCCGATGAATAGCTGATTCGTGCCTACATTTGTACAAAATTGTAATATTGTCGTACTACTATATAAAAAAAAAAACATTTGAGTTCAATAAAATACATATACAAAAATATACGTGTTTTAGGAATAGTTATCATTATTTCTTCTATCGTGGTTGAGTACTTCTAAATTTGAATATTTAGAAACTCCCGAGAAATACGTAAAACTTATACCGCCCGAATAAAATACTGAAACTATAGTCGTTTTTTTTGCATTCAATTTCATTGATGCAACAATTAATAACATTTAAGCTGTACAGTAATGAGATGCTCATGCTGCATTTATCGAAGTTCTTTCAAAGTTTTTTTACACCAATTAAGCGTACCGCACTCGACATCGTCCAATAGAAGCTATTAGTAACAAACTTACTATTGAGACGTTGCGCGTTTTCATTGCACAAAATAGCTTACATTTTTACTCAGCACAGCGTTAAAGGCACGTTAGCGCAGTTTTTAACGAACATATTAAAGCCTGAAGGTGCTTTGACATTCATACGTTGTGAATAGCAGAGGACCTTGTTAGAATCGCTTTAAATGTCTTAAATACCCAGTTATGAATGCGATAGCGGTTTCGTTTGACTTGCGCGCCTATATTTTAATTAATTTTTATACTTTATATTTGACATAGTGACTCAGAATGCATTCGGAAGAGGTATTCTAAAGTAATTCTCTTTCAAGTCTTCGTACTTATCTGATTGGATTAATTCGTAATAAATATTGTAATAACTATTAACATTTTATTTTTCTTTACTAGCGTTTTAAAAACATTGGTTTATTTCAAACAATAATTTATCTTTTATTAGAGTTCTTATGTAATATAAAGTTTATATATAGTATATATCTTATATACCATATACAGTATATATTTTCCGTATGACTAATGTTAGTATTCTTTAAAATTTATTTTAAAGTATTTACTTTATATACAATAAAGTGTTATAATACTAGCAAATTTAAACTACAAAACAAAATAAATTATGCAATTTCAAATAAATTCTTTGTTGTTGACAATATTTTAGTAAATTATAAATGTATATAAGAAGGATTGAAAGATTTAGACATAAAATCATTATTTTAATTTTGTATTAATTATAAAAAGGATCCTTACATTGAGGATCATTAATGAACACTTTTTATGGAACACTACGCTTTCAACGGTTGCTTAAATTTTAACAAACGGTTATAATTATCGTACTGGAGCATAATACTTATCCGAAACGGTCATGCGGGAGTCTGCGATGTTTCCCCTTCGAGTTTTAACCGCAGCCTTGTATACACAAGTCTGTAAATGAGTATACTAATTACTATTTACTGATTTTATACTCTAACGAAATAGTAGTTCTAATTAAAATGCGTCTGCTTTCTACTTTCATTTTAAATAGTAAATTGAGAGATAAATGTGAAATTAACTATGGCTAATCCGGTTCATTAGCTGTAATTTCCTATATATTTTTATTATAAAAAAATATATTCGAGGACGTATTTCTACCACATAATCCACTTGTATGTCCAATTTTAATTTAAAGCTATTTAGCCGTTTGTGTGTGATTTTCGAACAAACAGTAATCTTGACGTATTATAACATACATATATTTTACACATGCTATATACAAGCTGTACCTTTGACTAAACACATGGCTGTTACTTAATTTAAATACAAATCTACTTACATTAAGTAATATATTATATATCGACGAAAAAAAATAATTAAAGTGTGTGTATTATTTTGTAAATAATTTAATTTTTTTAATATTCGTAAATAAATCCCAAACTTGTTTGATTAACTTTATGTCATTAAATTATTTAGGGATGAAAAATTCAATAGTTGGGTTTCAAATATTTATTATTTGTGGATCGATTTTATTAGTAGATAATTTAAACAGCTTGTCTAAAAAATATTTAGCTTACCTATTATAATAAAGACCTACATCTGAAGTATCTAACATGGCAAGTTGAATGTAATAAAACAAATCATAAATAATGCTTTTTCAAATACCTACTTAATAGTGGTATTTGGACTAACGTAAATATCTTTGCAGATGTGTTCTATAGAAACGTTGCAGTTTGGTTGTTGTGGACAGTGTACACAGTCGCGCCCTTGTCTCGCGTAATGGTCAGTCGCTTAAAAATGCCTTCCCTGCGCTACCTCATTAAATTTACATCAAAAAGGCGGACCATTCATATGGTCTTTACTGAGGTAAACATAATACTTAAAAAGAAATACTAAGAGGATTTGGCTGACGAGTGCTTTACTAGATTTTAAGTCGACTAGTGAGGTATAAGGTCGGCCTTGGCAACTGGTCGTGGTATTTGGACGACAGTTTTTTTTTCATATTCATATATTAATAAACCTAGAGATTTCATCAAACCTTCATATTCATAATATTAATTTTAAATCACTAATTATTTATAAAAGGAAAAGTATATTGATCTAATTCGATAATTATTGGAACGAAGTTCCTTATTGTAAGGTACGGATGGAAGCTAGACAAATCAAAATGTAAGATTTTTCATCAGGACCCCTTCTTTTTTTTGTGCTATATTACACTATATCTCATAGTGTCGACGGTTATCCATAGGGCGTGCGCTATTGGCTGTACTCAGTCATCGGTGCACGCTTATTGGTTCAAAACAGCCAGTAAGTTTTCAACGGCTTTGTACACGTCATATGCGTCAGCTGTTTCGTATCGTATTATATGTATTAAAATGAATTAGATGAATTTAATGATGTACAATTAAATTTTTATTTTTATAACTGCAATAATATATTAAATATGAAATTTCCTACCATTCCTTCAATTCATTAGTTATCTCTGCGTATTATTTAATTGCTCTGAGATGCTAGTTATTCATTTATTTGTATTTGTTAATCAACAATAGAATACGTTTATCAATACTATAATACATTTCTCAATAATAATATACTACGTAAGGAAATTCATGCCAACCGAATGTTCCACGACACTCACGCATTTTTTTAACAACATAACTGAATTGAAATTTCAGAACGACAAAAAGAAAAGATATAAAAAACGAAAATTTTTAGATTAATTCAATCATCCGAAAAATTAATGGTTCTGTATTGAATTCGAAGCGACGACATGTCATGAAATGAAATTTATTTCCTGTAGGTTAGTGCCTCACATACGGGCCCCGCACATACTTTTGAATAGAATCGAAAATTCTTGAACGGGAAAAATATTAGAAATATTTTTCAGTTTCCAATCGAAGGATGCTTCAAAGTAAGGCGTCAGTGAAATAAGCTTTCCGTTTATTGGGGGACGGGCGGCACGTTCGCTGTGTTGTGCTGCTCTGTGAGAAATAAATTAAAAATCGTGGTACTGACGTGAACGTCTTTCTATTTTCAACTTTTTAAATTAAATTTGACAATGCAATATCTATATAAGATGTATATATATATACATATATATATATATATATATATATATATATATATATAATATTTTTCCGAAAACAAATTTGACAAAACAACGTACTAAAAAGTTTTTTTTTTTAATCATTGTGAAGAGATATTCCACAATTATATATAAATATATATATATATATATATATGTGTGTGTGTGTGTGTGTGTGTGTGTGGGTGTTTGTATATCACTTTTGACACAATTGAGTTAATTATACAGAACATTATGAGATAACTAAAGATTTTTTAAATCTGTTTAATTACAAACTTTATGAACACGTATATTTTTAAAATATCCAATGACTTTACTTATTATTATACTGAAAGTTGATTATATTTGTCAACAGTTAAAAGTATTATTTAGTTTAAAGTTTAAATTCTAATAATCAGTAATAAAAACTATATTACTTTGTGCATTACGATCCTCATGAATAAAACGGTAAGACGTTTTCTTATAATAAAAATGGTTTAGCTATTAAGATTAATAATTGTAATTGTAGAATAAGCTTCATGTAATAGTTTAGTATGTAGCTTTTAATTGTCACGGTGAAAATTTATTTCATGAATATATTATATCATTGTTATATGAAATTAAATATTTGTATTTTGTAAAAACAAGACCAAATAGCAATTTAATGATAGTTATAAGGTAATCATTCTACAAATGTATTAAGTAATATACTGGAGTACATGCAAAAGTATGTACAATTTTCTAATAAGCTTTAAGAGAATAGTTATATGAACTGTTTAATCTTTTTGATCAATAAAGAAATAAATTTCACTAACTGAAATAAAGAGAGGCAAAGTTACTTCAAGAATTTAAATATTTCAATTCTTGATCCTATCAGCGGAGCCTCCAAACAGATTAAAGTCTATTGTTCTCTTATCTATAGACGTGAACTTTACAAACTTCTGACGTGATGATGGCGCCGCTTCAGACTGCAGAGTCTATACTTTAAGCTCTAACTAAAGGAGGATTACTAAAAATAATACTGATCTTAACTTTACTCGCCAACTCTATGATTTGGTATTTTATCTATTAGCTGAGCCGGTTTGTAAATAGTTAAAACTAAAAACCAGCTACATCGCTGAAGAGGCATTGTGTGAAAATTTGTTGTGTATTTGAATTTATACATATAATAAAATAGTAATCAGTAGCATTGCAATACAACGTGGCAATGGTGCTAGGATTTTGGGCACATTGCCTTGTGGCCAAGATATTGGGCTATTAGAATGCTTTTTTTAGTTATTCTTAATTTACCAAATATTATTATATTAAATATAATGTCTATATAAACCCTTAATCATATCAAATTTGTAGGTACATTACTTTTTTCAACTATTGGGGTTTACTTTGTGTTATACTGTGTTAAAGTATACATATATACTAATTTAGTTTAGTATTTATAAAAGCGGTAGGGAGCTTTGAGGTCAAGTTCCTAACTACTAGAAACTGCCGGCGCAGCTAGTAGTAAATAAAAATAGGTTTCTATTATACTAATAGTATACACAACTTCAAATATGTGGGCTACATAAATTGCGAAGTAAAGCACGGAGAAATCGCTTTTGACATTTTCCTCTTCTTGGGGCGTGCTGACTTTTAGATGCTTGCATAGTATATCGCATCCAAATAACTTTGTATTGTGTTATTTTATATTCCACCTAATTACATAGCAACGAAATTGTGATACTTTTGGTATAACATGCCTTCATGTACGGTAATCCCTTCCGAACAGGAGGAACATACGTTTGTATGATGCATGAGCTTTTTCGCATTATAAAATTATTATTTTCTCTATTTATCTACTAAAGCATCGATTTGGAAACTTGTTTGAATTTATTAACGTCCAAAAATTGCTGTATAGATAAGTTTAAAACTCATTTATTCTAAACTTCACATATATGTTTCATTTATCTTACTCATATAAATTTAATTCGTTCTATAGTACAGTTACAATGAAAAGTTATCGAATATTCCTACATATCCCAATTGCGATAGGTACACGTATCGCATATATTTTGCACGATGTACGATAATCGCATTACGAATTTAAATTCGTATATTGTATCTCGGCTATCAGATATCGAGTTTCCTTAAAATATTTTAACGATTCGCCCGAGACGATTAAATTTCCTTGGCATGAGGAACAACAACAAACGAAATGGATTACTGCGTACATTCTGTTTTCTTATAAATTTAATGTTAGCTAGCGTGTTATTTAACAGCGGATACTCTTGATATTTGAGCAATTAAATTATTATTTTATTTCTATCTTGAACTATTTCAAAGAGGCATTGAATTCGTTTCAATCATGTCTTATATTAAAAAAAATATTGATAAGTAATGACATTCTAAATGAGTAGTTGAAACATTGACGGCTCGGTAATGTCGCGTTCAGATATTATAAACGTGTGTTTCAATCTCTGGCCAAAGGCCGGAGCTTTAGATGAAGGAAAACATCGTAGTGGTAAAGTAGCATATTGGTTGAGAATTTTTTAATGCCATTCTGGGTAGACTCTATCGTCAAGTTGAAAATATCTCGCCAAGCATCTATTGGAATGCCATGACAGGTATCATCTTGGACCACGTCGTTACTTAACATTATGTGAGATTGTGTTTCAAGCCCAAAACTTACGAAGAATAAATAAAACGGTCATGTCTTGCTCGTATAAAATTTCAGTTACTGTATTAAATAAAATATAGGTAATACAAATGATCAGTATATTAATTAATCTATTTTTTTTACCCTATCGTGAAGGTATAAATATATCTGCATTTGATAAATATATTTTTATTCAGTCACTCTTAATCGCTTACGAATATAGAAACCAATATTATAAAAGCACTATGCTAATTAATTTTGTTTTTGACGCAATAAAAGGCCTATATATCTACCGTCAACAAGCTGTACTTAAAATACATTTTATCTATATTTATTATGTTACCGTCGTCAACCACAGTGACATTAATATTAGCTGAGGTTATGATCAAACCCTAAATTGAAATAAAAAAGTTCAGTACGGTTTTTTCCTGTTTGTCTATCAGCTTTCCTTTTTTGTTTTTGCTCCTGAGGTGTTCAATAAAAGCAGTTGTTAATTATTCTCCTTCCTATTATTTTTTTTATATATACTTTATGATATAGTAAGCAATACTACTATTAAGTTGTAATCAATATTTTAAAACTACTATAATTTGCCTATTACCTACTATATCCCTATACCGGCCTACTTAGATCCAATGAGTAGTACACTTCCTTTTTTTGTAGTTAAGGTTTTAGCGTTATAGCCATAATCTCACCTGATCTTATGTGATGATACGGCTCAAGTTGGTAGACACGTTAAACCTAAGGAGAAACTGGCTCTCAAGTACTACTGAGGGACACACCAATTGGTATTTAGCGGCAGATTTTCAACTTAAGAGTGGTTGCTAGCCAGGCGGGCATTAGATAAATCCCTACCTACCACCATGCTATGATTTCCTCCCGATGTTTTCCTTCAACGAAAGCTCAAGCTCATAGTAGGTGGATTCGAACTCACGTCCCTTGACGCGAAGTCGTACACACTACCACTGAGCTAAAATTTGCAATATGTATACATTGCACACCAATAGTACTAATTAACTGATAATTCGAATAATCAATCATAACGGAAATTTTGCTAAGTTATATAAAACTTTTAATACTATATTTGCTAATTAAGAAATGCAATGATTAAAGAATAATTTCGAAATTTAAATAGGTAAATATACAATTCAAATAGATAATTTATTTTTACGAAATTAAACTAAATATGATATGTTATACAAAATAAGATTGTATTTTGTATTTCAGCAGGTAGTATAATATATTTTGTATATGACTTGTTTATACACATGCTATGTCAATCGAAATGAATTAATCGGTATTTGTATGTTAACTAAATCACTGATCATGTGGAAAGGGTCCATAAAAGTCTTGTTACTTGGTGGTGAGTGGAATTTTCAATTAACGATGTCTGTTGCATCGTAAGTCCGAACACATAAAGTAAACTTGACAATTACTTTATAATAATTATTTTTGTAAAAGTAAATATAGAACGCAATGTAAGTAAAAAAAAACATTCATATACATGCCACGAGAAAGTTTTATTGATTATAATTTTTGTATGTAACCAGTGTATTTTTTTATTCGCATGAAACAGTAGTTTCATATATTAATATTTTATTCCTTTCGTCATTACCTTTAGATATTATGTCTTCTAATAACTAAACACTCATATTATTTAAAACATCATTTTCTAATCTAACTTTATGTTAAAAGCAAGGTGTAACCGGGTGAGGGAGTTTCGCTCGTGAATTTGCAAATATATTATCTGGGAACTGTTATTATTCAACTCTGCTTAGGGAACTTCGTTCAGGACCATATTGCGAAAGTTTTCATTTTTCTCTAACCCAGTTATGATGTCAGGGTTTTGGGCTCAGTCGGCGTCAACTTCTCAAGGCGATGAAATTTTATTATCACCTTTCAATACTTGAAGAATTCCCGATTTATTTTACCATACAAAAATTGGATAAGTTAAAATTGGCTGCCGTTCTATCTTGTGCCAAAAGATGGAAAATTGAATTAGTGGTTTTTTATTTACTTGAAATTTAACATAACAGCACCACGGAAAATTACGTATATCGGTAAAAAACAAATGTAATGTTATCTTTTTTTTTTATCTCGAGGTACTATTCTGAATAATTAAAGCGAAATAAAAGTAGTTTATTCAGTTTACATTCTAATGAGCAAACAACAATGTCAAAAAACTACTTCTACCGGTTCAGAAAACATGCTAGTTCCCAAGAAGAGCCGACAGAAACAAATAATATAGATTATATAAATATAATATAGATTTTATAATAATATTTTTACTCAGATATAAGAATTGATACTGTGTAAACACAGTATGTAAGTTTCTCCAAAAATAAATTTAATTTTAATGGCGGTATTCAAAGGGTAACGTTAAAACACTAAATTCTTGAAATTAGTTTTCGCGAGATTGCATATCCTAAATTGTTCGACCAGCGCGTTTCTGTAGTCTAAATATAATATCTGCGTCAGTTGCTGGAACACACCCTAGTTCATCAAACTATGGATATAGAATTTAATTAATCTCATTGCAGCGAACAAAGTATTTCGAAAATGTTTTGATAATTACGTTATAACTGCAAACTAGCATGTGCTGAGTAATAATAATCATTCTAGAAATGAATATAATCAGTTTTGGAAATCTTCGATCAAACGTAAATAGAGAAACTGAAGTTCTTTGGTATAATTTCAACATGGAATATTCTTTAAGTATTTTATGGTAAATAACTCTACGGGTTTTATTTCAAATTTAAGTTGAAAAATAATTAACAATAAAGTTATATTTTTAAAAGGTCCATAATTCAGTTGTTGAAACAGTGATGGCTCAGTGGTAGCATGTACTGACCAGCGTCGTCCGACGTGATTTCGAATCTCTGCAATAATTGAGTTTTTAGTGAAGGAAAACATTGTAAGAAAACTATACCACCACAGAAGAGTATTTTTTAATCACCATCTATATAAGTATGTTCTCCACTAGGCCAAGTTTGATACTGTCTTGAGCTACATCACTTAACATCAAGCCAGAAATCATCATCATCATCACAAAAACTATGTGTAGCATGTAAGGCATCCTAACCTCAAATATTGAGACCAGAGCGCGATTTCTTTCTCGATTTTGCGATTCATCTCCTGAAGATGACAATAATATATAATAGTAGTTGAGTAGATTTACTAGTAAAACAGAAGACTTTTTGAAATAAATAGGAAATAATATAAGGAAATACCATATTTCATCGTTACCATCGGTATTTTATTTGATTTATGAATATATGATGGTCTATAATATCTTAAATGTTGAAGTGTATTCTACTTTGCACTTCCGTTTATACTAAAGTTATCTTCACTATACTTCAAAATTTAATTATGGATTTACGCAAAGCAACGTCTTCATAAGTCAAATATATGGAATATCATTTAATATTTTGTGATGTTTTAGCTATTTAATTACTAAAGTTCAAGTTTTATTTACTTTAAAATAAAATTACCTTATATTAAATTATGTTCCCTCGTGCACTGGTGTTTTTTTTTGTTTATACGGCAATTACTGCGTTTAGCAACATCAATGTTTATCCATCATCGCTATCAATTGTGACCACTCGGTAGTGTGAAGAATGTTGTATGGTTAGTTACTCAACTAACCATACAACATTCTTGAACAGCTTGCTTTTTTCGAGAAATCAAATACTCTATTTTTTTTAGTTTTAATAAGATCAAAAACTGTTTGTAACATCAAGTGTAACATTAGTCATATTGACATGTGTTATTTAGGGATCAACCGATATATGTCCAGTAATCAAGCCGGGTGTTAGGGATCTCTAACCGACTGAACCACAACCACCACACAGTAAACGAATAACAGTGAATTTTTGGTTTACCACGATTCAGCTCCCACCAATGTATACTTGGGAAGAAGCAGCTCGGCAGGACTTTAGATTGTATTAGCTTGTTATTAGGTAGTATCATAAATTTACAGTGCTAGCATAAAATAATTAAACCCAATTATTTAATTCGATACCGTGAATATTACATTTTATATAAATATATTATTATTATGATATAATAAAGATATAATGTAGGAGCATATCTACTATGTAATATCACTATTTATTGTTATTAACACCCTAAACTTTGTTGAATAATTGCCAAGTATAAAGCAGCATAACGACTTCACTTGCATATTATTTTATGTTTCAACGTAAGGTGTTGTGTAAAAGTATAAATTTTATTTACAAATTTTCTTGTACCTTAATGTTATCTGAGTCCATAAATAATATTTATAAGGAAATAGGGTTATTAAACAAGAATACTGCATTACACTGCATACTTATAAAAGTTTATACTGCCATAATATGTTAGTGTTAATGCATTTCGTTCATCTGCATCACACACGCTTTATATCTGTAACAGTGACGCTAGTACCCATAAAGTACTGTCCATATCCGTTGCATACAAAGTGCAAACTCACTAGCTGTGCCCACGAATCCGTTCGCGTAGAACTAAAAATTATCTACAATTTTGCTCGTTTTTGTAACTTTTTTCAGTACAGCTTTGCTCCTATTGGTATTAGTGTGATGTTAAATAGCCTAAAGCAATCTGCAATGAATACTCTAGCAGATAGATATATAATATTTGAAATCCGATTGGTGGTTAAAATTGCAAATAAACAAACTTTTCCGCTTTTTAATAGAGATACAGATATGTGCGTATATTACGTTTTATGTAAGTTGCCTGTACACTTTTCTTATAGTAAATTTAATTTACGATAATTGATGCTATTGCTAAGTATTCAAAATTATCAGTTACAATTTACATATAGGTTTAATATATTTTTTAGTAGTGATATAATTGTATCAGCGTATGACTTTCCAAAATAATATAGTATTTATAAATAATAAATATTATTATTCAATAAATAATAAATTATTATTTAGATGATCGAACATTATAAGTGATTTACGAAGATACTATGTAGATAAACTGATAAAAATACAAATCGGAGCACTCGTTATATAAAAAGCAATTCTATAGATAATGTATCTATATATACATGTTTATATAAAAAAAATCACTTCATAATAAAAAAATTATGTTAAAAAAGGAAGCTCTACTGAAATGTTTTCACGTTTCCTCGCGAGTAGGTTTTCAGAAATAATTTGTAATATAAATATCGAAACAAAATATTATGGTTAGCAATATCGGAAAATAAAATTGGTATAATTTATGAATAAGCAAAAACATTCATGAGCATCGGAAATGTTTTCTTTCATAAATATCAAAGTGCTACCGTACTTCAGAAATAATCAGTCGTAAGACGTAAGAATGTATCACAAGTTAAGGAGTATAAATAATGTATTATTATGAAGGTTTCTGCTATATTTATCTTTGTAATGTACTTACTTTACTTACTAATGTGAAATGAAGTCAATATTTTTAACATTAAAACTCAATGGGAATTCATATAAATTTGATATGTAGCTGGTATATGTCCAATTCTTTTTATAGATGATAGGTTTAAGTTATGACTAAGAACTCTCCTGATGTTAAGTGACGATGTGGCCCAAAATAGTGGACACACTAAGCCTAATGGAGGGACTGACTCTCAAGTGAAACTGCCGGAACACATCTATAGGTACTGGCGACAGATCTTCAGCTCGAGAGTCATAGTTGGCCAAGCGGGCATTAAAAGTAACCCTACCAACATGTTATAGTTTCATCACTGTTTTTCTTCACTGAAAGCTCAAGCTCATTGCAGGTGGATTTGAACCCACGTCCCTTAACGCGATATCCGTACATACTACCACTGAGTCGTCATCGCTTATATGATCTATATCATGAAAGGTAACTATCACTTCTGAACTTAACCAATATTATTTAATAATAAAAGGGCTTGTAACAAAAAAAAATACCCGACAAAAAGCCGTCATATTGTCGTATTTTGACCATAAGTGTAGTCAATGTTATGCTAGTAAGCAATATGAATATTCGTAAATATAATAATGATAAAGACTCACGCTATTTGTTCAACGCAACTAGACGATCTTTAGTGCATTATTAGTACTTGTCACTATTGTGATCACAAGTGACCCAACCCATTTACGATTTGGATTCATAACTAATATTTCGAGTTTATTGTGGCATCTTAATCTCGTATTTAGTGGCAACATGTTTAAATATAATTATACTTAATATTACATAGAATGGTAGAATAGCTTCCAAGGAATTTTATGCAAGCTAACAATTTAAGCTCAGAGTGTTCAAACTATATCATGTAAAAAGCCACCAATATATACAACACATAACATAGAACCATATGAAGCAAGTTTGTAAATTAAAACTAATATTTCATCATGAGAGATTAAGACCCATATAAAAACTCCCACGCTAGCGGGATCTTAATCTATCTTATGTTTGCTTTGTATTTAATGCCTACCAATTTTAACCTACTAATTAAAAAAAAAAAATTTTTTTTTTTTTCATTATTACATTCGGTGTAATTTTTAAACGATATACGAGTATCAGCGATATGGAAACTTTCACCAGTACTGTAATATATATTGCCTTTCCTGAAATCCGATTATGTTTGATTGTAACACGAATAGTAAGAATTTACGGTACCTATGGTAAGACACGAAAATTCTGTTTGATTTGATCGCCACCACCATACACGCGTTCTAACATCGGCTAGTGTGTCTTCAGAAATCAAACGGAATTTTTCCGAATATATCGTGATCACTACGCACAGAGTGATAAATCCGTCCTAGTGATTGTCTTTTGATTTGTCAATGTACATCTAGATGCCATGAGGCTTACAGATTGGTATGACAGCTACTTATTGCTGATCCATAAATGACCATCGGTGTTATCACAAAGTACAGATCTCAGCTTAGCTTTGCAAAGGCATAGTGCCGTCACATTGTCACGCTACTATTAAAAAACATATCTACCTCAATATTACACTGACAATTGCACTAATTTAGAGTACACCAAAACAGAGTATTACTTTTCAGAAATTTAAAAATCAGTACGTATTATTAGAACAGGTTTAAATAATTAGATTAATAATAAATAGTTGTAAATCAACTATGAAACAGAATATAACAAAACAATAATTCATGTAAAATCTTAAATGGGTCATGGTACATTATTGCAATTTATTTGAAATTTATTTTGATAGTGTATAAAGTTTGTCAGAGCGGATAAGTTTTCAGTTTTTCTTTTTTACGTAGACATTTTGCAATATGGCTCACGTTCGTAAAGTTCAGGGGTGACCCGGTCAAAAGAGTTCAAGGAATGTGGAACTTCGTTATTCAACCCTCCTCTTCTTTATAGTATAAGTTACAGTTACGATGACAGAGAGAATTTATTGTTTTTGTAAGATAATTTAATATTTCCATAGTGGAAGCGATTTTTTTTTGGTATCCAGGACTGCGACAAGACTAACCGTAATATATTGTCAGTGCAATATACATGAATACTACGAAATATTTTCCGGTTGTGTACTGTGGCAAATACGATAAGTGAGATAAGGGTGCTGACCTTGATATATCTTTTCTTCTTTTTTCCTTGATTACAATGCTCTCCTCACAAGTTACTGAGCTGATTCACATGAATCTGTTTTTAAACTAATTTAATTTTAAGTGTAAACTCTTGTTAGGTTTTCATATTCGTTTAGTTATATAAGGTAACATATAGACCTTGTTATGAGCATTATAGTAAATTTAAGACGGCAGTACTATTGAAACATAGTTATAGATATGTATAAACATAAAAATAACTTAATGATTTCTTATGTTTACGCGAATATTATTCATTGAAATAAAACTAATTTAAACGGATTTTATCGCGGTTATTTATTAACTTTTGATCCCGACGTTTCGAAAGCTTTTCAGCCTTCGTGGTCACGGGGCGGACTGAGGTGTAGGTTGTACAGAAAAGTTCATGTTACTGTGTCTACCTTCAATTTAATTTTTGTTATTAATAGAGTTCCGATCTACGCAGAAAGAGCTCACAGTGTCTTGAGGTCTGGCAATTGGTCTTTTGGGTTCCGATTTAATTAAATGTATAATCGGATCCCATGCTTGTGCTAGCTTCCAACCATCTTATCTATTGAAATTTGGGTGTTTTTTTAATTTCAATAGCCTCACGAATCATCCTAAGTAGGAATCGATGTTCTTTGGCAAGGATTTGTGGCTTGTCGAATCTAAGATAATGTTTGGAGCCTTCTTCTGAATGTTCAGCAAGTGCAGACTTCGTAGAGCGTCGGTGTTTAACGTCAGCTATGTGTTCTTTTACGCGGGTCCCTACATTTCTTTTGATTTAACCGATATACGAGAGCCCACAGTCACATTCGATTTTGTATACCCCCTGTTCTTGTAGAAATATATGACACCTGACAGGTGGTAAAAATTGACTAATCTTCTTGGGCGGCTTAAAGTAAGTTTTAATTAAAGCACGCTTCGGTACATAGCCAATCTTGTCTGTGGCCCCTCTTACAAAATGTAATACGACAGGTACACGTTCTACTGTGGCTGGTTTCACTCGACCGGATCAGTCTTTAGGCCATACTGTGTACAGAAAAATGACCCATACAGATAAATACCTGAATGGTGAATCTCACCACCATCCGAAACAGTTAGCTACCGTGGGTAAATCTTTGTTTCAGAGAGCAGGAATCTGTGACGAGGAACATCTGGCTGCTGAGCTACAACATGTCAAGCAAGTACTGCGAGATAACAAGGTCCAAATTCCACGCCGCCGTCACGGAAACCGAGTGAAACCAGCCACAGTAGAACGTGTACCTGTTGTGTTACCTTTTGTAAGAGGGGTCACAGACAAGATTGGCTGTGTACTGAAGCGTGCTTCAATTAAAACTTAATTAGAAGATTAGTCAATTTTTACCACCTGTCAAGTGTCATATACCTCTACAAGAACAGGGCGTATACAAAATCGAATGTGACTGTGGCCTCTCGTATATCGGTCAAACCAAAAGAAATATAGGGACCCGCGTAAAAGAACACATAGCTAACGTTAAACATCGACGCTCTACGAAGTCTGCAGTTACTGAACATTCAGAAGAAGGCTCCAAACATTATCTTAGATTCGACAAGCCACAAATCCTTGCCAAAGAACACCGATTCCTACTTAGGATGATTCGTGAGGCTATTGAAATTAAAAAACACCCAAATTTCAATAGATAAGATGGTTGGAAGCTAGCACAAACATGGGATCCGATTATACATTTAATTAAATCGGAACCCAAAAGACCAATTGCCAGACCTCAAGACACTGTGAGCTCTTTCTGCGTAGATCGGAACTCTATTAATAACAAAAATTAAATTGAAGGTAGACACAGTAACATGAACTTTTCTGTACAACCTACACCTCAGTCCGCCCCGTGACCACGAAGGCTGAAAAGCTTTCGAAACGTCGGGATCAAAATTAGTAAATAACCGCGATAAAATCCGTTTAAATTAGTTTTATTTCAATAAAAATAACTTATTTCCATAATATATGTTAGTTTTATGCTAATAGAAAATAATCGACGAGATCGATTAATTACATTTATTATTTTTCGGTAAGGAATAAAAACAGTATAAAGGCTCATGGGTTAGATAGCTAGTATTCCTATTTAAGTAAATTTCATTATTTGAGGATAGAAATATTTTTAGGAATTATTAATTCGGTAATATGTTGAATTTCGTACGTCTTTTTAATGGTGGAAAACGATTTAATCACATTATTTTATTGAACAACATTTTTATTTGGTTTTGTATTCCATTTTGTGAAAAATATATAATTTGACTTCGCTGGATTTGAAGAAATAATAAGCGAAAACAGAGTGTTTAAAATACATTTCTTAGTTATCACAAAGTGGACTGGTTAAATACATATAGAAGATAAATTTGCTTTGTGGCGTTTTCAAATAACCCACAACGTATATTTTACTACTTTACTACCAGAACCAAAATAGCACTACATTTGAGATAAAGATAGTAGGTATATGACGCCTTTTTGTCAAACATATCCAATATCGTTTATTCATAAAGATAGTAATTAAAATGTAAAAGAAATAAGAAGGACAAAAACTTTTGTAAGTGTACTTGCATTTTATTTATTCCAAAGTAAAACTCTAAAACGTTTTGCTAATTAGAGTAAGATGGCATAGGAGACGCTGCAATGCAGTGTTTGAAGTAATTCCCAGTAATATCCTTAAGACAATGCCGGGAAAACTAGCACGATTATCTGACGCAAGCACTCTGAATTAAAGTTAGTATTCTCATGTCATTTTTAACTACGTAAGTGGTATGTATAAAGTTTAAATTAATGGTCTACATGTACAGATATTTGTATTTGCATAAAATTATGATTGTCTAGTTAAGTTAGTACTCTGCCATGCATCTATCCATCATATTGCCATGTTACTACTACATACAATAAAATCGGTATTACTAAAGAAAATGTTTTTAAGAACGCAATACATCAGATCGACTTGGGGATTACATTTGATAATTTAAAAGCCTTTGTCTTTACTATGTAGTTACGCAATAAATATTTTTTGTGTATTGGATTTTGGAATGTTGGAATAAAACTTGGTTTTCGTTGAATATAAATTGTCTATGATCAGAAATTTACATACGTAATCAAACTTACTTCTAGGTAGAAACTACCTAGCTGTGTGTATTCTTCGTTTATATGGTCGTGTTCTGTGGAGTTTTTCCATATAATGTTTATCGCTACTTTTACCATAGTACCGTTCGCCATTGGCTGTTTATTGATCCTCATACCTTAAATTTGAAATTGTCTGGGACATTCAGATGTCAGAGAAGATTCCTACCGTGAACGTGCCGAATAAGGAATGAGATCCTTGTTGTTAGTACACGTAGCACAGTGACCGCTTACCATCAGCAAATCACATGATTTTTTGGCACCGTGATATTATAAAAAATATTAATTCAAAAGCAGCTTTCAGATTTCTACACTGTGATTTAGAAGCCATTTCGTATATTTTTTATATACAAAAATATAAAATCTCGCTTAGTTAAGTTACTGATTGCGACCCTTGTTAAACGTTAGATGGCCAAAAAATTCACCGGCATGATTATTTTCTCTGTTCAAGTTTCTCGTTACGGCTAAATTATTAATATTAACCCACCATCTCCCTGAAAACCTTGATTTTAAAGCGTCTCTAATAACTTAAAGACACTTCTTTTTATTTTCGTATTTTAGGAAATTCTTTATGCCAATTTATATTAAATTCATAGCCAGCTCTATCAACAACTTTATGCCCGTAGTCTTGAATTATGTTTAAAATATTGTAAGAAACAATTTCTAAATTTTGTGGATATGATATTATTATGCTAGGTATAAGTGTTATTATGAAAAGCTTTTTGTTTGTCAATTGAACTAATTAATGATATTGTCATAATCATAATGTTTTAACATATTGGATGACTAATGGTTAACGAAGCGCGCACTTAGGTTATCATGAATAAACTAATGTCACAGGTTATCTATCTATACATATGGGAAATCTGTAGATTTAGAACATGTCCTGCCGACGCACGTATAGTCCTAAACTTTAAAATTAGTATATAACCGATATAAAACACATACAGCGTGATGCAGGTACATGTTATTCATGTATATTAATTTAAAAAAATAAAAGTTAAAAAAAAACTAAAAATACACGCTTTTTATAGAAAACTGAACTAAAAAAATAGAAAATAACTTTTAATAAATTTAAATTAAGAATATTGTTAAAAAATTTAATAAACATAAATTAAGAATAGTGTTAAAAATTTCAATAAATATAAATTAATAATAGTGTATATAAAAAAAATTATTTTGTTTAAAAAAAAACGTGGGGTGCTTTTAAGATTATCAAATGATAATCACTCTACTCATATCTGTCGATAAAACATTTATAACTATTGACACCATGCACCCCACGCTTTTTTTTAAATAAAATACTTTTTTTATTTACACTATTCTTAATTTATGTTTATTGAATTTTTTAACACTATTCCTAATTTAAATTTATTATATACAAAAATATAAAATCTCGCTTAGTTAAGTTACTGATTGCGACCCTTGTTAAACGTTAGATGGCCAAAAAATTCAACTTATTTTCTATTTTTTTAGTTCAGTTTTCTATAAAAAGCTTGTTTTTTAGTTTTTTTAAACTATTATTTATTTTCTAATCTTTAGTTTGCTTTATTTATAATAGCTTGTTTTTTTTTAATTTTAAACTATTATTTGTTTTAATCTACTATTATTTAGTTTGGTTTTCTATAAAAAGCGTGTTTTTTATTTAAAACTATAATTTGTTTTGTAGAATTAAGTTTATTTTTAGTATTCGAAAATTTGTTAATATTAAAGAAATCGGCTAAAGATGGTGATTGGAAATTAAAATATCAATTTCTGTCTTATCGACTATAGAGAAAAATTATAAAAAATTAAAATTAAGTTTCTTGCCTTATCGTCTATAGATGAAAATTATATAAATTAACAAAAATCTTATTTTACGAATTGAAAAATGGAATACTTTTTATCAAATTAGTGTATTTTCATCGGTCCTCGAGAAATCTACGAATTATGAACGAAATCTGGCCGTTTAAAGTGTGTTCAAATCGCGCCCAAAAGAGTCGGTTACAAACATACAAACAAACATACAGGTGAAGTTAATAAAAAGCTTTTAATGAATTATTTAATTATATTTTTATCAATGAAAATTATTGCTCTTTATTATGAGAACAAGTTGTATAAATTAACCGAAAAGAAAAATAAATATCACAGTTGCCCTGGCAGCGCCAACTTATGACATTGCTGTCAAACTCTGTTAAGTTCATTTTCTGTCCCGTTTCTGTGTTGTAAGCGCATCGCTCTGCAACTACTGTACAGATTTCAATGAAATTTGGCAGGGTGGTAGCTAATATTACGGATCAACATTAAGGATAATTTCATCCACATAACGATAGGGTTCCTACGCGACAGTAGATAAAAGTTAAAATTTTGTACTAATTGAACCTTTGCGCGGATTTTCATACTATTTAGTTTGTTATTTTACTTTTTTTTTTCGGTAGTAGAAAGCCATTGTATATTTGTATTTTTCTACCAAAAGTTTTATTTTTTGTACAGGTAAGTGTAATTAATAAACACATTATTAAATGCTGAGAAACGAGACATCTGTCGGATTTTAAGTAATCACGATTATATTTTGAAGCGATGATAGCTAGCTTCAGTGGTAGTGTGCACGACTTCGCGTTAAGGGACATGGGTTCGAATCCAAGCACCTACAATGAGCTTGAGCTTTCGGTGAAGGAAAACATCGTGAGGAAACCATAGCATGGTGGTAGGGCTTTTTCTAATGCTGTCCTGGGTAGCTACCACCCTCAAGCTGTAAACCTGCCGCCAAATACCAATAGGTGTGTTCCGGCAATAGCACTTGAGAGCCAGTTCCTCCACAGGTTTAGCGTGTCTACCAACTTGGGCCATATCGTCACTTAAGATCAGGTGAGATTATGGCCATAACGCTAAATCTTAAGTATAAAAAAGAGGATTTTTTATAATAAAATAAACTCCAAAATTAACCGATTTATGAAGCCACGGTACACATATTATTAAATATTGAAAAATACGTCTGTCATCTATCGAAAATACATACCGGCTTCGTGTATTTTTAGGATAGGTATGATTATATATATACAAAATCAAATTTTAATACTGTATATTTGTTTTAATTATAATCGGACAGATATGATTTCGGAATAGAGACTGTACATTATTTTATTTTGGGTATTTTGTCTCGCTGATTTATTGATTTTTATTTAATCTACAAGTACCACTCTAAAACTACTGAGATATATTTTGATCAAATCAACCTCGGTGGTAATTAATGCTTTAGATTAAAAAAATAGTTTCTTCAGGTTAGTAAATGTGCTTCTGCAGAGATTTAATGAAATATGCTTTTATCGGTAGCTAACAAATTAATTAAAAATCTTTACTGTTTCGTCTTTCTGTAATATTGGAGCATTAAAATACAGTACCGAACAAAATGACATGATATATAATTTAATCTATCTTATATCTATACATATAATAAAACTGTAATGATAGAAAATATGTACATACATTTTTTTTAAGTGGATTCTACTTTATTATAAATACAGAAGCCCAAAATATGTTTTTTATCTATTATTATTTTATATATATTAATTCTAGAATTAATTACTAAATAGCCGTAACATAGATATATTAGACTTATCTATTGATTATATTTTTGGAGGATTGATTATAGCTAACCAAAATGTAAAAAAAATAGCAATCGGTAAAACCATTTTGGAGTTTTAGCGAGAATAAAGAACATCGCTTTCAGGTGATACGAAGTTCATGTGATCTACTAGTTTTATCATAAAATAAATATTTTAAGTAAAAAAAAAAAAAAAAACATCGTTTTCCTCTTCTTTTCCGTCGATGATACAATAATTTGATTCCGATTGAATATGATTGAGTTCAACCTGAATTTGATCACCCTATATCCGTTTAAACTATATGCCTATACATCAGCGAGTTATGCAGAAGTACCAGAATAAATGTATGATAATTTATATTACAGGACACTCGCATTGGCTTGGCATATTTACTTGAAACAGTCACTTAAATTTGAAGTAGGTTCAGTGATTTACAAATAGACCCTGGCAGTTTATTTTCAGGTGGGTCAGTAGTCGGTGGATAGATGTCGGTATTAGTTCTCCTAATGATAGTTTCGTTTGATACTCTACTGTGAGGAAAGCCTGTAACTTGTGTGTGTTTAATTAAACTCTTTCGACTTTTTAGTAGGCTTCTGTGAGCTTGGTAATTACAGAGAATGTATCGATAGTCGGTTTCTTGTTTTTTTTTCTTCTATATTTACAAGTACAACAGATAAATATGGCAGTAGGATTTGAACAATACTTGCTATGAACGATTACAGAGTTCCCGACGCTGCACAAAAATATAGTTTTGGACTGCAATATCATAGATAGATAAAATATAACTTTGACTTGTAATTAGTCGTAAGCTATCAAATACAGAAAGTTATATTGAAATCTGCCTATTTACAACAAAATTTTAACTTTAATTTTTACCTTAGAAGAATTCTTTCGTTTTATTATCAAATTATCAAAATTGTGTTATTTTTACTAAAAAGTATTTATTGTGGTAACTCAATTCAACATATTCGCATCATTGCGAATTATCACCCAATTTTATATAGAAAATAAATATACACACGAACACACCTTGCCAATTTGATTGTTGAATTATTCATGAAGTCTCACATGAGCTCTGGGCAAGGGTTGAGGGAGTAAGAGACTCTCCAAATACGCTCACACGGGGGGCGAACGAAACGAAATAGGCAACCGAGACACGGCCATGTCGAGGGTACAAATAAAAAAAATAAGAACTTATTATCCCTGAAAGAAGGCTGAAGTGTCATTAGTATTATGTGAGAGAGAATATAATGTTGGCAGAGCTGATTATGCAGTATGTCTGTCTGACGACGAATAAGGTACTTACTTTTATTCAGCTATACCGAATAAAATACAAAAATAACAATTCAGTGTATAAGTTTTATGCAATTAATTGAGGATCTTTTACTTATCGGTATTGGTAATTGGGGGTTACAACACGCAATTAAAATTGATAATTAAATATTATTAAGAAATACAGTAAAATATGTCACTATAAAATTAAGAGAAGCTTTATTCTTTATTTATTTTTTTCTATTCACTATTCATATATACTCAATTCAAAACAAACTTTGCTATTAAAAAGGTTTTGTGGTAAACGGATCATTACCTTTTTCAAACATAATAAATTAAAATATAATAAATAATGATAGATGTTAGTTTGACAGCTTCCATAAAAGTAACAAGTTAAATTAATGAATACCCTATGGCCACTGTAAATCATTTGCTGCCAACGGCCCATGAGTTCTACGCAGAATTGCAACAACGCAATGATTTGGCTGAAAGACGACGACATAAAAGATTTCTCGCCATATTACTGTTACAACGTATTGCTAGGGGTTATCTAATCAGGAAACATGTTGCGTGGCTGTCAAAGAATGCCACAATCATTCAGTGTGCCTTTAGGGTTCATAGAGCACGTAAAGCTTACAGAGCAGCATTAAGAAGAGCTGTGAAATATAAGCACGGTAGACATTATGACAGAGCTGCTAAAGTTATTCAGGTAGATATTCGAGATATTTCTTTACACTTTTAATAATAGAAGTATCATAACTCAATAATTTTTCTACTTCGCTTGTTGTAATATCTTGATAAACTAATACCTTTTAGCTATTACTTTATTTAAGAGAAAAATATATTTTTTATCCAATCCCATTTAGTAGCCATACTAACGCGAGAAATAATATGTCAGTCCATTGTAATCAGTAGGAGACTAGAATATAAAAAAAATATTTTTATTTGTATTACGAGTACATATTATTCCTACTTCCTTGTCGATTTTGGCACCGTCGACCATTTTCATTAATTTTAGCAACTACGTTGTGTACGCCTGTTTGTGATCGTATGACTACTTTTTTTTTTATGGAATAGGCGGCAAGAGGAGGCTCATCTGATGGAAAGTGATCACCGCCGCCCATGAACACCTGCAACACCGGAGGGCTTGCAAGTGCGTTGCCGGCCTTTAAACGACTTCTAAACGAGTTGACTGATAGACGTAAAGCTCATGTAATATATTTCTTTTATTAACACGATAGCTGTTTTCTGATATGTTATTGAGTGTTGTAGTCAAGTTATTCTGTTAGGCTAGCTACTTATATTGACATGCATTTCATGTTCAAATATATGTTTATATATATTAAATTTGACAGGCTCTCTGGCGAGGATATTACTCAAGACGCACAAAATTTTGTTATCGTTCATATCGTCGTTGGTTAGCTATTGTAAAAGAAAGAGGCGAAAGGATAGCTGCTGAAGCGGCTGAATTTAGAATCAGAAGCCGAGCTGATGATCTGAGAATTCTCGAAGAAGAAGCAAGACACTGGCTTGCATTTGTTGTATTCAAATTGCATCACTTATTGAGAACCTATGTATGTGCTGGTGTGTATTCACAACCGGCAACAACACAGTTATCAGAGTTTGAGATACTACTTAAATCTATCCACTACACTGAATATATGAAAAGATTGAAGCGTAAATATGATGAGTTCGTGAGAAAACACCGGCCGAGGTTTTCCAATAAGAGGCTATTTCCAATAATAGGGGACGGGACCGACTATTGGTACCTATCTTTAGCCGAAATGTATGAGTTAACTACTCCGGTACCTAAAAAAGAAGACACAAGACATGTTGCTAAGCATCACGGGGGTATTCATAAGGAACCATTTTTGTGGAGAAAAGTTAGGCCACCCAGTTCAATCAAAGGTAGAGGGCCATTTACACCAAAGTCACCATTACTACCACCGGCACCTTCACCTACACCAATACCTGGAGGAAAATCTTTGCCTAAACAAGATCCAAGGTTTCATCTCTATGTCAGACATTATACACCGCAGCCGGCCCTTTTTAATTATGTTGACTTTCATGTCAACGTTTTGTTGTCTAAAATGTGTTTAATTAAAAATAGTGACAAAAGTCACAATGCTCTTACCTAGAACAATGTATATTAGTAATCTAAAATAATAATGTAGTTTTGGCTATTATGGTAGTAGTGTATTTGAAAACACTTGGTTTTAACACGGTTTTGTATTATTCCTCCATTTATTTTTCTTGTTCGGAAATCCGTAATCAGGCTGCTAAGTTTGGAAGGGTCGTCCGGATGTTGCGAGCCACGAGCCTTTTGTTGTTTTGCTTTTGTTGTTGTGAATTTTACACTTGTAATTTATTTCAGGAAACGCCTTGGTGAGAAAGAAATTACGTTAAACTCTCCAAGGAAAATGTGTTTTGTAAATTAACATTTCGCTTGTATAGATTTTGAGGTCGATCTTTTGTGTTCTTTATTTGTTTTATCCCTAGTAACAAATCAAAATTTTTGTTCAACAATAATTCGTAAATAATTTGCAAAGTGGTAAAACACCACAACTGTATCTGACTCGATCGCGACTACCATACACGTGGTATACCACTGGCTATAGTGACACGCTTAGGTGTGTTTATCTCCGGTATCAGCAGATGAGTATCTGGTTACCAAGCGGAGAGATTAGAGACCTTATTCGACAGACCATCTTGCACATAGTGAACCTGCTACGGTGACTCTTATAGTTGTTATGTATCGGGTTCACACAATGCTTGTCCAGTTAGCGCAAGACTTCCAGACCAGTGTAACAGTAATGATGATTTATGCATTAATTTAACTCGATGGTCATTGTTATTGACAGGTAGTCCATCAACTACTAAACCTTCAGTATGAAGTGCACAAAAAATAGTTTTGTCCAAATTAAAAATAATCATAATGCGTTTTATGAATTTAGCGAGAATGCTTAATTGTTAAAGTAAAATTTCAAGGACGCTTCATGTTTAAGCATTTATTGTTTCATAAAAACATAAGGAAGATATATGTTATTCGCAGTTTTTACGATCCTCGTCACCCTTTTGCACGTCCTTTGTGAAAATTTTCACCTGTATCACGTGTACGTTACACGGTACACAATAACACAGGCAATTTTTTTAATACGTTTTTTGGAGAACTTTGGTGGTACCTGTCTTTATCTTGTTAAAACCTTATATCACCCGCAATTTTATAAACTGCATAGTATGTTAGTTAAAGTTAGTATTTAAATCAAAATTTATAAAATAATATCGGGATTTTATTAAAACAGAATCTATTCAACGCATTTGTATAAAAAAAAAACATGTAAATTGTCAATCAACATTAAATAGTTCACTATAGGCCTGTATACATAAATTCCTATATCACGTTTGTTGCTTTTAAAAAAATAGTTTACTTTTTATAATGGTTCAGAAATCATCGCACCAGCAAACCGATAAGGTTTTTTTAACTACACATCATTCATCAGAACAATTCGTGTGGCAGAATTGTTACTCTATTGTACGACTCCAAACTCATTTGTCTGACAACGCCTGTTTGACTCGGAAAATTTATTAGGGTCAGAATAATGCAGGTTGCGGGTTTCTGAACCGTCTCCTTATTGCACAGGCTGACTTAAGACGGGTACCCATTTGTTAGACGTATAATGGTAGACCCACTTACTTATGTGACACAGAGCTGTTGGAACGGGTGTGATTTGTCTTAGGACTAGAAATAATTACTTCTATGCCATCATAATATAATTGTATCTACTAAAATATGTATTTGAATTTTTTTAAATGTATTGTTATAAGTAGTACTTGGGGTAAATATCTCCTTTACGCTATCAATTTTCATCATTCGCTATCATTTTTGAAGCGACGACAGCTCAGTTAGTAGTGTGTACAAACTGGGAGTCAAGGAACGTGGGTTCGAATGCACCTACAATGAGCTTGAACTTTTAGTGAAGGAAAACATCTTGAGGAAACCATACCATGGTGGTAGGGCTTCTACCTAACGCCCGCCTGGCTAACTCCCACCCTTAATTTCAGAATATCCCGCTAAATACCTATAGGTGTGGTCCGGCAGTTTTACTTGAGAGGCAACTCCTTAGGCTTAACGTGCCCACCATCTTGGGCTACATAGTCACTTAACATCAGGAGAGACTGTGGCCATAACAGTTCATAATTCAGAGGTATAAGAACAAATCCGATTCAGTATTTCTTAAGTAACTATACCAAATTGTAGTGCTTGAAATCAGCAAAAGTTTGATGTACTATCTAAAAAACACAATTTTCTATACTCAAGCGGATTTGCTTTAACACCTCTCAATTAGTCGTATGGTATATAATATTTAAAATAATAATATCAGGCAGGTTCCAACAATCATGGTTACGGTGATTAGAGGTATTTATTTCTATTTTCTAAACTTTGCGTCAACCGTAGCTCTTAGAGTAGCTAGAAAGCGTGTTTGGTATATGAATAATGGATGGGGTAAATTTGCAAGTGTTTCAATTTACGCCCGCCGCCACTCCACGCCGTTGATACGCATCCGAGCTGTTGAAGTGCGAAAAAGAAAACAACGAGTAGTTGCCACGCGTGAAACGAGAGCTAGCTGAGCTGCGTGTATACTATACTGTCTAGTTAGATTAATACTTGTATTTATATACGAAAATGTTCTACGTGGATTTTCGCCAGTATAGGTTATTGGAACTGGTGATGCAAGTAAGGTTTGCAAATGCCAACTTCTAACCAAAATGATATAAATTTTATTATTTTATACTTACAATAATTATTACATTTTATATAGCAGGATAAGTTTAAATCGATTCTTTACTAAGGTAAGCCATAATTTGAGTTCAATGTTCATTCATTGGTTAGAAGTACTATCAGTAATATCATATTTTTGTTCATTTTTTTTAAATAAAATATTACCTATATTCATTCTGCAAAGGTTTCGCTTGCTCATTTATCTGTCTTTCGTAAATACCGGTATGAAATAAATATAAATATTTTTAATCTCTACTTTGCAGGGTTGCTTATTAGCATATCACTTTACTTAGCAAAGGTTTATTTAGACTTGAATTAGAAAGTTGTATTTTCTTTGTTAATTATAAACGATATTATTAGTGTAACTTCGTACCTCGTTTTCTTTATATCGAGTTTATATAGGCTTTGTGTTTGTATGTGCTTCTTTATTTTATCGAATAAAATTAGAACTTTATGAGAGAGAAGCAACATGTTTTCGCCAGAAAACATGCGAGGTAAAAGTTATAGCTGGTCCCGGCTAACATTTCATTGAAACAATGGTCGGAGTTATACGACGTGACCGAGGACAAAGGCCTGGGCATTCTTTTAGCATAACGAAACTTACGAAAGTTCTCCTAAATTCATTTATTTTACTATGTTTTGTCGACCAACCAGCTCATTTTGTAATCTAGGCAAAGAATAACTTAAGTTTTTGTTTTAATAACATGGCAAATTATCAGTACTGTATCCGATCGCAATCTGAATACATTGGTGACTACCAGGAGAATAATGTCCGATCAATCTGTAAGCCACTCTGCAGTTGGCCATATACTGTCTTATTCCAAAACATGATAAAACATAAAATAATTACAATGATTTATTGGTTGCGACCTAATAGATATATTAGACCTAATAGAGATTACTTATTACCACCCTTCATGATTGCCGGTTTATCATATATCAAGTAATTCTGGAATGTCACTGACCTAAGCGTATCACTGGGGATGGTGTTGTATGTAGTGTGTACGGAGGTCACGATCCACTCGGAAACAAACGTTAGGCAACGACCAAGCATTTGATAATGGTTTAGCAAACATGTGTATTTCGAAGCTAATATGGATAATCACTCTAAATCTTAATGCTACGCTCCTTTCGCAAATAGTATGATATTATCTTTTTATATTAAGCCATGTTCATTAACGTGTATGTATTAACGAATAATGGTAAATAAGTTAGGTAAGAAATACCGAGCCATCTATCTACCTTCACAATCATAATACTTGCGAGTAAGAGTAAGCAAAAGGTGTTTTGAAAGACAGTACAGGAGTAAAATGTACTATTGATTTCAACCATATTTGAAATTCTGTTTTTACTTCACTACGTTCATTAAGTATTCCATATCATCTCGTCAAATGTGTTAGTTTATTCATTTTTTGTATGTTTAGTTTGTGGCTTTCAATTGAGCATCAAATTAATATTATAAAAAAAATCTACGAACAGTGTTCTTACAGAAATTTCTTCAGTCTCTACCAAAATTAATCTTTTTTATTACGAGCGTATATTATTATATTTGTATATATATAGTGTCCGACTACTAACATTTACTTTGTGATTTCGTTTCGGTGCGTCTGTATAAGCACTTAAACCAGCATAATATTTATTTCGTTTAGTCGGGCGGCAGAACCCACCGCTGGATAGTAAGCATCATAGGCATCGCGTGTGGAAACTAATGAGTCTGTCTGGCGTGTCTATCACTGAAGTATTTGCAGGTTATTGTGCCAACGGAGACTACTGATCGATGTTTTTTTTTATACTTTATAGGTTTAACATGATGACCACAATCTCACTTAGCTCCCAAACTCCTACTAGTTGCTCCGGCAGGTATTGTTCCACCGTTTTTAGTAGGTAGTAACTCGACCCCAGTGGTACTTATCGAATTATTTTTTTCTTTAATACGGCGCAATATGGTGATCACTCTAAGCCTAGTGGAAGGACTGGATCTGAAATGCAATTGTTGAAACATACCTATAGGTATTTGACGGCAGATTTTCAACTTGAGAGTAATAGCTAGTCAGATCCACATTCCATGGTTTTGCCATGATGTTTTCCTTCACCGAAATCTCAAGCTCATTGCAGGGATGCAAAGTCACGTCCATTGACGTGGCGTCCGTACACACTACAAACTAAGCTATCATCGTTTCAAAATCGTTACCTCCAGGGTAGTTCATTTTTGAACGATAATTGACCTTTCTATCGTGTATTTATTTCATATATAAAAGTTCACGGTTGTCGCAGCGTTTTCAGTGGTCGCTTTGCTGCTGACGGCGCAGCGCGTTCGAATCCCACACAGGACAAATATTTATGTGATGCACAAATTATTGTCTTGAGTCCGTGTGTTATTTCTTTTCCGTTAATTGTATGTTTGCAAAGTCCTCGGCGACGCAGTGCTTGATCGGCGTTTCTTGAACAAAACAAGTTTAAAACGGCAGAGAATCTTCATATCCTTTATAAAAAAATCTTTTTTTTTTAAATAAATGAGCCGTCGCGGGATCTCTTACCGATGCGAAACATATAAATTTTATTTTAATTATAAACTTAAAGGGATAGTTTATGAAATGAAGTAAATATGACACAATCATAAATTTTAAAGTAGATGTTTTTAAAGATAAAGGTGATTATTTATTGAATATATATTTATATACTTAATACGCAAATTAAAGAAAACAACTTGATTCTTCTCATTAAATTACCTCTGTCATATGATAGTTACATTCTATGTTGCTTTTGACCATATACTAACACATAGCGTGGACACGCGTTGCCTGTTTCACATAAAAATGTGGTATAAACTATCAGACAAATAGAAGACGAATACTCTGATGTTATAGAATATATATACATAAAACATAATTATGTAGGTATTTATATTCTATGCACACGTAGTCAAGATATATAGAATTAATTTGAAAAACTTGTTTTAATATCTTACATAGGAGCCGAAGTATGTATTATATTTTGGAACTGTTATATAGTAGTTTTTATCTTCATAAACATTTAAATTTTGGTGGTATTTGGTTGCCTAAGAATATGCATTTTAAATTATACAAACACCTCTTCGATAACTATCCAGCAGATGCTGTTGTTAAAGCTAGTTTAGAAGATTACATTTCATACTTGACATCGTCAAATTAGACAAAATCCAATACATAAAAACTAGATGTTTACAATGACAGTACATTTGCTCTTATTTAGACTTTCTATCAACATAGTTTTGCTCTATCTCTATGACATACTCTTTGTAAATAAATACATAACTCCTATTAGAGAGAATAAACAGATTGTTTCGTAACCTATAACTTGTTAATATAGACATGTTTATTGTTGTACTAATATAATATGATGACATTCATTGTTTCTTTTCAATACTTCGAGTTAAACATAATAAAGTAATTATTTACATTAAATAAACATAAGATACTGTAATTAAAAAAAAAACGTTTTTGATAATTATTACATAAATTTAAGTACATTTTATATATAGCTGTAGTTGATACCGTCAAGATAAAATCCGACACGCCTCACGTGCCACGAAGGCCTTTACGCGCTCGAACGTCTACGGGTCACTAATTACTGCGTACCACGGTTTGTTCCGCATTTTTCATACAGATCACGGACTCCCTCAAGTCGGTATCGATTGGAAAGTTCAGCCGGCTATTACATTGGGTTCAACTCAGGAATTGCGGGTATGCAGTCCAGGGAATTCGTTTCCCTTCACAAGAAAGCTCACGCCCTTACGTAAAAAAAACATTACACTTATATATGGAACATAGTGATATCATAAATAAATACTACAAAAATGTGTAATACCTAATGGATATAAGAAGTTCTTTAAATGTATTTTAGTATAAGATAGATCAATATATTTATGAACGAAATTATTAGCTACCTGTTCTCACTGTATAATAGATCAATTTACTTATTAATTATACCAATTCTTATTATCGAAGATTGTCATATAGTAATAATAGATATTATTAACATACTAGAACAGTTACTTTTTATTTATGTTACATGACTATTTTTTAAACTTTAAAAGCTGTATGTACTGGCATGTTTCCTTTGTTAATCCGTGGAAACTATTGTCTATACATATATATATATATATATATATATATATATATATATATATATATATATATATATATATATATATATATATATATTGATTTTGCTACTGCTAGATGGTCCAGATACTTTTACCTTAATTTTTTACCTTTACCTTACCTTACCTTTTTTACCTTCTAAAATATTTAACTACTTTTATTAATCTGTCATTGTATATATTTATGTGTTTTTATTAGTTTGTTCAATTTATATTGCACAGAGTTTCGTGAAAATTATTAAAGTATTTAGGAAAAGTGTGAATGTTTGTAATCCGGTTTTATACTGAAGATTGTAATTACATATAAAAATACTAAAATAGCAATTGTTGAGAAGGTATACTTCGTACGAATAAAGACTATATTTATCCTGAATACACCTGTATTACACAGGTATTACACTGTATTACACCTGTATTACTGTGTATTACCTGTAATACACAGTATTAGCTAGAAAACTTTTTACTTTTACTATCTATGCTTTTGGGTTCGCTTTCATGAAATACAGAATAGTTGTTACTGACGTTGATCACGCCAAAATGTCATGGTGTGAACGCATCCGCGTAATTGACACAATCTATGGTTTTAACACCTGTCTACAATAACCACTTGTCAATCAGCTAGGAGTTTTTGGCGGGATCTTGATCTGTCATTTTGATGCATGATCTCAGTATTTCTTAAATCTTTCTTTAACTATATTGAAATAATATATGTTTTTTGTTATTATTTCGATTTTATTAACAGTATATTTATTTAACTTATTTTATCTAATCAATTCTTAATTTAATGTAAGTTTCCTCTTACATAAGTACCAATTTCTTCTAAAAGCATGACGCTTTACTGTTTTAATGCTGAGTTTCCCTATAGTGGGCTAGTACAAGAGAAAATTATATCGTGTTGTTTTTATTACGATTGCATATAATACCATCTGTTGGTGCTCTTATAACAAAACAAAATGGATGTATTTTATCTATAATAAGTTTTATTTATATCTAGTCTAGTCCATGACAGAGCATCGGATAATCTATAATGGAACTGGCAAAGTATTGCATAAGAACACTCGGGTAGTTGTTTATTTTTTCTTTAATTTACTTTTATACATATGTAAAACTTAGACTGAAATCTGATTAGACTATAACATTTAGGAATTTAAAAGACATGCATTTTAATTTGTTTGGTATCTGTGAAATTGTGAAAACACAATCATAGATACATTTTTTAAACGATTGTATGTCGACAAACAATTTGATTTTTCAAATAAAAGCAAATCAATTATTAAAGCGACATTACGATGTCAAGCAAAATCAAACATCAGAGATTGCGTGCGCCACTTCAAATAAACATTTCAGCGTTTTGATTGAAATATATTTATTTGTACTGAAAGGTGAAAAAGAAAATTCAATGAATGTAGTTCACTGTATAAATGCTGCACCAAACCTGAATGTTTTCATATTAGTGGAAGTGATTCTATGAGAACTTACAAAAAGTAAACAACGGTCTATTGTTTACATAATTATTTACAATAATTGTTTTCAATAATCGAGTCGCATTTCTCTATAATCACAGCAATATATTTGTTTAATGTTAAGTACAACATAAAATAACCGGCGACCACAATAAGATCGGCAATCTATTGTCGTTACCATATCGGCCTGTAAGTACCTCATTGTTTGTTTTTGTGGTGTTAAAAATTTCTCTACGTACTTATTGTCGCAATGCCCGGGCAGGCCACGAGAGGAAAGTGTGGCAAGACACATCAGGTCACAAGCACCATCAGATATCTACGACGACTCTTAATCTTACATAGTGTCAGAGACGAGGCTTACCTTGCACACTCATCGCAGATAACACTGTTTCCAACATCCTGTAAGTACCATAGTTACTGGTTATACGTCCGTCGACCCTAAAATAAGACAAACCAAAAGACACCTACTGAAACGGTTTTGATTGCTATATACATAGCGCTCGTAAGGTGGTTTGTTGGGATCACTACCATTCTGTTATAAAATAATAAATACTACTCATATTATTTATAGATAATCAAAAATAATAATAAATAGATATATATAAAATAGATTTTAGTGAGAAGATTTAAAATTCAATGATTAGAAACACACAGAAACATATTCGATTTAATAATTTATTCAAATTTATTAACATATATTGACAGTCATGAAGTGCTGACTTGATTTGGGTTAATATTCCTTCTCGATACCCTCGACTTTAAATTAACGTTTGCAATTGCCTTTTAAAACACCGTTTTATGTATACTCTATTTCCTACTACTCTATTTATTATACTACTCTCTATTTCTCTGTCTCCAGAATAGGTTACATAATTAACACAAAAACTTGACATTATTTAACATTAAATTATCTAAATTTAAATATTTACCAGGTTACTCAGATTCACCTCCTTAAAGATTTCCTTCAAATTAAATTTGAAATGTGATTTAGAAAACCATATAACTATATTATAAATTTCACATAGTAACACGAGTTTATCGCGATCTCGGCTACAGACGGAAAAGGGATGTAATAGTTCTTAGAATTGGTAGGAACGCTTTTTCGGTGCTCTCGTATTCAGTGGCTCTGCTCACGTGAGCTGTGGGAAAATCTACGTTACGGAGAGCTATTGAATTTTCCGGTCACTTCGCTCAATACCAGTGTACTATTTGAATGAAAAACCTCACGTTGCAGGTATTTTATTTTATACTTTCGAGTAGATTTATTGATAAAAGCCATGGTTTAAGTGGCGATTGCTTGTGATTTATTTTCCGGTGGATCACAATTAAACTATTGTCTACATTTATTATGTTTAAATAACAAGTCTTAGTTTTATGTAGAAAATGTTTTTAGGAACATTTAGATGTACGTTTTAGAACAGTGTACAAAATACTAAGTTCAGATATCTATTTACTCCTGTAATTATCAATTATATTATAAGTAAAAATGTATAAATACGGCATATGTGTTCCGAAAATGGCACGCCGATTTTGTGTCATAGTCCATACACACTACGAACTGAGCTATTATCGATTCAAAGTCTTGATCTCATCAAGTATTGAATCCATTTTCAACGTTTTCATTTATAGAAGACTAAATTATTTCTGACTACTGTAGGTAATTTTTGTTCTTGTTTCTTTTTATATTATAACTAGTTTCTGCCCGCGGCTTCTCTCGCGTAAAAAGTTAAAATAACAATAAACTTAAATTATTATCCCAATGGGGCACAGATTACCAGGATAAAAGTATCCTAGGTGCTAATTCAGTAAATGGTCTATTTATGTGCCAATTTTCGTCCAAATTTCTTCAATGGTCAAAGATTAATAGTGGAACAAAGAAACATACATCCACATTTTCGAATTTATAATATTATTATGGGATTTTACCCGCAGCTTCGTTCGCGTGGTAATTTGAAAAACATTTCCAGAGGGAATAAATCACCGACCATGTATACAGAACAGAGCACTATTTAAGGATGCTAGTGTATACAATGTTCTGTGCCATTCCATTAACCGCTAAGACATGTTAAATTCGACCATTGGATACACGCAAACATGCCACTTATAGTTGCCCATGTGAGAAGCACGGCTTTTCTAAGTGTGCCCCGACTACTTGTAGTGTCTGGCCTTGTGCTTATGGAAAAACTGATGTTAAAGGCGAATTGCAGACTTTTGAATTGAAATGGAAGATCCGTGGGAGTTATAGGCATCCCGGGGATCGATACATTTTCACCCTTACTAGCCCCTGTCAAAATAGTGGCACCAACAATATTCCACCCGAGTTGTGTGAGGCGAAGCCTTCTTCTACTGCATAATCGCGGCGCATCAAAATTAAGCATGACCATAACCGGATTGCCTAATTTCACGGTATCTACTGACAAATACTCGATCATTTCACCAGGAATCTCTTTTAAAATATCATTATTAATTTGGATAACAGTGTCAATTTTTTTGAGCAAAGTTCGGTTTGATTATGCGTTTCAAGTTAATTGGTTGCTTAGTTAGGGCGTGAAGGAGGAACATAAATCTCTCCTGGGAATTCGATGATTTTCCAGGATAAAAAGTAGGTTATGTTACTCTCCATCCTTTCGAGTATCTCTACGTTAACAATCAAGTCGATTGGTTGCTTAGTTAAGGCAAGAAGGAAGGACAAACAAACAAACACTATTTTCTTTTTAATATTACAATAAATTAAAGTAAATCAAATTGGTAAGAATTATTAAATGTATAACCCATCACAAATCTCCCATCTTAAAAATCGCGTTACTTTAAATAATAAAATTATTTTACGTGAACGAATTTCAAGCGGTTACTAGTATGTAGTAATAAATATTATAAGCAAGAAAATTCAGTTTGTTAGAAACAACAATTTCTTTTAACATGGAGTACTTAATATTGTTACGAAATCTGAATTTGCTTAAACTCATTGCTGTACCATAACTTGTTGCATTATGGCTTAACATCGTAATAATAGTAAAAGCGATTCTTTACATTACTGTAAAGAGAGAACAGTACTCGTCGCCACACGTCGCACGTCGCATCGGCTTGCCAAGCGAACAAACAAACACCTACAGAGTACAATCGTCGACAATGTGACGTCAGTTTCTCGCATTGAAAGGACCTAGTTTGCTCTGCATCTACATTGAAAGCCTTGACGTGTCTCGAGTTTACTAAATATGTTTGTGTTCTTATAATGAACCCTTATCTTCGATTTCTGGGAATGTTCTACTTAATTTTAGTGTCTCACGGTCTTGAGTTGGATTCCGAGTCATTTTTAGTTTTAATCTCACACCAATAATGTAGCAAAGCGTATCAAAAAACGTACATAAGCAAAAAATGACCTACAATTCTGCTAGGGTTAAATATAAATAAGAGTCAATCCTATATCCTTTAAAATCCCTCCATAGTACCTATGCAATGATTGAGTCATGATCCTTTCAAACCATTGCCTTTTGTATAATGTCCTATAATATTAGAAATATAATTTGTATTCAAAAATATAGCTGCTTTAACATATAAAAAGTAAATTTAAAGAACTAAATTGCTTTAAATTGTGTCTATTTAGCATGAATATAACTTTTACCTGTAACTTTTTAGTGTAAATAACTAGTTAAAATTTTATTTCCGTGTCGGTAAATAAATATTGTTAAGACTATCGTTAACTTATTAAATTCATATTATTAAATACTCAGTAATATGCAGTTCCACTATTAAGTTTCTTATTATTGATCAGCTCTTATTTCAACTGCATACTAGGTGCATTGTAGCTAAAATTATAGTACGAGAAATTGTGCCGCATATATTGTGCTACGATGTAGAAATAAATGACTATAATTCTATCATATTGCTACGAAAAGGCGTAGACGCGTAGAATCATTTAACATGTCGCCTCAATACTTATTTGAACTCACATTGGTTATATTATACAGCAGAAAGTTTTATGTATTATTTTGAAGTTTATAGGTGGTTTATTTTTTTAACCTGTAATATACATACAGCTAACTACTGAAGGGACTAGTTTAAAATCTATAATACAAAACACGGCCTACAAAAAAAAAACCAAGTGTAGATTGAACAAATAAGTACTGAAGTACTGATCATTTTCCTTGGTATATTCCGACACTATTGTATTACTAGTATATACATTTTTATATAACTTTTGTAGTTTAAGCAGAGAAATATTTTTTGCGTTATAGACGAACTATCATGCGTAAACTTAATTAAAGACAATAGGTTTCATAATGTTAATTTAGCTTCATTCTCTTAATTTTATTCAGGCTGAATATATTTTTTTTATAGGTGAGACTTAGCGTTATGGCCATATTCTCACCTAATCTTAAGTGACGATACGGCCCAAGTTTGTAGATACGCTAAGCCTGTGGAGGAAATACTGGGCTAGGATAAATAAACTGATCATTAGTCGAAATTATCAAAATATTATTACGCCTTACATTCATCCCTGACCTATATATATACCATATAAAAATACTGACTAATGATGATGATATTTTATATTTCATACAGTCGTGGTGTAAATAGTGACTATCTTTATAATTAAACATTTGTAGATGAGAATTATGAAAGGCTTATAAAAAAATTATTTGTAAAATACCTATACATTTTTACATTGACAATATAGTTTTTGCAAGGAATTTCTTTACGTGTTAAGTTAACTTACAAATAAATACAATACGAATGATAAGCCCGTAATAAACTTCCGTTACTTGAACAATCAATTACTGTAATATTAGATATATGGGAGCGAAGCGTAAAGATGTTTACTTGTTTAATCGATTGAGTTATTAGTGTCAGTACGGACGACGTCATGTCGGGCCCAAGTTTCATCTGTTAGAGCAAAGTTATTAATGATCGTCATAATTACACTGAGAATACGCGAGTCCTCATTACATGAGACATGCACGATTCTAAATACGCGTTTGAACATGATTTATCATCGTTAAAACTTCAATATGCTGATGAAAGTCTGTGCAATTTATCGGCTTCATATGTTTTAAGTTCTTGACATTACTTTATTTATTTAAATTTGTTTCAATATGATTAATGCAAATGCTCGTTTTTCTACGTTCTGCCATATGAGTAATATAGAATCAAAAGCAACCGGATATATGCAAGTATACCTATTTTTAATACTTTTGAGTTAAATACGTTCAGAAGAAGATATTTATTTTAAAAGTAGCTGGGTTGCCCTGTTATAGGACAATTTGTCACAAAATAAGTGATTAATTGTTTTGGTATTTTTACTATAGACAAGCTGGTACCCTCCTCTCATCATTTCCATTTTTCCCTTCAACCGCTTGTGTTTTATAAATATAGAATATGTAAATATAAAAATGTAATTATTAGAAATATGTTTGTCAAACTATAAGTCAAATACAGATACTTCATTAGATTTTTTTATGTTAATGTGTAGCAAACAGGATTCGGCCCATCAGATGGTAAATGGTTACCGTCGCCTATGAACAACTGCAACACCAGGGATGTTACAATCTTGATGCTGCTGACCTTGGCGGGGAATAGCTGGTTCACGTTCATAACACGGAACACAAATGCTCAGAGGGAACCTTTATTTTGTGGCAGTCTTAATCCGAGGATGGTCGCTAACCAGTCGGGCAATAACCCTACCACCACGCTGTGATGGATTAAGGATTACATGGTTAACCCTCATGACCAAAACCAATCGCCAATGCCTTTGGCGTTGGCCGTTGGCTTGGGTAACTCGGATGGTATTCGATACCCCTTACACCCCAGATACCGTGTTGGTAAAGTAAGATGTATCACTGATCTAGTCACGAAATAACAATAACAATATTCATGCTAATTTCGAAACCGGACAGAAGGTGACACAGCCTTTGTGATTTATTTACAGAGAAAAAAATGGCTTACATAAAATATACTACGTTAAATTCTTTCAACACATAAATTCGTCTTTCCGAGTATCATCCTACGCTTAAAACATACGTACTATAACTCCAACAGGCAGAATAGCTATATAAGCTAAAATACGTGGTCGCTTCAAGGCCCTTCGTGCAGCGAGGAAGTGACGTGAAACACCGCCTGTGAGTCCTGTGACCGACGCGTTGACGTCATTTGTCATTGTCATTCTGATATAACGTTGTAGATAAATCTGTTGCAGTGTCAAATATATGAAAGCAGACTATATTAAAAAAGCAGATGATGGCAAAGGAATAAACTTATTTATATAAATATACTGAAACATTCAACAAAAATTATACCTACTGTTAAATTAGTAATATATATTTTAGCTTTATTAATATTAATAAATAAAAGTTTCACACCTAATTCCATAGGTCGGTTTCACCGAACTGCTTATTTATTTATAAAATACAACAATTAGCGGTTAAACAAAGAATAAAATTACATTATTAAAACGTATATTATACTAAATACTTTCATAAAACTTACACTAGTAACAATATTGAAGAGATAATTCATAAAAGATAAATAAGTCATGTTAAATATTTTTAAATAAGAAATAACAAATTAATAAAGAATAACTTAATATTAATTCAGCTATAGAACTAAAATCAAACCCTGTAATACGAAGCAAAATGGTAAATGTGATCCAGAATATTAAAATATAATTGTTAAATAATCCATGAATTGTCCGAATCATAAAACGCAGGTTGTTCTAAATTTGCAATTAGTCATATTAAATGTAATAATTAACAGTGATGGAACAATGGTAGAATACTTCGTGAGCTAATCGGAATGCCTTGAGATACGAACTTGTTCTTTTAATGGTAGCACACTAAATAGGTGATACTGTGCTTGTTGGTAAAAACAATCCTAAAACAACGGTGACCATCGAAATATCTATAATCGATTTGGCAGTCATTGTTGTTATGTCGAGTTTTAAGTTGCTTGACAGCTTAACATAATTATGCGAACTGAAAAAGAATGCGACAAACCAAATTAAGAGTTTTTGTAACATTAGTTCTTGTAATATAGATAAAATAAAAATAAATGCATAATATACTACGTACTATACAATAAGTAAAAAATATGTTTAATCTCACCATTCAAAATTGTTGATACTTTATCTGTTACCTTGAAGCCCGATTACCTATTAATGAAACATACCGGTAATTTTATTATTATTATTAACTTATTGGGTATATGTGTTTATGCCAGAATGTTATGACGCGAGCTCATCCGAGAAATTGCCATAGTCTGTGGTTTTGTCTATAACCTATGACAGTTGACGCCTGACACTTCTGAGTAGGTCTTTTCAAGTTCAAGGTCACACGGACGTTGGGAAATATAATAAACAATTAATTTACTAAAGCGGTGCTGGCTCAATGTTTTTGTAGAGAATTAGTGAAAAGCAAGGTGTAAAAGTAGCAATCCAACTCAAGATTAAGCGACACTGATCAACCCATCAACCCATTGCCAGGAGGTAGTCCTCTTTCTCAATCTGCATCTTCCTACAAAAACTTGGTATTTTAAACACCGATATGTATACCCAATCTTTTAAATGCAAAATTTTACTATTTTTAGGATTAATAAGAATACTCATGTACAGGAAAATGTATTTCAAATCAAACCTTGTTAATGTGTATGTACTTTAATTTTTCAATCTAGCTATTTTAAGAACATCAATCTTCTCTTGGATTCAGGGGTTCCTCTTTATTAAATTCACCAAAGCGCACGTCGCCATGTATTGGGTCGGGGCCGCGTCTCAAGATTAATTTTAAGTCATGTCAAATTTACGTAGGCTTTAATATCGCGAAGATGTCTCCGTAATTACCTTACACGCACGTCTTAGTGTCTCGTGACGGCGAAGGAATAAAATCTGGTGATTGATCCCTGATATTAACCTACATTATTTTTTAGGTTATTAATTTTCAAATAAATAACTATTGCATTTGGCTACGCAATTTGAATATAATATGAATTAGAATAATGACAAATTATCTTACAAGTATAATAATTATATCCTAATAACTCACCCGGTGAACTTCGTATCACCTAAAATCTAAAACTCAAAAACGGTTTGGCCGATTTGTATTATTTTTACATTAGGATTAGTTATAATCCTAATCAACCTTCCAACTTCAATTCGTTAGGATCAATAGAACTGGTTATATCTAAAATTGTTTTTGTTTTTCGTTTCTTTTGGTTATAGAATAAAACTTATTTATAACTCCAATGAATTTAATGATTTTTCATGGTATGAAATATAGATATAGGTGGATTCGAACCCATGTCCCTTGACGCGGCGTCCGTATACACTACCAACTAAGCTATCATCGCTTCATTACTTTCACATTATGAAAATTAAAAAAAAACTATTTGTTTTTACATTTTTTTACCTAAACCTTGTCCTGACATAGTATGTCCTCAATATATTAAAAAAATAATTATCCGATTTGGTAAAGTCGTTCGGAAGGCATGCCCGTACATACATTCATTTTTATATATACTAATTGTCAAAATTCGACCATAATTAATTTAAATTTTAAGTTTGAATATTCTTATTCGCTATTAACTATCACTATGTATACTGTAATAAATGAATTTATTATAGTTATGTTTGACATTCAGTAAAGGCAAACTACATTAGTATATATTTTATTGTCAATTTGATCATTTTTTTTTTCTATTGATTCAATGTGTTATTATGCATAATAAAAAAAAATATTAGCATTCTGCACTCTTCCTTTATATAAACTATAAGTATACGAAATTTCATACTTCTCCGTCCGCGCAATTTTTGTAAAAAGGGGTACAAAGTTTGTGCTTCGCGTATTAATATGTAGAATAGATACGCTAACGATTCCTAACCTTTTCCATCCCAATGACGTATAAAGGAATATGGAAATTTCATGAAAGAAAACTACACTACTTAATTTAGCGTTTCATGATTTAACATAAAACGTAGTTGTTTAACAATAAAAAATAAATACAAGATTAACAGTTTTAGAAATTACAATTTATAAACATGCTTTATATTGTATCTCTTTGTTTATTTATTTAAATGAGCACTAACTAATTAACAAGAATATAGATTTTTTATTAAGTTAGATTTGTAGGTTCTAGTATTATAGCTTGAAACTGGAATGAAATCATACTTTTACATTAGCAAGATTGTTTACAGCTTTGAAAATAAGTAGCAAAGAATAAAGTTTAAGCGTCGGATGCTGTGCTTATTAGCATGGAGAAAAAGAGTTTGTTCCGTACTGTAGCATATGC
The DNA here is from genome assembly GCA_039707435.1 of Actias luna. NCBI lineage: Eukaryota > Metazoa > Arthropoda > Insecta > Lepidoptera > Saturniidae > Actias > Actias luna. Next base: position 7,634,584 of record JAZHAC010000002.1, on the reverse strand, counting down.
TCTTTATAATTAAAACTATAATTTAACCTTCTCACGAAATATCGTATAAACTTATTGTTCAAATTATTTAAGAAGCCGTTTTGTAAGCACATTTTACTGGTAAATAATGTTATTAGTAAAAGCTGTTAGTATTTTCTACTAAGGTGGTACCGAGTAGCACTATACTGCCTTGTTTTTTTATGTTAAAACCGTTGTGCCTTATATAGAGTAATGTGATTTAATTTAAATATTTTTTAACACAGATTACAAAATTCAGACCCCGGTAACGAATATAATGATTTCAATGCATACAATTACGTATAGATTCGCCAGATAAAACTTATACTAGACATATGAATGGGTGCCGGAGAGGTCAGCCTAATACTAACTCTAATACGTCGTATGCCGGGCTGCTGGACTAGGAATGCAAATATACTATTAGATGTTTTTTATAACAACATACATATTTAACAATCGGATACAAAGCTGACATCTATGCTCGTCACTCAAAACGCAGTCGTGAATGGGGATTAAGCTCATGTTCTCGCGAATCAATAGTAACGTTTGCTGTCATTCCACTACTAAGTTTATCAATGTAATATATGTTGCTGTGTATTCAGCAATACACAGACTTATTTTAATTCCCCGCTAGTCGCCTTAGGTTTCGTAAATCACTGGTGCGTTCGCAAATATGTTTTTTTAAGTTTCCCCAATAGCGTCGTACTATGCAGATCGCAAGTACGTGATCTGAAAGTCAATGGCCGCGATCTGCGGTTGACAAGCCGATTAGCAGCTTAAGCAGTGTCGCGTCGGCCACAGGGCTTGTCACTCGGACGATGCGCTTTTCGATTGTTTATCTTTTTTTATGGATAGAATCAGTTGCAATAATCAATTTAAGGATAATAATATACTAATATTATAAAAAATAACCAGCTGTATTAACTGTGCAACAGCGATTAACAACATTTGAGCATATCGATTTTTTTTTCTAGTGATTCTACGGATATTCAAAGATTTTAGATTTTTTTCATATAATTTTGTTTATGAAGATTACATATTTTAAAAGTAAATTGAAATCCTAAAGAATTATTTAATTGAAATAAACAAGGAAAATAGGTATTTACTACTTATATACTTATAGGTGCAGGTTATAGGAATGAAATACTTATAGGAGTGCTCTTGCAGTTGCACTTGATAGGTAGTTTCTCCACTAGACCTAGCGTATCCACCATGTTGGACATCGTCCTTCGATATCACTTGAGATTTTAGCCATAACGCTAAATCATTACCGGCTATAAAAAATATATTGTACTTACTATTATATACTGTTATCGATTGGCCGTGCAATGATATTTTTTAAATTTATTATTTATATTATTGTAATGTAATTTTTTTAATGTGTGTAAATAATAAAAATTAACTAAAAATACGAATTCAATATCTATCTTATTCCGGGCAATTTTTTGAATAGGTCAAATTATAAACTCTGTTACCTTTATTATTACAACAAAATTCCGGATCAAAACCAATTTGTCACATTTACTTTGATAATAATTAAATAGTCTTCGTGGAAATTTGTTTGGTGACAAGAATTAATTGAAATATATGACGTAGTCGGCTGCCGGTGGTGCCATCTGTACAGAGCTTTAATTAAGGAGCTAATGTACTGCCACCATGGATACCGGGTGACTGAAGGCTGTGATTGATGGCGTGTGTACATTCATAAGTACGAAGCTCACGTCGAATTCGAACGACAAATTATTATTTCATTTTGTTTCTGTCAACGGTTTAACGGATTATACTTTTGACGGTGACGTTTGGTTTTACTAGTTCCTGCATTATGTTATAAATTAATATAGGGCTAATGAAGGGTCAATAAATGTATATATCATACGTCCGCTGAAATAATGTCACAACTCAAAAAATATTAAAATTATTTTATTGTTCTACTATCTTTTACCCGCGCCTTCGCTCGCGTTAATACTGATTTTGTCACAGAAATCGGATGACACTATAAAAAGGCTAAATACAAAGTTTATCCGCTCTCTAGGTCCCACTTCCTATAAGATTCTCGCAAAAAAAGTAGCCAATCACCGTCTCCATCAATCTCTATATCAAAGTTCATCATAACGATTTAGCGAAAGAAAACAAACCAACTTACTTTCGCATTTATAATATTAGTAAGGATAAAGATTAAATTTTCCTATTATTAAAAATGACACTTGGTAGCTTTAAGCAAGCTTTTAACTTGCTGAAACCTGTTTGTTATAAATTAAAGTATAATCCGAGAAGTAAAACATAAGAATAGCATAAATTTTGAACGCCTTTTTCTCGAATATGTTGTTTTTTGAATTGTAACATTATTTCAGTGGAGGTGCGATATTTGGTCCCTAATTACTTTAAAAAAAAGCAACCAACGTACTAGGAACCAGACATATAATAAGTAGGCATAAAATATATCCGTCTATATTGATATCGATGGAATGTTGAACGGTACATTTCTTATTAGTATTTTCTTTTTGCTTGTTCTTATCGCTGCCTTTTGATTAAATTACACACTCATCAGTTCGAGGACTTTCAGATTGATTCTTTTTTGATGATGTTTTTCAATCTTTATAAGAAGAAATCTCCTCAAGAAATGCAGATATATGTCTAGTTGGTAATTCAAGCGTGCTTTTTACTTGATACGGGTAGACGGATGGGAGTTATAACGTCACTAGCACTCCACACTGTGCGACATTTTCTCCATCGACCGCAACATCAAAATGTCGAGTGATGTTATACAGTTACCCAATCGCCTGTTTATCTAATGTCATTTTTACAAGTTATAGAAGGTTCTCTGGGTGTCTATTCCTTCGTGTTCTTGTAATTCGAGAACCACTGCACCGGTTTACATGATTTTTTGTTGAATTGATATAATTTTAAGTCAGGTAAATTTTTCGTTACAAAATTATAGGAAAAATATAGGGAATGCGTATTAGGCAGAAAAGTGGGACATCAAAATTGAAATAAAAAAACAATTTTATAAAACAGTGTTTTTCATCAATTAATAATATATTATTAGTTCACGCGAGCTGAGCTGCGGGCAAAGCTGATCTATTTCGAACTATAGAAATAAGTTACAGTATCGGAGACACAAAAGATGTTGTTATATTGGAATAAAATTACAGTAACACTACGCTTTCAATTGTTTCTCTTATAATCCTTCATATAAGACAAAAGCGAGTGCGTAAATCCACCCCCAATGGGTACATTATTTTCACCGGTTGCTATGACCTTCACGTAAGAGCATAACCTACTAATATATCTCTATCTAATCCAGCTCTTAGATCCTTCTCACGGAGACAGGAGCTTAATTTGTCTGCATTATACACTTAGGTTAAATATTATATAGTTCTGGAAGATTATGAGATTTACTTTCGAAATTGTCTTATCTTAATGTATTTTAAAAGAGTAAATTGAATCTATTGACGTAATTCTTTTAACTTATAAATATTATTATAAATTTGGATATATTAAGTATCTACATATATTATGTTAATGATTGACATATAAATCTGTCGTCAAACACCTATAGGTGCGTGCCGACTGTTACACTTAAAAATCATTTTTTCAAGGATTGTCTTCAGCACATAGTAGCATCCTCAGGCACACCGCTGCTGAAGAGCACGTGGGAATTTGATCAAATGTCTAGACCGGTGAGATGTAAAAAGTAATAAATTATGTACTAAAGTAGCATTAATCGATATATACACCGACCTTGGAATTTGTTAGGATATTTTATGGCCGATTAGAGAATAAATTTGTTATCAAAAACTGGAGTATGGTGTAATCCAGTTACTCTGTTGTAGAACCATTCCCTCTAGGTTTGTCTTCACCATTAATTACCATTGCTATGATCCTTACTGAAATTGTGAAATTGCTAGCCAAACGAAAAACCTATAAAATATAAAAGTGATTAAAAAAATGTATGAAAGTTGTTATTACCTAAAACAATAATAATAATAATAATTTTTATTTGCATCAAAATATACATCTTTTGCAGATTACATAAAATGAAATAAATTATATTTATTGCGTAGTATATACTATTTGGCTTATACAAACTTTAATGTACTGGATTATGTTTTGAACAAAGAGCAGCTTATACTCTTTTGAAATGTAGTATGTATTTGCCCAGAACCTGGTTGTGTTTAGGTTACAGTGGATTATAGTCTTATATATAAATGCTTTGGCGTATTATTAACGATTTAACATTGTAATAAAATAACAATGGTTTTTGTTCTTTGTATTGTATGTGTTTGTTGAGACAACAGTATGTTGTAAATATTTTTACTAATATACCTATGGTGTAAGGCATTTCTCGTATATTGACTTAGTCGTGTTATAGAAACTACTCTGAAACTTTCCGATATTAGATAATTTATTTGTATTGATTAGATGTAAGTATTGAACAATATTTTGTAGTTACCGATATTCCAAATAAAATTATCTAAGTATACTAATATTACGATTGTCATCAATGTAATTATATTTGTATAAGTATTGCTAAAATTTTAATATTATTTTCTTTTTTTATATGCCTTTATTTGATATAGTCTGACAATAATCATATTAATGAAGAATTATTTATTATCATGAATTATTACAATATATTTAAAAAAATATACCTATTTCGCAGAAGGTTTCTATTAAATTAAAGAAAGAAACAATAGCGAAAGAACATATTACACATGTAGTATAGGTGTAACATGTCATATATTTACATAATTATATAATTATTTTTACAATAAACTGAATTCAGAGTGCATTGCTTTATTCAACCTTACAGAGATGCCAACAAAAAATTTTTGGCCTCAGTAGAAAAGTAGGTTGTCTTATCGTATCTGTAGGTAATATTATTTCGTTTTAGTGTTGAAATATACCTGAATCCATACATTTTAAATAGTATAAATACAGCAATTTATACATATTTAGAAAAAAGAATTCAAAATATATTTCTGAGAATTAGTGACTTATACCTACCTACTAAGTTTTAATCTGTAATATATCAAAGTACATGTATTTAGAAGACAAAAATGCATGTTGTAGGGTCAATATTAAATAAATGATTATATAAAATAAAAAATAAATAATACATGCTGTACATTTTTTTTTTAATTTAAAACAAATAGAATGTGCTGAGTATTTCATTTCATTTCATTCAAGCAACGGATTGAAACACAAAGTACATCTAATAAACCTTATTCTGTAAACCTTTTTGATGCCTTATCGTTTGAACTAAAATATTATGAAGATATGTACAATCAATATGAGACAGAGACAGTTGAAACAGCGCCATCTTTGGGTATTATTGTTTGCTCGAAGTCGAAATAGTTCAAGCTATTTATGTAGTGTGGCGCTACTGAAGCAGGTTAAAGAAGATTGGTGTGAAAATGTAGTTTCTGAGCTATACACTAGATGGTACTATCACGTTATTTATGTTGAACTTTTTTTAACACCGTTTATAAGTAGTAAGTACCATAAATGATGTCTTGGTTGGATTCTGTTATCTATATATATCTTTTGTGGAGGTTTTATGTCTCTGGCTGCCTATTGTATGCAAATCACTTTGAAATTACTAGATAGATTTGCCAGAAATGTAACATGATGATAACTATTGCCTACTATAGCTACTACCTGTTATATATTTAGAGTAGGGACTTTATTAACAAATAAAACAAAAGAGTTCCTCCGAGATGAGGAATAACATTAAACATTGTAGTTAATGAATCGTTATGGATGTTATAACAATTTTCAGTGTACCATAGTTAAGAATACATATAATTAAAATATAAACTGGTTCTTGTTCTATTTCTCATCGTGAAAGGTGGCGCTGTGGCGTGAATTTTGTTTATTAACTGGAACTAGAAAGGACAAAATAACGTCTGGCGGGCAGTTAGTCGTAATTACTTTTATTTAAGTCCACATTAATAAAAAAATTTTTTAACAATATTATCAGATTATTTATATACTTTATAATATACTGTATAAGTTACGGCGATTTATAATATGTTTTTATTCAATGGCAATGATTATTTTTTTGTATAAATACCTATTTAGCTTACAGGTAGTAAGGTGATGTCTTTGTAGCCTATTTGTGACATATTTAACAAACTGCAAAAGCCAGGGTATAGGTATATAAGGTACTCGTTAATACGATTTTAGATGGTAACAATGATGATAATGGTATTTAAAATGCAACGAGTCATTTAAATTTCTATTAAGTCGTAAAAGCAAGTAGCTTGGCTTATATATTGAAAGTGAACTTCACAGTATAAAAAAAACCCCTACACTATACAAAGGGTCGTGACGGAAAAATCTTATCCTTTTTTCACCTAGCCCCCCCATCCGACAAGTTCGTACCGTGCTATAAGAAAATACGTTACAATAATAAAAATTTAGTGTCGAATAAAACAATACACATTTATTTTAGAAGCAGCTGTGAAACCCTTTTAAGATATAATAAAATATTAAGTTTTACCATAACATTTATGTTAACTCTGCCATCCGCTATAAAGCGTCGAACAATTACAAAATTAAATACTTTTGCTAAATGAAGTGTGACCTGAAACATGAAAATACTATGATAAGTGTAGCACACAAGCACAGGTCGCGACGGTTCTGAGAAATACTGTTTTCGCGTGCCCGTGTAGTCAAGGGACATAGTTGTTTGTAATTATTTTGTCCTCAATGTTTTATTAATTCATATGTATACTACGTTGTACTTTTTCATTCTATCTAGATTGAGCGCTTTTTTATAGTTAAGGTTAAGCGTTATAGCCATAATCTCACCTTAAGTGATGATACGGCCCAAGTTGGTAGACACGCTAAACTTGAGGAGGGAAGCACAAGTGCAACTGTTGGAACACACCTATTGGTATTTGGCGGCAGATTTTCAACTTTTCGTTCGATCGTTAGCGTATAGAGAAACCAAAACTAAATTCTAGGGACTAAATCTACGACTAAATATCTCAATATTAAATTCCGCGACCAGAGCGTGTTTAATAAAAGTTTAAATACATTTGAAACTCGACATTGATATTTACATATTTCACAACTGATAGTAAAGAGGCCATGTTTTTAACACGGTCTCATCATTGGATAAAGTATTTAGATGTGACGTTGATTCAGAATCTAGAATGTCATTTCGTATAATGCATATCTCATAACGAGAAGCAGTTGAGGTTGTGCATTACTCTCAACATTCCAATTGCAGCAATTTTCAAGACTTCAATGATCATTATTTTATATTTTTTGTAGAATGCAAATGTTTTATGTCTATTCAAATCGATATGTCTGATTATACATATATATAATAAATATGTAAAAACGTACAGCTCTCATACTATAAATATTGCCTAGATTGTTGTTTTAGAACGAGAAGGAACTTTATCGTTGCTGCTCCGTGGTATTAAGCAATTATATGCAAGTTGTGAAACTTTACAGGAAAATGAGGGAAACAGAAAATGCCAAACATCGTTTTATTTCTCTGCATTTGCAATTCAATGGTTTTCCAGCTACTTTAAATAACTTCAGGCAGAAATTTACCGCAATAAAATTACCGGTTCTTATAAACGTTTTGAAAGGCACTTACATAATATTATTCTTAAATATACCTACTATAAACACCGCGTTTTATGATAAACGATAAAATGTTCTATGTAATTTGTATAAGATATTCTTATAACAAAAAATGTTATAAACAATTTTGTTTAACTTCAGAGCGAAATAACACAATGGATACAAATTATAATTATTTAGTTACTATGAAAGCGTATGTCATAACCAAGACATTATTAATTAGCTGTCTTAATGATCTATAGAGATAAAGAAATATACAGTTACTTACAGTGATATTTCATGGGGCAAACTTAGTATAACATATAAAAATTTAAATGCATTCTGCCATTAGGATTTCAAAATTATGCATATTACATGAGTATAATAAAATTTCGCGTTTGATCCCTGCAATGAGCCGGTACTTTCGGTATAGGAAAACATCGTGATGAAACCATAACATGGTATTGGAGCTTTTTCTAATGCCAACTTGGCTAGCTACCAACCTCAAGTTTACAATCTGCCACCAAATACCTATATGTGGTTTCTAGCAGTTAAACTTGATCTCTACTAGTCTAAGAGTGGCCACCATCTTGGGCCACATCGTCACTTGAAATCAAGTGAGCTGATGGCCATAACGCTGAACCAATAAATTATAAAAAAAGTATTGGATATAGGGTTATCTACAGTATATTCTATATAATTTGTGGTATTCGTTCTTTCTGTTATGTGCTTAGACGAAGGTTGTGTTTAAATTCTGCTAGTTTTAATAAATGTATTTCTATGATTTACGGCCTAGCTTCACTTAAATCCACTAAAAAGTAGAACGTCTATCTACCGTTTCTACTATTTTAATATATATTAGGATTTTTTTAATAATTACAAATTTTATATAACCTGAAAAAAAAATACACTTTTTACCGGTGTCACTGATTCACCGTGTTTACTATACAGTTTAATAGTGTACAAGAGAATACATATCAGCTATATACACAACTGTACAGATTTATAGTGTCTCAAAATTATACTCGTTACTAAGCTTTAGAATGGTGTTTAGAAGCAATTCAACTTTACATATATTTGTATATATTTCAGTTATTTTATTCACATTTTGTCCGGTTGGAGGGACTATGCTCTCATGTAAATAATGATATAATGGTTGTGCGGTACACGGACGAAAGTTTACCAAAATGAGTTTGTAACGAGTGTCCGCTGCGAACACGCCCTGCATGCGGAATACTAACACAACTCTAGGACTAGTTATAATCCTTTTTTTGTAATAATAAAATGTATTTTTATGATATTATCATTTATTTTGCAACAATATCTTTTTTAAGCGATTTATAATGTCTTTGGATAGAATACGTTTACACTCGAATCGTCTTGTGTCTATCTATAACTACATATATTATAAATGCGGAATAGTTTGTTTGTTTAAACGTGCTAATTTTAGAAACTACTATCCAGATTTCGAAAGTTCGAAATTCTTTTTGTATTTGATAGAGCAATTATTTAGAAAAGCTTTAGGATATTCATAATCACGCTACCACTAACAGTAGCAAAGCTGTATTGAAAAAAGCTGCAAAAACTGACAATAGTGATTAAATAAAGTTTTAGTTTTTAGTTTTGCAGACAAAATACAACAACATACACCGCTCTGCAACGTAATTACGGTCTTGAAGCACCTAGGGTCTAAGTAAAAGAAATAGTTCTGTTTATCGCATGCACCAGATCGACTTACCCGCAAGCCACAAGCAATTTCATGGTTTGAGGGGCCCAGCACCGCTTGCTTTTGCTGGTCGTGGTCAGCTTCAACAATATGATATAACAATATGATATGTAAATATTTAGAACTGGTCCTAGTCTGCTGGTCTAAAAATAAATGATTTTTATTTTATTTTATTTATTTTTTATTCATAATATTAGTTCCCATAATAGTCTCTCGTTATAACGATTTTTTTATACAAATTGTAGCAGTTTGGGCGATATTCGTTTATTTCGTTAGCTATATATGCATGGATATTGTCAAAAAGCCTATATATTAGCAATTCAATAATATTTGCTACTTATCAGTTCAGTGTTTAACGATGGCAATTTCACTCCTAAGAACGCATAAAATACAATTTAGTCAGTATTAAGCTGTAATACCACAGTGCGAAAACCAAAGAGAATGCCTTTCTAGCCTTTGAATGGAAACTGGAATTGCTAACAACAGAAAGTGCTTGGAGAAACAATGGGAAAGATCTAATTGCGTAGCCCCGGATGGGTAGGAACGCAAACGGAACCGACGTAATGCAATCTGCAGTGTTGCGGAGGGCAGCTGCCGAAATCTACATAACTTTACAAACAATCCAAACTGTAGTTTCATAGTTATTTATCTATATGTGATTTTAGAAACTAAAGCATTAATATTAATTATTTAAAAATATAATTCAATTCTAAAATATTACCTTCGTATAAATTGCTACATAAATCTGTGAAGGGTATATAGTATTGAAATTTAATTTTAACTTGTACCGTAATCAGTTTTAAAAAAAAGTTTTAGCTACATTTTTAATGCTGTTTCTGGACGAATTTATTAAACAATTACAAAATCACAAGTTTCTGCATTGTTTTTTTTATAGTTAAGGTTTAGCGGTATGGTCATAATTTCACTTGGTGTTAAGTGACGATGTGGCCCAAGACGGTGACGCTAAAGCTAGTGGAGCGACTGGTGTTCAAGGGCAACTGTTGGAACATACCTATAAGTATTTGGCGGCAAATTTTCAACTAGAGGGTGGTAGCCCAGGCTGGAATAAAAAATCCCTACTACCATGCTACGGTTTCATGATGATGTTTTCCTTCGCCGAAAGCTCAAGCTCGAATGCAAGCAGGCAAAGAAAGCAAGGTGGATTCGAACCTACTTACCTTGACGCGGCATCCGTACACACTACCAACTGAGCTATCATCGCTGTATTGTTACAGCTATATTTTTTTTTTATAAACTGGATTTTTGAAATATCCTCTTTCATAGTTGGCAATACACTTGCGACAAAATTGACGAAACTAATTAAAAAAATTAAGACAATTATGTCTATTTACCTGTTTTTACTGAAACAGGTTCAAAAGCACAACTACCGGAATACATTTGTAGGTACTCGGTAGACTTTTATTAGAGGGCAGTAGCTAGCAAAGCGGGCGTTATAGAATGTCGTACTATCATGCATACAGGCATACATATATAAACTACTTTACCTTGTGCTTAAATTATAAATATTTCCTTCATATTTGTATGTTTATAAATATTAATGAAGTGATATATTAACAATGAATTCTCCCTTTACTTAAATATTCAATTACTTTGAACATTAAATTAGCAAAAAAAGTTTTTGGATACATTTGTGAATGAGAATTGGGGTTTGTTTTTATATGGTAGCAGGGTAAAGCTACAGCACTGTGCCTAATGTGACTACTAGTGAGACCGGTAATGCATTTGCAGTTGTTGTTGTCATGCCGATTTGTAAGTCTTCAGCAGCTGGATATACTGGATTTACTGGCTGATCGTGAAATGCGACAAATGATAAGCGAACCACTGTAACGGGTTTATCACCTTAGACATGGTAGTCGCAATCCAGTCATGGGTACCGCTTCTTGCCACCTTACTTTCTTACTAAATATACATGAGCTGATCCTGGAATCTGACACGCTTACACTTGGAGAAATTCATTTACGTATACCCTCCCATCCAGGGCGGACTGAGAAGGTTATTTGGGGCAAGCACCCTGAATATCCACTAAAACCCAACGGCCATCTGTAGCCTTACTGGGGCGACGTGGGTTCGAATTAACGATATTTTACCTAACCCCTAGCCTAGTTGTCTTTTTTTAATTGTAGCAAACGTTTGCGTTAGCGTAAAGAAAAAAATATAGGATCACATTCTAGACATATCTCAAAACTAAATCCCGTGATTGAAGCGTGTTTAAAACTTTCAAATTCACATATATTAAACAATATTCTCTTTACGCTAATGATTGTAGAAAAAGATAATCTGGCTAAGGGAGCTGTTGTATGGTGGTTCAATCCAGGCGGACATAATTATCGTATCCTACAATCCCGCAAACAACATAAAAAGAGCTTTGTTCTTCATATGCCTCGTTTTACTTTCAGTTGATTCAATTATGCAAAGTTACTACCATTTGTTAACAGATTTTGGGGTAATTTGGTGAATGTCAGCTCGGTATTATGCTAATCAGCTTGGTGTCTGTTATTTATGTGTTATGTAGCGAAATTTCACGGCATAATGGCCCGAAATTGATAACGTTATTTTACGCAATTAATCGCAGAAACATTCAAGTGTTTATGATACAGTGGACTCTACAGTACAATGTACCCCGTACAAATGCTAAATTGTTTTTGTTTGACGCTACTTTATTTAATGCAAATAGAGATAAGCGCCGGAAACACTGTCTCGGAAACTCGAACCGTTTTCGAGTCTCTGCCAATTTTGCGGACGGTTTTATGTCATGCATTTCTATTTAAACTACAATTTATTGCTGCAAACAGTAAATTATAAAAAAATTATATAACCTAAAGAATAATTATTATGTTGATTTTTGTGTCATCTTATGCCAGTGAAAAAGTTAATAATAATGAAAAATCAAAACTCTATTATTCTTATTACTTTATAGTATATTTGCCAAGGTTCAGCTCTGATATGCTACTATTCACGATAACGATGCGACTCCTATGAAAAATTAATAACTCTTTTATCTGTTCTTGTAAAATAAGATCATAAATGCTTAGCTTTAGATGTTTCAGTTCGGAAAAACAAATATATAAATATAACTATAATTTCTTATATGTAATACATTGTGATAGATTAAGAAAACACTATCTGCGGCTTCGAACGCATTTATTATACGGCTAGCTTTTCCCTGCACCTTCGTATGAGTTAATGTACTTTTTATCAATCTCAAAGTTAATTTGAGAACAATACTTTTTATGGATGAAATATACCTATGACATTTTCCATACACGTTCCCTTCACGTTGTACGTAAGTAGCATGATGAGCGATTGACTAGTTGAAGCTTTCTCATTTATAATATTAGCTAGGACGACTTCTTATAGTCTGTTATTTGCGGAATAACATATAACCAGCGTATACATTTTTAACAAAGCCAGTCAAGACATTTTTAAATAAAATATAGACAGGTAATGGTAGATAAAAATAAATTACATCATATTTGTATTATGTAGTCTTTATAATTCAAATTAGCTACTTCTTACTCAACTATTACGAACTATGCCCATTATTATATAAAAATATTGAACCGATATTTTTTTTAGTTTAACTTATTTAGAGTGTATCCAAAAAATCCAAAAAATATAACTTGAGTTAGGTTATTCGTATTTCCATACGATTTCGTTGTTCCATTTTGTTATCTAATAAGTATATCGATAACGTATAATGCTTTGCACATACTAATTATTGTAAACACAAATTAAGTCTTACAAAATTGTATTTATCAAAAACAGTAACAAATAAAATTGGATATAATTTATCTTATTAAAGCGATATCGGTTATATCGATTTCCGTATTAAGCATTCAACACCGGATTACTTTTCACATCGATTGCCGCACATTTGTTCACAACACCATTCGCATCAGATCAATATCAACTCTGCAAGTATTTGGGTTTTACTGGAACTATTTTTTATTACATTATGAAGTAATATTATTTATTTTTACAGGCTTATAAAACCAGCATTTTAATTCGAGTTGAGTATAGCTTGTATTATAACCAATTCGATGGTATATATAACAAACTTACATATTATATAATAACATTTATCTATTTATCGCACCGGATTAATTAATAGTCGTGCTCATTACGCAAAACCCGTTCTGAATGTGGATCGAAGCCATAATATATAAGTTCGATAGTAGCACATATTACCTCTGTTCCACAAGATGAATCATTGTTAATCATAGTAAGCTATACTCTGAAACAATAGTATGTTAGATTAGAAGTATTTTTTTATTATTTTATATTTATGATATCAGAACTAGGTGTGCAGGGCTGGATTTACCTATAGGCTAAATAAGCTTCAGTCTAGGGTCTCAAGCTCAACCTGGGCCTACATTCAAGTGGTTAGTAAAATTTGAAAACAGTGAACACTAAAACACTTTACCAAAAATATGGAGTAACTATGGAGGACTAATAAACCAAATTAAAAATGTAATGGATTAGATCAACGTGAGAGGTGAAAAAACTTCATAAGGGAAATAGCTTAGGGCCTTTTTTTCATCTAAGTCCGACCCTGCTCGTGTGTAAGCAGTACTGGTTATATGCGTTATGTGTATAGTTCATTTTTGGGATAATTAAGTGTCTCAATATTCAGGATTTTTTTCTTCTCACGGTTTAGTGTTATGGCCACAATCTCACATGAACTTGAGTGACCATGTGGCCCAAAATGGTGAACACGTTAAGCTTAGTGGAGAGACTGGCTCTCAAGTGCAACTGCCGGAACACACCTATAGGTAATTGTCGGCCGAATTCTAACTTGAGGGTGGTAGCTAGCCAGGCGGGCGTTAGAAAAAGCACTACCACAGTGCGAATGATTTATTTATAATCAATTATTATTACATAGAGCCAAATGTTATTAGACACAATTACGTATTAGACAATATAGCGTCATAAGCGCATGTGGTGACAGACTTGCAATAGACAGTATTGGCGTATTATTGAGAGATTATGGATAGCGCCAGTACAATCCTACAGTTATGATACTCAAGTACTCAAACTATATTTTTACATACGCAAGGTTCGACTATGAAGTTACCACAGCCACAAATACTGCATAACTATCATTAATATAAAAATAGCCTCAAGACTAAGAGCTATTTGAGATTGGTTATACATGTTTTATAAAGGCTGGAGTGGCTATTTAAACTCCATTACACTGTATGCCTGTTTCATACTTCGTAATTTAATATTGTAATTCAGATTAATGTTTACCTATATGCATGAAAATCTTTGTCTGAATATTTGTCTCTCAAGGGAAGGACGTATTGTTATAAAATTTGTCGAATAAGTCGTATATGTCTAGGAATAGAAGTTGGAATACTTGTTTTCGTTTTATCGATTAAGATACGACGCGATAAAGGAATTGAATCTTGGAGAGCTATGATACCAAAAGACGTCCAGTTCACCATTTCAATCCCGATTTTAGAATAATGGCTGGTATTACAAATTAGTCAACTGTATCCGTTACAGTTACCAACATGTGATATCTCATTGCTTTCATTATTGTCGCGACATAGGGCGCTTCCGCGTCGGCTCGTCGCCACATAAAGTGAACAATTTTCTGATAGTTATCTGACACGAAAATTGTTAGGTATGACATGTTATTTATATTTCCATTTCTCAAATAGAACGTGTCAGTGTTGGGCGTTCGAGAAAATGTGTTATATTGTTAACATCGTAGAAGTGCAATTATGTTTTATTTTTTGTGTTCTTTATTTTGAACGCTCTTATTTGCTTATAGTATTATATTATATTTCACACTTCAATGGTAAAGTATAGTAAAAAATTTTGTAGATATAAGTATTTTAATAATAGTTCAATAAACTTTTAATATAATAAATTGCTCATAAAACGATAATGTTTTTGATGTGTTTAATACGTGTGAATTTATATAAACCTTATGACTTCAAGAACAAAAAAGTTTTTTTTTTTTTATAATAACAAGGTAAAGTAACGACACTGTTTCGAATGATAATCCAAAAACAAAGGTAAAAATTTATCCAAAACCACCCATATATTACCAATCCATCAGGTGCCATCCCAGCCTTTAGCCGGCTGGATGTAACCTGCTTAACCACATACCGTAATATATCGATATAGAGTTACTATGAGAAGTATATCGTCATATGTATGCAAGTTCGAAGAAGGTCGGATCACACGCACCAACCCGCTTATTTGGTGGATAGATGGTGATTGAATCCGGAACGCGGCAATATATAAGCGTGTCACTATGTCAAATGCCTATTTTTTGTTAATGTATTGAAAAATACATGTACGTACATTTTCTTGTTTATGCTGGATGGGCTGTGAACAAGATATGTAGACAGTAGACAGACATTCATCACGTGAGAGGCAAATGCCTACTAAACAAACACACGGCGATCCATAATCGTCTATACTGCATCGAAGCGATTATAGCTTAATGGTAGCGTGTAGGAACGTCGTGTCATGGGACGTAAGTTCGAGTCCAAACAATTACAATGAGCTTGAGCTTTCAGTGAAGGAAATCATCATGAAGGAACCATAGCATAGTGGTAGGGCTTTTTTCTAATGTTCACCTGGCTAGCTACTACCCTTAAGTTGGAAATCTGCCGCCAAATACCAATAGGTGTGTTCCGGCAGGTACACTTGCGAGCCAGTTCCTCCAATAGAAAGGCCAGCAATGCACCTGCGATCCCCCGGTACTCTGGATGTCCATGGACGGCGGTGATCCATTACCATCAGCTGACATGCTAGCTCGTTTATCCCCTACTTTTAATTAAAAAAAAAACTACCAGGGTCCTCACAGTCACCGTGTCTTACTAGTACCCGAGTACTTAGATCCGATCTAATGAGGCCATTATACTACATTAATTATTCGTACTTTATAATAAAACTTATGAAGTTATTTTTGTCTATTTCAACACGTTATATCCTAGAATTACCCGACAGACTTGTAAAGTTATTCTTACATTTATAGCATATTTATTATGGAAGATTATAGACTATTAACATTGCGCTATAACATTTAGGTGCGGTGAAATGACTATACAAAGTTATAGCTAAGGAAGTACGCTAAACAAGAAGAAAATTGTACTAGTGGATCGTACAGCTTGATATTAGTGACTTAGAATGGGTGGTCGACCGACTAGAACCGAAAAAAATTAAGGCGAGATAAACCACGGGGAACAGTTAGTATGGTCATAATAAAGTAGCATTACACTTCGTTCATCTCTATTTTTTCTATTTATTTTTATTTTATAGTAGCGTGGTAAAGCTTCTGCAATTTATTAGATAGTAAGTACAGTATAGACAAAAGACAACTGTTATAATTGAAAGATTGGCAATAATTTCAATTCAATTTAATTTCATTCATTATTCAAACCTGATAGGCTCTTAGCGCTTGGGTGTAAAGTTTTATCCTTGATCGTACAAACGAAATTAAAGTAACCGTGACGGGTTTATAAGCACGTATATGGTTGCCGAGACACACTTGGATACATATAGTTACCATCCCGTTTCAGTGGTTAATATACACCGGTTGAACTTGGAACGTAAGACACACAGGCACGTCATTTGTTATAGTTCATGTCTGGTAGTCGCAGTACAGTACTCATGAGCATCTCGGTTAAAATTACACCTCGGTTGATTCAGTTTGAAAAAATAAGCAAATGCATCAAAATCAAACAACAAAGGTATGGAGATTGCATTGACCGACGCATTTTAGTTTGAATAGCTCGGGTAATTATATTAGTTATAAAGATAATAAAAAAGAGTATTTCATAATCAAAAAATCCTAAAAATAAGCTATAAAGTGTCACGAAAAGAGACAGTTGTTGTCGAAACAAAAAGCACATTTATTGCATAATAAAAAGTGACTTTTAATTGTTTAATTTTCAAAGTAATAAAACTAATTTAAACGGTTTTTATCGTGGTTATTTATTAATTTCGATCCCGATGTTTCGAAAGCTTTTCAGCCTTCGTGATCACGCGGTGGACTGTTTAATTATTATTTTTTTGCACTGTTTAGGAAATGAATTTTGTACAATTATTTTTTTTGTTTTTGCATATTTCGTCTATTATTGCAGACTAATACTAATTTTGAGAATAATCTCTCTGATTGGATATTTGTGTGCTAGCTTGTATAGTTATAGAAAGTGAGTTTTCTTTTCTTCCCCCCACAATAACACCCACTACTTACAGAGCATGCCGAAAACAAGTAACAACTTCTTGCTATTCCACTTACCACTTGCTACGCGTGGTGCTAGCTGACGTTTAACTAGACACCCGGTGCGGGCGTCGAGCGAATCAAACCAATTTAATCAATCTTTAAATCAGTTTCACTCGTTCGAGCTTCAAACCGATTTGAACCGAGTTGACACATCGCAACAGTAGAGTCGTACATATTTGTTGTGTCAAAATCAGCGTACAGCCTAGCAAAGACTAAAAACTAAATAGATATAAAAACATGATTTCTTCTTCATCTTATTTAATGGCGACTTGATTATGTGAATGTCACATACAACACTCAAACATAATTAAAAGAGTTTAGCGCTTAAAAACCTTGTTAAAACTATCCAGTAGTAACTGAATATTTATATATATTCCGAGTCATTATTCATATTCTGCTATACATAAGCGTAATAGTCAAACTACATCACACAAAACGTCACCAATTTTGCACAGTACAGGGCTAAATAACTAAGTATATGAATAAAAGTAAAAATCAAAACATGACAGATCAAGACCACGACAAAAACTCCCTATATCATGTTTGTTCATCATCTTTGATCCTATAAACACTAAAGGTTTTTTACGCGAGCATAGTGTAAACTGTATTTAAACCTATCAGATTTAAGGGCCAATCCCTAAAAAGTTGAAATTATCTTTAGTCAAGTACTTTTTGGCCATATGATAATACCTCATATAGCAACATAGCCACTGTGAATAACGACAAAAGAACGTCATCAACATATGCTATATAGACATTACAGTGCATAATACGTTTCTAATGTGAAACAAGTAATTCAAAATAGCTACAGTTCAAATATAATTATTATTTTGCAGTTCACCGCTCTGTATAAGTAATTATTACCGCCGCATTGTACATGCTTATTAATAGAAGTCTTTCGTATTTGTAAGACGTTGTGTAAATGTATGTGTGCTCGTGTAATAAGGTTTCGTCGCTATTGCTCGTAGTATATGCCGTTTGTAATATAATAATTATAGTTTGTGGCCGTTATTACAATTTGCCAGTCTGATTAGATGTTACTAATTTTCATGTCTGTTTAATATTGTCTCACATTCTCTATGAGAATATATGATGAGAATATGGTATATTTTAGTTTTCGTTTTTGTCGTCGAATACATAGGTATTCGTGTATATCGTATTTCAATGTTATTTAAACAGTACAATAACATGGTAAATACACTAAGAAACAGTTGTCTTCTATACCGTAGATTATTTTTATGCGTGACGTCTGGCAGATCACCTGATATTAAGTGACGATGTGGCCTAAGACGGCGGGACTGGCTCTCAAGTCCAAATGCGGGAACACACCTATAGATAGATTTTCAATTTGAGGGTGGTAGATAGTCAAGCGATCATTAGGAAAAAAGCGCGACCAGCAAGCTATGAATTCATCACGATATTTTCCTTCATCGAAAGCTCATGCTCATTGTATTAGGATTCCATGTCCATTGACGCCGCGTCCATACAAACTACCAACTGAGCCATCATCGTTTCGCTTCAATATAAAAATTGCATAATTAATATGAATAAAATCCAGTTAAGTCACATTCCCTAATTTCTTTATTTTATTCAAAAAACATCACACAATTTTTATATTAATAAATCAAGAAAAATCATATGAAACTTTACAACTGTTACATTATATGCCTTTTGAATATATTGTTATGTTTGTCTTTATCGATCGGAGTTATATTAAGCTTGTGAACAATTAATTTTCTATCATTTGTTCATAAGGGGTCTTTGTAAGCGTTTCAGCTTTTAAGTCTCAAAGGAACACAGCGGGTGGTCCAAGCCTTTCGTGGGTCGTAGTCATGTAATCAGGGGTAGGACTTAGACTAATAAGTAACAAATACATATATAATAGTATTTATTACGTAGATATTGTATGTTATATCTATAACTAGTTGTGTTTGATCGCATCTCTGCAAGTGGTTTAGAATAAATGATGTACCTATTCTTAAGCTATATTTTTGTGAAACTTTTATCGTCCCAAAATATTTATTTACAAGCTTTTCATGCCACATGAATTATAAGCCTTATAATAATGTAACTGATTGTTATGTAAACTTAATTTTACAACATCACGAATACGTTTATGTGCTGAAATTAACTGAAGATCCGATGTAGAATTACGAACAAGGAGATTAAGTCTATACATAAAAATAGATCTTCTAAATGAATGATGTAAATATCCTAGCAAGGTTTCTTTAAATGTTACTATATACACATATATATATATAGTTAAGGTTTAGCGTTATGGCTATAATCTCACCTGAATTAAAATGACGATATGCCCAAGTTGGTAGACATGCATATACTTTGGAGGGACTGGCTCTCAAGCGCAACTGCCGGAACACGCCTATTAGTATTTGGCGGCAAATTTTCAACTTGAGGGTATTAGATAGCCAGGCGGGCGTTAGAAAAAGTCCTACCACCATGTTATGTTTTCCTCGCGATGTTTTCCTTCACCGAAAGTTTAAGCTCATTGTAGGTGGATTCGAGGTCACGTGCCTTGACGCGGATTCTATTCACACTACCACTGAGCTGTCGTCATCGCTTCGCAAAATTAAGTAATTCACTTACCATCATGTTAAAAAGCACACTTAATAAATTAATTAAAAAAATAGCCAGAGTTTTTAAATAGCATACATTAGTAACGTCACTAAATAACATTACGTCTAGACTGTTAAATTAAAATAAGTACGTTACCCACTAAATAAACTATAAAAGAATCTTTTTAACCCCTCCAAATAAATTTCTTGGCTACCCACCTGATACAAAGTACTCAGTATGTGCGAATCAATGGCGTGGATAACGCTTTATCGATTTTAAACTACCCTCATGTTGCAGTTTGTTAAACTTATATTGTTATTGGCTTGCAAAGAAAATTCTCTTTGGCCTGGGAACGTATTTTCGTTTGATGTTCAAGGATGTGCTCTGTTTTGGACACGTTGACAATATTTTACTATTCTTTCAAATAAATATATTTTATTTTTAATACTTGTATACGTAAATTCTTATAAGGGTATGAGTGACGTTTAATGATAAAATGAACTTGAGTGCACAGTGGGGCTAGTGGTTAAAACAGTAGCGTCGCTGCAACCTCCGCGCCGAAATGCTGTGAGTTCGAATATGCACCGTACTAGGTTGAAACCACCATAAGCGTATTAATAATCTCGCCGTTGTGACTCTATTTTTTGTTATTCGATGCTTTTTAATAATCCATTAAATTTGATCGCTAAAATGAAGTAACATGAACTTTTCTGGACAACCTACACCTCAGTCCGCCCCGTGACCACGAAGGCTGAAAAGCTTTCGAAACGTCGGGATAAAAATTAATAAATAACCGCGATAAAATCCGTTTAAATTAGTTTTATTTCATGGAATAATATTCGCGTAAACATAAGAAATCATTACGCTAAAATGAAGTTACAAATTATTTTCATTCTATATTTAGCTTCTCCTCTTTATAAATATTAAAAAATATTATTGTGAAAAATGTAAAAGATACTATTTTGAATAAGCAACAGACGTCACTAACTAATTACTTTCCGAGTTCTGTTCAAACACAAGTAGTGGACAAAAGAAAAAAAACTGTCTCCGAACCGAAAACCGAAAGGGTTTATAAAACTTCAAGTTAGCTAGCACTCAGGTCTTCCTCGTTTTTTTTATATAATTCCTTTTTTAATAGTTGTTCCAAGAGAACCGTCGAGACCTCTAGCTTTAAGAGGAGTTAAACTACTTTGGGTAAAAATGGTGAAAGTATACGCTTGCATACACTGAAAATTATTTTTCTTTATGTCTCCCTTTATCTTTAGTTCTTATTTTGTAGATATAACTGTACTGAATGAATAAGAAGTATAATTTTCAATTAAAATGTATTTACAATGTTATTTTAAAAATATCAAGAGCTCTGTTAAACGTTCTAAATTCATAACTCCTGTTCCTGTGTTTTTATGTGAATTAATATATACATATATTTTTAAATAAGTTTCCTGATTCAAAAAATAAGATTAAATATAGCAATACTGTAAACTAATTACTCCGTAGCAACTGTTATATTTAATTACGTACCCATATCCGACTTGATTGCATTTGCTGCATCTGACGTCCCTGTTTGTTATTTTGCCAATTTCAAAACTATATTAAATTCTTAGAGGTGAAACTGGGGCGTATCTCATTTGAATTAGCGTTATTAATTTTCTATGTGTTATTTTATTAGTAGAGCATGATATATATATATATAAAAGATTATCACAAATAATAAAACAACAAAAATGCGTTGGACAGATCATATACTAAAACAAAACATAAAAATGGACTAAAGAAAATAGCTGGTGGAACGTGGATGAGAGCTGCAAATGACAGAAATTTGTGGAAATCCCTGAAAGAGGCCTACGTCAAAAGACGAGATGAAGCCGTTGCCAATGTTATAAATATACAATAAAATGGTAGTAAAAGTAACAGTTATAAGAAAAAGCGTTTTCAGCAATAAAGGCTATTACTATTATTATTATATGAATATCAATAAGGAGTATTTAAAGAAATTTAAAAGGCAAAGTATAAAAATGAGTAGATTTTCTTTTAAAAATACATAGTGGAATACTTATAGTAAAATACCATTTTTATATTTAGGCTTCAATTACTGTTGTTGAATATTTGTATATTCTTGTTCAACTATGTTTTCTTATAAAAAATACCGACTACTTCCATACATTATATAAGGGGTACTAGCATCACATCGCAAATAATTTCAGTTACGTAGAACATTGTAATACAACATGCATAGTTGTATTATATAATTGGACATTGTTTTTCGCAAATTACATGCAAGAAAAATATTAATAAGATCTTTGACCGAAAAAATGTGCCTTTCCAAAATCAGCTTCTTAGTTACGTTCTGTTGTACGAGTATGAGATATATCAACCACATGTATAACTACCCTTATTTTTTCTAAACCTTCTTACTAGACATTCTTGCCTAAACTACGCTTTCTTAAGAAATGTGGACTAACGACTTAATTTTATATTTGTAGGATTATTCATTCAATAACTGATTAATTTCTAAAAAAGTTATAAACTTGTCTGAAATTGAATGTCAACCACCATACATTAGGTGTAACGTACGCCGTAGATGTCTCTACGTAGATATTGCTTAGGCGTCTAGCGTTATGAAATTAGTTATAGGTGTACCAGAATCTCATGGCATTAAAAAATATATTAAAAAAAATGGTTTATGATGTGGCAACTTCTCTTGTAACTTGTCAATACAAGTTTAACTGATATCAAGTGTGATTGTGATTTTGCTATTTTAATATTTTATTTTCGAGCAAATATTGAAGAAAACACTTCGATCTCAGGCAAGAAGTATTCTCTACAAGGTATATTGTAAAATTCGTAAAGAAGAAAGTGAAAATCAAACGCAATAATGGATTTTAAAACGTGTCCTTGATACTCGAAGTATTTTAAGTGTATGTTCTGAAGCTATACGTTCTGATTATCATTATAGATTATTTTAGGTGTTCAATGGTGGAGGTCAAATGGTAGGTGGTCAATACTACCGTAAGACAAATCATAAATCGTAAGATCGTCGAACATTAGTGTATTTTCAACACCTATCAAAAAGAGGACAGGCGGGAAAAAGAAAATTAATCTAGACAGTTTTGATTTGGAATTGGTACGAAATAAAGTGAAAGAATTTTATACAGTTTTCAAAGAAATTCCAACAGTAATTAAACTATTGCATATTCTTAAAAAGGATATTAATTTTGATGGGGAGAGAGAATCATTGACAGTTAACTTGTCTTTTTTTTTCGTGGGGAAATGCTTTTAGGCATCCCCTTCCCTGATGGGCTGAGAGGGGTATGTGGGACTCAACCGGTGAAAGACTTGTCGGTAATACCCACTAAATCTCCAAGGTTTTTCTTCTATCAGCAGGATCTGTCTTCACATTGCATGATGATCAGTTAACTTGTCTAGGGTACCTGCGTATATTAATAGAAATGTGTTAAAACAAACACTTTTCATACAATATTACGGAAATCCATTCCTTACTTCCTACATAAAGTATAATTGAATATTTTTAATATAATATATGATGACAGTAATAAAAGAGAAAATACAAGTATCGTGACTATTTATTCCAATTACCCATGTGTTGCTTACTACAATTTTTTATTTACCTATTTCATATCGCATTTTGGTCTATTTATTATACTATACATTCAGTAACTAAGTGGAGTAATAAGTGTCTGTATTTGGTTGAGTACTCCTATGCACATCGTGATAAGCCCAACTCAGTGACTCATTTGATTTTGTCAGAATTTGAGATCAGCCAATGTACCTCCATATTACTGATTTCTCGATAATCGTCGTCCTTTCTGATTCTACAGTGCTCACCAATATGTACAGCACGATCAATTTTCTATGCTACTGCAAAATAAATAAATAACTCATTACCCATTATAATAGATTCCACTATTTCACAAGAATACATTCAGCTGATGCTATACGGATTAACACTATTAGACAAAACTAATTTTCAGTCAGACCCATTACGCGTGATTGGCAGTTTCACCCGTCACGTATAGTAATCAATTGGATTTTAAAAGGTGAATGTAAACAGGGGTATTAATACCTACGATTTTGCATGGTGTTCTTGTGTTCTATTTGTTTTTTTTTCTTTAGATTTATAGTCTAGGATACATTTTTGTTAAAGTTTACTGTAGAACTTATTCGTAAGCACTCAGCTGCATCGATCGAGTTCGAGCCCTGCTCTCGAGCAACTTTCCCGATCAACGGATTCAAATATTTTCCAAGTGCAGATCCTCTTGGCTTTCGTTTGAAGCAAAGGAATCTTTGAGAGGTACACTTTTGCAGATTTTTCGGTAAATAGTTCTGTGATCCGTCGTTAAATCACTGCTCATCTTATATAAATAGTAAGGACACAAACAAGCGTAAGGACGAACAATTTCTATTATAAATATATATTTAACTGTTTACACAATTATAAACAAGTACCTATATGAAAATATAACCAGTTTGTGTTTTTAAGATGGAAGTATTTTAGAAAATATTGTGATTCTAGACATGCTGAGTTTACTACTATGTTATTATGTTAATTGCTGTTATTTTAATTATTGAAGAGAAGATTACATACTTTAATAGATTATGTGCACATTATATTACTTGTTATTGATAAAATACATCATAAATAGACTGGAATTGTATACAATTTATGTAGTAGCAAAAAAAATGCACTACACTATCTGATGGTTAAAACAGTACCTACCATTCAATAACAAAAACAATTACCGAGAGATCATCAATCTATCGTGGGTTTTCACCATCATGTTAACTTGATAGCCGCTAGGCCGCTGCATACCAGCATACCGAAACATTTCAAACCAAATTAAAGTCACTATGATGAGTTCATCATTAAGTACCTGATAGACGAGTTACATATACCTTTTAAAATCAGCTTGGTTCACGCCCACTGTCGCCCAGACGGCTGAACTATTGCAATGAGAATTTGGGGCCCCCGATCCACCTGTCCTTGACTCAGCACGAGTGACAAAACAAGACAAGGAATTCACCTCATGCTATTACCCTCAGTTATATATATACCTACCACTATGAGAACAGTTTTTTTTTTGCCAATGTCACATGTAACCTACATAACTATAGAAGGGAAACTGGAGATATACATTGTAATATTTGGCAATCCTCTCTTTATTTTATAGTTGGTTTAGCGTTATGGCCACAATCTCACCTGATGTTAAGTGACAGTGTGACCCAAGATGGTGGCGATGTTAACCTAGTGGATGATCTGGCTCTCAAGTGTAACTGCTAGAATACACCTAAAAGTAATTGGCAGTATTTTCAACTTGAGAGTGGTAGCTAGTTAGGTAGACATTAGAAAAAAATCTCTACCACTATGCTATGGTTTCATACACAATGTTTTCCTTTACCGAAAGCTCAAGCTTATTGTAGGTGGATTCGTACACTCACATCCCTTGATGCGGCGTCCGTACACACTACAAACTAAGCTATCGTCACTTCGATCGCTTAACAATCTGAAAACGTAAAAAAAGTTAATAGCGAAAACTATAATAACAT
Source organism: Actias luna (assembly GCA_039707435.1). NCBI lineage: Eukaryota > Metazoa > Arthropoda > Insecta > Lepidoptera > Saturniidae > Actias > Actias luna. The sequence continues at coordinate 7,608,869 of JAZHAC010000002.1, read as the reverse complement.
GAAGGAATATTTATAGAGCAAGCAATAATACTCTCTGAAACGCATGATATAAGCGAGTATAACAAAGTGTAAAAAGACAAGACAATAACGAATGAAATCCCGAAGTAAAATGTAACAATATAAAGTTTCAAAATGTAATTTGGAGAGACGCCACGGCACCCTGAACACGTAATTAAATGTTTGAAATAATTACGGGCAACAATTATCAAAGTAGCGGCAGAGTTGCGTGCGACAGATGTTAGCTTTGCCAACGGAGGCGATTTTATTCTAGCATCACTATGGACTTACTTTTATAAGTTTAATCGTGGATTTGGAATTTTGGATATATCTTGAATAAAATATAAACATTTTTTTACAATACCTTTCTACAAAAAATACACACATAAACAGGATCATTAACAAATGTACATTATTGGATAGATAGATTTTTTATATAAGTACCGTGTATACTTTCATATGCATTGACTAAAAAGCTTTTATTTCAACATTACGTCGTAAGGGACGCGATTTCGAATCCACTCCACCTAAAATAAGCTTGAGCTTTCGGTGAAAAAAAATATCGTGCGGAAACCATAACATAGTAGTAGGGCTTTTTCTAATGCCCGTCTGGCTATCTACTACCCTCATGTTGAAAATCTACCGCGAAATACCAATAGGTGTGTTGCGGCAGTTGCACTTGAGAGCCAGTTCTTTCACAGGTTTAGCGTGTCTACCAACTTGGGCTGTATCGTAACTTAAGATCGGGTGAGATTATGGCCATAATACTAAAACCTAAAAAATAAAAATAAAATAAACAGACACTTTAATTTTATTTATATGTATAGATAATGAGGTATATGGCGTCAACTTGAATTTAATAATGTAGAGCTAATTTGCATTTAATCATGTTCATTTTTTACACCAAATTTAATAATTTCCATAAAATAATGTTCATGTAACGTAGCCCTAAGAGTAGCCTATTTAATGGTATCATCAGGGTTGGGCTACGGTTGTTGTTTCGCGTCTATCGGCCAACTTTCAGCAGTTTCACTTTTATAGACCATCTGCTCCTTTACAACCTTATTACAATAGAATATTAAGTATTTTCATTTATTTCTTGCATTAATATTTTCATTTTGCCTGCCAAACACGCACAAATACAATTCTAATGTTCATACTTTGAAATTAAAATATGATTGAAAAGTATCGCGGTTCACAATTTAATAAAGGTTTTGAGATTAAAAATTAAAAAGTTATAACTTTATTTTCGTCTTTCCTCGGTAATTTAAATATGATACTCACTATATAAAAAAATTGATCATTTAATTTTTTTGTTTTTAATTTATTAATTTTTTCGCTTCTCGCTGTGTCTGAATAACGTAGGATCGATTTTTATAGCGATTTTTAGGTATATTCTACGAGCGATAGTGGGCGACTCTGTTGAAACGGTGTTGGTGTGTTGATGAAGATTCACTGCTTATATAAACAGATTTGATAAAAAATGTATCGAAACACGTTTAGCAAAAGCGACAAAATTGTTAACTAAATGTTAATAACTGCTCATGAATTAAGATTCGTATTCATATAATACGAACCGCTTAGTTAATACAATTTTTTCTCAAAGTTGGTTTTACAATTTGAAAGCCATATAACAAACTTAAAGTTCATCGCATATTTCATTATGTACTACAATATTTTCTTATGAACACTCCACGGTATAATCTTATTAGAGTACGAATTATATTTAGGTGGAAGCTGGGTCTCGCGCGGTGTCGGTGCCTGGCGTCAACTAATTGCATTTAGAACGATAGAGCACTCTCAGAGACGAAGCAAGCGACGCTAATGGATGGTATTAATTAATACTAGCGTATCGTCAAATTTCAACTTAGATTAATATTTGTTGCTGGATTTATGTCAGAGTAAATCTCACTTCAATACCAATGTTCTTTTTTTTTATTGGTTTATGACTTCTTGTTATTTTCGAAAACGAGAGTTTTCGTACTAGATTAATTAGGTCAGCGGGTTATTCATCTAAAATAATAAAGATTCCATTAATATTTTTCTTAATTCATTTAAACCGCTAAAGTATAACCTCTCCATACTTATAATACTGCTATTGTAGATGAGATATTTATTCAATAAAATATCAAAGTAACAGTCTGTTAATATTTAGAATACTCCAGTTTTTTTTTCTTTTTTTTAAATCTGTTATATAGTTTAAACAGAGAATTAAATAAGATACTCAACTAAACAATTATGTGTCAATCGTTGAGATTGAAATCTTGCACTAAATTTAAGCTAGTCAACAAGGTATTGGTTAACAAGTTAACCTACAAGTTAAAAATCTGTCACTAAGTATCTTAAGCTTCATTCCGTCAGTTGTATTTGAAAGTCAGTTGTTCTACTAAGCTAAACGTGTTACATCTTGGGACACATTTTCATTTAACATCAGGTAAGATTATTATGAAAAGTGAGATTATGTTGAAGATTTAAGAAAAATAAATACAATTTTAATAAAGACATGGCTACAAGGATGCTAGCAATCCGTAAATAGATATTCAAAGTCCCAAAAAAATATTGAAGAAAGTAGTGCAGTACTGTATAGTAGCAGAGAGTTTATATGACGTATAATATTCAAGAATACGTAGATGTTGGCTGAAGACATACAAAATATAAGGTTCATTTATCTTTTACACATTTCTTCATTACATAATATCATTAAAACTGGATTCTCCAAAAATAAATAAGGTTACCCAGCCAAATTTAATAGATATCTGAAAGTACTTAAAAGCATTAATGTCTACGTGTTAATATTATTTGGACGGTATTGTTTTATACAATTTGCGTTGTCGCGTCTATGTGAAAGTTCGAGCGAGAGTAAATGGCATTAGGCATCTCTACGGCTCAATGACTTGGAGCCGCAGCAGTTAACGTTTCCACTGTCGAGACACTTGCACAGTTCAAAAGAATATCACGTAAAACAAATTATTTTTTTATTTTTCTGCTCGATGTCTGAATACATTATGTCTAGACATTTGAAGCTATGAATACACAAGAACAAAACGGTAACATGGGTTAGGAAAAATCTCATAGGAACTTTATTTAAAAGAAAACTTTAAGCTTTAATTTTATTTATTAATAGCTGTATCCGCGACTCTGTTCGCGTGGAACAAAAATTTTTTTTAATAATTTTCAATAAAATATGTTATATAGCCTATGTTACTCAGGGCTAATGTAATTATGGAAGAAGTTTTGAAAACGGTCCAGTAGTTCTTGAGTTTATTCGTTACAAACAAAATGATAATAAACATAATTTAATGTTAATTCTCGTTTTAATTCTACGTTTGTTATTTAAATTAATTACTGTATATGTTTGTGAATTCATACATTAGTTAGGTGCTTAAGATTTCAATAGACATAATTCTCTAAGCATTAATGGATACTTAATGCTAATGAACTACTTAATTCTAAGTACATGTCTATTTAAGTTAGATGTCACGTATTAGTTGAATGGATATGTACTTTAATTTTCCAGATAATATGATTGCATGTATTTTATACACATAATAATTATTTTGAATTGGATCTCGACCACAATACACAAGGCAATTCTCGCCATAATGATACGCTGATGTATGTCGCGTTCCGCAATCAACCAGCGTACATCCAACAATCAAGTTGGGTAATAGGGATCAGGACTCAAGTGGAGCATGACCACAATACATCTGGTAATAAACTTATCACAGTAATTTTATTTTTAATTATCACATTTTGTAGTCAGTCCATCTGCGTCCAAGCGGTGCGGCGTGTGGGCTAGGACTACAGCGTAGAATCTTGATAGATGATAGTCATTGATTTTTCATTATATTTTCTTTACCATCAGGGAAATTGCATTTTGCTGTACATAATATAAATATCTAGATTTTAAAATGTTCTTTATTTTACAAGGGGTATATTTAGTTGCAATACTGTTTATTTGTTTCACAAACTGTAGAGGCCGGGTCTAACGCACGTTATTAGCGCAACTTTAACCTCCCTCATAGCTTTTCTTTCGCGATCGGCTTCGCTCGACGAATCCTCAATAGATTCATTAAGACTCTAACGAGATCTTCTCAGGGAGAGTCACGGTTGTTCTGTTCCGTTTAATGCGATTTGTGTTGTTTGTTACGATATCTCATTTAGTAATTTGATGCTGCTGAAAGTGAATAGTTCTAAAATAACTAATTTATTTTCATTCATTCATTCAACTTTCTACACAAGCATATACGTCCGAATTTTTATGGGAATGAGGCAAACGTTTTGGAGTTTAACGATTTAATATATACGGACATCCATTTTAATATATACAGATGAATATAATGCAGTTTTAAGAAAACATACGTACTTTTATATTTTTGTAACAATGATATTTGATCAAATGAATATTATTGCTGTCTATTATGTTTTAGAATTCGCCTTAAAATGTTTAAATTGGACAATTGAAACATTTATATTTCAATGTATTCTAACATTGGCTTAGCTTTTAAGCAAATCAACTAAGTTAAATAATATTGTTGAATCACCATATAAATATATAAATTAATATTTACATTTATTTCAATTGAGATTCGATTCATTGAAATATTTGCATGCAAATACCTTCTGATTAAACGCGGTCGAAATGAAAAAGATATTAAAAATTCACCCTCCATAACTTACTTTACCGACAGCTTTAATAATTAGGACTCTATGCCCGTTTTCGCATATATTTTAGCAGACTGCCTAAATTACCGGAAAACAAATTTTACGTCAAACTTTTTCACCTAGCACAAATCAGTTAGTTAGCCAAGTGTTATTAGTTTAGCCAGAGTATTAGTTTATTAAATTAAACTTATATCAAGATTTGTTGGTACAAACTTTTATTGGTCTACTGAACTTCTATATATTAATCTACTTGTTATAAAAATTATAAAAAGGTATATATCTTCTTTTTATAGTTAAGGCTTATCGTTATGGTCACAATCTCACCTGATGTTAAGTGACGATGTAGGCCAAGATAGTGGGCACGTTAAGCCTATTGGAGGGACTGGCTTTCAAATGCATCTGCCGGAACACACTTTTATGTATTGGCCAGATGGGTATTAGAATAAGTCAGTCAAATGTCAAAAGTCACCGTGAAGACATTCATATCGCCGTATTATCAGAGACCAGGGATAGCTTTCGAAGTGATGATAGCCCAGTGGTAGTGTTTACGGACTCCACGTCAAGGGACGTGAATTCGAATGCACCTGCAATGAGCTTGATGATATGATGAAATATGTATGATGATAGCACTTTTTTTAATTTTTGCCTGACTAGCTACTACCCTCAAGTTGAAAATAGGCCGCCAAATACCAATTGGTGTGCTCACAGGTTTAGTGTGTTTTCTAACTTTGGCCGTATCGTCACTTAAAATCAGATGAGATGATTAACTATAAAAAAAAGATAGCTTTCGCACTTCTTCTAGTCAGTGTACAGATAGATATCTGTTGATCCACTTATTCGTGAAAAGTTATGTTTCCATAGTCTATATATTATCATAAAATACCAGTCGCTAAGAGTGGAAGTTTGAAAAAGGGAATCCGGAGAAAAACAAAAGTTATATCATAATAGAATATCAGCTCTTCACCACCGTCACTGATGTTTTTATGACGATTAAAGACCCATAAACCCTATAAAACAAAACATTTTATTCACTTTACGACCGCCAGCCAACGAAGTTATTATTACTATAAAGTCATATATGGAAATGTTTAACAAATCCGTCACGCCTCTATATCTATTGTCGTATCTCGAAAAGCACGGCTTAATTGTATTACATGCCTTTTGTTTCCAAAAAGAAATCTGTTAAACTATTACATTTTATCTGAATTAATGCCATTTCTTATGTTTATTTACCGATTTGAAACAAAATTACCGTATGTATGATAAGTCCATCCTTTGTCGCTTCCTCTTTTAATATACACAACCGGCAATTTGCTAGTTATAAGCCAAATTTATCTGATCTCTGTGAGCCACCGTTATCTTGTATATTTGTATTAGCTACTAGGCCAGATTAAATTGGTGACTCCTTAGGTGAGAGCGAGACAGACTTTGTTCTCTTCCTAAGAAAATGAACGTAAAAGCAAGCTACGCGATAAGCCGTAAATTCACGCTCTTGACTTCGAATTACGTACATTTGATTTTGAACACTATGTAGAATGATTGACATTCGAAAATACTTAATGACCTATGGCCTACATATGGCACTAAGTACTTACGTTATAAGCCAATTCCTAAAGGGAAAATGATGGCAATCAAGTTGATGAAGTCTTGGCCACTGTAAAAAACTTTACCTACAGTACTTTATTATAACCGATACAAATTTTTAATAAGATTACTATAAGGGGATTTCGACAGTGACATATTTTGTATTTGTCATAGTAAGTATCAAGTATTCAACAATCTATAATTTACAATTTAGTTTCATGATAATTCCTAATCGATTCTGGATTTTTGCGTAAATAAATCATTACTTTTGACTTATCAGTTACAAAACATCTGCTATATCCTTATTTATTTTTAACAAAGACTCAAGCATAATCTAGCTATTCAAACAATTTTTTGTAGGCATAGCGTTTTGACTTTTATTTCACACCATATAAAGTAATAATATGACCAAAGGTAAGTCTAATAAGAAACTGGCTATCAAATATAGCTGTTGAAATACATGAATTTTGTACTTTGCGCAGATTCTCGAATTAAAGGTTGTAGCTAGATAGACAATTATGAAAATACAAAATGCCTATCATTCCGCTACAGGTACCCTACACTCTACCACTGAGCCGTTATTTTATAAATGTTAAATAAACAATGTATTTTTTTTTAGTATAAATCCAGGAATGAAATTGCATTAAAGTAATCGAATAAATTCCTTAATTTTGTGTTACTATAAAAAAAAAACAAGGAATTTCATATATAATCAAAATGTACAATGAAAACGTTTCTGCTCCAATAAATTGATGTTGCTAACAACTTTAACAGAATTTGGTATGCAAATGACATTAAACACCTTTATTGTAGCACTAAACGTAAATCGATCGGAAACGTTCGCCGACGTATTCGTGATCTGGGGTGAGGTATTTTTCAAGTCGACTGCGGCTACGCGATAAGCGCCTCTCGTAATGTGACCGAATTTCAATCAAATTTATGAGTTATAATAATGATTATAGGTGCTTTATCTCCTCCTCGCATAACATTTTCTCAATTTGACTGAAAAGGTGAACTCTAGTGTAACAAATTCGTTGGCAATCGTCAGGCGCTGATAACGATTCGGTAAATTAATCTTGAAATAAAAAGAATTATAAAGAGGGGAATTGTTGGAATGAAAACGAAACATCAATGCTATACTTTATCATAAATACTTATTGTTAGCGATTTTGTACATTGATTAAATAAAATATTACGTGTTTAATCAAGTTTTTCGAGATATAAATTATACACTATTTATTTTTCTTTGAATGGAAAAAATTTAGCCGGGAATATTTATAATTTTCAATTTACTGTATCTGTTTTTGTTACTGATATAGTACTGTGTACAATTTTTTTCTCATAATATATGATCGTATTAGAGTAGTAATTATCATCATCAGCTACATTAATCATTTAAACAAGCTTTTAATAACTTTACCTGTTTCTATTATAACTTATTTTTCAATCTAACGGGATATTTCGATGTAAATTTTACCAACATATAGTACTTTGACTAACTTGAAAATAGGCACACGTGTTAAGATCGAATGACAATACAATAATATCATAATTTTATCTTAATCTCTTTACTAGGATATTCAGAATAAACTAAAATGAATTCATAAAGCTAAATTTATAGATAACGGCCCTATTATGGAATAATAGGTCAACAAACATTGCAAATTTCTTTATTAAAAATATCTTAAATCACAGTAACATTTGTAAAATTTCAATTATCCATTAGTCTAATTACCTCTCCAAATTAAAAAACAACCAATAATATAGCATTTTTTTTTTTAACATTCAATGGAAAATAAAAATTATTTTCGTTATTTCTTATTAATTTTACAAATAATGTTCCGACGTAATAACTTATTATAACACTTAGTAAAAGTCACCTAGTGAAATCTTTGTTCTCCGAAGCCCCGGGGAGCGGCTGGACCGCTCACAGCGATTGAAATTTAAAATATTATACCCTTTGCCATTATTCGAGCTTATTCACCCTTGAAATATCCCTAAGGGGTACCAGGTACAACGATTGGGGAAAATATTTTACACTTGTTACTAAGGATGTTGCTTTCAAGTTTACCATTAACTTGTTAATCGCGAAGGAATTTAATTTCTACTCCTGTGGAAATAAAAATGAAACTCGTTCGTCTGGATGGGAGGAGTTTCGCGACAATATTTATGAAAAGCACTTAATTAGTGTGTCGTGAATGAAAAATTGTTATTGAAACCGAGTTGATTGAACTGGCGATCCATATAACTATGTCGTTTTGGATGCGACACTAATGAAAGTACGATTAATCACGAACGCACTCTAGATGAAATGTTATGGGACTTGTGACTCAGCGGTTTGTATTTGTTATTACTGCTTATTCATATTTTGGTGAGCTCTAATTTTTGAGTGATACTGCTTGCTCAGTGTTTGTTAGAACTTTTTTTTTCTTATTAAGTTTATATATTTCCCAAAACCACGTCAGAATCTAATTTAAGGAACAAAATAAATTTGAAGATGCACCATATCTCAATTTATTTTTACTTTGTACATAATTATACGTAAATTCGTAAATACTGATTCTAGGAGCATACAGTTCATTTGTTAAATCAATAGTTTACAATATAAATATGGATTAGATTGGTATCTACTATGTTTTTGTGAATTTATAATTTAAAACATGCGGAAATAGCATCAATGAACTCTGACAGATAACTTCAGGATATAATAAACTAAACTCACATCAACAATAGGCTGAAGAGTTTCTTACTTACCATTTCATGGATACAAGCCAGTCAGGGCTTTTTTTAATTAGTTTTCAACTTAAGAAATTAATGTAATTTATCATAACAATTTTAGTTAACATATCTTCTCTTTTATATTAGCACTGTAAATTACAATACAACCCAAGGAGAACCGGCAATCATTGACAGATTGCCAATCAGCGGTCATCGTTTTCATGCCCACCTGTAAGCCTCTGATCAGCTAAATAGGCCCTTGGGTGATTTTTATTTTTTGAGTTTCGCCATCTACCTACGTAGACAATTTGACCAACGTTAAGGGTGAAGAACTTTATAACACAATTAACGGACACAAAGTCATGAAGCGATGATAGCTCAGTTGGAAGCGTGTACGGACGCCGCGTCAAGGGACGTGAATTTGATTCCATCTACAATGGGCTTGAGCTTTCGGTGAAGGAAAACATTGTGGTGAAACTATAGCATTGAGGTAGGGCTATTTTTAATGCCTGCCTTGCTAGCTACCATCTTCAAGTTGAAAATCTGTCACCAAATACCTATAGATATGTTCTGGCAGTTACACTTCAGAGCCAGTCCCTTCACTAGGCATAGTGTGTTTACCATCTTGTGCCACAATGTCATTTAACATCAGGTGAGATTATGGTCATAACGCTAAAGCATAAGTATAAAAATTTAGAAAAATTATGTGTAGATCTCATATAGCAATCTTGTGACGAATTCGAATCCAAAGGATCTTGCTACGCTGCCTGTACTTTGCTCTAACCTATAGACCAACCGTGCCGTTCTAGCTCATCTTGAAACGTGTCAAATCAAACGGGGTCAGTATTAACATTTATCAACCTATAAACGAAGTATTTTAGAGAAACCTTTAAAACTATATACACTTCATTAATTAACTTATTACATGGTTAAAAGAACGTTAAATTCAAGCTAACAGCAGCAGCAGCGAGCAGAACCGTGTGTAATATTACATTTGGAGACAGTTTTGACACCCTCATACCTTAATAACTATTTAGTATCAACATGTCAAATTTCGCTCATATATTAATACTTACGATATATATATATATATATATATATGTGCTCCAAATTTCATTAACACACCTCAAACAGTTATTTAAATATTAACGTTCAAAATCGTCATTTTCAACCCTGATCTATAGATCAAAACTATAATCAAGTTCCAGGTGACCTAGAAAGTTCAAATTAGGCATCAAGATACGTAGTTGGGTGGATACAAAGGAATAAATCAGAAACTAGTTTTTTATCATTTTATTATAATTTTTCAATTAATTTATTCTATTAGGAAGGAACACTTATTATAGCGCTCATACGACGAAACTTGATTTTACGAAAAAAGTTGTTAGGGCATAAATTGTATGAATTTTTCTAGAGTTTAATTTGTACATACATTTTTTTATCATAGATTGAGTTAGAAAGAAGATACCGTCAAAAACTACTTCTGGACGTCATTTTTCCAATATGGCGGCGCGAGCGGCAAAGATACGAAATGGCAAAGTTGACATTCGAAAAGAGCACATCAAAATCCATTACCCATTTTCAAAACTTCTGGAAAAATTTCCATATAACCCTCTTCTATTAACCAAATGACTGAACTATTAATTTTATCATGAAAAGTGCATACTAATAATAATTAATGTACAAAAAATTAATAATGTTCCATCAAAAACATAAATGTGAAATGCGAGCCAAGTTCAATATTAAGATATATGCTTTGGTTCTAGACTTCAACGACAAAAGAAGTGAGATCCAAATGGGTGCCATATTCAATAGTCAGTCCTGAAATTTATTTATAACAACATAAAATATTTTATAACAACTTAAAATATCAGTTTTTCTTATAACATAGGATATTGAAGTCTGTCTTGTCGCTATTTTGGCTTGTTGGTAGAAACTAGCCATCGCACTTAAGGCTCTTCCATTACTGTTTTAGTAGGTACTTAATAATAATTCGTATATTCGAACTAGCCAAGTCAGACCTTAGGCTTCAATAGGTTACCCTAAGTTGTAAGATGAAATGCAATTATAAGTTGTTATAAAATATTTTATGTAGTTACAAATAAAGCTCACGACTGACCATTGAATATCACCCATTTAGAGCTCACTTCTTTTGTCGTTGAAATCAACAAACAAAGCATATATATTATCATTGAACTTGACTCTTATTTCACATTTATGTTTTTGATGGGATTATATGTTTACGCAACAATATTAGTAGCTGTAATATATCCGATACCATTAATTGTAATCAGTAAGGTTTAAGTTTATGTGCGTATCTCAATGGCTATCCATTACATCACATTAATTACATCGTATATATGTGTGTGATAAAATTACTATCAATTAACAAAGTAATGCGCAAACATAACTATAAATATATATTAATTTTTATTGATTATATCGGGAATCATAAAAGATATATTCATAGTATAGTGCTCATAATTAAACCGCTTAGGTACTGCTACGCCGTGGTCGGAATAAAAATAATTGAGCGAGCAACTTGACTCATTAGTCGTCATTGCAGTACCTGTAGGTGCGCACAGAGGGTGTACTTTGCCCGCATTACTGGATATTAGCTCCGGCCCACTGGGCGGAAACTGAACGTTTACTTGATAAAATAAATTTGAACAAAACAAACGCATCCGTTGCGGCAATATGAATTTACCTCTCTGAAGTTGTGCTAAGTGGCATGGAAGCGGAAAAATGGTTGGCAGACTTTAGCTAATATGGGAATGCTTGGGATTCCGATAGGTGGGGATTTATTATCAATCCTTGCGTATATAAAAAACTGGTAGTTTGTTTTATTTCACTTTGATACTCGGAAATTAATCGAAGATGTTTGTATCTCAATAAACAACTGTAAAACTAATATAAATTTCTAGAATAAATTCTCATTAAATATTTTAATGTGTTTTGCTTTTATTTAAAATAAATAAGCTGCCGCAATGAACAAATGCATACTTTATTGCATTTTTCAATTTTTATAGTGGCAAGTTAAATGCAACAGAGCAATTTCGTCTAACGAACAAACTCATAAATTGTACCATATGTGTTAATAATAATTTAAATATAGAAAATGTTGTTAGATAATGGAATAAAACATATATGAAATCAGAACTTGGAAAATATTTTAATGTAAATTTTCTTATCAATTGGAATTAAATAAAAGTTACAAATATTACTTGTTATAATTAGTAATTAGATTGATATAAAGATAACAACGTTGATTCAACTTGTATTCTTCTTTATATTGTTTTGTTTTTGGTATAGAACTTATGAATTTCGAAATATTTACAAAAATGGGATGTTCGAGCTTTTTGTCTAAGATACCTCAAATGGAAATGAACATATTCGGGTATTACCAACACGATTGCTACAGCGAAATTTAAATTTGTAACTAAGTTTAAACCGAATTGAAGTGTCAAGCGTAACGAGAGACTCACTTGTGCGCCGTAGGGTGGCCATTCGTTAGTCTAACTCTTTTGGTAAAACGACCCCAGATAAGCCGGGTGCACTGTTAACATTCTTTTCAATAATGATGGTAGGGGAGACGCGAGAGCCCTGTGTCTTGTTTATTGGATTTTTTGTTGCAATCTACATATGAATAGCACAAGCAATCTGTTAAACGTTGGAGAGTACTGAGTCGAACTAGTGTTGTTTGTTTTGTGTTAAATATTTTGCTACTTAATTTTAATTTTATTTCTAATTTCAAACAATATAATATAAATATTGACTTTAACTCATTTTTAACTTATTAAAGAAAATTTAAAAAGAAGAATGTTCAAGGTTAATGTTAAATACCAAACCTTCCTGGAAAACAAATTATGAATATGTATTGGCTTTTGAAGAAAGCTCTCTAAAATTCTAACTTCTTACGTGAAAAGAAAATGTTGTACATTTTGCTCGGGTATTTGGCATATTAAGAGTTTATATATAGTGTCAGAATGTAGAAAGATAAAATTTATATTAATATTTGCTTCAAATATTAAAATGTCCAATTTTAAGTTCATATGGCAAATAAGAGACAAATAGAAGTTTGTAGTCAAGCTTTTATTTAGTAGAGTAAGTAGTAGAATAAAAGCAGTAATTATAAAAACAATAATTTCAAAACATTGCTAAACCAAACCTTGGCAGGCAACAACAGTAATATTTATAATTTCATTAACGGATAAATAAATCCTTATGAATCATATGAAAACTTGGACCAGTTATAAAATTATAATAAAATACATTTTTATTTACTGAAAGTTATGTGAAAGAAAACCTCGTTGTATTAAAACTTACGTTATTTCCTTTTTTACGATATCAACTTTTTTTTATTGTTGTATGCGTTGTTTTAGCATACCAATTCAAATTTTTTCTTGTTCATTTTAAAGTTACGCTGTAACATTCATACACGTGTTGTTCATTTTAATTAGTCTCACGCATGATGAATAAAATTAAGTGCAGAGTGTATGCAGCTCCTCTGTCTCACTTTATTTGGATAAAAGTGATCCACCGCCCTTGTCACACCTAGACTGGGGCTTGTAGATTTAATGCGTTTGTGAACTACAAAACTTAATGAAAGTGTGGAAGCTGTAGTCGTGAGCATCATTATCGACGGCTTTTCTCTCAGATAAAAAGCTTTTCGAAACGTTATGAAAACGTATGCCGCTTTGGGGTTAAACCAAGCGGAGTGGAACGATTCGAACCTAGCCACGATGCATACGGATTTTAAATTAATCTGTGGTTTTGAACTTGGTTTTGTTTTATTTCTATTCTGTTGTTTTGTTTAGCCTTGATTGCTATAAACATTTTATATAGTGATGTAATATATAAAATATATGAAATTCTAATTTGTTTACAGTAGTAACACGAATAGGTGACGGAATAGTATGGTAAGTATAGTACAATCCAATTAAACTGTCACTATTCATCGATGGTGGTAGGTATTATATCGTCCTACAAACCTTTTGGCAGTTGGGTATTAATTGGGTATTACTAATAAGTAAGGATACGCGAAAACTAAGGAAATTCACTGGAACGGGCTTAACATGATATGCATGTTGGTTTTTCGCCCTACTTAGTCCAGATCTCTACTTGATTAGACTAATCCGTAAGCATACCACTATGTTCGTTTTTATATGATCTTGGCAGGTTAAACCTTATTCTCCTACAAACCAGCGAATTATTAAGAATCACTGAATATATCCAGTTATTTAAAATGATGTTTAGTTATATGGTTATTATGAATTTTTAAATAAAAAAATGAATTTATGTTATAATAACCGAACAATGAGCTCCATTAAACCTGATAGGGAAGAGGAAATTATAGTTAACTATTTCTAATTTTAGCAGTACGTTAACTGTAGCAACTCAAGGCAGGGACTTGAAATTAGTCACGCACACGTGATTTTGATGGGGGTTGGTATAGTAACGGACAAGGGAAGAGGTCTTAATTTGAATTTCGTAATTCAGCCGATACGAAATGTTTTGGAAGTGTTTGGTAAACGTCTCTATACCATACCTTCTATGAAAATTTTAAACTATTTGATGAAACGCCATAAGCATATGTATATGAAACTTCTCCTCGTATACTTTTTAATTCTATACAATAAAATATTAAAATACTTTAAATCCTGGTCGCTGATGTAATGTAATGATCATACAAATAATTGTGTCAGGAGGGATTTGAACCAAATGCATGGTGAGGTGATCGCCTAAAGTGATATGCTTATTAAGAATGAATAATTAAGAAAGAACCTCATCTCTCTATAAAATTGTACAAAATTATGTCATTCCAAATTGCTTTAGTAAGAAACTAGCAAGTTACAGATTGCAACTTCTGTTTAAACTCATGCTATAAATGTTCATTTCAATCTAGCTAGAATTTAACTTTACTTTTAACACTGAGGATTTGGGAAAGGTTGCAGCCATTGAAAATAAAACGTTAAAGTACCGCAGACGAAATGGCCAACTGACTTAGACAAAGTAGGATCATCAATAACTGAATTCAGTACTGGCCGCCAGAGGGCATAGAACACCACATTAGTGGGAGATTAATACACTCGTATCGAATGGTATTGGCCCGTCCCTTATTGAGAGTCTTTCGATACACGCAACGTCTATTTGACTTGTCATGCTCTGTTTAATACAGTCTTGCGGTTTGCTTCGATCCATTTTTCGATCACAGGACTATATTACTCGATCAAATAATATATATTACACAGTATATAAAAATTAGAATTAGTTGTTTACACCTGCTCTTTTCAGTTATAATTCCAATAAAGAATAGAATTACGTGGGCAATGTACGCCAATTGTGAACGTCCGAATTGCAACCAATATAAACTAGGTATGAACAGCTGCCAAAGTGAAATATTTCCCATTCAGAGATCAGATCTAGAGGTTTAAAAACGGAGATAATTAGTTAAGTGCGTATCTGCAGGTGGTAGTCGTTGTGTTTGCATTAAATATTTCATGAATCGGAAATAGTGACTGCACTTACTGACACTCTATTACATATAAAAATATATTAATCTTTAACTGAAATAAATAAAAAACTCCTAGGAGACGTTAGAATAAATATATGTAGAGCAACGCATCTAGACCTTATAGCTTAAAACCAATAATTATTATTTCAATTTTTTTCATTGATTACATTAATGCTCGCCAACTGCTACCAATGGAAATTCGGTTGACAAATGGTGAAAAAAGAGGTATTAAATTGTTTTGTCTTTGTCTAATCGTACATGTAATAATTTACTTTGACGTAATCAAAGCGAATATAGAATTGGATACACGCGTAAAATCATTATGGTTCATTTACTAACATCCGACGGATGATTAACCTCTTGCAATTTAATCATTGCAATTGTTTCGTGGAAACTGCATTTACTAAATAAATTAGATATTTGAACCTAATGAAACTATGTATATTTTGCACTATAAAATTATAGCTTTATTGTGGTAAACTGTCTACAATATAAACTTATAATATAACTAGTCGTTCTGTGCCGCTTACTTGAAATACTAAAGAATTGTTAATTCAAAAGCCGTTCCGTATTTCGTTCTATATTATTTCATTATATCCTTAATTACTTGTTTGAAATGTTCTTATATTTTATAACCTAAATAATATAACAAAAACAATATACTAATAAGCTTATAACTTGCAAGAAAAAAATAATTATAACAAGTATATTTTTGTAGACTATTGCTGTTTAATATCTGTAGGTACGTTCATTATCTGTTGGGTTCTACAATATAACTCAAAATCTAAGTTTATCCCCGTATATTTATTCTCTTTGTATGAGGACAAAGTGAAATTAATTTATAGCTTTATTAAAAATTCTCTTGTTTTTCTTCATATTAAATAAGGTATTGACACAGAATATTTACAAATAAACAAATATATAATAACTATAAAAAGAGATGGGGGTATGTTTGTATTGTTTAGTATTCTACATAACTAACGACGGATACTATTCTCTTCTCACCTTTGATACTAACAAAAATTAGATTGTTTTATTTTTAGATATTCTGTGCGAGAAACAAAATTTCTTAACTTGTTTTTCTACTGCATTATTGACTCTCTGGCACCTATAATAAAAGAATTATCATTACATTAGTTAAGGGCTACAATTGTGAGTTTATTTCAGTTTTAAAGTGGAAAATCTTGAGTGGAGTTCATGTAAGTTCATGCTACAATAGTATCGACATCTAGGTAATACTCCAAGTGTTATTTGCTTTCTAAAGGATTTCTAAATTTTCTAAAATTGGGCTTGAGGATTAGTTTAGGTACTACAGATTTCTGTTTAAATAATTTTGAAAGGAGTATATTATATGACAGGATTAAAAAGACAAATAACTGTAATGATAATTGATTCTTTAACCATATTGCAAAAACAACATCCATCTATTGTCTATTGGCGTTTGCAATTTCAAAGTAATTTGAATTTTGTTACTGCAAAACTATGTATTAATTGATTAGGATAGATACGTAGGCTACATCTGAACACAATTCGATGTGAACGTTTGCTCTTGTCTAAAAATACATATTTTATATATAAACGAGATTTTGTGCCCGACCAAATATTGTCGATCAACTTATGTGACTAATTTCAATAATAAATGTCTCAAGCACGTACGTACTACGATTCTACGACAAGTAACATAGAATTTACTGTCGACCTCTCCAAATGCTTCCAATCAACAAATTGCTTGTTACGTGTTCCCACTAAAGAAGGTATTTAATTAACACACATTTCATATAAATGCTAAAGATAAGACCATAGCAACGATAAACGTTTCATATATCTGAACAGTGCATTTTAAAAATATATATTTATTTTTATAACTTGACATTCCTTCTTAGAATATATAAATTACTTTGAAAATGTTTAATTGATTCTCAATCTACGCAATACATAACCGAATTTAATTTCAAATAGAAAACTGTTATAGTAAATGTAGGTAAAATCCGAGAAAAATGCGCAAAAGCTTATTTCGTTTAATATAATAAGTAGTTACTGTGAAACTGCAAACTGCACCTAATAAGTACAATTTAAACTAAATAATATAATATGAGCTCGCACCGTGGTAATGGCTACAATGAATAGCACCCGAATAAATTGGGCAGATATTTACCGTTAAGTCCTAGACTCGTTTCGTTTAAGTGGATGTTAATGGATATTAAAGTGGGGTCTCATTACTCTTTCATTACTATCGAGATAGCCGTAATTAAAAACATAGATAGTTCGAACGTGAAAGTAGGAAGCTAACTATTCGTGTTAATAAGGTGTAATTTGTATGTCACGAAGTCAATGATAGTACTCAATACTTTCAAATTTACTAACCCACTTATATTTTTGGATTTGCTATTGTAGTGATCCATTTTAAAAGCTATTGTTATACCACCTTATTATTACAGTATTTGATTTTAATGTATACAGAATAATAAAACAACTACGATAATTAACGGAAGAGGGTAATTTATTTACACCGGTTGCTATATAAGCGCTACGCAACCGCGGCTATGGGTCAAAGCAAAGGACTCGAGGCCAGATTTTCACATAAAATTTGTATTTTCTTTTATTGACTAGACTGTTGTGATATTCAATATTTATATTGTAAATTATTATTGGGGATAATTTATACTGGACAGAACGGTGGAGGTGAGTGTTGACAGGTGTCGATAAAGGAGGCCTCCTTTAACCTATATCCGAGTCGCAAGTCTCGGACATTGCTCAGTATTATCCTCTCTGCCACAGCTACTAGTTAGTGATTTCTAACAACATTAAGAACACGATTATACTTGTTAATAATTATGTATTTTGGTATCTGTATTAATGGAACTATTAGTATAAGTAAACGATTATTATTATAAGTGAATACATCTAGAGTGAAATGCTTAAATTTCATTACACTATGTGATTTTTAAGCTTCCTATATAAATGATGATTTCTTAGGTTTACGCGAATATTATTCATTGAAATAAAACTAATTTAAACGGATTTTATCGCGGTTATTTATTAAATTTTGATCCCGACGTTTCGAAAGCTTTTCAGCCTTCGTGGTCACGGGGCGGACTGAGGTGTAGGTTGTCCAGAAAAGTTTATGTTACTGTGTCTACCTTCAATTTAATTTTTATTATTGATAGTGTTCCGATCTACGCAGAAAGAGCTCACAGTGTCTTGACGTCTGGCAATTGGTCTTTTGGGTTCCGATTTAATTAAATGTATAATTGGATCCCAGGCTTGTGCTAGCTTCCAACCATCTTCTCTATTGAAATTTGGATGTTTTTTAATTTCAATAGCCTCACGAATCATCCTAGGTAGGAATCGGTGTTCTTTTGCAAGGATTTGTGGCTTGTCAAATCGAAGATAATGTTTGGAGCCTTCTTCTGAATGTTCAGCAACTGCAGACTTCGTAGAGCGTCGGTGTTTAACATCAGCTATATGTTCTTTTACGCGGGTCCCTATGTTTCTTTTAGTTTGTCCGATATAGGAGAGGCCACAGTCACATTCTATTTTGTATACGCCCTGTTCTTGTAGAGGTATATGACACTTGACAGGAGGTAAAAATTGACTAATCTTCTTGGGCGGCTTGAAGTAAGTTTTAATTGAAGCACGCTTCAGTACATAGCCAATCTTGTCTGTGACCCCTCTTACAAAAGGTAACACAATAGGTACACGTTCTACTGTGGCTGGTTTCACTCGGTTTCCGTGACGGCGGCGTGGAATTTGGAGCTTGTTATCACGCAGTACTTGCTTGACATGTCGCAGCTCAGCAGCCAGATGTTCCTCGTCACAGATTCCTTGTGCTCTCTGAAACAAAGATTTACCCACGGTAGCTAACTGTTTCGGATGGTGGTGAGATTCACCATTCAGGTATTTATCTGTATGGGTCATTTTTCTGTACACAGTATGGCCTAAAGACTGATCAGGATTACGGATAACTAAAACATCTAAGAAAGGAAGAGATTTCTTTTACTCTAACTCCACAGTGAATTGTATGTTATTGTTAATGGAGTTAAGATGATCTAAAAATGCAGCTACTTTGTCAGATGGTAAAATTGTGAAAGTATCATCTACGTACCGTTTGTAAAACCTGGGGGTGACGGGGGCAGTGCTTAGGGCTGTCTCCTCGAAGTCCTCCATGAAAATATCGGCGACTACTGGAGATACAGGTGAGCCCATAGCTACTCCATTCACTTGTACATAAAACTGATTCCTCCACAACATGTAGCCAGATGTGAGGCAATGTTTAAGTAATGCTGCATACTCTATGGGCATGTTATTATCTGCTAACCTCTTAGACACAATTTCAATGCAGTCTTGTACTGGTAAGCTTGTGAATAGAGACTGGACATCAAAACTAACCATGGTTTCATTGTCAGCTAATTGTAGGTGTTTAATATCACTGACAAATTGGTATGAATCCTTCACAGATGCTCTAGTGTTGCCTCTTAGTGGTGATAACACTTTTGCTACGTGCTGAGCCAATCTGTAGGTTGGTGTGTCGACCTGACTCACGATGGGACATAGTGGAGCATTTGGCTTGTGTATTTTCGGTAACCCATACAGTTTAGGAGGTTTTGCACACGATGGGACGAGTAAGTTTACGTCAAGATTTAATGTGTCGGAGTAACTGCTTATTAAAGAGCTGGTAGCCTTTAAAACTTTGTTGGTTGGGTCTGTTTTAACCTTCTTGTATGTACTTTCATCCGACAAAAGTTGTTCTATTTTATTATTGTAATCTGACGTATCCATTACTACTGTCGCATTACCTTTATCTGCACGGAGAATAGTTACATCCTTCTGTGAACGCAAGTTCTTTAAAGCGATATATTGTTGTTTTGGAAGATTTGGTTTGGGCGCTTTCACTTGTCGTAATATTGACGAAATGTCTTGACGTATCGCCTCCGAATCCTCCTTTTGCAAATTATTTTTCACGAGACTATTCTCAACGTTACAAATAATGTCTTCATACGGTATCCTTCGTGGTGTTACGGCAAAATTTAATCCTTTTGATAAAACCTGAATTGTGTTATCGTCCAATGTTTGTTTTGACAGATTAATGACAGCGCGTTGTTCATCTGCGCGTGAGTGTTCGTTGTCTATGGTGGGGTGCGTTCCATTCCTACACTCGGTGTTACTAAGATTTTTGGCATTCGATTTAGATTGTAATTTTTCATATTTTATGATTTGTTTGTTTTTGCACTCATTTAATTTCGCTATTTCACGTTTATTTAAAGCGTTGATGCAATTTTGAAAATCAAATGCTGATAACTCTGTCTTTAACTCATTGGACTTAATCTCAACACAATTATTTATGTTATGGAGATCGGATCTTATTTCACGAATGGCAGCTAGTAACAGTTTTGTACTCGCCTGGTTGAGAATTTTAGCGCTTCCTCGTATGTTGTTCTTAGGTGAAATCTTGACACACGTAGGAATGAGATTATGATCACGGCATCTCTTCAAGAAATTTAATGATGTAACATATCTTGCGCGCTTGGTTTTCAAATCCTCCAACCGACGTATTTTGTTTGCAATTTCCAGTCCGTACTGGTTTACATAATGATTTCTTAGGTTTACGCGAATATTATTCATTGAAATAAAACTAATTTAAACGGATTTTATCGCGGTTATTTATTAAATTTTGATCCCGACGTTTCGAAAGCTTTTCAGCCTTCGTGGTCACGGGGCGGACTGAGGTGTAGGTTGTCCAGAAAAGTTTATGTTACTGTGTCTACCTTCAATTTAATTTTTATTATTGATAGTGTTCCGATCTACGCAGAAAGAGCTCACAGTGTCTTGACGTCTGGCAATTGGTCTTTTGGGTTCCGATTTAATTAAATGTATAATTGGATCCCAGGCTTGTGCTAGCTTCCAACCATCTTCTCTATTGAAATTTGGATGTTTTTTAATTTCAATAGCCTCACGAATCATCCTAGGTAGGAATCGGTGTTCTTTTGCAAGGATTTGTGGCTTGTCAAATCGAAGATAATGTTTGGAGCCTTCTTCTGAATGTTCAGCAACTGCAGACTTCGTAGAGCGTCGGTGTTTAACATCAGCTATATGTTCTTTTACGCGGGTCCCTATGTTTCTTTTAGTTTGTCCGATATATTCTGCGTATATTCGATTCTGCGTAGATCGGAACACTATCAATAATAAAAATTAAATTGAAGGTAGACACAGTAACATAAACTTTTCTGGACAACCTACACCTCAGTCCGCCCCGTGACCACGAAGGCTGAAAAGCTTTCGAAACGTCGGGATCAAAATTTAATAAATAACCGCGATAAAATCCGTTTAAATTAGTTTTATTTCAATTCCTATATAAATGATTTATTATTATGTCATAAATATTGTTAGACTAAATAATTTAAATGTTATCATCATATCATCATATGTTATTCCTATCTTATTTCTTATAGTTTATAAATTTCAGTTTTGACCACATTTTCATCTGATATTAAGTGACGATGTGGCCCAATATGGTGGACACGCTAAGCTTAGTGGAGGCTCTAGCTCTCAATTACAACAATCGAAATAGGTCGATACAGGTATTTTGAGGACAGATTTTCAATTGGAGGCTGGTAGCTAACTAGGCGGGCATTAAAAACTACTTTACCACTATATTGTATTGCTGGATGGGTAATCGTGTGCTAGGCGCAACAAGACAACTGTGGCCAAATGGATCGCAACCAACATACACCAAGTATAAAACTTGTCACAGGGACTCAAACTAAGTGGTAGGGGTCTGTAATTAACTAGCTTGCGATTAAAAATTCATCAGAAATATTCAAATAAATGTACAACTATTATAAAATGAACTTTTGGCTCATAATCAAACCTAGTATTAATTAATACTATGTTGAAAAAAAAACACTAAGCTTGAGTCGGTAAAACTGAAAACTTTGAAAGGTGAAATCTGTGTAATTCCTTACTGTAGTCATTCCTCCAATAATGATAATTATATATAAATATTGTGTGCTTTTTATACTTTACGTAACATTTTTTTAAAGTCTTCGTTTCTACCAAGTTGTTACTTGAAAAAATATATTAAATAAATAATTACATTACAAATCTATCCAGTACTCATCAGTCGATCCGTCTGTTGACAAAGTTAAAACGAACGCTGTGATATTAAATCTGAAGCGCTCTCAGAGCGCAAATTCAAATGATTATAAAAGGAATTGCAGAGTTTTTATTCGCGAGGGCACCACCGCTATTTCGCTCAATCACTAACTTAATTATAGCGAGCCTAGTGTCGAAAATATTCAAAGAAATTAACCGGATAATTCAAGCCATGATACAGGCTAATATTATTAATAACTTTAGTCGCTCTAAACTCGTCGAAGCAAGTAATCATTTATTTAAATTCTCTCTTTTTTAAGTAGCATCAGCCAATTTCAATTTATATATTCTTTGACTCATCTAGAAAAATATCATTATATAACGAATAGTATTCTTATGATTTAATAAGACTGATGATTTACAGTGGTCTTGAAAATTATCTCGGTAAGAAATGTTTCTATCAAACAAAGTTTAAATTTTCAATATATGTTGCAGATGTTTTATATAGAAGTACTACTTTAAACATAGATCATTTCATACTTTTGTTTGCGTAGTTCAATATTCACATATTTTCATAAATATACAGTCTATTGCACGTAACTTATGTTTTACTTACATTAAATATGAAGTACTTTTCTTACGACATAGAGTCGATAGCGATATTTTAGCAAGTCAAATGACAACTATGATCATCTATCTATATATCACAGCCAATTAGCATAATTAGCCATCAAATGAACAGCCTAGACTCTTTACTAAATAGCGTTGTTCAACTAACGGTCATGTAACTAGCAATAATGATAGGTAATAAAGAAATAACTTGTAGGCGGAGTATGTAGCGGTAAGGTGATCGCTGTCGTAGAGGTGTTTGCTGGGTTAGGTTAGATTGGACTGGTGATAACGAACAGCGGGATACTACCGCGGCAGCGGTCGGTGAGCGACCTTTTATTATAAGTTGGGAGTTCGGGTAATCTATTGTACTGTATATTGTAGGCAGTTAATTGAATGGCTAAGTACGCTAGTTGACTGCAACTATATATTGTCTTGAATTAGTGTTGCTCAAAATCAGTCTTGGTCTTGTTCTTGCATTTTCGAAAGACCAAGATCGCCTAATTGTAGTAATACCGAGGCTAAGACAGCACCCTGCAGGACTTTAGCAATGCAAGACTGAGCCTGCATGACACTTGCGGCCTCGCAGTTAATTCAAAAGCATACGATCGCACTATTCATACCTTGTAAATACTGCAGTAATATTATTATTGAATGAAATGTCGAGTTTCAAAAGGGCACGTTTAAGCCATTCCCTAATGAATCAGAGGGATCTTAGAATAATTTGCAATAACTAACTAAGTTTAATTAAATATACTACAATAGGCGAATAGGTAATTTCAAGACTTGCGAGACTCTTGCTGCAATACTGAGACCAAGAACAAGACTGAGTGCAATACCAAGACCTTATTGGTTTAATTCTTCTCTTGGGCTTGCATTTGGGCAACACTATCTTGAAATATAATACTACTTTGAACTTTATACTCACTAGCGCAAAATAGAACACTAATTTATATATGAAGACCTTCCTTACAAGTATTATCACTTTTAATATAGTCAGCCCTACATCTCATTACGTTAAATAGCGCAAACATAAAAAGGTATAAACGAATATATATTTAAATATTCTACGTAACTTTTACTGGTAGTAAATAGATGGAAATATTTCAACGGGAACAGTTGTTTAGCAAAAGTTTTACGATGGCAATGAATTAGTTATCAAGTCGGCCGATATAGTTGATGAACAATTTATTTCACGCGAGTGGAGGACCTTCCCTAAAATTTTGTTTAATTGTCACAAAACATCTCCCGCGTAAATTCATTTTACCTAGTTTGTATTAAATTATACGTTTATACCTATCATTTGTTGTATACTACATGTTAAATTTTTATCGGAACTTTTAAAATGTATATCATTGTTAGTATATACTATAGACATTTAGTCATACACTACACAGTAGCGTAAATTTTGTTTAAATTTTTCTTCTGTTAGAGTATAATTTAAAATGTACAATACCTTTTTTTTTTGATAATGTTTCGCTCTAAAAATACTTTCATTAGACAAATATGTGTATAGCAAATTTAAATTTGTAAAATTGGTTATCTTTACAAACAAATTTAGATTGCTATTTTCTAATTTAGAAAAACTGCCCTGACCCAATAAGCAGACATAATCCTGTCACATACCTTGTTAGTATAGAGAAATGTTGACGTGCTGAAAGGTTGAAAATAAATAATCATATGTTTGATGAGAGAAATAGAGAAAAGGCAAACAGTTTCGGCAGAATAAGTGTAGTTGTAGGCAACAGTGCCACCAACCAAGTCCAACTAAAATTCATTCATGTGATCCCGTAGCTAAACAAAGGGAATTTAAGCGAAATAATACGAACTGCACATCCTAATTATATATATTCTGATATCAGTTTTGTCAAATTTATAATTTTAATCCACAGATTTGCCTAAGAAGATTAACCTAATATTAATATAGTGTAAAGTGCATTTAATACGGAAAACATTATGAAAACTTTAAAATAAAATGGCCTGGAGTTACATGTAGATATTTAAGCAACGGAAACAGCTCGCTTACTAAAAATATTAAATGAGGTTTCTAGTTTATATGTTCTATATACAACGAAGTAACTGGGTAAATCCTACATAAAAACCTTATTCAGGAATAAAATAGCTCTTTTACCTGTAATAATTAATTTATTCAGGAATTTATCTACCAAAAGCGAAGAGTTAAAATGGATGAATAAATAGTTCTTTCAAGCGTCACTAAGGACGGTGAACATTTTATTTATTAATGTAATTAACTTTGAACGTATCGGACTTCGTACTTAAAGCTTGTTTAAAAATTTAGCGCCAGTTTTCTCCGGTGGAGTTTGTCGGCCCCACGAGCTTTCACTCTTAATTATTACTTTGGGAAAATTAAGAATGTCGTTTAGCCCGGAGTGCCCAACCAGCTGAAGGTTGCTACGCTCCTCCATTTATCTAAATGTACTTTATTTTGCTGGGGGCGAAATTGGAACATCGATGTACGGAGAAGACTTAGAAATCAATTAATTTTGTTAAACAATTTTTTGTCATAAAGTCAGTAAAATTGTTTCTTATATAGTTCCATTATTACTCAATTTATATTAATTAGTGTTCTAGTGCTATATATAGATATTTGAGATTTGATATTAGATAGCTAATGACATCAACAACGATTCTCATAAAATACTCAAACATGAAAATTCAATAAAAATAAATTAATTGTTTTCTCTAAATTGGCCCTACTTAATTGATCCGTAAAAAGATACTTAGTTATAAATACATAGTTTTTTTGTTTATTTTCTTATATAACTGTACAATGAAAGCTTTTTAATTGCATCTGATGTTCAAATGGTTACACGTTACGCTTAGAGAGGACTGATTCTTATGTGTAACTCTTAGAACGAACCAAGAGATGCTCTGCAGTCGATAATATTGATAATTTATTGAGTATGGGCCACTCTACAGATTCTTCCGTTCTTTTGACGCCTCAAAGTAATGACGATACTAGGCACTGCCGCGCGTTAAGTACATTACCTATTGTAAGTGTTCTTTGAGATACCTACACACCGTCGCAGATCTGTGGGACGCTTTTACTCTAATTATGAGCCTTACCACTTATGCTCACGTACGAAGAACCTTTATCAACGGGTTGCCCTTATTACAAAATTACATAAATCTACATATTACACAAATTGTTAGGATTCTAAAATATGATGAAACAAAAAGTTTTTTTTTAATTTTTATTATATTGCTCTGGTCCATCTGATTAACAAAGCAATAAAGTAAATTAGAAACGTCAGTTTTAAGATTAAATGAACGAAAAAGCAAACAGCCTACATAGTATGACACCTGTTGAATACTCTTATAATGTACTTATCATTAAATATAAAGAAATCTACTTTAATTAAATTTTGCACTGTGTGCAGTTTGATCCAACTTGAGAGATAGGATACTTTATATGTGGATAAGTGATCATAACGCGATAGATGTCACTGTAGTCGGTGTGATTGACTACTCGAAATGCAAGAAAAAGGTCTGCCATGTTAGCTAGTATTCTAGAAATAATACACATAGGTAACAATTTGTAAAAATTTGTTAGTTGCATAAAGAATAGTTGATACTCGCCTACTTTTCTTCGTATAAATTAAGCTTTAAAAGTCATTAAATTCCAAAGAACGAATAAATAAACATATTAGCTTAGTCGTGTGCGTTACATTGTGATAAAAGGAACATGTATTTACCTTATACTTAAACACCTGATTATTATATAACGATTCAAGTGAAATAAATATATGGATATTGAGATTATTTCAATATATACAAATGTAAGTTTAGCACTTTTCTAAAACACGTAAATATGCATATTACTAAAGATTACTAAATGCATGCATTCATTGTTTTTTTTTTAACACATTAAATAAATGTTGTAAATCACAAATGGAAGACAATTGAAAACATATTCTGGAAAACAAAACTAGTTTCATTCTTCATCCAGAACCTATGAAAGCGAATTATAGTATTTTAATCAAAATGAATTTAGGTTAATTATTGCGAAAAAATGCAATAATTTATTCTGTGCTCTCTGTCTACGTACTTTCAAATAATAGACACTAGATAACATATTAACATTAAGCGGATATTCCAAGGACAAAATTATCAAAATTAAAAATATATTATCGAATCTGGTTAACCAATTTGGTAAAGATTTCATTTGCAACGCGCAAATTGTGGCCGGTCATTTATATTGTTATTTTGACAAACAAAATTTTAATCCAGCGGTTAAAAGGATTATTGCTAAATTTCGGTTAATAAAACGAGTTAAACCTTAAAAGTAACTCTATTACAAATTTGTTTTTCCTCTTAATATTTGTAGTTTCGAAACGAAAGTTTTTATTTGAAAGAAAATACAAGAACCAAAGTGGATTATTTATGGTAAAAATAAGCCAAAGACTTTTACTACGGTACTTTTTTACGACTTTTGCTTAGAATATTCTCAGGAACATTAGGGTAAGTCGTTAATAGTCCTTTTAAGTATACAACACCTAGATATATTATTATAATACGTATCTGTATTTTGACATTTTTTTTTTGTTAAATAGATGAACAAACTGACGGCTGTATTTGACGTTGGCTTACCGCACAATCTAATTTGAAAAGAACGGTGACCACGATCAGATTAGTGATTCATTGATGAAAGTTGTTGTCATCACCGCGTTCAGGCCTTCAGCTTCTATACATTTACTTCTTTTCTTTCTTTACACGAGCTTGAGAGTGGTATCTTATTCATCACTTGATGAGTCTTGCCAGGCTTGCTCAGTTCAATACGAGATAGAGACGAATTTCTTACCAATATCTACAAATGTACCCTGCGAGTGCCGGGTCCATCGTGTCCAGAGAGGGCAAAAAAAGCACGTTCCGAGAATTGGGACCCGGGTGTAAATTTAAGGCGCATTGCGAAAGGATATACGTAGATGAATTTTTTAACACGATAATAAAAAAAAAGATACTACCTGACTAGTTCGGGACCACCATACACAAAGTGACAAACATATTATAATGCGTCCTTTTGGTTTCCCGCGTTTACAGATCAGCCCGTAAATATTTAGCTAACAAGATGCTTACAGGTCGCCATGACAGCGATGACAGTGGATGAATTGCTTATCTCTCGATGGTAATATTATGATGGCTATCTATATATATTAAAAAAATGACTTTTGTGTGTCTAAATTGTAGTGATTCTGGATTAGGAAAACTTATCTATATGTGTAAAATACAATAAAGTATAATACCATTTAAAAAATAATTTTGCATTATCGCATTGATGAATTTGAAATAATCGTATTTAAATTAGTAAGTAAAGTTTGCTGCTCATGTTTGTCATATTAGGAATAGACTAATAAAAAAGCAGTACATGCAATAATGTTGAATATATAAAAATGAATGACTGTATGTTCACCCTGCTTGCATTTGCGCATTATTAATTGCATGAAGTTGAGAATTTGTAAAGGTGCTATTGTCAGGAGCCTGAAGGTTATTGGCATAGTACCAGTAACGTGATAGAGTGCGTGTGGTTTCAACAAAGCATACAAGTTCTAGTATAGTTTTCAATATTGTTTACGACTAAGCCCTAGCAAAAAATAAATTTATATTTTGTTACGCATTTCTGCAGTAGTAAAAGAATTACAGAAACAGGAAACAAAAGAAAACGCAAGAGATTCAGATAAGAAACGTAGTTCATGGGAAACATAAAAAATAAGTTTATATCAACGAAGTCGACTACAAAAGTTACTTTTTTGTATAAATGAACTTAATTTAGATAACACAGTAATCATCACAAATAGATGTGGTAATTTATTATTGAAATTAGAATAAATTAACGATTCTATTTATTACTCAATGTACGGTACCCGTTTCAAATTTAGATGTTCCGATTGTTAGAATATTATGTGTACACATTAAATGATGGATATATGTAGATTAAAATTCACAATTTAAATAGTGCCATTTCACATAAAATTATTTTATATCCGTCCCTATATTCCCATACTGTACGGCGGCTGTCACAGTTGTAAGCCTAGCTTTTGTAGATTCTTAAACATTTTCCACTGCGTCCGTTTATAAATATTTATGGAATCACTGTCCGAATTAAATCCAGCCTAAATGTTTACGATGTCGTATTGTTCTCCTTTTTTCACAGACGTCTGAGCAATAAAAGGTTATGTAGTCGTTGACGTTGTATGATTAACGGTTTGTTAGTTTAAGTGAAGCTAAAATGTCATATTTATGGCTACTATAAAATATCTCACTTCAGTACTTGTAACGGGTCTATTTTCTCTGCGAATATTTATTATGTTTTGTC
Source organism: Actias luna (assembly GCA_039707435.1). Classification (NCBI taxonomy): domain Eukaryota; kingdom Metazoa; phylum Arthropoda; class Insecta; order Lepidoptera; family Saturniidae; genus Actias; species Actias luna. The sequence continues at coordinate 7,579,356 of JAZHAC010000002.1, read as the reverse complement.
TATTTAGTTTTGATAAAAGTTACAATTTTACGCCTCCTTATATGTTCTATTTACGATACGTATAATTATAATGTATGTTGTTTACATTTAAGTTTGAAACTATTTCTGTTACTCGATATAACGAATACTACAAATGTAAGAACTTCAGATGTGGATACCTCAAGAATATGTAATTAGTTTCGATTATTTTGGATATTCCTTAGCATTGAATAATTTCAGCTATTAATGTTATATTTGTCAAATAATTGTAATTAGAAGGAAATTAGGCGATAATGAAATATATTTAGATAAACAATATTAAATTTATTTTAGATAATTATTGGTTCGATTATGATCAAATTTTGTATTCGAGAGTATCTCATTGACCTTCGTCAGTATTCGAAATTTTTAGAAACATATGTTAATAACACCCCTGTACTTCAGTATGACCACATCACTTAATGGACTGGTGCAATATAATTATAATATAATCTAGCCGAGCGTACTGGTAACTATGTAGTCCGATTTTATTTTTTAACTGTCACTGAAAACTGCTGAAAAACAATATTAGATTAAAATTACAATTATATTTTATAAAGTATTGGATTTTTAAATATTTATAAGTATGTAGTAATTTTATCTACACATACCTGTATCTACTAGCCACAGTAGAAAAATTACTAAATCATTTACGAAACGCAAAACAGAAAATTAATCTATTGCCAACTTTACTTGTTTAAATAATCCATAAAGTTGATTGTTAAATTCGTTTTATACTTCTTTTTTAATTCCTTACAGGAGTATGATACTTATTTTAGTACATAATTTATTATTATCAAATACTAGGTTTCACGTCCGGCATCGCTCGCGTTAATATTGATTTTGTCAAACAAATCGCATGACGTAATAAGAAGTTTCATAACAGGTTTTACTCCACTTCCACTAAAGATTTCGTGAGAAATAGTAGCCTATCTCCGTCTCCTGGGTCCCATCTAATTCTGTACCAAAATTCATCACAATCTATTCAGCGGCTTAGGCGTGAAAGCGTAACAAACAAACAAACTGACTTTCGCATTTATAATTTTAGTATAATTTTTCAATCAGCTTTTCATTACATTGTAAGTACTGTATGACTTAAGAAGTTTAACTTATGTTGAATTGATAACTATTTTAATATTTTGTTATATTATACATACATCAGATATAATTATCCCTATTTATATATTGGTATAAGTGCTTGTTGTACACAGGAGAATAAGAATAGATAGTCACATGGTAGGAATATTTTAAAATCTTTGATTCGCTGCTATGAACATTTATATTACTATAATGATGGATTTCAAGAAACACATTTTTTTAATAAATACACGAATCATATGAAATATTATCTCAACATCCGGTATAACATATATTGTTTATGATAAAATACATTTACGATAGAATACGATACGATATAACTTAGCCTGATTCGAGACGTATTAGATTATCTCTCGAGACCAACATAATGTGCCGTCGTGTAGGTGGAATCAATAATTCCATAACGCACCATCCTTCCAAATCCATTTATGAAATATCACATAAACCAGTCCGCGGGCTATTCTATTTATTCTTACTAGAGACCGGTGACTGAAAAGATCAAATAGCCTTTGTCCTTACCCTTCCTTACTTATTCAAACAAAATTACATATGCCTGCTTCTGGATCGACATTACCCGAAATTTTACGCGCTAGAGATAGTGTCATGAATATAAATCTATCGTAAAGTACACCGCCGAGAGGTTAGCAGAGTTTACGGCGCGACTCACTTTGCATTCTTTGTACGCAGCCCTTTACAGCCGGTTTATAGACTTAGGTCATTTTGCATAAACCTCTTACACCCGAAGAACTTTTCTGCCCCATCATGGTTGACCATTCAGAGACGGTGGTAAATTTTGTATGTCTATTGCGGAAGTCATGATGGTTCTAGGTTTCCGTGAGGCGAGTTTTTGCATTTCTTGTTGGGGAAATATTGCACCGACGTTTACGACGCTTTTGTATTCATTGAATATTCAAAAGAGACGGAAGCATTACATGAATTCCTACTAAGTTCATTTTTCAGTGCTTGTTATTGGTAAGAAAAAATTGCGGACTAGCAAATAAGTTAAAAAGTAAATTAGAATACTGTAATAACTTTTATACAATTTGGTTAAAAAACTTATTTAGACGTACTTTACGTACGTTAGTACGGCATTAATCTACAGATAGCTGTGTAATGCGTTATAGATTACGAAATATTATGGAAGCAAATTGAAGGATCAAACTAAAAATGAACTAACAAATTTGATTCACCAATAACCTCAACTTAAATATTTATTCCACAATTCTTGAAGCATTATCTTGTCAATTACCCTTATTGTTATAATGTTTATTCCCTATTGTTTTGCTATTACATTAGTATTAGTTATATTAGTAGTAAATACTGATATTATTTTTATATATTAACGCCTGAGCTGTTATAAATAGTTAAAATAATGAATTTAACAAGTTTTTTTTATCACTATATGCGATACCAGAAGAAATTTATGGTTCTTAGTCAAATTAAAACTAGACCACGAAGTATGTGCATATGAAGAACGATTCGTATCACTTAAAAGCACTAAAGTGTGGGTCATATTAAAAAAGGTTTAAACCGTTTTCTTAAAACATATACACGTACATGTTAAAGTTGTGAAGAATAACGGATATTTCTTAGTTTAACGTTGATGTTAAAACGCCTGCAGCGATCTCTGTTAACTATTAATCCCATTTTCTTTTGTTCGAGATAACGAAACTCATTTAAGATATCTCGCGAACGCCTTTCAGACATTTTGGGGTGCAGGCAGTGAAACGGATACAGAGTGATATGGAGTCGAAACTGTTAAGAGTTGACTGTCGTTTATAAAATGGTAGTTACCCATGTTCCTAATGAAGGTAATGACAAGTCTACACCTAATAGTTCTTCAGTTAGTATTGGAACGAATTATTCTCTAGACTTAATGAAGATAATGTACCTATTATAAGTATAAGTAAAATGTTAATTTTTGTTATTAACAGAACTTTATCTCATGCTTATCGTAAATGTACTTTTTAACTATAATCATTAATTTTTTATTTATTTATCTTTAATTATAGTTTATGCGGTGTTCTTTTTTATAAATTCTTATTATTTCAGAATAAATATCAAATATTATTGATTCCAATACGCTTACGTAAATTTCATTTTACTTTCTTTATTATAATATATTTATTTTTATGGGATAAATTAAATGTATGAATATACGTTTTTGTATATTTAGGACTCTATTGGTTTTATGTTCCTTAATACGTATTTCGTTTAGAGAGACCAAAGGTTTCTCTTTATGTCTAATAAAATTTTCTTCAAAGTATCCTTAATTGAAAATTCAAATTTATGCATAAGCTCTGATTGTAAGAGCAGCTTAGCGTAGACAACCAGCAACGAGCCAGGACAAGAACGTTTAAAGAGATTCAGAGCCTTTTAGAGATTTTCCGGACAGGATTCTTGGCAAATTGGGCAGATGAATATTACGATGTGGATTAAAAGGAACGGGTTTAATTAAACCTAAGTTAATCTTCGTTAATGGAATTGCTGTTTTTTATGTAATAAGTTATAAAACTTGTATATAACTTTTACCTACACTGAAAGATAACATAATTGATTTAAAATATAGTGATTAGAAATAATTTCAGACATCAAAGAAAGTTATTCACGATGTTTTAATTTCTTTTGTATCATCTCATTTTAAGTAACTAGAGTAACTAATCTCTAGTTATTACCTCAGAAAAATTCCTAACATTATGGAATCTTATATTGGTTCTATCACTTTATGAATTACAGCAACTTCATTTCGTTTTTAAGAAGATTGTTTTAAATGTTTTTTAATGTATACATTTATAATAGTTATTAGCGGATGCGCAGGCAGGGGTGTTAGCTCCAAGTATCACTATCGATCACATGTTAACCCTACCTATATACCTATATAATATACTTATATAACTTTTGATATTCGTTTGACATAGTTCTTGAATTGACTGTCCGGCAAATCAATAATGTGCTTTGGGACTTCGTTATAAAACCTAACACTTTTGCCGAAAACTATTACTAGTCCTATCTATATCTAGTATTTAATTTCTAATATTTAAATGATGCCGGTCTTTTACAAAATCCACCTTTCCCATTTTTTGCGAACATACATTAAATTATGAAAAATGTATTTGGTGAGCAGAGTTAAGGTACAGAATAACGAAAACTTAGCCTTTAATTATTCGCGAGGTCCCATATTTACTATTTATTTATTCTAATATTCCCTCTGACGAAGATCAAAGACTTTTGATTTCAATAGGTATTTTAAAAAAATACACTGTCCCTTTAGTTAACTATTATCATAAAATAATTAAAGTATGTAAGTAGCATAATACTACATTTAAATTAAAGTAAGTCAATAAAAATAAGTCAATTGTAAATATAAAGTATTAAGTAGTGGCACAGTGCTAGATCGCCTATTTATTTAGAATTTTAAGTTTTTTAACGATAATATTACCAAATTAAAAAAAAATCTCGCGCTTTGAATTGTTATTAATTACCGTACGTAATTGATCTTTTTGATTTTAACTGATTATATAACCTACCAAAACTACCCAGTACAAATTATATTTGATACTTTGCGTTTTCGGTAATGGGTCTTTTTCCCAGATCATATAGCAGGCTCACTATAAAAAAAGATTAATAACAACCTAATAATTATAACAATGATGTTAGTAAATATTGAAAACATTTTGAAATTTTAATATAAACCCATTTAAAGTTTTGATCGTATACACGGTTTAACTGAAAATACTCAAACAATTAGCACTGCCTGGGAGTTATACTAACGATTAATTGTTGTCAAAATTAAGGACACGTTTAAGTATATAAGTAAAACTTGTTTTTATATTATTAAATTAATTTAGTTCTTAAGACTTGGGAAGCAGATACTTTGTATGTTCCTAGAAGCTTTACAAAACTTCTGAAAACAATGGCTTATGTGACGATTTAAAATTTTATTTTATTGTTTTAGTTTATTGTAACCTGAAGTTACAAAAATATACCCCTTTGAAAGAGTAAGTTATTAGTGATAGAATAAAGTTCAATGAACTATAATTTATTCTTTTAATTTTTTATAAGTTTAGTGTTTCACTACAGTTTTAGCTGAAACAAAATGCAATAACATGTACACACTTTGCGTCAGAATTTCAATTTGAGGATAGCAGCTAATCAGGCACGTATTAGAAAATAACTTACCATCATGCTATATTTTCAATACGATTATGTCCTTTAACAAAAAATGAAGCTATAAGAATCGACCACACACATACCATCCATCACCCAGTAAATTAGATTCAGGTATCTAAAAAAAAGACAGTATTCGTAATTGAGTACTAGATAGTTGAAGAAAAAGAACGCCGTATCTAATATTAAATATATGATGTTATTTTTTATGTCAGTCTATTATATATCTATACAACGAACACTGCATAATAATATTACTAGCCACCATGTTAGTACATAGGGCAAAGGCCTCATCCTGACTCAAGCCACGTGTTTAATCAGCAAACTAACTCACGACATATTAGCGTTTTCAAACACCGGGACATTCTTAGTTCTCTCATTATTCTCACACAGTGGCACTATATACAAAAATTCTAAAGCGTACAGGTTATATCGGGATGAGTTCCTTAACCGTTAGCGCATAAAAGTACATATTTAAATTTGAAAATGTACTTTTTTGAATATTATTTTATTTATTACTCTGTTGAATATTTAAATTTCAATTTTTTTTTGATAGATTCGTTGGTCGCCAGGGTTTGAACTTGCGCATACTTTGAAGCGGTGATAATTTAGTTGGAAGTGTGTACAAACGCAGTGTCAATGGATGTGAGTTTGAATTCACCTACAATGCCCATGAGCTTTCGGTAAATGAAAACATCGTGAGAAAACCATAGCTTGGTGGTAGGGTTTTTTTTAATGCCCGCCTAATTGGCTACTACCCTCAAGTTGAAAATCTGCTGCCAAATCCCTATAGGTATGGTCCGGCAGTTCTACTTGGGAGCCAGTCACTACACTAGGTTTAGTGTGTCCATCATCTTGGGCCACATCATCACTTATGTTCAGGTGAGATTATGACCATATTGCAGAACCTATACAACATAACAATAACATCGATTTGATATTCCACCGTTGTAATCCACTCAAGTATCATGAGTCCGTAACATACCTGTATATATTTAAATAATGAGTATTATTAATGATTTCACAGATAATATCTGGATATAGCACTCTAGCCACGGTATGTAAGCGAAGCAAATCATTGTCAAATGATAATTTTGCAGAATTTCGTGCAAAATATCTGTTTCATTGGGGCGTCACAATCGGATGCGCAATCTAACATCGCTCCCTCTTCCGGACATAAATAAAATCGGACGACATTTATTATCGTAACGACGGAAGCGTGATAAGGAGATACTTCGTGTGCTTCCGTGAAGCTATCTGCTAAGTCAGATATTGTTCAGTTAGTTCTGGTTCTAAGATGGATTTTCAATTATTTGGTACTAAATTGCTTCGTTCGCGTTAATATCGATTTTGTCAAACAAATCGGATGACGCATTAAAAAGTTTCATACAAATTTTATCCGCGTTTCCTGTGTCCCTATCTATATCTATACCAAAATTTATCACAATCGATTCAGCAGTTTAGGCGTGAAAGCGTAACAAACAAACAAACTCATTTTCGCATTTATAATGTTAGTATGATGATTAATCAATCAATGCAGATTGTATGTAATCTCATGTGCACAATCCCTGCGGTAGGGCTTTGTACCTTACTGGGTCCTGACCAATATACATGTCGTGATAAATATTTATAGTCATCCTATTTTCATCTGATCTATTTTACGTTCAGTACAAGACACAGTATATCATGTACAAAGCAGTCACCTTGTGCTGTGAAAACAAACTTCAGTGTTTATTATGGCTAATTTTTAATAAGTTACTATACCATAAATTGAAGTTGAAAAATCTTTTATAAAGTACATACGTTAGTTATATTAGAACCGGTAACAGTGGGACGAGAACCAGCGTTTTGTGAGATATATTGTTACAACAATGCTGCTACCATATTTAACCCTTAAGATAAGTTCTACCTGTTTTTGTTTGTTTTGAAATTATAGGCTAATTTTGTAGAACTTTCAAATAAATGTGACACTTTTTGCGTCGAGAATTGATCTGAACAGTAGTTAAGTTGTCATAAATGTCAAAATAAATGATGTTTAAAATTAATAATACTGTAGTTATCTAGTTAAAATTTGTTTAAAAAATTCTATACTACAGTACAACATGCAATTTTTCATCTTTAAATGTGATAAAACCGCAATTATAAAGGCATAATGCAATTTTATAATCCCGTGAAGCTTATATATTTAATGAATAGAACATTAAGGTTAACTTTATTAAATTTACAACATTTTAGCGATAAAGTAAATTAATGGACAACCGGTACTCAAGGTGAAATAGCTTTTAAAATCTCGGGCGGGGTCCACACACGGTAGGTGGGCGGTAAACATTAGCTAAATTGTTAAGCTTCGCGACATAATCTCTTTAGCCTTTGGACTCGTTATTTTTACCAAAAATGTCCGTAACAGTTACTTGTAAAAGCTGAAATAATTTAATAAAAGCGTTATATCTTTCTCGGGTCACGTAAGAGGGCCTTCGGGGGGAAAATTACATTTTGTTTAGCCACGTCCACGCCGGCGACATGGGACAACTCAGTTAACGAGTGTTCAGGATTCTTGGTGTTCTTTCATATCTCGTACAATCTCTTTATCGATACACGAGTTTGCGAAATCTCGCACTAAATCAGTAAATACGCATAATCTATACTTTTTTCTTAAGATTTCCTTAATATAAAGCAGAATATATTACATAATGCATGATTGAGACATTTATCTATTCTCTTTCTGATCTCTTATAATTCAAACATTTAGAATTACAATGGTAAAAGTGCAGCAAATATAAGTAACAATACAACAAAATATTCATTAAATAAATTAATTTACTACTTCTTTTAAAATAATAAAAATACGTCTTTCCGAAAAAACATTCGACAAGTAAAAAAAAATATTCAAATGCGTTGTCTTCGTGTTTGCGTTTAGGTCATTGTTATTCTAAATGAATTACAATGACCGAATTATTTTTATATTCATATTATAAAGCGAAGTTTGTTTGTTTGTTTGAATGCGCTTATCTTAGGAACTACCGGTCAGATTTCGAAAATTCTTTTTGAATTTGGTAAAGAAACCTTAACGAAAGCCTAAGTTATTTAATATCACGCTACTACCGATAGGAGCAAAGCTGTATGGTAAAAATATGCAAAAACGGGCAAAGAAATTAAAATATTTTAATTCCACGCGAAGGAAGTCACAGACACAACTAGTTACATAATATTTGTGATATAGTGACTTGTAGTTATAGAAAATTTAGAAACAATTTTATTAATTTACGCACGCTTATCATTGTATGTGTATATATTATTAACATTAAACAGTAACAACCTATGAAATTCGTCCTAAATACTCCCTATTAGGATAATAGCTCAAGGTAAAACAATTAATATAAAATTTTACCTGTTCAACTTCATTCGAGTCTCACAAGCATTACCTACAAACATTATTTCAACGTGAGCGAAGTTCCGGACATCCGCCCCAACTTTCGTAAACGAGGGCTCCCTTGAATAAGTGCTGTACAAAATTTGCACAATTTTAATTTCAATGCTCACATAGGACGGCGAATAAATGTGTATAGATTTATAGTGAATATTAAAGAGTATAAATCCTAGGTGCGTATAAAATATTTTTCGGAATATCAGAATCATAAATTATAGTAATTACCAATTTATTAACTAAAAACTTGCAACAATGATCCATTTATGAAGCCATTTGCAAGGTGTAAGGTAAACACAAATACTCATATGATGCGTACACAAACATTAACTGGACAAAGTGTTTTATAAACATTTTCGATTAATTCGCTGCTGATTGTAGTTCTACATAGAAATTATAAGTGATACCGAGAATAAAATATAAATTATAAGAAATACGCCCATTTGTACCAATAACACACACTGCCTTTTGTAATATAGCATAATCTTTCAAACTAAAAATAAAATTATGAAAACTTGCAATCAACTGTCGATCGTTTTCAATTATAATACTTATAAAACAGGCCATAAAACTACAGTTAATTTTTCGTACTAACTTAAAAAACATCACTATAGATTATTTTTTGTATATATCAAGATTTAGGAACATAAGATCCTGTTCTATTTTTGTTAAAAAGACTTAGAACCATCAGCTTCGAAAGTAATTAGCATTTAGAGTATTAAATACAATTCATGTAAATCCATTAATACTCATTATGTAATAATATCTATTTACTTAAGGTACCTGTGATAGATGGCTGGATAGGAACAGAAACCCGAGTGGTTAAGGTGAGTGTTGACCCACGTAGACAAGGGGCCCCTTAAACCTACATACAAGTCACAAGTCTCGGACATTGCTCGGAGTTTTCCTCCCTACCAAACGATGGACCCGGAAACCCGCACGGTGAATCCATGATTTGTTAAGAAGTTCGTCTTTCTCTAATATAGTATCACTTTTAATAACGAAGTACTTGAATAGCCATAATTATATTAAGCTGCAAATAGATATGTATATTATGCAGCTAACTGTGACCACGACCTAAGTCACTTTCATTTGAATTAATTTTCGTATAATTTAAGTATATTTTATTCAATTTTGTCGATAAGGTTTTATTATGCTCTAAGTATACCTGACTGTACTATCACAGACTACTTTTATATCTATAGATATTGTCATGATTACAGTGATTAATTAGTAGATGACTACCGGTTAAGCGCATGCTTAGGTTACTGTCTAGTACATATCAGATTTTTGACGAATTATATATAAGGGTAGATATTAAAACAAAGTTTTTTTTAATGTTCTGCTTCCTGGCAATCTGTTTACCAACAATAAGCCAGTTCTTTGTTTGATTTCTCAGTTTATGTTTTTCGCAAGAGCCATACTTGTATGAAAATTATTTTCACACGGCTCTCTTGGTGTCAAGTGGTAAATCTTTTATGTAGGCTCGGTATGTCATTTCTTTTTAGCCGGATATGCTGAAGAGCGCCTTCTCACTCAGAGCGTGTGCCAGTTTGTTTATATAAACGGTCAGTTTCTCCTGGTATTTCAGGCTATTCTGAGCCATTTCTGTCGAACTGTTTTTAAGCCGAGGTCGAGATATATGTATTATACAATGAGGGATACATAACATTGTTCTCAGAGCTTTGGCCTAGAATCTCTGCAGGATATCTGATCCTGATCTGATCGGATAACTCTTGCTGGCCGTTCCGCACAGTTGTATTCCGTAAGTCCAAATTGGTTTTATGGTAGTTTTGTACACTAGTATCTTGCTGTTAGGATTAAGTTGTGATTGGCGTCCCAATAACCAGTTCAGTGAACTTAGTTTTCCATCTAGTTGTTTACGTTTTGTCCAAATATGCTTTTGCCATGTAAGCTTCCTCTCTAGGTGCATTCCCAATTATTTTACGTTATTATATTGAGGGATAACTTTGGAGTTTAGCGTTGGACATGTTTCTCTCCTAAGTGTAAATGTTACATGTACTGATTTGCTCTCATTGGTTTTTATTCTCCAAAGCTTCAGCCACATCTCTACTTCTCTCAGGTAGTTTTGCTACCGTGATGATGCCGTTTCTCGGTTGATATGATCCGACAGTAGCGCCGTATCATCAGCGTATGTCGCAATCGTGGTGTAGTCAGTTGTTGGGATATCTGCTGTAAAAATGAGGTATAGTATCGTATAGTTCGGGATTGTTTTCAGGGAGTGGTTGGAAAACTGTTTTCAGATGTTCCGCGAAGATTGTTGCCTTTTCATTATCTAATCTAGCCCAACCACCTTTTTCATCATTGATTGATGATATGTGATTTTTGAGCGCTTTAGATTCTTGGTAGCATTCCATAGCGAGTAGTTTGTGTCTTTCGTTGGATCTAGATTTGAGAGATAGTGTTGGATATTATCATTTTCTAGGGTGCTGATAAGGACTTTGCGTTCATTTGAGAAACTATTGAATGCAGCTTTATGTCTTGGATATCCTGTAGTATGCCAGATTTTTCTCAAACAACGGCGCTCTTATATTTTCTTTGGATATATGTTATGTTTCAAAGGTTGTCCTTTACCTGTCCTTTATGGAGTTGCAGAATTAGCAGGAATGTGGATAGTCATATTAAGTTGTTCCAGTTGTCTTTCAAGTTCTTCAATTGTATTAATTTTGATCTTTAGTTCTGTCTCTGTCGTGATTATATTTTTATAGATTGTCCAGTCTGTAGTGTTCGAATTGTATATTCTTAGGGGCGGTGCTACCAGATTAACTGTTGTAGTAATATTCAGTACAACTGGTGTGTGATCAGATGTAAGATCTATTCATGTTTATATGGTTAGGTAGTTTTTTTATGGAATAAGGGGGCAAACGCGCAGGAGGCTCACCTGATGTAAAGTGATCACCGCCGCCCATGAACATCTGCAACACCGGAGGGCTTACAAATGCGTTGCCGGCCTTTAAGGAAAGAATACGTTCTCTTCTTGAAGGTTCCCAAGTCGTAACGGTTCGGAAAGACCGCCGGCGACAGCTGGTGCAAGGTAGGAAATACCTTACAAATCGCGCTGTTGTGGAACGCTGGACATCGAGATGGTGTGGGTGAAAGTTTCTATTTTGGCGCGATGTCCAATGGTGAAATTCAGCAGCCGGGATCAATGTTACTATCTATGTTCTTAACAATAAGAAAGTCCAATAAGTCTGAGATTCTTTGTCTATCGGTAGGCCAATAGGTAGGTGCTCTGCCGGAGTTACATGCTAATTTCATCTCTTCTGTGGTTTTACAAAGTTGTCTTCCTCTAGTATTGGTTAGCCTAGAACTCCAATTTAAATGTATAGAATTTCAGTCGCCAGCACATATGAATCTGTTACCCAGTGTAGAAAAATATTTTGCGAAGTCGTTGCGTCAGATATAGTCTGTCATGGAGGGCAATACACAGCGGAGAATGCACTTTCTAGTTTGCTGACTACAAGTTTAATAGACGTTGCTTGTATTTTTTCTGATTGGTATTCCTCTGTATTTGTGAATTAAACTTGTTTTTTTCCTTTCTTTCTCCTGGTAGGAATTTCATCCCTTTGCCATTCTTCATGGTCTGAGAGTATGTTGTCACTGTCTAATTATGTCTCGGTCTGTGAGTCCAGATTGTCTTTCTCCTTATTTTGTTGGTTGGAGTTATAGGCATTAAGCTTCGTTGGCAGAGTCGATGTCGAGTTGCTTCTGTTCCGAATAAACATGCTTTCATGAATAGTTTGTTGGATCATGTTGTTAGGGTTGGTCGGTTTTTTAGGGTTTGTTGATTATTTGTATTTAATTAGTTCATTTTAGTCTCACGCGTAAGGGCGATATAACAGGTAGCTAGGAAGGTGACACCTATTCTCCCTAGAAGGCTAATACAACGAAGTTTGCCAGGTCCGTCGAAGTGGATCGTTTGCGACTGGTCTCCCATCAGCCATGCACTCCCTTGGCACGAATCTCAACGTAAACTTAGGGTAATTATCTATAGAAGTTGTCTTCTTCATAGTCCGGGCAATAAGCCAAGACTTACGATCCTGTAGGCAGCGTTTACAGGGTTGCGGTTTGTGGAAGTCATTTACTACTCTCACTGTTAGTCCAAGCTGGTTAGGCTGGTTTTGTCGGGTTAATTAACCGCTGCCCCAGAGCTGGAGTTATTATTCATTTAGCACCACCCAGGGGGCACGTGAAATGTAGTGGATAGGTGGTTCCTACGGAACTTGCTACGGATTTAAAATCAAATGAGACAGGGAAAGGCAATAATACTATTCTTGCTATATTCCATTACAAAATTCCCAATGGTGTACAAAATGTTCGTCTTCACACATTATTTTTTGGTATTTTAGTATTAAAGAGCAAAAACATGGCTGAAATTTTACTTAAGTTATCGGCTATTCAATAAAGAAATTTGTCTATTTTATCCACAACATGGTTTAACCAAAACAGAACTGAATTATTTTTAAATTAAAAATTAACTTAATAACGAAGCCGATAGTAAAATAATAAAAGTATTCACTAATAACAAACAGACGATACATTAGCCACGTATTCTCTATATTTTTAATGCGAGTTATTCCGCAGAGGGTAAAAGTAATCTCCCGTAATACCTTGTTTTAATTTCCAACCGTAAATAATAATTTGGTCAATTTTCCACAATTTCGGTTGCGTGTTCAAAGTTTTTATTACAATTTTATTGTTATTTAGGCGTGTTTGTTCCTTGTTCCAGATTACATCGGAGGTTTTAAAGGAGCCGGGCGCTAATGTGAGTTCCCAAATTTTACTTTTGTTCATTATTATACATAAAATGTAATTGAATTTCTTCATTTTCTCCCTGAGTAGTAAAACTGAATATGCTTACACGTAAATGATAAAACTGTATCCAGTAAGTCCAGCGTTATAGTAATGAAATCCAAAAAACACAGACGGCACACGGAGGTGAGGCTGGCGAAACTAGCATAAACTTTATAGGGAAATTTCAGTCAACAGGATGGTTGTCCGAAACTATGAGCGTTAAGAAACTTTTATTAGCGTCCGAGCTATTTAACTGCGAGTCAAGAGTTAATCCCTCTGCCGGGTAGTGGCACACCGCGGCGCGACGTCCTCGAATAGCGCACCTGAGGCCGGGTTTTTATTTCTGTTTCACATTTCCACCTAATTTCAGTCCGCAGAGGCTGCCGAGGTGGGTTGAACTTTGTCGGGCGTCATAAATTTATTTAACGGCTCGAAGGCAATAAGAGGCGGAGTGTAAAAAGAAAAATACGATACCAACGTGCCTAGCCGTTATTGCAATTAAACAGAGGAAGTAAATCTTTCAATACGAGCACAGAACGCTTGCCTTCCGTTTCCTGCCTTAATTTATCGTTTTGTTTTACTCTGCAGCTCGTCTCATTGACGGATTGCTATGCATTTGATTAGGAAACGAAACTTGATCTTAGCCACCATTTATATATGAATAATAATTTTTATTGATACAATTTAGAAAATATCAGTAAATATTTAACATAAATTGCTTATTTTATTTTGAGCACAAAAATAACCATGGAAGAATGTACCAAAAAGTAGACTTAATATTATTATAGATTAGGTCGGAAATTAAAACTATGTTATAGCTTGTGTACATTGACGAATAGGTATCTGTAAAAGTGTTCATGTCAATAGTATCCCTGGTTTCCGGCAACACGACAGATCGAAGTAAGATATAGTATAAAAATGTATAGTTTACCCATATTCAGTGTTCAGTTTAGCAATATCAAAACTCATGTTTTTGCTTTTAGTAACAGATAATAATGATTTATATTATATCACTAAGATTTAGCTTTATGGCCATAATCTCACCTGAACTTAAGTGACGATAGGGCCGAAGTTGGTAGACACGCTAAACCTGTGGAGGAACTGACTCTCAAGGGCAACTACCGGAATACACCTATTGGTTTTTGACGGCAGATTTTCAACTTGAGAGTGGATGCTAGCAAGGCGAGCATTAGTAAAAGCCCTACCACCATTCTATGGTTCCCTCACGAAGTTTCCTCAAAAGCTGAAGCTCATTGTAGATGGAATTGAACTCACGTCCCTTGACGCGAAGTCGTACACACTACCACTGCGCTATTAAAACGGAACAAAAGTGTACGATAGCCATTGTTCACGTGAACAGAGTCGTGGAAAAACTTTGCAAAAAATGAATAAAGCGTTAAATGCATTTGTACTATAATAAAACTTATATAAAACGTTTCAGTTTAAGATGAAGGAGTTAACATCTGCGTTAGACTATTCAAGCGGAAAGGATTCCTCACATTATCCCAATGATTTTTTCCTTTTTTCATTTCCTTGAAGAAGTTCCGTTTAAGCGTCGGATTGGCTCACATCGTACAGCAGCTCAATTGCTCTACACACGTATTTAATTTACTCCGTGTTGATTTATTCCACTTCGATTACTTCATCGCTCTTTGATGCAGACGTTCCATAAACGATTTCTGCGTTTTTTTCGACAGCGTAAATTTTCGATTGTACATACACATATGTTTTAAACACGCTGGAAATTCTCCTTGAATAAGCTTAAAGATTGAATATTACGAATCGATTTTTTTAGGTATATTTCCATTCTCCGATAATCCGCAGTGACATTTACTCAAATAGTAACTCAAAGCTTAAGTTATTGTTGAAAAACGTGACTACACTTTTTGTAGCTCATGACTGTAATAGTTAAATCTAGGTTACTTGTTGTTGTAAAACTGTGCAAACAAAAAATAGTGAAACTACTTTCTCATAATACGATAATAATATTGTGTAGGTATATTAATTTTTTAGTATTGGTAATAATATTGTTTATGGTTGTATTTGATGTTATTTCTAACTAAACTGATACCAATATTATATTTTGATGGACTAAAACGTTATGGAGTTATAGTAACGTTTTTCTTGATGTAAAATTACTAATTTGTTTAAGTGGACTCACTCTAAAGATCAAGTACCGAAAAAAACCTATTACATAAACCTTTATCTATTGCATATTAAATTACCGTATACCGTAAATAGAAGAATTTAAACTCATATAGATCGACTTTGTGTCGGAACACTTGTTCCCGGAGTTATTATCTCATGTAATTTTGTTGCGCTTATTGGAATTGAACGTTAAATAAAGGTAAACTTAAATATAAATATGAGGATACTATTTAAAACTAAGCATAGTTTTTATGGTAAATAAATAATTGTATATACTATATTTAAAAAATAATTGTACAACTGACAGTTATGTTTATCGCGCAAATGCCAGACATGAGCGAGGATCGATCACGCGGCCTATCGTCTTAATAACAGGCCTCATTACCGTCGCGCTACGAGACCCTTCAAAAAACAAACAGTAAGAAAACCTATACACTAGTTTTTATACATACACATATAGTAAATATAAAAGGTAAGTGTACGAGCACTTATATAATATAGCAATATTTATAATAATAAAATTTAAAATCACCTTGTAAAACTTACACCCTGGGCGTAAATTGCGCAATTTCTGCGGTAATAGGAAAATGAAGGGACGAGTGTTAAATTCAAATTGCTTAATGGTTCGGAAGCAGGCATTTCATTTTCCATTCGAATTGTCGCGTAATTTACAACCGCGTGCGTAAACGACGCGGGACCTCTTCTTTTGTTTGGGAAAAAAATTAAAAAACGCAGTGAATTTGTGTGAATTAATAAAAAGAGTCACTGACACGACCCCTAACATCGCGGACATAGGCGGGAAATATATTTCGGTAAATACTTTTGTGAATAAGGACAGAAAATATCCTTCCTATTAATATATTTCCTTTTAGATATTCTTTTGTGCTTACATAGTAAATTAAAAATTGAAATACTTTTGAAAAATATACTGATAGACTAAAACCAATAACTAATGGGTAATAGTTACCTATGTTACTTGAAAAACGTAACAAAAATTTGAACCTCGATCGTTCCTTCGAAACCATCTGAACCAATTCGTTTTTATTAGGGATATTACTGTGAATTACTTGTAAACTATTGATAGCATATTTTACATATTTCAAAATATTGATTGTTCTTGTTATCGATATTTAATCAAGATGACATTAGAATTGACCTTATGTAAGTCATATAAGGTTGATTTAACTATATTATGCACAAGTTACGTTAAGGTGTCCCTTATAATAATACGAAAGTGTTACGCCAATAATTCTCGTGAGAAATATAGATTTTTTAATGTTCCTTGCTAGATTTTTTAAACTAGTAATATGTCGAAATTGAGAAAATTTATTACCTTATTATATGTATGAAAAATAATGTTATGTTTTTGTATATCACAGTGCAAAAATGATGTTGTACCTATTTTCTTCGTGTCCAGTATTTTATGAAATATATCAATCCTATTAAATTATAGGGAGGTTGATATACAAAACTATTTCAATTAGGCCGATAGACTGGCGCGACATAAGTACGGGCAGCAAAAACCGTTCAAATATTCATAGAACACGGTAATTCATGATATCGATTCCCCTTGCTTATGCCCTTGTACTAGGGTGTACGCAATCAAGATACTGATTTTACTTTTATTAGGAACATCGCATCTATGGACGTGAGTTCAAATCCCTGCAAAGAACCTGAGCTTTTGATATAAGGAAAAAACATCGTTATAAAACCATAGCATAGCGGTAAGGCTTTTTCGAATGACACTTGGTTAGCTACCACTATTATGTTGGAAATCTGCCGCCTCTCTCCTAGGTTTAGCTTGTCCACCATCTTGGGCCATATCGTCACTAAACATCAGGAGAATTCGTGGCCATAAAGGTAAACCTAGAAACTATATAAAAATAATATGAATGTTGAAAACATATAGAGCACATATGAAAATTTACGTAACATATATTTTGAGTACGTTGTTATGTGTTAGGTATTTTCTTGCCATCAAATTTAGAGTTATAAATATATTGTCGAGTACAATGTATGGTGTTCCAACAGCTATATTTGAGAACCAATTTTTCTACGATTTTATTGTTACGTCACGTCGGGTATGATTTGTAACGAAAAACTATAAGTACATATACAAAAATCGTTTATGTTTTGGTATTTGTGATTGCTGTATACCTTGCAAATTTATTAGTGGAAATAATAACATATGTTCTGCTTAAATTAAAACTTGCCCCAATATGAAGGTTGCATAGGGCAACCCTACCTTATATCATAAATATACCCCACCAAAAGATGGTATCAGTTACCGCGCCCGTATTATTGTGAGCGCTGTGGTGAAAATACAAAGGTGTATTGTATTGGTGGTACAATTTCAAACGATATTTATGTATACACTATGTCTTATGATATATTAGTGCTATTTTAAAGCAATAAAGAAAGCGTTCCACAAATCATAATTAAATTAATACGAATACGAATGAAATACGATAATCACTTTAATATCTTTAGCATTAATTTATTCCAATATTTAACCAAAATCATGCGTGACTTTGAGCAAATATGTGGTTAATATGCATTATCAAGTTGAATTTGAATGATGAATTATTTTTTTGATAAACCTGTCGAATTATTTCAATAGGCATTTAACTACAGACTTGGATAAGAAAACATTTTCTCTAAGCCGGTGTATGAATGACTTGGTATTGAGAACATAACATATATCAATAGTATTATACACAAAAGGTATACAAATATTTTTACATTAAATTTTAGTACTGAAATTAATGAATAATAAATAACCTCCTTAAGAATTTATAATTTAAGATACACGATGCAAGGCAAAAATAAGTATAATGACTTTGAAAACATTTAGAGAAGTCTAGATGAGTTTTTATGTGAAGGTATATTGAAATATTAATTTTCTGAAATATTGAGTACTTTGTACTAAGATTTGATGCCTTTTAATTGCTTTTTGTTGTTGTTCGTACTCTAAGCTGCTAAGTTTGTAATTTCAATAATTATCATTCACACTGTTCGAAATAATATTTAATAATTGAGCAGCATAGCACTTACCGTATCATTTATTTGTTTTAGTTTAATTTACCTAGGTTTTCGTAAGAAAAGAGGATTATTATGTAAAACAAAGTAAAACATAATAAGTAATAATTAATTTCTTATATTATTGAGGAAAAATGAATAAAATACTTTTCATTTTCCTTGAAAAACTCTTTATTCGTTGAATACAGTTGTTTTAGTTTACTTCTACCATGCGAAAGCTATATTTTCATTTTGTGTGTGATTCGATACATTTACTGTAGTACCAAAAAAATAATTAATTTCATTGTTTTATCATCAAGCGACATCACAATGTTTATTATGATTATGATAAAAAGTATACTGTATGTTATTTCATAAAATTAGTTTTACATCGTGACAAATTTTATTAAATTCTATCCAATTAATTTCGAATTATGTTAATACATATTCACGGAGACATATAAAAAGAATTCAAAGTAGTATACACTTTTGGTTTCTAAATCGATTACTAAGTGTATTATATATTTTTAAACTCATTAATATGTATTTTGCTCTATTACGATATTATACCTATATATTTTATTATGTGTAGTACCCATAGATTGAATCTACTTCCCTTGTATATTTCTAACAACGCAATGTAAGTATAATTAACTTTACCATGATCTATTTAGTAGCCTTACATAACTTTAAACGTGTCTTGCAGGGATACAATCTATTGACATTCGTGTAAATGGTACGCGGACTACTACGTATAATCTGGCCGTATATTAGACGGTAATAGCTTCAGGGGCAATTAAGTCGAACCAATCCATTGTTGTCATTACACTGATTTATTTATATTTCGAATAGTACTCAAAGTTTTTCTAGCAAAAGCAAAAGATATTCGATAGATCAATAATAAAATTTTCGATAACTTTCTAAAACAAAATCCTGTGAGTCGTGAAAATAACTAATTTATGCCAAAAGCAGCATTCCTAGATATTATCTAAATTCACAAAAATCACGTTTATAAAATAAAAACTTGATTACTCTTTTGCTATCACCGCTTCATAATTTTAAACTTGAGAGCCATCCCCTCCACTAGGCTTAATGTCTCCACCATCTTGAGCCACATCGTTACTTAACATCAAATAGTATTGTAGCTATAACGCTAAACCTATGAATAGAGTATATAAAAATACAAAGGAAATTTGCATGAAGCAGATAATACGTAAACAAAGAGTAACATCAGCTTGCAGTCCACGAGACTTTGTTAATGTATTTTTGAATCAGGCTATGACTTCATTTTCGTGTCCCATTATAATTATGCAAATGGTATTCGCTCCCTTGGTGGATGCAAATGCATATCACAGTGCAGGTGTCTGCTGTTTATACAACTGATTTAATAACTGGGCTCATCGCGAATCGAACGAACACCATTGTACGCGGAATATCAATGCTCTGTTACATGGAATAGACAGATAGCAAATAAACCAGGGTCGTAATCAAGTTATTATGTTACGAGCCACTTGGTCAGAAAATTGTCCACTCTATTTAAAATATATAAACAAATCAGCTTGAAAAGATGTGACTAACTATTAAACGTTGTTATAATTGAATTCATAACTAGATCGTTTAAGCGATTAACAGATTGTTATAATACGAGTTTTCTCGGTCTTTTAAAGCTTGAAACAATATCACAAGCCTTATAATGAGAAAAACTTCGCTATCCAAGCCTATTAGTACATTCAGTAATTACTGTTATAAATTGATTTCGACATTCAGTCAAGAGTTGATCTTTACATTTTCTTCTGTATTTTATTTATGCAGATATAGCTCTGATCGTATCACAAAATCATATTTTTAGCCTATTATACGTTTTTCCACTTGTTTTTTTGTTACACTGCTTGATTATTTTTTCAAATACATTGTTAAATAGCTCATCATAAAACAGTTAGATTTACAATTAAAATATTCTGAGTACAGTAGCTTTAAAGCACAGTTTAACTAGATCCCTAGTGGCATAATTAACTGTCTGTAATAGTAATCCAATAACTAGAAAAGTACTGGACTTTATATATAGTATAACCTAAACTATTCCATCAAATATACTGTACCCTTTTCAGTCATAAATAGTTTCAATTAAACTTGACAAAATGTGAACAAACACTAAATTAATAAAATCAGTTTTAGTTGTTGATAGATTAATTAGTTAAATAAAAACAGAAGATTCTAGATATCGCTAATAATAAAAACTAAAATCTTATTTATCCCAAATGAAGTTTTTTATGCTGTCTTCGGCCATATTTGCCTCATTATTTTCAGGAAATTAAAAAATTCAAAGAATCTTAATGCTGCCCCGTCCTCCTGATTTGGTATATCAACACTGATAAGAGAAGGGTGTATGCACGACTGCGTTCAGGTACTTGGGGCTATCCGGGGGTAGAAGAGGAGGAGGTTGTGTTAAAGCCTCCACACGATTCAGGAATACCAACGTGATTAATGGATTCCGCGCGGTACGATAATGATAATGACCCCGTCTGCCGCAGCCGCATCATCGTTGAATGCAGTACTTAGTTTTTGCATAGTTGCCGATTGATTCGTGCGAATGCGTTGATGATGCGTAATTCTGATTCGATTGATTTTAAATTTGAAATAATATGCCCAAAAATACGTATTATCTTCGCCTTTAGATTCCTTTTTATCATGCATTTTATCTTTATTAATATTATCAAGCAGAAAAGTTTATTTCATTGAAGGTGCTATTCTTCAAATCAAATCGGGTATCAATATTATTTTTGAATTTAATTGAGCAATCATTGAAAAATGCTTTTGGCAATTTAACATCACAATATCGCCAATAGAAGTAAAGCTATATTGAAAAAGGTTACAAAAATGGTAAAAATGACAAAATATTTTTTAGTTCCACGCAAATGAAGTCGCAGGCACAGCTAGTTATAAATAAAATGTTAATTGATTTTAGTAAATAATTTTAGTATGTATGACATAACATAAAATGTATGGTTTATTGTATGAAGAGATGGAAACATATTGACCTAATCTTAGTAGTTAATATCAAAAATTGCTATCGAAAAATAAATAGAAGAAAAACTGTGTAGAGGATTGAAAAGAATAAGTAGCAATGTTTATGTCTAGTCATGTTTTTCTGTTACCTGAATGCTAACATACTTACAGATCAGGAAAACAGAGGTCAAGTTTCCCTACTGTATGTTAACAGATTGTATTAAGGAAGTAATAAGATTTGGCCTAGCAACAAAAATTACATAATATGGCACCTATAATTGAAATCATAATAAGCCTGGTAATGGTACTGGTAATGGTGTATTTACGTTTTGCATGGTGGTAGGGCTCTTTCTAATGTCCGCCTGGCAAGCTACCACCCCCAAGTTGAAAATCTGCCGCCAAATACCAATAGGTGTATTCTGGCAGCTGCACTTGAGAGCCAGCTCCTCCATAGGTTTAGCGTGTTTACCAACTTGGGCCGTATTGTCACTTAAGATTAGGTGAGATTATGGCCATAACGCTAAACCTTAACTATAATAAAAACGTAGAATTAAGATCATAATAACAGAAGTTACGCTGAAATATGATGATAACAAGATATATGACAGTCATCCCATTATTGATCTTACGACCGAGCTTAATGTGACACTGTTACACTTCT
Source organism: Actias luna (assembly GCA_039707435.1). Lineage (NCBI taxonomy): Eukaryota > Metazoa > Arthropoda > Insecta > Lepidoptera > Saturniidae > Actias > Actias luna. The sequence continues at coordinate 7,557,001 of JAZHAC010000002.1, read as the reverse complement.
TAATACAACAGGAAACAGCAATTGTAATTTCTTTGAAGTTTCTAAGCGTCTAGAAAGGTATATAAATACCTCACGATTCTATTAAGCATTTATTTATAAATTATTATTTATCGGTGCCACCTACGAAAGATATCAGTACAATTTATAAAATATAAAATAGAACTGGACTATGAATGGCGAGAACTTCAATTTGAAATAAAAACATAAAGAAATACTGCAGGATTAGATCTTCATGCTCTTCAGAAAAATTAAACATTTTACGTTTAAACGGGTGTCAACAACACTGTCATTCAATATATTTTATATAGGTATTCTACTAGCAGAATAAATAGTTTTAGGAGAATAAAGAAACACAGTATGTTTTAACTTTATTAACGAGTACCACAAAGTACTAACTTAAATATGTGCAAGTTCTTGGTGTACAAATAGCTTACCTAATACCGGATAAATTCAGGATCTTTGATAAAGGTATGTGACTGGTAGTCTTTCTAGAAGAATCGAAAAGGTAAGATTTGCGTCAACTACTTTGACGCTAAATATGACCTCATAAGCATCATGTTCATATGCCTAATTGGTTTCTCGGCGATAAAACGTCGACATCAAAATTATCATGGTGATACATTATGATTATTAAAAGAATATCAAAATTGTTATCATACGTTTTCGTCTGACAGGTAGTTGATAATAAAACTAACAGATAATTGTAATAAATGGCAGAATAATCAAAAGCCATCGCAGTAGTCACCATGACAAGCGCTTGACGGAAGACTTTAAATTTCAAAGATGTAGTAAGGATTTTTTTTATATGTAGGTAGCACCTGATATTAAGTTAATTAAGATTAAATAATGATCTGGCTCAGATGGTGGACACACTAAGCTTAGTGGAGATACTGGCTCTCAAGTGCAACAGCCTAAACACACGTATAGGTATTTGGCGGTAGATTTTTAACTAAAGGGTTGCAGCTAGCTAGGCGAGTATTAAAAAATGTCCTACCACCATGCTATGGTTTCATTACGATGTTTTCTTTCACCGAAAGCTCAGGATTTCGAACTCACGTCCATTTTCGTGGCGTCCATACACACTACCAACTGAAATAAATTATTAAACTAGATTTTACATGCGACTTCGCTCGCGTTGATAATTATTTTGTAAAACAATCTGACGACGCTATAAAAAGTTTCATATAAAGTTTATCCCTGTCTTTACCCCACTTCTAGTAAGATTTTCGTGAGAATAGTAGCTTATTACCGTCTCCAGGTTCCTATCGATCTTTATACCAAAATTTATCATAATCGATTCAGCTGTTTAGGTGTGAAAGAGTAACAAAAAAAACTCCCTTTCGTATTTATAATATTAGTACGATCATTTATTATGATGTTTTTTTTCACCAAAGCTTTAGATGTATGAGGGTGCTCTAAGATTAGCAAGGAGTTCAATTTCAACCGCGGTCGTGAACGGACGTGTCCGTGAGCGCTCGTTGATTGTTCTCGAAACCGATCGCTGCGCTTTACCGCGCCGCCTATTGTTTCTTTGTGTTATTCTTACGACTTATCGGCAATAATCCGTCTATTATTGCCGACAATAAAGTTCGTGTTACCGATAATTAGTTTATTCTTAAACTCAATCTATTGTTAGGTTATCGTGTTAATATTACATTGTGAGAATTCTCGTAGTTTATTATTGTGAATTCAAAGTATTGTTTGTCATTATCGTGAAACAGTGCAGTGATAAAAGTGCCGCCTCTGTAAGTACGCCGGTCACCGGCTGCCAACAAAGGTAAAACTTAATTTCCATTAAGCCTTTTACTACTTTTACAGCCAATGGCTCAGATATTGTTTATTATTATTTATTTTTTTCTTTTTTCTTTACGTTTTGCACGTGCACTAGATTGTATTTAAATATTATTTCGTCGAACTGTAGATAGTTCGTTTAACTATTGCTAGCCGCGCCCCCCTGCCCCTCAGGCAGGGAGGTTTTTTATACCGGTTTTCTTTTAAACCTACGTTACACCAAGGCTGCTACCGGAATGGCAAACCGCTCAGAGCTTTTGCTAAATAGGTTCCGAGTCTTCGTAGATAAGATACACCCAGAGCTCTTTCAAGAGTTCCTTGCTACCCAGCCCCAACCACCGCAAAATGTGCGTATCCCGGCAGCGGCGGTAAATGCGCCCGCGCGCACCCGCCCTCCTTCTCCGTCCCGCACACTCGGGACCTCTAGTTCTCGCTCGCGATCGCGTTCCCCAACAAGGAATCTAAATTGTCATTCACCCGGACCCGACACCAACCAACGAGGCAGATATGGAGGAGACCGATTCTATTAATACCGACAGCGACTTCACGCTAGTCAGTAGGGTCAAACCTAAAAATAAAAGGGTACTTTCACCAGAAACTACCGAACCGAAAGTAGCCAAGGCTTGGCGGACCAAAAGCACCCGCGTCCCTGCGACCCCTTCAATCTCTGCGACTCCTGTTCCTGGCCCCGCGGCCTCGACTGAAAAAGCAGTCCGCCAACCACCACCCGTCACTATCGCTGACAAAGCAGCTTGGTTAAATATTTCCACGCAGCTTAATATTAAAAAAATCCGTTATACTAGCGCCCGTAGCACCCCTGCCGGGATTCAAATTAAAGTCCCTACGCCTTTAGACTATAAAAATCTCACCGCCTTCCTTAGAGAAGGAAAACACCAATTTTTCACTTTCACTCTGGAAGAAGACCGTTTACTGCGCGTGGTTATTAGGCGCGTCCCCAAAGAACTCCCCGAGGAGGAAATTATTGCGTCCCTTAAGGAACAAAACTTTCCGGTTCACCAGGTACACCGCATGTACCACCACATAACTAAAAAATTATTCGACCCTGTTCTTGTCATCCTAGACCGCTCTAAGGAAGACAAGGAAATCTTCTCGCTTAAATCCGTGTGCGGCCTCTCCGGCATCACTGTCGAGTTACCGCACAAAAAACACAGTCCTACTCAATGCCACAATTGCCAATCGTATGGCCATTCTTCCCGCAACTGCTTCATTAAGCCGCGTTGCGTCAAGTGTCTACAAGATCACTCTACTAAGGAGTGCCCACGTACCCCTGAGTCCCCCGAACCACCAAGCTGCGTCTTATGCGGTAAAGCCGGGCACCCCGCGAACTATCGTGGGTGTGAACGTACCCCACGCACGAGACGCACGCGTTTTCCCACACAAGCGCCTTCAGCGTACTCAGCGGCTGCACGTACCGCACCGCTGCCCCTCATGTCTAATCAGGATTTCCCAAGTCTGGGCAAGCCAGCGCGAGTCACTTCCGCGAACCCATCTCTTCCCCAAAGACCCACACTAGCTCCGACCAACGCGTGGACTACCAATCAGCAGCCTCCGAAGGCTAAACCTGCGAAAGTCACCGCGGCCGGCCCTTCTACAAGTTTCAAAGGCATCGACTGGCTCGCCGAACTACTAGAAGAACACTCCGTAGATGATATCATTGCGTTCGACGACATGATTAGCGCTAGTCAAGATTTTGGCCGTCTAAAAGCCATTAAGTGCTTCCCAGGCATTGCAAAGACTATGCAACGCCTTATCCGCGCTTCTTCTAAATAAACTCGCAATGGAGGATAAGATTAGACCCCGAGGCCTATCTTTGTCCTTTTTTAACGCGCGCAACCTGAAACCCCAACGCGACTTGGTAGCTAGCTTCCTTAAGGAGCGGCAAATAGATGTGTTTCTAGCACAAGAAACTCTTTTAAAACCGAGCGTTCGCAATCCCGCGATTGCGAACTACAAGATAGTAAGAAATTATCGTATCGGCGTAAGAGGCGGCGGCACGCTCATATACTATAGAAAGTCACTGTATTGCATGCCAATAGATCCTCCCGAACTTACAAATTTAGAAGTCTCGGTGTGTAGAGTGGGTATGACTGGTCATCCCACTAACTTTATCGTTTCCGCGTACCTTTCGCCTAATAAAACTCTCCTCCAGTCGGATCTGGAGACGCTTTTCGCGCTCGGTGACTCTGTTATAGTGGCTGGCGATCTAAATAGCGGGCACATTCAATACAACAACCCGCGTACTACCACTAATGATAGGACACTATACTGGCTAGAAAATGCGCTTATCTTCGATGTAATTGCTCCTTCAGAGCCAACTCATTATTAAGCTAACTGCCGCCCTTCAATTTTAGATATAGCTATTTTAAAAGGAATCGCGCTTCAAGTACGGCAAATCGAAGTCGTACATGAACTAGATTCCGATCACCGCCCAGTAATTCTGCAACTAGGCCACCCGGGTGACCACACACCCGCTTCAGTCAAAGTGGCTGACTATCCAAAACTCAGACACTATCTCTCAATTAATCTCTCTTCTCCTCATTTAGACAGTATCCCCGACGAGATAAAGTCTGTGAGCGATGCCGATGTGGCGATTGACTCCCTGGTAGGTCACCTCCAGAATGCCATCAGGGAAACCTCAAAAGAGGTAAGGGTGGCAAATGATCGCCGCTTCATTCTTCCTGATGACATTCGAAGACTGATCACAGAGAAAAACGCCGCGACACGCGCTCACGATTCTTATCCGACGGTGGAAAATCGCGTACGGCTACGTAGCCTACAAAGATTAGTTAAATCTCGTATCTCTGAACTCCGTAGTCAAAGATGGGACAGCCTCTTAGAGGAAATCAAACCGTCTCATCTCGCCTTCTGGGATCTCGTTCGTAAACAGAAGAGCAGCTATTCGTCCGCAATGCCCCCGTTAGATAGAGGCCCCGGCAATCCGCCCGCCTTCGAAAGTATTGACAAGGCAGAGTATCTCGCTGCCACTCTCGCACAACAGTGTTCCCCTAACCCGTATGAATATCATACCATAGATGCCGCACATTCCGGGTGGGTCGATCGAACAATTCAATCAATAAGAGAGACCGCCCCAATCGAAAACTTAGATCCGGTTACAACTGACGAAGTACTCGCGATTATAAAAGGCCTTAAACCAAGGAAAGCCCCCGGTCCCGACGGAATCAGAAATGAAGCCCTCAAACTTCTCCCTGACAAACTTATATTTCTTCTGGTCTGCATCTTCAATGCGGCCATAACTCACTGCCATTTTCCGGCCGCTTGGAAAATGGCAACGGTAATAGGTATCCGTAAACCCGGAAAAAAGGCATCCCTTCCGGAAAGCTACCACCCGATAAGCCTCCTCAATACGATTGGTAAAATATACGAGCGACTCCTTCTGAACCGACTTCAATCAACTGTCTCAGACAAATGTCTTTTACCACACGAGCAATTCGGCTTTCGACCCAAGCACTCGTGCACCCACCAAGTGCTTCGCCTCACGGAGCATATTCTCTCCAATTTCACAGAGTTACATCGCCCTAGGCGCACACTTGCCGTATTTTTTGACATAGCCAAAGCTTTCGATAAGGTCTGGCACGAAGGTCTCATATTTAAACTCAATCTCTTACAAGTTCCGGACAGGCTAGTCCGCATAATCCTTGCCTATCTATCGGACCGCTCCTTCTGCTACAAAGCAGACGGAGCCCTATCCTCGCCTTACCCAATACGCTCAGGAGTCCCCCAAGGCTCTATCCTAGCGCCTTGCCTGTTCAACTTGTTCGTTAGCGACATTCCCGAGTTCTCCAACGTCGCAGTAGGCTCCTATGCAGACGACACAGTCATCTTCAGCTCGGGCAGGAATAGGATTCATTTATATTACCGCGTCCAAAGGGCCGTCTCTACGTTTGGGTCCTGGTGCCTCAAATGACGCATAGGAAGAAACCCAGACAAAAGTGCGGCTATCATGTTTGATCCTCACGCGAGGTGGAATATAAGAAAAACATTACACCTTTTCGGTGTCAATATCCCCTGGACTAATCATACTAAATACCTTGGTGTAGTTTTAGATAGGCGCCTAACCTTCAACAAACATATAGATTACGTTCAGAAAAAAGCATCCACGGCTATGGTTCTGCTACGCAATCTTACCTCTTCTAAGAGCAAAATGTCACTCAGACATAAGCTCACAATATACAAAGTATGCATCCGTCCTATTCTTACTTATAGCTGCCCCGTATTCGCTCACGCTTCGCGCACCACCCTTTGCAAACTACAAGTGTTGCAAAATAGATTCATGCGTATAGCCGTCCAAGCTCCACCCTATGTCCGCAATGTACATTTACATAAAGATATGGACCTTCCGTCCATATATGCATATATCAAAGATGTCACAAAGAAATTTTTCGTAAAGGCCGAAGTTCATCCCAACCCCAAAATAGTACACGTACTTAGCTACACTCCTAATCCGTATGCTAAACGCTTCGCACGCCGGCCACGTAACTGCTTTACCGATCCCGTCGACAAAATAACAAGATTGAACGCGCTGCTCCCTGCCGTCTCCACCAATTGCACGTGTCCGCGCACACGCCCGCGTAACCGCCGTTCTCGCCGCCGAGGCCGAGCGGTAAATTTCGCTCCCGCACACCCGCCGCGGCCTCCCTCTGCAGATGCTTGAGCCTAGGATCGATCCTCCGGATAGGAGCCCTCAAGTGACTCTGCTCGCGCGATACAGTGACACTCTACATCACTGAAAGTACATCATCACACTGCATACCATCCATGCACACCCACACATTAAGTACACGGTTCTGTAAGGGACTACCCCTGCGGCCCTCGCGTGGCTTGCCCTATGTTATTGCTAGGACCTGTTGGTTAGTTAGGATCGCGAATCTTTGTTCGTGTTCCAGCAGTAGTCCAAGCCGAGGTTCGGCCATTCTGGCACCCTTGCGCCCTCTGCCATGGGGCTGAGTGCCCTTAGCATTCGCCCCAAAAAGTTCGGTGAAGCTGTCAAAGCCCTTACGGCTAACAGCGTATTTCAGGTCGAAAAAAAAAAAAAAAAAGATTAGCAAGTCAAAATTTTTTACGTAAAAAGAGTTGATACGTTAGACCAAACAATCAAGGACCAAAAATTAAAACCAATTATCAATTACAATTATCAAAGGGAATCTATTATTATTGAGAAGATCTACACGCGTCAAGTCTTTATTCTTTTAAACGGTACAGTAGGGTTGTCGGTCACCGTTCTCGTGAAAACTCCATTAGTTACTCTTGGGACAAGGGATAAGCCGAAAGTAAATCATCGAGAGATGAACACTAGGTGTACGGTGCGATAATAGTTAAATATGGCTCGACCGCTCATATACTGTGTACTTAACGTGTCTCACAGCTGCAATGTTCTGAAAATGCATGAATTTATGTAGGTTTTAAAACCTGGACAGTTATTTCATGCGTATATTTCTTTTATTCGGTATTTATGTTTGTTTTTGGTGTGGTAGTATGGACATAATTAATGAATGGGCCAGATGCTGTAGATATGACCAGGTGAAAACTTAGTTGATTATTTTATATACAGTTATGAGTATTAGTTAAGTAGTAAATAGCAAACATACGGTTCGCGCGATGGTAGGCAGTTACCGTTAACTATGATTACTTGTAACAGCATAAGTATCACTTAATCGTTGTCAACCTCCTTCACAAACAGCATTAGAAACCATATTTACCATAGGAATATATCACAAAGTTATTTTCGGCAATTATCTATCTGTAAGGCAAGCAAAATTATTCAAAGAAATTTTCTGATTTTTTTTGCTCAATACAGGCGATTAATTGATATATCATTTACTTATAATTGCTAATATGGTTATAAATTATGATATAATTAATAATAAATTAACCGTGTTCACGTACATATTATTAGCACAAAGGTAACTTTTTAAGAGTAAAAAAATATGTTTAACGTTTTTCATATTATGATTGTATACTGTCCGCCTGATGTGCTCTTGTAATAAATAAATAAATATTTTGGTTTATTCCTCCAGATTTAATAATGAGTCTATAGTATATTTTAATAACGGTAAGTTTTGTCACAGTTGACTGCATAATTTAAATTATTTTGTAAACATCTCAACAAAACTAAGAATTATAAGACTTAAGTATGATTAAACGATAATCATAACCAAAATTATAACCAAAAAATTATTTAACTCAATAAAAAAAAAAAGATAAGGTTTTTTCCTTTAAAAAGTATACGGTTTACCTGCAATAATCCATCTATAGTGAAGCGCATCCGTCTGCACCCCTGCCGATAAGCTCAATATCGACTATTAACAGAATATAAATGTCTTGTTGATAAATCGCCGCTGCGCTCATGTTAACTGCTAAATAGCGTGCCACAAATGGTAGTGTATTAAAAATGCATATAGTTTAAACTAGAAAATGCTAAGTACTTATTGAAGTCACGATTATATACTTTCTATTGAGGTCATTTCTATAAAACTTACGAAGAAAAGTTAATTCAGTTAAAGCTACGCATAAACTACATATATTTCGATAGAATACAAAATATCATATACGTTCAAACCTTGGTTCCAATTATTTAACATTAAAACTTTAGCTTAAACATATTAGTTACTAAAGTTGAAGCAATGGGTAAAATTTTCTTTGCATACAACATAAATTTAACTTTTTATATTAATTAAATTTCGTTTATATGGTCTCAGCCTGTAAGTCTAGATGTTAATACGTATTCGAGTGTAGCAGCCAGAGTGCACAAGGCGACTGATTATCAACTTCAAAGTATTAACGACCCACGCAGGCCTTAGAAAACGCTCTGCTACTATGTAAAATTATAGATACAAAGATGATAAAATAAACCGCTGTATTATATGTAAATGTTGAGTAAATCGAAGTATATCCAATTTATATAATTTTACCTCATTTACTTCTTACTTTTTGTCACTTTGCCGTAGCATACATATTCATGGCAGAAACGTGTAGAGACATAAGTAAGATGTGGATTATTTATGATCCAAAGCGTTTACTAACAGATTTATGATTATATTTTCATTAATAGATTTATAGACCTAACTTGTTATTTCTTATTACTAGTTAATATTTACTAAGTAGAAATAAACTATTGTTTTATATCCAAAACACGACAATAACGTTAAACCTGTTCGAAGATAACATAAAAATGTTATGGTTTTATACATATGTATAACAGAAAATAGATTCGTATATTGACAGGATGGAATTTTCCCTTTTTCTATCTAATTTACATAAATGTTTATCATCGTCTTCTCCCTTTCGGTTATTTATTTGTTTTGTTTTGTTTTAATAGAAACCCAAAAATGGGTAGTTTTCATACCGTCTATGTGGTATCCTACTTTTATGGATTCTTTACATGCAAGCTGGTTGGTAATACTCGTTCATTCTTATTTTAGTGCTAAATATATTACAATAAATTCATATAGATGATATACATAAACGAACGAAGTTTCTACACCAGATATATTAGTGTATTTGGTAGGATGATATGTATCATTAAATTTGGATAATAATTTTATTACACGCATGCTAACTGCTATGGGCGTTAAACCAACGTACTTTAATCCAATATTTAATGGTAGTTTTTTAATAGTTTACGTACAATATTACGAAACAACCATATTAACAGTAACTATTTATTCTATAAATGTAATATTATCCTTGCTCTAGGTATTAGGTACCTAATGTATGTTAACATATGCCATAACCAAACCATATACATCTATTTTATAAAAGTTTAATGTAAATTTGTATAGGAATTATAAATAAACTAACACATACAAAGACAGACTTCGTCTTCTATAATATAATAAGTAAGGATATCATTAGATAAAATTCACGATTAATAAATGAGTAGGTAATTTTTTTTAATAATATACATAATTATAATTGACAGTTTTATTGTGACAGTTTTATTTAATACTTTATAGGTTTAGCGTTATGATTACCAATCTTACCTGATGTTAAGTAATGATGTGGTCCAAGTTGGTGGATTGGTACGCTAAGCCTAGTGCAGGGACTAAATCTTAACTGCTACTACAAACCTATAGTTCTTTTGGATATGGTTTTCACCTTGAGGGTAGTAGCTAGTCAGGTGGACAATAGAAAAAGCCCTTTTTTAACGTGGGGAAATGTAGTAACGCATCCCCTCCCAGCCCAGGGGGACTGAGAGGATTATGTGGGATTCATTTCCCACAGTGGGAATACCCACTAAAACCCCACGGCCATCTGTCGCCTTCCTGAAGCAACGCGGGTTCGTGCTTGCAATTACCACATCATCCCAGCGAGCGGCCTGGCCTGATGGTAAGCCGGGCCCCATCCGAGCAGCCTGGCGAGCTGCCCTTGCAGTCAGCCGGACTAGTGCAATGGGAGACGGGTCCCCGGACCCGGCCTTCTGTCATCAGCTTAAGGCGGTAGAAAGGCCGGGCATACCGGTCGCTTCGACCGCCAGTTTGTCTGCGACGGAGAGGGTGCCTGTGGGGATCTGCCTCACGGGCTCTCTCCGAGGGCTCCTTCTGTGACAACTATAGAAGAAGCCCTATCACCATGCTAGGGTTTTATCGCGATGTATTCCTAGACCCAAAGCTCAGGGTTTCGATCTCACGTTCATTGACGCGATGTCCGTCAATACTTCCAATGAGCCATCAGTCCATTAACTTAAAGATTGTCAGTATCTTAATTCTATAAGGTGTTTTACTTAGCTATTATTATAAGTTACACGCTGATCTCTTACAAACAAAATGTACAACTTAATAGTAGTGTAGTAAATGAAACTTAACTCTTATTTTAATTTTAATGTATATTTTATGGATAACCTGTTGAATAAATATATAAATAAATGAATGAAGGAATAAAATCTGTAAGCTATATCCCATATACCTTGAACATTAAACATAATATTGTTAAAATATCATAAACGTCTTTTTATTGTGTCATCCGATTTCCTTCAAATTTCAGATAATCTGGTGTTGCTTATAATTTAATCAATATTAACGTGAGCAGAGGCGCGGATAAAAGCTAGTAACCTTTATACATTTCTATAGATTTTTTCTATATTTCCTTTGTATATTTTCAATTACAATTGCTATTAATTCTCTGAACACTGACAAAATGATACTAATCAAGATATTATTGTTTTGCCCTTTGATGCGTTTTATAATCATTGCTACACCTAATATAGTCTATTCCGATGGGAGCGCATATCGAATATTTTACTGTCTGGTATTAGAATCATAAATACCTCTAAATTATTGTTAAATTAAGAAGTGTATCCATTGCATTTTAAATGAGATTGTGAACCAAAATCACTTACATCTGAAACGAGTTATTCAACGTTTTTATTGATAATTATATTCTTTGTTTGTTTAGCGTTTGGATGTTAAGTTCCTAAGGATGTAATGGAAAAATGTAACATGCCAAACTTTGTGTGGGAAGTAACTCTCTAGTACCTACTGCTGCCGAAACACATCTTTAAATGTTTGATGACAGATTTATAACTTGTAGTTGGTACCTAGCCAGTTAGATATTTGAAAAATACCCTAGTTCTATGCTATGGCTTCAATACGATGTTTTTATTCAAGGACTCGGGCTCATGATTTAAATCGAACCCATGTAGATTAGTATAATATCGATATACAGTTCCATTGAACTGCTACTGCTTCCATAGGCTCTAATTGAAGTATCTGTAGTTAATTTATTTTATAGTTAAGGTGTAGCTTTATGGCCATAATCTTACATGATCTTAAGTGATGATGCGGCCCAAATTGGTAAACATGCTAAACATGTGGAGGAACTGTCTCTCAAGTGCAGCTGCCGGAAGATACCTATTGGTATGTGCCGGCAGTTTTTGAACTTAAAGGTGGTTGCTAGTCAGACGGGCATTAGAAAAAGCCCTACCACCATGCCATGGTTGCCTCACGATGTTTACCTTCACCGAAAGCTCAAGCTCATTGTAGGTGGTTGGATTCGAACTCACGTCCCTTGACGCGAAGTCGTACACACTACTACCGAGCTATCATCGCTACAATTAACCAATTAATTAATTAAATTAATTGTAAGTTTTAAGGAGAAACAAATACTTTTTGTGGTCGATTTGTATAATAGCTATGCTTATTATGGTAATCTTAGCTACAATTAATTGCCAATATGGCTTAAGATAGTAACTCGTTAAGACTAGATAAATATTTGTTTCAATAGCTTATGGTGGAAAACACAGTAAACAAATTGTAATAAATAAAACATGCGGGGATTTTTTTGTTACACAATAAAATAAAATATTTTTATTCCAAATTGTATTTATCAGATTATTGTAATGACTTCAGATGTAACATACTTTAATAAGATTTAATAGAATTAATATTAGTAAATTACACAAATATTATATCGTAAAATTAATTAATTAACTATTGCCAATATCTAACGTCTGAAGAGGAGTACAAATAAAGCCGAGGAGAAATCCATAGAAGCAGTGGACGAGCAGAGCACTGGTCAGCTGACTATAATACTATGCACAGTGTGCATACAATACACGGGTATCGATAAATTAAATTGGACCGACCGCCCTGCTAGCCACACTGTATGTTAATTGGTAAATAACTGAATATCAACATACTACAAATGTACGTAGCCACATATCTCCCCTCTGATAGATTTCAATTCGAAATACATTGGGGTAAGGTTTTAGGAACGTTTTATAGGATTTCCATATATATAATTGTATATACAAGTCTATATTTGTACTATTAATGGTATGATCAAGACAAAAAATTTACAGAATCTTTTGAAGCGATGATAGCGCAGTGGTAGTATGTTGGAACGCCACGTCATGGGAAGTGAGTTCGAATCCAAACACCTACAATGAGCTTGAGCTTTCGGTGAAGGAAAGCATCGTGAGGAAACCATAACATGGTGGTATTTTGTAATGCCCGCCTGGCTAGCTACCACCCTCAAGTTGAAAATCGGCCGCCAAATACCTATAGGTGTGTTGCGGTAGTTGCACTTGAGAGCCAATCCCTCCAATAAAGGCCGGGAACGCACTTGCGATTCCTCTGGTGTTGTAGGTGTCCATGGGCGGCGGTAATTACTTATCATCAGCTGACACGCTAGTTAGTTTGCTCCCTATTCCAAAAAAAAGTATAATTCACAAATTGAACTATCGATTACCATACATGGCGATATAAGGTTATGATTGGTAATATACGAGCTGTTTTATTATCGCTGCTATAGCCTAAGACTTGAACAGTATAATTAAAGTAAAATTTATTCATGAACAAGTGACTTCAAAGGCGATGCGAAGATTTTTAATAACGATATTGTTATTATCGTTTATAGGTTTAGCGCTTTAACCACAATCTCACCTGATATTAAATGACGATGTGGCCTAAGATGATGTACACGTTAATTCTAGTGGAAGGGATTCATTCTCGTGTTACATGTGTATTATTTACATATGTAATGATTGATGAAGAGTCGCATGTTTTTAATATATATACTGAGTGTTCATTGAAGGGATTTGAGCCCACGTCCGTGGATTTAGTTTGTTCAGTGATCTTAGGCTCATTACAGAAATTTAAACTTATGTGGATCGAAGCGATGTCCGTAAACGCTACAACTAAACAATTATTACTTCGAAAATACTTGTAAGACAGAAAAATACCGCAAATTCGACTCCCTTCAATGAGCTTTCAGTGAGGAAATACATTGTAATGAACTATAACTTGATGGTTCCAATAGAAACATTTGCGAACCAGTTCTTTCACTAGGCTCAGTGTATAACCATACTTTGAAACGTATTCACTTAACATCAAGTGAGATAGTGGTTTGGTGCTAAAAAATAATAAAGTAAGTGATAAATGTAAATGATTTTAAATTGCAACCAGGCAAAGAAAAGCCGAATTAATGTATTTAAATTAAAGTACTAATTTCGTTCCGTAACCATAATTGGTTTAATTTTTAAATTTGTTTTTATACCATAAAGCAGATTTATTTGATAACAAATCAAAGTATATCAGAATCAATACTACTTCAACGAATAACGCTATAAAAGCTTACGAGCTCTTGTTAGTGATCAAATAAAGAAAAGAGCAAACCCCTTAAGTAAATCAACTAACAGAAGCAAACATTGAGTCGCGAATCGATTGCACGGACGTGGGACAACCCCTTATCTTCGCGGTGCGCACGTGTGAACCCCGTTCAATTTTAATTTCATGCTCAAACAATGACGCTATCGAGCCGGCTATTATTTTGTATAGTCGCCAAGGGTTCAGTTCATCTAAATCCGCAAGATAAGCTCTGAGCTCTTTGTCGACAACTCTCCCGATAGCTAATTTGGGAGCGCTGCAAGTTCGAGACTACATTATCATAAATACTTTTATTCATTAGTGGAATATCGAATTTATTCAGTTGAATTTTCTTTTATCTAATCCTCTTGTTTTGTTTATCAGCTTTCGTATATTTAATAAAATTACAATGTACTACGCTGTTTGCAAAACAACTTCAATAATTTCTAGTTCAAATAAGATTCCTTCCATTTGCATTCAAACCACGAATACAATCGACATGCCATGCATATTGCGACTGTATATTTTTGTTAGATTATCTTTTAAAGATTTCTTGATTACAAGTGTTTTTAAAATTGACAAGATTAATGAACATTCAAATAGCTTTGTGAAAATATTCCCATGTACTAATTAAATAAATGAAATATTATAAATGTGAATATTAGTTATAATAATAGTATTATAATAGAATTGTTGAAGACTTCTGCCTTATAATAATAATAATTTTATGAATATAAATAGCTGAGTCCTATAACTAGATGGGTAGCAATAAAAAAGAATGATAATACTAAAACAATTAAAAAATAAATTCCAATCTTCCTGAGGACGGAATCCAATCTAAAAGTTCTAAACAGGAATGCAGGAAGTTAACGTTATTAAAGGAAAATAAATACAAGCAGTAGAATTTTAAAACAGCTCGAAGTGGTACTAACAGTAATATTTTATCTTCTAATTTCCGGTAACTAGTATAAATTCACCGATAACTTTATAATTCAATATAACCAATTTTATAATTAATAATTTTTAGAATGATTTAACATTCATGCTTTGACTTAATCGAATAAGGTGACAACGTCCTCAAGCATCTTCTTATTTAATAATGGTGGTTATTGGTACTAATAATCTTTCAATTTATTGTGTTTTTAATTTTAGGTCCATATGTAGTAATAACAAACGATATGTTTCCTTTTTTATTTGCTTCTTATTGTCGAGCACCAGTAAATGGCTTTTTATTTATATTGTCAATGTTAAATAACGTAAAATATAGCAATTGGTCTTCCAACAAATAAATAAGTAAATTTGTTTTTTGTAGTACCTATTATGATCTCTTTTGCACATATAATACGTGAGTTAATAAAAAAATTACAATAATTTAAATATCTATTAAAAATTCAGTTAAAGCAATGTTTAAACTAAATTACTGCAATACATCTGCTATGATTTACCAAATTCCCAACAGAGGATTACATGATCCCAAATCCCTTGTGTCTGTGTTTATCAAAACACTTAACGATTTAATATGTTCACTGAACTTTGCTCTCCCTCATCCGACATTAACGATGCATGTGCCAATCTACACGTAGATTATGATTATTATCATGACTCTGGTAGGTTTGAGGACTTGAAGGTTCTTTAATCAAAGAGATCAGTCCAGAATACCATCGAGTTTAATCAATAAAATGTATGAAATATTTATTGTTATATCTATCCTATCCAGTGTTTAATTTTAATTTGCAGTCTAGACTATTAAATTCAATACCGTATTTCGGGATATCAATTGAATATTTGTAGGAATTCGCTCGGAATCAATATGTTCAGCTTAAGAAAAGAACGCATATATTCAGACAATTTTATGAAGAATCAGAAGAATTAATTTTTTTCTATCAATTCGAAGGAATACCTATGTTTATTATTATACAGCAATATTCATAAAATAAATTTCGTTGTATATACTATGCATCGATATTTATACTTATAACTAATTATAGTATAATATGAATACATATAATGTAACGGCTACGTTTGTTGTGTGGTAGTGACCTGTATATAACCGGGTAGTTAATAATAATCATAATAAACACGGTGAAAACCCCATCATTCGTTTGGTTCATTACGTGAACTACATACAGTTCACTGAATTATTGCGCTATGATATTTAGACATTCAATAAATTTTCTCTTATAACTAGCTGAGCCTGCAACTTCGTTTGCGTGGAACTAAATATTTATTTAATCATTTTTGCCTGTTTTTGTAAAGGGTTTCAATACACCTTAACTGCTATTGGTAGTAGCGTAATGTTAAATAGTGAAAATCCTTCCTTAATGATTGCTCTATCAAATATAAAAATAATTTATGTAATCCGACTTGTTGTTCCTAAGATTAGCACGTTCAATCCTTACTAATACTAATATATACTAATAATATTACTAATTGTAAAGTGAGTTCATTTGTTACACTTTCACAAATAAATATCGATATATTGTTGAAAAATATCTATTGTTAACAGTTTAGTACCAGACGCTTTTTTTATAAATGAATAATTAATATTAAGTCGGCACCGTTTTATTTCACGGTTCGCAAAATTTAAGTGATCGTTAAATCCGAGCTAAACGTTACTTATCTACGGTAAGTAAGGTTTAAACAAAATTTAGCTAAAAATTTTATGGACAGATAAGACCTCATTCAACACTGTTTTACGTAGTCTATGTTTTTTAACGTTAAGGTAAATTTTATACTATAATATTTTAAAATTAGCAATCTTCCGAAATAGGTTTGAAGTATTTGGGAAGTACTAATGAGGTGATATTCTAGCAGCAATGTTAATGGTTAATAAATGTCATAATTCAAATAGTTTTATTGACAGTATTAATTACATTATAATATGTTTATGGTTGTATTTTTATTTGTACGTAATAAAAGGTAGGAAACGATCAATATGCCTTATCGGTAAGGAGGACAGCCCTTAGGACTGTCCGTCTGGACGATGTGGGAAAGCTGTTCGAACGAATCATACCATCTCGCATCGTTCAGCGCATAAGTAGTGACGGGCCGAACTTTGTGGACAGGCAGTATGGTTTACTAGTCGGAAGCTCGACGATTGACGCTCTGATGAAGTTGATGAGGTGGTACACGGAAGCGACTTCTCAGGAAGATAAGCTCAGCCTACCGCACAGTGTCATAAGGCCGGCACCGCTGTATTTCCGGGTGCCCCAGTACCTTCGGCAGCTGTTAGGAGACTATATCCGGGACCAGAGGGTTGCCTACGTGGACAGTCGGGGGGTCATAATCGATAGGCAGGGTGCCACCCTGGACGGACGATAGCAGTTCGTGACCCACTTTAGGAAGCTCAGCCCGCATATCATCGGTGCAGTAACGGCAATCGCTTGGCTCCTCCTGAACACGGGATAATACAGTTCAAAATGCCGCCAGCTGTACGCGGAGGTCATCCGCAGCATGGCCGCTTACGGGACACTGTGCTGGGTGGACGCTCTCAACGCCCATAGCAAGCGGGTGCTGTGCCCTGCCCAGTGCACGGTAGCGTTATTAAGGGTGATTCTAGGCTCCGCAGTGGCGGTCATGATGTTGGCCGGATCCCCGCCCTGAGAGCTGGAGGCTTCACTTCTCGCCGCTGTGTAGAAGGACACCGCCGTAAGAAATGCGAGGAGGAAGTTTCCAGCTTCCACGAAGGTAGAAATAAGGTGGAGGAGAGCCCGCATTGATCTGGTGCGGTGCTGGGCGGAGGACCTGGTGGACGAGCGCTATGGACGATACACCATAGATGCATTCATTTTGTGCATTTGGGAATTGCATTTGCGAGTTAGTCTCTTCACTAAGTTTCCCATGTCCACCATCTTAAACCACATTGTCACTTATCAACACCAAACACTTAAGATTGTGGTCATAATGCTAAACCGATAAGCTATATAAAAATAAAATTAGCCGGTATACATCCAGTAACTAAGCTCAGTTACTACTATCATTCACGTAATGATAAACCCCCCATTGTCAAATTTCTTTGGCTGGTCGTGTTAAAGATCAATTATTATATATCTAGTCATTGACTGACTTGCAAGCCAGAAGTAAGATGTACGTATGTCGATGGATCTAAACTCTGGATATGTTCCTTATTTTTAGGCTATAATATTATCATTAATCAAAGTACCACAATTTTGGTATTATACCATAATAACATTTAGCTTTTGTACGGGAATAATTAGTACGTATTATACTAACACAAGGCGGTATATCCATAAATACTTATTATAATATTCTTAAACAAAAGTACCAGAATAATAAAAATAAGTGGCCCAGTATGAGAATTAGTAGTAATTAAGACCACAAATTAAGGGTTTTCAATCAGTTTCTATAAATCTATTAGCACTGAGTTCGATTCTCGGAGCCATTTTAGTATCTGGTATAATGTATGTAATTTATTCGAATTAGTAAATACAAAGAGATTATAGTAAACATTTTTACCACCGATATCCTGGTCTTAACTAATAGCGATTTTCTACATGTGGAGAAGTTCTAATCGCAGAACTTCTAATAAGAAAACTTGTAATAGACTCTTTCTAAGTCTGATCATTGGAACGATATTTCATTAATGATGTAAAACGAAATCGTATGCGATGATAATATGCGGTATATACAGGATAAACAATACATTTTTAATATAATTGTATTTGATATTTTTCTTTAATTTTGATAATATATATACAATATTGAGAATATAAAATAATGAAATGATAGGTTTAATTAAATAAAATAATCTATTTAAATTTTATAAATACATTACGATTCCATGTCTGATAAAGGTCTTTTATTTGATTGATGTATACGGATAATAGTTTGCGTTAAAACATAATTGGAACAACACAGTGAATCACCAAGATAGATAAAAAATAAAGAAGATATCTATCAATAGACACTGAAAACAGTAGATGTGTCGCTTCCCTTTCACTTTTCCGGTTTCGGTATAAACGCTTACTAACAAAACAAACAAAGCCAATGCAGCGTTGATATCTGTACCGACAACTGATGGAAATACTTTGTTTACGTTATATCAATTAAGTCTACGTTTTATTTACATTTACTGAAGCGAATAAGTAGATCTTTGTAAATTTATTTATTTCTTACCAGAGTAATAAAAGAGCCAGAGCTCTTGTGCTGTTGTGCACAGTAAAATCTTCTATATATTTGATTAATATTTTTATAGTAGTTTATTATAAACTAACTGACCGGTGAACTTCGTACCACATTACAAATCTTTGAGTTTTTCGGCTTTTCTGTACTATAATATATGTATGTATTATAATTTATGTTGAATAGTTAGATCTAAGCGAATAGATAGCGGAAGCGACTTCATTTTATACTATGTAAAGATATCTCATGATATGTCTTGACAGAGTGAACCAATTACGATGAGACAAAAAATATAATATTCCAAGTTGCGTACAATTTTTACGTACAAAAGTTATGTACTTTATTAGTTTTGTACATTTGACGTGATGCGTGCACAGACAAAGAGATAAACAGACACAAATGACACACATGCTGAAAATGTGTTCTGCTGGTTGTCCTTTAACACCCTGGCTATATTTTTTTTTAGAAATCGTTCATGATGTACATAAACGACTTTTCTACAAATTTATTATATGTATAGATTATTTCAGAAATATTAAATACGAGTTAATGTTCAGCGTTACGATGAAATAAATTGAACGTATGTTTTATATATATTAGTTATATGAAATATAGTTTATTTTTTTATAGTTTTAGAGTTATGGCCGCCATCTCTCCTGATGTTAAGTGAAGATGTGGCACAAGATCGTAGACGCGCTAGGCCTAGTGCAGGGGCTGACCCTTAAGTGCAACTGCTGTAACACACCTATAACCTACCTACCTATATATCTAGGGTGTATTGGATTTATTGAAACCAATAAATAATTTCATATTAACTCATTATGTATTAATTTATTACTAACGATATAAATCAAACTAATTAAATGCTCTCTCTTACTCTAAGTAATCTTATACTTCGGCATTAAGACACTACCTACTCTTTCTCCAATCTTTACTTTCTTTCGTCATACGTCTAATCATATTCTTTTAGATGCTTTTAAAACTTTTTATTTGTCAGCCATTTTTTTGGATCCACACTCATTTTCAATTACTTGATCCACCTTTCTTTTAATGTTAACTTAAACCATCGAAGATGAGAAAATTTAATCATGCTCAATATAGACTTTATCTTTAGTTTTTTCATATATCCCATTCTTCTTGTTTCCTATGCTTGCGTCTAGATGTCTTAAAGTAATTATTTTTGTGATATTAATACTCTTCGTTATTATTTTTATGTTTGCATTTAGGCTTTCTTAATGTACATGTTTGTATCATATAACTACATTTTCGATAATAATTGTAGAGAGTCTATAGTTCCCCTGCGACATTGCTTAAGAAACTTAGGTCAGCTATTTTGCATTGTCCATATAGTGGCAGAAAATAAAAGAGTTTTGTGGTTAGGTATGGATTAAATAATAAATAAAGAAGATATCTATCAATAGACACTGAAAACAGTAGATGTGTCGCTTCCCTTTCACTTTTCCGGTTTCGGTATAAACGCTTACTAACAAAACAAACAAAGCCAATGCAGCGTTGATATCTGTACCGACAACTGATGGAAATACTTTGTTTACGTTATATCAATTAAGTCTACGTTTTATTTACATTTACTGAAGCGAATAAGTAGATCTTTGTAAATTTATTTATTTCTTACCAGAGTAATAAAAGAGCCAGAGCTCTTGTGCTGTTGTGCACAGTAAAATCTTCTATATATTTGATTAATATTTTTATAGTAGTTTATTATAAACTAACTGACCGGTGAACTTCGTACCACATTACAAATCTTTGAGTTTTTCGGCTTTTCTGTACTATAATATATGTATGTATTATAATTTATGTTGAATAGTTAGATCTAAGCGAATAGATAGCGGAAGCGACTTCATTTTATACTATGTAAAGATATCTCATGATATGTCTTGACAGAGTGAACCAATTACGATGAGACAAAAAATATAATATTCCAAGTTGCGTACAATTTTTACGTACAAAAGTTATGTACTTTATTAGTTTTGTACATTTGACGTGATGCGTGCACAGACAAAGAGATAAACAGACACAAATGACACACATGCTGAAAATGTGTTCTGCTGGTTGTCCTTTAACACCCTGGCTATATTTTTTTTTAGAAATCGTTCATGATGTACATAAACGACTTTTCTACAAATTTATTATATGTATAGATTATTTCAGAAATATTAAATACGAGTTAATGTTCAGCGTTACGATGAAATAAATTGAACGTATGTTTTATATATATTAGTTATATGAAATATAGTTTATTTTTTTATAGTTTTAGAGTTATGGCCGCCATCTCTCCTGATGTTAAGTGAAGATGTGGCACAAGATCGTAGACGCGCTAGGCCTAGTGCAGGGGCTGACCCTTAAGTGCAACTGCTGTAACACACCTATAACCTACCTACCTATATATCTAGGGTGTATTGGATTTATTGAAACCAATAAATAATTTCATATTAACTCATTATGTATTAATTTATTACTAACGATATAAATCAAACTAATTAAATGCTCTCTCTTACTCTAAGTAATCTTATACTTCGGCATTAAGACACTACCTACTCTTTCTCCAATCTTTACTTTCTTTCGTCATACGTCTAATCATATTCTTTTAGATGCTTTTAAAACTTTTTATTTGTCAGCCATTTTTTTGGATCCACACTCATTTTCAATTACTTGATCCACCTTTCTTTTAATGTTAACTTAAACCATCGAAGATGAGAAAATTTAATCATGCTCAATATAGACTTTATCTTTAGTTTTTTCATATATCCCATTCTTCTTGTTTCCTATGCTTGCGTCTAGATGTCTTAAAGTAATTATTTTTGTGATATTAATACTCTTCGTTATTATTTTTATGTTTGCATTTAGGCTTTCTTAATGTACATGTTTGTATCATATAACTACATTTTCGATAATAATTGTAGAGAGTCTATAGTTCCCCTGCGACATTGCTTAAGAAACTTAGGTCAGCTATTTTGCATTGTCCATATAGTGGCAGAAAATAAAAGAGTTTTGTGGTTAGGTATGGATTAAATAATAACAAAATTATCATACACACAAAACGATTTCCAAACTTCGATCGAATCAATATTGGATTGATATCAAATATTAATAATACAGACATGTACATTTTCTTTTAAAAATTTACTAGCGATCACTTCAATTTACTTTGTCCGCTTATATTAAATTACTACGGACATCGCAGTGTATATACATATATAGTAGTACCGCAGAGAGGGCGTTAATTGAAATCAAACAAAGATTAGCTGCAGATCGAACTGATTGCCGTTTCTTGCAAAAACTTGTCTGGTTTAAAAAGCACACAGATTGTTATTTCATTGTGCCTTTTAGTTATAGGTATAATATGAACCCTTGCACAGTATTTCAGTGTCCGTGAAAAAATTAATAAAAAAATGTAAGGCTTGCAGACGGTATACATTTTTCCGAATTCTTACAATACTTTAACTTTTACATTTCAAAATTATTACCCGTTCTTGTTATAAATATCGTTTTTTATTAATGAATATAATTAACTATTTTTTTTACTAATTATTAAAATAACTATCATCAGATCTCTGTTTAGTAAAATAAAACAGATATTTTATTAATAAGAATACAATAATACAGTAGTAATACAAGTAAATTGAATATTCAAGAATGTACACCGAAAGTTGCTGCTCAGTGCTAATTATTTGGTCTTGATTAACTTGAGCCTTTTATAACGTGAGATATAACTTATGTAACATGTGTATACATCTATTTTATCTCCCATATGTTTACTAATATTTTAAAAACATTTAATTCATAATTTTCTGATATAAGAATGGTAATAAAGAAATTAATAAAATATATGTTTGTAAATAATTGTTACTCATGAAATTTTGTAGAATGAAAAAAATCCTATCAAAATTAATAGACTAAAATTTACAATATTAGGACTAAACGTAAAGTTGCTAGTCGAAAATATTTGCTGGTTAACAAAAGTATGCGCAGCCCTAGGGCCTACTAGCATATACTAATTCTGCATAAAATTATTTTTACACCTATATTTAATAAAGCTAGGCTATGTGATTGCTAAGCTTTGCTGAAAATAATGAAGAACAGGGTAGTACAAAGATAGCATCCGGTTAAAATTGTTACTCGGCGTAATATTGTTATAGCAACTCAAATAGCCAATGAAGACATAGTAGACATAGTAAAGTAGGTTTTAGTCACTGCTATCTCATTTTATTAACACTCCCTTTGAATTTATCACAAAGCGGAAACTTAAATAAGTATATTCGGTTTTCTGTTACAAAAAAACTTAAAAAATTCTGGTCTACTGGTTGAAACCGAACAATGGCTCATCATTTATACTGGTCACGTTTCGTCGCCTTAAAAATGTGGCGCTTAAATCTATAAAGTACACGAAAGTATTACTATTCCTTTTCGGTATTTCTTTTGAACACTACATTACAATATTGGATTCTGTTCACAATCACTACCTTTGATCAAATCTGTAACGGTTTTGAACGCAATCTTTTATAGATATTTCAGTTACGGAATTCTTTTATTTTCTTCTCAAATAATAATAATAATATGTTATTAAAAACATCTATTGTCTTTGTATATTAACGAAACGGACAACAATATCACAGCGCAGGAAGAAAGCTTTACATAGAATATTAACTGCATGTACTTAAATAAAAAGTATTACATTGATTTCAATTACTAAGAAGTATAACTTAATAACCTAATGAAATTGAAACCGTACAGGAATCAGGCTATAATATCGTAAAATGTGAATGTTTAGTTAATATGTGATTTGTAGTTAAATATATTTTTGAAATAAATATACTTAAAAAAAGATACCGAGCTCAACTCGGTCACCCAGGTGCTTTACTTAATAAAACTTTGAAGCAAAGTATTTTATAATACTCAAGGTATGTATTTAATATAGACATAATTATAGTATAAAAAACTTTAGTATTGTGCACTTACAAAAATTATTAATTCCTAATATTTCTTATCTAAAGTTATATTCAGATGATACCTTTACAGGCAATATACATTTACGCCATTAAATTTCATGATTCGCAATAATAATTTAGATATGAAAGATGTTTATAGTGTGAATTCATTATTCAATAATTCATTAGTGAAAACAAACATACGGTCTTGAAATGCTAACAAACGCGTGCAGCAGTCAATAGGAGTAACGGCAGCATGCCGATTGCCGATCTGCATATTCGAATACCTAAGTGGTGATATTCGAAATATTTCGCCGCTCCACTGCTCCCGCCCATCTCTGCCTATAGAAACTGAAACATCATAAAATCTACGGAATGCACATAATGGCTGGTCGAACTACCAGTACCGAGGCCAAAGTGTCAATGTATTGAATTTCAAAGATGATTAATGGAATTACTTGAATTCTCGGTCGAATCCTATTATTCTATTCGCTGTTGTTTTGATGAACGTTCGAAAACTAAACTCAAATGTATTGTTCAATAGCTAAAATAAATTACTATTTCCTGTTTCACTTGAAATATTCTAATAATATCGAATATATATTGTGTTGATAATAAATAGGAAGTATATTTATAGTTATATATAATTTCATTGTAATCATCGAATATTCAATATACGCTTTGATTAATCATGTTTAGCAACGATTTATCTCAAAACATTTTTACAAATAAGATCTTATTTCACACAATGCGCACACGGTGATATATCTTGTCTGATTTCTCGAGAGCGTTACTGAAGTATTTTTACATTCAATGTAGGTACCAGTTTTATGATGGGAACATAAATTTTTGCCTGTGTGTAAATTACCTATGTTCTGTCACATTATATAAGGAAAGACAAGTAGTATGAAATACTTTTATTTACCCTTTTTCTCAATCAAAATTAACTTTATAATTCATGAGGTAGCAATGATTAGGAATTATTTTAATGCATCGCTTCTGTAAAATTGTATAATTTATATAAATTTTAATTACATGTATATAATATGTTTGTTACTCAATTGTTACTTATTTTTAATAATATATCACAGAGAAAAGAATACTCAATTAATAAAAGTTTAATTTGATTTATACATCGCATCTTCTTCGTTCGCCGAGTTATTTTACAGTACTGTATATATTTACAACTTAACATAAAATTACTGGCATATAACCATATTTAATTGGACAAATAGTTTCTGAAGGAACACAAATGTTTTTTTAAACTTGCAAACTTCCAGCACAATCCAGTCCCTGTTTATTGCGGACGGACAAAAGTGTGAAAACGTGTATAACAACTAAAAGGATCATGGAAAAGGGGAGTTTTTCCCATATGACAAAATTCGCCGGAGGCTATGTCGTTTCATGATTACCCTTAGGTAGATAGGGGTATAACTTGGGTAATCATCTTATGGTTATTTTGTATGGATTACGAAATAAAATATACCATTATTATTCTTCGTGTTTATTGTTAAGTTATAATAAAGCATAGAAAAATATATTTTATTAACAAATATCGTAACTAACTTCGATATCGATTGAGAACAATCAGTTTGATCGCCTTGTCTTATAAAAACTAACAATACTACGGCTATTAGGTGGAACAAGTTGTAATATTCCCTACCTACACATATTTAGTCCTAATAACTTTTTGATTGTTGGAACTATTTAGACGAAGTTTGCCTTAGAGATACACTATAATAAAAATGTAATAAATACAAACGGTTAATAAAGCGGGCACCAGCTAGTGGGAAATACACCTTTTTTTCTTTCTTAAAATAGTGAAAAAGTGCATTTACGTACAACCTCTCGTTTTATACCTGATGGGCTACGTGATGTCTGTGTGGGACCCGTCAGGTAAGAGGCACTTTCAACACCGACTAAAAAAACTCTACAACGACCCGAAGTCTTCCATATTACTAGACATCAGGGACTAGTTTAGCTCTCCGAGTTCTGAAGTAGTACCCACTAGTAAATGTAATTGTAGACGTCAGAATGTCTCTGTAATGAACTTTTTTGGAACAATTATGGATAAAATTAACTATGTCACAGTTATAGATTTTTATTAACCGTTCAATAATTTTGTACATTTAAAATTGCTATAGGTAATATAATGGTGGTAATCGAGGTGCCTCACTACTATAGAGTAAAAACAAAATCTCTATCGTTGAATATAATTACCAAAACCCATTGAAATTCACTAGTACATCCTCTTTATTTCAGTACCGGCTTTATTTATAATGTTTAGTAAATCAAATCAGGATGTATTTTGCATATTGATGAGGTGCTTACCTGCTTTTTGAATACGTTAATTATCCTTAGGACATAACAGCCTAAATATATCTCTTTATAGATATACCTCTGAACTATACGGTGATATTTATAAAATAATAACTTGACCTGGTTAGTGTACATGAAATGAGAAATAAAAAGTGTTATTTAATATCTTAAAGAAATTATTTAATTTAAAGTGTACATAATAGAAAAAAATATTATAGCTGCGGATTCGCAGCGACATCCTGATTACTTTCCCTTCACAATTTTTTTTAACTAAGTTTTATAATTTTAAAACCTATAGATACTTGTGAATTTCTCGTATGTATATTAATTTTTCTGCTCTTTCAATTGACTAATTGCATATTCCTCCCGTTTACAAATACTTAGAGATAAATGAACTATATTTTGAAAATGTTTGTGATTTTACTAATTTTAGAAGCGCATATTATCATATTCATCAAAATCACATGTAAAAATTAATATAGGAAAAATATTTTTTCGTATTCTAATATTATTATTACAGTTCTTATACCGAGTACAATATTAATCAAAAATCTAACAAACAGATTTTCACACAATTTTATTAAGTCATATTAATTATACATGTCTCCTACAATTATATCTAACGCGAAGATTGTTAAAAAAATAAATTATTCAATCAAAACCTAAAGATATATGATTAATACATGTTAATATAAGATGTATTATTTTACTTTCACTCGGAAACAGTTCTTACTAATTTTTTTATCAAAATTTGTAAGAGAAATGTATACCATGATGATCAGTTGAACAGTTAAGGCGTGAAAGTGTAAAGAACAAATAAATTCCTATTCGTATTTACAATATAATGTATGATAGGATGATATTATCTCATTTTATGGTCGGAAATTGCTCGCGCATTCCATAATTAATGCTGCATAATAATGGAGCTTAGTTTTAGAATTTTCACATAACAGTGGCTACCTCGTCACATGAGCCAGTGTCTCCATGTCTCATACTTGGACGAGGAATGTCTGATACGCGAGAACTGAACGTTAAATATTGGCTACGATCGGGCATTGCTGCGAAGTTTCATTATCATAATATATATATTATAAAAGTAGGTATATTAGAAAATAAAGTGAGAATAGTTGAGTAACTCGATGTAGTTTTATAACATTTCGTTATAAAATTAAGTTACTATTTTTAAACATAGAGTTCGTAGAAAGTTGTGTGAAACAACTTTGATATTATCGTTTTTTATCGTGTGTGAAAATAAAACAAATTTATAAGTACTTAAAATTTTAAGGTTTATAATTTAGATTTCTCGTGAAAACAGGTTAGCATAAACAATGGTTTTTTCAATAATGGCTTTATATTGTGGAATTATATGTTGATTACACTTTATGGTTAATAAGAAAATACCAACTATAATACAGAATTAACGAATAGCTAAGAATTATAATACAGACTATATTGAATTTAATATGCGTAATATAGTTTTCAAATTTGTATCATGTCGTCATAATTATTCTTATATATATATTAGTAAAAAGTTACCGGATAATGACAATTTTATTTAACACTAAGTGTGCTCACTAAGAGTCCCCTTGGAACTAAAAATTGTTTAGTAATAATTTTCTCCAGTTTTGTAATTTTTTTCAATACAGCTTTGCTCCTATTATTTGTGGTAGTGTGATATTAAGTAAAGAATCTTTTCAGATTTATAGTACTAATATAGATTCATAGCAAAACACACAGACAATATTTTTATAAAAGGGAAACATCTAAATGGAAGGTCTGTTAATATGGAGGTTCATAAATAAAACATAATTCTCATATAATCTCAATAATCAGTATCTATCAGTTTATAATTAAACGATGAATACCTATATGTCTGGTGAAAGCCAAACCATAGTGCTCCATATGCTCTTCATTCTGTCACAAAGGTATGATGATAATCAAATTAATTGTGAGTTGTGAACATTGTGAATGTTAAAAAATATGATTTCTATATAAAAATCATTAACTACGTTAACGATTGCTTTACCTAAATCGTATCGTATCTATTCATATACCTTATTCTATTTACCGATTTCATTGACTCAATATTAGGTACATTTATTAATATTCATAAGACAAAAAATTTTGCTAGGACATTTCAATTCTATTAATCTGTTTTCTAATTATTACCATCTTATATTAGGCTATTTGGTAATGTTCCTTAATAAATATTTAGATTTATTTATAATTTGTAAGCAATACCCACAACATGTAATAAGCCATAGATCGCATAGTACTTAAAAATATAAAATTAAAGGAATTCGAGAAAGGAATTTTTACATAATAAAAATCATTGTTTTTTATGAGATTCGAATCCTCAATTATGAACATAGAGACACCAGTAAGATGACCGTTTGAACCACTAAACCATTTGCTTAGTCACACGACGTCTGAATGAAAGAATGAATACTTTTATAAAACAGGAAAAAAAGGTTCAGTTCCCTTGTTCAGAGGTGCGAAACGAGTCTCATATTACTAATAGACAAAACGATCCGACAGAAAAACTACATACCACCAATAGTCATATAACCACTGTGTCGTCATCCCATTCTGAGTCTTAAAATTTTGTAATTAAGATTTCATTCTCATAAAAACGTAAATCACTAGTTCCTACTCCTTTCAGTATACATTATAGGTACTTTATCTTTGAAGAGCCAGAATAGATAAGTTATCCAGTTCGCTCGAAGCTTTTATTTAACTTTAGACTTTATGTTTAGTTGAGAGGGTTGTGATTTAAAATGATTTTACTTTGGCTTCCATCGGAAAATATCGCGACAAGACTAGGCGTAAGTGAAGGCGTCAAAGTGTAAAATGAGGGGTTTTGCGCCGTGTCAGTGAGTCATTAGGAATGGAATGAATGAAAATTTCGTGCATATTGGGATACCACTGACAATTTATTATATTAATAAAGTGATGAAATAAAAATGTTCCAAATTTTTTTCTTCATAAATATTTCGAGTAAAGATATATTTGATTTTATTAAATATTCTGACTAAACCAGAATTTATCATATTGAGTACAATAATGGATTTATTAAATCAAAATATACAGTTCAATAATTCCATACCAATCATAATCATTATGACTTGTTACTTTATCTATATTATTACAAAATTTAAATATATAAGTATTTATATCACCTTTGAATAAAATGTAGTCGTTCAACACTTTTAGAATTTACGACCAAAAAAATCTATAGTTGTAGGTTGTAGTTTAGCGTTATGTCCATGATCTTAAGTGACGCTACAGCCTAAGTTGGTAGACACGCTAAACTTGTGGAGGAACTGGCTCTCAAGTGCAACTGCCGGAACACACCTATTGCTATTTGGCGGAAGATTATCAAGCAATACTTAGTCTGACAAAATTTATAATGAAAATATACTAATAAAGCATAAAGCAATTATTAAATGCGTTTAAATATTTATCCTACTAATAGTATTCGTTTGAGATATTTAGTAATACTTTGTTCAGTAAGCAAATCTAGTAAGATTGTTTTTTTTATTTACCGTGGGGAAATGTATTTATGCATCCACTCCCAGCCCGGGGGGACTGAGAGGGGTATGTGGAAGTCACCCAGCGCTAAGCGCTGGGGATACCCACTAAAACCCCACGACCATCTGTCGCATTCCTGGGGCGACGCGGGTCTGTGCTTGCAATCACCGAGTCACCCCAGCGACCGGCCCGGCCTGGTGGTAAGCCGGGCCCCATCCGGGCAGCCTGGCTAGCTGCCCTTGCATTCAACCGGACTGGTGCAATGAGAGGCGAGTCCCCCGACCCGCCCCCCTCAGTCCGGCTTATGGCGGCGGAAAAGCACGGGCATACCGGCCCCTCCGACCGCCTATTCGTCTCCGGCGGAGAGGATGCCCGTGGGGATCCGCCTCACGGGTGCTCTCCGCGGCCTCATTCTGTAACATAACATGTTCACAGAAGGAGGCCACTTCTTTCCAGATACTCTCGCTGCCGAGCATTGCTCTTATCACACCCGACAGCGAGAGGTCTGTCCCCACCGCCACCTCAAGAGCGCGGCGCGGCCCCGACCACGCAGCACACTCAGACAAAGTAGTAAGATTGTTAGTAAAGTAAAAAGCGTTCCGTTTTTTTTTTAATTACAACGCGAAATTTTTTTGCCATTATCTTATACTTCTAACATCGGGTCGGCTAGGCTGCGGTACGGAGAAGGTTACTGACGTACGATGCGAAGGCTAAATCAAAGACAACAATGGAAAATTCAGATTGTCTGTGCGGCTGTGAGCACTTCGCGCCACTTTCGCTACTTTGTGAATATTGTGGAGAGCGTCGTGCCGTTACCGTGCGACGAACGCACGAAATTAGATCGTAGCGTCGGGAAAAAAATGTTAACCACAGTTGATTGGATTTTATATTAATAGGCTCCATTGTAAGGGCAAGTGCGGGTGCTTTATAAACGACTGAGACTTATATCGCCTTGAGCGTAAAGTTAACCACAATGCAGGAGGATAATTTGTGTGCGTAAAGTCGCTTGTTAGAATATCAGCTATCTTAATTGATAGTGTGTACGGATGCCGCGGCAATGAACGTGAGTTCAAATCCCTGCAATGAGCTTGAGCTTTCGGTAAAGGAAAATATCGTGATAAAACCATAGCACATAGGTAGAACCTTTTTTAATGCCCGCCAGGCTAACTACCACCTTCAAGTTAAAAATCTACTTCTAAACACCTATAGCTGTGTTTCAGCAGTTACACTTTAAAGTCAGTCTATATACTAGAAGAGGAAAACTTTGTTTTTTTGTGTGCTTAAAATGGGTAATCTCTGAAACTATCAGATCGGTTTTGAAAATTCGTAGCACGTTAGATAGAACATTTATTCTGCAGTAACAGAGGCGATGTTACATTATGATACGAAATAAAGTCAACAAGTTGTAGATTTTTTTTTTTTCAGTATATCTTTCATATATCAGTTAGTTCAATTGTTCTATAGCTTATGTTAATGATATAAAAATACAAGACTTAATTATGTAAAGTGTACGACACTCATCAGTACTAAATTCATAAAACAAGAATTATGTTGTTTATATAAATAATGTTATACAATGTGCATACTCATATACTGATATTATGACAAAGTCTAAAAAAAGCGAAGACATTATTTATTATATTTTAGGGATTTTTTACGAATAGCCAAAAATATTTTTTTTATAATCGATGTTTTATGTAACTTTGTTACATTACAATGAAGTATGTAGGAATGTAATGCAATTACTTTGTAGTAATTCTAAATAAAATATATTTAATTTTGTTTTGAGAAGCACACAAAGTATATCACATATGGAAAATATAAAATTTTACATCTATCTCGTCATGTAGTTATCATAAACATTCTATTATATTAACAGAGACAGGTATCACCTACCTATGACGTCGACGGGTTTAAATGCAATATCATAGTAAAATACAATAAATAATTATTTCAATATGACTATTTACTTGTCTGTACTTGTTAAGCCGACCATTAAAGGCGGGGGTGTGAAAATTTGCTGCTTATTTCCACAAAACAGAAGGCCTACACAATATATACTGATTATGTGTTATATTTTTACATGTATTCATATTTTAATTACTTCTAATTCGTTTGTAATATGAATATAAATATGAACTTGTGTAATTTGGCTTGTAAACAAAAATTACTATCTACTTATAATTATTTATTTAATAAATTAGTTCTTAAAACTCTTTAAAATAAGAAGTCTTTTCTTTTATGTTTTCAATATCATTTTGAAAGTTATTGTAATCGTATAGCACAGTGATGATATTTTATTATAGTGTTTAGTAATAATCTAAAATGAAAAATAGCAAATATTCGTCGACGTTCCGCGGCTCCGTGGCAAATTAAAAGGCGAAATGTTAGGAAGCATAATTTCGAGCGCCGCATTATGTCTTGCTGTCGTTTTTATCTGGCAAGTTTCCTTTGTGCCTGGCATGCTGTTATCTAGGGGACTGGCTATTGGTTGGTTGACTGTATCATTGAAGCTACATACTATAGCCAAATAAGTATATTGGCGTTTATGAAATAACAGTTAATTTTTTAAACAAATTTGATAATAGTTCAAACGTGAAATAAAATTTCGTAATTGTTTAAATTAATTGTTATAAACAAATTTGAAACACGAAAGACATATAGGAAAACTCTTAATTTGATACGTAATAAAGTTACTTTTATTCTTAAAATGTCTTTTTAAAGTTTGTTTATTATAGTTGCCTAACTAAATAAATTAATATTAAATTATCTCGTTAAAAAAGGTTATCTTACTTTACTTACTTAAAAAAGATATAACGTCTTTATCGATCTGTACCGTACATTACGGCACCATTGTAATAAAATTTGAATACCTGTTCAGAAGGTTAACCCTAAGATTGCAGATCTTATAATATTAAAGACCAGGTATAATTTAGAAAAAATAGCATAACATATATAAAGTAACGCAAAACAAGGGTAAAGCTAACTAAGTTACAATTTCCCTAAAGGAAGCCAACGTTCAATATTTCCTACCACTTATGTTACAATTTGCCAATATTTCTTAATCTGTTTAGTCCTGTACGTCGGTCAACTTGTCCTGAATCACTTTAGAGATACGTAACGAAGGCTGCTCGATCTTAATACGGATAATATAGAATGAAGTTGTTAGCATAATATTAATTATTTTAGAGTGAAAACGATCTAGATATTATCTTTTAATTAATTCACACTTGTAAACTGAGTACCCGCATCATAAAAAATGTAAATGAAAACCCTTTTGTAATATAAGTATATATAAGTATATATATATAGATAAATAATATAATTTTGTAATATAAGTATAT
Organism: Actias luna; assembly: GCA_039707435.1. Lineage (NCBI taxonomy): Eukaryota > Metazoa > Arthropoda > Insecta > Lepidoptera > Saturniidae > Actias > Actias luna. The sequence goes on along the minus strand of JAZHAC010000002.1, from coordinate 7,523,806 downwards.
ATATATATATATATATATAGATAAATAGAAAAACCTTAATCTGCAAGACAACGTTTTGCCTATTCCATTGACTCCATTAAAATACCATATGAAGCGATGATAGATTAGTTGGTAGTGTGTACGGACGCCGCGTCAAGGAACGTGAGTCGAATCCACCTGCAATGAGCTTGACGTTTCGGTGAAAGAAAACATTATAATAAAACCATAGCATGGTTGTAGGGTTTTTTTTAATACCCGCTAGCTTGGCTACCTATCACCTTCAAGTTAAAACTCTGACCCCATTTTTTTTTTAAATGTAATAGCGGGCTAACGAGCATACGTGTCACTTGTGATCACCGCCGCCCATGGACACCCACAACACCAGGGAAACCGCAGGTGCATTGCCAGCCTTTATTTTTGGAGGGACTGGCACTCAAGTCCAACTGCCGGAACACACCTATTGGTGTTTGGCGGCAAATTTTCAACTTGAAGGTGGTAGCTAGCCAGGCGGACATCGGAAAAAGCCCTACCATGCTATGGTTTCCTCACGATGTTTTCCTTCACCGTATGCTCAAGCTCATTGTAGGTGGTTGGATTCGAACTCACGTTTGCGACATTGCGACATTGCTACACACTACCACTGACCTATCGTCGCTATAGGTATGTTCCGGCAGTTGCAATTGAGTACCATTCACTACACTAAGCTTAGGGTGTCCACGATCATGAACTACATCGTCACTATAAATAAACATTTTTTTTCTATATTTTGTAATAGCACATTATACATTAAAAAGCTAATTAAAATAAGAATTAACTTAAATACAATTTCCTCATAACGATCACAACATCCATAGCATGAAACGACTTTGTTGCCGTCAGCAGGCCAACTGGATTTCTTTGTACAAAGAGCCACGTCCGACCCACGTGCAGTGCTCAACGTTGCTCCACTTAAACGCACCTTTATGCACAATATGATTACCTACGCTTCGCCTTTTAAATTGTTATTAAGTGTTTTTTTTTAGAATATATTTCATAGAACCAAGTAAAACTAACCTCACAATATTTATTGTATTTATTTATGGTTATTATGTATGTCTCCTATAGACTCCAAGTTACTAAACCGACTTCAATGATATTTTAGGCAATATTGACATTAGTGCAGAAAGTGATCACGAGATATTTAGTAGCAATGTGATTGATATAATTTTTTTTATTTATATTTTTATATATTTATATTTATAGCATGTGATTTAAGATAATTAGTTCTACCCGTTCGAAAACGAGGCGGGTTGCTAATTATGTATAAAACTATAGACAATTAAATAAAACATAAATGGTAACCAATTTTATTGCTAAGTTTCTTCAGAGATCACAAAGATAATTATTCATCGTTCCGTAAATAACAAACAACAAAACACCTTCGCTATTACTCCGTCATAAAACGCAATCTTGAGACGACACAATTAAAATACGACTTAGCCGAGTGCCGGTATTGTCTACCGACGTCAATAATTTTGATAATAGGCTAGAAAATATACTTTTGTCTCGGAAAGACTCTACTTGCGAGAACGTTCGATTATGTCTTAGTAATAAAACGACTCTATCGCTATCGTAGTATTTTATGGCACCAGTAATTTGAGAATAAAGAGCAATCGACTTGATTTAAGGTCTTACCTGTTGTGAATATTGTATTATTAAGGCTATATATATCTATATTCATATTTACTATGTACTTAGTACTTTAGTTTTTAGAGAAACAGTTGTTTAATTTGACAAATTTATTAGAATGAAAGCACGAAAAATTATTTCGATGATGCTGAATACACTATTTTCAAGCGATTATAGCTCAGTTGGTAGTATGTACAGACGCCGCATCAAGGTGCGTGGGTTAGAATCCACCTACAATGAGCTTGATCTTTCGGTAAAGGAAAACGTCGTGATGAAACCATATCATGTTGGTTGGTAGGGGTTTTTCTAATGACTGCCTGGCTAGCTATCACACTCAAGTTGAAAAATCTGTCAGCAAATACTGATAGATGTGCTCCAGTAGTTGCACTTGAAAGCCAGTTCGTCCACAGGCTTAGCGTGTCCACCATCTTGGGCCACATTGTCATTTAACATCACGTGAGATTGTGGCCATAACGTTAAACTTTAACTATAAAAAATGTATTCTGTGTAAATACACAAATGTATAACATTAGCGATTACAATGTATATTATACAAATACATTCATAGGAAGTAAAACCTCATAGTACATCGAATAAGAACCCAAGCTCAGCATATGAAATGGCAATCTGCTATATCGCTGATTTCAGCTGGACCCAATCTATTTATCTGCGTTCGTGTAAATATAATATTTATCATTGCGTTAATAATTACTTTTTCATAATTTAGTTATTTAAGGCACTCAAATGACAGTTAACTACGTATTATAAAAGCATTATTGGTATTAAAAATTTTTTTTTTGCCTATTATTTAGTTTGAAATAAAAATAGTTATGAAGGCTATTGAAGTTAAGTATGGTATGTGTATAAACAAATGGATGTATATTAAGTTAAAAACCACGGACATTAGTGAAGTCGCTATTAGTGGGGCGCGAAAAAAAATGTAATTACACCCTCGTCGGGTCATTTACAAAACGATGTAGAGCACTCAGCTCTCTCACCTGTAGCTGAGAGTTAGAACGCTTGTTAGAACGCGAGAAATAAATTAAAGTTTTATTTAACTTTATTATAATTTCATAGAGTAATAGAAATATTTTGTAATCGCTTCTACTGTAACCATTTTTCACTTCGTATAAGGTTTTCTTTTAAGTACTGAATCAAATTAATTATACTTAGGTTTTAGGTATTAAATAAATATTGGTATCTGTTCTTCATATATAATATAATAGCATTTACTCGTGGCTCTGCTCGCTTTTATTTTGTCAAACAATTTTGGTTGTCAATCGATACAGAAATCACTTTTCTACCAAATTACATTAAATTATTTATTTCAGAATGTTGGCCAATACAGGAACTTTCAAAAACAGTGTTTTAACTAATATTTACTATCAGTTGTCTACCTGCCAAATTTTAGCGACATGAATACAATTTTTATACGTTAACTATATACATTCCATCCCTTTTACAAGTACTTTGAAAAACAAATATGCATACTTTTATTATTCATTATAAACAGTTATTCCCCGACGTCTGAAGTAAATCGGATGATAGAATAAAAAGTTGCATACAAAGTTTATACCCGTGTTTACCTCACTCCGTATAAGTTTTTCGCAAAAAAGGAGCCAATAACCGTCTCCAGGGGCCCAACCTGTCTCAAAATTCATCATATCGATTGAGTATTTTATACTTGAAAGTGTAATAAACAAAAAAAGCAAACTCATTTAAAATATTACTAGTTAGGATATCGTGATGTTAGGGGTAGTGCGACGCCGCACGACTAGTTATGTAACTTCAGTTTATAGTAAACTTATATAAAACATCAAAAGTATTTGAAATTTACTTAATTATAATTGTACTTGAATTTATCACTTTAAATATCATATTATCTATACCAGGTCTAGGATTTTACATTAGCTCCGTGGAACCCATAAACAGTAAACCTATAAAATTACGATTACATTTCAATATAAATAAGAATATTACAGATTTCGGGACGCTGTGGTAAGCCCTACTATTGATTCGACTGTTCAAATATTCGATTATCGCTCGCCACTTACTTTCGACTTATGACCGCAATTATCATTTCTGTACTTAGGCATTAAATATTTCCATAAGTATAATATACGAGTCGCTAATTACCACAATACAAGTTTGATCGGCTAGGAATAAATGACAGCGTAAGGAGTAAATGGCCGCGTCTTATATAAACTATAAATAGTAATTTGTAAACAAAGCAATTGTAAATAGCTTCCTTAGTATATACTTGAAATTTGCATATTAGAAAGGTAACTGAAAAACATTTTTTTAAGAAAATTATTAAATAAATTTATGTTTAACATTTGCTTTTGTAATAATTATAAAACAAAACCTACACAGCAGTTAAAGGATAGCGCTGCCAGCCGGCTCAATTACGTTTTAAAAGATAGACGAAGCTTTTACTAAGGTGTTTCATTAAAAATTTCCTACAAAGGGGCCGGAGCTTGTCTCATTATTATATAGGATTTGAAGAGCGCAAGATGTTGCCAACGACAAAACTGTAGTACGGCTTACCTACCACGATGTTTTAGTCTAAATTGAGCTGGTTAATAAACGTTCTGTGTCACGTTGTGTTTTAAAGAGAGAAGTTAAATCATTTTTTTTATTCATTTAGAAATAAACTTGTTTGTCAGTAAATTTATCTCAAGAGTTATTTATACAGTTGATGTATATGAATACATGTATAAGAAGGAAGTTTGCGCAAATTCTGAAATTAAAACATAGTTTTGTTTAGTAACGTTTGATTGCATAAAGTTCAGTTAAATATTAAAAAAGTATAACTACCAAAAAATTAATTATTTTACGAAAATATACCTTAGATTATATTTTTTTGTTTTTTGTACCATTTTTTGGATTTTAGATTGGAAGTTTTTATAAACGAGATCTGACTATAACGCAAGGAAATAATGATTATAAGAACATTATATATTTTAAAATTATCTATATTTTGCTACAAACACTAAAAAAATGTTTTAAGTATGAATAATTGTTTCATGAATAATATAATTTTAATTAAATTCTTGAATAGTGTATTTAAAGTTAAATATATTAAAAGCCAAAGCAAACTTTATGCTATTATGTTTATATTTATGTTTATATTTTCTTGTTTTAAATTAGACTTCTTGTTTCCAGGTTTAATATTAAGAAATCTGAATAACCTTTTCATATAAAGACATCATAGTAAGGTCAGATAATTACGAACAGGCTCTAGGCGAAATCTTTGACGCTTTAATCAGGTGACGAGCAGCAGACACGCTTGCCACCGTAATTAGAATGTCTCCTGTATAGTCAGAGCTTCAGTCTCTATGCTCTAATATCAAGCTGAATACCTAAGTGTTTCTGTAAGAATCATTTTCTTTAGCTTGGCATCATTAAACGACCTTCCAAATTTTTTTATCCTTATATTTAGACGATGCTGTTTTATCGTAGCATGGTAAAGAAATGACAGATGAACAATTAATTCGCATCCGCGAACTTTTAAATAAGTTGCTATGCATAGGCTTATTACGAAATATACAAATACAGAAGAAAATCACGCTGGCGAGTTTATTACCATGTTTTTTTTAATACTTAATAGGTTTAGCGTTATGACCTTCTGATATTAGTAGGATATTAGGGATAAATTGAGGAGTAATAATGAATACGGTGCGAGTTTGCAACACAACTGATTTATTAGTTTACCCACATATATTAACACATATGGTAAGATTACCTACGGACGCCACAATATTAAGTAACGAAGTGGGACAAGATGGTGAACACGCTAAGCCTAGTGGAGCAACTGGCTCTCAAGTGCGACGTTCGGATCTCACTTATTGGTAATTGGGGGCAGATTTTGAACTTGATGGTAGTTAGCCAGGGCATTAGAAAAAGCTCTAATACCATGCTATGGTTTCATCACAATGTTTTCCTTCACCGGAACTCAGGCTCATTTGAGTGCATTGCATTGACGATCATATTCTGGTACATAATACCCCAAGGATTTGTATACAGAAATATAGATAATGAAAAGAGATGGTATCTTGCTGCGTACTGATCAATATTTGAACTGCAATGTGATATCTCGTGCTTTTGCTCACTTTAGTTTCACTTTACAGTCCCCACAAACAATGAGCCGATGCCGGTTTATAATATTAATTGTTTATAGTCACAACATACGTGTCACCTAGAACTTGCACAGCCACTATGTCGTAGATGACAGATTATAGATTATACTTACACAGACTGTGTAAACTGCACGGACAAGTTCAAGACAAGACAAGACAAATTTTGCTTGATTGCTTGCTCATATGATAATTGACGCTTGATCATATTCTATCACTCACTGAAGAAATAGTTTCGTAATATTTTAATTAAAATAATTTTTATGTGAGGTTAACACGGGTGACTAAAGCCGCAGACTTTTGCCGCACGGTGAAAATCGAACATCTAAATGGCAATTCGAGGAAAATTACCGAGACGCATGCGATTTTAGTCAGCTATGTAAATGGGCTACTAGCCACACGGCGAAAATTAGAAAATGATATAAAACTGATTGAGTTATAGAATATTATTAATGTTTAATTTTTCAAAGTAGCTGTTTCTGCAATCACAAAGGGTGATAGCATTTAAGATTCACATTGCAATTGTAGTAGCTTACTCGGCACACAATTACAAACGCCAGCCTGTTAATTATTACGCTATCCAATTGATTAATTCACTTAAAGTCTGTGTATATATTGAATAAAATAGACCACCATAAAATGACATATCTTACTATGATTACCATGAATTTACTATTACTTAAATATTATATATAAGTAATATAAAATAATCATTTTTATTTTGTGTATTTCTTTACTTATTACACCTTTTATATACAAGTTCTATACAAGACGGACTTAGTGCCTGTGGCATTCTCTACCAGTCAACTTTTGACTGGTGTAGGGATGATGCAAAGTGCCATACAAAATAATGCAATGATATAGTAATACAAGTAAAAATATTAAGTATATTATACAAACAACACAATATAATTAGTTAATTGTATTTAAAATATTTTTAAGTAAGTGTTCCATTATTTTTCTTACGCACTAGCCTATCAAAGTGAATGCATTGTTCCTATAAATGACAAGATAATTCAATAACAACATTAACATCAGAGCAATGGTTATTCTTCTACAGTCGAAGTGGTTTAAAAGGTCAGTGTTTGATATTATACTATACTGATATTATACTAGGATGTAAGTCTATCGGTTTTTAAATCTACACTGAATGAATCTGAAATGCTATAATTCAAAGATAGCAATAATAACGAATTTATCACCTTCTGCATGGAAGTCGCGGCCAAGCTAGGTATAAATTCCTCCCACCACCGGAGACTAAATGAAGTGTTAAAACCAATCCTGGTCTCAGACAGTACAGTATTTCAAGAGTTGCTATGGGTCATTTTTAGTAACGGTTTGAAAGTACTTGTCACCAGATGAGCCTCTCCATTCGCCCCTCTCACCTTGGCCTGAGCCCAAGTAGTGAGTTTGCGCACATTGTAAGACAAAGTCCGCAAATATGTGTTTTCATCACGTTATTTAAAAATAGTAAATTATATCTATCACCCGTTTGATTATTGAATATACACCAGCTGGTTCTGGGGTGCAATACACCGCAGTTTGCCACTAAGCTGTCTATCACATAGTGTATAGCGGCTACTATGTAGCTAGATGCTACTATTTTGTCAAACCATTAATCAGATACTACATTTTGTTATGTTTTTTGTTGTTCTGTAACTGAAAACCTTTTTTGCCCGAAAAAATGTATTTACCCAAGATAGGCCACTTGATCTAAGCTTAGATTATGAAGCGTCTGTGAAAATAACTTAATAATTCAAATATTGGAAAAGTAATCCAATATTTTATAAGACAGCTGCAGGTACTCCTAAAAGCCTAAAAGTTTTTATGTCTTTTGGTAACTATCGAATTTGAAAATTTTAGTTTGAATTACTAAATCTTTTATGAAACTAATGTAGCTTATTGTAAAATAAATCTAATTCATTAATCAGCTTTTAGTGATAGTAATTTATACGATTTCGCCGGTCTTTTATGAATTTTGTTAAAAGTATATTGGCTTTAGTTCACAATGAGCGGTCGTGGATAATACATAGCAAATTACTTACTTTATTTTATACAGCACGTTCAAAGCAATCAATGGCCCATAATTAGAGCTTCTGCATTTATTAAAAGTCATGTTACACAATTTTGTTGTTAATTCAGCATACATGTGTATAGTAGCAATTTCTATAATATCTACTACAACAATTAATACTTTTTACTGTATGTGTTTTTAATATCGGTTTAAAAGCGAGATGGTAGAATAGCTGCGTGTTACGGAATATCAGTTCGTGGTAATTGCAACGAGTTTTTCCTTTGCTGGTTATCAAATTAATAAGTAACACTATTGGCTTATAGCGAAGTAAAAACATCGTAAAAAACTAAATATATAAAAAAGCATGTTATTTCCACCAGCGTAATGAAATATATGTGTACAGTTTGAAAAGGTTGGTCTAACAGCGTAAAATTTTCAAAGCTAAGGCTTTCTATTTATTTGTTTCATTACAAGCAGCCGATAGCGACTAATAAAATCAAAATTAGACGATACTCGTATCTAAAAATCGTAGACTCATAACGAAGACTGAACTAATGAATATTAAATAGAAATTCCATTGGTTCACGACTTTCTACTGACTTAAATGCTAATTAAATACGTTGATTTACACGACGTATTACCTTTACATGACGTTATTTTCAATTAACACGACGTATTATTTGAGAAATGGTTGCTTAGATTATAAAGCTCAATACTTTATAATCTGGTTCCGTGGTTTCCCTCTTTGATGTTTCCATCCTTACATATTATAAAATGTAATGTTCTATGTCTCTTTACATTATAGCATTTCTCAAACTACTTTCATGGTTGATCTGATTATTTTTAATTTACTATCGAGTTATAATATATTAAGACATGGCACGAAGATGATATATGAAATAGGATAAACAATTATTCCCATTGCGTTTTCATCCAATACAGGTAGATATGAATGTGAAAAAAATGAAAAGATTTAAATTCGAACTATTATGTATTATAATTATATATATGTGTAAACCTATAAGGAGGACTTTTATATTATAAATAATAGTTTTCTTTAAGGTTTGATTAGGTTGAAATCAAAAACACCTTCCTCCACAGATTTAGCGTGTCTACCAACTTAAGATCAGGTGAGATTATGGCCATAACGCTAAACCTTTAACTATAAAAAAACTCCCCCAAAATGAAATTATTTTGTCGTTAGAACTCCTTAATGAAGGTAAACTTGAGGTAAAGGATATATATATAAATAATTACCATCCAATAAAACCCTAACTGAGACAAGGGCATAGCTAGAAATCTATATAAGTACAATATAAGTGTAAATATCGGTTGAAGATAAACATATGTAACATAAGAAATACCAATTTACACAAAAATATAATTTGGGATTAAATTTTCCTACCTTTTCTAGAAAGATTCTTGTATATCAGATTATATCTGGTTACATACTCCCTTACAAACTTACTCTGAAGGAATAAACAGCAACGAAAAGAAAAGGATTTTCGTTTTTCCTTTGGCGGGTTATCTTTCCAATTTTATAATATTCAGATCGAGACGGATTTGGAGTTAAATTCCAAGTTTTTCGACTTATTATTCATAAATGCAAAGGCGATAGATATTAGGAGAACTCACTTCAGAATTGAATGATTAGATTCCGAAGTTGTATTGGATCATGTCAATATTACAATGATCTGTGTGAGTGATGCCACTGATGCGGTAATACTTACCGCTATCTGTTATCATATTTCATCCAATTCCAGTTTCTTCACATCGATTACCGGTATGTTCTTTTTTTCTGCTACTTACGCAACTTTATATTCTATAAAATAATAATATATTCAATTATAGTGCATTGCATTGTTACAGTAAGCATGTTGACAATATTAATTACAGTTTACTATCTAAGCCAATTTATGATCCTTATTGTAGTAAATAATGTTTGGTACCAAAAATCTTCTAATTGTAAGGACAATTAAATTAAATAAAGGTTACATGAATATTCATGTGTGAGGTGTTTGGGTATTAATTATGACATTACAAAAAAGTCTTAAAAATATATTTTGTTTCAGAATAGCAATGTGAAAGACATAAGTAGTCGAAACAAGATGTACGACCTACCATATTCTACACGGGTTACTATGGCTCTATTCTGGATCCTCACTGGATTAGTTACCGTGGGAGCCGTCAAGGTTGTTATAGAACCACTTCCAAAAGGTAAGTGATTATTAAACTGAAGTACAAAACTTTATATTTCATTGTCGACATTAATTGTTGATGATATTTGCGTTGAAAGTAAAAATTACCATTTCTTTTCACTAAATTGATAGTGTTTTTCAGATTTTAATTGTCTTTATTTTTTAGTTAATACTATACAAATGTGCTGCCATGGAATTCGTAAGTTATATGTTGTGACAAAAACCCGAAACTAACTCTGGAATATTGAAAAATCTATTAATTATGCAACTCGCGAAACAATTATACCTTTACAGGGCAAATAAAATCCCGACCCCTTCCTTAAATTAAATTTTTTTACACTTTAAGTCCATGAACTCCCCAAATGTCCTTGCCCAGATACTGGCACGTCTGACTTCGCTTTAGTTTCCTTTAATATCCTATCTCTTTTGTCTTGACGTTTATTACGGAGTTACTCACCGACACCAGTCGAACAAAAATGTACTTTGTTAGAGGGCACTAATAACCGTTGGAAATTAATTTTTATTCGTTCTTATCTGTCTATTTTCGGTCGGTGCCGCTCCGACGCTTTATTGTTTTCGCATTAATTTACAGTCCACAGCTGCGAGTAACGCGGATTTCTAAGGAGTTTTTATCCTGTGCCTTCTGTATTTTCCTTTTGAAAGTGAGAGCTCCTATTAATATTAATTAAAAAGTTTGAATAATTGAATGGATTTGGAATTGTTCCCAGTTTTGTTGAACTTCACCGACAGTGGATTGCGGCAATAATTAAAACTTGAGTTCATTATTTGATTGTGGGGGATGGCAGTTTTTCTTTAAGCTTACATTGCCACTAGTTTGTAAGTAGCGCAGCTTTAACCTAACAAAACGGTTATTTATTTTTAGTATAATGCTTTGTTACCACATATTCATAACTGACATTGTAATCAATTACTTGAACTGTTATCTTTCTATGTGTATTATTAATGAAAATAAATATGTCAGTACTGTAAAATCAGATTAGTTTAATGGATTGGATGAAACTAACATCACGTAGAGTAAATGTTTACACAGATTATTAAATGGACTAATTTTAATAACAAATTTTCAAATGATATCGCGTAATAACAAAAAAAATTGGAGTTCCTTATAATATTACAAATATAATTTAAAGCAGAATACAAGCATTGCTCCTGCATGGATAAACTGTAGCGCTTTGGGTCCGTCTTGTGTATAGTTGTTGTATTCGAAGCAGTCACACGAAATGTTACAAAACGAATCAAATACGCGCAATTTTAAACACAGGGTTGGATTCTGATGTATCTGGTCTAAGGAAAAATATATCTCTATTGATTTAATATAATTAAGTTTTATATTAAAACACTGCTACATTTTTAAAACAGCATACTCTATTAACGTAGTTTTATAAACTAAATATAGTCTTCTCAATGTACCTTGAAAAATTTACTCATGTAATTCTAAATAAATACATTTCTGCATAGTAGGTAAGGTTATTGCGAACGATTGATACAAATAAACTCTTATAAGCTGCGTGTCGATTTAATTTTGTAATCATAATTTTAAAAGTTGAATTTGACGAACGATAGACAAAGTCTTAAAAAAATACAAATGAGTTTAGCAGTTTATGAAGTTTTGCAAAAATAAAGAATATTTCGTTTACTGTACAATTGTGCCATACGTCAACATGTCTGGTGCCTGCAGGCGGTGAATCTACGGCCGCCAATTAAAACTATAGATGGCAACATGTCCAGGACGAATGGCCGGAACCTATACATAGGCGTGGTTTTATGTGCTCATCCGATACGTACAGGATGAATTAAAAATATAAAGATCATAATTTTTATATAGTCATTTAAAGCAATAACAAACCTTTGCCTTTCAAATATAATTATTTCAGATTGAAATGACGGTCAGTGCGCCGGCTAAAGATATTATCACCTATAACTTTAAGATACATTGCATAGTTGAAGGGCTTTAACCATAACGCTAAACCTTAACTATATAAAAATACGCTTTTATAATAATAATAACAATAACAATATATATATAAAGTATATGTAAATAAAAAGTAATTAAATTATATAGTGTAGTTTTTATTAAGAATACAATATCTAAGTAATAATAAAATACAAATGAAATGAAAATGGTGCGGTCTGAAAGTCTGCAGTGTGGAAAAAATATATATCTTATTACTTAGTTGTATACTACATACTTATACATCGTAAGTAACCTGTAGTCGCCTAATTTTTGTATAAACAGAAAGATATATTTTTTTATTATTTACATTGTAACTTTCACTTTTTTTTATAACATTCAGATATTATGTTTAATATTGCATGCCACATAAGCGAAGCGTTGAGGTGGGTACTACTGTCACTTCAGGCAAAACAACTGATTTTTGAAACTTAAAATGTCTCTATTAATCATATATTGCTCTTGTAAAATAATATATACACACATATAAAAAAAACACTATTTGTTAACACTCATGATATTTTTGATGCCTTTTTTGATATTTAAACTAGTTAAAAAATTGTTTAAAATGTTCTGTCTTGGACGTCCGTGTGTCTGTATGTGCGGATCCTGTATGTTATCACGATAACGACCGAAATATTTTAATAATCGTGTCGTTTTTTCTTACGTTTTAGTATAATTAGGAATAGAACCCTATTACTTTTCGCGGTCTGATTCGATGTGGTTTAATTGTTATTAAATAAACAAAAAAAAGATATTATGAGGCGTGCACTTTTGGATTTTCCAAATTTTTTAAGTATATACAATACATAATCATAATAGATATACGAGATATTGGGTTGGTACCTTGAGTAATTGCGTGAACTATAATGAATTTAACTTTACAATCAATATTGTTCAACCAAACGTTAGTATTTGAAAGTAAAGCAACCAAAGAAACTTTGCATTTATCATTACTTAAGGTTATTAAATTATTCCTGGTTCGTTCTTTCAAGAAATATAAAACGTAAATCTAACAAAGATTCTGAGGGGCTTTTACTTAACTTTTACGACAACGCCTGAGTTTAACGGTTAGGTTTAATTACATTTGTACTGTACTGGGTAATTTCATGCTTCGCTTTCACATTTTGGTTACATTGTTTTAAGTTAATATTGAACATTCGAGTGCAAGATACGACCACTTGACTTCTGTTCGCCTCGAAACTAATTTGGGTAGGGATATGAAAATGACAAAGTTGTTTAAGGGCAATTAAATTTGCTGTATAATACAACTCATTGTCGTATATTATTATAATTTAATAAAATTTCAAAGAAGTTAATTATTATACTTTGTTTTATTAATATTATTTCAGTCACCGTATCTTTACATTTCCTGTTTTTTTTTTTATAATGGTACAGTAATCTTAAATTAATTGCTAAAATAAAACCAATGCTGAGAAAATAGAATTACAGCCGACATATATTATTCAAGTATTCGTGTTTATCAGTGCAGCAGTTATCAAAAGAAATAATCTTACAGGGCCATGAAACAGAAATATTAATTAAAATAAATTATATAATGCTATTGTAAATTAATTTATGTGTTACACTAATCCACTATTGTTAACGCTATTAGCGACAAGAGTATAGTGAGGGATTAGTGTCAACATTTTAACTGCGATTAAATGTTTTTAATAAACAGTTAACATGTGAATTGATAATAAATATTGATTATACGACGTTTGGCTGATGATTCTACTTAACCATATACTACGAAATAGCAAAGCCTAAACGGTCAGCAAACAAAGCAACGAAACACCATCAAAGTTTCCAGTTTGAAAACACTGCATTTGTTTAGAAACACTCTGTTTTTGTTTGCCGAGGGTCCTGACTGGGTGGGGAGCGATTTGTGACACTAAAACAAATGACGCGCGCTCCATGCCCGATTGACGACAGTTTTACGAAGTCGGAATTGCATTTACGCAACTAACTGCGTCAAATTGTTGGCATTTAACGATTTCACCTGTTTCATTGTGTCAACTTTCAAACTGAATTCACACAAGCACTCTCAGGGCATGATATTACTTTTATTGGTTATAGGTTTCGCGTTAAGGCTACAGTTTCACCTGATGTTAAGTGGCCATGTTATCAAAGATGGTAGACACGCTAAGCTTAATGGACGGACTAGCTCTCAAGGGCAACTGCCGGAACATACCTTTAGATATTTAGCAGCAGATTTTCATCTAGAGGGTGGTAGTTAGCCAGGCGGGAATTATGAAAAGCTCTCATGTCGATGGTTGCTACGGTTTCGACACGATGTTTTCCTTCACCGAAAGCTCAAGCTCATTGCAGGTGGATTCAAACTCACGTCTTGACGTGTCAGCCTTCGTACACAATAGCAACTGAACTGTCATCGCTTTAAAATTAATTTGGTATAAGTTGTTGTTACGTTACTCTGTGATATAATTCATTGCTGAATTCTGAAACGTAATATTTATTATAATAAGGTAAACGGTAAGTAACAAGGATTAAGTTATGTATTAGAGTTCTAACGCATATTCATAGACCAAGTTTTAAAAAAAACGGAAGTACAGTTAACTGGTTGCAAAAAACCGAACAAAACAAAACAAAGATTAAAAGCGATACAGGGCACAAAATATAACTAATTAAAAATACAGTTAGAAGTGATGATAGATATCCCAGTTGTTAACGTATACGGACGCCGCCACGTCATTTGACATGAGTTCGAATCCCCCTTTAATGAACCTGACCTTGCGGTGAAGGAAAACATCGTTATAAAACCATACCATGGTAATTACGCTTTTTTTTCTAATGGCCACCTGGCTAGCTACCAACCTCAAGTTTAAAATATTTTGCCACTTGAGACCCAGTTCGCTATGTTTAGTGTGTCCACCATCTACGGCGTCATCGTCACTTAACATCAGGTGAGATTGTCATAAAGCTAAATCTATAAAGTATAAAAAAATAAAGCAAAGATATAACAACTTTCGTGAAGTTGCTTGTGATATTACATCCTAATTCAATGTTAAAAAGGATTTAATAATACTAAATGAGATTTTGAAATAATTTACAAAGCAACAAAAAAGTAAAAATTGCAACCAACGACATCTTTTGATAAACGGACCTTGCTGGGGAGCCGTAAACAGAAATGTTTCAAGGGAAATGAAGGACGAAATGTTTGTAAAAAAAACCTTCCTGTGGAAGACGTAAGGCGAGTTGATTAACGTTCTTAACACGAGTTCTCTTTATTGTCTGACACACAATAACACACGTAAATAACTTTCACTTGCTTGTTATTGTAGCGTTCGTGGCTTAATTAGTAACATTAATGAGAAAAATATGTAGTATATCTTAATCAACTTATTTATTTATGTCAAGAGAACCAACATAGTCTAGAACACAAACATAATAAGTTGGATTACACTCAGGCTAATTATATGTGAAAACTAGCTGACCCGACAAACGTTGTTCTGTCTTATAAATTATTTATAGTGCATACTTTGGTTGTATTAAAAAATGAGTGGATGTGGGTAGAAGGGTGAATATTTAGGATTGTATTTATTTTAATGCCACATCATTATGCCACAAGAAGAAGCCACAAGAAGGCTCCAAACATTATCTTAGAATTGACAAACCACAAATCCTTACCAAAGAACACCGATTCCTACCTAGGATGATTCGCGAGGCTATTGAAATTAAAAAACATCCAAATTTCAATAGAGAAGATGGTTGGAAACTAGCACAAGCCTGGGATCTGATTATATATTTAATGAAATCAAAACCCACAAGACCAATTTCCAGACCTCAAGACACTGTAAGCTCTTTCTGCGTACATCAGAACACTATCAATATTAAAAATTAAATTGAAGGTAGAAGATACAGTAACATGAACTTTTCTGGACAACCTACACCTCAGTCCGCCCTATGACCACGCAGGCTGAAAAGCTTTCGATACGTCGGGATCAAAATGAATAAATAACCGCGATAAAATCCGTTTCTATTTGTTTTATTTCGATGAATAATATTCGCGTAAACATAAGAAATCATTAAGTAACATTTGTTTAATTGTGACAGGGTAAAATGATATTATTATGCCTGATGTTATTTTTTTTTCCTATTATAATATCTATGTATGTAAGAAATTACGCCAATGTTAAATGCGAACGGGGTTTACAAACACAATAAACTAACGGAACAAAAAAACTCACAGAAATTATTTATGTAATCTACAAATATATTGTGTTCTGTGTGGAACCCACAGTACTTCAGCGCGGTGGTTGCAACGAGGCAACCAATTACTATAACCGCTTGGCCAACCATGCAGCCAAATCTTTATACAATGTAGTAACTATGGTGACTAAAAGTGAATTGGCTATCCATCTTTGTTTCTTGCTGTTATACTGTTGCAAGGCTCTGGACATCCACGTATGTCTGACTTCGGATGCTTGTTAAACGCGACAAACCAAACTACAGTTACTATCACGCCTTTGTTTTACGGTTACAATAACCAGTCGGTTACTGCTGTCTGTCACACAGTGTATATGCTAATCCAAAAAAAAATGTAAATAGACATGTACTGGTTAATAATTTTTAACAATTATTTTAAGAATGCTACTAGAAGAAAATAGCATAATATTAAAATAAAATTTACATAGAATGGAGATAGAATAAATATAAATCAGTAAGGCTTTAAGTAATATTTCCCTTGCGCAAAAATATCTCGGTGGTTCTTACTAAAAGTTTACTAAACATAAAATTGAATCACCTTTTGATGTCATCTTAATGTATACAGGTTTTGTTTTGTGGAGTGTAACAAAATGAAGAAAATATGACATCTCTGACTTAGTTTAAACTATTACTATAAACAATCACGAAGAGTAAATAAATTATAGTTAATAAAAATTTAAGATAACATTAGAAAACTCTTTAATATTTTTAAATATTCATAATAAAAAAATTAAAAATAATAATATATGTATATAATTGTTCATTATTCAATTATTATTAAAACGATATGTATATTCTAGTAGTTTTTGGAGATGTATCTGTAGAGTACAGTAGTAGAGTAATTTTGTATAGTAGGTCAGGTGGTTATATATGTAAACAGTAAGACAAAATTATGAAAAGATGAGTACTTACAAATACAATATATGCCATGTTTTCATGAAAAAATATGTTTTTGGTGTTAAATAATAACGTCAAATGCGATTGAGTTTATAATGGCGACGTTTTTCCACGATTTTTATAGAGGTTTGGCCAAGATAACGGATCTATTCACTTTGGAGATTTCTCTTTATTTGGGCTAGCCCGTTTGGTAAAATACTTATATTACTTATAGTACTTATACCCAACAGATGATTGCAGCCAGATAATATTGTGTTGTTGAGATGAAAAGTGCACGCAATGTATATTATGCAGTTTGTGTAAACTTAGCAACGTGTTAATGATGCATCTGGTGAGGCATCTAGTCATCGAGAATCCTAACATCGATATGCAAATACCCATTATTATGTACAGTTTGGCTGTCATTTATTTGACTGATTGCGTATTGTTAGACATAATATAATATGCAATTGTATTATACATCATTGTTTTTGCTATTCTAAACTTTTAGACTATTGTTGCTTATTGCTCTAGCTTGATAAAATCATTTATACATCATATACACTCAAATTGCAAAATCGTCAAAATATTAATAACCATTTTTTAATACATATGTATTATTTTGATTTTTGTTTCTTTTAAATATTGCTTGAAATGCTATATATATCGCTAGCTGTGCTAGCTGTACCCGCGATTTCGTTTGCGTGGAACTAAACGTTATTTAATAGTTTTGCCCGTTTGTGTAGCTTTTTTCAACATAGCTTTGCTCCTACCGATGGTAGCGTGATAATAAATACCCGCGACACCATGCCTAACACATGTTTATGGCCCCTATAGAAAAAAAGGTTGAGTTTCGCTGGCCTAAAGCCTTCCTCAATGATTGCTCTATCAAATACAAAAAGAAATGAAATCCGACTGGTAGTTCCTAATATTAGCGCGTTCAAACAAACAGAAAAACGTTTCTGCTTTATAATATTAATATAGATATTACAAAGATATTGCTTTTAATCGTCGTTTCTTTATTTAGATTGGCCCAGCAATAAAAAAAATAAACTTTGTTAGAATACTCATGTTCATAATTATTAATAAGATTTGGTGTTTTACAAATCCGTTTTTCTATCCAGTTTCTTTCGTATCCGTTACGACGTCGTACCTTACCAAAAGAAAAATGCGCTGTTAAGCTTAAATCGTCGTAGGGATTGCGAAAAACGTTTGTTATCCTTCGAAGACTTAAGCAGTTTTATGAAACAACCTTCGTACCGAGGTCGACTACAATTCATTTTACCGTTGAATTATTAAATAATTTACAGTGTATCTTTAAATTACCTTCACTTACATATTTATTAAAGGTTCTTTACTTTTCTGTGAAGTCGAATTTATTTTTTTATAACCTTTTATTACACCGCTACTAGTTATAAACGTCTTCGTCACAAAAAGTGTGACCTGTAATAGTATAAATTAACAGGCGTTTTGTTAATATCTGTTTGCAAATCAGATACATATCAGCAAATGTCTCATCAGTTTTATTACTTTCTTCACAGATAAATCAATATTCTTATAATCGTCTTATAATATTATAAAAGTCGATACCGGCATTAGGGATCAAACCCTGAAACACGAAGGACTTAAAAAATAACGGTTATAAAGTACACCTAGACTCTGGAACCACACTTATAGATTATGCAAGTAATTATTTTTATATTTAATAATACAATCATTGAGGATAGCTTTAGGCTATTTCACATCACGCTACCACCCATAGGAGCAAAGCTGTATTGAAAAAAGTTACGAAAACGGACAAAAATTATTAAATTATTTTTAGTTTCACGCCAACAAAGTTACAGGCACATGTAGTGCTATATATATTTGTGACTCTCAAATCTCATGTGAATAAATGTAATTTAATGGTTTAATAAAAATAAACCTATATCTTATAGTACGTATTAAATGTATTTTATTAATATCTCAATGTTCTACATAAATATGACTTCTGTAATTCAGTGTTCTTGTAGTACTTCGTAAACTTAATATGTAGGATTTCCGACATTTGATATTTTCCTTGTGTTTCATGAAACATTATCACGTTGTTAGCGAAGACCTATGAAATAGGCTGGAGATAAATTTATTTTGTCTTCTCGTGTTTGTGTAACGGGATATCATAGTATTTAATATTATTCAAATGCTTTGTTTGTACAATTTGCATAACTTATTTTATTTACAGTACCAAAGAAATATTTTGTCACATTTCACGATACTTATTTTTGGGGCCTAGCCTTTTTGAATTTCCTGTAATATATATTAATGAGCATTTGTGTAACATTATAAAATTTAATCACAAAGTTGTTGTTATCTATATAAAATGAAAATGATGTTCGTTTGAGGTGCAAACACGTCAAAACTTTTGAAGCGATAATAACTCAGTGGTAGTGTATTCGGACTCCGCATCAAGGGACGTGAGTTCGAATCCACCTACAATGAGCTTGAACTTTCGTTGAAGGAAAACATCGAGAGCAAACCATACCATGGTGGTAGGGGGTTTTCTAATGGCCGCCCGGCTATCTACCACCCTCAAGTTGAAAATAAGCCGTCACATACTAATAGGCGTGTTACGAATAAAAGACAACTACTGATCGTATCGAGATGGGACCATGACCATTCGATACCGAATTATTTTACTTTTATGATTATTTTCCGCCAATAAAGACAAAAGATAGGTCTTTTCTGTTAAGATGTTATTCGCCCGGTGAAGCGGGCGGAAACAGTCATTAATATATAAAATTTAAAAATGACGGCTTTAGTAGGTGGTTAAGCTTCATTGCGCCTATAAATACTTTACACCCAAGTTGTAAATATTTGGGCAATATATTATCTTTGTAATTACTGTTAGATGTTTTTGTCTTATAAAGTGTCTAGACATGCTTTATTATTTATATGGTATTTTACAAATAAGTAAATAAAATCGAACTCAACGAACAACAACATTTTTATTTTATTTCACACCACTGTTCCTAAGAAGGGTCAATCGGACTGTTAGCGTATTCCACACAGCAATACCTGGCCTTTCAATATAATTCGAAACGAAACTGTCTTTGTGGAAAAAGAAGCCGATTACCCTTGTTTACGCAGAATATAAAGTTTTTTTCTCATTGGCTCGGAGATAAAGCAGGGCAGAGATTAAATTCAGACCTTGTTTACAGAGACTCGCGCGCCCCATGTAAACGACCCTAGGTAAGACAAAATATCATTTGGCATAGCTTAATGGGCTCTGAAGAAAGGTTACTTTATGACTTCTTATTTGGCGTTCTGTAATGAGTTTTGTAGAGGGGCCTTATAACATTTTAGTCTCTTTAGTAGTCACGCGATACAAAATGTAAGGAATGGGATCGAATTTGTTTTATTAATAATATGGAAATAATATACTCATTACATATCATGATGTTGGTTAACGAATGATATTATTGTCATTATAACTTCCAGTATATTATTCACTTTTTAAGACGTCTTGTATATAAATAAAATCTTGTAAAATTGTATCTTGATATTAGTCGCATTAAGTGAATGTCAATACAACATTTCATCAGGTTATAGGTAATAAAAGATTTATTAGAAGTTTGGGATTGACAAGTGGTTGATCTTAACTAGTAAAAATTATCCCATTTAAATCATATACATATACTTTTTTCTTAGTTCATTTGTTTATACTTTATAGGGCTAGTATTTGATCACAATTTAATGTTAGGTAATGGCTGTCCAGAGAGTAACGATTCTTAAGTGCAACTACTAAAATATATTGGAGAGTAGTAGCTAGTCAACCTGCTATTAAAATACTCTATCAAGGTACTATGATTCCATTTACATATTACCTACCTAGATATCCACTTTAAATTTTTCAGTATTCGCTTATAAATATAAGTAATATATAATATAAGTAAACAGTATAGAGCAAACAATGCCTTCAACTTTTATTTCGGTAGAGCACTAAACAAATACTCAGGTTTATTCACAATATATTCTAAAAGCAAAAGTTCTTTGTTGTCTAGTTTATGTTTATTAAATACATAGAAGACAGTTGGAAGAAAGTAAAGCTCTTTTACGCCATGGAACCTATTGGAGATGCTAAGATAATCCTGTCACTTTGAATTCGGTTTCTGTTCCGAATCCCTGCAACGTTCTTACCTCGGTAATACTTTTCAAGGTTTACGGCAACTGGAAATAAAAGGACCCTTTTTTGTATCGTACCGAGAATTTAATTTATGTATTCATTATTTTCACAAATTAGGTGCCCACCTGTGTAAAAAGAAAAAGTTAGTGCTACAGTAAATTGTTAATTAAAATATTATGAATTTTTTTTACCGTACCTACTTGCTAAATGAAATTCAGACTGGCGACATTAACTCTCAAGAGCCTTTTTATTTAGAATTCTACATATATAAAAAAATATTATTTACAGTTTGTAATAAATAATGAAAGAAGATAGATATCTTGTTATTAGGGTGAACCATTTATTTAAAAAACAAAAACAGTAAGTGTACTAAATAAATTGAACATTGAATTTAAATAGAATTGCTAATAAGCATGCAAACACAGCATTTTAAGCAAAATAAAAATAAGAAAGGTAAATTTTACTCTTTTATTTTAAAATATACCTCGTCGAGCGAGGCAAGTGGTTGTAATAACATGTTTAATATACATAATAATATTTACCAGCTACCTACAATATATATGCTGTAAGTTTAGATATTTGTATGGTACACGTTTTAATTTTTCTACACAGTTCAACTGTACATCAATTTCAATTACAAATATAATGTCTACAAAGGGAGTAACGACAACATTTCAGTGTAATATTAAACTGTAAAAATTATTTCTTTTGTATGATAACCTTATCCTTACTAATATTATAAATGTGAAAGTAAGTGTTTGTTTGTTACGCTTGCACGCCTAAATCACTGAATCGGTTATGATGAATTTTGGTATGGAGATCGATAGGAACCTGGAGATGGTGATACTTTTTGTGTGGAATTGGGGTACAGAGAGGGATTAACTTTGTATGAAACTTTTATTTCGTCATCCGATTTGTTTGACAAAATAAATATTAATGTGAGTAAAGCCGCGGGTAAAAGCTATTTTTAATAGATAGTTTTATTTAGTAAGTATTATATTTAACACATGAGTTTATATTTGATTACGCTTTTACTTAATATTAATTTGTGTGATTAAGGTTTTTTCTGATACTACTAGGGTAGTACTAGCTACAGCCACTGGAAAGAACACTCATTTTATTGCATCGGGCTTTATTCAAAGAAAATTAAATGTACTATTTCATAACACGAAGTAATTAGAATTAATTATTATTTGAGCTGATTATAACGAATTCTATCATGTTCAATAGCGTTTTATAAAGTTAAATAGAAATGAAAAATATTATGAATTTGTATTCCGAAAAAAGGTACAAAAATCAAACTGACGTACGTATTAAATAAAACAAAGTAAAATCGAAACATTGGTCAAGGTAACACAGCGTCGGGAGCTCGAACGAGATATGATCCCACAGCTCCCTAGAGACCGGGCCCCTAATTGGACGTGGTCTGCCTTCCGAATCATACGTCGATTATTTAATCTATACTACGATGACTCCGCTCAACTTTTATTTAATAATATATTTTACACGATATATTTCTGAGATATTCGAGCAATCATTTAATTGTAGACGTTTAGAAATTCTCTTTTATTTTTCATTTCATGTTTTAAGCCAAATATTTATATACAGTGGTATCGTAAGTAGAAATAAAAACACGCCAGTAGTCATTTTAATTTTTAATATTGTGTAACTAATTTTAAATATATATTTAGCTCAAGTATCTATGCACCACGTTTTTTTTTCTTTTTTATTTGCAATACCCTTGCCAGCTCTTTTATATATTAGTTCTATTGAGACATTCTATTAAATTCAAGCGCTGGCCAAAAACTGCAACGAACAACAACTTCAAACAGCCATATATTGAAAATGGCAAAATATATCGATTGAAAATAGCAGCTCCAATATAAGGATGTCTATATTCGCTAATTTATGTGTTATAGTAAACTGGCAAAACTATTACAATGACAAACTAAATAATTGCTTCCCTATTTAAGTTATTTTAAATTTAAGCATTCAGGAATAATGTAAAGTTTACTCTAATTTCGATATCTAGACATGAATATACTATACTTCCTACTATATGAATAAATTATGGCTTAACGGTAGCGTATATAGACACCACGTCGATGAATGTGAGTTCGACTCTCTCTAATAGCCTGAGCTATCAGTGAAAGAAAACGTTATGGTGAAACCATATTATATTGGTAGAGCATTTTGGCTAGGCTTGACTAACTTCAAGTTGAAAATATGTCACAAAATACCTATAAGTACATACGTTGCGGCAGTTATATTTGAAAGCCAGTCTCTTAAGCTTAGCTTCTCCACCATCTTGGGTCACATTATCACTTAACCTTAAATGAGATTATGTGCAACCTTTAAATCAAAATAGTGACAGGGTAGAGAAAATACACAAAAAATAAGTTATAGAACAAGAACTACAACATTATGCAAGTTTTGATATTTACAAAAGTAACTTTTTTACCTCCAATGGACCACAAAATGTTAATGATTTATCATTGTGTAACAATGAATAGGCAATGCAAGTAAAGCCAATTGTTCTCGCATAACTCGAAGCGGATTGCGGCATTGGATTAACTACTCAGTACGAGTTACCGAAACTTCGTCTTTCGTTTGACTCCAAGATCATTCCCTCTAATATTCAATTTAACTTTGACACTTCGCCCGTCCAACAAAACCACTGTCAGCTTTTTGTTTCAGGATATCATTTCTCACTTCCCGGATTAATTATAATTTAAGACAGGGTAATAATTTTCACTTACAAACTCTTAGAAGTTCATTTCGGTGTCATGTAAGTTGATGGTTCTACGTAAACTTTTGATTCAGTTGAAAAGGGGACAGTTTATTATATTCAATACTCACGTATGTACCTCTATAAATTTTAATTATTTACTGTTATAACATTATCTATTTAACCACAAAATATTCATAGAAAATCGTAATTTTTAAAAAGTCTAAATTTTTTGTAGTCTTGTTTTGTAATCGAGAGTAAAGCAGCTAAGCTATATAAACACGACAACCATGATGCATGCAATCCCTTACGTGTGTGTTATTCATTGAAGCTCTTAAATTAATTTGTAAAGCCACAAAAGGAGATGGTCTCAGAGTCACAATAAACCAACGAACGTTCGTTGGTTACCAATAATGCGACAATTATATATGTGGTGAATACTTTGATATAATAGCTCACTTCAGAGCTAAGTGACTTATGATGAGCTTTGTATATTAAGGTATTTGTACTACTAAGACTGGCTGAATATGAACAAGCTTCTTCCTAAGGAAGCACACTGACATACCTATTTTTGTGGCAAAGAAATAGTAATCGCACCGAAGTATTCTACTAGAAAGGCTCAGGCTGACGCTATATATTAGCACACGTTCTTAGTCCTCAAAATCTTGGCTGCCTATTATGACTGGTTTGAGGGTTGCAGTGATGACTGCAAAAAACCTATGTCCATTCAATGAAATGATATAATTATTAAATATACACATTATTTCAGCTCTTAAAAAATAAACCAGACAGAGTTTCCTATCGGATCTGCTTAATAATGGAGCTTTCTGGACGATCCGTTTTGTGTTACGAGCATAAGTGCTTCCTCAGAGCCCAAATCGTATAAAAAAATTTTAGAATTGAATCTTGATTTTGTTTGCTTTCCATACCATCGAAAAGGCTACCTAAATTTACCAGCCTAACTGTAGTATATAGTCAGTGTAGTATTACACTGGTTATTCATTAGTGGTAACTAAATTTTACATTACCACTTAAGACCTAATGATTTCTTAGGTTTACGCGAATATTATTCATTGAAATAAAATTAATTTAAACGGATTCTATCGCGGTTATTTATTAAATTTTGATCCCGACGTTTCGAAAGCTTTTCAGCCTTCGTGCTTAAGCGATATTTCGTACCGGACCAACTTCTTAGCTTGTACAAGCGCAAGTAAGGTCGTGTATGGAGTACTGCTGCCACCTTTGGGATGGTTCAGCCAAATATCAAGTATCTGCACTTGACTCCATTGAGCACCGAACTCGTCGGCTTGTGGGCGATGTGATACTGATGCAGAAAAAAATGCTCAGTCTTGAGCATAGACGTAAGGTGGCTTGTCTCTCAGTATTTTACAAATTCCACTTTTGAGAGTGCGCACAGAAATTACATGATTTTATTCCACCCAACCATTTTCACCACAGGATAACCAGACGCCGCGCGGGTGCTCAACCTTATGTGGTAGAAGTACCCATGATTCGAACGAAACGATTTGCATCTTCTTTCATCATGCGGACAGCAAAGGAGTTGAACTCTCTCCCGGCGTCTGACTTCCCATGTACTTATAATCTGGATAGTTTCAAGAGAGGAGTCAACTGGCATTTTTTAAGTTTGCGCACTTTATCGTTAGCTTCATCTATGCTTACCACCAGGCATGATTGAGATCAAGCACAAACTTACAAAGCATAAAAAAATAATTGTAGAGTAAAAATTTGGTATGCAATTTTTTTACACTGTCTAGCTTAATAAAACACGAAGTGTATCTGTATTTTCTATGTTTCAGTTTAGTATCTACAAATATACTCCTAAACGACTGTTGATTTAGGATACCTAATTTAATAGCAATTTACCTTACTAAGGCGAGTAGAATTTGAAAGTTATATTTAATCATAAAGTTAGCCTTAGGATCGTAACGTTCAGTAACTTAGGCGGCAATTTCCCTAAGAGTAACTTTATTTTAAACGTTTCGTTGTACACAAAGGTGAAATATATTCAATAGGCATATTAGAGTTCTGTGATGGAAATGGTGTATACGCATAAATTAGATTAGTTATATGAAGGTTCGAGGAAGTTGCTTGAAATATCGTGTAATATAATACCTTCAGTATGGGTCTGTAAACTGAATAGGTAACTGTATTAGTAGTTATGAATCCAGAACCAATTTACTATTTTCAATTTGTGATAACCGTTGAAGGCCAGGCTGATGGCATTTATCTCACATACTGTCAATTATAACCTTATAGGTTTATCTCAACTTTTTTTTTTTTTATTTATTTATTATTAATATATTTTCAATACTAAATATACATTTTAATACTTCTGCCAAACTGCAGTACAGTTTATTGGCAGATGTAACCTCCGTTGTTAAGAAAATTTATCTATAATCTTTATAAACACCTATTAAGCATTGTTATAAAAAAAAATAACAATAATAATAATAATAACAATTAAGATTAACAATAAAAATAAAAAATAAATCAACACATTTTAGCAGAATAAAAAATAAATAAAATTAGCCTAAATGTTTACATTACCCAAAAGGAACTGTTTGGTTTTATTTTTAAAAAATTGTTTTGTACAGTCATTGTTCCTTAACGACAACGGTAAACTGTTATACAATTTAGGCACCAAGCAACTTCTGTGTCTTTCCCCAAAATAGTTGTTATAAGTGGGTATTTTGAATGTATCTCTTACCCTACTTGGCCTTGTACGCGTTATATTTATTTTGAATTCATTGCTACCGTATTGTTCCACTGCCATCAATAGCTGTACTTTTTCATGGACTGGCAAGATTTTACAATATGAAAAAAGTCGTTCATAGTTTGTATCTTTACACAGGTGCTTTGTATTTTTATTTACTAAAAACTTCATAAACCTAATCTGTAAAGATTTTAATTTATACAAATAAGTTTTGAATGTACGACCATAACTCGTCAATCCGTAAGAAAGTAGTGAATCCACCAATGCATAGTAAAGTGTATACAAGGTTCCCCTGGCCAATACACCGCTGAGGTGATGGAATTTCACAAGTACCACTCTTAATTTATCACATAAAGTTGTTATATGTGTTTTCCATGAGAAATTGCTATCTATGATTAGGCCGAGGTACCTGTACTCTCCCACCACCTCAATGCATGCGCACGCACAACCAACTGTGTCATTGTGCAGACATTCATAACTGTGACCTATAATCCGCGGCGCATGATATGTTCCTTTTAGGTATGGAGAGCGTATATGCATGCATTTAGTTTTATTTAAGTTTATTATTATGCCATTATCATGTGCCCACTTTATAATATTAGTAAAATCTTCTTGAATTTTGTTTTCTATTACATTTAATTCTTTGTCCATATATAATAAGCAAGTGTCGTCCGCATACATATAAATATGACAGTTCTGCACTACATTGCACATGCTATTAACGTGGACTATGTACCCTATAGGCCCGAATACCGAACCGGTAGGCACACCACAATTGACATGTGTGGGGTCGCCACTGATGCCGTCAACAACGGTCTGCAGTGTTCTATTAGTAAGGTAAGCATGGAGCCACCTGTTCATTGAACCCGCGACTCCACACTCTTCCATGGCTTGAAGCAGTTGGTGGTGGTCCAAGGTGTCAAACGCTTTTTTAAAATCAATGTATACAACCACCACATGCTTTCTTTTGTCCAAACCCTCATTGATGTCATCAGTAAATCGCCCCAAGACTGTTGCCGTGCTTCGCCCCTTCCTGAACCCGTGCTGCGCGTCAATTAATATACAATATTTTTCTAAAAATTCACTTATACGACTAACAATGTATTTTTCTACTATTTTATTAATTACCGATAATATTGCTATTGGCCTGTAATTAGAGTAGTCACAATGTGAACCTCGTTTAAATATAGGTCTTATTAAAGCTGCTTTTAGCATGTCGGGATATAACCCCTTTTCAACGCACAAATTTATGAATAGCGCAAGTATTGGACTAATCTCATTTTTAATCAATTTTATATCTTTAACTCTAATTCCATCTATTCCTGGAGATTTATTACAATTTAAGGTATTTATAATTTTTATTATATCTATTGACTGAGCTTTTTGAAACCTTAAAGATACATCACTACATATAACATAGCTAGATCTCATAAGAAACTTATAATTACATACATGTTTAATATCACATATTTCTTTCGTAAAAGAGTTAGAAAAGTTATTACATATATTTATCGTACTGATTGTTTTACCCAAATGTTTTAAAATTACCTCATCTACGCTCTTTTTTTCATTTCCAATCCATGAATTAATCTTAGTCCAAATCTTTTGGACATCCTTGCTACAATTTAATATCTCCTCCTTTCTATAGTTATTTTTAGCTTTATTTATACATTTATTCACCTTATTCCTATACCTATTATACTGTAATCTTAGATTCATGTCATCCGGTTTACTTTTCCATAATCTAAATAATCTATCCCTAACATTAATCATATTCATAAGTTTTTTGGAAACCCATGATTTACTTTTTCTTTTATTATACATAGATATAGTTATTTTAGCATCATTATACACTTTACTAAATATTGAATACAATGTATCATATAACAATCTAGGGCACTCACAGTACATAAGGTCTTTCCACGATACTTCCGATAGTTTTTCAGCTAGTTTCTTGTCGCTGATAACAGTAATGGTAGACTTACCACTTTCAGAAAAGTTCGGTTCATTGTCTAAACACAAACCGATAAGATAGTGATCTGATATCTTGCATGTTAACACATACGCAGAATAGGTTGACCGTTGGGTTCAAACCCACACGTGGTCAATACACGACCGTGTCACTATGTCACCGTACACATCTTCTCGCGTTACGTCCGATATCGCGCACTCCAGTCCTAATTCACTCATATTGTTTATATACTCACTAGTAGCACTGCCGCTACCAGAACCGGTTTTGCACAGTAAGTCTATGTTCGTATCGCCCATTAGTATGATATCACAACCGTTAGAGATATTACATAAAAGTTGATGAATTTCTCGGACAAATCCGTGTTTGTTTGTTTATGGCGGCCTATATACAATTAATACGTGAACTGGTCTCCTGTCGTCTTTATATAATTGCCCATATATTATTTCTGAGTAAGTAGCATTTATTACTTTCGCGGTGAAGTTTAGTTTGTTCTTGACATATAATAGTACCCCGCCTCCCCTAGATTTTTCTCTTGTATTTGTATATGTCTCGTAACCTGGTAACTGATATAAGGGTACTTCATGTTTTTTAATATTTATCTCAGTTAATGCAATAAAACCTACTTTGTGTAAACAACCCTGTAAAAGAACTTGTAGTTGATTGAAATTTCGCCTCAGCGATCTTATGTTCAAATGCATAAGATTCAAACTAGTATCGTAATTTCTCAATTCTCGTTGCCATGTATTTATATCTATATATTTGTTGTAATTAGCTTTATTTTGTATATTTAAAATTTGGTCTTCGAATTTTATATAAGTATATAATTTGAATAGTTGAACAAAACCTAAACATATTACACGCTCTCTGAATATGTGTCAATGTCACGCAATGTACGGATTACTTTTACTCTGGTGTCATTTGGGTCCTCTTTCTTTATCAGGACTCTGCCGTTTTGAACCCAAATGTATCTATATGCGGGTCTAAGTTCATTCTTTGCTGTCCAGAGTAAGCTACGCATATATCTAGTGAGATCTTCATTCACATATATACGTTGTGTGCTTCCATTGTTATAGACGACATTGTTGGTTAACTCACTGTTTTTTCTAGTTGCCAGCCATTGGTTCCTTGCGGCACATGAACTCAGCGTGATAATAACCGGGCGAGGTTTGTTCTCGCGCTGCTGCTTGTTTGAAGCGACGGCGGCGGTTTTTTTTACTACGCCTACCCGGTTTGCCTCACAAATTTTTGTGGCGTCCACCCCCAATTTTTTGGCTAGTGTTTTAATTGTGGCCTCCAAGTCCTCATTTTTATTCTCTTCTAGTCCAATTATTTCTACATTTTTTTCTTTCTGCTTATTTTCTAGATATATAATCCTTTCTTCCAAAGCTTTATTTTGGGTTTCTAAATGAGTGTTTCTATGTTCTAATGGCTTAAATTTAGTATCATTTTTCTGCTTTTCCTCCATTAACTCTTGATATTTTTCGGCATAAAAGCTAATATCATCTGACATACCTTCCAGTGTTTTTTTCATTTTAAAAACTATGGCTAATTTTTCGTTTATTTCTGATAATATTTGCTCTGGAGTTTTAGATGCATCAATTACGAGGGATGTACTTGTAGTCGGGATAATTTGGCACTCATCACACAATCCAGTATCGTTAAACGATTTTATTTTCGCTGAACATTTTTTATGAAATATACCGCCACATGAACCGCTGCATCGAAATATATTGTCTCCTTTTACCTTAGCCAAAGACAATTTACAATCTTTACACTGCACCATTTTTACTTCTACGTTACCTTACGTAGATAATTATTATAAGGATTTTCACTAGACAACACAATATTGCGCGTGCACATGCAACGCCGATAACGCGTTCACCCGTCGGAGGTACCCGCTGAACTTAGACATGTATTATGTAGTAGCAGTGGCTACACTCCTTCAATAGACAAAATCAACACATTATAACCCCGTGATTTTGATACTTATTTTTTTTATGTAGATACTATTTAACAGGGGAATTGCAAGTGCATTGCCTGCCTTTATTGGAGGAACCGATTTTTTATTTTATTTTTTGAACGTAATCTAACAACGAACATTGGTTGTATGTACTATACATAGCATCCTGAGAATATTTTACTAATGTGAACAGTACTTTTCCACAGAACAGGCACGTGCTCGGTCACTATTTCACAAGCTACTCAATGTACTGGTGGTATTAAACACTTTAAAAACTGATATTTCACAATTTAACCTTAAATTGCGGTATTACACAAAAGTTTTCTATGTTTCCTCAAGAAGTACCTTGACTGTTGACCAATGCTGCACAAATTAAATTAGTTTTTTTTTTTATCCTGGCTCGTGTTTATGACCGTACCTCACCTGATAGTAAGCTAAGTTCAGTCCAGGGACAGTAGCAACTGTCCATAGGGAAAATGTCCTCCGTCAGTCGTAGGTGCCATGCCGGCCTGCTAAACACTGATTCACGCCTCTTTTAAGCGACCCTTTCACTTTGATATTAATAACTGTCGGCTGTATTAAGCAATCCTTGAAGTCAATGTAAAATGGTAATACATAAAAATTATGTGATCGGAACCACCACACATCAATTGCAACACCCGCCTACTACAATATTGTTCCGGAATATACTGGTGTATAACTAGTAATAAAAAGGGTTCTTAGAGATCTTAGAGATCCTAGAGTCTTTACAAGACTGGGTTTGTTATTATCATATCACCACATAGTAACAAAGCCGTTACTCTTGTTTGCTAGTGTACAACCAGCTGCCGAGAGATTTGCAAGACAGTATTACAGCGACAACCTCTGATGTATATACTTATAGCTGTGAGAAATATACTATGCTTGCTATCAGAATTTCACAGAGGAACTTTACCGAGATAGGATAATAAAAGGCAGTATACTTCAATTATTACTATATAATTCTCATAAAAAGATCCCTAAGACCTTAGAAATTATATGGTCAAAATACTTTTTTTTCTTTTCTCAAACGGTAGCCTTTTACGTATCCTTTGACCACTACGCTGTGTTTGACAGGTAATTTTCTTCGATATTATATAATGTGCCTATTCTACGTTGTTATTATAACAAAATGTTCTCTTAAAACTACGTTTAATCTACTTTACTGTAACACTTTGTAAGTAATGTTTATTGTGACACAAAATTGTTGGTATAAGAATATTTAATTAGCCACAGAGTTTTTTTATTATAATATTTTTTCTTTTGGTACTATAAAATAAATATCTACAGCTACCTTTTATTACACAGCTATTATTAATAAACTTAAGATTAGCTTTAAAGAAAACATGGTCTAAATAAAGAAATATGATAATTGTAGTTCAATAGATTGCCAAAGATTTAGAAGTTGTGTGAAAATGGAATTTTAATTAGTACTTGTATAAAAATGTGATAGTTCCAAGAATGGATTTTGTAACCTATTGTAAAACGTTATATTTTTGTAATTTAAATTACAATAATTACCACAATTAATTACAATTCCGACTTAAATGTTTTATAACAAATCCAACTAGTTTCCAATTAGATCTTTATTTTATTTATTTTTAGATTACATACAATATTTATGGTAATTGTATTTTAAGCATGACATAATAAGTATTTTAAATGTAACACATTCATATTTTTAAAATACTGTTACTTTAAAAACATATCAAATTATCGCCAATAATTTAAAATATATTTCCCTCCGACTGAGACATTAAATCAAACAGTATGCTTCACTTCAAATGACGTGTAAAAGTTAAGGGGTGAAAGCACTACGAGCCAAAAATCATTGCCGAATATTGGTTAACTATCATGATATTTTCCGAGCTAGCACTTGAGCCCACTCAATCGCTAGAGTTACATAGATTTAAGAAAATAAATAGAGAAAGCCTCATTATTTAATGAATATATCACACCAAACTTATCGGCTCTTCATTGACGGCATGTAATATACTATAAATGCATTTAATATTCTTAATAACAAGGTATATCTGAACTTAATTTATATATTGAGCATTTGAAGTAGTAATAACTCCGTGTTAGCATGATTGGAAAGTGCGTCTATCGATGTCAATTTGAATCCTATAATGAACTTCATCTGAATCTGAAGCATATTATGATGGTAGGACTGTTTCTAAAGGTCATCTTGTTAACTACCATCTTCAAAAATATCATCAAGTGCCCATAGGTATTTTCCAACAGCTGCGCTTTATCTTAAGTCCTTTGCTAGCTTTAGCGTTTTGGCATCTTAGGCCACATAATAACTTAATTTCTGGTGACATTTTAGGCCTTTAAAGCATTCAAAAATAATTTTAAAGTTACTTAAATGTTTGCAATTTTCATAATGTCTGCTTGTATTACTTTATGAGAAAATAAACTCATGGAAATAAACCCTATATCTATTGATCTTCAATAATCTAATCTAATAATAAATAGTAAAGATTCGTATATATCTTTATAACGAATAAACTTCAAAACTATTGGATCGATTTCAAAAATTCTTTCACTATTAGAATGCTATATTATCCAAAGTAACATAGGCTATAAAGTAGTTAAATAATTTTCAGCTCCATGCGAACAAAGTCGCAAGCACAGCTAGTCTTAAATAATCTAATATTATAATTATAATAGTTGGTATTATTTATTGGACTAAGAAATAGTAATATTTAATAAAGTAATATAATATTGGAAACAGACGCTTAATTCTATCTTCGACTAATACTAAAAAAGTAATCTATAAAATTCTTCAATAGTATATATATATGTATCAAACGCAATCCGGCATGGTAGAGAGTTTTGGTTCCGTGATTTCATTGCTATTAGGGCCGTGGAACGGTCTCACGTTTATTGTCCAAGATACGAGTGGATTTGTGGAAGCAATTTCCTTTATACATTTTGTTTTGTCCTTTTTCTGCAGTTTGATGGTCCGCCCGGTGAGTTGTGGCTGACTTCGATTTAACAAACTCTATCAATCGAGGGATAGCGGATAACGAAACTGTAGGTCGTGTTAGGGCTGAAGACGGAAAAATGAAATTATACATTGCGGTCACGTAGTTGGTATTGAATTTGAATTAATATCGCTTTGATTTTGTTTTTACATAATTGTTAAGTATAGTATTGTTTGTGTTTGCATTATATATGTTAGCTACAAACATGGTCTTTCAGGTTTTTTGTATTCTTACAACCTAATACAATTACATTATTATTATTATTTATTTATTACTAATTAAATTACCCAAAACCCATCTTTGTGGTTTACATGAAGAGAAGCATCGTCATTTAAAATAATTGAGTTGAAATAGTTCAAAAAGGTTTTCCATTTGTAAAATATCCCCTTACTCGTTCAACTCTTTTAAAATCACATTGTAAAATAATGATGACACCTTATGTTTTATTACACATAATATGTTGTAAAATATTTTAGATTTTGGTTGAAAGCTAATATATATATATATATATATATATATATATATATATATATATATATATATATGTACCTGATATACATATGTAATTCTAACTATAACTATAATTGATCTCTTAATATATCATTTTTGTATGTATTACTTAGTGAGATAAAACCTATCACGACATTCTTAAAATGTTCTAAACACGAATCCTATTATAATGGTTTGCGCAGGTCCACGTCACTTACCTTTCTAAAATAGATGCATAAGTATATCTACATAAGAAACTGCCTCTCAACGTAAATAAACATGACATCGTCGTTCAGGCTAAGCCATAAGCGTGGCTTCTGGTCCGTCACGACTTTTCCTTTATTTGGAAACTTTTGTCAATTTTTCCTTTTTCACCCTCGCCTACATTTAGTTTAGAAGTCCACTGGGTACGTTAACCTTCCATTGACATTGAAACATTACCATGTTCGGGTAGACAGTTTACATCTGTGTTCTAAATATATTTTCTTAGTGCATGTCCATACGTATTTAATGTAGTTAAGATCTTTAACCTTTACAAAGCTCGTTTAGCATCAAGTTCCAATGAAATAAATAATCTTCTAAGTTATTAATCACTTTAACTTTACATTATGTAAGCTACAAAGGGTCATGCAAAGTAACAAATTATATTAATTAAGTGGAAAAATCTAGTAAGAAAACAGTGAATTTTTAAGGGTTGGAATATATATATATATATATATATATACTGTTAAGAGAACATTTTACTTTTAATTAATTTAATTTATAAATGAAATCCAGTTAAAACTTCAGCCTTTTTGTCTGACTTTTTTTGTTAACGGTTCCATAAAGCGTGATTCCTCCAATTACTGTGCTAAAAACCTTATTAAAGTCATCATCTTCATGTTGTGCTTATTTGAGGTCGGCGCAGTACGTTTACTTCTTTCACGGATCGCTATCTCTATCAGCCTTCTTCTCTTCACTCGCTCCCATTTCTTTCATCTTATTCCTCGTACACTCTATCCTTCTTTTCGTTAGCCTTCCTCTTCCTTTCCATCCTTCAACAATCATATCCATTGCTTTTTTCACCACATGTGTTTCCTCTCTTCTCATGACATGTCCGAACCAAGACTAACAATTCTTTTTCAGCTTCTCTACCACTGGCATCACTTTCAAACTTCCTCTAACGTACTCATTACAAAAACCTTATTAAAGTATCAGTAGATATAAAAGTCTGTGTATAAATTGTGCCTTTTGAGAAATCAATCAAAGCTAAACGTTCGCACAATCAGCGTGCGTGGCCTGTGCGAGCTAATCAAACTAATGGGCACGCGGGGCGGCCGATTGGTCCCGACTGCTTCTGACCCTGTGCCGCAACAAATCACAACAATAACATCTACGCTTGATTGATTACACTCGCCAAGTGACTCAATTCGATTCCTGCTATACCGGATTGATTCTTTATTAGTGTTTTCGTAAACTCCTTCAGTTTGTTAAGTATGGAGTTTTCACTTTTAGTGGAGAGAAAATAAGAACAGTAGAAAATTATACTCTAATTAACACTGAGCTAGTATCAAAATACTATCACCGGCTATGATATTGTTGCAAAACTACATTTGAATTTGTTTGAAATTATATCATTACCCAGAGTAGTACTAATAGTAATTTAAAATATTCCCATGAGCTTTCTCATGGTTCTTAGCGTATTTAATATGGGTTATTAAACTGATGAGCATGTATAAATGTGCTTATAAAAGTAGAAGAAGCGAATGATATGTGCCAGAATCGTACCAAGTGGAAGGATGTGGTCTCTGCCTACCCTTATGGGAGAGAGGCGTGATATTATATATGTATGTATTAAAGTGATTTACGTTAATGACGATCAATATGATTTTTTAAATGAATAATTGAATTGCTTTCTAAAAATATAAGAAATAATTGGTATTTCTTAATTTTGGTATTTGGTAATTATTTCCTAGCGATTTTATATAGTACAGTAGACATTAATTTACTAATTAAAATAATGTGTAATTTACTGAATTTTTGTTTACATATTCTTCTCATTTCAACGGAGACATTTCTCATTTAGACGCCTTTGTATAGAATATTTCAAAACGGAAAACGAGAAACAGGATAAAGTTATTTTGCTTTTCATGAGAGTTCAAAAATTTACCAAAATTTCAAAAAATTTAAAAGATTTCCAATTATATTAATTACAATAGTAATTACAATAGGTAAACGAGAGCTTCCACCTTTGTAATAGTTAATTATATATTGTGTAGCATCGTCGTGAAAATTGCAATAAAAGCAATTCACAAGCCTTAGTTTATGACAGAAATTGGCCATTATAATTTATAATTTTTACCAGAACAACATTGCAGACATTTTCATGCCAGTTCTTAAGAAGTGATAATGCGTATCCTCGGTACAGCCAACATAATATATGATAGATTTACTCATTGCCATAAAAATTATTAATTATCTTACAGCATTCACTAAAAGGGTAAACCTCTTCAAAATCCTTTCATTTATGTATGCTCTCTACAAAATAGTGAACGCTGTGACGCAATTTTGTTATTTCCATTCAGTAATTTTATAAGGTAATAAGTTTACAACCAATTTTCGAATTCTTATCTGGCCAATTTGACGCAATGTACAAATCAAATTTGTTAGACCACAATATTTACCATACGTTCTTTGTAATACTTGGTTTGTGCTCATTATTGATATTGCATGCCATCTATGCAATGTAATTTTCATTGGTAAAAAACAGAAATTTCAATGAAACAACGAATTATAACAAAAGGAACAACCAATCATTTTTTAAAAGACATTACAGGTACTTACTGCATTTAACAATAAGTTAAATTCTAAGTCGAATGTAAGGTGTCGGGAGCGAAACTTCAAATTATCCAATATCACATATAAGAACCCATAATAATATCATCAAGCAATATTACTATTACATATAGCAATAGGTCAAATTATCATAATTTTTATAATTATTAGGTATAGTAGTATCTCTTTATAACATTCACTTAATCTGAGTTCTTAAACAGCTTTAAACCTAATTATACATGACATGTAAGTATTCAAACGGCCATAATATTCAGACACAAAGTTTGTAAAATATTAAAGCTGGTAGCCACATCGTTTTTAGCACAGCTCGGGGCGCCCTGTCTTACAAGTGTCAAGTTAGTGTCATAGCTCTGCCTACTGATCGAAGAAGCTTTTAGACATTTATTAAGTAGAAAATAGTAATGAATGAACACGAAGGTAAAAGTCTGTTGTAAATATTACATTTTCATTCGAATAAAGAAAATTCGTATTGAATTATTCGTAAAGCAAAATATCGAAATGAAACCAAGGCTTTTTCTAATGGCCACCTGGCTAGGCTAGTAGAAGTTGAAAATCTGTAGCCACATACCTGTGGGTGTGTTCCGGCAGTTGCACTTGAGAACCAGTCCCTCCACTAGTCTTAACGTTTCTACCATCTTTGATAACATGACCACTTAACATCAGGTGAGATTGTGACCATAACACTGGACCTATAAAGTGTAAAAAATATATGCTTTAGAAGTAGCAAAATATAATAATCTAAAATTTTCAGTCCAATATTGAAAATTAGAAAAGTCTCTAAAGCTCTAAAGACAAACACGAGTGGTACGAAAGTCGCAAAGCTGATAAGAGCTGTACGGAAAGAACAATGAAAACAAGATTTAGTATTCACCTGTCGACGTTGAATAATACCGAAGGCTAGCCATGGTAACCAGAATATATTCGAGTGACATGCGCCGACCGGACTTTTCGAACCGAGCACAAAAGATTTTTTCCACAACCTAAAATAAAATCCAAATCAATGGTTAGCTCGGTTCACTTTTGTTATTGAAGCTATTATATTCCTGCTATGGATTTTGTCGTCCATGAATTTTAGTGTACTTCGTGATCAGTGAGGCGGCGCTACCTATTCCACATATAGGATAGGCTCCGCTAAAAACATCGCGAAATCATAT
Organism: Actias luna; assembly: GCA_039707435.1. Classification (NCBI taxonomy): domain Eukaryota; kingdom Metazoa; phylum Arthropoda; class Insecta; order Lepidoptera; family Saturniidae; genus Actias; species Actias luna. Next base: position 7,485,694 of record JAZHAC010000002.1, on the reverse strand, counting down.
GTTCAATGTAAATAATATCAATTGTTATGTATCATGATTATTTTACTGAATCGTGCTACGAAAAATGCTGTTAATATATATAAAAGGAATATTTTATATATAAATAACATTTACTTATACAAAATGTTATAGTTAATAATAATTTGCTATTATAAATTATAGCTATTTGATTATAATGCGTCTAAAACTTAAACATTCCTGTATGGAAGGTTAAAACTTAAGTAGCACTATATCTCCGTCATCTAAGTTGTGAAAAACCAAAAAAAACTTATAAAATTATTATTAGATACGAGTACGTTTCATAAAAAAATATGCAGATATAAATTGTTTAATTTCAATATAGATGCATATTTCTTTTTATAGCATGTCCATTTTACTGTTTATCAGTTTATTATTTGCAATACACAATTACAAATAACCCGGATAATATTTTTAATAAGAATGATAGCCTACAAACTTGATACGTCTTTCTCATATTTCTTTTGTTATCTAAAATCCAGGTAATGTTACGTCTTTCGAACTAGGTACATCTTACTCGATAGTTCGTACAAAATACACTAAGACCAGCTGTGCTGCTTATTGTATAGCTGACAGGAAAGCCGTGGCAAGCTATTGTCAAGCTCTTCAAAGAAATAAATAATAACGACTTACTTGGTCTTGCGGACCCACAATGCATTGTCATTATATCGCGCTTATGGAGGCATGGGTTCTTCTAAACTTCGTACTATTGTGACTAATGTCAAAGTAACTGTCCTTAATGACAAAAAATTGTATTAATTTGTTAATTTAAACTTATGATGTTGTCAACTGCACCGTTCGCTAGATCTACAATTGGTTTTGATATAGTAATGCAATAAAACGTTCTGGGGGTATTTTTTGCCACCGCAATGTACTGCTATCCTCATAATTGTTCTGTAGAATTATCAAAAGTAACACACTATACTCAAAATCTTTCTTCTACCCCTTACTGACTGGACGATCGATGACAATCCAACTTAGAACATGCATGCAGCAGATGCAATGTGCACACAGATACTGTTCCTCGGCCTAATAGACAATAGAAGGACATCATGGGGTTTTAGTAGCTATTAGCGACAATCCACTCGCCGGTTGAGTCTCACAGACCCCTCCCAGCCCATCAGGGAAGAGATGCATAAATGTATTTCACCACGTGAAAATAAAAACTATACTGGTAAAAACATGATGTCATAGATATCGATCATTTATTTTCGACGTATTTCTGAGAAATTGGTTCAATCAGTTGCAAGGAACTACTTCTGTATTTTTTTCATAATTAAGGAATTTGAAAAAGTTCCGTTTGAAAAATAAAATGAGAAAATAAATTATAATAAAAAAAAAAAATTTTTTTCAATGAAATCGAACTCAAGAGCAGAAAATAATTTTTGAGTCTAAAGAGTGTGTTCTACAGCGTTATAAAGTCCACTAGATTAATATAATTAAATTATTTGCTATACCTAAGTTATTTGTCACGACTAATTATAACATCCTTTAAAACTTATAACAATGTAATACGGACTATAATGTGCACAAATTATATAAAATACTGTTTTATGACAAAAATATGTTATTATTATTATATTTGACACTTTAAGTCTGCATTTTCACACAGGAACTCGAAAACTTAATGAAGCGAATCGTGCCAACAGTACCCGTGTCAGAACACGTCATATTTAGCTTGTTTTTTTATTCAAGTGATCGCCACGTCGATTTCGTTTAGGATAACAAAAAACAATGCGGAGATTCCAAGGGAATTACGAAATCCTCGAGTCGCGTTATGTTTGGTATCGGAGTACGCACCCTGTCACATCACGTAATGCCTGACAAAGGTATAAAAAACAAAGGGCGCAAACATAATATTACACTAATTTGTGTGTAACCTACATGGGAACGATGTGTATATTGTGATACGTTGTCGCATAGTGTTCGTGTCAAGAACGACGCGGCCAGCTCCAATTTCGCAGAAGTGTTTTACTTGACACTCTGGGATACCTGTCCGGGACAACTGGCAGTTTATGGCGTGTATTAAATTTCAAACATATTTCTACTGTTGTTACTATTTTTAAAACACGTAAGTGCTTCACGAGTTTAGATAAAAATGGCAACGTATGAAGTCTATGTGTAGGCACTGTTTCTATACTTGTTATTGAGATTCAATCTATGTTATGCGGATGTTAATAAAAATCAGATAAACAAATCAAAAGAGTTGTATACGGAATTATAAAAAAAAAAACTTATAAACATATATATATAACATATATATATTAGCCGTTTTGTTATTGTAGTAAGATTAAACTTCATTTAGAATCGAATGACATGTACGATTGAGCATCCATATTAATAATATTATTAGTTAATCAAAATTTTCATATATGTCCTATTTTAAGCAAAAACTGCATGACGTATTGTCTGTGGTTTGATCTATGAATATTTTTGTCATAAAGTCTATGATACTACACACTTGATGAAAAACAATGCGTGAGGTCGCGAGTAGACGCTGACACGGTAAATAAATTAAAAATAGAATAAAATCATATTTTGTGTGTGCTCCGTGTTTTGTGGGTCCAATTATAACAAGATAAACAACAAGCCAGCTCATCTCATCAGCAATCGACACCGCCACATACGCCGATAAATCCATTGCAGGTAGGTTGTCTTTTCTCATAATTCATTCCATCAATGATTCTTGGTATTAAATGCACCAGTCCTATTTGGTTTCCTACGTTAGACCTAACAATAACTAATTATGAAGCAATAGTTATTTGGCAGCCCATCTCTTCGCACGCTGCATTCAAAACAACATTGTTTTAGCATCTTTTGTAAGATCGTAAATTCTTAGACTAATATTTGTCGTTATTATCAATCTATTATATTTATTACACCAATAAAATGAATATGCAATAATAATAAAGTAGTTTTTATTTTACAAAAGCGTTATTTTCCTGTTTTAATAATATTTTCTGTATGTACGTAAATAAAAAAAAAAGTTTAATTTAATTATTATGATAGAGGTCCTATAATATAAAAACAGATGTATATTTATGACGATTCTGAGCAAGAAAAGAAAAAATACATACGAAATATGCAAAAATTCTCTAAATTTAGCAACACATGTTAGGTAGACTAGCGGCGCTACCTGCTACTTTGTGACATCTTGACATAGGGTTACGCAAAATTTTTAATACATTGAAATTTTCAACATCGTATAGCTGTAATTAGTATTAGTCAGTAATTTGCCACAATATTTGGCTTTGCATTCCTTCAATGTAATATGTTTCAATCTCCGAACACTTTTTAATATGCAGTCTTATTAAGTAAAATTTTTATTAAGTAATTCATGCTGTCTCAACCACCGAGGCATCAAATCTATGAAAATTATTTTCACTGTATGGAATAATATATAAATAGTTTAATATACAGGTTTAGAACGCATACACGTATTTTTAATTATTGCATATTTCGAAAGGAGAATATTTTGATTCTCTGTTTTAGGGCATTTAGTTTGAATAAAGAAATTGCAGTTGTTGATATTATTTATCCTAGAGTTCTGAAATATTTACGTCATCCTATTACTTATATACAAAATGACATCGTACATAGAAACCTTATGAAAAAAATGTCATTAATATAATGTAATTAGTGACGCCTAATAGAGAATTAAATACAGAGATGACTTCTAATTCTGTTTAGACAATTTAAAAGTCGTTTTACTTAAATTCTTGTAAACAGTTTTTTAACTATGTTTTGATCCAGTGTATTATTTAATGCTCAATGACTACGGCTTCGTTATTTATGTAACAAAGAAAACAACACGAGTGTATGGTTCAGATAACATAATAAAATGTTCAAACTCTACACACTTTACAACGTTAGATTCTAGTGGGATATTAAAATAAACTAACAAATAATTTACTGAAGAGGATGATAATATGCCATTAAAGAATACAAAATTAGACGAAATTAGTGAACAGTGTAGTAACATCCTCTAAAGTAACTTTCTTGAAAAAAGAAGTAGCACTAAAATCAGACAAAATTTCTAGAGCAACAAAAAACTGCAAAAAAGACAAGAACATTCCGCATTATTATTTTATGAACACTTAGCAAGCGCCCTTGAAATTGTTATTATTAATTACTATATAAAATTTTAGAACAAAAAGTACACAACAACAAACAGTATAGTATACTCTAGGTTAACTGCATATTTCGATTAGTAAGAATAACGGACGATGGAAGAATGATTTAAAGCATTGGAAGAACGGACATTTATTTATATGCACTAATCCACTTATGATTCTAGTAATTGGTATAATACATGCATATTTTTTGCTTGTAACAGTGACACACTTTGAATATGCAGTAGATCAATCACTTTTATTTTCGTTAACGACCGAAGTGTCAACCCTAACAGCTTCATCTGCCACTTGAACGATCGAAAGGTACGACAGCGCGCCGGTATCAGGAAGGAATGTACAGTGGGTGACTTGAACATTTCCTGTCCCTTTCCTACATAACCGGCGTTCCCTAAGCTAAATTTATACACCGTCTCCTTTCTACTCACCAACATTTTCGATACTTACCTGCATAAAATGATATACATCTGTTGCGATATCATCCTCTCCTTCGCACTCATGTTTTTAAATGAGTTGTTGATATATGCGTCTCGCTTAGGCGTCTCATGAACAGGGGGTAGACGGTGTCGAACACATTTGTGTTGGTGTACGTTTATTTAGTGAACTTGGAAGCTCGCTTTCGTGTTTGTGCATAGGGTGCTTGACATGACTGTGTGTGTGAGTTGTAGAGGCGCGACATAGCTTTGCCGTCTCCACGACTTAAAAGTTTTGTTCGGAATGAGTACCACAGAGCTAGTTCTGCGCCGACCGGCTTATTCAATGCACGCGTGTTGAACGCTCGCGACTAACTTCTTCGTGTAACTACGAATATAAAAAACTTGTTTTATTAAACGTTATCACAAAAAGTTAAATATTAACGGTTTGATGCAAAAACTATTATCTTTTAGTTAAGTGAATTTTAATTTGTTGTGATGTTTATTTTTTGTTAAACTACAACGTGTTTGGTTCAACGGACTTCAGAGGAGGTTGGTGGACGTATTCTCGTGTAGACCATTGTGCATCAACCTATTATAACACCGGCATATTTTCTTTCATCGACAGTGCGAAAACAGCTAAATGATTTTTTTTCAAAACAGCGATCTCAATATACAAACATATCATAAAATAACGTACAATGTACGAATTGCAATAAACTAAAAGTACTTAAACGCCGCATAAGTTAAATCTTAGCTAAATATTTATTCTATAAGAATTTCTACAGCTAATACAAAACAGTCTAGACATAAACAGGTGAATTGTAATAGTTTTCACCGTTTCTTTAATGTTATGTAGTAAAGGTTTCTAAAATATAAGTATATGTTTGTGTTTTAAATGAAATATTTAATTTAGGTTACTACTAAAAACATAAATTTAACGTTCAAGAATATTTCCAGATATACATTTACTTATATATTTTTAATGTCAATACATTAAATCTATAATTCTTATTGAGAGTCATCTTACAACCACTTAACAGTATAATTTGTTCGATCTGTAAACGTTCCGTTCGCTATTATTAGTTAAAAATGAGTCATCACGGACTGCACGTGAAAAATTGCTGTCCCATTATATGTGACTAACAACTTTATCATGGATCTCACAATTTCTTCGCCTCCATTGGTTGTTAGCACTGACAAGTTGAACAACCTTAGATTATTAATAGAAACTGAATGCAGATGTTTTGTAAACAGAAAAATCTTGGTGAATACAACTCCCCTTTATAGATCACTCTAAAGACTGTCCAAAAATTTGTCCACTATTAACAAATATTATAAATTAATTATAAAATATTGATTCTGTTAATTTTTATATTTAAATACTTTTTCAAATTATTCTGTGCGCCTATAATATTTTGTGATAGCAAAAACGAAAGTCACCTTTAATTCTAAACGTAACAAAAAGGCTATTAACAAAGTTTTATCTACCAATCTTCAAACGAAATTAAATTCATTATGAGTTCGTTTTACGTCCTAAACAAATTGGAACAACGTTAGGTATTATATTTGAATAGGAATTACAAAATTTTCGTCACGGTCTTTTTGTCTAAATATCAAAGTTAAAGCGTCCATTTCGTTTAATAAAGACTAATATAATATCTCGTTGTATCTTCTTCGAGGAATTTTGGAAGATAGAACTTTACAAGTAAATTATATTTGTTTAGAAAAACATTCTTGTAAGGTTTATTAAACAAACTTATTTCAGTTTATAAATTGTTTTAATAAAAAATGGCTTCTTTATCAAGATCTGATTAATACGCAAATATTTAAAGTTTATAACATTATGAAACTTCGTTTAAAATATCGCTTTTGAATTATTATTTAGTTATAAATATTTGGTAGTATTGGTGTGTGGTTCATTTTAGGTTTCAAATGTATGTTTTTCTTGTCATAAAACTTGCCCACTAAAAATTTACATTTACGAACATTTATGTCAATACATAAAAGTATAAGTACTTACTGCGTATTTACGAGTCCAGATTTTTTTTATATAATGATAAGTATCAGAAAAATTCAGATCAGTTAATAAATAATCCAATAAACTGTTTACATTATCCCAAGACTGACTTCGTAGACAAGATTTCAACTTTTACAGACAGTTTTAAAACACTCTGCAGGGGACATTACAATGCGAATTTAGTTACAATGTGTAACATTCGATAAACGACATCCATTATTCAATGTATAATTCTTCAAGATAATAGTTAGCGCATCCTAACAGCCAGTCTCTGAAGTCGTAATACAAGCTAGACTAGTTTCAAAATTTAAAGTCACTTAGCAAGTTCTGGATGTTCGAAATTCCTCTGAAATAACTGTTGTCTATTTTACCGCTCTTCGGCTTTCAGCTAAATGTTAACGTAACATATTGATGTAACTGGTATTAAAATTTTGAGTATTTAAATAATCTTGTTTTCTAGTCAATTTTAAAGTAAATCTTTAATTTTTAAACAAATATGTTAGTCGTAAAATTAATGTACAAGATAAAATGATATAGCTCTACTTATTTAAAAAAATACAAAGTAGCGTAAGTAAATATAATTTATCACGTAAATATAAATAAAACAGTCCCAAGGAATAATAGTCATAATTTTAAGTAAGTTTACATAAATCGTATGGTCCACTTAGATTTTATATAAATCTAAATTGTTAAATGCATATACATATTTCATTGTTCTTTAGCTCCATCCATTTAAATATGGTATTAAATTTACAGGATTAAAGTACTTTTTCCGTGTAATATAGTTAATTACTCAGAAAATGGAGTGATAAAGTTGTCTAGAATATAAAGATAATAATTGATATGACTATACTAGATAATATGGTTATAACTCAAAACGTTAATTTGTTTAAGTGGCTGTAGACAGTTATCTTTTACTGGAGATATTATCCGATGTATTTAATAGTGTTTAATAGAGTGGATTGTATTTAGATAATCTTAGTATGAAACATCTTATTAAAAGATAACCAGCACACTCACTCTGCGTTTTGTAACAATTGTTTTGCAGAGGACCGAAAAATATATCTAGTTTAGTTGAACGCCCTGCCACGGATGGATTCACATACTTAACTTTAATTTAATATTGCAATTTGTATAATATATGCTTTTGAAAATGTATAGCCTATATTCACTAAATTGTGGTATTTATGTTTCATTACTCTTCAAAATCTATATTAATTACTACCAATGAACAATAATTTGAAACTACAACGGAAAATTAAATTTAAATCAATACAAAGAACGTTTCTTTTCTTAACTGTTTTAATATAAAAAAGACAATATTTAGTAGGCATATTTACAAAATAAAATTAAATACGTGACGAATATTTGAATCTTCGACAGGTTTGAGAAATTTTATTTTAGCTTTAGTTCCTATGTTATACACGTTAATAAGTGTAAGTATTTTTTTTCTTCGAATAATGCAGGCCTAAAGTTAAGTGGCATTAACAAATAACCATAACGGAAATTGATAAAAGAAAACATTATGCAATACCATTACGATAAGACATCTGAGGCCAGACAAATTTAATAGCCTCTTAAATATGGCCGGGATGCTACTCTAATACCATAGAAAAGGTCAATAGCATTACGATCGTCCCAAAGCCCGTAAAAATCTCATTCCATAATATACCAAAGTTTGGCCTACAGATATCAAAGCTTCTATAACGACCCCTTATATCCCGTCCGGAGAATTACTATCATTGCCACGTTGTTGTTTCGCCTTGTCCTAAACAATTGATATCTCTATTTGTATCAATAATACGAGAGGCAGACGTTTACGTGCATTTCGTACGTGTTTAGAATCCAGTGGCGTTGATCTCCCACGAGAAGCGGCGTGGGCTACCTTACGTTTATTGAAACTATTGATATTTGTGTAAGAATTTTGTTGTACAATATTTTGAAATTAAAATAGGATTCTTTTGCTGATATAGTAGTTAATAAATATATTTTTTTTAGTTTAATATTTCTCCGTATCGGATTGTTTTTACCCATTTCATAAAGCTGTTCTAGCAAATAAATCTCAAACTAATTAGATAATATACTCATAAATTTATTTAAACCGTTGTTACTGAACTATTGAAATAGTCAAATTATATAAAGTAATACAAACTTGTAGTTGTTTCAAGATAAATGTTCGTGCATCCCTTTGAATCCTCTATGAGCATTTCTTGAGGTTGCGGTTCGGGAGATCCAATAGCGCCCTTAGTACCATTTAATTGATTTTGTGCTACAGAAACTAATTAGACTTGAGGTTTATGTAACCGAACAGTATTAATAACTTATAGTTTTGGCCCTTGTATAATCTCGTCTCAGTAATCCATCTTTGTTAATTGAATATATTAATATTTACCCGGAGATACGTTAGCCCTATACACGATCGTAACAAATAAACTATTTATAAGCAATTTGATACTAAATTACCTCTATATGTTATAAGCGATGCCGGGTCAGTAGTAAAACGTTTAGGCATATTGGGTCGACCTAAGTGGGTTCCAATTTTTCTGTTATCTTGAGTTATTAGTGACGAAAAGTAAAGCGTATGGTATGTTTCAATTGTTTCCAATTCTATCTTGGGTGGTTATCATTCTCAAATTGAAAATAAATCGCTAAGAAACTACAGTAGAACTTAATTAAGTCGAACCTCTATAAATTGAAAACCTCCATATCACGAAAATATATTTTGTTTTCTTCCCTTCAAACACCAAAATCTTCATTCTCTATAAGTCGAAAACTCTATAACTCGGATTTTCTTGCGTCTCCCCTGATGTTCGACTTTTAGAGGTTCAACTGTATAAGTTTACTTCGTCATATTTTTAGGCTCAGCTTTTCAGCACCTTTGACCATTACTTCACCTAAAATTGATAAGATTATGATAAAACGCTAAATTAAAGAAATAAAATATTCAATAAAAACAATTAAATTGCTAACGTTAATGATGGGTTACAATAAGTTTAGTATTAAACTAAATATTTTATATAGATTAAAGTTATACATTAAAGTAGAAGTAAAATATTTCAATAACTACTACTGTTCAAATTAAATATTTTAACGCCAATCTTAATACAACGATGACATTTATAAAGTTTTTACCTAATTACTGTCAATTAGGTATAGAAATAAAATTATTTGTATTGCTATAATATAATTTCAATACAAAGTTAATTTGTGCGTATACTATCCACTCACTGATATTTATTCAGACCTCTAAGCAGCTTACAATTCGCTGTTGTTACAATATTGTATTAATAATTCAAAGCGTATTTCCTGGGTTCGTACCGTATCTCTTCTGACCAGCCAATTTGTTCTCATGGATTACCCGCTACGACCACTGATTACGCATCTTCCTATGTCTATCAATTTTTAATAAGTTTTTTAAAACGTTTCTTTGTTATTATTTTGACATATAAGTATTACTAAAATTGGTGGATATTTATTTTAATTTTTGGCACGTTATATCTAAAACTACTTTTTAAAAACTAGCAAAAAAGATAACGTATATTTATCAATATTGGAGCAAACTAAATATTTTAATAATCATAACACAATTTATCAGTTTCTATATTATACAACAAATTATATATCAAGTTAACTCAGAAAAGACTAATAAGTAATGTAATAATTACTATAAAGTTTCAAGACAATAAAACTAAATTCAGCTACTCTCGAACAAAATATGAAAGAAAATATTAATAGACATCTATAATACAAAAACTTATTTTAATACCTTTTCAGTTAGACTCAATTACTATTATTTTGTTTAATTTTATAAAAACGAAAGTTAATCAAACTTTGTATGATACACCACTTTATAACAGGTGAATGTTTAACTTACATCATTACTTTTATTTTAAAGTGCTTGATTCTACATTACACAATATAACAATAAGTAAAATAACTGTATATGAGTAAAGCATTAAGGTACATTAAGAAACATTAAGTTCGACACTTGAAACGTGAATAAAGAATAAGAAACCAATTTCCTTACTTACCCTCTGTTAAAAATACTGTTTATAAAATGGTCCCTTAAAATTATACATCGAAGAAATATACACTAAAATCTATATAAATGTTAATTCACTTAACTAAGATGTGTCGGCAGATATTTTTACACGGTTTAATGATGTGATATGGATACGGGTTGTGGAGGAAACATCAAGTATTGTGTTACGAGGCTCACTGGTCTTTATCGAGGCGAAATTTCATTATAATCGTACCCCCATTCCACCTACCCACCATTCAATTGGAACACCTTCATACAATTGGGAGGGTTGCCTCAATGGGTTGTCGGATGAAATTTCTTAACATTCTTCGCTCATAATGAGCGGAGCCTGTCGTGCAATGGGCAGCAGTAACGGTGTAATTGTATTGCGAAACGAGATCGAAAGATATTAAGGGAGATTAAAATCCGCTTAATGAACCCGCGTTATAAAATTACAGGTTTTAATACTTCCCCGATTCACGGGATTCATGTTTTAACAGTAACGGCGTAATTAAAGTAAGTTTTGGTTAAGATAATCTGTATGTATATTCTCCAAAATATTTTAAAATCTTATCCAAACTTTTACCCGCGGTTTCGCTCGTGTTAATATTGATTTTGTTAATCAACCTGCATGACGCAATAAAAAGTTTTATACAAAGTATATCCCTCTATTTACCTAAACTTTATTAAGTTTTTTTCAAAAAAAGTCCTCATCGTCTCTAACGTCCCATCTACCTAAATACCAAGGGTTTCCAAAGGGTGCAACGCGGCGCCCTGGTACGCCGTAGAGAGTGAATGTGGGCGCCGTGAAGCAATTCTCTTTACCATTCTCTGAAACCCCAACTTGAGTGTTCGCGAGTACAAAATAAATAACTTAGTTTATATACTTATATGTTATTGAATTGTATGTTTTAAGGAATTTCTATGGGGCTTTTACTCAAATCCCTAGAGAGAATTTGATAGAAGAATAATGTTTCCCTTACATTGTTACTTCCTCTTAATAACACTAAAATACGTACTTTATAAATTATGTAGACCAAATTTCAAATATATATGCACTGAAAATTATTATTTCTCATATAAACTTTAGCACCTATTTTCACACCCTCAGCGATGAAGTTTTCAGAAACCCTTTTTAAACGATGCCTATGAAAAATCAACACCCACCCTAAATTTCACGATTTAGTACTTTGACCTGAGACGATGAGTCACTGAAATAAAGCATTTTATTTTATATAAAGCAAAAAAACTACAGAGACTTTATAGGCTACAATGTAAAGCTAGACACCTATAAATCAAAATAATTTGAAATAGGTGAGTAATGAAAAACATTGTATAAATCGTTTATCAACATTTATAAGTTACATTCAAGTGATTCACCAGATAATAAAGACATCGTTACAAAACTGGTTTGGACGTTTGAATAAAATCTACTGGAACACGCTTTAGTCAGTTTTAAAGGAAGAAAAAGTTGTTAATGACGTTTTTAGTCTTATGAACTTGTTTAGGCCGTACAAATAAAATATTACTGTTTGTTTTACATACATGTACAACTTTACTAACAACATTGATTTATTTCTCATATGAAATAAAAGATAAGACAAAACCAAGTGAATCGATTTGGTCTCTTGGTTATAGACATACTAATTATATTAGTACTAGATTTTACGTGCGGCTTCGCTCGCGTTAATATCGATGTTGTCAAATAATTCGAATGACGCGATAAAAAGTTTCATACAAAGTTTATTTCTCTACATACCCCACTTCCAATAAAGATTTCGGGAGAAAAAGTAGTCTATCTCTGTCTCCGGGGCCCCATCTATCTCTGTACCAAAATTAATTACAATCCATTCAGCGGTTTAGGCGTGAAAGAGTAACAAACAATCACACAAACTCACTTTCCCATTTATAATATTAGTATGATGATTACTTTCAGTATTGTTTGTAATTTCTAAATAACGTATGGATTGTTGTCTATCATCTTATAGGTACTGTGTGTAACACTTGCAATACTGAAATGTTTACGTATGTCATTTTCTCATATGAGCAAGTGTATATATATAGTAGGCGTGATAGTAAAGAACTATATCTAATTGGGTATGGAGCACTGTGCACATGGTGACAAAGGCGACTCAGAGTTTTTCTTTCGGTTTGTTCTTTTTCTGAATCAATCAATGTATGTCCTGTTCTCGAAAGGCTCACGGGCCAGCATGCCATGACTGTAGGTGGATCACCGAACTGTCAGTGGAGTTCGTATTTTTTACTATATTTACAATCAAGCATTACCATAAGATATTACCAGTAATGTAATCCAAAAACTCTACCAAAAGTTGTTTTATAAGCCTTATTTTGAAGTAATTGTATATTTTAAAGCATCTAGATTTTACTTCCATATATCATCCATATCCACTTAAATCCATCAGATAAAAAGAAAATACGCAACATGTTTAATTCGATATTCTTGAAGTATTATATGAAAGCGGGGAGAATTTCAAATGTTTATTTACTCCATCGGATCCACTGTCAATTGAACAAAAATCGCTCTGTCGTTTAAGCGATCATTAATCATTTCATATAAATTTTGAAACCCGTCTCTAGGTCTGTGTGAATAAGTTTATATTATCACGATATAGGGTACATATTTTATAAAATTGTTTATATATACCTAACCAGATTACATGTTAGTATTTCACTATCTAATATAGCGTTGACTTTTTATTGACACCAACAAAAGTAAACCTGACCGTGAACTAATAGTATAGTTTTTTTTAATACTTTAAAACTTTAGCAGTACGGCCACAACTTCATCCGTTGTTAAGTGATAATGTAGTCCAAGATGGTGGACACACTAAACCTAGTGGAGGAACTGGCTCTCAACTGCAACTCACACCTTTATTCTTCCTTCCTTTATTCTTTTCCTCGGAAAAAGTACTTTTTTTGGGGTGAAAAGTACCCTCTACCCTTTTCTGTACCATTGACATGTATACAAGATAGCTTGTAATATTCCTCGTGAATCTGATTGTCATATCTAAAAACAATGTTTCCAATCCAACTAGTAGTTACACAGATTAGCGTTACTAAACGAATAAAAGACTTTATCTTTAATCTGTTAGTTATAGCTTTTCCATTTAAATAAGTAAATAAGTTTTCAGAAGCAATATTTAGTCAATTTTAAGCCCAAACTTGCCCTATAGATAGGTATAAGTCAATGATAAAAAATAATGTGATAAATTATTTCTTAATCTCAAAGTTTTAATTAAATACTAGCTTTTACCTGTGGCTTCGCTCTCGTTAATTATTCGACGATACGATATAACGATTTAGTCAAACAAATCGGATGACGTAATTAAAAGTTTCAAACTAAGTTTATCCTTCTCTTTACCCCACTTCCGATAAATTTTTATCACGACAAAAAGTAGCCTACCACCGTCTACAAGTTTCCATCTATCTCTATACCAGAATTCATCATAATCGATTCTGCGGTTTAGGCGTGAAAGTGTAAAAAACAAACAAACAAACCCACTGGCATATGTATAATATTAGTAATGATTTTAAATCATTCGTATGCGCTTATGAGGTTACTTGACAATGTAGTTAGATACGTATTCAAAATGTTATAGAACTTTATATTACGCCACCCTTCTCATATTCCGTTTTTTGATGATCCTATCTATTTAATTCATCTCTGGACTCTTTCAAGGGGCGAACCCTGACCGCATTCAACGACTGATATCGGTCACATGACGAAGGCTCCGACCTAGAGATTGAAGTTAAATTTAGTAGAAGACATTTATTTAGTTATTCAATGATATCCAGGGTAATCGTCTACGAGGGTAACTGAATAACCAACGTGGATTATCGTTGTGATAACGTAATGGATTAGTTTCAAAGCGGGTCTATCAGATATGAATACAAAATTTGTTTTCACTGTATTTATACTTTTAAAGATAATAAATTTGGCTTACCGTAATGCACTGCCATCTTTATTAACATTGTAAAGTGAAAAATGAATACGCCAATCTTAAGAACTACCAGTCGGATCTTAAAAAAATCTTATTGTATATGATAGAGCAATTCTTGAGAAAGGCTTACGGATATTTAACATCACACTACCAGCAATACGAACAAAGCTCTTTGGAAAAAAGTTATAGAAACGAGTAAAATTATCAAATAATTTTTAACTCCATGCGAACGAAATCGCAGGCACAACTAGTCTCATTATATCTGTGAATTGAATAGCAAAATATTGATTATAATTTTAGAATGGATTTCCGCTTTTTTTTATATCGTCTTATTATAGTATTGTTACACTTCTGAATATTTCTCAAAGGAACACTTTGTGATGGAACCTTATTTTATAATGGTTGTCTAGATAGCTAATTATTTCATATTAAAAATCGTCAACCATCTATAAGTATTGCCCGGCAGCTATCTAAGTAGCGTGTTACCATTTTGGATCACAGTGTGTCTTAAAATTAAGTGAGATTGTATGGGAAAACGCTAAAATCTATAAACACTAAAACTAGTTCGCATACACTATTTTAGTGATTAATATTTGTAAAGATACACAAATAAATGTTAAATAGTATTTTTTTTGTTTATTTCAAATATAAAATTTAACATCTTTCATCAAACTTCAAATATTTCTAATTTATTATTAACTACTAGCTAACCTGGCACACCTTGTTCTGCCTGTTCATCATATTAACTACAGCGTCATCTATAGCGTTGTGGTCACTTCTCGAGATAAAAATTATCCTATCTCTTAAGTGGGATCAAACTGCAAACAGTGTGCAAAATTTGAATAAAATTGGTTCAGTAGTTTAGGAGTTCATCGCGGATAAACAACGTGACATGAAAATTTTATATATAAAGATAATTACCGACTAATTGGAATAATTGTATATCTATCGAAATATAAATGTCAGTTTGATACATGATATAATTATAGAAAAAAAAACTATAATTTCAGTTCTTCACGGTCTGTCATTACATTTTGATATGAAAATATCTAATTGAACGTTATTTGGAAACAAATTGCGAAATAGTACGTTTGTATCTAAGAAATGAAACAACAATTAAACCTCATAATTATTTTCGATGTCACACGGGAAGGGCAGTCTATGTACCCTTGCCAGTTGCCGCATACAACTATGCGGTTTTCATTACACGAGGTGTGCTTAATGCCATCGGGTTGCGTAATAGTCTCTACTACCATTAAGTTACCCCACAACACACAATTTTTTTAATGTAAACTTGGCAAGAAAAATTGTCATTCCTATTGTTAAATAGGCGTACGTGTTGTCGTTTTTTACATCCCCATTATTTTGTTTTATGGACGCAATTATATTTCAAAACAGAAATTTGACGTTTGTTGTTCCATTAGATTTATTATTTTATATCTAACCTTAATTATTTTATAATGGTTATTAGCTTCGATACATAACTCATATAAAGAGTTAGTAAAATGCCATAGATTTAAACAAATTAAGATCATCTAACATTATAATTTTTTTACATCTGCAATTAGAGTAAAGGATAGACTCAATACTTTCGTGTTTAAAGTTATGGTTTTATGTGGCTTTTTGGATATCGTTCGGAATTTGTTTGATGTCTCGCAACGGTTAAAACGATTATCTAGAAATTTATTACCCGCCGGGTGGCGTACGGTAGAACGCGTAACACAAATTTAGGCCTAAAGTCTAGGCCTAATTCATCGCTCACGTATTTTATGATACAGTAATAATTTACGAGCTGTTTTCGTGTTTCGAAAAGTAAACGAATTGTGCCGGTGTTATATGTTTTAGATTTGCGATGATAAATTTACAATTTTCTTTTTCCTTGCAGAAATAAATCAGGAAACAATGACGTGCGTGAAAATAAATATCTAACTTTTTTTTAAATATTTTTTGGTGTTGTGTGATACAAGTTATAATGTATTCAATAAATTCTCGGACTATCAGTGCCTTGACAATTATGGCTCGTTGGTTTATCTTCTTGATTATCTGCGTGGGATGGCAAGTACGTTCACAGATGGTGCAACAGACTTCAGAAGTGGACAGTTCGTATAATTTTTATTACGAACAGCCATGTTGTTCCGGCACTGTCATTAAAAGCAAGTATCATGTGAGACATAGACGAGGTAAGTTTGTATAAACAATGTTATTTATATAAGACAAAAAAAACAATTATATTCCTTTCAAAATATATTACATTATGTCATCCTGAGCATTTGAACATAGAGTTTTATGGGTTCATGAAACTTAATATAATCCAATATCTAGTTTACGTCCTATATAACAATCTAGTTGATCTCCGCGACTTGACATATCCTGTTCAACCGTTAGTGATAGTAAAATATGTTAGAAAGCAAAATATATATACAAAAATAATATCGATTTTGTGTTTAGTGTTGGAGATCTGGTAACGAGTACAAGTTCTATATATATATATATATATGTTAAACAACATCGCTAGTGTTAAAAAAAAATACAATATTTGGTGCATTTTTTTTACCGACGTAGTGTTTGACCACAACATGTCAAACGATAATGTGGCTTCACATAGCAATGTGCTATAGCCTGGTCATAGAAACTGTCAATCGAATCAGAAAATAGGTATTTGTTCAAGATGAGAGAAACTAAGAAATTGTTCAATTCATTGTATACATGATAAATTAGGACGTGTCAGCAAATTACTACTGAAAATTGTAGACACCTTATGTCAACTAAGTACTGTGGTTATTAATTTATGTTTTGGTTTTCAATTATAAAGTGATTAATTTTAACCTTTCCAAAAATTAATTATGTTAATATGTGTCAAATAATTCAATCTTAAATAAACCTGCTGATTATCATCCTTTTTGAATCATTATCGTGATGCATGTCGTTTCACACTACAACAAATAATACGTACAAACGCACACACGCTCGTGATGTACGTACTCATGTCACTAACACATTCAAAGTTGAGACGCTCAAGGGTACATGGTGTGGTGTGAGATGGAAATATTAATTTCAAGAAGTGAAAGTGAGACAACCGATTCCTTTTGTTTCATTGCCCTCCCTGTAATGACTACGGGAATGAAGATTTTAATACAGTTGTTGTTAATACTGACGTTTTCTGTTGTATTCGAATTTCTCGAGTAGGGTAGTCGTTATGTATAAAAAAGTAAGGTATATATCTTGATAGGTTCATGTATTATACCGTTTTATAATGCATATATTAATATTTATTTTCATTTACAATGAATAAATTAACAAAGTAATTGCATATATAATATGTGTCTTTCGGATGACATGTTCCACAGACTAGTAATAAGTAAATCGTCCCAGTACACATGAATAGCAATATATATAAAATTAAATTAAAATGTATTGTTACTGGCTAAATGTTAACTAAAAGAAACTGAGAATTGTTATAATTTCTGGGCTAGACAGTGTTATACGATTGGGTATGTTTTATTATTAAAGACAATAGATTATAATATATTTTAGGAACAGACAAAGTTTTAAAGACTGAAGAAATTAATAAATGTATTTATAAGAAACCTAATATTATGTCATTATTATATCCTATTATAGTAATTAATCTTGGATATCTAAAGGTATTTTTTAAAAACCAACATCAAAACAAATTTTATAATTCACTCGAGTCACAGTCTTGCCTTTTTCAAGTACCGGAGTTCCTCTAACATATAACTTGGTTTTTAATGACACATTAAATATATACTAGTATTGTTGATTAAATTTATATAATCACTATAAATAAACAAAATAAAGTATATTTTAAAAGCCATTTCATGTCCACGACTCAGTTCTCTTTTTTCCTTTATTCGCGCATGATCGTAAAATCCATTCTTAGTAGGTGTCTACGTTGTGACGAATTTGCATGTCAAATTTTAGATCAACAAGTCAGGTTATTTTTAGAAATATCGTGATGAGTCAGTGGTAAATCGCAAATACTGAGAGGAGGAAGACTTCTAGTAAAAATAATTCTTTCGTGCTTAATTTTTAATGACAATATTAGTCAAAGTTACATATTTGTCCCCGACTGGATCGTGACCGCCATACACTTAGCTCTTACAATCTTTTGGTTTGTCATGTTTTGGAAATCAATCATTGTATTCTCAGCTGCCGACAGATTTATAGATCATTACTATATCATCAAACCCAGATGGGTTTCTGATCTTTAACAATGTCCGCTATTGTTATTGTACTGTACTGTATCTTAAGTATTTAAAAATCTTATAAATGGGGCGACAACTTTTACATTATGGGTAACATTTTAGATGGGGCTTGATAAATATGATAATATGAGGTACTTTAATACCAGCATCTTTTCAGTTATCTCATAATTATCAAAACATTGCAAAGGTGAATTTGTAAGAGAAAATATTATAGTGTCGAAATAAAACAAGTTTTGCAAGAAAAAATGTTTTTACCTGCAGATTTAATGTTTGTTACTGTTATTCGATAATACAGATATTCCACTAGGACGCCTTCACTATACCAGAAATGAGAGCATATCATCTTACCGGGTTTGATTCCACTTTGATTCGTGGATGATGATTGTTTCCGAGTCAAGATTACAAGCTCATGTCGAGATTGAAATCTAGAAATCACGTTTCATCCGTTGTTATAAACCGTGGTTTAGATTGGTGACCAGGAGCTTCTTGCCACAGTTCCAAAGACCATCGAAGGCTATTTAGTGTAAATTAGAAGCGTTCCAGGTACTTCACATTCAGGTACTTTTTCATGATCAAGAAATTATTCAAAATTATATGCGCATTACCTGTTGAAACTAACTAAAACAATGAATTCAACTTTTATAATCATTTCTCCAGCAATTGCTGTTGCAGGGCATTCAGAGATGAAGTCAATTTTATATTGGTATATTTGCACGATTAAATTCAGCGGGGGCTAAATTCATGTTAGTGGTAATGTTCAATTATGGAATGTCGCAGAACGATTACTCTTAATCTATCCCGTAATTATTAATTGTTATTTAAATATGCACTTAGATTTTTTTTTTGTCAGCATGATATATCCTATAATAATAAATATGCTTCTTCAAATAAATTATAAGATATATTTTTTTTGTTTTCTAACAGATAATTCAGTTTGCAAGCCTATATTTTTTTTGGTTCCAAGAATTAGTCCTGTACCTAATCTTACTTATTATAGATTGCCACTCAAACTGGTTGTGAGTTCGATGGGACTGAACATCATTCGAAGAACCATAGTATTTTTTAACTTCAGTGCACAAATTGTTAAACATTCCTAGTGAGTCCTCTTCTACATGTTATAAGAAACTCCTGAGCTAAATATAGTTATAGTAAAATCATCGATTTCCATAAAATATATATAATATACGACGAAAGAATGACTAAATACTTAATACACGACTAAATAACACTAATAATACATACTAAATAACACTTAACAACTCATAGGTTTTAGATTTGTTATTATAACTTAATTAAAAGTACTTTTTCATAAATTACTCTTTTAGGCAGGCATTAGAAAAAGCTTCTACCACCATGCTTTGTTTTCAAGGAGATGTTTCCTTTACAGAAAGCTCAAGTTATTGCAGAGATTCGAACTCACGTCCATTGATGTGGTGTCCGTACAAGCTACCACTGAACTATGGGTGCACTGATTTATAATATATAATATATAGACCACAAAAACTTTGTTTTCGAAAACAAAGAGGTGGCTTCGAAAAAATTAACGCGAAATGTTGAACTTAAAATATTTCTTCGTGATTATTAATACAGTTTCAATCATTTTCTATTAATTGCATTTGGTGTTAAACAGTAAACATATTATGGGCATGAGTGTTTTCCGTTGTATTAATATGCAGAATTAACCGCGTCCATTAAACTATGCATGTTTAAACTGATCGCTCGAGGCTTAATTTCAATTTGTTATTTTGGAACTAATTATCTTCTACACTAGTAATCTTCATTGGTAATACGTGTATTAACATTTCAAACATACAAATATACGTCTAAAACAGCGTATATATACTCATCCTTATCAATATCTATATTATAAACGGCAGTCAGAGTGTGTATTATTTCGTTTAAAACTACAGAAATACTCAACCGAGTTACATAGTTCTTTTATAAACTATAGTTATATTATCTGGGCAGCTTTTGGTATGTTTATTGTAATTTTTTATAGAAAAGTTATATGGCTATAATAGAAAATGTTAGCAGGAATTCTACCATGGACATAGTGATTTTGTCGCTGTAATAAAGTAATCTTAGATGTGACGAAACTTTTCTTACGGAGAAACATAATTTTAGATTAATATTTTTTATAAAAGTATAACTGTACAATTTTTATTAAAAATAGCTTAGTATGTAAGCAGTTTACTTTGAATTAAACAACATAAATATTTTTTTTAAAAAGCTGGCCGTAAATTTGTCATATTAGCCTTCAATATGTAAAATATATACAATTTTCTAAACATAAAGAAATATGCAAAAAAAGTTATTTTCATTTGAATATTTTAAGTTCACAGCTTAATGAAACAATTTCGGCTTAAACACGAAATTCCACTTAAATCCGGACCTTAAAATTTTATTTTATTCATCATAGACTTATTTACTAAAGTAACCCTTTCATCAAACGGCTATTCAACATAAAGTCCATAACGTACGAACAACTTTTGTAAAACATTGCCCTTACTAATGACAGACCAAGCTTACAGCGTTTGTCCATCCTCTCGTTTACTACAACACTAAGGAATCGTCCCAAACTTATTCATCCCTTTTAGGACCCTGACCATCGTTCCAAGGCTTTCGCCCTTGTAATTAGCAACGCTTCTAATTTCCGTGACATTTATGTACATAGTAAATTAATGTTGACATTACAAAACGTAATGACTTTTGTGAACCGCAAAAATAAATATATTTTATGTTTTCCATTTTTAAAATAATATCCATGACACTGGTTCTGTAAATTAAATGCATAGAATCTTTTGGTAAAAATTGGTTAAGACCAAAAGGAGTGCAGGTTCATTGTGTTTGATTATCATCACGGTCACAATAAATCTACGATTTACAATGGCCTATGTACAAAATTGCATTTAAACCACAACATTACCAAAATAATATTCTATGCGCATATTAAGGATTGATTTGCCTCCATTCGTAACTGTATTATGGTAATAGGTGAGAAGCTAAACAGTAGATCGTGTACAAAACCTTTTTTTTTTTTAGTAGAATTATACTCATCAGTTCCGTAGTATTTTTTTATCTTTCGCAGAGAAACTAAACACAGATTTATCATATTGAATATTATCACATAGAAGTTTAAAATAAGTGCAATTTGTGAACTATCATACGTGAATTTAATAGGTTGATTGGAAAAAAAATAAGGTGGCATAAGACATGTATGCGAGGCGTGCAGCTGACGCCAAAAATATGGGCATATTATGATGTCCCTAATCTACTTTACGGTTGGATGGACGGGAGGCCTCTGTCGATAATAATAAACGACTTAATATGCCCGATAATCGGTTTTGCTATTGCAAAACATCCGTGATTGACACTTTTGATGACGTTTGAGCTGAACCCAACACCCCTTGGTACGAAATCCCGATCGTTTCCTATTACACATATACGTGTTGACGAGAGGGGAAAACATGCTTACTATTTTGGCTTTAAATAGAATGAGAAATCCTATGTACAACACTTGAATGATGGGGAATAAATTAGTACAACATTTACTAATGTGATAATATTTACTGTGGCGAAGTGGTAGGCACATTGGAAATCTAATTTCAATAGTATAGTTACTTCATTTGTGATCAGATGATCAAAATTAGCTCAGAAAAATTGTTACTACATTGTCACCATTCGCACATTAATATTTTACTAAAAGTAAACTTATGTAGAAGTTTACAATAAAGTCTACTTAAAGAATTTGTGCACAACTCAAACATTATTTAGATAAATCTTAAAACTTACCTAGCTTCATATTTATGGAAGCTTATTTATAAAAAAAAAATGCTTAATTATTAACTACATCATTTTCAAACTTAAATTAAAGTGTCTGTAAGAAGCATATTTATGACGTAAATTAAACGTCATCAATGTATGACTTTGAAATGCCACAATAATAATAAAACAATTTTGTATTTTATAAAACATTTCTTCAATATTACATTTTTAATTGCTAAGTGACCGTTAACTGAAACAGTTGAGTGAATTGTGAGCTGACTGCATGAGTCTGAGAGGCAAATGTCTAAGCTAGCAAAGGACTTACAAAAAATACACGATTATTGAAAAACAGAGCGCACTCAGTCGGGCAAAGAAAAAGTAAAAAAAGATTCACACAATAAGCGAAAGAGGTATACCGTAGCACGTTCTGGGTTGACGAAGCTTGAAGTATGGCTTTGACTGTTGATTTGTTAACAATATCTTGTTTTCATCAGTATTCACTTACTAATTATATACAAACTTAATTTGTTATATTCCATGGAATGAAATTATGAGTTGTTTACATTTACAGCATAGTTTTATAGTAGTTTATACGTCACAGGTGATCACTAAAAGAGATGATCTATACATAGGGGCGGGTATGAAATACTATGTTATGTTTGATTATGAAAATCCAACGGCAGAAGTGTAACTAACAGACGGTTACGTAATGTACAAATAAACATGATTGTATATTAAAATTTAGTTAAATAAGTAATAGGTACTTTACACGTATTGGAAACTGGTAAAACTATATTTCTATTTTTTTGTTGCGTAAAGATAATCGATTAATATTTAATCGTAGTGTCCCTTTAAAAAATGGACTTATGTATTTTTAAGTTATAGCAAAAAATATATACCTACGTGTAAAGTTTTCTCTACAATATTATTAGTGATACGTAAATATGTGGAGTATTTATTTCTTAAGTCTATTATTACTGTTGCTTTAGCTATATTTGTGTATATTACCTGTACCTGCTATTTAGTTCGTGTGAACAGAAATTACGTTATGAGTATTTTTATAAAAAAAAGTTAACTCTATATGCGTAGTACTATTAAAATAAGTATTACTAATAATATAACAGATCTTTTATATAGATATTGATGCTCAATATGGTTTCTATAATTACAGTGTATACTTGAAACAAGCGACTGACGGTTTAAGAAAGCGAGCATCTACTATTATAATTACGATTAATCTATTACAGTTGTAATTTTTTCATGAATAATATAAAGCTTTTCACGAAATAAGTATTGACAAATAATAACACACTAACGAATATTAATAAGTCAGAAACATGATCACTGAAATGGGATTTGAATGAACGTTTTATATGTCATTAGGAAGTTTTGCACTTTACTACCATAGACAAATAGAATATGCTTTAAATTTTAAATTAAGATGTCAGCTTTTAAACAGAAAAAAATTAATCAAAATATACCTAGTAATTCATTTATTACAACAATAATTTACACTTCTATTTTTTATATCTATACTGAATCAATCTAGTTGTATTATAGGATAAACAACACCTATATATCAGTTATTAGCAAAATCTGTGCAGTAGATTTAGAGTCATGTACAAGGAGATAGACATAATAATTGAAAATAAAATCGCCTTTTTGTCCTCTAAATCGCTAACAAAGTACATAATTGTTTATAATTACCTATCAAAAAATTCTTAATATACCGACATGAATGTTACAGTTTATTTTATGTTTAATTTCCTAGCTGACCCAATAAAAGTTAAGGTATCGAAGTTTCTATAAAATTATTTTTTGATCATTTTGTAAATTTTATAAAAAGTTATTGAGAAATGGAATAGCATAAACGTATCATTTTTATTAATTGTTTAAGTAAATTTTTCATTGCCTGAAAATATTATTCCAACTATTGCTAACATAAAAAGAAACCGGTTTACTCGGCCTCCAGTGATGCGCTAGTGAAATTAAAATTATATTTGTATAAATTGAAACAAAATCATTATATATACAGTGTATACATCAAATAGCGATACTTAAGGGTCTGCATATTTTATGGCGATATTGAGAGTTCTCTTTGATTGTGGAGAAGATATCATTGTCTACTAATTTGGACGTTTTAGGGACTTTCTTGTTTTCTATCTTATTATATAATACATTCACATAAAAAACCTTAAGCATTTATAATTAAATTGGATATTAAGTGAATATAAGTGTTTGTGGCCACACCTCGCTAAGCATACATGCTGTTTAGGGCTCCAATTACTATACACATATCTCAGATAGACGATACATTTCGATGATTTTCTTTCTATAGTCGAGAGGTTTAGCATTATGGCCACAATCTCACCTGATGTTAAGTGCTGATATTGCCCAAAATGTTGGACACACTAAGCCTAATAGAGGGACAAGTGCAACTGCCGGAACACACCTATAAGTATATAGCGGCATATTTTCAACATGAGGGTTGTAGCTAGCCAGGCAGGCATTAGGAATAACCCTACCACCATGCAATCTGCATTGTTACCAAATAAATAAAATGTTTCTAGCAATTTTATATTCAGTAGTCGTAACATTATACTTTTAGTTAGATGTCAACCTCCCATTGTGCTCTGTAGACGATATAAGGGATGACGTTACTTATTTCGAGTATAGGTGCGCCACAAAACATTTTGCTCAAAATTTAGTCACGTAGCCGTACAAGGGGTGTCCCATGTCACATCTTCAAGCTATCGCGATCGGCCATTGTATTCTCAGGAGACAAAGGGTTGAGGACGTTTGGAGAAAGCTTACCTTCGTCAAACCAGTTTTTTAAATCAAACACTTAGGTATTCGGATTATATTGATCAGGTATATTTTTGTATATCATAAAGAATGAGTAACATGTCCCACCACTTAGCAACATCTTTTTCTGGAAGAAACGGCTGTTTGATTACTACGCTAACCCATGACGACGTATTAAAAATAGGATATAATTTTACCACATACATATTTCTGAAACATTTGCATTTCCTTACGATTCTTTCATGCACTGTTAAATGAGTGATACTAAAATAAATCAAAAGCATATATGTAAATGGACTTCATAAAATTAGTTAGTACTGAATCAAAAACCGAAGTGTCAAGTTCACCGAATGAAATGTAATTATCATGCTTTATTCAGTTTTAAGTTTTTTTTTTAATTTATGGGTTTAACGTCATGGCTACAACCTCACCTAATGTTAAGTGACGATGTGGCCCAAGCTTGTGAACATACTAAGCTTGTGGAGGGACCGGCTCTCGAATGCAACTGCCGACACACATGTATAAGTATTTGGCGGTAGATTTTCAACTTGAGGATGGTATCATCGAAGCGATGATAGCTCAGTGGTTAGTGTGTACGACTTTGCGTCAAGGGACATAAGTTCGAACCCAACCACCTACAATGAGCTTGAGCTTTCGGTGAAGGAAAACATCGTGAGGAAACCATAGCATGGTGGTAGGGCTTTTTCTGATGCCCGACTGGCTAGCTACCACCCTCAAGTTGAAAATCTGCCGCCAAATACCAATAGGTGTGTTCCGGCAGTTGCACTTGAGAGCCAGTCCCTTCACAGGTTTAGCGTTCTGCCATCTTGGGCCGTATCGTCACTTAAGATCAGGTGAGATTATGGCCATAATGCTAAACCTTAACTATAAAAAAAAAGCCAGACGAGGATTAGAATAAGCCCTACAACCATGATATGGATTCAGCGCGATATTTTCCTTCACGAAAAGATCAAGCTCATTGCAGGGATTCGAACTCATGTCGTTTGACGCAGCGTCCGTACATACTACCACTTAGCTTTCATCGCGTATTTAGAATTACTTCTAAGTATTATATCACAATGTTTTTTGTTTCGATTTATATTATAAGCTGTGTAACTTCTATAACTAACGCTTTCGCTGTTAAATTTATAATAATAAGCTTATTGTCTAAAATTTTACTAACCGTTATAAACGCTTTGTAAGCCCATTAGATTATTAACTTAACAGACGATCACCCATCCATATTCTACTGTACACGAAATTACGTACTGAAAAAATGAATTAATAATAGGTCATTGCTTAAACTCTAAACAGTATCACCCGTACATAGACGTAAAAATATTTATGTTCCAAAAAAGTCATTATGATAAGACAATGCCCATTCAATTCATGATTATAAATTTATTTTAGATTACCGAGTAATTTATTTGAACCTTCCTTACAGTGATAGTTTTTGTTAATAGAATTTTGGAGTTAATTGGTGACATAAATATATCGTATTTATTAGTTAAGTGAAAATATATTTAATACAACGAGCAGTGCTACGAAATATAACTTTACAAGCTGTGTTCGCGACATCGTTTGAGTAAAAGTAAAGTCTTATTTAATATTTTTTTCCGTGTCTGTAATTTTTTCAATAGAGTTTTGCTTCTTTTGACGGTTAGCGTGATGTTAAATCGTTCAAAGCCTTTTCAAATGATCGTTCTATCAAATATAAAAATAATTTTTGATTCCGACTGATAGATTTTAAGATTAGCGCGTTTAAATAAACAAACTTTTCTGCTTTATAATTCGTTTTATAATTAATATTTTATAATTAGTTAATATAAATTCGTGTTTGTGAACGAATTTTTGTTCCATATTACATGCTTAGTTAGATGCCTACAGTCACACCTTGAATATGATTTATAATCTGATAATAAAAATATATATTAAATATAATATATAGAATATGATAATAAAAAGTTATTATATCTAGATATTTTTGTTATTTACCAGTATTGTCCGCGAGTTTATTTATATATCACTAATTTATCAATTTATTTACATATATGTTATTGTTCTATTTATATGATAATCAAAATAATGTAATTTCTCTTGTATAGTGTGATTTCTTACTTAGCTATAGGAGTGTTTTATGTGAACAATCATAAACTCGCTAATATATCATGTAAATTTATATACTACATTGTCGCACAATGTGTGGCTTTTCGCAAATTATAAAGCAACCATTTTGGAAAATATCAGCGATGAAATTACAGTGATAACGGGTTCAGCTCGTAGGAAAAATTATATCGTGAACTGTGTGAATATAAAACCGTTTCATTTTGTTGCTGATACAAAAAAGATAAATGAACTTGAATATTTTATAGACTAAAAAATAGCATAGAATTATTGTAATATAATTATTCGCATAAAGTATTCGACGTCAGCATTCCCTTGCTCTTTTCAATAGGTCCAAAGGGTAAAAACCTGTTAATAAATACTCAAAGTTGTTAATAGGGAATTAAAAAATAAAGTTTTTTTTATAGTTAAGGTTAACCTTTATGACCACAATCTCACCTGATGTTAAATGACGATGTGGCCCAAGATGGTAAAATCGCTAAGTCCAGTGGAGGGACTGGCTCTCAAGTATAACTTCAGGAACACACCTATAGGTATTTGACGGCAGATTTTCAACTTCAGGATGGTAGCTAGTCTAACGAGCATTAGAAAAAACCCAACCACCGTGTTATGATTTCATCAAGACGTTTTCCTTCACCGAAAGCTCACGTCCCTTGCCGCGGCGTCCGTACACACTTTCAACTGAGCTTTTAGCGCGTAAATTTCATTGTCATTTATTTCAGATTATTATTTATCTATGAAACAATAACTTGTTTAGACTAAGTTGGTAAATTAGAGGCAAATTTATAGGTATTCGGTAACGAAGTGAAACTCACATAAATTCATACTAACTGCTTAAATATTCATAAATGAACCTACTGATGAATACCATAAAATTTGTTTCATTGTTCAGTTGAACAATAATAATTGCATTACGCCCAGGAGCGTAATTCCATCGATAAGTTCAATTTATGCGAATTGTTATTGCGAGGTAATTAATAAAATTATTTTAATTTCAGTAAATATAAACAGTAGAATGATAAATTTTGATAATTGCAAACAATCGAGTGTGTCGTGCTCATATTAACTAACAGTATAGCGTGTGTACTTTAAAAGTGAATCAACTTTATTATTGGTAAATTCCATTTTGTAATTACTAGTACTATTGCAAACATACTTTACGTCTAAAATATGTATTTACATACTTGTGCGTACGTAAATAGTAATGTTCATGACAGTTCATGGTTATCCTGAGATTATTTGTAAAATTATTTTCACCGATTTGTAAAATATAGCTAAATTCAGGAAATTATCTCATGACTATGTTAGTTACAACAATGTCAAATATTACTTCTCCGAGTTTTACACGCTAATAGTTACAGGTCTGAAACGCTGGCAATGGCATTCTCGTTAATTAGTTAGAATTGATCGTAGTTCACCCTAAAGTGCAGCTGCATTTGAGTAGAAGCCACCTACTATTCTTAGGGATCTTGGGCTACGTGCTATTTTAATATCAGGTAAAGCTATAATCAAATGTAAATAATTCACAAACAGTTATGTAAAGGAAATAGCTATTTGTTCGATAGCATTAAATAATTAAAAAATCTTTGATTTAGGTTCTGCAAAGAGTAATTATTTACACCCAACTAACCGTCAGTTGGAAATATATTTTTCTTTGTAAAGAAAATCTTTCAAGATACGCAGATCGGCTGCGAATAAGATCGCAAGGTAAAATAAATAATTTAGACGTTAACTTAAATATTACGCTTAGAGAACCGTACGCTGTGTTCAAAGATATTGTAATAAAAGTCTTTTTGTTCACTTTGAAAATTTTAGGAACACTAGTAAAACGCTTATTATCGGAGACCTCCGTATTACCCATTGTTGCTGGTTCGAAATTCTTGCCGTCTAGCTAAATTTTCAGTCTTTGTTGGAACACTTGGAAACCGAAGCTCAAGGGTTGCTTAATCCTGCTCTACCGAACCTTTTGTGTTCTATTAATCAATACTTTTGGAAACTGCATCTATAATAGTCGGTACTATTTACTTGGATTTTTATATAGTTTTACTAGGACTAGGATTAGGATTAGAACTAGACTAGGATTTTTATTAGTAGTGACTCGTATTTTTTTGCTTTGATAAATCATCACATCAGAACGTTGACAGATTTATGGTAAAGATACATTTTAAAAATTAGGCAAGATTTGACAAAAGACACTTCTAGAAGATAACTCGAAAAACTCGCCTATGATTATTATACTATATTATATTATATTATACCAATTCGTGTCAATTTTTAATGGGAAGGTAATGCAAATTTGCATTCTGTACGCTTTAAAATTATTATAGAAATATGCAGTCTTGTTTTGTAGTACACAGTAAAATTATTAAAAAAAAAAAAAAACAAAACGAAGTAGCATTTCATCATTAATAAAGTGAATTTTGATATTATTTTTGATATTATTCTTTACTAATCACCGTAAAATAACAATAAAATTATTATATATATAATTAAATATTTCCTGGAAATTGAGGTATAATAACATAGTATGTAACCTTAGAAGATTAGTTTGTTTATAATTTGACTACCATAAAATTAAAAACAATGCCTTACTTGTTAAGTAATACCATTTCTCGTCAACGGTCTGTATAGACTGAAAAATTAACGATATGTGGTCAAAGTAAAAATATATATTAAACTCTAAACTACTTGGTGCGGTAATAAAAATGTAAAATCAAAGATGACAGCCCAAAATTTCAAACACTAGTAGTACAGTAATTGGGTAGTTTTACTTGGAATGTTTTGAAAACGGGTGTTTTGAAAACTAGTAATTTTATGGTTTTCTACGTGCTCTTTCAGAATTTCTACTTTGCCACTCGCGCCGCCATCTTGAAAAATGGAGCCGAAAATTACATCTTTAAGAATATCTCTTTTCTTACTCATTTTACGATGAAACCTTTTTCAATTCTTTTCTTTGTCATGTTCATATGTAATACATGAAACTAAAGAAAATGTCCTCTAATTTTTCCTGTAAAATTAATAGATTTGTGTGAAAGTATGAAAGTAAGATTTGTGATAGATGTGTGAAAGCGCTGCAAAGTTGACTGAACAGGCGTATTGGGCAAAAAGATTGCTGGAGTGGTCTTTAAAATACGCCGGTGTTCTTCTGTCTTGTTGTCGATTTTTTGGTTGTACCAGGCTTCCGTCAATAATTCGTACCCTACTAGCTTTTACCCACGGCTTCGCTGGCGTTAGTTATAAACAATAACTTTCCAAGGTTGAAGGAGATCGGACGACGCAATAAAAGTTTCATACAGCAAAAGTAGCCTATTACCGTCTCTAGGATCTCATATATCTATCTATATACCAAAATTCATCATAATCGATTAGGGTTTAGGAGCGAAAGCGTAACAAACTAATAAACTCACTTTTGCATTTAGAATCTTAGTATGGATGTAAAATAAATCAAAGGAGCCTCGTTGATACTGATAGCAATTACAATATCGTGACCAAGTTTTTTTGAAGAGTCCTGCCTTCACTATTTTATTGTGTGGGCGATAATCACCTTCAATGGTGGTTATCAGTTCGTCCAGAGAAAAGTAATCGATCTAATTTGCATATGGTATTTTTTATTTCTTGCCGGTGGTGCTTAGTACATTTTTTTTGTACTTGTTAATTTCAATAGATAATTTTAAAACATTATTTTTCACCCTATTTCTTAGTTATCTTTGTTTGATTCCTTTGTTAACATAAATATATCAGTTATGAGTATATCAACTTCTTAAATCACATTGTCCGCGTTTTATCTATTTAAAATTTTGTTGGTGAAAATAATGGAATAAGTTTAATTAGTTTCCTTTGCAGCGGTACCAACAGTCTAACTAATTAAGCTTTGGATTTAGCTATCACGTTTTAAGTTCTTCATTGTCGACATCTCTTATTCTTATTTTCTTAACATAAACACATAATTTAAAACATACGTTACTTGTATTAACAAATGCTAACTCAATTAGGGTTTTCTCTGTTTACATTTTATGATGAAAGAAGGAAAGAACTTACATTTATTTCGATGATGATAAATACACAATGCACACAGTGTAAATACACAAATGTATAGTATTAATAAATACAATGTATATTATACAAATACAGTCTTGCAAACTAAAGCCTCATACAACATTGTAAAAGGACTCAAGCTCAGCATATGCTACGGTAAATTGATATAACGCTAGCTTTAAGCTGGACTCAAATTTGTTTTATTATTTGATAAATGCAAAATGGAAATATATGTTCATGACAACCATAAACGTACAGTAAGTTGAAGTAATCTAAAATTTTTATAATCTTTACGCCAGACCCTAAGCAACTTCACGATATAATAAAAATAATATATAGCATTGTTTACAATTGTAATAAATATATATTTTTTTTTATTTGATTATAATAAACTATTTTATAATAAGATATAGAAAATTAAAAAAAAAAACTGCATTAAAACGAAATATACCTGATATAATACAAACGTACGATACCAATCGAGGAAACACAAAAACCCGTTAACGTCGAGTACATCGGTTCCTTCGAATGCAGTCTGCTTTGTCAAAGGTAATCGGATATCTTGGACGTGTTCGTTTTGTTTTCGCACTTAACCATTGCGCCTTTAGTTTGTTTTATCCTGTAACTTAACACTGGTATCGTACGTGCCCCTATTGACACTTCCAATCAAAACATGTGTGTTCATTGAAAAAAGAATTGTAATAAAGGCGATTTGTATTAACGATTTTGATTTGCGGATAGCATAAAAAATAAGTAATCCATTATTATATTTATAAGGTTTATTGGTTGTTAATTTACATGATATATTATTTAATGATGGGTACTTAAACAATTACTCATATATTGGGTAGTATTGTGTTAAGTTTCAGTTTATTTAACCTTATTATTTCTACTTTTATCGTTCCGCCGTTTCTTTATCCATCGTATAACGTAACTATTTTAGCCATTTAAAGCTAAACTACTTCTTATTAACATCATTGTACGTGGTTGTACCTATATACTCATTTCACGATTCAGCCGAAATGCGCTCACTACTAGAGGTAGCTCTAGACCAAAAATCGCCAAACAAACCGTCATGCATAAGGTGGACTTCTAGAAAAATATCAGTTCAAGTAATGCGTTACAATGTAACAGCACATTACTCTAAGATGTTAACTCAGAAGTCTAATAAACTTGGTATTTTTTAACATAGTACAAATTCTTATCAATATAGAGTAGAGAATTTTCTAAACTCGAATAGTGATTTTTTGATTCATAACTCCGTTGAACTGTTACATAAGAACTACTTTTTAGTTTAGGAAAAACTGTTTTAGCTTTGACCTTCATAGGCGTCTTCTTAGGGCCTACATCTAATAAATATTTTTGATTTGATTTGATTAGTGTTTTTAAAGATCCTTAGAGATAAAGCTTTCAAGATCAACAGCACGCTATTTTTTTTATAGTTAAGATTTAGCGTTATGGTCATAATCTCACCTGATCTTAAGTGACGATACGGCCCAAGTTGGTAGACACGCTAAACCAGTGTATGGACTGGCTATATTGATACCACTGATGTTACACGCGTTCATATTTACGGTTACTGCTATCATAGGTTGGCTCGTACTTTTGCTTGTTACATATAATGTATAAGCAATAATCATGATTGATACAAATCAATATCTGCGATTTAAAACAAACCTTTGGATTAGTGATTTAAATTTCGTCGATACCGAAACAGTTAAAGGGGAGGATGGCCTGCCTTTATAAATTAACGACGCCAATTTCCCTAATGACATTGTAAAAGGAAAGTTTACGATTAACAATTTTAGTATTCACGATTGTATCGTAACTCTGACGAACTTTACGGCATTGTATTGATGTTTGACGAGACGTTCGCCCTTATTACGGACAGCGTAAGCTGATTTGATTTTTATAATGATTATACATATTATAGCCGCCTTAACAAAAAAAAGCCATGAATCTGCATGTTATTGGCTTGATCTTCTTATAATATTCTTAGAATTTATTACATAATTTATTATAATTATTTTTATACGTAGTTGACAATATTATATTATACAATCTACTATAGATCTATTTATCAAAATCTTTAAAACGATAGAAAAATATATATTGTATGCTATGATTATTCGCTTCGTTTAAACTTATATTTTACAAAAAAATACTCGCCTGCTACGCTGGGCTGTATACAGTAGTTAATAATAATATGTCAATGGGGCAATGGAAACCAAAAACTAAGTTGTCAAATACCATCCACGAAAGTTTCCGCTTCGATTGGTCACAGTCACCTCCTGATAAGTTTAGTAGTTTTCACCTATTAAAGCATCAAAAGGACTGTATTTTGCTTTATATATTCTATTCTCTATCAATTTGTTAAATATTCGTCGTGTTTACAAAATTACACTAAAGCCAGTCCTTCCTATAATGGCCAGCAACGTACCTGCGACTCCTCCGGTGTTGTGGGTGTTTATGAGCGGCAGTGATCACTTACTATCAGGTGACACGCTTACTCGTTTTACTAAAAAAGGACACTTCAATTCGTGTAATGATGTATCATACATATGCGTAGTACATGTGTGATGTGATGTAGCATTTGTAAAATGTTTAGTAAAAGATTTAAAAAAAAACACATGTAGGATCATATCTACAGAATTATTAATAAAAATTACTGACGATAAAATAATATTTAGTTACTATTATGCCCACAAATAAATCTTTAACAATAAAATTAAAGTTAAACAAAATTTTAAACAAGTATCGTCATCCTTCATGTGACAATAGTACTTGAGGGTTTCTTGGAAAATTAATTATCAAGTGCCTTTATCAGGTGTTCTGCCTGAGGGCCGCCGTTGTTTCAATCGAGAGCCTTGTCGTGTTTACCTAGATTTGATACACGCTATCAAGAGCAAATGTCTCGGTGTATTTGGTGAAACTTTTTATAATGAGTAACGGGTGGAAATAATTTTTAAGTTTTGAATTTGTTATCATAATTATGGACCCGATAAAAATGGAATTTTAAATGAAAAATATTTTGAAATCATCTAGGAAAATAAAATAATTCTGTGTTTTCAATTAAAAGCTAATTAGAATATATTTCATTTTATGAATATTGTTTATGTAATTTTCGTATGTCCATCACAGATATTGAAATTATTCACTATAATATAAGTGTAATATAATATAATATAATAATATAAGTGATAGGAATGCATTATGATATTAATATAATTCATGTTTTTTTTTATGCATATAAAGTCCACTTGCGCAATTTTTATACAAAAAATTATATATCTAAGTTTATATTCAAACTTAAACTTATAGAATTAAAAAAAAACGAGTTTCTTCCACAACGTATTTCGTAATAGTACTTATATATTCTTACAAACTTTTTTTTATAATTATAATGTTTTTACTTTTTATTAGCTGTGTCTGCTACTTCGGGGGGAACTAAAAATTATTTAATACTTTTTATACTTACGGCTTTGATCCTATTAGTTGTAGCGTAACGTTAAATACGTTTAAACTTTCCTGAATCATTTACATATCAAGTAGATAAATATTTGTTGAAATACGACTTGTAGTTCCTAAAATGAGCGAGGTTAGTGTGGTAGTTCGTTATAAAACTAAAAACTATTTTAAACTACTTATATACGTAATACATGTGGCATTTACGTACGCAGAAAAACTTAATTATTTTTATAGAAAGTACGTGCTTATTTTGAAAACGGATAAATAATTTTAATTTATTAGACTACTGACAAAAAACTGATGTGTCTATAAACTAATGGTCAAATAAATCCTACTTCTTTATTGAATTAATATGGGGGTCGGATACAAATAGGCACCCGAAAGCGTCACCCGTAGTCCCTAGTTATATTACTTTATTGTTATTCTTTTTTACTTTGTTCCCCCAAAACTAACGTAAATTGGTTCGGGATCACGCGACTATTGACGGCATTCAGTTGCAGTGTATTTTTGTATCCATAAGAAAAAATGTTTTAAAAAATGATAGTCATGAAAAAAATCTAATCTTCCAATTATATTAGGTATCTACATTGATATTCATGTTAACAATACATTTCAACGTAAATATATATCAGACTTTTAAATAATGATCAAAAATATATATTTTTTTTAATTTATGACATTAATTGATTAGCATTTGAAATGTTAAACTGAATTTAGTCTTTGCCGATTATTTCAATGGTCATACAAAATATTTATAGTTTTTTTTTTTTTTTAGTGGTATGTGTACTCTACCTGATGGTCTGCCTAGTCTACTTTAAAAACATGGACTACCTACTTCTAGCGATAAGTAATCCATCAGGAATCACCTCTACCATTTCAACTTGGAAGCACCTGGTAGATAGATACAAACGAGATATTCCAAAATAAGTACGCCGTCACATCTTTATCACTATATGTATGGTAGTCATCCTACTTACCCATTTGATTGGACACTATACATCAGCTAACCTATATACCCTATAACCTATGTACCTAAGTATATTATTGAGGTACATGTTATGATAATTTATCGTGTCCATAACCAAGTCAGACACATTTGTCGTGTCCTACCGCCCCGTAAATTCCTATACTTCATATAGTTTACCATTTACATTATATTGATAATAATATTTTTTTGTTATACTGTCCCTAAAAATACGCTTTTCGGATTGCTTGTTTATATTGGCTACGTTCCATTAAGTGTTCACAGCTCTTAAGACATACTTTCAGATGTTCCACATAACGACCACGGTTGTTGTGGTCACGGCGAAATGTCACTAATGACGTCATTATTTTTACTTAAGCTGAGTTCACAATAACTTATATCCATAGGATGAAGCCATACTCAGTTCCACTTGAGGTAATGATTGTAACATTCGAAAACTAGTGAAACAGGAAAATCTGCGGTCATGAGCATGGGCTTTGTGAACACTAAGCGGAACGTAGCCATTATGTGATAACAATGCGTGAGTGCCATGCAACGGTCGGTTGGAACGAATTTTCTTACGAAGTATATTGTTATTGTTAAACGTATTATATTATTCATAACTAAAACAAATAAATGAATGACTAGCGCTTGAGAGAATTAAATGAAACGCAGAGATAACTAATGAATTGGAGGAATGATAGGAAATTTCGTATTAATATTTTTTTCAAGTTGTGAAAATAAACATTTTAATGTACATCATTCAATTCATTATAATACATATAATATGCTACGAAACAGTTGACGCATATGACGTGTACATACTATATCTACGCAGCCGTTGAAAACTTACTGGCTGTCTCAAACCCATAAGCGCGCACCTATGACTGGACACACCCAATACCATATACGTTATGGATAACCGTCTATACTATATAAATATAGTGCAATATAGAACAATTAAAAAAGGGTCGTGATGGTAAAATCTTATATTTTGGTTTGTCTGGCTTTTATTCGTACAGTGCGATAAGGAACTTCGTTATAAAAATATATTTTCTAACAAAATCTGAAAGTACTAGCTTTTACCAGCGTCTTTGCTCGCGTTAATATTGATTTTGTCAAACAATTCTGATTCCAGTACCCACTATTTTGCATAAATTATATCATTGGATAATTGTATTAGAACACTTGTGATCATAGTCATTTACACGCTGGCCGTTTACAATTTTGGCAATAAAGGCTTACACATAAAAGATATATATACTGTCACGAGCTTTTTTGTATCAGTACTTATGATAAACATTTCTATTATACATTATAGACTAAAAGAAACCCCTACAATTGTACATTCAAAATAATTTATATGAGGTACAATTTTTTCTGTAAGAAACTTCTTAAGAATATTAAGCTTGAATTCGAACGTAATGAATTCCAAAAAGAACGCTCAAATCCTAAAATCTCATAAAATCCCTAAAAATAAATGACTAATTTGGAGACAGCAAAAACTGCACTCAACGAGCTGTTATCTTTTACAACAAACGCGGATTCAAATCAAATCAAAAATCTTTATCCAATTTAGATCCTAAGAAGGCGCTTATAAACGTCAAAAATACTACCAGATCGGAAAGTAACACAGTCATCGAGAAGAACCGGCAATGAACTCAATCTGCATATTTTTTTAGGTGGTATATTTATCCTATTTATATAACAGTTTTATGTGTTACAGTAGTTATTAGCGGATGTACATAGAGGGGTGTCAAGTCCAGACATCACGATCGCTTACATATTGATCTACCCTGATAGGTATATACCTGATAGGTCCTACCCTGATAGGTCCTACCCTGATAGGTCCCAATCCTGATAGGTAAACTTGAAATTAAAATGGTTTGTAAATGCCAGAAGACAAATTTAAGTATCTTAGTTAATTAATATACAATAAGATAAACTATAAACTAAACATTTATCCCCTGACGTATCGTAATTGTAAAAAATTGGTTGGTCGTTGGCTTCTTACACTTAATTATGAAGAAACGGTAGAAATTATAAAGATTTAGAATTAGGATACGGTTTCCTTTACTAACTCTAACTGTAGTCCTACGTATGCAAACGCACGTACACTTACACATACGTACCTTCATACACACACTCACGCGCACAAACTAGCACATCGTTATATTTTTGACAATTCACAGAATATCTTTATAAAATATAGGCTATGTGTTATTTTGACGCATAATCTATATTATTGTAAAGCTTTATAAAAATCCATTCAGTAGTTCTTGCGTGAAAGAGTAACAAACATCCATACTTACAAACATTCGAGTTTATAATATTAGTAAGGATTATAAAATTTTGATTGTTTGTATATAGTCAGTTGTGATTTTGAATAGCATATAGAGTGCAATCGAAATGCTCTTGATTCGTTCTATGTGCTCGTGTTCGCACACGGCTCTAGTGCCTGTTTGTCATGTGGAGCCGTGTCCGAAACACGCTCTAGTCCAAGCTCCTGTTTCACCATTGGCTAATTGAAAACCTTTCAACTCAATCACGATTTGATTTTAGGAGTTCGCATTGCGACGTTGAAGTATTTACATTGTCCCATTACTTAGTACTTAAATAATAATATACAGGAATAGAAAATATCAATATATTTTATAAATATTTGTTTTTATTTATTTATTTATTTATTTCGAAAACAAAACAGAATTATACAATGAGTAAGTTTACAAAACTATAAGAGAAAAATAATGTGTATATTCCAATGACATGTTTCAAAGTTCAATAATTGTAAGTAAACGTGTGTTAGTACACACGAACTATAAATATAAAAAAACAGTATATATAAAAATTAAATTAAATAGAAGAAAACAAAAGAAAAGG
Source organism: Actias luna (assembly GCA_039707435.1). Lineage (NCBI taxonomy): Eukaryota > Metazoa > Arthropoda > Insecta > Lepidoptera > Saturniidae > Actias > Actias luna. The sequence continues at coordinate 7,446,863 of JAZHAC010000002.1, read as the reverse complement.
ACAACAATATTATAGGCTAATTATAACAAAAACTACGTGTAAATCATTACGTTTTATGGGCTAGGCGGTGTTGTACATATAATTAGGTATGCGTTATTGTTAAGAAGACAAATTTAACATATTTTGCTGTGAGAACAGATGGTTAATGACTTCCTTTTTGAACTTGTGCTTGTTATGACGGAATATGTCAATTTGTGCGAAGAACTCGTTGTATCTAGTCGTAACTTTTGTAATAGGACTACGTAGGCCCGCATTAGTGCGGCACATCGGTACATAAAATAGTTCTTGTGACCTGGTGGTACGAGGTGGGATGTGTAGTGCGATTTTGCCTACTAGTTCATGACAGTTTAGGTAGTTGTTAAGAAGCTTGTATAAAAACATTAAATCATGTTGAATGAGTCTATTTTCTAAACTAAGGCAGTGTAACTTATTACATACCTGAGAATAGCTGTAATAACCGTGATAAAATCGCAAATTAATAATTTTAAAGAATTTTCTGTGGATTCTTTCTAGCATTTGTATATAACTGTTATAAAAAAATATACTAACATACCGAACCATATTCTACAATAGGTCGGACTAACAAAATATAAACAAATAAAAATGTTTGTGGGTTTCTAAAATCCGCCATATTACGGGAAATAAAGCGTAGCAATTTAAAGGATCTATTTGTTTTGTTGGTTAAATGATTGTTCATTAGCAGTTTAGTGTCCAGAATGATTCCCAAATCACGGATAGAATCAACAATTTCTAGTGGTTCATTATCTATCGAGTATACTACATTTATTGGTTTCATCTTTTTAGTAAAAGTAATAACCTTGCATTTGGAAATACTTAAGATAAGTTTGTTTGATTTGCAGTATTGATTAAGAGCATCCATATCACTTTGTAGGAGTGTAGCATCATTCGAATCACGAATGATCTTGAATAACTTTACATCATCAGCATATATAATCACATTCGAGTGTTTAATGTTTTCAGTCAAGTCATCGATGTATAGAATTAATAGAAAGACACCCAGGATAGATTCTTGAGGTACCCCAGAGGTCATGTAAAAGGAATCTGATTCAAAACCGTTACACAATATTGGTACAAATGCAACTTACACGTAATGCATTTCGGACGATCTAATTATATAAAATGAAAACAAGACGGTACAGTTCCGCTTAGTCATGTGTTTTTCAGTCGGTTTTCTTTTTTCTATTAGTAACTATTGAAGAGCTTTACTTTTCTTATCTTAAAATAAGTAGAGTTACCTTATTTTCTCACCTTTTTATAAGACTTTTCTCCAATTTTCAGTAATGATTAAGGTCACATTTCGACCACCAAGTGAAAATCTGTATAACAATATATAGAGTATAAGATTTTCAAAATAGTTATATATGTATATAGTAAGAGGAATGTAAGAAATATACTAATAAATAAAAGTGTAGGTATGTAGTAATAGTATAAATATATCATTAGAAATGTATGAAATCCATACAACACGAAAGTTTTTGTTTTTGATTAGTATGGTATTTAACAGTCATAAGTTGAGTTTCTATAGTAACTTCTTAATAAATAACTAAATAACATGATTTCTAATCTTATTATCAGAAATGGACAGAAACACTATGTAAATGTATAACAAGAGAAAGTTACATTACGTAGTTTGATTCATCAAGAGAGACGACAATCAAGAAGACTTGGTCATTCTGATTGATTAAATAATCTCGAATCGTCAATTTGATTTCACAGATAAATAAAGCAATTGCCACTTCAATCACAAGTAAACTTCAAATAAATAAAGTTAACACGACAAACTTCTAAACTGCTCCTTGAATTATTCAATGGATTTTAATAATATATGTTTTGTATCAATAGTAATTATTAATGGCATATGAAAGAAAAACGTTTATTGATGTTAATTATAAATATTGTAATGAAATATAATATTCTTTTTATTTTACATAATTGCATTATGTAAGTATTTATAGTAATTTTCGCTAATATTTATTTTATTTATTTATGTTTTTTTTATATATTAGCATTTTGTATGCATATTCTGTAATATTTGGCGATCCAAAATCTGTATCTTTAAATCAACGTATAAAATATTAAGTATGTACAGCATAAAATGTAGTATATGAAACACGACTAAATTATTTAAAATGAAATCAAGACGTAATATTTAGACATTTTTACATCAAAATAAAGGTAATAATACGTTAACATACAATATTTTATCTTTAAGGATAATATCGTAAATTTTAAATAGACTAAATATGTCTTACAACTTAGGCGAATATGTAAGTGCAAAAAACAGAAAATTAATATATCGTATGATACTTGAGAACGTATTTTCATCACATTGATTAATACGTAACACACAAATCTCGCTGCTTAATGTTATGTTTCTATCGTAGCAATAATATACTTCATTCACTAATTTACTAAACATCAGACGTCAAGTACATTTAATATTAAAATATATTTTTTAAGTCATTGCGGAATCACATCAAAATTTATGTTCGGCGTGAAGCTTAACTTGTACGCAGACGTAGTTGAACATGACCACCATACAGTAGGTGCAATACCTACTTCAGTGGCACACTTAGGCGTGTTGCATTACGGGGTCAGTATGTCTATATTGAGTAATGAAACGGAATATTAGGGATACCTATCTGACTGGGTATTATTATTATGTGTCACTATGCACATTATAATGAGCTCGTTATAGTGTCTGTCTTTTGTCTTATCACGTTTTGGGATCCAGCTGCTGCGATGCTGGCAGTCCAGTAATTAGTGGCGTACCACTTTTTTTTTATAGTTAAGATTTTAGCATTATGGCCATAATCTCACCTTATCTTAAGTGACGATACGGCCCAAGTTGGTAGACACGCTAAACCTGTGGAAGAACTGGCTCTCAAGTGCAGCTGCCGGAACACACCTATTGGTATTTGGCGGCAGGTTTACAACTTGAGGATAGTAGCTAACCAGCCGGACATTAGAATAAGCTCTACCATCATGCTATGGTTTCCACACGATGTTTTCCTTCACCGAAAGTTCAAGCTCATTGTAGGTGGATTCGAACTCACGTCACTTGAAGTGGAATCCGTACACACTACCACTGAGCTATCCTGGTCATCACTCAGTGGTAGTCTTTATTTTTGCTTATCGTAAGGTATAGTAAGGTAAGTAAGTAAGTAAGGTATAGTGACGTCATTACTAAATCACATTCATCTTTGTAATCTACTTTCTATTTATTTTTCATTCAAATATTTAAACAATGAGATAATTTATTCCTTTTGAACTTAAAGAATTACATAAAATAAATCCAACCGCTACGGTCAATTACGAGCTTAAAAATATTTTCAGTTTATTTTCTTGTAATATCAAAAACGAGGGTACACAATCCTTTAAATCGTTGCGGGAAAAAATTAAGATTCATCCGAGTTAAACCGGTGAAATCTAAACCGAGGAGTACGATATTTATACCAAGCGGCTTACCAGTTCACTAATCCTGAATATTTTAGGTATTTTGTTAATATCCTAATCCTCCTTTTTCTTCGGACTCAGAGGGAAGTCGGTATTCACCGTTTACAGTTTCATGATTAATGACTGAAAACTCTTTGATGGTTTTTTAATTAGAGCTAAAATAGGGGTGTAATACTTATTGCGAAAGCTCCAGTTGCGGGAAGGTTGTTGCGACCACAGCTATATTTCATAGAAAGGGGGTGTATGCATTTGCAAGGCTAATAGATTGCAGACTACCTAGGCCTTATTGGCTAAACGGTTAATCGTCCGGGAGGTACTGGATTATTTTGTTCTCGTTCCTTTATGTGACAATTGGAAAGTAAAATCCTTTTTACCATATTCGTGAAAGTGTTTATTTAGCAATATCGGAGAAATGAAATTTCTGACTTTGCCTTAAAATTTATTTCCTCAAGCCGACCGGCACGCCTTTCAGATTATTTTCAGTCGTCATGAAAACGAAGATTAATATTCAATATGAACGGTCTGTTTGAGTGATTGTTTCAATAGGTCGTTGTACAAATCGAGATTGACTTTGAACAATGAAATATTATTAATTAGAAGAAATTGGAACAACTTACAAAATTTCTTAAGGCATTTTTTTAATAAATTAAAAACGGATTTTCTTTGTTCAACCATTCTCTGATTAAATCTATTCTGAATTAAAACGGCTTATCTCCTTTTCATTTATGTACTTTTTACTTACAAGAAATTTGCATATTTATTTCTTATAGTATATTTTTTTTAATGTTGATAATTTACATGATTATATAAATACACTAGAAGACCCGGTACATAGTTGCTGCCTTACCACACAGCCCTCTAGCATGAAGGTTTGAAAATTAAGAACGTATTTTTTATATGCGAACTTCAAAATCATTGATGGGGTTATATCTTTTTCTACAACATCCCACCTTCCAGGTGCAACTTTACGTAAAAAATCCAGGTGACTATATAAGTACCTACACAAAAATATCATCAAGTCGTTAAAGAGGAGAAGAATTTTATATGTAAGGATGTATGATTACTATGTTATAAGTTTAAAGGTCGCTGAAAGAATTATAACGAAAACGTATCATGGTAGTAGGGCATTCTCAAATGTCCGTCTGGTCAGCTACCACCCTCTTTTTTCAGACATCTATAGGTGTGTCCCGGCAGTTAAAATTGAGAGTAATTTCTGTAAATAGAGTTAGTATATGGCCATCTTGAGCCACATTATCAGCAAACAGCAAAAAAGCCAGCCAAACTTTTGAAACTTATTTCTGTTCAAAGTCATGTATACTAGATATCTGTCTCAGGAAAACGTAAAGTATGAAGATAGAATCACAGTTTAATATGATTATGTGAAAATTACCTAAATTTATCAATGTAGTATTTAAAACACAAGTAATAAATATTTAAAACATTATGTAAAAACCGTGGTTTTATAAATTCACGATGTAAATAATGAAAATCAAAATAACTATAGTTTTTTTTTTTTACTATAACTATGAAACAGCTTATCAATATTACTAAATGGAACAATACGACTTTATCCGGTCCCAGGCGAAATAGTGAAAGTCACGAATTCTCTCGAGGGGGTGTTGTCCCGAAAATATTCCTATAACACGGCGAGCACGTCGAAAACAATGACTTGCTAGTAGTCGCGCTAACCAGCCACTTTCAGCAATTACGATAAACAAAGCATTTTTACACGGGCTGAATTCGTCTCGAAACGGTTTAGCTTAAGTTCTCGATGTAAACTGCTTGTTTTTGCTCCTTACAACCAGTCACTAAGCGTGATTTGAATACTAATGATTATGATATCGCAAAATTTTCTTTCAAACGAGTTGCTCTGTTGTTTAAGTTAGGTCTTACAGAGCCTTAGTTTAAACTTTTGTGATCTTTTTAAATTCATTACGATAGATTTGCTTTATAACATATAATATACTCAAATACAGTAAAATTGGCGATGCAGAGAAGATGTAGTAACAATATATAGTCAACGCACAAATTGATTTTTCTAACATCAACTTTGCTTTTATTGGCATGTTTTAAAAAGTATTGTATATGCACGAAATAATTGTAGAATAAATAATGAGTATAATTCTCGAGAAGATGACATGATTTATAAAATATGCAATGCATAAATAAACAAAAGGAATTTGAAAATTTGAATAATGCAAAAGGAATTCATATGACTCTCTATGATATGATTACAATGATGTATAAGAAATCATAACTATGTGTCAACTGAATTAGAAATATGGTCATAAAAGCTTGTTACAGAATATGTATATGTATAGCACGAAAGTACAAGTATACACACATCGCTGCCGCTGTATCATTTTCAAGATTAAAACTACTTAAATGTTAGGGAATAGTACTATGCAAATATAAGCACATAAGCATTGAAATCTATTTGCATTACGACCGCACAAACGGGACTCAGATGTGGCTGTGAATCTGTCGTGATATATGGACGGTTATTAGGAAAACAAAACTTTTAATTGCCAGTAATCCCGGTGTTGTGCTGTAAATTTTGTTTTTGTTCGGTTTCGCCGTCGACGGAAATTTATAAATTATGTATCAATTAAAACGTTGGAAAGCTGTCTTACAGTTTGGAGGAGGACTCATTTGAATAATACAAAAGATTTTATTTCATTTGTTTTCATTATAGAATTACAAAAAGAAAGGAAGTATTAGATGATTCTGTATTGAATTGTTTTGTTAATATTATATAAAAAGGTTAATTACAATTATTTAAAAAACACAATGTGTACTTTTTAAAGAAACAATTTTCATTATATAAAAAGATTTGTACTCAAAATAAATAGAATAAATGTTTTACAAATTAAACATTATAGGAAGATAATGAAAATTTAACACTGATCCTTTAAGCAATCGTAGAAGTCAAGACACCAAGACAATATCATATTGATTTTGGTATTTGGTTATGTGCCATTTTTTATTATTTATACATACAGCGTTATGGCCACTATCTCATCTGATGTTAAGTGACGATGTGGCCCAAGATGGTGGACACGCTAAGTCTAGTGGAGGGGCCCTTTTATATAACAAACAAACTTTGCTTATTTTATTTTTTCAGAGAAACAATACAACCTTTAAGTATTTCATTGAAATGTATGTTATAGATTGCCATTGTAGGTAGATTTGCCTATAACTAGGTTGCGGTAGTGAATTTTGTGAGAGCCAACTAACATTGTTCTGGTATTAGAAGTCTTTAGCAAATTGCCAAGTCTTAATTATTCTATTCAGTCATATTGCCTTATACTAATACTTCTTGCCGATAGCTTCGATCATGATAATGAAGATTTTGTCAATATAAAATGTATATTTCTAACTCTCGAGAACAGTAGTTTTTTCTGTAGCTATGTCCTTTTCTTTACCCCTGGAAATACGTATGCAAAATTTTATCTATTGGTTCTGAAATTAAGGCGTGAAGGGGTTACAAACAAACAAATTCACGTTTGCATTTATAATATTATATTGATATTATATATATTATTATAGAATAGCACTGGAGACGCTTCCTTTTAGAGCTAACGTAGTTATCTATTTGTTATTAACTATCGAATGCTTTGATTTGAAGACTGCATTATTTAACTTGTTGGTCTAACTTTGATAGTATATGGAAATTGAAGGAAAAACTACCCAATTAAACAGAATTGAAATTAAAATATATTTGAGTAGAAGTATTTGCAGGTAGGTAGGTATAGGCAGCCTAGGTTGCAAGATATAGTTAAATAATAACACGATATGAAAATTATATATAACATGTGTCATTAAATATGCAATAACTGTAAATGGAAGAAGATTTGCGATTGGTAAAAACTGTATTAAATGTAATGGCTTTTACTTCCACTGTTACTTCCAAGTTGTTCTTAAGATTTCGCGGGCACGCTTCACTGCTACTGATTTATTTGTGAGTATGAGGCGTGAAGCAAATGAACTGCCACAGTAACGAGATATACGATGCGACCGCACCGTAACTAGGGGGTGTGTGAAGGTATCTCTGACTACGAGCAAGTAAAATTTACGAAGTGAACGTCGTGTAGTAATGGAGCCATTTCTCTTTGCTGCTTCGATTGTGATTACGAATCTGTGTGAATAATTAATTGTTTTTACACTACCAATGTGTATGCAATATCTTTAATAAAGAATTTTGCCATGACCACATTTGGATAAAAAAGATTTTAAATCTTGTATTAAAAATTATGTTTTATAGTAAAAAATCTTAACAAATGTCACTAACACCGTAACATTTGCGTATAGTAAACCCTAACAACCACCAAAAAAATAATATCAACCAATAAAGTTTAACAAAATTGTTGTCGTTTATTGCTTTTGGGTATTTATTTAATAAATTACTGATAGATTTTGGAAGAAATGATGGATCCGCGAAAATTAGAAGGATTGTAAAACTAGTAATAGATTATATAAAATAATGTCTGAAAACATGAACTATTTCGAAGTAGTTTGTCACTAGCAAATACATTAACGTTTGCGGCTTGCGGTGAGCTCAGACGACTTGGCTTGTGGTCTAGAAGCCCTAAGCAAATTCCATTCGTGAAAACTGTCATTGCCGAATGGCGATTAGTCAAGTTACTAAGTGTTACTTTCCGATTGTTTTTCACTTTGCAGCTGTTGGAAATTGTAATTTATGCGACTTTGCACTTCCACTATCCATTTGGTAATTTAGAATCGGCATAGATCCAAGCAAAATTGAAAGTTTATTTATGAGTTGGCAGCTAACTTTTGAATTGCATTTTGTTTTGCTGGTTGCAGTGTTCGTAAACATTTTTGTCTCTTATCTACCGAGCTAACTGAATCTTTATGATTTATGTACTTATTTATTGTCCTGATTCTTACCATTTTTACCCTTTTCACTTGTACAATCTATCTAAATAAAAATCAAATAATACACACTCAGATATTAATTAAATAGTGCACAAAAAATAAATATAGAGGTACTCCAAGTCTGGTGAACACAATAAAATCTATTGGCGTTAAATCCTAAACAACATCGCATCACAAAAGCACCAAGGGTGCAAAGCTTTACGAAAGTGCCTGTGACAAATTGCTAACATTCTCGTTTCGTGTAACTGTTTGCCTTTCGTATTGACAAGCAATGTTTTCTCTGAAGAAGAATCTAGCAAATAAACGTAGAGAAAAGGCATCCGACGTGATTGCGCTAAGGCACTCTCACACCTTGTTTGTGTAATTCTCAGCTTTGATTAACTACTTCAGGTTTCAATGAAAGAAAAAGTAGAAAAGGTTCAATATTTACACTCAACCCTGGTTGCCTGTGCGGAGTTGGCCTATTTTTGTTCATTGATTAAAGGTCAAGTTATCGTATTGTGTTTACATATAAGCATACTAAACTAATTTTAGTAATATAGTTAATTTTCTATCGTATAATATATAAATATCTATTACATAATTCTGTATTTTGGGGTTTGTTATTATTTTTAATTACGTTAAAAAGTACATTTTCGTATTTAAAATTTGCAAAGGAGGATAAAAAATATTTTTCTTTCGAAATAAAACATTTGACCAGAAGCCGATGTCAAAGGCTACGACATCGTCCCTAGCGCCACTCATTCGAGTGACTACACTCGTTTCCGACTTTTGATTTATGTTTGTTGCCGACTGGTTTGTGTAGAGCTTCATTGTTGCCTTACAAATATAAAGTAATGCTATACTAATTTAGATACACGCTGTAAATATGTAATTAGTTAAAGGACATCTGTTCAAATATATATTACAACATAATCAATCTATACCTATATTTAATATAGAATAGAATTTAATAAAGCGGAAGACCACTTACTATAAGGTTTTCTAAAACGTAGCCTATCACCGTCTTCAGTTTCTCATCTATCTGTATACCAAAATTCGTCATAATCGGTTTAGCGGTTTAGGCATGAAAGCGTCACAAACAAACTCACATTCGCATTTATAATATAAGTATGATGATGATTGGAGGCAAACGCAGATATGGAGCATGAAATACGGAAGGGTTACTTTTTAACAATACTAGGATAAGGAAATTTTAATTCCAATCAATTTTCCATGAAAACGTCATTAATATCACCTCGTTTCCTTTTTATATTATTTCTAGTATTCGTAATTTTTAATTTACAGGTCTGTTGAGACTAATATCTTTGTTTCAATAGAGTCGAGCTCATGTATAATTAACATGCTCGATCGATACTACCTATGGCCATATTACTATTTGTGTAAATAAAATTAGAAACAATAAACCTCAGATTAATATAAATCCTCTTGATGATAACATTTGTAGTGCAATATTGGTATCATTCGGATGTTTTCGCAATGCTCCCTATGTTTTTATACCCGCCGGCATGTTTTGTTACACCACCGGTTTGTATTCGACAATCGTAATTACAATCGAAGTGTAGTACCGAGCTTGTAAACGAAAAGTTAACAAATATAATGTATAGATTTGTTTTTACGCAAACATTACTAAATAAAGCTACTTTTGTTGGTGATATACCTACATAAGTTTTTGTTATTTACAATTTCACAAATATTTTTAAAAGTATGTAAGTATGCACATTCAGAAATACTTATTTCTGATATCATTTCAGCAGATAGAATGACATTAGATTAATATTCTTCTAACGGTGTAATTTAACATCAAAATAATCACAGTTTAAAAAAATACAAAGTTATTTTTTACGGTCCTGCAAGTGTGCTAGAAGTAAATGCCTTATGATACCTATTACAATAGCGATTGTGTGAAACAACCAGTGAAATAATGCATTTATTTTATTATTCATATTTACAACAATTACTATGGCTTTGCTTGTTATCTCATTTTATTTGAATAACATATATGTATACATAGGTACGTCATTAATAACGATGAGGTAGGTACATACAGTACTATTCAAAATGGCTCCCATATTCATAGAGCGTACGTAATTATGTACTAACGCTCGAATACATCCTATTTACGTTTCAAATACAAAAGAGTTGAGAGCTTAGATCCTCCCACCTCTCAGGAGCAACAATTAAAACGCGAGGGTTGGGAGGGAGTAGTTACTAAGTGGAAGTGATGACGGTTCTCAGCGGCGACACTTCCGCGGGCTTGTAACACAACATAAAAATACATGCTTGGCTAAATTATTACTTGTCACGTCGCTTCCCTAATATTAGGTACTGTGACAAAGGTTGCTTTTTAATAATTTATCCCTTGTTTTCTAAAGCTCTAATATTTCTGAAAGTTGATTGTGAATGTCAACTTTTATTTGCTAAACTGACTTATTTGTTTTTTAACATTTTATCCTAAATATTATTTTTAAAACATGTTATATGTCTAGTACCTATACCATTAAAATACTGTATAACCTTTTAAGGTGAATTTGTAATACCATTCAGGACAGTATATTTTAATTAATACTTTTAAAGTTGCCAGTAGCATAAACTGTCTGCATTCTGTATATAATTTAAAACGAAAACCAGTAAAATATTTTGTTTAATATTTTTTTAATATTAAGCTTTTAATCCAAATAGCATTAATTATTGTTTTATATATTTTGTGAAAGCTTCCTTTGTGTTCTTTATATTACCTAAATTATAATAGTGAGTAATCTACTAAGAATTATTTGACATTTACGTATCAGGTTTATATTAAAAATGTGTTTATTTAATCGTCCATCAACCGGTGGATGTAACCTGTATAAATGTCAGTCTAACAAAAGCCGAAAAGTACCCCAAAGTGCAGAGGCATATTTAGTCTATTCTCACCAGGCTAAAGTCGCACACCGAGTTGAATTTAGTGTGGGGCTGCGGTAAACAACAAAAGTTTATCGTATGTACCGTATACTACTAAAACAATGAAACCAATATATGTAAAACGAGGGGTGTTACCGCGATAGTTCTCATCACTGCCTACCGATGTGGAAGGAAGCCACACTCGAGTTTTTTCAAAATGGCGGCCTGTCAGATGTCATCCTAACGTACAAAATAAACTAAATGACCCCGTACAATGGATTTATATTGAAGTAAATTATTTAGTATATTTTGATGTGCTATGTAATGTATGTTACTATAAATGTAACTTAATAAACCTAATTAAAAAAAACCTTATAGAGGTTTTATTTTAAAGGTTTAATTATAGTACGTTAAAATTTTTAGTACTCATGTGAAAAAATATATTAATAGCTTGCAATTGTACTGCAACCAGCGAAAAAAATTACACTTTAACCCGAAGTTGCATAAAAACTTTGTTTGACGCTACTTACATACGAGGGCAATCTTTAGAAACATTTTAAAATGACTTGACTCGAGATGGCCTGAATTCTTCACCTCAATCTTTTTAAACACCCACCCTTACTTTTCCATTCATACTATTGAAGGCTGGGATATTGTAGAACTTTCTCATGATATAAGAGTTTCTGCGAATGTTGCGTCAACGGCTTTTTCTCTTAAATCAAAGTGAAGCAGTACTCAGGACACGGGCAGGGCAATATGAAACAGGTCGAGCCGAGTGATCCGTACTCCAAAGGGCTCGGCCGTCTCAGATGTCGCCGAAGAGCCCATTCGCGGGTCCCGGCCACACCCTCCACTCGACTCGCACGTAAGCCTACGAGCGGCCCGCTTTATTTATTATGTACAGCCATTAACGCAACTGCCATCATGGCGGCGAGTTTTTCAATTTTTAATTTCCCTCTTACGTTGTACTGACACTCGACCATAGCCCCAAGATTGACACTCAAATTTGTAGCTCATAGCGTTTACGCTACGCCGTTGAATTATTGTCGATTTAATAGCTTTCCATTTTGTTGTGGTTTCTTGGTATACTAATGAGATAATGAAATTCAAATAATTTCGATAAAATTGTTTATAAATATATAAAAAAAATCGTTATACCAAATACACGTATAATAAATAAAACTTAAGGCATTCATTTATTTTGATGCGCATGACTTATGTCTAATAAAAAATCAAATAAGTAAATCCAAAAATTCTGTTTAGAAATTTTACTTTATTGTTTTTTTTTTTTAAGTTCGATTGGAGATAATTGGACATTTTTGGAACGGATAGATTGATTACTGCAATCGTAATACCTTTGGTACGTGTAAATTCTTAATACTCAGACATACAGCTAATATTAGGATTGACGCTTGCATGTACAAGGCTTCGTCTACCCTCGAAATATGTACTTACCTAAAAGTTTTTGGTATGGCTTCTAATACTCTTTCAGAATGGCGTCAGTTTTTCGAGTTGTTATATTGTACCTAATTAACAAAACAGACAAACTTCTTTATTTTTAACGTTAGAAGCAGTAAATGAACGTGTAAATAGCTCGTTACAGCACCCAATAGTCAGTCTTGCTAATTTTAAATAAACCGACATTTATAGTAAAATATATTTCATATTTATTTCATTTGGTATTTCGGGGTTTAAATTGTAATCGAAACGTGAAGTGTTTTCTATCTCCGAGACTAATATACATTAATCGAAAAACTTTAACTCCAATGATCTAAATGGATGATCCGATACTCCCAAAATCAAAGCCTACACAATTGAAATATAATATTTAAAGAGTGTGTTTTCTTCCAGTAAATAGCAGACTAAACTGCGTATTTGATACCTGGTTAATAACTTAACCGTAGTGCTGCTTATTATTATGTTTTAATAGCATTTGACGAACGTAATATTACAAATATGGTATATGAAAATTATTATCTTATTCGTTCTGCTCATAATGAACGCACACGCAATTATATAAAAGAGAGAAATACTTCGCTGTTTATTGTAGAGTGATCAACTTATATCTCATTATTTACTTAATAATTCACTTTCCAATAAAATTGCAGCGGCTTGGCTGTGCCCCTGGCATTGCGGAAGTCCATGAGCGGCGGTGACCGCTTACCATCAGGCGGGCCGCTTGCTCGTCTACCTATCGAGGCAATAAAAAAAAAAAAAAAAAAAAAAACACAATTAATCTTTATGTCGAAGTTAACCACACACGTATAACTTCGCCATAGAGGTTAGTTTTACGTAATGACACACTTCTTTTTTAAGTTTAATTGTTTTTACCGTATATCTTACATCATAGGACTATTAATTGTTTTTCAGTTTTGAAACTATCAAATGACCCCTTGAACTTAATATAATTTGAAAAGTTACCGGCTACAGACTCCCTAAATTTATTTCATTAAATTTAATACTAACGGCAGTCGACTGGGAATTTGGTCAGAAATGAGTTAAAACTGGCGTTTAGGTAGTAGCCAAATTAATCTTAAGGGAGTTTCGATGTTACACAGATCCGTGGACTTGGAGTACCTACGCTAAGTCCGACGGACGTTATAAATTAACAACTCTCGTTGGTAGTTAAACCGAGGTGTACTTCACATTGAACTTAACGAACAAAAATTCAATTAACCTAAATTTTGTTAAAATATTTTTTCAACATAGCAATATTTATCTAATTTGTTAATTTAAATCTGTCGGTTGACTCTCGTCTCCGTTAAAACGCTTCATAAAAAATAATATTTACCAGACTAATCCTATTATAGAATTTTGTGACTTCGTATAACAGATTCAATTTGGCAGCTAATTAATCTCTTTAAAATAATTATTGTCATCGACATCGTTAAATGGAAAGCAGATTTTCACGAATTACTTTCTATCGTATATCCTATAATTATATATTTTTTAATTCTTGTATCAATTTCTATTATCCTCATGAACTTGACTGATATATATTTTTTATTTTCAGGTAAGAAATTTTATGAAGTAGCACCCTCAGTACACACGAAGATAAAGGTAAACATTAGTTAGAAAAGAAGTAATATTTGTGTTCGTTTTCATATAAGAAGAAATGTTTAGTAAAAATAAGAAAATTGGACTAGCATATACAAAAAATTAAGTCTACATGAATAACTTATTTATTGTTTAGAATTTCACCGTGTTGGCAATTTTTTTTCCTCATATTAATAGAATGGTACAAGCCTAGTTGGTAACAAGCAAGCCTAGTTAGATGAGATTGACATTTAGGTCCAGGTAACAGAACATACTCTTTACGTGTTTGCCGGCAGATTTGCAGCTTGAGGGTGATAGCTAGCCAGGCAAGTGGGCATTAGAAGAAACCCAACCACAACGCTACAGTTTAATCATGATGTTAATTTCATTAAAAGCTCAGGCTCATTGCAGGGATTCAAACTCACGTCTATTAACACGACGTCCGTGCACACTACCAACTGAACCACCATCGTTTCGCAACTGTAATATTACTGAAAAATAAAAAACATAAAATGAGTATTTTTTTATAATGGCATTTGCCTATGTAGGCAATTTCGCCAATGTCAAGTGTGAAGGACTTTATAAAACCTGTGCCTGCGACTTCGTTCGCGTGGTATTTTTTTAATAGATAAGGTTTAGCATAATGGCCACAATCGCCTAATGTTAAGTGTTGATGTGGCTCAAGATGGTAGACATGCTAAACCTAGTGGAGGGGCTGGCCCTCAACATGCAACTGCCGGAACACACCTAAAGGTATTTGGGGGTAAATTTTGAACTTGAGGGTGGTAGCTGGCCTGGTGCGCATAGGAAAAAGCCCTACCACCATGCTATGGTTTCAACATGATGTTTTCCTTCACCGAAAGTTTAAGCTCATTAGAGGTGAATTCGAACTCACGTTCCTTGACACTACCAACTGAGCTATCAGCGCTTTAAAACTAAAAAGTATTTAATCATTTTTGCTCGTCTTTGGAACTTTTTTCGATACAGCTTTGCTACACAAAATACAAATACAAAAATTAATTTTGTAAATCGACTGGTAGTTGCTAAGATTAGTGTGTCTAAATAAACAAAGAAACCTTTTCGCTTTTTAATATTAATTAACGGACACAGTCTCGACCAAACTTGGAACAATGATTTGTAGATCTGTGCGGTACTTAGAAAACTGCGTTTTTCCTTTCTAGTGATAATACGTCACCTTATTTGTACAATTATACATTTAGATTCTATCATAAATCCTCAAGCTTCATTGGCCGTTTTATATCTTCATAAAAAGTTTTCTGTATTAATGTGCTCAATATAATGTACTTCTATGCTAGTGTCATCTAAATTGTTGAACCCGTTTGATAGTTTCTATGCAAAAAGCTTCCAACATTGATATTTTTAACATCACTAATTAGCGCTTTCGATTTTGTATGCGTTTTTCTTTTCAACTTTGACGTTAAAGGATTATACATATAAAATTCGAAGTCAATAAGCCGGAGGTTGTTTATGTTAGAATTATTAGAGTAGTGGTGAATCGCTTATAAATTTTAATACATCCGTGATATTCGCGTATTTTGTTATTATTTAATAAATATATATAGGTTCATTTAATGCGCCTTTAGGTAGGTAAAAATGATTTAAGGTTTTTATAATATAGGTAAACATTCGTCAACAAATACTTTACAGAACTCGTCTGACAAATTAACTCCAAGTTGAAACTTTAGAATTAACACAGTTAAATAACCATTAAAATTCGTCAAACGAGTTACCTCTTCATTTACATATTTTGCAACGTGGCGCCTCGCCGGTTGAGTTTCTAGTGAACTAATGCCGGTTCATTCCCTAGAAGTCCCGTGAGACTATTGTATGTACACCGCCTGGTACTTTACGATATGAAATTAAATGTTGATTAATATATCGCATAGTTGTTACTGAAACTCAGTAGAATCTTATTAAGATCTTTATAGCAGGTGATTTTCCTATAAAAGGCAGTTTTAGTATGCTCACTCAATATAAATGATACTACGACATCGAGTGAGTGCTACCTGCGGTCGAGTTATTACACAGAAATGAATGTAAAATTGTAAGCTTGTACATACATTTTTCAGAGGTATTATGGAGAGGATTATGGGTCATTTTTTGTAAGTTATTTCTTTTGCTTTTATTACAAACTCTTGCTTGAGTACGGTGTCATCTTATGTTAAGTAATGCCGAAATACACTGACGGAGGTTTTATGGCAGAGTTTTAACTTTGTGCAAGTTAACAAATGCGGAAAATTTGATAACACCAGCACTATTTCCTACCGCAAAGCAAAATGCTCGCGATACTGTCTTTTTTTACGAACTGCGTAGTGAATACATACTGGCATATGAGATGCTTCAAGTTAGAATAAATCCTATAAATGACTGACCTTAAGATCATGAGATTAGTTACACAGGTATAATCTATACTAGTACTAATAATAAATATTAATAAACTCAATAAGTACTGGACCGATTTCAAAATGTTTTTCACCAGTAGAATGTTACATTAGCCTTGAGTAATTTAATTTTTGTTATTGAAAATGATTAAATAAAATGTAAGTACCACGCGAACGGAGTCGCGGTTACAGTTGGTCCGCTATAAATTGGTCGAAAATCGAATATACTGCTAAATATATTTGATACCTTATACCGTTTGTGATATCATATCCACTTAGAAAAAACCTTTATTTTGACAAGCTTCATGGGGCAATCGTAGTAAGCACAACTGTTATGCTGAGGGATCGTAAGTTTGATATCTCTCCACGACTTACTTTAATTAGCGTTTAAGTTTAACTTTAAGTGCTTTTCATATTATAATTATTTGAAAAAATATATACTATATCAAATGTTTAACAACCATAATATAATTTTTGCGAGGTCTAGAATTAAGTGATCATATACGTAATTCTAAATATACCCCCAAAATAAAATATCGGAAAAAAGTTTGGGGGTGTCAGCTCCGACGTAAGACGGGACTTTCCTGCTTATGTATGGCTGTAAAAATGTGAGGTGTGCAAGGTAAGTTGCGTAGAAAAACGTAATGCTTTTGAAGTAACGTTTGTATTCATTTAGTCCTCAAAAAATACCTAATTCAAGTGACTTCTATGAAAAAGTAATTCTTAAGGAGTAACCTCAAATTAAAAAATTCCATACTAGGTTTTTGACATATATGGTGGAAGGATTACTGTCAATCACTCGTCTCCCATTCAACCATGAACCAGATAAAATATGTAAAAGCTTAATTCTACGTAACCACGGATCCATTATGAATGAACTTTTATACAAGTCTGCCCTATGATATTGCCTTACGGTGGGTTAATAAGGCGTGGTTACCTAGTATTCGTTATTTATTGATGATCCATTGTCTAGACTTATAGGTAACCAGTATTTGCTGTCACGAAACCATGAATTTGTTAGTTGTTAGTACAATTTATGTGTTCTGCCTGAAAGTTGAAGTTTGATGACGGTTATTAAATATGGATAGTTCTGCAATTTGTAAACATGTTTAGTCAACATTGCAGATAAACTTGTGGCAATTGTCCTAAAAATATCAAATAATCGAGCCTTTTTAGGAAAAACGCGTTAAGCGTCATTTTTTAATAAAAGAGAGTTTTTCATCCATAATCGAAAAGTATTTATGATATCTTTATAAACAAAATGGGACTTGTTATAATTACCCACTGATGTATTTAACTAGCGGCTATTAAAATACTGGTTCCAATTTACAAAGTTATTTTAGTAGGTCAAATAAAAAAATGCATTTTAAAGATTTTTGGCGCTCACGATATTTTTCCTGAAATGGCTCGGTTTAATGTAAACATTAATATAAGTTGGTTTGAATGGTGTTACATCAATCACGCTTAACTCGCTAGGTTATCTTGAACGTTTAAATAGATTTTTGGGCCATATTGGTTTGTACATACGTTGTGTACTTGCTCTGCTCTACACAAGGCTTCCCAATTAAGTCTAAACATAGTTATAACATAACTGTCAGTTGAATATTGCGTTCCTTTTAAGTATAATTGAAAACTTTATAAGTAGCAACGATAACTTAATATCTGGTGAACTGCATATTTGCTTATATATATATATATATATATATATATATATATATATATATATATATATATATATATATATATATATATATATATATATATATATATATATATTTTATAGTTAAGATTTAGCGTTATGGCCACAATCTCATTTGATGTTAAGGGATGATGTGGCCCAAGTTGGTGGGCACGCTAAGCGTAGTGGAGGGATAGGCTTTCAAGTCTAACTGACGGAACACACCTGTAGGTATTTGGTGGTAGATTTTCAACGTGAGGGTGGTAGTTAGCAAGGTAGGTATTACAAACACATCTACCACCGTGCGAATATATATTTCATATCATAAACAATTAGGTATAATGGACTAAAAATAATAAGTTTCTGTGCAGGAGTTTCTGTACAAATAATTTAATTTAAAAACCTTAAACTGAACCTTTCATTATTTACCTTCATTATAACCTTATTATAGTTTGTTAAACTGATTAACAAGCGGAAAATTGGTGCCTTTATATAATACAAACATTATTCAGAACGACATACAAAAATCAAATTAAAAAGAAGAAATTATCTCTTACACGCAAAACTATTTCCTTTTTTTTCCGAATCAAGTTACACTTCTTCAACGAGATTTGGGAAGTCACCCGCCTGATCGTTGATCATTGTCAAAAAGTAAATTGATGTTTGACAAAATGACGTCAACGTTAAAGTTAAGTCGAAAGCTTTTAACGATAATTAATGTGCGCGGGTGGTTAAAGAAAATTTGAATTTGTCGACGATAATAATCGAAAACTGTTTTATTACTGCCCTTTGGTATTAAAATAATTTCTGTGGAATTAATGACATATATTTTCATTATTAATCATTGTATTGATTTCAAAACAAACTATGTTTATCTAAAGTGTATGTAGTTCTGAATTGATATTCTCAATCATATAATACTTTATGTATTTAATATACATATCTAACATTGTTAGCCTCTAAGAGTTATGTAAAGCAAGTTGTTTATGCTTAATTTATTCAAAATAGCTAACTACTCTCTGATGCTTATAGTAAATCTAGACGCAGAAGGCTTTCATTTTCAGATTTATTATTGATATTTTTATCAATCCTTGCTGCATGGCAACACCATTCGGTACTGGTTCTTTTTAAAATTATAGAACCACTGTATAGAAAGTTTACTTCTCAATTGTGACTACATAATGCAGAATTACTCTTTCCATTGAAAAATATACTGTTGGTAAGACCTTTCATAGCCAATAAGAAAAATTACAAAAATCTATTCCCTTGAGTTTAATGAAAACAACTACAATTTCGTTTGGCTTTCTCATCACCGTTAATGTCAACGTATCAATATATAATCGACAAACCAATAAATACTATCTGCAAAAATAAATTTGAGATATTATATAAAATAATGGTATTTATTTGACAGTGTTCTGGCTGATGCACATAATACCTATGTAGCCACCACAGATCTACGTGTTAAGCTTAGATATTAGTTCCTTTATATTAAAATTTGGTTAGTAAACTAATTATAGCATTGAAAGTGTCGATACCTCCAAAAAGTGGACATAACGGCGGACATTGGTGTTAAAATAATTTTATAGTTAATATAACTTCGCCGCCATATACAGTTTTGTACCTACATTTAACATGTACCTATGTACACGATGTACATTTGATAAGTTGAACATTTATAAAGTTTTGTGTATATAAATTAAAAAGTAACTATATATAAAACTCCTATTATACCCGCAGTAGATTAGTGATAATCCAAGGCCAGAAAGACAACACTAATCTGCTGTCGAAATCCGTCGGTTTTGACTAAATTACTACCCCATTCAGAGTTATCAAACCAGAATCCTGTTAAATAAATAGGGGAGGAAAGTACTTTAAAGGGCTATTTTCAATTTTCTTATAAGCCAAGTGAAATCCTCGAAAATCCTACACCCCGATGTAATCTGGAATCGGTATTTCGTAGCAAATGTCGCGATATCAGTTCTCTTCAGAGTAAATAACGAGTTGAAAAATGACAGTAATAACTGTAGGGTGTAATGAGTGGGGAGGGAATGCCCTAAGGAATACGCGGGGCCCTGCACCAAATGTTGCATCGAACTACCAAGCAGGTCAATACCGCAAGGTATACAAGCCATAAAGTCGTTTCCTTTCGTTATTATGAGTTAATTTTTTTTTAAATATTATATATGTTTTCTTTAGAACAACACTATAAATGATAAAAATTAAATTGAAGGTAGACACAGTAACATAAACTTTTCTGGACAACCTACACCTCAGTTCGCCCCGTGACCACGAAGGCTGAAAAGCTTTCGAAACGTCGGGATCAAAATTTAATAAATAACCGCGATAAAATCCGTTTAAATTAGTTTTATTTCAATGAATAATATTCGCGTAAACCTAAGAAATCAACACTAGTAAGTTTAGCAATTTATTGTTATTACTTTTGGTTCTCTTTATTTTTGTCTGACTTTGGATTAACGATAATGAGTCTATTTATATGTATTCCTCCAATAGTAAATAATATCTATATTAATATTATAAAGCGGAAAAGTTTGTTTCTTTGTTTGTATTCGCTATTCTTGGGAATCGATTTGAAAGTCGGATTACATAAATTGTTTTTGTATTCGATAGAGTAATCATTAAGAAAGACTTTAGGCTATTTAAAATGACATTACCACCAATAGGAGCAAAGCTGTTTTGAAGAAAGTAACAAAAACGGGCAAAAATTATTTAATTATGTTTTAGTTCCACGCGAACGAAGTTGCGGACACAGTGATATATAAAATACCCAAACCATCAAAAGCAAAATGTTCGTTTAGAGACATCGACATCTCTGTCCGAAAGTACCAATTGTGTGTCATTAGTTTGCTTACACATACATTTGCATTCACGCTTATAGTAAACGCTATTATAATTTTTTACTTTTCCGTGTTGAAGATATATGAGAAATTATGGTTTGAGTAATAAGACTTGCTTGTGAATGGAAGGATATTACTCGTAAGGGAGATACTAATCTCTGAAGGAACTAAAATTGATAGCTAATGGTTTGATTGTTAAATAATATATTTTGATATATAGCACCACTGACAGAATAGCTGAACGGAAATAACTTAACGTGATATAAAAATCATAACATGATAAATAGACGTCTTATGACTAGAAGAATATTAAGTATGAAGGTGGATGGATCTAAGAGTATAGGGAGGTCAAATAAGGTCTAAATAGATCGTAAAAGAGAAGATGTATGTACAGAAGGTATTAATACTGGAATGGCAACGAGAAGTAAGATACTTGTAGAGAAAATACTACTCAAGTAGGACAAGATGAAGTAACATAAATAGTAAGAAACACAGTAAAAATTTAAAATTTAATTAAAATAGTAAACTATGTACTATTATAAACTAAAATGTGTTTTTACAAAAAAAAACCAATAGAGAATAGATGTTGGTTACGTGGTTATGTATAATCGTAGTATTACAATGATGCTCACGACAAAGCGCCCTTATCAGAACGGCTCATTTCCACTCAATCCCTGTTCCACGTGCCATCGTATACGGAACTAGGATCTGAGCTTTTAAAATGCTCGCGAGGGGAAAAACGACCGGGAATTTATCAAAACCTCCGTGTTCTTTCCATTAACAACATCTCAGATTGTCAGTGTTGCAAGAGAGTACGTGTTGCTGGAATAATGACGTAATATACGTGAGACGATGTAATGACGTCTTTGATGGCGCCTCCTTCTACATTCATTACAAAAGTCTCCATGACAACATGGTACTTAACGTGAAATAAGATATTGTGATAACGATGAGTACATTTTACAAAAAGAATTCGATATCATCGCATTGTAGGATATTAGGGCAAATAGAAACGTAAAACAGAAAATCTGCTTCAAAATTACAAAATATTAAATAAAAACTTATAAACGTGGAAGATGAAAACGTATAATATTTTGTTGAAATTTTAATTATCTAGACCGAAACAAATTTTCGCCTCTGACAAAAACCAATTAAAATTCTTTGCGAATGGCTGAGTAAATCCGGAAAAAAAAATTCAACAACGCAAATAAAGACTAGGTAATCTTACTCTCAATTTGGGCTCATAATAAGATATTCATAAAGATGTTCCGGTGAGACCTCAAAGATGGTGAAGTAACAAGCTTGCTTTGTAACTAAAATGTTAAATTTTAAAATATAAACAGTTTCATGTGTACAATATACAATAACTTTGAATTAAATACAGTAACAACCGTTTGTTTAGACTGTTTTTTTTTTAAATAAGATAAGCAAAGCTACTGACTAGCTTCCATATCATGTTTTTGCATCAACCGCGGTATATCTAGCCGTCAACTAACCTTTGCTCTTTTATTTTCATTTCAAAATAACAATGGTGTATGGCATTTGCGTTTGAACGGGGTTCACGTCCAAAAATATATAGCAGACGGAAAACGAAACAGTTGTATTATGTAAAAATCTCATTTTTAACTATCTATAAAATATTGCTACAATTGCAAATTCATATCATTCGTTACTGTACGCAGCCCTTTTATTATAATCGATATAATATTGAACCTCGGTGATAAATTCTTTTCAGTAGAAAAATAATAAGACTGATAGCATTAAACAAAGCCTACAATTAAATATCCAAATCATTTTTACATTGCGAAAAATATTTAAGCATTTAAACCCTACGATATAGATATAAAATCCAATGGTGTGATAATTTAAATAAAAATTCACGCATCTGGAATATTTAAAGATTTGTTTTACAGCTCTGACTCTTGTACGTAAAACAATTTCTGCAATCAATTTTGATAGCTTTGCCGATGGGGTGTTTTTGCAATAAATTCTTTTTTATTCCCCTACACAAGTTTTATTTTCGTCTGTTACTTTTATGAGTTTTCTTTTTACGAGTTGATCGTCACGTTTTTGTACTATTAAAATATTTGCATTCGTTTACAGTTTAGTATCATTATGATTTATGTAACCTAATAGGTAAATAGCAGAAATAAAATGATTGATGACAAGCGTAACTAAAAATATGAAATGATTTTGTGCTATTTTCAATCTGTTTATCGATGAGAAAAAAATTCAGAATATTATAAAACCAGCCTCATAACATTCATGATACAAATATTTGTATAAAAAATATTTTTTTTCATTTAAGTTTTCTGCACCTTGGTCATATTGTGTTCTTGAGTCACTAACAAATCATTGTGGTGTCCCTATTTTATCTTGTATAAATCCCACAAGCGAAAAGTCACTGCATATTATGCGGTATTAACTAAACACAATAAGAGCCTTGCCAATGGAAAATTATTCCCACGCAATTTAATACGGAAGACGTTTAATCGTGACCCTCTCGTCGACCTCTAGACATGAAAATCTAACCATTAGTCATAGTCTCCCCTACGGTTAGCCGTCAGACAACCTATCAAATATCATTGGAAATTAATCAGAAAACTCGGTATTTTCAATGTACGATTGGCTGTGTGTACGACTCAGTTTATATAAATAAAAATGCTTTCACATAAATCTAAATACAACATATTTATATTTGAAATAGAGACGTTCAGATTTGATTAGGCT
Organism: Actias luna; assembly: GCA_039707435.1. Taxonomy (NCBI): domain Eukaryota; kingdom Metazoa; phylum Arthropoda; class Insecta; order Lepidoptera; family Saturniidae; genus Actias; species Actias luna. The sequence goes on along the minus strand of JAZHAC010000002.1, from coordinate 7,422,903 downwards.
AAAAATTTGTGTTGTTATACTAAAATATATAGTGAATTTAAAGTAATAAAACGAAAAAAATAATAACAGGCTTTGCAGGACATTTACTTTTGTCGACAAACAAATCCAGGACGATAATGATAATAATTTGTATAATAAATGAATACGTAAAATTCAAGTCTATTGTTACTTGGGAAACTCACATTATTACAATTATTAAGAACTTCCTACAGCTCTCATATGGCTTGCAAATCCTACCGGTTACTGTTGTCTCTTAGGTACTTGTAGATTACGGGCTAAGCCAACATCTTGCCACTTACCCGGTTTACCATGTCTACCCGGATCATTTCGTATCGTGCCCTATCCATATTATTATAATCGCGGGGAAGCTTTACACTCCCTTTTACCTACAGGGCAGCCAGACGTATGGCAGTTATAAGTCAGTAGAATTAATCTCTATCACTTGACAATAAAATAGAAGTAACATCTTATGAAGTTAATATAAATTTATTACTGTCTCGTAGGGCACATTTTGCGATTAATATTTATATAGCTTCCTTCAAACTTTTATTAAGTTTAAAAGTGGTAGCTTAATTATACCGTAATCCTTACTAATAGTATAAATGCGAAGGTGAGTTTGTTTGTTTGTTACACTTTCACGCCTACACCGCTGAATCGATTATGATGAATTGCGCTATAGATACATATGAAATCCTAGAGACGATGATAGGGTACTTTTTTCACGAAAACTTTATTGGAAGTGGGGTAAAGAGAAGGATAAAATTTTGTATGAAACTTTTTATTGCTACATCTGATTTGTTTGCAAAATCAATCTATGAAATCTAGTTTAGGTATATTTTAGAGTTATGCTTTTATTCTTCTAAAATATATATATTTTTTAATTAAAAAATACCACTGGAGTGTGGAGTCGTCATATTAACACTTACATTGTTAAACTTTTAATGATATATAAATATGTGAAACATGTATCTTGTTGTGTATATCGCTGAGATGAGTTAAATCAAATTTTCCACTATTTAGCCTCCGTAATGCCTGCTGCATCGCGGACCATATTTCAAACAAATTGAAAATCAATTTAACCAGGGTTCCCTATGTAATAAATAGGCGGGGGCATCACGAGAAGAAACAGACTCAATAGTGTCACATTGTTCCCCCTGCACTTCAAGCTACGCTATGATAGCGATCAAAGACCTTAAGTAAAAAATATTTTAAATAAGGTTAATTAAAATAAATATAAAAATATAGTCGTTTAATTAAAAAAAGAAGCATTATGCATGAGACAAAAACACTTAAAGTTATTTCAAACAATCTTCTATTTAAATTACACTGATAAATGAATCAATCATTTTACATATCTAAATTTAAGTTTAATAGATATCTCAATTTTTGAAACAATTTTTACACACGTGGTTTGAGATATAATATCAAATAGCTGTGCCTGCGACTTCGTTCGCATGGAACTAAAATTATTTAATCTCGCGCCGTCATTCATAGAATCATTCTTTTGATAGAGTTAACCAATTTTAATTAAATAAAGACTAAATGTTACACAAGGATATGCATTATGAGGACGTATTATAATAGACGTTCGGTTCATTGATGCGAGCACAAACAAACAGCCAGACAGACAGACAAACATTTCTAAAAATTATGTAAATTAATAATACTTATTCTTAGTCACTTGTAATATTTTTTTCACATAAATCTAAAAAGGTAATTTAAATATACATTATCATTATATGTAAAGAAGATTATATTACAAAATAATATATACATTTTATACAATAATGTTGTATAACTTAAATTCTTTCTAGTTACCATGTAAGACGTAAACATAACTTATCACTCTGTAAGGTAGAAATAGGAAAATACATCACCTTAAGCGAGTAGGGAAGATTCATATCAGACAGGAAATTCGACTCGCGTCTCGCCTTCGCAGAGGAGCAGATTTTTTGAAACGTACCTCCTTTCGATTTCCATATGGACTTCTGATTCATGAGTTTTATCTACCATGAAATGTGTTAGTAAGAATTGAATACTACCGCCGTGTCTACGTGTCGGAATGAATGTTAACGAGCATTGATCTTTACTTCCTTTTGTTATTTTATTCTCCATTTAAATTCATCAGAGCATTTGTTGCTATTCTATATTCGTATAACTAAGGCATAAGGCATTTTTTTTATTTATAACAAAGTTATTAACAAAGTGTAGTGAAGTAAGAGGGTATAAGGTTATAAAAATAACAACCTATTGTTTAATTCGTACCATTCAAACAGGCTTGAAAATATTTATGATATCTCGACTCTCCTAGATAATTATTGTAAGAAGTAATAATACTCAAGAAACACCAATTTTTTAAAAATAGTAACTTAACTAGTTTAATCAGACTATAAAAGATAGTATTAAAAATATAACTGACAGTAAAATCAACATTCACTAAAAATGTATAGCACACATTTACGTAGTTCGACAGGGTTATATAAAAATGCTAAACAAAAAATAATCATTGTTATATAAATACTAAATGTTACCCAATAGTATTTCGAAACATCAAAAATTCTATATCTCAATATAAATTGCGCGAAGCGTTATATCGTTTTGAAAATGATTTCAATCAAAATGCATATTCGAGAATAAAGGTGAATAAACTCGTCATGTAACTCAATTTTCCGCATAAAAATTGGCATTCTTTTGTACAGAATCATTGATTCACTCACCCCATCGTTGTGATGTAGCGATTATTATTACATTCGAAAACCCATCAAAAGTTACAATTGAAAAGTTAAAGTATTCCGCGTCGGACAGGACTCCCTGTCTATCTACAAATGAGTTTGCTACACAACGATATCGGGCTGTGGTTTCATACCAAACGATTTAATTATTCTATTCTTTTCTATACAATATAAAAAATTATATAAATGTAATCTTCTGGGTTTGAATTTTTAATAACTATATTTTAACTTTAAAGATTTAAGTTTTTTTTTTCATATATAAAGATGGCCAAAAAGCAGCATATATATATTTATATATCCAATTTCAACGGTGACTGCGGATAAAACTTCTAATTATCGTTAGACGTCATTACCACGGCAGCCTGCTAGCCTCACAGTAGCTGAATATATACTTATTGATTCCAAAAAGTGGGAAAATAATAAATGTGTCACTGTGACGAGTTTATCACAACGCACACTGTGGTCACAGTTCAGTCCGGTATAGATCCATACACATTTCTATTATACCGTCTGATTACTAGATATATTCCAGTTGTCTTACAGCAGGTCTAAACGTGGCACTATGGCGAATATTATATTTCATTTATAGGTGTGATGATTCAGTCAAACTATATACACTCATGTTAAGGTTTGATATTGATCTAAAGTTGGAAATATAGTAAGATTTAAATATTGGTCAAGTAAACTGAGTTGGATAGAACACTTACAATATTCACAAACGTACTATACATATATATAATAATCGAATTCTACTAAAAGTGAACAAGAAGAAATATTAATCTCGTATTATATTATGACTATAATAACATAAATTGTTAATGTGTTCGGCATAATCTATTCTAATTATAACTAATGCAATAATAAGAATTATTATACGTATCTATGTTCAAAGTTCATCAGCTTTTGCCGTTAACTTACTTAAATAAGGACATGGTCTGTTCTTTCACTCTTCTCTATTAACTCTTATATCAGTATTCACAATTTTTATACACATTTCATATATCACATAAGCCACCTATGTCTTTGTCAGTCTTTCTCTACTGCTATATGCATCCACACTGCTTTATACATAGCATTTACTAAAATTTGCTATCAAAACAATAAAACTATATGCAATCGTTTTTAAATAATTTCGAGATTAATCCTACAAATTCTGATATACAAAAACAGTTGATACTATCGCTTTAAAAATGAGTCCGTATATAAATTATTCATTTATTTTCTCACTAAAGGGAAGTTCATGAAACTCTCCAGAATCGATGGTACGTCCACTTGACGGAACTTATCTCGTTCTACGCTGCATTCCAAAACAATTTTATTAAACTTTTCTCCCGCCCGTCTATTGTCGAAGCGTAGACTCGGTGCAACATCCCTAAAATTCTTTCGTGTACAGTTTTCCTAAAACAAATTTTCTTTCGCCCCTATAAGCGCACCTTGAAACACGAAAGCACCCTGAATAATTAATACAATGGTAAGCTAAATTCGTCTAAGTGTCAATTCTCCCCCAAACTTTTTAAAATACGACACCATCAAAAGTGCGGTAGAAGCGGCACCTAGAACTTTTATCTTGCCAAAGGTTGTTTATTTAATTTTGTTTATTTTATTGAGACTGACAATGATTTAAGGAAACTTTCTCTTCGTAACATCATTTATCATATATAACATCATTGTCTATAGTCTCGACCTCCTTTCCTTTTGATCCTAATTGACAAATCTATCCTACAACAAAAAAAAAATATTCGTTGTGAAGTTTTTTTTTTGTGAACATCTTAAGCTGCCAAAACAAATTTTCACTATGTAGGGTGAATCGAATTATTGAAAACTGAGTGCATGTTGCGAGGGCGTAAGGATGTTTGGACAAGGGGTAAAATTGTATAAACACCGAACATATACTTTTTAAATCGTTCGTATTCAAATCATAGATTTTCAAAGTTTTTGTTTTGTATATATATACATAATTAAGTAAAAACGGTATGAGTCAAGTTATAAATTTATTTATATGACGTAAAACAATGTTCTTAATCAGAGTCTCCATAATATAATTGATTGTTTAAAACTTAAGTTATATTATATATTAACTATTATTATATTAGCTACAAATTTGAACGTATAATAATACTTGTATATTATTATAATGTACAGAAATTATTGTACAGAAATAAACTGAGTAATCTATCTTAATCATGGTTAATTTCCTAAATTATAACATTTATAAAATTGCAACTTATCTATAGCACTTATGGATTACTTACAAGCCTTTTAATAATAAAATCGAATAATTTTGTTGGATGTTATGGTGTACTCTGAAACTTATTCAATTAACAGTGTAATTAAATAGAGACGGTGCTAATACGCTTATACATGATATCTTACCTATTTTCGAAATAACTAGTAATTGTCCAAGATTTCAAACGCCTTCACTAAAGCGTATAAATTAATACATGTTTATACAGGTATATAGGAGATGTAGGTTGACTGACTTATCAACGCACAGCTGAAAGTACTGATGCTAGAAACAAGAAATGTGGATGTACTTCCCTTCTCTAAGTAGAGTTTTTTCTAAATGTAACCCTAAGTGTATAAATAGAGATTGCATAGTTTATACTGGAAAGAAAAAATCTTTACCTAGTGAATTCAAATTTATTTTAAAGACTTCTTAATAAAAATAAAATAATACGTATTTTATCGTCCTAAGAATGGATATTATGATCACGCGCTATGAACGGATAAATATCCCGGACACGTGACCAATGTCAGATAAAAATGAAAGATTCAAAGTACAGTTCTATTAAAAGTACACAGTTTTTTATATATTTCCACGTAAGCAATGCCCTTTAAATCCCGACAATAATTTCCCAAGGGGCTCCAGGCTGGCCTTTGACAGGGGTAGTCGTGGACAGCGGGGCTGTCCGGGGTTAAGAACTTACTGAGGGTACACCAAGGGTCACTCCTTACTCGTTTATTGTTCCTTGACGTTTATGGTCACCTAAAGGGTACAATGAAAGGTCAAAACTTCGGACCGGACCCCAGGTAATTTTAGAACAATTAATATTGAGTAAAAGCCTTTGGACGCGTTTATCTAAACTGTTGGAAATTGGCTCTCGAAGATTTATTTGCACATTTCCGTACAATTCCATGCCATAGACCTCTATTCGAAAATGTATGTTATTCCATTCAGGAAGTTTCAAAATGCTCTTTATAAAATATAATTCATTTTGCAGCTTTAATGAAAAATATTGTAATTTTTCTCGTGACTCGTTAAATTACGCAATATAAATATATGTATGTATATACTCTTCAACCGATAGCCATAAAACAAAATTATTATCATCAAATTATTATCAAGAAAATATTCAATCTAAAAGATAAGAAAAGAAGTTTGTAAACCTATGATAATCTCAATATGCTTTAAAATATTATTGGGAATATTCGAAATGTTTTTCGTGTATTTCATTCACCTGCAATGGCTCCTTAGAAATTGACATTATGTAGATTTTCGTACAGTGAAAGCGAGGTTAGGGGTTTGCAGTACGCAAACCTATCATAGAGCATCCCCTATGGATCTAGCTAGAGTCTTTGTGGTGGTTCACAAGCATGAAGCCAATATTTCCTGACTTGTATGAAAAGCAAATACAATTTCAAAGTTTGCATAATATTTTCTCACTGCACTCTCTTAGCCTATAGGCACTAGTAACTTTTTAGACAGTGTTAGCACATATTTACTTTTATACATAAGTATTTTGCTACAATATTTAAGTCTTGAGAGTTGATTAGTTAAATCACTGAAATATTGATCCAATAGTCACTTGTAACTACAAGATTTCCGGAATACTCCTAATTTATTGAAGTAGATTTACGTTTTAACAAAATCAGTTACGGTAAAGAAAAACATTTTAATATTTTACGAGTCCCCAGGAAAAATACCGAAATGTATATATTTTAGGTATTTGAAATCGCCTTCCTTACCTTCGTCCCTTCGGGTAGAGACCTTTACCCAATAATGTGGTATTTACACGCTATTATAACATATCAATCTAACAATAACTAGCATACCTATAAAACAGATATTATGAGACAGCCATAAGCCGTAAAGCCAAAGTAGAATAAAAGTTATACTATGTTGAATCGTGACTACTCTCTCTCTCTCTCGTGACTCTATTAAATATGCAAGAAACATACTTCTTATTTAGATTTAATATTTAATAACAAAGTTACTTAATGTCGAGTGTCTATTCGTACAAAGATTTTTTTTTATATTAAGCTCTTATAGATACCAGTTGCTAAAAGACATTGATAGGTGCTTTCTAGCTGTTTTCCAAAACGAGCGTTACTAGTAGCCGTAACATTTTTAAAGTACCTTACTACCATGTTATAGTTTTAACACCATGTAAGATAATTTTTTTTGGTATAATTAGAAATTACGATTATTTTAATACCACAATATCACAGTTGCAATCCTGAATATTTTGAAAACATTGAAAAACAACGTGTTACTAAACTTATCAACACTAATGGGTTTCCTTTTGTAACTGAAAAAGCTAACATTAAATATGCAAAAACAAAAAATTCACATAGCGATATCAACATGATTAATGTAATGAAATTTATTTGAATGTCAAAAGAAAAGACAATAGCGTTGAAAACATAATCATAATAAAAAAAACCTCATTCATACAAAAAACGAAAAACATAAAAGGTATGAAAAATGAGACACCGTCCCGAAAAGTCATAAAGGAGACGTCAAAAATACCTCTAACCGCGACGACGCCGAAGACTTTTACAATATGCATAACTTGTTGAGAGAGTAATCAAAAGACGATATAAAGTGAAGAGGAGCACGACGAAAGGCTAAAAATGTAAACCCTCTCTTAGATTTTCTCAAGACAACCCCGGTGCCCTCGGGCGAAACTTACTATATAAGATGGGAAAAATTACCCGAGCCCCGGAAACTTTTTTCGATTTGAATTATGATTCCTTATTTTATACCTCGGTTCTTAAGAAGTTTGTTTTCCATTGGACTAAGCTCATTCATGGACACTTTGTTTAACTTTGAATGTATCTACATTTTTGCTACTTTAGAAACAATTTTCGAATTGTCATTCAAAATACATTAGCCTGCGGAGTGGTTCATAATATTTTAAATAAATAATCAAGTAAATTTTACACCTACAAGTTGTTGAAACTACTTTATATGAAAGATGAAATAACTACGAAATATTTACAAGGTACTCGCTCCAGACTAGACCACAAATACTAGATACCCGTCATAGCGAATTTCTTTGGCTCGTTCTAGTCTCAGATTCCGTATTATAATGCAAAAAGAAATCGGACTGTTGTTTTATTTCAAACGACACTTCTGAGTACTTTTCACTAGTTTTTAACAGGTTTAACATTAGATCACAATCTTACCTGATGCAAAGTAAGGATATGATCAAAGACAGTGAAGAACAGCTGCCGTAAGACACCTTTAGATTATTGAAGAACTTGAACTTGAGAACAATAATTCATCCATTATTGGCCATAATTGTTTGTTCCTGTCTACTGTCTACCTGTCTACAATAGAGAATCATCATCCCAATTATAACTGTTTATATTTTTTCAATTATATAAACACGTATGTATATTAAAAATAGAATCAGCTAGTGGAATGTAACCACTTTTAAACCAGTGCTAACTTGATATGCCCTGTTAATTCCCCTTAAGATTCCAGATCCACCCTAATTGTTATCGGCCTGCCCGACCCTTAATGGTGTTTCTAATGCGTCTAATGTACTTTCGGGACATTTTGCAGCTTGCTCTTGGCCGTTTTTCTCTCCGCATGAGCACAATGTCACCCCAGTGCCTGCAGTCACGGTAAATGTATTATCTTCGAATATGTTCCCAATTTCTATTGTCCACCAGAGTGCTGGACAAATTCAATGAACATAAATAAAACATAAGACCGAGTACTACACTCGTCTTTATAAAATTTCCGCATTTAAGAAGAGGGCCAGAGTTCTTTACTTTAGGTTTATTTACTGTATATTTTTCCTATATTTTTTATAATGACATATAGTATATATAAAAAAAAAAACACTTTGTAATACAATAATTATTTTCTTTCATTTCATTATGTTTACGAAAAACAAAAACAGATTCTTCTTTAATTGTGGCAAAATTGTATTATTTGTACATTTATATGTTTTTTAATATTAAAACTATTTTGTATTTTAGTAAAAGTAAACTAACTTTTTACAAATTTAATGTTAAATCCAATACCGTCGTCAAAGGTTATTTATTTATATAGTTTATTTCTAATTCTATAACTTATATCGGTAAACGGAAAAAAATAAAACTGAAACAGAGAAAATAAACAATACCTTCGAGTCAGCGGGCCTCGTAAAAGAGTTCGTATAAACGTAGCATTGTAGTAAATTATGTTTTATTTCTTAAACAATCTGCGGTCGAACTCAGACAAAGGGCGTATAGATTCGATACCGTGGTCAGCAATTCAAAGGTTTATGCGGGTACCTTTATTCCCTACTTACACATCTGTAGGGTTGAACCGATATTTAATTTTATCGATATAAACAATATTATTACCGTTGTGGAATCCTTAGCAAGTTTTATTTTTTATTGTTAAGCTTTAGCGTTATGGCCCTAATCTTACCTGATTTTAGGTGACGATACAACCCAAGTTGGTAGACACGCTAAACATGTGAAGGAACTGGCTCTCAAGTGCAGCTGCCGGAACACACCTATTGGTATTTAGCGGCAGGTTTTCAACTTGAGAGTGGTTGTTAGCCAGGCGTGCATTAGAAAAAACATACCACCATGTAAATTTAATCTCAATACTACTAAATACAAAAGACAAAAACATGTATTAAATATTTTTATATTATGGTATCTGTCTATATAAGCAATTTAGTCAATGTCAAGTGATATGAAATAGCCATACAAGGAACGAACGTAAACTAACAACCAGACTTAGAACAATTATATGTGGATCACACTAAAATTGTCGGGTATGGGATGTGAACTCGCAGTACGCGTCACCGAGGCGACTACTTAGACCGCTTTTTTGCACCACGCAAAATGCATTTAGGCATCTCCTCTTTGATGAGCTAGGTAGAGGTATGTGGGATTCACCCAGTAACTGAATAGCTGAGAATACCCACTTAAATCCCATTCTTCTTCGATCGCCTATTGGACGGAGGAACGGGTCTGTATCCAAATTGCTTCTGTTCACCAGCGGATAGACCGCTAGAACAACCATACAGCCCAATCGACATTATCCGATTATAAAAATCCATATCCATCTATATCAATGGCTATCTGTAGCCATATCCAACCATATCCATATCCAATCGTATCCATGTTCATATCCATCCATATTCATACTATCATACTAATATTACTAATGCGAAAGTGAGTTTGTTTGATTGCTTATTACACTTTCACGCCTAAACCGCCGAATCGAATATGAAAAAATCGCTATAGAGATTGATGGGAACCTGGAGACAGTGATAGGCTACTTTTTCTCGCTAAGCCCTTATTGTAAGTGTGGGAAAGAAAGGGATAATCTTTGTATGAAACATTTTTTTGCGTCATCCGATTTGTTTGACAAAATCAATATTAACGCGAGCGAAGGCGCAGGTAAAATCTAATTTTAAAATATGTTTAGGATGTCGATGAATATACCCGTAACACTGCTCGGTGGTACGCTATTAGTTCGCACTGACCGCTGGCCAGCCGGACCCCAATCGGCCGCTATTGTCAACCAATGTCCTTGTTCACATTAAAACGCCGTTAAACATTCTTTATTGTTTTATACGCGCTCGTTCCATGCCAATAAATGCCCGCGACTCATGGGAAATGTTATGGGTCGATGGCAGAGCTCGATTTCGATTTCAGGGCCGTAATTAAAGTGGACCCTTTATTACGGAAATTTGCTGTACTGAAATTACTTAATACAATCGTAAGATTAAACTAACTGGGTAGACGTACAAGATAATATTTTTTATGAAAGTGATATTGTTTTTAAATATTCTTAGCGGTAACTGAAGTACATTATAAAATATAATACAAAGTAATTAAAATGTATCAATATCTACAAGAGTGCAGGTCCGGATGGTTTACCACCAATAGTCATTCGCCTTTGCTCTTCAGCTTTGGTGGTACCTTTGTCAATAATATTTAACAATTCTCTTTCGAAAATTGCTAAAATAACACCTATTTATAATTCTGGTGATAAAAAAGATATAACCAATTACAGACAAATTCGCTTATTAAGTTGTTTTGCTAAGATATTTAAAGAGTTAGTATACGAATATATTTTTAGTCATATTTCAAATACATTAAGCAATAAACAACATGGCTTATTTGGCTATTCTTGTCTATACAGTATACGTATGCGACTCATTTAATAAAATTACGCAAGTAGATTCCATTTACACTGATTTTTGTAAGGCATTTGATCGTGTCAACAACACTGTCATATTGTTAAAACTCAAACACCTCGGTATTCATGGTAACCTTCACAGGTGGTTGACGTCATATCTAGCAAATCATTCCCAGTAAGTTGCAGTATATAGTTTCGAGTCAGTACCATTAATGGCAACTTCTGGTGTCCCACAAGGGTCCAATTTGGGTCCTCTGTTGTTCCTATTATATGTTAACGACTTACTCGAAACATTACAAAGTAAAAGCTTATAAAGACGATTATAAGTTTATCTTAAAATATTCAGCACAGAGGACTGTAAGATCATACAGCTCGACATTTGCACAATTAATTTGTGGTGTAAAGAAAACCAAATGTCGTTAAACATTAAGAAGTGTCAGGACATAATATTCACTAAAAATAAGAATCAAATAATACACAACTACCGCATTGATAAAATTTCTATAGACAGGTTCAATAATGTCCGATATCTTTGAGCCTGTCATTTAGAGCTCACTATGATTACATCACCAGTAAGTCTAATCGGATCCTCACTTTTGTACTACATACTAGTTCACCATTAAAAAAAGCAAAATCTTGCATAATTCTGTACACAAGTTTAGTACGCAGTACATACATAGGAGTACTGTTCGTCAATATGGACACCGATATGTCAGGTACATATTGACAGAATTGAATCTATACAGCGAAGATTTCTAAGATTGTTATGCAGCAAGCTTGGAGTCCGACGTAAGCTACCAGATTACGAAGCAAGACTTAAGTAATTAAACCTTAAAGGCCTTGAACACAGAAGAATTGTCGCTGACCTGTGTATACTTCATAAATTATCCAATGGAATACTCGGTGGCAAGTTACTGAGTAAGCTCAATATAAGGGTGCCTACACGCTCCGTAAGACATCAACAATTGTTTAGTGTACCAGCTTGTAATAATAACATGTCAAAGAATAATCTGATCTGTAGAATGTGTAGGCGCTCCAATGAAAGTCATGTTCAACACGACATATTCTTCAATAGCATAATAAAATTCAAAAGTTTAATTACATAACTGGTTGATGCTACATCTCCAATTTTTACTAGGGTTTTTGTTATTTCCGTTTTTATTTTCTGTACATTTACGTTCAAAATGCTTTAAAATATTATAATTTCTGTAAAAAATATTAAAATTTATGTAATCTGTATTCTGTTCATCTTCACTCATAATAAAGGTTCCTAACTGTGTAAGTTGTGCTCTAATGTAATAGGGTATGGGATTTAAAATGATATCTAGAATTAAGTTACTTTTGTATTTAATCTCATATCTATATCATTACCTTTTAAAATAAAATAATAAACAAAATAACATGATCTAATAAAACGCAGGAAAATAAGGGTGATAATAAAGTTATTTCCCATTGGCGTTCTTAGTATACGCTGCCTAAACCGTTAAATATATTTAATAAATATATTTAATAGAATCACAATACAAATATAATTTGACGAAATTTTTTATTAAGTTAACAACAATGGTTTATATTACAAAAGAAATTAAAAATATTTACATTCAGTTACGCTGAAATGACGCAGACAGAACTATTATAAAAAGACACTAGATTAGAGATAAATAATAACCAAAATACATCACTCAGAATGTCTCTTATATAACACAACAAAAAATCAAATAACCTACATTTATGAATAAAAAGAAAATTTACAATTTGAAATAGAAATTCCTGCAGGTAATAATCATATTATATTCCTTTAATTACTTTCTGAATCACGGATATTTTAATATATAGTGAAACTAATATTTAAATTTAACTAAACGGCTCAAAAGTATAACCCGTTCAAGTCTAGAATGGCGATATATAACTTTCAATTGTATTTTCTGAAACATTGCGATTAATGCAGTGTCACAAAATTACTTGACGGCACTGGCTAGCCACACAAGCAGTTTATGTAACTTTTACCATTATGCTCTGTCGTACTTTAGGAGTTTAACATGTAACTTTATACTTCCCTCATATAAGATTTACTAAACCTATTACTTTCGATTAATAGTTTTAAATAATATAACCAATTATAAATTCAGCTGTGTGTTAATTGATTAATTTAAATCAGTTATTAATTTTTACATAACTAGTTTTATAAAAAAAAAAAATTAATAGTATATGCGTTCTTTAAATGTACATTTTAGTAGTTATAGAATGTAGCTCTTTAAGTAATATATTGTATTGTTAGACTAGGCAACGCTTAGGCTAAATTCTATATAGTTAAAAAGTTACTTAAACTGTATAAAAAACTTGTACCTGACAATGAAATTTCTGTTCAATAGACCTACCTGTTTCGGCGATAAACCGAGTGAAATAGACAGACAAAATTTGAAATGCTTATTTGGGTTTCGACAACACAAATAAACATAATAATAAGTGTTATTTTAAAACAACAGTTAGAAAAAGCTTACAAAGTCTCTAATTACTCGAATTATTAAAAAGCGATTACTGTAACTTGTAGATGCACAAAATACGAAAATAAATCACTTTCACTTGAGCGGTCGCGTTTTTCTTACCCAAGGAGTTCTAGAACTCATACCACAGGATCAGTACACTAGGTTGTTTCACTGCGATCTTCTACAATATGAAGGTATTTTTTCAGTAGATTTACTCCCAGTAGAGAACAGTCTGTCGCGTGGAGAATTAAATTAATTAAGCTAATAGGTATATAAATCTAACGAAATGATATATATATATATATATATATATATATATATATATATATATATATATATAGCTAGATAGTAATAATAAATAACTTTGTACATCGGTATCGTATTCTAGACTGACGTTTTCTTCTTCACGTCCGATGTCTCCGAACCCTTTTATTTGGTTCACCAAGGCCAATTGGTATCTTAGGACTGCAGTTTTTATTACCCTAGCTAAATATTAGATTTTTCAGCACGCCCATACTTCTCGGACTCCTGATTTAAATTGACAGCCAAGTTCTTTTGTCCGTTCGATTCGGTGTCTTCTTCATTAGAAAAATTTAAACTTTCTATATGCAAAGCGCATGCGTTAAAATATTGTATAAAATTCTATATCACTTGACATCGGAATAGTAAGTTAATAGAAAACCTTCGGGTATTCCTTATGAAATAAATATAATAATGAAAAGTATATATATGAATAATAATAATATAGAAACAAATTAAAGTGCATCATTACAAGTCTCCGTAGAGATTTAACTTCCACTACTTATATCATTTAAAAAACGTATATATAGTTGATTTTACTACAATATACGCAAATGTTTTAAGAATTTTGATAACTAAAAAATACTTAATTATTAAATTTTACAAGCGTGTAAAAGTATCTGGTACCCACAAGAAACATACCATAAAATATTTAAGGGCAAAAACGGGAAACAAAATCAGATTGTCTCAAAATAACAAGAATGAAGAAGTCGAGGTCTCACATTTATAATTCACTACATACCCGACATGACCAAGAATATATTTACTTTGAATCCTGTATGTACTAATCAAATAGTAATTTAGACAAATAGGTAAGTTTTGTTATAAAAATGTTAACTATACTTTTTATGATTATTAAAGTTATAAAATTAAGTTATTCTCATGTTTATTATGCACCTTTCTTATACATGTTAAAAAGACAATCTGTTAGGGTGTATGGGTTTAATTATTGTGCTTATAACTTAAGATCCATTGAATCAATTTAATTGATAATTTAAATCGTAGTCTGCCCGAGTTTTTGTATATGTTTAGTTATATAATACTCATACAAAATATTATAAAGAGAACATTAAATATGACAACAAATATTAATAGTTCGTTTTCTTGTGATTATATCTATAAAATCAACAATCCTATTTGCTGTGTTTTCTATAGATAATAAATTTTATTCTTTGAAAATATAGACTATATCAGACTGACAAAAATTGAATGTTTCGACGATTCATATAATAAATGTAGTAGTAGAACATGAGTTGTGACAATGAGCAGACGAGAATAGTTAGTAGAAGCTGATTTTGTCAACGAAGACAGCGCAGCACACCAATTTGACATATAAAGCAATTAATGTGTGAGAAGTATTCAAGATCATCTGTAATATGTATACAACCAGATTGTTTAATATTGTTAAAAACGTTTACATATTAAAAATTCCTAAATATATTTTTTGTAAATCATACATAAAAATCATAAAAAAGTTAACCAAAAGTAACTAGTCTTCATAATCAAACACCATATTTCCAACTTATAATATGTAACTGTCCGAAGAGTATGCATTTTAATGACGTAGTTAATCTCTTATGTCAATTATAAACACCAACCTAAATCAAACTAAATTGATAGCCTGCGTATATGCTTTATATATCATGACATCTAAACGAAGACAAACACGACGGCCTCACAACCATTAGACGTACCTTACATCCAGAGGCGAGAGGCTATAAAATATTCAGGGGCTAAAACGGGGCAAACACAAAATCAGATTGTCTCAAAACGCCACGACTGTCGGCGTAACGCGTCGGGGTTTCACATCTATAATTCACCACATTTCCAACTGAGTGCAAGAAAATGGAACACTTTCCTTCTATCTACTGCCAACTATGTAACATCGATCTATATTTATCTTATTATTATTTCCATGTTTTTTTATTGTGGTGCATTATTCAATCGACGGATCATATATTGTTTGTCTTTAAACGCTTCCAATTATTTTTACTTTCTTTTCGCGAGCGTGACTATAGTAGAGAAAACTTTACAAGTTGTGTAATTACTCTTAGAATAGTAAAACGCGGTGACGATGCTTTATTTTACATTTTCTTGTACCTCACAGTTTGTAAATCACTTAAGTGCCGCGTAGTTTTTACTTCCAAAGTGTTAGCAAAATATACTTATGTGTACAAAGGTTTTTATGATTTTAATTAGAATCCTGACTAATATTATAAATGCGACAGTGAGTTTGTTTTTTTGTTTGTTTCGCCTTCACGCCTAAACCTAGTAGGAAATTAAATAAACTGCATTTGATAGTAATACGTAATAGTTGAGTGCAGATAAATCACTATTGTGGTATTCGATTCGTAATAATTGCTAAATTGAGCACACCCACACGAGCCTTTACGGTGGATCACAAAATTGGCACCCCGTTCACACTTCAGTAATTATCGGCGGCAAAGTTTTCCACCGCTGAACGAAGGTTGCAGCCATTACCGACACGGTACGGTGAACCGAAAGTCTGCAATGTGCTCATTCTAACTTTCAGAGTTAGTGCTTAAATATCTTCCTTTAACTTTAACAGTTACTCTACGGAATTAAAATTGATCGTAAATGCTGTTCTGCATTATATATTTTAAGTCCACATAAAAGCGTAGTCTATTTGTTGGTTCAATTTGTCTGAAACACAGATATTAATAAATGGTTTCTTTTTTCCAATAGATCAAATTTTAGTATAATTAAAACGTATTTAAATAAACGCCTATAGTTTTAATTGCATAATAAATATCTATATCGATTTTAAGAAATTTGTTAAGACAAATTAAGATATGAGAAACTTCTACTCACAATAATTAAGATCGTTAATATCGTTAGCACTTTCTTGGTTTTTCGACGTGGTTGTTAGGTAAGCAACGATTAATGAAAGGCATCCCCTACTCGAGCAAAAGTTTTCCCAATTAATTGCAAGATTTTAATCATGGTACTGGCGTAACAAAATTATTATGGAACGTTTAATTTCCTTGCCCTACGCCCTTCGGCGTCTCACTAATGCGTTATTGCAAAATTTTAATCAAGGGTGTGAGGGAATTATTAAATTATGCAAGCTGTCATATGCAGTACATGATTATAAATCTCTACCGTTTGTTTAGGATGCGCTTTTAGAGAACATTGCCGCGTAATGCCTCAAGTGGCCCTATTTTGTGTTTACAACCAACGAACAAACAATTACATGAGAAGATACCATCGGGTCTAGGTTCGTCTTATACTTGTGTATAACTAGTAAATCCATTCTATATATATTATGGTTACGTAAAAACTTTTTTGAATATATATAAGCATATTATATCGTTTATTAAAACGTCTTGTATGAAATCAATATAATGTTCTTCTTTGGATTTATAATTTAAATAATCAAAAATACAATAAGTAACAAAACTAAATACAATATACCCTTTTCTGCCACTTATTTCTGGATTTTTTTTAATATTGCACCAACACTAAGGAAAACTAGAACTAAAAACTAGATAAGAAGACATAAACATATCATTTAGTGAATAAAATTTTACATTTAATTTTATCTAAAAATTTATGGATTACATAAATTAGTGCACTGAGTGGAATTCGAACCCGTAATACTGAGCGGGATGATTGTGGTAAAATAACTGCTTACACCGCCATATAGTTAAATGAATTTTTAACACTGCACTTAATATTCTAAATACATCAAGATAAATATATACAACATGTAAAATACCAAAAAAAAACTTTTCACATTCAAAGGAAAGAAAGTTGGTGAATTGTTCTATATTGCCGTATTTATATATAGATTATTGCAATTGTAACACGAGCAAGTTATGGTGGAAAATATTTATTACCAAAACATGAGACCGCACTTTATTCAATTTGCTGAACCTCACTCGAAGTCAAAACTAAAGGCAG
The DNA here is from genome assembly GCA_039707435.1 of Actias luna. Lineage (NCBI taxonomy): Eukaryota > Metazoa > Arthropoda > Insecta > Lepidoptera > Saturniidae > Actias > Actias luna. The sequence continues at coordinate 7,405,081 of JAZHAC010000002.1, read as the reverse complement.
ACAGACAGCAATAAACTTGTGTTTATGCAGTACGATTTCAAAATAACCTACCAAACCTAGACAGCGTTCAGAAGAACGTTGTATTGTGCGAATATGAAAATTAAACCGACGAACTCAGCGAATGCGTTGCATCAAATTGGCCTGGTTGGCCCAAGATCAAATAATTTTATGAAAATGTACTCAGGATTCATTTAATTAACCCTACCTCCCTCTATTAAACCGTCCAAGAATTCCCCGGTTAAACATTACCATTCGTCAGGAATTTAATTCGCACGTGCAACAGTAAATATTTGTTTACACTTTCGAAATTTAATTCTATACGGTAAACATATGAGTTTAATGATAGAAAATGCAATTATTTTTTATTGAATTTTCTTTATACTTTAATTAATTCAGAGAGGGAAGTGTGTATTCTCATATATTATAAGCCGGTGTTCGCGTTCCGCTTGGACGTAAATTGTGTGTTGCGGTCATAATACCGCTCATATTCAAACACTACACTACTACTGTCTTTGTAATTTTGCTTATTCCTCTTCTAGCTTATTGCAATATATTTCTTACACTTGTTATTCTGGTTTTTATACTTGTTATTTTTACTTATCAAAAAATTATTGTTGATTTTGAACAAATATTATGTATTAAGATTTATTTTTATTTTATAGTTTTAATAGGTATTTGACGGCAAATTTTCAACTTTAGGGTGGTAGCTAGCCAGGCAGGCTTTAGAAAAAGCCATACCATCATGCTATGGTTTCAATACGATAATGTTTGTCTTCACCGAAAGCTCAAGCTCATTATAGGTGGATTCGAATTACGTCTCTTGACACGGAGTCCATATACGGTACCATTGAGCTGTAAACGTTTGATAAGTTTCTAGTTATTTGGAAAATTAAGTAGAAGTTATAATACATAACATACAATGATTATTTATGAATTTCTTAAAATATTAAGTAAAATAATCAATTTTTAGAGAAACAAAACTGAATAATGTACGCCCAATGAACTCGATTGCTAACCATATGTATATTCAAAAATATTTAGCTTATATTTTTTTATCGTACTGCCTGATCAGGCGGTACGAATTGCGAACGTAATTCACTTACACCCAATGGGAAAACAACTTTGGGACGAGATCGACGTCAGATTTTAAATGAAACAGACGCGTTTAGAAATTGTAGAGGTTGAATCTACGATAACCGAACTGTAGACCCTTGCAAACATGTTCCTTGCCCTTACTAAATAAATAGAACCAGTAAAAGAAAAACATCCGTTTACCTATCGAATGGTGGGAATTTTGTTAATAAGTATGCATAGCGCGTCTATACCGCATCCTCTGTGATTAGTCGTGTGGAGGCACCCCCAAGCCACTGATACGGATAGGTGAGTGATAGCAAGGGGGCCAGGGAATTAAGGTGCTCCCTAGCTAATAATGGAGTCTCTCTGTATATGTGAAACTTCTTGGTTATTGCCAATAAGGGGTGTTCACGTGCATAGTATTGTTTCTATGCACGTGTTCTGAAGGAAAATAACTTTATCATCGCATGTACCTGTGGCAAATGTTTTAAAATGGGCACCCAGTTGCAATAACATTATAGTTTTATATATAAATTAGTCAATCTTTATTTTAAAATCACATTTTGAGTATATTAGTATTATTGATAAAAAAAAACAATAATAATAAACAATGGTTTAATTGTTCGGTACATGATGATTATTTATTAATTTTCCACACAAAAATAAATAACTTAACTATTTTACACTTGAATTCATAACTTTTATTATAGATTCTATGATTACATTGCAAATGTTAAAATCTTGAAAAAGTCGCCTGCAATGATCATCTAACTAGTTAGTACTCTTGATCCAAAATTTACACTTATTGATGTTTTCCAACAGTACTACCTGAAAATTGATATACATTTTAGATATACCATACACCACTTGATTATTAAAAGTTGATTGAAAACATAATCATATGCTTACTTGTAACTACATAAATAAAATAAACCCATTAATTTAGTCATAGCTATCTCAAGTTACCAACGTAGTGACATATTAATATAACTTTGTTTCTAAACATATACAGTTAATACTATAAATGGTGGCTTAGCTAAACTAAAGCCAGTAAATAATTTGGAGGAAGAAGCATAAATTTACGGCAAAGCAAGCATGCACTTTATTACTACGCCATGGCCGGAGATGCATTATATTCTGAGTTGTGTACTTCATGGAAAGCCTTCGCGTGTAAGAATGACTCCCAAGGTGAAGGGGAAATATAATGACTTCGTGTAGGTCCAAATACTTTCGTAAGATTAATAAAACAGAATGTAAAGCCACATTTATTTTAAATTTCTTTTCAAAGGTTTCTTTTTATAACGTCAACAATTTGCACATTGTTATAGTGTAAAAAATTACGTGAGTATTTCATTGAACTAAGTGAAAGTATTTAAGATATTGAAAGTTCTAAATTTCCAAGTGCAATAAATAATACACTGACTTGTTATTTTTCACACAGTAATAGTGTACACAGAAATTTTTGGCGATTTTTTTATAGAAAAGACACGATGTTAGACCAACAATTTTAGAGTAAGCTTTATTGTATACATCAACGAGACTTCACGCATATGAGTAGTTAGCGTAACAATTTTTATGTTTAGATTTACATCTAAAAGTGTGATATGAAATGTGCCGCAATGTTTTTAAAATAACAAAATTTTACATTAAGCTGTAGATTATTTAGAGACTGCAAAGCATTGGATAAACTAAAGTCAGTATTCTATTACTTTAAGTCTAATGATTGACATAAATTTAAAGTATATTTAGGTTTTCCTAAATATAATGATGACTATCAAGTAAAACCACGGTGTCCTAGTCAAATTAGAATCCGATGGTCCTAAACAAATTTCAATTTTCAATTACGTCCTAGTAAAAGTGGCGACCGATTGCGGACTCTCTTGGGGTATTGGTAATATATTACACTCTATCGTCCCGAACTAATACTTCAATAATGTGTTCATAGTAATTATTGTTTCTGAACCCCTAGTTTCGATTGAATTTACTCTCTGGAGACAAGAAAATTTTAGTTATTAGATTTACAAATTGCAATTTTAATTTTCGATGTTATTATTTTACAGTATTAAACAATGATTAACTTTTGGAAAAAATAATGTAATATAATTTTTATAGTGAATATTCAATATATATCATATATAATGTGAATTAACTACACAAACTATATGATTCTAACTACAGAAATCTTCCGTCCTAGTTTAGTCCAAATTAATTCAATTTTATTACGAATCGAAGAGCTATTAAATAAAACTATCAAAACATATATTCATTTTATTATCAAAGCCTTTGAAAATAGTATCGTGTCATGCTACCTAAGTGAATTCGTGTGGCAATAAAAGAATCGTACCCAACCTTTAGTTCCCCATATACTTTTTCCAACCCAATGAACATAAATTGCAATAGGATTCCATATAGAATAACCCCGAATGTTTAGCCTGAATACCAGTTCTCGTCTCCGTAAAAAAGTTTCAAATGTTTGCCACAAAAAACAAGCATTGTTTTTAATACATTTAAAGCGATGATATCTCAGTGGTAGTGGATACAGACGCAGTGTCAAGAGACGTGAGTTCGAATCCACCTACAATGAGTTTGAGCTTTCGGTGAAGGATACGATCGTGAGGAAACCCTAGAATCTTGGTAGAGCTTTTTCTAGTGCCCGCCTGAATAGCTACCACTCTCAAGTTGAAAATGTGCCGTCTAATACCAATAGGTGAGTTCCGGCAGTTGCACTTGAGAGCAAGTCCCATTACAGGTTTAGCGTGTCCATCAACTTGGACCGTATCGTCAGTTAAGATCAGGTGTAATTATGGTTATAACGCATAACCTTAACTATAAAAAACAAAACACTTCTTAAAGTCTTTGAAGGTAACACCAGCAGATGTGGTCAATAATAATATATTTATTTCCTATCTACATACAATCATGCTAAACTATTAAAACATTTGATTTGTCCCGTTAATAGTAACCGTTTTATCATTTTACTCACAAATTCGTATGTACGTAGTTTACAGGTTTGTTAAAAAAGGTACATATTATTGCTATCCCAGAAATTCATATAAATTTCAGTTACCAAGAAGCGAGCATGAAAAATAAGCATATGGTTATACCGCTGGAAAACAAATAGATAGTCAATATCTACAAATTGCAAACGTGATATATAATTCGGTATGTAATACTACGTACTACCGTTAATTATGATAAAATAAATAAGTATTCTAATTCTATAGAGATTGCACTATTTACGCAAATATTCATATCACAACAATTTCTACAATATTAGCTCATTATTACTATAAATTTAAAACTAATTGTTGAAGTTCAATAGTGTTTAAAGTCTTCGCTTTCAATTTGAAAGCAATAAAAATATTCATCCCATTTCTCTGCATAGTGCAGAATAGTTATGTACTCTTTTACAGTTCATTTCAATCACTTCAATAAGTGCATCGAATTCAGTTAAGTCCAGCTGTGATGATTAATGAACAGCTAAAACATTACGTTTAAATCGATATATTCCATTAAATATTCAATATCTCGAATATAAGCCATTAGGAAGGTAAAGCAAATCTGCAACCTCAAGAGATTCAAAATCAAACAGTGCGGATGCGCGTAATGTAATACCATTCATTATTAAAAGACAATATGACATTACAGGGAAATAACGCAAAGAGGAAAGTTGCGTCTCTGCTCTCATAGAGCTGTAAGGGGAAGAGACGACACAGAAACTGTTTATACAGGGAACAGAGTAAGGGGGTAATGTTTGTAATAAAATTTTATACACCTTAATATTTCACCGAACGATGAGTCGAGGCGTGTGTGAAATTATGTACCTTCGAGCGTAGTGGCAAAATTTACTACTTCCACAGAGAAGTGAGATCGGAGCTCACATTTTTTGTCATATAAAGAAAACAAAATATTTCATGTATTTTAGTATCGCATATTTTACTGGAAATGTTATTATCCCGATTAAGCTTGTACTGAAGGGAGGTACTTTAGTTTTATTCTTGAAAGCCGAGTAAATTAATCCGAACAGACGATCATGACACGTTGCGTAAACATGCTACGCTCTCAGGCGCCTAACACGTCTATTTCCGCGAATAGACATCATTTCACATCAAAATAATTTATGTAAATGACATACGAATTATCCAGTTCCTATTTGAAACCAAGTACGTATGTTGACATATATCTGAACATGTTTATTGCGTTGTTTAGCCCTTAATATCTCTACTACTGTGCCACTACTTTGGTTACTTGTGACAAAACGTAGTATTGACTAATATTTACTCTTTACAGGTGACAGTGTTATTACTTTATATTTTTTAAATATACTGAGCGTTTATTAAAATGTAAATAAAGTACATAATTCATTTATTTTAACTAGTTAAATCTCGACGGATAACATTAAAATAGGCGAAATTGAAATAGTTAGTTAACTCCGCAAACTTGTTACATAACATAAACTAATAACATTCATTTTATATCACTTTTGAGTGTAACTTTCTTTAAAACCGCAAACAATTTCGTAAATTACTGACATCACCCTAATAAAAGCGTAAAAGTATTAAGTGAGTGTTTGGTAAAAATACGGTGTCGCAAAACTTTTCTTTATTAGTTTCCCCCTTTAATCCGCTCAGGCGTGTCCCAATGTCTTTATGGCGAATTTTCAATCTGTGTTTGGGTGGGAGCCAATAAGAAATCAACTATTTTTCCCCCTGATTCTCGTGCATCGGTTCGAAGGGGATTTACTTCTTTACGACTCCTTTTACGATTGGAGGTGCATTCAAAATTAGTCCGCGCTAGTGAAGGAAAAGCATTTCCATGTCTACGAAGACGAATGATAAAAAGATTACAAAGACTGATTTCTTAGTTTTCATGGAAACTCAACCTTTATTTGCGTATTAACAAATATTAATTGTATTTGTTACTTACTTCTGGTTACTTCTGGAATGAATATAAAGTACATTACACAATACACAAGCAATTTTGCTTATGCCAAATATTTTCTTTAAATTTGTTAAGGTGTCTACAATCTATGTTAGTACAGCAGTTTGAAGCAAACTACACGATCATATTATACATTTTTACGTTGTTTTTTCTGTTATAGATTTAATATTTTATGTGTAAACTTGAAGGTGTTATTAAGAATTAAAGATGAATATTTCAATAACTTTAGTCCAAGATAATTTAGAGTATATTAGAAATAGAGTATATAGAATAAATTAATGTAAAACTTCTTATCAATAATAATTTAATATTCTAAACAATAATAACGTTTCAACTTCTTGATTTGTAAACACAATTTAGATTTCATGGTTATGAGCTGTGGTTATTAGTATATCTAATATAGAGAAGATTTTGTGTAATTTTGTTTTATATATCAACAAGCCCAAGGCATTTGATATTCTAAAAGTAACTAGGAGATGGATATGTAAATTTAATATCTAACACGTTGATACGTTACACAAGATACTGAACTTAATAAGCAACTAAGAGGAATTCTAGTAATCTACCTCTTCAATAAGCCATTTATTAAGTGGTGGCTTTATGTAAAATAGGACAACTAAATTTTGATAACTGCGTATTATCGGCTGATGTTCCCTCGGCTATTACATATGCGCCATATAATTTACTCATAATGTGATTACGTATTGTTTAGTTAATAAACAGCGGGATAAGCGTTTGGGTAATGATCAAATTAAGAGTTATTTATTATATGATATATATAAATTTATCGGAATGCTATTTCTTTGAGATCTGTGGCTCTAATTTTAAGGTGACTCATCGAAGAAAAAGAGTTTAATTTTGTAACAACTGTTTATATCAAATTTAAAATAGGTACTTATCGATTCTTATAAATGTATTGTGATTTATTAGTAATATTTGTTTCTTTTGTCCAAAGAAGTATGAAATAACTAATCGGTCCTATTATAAATTCTATTTTTAACGAATAACCAAAGTAAAATGTATTAATAAGTCAACAACTAGGAATAATTTAATAGTGTTACTATAAAAACTCATATAAAATGGTATGTTAGTAATAATTGTTATGTTCTGTAGTAATATTTATAAGTATATTGGCGATTGTCCGGTCAGTAGGTTCAAGGACCACATCAAGCGAGTTTGACTGTGTTAAAGATTATTTTATAGAGTGAACCATTATGTGAATCATAATGAAATCTAGAAATTGTTCTATTCCTGTACGCACTCATGCAAAATTATAAAATTATTTATTAATAGTAAATATTTCTAGAAAAAAATCACAAAGACAATCGAATATTCTTGTATGGTTTTTAAAGTTATATCAATATCTATTTATCGTCGTATTGCCTCTTTATTTGTTGGTACTATCAGTGCAATTACCTATGTTCGATAAATAAATTACCTAAATCGCTATAACAGTAATCATAGATAGCCTCCATAGTTGTAGACTTATAGTGACTAATTAAATTGAAAACATTACATTACAACCCTTTGGATCCAAGCGCGCTTCAAGAACTGAAAACTGTATATTATTTCTAATAATATTCCTAGAATTTGATTTGATTCTTAGAAAACAAAAGTAATAGTGATTCGTAAAGTGATAGAACATTTTGTAATATCTGCTTTTTAACTAGCCATCTCAAGGTTAAAAACTGTCTCTGTTAAGTATGTCAATTTCAAAACAAATTCCTTTAGATGTGTTTCGGTAGATGCTTTTGTGAGCCAATCTACTGAAAATTTGGTTCTGAAACTGTAATCTGTATTTATCTAACTTTACATTTAAAAACTTGCCTACATATACGACTATTAAAAAAAGAAATGTATTTTATTTATATATGTAATAAACTATACTCATAAGGGAATAAAGATAAATTATAAAAATTATTTCATGATTGAACCCAAGTTTTCTAAACAAAAACCTTAGACTGTATACATTTATTCCTAATGAAATATGTATTTCAAATTAAATTAAAATACAATAAGTGTTTGCCATTCACTTCGCTGTCACATGGAAATGACTAAGAAGGCTGAACGTATTTGCCTAGTTATATAGGAAAAGTTATTAGTTGATCGAACTTTTGATCAACCCTGTGGTCGCGTATTAAGTATTATTTTAGTTTCTTAGCAATAATTTACATGCCACTTTAGTACCTTTTGGTCCGTGTTCGGTGCTAGTTTCCTTGATGTTTTATGTTTCTCATGTACCCTTTTTGTTAATTTTGTTACTACAATAAAACGTTTATTTTTCTGTTATGCTATATTACATAATTATTTACAACAATTATTTAATAAAACATATTTATATACGACGAAAGCGACGATTGAAAGAAAAATATACGTAGCAGATATACGAATATTAAAGTGATATGTGGAGTAAGGAGAATAGATAAAATTAGCAATAAACATATTCGAGGAAGCATGAAAGTAGCACTAATGATATAGAAATTGAGAAGTAATAGGTTAGCGTGGTATGGGCATATTATGAAAGCTACATAGCTAGAAGAATGTTAAGTATGAAGATGGATAGATGTAGGAAAAGAAAAAGACCGAAGAAGATATAAATAGGCTATGTGAGAAATGGTATGTGTATAAAATATGTGTGAATGCTAAGATGACATCTGATAGAGTGGAACAAGAAAACAAGTTGTGCCGACCTTATTTACGTGGGATAAGGGTTATGAAGAATACATTTTTACATATAGTATAGCTATAGATTTCACATCTATAGTGTACAGTTTCAAATACTGTTTATGTTTTCGCATGTTTGGGTCATCTATTTTAAACCTCGTTAAGGTTCTTATGAAAGCTTTATGATACTCTTTTAATTATTAACTTTCAACCAAACGAAAACCTTTTACCCACTTGTTCCAGTTTATAATTATTATTCATATTTCAAAGAATATAAACTTTAATAACGCATTTAAAATTAAAATCCTTTGAGTTTGTAGTTTTTAAAAAAGCGAGGTTTCTCTTTAGATAGAAAGATAAAAAGACCGCCTTTGACAAGCTTTTCTATTAGTTTTCTAAACGTAAAATATAATTAAATATCCCGAGATGAATGATTAAATTAACTTAAAATTGTGTTGATACAAGTTTCAAAGCAATATTTCTAATTTCAAACTATACTAGTGCTACTGAATTCTACGTAAGAATAACTTTTCGAACTAAAATTAAATATTAAGCATCTATTTGTACAGAATGATACCGTAACAATTGAACATCAAAACCAATTATAGGCATAAAAATTTACAATGCAATCCAATTTCTTTGGAAACTACAAAAGTTAATACTAACTGGACAAATTACAGAGTCTGCAAGATAATATTTTTTTTAAGTTCTTTGTTACGTTTTTTTTTATTTGGCGAAAGAGTTTGGAACATATCATGATTCTTAAATATCTTCTTTTTTACTATGGAATAATTCAAGATAATTTAGGGCAAAAATTTAAAGTTTTTATATATTTCACAATTGTACGTAGGTTCAATACCATTTATATAGCTTTCGTGGGTATGCTCTACAACGACAATAATTAAAAATTGAAAACAATTGTGGTAGCGTATCGTCTTGTTAAGGTCAGATTTATTGCTCAATGAAGCAAGATTTTGACGAGTAGTGTGCCTTTTATAGAACCGCTAAGTTGCGAAATACATGGTTTTTGTACCTAGACCGCTTAATATACAAAAATACAAATATAAAAACAAATTAAATAACTCACAACCCGACGCCAAAGGGACTGTCGTGTGTTTTTTTTTCTTGCTTTACTACCTAAAATAGTGTAAATACATGACTTCATAATAACGAACTTGAAACTAAATTATAGTCTATGACTTGACAAAAATCATTATATTCAAATATACAAGAAAAACAAGTTAACTTCTTTTACCGTTGAGATAACGGACCTTTTTAAATGAAACAAGAGATGATTATGGTAAAATATAATTACGAATCTATACCAATATTATAAATGCAAAAGTGAGTTTGTTTGTTTGTTACACTTTCACGCCTAAACCACTGAATCGATTGTGATGAATTTTGGTACAGAGATGGATAGGACCCTGGAGACGGAGATAGACTACTTTTTCTGACTAAAAAGTAATAGGAAGTGGGGTAAAGAGAGGGGCAAACTTTCTATTATACTTTTTATTGCGTCGTCCAATTTGTTTAACAAAATCAATATTAACGCGAGTGAAGCCGCACCTAAAATCTAGTAAGTTATACATAGCTGAAAATAAATTTTCAAACCTAAATGCGTGAAAACATCATTTTCGAGTATATCGGCGCGATAGCTGCAGCCTATCTTAGATGCTTTAAAATTCGCCAATAGTGAATATTTTTAGAGACTTCCTTGGTTGAGAAAGTATCAAAGTGGACAAAGAATTAAAAATAATTAACTAATAGTCACAAAAATTTACAAAAATAATAAATCTATTTCAATTATAGAAGCCAATAATTCTATTCAATAAATTTCAACGAATGATAGAAAATGTTAAGTTGGCATTTTTATATATTGGAAAACATTGGTATATATTTATAAATTTCTTTAAATTTCTACGATAACTACAAGCAGAACTGATAGAACTCATCCGTTATCCATCCATTCAACCGAAAGGCGTCGACTGCTGGACATAGGTTTCCCCCAAAGATTTCCACGACGACCGGTCTAGCGCCATCCGCATCCAGCGGATTCCCGCGACCTTCACCAGGTCGTCGGTCCACCTTGTCCCACGCTACGTCTTTCGGTGCGTGGTAGCCATTCGAGAACCCGTTGGCTCCATCGAGCATTGGTTCTTAGAGCCCAGCCCACTGCCACTTAAGTTTAGCTATTCTTCGGGCAATGTCGGTTACTTTGATTCTTCTGCGGATCTCCTCATTCCTGATTCGATCACGCAGTGAAACTCCAAGCATAACCCTCTCCATTGCCCTTTGAACAACTTTGAGCTTTTTTATTAGGCCTTTTGAGATCGACCACGTCTCAGTGCCGTATATCATTACTGACAATACAACTGGTCGAAGACTGATAGATATACTGATAGAACAAACCAAAATTAAAATATTGATGCCACACCACTAAAATTTATCTAAATGAAAAACTAACTTTATGCTGACAAATAGTAAGTAATGCTTTTTAATTGTGATATCCATACTTTAATTTTGGGCAGTTAGTGAGTAGGATCATTTCTAGATAATACAATCTATTCAAGTCTAGCCCAACAAACGATTATTAACCTATAATTCTCTTCTCTATTAAGCTTTAAACACTCTTATTTTAGCTGTACTGGTACCAATCGTTTGCAAAATAGTGAAAATTATTCGCTTTAAAGACAGATTAAATGTATACAATATACTAAATCCACAAATGAAAATAAAGTAATATTCCGGTACATTCACTTTACTCGTGTCAAGATTAACGTCCGTAACCGAGTTTGTTTTGCTGAGACGCTTGGCAGTATACATGTTTTCTGTACAAGCGTGACTAAAATATCATAAACAAGTTCATAAATATTTCCTTGTCTTAATTTGATCTACTCTGTTGGGACTTTACTGGTGGTTGACACTAAAACCAACGAATTGTTCGTAGTTTTATAGTACCAGTTTATTTAAATTGTAGAGGACTTCTTTTGTAAGAATAACCAATTTCGAGAGCTTAAAGTGCAATATACTTTTGTATCCATAGGTTCTATTCTAATACTCGCTTAGTTATCATAACCCCTAGATTGAAAATATTTCGCCTATCACTTAAGACTGTACGAGTCACTGTACTTAAACTTTTTGGTATTACGTTACTATCTGTGTTCTCTATGTAATCCAAAAACCGCTCTCAAATTGACTTCAGTCCGCAGTCTTCAGAATCTTAAGCTTTTAAATCTAAAAGTGTTGTGAAATATTTGATAATATTCCTTTTTTTACAAACTACAAAAATAATCTGATATAGCTCATAGTGAGTTAAATTTTGCTTCATTTCCTTGAACAATGCCATTATAGTTCAACTACGAACGGAAAATCCTTTTAATTTAGATCCACAATATACAGTGTCAATTCAGTGTCTATAAATGTACTTAATTGTGTCATACGGTAATCCGTGCTACTCCATTCTTTAAAGTAATATCGCTACAGTTTTACTGTGAGGTGAAATGTTTAACTTTCGGACATTCAATTTGAAACGTTATATCACAAAACGTATTATCAGAGAAGATTGATTTGGTAACGAAAATCATGTCCTTACATGGTTTACGATTAAGGCTCCTAATTCACTCGCGACTCGCGGACACCAAGCAACTTGTATTCGGTACACGCGTAAACGAAATATCATCATAACATGAGTGAGTTAATTTAGTTTCCTTCCTTAGCTACCTTGGTTTTAGTACATCAGTGTTGAAATATCATATTGGATTTTCATAAAAAGTTATTAAAAATATGTTTCAGGATGGTAAAGATTTGTTAGTATTAGGTTGCAAACATCATGCTCATGGAGATAGCTATAGTAACTGTTACTAACTACTACAGTAACTACACACACATTAAGTTACTAAGTAGCACAGTTTTCACTTTTGTCGTGTAGCCTTACCGTTTTCATTTATTTAAGCCTTTTAATAATTATGAAACTCCAAGAAAATTAACGTAGAGATCAAATAGAACGAACATTTTATTAATATTTCTTACGCAGCCATGTGCATATTTCAATTTAGATCAGATTAGAATGATAATATTGTCCATAAACTAACTAACTACTTTCAAGTTAATTTTGATTAACAATCATATTTTAGCTTACTTCATAAGTGAATTGTAAGGTCAATACAAATAAATAATAGATCTTGCACTTTATAAAAATTTGGAAAACCGTTATTTTATAAGAATACATAGTAAGAACTTTTTTTGCTGCGTAAGTATTTGTAAAGCCAATCTTACTGTTAATAGTATACACACACAATATACATACAGTAAACAATAATAATATTAACAGAAACATAATTGTGTATACAAATATTTTCAACTTCAACATACATCTTATCTAATAATCTAATTTTTATACACATAATCGTATTGAGTCACGAACGTTCATTAGCTTTAAAAAACAAACAATTCTATTGCACAAAAATGTGGGTTGTTCTCATACGTTTCGCGTTTACCAAAAATGATTATGTAATGTATTAAGTTTACCTTGCACAACTTATTATTATTTGGGTCACACTATAAAGTCCACCATTATAATGAAATCGTGATACTATATTTCTATAAGTTAGAAGAAGAATGTCTGACTATATTATATTTGGCAATTAATGCGGTCAGTACTTGAATGACCAAGCATAGCTCGGTATTTTTATTTTATAATTTCAACTATGTAATGTAGTATTGAGTCTAATTTAAAAATTAAAATTTATGCTACAATTTGTAAAAGCTCAATATCTCAAGAAATATCGATCTTAGAGATTTGTTTTAGAGTTTTTTTTGTGTAAAATTTAATTTCATACAAATGTCCCATTAACATTTTTCATGTAGGTTCAGCCATCAATAAAAAAACAATAAAAAATATTCTACAATATTTGACTTTAGTGACCTGTATTACCTCAATGGTGCGAGTTACAGTCTAGTCGCAATATGTAGATATAATTGTAGGCCGCTAAGTTTGAGTAATTCCTAAGTCCAATCGATATGAGCACAAAGGCCCACCTAATTATAGAAACATCACTGTTTACGTGTACAACTGGGAAATCTCACACCCTGTAACAGTACTAGAAGGGTTAATATTAAGAGCACAAACCTTAAGCCATTTTTATTTTATATATATCGAACAAAATTTTGCGGCGGGACAGAAAAAATATAGTCGTTTAAAAAAGCCCCTAAATTCTTGTATATAAGCTATTCTTGTATGTGTATATATGTATACTAAGCTGACGTGCTAATTAATTAAGTCATCTTATTTGAACAGACATAATATCTATAATGATTTTGTATTGTTTAGATGATATTTTACATGATTATCTAATAATTTAAGTGATACTATAAGAACCTTTACGAGGCTTTTATATTTAGAGACCTTTATTGAGTTGTAGAACGTTTGAAATAATAATTCACAATTTCATCTATACGTTCACGCTCTATTCAATTCTAATCTCGGTACCATTGTTCAAATGAACCCCGGCTTTTATTTTATATAATGTTTAATTTATAGTTCATGTGTTTTTAAAGACTCAAGCGATAGCGGCAAAAAACACCCACAGGGCGCGTTCTGAATTAATCCAATCCACGGAATAGGTATTACAGAAAGCTAATGAGACAAAGTTTCCATGTAAGCCAATTGTGTGCCGATAATCTAATCGGTGTTTTTTTTAACGATGTTTTGATATCGCCGTGCAATTGCCAAATGTAAAATACGCGGATTTCCTGTCTGCCGTAATCGTATTGTAATCCATCAAATGAAACGATGGCGTACAGTTGCTCGCGGAGTGTTCCGATTCTGTCGTATTACGTGTTGTCGCGATTTAATACCACTAACGTATCGAGTTGGTACATCATACAAGGTTTTTTTTATTAACCTTATATTTAATGAATAGTAAAAAGTTACTACGATTTTTCAAAGTTCAGTACTTTTTAATATTTTACAGGGTTAACTTAACGGCATAATCTCATCTGATGTTAACTGACGATTAGGCTCAAGCTGGTGGATACGCTAAGCCTAAGAGGAGCTGAGTTTCAAGTACACACACAAAAATACACTCACAGATATTTGGCGGCAGATTTTCAGCCTTAGGGTAGTAGGTAGCCAGGTGGGCAATAGAGAACTCCCACGCTATATGGTTTGGATATTTTTCTTCTTCGAAAGCTCAGGCTCATTGCAGGAATACGAAATTACGTCCATTAACACAATGTTAGTAAACAGTACCAACTAAACCATGTTATATCAAAGGAATTACATAGAAATTCCACAATTCGTCTTTGTATATGTAAAAATAGAGCAATCACAGTAGCACTGTATAACGGATATTGGGATTTCTTTTTTCATTTCGGGCTCATTATTATTAGTTTACTTTCTAGATTTGGTTGGTTAACCATCTTTAGTTATATCGTTAATCAACTACTGTTTGGTCTGTGGTCAAACGCTATTTTTAGCTATAGAATTACAGTCTTAAAACAGTAGAGTTAAAACAAATCATTATAGATTAATTACAAAAATATATGGAGCAAATTTTTACCCATTATTATTTAATTTTACACTAAGCAAACTTTTATTATTCTAAGTGAACAGGTAATAATATACATATATAGATTAGAGATATTTGGTACCAAACCGCACAACTGACAATAATGTTCATCACACAAAACTAAGTCGTGAGTAGAGATCACAGCCACGACTTCTCGGCTAAATAATATTAAACCACACCATTTTACTATTAAGCCCTACGGCTTGCTACCACTGCGTCTCAAAACGTTAATACGCCTTTAATATCATACTATACTTTGTTGCCAGTAATACAAATTAGTAACATTTGTCACTTGTTTGTCAGATTTATTATTTGAAAACTCACTAATCAAAGTTACTATTTAGTTTAGTAATGCAGTAATCCGTATTTTGTATATTCATTTAACTCGTTATATCATGCAATAATTTCAATCTAACAAGGGTGGAAATAAACCATAGTAACAGAAATTTTATAAAAGGGAAACAACTTAAAAACAAAAGGATATTAAATAAAACAGTAGTTTTATTATATTTATGTGTAGTAGAATAATTTCATAGGTATATGTTTTTTTAATAATATTACATAAGTTTGATTTACTCTCTGAAATTGACACTGTATATCGTAGTTTATTATATATTATAGTAACATCAATGCTTATAATAATGTAAGTAGTTTTAACAACTCTTCTAAACACCATAAAGCTAAAACTACTTTCCCCCACAAATTACGGTATCCATAAAATTGTTGAGCCAAACTATCCTTGACCAAATTTCGGGTGATAACATCTTTGTAACGTACATACTGCTTATTATAACTTTCTTCCTCGGACTTCCAGCTGTGAGGGTCCCTTTTGACCACCCATACCAACGTAACCCCGTTTCCCCTTCAGAAGTCACCTGAACCGTGCTCATGCGATAAAACAATTACCCGAACGAAGCCGTGTTCGATACACGTAACACTACGGGTCTAAAAACGGCGAAAGTTTTACTAAGCCTGGTACCAACTATTTGGCGCTCATGTTTTTATTGCAATAATAAAATATTACCGTAACAGATGTTAGTAAATTCAAAAATAGGTATACTTTTTATTGCAGAAGACGTAATAAAAATCTACTCAAATTTTCTAATATCTACGTTTGGTGAAGATTTTCTAAATATTAATCATAGACGAGCTGTCTTTTGACTTTTTGATAACTTTGTGTCACAAAAGTAAAATAATCGGATATCACACCGGCAGAATTACAGTGACTTAAGTGTACAATTACATAAATTCGAGTAAATTATTTGTACTTTGTTTATATTTTTCAGAAAAACAAAAATATTTATTTTATGGTATCATTATTGACATAGTTTTACATTGAGGTTATTATAAATATTAAGGTTAATAAACGTATTGTTTTTAATCCTACAACTTCAATAAACTCAGAAACATATTTTTTTCAGTCAACGTAAATATTTTATTGATTTATTCAGAATGAGTATTAATATATTCTGTTTCTGTATTTCTCTAAAATTCAACAACAATTCACACAAAATACAAAATAATCAAATTACATTGAATTAATTTTTACTTTAATTTTCTTCTATGATTATTAATCACAGACTTCAAAAAAATTTTGATTAGTTTATTAAACAAATATATAATTATATATTTAACTTTAATCATTAGATTATGTAGTATACAAAACATCTATATATATATATATATATATATATATAATACATCTGTAGAAAAATCGGTTTTGTACATCGAAGATATTTCCAAAAAAAGTAGCCAGGGTTAAAGAATAACACAATTTCAGTATTTTTCGAAGTTTGTGTCTGTTTATCTGTTTGTCAGTGTACGCATCACGTAAAATGTACAAAACCAATGTAGATAACTTTTGTACGTAATAATTGTCAGCAACTTGGATAATTTTATAATTATTATTGTATTTTTATTATGATTATATTATTATGATTATTATTGTAATCGGTTCACTCTATCAAAAGATATCTTTACATAGTATAAAATGAAGTCGCTTCTGCTGTCTGTTCGCTTAGATCTTTTAAACTATTCAACAGATTTTAATGCAGTTTTCCGCAATAGATAGAATGATTCATGAGGAAGATTTACATGTATAACACAAACATATTGCAGTACAGAAATGCCGAAAAATTCAAAGATTTGTAATGTGATACGAAGTTCACCGGCTCAGCTAGTATTATAATTATTCATTGAATGCTTAAAATCGAACTGAATTTAAAAGGTTACATATAAATATTTATAATAAGTAAACTATTTACATTTAACATCTCAGCATCTAATATATTTAAAGTTCAATTTACAAGTTACTATATAAAACTTTAATATACCTAACATATTAAAACCAACAATGTTTATATATTCACACATACGTATAAAACAAACAAGCAAAACTATAATTGCGTATAATTGTTATCGCAAAACACAAAGCCAACTTTGTTTAATAGCTTAATAATTAGAAAATAAAACAATCGAAAAAAGGAGCTAGGTATTATTATCAGATTCAGTTACTTTGTCGTGTTAGAGTTAAAACAAGTCGCGTGCCGGTTACTTCATATCTTGATACGGCTCAGCCTACACTAATTATAGTTTGCCTTACTGCCTTACAATTTCGAGAGAATACTAATTCACATGTCAAAGTTACTGTTAATTTTCATATTGTTCTATACTTATTATCACATTTAACTAAAGTCAAGTAGATTTTTATATGATGAAGAAGAACGTAGTTACATGATTATAAATCAACAGACACACGAAATATACTTTTTCCCTCATATTATTACCCATTTTCCTTACTGAAGGTTATGATTTAATTAATTGAAAAAACTTAGGCATTAAA
The DNA here is from genome assembly GCA_039707435.1 of Actias luna. Classification (NCBI taxonomy): domain Eukaryota; kingdom Metazoa; phylum Arthropoda; class Insecta; order Lepidoptera; family Saturniidae; genus Actias; species Actias luna. The sequence goes on along the minus strand of JAZHAC010000002.1, from coordinate 7,386,988 downwards.
AGCTACCTTCATTTTTACTAAAACACTCTATATACTACTTTCTACCGATCTACTGAACAAGACATTTCAAATGAACGTTTTAAGAAGCAAGTACATATGTATATCTTCTGTCTAAATTATGAAAATCCGTAAGTCCCCTGTAGAATTTCTGGTTTATGTGTAGTATCTGTAAGCTTTTCATTAACAAAAGTTCAGTACCTATGTATCTACTCACGGTAAAATGGAATGTTGATTGCCGGCCTATTATGTAAACAGAGATTACATATTACATATTACAAGATACAGTATATAAATAAATAATTATTCGGCATTAACTGGAATTTTGAGAACATACACTGAATTGTTCTAATAGGTCTCTTCAGTATATTTAAAATATGTTTATATTAACCTACATTATGTTTATGAAGATGATCTGTTGATGATTTTGGGAGTAATATTTCTTACCTACTATTTTAAATATAACTCCATTATGTTCATGTAATATATATGCGGCGTTTTACGAAATATTAAAGCACCAAAATGACACTACACATATATGTTTGTATTTATTTTTTTGCAACAAGATTCCTTTTCTATCAAAGTGAGAGAGGATATACTTCAAATTACGACAAAGTAAACAAATTCTAGATGACTGTTTTATATTCAAAGTAATTTTAAAATGATAATTTCATAATAACAATGCAAGAGTAAATTTAAACACTACTAACTTTAACTCAACGCTTGGCATTAAAAATTTATTGAGTTTTTGAAAACTCCATTTAATGGAAACTGACAGGCGGGGAATGCTCACAGGAATAATGTAGCTATAAAAATTCATTCCCATGACGCTGAGTCTGTCTAGCCTCATAATAATAATTCCTGTATGTGTATTCAGTGTTCATTTAGAGTTAACGTCATCTTTACTCCTATACTTGCTTACTTTCTCAGTATTTAAATCCTTAGATTCTCTTTAGTTATTTAATATTTTATGTTGTTTTCACTCATATACAGAATGTGCCAGAAGGTAACGATAACCTCGCATCGTGGGAAAGACCCTCTTATGATAAGCCAGTAAAAATAAAACCAGCGTTCTACACACAGTAATGAATACTCGAGTACCAACCATATTATTAAAAAACTAAAAATATACCATCCTAAGAAAAAAAATTCGAAATTCTGTTTAAAGTTTTGAATTATTTGTAGGTTTTAATTCTGTTTTGGCTTCGCAAGAAGTCAAACTAGTTGTTACCAAATCAAACAAATGTATTTTTACAGAAAAATCACTTAATATCATTGATAAATGTACTCTAAGTGTACATTTGTAACTTAACTTAACTTTGATTACTCGTACTAAAAAAATAATACACTAAGCTGAGCAGACAAATTTTATCAAAAGATGGTCGATTTCATCGAGATTCTGAAATGCTATCATATGTGCATATATCTCTAAAATAATATTTTATTTTATTTTTTGCGATAGATGACCTATTACATTATTGTGTCGTCTAAATAGAGGTATAAGAAACAGTTGCAGTTGTTTGCGTAAATTATGTTTTAGTGACGCTTTTATCGATGGACAGAGATAGTAGTGGTTCTTTATGCAATTAGAAAGAGATAGATAGTGACGCCTATAACCTATATACCATATACCTGTATATCGTTGCCTGTGATCTTATTCCAATCTACTGTTGGTAACACTTTAGAATAGTATTTGCTACAAAAAAAAACCGTATTTAATTTCATAAATTTTAATTTATATTAAAATTTGCATTGAACAAAAAAGCCCTAACGCGATGTCCATATATTCATACCACAATATTAAGCATAAGAATGCTTTTTGTATTTTTAACATATAGAAAAAGAAAACTTGGATATCGTACATTAACAAAATACTTTCTGTATATAAAATATTGAGTTACATTTCTAACGACATGTTATTATTAGGAATTTTCGAAGAAATAATGGTTACATGTACATATCTATATGCGCCAAGTAACTGATTGGGATAGACATTTGTTTTTTTTATTAGCAAAGTCGAGAGATATTAACGTTTATTTATACAATGTTATATAGTAATCGAATTTGAGAAATATAGTTGTATCGATTCTGGTGCAAATAATAGGTATCACATTGTTGTTATAGTCCCTGTGGTATATCTGACTAAGCAACACTTAGGTTTCGTATCTATTCTCACCTCACATTTCTATGTCGCTTTCAACACTATAACTAGATTTGCCACATTGTGAAGGAATATCCTCTATTTATTTATAACTATGTTGCCGAAATCTACTACCATTCACCTGTTAATTATGTTTTCATTGAGTATTTGAAACACTTTTTAAACATTATATGTAAAACGTTCAGAGAATGTTAGCGATGTTTGAATTAAATAATGAAACAAAAACAGTTCTCTTCGTCCACCAGTCATGATGCAGACATCCTAAATGTTTAATTCTAATTTTATTTACCAATTGTATCAAGTATACCCTTAAGAATAAATTTGTATGTGAAATATTATGATCATATTTCTCAGATTGGCAAATACCGCCACGTGATGAAGTAGATGTTATCATAAAACCACTTTACATAATAAATAATATTAGTATTACATATTATCGGTGCACATCGGTGCATATCGGTAACATTATTTAATTATTGCCATAATAGCTATAAAACTAAGTTGAAATTTTGTTAGCAAGTATTTTTAGGTGTGTTCCGGCAGCCGCGCTTAAGAGCCACATACTCAATATTTGATAAGACTATGGTCTAACATTATACTTTTAGACAGTTAAAAATATTACATGTACACATAATAAGCATAATATTTTACATCGGAAGCAATGTAAATTATCAAATATCCTTATATTCCGCCCATGTTCCATTTATTCATATAATTAAAATGTAAAATGTAAACTTTATATATGTTCTTTATATAACACTTGGAATATATAAACAAAAGCAAATAACATATGTACATTCAACAAAACAAGAAACCGTGTAGAAATTTCCATTTTCGTTCTCAGAGGATCAAACTAGCATACGAGAACAGACATTGACGTCTAGCTTCGTGAAAAATGTATTATTCCATGAAGTGATAGGAGCGCCTGACATTTCCTTGCTGTTGCTTAAAATGCGTTTCTGAACAGTCTGAAAAGACTTCCACGTGAGTTGATGGCAACACGATGCTTGACTACACTTTGCTTTATATTAACACAGCTGTCAGGGTGTTCGAAAAGTTTGTTGAAAGCGCCCTTTTACAGGAGCACTTGATTTTTAAATGTATACAAACTAAATTCTATTGGTATAGCCGCGGGTTTTAAGTGTATTCGAGGTGTGTCGAATTGTGTAGTTTGGCAGATCGATAGATTGAAAATGTCATGACGATTTTAGATTTCTGAATATACGTAAATAATAAAAAAAAACTGTCCACTTATTTTAAAACTTATATTTTTTATTCATATTTTTTAATAGAAATCAATCTGTATGTTTCAAGTAGTTATATTTATTTTATACATAACGTGTATACAATTAAATGTCGAAAATGGAAACTTTTTCAAAATGAATATTTAAATACCTAGTAGTAAAATTAAAGAGTCTATTAGATACGAAAACTAATAATTTCTAGTTTTTTTATTAACACTTATGCACAAAAAAATTACCTATTGGACGGAATCCACTAAAATGTGTTAATTACATTAAGGGTATGTATATATTTCGCAGTATTACACAGTTTTAGATGCATGTACATAATTTAAACTTTCAGTAAAATGCCTCTTACTAGCAGCATTACGCCAAAGTATTTACTAGAAAACTAGTTTAAAAGAGTGGAAGACATTTTTGTAGATTATTTGCATTGCTGAAAAAACGAAGATTTCGAGAGATAATACATAAAGCTATTACATAAAGCTAAATACATTTTTCATAAAGCTTCAAAAGGCTGTCTACATTTTCGCATTTAATCTTAAATGTTTATCAATGTGTACAAAAAAATAGGTCTGTATATTTTCACTCTTTCGGATTATTCTTTTCGATTTGGGTTGTAATAATGGCAAATGCAAAAACTAGTGTGTTCTACTTTTCCACTCACCTAAATATTTATTTACTGCGATATTCTCGGATAATATGCATAATGTAGAATGAAGTATAGAACATTGTTTTGTGTATTGCAGATTACTTGTATTGAAAATATTCAAATATTATCACAAATAACTTTTAAGATTCAATATAAAACGCATAAATCTAGTACTAATTAATATAATAAACGGTCCCATTCATTTTAAATTTATAAATGTACGATTCTAATGTACATAATTACATATTGCATAATAAAACTTTTACTTATAAATTAGTAATAAGTAATTATTTATTAAAATTGAAATTAAATTAATGCATAGATGCATGGATAATAAACAATTTAATATTTAAAATATTTCTTTATACATGTTATATATTCACCTAATCATGGAGAAGTATATACATATATCATTATGGTACGTCACTGTCTAGTACTAGAATGCCTATCACTCTCAAGTTGATTACACTGGAGAGGCAGGCATCCGTCTATTCTTAGGGTGATACCGTCTTAGGCCATATACTAACTTAATATCATATATAACTATGGTCAAGCGCTAAACTTAACCAACGAAAAAAAATTTTTTTATTTTTTTTATAAAGATGTATATAAATGTATTAAATAAATACTTATGTGTCTTGAACAATAAAATACATGAGAAAGTCCAAACTGGGGTTACGATAATACAGTTTTTAAATAATATTTATATCCTTAATTGTATGTGGCGGTTCGAATAAAAAATAAAGTGTGTATATTATTTATAAGCAATGGTTTTATAGATTTTGTTTTCCTTTTTACAGATCATGTACGAGAATTCTCTTGCGGCACTCTGTATTACAGAACGTTCTTCGTAGACTCCAAAAGGGATGCCCTTTACGTTGGAGCAATGTGAGTATATCGTTTGATATAAAACTAAATTAATAAACATTACATGTAAGAGTAAAGTTTGAAGGTTAATTTCAACGGTAGTTGAGACGAAATTTAATTAATTTTCTGACGCCTTTTATAAATCTCAAAGATGGGGAATGTCGAATGCAGCGAAGCTCCTTTTAATTAACTAAATTGAAAATAACTAACAGTGATTAAGTCTGAATCTATATTATCTTACAATTTTTTATAGTTTAAAGGTTTCGCCCTATAGCCAGAGTCACACCTGATGTTAAGTGACAATATGGCCCAAGATGGTTGACACTCTAAGCCTAATAGAGAGGCTCTTAAATGCAAATCCTGGAACACATCAATAATAATTCAACATGACTTCCAACTTGGGGGCGCTATCTAGCCAGGCGGGCATTAGAAAAAGCCCTACGACCATTCTATGGATTCATCACGATATTTTCTTACACCGAAAGAGCATGGGTAGAAAAACGTTGTTGGGTCAGCTAATAATTAATAAAAAAAGATATTTTGTATTTTAATTGCTTGTGTGTAACCTTCGAATTTTTTTACTTATATTTAGTAACAATACTTTAAACATTTCTATATACATATATTAGAGCTTCTTTTATTGAATTTTTCTTTTAAATCTCTACGCAATATTTTTAATTTTAATGATATTCTAAACAAAAACCAATACGTTGGGAGTTAATCAAATCGCTATTTCGTTACGAGTGCGGGTAATAGAAATATATTAGTTTCACCTTTCATAGCCTGCAGCAATCGACTAACCAGTTTTCAGATCTGTCGTATTTGATAGTTTCGATCTTGTTCCGATCTAACTTACAAAAGTTTGATGGATACGTAAAGATCAAATAAAATTGGTGATTCAAGATTCAAGAGTTGACGTAGGTCAATCGTGTATGTCACGAAGGCAGCTAATCCATTTCGAGGAATATCGTAACTACCGCATTTTCAGCAATAAAACGATTCTTCTATAAACGTTATGGCGGATTTAACTCAACTTTGTAATGTATCCCTTTTGCCCGCAGTGGATTGACTCAACTTTCATATTCAAACAGCCTAAGTTGAAACAGTTATATAACATTTTATTTTTATTACTAACTCTTTCGCAGGGATCGGTTATATCGGCTGAATATGAATAACATCAGTGCTTCGCATTGCGAGGTAAGTTTTTTTTATATTCATCTTTTTATTATATTAAAGTTTACGTTATAATCTCATATATTAATTGACCGTACTATTGGTCAATATCATAATTCTTCTCATGAACAATCACTTTCGTGACTTATTTAAGCTACGTGCTACAGTTATTGTCATCCCGCGTTTGTTCTAAAAACATTACATGTAGTAATACTTATTACGTATAGGGTTTTTTTGTGCGTACGGAAACATATGTGAAAATTTCCAATCCTAGAAAAAAATTGCAATAGTAAAAGTAAGGAACTATGAAAACAGTAATGGTAAACGAAAATTAAAAAAAAAACTTAAATAGAGCAAGTTTTTAAAAATATTGACTCCTGGAAGATTCATCTTCATTTCTATTATAGAATATGCGTTAAAAATTCGTTTTGTATAGTAATTCAAGGTAATAACTTTTGTAGATTCAGCTCATTATGAACATTAAATGTAATGAAAAAATTCAACTGTCTTTTTATATTTTTTTTAGGAATTTCGACTACATTGCAAAGGTTACAAAAAGTACTTATCGCTCATAATTCCGGATTTATATACAATTTCCTTCTCTATATGAAAGTGCTTCATATTTATTTATATCTTCAATAGTTTGTGCGCATTTTTCTAACAAATCGGCCCCATTTTTTAATCTTAATGTTAAATATTGCATATGAATATTTCGCATATTTTTCTAGATTCCATTACAAATGTTTTACTAAACTCATGTATATTCACTGTACATATACCTACTTTTCGCATATGTATACGCAAGTCAGAAAATTACAAACAAAACGCTTTACCCTTGAATTAATATTACTTTTTGACTTCTTTTACAAATTCAATCTATATAAACTATTAAAACAAAAACGATATAAACTTAACTGATATTTTTGTTCCAGAGAGATACTATAAATCTTGAACCGAGCAATGTGGCACAATGTGTTTCTAAAGGAAAATCAGAGGTGAGTTATTTCAAATGTAAAAGCTTTATGTAGACGCAAAGTTATTAATAAGTTCTATGTAATTTCTCACAGAATTACTCATAACTAGCACTATTTCCATCAAGGGTTAATCCCATTTTTAAATGTGAGCGGCGGGCGGCAAGCATATTTCATAGCAGGGGGCTCACAGCATCGCTTTACCCGCTATATTAAGGCCGTTAATTTTGATTTACAATCGCTACGTAAAAGCAATATTTGTTTTGTTTCTCGGTGGTCGGATCCCGTCTCGAAGATCGGGAAAACAGCGATTATTGCGACTCGCTTCAATACGTCATTGGCTAATTCGATAATGCCCCATTCCGCGAGAAATGTTACCTTACGCTTGAATTGTTTTCTTTATTTTTCTGTTCCATTGCACCTTGTATAATTTTGATTTTATAAGATATTTCTTTCAGATTCCCTATGCAAATGGATGTAATAAAATTAGTCTTTTTATGTAGTTAAGGTTTAGCGTTATGACCACAATCTCACCTCATGTTAAGTGACGATGTGGCTCAAGATGGTGGACACGTTAAGCCTAGTGGAGGGAGTGGGTCTCATGTGCAACAGCCGGAACACACCTATAGGTATTAGATTTTCAACTTGAGGGTGGTAGCTAGCCAGGCGGGCATTAGAGAAAACCCTGCCAGCATGCTATGCTTTCATCACGACGTTCCTTGACGCGGAGACCGTACACACTACCAACTGATCTAACATCGCTTCAAAGTATTTATATTATAATGCAATAAACATCGCATTAACAAGTATTTATATTCTTTAGTGGCAGCTTTTGTATAGATATACTTCTAATGTGAAAATCGTAAACTCGAAAACGACATGAAATATATCATTCAAAATAAATAAAACCTCAAAGTTACTCATAAAATAACTTTCAATACCCGCGTCACATAAAAGGTATAATACGACGTAAGCTAATTTTCAACTTACTTGTAACCGGTAAGCAGGGTGCTTACATAAACCAAGCAAATAAAAGGTCAAACTCCTTTTATATATCGAAGAAAAGCAATAGACCACATGCTACCCGTTCAAACTCATCCCTATATAGAAAAAAAAGTAAATTTGTTTTATTAGTATCAAAGAGGGTTATAAAAAAGAAATATCACCCAGTCTATCACCTCGATCGTGGATGGAACGGCCACTCGTGAAAGCTATAATCAAAGTTTCTCGCTGTCGGCGAGTTTTCTTTTCTCTAAACATGATGTCGTAACACGAAAAAGGTTGGGAATATGCCGTTGGCGTATTCAGAAAGACGGCCAGTGGACCAACGGTCGGCTTGTTATTTTAAGTTGGCTGCTCTTTGTGACACCATTAAGGAAAATTCACTGGCTTAGGTAAATCAGAGGTTGTGAAGATTTTTCACTTAAAAAGAAAAGTGTACAAATTTTCACATATCTACTTCATCCTTATAACAGTTTTATATTTTATTGAATTTCAGAATATAACATTCCGCTTATAGTTAGAACTTTGTTAGAAATGTTTTAATGTTGTGAACAGTGTATGATAAAAAATTTATCTGAATTTTAAGCTTTTATAAATATTACCTACAATAAATAGACAAATTATAGCAACATAGAATAATATGCAGTCAAGAATGCCAACAATATTCATTGTTTTTCTTAAATACCACATTTTTAGCTTTCAGTTATACTCTGAAAATACTGCTGCAATATATTTTAAATGATTTCTCAGTGGTAGCGTCGGACGTTGGTTGTCCTGTAATTCGGTTCGAACTCTGGAATGAGCCTAATTATTCAGTAAAAAAAACCGTTTGGTGGAGTCATGCTAGTAATTGTTCTATCGCTAGCCAGTCTAGTTACCACACCCAACATTGAAAGTGTGTTGTCCCGTACCTATTGGTGTATTTCGACAGTTGAACTTACTTAAGTTACTTACTTGTAAGTTAGGTTTTATCTATTACGAAGTTCGACCAGCTTACCATCTAAGGACTAATGAGGTAATGAGCATTAATGTTATGCGTGGTCGAACATAACATAAATAACTTTAATCAGTATGATTATTGAATTTTTTTTAGCTACAACGGATAAAAAATAGAACAATAACGGTCAAAATAGCCTTTTAAAATTAAAAATAGTAATTGTTAAAACTTCCAATTATGAACGAAAATATAAAATTGTTTCACGGTTCTCGTAAAAAACTAGCGCGGCGGGCTGCGAGAACAATAACATGTTCTGCATACCGAATGCAAATCGCCGGCCTTAAATTTCTTACAAAAACCATTATAGAAAAACAAGAAAAAGAACATTCGAATAGAAAAATGCGAGGAAAGCCGGCCGTAAATCTACTTACGTACAAAGTGGCGAATAATTAACGAAATGGTCCAATCGGAGGCATTAGTTCCGAGTGAAGTTATGCGAACGCTTCTAGCTAAGCGCCGTTAAAAGAAACTTAGACGTGAGCTTGATTGTTCTCCTGCTTAATTCTGATTGTTTCCGAGTGCAAAACAGTTTTCCATTCGCGTCAGTACCGCCGTTCAACGTTCAGAGTATATTAATCCGATAATTACTTTAGAACAATCTCTCGCAAACTTACCTACCTCCACGGGTTCGAACCAAAGAAACGCTGGGCAAACTTTTTATTAAGAAACAAAGCACTTCGTTAATTGCTTGCTTGCACGTGCCTATTTATGTGGTAACTTTTACAGTCAAAGTTGGAATTCTTTGCCATTCAATCGTGTATATCTACTATAAAAACGATACATTATTGACAACATTAAGAAAGTGAAGTAACTTTGTTAACATACTTAAGCTATTCAGATCTTAATAATTAAGTTACCCCGATTTCATCATTATTAATAAAATTGTATTGATCATTACTTCTATATATAAATTTGAATTTGATCGAACCTTTGTCAGTATTGCTGGTTTTTTTCTTAAACGAAAAATCTTTCGGTTTATATCTTTCGTGATTAATGATTGTCTCTTAGTTGAAAATGAAACGTATTACTTCGTAACCTAATAGTCTAAGCTACACCTGTACCCTTAAAAATTCAAAGTAAGAAGAAGTAACATTTTTAGGTAACATTTATAGAGGGTTTTTTTTATCTATAGTTAATAAATACAAACTAACAAATAGACTCGGAATAATCATTCATTTTTCACAAAGTCCTATACATAAACTACAAGGTTAATCATCTCCGGTAATAATATATATATATATATATATATATATATATATATCACAAATAATACATAATTCAATAAAGAGACGTGATGTAAAAAAAATATTATAATATTTTGTAATAAAAATATTAGCAGTAGGCGGCTAAGATCTGCTGACGTCATGAAAAATTATAGATATGACTATTTTCAATATAATAAACGTAGTTATAAAAAAGTCGTTTATAATTGAATCATTAATGATATGAAACGGTACAAAATAGGTACTGTTTTGTCCGTTAAAGCGAGCAATGCATATTTCTGTCGTTCGGAATATTAATGCTCGATTAATATTTATGTCCATCGCAAATTTGCATAATCACAGCGTGTGAACCCTCATACACATACATACTTTCCCCAATACCTATTATTTCAATGAATTTTGCCTCGGGTTCTTCGTATGAATGTCGGAATTTCAGCAGTTTAAGCGTCAAATTTAAGGAGAGAAACGTGTTTATTTGTTACTGTTTTTTCATAATGATTTATATAATATATAAATTTATATATTTATAATATATAAATGTAGTTTTTTTTTTATATAATATGAATACTTGTTAATATTTTTGTTGTCTCGTTATTTATTCTAATATTTCTAATCCTACCATATTTACTATATTCGCTTCTGTAGTATTGTTTATTACCTCCTTTCATCATTATTTTATCATATACATGTGTGATTAAATTTAATATATAAGTAGTCACAAACGTATTTTAAAGTTTTATTATTAACTTCTCTACCCATTCCCATGTCAGTCTACCATGAATATCTTTATTGATTTTTTTTTTTTTTAACTTAAGGTTTAGCGTTATGGCCATAATCTCACCTGATCTTAAGTGACGATACGGCCTAAGTTGGTAGACACGCTAAACCTGTGGAGGAACTGGCTCTCAAGTGCTGCTGCCGGAACACACCTATTGGTATTTGGCGGCAGGTTTACAACTTGAGGGTGGTAGCTACCCAGGCGGGCATTAGAAAAAGCCCTACCACCATGCTATGGTTTCCTCACGATGTTTTCCTTCACCGAAAGCTCAAGCTCATTGTAGGTGATTGGATTCGAACCCACGTCCCTTGACGCGAAGTCGTGCACACTACCACTGAGCTATCATCGCTTCAATATTATTTTATTAAAGATATTACTGAAATATTTAAATTGACACAACTTTTACTGCTATAAAACGAAATCGTATGGTTCGCCTAACATTTTTTTTGTAGTTTAGCATTATGCCTACAATCGCACCTCATGTTAAGTGATGACGTGGCCCAAAATGGTGAACGCGCTAAACCTGTGAAGGGACTGGCTATTAGCCATCTGCATGACAGTATATCACTAAAAGTAAACATTAGAAGTAACATGCGTGTTGCCAACCCTTTAAATAGATATTGAACAGATATACAATCTCCTTATTTTTACTAAAATATTTAATCGTTTTACAGCACTTTGACTGCCGTAACCATGTCCGCGTGATCCAGCCTATGGGCGACGGCTCGCGTCTGTATGTCTGTGGTACCAACGCCCACAGTCCCAAGGATTGGGTTCTATACGTAAGTATTATAATTATTTAAATTATTCAAGATTGTTAGACATACACTTGAGAAATTATAATTTGCCTACCCATTTGTTTTGTAATATCTTGACATTGTAGACCATACCGGGTGCTTGTATAACTTGATCTACTCACATAAAAAGAACCTTCTAGAAAAGTCACTTTCTTATTATTTTAAATTACCCTAAATATTCATACAATTCTACTATAAAAGATAAGTAATGATATAATAAAATAAATTAAATATAAAAAAATATATCTTAAATACTGCTTTTGAACCTTCAAGTCAAAATAAAAAAATGCCAATTTGTCAATAGGCAATCTATTGATAGTTTACAGATAAGTAGGTAGATTTACTTCGATTCTCTAATACTTTCTTAAGTAGAACTCTATTGTGATCTCTTTAGACCTGTGCGAGTTTATTATAGCGTTTTTTATTCAGCATATTTTCTATACCTGAAATAGCTTTTACTACAAAACTTTGGCTTAGTAGCCTACGTTTGTTCATATGAGTCTACGATAATGTTAGTAAATCTTTCTGCATTATTTTAAAAATATTTTGTGTAATGTTCGTAATAATTAGCGATTTTTTTAGTATATCATTTTCATAATAGTGTAGTTATTCAGCATGTAAAGTTATGCGGTGTAAACGGAATTCAGGTATCGACTATTATGTTTTGCGGTATACGTTTGGTTATATAGAGAGAGAAAGACTGAATTTCACGAATCCCAATCATTTTTAACATTTTCTACGATGTACAGATGATTTGATATGTATGATTTTAATATGGATGAATTATTATAAATATATATTCTTTTAACTTTGCCTCCAAATTTTCCTCGTTCAGTATTCTGTTTATATTTTATCTAAGTAGCGGACATTGAACAGTAGAAAATAATAAAATAATTAGGCAGCATCCAGTGATTGTTGAATGCTAAGTTATGACTGAGAATCGTCTACGTTCATCGATACATACGATCATCTTTAATTTTGACATTTAATTAACGTTGTATTTTTCAATGCGCTATAATAAAACCACGAAAAGTATACTCTTATAATATAATTAAAGTTTAAATATTAAAGGACTTGTCGTTATAAAGAAAGGTTGTGTTACTGTAGAGTTTGAATATGTGGAATTTAAGATAAATCAAATAAACCAATGAAAGACATATTAAAAAGATTACACATGATTTCAAAATGAAAACACTAAGATTTTAAATACAAAAAATACATTTTAATACTTTCGACCAGACTAGTTATTTATTGTGGAGGGTGGCTTAGATGAAAGAACTAAAGTAAATTAATTTAAAGTCAACATTGGATTAGTCTAGATTAAAGACTTTGAAGAGAGTAAAGAATTGTAAAAGTATACAAATGTAATTACAGTTATGATAATAAATTGAATTATACTTATAAGCTTGTTGAAGAATATAAACTTTATCTATACAAATAAATCATATTTAAGTGTATGTTTGTAAAGCGATGTTAGCTCAGCGGTAGTGTGTAGAAACGCCACGTCATGGGACGTGAGTTCGAATCCAACCACCTACAATGAGCTTCAGCTTTCGATGAAGGAAAACATCGTGTGGAAACCATAGCATGATGGTAAGGCTTCTTAGTAAATGAATATGAAACTATATAATGGTAATTATATTTAAAAAAAAATGGAATGTCTTTCTGCCTACTTGTTCTGACTAATCTCTAAAACGGCCGGACCGATGTTGATGGGACTTTCGCTGGCAGATAGCTGATGTCATAAGGAGTAACTTAGGCTACGTCTATTTTAGAAAATAAAAATAGATTTTTAGATCCACGCGTAATTATAATTAAATTATTAACATCATCTCAAAACAGAAGAGTCCTATGAAACATTTTTTAATGAATTTAAATGATAATTGAAATTGTTTGAATCATTTAGCTTCCACGACACTACGTACGTACGTTATTTTTAATATTTTACTAATCACTAAAGTAGCCCCTCGTGATTAGTTATGTAACAATACTGCTAGAGGTCCAATAATAACTAAAAATAATACAATATGTCATAAAACTATTTTAATTAATAGCAATAGAATTTAGTCTGCACTTAACATCCAGTGTAGAGGTAAAAGTAAAATATTATTTCAGTTAAAGTATAAGGTGTTTAGCATGACAGCAGTGACTGATTGTGAATTTTGGATCATTGTCAGTCACCTCTGTTCTGGATTGTACTGTACTTAACACCAGGTGCAGGACAGTCACTATGTAACATAAAAAAGATGTTTTCATACATTGAAACGAATGAATTCTCGTAATTTAGTTTGAAACTAAAATATGTGAGAGTAATGAATACTCCTCTGTTCATAAAAATGCAGTACATAATTTTATTGATTGATGATCTTTTTATACGATTGCACTAAGACTCAAAATATGAGTTTTTTACATAAACAACAGCACTCAACATACTTAACTTCCTGTTGCTCTGAAGACCTCTGTTACTGATACGACGGTAGCTTCACCCCTGCGCAGAGATTTGTCATTGGACTGTTATTAATTTAAAGCAAATGGTTTCATTATGTCATCAAAGACTATGTATTAATAATAGTCTGATCATCATAATCAGTATTCATTGGTTGTAGTAAATTTTTTCGTACCAAAAACTTAAAATCTGCTAAATACTACTCTGTGTAATTAATAATTTTATTAACTTTATATAACCACTCAATGTTTTTATTCTTACTTAGTGCATTTTATAATAATATGCAATAATATTTCTTATTTGCATTAATAATAATACGTTTCATGTCTCTAAAACACTAGGTACAAAAGTGAGTTTGCTTTGTACACTACTGATTAAATTGGTTAACGAGACGGTACTAACTACGTGCAGTTGAATGCAAGTAGGTACATAACGTAGTACCTTCTCGACAGGAACCGCGTCAAATTTCACGGAGAGCGATTTTAAATGACTCTGAGACGAGAGAAAATTTCTACTCGACGTCAGAAATTTCTAGCCGAACGAATCCGTTCAAGCAGGTGACGATTTTTGCACACTTCCGCCGTGAGTATTTTAAAAATACCCAATCTAATATAGCATTTATAACATTACTATGTTTTACGTGCGGCTACGCTCGCGTTAATATGGATTTTATCAAACAAATTGGATGACGCGATAAAAAGTTTGATACAAAGTTTATCCTTCTCTTTACCCCACTTCCAATAAGGTTTTCGCGAGAATAAGTAGCCTAACACAGTCTACAGGTTCGCGGTTCTGACGTGAAACCGTAACAAATAAACAAACTCACTTTTGCATTTATAATATTAAGTGTGACTAGTATGATACGATAGCCGATGTATTATAGCCGATTGAATTTATTTTGGAAACTCGTAAAACGAGTTTTTCACAATGGGTATCGAAAGCATACCGCAATAAATTCAGTCGCTGCTGCGTACACCTCTCACTTTTCCTGCTCTTGACTTTCATATAATTTTATGATATATTGCCGGCCGTTGTGACCCTTCACACGTTTTATCTCGGTTAAGACACGACTTTTTATCATACTTTTTTTCCAAAGTTCCTGTTAAAAGTATGCATAGGAGGAGTTGGTTGAAGATAAAATGTATAAAGGGCAAGAATAGTGCATCCTGTTTGGCCATAACTTTTTATACTTCGTTTGATAGCTTGTGAGGAGAGGTAGTTTGAATTACGATGTTTGCCTGTAACGTACTAGAGAACAGCTTAAAAGAGTTTTGATGTTTATAACAGTATTTGTTATCGTCGTATGTTTAAATACATAGTGATAATTTTTGATTTCAATGTAGACACAGTCGATAATACTTTCAAAGAAACCTATCCAAGTTTCTTAAAATGATTTCGAAAAATATATGTATATGGATTATTCATTTACTTACCCTTTTTGTTTATAAAATCTCTGTAATCATACCATTATAACCTACTCACATAATACATATAACAAATTTGACAGAATTAGTAAAACAAACTTTTTGAGAATACTATTTAACACCATTATATTCTAGGTAATTTAAAAATATAAGTACATTAAAGTACTTCTTCATAGTATAAAAGTTATCGGATTACCACCCAAATAATACTATTTTGAATAATTGTTTCATGACGTTATGCTTTCTTTAAACCCAACAAAGTTATCAGCAATTCTAACACTAAAATGTGAGCATTTCATCGGGGATAGTATACAGTATAGAAGAAATATAAATTTGTTCTGATATAGTGTATAAAGCCCGCAACAGACGGAGCTATAATATATATTATTATATGTTATAACAAGATAGATTACACTATATTTTCTATACTAATGGACGAGTGGCCACAGACGCAGCTATAACTTATATTTTTATTACGTCACCAAAATATGCCGACAGATATAGCAGGACATATTTCGGTATATTTCAAGAACAACAGGATGTAATTTTTGTGTGCGCAGTGAATCCTTACTAATAGTATAAATGCGAAAATGAGTTGATTTGTTTGTTACGCTTTCACGCCTAAACCGCTGAATCGATCTCGATGAATTTTGGAATAACGACCGCTGAATCGATCTCGACGAATTTTGGAATAAATATAGATAGGTACCTGAAGACGGTGATA
The DNA here is from genome assembly GCA_039707435.1 of Actias luna. Classification (NCBI taxonomy): domain Eukaryota; kingdom Metazoa; phylum Arthropoda; class Insecta; order Lepidoptera; family Saturniidae; genus Actias; species Actias luna. The sequence goes on along the minus strand of JAZHAC010000002.1, from coordinate 7,370,535 downwards.
GGCTTCTTTTTCTCGCGACAAACTTATTGGAAGTGGTGTAAAGAGAGGGATAAACTTAGTATGAAACTTTTTATTGCGTCTTCCGGTTTATTTTACAAAATCAATATTAACGCGAACAAGCCTGCACATAAAATTAAGTACAATAATATATATTAATATAAATCATAGCAAGATATATTACGGTATATTTTCTATAGTAATTGGCGAGTAGCTATAGATGTAGCTATAACTTATAATTTTGTTACGTCACCAAAATATGTCGACAGATATAGCACGATATATTTTGGTGTAATAAAACATATTAGCGTATATTTTAATATATTTCAAGAAAACAGGATGTAATTGTGGTGATGAACATAACTAGTTAGATCCATTATACGATATCTAAAATTAGAACACTTTTATTAAAAATTTAGCACAAATACGTGTTCATGCAACGGTGGCGTGTAGCGTTAGCAGATTTTAATAACAGTTAATGTTTGTACGCTGAGTTTAAGTTAAAATATAAATTTATGAACTTAAACTATTTTTATATATTTTGTGAATATGTGGGATGTAGATTATTAAAAATTTATATTAATAAGTATTCCATAAAAATAAAGCGAAGCAATATTATTATTATTTAACTTGCCACACGCCACAGCGCAGTTTCGTTGTGTTTATTAAAAAAACAGTCCCATAGAACTGCGATGAAGTTTTACGGGTAATTGTTTGCGTATAGATAAATTTTCAAGTTTAGGTTGTTATCAGCTTTAGAAAATATAAATAAAACCACAAGAGGTTTCCGGGACACAGACTCACTTACTACAACAAATATCTTACAGCCTGCTGGCGTCAATAAATGCGAAATTAATAGTGATATCTTATGAGATATTTTTGATCACAAAGACATCAGCTAAATTTCAAAACAAATTGTTGGGTATATTTCAGGATAGGCAGTTAAAAAATTCCTTAAGAAAATTAAGTGCTCAATATATTTTGGCGCATTGATATCTGAACAAAAATTAAGCTTGCTATATACCGTAATATATATTTGACTGTATTAATATATATTATAGCTCCGTCTGTTGTGGGCTTAATAGTTGCCTAGGTAATCTGACTTTAAGTACAAGGTTGCAAAAGATGTTATTTCGCTAAACCTAAAAAGAGATCTCTCTCTTATGTTTAACTACTAGAATATATAACAAATACAAATTTACTCAGTATTCGGGTATTTTTAAAACATGTTGTTTACTTATATAGGCTGCCGTAACTTCTTAAAATTATTTCATTGGCATATCTGTTTACTAATTCATAAAAAAAAGATTTTGTTATTATTCTTTATAGAAGTGTACGACTGACTTTCAGTACAAATCCATGAACACACTTATAGTTAGTTGTTTGGCGGCATACATTTAAATTAACCAAGAAACTACTCGGCAAAGTCTTAAGACAACCTTTAGTATTTAATAATTTATTCAGGCCCGTGTAGATACGACTACAGGCAATTGATGCATGATCCAAACGCGTCACTGATGCTCCTTCATCACTACGGAATAATATATTTCAGAGATTCTAAAATATCTCAAATGAAAGATAAATCCCACTATAAGTAACAAAATTCTGACTAATAGACAGGATAAAATTGAAAATATATCATTCGTACTGTTATAGGGGAGCCCAACGGGACTGTGTTGATACGTATGGGCACGCTTTTATACAGAGCACTCTGTCATAACAGAGATAGTGCGGATCCAAACTGAATTGATCAACAGTTTTATTTTTTATCGTTTTTATTATTACACCTGATAAGTCCTAACAGCATCCCTGGACTAATACTCTTTCAAGCGCTATAAAAGAGAACTTATTTCATTTATATTATGAATTTAGCGATACCGTGCATTAAACACTTTCGTGTATAATGATTTCTTATGTTTACGCGAATATTGACCACGAAGGCTGAAAAGCTTTCGAAACGTCGGGATCAAAATTAATAAATAACCGCGATAAATTCCACTTTCGTATATTTATTGCACACATAGCATATTGCTTACATAACAGGTATGTAGTACCTTAAAGTTCGGTGAAGCTGTCAAAGCCCTCAAGGCTAACAGCGTATGCCAGCTCGGAATCGGCAGGAAAAGTATGTACCTGGGTGACCGAGATTAACTCGGTATAATTATTTTTAATGTATAAAATATGTTTTTACCTCAAAAACACATTTTATTAAAGATTTTTATAGTACGATGTTAGATACGTATGAACTCATTATTTACTTGTAAACACGTGTGTATAATTAGAAAGCATTACGTTAAATAGAAAATTTCATCCAAGTCCTTAGAGCCGCTTACGATATGCGCGAAATTTATATACATATATACAAGAATTATTCTCTTATTAGTATTAGTTAGATATATAGTTATTATTTTATTATATTAACTGAGACTACTTGGAATAGATTGTGTAGCCGTAAGGTTCTCTGTACTGCAAGTAATGCGTTCATCTCGTCCGGGCGGTTAGGGCGCGTCAGTTTCAAAAATTGAGTGAAATCACATGTACGCAATTGATAGGGCGAAATGCGACTTGTGGTAGGTACCTATCGAACCAATACAAAACTAACCGAACGATTCATATTTGTTGCAACCGCCAATTTATATCTATTCTGTTACAAATGGCTATTCGACGGCGGACGGGTATTGGAAACAAATGACGCGCGTGTTTGCGTTTGTGTAGTGAATGCTGACGGTTATTGTTTTTTTATTTAGTGCGGCTTTTAGCTTTTATATGTATAAAACCTAGTTATACATTTCGAGGATAAGTGAACTGCATATGCAAGTCGCCCAAATTAGCTGCAGGGAAAAATAATAATCAGCAAAACTTTATCTATTGTAAGTAAATATGTTGATAGGTGTGTACTAACGCCTTAGCGCCTTTTTATTCAATACAGCATTGTTTTTTTTTTAATCTTAGGTCAGGTTTACTCTTTTTTAAATATAGCAAAATCTGTCGAATATATAATATGATACATTGAAAAATATTCATCGAAGTATTTAAATATAGATTTAACCATAATAAGTCCAATTGATAAAAAAAATTGAACTATATTTTCAGTTAAACATATTTAGTGTCTTATGTATACAACATATTAAACAACAAAGTTATATAGTCACAACCAACTTATTGATCAAAGAAATAGCTTCGTCTTTATGTAACCTCGTAACACAGTGGTAGCAAGTCCAAAGAATGAACTGAGCTTGCGTATTCGATTCCCACCATCGGCTATCGTTTATATGATAAGCTTAACTGTCATTAGTATCGGTATTATGGGGTTGTAATTACTGTATATGTTTGGTAAATAACTTCTCAAGTAAATAAGTGCAAAGTTATCATGCTTTTATAACTTTGTAATTAAATGATTTTGTATGAGCTTGTTTTCCCGTATTATAATTACTGTTAGAAAAAGTTTATGGAATGTACATATATAAATTATAGTATAAAATAATTTATTATTGTTTTGTAAGAACCGCCTTAAATATATTATTATCATGTAGTAATAATTTTAAATTTAACCATAATATAAATTGAAAAGTACTTATCTAATATATACATCCAATGACGCATATTATATACAGTCTATTCGTTTTACTTAATTGGATTCCACTTTATTCTTTCCACATAATTTGATATTTGTGACGAAAAACAGATTCAACATTTACAATTGAAATAGCTACTATTTATAAAGACCTAACGTGTTTTTGTTCGAATGAAAGCCGTGTATCCTAAATCTGCGACCAGGTTTGTATAAAACATTCCATTTCGGGAGATAAGGGACAAATGATCCATTCTTTTATTTGTAGTCTGATCACTTTTTTCTAGCTCCAGAATCACCAATATACTGTCCTTGCGTTTTATTTATAGCATATTATGTATTCTATTGTTTGTGTTAACTTTACCGAATTCGCTTTTATAAGTTAAGAATTGCGGTCTTTAATAACATACATATAAAAAAGACAGTAGATATACAATTATACATATACATATTTATTAAAACATTTAAAACTTCTGTCTAGATCGTTTTATATATACAATTAAATTAAACCTTAATGTAAACCTCTTGGATTTGAAAGAAAGGACTTCAAACGTCTGAAGCAAAATAAGATTTTCGTACGAAAACTTTCGGCTGGTGAATTCTCAACTGAAATCGATTTATTGTAATGTAAAATAAAAATTAATATATGTCAAAACTGCTTTTAATGATCAAGATTCAATACTTTGGCTTATTTAAAAAGATTGTTCAAGTTTAACGCTGGTAATAGCTGTGTTGCAGTCTTGTCTTATATAAATAGTAGATAGATAACAAAAGTATGTTCTTGGTTTTAAAAATAATTTTCTAAAGAAAGCAAATCATTGTATATTTCAAGATTTCATAGATAAGATATATTTAAGCACACATAAAAGTGTTGCAGTAAATATACGAGAAGATGTTCAACATACATAAAATAAACTTACAAATAAATACACGTAAATTTAACTGGTGCAAAGTTATAATATATTAAAGTTATAAAAATATTGCTTGAACATTGATCTAGTGATAACATGAAATTTCACTTTGATTTAAAATTTCTTTGATTCTTAGCCTAATCCAATTTTTGGTTTTACTGGTGATTTTTAAATCTAAAATATTATCGAAAATTTGTTATAAGTCTATTAAATTCTTTTGAATTAATTTTTCATAAACGAAATGTAAATCATAGCGTATATAATTTAAGCAAGTATACCTCAGTTGGTAATGTGTACGGACGCCGCGTCTAGGGACATGAGTTCGAGTCCACCTAAAATAAGCTTGAGTTTTCGGTGAAGGAAAACATCGTGATGAAACCATAGAATGGTGGTAGGGCTTTTTCTAATGCCCACACGGCTAGCTACCACCATTAACCATAAAAAAACAAATACTTTATATTGTTCATATGGATTGACCGTAAATTTTGTTATGGTAACACAGCACAATGTTTATGTGATAATAATAGTGCAAATGTGACTTCTGCAATGTGCAAATGTGGGCATTAGAAAAAGCTCTATCACCATATCATAGTTTCATCACGATGTTTTTCTTCACCGAAAGCTCAGGTTCATTACAGAGATCAAACTAACGTCCATTGACCCGAGGTCCGTACACATTACAAACTGAGTTAGCAATACATACTTAAAAATTTAACTTTCATAAAAAGTAACAGTAACAATTGAACTCATTAATTTATTTGTATCTGCTTTCGACTTTCATTACTTTTTTAAAGCTTCCAAAGTTTGTAAGACTTTTTTCCTAGAGATTTTTATACCTCTATAATGATTTCTTATAACTTCTAAAGTTTTTATTAATATAATTTAATTCTTTTTTATTTTAATTTCATCTATTTTCTGACATGTCGGCTGTATAATACTGAGTATATGTGTTTGACATCTACTCTAAGAACGTTAACTATCTTTATTCTTTAATTTAATGTCATGTATTTGCAACACATATTTATATATGATGTAAGTTTTGCTCTTATACACGATATAAATTATAACTATGCAAAATTTCAAACTCCTGCCCGCCTAGTATATTTAATAAGGGATCCATGTTTTCAGTTCGCCTACTCATATATATGATAATATAGTTCTTATAGAATTGAAATCGATACGTATTTTTTAACGAAATTGTTTAGATATGTAACTGAAGTATAACTAAATAAGTAATAATAATATAACTAAGGCGTTAACATAACAATATTACTGAACAACATATAATTCCATTTTGATTAAAGGAGTCACAAAATTAGGTGTGGATGCTATAAGATAATTAATTATTTTGTAACAAAACGAGTAGATAAGATAATTGAATTCATGTGACACGTTAAGCCAATCATAGAATTAGACAAGATGATAATGGAACTGGCACATGATACCGAAATTGAATTAAAAGCGTATTTTGATATACCATTCATTGCAATTATTTGATAATTTATATATTACATCATAGTACTACTATCATAAAAAGATGGAGAAGTAAAACTTGAAGTAAAGAATGATTAAGTACAGTGTACGATATTTTAAGACACTAAAAATACTAATAAGGCTATGAAATAACTTTATAGAACCGTCTCAAAAGATTAGATCTGAGACTCTTCATAATATATTGCAAAGTGGTAGTTAGGCCCTAGTGCACAGGTGCAATACCTATCCCATTCGGAATTAGGATCCAATACTGTAAAGAGTTTACGATTGGTATAACCTCTTCCTTTTTACCTACTGCACATTGTGAAAGTTCCTACATACATTGTTGTTTGTTACTATTATTATTATTGAGAGTTTTAGTAGCATTAGTGAGAGTATCATTTTTGATGTTATTCATAATATTTAACAGAATAAGTACCTATACCTTTTCTTTTTATTTTACACTACTTTTTATATTCAGTCAGCACTCGTTCGTTAATATTAACACAAAGTCAAATTATTATACCTTCTTATTGTTATTATTGTTATATTAATATATTACTAATGATGATAGCGCAAAAAGAACAGATTTTTATTGAAAGTCCGTTGTGTCCATTTTTAAAGTAAACAGTCCCTACTTTTCTCGCAACATCACGTTTTTAAACTGATATTCAATTTTCACTCAGCTTGATGGCCCGTTCTAATGCTTGAATAATAAATAATGAACAGAACTTTTATATAAAAACTCCAATTTACACATATGTATATACATCTCATATCTCATATATATTATAATTATAATAACATAATTACTAAACTCTGTTGAAGATAACTAGGAATTTTTCCTCTAATAATGACGAAAAGTTATTGCAGATAAAAATGTTACCTTACTCCAAAACGTAAAAACCTATTCATAAAGGTTATATAACTATAAAACTTATTCAAAATTCTCAGTGAAGATATTCAAACCAGACATATACCGAAACTAATTTAAGACAACTCACATATCAGAAAATGTTTATGCCACAACCCGCTTTTATAAGTTTACACAGTCGGTGGGCCTAAAACTTGCTGTAGTATTTCTGTGAGTAAACTCCACATTCTATTTTAAACACACAAAATGAACCTGGTATATGGAAGTGATACGTAGATCTCGAAACTTGTCTGCTTTGCCCTAACTTTACGAGTATTCCGGTATGCAAACTTTTCAAGGAGTGCACTTTGTATGCTGCTTTATAGTTCCTGAGTTGCATGAATTATTTGTAGTATCATATTAATATTAAAATAACACGTTAAACAGTCTTATGATCTTCGGAAAAATATTTATTTTAAATTAATAACAGAATACTTTTTTATGTAACTCATGGATCTGTTCCATATAATTCAATTTATTATAATATGTCGAGCCTTTTCAGGAAAAACATCATAAGCGCCTAGAAGTTAAAAATGTTTTTTATTGTAACCACCTCAAAATTATATTTGTAAATAAAAGCAGTATTTCAGTAGTCACTATTTTCATAGGCTAGTCATTTATTATGAACAGCAAGTAACATTTTTTTAATAAGAGTTCATAAATAAGTTTTAGTTAGGAATGAAAAAACTCTCCTGTAAAAAGTGTACAATGTCTCTTACGATGTTTTTCCTGATAAGTCCCGATACGGTTATTTTTAATTTGTATTGATTTCTGAACTATATTTTAATTATCACTAGTCTTTGCTCAGTAGTCAGTGATAAACAAATATAAAGTATTATTATTATATAATACTTGTAAATATCTTCGAAATCATTCACCAATTATTACCAATGAATCTAAGCCAATGGAAATCCAACTCTGAAATAAATACTTTAATGTTAATTCGGTTAATATGCTTTAATGGGTTAAATTTATGGTAATGTAATTAGATAGAACTTCTCAATATTATCTTAGCACGACACTATTCAAAGCTTTGGTACGTACGTGGTTATAAATTCAAATCAGCCCCAAAGGTTATTAACTGATAGTGACATGATTGTCAAAACTTTACCCCAACAGGCTCGTACAGTTTGAGAATCCCTTGCGCATTTTAGAGTTACTTCCCGCGAGGTGTATATAATATAATACCTATACGAAGCGACAGCAACAAAGACAAGTTTCCTAACTATATATTGTAATTATTGTTTCATAAGTTATTATTGAAAGCTTAGTAAATTAAAAGCATAGTACTTATATATAAAAGGATAATGAATGTGATTCCATTAGATTTATGCATGCACCTATAACTATTTTTCTTACCTTCATTATTGTATACTGGACTAAATTTTGGATTGTCAAATTAATGTTTTTGCGCTTTACATAAAATAAATGATAAAATCTTTGTGTGTCAACCAACTACAACTTATTATTGGCAAAATTAATCGAGCTTAATTTATGCAACTATTATTGCTCGCTTCTTAGTAAAAAATTAAAACATTTATTTACCTCGTAAGTTTAATAGCTTATTTCAATCTGTGCGAGGATCGAACTCACAACACGCGTCAACGAGGCGACCGCCTAAACCGCCGGACCAACCGTGTAGTCATGATTTTCATAATACCTTGCATTTGCAAATATAGTGTAACTACTCCACTAGCTGTCATGTTAGTAAAATAATTTGTTAACATATGGCACCTTTTAAATGTTCATGTGACCTCAAGTAAAGTACACATTTTGAACGAAAATATAAAACATTAATCTTGAAGTATTTTCAATTTAAAATTGTTATTAATTTTGACAAACAATTAAGAAAAAATCTTGAGGTGTATTAAAATCATAATCATCAAAATAGTCCTACCGTCTAAACAAAGCAATATATAGAAAAAATAATCATACCAGATAATTTCAATGTACAAAAGTACACAGAAGAATTCAAAACACTCCCGTTATACGTGTATAAAATAAGATTCACAATATCGGAAAGTTATTCGTCTATATCACGTAGCCACTAGTCTTCAGGTGCAAACTATTTTGTTTTATATTGTACGAATACACAGTGTTCTATATTCCCTTCTGGATGTAGCCTCTGTTGGTAAGTTACATAATCAATAATATCAGAAAAAAATAAAAGAATACGCATAATTCTCGGCTTTTCTTGTACTTATTAATACTTTAAGTATTTGGCAGTAGATTTTCAACTTTAGGGTGATAGCTAGCCATTTCAGCATTATAAAAAGCTTGATGGTAGAGCTTTTTACTATGGTTTCCTCACGATGTTATCTTTCACCGTAAGTTCAAGCTCATTGCACGTGGATTCAATTTCACGTCCATTGACGCGGCGTTCGTACACACTACCAACTGAGCTGTCATCGGTTCAAAATAATAATGTAATCATAGTATACTTAAAGTGAGTTAATATATTAACAATACACCCTATTAAATAAATTGTATTAATATATTACCGACTTACTGAACTTGTAGTTATATTACGATTTCTTAAAATATTATTGATCATTTTTGTAGGCAATATATTGGGGAACGATAAATTTCCGGTGTCCATATCACTAAAATGTGTGGTTTTATGTTAAATAATATAATTTAATTTTGTAGTTACTATAATAATATTATTATTCTTACATCTGGTGTATGATCTATTTCTTTCTCTAGATTTTACTAAACAACCCTTCTCTCCAAACCTTTCTCAAAAAACTGAAAATCTCTTCTTTTGTGTTCTTTATTAGATTTAATTCCGTAACTTTGATGCAAAGTTCTTCCATTTCATGTTTTCAAACAGAAAGTGTTACATTTAACTAGAAATAAATTTACAAGATCATTACACAAACAATCAAAAATCCCACAACAGAGTAGGAACTCCATTCATTTACAATATTAAACAGTCAAGGGACGTTCATTCCGTCAATGAAAAGCTTTCTAGATGCTAATTTGGTAAACAAACAAAAGCGGAGCCCTAATGAGGGACGCTTGCGGGTCCGAAGACAAACTTTCTTATTCGAAGGAGGGCCCGGAGCTTTTCCGCTCAGTCCATTTGCTTGTTTATTCTGAACTTAGGGACTGAGCCCCGGGAGAAAAATAATGTATCGGTAAAGAAAACGCTGCCGTTGTTTGGTGTGAAAATCTAATAGATTTATTTTTACTCAGTTTCTGCCAGTTTGGACTGATAATACCGTGTATTTTAACATTAACTTGTTTCTGTAACTACATATTGTAATACTAATAAGATATAAACTGCTCTGGATTTCAAATGACCATTTCTGTCTAAGGAAGGAACACTATATTATTTTTCTTTTTTTCAATGGAGACAAAATCCAGTTACGATCTTTCTCCTGCAATGCGTTAACACACTGCCGAGATTAAGTCAAGATAATAGGGGCATGTGGTACCTACCACCATCAAGTACTGACTAAAACAACATCAAGATAATACTCCAACCCCCGTATTGCCAGAGACCAGGAACAGATTTCACACTTCTTCTAGTCTGATTAAATTAGATCAATGAAAGATAAATTGACTCGAAGATGAAGTGGAAAATCGTCTCATGTATATTTTCTAATAAACTATCTATCGAAATACAGCAATCCATAAACTACCTGCTGCCTTTAAATCATAAATGCTAGCTTTTCGCAATTTATACTTTTTTTATAGGAAAATAACGATTTCACTCTTAGCTATATAGTGGATACATTTGAATAATGTTCTGTATTTTACTTACTTTCCAAAAATCTCTAATAGCAATAGGAAGAAATCAAAACAAATTCTAAGCTACTTAAAATCGATATTTATTTCAAAAACAAAATTTCACTGAAGCATTTCAATGCTAATTTCATACCATAATTACATAGCAGATAATTTACAAGTGTCAATACAATACAAGTTAGTTAATATAATAAACATTATGATCAAAGCTAAATCATTGTCAAAAACAATAGACTTATAACACGTTTTGATTGTTTCAATTAACAAAACAGAAATTGATTTTAGCCTCCAATCAAATGCCAAATACCAAATTTTATCACGTTAAATCAAACATCTGAGCTCGATTTCCTATAAGAGCTACAGATTTTTTTGCAGGTAAAAAGTATTTTACCTCAAGGCGTACGAGGGTACGTCTTCGCATGCCTAATTTAATCCTCAGCTTATTGAAATAAAAACGACATAGGTTTTCGACAGGTGCCGCGGGCCGCAATGGGGGGAGGCGGGTCACAGGTGGTCCCGATGGTCGCAGCGTCGTTAAAATTTACATAAAGTCTCAATCCACAACGAGGAGCGACGCTGCCCACCCCACGTTTATGCTACATTTAGTAATTTTATGATAATTTCAAAAACCGTACCGCCACCCATCGCATTATACTAATAGAGGAATTTACCCGATGACGTCAAAAAAATAATAATACAAATTCCGAACCGCCTTCGTATCTCGAAGTTTCTGTTAATAAATCGCGTCCAACGTGAAGCGGACATAAATTTTTGGAGAAATTAATAGCAGATGTGTTGTTGAATCGTACGAGGGTTGGATATCGGTGGATAGGGTATACTGTAACTGACTTTTAAATGCATAAATTCAGTACTTTTATTCAATACTAGCCAAGTTTTATGAAGCAAGCCTATTTCAGACATAATATTTATGTTTTATAAAAAAATATGATTTCATTATAATTGTCTGTCATTACTATGACACTTTCCTGTACTATATATTAATCACATTGCCGCATCTCTACGGAGGTGTATAGTCAGAAACAAATAATACTTCTGACTTTTGCGATGTCTGTCGTTTAGAAACTTCTTAAACTTCATAAATTTTCATCGATAGCCAAGTAAGCTACTAGTTTCGTATCGCTATCTCGTTAGAATAAAATAATTATTAAAACAACTATAATTATAGCCTTTATATACTTTCAAACCCCTAATAATGTTCCCAATGTACTTCTTTATTTTTTAGTTTTTATAAGATTTAAACAGGTGATAAAACCACAAAAAGTATTTATAGTCTTATTACCAATACAAACAACTGTAAAAAATTGGTAATAAAATATTTGCATTACTCATCACAGAGCATAATCTTATTTCTTAATTTACTTGGAAAAGGAAGTATGTTAAATAATTGTAAACAATCATAATTTTTGTCTCATATCATAAAATCGTAATGTAGAAAAAATAACGTCGATTGATGTAATATCGTATTATCATTATTGAATGTATAATAATTTTCCATAAGTATATCAATCATATTTACTATATAAATAACATTCAATACACATTTGTAACAAATATTTTTTCCTTGAGTCTGATCCATCCAAAGAATATTTTTTTCAAATATCTAATAGGCTTCCTTCTGATGGGGACTGGGTTAGAACGCCTTGTATAATATGGCATCCAGTGTTGCCAACCAAACTGAAACAAATCATCGCAAGAAATGCTATTTTACGGTAGAAACAGAATGGTGATTTTTCTATAACAGAACCTTGCACAAGTTATATCATTCTTAGTATCAGTAACACAAGGCGGTATCACTCTACCTCTAAATTAACAATAAAATAAAAAACCCTTCAATATTATTTAACATTTATTTTCTATCGACTTATATCACTCACTACCTACTACCTAGACATCAAAAATCACTTTATTATTTAACGTAAATAGTACATTATGATATAAGTGTACTAAGTTGGTAATTATTTTACTCGATATTGGATTGCAGACTAAGCTGATATACGTTGACGGGATATTAAAAGTGATTGGTTAATTTAATACAATATAAATTATAATTTGAAATGACATGTTTTTATGTATTATATAGTAACTACTCGGTGTATTGACATGAAAATGACTGAGGTTTAATAAAAGACAAAAAAAATTGGTGTGGTAATGTTAAGTTTTTTTTTATTTATTTGAACTGACATACGCTGTTATCCTTAAGGGCTATGAGAGCTTCACCGAATTTTATTTATCACCTGCATTATTAATGTAAGACGAGCCATATAAATGCCAGTATGTTGGAATAAGTTTTTTTACAGTTACCTTACATTACGTAAACAACCATGTGACATCTGATACTGCTGTTAGTTCATAATTGATTATCCCATCAAATAAAACAAAATAATAATAGTTATTACTTAAAAACTAAACTAAGTCACCTTATAAAATAATCTATATATATAAAAATGAATCCCTATTTCCCTTGGTCGTCGCATCACGCGTGAACGGATTTAATAATTACGCTAATTATTTTATTGTTGTGTTAATTATTGTCAGGAAAAAGTCCTTATGAAAGAAAAAGAAAATTATTAGTTATTTAAAAAAACTTAACGACTATATTAAATTTACATAACTCTCAGTTGTCATAGTGCATTGCAATAATAAACACTATGCTTTTGAATCATATTTTTTATTAATAATACCAATTCAAATTCAATATTCATAGTTAAGACAGGACAACGTCTACCGGGTCAGGTAGTATTGTATAAAAAAGTTTATTAAACTTTTTCTGCCAAATGTGTGTACATACAAAAATAAATGTAAATACGTCTTTTGTTGCAGTCCAACTTGACGCACCTGCCTCGACACGAGTACGTGCCGGGCATGGGCATGGGCGTAGCGAAATGCCCGTACGATCCTGCAGACAACTCAACCGCCTTGTGGGTGGAACGCGGTAACCCGGGTGGCCTGCCGGCGCTCTACTCCGGTACCAACGCGGAATTCACTAAAGCCGATACCGTGATCTTCAGAACTGATTTGCATAACTTGACGACAGGCAGACGAGAGTTCTCTTTTAAGAGAACTCTAAAGTACGACTCAAAATGGCTAGACAGTAAGTTCTGTTTCGTTTTACTTCAATTTAGATAAATAGAGTTTTAAAATACATTTAATATAATAATAAGAAAAGGGAAATATTTACAAAATTATCGTTGACAACAAAGACACGCTAATGAACAGGCATATAATCATTATTAACACTTAAGGAACGCTTTATATCTAACCCACAACAACGTTGAGGTTTTTGTTATAAAAGAAATTGTTATGTCAAAGTATTGATCATATACTTCCTACACACATGTACGTATAATATAGAAGCTGCATTTGGCAAGGTTTAAAATATGTTCAACTGAATGTTTCAATTAAATGTTGAAATATATTTGACATATAAGTGTATATTTAATTATCTGTTGGCCCATTTTAAGTGAATTTATTTCTGTATTTGAATAAGTCCGTACTTTTTTTAATACTTCCGTCCGTTTTTTTAAAACGTCCGTACTTTGTCAAATGCAGCAATAATTTTAAGCATAAGGAGTATTGATTTAAACTAAAAAGATTAACGTAAATCAATTTTACTTTAACAACTTTATCATCGCTGGTATAAATCTGATTTACACGATTGTACCAGTTCAATGAAAACGATATAATTAAATCAATATCGAAATGAGCATGATCGGTGCTGGTGAACAATCAGCGATCGCCCAATAGCCTTTGCGAGCCCTGGTAATCATTAGGATAAATGTTACAATTATCGGCACTCATCCGATTTACGGTAATTGTCGTGTTTGCAATAAAATAATGCAAAATGTACTTCTTTATATGTGTAACGAGTGATAATGTTTCTTTAGTATTTTTGTTCACTTAATTTTATTACAAAAATAATGTCCTACATTGAAAACAAAAATATATATCACGCATGCTTTTTTATGTTATATCTGTCATATTAAATTTCGTTATAGGATATTGACTTTTTTTTCCTATATTTGCGTTCAGAATAATTAATGCCACATAATTTGGATACTTCTACTTAAGTAATATTAATGTGTATTTAACTACGAATATTCTCATAGGTTTATCGTATTAAATATAGTGTATTTTAAACGAAGACTGTAAAGATATATAGTATTGTCAAATGAAACTAAGTATGAGATTTTATTTACTATAGCCACTTGTTAAGAAGACTACATATATATCTTATTTTTAGCATAAAATATATTAATATAAATTTTAAACCATATTTTAAGTAGATCGATTATATCAGAAAACTTATAATAGGACAGGAATCGTTTTTAGAATAAATTATAGTAAAAATATTGAACTTTAATTTAAATTACAAGGTTTAAATAAGTAAATTTAAAAGGTAAATAAATGCCTATTCGAAAAATATGTTTTTATTATGATTACTAAGTTTTAGACTATGGAATACAATGATAGCTGTAATACTGTTTCTATTAAATCTACCTAAGCCAAAGAATCGGAATGAAAGGCCTAAAATATGTACTTATCTGCCTTAGAACACCCATTGTACTGTTATTGTGAACATTAATTTCTGATTAAATATTCCGATTAGACAACAAAGCAAACAAAATGGAAATACCAGAGCCTGTATTTCAGTTCGAACACCGTAAATTGATTTGATTTTTCGGAGGAAATTAGATTTCCAACAAACTGGTATAACCCCTTTTAGACTTTAATTTGTGAATGTGCTACATTTACAGGGAAATAGAAATTACATCCGCACAAATTTACCTAATATAACTTAATATTGCTTTGTTCATTACAATCGGTCCTTAATTGCTTACATTTGAAATGGCACTAACACTAAATTTATTTTCATTTAATTTTCATTATATTTGGGCTTTGAACTCATTCATTCGCTGTCTTAATTATGCTTCATCTATATTAATACTAAAAAGCGGACTAGTTTGTTTGAACGCGCTAATTGATTGAAGCGACCATTGAAGAAGGTTTTAGACTTTTCAACGTCACGCTACCACTAATAGGCGCAAAGCTGTAATACAAAAGTAATTTACGTAAGTAAGTACCTAAGTAAATTATGAAATAAATGATAGTTCCACGCTAGCGAAATCGCGAACACGGCTAGTAACTATATAAAATAAAATACGACTATGTTTTCAAACTAACTATTGTTAAAAATTAATAATATTGATATGATAAATTAATAATAAACTAATTTTGTTGTCAGACAAATTTACTTTTAATACATTTTAGTGTAAATATAATCGGGTAACTTCACCATTGGACTATCAAAGTGAAGTCATTGTAATATATACTCAGAACATTTTACAAGTTCTAAATTTATTGGATAAAACTAAATCGTTTAATCTAAGCCATTAATTAAGAACGTGCCAAATTTATTACGGCAATGACTTTAAAAAGCTCTATATGAAATAGAACTTTAATTCTCTGCTTAAGCTTTCAGCTGTAGGTACGTGTGGAATATTCAAAAGAAAATAAAGATACACTACTTTATTGTGAGCGACATCCGTCATGTAATCCGCGACACGTGTCTGTTTCATTATGGGACCAAGTAATAACTACTTATTAAGAGAACTAAGTTCTCCATATATATTACAATTGACACGCATGGTTTCATTTGATATTTATTTGGCATCATATAACTCTTTAAGTTGATAGCCGCAGAATTAACTATGGGCGTGGGAACAAACTGTAACAGTTCTGTATTGTACATAATTAAAAACAATGTAGTAACACCGGGCTATAATTATTTAATTTTATTTCACACCACAATGCTATTACATATTGACGGTATATAATATTTATTAAGCAAACAGCCTTATGAGCTGGTTTACTTAAATATATAGGAGATAGTATTATAACGGAATTTTATTTATACTTATTTTAACATTATATTTATGAATAATCTGTCCAGGTTTGTTTTTATTAAAATAGGTAACTAATCTTATTTTTGACATTAATCGTGTTAAAATGTAATAATGTTTATTTATAGTATATATCATGTGTTTTGTGCCGACTCATCTAGTTAATTTACATAACTAAATATATATAGTACGATCATAAGTACATTAAAGACTGATTGTGAATTTTGGATCATTGTCAGTCACCACTGCTCTGGATCGTACTGTACTTAACACCAGGTGCAGTATAGTTACTACGCTGCGCAACATAAAAAAAAAAAATTAAACAAACAGTATAGGCTAATCTTTAAATATATCATATTTTTAGATATTTGTTTTATATCTTTGTTGTATATTTGAAAAATTCAAAACTTATATTATATAATATATATCCACTGTATTTAATATTTTCTTGTCTTTTTAGAACCTAACTTCGTTGGATCTTTCGATGTAGGCGAATATGTTTTATTCTTCTTCCGCGAGACGGCCGTTGAATACATCAACTGTGGAAAGGCTGTCTACTCTAGGGTGGCAAGAGTCTGTAAGCAAGATACCGGCGGAAAGAACATACTTAGTCAAAATTGGGCGACTTACTTAAAAGCAAGACTGAACTGTAGTATACCCGGCGAATTCCCATTCTATTTTAATGAAATACGTAAGTCTACTATATTAATCAACTATATTAATACTAAACTCTATACTAATATCAACTATTATTAGTGAACACCATTATGTACTTAAATTATAAGCTTTTTGTACGTCTATCATTGTAGTGCTCTCTTGGTTATGGTATATATTTACAAAAATATAAAATATATACATAGTATGTACTTATAAAAACAAGTTAATAGTGTTTTGTAGATTTAAATAGACAAAAGCTAAGTGCGGTTACAAACTGTTAATAATTATTTATGACTTAACAAATTGTATAATGTAAAAAAAATCTAGCAACCGTAACTTTTAACGATCAACAATAATACATAGAATACTTGTTATTTTTCTATTGTATTTCCCAAATTGTATTACTGCAATTTGATAAAAGTAATTTAATACCGTATACATCAATACGGTAAGTCTGATTTACAAGATGTTTTTGGCAGAATCAGTAACTTTCATTATATTTTATAAATATTTGTACTTATTATTTTGGTATTTATGTATATAATTAAATAGTGTATTATTGTAAGTCTATATATACGTAGCATATATTATATTTTATTACATTATATTTTAGTTAGTATTGTAGTAATTTTTAATGTCATTTTTATCGTTGATGTCCTTTTTTTTTATTTACATATACCATCTTTTATCTCTGCACCACCTTAAGGATGAATGTTAAAGAATGCCTATGGCATTAAGTCTGCCATTGCATGATTAAAGTGTAAATAAATATTGTCTAACATAGTCTGCAAGTAAATATTTTCCAATTTCAAATTCAAAAGTGCATAGAACGATTTAAGCAACGACAGTCTACCCGATTTCACTCCATACGAAAAGCCGTCCAGACTAGAGTCATCTAATATTAACGTTGAACGTTCGGCTTCACAACGGTTTTTCACGCGTCCCCACTACCTATGCTGCATAACTCATGAGCTTGTAATAGGTGCTTGAGCTTATTTACATATTTGTTGAAGAGCATGTTTGAAACGTAGGTTAAATAACAGTTAAGCGCTGCCTATGGGATATTTTTAATTGTCAAATATATGCGTTATGAAATGCATTATTACCTTGTATAATAAATTTTTTGTTTTATGTGTTATCTTTTGGTGTTCGTGTAATAAATAAATATTAAAACCATTTTTTTTGTTTCGCTCGACAGAGAGTATTTACAAAATACCTGGTGACGATAGCCGTTTTTATGGCGTATTCACAACTGCTTCCACCGGGCTTATGGGTTCAGCAATTTGCACGTTCACCATCGGAGACATCCAGAAAGCTTTTGAGGGGAAATTCAAAGAACAAGCATCGTCTAGCTCCGCCTGGTTACCTGTTATCACTAGTAAAGTACCCGAACCTCGACCAGGAACTTGTGTTAATGACACGTCCTCATTACCTGACACTGTACTTAACTTTATCAGGTAAGACATTTTACCCTTCTAATTGTATCATAGTTTTTGACCAAAACATCTCTTGACTACCAGTAATGATAAAACTATAATACTAATCTCCTAAGCCTAGAAAATATATAAAATATTTTCAAATACATCTACTAGAAGTCGTCGCTAGATACTTGATAATAGATTTTCAACGTGAGATACATTTTATGTTTGAGGGATAATTGTATACATTATAATTTGTTTATAAAATGATCTTGAGGTATTACAAAAAAAGTTTACGTTTGTTAAACAAACGAATGCAAAATTTAACGATATTTATTAATTTTTCTGTAATCCTCCATTTAAATAATGCTAAACCCTAAATATCCTTATAAAAAGCTATTATTAAAAATTATTAATTATACTTTACAATTAAACACGAACCGTGATTTATACTTACAACCCTTTGTTTTACGTCTCATTAAACAAATAAATACAGGAACGTCGAATTAATTCAATTTAAAAATCTCGCGCCTGCGTTTAAATAAAGACAATAAAAGCACCGTCTGTGTATATTGTAACAAGGTCTGGAATTAAACAAAGTAGAAAATCGTCACTTAAAAATGTGAAACACGAATCTGTCGCTGGCGTAGTCTCTAGCGATTCGAGGATTCCACGCTCATTGAAATCCACAGGCACTTTATCTGGCGACACGTCCTGTTAATTATCCAACGCTCTCAACCCCGAGAGCGTTCAATTATTTTTTTCCCCACTTTTCCATGATCCTCATGTGGAAACGTTGAGATTTTAACACTCCATCTGAACCAGTCTACTGAAAATAGTATAACATTTTTTTTCATAACGACATGGAAATTTAATTAAATTAATCAGATATTTTGTAAGCGTAGGAGTGCAAATGCAATGTACATATGATCTGATGTTACCTATACTTTTTACTTTTATGTTTATTTTCTAGCTTTGTTAAAACATCTGTTTAAATAAAAAACTGTAAAACATTATAAACTTTTTACTTATTTAAACACAATTACAGGTTTTTCATATAATGATTTCTTCTCTTCAATTTACACTAAAAATTTCCATAATATTCGCGGTCTTTCAATGTTGTTATATATATTGTAATCTGTAATTACAAATCGAAAATGATATAATACAAATATCGGTTATAAAAAAAAAATACCACTGAAAGACCTATGATCGAAATCTATATATAGAGTTAATCATAGTTGCATTATCCTTTACTCTTGGTAAAACATAATCATGCTTAGTCTAACAATAACAATAAATCTAGAAGCGATGATAGCTCAGTGGTAGTGTGTACGGACGTCGAATCAAATGGCACGAGTTCGAAGCCCTGCAATGAGCTTGAGCTTTCGGTGAACAAAAACATAGTGATTGAACCATAGCAGATTTAGCGTGTCCATCGTTTTGGGCCTTATCGTCACTTACATCAGGTGAGATTGTTCTTTCAAAAGAAAACAGTCATTTGCTATTACCAGCCACATAAAAACGTAAAACATGTGATATCAACAACAAACTTTAATTAATGTGATTGTTTAATTTCTAAAGATGACGCTGTTTTAAGTGATCAAAAAATTGCGTCACATTCACCGCTGTGTATAATTAATCATAATTTAAACCGTATATTTTGTATTTTCGAAGAGCCAACTTTATTGCTCGTGGTATCAATTAATTTAAGTGGATTTGTAAAACCCACGTCATTTGATACAATACACTATGACATTTTATGTAAATACACTACACTAATACTATTCAAGGCTATATCTATGTACAAGTCTTACGTGTTTTACTAAAAAAATGGCAATTATTTATAAGTATGTCTTACAACTAGTATCATTTGCTGAATTTAGGAGTTGCATTACTAGGACCGATTATAGTTTGCAACATCAATTCATTTTATAGTAAAGTGTTTCTATAAAAAAGCTCGTTTTCCATGTTAGTTTTCAATTCATCAGTAAATGTAACCGGTCCATCTCTACCTTAGCAAATCACCTGGACTTAATTTTACCTATCATCTTTAGCATCTTGACTTTAAAATCAGGTCTACTATGTACGCCTACATATAGTACTTATAATACTGTAGTATTCAGTACAACTATATCCTCCTGATGGCAGTTTACTTTACAAAATGTACTGTCTTTACTACTAAGCCACTTAATAGAAGTGTTCATAATTATTTATATTTTTTAGTTATCGGAAATTTTTACAAAAAAATTATGTTATGACTAAACAAGAAAGTACGGATTATTCGTTTCTTCTAAACATTTTTAAAATCATTTCAAGTAACATTTTGTAATGTCTTTTAACAGGTCTCATCCGTTGATGGACAGTGCTGTGTCACATGACAACGAGAAGCCCATTTATTACAAGCGAGATCTGTTCTTCACAAGACTTGTCGTCGACAAGGTAAAGGTTGATATGCTTGGACACCAACTTGATTATACTGTCTACTATGCTGGAACAAGTAAGTACAATTGGAATACAGAGTTAACAACTTTTAACGTCACTCAGTTTAACGGCGAACTCATTAAAACATTAAAATTATTCGATTTTTTTTTTGTCTACCTTGTTGTCCACACAATGATTACTGATTAGCATTTCAAGACAACTCATAATGATACCATATTATTTTTAAATTTGATATTATAATATTTTTTTCACAAAAGTGTTTTATCAGTTTTATCGTTATATAAAGTTTTTTATCAATCTTACCTTTTGGGAGTCATCGAACTTATATTGTACCATTAACACTTCCTTAATCCATAATCCTATACAAATATTACCACTTATATTGCCAGTTTTTCCTCATACCAGTACTGTTCTCTAATCTTATGTGAAGCAAATTAGCAAAAATAATAACAACCATATTTATTTTAAAAAAGACTAATAGTCTGTACCAAAATGTTTATTATGAAATAACTTTTACAATTTATATTTATATTACATCTAACGTAAACTTATAAATGATATATAAGTATCCATAAAAATAATTGGTATTAATAAAATAAAATTACGACCTTTAATGAAATTCTGTAGTAATCTATTGCTTCTCATATAAGATGAACTACAAAATGACTATATTATAATTAGTAACGACAACGATAAAAGTAACGACATGTTAGTGCACAGTATAAAATAATTTAAACAATCTCAGAGCAAAAAAAAGAACAACATACGAACTCGAAACAATCAGTATACGGAGACACGGGACTGGACATAAAATTTCATAAAAACGTACGAATTAAAAAAAATGCCTTCCCACTGGGAAATTAAAAAGTGGCGAGTGAAAGTGGCACAAAGGCCATAATTCGTCTCGTCCGTGACGGGTGGACGTTTGGATCCTCTCGCCTGCATTCCACACCGCCTACCTACAAACACGGTGTACCTATGCACATGTCGGATTAAGTACAAAACATGAAAAACCTATTACTGTTTCATTGTTTTTAGCAAAATATCGTCGGAAGGGTTGTATGCTATTTTTTCAGACAATTTTATTGACTCTTAAAAGCTTCCGCTAAGCTTACTAAATCTGTTCGTTGCAATCAAAACATTATATTCTAGTTTGTTTATTAAATAAACAAAGTTTATACAAACGTTGTTTTTATTACGACGTTGATGGAATCATATTAAAAACTTCTTAATATATTTAAGGTTCTTAAGTGCTAGCTAATTAAGGTGGAATAGCTCACTTTCCTAGAATGTCTATAAACATAAGCAATTATTAGTAATTTGCAATAATTGATTATCTTTAAAGGAAAGTGTCATGCTTTAAGAAAAGAAATGATACAATATTGAAATGAAATATACATAGAATTAATATAATTAAGCAAATCTTAGAACTAAGCAGTGTTTCAATTTCAATTAATATAAATTTATATTGCGAAGGTATATCACGTTGTGGTCTTAAAACTATATTAGTTGTGGTATTAAATAAGTTAAGTAAATTAATATTATTAATATAAAATAAGAACAAAAAAGATTGTTATCTTATATATCAATTAAATTTATTTTCAATGTAATTAAAGAGTCATTAAATACATGATTGGTAAGGTATCCCTGAATTGTGTGTAAAAAAATGTGAATACAGTTGTCGTCCATAATAGATAAAGGGAATATTTTGTGTTGACCCAACTTAAGTAGGATAACAAACAGACAAAGATAGACATTAAATTCCTTTTTCTTTATCTATTAGCTCGTTAGTAAACATGAAACTAGTAGGATTTCAACGATATTCATGTAGTAATTAAGTCTCAAATTTCAATTCAACACTATTTCTTTACATAAAAGCTCTGTAACAATATTCAGTATACAGGAGTTATTTTCCTTCCATACGTTCTCATCCGTGGCTCATGCGGACCGCAGAGGCACCACATTCCCACAGTCGCATAAATTCGGGCAGTCCCCAGCGCCTCTCTAAACAACGCCTCAACGTGGCAATTTTGTGCGATGTTGTTGCAATTTTCACCAATTTTCGCGAAAATCATTCCCGACCGAACCACCCTGCAAGTGAATTAAACTCACGTAGATATTTAACGAAGGGGGCGCTCGTTTGTAAAAGTTTTACGAAAGGAAGATGTTTGAGTTGGCGTATCAAATGCTTGTGTGTAGAATATTAATTTGTTCAAACGGTCCCTTTGACATGTATTATTACATCTTATACAGTTTACATAATTGCTAATACCTAATATGCAGAAACATTCTGTATATAGGTTAAGACCACCATAATCAAAATTCAAGAAAAATTTGCCCCTAGAACTGAGCAATACGCAATAATATATGCACACCGCAGAAAACGTAGAACTGTCCAAAAATCCTAGCCCACAAGTAGTTCACTATTATTTACAGTTGAGCATGGAATAAGTTGCGCAAAATTTACGAAGAGCTTGCAGCGTCCTGTGAAAAAGGAGAGTTTATTCTTTCAATAAGCGCTAGCATCTACTGCGATATTACCACTCCAGTTATTTCATTTTGAGTGCTTACTGCGTTATAATATGCATTAAAATGCACCGCCAGAAAGTTGTAGCGCCGCTTGAGGTGCTAGCGGACAATGAGATATGAGCGTATGATGCTCCCGCATTGCGGGTTCTGCGCCTTGCCGCGTTCCATTTGTTTTATCACGCCTAAATCACTGTTACCAGACAACTTCTGAAGCCTCTCGTAGTTTAATAAAAGTTTGACAGGCTCTGTCGCGTACACGCTCAGAGATCGTGTTTGTCAATGAAAGGGAATGGTATCAAAGACGTTAAGAGTATTTAGAACTTAACGAAGTTAATTAAATTCACCGAGTTTAGACGTCGACGCCGACACTCTTTAGTAACAAGAACGGGCTTGTAAACAAACGTACACATTAATGTTAACGTATCATACAAACAAAGACAGACTCTGACTCTGTGTTAACAATCATCTCATTACGTAATTAGGTACTACGCGTTTATTCTTTAACTCTGTAAAACCCGAATGTACTTTCGTACTTTTTAATTTTAACGCCTGATATTTTAACTTTAGCTGTAGAAAATTACTATAATAATTAATTTTTATACTCATGGATATAATTCTAGTACTTCGCAGCCTCGATCTCTGCATTAAAGACTTTCTTATGATGCGATTATAAAGCGTCGCTACCTATACCACATACAACAATATATTATGAAGTAAAGATCGCTGTACGAACAACGTGTCAATCAACGCAAATTCAAATTCCTACATAGAGCTAATAAACTAATATAATAAACTATAGTAATAAAACTAGATAGGATTTGCTGCTGCTCAGCCGGTTAACTCCACTTGCGAGTTGAAAATCTGTCCTCTAGCACCATCATAAATATATAATTCGACAGATGCACTTGAAAGCCAGTACCTTCAGAAAGCTTACATTGTTACCTTCCTTTTAGGCGATATATTCATTTAATATCGGATAAAATTTACGTAAAATACAAAAACAATACAATTCAGTTTTATAGAAAAAGGAAATATATTTTAAACATATGCATACAATTGAAATACAACGATGATCATAATCTAATTGCAATCCGAGAGAGAGTTAGAATTATTAGTGTGCAGCGGTAAACCATTAAAAATAATATAAAATTCATAGAAGGCTTACCGGCCGAACTGACTAGCACACATCGTATCCATTTGATGATGTGATTATGTAAGCTCAAAGTCGCAAAACGTTCTTTGATGTTTCAAAAAAAAATGTTTTGCTACGTTGTAAAAAGGACGTGATTTTTTATTTTATTTATTTAGATTCTACAACGACGTTTTAATTGATACATATTGGTTGGTATTGTCTAACCATTAATTCCATATTGCACTTTTATTTTATTACTTTGTTAAATCAGAGTATAGAAAAATATTTCTAAAAATTAAACAAGGCTAAATACTTATGCAGTTAAAACCTGTTATAATTAAAAAATATATTAGCTTTAAATCGAGCTCAATTCTCAACAAAAATAACTCATTTTATGCTTTTATTTGTACTCCCCGCCTAAACTTGTTGGACTCTATAAGCTCTACTGAACTTTCATATTTACATCGCCACCGAATATAATACCGGTCATAATTTATGAAATAACTTACCTTATATAAAATGTAGCTGTACGCCTTGAATATAGCTGTTATAAGTATCGGAAACCCATTTGCTTGAGTGCATGAAGTCCAAGTTTTGCCATAAACATGAAATGCGGTCCGTGCAATATGATAAGTTGAAGCATGGGTAATGTATCTGAGCTTATGAGCTTAGATATACGTAGATGACATTTGGGATGCCGTAATCGATGGGAGGTTGAGTTACGTATATATTCAAAAGGTGAAAGATACTATACAAACACATAGTATATTACAAAAATAGTTACTAATTAAAGTTGATGGTAATAGATGTATGTATTATTTTATTTTTATGTATTACAATTTTATATACTAGGCGGATTTAATGACTG
The DNA here is from genome assembly GCA_039707435.1 of Actias luna. Classification (NCBI taxonomy): domain Eukaryota; kingdom Metazoa; phylum Arthropoda; class Insecta; order Lepidoptera; family Saturniidae; genus Actias; species Actias luna. The sequence continues at coordinate 7,344,947 of JAZHAC010000002.1, read as the reverse complement.
TGGCATTCTCTAACAGTTAACCTTGGTTCGGTGCAGAGATATTGCAATGTAGGAAATTACCTATTCAATAAAATAATAGAGGTAAAAATATTAAATAAATTCATACAACAAGAAGAATATGCATGTAATGAAAATAAAATAATAAGCATATGTGTCAGATACATACTACATATGTATAACTTAGCTAATAAGCATCCCATATATAAATTATCACAATTATTAATATACAGTTGTAATTCAATAATTATATTTTAATTGTTATTATATCTATCTCGCTAAACGTGATATCCGTAATTGGGTTTTGACAGTTTGTATATATACGATACCTCAGTTACCTAAAGTATGTCTAAAGTGTTAGCTGGAGGTATATACCTGAAGGCTGGTGACCACCTGAGACACAGAATTACCTAGTACAAGACTGTATATGTAAGAGTAACGAAGGTACTCTCAAGAAATAAGTCATCTTGTTGACTCATGTTTTTATTCGTAAAATGATAACAACCTCCGCTTTATCAGTCTCGCTCGCGAGTCTCTCACCTATATCCTAGGCAACGTTACGTAGCACCTTTTTATAGTATAGTGGTGCACTGCCGTCACGTAATGCGCAAACATCCGTTTGAAGTACTTTTAATCATAATTCGTTGATGAACTTTCATCGTATTTTCTGCTTATATAATATTTGCGCCGATATATATGCATTACGAAATTAGCAGATTATTACATGTCGTCGCTATTATGTCAGCCTACAATCGTTTATACACCGGCTGATTCCGCCGTAGGGAGTCACTAGTGCCAGTGCTATACGTGGTTAATGGAGGTTGCGACCTTAGGGTCTAGGCCTAGGCTATGCGTGAGCAAAATTTGATGGAACTATAACATGGGAGGGTATGTCAAATGCTTTTCTGAATTGAATTCCTGTAAACATCTGTAGCTTTAATTGTGTTTCCGTAGACGTAAAACTCGGTTTCCTTCTAGGTGGTGCATGGTATTTCTAGCTAGAGCACTACTTAACATCATATGAGATATAAATCAAATCTCGTAAGTAGAATTACAAAAGAAATGAGTAAGTTCGCAAATCTTTTCTTCTATTGTCTTATATTGACCTATTATATTTAAGAGCAAAAAATTAAAAAAGGCGTTTTTCTCAATCAGCAAAAAAAAAATTCATAGCGACACGGTAAAAACTTCAAAAATATATCTGTTTGAATTTGGAAATACTGTAAATACAATATTCTACTTGTATTTCCGCACAAAAGCAAGCAGGTGCAATGATCACATCCCCATAGTTCCGTTCTTCATCGTAGTGCATTGCCCACGGGAAGAATATTTATTGCTAAGATGCGATCCGATACGCCGGAACGGAATTTCCGAAGTAATTTATAGTTTCGCAACACTTTACCTTCCCGCATAGCATTTGGCCTGTAGCTTGTTCACCTTCATTTTGATCTCGTTCTCAAAATAGCGATACAAAACTTTGTGGGAAATATTTGCACTCATTTAAAGTAGTTTGCTTTCTTTTTTATTTGTTTATCTATCGAACAATCATTCAAAAATGTTGAATGTACGTACGTATTTTATGCACGAAATAGGAAATTAAATTAAACTTGTTTACTATTTTTTATGGTGCGTTTACTATGAATAATAATTAGGAAGCTTGTTTTTATAATGTCAGTTCTATGTGGTATAGTAATTTCGTAATTTATTTAATTAGTTGGCATTGTAATTTAGATGATACCGGCAAATAATGAGATATTTGCTTTATATATTTAATATTAAAATTTATGCGTTTAACAACGGAAATTTAAAATCAGACTTAATTCGACTGTTGTTACTAGCCGAGCTGTCAGGGAAACACGAAATAATTAGTTATATATAATTAGCATTCAGATCTCGTTCGACGGGAATAAACATTGATTTTTTATGCCCCCAAACCTGGAGGGAGGCCGCAGTCCCGTGCGAGATCGGGCATACTAATGTAGTCACTTTAGAACGGTTATTCGCGCCCCGCTAACGTCGCCCAACGTTTTTTGCATAAAACATCTCATCAAAGGATTGCTTAGGTACAGCAGTATATTGAATATCAAAAGGTGAACAGAAAAGTTTCGGGAGCGAAGCGGTCGCGGCATCCCTAATATCGGCCAACATGAAAGCTTCCTTTAAAAATACTCCTTTGAAACGTGTTCGGAATAATCGTTTGACGTTCTACGAAGTTATTTATCAAATATTATGAAAAATTAAACTTTGGTTTCTATATTTTAGTATTCCTCGGATCACGTGAATCAAGTTTTTAATGGTCGTCGACTTGAAACCTTCTAACTTTTGATATATTTTTTCAGGGAAAAAAATTTGAGGCTAATTGATGTTGTGTTTTTTGACGCATTTTTATTTAGACCCTAATTAGTAATTATAATATAAATTATCATTGAGGTTATTACGAGTATATACGTGTACATTCATTTATCTAATGGAAAGTCTTTAAAATATTTATTATTAATTTATAATTCAATAATAAGTTAATTTATTATGTTTAAGTGTGTATATACGTCATATACAGATTAGAAATAATTTTTACATATGTCAACCAATTTGATGGTGTAATTCAATAAAATTTGTTTGTTCTGTAGTTAGACGGTCGAGTCATTATGTATAGAATTATATGTACCTACTATCGATAGGTAAAAGCTTGATTGGAGTGATTCATAAAATTGAAGGTCGAAATCACACGCGTGGCATCGATTGAAACTTCGTCCTTGACACGTTTTGGTATCTACTATATAATGAGAATGTGAACTTCGCCATTGAATGTTATTTAAACTTCTGAATTCGATCGTTACTCAGAATGTCAATACGAGTTGAAGTTACGCGCCATGAATAAGAACAAAAGCGGTAAGACACCTTAACGAAGGACTTGCATTTCAATTCAAATTAAAGTTCACCTATGGTGCTATGGTCTATTCTTGACCATAAATTAGTTGTTATAAGTAGAATTTCTGTTGCCTTTGAGTATTTGTCATTTTCGGCGGCTTCACTTCTAAGAATTTTTGGTAGTTTTACTTATTATAACTATAGGTTAATTTAGTACTAATAATAAGCTACGAAATAAATTAGAGGCATACTAGTCGACAGATTTTGTGACTGATAAAGCATATGGCGACTTTCCGCTTTCAACCAACGTTTTCCAATCCAATCTAAATAATCCAACACTATGCAATACGATACTGAAGTAATCCGTTGATAACATACCATAATTAAAATCATTTTAATTATAAGTTACCAATATTATAAGTGATAATCATAAATATTGTGATGTATCCTGTTGTTGAAAGGCGAAGGCGCGTGTTTAAGTTGTTTTTGGGCAGACATTTTTCCTAGGGGCACTTGGGCGGATTCATGTAAAATGAAAGTTCCGTGCGTTCATCGCCTGACATGGTTTGAGGTAGCACGATGTTGGCCTGTAAAAGTGTTGCGCCGTTTATTGAGTATCTTTTTTTCTGGATTTCGGACTTGAGAAAGTAAAAGTAGTAGTTTATAGGCATGTGTACGGTGTTGTGATTATAATCATGACTAGATTTATATTTGATAACTGGCCCTGTAATGCAGGCTGGAGGATGTCGTGTGTCGATTGATGACAGTAGCTCAGCCCTGGTGGTTAAACCATACACTTACCTATTATACACATAATCTACTGTACACAGACCACATACTACAACGTGATTAAGGCTTGGAGAGCTGAGGATCAAGGTAACAGAAATAGTGATGTGTGTCGCATGTACCATATCGAGTTGTCCGCGACCTGCGAGCAATTTCTTTGTTTGCCACTGGCTTTTGCTGATCGTGGACAGCTCAAACACCTATATTACCTTAGAGATTTTTTTATATATTTAGTTCGTGAAATGATAGCATCTCATAATAAGTAAAGTAACAGACAAAAAACAACAACAAATTCCACCGGCAAAAAGATCAATTACAATTTCTTACCGTACGGAAAAGATACGCAATTTCCGAAGCTCTTTGTTTGTGCCAAGACGGATTGCTACCGTATAGTTGTGGCTCCGTGAACAGCTTATATAGTTCTGAAATTCTGTACAATAAGTATTGGAAGAGAGATTATGAGGTCTGACAAATGTACACAGCATTCACTAAAATACAGTCGATAAAACACGTTCAGCGATACAATTTCCCTTGGCAGCTGAAGTGGTACTAACTTTTTGATGACGTCTCCATCATTCGCAATGCAGAAAACTATATAACCTATGGAAGACATCTAAGAGGTCTTGGACGAAACCGTCCCAGAGATACGAACACTATTTCATGGAAGATCGGAATTTTCACAAAGGGATTTAGTCTTATTTAAATCTTAATCTTATGACTAATAACGTTAAACAAAATTTACAGAAGACTGATATTATTGAAATTTAATATGAAGCTCCACTTAATAACGACGTCTAATCAAGCATCTATTAATCATATGAAATTTTGAATGACAAATGTCGTAAAATCAATCGAGCTCATAGTCAAAGGTTAAAATTCGGCTTCCTCGATTTACGACGTCTATAAAATAAATATTGCGATTCGTGATAGAAGTCCTCTTGAAACATTTTAAAGTAGCAAACCTGAGATTTATGATACCTATTCATGTAATACATTTCTTTCTCTGTTTGCTTTGCGGTTTTTAAATTCGTACGGCGGCAGTCTGATATGTGATAATAGAAAATTCATATTAAATTCATTCATTAGTAGTCCTTAGTGATATCAAACATATACTAAACCGTTAAACTAAGCAGTAAATTTATCGAAAATTATCTAAATGTATAAAGAATACTATATTTAAACCGTAAATCAATTTAAAATTTTATACTTGTTTCTTATTTATGATTATTAATTTTCTATAGTAATCGGAAGTCGCAAATAAAGGCATAAAACTGATATGTTTGACATAAAAATGTTCCCACTGAGAAAACTCATCTAAGTCTGTAGCTGGCAAATCTATACGTTAAACGCGTTCTTTTTATTAAAAGCAATAAAGATGTTAGAGCTACTTTGTGTTTGGGAATTTATACCACTTGGAGGAATAAAACTTATATTGTTCGGGAATCGCAAAAAGTTTTCACTTAGGCCTGTCGAAGCGAAATCTTTATTGGATTGCGGGATTATTTCTTTGAGACCGCGTTCACAGGCGTCGCGAACATTCGTGCGGGAAATAATAAATATTCTAATTACGAATAGCCTGTAACGTTCACATTTTGCATACTTCTTTTCTTAGTTATAAATAAAAAATTAAATCAGCTAATAATAATTACCGACGATAATACAGTGAAGAATACTGGAAATCAATATTCATACGTAAAATGATAGTATAGACGCAAAATAGATTTGTACAGCCGAGCTATCCAACATGTCTTTTTCTACAGTTCTTTACGTAAACATAAAATAACAAAGAAACGTGTTAACAAACACGAAGTGTGAATAAATATGCAGCTGTGAAATAAATATTACCTAATGTTGTGTTACAAATGTACATGAATTCTAAAGTTTTTAACACGTTATTATAACGGGATTTAGTGTTGCGATATATCCTCAGTTTAGTGTGTAGCATGTCATCCAATACGTTAATAATATTATGTTTGTTTTCTATTTACTATAAATATTGTAGAAAAAGACAATTTGGCCAGGGGGCAGGGTAGATAAAGAAGGTACACTGTTCTTGATGTGTCCGACATTAAATAAAAATAATGGTATGATAGATGTAATAGCAATAAATCTTAAGAGTTGTGCATCGAAGGAATAAGACAATATCAAGAAATGGTGTCTAAGTCGTAAAAAAGAGTGAAGATAATAACTGTGACAAAAATAAATAGACAATACAACAGTAAACAGTATGTTGAAGCGATGAGAGCTCAGTGGTAGCGTGTACGAACGCCGCGTTAAAGGACGTGAAGTCCGAATTCCTGCAATGAGCTTGAGCTGTCGGTGAAGAAAAACATCGTGATAAAACTAAATCATGGTGGTAGGACTTATACTAATGTCCGCCTGATTAGCTACCACCCTCAAGTTAAAAATCTGCCGCCAAATAGCTATAGGTGTTTTCCGGCAGTTACATTTTAGAGCCAGTCCGATCACAGGTTTAGCGTAGTCACCAGCTTGGATCACATCGACAATTAAAATCACATGAGATTGCAGCCATAACGTTAAACTTATAAACTATAAAAAAAGAAAAACTCTAAACTAATTTATTAAATTAAATTTATTTAGGTACTTAATAGCAATAATGCAGAAACTATGTATAGTCAAAATATTGAGCATATAAACAAAAGCATTGGGTATGTTAGATAAATACTTTTGATAAAATCTTATTTTTTTATTAACCCAAACATATCCTTATTGTGGCAGTTTAGAAAAAGAAATATATCAACATATATTTGAACGCACATTTTCCACAGTTATTGTACTACGGAATTATATAAGTATTCTTAACTGCAAAGTCTCGATGTAACCTGACTCCTGGACACCGGATTTTTTTTATTCACCCACGCGAAACGCGAAATATCATTTTTATTATACAAACGCGAAGGTTTGTATGTATGTTTGTTACTCTTTTACACAAAAACTACTAAATGGGTTTTAATGAAACTTTACCATAATATAGCTTATGCATCATAACAATAAATAGATTATAATTTATAAAGATATTGTATGAATTGTCCAAAATATAACGATAAGTGTCAAATAAGTAGAAAAAGTTCAGCCAACTGCGAGCTATTTTGGCGTGCGCTGTGAAAACTGTTAAGATTTACCCGTATATAATTTATAAAGGAAATGTTTATCTTATATAGTCCTACAAAAAAGCCCGCGACAGCATATATCTATATTTTGTGTAAGCCATTATCGCCAAAATAGTGATCGGCCCGCGTATAAATGACTACGAGCACAAATCAATTATAATATTCTTATACCAGTCTCTTTTGATATAATTTATTTAAAATTGCGGGTACCGGAATCGAAATTGTTTGACAAAGTCAATATTAACGTGAGCAAAGCCGTGGATAAAAACTAGAATTAAATATATATTCTTTAAATTTAACATACGCGTATTTTACCTATATTAGATCATAGTTAGGTTGAGTTGCTTCCTAATATAATTCGTTATTGTTTAGTCGTGTCGTTCCACCGGGAGTGACCCGACCATCCGACGTAAATATGTTTAATTATTTCGTACGATCCTACCGTGATCGGAATTAATCACTATAAGTAAATTTATTTATAAGCCCGAACCACGGGTGAATTGTAGTTCGTAGATACGTCAAGATAACAAAGACTCACATATTTCTTAATTATTATTAATTTGTATTAATGGTAGTTTGATTTTGAATTTTAATGATGATATTGTTAAACGGTAATAATTTCAATTTCCTTGTTGACTTCCTTTACCAGCATATCCAGGTAGTTACACTGGAGAAATAATCCCCTCTTTAAATTTAATATATGAATTATTGTAACCCAACCATTTTAATGTAAAACCATCTTCTAAGAATTGATTATTTAGAAACAGGTATAATTGAAAATGAAGTGTGAATATATTTTTTTTTTCGTGCAAGTAAAATTATTACGTTTATTTATTATTAAGCTTACAAAAAGTTGTGTGTAACGTTAGAATATTTGATCATAACAAATGTAAAGAGTTTTTTATTTTTAAACTTTATAGATTTTAACGTTTAACCACAATCTCACCTGATATTAGTAACAATTTGGCCGAAGATGCTGGATACGCTAAGCTAAGTAGAGGGACTATCTCTAAAGTGCAACAACTTTAACACACCTACTATAGATATTTGATAACAAATTTTCAACTAGAGATTAGAAAAAGCCCTACCACTATGCCATGATTTCATCACTATGTCTTTCTTTACCATAATCTCAGGTTCGTTACGGAGTTTAGAAATAACATCCATCGACTTGTAGTCCGTACACGCTACTACTGAGTCATCCATTGTTGCAATCATATCTATATTACGATTTGACAGCAGATAGAAATTAAGAAATATGTAATTTTTAGCACTAAAATAAAATAGAAGTTATATATTACATATATACGGTGCATCTGCCTAACAATTTTCAACCCTACCCATAATGTACAGTAGTCCTCCGGCACATTACGTAATATCACGTCTTAAAGCTTAAAACATGTAAGGGGGCTCCCATAAACAGATTTGAGTTTGGGACCTTGTACGCCTCCCCACATTTAGAGACAAGTTTGTTGAATGCTTTCCTGTGTACCATTATCACATCAACATAGAGAAGTGTCAAAACCTTCCAATCTCGCTATAAAGTATTTACTAACACTAATAATGTACTCAATATATATGAACGTAATTACAACAACTATTATTTTTATCGCAGCTAGGCATAATGTCGGCTCTTTGAAGGTAACGACATTACAATTCAAAAACAATGACTATCATTGATAGATCAGCAATTTATCGGCAGAAGCTACTATAATAAGCCAAGAAGCTTCTCGTTAATTGAATATCAGCTAATTTGTGCCGAAATACGATAAATCAAACAAAAACTTCTGTCACTGGTTAATCACTGTATGTATGGCGATTGCGACTAAGTTGGGTACAGATCCTTACCATTATTATTTTTAATGTATAGTACTAGTGATAGACTCGAATACAAGTATAAAGAGTCGGTAAATGATGACTAAAATTGATTCCTTATTTTTACAATCTAAGTTAAGTAAATACTAATGAATATAATATTGAACTATTGTTACGATATTACACTTAACACAATTTATTGATAAATTAGTAGAGAATTTTGTAAATGACTATATAATATCAAAGTAACGAATACCTGTGAAAATGATTAATTTTATTTTTATTTTATAATATCTTCTGCCGATGAAGGTAATTACGCCAATGTCAAGTATGAAGAATTTTGTAACCTCTATTAACGGGCATAAGGTAACATCCAATCTCAGAACAATTATCTGTGGGTCACACAAATAATTACGCTGCGCGAGAGCCGAAACTTAGAGCACATCGGCGCAACGATGCTATATCATAGCTGCCGACGGTTTAATTTTTGATAATGTATTAGTAACGTTATGATATATTATTAAGCCATTAAATATAGTTCAACACAAACCTATATGAATAATAATATACGCTGCAGAGTAACATAACTGCTCGCACTTGTAACCGTCAATCACAGGCGTTGCATCGTTTACGAAACTAATGGGTTGTGAAAGCGGACTTACGGTGTCTCTCTGATACTTGCTATAATCCGAATAATTCTACTGGATCACATGTACATTGATGTTAATTTAGTGGGATTGTAATCTGAGTGAATCAGACTGTAAAGTTATTGATTTATGAGTTCATGTATATAGAATGTAACTGTATAATAATGTAAATGTAGCTACCTATGAAATGTGATATGCAATAGATGTTAATAAATCAATAAAGATATTAGTAAATAGTAAACTCACTATAAGAAACATTTCAATATAAAGTTGTACATTTTTGCACGCCTCATAAGCGAAGCTCATACTGTCACTTCACTTAAACCAACTGATTTTTGAAACTTAAACTGAAGCTATTTATTATTTATATTAAATAATATATAAACACAGATATTAAAAAAAACACTATTTTTAACATTCATGATATTTATGATTCCACTTTTGTTATTTAAATTAGTTAAATAACTGTTAAAAAAAGTTCTGTCCTGGACATCCGTGTGTCTGTATGTTCGGATCCTGTATGCTGTCACGATAACGATCAAAATACTTTACTAATCGAGTCTTTTTTTTCTTACGCTTCAGTATAATTAGGAATAGAACCCTATTACTTTTAACGGTCTGATTCGATGTGGTTTAATTCTTATTATATAAAAAAAAATGAGATTACGAGGCGCACATTTTTGGATTTTCCAAACTTTTTTATTTTTATGCAGCACACAAAATAAATAAGCAGGCTCACATTTTTAATTGAAGGCTAAATGAATAATAAGTATTTGACAAACCGCATGTTAGCCAATTAGTATTTTAACTTACTTTTTCGTTTGTCTGTTTTGTATAAATTAAGACTAACAGAGTAGATATTTTATTTTTTATTAATGTATAAACTGAGCCGAAGTGATTTTCAAGTCCAAGAAAAGTCCCGATTACATGAGAAGAACATATGGAAACTAATCAGGCAATAACCAATGTCAAATACCTTTTAAGAGACGTCACGGTAACTTTCAATCTCTCATACCGCTAGAGACCAGGGACAGCTTATATAATTCTTCTAATCATTCAAGTTGCAATTATCATAGGTCTATTCCTTTTTTATGAATGTTAAAGCCATAACGTAAAATAGGGAAAAAAACGCGAACTAACTAATCAATTCGTCCAGTAGTTATTGCCGCTCATTCTACAAAGCCGATTGGTAAAGTACTAATTTTACACTTATACACAATTTTGGTATTCGTTTGTTCTTATATGATTCAGTGTGGAGACCTTCTATACATATACCTTGTTTTCTATTATTAGTGTTAGGATTTGTAAAAAAAATAATTACCTAATCCGCCATTTATATTAAAACTATACAATTTTTACGGCACTAGTAGAACAATAAATGAAATGATTTTTAATCCCTTTAATTATCCAATGTTAGTATAACCAAAGTTATTTCACTATCCTCCTAAAATCTTATTCTAAATTATAAACAAATTACGAATGAAGTAGTACCTAATTTAAAAATGTAATGTTCAATATAAAATAATTTGTTATAATATTTAAACATTAATTAATAGTAACAAAGGCCGGTTTAATTATTGATTTATGAGCAGCTATTGTGTACAATAACATTTGGTGGCGCGATACGCTCAAAGCTGAACACCGACTGCGACATTCTGTGACACGTACGATTTGCCATTGTACGTAACCGGGTTTCGTAATTTCAGTACATGCCTCTAATCCAATTAGCTATTAAGATCCGTGGGTCGAATATTAATTTACCCGTGATTCAGCCGCTTTGTAAGGAAGTCGGGTGTGACCTTATCGTACGTAGGCTTTCATGGCAATCACGAGTTCGATACCAATTGCTTTTCGTTTCTATTGATTGTAGTAATTTGGAAAAATCGATTTGCTGATTTATTTCTGTTATTATTTCTTTAGCAATTTAACTTTCCATTCAGATTTCGTTACAAATTTTATACCGAGAGTCATGTTTTGAAGCGATAATAACTCAGTTGGTAATGTGTACCGAGGCCGCGTCAAGGGACGTGAGTTCGAATCCACCTGTATATCTGCCACCAACTAACTATCAATGTGTTTCAGCAGTTGTACTTGAGAGCCAGTCCCTCCGCTAGGCTTAGCGTGTTCACTATCTTGGGCCACATCGTCACTTAACATCAGGTGAGATTGTGGACATAACGCTAAACCTCAACTATACAAAAAATATAGTTCTGACATTCTTTGTAAGAATTTGACTTGATTTACATATAAATTTTATGCCGACGTTCATGTTATGTATAAATTGAAATTGGTTCAGGTTTAACAAATCTACGATATTACATAATAATTATATAGAATCCAATCAATAACTTCAAACTCACAACATCGAAATAAAACTAATTTAAACGGATTTTATCGCGGTTATTTATTAATATTGATACCGACGTTTCGAAAGCTTTCAGTCTTCGTGGTCACGGGGTGCACATAATTTTTCTTCGATACTTCGCATAAATCAAAATGAAAGCAATGAAAAAATTAGAAATGATTCAAATCATGCTATATACAAATCATTTTACATAAATAAATTTATCATTATAATGTGTATTCAAAATAAAACAAGATTTTTAACTGTGTTTAAGGTAAACATACAACCCAATTGCAAACTAAACGAACGCTTAAGCTTTCGTGACTTCAGTTCACGTCGGGACAAATTAATCGGCTCCATCACCTTCGCGCACACGGTCTATTTATCACTGTTCAACAGCTGTTAGAAATTTACACCACTAGCTCAACATTCGTGACTACCCGTTGTTCTACACACGCAATTGTTCGTACCTATATTTCAAAAATTGGTCGATTCACAATATCAGTTTTTGCAAATGTGACTTGTTTTTTTTTAAATGAAATTATATGTAATTTGATCCACTGTATTAAATGACAAATGTAAATGATAAATTCATATTTTGGTAAATATTGTACTTTAGAAACATGACTAAATGGGCTGTGTCATGTAGAAGTGAATCTATCTATAAACTCCATAAAATTAAGCTTGTATTGTAACCACACTATAGAAAAATTATGTAATATTTAGGTGGAAAAGACTCTTCAATAGCATTAAGTTGTTAAAATAGAATGAGGACTCGACAGCTACAAGGCACAGATCATTTTCGATAGCGCGAGGTAACGAATACCTTAAACTTGACTAGTTTGCATGATGGATCACTTCTGAACAATGCAGTTTCTTTAGCCTAAAATTTACAAAATTCGGACACAAATCAAATATCATTCATGATATTTAGACCATAAATTATTCGCTAAAATGTCAATATCACACATTCGGTCAGATGAAATTCTTATAATGAGAGCGTTCATCTTCTTTGGGCACTCTATCGCGATTTGTATATAAAGTAACTCAACCTAAATACAGATACAATAATTTTTCAAAACAATAATATTATAATAGTAATATGTCACATTACGGACATTTAGTTCTGACAAGTTTATTAAGTCGTTTAACATAATTTCCTTGTGTGAATTTACCAACTGGCTTATGGAATATTGTTAGACTATTGTTAATAAAACAGTATAGACCACTAATAACAACTTTGTATGAATATGTACATACAATTTATAATTATGTAGGTCGATAATCAAAAGATAGTATCCGTATCGAATATAACAATATTATAACTCTAACGCGATTGTAATTATTGGGTATCTCAGGTTAATATTAGATATACAAGACCCTTATAATTTAACTGAATTACCAGTATTGTCTATTCCTATGCAAATATTATATAAATTTTCATATTATCATCATTAACAGTATCCATGACAAATATAATTAATAACAAATAAAGCTAAAGGAAAAATCGAAGGTTAGAATTGTAGTTATTTGTTGTTATTATAGTTATAGTTATTTGTAGTAAAAACGAAGCATAGTTTGTTCCACGAATTTTTTTTTATATTAAAAATGTGATATGAGGTTTTATAGATTATATGAGCTGTGAGAGATTTTATACAGACTGTTTATATGGAACACTTTCCAAGCAGCTATAATTTTTATGCAAATATTAAGTTAAATTGTTTAAGGAGCTTAGTTATTCAATTATTAGTTATTTCACCTCTCGAGAGTAATTTACGAGGGTACATATGTAACATAGGATAAGTAGTTTAAGTAATAATATGTATATTGTAACTTGTTTCATCACAGATGAGGGAAAAATTCATAAAATCGTTCAGTGGACTCGGAACGGAGACAGTCAATCAGCTCTACTCGATATATTTGACGTCACTCCTGGAGAGCCTATTCAGGTAAGGAATATGCCCTAAACAGTCTTTATACCTAGCCTATACTTTTTGTATTATAATATATACAATACTTTTAACTAAATTACGTTATAGTAATAAACGGCAGTTAAATGGTTTGACACTATTTTTGGTACAAAATTTTAGCAAATTCGTGTAACCTTCACTAATGTCTACATGAATTTCGCACATTATGCAAAGATTTTAGCCATATTCGGAATTGTAACAAATATCGTTTATTATTCTAAATCGACTATTACAATAACCTCCTATACAAATTCTAAGACTTGACTATTATATTACAGAAATTCAGTCAATAACTTGTGAATAGTTTATGTGTGATACGTGCTTAGAAATGCAAAGATTTTTTGCGAAGTCGTTGTGTAAACATTTAATTTGGTTGTTTAGAATCACATAACATTATTATTTTCTTATATTCATAGCAACTGTAATAATGTAAAAATTGTAGTTGCTGTTAAAGACTAATAAAAGAACGTAATCATAGACATAGTAAATGATAACGAAGGGTTTTTTATAATTTTAGGCAATGGCCATATCTCGTGTTCATGGATCACTTTACGCTGCATCAGACAAACGGGTCCTGCAGTTGCGCTTAGCTCTGTGCTCAAGGCGGTATGACGCTTGCGTTCGATGTGCGCGAGATCCCTACTGCGGATGGGACAGAGATACCGGTGTTTGTAGGGAATATATACCTGGGTAAGCTGACAAAAAATAAATATATATCAATACATTATAAATTTATCGTTATGGTTACAATCTCACCCGATGGTAAATGAGGATGTGCCCAAAAATGGTCGACACACTAAACCTAGTGGAGAGACTGGCTCTCAAGTGCAACTGCCGGAACACACCTATAACTATTTGGTGGCAGATTTTGAACTTTAGAGTGGTAGTTCTTGATATTCAATCCGTCCCAGCAGTTCATAAATCATTGTTGGAATCCTTACATGTTGGTGGCAGTGGCGTTATTTTGTTCAAAGCCGAGCTTACTATACAGACTGAAATACGCAGTATAAAATAATATTCAATTCTTAAAAATAAAAAAGTTTTAACAAAGAAAGTTTAAGGTATTTGTTTTAACTGTTACTGACAACAGTAAATATTTCGAACTGTGAAAATATTACGTGGTTAACGAGACGTGGTTTTAAGTTTGGTGAGTAAATGATTTAAATAAGCAGACCATTAAGGAATTCTTAAAAAAATATAGCAGATACCCAGATTAATAACTGCGCAAACTGATAAATACTTATCTAGTATCTAATATCCGCAGGTTTGCATCTTGGTATGCACTAACATTTGTTTCAGAAGTCTTGTACAATCATAAAATTGATTTGTTAGCATTACCGGTTAATAGTGAAAAATATTCTAGGAAAACCGTACTAGGAGTTGTATTTAGGAAAAATTAGAACTATGAATTTCTTGCTATGTGAAATCACCAATATGTCGTGCTAGCGTGGCTAGCGTGGAATTAAGCTCTCCTTTCTCTGGAAAAGGCTTTCACCAAACAATAGATTATTAACAGGCTGATAGTATTATTATCATTGATCTGTAGTGTGATATATTTTAAGGTTATTTGCGTCTGAATTGGCTACAACTTTCCACTTTACAATAATGAGTTATTTCATTATATACAGATTAATACAAGACGTGGCTAATGAAACGGCAGATATTTGCGACTCATCTATTGCACGTAAAAGCGTTTCAGCGACTTGGGGTCAAAGTCTTCACCTTGGAAGCTTCGTTAAAATGCCTGAGGTACTTCAGCCCAGAGCTGTGACCTGGTATCATTACTCGAGGGAAAAAGGTCGACATCCTATTACTTTCAAGTAAGTCCAATAATTCGATAAAATGATATTGCTAAGCATATATAGATTAGAATTTTATTTGATTAGAGCACTCAATATTAAGTAAATATTATTTAATTCATACTACTTGAGTCTGTATAACCTCATAAGCTATTACTAATATTGTTTCTTAACAATGTTTGAATCCATTGAAGTCAACTTTTTACTGCAAACACTTAAATATCTTAAAAAATGTATAATACCTGCTATAGAACCAATTATTACTATTCCTACAAAAGCAGAAATAAAAAACATTAAATTGATTATATAATTTGTAAAACATTATTTTCAAAATGACAGCAATTACATTTTATATAAATTATATTTTATATAATAATATCCCTTATACGCACACAACAAGTATATTAATTATTTAATAAGGTACGGTCAATTAATATCGTTTATTTTAGCCGTATCTGTAACTTATGCTAAAACATACTAAGTTTCCCAAAGACACCGTTTAAGTCTTAAATTCTAGGTATAAATAAAAAATATCCTATAGAATTCCTGGGAGAATTAAAACGTTTTGATCGTTTTTTTTATATTCACAGCAAACCTGAGAAATATATAGAGACATCTGAACACGGACTGTTAATTATTTCTGTGAATGAAGCTGATGCGGGCAGATATGATTGCTGGCTTGGTGGATCCCTATTATGCTCCTATAATGTTACTGTTGACACTCATAGGTAAGCAGAAAACAAAATATAATTATCACCGCTATCAGAAATTATTAACCAACAGTAATAATGGATCTTAAAATATTTTCATATATTTTTCATAGGTGTTCACCGCCAGAGAAAAGCAACGAGTACCAGAAAATCTATTCAAATTGGTGTCATGAATTTGAAAAATATAAATCAGCTATGAAGACATGGGAAAGGAAGCAAGAGGTATTTTTATTTTTTCTAAATTGATAATCACCTAAAGAAATATTAGCAGAATCTTTTAATAATTTCTTTTTTTACAGCAATGTGCAAGACAAAATGATTCAAATCTAAATACGCATCCAAACGAAATAGTGTGATAGCTTCTAAACATCGCCTATCTCATGTTTCAATCGGTTAACTATTATGCAGGAGCAATACCGATACCATACGTCTCAGCTGGCCTCAAATACTTCAACATATGGTCGTAAAATAAACTTTGTCAGAAACAATCCGCTCCAGATATTTCATATTCACTTTATACAATGTGTACGAGCTCAAACTTGTAGTGTATACAAACATGATCCCCTTATCTTATCTAAAGGCAATGCCGAAGTGTAGTAAAAATTGAGTATTACTCATTACTAGTGTAACTACAGTGCATCGTTCCATAAACCCGGCGAGAACATGAGAAGGCGATTTGACATTCAAAATTATTATGAACACTTAACTACTGAACATTTTAACGGAACGATATATTTACGAGAGTTGTGAGTTGCTTGGTTGGTAATTATAATATGTAAAAAAATAAAAAGAATTTAGGAATCGAAATCTTTGAATTGTAAGTACGCTTTTTTTATTGGTTAAGTGGATAGAAGTTTCTGTTAGAAATATGGAAATGAGTCGTTCGTAAACTTTTAATATCCTTTAGTAAAATTATAATTTCTTCGATTTAAATGTATTTAGTTGTACTGAATGACGTATGTTACATTACGGTACGTAGCTTACACTTTTATTATTAAATAAAAATAAAACGTAAAATCTCTTTAATAACATTATAAATAATAAGATTTTAGCAATTATTGTTTAACGAATATGTATTAATTATAAAAACCGGAAGTATTGTTCTGTAAACTCTCCAATAGAGTTCATATCTTTTTTTTATTTCAATACTTAATTCGTTGCGTATATATTTAATCCAACTATGATCAAGATATGTTTTCGGAGTATGTTAACGATTTCAATGTAAAGATGCGCATTGCCGTGTGTTATTATATCGCGTTTGTAATTTGAAATTTGCGAGGGTTGCGGGAGGGTTCGTCTCATTATTTTCCCCCATTTGTGTAAATAGTTACTTAATTTCGTTTTATTGTGCCTATTTGTAAGTACATACGTATAGTATGCACGTCCCTAATGGTAACGTATAATTTAAGCCTGTGATATAATAAGAAATTCGTTTAGAAAAAAAAATAACTATCAGTCGAGAACATATTTGAATGTATCACTCATCAAATATTAATTTAATAAATGCGATTTTGTACTTAAATGACTAGAAATGTTATAAGAAATTAACAGTATATAATATCATAACGCATTAAATAAATCCATTATTAGAGTACATTTACGGGGTGTATTAGAAGGGTTGATGATATTGATAATAGGATCCTAAGGCAGACTACTTGTAGCTAATTAAAACGTTGAAGAAAAACTTCTACTGCATATCTACGCTATTAGTATAACACTGCAACTTGATTTAAATATTTCAAACTAACTTAAAAGATAAAAAACTTTTGTGTATGTCGTGTTACAAGAATAATTACCACCATAGTTCACGGTTATTTAAAAAATCTCGATGTTTTTTGTAAAATAACAACATTAAAAAAACATACCATCTAGAGTTATCTGCATAATATGTCGTATAAAAAGTAGGCATGCGAATTTGTAGTTATAATGCAATAAGAAAATGATTACCGTTTTTATTTACTTTATTTTTCTGCTATTAGATTCACTGATTCAACAATTAAGGTAAGTTTAAAGAATCGATCTATATATAAATGTTGTGTCACGATCTTCGTCCAAGGTAGTCTCGAAAATCGCTCATTTACAAAATTGTATTAATGTGCATTGCTTTGTCAAACAAGAAAGATAACATCCAGTTTTATCACCATAAGCGATAGGTAGCGCTGTGAATTACCGTCTACTGGATAGGTAACAACGTTTGCTAGATCAACTAGTAAAAAATAAAAATCCCGACTGCTAAACTATCTATAATAGAACGATAATATTTTAAAATAAATAAAATTAACGTCACGATAGAAAATACAGAAAATTTATCTTACGACTTACAGTATTGCTACATATCTATGTAGCCTAGCACCGGAACTAGGCCCAGTTTGTATCTCAGATGCTGTTCTCTTACCGTGACGTATTACAGCATCTCTTAGATATGACTTACCTTACATATATTTTAATTTAATTAATAATCATCAATGATAGATTAATCATATTTTAAAATGAATATATATTATTTTTGTACAAGATTTTCTCGATTCCCGTAGCTAGATTAATTCATGTATCATTCTTAATATGTACCTATTTCGACCGACCTTCATATCACGAAATTACACTAATTAAATTGTACATACCTAATTCTGATATACACACACGACATTACAATATATGAAATCAAGCAGTTGTCATATATTTTACAAACCAAATTAAGGTTAGGTACGTGTATATTTTTTTAGAAATTTATTCAAATCATACCATAGTAAATTTAGTATTACCGAGAAACACATTTTTAAACTGACGTCCAATTGGTACACAATGATTTATAAAAATATTTTAGAGTAATCAAAACATATATGATTGTACATGTTGATATCTGTGTTTATACACATTATTTATATTGTGTTTGTTATAAATACTTTTTATATTCAATCGGTATCAAAGAACGCATTTAGAAGTGTAGATACGGATGTTCACATACTGATATACTCATCAGGTTACCTACTAGTACATACATATCTAGTTCTTAGAAATATTATTCAGTTTTAATTAATGTTCGCTAATATAATAGAAAATTACAACGCATTAAAATTTTATTTAACTTATGATATAGACAGCTATTGTAGAGGAAAGTGTAGCTTTATAGGTGCTTTGAAATATGCTTTCTATATTTGAAATATTTTTAACATTTGTCTCATATCAACTTGTAAATAAATCAAAACATAGGTATAAACTTCATAATAAATATCTGAGCTTCGTCGTTTATTATACATATATATGATATACTTAAGGTTCAGTATTTAAGTTACTTTTAGAATAAGGATTGCCCGCTTCTCGGGAGGATCTTACGCAATAATTATAAATTAATTACTATTATCTATACTAATGGAATAGCCTTGTAAATTTCACGTTACTTTTATAAGTTAAATTCGAAATGTAGCGGTAAGATTTTATATAATAAATTTATGAAATGTATCTATCAGTTTGTGTGTGTTTTATTCCATGAAACATCTCTCTTCGCTTTTGTGCTGTAGATGGAAGTTATTTCATGAGATTATGTAGCCATCAAACTAAGCGCCGAAATAAACTGTTTAAAATAGAGTCGATTCATCAAGTCACATACCGGGTTGACATTTTCGTCATAACATGGCTCGGGGGGTGGATACCCTCCGTGGACGAGGCCAGGCCGACCGAGGGACTATAAAAAGTGAGGGCGCGTAATTATATAGTGCCACTAAACTAATTTCACGATACATTGCCGACGAAATCTGTGCTTGGCACCGCCTCGCCTGCCTTCGAAATATGAATTTTCTTTCATAACCAAACGGCTGATTACTATTGTTATGTGTTATTTCGTATGAATTGCTAATGTACGTGTTTGCGACGATATTGTTAACGATAATAATAAATAGGTGGCGAAGGGAGTTAAATTGTTATGACCTTCCATTTTCATGGCATAGTTTGTGTGATATCGTGGTGAAGTTTGTAATTATTGACACACGTATACTACAGAATAGTCTCCTTTAAGAATGTATTTGTATAAATAGGAACAATACCAGTCTGCAAATATAGCACTACTAGGTAAAGACATAACATTGGTTGAATCATCAAACTAGTTCATTTAAAAAGGATATAAAAAATCTGTATGTAATAGTTATTTTACTTTTCCACTTATACACCAAAATATTAATTATTTTCTCATGTGTTTAATTTCTTCTTTTTTTTAATATAGTTTAATTATTAGGTATTGAGAAAAAAAAAGTTAGGTATACCAAAATTCCATTCAATTCTATACCATTATTAGTGGGTTTATAATTTAATAGCTACGTGGTTAAATTATACACAGTCATAATGAGAGTCAGAGGTGTACCTGCAAAATCTCTCTATAATTTTATAAAAGATTATGGCTTGTCATAGACTGCAGTTAGTTTTATACTACGACGTACTTCTAAAGCCACGCTAGCAGACTTCTATCAAACTTGGGTGGGAAGGCAGAGAAGCACGAGTAGTGAAGGTGAGTGTTGATGTGCGTCGGTAAGGAGCCTCTTAAGGGTGTACCGTCTCACAAGTCCCGGGATCTGCTCGAAGTTTCCCTATCCGCCACATATTGGACTTGGTACCCGCACGCTGAATCCATGAATTGTTTATATCATTATTTTACAGAAACATGTCATAAATTTTGTCGTGTGTGCAGGGGGGATAAACGCTTGGTAATTTAGACATAGTTTGTCCCAGGAAACGATGCTAAGATTATATCTACACAGAGCAGAGAACGAACAAACAGATTTATTATCCGTAAATATACCATAGGAAATAACTGTTCATACACTCGACATGTGATTTATTTACAAATACATTCCAAATAAATTTTAACACAAGTTCGAAGATTATTCGTTGGTTTGTGGTATTAGACGTATTATTACAGTATAATTCTTTATAAACGTCTAAATTTAGATTTTTAACTAAAAAAAACACAAATTAGTCCAAAATACGCAAACCCTAATGATAAATCTTTATATATATATAAATATTTTATTATGATATAGCTTGCACCAAATAGGACAAGTTCCACTAAACGGGACAAAAGTATAACGATATACTTTTTGTTGGTGAATAAAACATTTCACGACTGATCTCTAAAGATCTCTGCAACAAAGAAAATTACAAACTATACGTTCATAGCTCTAAAGAAGCTTCACAAGTGGCCGGAAAGGTGCAAAATGGACCTCACCCTACCTCAGTAATAGCTTGGTTGGTAAAAACGAGTTACACAGTTTTATTTTTGGAAAATATAAGTGAAAACTACTGCTATTTGTATCAATAAATCGTCTTATATCGTGTTGTGAAACCTCTTAGTAATACAGTTTTTTAAATTAATCTTTAAAGATAAAATTTTAACAAGGCTCTTCACCTTGTGTGATTAGTTCTAAGTAGTTTTTGGACATATTTGATTGTAATTAACATTTTGTACATACTGTAAGGTCAGGGTACATGTCCTTTTTAGACCGAAGTCTCAAAACTAAATAAAGAAAACGCACGATATACTCAAACCTAGTTTGCAGCAAACTGTGACTTTAGACTGTAGAGGGATGTGGTCTGATGTCAAGGACGCTTCGCTGTTGAGTCTCTTAGGAAATTTCTACAGCAACCGACGACCAAATTTCCCATGAAAATGGTACGTAAATCATATGGATTCACAATCAGATGAATTAATAATCTTTTAGTATGAAAGGCCGCATCTGCATATTTCATTAGCCTACAATTTCTTACACTGCAATATAAACCTCACATTAACGATTTTATTAATGATATTAATTTTAATTTTCTAACTCAAATTGTTTTCTAGGAAAATAAAATCAATGATAATATATTTTTGTCGCATATTAAAACTACACGGGAATTAAAGCTTACAATTTTTAGACTTATTTCTTAATTTATACAATACTAGCTGACCCCGTGAACTTTGTATCACCTATAATCCATGTTCTTTGTTCTCGTTAAAACTCAAAACTGGTTTAAGCGGTTTTTATTTTAAATTTTTAATCAATTCTCTCTCATTAACCTTGTACTCCAATTCGTTAAGATGAATAGAACTGACTATATCTAATATGGTTTTTTATTTCTTTCGTTATTAAATGAAACTTGTTTATAAATCCAGTGAATGAATGTTTTTTAAACATATGCAATTTAAATATAGTTAATCAATATAAAGCTTATTGATAAACTATGTTTTAGTTTCTTTTTGTGGTGCGTAAATATACAGTTATTATTATCCGACACTTGAACACGCGACATATATGTATTTGTCCGTCACAATTCTGTGAAACTGTGAAAGTTGAGTACGCAAACTTCCAACGACTAGTTTTATTATTTGTTAATTGTTTATGCAATAGACAGTCGTCTGGGAAGTTGTAATTGCTTAAAATCGAATAGCTAATTAATTGGAATCATCGGTAATCGCGAAATCAAGACAAGCTCTCCTTTGTATTTTCCGTTGATCATTGTTTCGTTGACGTTATTCATTAGCCTTTTTTACAGCCAGTCTTGTCACATTGCATCGTCTTATTAGTAGTGCTGGTTGATACTGAGATTTTTTTGTCATTTATTTACTTATTAACATTTCTATTTTATTGACTTGACGGAGTTAAAGAATTTTACATTAATGTGACCCTCATTAGCCTTGGACTATATTCGAGAGTATAGCACAATCCAACTATTGCTTTCATGAACATATTGTCCTTTTAACTTCGCTTCTACAGTCTACAACTGAGCGCCTACATTGAGTATCCATCATTACTTTTTGGGTATCGCTTGGAACACTTACTGTCGATAATAAAGGGTGAGTTACTGTTGAAAACGCCGATGTGTGCGCTTATCATTTTTTAAATTATTATTGCATGTAATTTTTTAACAACTGTTTTTCCTGTGATTTCTAATAAAAAGAGAGTAACTTCTTAGCTACCCATGCATTACCCGTGCGGGTGGTTGGTACATCGTATGACAAAGAGGGATACTCCGGACAGTTCACGAGACTTGTAATTCGTATGTAGGTTTAAAGAACCCCTTTCCGACGCGCTTCAACACTTATCTTCACTATTCCTGTTTCTCTCCTTGCCCAGTCAAATTTGGTAGGAGCCTGCTAGTGCAGTTTCAGAGACACGTAATATAGAAACTTTCTGCTGCCCTAGACAAGCTGAGATCTTGTAGTAAGAATCAACAGAGTCTATGGACTCTGTAAGGACATCCAACAAAATTTACTTTTAGTAGCAAAAATTGTGAGGTGGTAGTCCAGACAATTTCAGATAATTTAAAAATTCTGTGGAATAGTTAACTACGTCATTCTAGTTAACTGTGTTGACTGACTTGAAGAATAATAACTAAACCCGAAGAAAATTCTAAATTGAGATTAAGATCGACATTTTTATTTTTCGCCACCACAATTGCTCGTACTTTCTGAATTGTAGCGCTTATTTACCTTGTTATAAAAAATTTCTTTACAATATGCGTTGCGTTAAACGACTTCTTTTTTATATATTTAAAGTTTAGCGTCATGGCAATAATCTCACCAGATCTTAAATGACGATACGGCTCAACTTGGTAGACACGTTAAACCTGTGGGGGAACTGGTTCTCAAGTGCAGCTGCCGGAACACACCTATTGGTATTTGGCGGCAGATTTTCAACTTGAAGGTGATTGCTAGCCGGCCAGGCGTCAGAAAAAGCCCTACCCACCATGCTATGGTTTCCACAAAGGCGAAAGCTCAGGCTCATTGTAGGTGGTTGGATTCGAACTCACGTCCATTGACGCGAAGTCGTACACACTACCACTGAGCTATCATCGCTGCATCAACTTCGTTTAGATACAACTGTTATATTTTTTAGTATTTGAGGGGAGATTTTACTGAATCGACGGGATGAACATTAAATATTTGACAGTTACGAATCCCGTGAACATTTTGTATGGGAAAATGTTTTTTCTTTTATTTAATTATTTCGTCAATTTTCCAATTTTATTAGTTATTCTGCTATTAGAGACGGAGATGAATGCAACAAATGAAAAATCATGAAAATCAGTCCAGCCGTTCTCGAATTATTAGACTATATACCATCAAGTTACCACCAATAGGAGCAAAGCCTTATTGGAAAAAGTTACAGAAACGGGCAAAAATTATCAAATATGTTTTAGTTCCACGCGAGCGAAGTCGCAGTCACAGCTAGTTTTAACTATAAAGTGCTGCATCTCATATCGTGACAGCGTAAAAAATTGTATGGAGCAATAAACATTAGCTTATATGTACAACAAGTTCCTTTCGAGAAAAATAATCTCGATACACTGCTAGACATGGTATTTGCATTGTATGTTGGTAGAACTTTTTCTAACACCCGCCTGGCTAGCTACCACTGTCAAGTTAAAAATTTGCCGCCAAATACCATTAGGTTTGTTCCCGCAGTTGCACTTGAGAGCCAGTCCCTCCAATGAAGACCGGCAACTCACCTGCAATTCCTCTGGTGTTGTAGGTGTCTATGGGTGGCGATGATCTCTTACTATCAGGTGAAACGCTTGCTCGTTTGCCTAAGCCATAAAAAAAGACAGGAGGAAAACGAACCTTATTACAATGTAATCATTGCGATGCATTAACCTGAGTGTCGACTCTACGAAATTAATATACTGAATATGCTTGCAAGATGTTAAGCAAATATTAGTACCTACGTGGATAACGTGAAGCAGCACTCGGTTTTTTTTTTTAAATTGTGTTGTATCTTGATTAAACTATCACCTTATACGATTGTACATATATATGAACTGATTATTTAAAACTAATTTAAACGGATATTATCGCGGTTATTTATATATTTTGATCCCGACGTTTCGAAAGCTTTTCAGCCTTCGTGGTCACGGGGCGGACTGAGATGTAGGTTGTCCAGAAACCAGAAGAGATGTAGTAGTTTTATTTCAATGAATAATATTCGCGTAAACATAAGAAATCATTATGATTATTTAAAAATATTTAAAAAATGTTTTATAAAAAAATCGCATCTTTACGAAAATACAACTATATATGTGAATTTAAACAGCAAAAATCTGTATAGATAGATACAAACATTATCCAAACCGATTATTTAACCATTTAAACAAAATTTATTTACATGAATGACACAATAATATTTGATAATATTTATATGAAAAATGAAAATAAACATTAAATATTATACCAGTGTTACTTAGATATGTTCTTAGTATCCCTAATGATTTACACTTCGCGCAGTTTCTATAACTTCCTGTTATCTTTAACGTAACCGTACCAAAGACATAATCTCAAACACGCGTATTTCATTTCATGTAAGCATAGATAGTAACTAAACAACTCAGGCCCATATATGTGTATCAGGTACATATATCAATAAATATTTAACAGAACTGAAGATATCAGCGGTAGCGGATACGGTCGCCGTGTCAAAAGACATGAGTTCGAATCCTTGCAATGAGCTTTAAGCTTTCGGTGAAGGAAAACATTGTGATGAAACTGTAGCATGGCGGTAGGGTTTGTTTTAATGTCCGCTTGGCTAGGTACTACCCTTAAGTTGAAAATCTGCTGCCAAATATTGATAGGTGTATTCTTGCAGTTACATTTGAACGTCAGTCCCTCCACAGGTTTTGTGGTCAACGATCTTGGGCCGTACCGTCACTTAACTTCAAGTGAGATTGTAGCCGTACACTAAATCTCCAAAATATATGAAAAAGACATAACTCACAAATTTTCATACACTGTTCTGGGGGATCATCGAAAATAATAAGAGGTATAATAGTCAGTTCTTACTGTTCTTAGATAACCTTTTAGTAAATAATTGCTTACAAATATATTTAAGATCACTTAATTTTTTTTTTTTTTGTTGCGTCTAACTTCGATATGCTATTTACATATTTAGGTAACAAAAATAAATATAAAAAGTAATAAATAAGTTTGATAGAAATGATAGCTCAATGTCAGCAAGGCCGTCACTTATTGCACCGATCGCAATACCATGTCACGAGTCAAATCTGTTTGTTAAGGAAAACATCGCGATGAAGCCATCGATGAAGATTATCCGGTTGAGAAGTAACCACTCTCAAAAGGAAAATGTATCGGCTTAAAATTAACCATGTAATCCGTTACTTACACTTCAGAGTTCGTTTTCCACTAAATTTAGAATTTACAATGCCATTATACGAGAATTACCTTTACTTAATATTATAAATGCGAAAGTAAGTTTATCTGTTACACTTTCACGCCTAAACCGCTGAATCGATTATGATAAATTTTGGTACAGAGGTAGATGGGACCCTGGATGCGATGTAAGGCTACTTTATCTCTCGAAAAACTTATTTTTTATTGTGTCATCCAATTTGCTTCAAACTTTAGAGAATAATTGCTTATAACTTTGAATTTTAGGTAAGTTCATATCTACCAGTATTGGTCAATATCCTGAAATTAATGATTGAATAGCATTTGATATAAAAAATATTTCCGTACCGATCGACAACCAGAACTGATTGACAAAATCAATATTAACGTGAGCTGCGGGTAAAAGCTATAAACTTATAAAGTATTAAAAACAGTATTGTTAAGTTCAAAGTAAAATCAAATACAGGGTTAGCAACGAAAGAATTATACATATGTAGTAAATATACAAAGTAGCATGATTATTCCGATAGGGGTAGAAAGTGAGTATGCTAACCCGTAGACAAACCAAAGACGGGTGGAGAATGCGGGCAGGTCAGGCGTGTAATCCGTTATTACATTGCTTCGGTGCGGGATGTGCGGTGATGTCCCACTCTCGTAAGCGCATTAGCCGAATTAACAATTAGTCATGCCTACGTCTGGCCGCAAAGTTTGCACAAATTTACATAACAATCATGCCCTTCTGCGTGGTTTTGGCAATGGCGATTTTTAAAATTAATTGGATCGGGAACCGTGGAAAATTTGTGAACGAATCTCACCCCCCTATGATTTTGTAATAACGGATACGTCACCAGACGCATACCATAGTCTTTACTAAAATCTCTGTTTGCCAGTAATGTCTTATTAATTTTTTAGTAATATCGTTTTAGATCTTAATTTATAAATCAATACAATTTCTTTTAACAAAGAAAAATTTATATGTGAACAATATATAGGTGCCTCGTATACAATCATTATAATATTTAATGAAACAGTTAGTTGTGTACTTTTATTTAGTGCCTACGATTTAGTTCGCGTGAAACTAAAATATTATTCAAATTTTTTGCCCGTTTTTGTAAACTTTCTATACAATTTTACTCCTATTGGTGGTTGCTTTGTGTTAAATAGCCTAAATCCATCCTCGATAATTGTTCTATTAAATTCAAAAACAGTTTTTGAAATCGCGATTAAACAAATAAACCAACTTTTCCGCTTTATAATATTAATATAGTTAGATTTTTTTTATATTTAAGGTTTAGGGTTATGACCATAATCTCACCTGATCTTAAGTGATGATACGGCCCAAGTTGGTAGACACGCTAAACCTATAGATGAACTGGCTCTCAAGTGCAGATGCTGGAACACACCTTTTGGTATTTGGCAGCAGGTTTTCAACTTGAGGGTGGTTGCTAGCCAGGTGAGCATTAGAAAAAGCCCTACCACCATGCTATGGTTTTCTCACGATGTTTTCCTTCACGGAAAGCTCATTGCTCAAACAATCAAGCTCATTGTAGGTGGTTGTATTCGAACTCACGTCCCTTGACGCGAAGTCGTACACACTACCACTGAGCTATCATCGCTTCAAGATCATGATTACTTATTTAAATACTTTTAAATTATTTTACTGTAGAAATCTATAGCATCATCACATCGAACGCAGAGTTAGGTTGAACAGACTTAGAAATTTTACATGATCAGTATTTTCGAACCGATATTTAGAAAATAGCATACAGCGCACAATCATCCTTCAGTTTTCGCCGATTTCTTGGTTTGTAATATTGTTAATTGTAATCGCTTCACTTAATCAGCACTAAATGATTTACCGACAGCGGACCAGAAAATAAAAACGGTAATTTGTCATATTTGTTATAGAACCTACATTCAATACGACAAAAAGGATAAAAAATAAAAACATTTTTCGACGCAATGACGACACCGTCGAGCAAGTGAATCGTCGACAGATACTGCAATATACGCGTACACGTCCGCCGATTCAAATGGGTAACGATAAAAGCGTGAAACTAAATCGAGACCGGAATGAGCAAGAACAATAGCGAGCTTAAATTGTAGCATTGTGAACGAACAACGGAAAGGCAACACGTCCACGAAGAATAGAGTCATTTGCTTCTAACAACATTAATGCCAGTCTGACCCTCATACCATCAGTTTTTGTTTGTTAATCTACAGAAAAGGGCGTAACTCATTTTGTCAACTCGTAATTTAATTTCACTTGAACCCCAATAACTCAACGGCTGAACCTCCGGATGCCGTAGGCAGCGCAGGACATGGGCGACAGTAATCTATTTAGTTAATTTATTGTCTGTTTATTTATGTACAGATTTAACAAATAATAGCCGACAGAGGAGTTATTAAAACATTCCTCTTCAAACGGTTTATGTTCGGTATTACTTCTTCTAACGTCTGCAGTTGCTATTTTATAGTAAGCTATAAATTTCTGGTTTTACAATATCGTAATATGTGCAGTCCCACCTCTATATAAAAAGTTTAATGTCCCCGTCTATAAATTCGCTGTCCACGGCATCCACCAAAGGTGACTGTCACGTTTAGAAATGCTTAAAATGCAATTTTACGTGAGGACTTATATTTATGACCCTCAAAAATGTAAAATAGAAACGTTTTATTGCGAGGGTTTATAAAAATTCGAAGAACAAACAATGTCCTTGTTATTACGAGGAGGGTGATGTCGTGACATATTTGTACGTTTATAGGGGATATACCATCTTTAATAAGGCCGGTCTCAGGTAAGATTCCTTATTATTATTTCATAGAAAGGTGCTCCGTGAGCACATCGATTGAATAAAGATAAACATGTATTAAGCATAACATTACCACAATTACATTATAATTGGGAATGTATATAATGACAATTTTAAAGTTTTCGAGCAGACCCTTTAAACTAAATTGAAGATTCAAATAAACGATAAATTTGATTACTGCTCTCAACAAAGAGATTTAATTTTGATAAATCAACGCTTATTGTTGTTGAGATTTATTATATTCAGTTCTCTGACGCCTACATCTTTAATAGAATTGTAGTTAAAATGAGATATTCCAGTGTCAACAAAGAATTTTAAAAAATAATATCGTGACTTGTTAGAAAATAACTCGAGATTTTCCAATTAACTTTACATTTACATAGTCGAATCGGCGACATTATTCTAACGTCTACTTTGTCTGACGTAATAGCAAGTATACCCTCTTTTGAGGAAGTTGAGTGTGTTGAAAAATGTGCATTATTTAAGATGCAAAATTTTATAATATAAATCGCTGAGATTACACCTTTAGCTCATCTATTTTTAAAGCTGCTCCAGCAAGTGGGACATTTTTATTACTCCCGAGCTTTAGATTAGTTTTGTTCTGCGAATTTGATGCATATAAAATGAGCTCGATTATTCAACACCCTATATGTATGCAACTTGCTTTTCATTGTATCTGATATAAATTTTAAATTATATTTATATTACCTATCTCTTGCGTTATTTTTAGTTATAATTGATTAAGTTGAATATGTAGGATGTCATGGGAAGGATAATATAATTAAATAGCCTACTATTTAATTAAAAATTAGGAATTCTGCTAGCTCTAGTAAAAGTTTAGACTTTGTCTACATAAAAAATAAGAAGTCTTAAAATATATTTTTTCTAAGTTGAAGATTAGAAATATAATGTGATTTGATTAGTTTGTATTTTACGTAGATATCTGTTCAAATAAATTTATTGAATGTATGTATTAGAAATATATTTTATGATATAACATAAACTATGCCATTCTGTATCGAATACGAGGACAATAGATTCAAATATGAACATGTGCAAAAAATATCTGGCGTATGCATTTGGGAATTTCACGTGACAGAAAATTTAATACGAGGGGAGTCTTATATTAAACCTCGGGGACCCATCACTTTTAATATTTGGCCGGAGTCCTAGAGGGCTCCTAAATTATTTACCAAATGGAAAGGTAATGGTCACGGAAGAGTGCGAATGAAGGTATGCAAATTTTATAAGCACATATTGCCATTCATAAAATACTCATAACCTGTTAGAATCGTATTTAAAACGGGCTAATGAAGAATACGTGGGCAATAAAATGTTTTCATACGTTACCGAATGGTTTTAACGTCACCGCTGAAAGTGAATTTGGTTGTTTGCCGCAAATTGTGATTCATAATATTATCGTTAAAACAAATTCTCATTTTGCACGTAATAAGCTTTTATTGTTGTTTATAAGTATACGTAACATCTATATTCATACAAACATGACATACATATTCTGTATATGTCTGTACATATATGTATTAATGTAACCGCCATGATTACAAAGACTGAAAGTAAATATTAAAACACTTGATTTATTAAACAATATTTAAAGGAAACTATTTAAATAATAAAATAATCGTAGTTGTAGCTGAGTTAATATTTTGATGTAGTATACACATTGCACACATTATACCTTGGAAGTATACAAGTATAAGTCAAAATAAGTTCTAATTTAGGTTCGTATGCTTTTAAAGCATCTATCTAT
The DNA here is from genome assembly GCA_039707435.1 of Actias luna. NCBI lineage: Eukaryota > Metazoa > Arthropoda > Insecta > Lepidoptera > Saturniidae > Actias > Actias luna. The sequence goes on along the minus strand of JAZHAC010000002.1, from coordinate 7,314,152 downwards.
TGAAATAAAACTAATTTAAACGGATTTTATCGCGGTTATTTATTAAATTTTGATCCCGACGTTTCGAAAGCTTTTCAGCCTTCGTGGTCACGGTGCGGACTGAGGTGTAGGTTGTCCAGAAAAGTTTATGTTACTGTGTCTACCTTCAATTTAATTTTTAATATTTATAGTGTTCCGATCTACGCAGAAAGAGCTCACAGTGTCTTGAGGTCTGGCAATTGGTCTTTTGGGTTCCGATTTAATGAAATGTATAATTGGATCCCAGGCTTGTGCTAGCTTCCAACCATCTTCTCTATTGAAATTTGGATGTTTTTTATTTTCAATAGCCTCACGAATCATCCTAGGTAGGAATCGGTGTTCAAAATTTTATAAATAACCGCGATAAAATCCGTTTAAATTAGTTTTATTTCAATGAATAATATTCGCGTAAACCTAAGAAATCATTAAGCATCTATCTATATTAATATTATAAAGCGGAAAAGTTTGTTTGGTTGAACGAGCTAATCCTAAGAACTGCCAGTTGAATATTAAAAATTATTTATGTTTTTGATAGAGCAATCATTGAGGAAGATGTTAGGCTGTTCAACATCACGCTATCGTTAGGATCAAAGCTGCATTGAAAAAGGTAAAAATGGGCGTAAAATACTTTGTTCCACACGAACAAAGTCACGGACATAGATAGTTTATTATATTTACAAGTTATGCATCCAATTCCAAGTAGTAATAAAACAATATAATTTTATGATTACTTTAGGTAAAGATATTCAACGAAGCATTACCTTTTATTGTACAAGGCATATATTTTTACAGTAAGCTTAATTGTCAAATTCTATGCAGTTAATTTAAATATGAAAACATTTAAATCACTTTTTCAACATTCTATCGATGTTTTATTTATTTACTTCCACAATACACGATATCAATTTGTGAAATTTTAAATAGAATTAATTATACAATACTTTTAGAAAAAACAAAACATTGGAGATCTTACTCATTTATTTTCACAATTGAAAAGGAACCGACGAATTTAAATTGAATTTTACAACAATAATAGGTATTTTCCGTTGTGGCGGCGGCTAGTGATTTATTTGGCAAAAATCAGGATTAATTCGCACACGTGTCCGCGTTTAGGGCGAAGGGTTGGACGGGTAGCAGTCACGGGCCATAGCCTGTAAAGAGTCACGCATCGCGGCGCGTCACTGAGGTTTGGTTGGCCTAACAGCCGAATAAGCGAATCCTGCACTGACATTGAGCTTATTTTAATAGATTTTATATTGTTATGTACAATAATAATATAAACAAAATGCACATAGCCTCTGATTTACTTTTTTTCAAAAAATGCCCTGCATATTGTTAAGCTCATCTTCCCAAATACATTACCAGTGATGCACAATAATGTTAAAGGGGTTAAAGAAGCCGGTTTTTTAAGGTTTAACGTTATGGGCACAATCTCATCTGATGTTAAGTGACGATGTGGCCCAAGATGGTGAACACGCTAAACCGAGTGGAAAAACTGACACTCGAGTACAACTACCGAAACACTTCTATACCTAGATATTTTGCGGCAGCTTTTCAACTCGAGGGTGGTAGTTAGCCAGACGGGCATTAGAAAAATCCTTGCCACTATGCTATGGTTTCATCACGATATTTTCCTTCACCGAAAGCTAAAGTTTATTGTAGGTGGAATCGAACTCACGTCCCTTGATGCTGCGTCCGTATACACTACCAACTGAGCCATCATCCCTTCAAAAGCTCCCCTGATACGTAAATATGCTAATTTCCTTTTACACGTATATTAGCGACACGCACCTCGCAGTCTTAGTCTGTTAATTCAGGAACAAATGTCTATTAGTTTTAATTTAGTTAAGTATCGTTGACTTACTTAATCGTCACTGTCCATATTTAAATCTGGATTAACACTTATAGTGAGAGAAGAATGAACTGTTAAGTATTATAGCATTTTTCTATGGAGATTTTTATCCAAATCACGTATCATGGCATGCATTCAATACAAGTATTATTATAAATGGTATCGACGCATTAAACTATGTGTGACATTGCCTTTTTTATTAATATTATAACATCTACCTACGTAGGTAATTTAGCCAATGTCAACTGTGAAAGACAGTATAAACACATTTAACGGATACAAAATAACAACCAAATTCAGAATAATTATTTATGGATCATGCAAATAATTGCCTTGTGCGGGACTAGTACTCATAAGACTTCAGCACAGCGGTTGCGGCGAGGCAACTGCTTTAACCGCTAGTACAACCGTGCAATCCAATATCGTCTTTTACCCACGTGGGGTTGAGGGCGATCTAGGCATAAATCACGTAACTTTTTCCGCAAGAAACAGAGCAAAACTATGATAAAATTGAGTTACACTGAAAGAAATAATGTTCTTTTGATAAAAATTGGCATTATTATGCCAAAAAAAATATTTTCAACAATTTAATTTCTTAGTTGAAGAGATTAAAATGTTTTCCCCAGTAACTTTCTTGTTGGAAAATAAAAGTTGTTGATTTGAAAAAAAAAAACAACTTAAGTAAGTAATTAATGGATGCCCCCTAAATTTCCGTGTTGTTAAAGTCCTTGCCCTTTATCTCCATGTTGGTGAATTACGATTATTATACCTTGTAAACACAATATTAATGTATAACCGTTTTATATAAATAAGGTTTCTCATTAGGACCTTAATCTTACCTGATGTCAAGTGACGATGTGGGCCAAGATGGTGGACACGCTACGCCTAGTGGAGGGACTGGCTTTCAAGTGCAACTGCCGAAATATAGGTATTTGATGGCGTTATATAATAGCGGGCAAACGAGCAAACGTTACATAAACAAATTGGCGGTTGTTTCAACTTGAGGGTGGTAGTTAGCCAGACGGGCATTAAAAAAATCCCTACCACCATGCATATACTACTCTAAAACTACACTTCAACCTGATTAAAATATGTGTGAACTTATTACTAAAAAGGTTTATTTTAATTCAATCGTATTTAGTAAACATTTAATGGTTGAGTATCGAACTAAAAATTACCAAGTGCAAATTCTACCAAAGTTTGTTACCTATGATTCAGAAAAATCCGTATGGTGTATTACAAAACAGTCTACTTGTGTATTTTTTTAACGCGAGCGCACTATAACGAGATCTAAATAAGGATTATATTGCATTGTATTTTGTTAATACATAGAATAAGCACTTAATAAAATATTTGAAAATATAACTTTACTTTCCATTTAATATTAAAATAATGAAAACTATTATTTGATACATCGGATCTGATATAGTATTGGCACTACTACCGTTATAATGTTTAAAATTATTATTTCAATTTTAGAGTATAGTTACTTTTTTTATACAAAATTATATAAAATAATATCGTTACTTAACCACGTATGTTGATGTTGGAGATTGTCATACTTAGTACTAGTGGACATTTTACATATAACAGAAACCGTTTTAATGAAAATAAAGTTTGAAATTTATCGGTTTTGTATTCCTTTCTAGAAAGTTTCTGCTTTACTCTTTGATTGAAATTCACGTACTAATTGTCTACATATATCTACTTCACACAGTATCACTCGAAATTCCTAGTGTAGTTACGGTGAATCGTAACCGATGTTCCATTCCATGCGTTTCAGTGGTACTACGTATGCCACAGGGCATTACGCTGCTAAACCACCATGCAAGGGAAAACAGTTTATATCTACAGACGGAATATGTATAATGTTCCTACATATAGTAAATTATACACGTTCATGCTTGTCTACAGAATAAGACTCAACTGTTATTACGTGCAAATTGAAACAACTTACAACCAGTTTTTGGTTATTGCTGTTATCATTAATTTAGTTACGATTTACGATTACCTATAGTAGAAACCAGTACCTCACCCTACTACTTCAAGATACTGTTTTCTACCGCAAGTATATATATATAAGGATATGATTACTACGGAAATAAATTCAACAGTAAAGCGATACAGCTAGAATAAACATGTAGATGTTTAGATTAATAAGTATGTCATTTTTTTTGCAATTTTATTCCCTTAATTTTTTTGATCTACAAATAGGAATAATTGATACGAATGTAATATAAGCATAGCAAAATGTTTTCAATGGTATATGCATAATACGCTTTTAGTAAAAACTCTTTTAAAATAAATAAATGGGGCAGTGCTTTTTTTCTTCACAACTGAATGTGAATCTCGAAATTCTGAGCCTTAATTAATTTCCAAAACCGTAATCCGAATAGACCAAGAGAATATGGTCTAAGATGCTGTCGAAATAGTAAGAACACCGCTTTCAAATTGTTGTCAAAAAATGTTAGAGTAGATATGTTATAGTATCTGTAAAGTTATCCAAGGTGGTGGTGTAAATTACAATTTACAACAGGTGCGCGTAGATGCATCTGCGGTTGCCTGCAGCGACTCCGAATGTGTCCCAGGCAGGTGTCCGCTCGCATTTGTGGTCACTGAGCGATGCTCGAGTTAACCGCACTCCGTCTCTAGCAGTAACATCGTCCACTCAGGTGACATAGCGTCGACTAGATCAGAAATTAGAACCATATAATTGCTCACATACATATAAATTGAATTCTGTATAATTACAATTTACGTAACTCTATATTTCAGTTAGGTGTATTTGTACGATTATTATGCTACAAACATCCAATATTTCTATAGAAATCATAGTACAACAATGAGATGCATTTAACTTTATTAACTTAAATTTGGATTATCAAAATAAATATTTGATAATCTGTATCTATATTAATATTATAAAGCGGAAAAGTTTATGTGCTTGTTTGAACGCATTAATCTTAGGAACAACTGGTCGGATTTTAAAAATGTATATTTTATAGAGCGATCATTAAGACTATAAGCTATTTAACATCACGCTACCACCAATAGAAGCAAAGCTGTATTAAAGTAAGTTTTTCGTTTCACGCGAACGAAGTCGCGGACACAGCTAGTCATAAGTAAAAAATATTATAATTATGCGTCTTCAATCTTTTATTTCCACTTTAAATTAATAAATATTAAAATAACTACCTACTAATGGTACATACTTTAGAGAATAAATTCCCTTATTTCGTATACTCCCAAATCATCGTAAAGGCTAAAAGCTTTCATACATAATCTGTTAAGTACAAAATACAGAGTGCGGTATTAAAAAGCATTTCGCAATGTTTGCTAATTCCGCACCAGAAAAGAACAATCGCAGCGCGTGAGTACTGTATGCTATGCATTACACTTGGTATTTGGTCTAACTTATAAGATTTATATATCACTAAGAACACCTATATCTGTTTTTTTTGAATAATAATATGTTAATTAGATTATACTGTTATAGTCACCAAGTACATCGCGAAAGACTTACTTACATAAATGAACGCTTCGGTTGCAGTCAATGTCAGATGTTACCTGTTATTGTTTGTTTTTATTTGTATAAGCGCCTCCCAAAAGAGTTTACTTAAAGATACTACTATGTCCCCAAATATGACACCTTATCGGGGACTTCGATAGTCCGACGTAGCACACGCCATATTTGTTGGAGTTTATTTTCAAGAGTTAATTTTTTGCGTTACGTCCATTCGTATTTTATTATTAAAGTCAAATAAACATATTTCATGTTTTTTTCTGAATATTTACTGATTGATTTATACATTCAAATTATCATAATTATTATTTTACTAGATTACAGAGACAAGATTAATATTAATTTTGGGGGGCCGATCCCGGCGGTAGAAGTGAAGCGACCTCCGAACATTCCATCAGTATACAAAGATCAGATTGATACATATACTGATCCCGCAATGCGGAAACTTTCATATACTAAGCTGAAAAGAATAGATTAAAATACAGAAAAATAACCCTTTAAAGGGGTTAAATCATAAAATAGCATTTATTTAAACATGAAAGTAAATACATACTTAAGGACCATTAAATAAAATTAAAAAGCCTTTTATTTTCATGTAGATTACAAACCCGTGAATTTAAACCTATTACATATAATGCTTATACTATTATTATTATTCTACACGAACTCTTCCGCGGGTGAAGACCTCCTCCAAAGAAGCCCATTTATCTCTATCTTGAACTATTTGTATCCAATCTGTGCCAGCCGTTCTGGTAATATCATCTGCCCATCTCATTAGCGGTATGCGTCTGCAGCGTTTCCCTCCTGGGCCTCTCCAAAGTATCACACTTCTAGTCCATCTTTCGTCATTTAGTCTCGCCACACGCCCCGCCCTTTTCCATTTCAGTTTTAGAGCATATGTAGCTTCATTTATTTTTGTATGTCATATTTTTTGGATTCTTTTAATTTTTAGCATGCTTCGTTCTAGGCCCCGTTGACATGTGGTAATTTTTTCCTTTATTTTGGTTATGTATTTTCAGGTTTGAAAAGTATATATTAGGCACGGTAAGAGGCAGCTCGACATAACTTTAGTGTTGATTTTACTGGCATAGTTTTTTTTAAATCTCTTTCGGACTCCAATATTTGTTCCAAGTTAGTTGGATACGTCTTTCCTGATTTCTGAGAAGTTGCTCTCCCTTTCGAAACTGATTTGTTTGTCCAAGTACACATATTTTGGTGTTTTGGTGAGACAGATCTGTAAGCCCACTTCCTTGCTAACATAATTTAGTGTATTGATTATGTTTTGTAATTTGTAAAGAGCATAAGTCGTCAGCAAATTGGAGATGACTAAGGTATTTTCCGTCTATTTTTAGGCCGCAAGTTTTCCAATCCAACTTTCTTATTATTGACACTAGGATGGCAATAAACAGTTTTGGGGAGGTCGGGTTGCCTTGTTTCACTTCTCGTTTATTACAAAAGCTTGGGCCTTCTATTTCTAGTTTTATATATTTTTATTATCTGTATATACTCATTTTCAACCCCTTGTTCTGATAGCGCCTTCAAGATACTGGAATATGTTACAGTATCAAAGGCTTTTTTTAGTCACTTAAAGACTATATTTTTTTTATAAATATATATTTGTAATCATACGTAGTAAGTATATAGGAAATAATAATTTTTCAAAATTACCAATATTTTGAAAATAGTATCGAGCATTTGGGTTTCACGGAGAAATTGTTTTAAAAGACAGCTTGGTACTTGCTTTTTTTAACATATAAAATGTTCTTGTAGATTTACACACAATACTAGCGAAATTTACAATCTATAAAGAAGTTATCAATGTGTAAATTATCAGTCGATAAAAATACATAATTATTTTTAATCTTATCTATGATCCTGGGAATTTTTACTTAGCGCATAATCTAAATGATTAGTGATGTTACTATCTTCAAATTAATTACCTGCCATTTTAGTACATTTTTTTCATATGCTTAAACTGAGCTAAATTGGCCTTAACTTGTGGGTATCATAAGCTGGGCTTGTATTGCTTGTTAACTTATTTTTTATTCACAATTTTACCTAAAGAAAAGATTACAGTCACTTCTTCAGATAAAGTATAAGTTATAGTTTTTATACATTCTTTACTACTTAATACAATATTCAATACTTTACAACAAAAACTTTTTTTTGAGAACTAAATAAATTTACACTTGATAATATTCTACCATCATCAGATAATTTACTCGGACTTATAAATATTCACACATTTATTAGAAAATGTATACTCAGTTTATAGCTGTATAAAATAATTGAATGGAGTCACTCGTAACTTAAACCATGCTCTAATAAAACAGTGGAGATTAGGGGGAATAGACTAGTGTACCAACGTGAGTTGGGCTTTCTATTGCAGCTTTGTACATTAACTTTCTTTATACACCTGCATTTAAAGACAAGACTGGTTTTATTTCTTTCCACAAGGTAATATTACAAGCGAGTTTACGAAATATATAATAATAATAAACCGCAAACACATTATCTGAGGATAATCGTGTCGATGAAATTTTGGTATTTACGGTGTCAGTCATCAACAATAATTTGAAATTGATTAATTATGATGATAGCTCTGTTGGCAGTGTGTACGGACGCCACATCGGCGGACTGAATTCGAATACACCTGCAATGAGCTTGAGCTTTCTGTGAAAGAAAAACATTCATGTTTTAGTTTGGTCATTTTTAATCATGTTTTTTTTTATACATGGAGAAATCCATTTATGGATACCCTCTCGCCCCGAGGGGGACGAGTGGGTTATGTGGGACTCACCCTGTGCGAACCGGGAATATCCACTAAAACTTCACGGTATACCTCTGCCGCATAAATTGAGGCGACCCGGGGTAAAGCTGACAATCACTGGCTCTCACCTGCAACCGACGCAAGCCGCCTATAGGTATTTGGCGGCAAATTTTCAACTTGAGGGTCGTAGCTACACCAAGAAGAATTACAAAAACTGTCTCTGGCCTCTGGTAACACGAGAGTTTGAAGTGTCGCCGTGGTGCGTTTTAGTAGGTAATGTTGGGTGATTAGCACCCGATGGTCTTCGACCTGAGCCCGGGTAATTCATTTGCGTGTTTTGATGAGGAATTCCGTAAACAATGAGATTTGAAACACCTCGTTAATAAAAAAGGGTGGTAGCTAGCCAGGCGGTCATTAAAAAAATCCATATCATATATATTATATTTAATTGTTTAATTTAATGGTTGTCATAGTAATTACTTGTATAGGGCGTTTATTATAACCATTACGAAGCTTTTGACTTGAAATAGTATAATATATGGAACTAAATCTCCAGATTAATATTTTATTTTTCTTATTTCAATCATCATTGGTAAATGAGCGCAGCATCCCTTAGATACCAAAAGTCCCTTCGCTATCTTGTCATCCATCTGACACGTCATCGTGCTGTGTTTACAATGCGAGATAAGCGTAACTGATCTTTAGACGTCCCCCAGTATAAACGTACGGAAGACACGATTGCCAATGGAGATGAATCTTTGCAAGTTTTTTTTTTTAACTGTTATAATACTTCTATCCAAACTTTAAAACATTTTAGCAGCAAAAATATAGATACGATACTATTCTAACAATAAAAGTGCACCGAGATGTGTGAATTGTGTGTGCAAGCATCGTAAAGGGTGCAATATAATTGGAATGGAAGAACATGGCCTTTTGACGTATCTCTTATCTAATGACAGTTTAATAGTTAGATAATCTAATTTATTCAAACAGAGTAGAAGAATTTTATTTTTACTGTAGATATTCTTTATAAGTACCATCTTAAGACGTCATACTACCTACATCAACTCTTTAGGTTAGAACAACTCTTCACGAATTTTGGGTAGTTACAAATGACAATTACATCAAAATCTTTCGCATGGAGACGTAAAAATATAAAAGTATACTTTTACAGTAACGCAACAAAATTATAGCACTTTACCTGATAATCAGCACAGTACGATTCAAAATCAATACCAAGGATCAAGAGATTAGCTAGATTTATATTGGGACATATTGGCTAGTTTATGACTAAGTTCCTGATTCCAACCACTCCAGTAGATTCCTGAATCTACCCACTGACCCATTGCACCAAGACACCCAATAGTGTCACCATGGAGTGATTTATTAATAACTATAATTATTTCATCTCCATAAACATAATATGATAGGACTTATAAAATTTAATAAATTATTTAAACAGCTTTCTCTCTCTACGAGCTATGTACGTTAATTAAAAAAATATATAAAAGCAAAGCAAAATAAAAGTGAGAGTTATATATACAACTTCTGGAATAACACTACTCCATAGCTTTATTTTCCGTGACGGAAGCGGCTCCTCCGGTCAGTAATGCGTTGACCTAGGTCGTCCTCCTTGCCACCGCAGTCATTACTCATTGAAAATTATACCGGACTAAGTGGTGTTTCGGGTATATCCAGTCATGCGAAAAGCTTATGTACACGGAATAACAACACGGTGAAGTTACTATCGATTTATCGTTGGCCTGCGTAATTTATAGTACAAATATTGCTGATGCACTTTCTTTTATCGTTTTTTTTGTAAAAAAAATACTCTAGTTTTTTGAGTATCTAAAGCGATGCTTGCAATGCGATGATATACTAAACATATTTATTTATTCTAGTCTGTCTCAGTGGTAAAGGTTCGTCCATAACAATACTTGATAATTCGAAGAAGGTTTTTAAAGCTGGATAGAATAATATTAAAAAAAAACAATAATCGTTTGACAAATAAAAAAGAAAAGGTAGGTGCTAAACTGTTTTGACTTTACGTATTGATATAGACTTGCCGGTGTCTCCGATTTTGTTAGCGTTATTCTCGTTAAGCACGTCTTATCGTAAAATCCATTTTAGAAGGCGACAACACCGTTACAAGAATATTGTTGTTAAATTTGAAGTAAATAGATCTAGTACTTTTGGAGATATCATGATAAATCAGTCAATAGTATTTCGCCTATGTATTCCTTATATCTAGATGACAGTTTTAATTATGTTTTACTATGTAAACACTCTAATTTTGTTTGAAAACGAATACTAGTAGCAAAATAAAATGCTAATCTTTCAACTATTTATCAACAAACACTCGGTCAGTTGAGTCAGGCAAGATCACAACCAACATCCGGCAGGGCCCGTTTTAGGGGGCGGCAAGCCGTGCATTTGCCCGGGGCGCCAAAGTTTAAGGGCGCTGTGGAGACCAATGTTTTGTACAAAATTATATCTAATTTGTGTGTTAAATTTTACTAACAAAGAGAAAGTTTCACATATTACTCCCTTCCTCGCTAAAAAATTATAAGAATTATGTAATATATATGTATATTGACACTTTCTTTCTTGCTCACATTAAAATTTTCAAGGGGCGGCAATTTGTTTTTTGAGTGCCGGAGTCTCTAGAGTGGGTGCTGCATCCAGGTGTAAAATACTACGCAATGGTTTCCTTAGGATGTATCGCATTCGGAGAGTCGGCAACATACCTCTAGTAATCAATCAAGATGGTAGAAATCTATACGTGACTGGAGCCTACCACCTTGAAAATGATGAATATATCACAGTGGTTTTATTTAAGTTTCGGGATAATCCATTATATCCAACTATAGAGTGGTTTAAATGCCGGGAGCGACCACGATGATCGCTCATACATTGCCGATCTCTTAATAGTTGTCTTCATTCTTAGCCTGTAACGTGTTAACAATCAAGCACAGATCCATCACTTCACTCTATTTTTTTAAATAATTTATAGGCTTAAATGATGATGTAGCTCAAGATGGATACGCTAAGCTTGTGGAAGGACTGGCTCTCAAGTGGAACTGTCGGAATATATCTATAGGTATTTGGTAGCAGATTTTCAACTTGAGGGTGGTAGATACCCAGGCGGCCATTAGAAAAAGGCGCTACTACCATGCTATGGTTTCATCACGATGTTTTCCGTCGCCAAAAGCTCAAGCTCAATCTTACACGCTACCGCCGAGCTATCATCGCTTATATTTACTATATTAACATAAAAACCGTTGTTTCTAATAAATTTTTTTAATTATAGATATACAGATGTGTGTGCGTGTGTACTTATTCTTAGAAAATTTACTTATGGTCTAAAATTAATTAGGGTGTTATAGTTTAATAGTGATAACATTAATTTAATAAGGTCTCTATCTTATAGATAGGAAACCTAGACTTAATTCGCTTCGCGTTGTCTCTCGTGGCTGGATTAATGAAAGGGTTCAATAGTTGGTGGCACGTGAGCAGTAAACTTTTATAACTCATTTATCTTCACCATAAAAGGGATCTATCCATTCGAAGAACCATCTTGTAACTTTTGCTCTATACCTACAGTATTGGTATATTCGATAGTTATAGTTTATTTATTAAAATTAATCTAATCAAGTTGTACGTACTCATGTAATATAGTTAAATTTTTTTCATACACGACATATGATGTTTGATTCTTATTCTTCTCTTCTTCGTGTCGGCACATGCTGTATTAAAAAAATAGGCCCATGTCATGGTGAAAAGATAGAGCAGTTAGTAAATATGGTATTGAGAATAACTGCCCACGGTGCGGCGGACGTATGAATTTGGGTATCGTCACTCGCGGAAGCTTTTTTCATACGCTCCTGAATGTAAAATGTTACTTATAATATGCCATAAATCTAGATAAATGGAGACTGGAAATTGACTCATGAACACTGGGGTATAGAGTAAGGCACCCAATATTCGTCACTTATTATTACAGCAATTATTACTCTACGCAAACCACTGTCTAAATTGGTTTTTTATATCTTTTTTATTTATCTATTTGAAGAATTGTTGTTAGTGTTAAATATATTATTTGCGCATATTTGATGATGTTTGTATATTTAGGTATATGCACAAAACACTTAAAAGCTTCATACTATTAAAATTGCAGTAAAAACAACTGCAGAATGAATTAAAACGCACAGCACATTCATGCCATAACGATACATTACTTATTACTTACTTATAGAATATTTTCCCAAGAGTGATTTACGCGGGTAAGTCGGCAAACCTCGGGCTTAACTTCGCTAATGGTACGGACAACGGGATACTGTCACAGCGAAACTGTAACTAGTGTTCCAACAAAAGCCTGAATGTAAATAAAAATAAAATTCAGAAATATAAATATAAACACAAATTCAGTAAAATAAGTCACACTTAGTATTCGTTACGTATATATTTATAAAATAGTGTGTGCGATGTTTGTAAGTAGCTCGGTGATGTTTTGTAGCATGTTTTGTCCACCGCTTATATTTTGTTTATACTTTAATATTTAATAACTAGACGCTCTGAGAGTTCACAAGTGTCTCCAAAGTGGTCTAGGTGTATTCGAATTGCGATGTTGCAGAGAAATTACAAGGTACGGTACGACGACCAGTGGTATATAGGTGAGTGCTAATGTGCATGTTTATAGACATCCGTAGAGCTTGAGATTAGGTTCGATCCTCCGGAAAGGAGCCCTCGAATGACTCTGCTACCCGCGCTGAGCGTTCACAGGTCTCCTCCAAAGTGGTTTCCGTGTATTCGATTTGCGGTGATCCAGAGAAAATACAAGATACCATACGAGGACCAGTGTTATATGGGTGAGTGCTCATGTGCAATTTATACTTTTATAATAACAAGACGCTCTGAGAGTTCACAGGTATCTCCAAAATGGCCTTACTGTATTCGATTTGCAGTGATCTAAAAAACGTTGCGGACTTGTGTTTTGATACAACAATTTCCTACTTGCACCTTCCCACACTCCGAGCTAATAGATATTGTTTACATAGTCCGCTAAGTTTGAACCTATTTTCACAATATCCTTTAATTGGACAAAAAAGATGAACATTGATACAATCGAAAGCTCGGGAGAAGTCCAACCTGCTTAAATTTTTCGTCTCTAATAATGATGGAATAACAGTTGATAGATCGAAAATCTTCGATAGTGATAGATTAAAAATCATCGACAGATACACGTTTTGCTAGAATATCAGTAATGTTGAATGTAATGTGACGTGGACGCTGTACACCTCTGCGCCTCTGGCATACACGCTGGCGAGCAACTTCACCTTTAACTATTGAAAGCAGCAAATCGCTCGGGTCACCAGCGCTCGAGAACTAACAGCTGGCGACATAAAGTGCGGTATAGTATTTACTGTATAACGTATATAATGCGAGCGGTTATGTATGAATTAAGGGCAGCGGTTACCAGTATGCAGCAAAGTGTATATATTAAGAGGTTACGTGCGTTAAATGTCTAGTGTTAAGGGCGGTGGTTACCCATACATGGCAATGTATTAGAGCTAAGTCTAGAAAACTTTGTTTAACAATAAAAATTATAAGTGGTATAAATTTATATTTTTTTGACTTGAATCATCGTCCATACGTCGCATCGTAAATTTATCCAATTAGCAGTACACATTTTGTTTTATTATTTTTCCTACGCATACATCATGGCACAAAGAAGACACTTAATTCCTCGTCCAAACGTCGCGTTTACTTGATTATATTTAACCAATTCGTAGTAGAAAATAAAAATACAGACGATGGCGTATATGTATAGCTACACTATTTTCTGTTGTACTGCGTTGGAGCTGCTATTATTGACTGTCCATAAGAGCATTATTCCCTAGAGATATCTATTATATATTGATCTACGAGAAGAATAGCCTGGGGAGTAGTAGCCACATCCTTTTTGTACTAAGCATCTAGTAGTGAAAATACAAATCGCTAAATATCTTACAATTATAACCGCAGATACGATCGACAGTTACTTCTTTTTTCGAAGTGTGAAAATTCAAACGATGAAATGTCTGAGTCACGATTAATAAGGAAACTGAAGTGGCAAAATTATCAAGAATTTATTCAAGATTAGTAGTTGTACTTGCAGAGTTTAAAGGTTTAAAAAATCTGATCTCAATACAAAGTAGCATGCTACTAACTACTTGCCTTTCTATTTATTTATTAAAATTTCTTTAAAATTATCTAGTTATTTATCAGCGCAAGTTTTAATTCCCGCGATAACCAATTGAGCTTTGTTTGTCAATTGGTAATGTAATGCAATTTTTCTGAATCGGTTAAAACCGGATTTTCATAGACGATGTTAGACGAGAATATTGGATATAGATTGTAGAAACGATAATTTATTTGCGACAGACAAGACGAACGTGCAAGATTAACAAGAACACTGCTAACAAAAAACCGGTTTTTAATTTCTCAATAAAAATCTACTTAGATATAATAAATATATAAGTATGAAATAGATTCCTATAAAATATAAATAAATATATAGGTTTACTGTATATACTAACGCGAATTTAAATGCTAGTATCCTAAACTCGTTTTAAATATGAAATTTACCCTACACTAGCCTGCACTTCGTTTTTGATGCTTAAATAATGTAGAGTCCTATTTCGTGAACGAAGAGAAGTTATCATGACAATATGGCTAAAGTGATAATGTTTCGAAACTAGTACAATATTCTCTGACCACTATCTGTCCACCGACCCACCAAGTCAAGTAAATTGTTTATGAGAACCTAGTTTCGAGCGAAAACTATTTAATTCAGTTGGCGTTACATCCAGGCAGGTCAAGAGTACGTCGGCGGGTCAAGTCGAAGCACTTATAAATTGTTTCGCAGTAACACCACACAAGGTGAATAGCTTTAGATAAATAATTCTAGTAGTTATAATAATCATTGCTGCAGTAGCATTTATACCAATTTAAAACTCATACTAATATGATCAAAACACTTGCAATATATACATAGGTATAATAAGAATGTAAATTTAACGTATCTATACTTTTAGATTCATTTCAAAATATTATTGCAAGTAACTAAGATAATAAAATACATTTACATCATTTTTATAAATGTCTGTCTGTCTGTCTGTTTGTGCACGCATCAGTTGTAAAGTATATCGTACGTCACTAAAAAAATCATTAAACATATCCTCGAGTAACATTTGTTTCATTAAAATTGGTTAACTATGAAATTTTAACTTGAATAACGGCGTGAGATTAAATAATTTCAGTTCCACGCGAATCAAGTCGCAGGCGCAGCTAGATAGCGAGACTGAATCAAGGTTAGAATCTTTTAAACAAGCAAGCAATATGTCTCTCTGTTTATTTGTGCACGCATCACTGCTAAAGTACAGCATTTATAATAAAACGTCACCAAGGAAATCGTAAAACATAAACTCGAGTAACATTTATGCTTTGTTTCATTAAAATAGGTTAACTCTATGAAATGCTGTTGTAATCTGAATAACGGTGCAAGATTAAATAATTTTAATACTACGCGAACAAAGCCTCAGGCACAGCTAGACAGCGAGACTGAAACATTTTTTTTTTATACAGGATCAATAGTTACTATAGCTGATGATAATAAACGTGTAATCCAAAACAACGGTAACCGCTGATGAATCAGTAATCTATCGGTGGTCATAGCTGTAATATGAACATGAAGGCCTTCTTATAACACGATATACGCTGGCTGATTTAGAACCGCTAGTAACTTAAATGTACTACATTCCAAAAACTAGAGTGGGACAATTAGTATCACAAAAAATTAAAATTAAATTAACATATTACAGTGCACAGATAGATATTCTACAAAATCTTAACCTTGAACTAAGTTGAACTAACCATTTTTTTCTATAATAATGGATAAATTACACTTACGTATCATGTTTAAGTGAATAATATTATGAATAACAAAAAGAAACATTACATTTTATTTTACTGAAAAGGTTAATAATTCTCGTTGAAATTTATGGACATTCTGATTGACTCATTTATCCTGTGTCAATTTAAAGTGTTCGTACAGTGAAATGACATCAATTCAGTATTATAGTCGCAATAATGACGAGAAAACAACGAATTACAGTCCCGTTGAATTAATTGAAAAATTCATAACACACTATTAAAATTTTATTGAAATTATTGCTCATTTTAACCTGTTTGCGTTTTCGGATATCATCTTAATTATTTCATTAGTAACAGGACATTTATTTCTGACCTTCTACCACTATAGAGAAGCACCGATAGATGTATTATGGCAGCTGCAATTAAAAGTAAGTACCCTCACTAAACCTTAGGTCATATCGTCACTCCATATCCAATAAACAATGGCTAAATACTTAAAACCTGTAACGACAATATGTTTTTACTAACCACTAGATTTTCAAAACAATATTTATTTTAACACTGCTAAAGTAAAAACAAAACAAAACAAAAATATTACGATCGGACAATAAAATAAATTATAAAATCAAAAAACAATAGCTATAAAAGCCAGACATTCGGCGAGCTTGATTGATGCTTTAAACGGTCGTGTGACGCGACGCTAAATCCGGATGAAAACTTTAAAACGGGCCGACATTTTAACCGGGCCTCCGAGCGTAATTGCTGTAACAAGGGTGCTCTAACGTTATTTACTCCGGTGGCATTAACGTCCCGCCGCTGTCACGTTGTGAACGCTCTTCCAATTTGATTATGTTTATTTTCCAATCGAGACAAGTACATATATATTTTTTTTGTTTATCATTTATAATTTTATATGTATATATCATATATGATATAATGAACTAGCAGAGCTTGTGACTTCCTTCGTTCGAAATAAAAGTTATTTAATTAATTTTGTATTTTATAACTTTTTCTTATACATCTATGCTCCTATTGGTGTCAGATTAGCGCATTCAAACAAATAAACACTTTGACTACTAACCTGTGGTCCGCAAACCACTGTGTGTGTTCCGTAAGAAATAAAATGAACGGGTAATACGTGCTTTTTTTATTCGTTTTAATCCCTTATAACGAAGATGGAGATGAGCACGAGCAGACGGGAATGGAGCAAGTTATCATAAGTATAACAAAATATTTAAAAGTTCGTTAAAAAAATAAATTGAAACGTTCGTTGAATTCGAAAGAGTTCTAGAGTGACAGAAAAAAGACTTGTCGAAAACGAGTCGAACCCCTAGCACTGCCAATCACGCTCAGATCGATCAGAGAGTTTTGTGTAAATTGTATTTGAACCCGGACTTACGAGGACCGATAATCTTTCCAGCAATATCGACATCACGTACGCTGTAATTTATTGTGTTCACTTTAGTTAAATCGAATATAATCTAAGTTTATAGCACATAAAAACCAGTTTAAAAAGAATTAAAAATTATTGTAGATATTGTAGATATTATTAATAACCTGCTGTGCACGTGACTACGTATACTTTTATTACATAATAAACTTTTAGCTTTGTACTTATATTTTTACTTAACTCTTATATTTAACTATTATTGGTAAAATATACAAAAATAAGTAATTTACACAATTTTCTACTAATCAATTAATTGTAAAATACCATGTTCTTCCTGTCTTTAAAACATCATGAAAATTAAATTAGAATAATTAAAAAAATTATTTAGTGAAATCTTGAAAATAGATATAGATATATTAATTTTTGAAATTACTATAGATAATCTGTATAGCAAATTCGCCTAGTAATCTAAATTTCCGGACAAACAAGCTTTTAAATTTTAAGTCATATTTATGGTTAATTTCTACTAACATTTAAAAATAATCCACCCATGTTGAATATTACAGTATTATAGTGAAGTTTTTCTTTATTTTTATATTTAATACTAACTAGAATTAAGAATATCCATGAAGAATACACTGATATGCATCTTGCTTCAAGCCAGAAGTTACAGAAAAGGCATTGCAATCAGTTTAACATCTCCAAAATATAACCCCTATTTTAGATCAGGAATCGTACTTTTATCAGTATGAAAGAAACTTAACTTAACTTAACTTCTTTAATCTGATCCTTAAAAAGTGATGTGTAAAAATCGGAAAGTTATACATTATTTTATCATAAGATTTAGTGAATCACCTGTGATTTTTAAGTCATAAAATTTAAAAATAAAAACGAATGATAATAAAACTTAAAAAGAGGTAAGGTAGTATTATTAATTAAGTAAAATATTTTTATTTAATCATAAAAGTATTGGAACATAAACTGTTTCTGCCGAATTCCAATGTGTATAACTATTGTGGTAATATTGTCTAGGCTGACCACAACGAATGGCACTGCGTCTATGTTACGATGCTTGGCAACCTGCAATCACTCGTGACAGACATCTCGAGTCAATATCGTATACCGAACACTCGAGTGCAAGTATCGAGTGAGATTCAAGGGGTCTCGTAATGTGAACTAACGCACACTTGATCGTCTGCCGGGCGAAAACCGAAATTCGATTAATGTTTGAGCCCGCCGCCACTCAGTTTCGAGTTCGCAACGACTAATCGAATCTTGATTCCATACACGCTTACTACACTTTAAAGAAATGTTATAGAAAGGTGCATTTTTGATTCTACATTCAGTGGGCTTTACTTAAATATTACTAGATTTTACATGCGACTTCGCTCGTATTAATATCGTTTTCTTCCAAAAAAATCGATTGATTCAAGAAAATGTTTCGTACAAAGCATATCCCACTATTTACACCAATTCCAATAAAAAATTTGCGAGCAAAAATGGCCTGTCTCTGTCTCCTGGATCCCATCTATATCTGTACCAAAATTCATCACAATCGATTCAGCCGTTTAGATGTGAAATCGTAGCAATAAACTCACTTTCGCATTGATAATATTAGTATGATTTTTGAAGATTTACTTCCTAATTGCCAATCAAATTTATAAAAAAACATGTATTTACAATGTTACGGAGTTCAGGATTATTTTGTGTATTAAATTTATATTATAAAGTGTATTCATTTGCAAATAAAATAGTAGTTATCATGTTAATAATTTTGACAAGATTTCGCTCATCTTAATTAAAAACTTCTGTGAATATTTTAGTTATATTTCCACTTTCTAATTTCATTATTCTAATGTGGGATTGGTATAGTATACTATATTTTAATATTATAATTGTATTGGCGATCGTAAAATAATAATAATGAAACTTTCCACCGCTATCCTGACCTAAATGGCGCGGCGGAATGGGTAGCAAAGAGCCAGTAGAGCTGGGATTACATCACTGAATCTTCTCTCACCGATGGGATCTCACAATACCGATGAAAAGGAAAGTCTCACTAACCTGGTGGCGGTCCGAGGTCCGAGATGTTAAAGTTACACCAATAACATATATCCCAGCGCCGTCCGCAACGCACAAATATGTGGTTTCAGCGTCTTATAAATATTTGGGTAAAAAGCAGCAAAATAGATTGAAGAACCTAAAATTTCTCTAAATGCTATTTTCTATATATTTTCACATTTTATTTACACACTATATCAACCAATTTTAGAGCTAATAAAACAGTTATCAATTAAAACCCCTTATAAAAAAGGTTAAATTACCTTATAAAATAGGTTATAAAATTAGGTTTTTATCTGATCAATCTGACAAATTTTACAAATATTTAATTCGCTTTAATTGCAATATTAAATAAAAAAATATTAAGAATATTTTCAAGGATAATTAAGGTTTCCATTCGTAAAAGAAGTATCAGAATCAGATTTAGTCATTAGTGTCTACAAACATCCTCACAAACTAGCAGAGTCGCACCAAAAAGTAATGCTTGGAAAGCTATAATTACATTCAAACGCTTATTTTGGTGTTTCTTTAGACATTAATATATAAAAGTTAGTTACATATAACAGTTACAAAATGTCAACATATTATAAATTTAATTAGCTAAATAAGGAATATAAATAGTATGAATTAAAAATTCTATCCGAATTTAATACGTGTGAATACGTCGTACATTATTCTTGTTAAACACCAAATAGTAATATAGTAAAAAATACATGGAAATATACATTTTAAATTATTTGCCTATTTTTCTTCAATAAACTTTTAAAAGATGTTTAAATATTTTGACGATTATGAACAAAAAGAAAGGAAAGTTGATATTGTTACAATAAATATACTTTTTGTATATAAAAAATATACGTTAAGTTTAAGACAATTGGAAGATGAATAATCAAACCGACATGCGCGTAAGTGAATTGAAACTGAATACAATGTCAGCATAACTAAAGAGTTTGACTTTGGACTAAATAGATACGCCAAGATAACTTGGCCTTCCCCAATTCCTGCGCGTTTGGTCAGAGTATAGGAAAATCGGTATTCGCAAGGTCCGAAAAGGTCTATGGTAAATGGACGATAATAACATTGAGCTGTTCCGCGAGAGCGCTTGAGTGACAGTCCCCTGTGCTAGGCAGAGACTGAAATTGTTTGTGGGAGCGCATTGCAGGCAAACTGACTTGTCAACTGTGAAATATATACGAAAATATGTAGACATATTTCGTTTATATTTATTATTTTTAATCTGTTTATGTTCTTGCGATTGTTTACAATTATTAAAAAAATGTTTTTACCGTGACGAAGGAACCTATTGAGCAAAATCATTTAAAAAACCTATGCAAAATATTATAAAAATCAGTCAAACAATTTCTGAGTTAAATTCACTAATTGAAAATTTATGATAATAGTTGACTAACACAGAATTCGGTAAAAATATTAACGTATAGACAAAACTATAAATTTATTAACGTATAATATAACATTATATAGTTATTAAGGCTTAGCGTTATGGCCACAATCTCACCTGTTATTAAGTGACGGTGTAGCCCAAGCTGGTGAACACGCTAAACCTGTGGAAAGATTGGCTCTCAAGTACAACTGTCGCAACACATCTATAGGTATTTGGCGGCAGATTTTCAACTTGAGTTGTTCCTGGCTTCTGGCAACATAGAAGTTTGAAGTGTCGCCGTGTTGCATTTTAGTAGGTACTGTTGGGTGATTAGCATCCAATGAGTCCCCACATGCCCCTCATGCCTTTGACTTGAGCCCGGGAAATGCGTATGCGTGTTGAGGAAATCCGTAAAATATGGGATTTTAAACACTACGATAATAATAATTAAAAATAATAAGGCTGGTAGCTAGCCAGGCGGGCATTGGATAATGCCCTACTACCATACCGAAAGCTCAAGCTCATTGTAGGTGGAGTGGATTCGAACTTACGCCCCTTGACGCGCCGTCAGTACACACTACCAACTAAACTATCGTCGCTTCAATAGATTTTAAATTACTAACTTCAAACAGAATAATTGAACTGATATGTTATCTATATTCTGCGATACAGTATTTTTTCTATATCTACTGTTGTTTTTCATATTGTAGTATCGAACCACGTCGACCGCGATGCAATACGGGATTATATTATTTATCTTAGCAAGCGTGGCTTCTGCTGCTACA
Organism: Actias luna; assembly: GCA_039707435.1. Lineage (NCBI taxonomy): Eukaryota > Metazoa > Arthropoda > Insecta > Lepidoptera > Saturniidae > Actias > Actias luna. Next base: position 7,292,458 of record JAZHAC010000002.1, on the reverse strand, counting down.
CATTTTGATAATACATTTTTTCAAGAACATACTGCTTATGGCTACCTTACTAAATTTGGTATTCCTGAAGCGGAACGGATTCGCAAAATTGAGCAACATTATGAAAATTCTAGAATAGCCGGTGGAGTTCCTGCTGCAATCTCGCAATATCCTTTTAAGGTATACAATCACTTTTTTTTATAATTATTTATCAAATCAAATGTGAGTTACATTTTAAAACTAGATTACTTAATCTTACATTTAAAGTATCAGTACATTTCTTAGTCGCATTTTGAGATGTGATTAAAATGTATCATAAAGCAACGCCGTGGTATTCGTTTTCTTTTTTAAATAATCATAATAAGCTTAATATTGTAAGCCACTAGGTGTAGCGTGTCCGCCATCTTGGGCCGCATCAACTTTTTTTTATAGGTGGCGTTATGGCCATAATCTCACCCAAGTGAATATGTGACTCTAGATGATAGACACTCTAAGCCTAATTGAGGGACTGGCTCTCAAGCACAACTGCCGGACCACACCTAGGGGAATTAAGTGGCACATTTTCAACTTGAGGGTGGCAGCTAGCTAGGCGGGCATTAGAAAATCTCTACCAGAATGCTATGGTTTTATCACGATGTTTACCTTCACCAAAAGCTCAAGGCCACACTACCGAATGAGCTCATCATTTAACATCAGGTGATGTGGTCTTATTGGCAATTTTTTTTTTATCATTATTACATTTCAGGCCGGTATCCTCGGTGACATTATTGGTCTAAATGCTATCAGTGTTTGTGGCGGAGCACTAATCAGTACCAACAGAGTAGCGACGGCAGCGCATTGCTGGAACGATGGAACTCATCAAGCGTGGCGACTCACGGTAGTTCTGGGCTCAGACCTGCTATTCTTCGGCGGAACTAGACTCACATCTAGCGCGGTTGCTACACATCCCAACTGGTCGCCTGTTCTTGTCCGAAATGACCTTGCCGTTGTATATTTGGCAAACGCTGTTGATATTTCAGGTAATCTATATCAAGTTGCCTTCAGGTAATCGCTATATCCAAATGACCAGGATATAGCGAGGTAAGGTAGCCATGGCGCAGCTACATTATATAGCGGAAAAGTTTGTTTTTTGTACTCGCTAATATAAAGAAGTACCAATCGAATTTAAAAGAATATTTTGTTGTTATTAATTAATATTAATTATCATCAACCTACTTACTAATAGGAGCAAAGCTGTATTAAAAGTTGACAAAAATGATAACATAAAATTTTAGTTTTACACAAACGAAGTCGCAGGCACAGCTCCTATATATATACCGTCATATTAACTCTAAACGTACCTAACCTATTAGCTCCTAATTTGATTTACATATTTCTTGCATTACACCTACTCAGAACACCTTCCGGTTGACGGTAAATACATGAATAATGTGAAGAACACTAGTCAGAAAAAAATTGTGATATATATTTTTTAAGATATATTACAATATATACCGGTGTGGAAATTTTATAAGGAGTGAAATTATAATAAACCTTAAATCAAAAGCATTACGTTTTTCGCACCTTATATATATTTTACTTTGACAATCGTTATATTTCAAAGATAATGGTACTTCATAAGTTAATTTTGGTCGTGCGTCGAAACTGACACATATGCACACAATTTTTATTAAAATAATTTCGCGAGCGACTTTACCAGGGGTTTCAGGTATCGTAAGTGGGTTTTTTTTGTGTTCTATAATTATCTGTAGATTATGATGTCACTTTAAAGAACTAGTTTCAAGTACTACTCCTCTACGTGATCATTAAAAGATTGGCAAAGTTTAACTATTTTATGAGATGAACCTCTAACCTTCTCTAGGTTAGACTAGGTTAAGCAGACAGAAATGTTAAAGTGCATATTTCGGTTTTGATAACGCGTTAATAATTATATGCGTCACAAAAATACCTTAATTTAGTGATGATGATCAGACACATATTTTGTGATAATTATGTGATGTAAACTTTTCATAATATGGTATTATGAACAACGTACCTATATCTAATTTCCAACGAATATTATTGAATGTGTTAAATATATTACTTTGTATTAATTTATAAGATTAAATATATATTTTGAGGAAACTTCATCCTTGAATAAGTTCTAACCTTCTGTTGCAATGAATACTTAAATCATAACATATGCATAAACAAGCTATTATTATAATCATGCTTATCATCCAGGTTCGTCATATTTTTTATAGATTTCTTTGCCAAACTACAGAAAATAAAGTCTGCTATATTTCATGTAATTATTTATTTTACCATTATTTACATATATGTTTTCATAACATAACAGATTTCTTTAATTTCAACGGAGACTATGGAACAAAAAGTATATTTAAACCCATATCGACAATTGACAGATTTTGAAATATTAAAGTAACAAAATTAGATTGAAAACGTAGTTTACTGAGAAAAATTAGCAAAAATATTTCTTGTTTTACATATATGCAGCTAATATAGCGCCAATCGCTCTACCTACTGGAACCGAACTCTTTGAGGATTTCGCGGGTCAGTCAGCTACTGCCATCGGATACGGCGCCACTGGCGATAGTAAGTGTACTATTTCAAAAATATTTGTTTGCGCTGTATTGTACGTATATGTTTTTTTAATGCTGTAACGGTTTTAGTAATATAGCCACAATCTCACCTGATCTTAAACGACGACACAGCCCAAGACGGTGGACACACTAAACCTAGTGAAGGGGCTGAAACTCAAGTGCAATTACCGGAATTCACCTATAGGATTTGACGGCAAATTTTTTACTTGAGGGTAGTAGCTAGCCAGATGGGCATTAGAAAAAGCTCTACCACGATATTCTTCCTTCACCGAAAGCTCAAACTCATTCATTGCAGGGATTCGAACTCGCGTCTATTGACGCTCCGTTCGTTGAACTATAAGTGTGTATGTAGTGTGTCAACTAAAATAATTTATGTCCACAGATAATCCTATAACGACTAGTCAAAGCCTGGCACACGTGAGACTAAACGTCATCACGAACACTATCTGTACCTTGGCTTTTCCTCTTATTGTTCAAAATTCTAACATTTGCACAAGTGGCATCGGCGGTGTGGGCATTTGCAGCGGTGATTCTGGTGGCCCTCTTGTCATTACTAGAGGCAACGTACCTATCTTGGTAAGCTATTATTTTGACTATTTAGTTTTAACTTTAAGAAAAGCCCTTTGCTATATTAAAAATGAAAAGTTACTTCTGAGTATCGAATAATACTATCCTTCCAGTTATACTGTGGTTCTATTACGAATTAATCATCTTTTATTTTTATAAGGTTTGTTTTGAATTGAACGATGCAAAACATTGTCTGCACTACAAGTTTATACATTACTTCATAATTACCCGGGCTATTAAAAAAAAATAACAATATTCTCAGCTATTTTTATATCTAGCGATGGATCAATTTGAAACTTAATAAAACTCTTTGCCCGTATAAAAATCTTAATGGTTTACTTCTATCTTACAACAGATTGGTGTATCTTCGTTCCGGTCCACATCTGGTTGTCAAGCTAACATGCCTTCAGTCTTCACAAGAGTTACATCGTATGTTGATTTCTTCAACCAACATACATAAATGTTTTATTAAAGAAAACAAAACAAATTAAAATAAATAATATATTTAAAATAAAAAACTGTAATAGCGCAGGATAAAGAGGCAATTTATTTATTACTATTTAAAAACAAAACGGTGTGTGCTTAAGACCACAAGACAGAAGTGAAACATCACTATATCTCTCACTCCTTTAGTCGCCTCGAGCTGACTTTACCCGAACGAGAGTCACACAAGAAAGTTGCGAATCAGAGTTTCAACGCCCTCCCATAAAAAGTTTTGCTTCAAATACTATTAAAAAGACACCACGGTGACACTCCAAACCCACGTATTGCTACAGACCAGTGACAGATTACACACTTCTTCTAATATCTGAAGATATCCCGGCTTATCCTAAGCCGTGAAAATTCAAAAGTGAATTGAAAATGGATTTTTCGACCACGCGTGTACTCGCTTAACATTTTGAAACAGATCCATTGATTATCAATGTACAAATCCAAATATTTCACTTGATTGTTGACACACATAAGTGCACCACTATGTCAAATGGTAAAAGTATTTCATTAAAGTTGTATATTCATTTAAATAATCTTCATTATGTCCTGAACTAGTAAGTGGCCCCGACTTCTTTCGTGTTCTTCCAGCCAACCGCGCGCAACTAAACGCCTACCTTGTAAAAGAAATAATCATGGCAAATTTCAGTTTTGAAGATATCGTGATTTGTACGTGGTAATCCACTTATATATGTAGAGATGACTTTATTTTGAGACACAGAATATCCGTTCTATTGTTCAATTATTAATTAGTGTTTGACATATCAGCGTAGGCAGTATACTGACATTATAGGTTAGAGTAATTAAACATTCATAGGTCCTCACAATCCAATTATAGACTTTAGTCTTGTGAAACATCTATTCCTTAATAAATAAATAAATATGGTGTACAAATAATAAAAAAATTAACAAATTCCGACGCTTTCGTCACATCGGAGTTGTCCTTTAGTTATACGAGTTATAATACATCCTGCTTTAATATTTTTATTTGTATTTTATAAGACAAACACTATTTTTAATTGTTTAGACAAAATACTAACTTGTTGTTAAAACGCGTCGAGAGCAACACTTATTATATAATGCAATATAGGCAAACTGCTGGTTATTAGAAAAGAAACAGTGATTACTCGTAAATAGGTACTATAATGACTCTTGGAATAATGAAAAATGATGACTACAGCAAATATATCAATAGGATGAAAATTCGAATTATATGTAAAACCAAACTTTTACTTATTTACCGAAGATAATGAAATGTCTTGTTTACTTTTTTTTATGGTTAAGGCCTAGCATAATATAGTTAAGGCCATAATCTCACCTAATCTTAAGTGACGATACGGCCCAAGTTGGTAGACACGCTAAACCTGTGGAGGACATTAGACATTGTTATGGGCAGCATTCGGGTCTAACGTGATGTCAATATTATGATATTACGTTGTAATTGAAGCTACATAAGTATTTCAAATTTTAGGTAAAGCGATTAAGTATACGTGGTTAAAATGTTATTACAACATGTTGACACATACACTAACATAGCGACTTGAATAAGTATTATGTTAACAAAGGTTAATAAAGCAAAATGATATAAAAAACATGTATGGATTTTAAATAATTAGAAGCTCAATACTGAGGCTGGAGACGCTGGTATAGTCAATTTACAGTCATTAATCAATTTGTTTTATTAAATGAAAAAAAAACCTTTATAAAATCGACTAGATCAGAACAACCATTATTGTAAAACAAATTAAATGGCATCTTATTCATAAATTTTATAAAACAAGTTATTATTATTGACGTAACAATCTGCAATGTTGATAAGAATCACCTACGCGCTTATCTGAATTCAGTTTAGATTTAGATTTTATCTGTTGTTACAAAAACAGATAAGAAAAGAAACGAAATATTGTCGTTCCTACTTTGTCTGTAAACTTATAAAATTGGTTACAAAATTGTAATTGACAAGTAATAAAACAAATTGACATTCTGTAAATGTGATTTCTGATTATTTTTATTGCCTGTTCGTATATCAGTGCTATTATAATTACTAAACAAACGTTTTTTTATAATCGACATAACTCACAAAAAGTAAATATTTCGAACATTTCATAATAATAAACATGTTAAAATAGCAGATAATAATTCTCAAAAAGTTTTGTGCAGCTAGGTAATAAAGTGAAAGTTAATCCATGGGCTACGCATTCAAGTAAAGAATACTTACCTATTCGAACCAGGCACATAAATAAATATTAACCTTGGCCTTAACTGTATTTCTTTAGTGATAATTATAAACCACAATACCTATACGCTAAAACTTTTTTCATCATGTTAAATTTCATTAAGCCATTTAAAAGAAGGAGTTGTGAAAGTCGCTATTGATGTATGTGGTGTGAGTCAGAGAAGAAAAAAGTGTAAATTATAGACTATGAGTGAAGAAGTAAAACTGGCCGTGACTGAGAAGAAGAAAGCTTGGTTGAACTGGTTAGCTGCAAGAGCTAATCAAAGAGTACAAAAAACAACGCATGAGGATGTATACGAGATAAGAAACGAGTATAATAAATTAAAGAGTGTGACAAAAATATTGGTAAGGAAAAGAAAAGAGAATGATAGAAATGAATTTGATAGGCGGTTATCTGATGACTTCCAGAACAATAGTAAGTTGTTCTGGAAGTCCATAAGGTGGGCTAGAGGTGAAAATATAACCTCGCAGCTAGACAAAATCAGAAACCCGGATGGAAATATTGTGAGAGGGGAGGAATGTATTCTAAAAAGATGGAAGGAATATTTTGAAAGTTTGTTTGAAAAAGATGAGGGGCAAGCTCAGTCCGTATCATCCGTTGATAGAAACGAGGGATGGGATACTGATAATATTGATATGGAAGAGATTGTGGAAGCCTTGAAAGGTATGAAGTTGGGTAAGGCTGCAGGGTATGACAGGGTTACGGTCGAAATGCTGAAGGCTGGACAGGGCGTAGTTGCTAATCATCTGTACTGTTTTTTCAATCTGTTTTGGAGGAGCGGCAAAGTACCAGAAGACTGGCGCAAGGCCGTTCTCGTGCCGCTTTATAAAGGAAAAGGGTCACAGCAAGACTGTAAAAACTATAGGGGTATCAGCCTACTCAGCACCGTCGACAAACTGTATGCAAAAGTTTTGGTTAAAAGAATGATGAATGCGACGGAAGAGAAGATGTGGGATGTACAAGCGGGATTTAGGAGAGGAATGGGATGTTTGGATCAAACATTTTATTTACGAACAATAGCCGAAAAATTTTTAACTTGCAGTCAAAAGGTTTATTGCGCTTTCGTGGACTTGGAAAAGTCTTATGATAGTATGATAAGGAATGAATTCTGGGCGACGTTGTCTATATATGGGGTGAGTGGCAACTTGATAAGAGCACTGAGGTCAATCTATGAGAGTTCTAGTGCTTGTGTCAGGATTAACGGAGCCTACACAGACTGGTTTAGCATCGATAAAGGTGTTAGACAGGGATGTGTAGCGTCGCCATGGCTGTTTAATCTATATATAGACAATTGCTTGAAAGATTTGAAAGAGAGTGATTATGGACTTAAAATGAATGGTCTGACTGTCAAATGCCTCCTATACGCTGATGACCAGGTTATACTGGCATCATCAGCTGAGGAGTTGCAGGCGATGGTCAGTATTTTAGAAAGAGCCGTAACGAGAAAAGGAATAAAAGTGAATGCCAGTAAAACGAAAGTAATGGTTTTTGAAAAGGAAGAAAGTATGATACAGTGTGCAGTTTTGATTGATGGAGAACGAGTGGAACAAGTGGAAGAGTTTGTATACTTGGGGTCAATGGTTACCAGAGATGGAAAGTGTGACCGTGATACTGAGCAAAGAGTTGTGTTAGGGAATCGAGTGATCGGGGCCCTCTGTAACTTTATGTGCAGCCAGAATGTGTCTACAAAGGCACGTTTGGCTGTGCATCGAGGTGTGCTAGTCCCTACACTTATGTATGGAAGCGAGTGCTGGGTCTGGCAGAAGAAACATGAAAGTAAGATTAATGCAGTAGAGATGAGAAGTCTAAGAAGTATATCTGGCATAAGAATGATAGATAAAGTAAGGATAAGTGTGATAAGGGAACGTTGTGGTGTGGTAAAGGATGTAGTGACAAAAATAGAGAAAGGAATGCTTAATTGGTATGGGCATGTAGAGAGGATGGATGAAGAAGATTAACAAAACAAATACAAGGCGAGTGTGAATGGGCAAGCTGGTAAGGGTCGACCTAGGCGAACATATCTCAATCAGATCGAGGACGTTCTGGAGAAAGGCCAGGTCAAAAGTACCCGTAACCGAAGAGCATGTATAAAGGTGCTTATGAAATTAGAAGAAGCGAAAGATGTATGTCAGGATCGTAGCAAGTGGAAGGATATGGTCTCTGCCTACCCTTATGGGAGAGAGGCGTGATAGTATGTATGTACTAACTAAAATATGTAAAAGTTAAGAATTCCCAAAAATAAAAGTTTTGATTCAAAGAAACGCAGATCCTAACAGTAGCTAACGCAAATATTTTTATAATTATATAGGTTTAGCGAAATCTACCAATAGACGGGCTACTTAAGATCAAATAAAAACATACAAAAATGGAAACATTAGTACAGATAATATCTATTTCCTGAAACAAAATATTCCCAATACAATGTCACACAGTTTCTGTATATGATGAATAATTAAATCAAAATTGTATAGTATTTTGTATGTATTTAATTTAATTTTTAGATGTTATAATTTGGTCAAAAATACACTAAATATTAAATAACAACAAGATCATATATGATGAACTGATGAAGTGCTAAGCTACAAAATGGATCTTAATTTTAACTTCTGAAACTCTTCCATAGATGTTTGGTGGAGACAGCAAAAAGTGCGATAACCTATGCAGCACTATGCTATGGTTATATATAAAAATATCCATTAACTAAATTTTGTATGTAGAATTCGTGAGATCAATGTATGGATTGTGCCTCTGAATCTTTTGTCACTCCAAAACCGCATATCAATACGTGACCAAACACGGCCCTAATTATATCTGATATTGATCTCGTCTACTGCTTTAATAAACTATTATCCTTAATTCATTACATGTTAATCAAGATTATTTTCGATTAAAAAGACGTATAAATATTAGAAGCCGTTTATAGCCTTTATAGTTTTCGCATTAAAAAATATGAAGCTCTCCATAGCGGCTCTGCTCGCGTTGGCAACCTTCGCCTACGCAGAATATGCTGTACCGCTTGAGAGCAACACTGCTTTCGGATACCTGACAAGATTCGGTATTCCAGAAGCAGAGCGAATTCGAAAGGCCGAGGAGAGATATATCAGTGAATCGAGAATTGTCGGCGGCGTACCTGCTGCACCAGGGCAATATGTATACCAGGTCAGATCCGCCAGATTTTTTGTAGATTAGCCTAAACATTATAATTATCCATAAGTAACTGAAATCAGTTTACTAAGTTATTGAAATTTTAATTTTTTCGTTAATATTATGATGCGATGTACAATAATATTAATTTGAATATTATCCCAATTTTTGCGTTATGGCTACAATCTCAGCCGATTTTAAGTGAAGATGTAGTCCAAGGCGGTGGACAGGCTAAAACTACTGTAGGGACTGACTCTCATGTGCAACTGTCAGAACACACCTACAGGTATTTGGGGGCAGATTTTCAACTTGAGGGTGGCATCTAGACAGACGGGTATTAGAAAAAGCCTTACCATCGTGCTATGGTTTGCTTACAATAAAAAGAAAACCAAAAAATTCTCTTTCTAGAGCTATATTAGTATGATTATGTAATTATTTTATACATTTTATATTACCGTTCTTAATAGTTTACATATCAATTATATTTATGTAAGTTGTATAATCATATTTTTCTTTCGATATAAATATTATATAATCTAACTAATATTCTAAACAGGAAAAAATTGTATTTTTGTTTGTAACGAATAAACCCCAGAACTACTAGACCGATTTCAAAAATTCTTTCACCATTAGAATGCTACATTGGCTCTGAGTAACATAGGCTATATAAAATTTTATTAAGAAAATTATTAAATAAATTTTATTTCCACGGGAACGGTGTCGCGGACACAGCTAGTTTCTAATAATTTATTTATTCGTTTATACTGCAATTCATAATACTTATTTATTCCATGAGTTTTATATGAAAGAATGGTTATTTTTCTATCAGAATATTTACAAAAAGTAATATTATTGTTTTCTTCATTATAATAACTATCAATTTAAAATATTAAAATTTACTTACAGGCTGGTCTTCTGATTTCCATCATAGGCATTCAAGGCACTGGTATCTGCGGAGCTTCACTTGTCAGCGCCAACAAACTAATCACAGCTGCCCACTGCTGGTTCGACGGTCTTAATCAAGCTTGGCGTTTTACAGTTGTACTTGGATCTGTTACTCTTTTCTCTGGCGGTACCAGAGTTGACACCAGCGTCGTCGCCCTACACAACAACTGGCAACCGCTGCTAGCTCGTAATGATGTCGGTGTTATTTATTTGGCTGAACCTGTGTCATTCTCAAGTAAGATGTGATTATATATTTCTCGATTATAAAATCAGTGTTCTATTGAAATATTTAAATGTTCTGCGCTTGGCCTACTAGTATCTGCCAATTATTTACTATTTGTACTTGTGTTTTTTTTTTGTACTACTATTTGTGTATATATTACGTGTAGTAATTATTACAATTAAATAAATTTAAAGATTGATGCAATTGATGAGTATATATAATTACAAATGATACAAGATATATATCACTAATAGCTTGTGCCACGCGAATTCGCGTTATTCTTGTCAATCACATGTGACCGCAATATTCCTTATTATTGGTTGTCTACAATTTGAAAGGAATACCCCTGGCAAATTTCAAACTAATAGGTCTGGTGCTTTTAGAGATATCTCAGTAAAAGTACCAATTGAATATTTCATCAAAGCGTTCAACGAGTATTTTACACACGTAGGGAATAAAATTTTACAAACGCTCAAACACCTGTTTATTAATTTTTGCTATAGAATTTCCAAATTAATGTGCGGATTTATTCTCTTTAATACAAACTTAGCAGGTACGGTTTACCCCTTTAGGGGTTGACTTTCGAAAAGTCGCTTCTTAGATAGTCTTTGAGTTACAAAAGGAAACTAGAGTCCACATTCCATGTACTAGGTTCAGTGGTTTTGGACTGTGCATTGATGAGTATATATCTTGTTAGAAATCATAAATCTGATGTTATAGGACGGAATAGTAGTCGTTGTAGCAGAGAGGAATAACAAAACAGCGGTGTCCGAGATTTGCGACTCGGATGTAGGTTTAAGGGCCCCATTGCTGGCGATCCTCAACACTCACCTTCACCGCTCGTACTTCTCTCTCTCTCTGTCTAGTATAAATAATTCCCGATAGTGATGAACAAAATAAAAGTCAAATATTGTTAATAATAGAGAAATATAAATCTTACGTCCCTTCGGTAACGTTCCAGCTACTTACGATTAATACGACTCGAGTGCTTCGTTAGGACTTACGCACAGCCTCGCTAGCCTCGGAGTTATATAGTAATCGATGTTATAAACGATCCTCCTAATATTCACCTCCAACAATATAGTTTTGGTCAAATTTAATATATTATATAATCGTATTTACAGGCACCATCGGTCCGATCGCCCTCCCATCCGGAGAAGAACTTGAAGAAACTTTCGCGGGATCGAACGCTATTGCTTCTGGCTTCGGGTTGACTAGTGATGGTGAGTTCAAAAATTTATGGCAATACAATTAAATGCCGATGTTCAGTAGAACTTAAAGAATACTTGTAACATTAATTAAAATTGTTTTTTTTTTATTTTGGGCCAAAGTCCATATTTTAGTAATTTATACTTTCAGTGCAATCTTAAAAAACAATAAACGATTAATCATAACAATTACTTGTTACATTGATAATAATTCAAAAAAACTAAAAATGTAATTTGATAAATAAATATATCTAAGAATAATAATAAATATTTCTAAATTTAGAGTACCATACTATTTAGGAACTGTGCATGTAAACTTGGATACTCTCTTTTGCAGGTGCGGGCATCAGCGCAAACCAAGTCCTCAGCCACGTAAGCTTGAATGTTATCGCTAATAACATCTGCTCCGCCGCATTCCCCCTCATTCTTCAGGCGTCTAATCTTTGTACTAGTGGTATTGGAGGTGTCGGAACTTGCAGCGGTGACTCTGGTGGTCCTCTGGTTGTTACTAGAAACAACCGACCTATCTTGGTAAATTACCTTAACTTGTATTATTGCACCTTTGGTATTTTAGTATTTTAGTTTGTTACCAGGCACAATGGATTAAAGCTTGATTGTCATGCCAATCAATTACTCCTACGTTAATGGTGTTTTAATATATACACCCTTTGGTGCACGCACCGTCAGAGTAATAGGCTTTACAACCCAGATTAGACCTTGCTAATGTCGGAGCTGGACAGTCGCTGTAGCTGAAATTGGCCATAAAATCAACGAATGATATGTTCGTGACATTTACGAAATTAAGCAACTAAGAGCAAATTTATACAATTTTAGCAAGGATTCGTATACTAAAAACTTTCTCGATTAGTTTCTTATGCCCTTACGTTTCGTCTGCAGAGGAAAGCGTAAAAATCTGTTGTATTTTTTAATATGTAACTTTTTGATGATCTCTCTGCTTACTTTCAGTGTATGAACTAAATTATGGACTTATTGTCATATATTTTTGTATTTTCAGTTATATATTGTATGTGCATTGTAAATTGTGTGTAGATTTAATATATTCTTCAATTCCACGTTAAATTGACTTAAAATAATAGCTTTAGGTTGTAACGATTCAAATGGAGGAATATAGTCCGCATCTTGATGGTAAATTAAAACTACGGCAGGTATAGTACAAGGACATGATATTGACATGCTGCGAATGAAACAAAAAACTGACTCTCTGTGATGGCTTTATCACCTTGTGCACAGTAATCACGATCCAGTTGGGTACAGATTCATTACACACCACTTGATTGTTTCTCCCTTCAAAACCAGTCATAATTACGTGTCCTTAGTAGAATAACAAAGCGTAATAAGTAGTAACTGTCGTAATTTTTTTTCAGATTGGAGTAACTTCCTTTGGATCGGCTCTAGGTTGCCAAGTGAACCTCCCTGCTGCCTTTGCACGTGTCACCTCTTTCATTTCTTTCTTCAATGAACATATATAACTGATTAACTTAGAGATATTTTAAATAATTTATTCCAAATTCCAAATAAACGTCTTTTATTTTTTACTTAATGCACATTATTGCACTCCTCATACTGCGAAGCGGGTGAGGTAGTGTTCTACTTTAGACACGACAGATCAAGCAATCAAGCAATGTACTGCTTTTTTTCCTTTTTTTATAGTAGGAGTTAGCGTTATGGCCATAATTTCATCTGATCTTAAGTGACGATACGGGCAAAGTTGGTAGACACGCTTACCCTTTGGAGGAACTATCAAGGAGGGGGCTATCAAATGCAATTGCCGGAAAGACACGTTACTCCAAAAAAAATTATGTATCGAGACCATTTTTAGTTTATTATCTATATCATAACATCAACCAGTTCGTTACCGATTTCATATCAATAGCCTGGTACCACCTGTAGTTTAATAATAAAATGTTTTTTTTTTCAAAGCCGCATTATTTATTTATTACATTTACAAGTTCTATGTATTGTCAATTTTCTTTCTTTATAAGGAAAAGGCAAAGAAAGCGATATCATACAGGCGAGTCGAACGTTATTTCATAATAAAGAGGTTAGCACTTCAACATGATAAAGAGACTCTCTAGCCAAAACTATGTACGGAGTTTTTATGGCAAGCAATCAATCATTCTTGCTAAAAATATAGAATAATTAATAACACAATGAACAAATTAATAAATAATTAATAAAGTAACTCAATGGTATGGCTTGTTTTTTTTTTAATAAAATTAATGGATTTAGCATGCACTTTTGGATTATCCAAATTTTAAACATATTATATTAGTGTGCGAAACTATGCATCTACATTCCCCCGGGGTAACCTGTGCTTCGCAGTATGATAGTTCAATACTCATCAAAAAAAAAAAAATATATTTGGGCCTTCATAAAGGTCCAATCTCTGTAACGTTCTATTGATAATCAATAATATATAATAAAAATTTTGAAACTGAACGAAAATTGAAAATAAACGAAATATTTAGACATTTGGTTTTTGGTTTGTTGAACGAAAAGAAAAATTATAAAGGTGATTATCGGAGTTATAAAAGAGATATTGAATTGGTTATTTATATATCTATCAATACTAATAAAGATTAATGTTTCTACATGTTCCTAAACATTTATAAAATAATATAGGCATGAAAAGTAGAAGCAGTTATTTTAGGCAAGTAAACTGGTTATTGTAATTTAGTTTTAGATATAGAAACACGACTTTATCTTGATATGACTGCAAGCCTATTTTACACCTATATATTATATATATTGATGTAACATGATACCTAAGTCTATATTTTACAGTAATTCTACGTAAGAAATCACAAAACTTTTTGTACTCAATAGTCAGCTTCGACTAAGCCGAACCTAAAAATATAAAATTTATAGAGCTAAATGCCAATTTCCAATAATTGGAATAGCACCAAAAGACTATTATTAGTATACTTCGCTCTTAAAATGTACCACAATTAATAATCGTTTCTTTGAACTCCATTTTAAAGCAAAAGTTCGATATTAATGATAGTCTCATTATTAATTTGAACCTTTAACTAAGAGTTACATTTCTAAGCCAAAATATTTAAATCAGATTTGTTGGTGATTTAGCTAAAATTATCGTTTAGCTTATTTATGATGAGACAATCATCTTAGCTATCTAGCGTGCGGGTGCCGAGTCCATCGTGTGGAAGACAGGAAAACTCCGAGCAATTCCCGAGACTTGTGACACGAATATAGGTTTTAGGAGCTCATTTCCAACGCGCGTCAACGATCGTCTTAAATGCGCGTATAAAACTTTTAAGTTATTCCTTAAAATATTATTTTTTTAAGGATTTCAATAAATATATGTATTTGTGAAAATTTATTCTTAAAGATGAACTCACACTGTAAATAGCAAAATTAATTACACAACACCATGATTGAAAAAAAATGTATGCATCACAATTATTGTGTTTTGGTAATATCAAGCCATTAAATTGCACATAATACAACATTTTTTAAAGCCATATCTAAATGACTAGGAATATGCAATGTTACTCTGTATTATAGTTATAGAGTATTTACTGCTTCTCATTGTCAATTGATTGTTATATATAAAAAGGAATACAATTGGTAGGTAAGTTTACATAAACGTCAAGAAAATAGGCTGCATGCCCTAAAATGCCGAAATAATATTATGGTATCCATCACGATATTTATTGATCGATATCCTGCTTTGGTTGATAAAATCAATGTTAACGCGTACGAAGCCGCGTGTAAAATGTAGTAATGAGTAAATTAGTTTTAATTAGATATTAATAAATCTGAAAAATATAGTTGGTTTCATCAATAAATAATAAAAGAAATGTTATTTATTGAATCTTTCGATAAAAAGATCATAATTAGTATTCTTGTATTTTACACTTTAAAATACAAGAATACTAATTAATGCATGCAATAAATGCTATTTAATACTCTAAGTTATTCCGGTCTATGATTATAACTAAAGAAAGTACATACTAATTAAAGCACAAAATATTTCATAAGCCTTAATTAACACCATTAATATTTTATTACATGTATGTAAACATGCTTAGTAAAAAACGGTTTATTGAATGAAATAGCACCATCTAGCGCATTATTGCATTATTATCTAGACATATCTACACAATTAAATGGATGTTACTTGATCGATAGAACGTTTTTATTTTATATTTTTAGAAGTTATCTTGTACGTACAAGGTTTAAATTAAAATAATATAGATACTAGGTGTCACTACAAACAGTATTTTCTATGTGATATTTTGTTTATGTAATAAATGTGTGCTTCATCTGGGGTCTTCTTAAATACCAAACCTTGAAGTACCTACAAGAAGGAAACATTTTAATATTTTCCCTGTCTTTTTAAAATATTGTCAGCAGCTCATGCAGCAAGAGTAATTGAACATGCCTCGGTGTATGCAGATTGATATGATTAACAGTGACCGTTGCTTCAAATCGCCCTATGGCAGTTGCGCTATTGTGTTCAAACAATAATATACATTGGTCTACAGATGTTTATATCATTAAGGTTATAGTTTAACCCAGGTAGTATGATTATATTTTATAGCAATCTGTATTATAGTAATTTATAATAATAATTTGTTTGTATATAAATATCTCAGCGACAAAGTATCGCTAGGTCTCTTTAAAAAAAGAACATACCTATTGAAAACAAGCTTAGAACTAAAAACATTATTATAATACGCCTTTAAGTTGCTTAAAAAAACTAAAAGATACAAGTCCCGATTCTTATAGAATATTTTTTATAGGCCTAGCCTTTAAGACCACCATCTTACCAAATGTTAAGTAACGATGTGGCCCAGGATAGTAAATACGCCGAGTCTAGTGGAGGAACTCGCTCTCAAGTGCAACTGCCGAAACACACTTATTAGTATGTAGCGACAGATTTTCAACTTGAAATGGTAGTTAGCTAGCCACGTGGGCATTAGAAAAAGTTCTGCCACCATGCTATGGTCTCATCCCGATGTTTTCCATCGCCGACAGCTCAGGACCATTTCAGGTATTCCAACTCACGTCTATACACACTGCCAACTGAGCCATAATCGCTTCATATGTAAGAATGATAAAGAGATCGCGTAGGTTTAATCACATAAATCAATAAATTTTGAATTACCCACTGAATTATATAAACTGATTAGCACGATAAATCTATATAGATACAGATGATAAAACTCTAACCAAGCTTGATCCAAGCAATATAAAATATTTTTGGAAAGTATAATTTGAGTATACTCTTGGAACTATGTACATATCACATTTTTTGTTTGTTTATCGACTATAAGCCTCTTTGCACAAGCATCACCATGAAGACACTACACAGATTTTAATGAAATCTGAACCGGTGAGAATTAACACTGCATCAACTCCCTATCCTACCGTTTATCAAGTCAAACGAGCGATCCAATCTAACGATACACGAAAAAGCTAAGCGAACTTTTAGAAACATTTAGGGGCAATTTTATCTGTTTCATAGCAGAGAAATCATTAAAAAAATTACCTGGTTTAATTCGAATGGTAATTGCTACAGGTGGCTTTGTGACCAAGTTATTTACTACTGGATCGGATAGAACAACGCGTGCTAGATCATTCATTATTTTATTTAAAAAGTGTCTGCTCACTTATCACAGTATCTCTAAAATGATCTGACCTATCTGAAATTTTGCAAACGTATTCCTTATACAATATAGACACTTAATAAGAAAGAAATTTCTGATTACACATCGCTAAAGAGAAAACCGCGAAAAAGGTAAAGACAATTATATTACATGCTATTGTATATGGTATATTATATTTATAATGTATTAAATCAATATCTATATGTAACATAGCAAAATAATAACTAATTTAGTGTGCAGTTGCTAACCGTTGATTACATTAATAGGTAATTCCGTTAATAACTAACTCTTAAGTGAAGTATTTTTATATGTTTACCAATTTCCTAATCTTAAGTAGGTAGATAATTATAATTGTAATATTTATCAATAGGATTATCTACTTATATATACCCATATATATATATTATAATCTCTCAAAAAAAGGAGTCGAAACTTAAACCGAATAACTTAGTAATTCGCAATATCACTATTGAAATACCCCATGGCTTAATCCCAATCACATTTGTTTGCAGAGTTTAATCAGTAATATATTCAAACTGGGTACTAGTAATATTATATATTAGTTTTATAAACTTCACATGTATTGGAAGGCCTCATTGTTACATTTTAATGTCTAGTTTACTAATCAATAATATGAAAATGTCCGTTTCGACAGTTTTTATTGCGTAATTATTTCTGAAAATATAGTACAAAATTTCTTACACAAAACAACAACCGTCAATGTACTACGATAATATGGAGACATTATTCATAAATACCTGTATTTAAGTGACCAAAAAACTGTGTGCTACTAAACCCTACCATTTTTCTACCCATGGCATACGACAGTAAAGTATTAAAATTATATATCAAAATATAAGTTAAACTAAAACGTTTATTGAATTGGTTGATACAAAAAAAAGGTTCTAAATCATATACAATAGTTAGAACACTTCATTTTTAATTATTTAACAAAACTTACAATTAAATTTGATTTTAAGTTACAATATTTTTTAAGCTGTAATAGAACTGAAATCTCCGATCACGTAGAAGTTTTGATGCTATGCCTTTGCAAAAAGATTGTAGATAGGTTAACTTGGTGCATACTTGGTAATATGATTGAAAAAAGTTAGTTAACAATCTATAATAAAGGCATAGAGCTTATTTCAATAAAGAATAAAAATGCTGCTCTTTAAGTCATGGTATTAAAAAAGTTTGAAATAAAAGAGCATTGTAGTAGCACACTAGTTGAACTAATTTTAAAAACAAAAATTCCACCAATGTCCATTTTAAAAGGACTAAAAGAACTAATAACTATAATATATATTATATATTATATACTATATAATATAATAACTATAATAAATATAATATAATATAATAAGAAATAATAACTAATAACTAATAACTTAATAAATAAAAGACGTATACAAATATAAAATGCAAATGTCATCATGAAATTTTATTTCCAATTATTTTTTTACTCAGAAGATGACTGTAGACTTTTTTGGAACATATTCCATTATCCTGAAAATCGTAAAACAGAGCCTAATTTACATATCATACAAAATTTAATATAACTATTGCACATGTTATCGAATCTTATTAGCCTAATATTGCGATAAACTAATGTAAAGCCGGACATACTTTAATTCTGTTAACAGAGATTATCTTAACATTATCTCGTTTCTAGCATATATAAACGGGATTCTCGCCAAACCATCCATACTTACTTAAACTACCACAATGAAGTTCACCCTGGTCACAGTCTTGGCACTCTGTAGCCTTGCCTACGGCAAGTACTTGGATCTTGACGACATTCTAGAAGATAATACAGCCTACGGATACCTCACAAAAGTGGGTCTACCCTTAGCTGAGGAAATTAAGGCTGCAGAGGAGCAATATAGCCAATCAAGAATTGTTGGTGGATCTGCTTCTAGCCTTGGGCAATTCCCTTACCAGGTTGGATTATTTTATAATGAAACATATTGAAATAACATTCCTTTTTTCTATTTGCATTAAGGACATATTGAACTAAACATGTTATTGTTACATATCATTTTAAGTATCGATTTTTAGTTATAAACACATACATTTTCCAGTAATGTTCCAAGGCTCCACCTTACGAACTATATCGTGTTTCTGGTTATTACTATGAAAATTGTGTTTCAGGCTGGATTAGTTATCCAACTAGCAGCGGGTCAAGCTGTGTGCGGTGGTTCTTTGCTGAACAACAGGAGAGTTGTTACTGCTGCTCACTGCTGGTTTGATGGAGTTAACCAAGCACGAAGCTTCACTGTTGTTTTGGGGTCTATCACCATTTTCTCTGGTGGCACTAGATTGACCACTAGCCAAGTTGTCATGCACGGTAGTTGGACCCCCAGTCTTATCCGCAATGACATCGCTATGATCTATTTACCTAGCAACGTGGCTTTCTCATGTAAGTTCTCAGCAGTATTTCCCAATAAATTTTAAATTTGATTTTCATAACAAAGACTTAAACAAATTTAACAGACTAATATTCATTGCTCAGATTTAATGATTATAAAAAATATATAAATACACTTTCACCGTTTATATGGAATATTGCAAATATTATTTTTTTTATTTTTTTACGGTTTTTGTTTTACAGCCACTATAGCTGCAATCGCCTTGCCGTCAGGATCAGAACTTAACGAAAACTTCGCTGGTAGCACTGCTGTCGCATCTGGATTTGGTCTCACTCGTGACGGTAAGTATCATTATAATAAAATGTGGGTACAGAACATGAAAATTGTGATTGACATTTGTAACCGAAGGGGGCGCCGATTACCATGTACATTATGATACGTCATAGTGACGGTCTTTTACTTTCTATCATATAATCAACTATTGACAGGCTTTATAACAGCCTAATAGCGACGACTGAACAAGAATTGCTGAGAAAGAACCAGTCTCTCGATGAGGCCTGTTATTTATTTATTTGGCTAATGCAAAAAAGTAGATAGTTAACTATTTTCTAAACATAAAACACCTAATAGACAACTTATTTAAAAATAATTACACAATACCTATAATTAGGAACAATAGCTAATGACGGCTCAGTATTAGCTAATTCGATAACCGTATCAATTGATATACGTTCAAATTTACTTAGTGACAGTAAGCCTGACATAATAACTTCACCTTTTGAATAAACCATACCATTGTGTTTAACACCGGTTAACCCATTCTTGTATCTCACATATGAGTTTGCTTGATCGGGCTATGAACGAGACATCTTGATTGATCTGTGGTATACCGGAAAGTATAGTTCGATTGACCCTAAGGAACCATTTCAACCAAGAAGTGAAAAAATTTAGGTACAATTTGCTGGGACAAAATCATTCCAAAGACCTCATTATGGCCTTTAACCAGCATTGAGTTGGACAGGCTATGACACTTAGTAGGAATCAGCTGCGTGTTTTGGTGACAACACGTACTGGGCATTGCTGTTTGAAAAAACATAGGTTCAACAATGAAGTCTAGTGCATAAGAAATTGCAGATTTGCAACAATGTAAATGAAACGCCAAAACCCCTCTTATGTGAATGTGAGCTTCTACAACATAAGCGTAACTGGATTCTAGGAAAACATGTCAATCTTATCACTGAACACGCATGTGGTCAAAGAATAACTCCATGAAATAGAAAGAAGAAAATTACATTTATCTATATATCAACACTAATGTATGGCACTCAAGCCAGTAGTAAGTTTTAGTATTATATTAATTAGTAATAAAACCTGACAGCATGAAATAACTGATAAATTTTCCTTTAAAGGTGGAAGTATCGCTTCAAACCAATTCCTCAGTCACGTCAATGTTGACGTTATCACCAACGCTGTTTGCACTTTAAGCTTCCCTATCATTCTTCAATCTTCGAACATCTGTATCAGTGGAGCCAACGGTAGGAGCACTTGCAACGGTGACTCTGGTGGCCCTCTCGTCGTCACAAGGAGCAACAGACCAATTTTGGTATGATGAATAGTATTTCTTACTTTATATTATAAAAATCTTCATTTTGAATTTTAATATTATCCTCCAAAAATTGAAACATCCAAATTGTATATGCTGTTCATAACCGTGTAATAATGCGAAAAAAATATTTATTCTTACTATCTATTTTACTCAACAGATCGGTGTAACATCTTTTGGATCAGCACGTGGTTGCCAGCTTAATATTCCTGCTGCCTTCGCCAGGGTTACATCTTTCATAAGCTTTATCAACAGCCATTTGTAAATATTGGACATAATATTGGGAACCGCAATATAAGTAAATAAAATATATTTATTAATACTTTTATCTTTGGTTTTTGTAAAGTGAATCCTGTTTGCCCTCGCACTAATGTTCGTTTTTATTTGATTTCACCTCAGATACATCATTCTTTTTTAAAAGCAACATCTGAAGATTACATTATTAAACTATCAATTAATATATTCATCAGAAATTATTAAATATAGAAGTCTTTAACAAGAACTCTACCTCCCACAGGATTTATATATATATATATATATTGCACGCCTCATAGCGCGAAGCGGATGAGGTTGTCCTCTACTCTTGAAACGTCAAGATCAAGCTATTTTTGGCTCTTAAACAGCCTCTACCACAATCAATTTGCATTTATACGATAATATGAGTAGATGTATTTTAAGTAAATACTTGAAATAATTTATCTCGTAGGTATTATGTAAAAACAATTTCATTTAGCTACCTTCAAAAAAACTGTTATATTATTTTTTTAACGGAACGTTTGGATTTTTTTATACGAGGTGGTCACGATAACTTCCGAAGAAATTGACGTATCGAGACGAAATTTCGTTTATTATTTTTATAATAACATCAAACAGTTACCTTTTTCATATCAATACCCTACCACCCGTAGTTTAATAAAAAATGGTTTTTTGCACACCTCAATTTTCTATTTACTATATTTTACATTTACATGTTCTTGGTATGGTCTATTATTACTTTTAAAAAAAGGCAATGATAAGAAAAAGGCAAGTATACTAAAACTAATACAGCCGAGTCGAATGTTATTTCATTATAAAGAGGTTAGCACTTTAACATGATAGAGAGTCTAGGTAAAGACCGTCTACGGAGTTTTCCGGGCAAGCAATTGATCATGGTTGCTTTAAAATATAGGATAATTAATTATTAAAGGATAATTTAAATAATTATTAAAATAAGTATTGAAATTGTGGATCGTGTTTTACCTAAAAAATTAAATGAATGGTATGAGGCGTGCACTTTTGGATTTTACAAACTTTTTTTTTAAACTGATTAGTTTGTTTGTTTGAAAGTGCAGGAACCATTACGCTTGATCTTAGGAACTAGCTATCGAAGTTTAGAAATTATATTTGTGTTACATAAAGCAATCATTTAGAAAAGCTTTGAACTATGTAACATCTCGCTACTACCAATAGGAGCAAAACTGTGTTGAAAAAAGTTACAAAAACGGGCAAAAATTATTAATAAATGTTCATTTAATAATTATTAATAAATGTTCATTTAGAATAATTTTATCATTAGAGTCAAATCAAATCAAATAAAAAACAATTATTCAATTTAGGCCCGGGGAAGGCGCCTTGAACGTCAAAACTACTACCGATTCAGAAAATAACCCAGTCATCGAGAGGGACCGACAAGAAATTATCTTTATATATAAGATACAAATTTAAATATATATAAATATATATACAATAGGTTTAAGCGCATGCACAGAGAGGAACATTCCAGGCATCACCACTGTTCACATATTGGTCCACTCTCCTTTCGACATATACTGGGAGGGCAGATTTAAGATACCGAATTCCGGAATGCCTATAATGATTCGCGAGGTCTCATATTGTAAATTCCTCGAACTGCTTAAAATAAATACGATTGTAATAAAATCTCTTTGGTTTGATCTATTTGTATCTGGCGGTATTATTTGTATCTAGCTGGTTGTTATGGCATTAAAAAGTGTACATTTCGAAATAAGAAATAAATTAGTAAAATGATGTTGCCAGCTATTTTACATTAGTTTTTCTTTCTGTCAAGATTAGCGAAAGTAATGAAGAAACTCGATACATTTTATGGACCTAATGTTGTGTCATTAAGTTGATTTAAGAATTTTTAATGCGGGAATTTTGATGTGAAAGATTCGCCTCGCTATAGTGACCCTAATGCGGATAAAGTGTATCCAATACTTGAAAAAATAGAGCACGATCGCCATATCAGTAGTTACCACATAGGTAAAAAACTGGAAATTGGCTAAAAATAGTTTTATAAAATGACTAAATTAGATAATATATTAAAAGCGCAATTTTTAACGGCTTAGTTAAATAATTAGAAATTATAAAAAAGAAGAAGACTCTTATAGAGGTACAAGAAAATTTGCCACTATCTATGAATTCTATAATGAGTTTCTTTTCAGGCAAAGATAAAATATTTTCTTGGTGAAATATTATTCGAATAAGACAAGAATAATAGATATGTGCGTTATAATTTATTTATCTGGACCTAATTCTGCAACTTTGTGTACACACTATCTTTTTCCCCAAAATTGTAATATATTTTACTAATATAATCAGATCCTTTTTGTTCCTGTGAGCTATTGATATATTATTCTTCATTTCTTTCACATATACATTTTTTCATTTGAATCCAAAGTGTCAATATGGTTTGTAGGGTTTTAATGTAAATGATGCCTTTCGAAGACACTGTGCTTGAATATTATTTATGTTTAATTACATGTAATTTTTAATCAATGTAATTGATATAATCTTTGTCTTTTTTGTAGCGACACTGTTCCTATATGAATATCTCAAATTAATAGCTTCAATTTTCCCATACTATTAAAAACGCAATGGTAGTGAGATACATACCAAAAAACTCCCTAAAGAGGGACAAGTTCTCAGTTTAAATGATGAAGGAATAAAAATGTTTTGCCAATCCTTCTCAGGCGGAAAATAAAGAGAGAATAATAATAAAAAGGTCGGAATGTATTACCAAAATTTTTAAATACAGTGCTTTTTTATTTTTACAAATTGGTATTGATAAAGTTCATGAATGAAGTAACTCTTGCGAAGGCAGCTGGTGAATTGACCTGGCAACCACGAGCGGAACCGAACGACGTCACACCAATCTATCGAGAAAAGAAGTCCAATTAAATCATTCCTATTTGTAGCTTACCCTACTGATTTCAATTTTACCCTGCTCCTCTCCCTAATAATATTACTTTAATTGTGACGAATAATGAGTAAATATAATAATAACAAGCAAACAGAAAATATAATCATAGGATAATAATTACGTTGTAATACTGATATGAAAGATAAATAATTGTTATGAATATAACATTTTAATATTTGACGTAGTCTTGATTTATGAAAAGTAATCTATGAAACCTACGTATGTACCAAATATGAGATAAGTATTTATCATTTAGTCCGAAAAATGTCTATAATCGTTGAAAACAGAATTATAAAACATTATATCATTAGTTTTCAGTTAAAACTACTTGTCTGAACCTGCAGCAAATAAAACACAAGAAGGGAATTTTCGTTCTCTATAACTGCTAAATTTAAAACTGAAATTCAACAATAACTTCGTATCGTAAATTTAATCAAATTACAATATACACGTATGGCATAGGTATTTGGAAATTTTTCAACAAGTTCCAAGGAATTCCTTAGAACAATTTAATCATTAGTACATGAAATATATGAATATTTTTTTAACATGTAAAAATCATTTTAGTATTGATATTAGGTATACTTTACTCCACATAGAATTTCAAACGTAAACCTTAATCTGCCAGTAACATTTTTTTCCTAACATAGCTAATCAATGTTTAGAAGTGTCACTTCTTAAGTTCTAAAAAGGGTATGTAAATATCTACTATAAATTGTACCGCAAATCGTCAATAAAATAATTCATTGCTGATAAAATAAATCCCTACACTTGACCTCTCCAAATTATTATATAAAGTATTTGGTAGGGGATAAATCCCTATAATATATATATACATTAAACTTACCAATACTGGAACGTTGTTTCTGATGACGACAAGGGGTCCACCAGAGTCACCGTTGCAGGTGCTTCTACCATTGGCACCGCTAATGCAAATGTTGGAAGACTGGACAATAAGAGGGAAAGACAATGTGCACACGAGATTTGTGATGACATTTACTTCAACGTGGCTTAAAAATTGAGCAGTTGTTATACTTCCACCTGAAATAAAAAAAAAATTACATAGTTTTATATATTTATATCTATGTGAACGTTGAAATGACATTATGATTTAGTTGATTCATATATTTTTACTACCCGGAAAATCACCATGTATCTTAAAAAACAAAGACATTAATAATACTACGATAAGTACTAATGATGATGCAATCCAATATATGGCTTGTGTATACGATATATACACGATAAGAATAATATAGGCTTTTATAGGGTAGGTTTACATCAGATAAAAGGTAAATGAAAAAAACGTTATTTTTAATTCAAAATCGATGCGCTACCATTAATATCATTATGTAAAATCGTTATTAATTAATTAAATATAATAATACCCTATTCATTAATCGCAGACTAAGTTTGAATAAAAATTAAATATTTATTTTTTGTTTTAACGTTATATAGGTATAAGTATTTCTATATCTTCGTTCTTCCATGTTATAAACTTCCCGTGACATAGTCATTCCTTTGCTTGTCTATTCATCACTTACGCATTACAAGATCATGCATACCTATAGCATTCAATATATGGTACACTCTTGAATAACACTTTTATAGGTTGGTTTGAAGAAATATCCTTATCCCTATTTACAAAATACAGAGGTTTTATAATTTCTGTTCTAAAACCATAGAATACCCTGAATGGGTGCAGTTGACTACTTTTGTTTGAATTCCGTCACACATTTTAAAAATATATTGTATATAGAATCAAATAAATCAAGTAAATTATCAGCATAATAATATTATTTTTTTATTGCATGTACCAATCTCGAGATTGATCACGTGAAAGATATACATTAAGTTTTATATTATTGTTGATTATTAATATCTGTTATTGGTCACTATTTATATTTCTTATAAATTTATGTGGATCTTGAAATTAGAGAAACCGCGAACAGTGGCTTAAAAAAAATTCAATCAAGGATTCCATTATCATTAAAGGGATTAGTTTATCAGTTCAATAAAGGATGCGGTGTGAGGTTATACTTCGTAAAATATAGCTTGATTACGTGCGACAGATGTCAAATGGTTGATTATAATGATGCAGCCGTTTATACGTAAATCTACCAATTATCCACAACTGCAATAATTATAAATATGGTTTTAACATTAAAATTATCAATGTCTGTAATTGGACATACTTGATTTCTTTTTTATTTGGTATCTACAATAATCGCACAGTCTTATCCTCAGTCAACTGACTAGATGTCTTACTATATTTTTCTTTGCTGATGCACGAACTACGCAACTCTTTCACACACTTCGGTACAAACGTTTACGTATAAACGGCCGCAACAGTAAAATCAACCACTTGACATCTGTCACGCGTATATATGTTACAAACTGTAGATGTGGGTTCGGGTTTATGTCACTTCAAAGCACGTTTTACGTTGTAGACGTTGTGACTGCACTCACTATTAGGTACAGTATTGTTACTTTCCGTGCCAATATAAAAATTCCGGCTAATAAGTTGCACTGACAGGGTAGGTACTACCTGATCCGGATTTTCCTATAAGCTAACTAGATTTCAACCTAGGGCTTCGAAATAAGAGAGGTCTATAATCAAATTGTTATCACAATTAAAATACTAAAACACTAGACCGAAAATAAGGAGAAATTATACGCATATGACTAATAAACGAACATAAAAATGTATTATTGGTTAAGATCGACGCGAGAGGTGAAAGTGGCCTACAGCCTGGGACCTCTTTTCATCTAAATCCGGCCCTAGGTACTACGCCCTTTTTGTTCAAGAGTAAAAGCGCGCATTGGCACTTTTGTAGTGCAGTGGAACCCGCTGTCGTAAGTTAGTATAAAATTGTTTACAGTGACATAAAATTTGTAAGGACTCGGCATCATTACAACCTATCTATATCATAAATCTAAGATATAGTAACGTTATCTTATCACGTTATCACGTTCACCTGAGATTGTTGTTTATGTTGTTATTTAATGCCTTCTTCTGTTTAAATATTTGATTAACTTTTCGTTCAGAATATTATCATGAATTTATTAATATATAACTGAGGTCATATGAAATAGTCAATGACCTACTTGATATGTAATATAACCTCAATACGTCTACGTGATATATAAAAATGCTACTTATGGTGGAAATATAATTACTATGACGTCACGTATGCAATAAATTCATTCAACCAAACCTCAACCTATATTTTAAATAGAACTAACCGTCACTAGTAAGGCCAAATCCTGAAGCAATAGCGGTGTTACCAGCAAAGTTCTCATTCAACTGGGATCCCGATGGAAGAGCAATGGCAGAGATAGAACCTGTAAAGATGAAAAACATGATCTTAGTACACAGTTTTAAGTATTTTAAATGAAAGATTTTATAACCTTCGGATTCAATTTTTAACGAGTTACAACTAGAAATATTTGTGTTTTTATTATACGTTTACTTCTTTTTCGATATATTTTTAATACTACAGCCGGAAAACGAATAAAGATTCGCGATCCTCACCAACCAACAGGTCCTAATTTACTAAGTTTAGTGGTCCTAACAATAACATAGGGCAACATGTTAACTATTGATGTTAGATAATTTGTTTTTTTTTTCTAACTGACTTACGTTGTTAGTCTTAAGTGCTTTAACAGCTTCACCGAACTTTTTAGGGTGAGTGCTGAGGGCACTCAGCTCCGAGGCAAGGGTGCCAGAATGGCTGAACCTTGGCTTGGCTGCTGCCGGAAAATGAACAAAGATTCGCAAGCCTAACTAACCAACCGGTCCTAACTTACTAATTTAGTGGTGCTAACAATGATCTTATTGGGCAAGCCACGCAAGGGCCGCGCGGGCAGTCCCCTACAGAACTGCGTACCTAATGTGTGGGTGCGCACGGATGGTACGCGATGTGATGATGTACTCTCAGGGATGTAGAGTCTCACTGTATCGCGCGAGCAGAATCACTTGAGTGCTCCCATCGGGAGGATCGATCCTAGACTCAAGCATCTGCAGTAGGAGGCCGTGGCGGGTAGCTAGATGATGGACCTGCTAAACCTAATGGAAGGACTGGCTCTCAAATGCAACTGCCGGAACACACCTATAGGTATTTGGCGGCAAATTTTCAACTTGACAATGACAGCTAGCTAGCGGCCATTAGGAAAAGGACTACCAGCATGTTATTTATTCATCACGATGTTTTCCTTCACCGTAAGCTCAAACTCATTGAGGGTGGATTCGAACTCATGTCCCTAAACACGGAGTCCGTACCAACTGAGCTATCATTCCTTCAAAAAAAAATATAGAAAAATGTATACTAAAAAAGTGTTGATTATGATGTTAAATATTAAAGTTACAACTGCCCATGCTTCGCTTTACTACCATCTATTATAGATGGCAATCGCTAGCAAATTTGTAAGTCCTAATTGCATTACCACATTTAATAAGAATAAAAACAAAACCTTTAATCATCAGCCTAAAGCATAACTTTAAAGCAATAAATTAATCTTTAGAATCATTTCTATAAGTTATGAACTTGTCGCCTACAAAAATATTAATAAACTTTGCCACTTTATAGTTGTACTATACACAATAAATACGATTTACAAACTCGTCCATAGTCGAAATTTTTTATAAATAATTATAGGGACAAAACATATTTTAGTAGTGACCTTATTTAATTGTGAAACCTTTTAATAAAAGAAACGGTTACTGATATTGAATCTACAGTAATGTTTTGAAGTACTTACTTGAAAAACTGACGGCGGAAGGCAAGTAGATCATAGCAACGTCGTTACGGATAAGGCTGGGTGACCAGCTACTGTGCATAACAACCTGAGCCGTAGTAATCCTAGTGCCACCAGAGAACAGCAAAATAGAGCCAAGAACGACTAAGAACTGTGTTGCCTGGTTACGACCGTCAAACCAACAATGCGCTGCGGTAAGCACTCTGTTACTGCTGATTAATGAACCACCGCAAACACCTTGACCCTGAGAAAAGGTAGCTAGGAGACCAGCCTGCAAATAAAATAATTTTCATTAATATTGTTCTTTAATACCGTTCCTTCTTTTACTTTCTGATGTTCCTCTGAGAAATCTTTATTATTATATTAAGAGAATAATTGTTAATATATATAATTTTAAGTGTATTAAGAAATGTAGGTAGGTGATAAATTAAAGTCTGTATATATGTAATATAATAATGCAAAACATGTCTTGAGATCTAGAAGATAAATAAAACGGAAACATTTAATAGGTACGATGGTAATATAACTTAACAACTATAGGCATATATTTTTTATAACATATATAAAATTATTTTATTTAATTAATATTTCAACTTACTTGGTAAGGGAACTGTCCGAGTTGAGAAGCAGAACCTCCCACAATTCTCGACTGGCCATACTTTTCTTCCGCTGCACGTATTTTCTCTGCTAATGGAAGACCGATTTTCTCCAGATAATTGTAAGCTGTGTTGTCTTCTAATATGTCTTCCATGTCTACATGCCTCGCACAAGCGAGGTATGCTAGAGACAGCAGAGTCAATACGGTCAGCTTCATGATTCAGTCTATGATTGATGTTAACACAAATGCTGCTCTATTTATATTGTTAGAATTTTAGATAAAATTCAAGATAATTCATAATGATTAATTAAAATTACAAAAGGCATATACGCGTTTAGATATGTATATGTAAATTTTATCAAATTACATACGTCAATCACATTTTTGTTGTTATAATGAACTTTGTTTGTTTCGTAGGACTTACATGTAATTAGTAATTATATCTTACTATTTAATTTTTCTAATCTTAGCTTTTGATTTTGTCAATTTTATACAATTATGCGATTTGTCTACCCATGTGAGTTGAAATTCTACTGTGAATGAACGCAAGTTCTTATTAAAAGTTTTTTTTTTCAGTGAATGTTTAGTGTTGTGGTCACAAACTCACCTATGTTAAGTGATGATGTGGTCCTGGATGGTAGGTACGTTAAGCCTAGTGGAGGGACTGGCTCTCAAGTGCAACTGTCGGAACACATCTATTGGTATTTGGCGGCAGATTTTCAACTTGATAGTGGTAGTAAGCCAGGCGGGTATTAGAAAAAGCCCTGCCACCGTGCTATAATTTCATCACGATGTTTTCCTCCACCGAAAGATCAAGCTCATTGCAGGTAGATACGAAATAACGTGCGTTGACGCTGCAACTGTACACACTACAATATGAGCTATCATCGCTTCAAAAATCTTCAAATATTTAAGAATTTTACTTTAACTACTAACACTGTCTGCTTAGATCGTGTGTATTGTTGATTTGGGTGTTCATTAAAAAAAAACTGTGTACAAATATAAAAAAAATATAATTTTACAACTACCAAAACTGACGTAATTAAAGTTGTAGGTCTAGAAACTATCCAACCCAATCTAGTGATTTGTAAAAGGGATCCATTGTACAACCGCATTGTACCCTCGCTTAGTAAATCCCATCATATATCAGTGCCTAGTAAAGTATCAATAGATTGGGATTCACAAAATTGTGGATCTGCCAGCTGAATGTATTCAGGAATCCTGAATCTCGCGCTTTGTTTACATACGGCTGATAAAGTAAATGTGATGCGTGGTAGCACAACAACGGTATTTGCTGCGTGTCGAATAAGTGCGTGATTTTATTTCGACATTGCACTTTTACGTGGAATGTGTTACCGAATTACCTACCGCTCGAATTTCGTGTGTGGGCTATTTTTTTGTGTTTTTTTGTAATGAATAGCATAAGGAATTTGAAATGAAGCATAGTTTAGTGGTCGTCTGCTATTTTAACTAACGCGGTATACAAAATTACCTTACAAGTATAAACGGATCTCTCTATCTGACTATATGTGTATTGTGAGCTTGAATACAAGAACCTTGTGATATGTTCTCTTTGTAGGTGACCAAATTGACCTGATGATTGCTTGTTTGATGATGTGTGTTGAAATTTTGTTGAATATTCTGATGTGTTACTGTAAATTAAAGAATTATGTTACACTTGCGGCACTTGTCAAATGAATGACCTGCGCATACACAATAAACGCATAATTGCTTTGTATGAATGAAATTAAGCTTTGATCGTAACGTACTATACAATAACCGTTGTCCAGTATACAATGGGTGAAGCGCGATACAAATCAAACAAGGTTTTGTAAAATTATAATTCTTTTTTTGTGTCTTAACAGTAGAAACATAGCAGTGAATCATTTGGCTGCCTTGAGGTACTATATTTTATTTTTTAACATCTTGAGTAATTTTGTAGCCGTGAGGCACAAATAATGATTTTAATGTGTCATCCCAGTTCTTTAAAAAAAATAAGTAAATCTCTAACTTTAGTTAGCTATTAAGAATTACTATTTAATCTAGTGCCTTTGTACTGTTACCACTCTCTCTCTCTCTCAGTAGTTTCATCCAATTTTGAAGTTACAATATAAATTATCAATAAATCCCAGTACTCGGTGGGTTCTTTGAGCAGTTTTAAAGCGCACAGGTTCTTAACTTTAGTGTCTATACGTTTCCTTATAAGAAAAGGTGACTCTATGGTTACTTTTTGTGTAGTGAAAAGGGCCTTAACATGTTTGTGAACCAAAAGTTTAGTGCTGTTGTACCGATTGAGAAGTAATTCCCATGCCACAATGTAGTTGTCCGTTGAAAACTCTAAACAGTCTATAACTAGTTCTGCACTTTCTTTTAATGAAGACTTAAGGTAGTGGAACTTCTGGATATCACTTATTTCACTAGAATTATGTACCAGAAAAATAAATGTATCTCTATACTCAAGCCAGTGTTCATACACACCGTCAAAAGTGGTCATGGATACTATGGGTAACTAGGGTAAAAGAAGTAATAAACGTTCCTATTTTCTTTCCTCGCACGACTGCCTTATGGCATGCTTTGATGACTTTTTTATAGTTAAGGTTTAGCGTTATGCCCATAATCGCACCTTATCTTAAGTGATAATACGGCCTAAGTTGTAGACACGCTAAACCTGTGGAGAGACTGGCTCTCAAGTGCAATCGCCGGGATACACATATTGGTATTTGACGGTTGATCTTCAACTTGAGGGTGGTAGCTAACCAGGCCGACGTTAAAAATAGCCCTACCACCATGCAAACCTGCGATTCCTCTGGTGTTGTGGGTGTCCATCCCATCCCATAAAAATGAAATACTATCGGCTTACGATAAACTCAAGGTCGTGATAAAACCTGGCTGCACGTCAATATACTTGTAATCTTAATAAGTTTATCATAAGTAAAATATATCATATAATCATAAAAACTGTGATATTTAATATTTGACGTAGTACCACGTGATAAAAAACTCCGTCTTTTTCTGAAAAATATCTTATCCGTCGATGAAGAATGACATATTGATAATTTATGTATTAAAATGAATATGAAGTTAGCGAGTCCTCAGTTAATGATTCAAAAATATTTCAAATATTAATACTAAATTCAAATAATTATAAATACTAGCTCTGAGTAGAGTAAATACACTGATCCGCAAACAAAAGCGGGTCGGTTATAAAAAATACGATAACTTTTAAAATATTCGAGCCATCCATTTAAAACCAACAACTAAATTAAAGTTTATTTCATTGCAAATATAAAAAAATTAAAACCTTTTTTTTGTTTTGGTGATTGTATTAAAACCCATAAAAATACTATACTATTTTAAAATTTGATAAAAAAATTAGAAAATGTTTGTTTTACTATTGTTTCTGTTCTATCATATAAATATGGCATTTCTTGTGCAGAAATATATTATTCTGATGAAGTTGAATTAATACCTTGGTACTAAACCCTGAAGAGTGTACCAGAATTTTGACCAGCTTAAAGAAAGGGGCAGTCAACTTTATACAGTGAGAACTATTTATGTGTCGCTATCAACCGTTCAAAGAATGCTCTAGCGATTTGAAGACACTTAATATTTATTTAGAGATTTAATATTCGCAGACTAGGAACAGGTCGAACAAGGTACACAATAGCACGAAGGGGTCGATATATGATGTCAATAATGTTGAGAAATAGATTTCAAACGGCTTTTGAAGTCAAAACGCAGCTTCTACGTACTGGAGGGAGTAATTTGCGCACACGTACAGTATAAGTATAGGCTGCGTTTTGCTAAAACAAACTTGAAACCATTTAAACCCTCAAATAGTCCTAAACTTGAAAGGCAGCATTGAAATTCAAGGCTTAGTTACGATAGAGAACGCATGAATTGGAAACCTGATGACTGGTTAAGAGTAATGTTTTCGGACGAATTGAGGTTCATGCTATGGACGAACGATAAGAGGCAAAGAGTCTACAGAAGGCCAGGAGAACGCTATAACAAAGGTTGCATGAATAGAAAGTGCCGTATGACAGAGGCTTCATAAATGTTTGGGCTCGAATTTCTTCCTTAAGCTACACCGAGCTAGTGGTATGGTGCCAATACAAGATATTAAAATGTATAAAATTTTCATAATTGATACCTTAATACATTTTTCGAAATCTACTGAAAAATGGTAATTTTTATTAACTTACTCTTATTGAAAACAAACTTCATAATATAAGTTTAATTTAATCATTATAAGATTATTTTATAAAACCTTTATTTAATCACACTAGCTCCAATAATTTAGAAGGTACTGAGAATTTTCCTACCGAACCCGCTTTTTTCGGCCTAGTTTATATGTACATTGTACTTATACACTTCTTAAATATAGATTATAATTAAATCAATGAAACTGTTATCTATAATTTATTTAAGTTATGAAGCTTGTGCTAAATAATTTCTACTTTTTTAACATATGTTATTCTCTAAATGTATATGTTATTTACTTAAAGATAACATAATATTAATTAAAATAAAACTAATTTAAACGGATTTTATCGCGGTTATTTATTAAATTTTGATCCCGACGTAAACCTAAGAAATCATAACATATTTCAATAAAAACGGTAGAATAAGTAATCACATATGTGTTTTTTACAAGTGCAGCTTATTGTGTAGAAATAATCACATCAATTTTCTAATTAATCATCTTCTTATTTATAAAAGATTAAAAGGTTGCAAAAGTAAATAATAGACACAGTATACTTCAGTCACGAGCAATTAAAAATACAATTAAATAAAGAATATAATTTATGTTAAAACATTTATTACCTTCGGATTTTACGTATTATCAATTGAGTTATTAGTATTTATCCATTAATATCACAAACTAGTATTACTTTGACATGAAGATGTGTTCATAATGAACACAAAAGTTCTAGTTTGAGGAAAGTAATAGATAAGTTGCACACGCATACTAAAATCATAAAGAAAATAAAGTACATCTTAATTCATTTCACACTTTAATTCCAGTTATCGGAATCGATCTTGAATTAAAATAAGTAGTAATTATTAATCCATATGTAGGTATATCTGGGGAAAATCCAAAATACATTTTAATCTCTGTTTTTACATCCTTATCTCACGTAATAATGACTTTGCGTCATTAATTACTTTTCATTGCGTACTATATAAAAAATAACCAAATCTGTTTAATATATTTATATGGAAAATAAACGTGACTGAGCAAACAAAACACTGGTGGGTTCATTCCTCATCTGTGCAACGGCGTTAAATCGTCTAGCACGCCATACGGACCAACGCCAGTAAACAGCGACGCCAATTAGAGAATCAACGATGACGTGACCTCATCAGACCTACGTCATTTTGGGCGCATAAAATGCAGCTATTCGAAATATACATTTCCCAAAAAGCACTCGCAATACAATGATCTCAATATATTTGATAAAGCAAGGATACTAGTTCGATGTATTTTTATAGATAAGCAAATAAAAAAGTATTCGTATTACTATTTTAGAAATTTAAAAAAAATGTCCCACTTCATCTGAATTACATTAATCATAAATTGTTTTATATGAGGCATTTACCAACTGGTATTAATATAATTATTAAAGCTACTATTATTTGTATTCGGTGTTACTTCACCTGTTATTTACCTAAGACCCGTTACAGACAGTGCGCAGTAGCATGTGTAAGTACTAACACTGCGTTAAATTATTATTTTTTGCTTTTTACACACTTTCTACTTAGTGTATGTGGTAATATTTGAAGTATGATACAAATGTTAATAGTAAATACATATGAAAGCTTCTATTCATCGTCAGTAACAGAATTAAATTACAAACGTAGAAATTGTAAGTGAGGAGATGAATCCGCCGTCCATAGACTTATGCAAACATAGATTAATATACATTGTCGTTACGCATTTCGATATATTTATACCGTAGACCGTATATACTTTTATATGCATTTAGTAAAAAGCTGTTATTTCGACATTACAAACAAATACTTTAATTTTATTTATTTGTATAGATAATATATATACATATATCATGTGGTATAAATGTGAGATATTCGAGACATACAACCATTTTAGCGTTTCAAACTTTCAACCCAATCGTCGAGTCGAGTACCGTTGTTATAAAATAAATTAGTCATAACACAGCGTAAATTTAATTAACGCGATAATTGCCGTAACAGGCTCGGTTAATCGCCAACTAATACCGAGTCTGACCCTTCTGAATGGCGCTTTCTGGCCAAAGAAAAG
The DNA here is from genome assembly GCA_039707435.1 of Actias luna. Taxonomy (NCBI): domain Eukaryota; kingdom Metazoa; phylum Arthropoda; class Insecta; order Lepidoptera; family Saturniidae; genus Actias; species Actias luna. The sequence goes on along the minus strand of JAZHAC010000002.1, from coordinate 7,256,599 downwards.
TCTCTAGATTCTAATTATTAGGCGAACTAGAAATGTTCATTTGCCCGTCTTTATTAGAAGCTTGGATTGGTACATTTTTTGCTTTGAATACTAATTAAACATCTGGACTAATATAAAATGAAGTATAAAGTTTTTATTATAGGACTTTGGTCATTTAATATTTGTTTCATCAACTTTTATCAAATAAGCAAGTTATTCAATGATATTTTAAAAGTACGGTTCAACATATTTAAATGGTATGAACAATCGGGAATTTTGATAATCATTTTACAATTACAAATTTGTTTTAGTTTTCAGTGAGTGCAGAGTATATCCGATTGCCTTTTGAAGGTTCATTTTGTCATGGCCCATTATATCACTGATATCAAGCATCTATTCCATGCTATGAACCTGAGCTTAAGGAGAAGACTTTTGTAGGACAGACTTTATTAGGTGTGTTTCGACGATTGACCTTGAAATCCACTCCCTCTACCAGGCCTTTAGAGTCACACATTTACTCCTACGAACTTGAAGCGTATCACTGAACGAAATAAAGCTTTCTCACATAATTTTGATATTTTATTTATAGAAATATTTCTGGTTTGCACATATTATATAAGTATTTTATAATATTAATTAGATTAAGTTACTTTGGAAGGTAAAATCTCGTAATATAAATGATACCTGTAAGAGACGAATATGCTGAGGCGAGTGACACTAGTTTGCCGCGACAAGCCGTCCATACACAAAAGACATGAATATTTTTTCGTTTAGTTTATTTGTTATACCTCCTATATGCCATAGGTACGTATTCAATGTTACCGTCGTAAGCCTTATTGAATCAACATTTTAAAATTCTATTTATAACTATAAGTTTTTTCGCTGAGTAGAAAAAAAACCCTTTATGTACTTCCTCTTATAAAGCCTACAATAGACGGAGCTATAATATATATTAATATAGTAAGCTATATATTACGGTATATCAAGCTGCCACAGATAGTGGTTATGTTATAATATATATTTTTGCACTCATTAGCTTTGCGAATGTCATTATATGAGCACGTGTTTGTGCTACATTCTCAATAAAGGCTGTTCTAATTTCCCATATCGTATAATGGTCTAACTAGTTATGTTCACCGCGTACACAAATGACAGACAAAAAATTACACCCCAGGTGTTTTCTTAAAATATACGTTAATATGTCTTACCATACCAAAATATTTCGTGCTTTCGTGTATATGTCGTGCTATACCTACGTTATGTTTTAAATACTGTAAAGTATCATGATATCATATTCCAAGTATTCAAAAACATATCCTCTATAAACTGTATAATACAGGGTGCAAGCTTATTAAACGTCAGCAACATAAGGTACTCTTTCCATATAAGGAAAATTGCGACAGTAACATTCACGATATTATGTTCAACTAAATAACAGAGAAATGTATTGATTTAGTCCAAAGGATTTGTTTTATTGTAATACGACAAGTTGACGCCATTTTACCTAGTGGTAAACAATGTGTATATAATCCTGATGCAAAGACGACCACCGACGAATCTATAATTCATCATCAGTCATCGGTGTCATGCCAGCCCGCTCAAATGTGTCTTCACGTTGTATTTAAAGGCTTCATGTTATTGGGCCAAGATATGTTATACCAAACTTCTTTGTTCGTACCGAAGTGGAGGTTATTTATTGTGAATGGATCAACATGTGGACAAAGGGGCATGATAGAATCAAGTTACACAGCTTTTTAGAACTGAATAATGCGTAACTGGAATATAGTAGACCAGAATCTAAACATTTACTCTGCGACTGCGGTTGTCCATTCGAATTTCCCGTGTAGCTTTAAATATACCCCCAATAGGCATATTCTAATTATTGGTATGTCAACTGACGCAAAACAAAAATTGATGAAAAGGACGGCAGTGCACAAAGTTCATATGTGATTCACAAATATCTTTAAACCTCAAGAGAAAGTATACAAAACTATTATAGGATCTATTCTGACATAAGATCTGAATGTTGAACAAAAAAAAGCTACAAAAGAGGTTATATGAGGTATGGGATTTTAAGATTTTGTATAGTGTAACTAAAAATGATAAGATTCGAGAATATTAAAGAGGGCCTAAAAATAATATAGTTTTATATTGTAAACTTATTTTTTCCTATTTTGTATGTATGTATTAATATTGTTTAACATTGTATAAAAATTAGTTCGAGTTGATAGAATAAGCAAGCTGTGTTTACTATTAAGATTCTACATCCTAATATAAAAATGTCAAAGGTAAAAGTATAGAACAAGTCGATGTAACAAATACTGTAAACCAATTTATGAAATACAATAAAATTAGTATATATTTTAGTTAACAACTTAACAAGATTAAATAACAGATTTCCATATACAAAGTTAATTTAGGAAATATAATAACATAGTAATCATATCTGCTCTTTGACAAGGTTAATAGTAATCGAATCGACTGTTGATAGTCGCATTTTTAGTAACATGCTGCCCTCGAAGAAGCCATCCGTACCCGGGTTGAGGAGGCCTATTACTAAGAATTCTGTCATCGGCATCTTTGAACTGAGCCAAGAACATACGCCTCGGCCTATTAGATTTATTTGGTGTACTACCATGAACTAACATATATGAGAATATGACGATATCACCGCGGTCAGCAATAACGGGTGTTGCATTCGCGATCGGGAACTTAGTCTGAAATAAATATATTATATAGGAAACAGTCTCATTTTAACTAATTCAAGTAAATTCTTGTATTACGAGGTAGACTTGTTCAATATTTTTGTAGAAAAAAAAATGAGCAGGCTCGATTCTGTAAATAAACAGTACTGTCTAAGGGTGTTGTTAGTTACATATTGAGGCAAGAAATGTCTAAGTACTCAAAATATCCTATTATTGTATGACCTTTGCTAAAACTACGGTTTTTTTAGTTTAAAGATAAATAGAATTAGCTGTTAGCATCCGCGGAATCTCTTTTAGCTTAAATTGTATTTCTTACTAGAATCACGTATAGGTCAAGTATGGATCTGGCAGTCCTAGATAGAAATAGAGATATGAACGTGTTATGACTAATATTAAGTTTTAGCCTCATACCTGATCGACATAATGATATTCTCCTTCCTTAGCACCGACATCTTCTAGTGGACCTAACTTGTGTGATCCTGGGTACACAAATAAACCACCGTTTTCAGGACTTGCGGCATCCAGGTGAACGAAAACAGCCACGAGTGAGTCATTTTTATAAGGGAAATATGAATAATCCTGAAATATAGATAAATAAAATGAATACGGATTATTTACAGGACCAAAGAAATTTCGCAATGTTTTTAAAATACATATAGAATAGATTTATAAACTTACCAAAAAGTCTTTATATCTATCTGGTTTTGAATTAACATAATTTGTCTATATAATATTTAAATCTGATTTATATATGTATAAGCGTAAAATTAAAGATTCTACATAAATTTGCTACATTGAAATAAAAATCTGTTATTGAATACGGCCACAGTTAATATCTTTTTTAATTATTAACTGCTGTTATTAGCTGATTTAACATTACCAGTTTTAATATTTAGATTAATTGTGATCAGTTTGTGTCAAATAATTCTGAATTGATTGAAACCATATATGAGAAAGTTTAGAACAGTTTTTTTTTCTTGTTGGACTGAATCTAGTAGAAGAATCGTTACTAATAAATAAATAATTGATCTGTTCGTTTATATGTTAAAATTTAGCGTAAGAAAGAGAACTACAAAATAATTACAACAATTACACAAACAACCCGATTTACTATAAATTAAACTAAGCGCTTATCATGGATTCGCTTACACTTAATATTTTAATACACTTCTTTATACATAACTCCCCATAGACTACGTCTTTGTTTTTTAAGTTTATTACTATACTCATAACAGATTGGTGTCAAAAATATGTAAATTATATTTCGTTCGAATTGACAGTGATTTTGAGTATACGTACTTGGTGCATGGGATAAGAACCACCCTTTTCTGGAGGCTTATAATGTGCTTTCGTATGATGCAAGGCGATATTTTTAGTCTCCATTACATCTTCTAAAGCATCAAGTAGATTCTCGTCATATAAAAATTTACCGAACACTGCATGGTGGTGTTGTAAATTATGAATTCCTTTAACCTGTAAAGAGTATTACGTAATATTTCAACTCACAATGTTAACTTGCTTATAAAATACTTTTAATACGGATTCAGTATTTAACTGAATAAAATTATGTGACTACGCTTAATGAACTTAATAAGATAAAAACAATTTAGGATGACATTAAATAACTCATATTTTGAACTGTTTGTTGAAAATTTGTAATTTTATAACGAAATAGTATAACCACCAAAAAATAGACTTTTGAATTATTGATATTTATAAAAGACGTCTAATAAACATAATTGCGCTGATCTCGGATAAAAACTCTAAAAAACATAATGAAGTAACATATTTTCGTAAAATTAGTATTACGCCACCCTAATACAAAGTCAAACTATTATTTTATATTAATACAACATACTTTATAAAATACAAGGATGTTAAAACGTTGTACTCTTTAGAAAAAAAACGCAAAAAAAATAAATTATACTATAAATGAAAGGAAATCGAATAAGTATAGGGATATAGTAAGTAGTATTTTTCACATGGGATATCGGATCTCAAGTGAATAGTCTTAGTTTTTTTTTTTATTTTTTTTTTTCGAAAGGACCTACACTGTTAGCCTTAGGGGCTTTTACAGCTTCACCTGAACTAGTGGGGCGAGCGCGGATGGCGCTCAAACCCGCGGGGCAACTCGCACAAGGGTGCACTAGTGACCGAACCTCGGCTTGGGCTGTTGCCGAATCGCGTATGAGAGAAAACGAACGCGGTACTATCTATTATGAGAGAACGTTATAGTAATAAGAAAATAAAGTGAAAGTCTAAACTAACTGATCCCCTTAGGGATCTGATAAAAAGCTTATTTTAGATTGTACTGTGCAACGCGAATAGTCTTAGCATAAATAGTCACTATATATCTTAACACAGAAAACAAACTCACAGTATACGGCATATCGTGTTTTCTGTTATTAACATCACTACCAATCCACAAGCTTTCAATCGCCTCCATATTTTTTCTTTTAAACAACGCATCATACTCCGTAACCATTTCATTAAGTTCTTCTTCTCTTATTAAATTCTTCAAGAGAATAAATCCATTGTCCTTGTAAAATTGCTTCTGTTCTTGTGTAAGTCGACCCATATTACTTTAACCGTTTTAGACTCAATGTATCGAAGGGGCTCGAATCTAATCGACCACTAGTGGTTAATTTTGTCTTTTGTATTTAAATAGTAGACAGATCATACGAATACGCCATTGAATAAATAACGTATAGACAAACAACTTCCTAAATGTTTGAATACTGTTGTAGGTGAGCACTTAAATAGAATAAAAATTGCCTTCATTCATGATTTTTGCTTAGAATATCGTCAATTTATATTCCTCATGCACATGACAATGTGCTCCTTATGAAGATGTAATATATCTCTCTAGATATTGATAGAACCCTAGTTAAGTAATTTTGTTTTCAAAAGACCAACTGTATTTTTTTTTTCAAAAAGGTAATAAAGATGCATACGCTTTCGACGTTTCTTATAATATGACCTATAAGCTGATTAGAAGATAAGCTACCTCACATAGTGTAAACAACCTACGGATAATATCTTAGGATGATCAGAAGTGTAGTCAGGATTCCGGACTGATGGTTTCGACAAAGGAAAAACTAAGAGTATTTTTTACTCTAGCTTGGTAAAATGACTTCGAAAACCTTAATGGTAACTAAGATAAACTTTGAAACTTAAGGTACATCATGCTATGTTCATGAATATGACTATTACGAATATTTGTTTATAGCTTCTATACGTGTAAGATAAGTAACATATTGGTTCGGAGATATTCTGATTAAATAGGCAATAATTGGTTTAGGTTTTCCATGGATACTATCACTAATAAAAGTGATGCAAAGCTCTAAATATCAAACTTATAGCTATTCACGCGAACTTGTAAGCAGTAGACTATTTTACTTCTCTTGCTTACCTTGCAGCTATGCTGATATAAGTGCCTTCGCCTTGCATTGCTTCTTGACGAACCATTTTCAGTTGAGTTTTTCAAATGATCCTTAAACCCCTATTAGCACCCTATAACACCCCTTAAACCTTACTAATATTATAAATGCAAAAGTGACTTTGTTCGTTTGTTACACTTTCACACATAAATCGCTGAAACGATAATGATGAATTTTAGTATAGAGATAGATCGGACCTTGGATATGGTGATCTGCTGCTTTTTCTGGTGAATTACTTTTTTGGAAGTGAACCAAATAGAGGGATAAACTTTGTATAAAACTTTTTGTGGCCTTATCCGATTTGTTTGTTTAAATAAATATTCATGCAAGCAAAGCCGCGGGTAAAAGCTATTTTATAGTCAAACTAAAAGACAAACTCGCTAAAACATTAAAAGTATGCTCATGGAAAGCAAATAGACACGTAATGGAATGACCTAACGCAGACATTAAATATTTTTTTTGTTAATTTTAAGATGCAGGCGAGCTACGAGCGAGGCGTGTGAGACTCATTGGGTAAGAGATACCCTGAAATACCCATTAAAACACACCACGACGATCCGCATTCTCTCCCATTACCAAAGACCAAGAACTGCTTACATACTCTCTGACAGAACTACTATCGCAATTTATATCATTGTATAACCCCATAGATCTTTACATTACTTAAAATTGTGCAGTCTAATCATGAGAAGAATTCTACTACTATGATAAATGTATGAAGATGATATTCTGCATAACTATTTTTTTTTCTTGTAATACGAGTACGTTTACAATGTTAAGGTCCCATAGGTCAGTGTAGAATCGAAACACAATCAGGGGAATAAGACCTTGTAATTTTAAGATTAAGTAGTATATTTATTAATTTGAAATATAGTTTGTAGGTATACACGGCTTAATATTCACTATAGAGCAACGAAAGACAACTATTTTCCATGTGATAAGCTGATAACTGCGTATTTTTTATCTCTGTTATTATTTTATTTTAAAATGAATTATTTTAACGTCTTCAAGTTAAAATGTCAAAAGTAATCATTAGATTTTAGTAATTCACATGTTTTTTTATTATAATACAAAGTAATATTTATGCTGACTAATTTATATGCATATGTCGCATAGTTGGATTTAATTGTTATTGCATAGTAGCATAGTTGGATAATTTACGTAGAGTAATAAATGAACTAGAATTACAAGTAGATAATCAAAAAGTTGCAGAGATACAAATACTTTACAATAATTTAATAGGAAATAGTCCTAAAGTGTGTCAGCTACCAGCCCCTATAAAATATACAGATTCAAATACTAAGTCTGGTGATGAACAGCTACAATAAATGAAAAAAGTATAGAAGGATAAATAAAATAATTACGAAATATAGAAAAAACCCTAAATGCAGTAAAAATAATAGATTTTTACTTAAGGAGCACAAGTAAAAACGCAAAAAGTAAAAACAAGTAAAAAAGACTTAACGAGGACATTACATTTTTTTTTGTTAATTTGTAAGATGCAGGCGAGCTACGAGAGAGGCGTGTGAGAGACATTGGGTAAGAAATACCATGAAATACCCATTAAAACACACCACTACGACCCGCATTCTCTCCCATTTCCAAAGACCAAGAATTGCTTTCACACTGCTTCGACTCTGTGGCAGTTTTTTTTTTTTTTAATTGACATACGCTGTTAGCCGTAAGTGCTTTGACATCTTCACCGAACTTTTTGGGGCGAGTGCTGAGGGCACTTAGCTCCGAGGCAGCGAGCGCAAGGGTGCCAGAATGGCCGAAACTTGGCTTGGGCTGCTGCCGGAAAAACAAACAAGGATCGTGGGGGTAGCCCCTTACAGAACCGTGTACTTAACGTGTAGGTGTGCATGGATGGTATGCGGTGTGATGATGTACTTTCAGTGATGTAGAGTGTCACTGTATCGCGCGAGCAGAGTCACTTGAGGGCTCCTATCCGGAGGATCGAACCTAGGCTCAAGCGTCTGAAGAGGGAGGCCGCGGCGCGTGTGCGGGAGCGAAATTAAGCGCTCGGCCTCGGTGGCGAGGGCGGGGTTTACCGGGCGTGTACGCGGACACGTACGATTGGTGGAGACGGTAGGAAGAAGTGCGTCATTATTTTATCGACGGGATCAGTGAAGCAATTACGTGGCCGGCGCGCGAAACCTTTGGCGTGCGGATTAGCATTGTAGCTCACTGCGTGTGCTATTTTGGTGTTGGGATGAACTTCGGCTTTTTCAAAGAATTGCTTTGTGAGGTCTTTGATATATGCATATATGGACGGAATATCCATATCTTTGTGGAGATCTGCATTACGGACGTACGGAGGGGCTTGGACGGCTATACGCATGAATCTATTTTGCAGAACTTGTAGTTTGTGAAGGGTGGTGTGCGAAGCGTGAGCGAATACGGGGCAATTGTAGGTATGTATGGGATGGATGCATACTTTGTATATTGTGAGCTTATGTCTGAGTGACATTTTGCTCTTAGAGCAGGTTAGATTGCGTAGTAGAGCCATAGCTGTGGTGGCTTTTTTCTGTACATAATCTATACGTTTGTTAAAGGTGAGATGTTTATCTAAAACTACACCAAGGTATTTAGTTTGGTTAGCCCAGGGGATATTGACACCAAAAAGATGTATTGTTCTTTTTATATTCTTCCTCGCGTGAGGATCGAACATAATAGCCGCGCTTTTGTCTGGGTTTATTCCTATGCGCCTAGGACCATAGGACATTTGAGGCACCAGGACCCGAACGTAGACACAGCCCTTTGGACGCGGTAGAATAAGTGAATCCTATTTCTGCCTGAGCTGAAGATGACCGTCTCGTCTGCGTAAGAGCCTACTGCGGCGTCAGGGAATTCGGGGATGTCACTAACAAACAGGTTGAAGAGGCAAGGCGCTAGGATAGAACCTTGCGGGACCCCTGATCTTATTGAATGTGGTGAGGATAGAGTTCCGTCCGCTTTATAGCAGAAGGTACGGTCTGATAGGTAAGCGAGGATTATGCGGACTAGTCTGTCCGGGACTTGAAAGAGATTGAGTTGAAATATGAGGCCTTCGTGCCAGACCTTATCGAAAGCTTTGGCTATGTCGAAAAATACGGCAAGCGTGCGCCTAGGACGGCGTGGCTCCGTGAAATTTGAGAGAATATGCTCCGTGAGGCAGAGCACTTGGTGGGTACACGAGTGCTTCGGTCGAAAGCCGAATTGCTCGTGTGGTAAGAGACATTTCTCTGAGACAATGGATTGAAGTCGGTTCAGAAGGAGCCGCTCGTATATTTTACCTAACGTATTGAGGAGGCTAATTGGGTGGTAGCTTTCTGGGAGAGATGCCTTTTTCCCGGATTTGTGGATACCTATTACCGTTGCCTTTTTCCAGGCGGCTGGAAAATGGCAGTGAATTATGGCCGCATTGAAGATACAGACCAGAAGAGCTATAAGTTTATCAGGGAGAAGTTTTAGGGCTTCGTTCCTGATTCCATCTGGACCAGGGGCTTTCCTTGGCTTAAGGCGTTTTATGATCGCAACAACTTCGTCATTTGTGACCGGGTCTAAATTTTCAACTGGTGGGGTCTCTCTTACTGATTGAATTGTTCGATTGACCCTCCCGATGTGTCCGGGATCTATGGTATGATATTCATAGGAATTGGGAGAACACTGTTGTTTGAGAGTGGTAGCGAGATATTCTGCCTTGTCTATACTTTCGAAGGCGGGCAGATTGCCGGGGCCTCTATCCAGCGGTGGCATTAAGGACGAGTAGCTGCTCTTTTGTTTACGGATAAGATCCCAGAAGGCAAGATGAGATGGTTTGATTTCCTCTAAAAGACTGTCCCATCTTTGACCGCGGAGTTCGGAGATACGAGTTTTAACTAATCGTTGTAAGTTACGTAGCCGTACGCGATTTTCCTCCGTCGGATAAGAATCATGGGCGCGAGTCGCGACGTTATTTTCCGTGATCAGTCTTCGAATGTCATCAGGGAGTATGAAGCGGCGATCGTTTGCCGCCTTTACCTCTTTCGAGGTTTCGCTGATGGCATTCTGGAGGTGACCGACCAGGGAGTCAATTGCCACATCGGCATCGGTCACAGACTTTATCTCGTCGGGGATCCTATCTAAGAAAGGGGAGAAGACATTATTTGAGAGATAGTTTTTGAGCTTTGGATAGTCAGCCACTTTGACTGAAGCAGGTGTGTGGTCACCCGGGTGACCTAGTTGCAGAACTACTGGGCGGTGATGGGAATCTAGTTCATGTACTACATCGATTTGTCGTACCTGAAGCGCGATCCCTTTTAAAATAGCTATGTCTAAAACTGAACGGCGGCAGTTAGCTTAATAATGAGTTGGCTCAGAAGGAGCAATTACGTCGAACGTAAGCGTATTTTCTAGCCAGTATAGTGTCCTACCATTAGTGGTACTACACGGGTTGTTGTATTGAATGTGCCCGCTGTTTAGATCGCCAGCCACTATAACAGAGTCACCGAGCGCGAAAAGCGTCTCCAGATCCGACTGGAGGAGAGTTTTATTAGGCGAAAGGTACGCGGAAACGATAAAATAGTGGGATGACCGGTCATACCCACTCTACATACTGAGACTTCTAAATTTGTAAGTTCGGGAGGATCTATTGGCATGCAATATAGTGACTTTCTGTAGTATATGAGCGTGCCGCCGCCTCTTACACCGGTACGGTCATTTCTTACTATCTTGTAGTTCGCAATCGTGGGATTTCGAACGCTCGGTTTTAGTAGTGTTTCTTGTACAAGAAACACGTCTATCTGTCGCTGCTTAAGGAAGCTAGCTACTAAGTCTCGTTGGGGTTTCAAGTTACGTGCGTTAAAAAAGGATATAGAAAGGCCACGGGGTCTGATCTTATCCTCCATTGCGAATTTATTTAGGGGAAGCGTTGCACGGTCTTTGCAATGCCTGGGAAGCACCTAATAGCTTTAAGACGGCCTAGATCCTGACTAGCACTGAGCATTTCGTCGAATGCGATGATGTCCTCTACTGAATTTTGGTCAAGAAGTTCAACGAGCCAGTCGATCCCTATTAGACCAATGGACGGGCCGGACGTAGTGGAATGTGAGGGTTTGGCCTTTGGAGGCTGCGGTGGGGGCGCCCATGAGTGGTTTTCTAAATATTTGACGCAACGCGGGTTGATAAAGCAGTTGCGAGCGGAATGGCCGTATGCTTGACAGTTATGGCATTGAGTGGGGGGTATGCCTCTTATGGGGGATCTCTACAACTATGCCGGAGAGGCCGCAGATGGATTGAAGGGAGAAAATTTCTTTCCCTTCCTTGGATCGGTCCAAAGTGACTAGAACTAGGTCGTATAGTTTTTTTGTTATATTATGGTACATTCGATGTACCTCGTGGACCGGGAAGTGTTGCTCCTTAAGGGAGGCCAGGATTAGCTCCTCGGGGAGCTCTTTAGCAACACGTCTAAGAACGACGCGCAGAAGGCCCTCTTCTTCAGTTGTGTAGGTATAAAACTGGTGTTTTCTTTCACGGAGAAAGGCCGTTAAATTCTTATATTCTGTAATAGACAGGACTTTAACCTGTATCCCTGAAGGGGTGCTGGTGGCCCTAGTGTATGCAATTTTCCTTGAGTTGAGCTGGGCTGAGATGCTTACCCAGGAAGCCTTATCGCAGATCGTAACGGGGGGCGGTGGGCGTACCGCTTTCTCAGTCGAGCTAGCGGATGTGGGAGGTTGGGTCATTGGGGTATAAGCGTTCTCGAATGCAGTAGGGACGCGCCTTGTTTTTGCGGCTGCAGTTTTAACTGTTGAGGGTGATAGCACCCTCTTGTTCTTGGCCTTGGTGACTATTATAAAGTCGGCTTCAGGATTGCTTTCAGCTTCCAAATCGAGGTCCCTCATTTCAGCCTCGTTTTCGGGGGTCGGGTCGGGGGATAATAGCGAGAAAGAGTTCGCCGTGGGTATTGACCGTGGTGCGTACGATATTTGCTCCTCGAAAGGACGAGGCGCAAGCGTGGGGGTGGGAGTCGCTGAAAGTGACTGTGTACTTGTTATGTTGACAGCAGGTGCCTGCGAGTGAATTAACACAGGCGAGCGGGATCGGGAGCGCGAGTGTGGAGATGCTGAGCGACGCACCGGTGCTGACGCTGCTGTAGATTGGGTGCGGAGGGGTAGTAATGTGGATGGGGGGGACGCCGGTCGAGCATGAGTTGCTGCATTCGCCGCGGTCGGTGGGGTGCGAACGCGTTGGACTGGTTGGGAGGTGAGGAACGCCTTGAGCAAGTCTGGTTGCTCTCTACCTATGAAGGCACGTAGCCTTAAATATAAGTCTTCCGGACGATTGGCCATGGTCCGGATGTAGGGCTTGGGGTGAGAAAATTTGCTCGTAATCCTAGGAAGGGCAGGAGGGCGCGGTTAGCAAAAAACTAACGAACTATCCCAAGTTCGGAGAAATAACGTTTAGTACAATCAAAAACACGTGCAAAATCAGAAAGAAAAGGAAAAAAGAAAAAAAAAACAGTAATAATATCTATGGCCTGGCCTGTAATAAAAGGCTTAAGGGAAAGTAAGTTTTACCTTTGTTGGTAGCCGGTGACCGGCGTACTTACAGTGTCGGCACTTTAATCACTGCACTAAATTCACAATGACGAAAAGCAATACTTCGAATTCGCAATAATAAACTAAGATATCTCTCAATATAAACTTGACACGATAACCAAACAATAGGTTGAAATTAACAAAGGACTATCGGTAACACGAACTGAAATGTCGGCAACAATAGACGGATTATTGCCGATAAGACGTAAGAACAGCACAAAAAACAATAGGTGGCGCGGTAAGACGCAGTGCGATCGGTTTCGAGAACAATCAACGATAGCTCACGGACACGTCCGTTCACGACCGCGGTTGAAATCGAACACCTCTGTGGCATTTTTTTTTTTTCGAATGGACCTACGCTGTTAGCCGGAGGGGCTTTTACAGCTTGGCAGGACTTTTTGGGGCGAATGCTGAGGGCACTCAGCCCCGAGGCAGCGGGCACAAGGGTGCCGTTGTGGCTGGCCCTTGGCATGGACTGCTGCCGGAAGAGAAAATATTATATAAAATAATAAGAGCTGGCCTACTGGAGTAGACCTTTAGATAAATTACTAATTTGTGAAATGTTAAAAATACTAATTGTTAAGAGAGGCAAGGAAGTCGGTGGAGTGGATTGTACTGTACTGTTTTAAGATTGAGTTATCGGTGTTGGATGGACGTAGTCTTCGCATTAAAACGCCCATGAACTGTATGAATCTGACTGTGAACAGAGGAACCATTATTAAAAATTAAAAAGGCAAACAACTGGCAGGGCCACAGGTTTTTGGTCCCTTACAGAACCGTGTACTTAGCGTGTGGGTGTGCACGGATGGTATGCAGTCTGATGTTGTATTCTCAGTGTTGTAGAGTGTCACTGTATCGCGCGAGCAGAGTTGCTCGAGGGCTCCTTTCCGGAGGATCGGACCTAGGCTCGAGCGTCTGCAGAGGGAGGCCGCGGCGGGTGTGCGGGAGTGAAATTAACCGTAAGGCCTCGGCGGCGAGACCTGCGGTTACGCGGGCGTGTGCGCGGACACGAACGGTTTGAAGAGACGGCAGGAAGGAGCGCGTTTTCCCTAGTGATGTCGTCTACGGGATCGGTGAAGCAGTTTCGTGGTCGGCGTGCGAACCAAACGGCTTGAGGATTTGCAGTATAGTATCCTCTGTGGCAGAACTACTATCGCAATTTATACCATCGTGTAACCCTATAGATCTTTACATTACTTAAAGTTTTGCAGTCTAATCATGAGAAGAATTCTACTACTATTATAAATGTATGAAGATGATATTCTGCATAACTATTTTTTTTCTTGTGATACGAGTACGTTTACTATTTCGCTTAATTTAAATGTCGGCGGAATACATATTTCACTCAGTTCAGAGGTAGTAACTGCTTTCCAAGATTACTTCACTAATATACCTTTACAAGTAACAAAGAATATAACTTCATCAGCCCATGATGCCGCAGCAATTTAAAAAAAAATTGTGCGCCTATAAATAGAAAATTTAATTTTAAAATAATAAGTGCAGCTGAAATAATTAGGGCTTTCAATCATTTAAATTTGAAAGTGCACTGAAGACATATGGGGAATGTCGGTAATAGTAGTTATGTCCTTGATTGTGAATATTTCACCACATTTGGCTAATATATTTAATCAGTGCATACCAAAAATAAATTTTTCCTTATTTAATGAAAATAAGTCAATTAGTTCCTTTATTTAAATCAAGCTGCAGAAGTAGTCTTGGAAACTACAGACCTATTTCTGTACTTCGTCGTTAAGTAAAATTTTCGAAAAGATTGTGCTCAAGCAATTTTTAGAATATTTCAAAGTACAAAAGTGTCTGGATGGTCTACAGTTTGTTTTCATAAAATCAAAATCTACTACAGTGTAGTTCAGTGATTTGTCTAAGGCCTTTGACTGTGTTGACCATAGTACACTAATCCTTAAATTAAAACACTATGGTGTTTGTGGACCTTCTCTAGACCTCATAGTCTCTTAAAAGATCGATGTCGCAAAGTTAGCATAAATGGAGTAATCTCTGCGGGATCGTTAGCACAAATTGTTGTCCGGCTGGCCTCCATATTAGGGCCGTTTTTGTTCCTGGTATATATAAATGACCTTCTGCTAATGGTGTACAACTGCGCTGACATAGTTCTTTTTGCCGACGATACTTCACTTATATTTAAAGTGAAAAGGACAGGTTCAGAGGTTAGATGTGTAAATAATACTTTAAATAAAATGTCTGATTGGTTTGCGATAAATAATTTACTGCTAAATGCAGACAAAACTCAATGTATTAGATTTACCTTGCCTAATGTTCCACGGGTTGACACTAGAGTCTAAATCGTAGGGGATTTAGTAGGCTTAGTTGATAGTACTTTGTTTGTGGGTATCACGCTTGATTCAAAATTACAATGGGGTCCACACATAAAAAAAATGGCGGGAATGTTAAGTTCTGTTGCATTCGCTGTTTGTAAGATTCGACAGCTGACAGATAATGCCACTGCTAGATTAGTCTACTTCGCTTACTTCCATAGCTTAATGTCTTATGGTATTTTGCTGTGGGGGACAGCAGCTGAGGTAGACACACCGTATTTCTTTTACAAAACCCGCAGTTCGAGCCATTTACAATATGAGACCTCGCGAATCATTAAAGACTAAGTTTCCGGAATTCGGTAATTTAACTCTGCCCTCCCAATACATTCTTAATAGTTTAATGTATGTCCGTGAAAACTCGCATAATCTGAATTGTGTTCAAGACCGGCATGACTTAAATACTAAAAATCGTGACAAACTGGTCACCCTATATTTTAGACTCAGTAAGATTAGTAAATGTTTTTTAGGTAATAGTGTTAGGTTTTATAACAAAGTCCTAAAACATATTACTGATTTATCGGATAGTAAGTTCAAGCACCATGTCAAGCGGGTTTTAATGTCAAGAGGCTATTACAGAATGGATCAATATGTGAACGATGGTGATGTTTGAAGTTGACATCCCTCTTTGTGTATATGCAAAAAGGTATTGTAATTGTATTTAAGCTAGTATCTTTAAAAAAGATACAAACACAGAAACATATATATATACCAGAACGAGTTTCTTCCCGGTTCTTCTCGACGACAGGATTACTTTCCGAACCAGTAGTAGTTTTGACGTTCATAAGCGCCTTTCCAGGGCGTAAATTGAATAAAGATTTTTTGATTTGATTTGATATGATTATACTATAACTTTTGCTAACTTTATCTAATACGATAGCTTTTGTTGTCGTATTTATATCAGCTGTATTCTGGTCATAAATCGATTAAAAAATTGTAAAAATTCATTATAATAAAATAAAAAGTCATATTAGTTAATTAATATGAAATTTATTTATTTTAAAAAATTAAATAAAAATTAATTAATTTTATTATGTTTATTCTGTTTATAATTCAGATTTAATTATATAGAACTTTGCTTTGGGTTCTTCATTAATCGCAACTTCTAAGGTTTCTTCCATCAAATACGAATAATCTTAAATTGTTGTATCTGCAAGAAATATCTAAAACCGAACTCAGTGTATTCATGCTTAAAATATTTTAGAAACGCTCCGTAAGCCCACCATGAAGTTTTTAGTATTGGCAGTTCGTAAATAAATTTATTACAGACTGCTAATAATGCGGGAAAGTAGTATATAGTAGTAGTAGTATATTCAACTTTATTTTACTTTCGTAAAATAGAAGACGCTATTGGGTAAAATTACGTTTTCGTTTTAATTAAATTCAACTTTACACTTTGTAATCAATAACCCTTTAGAGTTGAAACACTTTATTAATGGGAGTCAAATGCACACCACGTAGATAATAAAATAATTGAACGACGTTTATTCCAGAATACACAAAATCAAAATGGCTTTAGCCTTGCTTATAAGGCCATCGTTGCGAT
Organism: Actias luna; assembly: GCA_039707435.1. Classification (NCBI taxonomy): domain Eukaryota; kingdom Metazoa; phylum Arthropoda; class Insecta; order Lepidoptera; family Saturniidae; genus Actias; species Actias luna. Next base: position 7,240,021 of record JAZHAC010000002.1, on the reverse strand, counting down.
ATAACTACTGCTGCTACTATTTTGCATCTACAGTACAACCTCTATATGTAGAACAAAAATTCGAGTTATAGAGTTTTCGACTTATAGAGAAAGGAGGTTTTGATGTTTGAAGCGAAGGGAACAAAACGTTTTTTCAAGATTTGGAAGTTTTCAACTTATCGAGGTTCCACTTAACGAGGTTCTACTGTATTACCTAACGCCCCTATATATAAATCTATACTACTATATAAATCTATAAGATCTCTCTGTTGACTTTATTTTCTTGACAATTTTTATGATGAATTCGTTTTAGGAACCACTCAGATAAATTCTATTATTTATGACTGTCTGAATGACAGAAGAGAGAACTACTCCCACTAGAGGCATATTCGCAAAATTTTTTGTGAAACTCATGAACGCGTAAAGTAGCCGTGGGTAATCAATCCAGCACAATCGTCTCAATATTTTTCAAGAGTGCAGAAGGTATGCGAAGTAGGATGTTACCACATAAAAACAAAAAAAAATTAGATAACATCTTTAACTATAGAATTCTAATTGAACGTTAACCTATTAAAGACCTCTATACAGGATAGTAATTGATAATTGTATTATAACGAGTTGACACCGTTATTTTATTTAAAGAATTCATTATTTGCCACAGTTACATAACCAGAATATGTGGGCAGTCAAAGGGTATCGACGGAATAACATTACGACCTTGCATTATCATGTTAAACATAAAATAATTAAATGGTTATATGTAAACATAAAGCAAAAAAACCAAGTGATTCTCTTTAATCTAAATCTTTAATAAGTTATCTTGTATTATAAATCGAAATAATTACAGTAATAAAAAAAAACCAATGATACCCTAAATAAATGATAAATTTCGTTTTGCTCTCAAAGATGTTTAAAAATATGTCTAGTATAATGTAAATTAAGGCTATTAGCTAAAATACTTAACATATTCAATAGAATACCTGAAGCTGTAAGGAAATTAAATCATAACTGTAAATTATTCACCTTACTCGTTTGATGAGTATTCAATATAAATAACTATTATGATGTCTCACATTATTTCTCCCTCTCTCCTCTTTTTCATAACCTAGTAACTTATCCTCGTTGTTAAAGATCATTAGCTACTACCATTAGTAAGTAAGTTTATTTTATATTGATTACAGTATCCTAACAAAACTGTGAACTCGTTTTTAGAACTTTCCAGAGTCTCTTAACATCTCAGATCACAGTATGGTTCAAGCTATTTATATACTAAATCACATCACTTATTTACAGCAATCAAGTTATATTAGACTAATTACTAGCTATATAATAAAATCCACAATATTATACTTAAAAATTTACTACATGATAGACTACGTCCTTCCCTCCAAAATCTCTAATAAGTTACCACGTGTTGGTTTTTATCGACATTTTTTTTGTATAGGTTGTCCCTATCGATTGGGATACGAAAAGTCAAAGGTATCTAGACCATGCAGCCAAGTCAGATGTTGTTTTTTTAATGCAGACGATACTTTCCTCAACAAGATAGTGAGTCTCTTGTTGAAGCTCTCTTGGGTGTTTTTGTGGCAACTAATATATCATGTTCCGAATGATTATTCACAATTCACTTCACCTATGCTCTTCCGCTACACTATATTACGAAAAAGGTTACCTTAATTTACACGATTTGTATGGCTGAACAATTAAGTATGTGAATTAAAATTAAAATAACAACATGACAGACCAAGATCCCGCTAGAAACTCTTTTTTATCGACAAAGGTTTTTTTAAACATTTTTTCCTTTTTAAGGTAGAGGCAAATGTAATGATATTTTTAACTCTCTGGTAACTGGGACCGCAACATGAATATTTTATAAAAAAGCCCCTCTATTATCTTGAACAGCTACCGTTTAGACTGAAGTAACGTTATTAATTGTATTGATTCTTAAAATATTAATTTGACCTGAAAATTATACTACTGAAAATATACAATTTTAAAAATATATTCACAAAACATAAAATTAAAGAACGGTTTAAGTTCAACGGTTAAAGTTAAAAATTAAAATAATATTTAAACAATAATTTTGCAAAATTTGAACCATATACATGATTTAGTACAGTAGAGTATCCAGGAGTCCAGACTTACTGTAGATACCCGAAAAGGAAAATGTTAACGTCTAGATACACGAAGGTATATTGCCAGTGCATGTGAACACGCTCGACAATGGAAACTACAGAGAAAACAATGAGTTATGATTAGCTAGCCACGAACATATTCTAAACATATTCCTGTTTCGACGTTTATTGTTGTGTAATACCTGAATATACATCAGGACAGTAACTTCTCAATTTGCTTAAAACTATGTTTTAAACTTCATTGAACATTTGTATTTATTTGGCCTCGACTAGAAATAGATCATATATAAGTGTTTGATTTATAGATTTTTTTTTCTCTTATGAAGAGTACTTCATTTTAAAGAAAGCAGTTTTTTTTGTTTGTCATGATGATAGCTGGTAGTGTGTACGAACCCCGCGTCAATGGATGTGAGTTCAATCCCTGCAATAAGCCTGAATTTAGTAGTGAGCTGCGTACGAGTGCTTCGCGTGTCATACTTAGCTGGCTAACTACTCCTGTTTTCCGTATGCTATGTTCACATATAAATTACTACCTATAACAAATACTTGGTAAGCAAAAAATCTTGTCGCTGTGTCAAAAGACTCCATACATCCTTGTCTTGTATCTGTGGCTATAAAGAGCTAAGCTAAGCTAAGTAACACAGTTAAAACGGTCTAATTCGATGTGGTTTCTTAATTTTATAAATATATTTATAGAAATCCTAAATTCTAAATTTTTATAAAAGTCAGTTGTAATGAAATTTTGTGCACGATAGTCATTTCATTTATAAATTCCACGACTATTAAGTTATAAGAATAGTTAATAATTGTTTTAGAAATCATAAATTAGTAATAAGTAATGCTTATATGCGACATGTTTTCATTCAAACCCGCGAAAAGTTAAACTTAGTGCTGGGCCAGGGCAAGTTTTTAAATGGAATGAAATCCAATTATGTATCTGTCTTGCTTCTTTCTTTTAATATATACCCATTGTGCATACAAACATGAAACTTGAATTGATTTGTTCACGTTCCATAGGTAATGTTACAAAGTCGTATGCTCTTATTCAAAATACCGATAAAAAAGTATCTACTTCTTAAGTTTTTTCCAATACGCTTCGTGTATAGGCATAAATTACTATCTGACATAGTTAATACTATGTTAGATAGAGTTTGTAGACAGCGGAGAAGAATGAATACACGATATATTAACAGAAAGAAGTTTATTTCCTTAGCGCCTATGTGAATTCAATAGCATGCATGAATGCATAATTTTTTACTACTTATACAGACACAAAATCATTCAATATCTTTCAATAATTAAAAATTAGTATCGTGAAAACATCGTGACAGAGTGTTTCTACAAAAATAAGCTTTCTTAAAAACTTTCAATTTATAAAAAAATCTGTAAAATGCCAGTATGTTAACCAGTATTTGTACATATGTTGCAATAAAAGTAGGTACAGTAAGGTTTTTTGTGAGATTATCATAGAATTGAGCAAATCGTAAATTCTTATTGTAATCACAAATTTCCACATTTATTATATCAGTTTGTTAGTCAGTCAGTCAGTAGTGTTATTAGACAAAAAATATAGTTAATACCTACAGAAATATAAAGACAATATTTTGCTCTGCTTTTAGAAGTGAGGCCGACTTATACCTTACAATTATAGTATGTTCTGCATATTATGAGAGTAGACCCATAAAATGATTTTACTTTCCTTACAAAGAGGAGAGTAATACTTCAAACGTTTTTTTTTTATACTTCTAAAACAATTTAAAATATGACCACCGTGAAATAGAAACCTATCTAAATAAATAATCTAAAAATTATAATTTTTACTACTCTGTGACTACTTACTGTTTTGAGCACTTAGACTCATTTCATAAATTCTAAAAGTAACTAACTGGTCTAATTTATATTTCATTTTAAGATACACTACAAACGATTTCATTGATACTAATTAAAAATCTTTTTTGAATGCAGAAAAGAATTGAATCATAAGACCATAACGTAAGCAAAATAACTGTTCCTACACATTAAATTGATATCAGTGTTTGATCTACTGTCTCTTAACGTATATTAATTTTTTTTGTATAAGTTTTGTCTAAATTATGAAACCATCAACGTTGTATTAATATAAGACTCGATTGTTATCTTCATTATGATAAATCAATATAGAGTACATAATCGAAACAAAGAATATACTACACGGTGCACAGTTCTCTTATAATATACTCTGTGGTATAGAGTGACGTCAGTGACAATTTGACAACAAGTTTGTAATTTTGTTATTCAATTTATTTACGTTTACTAAAAACATGAACGATAATGATGATGATCTGACAACATTTTGTGATTCAACGGTATTTGTTTATGCATTTACGTAATTGAAATAGAGATTCGTTTCATAAAATTATCTAACCATATCTTACAGTCATCCCTCGTGGAAGGTTGTCGTTTACCAGTTCGTATGCAAGGAGGTGAGGACTGGCCTTTAGCAGAAATTATAAGCATTAAAGAAGTACGTGGACAAAGAGGATACTATGTTCATTATGTTGACTGTAAGTAAAAACTATATAATATGTTATTTACCTTGATAACACTTTGTTATTTTTACTTGAACTTTTTAAGAAATACTTTTTAGAATCATACTATATTTTTTATTCTACATTATTTTGTCTTGAAAGTAAGAATGATTATTATTTATAATGCAAATGTATATAGAAATAAATAATAAATTTAATAAGCACAGTGCACACAGCAGAAGGTTGATATGTACAAAATAACATGAACTTATTACAACTTTTTCGTTATAAGTGGTAAAATGAAATCCCTTGAACATTTCTTTCCATTTGTGACAGTAAAATGTTGTGTTTTACTTCTATAGTGATAAAGTTTCCAGTGTTTCTGGGATTTAAAGGGATTTGGTGACAAACTTTCTAGTAAAAGGAGTGAAATCATTGATCAATGAATTGTGTAACTTGAAACATACACAAATACTAATTTTAAAAGTAATAAATGTAGAATATTTCTTTTATTTGCAAGTTATTAGTAAGCCATTGATAAGTCAGGTTTCTAGGAAATGTTTATATTTATTACTCTCCCTGCTAGTCTTGCACCAGTATTAAAAAGTGTTGTTATAGTATTGGTTTCCTATCCTAGTATACCTTCACTATTTAGTCTCGGTATAGGGTCCAAATGTCTTTATCTCCTGTGTGGTATAAATGATGCTTGGCAATGAGAGGAAATGACTTGCTTTCCACCAACAAGTGATGTCTCAAACAAAGCAGTAGAGAAAACCCATATTCTATTGTACAGCCCTTACTAGCCAAGGGGCAACATAGTGAATAGTAAAGTGATCCTGTTTCACTCATAAAAGTGACAAATGGTAGACAGTTTTAGTAGGTATTGCCAGTGGGTATATAGAGAGAACCTGTGAACACAGAGCAAGTCTCTAATCTGTAAATTAACTTCCCTATAAATAAAAAAGTATTGTCATCTAGATAATTTATACACAGATCTATATTTAGATATCACTGTATTTTCTTAATTATAGAAAATATAAGTAAAGTAATTGAATATTTTTCAGTTAATAAAAGGCTGGATGAGTGGGTTGCAGAGTCTTGGTTGGATACAAGAAAAGTTCAATTTCCTAGAAGAGATGGATCTACAACTGGAGGTACCACCACACCGAAGAAAACACATATTGGCTCAGGAGGTGGCATGATGCCTAATTTTCTTAGTATGTGTGTTTAGTTTTTTTTTTTTTGCAGGTTTGGTTTTTTTTTCTCTTAGTGTGATATCATTAAAATAGTAAGTGCACAATTGTAATGCTTTCACAAATTTCTATTAATAGTATTTCACAGTGTAGATGTATGATTGACTGATGCAAGTTCATCATATGTGTAAGAATTGTTTTACCCTTGACCAATTGTAGAGGATTGTAAAAGTGCCACATATCAGAGATTTCAAATATGTTGTGGTTTAATTCAAAATTTCATGTGCATCATTATAACAACAAATAGTTGCTTATGGCACTATTTCAATAAGTATACCTTTTACATCTTTATGTCAAAAATTCTGATGTGCATGTGTTCATAATATTATTCTCCTCCTAAACAGCTTAACAAAACTTGATGATTTTTTAAATTTCTGTATGAGATATTGTACTAATATATAGTTATTATGATGATATGAACAATATATTTTATATCACTTTTTTTTAATCCTTACATAAAAAAGGAAAGTTTAATCCCTATTTTATCAACTTTAGGGCACATCTAAGTATTTCATTTCAATGTATTCTTTATTAATCTATGTCAGATCTGCTTACTCGATTATCTAGTAGATATATAAATAGAGATCCAAATTATTTTTTTGCCTCCCAAAAATTGCAAACTATTTTATTTGATCATTTATTAAGATTTCGCTTCATATATTAATGTATAAATTCTAACTATATATGAATACACATTCGCTAATGTTTTCATTATCAATACTTTTATTCATTTACCTAAATATCAAATAATTGAATTAACTTTTGCAATCATCAATATACACATGTATGTCACTAGATCTAATGTTAGTTTTTATTAATACAATTTCTAATATTTCGTAGTTCGTTGCTGGAACTTGTCACCATTTCATGTTTTGTTTGATATTAAACTAGTTTGACTAGTAAATTATTGCCTTTTTTAGATTGGCTTCGTTTTTTAAGCTATTTCTTTTAAATTACCTTATACTTTTAAACATAGTATTTGGAACAATCTATTGATAAGGCAAACAGTGAATATCATTTAAGAAATAGTCACATTTGATTTAATGATTTATAATGACAAACAATTTTTTTCTTGTGGTACTAAGCATGAGTATTATGGAACTGTATTATTGAAACTATAGGATATCTAAAAAAATAGAGATGTACAACTCTGCTGCTGCATTCTATGCAAGGGTTTCACATAGAACAGAAGTTGAATAAGATACTGTTAAGTACTGATTTAAAATGTAAATGATGTAGATCATAAATCTCATCAAGTTAGAGATTGTAACATCTAGTGAGTCCTCTAATTTTTCATATTAATCATATACCTGATTCATGTAGTAGTTGATAATTTCACATACATATATATATGCTATAATACTAATAATAACAATACTGACAACATTAATATATACATTAGTACATATTTTATTAACAATTGGTGATTTCTTCTTGTTCTTCCTATTTTTGATGAACTATTTATTGAGTCAGTATTACGAATAATTTATGTCATAATAAACATGTAGATATCAACTTATTACCTGTCAGCATTGACAATATTTTTTTTAATAATTTTATTCTTAAGCTATTAATTAATATTCAAGAATATATATTGTTACTTAAGTCTATTACAACTTGTGTTTATGTTTTTATCTAAAATAGTAAACTTAATTGGCATTTTAAATTTTTGTCTGCAGATGATTCAGTCTGCAATGAAAGCCAGAAGTCTAATAATACAAACAGAACTAGTGCAATTACACCTGCTCAAACAAAATTACATGAGAAAACCCATTTTACCAATGCACTCAATGGTTCTGCACAAAAAAGTTTACTTGGTATGTCATTTTACAATATTATTTGTATCAAAGAACTGTAAAGCTTTATGCGCAATAGATTGGTTGTATGGTTAATGCTTATGGCATTCGACTCGCTTAATGTGTGAAGAATTAATGATACTGTTCCAGTAACCTCGGCTAAGGCTAATATAAATAGTATTCGTATAGAAATTCCTTTGTATTTGTTTTTTTTATTTAACCTTGATATGTTTTATACCTTTAAAGGTAAGTAAATATTTGTTTTTGCTTAATATTACATGTGGTCGCCTCTGTACTTATTTGTACGATTGACTACATTTTATAGCAATAGATACTAGTAGATAGATAATAGTGTTATGTAATGAATATAGAGATTAACTATCTAGTACTACAATTGTAACCTATGGCAAATTGAAAAAAAGTACTAACAATAAGATGACGACATGTAATAAACGTTCTATGTCAGACGCATAAAAAAATTCAAGTCACGCAATTATCAAACAACCGTTTTTGAATTGTGATGGTGGCACTTAATAAAAATTTACCTTTGTTTCGATGTTTTTTTTTAATTGATTATTTTGTATTGGCTGTATATTAATAACAAATAATGTAACTTCAAGAAAATGTATTATAGTTTTACGTTTTCATTTATGAATGATAATATAAAACTAAATACGTAAAATCAACTGTATTGTCATAAATTATAATATATTAGTATAATTAGTCTTATTACGCTTATTAAGTGGCAACCAATTTATACACAATTATGTCAATATCACTTAAATTGGTGGATTATCTAGCAAAATTTTAAGCTTAACACAACAAGATGTGAATATTTTCTTTAAACTATCCAGGCACTTTTTCTAGCAACTTTACATATTATTGTCTATAACATCGTGAGGAAACCATAGCATGGTGGTAGGGATTTTTCTGATGCCCGCCTGACTAGCTACCACCCTCAAGTTGAAAATCTACCGTTAAATACCAATAGGTGTGTTCCGGCAGCTGCACTTGAGAGCCAGTTCCTCCACAGGTTTAGCGTACAGCAGGTCTACCAACTTGAGCCGTATCGTCACTTAAGATCAGGTGAGATTATGGCCATAACGCTACTATATACTATATCCTTAAAAAAAAAACACTGATGTACATTAACTGAATTATATCACTTATAATATATAACATAAGGTCCAATTTGTAAGTTTTTAAATTCGTATAAAAACCACAACATGACTGATTAGGACGCATTAGGATGTTTTGACGGCAACTAACGCTGTTATATACACTGTCATTTTCCTGATGTTTGTAAATTTATTTTATATGCTTGGCATTCTGCATAATATAGCTTGGTTATCCTGCACAAGCGAAGTGAAAAAAATATCATGGACTATGAATTCCAAGATGTCAAAAGAACTTTCTGTAGAATTCTTTATTAGGACTCTGGAACCATCCCAAGCCACTCACTATAATGAAATAAAACTCGCATTTCTATCAGGAAGTAATGATTATCAACAAAAAGGATTAGACTGCCAAGTTACTGAAAAAAATTATTAATGTTTTTTTATAGTTTATAGGTTTAGCGTTATAGCCTTAATCTCACCTGATATTAAGTGACGATACGGCACAAGTTGGTGGACACGCTAAACCTATGGAGGTACTGGCTTTCAAGTACAACTGCCGGAATACATCTATTGATATTTTGTGGCAGATTTTCAACTTATGGGTTGTATCTTGCTAGGCGGAAATTAGAAACAGCCATACTTGCATGCTATGATTTTTTCATATATCCACAGGTTTAGCATGTCCAACAACTTGTGCCGTATCGTAACTTAAGATCAGGGCGATTATGGTCATAACGCTAAACCTATATACTAAAAAAAAGTTTTCTGTCACCGAAAGTTCAAGCTCATTGTAGGTGCTCTCGAACTTACGTCCTTTGACGCGGCGTAATAATATCAATGAGATATCATCGCTTCAAATTTTAATTTTAATTAAAATTTTATTCCTTATGAAGGTATACCAGGTGAACCGCGGCAGCTGGTTTCGCGACCAGCCAGTCCCACTCTCGTCAATGACTCCTCATCGCTCGTCAACGGGGGCGCGGTGCTCGCGGCGGCCTTACAAAAGAAAATGAACCGAAAAAGAAAAGCTAATTCTATTGAAAACGAGGTTAGATACCGCGATAGGAACATTTTTATAAACGCCAGTCAAGCGGTTTTATCGACAGTTTATTATAATAAACATAAGTCTTGCTCACGACTTCCCTCAATGTAGATCTACAATAATTCTTTTTGTATTTTGATAGATCAATCACTGAGCAAGATTTTGGGCTTTTTAAGATCACTACCAATAGTAGCAAAGCTGTAGTGAAAAAAGTTACAAAAACGGGCGAAATGTATAAAAAAATATATATTTCCATGCGAAATAATTTACAGGCATAGCTGGTAAGGCGTATAAAAAGTTTAGAAAATCCGGTACAGTACTGTTTATTGATCTTTTAAGGAAAAAAAAAGTATTCGTACGATTGACTTATTAATTATTTTTTATTTTATTAGTTATTGTATATGTTTTAAGCAAACATGATTTGTCGCTTGTCACAAAAACTCCGCAGATAGTTTTACCTTGAGACTCTGTATCATATAAAAGCGCTAAACTCTTTATTATGAAATAACTTTCGTGTCGACAGTATGATTCTGGTTATCTTTGGCTTTTCTTAAATATAATAAAAAATGACAATACCAAGAACTTGTAAATATATTATGTAATCAATTAAAAAATGAGGCGTGCAAATACCATTTTGTTATTAAACTACAAGTACACTAGGCTATTACATAGGTATAGGTTGATGGTATTCTAAAGATAATAAATAAACCCGGTTTCAATATGTCCATTTTATCGGGAGCTATCGTGACCACCTCATATAAAAACCGAATGTCCACGTGAAAACATTTTTAAACAGTTTCTTTCAGGGTAACAGTATAACATTGTTTTTCTTCCAAAATGTGAGATTAATTATTTGTTTTCTTGAAATACATTTACTTATATTATCATATAAATGCAAATTGTTTGTAGTAGAGGCAGTTTAAGGGCAAAAAACTGCTTGATCTTGACGTGTTCAGAGTAGAGTAGGAGTAGAGTAGAGGAGGAGAGAGAGGCGGAGGAGTAATGACATGAAGTATTTGTGTATCTATTGTTTATTTCAGGCAGAAGTGGGTGTGCCGGGTGTGGAAGGTGAAGGTGAAGGCATAGGTAGCGGTGCGGCGACACCGACGGCGAGGCCGCGGCAGTCGGGCAGCATGCTCGCGCACGGACACGACGACCTCGTCACACGCATGAAGAACATTGAAATGATAGAACTGGGCAGGCACAGGATACGGCCGTGGTACTTCGCACCCTATCCCCAGGTATTCCTTGTGAAGGGAAATTCAGTATAACTTATAAAACATTCAGATGATAGAACTGGGCAGGCATAGGATACGGCCGTGGTACTTCGCACCCTATCCCCAGGTATTCCTTGTGAAGGGAAATTCAGTATAACTTATAAAACATTCAGATGATAGAACTGGGCAGGCATAGGATACGGCCGTGGTACTTCGCACCCTATCCCCAGGTATTCCTTGTGAAGGGAAATTCAGTATAACTTATAAAACATTCAGATGATAGAACTGGGCAGGCATAGGATACGGCCGTGGTACTTCGCACCCTATCCCCAGGTATTCCTTGTGAAGGGAAATTCAGTATAACTTATAAAACATTCAGATGATAGAACTGGGCAGGCATAGGATACGGCCGTGGTACTTCGCACCCTATCCCCAGGTATTCCTTGTGAAGGGAAATTCAGTATAACTTATAAAACATTCAGATGATAGAACTGGGCAGGCATAGGATACGGCCGTGGTACTTCGCACCCTATCCCCAGGTATTCCTTGTGAAGCGAAATTCAGTATAACTTATAAAACATTCAGATGATAGAACTGGGCAGGCATAGGATACGGCCGTGGTACTTCGCACCCTATCCCCAGGTATTCCTTGTGAAGGGAAATTAGTATAACTTATAAAACATTCAGATGACAGAACTGGGCAGGCATAGGATACGGCCGTGGTACTTCGCACCCTATCCCCAGGTATTCCTTGTGAAGCGAAATTCAGTATAACTTATAAAACATTCAGATGATAGAACTGGGCAGGCATAGGATATGGCCTTGGTACTTTGCACCCCATCCCCAGGTAACGTGAGTTCGAATCGTAATGAAACTATAGCATGGTGGTAGGGCATTTAATAACGCCCGCCTAGCTAGCTATCAGTTACAAATTGAAAGTCTGTCTTCAATTACTCGTGAATATGTGCATTTGAGAGACAGATGCTCCGTATTTTACACTTTATCCCCAGGCATATTTTTAGAGGGAAGAAATGTGTATTGTATTTATAGTATTGAAATAATGCAATTTGGTAGGCATTGCATGGCACTTCGAATTCTACCTCCAGGTAGATTTTTAGAGGGGGATATTTAGTACGGTATTTATAACGTTGAAATGATACAACTTGGCAGGTATAGGATACACCTACACCTTTTTGCACCTTATCTCTAAGTATATTAAAGGGGGGAAGTGGTTTAAAACATTGATATCATAGAGTTTGGCATTTATAGGGTACGACATTGGTACTTTGTACCCTACCACCAGATTTTGTTTAAAGGATAGGGAAATTTAATATCTGCGTTATGGCAGGCTGGCGTTACGATTAAACCCGTGACTTTTCTTATAAAGAAGCTACCACCCAGCAGTAGGGAATTTACAAATTAGTATTAATACTAAATCGTACAAAATTACAGGCTACCGCTAGTCATATTTATATAATTACGACAATTATATCTGCATGTGATATCTTATTCAGGCCATGTATTCACTTGAACATTGTACAATTATGAATTGAATTTAGTTAACTCTGTTTTTTTTTTTTATTTTAGGAACTAGTAAACCTACCTTGCATTTATATATGTGAATTCTGCTTAAAATATAGAAAAAGTAAAAAGTGTTTGGAAAGACATTTGGTAAGTGTTTTTTTTATTAGAATAGCGGTAAAATTTGTTATGGATTAGTTTATTGAGTTAACAGTAAACATTTTATTTAATGAATTATCGTTACTAATTATCCCTTATGCAAAAAGTGAATTCTTAAACGTTTGGTGAGATCTAAGTCAACTATATAGTAGGATATAGTTAGCATTTACGCTCACGATTGCGGTTTTCCCGTTCCACTTGCTTACGAGTGTTACAGTCAGTTTATATTTCTAATATCCATTTTCGAATATTTAAGATAATTTATATAATGCTATTTCACAGATAAAATGCAAATTAAAACATCCCCCCGGCAATGAGATATATCGTAAGGGCAGCATATCTTTTTTCGAAATCGACGGCCGCAAAAACAAATCCTACGCACAGAACCTATGCCTACTAGCTAAATTGTTCTTAGACCATAAGACTTTATATTATGATACGGACCCTTTTTTATTTTACGTCATGACGGAGTTTGATTCCAGAGGTAACGTTTATATTACCTATACGACATTAAATTAAAATCATAGAAATTTTGATACATAAAATGTTTTGTTATTATTTGAAAACTTTCAGTTTTAATGTTTCTGAATAATACTCCTGTTATTAAACCATTTTATATATCACTATGGACCTAAATTTTCCATTTTTTAATATTTATTTATCCTTGCTTTTTTTTGGCTTAAAAAAGACGTCACTTTATCCCTTTATTTTGACTGTGCTCATTATTTAAAACAGTTAAATATAAACTTTATAATTTTAATTATAAAAAAAAACTATTTTATTTTCACTAAAATTTATTGTTATATATTTACTAATTATGAAATATAAGTAACTCTACAGATAGATTAAAGCAATGTGCTGATACACTTATGAATTTGAATTATTACTTTATTGTAAAAATCACACTTTGAATACAATTGATCAAATAGTAAATAATAACTTCAATATTACTTTTTTTCTACAATGTAATAGTACAATTAGGTATAATTGTAGTTTATAGAAGCCAACGTTTTGTTTATATGGCCAAAACTAATAATTATTATGATATATTAAACAAATGGTTAAAATTATCCGTAATTTACTGTTCCAGGATTTCATATAGTTGGATATTTCTCAAAAGAGAAAGAAAGTACGGAAGACTACAATGTAGCGTGTATATTAACATTACCTCCATACCAAAGAAAGGGATATGGAAAACTGCTTATAGAATTTAGTAAGTGTACCACTTATATATATTATTTATACACTTTTTAATCTGTAGCAAGACTCCGTACAATATTGTCCCTCCATGTTCCAAAAAAGTTGCACCTCAAAACAAAGAACACTATTTAGAAAAATAAAATTGACAGCGCTATTTTTATACAAAAATATATATATATATATATATATATATATCACTGCTAATAATTGCTTTTGACTATTGGGTATGCCATCGATGATTTTCAGACCTACTGTTCTCTGTAGCTGTGAAGAAAAATTCTTACGGGAGCGCGTGAATTTTATTTTATAACATCGTAACAAATTCTCAACTAACATACCAAAAAAAAAAAAAATAAGCCGTCGTGAGACGTCTGGGAGATGTGAAACATCAATTTTTTTTGTATAAATCATGAACCTAAAGGGATAACTTATGAAAGGAAACAAATATGGCACAATCAAAAATTTTAAAGTACTGAGATGGGTTTAAAGATGATGATCTATTTTTTAATAATTAAATTTATATTAATTTGAAAACGCAAATCAAATGGAAACAACTTGATTCGTCTTAGTAGTTACTTCTGTATTAGTTACATTCGATGTTGCTGACTATATACTATCATATAGCGTGGCAGTTGTCAAGCCACTAGGCGCTCTGACCCGCATTAGAAGTTTCACGTCAAAAAATTAAAAACAGTAAATATTGTGTTTACAAATAAAAATAAATTTAATAGTCACCAACGATAAGTAGTCCAATGCTCTTGACAATCGCAATTTGACAGTTTTGACAATTGCTTCTGACATTTATTTATAGGTTATGAGTTATCCAAGTTCGAGGGTAAAACAGGATCCCCGGAGAAACCATTGTCCGATCTCGGTTTACTGTCATACAGGAGTTATTGGGCTCAAACGATATTAGACATTTTGATGCACATCAAACCTGTTGGTGATAACGAGAAACCAATCATCACTATCAAGTAAGATTAAAAAAATCGATACTTAATATAATAGAGGTCAAGAATTTATTTGTTTGAACGCACTAATTTTAGAAACTAACAGTCGAGTTTAAAAATCTGTTTTTGAATTAGAAAACCTAATCGCACGCCTCATAACGCGAAACGTTTGAATGTGTACATTACTCTCAACATTTCAAAGTCGAACAATTTTTGAAACTTCAACGATAGTGCTGACGTGCGAACTTTAACGAACGTTAAATCGTTTGTGTTTTACGGCAATGCAAATGTTTTATTATTCAGAAAAATACTCTCACTGTCGCATTAAATGATTTTTAAATTCATTTATTTCACTATACTAATTTTTTAATTTTTTTCCTGGTCGTCGGATGGATGTGAAACGATTACGCCCAAAATTTTAATGTATTGAGACTATTTATTTTTTAATAGTTCTACAATGACATCGGATTACTTCATATTTAATATGAATGCTGAAATCTATGTCATTCATTTATAATTACGTTATGAGGCGTGCACTTTTGGAGTTTCCAAACTATTATTGAGGAATTTTACATCACGCTAGGTTCCTTGGGGGCCGAGTAAAGAGACAAAAACATGCTAAGCGAGAAGGATTGCTTAACAGATCATTGTGATATGTTGCATAGTCAATGTCAAGGATGTACAATCCATGTAGGGTTCTTTTCGTCGAGACAAAAAGGACTGTTCTGAGACATAGAAAAATACCTTTTTAATTCTACACGAAGTCTGGCACAGTTAGTATGTTATAAATGGTCACTAGGAGCTTGATGGTAAGGTTTTTGTCTTAGTGTAATGTTCATTTAGTAAATTACCATCTTAATTGGCATTCATTTACATTTAAGGCATAGGCCTCCTTTGCTTCGGTTACATTCTTCATTGATATCCGAGTACAGATTATGATCAAAAGCCGGTAAAAAATAAAAAGGACATATACTTTAATTTAACCATGGTTTTCATATCCTTTATTTGAGAAATTATAGGATTCTCGTACAAAATTTGATACCCTGTTTCACATTTCCAATTTTTTTTTTTTGCGACAGTAGGTAGCTCATCATCTCCAAACTCCCATGTACCTCTACAGTACTAAAATCAATAATAATAATAGAGGTAAGTAGGAGTTTGGAAAAAGGCAAGATATATACCTATACAATTCTTCCAAATTCCCTCTGAAGCTTAGGCATGGAAAAGTGATAAAAAAAACAAGGTTATTTTTGCATTCATAAAATTAGTTTGGATTAGGTTTTTTGTTAGGTAAATATAAATAAATTGATATGTTAAGTCAAATAAAAAATATATATGCTCAAGCAATACAATTACTAATTTAATAGAAAATAATATGTTTATATTTCAGTGAAATATGTGAGCTGACCAGCATAAAGAAAGAGGATGTCATAAGTACACTTCAAAATTTAAATCTTATCAATTACTACAAAGGCCAATACATTATATCAGTTAATCAGGTGAATTTTAAAATAAATGCTGGGGATAGTTGTCAAATTTACAATATCCGTGACCTGATATTCCCTTTTTAAACACAGGAAATTATGCAGCAACACGAAAAAACAATGGAGAAGAAAAATTTGCGAATAGACCCTAAATGTTTGCACTGGACACCAAAAGACTGGTCCAAGCGCGCTAAATGGTAAGTTAATAATCTACACCATTTAAAATGTTCTTAAAATTTAGTTTGATATCACTTTTTAGCTGTGAGTGTTAATTGTGTGTAGGCTGTTAAAAGTATATTTCTTCCTTTCAATTCTATAGAACTATTCTGTTTCTCCCCTTTTGTTCATTAAATGTTAAATAATTCGTTCATTATATATAATTACGACCAGACTTAACAGTAATCAATTCCTAAGTTATGTTTATTACATATTTCATGTTATCTATATTTTAATTATGTACATACGATGGCTATAACATATAATCGATTTTAAATGCAAAAGTTTATTATAAAGAGAAACATATGGCTATAATATATTCAATTAATTTCTTTTGTCTCCAGTGTTTGAAGTGATAGTATAAAGGAGATGCGAGCAATCTAACTCAGGCTTCGAAACGTACGCACTATGTTCATTATGTATCTAACATAACATTACACAAACGCAATACATAACTCAACATTCCTGCATAAAACAACATAACTCATCAGGCTTGCAAAGGACAACATAACTCATTTTGCTTGCACAATATAACATAACTCATCATGCTAGCATAAGACAACATAACTCATTAGGCTTGCATAACTTATTATGGTTTATGGGTACAATTTTCTACATACTTCCCTACTATGCGACTCTAAGTTTTAGCATGAAATATATTATAATTTATAGAATACGGTTTTGGGTATTCGATTAAGTTTAAATAGCTGGATATGCATGCAGTCTAAAAATTTTTTTTTTTATTGAAATAGTTTTGGCATATAACATGATTATGAACAGTGTAACCGTTTAGACTCAATGTAAATGTAAAACGTATGCATGTCGCTTCAATAGATGATTACTATTAGAATTGATAGCTTTAAAATCTAATTCAGTGGGCCCTGAGATAATCACTTCTTTTTTCTAATTAAATGGCAGAAATGAAGCTTTTGATAGCAATCAAGTGTTTCCGAGGGTTTATTATTTTAATACGAAATTGTTTGATCTATATATTGCGATGAAATATAAAGCTGCAAAATTTTTCAATCGTAATTTCATTTAGTTTCGTTTACAGTACCCTTATTTCACGGTCAATGCATCTTTTAACAATTGTAAAATGCGTCAATGGTTTTTATTAATGAACTTTAAATATTGAATACTTGACGGTTTAAATTGATTTAATCAGGGATCCTTAACGCGAGGGGTGTAAAATAAAATTCGCTTTAGTTCAAAATGGGTATTTTTAAAATAAGGCCACAAAATTGTTCCTGTTTTTGAGCACTACAATTTGGTGTATATAAAAAATATACCAAAGATTTGCTTTTACACCCCTCAATTGTTGAATGAATAATGTTGAAGTTCTTGCGCTTAAATTTGTGATTTTTTAAGCAGTTTAGATCCCGTATCGTTAGTTTTTAATGCATTTTTTGACTAAGCGTAACTTTACAGTATACAAACCGCATGTAAGTCGACAACTAAAATTCCTAATGTTAATGTTAAATTTGCTTTACAAATAAGAAAATTGTAACTATTCTGGCACAAAAATGCTGGTAAACTGTTTACATTTGATGTAAAATGAATTGACTTTATAATTATCAGAAAAGTATTTTTTTTTGCCAACCATACACAATAGAGTTAACGTTGGTAATGTCTTCTATGCATAATCATTGCTCTAATTATATTATTAATGTTAATATCAATAACAATGTACTTATTATATTATTATTCTTAAGTCCTGTACATTCATTATCATAAATAACAAATTAACAGTTTTTTAAAACCCCATATATAATTTTGTCTATGTTTTATAGGTAGCAGTAATCAACTCATCGTAATATCAACTACAGCAAGAAAAACAACTAGTTGTTAATATTTAGTACCTTTTACAATCTAATATAACAGAATTTGATCAAGTGTTTCATGACAAAATTTACAAAGAAAACAAAATATATTTTTCGTAAGCAGGGTGTTTGATTTCGCAATTAATAACCATGAGTCAAAGTTCTTTACTAAGAATAAAAAAAAACCCCATGTAACTTCAAATGAAAATATTATTCACATAAAAGGAAAATTTCATCCAAATGTTAAAACCTACTTAACTAATTAAACTAATTAAAGTCCTATCAAAATTTTTATGTATATTTACGTTTTCCTGTATTAACAGGCAATGAAAATACGTTTTGCCGTTTCAAATTCATCTATTGTAATTTAAAATGTCATATCCAATATAGCTGTTGTATTCTTAGTGCTTACATTAAACAGTGATAAAATTATTAATACTTATATATATAATAAGATATATAGATGAATTTTACTTTTATCAATCATCTCGATTTGAAAATGCGAATAAACCACAAAATAATCTAGAATCCCAATCATACCGCCATCTAGTCGACCCAACTGCAGTTGAAATAAATAATTTTCTTACTAATATAATAAAAATAAAAATAAAATTAATAAAAATAAGCACTACCTACTGAATCCAATAGGTAAACTTAAACTTCTCTCATTTTTTTTGCTATCGGATTAAATCTAACAAAATTTCATAAAAACCGGATCAGTCTAAACAGGCTGAGTTTAGTATATAGTTAATTTATATATAAAGTTATTATAGTATACTGAAAAAAATACTAAAATAAAACAAAATTAGTATCAAACACCATTCATTTTAACATTATCAATAGTCCAAGGATATTTTGATTAATCGTATTATCGTATTATTAATATGTATTGTAATAACTGACTATCAATTTGAAGACAGCATTTAAAATCAAAGTTGGGTGTATTTGCTAGATCCAAAAAAGTACCTACCTATATTTATGATACGTCAGTCCATTATAGTGATGATGCAAAGATCAATGAGTCTACTTATATTCCGGTATTTTTTAGTTCCATATCCCGTTAAAACCCATTATATTTCTAGAGTACGGATACCTAGCAACAGGTATATCTATAGTTAAAGTACAGAAGCGATTTAATTATAGGTTTGGCTAGTTTTTTTTACGAAATATTAGTGAGTGAATTTGAACGAGATTTTTGACACCGTAAAGTGACACTGACTAGTGTAAACACAATACAGGCCTAAAATAACGAAGAGTATCGACTTGTCACCGGTTAGACATACAACACTATAGAGAAACTAAAACGGAGTCACTCCGGTCGCCGGTCCGCCTGCATCCATCCGCAATTATTAAAACCCGGTTTTCAAACCATTTTGCTTTATCGTTTCAAACTTTCATTGCAAATAAACTTGAATAGTAACTGTCGTAAAATCGATGAAAAACAACCGAGAAGACATTCCAGGCGAGGCACACCTGTTTAGTGAAAATAACTTTTTTTTATTTGTTGTAAATTATGTCATAAGCCTTTGTCAAAGGTATACATTATTTTGTACAATTATTTCTCAATTTATAGAGAATTCATTCACATAAGGTGAAAGAATGCGATTCATTTGCCGTCTATTTGTTTATTGTGATATTAAAAAAAATAAAAGTTATTGTGGCAAACTTTGTTTTATTCTTATTTATCCTATATTTTCCAAATATAGCTGGTTACATACTTATATCCCTTATATACTTTTTATATTAATGATTTAATAACGCCAGCAGATTAAATAAAAAGGTTTATATCCTTACGTATTATAAAAGTAACGATCGAGTAGTACGCAGTAGCACTTTGACTTTGTCTCTCCCTCTCTTAGTAAACTTTACTCGAACGAGCGTTACATAGCCTAGTGTGACGGCTCAGCCTCATTTAATACCTTTTACTTTTCTTTTATTGTTAAGGTTTATGGCCATAATCTACCTGATCCTAAGTGACGATATGACCCAAGTTTGTGGACACACTAAACCTGTGGAGGGACTGGCTTTCAAGTGCAACTGCTGGAACACACTTATTGGTGTTTGGCGGCAAATATTCAACCTGAGGGTGATTGCTAGATAAGAGGGCATCAAAAAAAGCCCTACCACCATGCTATGGTTTCCTCACGATATTTTTCTTCACCGAAAGCAAAGCTCATTGTAGGTGGTTAGATTCAAACTCGCGTACCTACACACTACCACTGAACTATCATCGCTTCATTCATACCTACAAAATGAATAACTTTTAACTACACAAAGATAGTAGGTAATGCATGCACTCTTTGCAAATAGTTAAGTTTTTAAATCACAAGTGCATTCTCTAGTTAGCTTGAACATACATTGAGTTATATATTATAGAGTATGTTACGAGGATAAGTAATAAACCTAATCTAGTTCTAAGAAATTTAATCTTGTATCTTTGAAATCTTAAGTGAGCAATTATTGTGTAGATATACGTATAAATTGCACATATCTCCGAAACGTCTCTAACGACGATTTGGATTAAATATTGTATGTAAACAGATTCTTGCTTTTTGAATTCACCTATATAGTTGTATTATTCATTAAAACAGTTTTGAAACGAATTATTTCTAAATACATTATTAATTCCATTTGTGTGTTTTCATTTCATTAAGGAGTTCAAACGTATGTAAAATCGTTAATTATAAGTATATGACTATTTAAAAGCAATACGTGAGTCGTATCTGAACATATTAATTGAAACAAACACAATTTTGAAATAAAAATACCGAGCTAATCTATGTAACCCAAGTATTTCCCATAAACCAAGGAATATGAGGTTTTTCTTTAGTGTATGGATATTTAATATTTTATTAGTTCAAACAAACGAAGTGACGAGCACAGCTATTATAACATATATTAAAATAAAATAACTAATTTGCAACGAAACACGATTGCAATCAAACAGCTTACAGCGAGTCGGTTATCAATATGACCAGTGTAAGTTAACACCATAATTTATAAATACGAACAGGCAGACGTTTACAGAGGACGGTAATTGTGGTCACTATAATGCCTTTTAAGGGTTATAGAAATACTACCGTAGAAAACTTCTTACAGCAGAATATTATTCGAATATCAAATTTCATTCATATCTTTATTGAAAATCAGCGCTATGGTGCAGTATTATTGCGAAGTTATGCCACAGCATGTTACTGAATAGGTCGTTGATTATCTATATAAGCATAACATAAAAGTATATATTTTACATAAAACTAGCTTCTACCCACGGTTTCACTCTCCATAATGTTGATTTTGTTAACCTATTTTGGATGTCGGTCAATAGCGAAACCATTAACGTAAAAACTATTAATATACAGGTACATATAACTTATCAAGAACCTTTTCTTAACTGATGTTTATCAATTGACTACTCACCTAATTTTAGCTTCATGAAGGGCTGAATTGTGGGGCAATTATAGATGACAATTACGATTATTTATATAAAGGGTTAATAGAGGCTAGAAATGAAACGTATATTTTATGCAATAATATTATTTATTTTTTCGATATATAAGCGCAATAATTTTGCTTTGACTGTCAAAATATTTATATTGAAGAAGCAGGTACAAGTGATGTCGACAATACTTACAAAAACTAATTCACACTGTTTTTAATATCCCGAATATACCAACAATATTATTATAATTATGTCAATAATCGATATGAAGCGATCGAAGGATATTAATATAATATGTACTTACAAAATATTTCATTCACTTAAAGTCGCCTCTAAAAATACAAATTAGTAATGCAATATTGTATAAACATCAATAAAATCATTACCAAAGCATAAGTATAGCAGCAGAGATTTAGTAATACACAAATATTACAAAATATTTAGAGATGTTAAGTAATATAAATTAGATACAAAATTTTATTTCTGTAACAACAATAAATTGTTAAACTATAATAATTAACGCTTAAAAACTTACAATCATAATGTTAAGCAGTACTAAATATCACAACTACCCACTGCTATGGGAAGTAGAGATACGACAATAACAGCGTTGATTAATATAACATTTTGATCGAAACTAGTAACTGTGAAAAATAATATACACATAACAAAAATCTTAAATTTTACAATGTATCGAGTTTAACAATAAAAAATAAAAATATATATATATATCATTTTATTTTTGAATAAATATAAAAAAATAATAAGTAAGCCTTTTTACACGTTCAACAAAAACGAATTTCGATCAAAATGAAACCGTACGTCGAGACATAAACAAAACATCCTACAAAACAAAAACTATACCTTCTAAAGTTAATCTTATACATAAGATTACTATGATGGTACTTCGAACTACAAAGCGACATTTTATATATTATACGTATAAAATATAATAAACTTCAACCAATACCGAGTAATATTAATAAAAAAAACTGTTATCCGAGAAATACATTCCATGAAAATACATAAATAATTTTATAAACTATGAAAAAACCCAATATCGAATGATATTGAGTGTTATCAAAAAATTGTGCTCCATTTAATATAAATAACATTTTCTGCTATCACAACAATGTACCAACAATATAAAAATAAATGCTTCGTGACTGGCCGACCATAATGGCGTGGGTCTACGGCCTTATAGACTAGGATCACTGGTTGGCAGAA
The DNA here is from genome assembly GCA_039707435.1 of Actias luna. Lineage (NCBI taxonomy): Eukaryota > Metazoa > Arthropoda > Insecta > Lepidoptera > Saturniidae > Actias > Actias luna. The sequence goes on along the minus strand of JAZHAC010000002.1, from coordinate 7,216,958 downwards.
GGCACTGTGTTATGCGTCCTGTGACCGCACACGGGATATATTCAACGAAACTTCGACTCATTAGGAGTCGTTCATAAAATACGTCACATAAAATTATACTTATTTGGACCCTCCCCCCCACTCTATGTCATATTTTCTGCGATCCGCTAACAATATTACGTCGCAATTTATTAACCACCCGTACATGATATATAGCAATTAATAGCAGTATACAAATTTCAATATTTTAAAATATTTATTACTTGCAATAATAAAACTTTAATCGTTACTAATATTATAAATGCGAAAATAAGTTTGTTTGTTTAGTTACGTTTGCGCCTAACCCGCCAATTCGATTATGATGAATTGTGGTACAGAGACAGATGAGAATCTGGAGAGATAGGCCACTTTTTCTTGCGAAAAACTTATTGAAGTCGGGTTAAAGAGCGGGATAAAGTCTGTATGAAACTTATTATTCCGTCATTTGATTTATTTGACAAAATCAATATTTTTTCGAGCGAAACCGCAAGTAAAAGCTAGTTATTTAATAAATATCTGTGATAACATGTAACATTTACAAAATTGTTTATGAGCTGCGAACGTCACGTTTTCTTAGACTCCCGGCCCCGCACGTCACAGTAAGCGGCACCCTCTTCCCTATAAGTACGAACGTATTTTATGACCAGCCCCTTAAGGCACATCAACATATTGCATAACAGTACAACTCCCGTTATTATACAATTGTTAAAATACCATTAAATCGCTTTAAACGTTATATACAACCCAGACAGTCACAATAATCTTAAATTAGTTCATGAATAATACGACACGTATCAATAGAGTAATCTGGTTTTTAAAGGTGCTACTTTTATTGTATTTCTAAAGTTCAATTACTAGAAGCAGTAGTTCACATTAAATATTAGATATTTTAAGTGCTACAAATATCGGAAATTATGTAAATAAGATTTGTATGAAGATTTTTTTTAATATATAGAAATACACCCAATAATATAGTAACCAGGCTTCCTTATACTTAAAAGTAATTATATCACGTCTTATCTTGAGTTAAAGCACCTTATAACTACATCTAACTTATTATTATAACATTACGTTTAAATTTTAATGTGAAATATATTTCTGTATAGTCTGTGAATATTACAATAATTAACAAAATATATAGTTTGTAATTTTAACAGGAGGTATTTATTATATTTCTATACGATTGTACTGGAAGTAAAATCTATGTGATGCTATATTTTTTTGAATATAAATAATTTGTGTCATAAGTCAAGACTAGACACCAACGACCATACAAGCTTTTAAATATATATAGAAATATTATATAAAAACCCACTTGGTACCACTGCAAGAATTGAATTATATAATACCATAAACAAAATATCGCTAATTAGATACACTTTTTACGTCAAATTATCCAAATCAGAAGTAAGTTTATTAAACCATAGATTTATTTAATTCAAGAAACTATTTTGAAATTAATTTTATACTAAACTTTAAATTTGGCTATTTGTCTTGGAAGATTTGTGGACACAAAGAAATTCGACATTGATAAAGATAAAAACAAATGTTTGGGAAATATCGATGTCAAAAAGTTATGTAAAAATATAACCAGATAACGTGACAATTAAGAGGTTAGTAGAATTAATTTGTAAAGTAAATAAAAAATATATTTGACCGCAAATTATTCCTTACACCAACTTAAATATTCTGCGATTTTCAGCCACATACTTTCTTATTCGTTTTTCTGTACATTTTTGTGCGATTGTTTTTAATATCACCTTAGTGCGACTGCACCATAAACAAATTAATGAATCAGATCTTAACTTAGATATTCTATACAGATCAAAGCAAAATTATATAACTTAAAATATTAAAAATGAATGTGGTAATTGTTAGATTTTTCTTTACATCTAGACGTATCTCTTGATACATTATGTGAAATACCTACTTAGAATTAACTGTTTAACAGTTTCAATTTTATACGATGTGACTCGGATGTAACAAACATTTAATAAAGATTATTATTAGACACATTTCAACAAGTTTTTGCGCGTTATTCGCGGCACCTACCTTGAAATTATAATTATTTCAACTTTAAACATAATATCTCCTTGGGTATTCAGGCACCATACTAAATCTACATTCGCGTTCTACATAGTAGACATATGACTTCGTTTCGAAATAAATTCCCCGCCCTTCTATGATATCGTGGCACGTCGTTTTCTATTGTATAATATTTATCTTATAGGAATAATATTATTAAAAATGATTTCGTTATCACAAAGTACAGGCATGATTTAATATGTCACATTATCGATATTTAATGGTATAATTTTTATATTAAAAATGTATAAGATTCTCTGGTTCCATTTTTATGCAGAAGATAACCCCTGATCAGAACTATATATCACTCAAAGAATAGCTGATAATTTAAAGTAATTTATATATAAAGTTACAATGGTAAATTAATTCAACGGTGATACTATTTCGAATTTTACATCCAATGCTTAAATTATACGTATACATGTCGAAAATAATTTTGGACCCGACAAAAGAAATGATTCTTCGTACATGTTTGTAGGTAACTAAACAAGGCATCCATCGTTAAGGCCGTTATTGAGTTTGGGTTGCGTGTCTGGGATCGTCCCGGGGTATGTATGGCACTGTTGGTTATTTGCCAAGTTGTAGTTTACTTCGGCGTCGTAGTATTCGTGTTCCGAATCGATCGGGACCAGGATGTTGGTAGCTTTTGGGAGGAAACCGTCAGTGGTGACGAAATTCTGTTCAGAGTTTGGTGGAAGACTGAGTACGCTGTCAGGTCGGCTGTACTCAGTGTCGATGAGCGGCGGAGCTACGTAGATAGAATCTAATGAGGATATCGTATCCACGGAAGAGTCGCCGAGGGGAGTGGCGCATGTGTAACTCGAGGCCAGAATATTAGCCGATTCTGGTCTGATGTACGGTGAATGCGCTTCGTAAGCCACGAAGAATGTTGGAGATTCGAACGATCGAATCATATTAGATGGCGTCGTCGGCGACGTCCGTGTGATGGAGTTATTGTTTTTAACGCAAGAAGCTGCGTGTACGGACAGCATATCAATCAAATGGCGTTTTTGTTCTTCCAGATCCTATAAAAAGAAAACATTTTTGTTAGCAAACTTTCCTTTTAAAATATGTACTATGGACGATCATAAAATGCTATATATTTCGTTTAAATACAAATGCGTAATTTTTTTTTTATTTAAGTTATTATTAAAAATATATTTAATGACAGTTATTACTGCAAGTACATGAGCTCTCTATTATATTTTTTATCGTGAAATTAACAGCAATAGAAAAAAGCAACCACCAGGTATAAATAATACAAAAATTAATTCAATGCCTCACTATATAATCCGTGAGCTAATATTAGCTTACTGATTGTAAATTTTATTTTAATTACTTATATGAAAATATCCATCGAAATTCTCATGATTATATTAGCTGGCGTGTAACACAATCACAGACTCAACCTAACGTAACGCAATCGATTGTATTTTGGAATTAGTACGTTATGGCCCTAATAATACAGTCTTTGTTATTTATATAAAATTTGTAAAATTAACTAACCTATCAAGGCTCTGGTTAACCCTTCATTTTGTTAACGTTCTTATTGGCGTTGTAGTATTCGAAGTTGCATTCATTTTCAACTAAGTTCTGATATTAAGTAATGTCCTATTCTATCTAGTCTTTGTAACTCTAAACAATTATGGTATACTTCGCTTATCGCAGTAGTTATAGCCACTACAATTATCGTTAATAGTCCGTTAGCTGACTTCGTTCGTTATCAAAACTGGCTGGTTTTGTACGTGATAACATAGTTTGTACCGTTTCAACTTTCTTAAAGTAGAATCTTAACTAATATTTGATTTCGGTTAATATCACCGATTACTTACTTTCCTATTTCGAGATGTGCTACCTTGTACACAAAATCATAATATTTCATATCCAGACAGACATGCAAATCATGTTTAACCGTTTTATATAGTATTTCACTATTTTTATAGCAATTACAAATTAAACTTATCTATTTTTCTTTAATCGAACATAAATAACAGTAAAATTATTTTATAAACATATGTATATTTATTTTTAAATTTTAATATATTTTTGATTTTTATATTATTTATTAGTTATATTTTTATATTATAACTATGGCATCATTTCATCCCTAAAACATATATCCAAAGAAGTACAAGTTAAAAACGTTAAACTCAATTATTATCAATTAAGATATAAATATTGTGTACTAAAACTAATTAGTGAGAAACTCTGAGGACATTCTTTACTTTTATTCACTACTTGAGTCACTTACATTGTGAATGATTAAAAAACGTAATGTAAAAACAATGCATATTAATATTTTATAAATGAAGACTTACTTTAAGCTGTGCTTTAAGATCTATGTTCTGGTTTTCAAGCACCTCGCTCTCTGTAACTAAATTAACTGTGCGTTCGCGTTTCTTCATTCTACACTTTGTTGCTGCTATTTTATTTCTTTCTCTTCTACGCCGTCTACGTTCCTCATCTTCAGCTGTCAGCTATAAACAAGAATAACATATAAGTAGGTATATTTTGTCGCCAAATACCAATAGGTGTGTTTCGGCAGTTGCACTAGCGAGCTAATCCCTCCACAGTTTAGCGTGTCTGCGCCAACTTGGGCCGTTATCATCACTTAAGATCAGGTGATATTATGGCTATAACGCTAAACTTTAACTATTGAAAAAACCAATAACCAGTAATGTTAATCCAATAGTGTTCAATTATAAATACAAAGATTACATGTTTGTTTCAAGTTGTGAAGAAACCGGCACTATGGTACCAGAAAAGTAAAAAATGTAGGAAAAGCTAAATGGGCGTAACATCTTTTTTATAGGCCTAAGATATCATAGCTTAAAAGAGTCACCGTTTTAGAGTTTGTTTTTCTCACACCTACATGTTGAATAGAAAATCTATGCTGAAACATATTTAAATGACAGTTTCCATAAATAGTCATATAAATTTATTATCGTTGAGGTGTTGAAGATTCGTATTATGTTGTATATAATATGCTCTGTGACATGACATGTACTTTACTACAGAAAATTCACATAGTATCCTCAATAGTACTTTATAACCACATATGATTACCTACATGCAGATAACAGAAATTTTTAATTATATTATAAATGCTGCAATCATAGTAGGTTTTAGAAAGAGCTAGATTTTTAGGTGCCTATAAATTTAATACATATTTAACTCTGTAGTAGGTATGTACATTATATCAATAAATTACAAAAAAAAGTCTTCGAAAACAGATAATATTTTTGCATTCATGTTAATAACGAGAATAAAGTGCATTGGTAATTATTGTAGAGACAGATATTTAACCAATTTAAATACATAAATTACCAATGAAAGCATATACTTTACAACTATTGCTTTGTTCCCATATTTAATACCTACTGAAACATGGATAAGTGAGTTTCTATAGCTAATTCTATTTTTTTATATACAGTGGTATCGTATAGATTGAGGTCGATAACTAAATGAACTAAAATAATGAAACGCAATGAACAGCAATAAGCTCTAAAGAAATAAATATTTTAAAAATGATACCACAAAGTATACAAGGAAAAATATATCTTTGAAATAATCTAATTTTTAAAGGTAAAATACACAAGTAGGTAGAATGTCTGACTCCCACCATCTTAGTTACTTAGGTAATTTATTGTACTGTAGAAGTGTTGGGACCTCAAAATAGATTTTAGTAATAGAGGTCTCTTACTCTTACTTACTCTCATTCTTATACTTTTCTATGTATATCGATTACATAATGTCTTGTTATATATTAAAGTAGCTGTGTCCCCAACTTCGTTTGCGTGCAACTAAAAAATAATTTAACAATTTTTGCCCTATTCTCAAACTCTGTTCTATATAGCTTTGCTGCTATTGGTGGCAGCGTGATGTCAAATAGCCTACGCCTTAGTCAATGATTGCGCTATCAAATACAAAAATAATTTTAGTCCGATTAGTAGTTACTAAGATTAGCGCGTACAAATAAACAAACTTTTCCACTTTATAATATGAACAAAGATATACATTGTACAGTGATATAAATAAATAAAAATTATGTACACAGTATTTTTCAAATTCAGGAAGTGAAGTCACGGTCGATATGGCAATACCTATGCCTTCTTCGTTAGATAATAAAACTTCAATCAAACCGTTGAATTATAATGCAAGTGCGGTCCTCGTATAAGCTAGTTTAGACACCATTTGCAATCCAGTGTCTATCTTTACAACCTCATACGTTCCTAGAACTATAATGAACAGGCACTGATCAGAAATAGTATGACGCCTATAATATTGATTGATATAAATGTAACCGTTATAAAATACGTTACAAAATACAATGTATGTATATATAACGATCTTTTATGAATTACGCATTCTGTTGTTTGCATTTTCTTATCGATGAATAATGATAAACTCGAATCCAGAAAATGTAATTAATGAACAAACAACTTGATTAATGAAGCGATTTGTACAATTTTAGCCGCCTACATCGATTTGCTGTTCCTAACTAATCACACTTAAAGATGTTTTACAGACACGGTAAAAACTTGATTTTGTTAACCATAATCAATCAGTTCAACGTCGATTTAAATTCTTAGGGTTACTTATGGGGAAACTCTAGATTAATTATTATTCTAAATAGGTTTCCCTACCTAGACTTAGCATGGCACCATCTTGAATTATATCATGAATCAAGTGTGACTTTAGTCAAACGCTTAACTTATATGAAATAAAATAAGTTTCATACTTTATTAATCTATCGAAAACATAATAAAAATAACCTTTATTTATTATGCGGCTGCCATCATTAGCAGCTTCACACTAGTTTAAAATCATTTAAAATTTCAGTTGGTAATTCTACGTAACCGTGGAATACATATTTGAAATTAACAACTCTACATTTTTTACATAGACATACATTTATTACATAGACATACATAGACCTTGCAGCAATTGTAACCTACAAAGTCTCCTTAAAATGTATTTATTTGTTTCCTGCCGAACAACAACTGCGTAGGTACTTAATTTTATAAATATTCAAAGATATAGGCTAGCGGTATTTTCCAACTAAGCTATCATAGTTGTAACATGTTTTACGAGAGCTGATAAACATCATAAATGTAAAAGACGTAAAGGAACAAACAATAGCTAATTTATCTTTATACGTTCATCTATAATTAAAATATTTTTTACAGAATACGTGACTACAGGAATATGTTGACTTATAAATACACGTACCTACAACAGCCGCATTGATAAAATATTGCAATTCTATTAACTAGAACTTTGCGGTTAGTCGTGCTATTGACTATCAAATGGGGAGCATTCTTTACTCTTTTTTTCCTAGAAGAAAGAAGCTGAGTTGACTCGAAGTAACCAACTTAGAATGTATACACCTAAACTGTAAGGGTGTTTTCATACCGACATTAAAACTGATAACTAAAGTTTAATTTATATGAGCGATTTTAGTTTACAAATAGAGTAATATTACATGTCCATTCCAAGTACAATTCACCTTTGAAACCGCCGCTATAAAATCCACATTTTTTTAAGCGAGACTTTTGACGTGGCAATTCGATAATTGAACAAGAATTTGGTGCAAAATCTCAAGGCTGTGTCACGCTAAGGCACATTTTGTAACATAAGATAAGATAGTAGAAGGTGTAACATATAGAGGAGCAGAAGGGAGCAGCCATGGCATATTTAATACAGATGCAACCGTGGAATTTCATATAATATAGTATTATAACGAATTTCTAAAATGTTATTTTTGATTTTATTACTATATAATGCCCTCGTAGCAAAACATCTTGAAGGAAATAGAGCGATTCTTTTCTGAAGAGTTAGCTAGCGAATAACATGAGTGCACACTGGCAAAATAATATTAATAGTGTACCACCAATAGGCTTAAAAACAACAGTGCAAAATAATGCAATATATTTCTCATGCACGTAGAAGAATATTATCCAAAAACATCATTATATTATGAAATTGTTTATTTTAAAATACGCACCCCATCGCTTTTGGTCTGATGTGTATGGCTGCTGTCGTAGTCTTCGTCGCTCTCTTCTTTCTTGAGCCGCTTCACTCCCACATCCGTATCGCTGCCCGACATTTTCCGTTTAGACTCTATGGACAACTTGAGGCCAGCCTTTATTAGTTCCGAACACGTCTGGAAAGACCATTTATGTTAATTTTAAACGTTTCTAATTTAATTCGTTTTTTACTTTCATAAAGAGATTTTTTACAAAGTATATTGACGTAAGTTTGTATAACGTTTTTGGTTAATTAACTTTAAATTCAGATACATGACGTATACTTTCAATAGTGTTTTTTTTTTTCTATACTTAAGGTTTTGCGTTATGGCCATAATCTCACCTGATCTTAAGTGTCGATACGGCCCAAGATGGTAGACACGCTAAACCTGTGGAGGAACTGGTTCTCAAGTGCAGCTGCCGGAACACACCTCATGGTATTTGGCGGCAGGTTTACAACTTGAGGGTGGTAGCTACCCGGTCGGGCATTAGAAAAAGCCCTACCACCATGCTATGGTTTCCTCACGATGTTTTCCTTCACCGAAAGCTCAAGCTTATTGTAGGTGCTTGGATTCGAACTCACGCCCCTTGACGCGAAGTCGTACACACTACCACTGAGCTATCATCGCTTCAAAAGTGTATAAGTTTTTGTAATAAGTTGACGGAAAACAGTAATCTGACTTAATGATTATTCAGTACGCTATATTATTTAATACAGACATTACTTTATCGGGTTATAAAAATTAAAACATGCAACAAATTATCTTCTTCATTATGTTGCTTCATAATAATAATAATATATATTTCGCCTTACAACAAGAAAATTCTTATTTAACATAACGTGAAGTTTTCCATGCCCAGGGTAAAAGGGCGTTCTTATCAAGGCATTATTCCTATTCTTATAATGCTCATTGAGTTCTGTCGATGGATCTGTACAACACTAATACTAACAAATAGTGTTGTTTCTATAAATATATTTAAAAATTCTCTTGACTTTGTTATTCAACTACAATTGTGTACACAAACGTATTTATTTTCATTAACGAGTTTGAGTACTACCGCACTTGTATCATCTTAGAAAAGAATTAGTTATTTATTAAGTGTAGGTCGTGAGTTTATTTTTTACGGTGATTCACGGTCACTTTGCCTTGATATGATGATTTCATCAAGGTCATTTAAAAGATGTATTCACAATACATCATAGGCATTGCCGGAATGCGAGAAATAATCACAATATTCACACTATTACGATTACTATTTATTAGTTTTAATGAAATGTGGGAATAAATATTGACATTAGAATGATTAATATAAAACAGCACATTTTTCTCATATTTATCATATCCGTCCATTGTCTGGCATGAAGACGTCTTAGATTGCTGCCAACATGAACTTAAAAAACAAGTTGGTTTATTCAATAGACTACTATTAATAATGATAATTTAAATACGAGGTCAATGGAAAACTATTCATTATGCAGGCTTGTTAATTTATTACTTCAATTGTATGCATTTTGCCAACTGATGGCATTCGGTAACGATATCTATACAATTCGAAATTTCAACAAGTATTACGCTTTGTTTTCTTTTATTTATTAATGCCTCTGTTTGCATATCATTTAAGTCTAACTTTGTTCTGTTCTTGTAATCTTCAAACCAAACTCCAACAAGATGACGCTCGAAGAAAGATTTTTTGTGATAACTTAAAATGTTACGCTCGTCGTATTGTAACATGTTGCACATTCATTTGTGAGCACATATCATGCAAAGTGACGCGAAATTACACAAATTCAGGCCAAATAACAAACTACTAAATAACATGTAATATCCCGTTAATTTCTATTCAATACTATTCCCTAAGCGTTGTTGTAACGATCAATTTCATAGCTTGTTTGTTACATTTTTATTATATTTTTTGATCAAACAATAATATCATTAAACGTTTCGGATAGGATTAGCTTGTTTAACAAAGAAAAAAAGAACAAAGTTTTGTAATTCTCAAATCATTCTATGATTCTAAAACTTTTAAAGTTAGTTAATTAAACTCGAAATATTAGAGTTACAAAGCAATTTCAAGAAATATATATATATATATATATATATATATATATATATATATATATATATATATATATGTTTTTCAAATTATTTTTTAATAAATATATTTAGTTCTTTGCTGTAATTATGCATAATGTGAATGTATTTTTCACCACATTAACAAAATATTGGGACAATGAGTGAGTTAACTGAAATTATAGATTTATAAGAACTAATATATAATGACTTATACACGTCTTTTTTTATCTTATACCTTCTACTCGTTATAGACTTAGGTAAAATAACGTAATTCTTACTTTTTGTATACTAGGTGGAGTACTCGAAGCTGGCGATGTGGCCGACGATCCGTTGGACATCGAGGAGTTGGAGTCGTTTCCGCTTCCGCTCTGAAACGAGATATGGAAATGAGTTTGCGCACACTTCGCGCTCCGGCGAACAGGCCGACTAATGGTACATTTTCCACCTCGATGCATATCGCTAATACACACCAAAGCCATAAGTCAAATTGTGCTAATAATTACGATTCTGTGTAGCTTTGATAAAAAGGCAGTAGAGGACAAAATACATTACAAAAATACACGCAGTTTTATATAAAAAAGTATAGTTTTTGTTAAAATTGTCTTTGCCGGTTTGCTAAGTTTTATAATTTGTTAAAAAAATAATCTCCTAACTAATTGAGTTTACGTGTAAATTTGAGGTACCCACTCATTAATCTCTGACGCTTGTTCACAATTAATGTACGTAAGAACATCTACATAAAATAGATAGTTATTTTATATAATTACTTCCCGTAACAGTCTAGTGAATCCGACAAATGTATTTGGAAGGTTTTAAATTTATTACGTAATAGAATACAATTTTTATTCTATCCCATTGTTTTTTTACGCTCTAAATTCTTTGTCATTCATGAACATAATAAAGCTCATTGAAATTGATAGATTATAATCTATATCACCGATGACACACTTAAATAATATACCTATTATGGGTTTAAATTTATACCAAGTTAAATAATTTAGTAAATTCAGAAGCATAATATTTTTTTATTGAATAGGGGGCAAACGAGCAAGTGCTTCACGTAATGATAAGTGATCACCACCGCCCTTGGACACCCACAACACCAGAGGAATCGCAGGTGCGTTGCCGGCCTTTTTATAGAAGGGACTGGCTTTCAACTTTCTCTTTACACTCTTTCAACTCTTTAAACGAAATAATGATTTGGTACTTCTTTAAAAGTAAATCGGTTTTACATATAGGTACATAAATACACTTCGGTTCTTGTAGCTTTAATTCCATAATTTTTGGGCCATATCGAATGACGTATGGATCAGTGATTTTTACTTTTAAAAATGTGAACGTACGGTTTTACGTAGATTTATAATCTAACTGAATAGCTCATCATGTTGTCATCAATAGTTATAATAAGTTACAAATGAAATTGATCAAAAATGTTAATTTCACACATATAAAGTTAAACGAGATTCCTAAATATATCTCTGATGTTTATACAATTAATGAAAAATTGGAAGTTGACATTTTTGCTTCTAAGCAATTGGAAGCCTTATTCGGTTATACATTTCAATAGAAACTAAAATATAATCACAATGCCACTTTTTTACATTTTCTAATTATGGTATACTCTATATCATTGAGGACTAGTAAATTATTAGTATACGAAAAAAACCACAAAGACCCAAGCTCGGACTACTATTCATTCGTACAATACGTTTGCTTAGCTTATTCAGAATAAATATTTTACAAACTGCTCGATCAAAATCTACCTTAAATCATCGAAATTATAATAAACCTGCTTCAGAATTCCGCGTACTTGTTGGTATATATCTATATACACGATAACTAAATATAAGATGTATACGAAATGCGAAGGCGCCGAGAAGTCTGGTGTGGAAGTAAACACGGAGTCTGCAATATGTGCATGACCTCATCATGCATGCTGGTGAATGTTATCCAATGTTTATAATGGGGGATCATTGGTCACGTGACCGCGACGTTACGTGGCACCCGACACTTGGCAGCCGATCAAAAATACTTGTAACACTTATTTACATGCTAGTAATCGCTCGTGGATGTGACCTAAGTGCTGGAAGGATGCGTTGCATCGCGATTGTTTAGGCACGGAACCGGGAATGGCAAATGAGAGCTTCAAGAACGTTCGCCGGCAATACCACTAGATTGGAATAACCATTGTGCATTTAAATGTAATTTGTATGATTTTGTGGTCCGCATTGTTACTTATGTTTTTTACTTGAATGCAATTTTAAACTCAGTAGCGAAGAAAATTAGTAAAAAATTTGTTCTATTAAATAATCACATTTTACGTAATAAAAAGCCATTAAAAAATAATACCATCTAGATATTTTTTCAAGTTTAAGCCCTTCTATAATATATATTCAAACTTTTATGACAATTTTGAAATTTCATCCAAAAAATTGAGAACTAACAAAAAAATATATATGTATTTACACTTAAGTAAAGGTTCTAGAAATGTACGTAAATCTATACATTACACACTTATAATCACATTAGTACACATATTATTTAAGAGAAGACCATTTTTTTAATATTATGCATTGCATTTTTGAATATTGTCTTTTTATGTAAAGTTTTTTGTAAACTTCAGTAAAAAAGCTTTAATCACTAAAAATTATTTTAATTGTATAAATATTTCAGGATGTTTTGAAACTAATATCCTTTTGTTTATGGATGATACATAGAAACGAAATAACCAAGATACTGTGAAAGGTTAGAACTATAAAATAACAAAATATAATAAAGAACATACGTCCAAAAATGAAAATGCATATCTAATATCAAAGATTTGTCCACAAAGATTAATTGGTGACTTGATTTCAAGGTTTGTCTCAAATTCTCAACAATGTTTGTCGCTCGTTACGCCATCTTGTCTTAGCTCCGTGTTCATTCTATCGGTCAAACCCTACCCAACATTATGTATTCCAGTATGTATGCATGCATGAAATGTCCGTCCAGATTAACAGATCTAATTTTATGATGCATATTTATGATACATGTTTTTAAGAGTGATTTTTTTTTGTTATGAATTTAATTTCTTCACAAGCGAATATCTGATTTATCCCCTATTTTACCTTCTAATGTTAAGTAAGTATCGACCGAGGAATGGCAAAAATAAATTAGGAATAATTATTGCAGAAGCGATGATGGGCAAGTGATATGGTGCAACGTTGCACCATTCGACTCAAGTTAAAATTCTACAATAAAACTCTGCTTTTAGCAATCAAAAGCGTTGATATTTCAAATATGGCAAACTGGTAGCCGTTTTTTCGAATTTTTCGGTCAATTTCTAGGCATTATAATTTTGGATTTTAAACTAAATGATAAATGTGTAAGAACGTACTTTTTTATTTCTTCAAATATACTAAATAATTAAATCTGCATATAAATATTGAATAAACAAACAGTAACTAATCTTTTTCAAATATAACCGCAACATAATTTTTTTAATTTAAAACCTATGGTCTTGAGATAAGTAACCCAAATTGCAAAGAGGCAAGAGTTAATATTATAACAGAAAAATGAAACTTTTATAATATTGTTTTTGTATATTTCGAATCGTATAAGCCCTTGGGAGCAAAATACATTTTTTTTTATAAGGACCATCTGAAGTATAATGTGTACTGTCTATTCCATTACCACAATACAAATTCCGTTTAGTGTGGAATTATATGACCACATTTGAAATAGTTAGGTTTTAGCGTTGTTGCCACAATCACACCTGATGTTAAGTGACGATGTGGCGTAAGACGGTGGACATGCTAAGTCTAGTGTAGGGACTGGCTCTCAACTGCAACTGCCGGAACACATGTATAGAAATTTGGTGGCAGATATTCAATTAAAGGGTGGTAGTTATGCCGGTGAGCATTAGTGAAAACCCTAACTTAGTAGGTTTCATCACGATGTTTTCCTTCACCGAAAGTTCAAGTTCATTGTAGGGCTTCCAACTCACGTCCATCGACGCGGCGTCCATACACACTACTAACTATATACCTATATTTGCTTTATATTAAGCTTATTATTTAAAGCCATCTGATGATATTAGGTAAGATGGTGTTCTAACGCTAACTTAGAACACCTTAAAAATCTCTGTGAAATATTTACCTTAAAACTTGAATTCTTGTCATAATGATACTGGTCTAGGGGGTTGGTCATAGTGATGACGTCGTTGACAATCTCGGGTGTCCGAAGGGTCGTTGTAGCAGATTCCGCCGACAACATGTTGATAACAGCCGAGCTCAGGTTCACATTCACGCTCAAATTGTAAGTGTTTGATGTATCTCCGTCAGGGCCGAGAGCTGTTCCAGGCGAAGTATCCTCACATTTAATCGTAGGTACTGCAGAGCTCGTGCTCGTTGAATTCATTATATCCTTATAAGGAGCCAGTTTCGCTTCTTTTTGGTAACGTTTATATGAAAAAGAAAGGTGTTATAATCACCTAAATTTAAGTCTAGATATCACGGTTCAACACTATCACTAGATAAGATAAGACTAAATATCACTGTATGGTAAACTGGTTACGAATGGCACTTAAGTCTTATAACACGAAGTTCACGGGTATTTTTTTCAGTTTTTATTTTAAATCTGAAACAAAAGAAAATGACTATTAGTACAATATTTTCAATAGCGAATAAATATTATCACTATATCCTCACACCTTACACAGAAAAACTTACGTCATACTAAAAAATAATTATATATCTTCGAGACGACGTACTCGTATATATATATATATATATAAATTGTATTTGAATACTTAACATGAATTCTAGTAACCAATTAGTATACTGATATATGAATCATGAAATGCAATAATGTGTTAACGCACATTAAGCATTGTTCATATGGAACAACATTCTCTTAATCCTATTTTAATATTATCTTATTAAATAAACTTATTAAGTCACTCAAAACCTAGCTTTTGTGTTTACAGCTAACTATAGCGTGTATAGTAAACCTCACTAATTGTATACATAGATGATTAAAAATATGTCAAGCTTAAAAAATTGTGTAGAGTGAAATAGTATTAAAAATTGAAGCTTTTAAAATTAGTAAATTTTGGCATATATGAATAATATATTTATTTATAAAGCGAAATATAACAACGTAGTATATTAAAGCAACCTTATATCTGTGAACCTTTGTTCAAAATTATTTTAACTACGAAAACTGGTATTTAAACTAGAATTAACACAGGTTGCAGAGGTAAATCATGCCCAAAAGTTTATGTAAGTACAACCGAAGGGCGCAGATTTCGCAAGTTGCGATTCGGCGGGGCCTCGCTTTTGCAAGAACACATGAGGCGAGTTTTTAATTAGACCTAACCGAGTATCGCGACCTCGCTGCCAGGATACGACTCCAATAAAACGCTTTTTTTACAGGCCCCAATTGAACGTAAACTATAAAATTTAAACTACACGCGCTTTTTACGACGCATTTTAACGATCTTCCGCATAACGTGTCTCCACTATTGTTCGCATTGCATGTTCTAGGCGCGGAGGATTAGCGGTTCGCCCAAGGACACGTGGATTAATCAATTAACTAGCATCACGAAGTCGATTTTAAACTCGGACAACATTATGTTGATAATAGTTTTGTATAATTAGGGCACGCTTCGTGACAACGCCGTTCAAAAGATAGAAACATAAGCAGAATCACGAGGGAGCAAAATACATTCGGCAAGTAGGTATGTATGACCGAGTGGAAAGTCTGGCGCCTTGACCTAGCCTTTATCTGTAGGTATATCTCATATCTGTCGCACGTAAAGACAATAAAGCATAGTCTGTATAACCTAGATGTTACTTTACATATTCCTCACACGAGCCACGAGGAAATATGTCACGTCGAACGCTGAGGTGGATCATATAGATCATGAGCTCAAGGTCAACGATATTATTGGAATATAATGGGAAAATCACGTACTTATTGGCACGTAGTCATAATGAAACCGCAACTGTACTGTTTTCGGTATACTAAATTGTTATTATTTCATGTATTATCCTTCTACTGAATCGTCGATTTAATAACGAGCGTGCATGGAAAACTTTATATCACTATAATTGTATGTTTGTTTCAACATAACAAGAACGATTACAAAGAAAGCACATAGCAAATATAATTACATTTTCTAGAAAAAAATATTGCTGTATTTAAAGTAAAATTTCATTAAAAAAAATCATATGAAGTATAAATAAATACAAAGGAATGCTACGGTAAACGATTATTAAATGAATATAAAACCTCTTACATTACCAAGTATAAACGTCGTCAAAGCGAACACAAACAACAACTTAATATTTTCATAGCTTATGTATGAGATGTAAAGTCGATTTACGCAATGTTAAATCTCAAATATATCAGTAGTCTGTGACCGTGTTTGGTGAACAAACAGAACACATCTGTTCAAACAGGCGCACGCGATTTGCCAACGTTTTTCCGCTACCACAATAAACACCTCATGTAATGGCGAAAACAATCAAGAAAACTTAATGGAAATTGATAGAAAAAATTAACTTGAAACGTACTTTCTTGGTCATACATTGACAAGTACTTGGTAATAACGCTATCACCGTTTCGCGTGGGTCTCAGTTAATCGCCAAATGTCATATATCCAATATGCAAATAAAATCAGGTAGGTTGTAAAACGTCTGTGCCAGAAATGGAAAAAAGAAATATACTAGTGTATCAGTTCAGCTTTGCGTGGGCTTGATATTAGTTCTTTATTAGTAAATAACAGCGCAGTCGATTTCGATGTTACATTTTCGGATTTTGAAATATAATCCACGTATACATACATATATACATGTATATATAATATACATTAACTTTGAATAATGAAAATGTTTTAACATAAATTTATGATATATAACATGTAATATTAATATCTGCCTTTGGTCAGCTACTACACTTACTAGTCTACGAAACTTTATTTCATTTAGCGATTTTAAATATAATTTTAGTTCATTTATAAATATTAGATTTGTTTATAAATATTCCGAAACGCATATAGTGTTGGCCTTGACTATAAAATGTAATAAGTAATAACGTAAGTCAGAACGAACAATCGAGAATCTTCTCCAAAGTGTTTGAAATAGAGTAAGAAAATTATACTTAAATAACATAAATTTCAGATAAAAGGTCAAAACTCACAAAATTCAAAATGTTTTATACGAGCATCATAAAGATAGAATTGTTAGGTCCCTTAGTTTCTCTGCAAGCCGGTGAATTAATGAGAAATGGGTGACCTAGTTTTAGCCGCACCCGCTGTGTAAATTGTTAAACCATTTTATGTGTCAACTTAATTGCGTTTTCGAACTACATACATACTTTATTGCTTTTGTAATTAAATTATTTTTATATTTTATAATATTATGTTAACCATTAATTAGTTAATAACTTATAATAGTTATAAAAATACCGAAATCAGTTGGCCACTAGAAGAATAACGATTACTACAAAATTATTACTACGAAAGCTTCAATTCAACAATATGTGTCAACGAATTTTTCTAAATATACAAAAATTTAATCATTCAAGTTGAATCAACAGTACTATCGACTAGAATTAAATGAAGCACAGTATAAGAAAAAAAAATCTATTGCACTTGAAATCGTAAATTGTAAAGCCTCAATTGCGAACATGTAATCATTAATAATATAATAGACAATAATTTACTGGTATTGTTATTTATTGTAACTTTGCGAAATTCGTTTTTACAGTTTCTTCCTTTAAAAAACGTTTAAAAGTATATTCTAACTGTAAAAAAAATCTTATAAGACGAACAGAATGTTCGGAAACACACCAATCCCATTTTGTCCATATTGATTAGATACATATATTTTCTCACGTTTTAGAATTTCCTATTCAAAAGCGAATTTTGATTATAAGATAATCAATTATTAGTTTTATTGTGGTAATCTTAAAAAGGAAATAGTCTATAAATCGTATAGAATGGACAAAAATTTTGACAGCCCATTAATGACTTTACCATATACAATAAAACTGGCGCACAATGGGTTTAAAAACACGCAGCGCGGAAGGGAGCTTTAAATCATTATCATTCGATTGTGGAGGACGCATTTTTTTACACATCCATTGCGCATCAGCACCAACAAAACAATGCATCAACCATTTATGTATAGAAACGGAAGCAACTAATTTTAATTCAGACAATAGTCTGATAAAACATAATAACATGGTTTCAAAGTTGCAATTTGAAACAAAATACATGTAAAAAATGCAGAATAACCATTTAAAAAAAGGTTGATATAAATCTTAAATTTACATTTACAATTTAAGATAAACCTGTACCTACTAGAGGCTCCTATAATAAGGGCTACTATATAAGTTGTTCTAGCTGTTCCTATTCCGAAACAACAGCCTGTCCCAGTGCAATAGGTTTATATCATTAACAGTTTGTAATACTACGCAGATGCTATATTTTACAATAGGTAATTGATCGAAAAGCGTGACATATATGCCACATTTATTTACTAACTGTGCCTGCGCCTTCGTTGGTGTGGACCTAAATTTTTATTTAATATATTTTACCCGTTTTTGTACCTTTTTTTGAATGCAGCTTTGTTTCTATTTATGGTAACATGATAATAAATAGTTTAAAGCCTTCCTCAGTGATTGCTCTATCAAATACAATAAGAATTTTCGAAATGCGTAGTTATAGGCGTGTTTCGAAACCTGCAGTTGAGGCCAATCCCTTTACTAGGCTGAGCATATTCACCATCTGCCCAACATCAACATACATAACCGTATGTGGCCATAACACATAACCTATAAATTATATAAATAAAATTCAGATGCCTATGGATTAATTGGCTGCCTGTCTGTGACTGTCACCTTCGTCTTTAGATAATACTGTGTATACACTGAGATACAGGGCTTTAACTTTGCCGTGCTACCATAATAAAAAGATGAAAGAAGAATATGTATTACAGGTACCTACATACAACAAAATAAAATTCAACCTTGCTTAAATTGAATAATCGCTTACGACCATGTTTAGACATACCATGAAACTATGGGAATAAATATATACATTTAGTAATATTAATAATACGAAATATGTCTTTAGAAAGACATAATTGCCATTGAAATAATTCCGATTAAAGTTTCTAGCGATTGTTTAACTTATAATATTCTAAAAATAAAATGGTAAACAAAACTGAATGTGCAAAACCAGTTTCCATTGTTATACAACAATGGAACAGAACTATTAGTCGTATAATGCCAGGTTGTATCTGAAGGCGAAAGCTCGATCATCAATTAATCTGTCAAACCGTACACGAACAGCCAGAACATCAAGTTCACTGGTGATCGAAGCGAGAGATATTGAATTAAGATTATGGATTACTAATTTTTCAACCTTACAAAGACATATTCTTTTACATATAATGTGCACAATATAATCAAAATCGAATATCCACATTAGAATACAATGGGTAAGATTACATTTCGCAGTAAACATAATTAATAAAGTTACACAAAAATGTATGGGCTACCGTATCACAGCGCCTTATCTGCACGTCATTAGTACACTATACATATACTCACTGCTGCCCTGGACTTCATTCGCGTTTTCTCTATATACGTCCATTCTTAACGACTGGCTACGCTGTAAAAAAAATGCATGCCAGATTTCACATGAATATAGAGATAATGATGATAAAACAACATATAATCCGAATTCAGATATCACTATTGTGTTTTACTTGTAAAGTATTTTCCAACGCGTATAACGTTCTTTTCCTGGCACCTTACGAGAAACGTCTATTGTGGGTATCAAACATATCAATATTATATTGAGCCTTTTCAGGAAAAATATCGTACGCTCCAAAAATCTTACAAATGTGTTTTATTGTAACGATCTAAAAATTGCTTTTGTAAATTAGAAGCAGTATGTTAATAGATCAGTGGTTAATTATGAACAACAAGTCATATTTTTTTATAAATATAATAATCATTCTTTTTAAAAAGGCTCGAATTATATTGGGGGTCTTTATAGTTAAAAATAAGCAAGGTTTACTTCTATTTTCTTTGTTGCTTTCTCGCTCGATATTCTATCTCGCTGTTACTTGATAATATTTATACTTATTTATTTATTGTATTATATATTTATTATATTGCTAATTAAATTAAAAAGTGCTATTACGCACTAGGGTGCGATGTGGCGCCACGCCAACTATAGGATATCGGATTAACATGGTATCTATTAATAATATAGCACAACTGATCACAAGATTTTATACAGGTAAATAAAGAGTTTTGTATAACTTCTAGATTTGATTTTAATAAACTTACAGTCGACACTTTAACGTGTTAATTAAGTACTTTTGTACAAAATACTAAAAGTAGTTTTTAAATATAACAATAAGACAACTTCAACATACTTGTTATGAAAAGTTAATCAGAATAAAATAATTATTTCGTTCTGTTCTTACACGATATGTTAAAATGAATATATATATGTTTTCCTTTTTTTGATTCAGGAAATATTATAATTATTATTATACTACACGGCTTTAGTTTTTTGCAATTAAATAAAGTAATCAAGCAAATATGGAAATATTTACTGATTAGTAATAGACGAAAACGTTAATTAAAGCGGAATGCTAATGAATCGTTTTTAATCAATATGCTAGTTGATATCTAAACTCAGTGATTTTTCTCCGTTTGTTTAATTGCGACCATTTAAGGTCAGAGCCAGTAGTAGAGCTGATAATCAAATACGATTTGAATATTTTATAAGGAAGAAATAACTGTAAACAACTTAGACAGGGATAATAAATATTAATCGTCGTTACAATTTGTTTTTTAACGGTATACATATCATGTTATCTTAAAGCATCTAAAAGCAATAAACAAACAATAATTCTCTTGCAGTATGCAATCAACTCTTTTGCAACCCGTTCCTTATTTTTCAAAATGGATGTTGTTCTATTTTTAAAAAAGTTCGATATCACGAACATCATACGGAGTATCGACGCCGTGCTACGCCGCACCGCGCCGAGGCACTCGCAGCGTTAGCAACAGAAGCGTTGCGTCCTTGACACTCGGCAGCGGACAAAAACTATCGGCCGTAATTTCGGCGCGTCTCGGTGGGTGTGTTCCGAACGCACACAGAAACGTAACCCACCACCATAGAGTATAATATATACACAATAACCACATTACTTCTTTCTACACACACTTGCAATGTCTCTCAGAGTCAAACTGGAGGTCAATGCCTTACACCTATCGGAGTAAAGAATACCAGTTTAACTTTAAAGAAACTTTGCTTCGGTGAAATGAATAAATTGCAACTTATTTAAATCTTCTACAATTAATATCTTGTTTCATCAGGTAACTGATTGCATAAGCATAACTAATAAATACCGATGCATATCTTAGCAATAAAAAATAAAATGCACGCATAACATTTATACTAAAACCATCAATAACAGTAGAGAACCTTGAATAAAATTATCACACGCCCATTATACGAGCTTTTAATGTTCAAGTTGCCTTCTTACATATCGTAAGTTCATTATGAGTGAATGAGTTTCTTATCTCAGGTAAGAACTCAAAATTAATAAAATAGTTCAATGTTTTAACAAGGTGAACTTCTTTTATATTTTCATATAAAAAATGAATATACATATTGTCAAAAACTACATAAGATATTGTTGAATAATTCGCACACTATTACATGACAAATTTCGTACAACGCATCTACCACATAAAGTAAGGATGTTAAAAAATTGCTTTTAAAATTCAATTTGTAAATGTGTATTAATATACATAATCAATATTACCTTATTACTAATATAAAGCTACCATATTATCGTGAAAAGTATGCCCAATAACATCAATAGGTCTGTACTACAAATGTTTTATTTTGTTGTTTATGTTTCTGTTAAACTACAGAAACACGTGGAATTTAAATATAAATTTAATGAATATACTATTTTGTAGCATAATAAGTATAGGCATTACTTATATCGACATGTCCCTTCTGACACCGTAAAATACGCCATCGGTGTACAACATCGGCGCCACATTACATTTATGTGTGTACACTTATATGGAACAAAGGAAGTTTGGCAAGGCATTGTTCATTCACTCGATTTTCTTGTCTGACTAGACGAATCAACAATTAAAACATATGGAAGATTTTACACCCACATGCTGCAAAAATACTAATAAAGCGGTTAATAATCGTTCTTTTATTTTAGAACGATGTTGAACGTGGTGTAACCAAGTAGAAGTACTTCGAATCATACTGTGACTTATTCTTTCAGTTTAGTAAAGAAGACTATTTTTTTTATTTTCTTTGGAACAAAGTTTAAGCTATATAAGTACATAAATTTATTTCTTTAGAAAACAATAAGTTTTCGAAATTGCACGTTAGCTTGAATGTGGTCTCAGTAACATACAACCCAAATTACGTTCTTCAAAATGTTGCGGAATATAGCAATAAATATTATATGAATACGAAACAAGTATTTTATGCACTTTACGATCGGTGAGCGCGGCATTTGAATAGAGATGTAATTTCATATCGATATTACACGCTTTAAATATATTATAGTGTCGTATGATTTACGAACTAAATAATATATTATAAATTAAAGTTTTCGGAGAAGACACATTATCTACTTCAAAGTCTCCAGGAACATAACTATAAATGTATAAATGAACATAGAACAAGTATGTTAGGCACAGCATTTTAATATATTCTAATACTGGCTGGCCTCTACTTCGTTCGCGTGGAGCTAAAAATTGTTTCAGATTTTTTTAATACGCCTTTTTCTCCTATTGGTGGCAGCGTAATGTTAAATAATAGCCTAAAGCCCTTCTTTGTGATTGCTTTATCAAATACATTTTTTTTTAATCCGACTAGTAGTCCCTAAGATTAGTGCGTTTAAACAAACAAACAAATTTTTCCCCTATATAATATCAATATAGATAGAACAGTACATTATATTACTATATATACTATATAAAGCAGAAATCATAACAAACTAATAGTTATAGTTATAACTAATATACTTGAGACGACAGTTTGACTGTTGAAATACATCCAAATATCCTTGTGTTTTGTTTCTACAGTCAATAGGCCTTGTACCCTGTTGAGACTTCCAATGTTACATGAGTCTATAGCTTATGGTAACCGCTTAACATCTGACTGAATGTTAGAGAGAATTTGATGATAACTGAATCTAGAAAGCTTTTAATGCATTTCCAATGCATCTAACAGGGTATACTAGTGTTTGAAAAAATAAAATAGCAAGAGGTAGCTAAGAAGATGAGACACGATAATGAAAGAATAGAAAATACCTTCATTGGTTTATTTTAATTGCTAGAGTACAAACCAATAGAAATCGTATTTCCTTGCCCCAGTGCTTATTTGTTTATGTCATCATTGGTTACAATTTTCTAATAAAAATTTTTGTTGTAATATTTTGAACACAAGGCTTCTTCTTCTTGTAACATGCCACTGTGTCTGGGTATACATTTCTGCCAATATCACTTGAAAAAAAGCATTATTCAAAACTTTATCTGCCATATAATTAGTTGATACAACTAACTTGCGAGATGAAAATTTAAAAACCTATAAAACGCTACCTTTAAAAAAATACAAAAAATTCCTGCTATAAAATATAACTAATGGTGGATTAAACAAGTGAGCACCGAGGCGGCCATTTGTCATAATAACATTATAGTAATATAACAATTAAACAGAATGAACGCTACATTTACGTAGCAACATGTAGTAAACTCATTTATGTTCCTATAATATTTTCCTGTATAATTAAGCATTCGAGATGGCACACATTGTGATCGAGTAGGTTTATAATTGTCTTTTAACTTAACCTTCACCGATTTATGTATTTATTTACAATATTAAATGCGCGGTACATGTTCACGTTTGATTTATATGTGTTTGCTATTAATACAAATAAATGTGTATGTTTAGTAGATACAATAAGGCCCACTTTGAATTTATTTATATAAGTTTGAAATTGTGTATTTGATTGAGGTATGCATTTTGAAATTATTATTTGCGACTACGCATTACCTTACTCTTGACGCCATATTTTAATCACAATGTAAGTTTGTTTTGTCAGGTTTTGAGTATCAAGTAAGTAAGTAATAAATAACAAATAAAGTCAAGTTGTGTATTGTTATGATATTTTACTAGTAACGTCCAGTAATGAAACACGATTTTGTTTATCAAAATGATTGACTTTTGAATAATTTACTTTACATGAAACGCTTGCCATATAGCAAAGTAATCTGCATATTAAGTAAATAAACCAACGTCAGATATATTGTAAGGTACCACAAATCGGAATACAGTACGAATAGTCAGTAGAAACAAAGTGGAAGGTAAATGAAAATATACGCGCAAGTACAAACAGCGGACACCTGTAAGCTACCACTAGACTAGAACGTCAATCACACTTACTCGATACATAATCAAAGTGAATACATATTAAATACTACCTTTTACTTAAGACTTTATTCTCAATGAAATCGAAGTGAAACCGTGTACCATGTAATGTTAAATTTGTATACTCATTTAGAAACCTTGACAAGCTAGAACTATTTTAAAGTTTTATTGTAATCGAATATTGTTCATCTATATATAAATGTTTAAATATTCTTCGTATCAATTATATTATTGACAAAATAATATTTATTGCTGTAATTATGGAATATTTAAAATAATTTCATAACCATATCCATTACCTAACACAATGAGATATTTTTAACATATCAATATCTAGATCTAGTATCTCATATTCGATACATGACAAATTTAAATTTATATGAAATATATTTTCTTCTTTTTAAGAAAAAAAAGCGGAATTATCGATGCACATACGGTACATTGAATACATTAAATAAAAAAAAATACAATCCCAGTTGCAAATATAAACGCGCATATAGACAACGCCCTCACATATTATGTAGGAAGACTGCATCTATTGATCACGATGAGCCACTTTGTTAACTGACCTCGAACATTTTACGACAGGAAACCTATAAAGCGATAGTATCTGGACAATCACAAAGCGCTTTACTAATTACACTAGTCTATGCTACCTATGTAAACGTAACTATTAACGACTGCTATTGTAGACTATATATGTGACTAAAGTTAATCTCTCACACAAGGTTGCTAGTGCATCTGAGTTGTTCTCTTTTATATTCGCACATCATCCGATTCTAAGTTCTATGCATTATGCACTAGGAAATATTTTATGATCATTTTAATATATTTAATACGAACTGATTCATATATCATTTTCGATGTTGTATGCAGTATTAATTTGGCAAGACTGCAACATTAAAAACTTAAGTACCCTTGAATTGTAGTAGGTATATCTAACTATAAGGTGATATAGTAATTCTGTGTTATAATATTGCCAGCATCACACACAAAGGTTGCAGATCAGAATTTTAAAGCTCTCCCATTACAATTTTCACTTCAAATTATTTTATATTCTACACCAATACATACTCAAACGTCTCTACTATATTCCTTTAGGATCCATCAAATTATTAGAATTTAATGATAAATAAATGATAAAACAAACGTAATTAAACTTAAAATAAATATACATTACACTGCTTTAGATAACAGATATGTTAATTTGAATTTTATAGGGCTAAACGTTACCATATTTAATTAAATGCATGTCATAACTAACAAAAAGTTATTGAGTTAAGATATTTATCTTTTTTTACTGACACTATGTTCGTTTTATCGACTTTAAAAATCAAGTTTAAGTGTTGTGTTATGATTATATTTTATATTTTCTATTATAAAATTATTTAAAATTTTTGTACGTGTTTGTAACTTTTTTCAATATAGCTTTGCTCCTGTTGGCGGTAGCGTGATGTTAAAGCCTGCGTTAATGATTATCAAATTCAAAATTTTTAAAATCTGACTGTAATTTCTAAGATTAGCATGTTGAAACATAAAGCTTTTCCTTTTTATAATATTATAATAATAGATAAATTTAAACATCTTTGGTCATTATTGTCACATGATTTTCTTTTTAAGCTAAGTTTTCTTCCTAAGTTTTATAATATGTAGGTAAATGATTCTTAAATAATAATATGTATCCAAAATAAAATACGATATACAATGTAAAGTATATGTAGGTAAGTAAGAACATTGTTAATAATATACCTAACTTTAAATTATTGAGTTCGTACGTTAAATATACACATGAACTTCGGTAACAGATAAGACATGATTTTCCGTATATTGTATCTACTTGTTTCAGCATTTATTCATCAGCCATATAAGGCTATTTGTTATTTGTATTCAAATAATATTGTATTAATTAGTAAAATACCTATGGTTTACGCATTGTATTCATTCGTAGGTACTGGAAACGCGACATGTGTTTGTTATTTGTAGCACAGTTTTTACATTGTAATAGAAGAAAAACGGTCCGAAAAAAACAAATTGATTTTTCATGATTATGACAGTGGTATCTGATTCGTATATTTTTTAGATACCTTACAACTAGATTTTATGTGCGGCTTCGCTCGCTTTCATCAAACCTGTCGGATGACGCAATAAAAGGTTTATTCAAAGTTTATCCCTCATTTTACTCAACTCCCAATAAGGTTTTCACCAGAAAAAGTAGCCTATCACCGTCTCCAGGTTCCCATCTATCTCTATACCAAAATTCATCATAATTGATTCAGCGGTTTAGGTGTTAAAGCTTATAAAACAAATAAACAAACAAACTCACATTCACATTTATTGTATAAGTATGATTTAACACGTAGGACTGTAAATGTAACCCTTTTGGCTCAACATACGAGTTTCATTCGTGGTGTAAATTCTATCTGGTTAACAGCCAGTAGCAAGAAAGTCGTCATTAGCTCTCCATTTGTATTCAAAATTCCAATCAGCGCTGGGCCTGCCTATTATGGTGACTCAGCTTATGCTGAGTTGTGCGCCTTTTACAGTGGCACTGCGGCGCACGGCGGATTAAAACATTTTATTATTATTATTTTTTAGATTATGTGTAATGTTTTTTTTTTTTAATGATTGTAATGTTAATTAATTTTCATGTATTTTTTTACCTTATCCGTGTAGCCTTGTGTCTTGTAAATAAATTTATTTTCTTTCTTTCTTTCTTTCTTTCATTAAAATTAATGTTGTTATTAGTTTAATGCCTGTTGCGTAATGTTTTGTATAAGCCCTTTAATGTTTAATTTACTAATGAAATCATTTAGAATGAAAGAGTGACTGATTTTAAAAACGAGTGAATGGTTGTGTTTTATCGTGTACCTTATTCTAAATATGTATTTTGAGTTGTCAGGCATCAAAAAATGTCAAATTTTATGTAGAATTTGTTTCCTTATGGGAACTAAATCCGTCTGGATCTCTCCGTCTTGGTTCCGTCTTGGTTTAGTTACGAATTCTGTATTCGTTCCATATATCAATTCTGTCGGTATATTACGATAGGCAACTTCTTCATCTGACGATGATAAAGATGAAGGTGACATTTAAGATATATCAAAAGTAAAGTGAACACTAAATAATACGAAATATGCCTTTTGTTATCCTAATGGAAGACTAATGAACCAAGTAAGCGCCATAAAAATTTAACAAATGAAGTGTCAAAATAAAGTGCAATAAAGTTTCTTGTAACGAAAAACCAAACTAGTGACACGTTTGACGCATTGAAAATAATTTTCATGAGGCATTATACTAACCCTGTTAAATGGACGTTCTTGTAATGCCCATAAGGGTTTAATGAAGGATTAAAATTATAATAGCAGCATTAAGACTTAATGAAAGTTTCTTGCAAATGACTGTAAGTTGATTTATTACGAGAGTAATATTTAAAAAACTATTTGTTGTAATTATTCTGAGTATTTTTTTTTACAGTTAAGATTTAGCCTTATGGCCATAATCTCACCTGATTTCAAGTGACGACATGGCCCAAGTCAGCTGACAAGCTAAACCTGCGGAAGAACGGGCTCTCAAGTGCAACTGCCGAAACACACCTATTGGTATTTGGCGGCAGATTTTCAACTTGAGGTTGGTTGCTAGCCAGGTGGGCATTAGGAGAAGCACTACCACCATGCTATGACTAGCTCACGATGTTCTTCACCGAAAGCTCAAGCTCATTGTAGGTGGATTCGAACTCACGTCCCTTGACGCGAAGTCGTACACACAACCACTGAGCTATCATCGTTTCAATATTAATTGACAACTGGTAAATTGACTGCTGTTGTGACGTAAAAGTGTCTTTACGTAGCCGTGAACCTATTTTAACTTAATCTTGCAGTGCTGTTAAAATACGTACAGAAAATTTAACAAAGACAACAGATTGCTTTTGATGGAATTTTTTGTTTCATTTTATCCTAAATAAAATTACATATAAATATTGTATATTTATTGAACTTTGCTCACTTTTAATTTAACCGTTAGTATGTTTAATGCGTCTAACAATATATAACAAAGAAGAAACTTATAGCAAAATCGGTTTAGTCTTTTCGAAAATTAGCCCAAACAAATAAACGAATATACTAAACTTTAAAAATCACGTGTTTAGGTTTTAAGAACATAAAACAATCATATTAGCTAAAACATGTAATTCTAATATTACACAGATGCATTACCTTTACAAATACAGAAAAATAGGAACCTATCTCAATCCGTATTATATTCATGACTATTGCAAGTACGTACATTAATACATAGTGATATTTACGCATCAGTCTCATTTCCCCAATGAAATAAAATAAAAACTATATTATGAATTATATAGATACTAAACATATGGAACCAACAATCGTCTCCGCGATTACTCATCTGAACAGGAACCATTAGTGCTGCAAATTTGTCGAATATTCTTACTTTTTATTTTTTAGTATTAACCTATTATATAATATTGAATAAAAAAACTAGCTTAATCACATTTTGAAGCGATGATAGTTTGTTTTGTGTACGGACGCCGCGTCAAAGGACGTCGATTCTAATCCACCCACAATGAGCTTGATTTTTCGGTGAAAGAAAATATCGTGATGAAGCCGTAGTATGGTGGTAGGAATTTTTTTAATACCCGTCTGGCTAGCTACCACCCTCAAGTTGAAAATCTGCCGCCAAATACTTATAGGTGCTTTCCGCCAATTCCACTTGAAAGCCAGTCCCTTAGGCTTAGCGTATCCACCATCTTCGACCAAATCTACACTTAACATAAGATGAGTTTATATATAACATATACGATTTTACAGGACACCGATATATTGAATTGCACATAAAGTTATAAATAAATAGACATTAAGCAAAGTAAGGAAATATCTGTTGATAAAATCTTGGAACGATGCATAATATCCTAACGGGACGGTCACTTAAGGGCATATAATGTAGGATGTTGTCTTGCGAAGAATATTATTTACCAACTTTATTTTCAACAAAATATACTTAGATATTTTATACTAAGTTCCGTAACGGGAAAGTACCTCTTTATTTGTGAATTTACGTTTTATTAACATATAAATAGAAACCACTTTTGTAATATTGGAATGTTTCTGATAATTGTGTAATGATTTTAATTCTCGAAATTCATTGGTTAACATATTTAATAGATCCACTTTTTATTAAAACACTATTACTCAATTGCAAGCTTCATTACCGTCGTATATTTCATTACAAATTGGCAATTAGTCGCCTAAAAAAAACGGAAAGGCAAAATATATAAATCATTGAAAGATATTGGTGGTGAAATAAAAATGATACTGAAGCATTAAGTGAACTTATTTCGAAAGTTTATGCAATTATGTTTATAATTTGATATTTAGAACTTTATCTAGCACCCACGATCGCCTTAAAATAGCTTATTAAAAGGAAGGAGATAATACCTTTATCTAGCACATTCATAAATCAATATTAAATTATAAATTAAATCGCTTCGAATACGTCTTAACATCGATAGTTAACATTTGAAGGATATTGATTATTTATGACTAACCAAGATAGATTAATACATAATAAAACCGCAAAATGTTTTTGTAAGTATAATCTCAGCAAAAAAGTTTGAGGTCACCATTTTAAAATAAATCGAACAAACACATTGAACGGGTTACTATATGATATAATAGTTGCCGACTTATATTAGTCGACGGAGTAAATTAAGAAATAAATGTCGAAAAAAAAGTTTGTGGAAGAATATCGACAGAAATGATTTTATAAATATAGTAGCACAATGTTAAACGTTGTATATACCACATACATTACAGAGATCATTATGTAGGTGACTACACTATTACTAAATAGTAAGATTTTTTATACAGTTTATAGGTGGAGCGTAATGGCCACAATTGTACTTGATGTTAAGTGATGATGTGGCCCAAAATGGTAGACGTGTTAAGCTTAGTGAAGGAACTGGCTCTCAAGTGCAACTGCCGGAACACACCTAAAGTATAGGTATTTGGCTGTAGATTTTGATTGTTCTTGAGGGTGGTAACCAGGCAAGCGGGTTTCAGAAAAAATCCTACTACCATGTAAGACCACCATCATGACCAAAGGTAATTAAATCTAGTTAATATATAAAGACAATATGTTAATGTCTAAGCACTACATACCATAGAACCAGCATCTGTCTATTTAAAGAATTTCGAAAATGTTAAGTATGAAGGACTTTTATATCTGCAATTAACACAAGTTACAAACAAAACCTTAAGTAACAACACAAAATAATTATTTGTAGATTACACAAACAATTGTACTTTATGGGACTAGAAACTCACAGTCAGTTCTTAAGCGTGGCGGTTACACCAAGGCAACTGCATTAACGGCTAGGCCAACCATGCAGATTAAAATTTTATTACCACATCAGTGTCGATGTATGAAGCGACGTAGTATATAAATATAAAATATATTATTATTCCTCTCATTTCAGTATTGAAATATACTTCTTGTAGTTCTTGCGTTTAACCCGTTTAGGTATGGTCGAAAGAACATGTCAACTCCATTTATATACTTATCTAATAACTGGTGTTTTAATATTTATGACTTTTGTAAATACATCATCTATACCATCTATCTATACCTCTTTCGGTCTTGCTCGACTTCTATATGCATATATTCATATAATTATACTTTATATTTTAGTAGTACTACTTTCATCCTCGCAAAGGATATACTCGAACCTAACCAATATAATCTAACTCGATATCTAACGCAAAACGGTTGAGGTTGACTGAAAAAAATCCTGCCGACAAATATATCTTTCTAAGCAATTGACGATGGACCTAACACGTCCTGCTAAGACCATTTGTCCATACATAGCCGGGTAATTATGGCAAAAGGAGGCCGTATAAAATAAGACAAGATCACTTTCCAACTATCTAGAAGGCGCTAGAGGAAAGCAGGTTTAGCTGGAAGATGCTGTGCACGGTAGAGATAGTTGGAGATGTATTCAAAATACTGTGTCTTTAATAATGGACTTCAATACCATATCATTATCGACATCACGATAACTTATCAATTTTTATATCATTAATTAGTGCTGTTCACAAGCTTTCTTCAACTATACTACCAGCGGTGATGACTCAGTTAATAATATTACAGACGCCACGCCAATGACAAGTCCAAGGATGTTCGTTCGTTTCAATGCAATGAGCCCGAGTTTTCGGTGAAAAGAAACATCATGATAAAAACATGGCATGGTGGTAATCGTCACATAACAGCTGGTAAGATTATGGTGATAACGCTAAGCCTATAAAGCATTAAACTTAACATAGACACCTCTGCCACACAAAGTCTCTTTAAACCTTCTTTTTCAATAACTCACACTCAAACATTTTCATCACGAAAGGCCGTGTAACAGTTTTATACACAATTAAAAGAATAATTCGGTGTATTTATTTCAATAAAAAAAAAGATATAACATGAAAACTTCTGATTC
Source organism: Actias luna (assembly GCA_039707435.1). Taxonomy (NCBI): domain Eukaryota; kingdom Metazoa; phylum Arthropoda; class Insecta; order Lepidoptera; family Saturniidae; genus Actias; species Actias luna. The sequence goes on along the minus strand of JAZHAC010000002.1, from coordinate 7,184,771 downwards.
TCTGCTGAACCACATATTCGACACAGATCTTTCAAAAGGACTCGCAACTTTCGCGAATTCAACGTTTTCGAGAATTTTGTGGGTGTGGAACCGGTTATGACCTGTTCTCGTCTTAAAAATTCGTAACCAAACAAAAAGAATTAACAAAGAAAATTGAGTCGCAATAAAAAACATGAGATGGTCGATACGGTGTCGCGATATTTTTGGATATGGATAGCGTAAATATTGCTTTAAGCTCGTGATTTATGATTACTATCTTTTACCCACGGCTTTGCTCGTGTTAATATTGATTTTGTTAAACAATTCTAATTCTGGTAGCCGCTATTTTACATAAATTATATCAAATGAGACTGGAATAAGAACGTTTGTGCTCTTAGGCATTTTTACGCTGGCCGCTCACTATTTTGACGATAATCGCTTACATAAAAAAGAGAGATATATTCCCTTGGAGGTTTTTTGAAGGACTACTTATGATACATTTTCATTATACATTATATATGTGCAACTCTAACTGTTTGACATTTATCGTTATATTTTGGAGAATTCACAATGGAATTCTTTATAAATTTTTTATGTGTTATTCTGATGCATAAGCTATATATTTTAAAGCTATATAAGCTAGCTATATTATTTAAAGATTTAACTTGTAATTTTTATCGTTTTCATGTGTTGGAATCGATTTTCGTATACATATATAAATATAACAAAAACTGACCCATATTTTTATCTATAGATCAATGAGGATCACTTTTACTAAAATACTATGATCAAAGCAAGGAATGAATTATGTTGAAATTTTATATTACGAGAAGATCAATCGAATTGTTTACGGTAATAGGAATTGAAGTTAAGTGTGATATTTTATTTTTACATGTAATTCTACACCTCAATTGCGCATTTCAAAACAGCAAACCGATAGGTTAAATATAAATTCAGATTGTATTTGGGTAGATTATGCATACCCGTGAGCGATCGTGATGTCTGGAATTGACACTCCTCTATGTACGTCCGCTAATAACTACTGTAACACGTTAAGCTATTGTATAAAAGGATAAGAATAAGGCGTAAAAAATATGCAGATAGAGTTTCTTGCCGGTTTTTCTCGATCACTGCGTTACTTTCCGAACCGGTAGTAGTCTTGAAGTTCATAAGCGCCATCTTCGGCTCTAAATTAAATAAAGATTTTTGATTTGATTTGATTTGAAAATGGGTAGGTACATAATACTAATTTGTCATCTTTAAGCCCATATCTCTCAAAATTACGGATACCGATTTATCTTACGAAATATATATTTACGGGGCAATGCTACTGTTTATTCACTTAATATTATTTAGATTTAACTATGACTTTTGTGTTTATTACTAAAACAAAATTATAAATTTGATTGTTTGTTGTATTTCTATAAGATTATTATAATTTTAATAAAATCTAGTTTTTTTTTAATGTTAGGTTTAGCGTTATAGCCACAATATCACCTGATGTTAAGTGATGATATGGCTCAAGATGGTGGCTACGGATACTCTAAGCCTAATGGAGGGACTGGGTCACAAGCGCAACTGCCGGAACTCACCTATAGGTATTTGGCGGCAGATTTTCAACTTGAATGTGGTAGCTAAGCAGGTGGGCATTAGAAGCCAAGCTATGGTGTCATCACGATGTTTTTCTTCCCTGAAAGCCCAGGCTCATTGCAGGAATTCGAACTCACGTCTATTGACGCGGCGTCATTACACGCTACGAACTAAGCTCTCCTCGCTTTTGAATAGTATCTAGAGTGAAATACCGACACAAACTTATGATCATATTATATTATAATTCGAATATACAAAATCTTATAAAAACTAAGGAATTGAAATAGTTGTCTGGAAGAAATCGAGACAAAAATATACAATAAAATTACTTAAGTATAAACCATATTAAACTAAAATAAATATTCAAAGTAAAATTATAGAAAAAACGTAATAAAGAATAAAATTGGCCTGTCCTGAGTTAGGTATTCACGTAGAGGCACTAAAACGGTGACCTATATCGTGTCTGGCCTAATCTATGCAGCCTACACCCGAACGTGTCTAAACCGCCAATGTCACTAAACCGCACACACTGATAAACTGAATTGAGGAAGCCTTATTATAGCGCATACACGTCTCGGTTCTTAATTCTGCGTTACATATCTTACTAGAAAAGTATTTATTTTAGACAGAGTTTTATTCATTTCATTTGTATATTTTTATGTAATGGTATTTTGCACACAATTTCAATTACTATACCTTTAAATATCTCGAAACGTTGTAGACGTATTAAGACTGAAGTAAAGTCACATATAATTTATAAAGACAGTGTGATTGTTAAAATGAATGTAAACGACCCATGCAACCCATGTTTTTTAACAGTAAATTTATTTAACCAATATTTTTATTTTACTTGACTTTGGAATATCTATTAAATTAAAGGTTAATTCTCACTTTTATATACAACTATTTTAAAATTACTTTTCACTTCTTAGCACATATTGCTATGACAGTATGCTGTTTAAGTTTTTGAAACTTTATTTTGCTCTTAGTTATGTTCCCATTGTACTCAAAAATTAATTTTTTTCTAAACAAGGTGTCTGCCATAAAGAAATGGACTGACTTTTATTAGTGTATGGAATTTTGCACGAAAACAAAGGTATTAAGTAGCGGTACATTAATAACATATAATATTCTCTTTTCAATATAACACGTGAATATTATTAAATACGAATCAAAGAGTAAGGAATAAATTGAACACTGTAAAATGGATGTTACATCTTTATTCGGTTTTGTAAGTTTGACTGTTCCTCTGGTGCTGAACTGTGACAATTTGATAAGATCTTTTTATCCACTAACACTAGCAACTTTAATGTTACTTCACAAACTATATATATCTAATTCATAGTATAAAAATATTACACTTATAAATAATGTATAGTTTGAAATATGTAGTCTTAACTCTGTCGCTAAAAATGTGAGCGTCTGTCAAACAGTAGCTCATTGTTTCCAGCCGACTCGGTTTGTTCAGGCTATAATATAAGTGATATCGAGGTCACCAGCATATAAGTAGGTTTTATGTTAACTAACAAACAAGCATATCTACAGTATAGCGACCTCGAGTTGAACATAGTAAATGTAAGTCTGATAAAGTCTGAGCTTTACGATCAAGGCGATGGACATGGAAATGTGTAAATCAAATAGAAGCATACGCATAATAGTTACAACGATATAAATTAACATATTCAACTATTAATATAGTAGATTTTATTAACGAAAAGTTCGAACTGAGCTAGGAGCTAAGTGCTTGGACCTTTTTATTTCACCAACCGAGTTCGGTTTGTAAAATGACTCAATAATTTGATGTTTAATGAACTCAAAAAAGTATATTGTAATCATATTTTGTTTTGAAAACTCTATTTTTTGAATATATCTATCCCTGTCCTTTACATGCTTTATTAGTAAATGAATTGCTAAGTCGTACATCTTTCCAACGCCTTAAAAAGACTAACAAGTGTAATATTGTAAAATTTAAAATTAGGCTTTCTTCTTCAAGATGCCTAATTCTTGTTCTCCTTAACGAAGTTTTGCAAATTCCTAGTTGCAATTACAGTTTCCAGATTATTTTGTAAATATGTACCCATATGATAACGTAAAATTGAGAATAGTATCAATATTTGTATCTGCGTAATAAGTATATCAATTTTTTTACAGTTTATTGTTTATGTTTTCAACAATCATTGTACATAATCACAATTTTTGCGCACTATTATTTTTTTAAATAAATTTTATGTAAGTAAATTTTACATTTAATTTAATGTAATTTTAAAATTTTACAGTGATATGGTTTAGAGGAATTGTGTTGAAAATCAAATTCTTCTTCTTTTATTGAATGGCCACATGTGTGCGCACACAATTTTGCCAATGTCACAAAAATCGATTTATTATGAACTTAATGAAATGTCAAAGAATATCATTTCACATACCAATTTAATTTAAAATTGCATACAATGAATTTATTACTAAAATGTCAAAGCTTCCACTCTTCCCTATATTTTAAATTAGAAATAATAATTATCAAAGCGTTTCTTATTATGCAACAATAAATTTTTGTAGTTACATGATACTTTTTTCAAAGATATTGTAAAGATAGCATTGAATGACGTAAGTATAAAAGATTTTTCTGATAACTTTATGACGTACATATAAACGTCGGGTCATAAACATATTACCTTTATGAGATATAAGGATATATGTTTGTGGAAAAAAAGTATATATACAAACATAAATTAAACTCATAAGTTATTTATAAATATTTTACGGTGATCTGAAAACGTACGAGTTTCACAAAATTATTGTTAGAAATAACACCCTTTAGACACTAATGTAATATAAACATTTACACTCCAGAATTGTATGATTATAATAGCACAGTTTAAAATCGAAGTATATCTCAGATCAGTTAAGCGATCACGCTGATTATAAACAAAGATACAGCATTTATACTTCGATCTAAATAAATATAGTATATATACCGAAACTGTGAAGAAAGATGTACCGTAAAGTATACTACCTTTTTATAGATCTAAAAAAAAAATCATTTCAAGTTTTTATCTACCTATGTATATAACAAATTAAACATGTTTAGTATAGAATCCTAAAATGTAACAAGGTTCAATGAAATAACAATTTATTATGAATGTATTCAAAGTGAAATAAATATTTTATATCGATTTTTAGATAATAACCATAATAATAATAAGTTTTTAAAAACTAGTTATTATTATGGTATTTTAGAGAGGTAATATTCGCTTTACTTAGTTCCTTACACCTAAAATACTAGGTATACTACATATTCAAATTTATGTTCATAGAAAAAAGTTTTAAAAACGCATTGAACAATGTACTCTAAAGTTATTATTTGAATTTGTAAGAAATAAGAAATGCAATACATTTTATTTCTTTCAAAATGTATCTTGTTAATTAAATAAATTTTCTTATTTCAACTTGTTCGGGAATATAAAAATGAAGCCTACAATTTATAAATTGACATATTGTAATGGTTCGTTATTTGTTGGTTGCACCATTTCTTTGATCAGGTAAGAAATGGTATTTAAAAATAATATACAGCCGCGTAGTCTTATCATTTTAAATTTAATTGAGAATAAGTATAAAAATGAGGAAAATAACCAATAAATCTAATTAGGTATATTAATTAACCTTCAAACATTATAAAGATCATTTAAGATTAGGAACATGTATTTTAATACTGAATGCATTATTTGCACTTCGAAGTCACGAAAAAAACATTTAGACAGTAAAAACGTGTCAAAAACGCATACCAACATTCAATCGAGGCTACTTTAAAGATAAAATAGGCGTTGACGGAACAATTCTTGGTTTACTTAAATGATGACCGGATGCACAAAATGGTTATATTTATAACCCATACTCTACACACGAAGTCTATAGATTTGATCTCAGTATAATATAGATTCTATAATTTATTACAGTAATAGAAATCTTTGGTATCATAAAATACGAAGCAGCATTGTTTATTTAATTTACTAGTATAAAGCGGTCGTGCTGTATAGAATAAACTATAATTTTATTTAATGTTTGCGGAACATATAAATAATAAATAAAATCGATAGCATCTAAACTAAACAAATACGCGTTACCTATACAAAATATGAATAATCGTGTACTGAAGTTTCTAGAACTATGAAGCTTCTAAAATCGTATTGATGATCAAAGCACTGAAAACATTTGTTAAATATACAATTTAAATTAACTATTTGTTTTCATATGAATATAGACTACGATTTAACTTATAGTAATATTTCGGTTCTATATATTGATAAAATAACTCTATTATGACTTCATCATAAACCTTATGCCACTTAGATAACGTCAGCACTATCATTCCTCTCACAGTCCATATCTTTTTAGGTCTTCCTCTGCCTATACACCCATCCACCTTCACTCTTAACATTATTCTTATTATATGGCTTTCATCTCTTCTCATAACATATCTAATACCCATACCACGTTAATCAATTACTCCTTAACTTATATATATTTATTCTATTATGTAAAAGTATATCAATTTAGTATATATGCAATAATTTTGGAGAACTAAAATATATTTATGTATTATATTCTAAGTAAAACTAGCAGACCCGGTTGGCAGTCACTGGGTGGGTATGAGAATTCGTGGTCATATGTTTTATTCTTTTGATGGCCTAATCTTTTGGTGAAATAAAACGTTGTTATAAAACTACTTTTATTTATGATAGTAGAGTATTATATTCCGCTTTTTAGCTATTCAAATGTTAAAGACTGTTGTCAAGCACCTACAGGTATATTACAACACCTGCACTTGAGAACCGATTGTACCATCTGGACCACATGTATACTATATATATATATATATATATATATGCTGTTCCGGGCCGTTTTCGGCCATAGCGACTGCCTCAGCTCCGACGTCCGTGTGCTCTCCAGTGGCTAATATAGCCAATCTTTGATCGGAAGGTGCGTGCACATAGTGAACATGTGAGGACACCATTCTAATAATTATAATAGATTACCACTGATTCTCGGGCTTACATTTCATAGCGTCTATCATCGAGAGCCGTACATCGATGATCTTCAAAGTTTTGCACTATAGTCTTCATATATGGCCTCCACTTCCGGCGTTTTGCTGCAAGTCTCTCCTATTGCGAAGTGTCTATGTCGCACTTTTACATCTTTATATCTTATGAGTTGTCCGCCTTGTTTACGCTTGCCTTTCTCAAGCTCAGAATAAAAGATGCGCTTGGTCACTCGCTCTTCCGTCATCCGTGATACATGACCACACCATCGTTGCCACACAAGTTGCCACCGCAACGCTTCATAAACGCTTCAATGCCAGATACATTGGCTCGCCTCAACACTTCGGTGTTCCGCATCCGATCAGACCAACGAATCTTTAAAAATTTTCGGAGACTTTTGATGTGGAACTGGTCTAATATGCGGATGTAACGACGGTATACTGTCCACGTTTCAGCGCAACACAGAATATTAGGCAGAACTATAACCATGTATATTGAGATCTTTGTTACCAATTTCAAATCGCGTGAGCGGAAAACCTTTGAGTCCAGTTTCCCAAAAGCTGCAGCTGCAGCAGCGATCCTGCAGTTAATTTCGGACTCAAGATCACAATTTGATGTTAACATGCTATCCAGGTACTTAATCTTATTTACCTGCTTCAACCTATCTTCACCGAGTTTAATAGCTAGTACTCTATGGAAGGACGTATCCAAGGACATCACTTACGTCTTCTTTTTATTAACCAACATAGTCACACATTAGGTGAAATTCTGGTCAAAGGTTAAACCTATAACAGATAAAAGTATCTGTGGTAAATTGTATTGTTACACTCGTATGACAAATTGTTTGTATACAATGGTATTTTTTTATAGACAACAATAACTTTCCTATCCGAAGTGACACTACGACTTGCTTTACCGAGGACGTTATTTAACGTTTCAGCCATAATATTTGTTCATGGTAATGGAAATCCATTAACCGAGCCTCCGCCTACGTAGGCGACTACGACGTCTACGAATGTAGGCCACGTAGCACTGTCAGCTCCCCGATATAGGTCACTCTGGCGTCTGGTTATGCAACCACAGACAAATACAGTATATCGAACTTGTGAAACATTACATTAGTTATTTACTACTACTCAGAACTAATAGTTTCATATATATGTTCTAAATCTCCGTAACTGACACTATTTAATAGATATAACATAATAAATCCAACACTATAAATAAGCATGTACGGTACATTTCTTGTAATTGTGTGTAGGAAAGATTCGAATGAACTACTGTCGTATACCGAAATACTGGTATTTATTTTAAGTTAATATAATCCATCTATAAATGAACAAATCATAGCTTATATATCACGAATTAAAATTAACAGAATCACTCAAGAATGTCCCGAACGTTTGAAATAACTTCAAATCCATATCCAGACCAGTGGAATCACACATTTCAAATCAAATATCATACCTGAATTAAATTATACAATTATTAGAGGAAAACATTAATGAATACGTCAGTCAATTTACTGTTTCCATGACATAAGTATTTGTATACTTCTTATATGGAATATGGATATTATATATATATATATATATATATATATACATATATGTATGGAATAACAGAAGACGATTGTCTTTTTAACAAACAACCGCGATAAAATCCGTTTAAATTAGTTTTATTTCAATGAATAATATTCGCGTAAACCTAAGAAATCATTAAACATACCTACACTTTATATTCGGTAGTTAAAATATAAAAAAGTAAACTTTTTTTATTAACTTAGTTTAGGTAATATTTTTAACGTATTATTTCTCTTTTAAATGGATTTCACTTGCAGATTTTAGAACGTCTATAAATTTTCTAGGAATATTAAAAGAAGAGAAATCTCAAGGGGTTTGAATCATTGTCCTCCATTTCCCAATTTGAAAACCTTGACAACCATACTGCGTATAAAATAATGTAACACTTCTGTCGTACAGGAAACGACATCATTTATGAACCAAATTAATATCCCGCAATATGTAGTAATATATAATTTGATTAACATTCATTTCATCTCACGACTCATTTTGATAAACAAAATAACAATCAAGGTCGGTACTAAGTCACCTCGCATAGATAGATATTGATTAATGAGAATCTTAATATATTACTCACGATCGAAACTTAGTGAGAAAAAATACATCCAATCTGACTTTAACTAATTGCTTTACGAAAAATTCAGCATCAACTTTAGATAAAACATCTTTTAAAACTACAGAATTATATAATATTTATATTATAACGGATTTATCAGATTCAATTGACCGTGAAGAAACTTAATTTGATTGTGTAACGAATTCAAACGGTATATTTTAATACGAGTTACGTAAATCACTTTACTCCATAATACTTTTAAGTTTGATTTCATTGTAACCTTAAATAACAGAAAATCGTTATATTTTTTAACACATACGTATTAATCTACATTTCAAAAACTGTAATAGTTTCTTTAATATATTTTACATTTATTTTGAAATTCTATGGTAATAATATACTAACGATTTTATATAACCGGTAAAACTTTTCAGATTAGCAGTAAAAATAATGATTATGTTAACAAAGATACAGAAAGGGTTATTTCATTGAGAAGATACTATTATTTAATAATTTTTTCCATTAACAATAAGCCAAATAAATTAGTTAGCGCAATGATAGTACAGATATCAAGTTAGGATCGTTGAAATAAAACTAATTTAAACGGATTTAAATTTTAAATCTTTTAAATTAATTTAAAATAAAAAACGAATTTTGAAGTTAGGATCGGTTTACGTGCGTAAAGCTTGCCTGTATCTGCGATCAGTGCAGGTCGTGTGGGCGTGGCCTCAGTCCGCGAATCCGTCCTCTCATTGGCCGATAGTAAAAGGTTGTTGCATTTCACTACGTAGTCGATAAGAATGCTAATTTTACTCTAATTTTTCGCATTCGCAAAACATGTACGTATTGCACTATTTTTTCGTTTCGGCTTCATTTATAGTGCTTTACTTGTTATTAATTGAAGCTAATAGAGAGCTATAGCGTCGATTACAAGTGACCTTGGTTTTAGCAAAGTTAACTTTTATTGCCTACTATAAAACGCCATTAGTACATTCAGTGTTATATCCTTAATACAACGTAACATATGGAACGTGAAAACTTCAGTGTATTATGTAAAGAAAAACAGATTTATATTTCCTTAAGGTGTTATAACTGTAAGCATACACCGATCGTTTTAAGTATTAAATCAAAAACATACATTATACCGACGTATTCCAGCAATAAACTATTAACGAAATTGTCTATATGCATACACATTAGAGCAATGATAATAAAATGTTGTCGTTTCCTTTGATCGCACACGTTATAAATATTTTGTAACATATTTTATGAATACACTTCGCATTAATCAATCAACGGTTAAGCTCCAAGAACTGTGCACTGTGTTCCTTCTTACAATCCAAATATTAGGTTGTGACAAATTTATGGTGAAATTGTGGTAGGCACTACTATTGCTACGTCATGAGTTTGACCATAGCATACGACTAACATTTGAGTGTCAAGTAGGGAATTGTGTGTCTAGATGACAATTATGTGTATATGCCTATACAAATAATTTAATGCGCCTATGAATTTTAATATAATTGAAATTATATTTTAGTGTTTTAGATATCAGCTATTATAATTATTAGTGGAGACATTGTTAGGTTATTCGTCGTTATCCTTACTACTTCTGTTTTTTTGTATTGGAAAAGACGCAACTGGAAATAAAATTCTCTAAGCTATCATTTTGTAGTTCTATTAAAAATACCCCACAAATAATATTTTGATTTGGAACACTTAACCATCACTAGTATTGAGTAATATTAAGTATTGATTAAAAATTTATATTTAATTGTCATTTAAGGCACTTAATATAAAAATAAGAAAGACAAACTTAGCATAGATTTTCTTTTTATTTTGCATCTTTTTCAAATACGCTCAAACGTTTCGATTCATCAACTGCCAATTTTAACACCTACACGTGTAAGTGTAAGATAGGAACGCTATTAATCAAAAGAAGACAAAACTATATATGACATATCTAAATTAGAAACAACAAGTTTTATATTTACTAATATGTATTTAGAACCAAGAGCGCCGATGAAAATATCGAGCCGTCTTTTCGATAGACAATGAGATAAATCATAGACACTAAGAACAAAGGGTTTCAATAGATAATAGAATAAAATCAAAACAAACATTCACTGCGATTATTTGCATACATGTTCGAACAACTCGTTTCTATACATTGTTACAGTTGGTAAATATTTAGAAAAAATATAAATACGAAAAATCAAAGTCGTACTTAGCAGCATACAACTAAGCACTGACTTTACATGTCTGCAGATTAACCCAATCAGTGGTTAAGCAACTTTTATCTCCAACAAGGATGCTTCATTTATCATATAGGTATGCTATTTTATATGATGAAAACATTCATGTTTGTAAACAACATTATAAGTAATCGATAATATTTTGTTTTTTTCCGAACTGACATACGCTGTTAGCGCCCAAGGACTTTGACAGCTTCACCGAACTTTTGGGGGCGAGTGCTTAGGGCACTCAGCCCCGAGACAGCAGACACAAGGGTACTAGGACGGCCCAACCTCGGCAAGCGCTGCTGCCGGTAAATGAAAAAAGATTCATGATCCTGACTAACCAACAGGTTCTGTATTACTAAATTAGTGATCCTAACTACGACCTTATCAGGTAAGCAGCTCAAGGGCCGCGAGGGTAGTCCCTTACAGAACCGTGTACTTAACGTGTGAGTGTGTACGAATAGTGCGGTATGATGGTGTACTCTCAGTGATGTAGAATGTCCCTGTATCGCGCGAGCAGAGCCACTGGAGGGCTCCTATCCGGAGGATCGAACCTAGGCTCAAGCGTCTGCGGAAGGAGGCCGCGGCGGGTAATAATATTTTGTAATGTACAAACAAAAAGTGCAATAAAGTGTTCATTGATTCATTTAATTTTTCTTAGGGTTCCAGGGAAAAAACGGAACTTTCATAGGATCATTTTGTTGTCCGTATACCTGTCATTCTGTGTGTCACACCATTTTTCTAAAAAAATCCATTTTTTAAACTTTAAATTATTCTCATATCTATGATCCCATACCACAATAATGTCAACTTTTTAGATTAACGCAATAAAGAGATGCTTAAATACTTCATAATTACAATTCAGTACATACTGGGAACTTGTAACATTAAAATTGTACCCGAAAGGAAGTATTGACGTAAGTTAAGAAAGAAAACGGTAAGTAATTTATTTCTAAGACGATCTAAGTTTTTAATTTAATATTTCTTATTATTTAAAAAAAAACCTATTACTTATACAGAAGTTCAAGTATCTTACAAAAAAAAACGGCTAGACTTTATGAAGAGACCCTGAAAATAATAATCTATACGTGATCGTGCATTCGCTAATAGCAACAAATTAACAGTTAGATTTTATTATTGTATATCCGCATCACGTCTACGGGGCCATTGCTTTTGTATACACGTTTTTCAATTTTATACATTTACTAAGGAAATCTAGTGAGGTACTTAGTAACGAGTAACCTGAGCATCCCTAATTGATAACTTTATAATAACTGTAGTGCTCAAGGTCACTGTTGAATCAATAAGATCAAATATATTCTCCTTTCACTGTTCTGAGTAAATAGGGTTTAGGAACATGAAATACAATTGTACAAGCATAAATTTTCTTGAGTAATACTAGAAATGTATTGGTATGTATGGTATAAGTGTATGGAAACTGGAAATGTATTGGGATAATCTAGGAGGATTCGGTAACAAACTGCCGTCAGCTCTACTTCTAGGTCAATAGTAACAGTACAGTATAGCAGTACAATAATCAATTGGGAATGGAAAGAAATGTCGTCGTTGTCAAATTATTGCCTGCTATTATTATCATGCTATTATAGCACATATAAAATGCTATATCTCAAACACTTTGTGATAGTGAACAAAAGGGCATTTTCTATTTAACAATTTTTGGCTGTTCCATACTTATTTTATTAGCGAACACAGTTCTTAATGCTTAGAGTCATACAGCATTTTTTATATAAGAATAAATAATAATAAGCTCACTAACAGCTTAGTCATAAAAATGAAAATGTCCAAAAAGTGCATATGGCGCATTCGTGACCTAAAACTCCCTCTCATGATAGAATGTGTTAGAATGTAATAGTACTATTAGGATTTACAAATTTAATTTAAATAAATTAGATATGAGTTTGTTTCATAGCATTTTAGTAGCATTGATAAAATGGTATATGAAATGAGTGAGATGATTTTATGAACAAGAATGTATAAAAGATTTTGATTTTATTATTGTTCGGTTATGATAGAACTAATATAACTTCTATTATATGTAAACCCCTAAACAAAATACAGAGAAAAAAAGGCTTTCATATATTCTTAAGGTGTTGTATTTTCTCATGTACTGCATTCAGGTAAGACAGCTTAGACGTAACCTTATTAAACAGTCCGTCTCATTCAACCAAACAGGAAAATCAGCGTCACAATCTAAATAGAATAAAAATGTTCCGCTAAGTATCTAAAGTAGGTCACTGATACTTGATTTAATACGTACCTGCGTGTTACTAGCCATTTATACTATTGTGTACTGTCATAGATTAGGCACTATTCTTTACTGGCTAGCTTATTTAATATTCGTCCGACTAATACAATGTGACAGCGGATGCCGGTCTTCTGGCGAGTAAGAGTGAAGGTAGGACCACCAAGGAATATAACTGAGTATTACCGGTTCCTAGAAATTATATTAAATAAAAATACTTTATTCAATTTAGGCCCTATGAACGTCCAAACTGCTACCTATCCGGAAAATAACCCAGGCATCATGAAGAACCGGCAAGAAACTCGGTTAAGTTTACTTTTTTAACCTACATAATTTTATAAAAGTACATTGAAGTTACAATCGTTTCTAGCGGATAAACAGAAAAAGGTGTTCATTTCACATATCGCCATCGTTCACATATTATTCCACACTATAGCCTTTTGGCATCAAAACTCGCATAACATAGTTCTTGAACTTATTATCCAGCAAATCAGTAATGTGCTTTGGTACTTTATTGTACACCTTTCACTATTACCTTAAAACTGTTACCTGTTAGTGGTTTTACTGAATCTGAAACATGGGATGATCAGTTTGTCGGTAAGATCCGTAAATGGATTTTAATATTGATTTACTTTCCAAATGATTTTACAACTGTGACTTATCAATTGTAACAATTTTCTTACAATTTTCATTTAATAATACCCACCGCTTACATTTATCTAGCAAGGTTTCAACATACGATTCCAACAATTTGTGTCCGAAAAAGGCTTGTAAGTAAAATTAATATTAGGTATTGTTTGATTCGATGCATTCCTTTACAAGTAATACGTCCATGTTATGCATCGTAGAGAAACCCGAGAGCGTTCACAGAAATATAAACAACCGTCGCAAACACAGCTGCATATGGACGGATTCTGTGCATACAAGTGGAATGCTGACTATCATGTTAAGAACTTATTGATGACTAGGCAGGGCATTCCCCTAAGCACTGATTAAACAACGTACGTAGAAATTGTGTTTGTATTGTAATATATTTCTTGATGAAATAACATACATTGAATATTTCTATTGTAATTTCGTTTCGTTTGCAATTTGCGTACAGAAAAACAACTCTGATAAACAAACTTATAATAAATAGATACTTAGGTGATTTACTTAGGCCTTTACCTATGTTATCGTAAGAAACCTATAAGGAGCTTTATTATGGTTTAATACCTAGATGTTTTCTATCAGTGAATTATTAAGCTCACTTTGAGATTCGAGCTCACGTCAATCGACGAAATACCCGAACGATATCAGCCATTATTGTTGCAAATGTATATCTACATTTATTTAACAGAAAGTATAATATCGGTAATAGTAATTAATTGCCGATCCCATATACTTGAGTAATGTCGGTTAACTATAAGTATCAATAAATTTAAAGACTGATATAAAAGTAAGTAAATATGTCAATGTAAGTACCAATATTATTGCCGACTTATTAATTATAATTTATTTGTTTGTTTTTGTTTCATTCAACGCCCGTGCACTTATTAAGCATGAGTTAAAAAAATATTCAAACCATTAATTAATGACAACAATAAATGTTTTTCATATGCAAAACATTCTTTTCAAGTAATCATATTAAGTATATTATTATAAATATTGATGTTTTTAATTTTACAGAAGGAAAACACGGCCATTAGGTACAGAGAAAACCGTGAAGAAATCATAGCATGGTTGTAGGGCTTTTCTAATGCCAGCCTGGCTAGCTACAACCCTGAAGTTGATAATCTAAATGACAGCCTAAATATCCTAGGAATGGATATCCGGAGTGACCTAAACCTTAAGGACCACATCGAGATCTCCACAACATTTCGGAGACTCGGAATAAGCAGGCCAGCATGACAGCGGTGACTGGCAGTGAATTCTGTTCGGTGTCAGTCGCCGCTGATATGGATTGTACTGTACTTTCCATCAGGTCCAGTGCATCAAGTTACATCACCGTATTACTTCAACATTATAAAACTAATAAAGTATAAATTGTTCTACATTAAGTGTTTTATTATTACGAGTATGAACTACTTAGAGGTAAAATAACCACACTTAAAATATCGAGAGAAATATTTTTAAGGCACAATGAGATTAGGTATTTCCGTTTATTGTTCTATCAACCTTCGAAATAAAATGTAATTATACAGAATACAGAAAAATAAGATACAATAAACTATGAGATTTAATTCTAAATACAACAGAAACTTATTTTTATTTATATTCAAATCGAATCTGGCTGTCGCGTCGCGGGGTATTAAAAATCAAAATTAAGGCGAAAACAATAAAACTATTAATGATTTAATAAAATGGAAAAGTATTTCTCCAATGATCGACCTATTTCTATTGGCAAACCGCCCAAGTTTTATTTCAAACAGTGGTGATTTGTCTTTACTATTTTAATTAGATAAATTTATTCATGATAAGTGAAAAAAAGAAAGCTAAAGTGAAATTGAAATGCTTTAAAATAAATATATAATAATATATTTTATGTGATTTTGCAATACTAATATATATTTTTTTCTTTTAAGGGAAGGAAAACTAATTTAATTGTATCTTAAAAAGGTCTGGTATAGGTGTTTTAATCAGTCTTGTAACATATAAATAAACGATTAGTTATCTACGACTTTTAAAATATTATTTTTAATACACTAAAATATATTTAAAAATAGTATGAGTAAAGAAATATTAGTGAGAAATTAAGGATTTAAAATTAGTTGCGATATCCGCAACTAGATTTCGAACTTGTTTGAAATCAAACAATTGGTAACTAACTTAACAGAGTTTATTGGGCACGACGTTGTGTGAATGAAGTTTCATAATGGATGAAATACCATTGAAATTATTCTGGCTAAATCATTTATCATACTCAAAAACATACATGCTTAATTCTCACGTAGCTAATTGGAGAACTGCCAGAAAGTAGACCACCCAATTTACTTACTGATTTAGTACAATTGAACTGCCGATGAGTTATTTCATCAATTTTATTCGTGTGGGAAATAAAGCTTAATACGGTTTTAACAGAGTCACGCCTCAGATATAAGACAGTAAATATACTTAAAGGATATTTAAAAAAATATAAAAGCTTAATAGTCTTTTAAAAGTTATTTTTTATAATATTGTAAGTTCACAAAATAATTGATTTCGAACAAAATAACTGTATAATGCTAAAAAGGATGTTTTGGTAGAATTATAATCTGTTATTTTGTGTTTTTTTTTATCAAATAAACTATCGTTACTTGGAGCTATGTTATATAACAATGATGGTATTTTATGTGACATAGTTAGGTATTTTTTTAAACGTGAATAATAGGTACAAAATAATTCGGGGCTTGGTTTGTTACAAAAACTGCCTAAACAATTTCATGAAGGGAATTTCATTAACTATATGATATCTAAAAGTTTTGAAGTTAGTGTACGATTTACATGACATTTACATTATTGTCTATGAACAGGTTACCACTAAAGAAGCGGAATAATGTCAAACGAGACAAAATCAGACTTAGTTCTGTCTATGCTTTTTCTCTCTTAGTTGTTAGTTGCGTGCGTTAATAAATGTATTCTAACAGTTTATAATAATTATTTCATAAATTTAACATACCAAAAAGAAATACCATTCACAGAAGTTAGATGTAGAGCAAAATCATATAGGGGTTAAGCTTGCACGAACACTGTGTTGGTTATTGCCAGGATCGAATTCCTGCATTAGCCTGAGTTTTCGGTGAAGGAAAACGTTTTGATAAAACCATAACACAGTTACATGGTATTCTGTAATTTCTGTCTAGTCGTACGTTGACTCTGGCCTTGGAAATTAGTCACAGGTGTTTGGTAGCCGGAATCGAGATCCAATTCCTCAACCAGGGTTGTTAGTACAGAATTGACTAATCACAAATTGGATACATATTTTGTAACTACTTGTATATTTGATGTCGATAATTTGATTGATAGCCAATCATTCCATTCGTTTATCACTATAAATCATTGTAATGATAGATTGACATAAAAACAAACATGTTTTGAAAGTAGGTACGCCTCAATATGGCACTCGTTATATGATTTTTATTCTACACCAATACTTGAATAATGTAATAACGATTTACTAGTATTTAATTATTTATAATGCAATTATAGTTGTCATTACTTGTAAGTTAATTATGCTAATATAAATATGAAAATTCAACTATAATAGCTCAAACATATTTTTTATTAAAACTAACAATTCTTAGGTGTTTATGGTGGAAAAATCTATCACAAAGAAACTTATCAGTGTTCTGACAAATAAACTTGAGACTCACTATTACTCAAACTATAATTTTGGTTGGCAGGCCTTGGGGTGTAGTGGTAGCAGAATGTGCTATTAGACCGTGAAGTCGCAGTTTCCATCCACGACTAACTTTTATTTGATAAGCATAATAGTTAAGTATCTGGGTACTTAATTATGTGAGCATCAGTTGTTTACGTACCATATCACAAGTTTTGCTTATATTAAATGCATCATATTCAAACAAATCGCATATTCATTATTTGTACCATAAACATAATTTTAAAAAATAATTGCGATATTGAATATTCACGATAACCAAAATTTAAAAATATCTATTCAAATGGTTATCTAAAAATGACATTGATTATTCGTTATATTTATGTTTTTAGTTTACATAAATATATCAAAATTCTTATAATAAATACATGTTTCGAGTAGAAATGTATATCATATATTAAGCTACGTTAAAACATAACAACAAACCAAACAGTATGGCATGAGTCAATGTGTCGATTAAAGAAATTATGTTTAAGAGGAAAGCATAACACATGGTTTAGATACATACATAAATCTTTTTGATATTTAGATAAATCAAGCGATTATAAACGCTTATTACGCGGTGTCTGTTATGAAAAAGCCTATTATTTTTTTAAAAGGTGCAAGTTTAGATGGTTATGGCCTGTTGCCAACTGGCGTTTATCTACGCGTTGGAAACTGTGAACTTCCTTGTCAACACCCCCGCTGAATTGCAATTTCAGTATGAAAACAAACCTACACAATGCGACGGTTATATCTATAATCAGAAACATCAAAACTACATATATTTTTGAAGTTTATTGATTTAATTACACAAATTAAAATCACATTCATATTTTGATTCCATTTAATTTGATTATGGCGATGAAGAAATATATTTATACTAAAGTAGAACTTAACTAGATGTCCATTGAATATACTTTGTTCTAAATCTGTAATTATCTTTTTATAGTAATATATTAATGATATATTATTTAAATTACAAATTATTGAAAGGTAGCTTATGAGTAGATTTGTAGGATGTATTACTTATCAGATTCTTCTTATTTATTTTACTGATAGAACATTACTTTACTTATGCTATGCAATATTCTTATTAAGCTATATATAATTAACTTTTACCAAATCACGAAAGCATGATAGTTAATCGAAATTTTTTTTTAGATTTTGTTACACTATCACCCATTAACGAGTGAGTAGATTTGGATGATATTTGACACACAGTTTATTAGCTGGGTGAACACAGGATTTGTTTTATTTCATAAATATTTTTGGTTCTTCATTTAGACCTGATACTAATGTCAACACGGACAAAGTCGCGACTAACAACCAGTATATAAATGTTAAAGTTTTGAAATAAAGAACGATCTTGGTGGCTGTGAAATTTTAACGATGTTTTGATATGCATTGCGCTTACAGTACATATAATAATAACACATGAACACTATAACATGCGTGTCACGGGAAACGCTCACACCCGATATACACATTAAAATTAAATAATGGCTCAAGGCCTTAGTTATTTTTGGTTTAATACAAAACTAGCTCACCGTCCCGCTGTCGGCTTTATAGTGATCTTTTACATGGAACACATCCATTAAACGGGCAGTCATCTCATTCTGCTGGATTGTTGTACGCCAAACACTTAGATACACACTGATAAATAATTTACACTGATGCTTA
The DNA here is from genome assembly GCA_039707435.1 of Actias luna. Taxonomy (NCBI): domain Eukaryota; kingdom Metazoa; phylum Arthropoda; class Insecta; order Lepidoptera; family Saturniidae; genus Actias; species Actias luna. The sequence continues at coordinate 7,165,508 of JAZHAC010000002.1, read as the reverse complement.
AAATATTCAAAGGTTTAAGAAACTAATATTTTCATCTATAGTAGGTACAATATTTCTGTACTAGGACGTTAATACTTTTGCACGTCTCATAACGTGAAGCGTTTAAGTAGTGCTTTACTCTCACTCTCTCAAAGTCAAAGAATTAACTCGGCTTAAATTGCTTTTATCCGATCTTTTTTGAACTTTGAGTATGAAATTAGTTGACACATATCAAAAGGAACACTTTTTATGACAGTAGATGCTTTAAAAACACTATTTTTTCTAGATAGTATAAAAAAACCATTTTGAAAAAATATTTCGGAAGACGTCGGGTTGTCTGTATGTGCGGATGTTGTATGTGGTCACTCAACGCCCATAAAACTTCACTCTTTGAGTCCATTTTTTGTTCGTTCGTTTCAGTATCATTCTGAGTCTGAGCCTATTGAAAATTACCGTCTAATTAAATGTAATTTAATTAAAAAATAGATAGTACTTGGTTAAAAGGTAAAAAAGTTAATATATTGCAGCGCCATAGAGTGGCGTGTTAAAACAATAAGGATAGCATATAAACTTTCTCCACGAAAAAATATACGAAAAAATTATTTATAAATTTACTAAGAAAACATTTTTTTTGTGATGAATGAGCATTATGAAACGTGCACTTTTGGTGTTTCCAAACTTTTAAAGTTTATATTTATTTGCAATTTATGCAAAATCTACAAGCTGAGATAGAATTGCAAATGATTAACATTAAAATTTTATAGAGACAAAAAAGCACTGGATAATTCTTTCAACAGTTACAAATAGAACATTTTTTTTCTTCATTGAATTTATTTCAATAGGTCGCTTCACATTCGAAAATTATGTTTGTACTTTGATTACAAATAAATTACACTATAAATACAAAATTACAACTGCGAGATCTCTAAAACAAACAACAAAATTTTACTGTATGTCAATTGTTCGTGCTGTATATCTCACTAAAACATGACTGCTTATAATAAAACTCGATATATTACTTCATTCCCTTCAAGGTAAATAGAAATACATTAGCAGAGACTAATGTTAACAATTAAATCTACTAAATAAGTAATAGGTAGTCAGTTTCCCAATTCCTAATGATTATATGCTAACAATACATAATTCAAAATTAACACCTTGAAGTAAGTTGTTAAGTAAATACGCCATATGTCCCATCGGTGACCGCGACATATTGTTACAAAACACTTAGTTATGTTTACCTTTTGCTCTAAGAATTTTGTACGATAATCGTGCTACATTATAATTAATATATTTTTATTATTTAATATTTGTGATACTAGTGAGTAATATTAGTGTACGTCTTGAATGTAATTGAAAATTATTTTTAATAATGCTAATTTAAACTAATCCATTGATATTTCTCATTCTATTATGTTAATGTGAGACACTATTATTAACAACGTTATTAGTGAGCTTAACACTTTGGAACATGTAATTTCGAGCAGTAAAATCTAACACATTGCTGTAGCGCCACATGTTGCGTTTTAGTTTATGAGAAAAACAGTAGAAGAGTTGAGATTCATGTTAAGACGTGTAATATCACGCACTCTATTGAGGACTTTAGTCATCAATTTCAATAAAGTTTTAATATATATTTAATACCAGCACGCTGTCTGCCGCCCATTACGCTGGTCAAACAAAAAAAAGAACAATAAAATCCAAAAACTAATTAGCATAAATCCATCTACGAAAAATTTTACATCGTAGCGTACTACTATTCCTATCCTGATACGTTCAATATATTAGACGTTATTGGGCATCAAAAAACTGTATTTTTTCTTATTCATGTATGAATATGGAATTGGTAACCAATTTGCTATTTGAGGGTGGTAGCTAACAGGAGGGGTAATACAAGATTATTAAACCCAGTGCTATGGTTTCATTAAAAAAAATTCCTTCACCGAAAACGCCTTATTTTAGAATTTCAACCTACGTGGGAGACTAATTTTCCGAACACGCTACTACCAAAGCTAATCATGGTTTTAAAAACTTTCTATACATGTGTAATAAGAGAAACGAGGGAGAACACCATTTTAAAGAAGTAATACAAATTACATAAAATATTATTATAGAAAAAAGTTGCGTGTTTGTTGATATTTTCAACATGTCACTCCCATGAGACTAGTCACTTTCCCTATTTCGATTATTAATTATGTTCTAATAAATTTGAAATTAACATAGAAATACCATTTCATAAGACCTTAATTACAAAAGTAACGGTTTATATTTTATTGCAACTTGTTGCTATAGAAGTATTAAAAGTGTTTTTATTTCAATTTCAATATATACAGTTACAATACTAGAAGACTTCAGTCCCTCTTTGATTCATACATAATTTAAAAGGCTCTAAAGTTGAAACCTAATTTAAAAGCAGTAATGCAGATACTCACAAATGTGGGAACCGACTGGTGATAAATCAATAACCAATATAAAATATAATTTGTAGTTCCACGCGATTAAACTCGCGGGTACTGCTAGTTATACATAAAACATAATGAAATTCGTTGATCTTACTTTAAAAACAAACCATTACTTATAATTCATTAAACTACAGAAAATCTTTTATTGAAATTACGGAAATAACTATTAACAAAATAACCAAATATTTTTATAACGAGCATAAGGGTATGTATTCTCACAGACTTACCAAATTATAGTGATTATATGTGCCTAATCTTGTAGAGTTACGGGCTAGTGTAATGGCCTTGATTTAGGGCGCGGCGAGCAACTTGTATTATATCTCTATTAAGTTAATATAACTCTACGCTTGGTCATAAATTTGTGATTATCTTTTAATAAAGTTTGTCATTAGAATAAATTAGTGTCAAGGATTAATAGGCATAAATTGATATAATTATTTCCGATTTTCAATTACTTTTTTATATACCCATATATTATGCGATTTCTACTAAGTAATTGATTGTTATATTAGGAATTTTAAGGAATACTCTTATAGGTTTAGATGAGTGCCAGTTTTGGCCTTGAATATTAGCCTAGATTTTTTTTTTTAATTTCTCTTATTAATTTGAATGAATTCCATTTCAAACGAAGACACAAATGTGAGAAAAATATACACCTATGCACTTGTTTCCTGTCATTTGAAGTCGACAATACGTCGTGAGCTTTCGCCATAACTATGTCGGTTTCTTTCCTAGAGCTTTGGCCAACTGTTGTACATACAGGCTAGTTACTATACCTACCACATATTGAAGTGAGTATCATAACGGACCAAAGTATTATATAATTGCAGCAAAATGGTGGTGTGTACAAACAACGCGTCGATCGACGTAAGTTCGAATCTCCGCAATGAGCCTGAGCTTTCGGTAAACAAAAACGATGTGACTAAACCCTAGTATATTCTAACGTGTTGCTATTTTAGACTATATCAATAGTTATCATTAGATGAGACGATACGCTTAACCTAACCTAAATAATAGCTATTATAATAAATGCGAATGTGACTTTATATTTGTCATGAACGCCATAAAATTTTCCATACATGTTGTGAAAAGTACAAAAAAGGACATAGGGTACTATTCATCCACAAAGAAAATTCTGTTCCCGTAATAGTTCCACGCGAAGTCGAAGGCATAGCTTGTAAAATACACATGGGAATATCTATAATTTAAGAATATATTAAATAATATTTTGTGATTACCTGGTAACAATTTAACTATTTCGTCTTCACTTTTGATTCTTGTGCACAAATCGTCACATTTCTATAATAAACAAATTATGATTAAAATAGTATAAGCGCATATTATGGAGCTATCTGCAACACAACACAAGAAAAAAGCAAACCCACACGTAACCTTCACAGTTAATGTAAAACATGGCACGAACACTTTCAAAACAGGCTACATAAGTGCGTGTTCTCGGGAACCTTCATACGAATTAGCTATGACTGAAATTAAGCGCATGTCAAAATATATCAAACGGATGACAAGTTATTTTTTTTAATGTTGAAGTAAGGCCGGGCTTGTGCGTGATTGGCCACACCTGTGCTAGAGGTTGAGGACGGCAATCATGTTTTATTAAATATTCTTAATTTATATGTTTTTTTAATTCTAGCAAAAGATGTGTTCAACGACAATGTGGTATTAACATACACCTGATAAATGAAACGTATAAAACCAACTTTTGTATATACTAACTACTTAACGTGTATCAATATGTATATACCCTTACAAGTCATATTGAAAAAAAAAGGGATTTTGTGGTGGTCGATGTTTGCAATTATGACTGTGGAAGTATCGATGCAAAATCTTAAAGATTTTATTTAAATAGCATTTGGTTGCATTCCTTATCAAGTAGCAACGCATTAGTGGAGGGATGACCGACAAATTGTTATTGAGTTGCGAGTAAGTAGGCGATATCGCGACCCCTGCGGTCATCTGCACAAGATTTTATATCTATGTTTACATGTACTTTCGACTAATAGTCAATTGGAATGTCGATGAAGTTAATTATCACCTCTAACGATCTAGATCATTTACAGGACAAAAGGTTGAAATATCTCTGAAAGACTTTTACATACAAATTCAAAGCGAGTGTATATAAAATAGATAAAAAATGGAAACGTTAAGGCAAATATAAAACTGTGATTTGAAACATACTTGGACTATCAACGGTAAAACATTAAAGAAACATTAATCTTACATTAAGCTAATATATATATATATATATATATATATATATATATATATATATATATATATATATATATATATATATATATCCTTTAAATAAGTGAATCTTGTAATAAATAATCTTGCACGTAACATAAATTATTATCATCGTTTAGAGTCTACTTTTATACTTCTACGACATTTTATGTAACTAAATGAAACTTAATGTTGTCTTGTACGAAAATTAAATGTAATTACCGAAAAATTACGCTAGCAAATTTTCGATGATAATAACAAACATTTTAAAGCAAACAAAGCACTCTCTACACATCGTTAGCGACATTATTGATGTGTACAAATCTGTCGTGATGACGGGCGGCACGTTTGATGTGGAAACGACACGATAATTACAGAATTAATGATCTGATACAGATAAGTTTTTATCGCAACTAAGAGTGCGTTATCGATTCAGCCTACTTGCGCTCTCCAAGAGTCGCCTTGCAATGTAGTAATTCATAAATATAAGACCTTGGATCATAAAAAAATCATATAAGTATTTAATTTATCGAGGCGCAAAACTGCTACAGGAGTCTATTAACCGATTTTTTTAATATTTTTCACGCAACACCTATACTATGAATCAACAAACATACAAAACACATCCAGATTTAGTATAATCATTTGTATCTAACTTAAATATTTGTATTAGATTCGAACATCCAACGTAGAGTAGAGCAAGATGAGATGACTACTACAACCTTCTATTCGCACAGTCAATATTGTTAACTTACTTTGGCCTTATAGACAAAAATAACAACATTACTTTTTGTATTCAAAGACTAATTCAATTTTATTTTATAACTCGCATAAAATATATCAACCTTGGTATCGTTTTACAGAATTAAGACAATAAGACAGAATCTATGAGACCCGCTATTACCTAGGAACGAAACGTCTAAATAGCACACAAGGCTAATGGATTGCAGGACATTAGAGGCGTCAATAAGAAACTAGCATTCTTATTGTGACCTTTGACCTGATGCGCTGATACAGACATCGGGTCACCGACAAATCAGTTCTATTAAAAATCCTTGGTAAACATTTTTGCATCAATCCGTCTACCGTTTCAGAACGACAAAATGATATGTCACGTAATATTTGTTTAAATAATATTTATTATATAACGTAAAGAGTAAATAAAAGCGAGCGTCTTTACATAGTTATTACGTGCCGGTGACCTGTTCAAGAATTATTTGTTCTTCCCATTTAATCAGTGGTGTGGTGTAGTGAAATCATTTATAGGGTAAAATGTACTATTTGTGTGTCATAAACCACAAGCATTATATGTTATTGAAAACGAAATTTAATAATATATGAGACAACATTTCATTCACGTCTGTTCTACATTAAGAAAAACTTATATTATACACAACACCTAAATACCAAAAGTTAGTTGCGGAAGGAAATCAAATACGGGAGCTGTCTTCTCAATAAAGGGAATCGTACTCAGCGGCCAAGAGGATTGTCGAAATGTACAATATACATTTAGCTAATACAACTTTTTATGGTTTATACTCTGTAGAGTTAGGTACATTTTTTTCGGATGAGCTCAGGTACAGAAATATAACTCAGATACATAGAGGTTTTCAACTTCATCGTCTTGTCCTTATCTTATTCAAGCAGGTTTAGCACAACATGCTTTTCATATCCACTCTCTTCTATAAAGTTCTTCTTCGTTTACATACATATGAAATTACACATTCCATCTACACCTTGTTTATTTTTAATTCAATCCCACATCTAATTTCTTACTTAACTGGTACAAATATTCTATACATTCATTAAAGGTTTACGTTAAACGTACAACGTAATATTAACACAATTATAAAACCTAAGTTGATAAACTATTTTGTATAACCATATAATCTCCTCTATCAACTCAAAGCACGGAAATTACAAAATTTATTGGCCGTAACTTTATCAGTTAATCACAACTAAGCCCTCAGAGATTATTTTTATCTCGGAAAATTTGCACTTGCAAATGGCCGTACGGAACGTCGCCGCTTGACCTGTTTGTGTGATCTCAAATATTAACTCTGTGCAAACGATTTTATCCACAAGTCCGTTTACTTCGTTCCGCTCATAGAACCAACCATTGCAATACTTTTTACTTGGACAAACGAAAAACTAGATATGTTATAAAAACAAAAAGTAGCAAATCAATACTTTTATATAGTTTGTAGACTTAAGACCTCGTGGACACGCTAAGCCTAGACTAGCTCTAGCTCTCAAGTGTAACTGCCGAAACACGCCTATAGGTATTTGGCGGCAGAATTTCAATTTGAGGGCGGTAGCTAGCCAGGCGGGCATTAGGAAAAGCCCACCACTTTGCCATGGTTTTCCTCCACCGAAAACTCAAGCTCATTTCAGGTAAATTCGGACTCACGTCCGTTGACACGGTATCCGTACACACTTTAAACTGAGCTATCATTTCATGAAAATTATATTCTTTAGTATTCCTATGTGATTTCTTTTTTAAATACAAATGTTAATGTCAATAATACAAACTGCTTTAGTAGACTAAGTTCCTATAAAAACCATATAATTTTGTATAATTTTTTAAAGCTCTTGATACCTAGGGCTACGTCTACCATAGCGTTCATGACCCTCACAGCCGAGGTTTATTCCGTTCAAATTGTTTGCGAGCCTTGTAATCATTAACTGAAGTGAGATGGAGTATGGATCCATTCGCCGAGATGGGCTGTTGTGAACTTGGCGTGAGTGAAAATAACGACGTTATTAATGAAGTTTTCCCCGCGTCCGGAACGACCGCGGTCGTTTTATAGAACGAGATGTTTTAAGCCTAGTGAGCACTAAATGGAACGTAGTCGATGTACAACAATAAAGTGAATGTGTGCATTGATGAAGTAGGTAGATTAAACGATGTTACATTGTATGAATGTTCCATATGCGCATTAAAAGGAATTCTAGATATAAGCAATTAAAATTACGTTGGTATAAAAAACTTACTATTTACGATATTTCAATTATGTTACATCTGAATAATAATTGAATTTAGATAACTTAGAGCGCTTAGGTGGTTGAATTGTAATAATTATAATAAAATTATTATGCTGAACCAATAAGATAGATATAATCTTCCGTAATTAATTACGTGAATAGAATTTTAAATGAACCTATAGGAAAATATTACTTATATTGGCATAATTGAAATGAAAATGTATATAAAATTAATAAAACAATGGTGTTATAGAATATCTGTAGGAAGTGACGCTAATTTGAAAATGAAATATATTCAATATTTTATTTTGGTAAAAGTAGGTATATTGGTATAGGTATAGTGGTCGTGCAGGTTTTAGGCCATTGTGTTAAAGGGTATTCCCGGTGTTTCACGCAGCGAGTCCCCCACAGATCCGTCATCGCCCCCGAAATGAGAGATATCGTCGTAATAGATTTCCATCACGATAACAAAAAAAAGTTATATTGGTACGCAATAATGCGCTTAAAAATCTTCAACCCATATTTAAGCATATTGGGCACAAGGAGTCTGAAATTGGATATAGATAAATTGTATATAGCAAAAAGTGCTGATAAAAACTATAATATGTGTTACAAAAGCATTAAATAAAATAAACATTCATATTCTACGTTCATATTGCTAACATGAAATAACTCTGTCATGTTTGTAGTCAAACAAAAGCACGGAGAAAAGTTTTTGTATTGTGGTTGGGCGTTTGTGGTGTGACGTTCCTTTTGTTTTAGATAATCTGGCTTAGAGACAAAATCGCACTGGTCAATTTGAATAGAAATACTCAAATCCTGCCGGTCAATCTCTTTCGCTTCATCTTCCAATCAAATAATACTGGCGGAATTGGGAACTTCACTTATGTCACCGTTACAATGAAAAGAAGAAGAGAAAAGATTGTCGTTAAAGAATATGAAATTGTTTTTAATTAGTTAATTTATAATATAAAAAATACGTACAATCATTATAAAAGGATAATACTTTTTGACAATAAACCTCTATGACGTTAAAATAAATAAAACCGACGGTCAAATATCGTGCACCGGGTTACTATTTGTATGAAATAAAATACATAATGAACAAACGAAACTGCCATATAAGAAGAATAGAGTATCTTTTGCTAAAAGCAACTGATAATGAGTATTCTATTCACTTTATAATCTAAATATAAAACTAAAATCCTATCAAAATTAATAATCTCTAACATTTATTATGTTAGCCCAATAGATGCATTGATATGTAAGTATATTATAATGTAACAAAAAAAAAAATGTATAAACACATGGAGGGATTGGAATCTCTTTTACATGCCGTAATTAATTCAAACTTACTTAATTCATGCATATGGTCATTGAATTCAAATTGATTTGCCTATTATGAAAATATAAAAGATTAATATTTAACAGGATAAGCTTTAAAGTCGTGTCACGAATATCTATTCAATTTCTGACGGGTGGGTATTACCTACTTGCGTAGCTACTGGCAATTGCATCTACAATTATTACTGATCCTTTTAAAGCAAGAACAATTAAACAAACTTATGTCCAAAAAACAGGTTCATTTTATTCTTACAGTATTTGATTGGAGCGAGTTCTATTGGTATATTATATTGGTACCTGAATGTACACAAAAAACTGAAATTCAAATCGACGCATTGTGGTGAAAATACCATCATATCATGGATGGTGTTCACGACATAGCCGAGTACAAATCCCTGCCACCCAGCTTGATTTCTGCATGTACGTCAGCTGATCTCGGAACTGAACACGCTTAAACGTCAGGTGTTACATTTGAGTCCGTAAGCCAAGCAATCTTTTTCTATAACATTTATATAATGTTATCTCATACCTTCTTTGTTTTCTCTTACGTTAAAGATTGTGCGATTTTTATAGCTCAGTTGGTAGTGTGTTTAAACTTTCGGTGAAAGAAAAAATCGTGATGAAACTATAGCATAGTTGTCAGGAATTTCTAATACCCAACTGGTTAGTTACCATCGTCAAGTTGAAAAACTGCCGTCAATCAAATACCTAAAGGTGTGTTCCGGAAGTTGCACTCGAGAACTACTTAGATCCTTCCATTAAGCTCAACGTGTCCACCATCTTAGATCACATCGTCACTTAAACACATGAGATTGTGATCATGACGCTATAACCTATTAAGTATAAAAAAACTGTAGAAAAAGATAACTTGGCTGAAGGTACTGGTTTTATTGTGGTCGTGGTGTAGTCGAACTCTGTTTCCGTCTTTTTTTTCTAACACCTCTTTCTTACTGTAGGTGACTTTCAAAATAATTTAAAAATATCTATTTCTAAATAAGTACTATTTCCACAATATTTTATATTTAATTTTGTGTCCAGTACATGTATAATATAAGTAAATGATAATGTATTTCATGTTCTCAAAGTTTAATATAATAAAGTATTACGAAACAAATAAGCATGCTCCTACTAAAACTACATTATCCAGTAAACTTGAACATTTTAAAACCTCGATAATAAAATAAATCAATAATGGTAATGTATTTATTTATTTCCTTCTCAGTTTTTCTTGTCAATATTTGTAAATTCATGAATTTCCTGCAGTTCAAAAATAATTATTTAATGTAACTTTTTTTAATATAGACCCTTATATGTAGTCAATTTTGCCAACGTGAAGCGTTACTAACTCACGTTATTAAACATATATAGTTCAACTACCTTTTACCCGCGGCTCCGCTGGCGTAATATTGATTTAGTCAACCAATTATCATCAGAAATCGTTTTTCTAATAAAATTATTAAAACTGGTTTTAAGTATTCAAGTTTATCTCTCACTTTACCCCACTTCTTATAAATTTTTCAAGACAAAAAGTAGCCTGTCATCAGCTCCAGGGGCCCATCTCTCTCTCTCTATGTATACCAAAATTCATCATAATCAATTAAGCGGTTTAGGCGTCAAAGCGTAACATACAAACAAACTCACTTTCGCATTTATATTATTAATAAGTAAGTAAGGACATGGATTATCAAAGATTCAGCGTATTGTATAATAGAACAAACTATTTTTTTTTTTGCTTGTTTTATAATTGTTTTATAATTTTACTGTATTATAATTTGAATGAAGTAATTTAATGATGTAAACTAAAATTAAATTTCTCTTAAAATTCTAAGGGTCTACATGTTTAAACGAAGTAGGAAGAGGAAAACTTGTGTTTATGTTAGGTAACAGTTATGATCGATGCGTACAATCTGTACATATTTTAAATCGTTTTGTATTGTTTGTATACATATACATTTTACGAAGCCCAGTCATGCGTGGGTGATGACGTTTGTCCTTCCATAACTACTTGAAACGTTCGACGACTACTTAAAAATTACCGAATATATACACATTAAAAGCAAACAATTTCTCATTTGTAAACGTTATAATGATTGTGTCGCAACGAAATCCCTCCCAAATGTATCTGCCAAATTGACCTTTCGTCAAGGGCAACACATACTAACACCACACATCGTATTGAAATACAAAACGCGTTAATTTATTATTTCTGTAAACGCATGACTTCCGCCCTTTGAGCTGTACGAATCGATTAAGTGCTTGCTGGGGTTTCGATAAAAAAATGTAAGTAACAAAAGTTTGAACAAATTATTCTCACGATCAACTTAACACTCACCGTATTTGTACGTGTGAAGGCAAAGTAAACTCACATGCGTTGCATTGTTGTTACAATATTTCCTATTTCGTTTTAGTATTTAAACTTAATTATGTGTGGGCGGTCACGTAACTACCGATTTGAATAAACCCAAAAACGTAATAGTTATATTCTCGAAATACTAGTAGAAAATGACTTATTATAATTATTATAAAATTCTAATAGAAATAAAACCTAGAGAACTGAATATAATACTGATTTCATAAGTTGTAATATAAAGATATACTTTTCAAATATTTCGAGCTGATAGTATTATGGTGTTAATATTTTTTTTAAAGAAAACACTTGAATATCGTATGAATGTTATACATCGGTGCATGTAGACACATAAATTTAAGTATTTATGTGTGGGAATGGTTAAGTATTAAAACAAACGTACTAATTAACATCCATTCATATGTGTGGAGGCCAAGTCGATTTATGTGTGCCAAGCTGCTTGACGTTTCTTATCACGGATGTGTGCACTCGGTACTGGCAGCATTTAAGTACGATAATAATATTGTATTGAACTTGTGAGTAAGGAATAAATTTTAGAATTATCTACAGTAAAATATACAATTGTTACATTGTTTTTAGTATACATCTTACGGTTCGATGATTTTCCAAATTTATTCTCGAGTCTCAGTTTCGGTTTAGTTGCCAAAGTGGATTATTCATTTATCCAAATTCGACCTCAGCGCGGTCAGGACGCTCAGCGCTGTGTTAAAACAATTATTTTCGAGCTTCGCTCGCCGGCCGCTATAAAAATCATTCGTGCTTCGCCGCGTAGGCGTCGAGGACCCATTCATGAGTGACCAGTTTTGTAATATTATGTACGCACGCTCCTACATACTCATACTGTTTTGTTTCTGTTTGCTGTTGTGTTGAGTTTTAACTACAAGCCTTTGAAGTAATGATGAGTGGGTTAGCAGTAGCGTCGATCGAATTGAATTTGTATCTTTTGATGAAAGAAAATATCGTGGTGAAAACATAGGATGATTGTAGGGTTTTTTTCAAATACCCATCCGGCTAGATAACTCCCTCATTAAAATTCTAACGAGAAACACCTAACTAATGGTGTAATTCTGAGAGTTGCACTTGCAGATCAATTCCAAGAATTGCAGATGATCTAAAGAAGTACGAAAAAATTCATTAACATGAACTCCGAGATAATGTAAAATATAATTAATAATTAATAATAATATTGTATTAATTGTGTAAAAATTCATGAATATATACATATATTGATATATTGTCCTTTATTATACACAGTATTTAACATGAAGATAGAAAAATAAAATAAACGTAGGAGTAATAAGAAGGCAGTTCTTGCAATATTTAATTTGATCATTTTGCATATAGACACTAAGTATTTACAATATATATTTATTTATTATATATGTGTAAATTAAGTTAATAGGGACCGGTGCCAAATTCATATATATTGTTTTTGCCTGCTTTGGCACGTAAGCCTTCAGTGACCAAAGTGTTTACATTGATTTTTGTAACATTTATTATACATTTTTAAATTTTAATCACACTAATATATCGGTATAACGTAATAATGTATAAAATATCTTCATTCAAGTAACAGGAAAGGTCTACATCTTAGTAGACAATACAAACATTTTATGACTATGTTTCGCACATAAATCTTTATTGTATTGCAAAAAATTACTAACAATAATTATAGTGTATTTGAGAACTGTAGTTATATTTTAACCTTGACTTATTTCAGAAAATATCCTATTACTGTACAAATTACTTGATAATAGCAAGAGATTGTAAAGGTGTATGTATATTTTTGGCAATCACTAATCATGGATGCCTTCTAGTAAATTGTATAGAGTCAATTAGAATTACATTTTTACTAATTAATACACGAAATTTATATTATCTTAGGATACTAATCACTAACAGAGATCAAGAAAAAACAAACTAATAGTTAGATGAATATATAAAATGTATTGAGAATGTTTAATTTAAAATCACTGTAGAAAGCAACTATATGTGCTTTCGATATGTAAGACTAGAAAGGAGTCGCGCCTTGTCATATCTCCAAAACTGTACATCGATTTACTTGGAAAGTTGTTACAGATATTCATTTCACAACATAAATACCAAATAAAAACTGTTTTCACGAACACGATTAGGAAACCCGGAAGAAGTCTGAAACTCCAGCTATTTTACAATGAAGCAAAAAAAAAAAACACTCCAAAGTAAAGCTCGTTACAGAATTTTTAAATAATCAAATTAGTAGTTCACATTTATCGGCAAACAAATTTGAGAATTGATTACTTTTTAACAATTTATAGTGATTTTAATAACTGGAATTATGGCGAGTGCTCTGAACAGTTTATCTTATTCCACTTTCTACTCTACGTAGCCTCCACGCGAGATAGCATTCGGGGCCACATCTATACACAAGAACAATAAAGTTTGCTTGCAATGTGATATCAGGTACTTCTAGCAAGACGTGAGCAGGCATTTCTGCAAATAGTCTACTACCGAACGAATTTGTACTGCATTACATACTATCTAATGTATGACGGAGTTTTATTACTAATTATCTAGGAAAATAACTAGGATTAAACGAAAGTAATAAAGCTCATCAAAAGGCAACATTGTCAATAATTGTTGTGTCTTGAAAAAACTTAAACACAAATATCATCCAGCAACCATCTACAGAAAAGACATACCTTATTGCCACTGCTGTGTACTTATATTTTCCGTTACTTTAAATAAACACTTCAAAATGATTTTTATTTTAATAAAGTCGTACAATTTTATTCCTCGAGTAAATTGAATTATTACTTTAGAATCTGACTGCCTAGTATAATTAACTAAATAAAGAGTAGGTACTGTAATTACTGTAGAAATAATGAAATCACTATCATTATTTTACAAATGCTAACATTAAATAGATAATAACACATTTTATTAGATATTGTATGAGTTATAACACAAATACCCCTTTTTCGTTTGTCTGAATACACGATACACTCAAAAAATACCGATCGGATTTTCATAAGGTTTTCACTAATGTACAGAGTGATTCATAAGGAAGGTTTATATGTAAATTCGCTGAAATATGACAATGAGCGTTAATGAAGTTGGAAAAATTATGCCGACTATGAGGTTTACTACCGTGAGCCGCGTAAAATCGCCTAAGATTAATATAACGCGAGCGAAACCGAGGCGAGGTGCTCGTATTGTATACATTTTAAACTACAAGAGAATCAAGCGAATCTTTCATTTAATATCAATATTTATTCACTTAAAACTTTTTTAATGTACAATTCATTTTAACAATTTGTTACTATATATAAAAAACCTACCGTACATCTGTGCATTCAACCACTATTACTAATGACTCATTAAATTATTGCACAAAATGCAGGGTATAATGAGAGGAACGAGACTTATACCTAGCAAATGTGTATTTTAAATATGGCTGCAAATTAGGTACACGGTGCATAAACTGCGACTTATTTCTAAACCCCGAAAAGAAATCTATTATAAAGTTATACAATGGTAAATCAAATAACGCGATACTCTTAATACAGATTTAAAATGATTATCAGTAAACTAGTTAGGATGCCCGGTTTTAAGAACAAAAGGTGTTTGAAATATTAATGTCATAAAAAACTGCTATTTACCTATTCGTAATTCTCTCTAAATCGTTATTTATTATTTCATATTTTACTCTATAGTAATTAATATAATAACAAATAGTAGTACAATAATAATGAGAGCTATGTAGATACATTTTTTAATATAATATACACATAGCTTAAAACAGGGCAACTGAACTTGATAGTTTAAAAACAAACAGTAAAAGCAAGTAACACTTAGTGTCTCATTGTTTTTAACGCAACTGATTTACAAAGTAGTTTTTTATTCATACCAAAAAAATAACACGTAATCAATTATGATGTCATTTTAATCACATAATATAAGACTATACTATTAACCAAGCGGTTAAAGCAGTTGACTCGCTGCTAATGCCGCGCCGAAATGCTTTGGGTTCGAGTCCCGCATAGGACAATTATATGTGTCATCCACAAATAATTACTGAGTTAGGTTTAATTTTTGTGCCTTAATTATATTTATCTTTACTTCACACTTGACATCGGCAAAATTTGCCTGCAAAGACAGATGACATACTAATAAAAAAGTCCCCAAAGCGCTCTTTCTTGTGAACTAAGCAGGACCAATAAATTTACATGGAAATCTCTCCCCTACATGTTGATTATTATGTGTAACCCCTGCAATACGGATGAAGACACTGGCAAAAGCAAGTACTTCTATAAAGTTTTATAATTTTGTAACACTGATAGGTATCCCCCGTAAACAAGTTTGTAATAAAAATATATTTATTATCGTGTAATCTTCTTTTTTGACAGGAAACCAATTTCAACCAGTTTTAAATGCAAAAAGATATGCTTCATACCTACCTATAAACAATGCGATTGCAAAATGTTAGGAATGTAACAATTTTGTTATCAATTGTGTATAATACACTTGGTAGAGGATTTTATCGGTATCTTTTATCTCGCGCATTGTCAAATGCATGCGTGGATAATAATAATAAAAGCGTAGTTATACTTATTTTATTCCAATTATAATGATAAACTGTTCCTTTTAATTTAAACAAAATAAGCATCTATATAAAAAGATAGTATAAACTTGAGGGAAAAATGGAAACTTAGCCTAGATGGACTTACGTAACTATCTCTAGAGGTGATGACCATGTGATCTTCCTAAATACAATTCATAAAATGTAGGTATTTATAAACATATTACAAAAATATTATATATAAGTAATTAAAAATACATAGCAATACAAGAAAATTAGAAAATCGTTAATACTCATTAATACCGAATGACAAAGATAGCACATATAATGTTAATGAGTAAAAGAATAATTAAAAACATTTGGCTGCTAAATGATTTACAGAAAAAGCTATAAATCCAAGGTCGCCGGAATGAGGTTTACCTTAGCACGTGCGATACGCGAGGTACAGGCTTTCCAACAACTTTGTGTGTACACTTGTAAAAGCGCTCTTCTCGAACAGATGTGGGCAACGAATGAACACCTCACGGCATAACCTCAGTTTCACAACGAACAAGATGAAGCCTGCGAGCAGTATCGCGTCCGCACAACCCGGCACATCCACCACAAGCCGGCGGATCAAAACATTACTCTCACTAACGTTTTCAACACACAGACTCGATTTGCAAAATTTATTCATCGCATCCGTCGAAAGCACCTATAATTTTTATGAGCAGCACTAAAAGTACGCTCGGAATTGAAAACCGACTATGGTCCCGATTGTTTTCGTTACGTCCGGTACACTTGTGAACACTGAGAAACTGTGAGAAAAACACCATAGATGCTGATACAACTCGGTAACCGTCGGAAAACTCGCATCCACAGCACCAGTACGAGTCGAATACGTGCACTCGCCGGCCACACCGCCGCGCTGTAAACAGAGAACGCGCCTCGACAACACGCGCACACATCGATATGTCACGTATCGTGCGCACACATGCACGACCGGCTCAGCGCGCACACTCGGACCAAGGATAAAAATAGACATCACGTCAACTTCCACCAATCACTATACAACTACATCACGTCATAGCGTACTGTGATCGGTTGAGGCTCCATTGATAGATTGGCCACCGCCGATCGTTTCAATTCACGATTAACTGAAAGTTTTTGATAAAACTTAACTGATATGAAATCTTAACAGATGGAAACTGGTTTTTAATGCTTTAAATTGTTAAAGCAGTTTTAGGTAGTAAGAATTAATGCGTAAATACCTAGCGATATATTCAATCTATATAGGTAATTGAATGTCTATGAAGAATGTTTTAATGCCAATTTTAATTCGATGTCCATTTAATTTAAGGAATACAAGTTTTTTTTTTAATACAAGCACATCTTCATTGTAGGTTAAACACATAATCGAGAATTACATAATAAATAATCTATACATTCTCGTTTCTGTTCAAGAAGAATATCTGCGATTTTGCAGTTGTACGAATGTTCTAGCGTTCGGCACAGTAACAACAACACATCCGTGTTTCAATCACAGAAAATGAAGTGCTTATTCATATCTATTATTAAAATATATTTATTTTTAGATTTTTGAAACACGATGTTTATAAGAAAATCATGTAAATATTTCACATCTAGGCATTGTTTTATGAATTTACATTAAAAATTGGACCACACGTGCGTATGGATACATAGAAATTATGTTAAAATTTAAATTCAATTTAAATTGCTTGACATAAACGAGAAGCAAATGAATTTGCGCATTACATCTTATGTGCTAAAGTTTAGATGAATTTTAAAATTATTATAATTGCACGCCTTAAAAATAACAAATATGTTTTATCTGAAGTAATGAGCTTATCGTTCACAAACCTCACTATGTAGTAATCCTTTTTTAAATTATTTTAGTTACATACACCGATTTTATAGTCACACTATCTGTGCCCGCGACTTCGTTCGCGTTGAACAGAAAATTATTTAATAATATTACCCGTTTTTGTAACTATGCTCCTATTGGTGGTAGCGAGATGTTAAATACATTGAAACCTTCCTTAATGATTGCTCTATCAAATAAAACATTTTTGAAATCCGAGTGGTAGTTCGTAAGATTAGCTCGTTCAAACAAACTTTTCCTGTTTGTAATATTAATACAGATGATCTACTTTTCTTACTGATTTAGCAAAAATGTAAATATGAGAAAAGTAATCACACCGATGTGTTACAGTATTTTGAAAGTCTGTAAAAAACATAGTTGTCCATTAGAATCACATATGTTGCGTGACAAAGAGAATGATAAATTTATTACGTGAATCTTTAAGCATTAATGTGTTAACAGAATTTTCTCTGAGGAAATTTAATAATGAAAGAATAATCGATAAGGTGTAGGCGAGTTTACCATAGTAACTGCTTTAATGTCCGTCATGTCATGGCTGATAATTTAGCACGGCTTATTGCGCATAGTAGGTTGCTGTGACGCCTGGTTTCTTAAGCCCTTACCAGCTGAATGAGGCAAGTATCTATCAGGACGGTTTAGAGTTCTTACCAACTACCTGAACAGATACTATCAAGGATTCATACAGCTGAATATTTATCTAAAAACCACTTCTCATAAACTCATCCGTCGGCATTACGCAACGATGAATAAATACTTTTTTTTTAGAGAAGTTTCATATACAGTCTCAGCATACTCACACTTAGGGTTCTTGCTTTCCATCGCCGTAAGTTCGTTTAATCCTTCCATTCTAATTAAGAATAGGGTTTCCTTCTTTTCTGCTTTAGACCGCTCTCACGTGTTTTCTTGAGGCCGTTGGGACCAAAATTGGTTGTATATCTCATAGTACCCAATGACAAAACAATCTGATTTGTTTTAAAAGATTTCTATCCTATACAATCTTCGTATTTGATTTTTTGACTTCTGAAGAAAATTACATACTACGGCTAATTCTCTTCGTTCTGTTTCAAAGTAGCAAATTAACGTAACTTGTTTTCTAAGCACAAAACCAGAACGAAGCAGTTTAATTAATTTAAAATATCGCGAGTTATTATAATGAGTAAAATTATACACAAACTATTTTACTAAAATTCGGAGTGTTGGTTACCGTTTATCCACAAACTTTAGAGAATAGCTGATGTAAACCATTTAGTATAGATTTCATTTTACGTTTATCTATATTGATATTATAAAGCGGAAATTTTGGTTGTTTGTTTGATCGGCTAATTTTAAGAACTACCAATCGGATTTCAATAATTTATTTGTATTTCATAGAGCAATCATTAAGGAAAGCTTTAGGCTATTGTGCTACCACCAATGGGAGCACAGCTGTATTGAAAAAGAGACAAAAATTGACGAAAACCATGATAT
This sequence comes from Actias luna, assembly GCA_039707435.1. Taxonomy (NCBI): domain Eukaryota; kingdom Metazoa; phylum Arthropoda; class Insecta; order Lepidoptera; family Saturniidae; genus Actias; species Actias luna. Next base: position 7,146,216 of record JAZHAC010000002.1, on the reverse strand, counting down.
AAAATTTTACTTCCAATTGAAATCGCGGACACAGGTACTATAAAAGGAAAAGAGATTTTTAATAAACAACAAAGGACATTTTAATATTATTTTCTGTATACACTCCCTGCAATGAGCCTGAGCTTTCGCTGAAGGAATACATCGCAATGAAACCATAGCATTGTAGGGCTTTTTGTAATACTCAACTGACTAGCTACCAACCTCAAAGTAAAAATCTGCCGTCAAATACCTACAGGTAGTTGCACTTGAGAGCCAGTCTCTCCACTAGGCTTAGCGCGCCCAAGATCTTGGGCCACATCGCTACTTACCATTAGGTAAGACTGGCCATAACGCTAAACCTATATTCTAGAAAAATAAGAAGCTACTGTTTTTGAAGAAGCATGGATTACCAAAATTGAAAACGAGAAATAGGTTAATAGGTAAATAATTTATTTGCCAAGAGACAAACCATTCTAGTTAATGTACATTTGTTGTTAGGTGTGTATTTTACAAAAGTAACCCTAATAAAGTAACATTACGCATATTAAACCTCGGCACACGTGAAATATTTTTTTAACTTAATATAAAATTAACTACGTGCTGAGTGTTGTATTAAATTATTGAGGAAATCTACAGGCTCTATACAAAAAATTGTGTTCGAAGGGCCAAGCTGCGTACGTTATGTTTTAAAATACATATGATACTATTAATTAAGAATTTCTTGTATGTATATACCAGAGAAATATGTATATGCAATTAATGTTACCAAATTTGCTATAACATTTAGAATAAATTATAGATTTGTTGATTATTATAGAAAAATGTTGATCAACACAATTACCCTTTTTTAGAGAAAACCTTTTAAGCTCCCCGAGTTATTTTCTGGGTATTTGATGAGACTGAACCGTTACGCACAGCAATGTAACGTAAGTTCGGGTAAAGTCGGCTCAAGCTGACTAAGTGAGTAAGAGATATAGTTAGTGTGTCACTGTGGGTGTACGCACCGACTACTGTACATTGCTGCTTACACCCGCCGCGGCCTCCTACCCGCCGCGGCCTCCTTCCGCAGACGCCTGAGCCTAGGTTCGATCCTCCGGACAGGAGCCCTCGAGTGACTCTGCTCGCGCGATACAGTGACACTCTACATCACTGAGATTACACCATCACACCGCATACCATTCTTGCACACTCACACGTTAAGTACACGGTTCTGTAAGGGACTACCCTCGCGGCTCTTGAGCTGCTTACCTGATAAGGTTGTAGTTAGTATCACTAATTTAGTAATACAGAACCTGTTGGTTAGTCAGGATCATGAATCTTTTTTCATTTACCGGCAGCAGCCCTAGCCGAGGTTCGGCCGTCCTGACACCCTTGTGCCTGCTGCCTCGGGGCTGAGTGCCCTCAGTTCTCGCCCCCAAAAGTTTGGTGAAGCTGTCAAAGCCCTTGGGGCTAACAGCATACGTCAGTTCGAAGAAAAAAAACATTGCAGCTTACACCGAAACCTACGTGCATAGCGTGCTTTTGCATGGCAAGCAGTTTTTACTATACAATTTAGTATAAAATCACGATGCAACAAAACTCACGATCAGTTGAAATATAGCAAATCACTAGCTAACTAAGCACTCACGAACTTTACGAATGCATTAAGACAAAGAAATAGTCTTTTTACTTACTACTGTAAAACTCTCTTACGAAATATACCTTTTAAGTTAATAACTACTTCTTACTCTACTTACTACAACAACAAATCATAGTGTGCGGACTTACTACAAACCCGTATAGTGAGTGTCTTCTAACATACACTGAGACCACTCTAAGGTGTGACGTCAATCAGCATCAATTAGTACACTGAAAATACGTTCCTTTATAGTTAGCTATACTGAAACAGAACGCAATCCAGTGTACTTTCATCTATGATTATCTATTATTTAACTGATTGTTTTTATAGCTTATGGAATACGCTGAATTTTCCAGTTATTTTCCTTTTATACAACGTATTGGTTTTACTCTGCAATAAAGATAATATTTCGAAATTTCTCATGTTTAATTTAATGGCCGGTATCTTTGAATAACAATATTGAAATAACCAACAGTATAAGCTGTCAAATTTTTGGACAGTGTTGATCACGTGAGCAAAGCACTGAGAGTACTTTACCGCGAAAGCTCCAGTACTCACAGTACAAAAATGGCCACGATCTATGACGTCATAAATTTGCGTAGGTTACTGCGGCAGTTTACTAACGCAAAGAATTTCTCCCCAGTAAGAGTACTGAACAATGGTCTCAGGGTATGTTTTACTTTATGTTGTATTTCGTATTCTTAAACTCGTCTTGATGAAGTTGAATGAAAATATGTAAGAAACTTAGCAAAGTATGGTCATTCAGATACTGAAGCATCAAATAACGAAATAATAAGAAAAGAAGTAAAACACAATATACGGATTTTTTAAATAGTAAATAGGTTTGTCATTATGGCCACAATCTCACCTGATGTTAAGTGACGATGAGGCCCACGATAGTGGACACGCTAAGCCTAGTGGAGGGACGCTCTAAATTGCAACTGCCGGAACACACCATAAGTATTTGGCGGCATAATTTCACCTTGAGGGTGGTAGCTAGCCAAGCGGGCAATAGAAAAAGACGTACCAACATGGTATGGTTTCATCACGACGTTTTCCTCCTCATTACAAGTGGATTCGAACTCACGTCCCTTGACGCGGCGTCCGTACACACTACCAACTGAGCTATCATCGCATCAACAATGCATATCGTTCATGCATTCATTCAACGGATAGATTTAAAACATATTTATCGATACTCACACCATTTACAACTGTTATAGCGTAACTGTTTTCTCAGAACCGTTCGATTTTAATATATATATGAGTAAAGAAAAATAAGTAATACCAATCAACTTTATTTTACAATTAATAAACTTTACGAGTTCCGGTTTTTTGTAAACGCTTTTTGTGTTTGCACCGAAATCTTTTGATTAGTGGATGATATAATTTAATAATAATACGCTTAAAATCTCATGTTATAATGAAGTCGTTTAAATTTCAAGAAATGAATAATCTAATTTGAATTTTCGAAGTTTATAAAAAAAAAACAATTGTCATTCTTATAATATACCTACCTTATTAAAAGTATTATGGAGAAGATATTACGTTGTTTCAACGTGTAAAACATACGTTTTTAATTTAAATTAAATTTAATGTAATAATTCAGTTACTCATATGAGCAATCATTGAATGAATGTGCCTCTTAATTGTATAATATGTGCTTACATAAGCCTAGATTAAAACTGCCTTTACCTACATATTTAATGATGACCTTGGTAACGCTTATTTTCAAGTACATGTGTAGTTACTCTGATGGTAACTTATATAATACTAGCTGTGTCCGCGACTTCGTTCGCATAGAACTAAAATTATTTAATATTTTTTGCCCGTTTTTGTTACTTTTTTCAATACAGCTTTTATCATAGTGATGGTAGCCTGATGTTAATTAGTCTAAAGCCATCCTTAATTATTGTTCTATCGAATATAAATTATATATAATTTTTGAAATCCGTCGTGTATTGCCTAAAATTATGGGGTTCAAAAAAACTAACAAACTTTTCCAGTTTATAACATTAATATCGATTACTCAAGATATACCTTTTGTAGGTATTTGATGCAATATTCATTATAACTTTATTTATTATTTTTTATAGTTAAGGTTATGCGTTATGGCCATAATCTCATCTGATCTTAAGTGACGATACGGCCCAAGTTGGTGGACACGCTAAATCTGTTGAGGGAATAGCTCTCAAGTGCAACTGCCGGAACACATCAATTGGTATTTGGCGGCAGATTTTCCACTTGAGAGTGGTAGTTAGCCAGGCGGGGATTAGAATAAATCACACTACCGTGCTATAGTTTCAAGTTTCATGTTTGTTGCATGTTAATCAGTCTACTACAAAGGACGATAGTTCAGTGCCCATTAGATATAATAACTTTGGTGTCACCTTAATCTGAACAAATTGTCTTCTAAGTTTTTAACAAAATAAAACTCTCACCATTAACTCCATCATTTCTTTTCAGTATTTAATTTAATTTTTTCCGCTTTCCTTATTTCAATCGTCCTTTTAAGTAAAGCAAGAAATATTTTTGCGTCAATATATTTTCTTAAATAATGGCTCCAACGTTAAGATTGTTAATATTAAGAAATTATTTTAATAAATTATATCAATTTTCAACGATGTACTTTACCCATTATCTAAACACTATAAATTGATTATGTAAATTAAGTTATTGTTCTATATTCATATCATACACACCCTGATTCTATTTATTTTCTTGGGTGTGTACACCTATTGTATACCTCTATATATCTAAGGATGAAACAATAGAGGAAAATTTTAAATATAATTATGAATGTACACAATCTGTCTATTGTGGAATAATAATAATCAGTTCACTCCTTCACATTATTCCATGAATTATGTGTTAACTTAGTTAACCACCATACTGGATTTATTTGTTGCACTTCGTAAGATGATTCATAATCAGTGAGCAATATTCTAAGCTAAAATTTTTTTTCAGATTTTATATAAACATCATGTTGTCTATATTAGCAATCACATAATCATACTATTTCTTTTTTAATTCAGCTATTCAAAATTTTAATACTGTTCCAGAATTATAATTGCAAATAACATGATAAACGTTTAGCATGTAATAAAAAAAGTATTTTGGGAATTTTACTTTAATTCTACATAATAAGAAGACTTATATAGCAGTAATTAACTCATACAAACAAATAATGACAGTTGCTGCATCATTATCATACTAATATTATAATTTTGAAAGTGAGTTCGTTTGTTTATTATTCTTTCACGCATAAACCGCTGAATCGATTGTGATGAATTTTGGTAGATGGTAGACATGAATAGATGGGACCCAGGAAATGGAGATAGGCTAGTTTTTCTTGCGAAATCTTTATTGAAATTGGCGTAAATAGATGGATAAACTATGTAGGATATTTTTTATCGCGTCATCTGATATGTTTGACAAAATCGATTTTAACGGGAGCGAAGCTGCACTTAAAATCAGGATACTAAATAAATTAAGTTTCATTTTACTGATCTTGAGTTTATTTGATGCTAGCTGTGCCTGTAATTTTGCGTGGTATTAAAATAAAAGTAGCCTAAGTTACTCCTCATAACATCAATTATCTACCAGTGGAAGTAACGTCAAAATTGAACCAGCCGTTTTCGAGTTTACAGAGAACACGTATACTTGCATTTCATATATATAGAACTATATATATCACACTATAAAAACAAAAAAATACTACGAGCTATTAAATGACCTGCACAGGAAAGGCTACGTAGGTATACCAGAAAAATGTCTACATAGTAAGTTCTATATTAAATCGTGTCTCTAAAGCTGCGCCTCTAAATTTGGCTGGGCAGGGATAGAAGCATGATAAGTGAAGGTGAGTGTTAACGCGCGTTGTAAAGGGGCCCCTTAAACCTACATCTGTATTACAAGTCTCAGGAACTGCTCGGAGTTTCCCACCTGTCATACGGTGGATCCGGCATCGGCACGCTGAATTCATGGATAGCTAAGAAGTTCGTCTCTTATAGACGTACAGATTAGATACTTTGTAACTTTCGCAGATAACACTTTGATAGCTAGCATTTCCAATACAACAAAAAGGTTTTGTCTATTATTTGTTAACTTTATTAACAGTCACTATGGACTTGAAATACGTAGAATGTAATATGTAAATATTTCCTTCCTTTATCGTGTCAGTTAGCAACATATCGCGGTAATTTTTTTATAGTTCAGGTTTAGCGTTATGGCTGAGCGTTATGAGATTATTCTCACCTGATCTTAAGTGATGATACGGCCCAAGTTAGTAGACATGCTAAACCTGTGGACGAACTGGCTCTCAAGTGCAACTGCCCGAACTCATCTATTTGGTATTTGGCGGCAGATTTTCAACTTGAGGGTGGTAACTAGCCAGGTGTACATTAGAAAAAGCCTTACCACCATGCTATGGCTTCTTCACCATGTTTTCCTTCACCGAAAGCTCAAGCTCATTGTAGGTCGAGTGGATTTGAACTTACGTCCCTTAACGCGAAGTCGTATACACTACCACTGAGGTATCATCGGTTCGAATTCAAATTAAATTAACTATTCTAGGTGGGAATTATATAGGTCATTCTGTTTCAGACAAAAGTAGCAGAGTATCATTTCAATTAGACTTCAAAAAAGTGTATTTATTATTCTTAATTTTATAAATAATCGACTGGATGTGATATTATTTTTTCAAATCATTCGAACAATAAGCTCTATGCCAATGAAACAACTGGTAGTGTAATATAACTCTACATAACCTTCGATTACGCGAAGCGCTTAAGCAAACAAATATTTGTCCAGCGACAACGGAAATGTCAAGCCCGTTTACTTGATAATGTCTTAAATTAATCCTAAAAACCACTAACCTCGTGTTATTCTTGTGGGTAATTTGTAACTTTGTATATTAGTTAATGTTTAACAGTCACCCTGTCACATGAATAAGTTATAATATTGTACAATAAATTGAGTGCCTTAAATGTATCTCAGTAGTATGTAAACTCCACAAGGAATTTCTTAAATAATATCGATAATCCATTTATTAACAAATGATTAATATTTTTAACTACAGTGAATTTATGTAATAATATTTCGTTTTCTTTAATATCTCGACCAGTAATGCGTCTAAATGGAATTACGAAGGTAATACTTTTATTAGAGAGATAATCATTATATATAATATTAGATAATTATGAAATAACGTTTACTACATTTCGCTTGTGATCGGTATGTATTAAATCACCACATTTTCACATACTTTTCAAATACAATAAATTACCAAATAAACTGTGGTTCACAATATATAGCTAAAGGGCTCAGGATTGTTAGAATATGTTTTTTTTAATAATATATGGCGAAACTATCAAAACTATAATATCTACAAAATAAATTTTCTTAATAGTATCAGAAGTCACATAAACATATTTTTATAGTTATATTTTATAGGTTTTGTGTTATGGCCACAATCTCACCTGATGTTATCAGACGATGTGGCCCGGGATGGTAGATACGCTAAGCCTGTTGGAGGGACTGACTCTCAAGTGCAACTGCCGGAACACACCTTCTGGTATTTGGCGGCATATTTTTAACTTGAGGGTGGTAGCTAGCCTAGCAAATATTAGAAAAAGCCCTACCACCATGCATTGGATATTAAAAACTTATGATAATATGAAAAACCTTGTTAAACGTTACAACTGACTATATGTAACTGCAGACACCTTATCCGCACCAGTATTTATTAACAATATCACAAAGTTTCAGTCACGGAGAGTATAATCTGAAAATATTAAATCCATAAATTACATGTTATCTAGAGCCCTTTGGTTTGGTACCAGATTTAACACTAATCGGTTAGATTACGATGTTAATGATACTGGTCTTGATGTACACTGTAAAATTTAAAGGCGACCATGTCTATATTAATATTATAAAGCGGAAAGTTTGTTTGTTTGTTTGAACGCGATAATTTTAGCAGCAACCACTCCGATTTAAAAAAAAAACATATGTTTTTATATGATAGAGCAATAATTGAGGAAGGTTTTAGGCTATTTAACATGACGCTACCATCAATAGGAGCAGAGCTGTATTGAAAAAGGTTACGAAAACGGACAAAATTAATAAACTATTTTTAGATGCACGCGAACGAAGCCGCGGGCACAGCTAGTGTATCTATAAGGTGTCTAATAATATAATACATGGATATGTGTACATTATAAAAGTTAATATCGAACAATGTTTGTAGTATGTTCCAGGTTCGGTAGTTCAGGCTGGGCTTAGTGAGAGCGTTCTCGAATATTATGACATCCTATTAAATTTTGAACATTTGAATCCGATATACGTCAAATTTTTGGTGAAAGAAATTCTAATGCCAGAGATCTTTGTTTCTTTTTTTCCTAAAATTTAACGGTTTGTATTAATATGATGTGAAGTGATGGGAAGGCAAAATATAAAAAGAATTTCAAGTTAAAATTATGAGGTTATCGAGTAGGCTCTAGAAAACCCTATATCTTATTTTCACAATTTTCGGTTATCGGCCGATAACGCATTTTTGAGCACGATTGACGTATCTTTATAATTTAAATTAATGTATTATTTTGCGTACTAGAGCACATTGCGATTAGGTCAAATTTCATGTACTAAATGAACTCATATTTTATGTACTACAATATAAATACATTTTTGCTCTCTGTAGCTTGTAAGTTTTATAATTATTTTAGTGTGTAATCGTACATGCAATTTAATAATAGACAATTTTACTAACAGCACTCCTAATGAAAATACACGCGAACTAAATACACTAGATTGGTGATAAATATTCATGCCTTAATAAATATCACATACGACATTTATCTAGTTCCTATGGAATATCAATAATTGTTCTCGCACGAGGATACTTTCAGTCCGCTCTTTTTTTTAAATGATAGTGCGACTAAATTACTGTACCTGCACTACCTAATGGCAAGTACAGTACAAACAGTTTTCATTGGCAGTCGTCGATGACAGGCTGACATGATCAGATGCCTGTTTATGCCTTTTTTGAAGAACCCAATGTTGTAGAAAAGAAAGAACACCTTTGCTGGGAGCCCATTCCTCATCTATATGGCACTAATAAAAATTTACAATACTTGTTTGTACATGCCCTTGCTCCTTGACAAAGTTCCTTGCTCCTAGCTCCTCACACTAGAACACGTGATTTAATGGTGTAACGGAAATAATAGGTGAGGGTCAAATAACCCTTCAGAATATTCATTTCATATTCTTGTTCGTGTCGTCATAAGCCGTATTTTAAGAAAACGCCCGAGTTGTGGTGAAAATATGGGCCGTGAAGTTGGAACCCAGACATCGTCTGTCGTGGAAGCCCTTTTCTCGCATCCCAAGAACACTCACTGTAATACAGGCACTAAAACACTCTTAGCGAGACAAAGTCTCATCGCGTTTGAGGCAGTTCTAAACTTTTTCTTTGTCTTATTCAAATATTCTTTTATTTATTTTGTACAAATTGAGCATTACGTATTCATAATAAATGTTTTTCAATTACTTTTGTCATATTACAAGCAATTATAAATTGTGTGTCATATTTATTCAGCTCTAAAAATAAAAACTCTCCCGGTACGTGCAGTGTAACAATAACAGAGCGTACATTAAATATAGTATCCTGTATCACTTAAAGTTCATCAAGAATATGCAGTAATGACAGCAATTCCATATATATTCTCATTTAGAATTCATATCAGTGTATGACATTATAAATATATAGTAATGAACTTCTCATCCGCAATATCTATTCATAATCATAATAATTGCTTCCACTGTATAATCATATTGAAATCATTGTGAATATGTGTTATGCTGATTGCAATAGCAGGATATATAATTCAATCATTAAATGAATGGAACGAGCGTAAGAAATATCATGCTAATATAAGTTTTTTATTTTTATGCAATGTTTTATGGTAATTTTGGTATGCTAATATGGTACGTTTTTTAGTTACTTTAAACACTTTTATATTTATTTATATGTGTCGATTAAAATGGTAAAACAGCTAAAGTAAAGAACCACAATAATGATACAAAAGTTCATAGGAATCTCTTCAATCGATAGCAGTTTATTAAGTAACTAGTACTTACATGCGACTTCGTAAAAGGTAATTAAAAAATATAACTTAATTATAAGAAAATAAAGGTTATATATTATTCATAGAACAGAAGCTCGGGTTTTAAGAATTTTTAGAATGAGATAAATAGTTTCAGAGATTAACGCCTACAAACATACAAATATAAATGCTTGATTAAATATTTATTACTCAAGATATTTTATATTGAAATTAATAATTTAAACTAGTAAAATTTGCTCGGTCCTTTTAGATTCTATTATATTTTCGTAAGTAAAATGTATTAATAATAATTAAACTGTCGATATTTATGTGGGAAGCGGAACTTAATGGACGATGAAGAAGTTATAATATTTTTCTTGCACTGAAGTGATTTGTTATTCAAAGAAGACAAATTAGCTGTTATTTGACAAGAATAACAGAGATGGTTTTCTGATGCGGAATTAATACTATCTTAGCAAGTCACTTCAAGTTCAATCTTCAAGCAAAATCTTCAGTACAATTGTCACTTTGAAGGAAAATTTTGCCAAGCTTTTGTAAAAAAGCATACTTCTTCAATATAGACTAGTTGATATCTGGTAATAAGTTAATAATTTTGTATGACAACCAAAAAGTATGAGAGCTCTGAAAGTGATCTTACTATAAGAGAATGGTATTATGTCAACGCCGAAACAAAAGTGAGGAGACACACACTTGACATATTGACGGGACAAAGAGAAGCGCATACGTTCACAATTTATCTACCGCAACGGCGAACTAGAACGACCGCGACTCATTGGAATTGTATGGACATGTTTTTATTTTTAACTATATTCCATGAAAAATTAAAGACAATGTATTTAGACGTACTTATTTTAAAGTTAGAACATTAGATACGTTACCCTTATTAGCGTTTATAGCTTCACCTTTTTTACAACAATACCTATATTGTGCAGATGTTGCTTTACTTGTATTATCTTGCACTGAACGTGACTAGGTCCCCACATCTTATTGTTCTTTACTGATTAGAACATAATGTTATAGTAGGTTGAAAAAACCTGTATTCACCAGAAATTATTACACCAAACAGGTAAAATCTTCCTCCTTTGTCAAATAATGAAATATCAAAATAATTATAGTGACTACCTTAAATTTTAAAACAACTATATTATCGGTGGTAGGGATTTTCGGTGCAAGGGCTTTTTCGGTGGTAGTTCATTTTATAGTGGTATGGCTTTTTCTAATACAATTACTTAGGTTTTTTCTACGTGCATTGGAAGAAGCCCTGCCACCATTCTATAGTTACACCACGATGTTTTCCTTCACCGGAAGCTTCAGCTCATTGCAGGTGAATTCAAACTCACGTACATTGACGCGGCTGTCGTACAAGTTACCAACTGAGCTACCAGCGCTTCAATCTATAGAGCGTACTCAGACTTATCTCTGCCTTAAGGAGTTTGTCTAGATTTCACTGCAGAATTTATATTTGTATTCACAACCTAAGCCTTTGTTCACCTTAACCTGAGCAAAGTCCAAGTGGTCAAATTATAGCTAAGGTTATGATAAGGTTAAGCACGCTTTATAGAATTAGTTCCTAGATATTTTGTATTAATTCATCCTTTCTTACCGTTTATTTGTGAGCTTTAATTTAATTATAACAGACAGCATGACTTTCTTTTAAAACCCGTACGATAAAATCCTTTAGATAATGCATATATGAAAATCCTTGTATCATATCTACAAAGTTAATTATATATATAGTCTTTTATTATAATCAAGATTTAGCGTTATGGCCACAATCTCGCCTGATGTTAAATTATAATGTGGCCTAAGATGGTAAACACGCTAAGCCTAGTGAAAGGACTGGCTCTCAAGTACAACTGCCGGAATAACCGAAAACAACTATAGGTATTTAGCGGCAGATTTTCAACTTGATAGCTAGCCAGACGCGCATTAGAAAAAGCCGCCATGCAATGGTTTCATCACGATGTTTTCTTCCTCGAATACCTAAGCTCATTGTAGGTGGATCCCTACACATCCCACATCCCTTGACGGGGCGTGAATACGTGTGTATTCACCAACTGAGCTATTATCGCTTCTTATAGGTATGAATACAATCTTTAATGGTTTTCAACCCACTGTGCGATTTCTTCTGAATACATATTTAAATCAGATCTAAATAATCAAATTAGCTCGTATATCTAAAATCTAACTAACTACAAATCTATATTGATACATCTTACATGTTTTTTTTTCATATAGGTAGTGTGCCAAATGGTAAGGCAAAACAGAATCCAAGAAATCGATATGTGAGCGCGACTCGGTTGCGTCCAGATCCTTACACCCAATAAGGTTGCAAAACACATGTTCTTTAAACAAAGCAAAGGTAGAACATGTGCAATTATGGAATATGAAAATTCGCTCTTCTTTGTGTTATTAATAAATAATTTTGAGTTATTAATAAATAATTGTACTTAAATGACTACGAAAGTAAACCTAGTCTTTATTCTATAAATCTATATGGATGAGCATTTTGTCACAATCTATCAACAAGATGCTATCATACTAAGCCTATAAAAATGGCTCACAATTGTATTTGAAGATTAATTTTAAACTTGAGCCTAGCGACTGTCTAGACAAGCTATAGTAAATGTCGTAACATGTCCTAACGTGCTAGTACGTATTACCAACAGTTATTTTTCGTCCATTAATACAATTGAATAAATTATTTATTTTAAAATTCATATAACTAATTTTATTAGTGTTAGCGGATATACTTTATTGGTTTCGAATAAATTTGCATAATGCTTATAATACAATAAGGCAGCTTATATAACCAACTGTGAAAAAGTTTATTGTTCCGTAGGACGTGGGTCGAAATCAAGAAAATGTCATGCGAAATCGACGCCTTCTAATTACACTTTGATATTTAAATAATTATCTCTAGAGCCTTACCTGGTGATGTTATAATTATATTTTACCTGTTCTTTGTAAATCAAACTATTGAGTTTTGATAATTTCGATATATCAATAAATTATTTAGCGGCATTTAAAACGATTTTTTAAATTATACATGTAAATATTCTTTATGTTTTAGCGGTCAATATGCTAAAAATAAGTTGAAAGAGATCAGACGTTTGAATCTTGATATGATGATCTTGATCAGATGATTTTATTTGGAGCTCGTTGCGTTATAGATAAAACTCGAGATATAAGTATAAAAATCATAGACACATTCAAACACAAATATGCAGAAATAAACAGAACAAATGTAAGAAAATATTTATATTTATTTTACTTTTTATATTTAATGTAACTTGGGCTGAGTGTTACTTGAAGGTTATTTATTACCTATATATTTGAAAACAATTTAATCCTAGAAACGTGACTGGCTCTAAACTACAACTGCCGGAGCACGTAACTGTACAAATGCTTAAACAACTTGAAACTGATATCTAACTAGACCAATACTAAACAGTGACCTATAACTTTTAAAAATTACTTTCTATGATAAAGATTGAATACATTATATTAACTTTTATGTATAGAACACACCATTTTTTATTGAAGCCCTATTTCATCGCTGAGTTTTCGTTTTAAGTATTGATGCGTGCATTACAATCGTACAATAATTATGATATTTAAAAAATAAATATTTCAAAGCATTTCTAATATTATATATCAAGTTTTCGTCCACAAAACTATCGGTCTATTCCCCAAAATATATTGTAGAAATAGTTCACATGTCACTATCGAAATTGATGTCCTTTGTTCTATAGTTGTAAATCTAGCGTAGACGGAGGGTGTCGGCCGTATATCGTTAATAACTGAATGTCAGGAATTTCTCACTGACATTAAAATGAATAAACTCAGAGCTGATAATTATTCTATTTACTTTACTACAACCAACAAATTTCATAATTATTTTTCTTACGTTACATTTCTCCCCTATTCTATTCGATCATATTGTATTTACGCTGGAGTTAGAGCTAAGTTTCTTTATAAATATAAAGTTTAAATACTGGGTACATGGGATTAAAGCCATGATAGCTCAGTTGGTAGTATGTACGGACGCCGCGTTAAAGGACCTGAGGTCAAATCAACCTACAATGAGCTTGAGATTTCGGTTAAGTAAAATATCGTAATGAATTCATAACATGGTGGTAGAGCATTTTCTAATGCCCGCCTGCCTAGATACCAGCCTCAAGTTAAAAATCTACTACCAAATACACATAGGTGTGTTCCCGCAATTGCACGTAAAACCAGTCCTTCCACTAGGCTTAACGTGTCCACCATCTTGGGCCACATCGTCACTTAACATCAGATGAAATTGTGATCATAACGTTAAACCTTAACTATAATAAAATAGCTGTCAGAGGCATATAATTACACCTATTTTTTATAATTCTCGTTTTATATTCCATTGTTTATATGCCATTACTTTTTACTTATATATGAATATGGATTCAATTACTGGCTCTTGGACTACCGCATATGGTGCAGGATTGATAATGAGGTGACTTCAAAACAATTTAGAGTTTTAAAATATAAATGAGGATACGTCGTTTCTGAGTCTCATAGTGTGAACGTTATTAATGGTTTAATTAATATTATAAATATAAAGATAAATAATATTATGAATATATACAAAGTTAAGATTTTATTACCATATGTTGACGGGCCGACCGTGAGTATATAACACAGTTATGTCAATATCAGCAAAATCAGTGCGTGACTGAGACCCGTGAAGATGTGTCTTGAAGGCTTTCAGGGGAAATTATACAAAAAACTACCTCCGGGTTTAACGTCCGGTGTCGCTACTAACGATTATAAATAGTGAAAAAGCGTTCATTGTGTATTTAAAGCAGTTTAAAATAAAACAAAAATATATTTTAGTATCAGTAACAACTGTTAAACATAGCATTTCACAGTACAGATGTATGCAGTATAACATGTTGTTTAATTATCTATATTAAATATATATACTTACGCATAACAGATAATGTGCCGATTGTGTCAAGGGTATACGATATATATTATAAACTTACAAATACTTGTCTTTCCGTTTGTATCACTCTGAGCAAGTGAATGGAATATTTTTATTTTATATCTCGTTTGACATTTAAATATGGCGTAAGTTTTTCTCACAATTCATTAATTTACACAACCTTAAAATTGTTGGTCTACAATAATCAAGATAAATAAAAACTTCGTTAGAGCTTTTCATAAAACAAGTTTTATATTTCGTGGAACTTTAAGATATCATACATTGTTTGGTTTTTTAGTTTATAAACTTATAAGTACAATTATTCGTTACTAGCATGGGTTCGAGGTTTCATTCTCATTTTTTCCTTCAACCTCTTATGATCTGTTCTTAATGGGTTTTTTCGTTAAGAATGGAATATACAAGGCAAATATACCTGTAGGTATATGTCGGCAGATTTTCAACATGAGGGCGGTAGCTAGCTAGGCAGGCATTAGAAAGAGCCCTACCACTAGTTAAGTTTCTATGCAAAATTACTAATAATATACTTGAAAAATACACTAAATAGACAAAACTAATATTGTTATACCTAAGTATTTTGATTAATAAATTAAATTTTAAAATTATAATATAATTACAAGAAATTCGCGCAGTATGTAGGTTTACCTAATTTTTTACACTTAGATGGATCGGTTATCTATTATGAGAATTGCCTTTAATCCACGATAAAGAATCGCTTTAAATGATAATAATAATAAATTTACACATGTATCTTGTAAAGTAGATTACTTACAGGATATTATTTTAATATTTTTTTTGTAAACGGCTGAATGAGGAAAGTATTTATATAAAGTAATTCTGCATTCTACTTCGGTTGTAAACTCCTTCGTTTCTTCAATAATGAATTACTACTATTGGTTCTAATTATATCAATATCGACATAAAAGAAACATTATTCATAAAATACCTAACAGATATAGAATTTATTTTGACTAAAAGATACTTTCTCTTAGTTTTAAGGTTAGATATCCATATAGTTTTCAAAGTTTCATTAATAAAGTCAAAATATTCAACTTTCAAAATTTTATTATTAAATCTTAATTTGTGTTCATATTCAAAACGCGTTCATGGGGGAACTGTCACTTCACGCAAAACTACTGATTTTTCAAACCTAAATTTTTTCTATTTATTATATATTGCACTTGTAAAATAATATATACACACACATGTCAAGAAAAAACACTATTTCTAACACTCATGATATTTTTGATGCCATAATTGTTATTTAAACTAGTTAAAAACTGTTTAAAAAAGTTCTGTCTTGGACGTCCGTGTGTCTGTATGTGCGGATCCTGTATGTTATCATGATAACGACCGAAATACTTTACGAATCAAGTTTTATTTTCTTACGCTTCAGTATAATTAGGAATAGAACCCTATTACATTTCACGGTCTAATTCAATGTGGTTTAATTGATATTAAATAAACAAAAAAAAATGAGATTATGCGGCGTGCACTTTCGGTTTTTCTAAACTTTTTATATGTTTAATTTTTTCTGTTTCTTTTAGTAGGTATTTATTTTAAGGGGTTAATTGATATGGTAAATTAAGTATTAAGTGATAAGCATAACGTTGAGTTTAATCTAGTACAGCTAGACATGTTATTAAAAATATTTAATATGCTTTTAACAATATAACACAATTTATATACGCATATCTAATTAAATAAGTAGAAAGTTGTATAAAATCCATTTTTAAAATTTGAAATGTAAAATAAATGACCTTGATTCAGTTACAACTACCTATCTAATATATCTAATAAATAGATAAATTAATTTTTACATACCAATATGATCATTATTAATATCATATTAAGTTCTATTTTAATAATGTATTTAACTGTATAGTTAACATATATGTATATGTATTGAATAATTAAACATCACAAAACACTTAAGTAAACACGTAATTTTTTAATATCTATTCCTTATATTCCTACATTGTACTTATTTGTGTGTGTACTTAATTGTGTGTGTATTTATTTGTGTACCAAAATACAGTCTCAGTTTACCAAATTAAATTAATGTTATCCATCGCAGATAAAACGTGCTAATTCTTTATACATTGGTCAAGGCTTATTGTTTGTTTGATTAATGTAAACAGCAAATGACTACCATTGGAATCTTTTTTATTACCGTAAACAAGTTATTGTTTGTTAGATTAAAGGGTTTAGAGCTATTTCGATATTTCTGCTTGAAATTGCTTTGGAATTGCTCGCTGCTATTACAACAACTTTTGGCATCCAGAAGTCTGTAATATATATTATTAAATATCTTCAATAAAGCTATTATATTTTCAGGTGTTGCATATCATTACATATAAACAACAGTAATTATATTATGAGAATAATGTTATTTCTCGATATTTTTAACAAAAACTTTAATACCATTATATATGGTACAGTGTATTTTTTTTAGTCAAGGTTTAGCGTTATGGCCATAATCTCACTTAATCTTATGTGGCAATAAGGCCCAAGTTGGTAAACATGCTAAACCTATGGAGGACCTGGCTCTCAAGTGCAGCTGCCGGAACGTACCTATTGGTATTTGGCGGCAGATTTTCAACTTGAGGATGGTAGCTAGCCAGGCGGGCATCAGAAAAAGCCCTACCACCATGCAATGGTTTCGTCGCGATGTTTTCCTTCACCGAAAGATCTTATTATAGGTGGTTGGATTGGAACTCACGTTCCTTGACGCGTAGTAGTACACACTACCACTGAGCTATCACCGCTTCAATGGACAAGGAATGGAAAAGTCAAGGAATGTAGGTTCGAATCCACCTACATAGAACTTCAGCTTTCGGTGAAGGAAAACATGGTGGTAGGGCTTTTTCTAATGTCCGCCTGGCTAGATACAACCCACAACTTGAAAAATCTGCCTCCAAATACCTATAGGTGGATTCCGGCTGTTGCACTTTAGAGCCAGCCCTCCACTAGGTTTAGCGTGTCTACTACCTTGGACCACATCGTCACTTAACATTAGGTGAGATTGTGGCCATAACGCTAAACCTTAACTATAAATAATACGATATCCACAAAACGGATAAGGTTTGTAAATATCAAATATATCTTGTTTCTAAGAAATCTTTCGAATATTAGTGTTCATTATAGAAGGTAAAACAAGAATATGAAAATAAACTTAAAACATTTTTTATAAGGTATTTAGCAAAAGGGCCTAGGTAAGTAAATACCAAGATTACTTGCTTGGCTATGCTGACATTTTACTAAGCTACGTTACTTTAAGTTGTAACAGTTATTACAACTCGTTTTCAATGCATGTAGTCAAATGATGTGTATGGTCAAAATAGTAGTAATAGTAATATATGTGTATATATATTTATATCCATAACATAATTTTAGAATTCGATACGTTAAAATTTAAATTTTCGTACAACATATTAGTGTATTTAAAGTCTAACCCATTGTTTTTTTATTAACTTTTTCGTTAAGTATCTATATTCAGCAAATTTCGATGGATTGGCGATCTTTCTAACTATAGACAGTGCTTAGCATCAGGGTACAATGCGAATACTGTATCAGGCAATTATACAAATTTTACAACATAAGATTAGTATGAATAGAACTTAAAAAGCTGAAAGTAAAGTTTTACGTTCAATTATCGATTACCTTGCAGAGTTTACGTTTTGTTCTCAGACCTTGGCATTTAAAGTGAAGGAAAAGACGACACACTAGGCAGCCTGTAGGCAATTTTACAAACAGGATTAAAGAATCTCTTAAAAGCAATCATTATAATCTTATAAGATGTATAAAAATAACAAAACGTTTATAAATATAAAAAAATCTTCAAGTAATTAGCATACGCACATAAGTTAAGGTACAGTCACACATATGTAATATAAGTACAAAACAAGCCGGATACAACACATTCAAATATTTACTGGTTTGAATAAATAATTCCACGGCCTTAATAACCATGAATTTCCAAATAACGTTTCTTAGTGCTCAACTACGGTATATAGGAAATTCCAATGAATTACTTTTTTGTCTAAACTCGTCGGTTCTTTCTGCGCGTAAACTGTCTAATGAATTTTATTATATAGAAATTAAAAACAAACAAAACTGAATACTAAACACTAAAAGTAGATGGTTTTGTCGGCTTATTATAAAAATATAAACAATATTGATTTTTTTAAACGTTATATGCTCAAATATAAAGTTATAATTTTTTCAAAAGTACTTTTGTAAGAAGTTTAAATTTGTAGAGCAAAGAAAATTAATGGATAAGATAATGTAGTTCCGCATGGCAAGTCACTAATTCCTATATTAAATACTGGTGACTAGCAATAAACAAGTTGAAAAGATATATGTTAAAACTTCAGGAAATGCAGAGTTAGTCTACATTGCGACGTCGCAGCATACTGTACAACGAATTGCATTATTTGTCATCGTAAGCGTCAGAGTACGTTAACAAAATGATTGTTTATAATATGGCGGTCAGTAGTGACTTAACTCGATATCATGTGATGACTAAAACAAGCCCAACCCACGAACTGGAAGGACTAAGAGCCGAGGAACAGGTCGTGACCGTGACTCAATCCTTCCATGATGTAATGCTTCATAATTGATTCGGTGATTCGTTTCTGCATTAGTGTTTTCATGTGACGGAATTGAATTTTTATCGATACGTGTGAATTCCTCATAATTCCGACAAACGTAGTAACATCATTTGCCCACAAACCATTATAAAAACCTATTACTAGCAAGTGAATTTCAGTTAATGTAACAAGTTGAAAACTTTTGTTGATCATCAGTATTCATCATTTTATTTAGACATCTTCCAAGATTTTATCATTTTTAACACCAAATTTTAGTAATAGCTTATTATGAGCGATGATAACTTAGTTGGTAGTGTGTAGGTGCGTCGCGTAAGCGACGTGATTGCGAATGGTTAGCTACCACCCTCAATTTGACAATTTGTCGCAAAATACCTATAGGTGTTTTCCGGCTGTGGCACTTGAGAGCTGCCAGTTCCTCCATTAGGCTTAGCGATTCCACCATCTTGAGTCACATTGTCACTTAATTGAGGTCATCAAGTGAGATTATGGTCATAACGCTAAACCTGTGAAATTTGATCATGCATATGATTAAAATTACTCATCTGTTACTTGATATTGTATCGCATTGTTAAGACAGGATTGAAATAAGTGACTACCAAGAATAGTTAAAGCATTGAAACAATTTCAGTGTACGATTCATTAAATACACAGGGTTGAGATGTAATAATTCACGTTAAGATTATCGATATCGATAGTTCAGTAATGAAATTGTACAACTCTGTATGACAAATCGCGGTTTAAGTCGTCACAGCCATTGGGGGACCGAACGTCATGACCGACGTCACAACTATTACCGAATAGGAATGACATCTAAAGTTATTCATATGAAAACACACTGATACGTAGGTAGACTACGTACACTTTTGTTCTTATTGTACATGAAAAACGTATCAGGATACGCTGTTACACAGCGATCATGTACACAATCTTAGAAATGACTAATATTACGATTTTAACTGCTTGTTTGTATCCTGGGTCAAGTACTGTCTGTAAATGAAGTTAAAAAGCTCATGGCTTCGAGCTACTCTTATAACGCAGAGTAATTAACTATATAATATAAAGCAGATTAAAAAATATATTTCAAACTACATTTTATCACAAGACGCATGTTAAACTTAAAAGAAAATTCTCAATTTTGAAAGCTATTCCTACATGATGCGTGCCGTTATTCTTTGAAATGAAAATAATTTTGCAGTAATCAAATCTATTAGACGTAGGTAAATAAAAAACAGTTTCTATCAACGAGCTGTGAGCATTAGATTTATTAATTTGAAAAAATATTGTTTTTATGTACCGGTTTTACAAAAATATTTGAAATTTTTGATTCTTGGCTAAAATCGGATTTCGACAATCAAGAGAACACTACTACTTTAAGTAAATAATTAAAATTACAAAAGTATATAATTTATTCTGTAATTCAGTAATTTCTAGAACTAGACTAAAAATTATTCACTATATTATGCCTGATAATTTCACTACTTTTTAAATTAACTTCAAGAGCTTCGTTACTTTCCACACACTGGATGTACGTAATGCTCGATTTCAGTTTGCGTGTAGGTAAATATTGTTTTTTAATAAACCTGGTATTCATCTTGGCTTTTTGGCAAGTTTATTTACATAATTTACTCAGTATGTCCAAACAGTCTGTTAAAACGTTGAGTATGCAGAAAATATATAATAACACAAATTTTAGAAGTAAGCAGATGGAAATACCAGAACAAGAAATGTTGGACCTCCATTTAGTTATGTGGAGCTGATAATAAAATAACATACTATATAAATAGATTCTACAGTGATTAAGTAAGATTGTAACGAAAGTAAGTTACAATGTCTCTATACTTAATATTTTCGATACCACTACAGTATACAAAAAAATAATTTTGGATGTAATATTAAGTTTACTGAATTCTTGCTCCAGCTGAATCAAACTAACCAAACGTACAGCCTTTGTTTCCTATTAATGCATGTGCTTTGTAGGTAACTTCGCCAAAATCATATTATTATTTTTATTGCTTTACTTACTTTTATTAATAATTTATGTTTAAGCCTACCAAGATTAGTAACTAATGATTTCGATGTTGAAAATGTATAAAATTTTGTTAATTATCTATAATAAAAAAAAAAAAAACTGAGCTACCAAATTGTCGAAAGCTCTATTTCAATCTCTTTTCACTTTGGAACAATAACGCTGTATCTTTCATAAGTACCAAATATTACCCTCTTTTTGGTTCTTGGTTTGGTTTCTTGGTAGTAAAGATTTTTTTATATACATTTAAGGCTTAGTGTAATGGCCATAATCTCACGTGATCTTAAGTGACGATACGAGACAAGTTGGTAGACACGCTAAACCTGTGGAGGAACTGGCTCGCAAGTACAGGTGCCGGAACACACGTATTGGTATTTGGCGGCAGATTTTCAACTTGAGGGTGGTAGCTAGCCAGTTGGGCATTAGAAAAAGCCCTACCACCATGCAATGGTTTCCTCACGATGTTTTCCTTCACCGAAAGATCAAGCTTATTGTAGGTGGTTGGATTCGAACTCACGTTCCTTGACGCGAAGTCGTACACACTACCACTGAACTATCATTGCTTCATCTCTGTAGATAAAGTCATTTTCAAACACTATGCGTTTTTTTACCTTGACTTGAAGGAAAATATTTCATTATAATGCAGCATCATTGTTCTTATTTTGAAATGGGAAACAAATAACAAAAAAATTAATATCAACATGTGCTCTGATTGTTACCGATAAAATGGTATATTTGTTTGCTATACAAATTTTTGAACCTCATAAAGAAGAAAAGGAACCCTTGTTGACTCACGTTATTCTCTATCTGTCTGTGTACTAACACTCCATTTTTTAAAACGGCATGGGACGTAAAGAATATCACATTCAACAAGGTCTATGACGTACATCTTACTGTAATAAAATCAACTTTTTAAGTTAACAATACTATATCCAATACTGTGTGAAATGATAATATAACTATCTAAATTATATTAAAATGTTCAAAACCTATTTTTTTCAATCAACTGATTTATTAAAAAAAAACTAGTATGTAATTAATGTTGACAACTGAAATCTGTGACCTCATAGTCCAATATACTTCTAAACAATCAAGAATGTAGGTTAACTCTTAAAGATACAGCCCTTCATACCGATTATCAAAATCTGTAGGGTACTTCTCGGTGGGGTAGTATTGGCTTCTTCTTCTTGGGTTCTAGGGCACAATAAACAAATAAAACTATTCATACACAGAAAATATCTCTCACAATGACAAAACCAATAAATGAATATATTCATCCCAATCATCATACAAATAAGTACATCAATGTAACATACTATGTTGAAACTTTTTCTACAAGACAGTTTATAATGATTAAGTTCGTCATCTCTTTAACGCAATTCATAATTTTTCTAACTTCAAGTAAACTTAACAGTGCAATTGCAAAATGTTTACAAATGGTAAAATAGAAACGCTATAATAATATAAATAATTAATCACATTTATATCATATACTTACAAATTAGTCAATCACTTTTGTTTAAACGCATTTTAAAAATGTTATACGGACCAGATTAAAAGTTGTGTTAGGTAAACCTACCATCAATCTAGATATCCGGAGTATATTGAAAAATAATATAATTAATGTCGCAAAAATATATTTCACGCTTTCAATAAAGGCTATTATTACTGTTAACTAAAAGTTACCGGTGTATTATAACATCATATTCCCTAAGCACTTAACAGCTTTAAATTATTCAAGTAAAGCTTTTGCATAAAGTTCACGCGTAGCTAATGTATTCCACGTATTCTGAGCTCATAGCCTTTATTAGAACTCTCAATCAAGTCCAATGTTATAACTGCATGCTCAGTGGCTACAACGCTTATAGACATTAGACAAAACGGTGAAAATTCTAAGTCAATCCGCCATCGACAGTCGGCACTGACTTCATAATGAAAGGTGTGGCGCGTTGGAATTTATCATTTAGACTCGTCACATACCTATTATTATAGAAAATAATCGGTTAGTGTAGACTATTGTGTAAATGTAAATAAGACGTTAATAATAATGAATGTCTAAAAGCTTCATCATTGAACTAAATAAATTATCATCATACCTTTACATACATTACAATAGTTTTTACCTCATATCACTTAAAAATAAATAAAATAATTGTTAGTATACATTTTTAGTGCTAATTGAAAATCACTTCAATAGGTATAAAACAACACTTCGATACTATTACTGAACTTTGAGTTTATTTTAATAATGGTATATTGACTGATAATCTTCAAACAGATAAACAACTGGACTACTAGTTAGTATCACTTCGTCTGTAAACGTTTTTTTCGCACCTTCCGTCTGTAAACGGGGGTCTTTCGCGTCCGACCACTATTTCACCTCCTTCATACATTCAAAAAAATCTGAAAAAATTCATGGGATTACATGAAACATTCATTTCAAAGAATAAATGTTAAAAATATCGAAAATTTAATTTATTCATAATTTTTTTGTTAAATAAACAAAGAAAAACAGAAAAAAAATTCAATTTACAAAAAAATTTGTAATTCAAAGAGAAATAAAGATATTTAAATTTTTCAAATTGGAAATTGAAGGTGAATAGATTACCTTCAAGAAAAAAATCATTTTGTCCCGATAATTTTAAGTGAAATGCTTTAGTTTTATAGATGAAAACAGGCAATAAATAAGGTACGATGCATTGCTATAAAAATACATTATATTTAATTAATATCTTTTTCTTCACAATAAAAATCATATTAAACTTATATTATGTTATTACTATTATTATTATTATTACTACTACTATTATTATTATTATCACTATAATTGTTCACTTAATAATAATAATTATTCAATGCAATGTGCACAACACACGATGCGATGCTCTTCGCACACTGGCCTTTTACACTTCGCGCAACAGTATTGCGTTTTACGATCGCTATCGTGTTTGCAATAATAGCAACGTTTCCTTTTTTCCAATCTATCGGATCCCAGAAGTTGCCTATCTTCGATTTCGGTTCCCGACAGGATCTCATTGATGCCGGTTGTCAATGATCGATGCAATCCGGGTTGCATTACACGGTCTTGCAAATGTGGCTTTATCAGCGACAGAGCCAGATCACCTCACTTTCGCTATCCGTCGACTCCAAATCAGAGACACTAATCTCACTTGCTTCACTATCAGCCTCTTCGACCGCGTCTATCTCCTCTTCACTTTCATCGCCTCCAAAATGAATTGTTTCATCGCGTTTACGTAGTACGCGCGTGACTTCGGCTGCCGATCGCTGCTCCATTTTCAAAAAAAGCTAACGAAAAAAAATTCCAGAAAATTCCTGATGAATGCTGATGCCAAAAAGACAAGAAAGCAGAAAAAAAAGGTTTTTTCAACTTACCTATTTACTACACGCCGTCTGTAAACGGGGGTCGTTCGTGTCCACTCCAAAATTTGTGCGCTTATCACAACTATTTGGAAGGTACTGGAAATTTGAAACTTTGGTATCAGTTCCCCCTCCTATATAACTTTTTTTAGGGGTAGAAAGGGAAGCCATCCCTACCCCCAATTTTCCAGTACGAACTAGTTTTAGTTTTGCTCGGACACGAACGACCCCGGTTTACAGACGAAGTGGTATTTTTTGAGCTACCAGTAACTAAATTAACAAGCAACGTATAACACAAACACACCCTCACATAAATTTACATCCATACATACCCATGCATACCCATACATACAGACACATAAATACACATTCTTGGATGTATACACTGCAGAACGCAGACTTATTTATTTTGTGGTACATGGAAGATTTAGCGGTCATGAGGTCAAAAAACAAGGGCTACGCCGCGCCGCGCTGTGAAAATAAGATAATACCAATATAAAATTTACATAAAAAAACTATTATTATTTTTAATTGAGAATAATGTTGTATATTATTTCCGTTTTTTAACACGGTTATTCTGTTGTTGTTGTCTTTGTTGTATTAACTACAAAAACATAATATTTGTTTGGAATCAAAAATGAAACTATTCGAGATAATTTAGTTGTAAATGTACATAATATGTCAATGTTGAGTTTCAAATTCACATGTATTAGAGAAGAACAGAACTATGTTACTCCAAACCAACTGAGATGGAGAGGATTTCTTGCAAAACCTCAACACAAACGCACATATGAAGACTACTATACTATAAGGATGTCTTATAGCACAATCTCACCGCATATAAAAACCTTTGTACATTTATCTATACACGTCTAACGTCGAATTGAAAGCTAAAAGTTTGCAGAAAAAGTCTGCCTTCTCCTTTGCAGAATGGGCCAGAGAGTTATTTGGTCTGCGCAAAGGTGGAAATGTCGACTGACAGAAATTTCCATTGATAGCCTTAGGCAACGACCAAAATGCTCGACGTTCAGAAGGATATCTAGTAAGTCGTTGGTCGATCCTACCGATTGATTTAAATTTAGGTTGAGCAATTACCCTTATTGCTTCCCTTGAGAGATGATTGTATTTTTCCTTAGGGATAGAGTGTTAGGGTGTTTGTAAGTCTATGCCGATTCCCACTCTTTAAAAGCGCTTTTTTTACGATTAGTGGCTTCAGAACAGGACTTATTAAACCACGGTAGGCTCCTACCATTAACCGGTACTATAGAGGATGGGATAAACCAATCCATCCCTTCCAGCACCACGTCAACGATAGATTCAGTGCAAGTACTTGTGTCTTCTGATGTAAAACAAAGTTGTGACCAAGGATACGACGCAATGAACTTACGTAGTCCATCCCAATCTGCTGAATATTTTCCGGGTGCCTGTAGTACAACGCTTGTAGAGATGTGGCAATAATAATTCGGAACGCACCAGGCAATGGTCAGATGACCCTAAGGGTGCATCCACCTAGAGCTGGTAAACCTCCGGGTGAGCAGTAAGCAAAAGATCCAACAGAGAGGGCTCGTGGCTCATGATATCTGGAAGTCTAGTGGTTTTATGTATCAGTTGCGAGAAGCCATATGTTAGAGAAAATTCTCGAACAGTATTTCCAGCGTGATCAGTCTAGTTAGAACTCAGCCAATCCTTGTGTTGAACGTTGAAATTGCCGAGAATTACCAGATTAGCATCGGGGTACTGCTCAAGTATACCATCAGTAGCCATTTAAACGTGCTGAAAGAGTTGAGTTGTCTACTCGTTTCCGGAAAGAGGCCTGTATCAGCACATGTATATTATGATGTGACCATTGTAGTCATCACGCACACAGATCAGAGACAGACCTCTATCCTCAAAACCATTTAAACGGCGCACACAAACATTTTCCTGTGCGTACATGCAAACCCCAGCTCGACGTAGAAAACAGTGCTCGAGCTTGTAGCCAGGATAACATAGATATAAGGAGTCAATAGGACAGGATATCTGGGTTTTAGTAAAAAAAAGCAACGACGGCTGCGCTGTTTCAAGGTGGTGATGTACAGCATTAATGTTCTTCACAGAAAACGTGGAAGAGGAGTCCGCTTGATTTATATTCTTCTTTTTCTTAGACATTTTCATAGTAGTGGGATTTTGGAAATACGTTGATTGGAAAATGTTGTCGCCCGCAATACACTCGTGACAAAGTATTAACTATATAATTGCTGGACAGTTGAGCCGTGTGAAGAGTCGGTACGAGGTACGGAAGGGCCCCCGGTCCTTCTTGAAAGTAGCTGCCGGGTTCCACTCCGGTCTCCTTCTCCGGTACGACAAACACTTTTCGTGACTTTTTGCAAGGTTGACGGGACAGCCTCCCGAGTCGGAGTTTAAGAGTAATGCTCGGGTTCGGGTCCCCTACTGATTGGCGAGCGGCCAGCTGATAACCTTTTTGACCGGGTCTCCGTGATCCCCGTGACAAAACGTCTCACTGCTTCAAAAGTTCCAGTAACCTTGAACTATAGCGGACTCGACGTAATTTCACGGACCTCAACACGTTCAGAAAGGGCTGGTTCTCGTTTACTGTGCCGGAACACAAAGGCTTATGCTGAACCTTTATTTTGCGGCAGTCTAAACCCGAGGGTGGTCGTTAACCAGTCGGGCAATAACCCTACCACCAAGCTGTGACGAATCAAGGATTATATGGTTAACCGTCATGACCAAACCAAAAGCTGGGACCAACAGTCGCCAGAGCCTCGTCGGATACTCAGCAGCGTGCACCACGTGCAGATGAGGTTGGCTGGGGTAACTGGTATGGTATTCGATTCCCCTTACACCCCTAAGGTCTTCATTTTTAAAACAAAAATAACATTTTATATTTATGCAAATTACAAAAAATTACAATACGCGAGAACGAACTACAAAATAGTGTATTTAGAAAAAAAACATTAGTCATTACGAATTTAACTTATAAGAGAATATACCTAATGACGACATTTAAAGAATTAGGTTCAATATTGCACGAAAACGTAATGGGAGTCATTTTTACTTTGAGTTTACTATTTTTCTCATAAAAAACTAACCAGGGAATATACCTATGATTTCATACGCTGTGGAGATACTCATTAGTTAATTATAACAATTTTTAATTCAAATATTTTTTTTACTCAATAATAATTATTTTTTGGGTACTATTTATAGGTATTTATGTCTATATATATATATATATATATATATATATATATATATATATATATATATATATATATATATATATATATATACCTTTTTTAGGAATCAAAACCTACAATTTTGTTTATATTTTTTACATAAAGATTCCTTTATAACACACCAGTTTGACAAGCTATCTCCAATTACTACATTTATGTATAAATTAATTGATAAATATTAACCTCACCAGATTAATACACGTATTATAATAAACATTTATAATTTTATAGATAAACTAAACGAAAATCGAATAGTGGTCCAATATCACTGTTGGTAATAAAATAAAACCAAAAAATACTCTTTTCCAACTTACTCTAATCGCCTTAACTTTACTACCAAGTTTTATTATTCATTAATAGCAATTTTAATGAAGGGATATAAAACATAAATTATTTATATAGATAAGTCTCCCATAACATACAAACACTAAATAATGATAGAAGTTGTTGTGACAGTACTTCATTACTCATGATTGCGTGACTTATCGAGCACAGCCCTGAGCCGACCATATATATGTAACTAGTATCTAATATTTAAAATTAAACTTTATTAAGAGTAAATTCAAAATCTTTGTGATATATAAATAAATATCTTACACGTGTCATACAATCGTGACGATAAAATTATAGCTTACGTAATTAAACATATATTATTTATTAATTATTCAAACATAATTCGAATTACTTTTGTAGTTTCATAATAATACCAGTTTCAAACTTTTTATTTAATAGGAACGTGTTTATATACACAGTTTATAGCCAATACGGTACGTCCAGCATGACAGCGATGGATAATTAAATATTCTTAAATAATATGTTTTAAAACATTTATGAAGCGATGTTGGATCAGTTGGTAGTGTGCACGGAAGCCGCGTCAATGGACGTGAGTTCGAATCTACCTACAATGAGCCTCAGCTTTCAGTAAAGGAAACCATAGCTTGTTGGTAGGGCTTTTTCTGATGCCCGCTTGGTTAGATAAGACCCTCACGGTGAAGTACCTATAGGTGTATTTCGACAGTTGCTCTTGTAAACCATTGGAGTTAATTTTGATTTTTACAACTGAAAATTACAGTTTAAAATGCGGGACAATGATGAATATAGTAAATTAAATATTAGTTAAACACGGGCAAATCAGTTGAGATAAGTTGTATATAATATTTATTATTCAATGATTAGCTTTAACATTGTAATGGGTAAAGGAATTGAAGGTAATATATTGTGGTCTATATTTCAATGACACATAAAAGCAATATTTATTACCTATAAGACGATATACACGTCGACTCTAAAATATTAGTATAATTCTTTTGGCTAGGCTCGGCTTTTTCAGTCGTGTCTTTTCAATAATTAGACTACCAAATGCAAAACCATATTTCTCAAAACCGACTAGTAGGTTCTTTAAGATTAATGTATTTAAAGAAAAGCTCATCTTGAGATTAGCGCTTTCAAACAATAACTCTTACGTTTCATTTACTACTAGCTGATCAACAGGCCTTGCGGTACCCTTTACAGATTCTAACTCGACCACAGTACCGGCTAGTTTTGTTCAAATCAGTTCAATAGTTTCGATCTTCGCGGACAACAATTAAGAATATGAAATATTTGAAACCACTAATTTATAAGGTACTCATGAATGTATAGGTTACTTATTCAAGTTAAATAATAATAATATAAATACATTCGAGCACAGTATCATCACTATAATATACTTAATGAAAGTTTTGTTTCAGAAATTGTACACTCTAAGAAACGATTGAAGAATTCGACTACGCGTCTCAGCCGCGTAGTATGGTATACACATACATATACAGTTCGATTGTTCTCGGTATTTCTTATTTTCTTCGGCTTTATTTTCTTTTTACTAGGCTTCTAATTGTCGTAGCATGATATTAAATAGCTATTATTAATTAACCAATTTCAATTATTTGACAGTGAATTTTTTAAATTTGACTTGTAGTTCCTGAGAAAATCGCGTTCAAACAAACGACAAACTCTTCAGCTTTTATTATACTAGTACTAGGTATGCGCGCGACATCGTTCACGTGAGCTTTAATTATGTATCGTAATATTTTAAAAGTTTTGTTTCTTTTTCAATTTTGTCGAAACAACATTTTAATCTGTACATAAAATAAAACTGTAACTCAGGTGAATATAGAAGTTCAATCTTTTGAACGTGCTCAGTAAAAATACGTTTAATTTTCTAAATACATATTACTTTCAGTTTACTATTGCGTACTTTTGCTGTACCATGAAGCTGTGGTACTGTATCTTACTGTACAATTGTGTATTCCCTCCTCTATAATATCAGGTCCTTCAAGCGAAACATCAAGTATTTGCGCAGGCCGGCATAACA
The DNA here is from genome assembly GCA_039707435.1 of Actias luna. Lineage (NCBI taxonomy): Eukaryota > Metazoa > Arthropoda > Insecta > Lepidoptera > Saturniidae > Actias > Actias luna. The sequence continues at coordinate 7,115,906 of JAZHAC010000002.1, read as the reverse complement.
GTAACCGGTCATGGATTGTCGTTTTCTCGATGGTCGCCACTGTTTTTCTATTGTTCTAAACTTAACATTAGGTACCGTGCCATCACTTTGCCGAGCTACCATAAAAAAGATATAAGTTTGTAAAATAGTATTGCAATTTGCAATATTTTAACTATGTCTTTTGGTATGAAAGGATTTCTAATAATTATAATCAATATTTTAAACATATATTGATCCATTCACATCATAACATCTTCGAAGTAATATTACATATGATTAATTATTGTGGGTGGTATTATTGACAGGTTTCCACACATAAAAATAATTTAAAGATTTATCATGGCCACGCTCAATATCTATAGGTTTAACAGCATTATTGTTTTGCAAACATTTTTTACTACAAATGTGGGATAATTACTATAAAATTCCAATTACATGGCGCTTACTAATTTTAAGTTACTACTTTACTAGTTATAAAAAATGGTAATTTTTAGTAAATATAAATACTGCTGATATCGATATAGATATTACTTTTAACTAGGCCTGTGATTTCATATTTTGATTAAGGCAATCTACATTCCAATAATACATCAATATATTTTGAAAAACCTTCAGGTATATTTAATGCATATTAAGCCTTGTTCAAATTTTAAAAAGCATACGAAGTAAACTTCTTTTATGCAATAAAAGATATAAACTATGATAGACTTCTAAAAATGCTGTTGAGAATGAAAAATAATTTATTATTTTTATAAAATAGAACTATGTATTCTTAAATTATACTTTCCTCTAGCCTTTGAATACTTTAACTTATATACACATTTTTCAAAAACCAAACTGTTAGACAGCTTGTGGCATATGATACAAATTACATCATTGTTTATCTTGTTAAAGAAAGTAAATAATGAAACGCAACGAAATTGGCCGCGAATTTTAGAATAATTCATAAATTATTGATTTAGTATAAACGAAACATAAAGATAAAATGAAATCGCTCACAGAAGATTAATCTGAAGGGCAATTCTTTCTCTACCCGAAAACTGGGACGATTTCAAATAACTTTTCTGGGAATTGTCCACTCGGTTGCCAAGTACCCCGTAGACTGCCATTGCCAAAGTTTATCTGTCAATTACCAATCGTTAAGTTTATATTCTAGGTTTCTATGTCTTTCTGAACATCTTTATTTTAATCTATATATAAATAGCCAAAGACAAAATAATTTAGTTCCTGTTTTCTCTTTCATTTTAAACTGATATTTTCCTTTATTCTTTATTAATATTACCAACAAAAAAAAACATTTTTAAATAAATATTTTTTCCACTTAACAAGAATTTTCTGCAATCTGTAGTAATGGTTATTTATTGCATTTAGATCACCTGATAAGCACAAATATACTATTAAATAAGCAATTATTCCTACATAAGTATATTATGTATTTGGTTTTTAGAAACAGCTCGAACTATTCAGATAAAATTTTGTACCCAGATGATATTCCTATTCTGTACTATTAGAATTTACTGTAGATTACTTTAGATTTTACTTATGGAGATTACTGTTAATTTTCTTATTTACCCCAGAGAGGTGTTTGTTTTCACAAAAGATCAGAAATATCTCGGTTGCCTAAATATATTGTGATTACAACAACCACCATGACAACAAGTTAAGTCTGTGATGAGTATTACATAAATTAGCTTATTACTAGTGGTTTAGCTTTTCTGTTTTCTAACTTACAGTTATTTTGCATCGCCAAGCCAACAAGTATATAACAAACAAGCACAAAAAAGATTCTATCTCTAGCAGAGACCGTGACCAAGTTGACTTTCAAGAATTGCTAACGTATATAAATGTATGGGATGACAGACGATATATAATGTTAAAGGACACAAGTAAGACAATTTGGCTAGAAGCACATTATTGTGTTACGTTATTTGCTTGATTATCATATTAAGGTACTTACTTTTAACCCCTCACGGTGTATGAGAGTACTTACTCATTTAGTTAACTTATTTAGCTATATTAATGTCATAAAGCGAAAAAGTTTGTATGTTTGTTTAAACAAAGTAATCGTAGGAACTACAAGTCGAATTTCAAAAATCAATTTTGTATTTAATAGAACAATCATTGAGTAAAGCTTTAGGCTATTTAACATGACGCTACTATTAATAAGAGTAAAGCTATATTGAAAAAAATCGGAAAAATGGACAACAATTATTAAGTAATGATTTAGTTGTACGCGAACGGAGTCGTGGAGACAGCTAGTTATTTCATATAATCAATAGAGTACCAACTTAAACCGCTTTGTTTAATCTACATTTATGGTGAACAAAAACCAGATTACTACACTTTTATATTGAGAATGAATTGAAGGTTAATTTAAATTGTATTGCGGAACAATGGAAGGCAATTCTATTCTCTGATGCGTTAGGAATCGCGTTTCAAGCTCTCAATGGATGTAAGCGCGTGTATAGACACCGTGAAGAAAGGTTTGGTGAATACCTTCTGGTTAAAATAGGTGGTTACGGGGGATGCGTGATAATGGTGAGGGGTGGTATTAATTACTAAACCCGTATAAAATTGGTTGTTTCCGATAGTAGCAGTGTTAATGTTCATAGGTACGTGATAGACGTCTGAGAACTACATGTGAAACCCTTTGCGCTATCCATTATCCCTAATTTTGTTTTATGTACAACGCTCGTGCACACACCGCACGAGTTGTCACCGATTGTTCGGATGCAGTCAATATTAAAGGATTACTAGGACTATCTCGTAAAGCTGGCCTTAACTCTATAGATAATATTTGAAACAAGCTTAAAAGACGACTGCTGAGTCGTATACCAGCTCCTACGACCATCAATGAACCAAAAACTACAGTTGTTGTGAAGTGAGAAAACATTCCTAAAAGCAAAATCCAAGATAAAGAACGCGCAGAAGCCCAAGCCGAGGTTCAGCCATTCTGGCACGCTTTGGCCTGCTGCCTCGGAGCTGAGTCCCCTCAGCATTCAACCCAAAAATTTCGGAAAACTATTCAATATTCTTTTTTTCATTTTGTATTAATTAAGCAATTTCACAACTTACATATGTTTAATTTTTTACGTAAAGGTTTATCCAATACATATTAAAATTAATTAAACTATCATAAAATTTCGACAAAATTGACACTTGGTGATGATCACTTGGTGATGACATTTGTTTTGGATTATACTATGCTTACCACAAGGTACAATGCTATCTATTTGCTAATATGAATTTAACTACAATTTATTCACTTAATTATTAATTACAATATCACCTTTTGTATAACTTGAGAATAAATTGAGTAAATACATTCATTTCTTATCCCAATAATAAGAAATAATACATGCGCCATGTTTTATCAAATAAAAGTTTTAGACAACATTTTGTGAACTGCCCGACGAAATGTTTTACTTTTTTGGCATTACTTCGAAAAATTAATTAAATGCCCTGTTTATTAATATATTCTTAGCTAATAGGAATATTTTACTAGAAATTTCTTATCAGTTTATTAGTATACATTAATTTTTACATAGTATTAGATGTAGTTTAGATTGATTTACAATAAAAATAAACTTAAGTAGATTTCATTGTAACTCTAGTTACGGCTTTGCAAGGGTAATAATACTAATTATCTTTATAAATACAAACTATATAATATATACAAAATATAAAAATCTGTTCATTTGGTCCCAGGAAATATCACATTATCACCTACTGAGCTAATTTGAAGATTGTTTTGCAAATTTCTTCACAATCGGTCCAGCCATATTGGTTAATTTTTTAAGAATTTAAAATAAAAGAAGATAAAATTTAAGAATTTTCAATAAACATTCTAAAAAAGGAGGAAATTTCCAATAAAAATCTCCCAGCCCCCGGAACTCTATCTTCATTATTTATAATTTTAGTTTAACGCTGAAAATGGGTCTTCGCGCGATATTTTAAGTATTACACGCGCGACATCAAAAGCGAATACGACACATTGATTATTTTTTATAAAGTATTGAATATATTTTTTTAATTAAACAAATACTGTGTATTCTAACCACTTCATAAAATATACTCCCGTTGGAAATTTTACTCAAAGTGAATATTTTAACAAGTTAAACGATTGTTAACTAACAAAATTTTCTCGAACTTCCGTTGTTATTGTAAATGAAAAAAAAACCCCCCGAAAATGAGTCCGCCCCGTGACCACGAAGGCTGAAAAGCTTTCGAAACGTCGGGATTAAAATTAATAAATAACCGCGATAAAATCTGTTTAAATTAGTTTTACTTCGATGAATAATATTCGCGTAAAAATAAGAAATCACTATGAACAAAAAGTTTAAATAATTTTTCGCTTAATGGAGCCTTTCTTATATATATGCTTAACAGGAACACGCCATAAAAGTTTACAAAAAAATCATACATTGTTTATAATAAAGTTTTTTTTTCATCTTTAATCATTTATAACTTTTGCATTTTCTTATGTGCTAATACAACCTTTTAGCACATTTTACTAGGCGTCATTCGGGATCCAATGAGGTATCACACATAATTTTAAGAGCAGTTTCTCTATTATAGACCATTTTCAACTTGGCGACAAAACAAATATTTTTATCCAATTTCGAATTTTCAGTCCATCTTTTGTTCGCAATAAGATGTTATTTAACAAAATGACCCTTGATTGAAAAGTATGAATGGCGATGATAATCAAAATAAGTTTTGGATTGACCCCTTTGATATTTTTGTTATTATTATTTCCTAAGTTGTCTAAATAATACTCCTTGTTGAAGATTATTAGGCATTGTCGTTATTTGATAATTTAATTATTCTAAAACAGCAGTGGTTCCTTTTAAAACTTGCCAAGGATTTCACGTGATATCTCGGAATTCATGGTCCTTGCTAACATTTTTAATTCATATAACTTGTGCAATTTATTATAAAATGCCAGCAACCTATATTAGATAGTAGGTATAAGCCTAAATAGAAAATTTTATCTATAAAATCGGTACTGAACAAACTGAAATTCCACCGTACATGATGAGTTCAGTTTATATATCAGGTAGAAAACATCCACGATAAAAAATTTACGAAAAAAAGTTAATTATTTATATTTTTAAAAGGCTTATAATAATTTGAAATGTTGTAAAACTAACCACTGGAATGCATCATTTTGAGTTATTTTTTTTCTTGGAATATGATAAATTCATAGCATTTATAGTCTATTATATCTACTCTTCTACGCAACTATTATTGTGTAGGTATAATAGTATTATATAAAAATCACGTTAACGTGTAACGTTCACGTAAAAAAAGTCACATTACTAGTTACTGTAGTAAATCATGCTGAATATAGATATTTTGTTCTTTGGAACGAAATGACAAATATTAAAGCTTAGACTACACTGTGTTCGCTTTTTATTTATAACATAAAAAAATTATTTGTTACATTTTAAGAATATCTTAAAAGTAGTAATATTTTGCTATTTATTTGATCGTATTTTTCAATTGATCTTGCCTTATTTTATTTCTGTAGTCAGACATTCATTGACACTTAAAAATATATTGTAAACTAAGCTTTACTTATGTCACCCTTGTAAAAGTTGTAGTTGATGATAATTTAATACAACTATTTATAGATTACGAATGTTAGCACGTTTTTAAAATTACATGTGTAAATAGTAGGTATTTATTTTAACGTATTTTTTTTAAATATTATAACAAAATGGGTCGCAAATCACAATCAAAACAAAATCAGAAAAAAAATGTCGGGAAAGAAAATAATAAATTTGTTTTACATAAACGAAAAGAATTGGCTCCCTTAGTGGATAAACTATTAAGATTGACCAGCATCTTCCAATCTGGGACGAATTTGAATAAAAGCTGGGAACATCACTTACAAATTGAAACAATTGTACGAGAAATCAGAAATATAGAAAGATCACAGAACAAAACTACTAATTTACCACGACAAGCCTATGTAGATAAGTTTATGAAGTGGTTGAGTGAAAATGGGGTTCAATTTGAAGGTAAGTAGCTAAATGATTTCCTCTTTCTCTTAAAACACTATTAGATTTTCAGTCAAAATAGTTTAAAATAAAAAAAACTCCTATTTCAGGAATCGAAGTAACCGAGTTTGAAGGGTATGAATTAGGTTTAAAGGCAACTAAAGTCTTTTCAGAGGGCACCGTTCTCCTTACAGTGCCAACAAAAGTTATGATAACAGAAATAAATGCCAAAGAATCAGAACTGGCTGAGTTCATTGAAGTTGACCCATTACTGCAGAATATGCCAAATATTACATTAGCATTGTTTATTTTATTAGAAAAATATAAAGAAGGTGAGATTTAATTTTATTGTTTATTACAATTAATAATTATAATAAACTAGCTACTATAGAAGTATGTGTCTAAAATAATTAGCTCAGCATAGCTTTATAGAATTACAGGAGTTTGTGATCTGTTTATTGGTGCCATAGTTTTTGTCTTACTAACATAATTCATTCAGTCATTTCTTTATAATGCTGATATAGTAGAATATATATTCATGCTCAATATGTTTTGGAAAAAATATTAGAGTGATAAAATACAAAATACATTTAAAGATACAGGGTTCCAGGCTTCTAAATTTAACTAAATTCTATCTTATGAATTGATATCTATTTACAATCTGCATAGATTTTCTCTTTTATAAGTTTCTTACTTGATTACTCTAAAAAAATACCTACGTATTTATACTAATAGTGTAATTGCAGTTGTTAAATTAAGAATAAATCATATTTTATCAACCAGTAAACAAATTTAAAAAAGTATAGATTTTTTTGTATTAAATTATTCAGAATCTATTTTTGGCATAATGCTTGAAAGTGCTATTATAATATTGAAGCCATCATGCAAGTTAACTCTAATTGTTTTAATAGTAATACTTATATAAACATATTTGATTCCAGATTCATTTTGGAAACCATATATTGATGTACTGCCAGAAAAGTATTCCACTATATTGTACTTTGAGTTAGATGAATTCATGAGTTTAAAGGTAATTGTTGAGAATGTAATAATTACTCTGCCTATGCTGTATACAATATATCTGCAGATCCTAGTTTGAGGGTAAAACAGCTTAGAATCTTGTTTTGGCTGTGTACACAATTAAGATCATATAAAGCACTATTAGTAATGTAAAAAGTCTACATATAAACAAGCTATATATGAAAACTATAAGGAGTTAAATCATTACATTAAATATTTTTTTAATTATCTGTCCCTTTGTATAAACATTATTTGAAAACTACTGAGTAGATTGTGATGAATTTTTGCATGGTAATAAATAATATTTTAGAATACATTTCATTCATAATATGTATGTTACTCTGGTATAGAGTATGAAATACTTTGTACCAACAAACACCATTTGACCAATATTCATGAAAAGTGATATGTATACATATTTTACTATGGAGATGTTTTCATACTATTCCTGAAAGAGATAGGTGGTGTTTGGTTGATTACTGTAAAGAGCTCTGCTAGACCAATTTGTATGAAATAAAGCAACTGTACTCTCATATAAATGTCTGAATTTAAGTACATTAGTTTATTAGAGTAATAGATGGTCTTCCACATCATTTCAAGAGCCGATCATTTAATTAATGTGTTTCACTATGATAAGTCTAGGCAGAAATAGTTATATATATTTTCATTGACATTCAGATCGATGATAATTATTGGAATTGCAAAATAGCATCACTTACTATTAAATACACTAAATTAATTTTAATAAACATGGCCCAGATAATCAATAACTATACCTATTTAATTAATAACTTTACCTTTAGCATTGTCACTACAGTACCAATAGTCATTAAATTTAGTATACATTTTGTGAGGAGTACACAAAAAGATAAAGAATACTTTTATTAAAAAAGTTTTGTTCCCAAGAGAAAAAACTGTCTACCATGTTTATAAAGTCATAGTCATAGTTAGTAATTTCTAAGTGCCTCCAATTACTTAATACATATTGACAATAATAAGAAAAAAAATTAATTTACAGCCATCACCAGTGTTTGAATCATCACTGAAATTATACAGAAGTATTGCAAGACAGTATGCTTATTTCTATAACAAAATTCATTCATTGAGCATACCATTATTAAAGAAGTATGAAAACATATTTACATTTGAAAATTACAGGTAATTAAAATAAAATAATTTAAAATTTATGTTCTTTTTTAAATTTCATAATTAGCAATTTATAAATAATATACAGTAAAAAAATTAGAAAGAGTTGTATATTTTGAAATAGTTTATTAACTAAATCTCTACATCTGATTTTAACTTTACTTTATATTAGGTTGCTGGTTTTGATATCATGATATTTTGAGTATAGAATATGTTATAATATACTTATTTTTTGATAATACCTAATAGAACTTGGTATCAAGCAATTAGCTTAAATATATAACAGTTTATTGAAATGGTTTTCTTAAAGTGTCCCACATGTACTCTGGAGATTCTTTACCATTACGTGAATCTAATGTGTTTAAAGTGTAAATATTTGATGTTGGCAGCATTGGACTAATACTTCGAGTGCTGCTATTATTTTTTTGTCTTTTTCTATTTTCAAATACTGGTGTTGGTATTCTTTCATTGCAAAAACTAAGATCCTTATCAGAAGCCCCTTTATGCCTTCTCCATTTAAACAAAGCATATGTGAGTAAAAACAATACCATTGCCAAACCAGCTATACTTGCTGTTACTACTGTAATGGATTTTGTTTGACTAGGTATCTTTTCAAAATTACCATTTCTGGTATCTATTATTTCTGAAAAGTCCATATCTAGTCCATCCTTAGAATCTGGAGATATATTACTGCCTAAACTCTTAAGGTGATGCCAGTCTTCAAAAACAAACAAATTATCCCCATCTGCATCTTCTGCGTTTATTTTTGAAGTAGATTGTGAGGGTGATGATACTGAAAATGCAATTGATTTACTTAAAATAAATTACAAATAGCTTACAATATTTTAACACAAAAGTTAATTTACCTTCCTGTATTGATTCCAATAAGTCTTTGGTTTCATTTTTATAGTTTCTTCTCATTAACGAAAATATTTCATTCCAACTAACAACATCATCCTGATTAGTGTTATCATTTAGAATACGATTTTGTCTCACTGTAGGAATTATTTTGTTGTCTGTTGTGTTACTTACAATTAAGTCTGTTCCATATGATTTGGCTTTAACATCTTGCTCGAATGTTTTATTATTCGTTACACTTTTAGTATAATTGTTAAACAGTGACATTATACCCATATTTTCAGCATTTTCATTTACGTTATTACCAAAATCCATTACTACTGGAATATTAAGGTAACTAAGTTCTAATATACTTGGATCATTAATCATAGGTTTAAAAGTAACGTCATGTGCGTTCGCTTCTAAAATTGCTCTCAAAGGATACGTCTCTTTGGAAATGGGTTCAATTACAGATTTCGACAAGAAAGGCTCTGGTGGATTAGGTTCTTTTGAAGCATTATGAAATATATCTGCCAAATGGACATGACTTGAGCCGCGTTCTCTATGTTCCACTAATTCCCTTAATGTCATATTTCTTTCCATTAAAATTTTTGAAAGTGTTGAGCTAGCTAAAAAATTATCAAAATTATTAGTATAGTGTAATGTAACGAAAAAAAGTTTTATTATAATTCTATTAATATCGCAACCATAGTATTGTTATCAGCGATAAATATTACAATTGTACTGTTATAGTGTTATTCATAACAGAATTATAAAAGTTATTGTTAATCATCAATTTAAAATGTGTAGGTATAAAGAACTATCTTTATCTTACTTACATATTATTATTCTTTATCCCGTTTGTATACTATTTGAGCATTATAACCCACTTAGTAACTTGCAATTAGAAATTTATAAAAAGGTAGAGGTTATGTATATAGCTTTACTTTATAACATCTATATTAAATTATAGCATAAAATATACAAAACTTATTTTTTTAAATGTAAAGTTTGAGTATGTATTGCTATTTATAACAGACGTGTATATATAATGATCTGTGACCAAAACATGTAAATTTTACTTACTTTCAATATCTTTAAATATCTCATCTATTTCAATTTTAGCAGTTTTTTCATTTAACATGTGGGTTGTGGTGGGTGCATTTACATTACTTGATGAAATAAATAAGCGTTTTACTGAATCCGTTGTAACTTCAAAATAATTTTGGGTTTTCGAAACTTCAGTAGTCATAAAATCTTCTAAAATATTAACAAAATCATCATCTTCTTGTTTTAGTTTTGGCTGTTGTGGTTTTGTGACAATATTTGTAGGTAATGGTACATTTTCTTTCTCCAATGAATTTATATCAATTTTATTTATTGGCAACACTGTTGTTGTATTTTTCTGCCTACGACGTTTCTTTTTTATTCTATTGTTGAAATTATGTTTTTGTAAACTCTGCGTGATTGGTACAAGATCAGTAGTAGATATAAAAAATAAGGTTTCATTAACTGATATAGGACTTTCCGAAGCGCTATCTGCTTTTCCAGTAGTTGTGGATAATATGGTATTAGTTTCTATTCCCATATTTTTTTCTTTAAATAATACCGATTGATTATTATTACTCATATCGTGTTGAGGTTGTTGATCTTCATTTGTGTTAATTCCAATTGTTGAGATTTCAATCTGTTGCTTTGTGTCAGCTTTTGTATTTATTGTAGAAGGTTGAATGGCGTTTCTCCATTCGAAAGATTTTGAAAGGTTCCTCCTTTGATTTAAATATTTTCTCGTATTTAATGCTATTAAATCTCTACTCAATGGACTTTTGTGTGTTGAATTGATTGTTGGACTCATATGTAACTTTCGGCGAGCAGATAAAGGAAGCCGTCGTATACTTATGATTTTAGTTTCTTCTTTTCCACTGCTGGGTTTTACATTTTCTTTGTAATCTTTTCCTTTTTCAACTTCTTGCGTTGATTGTGTTGTGGTAGAAAATTCAGCCACTGGGACTGATACATATTTTGTTTCCAAGTGTAATAATAAATTGTCTTCCTTCTCATTTTCAACCATTTGTTTGCTGTTCTCTGTAACGACTTTACTTAAAGGGTCCTTACTGTCCATGTTGACCGATACTTTTTGTTTGGTTTCATATGAACCTTCTGATTTCAAAATCGATATTGCATTTTCTTTGCCATTTAATAAATCTGCCAAAGATAAATTATGTACCTGTAATATTTCACTTAGACTCGTTCCGTTTGACCTCCTCAATATATCTTTTAATGTAATAGGATCCACCGGTCCGTTAACGATCTGAAAGAAGAGAAAATAAGAATTACAGTTGTTTAGATTTTTTGTATATTTAGCTTCATACAAATGTAGCTAAATTATTATAAAGAATATCTTTTAGAAAACAGGAACATAGAGCATTACAGAAAACATTTCATATATATATAATGGATTTAACTATTTAGAAGATGATACTTTTCAAGAGCCTACGTATTTAACTAATAAAAACATGCATCACGGAATTATTTCTCTTAAATAGATTATTTAGTGTAGCAACGATATACGTCTATTGTCTATGATTAATTGAATTACCCGTGAGAAGCCAGTGCGTGTTGCTACTAGGTGATAAAATATGTTGTTGCAATAAATATTTGCAATTTAATATTAAATTATGTTTTTTTTTTGCCAGAATACACATAAAACTATATTGTAATGTTTTATAACTCATACATATATCAATATTATGATATTTTAGTTATCATAGGAAATTGTATACATTGACGCTGCCTACGTGTTTATAAAAAAAAATATATATATATATATATATATAAAACAGAATATATCATATTATTCTTATTTATATTTTCTATAGTATATTTTAATGAGAATTTGAATTATTCCTTCTGTGATACTTTTTTTAGGTTTCATTGCATGAACAGTAAATCAGGATAATGAATTGTAGTGCTTGTTTATAATTACCGTTATTACAAAGTTATGAAAAATGATGAAGTTACCTGACCATTTACGTATTCGTTGTATACTCCAGTTGATTTATCGTTTAATTTTCCACGTAAATTATCATTATTTTTCAATTCATCTGCATTATGTGTTACCTCTAATGAAAATTCTGATACAGACTTATCTTCCTGTAAATAAGGGCCACGATGTAGTAGGTTGTGACTGCCTCTTTCTTTTGTAAATAATTTGATTTCATCTTTCGCCTCTTCTGTTCCAGAATTTACTGGTACTATTGATAAAAAATCTTCTACTAATTTACTTTCATTGACATTTCTTATATGAGATATGTATTGTGTGGAATCGTCATTATTTAGATTAATATCCGATATTTCTTTTTCTTCATTAGACGCTGTAGTTGTTGATCTATTTTCTTCGCTAGGGTAGTTATTAAACTCGTTCGACTTGGGCCAAATTTTATGTGTCGGCCGCTTCCTTCGTTGACCTCGTCGTCTAATTGGTCTTTGTAATTGTACATCAGTCCATGGAACTAATTTTGGATCAAGTTTTTGCCGTTTTCTTTTTGGTGTTTCTGTATTTGTTAAATCTACTTTAAAATTTGGTCGTAGCGGTTCTTCAGAGTAATTTATTGTTTCTTGTGGGGCTAAGTTTTCTGTGAGTAATGCCTGCGGACGGCGTTTTCGTTTGCGTCTAAGTCTTCGATGTTTTTGAGATTCTTCTGTAGAGTTGTCGTTGTTCCATGTGTTAGTTTGCGTAGGCTTCTTAATCACAGTCTCACTTTCCATCACTCTCCAAGGCTGAAAAAATATATTTAAGTTATTAAAGTAAACTGTAATGTGTTTACCTAAAGCAAAAAGGTTATGAACGAAAAATTACAAAATCGTTAGGAATTAAACTTTGTTTAGATTATTATAGTTAGTCGTATTAAGTGGTTTTAAGCAGCTTCCATTGACGTAAAACATTCGATAGGCATTCCTCTAAAACGGTAAATATTAGTTAACTGACAAAATAATGACGGCTCAGTGATTAATGTCACCGCATTGATCGTCGTTTACTCGAATCTCTGCAATGAGTTTGAGCATTAGATCAAAGAAAATGTCTTCATAACAATTATTGCATTATTATAGGTCTTTTTAAAATCGTTTATAAGTGTAGCTTCATAGCCACAATATCACCTGATTTAACTGACAATGTGGCCCAAATGGTCCACACGCTCAGCCTAGTGGAGGTATTGGCTCTCAAGTACAATTGCCGAAACACACCTAGGTATAGATATTTGGCGGTAGATTTTTAACTTGAGGGTGGAAGCTAGCCAGGTGGTCATTAGAAAAACCCTACCACCATGCTATGGTTTCATCATGATTTTTTTCCTTCATTGAAATCTCGAGCTCATTGCAGGTGGATTCGACGTCCATTTTCTTATGCTTTAATCTTAAGTTAAAAGTCTATCACCGAGCAGCATTTGAGGACCAATTTCCCCCCTGGGGCATAAGTGTTACCAACAGAGGCCACATCTTCACTTAACATTAGAATTCAATGTGGTCACACTACAATATACTTTCCAATTGGTAATAGTTCGTTTGTTATAATACAAATAGGTAAATATATAAAATCCATATGCATACAAATTTCGTATTGATCATAAATCACAATAAATATCGGAAATGAATTATAACAGCATTTTTACTTATTGTGTTTTTTGCACTCGCTGGCTTTGATGTTAATAGATGATTATTTAGCTGTTTTAAATGTTGTTTACGAAATTCTTGGAGTTTTTTTGCCTTTTAATAGTTACTCTAACTAATACTGATTAATATGTAATTATTTTTTGAATAATATCTGTAATTTGATATTTAGTATACTCATAATACAATAACATAATATGTTTGTGTGAATAACTCTTAACTTACAGGGTTTTACATATTATCTGATATTGAAAGACCGAGTGAATTTGTTTTTTCATATATTTTTCACAAGTGTTATTGACAATTCTTGTAGTATATTAAGAAGAATTACAATAACTTCCCGTGTACGAAATGTAATAACAATCGGACAAGATTTTTTATACTTTATTCCAAGAGACAATAGACAATTACTGTTTAATGTGAGATTTATAAGAAGTGTCTTAATAGATCATTTAATTAAACTAGAAATAAAAAAATAACATGACCGAATAGAGTACTATACTACGATAAATTATCTACTTTTGTTTTTTGTTTAAAGGTACATAGCGAAACAAAAAATTCTTTGTATAAATCTTGTTTTATAATACAGTGTCTTGAGTAATAATAGAGATCAAGCAGTTCACATAATACCGAGTTACATAAATTATTTATCTACATAAAAAAGTAACAAACCGGTTTAGGGTTACAAAACAACAAATTTTTAAAATGCATATTTTCATAACGTAGTAAGTACAACTGTATCTAAAATACATAACAGTATTTATTACGAATACAAAAAAAACCCGGGTTTGTTGGCTTCATACCAAATTTCACCATTCTTTATCACTTAGATTACATGAAAGTAACTTTGAGTCTTATTCTATGAGTTTATAAATTGATCTTCATTTTTCACGTTAAAGCTTAACATTTTTCTGAAACTTGCCATCAAAAATTACCCCCAAGTTATTTGCTTGGCGAACATACTTGTAAGAATTTGTTTGTTGATAATAACATTGAGATATGAGATACTTAATGTTTCGATGTTGGATTTCGCATTCATTACCATAAAGTATTGAAGGTGTTATTATTAAGGTTGCATTCATATGAAAAATTCTAAACGTAATTTAATTCAGGAACTAGGAATGTTTTAGAACACTTTATAGGTTTAGCGTTTTAGCCACAAGCTCACTTAATATTAAGTCACGATGGCCCACAATGGAGGACCCGTTCATAGAAGGGTATATCCGGACCCCTTCAAAAACACACTTTGAGAAAGCTGAAGCTCACTCAAATTCGCACATTAAGGCATCCGTCACTTACGATCCCATTCCTAAGAGCAGATAGGTCATACCAAATATTACCGGCTTCGTCCACATAACATCTTCCTCGACCAACCCGATGAAATCACGAGTCACAATAAAAAGTTCCTTGTAGTCTCCTCAAAACGCACGCACGCGTGTGCTAGATCGCGAAACCGTCGTCCTCGCCACCGAGGGCGGGCGGTTAACTTCGCTCCCGCACACCGGCCGCGGCCCCCTTCTGCAGACGCTCGAACCAAGGTCGATCCTTCGGAATGGAGCCCTCGAGCTAAACCGCTGGCGCGATACAGTGACTCTTCACACTCACTGAACCCACATCACTACACTGCATGTCACATTCGTGCACACTCACACAGTACGTACACGGTTCTATAAGGGACCGCCCGTGGACCTGAATGTGGTTCGGCTTTTTCTTTATTTAATAATAATGTAAAGTAGTACCTCGCACTGGTTTGCCTTCACCTCAGTTTATGGGGCTTTTAGGCACGCTCGCCATCGACCATTAGGTAATTTCGTTTTTCTCTGTTAGTATTTAACATTCAGATCCCTAAGTGGATCAGTTAGATTCGAGTAGCAGTATTCTCTGACACCGCAAGCTAGGTTTGCACAAGTAAAATCCTTCGCGCCATTGTTTATGGCACAGTACAATCACTCTCCCAATTTTTTAAATTAATAGCTAGTACCGCGTTCGATCTTCTCTTACGCGTTTCGGCAACAGCCCAAGCCGAGGTTCGGTCACTAGTGACACCCTTGCGCGAGTTGCTCCTAGTCCGGTGAAGCTGTAAAAACCCCTGAGGCTAACAGTGTAGATCCCATCGAAAAAGAAAAAAAAATGGAGGACTCGATAAATATAATTCAAATTTTTGTAAAGTTAATTTAATTTAATTTGTGAAACTTTCATAACATCATACGTGGTATTAAAATTAATTGGAATAAAAAATGCTATATATATATATTAATAACAATATTGCTGAATCGAAATGGGTTTTACTAAAACTGTTGAATTATATAAGCGTGTGTATGTTAAAATATTACCATTATATTATATACTTATTATATTTATTATTATCACCGAATACATTAATATAAGACGTTACAATAAACATAGTTATATAAAATTAGTAGTAAAGTATAAATTATATTAACCAAATATAATTAGTAATCACCAGCTATTTCGTTCATGTAAATTACAATATAACATTTCATAGCAATTGAAATAGCCTTTATCTATAAGGAGAATTTAGCTTTCCTTTCATTAAATAAATTTTTTTTAACATAAACTGTTGTTAATATATACTAACTGACTCGTGTGATTATTTCGGACATTGTTGTAATCAAACATGAAATAAGTACCTATTTGATTAATTTTCGTAATTGATTACATTTGCAAATAGAATATAAATAATATTAAATCTATCATGTTACTAAAATAGAGTGCAAATAAATGGCGCCTTCTTATGTTGATATGATTCCTAATAAAACTACGCTTAAAAAAAAACATAAACTTAGGATTATTTGCCTATCTTTCATCAATAGCGGAAAACAAGATTTAAAATTAAGTTTTAAATCATTCATTTTACTAAGATATGATTTTGCTACAAAAAAACTCTATATAATGTACCTATATCATGATACTTGTGCTATTTTTACAATCTTATACCGACCCGAATATATTAAAAAAAAAGAATAATGAAGTAAAATATATAGGAACTCGCTAATGTAAGATAAACATGATAGTCAGTAAGCATAACGATGTCTTAACACGTTCTTACACTTTTTAGTGTGTACTTACTATAGAAAACTTGTTACATCAATTTAGAGTGACAGTCTACGCTCTACATACGATTAGTATTGTTTGTTAATCACTTGTAACTTTCAGTCTCGTTACAAATAAGGCGTCTGCATAAGACAACACGACAGAAGTGAAAACTTCATCAGAAGAGTTTAATAATACGAAATACAAATATAACGTATTAAATAAAACGTATTACAACATATCGTGTTTATGTCGATACTGAATGTGACTAATGCTGTTCGCTTTGTCATGTAACACTCGCCGAGCAAGTATAATAGTGACGCGTTTACTACATCTCTCACGCTCTCTTAGTCTACTCGAGCCGAAAGCGCATTACATAGGCAAGCGTTCCAGCTCAGTCTTATTTTATACCCACAAAAATAAAGTACTCAGCGCACGAAACAAAGTTTTAATTTCAATAATTGCAGAATTCTTTTTGGGTTTTCTAACAAAACCGGTTAAATCAAGACATTGCCTTAATTCCTGTAGAACGTACCAAGTAACTCTATGAATATTGTTTGTTTTTTGTATAGAGTTTTTATTCATTAAAAAGACATCTCACAATTTCGAGCACTGTTTCGCTGTTGGCATAAGGGTATTTACAAACATACAACTAGAGACATAAAAGTATACCCAGACAAAAAACAATCATTTGTACACCACATAAATAACTGTCCTGTGCGGGATTCGAACCCACAGTAGTCCAAGTGGGGTGATTGCTATCCGGCCAATATCGTAGTCGGCAATTAGTTGGCGACTAACCAGCAAAGAGCGCCGACTATCCGGCTTCTTACTTTCTATGTATTTCTCAATAAAATGTATGTAGGAGGTATTACATTAAATAAAAACCTTGATTGTTTACTAATATTTTAATTTTATTATCAGTCCTCCACATTGTAAATGTAAAGGAAAGCCACCCTTCCTTTGGTAATCAATTTCCAAAATTAGTCGCTAGGAGCTGTTGTAGGTAGTTCTGTTTTTATTTGCGACTGGGATGAATCGTCTGTGTTTGAACATTTCATCTCAGAACCTAACTGAACTATTAGGTTTGGATGTCGGTATTTAATATGGTTGTTCATACTTGTAGTATTTGTTGTGTTCCCTAACCACTACGATAAATTATCATTTGGTATTGGTTACACTTGACTTTACGTAAATCATTGTCCCATTGTTAATAAAAATCCAAACACGAGACTTTATTTTTGACATGATAACATTTTAATTCAGCTCTTTTACTTTAAAGAACAATTACGTTACTATACAGTATTATATTTAGAAAAAAAAATCAAAAACACCACTCTGGCCCGTACAAAAGCAAAAATCAAGAAACAATGCGAAGTAAACAAAACAGTTTCCGACGGCGGTTGTGACTTGTGCGCGAATCAGTTGTAAACGAATCTTCACGGAAATCCCCGTAATTGGGGTCGGCTTGGCCGACTAGTCAGACTCTTCTTTACGACCGACTAATCGGGTAGTCGGCCAAAGACATAATCAACACATCTCTAATAGTAATATCATATTCATGCATTCTAATTAATATCAATATTAAAATATAATTAAATTTATCTATATATTTAAATAACTAATTCACAGTCTTCGGTCATATATAGAACTAACGAGGAGAATGTAAATCACATCAAGTATAATCACGTCATAAAGTTATTTCGGCAAATCACTAGATGCGATCGCTACAAATGTAATTACTTAATAGTTAGCGAATAAGAAAGCGGTTACAAAATAAGTATCATACGGTATTTGCAATAACACTAGACTGAGAGAAAAGTCGAAAGCGCTAACCGGTTCATCGATAGTCAGAGCTGTATAAAGATCGTAATCCATTACACTACGTTGGTTCCATTTCGAACAGTAGCTTTATTTAGTATTTAGCGCTTTTTATTATCTATTATATATTTACTAAAATAATTTAAATTATACAAATTTAAATTATACAAATTCAAATTATTAAAGAAAAAATAATTTTTTTAAAACAATCTGAACAAGGCGACAAGAAATATATAAAAATAAACAAATAGATCCTTAAGACCATAGGACAGAAATGAAAACTAAATCAAAGCGAAGTTAATAATACGAAACAAAACTAAAACGTCACGGCGTATGCGGTGTTTTATCGATACTGAATTCGACTGATACGTCTCTCATGTAACCGAGCGGTTGTCAGCGACACGTTGACTTCATCTCGCTCACATTATCTACTCGGGCTGACTTCACTCGAACGAGCGTAACATAGATGAACCTTTCAGCACAGTTTCATTAAATACTCAATATCCGCATGATAAACTCAGCGGTATTTAAAAAAAGGTTATTTTCATAAAGTCGTAATTAATTATTCCTATATATAAATGAAATTAATGAAACAATATAACAAAGATTATCAACAATTTTTTAAATTTGAAATAGGCTGATTTTCTCTCCCGCGACCTCCTCAATGGAACTACGACTTACACTTATACAAATGAACCTCGTTTGTAGAAGTAGCAACAATTTAGTGCTTTACAAGTAAGGCTCATTATCATCGTATATGAAATAAAGTTGAATGAATCTTGGCCTAAACTATAATTATATTAAGATGTTTAACGAACACAAATATTTACTGTATACTACATATTCAATGAAAAAAATGCTTTTTAAATTTATTATTTCCCTACAATAAGTTAATTAAAAATTGAATTTAATTTAGTATGTTTACCAAATTGAACAATACAAAGATGTAAATAATGAAGATATATGAAGAGTCATAAACTTGACTAGAGAAATGAAGGGATACAATATTGTTATACTAATATGGACAGCGAGACCGCTGTAACTGACGGGCCGAAGTACTATGGGTTCAAGTCCCACGCAGAGCAATTATTTGTTTAATCCACAAATACTTGTTTTGAGTCTGGTTGTGTTCGTTAATTGTGGTTATAAAGTCCATCACACTTGACATTAGTGAAATTCCTTACATAGGCATATGCCATTTAAAAAAATATATGTCAGAGTAAGATGTAGTACCTACCACTTCTAAACTTTTCTTAATTCCATATTTTTCACTAGAATATGACGGTCTATAGCTATCGTTATTAAAAGAAATCCTATAAAATCGTATCCAACAGCAATACCTAATATATTTTTATGGTATGTAAATTGTCCATGTACAAAATTAAAGTATTTTAATTAGATTCACTCGTGCCTTCGTTCTGAAGTAAATTTTAACCAACTCCTTAAACAAATTCCTTATTGTTCTGTAGAAAAAGATGTCAGTAGTGATCATTATTAAAAAAAAAACTAAGACGCACGTCCAAACAAATAATTTATTCGTTATGATATGTGCATGTACAATATGTAGGTATCAGTTTTTGTATTTTAATTGGATATACTCGTGCCTTCTTCTATAAGTATTATTTCTCGAAAGATGATTACTTTTTTATTTTTTGCATAATAACACGGTCCAGTGCGTTCTTAATTTACTATAATAATTTACATTAAAATACGGTGGATATTGAACTCGGATTTGCTCGGTTTCACTTGATTTTAATCCATTTTACGTAACAACTTTTATTACAATAAAATTTTATTGCACTCCATTATTGACGGTACCGTAATGTGTTTACGATCTTTAAAAGAAAGTTTCATAATTGAAGACACCGTGAAATCATTGTTTACACTCGTCAAATGGCTAATTATTGATATGGAAACTATTATTAAACACGGTCTACTTACCTTCTGTTGTCACCTCCCATGATTTGTAGATTAGTTTCGAAAGTTACAAAAAAACGATTTATTTATTTTATTTATAATACAATTAATAAAACCACTCATTTTTTAATTTTAACTTTAATAGTATAAGTTAGCACATTTGGCTAAAATGGTAACTAATGTTAAGTGAAGATGTAGTCTGAAACGGTAAACTAGTCAGCTTAGAATGAACACAGGCACTAAAGTGCAGCCGCTGGAACAGGTCGGTAGGTGCTTTGACCACACAAGCGGTATTCAACTGTAATTTTTGTTAAGACTTTTAAGACAAAAACGAACATTTAGTTTGAAATATTTATTACTTGTGCATGTATCCATAACCATTTATATTTATTTATACACTAGCTGTGTCCGACACTTGATTCTCGTCGAACTAAAAGGTTTTTAATCATTTTTACCCATTTCTATATTTTTTTTCAATGCAGCTTTGCTCTTATTGGTGGTAACGTAATGCTAAATGCCTAAAGCCTTCGTCGACGAGCGCCCTATCAAATACTAAAATAAGTTTTCAAATCCGACTTGTAATTTCTAAGATTAGCGCGTTCAAAAAACTATTCCGCTTATTATATTACAATATAGATATATAATTGTAAACTTTTAACCTTAAGCCAGTTAACCCGATATACATGGATGTATCCTATTAAAATACGTTAGGTTTTTTTTATATTTTCAAATAAAAGTCGGTTTGAAAGATAAGTAATTAAAACTTCACAACAAATAATTTTAAATAGTATAATGTAAGATTGTCTTACCTGTTCATAGCTATTTATTCCAGTATCAACAATTCTCGGTCGTAAATCCACCCTATAGTCGTATCGGTTATCTTCTTCAGCTGAATGTACGATTATTACCAAAGCAGCGAGCGTGCTTAACAAAGGCATTGCAGATTTCCAAATACTACCCATATTATAATAACGAACTCAAATGAAACCCAAATGCACTTTAAAGCACGCTATCACTGATATCACAGCCAGTACACTGCACAGTTAAAAAACTCGATTATGAACTAATCAAAGACAATAAAGTAAAATCGAAACTGAAACACTAAGTTACATACGAAAGAACTGAAGATAAGGAAAGGAAGGTAGTGCGAAAACAAACACGTTCCTAGCGAGTTCCTATCGTTTTCTATTTTTCATAAAAGTTTCAATTGAAACACTCGCGTTTTTGTAATTTAGTTTTAGTTTCACATCATGATGTTTATAAATTACCGTACAGTAGTTCTGCTTTACATTGGATAATTATTAGTTGCTTTTAATTTCACGTTTTCCCGCGTTTTTTCTTATGCTCTAATCGCGAAAGTTACAGTCGGCTTAGAACACGTTAACGCTCCCCGAGTCGGCTCGGTCGAGTGGTAACTCGACAAAACGGCTTGTTGAGGACTTGTTACTTTTACGTTTTCAACGCGTGTTTTTTCACTCATTTCACATATTTTTAAATATAACTATTGCTAGAACGTTCCATTAAGTTAAATTAAAATTTTCATGTAGATTTTTTCTAAACCAGTGCTATGCGTAATATATAAAATACATGTGTATTTATTATTTTTCATGTGTGTGTTTTTTATCTTGGTTTCCGGTTTTGTAGGCAATTTTGTTGTTGTTAAGTGACAATGTGGCCCAAGATGCTGGTCAATTTAAACCTAGTCGAAGGACTGGCTTTCAACTGCAACTGCCGGAACACACTTATAGGTATTTGGTGGTAGATGTTCAACTTGGGAGTGGTAACTAGCCAAGTGGGCATTAAAAAAAGCCCTACCACCATGTTATAGTATGATCACGATGTTTTCGTTCATCGAAAGCTCAGGCTAGAAATTTGAACTCACGTCAATTGACATGGCGCCCGTACACACTACCAACTGAGCTATCATAGCTTCAAAATGCTAATAAACGCGCGTCAACTTATTTTGAAAGAAATATGACGATATTTTTGTTGTTAGTTTATTAAAAGTCTGTACGAATTCCCGAATTTGAAACATAGAAAATCGAAACCATATGGTTTAAAAATGTATGAAATTAAACCTAAATATTATAAACCCTTATTCTATTAATCAAATAATCATGTATGATAGTATTTCTGGTTGCGTGTTATTCCTCTGCGTCACACTTCTAAGAATGTGTAAATGTACTAAATTCCATTGTGTTTCGATTATCAAGTATATAAAAGATGGCAGATCTCTGTTTTCCGTGAAACGGAATGTGAAGATGCATCGCGCCATCTCCGCTACGGAATGTTGCCCATGACGCGACGCACAAGCAACAGTAACTAATATTAATTATTACTGGGGTTAATTCGAATTGTTCTCGCTACAAAAAATACGTATCAGATCAATATCAGATATCAGATCAGATATATCAGAATCAGATAAATACAAACCGAAAATATAAACGCTCAATAATATTAACCTATAAAATGACCGTAATCGAGAGATTAAAATTTGTGAAACATCGACTTTTTAGCTGTCGCGTACAGTTACTAAGTTTAATTTGTAACACTAGCTAAGTTAGAGCGAAGGAAAACAATCTGAATGCTTCAGAAATGATCCTTTAGTAGTAATATATGTCGGAAAAATATAAAATTAAGAATTAGTCGGGGTTTGAAATCGTCAATGCTTTGTAGATTGGTGTGGCTATTAAGCTTGTGCCTCTCTCAACAAGATACCTTTACATTAAATTATCACGTAGCGAAATACAAATGTTACTAAACTACCACGTTTATCTACTACTCCCAAAAACGAATTATCACGAAAAACTAAAATTACTATTAATATTGCCTACTAATCCATTGTCTTTGTTTTCCCTTTTCAATATCGATATCTAAATAACACACGACAATACTTTTACCAATAATTATACATTTCATATGCCACTCTAATATTTGTTTATTAAACGTAAACATCGTGCAGTTTCCTTATTGTGAAAGTTTGCGTTTTCCACATTCATGTAAATGATTTATTAAGTATGGAAGTTATTTCTGGATTGTTTTATTATATAATCCTAACTTACGGTGTGAGAGACGTTCATAACTGTTGCCATCAAAAGATTTGCGTAATTTTATAATAGAAGTGTTTTATGGACATTTAAACAGTAATTATAAGCATTCCGAATACATTGGCGAAATAAGTAGAAAAAAAAATCCAAATATGCCTAGCAGTTGGCACTATATAAATAGATCTTTGCCAAATTTACTAGATTTTGTTTAGGTGTAAACTTTTCATAACGTTGTTCAATGTAAGGTAATTTTAATAATTTCTCTTTACTTAACAACTATTACAGTCCATACTAATATTATAAATGCGAATGTGAGTTTGTTTCTTTGTTTGTTACGCTTTCACAACTAAACCGCTGAATCGATTATGATGAATTTTGGTACAGAGATAGATGGGAACGTTGAGAAGGTGATAGGCTACTTTTTCTCGAGAAAACCTTGTTGGATGTAGGGTAACGAAAGGGATAAACTTTGTAAGAAATTTTTTACTGTGTCATCCGATTTGTTTGGCAAAATCAATATCAACGCAAGCGAAGCCACACTTAAAATCCAGTACTGATATATTTCAAAATAATTTGTAAAATAACGGCTAATACAAAAAAAACTTTCAGACATATAGATACTGACTAATAAAAAATACAGATAGATACAGATACTGGCTAATACAAAAAAAAACATTACTGACATATAGACAATGCACAGCTTAACCGTTAATGTATATATTCTTGAAAATCGTTACAATATAAGCTCCTTAATATGTCGATAGAAGATTATTGTAACGAACCTGTGTTGACAATTATTTGGAGGTTCCTGGTGCAACTAATGACAATTTTTCTGAAAGTACTAATTAAAAGTTAAGCAAATAATATATATAGTTCAAAGTATAAATTGATTAATACACTCCATGTATGTAGATGAAGCCAAATACTTTTTTCATAACAGAATTGAGTAACAAACCTAAATAAAAAAAGTACATTCTTAAGTATAGCGTAATATGTGGAACCTATAGATCGAATGTTCACTAACAGTTTTATGTAACAAGTGACAGATGAATTTTCTTTTAAGTACACAGTAGGTAACGCAATCGGTAAGTAGGAGATAACTGTATTGGTAACTTTCGCAGTATCATCGTGACGTTATAAATATATCGTGTATCTCGTATATTTCTCTGCATCTGTGTGTTGCCTAACGTTCTGTCGCTAAATTATAAATTATATAACTTTAAGTAGAATATATTCTATGGTAACTTACAGCTTTATACAAGTTTATAGCAACAGATCTAATATTCTATATTCATAGTCTCCTTTGCTAACACTACACTATTAAGTTCTAGTATCGTTGTCTAAGGTTACATAATGTATATATTTGTTTATATATACACTATGTATATATATTTAGTTGATATAACTAAGGATTGTATTCCAAGTAAGCACTCTTCAGTCATTGACGATTTATTTTGTCGTGTATTTTGTGGTAAGATACAATGTTGAAAAGTCACTTAAACCATATAATATTGCTTGAAATTTATTTGACGCGTATTATTGTTTACTATAAAATATTTCAAGGTTTTCGTTTCGAAATATAATTAGAGTTATCAATATTGAAATTAAAATGTCTATTGTTTACAACTAGGTAAAACAAGCTATAAAACCTATCGGTTAACAATACAACTCGAGAAAGAAAACTCGTTTCGTAATTAACAAGCGCATTCTCATGTATTTCGGATCAAACTGTGATTCCATCAGAACCATTGTATGGTTCATTGTAGGTACTGTTGTCGATTTCTCACGCACTCTTACTTTCATCAACAAGCTGACGTACCTACATATAGTTAACATGATGAGAATGCAATTACGTCCTCGGGTGATTACTTATAAAATTAAATAACATACTGTTAAAATTAACTATAACAGTTATACTTACATTTAATTGTATGTATATTGATAATATATAACAATGTTATTTAATATAATTATATAATATTAATTAATAATGTTATAAAGTGGGTAAGTTTATTTAAATGTGCTAATCTTAGGAACTATTCGACGGATTTCGGAACATTATTTTTGTATTTGATATAGCAATCGTTGAGGAAGGCTTTGGGTTATTTTAACATCACTTTACCACCAATAGAAGCCAAGTTGCATTGAAAAAAGTTACAAAAACGGGCAAAAAATATTAAATAAAATTATACCACGCGAACGAAGTCGCGGACACAGCTTGTCACATTATATTTGATGTGATGGTGTACATTGTTTTGCACATCTTGACACTTGATCGACACTTTAATAAAGTTTTCACTATTTTAGTGTTCATAAATCTTGCTATAATTATAATAAAGAAACAAATAATAAAAATAAACAAACAAATTAATAACGGTACTTAATACGTTTTAGCTATAATCTCACTTGATTTTAACTGACCACATAAGATGGTAATGCGCTAACACCGGATGGGGAACTGACTCTCAATTATTGTTGCCGGAGCAAACCTAATAGGCACTTAGCGATAAATTTTTACTTGAAGCCGGTGATTAGTCAAGCAGGTATTAGAAAACACGCTCCACGATGCTATAATTTTACTACGATGTTTCCTGAACCGAAAGTTCAGTCTTCTTGCGAAAACTGTAATAATTCTAAATTAAATTGACTAATTTATTAATTTTTGACTACTGCTACCTGTTTTTTGTTTTTTTTTTTTTTTTTTTTTTACGCTGGGAAATGCGTTTATGCATCCCCTCCCAGCCCGGAGGGACTAGGAGGGGTATATGGGACTCGCCCGGCGCTAACCGCCGGGAATACCCACTAAAACCCCACGGCCATCTGTCGCCTTTCTGGGATGACACGGGTCCGTGCTTAGCAATCACCGCGTCACCCCAGCGAAGACTACTGCTACCTAAAGAGTCGCAGAACGTCTACCAGCTCGCCTAGTATACAAAGTCATAATTTCTATAAGTTTTTAGAAAATTTCTATTGAAAGCACTTATGAATTTATTTATAATAAGTTATGACTATATGATTGGTTACAAAAACTTATGATTTACTTATTTTATAATTTTAAATGTCGCTTTACATTTTGTACAGTAACAACGGTTGTTTTTCTATATCTTATGCAATACTTTTGCATAATTTCTCTTTTTATCGAAACGTTATTTTGCAATATTTCACGTTTCTCGTGTATTTCCTGCCATTAGTAAACCGCAATTTGCCTATTTTAGCTGCGGTGTCGTAGGCGTAATTCAATAGACTTTTTACCTGATTACCCAATATTTTCTTTGTGAGTTAGTATGTCTTTAAGTTGATTAATTAATTTAATTGTACCTTTAACCTAACCTGTTATTTTATTCTAACATTAGCTGTGTCTGCGATATCGTTCGCGTGTTTTTTTTTATACTTAACATTTAGCGTTATGACCACAAACTCACGTGATGTTGAGTGACGATGTCGCCCTAGATGGTAGATACACTAAGCCTAGATGAGGGCTATGTTTATAAAATTATTGATCATTTTTGCTCGTTTATGTAATTTTTTCTATACAGCTTTGTTCCTATTGATGGTAGCGTGATGTTAAATAAGGCCTAAGGTCTACCTCAATGATTGCTCTATCAAATACAAAAATAATCTTTGAAATGCGACTTGTAGTTTCTAAGATTAGCACGTTTAAACAAACAAACTTTTCCGCTTTATAATATATTGTACATACTCTTAGTTCATTTAGCCAGGCACATTTTATTTGTACCCATGATTATTTATTTTTTATCTTACGAACATAATATACGAGAAATATAATGTCTTTAGTATGAATTACATTTATCGTCATTATGAATATAATCACTAGGTAAACTATAATTTTTAGTACGTTTTTTATTCTGTACTTATTGATATACTCGGCTACACAAACTGTGTTTTATATTTATAATTAAACGTATCGTAAAGTTTGTAATAGGATGTGAAATTCGTTACTTTTAAAGATAATCTAGTTACTTCTTATTTTATTAATGGCTAGATGATGTTACCTTTGATTGTGTACTTTTTAATAGAGTGTAATATTCCAAGAATGGCATATTTTATTCCATTAACACCACTAAATATACAATAGTTTTATAATTAACATCAGTTTTTACGTGTCATTATAATGCATAAACTGTTTATAAACACGGGCTAAAACAATGTCGTGTTGTGAAAGTGCAAGCCTATCCATCCGTCCGGTAACTAAGAAAATAATTAAATGTAGTAGTTTTCGAATACATTGTTTCTTGAATACTTTTCAATTTTACGCAGACAATATTCCGTAGATTATTCTTATCTCACTCACACTGGACACAATAGTATGGCAAAAGTTGTTTTGCGATTACGTAAAAGAAAAAGTTCATTAGGAGCTATGTTTATTGTTTTGTAGTAAATGTTATCAGTGTTTTAGATTGATAAATGTAACTTCAAATATCTTAGCGTACTACATATTTTATCTAAAGGCAATATTTTAAACATAAACGTTTGTGAAAGGACTTAATTATCACGGTATATTCGGTTTCAGTGTTGTTAATTTCCCATATTTTAAACTGCTTTGGTGGCTATCTCTAATTCTCTATTCTGTGCATCTATTTTTTCGTAAGCCATTTTGTATTTTGTATTAGCAAAATTAACATAAACAATAAACGTTATACGTAATTTAATATACGGATTAACACGTATTATATACAATTTTTGACTTTCTATACTACTTATCCGTATATCTACTTTAACTATGCCAAGTCTTCCGCCTCTGCAATGTGTCAAAAAAGAAGTGCAATTTTCAACGTATTTTCTCCTTCCTATGACATTGGGATCTTCAAAAGAAGCGTGAAAAAGTATTTTAGCAGGCCGGCATGACATCGATGAACATTGTGTGACCGACGATCGCCTCTTATTTTGGATGTATCGTACTTAACATCAAGTGTTATGCAGTCATTTTGCAGCTAATATAAATTAAAGAGTAGAATAAGCTTTTTAATTAGTTTTAGAGGTTTTTGCACTTATTATTATTTGTGCAGAGTACAGCTAGTTGTATCGCATAATGTATTGTATAAATAGGTCAGTTTTTCTTTCATAAATTAAACTTTTAATCAAGTGCAAGGAATAGAAATGTGTAGAAAACTCACGCAAATTTACGTGCTTCGTTACTAAACACTACACAGTAATGTTGCGTGGAGATTTATTATCGTGATGCACTGACGCACCTCGCCTGCTAACATATGTATCTTTCTTTTCATAACTAAGGCCATTTTAATTTATGTTTGTATCAAATACTTCCTCAGTTTCTGGGATAAAGCTGTTTAAACTAGGAATATTTACTAAACTTTTGAACAGACCTCGAAGTGCAGTTACAGTAAGGTCTACAGACAATTACGCTGAACAGTCACGGCTCCGATTCTTATCCACAAGTAACTTTTTTTGTCATTATCATAATTGGTTGATATTAAATAATCACAATATACATATGTAAATATAGTAGGTGCATCAACTGTATACACCTTTCAACAATTCAACATGAATTATTGCAGATTATAACTTTTTAGCTTATTATATTTTAACTGCTTTAAAGTGTCTGAATAGCATAAATGCTCTTAAAATTCGTGTACCAATAGTCATCACGCCTTCTTACGCTGACCGTATGAAATTGTTTGCAATTGTGTGCAAAATTTTAAAACCTACGTTTAAATACCAAAAATTGCTGCAGCTCGATTTTATATTTATACTTTTTTAACAAGTTTTTCAAAAATCGAAAATTTGTACAGTATTTCATATGCTACAATTGAGATATGTTTTTATTTGCAGATGGGCTGTGTCCACAGTAATGACAAGGCAAAATAAAATACAGATTGGAAATTTAGAAGTCAGTGCATTCATTCCACTCTGGGACATGTGCAACCATGAACATGGGAAGGTAACATGTATTTTCAAATTATTTACAATATTTATATATATCCTCATTGTCAAATCAATATGTGATATGTGAATAGGCATAGCTTTAAAATTACTACACATTATGAAACAAGGTCTACCGCCGCGTCTCTGTGTGCGCGATAAACTCAAAAATAACTGAACGGATTTTCATGCGGTGTTCACCAATAGACAGAGTGATCCATGAGGTAGGTTTGGGTGTATAATTTGCTAAGGCTTTGTGTAAAGTGATTGAAATATTACCATAATTGTTGAAAATGTAGGAAAAGTCAAGCCGTCTGTAAGCTTCGATCGCTAACCTAGCGGTTGAATAAGATAACAGTTTTGTATTTGACTTTATTTTATATAATACACATTACATACTTATTTTAACGACCACAATTCACCCTATAATATTTAGAGGCATATAGAACAGTTTTTGTATATGAAAATGTAAATAGTAAACTAGTCGTAATTGTCAAAATCTTTAATACGTATATAAATAGCAGAGATTGGCTTAGGAACAACGAAATCTAAACTTTTGTAGAAAATTATTCACCATAAATAAAATTACTTTATGAATTAAAAGTAGTTAAAATAAGAAATACTTATGAAATAAATATGGTGTACGACTCATTTATGGCTACGAAATAATAAAAACATTTATTTAATTAATGTATTTACTGTACCGTGAAAATATGAACCGTCTCCCGGCCAGTGTATTCCCTTCTTACGACATTAGATCCTTCAAGCGTAACGTAAAGACACAAAGTTCCAAAGCATATTACCGAAGTGCCAGAGAGTATATTCAAGCACAGTGTAAAACGGGTATTGATGTCAAAAGACTACTACAGGGTAGAACAAAATGTGAACGATGGTGATACCTGAAATTAACAGCTTTTTCGTGCATTAATAACCATTGTAAATGTATACAGGAAAGCATTATTTAAAAAATATATATACCCAAAAAAGATATAAACAAATCGAGTTACTTGCCGTTTCTAATCGACGACTGGGTTATTTTCCAAACCTGTTCCTAGATAAGTGCCTTCTCCAGGGCCTAAATTTAATATATATTTTTGGTTTTGATATATCTATGCAGGCAGACATGGCAACAATCATCGCCACGCAGTGACCGATCCCTTGGTGGTTGTTGACTGTGCTATTCTGTAGCTTGCACCAAACTTTATGGTCAATCTGAACATAGCAATGAGTTCGCGCTTACTCATAATATCCTCGAGTAAATAATGTCTAAATATAATTTTGTTTCGTACTTCTACATAACCGTTATCTTTTATAATGTCATTATAAAAGATAAGTATAATGTCATTACATTTATTTATTAAAATGACTACCCAAGACTTTTTTTATATTTTTTATCAGCGTAGTATTCAAAATCCTATTCTTTACGGACTTCTTCGTCGCAATGTGTCGACACTTTACTCGGGCTCAGGCAAAAACGAGAGAGGTCTGTGAAATAACTCATTCATATGCACCAACCAGACCAGACCAGACCAGAGACAGCTTTCAGTCTACCTAAGAGCTGTACTACTCCTCTGATACCTAAATTTTTGTTGTGCACAGCCTAACGTGGCTATAATCAGACCGACTATAAAGTTTGGCGCGACTAATACATTCAAGCTATGTCAGGCGTAAACACTTTTGTAATACTACACGTAATTGAAGCTACTTTAACCAATCATAACTAAAAGAAATAAAAAATACATAGGATTGTTGCGAGCCGGTACTGTTATTGTAATTATATGAATAATTGAAATGATTAAGTTACATTTTAAATTGTAACTACTAGTAGCTACTATATTAATTTTACAGTTTTGATTCAGTTACGGTTTTAATATGCGTATAGATAATTTATAGTATAAGTTCAAATTTTCAGGTAACAACCAACTTTAACACGGAGCTGAACCGTAGCGAATGTTTCGCCTTGCGCGATTTCCACCCCGGTGAACAGATATTCATTTTCTACGGTGTGAGGCACAATGCTGATCTGTTTCTACATAATGGGTAAATTATTATATTATGTAAACAATATAAGACTTTGTATTTTGTTTATTAATCACGTGGTGCGTGGTAATAATATTAATGTATATATATATCAAAATTAATCACCGAAATGTATGTACGCGCATAACTTCCGAGCGACTGTACCAAATTGAATAATTCTTTTTTTATTGTATTCGTTATTGTTAGGACTAGGATTGTATAAAAAAAGTAAACGAATTTATTTTTTAATCCCATGATATGAAAAGTAATGACGCATTGATAGCTCAGTTGGTAGTGTGCGTGGAGGCCGCGTCAAGGGACGTGGGTTCGAATCCAACTATATATAAATGTCATATAATTAAAAGATATTTAATTAATTAATTTAGTTATAAACAAATTTCATTCAATAACGAAAATAAATGAAGAACAGAAACTATACTAGTTATAGCCAGTTCTATTGATCTTAACGAATTGAAGTTGGAAGGATGATTAGAAAGGATTATAGCTAATGAAAATGTAAAAAAAATATACAAATCGGTCAAACCGTTTTTGAGTTTTAGCGAGAATAAATCGCTATCATCGATTTAAGATGATACGAAGTTTACCGGGTCAGGTACTAAAATTATAAAAAAATAATCTACTTAATCTCAGGTATTTACTAACACATAATATGCGATAAACAAGACGCTAAGATGGTGTTGTATGACGATGAAAAAGTTACTTAAAAAAAATACGGTTTATTTAACGGCTTTAAAGTTGTTTTTATAATGTCATTTAATTTTTTTACATAAAAACATTCCTTAAATAATAAGATTCGTTTTATGCGTAATAGAATTATTTTCTGTACGCGCATGTAAGAGCAATATTTATCACAATTTTATCAAAGATTGTTTCCTTTTGTCTTATAATTTGCTTAGAGCCTGTGGCAATAGGCGTATCAATCTAATCCTAACCAAATGATTATTTTTAAAGTAACTACGTAACGGGATAGTACCTGATGGTGGTATGCATAGTTCAATCCAAAAACATCAAGAACAATCCATTAAGGTTCCTTGTTGTGACGTCAATCTGTAAGCTCCTTGATAATTGCATATATAGCTGACCCTGAAATGTACTAAATCAAAAGAGGTCGATTGTGACATATTCTATTATTCACTCATTTCACATAACATTTTGGCAACCTCATTAAATTTATTTATATTATTTGCATACCCAAAAATAGTTCATTTGAATTAAATTTCTTACTTACAATTATTTTATTATTATTTTTCCATTCCATTAAAAATATAATAGAATGATTTATTTTATTATAATGGACTACATATGTTCCTCGGTGCGGATAAAAGAAAATAAATTTGTTTAATTTGTTGTTGAAATAAAACCATAATATAGTACTAAATTTCTCCCAATGTCCCTGGACAAAGTTTTCACTTCAAAAGGGAAACTAAACATAATACTATATAATGTTTAAAATATTAGTAATTACTTAACAATATTACTGGGGTTTCTCAATTATTGTTTATATAAACAAAAAAGGAATAAATTTTGTAGTGTTAGAATACATCATACATTTTTTTAGTCGTCATTCCGGATCTAATGAGGTATCACACATAATTATAAGAGCAGTATCTCTATTTTAGACCATTTTCAACTTGTCGACTGGACTATAATAGTATTATACATGTTCAATGAAAACAAAATAATATTCTACAGGTTCGTGTATCCAAATAATCAGTATGACAGCTTAGCGCTGACCCTCGGAGTGAGTTCTAGCGATCCGCTCGGTGCGATGAAGGTGTCCCTCCTCAATAAACTGGGCTTGGCAGGCGTCACCAACTATAACCTTTACAAAACAGACAACCCTTTAAGCGCGGAGCTACTCGCCTTTATTAGGATATTCAATATGAACCAAGGTTAGTATTTTGTGTGACTACAATAAAGTCTGGAGGAGTTAGGAATAACGATTTAGCGATTAATTAGTAGTAAAAGGTTGCATTTTAAATCGTGTTTGCTTACGTCTAAAACTTAGACAAATTAATAGTTACTTATATTATTATAGTAGATCGTACTCAAATAACCTATATATATCAATGATAAGTAGAAGTTTCACAGCTCCTTAAAAAGAGGAGTTCAAAGTCTAACGCTTTGGTAATATCTTTAGCACTACAAGGATTTCAACGTTAATGGTAATACGATAATGAGCGATAATCGCCCAGTTACTAGTGTGTAAGAATGCCGCGTCAATGGACGTGAGGTCCAATCCACCTGCAATGAGCCTGAGCTGAACGAGAAAACATCGTGATGAAACCGTAGTAAGAAAGAGAGAACATTAATTTTGATGATACACAATGCACAGTGTAAATACACAAATACAGTCTTATAAACTAAAACCTCATACAACATCAAAACAGGACACAAGCTCAGCATATGCTATGGCAAACTGCTATAGCGCTTGTTTTCAGATGGACCAGGAGCTGGCTTGATTACATTACTATTCGTCGCTACTATACGGATGAAAAGAAGTGGATAACTTAGTGTACTACTGCAAAATTGTTTTAAAATTATCTAACACGAGTGGAGATAAATAACGAGATGATTAAGTAAATAGGAGTTAAGTTTTCCGAATGCACAGTTTAAACAAATAATATGTCAAAATATAGTTATGAATTGAAACAGTTCAATAGGTAATTTTATTAAGTAAAACAAAAATTAAAAATATGACCTATGTTCAGGCCAATCACCATATGGTGGTAGAGTTTATTCTAATGCACGCCTGGCTAGCTACCACCCTCAAGTTGAAGACCTGCCGCCAAATACCAATAGGTGAGTTCCGGCAGTTGCACTTGAGAACTAGTCCCACCACAAGTTTAACGTGTCTACCAACTTTGAACGTATCGTCACTTAAGATCAGTTGAGATTATAGTCATAACGTTAAAGCTAACTATAAAAAAAAACCGTTGCGATTAATAGAAGAACTAACGAAATGGTCAAGTCAAAGTTTACCCGGGGACCTTGTGTCGGCGGATCCATTGAACTCGTCCGCAGTGGGCGCGGATATCGAGCGCCGCGCCTACACGTATCTATTGACCAGATGCAAGCTCCTACTCACATCATATCAAAAGG
The DNA here is from genome assembly GCA_039707435.1 of Actias luna. Taxonomy (NCBI): domain Eukaryota; kingdom Metazoa; phylum Arthropoda; class Insecta; order Lepidoptera; family Saturniidae; genus Actias; species Actias luna. The sequence goes on along the minus strand of JAZHAC010000002.1, from coordinate 7,081,369 downwards.
AGAAAGATATCGATATTGGAATCGTAACGTCTCTCTCGGATTCAATACCCAGGTATACATAATACATAATATTCATATTATATAGCGAAACAGTTTGTTTGAACGCGCTAATCCTAGAAACTACCAGTCGGATTTTAACTATTATTTCTGTATTTCATTAAGCAGGGACAGCGAACCAGTGGCACGCGACACAATATCTTGACCACGTGACCGATCACACAGTTCATTATGAACTGAGAAATTAATAGTTCTATTTAAAAAAACCTGGATACAAGAAAATATATAAAAAAAAAAATGGCCATAACAAAATTTTTGGGAAAAAGCAATTCGTTACCAGGCACATTTAACTGTTTGGAGAAACTCATGTTACTTTAACTTAAATTACGCGTATAACTGAGACATAAAAAAGTGTATTTATTGTACTAAATAAAGAGTTTTGAGTTGATAGTAATCAGTATTATTATGTTCGCAATAATCACAAAATCATAATTATTTTGAATACACGTCCATGACCTTATGAAACATATTTTTATAAACAAATGGCAAGTTAATACATAGCAGTTCACTACCCAGTCATAGAGCAATCATTGATGAATGCTTTAGGGTAAATATTTAATGAAATTTTAGTTCAACCCGAACGAAGTCGTAGGCACAGCTAGTAATATTATAAAACGGGAAAGTTTCTTTTAATACGTTAATATTAGAAACTACCAGTCTGTTTACAAAGATTATTTTTGTTTTTGATAGAGCAATCACTGAGGAAAGCTTTAGGTTATTTAACATTACGCTACCATATATAGAAGCAAAGCTGTACTAAAAGAAGTCATGAAAACTGGCAAAAATGATAAAATATATTTTTCTTCCATGTAAACGAAGTCGCAGACACAGCTAGTTATGTATAAATATTGAATTATTGCTCGCATAAATATTTAATCGGTTTTTAATGTGTAATTTCGCCTCCTGTACTAAAATCATGCTGATTACGAAAAAATATATATCTCAGTGTAATAAAAGTCGCCATATCTTGCACCTCCGCTCGAATAGTGTCACAATTCAAAAAGCATCATTCTCTAGAAAAAGACGTTTAAAATGTATGCTATTCCTATGGTTCACTGTTCTGGGCGATCATGTCAGAATGTCAAAACATGAGTGAATAACTGAGAAAGTTCGTCTCACCGTTTCCAAGGTTCCATCTATCTCTATACCAAAAATCATCGTAATCGATTCAGCGGTTTATGCGTAAAAGCGTAACAAACCAACAAACTCACTTTCACATGACGTACAGAGGCACATGAGGCCCTACAGCGATAAATAAAATAAAATAGAAATAACAAGTAGCAGTATAATTAAATTTTTTAACCAAGGACTTAAAGAAAATATACAAATCCCATTTAGCAAACTGTATAATGCCTGTATTGTGTATGCTTTTACAGTAAATACTAACCAAAAACAGATGGATAGATGTTTTTTATTTGTACCAATCTGTAAATTGAAACGCAATAAAATGTATATTCGTTTTTGCTATTCCTAATTGTCTTAGAAAAACACTTCAAATGTAATACATATTTTAGAGTTTTGCCGGTACACCATAACAGATGGACTTAATTATTATTTTGGTAATAAATAATAATAACAAGTTTCACGTTTTCAGAAAGTTGGTAAAGATGCTGAAAGAATGCGAAGTACAAATACTAGACGGTGCCATTAAATACCTTGAGAATATAATAAACAAACTACCACAGTGAATATTATAGATTTTAAGTTTAGTTCTTAAAATTGCCGTATAAACTGAATAATCTCCAACGAAACCGATATTCTTAATTTTTCATTATCTTTAACATACCTACGATGTACATATCTTTTTTGTGATATCAAGTTAAAGTACATTTTGATTTAGGTTTTAATAATTCAAAGTTAATAATTAATATCTATATATTTCTTAAATGTACGAATCTAATTGTATCTATAGCACGATCCTATTAAATAAATAACTATAAAACAAATCTAATTACACATAATTAAAAAAATATGTTTGACTCGTTGAATTAAACGTTTGATAAAACAATTCCGTGCTATCTCTACAAATAGTAAGGTCGTTAATATAATCAACTAACGTTATGAATTCTATCTTTACACTGATTGAGAATTGAGAGAAATGTAGAAGTTTTTGTCAGAAACTTCGTCTCTCGTATTGTATTGTATTGTTGTATTGGCCCTGTATTGTGTAATCTAGGCAGTGTTGTCAAACTCGTGAAAAATTATTATATTACCCGGGCTGGAACATAATGAAATTATGATACATGTACTATAATTATTTTACGTCTGAGAATACTGAAGGTAGATGACCTTTTATATCAAATAGTTTGTTTATTATGTGGGTGTGATATAAATTAGAAATATTATGTACCATGAATTCCGAGATGGCACCAAAATCTTCTGGAATGTTCTACCAACGGCCCATTACTTTATTAGAATACTAAAATCATTACAGTACAATCGATGTACTTGATAATAGCAGTAATTATTTTCAACAACAATCCAGGATTAGTCGCTAAATTAAAAAAAGAACACAGAAATGTTGAGTTACTATGAAAGGGAAAGTAGGACAGTATGTTTTATATACCGGGCGCGTAAAAGAGACAGGCATACGTTGCTATGCATCGTCTAAACTATAAACCTTTCTTTATGTAATGGATAATTTTACCGATGAATATATTTTATGTTACAAAAATATCAAATTATCAATGAACATAGTAATAATTACAAATTACATATGACCCTATAACCTTTAGAAAATGTTCGTAGTATAGTTGCTACACTATCGCATTCGACATGAGGGTATTTTCGTTGCCGCGATACCGAGATATCAGTGTGCTGACTGGCATAAATTCAGTACCACTTTTAGAGCTAATATGCCTATTTATTTTTACTTCTAATATTGTGCCACGTTTTAGCAACTAAATTAATCAGGATTCAATTTTAGCGATTAGATATTCAGTTTATACAGCAATAAATCAATGTACAAATATTTATATGAAAAAATCATGACAGTATTGAAAGTTTTTTTTATTTAATTTTTTTATATTTTTATTAGTATTTTATTATTTTAAGCCAACAATACAACGAGTGTTTGGGATTTACTATTAACAATATATGAATTTATACTAGTAATAATATGCTGTGTGATGCGTCGCTATGTGCTTATGGATATAACTTATTTATTGTTTGTCTTTTTATTATGATACTTTTAATATTTTTTGCAATTGCGTACTGTATCAACCGTTTATTTTACTGTTGGTAATTTTTATGTCTAATTTTCACGATAAACCTATGATTGTTTCTTAGCAATATATAAATTTAATTATATTTAAAACTTAACACGCTATTCGCCGACTCAAATTTAGTGGCTGTTCCATTTACGTGGCGTTAACCGGTGACCGCGCGACGGGCTCGTGTTTGAACTCAATTTTCTCGCTGGAGGACACAGTACCGATACTAAACTATATTGGCCGTGCCCGGCACGACCTTGGAGAAGTTTACGCAAACCAGTTCGTTTCGACCCGACAAAAAATCGCTCTAAACGATTTTTTAGCTAAGTATACAAGACGTGGTTTTAAAACAAAAGTAGGTTTACAAAATACGATAAATATAATAATAATAAGATAAAAAAGGGCGCGGGAAATGGACGGATAATGGAAAGAAATGCCGATTTCCAACGCCGTGCGTCGTGATGGTCACCGGTGAGCGACACCAATTATTTTGTTAATTTTTTTTTATAGTAATAAAAAATATTATTTAGATTGAGGTTATTGACTATTATAAATCACATGAGCCAATAAAATATAATGTATAAAATTTGCAGAAATCGTGAATCGACGTCGGCCTGGACGGAAAGTATAGTGGTGGTCACCGGTGACCAGAATGACGTTCAATGTGTTAAGAATATATACATATAATTATGAAACAATATTAATAATGTTTTATAAACGCATCGCATCAGCATTAAAAGAGCGCTTTCTTCAATATTTATTTAACATTTATTTTGTGTTACTAACTGTACTTATTTGTAACGGTATGAATTTTTTTTATAAACTTTATTTTGTTTTTGAAACTGTATTTTATTTCATCACCATCTGCCGTTATTATATTGTGATCAAATATGTTTTATAGGATTCCACAAAAAGTAAAATGACTAAGTTTTGTGATTACCTTTTAGAATTAGTGAAATTAATTCAATGATTACTATGAAAGATAATGGTATGTTTAATATATCAAAAGCTATTTTTATTATATATTTTTACGCTGTAGGTAATGGATATCGAGTATTTTCAGGAAAATCATCTTAAGCGATAATCACACTTTTTACAGGAGAAAGTTATTTATTCCTAATTAAAAAGTATGTATGATATCTTTATAAAAATGTCTTGTTGTTGGTAATTAACAACTGATGTATTAAAATAGTGGCTATTAACATACTGTTTTTAATTTAAAAGTAGAATTATTGAAAATAAAGGTTACAATAAACAACGATAGAATAACAAAGGTCCGTGTAAGTCGTTTCATAATTCCATAAAACAAAAATATTATTTATTATTATTATATTTACATATAATTATACAACATTATTTGGCGCTTACGATGTTTTTCCTGAAACGTATCGAGCACGTTAGGCCAGTTAAGATTAAAGTATATGGTGCAAAAAAAAATCTTCGCACAGCAGATAAAAATCTTGTGTGTCTCACAATTATCATGCAACGTCTAAGCGATTTTACATTTTATTAATACTGTTTAGATGACAGTTCCTAGCTATGAAAAGATCCGGTAAGTAGCGTTAAAACCAAATAAAAAAAAATACCTTAAACAAATCTAGTTTTAGTACATACTGTCTTTCGACAGATGGCGTCACCTTCCTGATATTCTGAATAGATTTAACTTATTTTGAAGTGGTAATAACTATGTATTTATTCGCAAATTCGTTCCAGTAGAAATGATTTTAATGCTTCGCTGGTACAATCCTTCATTTTATTAACTAATTTTTATCACAACTTAAGCCGTACATATAAGTGTCTAGATAGTTACGTCGGTATGAAACAATATATAAACAGCAAACGTTAATAAAGCGCCTTAATTTATCGAAACAATTGTACTTAGACGATATCATCCCAAATACTTTTATGCAAACTCCCAACAACTACAAATTTCAACTAAATCTGATGGACAATACGCAATAATGAAACTAAACTGACCACAATACATTATTTTACATATGTATATACATATATAAGGAACTCAGTTTTTGATCACACTTGCTTGTAAAGTGGTTATTATTATACGTAGCTTATATATAATATACGCGTCCTTTTCACTGTACACAAAAATTTAGCAGTATACGTTTGTGTTAATCAACAAATTAGTAGTTATTTGACTTATCATTAAAAATATTTTATTTGATTATTCAGAGAACAAATAGTTCTTTATTTTTATAACAGTACAAGTATACGGTTTATCCTTGTTAATATTAAATTGTCTTATGGGTTTTCACTTATGTTCAAGTAACTAAATCAACCACAGGCCACACAGCCCAGTTTAGTTGATAACTAGGCTCCACTTAACAAAATGTGATAAAATTTTATTTGCTGCGGTCCATACATACATACATACAGCGAATTTATTATGCTCTCGTATACCTTTCAACAATACAACCTAGAATGTAGATATCTATCACCTGGCCACCCGAGTATTAGAGTGTTCTATAACTAAAACAATCATACAAAAACAGCATTACGATTTCATATTATTTTATTTTTCACTTAAAAACACGTTCATATAACTAAATAATTATGACAACCTAATATTAATAGGATGTAATAGGGGCAGTACAAAAGTATTTCTTACAAGTTAAATTCTTAAAACGAGTATTTACAAATTTTAAAATAATCTTAATTGATACAGTTACTATAGTTTTTAGGTAATCAATCCAATAACGAATTTCGTCCATCGAATACATTCCTTAAATAGAATTTTCTTATGTAAATTTTTAACTATACATACTAATAGATTTAATTAATACTTATGTTATCACAACATCGATAAGCTACATACGGGCCACATAAAGTAATTAAGACAAGCGGAGGAGATATATTTTATTTTATTAAAAATACGAATCCTCACAATTTGTCCAGTAGAGACAAATATATATTTTTAAGTAATATTTTATATCTGACAAATATATATTTTTAAGTAATATTTTATATCTGCTAGTATGGGTCTATTTACCTTACTTTTCACAGAAAATATTACAATTGAATACTATCACAAGAGTTTGTTGGGCTAGAATTAAGTAGGTAATTTATTCGTTATCACTTTTATCTTGAAATAGTAACAACATCTAAATTCCATAGTAGAAGGTATTACTATGTATTCGTTGCGAGGTAAGAAAATTACCTTTCCCAACAATAATTACAATATTGGTCTAGGTTAATTATAATGCACACACCAACAACGATGCTTATATTGAACGACGATCTTTTCTTTGAAGTGACACAGAATTTAAATAATTAATATAGTTAAATCTACATAATGCCACAATAAATTTCTACCTAAATATGTTACCAATTTTATGACGAAGTGTTTCGTACACTATATTCTTAATACATTTAAAGACTACAGAAACAAAAAAGACTCACCTAAATGAAAGAATAATTTGTTAGGATAATATAAAAAAGATATAGAAAAACGAAGACAAATATCTTGAATGTCACAGTATGGTTCAGATACGATAAAAGGTGCTCATTACACATACAGCTGTCATTGAAAGTATTCATTATCTGTAATTATACTATAACAGTTAAACATCGCATAAGTTACACGACCAGTTTTTACATTTAACTTATTTTGTAGTGTTCTTCTAATTTACATATAAGCTTTCAAATAATTGTATGTATCATCATCATTAAATTGAATCCTTTGCAATAACTAATCAGAACAATCAACCGTGAGTTTGTCATCCTTTCATTTCTGTTTTTGACACTCTTCATTATTAAATGATGGACTTTATTAATATATTCATATAAATGACATTTGGATACCTAGTTGTTTTCACAAAATATGCGAACTTTCCCGATGGATTAACTGCCCTTTTACCCTTTGCATAACGTTGAACCCCTTTGATTCCTGTAACCTTTATTTTTATAATAGTGGCAAACTTTGTCTATACGTTAAGGTAAATTATTTTATCCGTCCTTTATGCGGAACGTAAGCGTGGTGAGGGGCTTTTCCTTCCCGTCTCAAGCTCTTCGCAGCGACAAGAACTGCTCCACATAACGCAGCGATTAGTAGTCCACATGACACCAGTATTGCTGAAAACGCTGATGTTCTCATGCAGGTCTGTCCATCCATTGCACCTGAAACGTACACGTTAGATATTTGGAAAAAAGTTGATTTTCTAATCTTTTCAATTTCAATTGCTTCCTAACATTTATAACTCTAACAAATAACTAAATATAATATCTATATTTTTTTAACCTGGGGAAATGCATTTACGGTTACACTTCCAGCCCGTAGTGACCGAAAGAGAATAAATATTCAGTAGTTTTTAAATCATCGCAGGTTTAGAAACACCATTTCGTACTTAAATACAATTCTGATTGTAATACACTAAATTGAGTTGTTTTTATTATTTACTGTCCAATGAAAATTACTACATTGCGTCGATATCTAAAAATATATATCTCGTACAAAAACAATGGTGAACAAAATAAATTTTTACTAAAAGTTTGTATATGAACAGATCACAATAAATTAAATAAAAATACAATATAAATTTAATAATTCAGTATAAAGATTATGCTCATCATATAAAAATCACTTGTGAACTCTTAGTTCAATAGCAGAACTTGCTATCACTACGCGACGATGTTCATAATGTTTTGATTAAACCTTTTGGTTTGGGTGACAAAACTTTATGTATCAACGTGCCGTTCTGTATAAATAAATGTTAAATAAAACCATAGACGTGCCGTCAAATAATTTTAATTTCGTAATTATTGGTAAATATATACTAAATACTATCAAATCACAACACTTAATTTACTACAAAAAAAAATAAACTTAGTAATCTCTTAGTTATGCGCATAATTTAAATTCAAAGTAACATGCAAGCTTCTTAAAACAGTTAAAAGCATCTGGTAACGCATTTCATCTTTCCAAAATTTTATATTATTGCTTATCTAGCAAAAATAATTGATTTTATTATTTTATCAAGAAATTATTTTCTTGTTTCCAAAACAAATCTTAATAAAAGTATTTTTTCTCAGTTCATAACGAATTTTGTGATCAGTGGCGTGTCCAAAATATTGTGTCGCGTGCCATCAATGCCACGCGTGTTATTGATTCGCCATCCCTGAACTAGTGCAATTAAAAACTTATTTACCCATGCTTGGTGACATCTCCGTATCGTCTTCACCCTCTTGTAACACCCTCAGTGACTGAAACAGAGATATGTTCTCCGAGAGTCGCGGCGCAACACTAGCAGACTGCTCCGTGCTCTTGTCAACCGAACGCTTTTTGACGCTCTTCATGTTACGCCAGTGGCAAGGTTGAGACTGAAACAACACAAGATTTGTCAGCTAAATTTTCTATAAAAGAAAACATCAAGATGGAACCAATGGTTTCTAATACCGCTCGTCTACCTTTTATCGCAAAGTAAAAAAATTGTCATCAATCTGTTTTGACAACTACAATTAGGGACCAGTTGTTCCATTAGCAATAACGTGTTTTCGTCTTGTGTCTGATAATCTAACATAATAGGAGATTCTGGTCAAAAATTAAATCTATAAGTAACTATAGTGTAATATTATAAATCGGAAATGTTTATTTATTGGAACGCGCTATAATGGAACTACCAATCGGATTTCAAAACTTTTTTTTGTATTTCAAAGAGTAATTATTGAGGAAGGCTTTAGTCTATTTACCTTCACGCTACCAATAATAAGAGCAAATCCGTAGAATAATGAAACGGCCTACACGGACTATACACAGCTTTGTTACGATATCAACAAAGCTGTATTGAAAAAAGTTAGAAAAACTGGCAATATGTATGTAATAATTTTTAGGTCCAGGCGAACAAATTCGCCGGCACGGTTAGTTTTTAATATAATATTTATATTTATAGAAACCAAAAAGCAATGAACTTTTTAAATCAATCATTCCGAATGAGTGGACTACGGCTATGAGCAATCGCAATATCAATTTCTACCTAATACCTATTGTATATTTATTAGTTACACACATTTAAACACATCTTAATTCGACGTACACAAAGCAACTATTTCTTAATCTAGTATTACTAATATCCAAATGAGACTATGTCTCATTTACTTTTTAGAATAATAATAACTTACGGGACATCTGCCATGGCACATTCTCACGTCGCATTCGATATAAAGCGCAGGTGATCCCGTAAAGCGAAAAGTTTTCATATACGCGTAGACTTGCGTCTCGAAAACACCTGACTCCGACCATGAGCCACGAAAGCGCGAGATCAGCTTATCGTCAACCGGACAGCTGAAAAAAAATGTTGGTACCATTATTTTATTATTGTGATGAACCTGTACTAATAATAACTTCAATTAATTAGGTACTTTCTACATAATCTATCTATAGGAAGTAGTATTACCAAAACGTAAAGTTTCGGCGTAAGAGGTAATTTGAAACTACTAATCCTATTCCAAATAGTGTAATTGATACAAAACAACGTACAGGTTTGTTACAATATAAATATACATTTATTATAATATTGTAATAACACACAAACTATTGATTATATAAAGTAACAAATAATACAAGAAATAGAAACGAAAAATGTTTTGGAATATTGACAGAGCCCTCGAAGTGTGAGCTCCTGGAATTTCCATATCTACAGGAGTGAATGTATCTAACTTAAACCAAAATAACAATTGAGTGTTTAAAAATAAATATAAACTTACCCGAACTCATCTATAAGCTGTATTCTTTTAGTAGCACCGTTATGAGCGACGCAGTCGTTTACTACTATATCGAACCCATCTGCAAGACATATAAATTGATTTAACGTTATAAGCAGAAATAAAGGTACATCCAAAATACCTGTGTCTATCACGTACTATATATAAACAACAGACAAATATTTGTGTGTAATAAAACTAAACCAAAACTAAGTTTTCGAACATTACACTAAATAGGAAAAAATAAATAGGGACGTCCAAAAATAAATAAGATACAGGATATAAATGATAAAGAGCTCTGTATATAACTATTTTTTTTAATATTAAATTAAAATGGAATTTTCTGATTATTCACTTGTAGAATGTTTTAATTATCTCTAAGGAAATATCACAAAGAATATTATGTTTAGTATATTTTATGTTATACACAATGAATATAAGTTATTTATGTCATACTTGTTGTTACGATTTATATTACACGAATAAAACGGTAATTACACCATACTGTTCAGTTCCCTTTAAAAGGGGCATTAAAAAGGAGTACATTATTTTACAAAGTATTTAAGCGGTTGTTAAGAATGCCGCTTTTAAAACATAATTCTATTTGTTCCTAAACTAATGTAAATAAACAGGTTTGCAGTTCATCTGATACCTAATGTACACTGTTATTTATAGCTAATTATAAACAAACTAACTAAAGTCCTAAGTAACTTACAGATAATTACTCTTGAGCATTAGGTTAAAATATCTTGCAAATCAATGTTTCCTTGCAATTTAAACTTTTTGAACATTTTCAAACATCTTCTTCATACATTTTATCACACTTGTTCATATTTCTTACAATCTCGTCACTTCAACGCGATGTTTGTCTCCCCTATTTTATTTTACTTATTCGTCTTTTTACTTTTTTATTAAATTTGTTTTTGCAGCATACGTACCTATAGTAGTCATGTGTTTTTAAGACTTTAGTGTTTAGTGGTTGATAGTTTCAAATAATCATCTTAATTTTTTTACAGGTAATTTTATTCACTTTCATTTAAATCATCGAATAAGCTCATGTAAATAAAACAAAATACAATGACATACATTATCCTCCACGGATTTACATCCATAGATGTTTTAGAGATGGGTAGATCAATGAACTCATTCGATTTCGAAGCAAAATATTTCGGGACTATCATTGCTCCGAGGCACGCGATATAAACGCTACTATCACCGTTAAGACTTCTGCCCTTGGAGTTACGGTATTTAATTGTTAGAGTAATATGTATTGTTCAATTGAACTAGATACCAACAATAATTTTGCCTCTTAAAATTATTTTTTTTTGTTACTACGCGGCATACATTATATTTCCTTTAATAGTTTTAAAAATACAATTAGCATTTAAGATATATCAGACCATAGATATAAGCTGATATTTGGTTCTAATATTATAGAGAATTTACTATATAAAAAATGTACCTAAAACTATTGGTTATATATCTTATAACTAAACAAATTCCATTTTTTATTATTGATTTTTTTTACAGTTTAGTATTAGCATTGTGACAACATTCTCACCTGATGTTAAATGACGATGTAGCCCAAGATGATGGACACGCTCAGCCTAACGGAGGGAGTGGCTCTCAAGTGCAACTGCCGGAACTTACCTGTAGGTATTTGGCTGCAGATTTTCAACTTGAGGGTGGTAAATAGCTAGGCATTGGAAAAAGCCCTACCACCATGCTATGGCTTCATCACGATGTTTTACATTCAACGAAAAGTCAAACTCATTGGTGGATTCGAATTTGCGTATTTAGACTCGGCGTCCGTACACGCTACCTACTGAGCTATCATCACTTCAACACTTACAAAGTTTCACGTGTCACGAATTTATATTTTTTGACCAATATATTAAAATTATGGTCTAGGACGGTTTTCATATGCACCTCAACTACATCGAATAAGTAACTCATTGTTAAAGCTGGATTTAAATAAGATGAAATAAGTTATTAATCTCGAGGATAGCTCAATAGTACCGCATTTAGTAACTCACATCAATAACCGTATCAATCTTATTCTTCAAATATGTTGCTGACCGCGCTTCCTCTTGAGATCTTAAATCATTATCGTTCATAATATGAATATTACTTAAATGACTTACCGTAAGAACTTCTCATGTAAATAAGCAGCGTGAGTGGGTCTCCTACACGAACAGGTCCTGACACTCGTGCACCAGTCGCTCCGTATCCAGATCGTATTTCCATATAACATTCCGGCGGTTGTAGGGTGAATACGACAGGGTTGCCCGTGGCCACTCTAAAATACGACATTGATCCATTGAGCATAAACTTATGTGAAATGATCTTACGTGGATCATCCTAACTTATCAATTTCGCACCATGACGAAACTCATTATTTGAGATTTTATACCTGTACCTAGTTATGTTAGAAATCATTTTATTATTTATAATGTTTTACAAATTGAAAATCAGTACGAATCACGCGAGAAAAAACTGTAATATCTATCCCATAGACAGTGAATTCAAAACTGTGTCCACGACTTCATTAGCGTGGAATTGAAAATTATTTAATAATTTGCCCGTTATTGTAACTATATTAAATACAGCTTTGCTTCTATTGGTGGCAGTGTGATGTTAAATATCGTAAAGCCTTTTTTACTGATTTATCTATCAAACATAAAAATATTTATTGAAGTCCGGCGGGTTGTTTCTAAGATTAGCGCGTACAAACAAACCAACTTTTCCGCTTTATAGCATATATATAGATTTTAAAGTAATAGTACACATAACATAACATACTATAATATAAATATTAAGATAGTTTACAAGTTGTATGAATGTAAAAATTAAAGAAGTTAATGCATTTTTTTGTGTGCTGAAATATGTATTTCAAAAGTTGTCAGTCATTTCATTTAATCTGTACGTAGATAATATAGCATTAAATATAAATCAAGATATTAACCTGAATTTTAAAAATTCAAACAGCTTAGTTATAAACTTTTGATGTGATCCAAACATAAAAACAGTAATTACAACATCAAGAGAAAGGTCCTTATGAAACATGCAAAGCCTACATTATCAAAGGGCTTAAAAGCAAGACATTTTGAAAGTACATTACAAACTTCGTCAAGTACACGCATTCCACGATGGCATGCAATGTTCATGTTATTACTATGAATGACGAATATTAAAATTATGTTCCTTCTTGCGATGATAGCTCAGTGGTAGTATGTACGACTTCGCGTCTAGGGACGTGAGTTCAAACCCAACCACCTACAATGAGCTTGAGCTTTCGGTAAAGGAAAACATTGTGAGGAAACCATAATATGGTGGTAGGTCTCTTTCTAATGCCCGCCTGGATAGCTACCATCCTCATGTTAAATATCTGCCGCCATATACCAATAGGTGTGTTCCGGCAGCTGCACTTGAGAGCCAGTTCCTCCACAGGTTTGGTGTGTCTACCAACTTGCGCCGTATCGTCACTTAAGATCAGGTGAGATTATGGCCATAATGCTAAACCTTTACTATAAAAAAGAACTTAGACTTTTGCTTAGCAGCGCATTACATTACAATTATACGGATTTATATATACGGATATATTACGGAAATTTGCTACCAAATAATAAAAATACAAGCATTTTTAAAAGAAAAACACTTGATACTTGATCTTCGATATTTAAAGGTGTACCAATTAATAGATAACACTATAGATTATTAGAAATTTAGTTTCACCATAAAGAAAAAGATTAGCTAAGACTGTTATTTTGTTAAACGTTCTCAGAGAGTTTTTGCGGCAATTTAAATGCGCGTGCACATAACCAAATTTACACAAAATTACGCAAAATTAGCATTAATTCGGCATTCGGCATAGGGCCGAATAAAATCACGATAACGGATAGCGTGAAAAACGAATGATGCTTGAGTCTAAAGCTAGAATTTACAAAGCTGTTAATAAATTAATTTCAAAATGGTACTTACTCGACATCCAGAAATGGGAACGTTACAGTTTTCCAAAAGTCGTATCCATATTCACACGTGACTTTAAAATGCTCGTCGAGTTCCTCCTCAATTAATGAATTGTATTGAACAGTTATCGTATTCCACATTAAGTTCTTCTGTCGCAAAAACATATACATTATTTATAACAATTTAATTATAATAATATATAATATAACAATTTAATTATAATAATAATAAACAAATTTAATAAACATGAAGGTGATTTCACAGTCAATTTTGATATTCTTATTTAAGGCATAGGTAATTTTACTAATATCTTGTGACGCTTTATTGTACAGTTATTAATTAAATTATATTAAATAATTTAATTATGTTATATTAAGAATTACGAGATTAATTACCTTTGTGTAACAGAAAATATAAAGACAATAAATAAAGTTTTATGAAGATAAATTTTGGAAGGAAATGAAATTATTTCTAATCTGTTGTTTACTTATTTTTTTATTATCAAAATATATATGAACACATATACTTATATGAATTAAATATACTTACAGTTGGATGTTTTCTTGAATCGTCGTGTTGGCTGTTTCTTCCTAAAGTTCCACATCTATTCAACTGTATGTAGAACTCATAATAGTCCCGTCCTGTGCCATTGATGTACATACAATCGGGATCGTACGAGTACCCTGTAAAATAAAAAACAATGTAGACGAATCCATCTATTTTGTTCAAGCCAAGCACCAAACTTGGTATAAACCTTTCTCGTAAATGTGGGGCTTTTTTGTTCTAAATTCAACTTTTACTTAATATAGCAGCTATTTCTATTATATCTAGATGTACATCTTGTCTACTTGTACTTATTGTATTTATTCCATAATAAACGGATGTATATCCAGTAAAGACGTCAGATGACAAAGATGTCTACTTGGCTGAGCTTCGATCACTATAAACATAGACAAGACGTTAAAGTCAAAGCGTAAACGAATGCTGAAAGATAACTTAGCTAGGGGCACATAACATTTTCCTATTTTTAATGCCACTGATAAGGTCATAATTCCTGACTGCCATAGGAATACTAAATTTTATATTCCTTATACACATATAAGGAGATAACAAGTACTTCATTAATATATAGAGGTATTATAAGCGTATAATGAATAGAGTCAAAACGGCCTATAATATATATCATCAAAAAATGTCTCTACATGTTCAAATCAATGTTTCTATAACCTATGAAGCGTGCAAGATTACTATATAAAAATCTATACTTATACAATCTATAAAACAGTAGACGATTTATTACATATTGCGTGAAAGTATTAAGGTAACAAGGTAAATTGAAAGTTAAATAAACCTCGAGATAATTGCTTCTATGATACTAGGTGTCTATAAAACAAGTATTGTCGTATTATGATAAAAATTTTGGTTTTAGAATACCTCGAAGAACTAATAATATAAACTTCATATAGACAATTTAAATGCTCTAATTGTTTTACGTACCTACTCTTTCTTAAATAAAGAGAGTATGTATTTAGAGTCGTTTCGCAATATCATTATAGTGCTTTCAAATATCTAATTTAACTAGTGCTCCCTATAAATGTTACAAATAAACAAAACTCTTAGACATCCATTTAAAAAGGATGCTTTAGCTGACTTGAAAATAATACTAAATTGTACATTCCATACCCAAAAATGTTATTAAGAAAACCATGTAAATTATATACACATAAATAATAAAATTAACTGGCGAAACAAGAATGATTCAGGCTTAACCTCTTCACTATTCAATATATAGACAACAATTTTGCTGTTGCTTTAACAGCGATTTGATTTAATCATTTGACTCTCAAATAATTAACCATATCGGTGTTAAATATTATAATTATAATCGTAACTAAACAGTAGATAATATGGATGTTTATAAACGTTATTTCGCATATAATAAACCAGTACCTTAAATGAGGTTACGTGGAAGAATATACAGAAATACAGACATGTTTTTATTTTATTCATTACATTTACTCTGAGTATAATATTTTGTAAGTATTTTGTCTATTTAATAATTATAAAAAGTTATTTTGACTAAAAGAAAACGATTCGAATTGATATTTTTTGCTTTATTAGTTATTACTTGACATAATACAAATATATAATACATTAATTAGTTACTAGGTGTTAGAATATGATACAAATAACTGTGGAATAAATAATAGAAATCTTAAGCATTTAAATATAAGCTAAATAGAAGGTATATAAAGTAAATAATAAAAGTAGCCAATACAATAAAATCCGTCCTTCGAGTGTTTCGTCTCTACGTTGTGAGAGAAATATAATATATTTTATATAGATAATTCTTACATGTTACATTTTAATATTCTTTACATTTGGAAAACTAATCAAATATACTTAATAATCCTGTATTGAACATTGTATGAACAAGCAGTATAAATAGCTGTGCCTGCAACTTCGTTCGCTTGTCACTGAAAGTTTTATATCTTTCTGTAACTATAGTGTTTTTTCTGGACGACTTAGATAGTTGCGGCTAGGATTTTTAGTTGCGACTAGGTTTTAAATTAAGGCTGGGTTTTAAGTTGCTGCTTACCTATAGTTTGGTTAAACTTAAAGGTACATATAAATAAAAGACAAGAACGTAGTAAATACTCATATAATTTCGATTTGTGGTTTTAAATACTCTTTAGTTATCCTAAAGATAAAATGTAACCAAAATATTAGCTTTAGAACAAAGAAAACTGCATCAAAATCAATTCATAATATAAAGATTAATTTGAGTTCATAAATATATCAAAATATTTTGATCCATAATATTAGCTATCACTCTGTCAAATTTCATTGTAATCTATCCAGTACTTTCAGAGTGACGCGCGTAAAGTATATCGATATCACAGCGATTATATTTTTCAAAAAGTGTACCGAATTTATCTTCGTTAGTGTTATTATACGCATAGATTAAACTTGACACAGATGTTAAAACAATGATATTGTTACATTAGTCTCACATATAAGATACAAGATAGCATACAATACGAACATGTACATGGTACTTGTGGCTGCTACGTTGATCTCTGATAGCCGTCAGTTCACGTTCTCGTAAATAGTTAAGTGTTCGTTATGTGAATATATGAATTATAATAATAACATGCCCCATCAACGAGACATAACTCCCTGGGAAAGTCTACCATTCTCTGTGCAAACTCATTACCTAATTAAACGAACTTTATCATACAGATCACCGATTGTTACACTGTAATGTTTTTTCAACATCTCTTGGTTGTCTGAGAATAGCAGTTATTTTTTTTCAGAAATAAAATTCATTTTCAAATATGTGAACAAATTCAAAACAGTTTTCAACAAAACATGTAATATGAAAATATTTAGAGGAAGTATCAAAAGAGACAGATTATTATTATATTACTATACATTTTGTTATAGTCTGTAGATTTAACGTTACGGCGACAATCTCACCTATTATTAAGTGATGATGTGGCCCAAAACGGTGAACATGCTAAGCTTAGTAGAGGAAATAGCTTTCAACTTCAACTGCCGAAACACACCTATGGGTATTTGGCGACAGATTTTTAACTTGAGGGTGGTTGCTAGCCAGGTGGGCATTAGATAAAAGATCTACCATCGTGCTATGGTTTCATTACGATGTTTTTCCTTCACCGAAAGCTCAACTCATTGTAGGTGGATTCGAACTCACGTCCATAGTCGCAGCGTCCGTACACACTACCAACTGAGCTGCCATCACTTCAAAATTAATATAAATGAATAATACCTGCTGAATATACCAAGCCATTGAAAGACCCGTTGAAGCCAACTCTGATCTTCATGAAGTCGTCTTGACATTCTGCTTCGATATCTATAGAAAAAGTACCCGTTAAAATATTATTTTAATAAACTTTTGTTTCAATAATGTTAATAAATATAACTTGTAACCTTTCATATTCTAGGCAGTTTTATTATATTGAACCAAATTAAACGAACGGAAATAAAACAATTAAAAAACAACGTTAAAAATGAGGTCATCTGCACACTTACTTTTCCAAATATTATATTATTAACATAACAAAATATTCTAGACAAATTATATACTCAAAGATGTTATTGTGCGATTGTGCTAACTAAGGACATGAAAAATTCAATAAAAGTTAATAATATAAAAACAAACAAAGGATTGAGCAATCTCGGCGCCAAGCACCTGTATGGATAACATCTCAATTTGCACAGTTTCACAACCGTTACATCTAGACCTAGCTACTATTATTTAAGTACTAAAAGTACTGCTAAGAGTTAAATACCTTTAAACCTTTATTTATACCTTTAACTATAGATTTTTTTAAATTACCAGTTACACACGTACTCTATTTTTATATGTATGACTACACATAAAAGTTATATTAAATATTGTTCTGCCGCCCGCACCATTTACAGATACTTTCTTCATATAAAAAATTATTAGCTTTTACCCGCGCTTTCATTTGTCTCAATATTGATTTTGTCAAACAAATCAGATGACGCAATAAAAAGTGCCAATAAGTTTTTCGGTCCTATCAATGTCTTCTAGGTCCCATCTATCTATATGTCAAAATTCATCATAATCGATTCAGCGGTTTAGGCGTGAAAGCGTAACAAACTAACAAATAAACAAACTCACTTTCGCATTTATAATATTAGTAAGGATTGTTGTGAAAACCACGGTTAATTTGTGATGTTAATAAGTATACGAAGCTCTGTAATATAGCCGCTCGCACCATTCAAATACACTGGTTTCTGACATAAAATTAGTGTTAAAAGTTATTGAAGATCTTTCTCTATTGACCTTATCCATTTACACACATATATATTTATAGTGCTTAAGTTATGTAAGGGCTAATTAATACTTTGATTAAGCAAATTCTTATTACGGCAAGCGTAAAAATAGTCAAGTCTCATGATTTAATCTATTCTATTTATAGTACTTGTCTGTAAAATTTAACTATTAATCTTCATTTTAATGGTAATTACAATGTAAGAGGGCATACATTTTTTTACGACTTGGATACTTAAATTATAGTGTTTTATTTACCTAAATAAACAATACAGTAATTAAATAAAAATTATAATGTACTGCTACAAATATAAATTAGTAAGGAACTTTTTAAAGGTGAATATTACAAAAAATACATACACTGCACTCTGCTACCATTTGTTCTGTGTTTTCTATACTCCCGTTCCCAAGCAGGTGGTTCTCTATCCCGCCAACTTGTTTCCGCTGTCGGTGAACGAGGCTTAATGCTGACAGGAATGTAACTATTTTTGTCTGATAAAAACACCACCTATAAAAATATTTTCTCGTAAACAGTCGCTATAAAAGTTTGATCTGTGTCCTTAAGTAAAGTGCTTTTTAGAATATTTTTTTAGAAGTATAAAGTTATCTAATAATTTCGGTATTAAATATGAAGCAAATGCAATAACTAACTACAACGCACCAGTTGAAAATCTGTCTCGAAACACCTATGTGAATGTGTTCCGATAAAAGCAGTTGATAGTTAGAATAAAGTGACGATACAGTCTGACAAGGAGATTTTGTACTACTCATTCACAAATAATTGTTCATGATACCTACAACATATCCAATAATCTACAGAATCGCTAATCACAAGATTAAATAATAATTCCTCACTTATTAACAACAAAACATTAAAACAAACAACAATATTTAACAACTTTTTAAAAGTGTATCCGTTGGTATTGAGCAACTTGTGATAGCCCTGAGATACCTTTACACCTTAATTAACAAGCATCGTCCGGGATACGCGACTTCTGACTACCTTCTACGAATTACAAATTAAAAACCTCCGCTAATTACAAAACAATTAACACACATACTATGTTAACCCAAAAACGGACAAAAGTAAAACCGCCACCACTCAAAGCAGAAAAGTTATTTCGCAAATAATAGAAAGTATTCTAACCAATTGTACCTCTTATTGTCTAGGCAAAAAACATAAAAAAAAACTATCGAATTATGGTGAATGGTAATGCACCATTTCACAGTCACGACCCTCTTGAAAGTTTTGCACAATTAATACGACAGTAAGTGGTGATAAGTATGTCAGGGCGGTTCGCACGCCGCACGGAGACGCTTAGTCGCTTATCCGCCCGTACTACTACCGAGACGCAGCGTGTCGCTTAACGCATTACAAAAATTGGGCCAGTGGAGTACCGACAGTTCTCTCTTAGCCATAACACTTGTACAAGTTGATTTCGGTATAAATAAAACTATTACGAATACACCGAAGTACGATACAAAAAAATAAACGAATACAATTTTAATACTCGAAAGTGCTTTCCAACGCATATTGCTACAATGAGCATTATTAAACGATATAATTCTAATATTACGAACGCCGTTATATACATTAAGTTATTTCAGCGCATTTAGTATTTTCTTCTACATCGATACGGTCAACGTTGGTATGTAATTGATATTTAATTTTGGTACAACGGTTTTAGGTATGATTCACGGGATTTAAGACTTACCGCTTTTAAACTAGATTGCATTTTATTTTCTATTTCCTGCGGTTTATGAGAAACTATTCAAACTGCCCGAGTATAGTTCACTGAGAAAATTGCATATACAGTTAAAGCTGAACTCGCGGAACTTCGTATTTAAAAATAAACGAAGTTACTTAATTATGGTATGAAACTGACCCAAATTAGTGATCTAAAATAAAAACTACCATCCTACCCATATATCAAGAGTGTACGTTACATTATTTCAGTGGTGGATTTACACTTTTGCAGCCCCTAAGCTATTCAAATTTGCCTTCCCTACCTACCTCTACAGCTAGATTCCACATAGGACTACGTAAATTGTAGAATAAAAATCGATATAAGACTTAGATTCTAAGTGGTAAAACATATTATCTAGCAACTACCATAGCATGGTGGTAGGGCTTTTCTGAAGCCCGCATGGGTAGTAACCATCGCAACCACCCTCAAGTTAAAAATCTGGCGCCAAATATCAATAGGTGTGTTCTGGTAGTTGCACTTGAGAGTCAGTCACTCTATAGGTCGTCACTTAAGGTTAGGTGAGATTATGGCCATAATGGTAAACCATAACTATATATATAATGTATAAGTATGAATCATTTCAGTTTCTAAAAAACAAAACAAAATACCCCAAATATGCCGCCCTAGGCTCCAGCCTACTGATAAATCCACCACTGCTTTATTTACTCTCAACAGTCAAAAAGTATCTTAGAGATCTTCGGCGATTAGTGCAACTAAATTTATTCTTATTATTTCCATACTCTAACAAATTATTGGGATATCAAAGAAGATTTGATCATGCTAATTGCTTAATTCTCTCTTCACTAAGTTTTCTTTCAACATGGGATGAAAAGAAGTAAAATAGCTCTATTGTATGTAGGTAGAGCCTGTGTGCGACCATCGTTCATGGTTCACGTACATGTGAGGCGAACAACAGCTATTTCATTACAGACCGACGACGCTGCGAGCACCGAGACATGTCACAGATATTATCACCGACACATGCTACCACACATATCAACTCCACACTGACGAAAAGTGAACTTGTCATTTTCTTAAATTTTGCATCTCATACTAAATTGGTTGCTCGAAAACACCTCTAACGATTCGGACTAATTCTTGAATTCAGATGTTATTATTTTTTCAAAAGATAAGGAGCAAATGTCGGTCGCTTAAATATTTACCATAATATTCTATAAATTTGTTGATTTGTTGATCTTCTTCGATTATGTGAGTATTGTTATTTCTAATGTTTTTTTTTGGATATCATATTGGTATATCATTAATAAAATGTATAGGCATAATAACCCTATGAATGTAAAATTTTGATTCGTAATAATATATCTTCAGATAAAGAAAGACGATATTTCAAATTAAACACGAATTCAATATTAATAGAAACGAAGTTTGAAATTGTATATTTTGATTTACAAGTAAGGTGGCAACTAATCTGTCTAACACTTATTAATTCGTATGATTCTAAACCCTTGATAAGGCTATAATGATATTGTTGTTTTATTGCACAAACGCTCTACTGGCGCTACTGGTGACCTCTTCCATTCAGTAAATTGATGGTAGCGTTGGGCAAGAGAACAAATAGCAAACAACCTTGCCCTAAACGAATATGTTTTATACCTATCTAGGAATCTACAAATCAATACATGCTCGTTTTATTAGACTCAAAAGTTGTTTCTCATTCATTATAATAACTTTTCTTTTTATTTAAATTGATTTACATGTATCGCACTATACTATCTATACCTTTAGTTTCTAACTAGAGAGTAGCAGAAGCTCGAATGCGACTACAGTTTCTGTATAATATCAATTTCATAATAATGAAAAGATTATTTATTCGAGTTTATTTCTTAAATTTATATTTAATATATTTCGATAAAAAATATCTATTATCTTTTTCTTACAAAATTTTTGTTCACAAATATTAGTTGGAAGAAAATGTCATTTAGCATAAGCTTACACAAAGCTTAAGTACAAATAACTCATTCTCTCCAATTGAATAAAACACGCATGATTTACATTATTTAAACGGTATTTTAGACGATAAACTAATTTGTTTCTTATTATGTGATATAATATTTATAGGAAATAAAAATGTCCAATTTCTTAGGAGCCACCATGTTGTAACTCGCTTACTTTTCAGTAGATACACATATATGAGTGCGATTAGTAATGCCAAAACTTTAGTGTATTTTATTTAGTGTACTGTGTATATTAACATGAAATAAATAAAAACACCTAGTATTCTATTAGCTTAATTATTAATAAGATAAAACGATTATTTTGTAAAAATATTTTTTTTGTATTTAATGTGTGGTAGAAAATATATTTAACTCGCCAGTAATAGTTAATAGGAACACACCATAAAAAAATGCACTGTCTATTAATTAAAATGTTTTTCTGGTCTAGGTTTCTTAAGAAATACAGTACACGTTCATTGTCCAAAAATCCTATATATAACTATAAAGAAAATATGTGATTATTTAAACTTACCGTAAAACTAAGATGAAACAAAAACCACCGCCCAAAAATAATGAAAACTAAGTGTGACTAATCTTGTTTTCTAAGTGTAAATCATTCAATCTGGCAATCAATGACGTATCAAATGGGTGCAAATTGATATCTATTACTGGAACCTTTCACTACTGCCAAGATTTGGAACTAAAAAAACCATGGCGTGTGTATTAACTACTTAAATATGCGACTTGAACTTAAACTTATTTTATTTTAGATCACAGTAAACCACATTCTAATTTAAAAATTGAATTCTATTTTTTTTATATTTAGGTGCTAGTAAGTTAAAACAATTTATTGAGGAAAGTTTGCTTGAACCGGTGTAGATTAAACATTTAATTTGAACTCGATCGGAGAAAATTGCCTTTTTATTCTAGAGTTATTGAAACGTAGAAGAAAAACAATCAAATTGCGGCTCTTACTCCTTCTTTTTATATTTATTTTATTGTCACTGAAAAATATTGTCAGCGTAATATACAGTACCTGTACCATTATTATAAAAAAATACACTTATCCACTATCAAATTATTTTTCTGATAGGAAGTTACGTTATCTTTAAACACTTACTTACTTACTTTAAATAACGTGAATTCAAATACTGGTATTTAAATATAACATGTAGCTGGCATAACATTTTTATTAAAATATTGTATACATGAAGAATTTTCTTATACATATTTAGACAGTCTTCGTAGCTCAATAGTAGCGGGCCCTAATAATAAGACGAAATGTCGCATAATTTGGTCCATGCCCACGGCTAACTTTTCAACTGGGAGTTGAATATCTTTGCATGCTATACATACACCTGCTATACATCGCTATTCACCTGTTTATTACTGTGATATATCCAGAATGACATTACTATGTTCAGATAAATGAGAGTTACTTATAAGTAAGTTAATATTTTAGTACTTACAGGATCTTGTTCGCTGCCGTCGCCCTTCAAAGCTTCTCTGGTTTCGTTCTAAAAGATGACATTTTTCTTCATGAAATAAGTATATTTTAACTTGAAAAGAATAGGGTATATACTGTAATAAGATTGAATATATTAAAGATGTTTTTGGTGTTTAATTTTTTACCTAATATGTTATGGCAAATTTAAAAATAGTCTGCGGTTTTATCATTGCATCATATATGAGTAACGTTACAAGAAGTGTGGACAAAGCATTTAAATTTTTTAACGCGCAATTTTATTTGAAACATGTAGATCTAACCTTTGCATTAGCAGACGGCGTTGGATCCGGCGGGTCATCACCCGAGCCCTCGTGCAATTCAGTTGAAGAGATATCTACTGCCTTCGGTTCTGATAATGATTCCATTGCCTCCGCTGATGAGGATATGTCCAACTGTGGTACTGCTTGTCCTTGCTATTAATATATTAAATTTATGTACTACGATATATTTAGGATATATTTAAAATTACAAGGCTTATGATATAAGGATTTTTTGTAAGGCAGTATAGCACACTAGAAGTATTGCAAAAGTGGGTTCCTCATCTCTGATAACAAATGGAATATCTGGTCGTTTCGCACCACTACCCATGCCCCACTCGAAACATGCCCCGGCATATTACGAGAGACAATACCTAAATGTATTTTACCCATGTAAATAGAAAAAAAGAGTGGTAACTGGTAGTGCTGATTAACCTGATCATACTGAGGATTTCAACAGATTAGCTTGTGTAAATCCAGTAATGAAGTAAAATAGAGATCTCAATGAAGTAGGAGAGAGAACAATCGAGTGAGAGTGAATATGTAATAAACCGGTCACAGACATTCTTTATTGGTATGTTATGTGTCATTCAGTATGTATATCAGCCGTGGGGCTTGTTGGCCTATATGCCGGCATGACATTACTGATTCCCAATACATTGCTGATGTCTCGATAAGCATCATTGTTTTTGTAACATATAGTGCGTGCTACTATAAAACTATATATAAATAACTTCTAAATCTGCATACCGTAATATGCAAGGCCTTGTTTATTTATCCGTAATGTTAATTAACGTAAACTTCAAGTGCTCATACTAACACATAGCTCTAAGTACGTATACTAACAAAAGCACTTACCCTTAACAATGCTAAGAAGCTGCAGGCAAAAATAAACCTGAAACAAGAAAACGATTACATAGATTTATGGTAGAAGATCGTTATAAAAGTAAAACACAAATAACCTGAGACTTAATAACTATTCAGTCATTATAGAAATACCATATTCATCTTATTATTTCTTCATACTACACATTAAATAAAAGTCAATAACTTGTCGGGTGGATCGAGTAAATTGAATCGTGATACATTCGAATGATTGATTAAGCTAATATCAGTAAACAAATGAAACTAAACGTAGCTAAACTCATAACCCGATCGTGATGCAATCATTTTACGCGGTGTATTGTTCTGACTATAATGCGGTGGCTTCTGGTAATGGCGGGTCAAAAGACACGGCTGCGTAATAACAGGCCACGGGATTGAACCAGTGGAATCAATAGAACTACCAATCAGCGGACAACACTGTGATTTTTGGATTGTTTTATCACGTACGGTGGCCGTAAGTAATGTTATACAATTTCAATCGAACATTTTATTATTACGGAATGTTTCGTAATAGAATTTACTGTGATTCCGACCCAGCAAGGTTGAGGTCAAGCCGTATCACTGAACTCTAAATTGCATGGTTGGAGATAAGCATTGTCTTTTGTTTATTGCAAAATTTGTAGTATTTTTTACAAGGACCAAAAAGGCTATATGCATTACAAAATACATCTCTTAAATTTCGTTTGTATATTAGTTTAATAACAAATTAATTATTCTTGTAAATTTACGAACGATTGATCAAAGCATAAAACATTAGCAATATCATATCGTCGTATATAAAAATCCCCTGTCACAATATTCGTCTGCGCTAATTTCAGAAGCCGATTAACTAATTTTATTATTATGTTTTATAAATGTGGTGTTTTTTTAGGTTTAGCCTCATGGCCACAATCTCATCTGATGTTAAATTACAATATGGTCCAAGGTGGTTGAACCATAAGCCTAGTGGACGGACTTGCTATCAAGTACAACTACCGGAACACACCTTTACAGTTTAATCAAGATTAATCCTTCATCGAAAGTTAAGGCTCACTACAAGTGGATTCGAGCTCAAGTCTATTAACGTGGCATCAATACACAATACCAACTGAGTCATAATTACTTCAAGAACATGTTGTATAAGAGTTATTAAGTTTTGGAAAATGCAGAATAAAGTCTGCCAAACCGGCTAACTTGCAATCGTTATAACCGTATTATAAGCAAGCATTGTATTTTAAAGACTTCTTCTTTAAATTCATGCCCGTCAAAAAAGTATTAGCCTTTATGACCTACTTTTAAAGCAAATATGATTTACATTTGCATTATAGATAAATCAAGAGACGGACAAATCAACGAGATGTTGATCGGCTGTCAGTGATCGTTCAAAGGCTGCCATCAGACCGTTACCTCTAACATCCTTCCTTCAATAATTCGGATCAACGGAAAGCGGAAAGGTATTAACTATAATTAAGAACTAATGAAATATATTGCAATAACAAAGAATATTAAAATAAGCTATCCTTGTTCATTTTTTTTTCCAATGCTTCTGACCTCTACGTCTACACTACCATAACGCTAGGGGAGACATGTACTATGTATTTAGAAGTAAAACAACCAATTTTTTAAGAAATAATTACGCATGCATTACCTTGAATTAACAATATTAAAGTTAACAGGTTTTATTAAACACAAATATATATGAACAAAAATTATAATGAAAATTAACCTCTTTCAATGTCGAACATACCGTTGACTGTCATTTTAATGACTTTATTATAACCTGAATCAATAAAAAACTGTTAGCTAGCAGAACACATACTTCAATACAAATGAAAAAAGTCACGAAATAACAAATTCAAACAAGTGAACGGATACCAATTGTCATTGTAGAAATATTGAAAATATTACGACAACGCTTTTAAGCGCCAGTTAGTTCAACTTCACTGACATATTGTACTAAATTGTAGACTTTAATATGTTCACATATTAATAAGTTTAAACTATAAAAGTATAATAACTGTACTATTTAAACATCGTAGTAGCCGGCTACAAACTTCGTAGCGCAACCCGTGTATGTCTTTTACTCTATCAAACAGCGGGCATTAAGTAGTAGACCTTTAAGATACTTTCTGTGTGTAACTATATGAAATTATGACTAGTATTTCTATATTCTTGTATGTAATAAAAATTTATCAATTACTTACTTAATTACAATTTACATTCTATTATTCGATATGTGTTGGTAGCGATTATGGATTATTCTTGTCTATGTATATGTTTGGCTGTGTCAATGTGATTCTTCATCATCACATCTGACATATTAAGTTTAAAAATTTAAAAGTTACAGCGGATATGTATATTACAATATATGTAGCTATCGTACAAGACGAGATTTCGAAAAATTCAACCCTTGATGATATGAAAGAGAGTAGCAAACATTTTATGAAAACTAATATTATCTATTCAGATTTATAAATAAATATAACTCATTAATTATAATCAAGCATAGTACAGATTGTATAATATAAACGAGCAAAGCCATGACTGAAGGCTATTGTTTTATAAATACACATACAAAATTAAATGATATGAATAAATAAAAAATGTTAACAAATTTTTTTTGTCTAATGAGATATTACACAAACAATCATTATAACCTTCAACTTGAAGAACATAACATAAGAAAGGTTTTCATGGCATATAATATACAAAATCATGTAAAAGATTGTGTCGGTGTATTGTAGTGGATTGTTTATAACATTCTTCTTTCACGGTCAGTAATTAAAATTAGATAACGTACATAGTGTAGTTACGTTCATTGTCTTAATAATAATGCATAAATTATGTAACAAATCTTTAGTCATACCACGTAACATGTGTACAAGGTTTTATTTAATTTTATGAGATTAAACTTGAATTAACCGCACTCAAGAGTGTACACAAGATATAGTGGTTTAAGCGTTTATTCCTTTGCTACCGTCGCACTGAGTGCTGTAGATTTTACTGCAGGATAATTATTAGCTATGTTTCGGAATATACGTATAGTTTATATCCATCAATTTTATGTTTATAAAGCCCCCACAACTAAGAATATAGTCCTAGTGTCAATGCAATCTTTAAAATATACAAAATAGATTCAAATACCTACTATATTTCTGACATCAGTTAATATATGTTTTAAAATTATACAATAGTTTATTATTTACCAAAATTTCTCCGAATATTAAATGATGATATGGCTAAAATATTATCATCTACTCACCAAACTGTGAATAGCCTTTTTTATTTTCACAAGAGCCTATATACTTCTGGATGTTTCGATATCTAGATGTTTGCCAAAAACTTATACGCGTGTTTCAAAAATGCATCAAAGAACACATTTTCCTCCTATGCTTTGCGCGTTATCATCTTAGGCCAAGTTGACACTTAATATTAGGTGAAATTGAGGCTAAACGCTTAACTTATAAGGAATAAAAAGAACAATATAACCTGTGCTAGGACTGCGGTCTTTAAACGTTAATATTAGATGTTTTATACCTTTTTTTTCCTGGGGAAATGTATTTATTCATCCCATCCCAGTGCGGAAGGAATGAGAGGGGTATGTGGTACTCACCCAGCGCTAAGCGCCGGGAATACCCACTAAAATACGCAAGATATTTTATAACTACTTTGACACTGTAACTAAAATAAAAAAAACTCACGATACTTCTTGAGCTAGATACGTAACATTATTTCAATGCCACATTTAAAAAAATCGAAATAAATATTATTAAGGAAATACATATATATTTTAAAAAACTATCGCACATGTCTAATTTATATATTCTTTATATATTTCAAAAACGTTAAAGACCTACCTAACTAAGGTAATTTTTAAAATTTGCATTCAAACATGGCATAAAGCTCGGCCTCGCGTCGTTTCCTATATCTCCAACGTAATTCCTAATAACCATTTCCTTCCTAAACGTTCTTGATGCGCTCAAACTAGGTCACAAGTAATTAAGGACACTTAGTTTAAAGTTATTTAAAATAATTATAAGTAGGTCGGTATAATAAATCTTTTCATTATACAGTATGTTCTTTGAACTGTAAACTTAATACCTCATTAAAATTCTTAAAACAGCAACTGTTAGCTTAGGGTAAAGGTAAATTAAAGTAGGGTCATATGAGGATATTAAAAAAAAAATGGAAATTTGTAACACACAAACCTGATGTAGTGTATACGGACGTCGCGGCAATGCACGTCAGTTTGAATCCACCTGCAATGAACCTGAGATTTTGCTAGTGGAAAACATCGTGAGGAAACCATAACATGTTGGTAAGGCTTTTTCTAAACGCAGGCTAGCTACCACTCTCAAGCTTAAAATCTGCCGCCAAACACATATAAGGTGTGTTCCGGCACTTGCACTTGAGAGCCAGTCCCTCCAAAATAAAGGCCGGTAACGCACCTGCGATTCCCCTGGTGTTGTGGGTGCCCTTAGGCGGCGGTGATCACTTACCTTCAGGTGACACGCTTGCCCGTTTGCCCGTTATTACATAAAAAATAATAATAATACTGCTAAAATTTTAATATAATATTTTGTACTTTTGACTTCTGAATTAAAATTTGGAAATACAAGGTTCGACATTACCGAAAATCCGTTATTTATTAACATTTAGGTGTTTCAGAAACCTCTGTGATGAGCCTGTGCATGACTAAAGAGTAACACGTCACCAGAAACGCACTCTTAGAGTGCGGGGAACTAACTCAATACCGAGATAAATATAATGGTAAACCAGAAAGATCTAGCTAGCCTCTTGAAAGATTTCCACTGCTAAAACTAGAGTACAGCATCATCACAAACGACAAGCGTATATAAACCTCAAGTTATAGAAACCTAGTTTTGGTACTCGATATCTATCTTACAGCTCAATGAACGCCGATGCTTCAATAAATAAGATTGTTGATTGTGTGAAATACGTTTATCACTGAATTAAAGCTACCTACTTTCCATAATTCCGGACGATTACCACCTAGGATGAAATTAAAACGTGCGAATGACAACCGCGAGCGCGGCGCGGAACGCACCGTTACCGGCGACACGGCACGCCTGGCCTGACATCTCGGGCTAACACCATGCATATTTACTTAGTAATGACAAATGAATACTACCAGGCTGCACACCTTCATCAACAAATTTGTAGTTCTATCTGTAAATATTCTTTTTCCAAACTTCATGATAGAGATCTATTATAAGGAACATTGATAAAAAACTTAGTATTACCATTGCTTTCATCTGTTTCCAGTAACCTTAATTATCTGAATTTAACTTAAAAACGACTATTTATATTATTTCTCAATTGGTATAATATAAGATTTTGTTAAATATTTAATAAATTGTTATTTCTTAGACAAATGTAGATGAAACTTTGTAAACAGTAAGATTATATAAATCCTTAAGTGAAATGTGTTTAAAAACGAAACTGTATTCAATTTAGTAATGGTTCTTAATAACACGTGTAACAAGAATCAACGTGAAATTGAACCCTTCTAGACGCAGACAAAACTTATATTTTAATACACGCACGCATTCGTACACGTACATGCATTTAAATTGACAATCAATTACACATTATATATAAAATAAAAATGAAAAAGAAAACATTTAAAATGAAAGCAACTGGGGTAAAAGAAAAAAAAACAAACTGTAATTATTAAGAGTAAAAAGAAATTACAATAGACTTGGAAGTAGTTAGACATAGAAGTACTAGTTTTTTATATATTATCACTGGTTAACAGATTTCAAAATTGAAATGTCTCGAAAGGTTGCCTGTTAAGAACTCGCGTTACGTAAGTAAGTAAGTAAGCGATACGGACGGCTAAGTATACACTTATGTTATAAATTATTGTTTAATTTTATGTATTGTCATGGTTTGCAATAAAGTTTATAATTGTTATTATTATTTGCCACTAAACAAATCAATAAGTATACATTATTAATAAAGTAAGTATCAATAAAAGGATATATGAGATTAATACTAATTATCACTGTAATAGAAAATGCACACAATTCTATTATTAAAAAAATAGCAGTTCTTTATGTATTATGTATAATTATAGGTATATTTAACAATGTACTGGATAACTCGATCTGTATTCTTACTTTCATGTTATCAGTTAGCGCATGACCAGCAACCAAACAGTCTACTATGCGCCACGGTAATTACTACTCTGCTTTATAGGACAGTGTAAATGATAAATTCAAGCAATTTACGATTAGGTAAAAAATCCTGTAACAACTTTGTATATCAACATTGCCTTCTCAATGTATTCTTATAAAGTTAATATATGTTCGCAAAGTCTTAATTATGCTAGAGCTTGTAAAAAATATTTTTAGATGTAAAAGGTTTATCGTTATAGTCACAATCTCACCTGATGTTAAGTAACGGCTTGGCTCAAGTTTGTGAACATGCTAAGCCTAGTGGAGAGACTAGCTTTCAAGTGCAACTGCCGGGACACACTTGTAGGTATATAGCGGCAGATTTTCTACTTGAGGATGGTAGCTACCCAGGCGGACGTTAAAAAAAGCCCTCCTACATTATTATTATTAGTCCTCCTATAGTTTCATCACGATGTTTTCCTTCACCGAAAGCTAAACCTTATTACAGGTGGATTTGAACTCACGACTCTTGACGCGGCGTCCATACACACTACCTACTAAGCTATCATCGTTTCATCAATATATATGAAGACATTTATATGAATAATATTGGTTTCTTTCTTATACATTTTCTAATATGAAAAAAACATAAACGTTCGTCTTGCATTGCATCTTCTGGTCGCTAATCCTAATATTTTTATATATAAAAATTTCGTATCACGTTCTTAATCCGCGATGAAATCTTAAACTAATGAACCGATTTTAATCAAATTTTGCACACTGTATGCAGTTTGATACAACTTGAGAGATAGGATACTTTTTATCTCGATAAGATATCATAACGCGATAAATGACGCTGTAGTCGATGTGATTAACTACTGTAAATGGCAGAACAAGGTCTGCTAGGTCAGCTAGTGTATTATAAAACCTAACATTTTTGTATAGAAAACTTGTAATAGTATAAGAAGGATTTTGTTAGTATAAACAAGGGATAATTAGTTTCAATATTCGCATTAAAACCATGCCAATCTTTTACAAAGGCTAGCTCATCTATCATATATTGTAGGTTTTTGCAAACATACAATAAATTATTCAAAACTCTAAAGTATGTTTCCAAAGCTTTTTATTCGAATCGCTTTAAGCTTACTAAAATGGTCTTCGCAATAAGTTTATGTTTTATTCTAGATTTGCATTTGATAAGATTTCGATATTAACTTTAATATTTACCAATTTCAACCTATTATCTACCAAAGCTTAATATCGGTATCAGTATGTCAGACCAGTATTTATTTAGGTTGTCACAAAAATTTCACAAATATGTAAGAGACTTTCTAGAGAGAACTTTCAATGTTACAAACATTCACAATCAGTTTCTGCCATCCAGTTTTTTTTACTGTAGTCTCATTAAATGCAATAAATAAAGACTGCAGAAAAGATAAATTAGATCTACTTAATTTTATTAAAAAAGTAAACGTAATCCAATAGTTAAATTCAATCCGTTAAATTCAGTCTTCATTCAGTGTACGCCAATTTCACACCTTGTAAAGCTAAGTATTTTTATTCGTACTTAACCGAAAATAAATTCGAGGAACAACGAAATGGTTTCCAAATACTGTGGAAATTGTTGTGGCAAACATTTAAATGAATTTCATTGCTTACTATACTTTTAAATACTTGCACTTTTTAGCCAAACGATGTTTGCTCAAGCACCTTATCTGTAAATCGCAGTTTACCAAAAAATTTTAATAAGTATACAAAAATTAAACAGAACTAAAGATTGTTTGGATTATGAGCAAATATAATAAAAAAAGTTAATGATGAGCAGATACGTGAGCAATAACAAGTACTGCTTTATAAGCTCATCAGACCAACAGCGTTAGTCAGTTCGAAAATTATTAACTAAGCACAATATAAAAATTATTATGATAGCTGGATGCTTTTAACTACAGTTGACCTTCGGGAATGCGGGAATAAATGTTAAAAGCCAATCTAATGGGAATTTTATTATCATATTTAGTCAACTATACAGAAAAATTGTGGATGAATAAATACGAGGCGGATAAAACTGTTACTTTTTTTTATGTACATGCGGCCGGTGAGTAGTTTTGTATCGCCGTGTACTTTTCGTATAATAATCTGTTTTTCTCTTATTTTTAGGTGTTTTTAACAACAGTTATATCAGTCCCATTATAACCTAAGATTACTAAAATTAAACTCTTTCGCACATCCTTTTTCATAAAATCATCTTTCACTGATTGCACATAGCATTTTTAGTGATCTAATTCGAAGAATTTACTAATATGCTATGAACATATCCATATCTAATTTATTTAAATGAAACTTGTTAACTAACTTGAACCTAATATTATTATTTATTTTAACACATTCCATTTAACAGTTATTAACATCTGTAGCTTCGCACAGATGGCTTATCTTGGTATTGTAGAAAAGTTGCGAAGTTGTTGCTTTAAGCCCCTTTATTTTCTTATAGTAATTATAACCAGTCTTTAATATATTAAACAAATTAGTGTTTATTCATGTACCTTTAACAATTATTATACCTTACAATTTACGAAACTTTTCATTTTCAATTCATTTTAGAGATTTGTTACACATAAAATAATAATATTAGGCTTATAGCATCTTTTGTAATGTATTCCTTTAAATTATTTACATACCTATTGAATCTTTAGAAAATCTTTTAACCTTTTCTGTGACCTCAGTAACGTACATCAAAATAAGACAATAGCAACTGCGGTAATCACATTTTGCCGCAACAAAAATATATGTTTCCTAGTAAGTTGTAAGGATGTATAAGCCACAATAAATAACTGTACCAGAATGTGAATGGTTAAAGACCTTTCGACCACATAGCATGTTTTGTGGCATTGTAAATTACTAGTAGGTACTGTAGGTCGGTGGCACTAAAGTGTAATTCACAAACTGCGAGTAATGTTGAGTAGAAAACTCTTATCGAAATATCCACTTTCCTGTGCCGTCATGAAGTCGATGTTCATAATTATCCTATCTCAGACAAGCAAATTAGGTAGTCCAACACAATTACAAAATACGAGTACTGTCGAGTAGACAGCTCATAATCCAGTTTCCTGTACAGTCGATCAGTCGAGTTTCATAAAAACTTTTGTCAGACAGGACCCATTATATAGTACGTTCTTGTGAACGGAAGTGTATTCTACCTGCGAGTAACGATTGATCGCAACTTCATACATTTTAATTTAAGCACATAAATATCGCGTTCATATCGGTTTTGTCAAACAAATCGGATGACGCAATAAAATGTTGTATATAAAGTCTATCCCCACTTCTGATACGGTTTTCGCGAGAAAAAGTAGCCTATTACCGTATCGAGGTTCCCATCTATATCTAATACAAAATTCATCATATGCATCCGCAATGATCCTTTCGGAGAGGAAAAACATCGTGAGGAAACCATACGGTGATAGAGCTTTTTCTATTGCCCAAGCCAAGTCGAAAAGCCCAAGTGCCGCGAAATACCTATAAGTGTGTTTCAGCAGATGCACTTGAGGGCCAGTCTCTTTACTAGGCTTAGCCTGCTCACCATCTTGACCCATATTGTCACTTAACATCAGGTAAGATTGTAGCCATAATGCTAAACCTATAAAGTATAAAAAAGTGAACCAGTATTTTCAGAGATTATTATCACCTTTATACCTAAAGTCACAAAATAATCTGTTTATAACATTAGTATAGTTATACATCATGACTACGCTCCTAGTTGTATCAGTAGTATATTACTCACAATGTTGGTTTGAATTAAGGTTACTCAAAAATATTTTTTTCAAGCAATTAATATAAAATAATCTCTAAGTACATATCGCTTTGTCCTTGCATACATCATATATTTGTATAAGTTGTTTAATTTAACCCAGTTCGCTAATGCTCGACACGTAAGTAATTGCATACAAATATCGTATTTGTGTTTCAAAAAATAAATATTAGAACAGATGGTTCATAATTGGACTGCAATAAATTGGAACACCGCCACGATGACGTGGTTAAATATAAAATCTAAAATATCATAAAATTGTCTCGTAATGTTGAGCTTGTTGCAGCTGTTCAAATGATTATATTTAGAAGCGTAGAAGCGGATAAGGCATGCTTTTTATTCCGTTCAAGCGTAGCGGGGTCACAGAACTAGTACAAACATAATTTTCTTGTTGCGTTTCGAATTTGTTTATTCCTATTGATTGTGAGTATTGTATTTTGGATAAATTGAATATTTATGTTAGTCGTGACCGTGGGAGTTAACAATTCAAACAATATCCTTTTCAGTTAATGCCTCTTCCTTGAAGTCCGAGTCATTTACAAATTCACGATAAGTCTGCAGTACAGTTTTGGACTGACTAGCGATTCATCCTGCCAATACTCGGTTTAAAATAAGTTTTTTTTTTAATGAAATGCTTAAAATATTAGACCACTTTTTTATAATATTAACACTATATCGGTAAAAACCTTCATAAGTAATATTATAAAAAGGAAAGATTTGTGTTTTTGTTTGTAACAAATAAACTCAAAAACTACGGGACCGATTTCAAAAATTCTTTCTCCATTAGAATTATTACCCCTGAGTAACATAGGCTATAAATCATACTAATATTATAAATGCGGAAGTGAGTTTTTTATTTGTTACGTTTTCACGCTTAAACCGCTGAATGGATTATGATAAATTTTGGTATAGAGCTAGATGCTAGCTTGGAGACAGTGATAGATACTTTTTCTCGCGAAAAATCTGTCAGAAGTAGGGTAAATCAGAAGTCACAGGCACAGCTAGTCCCTATATTCTCCATATACCCTCATAATAGACACATAAGTAATGAATTTCAACTATTAATAACAATTCATGTTAGATGTATATATGATGTGTGTGAGCGTGTGTATGTGATTATTCTTTTATATTTTTAGCTTATAACATTGTATAGAATTAATAGTTTTGTTTTATATTTTTGTTTTTGTTTCTTAATTTATGCATTTATTATTATCTAATATTTTATTGTTTCTAACTGACACATTCATGGCACTAACAGGATATCAATTTTGTAACTCGGTTTTGGTCGATTACCCGCGATACAGGATTTATTTCCTAGTGCGGGGATCAACAGATAATTTGTATGCATTGTGTTATTAGTTTATGTTAAATAAAGATATTTTTCTTTTTCTGTTTCTTTTCTTATATCTATTGATACTAATGTAGGCTCAGTGGTCGTAATTCAACCAATAAAATATTGGTAAATTGAAGACATCTTGTGAAGTTTGAAACAAAAACGAAACTGTTTAAATGCTCATCAATACTAACTACAGCAAAATAAAAAAATGTGTTAAACAGAGCCTCTAGGCAAGTTGTCTTTTTATACATTCGATTGCGTAAA
Source organism: Actias luna (assembly GCA_039707435.1). NCBI lineage: Eukaryota > Metazoa > Arthropoda > Insecta > Lepidoptera > Saturniidae > Actias > Actias luna. The sequence continues at coordinate 7,044,713 of JAZHAC010000002.1, read as the reverse complement.
GAGAAATAAACATATTGTACTGAATAACATTCTTATTTAGAATATCGTCAATTCATCTCAAAACTAAATCCCGTAATTATTAAAGGTGAAGCATGATTTGTTTCATTTTGAAGGCAAAGGTAACAAAATAGCAGACAAACGGCACTATAATAAAGTAATCGTAAATACTTATTAACGTAACTTCAATTTGATGCCTATCTACGTTCTGTACGTATCCTGTATTTGTTAAAAGTAAATTTTTTGATCAATTAATCACAACTATTATGTTAATAAGTTCTAGGTTGTACCCGAGTCGATCGCTTCTATCATACCCTAAATGTAACCCCCGCCATAGAGCAACGCTACTACTAACGTTAAGATGGGGACCAAAACCACTATTATTAAAATTAAAAATTCTGATGTTAATAAACACATCATAAAGTATCCTTTAGATTTATCGCGTTTAGATGCTCTAACTGCTAATAGTAAAGACGCCAAATTATTAATACGTTCTAATCATGAGATTTAGTGGTAAAATACATAGTCTATTTAGTGTTTATAATGTCATTCCATAATTTTTTATTTGTTTTCAGTTTGCGCTCATGATTGTAGGAAAAGATAACTATACCAAGCGGCAGTACCCGGTGGTTTTGTATAGCAACACACGATAAAAACTCTCTTTAGGTTTTCATGTTTGAAGATGCGTCAGTGTACATCCAGCGATTATCTGTGTCCGCGACTTCGCGTGGAATTAAAAATGATGTAATAATTTTTGCCCGTTTTTGAATCTTTTTTCAGTACAGCTTTGCTCCCATTGGAGAGAGCGTGATGTTCAATAGCGTAAAGCATTTTCCAATTACTTTTTCTATCAAACACAAAGAGACTTTTTGTATTCCGATTGGTAGTTTCTAAGATTAGGGCATTCAAACAAACATATAAACTTTTCCGCTTTATATGTTAGTATAGATACGATCAATGAATTACTGATCTGTCGTTGAGCCACGTCGTTTTTTCTTATCATATTTATTATGATACGTAATGCGTTATCACTTTTCTTGCCATATCGACCACATAAAGCAGTAAAGTTTGGCATTATGAAACTTATTCTCAATTAGTAAAATCTCGTTAACATTAGAGGTAAATTATAATTAGCTTATTATAAGATGTAGAGATTAATAATGTTAGATAAATAAATGTCGTTGTAAAACAGTAGCATAATACAAATTTAAATGAAAACCATAAATAATAAATAAAGGCTTTATTGTGCCGATAAAATTATGTGTATATATAGTTTATATCTATATAGAATTGGTTTTTCGAGAAAACATTGCGATTTAGGTAAAATTATGATAATGTCTTTACTTTGGTAATCGTTTTGTTAAGACATTGAGCAACGCACTGTCGTCCTGATCTGGTTATTTATAAGGAACAAAATTGAGTTGCTTTTCATTTGACATTTAAAAATATTTTTTTCCCTCTAAACTTCATTATTACCCATTGAGGTTTTAACAATTTATAACTTCAGGGTAATCACTAATTCATTTAAAATATAAAATTCACCGCGGCATTCGTTATAGACAAAAAAGTCTCTTTCCATCATAAGAGTGAATAGGTAAATAAGGAAATGGCTACAAACATTGCCGAGGAGCAGGAGACCCGATTCTAAAGAATAAAAATATAAGGCCTTAAAGTTACCGTATCAAAGAATTACCCTAAGAGAGTACATAATTACTTTATAAATGTACTCCCAGAAATCGTATTATCTAGTTAAAATTTGGTAGAATATCTAAGCGATTAATTCTCTTAATAAATCTTCCGTATTTTGGCCAATCCAGCCGAGCAAGCCCCTTCACAGGTTTAGCTTACCTAACAAATTGGGTCGTATCGTCACTTAAGAACAAGTGAGATTATCGCCATAACGCTAAACTTTAACAATAAAAAAACTCCTGTCTTTTTATTACAACTTTCTTTCGAATTAGCCAAACCCTTCAAACGTGAGGTCCATCATTGAATCCTCTAGCTTTGTTATTTAGATTTTTCAATAAGATCGTCAGGATGTCATAATATTTTGAATGTAAATGATCATTATATTAACCAAAAATACAACAAGATCGCTTTATACATAGATAGGTAATACACACATCCCAGCAATTATATTGCTTACCTAATTGGTAAATAGAAAAAGCATAAAAGAACCGTGATAACAGTAAGCGTATTTAATTGAAAACACAATAGTGCCACACTATTTAACAAAACGAATAGTCTTCGTATTTCACTTACCTCGTAGTTACCACCATTTTAAACTAAGTGATTCACTTAGCAGGACGCACTGCGGTCTATGCAGTCATTGAACACTACACTGCTATAAATAATAAAATAGTTTAAATTATTAAACAAAAAGTTTCACAATAGTTTAATGACGTTTTATCACGCGTGTGGAAGTTCGCAAGTTTTCAAACGCTGTTGTTTCAGTTTTACGCGCGTCTTACTCGAACGTCGACCGTCAAATGGTGGGACGCAGCCTCCACTGTGCCTCTTCATCCGCGAAATACCTCCCGTACCTTGGACGATTCGGTTACACTTCCGCTGTAAGCCAAAGCCGTGGATTCCGAACGACCAATAGTCGAAAGAAAGCGGAAAGTTTTCTTTTGTTTAAATTCTAATCGCTACCTAAATTTAAAAAATGTTCATATTGATTACGTATACGTATTATCATTAGACATGCGTATCTAATGTCAATTTGAACATTCTTATGTCATTGTGGTGAAGGTACATAAGTACGTATATCGAATAAGATTTTCATATCAGTATTTTCAAACCCTTGAACAAAGCCCCAAATTGTTATTTAACAACTTATTTTTTTTTATATCTTACATTATATTTTACGTGTTGTTTATAACATAAGCAAGAATCAAAAATAACTGCTACACTTAAAAAAAAGTAATATTTTTGGTGATTGACAACCATAAACATAGATATATATGGTAGTGAAACACATACCAAAATTATTTCTATAATTTTATAAAATATTCGTAAACACTTATGAATCCATAAATATAACCTTTTAAATTTTTAATTTAATGTAGTTTCCTACTTGAGAAATAATATTCCATATCAGATTATTGATTCCAGTAATTACCTCATTCAAATTTACAAACTTTACCTATTTATAACATTAGTATATCAATAGAATCAAGTTATAAAAACTAAATCCGTTATTAATTGGTATGACATATGCGGTAATACCTAAGCGAAAATTGACACCTACGAGTAATGTATGAACAACATATATGATCATCAAATCATCAGGCAAATTATCAACTTGAGGGTGGTAGCTAGCTAAGCGGGCATTAGAAGAAGCCCTTCTACCATGCTAAGGTTTCATCACGATGTATACCGAGTACTCAAGCTCATTGCAGGGATTCGAACTCACGACTATTGTCGCGGCGTCCGTACATGCTACCAATTAACTATAATCGCTGTTTTCTAAAATAAAGGTCTTTTGTTTTTTTTAAAGTCAAGGTTTAGCGTTATAGCCATAATCTTACCTGATCTTAAGTGACGATACGGCATAAGTTGGTAGACACGCTAAACCTGTGGATGAACTGGCTCTCAAGTGCAACTGCCAAAACATACCTATTCGTATTTGGCGGCAAATTTTCAACTTGTGTTCGGTATCTAACCAGGCGGGCATTATAAAAATCCCTACCACCATGCTATGGTTTTCGCAAGATGTTTTCCTTCACCGAAAGCCCAAGCTCATTGTTGATGGATTTGAACTCACGTCCCTTGACGCGGAGTCCGTACACACTACCACTGACTATCATCGCTTCAACACCATCAATACTTACTTTACACCATTCAAAAAAAAATCTTAAACTATTAAGGAAATATAAATACAGTTAGAACAAACCTTAGGCAATGAACTCGATGCTATGTGAAATGGATAGATATGAAACTAATATAGTAGACTTAAGATTTAGCAGCTACCGCCGACGTCTTTTTACGGTACATAAAAATGATATATGTTAAAGGGAAAATAATACATTCCTGTACATATAGCGTAAAATGTAATTAATTTACATAACAAATTGACAGAAAATAGTATTAAAAAAAATATCCTAAAAAATATTGTCTCTAGGTCAATTTCATGCCAGGATTTATTTAAGCACTACACAACTCTTTCACAGACTTTGTTATTCACAACTAACGGAACACTGAAGCGCATAATTCAGTTCGCTGAAATCATAGCACAGTCCAAAAATTATTAGGTATTTACAAGCTTCACTGGAAATTTGATTGACAAACGGTTTTGTTTTAATAGAGTAAGTGAATAATCCTCTCCATCTTCAGAATTAGATTAAAACCGACTACCAAAGATGTTATAGTAACCACGACGATCGTTATTTTCATGGGCCTGTGAATAATATTTATATTAACACCAACACTCTTTAAAACATTAAAGAAAAACAGCCTATTCATGCTATTTCGCAGTACTTTATTGCAGTATGATGTTGTTCATTATTTTCTTTCGAGTCGAGTCTAGTTTACAGATAAGTAGCTCTGTCTGTGACTTCGTTCGCGTGGAACTAAACATTATTTTTTAAACTAATTACTTCATAATTTTTGACCGTTTTTGTAACTTTTTCCAATGCTCCTATTAGTGGTAGCGTGAAGTTAAATAGTGTAATAAAGCCTTCCATAATGACTGCTCTATTAAACACAGAAAGATTAGCGCGTTCAAACAAACAAACATATTTTTGCAAATTACATATTCATTAAAAAATCAACATTTTCATTCGAGGACACTGTGAAGGTGTACGCACTTATTTTTATACTATCTATATTTCTTGTTAAAATTTACAAAATATATTCTTACAAATGCTTCGTACATATTTCTCTTCAAATAAATGTCACATTAAAATATATTAATTTATTAATAATTTGAAAACTTTCACGATATAGTACGTTCGATCACGAAACACAAGTTAAAAACTAATACAAATCGTTGACCGCAATCAATTCGACTATATTTCGCCATGGTATTTGTAAGCCATCACAGTAAAGCTACTGTCAATGTCTAGCAGTAGGATCTCGCATTTATTTTCCGTCCTTCATATAAGATACTACCCTCTATATTTAGCATCCTAATAACATGATAGCTGAAATACATAGTTTATTCGGAACAAATGTTAACAAACTGACGTGTTTTATTTAAAAAAAAGGAACTAACCCATCGGCATTATGGAAGTACAAAACACTCCGGAGTGTATAGTAAACAAGTTGCATATAGCAGTAGATGAGGTAGTAAAGAGCTAACGCTGATGCAGTTACAGAAAGTTGAACAAGTTGAACTACGTCTGTTAAAACCTGCCAAGATCTCCACGGTACCGTCTGCAACAAATACCAAATCCTTATCTATATAAATTAAGATTATGATTAAGATTAAGATTAAGATATGTTGTTCATTGTTCACTTGAGAACGGTTGGGCAGATATGACAATTTATATTAGGGTGCTAATGAGTTCAAGACTATTTTCATAACCCTGAATTTAGATATCGGACCGAATTGTATGCATAATCCTGCTTTGTTATGTTTGTTATGCTCGTAGTCCTGGCAAAGTTTTCAAGAAAAAATATTAAGATAAATAAATTTGTAATCGAATTATTCACCACTGGAGCTAAAAAACATCTCCAGGTTCACTTAATTTATTTATATGAAATAAACTAATTTGAAATTTGCAGATATAAGCCTATAATTTTTGCAGGTCGAAACTGGGGAAGTTTATGTAATAAAATAAAATTTATTGAATTCGAGTAAGAATTATAAACAAAAAAAAATACATTCATTGAATTACATTAAAACTGCACAAATATACTAAAATAGAAATCATATACTCTATATGCTTTATGGTAGCTGGCTACGGTTTGTTAATTTACAAGGAAGTTAATCCTTTCAAAACGTCAAGAAAATAATACCAAACTATAAACACGTATCCGGGTTTAAAATTACATTTTTTAAGCTGCGACTGCAATTAACTTGCGGCGAAACGTCGTTAATGATCCGTGGTTAATTATTTGGCTTTCCTATTTGCTACAAATACCTGTTCCAACATTTGATTGAAAAAATTTAATACAACCTGCTAGTGATTTTCTTAATTATGAATATTATTCTATGTTGTCTCATGTTCCCAGTTTTTAAAACTAATTGATTAACACGGCAATGTAATTAGGAACATTACAACTTCAATGAAAACGTCAAAACAGGAGCGGAAGGAACAGTCACAGCAAATATGATATTTTCTCCTACTCTCAATCTAAATATAAATTTTATCTATGCCATAGCGAATTCTGTTTATGTTTATTTTTTGTAATGATGTGTTCGACGTCGAATGTTCAAAAAACTTTAAGTCAAAAAACATATATAGATTCTTGCATGCGTAATAGAACAGCTCTTTTAACACTTAGCCGGTGGCATAATATGATGTAGAATGAAATCCTAAAAATGAAGACATTAACCCACCAACACAACTTAAAGTATACCTACATAAAACATAAAATTCATTACTGTACTTGGTCTTAACCTAGAGAGATAATAATCAAAACACTTTAATTATTGTTGATATGAACATTAAACACATTACATGTCGGTAACCTTATTTATATTAATTGTATGTTCCTCAAATAATTAAGTTAATACATTTATATATTAAAATTATGTACTTCCTTCCGATATTAATTAATTTTTTCAATTAATTTTCAATTAATCTTTGTAATGGGTAATACAATTAAGCAAATGTACACCATAGAGTTAGATGCCTTAAAGGAAATCCACAGAATGTCCAAGTAATTCACAAAAATAAGAACATAGCATGGAAATTTACAGGAAAGTTCAAATTATAATTAAATCAATTATACTTACTAATCCTTACTTAATCTATATTAATATTATAAAGCGGAAAAGTTTGTTTGAATGCGTTCATCTACCAGTCGGATTTTAAAATTTATTTTTGCCTTTTATATCGTAATCATGAGAAAAGACTATTTAGCATCCCGCTACCACCCATAGGAGCAAAGTTTTATTGAAAAAAATACAAAACGGTTAAAATAACTCAATAAATTTTTAGCTACACTCGAACGAAGTCACGGACACAGCTAGTAATATTATAAATACGAAGGTGAGCATTTTTATTTGAAACGCTTTCACACTTAAAACTTAAACCTAAATTGAATCGATTATAATTAATTTTGATATAAAAATAGACAGTTATAGGCTACTTTTTCTCGCGAAAACTTATAATCATTGGGGTATAGACGGATAAAATTTCTATTAAACATTTTATTGTGTCATCCATTTTGATTTAAACTTTCAAAAAAACTTGTTTATAACTAATAATTAAATTATGCATATTTGTAAAGCAAACTACTCATAAAAAGGGGTGGAAAGGAGTTGTAAAGGTAATATAGAAAAATCGTATTCATTAAACTAAAATTTGGCAAGTATATAGGGAGTTGATAGATAGTAGAATTTATATTACCTGTATTGGCTAACATCCTGAAATAAATACATTAATGGTATTTGTACTAATGATTTCCGTATCGATCGACAATCAGAATTGATTCACAAAATCAATATTTAAACGATCGGAGCTGTGGCTAAAAGGTAGTTATAATATACCTATATCATTATTTAAAATAAAACACATTTCTTGTTATCATTATCAAAAACTGCATTAGTCCTTGTGTGCAGTGATCTCTATTAGCGGGACAATAGTGAGGTCGCTGGTTCCGTGCCAGCTCGACTTGAAAAGACAAGCATGTATAGTATAACAACCGTTCGGTGATTATAATACAAGCTGAACTTATTGTGAAATGAAGTAGCCATATGAGATTTTATTTTTTAAATATTCTGAAATTTAATTATTCTGATTACCGTTCGAAAAGTAAAAAACACACTAGGTTACGTAACACTACAAAATCTTATCTTCAACCCGCTGGGAACACCGGTACTTCGGGGTTGAACGCGTCACGATCCTTGGATGGATACTATCTCCATTCACGAGAACCATTACCGTATCCTTTACTCCTATGCCGAGCCTCTACAGGCGAATCGGCTTGTTTTATAACATTGTTATCGCACCATCCAAGGTAGTACTATAATCTCGATAAGTCCAACTTGACGAGAACGTAAAACTTAACGCAATACACGGTATTCTTTTACGGCTCTTTTACTATTCAATTAAACATACGAATATTTGTTTTGTATTAAAATGGACCATTCGTAGTTAATAGAAAAAAAATATAATTACCTACCACTTTATGTTTATCTTATAAAGTAATTAAAGAGAAATAAAGAAATAGTACGGAATTAAAAAAAAAACCGTAACGTTTTCCTGACAAATTACCAGACGTTCACATAATTCATATATGGGTGCCTACTTGTTATGATCGTAATATAATTTAGCACTTTATTTATTTTATTATTATTATTATTTTATTAACACTTTATTAGCTTTAATTTGAAATGAATTTTTCCAATCTGGTTTATTCTAATTATTTTAAAAATTAAATAAAATAAAATAATATTGAACCTAGAGGAGTTCACTTCTAAGTGCAAATATCAATGCAAACGCACTATTCTTTAATATAAAAACTTACTGATGTTAGATTGTTCAATCAAAAGTAGTATTGCAGTGTGATAGGTAATGATATTGTTTCCGACGGAATCGGGACCACCCGTGGTGTCTTCTCGCCATAGGTCATGTTTATGTATGTCGCGTTCTTGGATCAGCCGTAGTATACCCAGTAATACCCAAACTGCACGGTAACAATCTAAGTGGGTAACACTATGTGCATAGTGATAAGCTTAACATTCTGAATCTCGAATCTCTTATAGTATTGTCATGTTTGCCAAAAAGCTTGCATGCCGGTAGCGTTATATTCCTAATCACGGTACATCCGGCCAGTTATGTTTGAATATAAAATATGTTGGTAATTGTTTTTGGCGGGATATTGATATATCATTTTCTGGTTTGTATTGTAATTCATAAGTTTACACTATTACTAAACTATAGAGACGTTCGCACAATTGTGTAAAATCACACTTTGAGTAGTAGCAAGGAGATGGGTATTTATATTTATATAGTATATACCATGTACGATATTTTTTGCTTACACGCAGTTTTCTAATGTCCTAGATTGCTGTCATGCTCAAGTTGAAAATTTGTCACCAAATAAACCTATTGACGTTTTCTGATAGCTTCATTTGAAAACCAATTCCCCCACCAGGCTTAGCAAGTTACTATCTTGGGAAATATCGTCACTTAACGTTAGTTTAGACCGTGACCAAATATTATAAAAACTATTAAGAATACAAAACAACATATACGAACAAAAAAAATATTGCAGAGATTGGACATGTTTATGCAAACAAGAATCACTTTTTAGATATTTATTTTAATAAACAAATGTACCTGGTACATTATAATAGATAACCTTTTTCTATTTCAATCGGCATTTTTTTGCCGAATCCACTAAGCATAATAAAACATTTATTTAAATTTCGAATGTGTACGAAACTTTTTACCACTTGGGTTGTGAGTTGGTTCTATTTTGCGTGACCAAATCCATTTCAGGGTGAGTGACATTTGGACATTTTGGCATTAGTACCGACATATTAGGCGTGTTTTTCGCGGTAAATGACAATGTGATATTGTGTTTTTTAACTTTTATTTTTGTAGTGAACAAAATTATTACAGAATAATTTCTGGTATTTCGTTAGTATCTCTTATTAAATAGTTCTGTTAATAAACACAAGGTACGATGGAAAAATGAAACAAAGATCTGGTATCTGTACACCTATATATTACCTTTTTCGTCATTTCATTACTTCTTTGTGGAGGATCTTCGTTCGTCGGCATATTATTCCGAACCAATTGCGTATAACAAGTAGTGATGCTAGTATTATCAAACTGCAAAAGATGATATTTTTACTTATCACAGTTTACTATATTAGCCTTTCGAACAGCTTTAAACGATAGACTAAAAGCAAGACTTTTTTGTTAGTATATCATGGTCAAATAACGGCTCTATGAAAGATGGAAAACACATTACTGTTCTGAAACAATTACTAAAATCGGAAGATCAGCGAGTTACTTGTATCGACAGTAACTATTGTTGTACCGCCTTTTTCAAGTGGAGAAATGCAGTTACGCATTGTGGTTCCCCGAGCCAAGATAAGCGGGACTCGCCCGATACTACCTCAAGTTGAAAATCTTACCTATGGGTGTGTTCTGGCAGCTGCACTCAAAGCCAGTCCGTCCATTAGGCTTGGGATATCCATCATCTGGGACCACATTGGCACTTAACATCAGGTGAAAGTGTGGTAAAGGGTGGTCTGCGGAAGTGGTCTCTCGGGGAGATAGGCTCTCGAATTCGGGAGGACCGGGTTCGAAGTTCCGTCAGCTCTACGCGGGGGTCGTGCGGAGCATGGCTGCCTACGGGGCACCGGTGTGGGTGGACGCCCTCAGCTCCACAAACGTGCGCTGCGTGCAGCGCAGCGTACGGTGGCGCTAAGGGTGATCCGCGGATACCGCGCGGTGTCCTCGAGGGCAGACTGTGTGCTCGCCGGCTCCCCGCCGTGGGAGTTGGAGGCGGAGGTACTCGCCGCCGTGTATAACTACACAACGGCAAGGAGGAGGGATGGTGGTGGGCGCCCATCTCTTGCAGCAGTGCAGGAGATGAGGCTGGTGGCCCGCGCTACTATCATGCGGCGCATGGCGGTGGACCTGGCAAATGCGCGTTATGGTACGTACACCATAAACGCCATTCGCCAGGTCCTCAAAGAATGGTGCCACCGGAGGTTTGGCTCCCTGTCATTCCGGCTTGTGCAAGTACTATCCGAGCACGGTTGCTTCGGATGGTACCTGCATAAGATCGCTCGAAGGGAGCCAACAGCTGCCTGCCACGAGTGTGGTGCGGCGGAGGACACTGCGCAGCACATTCTTTCTGAGTGTGCTGTGTGGTCTGAGCCGCGCCGCACTCTAGAGGTGGCGGTCGGGACGGACCTCTCGTTGTCGGGTGTGGTGAGAGCCATGCTTGGCAGCGAGAGTATTTGGAATGAAGTGGCCTCCTTCTGTGAAAGGGTTATGTCACAGTAGGAGGCTGCGGAGAGGGCCCGTGAGGCAAATGCCCACGCACACCCTCTCCGACGCAGAAAAACGGGCGGCAGGAAGGGCCGGTTTGGTGGGTCTGGGGCCCACCTCCCATTACAAAAGCACCAGTCCGGCAGAAGGATAGGGTAGCTTGCCAGGCTGCCAAGATGAGGCCCGGCTTAAGATCAGGCTGGGCCGGTCGCTGGGGTGACGCGGTGATTGCCAAGCACGGACCCGTGTCACCCCAGAAAGGCGACAGATGGCCGTGGGGTTTTAGTGGGTATTCCCGGCGGCTAGCGCCGGGCGAGTACCACATACCCCTCCTAGTCCCACCGGGCTGGGAGGGGATCAATAAACGCGTTTCCCCACATAAAAAAAAGGTGAAAGTGTGGCCACAACGCTAAACCTGTAAAGTATAAAAATCTTAGAGCTTCCTGTCAAAAATTACGGTAAAATGTAGGTAATTTAATATTTTACTGTAACTTGTAAAAATATTTAGGGAAATATTTAAGCATAGCTCGCACAGGAGTTATTGCGACAACTCTTGTTTTCATTGATTACGGTATCCGTCAAACCAAATAGCATTTCCTACTAACAACTACATGAAAAATAGCAAACCCACGGATCGACTGAATACTAAATCTGCATCAAGATTAAAATAAAAAAATCAATATTAAAACAAAGAGTAACATTCCTCCTATTATGAACTCAATTTACGGCAACAAACTATCCGACCCATCCCATTTATTAAGAACACATATCTCTATTGCTATTTATAACTGTAATTCTATATTTAATAAGGTATAATACTTTGCTTTATGTATAACTCCTTTTTTTTAATTTGCCAGTATCGTGAAAAATTAAGCGAGGTGCGTATAGAGGTATAAGTTTCAGAAACCCTGTCTCCTATAACATTTGAACCATAGACCCATTGTTTCCGTTACATACTATGATGGAATATATACAACAAAGTTAGTAAGTTTGAAGTCATTGAAATGAAATTTAAAATGTTAAGTCATATCAATTTGTAATCTTATAAATATAATTAGCCTAATCAATATTTTAGACCGTAACTGAAATTAAAAACTCATAAATTCACCTTATTATTAGGTTCAATTGACTCAGGTGAGGGTGGAGGTGGCGACGGAAAAGATTTCAAGATCTGTTTTAACTTATCACTGGTTCTAAAACAACCACATTGGCGTCTCCAGTGCAAAAAATTATTGTCTGAATTCTGCTCTCGCTTCTTATCCTGGTACCTATTTACTCGAGTGTGCATCATTTGGTAATTTTCGCCACTAAAACATAACCGCGACGATCCAGGTCGCGGTTCATGATTAGTTATATCGTTGAACGACACTGAAAATAAAAGCGATACTAATATAATAAAATATGCTCTTGTTAAAAATATACATTTTCTAAAACACCTAGCTATTCTACCTATCTTTAACTTTTATAATCACAAATATTTACAAAATCGCATAGCATTGTAACGCAAATATACATTGTACGCATAAAATAGTATATAAAAAAACAGTACTTAAGGGCTTAAGAAACTACTAAAACTGGTTATAATAAAAAAATAGCCGAGCTGTTTCTGAATTTTACAGTGTCAATTTCTTTTATTCACTATAGTTAAACTTATTATAGTTTATAAGTAATATTAAGTACGCTTAATAACGATTTATACAAAATCAAATGGCAATGGTCGCTACTGATAAAACAAGAAATTTCTAAAAATTAAACATTTTTATTTTAAACCTGGAAGAATCAAATACAAATTTAAATTAACCAGTTAAAATTCAACGAAATCGAATTAAAAACTTACTCTGGCTTAATTTCAATATGGGAATTGATATTGCTTTTAGATAAAGAACATATGATTCTGAAAAAGTGAGCAATATAATATGTATAGGTATTTTTACATAGCATTGGAATTGATTCAGTTTACATTACACTTAGTAAAAGAAATAAATAGTTCTGAAATGAATGCAAGTAAATGTCAAAAAAAGTTATGACATCTTTCAATAAAATATAATGGCAGGTAATATGAAATTCCATTTTTTTTTAAATAATGTTAATCATATTTGTCAAAAGTTTGATATGCCTTCTATAAATACAGATTCAGGTATATACCTATGTATAATATTTAGATATATACACCATATCTTTCTCCAAGTTCATAATTTATTTATAAAATGTTGTTTGATATAAAAGTAGATATAAATAGAATTGCGCAAAAACTTTAAAAAATCTTAAACTAAAATAAGCAAACGTATAGTTTTTATGAGCGAATTGTATTCAATATTGGCCAAATTAAGACAATATTTATTTTGTTATATACATTTTCAATAATCTATTATGTATTTTTTTTTCTCCTTACAGTAACACTTTTTTTAAACCTTATGCCTTATTATCACTCATTGGCATGGTGGTAAAGCTTATTCTTGTGCTCTTCTGGCTAGCTGCAACCATCAAGTTGAAAATCTACCGCCAAATAATATTAGGTGTGTTCCGGCAGTGGCACTTGAGAAACAGTCCCTCCTATAAAGGCCGGCAACGTACTTGCGATTCCTCTGGTGTTGTGGGTGTTCATGGGCGGCGGTTACTATAAGGTGACATACTTACTCGTTTGACCCCTATTCCATAAAAAATATTTCATATATTATAAACTATCCCTACCTGCGACTTAGTTCGCTGGTAGCGTTATGTTAAATGGTCTAAAGCCTTTTTCAATTATTACTCTATAGAAACTATATTTTAGAAATCTAACCAGTAGTTGTCTAACCAGTAGATTTGTGCGTTCATACAAACAAACAAACAAACTTTTCGGCTGTATAATATTTATATAGATATATTTCTATGTACTTAACTCACAACGAATCTCAGCTGCAACTCTCAGTGGGACTAAAACTGAGTAAACGGCATAAGAATGAAACCATCGATAAATTACTAATCTCTCGATTTGGCATCACTCTGTACGAATACGATAAAAAAATGTATTAGTAAACCTCATAATATCAGGCATCCGCAAAATCAAACGTGGTATACAATTATGAAGGAGTTTCGTATCATAAAAGTTGGAAAGTTCATATAAAGGACTACGTGTTTATCATATGATTTAAAATTTCAATATAACCAGGGAACGATATTCTTATACTCAAGGATGAATTAGCCATTGTATTAAAATTTAGAAGTGATTATAGCTCAGCGGTAGTGCGTACGACTTCGCGTCAAGGGAAGTGAGTTCGAATCCAACCGCTTACAATGAGCTTGAGCTTTCGGTGAAGGAAAACAGAGTTAGGAAACCATAGCATGGTGGTAGAGCTTTGTCTAATACCCACCTGGCTAGCAACCAACCTCAAGTTGAAAATCTGCCGCCAAATACCAATAATAATAGGTGTGTTCCGACAGCTGCACTTGAGATCCAGTTTCTCCACATGTTTTTAGCATGTCTACCAACTTGGGCCGTATCATCACTTAAGATCATGTGAGATTATAGCCATAACGCTTAAAATTCACTATAAAAAAATGTAAACGCCATAGGCCGGGAAGCTGCGTTTATGAGATATTCTGCACCTAGCGGAATAATCAAGTATGTGTGAACTTCTTAGACGTATGGTTTTTATCTTCTCGTTTAATTTTTCATTTGGTGCATAACTGTATTTTTGTACTGTAGGTTTGTTTTGTTTATGTTGATTTACAGATTCTCGATTCATCCCAGCTCTATCATTAACCTTTGAATGCTTGAATAAAATTTAAGACGTGAATCTGTCTAATGAAAATCTCATATTGAAATTAACTTTTCACTTATATGTTGAACAGAAATAGATTTTTATATTAAATGATCCGAAGGGATTGTAACTGCTTTTTCTTGTTAAAATTGACCAGTAACCTGTATATAGAAAAATCAGATATTTGCTCTTAGATAATAGTCTTGTTAGATGTTCTTTACAGACCATAGTAACATGTTGCTTATGGTCAGATTGAAATACACGAGATATGAAAATTAGGCTACGTTTGAGTAGATTTCGTGAGAAATTTACTACAATTATGTTCGGTTCATTCCGCATTACGTTATAACTGTCGGTTATGCCATGACTTCGTAACATGCTCTTGAAAATTGATCTCTTCATGCAACACTACAAAGCACGATGCAAATGTATATTAACGGTTTTATCTGCTACCGTTGCACCTGAGTGTTTTTTATTAAGACTAGTGGTCGCCCAGTTGTCGAAATTCTACCATAAATAATATTCACTCAGCGCACGGTGGCATCGAGGGTAATCCGAGGGTACCGCGCGGTGTCTTCGGCGCCGGCTACGGTGCTGGCTGGCTCCCCACCGTGGGAGCTGAAGGCTTTTCTCCTTGTTACCGTGCACAAAGACACGGTGGTAAGGAAGGCGAGGCACGAGCTTCCAGCTCCCGCAGAAATTGAATTAAGAAGAAGGAGTTCTCGCACCGATTTGATGCGGTCCTGGGCGGAGGACCTGGCGGACGAGCATTATGGACAATACACCATACACATAGGTGTAGCAGGGGGCATGGCTCCCTAACGTTCCGTCTTGTGCAGCTGCTATCCGGGCATGGATGCTTTGGATGGTACCTGCACAGAATTGCGCGCAAAGAACCAACCGCCGTGTGCCACGAGTGTGGTGCGGCGGAAGATACTGCGCAACACACTAGCCGAGTCTGTTGCATGATCCGATCCGCGCCGCACTCTGGAGGCGGCGGTGGGAACGGATCTCTCGCTGCCGAGCGTGGTGAAAGCCATGCTCAGCAGCGAGAGATCGTGGAACGCAATGATCTCCTTTTGCGAGACAGTTATCTTCTCAGTCATTCTCTCCGACACAGACGCCTGGGTGGCAGGAGAAGCCGATATGTTCGTGCCCTTCCGCCACTCTAAGCCGGACTGCGTGGGGCGGGTCGGGGGACCCGCCTCTCACTGCCCCAGTCCGGCCGTTTGAAAGGGCAGTTCGCCAGGCTGCTCGGACGGGGCCCGGCTTACCACCAGGCCGGATCGGTCGCTGGGGCAACGCGGTGATTGCACGCACAAACCCGCGTTGCCCCAGGAAGGCGATAGACGGCCGTGGGGTTTTAGTGAGTATTCCCGGTGACTAGCACCGGATGAGTCCCACATAACCTTCCTAGTCCGCCTGGGTTGGGAGGGTATGCGTTAATGCATTTCCACACGATAAAAAAAAAAAAAAAACGTTCTTACATTTTGCTACAATAAACTAAACATGAAAAAAGTTCAGTGGTTCAAGTGCTATTTTGAGTGTGGTGCATTATTACAAAAAATTTCAGTATTCATTATACAAGTTTTATAAGTCTGATAACATTAAAAAAGGTTTATTCATGGTTTGATAGGTCTCATAGGAAAATAATAGTAATTAGTCAAGAGCTCGTAGTTTCGATTCTCTCTTATGACTAATACCTAATTATTTTGTGAGATTGCATATCGGTTGTGTGTCTGAATATTCACATGTGTACCTATATCAGATTTTTAGTTAGAATATTTTTATCTTTTATATTTTATGTGTTTAGCGTTTTGGCCAAAATCTTCCCTGGTATGGAAGTACATACATACTTTATTTTGGGCTGTAGAGTTAAACGACTTTGCTGTGCATTGCGTCCCTATATTATTAATAGTTCGTTTTATATAATTGTTCTGCAAGCCGTTCCCGGAAGCTGAGACTTTCATTGTTAAAATAGAGCACGATAGGATGACATTATAGGGCCGACCACCAAGCGGTCGTGCTCCGAATCGAATATTCCGTGTCAGGTCATTCACTTGCTAGATTCACTTCAATAGTTGCCTTACTCTACATAAAACGAAGCGAATAATTACGATCAGGAGCGTATTCGTTGATAAGTTTAACACGCATTAACTAAATTATCGTTACACTGTTTTGTATTTACACTATATACGTAATTTACCAAAACTTAAATTCTATAAGACTTGTGGTACTGCATACTGACTAACGGCAGTTGAATTCTATTAAATTACCAAATATGTATTATTATACTTATATTAAGTAGGTAGATATTGTAAACAATATTTAAAATCGTCCACAATGTACAAAAAAAATTACCAGAGCCACCAATCATAACACTTGCCTGGTGTTATATAATGTTTTAAAAATTGACAATGCATGATGATTTTGTTGAATAAAAAATAGAAACTAGTCTGCACTAGACTCGAATTTTTTGTACATTATGTCTAAAAAAGACAATGTAGATTTTTGCGCCAAAGGTAAAGACTACCTTGGCAGGTACAAAAAAGTTGACAATTGGGTTAATATTTAAGGAGCTGCTGCCCATGGACGACTGCAAGAAATACGAAACCAAATCCCGTTCTCCAGAAAGTACAGTGTGGTAAGTAGGGTCACCGTGGGAGTTTTTTTTTTTTTTAATGGAAAAGGGGGCAAATGGACAGGAGGCTCACCTGATGGAAAGTGATCACCGCCGCCCATGAACACCTGCAACACCGGAGGGCTCGCAAGTGCGTTGCCGGCCTTTAAGGAAGGAATACGTTCTCTTCTTGAAGGTTCCCAAGTCGTAACTGTTCGGAAAGACCGCCGGCGAAAGCTGGTTCCACAGAGTGGCTGTGCGAGGTAGGAAGTGCCTTAGAAATCGCACTGTTGTGGAAGGCTGGACATCTAGGTGGTGTGGGTGAAATTTTTTGTTTTGACGCGATGTCCGATGGTGAAATTCAGCGGCCGGGATCAATCCAAACAATTCCTCAGAGCACTCCCCGTGGTATATGCGATAGAAGATGCAGAGTGACCCAACATCTCTACGCAGAGCCAAGGGATCAAGCCAATCGGAAAGAGCTTGATCGTCGATAATCCGAGCCGCCCTACGTTGAATGCGGTCAAATGGAAGTAGCTGGTACTGGGGGTCTCCCGCCCAGAGATGAGAACAGTACTCCACGTGGAGCCGAATTTGTGCCTTATACAGGTTCAGACATTGAGCCGACGTGAAGTACCGTCTCGCCTTACTGAGCACACCTAGCTTCTGTGAGGCCAATTTGGCCTTACCTTCCAATTGACCGCGAAACTGGACGATGCTCGAAATATCGACGCCAAGTATTCCGATACTGGCTTTGGCAGAAAGGGGAGTATTCTCAAAATGAGGAGTTACGATAAATGGTGACTTTTTAGCGGTTAACGCGCAAACTTGTGTCGTTTTGGGGTTGAATTGGACTAAGTTAAGTCGACCCCAGTCGGAGACTTTGGTTAACAAAGACTGGACTTCAGACACAAGTTTGTTCCGGCTCTCGTCAACCTGTTCACGAGAAATATTAGCACGGCTAGTGTACAGTAAATCCACAGTGCTATCGTCTGCATAGCAATGAATGCTGCTGATTTGCAGCATGTCATTGATATGCAGAAGGAACAGAGATGGAGAGAGTACGCAGCCTTGTGGAACACCAGCATTGACAAATTTAGGATCAGAGCATGCACCGTCGACAACGACCTTGATGCTCCGATCTGCCAAACAGCTGGTTATCCAGTTGCATAATTTCTCGGGAAGCCCATAGGAAGGTAGCTTCGAAAGAAGCGCTTTGTGCCATACTCGATCAAAGGCCTTCGCTATGTCCAAACTGACTGCAAGCGCCTCCCCCTTGGTCTCAACTGCTTCTGCTCACCTATGAGTTAGGTAAACTAGAAGGTCATCGGCTGAGCGACCCCGACGGAAGCCGTACTGGCGGTCGCTAATCAGCCGGTGGTTCTCTAGGTACCTCAGGAGCTGGCAGTTGATAACGGACTCCATTATCTTGGAGAACAAGGAGGTGATGGCGATAGGCCTGTAATTGGACGGATCCGAGCGGTTGCCTTTTTTAGGGATCGGGTGCACTAAAGCGGCCTCCAGGATTTCGGGATTACGCCTAAAGCATAGGAGTGCCAGAAAAGACGCGTTAAAACCGGTGCCAACTCCGGAGCACATGTCTGCAACACGATCGGAGGAATGCCATCCGACCCACTCGACTTATGAATATCCAAAGAAAGAAGTGTTTTGCGAACTGCACTTTGCCGGAACTTAACCTCCGGCATCATAGTATCGCACCGCGGGATTATCGGTGGTGAATTTCCTTGGTCATCCAGAGTCGAGTTGGACGCGAAGAGGGAGCCCAGAAGATCGGCTTTCGCCTTCGCGGCATGGGCCAGCGAGTCATTCTCCGTATGCAGGGGTGGAAAAAAAGGCTGACAGAAATTCCCTAACACAGCCTTGGCGAGAGACCAAGACGCCCGTGTTCCCGAAGGGAAACGCGCCAGTCTCTCGCCAATTCTGCCAATGTGCTCTGACTTCGCCTTGGCAATAACACTTTTGAAGGACCTGGAGGCAGAATTATACTGCTTTTTATACGCACTGGTATTTACATCACTAGACGCCGAAGCGTCAGCCCAGGCCTGGTAACATTCCCGCTTTCGGCGTGATGCCGTCTTGCAGGCGCGACCAAACCAAGGCTGGGATTTGCCTCCGATGGGCACTGCAGAGCACGGAATAAAAAGTTCCATACCCTGAAGCACCACATCGGTGACAGAGTCAGCAACATCTGAATCATCCAGTCAGAAACAAATCTGCCCCCATGGGTAGGACGCAAAGAATGATCGCATCCCGTCCCAATCCGCTGACCTATAATGTCATACGCGGCGGCGGCCTGCAAAGCGAGGTCGTATTGTGCGCGTAACCGGCACTGTACTCCGGAAAAGACAGTGGTCCGACGAACCAAGAGCGGGATCGACGGAAACCAGGTAGCCGTCCGGATGAGAGGTCAACAGAAGGTCCAACAGGGAAGGTATATGATCATCCACATCTGGGATTCGCGTTGGCAAGGTGACTAGTTGTGTCAAATTATATACCAAGGCGAAATCGTGAATAGATCTACCCGCATGATCGGTGGTGTGATTTAAGCCAGTCGGCGTGGTGGGCGTTAAAGTCGCCGAGAATCACGATCACTGCGGATGGGATCTGCTGCAGCACGGAATCTGTAGCCATGTGCAAATGCTCAACGAGTCGGTCAGTTTCGGCATTACCGCTATGGTTCCTATACAGGCACGCGTAGGTTCGCGGATGGTCATCGCAGTCTACACGTAGCTAGAGGATGGATAGGTCCCGCCCTTTAAGGCTGCCGAAGCGACGAGAGCAGATATCCTCTCTGACGTACACGCACACCCCAGCCCGAGGCACAAAGGAATGTTCCAGTTTGTACCCCGGGTAGGAGAGGAAAGAGGTGTCAGCCGGAGAAGATATCTGAGTCTCGGTAAGGAAGAGCAAGGCCGGCTTCGCTGTCTCAAGATGGAAGTGGACGGCGTTCAAGTTAGAATTTAGCCCCCTTATGTTGCAAAAGTCCACAGCAAGCGTGGTAGGGGCAGCCTTATATTGCTTGCTCCGTTTGCCCCGAACGCAGACCGCAAAATTGCCCTCCTCAGAATACGAAGGGCAGCCTAAACATCCACGCTTAGGTAGTGTGCGATCTGAGCGTGGACGTCCAGAGAGGGATTCTCCATCGCGATGTACGCTGGTGGTACCTTCCTGGGGTAGATCAACCAAATTTTGCACTTTCATAATATGGGAGAGGGAAGGGGAGTGGGCTTCCGGGTATCTCACAGGCTGAACGAAACGCGACAGCAATGTTGCCACTTGACGTCAGTTTTCCGTGAGAGAGTGGTTTTTCCCCGGGCATGCCTGCCCATTCGACTGCTACCCGAAGGTGCGCAGCATGGCACTACCACTAAAAGTTTCATTTCATTAAGTACTGCTAGATCGCACCAGTCGTATGTCTCTCATCCCTTCCAGCCCAGATTTTAAGCATCCTTAGAGACATTATGGTACAAGGTTAACATAAAGTTAAACCAAAATTTCAGCCGATATTAAATGAAGGCTAATAATAATTAAAAATTAAGCTTAAAATGGATGTGAAGTATGAAGAAAAAAACACATCGATAGATTTTAGATAATAATTTTTCAACTTGAGAAAGAAGCTCGATAGCCGACTGAGAAAAATGCCTTTCCTAAACAAGAATGTTTTCCATCACAGAGAGCTCAGAATTGTTGTAGAATTTACACGCATATTTTTTGCAAGTGCGTTAAACTGAGCGATCATTGCTTTAAAACAATACATACTTGTGTTTCCTATGTGTCACAATTATAAGAATAAACGAACAGATTTAGATCATCATTACATAAATACACGGCCATTGTACACAGAGCGTGATAAAAATAATGCAATTACTAATGTTAATCATCCAAGGTGAAATTTCATGTTTTGAAGATGCCACCGCGAACAATAGCCGATTGTGGAGGCCGCAATACAATGGATTTGTTGGTGATTTTGGAAATTTTAAGGTCAAGTGTTGTACCCGATCCGTGTCGACCTATTACAATTTTTTTTTAAAGAAGCTATTTCAAGGTGTCCTGAAGAATTCCTCTAATTTCTTAATAATCCATATGAACACGTCAAACGAAACCACATAAATAAAATAAACGGTCAATAGTTTAACTTTAAACTTCTTTTAAATATATTTTTTTAATAAGATTATTTGTAAATTGTATAACGTGAGAAGTCAGACAAATTTATATTCTTGAAAATACTAAGATAATTTGGTGTCAACTACATTTTTTTCAACAATCTTTTTTATAGATTTATCGTGGCCTTAATCTCAACCGATGGTTATGTAATTTGTAGAAACAATTGGTAACACACCGAGCATAATAAGGGTATTAACTCGTCGAGTACAGCTGTCATTACTCATCTATTGGCTTGTATCTATGGGCTTATCTATCTATCTATGGGCTTGGAGTAAGTTGGAGACAGATTTGCAACTTGAGCGTAATACGTAGCCAAGCGGACTTCGGAAGATGTCGCATAGTATTATCATAGTTTCTCTACGTTCATTATAGGCGCGATGGCTCATTGTATGTTTCTAACTCACGTACCAATTAACAATCGTTCCTTGAAATATTTGTTTCCGATGTGATTAAATAAAAATACGATTTTTTCATAATATTTAATAAATAAAAACACACACATTTAGCTGCTGAAGCCACTTTTAGTCAACAATGCCA
The DNA here is from genome assembly GCA_039707435.1 of Actias luna. Classification (NCBI taxonomy): domain Eukaryota; kingdom Metazoa; phylum Arthropoda; class Insecta; order Lepidoptera; family Saturniidae; genus Actias; species Actias luna. The sequence continues at coordinate 7,022,505 of JAZHAC010000002.1, read as the reverse complement.
GCCTTAAATCTGAATATGAATATTTCAAAGCGATTTAAGAATTCCCTAAACTTAACAACTAAGTTGACCGAAAGCATGTTACTAAAACATTACATATTCATGTAATATACTTAAGTATTTTCAACGAGCTCTTAAATAACATTGAAGCAATTTAAAATGCGGTTTGTTGTAGAATGTTTGAGAATTTGTTTCAAAGGTGCTATTCCAAATAATTTACGTTATAATGGAATGTGAAGACACACACGAAACGTATTCTAATGTAAAGATATACATAGGTAAGAAAGATGTATACACCTAAAAATATATGTATCAAATATAAATGTATTTGTAAAAATAAATTAATAAAATTATACAAACCTTTTTTATTAATTTAATACAAAATGTTCACAAAGAAAATCATATATACGTATCATTTTTTTTTAATTCAACTTAAAACTAAAATATAAAAATCTATAATTATTGAACAAAGAGCGATCTAACTAGCTAGTTAAATACAATAAAGGATTTAGAATTAAATGTTTTAAATAACGCACCTTTAGAAATACAATGCCTTATGCGTAAAAAGCATAGGAGTAATATGCTATAAAAGTGAAACAAAATAAATTAAATACAAATATAATATACATGGTCAAGATTAGTTTTAAAAATAAATAAATTATTGTCTTATGAGGAGTAAACTAAACATATATATTTTTTTTTTCGAATAAATGGTAACATGCATTTATGTCATTGTAATTCTAAAGGTTCTAAATTAAAAAGGTTTTCATGTGAATTTACATATAGTAAATTCACATGAAAATAACCAATATCCAATTTAAGATTGAAACTAAGACAAACTAAAACTAAGACAAAGAAATTTTCTAATTTACAAACTTGGAAGTTCCATAAATATAACTGCTTGCATCAGCTAGAGTAACAAGTAAACCAAAATGGTTGTTTTTTTAAATATAAGTTAAAAAATAATTAAATTAAAAAAATATTTATTTTTCAGTGTTGAACAATTAATTACCTACTTAAATTATGTAATTATGCGACAGTTGGAATTGCATATTCATTTTTTATTCTAACTATAGGAGTACAGGACAAAACTGTCAGTATTAATATTTCAAAAATATATTTGACCCCGACATTCATATAATGAGAAAGTACTCACAAACCACGTGTCGTTTACTTCATTTGAGGCAAGAATTTTATATTGTGCAAGCGATGGCAATAATATATATCGTGAATATAACGTATACAGTACGTATTATACCTACTTATTATTTCTTTAATAAGTAAATGTCGTAATTAAAATAGTCCCTTCGTCTATTGTCAGTCAATACTGATAAATATGTTGCCTAAGTTTACTTCATTTTGTATCTACAAAGATAGTTTCATTGTATTACAGTATCACTTCATCTGAATAGGAAGTACTACCGTAAGGGATATAAGCCAGGGTCGGATTTAGATGGAAAGAGGCACTAGGTTATTCCACTTATGAAGCTGTTTCACCTCTCGTGTTGATCTTAACCAATACATTTTTTTATTGAATGCGTAGAATTTCTCCTTATTTTAAGTTCAGTGTTTTAATGTTCACTGTTTTTAGAATAGTGTAATTTTAATTTTGCTAATAACTTGAATGTTAATCTTGAAGCCCTAGGCTGAAGCCTAGTTAGCCTATGGAAATATCCGGCCCTAGACATAACACAAAATATTTATATCACGCAAATAACTTCTACCAATGCATAATAATACATACTGATAATTACAGTTTAAATTTGTAAGGAACCCATACTGGCTTTGTAAAGCAATTTATTATTAATTTACAAGTTCAATTAGGCCGTATTGTACAAAATTTGTCCAAAAGCCAAACTAACATAAACAAAAATATTAAAAAATCTAGTTGTCAAAAATAAGTCTTTTGACAAAATACAGGTCATATTCGACAGTGATACATCAATTTGAGCTGGATTAATATTTTAATTTAGGCAATTTTGTAAGTTGGAATAATTCTGCACAAAATTGTCAAATGATAGTGACATAAAAGTTTAAATATGACTAATAATTTAGCTATTAAACTATGGGCACAAGGACATAAACAGGATTTTGTTTGGGCGCCAGTACAGGTAGGTATGAGAAAATTAATATTATACAGACCTTGTTAAAAAATTACCTACTCTAGAAACATTCGCAATAGATTCAAGTTATTTAAGAAATAGCAAGTCATATATATCGAACCCGAAGAATATTCATAATGCTGGGCGAACTATTGTGTGCGAGTTAAATTAGTCAAGACTCCAATTACATACACCACAAAATATAAGGGATGACAAAATTGACCCTTTGACCGTACCTGGCTACGTCCCTGTGTTCAGTACCATATAAAAATAATTTTGTAATGTCAAATACCTCACAAAAAAAAAAAGTTAAAGGATTTGACGTCTTCATTTTTCAAACACGCAATACAAATTTCACTATTTAATATTCACTATTTACTATTTAATATCAAAGGAATAAATTGAAAAAAGCGTTATATAAATGACACGTAATTATCTTTGGCTATACAAAATACTATACTGCACTAGTAATATAGAGTATGAATATTTTGTCCGTTGAATATTTTTTAATTTTTTAACACTTATTTACTTTGTACGTATCACACGTATTAGCCGCATGCAAATATAAATAGTCAATCATAGCTGACCTATACAAATTAAAGGATCATTTCACAATATATGATTAGCAAGCACATATGACTCTTGATTTATGATGGAATTTTACATCATCTACATGTTTTATATCACACTCTTCGTAGAAGAAAACTAAGTCTACAATCCTCAACTTTACACGAGAATAAAAACGGTCCTAGAATTATTTTAAAATTTTAGGAATATATTTTAGACATCAAATTCATGCTAAAGGTAGCCGCTAAGTAACCAGTGTTTCTAATATACATCTATGTACATCTAGAAAACTATGAAAAGAAAGGTTTTTACTTTTTTCATCGAAACAGAAAGTTAATTAAATAGATACATATTTATTCATAATCCAATCTACGCCTCATCCACAATTTTAAGACTGAATAATTCTAATGCTAATGATATTCCTTGTAATAAAAAGTATACGAGAAATATCTATAAAATGGTACGAAAAAAGTATTGGAACTAATGCGGTTAGTCTTTTTGCATTACGTCCTAGAAGATAACATAGTCTATTCAAGAATATATTTTCTACATTAAGGTATGTATTTATTCATAAATAAACATTCAAAAAAATTCTACTAATCAATTCATAAATGAAATTTAAAATTAATATGAGTAGGAATAGCACTTATGTTATTATTCCACGAAGAGTATGATACTAGAACAGTATTTAAATACTGGACATTATTGAGTTAACTCAATACTAACCTATATGCTATACTAGCAAACTGCAGCCTTGATTCTGATAAATATACAACACAGCTAACATTGATCTACTCTAAATAATGACTCAATATTTTATTTATAAGCTCCACAGTATTGCGCTTCAAACTGGTAAACCCTTATAAAAATAGGAGCTTACATAACATAGTCTTAGTTTATTTATGTTCCGTAAGAATAAGCGCAAGTCGTAAAAATTAGTTTGTCCTGTAAATAGTAAAAAATTAGTAAAGAGTATAAACTCGTACAATTAATCAAATGACGATGAAATTACAAACGAAATAAATTGAAATCACTGAAACTTGCACTTAGCTAATAAAATAGCAATTTTTTTCGGAAGATCAGTGAAAGTTGAAAAGTGATTGATTTTGTTTAATTACAAACAAGACAATCATAAAAAAAAAAAATTACAAACAAGACAATCATAAAAAAAATAATTATCGCCGTTATATAAAATATTAACAATGTTTAACAGCCGATCCAAAAATAAATTATCTGCAGTGTATTGAAGAATGTCAAACATCTTATAGCAGCAGTATATAAATTACGAGGATTGTATTGTAAGTTTATTGTTTAAGCCAATACACAATATTGAGTTCAAACACGGAAAAAATATTAAATTGAAATACATCACTACAAGAACACAGTTTATATTACGACTATTTCAACTATCGAAACGATTTGTAACGTTCTATGATAAAATTACTTCTTAATAAAACAAACCATAAAACTTTGCCTGTATTAGCAAATAAAATGAAATGGAATCAAGCAAACCCACTTGAAATGGATGCGTTGAGAATAGATAAAAGTTATAAAAAAGACTATAGGTAATGTGGAACGTTATACAATTATGAAACACGAGTACGCTGGTTGTCTATCTAGTGAGGAGTTATACATCAGTCTCGGTTTTACTGCTTGTGCGTCGACTTCTGCCAACAGATGCAGGATTCACCCAATGCGGTCCGCTCAACAGAAACTTCTTAACGTTATATTCCATCCTTGCTAAATCTTCGCGAGTCAATTCCTTCTCACTTTTTGTTTTCAATGAAGACAAGAAATCTTTATTTACATCATAATCACCAGTATTTGATTTATTATTTGTATTATCTTTACATATTTCTGTAGTGGCTCCGCCAGATTCTACTGGAAATATTGTCTCCTTGACAATATTACAAGAAATTTTAGCCTTCGAGTCGTTAGGTTTCACGATTTTTTCATGTGTAGGAATATTATTGTTAAGTAACAATGCACTGTGGCCTTCTCTGTTATAGGATTTAGAGTATTTGCTGACCGGATGCGGCATATTCAGAGCTAACTCATTTAATGTTTCAGTCAGGCGGCTAAGTTTACTATCACGTCTATTTACTCTACTGTTAAAAGTACCGTCGTCTTCTAGTGGATCGTTAAAATTGTTTTGCTGTTCCAAATTTTTTTCCACCCATTCGGCCACTCTGAGTAATTGCTGCTTTTGTAACAGAGCAGCACTATCATCACTTGACAATGAACTTACGCTATGGTCATTTGTAAAAACTTTCTTATGCTCATTTACTTTCAAATGAGTTTGTGTTAGATTTTGATAAACGTTCACTACAGGTGGAATCGATGTAGCTTTTGTTGCATCTGTTTTGTTTTCTGACATTGGAGTTTCACTTAGCGGCGGTAAATCTTTTGAAATTTTTGTATTTTCTATAGAATGCAATTGAGACATGTCGATTTTCTTCAAAGGTGTATTATATTGACCAGAAGCAAATCTACTTTGCTCGTATCGATCAAAGTTAAATAATTTAACATCGTGGTTATCAGTGGGAGTTACATTTTGATTTTTAGGAACATCAGTTGTATCGCTATTATTATTTTGGGTTAGATTAGCATTAAAATCATTGAGCAAATCGTCAATTTCAACGTTTTGTTGGCTACTTTGAGATTTATTGTTGTTATTATGTTCAGAGCTATTTGAAAACGTATGAGTTTTTAGTGGTTGTAAGGGAGAAGAAGAAACATTCAGTAAAATAGGATTGATTGCAGACCCTTTATCAACAGTACCTGAGTCCTTATTATTGTTGTCAACATGAACATCAATAAGAGTACTCTCCACAACCACATTATCATTTTTGTGGTCATCTTTAATATTGAACTCGCTTTTGTCTAGATTAATAAAATTATCAATGTCATCATGTAGATCTTTGAACAAAGAATTTTCATTACATTTGCTCTGACGTGTGTATAATACCGGTGGAACATCTGGCTCTGCATTATCTAGTAAGATATTTTTAGATCCAGCTTGCATACGTAAATGACAGAATCTAGGTCCAGGTCCAACTTGATTGTTAGATTTATGTGTACTGACAGTAGACTTAGCAATGGATGAAGTTCTACTCATGGCATCCATTGAACTTTGAGAATTTTTTCTCAAACTTGTATTATTCAATAACATTTTTTCATCCACTGATTTTGTTTCTTTCATTTTTATTATGTTTCGATTAATAAGTAAATCATCATGCCCTGTACTATTGATACTACTTTTATTACTAGAAATTGATGTTTTAGTGCGGTCACATAATTTATGGTGAATGGCTGGTTCCATATCCATGTCATTATTACGTCTATTTGATTTTGAGATTTCAATTTTAGACACGCTATCTTTTAATGCATTTTGTTCTAAGCTGTTATTTTCTTCATTTTTTGTATTATCGATTATGGAATTCGTTTTGCTTTTTTCAGTTATAGATATTTGAGCTTCTTTTTCATAGCCTGTTATCTGAGGTATTATGTACATTGGAGATATTAAGCTATGTGGTGAGGTTTTATCATTAATAAGCTTAATAATATGAGGTGAGTTACTTCTAGGACTTAAAGTTGATTGTGTAGATTTTATCTCAGCATTACAATTAAGACATAATGAATTTTTCTGATCACCACTAAGTACTGTTTGCGTTGATACAGAATAATATGTATCATTGTAGCAAAATGGTTTGTTCTGTGTTTTATTACAAGAGCATGTATCACAATGTTTCGTCATAGTATCTTGTATACTATCTTCAAGAATTTTAGTCATAAGGGAAGCAGAAATGTTGAATTCATACTCACTGGCATCAAAGGGATCAATGTCATTACCATTTTTAGATTGTGTAGTACTTGATGGCTTTGATGTTTTAGACATAACATATTGTGAAACTCTTGCTTGTGTGTCCACGGATAACTGTAATGAATATATATATTTAACACCATAATATTAATATTGAAGAGAAACTAATTCTAGTAATAAATTATATTCATACTCACATTATCCAACTTTTGTGACACAAAATTGTCAGGTTTACATTGTAACAGCTGAATTGCTAAGTTCATGTCATTTTTATATCTTTCCTGTGAATAAATAGTTATTTATTTATTATTACTTATTTCTTTAATTCTTTCTTTTCTTATTTCTTTTCTCTTTAATTTAGATCAATAAATCTAAATACATACGTTTTCTTTCTGCAGCATACTGTAATTATGTTTTGATTCTGCCAGCCTCACGGATAATGTAGCTATGTCTTTGGTTAGTTGACTTTTTTCACTCTTCATTTTATCAACCATTTGTAATAATTTATCTTCTAATACTTGATTTAATTTTTGCACTCTCTTATGTGAATCATATAATCTGTAAAATTAGAATGATGAAAACAATTAATTAACGAATATATAATTATTGTAATAAATCAAGGCCACCCACATCTTAACATACATCGTAACATTAAAATACACGTTCATTATATATATTATCTGAGATTATAGTCATTTAACTTGTTTTTGTATATGGATTACCAAGTCTTTAGACTTTTTGAATAGAATAGACCAATAGACTCTAGATCAACATTATCATTTAGCCAAACATGCAATTGTGGTCAAATGTACACCTCATAAAATTAAAAAAAGAGAACTGCAATCGCCCCTGCAAATGAATCTGCAGATTTCAAGTGATACATCTGATTTATGGTAATAATATTGGGAAACCAGACCATCAATGCATATGAAGTACATATTGATTTTATTGAGAATAAATGGTGAATAAATTATCTTTGTTAACAAAATAATTGGAAGCAGTTTCTTAACATTCAATTTAAAATTAAATTGATCAAAACTAGATAATATATAATAAAAATTTTAGAGAATTTGGGTTATAAATATTTTAATTATATTTAATGGAAAACATATTATTGGTACAGATATTGTAAAAAGATTCACATTTTATAGACTCAATAAAGACAACAATGCTGCAATAAATGGGATATTTTCCTATTAGCCATATATCAGCATTTAAAATTATTTACAACTTGCCTTTGAATTTATCTTTTTAAGTACCCCTATATATAATTTTAAAGTAGCCTAATTAATTGAGAAAATTATTTACTTCTACTTAAATATCTGTAATTGCAATAAATAAAAAATATATTAAAAATATGCATAAATTATATATGCATCTCTAGTAGAATTTTGTGACTGAAGCCACTTGAGTAATTTTACTATGTAACTCAAGTTTTTGAGTCACCTGAATAAACTTCTTACTACTTGAGTATTTATCACTCGAACTGAGTTTCGATTAGCTTAGGTCAAGAATTTTTAAATACCTTTATTAATATTAGTGGTATTTGGTAATATTAAATAAAATCCAAGATATTATTTACCTTATATATTTATTTTATCATTAATCAACAAAGAAAAATGAAATTAATCTACTCAGTGCACCAAGTTCACTTGGAACTCGAGTTCAAATGAACTTGAGTTGCATTGCTAATATAAATCTATACATATAATAGAGCAGTTATAGAACTAAATCTGTACATTTAATGTTATTAGATAATTATTATTTAATTCTTTTATAATTGAAGTGTACTTTGTTGTCAATAGATAGGATTTTTTTATTTTCTATCTGTTTTTCCCTTTGTGCGTGAATCACTCTGAAACTACTGAGTAAAGTTTGCTAAAATTAGGAATGGTAATACTTTTTTATCATACAATAAAACAGTTCCTTTGGGACACAGAACAAAATTCTTAAAGATATGTTTTTATCATTAAAAAGGCTCTTATGCTATGCTTAATCACTGTAGGAGGTATGGAGGTTATTGACTACTTGGAAGTGTATATCAACATCTATGTGGCTAGTTCTTAAATATTTGAGTAATAATGCACACCTACAGATAAATAATAGTAAATTAGTCTATGACATGATTATGTTGTTTCTGAAGAATTTAGGGTAGATGCAAAACATGCAATAGGCACTGTTGTGGTTTTTCTTTAATTAGTAAATAATATTGGTAAAATATATGAAATTGTTTGTTTTTGTTATTGGGGTTTAAAAAAGACACTTTATGCACAATGGTATTTGATTCAATAACAGAATCACCTTAATACCATTCTACATTGTTTAGAAGGTCTCCACTTCTTTCTTTCATAACTGGAGCAAGAAGCATATACTTAATAAAATTTCAAAGAAATGTAGTTTTTTAAATGGTGAATTTAATTAACTTCTGTAGTCCTAGATGATTGTTTGTTGCTCAGACTTAAACTTGAACTGAGGACTTTAGGAGCTAGAAAAATCAGAAGGAAGAAAGGTAATAGATTCACCAAATAGGTCAACAGTCTATACTATTATGCAGAATTTAGTGTAGACATAAAGTATACAGCATCGCCACTCCAGTTAATTCTCTGTGACATAAAACTGATAAGAAAATGTTTATCTAATTCATACCTCTCATACTTTTCTCTCCATGTATTCAGTTGTTCTTCTAAGTCATTAGCCCTGACTGTACACTTCAGATATTCTCCCTCAATGACTATAATATGAGAATCCCTCTCAGCAAGGTGTTGCCGCAGGTGCTCCAATTCTGCATGCAGTTGCAGCCCGTCTGCACCCTCTTTGCACTCCTTACATTTATTGTGCATTATAAATTAAATTTGAAAATAAAGTGGCTCCAAAGTACTTTTTCAAACTTCATAAAAATCATGTAATTTGGAAAAAGATTATAAAAACAAAACCGCAAAACAATTAAGAAAAGCTTTGTGCATCATTATGACTATAACTACACTAACAGAAATAACAGGTTTTCACTTAACCTTTAATGCATATGTTAGAATGTAAATAGTGAACTAATAAAACCATTCAATATCAATTTAGGATTTCAAGGTAAATTTATTCTCTCAATATAATGCAAGTATTGCCTAAAAATAAAATAAAATTTCAACTGCAGAACACAAATAAATTTATAGGCATCTATGAACAAGATCATACACACGACACTCCATTTAATATCTACATTATAACAGTACTGTCACTTTGCTAGATTCGAAAGAAATATAATAACAAAATATGGCTTAATTTTACCTTACAAGGGGAACTTTTAGTACTCTCATCCATCGCTCAACAAGCTTTAGTCTACTTGATATTTCACATCATGTCATGTCCGATTATTTTATTAAACGAATTGTGTCGTACACAAAGTGATTTTATTAGCTATTGTTACAAAAAGCTACTGTTAACAAAACAAAATAAAAAATCAATCTCGCTGGACACACAACGTAAAATATTTACTTATTTTTCTCATTTTATTATGCCAATCACCAATCACTTGTACGTCGTTTGCTAAATTAATATATACAAAAACATGGAACTGAGATTTTCCAGTGATATACTTTTACTATTTATCGATGCTTTTGATTTACAATTTTACTTTGGCTGATTATGTGGCTCTTTGATTGATCTGACGTTAAAGAAAAAGTATATATTTTCTTCAATTGGTGCCGCTGAAGTATTTGCCAACATCATAGTTATCGTTATATTTTAATCAACATAATATGTATCCTAATTACATTAGGAAAATTATCAAAGGTATCAAAAATTTTATAAGATTTAAGCTTTACCGAGCTTGTTTCATAAAATAAGAATTTTATAAAAGCAATTGAACCCGTAAAAGAATTAATCAGGTAATTATACCACCACGCTGATATACATATTAAGTTGTACTATAAATAAACAGTTCATATCATAGTATTCATTCTATTTAGTCCCCATTCGAAGAATGTTGTTACTAATCCGCATTCGAACATAAAGCTTTCTAAGTTTTATTTCACTCCTCAGAGTATTAATTTCAATGTCAGCCTATTACTGATTGTTCTTTTGATGAAGATGAAGAATGATTTTCTTTTTTGTTATTATTTATTAATGAAAGTGGTTTAAGTTAACGGTATACAATATCTGATACAGCACTTCATATAAACTACTTTATCAGAGTAAATCATACAACTCCTGACACTACGTACAGAGCAATCATAAACAGTAAAGTAGTTTTTTAACTGTACCGTAGTATCTATAGCTGTAATCAGTAAACTAATTAATTTTAAAGACGTTTACTATCAATATAACAGTTTTGAAAAAATCTACACAGTCCAACAAGAAGTATGTAATATATATTGCAATATGTACGTATTAATTGTATGAGTTAGTACGCATTATTACTATTATTTTGGTGACACGCAATTTATATTCTCTTAGTCAACATAAATACGCTTTCTCCGAGAAATGCATTTTACATCATGTCATGTGGAAAAAAACAGTTAAGATATAAATAAATATTCACACACGTTCGTTGAAAAAGTATTTACGTTTCATCGGTAATATTGAACTTACAGCGTATTATAATTATATTCATACGACTGTACCCGTCTGGGGCTGACGAGAGAGCTATTTCGGGACGCCACTTCTACACAGCCAGTATATTTGTCTGATCTAACAGTCGACACTCCTTTGTCTTTATCAAAAACATATTGCTCGTAATGTATTTTAAACCTTGCATCCTTGCCTAAAGTTTGCGTGGACGAAAGTGCAATTTGTTTATAAACGTATTCCAAAATGGGAAATATACTCAGTAGTGCAACAGCGCGAGAAGACGAAGCTAACGTTATAAGTGAAAGTAAAATTATCAAAGATACTAGTGTTGCGGCCGACATGGCGAATGCAGAAGAAGAAAAGCTTCAAGAAGAACTAGCAGATGAAGCTCATGCAAAAGCTAAAATAGAAGAATTGACCGAATTTAGAAAACAACTAAATATCAAAAGAGAGCAACGTAGAGAGATTTTAACTCGACATCGAACAGAAAAAGATGAATTAGAAAAGTCTCTTCAAGCAGAAAGAGTCGCTAAAGTTGAATTATACGAAAACAATAAAAAATTGCGTGAATTATTAATAATGAACAATATAGCGATTCCTGATGATATTCAGACTTCCAAGGAAAATTGTGGACTAACCGAGGTCGTTGCCCATATGAGTACGGAATTTGAAAAACTGAAATCACTTAATAATAAACTGAGACGAGACCTCGTAGAGTCCAACAGTGCTCTTCAAACTGCTAATTCCGCTATTGAAGAGTTGCATTCTCATAATAGAGAATCTAGTAAACAAATTAATGCACTAAAAGAAGTAATTACGGTCAGTAAAACCATGATTAATCTTCGCGAAGAACAACTTAATGCAGTAAGTACAAGAAATACTGGCATTATTTGAAATTTTGTAAACCATATGTCTATATAATATGTGTTTTTAAAAATAGATAATATATTGTACAGTTATTTTATCATATTGCATTATTCTAAATCTTTCATTTTTATAAACAGTTGTAAAATTACAGAAGACAGGTAAGTTGTATATAGAGTTTATTTAATTTAGAGGTAGGTGAAATGGTAGCACTGCAGAAAGAAGAAAGAGCGTGTCGTTTAATATTCCCTTTGTTTTTTAAAGCAATGAATAATCGTTGTTCGTTTTTCTAAGTTTTTACTGTTGTAAGCTGTAGGATAACTTTCCCACACTGCTTTTCGAAATACTTATTCAAAATATAAAAATCAAAATGACTAAAAGATTACTATGATTTCTTTTTTCGTTTTATATAAAAAAATGTTATTTTTCCATTTTTATACATTATAGAATGGTGTCTACAATCTCATCTGATGATAAGTGACGATCTAGCCCAAGATAGTGCACACGCTACGTCTAGTGAAGGAATCGGCTCTTAAATGCAACTCCTGGAACAAACCTATAGGTATTTGGCGACAGATTTTCAACTTGAGGGTGGTAGCTAGCCAGATGGGCATTAGAAAAAGCCTTACCACCATGATAAGATACATTTCGTGTTTTATTAAGATCTGCATGAAATGAAAAATACAAAGGATAAGTTTTTAAGTCAAATAAAGAGTATTTATTTCCAAAAATCTTTATCCCGAAATCCATAAAATGTAACCGTGTATGCCATAATAATTGACTTTATGAACTTTTTTCATATAGGTCTTGATATTTTATTTATGATATTGTTCATTTTTATTAATGATAGTGCAGTTGGTAATATGTACGAACACCGCGTCCATGGAAACAAGTCCAAGAAAAACATGGCGATCAAACCTTACCATGGTTGTAGGGCTTTTTCTAATGCCCGCCTGGCTAGCAGCTTCTCTTTTCTTTAATTATCGTGGTGTTTAAAATCTTATTCTTTACGGACTTCCTCGTTGTAACGGGTAAACGTATTACCAATGAGGCAAGATTAGCCGGGTGATAAGCACAAACACTATCCACTAAAATGCACCAGGGCGATACTTCATACTTTCTTGTTGTCAAAGACCAGGGACAGCTTCCAGTCTTCTTCGTGGCACAAGCTGTAAATCTACGGCCCCTACAGGTGTGTTTCGACAATTGCACTTGAGAGACAGAGTACATTTAACTCGGCTTAACGAGTCCACTATCTTGGGTCACATCGTCCTTTAACATCATGTGATACTGTAGCCGTAGTGTTAAATTTATTTCAACAGTTAAATCATAGTGTAAAAACATTTTCAGCTCAATATTGCTCTATGAGATAATTATTCAAAAGTACTGATAAGTCATCATTTAAGTAGCGGGTCTGTTTATCATTGCATATTGTGTTTTTATCACTTCATGGTATTTATCCTGTGACACACTAGTGAGCCAACGACCTGCAGGAACTTACGCCTTACCCGGTCAGGGACCGCGATCAACGCGCGCTTTGAATGCATCATTGTAGTTGTTTTGAACATATGCCAATGTTTAGTTCCATATCTTTATTATAATAGAAAACATAATTACGATCACTTTAATATTACATAGCATTCATAAATAATATTATTTAAACTCGTTAAAGTCGCGAAGACTTCGTAATAAATTAATTTTACTGAGGTAATAAGTCTGATGCAAACTGCTTATAAGTTATACATATTGTTATTGAATACTATATTTTACGTGTAGCTTCGTTCACGGTAATATTGATTTTGTGAAAAAATCGGATGACTTAATAAAAAGTTTCATACAAAATTTATCGCTTTTTACCCCACTTGTAAAAAAAATTTTCGCGAGAAAAAGAAGCCTATCACAGTCTCCAGGTTCCTATCTATATCAATACCAAAATTCATCATAATCATTCAGAACAGTAGTTTAGGCGTAAAAGCGTGACAAACAAATTAATAAACTCACCTTCGCGTTTGTAATATTACTTAGGAATCTAATAGATTTCAAGTATCAATCTTAAGAATAACTATGACAATATGTCTGAATATTTTTTGTCTAAAAGTACATTGCTAACCAAACATGTTGAAAAAATTACTTCAATAGTTCATATATTTTACTGGTTAAGTGAAGTAACCTAAAGAATTTGAAGATAATCTGAAGAATGATTATAATAGGGTACAAAAAGATTTAAAAAAATCAGCCATATCGAAAGGGGTTGGGTTCGAAAGTGGTAGATTTGGAGTGTAATGGCGACGAAATAGTATATTACAAAATATAAATAAATTCACATTAACTACGCTAGCAAATAACGTTTCGATTTTTTTAATTCTTCCAGTTAAAAAATAAGTTAAATGAAATTGAACGGACACTAGCTGACAGGGAAACAAATCTATTATCTGCAGATTTACGGAAAGAGTATGAGAAGCAATTACAGAACATTCGAACTTTACGTGGGCTATATGAAGAGAGAGCACGATTAGCCGAAGTAACTAGACAAGGCTTAGTTCGAGAGTTAGGTGAACAAAAACGTTTGTACCAAGCAGAAGTAAACAAGTAAGTATATTATCTTGACTATGAACTTTCTATACATGGAATTAAGTAATATATTTCACTGAATGAACAATTTCAGATCTACAAATTATGCATCTCAAATAGAAGACTTGGAGTCTAAAGTTGCAATGTTACAGAATACAATCGAAAATAAAAATCTAGAAATATCTGCATGCCAAGATGAATCAAACGGATTGAAGGCTGAAATGAAAGTCGTAAATAAGGTAAGAATAAATATATAGAATACATTTTTGTAATGAGTTAAAACATTAACATTCTTTTAATTTTGTTAATATGGACTAATTTAGTTAAATTTCATTTTAGCTTTTCTCTCAAGTATTGCTTGGTTATAAAACTAAGCAAGATCTCGATAAATTAGTTCATAGACTTGAAGAAAATCACGGTATTCTTACGCATATGGCTGAAAAGGAAAATGGATCTGAAGTTTCATCAGCATTACCCAAACTTTTGTTGGAATTAGTTAGCCAAGTTGACGAGAATGAGGAAGAAATACATAAAAATCAATCCAATGGATCGATAGAATCGGAGTTATTAGGTTCGTAAATTATAATAACATCAGTAATTTAAATTTATCACCTTGTTTGATTTGTCATCAATTCAACAATTAATAAATACATGAGTGATGAAATTTTTTACACGTAATATAAAATACTAATTATATTGAATAGTATTTTTTAAGAATTTTTTTTCGACTTGACTTATGCTGTTAGCCTTAAGGGCTTTAACAGATTCATCGAACTTTTTGTGGCGAGTGCTGAGGGCACTCAGCTCCGAGGCAGCGAGCGCAAGGGTGCCAGAATAGCCGAACCTCAGCATGGGCTACTGCCGGAAACATTTTTGTTACGAATTTTGCTGTATATTATATAGCATACGATTACAAGAATAGTGTTTAATTAAATAATGACAGAAGATTTATTTATTTACGCTTATATGTTTTACTTGTGTGTTTAAGTCAATATCATAATGTTATTCTGATATATTACAGATAATGTTAAAAATACAACGCCGGAAGAGATTGTCGAAAACCTTCCTAAGGTTTGGAAAGTACTTATAGAACTTCTAAGTCATCAAAATGCTCCAGAAGCTGAGTCTCCTGAAAAAGTCACAACATGTTATAAATCTGTAGAAACAAAGGCTGGACCAGTTTTAGTGCCAAGTGTTAGTCAGACTTATATCAGATTAAAGGTAAATCTTTAGCTCATTACTATTGCAACTATTATTGTGTGACTCACGGTCAATGATTATAATGTATCTTAAAATAAAAATATTCACTAACAGTATTTCGCAGTATACAAAAATTTCTGCGTCACTGCAAAAGTTGGTCCAACGCCAACATTTTTTCGTGGAATGCAAAAATTATACTAATTTTTAGTGTAATTTAAAATCGATAATACTTGTTTAACACAAATAACTGGCTGTATTATTTTACAATTGCAGGACCTTATAATTGAAAAGCTGGGCTTAGTCAAAGAGGTCAACCGTATGAAGCAACTTAATTCGCATTTGGAAAGTCGGTTGGAGGTACAAGAACGTAGACTATGTCTTGTAACTACAGAATTGAGCAAAACCTGGCATGTCGTCAGTAGATTACGCAAACACCACCACCAATTACATACTCATGAGAAGATACTTAAGTATGAATTACAGCAAAAAAGAAAGTTATTAAATGAACTAAAAGAAGAGTTGGAGTATTGCCGGGAAAAACTGGAACAAGCGAGAGAGAAAAATACACAATCTGAAAAGGACTGGAAAAATCTAAGAGCTGAATTTTCAAGCCGCAAAACCAAATCAAGTTCTGCATCCATAAATAATTCTGCAGAAAGTGGTTATAGCGATGAGAAGCCTTCTGACGAATCATCGGAATCAAATGATGAAAGAGAATACCCTGTTAAATCTTTAATTAGAAGTAAGAAAAAGCACAAAAAATCATCTGAAACTATCATGGATTCTAGTGCAGATTTCAATTTAATAGCAGAAAGAGAAGATCCTGCTAGCGATATATTAGATATTGCTGATTTGCCATTAGATACTCATGATGGCGATAATAATCAAGAAAACACGTCTGATGGCCGTAACTGTCAAATTTCTATAAAAACAAATAAAAGAAATGATGAAACAGAGGATGAATTTTGTGATATTAATCACGATAGCGCAAGTCCTGAAGAACTTATTAACCAACAAAAATGTGATATAGTTACAAATAATGATTTGA
Source organism: Actias luna (assembly GCA_039707435.1). Classification (NCBI taxonomy): domain Eukaryota; kingdom Metazoa; phylum Arthropoda; class Insecta; order Lepidoptera; family Saturniidae; genus Actias; species Actias luna. The sequence goes on along the minus strand of JAZHAC010000002.1, from coordinate 7,005,773 downwards.
TCACAGAATCAAAGAGTGATATCTCGAACGAGTCACCAGACAACGAGGAAGATAAGCAATTACCAAATGATACCACTTTTGATAATGTTATTGACAACTCTACATCTAGCAGTAATATTTTATTAAACGTTGAGAACAATAAAGCTGGTAATTCAAATACATATAGCCGTAGTTTAGACGATACAAAAATTAATAATTGTAACATATTAGAAAGTGATCTTAAATTGGAGGGCAATAAAGAATCGCATACTGTAATGTTACCTTCGCAAATATTTGTCACCAGCGTAAACAATGGTGAAAAAGATGAAAATATAAAGGAGGATATGGGTTCTACGGATAACAAACAAAATAACGAAATTCAAAATGTAAATATTTCGGATATGTCACTTACAGATTTAAAAAAAATATTATATAATGTTGAACAGCAAAATGAACGACTATCTAAAAAAGATGAGAGGCTACAAAATTTGGAGGCAAATTGTTCAGACCTCGTTAAAACTTTATCTAATACTCTTAAAACTGGTGAAGAAATTTGTGATAAATTAGATATTCTTCATATTAAACATGAAAATTGTGAAAGTAAAAATGAAACTGACTGTGTAGACAATACTGATGAGTATAATAACCTTGAGGCTTCTGAAACAGCAAATGAATTAACTGAACCATCGACATCTAGCGAAATCGACCATGAAGCCAGGTTTGCAGCTCGTGATCGCAGATTGAAAAGTTTAGAAGAGCAAACAAAATCACTTGTAAATAAAGTGAACAAAACTACTTCTAAGGGTGTTAAAATAAATTATAAGCTAGAAGAACTTCATAGCATATACGGTTCTGAGAGTTCTCGAGCTGGTACCCCCGCTGAAGATATTGAAGACAAAAGCATTGAAAGTGAAACAAATCACGAATCAGAGTAAAACTTTAAACCATAAAACATTAAAAGTTATGTTCTTTATAATAAAAATTTCTTTAATGTAAGTAATGCATTAAATCAAAAACGACAGTAAAATATTAACTCTTTAATTTTATGTTTTATTTTTACACAACATACAGATTTTATTCAGGTACAAAATAACCACTACAGAGATATTTAAACCAGGTCCGCAGTACAGATCTTTATCGGTAAATATTAACAAGTATCTTGTAATGATGACGAGCATAATCTTGACTACATTTACGGACACCCATTATAGTTTATTTAAAAACATCGATAGGTATCTAACTTCATTCACAGCTCTCATTGTATGATTTATTTTCAACACCATCTCTGCCAGTCTTCTTAACACTGTCTTCTAAAACAGCTACAACTATATGTGATGGTTTTTCAAAATCCTTTCCAGGCGGTACTCGATACAGGCGCCAGGCCCATAGAGATAAGACTAACATTTCCACCACCATCACACTATTTTGAATCACTGAAAAGATACAATAAGAAATATATTTTCTATCTATGTTTACACATATAAGGAAAATACACCTGAAGCTCAATCACATCAAAATTAATGAAGTTCTTGGGATGGGACTATATCCATTCGAAGTGGAAACGTTCGTATAATATGCTCCCATTGTAATTTTTTTTTATATATCCAACGTGGCAGGCAGAATTACTAAGTAATACAGCTTGTAATTACTAAGAAATATAGTATCTACTGTAATATTATATAATAAATTGTAACCTTTCATAAAAGAATTGGTGGTACAGGATTTTTTTTACCAAATTAAGTAAAATATATGTACATAACGAGCATAGACATGGTTATAACCTCGTCTCAGTGACTCCCTTCTGATTTAGCAAGTTTTGAGATGAGACTTAAGAATGGTGACCATCGTTTGATTGTTGATCTCTCAGAGATTGTCGTTATTTTTGGATTTTGGATTGAACCTTTCACATGAAGAAAGCTTAAATAGAAATATCGAGGTCTGTACCATATATAAAATCAAAACTATATATTTATTTATACATTAAAAAAGTATTCATTACAGATAAATTATCCCTATTCATGTAATCATTCATCTTACGATAGAATACTCTTATAAGCAGGTCTTTTTAGAATGGATTGTAAAGATCATAGTGTCCTATGGTACGGTAGTAATTTGATACGATAATCCCATATTCAATACATATAGCAACAATTTTGAATATCTCAAAAACTTAGAAAATATGTATATTTAAAAAATCGTATTATAATCAGAAAATTTATTTCTATAAATGGGAAATGTAACAACAATTTTAATTACAATTACATTAAAATTAAAACTTACTGTTTACAAATGTGGATGGATTTAAAGACACAATACACGGTATGTCAATAATATCGGGCAACACTTTTGCAAATCCACATTGTACCTTGACAATGATCAGAACCAATTGTAATGATAGAAACCTCGGTTTGAGTTTATGCCCCGCGGATTCAGCCGCGCGAACGCACATTATTGTTCCCCAGACACCTGTCAGTATCGACGCTGCGACAAATGGCTGCAGGTACACAAAATTCCGGTGGTATAACATCTAAGAACATAAATCAGAATATTTAAAAACATAATATCTTTAATAGGACGAATAAGATATCTATATTAATATTATAAAGCGGAAAAGTTTCTTTTAACGCGCTAATCTTGGAACGCTACTATCAATAATAGGAGCAAAACTATAATGGAAAAAGTTACAAAACCGGTCAAAAATTAATAAATAAAATTTTAGTTCCACGCGAACAAAGTTACATAGTTAAAGTGGACAAAAAGAACCTAAACGGGAAACATGTAAATAAAAAAGTCACTGCATTAAATGTGTATTAGAGAAGAGATTCTTGTACTAAACAAGTAAATAATATTATTTTACTTACCATATCTTCAGCCCATAACGCGAGTATAATAACATAGAGAACACCTTGAACTATGGGCATCTGTAAGACGAGGCAACGCAACCAGAATAAATGTTTTCTGAAAAGAAAAAGACATTTGTGTAAAAATCAGTCTATCCATAGAAAAATGTCTAATGAACAATTGATTAGTATTGTCCCCTTAAACTAAAAATCCATTGTCAAGCATTTTCAATGTGTACCAATTTGCTTTACTTTACTTGCAAAATGCTTTACTTCAGAGCTAATCTTATTCTTAACGTGTTATCATTTTCCACTTATCACTAAAAAGATAATTAATAAGTTATAGTCAAACAACCTATTTCAACAAAATTATAATTAGTAACAGTAGGTGATTTTTCGCCGGTGCGACGCGACATGGTGATTGCAAGTTTGAACCCATTTAAGGATTAAAAATTATATAATTACACATTTATGGACACACCTAACTCATATGTCTAAATGCAATGTTATTGTCTAAGCAATTAAATTGGGTAGGAAGCCGTGAATTATGAAACTAGGTGGAGCTAAACTAGTATACAATTTACATATCAATGAATATTAAGGGTATTAATCAATTAAAATAATGACGAAAGTGTTCAGTTCTCATCGTGTACAATTTTCACATAAACACAGTGACCGTAAAAAAATAATGGATTAGTTTAGTAACATTCCAAGTAACACAGGAACTTTAACAAACGAATAATAAACTTATGTAGAAAACTTAAGGTCCATATAAACTATATTCGTTCAACCAGCATCTTGATGATTTACATTGGCATTTCAAAACCATTATGATGCTTTACACTGTATAACGGTAGGATAATGGCATATCAAAATACTTTTGTAAAATCTTTAGTTTTAGTGCAGCAAAAACAGCTGTACAGCTTTTAGCTGTTTTTAGTGTATTTAGATTTACAGTAGCATTTTAAGGTAGTAAATAAACGCTTACTGCTGTTTATGAGCATAAACATGAACCATTATAATGCCACGTATACCCGCTATACAGTTCTAAGTTATTTGTAGTGCCTTTTATTGTTTAATAGCAAGCACTATTAAGTGGTAAGTAAAAGCCTGTAGTAAAAAAACAAGGAGTACTGCTGAACAGCATAAATGTGAATCAATGTAATGCTTGCATTTTTAAGGATCAACCGAGTGTTGTTGTACAACTAACAGCTCTTTAATCAAATACACGTGAGTTCTTGTAATGCGTAAAGTAGTATTTACATTCATTTTGCTGTATTACTAAAACCATTGCCGTGCCATAAAATTGCCGGCCATATTTGGGAAAAACACATATTGTTACATGAACAATAAAATAAAAGCAATTTTAATGATGCCGTATAGATATTATATATATTTTATTAATTTAACCGTGTGCCGAACCGTGCGTGTATATCTAATATAATAATTATGCTAATAAACAAAATTGAGTTGTGATTTCGTTGTACATGTCATTCAATATAGGTAATGATAAGTGCAGAACTATGTCCCACAAAATGTTGAAGAAATCGTTTAAACTTAAAGTAAAAACTGGATGAATCAGGCGAAAAATATCCGAGGAACATGAAATAATTATTATTTCTTCGAATCCGATCAATGCACGACCTATGGATCTAAGGACCATTCAAAAATACCTAGATTTGTCCATATATAAAAAAATTAAAGGTGGGAACCCCTTTATTGGCATAATAAAATTACTAATAACTTAACTTTGCTATTAGAAAACTTGACAGATGTTACAGAAACTATATCTTTAAATTTGATCTTTACATTTACAAAGTCAAAAATGATGATGATAACAATTGTGATATAGTCCTTGATCCTCGACACTTACAATGTTAATCACTATATTTGCGTCATCATAAATACTTATACTTCATATCACTATTGCATACGTACCAGTAAAAAACATCATTTCAAGTACTTAAGTGTTTATTTATGTAGATTAAAGAGTAATTAACATTTTCTATTGCATGTTATAATTTTTTGATGAAAATTAATCCTAAAGAATCAATATTTTAAAAACAAATTGCCCTTGAAAATTATTATCTTATACCACTATTTAGTTTTTGTTAAAGAAATATGACTGAACCGTCATTCCAAACTGATAAGATTTATGAAATCAATCATTTTGTCAATCACACTTACCTACACAAGCCTGAGTTCAGAAAAAATTACAAACTCAATATTGTTCTAGCTTATTTGAAGTAGGATTTTGATAATAAGACTAAGTAAACAAATCCAAATATGCCAGTGTTTACCCTTGTGTAAATTTAAACTATAATAAACAATGACAATAGCAAGTTTGAATTGTTTTATGAAAAATAACTCAATCATTGTCTTATTTACACATATAATCAAACTGTCACGGCACAAGTATTTCCTTCGCCCTTCAAAGCTGAGCATAAGAACGACAAAATTCTTGTGATTAATTTTTTTTTCGCTATTTGCCAGTAATTGTTCCAGCGATATAAGATCTCTTTGATTTTCAATGGGTTTTAGTGTAAAACTTTGAGTATCTACAGGGTATGTATCTTTCAACAAAGTAACGTTTAGGCCCTCTTTTATCTTTGCAAGTTGTACACATATTTCTTCTTACTGCATAGATTGAATGCCCAATTTTTGAACAATTTTCTGCTGGTTTTCGAGAGTGAATTTGGAGTATTTTCTATTTTTTCGAATAATATTTTATTTGTTTGCTAAAATTTGGTCTAATTTTAAAGTTTATGTGCTAATTATCTGAACTACATTTTCATTAGTGGATTTTTCAGTAGCTATACTCGTTTTCTTGATTTTCTTGATCGCACATCTGAAAATAATAATTAATATTGTATTATCTACTGGTTTTTGATGACTGCACTACAATCATTTTAATAATTATGTAGAGAATGCCTTCGAAATGCCTTTTTATCAACTCTTGGTAAACGGGTTAAAGTTGTAAAAAAAATCTGAAACGGGTTTTATTGTTTTGCTTAAGGATCCCCAAAATTGCGTTCAAGAAATGGCCCCATTTAACTCTATATCATGACTACTGGTATACTGATAAACCCATCTAGAACTATGTACTTTATAGACAATATAACAGTATAACAGCGGTTCATCAAAAGTTTTTTTTTTGGCCTCTGGCTTAATAATTGTTCAGGTGTGAGTGTTTATACTGCTGGCGGCTTTAATTTGCCTATTTAAAGGCTCACCGAACTGCTATAGACCGACACCTTTTTGTATATATTTTACAACCAAAAAATATCATTCCGACCTATTTATAAAAGCAACCTATTTAATAATGATAAAACTTTATTTAATACTGCCCAACTAAACCATTATATTAATTACGCAAAATTTGTTGTATAAAAGAAATACACAATTTTTATGGTTATTTCTCACATATCATTATAAAATATTTTATATTAAAACCACAAAATATCGACGGCGCGTCAAAATTTAAAATGGAACTTATATCGACATTAACAGTAAACTACATTGCGCAGTAACATTTGAAGGCATTATATAATAAAAGAGTTAAAAACTTACCCAGTATTTTAAATTTTGTTTTAATGCAAACAAATATTGTCACTCACTTAGTTGTGACTGTCTTCGTCCATATTATATTGCGAGACAAAGAAAAATTATAACGTTAATTGTATTACAACAGTAGGACCGTGGGAGTAGAGATGATTTTGCAATGATGTAGGTTTTACTTAAGTTCTAACTGTAAACTCTCCAATCATTCTTTCACTACATTCTTATGCTAGTCTAATGCTTTTGTAATGCCAATAACATCTTCACTGTTAATAATATTGCTAGTATAATGCTTCTGTAATGCGATTGGCAACTTCATTGACCGTAATAATACTTATTTAATGGATTGGCAACTTCTTTTAACACAAAAATGCTGATATAATGCACCTTTAAAGCAATTAAACAACTATTTGTGAACCGATTTAGGATCTGCAGCCGCTTAATTTGTGCCCTAATAAGCATTACAATAGCCGTATAAACGTTTGTAATACTACTATAGGACTAACTCAAAATACGAAAAGCATACAGAAATGCTGTAAATTGGCCGTTATACCGCTTTGATGTGTTACTTGGGATTGAACAAATCCAATTATTATTTAAAATAAATTTACTTAATAGAATATTCTTACCGAAGAAATAATTGTTTATGTATCTGAAAAATGACTCTTGAGTTAAAATGACTTTGATGATGGATGAATGGCGAATGATTATGAATGAATCATGAAATTTATTAAGTAACTGATATTATAAAAACCGTTGGATTTCTATAATGCCAATTCTAACTCCTCCGCACTATCACCAAATAGCGTTAATAATAAAAAATATATAATAAAAAAACTACTGATGCGTTTTGTTTTTACCTATTTATACGTTGATTAGAAACTCCAAAAATCAAGGTACTAAATATAAACTGCAAAACTTCAACAGATTAATATTTTAATAGTAATTTTAACCGAGTTTAATATATACGAGATATATAGTTCAAAGCTTCAAATTTGACTATCGCCCAATAAACTAAGTAATTTATTAGTCAATTGACTGAATTCAAATATCGAGTCTTAACTTTTAACTTAACTTAAAACCACTTAACACACTTTGATCAAGTACTCATTATACAAGATGATTATATTATAAAAGCTATATAATTTAAATGGATATAACAATCACAGTATCCAGTGGCAGAACGATTTTTACGCTATTTCTACGAGTAAAATATAGGCATTTCCTGCAAGCTGTCTTGATAATCTTGTTGAAATATTACTTTAAACGAAAGTAAGTATGATAATATTACATATAATATAGAAATCTATTAAAACACACACATCATTGCCAATCATGATTACGTAAATTTCAACAAAACTATCTAAGTAGGTCACAAATATTTTTACTTTTACTATTCAATATATAATATATCTATTTCACGTAACTATAAAATTGTATTATTATTATTACATTGTGCCGAATTTACAAATGTGCCACCTATAGGCTAAATGAAATATGCTCCGCGTATATTAAATTTTTTACAAAATTTAAAATTTTACTAAATTTTAGGCAGATTCGAAAAAATGCCGCCTTTGAAAATTTGCAGCCGCAATCTATTACCTATCTAGGCTACCCGCATATCACCAAGGTATATAGGTGATAATAAGTAAGGTACGATACTAGCGCCCACTCTAGCGATGTCGTCGCCTCGGAGAAAAAGACAAATTCCCGCTCCTTAAGAAATATATAATTTCCATTGACTGATTCTACAATCGCTAATATGAAGAGAAAACAAAAAATGTATGGGATGACATTTTAAAGACTAAATTGAAAATTAACTTGAAAATTTCAAAACTTAATCCTGTTATTAAAGCGCCTGAAAAATATAGCGTTTTTACTATCAGCTCTGAAATGAATATCAAATTTGTGTTTCAAATGTATAAGAATTTGTCACGGGATTTAGTTTAAAAATATGTCGTCGATTTAGTGCTTAGTATGCTTATCTCAAACATTTTTTTGTTTTCTATTTGCGTTAACGATTGTAGAAAAAGGTAACTTCGCTAAGGAAGCTCAATATATGTATAGTAGTTGATTAGGAAATGCATTAAACCAAGAGTTTCTACGTTAGTATTATCATCAGATCACTAAAGTCACTAAAGTCACCTTTGACCTACTGTACCCATAATCTAATAAGATCTAATTGTTTTATTCTGCCACCCCTCATATAATGAAGAATCTAATATCAATAATTCTACTTACTTTTGTAGTTTTGGCCTAGGAATAACGCAGCATGGCCAACAACAACATGGTAAAACTCTTGTTTGTAATTTAGCACCTGGTGCACGTCTGAAATAGTAACATTATAAAACAGTTTGATACTATTTGACAGTAGATTATTGGTGTGTTAAGTAGAAATAATTTTCTCTACTGAGTCGAAAGACAAAAGCTATTCCACTGAATAGATAATCGCGAGTGACCATAGACGCTAGTGCTTAAAATTGTACCAACATTTCGCGTGACTGGCCGCCCACTATTGTATAGTACAGATGAGTTCATATTCAAAACGGATTTCAAAGACATAACATTATTTCATGACAAAAACATAGATCTTGGATATTTTTTTAAGAGAAAGTACAATAAAAGGTGTATTTTATTGGTGTATAACGAGCTACGGGAACAAACACTTTTGTTTCACACAAATAATATCTCTGAAATATTTAATAAGATGTTTTCAAGCTGCGGGCACTAATGGTGTGTATTTGATGTAGTGTGAAAGCAGTATATGGTAATAAGAGGGAATAGGGTCTATTTATTCGTATCAATATAATTCACGAAATGTGTAAATTAGAATAGCCATTATTTTAAATATCATAAAATACTTTATATTAATGCAGAATATACCTTTAAAATTAATGTAAAATATTCTATAATAAAATCTGTATAAAATGAGTTCATAGGAGCAACGTAAATTTGAATCGCTACAAAGAATTGCAAAAACATGGGACGTTAAATGAATTTTTTAATACTAGCGTTACTGATTACCATTCTTAAGTTGAAATCTATAAATCTTACCTATTGGTAAGTTCAGACAGCTGCACTTGAGATCTAAGTAGACTTAGCTAACTACCATCTTACACCACATCGTCACTTAACATCAGATAAAATTGTGGTAAAACGCTGAACCTACAAAGAATAAAAAAAATTATATATATTGATATATACTTAAATTCAAAGTTGTACAGTTAGTTATAGTTGACTTAAAAAAGTTATATACCTGATTAGTTGATCCGGTCCGCCACATTCAGTGATAATCATACAGAAAAAATTGTACATTGCGATCATCACAGCCTCTTGTGCTATTGCTTCTGCCAGAATTCGTCCTCTGGGCAAAACTATAGCCAAGAAGCCTGCTGTTGCAACGATCTGCAAAGATAGGGCAACTGTTATAAAAAGTTATAAGAACCTTAACCTAGACAAGTATATAAACTAGAGTAACAAATTAGTAGAACTTTTTTTTTTAATAACGTGGAGGAAATCTTTTACAATGATATCTCCCATATCGGGGGAGACGAGAGACTTGTGAGGGAATCACCCGGGGAAACACCAGGAATACCCTTTAACACAACGTCTAAAAACTCTACAGCCAATTTCTACTTGTATGTGGGCAGGATAACCACGTGAGCAAACCACTTCTACCCAGGCCATGCACTGGGACCCCGGATGATGGTAGACTCACGGGGACCCATTTCTCGTGGGGAGACATGCTCCACCTTCGCTCTCAATCAGTAGAACCTAATCTAACTTATTAGCTGCACAATATTACGCATCTCGGTGTACATATTAAGTAGATATTGTGCGACTGTTAACGGCCTTTAAATTTTTAAATAAATAAATAACCATACATTTGTAAAACTATCTACATAGATCAAAGTCATACACTAGAAAAGTTCATTACATGATGGTTGGACCGAATATCTGATTTATTTGATTACGACCATTAGAACGAAATAACCGCCCTAGTGAAATACTTAGACTATGCACGTGGTTATAAATCATTCGGAGTATTTTGTTTATTATTACTTATATGAATAAATCAGAAATATCCCAGTTGCTGGATACCTTCAAAGCGCCATGACAACCACGACCACCGATAGCCTACCGATCTAAATTTACAGTTATTTTCGATTACATGCGGATCCAGCCCTAAAAAAGCTTATGGTTACAGCCACCCGAAAATCGGAGTAGTGCAAAACGGTTTTTGAACTTGTTTATGATTGATATAGTGCATTCCAAGAAAGGAGATATTTCTACTCTGTAATATATGGGCGTGGGCAAAGCTGTGGAGTATACACTAAACCTGAAAGTGTGACGTCACAAGTGTACTAGAGTTGTGGGCATAATACTACCGCTGAAAGTGTGACGTCACAAGTGTAGTAGGGTTGTGGGCATAAACGCAACAGTGGATCCGCGCTTGTTTTGGAATGTTATAAACATAGCATCAGCACAATTTTGTCACTTTGCCATGCCTCTATAAAAATATTGCCTCTGAGTACAACAGTAAAGGTTGTAAGCTTAATTTTTATGTGATTTGTTATTATTTATACATAATAATTTATCATTGTTATATTAACAATGGAACTGACATGTTCTTTAATTCGGCCCTATAAATTTAATTGTAACATAATAAACCTACTAATGTCTATAATAGCGTATTCATTACTGAAACAACTTCCGTAGATCTGCTACATCATTATCTGTGTTTACTATTTAATTTTCTTTGTGAAATGTGTACATATATAGGACTAATAAATAACTACTACGTAAGTAAATTTTCAAGTACTTATGTCATGCAACCTATTGTAATTAATCTTTAAAGTGGTACTTGGTCTGATTATACTAAATATATTAATAAATTTATGTATAATATTACTAGTTTATACGTTTGTAACGTTAACGTTATAAATACTTTTTTTAATGTACGTATATAAAAGGTAAACGTAAACGTATCTATATAAAAGTATATGTTTATAAAAAAAAATTAATATAATTATCTCATTATATTTATTTATCAAATCCTTAAATATAATCACTTTTACTCTTACAACAACCAGCAAAATTAAGAAGAACTATGACACAGGATAATTACTCGATATTTAAAAAAATCGCAGTAAAAGTCTTTACAATTGGCTTCACATAACGAAAAGGTCATAGCGGTGCCTGCAGCGATTAATTATTTAACATATTAACCAATTTAAATACACAGTACCGTGCGTGCTAATAGTCACCGATCACACAATACTTGTAAAATTTGGTCAAGTACACATTTCTTAAACGTATGCATTTACATGAAAAATTCTACACAATATGTTATCCCAACTTGTTTTGATTTATTCTTATGTCCGTACGTGCTAGACATGTCTATCGTGCGGAATATTACTATTTTTTTTATAGTTAAGGTTTTAGCGATATGGCCATAATCTCACCTGATCTTAAGTGACGATACAGCCCAAGTTAATAGACACGCTAAACCTGTGAAAGTACCGGCTCTCAAGTGCAACTGCCGGAACACACCTATTGGTATTTGACAGCAGATTTTTAACTTGACGGTGGTTGCTAGCCAGACGATCTTTAAAAAAGCCCTATCACCATGCTATGGGTTCCTCGCGATGTTTTCCTTCATCGAAAGCTCAAGCTCATTGTAGGTGGATTCGAACTCACGTCCCTTGCCACGAAGTCGTATACATTACCACTAAGCCATCGTCGCTTTAAATCGCTTCGAATCCTTACTATAGCAGTTCTATAGCTCCTGAGTGTGAAGACATTTTATATGTATTTTATATTAATTTAAGATGTTTATTTATTTTGCAAGTGGAAATACACATATCTAATGCTCTAAATATATTTGAACTTTGTAATGGTTGACAGACACTATTCGTCGCAAACTATTACGAAAGAATAAAAACTTTACGTAATGATTAGCTAGCGGTTATATATAAGTCGTTTATTTAGCTATTGGTAAACACGCTTAGTACATGAAAATCATAAAAAATATATTTATGTTCTATATAAAATGACTATAAAACGGAACACCAACAGAAAACATTCTGTAGTTATGTGATTATGACATTTCTTAGGGAAGGTATTCAAACATCTAAGACAGCAATTCTCAACCTTTTTTCTATAGGGGCCACAAACATGTGATAGTGATGGTGTCACGGGCCGTAAATAAAAAATATTTAGGTATTGATTTTCTTAGGTTTTATAGGTTATTTAAGATAACGTTATACCAGTTGAGCCAACCACAAAAGCCTAGCGGGCCGTAGGTTGAGTATAACGGATCTAAGAATAAACAATTAGTTAAAACAATTTTAAGTACTCACATTCTCAATATACGATAATTCGTACCTTTGTTATATATAATATTTTATAATTCGATACCCACGATATTTATCTTTTTTACGATTCTTACTTTTAACCAGTTTATACGTAACAGTCATGGATTACGCAATAGCCTTGAATAGAACTTGAATAGAAATTAAAACGCTTTCGCCACATAGATTAACACACATGAGTATAATTATAGTTGTTACTAGGTTTTTTTTATTATTATTCTTAAGAAATATAGTAAATATCTCATATCAGTATAGTTTACTATATCGATGTAAATATTCCACCACATCTGTAAAATGGTGATTTGCAGTAAAGCAGAGTCTGAGTATCTTACTACCTCATGTACAAATATTGATAGTCGTATTTATAAAAAAAAATCAGATAGCTTTATATATTTATAATCATATAAAGGAAGCAAACTATCTGATTCCATAATTATTTTTTATACGATGTACACATCATAATATTTTGCACGACAATCGAAAATACGTTTTACAGACGATCCACAAATTATAGATACAAACTGTATATTTATGGTTATTTGGGAACGAAAGTATATTTGATCTTGTTTTTCTAAATAAAACGTTAAACAAAAATAACTATACGCTAGCGAATGTACAAAAAGACAACTTGGCTAAGGACCAGGCTTGGCTTAATGTTTTAGAAGTAGTGCGAAAGCTGACCCTGGTCTCTGACAACACGGGAGATTGTAGTGTCGCCGTGTTTAAGCGTGTATTTGGCGGTGATTGTTACATGTTGAGTCGCCACATAACCTTCCCGCCTTGACGTGGGTAACGTGTGGGTATTATGTTTTAAGGAAAAAAGTAGGCTTAAATGTTCGGTGGTCGAGATCCGGAGCGATGAACTCGTCATGTCCTACCTATCTATATCGTACCTATCTATATCATACCTATCTATGTCATACCTATTTATGTCATACCAATCTATGTCATAATAAACTATGTCATGCCTATTTATGGCCTACCCATGTCATCAAAATTAATAGACTCTACTTTAAAATTATATATCAGCTTGGGAATCAATGCAGATCATTTCATATACGTAATCAAGATATTAGAGGACTTACGGGATATACACCTAGTACCACAACGACATTAGTAAAATTCTCCTTCCAATGCCGTATGGCTGATCGTATAGTTACCGCATATAGCACACATATGGCTATAAGTACTGCTAACTCACAAGACCACAGCACCCAAGCATAGTTGTGAAGGGCTGCAAGAAAAGAAATTATTTAATATCAATAAACATATTAAATTTAAATGTACAATATTAAAATTAGTTCGCACATACCTAACAAGGTAGAGCAAGAAGGGATATATCAAAATATTCTTGTATACAAGGTACAGTCCACCATTAATATCATTTGATTAAACTAATTAGTATAATACTATTAATTTCTTAAATAAAAAAATTATTGCGCTGCAATCTCACTTTAACTACAAACTATTCCATATGAGTATATAATTTGTCGGGTTGTATAAGTGCGTTTAATACATATATAGCAGATTTTGATTTAAAAATAAACAAATTCATCTACCAAATATCTTTCACTGCAAATGGAACGTTTTAATTAGTATAAATAATTCGGTATTTTTGATATTTTTTTGTGACGAAAAAGCACATTATCTAAATCCCTGCTGAATCTAGCGGTACTTTGAAATTAAATAAGAACCGTCAATACCATCATTCTCAAGGTGGACGATAACGCTCACTTGTCGTCGTTGGAGGTTTTCAGCTAAATGTTGCTAAAATAAGGTTCAGAGAAAATCATGACAGTCCCCGGAGTTGATGGCAGATGAAAGAATAACAAAAGATCATGTCTTTTCATATAGATACTTTACTGGTAAAGAAGGTATAAGAATCTTCCGTATTGCACATTGTTTGCAAAATTTAACCTAAAAAGAAGAGACCTAAAACTTCATTGCTTCATTACTATCATTCTTTATTCCAACACCGCATTTCTTAATTCTTTCTTAACTCATACACTACGTCTCGAATCTTGTTAAGTATGTAGAAATTCAATTCTATTATTTTTTAAATTACAACTAGTATTTCGTGGATCGCTATAGAATATTCGTTCAAAAGGTGGGCGGTTCGGCGCGCACGGTGTAACAAGCTAGTTTGAGAGCCTATGAATTAAATTAAAGCAATTTATTAAAGCTGGTTGCTCTGGAAAAGTCTAGGAAATCCTTACAATCCTCTGCCTTTATACTCCTTGTAAATAGCTTGATAAAATTTAGTTGCAGTATTAATTAATTATAAATATAAACAAATATAATTTCGTTCATTAACATTAGCATACTTATTTAGTAGACCATGTGCGGCGGTGATATTTGCATATTTTAAAGTCTCCTAACTGTCTCAGTCAAAAACATAAACCAGTAATCTAGTCGAATATTGGTCCGTCCTTGGTTTAAATTTAACACTAAGTAAAAAATGTGGGTTAGCTCATACTGACTAAAACAAAATTAAATTATTTTTTACGCCATGACGGCATTAATTGATGGTATGAGAAACCGTCATGGAAGCATTACAATTTATCATACACAGGCTTCGTAATTGAGAAACTGCTTTTTACAACGAGCGAACCGTCTTCCTGTCAACGTGGTCCCTCCTTTCTATGATATTGATTCCTTCAAAACAGTCGTGAAAAGGTACCTAAACAGGCCAGCATGGTAGCAGTGACTAGCAGTGAATTCTATTCAATGTCAGTCGCCGCTGATTTGGATTGTACTATACTTAACATATGATATAGTGCAGCCACTTTGCTAGCAAAACGGAAAATATAGTTCCTTGGACACCTTATTACGTCGAAAGTAGTGAACTTATCACGATGGGACTACGACTATTCAAAGCGGAAACGTTCGTAGATTGTTTTAGACTACTTAAATTTTGGATTCCATTGTCCTTTTGAAATTTTTATTTAGATTTTCTTTTATATGTCCAGCGTAGCGGAAGAGTGATAGCTAGTAATTCCATAAAAACTAATCCATTATTCTCAAACAAACACCTTTTTGTCTAATGAAAAAGTCATCGAATATTAGGCTCACGTGACATAAATATTTGTGTGCCTAATATTCTCTAAATGTTTGTATAATAATGTAATTATCGTTAGTGCTTTATCGAGCTAACCCATAAAACACCCTATAATTTTTAATATGTATACTTGTTATAAGTAATATCATTTAGTTTTGAGTTACCATTGAAACCTTACCGTCTACATTAATATTTAAAATAATATAATTGTGTATTGATTTAAAATTAGCTTATTATTATTATTAGCAAATTTATGAAAGATTTCTGTTTTCATTTAACGTTGTATTTCTAAATAGATTTTTTTTTATAGTGTCGTACTTACAGAGAATTTAATCCTTAATTTATTTGGTTTACGAATTTATGTTATAAAAGTAAAATCACGAATTACCTATATTATATATATCGATTCCCTCGGTCTAGGAGAGTATACTTAAATGCATTTCCCCATGTTAAAAAAGGTTTAAATACTTATATGTCTTCATACATTAAGTAAAACTTAAAAAAAGTTACAAGAATAATAAGAAACTAAAACAGCAATAAAATATTCCCGGTACGTTTCGTTTTAAGAACAAAGCTGGTAGTAGTGAGCACTGGTAGTTTATAAAGTAATATCGGCATAACTATTGTCGTTGAAATAACTAATTCTGTAGAACCCGTAATGTGATGTAACTTAGCACGAATAGCTGTACTAATTTTTTATTCGTGAGTGGACGTCCTGATGTCCTCACTATATCGTCACTCGTAACTACTTAACGCAGTGCCTGTAAAAACAGATTCACGACGTAATATGTAGAAAATGTTATAAACTTCTCAATTTTTTAATGTATAATTTTATTTTACTTAGATATAAAAAAGAATAAAGTAAGAAATCGAAAAGCATTGGAGATTCTCCAGTAATGATAAGTACTGTTTTAATTCTACATATCATTATTTTTAATCTTGACAAGTTCCCTTAGTCAAGTTCTCTGTCAAGAATTGCTAACGTAAAGCAAAAATAAAAAATGTATGGTATGACATTTAATATAGATTGTAAAGTCATTTTAATAGGTGTCATTCCATACATTTTTGCCTCGGCCTTGGTCAAGCTTGGCCAGAGGCAAAGATTACTTTTCCAATACATACGAGTTTTAGGGCATGACAATAATAATTGTGTCAGGCTAGATCGAAACCACTATATGCCAGGTGTAACCTTGATTATTGTGGCACACTTACATGTGTCGCTTTACGGAATCAGCCAGTATATACCGCCATGACAGTAGCAACTCATAGAACACTTAGGAGTATATATCTATTATCATCGTTTTTCTTGAATCATATTGAAGTGTCCTTTGCCTCTCTTAAGGCTATATCGAAGTTCGGCGTTGAATATTACAAACTATTTAGGTTCCACTAAATATACGATATTTACACTATAATATTTATGCGCGTTCGAAGTGGGAGCAAGAGGTATACAAGCCAAACCTCTTTATAATCTTCTAAAAAATGTTGGCCTGTCTAGGACTACAATAAGCTCTATACTAGAACGTGCTTCTAAAGCAGCGCTAGCAAGTTCCTGCAAAATTTAGCTGGGTGGGGGAAAAACGCGAGTAGTGAGGGTGAGTGTAGACGCGCGTCGGAAAGGGGCCCCCTTAAACTTACATGCGTGTCACTGCTCGTAGTTTCCCTTTCTGCCACACGATAGACCCAGCATCGACGCCGTGAATCCATGGTTTGCTAAGAAGTTCCTCTCTCTCTCTCTCTGAATAAACTATTCAGTATTAAGACTTGAAATTTTTATTTATTAATTTATTAACATTTGGTCAAACCATACTCACAGTTGTAACCATTAATTATTGGAGCTTTAAATTATCTTTCGTAATAAAATTTGCATATTTATGTGTAAAAGGTAAATAAAATTTTATACCTTACATGTAACGTATCGCTTACGTAAATATACCTACATAGTGGAAACCATTGTCATATTTTTGTGATTATGATCACATCGAGTTATTAATACGTTTAAAATTTAACTCTATCAATTCAACGTATTTCAAGGTAAATATTTAAAAATTAAAATGTGAATGTAAGTTAATAAAATAAAAATACTTATACAGCGCTTAATCCACTGATAATATATTAATGACATCTGTATAATTCAATTACGTTACTGGGATATATTTTATAGTGATATAAAAATACACCCAGCAAAGTAAGCTAGCAACAGTATCATACTTAAAATAGTAACATTAACAATTAAGGCAATTCAACACCGGAAAAGCATCATAATATCCGGGCGAAGCAGCTTTCCTTGGTATCTAAAAAACACCTATTTGCGAAAACTTGTATATACATCCTTTTTACTTGTACATATATCCTTTTATATATACTATTAAATAAGTTTTCAGACAATGAGTAATGCGGTTACTACGAAATGCCATGCTGTGATTATGTCGAGTCAATAGATATAAGATATAAGAGAATAGGTATATGTTATATCATCGTAAGATCAAACAAACATTCATCGGTCTACAATGAAAGTAATTTAACTGCATGATCATATTAGATTTGAACACGAATTTTAATACATATAATGGATTAAAGAAATACGGTCGATAATTATTTTCATTTCAATATAGTAGAAAGTTTTTTATGATTTGCATACCCAAAAAATAGAATGGACATAAAATGTAGCAGAATTTTTAAGCTAAATTAATACCAATGTTGATGATAACAAGCACTGTTCTGCATAGAAAATTACGACTTACCGAGTTTATGTTTGATTACCACATACTATACTTAGTTTTCTTTCAATTCATTAATAAAAAATATTCTAATGAAATATAATATAATAAATAACGAAGCTCACTACTTGTTCGAAGAACATCCAAGTAATTTATTAGTAGTCATGTTCCATCTTAAGAATATCTTGTAAATAATACTCAACACAAAAGTTAAACTGTATTCCGGATATCTGAATAAACTCAAAACTTATTATTAATTGTAATGATATAATTATTGATTAAACGTTGAGTTCTCACCCAAAATATGCATTCTTCCTAAAAAGATAAAATCATTTAGTTGATCAATCAATTCATGAATACTTTTACTAATACTTTAATATTCGCCCTACAAGGTTATTGATGTAATGAAATTTTCATATTAGTGATAACACTCGCAAACCTAGATAATTTGTTTATTTTAAGTAGTAAAAAAATTATTTTATTTAGAGGCCAAGTACCGTAAAATTGTAAGTTGGAGCTAGAAAAGTATAACTTTAAATTGAGGAAAACCATGGATCCATGTATTACTAGAAGTAGCGGTTGTGAACGTACTATTTCAAAATTGTGGCTAAAAACGTAAAATAAAATTTATGTTTATTAACATACCTATCCACTAAAATAAATTGAATTGTTGTAAAAGAATTATAAATATTACATAACGCCCTTGAGCCAGATTTTGTTTAAAAATATTCAGCACGACATCAGACCGCCTTTTATTGAAAGTAGTATTTATACCCCGACACATTGAAGTAAGGCTGAGCGTTTTTTAATAATAAAATTTACCCTCCAGGTCGCCCTGACCTTCATTACTGTGGTTAAAACTAGAATTTTACTGATTCATCAAATAAGAAATGTAATGTAATAAGGAAGATTTCTGTTTAGACATATGTATTTATATGATATGAAGATAATTTTAAATCTGGCTGTAAAAAGTATATACTTTTGAGAATAGTCTTAAATAAAACAGTATAGAATTTATTATCTCAGCAATTTAAAGTGCAATTTAAAATATGAGTCGAAATTCCTTAATTCTGAAATTTCCTTAAAATGAAAATTTTATGTACTCTATTAATTAACGTTATAATATGTCCGCAATTTGATATCTTCCTAAAATTTACAGGCAAGATTTTTTATATATTAATTTCACAACCCCATTTTACATGTTTGTTGCAATTCCCGCAAAAATGCAGTTAAAAAATTCTAAAGTTGGTGCGCCCTTTGGCAAGGAAGTTTGTAAGCTAGATATTAATATAAATATCAGAGGTGGTAAGAGACTATCAGTTTGTACAAACATGAACCTCTATATATTACGTACTAGCTGTGCCCACGACTTAGTTTGCCTGTAATTAAAAATTATCTATTAATTTCTTTACGCCTAACCCAAATTTTTTTTCTAAAATAGAAGTACTTTTATTATACTCCTGGATAAGTTACTCCTTATACCATCAGCTATCTGCCAACGAAAGTCCTGTTAAAATCAGTCCAACCGTTTCAAAGATGAACCGTAAGAAACAGCCAGACAGAAAAACAAAAACATTCTTTTTTTCATAATGACCAATATACTTTCATATAGTAAAAATGCTGTTATTTGACATTAGAAACAAACAATTCAATTTTATGTATTTGTATACATAACAGCCACTAGAGTTTCCATTTAAATGTATCGCGTTTCGAAATTAGTCTGTAAAGGTGGTAGAGTTCCGACCGCCATGTACATGATAATAAAGCCATGGCACATAACCACCCAGGACACAGTATAAATATACTCTGTCCAGGATCAATTCATTTTCAGCTAGGATCTCCACCGATTGCACTTGTTTTTAAATTATACTGTGTCTTATAGAAATAAAGTTTTACTAATAAAAAGTCTGCTGACGTTCTATAAATTAGTACAAAACATCTCTATCTATATTTTCAAATTTAATTGGCAAAACAATAAATCCCTATTATGAACGCAATGGATTAATATACACAATTTATAATTTGTTTTGTACTAATTAGGATTTTGCAACAAGCTGAATAACAAGGAAAGAACTATTTGTAAATCATGAATTTCCTTGATTAGTTCCCCAGCCTATGAACCTTATACTACAAAAAAAAATTGCAAATGACGTAATATATATGTATGTGTAATTGGAAAAACAGATTACGCAAATAAAGTAAAATAAATTAATTCAGAATAAAGTTATGAAACCTTGACAGTATATGTTAGTTATGTTACTCATAAATTTACTTTATCTAACTAAAACCCTATTTAATGTGCAATAGTATTTGTTTTATCTCGTTGACAATAGTCGCACTTGAGAAGCATAAATTAGAAGTAGAATACAAAATTAATTTAATCCGTAATTTGATTAAAATAGTGTCAGTTTACCTGCCTTTTAAAGTTCTTAAGAATTGTCTAAAACTGTGTTTAGAATTTAGAAAAAAGGTACCAATTGATTTGGATTCTTTAATAGATACTCCACGAAAAATTTAACTCAATGCAATCGTTTTTTTATATATATTACATAAAACAAACACTTAATAATTCTATACATATATGCGGGTCTACATTAATTGAACATCACAAAGCGACGTTTAATTAAGAAAAGTAATAGAGATATATACCATCCATACATAAAGATGATTACAAGGGTCAATTCATCATGAGCAGTATGAAATCATATTTCATTTGTATGTATCAATTACAATTATTACATTTTTCTAGTTCATTAATTAAATATCAGTTATTTTCTGGCTCATTATTTATCATAGTATTATATTGAAGAGTGATTTTAAATTATAAGCTACAAAAGATTTTAAACATATAATCTCAGCTCAGCCGATATCAATAAAATTTTACTAATGTAAATTACATGGTACAACGTGAGAGAAGGGATAATTTTAAACCTAAAAATGACCCTTTTCCTGAAAACAACAGATGGTGCTATAGTTGTATTATTGACCACCGAAAAAGGCAAAACAAGGTCTCCGAGACCAGCTGTTATTGTATAAAAATCTTTTAAGATAATAAAAAGATAATAAATTAATGAAGATAATATTGTCAGAATTTGAGTAACTGACAGAATCACGTGTAAAGAGAATTACTATTACATCGAGCAATTTTTTTTTTTAGTTTAGCCATAAATCAAATTACGGGATTTACACTTCTCATGTCATTGATTTTGACATTCGAAAACTACTTTTCAATATTTGGTAAGTTATACTTTTTTGTCGCGTTATGTGAAGTCGAGAATGTATTTTTGACTTACATTTGAAGGAGTTAAACCATTAACTATATAATCTATCGAGAGGCCTGAGAGAAACTGTATCGTTGAATATATTTAAAACTAAGTTATAAGTATTTTTAAGGGACCAGTGGATAATATTAGAAAAGGGAAATGTAACAGATGCTATTCACATTAAGAGAACTATGTTCTTTTGAGTAATAAAAATCTTTAATCCGACTTTCAGACTGTTGACTCACATGTCTAACTTTAAAAAGCGACACTTCTCTATAAATGTAAATATATATTTTACCCCACAAAAAATTAATTATCTAAAATCTATGAATAAAGATTTAATTATTTTTTAATAAATAGTATAGTAACATATTTTTACGTCTTTATTCTATTTGCTACGTGTACGATACAATTATTATTAAAAAAAGTGATTAAAATTTTATGCATAAGTGTTAAAAATAATAATAAAAACCAAATGACATTTCGATCGTCACATTAAATCAGTTACAAATTTTTATATATATTTTAATATATTATTTGTCGTAATTACTATAATAATTCCAAATACTTCCTCAACATATTAGTCTCACGGAATTAAAAGGAAAATATTTTCTATTAAAGAAATAATTTTTATTATTAAACATTTTCCAAACACTTACCCGCCAAGTAGGAACCGAAATCCGGTAGGAAGCTGTACGAATGACACAAAAGTGTTGTGTTTATCTCATGATTCAAATCGGGATGCGATTTACCACCACTTATGTGACGAGCAGCCACAACTTTCCCTGCATTAGTAACAGCTTCCTTAAATAAATCCATTGTAATACTTAATACTGTAAAGTTTTTATTTTCTACACTAGCTATTGGTTAATAAATAGAAGAGAATTATGTTAGGAAGCCGCGTGCTTTGTCATCTTCGAAGCGAAATAATACGAGTGTCGCTCGAACGCCTTCCGTCTACACTGTCGACCACGGCTTAGCCACTTCGCGCTGCGTTCACTTTCTTTCGACATTTCTGTGGCCTGCGCAATACTGAATATATTAATGTTGTACCACAACGTTACGTTTAAATTATCCTTCCAACAAAATATTACTACTGTGATATCGACACACACTTTTATTACAGATAAAGTGAACCTAAAGTTACATGATAAGATTATCGTACTTATACGTTTTATCATATCACCTGCATCATAGCAAAAGCAATAATCTACATTGTCATTAAAAAGGTGTTGTTGACATTATTTTGTTTAAAATATAAACAACAAATACAAGTTACAAGTTACATATAATAGAATTAACATATATTTTACCACATAATTCCCTGGGAAATCAACGGATATTTATAAAAAGGGGGACAAGTTTCGAAAGCATTTACTAATACACGCTGGGCTAACGATCATTGTCATGTTAAAAATCCGTCGCCAAGCAGATATAGATATGAAATACTATTTAAGAACCATTCCTTTACATAACATAATATCGGATGAAAATTAAAAAACAATAAAATACAACAGTATTCACGGTGTTACAATGAATAATTCAGTTTTATTAAAGGGGATGATAAAAATTATACCACTAATGGAATAAATAAGTGTAAGAAAAGTTTTTGGGCATTGTGTATAGTTATTACATTTTTTTAATAGTTGCTCTCATAAATCCCTATTATACATTACGGTCAAATAATAATTATTTTCGTTACATATATTTTTTCTATATTTTAATGATTTATGTATGAAGATAAATAAGTAAAATAAAATACGACTATAAATAAAACATATTGCAATTGCTTTAAAAGACTCACATTGTAAGTAGTATTTTAAATGTCAATATTTTACAATTGGTCGATTGTATGTGTGCTATACTCCTGCGTCATATATATTCACTAATATATACATATCTGTAATCGTGATTAGACAACGTAAAGGGTACCGAACGTAACGTCATCTTTTTTAAAATTATTTTTCTCTTCACATTTTTAAAAAGTTTCACTTAAAAATCTTGTAATAAACTATCGATAAGGTTTATCGACAGCAGGCATCACTAAGTCCTTATGAATGCGATGAGGTAACGGCTTGGTAATACCTTACGCCGAGTAGCCATCTAACCTAACAACTTTACGCTTCATTTATAGCGTGTTAGAAAAATAAAATCATATTCAATACATATAACGGTATAAACATATAAAAGTACGTTAGTATCCTTACCTATAAAAGATCTCGGGTCGGAATATTTCATTCCATTAATGGATTTTGTAAGTAAACAGATTTACATGATTATTTACAAACCAGAGCTATATTCTATAGCTAGTATATGTTTAGATATTATATAGACCATATTGCTATTTAATGTGAATTGTGACTGTTAAAAATAACTACCAAACACATTTGCTTGCAATAGTGCATCTATAGCATGACGTTTTTTTGTGTAATATCTATTGGCGTGCATTGACCAATCTCAACAATGTCAAAAACTAACCAAATTTGCTGGGACGGAAAACGGCATGATGTGCAACGCACTGCAAGATACGGAACGCATGAGAAGATGCGCGACGCACGTTTTGATGTGCGACGTTCGCAAATACATGGCTTCTACCTCACCGGTCTCGACTCACGCGGTGTGCAAACATATCGCGTATACTATACATTAATGGTTCCTTTGCCCGGTAAACTCGATGTTAGGATCACTATAATTAATTTTATAGGACCTACTAGGTCAGTCAGACTCGCGAATCTCTCTTTCGCTCTGCCGGCAGCAGCCCAAGCTGAGGTTTAGCCACTCTGGCACCCTTGCGCTTGCTGCCTCGGGGTAGAGTGTCCTCAGCAAAGACAACAATGTTAATACTAAAAGGCTTTAACATTCGCCCCAAAAACTCCAGCGAAGCTGTAAAAACCCTTTAGGCTACCAGGATATGTACTTTCGTAAAAAACATTAGTTGTTTTTATCTCATTTTTAACGGATCTCTATTCTCTTTTAATTATTTAATCAATTTCGTTTTTATTTGTTATTATAATATTAACTTAAATGTTTCACATCTGTGGAGTGTACCGTAACAGATACCTTTTTTTAATTTGTAGTTCTAGCGAACGGAGTAGCGGTCATAGTTAGTACTGCACAAGCGTACTAAAGTCCCTTGATAACTTCGATCATAATTAATCAAAAAGTTGAATATACAGGGAATTCGGCAACCGCTCCCGAAAACGAAGACAGGTGATAGTATTAATAATACCTTTGATGATGGGACAAAAAAATTCGATCACGATCACAAAAATTACATTTTTAGAATACAAAATTACCATTATTCACGCTCTATTATATATTATATACAAATAAAGGACACGAAAATTTGAAAAAAAAATTAGATCAATATATTAATTTAAAATACCTATCAAAAATAGTTTCTTACAGCTGGCGCGGAGATCCATACACGTACTGGGTCAATGCCCAACGCGGAGTACGCCCGCTCGCTACATTTATCCAAATACCTAACTTAATCTACCATTAAAAACCATAATCAGTTATATAAACACAGAAAGCTAAATGCAAATATCTACATGTGAAGAAACTTTCATCGGAATTCACTAATTTATCAAAATGTACTTAAAGGTAGTCTATTGTGTCTGTATTCCATGTATAGTGACTGGCGATATTAGAGCGGGCATGGAAGATGGCAAAGTCACTGTACTGGCTTTGGTGGACTTTTCGAATGCGTTCAATACCGTCAGTCACGACATCCTCTTAGCAATTCTCTCCCATATTTTGTTCTCTCCCGGTGCACTGGATTGGTTTTCATCCTATCTTCTGGGGCGCCAGCAGTCGGTGCGCCTCAATGACTTTTCACCAAATTGGCGCAACATCTGCTTTGGAGTCCCTCAAGGCGGTATACTCTCCCCTTTGTTATTTTCTATCTTCATCAACCTCATAACTGAAAATCTTCAATGTGCGTATCATCTGTATGCCGACGACTTGCAGTTGTACTCGCCGGCTGGCATCGATTGTGTGTCTGTTGCTGTACATAGGGTGAACAAGGACCTGGAGAATATCAAAAACTGGTCAGACAACTGTACATAGGGTGAACGAGGACCTGGAGAATTTCAAAAACTGGTCAGACAACTGTACATAGGGTGAACGAGGACCTGGAGAATATCAAAAACTGGTCAGACAACTGTACATAGGGTGAACGAGGACCTGGAGAATATCAAAAACTGGTCAGACAGTTTCCGGGTTGTCCGTGAACTCAGCAAAATGCCAGGCGATAATAATAGCCAACCCTAGAATGGTTAGTAGATTGGACTTGTCATATATTCCACAGGTTAAATTTAACGGCATTACCATTCCTTGGAGCTACTCTGTGAAGGATCTCGGACTACACATTCATGCCACCCTGAGCTGGCGGTCCAGGTAACCTCTGTAAGTCAGAGAGTCATCGGCACTCTTCGCTCTCTCTATCGTCTGAAAAACTTCTTACTGTCCAAGATCAAAACTATGCTTGTGCACACCTTAATATTCCCGGTAATCGACTATGGTGATGTGTGCTATTTTGATCTGAATTCAGACTTACTCAATAAACTCGACCGTCTTGTCAATAACTGCATTCGATTAGTTTTTAATCTCCGCAAGTATGACCACATATCTTCTTACCGAACGAAATTAAAATGGCTTCCCATTCGCCAGCGCCGTGCATTGCGTGCGCTTACTACTTTCTTCTCCTTTCTTAAATCTCCTTTATCGCACACATAAAAAAAATAAAGGATAAAGAAAAAAAATAGTTTCATATCGTATTATCTAAAGAATATTATAAAGCGGAAGAGTATGTTTGATTGTTTGTTTGGTTAAGCGTAGTAATCTCAGGAATTACCGGTCGGATTTCAATTTTTTTTGTGGATACTATAGAGCAATCATTGAGGAATGTTTTAGGCTATTTAACATCATGATATCACCAATACGAGCAAAGCAGTATTGAAAAAAGTTACGGGAACAAAAATTATTAAATAATTTTTAGTTCACCGCGAACGAAGTCGCAAACACAGCTAGTTATTAATATAAAGACAAAAAATAACACAGACAATAATATCTCAGCTGTTTCATTTTACACAATTTAATACAAAATAAAATATATAAATAAATTTATTCATAATATTGAAAAAATATAACTTTATTTTTTTAATAGTTTATAGGTTTTAGCGTTATGGCCATAATCTTACCTGTTGTTAATTGACGATGAGGTCCCAGCTGGTGAAAACGCTACACCTGTGGAGAGACTGGCTGTCAAGTGCAACTGGTAGAACATACCTACATCACGTATGTCCTTCTACTGAGTACGTTCGTATCATATTGAAGGCATACAAAAGATTGTTATCGATCCTTTGGACCTACTTCTAGTAGCTTGTCTCTTGCAAAAGATAAAAAGGAACGACTGACTAAATTCAACGTTATCTAAACTGTCTCAATATGATCAAGATAGACCTAACCTGAAACACTGAGATTTTATTAACGCATTGTTCTTCTATCAATGAAACTTTTTCAGGTTAGTGTTGGTTTGGTGAACTTACAAACAGTTAATATCATTAATATCACCTCTTTGAGCAAATATCAATACCCCCCACGCATAAATACCCTAAGTACTAAAAGAACTTCCAACCTTCAAACCACTTCCGAGTCTGATAAATACTTCTCTCTAGGCCGTTACTATTTTTCTTGCATTTTATAGCTTTAGCGTTATAGCCACAATCTGATCTGATGTTAAGAGACGATGTGCCTCAATGTAGTGGACACGCTAAATCTAATGGTAGACTAGTTCTCAAGTCCAATTGCCAAAACACAACTATAAGTACTTGTCGGCATATTTTCAACTTGTGGCTAATAGTTAACCAGACGTGCATTAGAAAAAGCCCTACCACCATGCTAGCACGATATTTTTCCTACACCGAAAGCTCAAGCTCATTACAGGGGTTCGAAGTCACATCGATTGATGTAGATTGGTATAGTCACGTCACTGCTGCCTAGACACCAAACATTTTAAAAACAACTATATTTGGACAACGCCTTTAAATATTTTACAGGCAAATATGCTATAGGATAGAATAAATAATACTTGAAATGAGAGCAAAAGTGCTATAAAGTTAGGAAACTTTATGTTTCCTTTAATTTTAGTTAATAACTATTTGTTTTACAGTGATATTAAATTTGTTTATGTTGTCACCATTATAATTTTCAATCCGTAATATTCCACTTGCTTTTTTATATACCACTCTAGTTGTAGCCTGTGATTTCAACAAAATTGTCAACTCCCGAGTTGCTGGGCAACACTTCTTCTACCCTTAGGCCGCCATCAAGCCGTTAACGTTATTGTCCACCAGCCATTACTCTATTTATTATTGACCACATGTATATAACTAGCTGTGTCCGCAACTCCGTTCACGAGGGACTAAAATTT
Source organism: Actias luna (assembly GCA_039707435.1). Lineage (NCBI taxonomy): Eukaryota > Metazoa > Arthropoda > Insecta > Lepidoptera > Saturniidae > Actias > Actias luna. The sequence goes on along the minus strand of JAZHAC010000002.1, from coordinate 6,977,545 downwards.
TATTTAAAAAAAAATCTTATATATATATATATATATATATATATATATATATATATATATATATATATAGCCTATGTTACTGAGGGCTAATGTAGCATTCTATTGCTGGAAGAATTTTTGAAATCGGTCCAGTAATTTTTGAGTTTATTCGTTACAAACAACACTACAAAAATACAAATCTTTCCTCTTTGTAATATTAGTATAGATACGTCCTGTACCATTTCATTTCACGTTCCGGCAGCAGTCAACCCGCGTTCCGGTCACTAGTGCTCGTTGCCCCCCGCCGGGCTGAGAGCACTCATTCCACAAGTCCGGCGAAGTGTAAAAGCCCCATAGGCTAACAGCTTATGTTAGTTGAAAAAAAAAACAATTACCTTTTAATTTGGTGATGGTCTAAGCAAATCCTTGTTGCGACATTGAATCTTAGATTATTTATCGAATGGACATATGCTGTTAGCCTGAGGGCTTTCACAGCTTTACCGTGTCAGGAGGGCGAGTGCGGAAGGCACTCAGCCCGAAAGACAACAAGTACAAGGTAGCCAAATCTGGGCTTGAACTCTTGCCGATGTACTTAGTACGCTTCACAACTCATTGTGCTACTTGTATACTTTCTATATCAGTATCTCAAAATATAATAAAATAAACATGCGATTTGGTTCAAGTATTATTATTAATGTGTTTTTATGTGTGCGAAAAGTAGAACAAGATGAACACCTGACATTTAGATATGTTATCACATGTATTTCACAAAATACAAGACTTAGATATGTCAATATGTATACTGGGGATTTGCTTACAAGTGAATAAATAGAGTATAGATAGGCATGATTTAAGTTTTTAAGTAGATACCTATAACTCCGCATGCGACACACATAAATATAACATTCACGTAAGCATGAAACAATAATGCCCTATTAGCAATTTTGCATAAATACAAATAATAATTTGATTCAGTTTAGATGTACGTAAGTATTATTTTGTACACTATTTATTAAGTAGTCTATATTATTCTGAGTTCTTAGTCTACAAGAGAATACTTTATTTATTTCCGTGAAATCACAATGTCACCTATGCCGACTCCCTTATTACGTAATTCACAAGAGCAAAGCAATACCAGAAATCGTTAATTATGTCCTTCGAAATGGCAAATTAGTATTACGTATAAACCATAGTGTAACACAAATAAATTTAATTTGTCAGTTTAAAGCCGATTATTTAAGACATTTCTATCGCTTTGCTCTTGCTAAATACGTAATTAACTGGTGGTTGTAGGTAACTAATAAGTAGCTAGCTTCTGCCTGCGGCTTCGGACGCGTAAAAAGTAAAAATAAAACATTAAACTTGAATTATTATCCCAATGGAATACATTACTGGGATAAAAAGTATCCTATGTGCTAATCCAGGAATTTATCTATTTATGTGCCAATTTTCGTTCAAATATGTTGAACGGCTAAAGCGTGATAGTGAAAGAAAAAACAAACATCCGTATACTCAATTTATAATATTATCATGGGATTTAACTAGCGGCTTCGTTCGCGTGGTAATTTGAAAAACTTCGCCAGAGGCAATAAGACACCGACCATGTATACAGAACAGAGCACTATTTAAGGAAGCTAGTGTAAACAATGCTGTGTGATTTTCCATTAACCGCTAAGTCATATTGCTTTCAGGCATTGGACACAAGCGAACATGCTACATATAGTTGCCCATGTGAGAAGCACGGCTTTTCCAAGTGTACTCCAACTACCTGTAATGTTTGGCCTTGTGCCTTGTTTATAGTTATGGCAAAACCGAGCTTGAGGGGTAAATGCAGCCTTTTGAATTGAAATAGAAGATCCGTGGGATTTATAGGCATCCGGGAGATCATTACATTTTCACACTTAGTTACCCCTATCAAAATAGCCACCAACGATATTCCAATCGAGTTGTATAACGCGAAGCCTTATTCCGCTTCATAATCGAGGCGCATCTAAATTAAGCGTGAGCATAACAGGAATGCCTAATTTCAATTTCAATTTATGAGAGGGCACACCTGACAGCTTTATGAAATTCAAGAACTCTGCAGGATATGAATTATTTTGTTCTGTACGTTGTCTACTGACATATACTCGGTCATTCCACCAGGAAACTCTTTTTTGGAGCAAAATTCGGTGTGTTTCAGCAGCTCTTAATGTGGCATCACGTTTGACCTGTTCATTAAATAGTCGTTGCGATTGAGTCGGCGATTTAGCGGCAATTAAGGCAACCTGACGCTCTGCTTGCTCTTGTCTTTTTGATTCAGATGCGCTCAAGCAACATTTTTATTTATGACATTAATATATAGTGAATATATAGTGTATATAGTATGTACGAATTAAAAATATGACTATTCCCATGAATCTAGCGTGGGAATTTGAATTTTGTTTGGTTTAGGTTTGGGTTTGATAGTAGGACGTGAAGGAAAGACAATTTTATGGATATTCCTTAAAATTTCTCCTGGGAATTTGAAGGTTTTCCAGGACAAAGTGTAGCCTATGTTACTCTTCAACCTCTCAGATATCGCTATGCCAAAAATTAAATCAATTAGTTGCTTAGTTAGGTCGTAAAGGAGAAACAATTTTATCAATATGCCTGTAGATCTCCCCTGGGAATTCGATGTTTTTCCAGGACAAAAGTAGCCTATGTTACTCTCCATCCTTTCAACTGTCTCTATGCCAAAAAACAAGTCGATTGGTTGCTTAGTTAAGGCGTGAAGAAAGGAATGAATTCTTTATTGCACTTTTAATATGTACACTGGCGAGCTTAAAGCCACAAGGCATTTTTTTCCGGCTAACCAGCAGTAATGTAGTAAGAAATAATTACTACCATTTTAATGCAAATAAAATAATTAATGAAATAAGAGTGTAATAATAAATATACTAACCTAATTATAAATAATTCATAACACACAAACAAACAAACATACTCTCGCATTTATAATATTAGTATAGATAGTATATAATATATAAGAATTAATCATACGAATATTCCCGAGAATCTCCTTGGGAATTTGAACTTTTTCCATGACTAAAAGTAACCTATGTCACTCTCCATCTTTAGAACTATATTTATCAAGTCCCAAAAATCAAGTCGATTGGTTGCTTTATGAAGGCGTGAAGGAAGGACAAAAAACAAACACACTTACGCATTTATAATATTAGTATAGATGTTAAAACTTAAATGGTGTGTGTTTAAGATACAGGACAGAATTGAAACGTGGCTATGTCTCTCGTGCTCCTTTAGTCACCTCGAACCGACTTTACCCGAGCGAACTGCATACAAAGAAGATTGCGGATCAGAATTTCAAAGCCCTCGCATAAGAAGTTTCACTTCATAAACCGCGATTACGTCTTTTGATTTATATATCAGCTGTCTAGCGATAAACGTAGCGTTCAGTAAACGTCAAAGAAATAAAAAAATAACGGTAACATAATAAGAGAAATAACGGTTCAATGTAAGCATATTCGAAATACTGTTTTGAAAGTAGACCATGACTTTTAAAATTACACAGTATTTGTTGTAGAAGTTCAGTGCAAGTTAGACAATTATATTTTAATGTTATAGAATAGAAATCAGATATGATTAGGTAAGATTTTTAGATGACTTTTCTGTTATAAATCTTACAATTAAATTATAATATTTACGTTCAGCGCCATCTATTGTATAATAGAAGAAATTAATTGCTACTACAACTATAAGAGAACTGGTTGCTAATATCGAATTATTTGACAGAACTGAGTGTTAATAATAAAGAACATAATAAAATTAAATCAACCATTTTTAATATATTTCAGTCAAAAATCATATATACTATATAATAACACAGAAAAATGTACTTAAACATAGTGGGATTCAGCAGAATTTTCGTTCTCACCCATCTGCAAAAAAAATACGAAATTAAAATGTACTTAAATTTTGATAGATACGTAAGTATGTATTACTGAATTAAATATCCATTTCTGCATTACCTCCACTTATATGTAAGTATTTGTAAAAGAACATTAAATGTATAGGTATTTATAATTTTCGCGTTTATTCTTATATTGTGTAAATGTTTAGATCTCAATACCTAGTTACAGATTTACTTGAAAATAAAGGACAAATAAATGATCGCTTGTATCAGTTGTTGAAGGTCAGTAAACAGGAAACTGGTACTTCGTCAAATGTAAAATGTTATAATCCATATAGGTATTTTTCTAAACATATTACGTTCTAAACATAATATATATATACATAGATACATAGATATATAGAGTTTATCGAAACATTTTCTATTCACAAAACTCCTAAAATGTTATTAATTATATTACATATAAATTATTATACCTACGTTTGTTGATCATAACGGTGCCTTTGTCTTTATATTCCGACCTCGTAACCAAACTGCAAAGATGCTTCCAAAGCTATCTATACACAAAAACTTCATTTTTTTTAAACAACAAATACCGTAGTATTTAATAAGTCAATGACTTTATTTTATCGAGTCATGACGACCTAAGCAATATATAATTTTATATATAAGTAACATTTCAAATTATGTATATTCATATAAATATTTATCCAATATTACATTATTTGAGCATATTTGTATGATTTATCGTTTATAATTATACCGCTTTGAACTAGTCTTATCATATCAAGGTCTTTTACGGAATCAAACGCAATTAGTTGTGAGACACACTCTACATCACACTCTCTACATCTATAAAAAACAATTACAGCTCAGTCAACTTGATGTGATCAACTGCGCAAAGTCTGGAAAAAAACCGGGGGCATTGTCCGTTTTTAGTTTTGGTTGAGAGAAACAGAATAGGCATGAACGCTATTAAATTGTTTAGCACGTGGTCTTTAAGGGAGAGCAATATACTGTAATTAAAGTATATTATGTTCTTAACACTATATATAAAGATACCAAATACCACACTAATGTTAAAGTAAATCTAATGACATTTTATTAATTTGAATGTAACGAATAAATATATTAATGTTGATATATGTGTTTTACTACTCCCTGTAGGTTTCTGTCTATCAAATACTTATATAATGTTAAAATAACCTATAATGCACATGTTAAAGAAAAAAAACAAAAGCTAAGTGGTGTTGTAGATTACTTCCTACATCCAAATTTTCGTACTACCTACAACCTAAAACTTTGTTTATAATATTAATATCGACTGACTAACAAATATTAAATAGGCACCACATTAAGTATACAGTTAGAAATAGTACAAATAAAATAGCTAATCACGCTTAAAGTGTTTTTCTTTTAAAATTTGTATTTTCGACCTAATCGCAATGTACACACAAAGATAATACAAATAGGTATCTAGCTCTGTGTGTAAGCATGTTGAGTTTGCTTGTGTTTATTTACGTCCATCATTGTTTGTATACAGCCCGGCACGACTGCGCATCTGATACGTCATTACCCCCTCTCCCCGAAACCCCTCGGAGACCTGACTTTTCCTACGCTTGGGTCGCGCTGGCTCACTCGCTCATTCATTCGGTATTCGCAGTCGTGTACCGCCCACTGTGTCGGTGAGATTTCTAGTCCTTTGCAAAGTAAATTAAAACCGTTATTCTTCATTATGCTGAAAGAGAAGTCACGATATGAAAATCGTCATACTACAGAACAAGATAATCGTTCACTGCAGTCAACAAGATTACCTGGTATCGAAGAACTTACACTTGGCCTGAAACAAAAGCTTCATTTACAAGCTCGAGCTCGTGCTGCACCTTATTACATTAGAAAGCAAGAACCTGTCGATCTTGTAGAAAGGTTACTGGAACAACGCGCCCTTGTAGCTGAGGCTGTTCGGAGGTTACAAGAAAAGAAACAACCGTGTCATGAAATATCTGTAGATTCATAATTTATAAACAAAACATTTTAATTGTGAAAGTGTGGAACGTGTTGTGAAATCGCTTGTGTGCAAGAAACGTGTCGGGTTACAATGGTGCTATATGCGGACAGCGCGACAGAAAGGGATGACCAGCTATGACGTGTCTCGCACGACACGAGTCACGAGAACGAAGCAAAATGGCCGCATGTACTCTACAATCATAATATTTATTTTTCGTTTATAGTGACCTTATCTGATCATGATCAAAGTGCTGACTGAATGACGTAACTAGCCATTAGTATTGTTATGAACTGTATAGACTATTTATTTCATAAAAAGTAAAATTGCGTCAGCTTTTCCATTTAGATATATAATTATATCATAATCAATTAGCTAACATAAATTTTAATGATGTTTATTTATACACAAGCTTTAAATGTTATTTTATAATTATGTAATTATTTTTTGACTGTACCCAAATAATCTCCATAGTTTTGTTTAAATAATGACAGTACCTCTACCATAGATACTAAATACTAATTTTATTTATTATGTAGGTATCTATCTAGTTAATTAATATTTATACAAGAGTATGTAATAGCACGCTGACCTTCGATTTATTTTATAAATAAAATCGTCCCGTAGGGTGTCTGTGTATTTTAATAGGTGAATGTTTTGTATGTGAAGAATATTATATAATCTTTTACTGTATATGATAATTTTCTATGCAATATAGTGATTGTAGAGTTGCAGTATCTCGAAACTCTATCGAAATAGTTAGATAACTTCGAGGTAGTTTAGGAAAGTCCAATACGTGTCGCACGGCGATTTCAAAAGGACCTTTTACTTGTTGCAATTTTTAATATGCAACTTAGACAATTTATAGTGATTTAACAACTGTTGTTTCTAATAATCTTCTAATTTGTCGATGTAGAAAAATTGTACCTAGACATATAAATAAATGTAATATGACATGTGTGCATGTTTTAGTGCATTTTGTGATTTATAGATAGTTTAATTTATCGTCGATCTTGTGATTTAGATAATAAATAAGTAATAAAAAGAATGAATTTCAAAGAAATTACATTTTTGAATTACATTCTCAATTAGTATTAAGTAATTGTACAAAAGTTTGAAGCGAAAATAGCTATCTACAATCTTTTCATCGTCAGATCTATTTTTCTTCTATTAAATAATAATATTATAATACAGTCTTTTCTTTTATAATATAATAAACGTTCGCGTGTGATTACACAATATCATTAAAATAGTGAACGAAATGACTACTAAAAAAATAAACCCACTAAATGATCTACGAATCTGAAATCCTTATTAGATGGGCCACTCAAACAATCCGTACTTATTGATGCAAATATAATCTAATTAAAGTGTGACAAAAAATGTACTTATTATATTAACGCTAACAACAATAGTTAATAAGTGAATTATTATCCAAATTATCTATATGCATTAGTATCATTGATTTCAAAACATTTTTATTGCATGAAATGTTCACAGTCAAATTCCATTTCCCAAACAAATGTTTTTAACCAGTTAGTACGCAAACAATCGACGAGGTTAAATTTTTATTAACATCTGTGTAAACAGATACTAATTTTTTTATTTATATGACCTTGAGAATGCTATGTGAGATATAAACCACAGAGGCGGCACGTTAGATTCCCTTTAGTATTTAAATAGCTATCAAATCAAATATATGTAATATAATATAATCCAAAGTAAGTAACCAAATAATCGCTCATTGATTCTCATATCATTTATAACTTACATTATTCCGGTAGCCCTTAGTAGTTCTTGTTGATTTCTCAATTGAGCAGGTATGTATATTAATTAAACTATATGGTTTAATTAACCGAAATTACACTATTGCTAGAATCTCATCTGCGTCATCTATATATCACGTATTTTTTTTCGAAGGGATCTATACTGTTAGTCTGAGGAGCTTTTACAGCTTCACCAGACTAGTCTGTTTATCACATCCCATGTCGACTTTATATAAACCTCTCATATAAAACCTGTTTAGTGATATTTTTGTATTTTTGCTCTACATATGGTATCATGGCTGATAATACATAAACATTAGAAGGCGCCGTGTATTGGACAGGATAGTACTTTGTTCAAATCTAATTTTAAGGCTTCTTCGAATAAAATAAAAATATCTAATAATATCTCTACTTAAAAAATTAGTAAACATGTATAATAAAGTGATATAACATAATACGTTTTTAACGGTATGAGCTTCATAAAAATATTAAGATTAATTATTCAAGAGATCCTTTACATATTTTGCGTTCTAGTAATGTTGCTGCTCTCTTTTTGTTTACTCAGCAATCTTTGCATTCCTTTCTCACGACTTTTATAATAGTTCTTGTTCTATTTCCTACTTTATTTTATCTTAGCTTAACCTTCTCAGTTTTAGATAAGTTATGTTCACTACACATAATTTCTCTCAACCCTTTCTTAATTGGAATTCGGCAATATTTTTTCCAAAATATAAAGCTGAAAATGGTCAACTTTAATTTTCCTTTAACGCTAAACTTATTAAAAATTTAAAATGCAGTCCATAGGTTTATTTGCAGCGTGCGAACCATCGCAACGTTTTTGTTTCGCAGGGATAATACAATAAAAATCGCATATGATCTTCTCAATCTACACATAAAATTATTATAGTCTACAGTTTTGACTTACTTTTACTTAGTTGACTAGAGACTTTTATCATTTCATTGGCATGTTCTGTGGACAAATTTTGCTTGTCTTTTATTGCCTCTCTTATTATTTCCCTATTTTATATCCCTATGTTACCCATTTATATCCCTTAAAAATGTATAAACCTTTTCTTAACGTAATTATAGTAGGGTCTATAGGATTACCACCACTATTTTTACTTAGTGTACCACTGCAGTAAGTGTTACAATTCAACAAGTTAACTGCAAGCTCATAACAAATGAAATGGTTATTCTAGAGTTGGTATTTCCTACATTAGATTCACCCATGCAGTACACTGTTACTAAATGGACTGTGCTGTGGCTTGAGCTACCCGCACACGTAGTACGTGGCGGTCGACTTTATGCGGACGATCTGCTATAGGTACTATCCGAAACGCCTGTGTCTGGATAACATCTGCACCACCCAGAATGTCAAGGAGTCGAATTTCCTGGAACACTGTTCCTAAAAGACCTGGCGAGCAACACTTATAGCACTCGCCCTCACATGGCTATCGTCTATCACAGCATAACGTCGGCCTGCGCTCTAATTCCACACTCTGGCTCTTGTTATGAAGATTGTTGCCTTTCTCTCCGCCTTATACCCCGCCACACATGGCAGTGAATATACCTAGTTAGTGAATACCTTTAGCTCCCAGGGAGCCAACCAACAACATGGTCGCCCCCGCGGAGACAGTGCGGTAAACTCCGATTGCTCTCAGTGCCACCTTAAGCTGTACAGTGCACAGCTCACGTTTGATCTATACACTAAAAGACTACCCACCCCGCGGCCTCTTAGGCAACCATACTGCGGATAATCCTCACGTAAATCATCTAGCATCACGTCTTGGGGAGTTCACGAGAAGAGGAGCAAGTGTCATCAGTTACATCGACATTGCACGGTTTAGACCACTCTCCTAGGATGCGACTGAATATTTGGTGCACTCCAGAAAAGAGTAGTTGTAATCTCAGCATATATTCGACAGTAATGGTCTGAAGACATCGCTAACAACCTATGACTCCGATAGGTTGTGTCCGCGGACCACGTCTTCAATGTTATCAAGGTGTCTACGGTCCAACTCCAGCATCCGATCCAGAAGTTGTACTGTTGGTCTGCAAAGTTTGGGCTACCACTACTAATATTCTAGCCTAGTACCAACAACGTCCGGAGGACGCCTATGCTTACAGATAAAGCAGTACTGCTCTTCCTTCCAGGACTTCGGGTATAATCCGACCGGTGACCGATACACCGTATTAAGGCAAAATATATATATTTCAACACTCTTTTATTAGAGATATAGGCATGAAGAATAACAATTATATATGTATTTCAATACATTGCATTACATGCTCTAACAATAACTTTACAGCTGTTACGCTTCCAATACACTGGCATCACGAAATAAAGTCGGATGCTCTGTAGAAAATAATTAAACCATTATTAATAGGTATAAGTATATAAGAAATTAGGCCAACTATCATTGGTAACGTTGGAAAGAACTTGGAAGGAGGTGGGTAAAGATCGACCTTTTTTCGCCTATCATAGTCACGAAAACTAAAAGTATTTATTCGAGCTATATTAATATATTTAAAAGAACTTTAGGTTTTGATTGATATTTTCATTTATTCTTAAATAATAAGAAAACAAATAGTAAGTCACATAAAAACACAGTCACATTGGTAAATTCGTTTTGTTTCATTAGGGGCCATTCAAGGATTACGCAACGCAATTTTTGAAGACTTTTGACACTCCACCCCCCCCCCCCCCCCCACGTAACGCGCCGTAACATTTTTCTGTAGCACCCTCCTCTTCCTCAAACGTTACGTAAAACCCAAGTGTCGATTATTACCTAAAAGTCATAATTGTTCTACCTCTTGCTACTAATAAACTCTTAAAATAACGTAATATAACATAAATATAAAATAACGCAATGATTTATCAGAACCCCAAATTACGTTACGTAATACTTGAACGGCCCTTTAAACGCTTTATCTAACTTTTAGTTAAAAAACTGTTAGCGCTTTCAGCACAACTGTATTTTTGGGTCTCTTAAATACTGCAATGTTAAGGCTTTTAAACTGGTTATTGTGATTAAGTGCAGTGAAATTAGTGTCACCGCCTGTAAGTACGCCGGTCACCGGCTTCCAGATAAGGTAAAATTTAATCAATCCTTTTTGCGGGCCAAGGCCCAGTACTTTTTGGAATATTGTTCTTTCCTTTACTGTTTTTTTCGATTTTACACGCTATTCCTTCGTGTACACACATGTTAGATTGCCTAACGCAGGATAGTTTCTCTATTTCCTTTTAGCCGCGCCCCCCTGCCCTTCAGGCAGGGAGGTTTTCTGAAACAAAAGTCACATCATTGTTCTTAATTCCATAAGATAGTCCATCTCGTCAAGATGGAGGATCTTTTAAAATATTTAGAAAAAGAACGCCCAGAGATACTGAAGGGGTATCTTGCTTCCAAAACTGCGCCCGCGCAGCGCGTCCGCGCCCCACCCACCGGCGCCAACGCGCCGGCACGCCGCCCGCCGTCCCCACCTGCTGCCACGACCTTACCCATCCGTACCCCCGCCACCAAGGCGACCGCCCCGGCGCGTCGTCCGGCGTCGCCGCCCCTACCGCCGCGTCGCCCGAACTCACCGCCGCTGCCGCCGCGATCGCGTTCTCGCTCCCGTTCACCGGTCATCCGGCACGCGGTAGCGCCCGCTCCCCCCGCCGGCACCTCGTCGCGACCTCCGTCGCCCTCAGCGACCACCGCCACAACATCAAAGCCTCGTCCGTTCGAGGAAATAATATCATATGCACCTAAGCCTATACCTACGGCGAATTCATTCTCGCCACTTTCTCCTGACCCGACTCCAGATGTCGACAACGAAATGGACTCGGAAATAACTAATCCCGAAACGGAATTCATAACCGTTTCAAGGGCCAAGCCCAAACAAAAACGGGTGCTATCACCCGAGACCACAGCCCCGGCAGCCGCAAAAACCATGCGAGCCGGAAACAACCGCGTCCCTAGATCGCGTGTTCCTCATTCTGCGCAAGCAGCAGCAGAGCCCACCGAAAGGGCGGTGCGCCCACCGCCCCCAGTCACAATAGCAGACAAGTCAGCGTGGCTTAATATTTCCACGCGACTTAATTCCTTAAAGATAAATTACACACACGCCCGGAGCACCCCATCCGGCATACAAATTAAAGTCCCCACAATCGCGGACTATAAAAATCTAACATCATACCTCCGCGAAGGTAAATTTCAATTTTTTACATATACACCCGAAGAAGAGCGCCTTCTGCGCGTAGTAATCAGGCGCGTTCCGAAGGAGCTCCCAACGGAAAATATATTAGCCTCTCTTAAGGAGCAGAATCTACCAGTCCACGAGGTACACCGCATGTACCACGCAATCACCACGCAATCACCAAGGACATTTATGATCTCGTCCTTGTCACCCTGGACCGTTCCAAGGAGGGCAAGGAGATTTTTAATATCCAATCTGTGTGCGGGCTCTCTGGCATTTCAGTAGAGATACCCCACAAAAAGCATGCTCCTACGCAGTGTCATAACTGCCAGTCGTACGGACACTCGGCCAGGAATTGCTACATGAAGCCGAGATGCGTCAAGTGCCTGGGAGATCACTCCACTAAGGAGTGTCTTCGCATGCCGGAGACCATCGAACCCCCCAGCTGCGTCCTGTGCGGTAAGGCCGGACACCCCGTGAACTATCGCGGGTGTGAACGCGCCCCACGGACAAGGCGCACGCGCACACATGTCCCGCGCCACGCGCCTTCAGCGCGTGTCGTGGCACCAGGCCCCGCCCCACCGCCACTTACGTCGGACCAGGCTTTCCCGAGCCTGCCAGGATCCACGCGCGTCGCTCCCGCGCAGCCAACCACTAAAGCCCCACCCACGGCATGGGCCCCCAAGCCCAAGCCACAAGCCCCGAAGGCGCCTTCAACCTCAAACGGTTTTCAAGGCCTGACCTGGATAGCAGGCCTTCTACAAAGCTTCGACGTCGATGACATCATCGCCTTCGATCTTATGATCAGCTCTGCCGACGGAATCGACCGCCTAAAGGCCGTAGCCGCCTACCCGGACCTAGCTCGCGCCGTGCAAAAGCTCGTCCGAGCTTCTCCGTAATCAGCATCCGCCGTCTCTTCAAACCGTTCGTGTCCGCGCACACGCCCGCGTAACCGCAGGTCTCGCCGCCGAGGCCTTACGGTTAATTTCACTCCCGCACACCCGCCGCGGCCTCCCTCTGCAGACGCTCGAGCCTAGGTCCGATCCTCCGGAAAGGAGCCCTCGAGCGACTCTGCTCGCGCGATACAGTGACACTCTACAACACTGAGAATACAACATCACACTGCATACCATCCGTGCACACCCACACGCTAAGTACACGGTTCTGTAAGGGACCAAAAACCTGTGGCCCTGCCAGTTGTTTGCCTTTGTAATTTTTAATAATGGTTCCTCTGTTCACAGTCAGTTTCATACAGTTCATGGGCGTTTTAATGCGAAGACTACGTCCATCCAACACCGACAACTCAATCTTAAAACAGTACAGTACAATCCACTCCACCGACTTCCTTGCCTCTCTTAACAATTAGTATATTTAACAATTTACAAATTAGTAATTTATCTAAAGGTCTACTCCAGTAGGCCAGCTCTTATTATTTTATAATATATTTTCTCTTCCGGCTGCAGTCCATGCCAAGGGCCAGCCACAACGGCACCCTTGTGCCCGCTGCCTCGGGGCTGAGTGCCCTCAGCATTCGCCCCAAAAAGTCCTGCCAAGCTGTAAAAGCCCCTCCGGCTAACAGCGTATGTCCAGTCGAAAAAAAAAAAAAAAAAAAAAAAAAAAAGCTTTTAAACTGAGATTCATTTGTTTTGGTGCATCGAACACGTTGATGTGGTTCGAAAAAAAAGGGTTGTCCCCGAATCGGTCAGTTCCATACGTCACGTAAGTGTTCAAACGTGTCTCTGACTTCACGCGCATATCATATACAAATATTTATTTTGTATTGTAGCCATTATTTTACATAGTATTCTATGCGTGTTCTATATTATATTAAAAATTATACCCGGATTTCAATGCGATTCTTGTAAAAAGTGGTTAAAAAGAAAAATGACTATCGTGTTATTTCTAGCAAAAAAAATACTATCTGTTCTTAGAATACATAAAATTGACGATGTACAAAACAATGCAAAACTGTGTTCTGCACGTAAAAGATACACAAATCGTAAAGTAGAGATTAAAAAATCCTTTGCATCTTTGAATGTTGTCGATAGTCTACAATCGTCCATACCTATGGACTCTGTACTAAGAAAAGGTACGATTTTTTTTTCCTTCTACTCTATGTCATATACGATTTATTGAAAAAAAAAAACATTTGACTGAGTATCCGTTTAAAAAAAAAAATATTAATTTGCCGATGGGCGACAAAAGGTTATCTTTCCCCACCTCCTTTGTGACTGTTTCATAGGTTGCATTATATTCAGTATTACCAGGCTTTGCATTAGAAATAGACAACTTAATATTAATATCTCCTGCTGACGCGTGGGTCATTATAGACTTCAAAAATAACCATGGCTGTTTACGGTAAATCTTTGCCTATAAAAAAGACATACTCTTTCAAGTTGATTAGGTTTTATGTTATCATCATTATGGTAACATTATGGTTAGAAGGCTAAGGTAGTCGGAGCCTTCGTGGTTACTTTTTTATAACCACCCAGAAATATGAGCCCTGAAATGACACATGCGTTAATAAGAGATATAACTACTAAGTTGTCTTTTTGTATTGCTTTAAAATGTAAATCTCTTGAGCCGGAAACGATAGAGTTCTATACGTTTCCTAGTAGTTAATCTATAAAATTAAATAATAATTAATCGAAAACTATAAGTTTCTACAGAAAATCCTACGAGTATTTACTTCAGTGCGATGTTTACATTTTTCCTAACATATTACAGAAGTTTTTTAATAACCTAAATTTAATAAAACAAATATTTAACGAATCTGTCTATATTAGCAACTATTTCTCAAAGATGTGAAAACGTACTTTATATCACATGAAACTTACTACTTGTAAGTAAAGCTTGATTTTGTATGAATATAATATTCCTATTTCATATTTAAAAATTAAAATTAATTATATGTGTATTTCATTCTGTATAATTACAATATTGAAAAACAACTAAATTAATTCATTTGCTTATTGGGTTTTATATTACTATAAAAGAATAACTTAGAAACCATAAGATATAACAAAATTGCCAAACTTTAAAGAAAAAAATTGAATAATACGAATATGCTTAAAAAATTCCCTATGAATGCGTTTTAAATAACGCACACAACACACAAACTATGCCTCCTGCCATTCCACAAGGTGACCACAGTCACTGTTGAGGCAGCGAAATGTCACTAAGGACTGATTGTGACGTCACTAAATCAAGTGGAATCGAAAATCCGCAGTCATAAGCGTTAGTGTTGTGATCGCTATCTGGAACGCAGCCTACGTAACTTATACACGACAAATGTAATTTGTCGAAAAAAAAAGACATTTTTTACATTAAACACCTGACAACAATATGTTTTGGCAAAAATGAAAATTTTGTGTATATGTACGTTAATATATAATGCAAATAAATAAATAATTTCATACGTTTCTATTATGAAATTTTATTTACGTTACCCATAAATAACTTACCTTTGCTATGTATGTACATAAAATACGCACTACTCCGCTACATAACATGTTAAAGTGAAGTCACTTGATCTAAGTATGTACCTATATAGTAATAGTGTTCTGTGGTATATAGGTAGTGTTTTTTATGTGTTATGGTGTGCACAATATATTAAGCTATGTTATTAAGTCTGTTTACAAAGCAATAAAAACAAGACCGTTCATTACGACTTTACGATACAACAACAATATACACAATTGTTTTAGAAACACATATACATTGTAATCTATATCTAATCCCAGCATTCGTGCTATCGCGTCGTAATAATATAAACCGATTCACGACGAAGTTGCAAAGCACTTTATCTTCAACAATGGCAGCAACTTGGTCTATGGGTCCTGGTACGTACAAAGTACCTTTATCTCTGTTCGAAACAAATCGAAAAAGATTGGCAGAGAAGCTGACAAGCGGTCAAGTCGTTATCTTACAAGGAGGCGAGGACATAAGCCATTATGACACTGATATGCAATATGTTTTTAGACAGGTAAGTGCATATCTATATAAAATATTTTATCATTGTTATCATTAATAATGTGAAACGAAGTATTCTAGAATTATTTAATAGCATGTTAGTTCAGTATAATTGTATCAAGGAAAATAGGAAACATTAGTAGACCCAGTTACATGTAAGTCTTTTTCCTCAATGGATAATTGAAATATATTTGAATAATATTTACTGTATCAATATGATATAGAATGTCATAATTAAAAAAAAAACGAGTAGTAGAAAAGACAAATGTGTAAATACCTACATGTTAGTTGATTCATTTGTTAGTGCATACCAATGGACCATAGTGGCATGGTGACAGGGCTTCATCTAATGCCCATCTGCCTAGCTATCGTCCTCAAGTTGAAAATCTGTCAACAAATACTTACAGGTATGCTTGCACTTGACAGGCAGTCCTTCCATCATCTTGGGGCTTCCTCGTCACATAATATCAGGTGAGATTGTGACCATAACACAAAAACGTACCTATAAAAAAGATCACATAAAAATGCTATTTTATTAAGCATCTTAAAGTTTTTCTGTAAAGTAAATATTATAACAATTATGAAATATAATTCTTTGATATGAATTACTTCAACATTTATTATTTTCCCATTAGGAAGCATACTTTACTTGGGTGTGTGGTGTAAGAGAACCAGGATGTTATTTTGCCTTAGATGTGAGCACAGGGCAATCTCACTTATTTGTGCCACAACTTCCTGAAGAATATGCGGTCTGGATGGGAAAACTTCTCTGTTGTAATGATTTTAAGAAAATATATGCTGTTGATGAAGTTCATTATGTTGATGAGGTAAGTGAAAATACATTTTAACTACATATTACATATTACAAGTACACTACAAAGTCTCCAGCTGTATCAGTGTCTGTTTGTGATAAACTCAAAAACTACTAAACAGATTTCCATGCAGTTATTACTAATATATAGAGTGATTCATTAGAAAGATTTAGGTGTTTAATTTGTTAATGTTTTGTGTTGATTAATTGATTGAAGTATGAGAATAATATTTGAAAATGTATGATTGCTAAAAACAAAAGATAGGTACCCAGCATAGGAGGGGGGTCACAGCTGTTGTTTGAATAAAATAATGGTTTTGAGGCATAGTTTTAAGTTTATTCTAGTATTGATTTGAAATGATAGTAACAAAGGTAATAATTTACATTACATTACAAAACTTAAAGAGTCTAATTTAAATATTATAAAACTGTAAAAAGTTTTATAAAATACAATTTAGAGTTGATGAATGAATTATTATTCATTTTTGTTATTATTTTACAATTATTTTAGCTATCTACAAAAGATTGTATAACAGTGAGTTAAAGCCTAAAAGCAGTAGTGTTATTGTCTGAACACTCACTAGCATATATTAGTGATTTGCTTTATATAAGTGTCTCATTTTTTTATAATAATAAAAACATTGAAAAATATTCTTCATTTCAAATAATATATAATTTACTAAATAAAATTTGCCATAATAAAACATATTTTATAAATTTGTTAATTTCAGTTACGAGATGTATTGCACAGCTTAAAGCCAGACACATTGCTGACATTAGTAAGTAAACATAATTAAATACTTTTTCTCTCAGTATGAATATACCACTAACCACCACTTTAGAAATAAAGAAATATGTCTTGTGTAACAATCTTATTATATTTGAGATTAGATACAACTCTGTAATTTACTAAATCCTGGTAATATTATCAATAAACCTCTTTTAAGCAATGAAGGCTAACCAAACATATATAGAAACCTCATTGTGAGTTTGAAATTCTTTTCATTTAATAAAAACTTGTTTTACGAAATAATATAAGAGGTATTTAGTAGTACTTTAAATTGTATAAAAACAGCTATGAAATTGTATATCAGCACTTTAAAATAATAATACATCTATAATTTAATATTATCAGTTTAATAAACATAAACCAAATTTACAAAATAAATATACATATAGAACACAATCAATATATAACCCAGTATATCTCTACCTGTGACCACCTCACTGACATATC
Organism: Actias luna; assembly: GCA_039707435.1. Classification (NCBI taxonomy): domain Eukaryota; kingdom Metazoa; phylum Arthropoda; class Insecta; order Lepidoptera; family Saturniidae; genus Actias; species Actias luna. The sequence goes on along the minus strand of JAZHAC010000002.1, from coordinate 6,959,707 downwards.
TTGAAGTGTGGAACATTATTTTTAAAGTATGTTTATATATTCCCCATAATAAAACTAGTCTTTTGAATATCTATTTGGCTACCTACTGCTATCAAATGTTAAATTACACTTATAATATAATACAGGCAGCTGCACCTAACAGCCAGATCCTTTACTAGGCAGTTTATTCCCACCAGCTTTGGTTATATTGTTACTTAACATCAGATGATATTCTGATGATATTCCATATATAAAAAAAAATACCTAACAATATTTTAATGAATTGTAATAACATATTATAAATATTTTGTAAAAATTCGCAGAGTGGACCTAACACGGACAGTGGATTAACAGCAAGAGAAGCAGTTTTCGAAGGAATTGATGAGTAAGCTTTGATAAGTGTTTAACACCAATTAAAATAAAACTTATTTTGTACAATTTTATAATGATATAAACATTTTACTTACAGGTTTAAAGTCGACAATGAGACTCTGTTTCCAATTATTGCAGAATTGTAAGTTCCGTGTAATCCGTATAAGTATGTATCCGTATCCGTATAATTACAGTTCTTATAATGTGTAAATAAATTGCTCCTATATGTATTTTATCGCTGTTATCTTGAAGCTCAATTACCATTCAAGCTTTATCATACCATAACATGTGTCTATAAATGTTATAATAACAATATTAAAAGGAATAATAATACATGATAAATATTATCACACAACTAACTGCAGGTTACATAATTTTTTTTAAAGTATGGTTTTGTATTGATTTAGTTTGTAAGTTCAAGATAACTAAATTTAGTAGGTTAGTATATATATTTTTGGTTGTTTACTAATACTGTTGTAACTAAATGTTTACTCATAAATACTAATTTAATATTTTACCATAATCTCATCCATGTTAAGTGATGATGTGACATAACACAGTATCATCCTAAATCTAATGGAGGAACTGGCTTTCGTATTGGGCTCACAGAACACACTTATAGGCCTTTGGTGATCTTGGTAGTGACAAATTTTCAACTTGGGGGCAGCAGGGAAATCTGATATGATTTCATCATGGTGTTTTCTTGAAAATTGAGGCGTTTTTGTATTAAATAAAACACATGTCGATCGCCGCGATGTCCATATAACTTACTTCTGAGCCATTATTATACCAGATATAGTAAATAAATATAAGTTTAGCATTATGTCTACAATTTTAACTCATGTTAAGTGACAATGGGACTCAAGATGGTGGATACGCTAATTTACCTGACTAACCAATATTATTTCTTTAGTTGAGCTATACTTTTGCTAATATGGCCAACATTAAGCATTGGAATTTCCGCCCCTTATACCTAGTTGATGTAAATTAAAATAGTTACATTTGTAATATAATGATAATAATTCAATAACTTATATTTTATAGGTATTACTAAAAATGAATTCTTGTTATAGGCGTGTTATCAAAACTCCAGAAGAAATTGATGTATTGCGATATGTGTGCAAAGTATCGTCGGATGCTCACAAACAGGTATGAAATTTTTGTATAGATGGCGATATATTATGCAACAACCTATGTAGATAAATAAATAAAATTAAAGTATCTATTTGTAATATTAAAATAACAGCTTTTTACTAAATGCATATGCAATTATAATATTTTTTTCTTTAATTTTGTCAGTGTTCCTGTTCACCTCTGAAACGGCTTGACCGATTTAGACGGGACTGACTGTAGATTCAAAATATCTATTATTTATCATTCGATGTCAAAAAAATGAATTCAAATGATAATATTTGATCAGATAATACCACTGGAAGTATTGCAAAAGCAGCCCTAATATTAACGGAGAGTTATGGGTCGTCATGATGTCCTTTTAGTGGGTATTTGACGGTGCTTATTTCTTGTTGAATTCTAACTACATTCCACTTATAGTGCGCCGCGCTCAAATATGCCATCAACTATACCACATGACGGCCACAGTCTTTGTCGTCACGTTGGAATCCTCAATAATGACGTTATTACTTTCAGTCATGCCAAGCTCCCAACGACGACTTTATTCTATTTGAGAGAAAAACCACCGTTGTGGGCGTGAGCATTGTGGATGCTAAGTGGAACGCAGCCCGTCCGGCAATTAAAAGGGTTTGCATGTTGGTATGGCTTTTTCTAATGCCCACCTTGCTAGCTACCACCCTCAAGTTGAATATCTGCCACCAAATACCTATAGGTGTGTTCCGGCAGTTGCACTTGAGAGCCAGTTTCTCCACTAGGCTTAGCGTATCCACCATCTTGGGCCACATCGTCACTTAACATCAGATGTGACTGTAGCCATAACGTAAAGTGGTTATACGTAAATGTATATTTTCACCACGTTAAGGTAATGCTGTATGCTAAACCGGGCCGCATGGAGTATCAGTGCGAGTCGGTGTTCCTCGATCACTGCTATCGGATCGGCGGGTGCCGACACGTGTCCTACACGTGTATATGTGGGTCTGGCGATACCGGTGCCACATTGCACTACGGGCACGCCGCTGCCCCCAACAGCAAACGCATCGAGGAACATGACATGTGGTAAGCATTCCGCATCAAAATTTTGAATTTTTTGAAGCAACCTACAATGAACTTGAGTTTTCGGTGAAAGAAAACGTCGTGTGGAAATCATAGTATGGTGGTGGGGCTTTTTCTAATGCCCGCCCGGCTAATTACCACACTCAAGTTGAAAATCTGCCGCCAAATACCAATAGGTGTGTTCCGGCCGTTGCACTTGAGAGCCAATCCCTCAACAGGTTTAGCGTGTTCACCAACTTGAGCTGTATCGTTACATAAGATCAGTTGAGATTACGACCATAACGCTAATACCTATAAACTATAAAAAATCAAACCTTAATCTACTCCAAATGCAATGCAATATTTAAGATATTATGAATATTTGACAATAACTGTGACTGAAAAGACATAGATGCCAAATTACTTACTACAGAGTAAAAAAATATAGTAGACAAGAACATTAAAGAGAAATCAATTTCCATTTTTTTTTAAATTTGTACACACGCATATAAATAGAAAAACTTCCCTATTTTTTTTTTATTGGCAAAACTAAAGTGTTGCAATGACACTTGTTTCACCAATACAACAAGCGGCGGCTATTTAAAGAATATAGTTTGACCAGGTTTTTTATCAGAATTTAGAAGTTCGAGTTTTTCTTGATGACCCATCCACTTTAAAAGGATGTTTTCAGTTACTTTACGGTTATAACAAACACAATATTTTTTATGTAATTTTTTGTTTAATTTATTAATTTGTCATTATTTGAATGAGGCGAAAGAAAAAAAGCATAGTATGTTCCTTTTGTTCGCTTTTAAGAGATCCCAAATCATTAGTACACATTTTTTTTATATTTGTTTATTTGATTTTGTTCTAGCTTGTTTGACATGGGCGGTAATTATGCTGGCTATGTGGCTGATATCACGTGTTCATTCCCAGCGAATGGTAAATTCACGGAAGACCAAAAACTCATCTATGAGGCCGTTTTGGCAGCTCGAGACGCAGTCATCAGGTAACCTACATATAATTATATATACTAGCTAGCCCGGCAGACGTTATTCTGCCCCTTTCAGTTGTTAATAATATGATCACAGTGCCATCTATCATATCATAGAATAGCTATGAACTATCATGTCTATAAAATAAATATATTATATGAATTTTACTTCTATTTGTCTACTCATATAGAACTTACACGATTACTCACAGACATACACAAGATTTTTATAGATTACGATATATATAAGAATCTATGTATGTATGTTTCCTATCGACTCCAAAATTTGACCGATTTTGATGTTTTTTTTTAGAAATCTTCTGATTAGGCCACCAGGTGATCCTGTTAAGTTTGGTAGCGATCAGCGGTTTATTTTATATGTTACATTTTATCGTAATAAGCGACACCTCTCTCCAGTAAGTACGAACGTATTTTATGAAAGGCCCCTTAGGCATAAAAACAGAACAAATTTACTTTGACAAGATTAGGATTGTTAAGCTTAAAATAATTAAGTGATAATTATAATTGTTTTTATTTTAGGGAAATGAAACCCGGCGTGATGTGGGATCAAATGCATTTGACCGCAAACCGGGTTATGCTAGAACAATTGAAGAAAGGTGGCTTACTACGAGGGGATGTCGAAGATATGATTCGAGTTAGTAATTAATGGCTTAATTTTTATTATACTAATGTTTATTGTAGCAATTGCTGAACACGAATTATAAATAATAACCGCATATCTAGAGTCCATAAGCCACAATCTCAACTGATGTTAAGTGATGATGTGGCTTAAAATGGTGGACACGCTAAGCCTAGTGGACTGACTGGCCCTCAACTCAAATTAAAAATGTTTATTTCATTTTGGCTCTAAAAATGCGCGTATGAACGTCAAAATAAACTCAACCAGCATCTTCCTTTAAGGTCTCATTCTTATATGTTTTAGGCACATTTTTTTTACATAATAGTTCAATTTGTATTTACAGTAATTATTAGAGGACTTTCATTATTAGCGGATCTCAAATGCAACTGTCGAAACACACCTAGTAGTGTTTGCTGGATGATTTTCAACTTGAGGGGCTGCTTGCCCTTCCCGCCAGACACAATAAAAAGTGTGAAAGTTGACCCTGGTCTCTGGCAAAACGGTAGTTTGCAGTGTCGCCGTGGTGTGTTTTATTGGGTAGTGTTGGGTGATTAGCACCTGATGAATCACCACATGTTTCTTTCGTCTCTACCTGAAAAAGCTTTGCGTGTTGCGATGAGGAAATCCGTATAGATAGGACTTTAAACACCACACTAATAAAAAAAGTAGCAAACACTCGGAAGAGATTATATGTTTTTAGAAATAAGTTAAAATTGTAACAGCAAAATGGCTTATTATTATTCATAAAAAAGGGTGGTTGCTAGCCAGGCGGACATTAGAAAAACCCTTACCACCCGTGCCAAGATGTCATTACGATGTTTTTCTGCACCGAAAGTACTGGCTCACAACCATTGCAGAGATCCAACTCGCGTCTTGACGCAACATCCGTACAACAATATAATTATGGAGTTTTTGATAGGATCTCGGTCTGTCATGTTGTGATTTTTATTTCTGTTCATATACTTATTTATTTAGCACTGTTTGTTAAATATAGACGTCCATTTACGTGATGTAGTGTAGCTAAATAGCATAAGTGAAGTGAATCATGAATAATCATTCGGAACATGATATATCAGGTGCCACAAAAACTCCCATGAGAGTTGCCATCTTGTTGACGACAGTCTCATCTGTCCAAAATGCCCAAATCTTATCACTCGAAAATGGCAGAAATAGTCTGTAAAGAGGACTGAGTTGCCAAGAATAAAAAAAAAGAAGAAGAACAATATGAATAGTTTTAGTAAGGATAGTGTTTCGATCGTCAGCAAGGGATAAACGGTATCCTGCAGCCGCACGGGCTCGGGCACCTGGTGGGGCTGGACGTGCACGACGTGGGCGGGTACCTGGCGCACTGCCCGCCGCGCCCCACCGGCCCGCTCGCCCCCCTCCGCACCGCGCGCGAGCTGCGCCCCGGCATGATGCTCACCGTGGAGCCCGGCTGCTACTTCATACCCAGGGTCAGTCACTATTCACTACAGGCGGTCTACACTAGCTCATTCAATTCCGCCGAAAACCAAATATCTTGAAGCGATGATAGCTCAGTGGTAGTGTACAGGAACGCCGCGTCACGGGACGTGAGTTCGAATCCAACCACTACAATGAGATGAGCTTTCGGTGAAGGAAAACAAGTCAGGAAACCATAGCATGGTGGTAGGGCTTTTTCTGATGCCCGCCTTGCTAGCTACCACCCTGAAATTTAAAATCTGCCACCAAATGACATTAGGTGTGCTCTGCCAGTTGCACTTGACAGCCAGTCTGTTCAAAATAAAGGCCGGCGACGCACCTGCGATTCCTCTGGTGTTGTGGGTGCCCATGGGCGGCGGTGATCACTTACCATCAGGTGACACGCTTGCTCGATTGCCCGCTATTACATAAAAAAAGAAAAAATGTTAATCTACATATAGAAAAAAAAACTTCCCAAGTTTGAGCTCTTACTATCAATTTTAAGTACTTCTATAGCGCGATTTGAATAGGGAATAAATTCATATAAGTCGTCATCGACATGGTCACTTGACATGTTAACGTACGCACTATATCTGTTCCTATTAGTATAACTTATTGCACTGTAAAAAGGTTTAATTTAAGATCAAACATTAATTTGGATCAAAAAAAAATTACTGTTTGTTTATAGTTTTAAGGTTTAACTTTTGTCGGCAGCCCTTATGACTGCTTTGAATTTTTGTTTATTTAATTAAAGCGGGTGCCGCCAAATGTGAGATTTACCATATATTCTTACATATGTACTGCCCGGTTATAACAACTTCTATGATATGCGTACGTGGGAGTATATTCTGCCTTCAGTATTAAATGCATTGCCTACTACTTGTGTAGATGAGATATTAAAATGTAATATTAAAAGAGTTGGACGAGTTCCAAGGGAATCTTTTTCAAATATAAAGACTCTTTGAATTTTCAATCTTCGTCCAATGTTAAATGTTCTGTTAATGTTATATGTTAACTTAAAAATGTCTATCCTCATTTAAAACACAGTAATAAATAAAATAATATTAAACATGTTAATTACTTAGTAAACATGTTTTAGGTATCACACTCTATTCTAAATTTCAATGTGGTTCAACTATTTAAACTTTAGTTAGAATATTAAATTTTCCTGCATTATTCGTAATGTGTAACATAGTCAAAAAATATTGTTTCTAGTATTGCTTCGCTTGCTACATTACATACATGTAAGAGTAGTGGAGGCACTCTGAGGAAATAAGGTATCTTGTTGAATCATGTTTTCATTCGTAAAATGATAACTATCTCCGAATTATCAGTCTCACTCGGGAGTCTCTCATGATATATCCTAGCCAGCGTTACGTAGCGCCTTTTTATAATATAGTGGAGCACTGTCGTTACGTAATGTGCAAACATCCGTTAAGTACTTTTAATTATAATTCGTAGATGTACTTTCATCGTATTTTCTGCTTATATAATATTTGCGCCGATATACATATAGGTACATTACTACATTATTTTTGTTTAATCTGGTTTGGTGAAATATACTTTTTAAATAAAATCAAATGATATGTATTGTGTTATAAAGCGTTATAAAATATGTTTTCAGTTACTGAACGAAGCCCAGCGTAATCCAGAGCAATCGCGTTTCTTCAACTGGGAGAGGATGAACAGTTTTCGCGGTTTTGGCGGAGTGCGCATCGAAGACGAAGTACTGGTCACTGCCGATGGGATCGAGAACCTTACTTTTGTACCAAGAACGTGAGTATCTATCTACATCTCCACTAATATTATGAAGAGGATAGATTTGTATTTTTTATATGTTTGTAACGAATAAACTAAAAAACTACTGGACCAATTTCAAATTTTTTTTAAACAGTAGTAGTAGTAGAGAAACAGTAGGTTATATTTATTACTAGAAAAAATGGGGATCTCTACTAAAACTTCAATACTGTAACCCAAGGTGTAAAAAAATAGCCATAAAATGTCTTTCATCGCATGCGCTGCGGAAACTATTGATGATAGAACAAAAAAATGTTATACAATATTAAAGGACATATCAATATCCACAAAAAACTATTCAATACCGTATGTTAAACTATTATAGTTAACGAGTATGTTTTTTAAATTTTTCAAAGTTGATATAAATGCCAACCAAAATCAGACCATATATCCATATCTTTGTATTAATCCTAAATCATTTCGTTTCCAAGACTGTTTCAATACCTTGACATTACTTTTTAAATAATTTATATCGGACATTCCATTCAAAAGACATTACGAATTTAAAACTGTCAACATTAACAAAATACTAGTGGTCCGGCGTGGCCTCTACGCAGCGCAGCGGGAAGCGCGACGAGGAAGGGGGCGCTGTAAATTGTAAAAATAATTTACTAAACTACTACTACTACTAAACTAAAGAATATAACTAGATTTATGGTTATATACATGGACATATAAAATTTTATATAAAAACGTATACCCACAAAATGTTTAAAAAATAAATGTACACTCGTGCGAAGCCGGGACGGGCCGCTGTTAATATTATAAAGTGCAAAAGTTTAAGTTTTTTGTTTGTATGAACGCGCTAATCTTTGGGATATACAATCGGATTTCAAAAATTCCCTTTTTTAATTGATAAAATAATAATTGAGTAGATTTAGGCTATTTTACATTACTCTACCACCAATAGGAGAAAAACCATATAGAAAAAATAAATAAAAAGGGCAAATATGATTAAATAATGTTTAGTTCAATGTGAACTAAGACACAAGCACAGCTAATGTGTTATAAAATAAAAAAAACATATATTTAGAAGGTACATGTGAAAAAAAAATTATCCTCTTGGCCTGTTCCCTAGACATTTACTTCTTTCTGAGCCGCCATCTCTTTCCTTTTCTCTCATATATCACTCCTTTTTCTATTTTTTATTCCTCACACACACTCCTTCGGCCTTCATCCTCCTTTCCATCTTTCAACATACATATTCTTTACTTTTCTCACCTCAAGCATCTCTTCTTTTGCGATATCTTTTTATACTTTATAGGTTTAGCGTTATGGTTACAATCTTATCTGATGTTAAGTGACGGTGAAACCCGAGATGGTGGACACGCTAAACCTGTGGAAAGACTGGCTCTCAAGTGCAACAGCTGGAACTTTTACTTGAGAGTGGTATCTAGCCAGGCGGGTATTAGAAAAAGCCCTACCATCATGCAAATGCACCATGCTAAGCACTTATAGAAGTGATGATTAAGCCTTAATGTTCTCATGGGAATATGTTTCACTCAGTATTGTACTAGTTTGATGGCCTGTGTTTTTGTAATTAGCCATCTTGCATTTTACACTTAACTATATCAGCCATGAACGGTCGCTGATTCAATTCCACTGATTCCTCTAAAACGCAGTGTTTGTCCCATCTTTTCATTCTGAACTTATTTTCAACTTATAAGTTAATATAATAAATTTAAAAGTTTATACAAATAAATAAAACATCAGATATTATACCACATTTATTTAATATCACATATAATTATTTTTATTTATGTAATAAATCGTAAAGTAGGAAAAGGAAAGGAATGAATTATCTTAGCCAAAATGAGCTCTAATTAATATTTCGATTTGTTTACAGTGTGTCTGAAATAGAAGAATTCATGTCGAATGGAGCTAATTTCAAGTAACCTAATAAATGCAAACCGTGGTAATAAGTCTGTTCAATTGCATATTATTTTTATATTGTAAGTATAAACATTTATATAAAATTTGTTATCGTTATTTTATATGAGTATTAATTTGAATAAACGAGATACTAAACTTGAAATTTTCTTTTAATAATAATCATTGACAATAACATTACAAACAAGCATTGCTTAAAATGAAGAGACGGCAAAAAATTCGAGTTATAGAGTTTTCGACTTATAGAGAATGGAGGTTTTGGTGTTTGAAGCGAAGGTAACAAAACATTTTTTCGAGATTTGGAGGTTAACAACTTATCGGGGTTCGGCTTAACGAGGTTCCACTGTATATCATATTCTTTTTAATCGTATTCAAAATTACAACTCTAGTGAAGGTAACAAGAACTAGGTACTAAAAATGCATTGGCACTTATTAGCTAATTAATGTATTCTTCTTTCATTAAATATATTACAATTGGATTGAATACATCAAATCAAAATTGTTATTTTTTATCTATTTCTATACTACTACTATAAAGAGGAAAGATTTGTATTTTTCTTTGTAACTAATAAACTCAAGAACTACTGGCCCGTTTTCAAAAATTCTATCACCATTAGAATGCTACATTAGCCCTGATAGGTATATAACAATTTTTTAAATGAAAATAAGACACCCCCTTTTTGATACCATAACATAATAAAACCCCATCTTTTACTCTAACAATTACTACAATTAGATTTAACAGACACTCGATATATTTACATAAAACGCAAATAATCACACATACTTTGAGGTAATGGCAAACTGTTTATAATATTAAGGAAGTCTGTTGTCCTTTTCAATCTGTAGGTCCTAGCATTCTTTATAGTCTGCCTTATTGTGTACCTGCACATCTTCTTCAAAGATAACATTGATTTGGCAGTAAATCTTTTTATCAATCTAGCATTATCTGTTGCTTCAAGTAGAAAAACATAAAGCTGTAAAAGATAAAAATATACTTATACAAATTATATTTAATGAATGTGATTCCACTTTTATTTCTAATTAATTTAAAATATTATTAAAATTCCTAAACAAACAGAAAAGACTCCTCCCTAAATACCCTCCCAAACCAAAGTAATTAATTAACAAAGCTGAGACAGCCTCTGAAAAATCTTGCTTTACTTGTGGTGAGGTAACAGATACAGCAAGGCACTATTAGTAGCTTGTATGGTGCTCCTTAATTGAGCGGATTACTGGCGTCGTTAACATAGAGTTTTTTAAATTATACGTAAAGCCGTAAGTCTTCCAGTAGCTAGACCCCAAAAAGGCATGACTATGAAGAAATGGACACTCAGTTTTAAGATTCAAAAATAAGCTCTTCTCAAATCTGGGTACTGCACCTGCCTGGATTAGTTATATTAATGGGTATGCATTAAAAGCACAATAAAATCCCAAAGGCTATTGGGACTTCAACATATAGACGGAAAATATTATTTTTCTTTAGAAGAATTAAACATATTACTGTCTTTTGAGAAAAAAATAAACCTAAGGACTATGCAATAAAAACAAATAAATAAATACTGCAAGCTATTAAGTGAACTAAATTAAAATGGATATGTGGTTAATTTATATATGGTAGAAGTATTAGATACCACCCTAAAATCTGACACATCTTGGTCCGTCTAAGACTGCAGTAGGTTCTATAGTAAAAAGTGCTTCTAAAGCTGCCCTAGCAGGCTCCTACCAAGTTTATCTAGGCAAGATGAAAAACACAAGCAGTGGAGGTGAGTCTTGACGAGCATCAAAAAGGGACCTCTTAGACCTACACCCGTGTCATAAGTCTCGGTAATAATTGGAGTTTTTCTCTGCAATACAATGTATCCCCACTAGCACAGTGATTCCATGGAATGCTAAGAAATTTGTTTCTCTCTCAGGAGTGGAAGTACTAAATATGATTGGCAAATACAAGTAAATTGACAATAATATCAACCATATAACCATACTATACCCATACCCATAACCATACAATATACCCTAATACAGTTGGTGTTAGACAAAAAGACAGATCTTTTTCGTTTTTATAGTTGCACAATTAAGTATATAGCCTTTACTTGATGGTAAAGCGTGAGTTGGAATCCATCTACGATGAGCTTGTGCTTTCGTGATAAAACCATAGTAGGTAGGGCTATCTCCATCAAATTGAAAATCTACCGCCAAATACCTATAGGTGTGTTTTGGAATTTACACTTGAGAGCCAGTCCCTCCACTAGGCTTAGAGTGTTAACTGTCTACGGCCACATCATCAGTTAATATCATGTGAGATCATGTCCATAAATGCTAAACCTTAACTATAAAAAAAAAACCAATCACATACACTGATGATTCTTCAGTTAAAAATGTTCATAGATCACATTATTAAAAACAATTTTGTGTTGATAAGATATGCTCATAATTTTACAAATCAGATGAACCAAAACTTGAATGAAAAATTACTGCTTTGCAAGAGATCTAAAAAGACACATTAAGTAAACAAATAACATTTTGCATAAAAATTGTGTCCATTTCATCATAGCCTTTATATTACAAGACTCTATTCCTCACCTGTTACATCCAATGAAGTAATATTATTGAATTAGAATAGAAATATATAATGGACTCACTGTTGGATGTAAACTGTTTAATATATTATTTGTATAAGCTCGCTGTAAGAGAAGACCTGGATCACAGTACAAAGAATAAGGTAACATTATACAGATTATTGATGAATCCAAGTGTAGTGCGACATGGAATGCATCAGGTATGCAATCTTTTGTATGCACACCATTGTCACTTTTAGAACATGAACAATAATCAACATTACAACCATATTCAATAAGAATTTCCAACACCTGAAAGAAATGTAGCATTAAAATTGTGTAACATTTCAAGAATTATTTTTTTTATGGTTAAGGTTTAGTGTTATGGCCATAATCTCACCTGATCTTAAATGACAATACGGCCCAAGTTTGTAGACACATTAAACCTGTGGAGGAACTGGCTCTTAAGTCTAACTGCCGGAACACACCTATTGGTATTTGGCGGCAGTTTTTCAACTTGAGGGTGGTAGCTAGCCAGGCGGGCATTAGAAAAAGCCCTACCATCATGCCATGTTTTCCTTCACCAAAAGCTCAAACTCAATGTAGGTGGTTAGATTCAAACTCAGGTTCCTTGATGCAAAGTCGTACACTCTACCACTGAGCTATCATCGCTTTAATTAATTTAATTTATGAATTAAAACCACTTACAGATTTAAAGCAGTTCTGATGGGGTCGATACTGTATGTAGACTAGTGGTGGGCATTCATCATAACTGGCAGCATTAGTATTTACTCCTCTCATTAGGAACAAAAGGAAAAATTCCAAAAACAATTCTGAAGAAATTGTATATAGGTATTCACATATATTTAAAAATGTATTTAATGGAGCATTTTTAGTATACATAATATGATGTTTCTTTGAACAATTTTCATCTAAATTAAAATCATCATCAAAATCAAAATATTCAGGTCCTATATCACTGTTTAATAATAACTTCAGAACTTTTGTTTTATAATAATGTGGTTTACATGCATTTACTATCAAATTTTTATTAACTTTATTTGGGCCTGTGATTGAAAATATTTTACAGAATATCTTTTCACAACCATGAATCAATGCAATATCCAATGCCATATTTCCTTTAGTATCCTTCAAATAAGGATTAGCCCCATGTTCTAACAACAAATCAATGATTTCTATGTTACCTCCCAACACAGACAGCATGAATGCTGTATGTCCAGCTGCTGTAACTTGGTTTATTTTTGTTACAAACCATAGAACTGAGTTCATAATTGGGAAATTACCTTTAGAAGCAGCTAAATGAAATGGTGTATAACCACATGAATTTGCAATTGAAACATCTGCTCCTGCATGTAAAAGAATCATTACTGCCTCATATTGGACACTTAATACTGCATCATGCAAAGGTGTATCTCCATCAAAATCTTGTACATTAATTAGAGCGCCAAAATCAATTAGTAATTGTACTAATTCAACTCTGCCTTGACTGCTTGCTATATGCAAAGGAGTGACTCCTTCTGTGCTACCAAAATTAGCTATGTCATGAACTTTGTTAAGCAACAGTTTAATCGTTTCTATAGAAGCCTTGTTACGACATGCTAAATATAACGCACTGTGACCCTCATGAGTCTCTACTAATGGTCGACAAAGTTTATGTTTTAGAATTAAAACAAGGCTTTCATAGCTGTCATTATGAGCTGCTTCATGCAGTGAAGTCCATCCCCTATTATCAACAGTGTTCGGATTAATTTCCTTAAGTAAGCGACGTAGCGTTTTATAAGAATTATTTCTGGCAGCGACATTTAAAGCATTTGAAGTGCTCGGATTATGAGCACTAAAATCCATTTTATTCTGAAGTTCAAATATTTTGAGGACTTTTATTTAAAGTAATATTCCTTAGTTACATCAAAATTAAAATAAATTATAGAAATCATTGTTCCATTTTTGGTGTATCCCTTCAAGTAACAAATAAAAATTAATTAAAACAAAAAAATACATTTTACATTATTTGTAAAATTATGTATAGGGTATACAGAACGAAAATATAATACAACTTTTATAAAGTTTCTTTTTTTCGTGGTAACTGTGTTTATTTCTTTGTTATATCCTCTTTATTAATTATTTTCTTAAAATATATAAAAAATACGAAAGTATTAATCGCATAATATTGGCAAGAGTATTTTAAAATCAAAAACTTATCAAGTTATCAATAACATGACATTCATGAATAGGGTAGGGATGTTTGATATTCATAGATAATAACCAAATATCAATGTCTATTGAGAAAACATCGATGTTTTTACATGTATAAAGAATCAACATAAAGATGATGTATGTACAATGTATGAACATGGATATTTGGGTCTTCAACTAGTTGTTTCAATAAAAATTTGGTATACTATGATAAGTCAATGATAATGTGTACGGATTCCACGTCAAAAGGCGCGAGTTCGTATCCACCTACAATGAGCTTGAGCTCGCAGTAAAGGAAAACATCGTGAGTAAACCATAGCATTGTGGAAGGGCTTTTTCTAATGTCCACCTGGCTAGCTACAACCCTCCAATTGATATCCCGACAAATACCAATAGATGTGTGCCGGCAGTTGCACTCGAGAGCCAGTCCCTTCACAGGTTTAGCGTGTCTACAAACATGGGTCATATCGTCACTCCTGATCAGGTGAGGTAATGGCCATAACACAAAACCTTGACTTTAAAATAATAGTCCATAATGTTATGCAACTATAGTTTCATCGCGATGTTTTCCTTTACTGATAGCTCAGGCTCTTTGCGGCGATTTGAACTCACGTCTATTGACGCGGGGTCAATACGCACTACAAATCGAGCCTTCATCGTTTGGAACAAAAACCCACAATAGATCCCACTGATCGGTGTCAAAACAGCTGCCAGTGATCAGTTCAACTATACTATAATGTACTCAATATATTATGCAATAAATATATAAGCTTATAACCTGTAGTTATATAATGTGAACTTGTTAGCAAAATAACATTTACCTATTATTTTTACGGAAATTCTTAGGTTCTACCTTTTCAATGTTGAAGTAAGTAGGTATGATTTTTTTTACTCCGCAGTGACTTCTATAACTTCGGAAGCTTTGGGCAGCTTTTGAGTTTACATAAATAATAAAAACAAATAATATTTTTTTATTTTCGCACTCATAATGTCATTTTTTTCTATTTATTATAAATCGATATTACTCAATCAATAATAAATCTGATGTCAACATGAACGGTTTTCTAACCATTTGTAACTAGTTCACCGGTTACATTAACGGTACGAATACCGGTTTTACGACACGATCCTAAGTTTTTATTTTTATTCACCATTTTTTATAGGTAAGAATGTGTTTATCCCATTTTGTTTTCCGTAGCTTTATAAATTAGTACCTTAATAATATACATACATATAAATTCCTTAACAAGACAATGGCAGATGCGTTATCACACCTTGGCAAAATGAGAGAAAAATAAAAAGTATATGTCATTCGTTCAATTTTGAAGATCTGAGTCACTAGTGATCCGTTTAGATAATGAATCGGTTCTTCAGACCCGTTCAATGGAGCGATACGTTCAGTTCTGAACCGAATGTCTGGCTCTATTGTTTTTCAACCTTTTCCATGATACTGCCCCTTTAGTATTAAGGAATATTACGCGTCTCGCCCTACACCTTGCTTTTTTTTTCGTGTATTTTATTTTGTGACAAATATTCAATACAACATATTTATCTACTTTCATAATTAGGTATCGGATAAATACATAATTTAGGTTAAATAATTTTTTTAGATTTATTTAGGTATAACACATTTTTTACTAAACAAACGCAACCTTCGCATTAAGAGTTGTTATAAGTTTATTTTTTACTTTTTGTTAATATAATACAAAAGTTTAAGATGGAAGAGATGCCATAACTTATTTTAATTTTTTGTTTATTTCATACAAGTGATTTTGTCCTCTATTTAAGATTTTCCTTAATAAATCTTTTAAGCTTTATTGTTTTTTTTCTACTCCAGTGGCTTTCCCAACCTTTTACAACTTGTCTATAGAAGCTTTGAGACCCCCCAGGGGGTCGCGACCCACACGTTGAGAAACACTGATCTAGCTAGTATCAGGCTATACACCGAGCGAAATGTAACGAACGACGGTACCGCTGGCGGTTTTCTAGGTCGTTTTTTTTTATTCGAATTAACATACGACTTAGCAGTAAGGGCTTTCACAGCTTCACTGAACTGTTTGGGGCGAATGCTGAGGGCACTCAGCCCCGAGGAAGTGGGCGCAAGGGTGCCAGAATGGTCGCATCTCGGCTTGGACCACTGCCGGAAAAGCCGGTCATGTTAACAAACGAATTATTTATGTCGCAGTAACCTTTTAGTTCGCGGGGTTCTTGAGACTAGGTTCATTTGTTCCGTTCGTTCGTGAACAAAACATATCTGTTTACAAGGCTTTAGCACGTATGCAAACCCTATCGGAGTATACACCTATATATACAATACTGTTAGATCTGATAATCCCACACTTTTGATGTTGAAATCGGAAGAGTCGTTGTTGTGGCTGAGAGAGAATAACACCGAGACAGTGTCCGAGACTTGCGACACGGATGTAGGTATAAGGAGGCCTCCTTTCGACACGTGTCAACACTCACTTTCACCGCTAGCGTTTCTCTCTCTGTCCAGTACAAATCATTCAACAAGTGTATAAATGACAGAGAAATATAAATCTTAGGTGCCTTCAATAATGATGATGATCGCTTAGGCTGAACTAATGCCACGCTCGCATCGCATTTATTTACCAATCGGTGTTATAAACTACCCTCCTTAAATTCACTTCAAACAATACTGTTATAATATAATTTATAAAATAAACGCTGCATCTTGTCTTATTACTAAAGATAATAAAGTTCCATAGCATACTAACAGAATCGGTAAAGCAGAATTTTTGTATGTTTATTTGTTTGAACGCGCTATTATTATTCCAGACAGCCAGCCAAGTAACCAGTTGCATTACAAAAAATCCTTTTGTATTTGATTGAGCAATCATTGACGAAGATTTTCGATTCATTAACTGCACACTACCACCAATAAAAGCAAAGCTGTATTAATAAAAGTTCCAAAACGGCCAATTTTTTTTAAATGTTATTTCCCCACGAAATAAGTCGCGTGCACAGCTGGTCATGTATAATAGGACAAAATAGTAATTTTTAAAATATATATGAATCAGTTATTTTGAATCAATAAAACAAGGGAAAATAATTATAATTTTAATACGAAATCAAAATTACACTAATTTATTATTACACAATAATTTAACAGTCATAGTCATTACAATATTTAAAAGTGTCTCCTCGTACACGAATACACTAAATGTATTTTACTTTATACATAGCGTTAGAATCTTACTATGTAATTATGTCATATCATAATAAAACCAATTTAAACGTATAAAAATGCACAGTTAACTATATATAGATAAAGTAGAAATTGTATGACATAGATTTCAATATAATTATTTTAGGTATAGGTTGTAAGAAATAGAAATGAAATAAACTCATTTTATGTTGTATAGAACTTACTAAACTAAACGTACGCTCCATTGGCTTGTAAAAGAAATAAGTTCCTAGGTACCATATATTTAAAACGTCAATCTAAATTCACAGTATGATAAGAGTTCTTATAGATATTTTATGTAATTACAGAAAAAATATTCGTCTAAATGTATAAGTGATTATAAAGATGGTATTAATTTTTTTCCATTTATTTAATATATCGTAATTACAACTAAAAATAAAGTGTACATCGTATAAATTATATAATTGTATTTAAGTCAAATTTAAACCAGTTAAATGTATTATAAATATGTTGTACAAAAAACGATCTCATTTATTATGTTGGTAATTCACTATTGGTGAATTTAAGAGGCGATACATGAGTTACACGAGACAAAGAGTTGGATCGGGGCGAACGAGGTTCTCTGGGCGACTGTGGACAACGGGACACTGGGTAAGGGCGTGGCCGTAGATCTTCTGTACTTCGAAATGTGCTTCGAACCACGCGACGCCTATAAAATGATGTAACCGTTGTCTCTTGTAGTAGACATCTTTTAATGAAACAAAACATCACTTTTAGGACAATTAATGTAATTTTTACAATACAAATACAATCCCTATATAAAGCTAGGTAGGGTCGGCCCTATTCAACATAATTTTATTACTTTACTAAATAATGAATCAACCCTTCATTGAACTATGCTTACATAGTTAGTTTTTATTAAATATTACATGTTCATTACGTACTTATAATATGCAGTGTAAATATTTATAAACCCCCTCATACGCAACATTAATCTTAACACCGATCAATCTCAATTCGTTAGTACTAAGTTGAATTAGTTCCTTTGCCAATACTTATGAATAATAAAAACACAAGAGGGAGCGCTATACAGTATAAACACAACCACCGCGTTTTATGTTACATGCAGTATTCAGTGTAAGCAATACTATAGTAAAAGACTACTTTAAAAAAAACATACGAACGTGCACCTCTTTATTATAATCAACTTTATACTATCACTGACAATCAAATATTTTGAGAGTTTTATGAGTAAAATCCCTGCGTACTATACGTTTAAGTACTAGATTTAATAGTATGTATTAACATGTAGCCTTTCTAAGAAAAAAAGGGAAAAACAATTAACGCCTGCAGGTCCATGGTGTCCAAAAAGTGTTTGTTTGAACGCGCTTGTTTTAGGAACTATTAGTCAAATTACAAAAAATATATTTGTATTTCATAGACCAATCGTTGCGGAAGACTTTAGGCTATTTAATATTACGATACTACCACAGGAGCAAAGCTGTATTGAAAAAAGTTACGAAAATGAGCACAAATTCATAAATAATTTATTGTTTCACGCGAACGTAATACGTATACTATACATATGTATTTATATTTGTATTTGCACATGCAAGCTAAAGTGTAAAATAAAAATTACTTTTCCAACTCTGATAGTTGTTGTTTTGGTGTAGAGGAAGCAACTGGACGTGATCGACCGAGTTTGGCACGCGTCGATTGCAGCATTTGCTGCGTCACCAGCGGTTGCTGGCTCGTCTTATTCATGGAGTTTGAACGTACAGGATTGTCCTAAGAAATATATTAAAATCATTAAAATCAAATCATTGTTGGATGCGTATCGTAAGTATATATGGTACTTAGGGGTCGTTCAAATATTACATAACGGAATTTTTAAAGATATTTGAACCCCCTCCCCCCACGTAACGCACCGTAACATTTTTCTGTAGTACCTAATTCCAAAAGCCAAAAGCACATCAAACGTTACATAATACATGAACGACACCTTATGTAAATAAAAAAATTAAAAATATTTCTTCTGTATGTATGTTTGTGTCTAGTCTCTGAAACGGACTGATTTTTGAGAGGACTTTCGCTAGAAGATAGCTGATGTTATAAGTAGTAACATACGCAATATAATTTAATAAAAAAAAAAAGTTTCAAGCGAACGAAGTCGCGGACACACCTAGTTTCTTAATAAAATAATAATTTACCTTAGCCTTTCTCAGTTTCACATTCGCTATGTCTTGAGGTGTGATCGTAAGTCGTGGGGCATCTATCCTGGGCGGTGCTGAACCACACCGTGGTAACGTTTGGGAGCGCACCGGTAACTTCGACGCCGGTGGTAGCGCTGGGGGCGGTGGGGGAGGTGGGGGAGGTGGGGGAGGAGGTGGCGGCGGCGGTGGTGGTGGACACTTTGGCGTATTCTGCTTATTAGATTCTTGAATTCTGTAATTATTTTATGTAAAAAATCAAATAATTCTATGTTACAAAAACTTCTTAAATTTATTCAAAAGTATCTATTATTGTATAAGCTATAAACAATGATGGTTCAGTGATAACGTGCCCGGATACTATGTCGACAGGCTTGAGTTCGAATCTCTGTAACGTCAATCACACATGGTCATGGTGACCGCACCACACGACACAGTATGGTGGTAGGGCTTTTTCTAATAACCGCCTGCTACCACATAGGTTATAGGTGTGTTTCGACAGTTGCACTTGAGAGCTAGTCCCTTCACAAGCCTTAGCGTGTCTACCATCTTGAGCACATCGTTGTTTAACATCATGTGAGTTTGTGACTAAATATTAAGCCTATAAGGTATAAATAAACAATACGATATTTATTTTATTCTACCGAAACCTATGACAAAAAAAAACAACATTATGTACCTATATGTACATATTTCTTTATGCAGTTAACGTATATTATGACCCACCAGATTCAGAAAATATAAGGTCTGCGATGTTCTGCTTCACGAAAGTATTTTAATAGTTGAACTGTCCATGTAGACATAAATTTAGAAAGAACTTTCTGTACGCTGCTTTTTATATCTGCTCTCTTTTTTTATGGAATAGGAGGCAAACGAGCAAGCGTATCACCTGATAGTAAGTGATCACCTACGCCCATGGCCTGTGGACACCCACAATATCAGAGGAATCGCAGGTGCGTTGCCGGCCTTTTATAGGAGGGTCTATGTTTGATAATATAATTAACACATTAGTATTAAGAAAGTACTAAATAGAAAAGCGAGAATTGTACCAATCCTTACTAACATTTAAAATTTGAAAGTGGGTTTGTTTGTTTGTTACGCTTTCACGCCAAGCCGCTGAATCGATTATGATAGATATTGGTATATAGATAAATAAGAATCTGGAAACGATGACAGGCTATTTTATTTCTCGTGAAAAACTTATTGGAATTGGATCAAAGCAATGGATAAAATTTGTATGAATTTTCTATTGCGTCTTCCGATTTGTTTGACCAAATCAACATTAACACGAGCAAAGCCGCAGGTAAAAACTAGTTTATAGTAATTAAAAGCCAATTATGAAGATTTACCTGAGCTTAGTCTCTAGTTCTTCTAGCTTCGTCAACATTTTCATCATGTTCTGCTTAAGAGATTCATTTTCTGCAGTCAGTCGTTCTTGTTTCATATCCACCTCTTCCAGATATTTCCTGAGTTCTTTCAATTCTTCGGCAGAACTTGTACGTATTTGTGAATTTTCAATCGGCTCTCGTAGTACGTCAGAATATAGTCCAGTAATCGACTGGTAACCCTGAGGAAATACAGTAAACCAATAAAGTTATTATTAAAATATCATATATATATATATATATATATATATATATATATATATATATATATATTATAATACCAATAATACTATTGTCAGGTTTTTTTTTAACCAAATGTAGTAATTTATCTGTTAACAGACACAATAATGAATTAATGATATTACAAACAAAGGGGTCTGTTTGTATCTCTTGATTTCCCTCAAAAAGTAGGAGACAATCAATAGTGAAGTAACCTGTAAAAACTTTCATTAATAATTTCCGAAATCGTGAATAAGAAAATCCAAATGAATTTTTATGGTATAATACGCGGTAAGTATAAATCTTCTTGCTCAAGTAAAAAAAAGTAGGTAAAACATTTTTTATTTAGACATTTATTCATATCATCAAATCAGCCTTATATAACTCCTAACTACGGGTGGCTTAGAGCGGTTGTTATATTCACTAAACACCTAGAAATCTTATTAAAAGGCCCTACGGTGATTTATACCTTAGTGTATACGTGATCGGTTGCAAAATAACCTGAGAACCGCTTTCACATTTTTTCCAGTCAACGCCTTGTACCCTATCCTTTCTCATCCATCCATCCATTTAAATCCTGAGAGCCAAAGCCATACAACATTTTAAGAAGGTTCTGTCAAAACGCTTGAACAAACTTCAATATATTGACAGTTTGACTTTAAGTTGACCCTTTTTTTAACCCTAGTAAGTATTACAGATGATTATTCGTTTCACAAACACTAGTTGCGGGATCTCGTTTTTCTTATTATAGAAACGAAATTTTAATGCTAACTTTGCAATACCATGCATTTACAAATGTGCCGCCTATAGGTTGAATCAAATAGCCGCCTATGCTGAATTTGCTACAATATATAAAAAATATCCTCTGGGGTGACGCGGTGATTGCTAGCACGATCCCGCGTGATCCCGGAAAGACGACATACGGCCGCGTGGGGTTTTAGTGGGTATTTCCGGCAGTTAGCGCCGGGTGAGTCTTATATACCCGTCACAGTCCGCCGGGCTATGTAAATGCATTTTCCCACATTAAAAAAACTATCAAAATATGGGATACAAGGTATATCTGAATCAATAATGTATAAATTTCTACATTTATTATTCGCAATTACTATAGCGTATTAATTGAACGATATAAAATTGTGTAAAAATTTAATTGAAAATCTGTCAATCAATTTTAAAGTTAAATGCGGACATATAAACCTATAAAAACACTTTTTAACATCTATCAATCTTTTAGGCAGTATTCTTGACTGTTGAGTCTATCCCAAAAATACGAAAGAAACAGAACTACGGATTTATTAATATACCTAACCTTAGGTATATTTTCATAAACTGTTGCACAGAGTATGAATGTCATACCTTCTTACCGATCCACGCGCAGAGGTCGACAATCTTCCATGATTGAGATTTCGGTGTTCGGCGATATGATCTTTCCTTCCGCGGAGTACCACCTGATAACATGAACCACTCCATATCATTCAATATAGTTGTATTCACAGCACATTCGATTTCCACCTCAAACTTAACGCAACATTCTTTAGGTGAACACATAACATAAATTTTCCACGCATAACCGACTTTTAAAATCAAACCAAGTTTTTAACGCCTTTCAAACTGAATTAATAAAGGAATTTGCACCGACTGAGGTCTCGTCCGTTGAGGCTTATAAACTTGAATTGAGATGATGTCACAGAGTTATATTAACTACGGAGCGAAGCTAAGCCGAGAACGTTTACACAATAATAATGTGAAATCACTTATCGCAGTTGATAACATGGTTCAAAATTATTATTGAGATTTTTTAATTATCATAACTTTAAAGTAACAATAGTTCAAATCTGATAACCGATTTTGTTTACACCCGCTTACAAAAAGCAATGCACGAGTTATTTCTTTTATTTTAATATAGGTTATTATTATGTTGTAATATAGATTTATTTTTTATATCTACACTTCCAAATGTTATGTACATACCTAGAATTGATATATCACACCATCACGGTCTAAATTAATAGAGTAAACAGAAATACATTTAAATTGTATACGATTAAATTCGTGAGAATATTTTTACAATATTATTTTTGCGTTTAGTTGGTTTATTGCGAAGCATTTATAATCAAATTTCTATTTATATATATTGTTTTATCTTTATGATGATCAGTAGACGATGTAACATAGAAAGTGGGTTAGTGGTCAATTAGTTGTATAAATTGTAACTTTTAGTAGTTCGTATACATACGAACATATTCGACGATATTTTTAACATCAGGAAACAATAGCATAAAATGGATACATTGAGAATAGTAGCAAACTCATTCATAAAAATAGATTGCTAATAATCTGAAATAATTAAATTAGTAAAACTACCAAATTGTATTCCTTGAATGATCCAACACACTATAGTGATCCTAACAATTTTAGTGAGTTTTACCTAATTTTAATTATAAACTATACTATTTAAATTATTCAGATCAATATTTTTGCAGTAACTACAAAATCGTGTAAAACTTTAGCCTATAGGGATAAATGAAACGAAACTTGTTACCGAGTGTAATATTGTCCGGATAATTATGATGACTCATACTAAACATCTTTCTCGATCTTTGGAGTGCGTTCTTGAACAAGCTCGACTCTGATCTAGGACGTCTATTCCGAACTCTGAACGAAGAATTACTTTTTATCGACTTAAAAGAAACTTCGGAACTGCTAGATAGTTGACATGAGGAAACAGATGTGTTGAGTGCCACTTTAGGCTCGATTAAGTCAGGAGAACTAAATATACAGGATTCTATAGACTTCGTCTTTTTAGAGGGTCTGATTACTTTGTCATCACTCTCGTTATTATATGGTCTAAGACGCTTAATCCTAAACGATTGTTCAGAATTGTCATTTGGTGTTGATTCATTTGTATCAAAGTCTTTGTTAAACGATAAACTCATATCAACAATGCTACAGTCGACTGGCAAAGTCACAAAAATATCGGTTTGTGTCGACGAGTCTATCGAATTTACGTTTGCAGAACTCATTTTATTAGTATTCAAAATGCTTTCAAACGGAGGCGTCTGATTATAATCCTTTTCATTATTACTTTCTTTAAATGAAACGTAACAGGTAGCTTCCCATGACGTGTTAATCTTGTCTTGCTGAGAGTATTTACGTATCACTTCGATGGAGTTATTGGTACAATTTTCAATTTCGTCAGATGTGTCAATAACAGTCACAATGTTGTCTTTTTCGTGTTTTAAAGCCATTTCGTTGACCTTTTCACTTTTAAATCTCCAAGTACTTATTTTACAGTAATAATCAGTCAAATATTATTTATACAATAAAAATAACACACCGACAAAAAATATTCAAGGAAATTAATGAATACTTCACAATCTACCTTCGGTATATTAACTTCAAAAATTACCGAAATTATAGCACTGAAAAATTTATCATTTTCTTTAGTGATCATGCAAGTGAGATTGTTCTTGAAATAATAAAAATATTGATTAATGCAAATTGATAATTATTTACATACTGGACTAAAACTAACTTATAATACGCTAATTGTTTCCGAACGATTATAAAACGGTGTATAATTTATATCTCTGATAAAACAAGTAATAATGGCACGGATTGTTTGGAATGAATACGGTCACCTATTTTATGCAATTTGACACCTAAACTAAATAATATATCTTGGGTCAAATAAACAAAACGAAAATCTTTAAGTCTAAGAGATGCCAACTATACTGAGACTTAAAAATGCGTACATAACGTTCACAGTAAAAAGTACTCGGAAGAATCGGAATGTAACTTAGGGCCAGAAACTCCTGGCAACATTAACTTTGTTGACAGTTTTAAAACAAACCAGAAGAATATTGAGATATTTTTTTTCAAATCCGTAACTATTACATCTAATTATTGTTTGTTTTTGGGCTTCATGAGCGTTATTGATTGACTACCACATAAGTCATCTTTTGAATATTAGCCATCGATGTACTACAAATGTTAGTTGTAATACATTGTTATAATATATTTATTATATTATTTTAAAAAGAATATAAAAGGAAACAAACATGAATAAAATATTGATATATAACATGTAAAGAGTTTATAGTGTTATAAGAAAATGCGCCGTCCGAATAAAAATAATTTTTTTTGTAGTGCTATAATTATTATAACATTAATAATACTTTTTCATCCCGATTTGAAAGGATATCGAAATTACGATTATATTGATAAAGCTGATATTATACGCAATCTTCATGAAGAGACTGCAGAAAACTTTACAAGTAGTGCAGTCGAAGACTGTGTTTATAGTGATATCATAAATGACCAAACGACACTGTCTCCAAATTTGGTAGATGGAGATTTAATAGAAGGTCATGGAATACGTGATGGAGGAGAGTATGCACCACAGGATTGCAAACCTAAATTTAGTACTGCCATTATTGTTCCATACAGGTGAGATTCTATGTACAATAATTATTTGTTTTAAAACATTACATACCTTTTGTTTTATTGTGGGAAAATGTATTAACGCATTACCACCCAACCCAGAGAGATTGGGAAGGTTATGTGGGACTCACCTGGCACTAGTCACTAGGAATACCCACTGAAACCCCACAGCCATCTGACGCCTTGCTGGGGAATTTTATTGGAAGAAGAATTGTAATAGCTATTTTCTCTGGTATTATGTATATAACAACACTTTTAGATAATTTTGTTATTATATTTTGAAGTAATAAGTTTGAATTAAAAAAGTATTTATTTATATTATAAGTCTCAAAGAAGTTATAATTAGTTTTGTATATTTCAACTTTAATATAACCCTACAAGGTATAATCTACTGGAACTACTGCTGATGACATTATTTATACCAAGTCCTCTTTTGTTGGAAATTGTATGTAGGATGATGATGTGATCTTACTATTCTTCTTTTATAAAATGATTTTTTGACAGTTTATTCTTGGATAACTGTGTGTTATGCTTATTTATTTTAAAACTCCTATTTATTTTGTATATTGATTGATAAGCAACTATAAAAATATGTATTTCTTCATACTAAAATGAAGTTTGTCTGTCAGAAAAATAATTTCAAAAATTGTTTTCCCACAATTATACAAAATACTATATCACAATTTTTTTAATTTCTTGAAAATTATTACCATGTAAAAATATTGCTAAAAATCGATATTGATAGAACATATTTAGGGCTACAATAAAAATATATTTGAAATAAAATGTGGAAATTTGATCAAATCAAACCTTATATGGATTTTCCCTTTTTTTGTAGACTAACTTTAATAGTTCCTTATAGATGTTAAAATTATCACAAAGAAGTTTTATTTTGTTTCGAAGATACGAATTTTTGTATTACGGTTATTTTTTGGTTTGTTTAAGACAAAAAATTTCATTAAGAGGCTTCTTGTTTAAATTTCATTATTAAAAAAAATCATATGTAATATGCATATATAATAATATTATAATTTAAAGAAAACAAATAAAAATGACAAGTTTTATATCTCTTTTATTCTTATTATTACAGAGATCGTGCAGAACAATTAAGAGGATTTCTAGTCTACATGCACATGTATTTTCGTCAACAATGTATACACTATAGAATATTTATAGTTGAACAAGTGGATTCACGCTTATTTAACAGGGCAAAGCTGTTGAATATAGGTGCTGTTGCAGCAATGAAAGCCGGGTTTCCATGTCTAATATTACATGATGTTGATTTATTACCATTGAACCCAGCACACCTATATGCATGCACTGAACTTCCGAGGCACATGTCTTCAAGTATAGATAAGTTCAGGTGTAACTTGATTGAATTTACCTGATTTTATGAGTTTGCTAAGACATGTTATTTTGTGAGTTACATTATATTGATGTAGACAATTTTATTGTCAGCAATTTTATCTTGTTGTTAGTTGAAAGTAGTGTTGTTATTTACCAGGTACCTACATATATTTTGCTACATACATCTTCAACTGTCATTACATGTATAGATTTTTCTGTCAACTTCAAAATCTCACAATTACATATTATACATAATTTTTTACTGCTCTGTTATTCAAAATTAATAAATGTCAAAGCCCAGCTTGTATGAACCAAAACTCTACCTATTCTGGGCAAGTATGTGCTGCACCCGGAAATGGTAGAATTTCTTCCAAAATAGTTGCCGATGATGCTACAATAAGATTAGGCAGTGATATTTATCTATGTTGAGTTATCAGGTCTTGAAAACTTTCACAGCTTTTGTCTGCATTTTAAATGTATAGAAATTGGATTAAATTAAATTCTCACTTGTTTGATTAGATACGTTATGTTTTACTTATGCAGCTACTTGTTGTATAAATCATTTTTCTGTTTCACCAAATTACTATAAAATTTTATTTGACATATTTTGCCAATTAGAACTTTATGATTAATATTTTAATCAATTTCAGATTTCTCTTACCATATTTAAAACTTTTCGGG
This sequence comes from Actias luna, assembly GCA_039707435.1. Lineage (NCBI taxonomy): Eukaryota > Metazoa > Arthropoda > Insecta > Lepidoptera > Saturniidae > Actias > Actias luna. Next base: position 6,932,206 of record JAZHAC010000002.1, on the reverse strand, counting down.
GGTGCGATAGCTATAACTTCAAAACAGTTTCTATCTGTAAATGGAATGAGTAATGAGTATTATGGATGGGGTGGTGAAGATGATGATTTCTATTCTCGCTTAGAAGCTATGAATCTTAAAATATGTCGGTTTGGTCCTGATATTAGTAGATATCATATGCTTAAGCATGAATCTCAGAAGAAAGGGTATGACAATACAATTTATTACAAACTAGCAGTGTACTCACTTTGTTCATGTGAAAAATTTATTTAGCAATTTTAGTTTGTTTTTATAACTTTTTTCAATACAGATTTACTTCGTAGATTTGATCGTAGTATGATTTTAAGTAGGCTAAAGCGTTCTTCAATGATTGCTTTATCAATACAACATTTTTATAATATACAACTGGCAGTTTCTAAGATTAGCTCATTCCAACCGCAAAATCAACGCTTTATAACATCTTATTATAAATTTATATTTTTAAAATAAAGTAAGAATCATTTATAGATTTTTATGGTGTAGCATTACTACTATTATGATTTTTAAAGGCCATTAATAGCTATGCCTTAAGATCGTAATTGTCATCAAGTTAATTCCATACAAAAACAGTGTAAATTTCATTTAATATCACTCAATTTAAAGGCAAACTCCCTAATACCGCTATAATCAACCTGCGGCCCGCCCGGCTTTTGTAGTTGGCCCACCTGGTATTGCTTTATTTTGAATTACCTAAGACCTATAAAACCTGAGGAAACTATTACCTAAACATTTTTCGTTCGCGGCCTGCGAAACCCTAACTAACAACATATTTGTGGCCCCTTTAAAAAAAGGGTGAGTATCGCTGCCCTAAAGCATCGAAATTACTTAACTTTGTTTGATTTCAGTTCTTGTTCATAAATTAATGTCTTTCTCTATTTAACAACTATTATTAACTTCTAACTCCTTCAACTTTTATCTTCTCTTTGAGTACTCCAATAACACACTAGGCAAATAAAATAAAGTTTACTATTTATATTTCAGGGAGAACAGAAAAAAACTATTAAATGTTGCAAGGTCAAGAATGACAGTAGATGGTTTAAGTTCCTTACACTATGTCGAAGTATCAACTGTACTCCATCCTTTATTCACCCACATAATGGTTGATTTGTAGCATATCTTAGTAAAGTTTAAACTATATTATATTTTCCACTATTAATATATATATAAAAGGTTTCAATTATGCTACTTAGTGATACAAGATAAATACTTGGCAATTATTGAAGGAATTGATTATAAGAAGCAATATCTCTAGTAGCTTTAAATTTTACCTCGATATCATGAGCAATAATTAAACTATGTGATATAGAATACTTAGTTAATATAATAAATTATTTATTTATTTAAATAATATGTTAAAATGATATTAGTAATTTGAATTATATGCCACTAGTAAATAGAAAGAAAAGCTTTACTTTCTATTGAATAATGTTATATAGATAGTAGATTTATTAATATACATTCAAATTCCATGAAAATTTTTATATTGCTATTATATGATTGTATTTATTCATTAAAAAGGGTCTGTATCTGTGTTGAATTGTACATGCATAAAAAATGTTTTTCTTTTTTTTTTTTCTAATGAATTAATGAAATTTTATATAAAAATATCCTCACATTTGTTACAAATGTATAATTAATAATTTTTGGTATATCTATATAGCCATGTTGGGTATATTTGCCTGATAAAATCATAATTTTTTTATTACCATACTAAATGTTCCCAACTGCTTGAAAAAGGCTTACTTCAATCAAATTAGTCTACATTGATGCTTGAATATTAAATTTTAATGTTGTAATTTATAAACAGAAATTATTTAGTGTTATAATAAGATGTTATGTCTACATATCAGTTATGATCGATTGTTGGACAACTTATGTCTAATTAATAAATACAATATCTAAATAATAAATATAGCTTTATTTGGCATAAACCATTTCTTACAGCACAGTACAGTACAAAATAATTAGGACATTTACCCATATAGCCACTGATCAATATTATGTCACTATAAATATGGATCAATGTTTTATAAACAATGATTTTTTAAAGGTGTGCTGAAAAGTATCCTGCCAGTTACAAAAGTCAGCAAAATTAGAATAATGTCCAATAGCACTAGATAAAACAGCTAAATATAAATATCACCATATTTCCAATTAAATTAAAAGCACCCTTAAATACATTTACATTCACCACAATTAAAATCAAAAATGCAAAATATATTTATAACATTTGCTATTATCTAAAACATTTGACAAATTTTCAAACAAATTTAGAGAAACTTTCAAGAATTCAAAAATATAAAACTGACCAAATACAAGACACGTGCATTAAAGCAAAAAATACTTCATAAGTATTTTTGTGTAATACCTTAAACTATGAACACTTCTATGAATTTATATCAATGACTATACATAGAACTTCAGGTTAATAAAACAATCACAATTTTGGAATATTTCAAATATTATAACAAATTTCTAAGGTCTTAACACAAGCATACTAACAAGTCCAAGTACAAAAGAGAATACCAATTTTAGGTTGGAGCCTATGTGAAGCCACTCGGGCAACTGTGACTTTAAAACTTGCTCAGGTTGTGTTGGCAGTAACAGTGCAGCTATACAACATATGCTTATTGCTACAGCCACAACATTTAGTGGTTGATGCTCTCTGGAATTAATAAAAAAAACATAATACTGACAAAGTGCATTTGCTAACATATATATATTGGTACTATATAGTGGTATAAATATTTGGTATAGCTCTGCCTCCGAATTTGTTTGTGTGGAATACAAATTATTTAATCATTTTTGCCTGTTTTTGTAACTTTGTTAATACAGCTATGCTTCGATTGGTGGTAGAGTGATGTTAAATAGGTAAAAGCCTTCCTCAAAATTTGCTCTATCAAAGAGAAAAATATTTTTTGAAATCTGGCTTGTAGTTGCTAATATTAGCATGTTCAAACAAATAAACTTTTCCACTGTATATTATTAATATAGATTACAGTACAGTGGTATTTCAAACAAAATTGATTGTAACATGCTTGTTTGAAGATTTTTTTACAATATTAAAAGAATATTCATTATGATATCTCAATGTATGAGTATATAATCATGTGTATGAATTATTAATTTTAGGTGTTTGATGCAAGAATAGTTTTAAAATATTCTGATATACATATGTATATACCTTTATACTGGATAGGAAATATATTGTACAATGAAAATATTATAAGATAAAGCTAATAAAAACAATCTATTAATGAGATTTAAATGGATATTTAATGCAATGTGAATATATATTATAACAGAAATGGCTATACTCATTCATTTATCTACTTAATAGGGATCACAACAACATTGAAATGATACAAATTTATAAAATAGACAATCTTTGTTGAAAACTGAATGTAGATAGACAGAGAGAAAAACACAGAGGAGAAAGTGTAGAGAAGTTTCTGTAATGCATATTAGAAAGTTATGACAGTAATATGTAAATTGAAATATTATTAACTTAATCTAACTATAATAAAATAAATTGGAAAATATAGTCTACAAAAAATATTAGTTATAACATTAATATAAATTACATATGTAATAAGATTTATAGTACCTTACCTGTGACGTGCAGGGTGATTACATGTAATCCGTGTGTGTTCCTCTGTTGGCCTTATTGGAGCAGGTCGTGTAACTAATGGGTGAAAATTCTCACCAAAACTCTCCTGATTGGCACTTGAAGGCTCACCTTCTATTAGTTTTGTAGGAATATCTCTTTTGCCCAATGCCTGTACATATAATATTATATTATTGATTTTGTGCAATTAAAAACTATGCTGGTAATTAATAAGATTCTACATATGCCAAACTAATTTTTTTACAAATTTCCATAGTTTTCTTTTTCTTTTATATTTAAGGTTTAGCGTTATGGCCATAATGTCACCTGATCTTAAGTGACAATATGGCCCAAGTTGGTAGACATGCTAAACCTGTGGAGGAACTGGCTCTCAAGTGCAGCTGCCGGAACACGCCTATTGGTATTTGGTGGCAGGTTAACAACTTGAGGGTGGTAGCTAGCTAGGGGGGAATTTGAAAAAGCCCTACCACCATACTATGGTTTCCTCACGATGTTTTCCTTGACCGAAAGCTCAAGCTTATTGTAGGTGCTTGGATTCGAACTTACATTCTTTGACGCAAAGTCGCACACACATCACTGAGCTATCATCGCTTCACGATATTTTCCTTTACCGAAAGCTCTTTTCTCTTGTATTTAAAAGTAAGATATTTATTTATATTACAACAGTTGCTTACAAAGGTTATCTAAAAGAAAAAAAGTAAAGGCATGCGATCAATTGAAATATGAACTGTGCTTTTACCTGCTGGGTATTTCTATCATACATAGTTATTCTGAACTTTTCTATTGAGTCACAATGTGAAACAGATGGTTGTGTATATCGCACTACTATGTCGATACAGCTTTGCGGCGCTATTACACCTTCAGGGTCTATCACCGTGAACTTGTTTGGTGAGGTACATAACACTATAACAAGAATAATTATAATAATATGCTAATAATATTACAATGTTACACTAATCCCAATATAATACCTTTGAAATTCACGGAGAAATCGTAAGGATTATAAACAGTTAGCAATTGTTTATGCGTATGCCTTGCGTTCAAATAGAAATCAAGAGAAACAGGAAACACGAAAACTGGAAAATTTTTCATATTTCTTATATTATTCCTACAGTTAAACACAACAAAAACAATAACAAAGATAACAATAACTTATCTATGACACCACCACCGCAACACAACACAATGCTTAGTGACGTTTAGCTACGGTCGACGTTCAGTGTTGCAGCTTATGGAATGCTGTATTATTCATTTACATATAAAAATTGGAATATCTACTTTTTTGCTATGTAATAATGATCTGTAAAATAAAAATATGATTGTGTGGCAAAAAGGTTCCATAATATAGTATATATACTATATTATGAAATTGAAGTATGAATTCTATAATGAAATAAAAACTATAACTACGTATATGCTCATGGTAGTTTTAAATATACTTTACTAAAAATAACGTCAGTGGTCCATATGATACATGAATCTAATGAACAGATATCAAAATTGTTCCGAAATTTATAGATCTCACGGAGTAAGAAAGAGATATATTATTGGATAATGTACAAGATAATACAAAATAAACACACATTAAAAGCTATATATATATATATATATATATATTTCTGAGATTAAAAACAATACTGTTTGATATATCTAACTGATTACTTATGACCTGTTTTACTATATGGTTGAACATTTTGTGGTTAAATATTCTACATGTGGTGGATAGAAGTGACTCCATACTGAGTGACGTTTCAAAGTATGAGCAAAAGAGCGCTCGTGTCACTATGCTAATTATTGGATATTTGAAAATACTTGAGCTATATAATTGAGAGCATTATACATAATCATTTGATTTTATCATTGACACCCGCCACTCAAGGCTTTATTAAAATGTTATTCTGATACTAAAACTTTCATACTTTTAAGGAACATTATAACACTGCGAAATTATTCCCTTAATTTCCAAGATCTTGCATAACTACAAGTAGTTTCGAAGTTAAGCCATACAAACCAAGGATAGGGAATAAACTTACTAGTTATCATCGATGAAAGCTAATTTTAATAAGTCCACAATGCGTATGTTGCGGCATATCCTAAAATCTAATAGCAGGTAACTGTTACGCTTGTTGCATATAAAATAAAACAAAAATTACAAATAACTCATTGATTCACCAATATAAATCGATTGAGAACAGTCAATTTAAACACAACGAATATTTCATTTGAGCTTATTTAGAACTAATATGATATCTAATTATAGACGTACGTACGTACGTATAGACGGGTTAATGGAATATACGTAGAAATCCACTTTGGTTCACAATAGTTTTATAAAACAATAACTGATGAATATATACTAGGTAGGTACTCAAGAGATGTGCAAACGATTTTGTAATGCTTTTAACGTAAATCATAGGAAAATTTTATACGAGTAGGCGCAGTAAGAATAAATCATATGAATAATAAATGTAAAAATATACTACTTGTATCATCGAAGTGCAGTGCATTTGAATTACTTTAAAATAATTCAACTTGCGTTTTATAACTTGTTTATAAGCTTATTACGAAGTGTGAAACTGTCGAAGATAATTTATTTCTTTATGTGTATTAAAACGAATTATATATAGGAATATAAAAAAAAAAAACAATTTAAGCATTATTTTAATTGTGCTTGGAACTACTCAAATTAAATACCTTTAACATGAACACACATTTCTATTGCAGTTAGCATATATGTACAATGCATGAATAAACTAAATTTTAGAAGTAATATTTTAGATAGGGACTTTATATTTAGAATAAGATAACTTTAAAATCTACAGACGTACTAGGCGGTATGCATAGCTGAAGACTATATTTATTATTTCGCCCCTTATTCTTATATTTTATTTTGAATTTGAATCAGTAAAAATAGTCGTGACTGACCATGATTATGTGCAACAAAGCAATAACATTTTAGATTTATGTCATAATCACGGAGTGTAGAAATAAAGAGAAGTATCTCATGTGTTTCTAAATGAAAAAATGTGTACTGAACTGTACATAATAAGAGTTTTATAAATAACCAGAATAGCGCTATTGTAGCATACGGGTATTACTTGAATTCAAACGTAATATTTGGATATCTTCAAGGAGATTAAATCGAATATGAATTTAAAAAAATCATATTAACTAGTTAACAATAATATGATGATATTTAAATTATGATATTAGAATAAACTATTAAAGTTATTGCGTAAAGTTTATTTTTTTTTACTAATATTTGGCGGTTTCTTTATTTTTACGAATGTTACAGTAACGCTTAGTACAGAAGTTTCCAAACTGGATGCTGCAAACGTACGCCAGATGTACTGCCTCAATAATAAGGAAAATAAAACTGAGTATTGAATTTGGTTTGTGTTTCTTGTTTTATTCAAACCACCTTAAAGGTACCTGTGCCGCAATTATTTTAAGGGTGCTGCGAAATACTTCTTTCATCGATAATGGTGCCAGGCGAACAAAGTTTGAGAACCAATGGCTTTGTATATTCTCTATTTTATGAACACTGTCTATACATGAAGATACTGCTCTATACCGCTGCACCGCATAGTAACAATACCGCGTCAGCTTTCGTTTTATATATTAAGGCTTAAATATTTGCGCGTCATTTTGTCCAATGTCACAGTAATAAATACTGGTTTAAAGTATTTAATTGGTAAATGTTCAATGTACTGTAGAATACTTTAAGAACGTAATACCTTATATCTTAATGTATTAGTAACTTGGACGGTCTCTTATAGAATCGTGTGAAAATAACTTTGCGACTTCTGAGACACATTGAGTTTTCGCTGGAAAGTACGAGTCAGCTATACTGGTAATGTTGACACTAGAATTCGAAATATTGAATGACATTTTCAACGAGATCTGTCTTGTGTTGGATAATTTTATTATAGTTATTCATTAAATTTGGAATAAATTATATAAATAACTAAAAATGCACTTTTATGTTGACAGAAAACTCCGTGCAAAATTTTAATAACACAACTGCCATTTTGTTAGACCGATGTCTAAAAATATGTTCCAATAAGCACTGCAAGCACTTAAGATGTGACTTCCATTTAGTATAATGCGAAGCTGTTTATAGTTAGCTATAGTTTATAGTTGCTGGTTACTGTTTAAAACGGAACCAGTCCAGTATACTGTCATCCATGTATTTAGGATTTAAATTTTCCTTGTCTGTTGCTAACGGTCAGTATCTTTGAAGATAACAATCTACACATATAATAAAAATATAAATTTTACGTGCCATTACGTTTTAGATGTATGTAAAAAAATTGAAAGTGACTAAGAATAAGAAATAAAATACATTTACATAAGTTTTACAAATGTCTGTCTATCCCTCTGTTTGTTTGTGCACGCATCACTGCCAAAGTACGTTTATAATAAAACGTTACCAAGGCAACCTTTGTTTCATTACAATCGGTTAACTCTATGACAAGTTATTGTAATTTGAATGACGGGAGAAGTTAAATAATTTTAGTTCCAAGCGAACGAAGTCTATACATTCAAGCACAGCTAGTATTCAATAATAATAATTATTGAAGTGAAACTTCTTTAGGCGCATGAGGGTAAAATTTTTACAGATGAAACGTCACGCCGGTATGCAACGGAAGTGTCGGAAAAGAGAGAGAGAGTGATCGAGACCGATTGAGAGAGAGTAAGACAGGGCGAACGTAGCATGAGCAACTAGCCGTGGAGTGAGAGTAGGGAGCAAGCGAGTGAGAAAGATTGAGAGAAAAAGTGAGACAGAGCGAACGTCGTATATAAACAAGATTTATAAATTAGTTCGCCAAAGAAGTTTCACTTCTGATATGTGTACTTTGTACGCACGCATGTTTTTTTTATCAATAGTGCAAGCTGTTAAATTTTCGCTGTTGAATGAATGCTGAATTGTTCTGGACGCTGTTGATTGCATGAGCAAAGCACTGAGAACACTTTACCTGGAAAACGCTCACACGTTCTCGTACAAAAATGGTGAAAATTTATGACGTCATATAATTCCGTAGGATAATGCGGCAGTATACTATCAGACCATATCGGAACGAATTTCTTCGCAGTAAGAGTACAGAACAATGCTCACAGGGCATATCGAACATACCCTAAATATGTAAGAAGTTAAATTCAAGAACGCAATACCAATCGTTAATTCAATGGGTTGTAATTATTTAAAAAAGGTATTCTGAATATGTATCTAAGAATCCAGATGTTAAATGGTCGAGAAGTATATGTAATAAATAAGTATATATAAGTAAAAATAATGAAATTGTATTTAATGATGAAAAAGTGGATGACATGCAATCGGTGGCGAATACTTGATACAAATATCCTTACCAATATTATAAAGGGGAAGTGAGTTTGTTTGCTTGTTACAACCGCTGAATCGATTATGATGAATTTTGCTATAGAGATATATGGGAAGCTGAAGACGGTGATAGGCTACTTTTTTCGAGATAATCTTATTGTAAGTGGGGTGAAAAGAGGGATAAACTATGTATGAGACTTTTTATTGCGTTATCCAATTTGCTTAATAAAATCAATGTAAACGCGGGCGAAGCCGCACGTAAAATCTAGTATTTAATAAAACTTTTGACATCGAGATTATTATTTTATTATAGTTTTATTTGATAATTATCAACTTTTATTGGTGATATTTTTTCTCCTTTATTTATGTTGTGGTCCTTCAAATAAAACCGTCAAATACTCCATTATCTTGAGAGCTTTTATATATAATGTGTAATTGATTTTTACCTGAAACATTGAATTATGTTAGCTGTGTTCCTATTCACACTTCGAGTACTGTTGATTGTTCTTGCTGGGGAGAAATTAGTTACGGCTGACAGTATACTGTGGGAGTAACATAGGAAAATATGTGACGTCATAAATCGCCACCATTTTTGTACTGTAAGTACTGGCATTTTCGAGGTAAGGTGCTCCCAGTACTTTGATCACGTGATCAACAGTGTAAAGAAATTTAACAGTTTGCACCACCCATTGGTTATTTGAATATTGTTATAACGATAGCGACCGTTAAAACGAACACAAAAAATTTAAAGATATTGTGTTTATTGCAGGGTGAAACCAATGCTTTGCATAAAGTGAAAGTAACGGAAGAATTAAACGTACTTATTCCATTAGTAAAAATATCGGTTAAATAATAAACAAACATGGTATACTGGACAGCATTCCGTTTCCGTTAACAGCGAACTATAAAGGAACAGCCTAGCTGTATATTAATTGACGTCAAACCTAATAGTGCTCGCAGTGTATATCGGAACACAACTATTAGGTATTACGAAAGCAACCTTCTAGTGAATTTAATCGAAGCCTCCACCTCTTTGATAACACACAATGTTTTTTTAACAATAACAGCGTGCCATTTAAAATGGGAATCTCTTCATAGTAGGTACTAACTAAAGAAATTTATTTTACATTTATAATCATTTCAGTTTCTAATAACGAATGATATATAAATAAATGGATATCAAACCTTTTCAGGAAACACATCGTAAGCGACAATTGCACTTTTTACAGAAGATATTTTTTTCATTCCTAATTAAAAATATTGATGATAGGATTATAAAAAAATATTACTTGTTGTTCATAAATAACCACCAATCTATTAAAATAGTGACTATTGACATACTGCTTCTAATTTACAAAGATAACTTTTAGGAGGTTACAGTAAAAAATATTTTTAATATTTTTGGCGCTTACGATGTTTTTCCTAATATGGTATATCCGAAATGCTTACTGAAAAAATTTTTGATTTTCGAAAGGTTGACCTTGCTTTCGTAATAATGAAATGGTTGTTAACGTATTTCATGTACATATTGAATCTGACTTAATGCACAATCTTATTAACATGAGATATTTATACAGAATGGTTTAAAAACGTATTATTAACCATGAACATAAAATATAATAATAATAAGGTACTTTTTTGGTCTACGCACTAATCCGCATAGGGTTGTTCCAAACATCCCTCCCAGTCGCTGCTAGGTTGGGAGGGGATGCGTAAATGCATTTACCCACGATTATAAAAAATGGTCAACGAACTAACAACCACAACTCGTTTGAATAAAAAGGATCAAATTAGTCATTTTCAAACGATATGCAGTTATAAATTTATAATTTAAGGCGCACATCTAAAGGCAAATATCTAATACTATGATAGTTTCCATATTTATTGTAAAGCAGAGTTCGACTATTGGTACGGGTACAGCATTGTGACAGCGGGGTCTTCAGTCTCGAAGGTGATGAGAACGTCTTTGAACTTGTCGAGCAGCTGCATCAGCTGCGACCGGCTAACATTTTCCATGAACATTATCTCCTCTAAGTGTTGTTCACCGCGGAAATAACCTGAAAAACGTGCATTTATATAACTAAATAAATTTTAAAATTATATTATTACTAGATTTAACATATAGCTTCGCTGGCGTTAATATTAATTTTGTCAAACAATCAAATTTTATCCCTCTCTATATCCCATTTTCAATACAGTTTTCGCGAAAAAAACTAGCCTGTATCTGACTCCAGGTTCTGATCTATAAGAAAATTCATCAAAATCGATTCAACGGTTTAGGCGTTAAGACGTAACAAACAAACTCACTTTCGAATTTATAACATTATTCAAGATTAAAAAGCGAAAAAGTTTGCATCTTTCTTCGAACGCGCTTATCTTAGGAACTACAGGCCGGATTTTAAAAATTATTTTTGTATTTGAATTTAATATTTTTGTATTGCAATTATTGAGGTAAGCCTTAGGCTATTTAACATCACACTACCACCAATAGGAGCAAAGCTGTATTGAAAAAAGTTACAATAAGGCAAAAATTATTAAACAAGTTCTACTTCTGACTGAATGAAGTCATGGGCATAGTTAATTTACTATAACTTTTGGACCTGTGTTTTTAACTTTGTGGTAATAGTCTCATTTTTGTGTTACTATTACAACCTTTTTCCATATTTACTGAAACTCTATCATATTGCCCTGATGTATAAAAAGTTAAGTTTTGACAACATTTTCACTTTCATCTATTATCCCTGAGTAAACTTTACCATTTATAGGATAAAATTATCTTGATATTAGCTATGACCGAGTTGAATGTAATCAAAATCCTATTTATAAGATAGTTTCAGAGAGATGCACATACATGATGTCAGACAGGCAAATATATATTAGTAATAATATATATTTTTTGGACTTGTAAAGTACAAACAATACAAACTTACTAAATAATATTTAATATACACATCTGGGCTATCTTAAACTAGCTGTTCCCTGAACTAAAATTGATTTAAGTACTAATTTTCTGAATAAAAAGTGAGAAGTATCCTTTTCTGTACTCACTTAACAAATATGCAGTCTGGTGCCCATAACTTCATCTGCATATATTTTGTATCTTTCAACAATTTACTTTTTTTATAGTTTATATGTTAAGCGTTATGGACATAATCTCACCTGATCTTATATGATAATATGTCCCAAGTTGGTGGACATGTTAAACTTGAAAAGAGATTTGCTCTCAAGTGCAATTATTAGTATTTGGCAGCAAATTTGCAAATAGTCTGCTGCTCACCTCTACATCTGCATAGAATGACTTTATTCACTAGCCTATTTGTTCCCACATTTCATCAATTTACTTGACAACATACCTTATCATATTTACCTTTTTTATGAAGCTGTGCCAGGAGTAGCAGGTCGTCGGTATTCTTGGAGGCAGGTATGGTGGCCAGCACAGCCCGTTCATCAGCTGTGAAGGTGTCGAGGAGGGACTCCGTAGTGGGTGGTTCGTTCGGCACCCGACACGCGTCCACCACGTCGCAGCTTGCTGGCATGGTCCATACGATGGGCGGCTGGAAACTGGACAATAATCCATTCACCATTGTTATCTATACTAATATTATACATAGGAAACATTTGTATTTTTGTTTGTAACTAATATTTTTTAATTATTTCAAATATGCTTTCACCATTAGAATGCTATATAACATTAGCCCTGGGTAACATAGGGTATATAACTATTTTTTATTAAAATGATTAAATAAAATGTAAGTTCCACGCAAACGGAGTCACGGACACAGCTAGTTTTAAATATGTATAAAACATATTAACAATACTTTTGAGTAATATAAAACTGTAGCCGAGCCAAATCTGTTCATTTCGTCAAATTTTAAAGCGACAATAGCTCCGTGGTAGTGTGTGCGGACGCCGGGTCGTGACTTCAAGGTGCAAGAGTCGTGAGTTCGAATCCACTTACAATGAGCTTGAGCTTTCGGTGAAGGAAAACATCGTAACCAAACCATAGCATAGTGGTACAGCTTTCCCTAATATCCGCCTGGCTAGTTCCACCATTCTCAAGTTAAAAATCTGCCGTCAAATACCAGTATGTGTATTCCGGCAGTTGCACTTAAGAGCCAGTGCCTCCACAGGTTAAGGGTGTCCGCGAACTTGTACCGTATCGTCACTTAAGATCAGGTGAGATTATGGCCATATGGCCAGACGGGTATTAAAATAGACCTAACCTTAAAAAAAAATCTGACCAACTTACCTCATTTCACTTTGCAGTTTCAAATTTAGAGATATACCATTCTTCTTCTCCATACCGTTGGGACATCGAATGCGCGGCGACACGTCCTGATCGCTTTCGAATCTATCATCGTCGCTACTAAGATCCCTGTTCAATACGTTATCATTGTCCTTTAACGAAAGATCCGATAATCTCGATGGTAGACCTTTGTTTTTCTCTTCCTTCTCCAAATCACTATTTATTGATTCAGTCTGACAGTTATCGTTACCGTTAATCTCTATACCATTATTAATATGATTAACGTTATTAATATGATTAACGTTACTGATATGATTAACGTTAGTGACATGATTAACGTTACTGATATGATTAACGTTAGTGCCGTTAACGTTATTCGATATACCGCTATCGACAGAGTTGGCTTGTAGTTTCCTCTGTGCTTTCTCTGGCATTTCACAGTCGCAACCATTGACTTGACCATTGATTGTACTCGGTTTTGTGATGCCGTCGATAACGTCGATGCCGTCGTCGAAGGAGTGGTTCGCCGAATCGGTCTCGTTGAATTTGTCGTATTTAACGTGATCCGAGTCAATGACTATCGGTCTGGTGTGCGAGAAGTCAGTCTGGTTGAGGTTGTTCTCAGTCGGGTAGTCTTCGTCCGAGTCGGGGAATATAGTGTTGTCCCGCGGCTCCACCGGCTCGGGCACGTTCAGCTGCATGTGACTTAGTGATGAGAACGATACACTGCACGATCGATTGTATAAATCGTGTTTCTCGCAGAAGTATTCTTTACCGTCTATCAAATCAAAACAAAAATAATAAAAATATTGTGTGGATTTATGAAACCACGATGCAAGTGAAACATGTATATCAATACAATGACTAAAACAGAAATACCGCGACGCATTTGCACGAATGAGTGTGAATATAAATACACGGTCAGCAGTTGTAAAACCACACATAATATTTTTTTTGTGACAACAAACGCGCGTCAACCGAGTGCGCTACTAGATATGTATATATATTTATTAATTTGGTTCACGTTTATTAAAAGGATAATATTAAATACAAATCGGATGACGCAATAAAATGTTTCATACAAAGCATATTTTTCTTATTACCCCACTTTCAATAAGTTTTTCGTATGAAAAAGTATCCTTATCATCGTCTCCCGGTTCCCATCTATCTGTATACCAAAATTCACCATAATCGATTCAGCGATATAGGCGAGAAAGCGTAACAAACAAAAAACTCAGTTCGCATTTATAATATTAGTGAGGATGATTATATTTAAAAGTGCTGATATACAATTTTCAAGTGGTATGTAATATAGAAAGGTAGAAGTGACCTGCGTCCCGCCCCCAGTGCGGAGAGTTGAATTGCACGTAGGTGTGCAGCTGCAGCAGCAGACGGCGCTGCAGCAGCCACGCCACGCAGCGCGCCAGCCGGCCCGAGCCCCTGCCGGCGCCGCCGCCCGCGCCCCGGGACACGTACCACAGCGGCGCCGGCAGCGAGAACTCGCTCAGCATCTACACACATTCACACACATTCACACTTCCATCTTATAAAGCGATCATCACGCCAGAATATCATGACGGAACACGTCCGCGCATTTGACACATATCGTGTGTCACATATACAAATCGATCATTTACAACAGAATTCATGTGCTAGTTCAAGGTTCAAGCCATAGGATGACAAGCACTAACAAACACCTACTAAAATCGTCGACATTGAAATTTCTTATGTAACCAGACACCAGGGACAGCGCCCACGTTTCTTCTAACCTCTGGCGGGTCTATGTAGAAAAGTAAAATGTTGGCAGTGGAAATTCGTATGTTGATAGCAAGTAATCTACAGTAATAGTTACTATTCTAGTATCAGCTTGGAAATAAACTTGCAATCTCGAACTCACTTGTAATAAACAAAGTCCCGGGAATTCCTTTGCAAACTCATCCACTAAAGGCGAGTGTATATTTATATTAGCACCCGGGGCGACCACATACACGTTGCCTTCACACAACGGGTAAATAACAGTCGCTTTCGCCCAATACACCAAGTGACCTGTTAGTTGGGATACCTGGAATAAAAAAAAAACATTTTTAGTCAGCAAACACCACCAAAATCAATTAAGGACTATGTATCATTTATCATATAGTATTTTTATTGGAATTTTCTCCAATAACTAGATTACGCTTAGTTTGTTTTTTCCAATGGCAGGGTAAATGGACAGTCCTGTAGCTTTATTTACTATCATTGATTAGAGCTTGTAGTTGTCCTTTCACTGTGAAAACCTTTTGGATGTCAAAGTGTGATAAAGTCAAAAGTGAGTCATGGTCTTACCAAATTAGGTACACTTAATTTGATTACTGGCTATACTCTTACTATATCTATGGACCATAAAATCTTAATGTTAATAAATATGGAAAGGGTTATTGATGACATCTCTCAACACTAAATCCGTTGATTAGAGCATGTTAAAAACTAAAAAAATGGTGTGTGCCTAAGACCATACAGAGGGAAAGGTTGCGAATCAGAATTTCAAAGCTTTTCCACAAGAAGTTAGAAGCGATGATAGCTTAGTTGTAGTGTGTATAAACGCCGTGTCAAGGGACGTCAGTTTGAATCCACCTACAATGAGCTTGAGCTTTCGGTGAAGGAAAAAATTGTGAGGATACCATAGCATCTTTAGCTGAAAGTCTTAAACTCAAGTTGAAAATCTGCCGTCAAATACCAGTAGGTGTGTTCCAGCAGTTGCCCTTAAGAGCCAGTCCCTCCACAAGTTTAGCGTGTCCACCAACTTGGGCCGTATCGTCACTTAAGAACAGGTGAGATTATGGCCATAACGCTAAAAACGTATAAACTATTAAAAAAAAGTTTCACTTCAAAATTCACAATACATTTGTGACATGATATGAATGATATAAAACATGATACTTATTTCGAAGCTGATATTAAAGCGCCATGTTTTTAACACACTCTGATCACTGGATTTAGTTTTGACATATGTCGTCGATTTATTTTATTGAATGATATCCCATTCAGTTTCCTTTCTTTTGTTTCCACTAACGATTGTAGAGAAAGACAACTCTGGGCGTATCACCAAACAAATGCAACTTGTATCCACCAGATGTATAGTCATTAAAGGTTTCAATTTCTATAAAAATGTCCAAACCTGTTTAAACGTGAGATCAGCCTCTATGGCAAGTGTTTGCAGACTCTTCAAAGGACTGTATAGTTTAATCAACCTCAACAATGCAGAACTACCATCCAGAGGTATTGAAGCAAGCAAGTCATTCGGGTTAACCTGGAAATTACAAATACATGTCAATCTTTAATTTGGTGAAAACAGAGTTCCTCATGATGTTCTTAAAGAAAGATCAATAAATTTTTCTGAATTGCAGTATCTAACATGTAATGCTTTGAGCTTAGGTGGAGTCTTGGTTTTAATATAAATTATGACTCATTCATCATGGATTCATCATTCCTCTCATCCAATTGTTAAGTTAAGATTAAAAACGTGTTTTTATTACCCTAAATCAAATAATTTTCTGTAAATTTCAGTTAAATTTCTATGATCCGTAAAATGTTTCACTTGCATCATAGTTTCATAAAACCACACAATTTTTATTGTGAATGTAGACAATTAACAGACATAAATGAAAACAGATGGATACTTTCCTTTATCAATAACATATACAAATTATATTGTATGCTACTCAAAACAATATCACATAAAAATAGGGACAAATTAAATACTAAATTCTCAGAATTGGAGAAGTAAATTAATGGTAATTAACAAAAAGTAAGAAAGGCTAGAAATATATGTACATACCAAAAGTAGCATACCATGATAAGGTCTAAGTTTTTGTAGACATTTGTCTATTGTTTCTGGCTCTATGATAAGTCCTCTATTATGAATCTGATGTGCTTTGTGCGGTAAACAGAATGATAGTAGAACCCATTTATTTATACGAACTTGTACTATACCTATAAAATAGAAACATGCCCTAATTACTTAAATCATATAGTAACGGTTAAATTTTTTAAAAATCTGTACCTCATATAAATGACTGTTATAAGAAAATTGCATAAACATAAATGCTTTTAAATTAAGAATTAGAAGTGTTCATATTTCTTGTTGAATACCTTACAATATATTTTTTGTTTTTATTTCTTTCTTTTTAGGTAGGTTTCACTAAATTTTTTCAAACAGTATTCTCTACAACCTCTTGTTATAAATTTTTAAGAAGTTTTTATGACATTTTAGAATTCCACCAAAATAATAAAATACAAGATCAAATAACTAAAATTTATGAATAAACTACAGCACATAAGATTCTATTCAAATCTGCTTTTTTTATATAAACTCACCAGTACTGCTAAGTTCTTCAAACACATTTTTCATGGACCTAGCCAGTGAGCTTCTTTGTAGTATAAGATGAAAAGCAGACATTGGAGATCCATCCATGCCATTCTCGGTACTGAATGTTGTGGAGCTAACTGAATGACGGAGATTCTCTTCATCATCATCATTGTCTCCATTCATTTCACTGTCTAAAGCTGATACTTCATCATGGGCTGCCAACTAAAATATTTAACACATTGAATATTTAAGATACACACTTAATTTGTACAAAGTCAAAGTGGAAGGGAGAGCTGTAATAGTGAAATCTCTATACAATCTTTGAAAAGATCTTGACTTGGCTAGAATTGCTAAATATGGAATATATAGTATCCCATGTTCTTTAGACTGTAAATTATATAATTTACAATATTATATAAGTGTTACAATAATTAAATCAAGATTGTAATACACTTACCATAATTTTCATTTCTTCAGTCAGATATGAACATCTTTTCTCTTCATGTCTAAGTGCTTTACCCAGTCTTTTGCTCAGATCATAGTAACATTTAACTGTAAAGAAGCTTTTTGCTATGATCAATACATAAACTGGTTGTACATAGAATGTCAATTATATAAATGATAAACCTGCATAACTGAGTTACAATACCTTTCAAAGGATTAGAAAAAGGATGGGGTATTCAATGTAATAGTAACCAGAAAATCCCACTAGTTGTGGGTGTGGGTGGGTTTATAACCCACTGCTGGCTTATTACAGAGTAAAGGCACATGCTTAGTCAGCCACTAAGCATAAAACATATTGACCAAGAATTCTTCATTTCCAAATTTATACACTTATAATTACATAATACAAAAAAAAAAAGTTTCCTAGCTGTTTCAGTTTTCTTCCCTGACAGCTGATAACATTATCCATTGAAATGAGTAAATGTCCAAAAAATTCTAAACACACTCACCCTCAACAACCATTTATAAAAGTCAGTATACAATCCTATACATATCAACCCGATATTCCACTACACTAAACCACTCAACAAAAATATGATGTCTCAATACTTATTAATCAAACACAAAAGCATTAAACAACAAGCTAAAAATGATAAATTATAAATAGTATTACCTATAGAATGACTAGCTGAAGCCTGAAGTGCAAACACAATATTTATAAGTATCATAGCAGCTGTATCATCCTTATTAGTTCTATAAGGTAAGAGAGTGGGGTGTCCAACAAATCTTACATCGTTTACTTTCAACTCAAACTTTCTGTTGCAAAGCTCTGCCTTCACAGCAAATAAAGTTGATAGCATTTCATCTGTAAAGCCACTTAGCTGACCTGTAACAATTATTTTAGTTTAATGTTTATAGTTAATCAAATTTTTCCATTTAAAATCCACCATTATCAGTAATAAATTTTTTAAATCAATCATGGCTCAGTCAGTAGTATATTCAAATCTCTGCAATGAGCCTGAACTTTCAGTGAAGGAAAACCTTGTGATAAAATCATATAATTGTAGTAGGGCTCTTTGTAATACCCACCTGGCTGGTTACCACCCTCAAGTTGAGAATCAGCTCCCAATTATCTATAATGGTGAAGTGCAATTGCCTGAACACACTTTTATAATTGGTACAAAGTGAACTGCATTGTATTGTGAATACTAATCAATGGAGTTAGATTAGGCTCAAATTAAGGAATATGCTGCAACACACAAAACATAAAACCCTTATTTACCAGAAACAAAAGATAAAATATTATTAAAAAAATGTGATCTTGTGACTAAAGGAGACTGGGAAAAGCTTGTTAACAGAACTGTTAATTTAATAAGGTAAGGTTATTCAATGATATAATATTATAGTACATGGAGTTATGGGTAATATATGTGATGATAGCACCGATAACAGTAAAAATAGCAGTATGAATAAATTTAATTAAATATAGACTTCTGTTGCAGCTTTTCTCAATATCTTTTTATGTGAATTTGTTTCTCCTGTGTATGTATACAATTTTCAATTTAATATTTAATCCAGTCAAATAAATATAGTAATATTTTGGTTTAATTAAAACTTTTTATTCCATTACTACATGGAATATTAGTTATAATTCCTACAAGTTATAGACAAAACTATGCATTTCACTATATTATCTTTTGAAAATAAATCAATGTTTCATGTCAGTATTTCAATGATTCAGGTCGGCCATCATAAGGCCCCAGGTGTATAGATGAACTGTAGAACTGTTGTCTACAACTATAATCCTAGTATAAGTTATAAATCTATACTCTAGCATAACTAGATTAGTAGAAATGTGACTCACCTTTACAAATATTAGATGTTTGTGACTGAGGATTTTGAAGTAAATCTTCTGTGGTATATATAGCATAAGGATTGTGTCTTCCACATTTCTTTTGTTTATTTTCATTCTTATTCTCAGTTATAAAAGGATATCTAAACAATAACCTGTCACCTTTACTATCGGATTTAACAAAAAATATGTTTAAAGGGTTGACTTCCATGATTTATCACTACGCACAAAAAAAGTATTATGAGTGTTTCTTATTGGTAAACAACGTGTCAGCAACTTGAAAATAGGGAAACGTACAAGTCAAGACATACATAGTTAATAATAAGTAATAAATTTAACCTTTCCTCTATAACTCGAGCAAAACCGAAGTAATATCTCATCTATTTTTATTATTAAAATAATAGAAGCTTTTAAATTTTCTACGAGACTAAACAACACTTTTATTTCTGACACGACAAATAAAATAAATTACAACAGTCAAGGATGATCAAGAGTGAAAACTGTCAAAGATTAATCTACAGATTATAACGTGTAATCACAATTTTTACTTTTAAGGTATGTTGTCTGTTTCTAAACAAGAGACCATAAATTACCAGGACCACCAGCAAGTATAGAGTAAGACATGGGATGGATAAACTTTTACCAAGTAATAAAATTTATTTATGTAACATCAAAACTCAAAATAAATGTGGATTCTATCTATTCTAAAAATCAACTGTGGATTATTGTTATTAATATGTCGATAGAAATTAAGCTATGTGTAAATTTAGATCATGGTTTTTTTTTTATAGTTAAGGTTAGCGTTATGGTCATAATATCACCTGATCATAAGTGACGATACGGCCCCAATTGTTAGACACGCTAAGCCTGTGGAGGAACTGGCTCTCAAGTGCAGCTGCCGGAACACACTTATTTGTATTTCGCGACAAATTTTCAACTTAAGGGTGATTGCTAGCTAGGCGGGCATTAGAAAAAGCCTTACCACCTTGCAATCTAATAATCTAACACCAAGTTTCACGAAAATTCATTAAGTATTTTTTTGTGTGAAGAGAAACTAACTCCATACATCCTCACCAATTTTCACATTGATCATATTAGTAGGGTAGGTAGTAGGATTAATAAAAATGAATAGTTAGTGAGAATATCACTTGACAACAGCCGAATAAATTTTGGTAATAGTTTTTATATTAATAATAGTCTGAATAAAATAAATATCGTGAAGAAAAATAATTCACAAGAAAAATAAAAATAAAAAAAAACTCACAAAATAAGGTTAAAAAATTGCTGCTATTAGAGGTGACGCATTCAAGTAGGTAGAAAGGTGGGTAGGGTAGATAGGCAGATACTTTGTGCTAAAATATTATTTATGAAATGATACACAGGCATATTATTATTCATCACGAATAATTATGATTCATACTTAGATAAAACAATATTTACACATTATAACAGTACATATTAATTTCATGTCTCTGGCAGTCTCTGGAAATTTATTACTGGTCTCTGGTAACTGTAGCTAAACAAACTGTATGTTTTCGGTACAGAGTAACTGGTACAGCGTCTAGTACCGAGTAACGAAACGTTACGAGTGCATTTCGTTGCTTGCATTTTCAATACATGCAACACTTATTCCACTTTTGTATAAAATACTGTTTGTTATTATAAAAAAAAGCTAAGAAAACATGCCTTCAGCCAGAGACCAATAAAAATGACCTTCAACCACTTCACAAGACGACCACTACCACTGTGGACGCGGTGAAAATGTCACTAAGGACTTATCGTTACGTCACTACATCAAGTAGAATGAATAACCGTGGTCGTGAGCATTAGCGTTATGATCGTTATCTGGAATGCAGTCTATAATATAATAATTTATGAATTTATGTGGTCTCTGCTATATGTGATTTATACGAGAGACTAAAGACTAGTAACAATACTTTAACCAGTGTTACCAGGTACCCGGTAATTATCGTAGATATACGGTATTTTTGACCAAAATACCGTTTACGGTAAAGATTATTACCATGTTATTTTGTAAGGTATTTTTAATATATATTATCGAGTAAAGTGCCCTCTTCAAAGCTGCTTGTGAGAGATAGTTCAGTCAAGTACATTACACTAGAACAAAGAAAAGAAAGAAACTAATAGCAAAGACTATTAAAAAAAAAGTCTAAAAATACGAAAAAACCTTCTAGTTTATTTTATATTGATACGGTATCATATTCTACAACTTAAAAATAAATTCAATGTTATTATTCTTAAAACATGGCGATTTTAGTCTGCTTACACAGTAGTTTGAATTTATTATTTGGTAACACTAACTTTGACTATTCTTTACGTATTCTGTGCTTTAACGTTGGTTGTCAAAGACTCGGTAAAGTTAATTTTCGCTAAATCAAAAAATGGCTAATAAAAATGAGAGTGGTCCTAAAGTAAACCCAGAAAAAGTTCGCCTCGAAACAGACCAAGGTATTGTGGAAAGTGAAGAACGAAAATGGGGTATGCCACTTAAAGAAGTATATAAACACGGACTCTCATTTTACAAAGGTAATTTTAATATACTGTCCACGTAATATTGTATAAACTAAAAACAAATTAATATATAATTTATTATTATGTAGCATACTGATGGTAGTTTTTTTATAGCCAGGGTTTTAAATTATTTATTTCTTATCGACATTTGTCTTCATACGCCGACCTTGTTTATGTCTATAATAGGTCTTCAATTTACGAAATGTACTAACATCATTAGATGGTATCGTGCGTTAGATTAGTACAACTAAATGCTATGAGTGGTCTATTGATAATCAATATTCGTATGGAAGTACATAAGTACATTTAACAATTTTAGTTAGGTATGTATGCTAAATTGCATTACACTTATTTGCTGTGCCTATTCAGCGCCCGCTCTAGCAATAACGTATATTCATAATTTTTTAGTACATATTTTAATGTCAATAATAATAAAATTATTGTTTAAAGTTTATTAATATTATATAAGTATACATTTGTATACAATATTTTGTACTACAATTTCGATCAGTGCCACTGCTAGGAAATATTTAATTATGCAATGTAGGACTATGTTTTAGTAAAATAGTTTGTTGGTGTCTTCTAAAATTTTTGTTCACAATCCTAAACCTACCTGTATTCACAGTTTTTAGAATGATTTCTGTGGTTATTCCAATGGTGTCAATTTTTTCAACTATTAATCTGGTAATCTAGTAGAGTCCAAGTGATCAAGTCCAGTTGACTTAAATCCAGTTATTTGATTTAAAACAGTACATTTGTACTTCCTCTGTTTATTAACTGACTTCCTTATTTTTGTTCACTAACCATTTAGGAACTTTCATATTATCAATACAGAAACATTTGGAACATTTTCTTTGTTCCACTTTAACTAGAATTTCCTCCATTCTTTAATAATTATATGATTGAATTGGTATAACTAGGAGAAAATCAATTATTTAAATTATGCATATCTATATCTATACTAATAGTATGAAAAGAAAAGATATCTATTTTTGTTTGTAACAGATAAACTCAAGAACTACTAGACTAATTTCAAAAATTCTTTCACCATTAGAATGCTACATTAGCCCTGAGTAACATAGGCTATATAACATTTTCTTATGAAATTCGTTAAATACAATTTTAGTGCCACATAAATGGAGTAGCTAATGGGCACAGCTGTTATTAATAAAGAATGCAAAACTTAGGCCATATATCATATTTTTTAGACATATTTATTATTTGACAACAATTTGAGGGGTTTTTTCACAAAAAAAAAAAATACTAATAAATTTACTCATAAAATATAAATAACATAATGATTTCTTATGTTTACACAAATATTATTCATTGAAATAAAACTAATTTAAACGGATTTTATTGCAGTTATTTATTAATTTTGATCCTGATGTTTCGAAAGCCCTTCAGCCTTTATGGTCACAGGGCGGGCTGAGGTGTAGGTTGGCCAGAAAAGGTCATGTTTAATAAATAACTGCAATAAAATCCGTTTAAATTAGTTTTATTTCGATGAAAAATAACATAGAAATGTGGATTTGAAAAAATAAACAATTATAATATTTCTAAAGGCTAACATGAACTCAGTACATATTATAAAGGAAGATTTTGAATGGAAATGTTGACAATATAATTCAACCGGTAATAAGGTGATAATCAAAGGATTACTTATTCTAAATTATTTTTATATTCTCTTTCTCATAAAAAATGGTACCTTTATTGATGAATTTTTTTGGTTACATCATTTTTCTACATTGTAGACATATAATAAGTTTCAATTAAGTGATTGAAATTTTTACAATTTACAGATAAAGAAGGAAAAGCTATTCACCTCAGTTATGAAGATAGGTTGAAACTAGTTGCTTATACTCAACAGACATTACATGGACCTTTTGACCCTAAATCAGTGCCACCTTTAGGTGTATTGGATATGATTGGGAAGGACAGACGAGCTGCATGGCAAGGACTGGGTGAAATTTCACAAATACAGGCTATGGCTGGTTTCGTACATACATTGGACAGGTAATATCAAAAGAATATAAACATATATTAATATTATAAAGCGGAAAAGTTTGTTTGTTTGTATGTTTGAATACGCTACTCACAGCAACTACCAGTCAGGTTCCAATTGTTTTTTGTATTTAGTAAATCTATCTTTGAGGAAGGCTTTAGGCCCTTTAACATCATCTTACCACCAATAGGAGCAAAGCTGTATTAAAAAAAACAACCAAAACTTACTAAATATTTTTTAGGTCCATGCAAACAAAGTCACAGATAGCAGCTTGCATAAAATAATATCACCTTATTTATTAGTTTAAATAGTTTTTGAAAATTGGATAAAGTAATTATTTTGTATAGTAAAAGGTATTAAGTTTTAATCCAAAGTTAGATTAAAAAAGATATTGAAGTGAATAAAAAAGTGGGACTGTTTTTTTTTTCGACTTGACATACGTTGTTAGCCTTAAGGGCTTTGACAGCTTCACCGAACTTTTAGGGGCGAGTGCAAAGGGCACTCAGCTCCAACGCAGCTAGCGCAAGGGTGCCAGGATGGCCGAACCTCGGCTTGGGCTGCTGACGGAAAGTGAACAAGAATTCGCGATCCTAAATAACCAACAGGTCTCAACTTACTAATTTAGTAATCCTTGCACAACCTTATCCGACAAGTGGGACTTTGATACATATTAATGAAGAAATAACAATAAAGCATAACTTTATAAATAAATACTACTATGTAGGGGTTAATTTCCTATGGTTTTCAAATATAGTCTTAATGAGTATACATATAAATATCATGAACTTATATTGGTGAATAAATATGGTTGTGGTCTACAAATTTGTATTCTAAGTATAAAAGTATGATCAAAAACTCTTTAAGGAAGACTCAAACTAAATATACTAGTTTGTTAATTTACTATTTGGTTTAAGCTAATCTGCATAATTATAAAAGACTAGTTGTGCCCGCGACTCCGTTCGCGTCGTACTAAAATTTGATTTAATAATTTTTACAAACTAATGTCATATAGCCTATGTTTCTCAGGGCTAATGTAGCATTATAGTCGTGAAGGAGGTTTTGAAATTGGTTAAAGTAGTTCTTGAGTTTATTTGTTACAAACAAAAATACAAATCTTTCTTCTTTATAATATTAGTATAGATGATCTATAGTATTTGTAATTTCCAGATTATGCCCATTATTTAAAACATACTTAGAAGCAATTCAAAAGGACTTAGAAGATAAACAGCAACAAGAGTAAGTCTAGCACATTCTGACTTGTATTTTAATGGTGTTTTTATGTGTTGAATTAAGGGCAGTTCCTATTATTTTTATTAATTTCGATATGATTGTAACAGATTAAAGAGAATAGAAGAAGAAAGAACACACACGGAGCTGCAGAACAGAGTTATGCTTGAAAAACAAAAGCAACAAGATAATCGAATATCAGAGGAACAACAAGTGTATGTATTAAAATTTTAGGTGGTTATAATCTCATCTATCATTTCATACTCTATACTGATAAAGGCAGAATTAAATATGTGCTTTACTGCTTAGGGTTTTTTAGTTTCACGTTTTTTGTAAGCAGATTTATGATACTTTTATCAATACTACTGTGGTTATTGATTTAAAATAAATTATGTATATATTATTATATTTATTGAAATAATAAGATAATTCCACTGGTATTGAGGACAGTCTAAAATATATATACTTTATTAATGGTAGCTTGACAAAGTGACGGCACTGTACCTGATGTTAATCACAGTACAATCCAAAAACAGTGGCGACCATCGATGGAACGACAATCCATCGCTAGTAGCCACTGTAATACCGGAAAATATATTACTGACTTCTAAATAATTTACTACAAGATAGAAACCGTTTTTCAAAGACCCAGGTTATATATATATATATATATATATCTATCAGTTTTAAATGTTACAATCAACACAATGTACCACGTTATCTCAAAAATAACTATAAATTTTTCAAAGGTAAGGTAAATATAAAAATAGTGAAATTTTATTTGGACAAAATTATTTCCAGGCAGAGAATAAAAGATGCTCTCAATGCACAAACCTATGAACAATTCTTACAATATGCTCAGCAACAATATCCGGGCAACTTTGACCAACAAGCTGTCCTGATCAGGCAATTGCAAGATCAACACTACCAACAATATATACAGCAGCTCGCTGTCGATCAAAGACTTGCCACTGCGGCTATAAATGATGAACTGATTGACAAGGAAAATGACAATATTAGTAAAGATGAGGCGATTATTAAGGATTGCAATTTGAATGAAAATGAAGTGGTCACAACTGTGGACAATAAGTGTGTATACGATTTTGTAATTTTTTTATAATTTGGTGAAATTTTTTGTGTTAAAAAACTTGCGTGTGACATTCGAACAAGTGTTAGTTAATCAAATAAGTTATTTATGTTTTATTAAACATTTGTGTAATATTGTAAAGAAGGTATGTGGATTTATTTTTGTGCTTCAATCTATGAATTGATTTGAAGATGGTATACAAGTTGATTATGTTACATAGATAGTGATAATCTATATTAATATTATAAAATAGAAAAGTTTGCTTGTTTGAAAACGCTAATCTTAGGAACTACCAGTCAGACTTCAGGACTGGCTGCTTCACTGATACCTCAGGCTCATTGCAGGTTTTGAACTCGCGTGCATTGACGCGGCGTCCGTACACAGTACTGACGAGCCATCATCGCTTCTGATAAAAATCACATTCAGCATAATATTTATTGATAATCATTTACTGTTAATATTTTTTTAATACTAGTCCCGTTATAAGTTAACTGTAACATTTACACAAATAGTTAAATGCACTATTGACAAATTTCTACAAAATAATTTTCCAGATCAATGCAGACCTCAGATAAAAGTGACCCCATTGATTCAGCTGAGGAGTACAATGAAGAGAAGGAAGAAGAAGACAGTGATGGTAATAAATGTGTTTTCTTAGGTTTAGCGTTTTTTTGCCACAATCTCACCTAATGTTAAGTAATGATGTGGCTCAAGGTGGTGGACACACTAAGCCTAGTGGAGGTTGTGGCTCTCAACAAATACACCACCACCTATAGATATTTGGCGGCTGAATCTGATCTTGAGGGTGGTAGCTAGCCAGTTAGAAAAGCCTATCGTCTAGCTAGGAATTTGTACAGAGTGGATCAATATGTTATCGCTGGTAATTGATACTCCTCTTTGTACATTCTCTAAAAACTGTCGTAAAAGTGTTTAAATTTTTCCTTGAAAATATGTACTTACCTAAAAAAGATAATATAACCGGATTGAGTATCTTGCCGGTTCTTCCCGATGACTGTGTTATTTCAGAACCGGTGGTAATTGTGACATTCTAATTTTATACTAGATATACTTACGACTACTTTCGCGTTTTTTGTAATTTTATTCTATTGATGGTGGCGTGATATTAAATAGCTTCAAGCCTTCCTAAATGATTGCCTTATCAAATAAAAAATATATTTTTTAATCCGACTTGTAGTTTCTAAGTATAGCGTGTGCAAATAAAGTTTTCCGCTTTATAATCTAAATACAGAAGACAAAATAGTCTGTCACTACCGCCTTATTTCCCCAGTTAATATTATATTATTGACGCGTTGAATATGATTATTTTACATTTTTACTATAAAATCTTTACAAAAATAAGTTAATAAGTAATTTGTTAATCTTGTTGTTGACTTTAATATACCTTGTGGTAGTGTACCCCATGAAGTATATGGTATATCATCTATTTCATTAATAATAATAAATAAAATTAAAAAAAATAGTGTGCTTTACTCCACACGAATGAATTACAACTTCTCTGGCTATGAGAGATGGAAAATATATGTCTTGCCCCTATAGTAATATACAAAACGTAAATATCTCTCTTTTTGTCTTCGCTAATGTATATCTCTCTCTTAACTTCCGGCCGCCTCGCCCGATCACACTTTTCATAACGCTGTCGTCACGCATTCACCAGCTTACTCCCCAAGTCAAGTGTTAAAGATGTTTAACATCAAAAAACGTTTATTTTTGTTTTTACTTTTACATGATTGAGTTAGTTAGTGCCTACAAATTATTTAATTATCATACTATTAACTGCAAAACATTATATCGTCTAACAGTAGTTATTCTTGTATAATTTGTCTTTCGACACAGGTTTCCATTCTGTCCTGTTCTTTGCTGTACGAGTCCATGTTGGCCCGCTATATTGTTGAGGTCATCCTCCCATCGTTTAGTCTGTTTACTTCTGTTTTTTTTTTACCGCCTTTTGGGTAACATTATGTTATTCGTATTGCCCATTTTTCTTTCTTATCTTTTATAATATGTCCTGTCCAGCTATTTAATTATCTTAGTCTAAAATTTGTTTTGTTTGCAATTAAATGCCCACGTGTTGATAGAAGATGAGGACTGCCAACAGAAGAGAAAACTTAAAACTATAAACAAACAATTGTTATATTTGTATATCCAAATTAATTGTTTGATCTTAAATTAAAATTTATAAATGAAATGAATTGAAAAAAATTAACAGCGCAATAAATTAATATAACTAATAATAATATAGTGTGTACGTTAACACGTCACGTGACCATGTCGATGACGACTTACATGAATTTACTCCCTGTCCAAACCTTCCTATAGAAGTTTTCACTTCAAAAATTAAATATAGGTATATATATATATTTATAGATGGATTTCCTGCAGTGGAGGAAGCTCGAATGTGGACACGTGGTGATATAGTCCAGTTCAAGGAGTCAGCTCGTATGGGCGGCGGCCGCCTTACCGTTGGACACGGGGAGACGGTGACCGTCAGGGTACCTACCCACCAACGTGCTCGGTCCCTCTGTTGGGAATTTGCAACAGATAATTATGACATAGGTATGTCTTTCAATAAAATTGCTGTTCATTCACTTTTTATCATTACGGCCTCTAATAACATGGACAGCCATTGAATATTATAAAACCAAACTTTAAATACAATCTTTTACAAAAATGGGCACCTAAGGATAACTAGGATCTGTTCATATTATCATAATATTAATTATCTGGTCTGTTTTTTCATTGAATTTAATTTGAATTATTGAACTTATTACATATATATTGAACATATTGAATTTAATAACGCAGTCTGTTTTAATATCTGTAATTAATATGCGTCAAGTGAATTCTGGCAATTTTATAATGAATTTTCGATGAATTCCTTTAAACCGATGTGCACGTCTAAACAATAAGAAGTAGTCAGTAATAAAGACATTTTTTTAAACCTTTTAACCTAATAACGAGTAGACATGTGTTAAACATTGCACTGAAAGTAAATGCCATATGATATCATATCGCCGTAAAGTAGATATCAACTTTTACCATCAACCATCTCCCGAAACATCGACTGAGAGCAATTTAAAATATTTGTACTGTTTGTAAAATTGCCCTTGTGGAGTTGATTCGTATATTGCTGTTTCTTATACTGTTGTTATTATTTGTATTATGCTATCTTATCGCACTGAACATCCTAGACATGCTTAAATGGTTTGAGGCCAGGATTTGGAGCTGGTCAATCTAAACGAAGCTTCCATGTCGCTGGAACGATGAGGTTGAGGTTTTCGTCCATAAAAATTGATCCTTTCTCAAGAGCAGTCGATGCGGAATATGCTTGTAGAATTAGGACTACCCTTATGTACCACTGTGCATATTATTTTCCATTTTCTATGATAACTAACTCCGTACGCTCCGTCGAAATATTGCTGCCCAAAACATATCGGGCTTCGTTACCCACCATATGGAGTGACTAGCTTTCACCCGCGGTTTCGCTCGCGTAAATATTGATTTTGTCAAACAAATCGGATGACGCAAAAAAAGTTTCATGCAAAGGTTAACCCTCTCTTTACCCCGCTTCCAATGAGTTTTTCGTCCAAAAAATTATCCTATCACCGTCTTCAAGATCCGAATTATTTCTATACCAAAAATGCATAATAACCGATTCAGGGGTTTAGGCGTGAAAGCGTAATAAACAAACTCACTTTCGCATTTATAATATTACTAAGGATTTCTTTGAAACACTTCCGTATAGTATTCCCGTGGTCTTCGCATTACTCCTCGGCGTCGGTCCTCTCCGTACAAAAGGAATCTACCTTCATTAGAAAACAATACTTTTTTTTGTCCTCCAGAGCCCATGCAACATAGTTTCGAGCAAACAAAAGCTGAGCAACTCGATAACTACTAATATTGGCAACCAATATTCTTTTTGACCGTCCACAAGCTAACTTCTACTCTTTTATCTTAATTTTCTTCTCGAACCTGGTTTTCTTTTGACCGAATCAGTCTCATACCATCATGAATATTTTCTTTCATTCGGTCTCAATGTATGAGTATAAAATAAAAACAAATATTATAATTATTGTCATGTTCTCCGGACAGTTGAACGATTCTTACTTTGCCGCTGGGATACATAAGTTTGCGAACAACTTTCTTCAAGTAAGGCTATAAATTTTACCGTCCCATATCGCTTTATCAGTCATATCAGAAAGTGGTAATTAGTGTAAAAAAAATTAACTGTTTAGTTTGCTGAATATATTCAAAAACTTAAAAAAATCTAGTAATCATCATAAACAGTTTCAGCAATTCGCAACATTAGTAAAAAAACAATTTTACATTGATAATTATTTTTCTTTTGTTTATTAAAAATATGAATTTTTATTGTCTAATAAAAAAACCTCTTTCTTGTAATATCCAAATTTAAAGTGTCCGTTTTTTTTAATCGTTTATAAGTAATAAGGATATTTTTGACTTTCACTCCTGTATCAGGAAGAGGAAGCTTTTAAATTGATCCACTTTTTCTCACTGTAGAGGTTGATTATGGCATGTGATTTCAGGTCTTGTTAAATGATACGCGGATTTTTTTAACGTGAGTTTTAACGGGAATCTTCATTCCTCGTGATGATTTTTAACATCCTTAACAAAATTTGTGATTGTGACAATACGCGGCCATCCCGGGCTTTTATGTATTTTGACATTTTCGGCACACGCAATCTGTCGATAGTTTGATATACAAATATAGAGCTGATATAAAACTTCTGAAGTGTTTTGTGATCGACCATCTGCTCCATATCCATTCTTATGCAAGAATCACTGCAATTCTATATTTTTAGTACTCCATTCCGTCATTTAATCTTAGCCTAAAAAGGATGTAAAACAATGGAGATTTTTTCTAAGTTTGTAACATTAGTAAAAGCGTTAAATATTGGATTTGTGAAAAATAAAATCAGAAGTTATTAAGTTGTAATTTTTTATGACTATTTATGACTGAATTATTGATAATAATACTTATACGAACTATATTTTAAGCTGTCTAAATTAATTTAAAATTGTTATTATATCAGGTTTCGGCTTATACTTTGAATGGAGCAAGTCACCGACCACAGAAGTCACCGTGCATGTGTCAGAAAGTGATGAGGAAGATGATGCAGATGACGACGGTTATGGTGATGAAGGTATACTCCAAGCTTGTTAGTTTTATTTGTAACGGAATTTAATGAAAATAGACCGTTAATCACTGAAAGACATCTATTTAAACTATCTACGTCTAAGTAAACGTTAGGAAGAAGGAATACCACAAGCCATATATTGAGTCTTTTCAGGAAAACTATCTTAACTTACCAATTTGCACTATTTACAGGATAGAGCTTTTCATTCCTAATTAAAAAGTATTTAGGATATCTTTATTAAAATTATGACTTTTTCTTAATTAACCACTGATCTATTAAAATAGTGACTATCACCATACTCTTTGTAATTTACAAAGATTTTTTAAGAAGTTACAATAATAAACATTCTTATAATTTTTGGCGCAAACGATATGTTTGTTGAACAGGTTCGATATATAGATAGCCCTATATCCAATAGTTTGTTATTTACACTTTTATGTTTATGTGTTATATGGAGGTAATGTTCATATAAAGAATCTCTGCCCTTCATACGTATGAATTTACTGTCAATGTATGAATAACTCCTTTGCTGATGATACAAACAGTACTTATAATGAACACTCATTATATACATACATACTAGTACATATCAATCTGTAGGATGTTTTTTTTATCGTCGATAATGATTTATCTTCTATAAACAAGAAATCAAATTAAATTATACTTACAAAAAATATTCGCTTATTATTCAGCTGTTTTCATTTCAAATTAAGGCATCTCGGTGTTCAGGCATATGTGAAAGCTTATGAAAGGAAATATGGCACAATCAAAAATTTTTATAGTACTGAAATTATTCTATAGATAAAGATAATTATTTATTTAATATACAATGATATTAGTTTCATACACAAATTAAACAAAGACAACTTGATTGTTCTCTTTAGTCACTTCTTTATATATAATATCACATAGCGCTACGTCGCATGCCGTGGCGACGCGTCGTTACCCCAACAGACAGTCTGACTTACCCCATTAGATGTTTCACATCAATAATTATTTATAATTTTTACTTATAGAACTAAAGATAGAGAGTAGTATGTCTGACCTCGAACTGGGCAGTGAAAAACGTGTTTCGAGCCATCATCATCGACCACCACTCAGCCTCGTAGTACCAATTTATCGTCGTGATTGTCACACTGAGGTAATTAATATCTATTATATCTAATAATAATCTGCTAATTAAACTTGAATAATATATAAGCGCACACAATTAGCAATTATAATGCTTTACCTATTGATCGAAGTAATTTATTCAATAACCTAAATTCCAGGTAAATTTGGACATTAGAAGAGTCTATCTTTGTCTTTTAGAATGAAATCTACGGAGCATTTTCAGACTTAGCTCGGACTTAGCTATATATTCTAATTATGCTAAGCATCTACTTAATTATTACAGAGAAAGTCTTTGATACACCATCAAATCGCGTTTCAAAATCCCACTGAATCCATAAAATGTCTATCATAAAAAATTACAAAATATGACATTAGTAATAAGTACTATAAAAGGATTTTAACTACAGTGTACAATATGTACTTGATTACCTATTTACACAGTGTTTTCACAGTGAATTATTTTAAATAGTTCTAATCTTTTTGCTGTAGAAGTAACCCGGTTAGAATCAACAAATATGGATAAAAAAAAATTAAACTCACTATCATACGATTTCCTTGTTTAACACACTTAAGTCACGGGATCTAGTGTTATTATCATCGATGTCTAGTATGTCAACCCATGACTTTTTTGATTAATCCTTAAGGCAGAAAATGTAGTTGAAGAAAACTTGTCTAGTGATTTTATAATTAAGCAATTTTCTATAAAAATCTATGTCTGACTGGGCATTGATCCCTATACACATAGTAATTAACCGGTTATGGTGACTCTTTAGAGTTCGTCGCGTACCAGTATCAACCAGTGTATATCCAACACCCGAGAGGCTTACAAATCAGTGATGACTGTTGATGGAATACTGCTCTCTGCTTTAATATAAATCTTTGCTTAGACTATACTAATTCAATATATAAATGAATTCGATTGCTAATTGATGAAGTAAATGTCAAACTTATGATTATCTATATACATATACTAGCTGCGGCCACGACTCCGTTTGTGTGGAATTAAAATTTTATTTAATCATTTTCATTAAAAAAATATTACATAGCCCATGTTATACAGGACTAATGTAGCATTCTAATAGTGAAAGAATTTTTGAAATTGGTCCAGTAGATCTTGAGTTTATTCGTTACAAACAAATCACTCCTCTTCATAATACTAGTATACGTGAAAATCATACATGACTCATACTATTGTTACTTTTAAATGAGTGGAATGATAGAAGTAAAATTCTTTTAATATATTAATTTTATCGAGACCATGGTTCATATACATTCCATGATATCATAGATGGCACTTTAGTTCAGTTGTTAACTGCCGTAAACAGTAGAACAATGCCCTCTGGGCCAGCTAGTCATTTATAAATTTGTACTTCAGGTTTAGATAAACCTGAGTTAGTTCTATACTCGGGATTTTTTATTTTTTACAAAAAGATATAGGTACACAAATGACAACATGAATGACAGTAGCTACTATAGTGTGCAACTGTGATGTAGCCACTATCACCTACCTCCGGAATATATCTATACAACTTTATCGTAAGGTTATATAATTTATGGTCAATTTATCTTAACTAAGCAAAGAAAATGCAGACTGAGCAATGTTAATGTGTGTAATGTAATGTATTTGTCAGAGTGAGTGTGAAAATGTAGAATTCTAACATTAAACTAAATAAAAAAAAGTAATTGTTCAGTTTCCTCATAAATTATGGTACTTAACTCAATGGAAAGCACAGCATAATTTTCAAATAATGGTCTACTTTCTTCTTAACAATGGTACCTATATCTCTAAATATTTGATTTTTTTTTTATCAATTTCAGGTGTACGCTGGTTCACACACTTACCCAGGTGAAGGTGTATATCTTTTGAAATTCGATAACACATATAGTTTATGGCGATCCAAAACGTTGTATTACAAAGTATACTATACTCAGTAAATAAATACACATATACATATACAAGCATAATTTATTGGAAACATGACAAAAATATTATATTATCATAATATATTAATTTATTTGATATTAAGGGAATATTGTAATATTTTATTGCCAGTATTGCCTCTTATTAGCGTTTAAATAGAACAGAAAAATATTGGTGTGAGCTTATCATGTTTAACAAAATGGTTTGAGGTAATTCCATATTCATGACAAGGCTGAAACATTTGTTTATTTATCTTATAATGTATTCTTCAGGGCAACAGTAATTGTTTTCTAAAAAAATTTTAATTTTAAATGGATTGAAACAGAACCTCTTGCGCATTTTCCCCACTAAAATGTAT
Source organism: Actias luna (assembly GCA_039707435.1). NCBI lineage: Eukaryota > Metazoa > Arthropoda > Insecta > Lepidoptera > Saturniidae > Actias > Actias luna. The sequence goes on along the minus strand of JAZHAC010000002.1, from coordinate 6,896,909 downwards.
AAAGTTAGCAAAAATTATTTAAAATTTCGAAACAAACCACTATTTAATTTTTAGTTTGTATAAGGAGCTCCTATGTATTAATTTTATGTATTTAATTTTATTAATTAAACAAATATATCTAATTTCTGTTATATTTAATTGTGCCATTAGATGAATGAAATCTAACTAGAGTTCACTTTATAGTTCCCTTGAGTAAAAAGACATATTATGTGTTGCTATTATTTACTTTTTAAAATAGTGATGTTCAAGTGTTAGGAACTAATTCCTCTATATCGCGATTGTATTTGTCAAATTTCCTTCATAGGCAACAAAAAAGCCATAAATAAACCGTAAACATAACCATCATTGTTACCGGCCAATCGAATTTTTTATTTTTATTTTAGTATTATTTGTATGCAGTTTTGTATACCTATATTAATTAAAAGTATTAATTTTTTCAATACTTACATTTCATTATTTAAATAATCGGAATCTAAAATATTAGAACAAAAATACAAAAACAATGTGGCATCATTGTTTTCAAATTATGCATTATTTGTTATTTCTTTAGCTCACGGGATCTAAAAAATGAGTGTAGTACTTAAAAGAGACTTTAATCTTATTGACTATTATGTGAATAATTAAGATCGAATCATTGTAATGAGGTTTTATCTAGACATTTTACCATTTGTTTTGTTCCGTAGCTTTAGGTTAATTTCAATGTATTGTTTATATTATGAACAGTTTTCAATTGACATGAAAGTTTATTTACAAAATTAGGAAAGTAAATAATAATAGTTGTAAACATATTTATTATTAGATATTTCAAGTTAAAAATCTAAAGCTACCTCATAAAATTAACTTATTTTCATACACCTATCGAGTCATTGTTACATTCATATTTACTTCACCTGTTCCTTACTATAATCGATAGCATTTAACATATATTATTATATTGTTAGTTGAATAAATTGTCTATGTTATGTCATATACTGGAATTAGACATAAAATATTATAAAACATAGAGATTGTGTATATAAATAGTTTAAGTATCTAAATGCTGAATACAACATATATTTTTTGCTAGTAACGAATTTCGATAAAATTGTATTAATATTGTTGTACCTTCTACTGTGTTCCATTATATATTATTAATTAATAATCAAATATGGTATAACTCATAACTGACAATTTCTAAAATTTCATCCAGCCTTTGCTTTTACCTATATGAAAACTGGTTTATAAGAGGCCATACAAGTATTACATAATCAGAATTTTAGTAATTTTTGACCCTTCGTCTCCCTCTTGTCAGCAAAACTAAGCAATGTTCTTGCTCCCCATTCCTATACTTACATCATATGTTTAAAACTCCACATGAGAACGAGCAAGCATTAACAAATATTTAAGGGAATTCTTGAACATTATTTTTGCTATCGAGCATAAACAAGTAGGGTTACCATGTCGTTATCTATTAAATTTTTCATGAAAATCAGAAAAAGTAAATATTGCTGACATAATCATTTTCTAAACCCCCGTACCCCATGTCAACAAGAATAAACTAAGCAGCGAATCACCATCCCTTTTTATTGCTTGTGTAATACTTGAATGGTCCCTAAACAGAATTCTATTATAACCAAAATCATGAAAGGCTATATATGCAGTATAGAGTAAACAACTGAAGAAAAAATCATAATTTACTTACAATCGCCAAGTGTACTGTGTTATTTATATATTCAGACAGTTCCCATAATTGTGTTTATGTGAATATATGATAGTAAAATAATGTATAGCATATAATAGCAATAGATATGTTAAATTATGTATCGGAACACAACAATTCTCGACCATGTACACAACTGCAAGTGCATATGGTTTTGATTATATATAAAATAATTTAGCGTATAACTCTTTGAACATAATTATTATTTATTAAAATACCAACTGTTGTCAGAAGCCAAAACTAAGCATTTATCTGATGAGTCAACTGAATCATTAATTGGTTTTGTGGATAGGTATGTAATGACTTTACGTGATTGATTTGTTACAAATGGAATAATTTCTTTTTATAATGCGGTATCAACAATTAGAGTTTACTCCTTAAAAATCGATTTTCAAATAAGCTCCGGAAATAGGAATCTTATGAGGAGTGAAATAATACAAGTGTTAACTCAAAAGCTATATGTTTTTCTACTTAACGTACCTTGCGCACCTTTCACTTTGAGATTGTCTCAAAAACAATCGTGCTTAAGTAGTTAACACATTTTTTTTTCAATATTATGCCATATGAAAGTATCATAGATTATCTGAAATAACATCCACATAATCATTGTTTTTTTTTAATCACTTCTAGTTGACTACTATCTAATGTCAATCTATCTATAATCTATATAATCTAATAAAATTAAGCAAAACCTTGTTTCTGTTCTGATTTTGGTTACCGGATGGTACTTGTGAAACGTGTGGAATTGTTATTAATACATTTCTAGTTGTGTAATGATTGTTACTGATTCTGTTTGTAGTATTATCTGTTGCTGGCCTTTGCTATGTCATATATCTCTTTGGTTATAATATGTCTATTATTTGTACAATGTCAACATATAATTATGGATGAGATTAAATGAAATAAATACGTTTAAATGATTTTATTTGATTCCTTTAACCCTGATTTTATTTAATTCTCTTAAATATTGCTACTTAATACTCTCTGGTATTTAAAATGTGATAACAGAACTACATATTTATAAATGTGCTCCTGTGTCAAACTCGTTACTATAATTTAGATTATATTCGAAATTACTCATAAATTCTGTTTTGATAATTCTATTTAAAGCAAGATTATTCTGTTTTATTAGTTCATTCTTTGTAATATTATCGGGAAGAAAATTCGTGTAATATATCAATGTAAATTGAATTTCATAAACTCAACTGGCACCTATATAGTATACCTCATATGGTCTTATCACAACCAACGAATGACTAGCACGCAGGTGTAATAGTATATAACACGCGAGTAAATTAGTCAATAGTTTCATCTCTTTTATAATGGTAATTATCTCGCTAAAAAAGCTCGTGGTCATTCTAGTATCGGGAGTTAATGTATTGTTTTGATCCTTCAATTATAAATAGATTTGTGTTAATATTATTTGGGTTTTTTATTAACAGGATATATCCACATGCAAGACTTTGCGAGAAAGTGTTCTGGTAAAAGTGTAATGTATAATAAAATATAAGATTTTTGTTATATTTGACCTTACGTTTTGTAATGTTAGTGGTGGTTTGGTTATGTTGAACATCTGAAGTTAATTAACTTTAACAGCTAGTTAGTTATACTTTAAGTTGTTACAGAAAGTCTTAGGATGGCTGTAATAAGGAAGTGTCGGTCTTGTGATAGTGATGTATAAAATTTGCCAAAATAGTGCGACGTTGGGCTCAAAAGTCATGTATCCAGTGAAATCATTGAAAAAGTTAATGCTGTCAACTCAATCAGCTGTCATGTACTATTTTTTTAGTTTTGGATTTGAAATGTATCATTTAGTTTTAAAAATTATTTCGAAATGTTACAACGACTAATTCATAGTTTTGAGCTTAAAATATCTGGTAGACATAAAAGTTTTCTATTTCGAATTCCAGTTAAAAGTAATTTGTGTCACCAATGCGGTTTTCGTTTATATTGTCACAAGGCGCCAGTAATACTGGGTCGTTATGAAAGAACCTTTCCAGTTAGACATGGCTTATTGCATCTTAGATTACGATATTTAACTAGCGAAGTAGACGCTCAAAAGAAGAACGATCATATTGAAAGCTTAAATAATAAATTAGAGGCTTCGAAAAAGATTAATGTTAAATTAAAGACGTCGGAACTGAAGAGATTGTTTGGTTTGGCTCAACCTGAGAAATGGACACTTACGGGTAAACAAATTTTATTTACACAATTGTATAAATTGAATGTTTTATTAAATTGAAATATTTCCTGATCTTATTTATGTTAATTTTGCATCACATATTCATTTTTAAATTTTTATTTAGATCTTTTACTTTTTTGAAACATTGTCTGACTTTATTCTCGTGAATTTATAGCAATTGTTTTTAAGAGTAGTACATGGAAGAGTGGTATTGGATAGAAGATTTTATAGTATATACAACAGACAGTTGCATCAAATAGAAGAAAAGGAGGCAACATACTATTTTTTTCACTAGGGAGTTTCAAGATTAAAATTACAGTGATTAATATGAACATCAGAGATTTCAGATTTTAGTGATAATACCACAATTATTCACTTATATCTAAGTAATTTAAGTATAGTGTTCCATACATATTATAAAACTACGGCCCTCTACCACATTTTTCTGTCAGTCTGTCATATTTACCAATAGACAGAGTAATTAACCAAATTTTTGTTGTAATTGATTGAAACATGAGTATAATTTTAGAAAATATAAGATAAAGTGAAGCTACCTAGGTGCATTAATGGAAAACACTGTTTAATCCCTTTTGAGATATAATAATACAATGTATGTTGGGATAGGTCATATAAAGTTTTGCAATGGTATACATTAATCTTTTCAGCACCCACATGAACAAAGTCTCAGGCATAGCTAGTTGTTAATAAAATTAAACATAAAAAAGGTTCAGTGACATTGTGGCTCTTTCTTCCAATTTTATTTTAATTAGTGCCTGCTAAACTCATTTTTTCATTTTGTTATAGCTGCTATTGGATTCCTTATAGTTTCATCAGGTGTGACAATGGCAGTGCCATTCTCTCTAGGTAAAGTTTTAGATATTATCTACAGCAGTACTAGTGACTTAGCAGCTGCAAGAGAGAAATTGGATGCACTGTGTCTAATGCTATGTGGAGTTTTTTTAGTTGGTGGCCTCTGCAACTTTGGACGGGTTTATTTAATGTCTATATCAGGTAAAATGTAATTATTTATCTGTATAAATAATTAGTAACATATGCTAAATAAAGTTACAGGGAAAAAATGTTTAGTTCTATGTATAATCCAATGGTATGACCTATTTATTTCTAGTGTCAAAAGTGCAAATGCCATATGACTAATATCATTATAAATAGGATTGAAATATAGATATTTATTAAAAAAAAATATTAAGTAGGAGAAAGAGTTTTATCATTAAGTTGCCTGTAACTAAATTGTGGCCATATATGTTTCATATTTGTGCTGCTGTTAGAAAAAAATATTATTTTATCACTTTATTATTCTTTTAATTTATTTATTATAGTAATCTATTCTTGTCCTGTGCTAAATAGCTTACTTCTATATAAATCAAATATAATTTTTACTATTTAATTACTACACATTAAGTGCAAAATAATAATTTCCATTGAAGTTACCTGTTGTCTTATATAATACAAAATAATAATTTGACTTGGTTGCGTAAGTAGTAAATAGCTTAAAATTGTTATTAATTAAGTAGATTGGTAGATAATATGTTAACCTTTTACTTTTTTATCACAGTTTGCAACATTAAGTTACAAATAATCAAATGTTAGGAAACAGAACGAAATTTCTAAACTCAATTATTTTGTATATTTTGTTATCTTAGGTCAGGAAAGGTTAATAATATTGCTACGATGGCCTAAATAAATTCTTACAACTTGTTACTTATAAACTAAATGAAATAGGTATATCTCAGTATTATTCTATATATAAAGATGTACTTGATTAATGTCTCTATATATTTAATTTTTCTTATTTGTTAAATTTAGGGCAAAGAATGACACAAGCTTTACGTAAGAAAGTTTATGCAGCAATCTTAAGGCAAGAACCTGCATGGTTTGGTAGAACTTCAACTGGTGAACTTGTGAACAGGTTGTCAGCTGATACTCAGTTAGTTGGACGTAACCTTAGTCAAAATGTTAGTGATGGATTGCGGTCATTCTTCATGGTCGGAGCTGGGACAGGGATGATGGTAAATTTATTGTAATTCATATGTTAATGATTTTCTGAATGTCTGTCCCATTCTATAATTTATGTTACATAGTATGTGCTTTTTTATTGGTAACTCTTATTAAATAGACTATACAGTTTCTTTTTTATATAGAAATACTGATTATGATTGCCTTTACTTTCTATGTGATGTGGTGATGTGATGTTTGTATTTATGAATGTAAGTTTGTTTGTTACGCTTTCACACAAAAACTACTTAACCGATCATCATGAAACTTTGTATATATATTCTTGCAGGTAGTAGAAGTAATATAGGATACATTTTATTGAATAAGTATGTATGTGCGTGGGAATTTAAATAGAGCTAATATAGAGCTAATAGAAGCTAGTATAGAGTATAAATGTGTACTATGAATACCTTGCCGGGAAATAACGTTATGTTCGATGAGTCCAAATAATTCGAGATACCTTGTGTGTAGGGGTTTAGCGAAAGGTAATAGCATTTTTTCGACTTAATGAGAATTACGACTTAACAAGGTTTAAGTTAAAGAGATTCCATTGTAGCAGTTTTTAATTAATAGTATGCACACAGCAATATTTTTTAGTGCCTCCATTATTTTGGAGATTCATATAGAAAACTCTTATAAGAAAATTTTGTTAGTAAACTAAGAGTAATAGTAAAAAAAATGCGTATAGCATATATTGGTTTAACAATGACAGTAGCAAAATTCTACGAATGTCGGACATATAAACAACTGTTACCACCATGTTTGTTTCTGTTTTACAGTTTTACATGTCACCATCTCTGGCACTTATTGGATTGTGTGTAGTACCACCTGTATCAATGTTGGCTGTCATATATGGTCGCTTTGTACGTGGGATCACTAGGCAATTACAAGATTCACTTGCTGAAACTAGTGAGGTAAATATATATTTATTCACTTACATTTTACTGTTTTTTTTATATCTCGTCAACTAGTAACCGTCACGATATGTTTAGCGTCTTACATAAATAAAAAATTATTAACAAATGATGGAATCCACAAAAATTGGTCTAAAACTATCTACGAATTTTTCCGCGTTGAATGGTCATAGTCCCATCCAGATGTGTTCAGTAGCTTTAACGTTTTTAAGCATAAAAAAACTGTGTTTATGAAGAAGAAAAGAAATGTAAGTAACTTCTCCAATGTATTCTACTGTTTGATATACATGTAGCAATCCATTTTAAATTATCCTGTAATATAGTTATTTCATAATTTTATTGAGATATTTAGATTTGATTACAAAATTTCACATAGATTTAACTAAATATTGGATTTGAGTTAGTTAATGTAGCTATATTTTACAATCCATATTCAAACTAAATAAACGTGAAAGTGAGTTAGTTTGGTTGTTACGCTTTCACGCCTAAACCGATTATGATGAATTTTAGTCGCGAAAGTAAAGACGGTGTTAGGCTACCTTTTATCGCGAAAACCTTATTGGAAGTGTAGTAAAGGAGAGATAAACTTTGTAACTTTAATAATTTTACAAATACATTTAAATAACATTTACCATTTTGCATAAACAGAAGTTATTTTTACTAGTTATATGGCAAAGTTTGTTTTTAAATCCAGTTCGACGAATTAGATAAGCTAGTAATTAGCACAAATTAAATACGTTAAAATATTATTATTTTATTATAAAAGGAGGTTATCCATATACGTCATGTTTATCATTTGGCAGTGCAATCAAATTCGTAGTGACTTAGGTCAAGTATTTGAATTCTGCCTCAATGATTGTTTTACAGACTTATTACGTTTTTATTATTTTACATTGAAATTATTATATCTTTGAAGTGAAAATTCTTATAGGGGCTTTGAAATTCTGATCCACATCATTTTTGTATGACTCTTGTTCAGGTAAAGTCGACTTGAGGCGACCAGAGGAGTGAGACATAGTAATGTTTTACTTCTTTCGTGTGGTTTTAAGCAGACACACACAGAGCAAGTAATATATAATTAGGCATTGTTGTATAAATAATGTTTAATAAATTAGTAACCTTGAATTTTGTGCACTTAAAATCGAATATTGTGTAATAAAATTGTTTAAAAGTTATATTTCACTGACAATATAAATCCATACCAACTCTTGGTGGTGTTTATTAATGGATATTAACATAATTTTTTAATTTTTTATTATTTTCTTAATTTTATAGCTAGCAGAGGAAAAGATTTCTAATATAAAGACTGTTAAGGCATTTAGTAAAGAGCAAAGAGAGTGTGAATCATACAGCCAAAGAATTGAGAACCTTTTGAAGTTAGCATACAAGGAGTCTCTGGCTGTTGGAAGTTTTTATGGTTTGGTAAGTTATATATATGAAGTTATAGAATTTTAACGCAAATATTATGTGGCAATGTTAATGCACTACTACTGTGATAAATCATCTGCCATTTTGAGGATTCATTTCTGGTCATTATGAGTTCAAATTATTTACGAATATTACAAGAATCATGAAAATCGGCTTAAAATAGATAAAAATATCAGTGGACAAACATAAACGACAAATGGGTGATATTAAAAAAAAAATGTACTTACCTCTTAATTTCACCGCTTCAGGGGTTAAATACTTTCGTCGTGTTTAAATGGGATCAGCCCTGAGCAACGACTCGTGAAACAAAAAAAAAAAGAATCGTTAAAATCGGTTCATAATTGACGAAGATATTGAGTAAGATACATGAAAACATACTAATACATACAACCGAACATAGTTTCTCCTCCTTATTTGATGTCGGTTAATAAATTTAATCACCGACGGTCGCGTGGCAGTGTACTTGAGACTACTTTCTCTGCTAGGCTGAAATGGGGGGAAGGCATGTGTCATAAAATATGATTTTCCATAGTAATGGTCCTGAGAATAAGTAGATAGTTTCTTTGCCATGGACTCTATTTATTGGTAGTAGCGTAACGTTAAATAGCTTAAAACTTTCCTCAATGATTGCTCTATCAAAAAGATTTTTTGACATCCGCCTGACAGTCCCTAAGATTAGCTCGTTCAAACAAACAAATCTTTCCGCTTTAGAATTTTAAAATTGGTAGTAGAGTAAAAATTTTGGTATATAGGAATATTCTATGTAAAAATTTCCCCAGACTGGGCTTTCTGGCAACACGATAATAATACTCGTATTGTATTACGGAGGTAGTATGGTGGCCACTGAACAGTTGTCAGTCGGCAACCTGACGTCTTTCCTCCTATACGCAGCGTACGTCGGCATAAGCATTGGTGGGCTTAGCAGCTTCTACACGGAATTGAACAAGGGCATAGGTGCCGCTACGAGACTATGGGAAATAATAGACCGGAAGCCTAGCATTCCTGTATCAGGTATGTCGTACCTATCGAAATTCCTATAGATGTTAAGCACTTTTTTAAATTTAGACCAATATTTTCCTTTGTTATATCTCATTTAACCAGAATATCCTATAGGATTTTTAAATTACAGTGTTTCAAAAATGTAGTCGGGATTTTGTTAACTATGGGCAGGGAAAGCTAGAGAAAACTAATATGAAACATACCGTGGTGTCTTTGCCTTTTCTAAATATATTTGTAAACTGCTTTAACAATATCTTTCCTTTGTCGATTGCAGTGGCGGATTTATACGTTTGTCGCCCGTAGGCTATTCCAATTTTGCAATCCCTTCTTACTTCTATAATTAGATTCTACATAGGATTACGTAAATTGTAGAAAAAAATATCGATATAAGACTTACATTCTAAGTAGTAAAAATCATTATCTAGCAACATTTAGGTATATGTATAAAAGTATGAACCGTTTCAGTATCTAAAAAATACCCCAAATTTGCCGCTTTAGACTATATCCTACTCAGTCTACTGGTAAACCCACTACTGGTTGATTGATAATAGTAACAGTTATGTTTTTGTAATCAAAGTATGATACATAATGTAGAAGTAGAAGGGTTAGCTGCCCCTCGTCCATTTCCTGGCTTCACGGTAATGTGCTTGATATTGTATACATTATACTTATTAATCGTGGTGGTCAAGTAGTTTGAACTAGCGGAACATCGATTTGATGTCCGCAGGTTCGTACATACACCGACATATGCCAGAGAAGTTTTCAAAATTCGTGTGCATATGCCATTCGAGTTGGAATACTATCGTCTAGAAAAGATTCTGAGGAAACTTAAATGATTAAGAAAAGGTTCATTAAGTAACAATTTCTTTGAAGAAAATATAGATCTAATATCCTCGGCATTTAAAAGTAGCTGTTGGCCTTGGGCTAGCGTGGCGATTCAGCTCGTACCTTTTTTATAGTTAAGGTTTAGCGTTATTGCCATAATCCTATCTGATGTTGAGTGATGATGTGGACCAAGTTGTTGGTGAACACGCTAAACCTGTGTAGGGGATTGGCTCCAAAGTGCAACTGCCGGAGCACACCTATAGCTAATTGGCGGCATATTTTCAACTTAAGGGTGTTTGCTAGCCAGGCGCGCATTAGAAAAAACCCATGCTATGGTTTCATTACGATTTTTTCTTTCAAAGCTCAAGCTTACTCTAGATATGGATTTGAACTCACGTTGTTTGACGTGGCATCCGTACACACTAACAAATGAGCTATCATCGCTTTAAGAATTTAGTTAATTATCATATCAATTTTAATTTTAGGTGGGCTCAGACCAATCGGAAGGCCACGAGGTGAAATAGTGCTAGAGAATATTCATTTTTCATACCAAGGGGCGCCTTTGATTAGGGGTTTTGATTTGCACCTACTACCTGGTAAATCCATAGCCTTAGTTGGAAGATCAGGTTGCGGTAAAAGCACTATAGCGTCATTAATATTGAGGCTATACGACCCAGAAAAGGGAAGAATACTCCTTGACGGTGTGGACATAAAGGAATTGGATCCAGTATGGTTGAGAAGTCATATAGGTTTCGTTAGTCAGGTGAGTTTCCTTAATCTATCTAAGGGTGGGTATTAGTTAATCATTAACCATTTTTTTACTTCATTACGGCGAAGTGATTACTTAGTGTTTCATTAATGGTGAGCATAGAACGATGTAAAATTGATTATGATCACGGAGATGGAGATGACATGACTGACATGCCGACCTGCAAGCCTTATAACAGCTTGTTATACATTGACTGATTCTGAAACGAGACAAATAAAAAAAAAATGACAAGCTCGCAATTATTTATCTGCATACACTCTTTACATAATTGAAAAGCGTTCGGTGACAATGCCGCGAGTTCCATGTTTTTTGTTCACCCAAAAATATTACATTGCTAGGTTTATCTCGATATATATTTTTCAAATTTATAGGTTTTACCACTATGGCTATAATCTCAACTAATGTTAAGTAACGATGTGGCCCAAAATGTTGGACACGCTAATCCTAGTGGACGGGCATCCTCTTAGATGCAACTGTCGGAACACACCTATATATAATAGTAGAATTTTAGTATATTGTAGTAGTAAAATATAAATGCTGACAAGAGGAAGAGGAGGGTTAGAACTTACTGAAATTCTGCTTACGAAGAACTTAATTGGATCCCTTCCACTCCGTATACATACTTACATACATACTTACTAATATTAGTGAATATATATTATATAGTGAAAGTGTAAATGATAAAAACGAAATTGAGTTTGTTTGCTACGCTTTCATGCCTAAACTGCTGAACCGATTATAATGCATTTTGGTATAGATATAGGTGAGACCTTAAAGTCGGAGATAATCTACTTTTTCTCGCGAAAAACTTATAGGAAGTGGGGTAAAGAGAGAGATAAACTTTTTAGAAACGTTTTATTGCGTCATCCGATGCGTTAGAAAAATCAATATTAATGCGAGCAATTTGTGATTAATAACGGTGTCACTATTTGTGTTGGCTTCCTTTGTAGTCATTAAGGAAATTTTGCATTTGGTAGCAAGTCATGCAATGTTTTTGATTTATTTCTTTAATAATATAATATATTGATTAATCTTGTTAAATTACTTTTTTTCTATAGGAACCAGTGTTATTTAGTGGGTCCATAAAGGATAATATATTATATGGCGCTTTGGATGATTATGAAGAAGTGAATGAAAAGGAGGTAAGTTTCTACTGTGCATATATGCGTATTTATATACTTTTCCTAGTGGCTGATTTTGTTTTGTTCATTTTTTAAGAGTAAGTTCTTGAATAATTTATGTATTAATTAATACAAAAGTCACATTCGCTTATCAGATTTTCCTTTAAAGTTTGCATTTCTGTATATGTGGATGGTGCAATGGTGCATATATAGTCTATATGTATGTATAAAAAACTTGCAAAAATAAGGCTTAGTATTATTGCTGTTATAAGAAATTTTATTAAATATATAATTCTTTTTTAATAATTAATAATAAAGTGACCTAAGGAAGCTTTACTTCTAATGCTTTTGGACTCGCACATTCTATACTGTGAATCTTTATTACAATTTATTATTTAGTCCATAATCTACAACACGGATGTGACGTTTGTTTGATAAATTATTTGGTTATAATTGAGTTATATTTTGACAGTAGATGAAGCATTTGTATCAGCGTACCTATTACAAAAGTGATTCATATTCGGGAAATTTTACTTATGCATGTACACCCCCCGCACATTATGTACTATGAATCTTTATTGCATTTTATTATTTAAACTTACAATTTACTACATGTCATAATTGATTATTTAGCAATAATTGGGTTATATTTCGACAGAAGATGAAGCATTTGTATCAACATACCTGATAAAAAAGTGAGGTACACTGAGGTACTTCTTATGCGTCTACCTGGCACATTTTTTTATGATAGTTTATTATTTGGGCCACAATCTATTGTACTGGTGATGGCTTGATAAATTGTTTGGCAATAGTTAATTATTTTTTGACAGTTAATATAGCATTTTAGTGATGTGTATAGTAAGTTCGAAAAAGCGGTTAACAGTGAATTTGAACTTGAAGGAGAAAGAGCCGGCGTGGATGTCGGCAGCTCGCACGGCACATCTGCACGAGCTGGTGGTCGCTACCAATGAGGGATGGAGTCGGGAAGTCGGTGCCCGGGGGGGTCAGTTGAGTGGGGGCCAAAAACAACGAGTGGCTATAGCTAGAGCAATTGTCAAAGTTAGTAGATACTTTTCTAATTAACATAAGGACAACCAAGCTTAATTCTTAAAAAAAAAAATAGAATTAAAATATTGTCTAAATGTTCCCAAAACCGTTGCAGTGGTATGGCCATAATCTCACCTGATCTTAAGTGAGAATACGGACCAAGTTGGTAGACACGCTAAACCTTTGGAGGAACTGGTTCACAGGTGCACCTGCCGGGACACACCTATTGGTATTTGACGGCAGATTTTCAACTTGAGGGTGGTAGCTAGCCAGGCGGGCATCAGAAAAAGCCCTACCACCATGCTATGGTTACCTCACGATGTTTTCCTCCACCGAGAGCTCAAGCTCATTGTAGGTGGTTGGATTCAAACTCAAGTCCCTTGACAGTCGTAGAAGTCGTACACACTACCACTGAGCTATCATCGCTTCGAAATTAGCATCGCTTAAATAAACAAAGTAATACACATATCAAATAGATCAGGGAAGCTCGGGCTTGGAGTTAGAAGATTCAGAGTTAACTTCGGGCCACTATAGATAAAAATAAATAATTTAATAACATTGAGATTTTGAAGTTAAATTTCTTATACGGCGATTTGATAATTGGAGGAGATACCAAAGTGAAATTTCAAACTATCTGTCATGCTTAATTGAATATTAAATCCTGTTTACAGGATGACAACACTATTTAGTTTGACATATTAATGAATACTGTGACCTTAGTGTTATTGTTCATTGTTTTAGAACCCAAAAATTTTAATACTGGACGAAGCTACCTCAGCGTTGGACGCATATTCTGAGTATTTGGTAGATAGAGCATTAAAAGAAATCAGTAGGGACCGAACTGTCCTTACCATTGCTCACAGATTGAGTACAATACAGAACGCAGACGAAGTGGCCGTCTTAGAGAATGGTATGATCGTTGAAAAGGGCACGTACCTTGAACTAATGGCGAAAAATGACGGATTCTTTAGGGAATTGATGACGCATCAAACTTTTGCCACAAAATCGAGAGATAAAAGGGATTTACATAAATCATAATAATAATTCGATGTATGTTACTAAATTGTAGTTTGTTTATTCGGCTATGTTTTGTTTTTTATTTAATATTTTGAATAAGGAAGTTTAATGCGAGGCTCTAAGTCCCATATTTTAACAGGGGTGTTATGGAATTCCAGAACTTAACTGAAATATCGGAAGTGCGAATTAAAATTATCCATATAATTGTTTCAAATCGGATTGCGGTGGTGTTGAATGAAATACAGACAGTATCAAAACTTATTTTAATTAAAAAACAATAACATCACTTGTAATAAAATTAATATTGCATAATATAACAAGTATTCCCTCTAAATACAAAACTTTGAAAATTATTACTTAATATATTACTGAAATTATCATAAATTATTGGATATCTGAAAGAACTCCGTATCAAAGCTGAACACTCTTAAGACATCCAGATCCGAAGTCTTATAACTGTAACATCCCTATTTTTATAAGAGGACCAACAAAATATTGAATTTAATATTGTCGATCGAATTAGTAATTAATTGTGGTTTATCGGGACATATTAGTGGGACGTTTTAGAATAAGTGGTTTACGAATTTTGTGAAGCTATTATTTTAAATTAAATGTTGCAATATTAGCAAATACACTTAAAAGCCTTGATATCCACAAATCGTATTTTCTGCAATTCCAGTTAAATACCGGTGCTCGAGGTATCTTATATACTAAATAAATTTTGTGATAGAAACTAAACATGATCTAGTTGAAACTGTTTCAAGTAAAATGCAGATGCCATGCTTATTATGAAAAAGAATATACGATTTTACATTGTTAATTTTATTAGTATAATATCTAGACTTATTTATTAGTAAATTTTTTCATATTTTTGAAATTGTGGGTTAGCGATGGTTATATTGGATATATTTTATGTGAAAGAAATAAATGGTTGTTGTTATTGAATATGTTTGTTTTTTTATTATGTTCATTATATACATACGATTGTGAGTAAAAATTATCGGGTCGCATGCAACTGTTACGGTAAGTGTGGAAAAATCGTGCTCCATTCATTACAGTTGATAAGGGAATCATGTAACGTAACAAGTTTGTTGTGAGTTTTCGTCATAATAATAACAAACATATTTATAGTTAAATGGACCTTGCCCTCTCCGGGTTGTGCGGATCGCGCCAAAACTAGACGATAGTGTAGTGGCCGCACATTATCGCGGCAACTGTGCGCGGGAAAACAACTCAAACAACACGCCATGTCCCATTTAAAAGTGATACGTGGGAATTTCGGCCGTCAATTTTTCACCTGCGCAAAGAATGGTAGAAAATCAAAGGGATCCCGTATCATAAGCCGTGATGATATTTTAAGTAGATCATTCGCCACTCAAACAGCTCCTAATGCTGAAAACAAGTATCTAACTTCCCCCTATGGGGAAATTGTAATTGGTAAAGAAACGCTAACAGAGTTTGTGTTTGAAGACGTCGAGTCATGGGCAGACAAACCTTCCGTGGTAAGTACTAATATTCACTTTAAAAACCATATTGATATTTATTTTCCAAAAATTTTTTTTATATTATAAAATTGTTTTATAAGTACTTTATCAATCAAGAACATAGATAATATTTGTTTGAAAAAAAAAAATTGTTTTTACGTTTTAAAATTATTTATTAACTATTAATTTATATAGAATTATTTTATTTCGGTAATTTTATAACTATTTCCAGCTATTGAACTGTTCGTAGTTACCAAAATGATAAGGTTATAAAAGTAATAGTCGGGATATTAATAACAATACGTAGGAAATGTCGCAAAATCATATGCTAATTTGGATTCAATTAAGTATAATTAAAACTGATGCACCTACAATTATAAAGAGTACAAAGTTCACTGCGCTATATAATAAAATACGGATGTTGGGACAAATAAATGCGGTATTTATAGTACATGTTTGAAGGTTGAGGTTAAGAAATGTTTGGCATTAGTACGCTATATTAAAATGGGGAAGTCGAAGGTAGTCTAGATATTTTCCATACAAGTTCCATACCGATGAGTTATTGTGTTATGAGCGACCTTAAACTATCGTGTTACTCAAATCGTTAGGAAGTTTGTCCTCACATTTCGAAATTTTGCGGGGTCCGGCTTCAAATATGTTTTTATTCTGTGAACGCTCTGGATAAAGTATATTGTCACTTCTGAGGGTTTTCTTAATGTTTCTAATGCTGCAATGGTTTATAGTTTTAATATTCGCTTACCATGGAGCTGATTTCTTGCATATTTTCTGACGCGGATTTAAACTTATTTAAACTAGGTTGATTAGATGTCACATATTATTAACGGCTTGAATTGTTGACATGTAGTCGAGATATTCTATAATAATTACTTTGACTTTAATACACCATAGAAAACCTTGTAATAATTGGCATCGTAATTAAATTCAGGGTACATAGTTCGCAACAATGACATATTTACTTCTTTTTTTATTATTTTGGCAATAAAAACGGTTTTATTAATAAAAGTTCAAAGTACAACCATCTTTATATATAAAAATTTCGTGTCACGTTGTTGGTCTGCGATGAACTCCTAAACTACCGAATCGGTTTTAATCAAATTTTGTACGCTGTATGCAGTTTGATCCAACATGAGAGATAGAATACTTAATCTATATAAGTGATCATAACGCGGCAGATGTCGCTGTATTGGATGTGATTGACTACTCGAAAAGGAAGAACAAGGTCTGCCAGGTGAGCTAGTAGTTATTTAAAATTTTCTTCTGAATTCTAACAAGTCGTTTTCATGTTTTATAGGGACTACTATTCCGTGAAAACTCTCGATTAGATTTACTGAAATGAACTATTGCGCTATCGGCGCTATAAGACATTTTAAAAGGAATGATCTTTTTTTTTCTTTTATACATAAGATAAAAAATATTGTCAATAATATTATATTTCTAAATCTGCAACCTCTTATTGCAGGTAATTATTAACTGTAGCATACTACATCGTGACGTCCACGTACACAATTTGATGCCAAAGTACTTTATCTTGCGCCAATTTATATGCTATTCCAAACAAAACACGGACTTTGCTCGTCAGTTTTGTAAATAAATTTAAAATGATCCACGTACAAAGAGCAATTATAGAGTCGGAACTCAATAACCTTTGCTGTCAAAAATATACGTAGTGACCTATATCTACCACTATTAACTATATAATCATTTGTTGTTAATTTGTATCTTAAAAAAAAATACAAACACAATAAATATATATATTCTTGATGACTGGATTATGTTCTGAAGTTCTGAGTAGTTTTGACGATCACAAGCGCCTTCCCAGGAGCTAAATTGAATATGGATTTTTTGATTTAATTTGATTATATGTAGTACAGTTATTATATTAAAATTAGAACCTACTTCGATCGACGCGATGTTTAACACGTCACCACTGTGCTATTATTGCTGCTTAAGATGCGGTGGTGAATGGATATGAGCTGCAAGTTTGTAGATAATATGCACATTTTAACAACCGGATTTTAGATACAGAGTACCAATAATAAGTAGTAATGCTGTCATGAACGCAAGGGTTTAATAACAATAATAACATTAAAA
Source organism: Actias luna (assembly GCA_039707435.1). Classification (NCBI taxonomy): domain Eukaryota; kingdom Metazoa; phylum Arthropoda; class Insecta; order Lepidoptera; family Saturniidae; genus Actias; species Actias luna. The sequence goes on along the minus strand of JAZHAC010000002.1, from coordinate 6,879,299 downwards.
CTGGCCAGTGGCTACTAAACCAAAAAAGGAAGAAAATTCGTTAAGTTGCACAGGAAGTAAATTGACAGTTTATTTTTGTTACAGTGTAGCTGATAGGTATCTAATATAAATTTACCATTTGGAAGTAAATAATTTGCGACTATCACATTGTTTTTGCGAAATACATTATTACAGGACCGAACTGTTTTTTCTTTGCCTATTTATCTTCGTTCGCGTGGAACTAAAAGTTATTAAATATTTTTTGCCCGTTTTTGTAATTTTTTTAATACATCTTTGCTTTTATTGGTGTCAGTATGATGTTAACTACCTAGCCCTAAAGTCTTCCTGGATTATTGCTATATCAAAAACAAAAAGAATTTTTGAAATTCGACTGGCAGTTCCTATATTGGCGCGTTCAAACAAATATGATTTTCCGCTATGTAATATTAACTAGCTGTTCCCGACCGCTTCCTGGAGCGAATAAAATGTTATAAGTAAATACTTGTCTTGTGTTTTTATAGGCGGGAAAAACGTTCATAAAAGTAAAATAGCTAAAAAATAAAATAAAGGATCATTGGAATTCCAATAATGATGAAAGGTCATGGTCTCATGTTGATACGATCAGTAGCATTAACGTAATTACTCCTCAAACGAAAAGCATTTTCATTATATATACGTATATATTATATACTGTTACTGTCCATATACTGTTTTAATTATGATGTGTGTATTGAAATGTAAGATTTTATAGACATGTGGTTCAACTGGTCGCTCTTACGATTATGGCATGATGAGGATGATGGTGGAACGCTGTGCAACGTCCCTCGCTGGCCCATTGAGACTGAAACCAGGAGAAAAGATTGGTCTTATCCTACCGAACATACCCGAGTTCGCGGTCCTCATTCATGGCGCGATGAGGGCCGGGCTTGTCGTCACATTCGCGAACCCGCTATACACAGCCGGTAAGATCCTTAAATTTGAACTTTAGAATCCATAAAATACCGTAACGTTAAATTTTAAGCTACAGCGTGATAATATTATTAGTATGATTAACTGTTTCGTGACTGTAATGCTCAAGGTCCTATTTCACAGATTACTTTCCAGATATCTTTTCAATGTTAGTTCTATTTCAAGTATTTTCTGTTTCTTCGATCTTTCTCATTATCACTGTGCTTTAATTAATAAAGTTAGAAATTAATAAACATATTCTCTGGAATTAATCATATTACAATACAGATTGTACTTCTTATCATTTACTAGATTTTATTTATTTAATTGAAACACCCACAAGATTTACACTAGGACATTTTATTACACACATCGGAAAGGATGACTTTATACAAGTGCAGTCATAATTATTGGTATTTATATTTAATTGCGTGATGTAAGCAAGTATCACAAGGTTGAAAGCAAAATGTAAAATAAAATAACAATATATATATATATATTGAGGACATGTACGAACCTATTTTCTTTTTTGGAATTTAACCTATTTAAATATACCTAAATATTTTTTATAATATAGATACATTTTCCAAAAAATATTGGAATTGGATATTAAATATTAGGTGGATGTGTAATTATTACACGCTTTATATTAGCTTCACCTGTATGTATGTATGTATGTAACCGACCCCTTTGAGCTCGATTTTGTCCTACTTTGAACGATCAGATTTAATTCAAACTTTGCGTACCTGTCAAAGATCGATGACAATGCAATAATCCGATCAAGGCATCCGATTATCCTAATTAGATTCACCAGGATTAATTAATTCCTTTCCGCATCCTTTGCATGCGAGTAAGAGAGATAGAGCTAGTGCGCGAACTACGCATGCGTGCAGTTCCAGTAACTAAAAAATAAAAAATAATAGTTTAAATAAACTAGAACACACGCTTTATATAGAAAACTAAACTAAAAAACAGAAAATAAATTTTAATAAATATTAATTAAGAATAATGTAATTTTTTTTAATAAATATAAGTTATTAATAGTTTGAATAAGAAAAAAAATGTTTTATTGTAAAAAAAGCGTGGTGTGCATGGTGTCAATAGTTATGAATATTTAATTGACAGATATGAGAAGGATTATCATTTCGATAATATCTTGAAAAGCACCCCCGCTTTTTTTTAAATAAAACTTTTTTTTTTTTATTCAAACTATTAATAACTTATATTTATTAATTTTTTTACATTATTCTTAATTAATATTTATTAAAATTTATTTTCTGTTTTTTAGTTTAGTTTTCTATATAAAGCGTGTGTTCTAGTTTTTTTAAACTATTATTTATTTTATTGAAGGATTTGGGCACTTGATGTTACTTCGTTCTACTGGTGGACATACAAGACCTCCCAAGTTGGAAATCTCGATGTAGCGTGCATTAGCTGTACACAGGGCCTTTGATTAGAGTTCCGATTAAAGAGCCTTCCATTAATATACAGTCATTACAATGAGAGAACAATAAATAAACTAATTATGGTTACATAACTGTCATTGCTAATGGTAACTAGGTTATGAACATACGCTACCATACGACTTGACATAAAAAAATAGTTTAACATGTAACGTCATCGTGTTTTGTATATTAATCATAAAGAATCAAAAGTAAATATTTTTGGTTAAATTATCTAACACTAACAACTGAATATGATTAAATAAATATCCCTCTAAAGCCTACTGAGCTCTAAAGAGTCATAAATAGCCAATTATTTTGACAAATCCAATTGGTTTATTTAAACCAAATTTTCATAAATAAGTTTCTCTCTTTTTATTTCATATGACTTATACATCTACCTAATACTTCATAACCCAAATGTGTGTACAACAAACCGTTACACTCATGTTAATATATCGGGCACATTTATGTAATTATATATGATTATTAGGTACTTTATTGCAGTGACTTTAACTATAAAAAGGAACTTATTTTAAATACTAACGTTTATTCGGTGATAATACAGTTGAATATAAACACCAAAGGAAAATTATATATGTCAAAAATTGTTTACAACATACATGGTTTGCAAGTGTGAATTATTTTGTAAAATGTCTTAAATATGGCATAAAATTATATTAAATTTGATACGTGAGTTTTAAGTAACATTATATGCATAGTCAGATAAAAATATACGTTAACAGTGCGTTTGTTAGCCACATAGATACAAATCTCAGCTGACATAGACACTGCGTATTATTACAGACGGCACTATCTCTAATTACTAAAGTTCATGCATTTCCAATGAGTTGATAGTTTAATTACAGTTGGAATTATTTATTATTGAGTACTTATGAACACGTCTCGAGCGTATTGATAAAGTGAGAGATAAATGAAAGCACGTGTTGGCTCGATATGACGGTTAAATGACTTTACATTCCTTTTGTTTGAGATAATACATATATCAATAAAAAAAAAAAAATTCAGTAATAGCTTTCCAATTATAATTTGAAGCGATTATTGGTAGTACGGACACTATGTCAATGGACGTGAGTTCGAATCCATGAATCAAACGAAAACATCGTGATGAAACTATAGCATGGTGGTAGGGCTTGTCCTAATGTCCGCCTAGCTAGATAACACCATCGAGATGAAAATCTGCCACTGAACTCGTATAGGTGTGTTCCGCCTGTTTCATTTAAGAACCAGTCCCTCCGCTAGGCTTAGCGTGTCCACCATCTTGGGTGACATCGTCACTTAACATCAGGTGAGATTGTAGCCATAACACTTAACCTATAAAGTATAAAAATATATTTCATAATGAAAGTTATTTTTTGCACTTATGACTCTTATAACAGGTCCTAAACGATTACTCATGCACCTCTTTACACTGTTATTGCACATAGAAAACAATTACACATATAAACCATAATACAGTATATCTTGAACTTTAGTATTAACATGAAGGGATCGCTATTCTGGAACTTTACCTTAGAAGCGCCCTTGGAACCCGTAATGTCATCAATATTGCCAACGGCCTGTAATACGTAAACTTCAGTGTACCTACTCTTTTTGCTAGTATTAGAGATAGATATTTTCATAGATTTCACTATGAAAATGTGAGCACATTACTATAATATAACATATTTATTACTATTATCTGGGTATATAATAAGCGTTGAATATAAATAATCGTATTTTAAAGATTTGGGTGCAATAAAATCGTCTTTTAAAAAACCTGCACTGGAACATAAACGCGCTACACGTGTTTCTTACTTATATATTTCTAGATGAGGTCAAACGGCAGTTTTCTGATTGTAACGTGAAAGCGATCGCTACTATTGAGATGTTCATGCCAGTCGCTGAAGAGGTTAGCAAGAGCCTAAAAGACTACAAAGGAACTATCTGGGTTGGAGGAGAGGATAATAAAGCAAAAGGTAACTATTTTTGTTTCATTTACTATATTATAATTGATATTTGTACTATAGCATCAAGAAGATAAATTTCAAAATTGTTCGGGCTGCATTAGACTTTAACTTTCCCAAAAGAACATTAATCTCTCCTACTTTTCTCTAAGGATCAAAGAACATATTTTGTCGCAATATTTATGGCTGTATATGTTCTCGTAACAAATGATGAATAGCGTCGTCAACTTTACTAATTTCATACAAATTATTATACTTTATATGGTATGCATTAATTTTATTTGAGTAAAATGATTATGTTACTAAATTTAACCGTATCCTATTAAGGTCATAAAATAACCTGGACTACAAATGTAGGTATTGGAGTACATTGATAGGTGAATAATTAGGCAAGTGAAAACTAAAACGCTCGACTGTGACGTTACGATTTCAGTACAGTTTTGTCTTTGTCAAAAAATTGAGCTTATTCTTGTATTTTTGTCAACATACTATGCGATATACTCGCAATACTTTGCATGGTAGTAGACCAATGTTAATACTATCTATTAAAGAATAGCAGTTTAATATGTAAATATGAATTAATCTATGTATGTACCTACATACTGGGTGTCGAAAGTCAGGTACAACAATATTGTAGACACCACAGCTAAACTAGACCAACAACATTGCTAATCGACGTTCGCACCCAGTTTGAATTCCACTTTGATTTCTAGTCGTGGTAATAATCATTCAATGAAATTACCCAAATTACTGTTACTAGAGCGTGATATCATTCTCAGTATGATCAGATTGTTTGGTCCTAAAAATTATTACGATGGACATGATAAAATCTATAACAATTTTTGTACAGTCACGGATAGATTGTATCAAATAAGACCTGTGTAAGTAACCCGAGATAGAGGGTTTTTAACCTTGAAATTTAGGTTTGCAACAAATATACAAAATATTGCTCCAGTGGAACTAAAAGTGTATGTCGTTAAAATAACAATAACATTGTGTTTAATGGGCTTATACGTTTTATTTAATGTCACGTTAATGAAAATAAAAACAGAAAGTAGAAATTTAGTCACGTTTATTCCAAGCATTGTTTCATATATCTCTTTACAAAATCATTCACAGACCGATGCGGACGTTATCTTGCCATAATCCTCGTTATCAAAGTATAGTTCTTAAAATAAGGTTTTCGATTTTAGTTTTTTAGGCTATACGTGTACAATAGGACTTTTTTGGAACTGTTAGCCTGTTAGACTGTTAGGCTTTTACAGCTTCACCGGACTTTGTGGGCGAGCGCGGAAGGCGCTCAGCCGGGGTGTACACTAGGTTCAGCTTTTACACTTTTAAGCTAAGCTAAAAGACTCCAAGGCGTGCTTTCTCTAGGACAGGACCCCGACATAAAAACACACGTTACGCGTACTTGTTTCATGATACAACTGCTTTAAAACTTTGATTTTGTACGCGGGATATTTTGTAACCCCCTTGCAGCAGGTAGGTTTAGCTTACAAAACTTACCTATCATTTTTTTGTTACCTGTGACTTAGGCTATTGTTTATGAAGCGATGAAAGCTCAGTGGTAGTGTGTACGACTTCGCGTCAAGGGCCGTAGTTCGAATCTAACCACCTACAATGAGCATGAGCTTTTGGTGAAGGAAAACATCGTGAGGAAACCATAGCATGGTGCTAGGGCTTTTTCTAATGCCCTACCCTCAAGTTGAAAATCTGCCGCCAAATACCAATAGGTGTGTTCCGGCAGTTACACTTGAGAGTCAGTCCCTTCACAGAATTAGCGTGTCTACCAACTTGGGCCGTATCGAAACTTAAGATCAGGTGAGATTATGTCTACAACCCTAAAATTTTAAGTATAAAAAAAGAAAACAGCTAGTTCTTTCATTCAGTGTTATGAGATGATATTTGGTTTGCCTAACTACCAAATTAATATTTTTGAAGCCTTTGATATGCATTAGAAAAGTTTTGTTTTCCATTATCAGTACTTTTTAGGAATAATAAACGTCTAGCCAATTTTTGTTGATATGCTCGTTTGTTGATTTCAACAAGATGGTATTTTTGTAACAAAAGGAATATATAATTAATATAGTTTTCAATTTACTTAATTTAATTTATAAGTGAAATTATGAATACATAATAACACCTAGTTAACCAAGGTGAATCGATTAACATCCGGACATATCTATCAATAAACTGTAAATTAATTAAGTGTGGTTAATAGTGATTTTCTCTTACGAGTCCTTCACTAATCATAATGTTTCTATTTCGAACATATGCGTAATGCAATTTGAGATTACATATTTATTTTAGGAACATACATATACATATATATATGTATATAGGTTAGTGGTAGTGTGTACGGACGCCGGGTCAAGAGACGTGAGTTCGAATCCCAACAATGAGCTTGAGCTTTCACTTAAGAAAAACATTGTGATGAAACCATAGTGTGATGGTAGAGCTTTGTCTACACTTTGTCTTGACTTGGATCAAGGTCAAAATATGCCGCCAAATATCTATAGGTGTGTTTTGACAGTTGCTCTTGAGCTCCAATACCAATTCCAATATGAGTGTCCACCATTTTGGGCCAGATTATCACTTAATATCAGTTGAGATTGTGGCCGTAACGCTAAAACCTATAAAATTAATTACATTTATAATCGTATTTAGTGCACGCACAAAGACAGGTGTCAATAGCAGAATATAATGTAACTAATGGAATTGTTTAATACATATCATTATTCACTTATATATTAGGTATTTGTGAAATGATTTATTTTATAGACAGGATCCTTAAAAGTATTAATTAATTTAAATTTTATTAGGTGTGGTTAATACGCAATGATGTATAAATACAAATACACATTGTATTAATAATTGCTTAGCATTATGAAATATTGTACTGGTCGCTTGCTTAGTTATCATACACTCATATATAAAACGTTTCCTATTTAATTCATTTTCTATTTGATAAAGCCATAATTGAGAAAGGATTAAGGCTATTTCACATCACGCAACCACTCATGGGGGCTGACCTATATTGAACAAAAGTATAAAACGGGCAAAAATAACTTAATAAATAGTTCCATGTGAACGAAGTCACAGACATAGCTATTGAATAGGTACTTATAATAAACTCCAAAATAAGTGAATTGATTGACTTTCATAGTGAATTTTTCAATGTAATCTTCACATTAACCTAGCCAGTGATCCAGTTTGGCAGGGAAATTGTCAACAAAATTTGTTTGTGAGAAACCAAGGCGAGTCGATAGTTTATCTTATAGTGGTATTACTACATAATAACCACGTTAATAAAATACGGGAAATTTAGTTTTACTTGTCTATACGAATTTTTTTTATACCATATAAATCTTATTTTGTAGGTATTTTTGGTCTACGATCGTTATTGATGGCAGACCACAAGGCAGATCTCCCAACTGTCAATTGTGATGATGTTTGTCTTATACCCTACTCGAGCGGTACCACCGGAATGCCTAAAGGGGTTATGTTGACGCACAAGAACCTCGTATGTAACCTGAAACAAGTTAAAACTGAGAAAATGATTAAACACCTGGGTGATAAAGGTAAGTTTTATATTATGTTTAATAATATTAAATCTCTCCCTATTTAGTCTACCTTTAAACCTAATTTCTTGTCTCAATTTTCTTACATATATAAACTATAATTTTCAATTAAATTATATTATGAACTGTTTCTCATTTTAAAGTCGTTCCTGGTTCTCGTTGCGTATGTGGCGCCTCGATCGCCACCGCTACTTTTGTGTACTGGCCGTTTCTGACCATAACCATATTAAGAATCATTCGAATCTTTTAAATGGGTATGGCATAAAATATGATTGTCAATATTGCTTTGTTGAGGAATTACAGGAGTAAGATTTATTACCGGATCAAGCTGTTGTCATTCATATAAATGTACATGCAGCACAGTCAAATAATTGTTATAACAGTACATAAACTATTTCCTGTTACTTTTATTTTGTGGAGAAATCACCCAAGAAAACCAGGTGGTCGCATAACATCGATCCTCAAACAGATGTTACTAACGATGATGTGAAATCTATTCAGCATCGTTTATATTGTACGTAAATATGAAAATGTGTGTGGAAATATCGTACCTTTAATAATAAACATATTTTCAATAAAAAAAATTAAATGATAAAATTTTGGTCAAACCCAAATTAGAATATTTTTGAATGTTTATAATAAAGTTACTTGCTTTTAGTAGCCTGATTATTTTACACCAATTTTTTTTAAACCTTAAACCTTTGTTCCCGAGATATCAAATTTTTATTAAAAAGAATCCTTTGTGTTAAATCACTTAAATCACCGCAACTATTGCTCGTACAGAAAATTAAAAGTCAGTTTGAAAATCTGAAATAAATTTCATACTAAATTAACCTGCAACGGACATGGAACTGTGAAAAATCGAGAAAAATCACTTTTCTAATTTTTAAGACGTTTACACTAAAGTTTAAGAACATAAACGTGATTGTTTCATATTTTTTAAATTTTGATCGTGAAAAAAAGAAGTAGTTTTGTTAGACTTATTTGGTTTCTGTTTTACTTGTCATTATTTAAGATTAATGGCTATGTTTACTAATGATATAAAATACAATTCTAGTAGTTTTTTTTTTATGTAATAGCAGGCTAACGAGCAAGCGTGTTACCTGATGGTAAGTGATCACCGTCGCACATTGACACCCACAACACCAGGGGAATGTTAGGTGCGTTGCCGGCTTTTATTTTGGACAGACTGGCTCTCAAGTGCAACTGCGGGAACACACCTAATGGTATTTGGCAGCAGATTTTCAACTTGAGGGTGGTAGCTAGCCAGGTGGGCATTAGGAAAAGCCTTACCACCATGCAATGGTTTCCTCACGATGTGTTCATTCACCGAAAGCCCAAGCTCATTGTAGATGGTTGGATTCGAACTCACGTCCCATGACGCGGCGTTCCTACATACTACCACTGAGCTAGCACTAACGCCTTCCCATGTTCCATAAACGAAAATAAACCATCTTATTAAATATGAAGACACTGTTCCGAAAAGCGTAAATTATTTCAAAATTATAAATCAATTGATTGTTTTATTTTCTACTACCATAAGGTGAATGAGGTCAAGCTGAGTTCTGTTAATTACATATTTTTTTTATTTTTTTATGTAAACACAAAGATAGTTTAAAATAAGTTATATAAATATGTTTTTAATATGAATAAAAAAAAATAACCAGAAATATACAGTGCAAATAATTAATGAAATCAACCTTATAATACCTTGTGACGTAAAGTTGTGTAGAATGTAACTTTTTCATAGACCACTTCTGGTAGATAGATAGCCTTTGGAAATAAACGTACTTATTTGTATGCATTAAATTGACTTATTTGCTAATTATAATATACTTTCTCTGGTTTATATGTTACTAGATATATTATATATTAGATTCAACTCAAACGAACCAGTACTATCCATTAAAATCCCTATGGTTATCTTACTTGCTTTCGTATTTCAATAGTAAAACACTAAGATCTTGTTGGAAAATATATCTATGACTTAAAAAGGATGAAAGAGATAATTGACTTAATGGTTCTCGAGTTTTAAAACGAATAGCAGAGATATATAGTATATTATACTCAGAAAAATGAGATTTTATTTAAGTTTTTTTTTTGTTTTTGCAGGTAGAGGCGACGTCGTCCTGACCGTGCCGCCGTTCTTCCATATCTATGGTTTCAATGGAATCTTGAATTTTAATCTTAGCTTGGGCTTCCACATTGTGACAATACCTAAGTAATTATATTTTTTTCATTTGTATAGCTTTTGTGTTGTATGCCGTTAATTAAGGGTAGTGGAATCAGTGCCAGTTTAGCCTGAAAAAATAATAGCTCTGTCCCACTTACTTCTACTACAAAATAGCTATTTCAATTCGAAGGGTGTTGTTGGCAAAAACACTGACGTTATTATGTGAACTTTTCAGCTTTCAGAAGTACGCTCACTTAGGCCTGTAGTTCTTTCAGCAGTTGGTTATACACCATCACTCATTTTTGGTATGAGCCTAGACAATTTTTATCTTTATGGTTAATGTGTTTAGTTGTATAGCTATATATATTAATATTAACATTATTTCTTTCGTATGTTGGTTCTATTCAGGGAACTGCTGTTTTCCTTCGCCCTTGGTAATGTAACTGGGTCAATCTGAACAAACCTGTTGAGTGGGGATGGATTTCAATCCGTTATCGTTAAAAAATTAAGCATTCTATACGTGCCGTACGGGTTTTTAATTATTGAATATTTATTTTGAAAATCACCAACTTAAATATTAATATGTTTAAACGAAAAGCGAAAAAACATATCCGACAATTTGAGGATAAAAATAATTACTTTATGTCTTATATAGAATTATTGCTAGAAAAAAAAACTAACCAACGAGTTTGCTTATACTATAACAAATCTTTTATTATGTATTATAACAATATGAAATAATTTTATTTATACCTATATAGGTAAAGATAAAACCGGTCACTAAATTTTTTCCTGTTTTTGTAATAAGTATTGACGAGTTATTTAATTTAATAGATTATTTAAAGCAAATGTTTTTACAGATTTACCCCGGACGATTACATAAAATGCCTCGTCGAGTACAAACCCACTACGCTTTTTGTAGTGCCGTCATTACTCGCATTCCTAGCCACCCATCCGTTTGTAAAGAAAAATCATTTAGAATCAATAGAAACTATCATGGTTGGAGCAGCTCCAACTACCGATAGTATGCTGGAGAAATTCTTACTCAAATGTGAGAAAACTAAGGACCAGATTCGTTTACTGCAAGGTTAATATTCTAATTTACTCTTGTTATTATTAAATATATCGTGCGAATTTTGATGCTTATATGTAGTCTTAGATATCGTGTTCAATCAGTCAACGAGTGCTATTTCGCTTTTATACACACTAGCTGTGCCTGCGACTTCGTTCATGTGGAACTAAAAATTTATTAAATTATTTTTGCCAGTTTTTGTAACTTTTTTAAATACAGCGTTGCTCTTATTGGTGCAAGCGTGATGTTAAATAGCCTGAAGCTTTTCTCTGTAATGCCTGTATTAACTAAGAAAGATTTTTTGAAATTCGACTTGTTCCTAAAATTAGCGCCTTCAAACAAACAAACTTTTCCGTTATATTATATTAATATAGATATACCTATGTATAGATATAAGATTCTAGCTCAGCCAAATTCAACTTTTTTTATACAATCCATAAAGTCTACAAAAACGTCTTAGTCATGGTGTAGCGGGCCACAAACAAAAAATATTTCAGTAATTATTTCCTTAGGTTTTTATAAGGGGGATGCGGTGATTGCTAGTTTGGACCCGCTTCGCCCCAGCAACACGACAGACACGGTCGTGGGGCTTTACTGGGTATTACCGGGTAGCGCCGGGCAACTCCCACGTAACTATCTCAGTCCCTCGGGCTGAGAAGGTATGCGTATTTCCACACGTTAAAAAAGGTTTATCGTAGTTGTTGCAAATTAAATTAAACAACTATAAACGGATATATCGCGTATATTTTCACATTCTTTCCCCTTTCCCGATGATTCAATAACTTCTTCATGTCCGTCACAATGTCACAATTTGTTTAATTCAAATTATTTCGGTGTTAATAAAAAACGCCCTAGGTAACACATCGCCAGTGTTTTAAAAATTCTGGTTTGTTCTAACCAGTATATACAATCAGATGTCTGATAAGAATAAACAAATGATTGCCGTATATTACTACAAATTGCCCTAACAATAATAGTATTGCATACCTAGGCACCCCAGTATTTCTAATGGACTAGAAATTTAAAATGGCTGAAAATAAAATAGTACCAGGTGAGTCAACCATAATGGCTCGGCGGGCTGCATATTGCGGCGTATAGCGGTTCTAGTATCACCTTGAAAGATTTTATTAGGTAGTATTACTACGTTTGAAATATGGTTGTTTTTTTTTGTGTTAAATTTTATCTTTATATATATTATGATATGTTACACAGGTTACGGTATGACAGAAAGCTCACCGGTGACACTAATGACACCGTCTGATTACCCTTACGGTAAGGTGGGTTCTGTTGGGCAACTGGTGCCGAGCACACAAGCTCGTGTTGTTTCACTCACCACTGGAGAGATGCTCGGACCCCACAAATCAGGAGAACTGTGGTTACGCGGACCTCAGGTAAATATCTATTGGTCTATCAAGACGGATAAGCCAATTGAAATTTAAAAATATATTGTATACTAGCTGCGTTCGCGACTCCGTTCCAGTGGAACTAAAATTTTATTCAATCATTTTCATAAAAAAATGTTATATAGCCTATGTTACCCAGGGCTATGTAGCATTCTAATGGTGAAAGAATTTTGGAAATCTGTCCAGTAGCTGTTGATATTGTTCGTGACAAATAAAAATATACATCTATCCTCTTTATACTATTAGTATAGATAAATAATAACATTTTGGCAGCTGACGTCTATTTGGACACTTTTGTTCAAAAGCAATGGTGACATACTTACAGCCAAATATTAAAAACATACCAATTACAAGTGTAAAAAGTGATTTAAAAGTCCGGTATCAAATTTGAAACCTTGAGCTTTTTAGTGTTGAACATTTTGCCTGCACTTATTGTAGGGTAAATGCAGAACCGGATTTAGATGAAAAAAGGCCCTAAGCTGTTCCAGTTATAAGACCCTTTCACTTTTAATTTTTTAATTGAAAATAATTTTTTTTTTTTATGTTTATTGATTAGTCGTGATAGCGATAAAGCGATGTTAACTCGGTTCGAAGTTTGTACGAACGTTGCGTCAATGGACGTGAGTTCGGATCCCTGCAATGGTGGTAGGGCTTCAGATACTGGACTGGCTCACTACCACCCTCAAGTTGGAAATCTGCTGCCAAATACCTATGGGTGTGCAGTGGCAGTTGCAGTTGAGAGCCAGTCCCTCCACTTACAATATCGTCACTTAGCATCAGGTGACATTATGTCCATAACGCTAAACCTATAAACAATATTTAAAAATATTTATGCGTACAATTTCTCCTTATTTTCATTCCAGTGTTTTAACGTTCACTGCTTTTAGAATAGTGTAATAAGAATTTTGCTAACAACTTGAATGTAGGCCCCTCTTGATATTCAGGCCCTAGGCTGAAGCCTAGTAAGTCTACAGGAAAATGGGGCCCTGGGTAAATGCTCATAGGCAAAGTATCCGTCAGATTTGGTACACGTTAAAAAAAGATCACGCTTCTATGTAATAGTGTCTATTTGTTCGTCGCGTTTCAAGATTGACTAATAGATATGTATGGCACTACTGTAATAATCAGGAAAACCCAATACACCACGCTATTCTTTCATTGCGCCTTAACTTGCTTGAGATTAGGAACTGCTTTCCCATTACTTCCAAACCATATCCTATCATGAACAAAAAATCCTCCTTGTTTAATTATATACGTAAATGTTCCCTACAGGTAATGAAAGGATACTGGAACAATGAGGCAGCTACTAAGGAGACAGTAGACAGCGAAGGCTGGCTTCATACGGGCGACGTGGCTTATTATGATGAAGACCATTACTTCTACATAGTTGATCGTACTAAAGAACTGATTAAAGTTAAAGGGAACCAGGTAAGTTTGTTCAAATTTTTTGTCTATTTACAATCTTGTTATCGGAATCAATAAAATGTATCGTACACTTAATCAAGTCTAGTCGAAAATATTAAGTAATCGGGAATTTATTAATCTTTTAGACTTACATATTTTATTTCTCTTTGTTTATAAGATATTTTTGTGCTTATTTCGCACATAAATTCGAATCTTTATATGTTCTATTTGTGGTAATATTGCATTATAGTAATACCCGATTTAATATAAATACTAAGCCTTTGATTTTTCAATATGGTGCTCAGACGCTCTTGAGATCTTTATGCTGTGTAAAATCAATTATTAGCTACGCGATGATCGGCACTACCATATACCATGCTGTATATGCTGAGATACTTCCGATTTCAGTAATCAAGGAAATAGTAAGGATCTATATATGACTAGGTCACTACCACCTTATATATGTTCATATACTCGTCACAATGACTCTCTTTCTCTCAGATCTTTCTCGTCTTTCTCTCTTTCGGTATCAGCCAGAGTACCGTCCATTCATCGAAAAGAGCCGGCAAGAAACTCGATCTGAACCGATTTTGTTAAATATTTTATGAAACACATTTTTATTACATCACAGAACAAGGATACCAAATTCATTCGACGCGTTTTCTTTTTCTGCTTCAAATAATGTATATAAATCGTATTCACTTTTTTGCAGATACGACATTTATGCTTTCTAGCTTCGATATGACCGTTTCAGTTAAGATTACATTTGCTGAATTTGGTATTGAAACTTTGCCCTCCCAATATGTTTTTGATAATTTAATGTATACCACGAAAACTTAGAAAAGCTAGATTTCGTGAAATACTGGCATGATTTAAATAGGCACTAGAAATCGTAACAAACTGGTCACTCCCCCTATTTTAGACCCAGTAAGAGCAGTAACAGTTGCTTAGGTAATAGTGTTACATTTTACAATAATACTGAATTGCCGGACAGTCTGTTCAAGAACCATATTCAACGGGTTTTGATGTCAAAAGACTATTATAGGGTTTATCAATATGTTAGCGATCGTGATGTCTAGAATTGACATCCCTTTCTGTACATCCGCTAATAACTACTGTAAATACACATTAAACTAATATGTAAAAAAATTGACCTAAAAAAGATATAAGAATAAGAACTAAAAATAAAAGATGGAGAGTGAGTTTCTTGTAGGTTCTCCACGATGACAGTGTTACTTTCTAAACCGGTGATAGTATTGACGTTCATAAGCACCTTCTTAGGGCCTAAATGGAATAAAGATTTTTGATTTGATTTGGTATATATTTAAACAAAGAAACATTGAAATACATTTACAACAGTTTTAGCTGAGACAGAGATTGGGGTGTTAAATTCAAACATGGCCATCGTTCACATATTGATTCACTCTGTAATAAGCCTTTTGACACCAAAACCCGTTTGATGGTATGGAATGGTATAGAATGAAACACTTATTTCTTACAGGTGTCACCGACTGAGTTAGAAAGTGTTATAATGGAGCGCCCTGAAGTGGCAGATGTTGCTGTAGTCGGAGTACCGGATCCTCTCGCCGGTGAAGTACCTAAAGCCTTTGTAGTACTTAAATCGAATCATAAGCTGACAGAAAAAGATGTTTACGACACCGTTGCGCAGAAACTTACAAAGTACAAACATCTAGAGGGAGGCGTTGTTTTTCTCGAAGCCATACCAAGAAATGTAGCCGGAAAAATTATGAGAAACGAATTGAAAGTACTCGGCAGTAAAAATAAAAAACATTGATTGTGTAGATATGACAATTGCTCAGTGAATGTATGATCTTAAGATCATGTGTTTACTCTGTACTTAATGCATAGGTTTTAGTTATTTATAAATATTGTAAATAATGTATTATAGCTACATTTATGTAGAATCATACGACATATTTCGTATTATATTTATTGTTAGTACTTAATTAGGAATATACTTTGTTTTTGTTATAAGTTGTTGTTTCATTTTATCTGTCGGATACATATTTAGAACTTCACAACACACAGTTTATTTTGAAAATAATAAACAGAACCTACAGCGTTAGCATAAAGTACTCCAACTAATTATATCCATGTGATTGGTTTCCCGGACTAATGTTTTCAGGGAATAGGTTATTTGTGACTATAGACTGCAGTTACCACTACAGAAGAATTGCAACATGTTTGCAATTTCTGTTACTTCATAAGTAAAAAACATGTGTCTACTATTTTATTATGAACTAGCTGTGCCTGCGATTTCATTCGTGTGGAATTTAAATGATTTAATCTCGCGGCGTCATTTAAATGACAATAGCTTTTGATAGAATTAACCAATTTTAATGAAACAAAGACTAAATGTTACGTGGATAGTCTTTATGATTTCCTTGGCGATGTTTTATCATAAACTATGTACTTTAGCTGTGACGCGTGCACAAACATACAAAAATTGTAGAAATGCTGGAAATGGGTTCTATTGGGTATCCTTTAAGACTGGTTTTAAAGCAAAAACGACTTTTGTATAGATTATTTTATCCTACAAAATTAGGGGGTATGGAAGTGTTACATAGACACCAAATGGGTATGGGGAGTTTTGTTTAGTATATTTTTGATGAAATGTGGATCGGGGATCTAGATGGTGATTATGTCAACAATATTTATTTATTCGGTTTTTTTTTCTGAAATCTTTTAAATATTTTATAGGCGTAGCGTTATGGCCACAACTTCGCCTGATATTGAGTGATGATGTGGTCCAAACACGCTAAGCCTACTGCTGAAGGACCTGCTCTCAAATGCAACTGTTGGAACATACCTAGAGGTATTTGGCGGCAGATTTTCAACTTGAGGGTTATAGCTAGCCAGACGATTATTAGAAAAAACCCTACCACGATCCTATGGTTTCATCATGATGTTTTCCTATACCCAAAGCTCAGGCTCATTGCAGGGATTCGAAGTCACGTTCATTGACGCAGCGTTCGTACACGCTACCAACTGAGGCATTATCGCTTCGAATTCTGATATGGAGCCCTACTTTCTCAGTAAGCGGAAAGCATGTGCATTCCGTAAAATAATTATAATTTCTTGCTCTAACTCAGGTGATATATTATTAAATTTAAAAAAAGGCATATAGGCATGTTTACGATACAGCACTAAAAAAACATCAAAGTCATCATCACGTCAAAATGTTTTACAAAGAATAACATATAGAAATTATGTATTCATATTTTGTTTCTGTTTATCACCATTATGATAAATATATAATATAAAATTAATTCAGTTATATTAAATATAATAATAATTTATTCAGTTAGTCAAACATTAGAGGTACGTTTTATTTTAAATTCTAAAGGATTATCTCATATTTTTAAATTTACATTTCTTCTAATTCGGTGTATAAATACAATTTAAATAATACTCATGTAAATTGCAAATGACATGACAGTAACATATAGCAATGGTTTCCTAATTTCACAGTAATAAATCTCAGTATTTTTGCTTTGTACTCTGAGTAAAATTAGTTATGGTACAATCACTATGTGGCGCACATACATGTTTACTATTTTGTCGTGACACCCTAACATATCTATCAGGTCGAAATAGATTGGTACAATAATACTAATTATGTAGATGGGCACAAAATCTAAAACATCCATAATATAAATCCAATCTGTTTATTCACAAAATTAACAGTTTCCCAGCATGTAGGTAAGCATATAAATTAAATTGTTCATTTTCTACCCACGAACACTTTTGTTCAGGTTTCAGAGAATGGTAAAGAGAATCGCTTGACGGTGCCCATCTACACTCTCTATGGTGCACACTTTGGGAGCCCCTGAACTATACTTTTATAACATTTTTAAATATGGTGTGACTCAGCTGAGCATATGACAAAATAATAGCATTATTTACCTTGCAACTAAGTTTGATGAAAACAATGTGTTATTCTGTCAGGTTTTATGAACCAATTGTTATATTAAAACCAATATAACTACTAGTCATGGTTGAGTCTCAATGCCCTCTAAGTTTAACATATTATTATCATTGTCAACATTGCTTATAAACTCAGAATTTTGAGATTTGTTTTTGTAAATTTCTGCAATATACAATTAATGCAACAAAGTAAAACAGGTAGTGCTACAAAATATGTTTTAATTTACTTTTTAGTAAGTTTTACATGTTAAGGTTTCTTTATCAACTAGCAGTCACTCACTGAATATTAATTCATCAAAAAACCTATGCATCTTTTTCCTTTGTAACAGATTCATCTACTTTCTCCTTTACATTTTCAATTTCTACAGATGGTTCCTCTTTCTTTTCTTCCATGAGATTTTCTTGGACTTTGGGATTATCCTGCACTTCTTGACTATCTGTTAACTGAGGCTGAGGGAGTACAGAATTCACATCAGATATAGAATAATTATCAGATTCAAGAGACATTTTTGGGGTATCTTCATTTACTTTACTAACAGTTGTAGTATCTGGAGGGATATCTTCTTGCTTTGGATATTCAGAACTACTTTCAGATTGATTAGATTCCTCATGAACATCTGGTTTTGGAGAATTACTGTTACCATCCGTGTTGTCACTAGAGGAACTTTCTTCACTTGACGTTGAAACCTCTGATATCAATTTAGATTCTGTTTCCTCTTTAGAGTCTGAGCTATTTTCATCTGCAGTTAATTCGGTTTGTACTTTGCTGTTTGTATCTATTGAGGGGTCCTTTTTAGGCATTTGAGATACTTCTAGACTTTCAACAGAGTTTGACTTTTCCTTGAGTTTATGTTCAGTCATCTCAACATCATCAATTTGTATTTCTGGTATAACTAAATTGGTATCACTTTGTTCTTTTATTTCAGTGTCAGTATTAGGTTTATCACATGATTCAGAAAGTGATGTTTCCATCTTTTCTTCTATGTGTACGTTTTGAGGGGCTTCATCAGTTTTTACATCAATTTGTTCATCATTAGTGACAACATTTGGTTCTGGTGGAGTAACAGATTCATACTCAGCTTTTTCTTGTATATCCATAGAAGTATCTTGTTTAGCCTTTAGTCTTGCTTCAATGTCATCGGCAGAAATGTGTGAATCTGATGAACCAGGTTGTGGTTCACAATTTTGTTGATCAGCACTATCTTTCCAAGACATATCTTCCATTTCAACATCTACATTATACTCTGAGTTGTTATCAGAGCCATTCACAATGGCTTCACGAGGTTCTCCATTCTCTGGTTCGGGGTGTCGTTGTGTCCCGGGCTCCCTTGTGCTCACTACTAAAATATTTTTCTCTATTGCTCTCATGAATTTGTCCACTCGGTTGTATTGTTTACGAGGACACGTGAGTAACTCGCATATCCTTTGTACCGTGAATGGTGCCGAGGTAAAAGTGTCAAAGCGTTCAAGTAAACTGTTTTTCATAATATCGAAATTGAAAGTATCGACATTAGGATATGGTGGTATATCGATACCTGGTGATGTTTCATAAAAGTCTGTGATAACGTTTAGAAGCTTCTCTTTAAATAAACTTTTTACAAGAGACCATTGGTAGACTGGATCACCGGTACGCGCTACGTAAGCCAAATACTCATTTAGTTCTTGAGGTATAGTTTTTGGCTTGCGTTTGGAAAACTCTTCTAGGTAGTGATATACCTCTTCAGCATTTTCCATATTGATTTAATAAAACTGTTTTTCCTATTTATAGAAATAAATAATAAAAGCACTATTGTAGGTAAGTATGTAGCAACGCCAAAATTTACAGATGACAGATAAAAGTTTTTTTTAATTGTATAAAGTCTCTGGATTCTGGTCCTTTATGTTTGTGTAATGTTAAATAAAAACCAAATATGACAAAGAGTCATTACTAAAACTTAAATCTATTCTTTTTAATGTATGTTTATAAATAGACCAAGACATCATGTTTCAGTACATTTTTATCTCTTTTGTTTGTCAACTGATATGTTTTTGTTTAGTAAGCATGCAAATTATAGATAAAAAAAACTTAAAGTTCCACTTTGCAAAGGTTCAAGATGATCCTGCAATCTTTAATAACAATAGAGTCTACTTACGATCACTCAGACAATATTAGATTTTTTAACTTGTTCATAACGCGAGTCTTAGGCTGCATCCGGTATTTTATAGACACATTTATTATTTGTTAAATGCTTCGTATGAATTGATAAAAAACTAATAAGTAAAGAGTTTTGCATTTAAAATCGAATTAACACATAATGTAATACTACGCCAGCTCCAACACTAGATAAATTCTTTTATTTTTTTATTATATTTATCAATAATATCATATGCGGAGTGTTGAAATATTTTTCGTTCTAATTACTGAACTGATTATCCTTTTGTCCAGAAATCAACTATACCGTACTGAGTAGGTATATACCGAATATAACATACGGTTTGTTAAAGCTCTAGAATAAGCTATATACTGAGTTCCGTTATACACTGAGAACACTATTCAGTACTCTTACTGAGGAGAAATTCGTTCCGTTTTGGCTGACAGTATACTGCCGCAATAACTATATATGACGTCATAGATCGTACCATTTTTGTACTGTGAGTACTTTAGCGTTCGTGGTAAACTACTCTGTGTTTTGATCAAGTGATTATTGATTATTTGAATATTGTTATTCAAATATATGGGTCGTTAAAATAAACATGGAAATCTTCAAAATATTGTCTTTATTATAGGGTGAGACTAATACTTGTATAAAATGAAAGTAAATGAAGAATTAAGCGTATGCTAGAAGCTATAATAATCAGTTAAATAATAATTAAGCATAGATGACACTATACTGGACTGTGTTCCGTTTTAAACAGTAACTAGTATAGTTAACTATAAAGAAATGGTTTTTCAGTATGCTAATTGACATTACACCTTACAGTACTTGCAGTGTATAACTGTATAACGGAACACAGCTATAGAGTACGTTTGTTGCTGTAGCCGTACGTAGGCGAATTTAACTCCAAATAATTATTTTATTTTGGATCTAATATGAATAATTTGATAAGAAGAAGTTTTTTACCCGTAAACAATATATTAAACTTATCTTATCGGTCATTTTCGAGCGGTGGTATTAAAGAAAAAATTGATGATTTAGTGAAAAGCAATAAAGTTGTTGTATTTATGAAAGGTGTACCAGACGCGCCAAGATGTGGCTTTAGTAATGCAGTAGTACAAATTATGAGAATGCATGCGGTTCCATATGAAAGTCGTGATGTACTAGCAGATGAAGATCTCAGACAAGGTAGGTTTTTATAAAGATAACCTAGTTAACAAATTTAGTTACGTAAATAGAAATCAGTTCTCAAATGTTGAAATACGTATTTACTACTCAGACTTATAATGATGACTAGTAACTTAAAATATGTAAACAAGAATATAAAAAAAATACATGATATTTAATTTGTAATGTTTGAATTTTATGTCTTTTCATTAGTTTATTAATCTATGTTTATAAAAATATGTGGAAAGATTTCCTGCAGACCGACTATAGTAGTGTAACGCAACCTGAAGATGCTTAAAACTGTTTGATTGTGATGCATGACAACTGCAAAAAACTGCTTTTTTATTTTATGTTTATATTATTTAATCATATTTTCAGGTATAAAAGATTATTCTAACTGGCCAACAATACCACAAGTTTTCATCAATGGTGAATTTGTTGGTGGTTGTGATATAATGCTACAAATGCATCAATCAGGTGAGCTTATTGAGGAGCTAAAGAAAGTCGGAATTAAAAGTGCTCTTCTCACAGCAGAGGAAGCAAAACGAGAAGAGAAAAAGTAAGCTCTCTTACATAATAAATGCATACAGCTTTTCTCTGCCATTTCTCAGGTTATTTTCATGAAGAATTAATTTTACTTACTAGAGACTTCAATTTTTTAGAACTATTTAATATTTTAGTTAAACAAGGTTTTATTTTATATTACTAATCGTTGTTTTAATGTTATCAGCATCATATAGAGGTCAGTGTAACAGATTATTATATGAAAGTTTTGCTATAATATCACTAATTTTTAATACTGACTGAATATAAATACAGTTAATTGTTTTGTTCAATAAACACTGGTATGTTTGTACCAATTTATTATGGTTTTTTAGGTTTCTTGTGTGATAATTTGATAGATATAAATGATGTTTAAGGCAACATGTGATAGAATATCTGGTTATATCAAGATTATAACCAATAATTAATTACAGAGTAGTTAATATAATTGTTGTATTTATACTTGTGAAATACTATTTAAATATAATATCAAAATAAATTTTGTAATACTAGTATAACAATTCTCAAGAGGTCTGAGTGAGTTTTTTTATAATGACTGTATGAAATATAATTTCAATTAATAATGAATTGAGTACTCTTTTTAATTTTGTATTTTTGATTCATATTCTCTACATGATTCTTTAAGATATTATGCTTAAATAATGTTACACAAGATTATGAGTTACAATGCAAATAATGTTTAATAAATAATTATTATTATGAAATTGTCTGCTTTTTACTCTCCCTCCCCATCTCCAAATAAGTGTTCCATTTTAATGTGCCAAGCTGTCATATTACTTTGTTTTTATTTGTGATATTACTTCTGTTGTCTATTTGTTATATTACTTTGTTTTTAAAGCCTCTAGGGGTTTTAGTAGTTTTGTTTCCATATGTCTGCATGAGTTTGTCTAATAGCAGATAAAATGAAGAAATGTTGAGATTTGATTAGATGCATTTTATGCTACAAGTCCCAAAAGGCTACATAGATTAGTGTATAGTAAGGCTACTAAATGAGCACTTGAAAACGTACTCAGGTTTCATCATCCTCTTTGTTGTGCACAAAGGGTTATATTTTGAATGCACTATAAAAAAATTGCACATCCTCTCAAATAGTGCGACAACTAAAAAAACAAAATTTTTATTGTACATTTTGTTTTTCAGGATACTAAAATGCCATATTTTAACTTTTATATTTATGGAAACCATTGTTTATAAATTAAAATGAGTGAGTTAAAAGAAAACAAGAGTAGCATAAATTTTAAACATCTTTTTCTCTATAATGTTGTTGTGACACTATTTAAGTGGAGGTATGAAATATTGATGTTTCAATGTTAATAGATATGAATTATGATAATAAAAATAAAACAATGTATGTTTAAGAACTTTTATTAAATTAGCTGTACATTCGAGTTAGTATACTTTTTGGGCATATAATCCATTCTTAATCTATGCATCACTGTATGTTCTTCACAATATAATTGTTTGGATTAACAATGTAGTCATTATTAAAAGACGAAAATTATGGCAGATCATTTATTTGGAGTATCTACTTCCAAAATCCTCTCACAAACAACATTTATATAAAAATGATATATAAATAGATGCAGGCAAGCTATGGCAACCTATGATTATAAATAAATATGTGTGAGACTTCCCTGCAACATTTATAAAATTTGGCCATTTAAAAAAGGTTCTGCTTGTACCTACCATCGATTGAATATTATAAAATTCTAGTGGCAGTAATAAAATTGAATTTGTATAAATAGTAATTGCTTATAAATAAAAAAATATAACAAAACATTTCACGATGTGAATGAGTCTTATTTTGGTGTCTGTCACACATTAGTGAAGCCTATCATTAGCACCATTTTTTTTATCTTATAAATAATTTTTGTGACTCTCCTGAGAATATAAAAGTTAAAAATACCTAATGCTAATATATAAATAATGTTGTAAATATCAAAATGATTTCTATTGTTTTGAGCCAAAAGGTTAGGGACGATTTTTACAGTGTGAAAAATTAATGGCATTTTTGGTTTTATCATTGCACATAATAAATATTGAATATAGAACTGCTATAAATACTTTTTTGTCTACAAAAATTGTTTGCCTTACATTGACACGATTTAGGGCGACTCTGTAAGAGATGGTCAATGTAATGAAATAATTTTTGTTCCGCCATGTCAATCCCATCAGTTTTTGGCCTTTGTGGTTAGTAGCGCGTGTGATGGCCTTACGCAGATTTCCCTTCTCCAATGTTCTCCTGGACCAATGACTATGTCTTATAATACTGCCCCTGTGACCTGTTGAAAATACTGATTAGTAGTTGATTAATGGCTTTTGTATTATTTTATGCCGGGATATGGACGAAAATATTTCTATAGATATAGAAAAGAAGCTGAATATTCAAAGAAAGACACTTTTATTGATCGATTGGTTTTCTTTATGAATTCTGATCGACTGGTTTTCTTTATGAATTCTGTCTTCAATTGTATTACTATTATTGAATTATTAGAAATTCAAATTACTCTAGAAATTAAAAAAAGTTGTTCCCGTGAACTAGTTTGTGTGGAATAAAAATTTCGTTAAATTATTTATGCCCGGTTTTGTAACTTTTTTAATACAGTTGTGCTCCTGTTGGTGGTAGCGTGATGTTAAATAACCTAAAGCTTTCTTGAATGATTGCTCTATCAAACACAAAAATATTTTTTGTAATCCGACGAAGTTTCTAAAACTAGCACGTTCAAAGAAACAAACTTTTCCGCTTAATAATAATATAGCTACGACCGCGACTTCATTTGTGTAGAACTAAAATTATGAAAAAAACCTAGTTTTGTCACTTTTTTAAAATTAAAATCTTTATTCTATTTAAGCCCTAAGAAGGCGTTTATGAACGTTAAAACTACTACCATTTCAAGTTTCAATACAGTACCGTTTCAATACAGTTGTGCTCCTGTTGGAAGTAGCGTGATGATTAATAGCCTAAACCCTATCTCAATGATTTCGATATCAAATATAAAAACAATTTTAGAAATTCGACTGTTACGTCCTTAGCGCGTTCAGACAAACAAACAAACTTTTCCGCCATATAATATGAATATAGATATATATGTGTTACCTAGAGGTCGGTCTCGCCGTAGAGTGCGGTAGAGAAAGCCATGTAGTCTAGTGCTCCGGGCGGGGCGCCGGGGCCGCGGTACGGCGGCATGCGAGCCACGCAGTACTCTGCCTGGTCGGGCGGCAGCTCGCGTCTAAGCTCGTCAGCCGTGATGTAAGGCTATAAAATAGACAAACAACGCTACATGTTTTGTTTTAGATGTGAAAAATTCTATAGGAAGGTTTGTATAGTGAGTAAATTCATGCAAGTCGTCATCGACATGATCACCTGACGTGTCAACATACACACTATTTCTGTTAGTAACAAATATGTATAGTATAACTTATTGCTCTGTAAACAGTTTTAATTTAAGGTCAAACAATTTAGATATCCAAAAATAACAACTGTTTATTTATAGTTTTAAATTTTCATGCAGTTTTCATAACTGCTTTCAATTTTTTTATACGTATTACGATAAAGTTATTCTACTCTATTTGTTGATGAGCCAATTAAAAAATAACGGTAATTTCTTAAACATTAGTATCGAATTTACGGTCTTTAAGCTCATGTTGACTTGCAAGCGCTCTCATAATAGGTCAAATATTTGTTAAAACCGAAGCGAGACAAAAAATTTAATCATTTTGACAGGTTTAATACCAAGTGTATGTCGGTAGTTACTACTGTGTGGATTAATACGCACGCTATACATGTAAGCGTATTACTCTGGTGTTTCTCATGCCTTGTGTATACTAGTCGGGATCCACGCGAACATTATTAGTTCGTCCCATTTTATTTTACAGGATTTCATTGTAAGGATTAAATTGTAACCGATAGTAAAATATCAGTGTGATATTAATTTAGAAAACCGTGTTAACTATTTACCTTGTCGCCAGCTAGGATTCTGAAACTGTCGATAACTTGTTCAGCCGTATCTGTGTCTGTGGATTCCCTTGTCATGAAGTCCAAGAACGAATCGAATGATACGTAACCTAAAAACGAAAATATATATTGAGTCATGTATGGTTCTGGTAAATTCATGGAGGGTTTTTCTTATAGGCTAACTATGTTTCAGCCTAGGGCCTCAAGAACAAGACGGGGTTACATTCAAGTTGTTAGGAAATTTAAAATTAAACTATTCTAAAAACAGTGAACACTAAACCGCTGGACCGAAAGTAAGGAGAAATTCTACGCATATGACTACCTAGCTGTGTCCGCAACTCCGTTCGCGTGGAACTAGAATTTTATTTAATCATTTTCATAAAATGTTGAAGCGATGATAGCTCAGTGGTAGTGTGCACGACTTCGCGTCGAAGAACGTGGGTTCGAATCCAAGCACCTACAATGAGCTTGAGCTTTCGGTGAAGGAAAACATCGTGAGGAAACCATAGCATGGTGGTAGGGCTTTTTCTAATGCCCGCCTGGGTAGCTACCACCCTCAAGTTGTAAACCTGCCGCCAAATACCAATAAGTGTGTTCCGGCAGCAGCACTTGAGAGCCAGTTCCACCACAGGTTTAGCGTGACTACCAACTTGGGCCGTATTGTCACTTAAGATCAGATGAGATTATGGCCATAACGCTAAACCTTAAGTATAAAAAAAATATATATATATATATAGCCTATGTTACTCAGGGCTAATGTAGCATTCTAATGGTGAAAGAATTTTTGAAATCGGTCCCGTAGGTCTTGAGTTTATTCGTTACAAACAAAAATACAAATCTTTCCTCCTTAAATATTATTAGAATAAATAAAAAATTATAAAAATGTATTGGTTAAGATAAACGTGAGAGGTGAAAGGGCGTCATAAGTGGAATAATCTAGAGCGCCTCTTTACATCTAAATCTGGTCCTGGGTAAAGTGTTTATAATTTGAAGTGCGATAGATGTCGTAGTGTGGCATTATCTTAAATAGACTAGAGATATCTTACTGTTCTAAATAATTATCATAATTAAATAAGTATATAATAATGGAATCATAAAGGAGATATCGTACAATGTGTATAAGAAAGTAATATTCTAAAGTACTATTATACGGTCGTGGACTTTTTTTTTTAATCAAAGGTATACTACCACGCATACACTTTTCATTTTATTAGAATACAATAGGCGTAAATAGATTTCTTTAGATTTTAAAAGAATTGACAATCTCCGTTACTAAAATGATATTGTCGCATGAAAGCAAAATAATGTGTTTATATTACAGTTTAAAAAGTTGTTAATAATTGCAATAATTTAGTATGTATACAACTTATGTTTGAGATCAATCTTACGTCTTGTATTTAAAAAAATGCGCAAATCACAATTTCGAAGGCAAATTCGGCTTATGAGCTTACTGGATTAATCGTAAATTACATTGAAATTACATAAATGTATGCATTACCCGTGTTGTTGGGGTCGACGACGGCGAGAATGCGTTGGAAGTCGAGTTCTCCTTGCCTGTCTTTGCCAATGCTGTAGCCCAGAGACACCAAGCACGACTTCAGCTCCTCGGGTAACAGACGTCCTGTGGATATGAATAAATGTACACTTTATGCCATATTACCTATAACATAATATAATATGTAAGCAAAAGCTAATTGTTAACTATAGATTTGATACAGTAATCAAAGCAGATCTGAGTGTAGAACACGATGATTGTGTTTATGTACGTATGGTTTTATACTTCCCAGGAGTGAATATCTAATCTTAGTATATCTTAGTAATCTCAGTAGTCTGTACGGAAGCCGCGTCAAGGGACGCGAGTTCGAATCCACCTACAATGAGCTTGAGCTTTTAGCGAAGGAAAACATCATGATGAAACCATAGCGTAGTGGTAAGGCTTTTTCTTATGCCTACCTGGCTAGCTACCACCCTCAGGTTGAAAATCTGCCGCTAAATACAGCAGAACCTCTATAACTCGAATATCAAGAGAGACGGCAAAAAATTCGAGTTATAGAGTTTACGACTTATAGAGAATGGAGGTTTTGGTGTTTGAAGCGAAGTGAACAAAACATTATTTCGACATTTGGAGGTTTTTAACTTATCGAGGTTCTACTGTACTTACCGGTGTTACCCGACAGTTGCTCTTGAGAGCCAGTCTCTCTACTAGGCTTAGCGTGTGTACCATCTTTTGCTACATCACAACTTAACATCAGATGAGATTAAGGCTATAACGCTAAACCTTAACAATAAAAAAAAAAAATAAGAGATATCCGCCAAAATCAGCAACATGGCTGTCGCACCCCTGGTTTTGCAGCTGTCCATAGTCGACGGTAACCATTTATCATCAGATGGGCCAGTCTGCCTGTTTGCTATACTCATTAGTATATAAAAAATTAAGTATCCTAATAAGATTTGGCGGTATTACTTACCGGTGCGGTTTTTGTCGAAATGGTTGAATGAAGCGCGGAACTCGGTGAGTTGTTCCTGGGTGATACCCTTAGAGTCGCGGGTCAAGATCTGGTTCTCCACCTCGTTGATAGTGCGGTTGATGGATGTGAGTAGCTGTTCCCAGCCCACGCGAAGAGTCTCCATCGTGTATTGCGAATACCTATAAAGCGATAATAGATCAGTTGGTAGTGTGTATGGACGCCGCGTCAATGGGCGTGAGTTCGAATACCTGCAATCAGCTTGAGCTTCCGGTGTGGAGAACATCGTGTTGAAATCATAGCATAGTGGTAGGGCTGTATTTAATGCCCATCTTTTTTCCCCCTTAAGTTGAAGATCTGCCGCCAAATATCTATAGGTGTGTTCCGGCAGTTGCACTTGATCAACTTCCTCCACTAGGCTTAGCATGTCCACCATCTTGTGCCACATCGTCACTTAACATCAGGTGTAATTGTGGCCGTAACGCTAAACCTATCAACTATAAAAAATATAATGGTAATGGATAGATAGAATCGACTTAATGACATGAAATCGAATGAATAGGCACAGCATGGTCATCCAGTTCTAAATTATGTTTAAACTTTCATCAAGTTCATAGAAAAATTAGTTTATAAGTAAGTTTAAGTCGCACAAGCAAACGGATAGACAAAAAACTTAAATAAATATAGTGGACAGTTTCGTATTAATATAGATATTGACCTGTTCTCGAAGATCATGCCCTCTTGGACGGCTTGGTGGATACGTTCGAGTTCTTCGATGTGTGGTTTGTACGCGTAAACGCCTGCTTCGTATTCCTTGAGTCTGCGGAGCTGGTCTTCCAAAGAGCCCTAAAATGTGTTACACTTATGGTATATTTACAGTGTAAGGTCTTACAGAGGACTTGTCACTGGCATCTATTTCTGCTTGAAGGTAACAATGATAGTGTACGAGACATCAATCTCGTACACTATCCTTATCCGTAAATCAATATCTGTATATAAAATTGTGTTCCAATTTTAGTACCAATATTTATATGTAGAGTTGTTTGTATACCGTTATTTTTTCTAAGTTTTTTAAAAGATTTTATGCCATATGCACCTATTGACCTCACAATAACATAGTCCTGACATTTTTTTACAAATAATATACAATGCTCTTGAACAAACCAAATGCCTCAGTAGTAAATTTATCTTCCAATACTTTGTTCCATATTCCAATGTCTAGTCTGTTCAAGCCTAAGGCACTTATTTAGTAACGTCAATTTTGTTCGAACCGAACACGATTCATAAGAACATTATGATGAAATCAGTTTGGTGGTAGGGCATTTTGTAATGCCTGGCTGTCTAGTCATCACCCTCAAGTTGAAAATCTGTCGACAAACACCAATAAGTGTATACTCACAGCTGAAGTTGAGAGCAAGTCCATACAATAGGCTTAGCATTGTTTTTTAACAGTAGATGGCCAAAACTCCAAAGTTATAAATTATAAAATATATACAAAAATAGATTGTTATATGCGGCTATTAATAGTTTTTTATTTCTTCCTTTAATAGTTGATTCATACCTGCAGACCCATGCCGATGGCGGTGACGGCGTCCATCTGCCTTTCGATCCAGGGCCCCACGGCGTTTGCTTTTTCGGCGAACTGGCGCCTGAGGCTCTCGTTGTTCTGCTGTTTGCGTAACTCGGCAGCCAGTGTGGCGTCACGTTGTGGCACCAACTGCCGCACGTCAGACCATTTGCGGTTCAATTCCTGGAATTATACAAAATTGTTTTTATCATTTATAATAGTATCACCAGTAGTTCAAATGAATTACTGTTGAGTGAAAGTCTGTTCTTGATGTAAGGTACAAGAATTCAATAATACGCCAGCTTTTTCAATAATGTAAGGAATATTCCTAAAGATCTTTATATTTACTATAAGCTGATGATGTAACTAATTTTAGTTAGTAAGTATATGCAAATAAAAAAAAATCGTTGATAAATGACGGGCTGAAATCTGTGCACGTCGAAATTATATATTGTTATTATAAACCTCACGACTATCATAACAAATACTTTCTTGATAATATAGAGTACATACTCTGTGACTAATGCGTCCATAAAGGAAAGATATCATCGAAAGAAATTATAAGATTCTGTAACTGAGAAATCGGTAAATGATCTCTGTCTGAACGATATCTGTACTTGAGCTGTCGGACCCGTAAAATGTTTCCACCATTCGTAAAAGTCACAGCCAAATAAATTTTTGCTGGGTTATTAAAACGACTAAGATTTCTAGAGCTCTTTGGGAAAGAGGTGTTTAAGATTGACATCGCGTTTACTATCTGGTCATTTAGTTATTTACTATCTTTGTTGCGGTAACCAAAGGTCTGTAGACAGTTGATAGGTACTTACGTGTGCAGTAAGTGTGGTGTAAGGATTCTCCAAGCCACCAGGAATCTGGTGCTGCTTCACAATAGCTTCGACCTGGTGTACCAAGTTTACTATCGCCTGAAATAATTCATTTTTAAATCTTTAGCTTTATTATTTTCATTTCTAGTGAATTCTCTACATTTGAAACTTTCTGAACCTAAAGTTGTGTGATGCTCTGATATTGGTTATATACCTGGTACTCCTTGTCAGCTTCACCGAGAGTGGCCTTGAAGCGAGCATGTGCATCCATAAGACCCGAGATTTCTTCGATGGTGTGCACGATGAACATGTCGACGAGATCCTCGCGGGTCCCATCCAACCTTTAATAAGGAATGAGGATAAGCTTGAGTAGAAAAATTACTACATTTTGATATAGTAATTCTGGCAATAGCCTAAGCCGAGGATCGGCCACTTCATGGCTCCCTTGTGCTCGTTGACTCGAGCTAAGTGCCTTAGTACTCCACTCTAAAGCTCGGTTAAGCTGTAATACCCTTAAGGCTAACAGCATACGTCCAATCGAAAAAAAATATGATAACGGAGTATGTACTATCACAAAGAATAAGTATTGTAGCTGTGCAAGGTTAATTAAAATTGTGACTTGACTTGATGAAAATTCCTTAATTATATTGGCTTTCATTGAGTCAGTACATAGATATGTACATATATGTTATAATATGACAAAAATCATAGTTCAATAAAGAGATAAATAAAAAAATTGGTAAAATTCCGTGGAACACGTGCTTAGGCGCGAATGTTTATTATACAAAATCGTTTTATGTTTAGAAAAGATATCTAGAGTGTTATAATAAAACAAATGATTTAACTTACGAGGATGCAAATTTAAGAGCTCTCTTGAGTTGAGATCGTGTTTGGAACAAGCTACTGGAGCGGAGACTTGAAAAAGTTTGTTGGAAGTGTATCCATGCGGTAAATAAGGGATCGGTTTCGATGATCCATCATATTTGAGAGAGGTCTGTATTATGCAGTAGGTATACTGCAGACGTGACTGAATATAGTGAAACATTTTATGAATGTGTCGTTGTTTGTGCAAGGAAATGAAATGTTGAGTGAAAGAGGTGAGGAATAGATTCGAACCAGTTGTTGAAGGGAGCAGCACGCTTGGCGAACTCGAGGTGCAGGAGGTCGATCTGCTCAAGTACGCGTTCGGCGTCGTCCAACGCGTGGCGGCGGCGCTGGGTGAGTGCGCCCAGCCGGTCCCATTGCGAGCAGATTCGCTGGCAGCGCGCATTCACGCTCGCTACTTCATGGTACTCCAAAGTGCTGTCAATTAACAACTTTCATTACTTTTTAAAGTTAAATTTTCTTTAGTTGTACTGAACACTTTATTTTATGGATGTTGATTGAGATTAAGCTAAACCGCTCGGCTATGTGATGATATTTCGAGTATAGTCAGCTAGAGTTGACTAAGGAAAAAGAAGATATCGACGTTGGAAAGCATAAGTATCATATCTTGCAAAAATATGAATACAAGTTATATGTATACATCATTTGTAACAGATAAAAACCGCATCGAATGAAATGAATGTTTTTCTCAAATGAAATGAAAATGTGTTTGATCCAACATAAGAAAAACGGTTATTGTTTTTAAAATATGAATTTTTGAAAAAAAAAAATTCTAACTCTCCAGATTAGTTTAATTTTGCAAGATATAACAAATATGTTTTCAAAGGTCGATATAAACAAGGCGTTACTACTATACTCACTTGACGAGCGTTACATCACAGAATATTGCACTTCAGTTGCATTTAGTATTCACATAAATACCTTATGTGCCGTGATAATACGTATTATTTAATACGTTATAATTGTATTTCGTATTATAAATTTCGCCTTGATGAAGCTTTCACTTCTGTCGTGCGATCTTAAGCACATACCGTAGAATCACGTTTTTTATGTGTTGCTAATTAAGTTAGGTTTAGTATTTTACGACCGGCTGCCTGCCCGATGGCAAAGGTCTTTAGGATGTTGTTCCTACCACTGCTACTATTTTTACTATATAGGTTTATCTAACAGTGATGTGAAGAACATGCTTGTTTATTATCATAGTTATTTTTTTTACTAACTACATTTACATACATACATATGTGTGTTTCTCATAACTAATATATCCAATTATTTGCTACGAAATATTCATTAGTTATCGCGTGGAATAACCGATACAAATAAATATAAAAAAGTGATGTTTACAGCCTTGTATTGCATGACAATAAAGAGTTACAACTTCTATTTTAATGCGTTTGGCAAGATGGCACAAATATACTTTCTTGACTTACTTAAGCTCTTGGGCAATGGCAGCGATTTGCTCGACGCGGTCTTGGTGCGCTGCGAGGTCGGACTCAAAAGCCTCGTGCTTCTTCTTCAAGGCCTTGATGTCATTAAGCTTGCATTGCCTGAAGTCTTGAGACTGCAGCATTTCCTCCTTGCCTATGCAATATGAAAACACATTTAGTGTAAAACTTATCATAAGCAATATTCCTTCTATAAAGAGATGTAAAATTTATTAAGTTTGAAAGTTCGTAAGAGGGGACATTTTTAGAACTTTTCTTTTTTAAGTAAAAGTTATGTTGAAACGATGTTTTTTTGGTCATGGTTTTTATGTATGGTTGGTATGTAAACAGTTTTAAAGTTAACTGATTACGAATTTGGAGTAAACATACCCCTAGTCCAGTCTTCGTGAATGTCAGCTTTGTGCTTGAACTTCTGGGCGAGGTATTCAAGACGCTCAAGGCGCATCATCTCGCTTAGAAGCCACTCCTCAAACGCCTTTTCAGCGATTTCCAAGCCTTTCCATGCTTGAGCGATGTCCTGTCCATGTGAAAGAGATGTATGCCAAAGAACGGTAAAAAGATATACACTATAAATAAATGAAATCCCTAAGTATTACCGATAGTAAAAGAATTTTCAAGTAGATATCCCAGTCGAGTCACATTTTTTACTTAGAAACATATGCTAACCCTTGCCTATATATGTACTTATAATTTATATTTCTGAATTTAGTGTGTCTATATAAAATACGTGTTTTATTTGTTTTTTTTGGCTTTTGATCAGGCCTTTGGAATATGCTAAAATAATTGTCGCAAAAAATATATTTACAGTTTCGAAAACAGATAGCAATCTGAACTTATTGTTTTTTATGATAGGAATATTAATCAATAAAAATATTGAATCTGCCTTACTGGTGAGAGTTAGCAGTACTCTGGGGTCGTGTAAAAGTCGTACTGTCTTTTATTTTGTTCAAGTATAAGCTTCTTACAACTCAAGTTCTACACCCAATATGTTTGTATATAAAACTAGACCATTTTCTTTTTAGTTAACTACCTATTATTTATGCTAGGGACATCGTTAAAAATATTAACATCCTAAAATTTGGCCCGTAACTTTTTATAGGTGGCCCGTACTTGTTCAAGTGGTTGCGTTAGAGATATAAAATTTGGTTCTCAAACATTTCATTACATACATTAATAAACAAAACCGTATTTAAAGAATTGACTCTCAAGATAATAAAGTGTGGGATGGTTTTTTTTTATTTACAGAAAATGTAGAAACAGGGTTTCTATACGCGATAGGGACTGATAGAGTAAGATAGAAATAATTTTCAAGTCGTTACTTACAGATACCATCTTGCCTTCAGTGGGCATGTAAGCAGGGCGGTTGCTCAAGCGAAGCTTGGTTTGGAGGGTATTGAAGTTGGTCTCCAGCTTGGCTTTTTGTTCTACACGTGGTGGCTTGTGCTTACGCCTACAATTCCACAAATTGAGCCATTTTCAAATGATATTCACAATACTTTAGAAATAAAGGCATTTTTATATAAACTTCGGCAATTATTAAGTAGGTCGTATTCTGAAATTCTAAGAAGTGAGTATTCAGTAGATATTAGCGTTGATACTACGTAACACATACATACTTTACTAACGTTGTTGGACTGATTTAAGAAATTGTAGACTGTGGTCAAAATGCAGATCTTATAAATTATGTATTTTAAAAAAGTCAACTATTTTATTACCTGTAAGTACGGTAGTCTTCTAGTTTCTTCTGGCAACCCGCAAGCGAGTTGTCGGTCTGGCGGCTGTTCAGCCATGGCATAGTACGCCGGATCCAGTCCAGAAGCTAAGAAAAAGTATTTATTTTATTACTAGTTTGGTAAAATAGCTATACTGTATGAGTTTCAGTACAACATCGTATAGAGTAAAAGTTTATAAGACGCCGATTAACAGTAGCTATAATCAAACTGATTAATAAACACATACCACGGTCAATATCCATAGATCTTGAATCCTAATGAGTAGAAGTGAAAAAGATCTTAATAATTTTACCCAATGTTTGTCGGGAGGTATTGAAATAGCAATTTTAATTTAAAATTCGTTGACTTAAAAAATATTTGGCTGTGAGTTCAAAATGTTTAAAACACATATCGCAGCTAGATTGAGATTGAAAATTTAATGATTAACGTTAGTGTTAGATAACATTAGTTAATTAGCTTTGTGATAATTTTATATGTTTCAGTTGTTTAATTATAAAAATACCTATGTTGATATAAAACTAATTTAAACAGATTTTATCGCGGTTATTTATTAAGCTTTTCAGCTTTCGTGGTCACGGGGTGGACTGAGATGTAGCTTGTCCAGAAAAGGAACTTTTCTTATAATTCATAAATAACCGCGATAAAATCCGTTTAAATTAGTTTTATTTCGATGAATAACATTCGCGTAAACATAAGAAATCATTAAGTACCTATGTTGTACAAAACTACTGTATATAGTAAAACTAACTATGCGAGTGCCTCTGGTATTATAAATAAAAGAAGTAAAATAAATGTATTTTATTTATACTTACGTCACTAGCGAGACGCTCATACTCTTCCATGAGGCGTTCGTTCTCCTGGTTGACTTTGAGAACTTTGCAAATGCGGTTCGCGGCGGTCTCAGCCTATAATCATTAATTATATTAATTACTCAGCAATTATCTGAACTTATTGCCATTTATATAAGCATAAACGAGAAATAAGCAACATGACAAGAGAAATGTACGTGTTTGGTCTATTTTATCCCTAGACCCATATTGTAGCGATTTGTTTTTTGGGTCTTTGTTTACACTACCATGCGGCGTTACGATTATATCTATGGTATAGATCAGTGGTCGGCAACTTTCTCATGCAAAATAGCCAAATTTAGACAATACACAATTGAAATTGATTCAAAGAGCCATTTTTTATCTTTAGCTTTGCTTGGAGCCATTATTACTGGAATAATTTGGATTAAAACTTCACTCTCGAGCTTGTCTTTGTTAAATAAGTATTTGTTTAACTAACAGTAAATTAAATAAAATTTGGTATCTTACTTTAAAAAAGTTGATGTTTCCTTAAAAATATAACTAGTCAAATAATATAAAACGTATTATTAAAAGTAATTACAAATACTCCAGTAATGTGAACATTGACCTTGCATTTTCTTGGAAAGTAAATAAAGTAAAATTATTACTTGTCTACTATACAAGGTAAGATAATAAGAAATATTCCGTGCCTGAACTAAACATTTCGTGAAAGAGCCACAGCCGAGGAGTCAGAGAGCTGCATACAGCTCGCGAGCCACTGTTTGCCGACCACTGGTATGGATATATGAGTTAGTTTGTACAAACCTTTTGAGCACCAGAGAAGCAATGGTAGTACGAGGATACGTATGTCATGACGGCTCTCTCGTCCGGCATCGCCGTGTTCTGGAGATCTGACAAGCGGCACGCAAGCGACACAGTGTTAGTTTCCATGCGATGTTCGATGTATTATTTAGAGGAATGTTTGTATATGAATCTACTATGTTTTTTTAATGTAGGATTTAAATGTGGTTTTGAGGAAATACAAGTTGTTGCACCTATATACCAGGTTTTCATTAAATCTTGAATCTATAAAATCGAAAATACGAAGAGAATTGATAAACGTTAACTGTATGCATTTTTTTTAACTATGTAATTCTAGGTGAAATAAAGTTAACAAAAATTCCTATATATTTTAAACATTACAGGTAAAGTTAACAATAAAGCTTATATCTATGCTTATTATTATAGTTAAAATTAAATATTTAACAAATAATTTTGGCAATGGGAACATCTGGGAGCAAAAAAATTTTTAGGCTTTTTGTGAAAAATCCTTCGGGATAATAGGGTATGGAACGAAAGTTGATTTGCACTGTATTTAAGAAACAATTACTGGATACATGAAATTAAGATGATCCATATAGTTTAGGAAAGCCAGAAGATTCTGCATCGGCAGAGAAGGCACTCAAATCATGCAATTTTAAGTGGACACACAAAGGCCTAGTGTTAGGAGCGCGGATATCAAACACAATAATTGGTGATAGCGCTGCACATGGCGGCCATTTTGTTTTTGTACCTGTTGCGCGCCTTGGAAGGCGTGGTAGTAACACGACACATAAGTCATTATGGCGCGCTCGTCCGGCTTTGGCGTGTTTATCAGGTCTGCAATATCCAGTTATGTCATTTTTTGTTGCATATTAATTGTAAATAAAGTTATATAATAATCATGTCTTATAAATTATTGAAGCGATCTTATTTTTTTTTCACTGGCAATGTACATAATTTTTATACAAATTTTAAAGCTGGTTATAAGAAATGGCACTAGTGATTTACCGTCAGGATCCAACATGCGGGGGATGTCAAGGTATTTCTCGGCGACATCAAAAGCCGTGTTCAGGTTCTCGAGAGGATTATCCTTAGACAGTTTGCTATAATCGATAAGGTCAGGTCTGTGCCGATGGATCAGAGCACAGAAAGCCAAACCGTCCTTGAATGACAGATGGAAGTTCTGAACATTGACGTTCTTGTACGGTGCGGTCTTACGTTGGCACCAGAGTAGCAGACCTTCCTGTAGAATCAAACACATGTTGTTACGTATTTATGCAATTTAGAAATACAATAAAAATATACGAAGTGTAAATATAACGTGAAACTTTTCCTATGTTAAGGTACCACGTCCTTCATCATTATTTTGGACCACGGCATTTTAGTTCTTACTGGATGGTGATAGTTTGAAAGTAGCTGTTTAAATGTTTCAATTTTTCAATATTAGCTCATTTCATTATATCTGAGTTATGGCATCTAGATGAACTTCGAGTACCTATTTCTTGAATATTTAGATTACAGAAGACAATGGTCTTAATATTTGATCATCAAACAGAAAAGTGCAATGTTCTCAGATCATTTCACGGGTAAAACAAACTGTGTAATGGAAATTACTGTTTGGTTTTCCAAAAAACTTACTGGCTTATATGACCTCGTCATAGTTGCTCAAGAGTTTTTTTATGTATTACCTTAGCGGTCATTTCTTCCACAGAGATGTCCTGGATGGCGAACCTCAGGATAATTGTCCAAATCATACCCAGAGTCATTTTAAGGTTGCCATCAACGATTTCTTCGGCACCGATTGACACCAATTTTACACCTAAAACACATTATATTCACAATGATATCATTAATGGGAATGACGTGAATCAACTGATACAAAAACAAGATGGTATCATCATACCAAATACGGGGCCGTATTAGATAGCATGACTAGAGTATTAATAACTACTACGGCACAGCTTTTACACGCCGGAATTTGTAGCATATTTAATTTGATTTCTTAGTTTTATGGGTAGTGGAAGGTCTGCCGTAATGATTGTTTAAATGTTTTATCATAATACTATAAATTTTTGCCAACCAGCACTTATTATGTGACGCGATATATTTTTTGAGAAAATTTACAAAATAATGAATATATTTCAGAAAGCAAATAATTCGTTTGACAATGTCTTTAAAAGTCTTTCAGAATTAACATCAGAACATACTGAGAGTTTACTGATTGTACGTAGATATAGTAGATTTTCTTATACATAGGTATCTGTTAGTTATTCTTAAATATGTCTTCCAGCGTTCTTGTCACTAACGATCCAGGCCTATATTTATGATTGTCCATAAGTTCTAGTTATTTTAACGGTTACAGAACTCGATTCTTGTGACATACGTACAGTTAACTCGTAAGGGCGCATGAGTTACCATCTACGTCTACCACGCAGCATAGAATACTGTAAATTTAACTGTTCTTTAACATCCAACGATATATTTATAGAAGTTTGTATACAAGAGTTTGTTCAGACATTTAGAAGTTTTACTATTTTGAGTGAGACCTTACAGTTAAAACATAATGCAATATCTTGGTGCGGTGTACATATCTAAATAAAATTATTCTAGATTTTTATGCGATAGATTACGTTTCGTTAAATTTCTAAGTACATTATTTACATAAGATTCGTATATATCTATACTGTTCAATACTGTTATCTCTGACCGTAGTCTAATCAATATTAACGTCAATGCACTAATGACGCAAACTTGATGCTAGGTTTTGACAGCAAAATAAAGAGAACTTATTTAGTGAAGTAATTTTTAATTGGAGGAAATCGAATTGGTAAATTCAGTAATGTTTTTATTTAAGACCACTAAGACTTATGGTAGAAATACGAGATATTGGTAGTAATAAAAATATTGATTAACCTTTTGAAGCTATGAAGTCCAAAGCTTTGTTGACGTTGGCGATCTTATGGAAACGCATTTTGCCACGGTCCGGCTTAGGCAGGGTCTCGCCGGAGATGACCTCCAGGAGTAACATGAGCTTCAACCCATTGCGGAAGTCTTCATCGATGTTTTCGATTCCGGTACCGGCTTTCCTCAAGTGACTGTTGCACCAAGCCGTAAAGGTCTGAAACCAGACACAATGTTTAATTAATAAATTATTTCTTTATAGTCAAGCAAAACTAAACCATTATTACCTACAATTTTTTTGAAGAAGACACTTCAGAGAAGTTGCCACAGTCTGCCAGTTCAGTTTATTTTTCTTTCACATTTCTCTTAGCATTTTCAGTAATTATCTATATCTTTGTTTAACTAAAAATACTTAAAGCGCTATGATACGTGTGTAATAGGTTGTATAACATGAAACCTTAGAAATACTATTGCATTCTTGCTATGCTAATAAGCGTTTTAAATAGGTTTATTGTTATTCAAAAGACAACGAGGCGATTGTATACATGACTAAATTTTTAGCACAGAGAGTTAAATAATAGATACTATTACTACGTCTCCGTATAGTCATAATAACTGTAGAAATATAAGATAGCATTACATGCAGATGAAACGTAATTGCCGAAATTTAAAACTTTAAAGTAAATATTTATTGCAATAGTGTAATAAAATTTGAAGAGTTAAGTTTGGTTTAATCAATGAGACACGAATAGAGTTCTATAGAAGCAATAATAATCAATACTGCAGTTGCATAAGGGGGAACGAAATACGAGGGGTCCGACCCTTACGGTGCCAAAATGTGCGTTTTGCTACTAGCACATGCAGTTCGAACGGACATAGTCAAATATTGATGTGTGAAGTTGCATATTTTGTGTATGAGCTATATGGTATATGAATAATTCATTTTCTCTATCAAGCTTTTAAGATCTACTATAATAATGAAAAGACAAGGTGAAATAACGATGACAACCGTAATAGTGTATAGATAGGTATAGTAGGTTTGATAGGAGATATCTTTTATGTAATTAAAGTAGAGAAATAGGTATAACATGGGTCCTGATATAAGTGACATAAATGATCACTACAATTTGTAGAAGATTAACAAATACCAAAGTATGCAATCAGAAAATCCTGTTTTTATTTGTTGCAATTTTATACATTTTAAGTGATTTAGCAAATTGGTCGGAAACTGGTTGGATATCGTTGATTATACCAACGTCGTGTTTATAATTTTAAACGTAGAAACTACAAACATATATAAAATATAATAAACATTACATAAAGACTATATACAAATGAATCTATTTTAA
Source organism: Actias luna (assembly GCA_039707435.1). NCBI lineage: Eukaryota > Metazoa > Arthropoda > Insecta > Lepidoptera > Saturniidae > Actias > Actias luna. The sequence continues at coordinate 6,838,779 of JAZHAC010000002.1, read as the reverse complement.
GTGAAAATGCTCGCTCAAATATGTATTGCAAGTTTCAAAACCTGCTTAATGTAATACAATTTGAATATAGTCAAATGGTAGGTCATAGAAACATTAATACAAGCTTTATATGTCGTCAACAAAAGAACGTCAATGGACTGCCAAATATATAATTGTTGTCCCTAAATGTATATCGGGACATAAATGGCGCTCCTATAAACTGCAGACAGCCAAACAGATTAGTTCCGGAGGTAGCGTCAAGGTCAGCTATCTTGATAAATAGAATTTAATCCATTCAACAAAGGCTGCGATCGCGCTTCGTTGCAAATCTGCTGTCGTTCACAATTCAACAAAATCGCTTATACGCAATTTACTTTTTTACACTTTAGCGTAATTGCAGTATGGTATTTATATGCATATGTATTCGAATGATTATTACATTAGAATGAATATACATATAGCATATTTCTATCTAGTTAACACACAACCCAGGTATAAAGAAAGGGAAGACGTGTAAAAATTCTATCGTATTTTTAAACTGAAACCATGACATTAAGGAACTATTATTATATTATTAATGAGAGATATTTTTCGTCACATATACCACAAATATCACGATGATTCGAGGTGAGACAAGATGCCATCACCACGGAACAGTGACCAAACTGCATTCTCAAATTGTAGCGAATGAATCATCTTTGGAACTCGACTTGGCAAAGGACAGAAATTAATAAATACCATCTCGTGACCTACAGTATGCGGGTTAAGGTACATATAAATTACTATCTTTTTAAATGTCAGCAATTATATAAATGAGATTAACGATTTTATAATGGCACGATGCGAGAGGTATATAATTTGATTTTATTGTTGCTTAATATCGTTTAATAATTGTTTTCATTTATCACTTTCATTTATTTTTCATTGAATAAGTGAAGAACTATAGATGTATGGCATAATATTTCCTTATCGTATATTTACATTAAAAAGATTCTTTAGTAAAATAAACACTATGGTAAGTGTTCCAAATAGGGCGATCTAAATTCAGTGAATATATGACCTATGACTGACATTACCCAGCCATCGGATTTGAAAAAAAAAATCATAATTTAAATAAATATTATGTGAATAAAACGTTAAGGTACAGTCATGTGTACACCCGGAATAGTCAAAGTAGAAAAATGCTCATGTAATGTTATTTTAAATAATTATCTAAGAAAAGATTCACTATTAGTATACCAATTACAACTGCCCACTTTCACTATCACGGAATTGTTTTGATTATATTACATAATATTGTTTTCGTATTTTAGGAGTATGAAATTATTCAGGCAGATTGGTTTCGATCAGATTGTATTCTAGCTTATATTCTATATCTATAACAACGATGAATGAATATTGGCGCTATGATCATTGGTAGTCACCGTTGAGATTTCTCAACACGCATTCACTAGCCAAGTAGTAAATAAACAAGAAATATAATACGACTACAGTCACATAAATATGAAATGTTCGACCTAGTGTTTACGGGAATATCGACGTCCCTGAGACAAAGCACATATCCTGACCTAGAATATGAAAATACTTTAACGTTACCTTGCGACTATTATCACGGTCGGAACCGTTCTAAAATAATCTCGCAGGTGTGGACATCGAAGTTATTTCGAATGAGGGCTGCGGCTGTAAAGTTGCCTCTTACCTACTCATTGGGATTGAGATAATACTATCAACGATTAACGTCGTATGTCAGAAGCACGAAAGGTTTGTTGTATTTCAAGGCGAGTACAAGGTTATACGTGGACACGTTTGGGTTATTGTTGTTCCAGCTGATAAAGTGATCGCTTCATAAAATGACTATTAATTATACAGGCGAGGCGGCGGGCTTAATACAATTATTGCTAATTATTTACTGTATGGCTAAGACTGTATAATATAAGTATGGATATTATAATAAATTAATGGGAAATAAGGTAACCATGGCCAACATACATTAATTAATAGATATTTCAGTAAACTAATATTTTCATTATTACCTACATCATTAATATAATTTCAATACATACTTATAATCATTTTGTTGAAGTGGCGAGTGTTCATAACAAGCCAATTTCCGTGAAGTAAATGAAAACATCTTAATGAAAGCGTAACATACTGGTAGGACTCTACAATTGGTAGAGCATCTAATGTTTGTCTGGTTACACAAAATATTCAAGACGAATAGGCGAAGAATCGGTGTATTCCAATAGTTGCTTTGGAGAGGAAATCTCTAGTAGATTTAGCTTAGTATCATCATGGTCTACATCACCACTTGACACTAGGTAAAATAAAAATAAAATCATACATTTGAGGAGAAAACCTTTAAGTTGATCTTTCACTATTATTTCAATTTTTCCATCTACTTATTTTAAGTTCAATACTCAATTCAAATAATTTTGGTATGGTACATCTCACTGAGTCCTATGGTATGGCCATTAGATATATTGCATTCACGATTGAAACTGTCACGAGAGCAAGTTATTGAGATGATTGAGAAAGGTCGTAACAATCATCTTGTTAATATTATTTGTTATTACAATAATGTTGTTTAATTTTGTTTTAGATATGTTATAAGGCAAATCAACGAACTATAGTTAATATAAGGTCACGCTTACTTATTTTCTCTGGATTATTCGTATAAGTATACGAGTTTATGTATATACATAAAAAAATGTCTGGAAATCTGATATTCCACAAATTAGTCAGATTTATTTTGTATATTTTGTACATTATTTTATTATTCAGTATATTTTTTTAATGGATCATTCAAGAGAATTCGTTATTTTGACTTTTAAAAAACGTGAACTTTTAATAATGAGCACGTGGAATTAATTAATTAACGTTTAAATTTTATTTAGTTATTATAAAATCATAGAATACTCAATTCTGGTTTCTAATGGCTGGAATTATGCTGGAAGACATAGTTTAGAACTATAAGCTCACAGGTTGCGTTCCGGTTACATATCTATGAATGTTTGATGATAAAACATACTTCGCATGATTTAAAAATAATTTGATAGAGTTGAACATTCGTATGACATAGTCATGGAACTTAAACAGAACAAAACAGGGAAGAAAGTTCCTTTAGTACCTGTCATGCTACATTGTCAAAATCTTATAATATTGTTACCTTGGCGATGTACACCATGATTTAAGCTATTTTAAATAAAATTACTGAGCTGATGAAACCCTATGATTTAAAGACCAAAATCCCTAAAAAACAGCCTTAGTGCAGTAAAATATTCGCAATGCGGCTGTATTTTGTACTTAACAAATTTATTAGTTTTTATGTCCGAGGTACATATGCATTGTAAATGGAGTATTCATTAGGTATAGTGTTCAAATCGGATATCAAACTATGCAGAACTTTTTGCATATTCTCTAGGAAATTAATATATATTACGCTGTTTTAAACGTCTAGTTAGAAAGCTATGTATTACAACCTTTATTTATCTCGAGTAAATAACATTCTGTCAGTCTAGTTATGATTTATGAAATATGCATATAGAGTGCCAAAGTGCATTTTAAAACACACGTTCGTTGCCAGGTAAAGTTTGGCAACGATCAATATAATAAACAAATTGTGGTAATGACCATTGGTAAAAACAAAGACGAATGTTTATGTTCCGAGAGTGATTTGGTGTATTAAATATAAATTTGTTTTCCTCTTCATTTACCTATTTATTCAAGAGGAATACACAATTTGATGTAATTGGTAAATTTTAGTTGCAATATGTAAAATTTGGGGCTCTCTCAACAATAGGATACACACTATGTCGGAAAAATAGTCGTTGAATGTATAGATTATTCATACTGTTTTTAATACGTAGATCATAATGTATGTAGTTATTGCCTATCTGTCTGAATCCCGAACCTTTAATGTGGCCACCGTTATATGAAGTAAAATATCATAAAGCAATGGAAAATCTGGTGCCTAAATGTTTATTAATTTTGGTTTTTTTAATGTCCGACCGTTGTTTATTATTTATAATTAAGGTTTAGCGTTATGACCACATTCTCATCTGATGTTAAGAGACGATGTAGCCCAAGATGGTGGACACTCTAACCAAGTGACTTCGTGGAGGAACTGGCTCTCAGGTGTAACTGCCGGAACACACCTATAGGTATTTGGCGGCAGATTTTCAACTTGAGGGTGGTAGCTAGCAAGGCCGACATTATAAAAAGTCCTACCACCATACAAACTACGTATCAGTATATAATTGTAACTGTACTATTGAGGCTGTTATCATTCTAGGTGTACTTTGTTCGCAAATAAAGACAATATCGTGACTCTACGAAGTGTTAACTGTACTGTACTCATTAGGAAATTTAAAAAAATCTGAACAAATATTAAAAATTGTTAAATAGAGTTATAATCGAAGGATTATATGAGACAAAGCGTTTTTTGTTTTAAAACATCCTCACATAATTATTTGCATTCGGTTTTTCGTATTAGGGAACATGGTTTTAATATTGAAAATAATTAAAGATTTGTTTCATTGACTTTATGGTAGAAAGGAAGCATTAAAAAACATTCCCTTAATAAAACCAGATGTTTTGAAATTGCATGAATACAGTATGAATACTCATATGTATTATCAGATCGGACACTTAACATTTTCAAGTGATAAAATATTTAAAAGGGAAATAGGAATTTATTTTACTCATTAAAAATATTGTTTGCCATTACTATGCATATATGTACTTTTATTATATTAAATTTGATAACTTTGTACCTAGTGTGATAAATATAAACGCGAATATATTAACGTTTTGTTTGTTAAAAATAATACTAGTTTTGATTTGCCGAGTAGATTTTTTATAACTGTACCGGCTGTGATTACATAGTGTCTCTTCATAAAATATTTATTGAAGCTAAAGTTAATGTGTGCACAGAGCCCGTATAATTAATTATGGGCACATTCTAGTGTAGGTAGAAATAAAACAAGTATTTTATTGAAGGTCGTTAATATACTGCATGTTAATATAAGCTCTATACTGCAGTTTATGTGCTTTTTACACAATATTTTTTTTCATGATAACTTATTGGATGTAATACGGTGTTATCGGTCTTACATGTATTTGCGCTAGTGATTGTTTATTAACTATATATTTATTTAGAATGTATATTTTTGTTAATAAACACGTAAATAAAATAAAGTAGAGGACTACAGAGTTATTTTTTTAGGTTTATTTCTTCATGTAACCTTAAATAATTTAATAGAACTTGTTGCACAGTGATTCAAGTACAAGAAAACGAGCGTATATATTGCATTTTTGATTTTAGTCTTTTTGGATGTTGAATGATATATTTATTTGGTGTTAATCAAACCGTAAAATATAACTAGTACTTAAATTGTGTTATACCTAACTAATATTGTAAATGCTTATGTTGTTTTTTCGTGTTTTTACAGATTTATCATTTGTTTTTAAATTTCATGAATGTAACCTATTTACCTATTTTAGTAATCTCTTTTTTCGTAGGAAGATCTTACGTTACATACCCACCTTCCGCCGGGTAGCAAACAAATAGGTTTTGACTTTCTTACTGCCTAAAACTCTACGGAATCTGTACCTTCCATCAGGATTGATTGAGCGAATTCCCATTCATTTTATAATCCCGGAAAGATTTTAGGAATCCTTTTTCTAGATATAAAAAATTTAATATTTAAGAAATACGTTGAAATTTGTAACGAATTATTAATTGATACATATAATCATTCGAAGTAACACATTATTATGTTTCAACCAGTGAAGTGTCGTGACTGTTAATATAAGGTACATAAGCGCCATTCTAAGCTTCGCATGTCGACGACGACTTTCACTCTGTTAATCACAAAACATAGTTCAAGGTGAAACAAAGTCGTGTGCAAAGGAGAATGCACTTTCGCAACTTTGCTTCATTTATTTCTTAACATGATATTTCTGTAAGTTGAAATTGCTCGCGTACATTAAAAGTTGTAAAACTTTGTATTCTTAATCAAGTATTTTTTTTTAAATTTTAATGACGTTGATCTCAAAACATGTCGAACTATTAATATTTTTTTTAACGAGTGGAAATGCTTTTAGACATCTCCTTCCTGATAGGCTGGGAGTGGTATGTGGGATTCAACCGGCAAAGGCTCGTCGGTAATACCCACTAAAACCCACGGTGTTCTTCTATCGCCTATTGGGCCAGAGAGCAGGATCTGTCTTCACATTGCATCTGCTCCCGAACTATTTGGTCTTGGGCAGATTATTAGGCTATTCCCTTTCTTTGGCAGGGTAAGCCCTAGGTATTGAAATATCTTCTATTTGTCATCAGGTGTCTTGGACTCATTTTGTTAAGTTAATGAAAACAATACTATTACTTTTGTCTTGCCTGCATCCTTATGGTTAAAGTTCTGGCTACAGCAAAGAACGCTTTTAGCTTTGCATTATAGAAATACGCTGAGAAAAGTATATCATGCCCCAGAATAATACTTGGTATATATCATCACCGTAAATATACTAAGAATGTATCACTGCTAAATAAATGTCAAATGATTGTTCATATTCTATTCTTAACTCATTCTGCAAGCTGATTTTTTTAATAATGCTACTGTAAAAAGTAATATTTTTGAAATATGGCTACAACTTTTGGATATTGACAAAGGAGAGATCGGTAAACAAAGCCAAGAGGTTCTTTTGTATCGTAAGGGCAAGTTCCGGTAAAAAAACTTTCGTATTTTTTTAATTGAGGAGGAGGGTGTAAGGAGCTATATAAATTTGCATAGAAGTCTCGTCTGATTTATACTTTGCAATGGAGATCTCGAAAAATGATATCTCTATTTATATCATGGTTATAATTTTGTTTGCAAAAATAATGCGTAAAAGGTTAAAAAGATGAAGTACTCATTATATGGTTTATAATATCGGCAAGCGGAATTGCCTACGCGAACTAGTTTCGTACAAATATCAAAGAAGTAACTCTGGAAATATTATTAAAATAATTTGTATTTATATAAATTTATTGATTTGTGTTCTACATGAACGTTTTTAGTATTAAAAAAAGAAAGTTGTTTTTTTTTTTTAATTTGCATGGTGGTAGGGCTTTCTCTAATGTTCGCCTGGCAATCTGCTAGCTACCACAATCAAGTCGAAAATCTGTCGCCAAACACCTATGTATGTGTATCGGCAGTCGCACTTGAGAGCCAGCCCCTTCACTAGGCTTAGCGTGTCCACCATCTTGGGCTTCATCCTCACTTAACATCAGCTTATGGCCATAACGATAAATCTGAACTATAAAAAAATATCAAAAAATACTTGTTCTCTTTTATTATGACTATCGAAGTTTAAAAGAAAACTGATTTTGTGACTAAAATATATTTTTTAATCGCGCTAAAGTGAACTCTGCCTTTATTTATACATTCAAGGCTGCGTATAAAGAATGCCCGGACTTCCAAGAATGTATCGAGTAAATATTTATGCAAATTAAAAAAAAAATGTATTACGCTCTGATGTTGTCTCAATTACATTTAAGTTCATATGTCATTAGTCATTACTAGTTTGCAATTACATTAAGGTTTTGCTAATAGTATTTAAAGGAAAAAAAAACTTTATGCAACTTTAATCAGTACTAAAGGTTTTAGTTACATAAAATTGTATTCAATTTTTCTATAGAGACGTCACAGAACCTAGTGATAAACCCAGTAGTTAAAGCAGTTCTCTCATTGCAACCACTGAGCCGAAGTGCTGCCTGTGGGTTCGAGTCCCGCTTAAGACAATTGTTTGTATAATTTACAAATAATTGTTTTGAGTTATTTGTGGTTTCGTGTTCTTTAATTTTGTTTATAAAGTTATCCTCTTTTGACATTAGCGAAATTGTGTATATAGGCAGATGTCATAATAAAAAATAAAAGACTAGAAACGAAAACTATGAGGCACATGTTTGTAATTATATACAGCATGCACCCCATGTATTTCGTTTTTTATACTAATTCGTTCGTTTAAAAACATGGTACGTGAATAAAAAATATTTAATTATTATCTTGAGATCGACAATTCACCGATGCTATACACTAGCTGATTTCGAGATACGATAAACGAAGAGAAAATAACTGGTAATGATCTTATTTTGATTATTATATACTAGCCATGACTGCGACTTCATTCGCGTAGAGCTACAATTGAATTAATAATTTTTCCCGATTTTGAAACTTTTTCAATGCAGCTTTACTCCTACTACTCCTAATTAGCCTAAAACCTTCCTTAAGATTTCAAAAATTGTTTTTGTGTTTGATAGAGCAATCGTAGAGGAAGGCTTTAAACTATTTACCATCCGCTACTACCAATAGCAGCAAAGCTGTATCGAAAAAGTTACAAAGAACGGCAAAAATTATGAAATAATTTATAGTTCCGCGCGAACTAAGTCCTGGACAGAGCTAGTCATAATATAATGTAATTGTGTTTAAATAAATAATTACATAAAATATTGATTACTAGTGTTTATTAATAGTACCAATTTGACACTTTACTGATGATTTGATGGTTCTGTAATAATTACAATAGAGGTAAAGCAGTACAATTGTTAATTAATTTGGATTGATGATGACCGTTATTGAACGTCAATAGGCGATGATCATAGTTAACGATTATGATTAATATAAAACAAGTTTGTGTTAAATGATTATATTCGTAGCACAACAATTATTTCTAGCAATATATTAATCACTAGCGTGCCCGCGACTTCATTCGAAGAGATCTAAAAATTATATAAGAATTTTTGCCCGTTACGTAACTTATGTTATTACAGCTTTGCCTCTGTTGGTGGCAGCGTAATGTTTAATAGTCTAAAGCGTTCCTCCATAATTGCAATAGAAAATGCAAATCGATTTTTTTACTTCGGCTGGTCGTTCCTAAGATTAGCGCGTTCAATAAAAAAACTTTTCCGCCTTTTATATTAATAGATATATTGAATTGTTTTATGATAATAAGGTGATTAACAAATTAAAATATATGTATCAAAATTAGTTGATCCATTTGTATATGTTGCATTAATATTTATAACGCAAAAGTTGCGTTACATTTATTAATATTCATATAAAATCAAAAGAATTCACTTTTCAAATAAATTGTTTGAAAAAAACTCATTTACATGTGTTGGTTTAATTCAATTACATGTTTTAAAATCACATTTAATTACCCAATAACTCAATTTCGTTTCAATGCCAAATGTGATACATTCGAATAAACTAAAGACGATTGTCAGTGTTTACTCAATTGAGTAATCATTAATAAATTAATATAGGTATTTGTTTTATTTGGAACTCTACACCGTGTATAATGTATACGTGTTATCGTGCCTGGAACAGCGATAAGGCAGAGGTGCATACATAAATTTAATTATTATTTTGTGTTTGTACATTTTTAGCGAAGTTGCACTGTTTCCGGATATTTCTTTACAGAAATATATTACAAAAATCTATTTCCTTATAACTCTTAACTTAGTAGTGATGGGTCGGGACACTGCGTTGATTGACGTGGCTTACAATCTTACAATAAAACTGTACATTTACTGAAGAAAATATTTAGCTGTAACTGTGGCATCTGGTTAGATATCACACGTAAGACAAAATTCTTGTTCAGGTAGCACTCGAAAGCCAGTCGGCCCACTAGATTTAGCGTGTTTCCATTTTGGGCATCATAATCACTTCTTTGTACACCACGAAGGAGCTTATATTTAGCACACGTTATGTTTACTTATTATTATCCTGTACATTTTGGATATTTTGTTCAATTATATGTTGGTTATAGAAAAATTATAAAGGTATTACCTAACTTAACAATAGAGGAAATACACAAGTGAGATTACAGGGAAACATTAGTTATCTATAAAAATTATAACATATATTTAGTAAATCTATAAAAATAAAAACAACATATATTTTCTATAGATTCTATATTTCAGTATATTTATTTTCCAAAAGTAAGGATCGAGTTTTATGACCTCCATTAATATTTATAAAAAAAGAAGTTGAATATGAAAAAGTAACTTCAAGCAATTCTTTTTTATCTAGCAATGATTTAGAATTCGTAGCTAATAATAATTTCAGGTCTAATACGAATCAGTTACATATCTATAATAACTAGTGGTCACCCTGTGGTCGAAATTTGACCATAATTAATTTAAATTATAATTTTGAACATCTGTAAGGTTCTGTTGTCAAAGACTCGTATTAACAGTAAGGGTTATGTTTGACTTTCAGTTAAACAATATTAATCTATTATCTATTCTCAATTTGACCACAGACTTTAACAATAAACAAAAGAGTATATATGTGTGTGTGTGTCAAATAGATAGTAGTGTGTGTAATGTTAATATTTTTTTTTACGGATTTAATGTACTTTTTATGCATAATAAAAAAAAATGTTAGCATTCTGCACCTACATCTCTATATAAACTATAAGTGTGCGAAATTTCATACTTCTGCGTCCGAGCAATATTCGTAAAAAGGGATATAAAGTTTTTGCGTGACGTATTAATCTATATATATTATAAAGTAAAAAAGTTTGTTTGTCAGAACATGTTGATCTTAGAAATTACTAATCGGGTTTAAAAAAATATTTGCATTTGTCTATTTAACATCACGCTACCATCAATAGGAGCAAATCTGTATTGAAAAAAGTTATAAGGACGTACAATTGTGATTATATAAAATTTTAGTTCCCCGCGAACGAAGTCGCACGCACACGGAGTCCATCATATAGGAAACGTGTTTTTTCTATTCACTTTGGGTGTTTGTCCAAAATTTACTTAAATGTAGTAGAAATTTATGTCTACAACTAATTTTACAACTGGTTTGATTACTTTATCATTTTAAGACATCGTGAGACATTTTTAAGCAGGATTTTTCAACTTTGACTGGATTGCGAATGTCACGCATTTAGAGAAGAACCTGACGTAGTCACTCTCATTGTATTTATCAAGTTTTGGACTTAATCAGTGTACTTTTAACTGTCGAAAGGTTTGTAAGTCGGTATCACCGTCGATGCCATGCGATCTCTCTCTGATCGCCTTTGTCTATGGATTCTACTAAGATTAGTACTAGGCAAAGTGACGTCAATCTGACGTTGTACTATAAAAATAAAGAAGTCTTTCCATAAAACATTGGATCCCGTCTTATGAAATTTCAAGAAAATTATTCTGTGTGAACACCGGTGACGGTATGGCTCAATGAAAACTGGGTTACTATCAATTCAATAAACAATAATTTAGCCGTTAGCTGGCATACATTTTCTTTAATAGAGTAAACGTTTATACACGTTTTTCTGTTACAAGCACGTCTGGATGCGATATGTAGGTGATAGCGTACATTTCTATTTAGTTACCTGATACCCTGGTTTTGATATATTTTTTTATAAATACATGTATGTAATACAAAGAGCTCAAATTATTTACTTAAAAAATAAGCTATCGAATTATACAGCTGGAACACGTCTGCTGTTAATGTCTTTGTACTGACCTAGTTACATATAGCATACGAGGATATCAGATGATGAAATATATGTAAACACTTTAAAATAATTCTTTTGTAATCATTATATTTTGATTAGAATAAAACAAATTGGATGACACAATAAAAAGTTTCATACAAAGTTTATCTCACTCTTTACTCTACTACCAATAAGTTTTGTACGCGAAAAAGTAGCCTACTATCACCATCTCTAGGTTTCCATCTATCTCTGTACCAAAATTTATTATAATCGATTCAGCGGTTTAGGCGTTAAAGCGTAACAAACAAACTCACTTTCACATTTATGATATTAGTAAGGAGTACGGATGTTTGCCTTGTGCATGATTTCTTGCTACCGGGTTATGGTATGGTTATGGTAATCTTGGTAATTGCTTGGTGGTGGTAATCTTGGTGATGGTTTTTAATATGTACCTATACCCTAGAAATATCGATATGAGGTAGGGTAACTATGGAGTAGCTACAAGTATACCCCAAAAAATGACGACCACCGTGCACCGAGGGAACATCAGTACTCCATCGGGGTTTGTCGCTTTCATTGCTTGTAAGTCTCTCAATTCCCACAATTTGACAAATCAGGATATGGTTATTGATACGAATTTTACAACAGCCAATAGATCCCTAATAGCCGAATTTGGTGGCAAATTGACCCTTAATACGACTAAATATACCAATACCCCCCCTCCAAGTGCTATGGGTTCGAGACCCACACGAAAGTTATTTATGAGATCTAAAGATAATAATTATTTTGAGTTCGGTTGTTAGTTTGTGCCCGTTCATTGTGGTTATTAAAGCCTTTATACTTGAGACTAGCGAAATTGCTTACCCAGGCAGAAACCTTAATAAAAAAAGGAAGGTGCTTACGGCTAGCGTATAGTGATTGCGCTTACGTTGAATAAAATTGTCATTATCTACCACCTAGGAAGCTGTCCTCGTACTTTAAGTATTATGGCTTTTTTTCTATTATGGTTGAAGTTAAATAATAAAGTACTTATTACGTGAGACAATATTTCGGTTATACCATACTTTATCTTGATGAACGATATAGTACATTTGTAAACGAGTTCATTGGCCGAGGACGTGACCAAAATGTATTTACTCATCTACACAAACTTTGGAGTTTAACACGAAAGGAAAAACATCGCTCGCAATTCGCGAATTAACGCTAACTTAGGATTGTTTAAAAACGTTCACTCACGTGTGTCGGGTCATAACTTCGAGGTGTGTACTAAACTGTCAGTTCCGCTTAATACCTGGAAAAAATTAAATATATTTGTTAAATATGCAAAAAACATTCAAAATAAGCTTTGAGCCGCACTTGATTATTTCTAGCAGTTTTAGCCACAATTCCATATAATGTTTAGTGACGATGTGGTTGAAGATCATTTCACGCTAAGCCTAGTGGAGAGTTGGCTCTCAAGTGAAGCTGGCTAAATAAATGTACTTAGTGAGAGATTTTCAATTTGAGATAGGTGCTTAGTCAATTGTCTATTGGAAATGCCCTAAATAATCTTGTTATAGTTTACTATGATGTTTCCTTTACCGAAAGGTCTGGCTTATTGTAGGGATTCACAGTCATGTCCATCGAAACGGGATCCGTATACGCTACAACCAACCCATCATTACGTTTATTCCCACTTTTCTCTCTATTGTTTAATTTGTGTAATCGTAAATCCCTACGAGCGTACGCAATACATCTTTATAAAATTACCACATAATCTGGATTATAATATAAAACTAATTAATAACCAATAACAAATCCTTCTTTATTTTACACATTCCAAATAATATCGAATATCAAGTAAGATTATTATATGGCAAAATATAAAAAAAAAACATTATTTTGCACGTAAAGCTTTTTCGTTCATAAATATTTATTAACCTATAGAAACAAATTTTCTAAGTTTATAATAAATAATAATCTTTTTAGTAACTTTACAAAAGCATTTTAGTGCTCATTTATTTTTGTTGCTTATTATATTAATAACTAGTTGTGCCTGGGATAAATTACTATTTAATCAATACTGCTCTTTTTTGTTACAATACAGCTTTACTTCTATTGGTGATAGCGTGAAGTAGCCTTAGTAATGTTAAAGCCTTACTTTGTTATTGCTAAGAATTCTATTTTTTTTTTAATTCTGATATCCGGTATTTTCTAGGATTATTAGTGCGTTCATTACAAACTATTCTGATTTATAATATTAATATAGATTATTACACAGCGGTAAAAGGATCATGACGTGTTGATAAAAGAGTTACTGTTCCATATCGAACTCTGGCTTAATGCAGTTTTCAATATGAATTTGAAGATGTAGTTTTATTTTATTACTTATATGGTTTATGTATATTTTACACTCAAATAGAATTCCAGGGTAACAAATAAAATAAACATATATTTCGGTTTAGAGAGATATCTGACGATTTAACGTGGGTGTAGTTTCAAAGCAGTAATATATCTCTGCGTCGTCATGAGAGTTTGATTTAAAAACTTTATTCGAAATGGAGCACTCATTCCAAAAATAGTGATTTGTACATGAAAACTAAAAGAACCACACATTATTATACATATGAGTATATTGTATAAATACAGATAGCTTTAAATATGTTTGCGTTGTGGGACCAACTGAAATAGCTTATTTGTTGTATATCTACGGTAAAAATGATCTAAGCGTATAAAAAAATACAAAGAGGACTCTAGTTCTAAGTATAATCTGTCCAAAAATATAAGATCAATTATCTTATATTATTATATAGTAAACAACAACGGCTGACGTCTAATCAAAGACAATTTATAATGTCGGGAAATCATAGAATTACTAATTAAGTAGCTCGGATAGCTTATGAATCTATATAATATAATACGTGTTTTTAAGCAAATTATTTCGAATATAATTATTAATTTAATTCGTGTTTGGTTCATACGTATATAACATCATAAAATATGAATGTTTAATCAATATATGATTCCTATTTAAAACTTTATTTAATAAACACAAATAATAAAAATACCGAGCTAAGCTGGGTCACCCAAGTTCTTGTATATGAACTTATTGATGTATGGTGCATAGTTAAAGTAATCTACCTGAGTACACCTGATTTTTTTTAATATTTAAAGCTTAGCTTTATGGTCTTAATCTCACCTAATCTTAAGTAACGATACGGCCCCAGTTTGTGGACACGCTACACCTTTGGAGAAACTGGCTCTCAAGTGCAACTGCCGGAACACACCTCTTGGTATTTGGTGGCCAATTTTCAACTTGAGGGTGGTAGCTAGCCATCCGAAAAAACCCTACCATTATGCTATGTTTCCTCACAATGGTTTCCTTCACCGAAAGCTCAAGCTCAATGTAGGTGGTTGAATTCGAACTCACGTCCCTTGACGCAAAGTCGTACACATTACCACTGATCTATCATCGCTTATCGTCATACTCATTTTATTTTGACTGCACGGTTGGATTAATATTTCAAGTGGTAGCCTCGCTGTAATCTTCCTTCAGTAGTCCTTTGGGTTCGAGTCCCCACGCAACGATTTCGTCTATGGTTCACATATAATTGTTTAGATTTAGGTTACTTCAATCTGTTAACTGTGTTTTCAAAATCCTTCACACTAGACATTCACAAAATTATCTACATAGGCAGACTTTCTTCTTCCTAACTAGGGTCCGCTCTAGGAGCGGGCAAGCCGGGCTTTGAATTAAGGAGCGCCGCGGCGGCCGTTTTGTTGTTTAAATTGATATTGTGAATTTTACTAATGAAGAGAAAATTTTGCATATGTATCTCTTCTTCGCAAAAAAAATATATTGTTTATGTAATATATATGTATATTGACACTATATTAAAATTTATAAAGGGCGCTGCTCGAACTTATTTGAATATTCGATGCTATGGATATATGGTAATTCTCTAAACTATGAATATAATAAAACTTTGTAAGAACATGTTGAGCTTCTTTATTACATACAATTATATACAGGCGGTTTCATTAGAAAATAGCATTTTCCATACTATTTACTTCTCAGTGAAAAGTTGAAATGTATTTTAATTATTATAACATTATTTACTTTGAGCACGGCCATCTTAAACCTATTTTTTTTTTAATTTGAAATGTCCCTTAACGTAATCAGGGATTTTGGTTAAGTTTTTTTTTTTTTTCATAGAGTGCCTTTATTGTCAATATCCTTATAACTATTACATTCTTAGTTTACTTAGAGCTAAATACGACACTTCTTTGTTTGTTTTGTTTATTTATACATTTCTATTTATTTCTTTTTTTTTTTTTTTACCATAATACTAATATCTAATTATAACAAATTTAATATTAATAATAAATTGATCGAATTTAGTTGAATCAGGTGTAAATATAAATCTGGTTAAAAATATTCAATAAATAACTAATCCTAATTTTATAACGGCATCACCCTTTTCATATGTCTAGACCATCGATATTATTTGTTCCTGATTCCAGCTCTCTTTGCAATTTCATCAATGAAATGCAAAAAGGCTGGTCGATGGTCATCGTCCAGCAGTAGGGCCGCTAGAATGTCCAGTTTAACCTTTACTCCGGTTTTGCACTGGAGGTCAAATCTGGACGAGCCGAATCTAGGGCAGTCTATAATAAGATGGAAGACTGTATCGGCGGTATCCGGATCGCATGCACACGCGGAGCTATCCTTAATTTTGAAACGATGCAGGTACGCTGCGAAGCCTCCGTGACCTGTTAAGATTTGCACGTGGGTCGGTGACAAATGTGTCTTCTTTAACACCCGATGGGCCTCCTCTACCTTGGGAAAGAAGACCGTTGTCACCGCACCCGTGTCGGAGGCCTCATAGCGTTCCTGCCATAGCCTAACTATTGCCCCGCGTATGATCGTTTTCACATACGATATCGGATACCGGTCATAGTCCGCCGCGGTTTTCTTATGAGCAGCCCTTTTGGTCAGTTCGTCGGCACGTTCATTGCCTACGGTACCCGTGGGCCCTCACCCAGTGCAGGCGGACAGAGCGTCCTTCTGCTCGGATCTCCCGAAGGAGCTGCTGCGCTCCAAGAGCGAGACGGTGCGGCGGAGTTGGGTTTGCCAGCATCTCCAGTGACGACTTTGAGTCACTGAAGATGCCACATCCCCATCTCTAGATCGCTTTACCGCCTGTATCGCCCTATACAGCGCATACAGCTCCGCCTGGAAAACCGTGCAGAAGGCCTCTAGGCGAAACGTCGAGAACCTGAACTCTTTCCCCTCCTTCCACCAGGTCAGGGCCGCTCCCACACCACCGTCGATCTTTGATCCGTCGGTGTATATGTCGGAGCCGCCCTGATTAGGAGGGGCCTCAAGGCTCTCGTACGTTTCTCCCTTACTTTACTTACTTACTTTATGATTATGGAACCCTATGACCTTGACAGACAAATATTTTTTCATAATAGACAAAGAATGTATATAAGCAGGGTTCTAAATTAATATTTATTTCTCAAATAAATGAATGGTAATGAAATCCAAATGAATGGATAC
Source organism: Actias luna (assembly GCA_039707435.1). Taxonomy (NCBI): domain Eukaryota; kingdom Metazoa; phylum Arthropoda; class Insecta; order Lepidoptera; family Saturniidae; genus Actias; species Actias luna. The sequence continues at coordinate 6,821,768 of JAZHAC010000002.1, read as the reverse complement.
TATACTAATAGGACGGGGAATAATTATTTTCGCATTTAGTGTATATAAGCTTGTAATAAAATATTTTTGGTATTTGTTTCAAAAATAAACGTTTTTGCTGTTTTTATCAGCTATTTCTAATTAGTTTTTTTTTCTATCTAAATGAGTAAAACTAATAAAGAAATTCGATTAATTTTAAAATTTTATTATAAAAGTATAAATAAAAGTAGTAACAAAGTTGGTTCAGCGTTTTCAATCCGGGAATTTTGATGTCAAAGATCAACCTCGCTTTGGTCACTCTATTACGCATAACGCCATTTTTCAAAAAAAGGGAACAAGCTCGGTGTTGCCGTATTTACGACATAGCTGAAGAACTAGGAATTAACCACAATATGGTTTTGACACATTAAAAAAAAAAGTTTCTTTGTTTGGGTGCTACACGAGATCACTAAACATATGAAACCTAACGAACCGTGTACTCATTTGCGATTTTTTATTTAGACGTAATGAAACTGAATGGAAGAGAATTTAAATTGATAACTGGTGATGTAAAGGGGATCACGTACGACAAGAACGCGGACAAAGGTCGGTCAGACATCAGAAACTGTGGTGAAACCTGGGTTAACTCGAAATAAGGTGATGCTGTGTGTATGGTGGGATTGGAAGGGCACTGTCCATTATGAGCTCTTGCCGCCGCATAGAATCATTGATTAGAATTTCTACTGCGTACAAATAATCTGATTAAAGCAAGAAGTTGAGACGAAGTGGCCGGAATTGATCAATAGAAAGGGTATGGTCTTACATCACGATAACGCTGGGCCACACACATCTTTAGCCACACAGCAAAAACAGCAAAAAGTTTGGACGGGAGGTGTTAATGCATCTGCTATCTATATAGCGGTCTTAAGCTCAGAGCTATTCTTAACCTTGCACCGTCAGATTTTTTTATCAGAAGTCCCAAAAAAAATACAGTACAGGTACAGGTACTACCAACAAGATGGCAGAAAATTATTGAACAAAATGGAACATATATGCTGTAATTAAATTTTAATAAACGTTGGAAAAAAATGTCTTGACTTTTCATATAAAATGCAAAAATATTTTTTCCCAACGTAATATGATCCCATTGAATATGTACTATTTTAGGTTTGAGATTGACAAAATAATTAACTATTGGATTTAATAAATATTAATAATTTGATTTTACCGAAATAAATTTATTTCAAAACTAAGCGGTTCCTATCAATCGAGAGGCACTGGGCAAGTGCCTAAAGTGCCCAGTGTGAAAGAGGGGCCTGACTCTGAATGCTAATTTTATTAATAATTTATTTATTTTAAAATTAAATAAAAAACAATAAAATTAAATATATTTATAATTTCTTATGATATTGTTTTGTTACTTTGGTAAATACTCTGCATAGTTTACAGAATCGAAATAATTAACGCGTTTTGAAATAAAATAAATATTTTGTCTATTCAAGAATTATAGAATTCTTTATCGAATTGAAATAAACTATATAAGTAAAATTATTTATATTTTGTTTTATAAAATAATAAAATAATTAGATATTTGAGTCAATAATATACGGTAATAGACTAGAATGTCGCACAGCTAAAACAATTGGCCATATATAAATTGAAAAAAGGCTTGTAAAGGAAAAAGAACAGGAAAAAATAAGGTGAGGAGGTACAAAATTATATTGGTAGTTATACCAAAACAAGTAATGACTCTAAGGATGTAACATCAAGTCAAAAAGTTATGTATCTGTCAGAAGATAATGATGTCCAACAAGTGGAGGAAGTTTCTAAATCAACTGGAACTGACGGCACTTTGACTCTACCATAACTAGATGAAAGCATTTAAAAAATTGGCACTTCTGCCACTCTACTCTATCAGCCGTCATCTTAGTATCCACTCTTCTAATACACTTCTCACAGTCGATCCATATTATCTTCGGCCTTCCTACATAGGAACATACATTTTATACAATACATTTATAGATGTGTAGTGTGTAGTGACTCAGCGGCTGGACTAATTACTTAACATTTTGCAATGTTTTAAAAATACTCCCATAATAAACCTATTTACTCGTGCATCGCAGTTTCGCTATAAATAAACGAATGGGTAAAAATCACGTCTTTCGCAAGCGTAACTGACGAACGGTGTCGGACCGTACTTCCTTATGTAAATAATGATGCAAGTCAGACGGTAATCGAAAACAATCTTTAGAAAGCCCGATTTAGTAATAATGACACATCGGCAAATCTCATATCAGTGTTGTATAGTGCGTTGAACAATGTACTTAATATAGATGAATTACGGTAATAACATTTTAAATCGAACAATAATTCAAATATTATATTTAAATACATTGTGTATTTAAGTATCACATTCTATATATTTATCAATTATGTACATTTAAAGGAGTTAAAACCACGATATTAATTTGATTGTAAAGCTTTGTTTACATAAAACGTATAAGAACTTCGCTTTTTATTTGGATTAAAATTTATCATATGTTCTTCTTAAAAGACTTTTAAAATGTTTACCTTTTGTAAGAAAACGTACTAGTTATTAAGGCATCATTATTTCTATGTTTCCATTTATTTATTTATAAAAATAATTTGTCCCCCTTGTGAATTTGTGAACCCTATGTGAAAGCCTAGTACAAGAAATACATATATGAATTATTTTAAAATTATTGGTAAGATAGATTACAGTCATTTTGATGATAATAATTAATAACGAATACCTACTGTTTCGCAGTATTTTTCATATGCAGATCTAAAAGAACGATAACATGTTTCACAATGCGAACATGCCAGTAATCCTGAACAGTTGCAAAACTAAGATAAATTTAGCTCATACATTTCAATGGAATGACAGAGCGTGGTGTTTCCGTAATTTTTCTTAGTTCTTAAAATAGGATCGGTTGAAATTAGGCTTTCGTGTTTTTGTAAGAAAATCCTTGTGATTTATTTTACATGGTACGTAACAAATTTCAGATTCTAAGCTGGAATTTAATGAGTATTCACAGATGTCATTTCATTATAGTTCTTAATGTATTTTATGAAATAATTGCTCACAATGAATTTAAATTTTATTACATAGGTAGATATTTTAGTTTCTAAATATTCTAAATATTTAGAGGTATGCTATTGAAAGTATGATTGAAGCTATATATAAGTATATGATTTGAAGCGATGATAGCTCAGTGGTAGTGTGTACGACTTCGCGTCAAGGGACGTGAGTTCGAATCCAAGCACCTACAATGAGCTTGAGTTTTCGGTGAAGGAAAACATCGTGAGGAAACCATAGCATGGTTGTAGGGCTTCTTCTAATGCCCGCCTGGGTAGCTACCACCCTCAAGTTGTAAACATGCCGCCAAATACAATAGGTGTGTTCCGGCAGCTGCATTTTAGAGCCAGTTCCCCCACAGGTTTAGCGTGTCTACCAACTTGGGCCGTATCGTCACTTAAGATCAGGTGAGATTATGGCCATAATGCTAAACCTTAAGTATAAAAAAAAAAAAATTGAATGTTAATTCTGCTAAGTTATGTATTAGATATTGTTTACGAGACCAATAAGTGTAAATTTTTTTTTTATGGTTAAGGTTTTAGCGTGATCTTAAGTGATGATACGGCCCAAAATGGCAGACACGCTAAACCTGTGAAGGAACTGGCTCTCAAGTGCAACTGCCGGAACACACCTATTGGTATTTGGCGGCAGATTTTTAAGTTGAAGGTAGTAGCTAACCAGTCGAGCATCAGAAAAAGCCCTACCACCATAATTCGGTAGTTTGCAAAATATTTCTAAAGTTTCACAAGAGTTTTGTATTATTGTCAACAATGGCTAAAAAAAATTGTTTAGATATAGGTATATAAAAAATATTTGGGTTGGACCACCCTTATCACTTAGGGATATGAAAAATAGATTACGACCGATTCTCAGGCCTACCAAAAATAGACATAAAATTTTATAACAATCGGGTCGTTTTAGAAGAGTATGACATCTAAAATTGTGACACGAGAATTTTATATATAAGATTTACATAACCGCTATGGTACATAATCACATTAGTAGGTATAGATTCAAGATTGTGTTTTTGTTTTATAGAATAATGGTGTGAAGCTACAGAAAGTCGGTCTATTATATACAGCGGTTAGGTATAGTTCAATAGAAACGTTTCTCTTTTATCTTTTTACGTACATTTTATATATTCTACTTGCTAATTATACTCCGACTTTGTTCGTGTTTTGTTCCTACCAACCGCGCGTGTTCGTAAAATCCGTTCTTAGTGGATATCTAGGTTATGCATTTCTATTATGAATATTAGTTATCTAGGTAACCAAATTTCAAGTCAATACACATGGTGATTTTGGAGGTATTGAAATGAGTAAAGTATATATATATATTTGTAGTATATAGCTCAGTTGGTAGCGTGTATGTACGTTGCGTCAATAGACTTGAGTTCGAATGCAACTACAATGAGCTTGAGCTTTCGGTGAAGGAAAACATTGTGAAGAAACCATAGCATGGTATGGGCTTTTTCTAATGTCTGTCTAGTTAGATACCACCCTCAAGTTGTAAATCTGCCGCCAAATACCTATAGGTATGTTACGGCAGTTGCACTTGAGAGCCAGACCCTCTACTAGGATTAGCGTGTCCACCATCTTGGGCCAGATCGGCACTTAACATCAGGTGAGATTGTGGCGATCAACCTTAAGTATAAATAAAAAATGACATCAGGTGCAGTGCAGTCACTTTGCTGCGCGATAGTAACAAAAATGATAGGACTCTGTACTCCATCAGATCATAATAACCATGTCATGGTAACAAACCGGCACAGTGATTCTATTTTGGTTTATCCCGTTTCGAAATCAGTGTCCCGAAAATAAACCTCATAAAATAAATTCCAACGGTATGCAGTTAATACTCAGATTAGTCGATCACCCAAACTAATCTTGCTTACTATTTTGTCTTACCTTTTCTCTGTTAACTTTTAATTGTACTTATATCACATTTTTTCTAAATACTTCGCTTAATTGTAAACAAAGATTCGTTTAAAATTCTGGATTTTAAGATTAACTTTCATGATGGCTAGTTTTATAATATGATAACGTACTAAAATTTGCATTTTTAAACTCAAAAAGTTGGGTTCAAAGGGATCATTAATAGTGTAATTGTTACCCTAAATAGTTTGAATATTACATATGTTGCTTAGGAATTTTTCGTAACGTCCAGAAATTAATCATGTTGTATGAAATAGCACCTAGTAACCGATACTACTGAATATTACAAAGAAAAAAATTGTCCTTGACTTTTTGTTCCGTTGATTTTTTTAATAGGGATATAGTGAAATAAACCATTATAATTTAAAATGTAAACAACAATTATCTAAATAGAACCTTGTTGTTTATCTACAAATGCTTAAATAACAGTTTTCCATTTAAATACAATTCTTAAAAAGAATATTCGTGTTAAACCATTTAATTAATCTTAAGATATCCAGGTGAGAAATCTCCAATCCATAACATCTCTAGTATAGATCTTAATAACTCAGCGACGGGTGATTCATTATTGAAGTTTTTGTTTTACATCTCACGACTAGTCCTTCGTTTTCTATAAAAACGATCGTCAATACTCGAATAACCAGTTCAATAAAACAACAGTTACAGATACTAGAGTTTTAGATTGTTTAACGTTAGGTAATATAGTTCATTTGATTTTAACGTATCACTAGATGAGAAGAGGTCAACAACATGTTCCACACGACAGACAACAATGAAGCATCCATAATATTTATATGCAAATCCGGTCCCTTAATCTTAAGATATCCAGGTGAGAAATCTCCAATCCATAACATCTCTAGTATAGATCTTAATAACTCAGCGACGGGTGATTCATTATTGAAGTTTTTGTTTTACATCTCACGACTAGTCCTTCGTTTTCTATAAAAACGATCGTCAATACTCGAATAACCAGTTCAATAAAACAACAGTTACAGATACTAGAGTTTTAGATTGTTTAACGTTAGGTAATATAGTTCATTTGATTTTAACGTATCACTAGATGAGAAGAGGTCAACAACATGTTCCACACGACAGACAACAATGAAGCATCCATAATATTTATATGCAAATCCGGTCCCATATCACTCATCTCAGTGTTTAGTATTATGACTAATTTACAGTGATGTATAATTTTTTAATTATTGATTTGGATTTTGTATTGTATATAATAAAAATAAATAGAAACATTGTTACGTATTAGTTGTGCTCGCGAACTTGATCGTATAGACTTAGAATATATTTTGTATCATTTTTAAGGACACATTTTTCAACTTTGTATACATGATATTATGCTATGTGTAACTACTACTATCACAGACTTTCCATGTACCTATCAAAGCTCAGTCACATTGTTAGAACTATAAAGTTCTCTGGTAGAAGTTGAGCGACGGTTTACCAGATTTTTGTAAAATAATATAACTGTACATAGTTATATATTTAGCACGGCGAAGAATAACCATAACCATGAATAACTAAAGAATAATAAGGACAGGAGAAACAACTACTGGAAGGTATTCAACAACTCTTGTTCTGCTTGATTACAGAGATCCCAACGTTCTTTGTCCCCTATCCCGGTGGAACCCTTTCTTTTATGTTAATCCCTAATTGAAATTATTATTGCATTCCTACAGTTTTACTATTTAAACATATTTGTGCGTATATTTCAGCTAATTTAAATCATTATGATTTAAGCACTCATTGATTTCAACAATTTTGGTGGGGCACGGAATAAGTTGTTTTTGACTGGATCGCGATCATACACTCAGTGTAGAGCTACCTGCCTTTAATTCATATACTAGCTATGTTCGCGACTCCGTTCGCGTGGAACTCAAATTTTATTTCATCATTTTTGTAACTTTTTTAAATTAATTTTTGCTCAATGATTGCTTTACTGGATACAAAAAATAAATTGAAATTCGACTAGTTGTTCCTAAAATTAGTTCGTTCAAATTATTTCACTTTGTAATATTAATATAGATATGGCCTCTGCCTATGTAGGTAATTTCGCTAATATCAAATGAGAATAGTGGATATTTTGTGGATTAGACACATAATTGTCCCGTGTGGGATTTGAATCGTCAAAAGTGTCAGCGACATGGCTACCTAAACTGCTAGACCAACCATGCATTCATACATACTTTGTAGTGGCGTATTTATGTTATATTCCGGAATCAATGGGATCTGCCAGGGAGAAGATGTAATGTGAACACAGATTTTGCTCCTCGGCTCAGTAGGCGATAGAAGAACACCATGGGGTTTTAGTAGGTATTACCGGCGATCCACTCGTCGGTCGTGTCCCACATACCCCTTCCAGTCTATTAGGAAGAGGATGAGTAAATGCATTTCTTCACGTAAAAAAGTAAATATAATGGAGTCAAGTGGGGTGGCAGAGTCTTTGTACCCGACTAGGCTGCAATCACTAATAATTTAAGTGTTTAGATTTGTCTTGTCGTTATGTCAGTCAGTAGGTATATGTTCACTTTCCGAAATGCTTACTTACTGGCATGAAAACACCAAGATTACCACCAATGGCTTATTGCTGGTCGATATTTTTTTATTGCACTTTGTTTACAATTAGACTTCAAAATTACCATTTGTTTACTATCAACGCCTCGAAATTTTACAAGTAGTGTGCCAATGGGAAGTACAATTAATGCAATCACGGTCAATTATATTATTTATTTAGTGGCAATGCGTCATTAGCTAAATCATCGTTTAGCTACTATAAGGATATTCGTTTTATTCGGCTTGTATAAAATATACTTATTGTTTGTATAAATTAAAATTCATGTATTCGAAGGTAGGTCAAATATATTCAGGTAATTTATAACTGTTTACCTTGTTCCAAGGGATAGATAATTGCCAACGTCGTGACGTCTCCTTATTTCGAAATGATGAGTCGTGGTAGCAAACCAGGTCACAGAAGCGTAAATAATGCATTTTCGGAAAATACAGAGAATAGCATTAGTAGAGCAGATGATGATGTCTTGAGAATTAATAGTAAACATATAGAATCAGTATGTTCGGTATTTATAATGCATTGCATATATAGGCAGTACTTTTGGTAAAGTTCGTTTTATTTTAATTATTTGCAGTTTCCTACTTTTATACTTTATGAATTGGCATTATGTATTTTGTCACAGTTAACTAGGCCAAGTGTCTACTCAGTCAGAAAACATAATAAGAAAATAATATACATATCCTATCCGCATACCTAAACTATTAATGTGATGATTAATAAAATATGGTTTTACTCGTTTGTTTATATAACGTATTTATTTAAGTATATAACTACTTGAAATACACAAAAGTATAAATAAAATGCAGTATTTACAATCTATAACAGTGTAATAATAATTTTAAGATATAATGCCCACCACTATTTTATAGAAAATAAAGTATTCACAACATTTAATAATATAAGTAGACCGACAAATTAGAATAAAGATCAAAAATAGAAGAAAGATAAAAAAAACAGAAAAATGAATTAAAATTAAAAGAAAAAACATGTTCGAAATACAATTTAATAAACAAGCCGAAAAACATAAAAAGCTTAAACGTGAGAGAAAACAGATATACTGCTAATAATAACAGCCTTGTTAAACTCTGTAGAATGATGCATATTTAAAATTATATTTCACGTAGGTAAATCGGACGAATTGAAAAGTATCAAGGTACGCAAACAAACCATAACTCAGACTTGGCCGATCGATTTCAAGTTCCCGGGCGTTTCTAGGCAACAGCTCCGAGTCGGATGTTTATTCTATTTGTGCGAAAATTTGGCCAGGGTTACACTTACATATCTAAATTTTTAATGAAATATGTTACTGAAGTAGGTCTTTTTGTTTTAATTAAATTACACTAACTGCCCCAGTAGACGTTGTTCTGCCCATTTCGGTAGTTAAAAAGTCCACAACAGTGTTATCTAAAATATCATGGAATACCTATGAACCATCGTCTGGATTAAATAAATCTTATATATAATAAATAAAACTTCTAAACTACTAAATCGATTTTAATCAAATTTTGCACACTGTGTGCATTTGATCCAACAGATGACGCTGTAGTCGATATGATTGACTACTAGAAAAGGCAGGACAAGGTATGTCATGTCAGCTAGTATGTTATAAAAATTTCGCTTCTATCAGTCAACTTATTTAAAAGTTGTATGATCACTAAGAGACGCACACTATGTTTTTATCTATAAAGATCTTATTATCTTTAAAGATTAACACTATCTCTTTCGATACTAGCTGTAGCTACGACTTCGTTTGCGTGGAATTGAAGTGGATCAGTTTACCGGTTTTTGTAGCTTTTTTTAATACAGCTTTGCTCCCATTGGTGGTAGCGTGATTTTTAATAACCGAAAGCCTATCTCGATGGTTGGTTTATCAAATACAAAAATATTTTTTGGAATTGGAATGGTAGTTCTTATGATTAGAACGTTCAAACAAACACATAAAAGTTTCCGTTTTATAATATTAATATATTATATAAACGAAATATCACTGACTGACTCATCACTATATTTCTAAAATTATACATCCGATTTTGTTGAGATTTACCATAGTTACTTCTTTTTCGACGTAGACGTTCATTAAGTACAAATTTAACGAATAAGCGAGGTTGCTGGTAAAACGCGACCGAAGTCGAGAGCATCAGCGAGTATATACATAGTATACACATAGATTGTATTTCTTAGTAGTTGTCATTATTCCACAACCCTTTGTATATATTTATTCAATCCATTGTTACCAAAAATAAATGTACTATATGCTTGTTTAATACTCGTTAATATCGCATGTATACAATACAAAAAACGGGCTCTTCTAGGAAAAGCGGCAACCCTTCTATGTAGACCCGAGTATATAGCTAGAAACATTTTATAGACACATTAAAGAGAATAGAAAACGTACCTACTAGCATATAAAGTTCCACAGTGTTTCGCAAAGCAGTAAAATGACACGGTGTAATAATATATCAGACTTAATGTGGTGCATTTGCGGTTGGCGCCTTTTTTAGACAATGTGATATTTTGAATAAGCTAACAAAAGCGTTGGTCAGCTATTCACGGCGTGACAACAATGAGGTAGCTTTGAGACCGCGGCACGAGTCACTGATGAACGTAATATAGCCTGTTTGGATCCTTTAAGTCATATATGGGCATAATAAGTACATTAGCTGCTCACACTCGCAGCTACAAGGAACGGTTACCGCTTTTCCTAGAAGAGTCTGTTTTTGCATTGTATACCTGTTTTAATATTGAATTATTACGGCGAGAATTAATGGATTGAATACATTTACAGTGGATTGTGGAATAAAGACAACTACTAAGAAATTTACCATCTGTTAAGGTAAGAAAACAACAAAAAATTATTGGTTTATAAAATACGTTCCTAAGATTAGCTCCTTCAAACAAACAAACTTTCCGCTTTATAACATTAATATAGATAAGTAAATTCTAAACTATACAACAGTATTAGGATATCTTTCCAGAAAGAAAGGTACCTTCTAATTTCCGTTACAAGAACTAGTATTGGAGATATTGGTACGTATTACGTAGGTACACATGGTTTAGATAATGAAGACGAGAAACACGTCATAGTGGAATATTAACTTAAGCTCGTGTTATTTGCAAACTTACCTATATAGTTAGATCCCATAACAAAAAAAAAATATTGCCTTTTTTTGTAGATACTGTGGTATTCGGATTATGAATGTAGAAGTAACGTCCTATTCGTAGAAGAACATAATATTTTAGGTAAATGGGTATTCGTTAAAGGAAAGTATGAGTTGTACGTACATGCCATAAATATTGAAAGTTTCTAGTTGTTAGAAATTTTATTTTAAACGTTTATCGATTTCAAAGAACAATGTTTTAACAGTTATGTTAACCAAGCGTTTCTACATACAATAACATTCAGATCAATTATATTGCGTATAATTAAAGGACGTAGTTAATCTCGGTATTTTCCTTAAAACAATATCACGTAACGTATGACACCAGATTCGATTGATTTTTACTCACTTCTAGAACAAGCATCTTTACTTCGTTATTAAACAATAGATAACTTTAGAAAGATCATTAGCATCTTTATAAATGTATTAAAAAGATTTAAGCTTAAAACATCTATTATTTCATAATGGAATTGATAGTATTGGATGTAGTATACGTCAGTAGAATGCATTACAAAATAAGCAAATTGAAATTTAATATTTACTTGTGAAACTGGTCACAACTCAACTACCCATAAATAGGAATCTAGAATTATTTACACATTTTATGGTTTTCACTTTATAACTTGTTTAGAAATTAGAAAATATTTTTATCTATTACTATTGCCGTTGTTAGTATAGTTGTCAAAACAGTTTCAAAACTAAGAAAATGTAAGCATTGTCTAAAATTAAAATTAAGGTTCGTGCGTGACATATATTTATATATTTTTACATGGGAATAGTAAACTAAAGGAATGAAGGCACGGTTGGCCTAGCGGTTAAAGTAGTTACCTCCTTGCAATCGCTACGTTGAACTATTGTGGGGTTGAGTCGCGCACACAATTTTTTTTTATAATTGTTCTGGTTTTGTTTATTACTTTGTATCTATTAATTGTGGTTATAGAATCCTTTTCACTTGACATTGGCGAAATTGCTTAAATAGGTAGATCCTATAATAATAAAAAAAAATATTATCTATATTAATATTGTAAAGCCAAAAAGTTTGTTTGAACGCGCTAATTTTAGGAACTACTAGTTGGATTTCAAAAAATATTTTTGTATTTGACGAGAAATCATTGAGAAAGGCTTTTGGGTTATTTAACATTACGCTACCACCAACAGCAGAAAAGCTGTATTCAAAAAGTTACAAAAACAAGATTTGTTTTTTTTTTTTTATCTAGTTCCACGCGAACAAAGTACACGCACAGCTAGTACATTTAAACTAGAATTATTACTACCTTAAGCTCGAGATATTTGTGTTAATTCTTTTACGGATAAATTTATAGTTTATTAGAACAGTGGGTTGTGTAATTAAATACATTACAGAAATTCTTTCGCAACAATTTGCATGTATGCCAAGACGTTTTGTAAATTTCGGTCTACTTTTAACTCGTATTAATATTCGTTTTTCTGCTTTCTTTGACAGTGTTAGTCAATACCGTATGCTATTAACAAATTTCTGATACTGTAATGACAAACTGCAGCTGAACTGCTCCACCCACATATATCTTTGTAACTTGATCATTTGGCAATAGACAAGTAGGTACTGCATTCTATGTGACACGCTGTATTTACAGCTAACTTGATGTCGGTAGTTATAATAACATGTCTAATCTATATCAATAAATCTATTATTCTGTCTTCAATTTTTTATACGAATATTATATAGGACATTATGCTAATACTCTGTCTTGGCGATTGTATTTACGGAATTATTTAAAAAGATGCCTTATATTATGATATTTTGTTGTTAATTTATGTGCATTGTAAACAACGTCTTCAATTCGCAAAACATATATATTAGTATTTCTAAAATAATTTATAACTATGTGTATTTGTATATTATTCAACAATAATTAGAGTAAAAGAACTGTCAATATTAATATACTCTTACTAATGACGTATACAATACAAACAACATTTTTCACATTAATTCTTCACTGATTTTATTAAAACGTTGTACATAAGAAGTATATGTCATACCTTGATTAAAAGGTTATAATGATGGTCACGTGAAAATAATATCACCAGAAAAAATAATTAAAAATGCGTGAGAATCCGTGGAGCATAGTCAGTCTACTTAATTAAATTCTTAAGATTGACAGACAGATAACGTACAGCTTAAACCGGTAAGTCTGCGAGCATGAAGTTTTACATAAGAGTACCTTATGACCACTAAAAAAATCTTGTTACCAATCGGTAATCCCACCGAACAACGCTAGTGAAATATAATGGTTATAAATTATTTCTGAATAAAAAATATTTGGCTTCATTCCACTAAACGTGTGTCACTTTTATATTCAGCTAATGATAACAGAAAATGCATAAATTATTTACAGCGATTATGCATTCTCAAATAATTATTACAATTTATTTTTCTGTCAAATCGTGAGGGAATAAACATCAAGTGGTTAGAAGTTAAGATTCAGACATATCTTAAGAAAATACGCATTTTATAATGATACGAAAATGTGTAATGTTAGTTCAATAAATGGTACTAATCGAATTTGATCTGTGTCGGTATATGAATTATGACAATTACCTGAACACTCATCGACATTATCGAACCAAACACCGTCACTTGTTATGTTTTCTCTTACAAAAGTTGTTATATAGCTATAAAAATGCAAAAACACTTTTCCAAAATATTAAAAACTATTTATTCCCTTTCCATATGAACACTTTCGAGATTAGTATTTAACGAGATTTAATTAAATTAATTACTTATATTGACTATACTCTAAACTTCATAACGTATTGAATACCGATCTACTTTCAATTGAAAAAATTTATATAAAATTTCGATGACGAAGATAAGGGGCGCATAGATTAGATTACCTATCGTAATATGTTATTACCTCGTCATTTCATTGGTAAAAATGTATGTAAACACAGCGTCAAAATACATTGTCAGTCATTAAGTTTATTGATGAACGATTCAGACATCCTGTAAGGGAGCTGTTAACTTATATATGCACTTTAAACATTTTGATCAATATTTGACAGCGAAGTGAATGCAACTACAGTGATCTAATTCAATGTACTGACTAATTTACAATTAATTTTAGTAAATAAGGAAGTGCTTAATGTGGTATATATGAAAATTAATAGATTTCCTAATATAGTTATGTTGACATCATCCAAATTTAATTATATTTATCCAAGATGCTAGAAAATAACCGCCATAGTAATTTTGGACTCTGTTTAGCATTAGAATTAGCATGTACAATTTATTTTAAATTTGCGTAATTTTACTAACATGAGTTGGTGACACTACCCGCTGACTGAGAAAGAAAAGAAAACCGTTTGGAAAACTGATACCTAAAAGAATTTCCTCATAGTATAATATAATAATGTATTAGAATGGAAGAGACTTTTTCTCAGCAATTACTGATTATTTTATTATTACAAAGCATAAGACATTTATTTCTTATATAACGCTACAAGAATGTTGAGTCTGTATAACTGCTTTTTAGTACTGTTATTATAATGATTTCTGTGACAAATAGTTCTTCCAGTCCGGATTTTGGATCCAGTCTGGTGAACTAACAAACATCATCAAGTTGAAAATCTAAAGCCTAGCATAGCATAGGTTAATAGGTCTATGCTAACAGCTTTATTTGAGAACCAGTCTCCTTCCTCACTAGACATTAGTTTTACCATCCTGAGTCACATGGTCACTACATCAGCTGATTTTATGGCCAATGTTTGCATAATAAAAAATATTAACTATTCAGCTGACAATAGTAATTTTTTACAAAAATTTAAACTTTTAAAATTGAAGAGAATATTTAATTTTCTCACAACATATGTTTAAGGTGAGTCAATAATATTTTGATAAATCGTCAGCTAAAAGTTATGAACATTGAAAGCTCCAAGCTGGAATTAATTAATTTTCGCATATTATTAAAAACCCTGTTTTGATTAATCAACTTTAAACCGGTTGAAACAACACGATTAATTCGAATAATTTCAGTGAAAGTATTAAAAAAATTATAATATTTATAGAAATATTAAACGGGTTTCTTTTTTATCGAATAGTAAATGTATAGAAATCAGTACGTTAATCCAATCCGTCCTTACACACTACATGTTTATTGCTCATTCTTACTATATCTTATGTTATATACCGCTTTGTATATGTGGAGTGTGGTTGGACATGATGATTGTGGCTTAGTGGATTTCGCGTCCTTCTTGTGGCGTATTAGCCTTCGTTACACGCTTTAGCGTGATCCAGGGATCAACCAGTGCATATCCAACATTATGTCGGTATGGTATTTATATCTGACTGAGTTGCGACCGCCATACACATTGAAGTAAATGCAGCACAGTGACAATCTTTTGGCTTGGTTGTTAATTCGTGTACACTGTGTTTATATAACTCTTCGGATTTGACATTGGTAAAATTGGCAAAAGAAAAAAACGCATTGTGATACTTCTTTGGTTTATGACGTTTCGTGGTTAGCTAGCGTAATTACAACTGCCAAAGCCGACAGGATAGTAATGTCTCCCAATAGATTGTGATCCTGTGGATGCTATTGTTTGTGGGTTGTACTGTACTTATCATAAAGTACTGTACCGTCAGTTTACTGAGCTAAAATATATTAAAACTAGTTGTAAGTTTAATGGTTTTGTGTAATAATAATATCTCGTTTATATTTAACTGTTTCGTAATTACGTAATCATAGTAAAAAAAATGTATTTTTAACATATAAATTGTTGCTATCAGCCCCCGATTATCTGATACAATGTAACATATGGCTGCCCGTTTGTTTATGCGATGCGGTTGCGGAAACATCCCACGCGGGCCTTCAAATTAAAAGTACTAAGATTTTGAACACGCTCGGTATTGGTGTATAATACAAGCCGATGTTTATAGCTATGTGTCAGTTGCCATTTGTTTTATAATTATTTAGACGATATAAAAAAATAAAATCTAGATATTTAGGCCGGTGTCAGATTTTTAGTGAAGATCATTGTTGTGTTCTACATTGCAGGTGTCCCTACTTTCGATATTGTGCGTTGTTAATTAACTCTATATAATAATTAATTCTAAACTATTTAGTTCTTTATTTACGTGATATACCTTGACACATTGTTAGTATATGTAGTCATAACAAATGACATAATTCATAGAGAAAAATTAGAAATGAAATGCTAATTACTATGAAGACACAATAACATATATTTTTATTTCCTGATTTACCACAGTGAGATTACATAAAATATTTTTAAATGATGAGCTTTTACAATAAACAGGAATTGATAGCTGATTGTACACTTATATTTCAAAATATAAACTCTGTTTGCCAATTTGTGTAACTACAACTACTGTAGATGCGGATCAAAATAAATTGTCAATTGATTTTGAGATCGAAGTTTTATCACATATTTGTTGAATTTACAAAGTTTTCTACTTTAATAACATTATAAAATGAAAATTCTGTCGTTGATAATAGTACTCTGAATTTTTTTTTGTTATACTTAAGGTTGTTGTCACATGCGTTGCGGTCATAATCTCACCTGATCTTAAGTGACGATACGACCCAAGTTGATAGCCACGCTAAACTTGTGAAGGGACTGGCTCTCAAGTGCAACTGAGCTATCATCGCTTCAACGCAACGGTGTTTTATGGATAATATTAGTAAACTCGTATAGACCATCCAGAATCATCCAGGTTGTTAGGCAAATACTAAAAATATCCCGTATTTAAAAAGAAAATGAACGTTTATATTATTTTCTTTTAGTATCGTTAGGAACGCATAATTTCTAGCGTCTTGAGTTTTAGCGAGAAACTGTTCCGTGTGTCGGATTTAAATTTAGTACCAACGTTTTTCTAATAATAATAGCAAGTGAGTGTAAGCAATTTGCGTGGGCGAGTGACTGACTGGTGGCGAAAATAGATGTTGTTGGCATCACACCAGTCTGCACTCTGTCCACGACGACCCGCGGCCTGTCACTCACATTAATATGATTATTTTGCTGCGTAACAAACGGCAATAAATGATTAAATTTCAATGTGTGACATGTATCAATTTATAATATAACTATCTATTATTTTAACTAATATGAGATCATTGTAGAACCGAAACTACTGATACTGCAATTATCAAATCGTATATTATTATTCTGTTATCACGTAGGACATAATAAACCTTTAATTAAAATAATAACTACACTATTATTTAAAAAATGAACAGTACAAAGATGTTCTCAGTAAATTATATGTAAAAATATTGTCACATTTAGCATTTATGAAAATGTTGTTTTATATAATTAAGTATTGATTGTGACTTGCGGCCTTAACAATTATTTGGTTTGTAATATAATTATACGGTATATTTTTTCTTCTTCTTTAAAATATTTGCAATATAATTCAGTCAAGAGTGCAATCCAATATAATTTAGGGTCCAATACAGTGACCCAATCGGTAAAATCGTCGAGAGAGTTTTTGTGGTAATGAATAAATCATGCCTCCAGCTATTACATATTTATAATTTAATTCACTTAGTCACAATACCCAAAGTATATCAACCCACCATTACTACATTAAATATGACCGAAGATGTAATAGGTAATGTACATTGAAATATAAACAAAAAAGAACATAAAAAAATCTGCAAAATGTAGGGCTCTGGAAATGGTGTAGGTACCCAATATCTTATTTTATTTGGGAGTAGGTAATAGTTTTTTCTAGCTTATTTGGTAAAATACGAATTCTATAAGTTTTCGTTATTCGTCACGGTATAAAACAAAACATACATATGTTTTCTTTATACCTTCAAATCATCTTTGAATAATTACGTATTTCCTGCCACTTTTAAATCTCTGCCTGGCAACCCTATTAAGAACCCACGTGCGTTGTTGTCCATGAAGAGGGTTCACAATAAATAACAATTGATGGGAGAACCCTCGTTTAGGTAATGACAGCTGCTGGGTTTATTTATCAATGATAATAATATATGTACCGTAGTAACGAGATTACTAATAATGAACTAATTATATTATCATATGATGGTCTTGAAATTCAAGTAAATGAAACAAAAGCTTTTCTGCTTGTTTTGTAAAATAGCATTATTCATGTGAATATTTTCTGCGATGTCATTATAGTGTTAATTGAATTATACTTGCTTAATCTACTTACAATAAAATTGCTAACTTATTTTATCTTTTTCTTATATTTCAAGTAGGTACAACTGTTTATATGGACATGCAATTGTGAAAAAACCGAAAAGTGCTTTCAAAAATATCATTGAAGTATTTGTTTATGAATGAAGGTGTATGTAAATTTCTATAAAACGAATAGGTTATTATTTAATTAAATGTTTTCATTAGACGTATAGCTCGAAACTATATATTATACAATTTATAATTTGTTCAATGCTTTAATTAAAAAAAAAGAACTTTGTTTTGTTTTTAAAGGTGTAGGTAAATGTTATTAGATATAGACGACCTTCACAGTGCCATTGTACGATAACGTTTAATAGTATAACAATATAAAAAGATAATAATCAAGTAAACCAAGGTTGACACAGACGAAGTAGTGTGAGCCGTGCACCTGGACGCAACTAGTGGGCGGACTCAACCGACGCCTACCTATCTTCCCTCTACAATGTTTTGAAACATAAAATAGATCTAGGTATCAATAAGACATGACAACAGACACGCACAACAGGATATATACTTTGTCATGATTTTCATTACGGGCTTATAATAATAACATCGATATTTCATTGCGCTAATTTCCTAATTCAGTAAATCATCATCTATATCTATACTAATATTTTAAAGAAAAAATATTTGTATTTTTATTTGTAACGAATAAACTCAAGAACTACTGGACCGATTTCAAAAATACTTTCACCGTTAGAATGTTAGCCCTGAATAACATAGGCTATGTAATATGTTCTATTGAAATTATTAAATAAAATTTTATTTCCACGCGAACGGAGTCGCGGACACAGTTAGTTTGTGATATACCTCGAAAGTCAGAGTATGTTAATTTGGTAAAGTGATTTCCTCTATTAGAAATCAAACTATATTAAACTACTAATTTAATATTAAAACACAACTGACTAGTGAATGTATTACACGACTTAGTTAGCAATTCTTAATTATAATATGTGGATTAGATTGGAAAAAAAATAAGAACCGAGATTTAAGGAACAAAATATTACATTAGTATATTTTTATATACTGCTGCGTACTAGCTGGATATGTATTATTGAATCATAAATATTATTTATATTTAGGCTGTAAATTTATAAGTGTAGTTATTATAACTGTAAGTTTATGTAAAGTTTGGACTAAATACCGTAATGAAATGAAAGTGAATATGTACTACCATTGTTATTATAAGTAATTTATTTATTTACATAACTAAATATATAATTAAGGCAAATGATTAATTAGATTGATGAAAAAATCACCAAGCAGGTACGATGTGTCTATAAATTAATGAATCTACGTGCTTAGTAAGAGTGTCCGATCCAGAACCGGTCCACTTAAAATAATATTATTGACTTGGCCAGGAGTACCAACCAGCGTGCACGATAGTTATACGTAAGTACATCACATGTGCTTTGTTGTGGTTTTATCATGAAACCGATGAGTAATCTATACTGTGACATGTTTATTGAGGATTTAGTACCTTACAAACTTTCACTACTATGATTCACAAGGTTGTGGGACTTTAAAAGGATGTCTATAATAGTCGCGTAATCGTCACATAGCGCGCATTATAATACATTGTGCATTATATTAATATTATAAAGCAAAAAAGGTTTGTTTGTCTGTTTGAACACGCTAATATTAGGAACTAATAGTCGGTTATAAAAATATGTTTTTATTTGATAGAGCAATCATTAGGGACCGCTTTAGTCTAATTAACATCACTTTACAATCAATAGGAGCAGAGCTGTTTAAAAAAAAGTTAAAAGAACTGGCAAAAATGATTTAAAAAAAAATCGTATGAACATTAGGAGCAAAACTGAATTCAAAAAAATACAAAACCTGGCATAAACTAAAAAAAAATTAATTCCAAGCGAATGGAGTCGCGGACACAGCTAGTATATTTATATAGATAGCATCGTTCATGTAAATTACTAAAATATTGCTAATTAAATAAACCTCACATTAGATGTAGTATTTTCCTGTATTAATATTAGTTAATGATATTAAATTTAACTAGAAAATGAAACAAAGAAACATTTTATTCGGTTCAGTGATTTTCTAGTTATAAGCACAGTAACGGACAGGCAGAGAGATGTTGCCTTTTAAAATATGTAAATATAAGATTTGATCTATAGAAGATTTTATCTTAAGGATTAAAATAAATACTTATATAAATATTTCTGGTTAAATTTATGGTATAATTCTAGACTTAGAAAATCTGATATGGTGAATATACTATACATGTATAGCTTAATATATTATTCATATACAAACTTTTAACACTCCGATTTACAACTAACAATTATGTTCATCACATAAAAGTCACGAGTAAGATTCGAAAACTCGACCTCGCGGTTACATAGTACGATTTATTAATACTGCACCATACTTGAAACCACAACATAGTACAAACTTATGTATATGTAGCAAAAGATAGAATAAATGATTATTCTCAATATATTACATTATTTTTAAAAATATTTTGGTTCTTTCAAATGCAATAATTGATTTAAATAATAATGACTGGTCCGTAAAGAATTGTTTTCATAATTGAGTAGGTCATTGATTAAAGTTGAGCATTAATTTGTAGTTTTGAATTTCAACAAGGAATACGAAGAGATGGATCCGTATGAGCTATATTAGCTATTTATTACGATATTTCTCCTTGTCCAACCTTTAGGACAATAGTGAGATCAATAGTACAACATAAATAGATTGCGAGATTTTATTTATTTTTTTATTTATTCTTGAAATCTACTTAAGATACAATATTTATAAATGACTAGGTGTGTCCGTGACTTCGGTTTGCTTGGAATTAAGAATTATTTAATAATTTTTACCCGTGAAGCGATGATAGCTCAGTGGTAGTGTGCACGACTTGGCGTCAAGGGACGTGGGTTCGAATCCAAGCACCTACAATGAGCTTGAGCTTTCGGTGAAGGAAAACATCGTGAGGAAACCATAGCATGGTGGTAGGGCTTTTTCTAATGCCCGCCTGGGTAGCTACCACCCTCAAGCTGTAAACCTGCCGCCAAATACCAATAGGTGTGTTCCGGCAGCAGCACTTGAGAGCCAGTTTCTCCACAGGTTTAGCGTGTCTACCAACTCGGGCCGTATCGTCACTTTAAGATCAGGTGAGATTATGGCCATAACGCTAAACCTTAAGTATAAAAAAATAAAATAAAAAAAAACTTCTTTTTAGCGCTTTGCTCGTCTATTAGTGGTAGCGTGACATTAAATAGCCAAAACTCTTCTTCAAAAAATGTTCTATAAAAAAAAAAAAAAAAATGAAACCGACTGGTAGTTTTTGATATTGGATATAAACTTGGCTAAACTGAAAATGTTCGTACCTCTTTGAAAAAAATGTTATACATTATATGTATAATATATATCATAAAAATATATATTTTTTTATTATCGCCATCAACTATTCAATAAATAAATTTGGACAAATACTAGAGACAATCATAAACATTTTATCGTCGTTTAAACTATCGCCACGAAGATCCGGCTTGTAGGTGAGGGAGATTATAGCCATTGCTTCTTTTACCTTTAATGTATTACATATTATTTTTATTTACTTTCTAACTACTAACAATTACTATGACATAGATTACTATTTTAATTACAACGTGCAGATAATTTATATGTATTTTTGTATGTCTTCAAAGTAAATTACGATTTAATAGCATGTTAGAGGACTCATCGATCGTATATAATATCTATAAATTTTGGCATATATTTGGCATCTCAAGATTCCTTTTTTTGCAAATTCTGCAGTAGTATAAGTAAATAAAAAAAACAAAATCTCTACAAGAACGTTATAGAGGCAAAATATTTGAAAAGCTATTGTAGTATGTACTTAGTAATGACGTTCACCATTTCCTACTCGGTCAAAGTATTTTGTACTATAAATTATGGGTTATTTAAATTGAACCCAAATGAATACAATTGTAATATCAATAACACCTACATGTTTTTCGTGAACATAATTCTACTAAGTTATCGGTCTTTCACATATCGACCACACCTCAAGGTCCAGTACCTTAGATTCCGACTTCAAAGTAAGTTCAAGCACCGTTTCTCCGGCTTATCGCAGTATGAAAGCTACCTATCTTATGGTATTAAGCTAAATAACATTTATTCCGCGACACCGTTATCGTGTTTTAGTTCAATATTGAAGGTCGTTTACTTTTGTTCTACTTCGATACATTCTCTAGTTGGAGCTATAGATATATCAAAACAATTAAATGGCGCAATATTTTTGAAATATCATCATAAAACTTTTTTGCAACAATGAAATCGTATTTTATAATATTACTAAGGATAAAGATATATCAAAATGTAGTTTGCCTTAACCGCTGAATCGACAATGATGAATTGTGTTATAGAGATAGATGGGAACTTGGAGACGGCGATAGCCTACTTTTTCTCGCAAAAATTCTATTGGAAGTGGGATAAAAAGTTGTAACATTGTATGAAACTTTTTATTGCGTCATCCGATTTGTTTGACAAATTCAATACTAACGAGCGAAGCCGCGGGTAATAGCTAATTATGTATAATTATAAGTTTTAGAATAATTAATAAATGTCATAAGGAATTGTAAGTTAGTCACAAATGTTTACGTTAGGATGAGTTTATATCCAGAGAAGAAATTGACACGATGAAATTAAACTTTAATTATTAATTTATACATATTTGTCATCTAAAATGATTTCTAATTAATCAATAATCGAATACGTTCTCTAGAAAATTTGATACGGTCGTAAGCCGCTATGTTACGAGTCGATGAACCTATAATATTCCACTTGAAATACTTTCTCTACGAAGGACAACTGACCTTACTATGAATGTTGAATTAACATTTATGCAAATGTAGTCTCGCTAGCGGGCGTCATTCCGCACATTTGAGCGAATGCCAAAAGTGAGCTAACAACGACAGGGAAAAAATAGCCGTGTCAAATCTTACGTAACTGATATCGTACGTCTTATTCAATGTATTTTACAAAATAAAATAATATAGTTTAATTTTAAAGATATATAAATATACAAGACCTTATTACTGAAATAAACAAAATTAAAGGTGAAATAACGTTAACGAAAATTCCAATTGTATTCTTTGGTTAAAGTAGGCCTTCGGTTTTAAGGACGGTGTGTAGCGATGTACTGCATTAGCTTATCGCATGCCAATGACCTCCTTCACAGGAATTACGCGAAAGGTATGCCAAGGTGATAATTCTTTGCCTAATGACAAGGTAAATGCTCAGTTATATTGGAATCGGAACACAAAAATACCATAAAGTTATCGAATACACATTCATTATTTCAAGGTATACTAGTTGGAACAGGTTTTGCTACCCTTTACTATCACAATGAAATAAAATTTAAATACAGTGTTTGTTTATTTATTCTATACTGTTCTAATTTTATGGACGTATAAAACTTTATTTGCTAAATTATGTTTTACGGAACATTTTATGTAACATCTTGTGAAATATTTTAAAACATTCTTTATTGTCTTAATATGAATATAACAATAATTTATAACACTTAAAATGATATAAGATTTTATTAGTAGTTTATGTAAAATGTAATACATTTCATAACCAGTTTTCGAGTTCGTCCCTAACTTTCACGCCCGTTTTCTAGTGTAACCAAACTTTGGTCTAAGATAAAATTAAATTTAAAGACGTCAGAACAACAAGCGAATTTTAGGAAGTTTGTATTTAAGAATTATTTTTAGATAATTCGATCTTAATCTGCCAGTAACGATTTTTATTATAATTCATAAGCTCTTTTATTTGACGGTGGAAATTATTAATCTAACTTTGCGGTATTATAATTTGATTATTTTGAATTAGTTGGTCACAAAAATTTCTTATATTGTTTTAAAACGGCAACCGGCCATCGTGTTAGACCTAGGTTTGGAAAATACAGTTGACACTTAATATTGGTAAAATTGCGTACCTAGACATATGTTATAATATAAAAAAGAAGTGAGTAATAGTAGAAAGTTTATAACCGTTAGCCTGCGTAATTTTTATTAGGCTTATTGGTAGAAAAGAAGGTGTCTCCAGATGGTGTGTACTAGTGACCTCGTTGCGAGTGACTGATTCCAGTATGCGGGAGTGTGAGTTCGAGTTGTCAGGTGACTTTTCGCGCAGACGCATCTCAAGCTCATAGGTACGTCCACGACATTGACCCGTCATACATGTACGGGCAATGCACCGCGTCGCAGCCTCATTGTTTATATCCTGCGACACAGCCATGCGAGCCTCACTTCGTTCATTGTCCCCCCAGTAAATAATTCCTTCCTCTGTTATAATGTTTTCACTATAATTAATATTTTCGCTTAGTCTGTTTAGTTTCGCGTATTAATTTCTCTTCAACGAAACGAACGTCGAGTATACTTTATATAAGATAATCACTACCTATTTTTAGATAAATGTTTTAGTTAAAACTATAATTTTTTAGAGTATAATTAAGCTATGGCATCAGATAACTTCGCCACGGTGGAATCGTTTTTTAATGAAGACACGTAGGGAACTGTATTCAAATAAAATATTTAAATAGTTACACCTTAAAATAGAAAAGAAAATGAAGTGACCTTGTATCAACATATAACTAAAAAGGTCTTATACCACATAAGTTTAATGTAAACGCAATAATCACTAAAGTAGAAATTATTCGGTGTAAACAAAATGTGAATTATTGGATCTAAATAAATCTGGGAGTGGTTTGGTTCGATTTTTAATGACATTCCACAGGTCGAGCTCAGAAGGTGCGTCAGAGCACATTCATTGTAGTTAGCGGATTAGACTGTAGATGACATCGTCGGTCAAGTCATCCATATAAAATACAGTAACCAGAAAATTTTCCTGAAATATGGGTTTCATAGTTAGTGACGTAGAGTCAGACGCCCGCGCTTTCAGCGGCGCCTGCGCTGGACCCATTTTAGGACATGACTAACGGAAATTCGACTCCTCTTTCTGGCCCGCTCCCTCCCGCGGGAAGCGGTGTGTGTCTATCCCGCTCTCACGAAAAGCTTCAAGAAATCTTTTAATAGTGTCCACGGCCGCGATCCACTTTCAACTAGCGGCGGGAAATGACCAAACTATATCGTTTTTGAATCTTGAAAAACCGCGCGTTTTGTCCAGTGTAACAAATCTTTATTTCGTGTTTCTTACATAATTAAAAAATAAACAAATATTAGATCATTAAAATACTAAAATACGCATATAATTGATAATTCTGCTCATATTACCAATATGTTCCCAACAAAAATTGCAAAGTATACACATGTTAAATCATTGAAGAAAAATGCCACATCGATTTAAAGATACATACATTTTTTTTTAAATACACAAACATGAGTCATAAATGCGATAAGGATTTCCTGATGGTAAATTTTAATGTGAATATCGAGGTCCAAACTATAATTTACCTGTTTGTAACTTCAGAATTTAACCTACCCTTAAAATTTTGCGAAACATTCATAACGTGAGTGGAACTGACCTTTTTCTGTTGTTTCTCCCAAGCCGGGTCTAGAAGACCCTCGCGCTCCCATTCCTCCTCCTGTTCCATGTAACTGTCCCCGTACACCCCGTCATAGTTATTTGTTATCACCCCGTTGTCCATCATCATGGTCACCGCACTGACCGTCGATTTCGATGTTCGTTCGAGCCTATGACCGCGAACTCGCGTGTGTTGGTTCGTACCGTGCACTGCAACAGGCAGCCGGCCGTGCGCCCGCTGCAAGAAGACTGGCGCACGAGCGCTACTAGTGGCGGCGTGAGGAACCTGCCTCGCCGTTCCGTTTCACGCAGTTAAATGTCAGTGTGAGGCTCAACAGCCACAGTGCGGAGTGGAATGGAGCTGCACGTGTAGAAGACGTTTAGTGCTAAGTAGAACAAACCTATAATAAATACATCGTTATTTTTACCGAGAACGAGTATGAAATAGAGGGTTACGCATTTAGCATTCTGTAAATAAAATTCTACTGGCTCTATTTTGTGTGGGCTAAAAGGTATGCGCCTAGCCTGGATTACGTAGGATTTACATACATTCTACTAAGGTTTAACATAAAATATTGTATAAAAAAATATACGAGATCATTTATTAATTTTAGTAAGCACGCAAGCTTGTACGTGCATTACTTTCATTTGTATTCTTAAGCACAAGATCTTTATTTGTAAAATGTTTAAAGTAAAAAAAATTATACACGTATTTTATAACATTGTTATTCTTTCATAAACAACATTTTATTAAATCCAATTGTTGTGTGATATGGGTGCTAAATCTTGAGAAGTAGTTACCTTTTCCTAATTACTGATTTGCTTATATAATATTTCCTATATATAAATACCAGTACACTTACACATACAAATACAATATTAATGTTGGCTGTTAGACAAAACAGCTTATAGCGTTGGATCTAGAAGCATGAAATTAAATACGAATGAAATACAAAGTATTCAATTCTGAAACATTGCTCATGGGCAATTTTTTGTTATTTGGTTTGGTAACTTATTCATCATTTTTTTTATAAAATCAATATTAACGCGTGGAAAAGCTAGTATTCTATAAGTTTGAACTGCGTATATAAAACAGCTTAATAAAGTTTTGTAATGTTTTCCATAATTTAACTACAATTAAAGAAGACTAACGATAATGATAATTCTTTTTATTATTAACGCGGTGTTTAAAATCCTAGTCTACGGAATTCCCCATCGCAACGCGTGAACGCATTACCCGGAGTCAGGTCAAAGGCGTGAGGGGCAAATGGTGACTCATCAGGTGCTAATCACCCAACACTATCCACTAAAATGCACCACGGCGACATTTGAAACTTCAGCGTTGCTAGATACCCGTGTTGCAACGATAATGATCATCCTAGGATAAGGACTCCCTGGAGCCTCAATATGGTTGCCAGTACTGTCGTTTATGGACTTTTGATGAATTTATAATTGGAAGTTTGTAGCTAGCTAAACAATGCATAATTAGATCTTGTTAGTATCACGATATGTCTCGTCTTAGATATACCTAATACCTATTGTTTCTTTTCAGGTTTTATTAAACTACAACTACTTGTAGTTATTGTGGAACCAGCTGTCGCCGGCGGTCTTTCCGAACCGTTACGACTTGGGAACCTTCAAGAAGAGAGCGTATTCTTTCCTTAAAAAAATATTTTTGTGTTTCATAGAGAAATCATTGAGGAAGGCCTAAGGCTATTTAACAACACGCTTCTACCAATAGGAGCGTAACCGTATTTAATAAAGTTACAAAAACAGAAAAAAGTGATTAAATAATTTTTAGTTTCGAGCCAACGATGTTACAGTTTAATATATTTAGGGATTGATCAGACAAACTCTTGATCTGTACGACACTTTTAAACTGCCTCCACAGAAACCCACAATTTTAAATAGGGAGTATCTAGTACGATGTTATTAATATTAATAGTTTACCCGTAAACATGAAATTTAAAATATACGTATATAAAAGATTACGTTAGCTGCGTCTTTAGTTTTATCTTTGTAAGGTAAACATTGTCTGACGTTTCGAAGTAACCTGGCTATAAGTGTAACCTGGAAAATTGGTTTATCGTCTGAACACTCTGAAATCTTATGCCTAATAAATAGAACATACGCTGAACATTATTGTTAAAGAGAGTTTAATGTAATAAAAAGAAAAACGGAGTACACAAAAAAATTTATTCACCACATAAAATTTTCATTGAATAATAATCTTGCTCGCGCAAAATAACAGTTATATTTTATATTTTTCGAAGATTCCACATATTATAATATATATTTATAGCAACATTCACGATCACAGGAAGGTAAAAAATTTCGAATATGAAACTTATAGTATAACCATTGAAGAGCTTTACACGTAATAAATTTGGTGTTCCTACAAATTAAAACTTATATATATATGAGTATTTCGTCAACACAATTATAATGACTAGTATTAACCTCGGTACAACAAAGATACTTGTAACATTCATTGAATATCTATGATATATAAATTATAGATTATAACGAACGGTTTACAGGACACGCCACAATTCATTTCGACAAATGAAACTGATTTTCAACTTTTGCGCAGTTTGTTTGAAGTAATTTCTTTCGAATGTTTTCAAATATTGAAGAGCACATAATAAGTATTAGTTTATACATTCTTTCGGGTCTTTAGATGCAGATCCTCATAAAACTCCTGAATAATATTATACAAGAAACCACATTAAAATCGAAAAGCAGTTTCCATTTCAACGTTAAACCTTTTGAAGCTTTGAGCAAAATCACAATAAACATAATATTTTATATAATAATTTCAGAAGTATAAAAACCTTTTCAATTCATACTTACAACATTTGACAATATGTTAAAAACGTTTAAATTTTATGCGATATATTTTTATTATATTATTATAATAAATATTTTTGTATGAATAAAGTATAAACTAATTCCACATAAATTTATAATACCTTACAGCATGCTTCGCTTGAGGTTTATAGTATATTCTAATTTCTTCTTTATTGGCATAGTGATATCACGGAGTTTGATAAGTACAGTACAAGACAAAAATAAAAGCAAATATCTGATGGACCAGAAATCCATAATCACTATCATGCTACAGGTAAGTCTTTCGGCAACTGGATGTAGATTGAAATGGGAGAAACCAAATGATAACAAAACAAGCAATAACAAAAACAAGTTCATCATCGTCCATATACATCCCTACTACCTCACTTAATTTCTGAATATGAACCAGCTGATCCCGAAACGTGAAAAGCATCCCAAAGCACGTCACTATGGTAAATGGTATAAAACTTGATTTGCTGTAACCGTAAACCAGTTAGACACAAATGTGTGGTACCACCCGGTAAACAACTATAGCTTACGTGAATATGGAACATTGAATCTATTTGTTATGATATATAAAATGCAACTTTACTATGTAAAAAGTTAACTTTATGACGTTGTTATAAAAATGAGTTTACGTTGTCACTTTAGAAACTATTTGTGCGCTTGGATTTTACATCACGTATGCACGGTATTATTTCGTGTATTTCGAAGTTCTTATTTAAAAAATTCTTTTTTTAAATATTAATAACGTTGGGTTCAAACGACTTCGTTTTAACATTTTAATAAAGGATTATTATACCTTATATTATGAGAAATAAATGTGGTAAAATCTATTTGATATAAATCATAATTATCCGGCCTGTGTCTACAACATAATAAGTTTAAAATTACCTTAAAACATACTGCGCATTACTTGTAAAATACACAAAATATGATAATTAGTAGTGACATAAGAGAAATATAATTAGAGAAAGTATTATATTATATTATATCAAGGCCATTGTATAATAGATTTGTTCGCTACTTTTAATTTACAACATGTATACATCAAACTTAATTATTACTTAAGGATATTCTGGGGAATATATTTTTTATACATGTATATACTCCACAGATATTTGATAACAACATACACCAATTTTCATCGCATAAAGAGAGTTGTCGAAATCACACGGACGTCTAGTTTTAAAATTAAGTGTACAATATGACAAGTGGTATTTATTATTCGAAACACCTTATTTTTCAATAGTTTATTTAAGAAATAAATAGAAAAGTAAATAGTTAGTCAAGTAAGAAAGTTACAAGGTTGTGGAAATTGTTTTGAATATGTCTTTCTTGAACGTTAATATTAAATGTTTAATACTTTGTAATATATTCGTTAATCATAAATTAAAACATGGGATAAATGTAAGATTTGTATTTAAATTTTACTGTATTTTCTTTGTAGTTTTATAAATAACTTGCTATCATAGTAATCAACAGCATAAGAGCTGGAAGTATCAAACTATAGTTTAAATAATATTATTAAAAATATTTGTTGCGTTACTGAAATCACAATAAAAGTGATGACATGACATCGTATGCTAAAAGAGGTTGTTATATATATTGATGAGGTTTATTACATACACTCTTATAACAAGAATACGTGTTTCAATTATTACGGAATCATAAAGAAAAGTGTTTTAACTAAACAAGTATCAGTTTCGAAACAACTGTTTAGTTACGATCTAACCATAAAAATGTTATTATAATCAGCAAATTCATCGTAATGAATAAGTAATATACGTAGAAATTGAACATATGAAAAGGAATATTGTAACTTTTGACATCGATTTTTTATACATATTTAATATTTATTTATATTTGAAATAATTGTGCCTAATCTATAAGTTCCATAGAATTATACATAAAATGGATTTCTATTTAAGAGAGTGATGAAATGCTTTTAAAAGTCTGTTTTAGTTCATATATCAATCTGTTATACTTTTACCTTGTATTCACGCATACGAAAATAAAACTTATCTGAAAGCATTTCAATATTTATTTTGGTAAAACTTATAATAATGGAAACAATCAATCACAGAACTAGACACGCGTTTTTGTATTTTCCCAAAAATATAGTCGTAAATATAATATAGATTTATATTCTCCAGAGTGAACGTTTCATAGCAAACTTTGGTACCAAAAATAGAGTTGATTATCACTGGACACATCTAGCTAGATGTAAAAAATATAGGTATCAACGAACAACAACAAGAGATAGGTCAACGAGAAGTGTACAAGTATTTCTCGCACCTCTATCAGTACTCGAGTACATCTATAACAATAATACTTTTAGAAGGCGTTAACATACCACAATAAGAAGGATCCGGAACGATCGCTCTTCGTAATTTACCTAATACACTGATATACCTCACAGCTCCATGTTTACATTCCGTAGTCGAAACTTTCGAATTCGGAGAACCTCGAGTCCTGTTTCTGCAAACGTTGTTGGCACGCCTCGATGTAACTGTCTTGAATCCTATACATTCCCGAGTTGGCTTGATACATTAACGTCTCGAGGATGCGTTCGTTCTTTATAGCTTTCGAAGGCAGCACCACTTTTATCAATTCCTGCGGTGAAATTCTATATAGTTTGAGGTCTCTAGCCAATCTCTCCATAGTGCATTTAAATTCATTTTTGGCATCAGTCTTATTGGTCGACTTAGATTTGATTTTATTTCTGGCCCAGCTTAGCATCGCTTCGAATTTTCTCACTTCAGGAACTTCTAAATTCCTGCACATGATCATTTGGACCATAGATTCGGAGAGATTAAGAAATTCGGAAGTTTGGAATAGAGCGTACGCCCGTTGTTCAATAAATGCCAGGATCATGTTTACCAATTCCGATGCTGACGTATAACGCCAATAGTAATTTTCTAGAGATATGAGCATTGTACATACCTGTGAATTTAAAAATATAAATATTAAGTAATCTACTACTACAGAAGTTATATAAAATGACGTAAACATATTTTATATTGAAGTACGTCAAAAGATTGCACTGTACCTGGTTGTATATACAATGTAATCCAAAACAACGATGACCTCCACCAGCTAATCCATCTATCAGAGATCATCAGTGCCATGTTGGTCTGAATCCTCTCGATAGCTTGGTGTAATTAATAACTGTGATAACGCTACACGATTTGCATAGACGATGGTATAAAAAGTGTATGATTTACTTAAATTTAGTATTTAAGTTATTTCCTCCGATGTGATTCATATTATTCTGAGGCTAATTGTATTTTGCATTTGTTTATTGCAAATTTCTAATATCCTCCGCGACAAAAAGCTGGATTAGTGCGGGTATTGTCAGTAATCAGTTATGGTCATCACACAAAAATTAGTCATAGCTGAGAGCGATCTTTGATGTTTCGGTTCAACATACTATCATTGCGCTACGAGGGCTATGTACGAAAAGTACCTTTCTATACAACAATATTGAAATAAATGGGGTTTGTTTATCTAAAGAAACGCTTACCACTTCAATTCTGAGGAACTGCTTGGCGTGATGGAAGCAGGCCTGTAGTAATTCCGGCAAGTCGTAGTGCTCAGCCGCGCATATTAGACCCGGTATAGAAGCGCAAGTCAATGGACAGCTGCCAGTGTGCAGATAATCGAGTAGAATACGGAACGTCTCAGGATCGAACTCTATTATTGAAAACTGGAAGACGAGAATCAAAACACAATAATGTTGAAAATTCTTACAGTTGTAGTATACAAGAATTATATCCAATTTGATCATGATTATAGACAAGGTATAACGGCTTTTTGATACACTTGGGCGTATTGCGTTTTGGGAACTGTCTGTGTTTATTTAGATATCAAGCGACATGGCAATGGCATAGCACCAACTATACCTATGATTAAAAGACCTATTGATAATATTAACTGTCTTATAATTTACGCGTTTGGGATCAGCCAGTCTTTGTTGCTGAGTTTGCGTGCAGGCATGGTCACTGGCAGTACATTACGTTAATTTTGGTGATCGTTGATTTTGAATTTTGCTCTTTACCCATCAGCTATTTCATCATGCTACTATAAAAAATCTTGGATTGATTTCAAATCTTGATTTTCTCTATGATTATTGTAGTGTGCTGGCGTATAAATGTTTCTAAGTATATGCTTGAAAATTTGACAAAAGAACTGCTAGAGTATTACACTGTCAACGGTCAACAATGGTGGTAGTGACACGAATGTAAAAATTATTCATTGTTTAGTAGGATCCGAATAAATTTTACTTCATCACAATGTATCTTTTTATTTTAAATGCTATACCAATGACACACCAATAGTGAAGTCCACAGAATATTCGTAATGTTAATTAAGACTGAGTAACGTATATTATGTAAATTAAAATAGCATATATTCACCTCAGTTTGAGCTAATTTGGCACGATCGACTTTCTGTGCGTCAGCACACACTGATAATCTCGGAACCGCGAGTGCTGCATTTTTGTCTTTGTCCTTATCTTTGCTTTCTTTATCTAAAATGGTAATATAATTTTTATAACCTCACCTATATTTAAACCAAATGCATCCCACATAATAATATAGTTATATGTTTACATGAATAAATTGCTATTAAGTTTTACCAGGCGTATTCAATAACATATTAATTTCAATTCTCGATCTAGACTTTGACAACAATCCGTAACGATATATGCAATTGTATTATAAGGTAATTAGTTATCAATAACGATATAATTATATAGAATTTTAAAAATGACCTATATATGTAAATATATCCTTTAATAAATACAATAAACAACCAAGTAGAAGAAACATGTCCATACTTGAAAACAAATACTTGAATTGTATACATTTTGTACTTACTGGAGCAGTCTTGAGAACTAGCCCACTTCTTTTTGTCATCGGCGTTTAATTGTGAGTGCTGTTTCCGAATGGACCGGCCCCATCCCGCCGTGATTGTGCCCAAGCGAGAGAACGCACGTTTCACCATTGGGGAACTTGGCACGCTTTTGGGTCTGAAGTAAGTAACATGCATTCTTTATACAGAAAAAGTTTAAAACTTATGAATTTAGACAGGGACTATGTACATAAACATCTGTGGGATTTCTATAATGGTAACAATTCGGTACAATTATGAACTGATGATAAGAATTACAGACTAGAAGGGGTAAAAAATAAAATAAACTTAGTTGAGTTTCGTGACAAATAGCATATCATATTTTTAATTTGATGTACTAGTAATTGAAAAATGATGGTCTATTAACAGTATCCATTACATCAAACACGTGATCCACCAGAGCAGGTTATTACTGCATCTCTGTGGTGATTGATATTCAACCTGCTTACCGTTTAATCAGTGGTGGATTTACCAGTAGGCTGAGTAGACTGGAGCCTAGGGCGGCAGATGTTAGAGGCGGCAGATATGGGGAAAATGATTTATACTTATATATAAATCTTAATAATGCTAGATAATAGTTTCATCACTTAGAATCTAAGTCTTATATCAATCTTTTTTTTCTACAATTTACATTTCGTCCTATGTGGAATTTAATTGTAGGAACGGCAGAATTTGAATAGCTTACTGGCGGCAAAAATGTAAATCCGCCACTGGTTTAAATCCATTAACTATTTGTGTTGAGACTCTTCTTAACGGTACCTATTAAGTTACAGTTCCTTAAACAATCCTTAAACACTAAAGCATGTCAAAAATGACAAGGGACAGTGAGTAACGTTCTATAGTAACGTTCGATTCACAAAGTTTCAAAGTTACGTAAGTAACGCGAGAAGCGAAACTAAAGGTTTAACATAATTTACACGACATGGACTACTTAACTTTTCCAACAAATAAGTTTCCTGAAGGGTTCGAAGGGTTTGCACAAATTAATGTGATGTGCAATCTAGTCGTTTAACTTTTTTTGTTCAGCTTAGTTATGTGACATTTGTATGAAATTGTCTAAAAATGTGATTTGGTTTTAGAATAATGATTGTTAAATACAGTCATATTTTAGTAACACAATAATTACCTTCAAGGTTTTTTTTTATTTATTATTGAACTTAATCTACATTTTTGTGTGTGTATGTTTTTTTCATTGAAGATATGTTTAAAGACAATACTTTCGTTCTATGAATGTTCTCCTGTATCGAGAAGAAATTTACAATTATACAGTAATTAACATATTAAAAATACCTATTCCCCGATTAAGAAGGATATTTTGCAGACCACACAAAAATCATATGTAGTTTGGTATTCGAATCCACAAAATTCAATTCAACGCAGCGGAAACGGACAAGCGACCGCATTAAGGACATTATAACGTCTATGCAGTTTTTACCTTCGTCTACCGTAAAACCATTGAAATTGAAGTACAACTTCGTTATATTTTTATAAAACCTTGTAAATATTGCGTTAGTAAATTTATTCATTATTCAGATATTTATTTTACAGAAAATTTTATCGGGTTTGAATTCTTACAAATATTGGGCCCTGAACAAAAATGACATGCATCGAATTTAATTAATTTTTATTAAATCTGGTTCAATTTTATTATTCCATAATAATTAAAATAATCATATTTTTGAGAAAAGTAGTGAAATGAATGAATATGAGGATTGAAAAATATTCTTCACCTAGGTGATTCAATATCAGGAACTTGTAGAAAATTACTACTCTTCGGTCTAGCTGGGGTGGGTGAAAGCAAAGTAGGTGCAGGCCTCGCTAGAAGTTCAGCTACCGGTACTTGCGGGGATCCGAAACCAGTTTGAATGCCGTATAGCATCTCTTGGAAGACCCTGGAACACAACGATTACTAGTTTAAGCTCACCAAGGTTTAAAAATCTTACTCAGATGTAATAATAGTAAAGATTTGAATGATTTAACACGTGTTACAATCATAATATTTAGTTTTAACCATTATGTTTTGGAAATAATTTATAAACCAAAAATTATTATCGTCTCACAAACTTTATTATTATTCAAATTGTCGATCATTTTTGTAGACCATCGAAGGAAGAATGACGTATATATATTTCCCGTGTACAAAATTGGATTACAATCAACTAAGATTCAGTAAAAGTATATTTTATGATTATTTTTGGCGATTTCTAAAAGCCTTATTCATGATTTTTATAACCTATTATGGAATGACATATACAAGCCATATAATTACAAATTTCCATCTGCTTCTCTTCGTTTAATTTTAATGAATGTAATGATTTCTTAGGTTTACGCGAATATTATTCATTGAAATAAAACTAATTTAAACGGATTTTATCGCGGTTATTTATTAAATTTTGATCCCGACGTTTCGAAAGCTTTTCAGCCTTCATGGTCACGGGGCGGACTGAGGTGTAGGTTGCCCAGAAAAGTTAATGTTACTGTGTCTACCTTCAATTTAATTTTTATTATTGATAGTGTTCCGATCTACGCAGAAAGAGCTCACAGTGTCTTGAGGACTGGCAATTGGTCTTTTGGGTTCCGATTTAATTAAATGTATAATTGGATCCCAGGCTTGTGCTAGCTTCCAACCATCTTCTCTATTGAAATTTGGATGTTTTTTAATTTCAATAGCCTCACGAATCATCCTAGGTAGGAATCGGTGTTCTTTGGCAAGAATTTGTGGCTTGTCGAATCGAAGATAATGTTTGGAGCCTTCTTCTGAATGTTCAGCAACTGCAGACTTCGTAGAGCGTTGGTGTTTAACATCAGTTATATGTTCTTTTACATTTTTACCTATTATTTCCTACCTAGGATGATTCGTGAGGCTATTGAAATTAAAAAACATTTTTTTTTTTTATCGTGGGGAAATGCATTTATGCATCCCCTTCCAGCCCAGGGGGACTGAGAGGGGTATGTGTGACTCACCCAGCGCTAAGCGCCGGGAATACCCACTAAAACCCCACGGCCATCTGTCGCCTTCCTAGGGCGACACGGGTCCGTGCATGCTATCACCGCGTCACCCCAGCGACTGGCTCGGCCTGGTGGTAAGCCGGACCCCATCTGGGCAGCCTGGCTAGCTGCCCATGCAGTCAACCAACTGGTGCAATAGGAGGCGGGTCCCCCGACCCGCCTCCCTCAGTTGGGCTTAAGGCGGTGGAAAAGTACGGGCATACCGGCCCCTCCGACCGCCTATTCGCCTCCGGCGGAGAGGATACCCGTGGGGATCTGCCTCACGGGCTCTCTCCGCGGCCTCCTTCTGTAACATAACATATTCACAGAAGGAGGCCACTTCATTCCAGATACTCTCGCTGCCGAGCATGGCTCGTACCACACCCGACAGCGAGACAAAGCGCAGTATCCTCCACGGCGCCACACTCATGGCAGGCGGTGGTTGGCTCCTTTCGAGCGATCTTGTGCAGGTACCATCCGAAACAACCATGTCCAGATAGCACCTGCACAAGTCGAAACGACAGGGAGCCGTGCCCCCTGCTGCACCATTCTTGGAGGACTGGGCGGACGGCATCTATGGTATATCGTCCATAGCGCTCGTCCGCCAGGTCCTCTGCCCAGCACCGAATCAAGTCGATGCGGGCCCTTCTTCTTTTTATATCCACCTCTGTGGGAGCAGGTGGCTCACCCCTCGCCTTTCTAACCGCTGTGTCTCTGTACACAGCGGCGAGGAGTAAAGCCTCCAGCTCCCAGGGTGGGGAGCCAGCCAACACCATGGCCGCCGCCGAGGACACCGTGCGGTATCCGCGGATTACCCTCTGTGCCACAGTACGCTGCGCTGCGCGCAATAAACGTTTGTTGGTGGCGCCGAAGGCATCTACCCACACCGGTGCCACGTAGGCGGCCATGCTTCGGATGACCCCTGCGTAGAGTTGGCGGCACTTCGCACCGGGTCCTCCCATGTTAGGGAGGAGCCGGCCAAGCGCCGCCGCAGCCCCCATGATGCGCGGTCCGAGCGCCTTGAAATGGGGCTCAAACCGCCGTCGGCCGTCCAGGATTAGGCCCAGATATTTCATCTGGGCCCCAACCCGGATTGAATTAAAAAACATCCAAATTTCAATAGAGAAGATGGTTGGAAGCTAGCACAAGCCTGGGATCCAATTATACATTTAATTAAATCGGAACCCAAAAGACCAATTGCCAGACCTCAAGACACTGTGAGCTCTTTCTGCGTAGATCGGAACACTATCAATAATAAAAATTAAATTGAAGGTAGACACAGTAACATAAACTTTTCTGGACAACCTACACCTCAGTCCGCCCCGTGACCACGAGGGCTGAAAAGCTTTCGAAACGTCGGGATCAAAATTTAATAAATAACCGCGATATAATCCGTTTAAATTAGTTTTATTTCAATTTAATGAATGTATAAAAATAACTTTATCCATTTTTCCAAAGTTTGTGAAAGTATTATTGAAATTTCATATAGACTCTATATCATAGAATATACCAATGACTTAAGATTCAGTAACCCCCATTTTGAGTTAAATTCGGACATAGATATAACATTTATTTTATGTCATATTTATGATCAACGTCGTGTGATGCCTCATTAATTTTATAATAATTCATGTTGATATCTGTGGAACTTTGTAATGTAGCAACGTGTGCGATATAGTCATTCTACATCTGTAACAGTTGTATGTATCAATCGTGTGGTAATTAACCTACATTTGCATTAGATATATTTGTTTATCTGTCCTCCGTTTAATATACCAAATATCATAATTAACCTTATTATAGACCGCATGCATGTATAAAATTTTGAAATAATAACTGGATATTTACAGTACCACCTTAGTAT
Organism: Actias luna; assembly: GCA_039707435.1. Classification (NCBI taxonomy): domain Eukaryota; kingdom Metazoa; phylum Arthropoda; class Insecta; order Lepidoptera; family Saturniidae; genus Actias; species Actias luna. Next base: position 6,783,697 of record JAZHAC010000002.1, on the reverse strand, counting down.
TATATATAATATATGGGAGAGGTAAAATAAATGTAAGACTATTTGTTATTCTTGTAATAAATGGAAATAATTATAATACATTAATTTATTGAGTAACATAAAGTAGTATACTTAGGCAAGTGACTTTGTGATAAAAATAAAATTAGATAATATATCAAACGTATTTTTAGTTTTGACAGTCGTTATCGGTTTTACTAATTGAATAAAAATATAAAGACGTTGCGTAGCTCTATTTCCGCGCTCAAAATAAATACCATTTCCAATGCTAAATATATCGCGACTGATTCTAAATCCTACTAAATGTAAAATACTTAATTAATGCAAACATAGTTGAAACGTTGATAGCTCAGTTGGGAGTGTGTACGGACGTCGCGTCAATGCACGCGAGTTCGAATCCATCTGCAATGAGCTTGAGATTTCGGCGAAATAAAACATCGTGATGAAATAATATCATGGGGGCAGAGCTTTTTCTAATATCCCCCTGGCTAGCTACCATCCTCAAGTTGGAAATCTGCCGTCAAATGTCTATAGGTGTGCTCCGGCAATTGCACTTGAGAGCCAGTCCCTCCACTAGGCTTAGCGTGTCCGCCATCTCGGGTCACATCGTCACTTAACATCAGGTGAGATTGTGGCCATAATGCTAAGATAATTATAAAAAAGTAAGTAAAGTGTTGATACATTATTTCGTTTAATTTATAAGTTATCTACGTAAATACACGTACCTGCTTCTGACCCCAAGAATTGCTCGAACGCCGATGAACTTTGTCTTTTGCTTCGACTGCCCAACGAGGAAAACTACGTCGAAAAGCTGGGCGTTTTGCGCTGAATTTAACTCGTTGTTCAGAAACACCCGGGTGAAATCTTTTGCGAGTTGATCGTAATCCTCGAACTGATCTCTGACTGAGTCTAGGAGTGGAGATGAAGGTCGCATATGGCCTATTGGACGCCAAGAGCCTGTGAATGAATACGTAACAACATTGTATATAACAACAATAATATAGTCGTATCTTATATATCTATTAAGATGAAGGGTTTAAGATTTTTATTTATTTAAGTAGTTTGATTGGTGTAATCAAATCTTCAAAATCTAAAAATTAAAAAAATCTACAAATTATTGTATATCTTTAAGCTTAATCTTTTTTAAATTAAAAGGTAATCCTTGCGATGTCATTCTGTACTAAATCGGCCTTCCAGAGGTACAAGAGGAAAGGAAGGTTTTAGGTTGGCAGGTTAGCGGGTAGGCAGACTAGGGATATTTCTGTTATAAGCATCCGCAGACTACAGTAACCGATTACCATTATGCGGGCCTTAGGACTTAGCCATATTAATTGTGTAGAAAATGAAATTATTTTAACATACACTATAATATTTAACACGCTTTTGTTAGCTTCACTTGTATCTATTTATCTATCAACCGTTTCAAGACATCAGATTAACTTAAAACTTAGCATTTTTATCAAGGACCGATGACTATACAATAATTTCACAAATTTGACCTAGTGTCCTGACGAAGATCATATTATATTATATAATAAAATCTATATTATTATTCATGATAAGTTAAATATATTTAATTGGTTTTCAATGTATTTTTCACAAGACAGTTGTAATGATCACGTAATTTCTAAGATGTGAAAATAAATTAAAATTCAACCTATAAAAAGGAATATTAATGTAAATGATTAAAAAAAAACGATATAACCAGACAAATTGACATGTACAATGTAAACATCTTATTTACTGATTATAGAATGACTAGTGACTCGTCTCGGTTTTGAACGGGTAATTGTTTAATCCTTGAACATAGACAAATAGTGTCGCTATAGATCTTTTAAAAATAATTCCGTAATGCATTGTTTTTATATTTGTTTGTACTCTGCTGGTTTACTTGGCGCATACTGGTAAGTATCAACAAGGTTCAACAAGTGTCGTCATACTAAAACTAATTCAAAACTGTAATTATTTATACATCTAAAGCTTGCTCGTGAATTACTTCGCTTATTGATGTAAGCCGTGGAAGGATTTTGTTTTATAATGTGTATAGATGTAAAAACTAATGAGTTAAATTTCTCTTAAACAATGACATATAAAAGTTAATTACAAACATAACTGATATATTACCTCTTCTGTATGGTTTCGGTATTTGTCCTGTCTCGGCATGGTTCTGCAAGTTGGCTACGATGTCCTCTAACATTTGACTGCGAGTACGTTCCTGCATTCTAGCAAACTTTGGCGCCGAATAGGATGCCCTCTCACCGTTCACGATCTTGGTCAATAGCCACTCTCTGAAAAATTATTATCATTATTTATTTATTTTATAGTTAAAATTTAGCTTTATAGCCATAATCTCACCTGATCTTAAGTTACGATACGGCCCAAGATGGTAGACATGCTAAACCTGTGAAGGAACTGGCTCTCAAGTGCAACTGCCGAAACACACCTATTGGTATTTGGCGGCAGATTTTCAACTTGAGGGTGGTAGTTAGCCAGTTGGGCATCAGAAAAAGCCCTACCACCATGCTATGGTTTCCTCACGATGTTATCCTTCACCGAAAGCTTAAGCTCATGGTAGGTGGTGGGTTTCGAACACACGTCCTTTGACGCAAAATCGTACACACTACCATTGAGCTATCATCGTTTCAAATATTGTATAAATGTGAATGTATTAAGGTTTTTTCCATGTGATTGTAATCTCAAAGCTGGGTAAGCAGTTTTGTCAGAGAAAAATAATGGAAATCGTAATTTATTCAATATTTATTTTATTTCTCCGAGCGTTATTGTGTCTCATGAAAGATAATCTTTCAGAAGTGCAATAAAAGTCAACTGTCCGTAATTGAATGTATTGAACGGGAGTTTAAGTATCAATTTAGAAGTACTTGCACTAAAAATATTAATTTACTTGAAGCTGCCTACGTATTACATATTCCGAATTTCTGTAAACTTTCGATATATTATTGAGAATAAAATAGCTCTTTTGTAATGAATTTTTAGCTTAAATAATTGTCCATGATTTAAACTGAATAGTAAATATATTGTTAGGGCTAAGTTAGTTTAGTTCTGTGTAGTATTGATATTTATTTACTATAGCACAACAAGCAATGTTATTTTTTAAGTTAATTGTAGACATGATATTATGCTTGTAACTACATGACAAATAATATTAGTGCCATAATATGATAATAGTACTAGTAAAATAAAAGGCATTTTAAAGATGATAATATTATAACCAAGAAGTTCACTGTAACATAAACTATAATAATATTTTTGTACGGTATTTGAATACGAAACTACTAAATTAAAATTAATTAAATAGTGTTAGTTACCTGAACATAGGACCTTTGTCGAAGACACTTTGCTCCCAAAGGTATGGTTTGTATGCTCCAACTTCATCGCGAGTCACGACCGAAACTTCGTACCTTGTTGGCCGACGTTTTATTTTTGCTGAAACTCGAACTAAAATGAAAGTTTCACAAAAATAGCACGGCTTGGCACTTTTTAAAGTAAATCTTATCATTATTATTTAATCAGTGGCTTTTATTCCAGGCATAATAATTATAGTGTTGTAGTGAAGTGTTTGGTGTTCCGGTTTTAAGAAAAATTACTGTATATTGTCAGATTCGATATCAAATTTTAGTTCGTAATGGGAAAAAAAAACAATTACAGTTTTTTTCTAGATTCTGTAGAGATTAGCGTTATGACTTAGATCTCACCTGATGTTATGTGACGATGTGGCCCAAGCTAGTGAACACGCTAAACCTGTGACTGGCATTGGCTCTCAAGTGCAACTGCTGGAACATACCTATAGGTATTTGGCGGCAGATTTTCAACTTGAGTGTGGTAGCTAGCCAGGCGGGCATCAGAAAAAGCCCTACCACAATGCTATGGTTTCCTTCACCGAAAGCTCAAGCTCATTGTAGGTGGTTCAATTCAAACTCACGTCCCTTGACGCAAAGTCGTACACACTACCACTAAGCTATCATCGCTTCAATTAGTATTAATAATAAAGTAGGTTAGTAAACGGATTTTATCGCGGTTATTTATTAAATTTTGATCCCGACGTTTCGAAAGCTTTTCAGCCTTCGTGGTCACGGGGCGGACTGAGGTGTAGGTTGTCCAGAAAAGTTTATTACTGTGTCTACCTTCAATTTAATTTTTATTATTGATAGTGTTCCGATCTACGCAGAAAGAGCTCACAGTGTCTTGAGGTCTGGCAATTGGTCTTTTGGGTTCCGATTTAATTAAATGTATAATTGGATCCCAGGCTTGTGCTAGCTTCCAACCATCTTCTCTATTGAAATTTGGATGTTTTTTAATTTCAATAGCCTCACGAATCATCCTAGGTAGGAATCGGTGTTCTTTTGCAAGGATTTGTGGCTTGTCAAATCGAAGATAATGTTTGGAGCCTTCTTCTGAATGTTCAGCAACTGCAGACTTCGTAGAGCGTCGGTGTTTAACATCAGCTATATGTTCTTTTACGCGGGTCCCTATGTTTCTTTTAGTTTGTCCGATATAGGAGAGGCCACAGTCACATTCTATTTTGTATACGCCCTGTTCTTGTAGAGGTATATGACACTTGACAGGTGGTAAAAATTGACTAATCTTCTTGGGCGGCTTGAAGTAAGTTTTAATTGAAGCACGCTTCAGTACATAGCCAATCTTGTCTGTGACCCCTCTTACAAAAGGTAACACAACAGGTACACGTTCTACTGTGGCTGGTTTCACTCGGTTTCCGTGACGGCGGCGTGGAATTTGGAGCTTGTTATCACGCAGTACTTGCTTGACATGTTGCAGCTCAGCAGCCAGATGTTCCTCGTCACAGATTCCTTGTGCTCTCTGAAACAAAGATTTACCCACGGTAGCTAACTGTTTCGGATGGTGGTGAGATTCACCATTCAGGTATTTATCTGTATGGGTCATTTTTCTGTACACAGTATGGCCTAAAGACTGATCAGGATTACGGATAACTAAAACATCTAAGAAAGGAAGAGATTTCTTTTGCTCTAACTCCACAGTGAATTGTATGTTATTGTTAATGGAGTTAAGATGATCTAAAAATGCAGCTACTTTGTCAGATGGTAAAATTGTGAAAGTATCATCTACGTACCGTTTGTAAAACCTGGGGGTGACGGGGGCAGTGCTTAGGGCTGTCTCCTCGAAGTCCTCCATGAAAATATCGGCGACTACCGGAGATACAGGTGAGCCCATAGCTACTCCATTCACTTGTACATAAAACTGATTCCTCCACAACATGTAGCCAGATGTGAGGCAATGTTTAAGTAATGCTGCATACTCTATGGGCATGTTATTATCTGCTAACCTCTTAGACACAATTTCAATGCAGTCTTGTACTTGTGAGCCACGTAGCAAAAGTGTTATCACCACTAAGAGGCAACACTAGAGCATCTGTGAAGGATTCATACCAATTTGTCAGTGATATTAAACACCTACAATTAGCTGACAATGAAACCATGGTTAGTTTTGATGTCCAGTCTCTATTCACAAGCTTACCAGTACAAGACTGCATTGAAATTGTGTCTAAGAGGTTAGCAGATAATAACATGCCCATAGAGTATGCAGCATTACTTAAACATTGCCTCACATCTGGCTACATGTTGTGGAGGAATCAGTTTTATGTACAAGTGAATGGAGTAGCTATGGGCTCACCTGTATCTCCGGTAGTCGCCGATATTTTCATGGAGGACTTCGAGGAGACAGCCCTAAGCACTGCCCCCGTCACCCCCAGGTTTTACAAACGGTACGTAGATGATACTTTCACAATTTTACCATCTGACAAAGTAGCTGCATTTTTAGATCATCTTAACTCCATTAACAATAACATACAATTCACTGTGGAGTTAGAGCAAAAGAAATCTCTTCCTTTCTTAGATGTTTTAGTTATCCGTAATCCTGATCAGTCTTTAGGCCATACTGTGTACAGAAAAATGACCCATACAGATAAATACCTGAATGGTGAATCTCACCACCATCCGAAACAGTTAGCTACCGTGGGTAAATCTTTGTTTCAGAGAGCACAAGGAATCTGTGACGAGGAACATCTGGCTGCTGAGCTGCAACATGTCAAGCAAGTACTGCGTGATAACAAGCTCCAAATTCCACGCCGCCGTCACGGAAACCGAGTGAAACCAGCCACAGTAGAACGTGTACCTGTTGTGTTACCTTTTGTAAGAGGGGTCACAGACAAGATTGGCTATGTACTGAAGCGTGCTTCAATTAAAACTTACTTCAAGCCGCCCAAGAAGATTAGTCAATTTTTACCACCTGTCAAGTGTCATATACCTCTACAAGAACAGGGCGTATACAAAATAGAATGTGACTGTGGCCTCTCCTATATCGGACAAACTAAAAGAAACATAGGGACCCGCGTAAAAGAACATATAGCTGATGTTAAACACCGACGCTCTACGAAGTCTGCAGTTGCTGAACATTCAGAAGAAGGCTCCAAACATTATCTTCGATTTGACAAGCCACAAATCCTTGCAAAAGAACACCGATTCCTACCTAGGATGATTCGTGAGGCTATTGAAATTAAAAAACATCCAAATTTCAATAGAGAAGATGGTTGGAAGCTAGCACAAGCCTGGGATCCAATTATACATTTAATTAAATCGGAACCCAAAAGACCAATTGCCAGACCTCAAGACACTGTGAGCTCTTTCTGCGTAGATCGGAACACTATCAATAATAAAAATTAAATTGAAGGTAGACACAGTAATAAACTTTTCTGGACAACCTACACCTCAGTCCGCCCCGTGACCACGAAGGCTGAAAAGCTTTCGAAACGTCGGGATCAAAATTTAATAAATAACCGCGATAAAATCCGTTTAAATTAGTTTTATTTCAATGAATAATATTCGCGTAAACCTAAGAAATCATTAGGTTAGTAAATTCAATTAGTAAAGTAATAGTACACGTTTTTTAAATATATTAATTCTGAAATCTAAAATCTAAAGTATGATATCTATTATTTCTAATATCTTTTATAAAATATGTAAAACAAAGTTTTCATCAAATAATGTTATGAATGTACGGAGAGGAGGGTTTTTCAGACATCAATACCGTTTAAAATAATATTTTTTATTTTATCTTATAAGAACTTCACAACACATTTGTTAAGATTTATTATTTTAAAGTGCCAAATACGAGGTAATAAATACATTTTACACTTAATATAACGGTACGCCGGGTGCAAAAATTTATGTAACATTTTGTTTTATAAAGAATATCGCATGCCAGTGTGTAAATAATAGAATATATCATTGATGTCTCTATGAATTTACTGTATATTACATTCACAAATTTTCAAATCTGATCTGTAAATAGTTGAGTTTGATCAAATATATGCTTTATAGAAAACATAAACTGTTTCCTAAAATATCTAGTTTGTGGCCTGAAGTTTAATTAATTTTTAAATATAACAGAAATTCATAAAATATTCTTAGCTATTGTGAATAGTGAATATATCAAAAAATTTCACTATCTATCCAAAATTAATTTGAGATATTAAATTTAAAATACATATATATATATATAAATAACGATAATAAAGATATTCCATACAATATGTAAAGTTTAAAATAAATTAACTAATAAGATAATATTAACTTTTATGTTGTGATTAATGCCCACAAAGTTTTGGAAAATTTGTAAGTGCATAAATAAATTAAAAGTATAACAAAAAGGTCGGAGCTTTAAATATATTAATGGCAGTTTTAAAATTTGAAAGGACAGAGAGTTGTATCAGACTTGGTCGTGATCACCTTACACGTAGCGATAAATCAAGAACTGTGACTCGCCTTTGGTCAGTTTACCAGCTTTAGGATCAGTTAATATATATTCAGCTGCTGAAAAGCTTGCTGACTCCTTTACTAATCACGAGCGCTCTTAGATAATAGATATCGCGGTAAGATTCATTGGTTTTAAAGTGCTGTCAGGTTGCTGTGCTGCTTTAGAAACTTTTTGTTAAAAATTATGAAAGGTATGAAGTTTAATATAAGGTAAAAAATATTTGCGCATATAAAAAGTATATATTATATTATATATATAAAAGCATATTTGTGGTCGCGATTCTCAGCAGTGAGGGAACGAGGAAGAAGAAGAAAAAATATAACTCAATTTTTTTGGTAAACTGACTTGTAAAATACTTTCAGATATAAATATATGAAACCACAATAAAAATCTTAGATTAAAACTCTAATACATGACTTTTTAATATATCGACATTACGCATAGGAATAGGAATCTTGTTCAATAAAAGATCTTGACCTGTCTAGGACTGCAGGAAGTTCTAGATTAGAACGTGTTTCTCAAGCTTCGCTAGCAAGCTCGTACCAAATTTGACTGGGTAGGGAGAGAAACATGAGTAGTGAAGGCCAGTGTTGACGCTCATCGAAAAGAGGTCTCTTAAAAGTACGTCCGTTTCACAAGTCTCGGGAACTGCTTGGAATTTCCCTCTCTGCCACACGACTCGACACTAGCATGCCATGGATAGCTAAGAAATTTGTCTCTAGTAATGTTGTTGAAATTAATAGTGTAATAACTATGCCAGTTCTTCATAAGTTTTAATTAATATAATTTATTATGAACATGCCAACAACATTAACTAATATATTAAATTACTTAAATTTATTTTGAGTAAGTCGCGACGCACCATGTACTAAATTACAAGTAGAAAGATGAATTTCCAACTTTTCAGTCCCCTGTCACATCTAGTTAATTATATTACGGTCAGACTTTAAGTAATGTAATTAAAGGTGAACAAGCAGATATAATTAAAAAACCTATTTCATAATAACAGCTAGTTACATTGTAATCTGTACTATAATATTATAATGCAGAAAGAAATGCTTATTTGTTTGCTTGAACGTAATATAATACGTATATGACGTAATCTTAGGAACCGGTTGGATTGCAAAAATTCTTTTTGCGTTTTATATCGTAGTTATAGAAAATGGTTTTAAACTGTTTAATACCACGCTACCATCAATAGGAGCAAAGCTGTATTGAAGAAAGTTACAAAAACGGACATAAATTGTTAAATAATTTTTAGTTACACGTGAATAAGGTCGCGGGCGCAGGTAGTGGTTTATATTAGTAACAATTAGTAAAATATCCCATCGGTATCGTTTGTCGATTGATTATAATTGAGTAGAGCGCAGATCTTCTACCGAAGAATATTTGTTTCAATTACAGTCCTTTGCCTCGGAACAGATTAGAACATATTCCAAAACTCAAATAGTTCAATTGTTGTCACTAATCGGAATAGAATAGGTACGTAAAATTTGTTATATCAGTTTAGATGTAGCGGTTATGAGCTGCTACTTGAGTATAGCTGTTTTTATTGTTCCCTTAAATACACCTAACTGCTAAATGGAATATATATAGGAAAATATCTAAAAAAGCAAAATGAACCGAACTAGTGATAATAATACTTTTATTCGTGTTTATGTTTCACATTACACATGTGTAATGTATGCTCTTGGTGTAAAACGTTCTACCAATACATCTTCGTTAATGCTTACTTTTGTGAAAATATATTTTTATTATATCTCGGTGAAAACATACGACTAATTGAAACTACTAATTGATTCTTTTTTATAGCAGCTTGGCAAATTGATTCCACTGTACTTTTTTATAGTTAATAGGTTAAGCGTGGCCAGAATCTCATCTGATGTTTAGTAACGATATAACCTAAGATGGTGGACACGCTAATCTTAATGGAGGGACTGACTCTCAAGTGCAATTACCGGAACACACATGTAGGAATTAGGCGGCAGATTTTCAACTAGACAGTGGTAGCTAGATCACGATGTTTTCCTTCACTGAAAGCTCAAGCTTGTGCAGGTGGGTCTAACTCACGTCCCTTGACGCCGCATCCGTATACATTACCAACTGAGCTATCATCGCTTCAAAGCTTTAGATTAAGGACAGTATAATCTAGATTTTTTCTGTTGCCAATACGTTCAGGGGGTCGGGCCATTCCAACAGTTGGGTGGACGCTGGCTGATCTCGAAACACGTCAAATCAACGCAGAATAAATGTAACACTTTTATCAGGTATATGCATGAATTTGACCCAGTTACCCAACAAGCCGCCATCACCTCTCAGCTAACGTTTAAACACTTTTTTTTTATTTTGTTATGTAAATAATCAAATAAGTGTTACTTCATTTCCAGCTACAATTTGTTATCCGATATCAATATGACTTCTTTTCAGTGTTCGTTTTATCTATTCATATAATGAGAATGTGCTTCCAAGTTAAAAAAATGTTTGTTTTGTCACTTTACTGCTATATTTTATTAATCCTTTGAAGCAACTCAATTATTAGCAAGTACCAAATATATAGCGATTTTTTTAAAGTTAACATGAACGTCTTGTTTTTTTTTTAAATCCTGTTATAATTATACAAATGTAACAGTTTTCTTCGCAATATAATAATATTTTGAATTGTAGTTCAAGCTTTTCAATATAAATATGTTATAGAATTTTTTGATTCTGCTGCAAATTACTTTCTTTGTACAGAATCTTTTGAGGTGATTTGCTGTTGACCTTGTATAAGGTAAACAAGATCAGCCTATAAATGTTCAAAAACTGTCTAAGGGGATATATTCAAGAGGAAGCAGGGGTGCGGAATTAAATAATACATATACTAATAAAGATTTCTTAACTTTATATATTGAGAAATCAATATCCTACCTACACTACACTATAATAGAAATCGATAATAACTATTGTTTTCCATATACCTGTTTATTATACTAATAGACACCATTACTATTTGAATGCATGTTCGTCCGAAATAAAACACATTTAAATATTGTCATAAAAAAGTGCCCTTTCTATTGCGTCGATATATGTATCGTAGTGTTAACAGACCATACATAACGTTAAATGACAGGGATGTCCATATAGTAACAGGTTAAGCCCATAATACACATTGGATCTCAAACGCAGCTGTCAGATCAGCGTAAAACGCTTAGCTTTTTCAATTTAATGTTCATGTAGCCGAGCGACTACAAAAATAAAATGCTACGCTATAGAATATAGAGCATCCATATATATTAAGCTCATGTAGGTTCATTACAGGATTATATGCTACGAAGAAGTATCTACACGCGTTACAATTATTTCACCTTTTAGAATTTGTGTCAAAAATAAGGACGTGTGATGTTACCGAAATTGACTCAAGTTTGGCATGCTTTTGCAAAATGTCTTCTGCTTATTGTGCACGTAATTTTCTTCGGGTGAAACTAAAAAATATTTAATAAGTTTTGCCCGCTTTTGTAACTTTTCTCAATCGATCTTTCCTCTTATTGCTGGTAACGTTTTGTTAAATAGCCTAAACCCTTCCACAATAATGAGGCTATCAAATACGAAAAGAATTTTCAAAATCCTACCAGTAGTTCATAATATTAGCGCGTTTAAACAAATAAAGTTTTCCGCTTTGTAATCCTTCTTACTTTCTTACTAATAATATTATAAATGTGAACGTGACTTTGTTTGTTTGTTTGATACGCTTTCACGCTTAAACCGCTAAATCGATTATGGTGAATTTTGGTATATAGATAGAGTGGAACCTAGAGACAGCGATAGGATACGTTTTCTCTCGAAAAGTTTATCGGATGTGGGGTAAAGAGAGGGATAAACTTTGTATGATTTTTTTTATTGCGTCATCCCATTTATTTGATGAAATCAATATTAACGAGAACGAAGCCGCAGGTAAAAGCTAGTATTAATATAGATTCCTAATGATAAATATAAATATAAATAGCTTACCTAAAATGAATGTGTGCAAAAAATGACTTTTAATACAGGCTGGTGAGAAGGCAGTGTTATCTGCTTCCAGAAACACGACGCAAACGATGTCGTTGCCTATGTGACGCTTCCTCTGAAGTTTTTGTGGGTCATGTCTCTCGTACGGTAATAGGGTTGACACATGAAACATTATTTCTATTCCGCGCCAGTTAGTGTATACGGAGTAAAGCCCAGTCAAGTCGTGAACAGTGTCCAATCCTCCTTTGTATTTATCGAAACCTTTGTTATAAACAGTAAAAATTAATACACTAATTATATTATAAAATAAACAAATAGTTAATTAAATTATTATGAATATATGGATTTAAAAGATGCAGAGATTCAAAGAGGTAAGTATCGAAGAAATGATCTCAAAACAAGTATATATAAAATTTACATAATTAACGTTATAATGCAGTCTCTTTTTAGTTTTAGTTATCTATCATACATATATAATGCAAATGATGTTTGCTTTAGGCCCAATCACGTCAAAACTTTTGAGCGAATCGACATGGGACCATGACCATACGATGTGAAAGTATTGTAGATGGCTTGTTATGGGCTATTCAATATTTGAATTTCAATTCCTGGCGAAGTTAACGTATAAGTATAGTAATTTCTGTTTTATTAAGAATAAATCTACATTAACTGTGAGAATTATTTACCTTTGAGTCTCACTTTTTCTCCCATAACCTGTAAAAATTCTTCAAACATTGGTGAGTTATCGTTGTTGTCCAATATTTCTTCTTCGGTATACTGATTTTCTTTCACATATATCACTCCGACTTTCAGCTCAGACTTTATGAACACCTGCGAAATATAATTAAGTAATATAGTTGAAGTTTCTCGTTCTGAATTGGCTCGTTGGTGTAGGTTTCTCGATATTAAGAAAACTTTCGTTAACTAATAAAGTTGTATAAGAAATACATTACTTCATAGAAATTAAAAAACAACATTAAATGAAAACATATTATTTATATCACAAAGTTTTTTTTTATTATTGACAAAGCACTTCCGTTTTATGGTATACTTATAGTTCTCGTTATGTTTTTATTTTTTTATTTATATTTCTAATATATATCTGGAAATCTGGTCGAAGATTTAAACCCTTAAGAAACTTAATTATGTATATGGTATAATAAGATGCATGCATACATTCAAAATATCTTGCAATTTACGTAGATAATTACATCAAACAAATCTTTTACTGCATTTTTATTATTTCAAGTGATTTATGATTAATGTAACAAAATTTGGTATATAATTTAAGAATGGATGTAATTTTGTATGTATGAATATTAATTCTTCAAATCAGAATGAATAAATAAGGGATATTAATTGTTGAAAATCATAGTAGAAGCAGAAAAAAGACACTCAATGTTTAAAGAAATTAAAATAATTAAATCATTAATACCCAATATATGTATATACTTTACTAATATTACTTATTTTTATACGATTTTTCTATTTCAAATTCTAATAATTTGGTTAAAAGTCTCGTTTGAACCTTTATAATAATATCATGAGCAAAATTAGATTTCTCATTTATAAAGGGTCGGTGTAATTAGCAAATTACTTGAACAAGAAAGCAATCAATTTGTTAGTGGTGTCTATTTTCTAAATGTGTGCCAGCCGATCTCATGATCCCAAGTTGGTGCTGAGGGAGTGTTCTCATTATATTATCATTCTATCTCATTACGTTCTCCATGACTTTCATTAATAATTAATTTATAGATAAAAAAATGGATTTCTGTTATTAGTAATTTTATTTGCTTGTATTCAAATCCCCTTGGATTCCGCAGTACATGAAAAAGAGAAAATCTCAGAAGTTTTTACAATTTGTCTTTTGTTTTTGCGTGACTGAAGTCGATTTAGAAGCCTCTGACCTAAATAAAACATGAACTTGTAAGCCGTCCTCAAACTCATAATTGTTGACAAGGGTAAACAATTTTTTATATTTTAATGTCTTACTTTAATTTTATATCTTCAGTTTTCGCTCGTTAATAATTGTATTATATTACCTTTTTTTTAACTGGGGATCTTTTTTTAAGACGTATTTATAAATGCGTAATAAAAATTTGACTAAGATAATTTTAAATAATTAGGCTATTAACCATCACTTAATAAATGGCCATGTCAGAAATGGAGTTAGTATTGTTGTCAGGTACGATGACGAAGTACAAGGTATGACCTAAATAATCATCCATAGTTACTAGTATTTTTTTTAAGAAAGACTCGTAAAAGGTCATCTTAAAAGGTTTCTAAGAAAGTAAAGAAATATTTTCAATCAAGCTCTCACTTTATATTTTATTATATTAGAACATTGTAAAATATAGATAAAGATATATTTAGATATGTAAAATATAGAATAGCAAGGAAAAACACTAGCGTCTGTTTTATAAATCGAAAACAATAGTCAACTCGAGAAGCAAAAAATCATACCAGTCCCTCTGGCTCCTCATTTGAACAGGCACGTAAGTGACACACACATGAATATACTCCAGAAAAGAACTCTTCGAGTCTATTGTATACCTGATACGCTGACTGAAATTTCCTTTTTTTATTTTATGGAATAGCGTGCAGACGAGCAAGCGTGTCACCTGACAGTGAGTTATCATAGCTACCCATGGACACCTACAACACCAGAGGAATCGCAGATGCATTGCGCGTCTTTATAAGAGGGACTGGCTCTGAAGTGTCACTTGCAGAACACACCTAATGGTATTTGGGGGAAGATCTTCAACTTGAGAATGGTAGTTAGCCAGGCGGGCATTAGAAAAAGCCATAGGGCTATGGTTTCTGCACGATGTTTTCCTTCACCAAACGTTCAAGCTCATTGCAAGTGGTTGGATTCGAACTCACGTCTTATGACGCGGCGTTCCAATACGCTACCATTGAGCTATCATCGCTTCAAACTTCTTACTAATTCAACAACATCATACTGTGCTCATACCTGAACACCCACACATAAACATAGTTCTTTGAAAGACTAGATTAGAAAACGTTGTCTCATCACTAAATACATACGTATATCAATTTCCGATATGTGTATTTAGTTGAAATTGTTCGGGGTTAGTTCAATACGTAATTGTTGCATGTCGGCAACAGCCAAAGTCAAAATTCTGCTACTTTGACTTTTTTACGCTAGTTGCCTTCCGTTAGTCAGGTCGAAAAAAAAGATCAGAAATACAATTTCACATCGTTCAATTGTTTAAGCATCGAAGTGAAAAAATAAAGAAGCGACAATCGAAAGAAATGTAAGAACGATGGGGACTATGATTACAACTAGAAAAGATATAAGAGCGTTTGTAAGTGTGTACTTGAACTTTGTCTTTCTGTGGGAATAAATGCTTCCATTTCTTTTTTTTTAAGGATAAGTGCAACATTTATATAATAGGAATATTAATAGAATTAAAATAGAAACATGGAATGGGAAACAGTTTTGTAACCAAATTGTAAAAAATAACAGTGTGATAATAAATTAGTGAATACAATTTTTGCCAGTAACTAATTCAAATTCCATCAGTCTTAATTGCCAACGGTTCTGACTAATTGACAAAATGTTAAAACAATTGTGCAGACACGATACTGCTCTCAGGTTTTGATTGTACAGTGTCAAATTAATCTATGTTTTTAATTATTTAAATAAATACCTTAACTTCCTTGTATAGGTTAATTATATGTGCATAGTTTAATTTTGTAAAAACGTGGGTTTCTTTTGCAAAAAAGTCAAACGTATAATTACTATGTTATGTTATTTTGTCAATTTCAATCTTTTAATTTAGATGAGTTCATGTTTCCCGACGACAGTTTCCTTTACTATAAGCTGATATTACGGAGCGGACCATCGAGCAAATTTTTTAATGAGTTTAGGTTTCCTCACGGTAATTTTATTTCTGTCAGCTAATTTAAATAAAGAAACAAATTTAAATAAGAGTTAATTTTATAAATTTCGTATACAAAAAAAATAAAAATAAGCTCGCATCTGAAAATATGTAATCGATGTTACATTAGTTTTATCCGGTCATCATCCACGACTTTTATTAAGATAAGTGTTCTCTTTTTTATGTAATTATTTTGAAAATGAACGTAAATGAATAAGACCGGCATGATTCAAATACTAGAAATCGTGACAAACTGCTCACCCCTTATTTTAGTCTCAGTTAGACCGGTTACAGTTTTTTAGGTACAGGAACAGTAAGTTTAACCATCATGTCCAATAGGTATTTAAGCTAAAATGCTATCATATGATACTTTTTTTTCGACCTGATATACGCTGTTAGCCGTAAGGGCTTTGACAGCTTCACCGAACTTTTTGGGAACTTTTTGAATCGTTTTCGCTGTATAATATTAATATAGATGTAGATAAATAAAAACAGTGTTTCCATAATAAAATAATATCAAAGCTTGTTAAATATTTATACAAATAACACAATTTCCATGATGTAATATCTAGTTATTCATAACATAAAACAATTGCGGAGTAGATGGTCATTTCGTCTGATGAGAACAGTTTACTGCCGTACTACTACTACCTAATAAAGGAGACATAAAGTTGTGTACGTATGTCTACGTAGATGGTTTGCTTGAAGCATGCCGACGCAGGAATACTTTTATGTGGCCTACTTAATAAGTAAACACTTTTACCCCGAAAAGTTGAAAGTATTATGGCTATACGAAATTCAGTAATGTTGTTACGTAGTACGTAGGTACATAAGTTTATTTAAAAGGGGATACCTACCGGATAACTTCATCTATATCACTATTTTGTTTTATTTCAAAATAAAAATAGAGGTCCTATTATTGTTAAATAATACAAAAACAAACAAACACTATATTATTATCGAAGCTATGATAGTTCAGTGGTAGCTTGTAAGCACCGTGTCCATTGGAGTGAGTTCGAAATCTCTAACGAGCAGAGTTTTTAGTAAAGCCACATTACTTTATAAAACCACTATAGTAATGGGGTTTTTCTGTAGCCCTTCTGTTCTTAAATTTATAATCTATCGCCAAACTCCTATACCTATATAAAGATAGCTGCATTTGAGAGCCAATCCCTCTGGACTAAATATGTAACCATCATGACCCATATCATCAATATTATCAGTTGTGATTTTGTGAAAAACAGTAAAACCCTAAAGAATAAAATAAAATATATTTGTATAACATTGTTTCAAATGAACAAAATTATTATGGACTGAAATATTTTTCATTCGTTTTTCTCTTTTGTTAGCCATAAAGTTTTTAAGTTAACGTAACTTCGAAAACTCAGAATTCTTAAAATGTTTTGTCGCTACTAAAATTACACCTTTACCATAAGTTGGCGTTTATGAGGTCCTTTACAATGATTGTGAGAGACAATTAAAAAAACCTTTTATGACGATCGTTAACTTTTAACGAAAAGTATTCAAATAAAATTTAATGAATAGAAAAATCTACTAATGGGGAATCCATAAAAGTATCATAAAAAGTAACTTATTTGTAGAGGTATTAAAAAAAACTAAAAAAATTCTTTTTGTTAATTCTAATGTTAATTCAAAGAATTTTAAACGCATGGTTGTGATAATGCATAGATTTGTACATGTATTTCTTATGTTTATTTGATAACAATTATTTATCTATAATTAAGAATTGCATTGTTAATGGTTTTCCATTACAGCTTTTAATTCTTGTAATTTCACGCCCACTTTCTTCAGACCATACCAATTTACAATATGTAATATATTTTTCAATTTATTTAAGGATTATTAAAACAAGCATAGAGTCTGTTATTAGTTATAATAGATTCTCACATCTTTCTAGAGCAACAAAAGTACACAGGTCATACGTAGCTAATTTACGAACAAAAGAAAAACTCATAGATAACAAAAGCTTACTAAGAGAGACCCGTGAGTCGTTCGGTCGAATAAGCCGTCAATAACAAAAGTAGACAGGATTTCACCTCGAAAGAAACTCGAGCAAACTGAGAAGAGAGGAGCCGTTTTTTGTCAACCATCCACGTCAAACTATGTTACTATATGTGTATAAGATTTCGCGCACACGACATTATACCAACCGAATAGGGAAAATGTTACAGGTAATCATTTATACACTTCAATAAACGAAAGTGTCCCAAATAGCGCGGGCTTTTAGAGAATTGGAAACATATACCTAAAATACATATAGATAATATTATTTACTAGCCAGGTAGATGTGAATAAAAAGGATAGATCTAGATTAAATGTCATATCACATAAAAGAAGGTAACAGTTTACAAGGACTTTCTTTTTAAGTTATTTTATTTAAAAAGGAATTGCCTTTTTAAATACCTTAAAGTGCTTGAAAAACTAAATTGTTTCCATCTTCCATTGTACTTTTACTGTTCATTATTCATTCGCATAAGTTCATTCCGAAAACCGATAGTATCGGTTGTGAGATGGTCAGTTCAAAAACAATGACAACCACTGAGGACTGTATTTCCCAAAAGCAAAGCGATAACAAAAGTTGCTAATAATTCGAACTATCTTGACAAATTACGTGTACTAAAGCTGATAAATAATAAGAATTGGCAATTTCGAAGCAGATATTCAGTGATTTTTGCTATCGCTTTGCTTTTGTGAATTACGTAATAAGATGGTGGCAGTCATCGTGATTAGGCGATCTACAAGTCTCTTGGCAGCTGCATATACACCTGATTCTGAAATATGCCGAAAAAAAAGTCATTGGTTTGTTATCATATTTTACCTCCCCACCTAATTGCTGATTGATTGGTATTACTTGAGTGAATATTGATCGCGATTCCGTCGGGTGCATTATTTATATCTTACCACTTATTAATAATCGTTTACATTTATTGTTTTTCTACGTTCTTTGTTTTAGAGAGATCTATTTCTATTTTTTCTTAACACTCCAGTTAGTAAAGAGGTAAAATAATAATGTGGCAAATTTAAAATTGTGTTGGCTGGTTAATATTTTTTTAAATGTTTGGCTTACACGCTGAAACAATTTTAACGTGAATTCTATTTCCACGGATTAATTCAACACATGCGAACCAGTTTTAGTATATTCATGAAATCCGACGATTCTGTGAATTCCAAATGCAAGGATGGCAGGGACGGCGCTCAACAAAGTTCCGACTTATAAGCGTACCTCTGACGGCGGTTAATGAAAATTGGCAGCTCACTGGTTCGTATAAACTCAATGTTACAGAGTAAAGTGAAGTGACTGCATCTGTTATTCAGACGCTATTTTGTTATGAATAAAACTAGCTGAATGTATTTATAATAGTAAAGAAAGTAACAGAGGTTACTTCTTTGTGTTTTAGTTCAGTTATATTAGCACTCATGGAGCGCTTTTTCGTTATTTTGTTTAGGGCTTTTTAATAGTAGTCACACTTTTAACAGTATACAGGCCCATCATAACCTAACAATACTACAATCTAAGTCTTTCGTACATTCATACAATCATATTTCTCCATAGAAGCTATTGTTTGTGACGTAGGTATCTATGTCCAATTACTGAAGAGTGACATCGTTTGATATAATTGTTAAATGGTATATAGCATTTCATTTGTATTATTCTGAGTATATGAAATTTATAATTTTAACAGTTACTACATAAAACACACAATAGATTATTTATATGAACTTCTTAGTCTATCTTTCTTCCTGACTGTGCAACGAATATTGTGTTGGCGTCAGATTTCTTTATTTTCCTCCTCAAGTTCACAATCACCCCTTATGTGATACCGGTAACGATTATAGTAAACTATGTTAATATAAATTTATTTCTTCTATTTCATGGGGTTTTCTTCAAATCGAAGCTATATCCTAGTATATATGTATGTAAAGTTTACCTACACAATAATAAAATGCTGTTGATTTGAACAAACTAGCATTATGAGGCATTGTCGTCATATTCATTGAATTATATTAAACGTTTCAAGATTTATTCTGTTCAAAACATAATAAGGTATTTAAAATTATTATTTCATTACTACTTTATACCGTATACCGTATTAAAATATTTTTTTGTGCGTTTCTATATCTGATCGATTTGTTGATTGCATTAGTTTTCATTAGTAGTTAGGCACGTAATGCTATCGTCGGTTTCATTTTATTCTAAGTGTTATATTTAACGTATTTCTTTATATGACTTTGCGATCCAACATAATAACATGTTAATCCTAGTGAAGGGGCTGGCTCTCAAATACAGTAGTTGCAGTAGTAGATTTTTTATTGAAGATGGAAGCTGCTTACTCGGGCATTAAAACTGCTCTAACATCTTTCTATGGGTCCATCGCTATATCCATATGTATCATTGGATACATACGGAGTAACAGAGCCATCATAGCTTAGTTGTAAGTTTAAAGTAAGTGATTCATTTTAACAAGTTATATTATCATTAATAAATTAAATAACCAGTGATCTGTGAAGGTTATTTAATTAGTTTGGGTTGTAATAATAATAATGATACATATAAGAACGTTATCTATGATATAAAATAACCGAAAGTACAGTTAACTTTGGGATGACATTTACCCAATAACATTAAAAAAATATTTCAATTAATATAAAATCTAAATCGGGAGGTCCTAGTGTACGCAGATTCTTTGAAAAGGCTCGTATGTCAATTAATTTACTTTTCTTGCAACCAAAGAACTGACAAATAGCCCAGTCGCAGATCCATATAACGATGCAACCCGATTAGTCTTTTCGACTACTTTCCTTACTGTTAGCGAATTAGATGGTATCCACTACTTATAAATTTAATTTTTCATAATGTTGTCTAAGTTATATTATTACCATTTAATATTAATGTGTATGTGTAAATTAAGAATCCTGTAAAATCTATTAAAATATTTTTCCAAATAAAATATATAGACAATTCACTCTATATAGTAATTTAATGATTGCCTTTGTTAATTACTACTTAATTTACACAAACTAAGTCAGGAACCAAGTTTATCAAGAGTATCTCTTGGAAGTAGTTTGATATCTAACTTGTGATTCATCCATTACGATGATTAGTCGTAAGTCGGAAGGCATGCGAGGGTCTGCGAATTTCGAGCGTACGGGAACTCACGACAAATTCGGCTTATCAATGTTTCACAGCCGTAAGCGGCACATCGCTTTCCGTAATTGAGAACAGAAAAAAAAAACAATCGACGGGAAAAGGTTTCCTGCTAATTTACTTGCGATTCAAAATCCACTTCGAGTCGAATGCTAAATGAGATAATACTTTTCTCTTGTCGTTATTCTACTCTTCTAATTTTTTCCTTCGAAAGCTTTATATTTTATTATTGTTGAAACACTGTACAGATGAAGCGAAAATTTTGTTTCAAAACACAATATATATTTTCTTTTTACGAATGAAACTTATTGCTGTCGTAATTGTTTTTTTTTTTACTTTGTTATTTTTTTAAATCACATAAGCATCCACAGTTTAAAATAAAGTCTAATCTATAATTTCTATTCTATCGGTTGTCACGATATTTTTATTTCATCAAAACTAAAGATTTAAACTAAACTAATAATGTACTATTTATGAATTGATATTTATGTTTATATGTATACATATATATAAAGTGAAGCTTTTCTAAATATGTTGTTTTGATTTTAAACTATTTAACTTATATTGGACGGTAAGTATAGGAAGTAGGAATTTTATAATATACTCGTATACAAAGTTATATATAATATGAAAATAAGCTGAAATATTTTAAATCACTAATCAAGTAATTATAGCAGTAGTTGTATAGAGGTTATTAATAAATTCAGAAATATGTGCAGGCTTCATTTATTAGGTCCAAATAATTAGTGCAATGGATGCATAAAAACATGTTAATACGTATAGTATAGTAATGTATCAAAGAGATGTTAGCAAATATTTATTACGGAATACAAACAGTTTCTCGGCTATTTCTTTTTCACTTTTTATGTGTGTTACATGTTTTATATTATTTCCATTTATATGTGAAATATATGCAGAATAAACTTGTATTTTTTTAAGCATATTGCGCGCACGTAGGTATATACATTTCGCATAGTTAAAGTTCGTATATGGAGGTTTCGAGGAAGTTAAAATTTATGTACGGTATGTTGTATATAAATTATATATAAACAAAATAAAATGAAATAAAAATAGCATAGAACGAAATAACAAGATAGAATAAAATTGAATCTTGAAAATTTAATTGAAATCTTTGGTTCTTCATTTGCAGGGTGGCAGGATACAAAAACTGTATCATACCTTATACCATGGCGACATGCTTAGGTGTGTTGCGGTCTGGGATCTGTCCGTGCATCTATATCCAAATACGGCGATAGGGATCAGTACTCGACTAGATCACGATCGTTTGTAATAACGGGCAGTTGTCATAAGGATATTGGGTATATAGTAGAGATTGCCATTTTATTAAAATACCTATGAGAAAACGTTTGAAAAAACAACTTCAACAAAGTTAGAAAGTTAAATTATAATAAAAGAAACCTGGTCCCGATACGAAAATTTATTGATAATTATCGTGGACACCTCATAAAAAGTCCGGATGTCTACGTAAAAAAAAATTATACACTTATTTCAAGCTTACTAAATAAAATTGTTTTTTTTTTTTATATTAGATACATTTTTGGTATGTTTTCTTGAAATACATCTATTTATATTATCGTATAAATACAAATTGGTTGTAGTAGAGACAGTTAAAGAGCAAAAATTAGCTTGATCTTGACGTGTCGAGAGCAGAGCACTACTTTATGCCGCGAAACGTGCAAAACCTAATAAATTACGCGTAAACATCGGTAACTGGGCGACCACTTGCGCTGATATAAATAAGATAATATTACCTGATCCAATTTTAGCAGTTCTTCCGGCGTATCGGGTAGCTGACCGAGCATTAGAGGAGGGTTAATGTTGACCTCCTTGCCGAGAGAGCGGACTACTTCTTCGCGGTTATACCGGTCGGCGAAAACGCATGAAGCTGGGATCAGTCCGTGCACGGTGTAGCTGATAGCTCGTACTAAGATCCTGAGAAACAAACATTGCATTAAATCTTTTACATCGATCTTGTGTTCAATTGGAATAATGTCCAGTTAGTCGGTTCCTTATTACATAACATCGCAAAAGTAAAGCGATAGCTAAAATTGCAAATCATCGGCAATAAATTGACAAATTAAGTACACTAAGCTGATACGTAATACGAATTTGCCATTTCGATGACAATATTTAGTGCGTTTTGCTATTCCTTCCTACTCCTATTTGCTAGATAAGTAATAAGGGACAGGTCAAGCTTATATATATATATATATATATATATATATATATATATATATATATATATATATATATATATATATATTCTACACTATATAAAAACTAACAAGAAATTGTTTTATATAATAATATTCGCCATGATTACTATAGTAGAGATGATTGTCATGACTGTCGATGAATATCGTTGGATAATGGCCCAATTGGTGAAAGCGTATATCTTAATCTCCAAGACTAGAAACCTATAATTTATTAATTACATAAGTTACTACAGCACTCCTGTCTAAGGTTGATTATATGTGTATAATCTATACATCTATACGATAACATCTGGTAGATTCCATGCCTGCTGCGTTTGCTTTGGATGAAATGGTAAATCACGACGATTGTAATTGCAATACTTTTTTAATACAAATATGTCCATAAAAAGACATAACTCTGTCGAGTTTCTTGACGCTTTTTGTCGAGAATAGGTTGTCTTCCTAACCGGTGGTAATTTTGAAAATGAAGTATTTTGATTTGATTTGATTGTTTTTGACTCAATCCCCACCTATTTTGCTTTGTCATGTATTAGAATCAACCAGTGAATATCATACTAGCAAGTAGCTCGAATTTCGACATTATACCGACGTGTCATGAAGGTCAACTGAAGAATGAATTATTATAAGAAATTAGAAAACCTTTCATTTATTCACATTTAAAAAAATTAATACACTAAAACAATAATATAATATTTTAATATAATTCAAAGCTAATCAAATGATACCTCAAACAAAACCAGAGCACAAAAGATACGTTTGTTGTAAATTTTATAATAATATAAAAAATAAGTAATTGAATATGCAGATAACTAAACGATACACGAAATGAGTTTATAAAGTAAACAAATATTCGTTTCGGTCGAATACAATCTTGATTAGCGGGGTTTTAAGCTTAGCAAACTGGTTCCACACAACCGAGACCAGAATAAACAAAATGAAAAGTGGAAAATACAAAATTTGTAACCCAAACAATTTAAAATCGTTGCGGAATGGAAACGCTGAGTTGGTTCGCTATACAATAATTGTTACCACTTCACTGGTTACGCCTGTTAACTTGAGATAATCAACTTTGTGGAAATAAAAGTTGAGAATTTGTGTTATACAGTTTGCTACGGAACCACGGTTAAGTTTCGCTAATGTTTGATGATAGTTATTTTAATATTAGATGCAATTCTATGATTTTTCTTTCTTGATGCACTAGTGGAAAAAGTTATGTGAGTTTGACTGCTTGTTAATCTAACTGGTTCGCGATCAACATCACCAGCCCCTCTAGACAAGTTGTCTTTTTAGAGAATAGTTAGCGTAAAGAGAACTAACTAAAGAAAATATGGGATGATATTCTAAGGTACTCAATTGATAACATAGCTAAACTCTAAATCCCGTGACCAGAGTGTGATAAAAACATGGCTTCTTTAGTATCAGCTGTGAAATATATATTAATGTTGTGTTTAAAATTTGAACCAATTTTTTTTTTATTATAAACCATTAAGAAAACCGATAGTAAATGAAATAAGGTTTGATACCTTACCTTTAGTAGGGCATACCCCACAGTTAATTTGTGGTAAGAGGGCAGTATTGAAAATTTTACCATGACGCACACCTGACTAGAAAGACCAATTTAATTTTAGTTTTTCAAAGAATGGGAATAATGAAAATACTACAAATGTGCGTGAATTACCTGTGCTATCCAGCGTAAAGCAATTCTTATGTAGGAACTAAACATTATGACAGTTTGCCTTCATTTTATACTGTTGTATAAGTTTAGCATTACAGTATTATTATTATTCACTGTTTGTACTTGGAGTTAAGTTACATTTTCATAGAGTCTTTAAGTTTGTTTTATTTCCTGGTGTTCGAATAATGTCATTAAATTTCTTCAAGTATTTCTTCTACGATATACATTATTTTATTTTCGTATATTATATTAAGAGTGATATAGTCATGCATATATCATAAAATTTAGTAAAGACGTTATAATAAATATATGTTTTACTTCTAGGAAGAAAATATAAAACTAATGAAAGAAATATTATATTATAAAACCACAAGATTATGGATAAATATTAATTATTCATTTGGTAAGACATGTCTGTATCAGACAACTAAAATATGATTATAAAAATCTAGGTGATAAGGAAAAATCCTCGGGACGACTACGTTAGATAAATTGAAACGCTGTCAGCTTTAATTAGATGTTAATAATTCTAGTTTATTCAGAAATGTTTAGTATAAATTTATTTAACATTGCTTTGAAATTATGTTACATTAAGGACAATATACCTATTTAGGTCTTGAAATGTTTGAGATATTGGGGAATCAAAGTGCCATATTCTGTAGTATTCAGGTATCAACTTTTACGTATAAGCAACTATTTGAGAAAACTTTTATTAAAAAGTAGGCGTACAAGCTCGATCAAGAGTAATGTAAGTTTAAGGAGGTAATGGGTAATACGACCTTTACAAAATATATTTGACCAGAATAAGGTAATGATTCATGGTAAAAAAGACGCATAATTTAGTTCCAAAACTAATCAAAGCATTTCTAAAGTCAAATTTAAAGCTTTTGCTCATTCATTAAACTTAATATAAAAAAGCACACGGGAAGTTTATAAGCTATGATAATATAAAACACGTACATTTCAAATTTACTTTCGAAGACGGAATCACAAAAGGGTTTTGTATATTTTGACACCTACGAGTTCTTATCACCATTTACGAGTGAAATATCGAATAGCGAGTTTCTAAAGAACGACTTTTCAACCGAAAGATGGATAATCCACTTGTATACCTATTAATATTAATGCACCGATCAGAAATAAAGATCGCAGACGAAACAAACTTCTGGTCGATATTTGCTGGAGTGTTCTGAATTATTAAACTGTTTTCGAATCGTGAACATTTAATAATCATGCTAGACTAGGTATGGTCTCTAACTGTAACAGATATGAGTTGAAATGATCAGTTGAGAATTAGTATAATTCCATAATTGTCTAAGCTGCCATTCGTAGTTAAGCACTTCAAAGAAAATCTCATTGAGAAATCAATTGTCATCTACTGTTTTATTTAATTACTACAAAAATCAGACCTCTTTGTAGGTATAGTTTGTTACGTTGTTACCAATATCAACAAAACATTGCTATTAATTATGATATGTAAATTATAATTAAAACGTAACCTATAGATATGATAAGATAATAGAAAATAATTTTTTTTTTCGGGATTCTCTTCAAAATGTTAATCAAATATACAGTATGGTCAATATACAGGTGAAATTATATAAACAATACATATGCTTAAATAATTTACTATACTTATATTTTGTATTATTATTTGTATCAAACAGACTTTAGAGCTTCACCGGCCTTTCTGGAAAGCATTTTAGCATGATAAAGTTGGGCCTGCAATTGTTTTCAGCTTATCCATACCTGATCAGAAGAAGAGGAGTTCTAAAAGAGATACGGGACAAATAAATATTTTTGTAAATTTCTGTTTACATAGGGAATTCTGACTGGTAAAATACCTTCATCATATTCAAAATCGGAGCTAAATAATCTTGGTCTTGGTAATCAGGAGGAACTTTCAGAACTACTTGGGGTAGATAAGTTCTATGGTGGCAACGTACGTGCTAGTGATAATTCTAATATACAAAGTTTATAGCCTGCGATAAATATTTACATACATATAACAAAAAAAAGTACTTTAGGCTCAAATACAGACTCTAGTTCTTAAGTACAGGCTTTTATTACGCTATAAAGTCTTCTGTTTTATTTATCTTTATTTACGCTCATGTTGTGGCGGTAAATTGTAGTTAAGTTTGGTAGTTTAGGTGCATCTCCAATGTTGATACCGAGCAGTTTACCTGACGTTCATTTGTCATTATGTTATGTATCAGGGGTTGTATGGAAATTCATATATATAAACGAAACCTTTGTATCTATATTATAAATGATCAAAAATCAACTATTTCGGACAGAGAAGTAGAATAAAACAATACTGAAATTTAAAAAAATATATTTTAAAAGTAATTTTCTATAAAACCAAATTTTAAATTTAATTATACGAAGAATTGGATATACTAAGCTCAAATGATGAAGTTCATATTTATCTAACAGTAAGTGAGCAATTATTGTAGGTATTTTAATTGTATTCTCTAAAACAGTAAGGATTCGGGTATAATTTCGAATTTCAATAATGTTTTATTCTACAAGTTCTCGAGTTAGTCGTTGTTTTCTTTCTAAAACATAAACCAAAGCTTAGTTGCTCAGATATTGTATCTATTATCCAAACAAGTTTTATATCCTAACAATATCTATATCCGATACGATATCTAATATCCGTAGCACCCCTATTATGCACTCCTGAGGGCAGTCATAAAATACTGCTACTCTTAAGAATTGTTGAGTACGTATCTTCGTGTAACCAATATGTGTCGACTTCAGACTGGTATACAACAACTTAAGCACTCTTGTTTAACATCAGAATAGGTTTCTTTTGAATAATAGCACCGTAAAATGATGGTCCTGTTCGACCCAGCAAATATATCACACTACAAAAACAATGGAGACCAGAGAGAGATTAATTGCACATTGAGGATCATCACTATGATTCAGTGTAAGTTTCTCAAGATTTAGTTATACCCTAGTGGATCCCGAAAGGTAACTCGTCATAAAATGGTCACTGTAACAGAAAGTTTTATACACATCTGTGCGAATAATTGAATTAAAAAAGAATATTAAAAAAATTATATATAAATTCACTACACTCATGTACCACAGGCGAACTAAAGTTTACAAAATGTACCGAGTTCTTTTTCAATTAGAACACGCATCTATTTCATTTAAAAGTAATTGTAAGTTATATTTATGTATACTATAACTAAGCTACAAAACCTCAATTTTAAATAATATTTGTAGGGTCAAATTAAAAGTTCTCGCTATAAACTCTCCAAACATGTTTATTTTGCTGATGTTACGAAAAAATACAACATGAACAATTATTTCTTTGTTAAAATAAAAGTGCTTATGAAACTTGATGAAAGAATATTGCAATACTCTTCGAGTTAATTTCATTTCTTGACCTTCGAATTCAGTGACCGCCGTAGTTCGAGCCACAATGACACGCGATACTGTCATTTGGGAATTATTGCCAATATGATTTTCTATTTAAATAACCCTTAAAATGAAACAAGTATCAAAATTAATGTACGGCAATGTATTGACAACGCGAACTAGGAAACTTTGGAAGTAATAGAATTGATGTCCCAAGATTGTATATTAAAAACAAAAAAGTATTATGATGGCTACTTAAACTTTGGCGAAGTATTCTGTAAAAGAATAATACAATGATAAATTATTTCGTAGCCGTTTATTTGAAGATGAATATCGGTAATTTAATCAGATCAATGAATCGGAAAACGTAATTTATCTTACGTCCTTATCGCCTCCTCCAAACAGTATAAAGTTTAAATTTTCTGTTATAAATGCCTATTTAATACAAATTTTTTAATGGAATAGGCGCCAAACGAGTAAGTGTGTCACCTGATGGTAAGTGATCACCGTCAGCCATGGACACCCACAACACCAGAGGAATCGCAGTTACGTTGCTGGCTCTCAAGTGCCACTGCCGTAACACACCTAATGGTATTTGGCGGCAGATTTTCAACTTGAGCGTGGTAGATAGCATGACGGGCTTTAAAAAAAGTCCTATCACCATGCTATGGTTTCCTCACGATGTTTTCCTTCACCGAAAGCTCAAGCTCATTGTAGGTGGTTGGATTCGAACTCAAGTCCCATAATGCGGCGTCCCTACCCGCTACCACAGAGCTATCATCGCTTCATATGTAAACGAACTAACAAATATTTAAAGGCAAAGAAAGACAAATGCTTGGATGTTTTTGATCCATACTTTGGAACATTACAAAGTTCACGACGCTGCTCTAAAACTGTTTCTTTCGAGATGTTATTTTTATACCACTCCAATGCTATAGAGAGATAAAGCGTAGCTTATATTTCAATTTATCATCTACCGGATAGACAAAATTATATCAAAACCTTTGAAGAACGTCAATTGATTCAAATTTTTTACATTTAACTCCTATCCTGTAGAAACTTTTTCGTTTTAAAAGTTAAAAAAGTAATCTACAGTGTCAGTTATTATCATGTCAAATTACATTCAAATCTATTGAATACATTCGGAGAACAAGTGCGCATACAAGAGGTCAGACGGAAAGAGGGACAAGAATTCAAAATAAAATATGTTCGGCTTGATAGCTATAGATTGATCAGAGTACAAGTGTGAAGGTACTGAGTGAGTACAAGATACAGTTGTATGATATGTATAAAATATCTATATAAAAATCTAATATGTGGTGTATTTCTTGCGCTAAATGCTTATATGATTTTGATGAGTGTATGCTAATGGGGCATTTGAATGTTTCTTAACTATAGTTAGACCCTACTAGGTTACGTTGCTGTCGATATTTTGTCATTTTTTTTAGTTATTATTTTACCTATCAAATGGTTTTGTAAATATATATACACGAAAAAAGTATAATTATTCAGTCTCAGTTTCTCTAATTAATACTGTAGATGTACAACGACGACTTACTAGTTCCGCTAATACGTTATTATACACTAATTTTCTCTCTTAATTTTTAAACATATATGTAAAGTAATGTTTGCACAAACAGAGTTTACATATTAATGAAGGACCATTCTCAGTATTGTAAACAAACTTTACAGCTTACCTTTAGCTTGTAGTATACATTATGCTAATTGAATTCTTAGTTTACGAGAGGGCCGCGAAGGTAAACTGTGAGGTCACCAGCTCTCCCTTACTGGCCAGTTAATTATGACACCTACAAACGGTTTACAAAGACCCCATTCTATTTTACAATACCTTGCTGTTTTTAATTAAAATGCATACCGTAACGGCCTGATAACATTCTACCTTTATTAAATGTTCATGTGGATATTGGACGTTTTAGCTTTGCGTAAACTTTACAACAAAGGATAAACCTTTATATACCCAATCAGACATTTCAGTACTTTAATAGTTTTTTTAAATGTATTTGGTATTTGTATTATATGACATTTAAAAACATTAAAACCAAAATATGTTTAAAACACGTATTGTCTTTTCTATAGGTTACGTGTAGCGTTATGGCCACAATGTCAGCTGATGTTATGTGACGATGTTGTCAAAGATGCTGGACATTCTAAGTTTATTGGGGAGACTGGCTATCAAGTGCAACTACCGAATCACACCTATAGATATTTGGCGGCAGATTTTCAACTTGAGGATGGCAGCTAGCCAGGTGGACATTAGAAAAACCCCTACCACCATGCTATAGTTTCTTCACCAAAAGCTCAAGCTTATCCTAGATAGATTCAAACTCACGTCCATTGTTATGGCGTCTGTAAACACTACTAACTGAGCTATGATTGCTGTTTATATATCCTAGATAAAACTATACACAAATTGATTGTATGTAGTTATTCATTCTTATTATCCATCCATCCATCCATATCATTGTTACTTAACTAAGAATTATGTACAAAATACAAAATAGAATGTATGAAAATAAATCATAATTTTTACCGTGACATATCTAACGGTAGGTAAGTAATATTCAGTTTTTACTCTTTAAAAAGATTTTATGAATGAGAGTTCTACGTCTTGTAGCAATTTTTAACATATAAATTTGAAGTATTCCTACCGGCAAAGACGAGTTATTCCGCCTGGAATTTCATATTTTGCTTAGCGACCCCCGCCTCTGTACACTTGAATACCGAATTTTTAATTACATTCTGACATTCACTGTTTATTAGAAGCTATGTGATTCGAAACATTCCAGATCGACTGACAGCTACCGAATTATAAATATCCAGATAGTTGATTCGTAATAATTTATTTAATTTCTAAGTAATCTGAAAATGTAACTTTCTACGTAAAGTTCGGATCAAATATCTTAACAATTTTCAAAGTATTGTGTTCAGGGAATTGGAATTTATAAAGTATATTAGGACTTAGGAGTATATTTTACGAATGAAATATATACTAAAAACAAACTGTGTACTTAGTTATTTTTTCAATGGGACTTGTTGACTTTGTCGATGTCGCGATGTAACTTTATGAATTATTTTATATGAACATAATGAAACTTATTCTGTAGGTATTCAATCAGTATACTGGGATCAACAGTTTCTGTTGCATTTGCATGTCGCATAATTTTGACATCTCGATGATTTAACTCGACGTCTGACATTAATTGATGAAGCTGTCTCGTTCACAGTGTTCATCAATTATATTTATTGTTTCACATATTTTATTAATACATGTTCAATTTAATTAAATATGTTCAACAATTATGTGTATTTTTCGTAAAATATATAGTAACATTGTAATCGGTATCGTAGGACTAGTTAATTGAGAAAAGTTTACTTTTAATAAGTTAAATAATACAAGTATTTTTTTAAAAGATTACACCCAAAACCATTTATTCATTTAATTTATCAGACTGCACGAAAATGACATTCCATATATACTGCAACTTACTAAAATAAGATCTCATGATATGAATACATATTTTCTCTTACCTGAATTGATCGCGTGAATTGAGGGTTTCTTGTTTGATTGACAGTATAACCGGGCCTAAGTCTTCGTCGTTTGTGAAATAGTTCCAATGTTCCGATCCGTAGAAGTATTTCTCGTATGTTTCTTGTTCGACCGATGTGAGTTCGAAGCCACCGGACCTCTCCCATTGTTCTTCGATAGCCGTTTTCTTCTTGGGCGTGCTACCTCCATTATCACTGCTGTCTTCAGCTGCTTCGTCTAAAGAACCCGATCGTCTGTTGCGATCTGTTGGATGAAATTGTTTTATTTTTTTACAGTACCTGCCGTGTTTATAATACTTATGCTCATATGAATGGCGGTCCCTTTTTTACAGTTTGTAGGTTTTAGCGATTGGCCAAACTTTCATCTCATCTTAAACGATGATATGCTTTGACATGACACGCTTTGCCTAGTGAAAGGACTAGCAATCAAGTGGAAACACAGTATATTCATTGTGAAAAATAATTAATTACTATAGCAAATATATAGCTACAGCTTTCCCGGCAATTTTTTTAATTCAAGGTGTTATATGTATTCATTTTTAGAGGATGAACTTCCAGTAAAATATAAATATAAAGTCAATTATCATTGCCACAAATCATCTATGTGTATGTATGTATGTATCTGTATTGACTATCAAACAGAAACCTATATATAAATTTATAGATAAACTGGGATTTCTAAGACGTATTCTGTGCATATAACACTTAAACACCAGATAATTTCGTTCATTATTTTAGGTCGGGAGGCACTTTTCTATGTACGTAATTATGTTCATTGCATAATTTTTTGAAATAATTTAATGAATAAATGAATGCAAATAAAATATTAAACAACTGTGCAAAAACGGAGGTGAACCTCGAAATATATTGCACGCTTGGTACATAATTTTTCTAAACAAGATATTCATATGAACCTGTGCTTTCTTGAAGGCACGAGGCATCCTCATTTTTAATTCACTACAACGGTGTTGTCATAATAACATTTCTTGTGACGTCCGTTGAGATGGCTGCCATTTTGTAAGATATATTTTTATTCTCCAATGGTTGTAACTTATCAGGGAAGATTGTTGAAACGAAAGTTTATAAATATATAACACACCTGAGTGCCTCATCTTAGTCGATAGAACAGTTCACTGTCTATTTTATACTACAATGTTTTCTTACTTTTGGATTGAGATATATCTTTTTAACACGCTTATATTATCAACCTGTATCTATCTATCTATATAACGATCACGATCTGGCCAGGATCACCAGGATACCCAAGAATAAAAACTAGTATAATAGGTTGCGTATATATCGTCTTTTTAGTGTCGTTAAAGGGCTGAACAAATTTACGGGAGAGGGAACCCGAAAAATGGTTACCATATAAGCTTGTCTTAATATCCTGACAAGGATATAAAAAAAGAGCAAGGATTAATTTGAAACTCTGTATACTTATCAAGGACCGACGAAAATACAGTAATTTCATAAGTTAACCTTAGTGTCCTGGTCAGGATAACCAGGGTATAGAAAAATGAAGCATGGTAGAATAGGTTGTGTACATATTATCTTTTAGTGCCCTTAAAGGGGAAATCAATTTATGGAAGAGGTAACCGGAGAAACGGATACCATATAAGTATGTCCTAATATCTTGACCAGAGTCACCAGGATATCAATAAAATAAATACTGGTATAATATATAAATGGTTTAATTAATTTTCGGGAAAAGTAGTCCGAGAAACGGTTACCACATACGTTTGTCTTAGTATTTATGTCAGGGCCAACAGGATATGAAAAAAAATAACATATGTTCAAATTTTTCGTAATTATCAACAACGCCTAGTAATTAAACAATAATTTCATTAGTTTCTCGTAGTATTCTATTCACAGTCACCAGGATATTAAAAAGGTTAGCTCTGGGGATCACCTTTGCATAATTATCAAGGACCGACGACAATACAACAATTTCATAAGTGTGTTGTAGAACCCTGGTCAGGATGATGAAGTGATTAAAAAAATGGCAAAATGTTGTGTACGTATTGTTTTTTTAGTGTCGATAAATGGTTAATTTAATTCACCCGAGATAGCATAGAAATGACTACCACACCAAAGGAATGCAACAGGCACAAAAATTACCTGCTTCCGTTAGGGTGCGCGAATTTTTTATTTATTTGTAATATAACATTCTAGTCAATAATATAAATTATCAAACCAAGTCATTTCAGATCATTTAAGAGCCAAATGTACACGTATCACATTTAGAATTAGACTTTGTTAATACTCTGAAAGACTAATTAAAATTCCGGCTTAGCTTAATAAAATCCTAGCTATATTCGAAGAGTAAAAAGGCTCTTTATAACTAAAAAGACAAAAATTAATAATACTTTAAAAAACACGCTTAAATAAAAAAATTGTTTGTTTAGGTAACAAACAGCTATTGAATAAATATGTATCACACCAATATGTATAAACTAATAGGCCTATAGTACCATATATTTAAAATCTACAACTTTATAACAAAAATCGTAACAATGCAATCTAGGTGTATAATTAACAAAAAAGGCAATAAAATGAAAAAAAAAATATCAGATAAATACATCATTTCTTAATATGAGTCTTTAAATAACACATCAGCAATTTTCTTTTATAAGATGTTAGGCTATTACAAAATACGTCTCCGTCGTTAAGAAATTTGTTATAATGATAACAAGAGCGTTGAAAAAAGGAGTTCTTGATATAATTTGTTCGACATAAGAGGGTGTGAAATATATACTTTAGTCGTGTGTTTAATCGTACAAATTTAAAATAAATTTGTTTCAGCAGTCGAGAGGAGTCAATACAATTGTTTATTATTTTGTGTAAAAAAATTATGTCAAGATAGACTCTAAATGATTGCATATTATATCTCGAAGCGCTTGATTTATAATCTATACAATTTTCACATATTTTAAAGTCCAATGATTAAAAAAAAGTATTGTATTTTTCTGTTTTGATATGTGTACTTGATATTGTGGGTTCCAACTAACTTGCAAAAATCAAACTAAAAAGTTAAAAATAATTTTCACTAAGTTTAAATAGAAATAGAGTGATAAACAAATTAATTCATATTGTTGTAAAAAGCGTGGGGTGAGTAAACTCAATTGTAATAAATAATTAATTATCCGATATTGGTAGCACCTAATCATTATAAAAATACCATAAAAGCACCCCACGCTTTTTACAATAAAATAAATTATTTTGTTCATCACTCTACTTTTATTTAACTTATTGAAGATTATTTTTTGCTTTTTAGTTTGAATATCTAGTAAAGCGTGATTTTTAGGTATTTAAACTATTATTTATTTCGTACTTATAAACTAAGAGAATTATATTACCATCTCAACTAGTTACTAAGACGAATTAGCAATTGCTGAAGTGAAATACATAGAAAATATAATAAAGAATAATATATACAAAAATATATTTCAGTAAAGTACCTAGAGGCTGTGATTCTCCCGGACTTAATGTCTATACCAGATATTCTGTTACTATTCATTGTGTTTGCTATTAATAACTTACTGAACCTTGTAGGTAGACGTTACGCAATCACAGTCCTCGCAAGCAAAAGAAAAAATTAGACCTACTAAATACAGCCGAAGGAGAAAAATAATTACGTTTTCACGAACGCAGAATTTTATGTACAGAGATAGCATATGACTACTTCTGTACTGTACTATCTGTACTGTTGTAGATAGTATACAATAAAATTAACGTATGAACGTAAATGAACCTACAATAATTAAATTTGTGCAGCAAAATTATCAGTTGCTCTCATATCGCCTGTCTGCGCGAAGCCGTTAGTGCCACAAAAAACTATTTCTTGACTTTAGTTACATTATTTTATTTATTAGTAATTTTGTTATTTTGAAGCGATGATAGCTTAGTCATAGCGTATATTGACGCCGCGTCAAAGGATGTAAGTTCGAATCACTGTAATGAGTAATGAGATTTCTGAGAAGGAAAACAACCTGATGAAACCATAGCGTGGCTTTTTCTAATGCCGGATTGGCTAGCTGCCTTCCTCAAGTTGAAAATCTGTCGCTATATATCTATAGGTGTGATCTGGCAGTTGCTTTTGAGAGCCAGTCCCTTCACAGGTTTAGCTTGCTTAGCAACTTGAGCCATATCGGCACTTAACATCAGGTGAGATTGTAGCCATATAACGAAAAACCTATAAACAATAAAAAAATATAGTTGTTTACACTTAAAATAATACGAACCAATATTAATGTAGCTGCTCTGTTTCGATCTATTGCAATGTAATTGCGATTTATTAG
Organism: Actias luna; assembly: GCA_039707435.1. Classification (NCBI taxonomy): domain Eukaryota; kingdom Metazoa; phylum Arthropoda; class Insecta; order Lepidoptera; family Saturniidae; genus Actias; species Actias luna. The sequence goes on along the minus strand of JAZHAC010000002.1, from coordinate 6,747,686 downwards.
AAAATGTATTTATAAAGGGCATAGATAAAATGAAGTGATGTCACGAAGAAATCAAAATGTTTAAATATTGATTATCAATGTAAGTGTTCTTTTATTTGGTGTCAAGGTGGTTGAAGGAGGCAGATCGCCTTGAAATACAATCTGCCGCAAAGAGTTTTTATCGGGGTAATGGATACTTTATTTATTACCTTTCGATGTCTATCGTAGATAAAACGGGGATGTGAAATTTTATCTTTAGTGACCACAAGGTATAGAGAAATTTCCTAGTTAGAAATGGTAGGTATTATGTATAATTTGATATTTTGTCAGTTATTATACGGTGAATCTTAAGTTACTTTTCTCAGCCTTCCTTACTAATAATATAAATGGGAAAGTGAGTTTGTTTGTTTGTTACGCTTTCACGTCTAAACTGCAGAATCGATTTTGCTAAGTTTTGGTATAGAGATAGATGAGAACATGGAGACGGTGATAGGCTATTTTTCTAACGAAAAACTTATTGGAAGTGGGTGAAAGAGAGGGATAAACGTTGTATGAAACTTTCACAAAATCGATATTAACGCGAGCGAAGCCGCGGATGAAAACTAATATGCAATAAACATAAGACAGCTTTGAATTATTTATCAATATTTTATGTCAAATATAAAAAGTACCATCTTTATTCTTTGAGTCATCATTAACACTTGCTGATAAGCATTATCTTCTTTTCTTGTATGCTACTAATTGAGACCCCTGAGCTTATCTCGTTAGATATTAACATAGTCGTCAACTCAGCGACATAGTAGGATACCATCGCTTAGTATACCTGTACGATGCCATTAATCCCTCGACGTTTTAGTCCATCTGTTATCACTCGGCCATGCAATATTTCCTGCCTCGTTCGATTTCAAAGTTGTGATTATGTATCTAATGCTGAAAATAGTTGGCTCTGTGGTTTCCTGTGACACTCGTATTTTGTGTATATAATATACTTAATAAGAGTACTTTTATTCTATGATTATAATTGTAAGGATAATGACATATTAGGTAGAAACATGTCATGATGGACAAGATACATAATTGTATAGAATAGTCTTTATGCAGTGTGGTATCGATGAATCGGCAATATTGGATTACAGTAAAAATGGAATTGGATAATTTTGGAAATATATACTTAATTTCTCGAATAAAAAAAAAATGTGAGTGTCTGAACACTCAGTTGGAACGAATTTCCTTACGTATTATATGAATATTGATAAAAGTAATATATTATTAATTAATAAATACAAATAATTGAATTACTAGCGTCTGGAAGCAATTAAATGAAACACAGATGTTTAGTTTGTATATTTCGCTCGTAATGGCGAGCGAGACGTAAGTGTCGTACGCGCGGGGATAGGTCGCGGCGGCGCAAGCGCAGTTGAGATTTGTCGTGTGACGATAAGGAAGCATCGAGACGGTCGATTGCATTGATTTTGTTGCGCGTACACGTGGTACATTGATTCCCTTGTTTAAGTGAACATATTGTATAATTATTGAACTTTTGTTTGACTATTGTGTGTGAGTGGATGTATGTGTGCTGGAGGAGATTTATGCAGCTCTGGGAAGCCAGGTGGTATCACAATCTACACTTTGACTTACACCACTAAACACACCAAACACATATCCACCACCTGATTCCAGGAGTTCCCGCGCAGCAGGAATACATGGGAAAGGTAAGTGGAACAATTAGCGCTGTGTAATTCGCATGCCGATGTATGTATAGTATAAAATATACAACAGAGATAATTAATTAATTGAAGGAGTTAAACATTTTATTCTACATCATTTAATTCATCAATATCACTAAAATACATGAAACAGCTGACGCTTACGACGTGTATAAACTATATCTGCACGGCCTTTGAGAACTAGCTGGCTGTCTTTAACCAATAAGTGTGCACCTATGATTGGGCTCCGCCAATAACATACGCGTTATGGATAACCGTTTACACTATAGAAATAGGATGCAATATAGAGTACACTAAAGCAAGTGTCGTAATACAAACATCTTACATTCTGCTTTGTCTAGCCTCCATCCATACCGCGCGTTAAGGAACTTTGTTCCAAACATCAAGCCAACCACATTCACTAGCTTTAGGAGATGCAAACCATAATTTCTGATAGGGCATAAAACATTATCAAATTTTTTTTTTTCTAGTATGAATGTAATTATAGTAATATGCAAAACAAAGACGTTTCATTTGATATGAGTTAATATAAACATGTACACATTAGTATATAGATATACTTACTTATAAGCTCGTATATTTCATATAAGAAGTCGCATGTTAGCTATAATCTATCTGTGTAGTAAAACTTGAACGTTTACATTTTCTAACTCAATGACTTCTTAACGAAATATTGTGAATCTGTGTTACATACTTAAAACTATTTAGTTTTTTGTGACGGTATCGGGATAAACTGAAACTGTAATCGTGTTATTTTATATAAAGCGAGCTACATTTGACAGCATTTTAATATTGCTTTTAGACTGATCTTCTTTAATATAGCTGAATGGAACATGTGGAGTGTTCTATTTGACCACATAACAGTGAAGAAGCAAATCAATTGGTACCAACTAATTTCACAGTCTCTATTCTATCTCATGGCTATCCAGACTTAATACAGACCTGCAAACTGCAGGGCTTAAATGTAAGAAAGTTTTTTTTGTTTTGGTTTGACTCATAAGTACTTGTCTTTTAATGCGCTTATCATGATCATACATAAATACATGGTCACACATACATAAATCCACAATTTTTTATTAAACCTAACGTGTGCAATTGTTCAGCTAATGTTGAGGAATTTTACTTTAGGTTGCATATAAAACCTTTGTACATATTTCTATTTTAATATTGGAATTGCTCTTTTTGTCTTTTACATATTCTGTATTTTTGTCTTGTGATTATTATTTTTTACTTGTAACTTCTTCTACATATTTTATTAAAACCATGTTGTAAATTAGTATGTTACTTACAACATTAATTGGCGTCCTACCAATTCGATCTTAATTGTTATTTTACGTCTATATTCTTTACAAAACTCGCCATTAATCAAACAAATTTCAAAATAACTGTGTAGTTATACAATTATAAAATATTAACGAGTAACTATTACCCATTACTTTGTTTTCAGTAGGCGTCAAAAGGTACCACCTAGAATGCCATCTATAATCATTATCTTGTTTTTATTGATGCAGAAAGCTTTGCAAGATATGTCTAGATGTCGCTCCTTAATACGCAGGCGCGTACACACCCACACTTACACACGTAAAACGCTCGGACCCTGTAAGAAATACTGTATAATGCCTTCTATATTATTCTCTCGTATAGATGTATGAGATTGTCTCTTTTCACTATCGCTTTTTCGTTTCATCCAGTTTCAAATCACAATGATGCTAAAGAAGATTTTACATAAAAAATAAAACCTATTACAGTGATTCTCTTTGAGCATATATCTAATTATAGAGAGGCTTACGCGCCTGTTTGCCAACTAGTATGAAAATTATAACGGAGTACTAGAAAGAATGAAGAATCGATTGCTTCCTAAGAATTCTTCTTATTTAACTAATTAACTTATTATGTTTTATCATACTATATAATATTATTCATACTATAATCCTTACTAGTATTATAAATGCGAAACTGAGTTTGTTTGTTATGCTTTCACACATAAACCGCTGAATCAATTATAATGCATTTTCGTATAGAGATAAATGGGGCATTGGAGACGGTGATAGGCTACTTTTGCCGTGAAAAACTTATTCGAAGTGGTATAAAGAGAGGGGGATAAACCTTGTATGAAACTTTTTATTGCGTCACCCGATTTGTCTAATATTACAATCTTGCGTGATCATAAAATATGTTCTTACTAGGTGTCTACGTCGTACCAATAATTTGACATGAAAAGTGAGTATCCACATTATGAAAGAAGTTCCATGCGAAATTTCTAGTCCATAAAGCTGGTATTTTTCGAGTGAAAATGGATAGAAAGTTTATTTGTTAAAGTGTCTGTTCATCACTCTCATTTTAACATTTGAAGAAATTTCGCATATATTCAAATTACTTTGTAGAATAGGATATACCTACGAGTATTCCTTTATCGTGTTATTGCTAAGCGAAACGGGCAAGCACCAGGCGAGCGAACTATTAGATATTTATTACATTTATAAAAGTACATTTATCTAAATTCAGGATGTTGACAAGTTTTCGAGTGTCACTTCTGTTACGAAAGATGACGGGTCGACCGAATATATTATGAGAAGTGATATTTTTCTCCTAACGTAAGCAGGAGGACGAGCTAATGTAAGCATGTTAATAAATAAAAAACATTATTTATAATAAATAATAATATGTAATTGTTAATATGCTTTGTTTAAATTATTAAAAAGGTTATCAAGAGGAATAAATTACTCATTTTTTAATTTGTATAATTCATATTTGTGATTCTATTTTGTAATAACTTTATTTTAATCTAAAATCTTTGTGTTCAGGAATCGACTTAGGTATTAATCATGTGTTATTTTATATTAGCTGTCCCTGCACACATTATCCTCCTCCTTGTAGAATGTAATAACTTAATCAAAGCACCACTAACCTCTTCAGTAATAGCTTATAAGCCGACATAAAAATACATATACGTATGTGCTAATTTTTATCTTCCGATCTACTAGATTTGGCGATTTCACATATTCCAACAAATGACAATATTTATAAACCTAAATTGAAATTCAGTCATAGTTTACGTTGTGTTCTATGAAAACAGGGGAAAATGCATTCAAATTCAAATATTATTTTAACCCCAATCCCAGAGAAACTTTTTCGTGTTATGTGATAAAAAGTATACCAGGTGTGGATCCATAATATTAGCTATCACCATGTCGCTGTAGCCAGTGTACGAAACAACAGACAGACATATAAACAGTATATATTTGTGGCCTCTATGTGGATACTAAAGTACAACCCGATTATAATTTTGAAAAAAATATATTTGATTATACAGTTACTTTAGTAACAGGTTTATTATATGTACATTTGTATATTTCAATTGGTATAGATTTTATACGTTGCATAAATAAGGTACAAAGATATAACACGAGGTCTTTTTGTCTTGATATTTTAGGTGAATTGTTTTTTTTTAATTAAATGTTTTATATATCTTCAGGGTATAACACATTAAGTCCTGACTATATTTGTACAACAGTAACAAGTAAACAACCTCTGATATGATAAAAAACGTGAATTAATTTAGTACGATTATCATTTTTAAGTGTGTTATATTCGCGAGTGTTATTTCATAAAGGCAACAATAATAAGTAAATTAGCATAATTGTGTTGGAATGAAAGCTGATTTTGGGTGAATAATTCTTCGAATGTTTGGTTTAGGTCTTTATGTCTGTCTATCATAACAATAGTCTAAACTATATTCCGTACAGTTTAGGCTATGTTACGTAAAGATGAAAATTAATTCACATGAAATTATGCTCTTATGTTTATTTAGGGCATATTAGCAGAGATGGGTATTCATATGCTATTAAATTTCAATTTAAACAATTACTTTAATAAGAAAAGTATTACAAACGAATCTTTGATGGTTCGGTTTGAAGTAGGTACGGACGCCAAGTCTATAGACGCGAGTTCGAATCCCTGCAATGATCCTGAGCTTTCGGTGAAGGAAAAAATCGTGGTGAAACTATTAAATGGTGAGTTGTAAGAGCTTTTTGTAATGCCCGTTTGGCTAGCTACCACCCTCAAGTTAAAAACCTGCCACCAAATATAATACCTATAGGTATGTTCCGGTACTTGCACTTGAAAGCTACACTAAGCTCAGGTAGGTAGTTTACGTTAGGTAGCTTAGGTATCAGATAATGGCCATATCGCTTTATAAAGCATTGAAATTCCTATAATATATTATATATACTCAGTTACTTATATTATTTTATCACAAAGATTTTTGTATCTGTGTACACATGGCTCGATTTACATATAATCTTGAAGTTTTGAAAATGGTTTTTATTTAATAAAGAAGGCTATTAGGATAGCATATCTTGAAATGCAACCCCTAAGGTATTGAATGACCGTCGAAGAAAATAGCGTGATAATATCTAAAGGTTTAAATAGTGTATTAGGAAAATAAACATTTTCTAAATTCCGAACATTTACAATCACCAACAGTTAAAGCACTGGAGAAGTTGGTGGGTAGAAATTAAAGCAGTACCTTCCCACGCGAATTCCCACACCTGCCTATATATAGAATAAATATGGGATGGTATCATAATTTTTATTAAGATATTATAATAGTGTGATATCCTTACTAATATTATAAATGTGAAAGTGACTTTGTTTGTTACGATTTCCCGCCTAAACCGCTGAATCGATTATTATAAATTTTAGTATAGAGATAGATGGGAACCTGGAGACGGTGATATGCTACTTTTTTTCGCATAAACCTTATTTGAAGTGTGGTAAAGAGAGGGATAAATTTTATATGAAACTTTTTCTTACGTCATCCCATTTGCTTGACAAAATCTATATCAACGCGAGCGAAGCCGCACATAAAAGCTAGTTTTCATATACACATTTTAAAGTTACAATTTCCCTCAAAGTTGACAAAAGCATATTCTAAAATACATATTTTTCTAATATAAGTTTTTAGTATTATATCAACATAGATTATATGAACTAAGTGATAAAAATCAGACATAATGTATGAATAATGAATGTTACATTTTTAGATAATTAATCCGGGATATATATGTATCTATAGAGCCGTTCGGGTATCTATATATCAAAATACCTAAGGAAAACGAAAGTGAGCAGTGATGGATAAGTTCCCTGGGGCAGAAGAAAAATAAATACGTTACTATACTGGCGCGCAATACGAAGTAAATAGAAATGGCTTTTCCTTTATTGAGTAAGAACTAGATTACTGTTAAAAAGTTAAGTATGTTATAGTGTCATATAAATTAAAGTATAACATAATAACTTTTAATTCCAATTTGTAATGATTTTAAATTTTTAACAAACAATTATAATTTTTTAATATCATCGGTTTCAACATCGTGTACTTTGGAATACTTAAAACATAACATCAAACGAAAAGGTTGATCTGTTATTTTGTAATATAGAATTTGTATATTGTTCAGATTATATTAAGCGGTCAAAATAACAAGACTCGAATAGGCCTGTAATTATAAACGAAAACTAAATTAGAACGCATTGTGTTAGACATGCTACCGTGTAGATACTATCTAAAATACTAACTTAGAATCTAACAAAACTTTGGCAACGCTACTAAGTAACAGACTAGTTCCTAGAACTTGAGACTACAATTTTATTTACCGTGTCAAATTGTGGGATATTCGCTATATATAACTTTACTTAATTATAACTTACTTTTTTATAGTATTTCCATAGCAGTACATGTGTGTTATTTGATATTACGTTGTAAAATATTTAAAAAATGTGTGGAAAAGAACTTAGTTACAAATGTAGTCCGGGAATGTTAAAGGAATATACTAGTTGTGTGTATTCGTTACTCTATTTGTTTCATTATATTTTTGTTAAATACCTACTTATGATCGGTACGTACGCACAGCTGCTTTTAATTATCATTTTTCATATTTTTCTTTCATAGTAGTTTAGTACTAAGTCACGTGTTTATTTTGTATGAATAAAAATTCCTTACGCCTATAATTTTAGTGACTGTAATTTTAGCATACATTCTGAAAAAAAGAAATGTCGCTAGTTGTCACTGTCAAGCAAGCCTGTTTGCACCTGGATATACACCGATTGATTCCGGAACGAGATGCACCTAAATGTATACAATGGCGGATATTAAAGGCGGTATGGTAACCACAAGTAGGACGTAATTATCAGATAAAGCGAATATATATATATATATATATTTATATATATATATATATATATATCTTTCAAAGTTATTACTAACACATACAACTACATCTCGTTTAACCGTTTTATTGAATACTTCCTCAATGATTCTAAAATTATGTTTTTAATACTATTTTATTATATATAAATATATTCAAAAAAATAATATATTATTATTATAAGACCTATAGTATTGTATGGATCTGAATACTGGGCAAAGAAAGGGACGGATGAAAGAAAATTACACGTAGCAGAGATGCGAATTCTATGATGGATGTGTATGGTGACTAGAATTGATGAGATTAGGAATGAATACATTTGAGGAAGTATGAAAAAAGTATCAGAGATAGAGAATTTGAGGAGTAATAGGTGAGCGTGGTATGGACATGTTTTAAGAAGAAATGAAAGCCATATAACTAGAAAAATGTTAATGAAGGTGGATAAATGTAAGAGTAGAGGAAAGCCGAAGAAGATATGAACGGACTGTTTGAGAAATGATATAGGTATGTATAAAAATAGTGAATACTGAGATAAAGGGTGATAGAGTAGAGTGAAAGAAGAAAACATGTTATGCTGACCCTACCTAGGAGCGATAATGATAATGTTTATAAATCCACATACTTTTTACAAAGTTTATATGAAATAGTTTATCCTTCCAAACCGAGAATATGATATAGAATAAGTTTTTTAAATAATATTAAACTGCAGATCGTTTTGTAACCTGTATTTAAAAACAACAAAAATATAAATGGTGGATCGTTTACTAAACTAACTAATTTACTTAACTTTTGATTTGTTGGAAGCTTGCTACGGAATCCTCAAAGATAATAAACATCTCAAACTGCGTATTTGATAGTATAAAGCAGTAATAAATAATAAGACACTCCGAAACTCTGACAAAACTGTTTGCAGTTTTCTATACATTTAAATAAAGGGACGTGAGTTCGAATCCGCCTACAATGAGCTTGAGCTTTCAACGAACAAAAACATCGTGATGAATCCATAGCATATATAGAGCGTATGCTTCTACTAGGCGTTAGCGTGTCTACCATCTTGGGCCACATCGGCATTTAACATCAGATGAGATTGTGGACAAAACACTAGAGCTATTAACCTTAAAAAAAATAAAGTTATCACCCTGAAACCAAATATTTGTCGTCGAATACTATAAGAGTGCTTCGACAGGTGAACACGAGAAAAAGTTCCCATTCTAAGTTTATCGTTATTATAGTCACTATTCATCGAATGACAAAATAAAAATTCAGTAAAATGTCTAGTTGCTAGTAGTGACCGTATCGCTTTGAAGACGTACTACTTATAGTATACTTGGTCATGACGGCATTTCTGAGTAGGGCCCTAGATAACAGAGGCGTCTGGCGCCGAAGATCCCGCTCTGTCGGTGACAATGAACCGAATACCGATAAATTGGAAACGTGTGTCGAATGGGATATCTACGGTGGACAGGGGCGTCCGTTTGCACAGGGCCGTCCTGCCTGTGCAAACCTTTTAACTGAAATAATAGTTACACAACCGTAGCTATTGGAACGGCCTTCCTTGAAATATAATAGGAGCGTTGATGTTATTTCGTGAAAGACTAGCTTTTTAATAAATTTACGGCTATAAAAAACATGACTACTATCAAGCATTGGCAAGCTATTGGCATTTCGCAGATGCTGTTATATCGGCTGACATTTAGTCATAAGCAAAAAAAGGAAACTTTCCAACTTCCTTCTCTTTATTCTAAAGTAAAAGATTATTTGGATATTTTATACTTTTGTATACTATAATAAACAAATAACCTAGATTGTCACAGGCTAGTAGAATATGCAGGGCATGGGATTGCTCTGAAACGTACCCGTATGCCAATGTTATTTTGTAAGCTTAGAACAAGAGCTGACTATGTCTATAATTCAACAATGATTGCGGTAATTACGACAAAGCATCAGACATCAATGATTTCTATGAGTGTAGTAGAATTTGGAAAAATAAATAATATTGTTAAATGTACATTAAATAATTCAACAAATTAGGTACAATTTTGTTTATTTATTCGAAGAAATCTACACTACAGTTCTAAATGCAAGAACTAGATATTTCTTGTAATAAATAAATCTACTTATTTTTTATTTAATATAAAATTGTCTCCTTCATGGTATTAGTTTACTAAAAATAAAATAAACCAGTTATATGGCGAGTAAGATTAACTAAATATATAGGTCGTCTGGTTTAGGTTCAGCGAGACAACTTCTTTAATTTTTTTCTCAATATAACAACTTTCATTCCAGTAATTATAAAAAATATGTTTACTAAAATAACTTTAATATTTATCAAATACTAATCATATGTCCGATAAAGTTTTTCAGTTGTAACAATTCAAATCCTAACCCTGAGAGGGAACGATCTTTGAAAATTGATTTTTTTATATTCAGTTTATTTGCAAAATTACGTACTTTTAAATTTAATAACCTTTGCTTTGTTTGTCTGAGAATCTTAAGAGTTTTATAAGTAAATAGATAAAATAACGTTGTTGTGGCGAAAGGAAGTTAATAGCATAGATTTCTGCCATATTATTCATGACCTAAAAGTTAGTTCTCTTTATCATTTCGGAAGTTTCATGCCATTTGAAGATTCACAAGTAGACATCACGGAAAGTACCTTAAGTCAACCAGTAAAATAGCGTCTCGTTGTCGACGCCGTGTACTCTAAATAATCCGCTTTGCATAACCAATGTGCTATGAAGTTCGACGTCTCGTGCAAAGCGCGCTGTTTGAGCTCGTGTTCACGCTAGAAGTCATTATAGTCTATCTATATTAGATCTTGTACGAACTTATGTTCTTAGTAGATGGCAAGTAATACTAATATTTAATTTAAATATCACGTACGAACTATACTGAACATTATACTGTACAAGTAGATGTTATCGATAAGTCACTATGACCATTCGAAGTGGAAACGTACGAAGCGAAAATGAAAACAATCTACAAATATTGTTTTGGCTACTTTTTATAGATTACATAGACTCATTGATTTTTTATTTGTTTTTTATAAACGTTTCTCCCACTATTAAAGAAAGAAATGAACATTTCTTTGAATTCATTTGTTTTATTTATTTATAATAGAAATAAATATTACATTTTTGATTATTATTATAGACTAAAATTAACGCCCTGTGATTCAGGCGAGTGACGAATTATACTTTTCTATATTATATAATAGTAGTTGGAATATTTGTCACCATAAAAACATCTTTTGTATTTTTCTATATCAGATCTTTAATAGTAATTAACTATCTATAGTGTCACTCCATTCGCCTTTTATTAGCTATTTAACAAAATATTAATATAAAGAAGCAAAAAAAAAAGCAAATGTTTGGGTGTGATTTGAACCATCCTTGACATCATAGAATTCCTGATGCTTTTCGGAAAATCTAGTTTTCGAGACATTATATTTTAGCACTCCAGTGGTAGTATAAAGACATAAAACATAGTTTAGATTTTTAGTTACGGTGTCTACTATCAGACAAAGTAAATTGCATTAAAATCCGTAAGGTTATCTTAGTAATTTTTTTTCTTTTATCAGAGATATATAATTTCATTTTATGAGATAAATACATTCAATATGTTAATTCATATCACTTGGATCACCCTATAAAATTTCAAACAAATTGTATTAGCAGAGTAATGCGTATAAGTGAATAGACACACCAACAAAATAAAATATTATTTCACTATAAACTATCTTACCCCAAGTAAATAAAATTAAAAGCATTTGAGAAATTTATTCAGTCGTGTATAGCCAATTAATATACAAAGCAGTAAAGCAGATAGCTTGATTTTTATATATTTACTCTTTTCTAAGTTGTTCCTTCACTAAATTCACAGATATATATCATAGATAGTCCGATAATACATCAATATTATTTTGTTCGAAAAGTATGCTACCCTAATATATTATATTATAATAAGCTATTACGAAAAAAAAAATTATTGCAGCTGGCAAGGAATAATACTTAATTTTATTGATATAAAATTCATTTTCTTAGCTTTTGAAGTGTAAATTTGGTAGAGTCCATCTATCATTATCAATGACAGTATCAATATTCTTGGAAAATAATATTATGAAGATTGGATGCGACTGTGTATATTAGACAAAAGCAAAAATTCAAAGGGATTCCACATCATGAATATGTACGTATACAAATTTGAGTCGTTTCTGTGAAGAATAAAAGTTAAATCTGCTTGGAAAAAAATTTACATTCCCGATATTGGAAAAGTGAAAGGTAAAAAGAAAAAAATGATGAAATGTACGCGGGTATATTATTTCACATGTCCTTTGTGCTCGACGTGGTATATGTCTGTAAGCTTAATAACAGGTGACTAAATTTACAATGAAAGCTTTGACTTGGCATATTCATTTTAATTATGACTTACATTTCATTGATTATTTTTCACAAGTTTTAGTACTGAATTTTATTTCATTAATGTAGAATTTTACTTTTTTTGAGTTTTGATTTACACTGAAAGAATGCTGACTATATGTTTACAAAAATATTTTTTTTATTTTTCTTTGTAGGTCGTATGTTGGAATATAGTTTAACTTTGACATTCTATAGAGTGACACATTTGAAGCACTGATAACTCAGTAAATAATGTGTTCGGACGCCACGTGAAGGAACGTGAGTTCTAATCCACCTACAAAAAGTTTGAGATTTCCATGAAGGTAAACGTGATGAAACCATAGCACGGTGGTAAGGCTTTTTCTAATGCCCGCTTGGCTAGCTATCACACTCAAGTTGAAAATCTGTTACCAAATATACTATAGGTGTGCTCCAGCAGTTGCACTTAAGAGCCAGTCCCTCCACGAGACTTAGCGTGTCCACCATCTTGGGCCATATCGTCACTTAACATCAGGTAAGATTGTGATCATAACGTTAAACCTTAATTATAAAAAAAAATTATAATTATCATGCCATACATTTTTGTTTTCTTTTTAAAGTAGCAATTGTATAAACACAACAAGACTAAGGGCAATAAAGGCACTTGTCACGTATTGCTTGTAAATTGGTGACTACTTTTAGATACAAAACTAACATTTTTACATTTTGAGATAGTTTTTATGCATATTCATTATTACACACTTTTATAAAATATTATATACTTATTAGTTCTCACAGTTGTAATAAACTTTTATGAGATAAAACGATTATGCGGACAAATACACAATATTGTACGACCTGGTTCGGTGGTTGTGAAATTTAATTTGAAAACCTTGACTTCAACTGTTCTAACGGTTGGAGCCGAGATATGTATAAAATTTCATATTCTCACACCTTTTGGATAATATGATAAGGGAGGTATCGTCGCTGGATATCGCTTATTTAATAACCAAAACATATTTTATGCTCACGTCTTGGTTTTACGACGATATTGTGATTATCATGTTAGGGTGGTTGGTATATTACGCGCGTATATTGATTTAAAATATTTATTATTTTTTGCGTGATGAAAATGCCATATAGCGAAGGGAGTTCTGGCAGCTGCTTTAGAAATTAGGCGTGTCTTTATATACGAGTAGATTTTCATATTCGTTCATTTGGTTTTATAATTTTGATTGATACATTTACGATATGAATATAGTACATATCTCAAATCCAGTATTTTGTAATATTATCTATCATAGTAAGTAAATAATACCATATTACGTTATTATAAATTGTAGAAAATAATAAACATATAATGATCATCAATAAGGTTAGCATGTATTTTCGTTGTTATTTGTTTAGGTTCTATAACTTTAGATTCTTAAAAGTTTTTTAAAATGTAATTGGAAAAGTTCATAAATTGACTTCTTTCTACAATACAATTCATTCTACAAATGATTACTCAGTTATAGTGTGTACGGACACCGTGCTGATCAATGAGCCTTCAAATCTCTGCAAAAAATCTGAGTTTTTGTAGAAGGAAAAATTCGTGATGACACCACAACGTAGTGTTAAGGGGTTTTCTACTACCCCTTGACTACCTATACTCTCAAGCTAAAAATTTATAAGCAAATACTTATAAATGTCTTCTGTTAAGTGACGGTACTTAACATTAGATAAAATTTTGACCAAAACGTTAACTACAAAAAAAACTTTATATAAACGAGTCTTGTTTTTTATAAATTTTTGTAAGCTAAACTCACCGTCTAGATTTTCCCGATCAGGCCCGCTGTCGTGTTCAGATTCTGATTCGTCCCAAATTGTATCAGTAGTGATCTTCTGACGCGAGCACTCGATCCAGTAGCCTGGTGTTGGGATCAGGTTGTGCGGATATTCTTCACAAAATTCATCTGAAATATAAACAGACTATTAATAAAGTGACCTGCCTACCTTTCTACGTAGAAATGTGATGGTACTATGCTTTATATTATTGCATTTGCTTATTCAAGCAATTTTACCAATGTAAAGTAAGAAGAGTTATACAATCAACGAACACGAACACCCAGAGTTAGAACAATTACGTTTATACAAATAATTGTCCCATGTGGGGATCCAATTCATATCACTTGTCAGCTAGGCGACCACCTAAACTGAACGCCTAAACCGTGCAGTCAGTACTATGCTTGGTGATAAGCAAAATACAATACAGAAACAACGGTAACTACAGATTGATCGGTATGTTTTCGGTGAAGGTGACTGTTATCGTAACTTTAGAAGTGCCTATTTAAAGCGCATCGTTTTAGATTAAGTAGTAAATAACAATGCTTATTTAAGTATTGCTTATTATAACTATTGGTAATACCACGCACGATTTTTGTATTATAAAAATATATATTTACAATAGGTTTTAAATAACCAAAAGGGTTATAGGAAATTTCTACTGACACCTTTTAAGGACATAATCTGCCCCGAATTAGAAAGGTTTGAACGGAGCCCAAATATTCAACCTCAGATTTGTCAAGGGTTTAGGTCCTAATTGAATACGTTAAGATGAAAAAGATGAAGGTTTTGGTGCTTCGGGAATTACATTTCAATTTAGTAAATACTTTGAAGATTGCAAAAACACACGGATGCATTTTTATAGTATAATTGGAAAACAATAGTGCCCACTGAGGAATCGTTAATTCTTTGCAGGTTTTCATTGTAATGCTGGCTTGTAGCCTACTTGGCAATACAAGAAATAAAAAAAAAGCTAATGTGATACTATGCTAGCGACCCACATATACCTACTTGATAGTAAACCATTGATATTATAGTAGGCTAACTCTTTTTTTTTAATATAGGCATTAGAACATTAGTCCCTGTGACACGATTCTAACTTATCTAATATGAATAGAAAATTTTCCTTTATTATATATAATGGCGTATATTTAACACATTTTATATGTTACGTAGTAAAAAAAGGCTTTATTTTAAGGGACTTATGTCCACGAACGAAATATCATTCCCATCGTACTTACAATATTTACTTAGAACTAATGATCTACGACTTAAAATTTATATAAAAAACGTAATATCAATCTAAATAACAGCTGAAAAAAAAAAACGGTATGTGTCTAAGACCGCATTTCAGAAGTTAAACAACGCTATATATCTCTCATGCTCTCTTAGTCGCCTTTACTTAAATGAGTGGCACACAAAAAGGTTGCCGATCGGAATTTCAGAATTTATGGAAGGGTCCATAAGAAATTTCACTTCAAAAACGATGAATCACTAGTAATTCTTCATTTAGTTATACATTTTGTATCATGATTATTAATTAAGACCCATTAAGACGTCGGTACAATTAAAGGAGCAGTTTTATGTTTTTCTCAATATTTAAGGAAAAATCTTTTGGCATTGATGTCATTACCGAGACCGCTCTGTTGAGATTTAAATGAAATATTTATAGAGGGACGGTTCGCTGCGGAAAATGTGCGTTAAATCGTCAGCTGTCCTCGAAGTAGCCACATCTTTACTGGCGCAACGAAGTTCTAGCCTTTGTGTGGATTTTATTAAATATTTTATGTTGCCAGTAATTGATTTTAAAATGAGTTTTGAAATATTCATTAATTTTGTCATATGGATAATGACACAAATATATGTATGTATACATGTGACAAATGCGAAAATTACTTCACTTTTTAAACTTAAAATAATGGTCATAATACAAAATGTATTAAACATTTCTTCTGTTTTCTTTATGACTTTTCTTCAATCTTCATTTGTTTGATTGATGACAGAATGATGCTCAATTCACTGTAAGGTAGAACACCAAACTTTAATGAATATGCTTGGCGTTCTTACTTAGAGTGAATCGCGCTCTCACAATTGTTCTTCATATAATCTTGCATCGTCTGACCGGTTACAAGCAGTATATTTAAAAATGCAGGTAAAGAATATTTATACGTATTGTATGGATACAATATAATAATTACCTATGTATGATGTACTGAATATTATATCAATAAAAAATTATAAATATAAGCTAAGTACTTAAAAATTCGAAATTTAAATACACTATTGAATTAACATAATAGATAAAACAATATGGAATATAGTTTACAAGCTATTGAAATTACCAAGATGATCTAAAGAAAATCATTCTGTAACGAAATTTTCCAAGTAATAAATTGATATTATGTAAATAGAAGAAAAACATAGTAAAATAATATTCTATTGTACCTGCCAAAAGCAGTAGTCTGGCAACAGGTACTGTTTTTTTTAAATATATATGATTATTTTTATTAACCCAGTTACAAATTAAAGCTTTTATTAATTTAAATCTATCTATCCTCAACTGAATCTATCATGACAATAAGTAACTATTACTGGCCAGATGGTCGGCTGGTTGACATAAACCAAAAAAATTGTTCACCTACAAATATAATTAGCCTCTTCTGTCTGTATTATAGACTAGAAAGTATAGTAAAAGACATAAAAGACAACCCTTTCTTTTGTTCATCTATATATGTATATATACGTTACCTAAGAAAATGTAAGTAAGTACTTTTGAGCAATATTCTGAGTTAATTTGAAAACGTATATTATTCATCAATTTACCTACATTTTGAATATAATTGTATTCCACGACGTGTGTTAATTGTGAAACAAGGAACCTTTTACAAACATTGTTTTATTACTTTATACAAAGTTTTAATTAGTATTTACAATGTTTTTGTGTATGTGTGTGTCGACCTTATAGAAAATTGAGCTCAACGGACCCCGTCGAGTTACCTACATATGTACATAGTGTATAGCAAAATGTATAAATTACTTATGTATATTATTTTTGATGAGCGAATGAAAATAATTTATGTAGTGTAGATAAGTGATTAACCGCTAAATAATACATAGAAATCAAATACGTTAATTTAAATTATTTTTGATTTCATAATAAATGATTTTTTAATGAGAAGTTTTTGGGCAGTGTAAAATAGTTTAGGAGTTTATCACGGACAAACAACGTGACACGAAATTTTTATATATAAAGATATCACTTGTATCCAATAACCAAGCTATACAAAACAGTAATACATAATATTAGTACACGTGTTATAAAATGTTAACATCCTTAAAAAACGTTTCTATTTAGCTATAAGTCGACTTAAATCAGTGTTTTAGGTATCATGTAAATTATTATACAACGATTTTTAGAGACACTATAGGTACGTTTTATAAAAATTTTGGTTTCGTTCGTAAAGAAATATTTCATTATTTTGTCAACCGACGATAGCCCAGTTGGTAGCATGTACGAATGCCGCATCAATGGACATGAGTTCGAATTCGTCTGCAATGAGCTTGAACTTCCAGTGAAGGAAAATATCGTGATCAGATCATAGCAGGTGGTAGAAAGCCAGTCGCTCTACAAAGCTTAGCGTGTCCACCATCTTAGGCCGTATCTAGTGAGATTGTGGCCTTAACGCTAAACCTATAAAAATATTAATCATAAATAAGTCTTTAGTACGTAGTATGTGAAAATTTGGTATATCTAATTCTTTTACCTTAATTCCCTTTAGATACTAATAACAAAATATCATCTACTTACCAAAGGCAAAACGTAAAAAAAAAAGTTTTACGTCGGTTCCGTGTTCCACAAAAGTAAACTGATTTTAGGAAGGAACCTTCTACAGATCTTTTAAGGGACCAAAGCTTACAAATGTGTTAAGCAGAAAGTATAGACGGGTACGAAAACAATTTCAGGCTGTCACATAGCCAGCGGCCTGTATCATTGCCCTATCTCTATCTGCGACGGCTGTGTGTGTTACCGAATTAATTGTAACAGGATTCCGTTTAATTTCATTCCAGCAATTACTTTTGTTTGCCTTAATTATGATAATAAATTACAAATGAAAACTTTATACAAACTTACAAATATAGTCGTAACTACATTTGACACTACTCGATATAAAACGTAGAAACTGCTTGTCTTCGGTTTTGTTTGGTGACCAATAATTTTATCGACAATTCTTAATAAGGCCATATAAATGCCCATTCTTTATAGAGTTTACACTGTATTTCTTTTTCTTTTTTTCATTTCTTATTTTTCTTGGTCCGCCGGCTACTTAATTCGTTCAAATTATAAGCATATGTACAGTTTTTATTTATTATGGATTGTATGTGTTGTTTTAATATTTATTTACGTATTTCACTTGAAAAAGAAAATTTATAGTAAAAACGTTTTCACCTTCTTTATACGTTTAAGAAAAGGATATTGAAAAAATATTAATGATAAAATATTTAGCTTACTTTTAAAGCGATACGAGATAAAGAGGTAAAGTATATTTTTTATACGTTTTATACGTTGTGGTTTTAGTGTTAAAGCCACAATCTCACCTGATGTTAATTGACAATGTGGCCCAAGACACGCTAAGCCTAGGGATTGACTCTCAAGTGTAACTGCTACAACATACCCATAGGTGGTTGGCGGCAGATTTTCAATCTGAGGTTAGTGGATAGCCAGGCGTGCATTCGATAAATCCCTACCACCATGCAAATTGCAAAAAGATTACAGAAGTGACTAATTCTAAAATGTATTCAATAATTTTCAATGTATTTTATGTATTTATGGATTCTTTAGAAATGGAAGAACATATTCTATGGTACAATTATAGATACTTAAATAAAACTAATATCTGACCACCACAGTTGCCTCAATTTCAATTAACCACAGGCGAATATGAGAAAATAAAGCCTGTTTATATTATGACAATATTATTATATGATCTGACATACTCTTCGATAAAACAGAATTATTTATGTGATTAATGTATTATTTTGGCAACTTATTTGTCTTATTTATTACAAATTTGTTGATGTGCTAAAGATATTTGTATGTGTATATAGCTTACTTAAGCGCGAGTAATGTTAAAACAATACATAATGATTCAAGACACCATTTTATAACTTATAGGCTTTGTGGTGTGGCTACAATCACACCTGATGTTAAGTGACGATGTGGCCCAAGCTGGTGAACACGCTAAACCTGTGGAGGGACTGGCTTTTAATTAAACCACCGGAATACACATAGGCATTTGGCGGTAGACTTTCAAGTTGAGGGTGGTAGCTAGCCATGTTATGGTTTCATCACGATGTTTTCCTTCACCGAAAGCTCAAGTTCATTGCAGGGATTCGAACTCACGTTCTTTGACGCGGTGTCCGCACACACTACCGCTGAGATATCATCGCTTATTACCTCACAATAGTCCTTAGAATTTATGCTAGAAACTTTGAAGATTATTCCATTTAACCTATTTAAAGAGCAAGATTTAAATGTAAATAATTATGATGATAATACATATTCTTCCTTTTATACAATATTAATTTATTTTATTAGATTAGATATTTTATTAGATTATTTTATTAGATTTAATTTTATTTTATTAGATACTTCCAAATTTGTAGTTTTCATATATAAAATCTGAATATTTTAGGAATTATTATTAATCAACAGAAGTTTTTATGAAGAAAGTGACTTGTTTTTTCCATTTCACACATTATTTTTCATTATTTTGTGGCGACTTTTGTAATTGTCACTGGCCGTAATATCGGCCTGCGTGCCAGCGGTTTATAAAGACGGATGTCAGGGGGATACGACAGACGGGGGACGGTTTAAAACTAAATTAAAATCGATGACGTCATAACTATACCACGTCTTTTTGACAAATGGCTGTCAGATAAAGAATATCGTATAGGAGTGTTGTTGTTAAATGTTACCTCCAAAAGCCATATTTATATTGGCTATAAATAAGTATCGCCCCTGTATAAACCTTCAGAGTTGTTTGACAGTCTGATATGACAAGTGTTGACAATACATTAAGTTTATACCTCCACGAATACGTACTGATAAAACCTTCCTACGCTCAGAAATAACGAGACTTAAATATTTTATAGGTACTTGTTTACGCAAGCTATTCGACTGTGCGTGGTTTGCGGGAAAACCGAGATATATTATTAGGGAAGTTTTTGCATACCCGTGGCTGCTGTAAAATTTTGATATAAATGGAACATGAAGAAAATTCAGTTTCCTTGCATTTAATTTCATGGTTGATGTAGTAGGGTTCGTCATTGTCAAATCATTCAGACAGACCCTCTTTCACAGATTCTGATGGAGTTGAATTCTAACAGAAAGCACTTTTAGAAGGTAGTGTGTGTATTATGTGTTTTTAATATATATGATTACTATAGGGTTTATATGTTAGTAGTAGTAGTTATATCTCTGTAGTCTCTATGTGTATTTTATTTCTAATTGCCACCGTGTAACTGATTTCAAAAATAAAATGTCTTCAAAGGTTTGTCTGTAATACATCGCTTTAAATAATAAGGCCGCCTAAGTGTAAACTTATGTTTTAAATATTTTTTTTAGTTTGGGTTTATTTTCATGTTGTGTTATAAAGTGTTTATTATTATTTATTATTCACATGGAAACGGAATATAGGACGTTATGGTTCCGTTTGAAATGTGTTCTGGAGTAAAATTATTGCATATATATTTTTAAATTATATTGTAAAAATGTTTATACAAAGTTACATGTGTACATTATGCACGATATTTATTTTCTGTGAAAAGGACAGCTTATTAAAATTCATCATAATCTAATATTATTCCAAATTTATTTGGATACATTTTTTTTAAGATAGCGAGTAACCCTAGATCCTCGTGATTTATAAAATACTAGCATTTACCCGCGGCTCCGCTCACATTAATATTTATTTTGTCAAATCGGACTTTACCTCACTTCCAATAAGTCTTTCGGAAGAAAAAGTAATTTGATACCGCCTCCAAGTTCCTATCTATCGATGTACCAAAATTCATCACAATCGATTCAGTGGTTTAGACGTGAAAGCGTAACAAACAAATTCACTCATGCATTTATAATACTTGTATTAGTAAGGATTTAACTAGTTAATACAAAAATAAATTTTACAATGGCTGTTTAATTCCTAAGGTAAGCTAGCATTATGGTAACTATATAACGTGTATATTATGCATAATATTCCTACCACCTACAATATTCAACAAGTAGTCGCGCAATTTATAAATATTCTTAACATACAAAACCCAGTTCTGGGTAGGAATCAAATCTGCGACATCTCCATTCAATAGTAAAGTATATTATCATCGCGCCACCTGGCTTCTAAATTATAGTCGTAGTGCCTATAAAATATTGTATACATTTATTTCATACATATATTAGGTTATGGGTTTTTTATTTCATTAGGATTGTAGTATTTTTTTAACTAATGATTCCAAATCTCTATACCCGTAAAACACTTGAAGAAATAGATGTCTTTATTATATATTTACTAAATAACAAAAAAATGCTGTTTTATATTTTAATAACATTTTTTTATTGTAGGACTTTTCTTTTATATTATAACAAAAGACTAACTTTCAAGATTTTTACTAATCTAGATTCTACAGTGTCAACAGGAAGTTAGATCTTTTCAGTTTTGTAAAATTAAATTATAAGAAAAAATTTCATTTAATTTTGTTCTATGTTAAAATTGTTCCTGGCTAAAAATCTTGAAATTACCGTTTTCAAGCCACGAAAGGAAACGGTTTTTCCGACACAGTTTTTACTGGAGCGAAGACGTCGAGTTGAATTATATTTAAAATATTTTTTTATATCTAACTTCACTTCATGTTTAATGTTACTTTTTAAAATCGAATGAAACTTCTTGTAATCCCAAAACGCTATGACTAATTTATAATTTTTATAGTTAATGTAAATAAAATAAAAATAAAAATTGATACAAGACTAAGAAGTTCAAGTTCAAAATTTGCCCCCAAATACCTATGTGTGTTCCGGCAATTGCACTTGAGAGCTAGCCCTTCACTAGGCTTAGCATGCCCATCATCTTGGGTCTCATCGTCATTTAACATCAGGTGAGATTGTAGCCATAACACTAAATCTATAAACTATAAAAAACGTATCTTCAGTGAAACTAATTAATGTACAAAAATTGCTCTATGATTGTATTATATTTTAATTTTAAAATTCAAAACAGTAACAAAATACATATTAATTCAGCTGATGTACACCTATTACATAAAGTTCCTTCCGACACGAGTCAACCTCCGTTACTTAATATTATGTCAAACTGAATCTCAACCTCGGAGCCCGCTTTCTGTATACTTATTATCTACTTTTATTCTATTTCACAATAAAATTTACTTAAACTTGGTCCCAACCAAACTTATAAGGTTTGAAACTTTATAGTTAAATAATAAAGTTGACTCTTAGAGAATGACCATGACATTAAGTCCGCTATTGTACCATACATAAAGTGTAAATAAATACATAAATAATTACACGAAATGTACAAACAGACATAGACAAAAATTGCTAGTGTCACAATTTCCCGACGAGCAATCCCTTATAAATGTAATAGAAAGTTGTAAAATAAAATAGTATGTAACTAGTATGACATACTTAATTATTATTTAAAAA
Source organism: Actias luna (assembly GCA_039707435.1). Lineage (NCBI taxonomy): Eukaryota > Metazoa > Arthropoda > Insecta > Lepidoptera > Saturniidae > Actias > Actias luna. Next base: position 6,724,864 of record JAZHAC010000002.1, on the reverse strand, counting down.
AATAGTATTTCTAAAAGCATGTAATGATAGTAATTATTTTTTTGTTAAATATTGAACAACAAGGATTATTTGACTACCAATTACTTGATAAATTTTAATTGTTTGACAATCAGTCTTTCTATCGTCGAATGGATATTTAAAGAGTTATATTTATTACTTTCATTAAAATAATATCGAAAATCTATAACTTTTTTACTGTATATAGATTCAAAAATAAAGTAAAAAATTCTGCAAACACGTTTAGTTATTGAAGAACATTGTTCCACTGCCGTAACGTGAACATTATTGAATAGCACCGATATTCCGTTGAAAGCTTAGTAGTCAGGTAACATGCATTCTCCATTTCACACTGACAGTTATTGACTAGGTGGAGTTATATGAGCCCCTAGCTGACAGGGACAGCCAACCCCCGATAAAACGACGGCGGTCATCCGTTGAACCAAGGATACCTGAGCTTTTATTAATCTGATTTAATAATATTATAATAGTACAATTAATTTACTACCGATACTTGATTATAATTTCAGCGACGATAGCTCAGTTGGTAGTGTATATGGAAGCCGCGTCAATGGACGTGAGTTCGAGTCCCTGCAATGAGCTTGAGCTTTCGGTGAAGGAAAATATCGTGATGAAATCATACTGAGGAGGAAGGTATTTTTCTAATGCCCATCTAGCCAGCTGCCACCTTTAAGTTGAAAATCTGCCATCAAATACTCATAGGTGTGTTCCAGCAGTCGCATCTGAGAACCCGTCCCTTCCCTCCACAGAGTTAAGTGCGTCCACCATATTGGGCCACAACATCTTTTAACATCAGGTGAGATTGTAGCCATAACGCTAAACCTAAATAACACTAAAACTATAAAAAAGTGTTTCCCGAGAACACATACGATCATTAAATGAAAGATAAAAAAATTAAATCAGGAATAAACTTGTTAATTGAACATTAATTTTCTTCATTTGAATGAAAGTAAAACTGAACGTAATTATTCCGTTCTGTGAGTTTAGGAACAGTTAACAGGAGTAGCGAATGGTTGGCGCGTTTAATCTTGTAAATTATCCAGAAAATTGGAAAGGGGACCCGCTTTAAGTCCGCGACACGCCGTTATTAAGGTTTTATCGACATTACAAGACTTCTCTCCTAGACGAATTCTGTAGGTTACAACGATTAAGTAAATATTTTAATACCGAACTTTTTTCCAGAGGAATTTTATACATTTCGACAATATTTTAATTATTATATAATAGATAAAATATAAATCGTTTTATTTGAGTACAAAATAATTCCATTTAGTTACAATCTAGTAGTGTAGACATCTTTGCCATTCAACTTTTATTTAATATATATAATACAAGAACAATTTATAAATAGGAGGATAAAAAAGTGTATTAGTAAATAATATAAATGTATATGTAACCTTATATACATTTATAGTTTACAATAGTGAGGCCGTGGGTGAAAAGTTAATATTATATACAGTTCCTTTATTCATACTCATTTAAATTCCAGCTAAATTAATACAATGAAAATAAACTCACCAATGTAATAATTATTTTGTCTAAAGGTAATACAAACCTGAACAAGCTTGTGGTGGCAACGGGAAGATGAGTGTGGTAGATGACTTCCGCCTGGCGACGGCGCAGCCCAAGGACTGAGGCTTGAAACTGCGTAGTTGCTGCATGAAATCGCTGCACTCCATGAGCGCTACGTCAGCGAAATGTAGGTCACACAGGATCTGATTTTTGAAGCGGCGCGCGCGTTTCTGTGTGATTATTAAGAAAATCGAGATATGTGAGTATTTGCTTCGTGTTCATACAAAACGGGATGAGAAATCCGGATCATAATTTATGGCAACAACAATTTATGAAAGAAATGATTTGGCAACAATATTAAGTATATTCATTTGTTCAAAGATTTACTTTTGGAGCTCATCCATAAAAACTATTTTGCACATCCCTAAAATGTAGATCATTATTTTAAATTTGACTGCCTATTTGTGAATATTTACTTCTTGTTTATATAAAAAGGGATGAGGAATGTGGATCATAATTTATGTATGATTTGGCAACGATGTAAAATAATGATTGTAGATTTAAAGATTTAGTTTTGGCGCGCATCCAGTAAAACAATTTGCACAGGCCTAATCATGTTATTCAAATTACACTTTGATTGACTTATAGATAATCGATTTTGTGAACGCCTACACTAAAACATTAGGTGTTTAATCCGACACTAAAATTGATGTAAGATGCTTTTGTAAAATAAATATTTTACTAAATATGAGAAATAGTATAACTAGCGTGAAAGCGTATTGTAATAAATTGCCTCCTTAGAACTGATAGTAGTCTTCTTGAGAATTGGTTGAAGGATCCAAAAAACAAAAAGGATTGCGTCGTATGTAATTAAACGTAATATATTCTATTATTTTATATTTAGTAAGACCTGCAGGTAATTCTTCGATGATATTATTCATGCAGATATTTCGAAGTTATGATAGATATTACGTAGCACACGGAAATCAAGTCTACTTTATGCAAGTTCGTAACCCTTTAAAGAGATTCAGCACAGTATAGTATTTACTGAAACTCGTCTATCTAACTAAAAATATAAATTTCAAAATCGATTTAGTTTTTATACTATAATTGGTGTGTAACTATTTTGTGTCCTAGTGTCCAAAAAGGAGAAAAGATGGCTAAACCTTAATAAAGTAAGTAAAAATTATACAATGATTTGATAATTCTTTTGTCTAACACATAAAAACTTAAACTAAACTTTTTATTTAAAGTCTCTTTCCATACGTGCGTGATCGGTAAATCTTTCCGTTATCGTGAATTAGGCGATGGTGACCCAAAAAACAATTTCCTTCAAAAGGTATATAATATTGCAGGAAAAGGTAAATAAAAGTACCCACACATGAAAACCATCTTTTCTATATATTCTAATCGTTAAATCGCACAACAAAAAATAAGCTTTTTCGAATGAATACACCATTGTTGCCCTTCTTCTTTGTGTCACGGTATTTCTATAGTCAGTTAGGCTATCTTTTACGAAAATCATCTTTCACATACCTGAATTTAGTTACGTTAGTTCTATTGTAAAAATAAATTTATAAATCTGTGAATAATATAGTGAAAATAACAAAGAGCTCTACAAGTAAAATAACCTACAAGGATGTAGGTAGCATTAGCAAAGTATTTTCTAATTAGTAGTATTTATAGTTTCTAATTAGTAGTATCTCACCGAAATATCACTTTTCTTGTAAATAAAATGTTTAATTTCTTTCACATTAATTGATTTTACTATTATTTCTAATTTCGTGTATAATTTAATCTTCTTTTACATCGTGTCTAAATTACAAATTTGGTTTTATTTTTAAATTTATGAACTTTGATTAATTTTATTCATAATTAATATTGGTCAAAGATGGACGTTCAACAGAATGGAGCTGCTGGAATTTATTAAAAATATAATCTGCTTATGCGTCTGCCAAACTTCTAATAACACATCCGTACCATGGCTCTATTTAAAATTACGGTTATGCTTCTTTGTGTAAATATGCTTTAAATTATGGGGAGAGTTAGATGTATCAAAACAAATGTAACTTATAAAGAATTTGGATTCACATAATATGTAAACAGACCCGCTTGTGTGTCTTCTACTGATGTTAGTCTATTACTTAAGAAGTCCGCTTTTAACTTGATAAGTTTCATAATTTTCTTTCACCTCCGGCTTTATCTACAATCTGAATGAAAGTTGTCTCCTTGAAATTATGTACTTTTAAATTTAACGGTTCTCCAAGTTAGATTTATCTTTGGGAAAGATCTACTTACAAAGAGTGGTAGGTACTTAATAAATCTATCAATTATTTGAGGTGTGATATAATATTAATTGATAGAAAAAATATTATAATTTATAGCATAAACCATATATTATTTCATTTCGAATTTTGTAATTAGTACAAAGGAAAGTAATTTATTCCAGGTAACCTTTAATCTAATTCTACTGTTCTAATTAAAATTCAAAGTCTTGTGAAGTATTCATACAAATTTCTGACAGACATTGTGCATAAAAAGTGCATCTCATACGGTATTACACTTTTTATAAGTTTTTACAAAGTGCAATTAATCTTTAATATAAATACTGTCCAATTTAATATAATATATTTATAATAAATAGAAATTTCATAAAATACAGTACATAACGTTATGAACTACAATAGTTTCTGTGTGGAAACTTTAAAGTATAAAGGACGTTTAGATAATATACATAAAAATTACAAAAGTATGATGGACTACGTTAAGTTTGCGATGCGTGTAAAGAAAGGAGTTCAGTCTATTAGGTACTTCATTTTATTTTTAACCAAGGACTTTTAAAGCGATTGTAATGACTACAAAATTAGTAGAATTCTATGTGAAGTAACTCCAGAGCAAACAATCACCGATTATAGAAAATAATATAAAGATGTTGTCGCTAAGTAATTTTCTGCATGTATCTGGAAAAAAGAGATTGAAAAGTAAAATAAAATGATAGTTTATAAAATAAAAATAAAACTTGCTTTAACTACAAATCGAATTAAAAAGTAGAAAATAATCTTTAAGTATGTAAGGCTTGTTTTACAGCTATAAATATTATTGTAATCACAGTAGGTAGTGTAGGGTGCCTTCTACGATATTTTTATTATAATTTGCCTCTTATAAATAGCTTCTAGTGAGCTATTTATAACACTTGATTTCAGACAACCCCACGCTTTTTAACAATAAAATATATATCGTTATAAAATGGATAGTTCATATATGAAGATTATTTTCTACTCTTTAGTTCAATTTGTTACTAAAGCATGAATTTGAGTTTTTAAACAAAAATGTATACATCATATTAATAAATATGTTACAAATTCTTAGGATATAAATTAAGAAACGAAAATCCTATTTTGTAATACAAAAAGTTACTTGCTGCTTAGATTAAACCACCGCTTGGTATTTCTTATATCTACTTCTCTTTTATATTAATTGTTTTGTAACATATACATTATTTAAAAATACTGATACTTTAGAAATGTGAAAATGTTATTACACTAAAGAATTTATTTCTCTAATTTGTATACATTTTAATTAAAGCAAGAAAATGTAGACCTATAGTATTTTAGGACAATATATCTTTAAAGTGAAATAATTCATCTAAATATTTCATGGTTCATATAAACTCTATTTAAATTTACGACATCTACATAAAAGTACGGTTGACAATAATACTGAAAAACTCTTTGTAACAATTACAAACCGGTTTCTTCTACGCAGTTTGTTCATATAAGAATAAAATAAATTTTTATAACATTCTCTTTTTTACAGACCAACTGATTTTTTAAAAATATTCGCGGAAACTTTCAAGGCTAAATGCGTAAATTCCCGTAAATAAAGGAAACAAATATTGACATTGAATGTCGCACTTAACATCCGCCGAATATCGCCTTTTTTCAAAATGGACGTGAATTTATTTATGAAGATCAAATTGCGAATGTCTACTGTAATGTGCTTGTGTACGTTCGAAATGTTTTCTTACGCAAATATGTGTACCTATATTAGAATTGTTATTAATAAATTTACATTTATAGTAACCCTTGCAGACACACTAATAAATGCGTATATATAGGTATGTGTCATAACAGATTACACAGTTTTTTTACTCTTTAACGGCAGAACGAGAGTCCGTGAGTACTAGCTCTATTATGGATTTACACTTTAGTTTCTTTTGTAATGTGTACGGACGCCACGTCAAGGGACATGTGTCCATCCACCTACAATGAGCTAGAACTTTCAGTGAAGGAAAACATCGTGATGAAACCTTAGCTAAGGGCTTTAAGTAGTTTAAGTAGGGCTTTTTTAATGCCCACCTGGTTAGCTACCACCCTGAAGTCGAAAATCTGTCGCCAAATACCTATAGGTGTGTTTCGGCAGTTCCACTGGAGTGTCGGTCCCTCCACTAGACTTAGCGTGTCCACACATAATATCAGGTGAGATTTTGGCCATAATACTTATCTATAAAAAATAGGCTTTAATTGTTCTATCAAAGCTTTAATGAACAATTGGGTAGAAAACATAACTCCAAAGTGATCACAGTATTCGTTATAGGGCGCGTGATTGATTTGCTCCCCCGTCGGTAATAATTTCGCACGGGCTTCCTAGATAATTGGGCTTTGATTAATTTGGATCACAGCCTGTGTTTGATGAGCATCCTAAATTTTATGTATCTATTATTAGTACTGTACTATCTAGCGGTTCATGAATTTGTTGTTAACGTTATCAAATTTCAATCAAATATACTTTAATCAATTCAAGTTGTGAAAAGTCACTCGTTAACGTCTAAGCCGCTACTACCAGTTCGAAAAAAATACCCTAAGTAGTATTTGCAAGAAACCCGTCCGAATTTTTATTTTATTTTTTCTTGATGTTTTCTACTTTTTTATTGTTTCGTTTTTTTTAATTCTTGTTCTAATTTTATAAGGGCTAATAAATTAAATTAAGGAACTACTTTATAGTTCATCGTCAAGTCATAGCCGGTCCATCTGCTTTGCTTTTAAAACGCTTGTTTAAACGAGATGTACTTGGTATTGTACTCGTGATATTTCGGTATTCACATCTAATGAGTTTATTTAGTTACAGGCATATGTATTTAAAGTTTTGCTATACCGGAGCCAACGTATACGAAAAGGAATTGAATCAGATGAGTTGTTACCAAGTTATACATGGGCACTACTAGTCAGACAGATATCTCCAAGATACATAATTATATTTGAAAGACACAAACGTCAGATACCGTATCCTCATTCACTCATATATTCATAAAAAAACAACAGGCAGACGATGGTTTTTATGATATGCGTTAATTTATTTTGCAGTTTTCCATAAAAACAAATTATAATTATTTGTATAATTTTCTACAGTAGCCGTTGTCTAGAGTCACATTTAACTTTAATCTAACATGATGACGCCGAGTAAATTCTACCACGAATATAAATTATAACTCTGACGTCATGAAAATGACGCGTGGTTGTCGTATGGACGGGAATCGATGACATATTAATATAGGCTGACACCTACGTTACAGCTCGATGTAAGATGAAATTCTTTATGTAAGGAATATCTTAACCGTTTACTTTGACAGTCATGACAATAGACCGTGGCGCTTCACCACGCAATTATTAAAATAACCCAATATCTACTCACGGTGTACAACATTATAAATTTGCGGCTTTCCGAGAAGTACGCATTAATCAGCAGTGAGACACTATTAGACGGAATGTTTGGTATGGTATGACCAAAAAAGATTCATTTGGCTATTTTTAATATGAACAGACCCGCATTTCTGCAATTTACTTGGACACCAGATAACCGGTTTTGTGTATTAAGTATATACCCGCTTACATATGTATATTAATATAAAAGGTTATTTATGTACATTACATTTTATAATTTTAGATACATTTACCTAATTTTATTTAGTATTTAATGTGAAAGAAAGTTTTTGCACAGAATACTAGCTGTGACCGCGACTTCATTCGCGTCCCACTTATTTTTTTTGCGATACCCTATTTTTCCAAAATTGTAGTAGCCTAAGTTACTCCTTATAACATCAACTATCTACCAACGAAAGTGCCCTCTAAATCGAATTAGTCTAGCGGTTTCAGAGATTAGCCGGAAAAAACAGACAGACAGACAAAATCTGTAAAATATGATTTTTTATATGAACTTTCACATGCATTTAGTAAAAAACTGTTATTTTGACATTATAGACTCACACTTGAATTTAATTTATTTGTATAGACTTTAAGATATATGTTATAAGTCAGATGTTCCTAGTATGCGAAATATGAAACAACTCTAATTAACTGTTAGTTACATTTGAATAAATAAAATATATGGTAATAGTACTAATTCATTAAAATATCATAAATCTCCAGATAACTATCAGCTTCGAGCTAGGAATTTTTATAAGTCGGTGACCCATGAGGTGTCCTTCCGTTTCCAGAATTTGATTACTCGGTTACAGAACCACCTATCGCGTTAAGAAACAGCATATAAAAGGTATCCCATAGGTATAGGTAGCTATCCCGAAAGAACTGCTGTTTATGGAGTAAAAACTACTCTATATGTTTGATCATTAGTATTATGTTATCGCAGTGTCAAATTTAATCAAAATGCGTTCAAGGAAATAACAAACAAATATTCAAGTTTCAATAATAAAAATTATTTTTATGTCGACAACAAAGTACGTCCAATTCAAAGTTCTGAAATATTAGTTAATGCGTAGTATAGGTTCAGTTACAGTTTTATTATATGTATGGATTAACGTGTACCAAATTAATTTGTTTTTAAGTACGAAATGTGAAAAGAGATTTTCTTCCTTTCAAATTTTTGGAGCCATTTTCCAATTACGTTATGAACATTTCAACAAGAATTATTTGTTTTATACCGTTTACTGTGGATTGAACATGAAACCTTAACAATTCATCTATCTCATTTATGTTAACGGTTAGGAGATTAACTAAAAATGGGCTATAATCACGATATGGGGAATCGCGATGGTTGATCGTGACGTGATCCTGATATTGATTCTCATCTAATAAAGGAGGGCGTATTGGCAGTCTCTTTCATTATAGTCTCTACTCGTTGTCGCTTTCTATGTTCATTTTCAATAAACAGACTAAGATCTTGCATATAGATTAGGCCACCCAAAGAAATAATGTTTTTTATTTTTTTGAGTCTCTTAAAAAAATACTTTAGTTTATTATGTTTTATATATACATTAGGGTGGCGCAAAAAACCGACTATTTTTTTTTCAGTCTTGAGCGAAAAAATGTTAGTTTTTGATGTTTTAAGAGCACTCTCCAAAGAACAACTAAAAAAAAAAATTAAGAGGTCGCTCCAAATTTTTTTAAATTTCAAAAATCGTCAAAAATCGATTTTTATTTTTTATTTTTATTTATTATTGTAATAAATAAAAGAAAAAAAATGTATGGAATTTAAATTTAAATATTGAAAGGTCGCTCGAAAAAATCCAAAGTAATGAACTAATAATTAAAAAAAAAATTGAGTGACCTTTCAAAACTTAAATTTTGAATTGAAACTTTCAGAAACTTATTGTTTTTTTGGTCTATAAAATTTTACCATAACGAGAAAAAAAAAAAACGATTTTTGACGATTTTTGAAATTAAAAAAAATTTGGTGCGACCTCTTAAAAGTTTTTTTTTAGTTGTTCTTTGGAGAGGTCTCCTAAAACATCAAAACCTAATATTTTTTCACTCGAGACTGAAAAAAAAATAGTCGGTTTTTTTGCGCCATCCTAATATACATAGGCGCTACTCAAAAACAATATTTCATACTTTGCTAATAATATATATAATTGCTAATAATAATAAATAATAAATTCGAAAATCGTCAAATATTAATTTATTATTATTATTTTTTCGTTACTTCAGTATTTTCTACTATTAAAATGATTAGGATCCTGAAATTTTCAAGTCGATGTTTTAATATTTAAAGGTCCCTCAAGATTTTTTTAAGTTTCTAAGTAAGTACTCTACTTGTATGAGTGAATGACTATCATAGATTTTTATAAAGTATGTGATAATTAGGATTTAGATAATTATAAGCGTACTACTTAGTTTCTCCTCGTTTGTTGCTGGGCAAATATTTAACTTGTGTTTTTTACTGGTACTATATGTACCATCGCGTTTTTTAATTAGCTTAATGTTATTAGTACCGAGCATCGGTTTTCAAATTTGAAATCAAAAGAGATTAATTATAAAATGTTTTTAATTTGCACCGGATTGTATTGCGAGGAATCTTTAAATATAAATCCTTTTAAATTGCCAAGTATCTGATTTAAAATCAGTTTCACTAAATTAACGATAAAAACATTCTGTTAAAGATGAAATTGATAAAGAAAAATCTGAGATAAAATTAGAACAGGATAATCTCATTTTTACTTTTTGAATTTTGAAAGCATACTAATATTAGTAAAGTCACATACATAATTACTAGCATAGTATTTATAGCATAGTATTTGTTATGTAAATTAATAGGTCAAGTGAATATTACTAAATGTATAAAATATACCTTTGCAGTATTTAAAGTGTATAGTATGTCCTAAGTAACACATACAGTAGTATTTTGCACTCTAATCATGTGCGGTATGAACTCGAAAAGTGTTTCAACTATAATCCTGGTGCGGATTTGAAAATTTTTTCTTTGCTTATTTTTGATTGTGTTCTATGAATTCATTTCATCTTTTTTGTACACTTTAAAACATATAATTATACAAAACAAATTATTTAGTTAGTACACAGGACGGCCTTATTGCTAATAGCAATCTCTTCCAGGCAACCTTTGGATGGATATGATCCATGGAGTTGAATCAGGTATTTTGGGTGTAGAACAACAATGAAACTTAATAACCTACATATTAAAGACATGTGAACTATAACATAGATATGAAGTATACTACAATATAAAAATATATATAAAATACGGACTGCATAATAATAAAACACAAATGTGACATATAGAAATACATACAAATATATCACACAAACGTAAAATTGACATATAGTACTTGTGTTAAAAAGGGATATAGTATTTTTTGAGAGAATTTTTAAATATGCCCATCGTTTGTGCCTTCCTCAGAGAAACAGGTAATGCGGAATGCAATAATTGCGATCAAGATTTATATATTTGTAACGAATAACTAGAATTACTAGATTAACTAGAATATCAAAGACTATTGAACCGATTTGAAAACTTAAAGTATTAAAGTTTTTTTTTAAAGTTACAAAAAGAGCAAAACATATTACATAATTTTTAGTTCCATACGAGCGAAGTCGCGGGCACAGTTTAGTATTATATTTAATAATATAAAATGTGGAAACAAAATATAAAAAAAAGAAATCGTCTTGAGTTTTAATAGTAACATTAATTCGACATATTTAGTTATTGTTGCTTTTAAAAATAATGCTTAATATAATAAAGATTAAGTATAGTACTAACCTGGTTCGGTCCAGTAAGGTTCAACCCGCAGGAGTTGCAGCGTAGGCATTCCTCGTGGTAATGGTTGTTCTCGTACAGTGGGGATGGTTCTAAAATATATAAAACAAATGAGATATTTTGAAAGAACGCTTACGGTTCGGTGAGTTTACCTAATTATAACAAGGAGATCGTTTGATTTATTTAAATTGATTTGTAAAATCACTGAATAAGAAATGTTCCGCTATGTCTTACTTAATTCATATTTATTACATATTTAAGTGAAAGTGTTGTATGCGAGGGCAAGTAAAATACAATTAAAAAAATGTAACCAGCACGAGATTAGGAGATCATTGCTGTTATACCGTCTCAGTAGTTGAAAAAAAAAGACCTTTAAAAGATGACAAAGCAAAAGAGGAAAATTAATCAATTTTATTAAATTTCGGTTATAAAAACAGAAATATATGGGCATAGATCCATCATTAACAGATCCTTTAGTGCTATTACTAAAAAAATAACATATAAATTAACAAAAATTAACTCCAGTTATAACTATTTGTTACATATTGTAAAAAGTAGTAAATTGGGTTTTATGACAGTCGAATAAGTAACTTCCATGAGTATGCCAGGTAAACAGTCGACCACCTTAAACATCTTCATTAGTATGAAAATATAAAAAAATATCGCGTAGTCGTAAATACTAAGAATCCGGTGTGATTAACTAATAACAGAAGTTATGTAGGTATATTGTATCAAAAACATATGGGCAACAAAATATACATAGTTAGATATTTTACATAATTCAGGAGTACTATAATCGTTAGCCTTAATTTGTATAACTAGTAATCTACTCTTAGTAAACTACGTTATATTTATCACAATCCACTTATAATTTATTTATTTGTGTTTATTTGAATCATAATTGAAATGATATATGTAGTATGATTATTTCATTTCTTGTCACGTCATTCTGAAACAGTTTTGATAGGACTTTGTCGAGTGGCAATTTAAAGGCTGGAAGATGACATATAACCATGACTAGCTTTCATGGGAAAGCGAATTTCAACTTGAATACGTCATTAGTTATAATGTCATCATGATAACAATATAGTACATTGTAACGCAAAGTTCTTTAAAATATATTATACTTAATATTTATAAAATCAATGCATGATTGGCTGTGGTTCAACCGATCACATTGTTCTAAAACTCAGAGGTAACATTTTTCTTTGAAAGCTTCTCTCTGAAATTCAATCATGAACGCTATTTGTTCTTTTTTTCGACTGATAGTATTACCTTTTTTTTTTAAAGGTAAGAGTTTCCTTTTTAGGGTAACCTCAAAATGGGTTACTCATTATGACCTCGGAAAGTATCATTGGGAAACATTGCGGCTATCAAATTATACACTGAAAATCCTCTTAACCTCTAATTAGAAATGCCAATTACAAATAATGAGGGTTTTTTTGCTAAGAATGAAACTTTATAGCATTATTACATTTAAAATTACAATGTATATATATTGTGTAAATGAACCTTTTCAGTTTCTTTGATATGACATTAACTTATATGCTTACATAAGTTATTGGTCACGCATACATATATTTTGCGTCATATAACATACACTTATACATAGTTTTAATAGAGTTTTGAAATCAATTAAATTTTATCTTTATTAATATTATAAAACGAAAGAGTTTGTTTGGACGCGCTAATCTTAGGAAGTAACAGCCGAATTTCAATATTTTTTTTGTATTGATAGAGCAATCACTGAGTAAGATTTTAGGCTTTTGAACATAACGCTATCATCAACATAAGCAATATTGTACTGAAAAACGTTATAAACGGGCAAAAATGTTTAAATATAGTTTAAGTTCCACGCGGACGAAGTTGCAGGTACAGCTAGTATCTTAATATAATACAATGTAAAAAAGTTATATGTACAATTTATTAAAATTTTGTATGTATATATAAATAATAATTAAGGATATGGTAGTAAGCTTGTTTACAACATTATATTAGTGCAATAAAGAGTTATTCAATAAGAATTTACATATGTTATTCTAGATTTATCAGTCTAATTTCTTTATATTATAATGAAATGGATTTTATATATTTTAAACTTACATTAATACACATGTTTTGAAAATAAATGATAAAATTGTAGAAAGTAGCACTGCCTGTGAATAATCTTCTATATCTTTTGAAGCGATGATAGCTCAGTGGTAGTGTGTACGACTTCGCGTCAAGGGACGTGAGTTCGAATTCACTCCACCTACAATGAGTTTGAGCTTTCGGTGAAGGAAAACATCGTGAGGAAACCATAGCATGGTGGTAGGGTGTTTTCTAACGTCCGCCTGGCTAGCTACCACCCTCAAGTTGAAAATCTGCCGCCAAATACCAATAGGTGTGTTCCAGCAGTTGCACTTGAGAGCCAGTTTCTTCACAGGTTTAACGTATCCACTAACTTGGGCCGTATCGTCACTTAAGATCAGGTGAGATTATGGCCAAACGATACACCTTAACTATAAAAAAAATATATATTAAAAGATCTGTAGATCTGTGGCTTGATAAATTTTCATTTGTTTTGGCACAAGATAACCTCAATATATAATTCCTCAGTGTAATCTTATAAATATGAATATATCTTACATATCTTATATTATTAATTACATTAATTTTCTTAATTCTCAGTCGATTTTGATGCAATTTTATACATGAGAAGGGTATGTCACTCAAAAATCGGTAAGCAATAGAAACTGGCAATAATACTTTTAAATAGAATAGCGGGATTAAAATAAGTACTGCGGAACAAATTTGTGCTCACCCTTAGGGAATCGCTAGCTACACAATAAATCTGGTTAGAATTTAGGAATAAAAGCATAGAGCAATAAACACTGTACAAATGAATGGCTTAGTTTGTACAGCAGAGCGCAAATATATTATTTTCGTGGACTGCGTTAAGTGGCTTCTTAGCAAATCTCGAAAGGTTGTGATAAATAAGAACTTCAAAGGTTAACAACACTTTTATGATAGCTTTTGTAGTACATAAAGCAATATCTTGAGTATAATTGTTTATTTAGGGGTCAAAGTAATTTTTAGTAGGATTGAAAACCGTACTCAAGAAAGAGAGTGAGATGATGTTAGGTACTCGCTATGATCCCGTGATTTGATTAACTGGTAGGAATTAAATAAATATGTTTAATTATCAAATTAAGAAAGTTTTTTATCGTTCATAAGTCTGACGCCATTTTAGATAAGTTATAAATAACAAATATGAATTCAATTAAAAAATATTTAAACTTCATCTACCGAATTCAACTAATACTAAGAATCAACTAGATGTCCCTACAGTTACATAAAGTAATTATTTAAATTTGTGACGGCATATAGGTGAAGAATAGTTACAAAAACATTGAAATTACATATGTAAATGTAAAATATTCAAGACACCGGTACATTTTTTTTGTCTGTATAAGAAACGTTATTATACAATCTATAATATATTCAACCAACTATGCAAGCTTGTGTACATAATCTTCTTAAAATTGTTGAGTTTTTGTATCTTTATATATAAGACCATAGACTTCTTAAAGACGTAGGGGAGAGTGGAGTGATTGCAGACACTACTATACTGACTGTACTAGAACTTTCTTGTCATATTTACGGGTTCAAATTCATTATCTTTACTATTCCCATAGAAGTCTATAAAGAAAACCGTGTTCGAGTGTCATAGTGAGGTAGACTGATTTGTATTGAAGAAGATAGTAAAGAAGATTCAAGAAGAAGAAATGTCAAGAGAAGGAAAAAGATGATAGATATAAATTTATTAGGAAAATACATGAAAAGACGTCAGTCGATAAAAGTAAGAAGAATACAAATTTTAAAAATAGTAATAAAACCTATTCTTGTATTGTAATGAAAAATATTATTAGCCGTCCCCGAATACAATTGTAACTTTTGTTAGATGAAGTAATTATTCCAAGAGTGTCGCAATTAGGTACCCCACAGGCTGTTCATACTTATCCACCAGATCGTTGTGGTTAGCAAGCCTTTTTATTTTTACTTTAAAATTAAACAGAAGTTTTTTTTGAATGATACATATTTTAGTTTCGGCTGTAAGGGATACCGAATACTATGAGAGTTACCCAAGCCAAACTTATTTGCACGTTGTGCACCCTGCCATATAACCAACGAGGCTCTGGCGATTGTTGTTTGACACATTTGGTTTTGGTCTTGACGTTTAACCATATCATCCTTGATTGGTCACAGTTTGATGGTAGGGTTATTGGCCGACTAGTTAGCAACCACTCTCGGGTTTAGACAGGCGAAAAATAGAGATTTAGTATCCGCCTTTATGTTCCGGCATAATGAACCAGAACTATCTTTTTCCGCCATGTTCAGCAATATGGCTGTAATATCCCTGGTGTTGTGGCTGTCCATAGGTTACAGTAACCATTTACCATCAGATGAGTAAACTGCATGTTTGCTGTCCATTAGCATAAAAAATTAGGAACGTATCAAACTATCATTAATAAAAGTTAATTTATTATTATCGTTTTATTAAACGAATTCAAGTAAAGTAAAAAGTAATTACCGCTCTACCTAAAAAAGTTGTAACAATATTTCAATATACAGTAAAATAATTGAAATCGTACCTCACCGTTGTACATCTGAGTAAAACAATAAACATCCAAACGGAGTTCTGATTAATCACAGACTAATCTATTTGACACTTTGATACATCTTCTCCAAGGACCTTAGGCAGAATTGTTAAATTAGTTACCGTTCATTGTATTTCTTTGTGGAAAATTTGATAAATTGCTTGAGGCTGAGATAAAAGTTTTTAAACTCACGCAGTATACTTTAAGTTAATATTGATTCGGAGTCTCAAATAATAATTCGAATACTTAACTTTGAGGGCTCATAAAATATGGTTGTAGAATATGTATAAGAAATTATGGAGGTATAAGCAACTCGTATTATTTTTTAATTCTCAATGTTTTGAGCAATAAATTAAGCGAAAACTTAAAATGCGTTTCTAAGAATATTGAGTGAACAGAGAATTGTGAAATTTGGTATAGTTAATTTTGAGATTATGCAAAAGTATAATTTTATCTTTTATTTTATGTAATCATTACTTAAAATAAACACTTAAATATATAGCAAAAGCAACTCAGTTGCAATTGAGTGCCTACAAGACTCCAATAATGTTCAAATATAAAAGTTTAATTAATTATGGTCGTATTTTAATCACTGGGTTACCATTAGTATTTATTTTGAAGTGATCATGTTACATGTATACAAATACTATACCTAGAAATAGCATTAGTTCCAGTGTGTAAATACTCGGACATACCAATAGGTGAATACTGACACAATTTTCTAATTATAAAAGAGTTCTACTACGAATTTTGCTACAGATTTCACATTGTTGTCTCGTCATAAACAGTCGAAACTCGACGGCTAAGTTGCTTAACCTTATGCCCGTGGGCTACATTGCGGCACGCGGACTATTTTTAAATAACCCACGCAGGTTTATTTAATAACAATAAATATTGACGTCTTTCTCACGCTCAAATATATTTCAAAGAGAAACTTAACATCGCCCCCATTGATTCTTCTAAGTACGAATCTAAAATTAGATGCTTGTTATAGTCGTTATAAGAGCAGATTTCAGATTTTAGCTCATTAATCTCGCGTATTCCTTTGGAAAAAACATTTATCGAGCTATGACGTATAAAAGGTTGGTATTATTAAACATAAAACGTATGAATGGCTACTATGATATAAAAGTATTAAGAAAATCCAAGAAAAAATAAATAATAACAATGAATATATTAGATTGAGCCGCAGATATTGATATATTCAGCTAGCCCTGTAGAAAATAGGGCGTAATTAATGTGATCGTACGAAACGCAGTAAAGTGGGCAGTTAATAAAGAAGGTATTTCTGTTTTTATAGCCACGGTAGTATACTGAACGATAGCATTAATGTTAAGGGAAGTAATATTGTTTTAATATTGTATGTACTCAGGTTTATCGCCTTCATAGTTATGTTTTTGGGAGTTCTTAAAAACTGTAGTGATGAATAATAGTAAAATCCTCAGGTTTCATTGATAATCCTTGAGAAGGTACCATCTTACAAAACATACAAGTCTACTGAAATTATAAAGAACCCATAGGCCAATAATGTTAATAAGTTCGAAAAAAAGGCCTATAAGTATTTTACTTTCAAAATGTTACTACTTTAGATTAGTTATATAGTGGTAGGGCTATTTCCAATGCTCATCCGGTTAGCTATCACCCTCAAATTGAAAATCTACCACCAAATACCTATACGTATGTTCTGGCAGTTGCACTTGACAGCCGGTCTCCACTAGGCTTAGCGTGTCTAACATCTTGGGCCACATCGTCACTTAACATCAGGTTTCATTGTGATGATTACGTTATACCTATAAAGAAAAAAAAAGACTTCTATGTGAAATATCAACACCTAATGACACCAATAAGGCTAAATTTCAAGTATAGAGTGTAACAGTCGTTTCTAATCATGCATTATAAAGTACAGAATGTTTTAAGTTTTAAAGGATGATATATATGTTTAGTTAGTCCTACAAACGTTATTCTACCGTTATCAGCATCCAAAATTCGAAAACCTTCATCAGTAACAAAACAATTGGGATTATCAACATTCATGGAGATTGGTCTAACGGATCTGGAGTAAAGATTTAGCCTTTTATTTATGTGCTTATTCAATTATTTATTTTTACATTTTTCGTAAGTCGACCTCAAGATATATGAAATTATGAAATAAAATAATAATTTCGTATGGTCAACACCGGTGAACTAAGTTAGTTTGACAGGAACTCTCTAATAGTCATTTTTATTGCTATGAACTATTTCGTTCCTGTAACCTTAACCTAAGCCCTATTTGGCCACCCATTTCTTGATTATTATTACCATTAACAATATAAGCTTGTAATAAATGATTGCTCTAAATTACTGTAGGAAAAAAGGAGATGGAAGCCTAATATCAATTTAACTTAATAAAACGTATCTAATATTTGCAAAGTAACATAAATTTGAAAATAACATTTTATTTTTACGTTTTCAATTACTGGAACAATTTTTTTCATTCAATGGGATTTTTATTTGAATTTTTATAATGCCCATTGAGAGCTACGTTTTTATTTATATTATGTTAAGTTTTCTCCATAGCTGCACTTTAAATAAAAAACCTTAACTATTCCACAACGTAATTAACCACTATGTTCAATTACATTAAAATACGTCCAACCGTCAGGCGGTGATTGATGGACGAATATCAAAACAAATTTTGCTTTTAAATTTCTAATAAACTAACTTTTCCACAGTTCTGCCCGAATTCACTGTGAGATTTAACAGACAAATATTACGTTTCATTCAAAATGTTCCACGCACTTTCGTCTCAAATCCTTTTGACGTAAAATTATTGGATAACGCTGCTATACTTATTACGTTCATTGTTTCGATGAATAATTAATACCTTATTTCAAATCAATCGAACAATAAAATATTATTTTCCAAACTCTGCCCTACTATTTTCATCTCCTTAGTGGTAACATTTTGAAATTTTTTATTTTATGTTTATAGTTGATTTTTTAAAAACTACTTAAATTACAATGACTGTCAGTTAGTTTTCTCCAGTGTACAGCTTCTTCGAAGTTATATTCTTTCTTTTTTGTGCTGGGCGATGATGAATCAGTTTTTTTGCGGTTGGGCATATGCTGTTAGCTTTAAGAGCTTTCATAGCTTCAACGAGGTTTGTGGGAGAGTGCGGAAGGCACTCAGTCCGAGAGACAACCAACGCAAGGGAGCCAAGAAGTGGCCGAACCTCGGCTTGTGCTGTAGACGGAGGAGCGAGTAGGTATAGCGATCTTGAGTAATCCTAGTTGGATCCTATGCTAAGCAGCTAACATGTTCAGTTACAGGGCGGGTTATGTACACAAATTTAAACATACTAAATTATAGGACTGTACTGACTTTGACTCAGAGTGGAATGGCAGTACTTTAGCTCTTATATGTATATAGATTCCAACTTATTTGATTTTAACTCACTTGCTTCTTTAATCGATAAAAGTGTCATATCAGTCGTAAGTGGATATACCACTATAAGGCAATAATTTACTTTTATGCTAAATGTTATTAGATAGATACCGTCCAGCTTTGTAAGAATGATTGATGGATAAACAGTCAATAAATGTCCTGTCATATTTATAATACATTAGCTATTGTTCGAAAAACACCTATATCCGATTCTAAACATAGTCGACTTCTTTGTCAAATTTTGATAGAAGTTGCCTAGCCATTTTTGATCTATTATCCATTTTTGATCTATTATTTATGGAGATTCATATATTTATAACTTATACTCATTAAATAATAGTAGATATTTTATAAATTTAGATTTAAGAAATGTTCGCTCAGTCGAAGCGTGTTTGAATATCGTATCGAACGATATCGTGTTCAAATTACACAATAGTCTAGAGGATTTTTTTTATATTTTATAGGTTTTGCGTTACGAGCATAATCTCAACTGATATTAAGTGACGATGTGGCCCAAGATGGTGGACACGGTAAATTTAGTGCAACTGCCGAAACACACTTATAGGTATTTGGTGGCAGATTTTCAACTTCAGGGTGGTAGCTAGCCAGTTGTCCTTTAGAAAAAAAAAACTTAACACCACGCTATTGTTTCCTCACGATGTTTTCTTTTACCTAAAGCTCAGGCTCATTGTAGGTGATTCGAACTGATGTCCATTGACGGGGTGTCTGTACACACTATCAACTGATCTATTATCGCTTCAATCGAGCGTTTGGTAAAGTAATACATTAAGACGAAACCACAAAATGGTGGTATGGCATTTGATGCTCTCCCCTGTAATTATAACATTAATGTTAAAAATCCGCCTTGAAAATTTGTCCTTTTACGCACTAATTGTGCCTGCGACTACGTTTGTACGGAACTAAAAAATATGTAATCATATTTACTGGTTTTTGTACCTTTTTTCAATACAGCTTTGCTCCTATTGGTGGTAGCGTGATGTTAAATTATGTAATTAGCGTCAATGATCGCTGTATTAATTACAAGTTTTTTTTTTAAATCCGATTGCTAGTTCATTAGATAAACAAATAAACTTTTCCGCTTTCTAATATTAATATAGGTATAGGACATAACAATAACAATCTTGGGCTATAGTAGGAAATAATATCAGGTGAAATTTTGTCCGAAATGCTAAACAATTTCCATAATCTAACGATTGGTACATTTGTATTGATACTGAAACAGGCTAGTACTGTAAATGCGATTGTAAATTTGTTTGTTACGTTGTGATGCTTTTAGTACTCAACGGATCATCATGAAATTTTTCATGTATACAAATGCATATATGCAATTATGATAAAGAATACTCTCTTAGGGATATAGTAAAGACATAAGATGTCTTTTATTTAAAAAAATGCTTTTCCCGAGAGATATAAACTCTGGCATTAACGAAATCTATATTAAGATGAACAAAACAGGAGACAATCGTTATTTTACCGAAATGGGACATAGTATACATATCGTCGCTATGTTTCTTAATTTGATTTTGTACAGATTTTTCAATAATTAAAAGCCATATTTTTGGAACATACACAACAACAAAACAATATTTTTATAATTGAATTATAGATTTATGTTCATCCATATTTATTACAAATTTCATTTAAACTCTTCCTGAAACGCTAGTATTCAAAGTATGTTAGTGGATATTTAAAAAAGGTGGACAAGATTATTTTGAATTAGTATACAAAGTTTTGTTTTTTCTGAAATCTCACATATCAAATTAATTCAGGTTATTAATTAATTCAGGATTCTTTGAGGGGTGACTTAATTTACATGTTTATCGATAGATTGATTACGGTAGATTAACTAACTAATAATAATTTAAAAATTATTTTTATAAAACGTATGAATATTTAAAGAAAATGTATAGCGTTAAAGGTTTTATTTTCAAAAGAGTACAGGTGTAATATACGAGAGCTTCAATTTTATTTGTGATAATTTTATGCTGTACGAGTATGATATTATAATTTTAACATTTCGTAAATTACTTAAATAATATAAAACTTCAGTTATATTTTTGAATTAAACTTTAGTAAATTAGCGTTGATAAACAAGATATATTAAAAGTGTTTACTCACCATAGCGTGTTGATAAACTTCTTATACAAGTTTTTTAAAAGTGTATGTATAGCTTTCAACTATTTCTTAAATTTCACTACAACGATACGTCTAACACTTAAATTTAATACATTTAAATTTGGTGTTTTCTTTTTTAATAGGTTATGTTCCTTTAAATTTTTACACTTATACACAATCAAATTATTGTGATGTATAATAATTATCATAAAGTTTTATTTGCATCACAATGAAAAGTACATAAAAATATTTATGGTTTATGTTTACATAAAGAGTAATATCTAAATCTGTTAAACGTGTTCTTATCAAATACGAAACAGTTATACAGGAAAATAAGATTCGATGTAACGTCAACGTTGAACGGAACTTCACGAGAATATTTCGCGAATTTAAATATGATTTTGAATATTTGAGGTTATTCGTTGTGTACGGCACGTCTCTTTCCTACTAGTAAACATGGCAGCGATCGGCAACAGATGATACAGGGCGCGGGCGGGCGGGCCTGCGCCTGGCGCTTGTGTTCATCTCATCTCGGTATATCACGCGCGATTGCGTTGTTAGTTCTGCAAGTTAAAAGTGCTATACCGTACGTAGAGGTCGGTGGCGCCACTGCGCCCGAATTTCCCTTGATAAAACTGTATCTTCTCACCCTTATCCTCGTCGATAAAACAGCATGTAGAGAGAGACGAAAGAACTATGTGCGAATCGATTGGTTGATGGAAAGGGGCGGGGGCCGAGCACGTGGCGCGAGCTGTTGTCATGATAAGTGAGTAGTGCAGAGTGCTCGTGATACTCGTAAAGCGATTGAGTTTGCTGTTGTAATTTGCTTCACGTACCACGAAAGCTCTTCAGCGCGTGTTCGAATGAAAGTTTTCGCGTACCTTTAGTGTACGTTTAGAATTTTCCTATCGCATTTTCTAAAGCTCGCGGTTTGTTTCATGGCGTTACTAAAAAGAAAACTTCAACTTTCTCTTATTATCTATTTTTTCTTTTTTGATTGTTGATGTAATTTGCTAGGCTCACGATAACGACATTTGCATCGAATACTTTTCTAAATTTTTCATATAGAACTTAGGACTTGGTATTATTTTATTATTTTATTGTTGGTCGAATATCATACTGGAATAAACATAAACTCAATAACTATAAGCAATTGTAGAAAAAAATATTTTATCCGTATTACAAGGTACTTTTGATAATAAGAATTACATTGTATGGATCTAAAATTCATCAACATTAATATTTTAACAAATTTTAAATGTACTTGTTAGCGAAATAATAGTAAGTACCTAGTACTATTAATCATTGCTACATCCTAATACCTATTATACCTATACTAATACCTATAAATACCTATTTAGTAATGGTTGTAATAATGTAAATATAATTAATACTAATAAGTTTTGTGAAAAAATAATGTACTTACCCGTCTGCGTGCTAGAGTCGAAGAATGTGCTTGTAGTTTCAACCGTCATAGTTCCAATGGTACCATCCAGTATTTGTGTGGATGAATCTCGGCGACCTCGCGCGCGCATGCAAGCATCGTCACTTTGCGAACTTTGTCGGCGGAAATTACGACACCGTATCATCTCCTCAGTAGTGGATTGTCGCCGAAATCCTCTAGCTATTAATATTTCTTCAGTAGTGGATTGCCTGCGAATCATGGTCCTTTCTGGAGGACGCGCACCAGGGCTGGGGTCTCGGCTAGAACAAGAACTTGATTCGGGACTTCTAGCACGACCCATTCGAGCACATGATGCTTGCCTCCTCAAGCGACTTCTACGCCTAGCAGCTGAAGGACTGAGTTCACCACCAGCTCTATCTGGACTCAGTTGGGATCTTTCTCGTCTTGGACGAGCTGCTGAATCAGGACTTAAAGAATCCCTTCTTACTCTACCTTCGTCGTCAGGGCCAAGTGACGGACCAGAATCCCTACGTCTGGCTCCCGGCGGACCATTTGGATCATCAAAAGCAGTCGCTTGTCTTTGTAGTCTTCCCAATCTACGTTCAGGACTAGCAGCTGCCCTGGAATCTCTTCTTGCTCGGCCACATTGCGTTGTAGAATCTCGTCTTCCTCCTAAATTAGGAGGTGTACGACCACTAGGGGTTGTCGCAGTTGCCTGCGTTGCTTGTACAGATGCAGTTGCTTGTGTTGATTGAGAAGTTTGAGTTGCAATGGTTGTCGGAACTGTAGGAGAAGTGGGCGATGGTGTTACTGCAGATGTAATTATAGTTGGCATCGTCATTGTTGGACATTCTCCGTCAGATCGACTGGGCTCATGAATGGCTACAATTGTTACAGAAGGTGTATGTGTTGATGGTCCAGGATCAGAGGATTCATCAATATAAGTAGAGGGCACTAGTGTTGGTGGAGAAGCACGTCTTTTTTTATGCGTTGCAATAATACGCGGAGGTGGTACTGCTACTGTAGAATCGCGTCTATGGCGGTGTCCATCTACAGAATCTCGTCTTTCTTTATTATCATCTCCAGAACTACGTCTTTTGATGCGACGTTCTCTTGATGGCATTATTGTTGTTGAATCTTTTCTTTCCCAATAGCCTGGGAAATCTGCACGAAAATCTTGAGGAGCTACTTTAGAGTCTCGGCGTTTAGACGCCATGGATTTAATTCCAGAATCAGCGGAAGAATCACGTCTACGTCTTGGAGGAGGTTCGTGACGTGCCCACGGCAAAGACCGTGCTAAATCAGCTAATGTCTCGCGTCGTGACAAAGGTGCCCTTTGACGTCTGGGTGCACCGCCACCACCCCACTCACGGAGAATGTCCGTCAACTGAGCTAAAGATGATCGTCTACGACGAGGTCCACCTATGAATAACAATAATATTCTTAAAAAATTTATTAATGTCATATTTATTGTTTAAGTAAGGTAAGATGAAGTCCATGTTGTATCTTGTATGTTGTATGTTGTATCTTTACTTGTTTTGTGTGTAACAACAGTATTAGGTGTTAGAATTTATTAGTGTTGTCCGTTGTAGTTTTTTTATGCGAATTGAATATTTACAATATTTATCGTTATTGGTTCAAACTAATAAATTAAGATATAAATAAAAAGGTTATACCTCTAGGTTGATCAGAAACGTCGGGCTCCGGTGGTGAGAGACAGCAGACTTGAGCCGCAGAATCTCTCCGGCTACCAAGTCTTTGCCTTAGAGTGGACTCCTCTAAGTTAGAGCGCGTCAGCTCATCCCAGCCATTGCCTCCAGCCCACACCAACCCCACTTGATGTGATAGAATCGGGAGGTTGCACACAAAACATATTGCGGTCATCGTCCTGTTAAAAGAAAAATAATATATGCAAACACTTTCATAATAAAACTTTACAAATCAGATTTTTTTTATACTATATCAACCACATTATAAATGTATCATCACCCACGATTTATTATTGCGAAAATAAGTATCTCGATACATGTAGACAGTAACACGCGGTGTACTTGGTACATGGAGCGAATAAGCGTGAAGCCTCATATCGCGCCCTTGTGTTCGCATCACCGGCCTGATAAAACTAAACTACAGATATTAAGTAATAAGCACTCCTATAGCTGTCGACATGTATTATCAATAAACAATTGGCGATAAGTGAACCATTCCTCTTGGAAGCATTATATCGAACTCAAGCGAATTGCAAAACCCTGTGCTCGGGAACTGATCAATGATACTGTGGTATTTCAATTGAGGCTTCATGTTATCATTGTTATTGTTTAGGATAATTTAGCTTTTGAGATAAGAATATTGGTATAGCGTAAGCCTTTGACATAATATCTCTCTACATTGATCGTTAGATAAAATAAGTTATTGTGTCGTGAGCTGACGTGTGATAAATCTTATCAACCAGGTATTCGGTTGAGCAAATAGCATACCCTTGATGTGGTTATAGACTGACAATTGAACAGACTGTAATATTTGCTGAAGTGGAAACTTATAAGTACGTACTTTATTTGATATTTCTTAATTGAAGTACAAATTTGCTTGTATAATGCATATTTACTATATATAGAGCATATTAGAATATATAGTTGAAAGCAAATCGGCATTATAAAGAATTATATAACATCATAAATCATGAACAATTTTTAATTCTAAATTTTTATTTCTTAATTAGTATAATTTTAGTAGGCACTAACTATAGCTAAATCTACTGTAATAAAATATTAATTTATAAATGATTACATGAAAATTGATTATAAATGAAATTTCTACTATTAGATAATGTTTGTAATAAAACTGAAATCTTAAATTCTATTTTTATTTATCAAAATATTTTAATTACCATTACGTGGTGTTGTGCTCTATTCTATATACTCTATGTGAGATATTAGTGCGTCCGTAAATGTACTATATTTTGATTATTTGAGTAATGATATCTATTTTTAAATCAAAATTAGAACAGAAACAACATTAGAAACAGGGGATTATTGTGAATGAATATTGAAACCGTTTTAGGCAAAAATACGTAAGCAAAGTTACAGAACTTTCTAAATATTTTAATCATTAGGTTGCTTTATTTTAGAGCAACATTTTTAAGTCTCACCTAAAAATGTAGTAGTCGACTGTAAAACTACATCTTTGAGCTAGTTAAATTTTAAGAGGAAACTTTAATGGGGTAAATTTTTAGGACATCAAAGTACCTACAAAACTATCAATCACATTTTTCATCTATCATTAATACTTTAGCCCTTAAATAAGAGTTACTGTTATTTACATGAAATTTCAATTTGACAAGCGATTTGTATGGTATATATTTGAGTCACAGGTTCGACTAAATTATTTGTAGCTAATTGGGTCCGTTAAAGAATCCTGGAGTCGAAATAACAAAAAATGTTCACATGGTAAGTGGAAGGACAAAGTTATAACAAAATAGCTTTTCATATTATTTATACGGATCATTTTCAATATTGATTAACAATGGGTTATAATGATAACTTAGAGATCATAAATAGCTCAATATTATTGATTTACCATCGACTATAAGAATTTCAGATGGGACTTAGAAAATGTTGCTCTAAAATGAAGCACCTTATTGTTCATGCTTGAAGTCGATCTTCTTGTATGGTCTTATTTATTTTTGTCTAAAAATATATGTTCCTATTTAATAAAATTACAAAATGTATTTATTTTTTATGTTATGCTATAAATTTTATTAACATTTTTTAATAACTAACACTATTACCTAATTTTAAAACAGTCTTGGCTCAATTTAAACGAAGCTAGATGTTATACGAATAAGGAATATGTGATATATAAATATTTACGTAAGAGCGAGATATAGGCGTAAATTTCTAATTTCATGCGTTATTAACATGCGTGGGTTCTGTGAACATGCTTGGCTTCATATTGGGGACCTGTAGTGACGCAGACGAGGTGAGGGGGACTGTGGCATGACGAAAGCCGGGTCATTTGGGGCAGAGCGCTAACTGAGGGTAAATTTCCACACACAATATCACATCAAACACTTTGTACATCTGAAACAAATAGGTAATATTATGTTAGTAAATAAGTACAAAAAAAATAATATTACATCAACAGTATAAATGAAGCTGTATACATAAATTTAAACACTTGTTAATTTATTCCAGGATATTAATATAACAATAGGCACATAAGCGTTGTACAGGCAATAATACTTTCATAATATATATACCATATGTTTCGGTGTATCGGGATTTGTTGGAAAAATCAAATTGTTTTTTTTTTTGACATTTAGTCACTTACTTGTTAAGGTGTATAATATTGGATCAATATCATTTTCCTACAAGTACGGGTAGAAAGAAAGAATGAACATTTATTTCAATGACGAATACACAATGGTAATACACCGATGTATAGCATTAACAAATACTATGTATATTATACCGATAAGTCTTACAAACTAAAGCCACATATAACATCGAAAAAGGACCTAAGCTCAGCATTTGCTGTACTACTGTTGCATACTACAGTAGCGCTATTTTTAAGATAAATTTAAATTTGTTTGATTATATTACTATTGTTGGCTTTGGAATAAAAGGAGTGGATAAGCTAACGTATTACTGCAAAAATGATCCAAAATTAGAGCCATTACTTCAGAATATACATATATAAATAGTGAATAATAAATAATATTAGTTAAAATAACACTTATAGTGTATATGTTGAATTTAAAAGTTAAATTTATATAAACAGTTGGTAGCTTGAATTTTAAGTTAAGTGAAGCGATACCGTACTTTAACTTTAAGAGAGACGTTTTGTAAGTTTTTTTGCTATATCTGCTACTCCAAATTGCTCCAGTCACTGTTTTATTTTCATTGCAGCCAAAATCATGGGCATTCATTATGTTTTTATGCACAATTGCTTAATTTGACATTTAAAATCTTACTTGGTATCCGGAATTATCCTTGTACAAGCATGTTAATGTTTAAAGATTTGTAGCAAAGCATTATAGTAAGTATTTGATAATAGTTTCGTTAGTATTTTCAACGTAACATAATTGAGACGGTGGGTACGTCATTATTCAGATATCGGAAAACCAATTAGTCGTAGCATATGCTACGGCTGGGTTGTTTGCGATGTTGAATTCGATATTTTTCAGAAATTTTACAGTATTAGGTATATTATATCCAAGTAAACTTTAATCTATACCTATTCGGTACCTATAACAATGTTTAATTCACCATCGAATAAAGTTGTTTATCTCTAGAGCAATCCTGTCAATGAGATCAGTGTCTTCTCTACAATCCCTCAGAAACCTAACCAACAGGTGTGTAATTTTGTAAGCAATTTAGTCAATAAACCCTTAAAGTCATTTTAAAACCATGTATGCTTTCATCTTTGTATGATATTAAAAGAAGTACTAGAAGCTGATAATTTACTCTAAAGTATACGGTTAAGTCCGTGGTTGGTCTCCGTTCTTTCGCATGAAATGTGGTCACAAGACTCTAGATGGCATTATTCTAATAGCGCTAGTATCACTTTGGTTAAGGTTTATACTCGTACAGTGTACTAGCCTATGTTTGAAAATTGTTCTAGTGATATTATGCAGATGGCGCTAGCCATTCATTTACAATTATTTTTTCAACAGTGTTAATCTCACATTTTCCAACAGTTCAATCTCTATTTATTTTTGTATTTACATATAAATTTGGACTGTAGTTTCCTTTTATAACATAGAGACTCACAAAAAAGCGACTTTTCGAAATCCAACTTCTTAGGAAAAAAACTCCTTAAAGGAACAAAATAAAACGAAATGACGAAGAGTTGACGAAATTTTTTCATTGATACTTTTACTGAGGTATGTCAAAAAAATTGAAATTTGCCATTGATATTCCTTTCATGAAGTAGACACCCACTAAGAACGGATAATATGTTCAAGACTGACGGGAGTAACGTGAACAAAGTCGCGGGGCAGCAGTTAATAATTGTATATACGTTATTGTGGGTTTTTTTTATATATAGTTAACGCATTAAATGCATCCATAAGTGCAAGACTAATAAATAATATTAAAGTATTATTGATTATTAACAAAATACTTTTATTTTGTACTTTAACAAGGCAAAGTGATGAATCACTCTGTACGTGGTAGTAAATACTTTAATTCACAATATTCTGTAGTAATTCTTACAAAACGATGACCACTGACACTTTAGTAGTGTATTGGGGGCTTCACACTGATCTGCAAGCCTTATCGGTACTTGGATATATAAACTGATTTCGAAACGTTAAAACGTTAAAAAAGCGGTTAAATCTATTGCCTCACTGCAATCGCTGCGCTGACGTGCTGCAGGACAATTATGTGTATGATCAAAAAAAAAACCTTAGTTTTATTGTTACTTTGTGTTCGTTATTTTTTTTAATGTTGTGTAGCCTAGTGACTCCGTTGCACTTGATGTTAAGTACAGTATAATCGAAATGACAATTGATCAAAATGCATTGTCAGTCAACGCTGTCATGCTGGCCTGCTTATTCACTTCTTCACGGCTCTAGATGTTATAAAGTCCTTCTAAGTTGACATTGGTGAAATTGCCTACATAAATACATGTAATAGTTGGAAAAAAATCGTTATGACGGATTATTTTGTGGTTGCGAACTAGTTGCGTATAGATTACTGCCGCTCCGCTTGGTTAATGGATTTACACCGGTAGATTGTGGAACATGACATGTTTAAGTGTTCCGCTACGGTGGGGTTCTATTCGCCATTTTGTTATTTATGGTATGAGTAGAAAATAACACTTTGTATAAATTGACGTGTATTTCGGAAATTCGATTATCGCTAAAGTTTCAAATACAAAAAGTCGGGCAGGACTCGAACGTTACCACAATTTGTAATAATTTTGTCTGCTGTTATTTTTTTACATTATATTATGGCTTAAATGTTTACACAAAATGTCATTTCAAATTAAATAACGGTGTGATCCAAGATAGTGCATATCCAACATATCTATTGGTAATTGGTAACAGATCTTCAATTTGAAAGAGCGCACGTCGTAGTAGGGTGCCACGTCGTTCTAGAAAAGATCTTTACAGGCATCAAGTCGAACTTGTTTCGGATATACGATGAAGCTTCGTATAATACTTCAAGCAGCTGAGTGGACCGGAGGCAGTACTTAGGGTCGTTTGGTCGATGAATGACAAAAATATCGTTACACTATGTCGTTCGCAAAAAGCATTGACAGTCACACTAGCTTGTGTATATCGCACCATATTATTTGAGGTGGCTATGCTCTTAGTGGGTTTGACGTCAAGGGACCTAGGTGCATCGTCTCTTGTGGCATTGTATTGGTATTGTAGAAAGGCGCTGGCTAGAGGGGTAGAGTAGGAGCTCAACGTGAATCACTTATCTTGTGCTCGACGAGACGAAGACGAGGATACGATCTTAGGTCTCTTTTGCCAGAATCTGTCGTCAAGGTAGTTGCGTTGGTATGCGACTATTTTACGTCACGATTTCATCCGTAGTTTGTATGGGTCTGCCGCTGAATAAGTAGGTTGATGACGGACGAGCGCATAAGTCCGGATAGCTTCCTCTATCAGAAACACGTAGTAGTGCAAAAGCAGTCTCCCGGTGATAAAGGACATTGAGGTTCGACAAGGTTTCTTATTAGTAGATATTTGACGGAGTTTCTCATCTCATTAATCCCACATACATCCCCTAGTAGCCTACCCGGTATAATTCGGTACGTAGGAAAGCATATTTTTTCACCACGCTAACAAAAAGAAAGGTGGTAGCTAACCAGGGGGCATTAGAAAACGTCCTACCACAATGCTATGGTGTTTCTTTACCGAAGGGATATGCTTATTGTAGGGATTCAAACTGACGTACATTGACGCGATGTCCGTGCTCGCTGCCACTCAGGCATCATTGCTTCTAACATCATTATTTCTTATTTAACTGAAAAAATTAGATTTTCATTGTTCAAGAAAAAAGTTAAAACAACTGATTGAATCAAATTCAAAAATATCTCAAGTAAACCATCATGCATATTTTCTAATACATAACCATTGGTCAAGAACTTCAAAGCTAAATATTATTAGTTATATGATACTAAACCAATTAATTCATTTTACATACTAATTTGCTGTATTTGAATAGGTTTAGATTAACATTATTATTTATTATGAAACTTAATTATTGTGGCATGTAGTTACATTAGCACAATAAATAATATAATAATAATAATAATAAATATTCTAATAACCAGATATT
This sequence comes from Actias luna, assembly GCA_039707435.1. Taxonomy (NCBI): domain Eukaryota; kingdom Metazoa; phylum Arthropoda; class Insecta; order Lepidoptera; family Saturniidae; genus Actias; species Actias luna. The sequence goes on along the minus strand of JAZHAC010000002.1, from coordinate 6,693,929 downwards.
TTATTATAGATAGTGATAGTGATAGGCATTTATCACTGTAGTATATTCTCATAGCGCAATGCGAAGTCTGAAGGATTACTCGTAGCTTGTTTAGAAATCCCGTTATGGTTGCTTTTTTACCGTAAACATGAACCTTATAAACCAAACTGTCGAACGAATAAATTGACTGTACGAGTATTTAGTATAGATCCGTAAAATTCAAAAAGAGCTTTATTTTATTTTGTTATACAATCTTTTTTATTTTACCCAAAAACTTTTCGTCCTTTATCGCCGAATTCATTTCCATTAACTTCGTTTTGTGGGCCGTCGCCGCAATCTGGTGCCATTGAGAATTTTGAATTGCTCGCAATATTGTAGTACCGATAAAAATGAAAATACAGGTTCGGTACCGTTCAGAATATTTTATAATGAGGCGCTGGGTTTTATTATTTTTATTATTTATTATAGTTGGTTATTTTTATATTCTTATGTGTTATATCACTTTAAACCTAAATGAACTAGTAAACTTATTTATATATATTATACACGTAATAAAATATTATCGTTGGTTTTCATAAATACAATGTAAGTAGCTGAGAGCTTTTCGAAGAATGCTATCTCGTTTGAAATACTTGTAATAATACAAAGACTTCCTACGTATTTTCATGAAACCTAACCAATTAGTGACTTCCCGGTAGAATTGTATTCTCTGTCTAGGTATTTTCATTATTAATTTCCGTATAATCGGATTAAACATTTGTGAAATACCTTTTCTAACAATATTAGCTATTTTCTCAAACTAAACCTGTATTCCATTCATTTTGGTCATTTGTACATTTGTCAGCGGTTTTGTTCTGTTTTTTATACGTTATAGGTTTAGAATTATGACCACAATCTCGGCGTTAAATTACTATATGGCCCAAAATGGCCTATATAACTTATCGAATGTACTTACTGTAAGACAATTTTTTCTCCTAAAAACTATCTTTATCACGCATAGTCGATTGATATATGTTATTAATTCGATTGCTATTAATATATCCTAATATTCACTTCAAAAAAAGACGAAAACATCATGTTTGTGAGACGTTTTCACTCCATCTACAATTTTCACATAAATTCTTCTGTTTTCTAGGATTCAATTAATCAAATATAATCAATAATCAATCAATAATTCAATAATCAAATTAATCCTATTCTTCAAGTTTACGATTTAACCAAACAAAGAGCAAAACACATTATTTACAATTGGTTATTAATACTGCAATACTAAAAATAATTTATCTATAGTTTCATAAGAACTGGGTTGATTCTAATTTCTTGTGTATAAAATAAAAAGACGGTTAACAAGTATTAGAGAACAAGGGTCTCTAATATTTGGAGTGGATTGTATTGGGTGGAGATCTGTAGCTCAGGTCATCGTACCTTTTTCAGACTCCAGATTCCACAAAAATTGTAATAATATATCTATACTCTCATTGTTTTTGCTAAAAAAAATGACAATTGTAGATAGCCAGGTGGGCATTACAAAAGCCATGCTATACTTTAATCGCAATATTTTCTTTCACTAAAAGCTGAGACTCATTGCACGAATTCAACTCACATCCATTGGTGCGGGTCTGCACACTATATCAACTGAACTATCATCGCTTCAAAGTGATGCCAGTGGTATATGAATTGGAAGAGAATGCTTTGTCTTGGTATGGACATGAGAAGAGAGGAAACGCACGTGGTGAGAAATGTAGTGGATATAAATGTTAAAGGATGGAAAGGAAGAAGAAGGCCAATGAGAAGTCAGATAGAGTATGTGAGGAATGAGATGAAAGAAAAGGGAGTGAATGAAGAGATGGTGGTTGATTAAGATTTATGAAAGACGAAAATGTATTGCGCCGACATCGAATGACTTAATGGAACAATAACAGGTCAAGAGGAATCATCCTCTTGATGACTAAACCATCAGGTTTAGTTGACGAATATTCAGAAAGACACGAAACACGTAGGTCAGATTAATGACATTTTACAATGAAACAAATGGAGCTTCTTGAGTAAGAAAACCGACTTTGTATAACAGAACAAAGACGAAGTTAAGAAGTTTTTAAATAAACACTTTGTGTGTTGGGCAAAGAGGTATTGCAAATGTATTTTACCATGTTACGTAAATTACTAAAAAAATTAAGGAAATTGTTCCAAGTTTAATTTTTTTATGTCGTTCACTAATATTTTGTTAATACATCTCCATTTATATTAAGTGTATACCGATGGAGTTAACAAAAATGAAAATCTAATCATATTTGATAAATATTCAATATGAGAAAACATTAAATGCTTTCACATTTTTTTAATACACGTATACCGTAAATAAATGAGAATCTTGTACAATTTAGATTGGATTTTGATGGATGGCAGCGAGTAATGTTCTAAATGAATTTCTGTGCTTCTGTTTTTTTCAGCAACTGGCGCGTACCGTTCGCGGCGCCAGTCCGTTTCGAGGCGTATTTTATTCATTTCCTATTTTAAATTGTAGTATTATAAAAATACATTATGATTCATATCGGTGTATGAAAATACGGTTTTCAGCTGTAAATGATTGAATATTGATTTAGATAATTATACTGGTCGTATTTTATGACTTATATCAAGACCTTACAGGATTTAAAAGCGTCATTTAAATATGAACAACATTCATTGATTTTTAAATTAATGGTATATGGCAGGGGATCCCAATGTTTTTCAGTTCGCGGAGCACATATATGTTTACTATTTCGTTGCGGTGCCCTAACCTATCTAGCTGGTCGAAATAGATAGGTACAATGATACGATAATGGTAAAGAGAATCGCTTCACGGTGTCCTTCTTCACTCTCTACGGCGTACCAGGGCGCCGCGGCGCACACTTTGGGAACCCCTGGTATACGGTATTCAACACTCCATTAATGAAGTTGTTGTACCAATGACAATTACGTCCATCCTAAGTATTGGCAAAATGTACTCCAGTAACGTTCCGAGGAACGTGTATATAAAATATTTTTTTGAGCAATGTGAGTTCGTAGACCACAATATCATTGGTGATCAGTTTTGCATGCAACATATTGCAGTTAGCAGCCTCTCTAATGATTTTAGATAACAATTTTGTCACAGATAACAATTATCTGGAACTAAAAGGAGGTTGGCTTTAAAATGCAGCTGTCTAACACATCTAAATATAGTAACATTACAACCATGTAAATTTACGTTCCTGTTTAACTATAGCAACTTATATTTAACCTAGTATTTTATTTTTATTCAATATTAATAAGTACGTTATTTTGATCGATGTTATAAATTTAATTTAAACGCAATGGAACTAACACGCATTGCATATTTTATTATGATATTTTTAATAATATTCTATTTTAAAAGATAATAAGTTCAAACAAAACTAATCTTACTCTAGTCGATATTGAAAATATATACGTCAATGCTTACATTATACTCTTGGAATTTTTGATTGAAACATAATTATATGAATACAAAATAGTAATCCGTACCACATGTGTAAATAAGTGTTTTCTGATACGGGATAATGACGGGACTGTGCCTAATGATAACCTAGCATATTGAAAAAAACACCATTAATACCATAGGCAGTTATTGTTGTTTTGTTTATCGGCGAACCTTTCAGTAGCTGGGATATAATACGCTGGCTGATCCTAGAACGCGATACGTCTGAACTCAACATAATTTTGGATGTTATACCACCATATATGACCACATACAATATATAACAATTATCATGTTCTATTACCCCGCAGAAATTATATAATACAGTGCATAATATTAGGGATCTTTGTAATACCCATCTGGCTAGCTACTACTATAAAGATGAAAAACTGTCTCTAAATAAAGGTGTGTTCTGGCAGTTGCACTTAAGAGCCAGTCCTTCCACGGCGCTTAGCGTGACCAACAGCTTGGGCCACATCGTCACTTAACATAAGGCGACCTATATACTATAAAAAATATAATTGTTATTAATGTTATAAATGCGAAAGTGAGTTTGTTTATTTGTTACGCTTTCACGCCTAAATCGCTAATTAGATTATGATGAATTTTGGTACAGAGATAGATGGGAATCGGGAGACGGTGGTAGGCTACTTTTTCTCGCGAGTAGCTTATTGAAAATGGGGTAAAGTGAGGGTTAAACTTTGTGTGAAACTTTTTTATGAGTCATCCGATTTGTTTGACAAAATCAATATTATCGCGAGCAAAACTGCAGGTAAAAAATAGTACAGTATAAAATTCTTGTTTTCAGATTTAAATAAAACTTTATGTATGCAACCCTAAAAAGACTAAATTTGAAATATAGAACTATTATAAATGCTATTAGAACTTTTACGTTTTAAACAGAATGTAATAAACTTAAATTGGTTCTGATACAGATAGGTATATTTTAACTTTTTATGATCGTTTGACGTTTATTTTATCTGTTTATTTACAAAAAGGTCACATATAAAATAAATTCAATTACCTACAGAGCATTTTAAACTGTAACTTATAAAAATATTATATTTTAATTGATGTTCACCCTGTGAAACAGTTTTTACTCTTCAATCTATTTTCATTAACTTGTTATTTCTGCCTTGAATTAACATATTTTTTATAGTTTAAAGGTTTATGCGTCATGGTTTACGTTTAGCGTTATGGTCACAATCTCACTTGATGTTAAGTTACGATGTGGCCCATGACTCTTGACACGCTAATTCTGGTGGATGAACTGTGGCTCACAAGTGTTCTCGGAACACACCTGTACATGTTTGGCGACAAATATCCAACTTGAGGTTGGTAGCTAGCCAGGCGGGCATAAGAAAAATCCTTACCACCATACTATGGTTTCATTACAATGTTTTCATTCACCGAAGGGGTAATCTCATTGCAGATGGATTCGAACTCACGTCCATTATCATACCGTTCGTACACACTGCCAACTAAGCCATCATCGCTTCTATTTGAATTTCAATTTATATTATGTATTTTATTTATAGGATTATGTGGATTTAATACAGTTGTAACTGTCCTTATATATTCAAATACAAAAGATATATATTTCTTCAAGATCGTAATTTTTTTCTGTTGTTTTTTTTATTCATTTGTACTTAGAAAGGTTTAATTAACTGCTATCTACATTTAGGAGCTGTAATAACATCGCACATGGAAAAGCAATTTAATATATACAGGAAATAGACTTCTTTTACTTGCAGTGCCTGAAAATGTTTCACTTTAATGACTGTCGGAGAAAAATCCTAAATACAAGTACAAGGTACCTTAGAAAAAGAAACACTTAAAAGTAATTTGATGTCGAATGAAAAACTGAGGCTAAAATTAAGGAAAGAGTCAAGGTAATATCTTAAACAACATTGCGTCGTTTATTTGCTCGGTTTTGATAAAACAATCACGATTTCCAAAATATTTGTATCCTGCTGTTATTAAAAAGTTTCTCTCGAGTAATATTTTAATCTTCGGTTTTCAGTACGTCTAAGATCACATATTGTACCTCCGCTAAAATAGTGCCACAACTCAAAAAATACCTTCGTTTATAATTGAGGTCTTAATTTAATTTATAACAAAACGGTTTTAAGCAAGTTTAAAACTTGGCTGGTGCTACAAAATGACATTTTTAATATCCTGAATATCTTATCATCATACTAATATTAAAGTGAGGTTGTTTGTTTATTACGCTTTCTTACAAAATCTAGTAGCACAATAAAAATGATTTATAATTTTTTAAGTTGTTACACTACTTGACCGGAGGTGCAATGTCGTTATGAACAATTATTGGTTTACCTGTTTTCAATCGTAACATAATTACTCTCATCAACGTATATTATTTATTAGTGATTTCAGCTTACTATGTGTTTCAAGTGAGAATACAAACTCCTTTACTACTTGTCAAAATTGTACCGTCGCGAACACAAATATAAAATGTATTTTTTACTTTTTTAGAAACTAGCTTATATCCGCGTCATGACTCGCATAAATATTGATTTTGTAAAACGAATCGGATGACTCAATAAAACGTTTCATACAAAGTTTATCACTCTCCTTACCCCGCTTCCAATAAGTTTTTCTATCATCGTATTCCACGGGCTAACTATCTCTATACTAAAATTCATTACAATCGATTCAGCTATATAGGCGTGAAAGCGTGAAAAATCCCACGCATCACAATTATTCGTGCGATCCACAAATAGCCGCTTAACGTCTGGGTATTACTTTGTATTTTTTGCTTGTATGGCTATTCACACTTGACTTGGTGGAATTGCCTACATAGGCAGAAGTTACAATAGAGGAAAACTCTACTACTACTCTTCTCTCAAACTTAACTCTTGTCGTCATTTAAATTACAATAACTTTTGATAGAGTGGACCGATAGTAATGAAACAAAGACTAGGTGGTGCTCGAGAATATACGTTTTGATTTTTTTTGGTGACGTTTTATCGTAAACGTTGTACATTAGCAGTAATGCATGCACAAATAAAAAAAAAACACATAGACATTTCTGAAAATGATTATAATTAATTCTATTACTTATTATTAATCACTTATAATACTATTTTCACTTAAATCTGAAAAGTACAGATATTAAAAATTTACATTGTTAATATATGTATAGATAATACAATATTTGTACTTTATACTCCAGGTAATACCTAAATCGATATCAGCGTCGAACGGTCACTTGATATACCTCGTTAAAACTTGTTGTTCGGTATATTCTAGTTTCGAATTTCCAATTTTCATAATAGCCCCTGGATCTAGAAGGCGTTTTCCGTTCTACTAAATTTGATGTTTCAGTTATTTAACTTTCTCAGGTAATTATAATATAATACGAAAAATAAATAATATGGTGCAGGTATAAAGGTACAGATTTTGAAGCGATGATAGCTCACTTGGTAGTGTTCACGGTTATCGCTAGTTCGTTCGGTAAGCTAGCTACCATTCTCAAATTTAAAATTTGCCGCCAAATACATATAGGTGTGCCCAGACAATCGTTCTGGAAAGCTAGCCCTTTTACTAGGCTTAGAGTGTCCACCCTTCTTAACATCCGTCTTTTAACATCAGGTGAGATAGTAGCCATAACGGTAAGCCAAATATAAAAAAAATGTTACTTAGTAGGTGTACTGTAAAATAACTTTTTAAAACGTTTATTCAATTTTAAGAATGATTAGTTTTTTTTTTACATTACATACTATTTCAAAGTTTGTAAATTCATATATGCATATCAAGCGTGTTTCTTCAACAGGTTCGAATTATAAAATCTTTGTTAGTGAGCGTTAACTTTCTTTTGATTGTGAATGTGGAAAGCGTGTGTCACATTCGACTGTCAGTTCTACCTCTGTATCACCACACGTTCATGTATAACGAAGAAATATTTGATTCATTTTCAGGAATGTGTTTCATATTTATATGCATTTGTTTCTGTTTATACTCATTAAATGAAAAATATGACAAAAATTTAGAGGACCTAAATTAGATTTCAAACTACGGGTCGCAAGCTGTAAGTGTTTGTATTGTGTTTGAAACATATAGCAAAAACATAATGATAGGAATGTATCATGTTTTAAATTAAACATCAAATAACAGCAGATAAAAATTGCTTGATGTGACGAGAGTAAAGCAATACCTCAATAGCTTCGCGGAATGAGGCGTGGAATAATTAATTACAAAGTTAATAAAATATACAGCGAATAACAAAGCTAATGTTTAATTGAATGAATTGAATATGTTATTATTTTCTGTGTGTAAATTTTGCGGTTTCACCAAATTAGATATGTATTTACGAAATCCCAATAACATTCGGTTTTACTAATGGCACTGTATATTGAAAACATACTGTCATCATTGTGATGTGGTGTTGAAATGAAAAAGGAATTTCCGACAGTCAAACATTCTCATTGATATGTATTGACATGTTTTTTCAGTGTTCAGGGTTTCGCCGGAATTTTGTAACTGATTAATGAATGTTGATATCAGATGGATCGCGTAGAGAGTAAATATGTATAATAAGTTTTTACTCCGTTACATTTACCTCGTACATACAGGTCATACGCCAAAGTCACGTTTGAATATAAAATCTAAGTAATTTTAATACTTGGTTTTAATATAACTACGTACAATGTTAACTTTATTAAGCGACATTAGAGAGACTGCTCATTTTATAGAATTGTATATATTTGCCGTTAAATGGAGTATATTATTGTATGGGTAACAAAATAAACCAACTAAAGTTCCTTTTTTATAAGTTTAGCATTATGGCTAAAATTTCACCTGATGTAAAGTAATGTGGCTGAAGATGGTGGACATGCTAAGCTTGTGGAAGGTCTGGCTTTCAAGTGCAACTGCGGGAGCACATCTATAGGTTATTGACGGCAGATTTTCAACTTGAAAAAACCCTTTCTTTTGTGAAAAAATGCATTTACGCATCCTCTCCCAACTTGGGGGTACTGAAATGTAGTACTTTAGATGTAATAAGTGTATTATTAGCAATTAATCTCTTTCTATATTATTGTCCCAATTTCGGTAATGGACTCTCATAATACACCCTCCAGCAGCAGACATGATATTTATACAAATAAATAAAAATTTAAGTGTCTGTGTGTAATCTCAAAATAACAGCTTTTTGCTAAATGCATATTAAAGTATATATACGAAACTTATATAAAAAAACTGTTTTTAACATTTTTGTCTATATGTCTGTTTGTTTGTTCTGCCTAATCTCTGAAACGGCTGGACCAATTTTGATGGGACTTTTGCTGACACATGTTATAAGAAGTAACTTGGCTACTTTTATTTTAGAAAAAAATAGGGTTTCACGAAGAAATATTATTAAATAATTTATAGTTCTACACGAACGAAGTCTCAGGTTCATCTAGTTCTTAATGTAAGTATATAATATATAATTTAGTGGTATATTAAAGTCTTACTCTAAGCTCTTGATTAGCCAGAAACGAGATTATCGAAGCTAAAATATTAATTTTAAATTAATCACTTGCATATATCATTGTAAAAAGTTTCAAGCTAAAGCTATAATCGTTCGCATGATTAAATATATGAAAAACTCTTGCATTATATTTGTATAGTGCTAGTTTCCGTCACATTTACTCTCCTTATCCGTTCAACCTTACAATCTCTTCAACCTTGTATCATAAAAGTAGAGTAGCCGTTTATAGTGCAGAGGTCATACGTTTTCTTGTTTATTGCTGGTTTTATTTGTTTTAGCTAAATTGTACGTTGATATGATTTTCTTCTCCATACATGTAACCCAAACAAGTAAAAATACTTCAAAGTTTACATAAGTATTTGGTATTTTTGGTTAGTAACATTTAATTTTCTACAAAAAAAATTCAACGAAGTTTCGCAAGAATTAGCATTGCTTTCAACACAATATGCTAAATGACTCTTATGTCGCCAATACGTCATGGGCTGATGTGGTGATTAAGCAGGTGCCATCGTTCAGAAAGAAGCCTTTAGCCAACATTGTGCAATTTACAGGTTGATATTATTATACGTTCATTAATAATATTTTTCTCGATTCTTGTGGTTCTTAGTAGTGTTGTTTTCAGAAAGTCTAATGTTTTCAGATTTTGACTAAATATTTAATAGAATTTCAATGTATCGTATTAATTTGGTATTAGTAGTTCCAAAAACGTAAGTAAAAATGTTTAGTAAATATATATTCAAATTTAACATTTTTATACATTTTGTGGTAAATTCTCGCCAAAACTTTTGTGTCAAAGCCACATAATAACTTTTTCAAATACAGCCTCTAACTAAAGACCAGGTTAGTTTTTGTTTGTTTTTGAGCACTCCAGAGATGCGGCTTAAAGTTTCTTAAGCGATTTCGCACTAAGCACTTCGCTAATTATATTTTATGTAAATTTATTCCCCTTAACGAGTGCTGCGAAGTTACAATAAGGTATTTAACGCAAGGCATTTTGAATTGCGACTTTTATTGTAAGTATTTTACTTAATTATACCATTGTTAACTTTTTTAATAAATCAGTGGTAAACACAGTTCTATCTAAAACCCAGGAAGACTTTGAGACCAGCAATTTAACGGGTGTTGTCATTGTCATGATGTATTGCAAATCTCTCGGCAGCTAGAAATACTCTGGTTGATACCAAAACGTCAATCCAAAAGTATTTTTTTAATTTACCTTAAAAACAGAATAAGAATGTTTATATAAGATTTCCATATACGTCAATACTGAGTATGCTTGTTAAAGATTAATTCATAACGTTTTAAATATGTGTATGAAATATGCGGTATTCTTTTGAAGAAGTATTTGCTGATTTCTCTCCAGGGACGAGACCATTAACTCTCAAATCTTCAGTAATGATGTCGAGTCAGTGCTTTTTGGTCGACTTCGAGGTTTGGGACAATCGGATCAAAGTTATAAATCTTTTGTAATTTAAGCTTGAAGTATTACATTATAATAAAATATATAAGGTATTATAAAAAACATCAATTTGTTGTAGTTCATTATTTATGGATTTATTTCGATTTAAAAGACTGCAAAAATATATTGAATAAATGTAGTGTAAAAACTATATTTTACACGTATTTTTTGTAAAATTCTTTCGGGATATTGTTTACTGTAAAACCTATTAAGATGAAGCCTAATAAATATATTTCCTAAAGTCAGCAGAATAAAAAGTATTTTTATAAGATCTTATTAACATAGATATATGATCGTAAAATAGAATGTTACTTACATTTTTCTTATACAAACGTCACTCTGTTTCGACGATTAGAAATATTGCCCGTAAGAGCAGCATCTGTAACAAAAAGAATATTTATTATAATTAAAGGTATCAACTAACTGATTGTTTTATGAAATTAACTTTCACGCAACAATTTTCTGGGGCCTAAATATTGGGTATCTAATTGTTTGTATAATAAAGTTGAAATTATTTGTATACGCTCATGTTACAATACTAAACAGATGAAAGCAATATAGTCAAATTAATACTCATATATATTATAGTAGCCTTCGCTCCCGTGGAACTTCAATTCTATTTAATCATTTTAGTTCGTTTTGTAACTTTTTTTAATACAGCTTTGGTGCTATTGTTGGTAACCTTTTGTTATTTAGCCCAAAACCTTCCTTAAGGTTTGTTCTATTAGGTACAAAAAAAGATTTTTTGTAAACCGACTGCTAGAGCCTAAGATTAGTGCAATCAGCCAAACAAAATTTTATAATATGATGAATATAGATCAAGCTACGATTGAAGCGTTGCCTAATAAATTTTTAAGCAAGATGGTTTAGTAATAGCGTATTAAGAAACTTCGGCATTTGGGTCATCGGGGTGCCAATATTATAAGATAATAAACCTGAATTTAGAGCAAACTAAATCTTCGTGACATAAAAAAAACAGGTGGCATAATACACCCTATTTGTAATTGAAAATCCAGTTTTCGTGTGATTGTACTTGAGAACCAGTTACTCTAGGTTTAAACCATATATGCGGCTTGATACTTTCAACACCCTTAGGCAAGTTGTCTTTGTTTGTAATCGTTTGTGTTCTCTTTACGTAAAATATTCTAGAAAAGGCAACTTAGATAAATGGGAAGTTATGATTAATATCAAACTGACGATTTAAGAACTTTTAATTTGCTGCCAAATACCTATAGATGTGTTCCGGCAGTTTTATTAGAGAGTCAATCCCTCCACTAGCCTCCATCACCATTACCCATCACCACAAAATAGTCCACCACTTTGGGCTTCATCGTCACTTAACATCAGCTTTAGATTGTCGCTATAACGCTACACATATTAAGTATAAAGAAAAGGATATGAAAAACATTAAAAAAAACGATGTGTGGTTAAGACTATACGACAACATAATAAATAAAACGTATTGGCACGGCATATATTGTGTTTATAGCGATACTAAATACGACTGATGCGTCATGGTCTCTGATGTAATGCTCGCTGAACGAGTAAAGCAGTGACACGTTACACGTTGATATCTCACTCACTCCTTTAGTCAATTCGAGCCGATTTTAGCCGAGCAAGCATTACCTCACCAAGCATAACGACTCAGTCTCATTCAATACCAACAAAATAAAGTGCTCAGACAGTTACAGACCTGGTGATGATCCCGCCATTGTTATATTCAAATTGTTTTTTGGGTTTTGGTATCAGGCCGACATGCGAATAGCAAGGCCCTAGTGGACTGCTAAGTTCTAAATTTTCAACATTGTTTTGACACTGGATGTACTGTGCCTTTCACCAGTGAATATAAAAAAATATTTTAACGTACTTAATAATGTATTTCTGTGTTCTTATAAATTAACGGTTGCATGTCTCACATTGCTCACAAATTTAGCTTAAACGTCAAGATCCCTACTTGAGGAATATCATTAATTACTTTTTCAAAGAATACATAAGTTTGCTTTAAAAACTGATTTCCAGTTTGGACAGAGTCGTGTCGCCGAAACCCGCGCCGGGGCATCAGTTCATCGCAATTTCGAAGAGGTGTTGACTAACAAAGTACGCTATCCCAGCGCTAATTGTAAAGCCGCCCGGAGTAAAATTACAAGACCTCCTTAAGATTACGTCAGTCCTTTGTCGTCCTTTCGGGGATTTCGTTTAAGGCATAAAAATTGTGATGTACAGTCACTTCTCCCTTAATTGGTTTGTTAGCAGTCGTAGACGAGTTTCTAAACGAGCTTCCTTTTCAAGGAAACTTTTTTTTGTATAAAAATATTATTAGATTTTCGAAGTTTGAAAAGAATGATGATGCGACATTAGGTTAGGTGACAGATACTCCTACGGTCAGGAAAGTATTCATTGTTGAAGATTACATTGTTAAAAAAAATTAATCTAGAAGAAATATTGAAGCCATAAAATGTACCTATATTTGTTAACAGTTCAATAAAGATATTATAAGCAGCTGTTTTTCGTAGTTTGTAGGTGTAGCGTTATTATCACAAGGTCACCTGATGTTAAGTGACGATGCGGCTCAAGAGGGTGGACACTCTAAGACTAATGGAAGGAATGGCATTCAAGTGTAAATACCAGAATATACCTAGAGATAGTTCGTGACAGAATTTCAACTTGAAGGTGGTAGCTAGTGAAGTAGGCATTAGAAAAGGCCATATCATCATGCTATGGTTTCATGCGGACGGCTCAAGCACATTGCAGGAATTTGAACTCACGTCCAGGGGTGCTCAGATGCGGTGGTCAGTGGGTCCTCTTATCTAATGAATGGGCCAGTCATATAATAAAGTATACGGGTTAGCGACCAATGCTCCCCGAGCTACTGTAGGCACTAAAAATTCCTCTCCGTGGCTGCAGTATCCATCTAACATGGTCCATTTCCTCTCCCTATTATACATCGCCTCTAAAAACCCAAATTCCTTGCCCATATCCTAGTATATAAACGGATGCATTCCCAAGGAGGGTTGGCGTCAAGCAGGCGGCCGGCCTTAAAATTCTTTGCCAAAACTACCCAGTAATAATGAATGAAAGGCATAATGAGAGCGAAAGTGCTAGGGCGTTCCCCACAAGTGACGCGCAGGGGCAGCACCCGGCAACTGTTAGAGATGGACAAGGGTTGTTTGAACCACCCTGAGCGGGGGCAACATAAGACGCAAACTCGGGAAATTAGAATGAAGTATGCGAGATGGAATGTACGGACAATGAGTGAAAGAGCTAGAGAGTGAGCAGATGTATTAAAAAGGAGACAAATAAATGTAGCGTGTATGAAAGAAACAAGGTGGAAAGGTACGAAATTGGAGATAGAATTTTGAATTATGATTCAATTAGATTATTGTGAAAGTAGTGTTGCAAGGTATGATGCTGGATGCGATAAGTGTGTATGCACCTCAAGCAGGATGTGATGAAAGAGACAAGAAGATGTTTTGAACGGAATTTGATAGGGTGATTATAGATATACCAGAGTGTGAAGGGATATGTATAGGAGGGGATTTTAATAGTCACGTGGGAAGAGAGAATGAAGATTTTGAGTGAGGGTGAGGGTTTGGAGGTCAAAATAGCGACGATGCAGCTATAGTAGGAGTGGCTACCGCGTTTGATTTAGCGGTAGTAAATACTTGGTTCCAAAAGAAAGAACTCATCGCTTACAAGCGTGGCCACCATAAGTCCCAAATTGATTATTTTCTTGTCAGACGTAACCGGCTCAACTGGGTTAAAAACTGTAAAGTTCTACCAGGAGAAGATCTAACTTTGCAACATAAACTCCTGGTAGCAGAACGCAAAATGTTAATAAAGTTCAAAAGAACCAAAAAACCATTTTCACCTTACATAAAATGGCACACGTTTCAACGTGTGAGATGGTGAGAATGCTAGTAAAATAAGGGAACGAGTGCTAGAGAAAATGATAGAAATGGGAGATATGAAAGATCTCTGCGTGAATGGGTGTTGGAATGAAATGAGCAAATTTGTAAGGAATGTAGCAAAGGATTTCCTAGGAGAATCAAAAGGGAAACGTATGAATGAATATGGGATTAGTAAAGGAAATAAGTGTTGATGAATTGAAGATGGCTGTAAGCGGAATCAAGAACGGGAAAGCGTTAGGACCTGATGGAATAATAGTTGAAGTATGAAAGGTACTAGGACCAGAGAGATGGAGTTGGTCGGCTTTATTCTCCAATAAATTATTGCAGGAAGAAGTGATACCTGAGGAATGGTGAAAGAGTTATCTCGTGCCCATTTTTAAAAACAAGGGAGATGTGCAGATATGTAGTAATTATCATGGAATAAAGTTAATACCTCATAGTTTGTAAGTATGGGAAAGAATAATTGAGTGACCCCTGAGAAAAGAGAGTGAAATTTCACGAAACCAGTTTGGTTTTATGCCGGGTCGAGGGACAGTGGAAGCCATTTATGTCGTTCGCCAATTGTGCGAAAAATTTAGAGAGATGCACAAAAATCTGCATATGGTGTTCATTGACCTCTAGAAGGCGTATGATCGAGTTTCTCGTGAAGTGTTGTAGTGGACCCTTAAGAAGAAAGGTGTGCCTGAAAAGTACGTACAGTTGATTCAGGCCATGTACTACAGATGCAGTACGCAAGTTGGATCCGCAGTTAGTGTCACAGACAGTTTCGATGTGACTGTTGGCATGCACCAGGTGTCGGCTCTTAGCCCATAACTCTTCCTGTTAATTATGGACACCCTTATGTCGGATATATAGGATGAGGCACCCTGGATTATGTCGTTTGCCAACGACATCGTGCTGATCGGTAAAAGTGGCCAAGAGATGCAGAACAGACTGGAGGTGTGGAGACAGAGACTGGGGAACGTTGGTCTAAAAATAAGTCAAAATAAATCAGAATATATGTTTTGCGACTTTGGCGGCATCTTTGGTGCACTGCCAATAACCCTACTAGCGGGAGTACCCCTACTGGTCTGTTCCGACTTTCGCTACCTCGGGTCACTCATACAAAGTGACGGTAAAATCAACCGAGAGGTGAGGCAGAGAATCAACTCAGGTTGGATGAAATGGCAACAGGTCTCAGGCTTAGCTTGCAATTGTAGGATGCCCGTCAAACTGAAGGGCAGAATATATAAGTCCGCTATAAGACCTGTTACATTGTATGAATCAGAATGTTCGACTAGTAAGAAGATGGATGAAAAACCTGCATGTAGCAGATATGCGAATGTTGAGATGGATGTGTGCCGTGACCAGAATGGATAGTATCAGGAATGAGTATGTTAAAGGAAGTTTGAAAGTGGCTTCAGTGACAGAAAAGATGAAAGGGAATCGTTTGTCTTGGTATGGACATGTTTTGAGAGGAGACGAAACGCATGTGTGGAAGAAAATGATGACTGTGAATGTTGAGGGATGGAGAGGTAGAGGACGTCCCAAGAAAAGATGTATGGAGTGTGTGAGGGAAGATATGAAGGCAAAAGGGGTGAATGAAGATATGGTGACTGACAGAGATGTATGGAAGAAGCGCCGACCCCAAATAACAAATTGGGAGCAGGACGATGATGATGTCCAGCGATGCGGTATCTTAATACACTACTACTGAGTTATAATATTTTAAAGTCCGGCAGTGCAGTTGTGATTCCCCTGGTGTTGTGGGTATCCATGGGCGGTGGTGATTACTTATCATGAGGTGAAACGCTTGCTCGTTCACTTCCTATTCCATAAAAAAAAACATTAATGCTATAGCTATAGTTATAAGATAATATATATTGTAAGCTAATCTGCTCACAACTTTAAGCTAACGTGTAAATATATTTAAGAGTGGAGTAAATTTAAAGGAATAAGTATCGAAGCATAATTATACTTGTAAATAAAATTTAAAAATAGAATATTGAGAATATTATGAACACTTAGCGTATATCCATATTCGATAGGAAAAGCGATGTATATGAGATGATCTAAACTACAGCTAAGAAATTTTCAAATACAATTTACGTTTGAATAATTCGAAGGAACAACAGCTCGAAGCACTCAAGGTTGATATGAAACATCATCTTGTTATCTCGCTACAATTGGCAGAAGTAACGATACTATATAAATAGACATGGGCATTATCAATCTGAAGTCGCATGACCAATTATATATTAGTAAATTTAAATTTGTTATCTTAAGCCTTTTTCAAATATTGATTACTGTTGTTAAAATTGAGAACAATGCGGGTTCGTGCCTACAATCACTGCATCACCCCGGCGACTGGCCCGGCCTGGTAGTAATTTGGGCCCCAACATGACTCAGATATGTGTGGTTTATCGATAAAATGTATCATAGAGAAAGGTTTTTAGTTACATTTTTATATTAATATCAAATATTCAAGTTTATTGTGCTTATTATGATATACTTCTTCAATCTTTTTCTTCCTACATCACCCGCAATGGGATAAATCGATGTGATACAGGGGTATATAAACGGACAATTTATGGATATAAACTATCACCAAGACTCCGAACAATCATATGTAGGTCACACAAATAATAACTGTACTGTATGGGATTCCAATTCAAAGCACCCAAATAGGTGGTTGAGGTGAAGTGATCGCTTAAACTACTAAGTCAACTATACAATCGTATTGTAGGTCTCTTCTATCGTACGGCACATCAGTCTATTTGAAGCAGCCTCATCCATATTCTTCACACCACTTTCATATGATCATTCGTAAATCGTTGGATTACTCACGCCTCCTGTTCGTGTCCTTTTGATGGTTTTTCTCCTTCATAGACTGCTTAACCAATGGTTAGGATTCTTTAAGTGCACTTATAGGGTTACTTGAATTGTTTCTAACGATTACTTAGTCTCAGAAGATAAAGTTGTTGTTGACGTATACATTTCTTTTTATTTCTCATTAAATTTTAGATTACTTACAATTAAATTGTAAGATAAGTTATGAAATTCAAGCAGAGAGTTTTAAGCGAAATCTTGATCTCTTATGGTGTGATTGTAATATGCAAGCTACCTAATAGGATTTTAAATTTGATCAAAACAACTTTAAAATGCTATATCAGCACTTTAAAATAATAACACATCTATAATTTAATACTGTCACTGTAATAAATATGAAGCAAATTCACAAAATTCCAAAATACATTATACATACATGTAGTTCACATACAGTTTGTTATCACGCATCCAACGTAAACTAACCCAGAACCTTGCTACCTATGACCACCTCACCGACATATCGTACACATCTGGGACACTTCGCTCAGCTTACGGGTTAATTTTAAAACTAAGCATATATATAGTGGAAACCATAATTTTTATAGTTCATTTAATTATTTTTAAATCTACAGATATAGTGACTTTAAATATTCCCCTTTTTATTTTAATTCATAGACTTAGTAATTTGGGCCGATGTTGTGTAATATTGGTGATACTTTACGTGATGTAGTTTGGCTAATGCTCATAAGTGAATGGTATATTAGTTACCACAAAACGATATTGACGGTTTTAAGAAGAGTCACCATCTTGTAGCAGTAGCTACTTAATTATAATGTTTTTTTTTTATGTGGCATTGACTTAATCGTATATAAATTGGTTGCTACTAAAGAGAAGAAGAAGAAAAGAACAAACTGGACGTATTGCGACAACAGTTGGGTTCTGCAGAACGTTCTTGTCGTGTACGTCGGATCTATAGAATCGGCTACCCAACACAGTTTTTCCCAGAATATGATATGGGTCCTTTCAAAAGAGGATTGAAATACGGGCTCCAAGGTCAACAACATGGTTGTAATAGCCCTAGTGTTGCGGCTGTCCATAGGCGACGGTAACCATTTACCATCAGAGGAGCCGTCTACCTGCTTGCCATTACTATACAAAATGGTATTAAAGAACACCTTTATAGTATAGTTCGCAAGTACAAAGCACTCCATGAACCAAAATACGAATAATTAATGCATATATATACATATACATGTTCATCAATGATCAAAGTATCAAGGTAATGTCATCAGGTTGTCTGTAATAGTCAACGATTCAATAGTCATTATCGAATCAGTTCGTCAGTCAGTCTGTGGTAAAATTAGAACAGTGCGGTCTACTGAGTGCCAACGCCCCGCGCTCTCGCTCGCATCAACAATTGAAATAGGCTTTCCAATTTCCTGCGAACTCGGCTGCCGGAAATAAGGCCTTTTTACATGTATTTTTAGCATCGTACCTGTGACAACTTTATGTAAATAAAGCAGTATCATTTTTAATGTAGTTTAAGTTATTAAAAAGCTTGTTTTGATGGTATCGTAATGTTTTCAATTTTCAGTTTGATTGTCATTGACTAGCTTTCCAACCGCAGCTTTGTTCGTGAAGACTTTGTAATTTATGCAGTTTTTTTCTAGAAGCTTTTTCTAGTATGTATTAATAATTTATTTATTATATTTATTATTTATTTATATTTTGGACCGATAAATATTATTTCAGAGACAATTATAGTTATCTTGTTTCCTGTCTTTATAGTTTAAACTGTGTTTCACTGATTCTGCTCATGAGTATCAAAAGAAAATATTGCTTTCCGTACACAATTTTTCACAACCTTTTATCCTCTCAAGGGTTTAATTTCGAGGAATATCTTCTAAGACAACGCCTACAATATGATGTATACTAACATCTTCACCAAATTTCTATAATTATTACTTTTTGGTGAGTTATTGTTTAAGCCAATACCGTGCTTTTATATATACATACTAGCGATACCCCACGGTTCCACTTGTGCTTAAATTTTATCATGAAAACCGTTTTGCGACCCAAAAACGATATACTACGTACCAAATTTCGAATCAAAAGTATCGGAGATACCGCGATTAGTTAATCAGTACAAATCTCTTATTACCATATAAGTTATAATTCAATCCGAATTCAATTTTTGTCAAATTTGCATCAAAATTACCTTGGATAAAAAAATATATCTGGAAATTGAATAAAGTTAAGCGTATGTTCATTGAAATGTTAAATTGGTAAAAGAATAGAATACGTTATTGCTAGTGTTCAAGAGTTATATCTATCGAGGTTGAAATAAATATATAAATATAAAAACATTAGGTACCTCGGTAATCTCACTGTTACTACTGGCAACAGCCAATTATTACTTTCTGAATAAATATTTTCCCATAATCTAGTTTTCATCGGCAACATTGATAAGTTTTCAAGGTGAGCTTAATACGCAACTTTAAAGCAACATCTACTTTACAAGTATAATATGATGTACTTGGTGTTATTTACGACAACTGGCAAAAAATATGTATATTAATATAAAGCAGAAATGTCTGTTTCTATGTTTTCTATGAAAAGTTTGAATGCGCTCATCTTAGAAACTACCACTCGGATTTCAATAGTTATTTTTGTATTTAATTCAGCAACCATAAAAGAAGGTTTTAGGCTATTTAATATTATACTATTACCAATAGATTGCGAACAATATGCACCGGTGTCTTTAGCCAAGTTGTCTTTCAATAATTTGACATGAAAAAACACAAAAAATATATGAGAGTGACAGTTGACTAAGTGATTTTGACATGTATGTTGGATATAATTTCATACATTTTATATATATTTTTAACTTTAGCAATTATTGAAAGAAGATTTGGTTAAGGCCACACGTGTAACGCACTTAATAGTGCCATGATTAAGAGAGGAGTATATTCGACTTTAGAGCGGAGTGGTACCGATAAGCGCTTCAGAACACTTCTCTTTTGGCTAATAGAATGCACTCACGCTGCTATGTAACTCTAAAAATGCTTCCATATATAATGACTAGCTTTTACCTGCGGCTTTGCTCGTGTTAGTATTGACTTTGTCAAACAAATCGGATGATGTAATAAAAAGTTTCTTACAAAGTTTATTCCTCTAATAACCCCACTTTCACTAAGTGTTTCGGGAGAAAAAATTACCTATAACTATATCCAGGTTCCCAACTACTTCTATACCAAAATTCATCATAATCGATTCAGGGGTGTAGGCGTGAAGGCCTAACAAACAAATTCACTTTCGCATTTATAATATTAGTAAGGATAATAACTGACCTATAATATACGGCTACTTTTTTCAGTATTTTGTTTTCTTCTTTGTATTTATGTCTTTTGAGTAATTAAAATATCCTACCGCACATCTTACACATATTAATACTTTAACACAGACAGGTAAATACGTAAACACTCACAATACTAGCATGCATGCAATTCATTATTCTGTCTAGTTTAAGTTGGATATACGCGTGATTGAACTATCAAACTACAAGTAACCCTAGTTTCGTAATTAGGGATATAGTTTTTGTAACTTGGATTTTTTTTTATAAAATTAAAAAATGCATCCTTTTTTAGTACACTATGTACTATCAAAAGAATTACATTCAAAATACATTGAATATTTAATGCATTATTTGCGTTTAATCAAATTACAGGATTGATTTTCCTAAACTGATAGATTTAGACCGAAATTGGATATTTCCTAAACAATAAGCCCTAATTGGATACTGTAATGGCATAGTACGTGTATTTCATTATGTTAATGAAATTAATTCCTTGCATGTCGTGTAATACAGTTTTATGAAGCAAAAGCGTTAATTACGGCCTAAAGTTATATTTATTGTACTGCTAACATATTTGGACTGCTTTAAGCCGTAGTCCACCATTATATGGGTGAGTTATATTAAATAGCAAATTTACATTATCGCAAGGAAACGTACGGGTAATGTTATGAAGCCTTAACATAATAAAAATTAAATAAAACAATAAAAAAAAAAAACGGTTTTATAATTCTCCAGTTAAGTAGAAGTAGACAGATAAGAATAAAAAGGAAAATTTCTTTATATAAATTAAAATATATCTTTGTAATTTGAATCTAGGTACTATGTATGAGATTGCCTGCTTAGAGCTGCTTATTCCCAATCAGTAATATAACGATACTTCTCTTTGATTTTTATTGATTTTCATCAAAGGCACTAAGCAATGATTTTAATATAAATTGTTTAAATTGGATCACAGTTACAAGATGAACATAAATTACAACCAGTAGTCTGCTTTACTTGAATATTAAATCACAAAATCTAAACATCGTTAAAATAAACATTTTTTTATACTTAAGTTTTAGCGTTATGGCCATAATTTCACCTGATCTTAAGTGACGATACGGCCAAAGTTCGTAGACACGCTAAACCTGTGGAGGAACTGGCTCTCAAGTGCAGCTGCCGGAACATACCTATTGGTATTTGGCGGCAGATTTACAACTTGAGGGTGGTAGCTAGGCAGGCATTAGAAAAAGCCCTACCACCATGGTATGTTTTGCTCACGATGTTTTCCTTCACCGAAAGCTGAAGCTCATTGTAGGTGCTTGGATTCGAACTCACGTCCCTTGACGCGAAGTCGTACACACTACCACTGAGGTATCATTGCTTCAAAACTACTTTATCTAATAACTTAAACAATACTCTAGATATACAATGCTAAAAAGTTATATAGACTTTCGAGTATTGTTGACGTAAATTCGCACTTTTGTTTTTAAATGTAAGATATTTGGCATTAAGCAGGCTCTTGTGGTTTTTAGAGGTAGCAATCTGAATATCAGTATTACACTGATTCATTATAGCAATTGTGCTAAGATTGAGGTCTATTAATTATTATCGGGCAACACGTTACTCATTGCTTTATTTAATATATGTATGTTTGTTATACATCTGTTGTTCTTTATTTTTATGTTTTATATATAAGTATGTGCTATGTGATAGATACATAAAACTTCCTTCTCATACTTCGAATAGTATAAGCTCGCTCATTTAAATTGTGTCGCGATTAAGGCAGTACTATCTTTAGTGCTTGGTTTTGCAAGATTAGATAGAATTAGAATGCGTGCAAGGACATCTACGCGATTGATCGATCAGTTTAAGTTCGCTCGAGGTGAACCATTGTGTGAGTGCACTAGAAACGGTGGCCGATCAGATGCATATAGGAATATCGTCAGTCAAAGTCAACAACCTGCAATGAAAATCACCGATTTGTCTCGATCATTCCTAAAAAAAATAATACGTTTTTTTATTTTTTTAATACTTAAGGTTTAGCATTGTGGCCGTAATCTCACCTGATCTTAAGTGAACTTACGGCCCAAGTTGGTAAACACGCTAAACCTGTGGAGGAACCGGCTCTCAAGTGCAGCTGCCAGAACACACCTATTGGTATTTGGCGGCAGGTTTACAACTTGAGGGTGGTAGCTACCGAGGCGAGCATTATAAAAAGCCCTACCACCATGCTATGGTTTCCTCACGATGTTTTCCTTCACCGAAAGCTCAAGCTCATTGTAGGTGCTTGGATTCGAACTCACGTCCCTTGACGCGAAGTTGTAAACACTACCATTGAGCTATCATAGCTTCAAAAAGAGTGTGTTACTAAAGGTTCATAAAATTGAACTATTGATTTCGCGCTTATGTAAATAAGTGTCATTTTCGCACACTTACTTAAGTCGCATATCTTTGTACTTGTAAGTTATTATGTATTCGTAAGTCTATTGTGCTAAGTTTGAATATAAAGAAGCAAAATATTATGCAAAGCGAAGCATCTTTAACACAAAATAAATAACTTTGGTTTAGTTTGATGGAGATAATATAATATATCAATACATGTACATATATTAAACTTTGCTTGTTTCTTTTTGATAAGGATCAACATTGATTTTTAGTGAAACGACAGAATATTTTTTATTATAGATTTATGTTATTATAACTATAAGATAATGTTTTTTCTATGCTGTGATTTGGATGCCATTCGTTTGTATTTTCTTTCTAATTTAAGTGTTCCCAAGAGTTTATTTATGTCTCACACTCAACAGAAAAGTTTTCTTCCCTCCCAATATGTATTTATATATGTATTAAACGGCGAAACATATAACTTCGCTTAAAAGCCGAATTTATTATTAAAGAGACCACGGGACCGTTTTAGAAAAATCAATGTGAGTGGGTGTCGGTAAACTTAGGGAGGTGCGCCGAAAGTTATGGATAACGAATGGATTCTACGCATCTATACTTTATGCGAACATTTGCGAACATAACACATCTTCAATGATAATACGCCTTCTTATAGGCATTGATCGGAGAAGTAAGTGTTAATCTTTCACTGTATTTTAAGTTAAGTTAAGTTTTCTTTACTGGATGATAGGATAGAACCCTATTTCTCGCCAGAGACTAGAAGAAGCGTGGGTGCTTTCTCTGGTCTCTGGCAACACTGGAGTTTGTGACCGTGATGCGTTTTAGTTGGCAATGTTCGGTGATTAAAACCCACACACCCTTTTTGTTTTGGCCTGATCCCGATAATGGGTTGTCGTTTGCGCGTTGCGATGAGGAAGCCCGTGAAGAGTGGGATCGTAAATGCCACGTTAATAAAAATCGCCATGTATACTGACTATTTAAAAGGAAACTAAAAGATAATCACTGTACCGAATTTATCATGCGAACCATCTTAATACAGATCCGTTAATTTCCACTTATGTGCTACACGGACAAAAACCGAAATGCGACTTCATTCCATATTGGACAGAATTTTCCCCTCGTTGAGTCTTCAGGTTTGAGACCGCCACTCGATAACTCTTAAGCAGTTTCTAATTTTTCGAGGTTCTTTGCTACGTCCACAGAAATTGAACTTTAGCAATTTTTATGGCTATATGAATTAGTTTGGGTTTTGTGTCTATTATCCCATTTCTGTTTTGTTAATGTATAGTCCTCACCCAACTCAATTCATATTTCAATTATAATGTCTGACCGAAATTCATTAACATATTACCAGCGTAGTACAATAACTATAGAGATTCTTATATAATTACCAAAAGTAAAATTTTACTTTAATCTTTGTGTATGTATAAAAGGTTTTGTTCTGACTTATTCAGTAGCACCCAATCAAGTCTACTAACAACAAAAAACTGAAATGCCAAGAGGTTGCTTTTGTATTATTGAAATCTTTGGAAAATAATGTTTTGTAAACCTAAATATTAACGGTGTAAAAGTGATTACGGAAGTTTGTCTTGGAATTTATTTTTTAAGGTTCTAAATTTATTTAAATATAGTGGCAAATTTAAAAATAATACGTATATCGGTGTTTTAAAGAATACCATCCTCATGGATAGAAAGCGGGAAACTCCTTTGTATGGGATACTGTTTCGAGGGTCAGTTTTATTACGTGTGATAGAGTCAGTTTTCACAATAGCATGCTGATTATAGAGAAACAAATGTGTAATCATAACCAGGAGAGTAGAATATAAATCATTGAATCAATACAATCAAAAATCAGTATACATTTTTACGCGAGTGAGGTAGTGGGCGGAAAGCTAGTTTATAATAAATTGGCAGTTGATTTTAGTGGTGATAATGTATTAACCTCACGTAGGATTAATCTGTGGAATGTAGTTCAAGTTTCGAAGTCAATTAGTTAGCGGTAACAGAGAATTGATTAATGTCGGGGTTACCTTTTCATTAAAATGAATTAAAACAATTTGCACGAATCCACAAATTAATTGTTTACGATAGTTGTTATTTTTATTTGAACATTTTCGTGAATGAGTGAGAAAGTGGCATGCTTCATTAAAATACCTATTTTGATTTCCGTTGCAGTAAGTCACAAATAATTAGAATTAGTTATGGCTTAGTAAAATAATCTTCTATCTACCTACGTAATAAAAATTACTCAATAAGTCTTTTGTAGCGCAAAATACTTGCAAAAGCACTTATAAACATATGTAATTCATCTTAGTATATAAATAGAAAGTTCTGCTTAAGGTTATATTACTTTGATAACATTATTAAGAGTTTGAAAATCAAATCAAATATTGATTCTTTTAAAATTTAAGGTACATTTTCTACAAAAAATATAAATGCTTACTTCACCTTTAAGATATTCAAATGCAGAAAAATGTAGGTTTATTTTTATAAACATGTTAACAAAAAGTCAGTCTGAAAATATACCAACTTTTCCTAAGATTTCGTTTACGGCCTACATATATAATATAATATAGACAACTTGTACTCTGTAATAAAGGTTAAAATCCAATTCTATATACGATAATTTTTGTTTCGCGGCGACGTGCGGGTTTTTTATGTAATAATTTAGATGTTTTATTTATAACTTTGTATTATTGACAATTTGTAGCCCATAATTAACAAAGCTATATTGTATTTGTGGTATACTAACTTAAAAGAAAAATAAAACAAACTTTATATTTATAACAATTCATTAAAATATCAATGACAGTTTTGCAAATAAGTCTAGGATTCATATATGTAACCATAGAGGCAGGTAAAAAGGTTTTATTTATTAATTAACAGTATCCGTCATCATACATGTCTATTATTGAAATTGGATAAAATAACGTTTCCATAAATAACTACTTATTAGTTAATATAGATAGTGTTAGAGAAGGACCCAAAAAGATGTGGAGATTAATATGTACAACCTTTGGCACAAAGGTAACATTTGTTAGAACAAAGTGAAAGAGGAATAGATCTTTTTCTTTATATATTTAAGTACCAGAAAGTTAAAACTTACATATTATTACTTATATATTCATCGATTGTCAAAAAAAAAATCAACTACTCATAAATATTCGACTTTAATTTACTAGCTAGGAAGGAATAAAAAACGATTACGATATTTTCCCTTACTAAAAGCTCAAATATTGAAGAACTCAACAAAAATATTCGAGGCAATCTCGCAGCGAAATACCGCTGAGCCTTCATGCTCCAGAGCTTCGACAAAATAGAAGAATGATATATATGTAAGTTATGCTAAAATTAGATATTCATTGCCCTAGAATACTTCACCTACTATGATATATTCTTATGGTATTGTATTCCTTTGAACCCTAGTGACATACGAGGCTCACTCAGCCAAGTACTACAATATTGAATTGTACAAAGGACGTGTAGAATTATCCTATCTTATTGTTATGTTGACAAGTCAATGCCTATAATGTGCCAACGTAATTATTTATAGAAGCAAGGTCGCTCCCATATAGGATAGGAAACGAAGTTGAATAATATATATTTGTAAAAGTTTCTACATTTTTATTTTTTTAGTTAAAAAACATTTATATCAGTTTGAATGTTAGTGATTGATAGCTAACTAACTGAGAATTAACCGTTCGATTATTTATCTGCTATATATAAGTAACTGATTGTCTCATTATAACAATGGTAATTATATAGGTATATGTTTTCGAAGCGATAATAGCTCAGTTAGTAATTCGTGAGGACGCCGTGTCAATGGACGAGAGACAATACGCCTGCAATGAGTCTGAACTTTAGGTGAAGGAAAATATTGTGATGAAACCATAGCATGGTCATACATCTTTTTCTAATGCCCGCCTGGGTAGCTGCCATCCTGAAGTTGAAAATCTGTCGCTAATTCCTATGGGTGTGTTTCGCCAGTTGCAGTTGATGGCCAATCTTTCCACTTAGTTTAGCGTATCCGCCATCCTGGGCCCCATCGTCATTTAATATCAGGTGAGATTGTGCCCTTAACGCTAAACATTTAAACTATAAAAACAGCATTTTATTACGACGCATGTTACAATCGGACACAACTTCAAGTTTCTACAATTACTCTTGTTCATAAATAATGATATAAGTTCAACATCAAATTGTTACAAAGACATACTTTACACGATTGCGCTATAACGTATAGCGTGATAAAAGTGTGACTATATAGTGTGTTGGCAAGACGGTCTTGTTTTGCAAATATGAAAGACTATTTTCTAAAACGTGAAGATGCACTCACAACTCTTCTTGCGATCGTGTCTCGAATTTATAAAACTTACCAACGTATATATTTTCTACCTATTTGCTACATCAAAACATTGATAATTGAAATTATATGTATTAGAATCGAAATTTCCTATATGTTATCTAAAAACGCGGCGATCATACGGACAACATAATTTTTGTTGATTAAAAATATCATTCAAATTTGATTCATATTTATCATAAACTTTGTTGTATGATCATTTATTATTAATATCCGAGTGACCGTCCTACTTAGAGTCATAAAAAAATATCTTTAAGTAAGTAAACTTAGTAAATAAAATATTATATCATTTAAAAACCAAGTTTATCCAAATCAACAAAGAAGTTTCTGAGAAATCTGTATCATGTAGAAATATAAAAATAAGTACCTAAATAGTATTCGCTTTTTAGGAAAATAATAACGTGTAAATTGAAAATACTGTTTAACGTATTTGCAAAGTTAATTTAATTTCCCTTTGACGTTAACGAAGTTTCGGATCGCCATGAATACAAATACAAAGTTTTATTAGCACCTTACGTTTGATAATATTCGGAGGTGTTAGCGAAACTTAGTTTAAAACCAGTACAAGCGAATTTGGTAAAGTTAAATTACGTGTATTGATATATAGAGGTGTTCAGGTATTTCAAATATCTAATACATTTCGTTATAACAAAGGAATGAATAGCAGTTTAATATCTTTCATTTACTTATAGCTTTAAGTAGACTAATTTCATTATCGAATTTATTTACTTTTATAATAATAATAATAATAGCGTTTATTTCAGGCAAGCCCATATAACATAAATAGTGTTAGTTTACAATTTTATCTTAATAACTAATGTTAGTTCATATAGTTGAGTGGAGCTAAGTCGTATGGAATTTAATCCAATGACGCACAGCATTAGATACTCCCATCTATCAGTGAATACACTCAAGATACTATTAGTACTGGCGCGTAGGCGTGTCATTAATAAGGCACATCTTTTACGAATTATAGCGGCGAACCCATCTATACGTCGCTCCGCAAACATACAGGAGGCACTACATCGCCACGGCAGCCCTAACAATATCCTGAGTGCATTATTGTACCTGACACGTAGATCGCTGTATGCACGAGCACCATAACTGGTCCACAGAATGCAAGTGTAGAAAGAATAATAGTATACCTTAAATAAAGTAATTTTAACCAATTCGGTACTTCGTGCAAATATGCGAGTCAGCATGTTACACCGTACAGCCAGCGATATACGTTTCCTGTCTATGTCCAAGTTGTCTTTTAGATCATCGGTGACCCATTGACCTAGGTACTAAAAACTGGTAACTCTATTGAGAGGTGATCTATATAGTGTTACATCAGGTACACATTATTACCGCTTGGCACCTGCCTTAAAAACAATAAGTTCACTCTTCCTCGTGTTATACCTAAGATCCTGGGCCACCGCATATCTTTCACACTAGTGTTCTCATAGCACCAATCTATGGGCTCAGCAACACCATGTCATCAGCATAGCTAATGTTATTCATACATACACCATCAATATAGCATCCGACATAGGTGTTGTCGAACTCATCGATCAGCTGATTCATGTACAAGTTGAATAGTCGGGGTGAGCTTAAACCGCCTTGCCTAATCCCGCACTCCAAGCTATATGCTTGCGCGTACGACCCCGACCACTTTACACTGTTACGTTAGTTATTATACCAACATTTAAATAACGATATAACTTTGTGTGGCAAGGTGGCTTCTTGTTGTAGCGTTCGCTACAAGACATAATTAACAAGGTCAAATGCCTTCGACAAATCCAGGAAACAGGCTATTACAGGCGTTATAAGCTACTATGATTTTTTAGTTTAATATATAACACTAGTTTAATTTTAATAAATACTATATAATTCTTATACACGTAGGCTGTAGACCCGTAGTACGAAGCTACTACAAATATCTATAACTTTTTGTAACCTATATCTCACTGACTGGGCTTTGATTGATGTCCTTTACAAAGTTGAATTCGGCAAGTAAAACATGATCTACAAACAAAATGATGTCCGAACAAGTTGTCTCGCTTCAGATAGTGGTACGATTATTTGACCACAGTGCTACTTAGCGCTTTCAAAGTTAACGTAAAAATCATGGCCATTAAGAAAACACACATGTTCCAATTTTTGTAGTGATTGGAGGATTGGTGTTGAAGTTTAGCGATTTCATATTTCATCTATAGTAATATTGTAAATTGTGTCCGCGTGCAGAAGGGTCCAATTTCATGTTGATTTTTGGTTCATGAACAATATTATAAACCATTATTAAAATCAATCCAGTTTCGCATACCTTAGAAACATCAATTAATAGGTACCAATTTTTTTAAGAATGATTTCACATACGAGTTAAATACTTACGTAATACTACTAAACTATACAATTATGTAGTTACAAAGGAATTAACAAAATTCACATTAAAGTCTAACAAAATGAATACTTAAAGATAAAACATCACAACGACTGGGGTAGCATCTAAGTCATCTTTGTTATTTGCAATTACAAAATTTTCTATGTCCCCTAACAAAACTTCGTTTTGTACGCACTATTTCTAGTACTCCAATAGCACAGAGAGCTGAATCGTAGCTCATATATTTAATATTGTTTGTTATCACACAAAGAAAATTAGGTCAAAATCAATCCTGTAAAAACAGAGTGAAGCACTTACAAGTAGATAGACATACCGATAAATATGTTAGACCCCTATATGGGAAAAAGCATATATCCGATAATAATTTATCAAAAATATAAAATTTATCGAGTTGCTCAGTTAAATTTTTATTGCAAGTACAAATAGTTACAGTAATTTGTTTTTAAAGGATTGTGTTTATCCACCTATTTTATTTAATAATATTTGATAGAATAAATTGAATATTAATATTTCCTTTCATCATATTAATATTATACACTAGGCGTGCCTGTGACTTTGTTCGCGAGGAATTAAAATGATTCCATCTCGCGCCGTCACTCAAATGATATTAACTTTTGATAGAGTTAACCGCTTCTAATAAAACAAAGACTAAATGGGATACTCAGGGATACGCTTTATTATTTCCTTGGTGGTGTTTTATCATAAACGTTGTACTTTAGCAGTGATGCATGCACAAACAGATAGACATAAATTTCTAAAAATGATGTAAATGTATTTTATTTCTTAATCTTAGTCACTTGCAATAAGTTTAAAGGGAATGACAGTGTTTCTTAGAAATAAGTTAATTATTTTCATATATAAGACAGGCAAAATGTCATGATAATTTTTTGGATTTAAACTATGTTATTTCAGGATCCCGGAATGTATAATGAAAACCCTTATAGAATAACTTTGTTGTCCAGTTGCCTGTCTGTGCATGTGTCAAGGCTTCTCTACGACGGGGGGTATTAATTTGATATTTATTGTCCTATCTAAAGAGAAACATCACAGTAAAAAAACAACATGTAACAGGTAAAAACACGCTCACCAGTCGATTATCAAAATATATAGAGTAGGTACTTGCAGTTGACCTACAGTCATAAAATTTGGCAGAAAAAGGTCTTTTAACATAGTGTAGGGAAAACTACGCATTTAATGAATTTATAATACTGTGAGCAGTTTTAACGAAAGAAAAATATGTTGGTGTATTTCTCTCTCAAAAAAGGGGGTTGAATTATGAACAGTACAAAATATTAATTTCTATTGAACATTAAAATAAAAAAAAAAAATTATAGTAAAAAAAAATACGCAAGGGATAGCAATTTCACGTTATCGTAATAATACTTATTTAGGTAAAATGCACTTGAGAGCCAGTCGCTCCAAAATAAAGGTCCGCAACGCACCTGCGATTCCCCTCGTGTTGTTGGTGTCCATGGGCGGCGGTGATCGCTTACCATCGGTGACACACTTGCTAGTTTGCACGCTATTACATAAAAAAGGTATAATAATTTATTGTGTTTTAAAGGTTGAATATCGTCCGCTACATAAGTTTGAGCCGTAGAAAATTTAAATATTTTTTCTTACTTTTTATTTTCAATTTCTTGTTTTGTATAGCCCATATGGTAAAACATAGTTAAAACTAGACCGGATAATACACTAATGATTGATATTGATGGGATTCAATGGTTATTGAATTATAAGCGCACTAGCTTTTATCCGCGACTTAACTCGCGTTAATGTTGATTTTGTCAAATAAACCGGATGACGTGATAAAAAGCTTCATACAAAGTGAACCCCCTCTTTGCCCCACTTCCAGTAAGTTATTCGCGAGAAAAAATTGCCTATCACTGTCTCCAAGGTCCCATCTATCTTTATACCGAAATTCATCATAATCGATTTATAATTCATCGGTTTAGGCGTGAAAGCGTAACAAACAAACTCACTTTTGCATTTATAATGTCAGTAAGGGTAATGATAAGGATTAATATAAACAAAAAAGTCAAAAAGGTTGATTTTAATAAAATACAATAATGGTAAGAATTATAAGAATAGAAGTTATATAAATGATGGCGTTTCCGTAACCCTAAAGAGAATTATATCTACATTTTCGGAATTTTGTTCGAATTATGAATCCGAGATGTGAAAGTTAAGCTCTTCTAAATACGCTACTGAGTTATTGACTTTATTTGACGGATATGGTTTGCGTTGACATCGAATTAACAGTATCCGTGTAATCGGCCGCGACACGACGAGTATATCCGATAAGCGGCCCAGGGAGCAGGTTGACGGGCTGACGGCATTTAATGCAATTTGCTACGCTTGATATGCATGAGTTGTATGAGCTCCGGCTGTGTCGACTAGTATCTCAAACCTTGTACGATATCTTATGAACAAATTACAATATATAAGTATATATACCAAAATGTCTTTTACGTTTATTTTGCTTATTTATTTTATAACGTTTACTTTGCCATATATATTTTATGTTACTTTAGCTTTTCCTAAGACTTCGCTCGCGTGGATTTGATTTAAGATTCATATAATCGCAGGATCATTTTTTTAAACCCTATGGGCTTAATTTAATATGACAAATATGACTTACATGGTTTACTTGCCTGGTGGTAGTTTTTTCTAAATGCCCACTAGGCTAGCTACCACTCTCGAGTTTTAAATCTGCCGCCAAATGACTATAGGTGTGTTCCGGCAGTTGCACTTGCGAGTTGGTCTCTTTATTATACATCACTATCTAAGGCCACATCGTCACTTAACATAAGGTGAGATTGTGGACATAACGTTAAATCTGTAAATTTTTAAAAGAACCAGTCTTAACACCCACCACAGGGGCACGCTTAGGCGTCCCGTGTTCCGGGGTTAGGCAGTGTATATCCAATTATCAAGCGAAGTTTTAGGTATCTGAGCTCAGCCGAGTCTACACCAGGATACATAAGGCTTTTTTTGGTTTATTACATTTTTTGT
This sequence comes from Actias luna, assembly GCA_039707435.1. Classification (NCBI taxonomy): domain Eukaryota; kingdom Metazoa; phylum Arthropoda; class Insecta; order Lepidoptera; family Saturniidae; genus Actias; species Actias luna. Next base: position 6,661,302 of record JAZHAC010000002.1, on the reverse strand, counting down.
TTGGTCACCGTCGAAGATAATAACAACCAGATTGTAGATCTATCGGTAATTATCATTAATTTTGGATTTTAATGTGTCTACCATGAAGCCATCAAGAACAAAGCTGCTACTTTGCCACTAAATATTTTATTAATAGCTTTAATGTTATAATGTATTTGTATTGACCAGTAGTTTTTAAGTTAAACGATAGACTAAAATCTCTCGTTATTTTAAATGATGGTGTGGCCCAAGGTGGTAAAACGACGCTTCAAGACATATCTTCAACTTAAGAATATTAAATGAACAGCGAGCAGTAGATAATTTGTTACTACTCTGTTATTGTTAAATTAAAAAAAATCCTTTACTGAAGGCTTAAGCTTATTGTAAGGATAGAAATTCACATCGATCGATGTTAATATGGCTTGAAAATTATATACTAAAATATCTACTTAAAAATGAATTCTCTGGAATACACCATTGGGTGTTTAGTTTAGCATAGTTTTGTATGAAATTTTTTACTTATTTCTCATGATGTAGGAGGATAACTGCATTATTTTAACGTTGCAGTTGATATAACAAACAGGGTAAATTATTCCCAAGAAATTTAAAATAAAGAGATGTCTAAGGGTAAAATCTACATATCTGAACAGTACTATTTTAGCACGTAATAAATAACGGAGAAGGAGACAATCATTTTGATGGACTGTAAGTAATATACTAGCTCACTTAAATAGCACAATTTGTTATAAGCCTCACCTGTGTCAGTACGAATGATCTCAGAAATTTGATGGATTAGGTTCAGATGTATCATGCTGGCATTGAGAGTTTTTATTAAAATAATTGTGTCCTAATATAGGTACTCACAAAATTATTTTTCCGTTAATCAAGCCCTTGACAATAAAATCTATATTTTAAAAGTATATCTAGTTACTTATATTTTTGTTATAGTGTTTTAGATTATAAATATAGTTTAACATCTACGATTATTAAAAAAAATCGTACAAGCTATTCTTCCAACTTTTGTTTTTTGTAAATGCTGTTTATTTGAATTGAATTTACACAACTGTATTTATCAGATTCTAAAATAAATCTGTCTGTATTTTCAGGTCCCAGACTCTACCAATATTTCAGCTATTTTTACCTCCTCGATCGACCCGAGTTCGAATCCCTACAATGAGCTTGATCTTTCTGGGATGGAAAATATTCTAATGTAACCGTCCGAGCCAGCTGATTGCTTATATTTAGTACTGGAAAAAGTACTCAGTGTGCCAATTGTCATTGTATTAAACAATATATATTTTATTATGAACAAAATAACATTTTTTTTTTATTTCGCTCGTAATCACGACAGCTTTAACCAGCCTGAAACGTCTAGCTAAATACGTGTAAGCCACGTTATTTAAGGTTTAATATAATAACTTTTTTGTTGTAAACATTAGCTAGTTATATTTTTTTCTGAAATTAAATTGTAGCAGCCAATAAATTCCTTCATTATATTCTATGACTTTCTGAATATTTACCTAAGCATATAAAAATTCCCATATTGAAAGTTGAACAGTAATTATGTCATTATGATATTTTATAGTAAAATCGAAGCGATGATAGCGCAGTGGTTGTGTGTACGACTTCGCGTCAAGTGACGTGAGTTCGAATCCAACCACCTACAATGAGCTTGAGCTTTCGGTGATGGAAAACATCGTGAGGAAACTATAGCATAGTGGAATATATAATGGTGGTATAATATTTTTGATGCCCGCCTGGTTAGCTACCACCCTCAAGTTGAAAATCTGCCGCCAAATACCTATAGGTGTGTTCCGGCTGTTACACTTGAGAGCCAATTCCTCCACAGGTTTAGCGTGTCTACCAACTTGGGCCATATCGTCACTTAAGATCAGGTGAGATTATGGCTATTACGCTAAGCCTTAACTATAAAAAAAAAAAAAAAAACTCGTTCGTATGCGGTAGATTATTACTTCATTAGCATATGCAGCATTCACAGCTATATGATAACATATTCTAAATATAACCTATACCCAAAATTCCAAACGCTAAGAAATACGTATTAATTCCGTAGTGATCAATAATTTATTTGAATATTTAATTGCATATTTTTCAATGCATACTATAACTAACTCCATATTGAAATGATCAATATATTGAAATCTGATCTATGCTGAGATCACCGCGTACTATAATTATTAACACAATTGTAACAATAGTCCTATTAGATATTACCACCACCGTTTTATTGTTAGTTTACCGCTTTTGTATTATTTTGGCCGAGACAATTGCTTGACAGAATAAGCGAATTGATACTGATTTCGGTAGATTAATTTTTTTATACCCATTCTAACTAAGTTTTGTTTCTGCGTCTTATACTATAATGAGTTGTGGCATATCGGCCTATCAAAGAAAAATGTGTTTGACAGCATCCGGTAGCTTATCGGACGCGCAATAGATAACGAGTTGGTAAAATTAGACTACATTTCACTTGGTAAAGACTAGAAATTTAAATATCAAGTTAATAAATAAAAAAAGTTAACGTTCCGTTTCGCATTCACAATGCTTACGCTGACAAACATGTTTTTTCCAGTTTCTTGTGACCGTTACAATCATTCGCTTGAGTTAATGATGGTCATGTATTAACTTGAGTGTATGGAGTAGAAATATGGAAGGAGGATGGGTCCACTCTTGCAGATGGGTTCATGTGAGTTTGGCGTGAGTGAAAGTAATAACGTCATTAGTGACGTTTACATTGCGACTACAACCTCCGTGGTCGTCATTTATATATAGGTATATTCCGGCAGTTGAATTTGAGAGCCAGTCCCACCACTTGGCTTAGCTTGTTAAACATCTTGAGCCATATCGCCTCTTGTGCTATTGTGGCCATTACGCTAAACCTAAATAGTGTTTATGTCGTTTGAAATTGAAACCCTAAAATTATGAGGTACAGGTGTACATAGATCTTTTAAAGAAATTGGGATCCCGATTGATCAAATACTAATAGTACAATTAATATTCTGAGTAGATGGCATTCATTTCCTATAAATTTATTATGTTACATAAGAGTAAATATTGCATTATAATTTTTCACAAAATATATTAATTGTAATTGTAAATACGCAAATTGTTTATTCGACAAAGATTATTTTACCTTTCCGATGTCGTGTCATTCAACCCTTTTCTCATTTCAGTATCTTCCATAATAATTAATGACTAAATATTGTACTCTATAACCTCAGCCAGTCTGCAATTATTAAAATGAAAGCGAACGCTCACATGTAATGGATGCATTCTATTAATACCTACGACAGGTTCAGAAGCGAACATTGAATAGTACCATCAAATAGAGAACCATTAGCTTTGTGATGTGGCTTCTGTGGCGTCTCGCTTCAACTAATTAATTGCCAGTTTGGTTGAATGCACGCTCATTAATACCTAGGATTACGTTTGCAACTGTGTTCATTATATGTTGTACACTTTCAAAAGACGAAAATGACGATTAGGTATGAATAATAATGCTATGTAAATTTGTTTATCTATATATCGTATTAGAGTCCTAATACACGACAGTTGTGTCGGACTTGATCGTAACCACTATACACCAGGTATAACAACCACTATATTCCTTACAAATATTATAAATGAGAAAGTGAGTTTGTTTGTTTTCTGGTTACGCTGTTACGCCTAAAGTGCTAAATCGGTTATGATAAATTTTGGTACAGACATAGGTAGGTTACTTTTTCTCGTGAAAAACTTATTGTAAGTGGAGGTACAAACTTTGTATGAAACTTTTGATTACGTCATCCGATTTGATTGACAAATTCAATATTAACTTGAGCAAAGCCGCAGATAAAAGTTAGTAACGTTATAAATTGCAAAATACTGAAATTCAATGATATTATAAGTAATAATTAATAAAAATGTATAGATACGGCATAGGCGCTCGGAAAGTGACATGCTGATTTTGTACCAGTTGGCACACTCAAACCTCAATGTCATAGCGGCGTTTAATGAAGTATTTTGTGTACCGATTGATATAGTAAGCGTGTTAAAACAACTGAAAAACCCTCGTGTAATGCAACATGTACAAACAAAATTTGTAAAGGTCATGGAACCACATTTAATTCGTAAGTATTACTATTTTCATTTATCATACTAATATTATAACCGTGAAAGTGATTTTCTTTGTTCGTTTATTATGCTTTCACGCCTAAACGGCTGAATTGGTTGTGATGAATTGGTACAAGAACCAAGGAGACAGAGATAGGCTACTTTTTGTTGCGAAGAACTTATTAATGCGAAGTAAAGAGAGATAAATTATGAATGAAACGTTTTATTGCGTCATCCGATTTGCTTGACAAAATCAATATTAACGTGAGCGAAGTTGCACGTAAAATCTTATAATTATATATTTTTCAACGAACTAATTAGCTATCCATGAATTCACCGTGAGGGTCGATCGTTTGGCCGAGTGGGAAACTCCGAGCAGTTCCTGACACTTGTGACACGGATGTGTAACATGAAATATATCTATCCGTAAAAAATGTTTATAGTTTAGACGATGCATAGCAATGTATATTGGTCTCTTTTTTGCGCTGCGTATTAGAACATACTCTCCTTCTACTACCCCGTTCATTGCAATATTAGGTGCTATGTACGCATTAGCGTGCCACTTGTTTTGACCAAACATTATGGAAGTAACGTATTTATACTTTTATATCATTACCGAGACTGTATTATTAACTTACTAGTACAAAAATTAGTTAGCTACGATTTAAATACGTCTTGATTAGATAATTTAGTTATTAATAGTTATCATGTTAAACTTCTATTTAATGCATGCTAGGTTTGCCTATAATTAGTAAGTATATTTTTTATATAGTTAAGGTTTAACGTTATAGTCACAATCTCACCTGTTGTTAAGTAACGATGTTGCCGAATTTGGTGGACACGCTGAGCCTAGTTGAGGGACTGGCTCTCAATTGCAACAGCTGGAACACATCTAAATATGGCGGTAGGTTTTCAACTTGATGGTGGTAGTTGGACAGGCGAGCATTAGAAAAAGCCCTACCTGCTATGGTCTCGTCACGATATTTTCCTTCATCGAAAGCTAAAGATCATTGTAAGTGGATTCGAACTCACGTCTCTTGATGCAGCGTCCGTAAACACTACCAACTGAACTATCATAGCTTCAAATTCTCTAATGAAGCGATAAAATTACGATATGATTAGGTGTGTCACGATCTGGGATTAGCCGGTATATGTATGTCCACTAATTAAACGGGATGCTAGTGATCTATATTTTAGTAGGTCGTGGCGGTCATAAACATGGTGTTATGACATTAGTGATATGATGAGGATGATATGACAATGGCTACCACCGCCGGTCTACTGATCTCTAGCTGGTTATAGTTGTTTTAGGATTTTCTATCCTCACTCTGACGTGCTGATTAAATATCCATCTTCATACATCGATTTCATTAAATATAATTACATATATCGCGATCAAAAATAAAAAAATCTTCTTTTTTTTTTTAAATTGTGTAGTGTTTTACCTATATATAGTTTAACAAAACATTCCCAGCGTTCAAGTACTCGTTGTGGGAGGGAAAACAAAAAAGTTTTATCTTGTTCACTGCTCTTTGAAGATACCGAGCCGGAAACAAATAGAGATGGTTTGTTTGAAGTCGGTCGAAAAGAGAAGCTGTATAGATACTTGGCATTATTATGACAGGCTAAGTGTATGTTATTTGTTACTAATAATAGTTGTTAATAGATTATTTTGAAAATAATGATTCTCTGTTGCACCATTTCGATTGATCTTCATGAAATATATATTCAGATCATAGATTAAGTTGTTGTAGTTCCAAATTAACTGTAGACAGTGTGATAATTCTACAAAAAGATAATGAACTTATTATGACAGTAAAATCCACAAAGATAATTTAATAAAATATTACTTAAATACCATTTCGTGTATTTGTTGATTCTATTCCAAGTAAATTTAATTTGAATTACGTGTTTATATTAAAACATATTTACTTAGTAAAAGTTTTATTACTAACTGAAGGACAACGGCCAGCTTAAGCCATTGAGCTTAGAATAATTAAATTTTGTACAGACGTTCCATATAGATAAGCACTAGAAGGGACTAAAGTCCTATAAAGGGGCGAAATAGGTAGATACTGTTATAATAAATGTGTATTTTAATAATATGATACTTACTGTCATGTTGTTTGAAAATATTTGCTCACGTACCCACGTATTACGTATTATTAAATGTCTCCAAAATGTTAAACTATTATAATAAATTGTCTGTTTTTAATTTTATAAAGCCGTAAGTAAAGGCACACATAAAATGTAACTGGGATTTTTTTACAGGAAAAATAAAGTCAATAATACCTCGAGATGAATTTACACAATAAAGAATTTATTCACAAAGGTTTGAGACATAAATATCTACGCATAATCGGGCACCTTGTGAGAACCTTGGAAAATTGAATTTTAGTTTAGTTGTTGCCGGTTTTGAGTTAGCCAAACGTGACATTGGACAGTGTAAAAGTAAAAAGTAAAAGTATATGTAAGTAATGTAATAAACTAAAATATATGGACAAGAATGGTATTATGATTTCTGTAGCAATTACGTAGTCACAAGCTTTTTAAAGAGATGCTTTAGCTTACAATAGTACTTATGGGGTTCTAACTGACTTCCCGTTAGCGTGTTCCCTCCTATGGTATTATGATTTCTGTAGCAATTACGTAGTCACAAGCTATTTAAAGAGATGCTTTAGCTTACAATAGTACTTATGGGGTTCTAACTGACTTCCCGTTAGCGTGTTCCCTCCTTATGACACTGGGTCTATCACAAAAGGCGTGAAAAGGTACCTAAGTAGACCAGCATAATAGTGGTGACTGACAGTGAATTTAGGTTCATTGTCAGTCGTCGCCGATTAGGATTGCACTGTACTTAACATCAGGTGCAGTGCAGTCACTATGCTGTGCAACATAAAAATATAACCTTTAATAACGAATATTGAATGACCAAGTAAGAAACAATAGACTTTTATCCTCATGACAATGCACATTTACAGTATTTTAATAAAAAATGTTAGAACCAGTCTAATACTCATAATTGCATTAAGGATTAAATTTAATAATTCACTGAGGTAGTAAATCTTTATAGAAATAATAATTCAACTATTTGATTATTCCAATCTCTAAACTCCAATCCAATTTAAGTCTCCAAAAATATTAAATTGTTACTTTGAAATTTTGTATACAAATGCACACGGGTTGCTGCAAGCTTTTAATACAACAGGACAATATCTATCTCTGCACAGACCATGAAAAAACAAAAAACGTATGGAATACCCACAAGCATTGTGAAATTAAAATCGAGTGCTTTCTCTGTTCCTCCTTTTTGCCAAACTAAACAATACCAACCCGTCACTGCATACAAATAGTTTGACTGCCATTTAAAATGATGATTCGAATCCCACTTTTTTTATGTTAATGAGTAGCAAACAGGCGGACGACCCATATGATGGTAAATGGTTACCATTACCTATGGACAGCTGCAACACCACGGGTGTTGTTACCGCCATGTTGCTGACCTTAGCAGAGATAGCTGGTTCTCGTTCACTATGCCGGAACTCAAAGGCTCACACTGAACCTATATTTTGCGGCAGTCTAAACCCGAGGGTGATCGCTTACCAGTCGGGTAATAACCCTACCACCAAGCTGTGATGGATCAAGGATTACACGGTTAACCGTCATGACCAAAACGAAAGGTGGGACCAACAATCGCCAGAGCCTCGTCGGTTACTCGGCAGGGTGTACCGCGTGCAGGTGAAGTGGACTTCTGTAACTCAGATGGGTTGTTTTGTTGTACAAATGTAAATACAATTATTTTTAATTTAAAAACACAAGAGCCCTGTAAAGCTCGTTTACAGTGTCATAATACAAAAATGCAACATCATGTAAAATTGCAATTAAGGTTTAATAAAAATAAATGTAGGTGATTATTACGCTGTGTCAGGGCTACGTAATAATGTGTGCACAAAACGCAGTGACCTGTCCCTGGCGATTTCACGGTGCTTCAAGTTTAAAACAACGCTCCACGTCCGCCTCGGCTCTACGCACCGCTATGTACACAGGTACGCGATACATCAAAGAGATAGGGGCCTCGTTCGGGAATCATTTTAAACATTTGGATAACAATGTTAACAAGAGAACAAAGATTATACCGTGATTTTTTGTTGCTGTATATCATAAGCAAAATCGTACATAAATAATACTGGCTGGATTATTTTTGCAGAGTTAGGTAATACCTATTTATTGATCTCTCTTGCATTTTTTCTGAGCTAGCTATGAGACTATATTAGTGCAAACAAGTAATACTTATGAAAAAGTCTTTTAGCGACCTTTTTATTGTAGAGAAATATTATAAACAAGCTAAACATGAGGGAAAACTAGGCATGGTTCATCCCTGCTATCCCTACTGTCAGAGCCTGAGTCAGTACAATGGAAATACGGTTCCTCCGACTTATGGTGATCCCCATTATTATATATTTTTAGTATATAAGTGAAGGAGCTGGTTCTCGATATTGTCCCGTTACTTGGCAGCAACTAGTAATAACTGGTCACATTACTAGCTGGTACATACAATTCCGTTCGTATTTTCGTACTTACTGGTTCTCAGACTGTGAATGAAATATGCAGGCCAAATTTAAAATAAATAAGTCTGGTAGTTTAGAAAAAATGCCAGTGGTAAATGCAGAGATAATGTATGAAACTGATAATTTTTAAGTAAAACTAATTTATAGCTTTCTATCAATTTGTATGCAAATAATATTAATATGAAAAGATAGCATCTTGTTATACGAAATTAGCAGTAATCATGCTCTTATGATGTTTATAAACCTCTAAACATAAGATTATGATTATTTTAATGTAACATATTATGGTCATAATGTTTAGATTTCTCAATTAGTACTATAACTTGTGTTTGAAAAACAGTCATCAGCTAATAAAGTTTTAACGTGTTCAAGAGGTATTAGCGTCGCGCCACTACAAGCGTGTGGAATATTATGAATTTAAATCCCTCACAGGGCAATTAATTATGCGATCCACAAATGATTGCTCCTAGTGTAGGTGTTATGTTTTGTCCGTTAATTGTATGTTAGTAAAATTATCCGCACTACTGGGCAATAAGGGTATTGTGTTTTATTAATAATGTATCACAAAAAAAAAAAAACGCAATAAGTACGTGTAAAAAATGTAATTGCAAATATAAAATTATTACCACAATAGGCCACCATACGTAGCACATATATATTTTGAACAAATTATATAACATCTCAAGTTATGTAATTAACTTTTATCTTATAAATTGAAGTTCTATGCTTCAAGAATGCTAATTAAATAATTTATTAATTTTATAATGGATAAACTGCAACTGCATAATATGGTTCAATTATTAAGATTTATTACAAATTGGAATAATGTACATAATAGAAGATACTGATTACCCCAGAGTATCACGACGAGCAGCGCGGTCGGCCGAGTGACCTACTTTTTATTGTTCAAAGGTGGATGCAACCTTGAAATCACTGATGAAACTTGTTACCAAGAAATACAGACTGTAAGAACTGACTAAGTAGCTGAGCTTAATAAAAGTAATCTGGAAGTTTATCTAAAGTAATACAAGATAATACTTTTTAATGAGAACAACTTGGTAACCTTGCTACGGATAGAATAACTTTTCTAGGTAAATAGTTAACAATAATTTAATATCAGATATTTAATAGCGAGAATCGATTTTATACCAATACTTATACTACTCTCAGATATCGATAAGATATGAGACACTACGAGCTACTAAATGACCTGAACAAAGATGGCTACGTAGTCAATTTTTACGCTGTCGATAAGCCGTAGGTATGGCAGCAAAATCTCTGTATAATCTACTAAAAAATCCTGACCTGCCTTTTTTAGTTCCACGTGGATGAAGTCGCAGGCGTAGCTAGTTTGTTTATAAGGAATATAAAACAGACTACTTAGAATCTACACGATATCTGTCTATAAATACAAAATGAAAGGACAATGAATGATAATACCGAACTAATTGATAACCTTTAAAGTTTACACTATGTATGTTATAAAATTGAAAATATACAATAATCTGGTAATAAAAATAAAAACTTTTAAGATATAAGCAATTATTAGGGCTCAAAATTAAGCCAAGAGAATCAATACAAAGACTATGTAATAAATAATTAGTAGAATTAACATATTAAGTCTTTATATAAAGTTTATCATATAGACAGATTAATAAAAAAAAAAATACCTGCTTGTTATTTATAGTAAAACCTATTTGGGTATAAAAATAAGGAAAGCTTTTGCAAAACATTCACTTTATCCGTTTTCTTTTCCTTTTTGTGTAACACAACTTTTTTCGTCCTCTGTTCGGATCTTGCATAAATATGCGTAACAAATGTATTCATATTATTTATTATTTCGACACAATCACACTTCTAAATGTACATGTATTCAAAGTAATATTTAACTAAACAAAGATTTCTTTTTCTTTTTAATATTTCGAAAAATTATTTATATAAATGAGAATTATAATATTAAATACATAAAATGTTAACTTCTAATCTGGTTAACCTTGCTTTGACCTTTCCAGTTAACACGACCACATCGCCATCTATTGCATTAGAGTAATTTATAGAGCTAAAGCTCTATTATATTTTCTAAGTTGGACCAAACTACACAGAATGTGAAAAATTTCATTGAAATCGGTTAAATATTTTCGAAGTTTATAGGGGACAAACGTCGTGAAACGAGATTTTTCTATCTATGACATAGATATAGATAGAATATATTAATTTAAGGTTGTGTTTTAAGTTTTTTATATCATTCACCAAGTCTTTCAAAATAGGTGCGAATTCTGTAATGACACTCTCATTTTCAGCAAAGTTAAATCATTGTGAAGAAACTATAACTTCTATATGTATTACTATAATGCGTCATATCGTTACGTATAATTAGGTAAAGTTTCAGCCAAAGCGCTAAACCTATCTATGCAGATTAAAAGAAACAAAATATCACGAATTTCACAACGACACTAGCTGTGTCCGAGACTTCGTTCGCGTAAAACTAAAATTTATATAATAATTTTTGCACATTTTTGTTACAGCTTTGCTTTCATATGTGGTAGCATGATGTTAGCTATCTTAAATCCTTCCTCAGTGTTTGAACTACCAAATAAAAATGTATCTTTAATCCAACTGATAGTTATTAAAATTAGCCCGTTGAAACAAACAAATAAACATTTCTGCTATATAATATTAATATAAATATGGAATACTCTAGTTGTTAAAGCAAAAGTTTATCATTTTATAGTTGAAACGAATGACTCTTGAATTATGTATATCTCATAACGCAATAATTAAGTTTCATGAACATTCTGTGGTTTCCGTACAAATATAAAGTACGGTTCAAATAGTAATTATGTCCAAGCCACTGCAGTAATATTCATTTCAATTTCACTCTGTTATTAATTTTTACTAAACAATTTAATGGAGACTGTCATTAAATATCCCAAACGTAGGTTATGCTACGTAAATAACTAATAAGGGTCCTTGTTTTTGTAGGTAGTCAATATCATAGAATATAATATAATCGCAATAAAACCTTACCTTAACCTTACATAAATATATTCACTAAATTTACCTCTAGACTATTTCGTAATCATATAAATATAGAGTAGTATCCATTAAGCATTCTATACTAGTACTTTATGGATAACAAGATTTTTTGCAGCATGTTTTCCTAAATATACATACAAGTTTTCCTATATCATATGTTATTATATCAAGAAAAGCATTTTAATTCCTATAATTCATGAACGTGTCAGAACTTTATACATCCTAGAAAAATCATGACATCGAATTTCTAAACAGTATATTTACACTTATTTATATAGAGAATAGTATTTATATTAAAGTAGACGGAAAACAAATTTCCAAGTAACACTGACGTCGACATGAAATATGTTGTAGAGCAGTGTTTTTTATAATGAGAGCAAACTCGTCGTTTCACTCCCTTTGAAAGTTTTCATCTATGCTGAGATTAACTAAAATTTTTTTGTTCATAATAAAATGGGGCATGTTGAGACCACTTTTGATTACTAATTAAGAGACCTTTACGAGCTTCTAAGAACAAATTTTGGCTTTTAAAATTTTGTAATATAAACTAGGTAAATGATATGTTGAAATACATACTTTAAAAAGTAGGTTATATTATATAACATAATATTTAGTCTGATTTGATTATAAAACTTATTATGTTTTAATAGAAAGGACATCACAGTTAATTGAATAATTAATTATCATTTCAAAATTGTTTCACAATAAACAGATGAAACCGCGAATTTAGCTTCCACAGCTAAATATAATTTTATAGGTCAGACTATAACTAAAAGCAGATAGGTCGTAAAATTCAGGTTAAGTTGGGTTCTGATCATATGAATTAGGTACGTTAAGCTAAGAGGAGGAGAGTCGGCTATATGCTATCTATAGGGAGAAGAAAAAGTCGTTACAGGAGGCCGTCAGCAAGACCAAGGAGAAATTTTGGGGAGAATTTCTTAGGAAACTGGAGAGGGATTCATGGAGGCGCCGTTATCGATGGCCATTAAGAAGTTTCGAGGCCAAGGACCCCGTTGACGGAATCACTTAGGCCGGACATGCTGAGTAGGGTAGTGGAGGATCTTTTTCCCTCATCACCTGAACTGTCCCTGCCCTCAATGCTGCCTTCTTCTAGCGTAAGGATATAAAGGATGTGCTTGATGCCCATCCCGTAACGGAGGATGAAATGGCGGCAGTAGTCGAGCGTCTGCGGTCAAAAAAAAGGGCACTAGGTCCGGACGGTATTCCAAGGCGCGTTTTGGGTCTTGCCCTTAAATATCTAGGTGACGAACTTCGGGGACTGTTTAGGCGCTGTTTAGCGGTTGAACAGTTCCCGAAAATGTAGAAGGAAGGCCGTTTGTGTCTCCTGGCTAAGGTAGGTCGTCCCCCGGACTGCCCCTCTGCGTACCGGCCTCTTGTGTTGCTAGACGACATGGGTAAAATGCTAGAAAGGATTGTCGCCTCCCGTGTCGTTCGGCACATAAGAGAGGTTGGGCCGGATTTTTCGGAGGAGCAGTTCAGCTTGAGGGTTGGGCGGTCAGCGATTAACACGCTCATGACCCTGAAGCGGCTGTCTGCAGAGGCGATAGGCAAAGGGGAAAAGGTGGTGGCGGTATCGGTGGATATAGATAATGCCTTCAACAGCCTACCGTATGGAGTAGTACAAGAGGCACTTCGGCTTTATCGGGTGCTCCTGTACCTGCGAAGGCTGTTGAGGGCTTACCCGCAGGATAGAATTGTCTCATATGTGGACAGTCGGAGAGAAATTGTGCGACGCCAGAATAAATGTGGGTTTCCACAGGGGTCGGTTCTTGGACCGCTCCTGTGGAACATGGGTTACAAGTGGGTGCTTCGTGGGGCACTCCCGGCGGGGGTGTGCATTATCTGAAGAAGTATCTGGGCCTAGCACTAGACGGGCGCTGGAACTTTGAGCCCCATTTCAGAGGACTAGCGCTGCGCATCATAATGGCGGCAGGGGCGCTGGCACGATTACTTCCAAATGTTGGAGGTCTCAGTATGGGTTGTCGGAAACTCTATGGAGGGGTCGTTCGGAGTATGGCAATGTATGGAGCACCAGTATGAGCGGATTCTCTCAGTGTCGACAATAAACGCATGTTTAATGCGATGCAAATAACTATAGCACTGAGGGCTGCTCGTGGGTATCGTACCGTTTCCGTAGCGGTGGCTTGTTTGTTGGCGGGCTTTCCACATTGGGAACTTGAGGCTGGTGCATTCGCTGCCACTTACCAGTTTACGGCAGTGAGAAAGTTGCAAGAGGGGGAGCCTCTGTATCCGGGAGAGATAATCCGCTTCCGTCGAGATGCAGAGATGAAAGTGCTTCGGCGATGGAGTGATACTTTGGCGGGTGCACATTACGGCATTTGGACTAAACATGCTATTCGCCCGGTCCTCAAGCAGTGGGTTGGACGGAAGCATAGCTCCCTTATATTTCGCTTGTACAGGTGCTGACGAATCATGGATGTTTTGAGCTATACCTGTGCTGGGTGGTACGTAGGAAGCCTACGCTGGTTTGCCATGACTGTGGAGCTGACGTGAACACGATGCAGCATGTGTTGCAAGAGTGCGTGGCATGGACGTCGCAACGTCGCGCTCTAATGGTAGAAATTGGGTAGGATCTGTCATTGCCAATTGTGTTGAAAGCTATGCTCGGCAGTGAGAGGGCATGGCATGCAATGGTCTCTTTCTGTGAGCATACCATCTCACGACATGACAGTAACCCCTCACGTCAAAGGCGAGTAGGCGGAAGGAGAAGGCGGTATGATAATACCCCTGTTCTTTCACCGTAGTCCGACCAAACACCACCACTGGTGTGCTTGTCGGAAATGACTTGATTAGACTATCAAGCTGCTGGACGAGGCCCGGCTTAACATTAGGCTGGGCCGACCGCTGGGGTAGCGCGGTGAATGCGTGGCCTGATCCCGTGTTACTCCGAGAAAGCGGAGGACGGTATTGTGGTGTTTTAGTGGGTATTCCCGGCAACTAGCACCAGGCGAGTCCCACATACGCCTCCCTGCCCATCAGGGAGGGGATGCGTAAATGCATTTCCCCAGGTAAAAAAAGGAAAGTTACGCGTGGGCACACTAAATTAACGAGATAAATATAGTATTCAAAACTAAATTAAATAAACATACTATATTAGATTCGCGTTTAGGTTTGCTTTTATACCTTTAATAAAAACCTTAAATATTTTAACATATGTAACATAATACATTTATAACATAATACATAACATAAGTGCAACGTCTAAATCACCGTCTTCCCTTCTTCGTATGATATTGGGTCCTTCGAAAGAAGTGTGAAGAGGTATGCATGACAGCGGTGACTGGCAGTGAATTTTGGTCCAGTGTCAGTTGTTGATTTGCCTGGCATTGTACTTAACATCAGGTACAGTACTGTCACTTTGTAGCTACATAAAAAAATGTTATGTATTTAAGTAAAGTTGTAATTCAACCTTATATATCAGTTTGGAATGCCTATATTATTCACTATTTTATTAATCTTCATACGATTAAATTTAAAAAATTGTCAGAAATATATTAGATATTCAGAGACGAGGTGGCGTAAGTCTACTGAAAGGATTATCTCTGAAATAAAGCTCCTGGAATATATATACAAGAACTTGGTGACATACATTGTTGCCCAGAAATGTATTGGGTACTACTCTAACAGAAGCATGTTATTGTTTTCACGTCAAGATTCCGTTCACAAGAAAGCTCGGGCTCGTATTGACTACTACAACCCCTAAGCATAGAGGATTTAAACGTATGACCGAAGCCGCTATATCCTAATTGCTTTAAACTGCTGCTATATTAACAATATTGTAACAATTATAATGACCTGATTGTGAATGTAATCTAGTTTTAGAATTTGATGAATTAACATCTGATTTCTTAGGTTTACGCGAATGTATTATTAACATCTGATATTAAATAATGATCTGGCAAGTTAAAAGTCTCTTTTTAGCTGAAATAACAGATAAATTGTTAAATTAACTATAACGGTTCGTTCATTGTTGGTATAATCTAAAACCTTTGGAATTTGAATGTTGCGTCAAATAATGCGTATTGAAATTATTACGACAAAGATTTTTAATCATCTTATAGGCTGACTTATAAATAACCATATGTAGTCAGAGATGATTATAAGAACCTTGAGAAATAACTAGCTCTTAAGTATGGTTGTCAAGAACATGATTAAGGTTAAGAAAACAAGGATGGAAATATTTGTTACCACCTCGTTACAATTTTCTCTTAAAGTTTCCATTTTACCGAATACTCAGGCTTGTTTTGATTACATATGCAACTACGATGAAATACATTTTTATTATGTAATAATACTAGTATTTTTATACATCTCATTTTCACCAAGAAGTGTGTAAGGTAACCCTCGTCTCTGGCAGTATGCAGAGCAGCGATGGTGTCTTTAAGTACTTCGTAAGTACGTAGTCTTTTGTGAAGTAATGGATACTTTACCGAACTTAATAGCCCTGACTATGATGATCTGGAAACGCTATCTATGTTTAGATTAAAACTGAAGGTTAGTTATTTAACTGCGATCTTCTGTAAGGTTTACAGTGGGACTGCCTAAAGTGTAGAAAAATCTGTAAAAGCAGGAATCTCTTCGGGTTCTTAAATAAATATATTTTCAAGACCTATATACTGTACATTTTTAATACCCGTTTTATCATTTATACTGAATAGGATATCGTCGTTTCAACACAATATCTGCTATGTGCACCTTCTTGAGGTTTCGACATTTTATCTATTATGATTATTCTTCAACTACATCCCTACTAATATTATAAATGTAAATGTAAGTTTGTTTGTTACGCTTTCACGCGAAAACTACTTAACCGATCATCATGAAACTTTGTACACATATTCTTGGAGGTATTAGACAACATAGGCTACTAAAAAAAAAAAATACGAAAGATAAAACATTCCAATGCGAGCGATGCCGCGGGTAAAAGCTAGTTTTTATATAAGATAATTGCTATAGATAGAACATTCCTAGAACTGAACACAGCATCAGCCAGAATATTGTCAAATAAAAACTGGTATTTTTTCAATATATATAAATATTGTGCTTTTTCCACATAACAGATATTAGCTTGATAACGATTATATGGTAAGAATTTAAAAAGAAAATCATCTTGGTCGGTGAATCTGATCACTATTTTACAAATACATATGATATGGAGGTACTGATCCTTCTTGTTAAGTACACATGCTAGTTACTGTGCTAAAACGAGTGCAATAAAAATCAGTATCCTCAGTTTAACGAGCGTGTTACGGCCCTTAACATAACCGTTAATCCGGCCTTTAGGCTTTCAACAGCTTCCCCTCGCGTCGAAACGACGATTTCATTAACATATCTCGTTGTTGTCTCTTTAAATGTAGGTTAGATAGTAAAATAAGGTGACGAGTGAGCAAAATTTATTTTATATGTTGAAGAGTCTTCATAATATGTTCGAGCAGGAAATTGTAACCGTTGAAGGTATTAATATAAACGTGTTCGTATATCATGGAGACATGCTTTTTAGATACTTGCTTATAAAAAAAATAGTAGCTCATTGCTAGGTAGAACCTCTAGTAACTTCTCGGGTGAGGGCCACATACCCCTCTCAGTCCCCCCGGGCTGGAAGGGGATGCGTAAATGCGTTTCCCCGCATTAAAAAAAGGTAGAAACCTCTTCCCTAAGGAAGGCACGGGCTTAATCTTCATGCTAGCCTACAAGAATAATCTTATAGATATATGCGCTAATATGTACGCTAATTATTTCCATATTTACAATAATATTTCTCAAGTTCCTTGATTCAAATACAATGTTTTCTTTCACCGTTAGTCGATATTGTTATCAATTGAAATTAGTAAATGTAAGTACATTCAGAAAAAAGTGTTAGTATATCCCGGGGTCCGTATCTGCGATCATTTAATCTACATTCTGGTATTCAAAATCATTTGTCTACCACGATTTTTTTACTAAGTCTTTTCTAAAGTTTTCGCGGGCGGCAGTGTTTGAAGGTTTTCGAAAAGTCGACTGTCGTCTAATATTAATTTGAGACGAATTTATGCTTGATGGTGTGTAGCTAAGTAGTAGAATATTTACATATTTGTGATAAATATCAAATTTATGAAGCAATAGTTTTCTTAAAACGTGCTGAAATGGATCTACTCATAATCCGCTCCACGTTTAAAGACGGTAACAAGAAATAAACAATTCAAATTGTATAACAGGTGTAAAAAATGAGAGCAAATTTAATTAGCAGAATGAAATCAGTAAACCGACACAGGTTTGTATGGACATAGAGATAGCTTCTTTTAATTAACGTTAACTGCCTTTTGTCAGCAACCCGGTACTCATTATTATTGAGAGCCATTTACATAGGCTGTATTATTTTCCTGTATGTTTATTTTACAAATTACTTAAATTTACTGTATTGCCCGCTAAAAAGTAACTAAGGAAGGAGATATTTTACAATTTCAGTTTATGTTAAATTGGATGCATGTTTTAATAAACAAAATGTGACTTCATCTAACGATCGTAGGTTTGCTTCTTCAAAACAAGTCCTAACAACAACAATAAGTACGAATAACACGAACTAAAAACAAAACTAAACTAAAAACAAGAACTTATAACAAGAGGTTGTTTATTTTAATACCCAAGAATTTAAAAGGGTATATAATTCCAATTAGAAAACTTTTTGTCGATCCCGTGAAGACAGGAAATTTGATATCTAAAACACAAGTCGACTGTATAGACTAAAAAATATTCTGGAAATAGTAATTTTACTTGTCTATCATATTTGAGAGTTTTATTACTGTTTCAATCATATTTTCTGGACATTTAAAAGAATTATTCTGTGTATTTAGAGGGATATTTTTTATAGTTTTTTTTTTTTTTTTATAAATAGTAGGGTGACGATATTACACCCGCTATTTACATTTTACAGAAGTAACAACACTTGGGATATGGTGGTCGCAATGTTTTTGAAGATTTTTATAGATATACTTGGAGTAGTCCCAATAATGTAATATATATACTTGTAATGATTCGCTTTAATATGTTTTATCCAAATAGTCTATTATCTATCTATTATTCATGGGTTATTGTTTCATTACTACATTTATTTCATAAGGAAACCCGAAGGTTTTCTTATAACTTGCTATATCGATGTCAAGTGTTATATAATTTTATAGAATATTATAATGCATGCGCTTTGCAATTTGATATTTCGAACGAAGAAGACATCTAATTGAATAGACAAAAGAATTTGGCCGTGAATCAAAATCAGGAGTCAGAGGTGTACGGACTTGCCGAAAAATTCTACTATCGAGGTTATTAAAAAATTCAGTCCTACGATACCAATTGGCCTTGGTGAACCAAAAAAAGGGTTCGGAGACATCGGGCGTTAAGAAAAAAACGTCAGTCTGCAATAAGATACCGATCTACAATATTATTTTTTATTACACAAATATACATATATTTACATATATATTATATGGATGTTGACAACAATATGGGTATGATATCTTAAAAGTGGGAATTAAATACACGAAGGTTCCTCTGGACAGTACCCGACACAGGACGAGCGCCTTGCCAGAGAGGATCCTACATACCTACGTTACTTGGATTAAAATAGCAGATTAATATTCGTTATAGTGTTTTTTATTAATTATTGTAAAGAAACCTTCGGGTAATATAGGTAAGCTATCGCATTTTCGAATTTAATTTCGTATCATTTACTAATACCTTTATCTAAATTAAATTAATTGCCCACGCGACGCAGTTTATAGAAAACCTATTAATAAACTTTTGTCGAGTTCTAAGTCTGTATAGAATTTCCAAAGTTCTTTAAGGTAGAAGGTTCAATGCTAACAATGCATTTCTCACAACAATATAATAGTGATGCTTCATATGTCACAAGCATCTCTAAGCTACGGTAATCAATAAATATTGCGCAGGCTGTAAGCTTACTTGCCAAATTAGTTGTCAAGAAAATTAAAACATTATAAAATATATTTTACACATTAATTACACATAATATTATTTATGAAACATATTTTCTTTTTCAAAACTTGCAATTAAAATATATCTTGTTGTACTTTTGACTTTTATAATACTACTAGCTGTTGCCCGTAGCTTCGCTCATGTCAATGTAGAATTATTTATTTTCTGTTTCTAGGAAACTTTATTTCTTTTTTCAATAAAAGACAATCTTAGCGCTTTTCTATAAGCTTGGAAATGTATAAACAAAATATGATAATGGTTGGTTAAATAGTTAAGGTGTGAAAGCGGAACAAACAAACTTACGTTAGCATTTATAACGTTAGAATAATATATATTAGCATCTAACAAACCAGTTACTAAAATCAAGGTAGATAATATATCTATAATAAGATTGAACTGATTTTACGATCACACGCTGTTGACGGAGGGAACACGTACGATGTCGAGGGAATTAGCTAGTTTTATTCATATAGATACCGCTGGGATGCTGGATGATAATGCTTTATTGCATTAAAATTGCTAGTTTATTTAATGAGCAATAAAGTATTTATATAATGATACAAATAACTATTGGAGTTATTTTAAAGCGTAAGTACATACTCTTTTCGGGACTTAATCAAAGAGTATCGACATTCACCCTGAACTTTCAGCGATGGATTATAGAAGGATATTTTCTAATGTCCGGCTGACTAGTGCCTTTAGCAAGTTGTGTTTTTTTCTACTATTGCTAGCGTATAGACAGAACAAAAAAAGTATAAAAACATGATGTTTTTACTAGCAGCTGTAAAATAAACGTCAAGTTCTGTTTCAAATGTGTGTTTAAAAGTTGAGTAACGTGGTTGATTTACTGTATAGTGTATTTAAGGTATTCCTAAAGCATTATGGCCACAATCTCCCCTGATGTTAAATGGCGATGTCGCGCAAGATAGTACACACGCTAAGCCTAGTGGAGAGACTGGCTTCGAAGTGCTATTGGAACACACCTATTGGTATTTGGTGGCAGATTTTTAACCTGAGCGTGGTAGCTAGCCAGGCGAGCATAATAAAAAACCTTATCACCATGCTATGGTTTCATCACGATGTTTTCCTTCACCGAAAGCTCAAGTTAACTGTAGGTGAATTCAAACTCACGTCCCTTGACGCAGCGTCCGTACACATTACCAACTGAGCTATCATCGTTTCAAATTCAAATTTCTTATATATTTTGTTTTTTCTTTTCGCGAAAAGTTTCTTGCACAAAAAGTTAATTTTACCACAAGTTCGAAATTTCTTGCTATGTGTATAAGTGATAAGTGTATTCCGGCAGTTGCATTTGAGAGCTACGTTTCTTGCTAGGCTTATTGTATTGGTATGTTCAGGCTCATCGACACTTAGCATCAAGAGAGATTGTTGCTCTACACCTGTAAATAATATATATATAAAATATTTTTGCTCAACATGAGTGGGAATAATGAATATATCAAACAAACCTAATTAATAACCATTTTCGTAGATATATCTATAAACAACAATAGCTTTAGTTTCTCGTCATGAATTAAATTAACAAATGAAATCACTGCAAATTATTAAGGGCCCTAAATAATTTGCTCTCGGCATTCCTAAAGTAAATCTCGACCCTCTCATAGGAATCTTTACGCAGTTATTTAAACCACATAGAAATACATGAAAAGTC
Source organism: Actias luna (assembly GCA_039707435.1). Taxonomy (NCBI): domain Eukaryota; kingdom Metazoa; phylum Arthropoda; class Insecta; order Lepidoptera; family Saturniidae; genus Actias; species Actias luna. Next base: position 6,639,924 of record JAZHAC010000002.1, on the reverse strand, counting down.
TAATTATGTGGCATGTAGTTGTACCTAATATATAAAAATTACTTTTTGTTAGGAGATTTTTATAAGAAAAAATTCTATATAGTTATAATTAGCTAAGGCTTATCATTATCTATGCGAAAGTGAGTTTGTTTGTTTGTTATGCTTTTACGCCTAAATTGCTGAACCGATTATGATGAATTTTGGTATAGTGAAAGATGGGAACCTGGAGACGGTGATTGGCTACTTTTTCTCGCAAAAACTTATTGGAAGAGGGGTAAAGAGAGATAAACTTTGTATGAAAGTTTTTAGTACGTATTTTGATTCGTTTGAATAAATTAATATCAACGCGAGCGAAGTCACAGGTAAAAACAAGCAAAAAGGTATTTACAATATTAGAGTCACATTTTGGGCTTTTCTCGGGTTCACGTTCCAATAAGTATGACTCTCAACAACTCAATAAATTTTGTACTCAAATGTATTGCAAACCTTTCCACAAAAATTGCCAACGCGAAATAACCTACTTCAACGATACTATATTTTTAGGTTGTAAGCGAAAATATCTCCGTAGTATTGTCTGGATGATATGAGTTTAAAATATTTTAATTAGTTTTGATGCATAAGGATATTTCTATGTAACCATCATGTTAGCATATATGCTAGATTGTTTGGTTACCATCTTCAGGGTGAAAATATGTTACCAAGAACGTTTGAGTATTACCGGTTCAATTACAATTATCAGTGCCACAATCTTTGAAAATAAATTGAGATTCTCGCAAAAGGTAACTTATAGATTTTGTAAAAGAATAGTTTAACTTCAATAATATGATTATGACCAATATAATAACTGGTGCATTAAAAGAAGGTTCATGGTGTTATTAATTTAGTAATGAAGTGTAATATATGTGATAGAATGGCGTGAAATATATAAAGGTAAAAATCAATTTAATAAAATATAACAAACTCCGGTCGTAAAGGTTTCTTTTTATGTAGATAGCTATACGAAAACTATGCGTTTAATGTTTATCCGTTTATATGTTGTTTTTATATTTTTCTGTATACTCACTCGGCCATTCTATACATTTATATCTGTACTATACATTCTATATCTTTTGTCAAGGTTTATTATATCTGGTGGAGTGGAATCAGTGTTAAGTTATATGAAATATGACTTATTTCAAGTTCCTATAAAGTCTTATATTTATTCTGCCTAAACATACTTTTTACATTAAACTATGCCATAGTTAAATTTAAGCTCCCTGAATAATATAGATCTGCATATACACTTTTATTCTATGTTTTTTAAGTTTCTCTTAATGTTTCGTGACGCTGTGACCCTAGATAGTACTACGGTATATCTTGCAGAGAAACTGGCTCGTAAATGGACCTGAAAGAATACCTTTACTTGCTGAGAATATAATTTGTAACAGAAGGTGTAAATAAGCCACGCTTTAGAAAATGTTTTAATATCATACTTTGGATTCACCTCGACATATTTCTTCATCTAAAACTTAGGTTCAGTTCAAAGATCCTAACTTGCCTAACAGCCAGGAATGAGGTATTCGCATCAATCATTGTATTGTTTCATCAACTTTTGTTATAATTGTTAAAAAAACTGACTAGTTTTATAGTAACGGAAGTTAAATTCTTAAACATTGATATCTAAATAATTTTAGTAAATGCTTATTATTATTATTTCCGTTGATGTAAATGTATAGCAAAGTTAATATAAGAACCGTAGGTAGTTGTGCTTTCAAATTCAATTAGTAAGTTGTAACTGAGAAGTTAATTCATTCTGGATTTGTTTATCTTATTATGAAGTTGAATTTAAATAATAGGTAGTATCTATTTGGAAGGTGTGGCAGACTTATTATTATAGAAATACTAGCTGGAAGCTGGGAAACCCTTTCTAGGTGTTCATAACTCAACCATAGCGTGATTTATCAAGATAGAAACTATCTTATCTCTCAAGTTGGACGAGGCAAAACACATTTATGTACAAAAATTCATTGCAATTTGTTATGCGGTAAAGTGGCAGAACATCATGACACGGCATTTTTATATATAAATGAGATATTATCAGATAGGCACAATACTCTTAGAGAAGCTTGATCCTTAAATATAATAAAGATTGCTTTAGACTTTTACTAAACAAACATTTTCATATGAATTCTATACCTCATTTTAAACAAGGAGATCCCAAGTAGGGCGTAAATTACACAGGCGATCGTTCGTAAAAAGCTTAAGTTCGATCCTACTTGTGTTAGGACCAGAACATGAAAAAAGTCTGATTTTTGGGCATAAAATCTGTTTGTTTTTACTTTTTCACTACATGTAGTGTAAAAGCTTACTACATTATTGCTGGAACTGACTTTCAATATACTACACACACAAATACACACACACACAGCCTGTGGGGAAATGCATTTATGCATCCCCTCTCAGCCCGGGGGGACTAAGAGGGGTATGTGGGACTCACCCGGCGCTAATACTACTAAAACTAATACCTACTAAAACACCACGGCCATCTGTAGCTTTCCCGGGGTAACGCGGGTTCGTGCATGCAATCACAGCGTCACCCCAGCGACCGGCCCGGCCTGATGGAAAGCCGGGCCCGATCCGGGCAGCCTAGTGAGCTGCCCTTGCAGTCGTCCGGGCACACACACAGCCTACACGGAGGAATAAATCTCCAAAAGTGGCATTACCCATAGAAATATTTTTCCATTCCAATCCCTAGGATTTTAGTTTTGAAACACATTAATATATGTTTAATTAACTATATTGACGAGTATTAATGCCGAATTTTAATTGTTTAATAGATGAAAAATATATTTTCTGATTGACATTGAAACAAAAATGTTGTTTTATTTTTATTATTTTATTTCTTATTTAGCCTCTGCGTGCACCTGTCCGAAGATTTCCCTGGGTGTGTTGAACCCCAACCTCAGTAAAGGGGGCCCCTAAATAGGTTTGGACCTTACCGGGATTAGATAATGATTGTGAAAGCTTCGTCCTTAGGATTTTAGTTAGAAAGAATCTGACAAAATCTATGCTTTTGCTGCCCGGCGAATGGTGGATATCTTATGTAAGATCTTTCTACGAAAAAAAAAGGAAGAAAACACGGAAAGTACACATTATTGATAGGATAATAATATAACACTAATAAAAAGTAAATGTAAGCCATTACTCGACCACTCAGGTAGTGTATTCAGGTCGGCTTCTTAGAGGACCGATAGCGGTAGAGGCCGGAAGTGCTTGTCATTTTCTTTAACATTGATAAGGGTGGCGGGCTCTTTCAAAATTTCATCGTTTCTTTGGTCAAATTTTCAAGAGCCTTTGAGATGTATAAGCTACAAGAGAAATGACTGTTATTAAAGAGAAAAATATATACTGTTCACGTCTAAAGGGTTGAAATAGTGAGCTTTACAGGGTCTATCTTATATTTCTTTTAGTATGTATCGATAGATTTATGGGACTGGTGAACCTACTATTAGACTTCATAAATGTACTTATCTGCGAAATTCATTAGAAGTATAATCCAAATGTACAATGTAAAAGTGCAGTAGATTATCGAATGCCTGCGGAACACTAAAATCTGTGTAAATAAAAATTAATGTTTCTTTATATATTGGCTTTTTATCCGGCTCTAAACTACCTATTGTGATAACATTTCATTGAGTTATTTTGTATATATAAACATAGACATTTGCATGGAATCTTCCTGGTCCAAAAAATAACACTTTTCTGTTTCCGTGGCATTGTAACACACGCCGAATCTTGATAGTTTCATATAAAACTAACTCCATGACCTGTTAAATTTAAGAAAACTGTGTTAAACTGAATCTGTACTGAACAATGACAAAGTAATTAAGTTACCTAGAAAACGTGATTTTGCAAGGAGCGATAGATTAAAATACTACTCAGCCAAAGAAATTTACTTTGATGTCAACAAAACTATTACAGAGCTACAAAGGAAAAATATCTCTTCGTTATTTTACACAAGTCAAAAATAACTTGTTACGAACGGTGCTCGCAACGTCTTCACGTGTAACTAAAAATTATTTAATAATTTTGTGCCGTATTTGTAACTTTTATAAAGCTTTGTTTCTATTGTAGATAGCTTGCAGTTAAATAGCTTAAAGCCTTGTTCCATAACTGCAATATTCAATTCAAACGGAAATTCATGGCACTAACAAGATATAACTATATAACTATATACTATATAAGATGTAACTCGGTTTTGGTCGATTACCCGCGATACAGTTTTATTTTCTAGTGTGGGGATCAACAGATCATCTGTATGCATTGTGTTCTTAATTTATGTTAAATAAACAATTTTTAATTTTCATTTTTCAGTTTTCGAAATCCGACTGGTAGATCCTAAGATTAGCGCGTTCATACAAACAAACTTCTCCGCTTTATAATGTTACTGTAGATACATTGAAAAAGTATGGTAAATAGTTGTGCAGAGCTCTTGTTGAAGATCACTACCATAATGTTTTAGTGCGAAGGGTGTAGTTTAAGATCTTCAGGAGTAGAAACTCGAATGCCTTGCCTCAAAAGTCTTTGGTCATTTTGAACTTGCTTCTAATTAGTATCAAACGGAAATGACTATTCAACGATATTCGAAGTGCATATTCACTTATTATTTTATTAGATGACCTGGTGAACTTCATATCACCTAAAATCGATGTTCTTCATTCTTGATAAAACTCAAAAAGGGTTTGACGGGTTTGTTTTTTTTTTTAATTTTCATTAGGTATAATCAATCCTAATCAAACTTCCAACTTCAATTCGTTGAGATCAATAGAACTGGCTATATCTAATATCGTTGCCATTTTTCATTTATTTTGGTTATTGAGTTAAACTTATTTATAACTACAATGAATTAGATGTCTTTTAATTATATGAAATTGAAATAAAGTTGGTTTCGAACCCACATCCCTTGACACGGCGTCCGTACGCACAACCAATTGAATGATCATCGCTTCATATTATGAGATTGAAAAAAAAACATCTGTCGGTTTTTTTTTCAAACCTTGTCCTTAGAGTAACGTATACAATAATAAAGAATTATTTAATTTGGTACAGTCGTTCGGTAGTTATGCTCGTACATACATTACGTCGATTAATATATATCTAGAGATTACGTATTTTTAGTTTATCTATTATTATTACGGGTATATCGGATCATACAAAGTTTATTATGGCGAAATCAGATTTTAACCTAATAATTCCTTCAATACTATATTGCCAGTACGTCGACTTATCGAGGATTTTCATGCGGTAGAAGTATTTTTAACGTTGATGTTCACTTTACTCTAGAGAATGCTACATAAAACATTATTTACATGAAAACTAATGACCTCTAGTCCACGCCGACATGACAATTACAGATATTACTAGGAATTGCTGTCGGTGCAAGTTACATCCTAGTAGCAGTCACAATTTTTGCCGTTATTATCTTATTTGTTACACAAATTTTTAACAATAAAACTTACATCGTTACCTTCTGATACATCCAAATGACGCAACGGCATTACTATTAGTAATTATTTTTAATTATAGCATACTTTTTTACTTTTATTCGCGTTTTTTTTGTATTCTTTAAAGGCTTAACGTTATGGCCACAAACTCAACTGATGTTAAGTGACGATGTGGCCTAAAATGATGAGCACGAAGCCTAGTGGAGGAACTGGCTCCCTAGTGTAGCTGCCTGAAAAAACTTACAAATATTTGGCAGCAGATTTTCAATTTGAGGATAGTACCTAGCCAGGTGGGTATTAGAAAAAGCCATACCACCATGCTATGGTTTCATCACGATGTTTTTCTTCACCACAAGCTCAGATTCATTGTAGGGATTCGAACTTATGTACGTCCTTTTATGCGGTGTTCGTACAAACTACTAACTGGGCCATCATCGCTTCAAAAATCGCGTCGTACTCTTCGTACGCTCTTAACATTATGTACTCTTCGGGGCGCTTGGAAACTATATCTTTATTAATTTTAGCATAATCCTTATTGAGTAGTACTAGTATTTCTCTGTCTTTCATTCCCTCATAATTTTTACTTTGAAAAGCAGTTATAAAACACCTTATCAATTAGATCGTTGCTTGTAACGATATTTTCTGGCAATTCAATTTCTTCCACTGTATTTAATGGCAGTTCATCGCTACCTTAATTAAGTTAATAAACAGAAAATTCTCGTTGCTCCGTGACAAGACGGTTATTGTCTTCAAGTTTAAAAGTCTTTAAATAATTCCATAACAAACATTTATAATATAAATATTCAATAGCTGAGATCGATATAAAAAGGCATATAAAAAGGCATTTCTAAAGGAATTTCTATTGATTCAACTTAAAACACGTTTCTCAGGGAAATCCAAAAAATTAAAATCGATCTACAAAACCTTAAATAGTCCTAACGAGTGATATGTAATATCTGTTACATATCAACACTCTTGTATATTGGTAAATAGTTTCTTTGTTCTTCTAATCAGTGGGTTGGTGGTGTAGTGGGTGTCCATGGGCGGCGGTGATCAGTCACCATCAGGTGACACACTAGCTCGTTTGCAAAAAAAATTGATAATGTCATATAGCGTGTCAACTAAATAGAAATTTCATAAAGCGCCACCTTACATTTTTTTACGATTAGTACGGACATGTTGTTTTAAAAAATATTAAAAAAAATTTTTTTGTATACAATTTCGTTTTATATGAAATAAAAAGCAAAAACCTATCTAAATACAAACTTCATCCAAATTGTTAAAACTGTTTCCGACTTGCCCAAAATTTATTTACAATAATTGCTTACTTAATAGTACCATATATAGATAAAGCTAATATATGCATATTATGGCTATTTAAAAATCTTTGCTTTTGCAACTGTACCTAAGATTGCAGTTCTGTTAACATGAACATCACATTTAAAAGAGTAATTATTTATCCTAAAATTACATAAGGCTGGTATGTATTTTTTAGATATTAAAGATCCGTCAGACATTCTGTATTTTTCAGCATTTAATAATTCGTGTATATTGACAACTACAGGCTAATTTCGGAGTTTTATGGTATCATATGTATTGTTTATATATATGTATAGTTAATGATCCGGCAGTAATCCATTTTTTTTACATTTAATGTATGACATCTATCGACAAATTTAGGAGTTTGTTAATTACACTTACCTGTACAAAAACGAAAACTGTATTGGTAGAAAAATATGAATATACGGTGCTAGAAAAAATATAAATATACACTTGTAAAGGTTCAGTATAAAGTCAAAACTAACTTATATTTTTAGATAGCGAACAAACAAACTTGTAACAAAATTTGTGCAGAGGTTTGTTTAGTACAAATTTTTAACTTTTTTCTTTATCCCGCAGGAACCCTATCGTTTTATGGAATAAAAAGCATCTTAAATGTTGATCCGTAATACTAGCTACCGCCTTGCTAAATTTTATTGAAATGTATCCAGTAGTTTCAGAGTGATGTGTGCTCAACGGGACACAGATAGACAGACAAAAATGGGAAAAAACATATTTTCACTCTCTGTATCGAAAACAAAGTAACCTCGTATGAAAATTAAAAAAAAAGAATGTGCAGACTTTCTACCATTACAGTTTTATTGTATGTATAGATTGTAAAATCTGTACCCTTTATCGGTCTATATCGTCGGATAAAATCTATTATACTATGAAAATATAAACAATATATAAATGTATATTCAATATAATTATCAAGCACAATATATGTACCATATACGATTTTACCAAACGACTGAACAATTTTATACACATATTGAGAAAGTTTCCGAAGTAATAATACTCATATAATTGTTTCGAATTTCTGAAACATTACTTGCTTGCTGTATATTCGGTATCATATGCGATTGGTTAAACGTTTAATGATCATAAAGGTATTGAAACTTATACGTATAAGTTGGTAAAAGTTTTTGAATCTGTAATGAAATTATAATGTTCATAACATAAGATAAAGCAAATTTTAATTATGATAAAATATTAAGAAGTATTAACAATAATATTTTATTATGAGGTTTTCAATATTTCTTGATTTGATTCTATCAAACCTGTCAATCAATATTACGGGATCCTTTTATTATAACTTTCACCAACTTAGATTTTACTGATAATGCAGTAATGTCATGATATTCCTTACATATATCCTTACATGCTACTAAGATCATTATGTTAAAATAATACCATCACATGTAATTGGCAGTATGATACTTTTTTTCATATGCTTTAATACTAAAAAATAATTAAGTAGAATATAGTTTAAAAAAATTAAAAGTACAAAATAATCTTTAATTATGAAGAGTTTATTCTACAGCTGTATATACCGATTTTATTGTAAAAATAATGCCTAGGGTGCCTTACATCAAATGCAATAATAGTTCACTGGTTTACATTTATAAAAGTGAAGTTGAAACAGAAACATTCGCAGAAAAAGCCTTAAGCTTTTTTAAATAAAATTCATATTTACTAAACATTTTTTTTTCTAATTTAACTTATTTCATGTCTGCAGATTAAAACCATAGCATGTATTAACGTCTTTTTCTAAATTTGCGTGTTTTAATTTGTTAATTTGACTAGGTAACACTATTGCCAAACCGTGGCGATAATATATTCCTGTAATATATGTACTATTTGTATACAGACCAAATTTACAATTGTTGGTTAGTGTGGCGACTAGGACCGTACCTTTCTTTTGGAAAAGGTTTTCAGATGAGACATCATATAGGTTATTTCTAAGTTGGTATTATTAATATATTATACTTTATAAGTATATTTCTGAGATTAATTATTGTAATGAGACTATAATCGGAGTCGTTGAAAAAAATTCAATAATGGTACCTCCGCATCTAAAAGAAGAAAAAAAGAAGCCAAATTTATTACAGGAAAGTATGTATATATGTATAATATATGCCGTAAATTAAATAAGACTATAATACAAACACGTTCAAGTGTTCAAGAGTTCAAGTCGTTCTTATTTTTTTATTATGTGAAGACATTGTTTTTGTGAAGAAGTTTGTGCAAAACCAGTACAAACTTATTATATAAGAACATGTTAAGCATTATTTTATTGGACATCATAAAACGTGACTACAATACATGTCATTTTTTATAGTAATTTTTTTGTTTTATTCCTTTTTTTTTATTTGCCATAATTTTTGCTTCTCTAATACACAAAATAAACGAATACTATACAGGATGCGTCACATAGAAATATTATGGTGTAAAAAACAGACTTCTCCAATACTCAACACCTGAAGCCGTGAAATCCGGAGATTATTGAAAAATGATCCCCGAGCCTTTTCTCGAATTGGTTTCCAATTCGATAGAATACCTCGTCAATCCCTTAAGCAGGGATTTACAACAAAACTGTTCTGAATCTTTCCTTAAAAAATATAATATGACTAATAGTAACATTATCTTTTGTTTACATCTGTTATGTATAATTAGTAGATTAATAAAATTCCTTTTTTATTTAAAACTACTTATGCCCTCAACTTCGTTCAAGTGGAATTAAATATTACTAAAGTACTTCTTCTCTGAATAAAAGGTGACCAAGTGATCAGTGACAGTTTCTGTGCCACTGGCAACGTGTATGCAAAATTTCATGGTTTCCAGTTTAGCAATTAACATATATACTATCTGATACCCACTATTTCACCTTTTTTAATAATAGGTTTAGTGTTATAGCTACAAACTCAACTGATGATAAGTGATGATGTGACCCAAACTGGTTAACACGCAAAACCTATGGAGAAACTGGTTCTCAAGTGCAACTGCCGAAACACACCTATAGATATTTGAAGATAGAGTTTCAACTTGAGGGAGGTAGTTAGCCAGTAACCTTACGACCATGCTATGTTTTTCTCACGATATTTTCCTTTACTGATAGCTGATAGCTATGTTGATAATAAGGATAAATTTTAAAAATAAAAAGTTAAAAACTAGCCGCCAAATAACTGTTAGTGGCTTCCAGCATTTGCACTTGAAAGCCAATCTCTTCAATAGGCTTAGCGCGTCCACCATTTTGGACCACATTGTCATGTAAGAAAAGGTGAGACTGTGGCCATAACTTTCAACCTATAAAGTATAAAAATATCCTTGCCTTTAAGTCAAATTAATCAAAACAAAAAAACAAACTCCATAATAATAAGATTTATGAATGTAACTTGTCAGAATAATGTGTATACTGAGTTTATAACAAGTCAGATGTGCTAGCAATCTAGGAAAATTTAAACAAATATACAATATAGGTCAAGGTATCTAAACAACCTCCAATATATAGAGTTGTATCTAAACTTAATTTTCCTTAAGTGCTCACTGCATCATGTACTTGACCCGATGCAGGAACTGCATTAGTTTTCAATAACTTATCTAGCTTTTCACCTTGACCGAATACCCTTGAGTTGCTGGTCCTATTTCTCGCTATTTCTCGGTGTTGGCGGAAACTGTGTTATAGGTGAAGTAATTGAATGTCCGGTGGTTGAGAATCAAATTTGCTTACCCAGTTTGCTTAATAACTTTATCGTCACACGCTTCATAGTCCTTGACATGTATGGAACGGAACTCGAGCTTCCCACATCGGTATCGACACAAATATCGGGAAAGGATTTTTGATGATTTATTTTTTCGTATTAAATCACTAAGGATCGAATACACTCATCTATCATTTTGTCCCTGTGATTATATAAATGGTAGAAAGAGGCTATATTGTCCTGTATGTACAACCCTGGGTGCTTGAAAATTGTATATAGGTTTATCGAATAGCGTAAGTACCCTTTAGAAGTATTAATATTGATTTTGAGTATTAGTAACGCATTATATGAAAGTAAGTATCACGTATTTATACTATATATATATACATATATATACCTATATATATATACGTATTTATACTTTATATACTTAATTTTGTAAGTAACTGTTGTCTTTGGTTTCGCTTTGTGAGGGCAAAAAATCTAAGTATACAGCACATCTGAGCACATAATTAAGAAGAAATCGTTAAGTCATTTAAACGTAATAAAAGGCCGAAAACTACAACAAATACGCTTTTGTCTACTTGTTATTATAATACTTATTTTACGTACGGTTGTGATCGCGAAATTTACACAATATAAATAATGGTTTAGGTACAGTTTCGAAAGAAAACGTTGTTGTTTATTTATCGCCTTAGTTTATTATTAACTAGCTGACCCGACAGACGTTGTCTTAACTATGAATATTGAATTAGAATTGGTATAATTAATAAAAAAAAAAAACATAAATTTTCTAATGTTCCACTGTACTTGCTTAATTTTTTCTTTCATAAAAATCTTCTCTTGACAATAATTATCACAACAAAAAAAGAATTAGCAAAGATGTTCCATCCGTTCATGCGTGATACGATGAAATATAGATTATAGATTTCATTATTAAATATAGGTAGACATTATATAGATATTATTATAATAATTATTTTTTCTTTTATCCTGATTATAACTTCAAATCTTCTCAGAAAATACCCCTAAGATTAAATAAAAACAATAATCTTCTTAGCTTATACGTAAAGTAAAGAGACGTTGCGCTTTTCAATACATAATATTATAACTTTATTTCTTTGTTTCTTAAAACGCGTCTATCTTAGGAACTACCATTCGAATTTCGACATTTTTATTTTATTAATTAAGCAATCATTGAGAAAGATGTTATGCTACTTTATTTTATTAAGAGTAAAGCAATATTGAATCCATTGAATTATTAAAAAAAAAAATAGTTCAACGCGAACGAAGTAGCGGGTAAATCTACTCCCTAATAATCGTATTGCCGAAAATTATTCAAATTTTTTATAAACTGTAATTTATAATACTAACCTAAGGTTGTTATGATAGATCCGAATGATTAAGATAGTTCTAAAGGGATATAAGTTATCTACTTCTCATATAAATAAAAAAAATCGAGGAAAATAAGCGATAAATTTTCTTTGAAATAGCCTTCAGTGAGCAATAAAATATTTTACGATAATCTGCTGTACGTTTACCTTTTTTACATTTGCTGAAATCAGGAACGAATATCTAACCTTCGAACTTTGACAAATATGGAAACGGGTTTGCAAAGAATTATGTACATAAACAGATTTTTCTTAAGATTTAAGATAAGACAAATTCAAAGAATAAATAGTTGCATAGGATTTAGTTTAATTTTGCTTTTTCTAATACGTGTATTGTTTTTCATTATTATTAATATTAATAATTCTATTGACCAATTTAACCTAATTTTAAATAACGTAGGACAATCGAAAATCTACATATAATTTATTTAACTTTAGTAAATAGTAGTTTTCCATAGTTCGTAACAATTTAAAACAATTAACTTTGCTAAAATCATCTTTACCTTTTTTATACAAAGTTAGTTATTTAAATGTGTAAGCTGAATAAGAATGGAAAATATTAAATTGTTCTATAAAGTATTTTATTTTACTAAATATTTGTAAGAAGAAAGCAAATCTTTAATAAAATTTAAACAATTGATTGCTAAAAGCCAATTGCTTAAAGTTCTTTGTAAAAGAACTCACTGTAATTTATCCGTATACTTAATTATGTATTACTTTAAATATTCAAACAATATACTTTGATAAAGTTTATCCATTTGTGAAAAGATGTAAGACTTTTACATAAATAATTTATTTTTATGTCAATGGCGAAAATCCATTCGGTTGAAGTGCTCCAATTCAGTAGTGGTTTCAATTGTTTAACAAAATATTAACTTTTCATTTTTCTATTGGAAAATCCATTCCGTGAAATAATTAATACATGCTTTTTGGCTTTGTTACCCAGTACAAACAGGAATTCCGGGTTGTTAGCTTTGGAACTGGAGTTAGTTGTAGTGAAAACGAATTTATTTGATTTATTATATTTCGAAAATTTCAAGATAAAATTATACTATAAATGTTGATTAAACGCAAATTATAATGAAAAGGATACTTTCCGTTTAAATTTATTATAGGCAAAGTGTTATTATTACTAAAATAATATAAAACCTGTAGTTAATGCTATCTACACGAATACTTCAAAATTATTACATCTAATTTATCGTTTTTATTATAACCAAACTCTAATAGGGTCTCCTTATTGATTATCCAGTCAAACTTGGAATGACAACGGTAAGGTCACGTATATATAAATATAAAGTCCGGGGTAAGTACTCACACATTAAATGAGGGAATCTGGCCCTTTAAACCGCTTGTGGTAGCTGGCTGCTCTTTTTTATTTCGTAGATAAAGATATGAACTGACCAATCAATACTTTCCAACTTTGTGGCAGCATGTACAGACGCCGTGTTAAAGGACGTGAGTTTGATGCAATGAACTGCGTTAAACTTTCGGTGAAGAACTAATGGTAATGAAATCATACATGAAGGTAGACTTTTTTCTAATGCCCGCCCGGCTAGCCACCATTTAAGTTAAAAATCTATCGTAAAATACCTATAGGTGTTTCGGCAGTTGCAGTTAAGAAGTGCAAGTTCACCAGCTTGAGTCACATGGTCTCGTACCTTCTGGTGACATTGTAGCCATAACGCTAAACCTATTAAAATTTTGCATAGTAGAATATTAATAGTTCGCAATAATACATATAATAAAATAGATCACATCATGCTTGAAACATATCCTAGACGAATAAAACAAGACTCTTCTAACAAATACTGTTCGTAGAATCTCGTATCGGTTTCTGTGATAAATAATCACTCGTATATTGTACGGACATGTCTGTTCACATTGATTTGTAGTCCGGTTTGTTCGGAATAAAATTGATGGTATCTTTTTTCGTATACTTCTTTCATATTTTGGACTAAGTCTAATCGGAAATAGATTTATAACTCAATGTATTAATTCATTAATACGAAGCTGTTCTTTGATAACTAAATCACAATCATGTTTCCTAACGGAATAGGTTGGAATTGTTCTTGTTGTTAATTGAATTTTGGCTTCAAATTGAAGTATAATATATAATATTATGATATATAATCAAACGAGATATATTTTATGAATACTTAGAATACTTAGATTTCTATCATGGTTTTGTACTATAAAGTATATATGTATATATACAGTTTGTTGATTATTTACTCTTTAAAGAGATAGTGTATGTTCTTGTAACTTGTAACACTTAAGTGTAGGTTGTAGATTAGAACTAGATGTAGAAATAGAGAAAACTAGACTTTTTCTTTCTTATTATTCTGAAAGGTTTTTTTTTTAAAGTATGACTAATATCTCTAGGTTTGCTATATGTGTGAACTATTAAGGAATAGGAGAATTATCCAGAGTAATAGTTATGTATAATAACAATAATGTTAGTTAACAACACACAATTCGCTAATAAATGTTACCTGATCGTAAGTGTTTTTAAATATTTTTTATAGTTAAGGATTAGCGTTACGGCCACAGTCTCACCTGATGTTAGGTGATGATGTGGCCCAAGATGGTGAACGCGCTAAGCGGAGCGGAAGGACTGGCAACTTTGACAATTTTTAGGTAAAAATCTTCAATATAAACGATCAGCTATTGGACTTATAGTTTGTTATTATATTTTTAATACTCACCAATTAATTAATTACTTGACTTTCAAAAATCTGAAATAAAATAAAAAGAATTAGTCGAACTCGATTAATGCTACACGAGCAAAAAATATTAATTCCAGCCGAAGTTTGTTACATTTTTCGTAAAACTCTTGTAATTAAACTTCCTTGGAAAGTGAAAGGGTTATGGCACGATGATTTTAGCGAAACTCATCAAGCGCCGCTATTATTACGCTTACAAAGACGGTCCTGCTTGTGGTTCATTGAGAATGACCTCAACACCCAGTCGAAACGCGTTATTCACAGGCTTTTACCGTTTAATCCAATAACATTGGACAAACTTTCAATTGTTGCATGACGGCCAGATTTTTGTTGCCCAATACAGTTTAATCTATTTTGCTTTTTCAAAATTATTTATTTTTTATTTTTTATATCAATTTTATCTTCATATCTATGTAATTGTGTACCTTTTTTTAAACCATGTTTATATATTAAAATAGTAATAAAATCAAAAAAAGTTTTTAATATCAAATGTTATTATAACGGCCTAAAAAGTAGAAAATAAAAGATTGGAAATAGTCTAGTCGACAAGTTGAAAATGGTTTAAAATAGAGATACTGCTCTTAAAATTATGGGTGATAACTCATTGGATCCGCAATGACGCCTAGAAAAATGTGACAGAAGCGTGTATTAGCACACAAAAAATTGCAAAAGTCATAAACAATTAAAGATGAAAAATTGCGCCAATAATGCAAGAAAATTTAAAAAATTCTCTTTTGAACATTACATCTCTTTAAGTTGTGATATCAGAAGATGTGAAGATGTGAAGAGATGATAGCTCAGTGGTAGTGTGTACGACTTCGCGTCAAGGGACGTGACTTCGAATCCAAGCACCTACAATGAGCTTGAGCTTTCGGTGAAGGAAAACATCTGAGGAAACCATAGCATGGTGGTACGGCTTTTTCTAATGCCCGCCTGGGTAGTTACCACCCTCAAGTTGTAAACCTGCCGCCAAATACCATGAGGTGTGTTCCGGCAGCTGCACTTGAGAGCCAGTTCCTCCACAGGATTAGCCTGTCTACCAACTTGAGCCGTATCGTCACTTAAGATCAGGGGAGACTGTGGCCATAAAGCTAAACCTTAAGTATAAAAAAAAATGTGGATATAAGTTATCTTACGTGGTATAATGTGACTGGCTAATTAAATAACTAAGAGATAACCAAAGAAAAATATTAATTAAAACTTGATACAACACCTAGACTGTTAACAATTTGTGCAGCCCAAGTAGCAATATTTTTTAATGTTTTACAATCACCTTGAAGTCATGAACTATCACCAAGTCTTTATTCGTATATTAACTGGTAGCTGCATGACCTAAAAAAGCCCCAAGTTCAGTGTATGCTATGACAAACTGCTATTGCGCTGGTTTTTTTAGCTGGACCTGGAGCTAGTTTAATTACATTAATACTCGTAGCCTTGGATCAAAATGAGTGGATTAGCTAGCGTACTATTGCAAAATATAAAAGACTTTATAGTCTATATTGCCTTTCCACTTTACCGATTTCTCGGCGATATAAAGAATTTAATATTTTCACATGACAACATTGTATTTAATAAAAACGTATCCGTATACCATGATATTAAGTTGCCAGCGCGCTGTCGACGTTAGAGTATGCAAAGTTAAATCAACATGGCGTCTTTTGTGTTCATAATAATTCGAAACAATGTTACCCGTCAAATCAATCATATCAAAACTGGTTGAAGTTGTTAAAGTTAACAATAGTTGTTCAGTAGAATAGGAAACTCGATCTAGCGACGGATACGTTAGAATACCGAATAATAAAATTACAAACACAGTGTATTTATTATACATTTAAATTTTCAGATAATAGAAAATGTGCGAGGTTTAAATGTAGAAGCATTACTTCTTTACCTTGTTTTTTCCCCTTAGATAGGTTCTCTTTTTCTATAATCCTCTTAAAAAGATGGTGTAGATGTAAAATAAATAACAATGTGGTGTTTCAAATATATGTGAATTTTAAAGTTGAGATATTTTGTTGATTTAGTTTCAAAAATGTCATTCCATACATTTATTGTGTTTTCTTTACGCTAACCATTGTAGAAAACATACTATTTGGCTAGGGGTGCTGTTGCAATATATTAGCTTATTATCCCCTGAGTAACATTATGTTATGGTTTATAAAATCAACGTTTGGCAACGAACTCTCCTGATGTTCACAGCTCAAAATGTTAAAACTTTCTGTATTGTAAGGAAACTGACTTTTAAGAAAAGCTTAACATCTATAGATGTTTGATGACAGATTTTTCCTACCATCCCTATATCATGATCCCTATTTTATCATAAGATGAATACAACATGAACTTGTCCTACAGTAAATGTTTATGATCCCTGCAGAGATTCGAACTCAGTTACTCAATGTAATATGCATACATGGTACGACTGAGCCATTACTGCCAATACATACCGGTACGTGAGAGCTTACAAGTAAACCTTCATTAGTAACAACCTTCTACGACTGGCGTCATGGTTGTGATTGTTTTCAAATTGCTTATAGTTGTAGGTTACAGAGACCGCTTGACTTCAAGTAATTTTTTGCTTGTTTTCTACTTTTATAATCCTTATTGTTACTTATATTTTATTTTATGCGAAAGCGAGTTTGTTACGCTTTCACGTCTAAACCGCTGCATCGATTATGATGAATTTTGGTATACAGAGGTACATCGTATTCATGAAGCCAAAATTTGGCAGGTAGGCAGTTGATACATAGTAAACATTAGCTAAAAAAGGGGTTTTTGAAGTTCATATCTACCTGTATTGTCAAATATAAATAAGTAATACAATAATATTTGATAGAACAAATATTTCTGTATCGATCGACAACTAGAATTGTTTGACAATATCAATATTCACGCGCGCGGAGGCACGGATAAAAGCTAGTTATATGTATTTATTTCACAGCCATGACGTCACGTTTGTTTTAATCACTGGATTTAGTTTTGATATATATATATATATATATATATATATATATATATATATATATATATATATATATATTATATCGTCGATATTTTAAGCAAGAAAGTCATCCGATACATTTTTACTCTTTACGCAAGTGAATGTATTAAAGACAACTTGGCTTGCAGGTCAGAGCTTGCTACAACTATACTACGAGACATGTTGATATGAAAAAATAATATTTAAAATATTTTTATTTTTAAAATTAATTCTAATTTTTTTTTAATAAAACTAAATCTTATTTATTTTGATACTAAATGTTTTTAATACTGTGAAAATAAGGGAGGAATTCACAGAATTGGGTATCATCAATAATACCACAGGTATGAGCTAAGGCGATCAACTATTCTAATAGAGAATTACCGAACCATGAACAGTATGTTTAATCGACTAACCAATATGAGGGTTTAGAATGTTGCGAAACCCAATTCTCTCAAATATATCCACCAATAACATATTTGAATATTTCCAAGAGGATTTGTTCCATTAAAATGTATAGTTAATCAAGAATGTTGAATAACTACGCCTATTATCTATATTAATATTAAAATCGGAAAAGCTTGTTTGTTTGAACGCGTTAGACTTAGGAAGTAGCAGTCGGCTTTGAAAAAATCTTTTTGTATTTTATAGAGCAATCATTGAGGAAAGTTTTAACCTTTTTAACACCACGCTACACGAATATGGAAAAAAGTTACAAAAACGGGCAAAAATTATTAAATAATTTTTAGTTCCACAACAGACTTAAGCAAGTCATTACGACGAGTGTTAGCACCTAGTGTACCAACCACTTGTATACTATTTCAGTCAGGTTCAATTTTGTTTTAACACATTTGGCTGTACAGCGACAAGATTTATTTTCCGAAAGGACCTAGACTGCCTAAAGGCTTCCACAGCTTCACCCGATTTTGTGGAGATGGCAGCTGCGACTGACGGAGGACATTATTCTTTTCGACAGTCGCTACTGTCTCTGGAGTGTACTGAGTTCTGGTGAAGTACGGTCATTTTGCCGAGCCAAAATAAAAAAGGGGCAACTCGCCCATGGGTGTCACCAGTGGCCGAACCTCGACTTGGGCTGTTGCCGTAACAACGAGAAGATACGGCAGGCCTTTTTTATACTTTTCCGACTAGCGGCGACAGACCCACTACCTAAACATTTTAAGTGATATCCTATGTACGTAAACGATTTTCCAATAAAATATATGTGTTAATGTATCATACTCCCTAATTTAGAGTCAGGCTAGTACATGATAAATATGTTTTAAATTACAAAAAAATCAAATAAACAAAATTTACAAATAGCATAAATTCCGTCTGCAAAATTTTTTGTCAACAAAATGAAATGTAACATTCCTTTAATGTATCACATTGTTTAAATATTGTGTAAATCTTCCTTTAATTAATTTATGGGTATAAGAAACTTCTTAAATTTTTTTTATTGACACGAGCGTATCTGTAGGCACATTATTAGGCACAATAATTACAAAATTGTAATAAAATAAAGAATATACTTTTGGAACTGAAAAAAACCGATTCATTCTGAATGTATTGTACTAATATTTAACCACATAATTGCAAGGAAACTAATTATGAATTGTGTGAAATTAAAATCTGTATTATGAAACTCTTGTCCTAAATTATGAGAGAATTTAATTAAGAGGTAATCCTAAAGGTACATATTAACAGTGGAGACAACCAACCAGTGTAATTAGACCCCTAATATTTTTTAATTTCAGCTCTTTATAGTTGACTATAGAAGGGAGCAAGCGATATCGTAGGTATTTCAAAGTTGGTCAGCAAGACGTTTGATTTATTGTTAATATCATAACGCCGCAAATACCTGAACAGATAACCTTTATTGGCCATTACAGTAAAAAGTTACTGAATTTATGTTTTATAAATATTGCATAAAGATATTTATTCATTATAGATCTATGCATAAAATAAAACTGTAACGGAACCTAATATGTATAAATGTACGTTTAATAATTTATGAAAATACCAAATAAGTTTATTATCCATAGTGATCCCAAAAAAAGGATATTTTTCGTATTCGTCTATCCGTCAGCCCTCGTACACGTAGTATTACACTAAAACTACTTGACAGGTTTTGATTAAATTTAACACAGTGATAACTAATGTTAATGATCAATGTGTAGAATACCTTTTGCCACATAAAATGAAAGGGTTCTTCCGGAATATAGGGTAAAACGATAACCTTCAGCACCGTTTGATATATCACCTTTGATATATTTGTAGAAAAAGTAATAGAGTATCAATAGTGAAAATATTGAAATATCTATCTATGCGCAAGTAAATGTTGCGATAAAAGCATTATTTACTATTTTCATGAAGCACGTAATTCAGAGCCCAAAGATAATATTTTGGTTGCCATTGCTAATACCTCTCGATCCCTTCGCCTCGTTGGTTTCTATTTCACAAATAATTAGAACTCTCGCAGTGATACACAGTAAATAGAGTAATATATTGTGATATTTCGGGACAGATGTGTGCCGAAAACTAGGAGCTATCTGTAATTGGTTACTTTATTTACTAACGTAATTCGTTCTCTTTGGTAATCATGACTTTGAACCGGACTAAAAACCGTTTAATATTTTATTTTTTAGCATTATATATTTAACAATAGGCCAGGGAAAAAGTATTAAATGATTATCCGTTATATAATCCTGACCTAGCATCTATAGATTTCCACCTGGTTCTGTCTCTTTAAAATTCTTTAATTACTGTCAGGTTAACATCAAGAGAGAACTGCCAAAACTGCTTGTAGCGCTTTTTTTTATCAGAAGTCCAAATTTCCTACAGCGATGATATCATGACACCTACAAGATGGGAGAAAGTCTTCGAACAAAATGGTACATATATACAGTAATTAAATGTAAATAATCTTTAGAAAAAAATGTCTTGAGTTTTCGTATAAAATTTGAACCCAATATATAACATTAAACATCTGGTCTCTTATTTTTTTTTGTTATACTTTTATATACAATTAGTATACACGGCGGGCCTAATGCCTTTACTACCAAACTACATCTTATTCGTATTCTAGTAACAATAATATAATGAGCCAATCTATTTAAATATGTAATAAATAATGTAAATATCAATTAAAATAAATGAAACAAATTTATTTAAGATAAGTAATATTTACATAATTTTGACCTTGAAACTAGGTGTTAATGTAATCAGCGTTCGTATCGGTTTCAGGTTATTTTTTCAAGTACACACCTAAAGCTAATAAATGTCTACTTTATTGCAGACAGAGATGGTAGCTAGTTTCATTACTTCTAGCGGAAGTTAAACTTGTATTGGACCCTATGTTATAGGAAACTTTTGCACAAAATAAATCCTTTCTGATGGATAAACCACTTGCAATCTCCAAGATCCTATGTTCTATTCATTTTACGTAGTGGTATAATGATTTTAAAAGAGATGTTTAAAAAAACACCTTAATTAGCACGTCCTGGTAACTCGACACCGTAAACCAACCTTCAAAATGTAATAAGCGGAATATAATGAGCTTACTCTCAAATATACAGGTAACAAATGTTGGACATTTCACTTGCATGTAATTAATATAACATATTTAATACGTTCTCTTTCAGTTTGTTTTACGTAATTATTACGTTGAAGAAAATATACAACAAACATTAACATACGAACGTTAACAGTGTTGTTAGTTAGTTAGTTAGTTAGCTCAGTGGTAGTGTGTATGGGTCGGGAGTTCGAATCCAAACACTTACAATGAGCTTGAGCTTTCAGTGAAGGAAAACATCGTGAGGATACCATAGCATGGGGTAGGGCTTTTTCTGATGGCCGCCTGGCTAGCTACCACCATTAAGTTGAAAATCTACCGCTAAATACCAATAGACGTGTTCCGGCAGTTGTACTTGAGAGCCAGTCCCTCCTTTAAAGGCCGGCAACGCACCTGCGATTCCCCCAATATTGTGGGTGTCCATGGGCCTCGCTGAGCACTTACCATCAGGTGACACGCTAGCTCGTTTACCCGCTATTACAGAAATAAAAATTAATATATTATTTTTCAAATATTATAATAAACTCTTTATAATATACTAAAAGATCACGGTCTGTTTAGGGCTGCAGTATATTCTATATTAAAACGTGTCTCTAAAGCTGTGCTAGCAGGCTCCTGCCAAATTTGCTGGGTAGGCAGAAAAACACAAGTAATGAAGGTGAGTGTTGACGCGCGTCGGAAAGGGGCCGCTTAAACCTACATACGTGTCGCAAGTCTCGGAACCGCTCGGAGTTTTCCTTTTTTCCACACGATGGAACAGGTTCCAGCACGGTGATTCCATGGATAGCTAAGAAGTTCGTCTCTCCTTGTACCTAAAATGTAATTATGTGTAATAATAGTATTTATATCCCGTTGATACCTAACATTTACTGATGACTTTGTCGCCCTTATAAGTAGCAATGTAGGTCCAACGTAGATACCGACCTTGTACTTCATGATAATCTATTACACTACATACACAAGTTTTCTAATAAATTGTTAGGTGGGAAAATATCGTACGACAATTGTACTCGACTGAATCGAAATCACAAAGCTGTAACGCCCGTTAGTGCAAAAGTAGTCCCCGATCTCCGATAATAAAGCTAGGGGTTATTGGTGTTTGGGGTATCTTTTTAGTAGGTATTTATTCATCACGTTAATAAAAAAGTATAAGCGGCACACTTAATCTTCTCGCGTAACAGAATCTAACATGCTAAGCCTACTGGAAGGACTGGCTCTCAAGTGCAACTACCGGAACACACCTATAGGTATTTGGGCGGCAGATTGTCAACTTGAGGGTGGCAGCTAGTCAGGCAGGCATTAGTAAAAACGTTACCATCATGCTATGGTTTCATCACGATCCTTTCCTTCCCCGAAAGTTCAAGCTCATTGCAGATCGATTCGAATTCGCGTCTATTGACGCAGCATCTGTACACTACCAACTGAGTTATCATTGCTTCAAAACGTTGCCGTTATTATAGATTTATTTTATACTTACCATCATATGTAGTGCTAACTATATTGTACTTATATAAAAAAGAATAATAATATCATGATATTCAGACCTAATTTTATAATGATCGATATTTTAAGCTCATTTGGTAATGGAAAGCGCAGCTGCTTATATAATTCCCCCGGAGTACTGAGCAAATAAATAATGCTTGTTACTCTGAGCTCAAGAGGCCCATTAATGATTACTCTAGCCAGATTTTAGATTAAATTTACTTCTCAAGTACTAAATACGACGAACGAGACTTATGAACCCTTTTGTAAGTACCTTTTACTTCTGTTTTTGCTTTTAACTAGATTTTGATTTTTACGTGAGTTACTTTTAATATTATAGTAATAAATAAATTCATTGTAGATTTTTGTGACAATTTTTGCAGCAAATTTGTTTAAATTATTTTTCTCTGCTTTTGTCTAACCTAAATAGGGTCCGTGTAACATGTTTTCCCCCATCACTATACGAACAGAGATTCGGATTATTGTTTTACATCTTAAAATAATAACTACAATGAAACTCATTATAGTTTTTATAAAGAAATCTAATATCTGGCTTTCCGTCATTGACTGCTGCATCGTACTTACTATTCATAAGATAATGATGTTTAGTTGAAGACTTTCGTGATAAATTGAAGAATTCTCAGCATATACAAAAACCATATTTAATTATTTTTTTAAATTTAATTTCAACAAATCTTTCCATTTGAAACTGTATACCATACCAATGTGATAATTACGAGTATTGATCATCGATAGGTCCTCCCGGTTCCTTTGTTTATTTACCAATCATATTATCAGTTTTCTAAAAATTATGAAATATATAACGTACCCATTAACAATAAGGAGAAAGAATAAACATTTTGATAATTTTCTAAACTAAAATTTGTAAATAATAACATACTGATATTTATTGAGATCAACACATAAATATTATTATTAGAAACATTAAACAGCTATTAAAATTAATATATTATGAATCTTATACTCATCCCATTTATTCGTATGAAATAATTTAGTTTATTTAAAACTAATTACATTTTTTTTTCAATACTCATATTTTATAAGACTCTCTATCATGTCGATATGTCAAATAACTTTAAAAATGTCTCGCTAGAGTTTTCTTATATAGAGAAAACAGTAATTATACGAAGCAAAATACTTAGAAACCATAATCCTGTTCCTTTGTACACGTTATTCTAGGAAGGACCGCCGAAATAATAATTCTCAGATAGGTGTACACGTATTGTAGTTAGTTACTCTTTGTTATTCGGAATCCCCGCTGATATGCTCTTAAAGGGATTTGCGATCCGACAGCCTGCTGAGATTCACTGCCGAGCCAAGCTAGCCATAGTGAAGGAATTACTGCAAACTCACTATTGATATTCCCGAACTGAAAGGTTTTCCAAATACATTCTGATGTTGGCGATTTTTTTTTTCTATCGTAGTACACTAAAGTATAGGAACTGTATGTGGTGGTAAGCATAGGATGAATAAAACGATGACTACCATCATTCGTACACCAATATACTCATAGTAATTGGATGCGCTTATTAATAATTCAGGTGGCACCATTAGTACACATAAAAAGTCATGAAATTTGATCAAAATATTCAGGAGGAGAAAAATCTATAGGTATTTAGCCGCAGATTTTAAGGTTGAAGGTAGTAGATAGCTTTCCGCCAGAGACTAGAAGAAGTACGCATGCTGTCCTTGGTCTCTGGGAACACGAGAGTCTGCAGTGTCTCCGTAGTGCGTTTTAGAAGGTATTGTTGGGTGCTTATTACTCGACGAGTCTTGCCATATGCCCTCTCGCTTCAGCCTGAACTCGGATAATGTGTTTACACGTTGCGGTGACGCAGTCTTTAAAGTATTTTCAACACTACGTTAATAAAAAAGGGTGGTAGCTAGCTAGGTGGGCATGAGATGGGTTGTGGCGGCACTACCAACATGCTATGGTTTCATCACGATATTTCCCTTCACCGAAAGCTAACGCACATTGCAGGGTTTGAACTCATGTCCACTAACGCGGCATCCGTACCCACTGAGCCCTTATAGCTTCAAAAAACATTGCTACACTAAAAAAATACGTTGTTAATTTCAGAAATGTTATATTTTTACAGGTCTTTCCATTCGATATTTACCTTGTAGAATATAATGTAAAAATATCCTTAGATTCTTTAGACATAATAACCATCTCAAAATACGTTGTCTATAATTGAATATCAAGTCTGGCCAAAACAAGAAAATACTAAGGTTTCCTATGATAAAGTTTTCCATACATATGAAATTAAGTTGTAAAGAATATATGAGATTTCAATTTTCTGAGGAATGGGATTGACAATTTTATAACAAATAAGAAAATTATTTTATTATTTATGTAGAAAATAGCGCTGGGTCTTAATGTGAACATCTTTGGTGTATATTTGATTGATAGCGTATGGTGTAGTAATTATAAACTTCATGGAGAAGGCTTTGCTTGTGGGTTCTCTGCGTAATCGAATCAGAACTAAAAAGATTCTCACAAAAATGAGCGGAACACGTTGCTCGTTGAACGGATGGTCGATGGGCGACAAAGAGTTTTTAAATAACAACCATTTTTTTTTTTTTTTATAGTTAAGGTTTAGCGTTATGGCCATAATCTCACCTGATCTTAAGTGACGATACGGCCCAAGTTGGTAGACACACTAAACCTGTGGTGGAACTGGCTCTCAAGTGCTGCTGCCGGAACACAACTATTGGTATTTGGCGGCAGGTTCACAACTAGAGGGTGGTAGCTAGCCAGGCGGGTATTAGAAAAAGCCCTACCACCATGCTATGGTTTCCTCACGATGTTTTCCTTCACCGAAAGCTCAAGCTCATTTTAGGTGCTTGGGTTCGAACCCACGTCCCTTGACGCAAAGTCGTGCACACTACCACTGAGCTATCATCGCTTCAAAAATTAAGCTTCATGTGGTAGATGACGCGAGGTGAGAAGATCCGTCACAAGGTGGGCCTATTCTTTAAGTTGTGGAAGGCTACTGTAGCCCAGGACTAGTTATGTCTAACGGTAGACGTCTTTCTGGTGATATGATGAAGATGTAGAGCATTCCATTGCCGTTATTTTCTGTTTTGGATGGAACAACATTTTCAAGTAAATTTGTTCAATTAGATCACCACAACCATACATCGAATGAACGCTATAGTGGCATATTTAGATGTGTCTAAGGCGTCGGTCCATAATACACCATGATTTGTATGGGATAAACAGTACCATCTACTTGTAACGGATCGTTGGCTCATGAGCGTTGTTGAATAGTACCGATCAGTGATCTGGATTTTTGTTTTATTCATGGTGATATCCTTAATTTTTATAGTGTCAATTATCCCCACAAACACTGCGCACACATAATATCTGTTGCACATAGAATATCAGTTTATTTTACTTTAATTACCCACCGTGTCAGCGCTGACTCACGAACACACTCGTTACTTTTGTTGTCTTTTCTAACTACAAAAAAGAAAAGGAGGTCAAAGATTATGAACGCACTAGTGATACCTGTCGAAACACAGAAATCAGATATCATCACGAGAAACTGTTCGTTTGTTTGTCACTTGTATTAAAAACATATTGTTTAATCACGCAGTGTAGTAGAGATCTATATCTAACTGTACCGCATCCACAAGTACATATGGTGTTAGACTTATCACCGTGAGTTTCTTATGGAATCAGCCAGTTACTACAATAACATGCAATAGACTGTCAAACACTCTTTAGTCGGCAATATTATTATTAGTCGCTGTCAGGTGAAAAAAATATATTTGAAAACAAAACTATAATTAACAATCGAGTTACGATAATCTATATTTATTATAATTTAATTAAAACCGCTTTAAATAGTGAACTGCTTTAAATATAAACTCACCAATATAACTAGGCCCGTAACATTGTATCAGAGTTAATTTTAAACACATATGCCTTAATATTCCGAGTCAGTGAATATGCTGTGCTAATCCCGTTTGCTATCGTGAATAAATCCCAGAGGGTACGCAAAGTGAATTATTGAGAATCAATTTCAAGATAGGTTTGTATTGCAGATCTTAAACTTACTATTAACCCTGAGTCCGGTGGGGCGGTAAAATTTTAGATAGCCGCTCAAGATCCCTTAGGACGATATTGGCCTTCCAAACCTTAAAGAGATATTCGGGCATGTCATACCCAAAAGGGTAAATCTACACATAAAGTTGGATATGTTACTGAAGTACGACAGTAATCATCACATATCTGCTGTAAATATCCTATTCTTGAGAATTCCTTTTTCTCAATATAAAAATTATAAAACTATATTTTGTTTTAAATATAATAAACGCATAAATCTCGTTACAATGTGTCTAATACTATTTAGTGAACAATTATATTCTTTATATATAAAAATTTCGTGTCAGGTTGTTTGTTTGCGATTAACTCCTAAACTACTGAACCGATTTTATTCAAATTTTGCTCTCTGTGTGCAGTTTGATCCAACTTGAGAGATAGTATACTTTTTACCTCGATAACGCGATAGATGTAGCTGTAGTCGATGTGATTGACTACTCGAAAAGGCAGAACAAGGTCTGTCGGCTCAGCTATATATATAAATAAATATAAATTTCCTGTATCTCGGAAACGGCTCTAACGATTTCGATGAAATTTTGGATTTAGATAGATTTTTACATTATAAATTCACCTACACAATTATATTTTTCTTAAAAATGCAGTTTTTTTTATATTTCCAAAAATATTAATTACATTTGTGATTTTTACTTTAAATAATCAGTATGTACTTATGTAAAATAATAAAGTGTGGATTTGTTGAATGCGCATTTAGAAATAAACACAATTTAAAATACCCGAGCTAAGTTCGGTCATCCAACTACTAGTCATAATATTAAAAAATATTAAAGTCTTATTTCATAGACATATAACATAAACTCCAAATCATGGTCATATGATTACGTACAGTAATGTACAATGCATGATTAACTAATGTACTAAACAAACCTACGGTCTGCCTGAATGTAAACAGTTATTGTGGTTTTAAATCTAAAGATCTCACTAGCTCCTTGCCGACTTTGAATGTGAGATGCAAGAAGTCTTGTTATTCCACTCATTGCAGAAAGACAGAATAAATAAATTTTGCCACAACATTTTATAGGATGAATATACTTTACTGGTTAAGACTGCATCAAGTAAAGAAAAATCTAGAACGAGTTTTCTCTGTGCCACATCGGTCAAGAACTCTTATAAAAGTTGTTTTTTTTTGCTAATATTTCTGAATTACTTCAAAGTAGGCAGTACGATATAAATAATTTCACGACCAGTACTTTATGTAAGTAATTAAAAAATAATTAATAAAAAGTAAATCTAACTTCAAAGAGCGTAGCTTTACAACGACCGCATTCATTATAAATTAGAATGTACAAGGTCCTGTTAAGAAAAAATCGATATAGGTAAGCCTACTCTGGAAACAGTAATATGATTTCACGGGAATAGTAAAGCTCTATGGGAAAATAATATTTTTCACTTTTCCTCCTGCATGTCTCAATGAAGCCATGGAAGTTTTTCAATCATATTTAGATCTTTATGGATGTTTAGGGAACAAACAGTTGTTTTTTATTTCAAAGTTCGTATGATAGTACTCGTATTTTACTAACTGATTATCATGAAATTTTGTATACACGTTGTCAGATACAGAAAATGGGACATAGGCTTCCTTTCATCCAGAACGTAGGCATTAGTCCGGGGTATAGAAAATTATTCTTAAATTAAGAATCCCTGCATTTACGCAAGTAAAGAGTCTGGTAGAAGCAAGCGAACAATTTATTATTATGTGTGTTGTGTAAAAAGATCTTAATACTTACTAGTACTTCATTTAGTACTTGTATTTACTTAAAACCTTTACTTCTTAACTACTAAAGGATCCATTTATTTAGGACGCGTACACATTAAGCATAATAGTGTGATTTAATATGTTACTTTGAGTAAGGAAAAGGTAGCTGAATAATAAGCTTTTAGGTTTCAAAGGGCCAACGGGCAGTGAAAAGGTTAAATGGTTATGCTTTCAAGGCAGTGAGACTTTATATTTATTTCTAAAAGATTAGTATAATGTAGCACTTTTATGAAAGGTTATCTTTTATCATTTTGCTACGTTTATATCAAACTGTTATACTAGCGTTGTGTTTTTATATATTAACTATTTATGTCCTTAACTACTTTCCCGAGAACTTTAATTTTGTTTTAATTTACGTTTATTATACAATTTGAAGACCGAAGCGATGATAGTTCAGTTGACATTATGTATGGACACTGCGGCAATGGACGTAAGTTTGAATCCCTCTACAATGAGCTTGAGTTTTCGGTGACAGAAAACGTCGTGATACCATAGTGGTAGGGCTTCATAGCTATCACGCTTCGATTATTTTTTCCCGAAATCTATCCAATTCTTTCATATTAATGCACATACAAGGAGGCAGACAGTCAGATACATATAGTTCAGATAAAAATTATGATCTCTATGTCGATAACAAAGTCCAGCCTGATTATAATTAACAAAAATATTTAACGTAAAGATTTGGTTCAATACATTGTTACTAAGAAGTAATAGAGTATCAATTTATATAAAAGTACGTAATTGTAGCTTGAACTATTCGTTCAAAAAGATAACTATATCTGAACGTATTATTATTATAGAATACCATATATTTACTAATAAAATATTCTATATCAAAATAAAATCCATAATGTAGGGGAATCGAATCCGCGTTCTCGCTGATCAATGTATATTGAACAATAACCTATATTTGGCATGACCTACATATCACATATGTAACATTTATGTAAATTTGATATGTGAGATAATTTGCGATGTCAAAATAAGGTCATGTGTATAATGTGTAAAGTATAAAGTATTTTATTTTATATTCTTCTTTTTCATGAAATCTTTATAAATCAAATTCATAAGGGCTAGCAATTATCTACGCTTTCGTATACATTATTTATACTTTTAAATTTAATATACATCCCTAGCTTATAATTTATTTAAAAATCTGACTGATCGTAGAATTCTACCAGTAGAAGAATGTTTAAATCGGATCCAAAGTTTTAGAAATAACATTATAAATTTAAATTCCAAACACTTCATCTTTGTAAGAAACTAAGGCAGATGTTATTTCAATAAATTTATTATATTTTCAGTATACCATGCTAGCAAAAATCAAATTGGGTAAAATAACTAGACAGTCGGGCTTAGCTCAATGTCTTACAATAAAAATTAAAACTTGGAGAATAATATTATCTAAATACAGAATTTTACCCAAATTATGAAAGCGATTTTTGAGAAACCATTTACAATATAAATACATCAGCTGTGCCCACGATTTTGTTAGCGTAGAAGTAAAATTATTAAATTACTTCTTTTTTAAAATAAAAAGTGACCAAGTGACCGATATCCTTTTCTGTACCACTAATAATGTGTATGCAAAATTTCATGATGATTAGTTGAACAGTTAACAAATATACGACCTGATATCCACGACTTCATTTTTGTAATTAATAGGCTACCATCTCCCGTGATATGAAGTGGTGATGTGGCCCAAGATGGTGGACACGTTAAACCTGTGGAGGGACTGGCTCTCAAGTGCAACTACCAAAACACACCTATAGGTATTTGGCGGTCGATTTTCAACTTGAGGGTGTAGCTAGTCAGGCGGGTATTAGTAAAAGCCCTGCTATCATGTTGTGGTTTCATCATGATCTCTTCCTTCACCGCTTACCTCATTGCGGGGCTTCGAACTCACGATCTTAGATGCTGCGTCCGTACACGCTACCACTGAGCTACCATCGCTTCATTATAGAAATAGTTTTTTTTTTTAATAAATAGCACGATGAAGTGATGGTTCTGAATCTAATGATAGGCATGGTGTAGTACAAAACAATGGTGACTACTGAAATATCGGCATTCGGTATGGGTCTTGCCTCCCTGGAGACTTAACAAAAGCTGGATATACATTAAGTATTCCGGAACGTAAAAACAAAGTCTCTGAAACGTTATCATTGTCGTTATAATTATTTCATGACATTAAAGATGGACAGGTTTTAGAATAAAATATTATTCAAAGTGTTTTTTCTTATACTCATGACATGTTCAACTCGCGTGTCTAATAAGAGCCTCCTTGCGTACATGTTTTTTTAATGTTAAGATCAAATCTGTCAAGCTACGACAATTTTTCACCCTTATTATTCGCCTTGATATTTGAATCCGTATAAACGTGATCCTCGGCGCCATTTTTTCATAGCTGAATTGGTAATCTTATGAGTGTTTAGTCAACGTCTTATTTATTATTTCTTATAAGAAAATAAAATTATATCGCAAAATAATTCTAAATGTATCTCAAAAGGAAGAGATACGTAAAGTGCTTCTTTTCTTTATAGATGCGAATGAATAAAGTTATAATCTTTTACATACAAAAATACTAACTTTTCCCTGCGGCTTTGCTCACGTTAATATTGATTTTGTCAAACAAATAAATTATATCATAGGAGACTGGTATAAGAACATTTGTGCACGTAGTCATTTATACGCGGGCTGCTCACTATTTAGGCGATAATGGCTTACACTTAAAAAATAGATATATACTGTCCCGCGCTTTTTTGTAGGACTATTAAAGATACACATTTCCATCATCCTTACTAATATTATGAACGTTAAATACATTATATACGTGTAACTCTAACGGTTTTTGAAGCGCAGGCCAGAATAGCTCACAGATGACATAATTTTTTCCTAGTTACTTAACACTTATCGTTATATTTTGGACAATTCACACAAAATCTTTGTAAATTATAGCCTATGTGCTATTCTGATGCATAAACTATATTATTGTAAAGTTTCATTAACATCCATTCCGTAGTTTTTGCATGAAAAAGTAATATACATCCATACATCAATACTTACAAAATTTTGCGTTTATAATATTAGTAAGGACTAGCTGACCCGGCGAACTCTATTCCGCCTTAGAGGCAATAATAAGCAGATTTTGGATTTTATTAAGTTCAATTTTTTATCTGGAAATACAAATAAAAAAATTTAGTATTTTAATGATTCTTTATTGTTCATGTATTTTGGTGAATAGGTTGCAGTTTTCAGTTAAGTACCTTGTGATACACGACATTTTTTGTTTAATTATCTGTCGCAAAAACAAACAACGCAGATGGTCTTCCGACTCGTGAACATCCCAAATATAATTTACCATGGGAAAAACATGGATATTCCAGATTCAAACCCCAAACTTTTAAGGATTGGCCTTGTGATTTGTTAATGGTTATGGCGAATGCAAGACGGATCGGAAATTGAAGTCTTTTAAACCCAAACGGCATATCGGTTGGGATTATCGGGATCCTCGGAATGAGAACTTTCTTACCTTCGGATTTTCCTATGAGTACCGTCGTGTAAATCACATCGTTTCCATCTTGCATTGCGGCTTTGTCGGGAAAGATTCGATCGTCATGGTCGCGGCATTGTTGATGATAATTCAATGAGAATACAAATTACTGGTTATTGATTTCTGCGAAATTTATTTATCAAATTTTTAACCATACTTAACCATATACAAAATTACGTTTGCGTTTTGTTATTCCATGTCAGATGCGTTTTTGTTATATCACGTTTTAGAGTGACTTGTATTCTCTTTGACGTTTTATGTCACGTCACACAGAAACGCGGTCGAACGGGATAAATAGTATCCTATGTCCGTCTCCTGATGCAAATTACCTCCGCACCAATTTTCAGCCAAATCCGTTCAGCCGTTCTTGAGTTATAAATAGTGTAACTAACACGACTTTCTTTTATATATATAGATTATAATTTTCTATGAGTATATGCAATACTAAGTTGTGAGTATGTATATAAATAAACATTTACTTGTCCGTTAGTAACCGCATGAAATAAATGGATGGGCGAATTGAATGATGATAAGCAATGATAGCTGAGTTGGTAGTGTGTATTTGACTTTTGAATTTATCTTGGATATAAGAAATGTAAATCATAGCGTATATAATTCAAGCAAGCATACCTCAGTTGGTAGTGTATACGGACGCCGCGTCTAGGGACCTGAGTTAGATCCCTGCAATAAGCTTGACCTTTACATGAAGGCTTTGTCTAATGCCCACCTGGCTAGCTACCACCTTCAAGTTGAAAATCTGCCGCTAAATATCTATTACCAGCAGTTACACTTGAGAACCAGACCCTCCAGTATGCTTAGCGTGTCCACCAACTTGGGTCACATCGTCACTTAACGTCAGGTGAGATTTTGACCATAACTCTAAACTTATAAAAAAAATGGTGAAATTGGTAAATTAAAAACAATGTTAATTGAGATATTATTCTAGCTATAGTGATAAGCTTAAACTTATCCAGAGCCTGATGGAATTATGCCTGGTAGAACTCTGGCTTGTTGTGTTGGAATCCATCAGTGTATATCCAGCTTCCAGGAGGATGCCAGAACGGTAATTTTTAATATTTTAAAATTGTACTGTACTTACTATCAGATGTTCTACTGTTACTTTGCTGTGATTCTATATAAAAACGGTGTATACTTAAGATCATACGACAGAAGTGAAAACTTTTATCACTATATTTCTGTCGCTGACTTAGCCGACATTACTCGAATGACTGTTACATAGCCGAGCATAACGGGTCAGTCTTATTCAACACCTACAAAATAAATGAAATGAAATTTTTAGTTATATCAATAAATATTAGTAACAACACGAACACGCTTTGTAAGGAAAGAACAATTCTAAACTTTCCCTGAAAATTGGTATATTTTGATAATCACGAAGTTCGTTTTTCTATTGTACTTTTATGAACTTCCAACCATAACTCACGATTCCGATTATGAATATGCGAAATGCTTTTTGTTTTGTTTGTTATTGTTCTCGGAAAAAAATTAAGAATCGGGATAGATGGATCTGTGATTGAATTCACCACTTGACTACTCTGCCACGGGGAGAATAACTTCTCTAAACACATTTATAAACATTTTGAAAGATAATACATTTATAAGAAATAATTTAAAATGTCTAAATAAAAAGAAATCGAGTCATAGAGTACACAAACATGGAGACAAAAGATAAAACAAAATAAGCATGTACCATTAGAAAAATAAACATGAAACATTTTCTCTAATATTCTTATAAATATAAACGTTTGAAAAACAAAATAGCGAAACTTAAATAAAAGCTCTAAATTGAGTAGTTTCAAAAACTAAATTATAATTCTAAATTAACTTTTATTTTTAAGCATTGTGCTCGAAGTGCTCGAGTTTTAACTGTAAATAGAGAATATACCTACGCTATTAACTTTGAAAACATATATTTCGCATTTGTCTTTATCTATCTGGTAAAACATTACATAGAATTTTTAGTATTTAATTATAGTTATCAACTTTATTAATACTTACTCATTATTATGTTCAATTCGTCTATCAACAATTTAATAAATATCCATACTTTAGGCTATTTTAAATCCATACCTAAGCCAAAATATTTTAAATTATCTATTTTTTTTTTATTTAATTTACCAAGTAATATTAAAGGGTAGTAAAAGTAAATAATAACTAAAAATTTAAACCGCAATGTCACGATAATCAACATAGAATTGATTTATGCTAGCAGTGCCAATTATTCGTATTAATTACTGTATGTAAATAGTTGGTAAGTAATAGTATATATAGTAATTCTTAAAGCAATCACAACAACAATTAATAATCCTACATATTTCCTCCGAGCACTTATTCGCAAATCATCCATCACGAATTTAGACTTATCGCTTAATCGGATTTTCTGGACAAGGTCGAATTGTATACAACCCTACAACTATATACAGTATTCAAATATATTATTACAACAAAGCGTTCATTGGTAAATTGTATGTTAATCATTTTCTTACCATAACTTTTGCGACTCGACACAATATTCCCAATGTTACACAAATACCATGGAATACATGTTTGTATTTTTAACATGTCTATTTTATTATTCGGCACTGTAATAAACTAAAATGGAATGCTTCCGATTGCAAATCTATACTAATCAAAATCTGAGAGCCAGTTCCTCCAAAGGTTTAGCGTGTCTACCAACTTGGGCCGTATCGTCTCACTTAGGATCAGGTGAGATTATGGTCATAACGCTAAGCCTTAACTATAAAAAAAACATTGTTCTGTTTTACTACTGTTACTGACACTGCATTAGGTTCATAAACATCACAAATTTTATTCACGGCTTGGGTTGTATAATTTTCTTTTTTTGTAATAAAATTTTAATGTATATCGAATTTCTTCATTACATTCACTAATTTGACAGAAAGAAAATAAATGGAAAATAGCTGGAAACAATTTTTTATATTTTTTAGAAACGTAACCTTTATAATGTCTTCAAAACCAGCCAGATAAAAATAATATAGTACAGCCAAAGACACTATGTTTTCCCTGGTATTGAATTTTTATATTTTAGTTGTCGCGTATGAATTCACACGTACTTACCAGTAACAAATAAAATGTATACTTTAAAATTCTATATTTTAGTTTATTTATTTATTCTATATTTCTTCACAGCACATTTCAAATTAGTTAGATTTTACAGTAAAGAGGTGCCAATTAAAAAGAAATCATTATTAAAAAGAAATAATTGTGGGTGTATTTTATTTGAGCGCAATCAAAGGCATGTTTTTGAGTGTTTGTGTGTGAGTGTGTATAGGTAAAGATGTGTGTATATCTTTGAGTAGTTTTGTGGGAATGATTATGTTTAATGTATTGAGCAATTATGTATAACCAAAAAAAAGTAATAAAAATGTGTATTATGCTTCTGTTTCCTGTGACAATATGGTTTTACAATGTAATTGTTTAATGAATGATACTCTATTTGAGTGGAATAAATCTATAAGAATAAAGATTGTATCATACACGCTTAAACATCTCTGCAAAACAGATTTTTTGGCATAATTATGTTTAACTGGTTGAGGTACAAATAAACATGGGTTTCGAATAGATTTAAGGGAATCTTACCCAATAGTTCAGGACTATCAACCTTATAGTTCAATATATCATATAAGAATCGCATGTCAAATAAAGTTCAAAGTTCACATGTGAAAGAATTATTTTACAAAGACAAGCTGAACCAATTAGAATCTATACATAAATATAATGAATGAATGAGTCGCCGAAATATATGTATGAGTACAGCTTTCGAACGACTAAACCATATCGGATAATTCTTTTTTTCGTGTTCGTTATTATCAGGACATGGTTTGTATAAAAGAAAAAAACGATTTTTTTAAATCTCATAATACGAAAAGAGAGTGAATGAATGGGTCAGAAGACTATGAGCAATCTATTTATGAAAATTGCGAAGAAATTTATATAATCGCAGAAAACCTAAAAAATATTAAAAACAAAATCAAATACAAATTTATTAGTTACAAAGTTTTTGATATTTGTATCTTGTACACTTTAAAAAATGACATTACGGTAATATACGGAGTGGTGCATGTTTTACTTTTACTCTAAACGAAGTTATTAATTTCACGAGTAAACGAATTACTTTTACTATTTCAAATGTGCGGCGAGTCACCTCACGTTTTAACCGTGCTGATGACCTACGCACCGCAGATATTGAGAATAGTCTTATTGGTATATCTATATTGCGTTCGAATATTACTGACAATAATATGACTTCCGATTGTGTTATGCAGGTGGAAAAGTAAAATTACCACAATTGGTCCCACTACCAGATCTATTACGCTTTTTAGTTTATGAGATGGGAAGTGATTCTAACCATTTCTTGGCCAACTTTAAAAAATAAAACTCTTGTATCCAAACGAGGTCGTTTGGCGCAACGCTTATTGTAAAGAACAATTTCATGACAAAGTAAATAATCGCTACAATTCAGTGAGTACGTGTAATGGTGGTAGAGAAAAATAAAATTGTCGATCTCAATGCAACTATTCAGATGTTTATTAGAAGTCAGTTATTATTCTTCAAATCAGTCGACACAGATATATAACCATCAAATTGATGTAGTGAACTATTCCACAAAAATTTTAAATCAACAGGTATTGCCTGGACTAAAAACTTACAATTTGCAAATAAAATTAGATTATATTGGGTGTACTCTGTTGAATGGTAAAAATGTAGTCTTCAACATGTGCACATTTTATTGTGGTTAATTGAAAAAATATACAGTCAGGTGAAATGGATTCATTGATTGAGCTCACTGTACCGTGGGTTACAAATATACCAAAAGACTGTACTATAAAATAAATATAAAGTAAGTACTACGAGCTACTAAATAACCTGAACAGGAAGGAATGGCTGCATAGTTATTTTATACGCGGTCGAAGAGGAAGCGAGAGGTATACCGCAAATATCTATATAACCTACTAAAAGGTCTTGGCCTGTCTAGGACAGCAGTAAGTTCTATATTAGAGCTTGTCTTTTAAGCTGCTCTAGTAGGCTCCTACCAAATTTGACTGGCCAGGGAGAGAAACACGAGTAGTGAAGGAATTGCCGCGTGAGGGAAAGGGGCCCTTTAAACCTACAGCTGTCTCACAAGTCTAAGTAACTGTTCGGAGTATGCTTCTCTGTCGCACGATGCACCTTGCATCCGCACGGGTAATTCATGGGTAGCTAAAAGTACCTCTCATTTCAGATAAAATCCTGGATGAAACAATTATTCAAAAATTACATGCAATAATAATTTAAAAGATGATTAATGGACCTTGCGGAGATTTCAACAATAACTCATCATGTATGATCGACTCTAAGGATTTCAAACGATAGTCGAGAAACCGGATTGCGGACTGTCACAATTACCGATGAATACCTAATGTAAACGATCATTTGTAGACAATAGTAGTGAAGTTTAAAAACAAAAGGCAGTTATACGGTCATTTTCGCTGCAACAAATGCAAATGGCGAAGTATCTCAGTATCAACCAACATTACAAGCACGACTATACAATGTAACGAGAATGGCTGTAAAAAAGTCTAATGAATAAGGTCACAGAAGCAATGATCATGGGAAAATATAAAGGAGAGTTTGTTTTAATGTCGCGTATACAGATTCTACTGTTCAATTGATTGCAACGAATTTGTCATTTGATTTTAAGCGACTAAAATTTTCCGTGCAACTCTCTAGTGCGTAAAGAATTAACAAATAACAAAACAAGTCGTTGGAAATTTGCGTACGCAACTTGGAGTTTTCCAGATTCGCTATCGGACGAACTGATATCGTGTGTTCGCGCGTCGGAAAAAAATATATATTTACGCAACACAATAACAAAGTAATGATTTAGTGTAACAATAACATCATAATAAATATATTTTCATACAATTAAAAGACATTTAATTCATTGGAGATATAAACAAGTTTCATTCAATAACTAAAAAAAATTGATTGATTAAGATTGATTTTCTAAATGTAAAAAATATATATATAAAACCGTCAATTCATTTTTGAGTATTAGTAGGAATAAAGAGCATCGATTATAGGTGATACGAAGTTCACAGGATCAACTAGTTATATGTAATTATAAATAATAAGTTACCTCAAATGTTTTAGCTTACGCTGATGTTGCACTATATTTTTAAAGTAATCACGCACCTTAGGCTTTGCAAAAAATATCTGTTAACACGATTTTCATGCAATATTTCGAAGCACGCCTATGGAGGAACTGGCTCTCAAGTTCAACTGCTGTAACACACTTATAGGAATTGGTTAGCAGATTTAAAATTTTTCATGAGTTTCATTATGATGTTTTCTATCACCAAAAACTCAGACTCACTGCAAGGACACGAACTTACGTCCATTGAAACGGCGTCTGTACACTCTATCAACTGATCTATCATCGTTTCAAGTTACGTATGCATAGAATTTAAAAACCTGTAAAATAATTTGTTGTTAAACAACTGTATACTATAAGATCCCGGGAACGCATGGCAAATTAAAAAAAATACAATCAAGAGCACGTTGTCTTTTTACAATTGTTAGCGTAAGAGATAACAAAACATATATGTGATGACAATACACATATATTTTTCCCTTACGCTAGTGATCGGGGAATAATACAACTGGGCCTGGGGTTACGGTGACGAAACATTACCAA
Source organism: Actias luna (assembly GCA_039707435.1). Classification (NCBI taxonomy): domain Eukaryota; kingdom Metazoa; phylum Arthropoda; class Insecta; order Lepidoptera; family Saturniidae; genus Actias; species Actias luna. Next base: position 6,601,117 of record JAZHAC010000002.1, on the reverse strand, counting down.
GTAACGTGGTTATATACAAATAAATTTATAGGTACTGATTTTCACGATGCGTTGAAAATAAGTTACATAATCACTTTACAATACCAAACACACTACAACAAAAATACTATTGTAAAACGGCTTAGAGGGTTGAATCACCTTATTTTTGTTAGCTTTATTTATAACTTCTGGTATTCAAGTTACTTAAAACTAAATACATTTCTTATTCTTTTATCTAAAACTACTGATTTTCGAATTTAAATTACATATATCATGTATTTGGTTTTTTCCTTAATCTATATTTAAAAAAAACTTAGTCGCCGAGATTATATGTATTTTTATTAAATTTCTAACAGACAGAGCATATGTCATTCCTTAATTAATAGGCTGGAAGAACTTGTAAAATATAAGCATAAATGGTGGTAGGGCTTTATCTAATGCCTGGCTAGCTACCACACTCGAGTTGAAAATTGGCAGCCATTTACCTATAGGTATGTTCCGGCAGTTGCACTTGAGAGCCTGTCCCTCCACTAGAATTAGCGTGTTCACCATCTGGAGTCAAACATTGCTTAAAATCAGGTGAGATTGTGGCCAAAATGCTAAGTCTATAAATAATAAAACATAAATGATAATGAGTAGAATGCGAGTAATAAAGGCTTGCGAACCCGCGGTTAAAGCTATTATCAAAATTATGATCTATCACCGTATGATATTTATTCCCGTCTGATCCATTCTGTCATTAAAGGCTCTCTCGTCGAACATTTATTTCAATTTCCAATATTCCCCATTCATCAGTTTTTATTACTTTCATAATGTCGTTTGAGTTTCGGGTCGGCTAAATAATCGTCGGTACTCTCTAGGTCGCCAACCCTATGCTGTGTTCATAAAGAAAAGACCCTGACAATATATCATAACGTCTCGCCGGAGTAAGTATTAAAAAAACCTCTTTTATTCAGAAGAAAACTATAAAATCAGCTATTATTCTCTTAAATACAAGTTACCAATGAATTTAAATTCAAAAGTTGTGAAAAATTGTAACAGATGAACTAAATTTTAGTAAATAATTTCGTCGTTTAATAATTGTACGGATTTAGAAAGAAGTACTGAACATTTCGGGATCGTATACTTACATATCTTGGTCGAAGTTTTTATATGTAATTGTGTACGTTCTTTTAACATCGTTGTGGGGTGTCGTCTGAAACAGGCTACGTTAAACGTCGCTCTTAAGCTAAAAAAAAACCCTCAATCATCTATTTGTGTTTCGTTAATTTAACTTGAGAGCTAGTTCACATCCTAGGTTGGGCATGCTACTATCTTGAGCCACATCATCACTTTTTTTATAGGTAAGGTTTAGCGTTATGGCCATTATCTCACCTGATCTTAAGTGACGATACGGCCCAAATTGGTGGTCACTCTAAGCCTGTGAAGGGACTAGCTCTCAAGTACAACTGCCGGAATACACACCTATTGATATTTGGCGACAGATTTTCAACCTGAGGGTGGTAGCTAGGCAGGGGAGCATTAAAAAAAGCCCTCCCACCGCGTTATGGTTTCCTCACGATGTTTCCCCTCACAAAAAGCTCAAACTCATTGTAGGTGGATTTTAACTCAAGTCCCTTGACGCGAAGTCCACACACACTGTTCTATCATAGCTTCAAAACATTGCCACCGAGGGTATTGCACAAACCAAAATTTAGTTATTACAGTAGAAGCATTTTTATTCTATCTGAAAAAAGCTTTATTTTAAAGGTTTAAAAGGTCATATGAAAAGCCAAAACGAGTGACTTCTCACGTTGAAATTTACATTTTTTATGAAACATTGTTTTCAAAATAGGCCAGTAATCTTCCCATATAAATCGCAATAGTGGACTCAACAAATAAGCAACGAAGCAGAGATCAATATAGATTGTAGTCAAAGGTTAAGACTAAAATAAAAAACTCTTTGTTTAGAATACATTTGAGTAAATATTATCATTGTTTAAAAATTCTCATATATCTTTAACATTAGTGTAAAAAAGTACTGCTGAAAAGTATAGGCACTTCAGTCAATACCTCTGGTTTAATAAGTATATAAACTGCCTTATACATACTTATAAAAATACGTTTTTGTAATTATCTAAAAACTTAGTAGAATTTACGACGATATATATACATATATACTTTTTAAGTAAATAAATAATATTAAAAATATACGGCGTGTCGCATCAAAGTCGTGAAATGTTAGCAACTTTTCTCATTTCAGCAGGATATTTCTTCATGCAAATTTCTCTCTTAGTTTTATTACTTCTAAGGTGTTTTTTGCGCAGCTACTATTTATTGTCTCAGTTGGCATATTTTTTCATCGTGACATCTTGTACAAACTCATCCGTTTTTTTTCGGGAGTATAGGTACCTACATTAGTATCGTCGTAGTATTATCATTTTGACGATGTACTTGGCATCGTCTCCGCGAAAATTGCAAATAGTATCGTTGAAAAGATTTCCTATTGGATTACCTTCGGATTTTATCTAAGTTCAATGTAATTTAACTGATGTTATTTTCAAAGTAGACAAATGTATATATAATTGTGTTGGTATAATTATAATAACGATCGGCTAGTGGACATCCTAAATTGCACTTGAAAGATTAAGACGCGACAAATCTAGAGTTATTGGAAAAGAAGTGGATAATCATAATGTCTGATAAAACAATTGCCTTGATTTTATTTCATAGTTTTTTTTTTTTTTTTTTTTTTTTCGACCTGACATTCGCTGTTAGCCGTAAGGGCTTTGACAGCTTCACCGAACTTTTTGGGGCGAATGCTAAGGGCACTCAGCCCCATGGCAGAGGGCGCAAGGGTGCCAGAATGGCCGAACCTCGGCTTGGACTACTGCTGGAATACGAACAAAGATTCGCGATCCTAACAATAACATAGGGCAAACCACGCGAGGGCCGCAGGAGTAGTCCCTTACAGAACCGTGTACTTTATGTGTGGGTGTGCACGGATGATATGCGGTGTGATGATGTACTCTCAGTGATGTAGAGTGTCACTGTATCGCGCGAGCAGAGTCACTTGAGGGCTCCTGTCCGGAGGATCGATCCTAGGCTCAAGAATCTGCAGAGGGAGGCCGCGGCGGGTGTGCGGGAGCGAAATTTACCGCTCGGCCTCGGCGGCGAGAACGGCGGTTACACGGGCGTGTGCGCGGACACGTGTAATTGGTGGAGACGGCAGGGAGCAGTGCGTTCAATCTTGTTATTTTGTCGACGGGATCGGTGAGGCAGTTACGTGGCCGGCGTGCGAAGCGTTTAGCATACGGATTAGGAGTGTAGCTAAGTACGTGTACTATTTTGGGGTTGGGATGAACTTCGGCCTTATCGAAAAATTTCTTTGTGACATCTTTGATATATGCATATATGGACGGAAGGTCCATATCTTTATGTAAATCTACATTGCGGACATAGGGTGGAGCTTGGACGGCTATACGCATGAATCTATTTTGTAACACTTGTAGTTTGTAAAGGATGGTGCGCGAAGCGTGAGCGAATACGGGGCAGCTATAAGTAAGTATGGGACGGATGCATACTTTGTATATTGTGAGCTTATGTCTGAGTGACATTTTGCTCTTAGAAGAGGTAAGATTGCGTAGCAGAACCATAGCCGTGGAGGCTTTTTTCTGTACGTAATCTATATGTTTTTTGAAGGTTAGGCGCCTGTCTAAAACTACACCAAGATATTTAGTATGATTAGCCCAGGGGATATTGACACCGAAAAGGTGTAATGTTTTTCTTATATTCCTCCTCGCGTGAGGATCGAACATGATAGCCGCACTTTTGTCTGGGTTTATTCCTATGCGCCATTTGAGGCACCAGGACCCAAACGTAGAGACGGCTCTTTGGACGCGGTAATATAAATGAATCCTATTCCTGCCCGAGCTGAAGATGACTGTGTCGTCTGCATAGGAGCCTACTGCGACGTTGGAGAATTCGGGAATGTCGCTAACGAACAAGTTGAATAGGCAGGGTGCTAGGATAGAGCCTTGGGGGACTCCTGAGCGTATTGGGTGAGGCGAGGATAAGGCTCCGTCTGCTTTGTAGCAGAAGGAGCGGTCCGATAGATAGGCAAGGATTATGCGGACTAGCCTGTCCGGAACTTGTAAGAGATTGAGTTTAAATATGAGACCTTCGTGCCAGACCTTATCGAAAGCTTTGGCTATATCAAAAAATACGGCAAGTGTGCGCCTAGGGCGATGTAACTCCGTGAAATTGGAGAGAATATGCTCCGTGAGGCGGAGAACTTGGTGGGTGCACGAGTGCTTGGGTCGAAAGCCGAATTGCTCGTGTGGTAAAAGACATTTGTCTGAGACAGTTGATTGAAGTCGGTTTAGAAGGAGTCGCTCGTATATTTTACCAATCGTATTGAGGAGGCTTATCGGGCGGTAGCTTTCCGGAAGGGATGCCTTTTTTCCGGGTTTACGGATACCTATTACCGTTGCCATTTTCCAAGCGGCCGGAAAATGGCAGTGAGTTATGGCCGCATTGAAGATGCAGACCAGAAGAACTATAAGTTTGTCAGGGAGAAGTTTGAGGGCTTCATTTCTGATTCCGTCGGGACCGGGGGCTTTCCTTGGTTTAAGGCTTTTTATAATCGCGAGTACTTCGTCAGTTTTAACCGGATCTAAGTTTTCGATTGGAGGGGTCTCTCTTATTGATTGAATTGTTCGATCGACCCTCCCGATATGCGTGGTATCTATGGTATGATATTCATACGGATTAGGGGAACACTGTTGTGCGAGAGTGGCAGCGAGATACTCTGCCTTGTCAATACTTTCGAAGGCCGGCGGATTGCCGGGGCCTCTATCTAACGGGGGCATTGCGGACGAATAGCTGCTCTTCTGTTTACGAACGAGATCCCAGAAGGCGAGATGAGACGGTTTGATTTCCTCTAAGAGGCTGTCCCATCTTTGACTACGGAGTTCAGAGATACGAAATTTAACTAATCTTTGTAGGCTACGTAGCCGTACATGATTTTCCTCCGTCGGATAAGAATCGTGAGCGCGTGTCGCGGCGTTTTTCTCCGTTATCAGTTTTCGAATATCATCAGGAAGTATGAAGCGGCGATCATTTGCCGCCCTTACCTCTTTTGAGGTTTCCCTGATGGCATTCTGGAGGTGACCTACTAGGGAGTCAATCGCCACATCGGCATCGCTCACAGACTTTATCTCGTCCGGGATACTGTCTAAATGAGGAGAAGAGAGATTAATTGAGAGATAGTGTCTGAGTTTTGGATAGTCAGCCACTTTGACTGAAGCGGGTGTGTGGTCGCCCGGGTGGCCTAGTTGCAGAATTACTGGGCGGTGATCGGAATCTAGTTCATGTACGACTTCGATTTGCCGTACTTGAAGCGCGATCCCTTTTAAAATAGCTATATCTAAAACTGAAGGGCGGCAGTTAGCTTGATAATGAGTTGGCTCTGAAGGAGCAATTACATCGAAGATAAGCGCATTTTCTAGCCAGTATAGTGTCCTACCATTAGTGGTATTACGCGGGTTGTTGTATTGAATGTGCCCGCTATTTAGATCGCCAGCCACTATAACAGAGTCACCGAGCGCGAAAAGCGTCTCCAGATCCGACTGGAGGAGAGTTTTATTAGGCGAAAGGTACGCGGAAACGATAAAGATAGTGGGATGACCAGTCATACCCACTCTACACACCGAGACTTCTAAATTTGTAAGTTCGGGAGGATCTATTGGCATGCAATACAGTGACTTTCTATAGTATATGAGCGTGCCGCCGCCTCTTACGCCGATACGATCATTTCTTACTATCTTGTAGTTCGCAATCGCGGGATTGCGAACGCTCGGTTTTAAAAGAGTTTCTTGTGCTAGAAACACATCTATTTGCCGCTCCTTAAGGAAGCTAGCTACCAAGTCGCGTTGGGGTTTCAGGTTGCGCGCGTTAAAAAAGGACAAAGATAGGCCTCGGGGTCTAATCTTATCCTCCATTGCGAGTTTATTTAGGAGAAGCGCGGATAAGGCGTTGCATAGTCCTTGCAATGCCTGGGAAGCACTTAATGGCTTTTAGACGGCCAAAATCTTGACTAGCGCTAATCATGTCGTCGAACGCAATGATATCATCTACGGAATGTTCTTCTAGTAGTTCGGCGAGCCAGTCGATGCCTTTGAAACCAGTAGAAGGGCCGGCCGCGGTGAGTTTCGCGGGTTTAGCCTTCGGAGGCTGCTGATTGGTGGTCCACGCGTTGGTCGGAGCTAGTGTGGGTCTTTGGGGAGGAGATGGGTTCGCGGAAGTGACCTGCGCTGGCTTGCCCAGGCTCGGGAAATCCTGATTAGACATGACTGGCGGCGGTGCGGTACGTGCAGCCGCTAAGTGCGCTGAAGGCGCTTGTGTGGGAAAACGCGTGCGTCTCGTGCGTGGGGCACGTTCACACCCACGATAGTTCGCGGGGTGCCCGGCTTTGCCGCATAGGACGCAGCTTGGTGGTTCGGAGGACTCAGGGGTACGTGGGCACTCCTTAGTAGAGTGATCTTGTAGACACTTGACGCAACGCGGCTTAATGAAGCAGTTGCGGGAAGAATGGCCATACGACTGGCAATTGTGGCATTGAGTAGGGCTGTGTTTTTTGTGCGGTAATTCGACAGTGATGCCGGAGAGGCCGCACACGGATTTAAGTGAGAAGATTTCCTTGCCTTCCTTAGAGCGGTCTAGGATGACAAGAACAAGGCCGAACAATTTTTTAGTTATGTGGTGGTACATGCGGTGTACCTGGTGGACCGGAAAGTTTTGTTCCTTAAGGGACGCAATGATTTCCTCCTCGGGGAGTTCTTTGGGGACGCGCCTAATAACCACGCGCAGTAAACGGTCTTCTTCCAAAGTGAAAGTGAAAAATTGGTGTTTTCCTTCTCTAAGGAAGGCGGTGAGATTTTTATAATCTAAAGGCGTAGGGACTTTAATTTGAATCCCGGCAGGGGTGCTACGGGCGCTAGTATAACGGATTTTTTTAATATTAAGCTGCGTGGAAATATTTAACCAAGCTGCTTTATCAGCGATAGTGACGGGTGGTGGTTGGCGGACTGCTTTTTCAGTCGAGGCCGCGGGGCCAGGAACAGGAGTCGCAGAGATTGAAGGACGCGGGTGCTTTCGGTCCGCCAAGCCTTCGCTACTTTCGGTTCGGTAGTTTCTGGTGAAAGTACCCTTTTATTTTTAGGTTTGACCCTACTGACTAGCGTGAAGTCGCTGTCGGTATTAATAGATTCGGGCTCCTCCATTTCTGCCTCGTTGGTTGGTGTCGGGTCCGAGCTAAGTGGCGAGAATGAATTCGCCGTAGGGATCGCAGGCGGAGCATATGAAATGAGTTGCTCGAATTGTCGCGGCGTTGGTACCTGGGATGTAGGTAGTATGGGAGAGACAGGTGCCTGTGAATGACTATTTAGATTCCTTGTTGGGGAACGCGATCGCGAGCGAGAACGAGAGGTCCCGAGTGTGCAGGACGGAGAAGGAGGGCGGGTGCGCGCGGGCGCATTTACCGCCGCTGCCGGGATACGCACATTTTGCGGTGGTTGGGGTTGAGTAGCAAGAAACTCTTGAAAGAGCTCTGGGTGTGTCTTATCTACGAAGACTCGGAACCTATTTAGCAAAAGCTCTGAGCGGTTTGCCATTTCGGTAGCAGCCTTGGTGTAACGTAGGTTTAAAAGGAAACCTGTATAAAAAAAACTCCCTGCCTGAGGGGCAGGGGGGCGCGGCTAGAAATAGTTAAACAAACTATCTAAAGTTCGACGAGTTAACATTGAAATACAATCTAGTAGTGCACGTGCAGAAAATAAAGAAAAAAGAAAAAAAATAATAATAAACAATATCTGAGACCTTGCCTGTAAAAGTAATAAAAGGCTTAATGGAAATTAAGTGTTACCTTTGTTGGCAGCCGGTGACCGGCGTACTTACAGTGTCGGCACTTTAATCACTGCACTGTTTCACGATAACGACAAACAATACTTTGAATTCACAATAATAAACTACGAGAATTCTCACAATGTAATATTAACACGATAGCCAAACAATAGATTGAGTTTAAGAATAAACTAATTATCGGTAACACGAACTTTATTGTCGGCAATAATAGACGGATTATTGCCGATAAGACGTAAGAATAACACAAAGAAACAATAGGCGGCGCGGTAAAGCGCAGCGATCGGTTTCGAGTACAATCAACGAGGGCTCACGGACACGTCCGTTCACGACCGCGGTTGAAATCGAACTCTATTTCATAGTTTCGAACTACGATACAAATGCGATGTAAACACGTACCGTAATGTTCCAATAACAAAATACATATGTGCTGAGTGCAGACGTAACTCTCGCATCAGCTCGTTTAGTTATATTTTTATACATTCTGCAAAACTATTAGTAGTAACAATAATAATAAATTGTAAAAACAAAAGGTTTTTAACATTTAAATTGCATAATACGTGCACACTAATTTATTCTATATATTGTAATATTTTTAATAACAAGTTTCAAATCAGCATCGTATTAGACGCTGACCTAATCCGTTTTCACGATAACATAAAACTTGCCAGGTTATTCGTAGTATATTCGTACCCTTGTCAACGCAGATGTTAGCGCATTCATTTGATATCTAGATCCCTATCGGCGGTGTGAGAAATCTTGTTACTTTATATGAAGTTACATTAGTGCGACGTATCGCTGGAATTATAGTATTTACTTGTGGTACAGGTTCTGTCGCTTGATGTATATTCGCTTGTATCTTGGAGAATTGGATTCTGTTATTACGACTACGTTGCTGTAGTGTTCATAGCCGAGTAACAATAGCAATATTTATAGGGAGTTAAACTTAACACCTCCCCCTACAAAGATAGTGTGTGTATGCATGGCCGATTAAACTAATATAAACCTTGTCAGTTGTCAGAAATTTGGTTAGCAGATGAAAACAGGTGATGAAACTTTAAAATAAACTACATCTTTTTTTTTCAATTTGGTGAATATCTAACCACCTAGTGTAAAATATATTGAGTATAATAAGTAAAAGTAAGTTACCTTATTTGAATTACAAGTATTGCAAGTTATTGCGATAAAGTCCTGGAAATGGTCATCCGTGAGCCGAGAACGAAATTTATTTTTAATGAAGTTTATTCTGAGAATGAGGGTATTTTATAATTATATTTCTTTCATAAACAAATGTTACTAGTATAAATACACTTTTTTATAAATACTTTTTGATGTATCCTTTCTTTGACCTTCTGACATAAAAAAAACATTCTGGATTTATTGTTTATGCTATTATTAGGTTTGTACAAAATAGATTAAGGGTTCAGATACTGACCGCACTTCGCCATTTGGTGATCCCTGGTATAAAACGTCGCGTGGTTTTATAGAATAATGTATGAATTATTTCGCACGAAGAACACTGCTATTGTTAATGTATCTTTAGATTGAAAGTTGTGTGTCTATGTAATTTTTGAAGCGATGATAGCTCAGTTGGTAGTATGTACGAACGCCACGACATGGGACGTGGGTTCAAATCCACTTACAATGAGTTTGAGCATTCGATCAAGAAATATGCATCTTGCAACAATCTGCTGCCAATTACCTATAGGTGTGTTAAGTCAGTTGCACTTGAGAGCGTGTCCACCAACTTGAGCCGTATCATCACTTAAGATCAGGTGAGATTATGACCATATGGTTAAAAACCTATAAACTATACAAAAAATTACTCTCGCAAGCAAGTGGAACGGGAAAACCCGCAGTCGTAAGCGTGAGTGCTGCGAGTAGTAAGTGGTACGTAGTCATAATGTATCTGACATTTCTATATACAATGTTAAAGTAACTTTGGCATGTGTCACCACATACATTTTTTTTCTTTGATTTAGCAATTGTTTAAATAAAAGTTAGGTACGTCGATAAAAGTTTCAATCTATTGATATTCTTCATAATCAATTATTATTTAGCATTAAATAAAAAATTAAATGTATTTACATTGTATCGATGCTCGCCAGCAGGAGAGAACAGTTAAACGTTTTTTGAATATAATCAAAATGAACGGTCATACTAAAAAAAACAAGCGGTTATTTACGCAAGTCACGTATAAAACCGGAATCCCAACGGGATCGATTCCCGATTAAGTACAACATTTTACGTTTGAGAGAAATTGTGCGTATTTTCCTTTATTCGATGTGATTATTGCTTATAATCCTGTACGGTTGAATCAATAGGGCTTTTGGATATTACGCGATCAAAAAGGTAAGTCATTGACGTTGTTATAAATATGGAATTTTAAAGTCTTAATTTGTTGCTTAAATTGTACATTATAATTATTCCTTATCTTCTTGTAGTGTTCTTTATTGAGCCTTCTTTACAGTGTCAGCAGTGTAAAGATAATGTAGGATTGTTTTATGTCGGTAGAAGATCCCTGTTTTTATTTCAATACATTGAAGAAGAGAGTAGAAGTCAATGGTTTGTTATGATCTTATAGAACTACTATATTTTTTCATAATTAAAACTCATGCGTGTTATCTTCGGAGCTTTTATAAAACGCAATAATGTCTAGAACACGGCACAAAATAATTGTAGAGAATATTTTATAGGCTTTGCAGTAATGCGTCTGTAAGAGGTCCTGAGTTCGATTTCAACACAAAAACTTTTATGTGATGAGCATAACTGCCATTTGTGTCTCTATCTTACAAACAGAATACTATATTTGTTTTTAATACAAGCTTTCTTTACTCGGGATTTAAAGTATCATATATGAAATTGTGTTTAATATTTGTTTATTATTATATATTAAGAAGTGAAATATGATTTTTGTTAAGCTATTTTATAATCTGGAACGAACCATTCCAACAAAAATATAGAATTCTACAGTAAATTTGAATTTACAATTAAAAGAAAACTTCGTCGTAAAACAAAGCATGGTGATTTTGCAATCTCCTTACGCCTGGTTAGTGAAATCACCCTCAAGTTGCAACATAAAAATACGTCCTGTCAGCTGCAATTGATCCTTAATTTAGTAAAATGATCTTAATTCAATTATTAGTTAATGTGAGATTATGGTAAATTACTAAAATTTACAAACTAATCTTTGAGTATAAACTCAAAATATTTTTATATTATGCTTTTTTATTAAAAATTAAATACAATTAAATTTATTGAAATAAAACTAATTTAAACGGATTTTATCGCGGTTATTTATTAAATTTTGATCCCGACGTTTCGAAAGCTTTTCAGCCTTCGTGGTCACGGGGCGGACTGAGGTGTAGGTTGTCCAGAAAAGTTTATGTTACTGTGTCTAACTTAAACTTTTCTGGACAACCTACACCTCAGTCCGCCCCGTGACCACGAAGGCTGAAAAGCTTTCGAAACGTCGGGATCAAAATTTAATAAATAACCGCGATAAAATCCGTTTAAATTAGTTTTATTTCAATGAATAATATTCGCGTAAACCTAAGAAATCATTATACAATTAAATTTCTGTTTTTTTATCTAATTTAACTGTATAATTAAAGACAAATAATCAAAAGACAAAATAAGATAAGTAAAAATAAATCACCGCTAAAGGATCTTCTGTCATAAGCTAAGACAGAGTAATTGCAAATTAATCAGCCTACAAATTACAATAACATTTGCCTTTGAAAATATCAAAAGATTCCCTTTCTCTTATTACATTTAATTAAATTCTTTAGAGGTTAATAAGCTTAGCTACTAAAATGATAGACTTAAATTAAAATAAATTTACCATCAATTCTGTTACATTAATTTATGAAAACCATGTAGTGTAAGAATTTATTTAAAGATGAAGAAATAAAGTTGAAATCTTTCACGAACATCTCTATCTAGGGCGATGGTCCTAATTGCTATTGAATTTCGTTGGTAACATTTTTGAATACTTCTAAATATTTATGCCGTTTCCCCAATTTAAGCGGCGGATGCGTAATTTTAACAAAACACTCAATTTGTTGCTTTTATTTATTTTTATTATACTTTATTCTTAAACTGTTCAACAACTATAGTTATTTAAATACATATTAACTAAGCTCTTAAGCTTTTATTAGTTAGCTATGTATATTATTACATTTTTATAGTGTAATATGTCGATTTGACGTGTCTCAATAATATATTACTAACTGGGTTAAAAGAGTCATCGAAACGAAGCTATTCACGAAGGTTCAACTTAATAGTAATTGTTTTTACATCAGGGGCTGTACTACAACTTGAACGTAGGACCGGGATAACGTACCACACAATTTTTAGGATAATGTGACTGTTAAATTATATCAATATTAAATATTAATATTGTATAATTATAATAACTACAGAAAAAAAAACAGCTAGTAATTTATCATTTTTGATGACGCCGTTATCGATACACGAAAGAAGGGGACTCTTTGATCAAACCATACATTTTATAGGACAAATATTGTTTCCAAATAATTCAGGTAATTATCTTGAGATTTAACAAAAACCCCTTCATTTTTGAGACTCATCAAATCGACATGTTTTATCGTTTTTGTTTTAGAAATGACTTACGCTGTTAGCCGCAAGGGCTTTGACAGCTTCACCGAACTTTACGTTATATCCCTGCTACCCCTGTTAGCTAAGGCAAAATGTTTGTATGAGAAAAAGTTGGGCATCTCATCAAAATGAACTACGTAAAATTAGCTTGATAGTAATCAATAAAAAAATTGGAAGGTGGATCCTATAACTAACCACGGGATTTAGTTTTGAGATATGCCATTCATATTCTAAACAAGAATGTCATCTTATACATTTCTGGTTACTTTTATGCACGGGTATGTACAAAAAACCACTGAATTACGTTTTTATGCCTTTTTCGAAACTATATTAAACATTTTATACACTGAGCTGGAATAGTAATAGAATAAATTCATGCTTCAAATAGACATATTCTTTAGGGTTAGTAGAAAAAACACAGACGGTGTTATTCTGATATTAATGTTATGTGTATAATTTATAGGCTTCTCGAACACGCCTTCATTCACATAAACATTTAATATTTGCACATTTATTTTATTTTACATGACTCATAAGTCTGTTTTTATTTTGAAAGCAAGAAATATTATTTCCCATAATAACTATGAATCCATTCATATGCTTAGCAGTTAAATAGACATAGTCAAATAGAAAAAACTAGACTTGTTTTTATAAATTAAGTCGATAATTATTTTGATGTCTAACTAGAAAATATATATTTTTTAAAGTTCATTATTTTATTTTATCATTTTCAGAAGATAAATTACAAGAAGTCTCTTTTTAAAGAATACCTACAATATAATTCCCGTGTTTTCGTATTGATCGGTGATGAATTAATCTGAGCATTACTTTGTATATACATAGACTATCGAACATAGTGATTGTTTTATTTAAGTTCATATAATTATGAACAAACAACTTTGGATGTTGACGTTTAAGAAACACTCTCTAATGCCGTCGAACTCAATCTTTCGCATGTTTTATCGTATAAATGTATGTGATTGTCTCTTTTTACTGTCGGTTTTTCGTTTCATCTAGTTTTAAATCACAAATATGCTAAAGACGATTGCACTTCATAAAAGTCCTTTAGAAGAAGAAAAGTTACGAATACTACTTTATTTACCAATTTGTACTTGTTTATTTTGTTAAAACATTATATAAAAGTGAAATTCGATACACTTTGAAAATTATCAATATAATATTATTATTAGAAGAATGTATTCTGAATTACTACAGATCTCCACCACCTCTCCTACCACCAAACTGCAGAGCTTTGCTGCAGTTGAGGGATCAAAATATTATCCAGAAAACAGAATCCTTCTGGAAAAATAAGATGCATTTTTATATTATTTAAAAAAATGGATACATGTATACATACAAACACATATATGTGTTCCCTTTATGAAATTATTTAATTATTATGATGTTTTTCCAGTAATGAATCCAGTAATCCGACAAACCTGAGTATTGAATAGTGTCGGATTAGTGAGATTCTACTGTAATATAAACGAGGCGACCTGTTTCGTGGTGTCAGGTATTGAAACCTCACACTACCAAAAGCGATCACACAACTTTAAGGCGCCAAACTGACTTAATTCTGCGTCTTAATTTATCACATTTAATCTACACGTCTGCTCAACATATCCGATCTACATTCGAAAACATGTGTGCCGTTATTATGTCTGGGACACATTAATAGTACGGTCCTAAAAGAAATGGTTTGTATCAGATCATTTAAGCCATATATAAGAAACTATTAATAATGGGTTTTGTTTAATTGCTTTAGAATATTAAATTCTTTTTTAATTCAACATCACGTTAACGTATTTCTTAAAAACCTATTTAAGGGTTTTTTTATGCTAAAAGAAAATGCTACCGAAGATTTTTTCTTTGGCTTGCATATATAAAAAAAGGAAATTAAAAATTGGATTTGGTACTTAGAGCACTACGCATTTTTATATATTATTAATATTATTTATATCTTATTTGTATTTATAAGAATTTTATTCCAAAACGCAAAATTGGTGTTGATAGAAATTATTAATATTTCTATATATTTTATCCTTACTGTAGGTATTTAATAACACTCCAAAGCTTTATTCAAAAGGTTAATCGATTACGTTTTAATTATATATCTATATATTATAAATGCGAAAGGGTGTTTGTTTGTTTGTTTATCTTTCCTTTATGCTATAACTAAGCAACCAATCGACTTAATTTTTGGCATAGGGTTAGTTAAAAGGATGTACAGTAACATAGGCTACTTTTTGTCGTGGAGAAACTTCAAATTTCCAGGGAAAAATTACAGGAATACCCGTAAAATTGTTCTTCGTTCACGTACTATAAAACTATAGAGTTAACTTGATTTTGACATAGAGAGAATTCCCTAGAGCTGTCATGTATGCCCGCACATAAACTGCAATTGAAATTAGGCGTTTTGGTTATGCTTATGCGTAATTTATATGTGCCACGATTATGTAACGGAACAAGGCTTCGTGTCACGCAACTCGGAGGAATATTGTTGGTGCCTCTATTTTGACAAAGGCAATTAAGGGAGAAAATGTAATCATCTCCCGGATCCCTATAAATCATAGGGATCTTTCATTTCAATTCAAAAGGCTGCAGTTCCTTTGAAGTTCAGTTTTGCCATAACAAGGCAGAGCCATTACAGGGAACCGGGGTACACTTGGAAACACCGTGCTT
Source organism: Actias luna (assembly GCA_039707435.1). Lineage (NCBI taxonomy): Eukaryota > Metazoa > Arthropoda > Insecta > Lepidoptera > Saturniidae > Actias > Actias luna. Next base: position 6,585,937 of record JAZHAC010000002.1, on the reverse strand, counting down.
ATCACATGGGCAGCTATATGTGGCAGGTTCGCGTGTGTCTAATTCTCGAAATTTACATTTCTAATAAGGTTAATGGAAAGACACACAACATTGTTTACACTAGTGTCCTTAAATAGTGCTTTGTTCTGTATATATGGTCGGTGTCTTATCCTCCTGACAAACTTTTTCAAGTTACCACGAGAGTGAAGTCGCGAATATAATCCTATAATATGATAAATGCAAAAGTATGGACGTTTGTTTGTTTGTTTCTTTGTCTCACTATCACACATAAACCGTTGAACAAATTTGGACGAAATTTGCATATAAATAGATCGTTTCCTGGATTTAACACATAAGATATTTTTTATCCTGGTCATTACCATTGGGATAATAATTCATCTTCAATGTTATTTTAACTTTTTACGTGGGTAAACCAGTGGGCAGAAGCTAGTATATTTATATAGTATAGTATATTTATATTCCAAAGGCCTTATATAATTATTTAGTCAAATAAATTAAACGTATGTTTTTATACTTTATTAGAATTTCATATAAATTTATGTAATGTAAATAATAAAATAGGTAATATTGTGTTTTGCTATAATATTATTAAAATATTATGATAACATACTGGCATATATTAGATAACATTAATATTCATTATTAATTCATCATTTATTATTGTTAAAATATGTAGTGCCGCTCCAAATGTAAGTCTTTTACGGTATATTACCCAAGTATCTACTAGATTACTATATGTATTTAAGCCCTAACATACGTAATATTCACAGAAACTTCATACTCTTGTCCTGTTCCAAATCATTTTGTTGTCGGCGCAGTACGTTTCCTTCTTCCACAAATCTCTCAGCTGTCATCTCTTCATTCATTCCCTTTTTTCTATATTATTCCTCACACACTCTATACATATTTTCTTTTGTGTTTCTCTTCCTTTCCATACTTCAACATTCTTATCCATTACTTTTTTCACTCGGTGTATTAACATACCTAATATTAAATAGCATAAATTATTCGACCTAATTAAATGATAGCATAAGTACAAATGGATGGAATCTATATTAACCATATAAGAAGATTGTCACTATGTTCGTAATATGTTATTATGTACCGCTCTTAATAGAAATGCTTTGTAGCAAGCGGGTCAACCTTGCGGTCGTATAGCTTTGCCACGGGATCAATTAACAACATTCTCTTTGTATATATTGAGTGTTTCGTGCACTTTGGGTTATTATTAATGTACGCAATACAACAATTCCATTATATTGAATACGCTTTCCGAAATATTAAATTATGTACTCTCAATCTATATATATAAAACAAAGTCGGGTTTGTTAGAACACTTATAACTCGAGAACGGATGGACCGATTTTCATGGTTTTTGATTTGTTGTATTTGTCTCCGTCCCGAATAGCAGAACAACATCAAAAATATTGGAAAATTGCGAAAAAAAAAAATCCATTACAAAACATTCATGGGTTTCGTAACTGTCAAATATTTAATGTTCATTCCGTCGATTCGGTAAACTCTTGCCTGAAATTAAAGAACGTATTTAAATAAATATTTCGAATCGACAAGATATATTCACAATATTCGGATAATTGTGTATTTTAGATTTAAAAAAATTAGAATAATGTTAGTAATGAAAAAGGATTGACATATTTATTGGTTGTCAAATATTTATGCGTGCGTTAAGAAATGTACAATGAGATGGGAAGTGAGTATAACTATTTCTAGGCCAACATTGAAAAATAAAACAGTTGTATCCAAACTTTAACTTTAACTTTATTTTATATTAGTATAGATGCTTGAATGATATAATATATTATAGAAGTAGTAAATTATATGAGACTTTATTGGCGTTAAAATTTATATTGAAATCGTAAAAAGGGCTTTACGAGCCTTACAGTTGTCGATAGACAACTAGAACAGTTATTATTGCATTATACAAAGATACATTATACATACAAATTATGCATTATACATAGGGCTTTATTTAACAATTATATTTTATTTTATTTATATATTATTTTGGAGTGTACATAATGTTAGGTTATTTTAAAGATTTATATTACTAAAAAACCAGATTAAACAGGTCTAAATGTCTAAAGGATATTGTAAGATGGATCAGTACGTGAAAAGCGCTGTGTAAAAAGAATTCATATTTGTAAATTTTGCTTAATTACAACAGATATATTTACAAATTAAAATTGACACCAGATATAGTTTAACTTCAGATTGCTTATTTTCGATAGCAGGAAGTGGTTTCCGAATTGGTGATAGTATTTTGACGTTCATAAGTGTCTGCCGTAGAGCATAAATTGAATAGAAAAGTTTCTGATTTTAATTCGTAAGATTAAAGAGTATTGTGTAAGGGTATGACTCTATTACAGCATATGAGGCAAACTACTCACCTTGGTTGCTGGGTTTTCTACTTGCCTTGGATCGCAAGTCCGCCACACATAATTACACACGTAATAGTGATAGTGTCTAGTGTCTATCTACTATAATCTAAGTATCTACCAACATATCTGCCATAAATTTACTAAAAAGTATTAAAGCCACTATCGTTCTGTCCGTTGTAAAAAACTCACTAACTCGCAATACGTGGCTCCCCGGCCGCCAGCCTGGGTATCGTATTGTACCCACATATACAATTACAAAAACGCCTGGACAACGGTATTACTATTCTGATTTCTTTACAAGTAAAAATATACGTCTGTATAGAATGTATATGAATTCTTTAATACTGTAACTTTTTAAAATGATTATTATAATCTAGTCGACAAGTTGAAAATGGTTTAAAATAGAGATACTGCTCTTAAAATTATTTGTCATATATCATTGAATCTAGAATGACACATAAAAAATATTTCTAAAAGCGTGTATTGGCACATAAAAAATGCAAAAGTTATAAACAATTAAAGATGAAAAAAGGCATTTCGTTTTTCGCAAATATTTCATAGACTATTAATATTTTTAAATTAATATTAACACGCTTTTACCACATTTTTTGGCGTCATTCCAGATCCAATGAGGTATCACACATAATTTTAAGAGTAGTATCTCTATTTTAGACCATTTTTAACTTGTCGATTAGACTATTATTGTTGTGAAAGTACACTGGTGGTTATTCGATAATTGGATGAGAATTGAAAGTTTTATATAAATATATATAGTTAAGATTATGGCCACAATCTCATCTGTTTTTAAGTGACGATGTGGCTCAGCATGGTGGGCACGCCAAGCCTAGTGCAGGAACTACTGGTTTTCAAGTACAGCTGCAGGAACACACCTATAAGTATTTAGCAGCAGATTTTCAACTCGAGAGTGGAAACTAGTGATTAGAATTAGGCATTCGAATAAGCCCTACTACCAAGCTATAGTTTCATCACGCTGTTTCCCTTCACCGAAAACTGAAGCTCATTGTAGATTAATTTTGAACTCACGTCTCTTGAGGCGGTGCCCGTACACATTACCAACTGAGCTATTATCGCTTCAATGCTATATGAGAAAGACAAAAAATATAACGTAGATAAAATGAGAAAAACAAATAAATTAGACACAGAAGTATTACACATAGTTTAGACTATCCACGTCTCCCTGTTGTGTAATAAATTTAACAAGATTCAGTTATGTTTCTATTGTATTTGGTATATAGTAAAAATATAACCTAAAAATACTTAAACCTTTTCTCTTATTTATTTAATTATCTCTTGAACTTGTTAAATTCAGGCTTGAGTGTTAAATTTTGTAACATATATTAATAATTTACATAATCCTGTCTAACTTTTACTATACTGGCCTAATAAATCAAGCTTAGTAAATATCATTTATAATTAAAATAATGTAGATAAAACAAACTGTTCGCAATATGTTACTAACTTATTACAAAAAGAAAACTACGTATTATTATTCCGCTACATTCTCAGTATATTTTGTCGGCGTCGCAGTACAAATAGCGATTCAATATACGTTCTACTAAAAGAAATAGAGCAGCAACATCGGAACTAAATCCGCAACATCCCGTCACTGGAGACAAATAAAACGCGAATAAATCTCTCAATAACATACACGCAATGGAAGCAACAGATTGCTTCACCCATAGACTTGGAACATGAAGAAATATGTGTATAAGTTGCAAGAGAATATTGAAGATATTATATAAAAAAGTAAACCTAAATATGTGCTAGAAATAACTAAATAGTGATCTTTATTGTATTTATGATGCCTGATATTTTGATTCTTTACACATACTTTTTTGGTGTTCTAGGTATTATTTCCATTATAGAATGAATACCATTATGAGTTCACTAATTTGATTGATATAGAAGAATAAAATGAGGGAGTCAGTGCTTCATGAATGTGTTTCGATAATTTTATAATAAACAGAAACAATATCCAACAATATGAGAAAAATATGTACGAACATCGCGTCAATGGACGTCAGTTCGTACCGCTAGGCTAATCGTGCAGTCTAATGATTAAATAATATTAAATCATTTATAGTATCTGACTAATTTGTTTTAGGGATTCGTTTCATACTTTTAAGAAGAACTCCTACGTTATCATTATAATATATAATGATATATAATTATGCGTGTATCTTTTACAATTCTAATATCATCAATATTGGCACTTTTTTGTACAAAATGAAATATAATAAGTTAATATTAAAGTAAGATAATGGAAACTGTTAAACATGGATCAGCCGACCCGGTCGTCTTTCTTAACCTAGTTTTATGGGCTGTCGTTTATCTTTACAAAATGCAGGGCGACAGTCATGGTCGAGTGGATTGAACTCGGTTAAGATTTTTATAGATACGATCATTTATCTGATTTATCGGGGCTCTAGAGGTTTTTCTACCGATGAATTTTATCTCTATCTAACAGGTATTTTTAGAATCACTGCTGATTTTTGCTATATATAATTTCAGTATGCGTGTTCGCAATTATTCTTTGATCGCTAAATTTTATTTTCTTAGGCGTAAAAAAAGTAGATCCATACAAAGTAGACTTCGCAATAATCCTAAAAAAATGCAAATACTCGCACGTTTGTATAAAAACCCTTTTATGGAACATTTGCTATCGGTCATTATATTATAATGTAGAGTTGTTTTAGCCTTTATTATTGAAACAGTAATGTATTAGTGTTATATTTCATTTCTATACTATTTTTAATTCATCAATTTATTAATTTAGTTCTTTTGATCAGTTAGATTTAATGGATTCTCGTAATCTCATAAAAAAACTACAATAATAATAATAAACGGTTTGACAGATTTTGATGTTTTTTTTTCTACAGAACTATAGTCAAACACGTTCAGTGGTTTTGTTATTGACATCATTTTTTTTTACAACTCCTAAAAAAATGATTTTTTAAGAAATTAGCAGACATTATTTACCAATAATAATAAATCTTAATTTTAATATCAGAAATACCCACGTACTTATTGTGAATGAAATTAAGAGGGAATCAACAAGAGTACTAGAGTGCTATTACGATTTAATCCGGGCAAATAATATGAAAGCTTCAATTGTATTGCTTTAACAACGGAAAGCTTATATAAATTGAACGAAAATTTTATTAGAAGTAAACTCTTTTAGCAAAAATTCTGTAATTGTTTTCATAAAATTTCACTTATCAATTATAAAATTTACGGCCACTTTAAAAGATAAACCATATAAACATCATCATGATTTTTAGTAATTTTGTATAGTGGTACAGCAAATTGATCGAATTTTGTGGTGGTAGCCATAATAAGATCAAAAAAAAAGCAAGCCAACACGATTCATAGGTTTCATATCGGTCTAAAACCATATGATGATCATGAATCAATCCTATTCCGCTATCATACGTTACCACTTAGGAATAGCCAGTGCGTGAGCTAAAAATATTATTTTTGTACACAAAAATTATAATGTGCCTAAATTTTTGTCACTTTTTTTGAGTGAAGGTGATTATAGTTTAAGTGTAGCTAAAGTAGTTTTAACGTCTTAAAATTTGATTTAGGTATATTCTAATGAAATGTTTTTACCTAATTTTTATCTTATATCAGTTGTGTTGAAGAGGGTTTATACATTTTAATTATATTAATTTTTGTTTATAAATAACTATTTTAATGTTAATCTGTTCTTATAACAAATCTTGTAAATGTATTCGTATGCCATTAAAATCAAAGTAAAACAAAAGGTTTTATGGTGCACTTGGATTGAAACTGTTGTTGAAATTAGTGCGTAGGTGAGAGACGTGCAACGGGCAACGCGGCTGGAAATTTGCATGGAAATGAGTACCGGTGATTGCGTTACGTAAACAGCGACTTCGATATGGGAACTTATTCTGGGGTTCTCGACAAAATAACATTGTTGAATATTTATTATTTTAAATATTTCTTATGTATTTATATTAGCTGAATTACAAGCTGAACGTATACTTACATCTAAGTTTATTATATTTGATTGTATGTAGAGTGTATATACACGTTTATACATATATCGAGGCTAATCAGTACATTAACTAGATATGGATTGGATTTATGTAGAGTCCCAAAAATATTTTATTTTGAATTTTTAGTTGTCTATCCTTTTATACACGAATCACTTTAAAACTATAAGCGAGCTTTTGCTGCAATAGTGTTAAATAGTACCTACTATAGATAAAAATATTATATAGGATTATTTTTATTTCATAAAACAAACAGGTTCTTCCGAAGTAAGAAAAACATGTTAAATTATATATATAAAATCATTATTTATCGAGCTTTAATGAGGTAAGTCACACTTTTTTATATACGTGTTATCAATATTAATTAATTAACCCGCAACTATGCATTTAATGAGCTATAGCGCTTGGCTTAACACGCTTTATATTTATGTAATCTATTTTGCAAACAATTAACGTTCATTCAACAAATCAGTCGTGATGATAAAATTATTTTAATTGTGATTGGTAAAATGCTTTTTAAATTATGAAAGTCAAATGTTTCAGAATACGCAGCTATTCAGTGTTACGTTCGATCGCTAAACGTCTATTAAATTAAAATGTAAGTCAACACTGTACTTTACCAGAATAAATTTGCTTAGTCGGTTTAATGAAATAAGGCTATATTGATTTTAGCTATTTCATTGTTAAGTGCAAAAATATTTTTTGTTGTATTTTTTATGTAATAACGGACAAACGAGCAAGCGTGTCATCTGATGGTAAGTGATCATTACCGTTCATGGATATCCACAACTTCAGGGGAATCGCAGGTGCGTTATCAGCCTTTATTTTAGAGGGACTGGCTCTCAAGTGCAACTGCCGGAACACACTAATTGGTATTTGACGGCAAATTTTCAACTTGAGGGTAGTAGCTAGCCACGTGGGTATTAGAAAAAGCCCTTAGTTAATGTCAGGTGAGATTGTGGGCATAACATTAAACCTATAAAATATAACTATATGTTCATACTTTTTGGAATCTACTATTTGTATTCTAAAGTAAACGAGATAATACTTACCGTAATAGCACTCACAGAGTAAAAACCTAATCTGGATTTAGATTATAAATTAAATTAACTTCCGAATCAGCATTTGTCAACAACCACTCGAGTGTTTAAGTACTAAGCAAATTATTTGGAAACCTTATGGGCATTACACAGCTTGTAGTGCCTATTTAGATAACAGTAACCTAGTAAACGCTCTCCAAGCATAATCCTAAAAGCTCGTAAAGGGGTTTCATCCCAAAAGTTTGAACAGTTTTATCCACATCGTCCTCAAGGGTCCGACAACTACGATCAAGACAATTAATAAACATTTTCTTTTAAACGGTACTTTTAAAATATTGAGACTCTTCAATTAATGAGGTCTTTCGGAATTCATATTGAATTTCCCTGGAGGAATTAGCTGAGCTAGGTTGTGAAGTTTATTACTAAGTTAAGAATTAGCTCAATAAATAAGTCAAACTCTGTTACATATTTTTCGTTGATGTTTATTTAGTATATTTCTAAACGAATACTAAGAATGAATTTTATGAACAATATTTAACTATTAACTATGCTGTTTTTTAATTAATGTGTTTATACATATTTTTACAAAATGAAAAATTGGGTCTATACGGGTCTTATTTTTAAATTTGCTCATTATTTCGGCTTGTTTACACAAACCTTGGTCACGAGGTGACTGGTACCTTACTCTGTTTTCATTATAAGGGCAATTTGTTGTGAATAATCTCATTTATTCTTCGTCACTTGTGATGTATAGGCAAATACACTTACTCTAACCACTGTAACATCCATCTATCGCAACCGAGATTTAAACTTTTCTGCCACTGCAAATCACGCTGAAATAGTTTGCTTTCATCCCGATTGTAAGTTTTGTGTCGCTTAGTTTCGATTGTTTCTTTTACTATCCTAGGATAGCCAAATCACCCTCTGTATAGGACTTTGCACATTTTGTTCAGTGACTGACTTATGTATTTTACGATTTTATTTACTTACTAATTCATTATATTAGAACATTATGCATTTTAATAAGGTATTCAGAGTTATTTTGAAGTAGATTATAAAGTAGAGCACTTCATTATTTATATTTACATATTGTATATTGTCTTTAAACTCAATTACTTCTACTACACTTAAGATATTCAGTACTATATCTGTTTTTTTAATTACTATATAACCGATTACAATACATACTATACTAACACCGTTTAGTATTAAAGTGCGGTGCGAGCGCGGCTATGTGTTCAATCTAAGCGACGCATTCGAGGCGTAATTATCGTACGTAGCTACAATATCACCGAAGAGACTTTTGAATTATATTTCTCTATTATTGCCACTATTTTGATGTGTATGCTCTAAAGCATTATTGGGAAAGATTTATACTGGGTAGAGAGAGTAACTCGAGTAGTAAATTAGAGTATCGAACCTTGTCACTAACACGGACACTGCTCGGTGTTATCCACTCTGCCACACGATGGACCCAGCACCCGCACGGTGAATCCATGATTTGCTAAGAAGTTCGTATTTTATCCAATCATTATTATTGATCCGATTATTCTTTTGAACTGCTTCGCTTAAATGAAATGAGATAAGCAGTACAAAATGATTAGGTACTTTTTAATATACTGACAAAGAATATTGCAATAAATATAAATTGAAATACAAATAAAATACATACAATATAATCACTAAAAATATATTTATTAAAAATAAGTCATAATTTAAATTTGTTTTCCAAGCATAGAAATACTACGAATCTCGGTATAATATCAGATAATTTTACTTATAAATGTAATAAATGATATAAGGAAACATAATAACATTGTCGTGGGCGAATTGAGTGAATCAAAATTTATAAGTGAGTGATCATCCAGAAAATAAGATTTATAACCCCTGTCGAACTCCATTAGATATATGTGCGGGTAAAATATAACATTATTGGCTTATTATCAGAACCCTATTTATGACATTAAACTACACCGAACAAAACTTTTTCGAATATATTAATCGTATTTATGCCTCCATAGCAGAGTAAGTTAATGTAAGAACATAGAATAATAAAAAGGCGTCGGCTATAATTGGGCTTACTTTAAACATAAATTTAAGTTAATGGTAGTGACACTACAATCGATTTCTTTAAAGAACACAACGAGTCGACTTTTGAGTGGTGAATATTGGAACCACTGTAACTGTATTGTAACTATATAGACAAGAAAATTACAAGAAACCGTATCTGATATAATTTTTACAATGTTATTATATAAACGCTATTATATGAGGCTACAATCTCACCTAATTCTAAGTGACGATGTGACCCAAGCAGGTGAACATCCTAAACCTTTGGAGGGACTACCAAGTGCAACTACCAAAACACACCTACACAAGTATTTGAAGGTTGGGTATTTAATTTGAGGGTGGTAGCTAGGCAGGCTGGCATTAGAAATAGCCTTACCACCATGCAACGACATACAAATGTTCGAATGATACTTAGGTATTTATTATCTTTCAATATTGAATTATCTAAAATATCTCGTTGAAATTACCCGAAACTAACGAACTATCGAAATATATTTTAATATATGTAATATGTATATCCGTATCCGAAGTCCAAATATTAAATCGGTTTTCCAGTGACATTTTTTTTTTGAACTGACATACGCTGTAAGCCTTAAAGGCATTGACAGCTTCACCGAACTTTTTGGGGCTAGTGCTGAGGGCATTCAGCTCCGAGGCAGCGGGTGCAAGGGTGCCAGAATGACCTAACCTCGGCTTGGGGTGCTACCAGGAAGTGAACAAGGATTCGCGAGCCTAACTAACCAACAGGTCCTAACTTACTGATTTAGTGATCCTAACACGACCTTATCGGGCAAGCCGCGCAAGGGCCGCGGGGGTAGTCCCATACAGAACCATGTACTTAATGTACGTGTGCATGAATGGTATACGGTGTGATGACGTACTCTCAGTGATGTAGGTTCACTGTATCGCGCGAGCAGAGCCATTCGAGGGCTCCTACCCGGAGAATTGAACCTACGAACGGAGGATCGAACCTATTTCCAATGACCTCACATCTTAAACTTTGATTGAATCAAATAATTTGGAGTTTACATTTTTTACATAAATATGAAGTTACTATGAAGTTGAATGCCTTGCATTTCAGTAAGTATGTAGACATTAGTATCTACAAACATTTTAACTGCATTAAATTTAAGTTTTTCATAGTGAATTAAGTAAGATTCTATTCTTAAAATTATAAGAAGCCAACATATCTGAAAAGACGATGTATGAAAAACGTAATATTCCAAAATTTCACTCCAGATGTTTACTTGCTAAAGTTGTATATCTCCAAATCAGATATTATTTATTGAACCGGCGGTGTACGTGCCTACGTTAGGAATACGATTTGACACAAACCACGTTTGGTTGGCTGGGTGAATTTGTATTTTCACGCTGGTTTACTTCAATAGGATTATTGGAAACTAAGCTTGTTATATCTTATAGATTATCTCGATGTAAAAATCGAACGGTAATATAATCCACATCTATATAGCTTATATTGGAGCAAATAATTCTTTACGGCTAACACTCATATCTATAGAATTTGTAAAATAATGAATAATGTTTTTTAATAGTTTTTAGGTTTAGCATTATGATCACAGTCATACCTGATGTTGAGGGGCGATGTGACCCAATATGATGGACACGGTAAAATTAGTAGAGGTACTGGTTCTCAAGTGCAATTGTTGCAACACATATACAGTTATTTGGTGTCATATTTTCACTTTGACGGTGGAAGCTAGCCAGGCGGGCATTAGAAAATATTCTACCACCATGCTATTGTTTCATCATAATGTTTTTCGTCACCGAAAGCTCATTGCAGGGATTCGAACTTTCATCCATCGACGCGGCGTCTGCACATACTACCAACAGAGCTATCGTAATTTTAAATGATATAACGCATGTTGAGTATTATTGTTCGTAATACTTGTTAATAGGATAACTGTAGGCATGTAATACGCCGGGATCAGCCACTACATGCCGGGTATTTAAGAATTGAATGATCTGTACCAAATCGTATATGTCGTGTTACTGGATCGATTAGTATATTTTCAGTTCCTGTACATTGATTGACAGCTTACAGATATATTGATGCTTACTCCAGTTTGTACTAAGTTCCATTAGTTATAGTGTTAGTATTCTGTATGCTAACATAAAAAAGTAACTCGCTTACTTATATTAATGAATATATGTTTGAATAAACGAAACTCTACTCGGAAACCTCATGCGCACCCATTTACGTGAGCCTAATTTTATTAGGAAACCGGGTCTGCAAACACACCTTATATTTGTTAAGGTAGGTGTACAAGTTATCTTTGTAACACAGATGCTCCAGATGATTTCTCAGTAACTGTAAATTAAAAAAGAAATTTTATAAACTACATTTATTAACATCCTAACTTAGTATTATAAAACCTATTTGAGTTTTTGTTACGCTTTCTAATAATTCATTTGGCACAAAATACTATTCGTGGAAGAAATAAATATGTTTAATGTTTACTTGTAAATAAACCTGTCATTAAAATGTTTTTTTATATACGCTTGCTGGAAAGTGATGAACACACTTTGTTTGGAAAGTGACGATGCTGTCGCTGATGGTAAGATTGAATAGTCCAAAAACAATAGTTACCATGGCTGATATAAAATCTATAGGCTGCCAGAAATATAATACTGGTTATTTTTTTTAATTTGTTTATTATTATTATGATTTATTTATTTTTCATTTTAATCTACATTAATTACATAGTTAAATACCTACATATTCCTGTATTATAATATACAACCATATACATAGGTAGGTAGGTAGGTATATACAACCATTCCTGTATTACAACTATTTTACAAGTGTCTGTTGTAAAAAGACTGTCTCTGTAGTTGATATATTAAGGGACTCTTATTATTCAGATTTCATAATATAAAAAAAAAACAGAAGCTTGGTCAACCGCCAAGTATTTTATATTAGTTTTTTTTTATACGAAGAATATTGATTTCAACATAAAGTTAAAGAAATAATCTCTAGTATGAGACTCTATGCACACATCCTAAAATATTTAATATTTACTTGTTCCGGATGGTACCTTACATTTTGATTATGTTTATAAAGTACCTATGAGCTGACCACAAAACGCCTCACAGTTTCATTGTCAAAGGCAAAAGGGTAATACTGTGTTTAAAAATTAATTTGAGATTTAACAATGACCGAGTCAGAGTCTGCGTTGATTTGAAGAGGTTTAGGCATTGAACCTTGATATTAAAAGCGCTACACTCGTTTTTATAATATTAGTTCTGTCTGGCTGAACATACTTCTTTCTTTCTTTGTTATTTGATAATGTCTCGTTAAATAACTCATGAAGCACATGAAATGTTATAAGACTGTAATAAAACTCTTTACTTTAATAAAATGTTCGGGACACAGAAATAATTGACATATATTAATCACTATGATTATACCTATGCTTAGATTATATCTTTGTTGATTTATAGCAAATATATCATATCAAACGCCGAGTATTAAAATACTGACCAAAGGTTTTTACACGTATACGTACAATCAGAACGGCCAACTCTAATGCTCAGTATGTGTTCGGGTCTTCAGTTGTAAGTTGGGGTTCGCGAGTCACATTAGGGTCCACGCTCGAAAGATATAAAACGTTTTGGAGTCGCCGTCATTGAAATTGATGAGGTAGACTATATCAAATATAACTGTATGAAATATAACACCTTGATAAGGTATGTGATTCAGTCCCGATTCGATTAAATACCTCTTGCTTACAATATAATGTCATACAGTCGCACTATAAAACAAACACTAAATCCTCTGCAAAACTTAGTCAGGTTTAATGAGACCGAACCCTCAATTCATTGTAATATACACAAACTAATAATAAATTCGAGAACTATTGGTAGGTGTCTCTATACAAAGTCGAAAAATAAATATTTTATTAGAAACAAGCTCGTCAATTAGCGCCTCGTCGCGACTCCGCGAAGCGTAACAATCTCTTCAGATATCACGTGACAATTTTAAATATTACTCACCATTCGCCGCACGATTCAGGTCGCAACCTCATCTCCTTACAGTATGTTTAATTTCCTTGATTAATCCTATTATGTATTGCAATGCTTTCATTATGAATATTTGCTATCATAACATTTTTACACGATTATCTGATAATTAGTATTTTCATCGTTGAATTACATATTTAAGAGTAAAGTTATTTGACGAAAGTAGTGTTAAATAGATTAAAAAAGGTTCTCTGCTTACTTATACATTCTCTATTTTTAAGAAATTGTTAGATAAATATTTTGTTCATTTTATTATTGGTGTAAGCTATAAACTTAAGAGAATATTTTATGTATAAATAAAACGTACCAATCTTTGGTTTGTATTAAAGTAAAAAAACTTTAATTTAATATAAACTTACTAGTACAATTGACTTCTACGTAAATATATGTACGTAAATATATAGGAAAAAAATTACTATTTGTTCTCGGTAATATATTTATTAATGCCCATAGTACCATAATTAAGTTCGTTAATAAATAAAAACATTCAGATAACAAAAATAAATAACGTCATCCTAAAATTAAAAGAAACAATTCACTAATAACACTGATTTAAAAAGCTATGAAAGTGTTTACTTGGCATATAGTTTTGGAATTCGTAATTTAGCAAATTAAAATCATATTACAGAAAAACACTGCTATGTTTTTAGAAAGACTTTGCAATTAACTTTGAAATACTCTTATATTATTTCGAGGGTTTTACAGCTGCCTAACGTACAAAGTGATTAATATGTATATATATTAAAATTATCTGTCACCTTCAACATAATACTGGGTTCATGCGTGAAGGATAAATTGTAAAACCAAAATATTTTCATACACATATTTATAGGATATTTTATACGTAGTATATTCGTCCTTCGTAGTTTAATGTTTCTTTTACTTAAAATTTAAAATCAAAGCTTTTCACATACTATATATGTCTTGTGATTTTTTGCCTTTTGTGATTCAAAATAGAAGTAAGTTAAAAAAATGAAACTGAAAAAACATCCCAGGAGACGCGCGCAAAATATCTCTTATTTAGCTAAACCTGCACAAATGTTGCCGGAGTATGTATACATAATAAGCAACTGTAATTAATGTTGTAGTTTCATCTCTTTGATCAAACCATCGCCTGAAGGGGCTCAAAACTAATATAGAATTTTGTAAAGCCATTTAAAAATGTATATGTTAAATGTCCAAATTGAAAATGCATAGTTATATGTGGCGTGTTTTTCATGATATGCCATTGACATTGATATTCGCAGGGTTTTCATGCCTTATAAATTTATTATAATTATTTAGATATCTATTATAAATGATAACTCACTATTATTTCACTTTCAAACTTATATTCAATCAAAGTACTTTGATGTATGTACCTGTTGTGTGAGGGTTGTGTAAAAATAAACAAGTACAATCCAATATGGCTGGTATAATGTATCAAAAATTAAGAGTATATCAGAATTTATTTTATCGAGTAAGGTTGTTAAATAAAATTGACGGCCTATGTCGATTTCCACACAGTTTTACGGTAACAAAGTTAACATTTATGATCCGTAGTTGCGTACCTATAAATAAGCACCTATAGTCGATGATGCGGCACCTTTTTAACTTTATTTTTATGGCACATGGCCGTTTTATAGGGCATTAGCATAAGCATAGGACATAGCATTTTGGACCAAGTAAATATATTACTTATTGTAGAAAGCATAAGTATAAATCTTTCATAAGCTTATTTATCTTGTAAATTATTTTAGCGTTAAGGTTACAATCATACTTGATCAAGTGATGATGTGGCAATGTGCTGAACACGCTAAGTCTAGTGGAGGGACTCGTTCTTGAGTGCAACTGCCGGAGCACATCTATAGGTATTTGGCGGCAGATTTTCACTTCACAGCTCAGTAAAACAAGGGAGATATGCCCTGAAACAATAGTTGTTCGGGTTCACATGTCTCCTCGGTAAACGAAGCTGCACCGCCTTACTACACTAAGCCAAACATAAAAATTATTAAAAACGGCACACTTCCTCATATTTCTCACGCATACTAAGATATTTACAGCAACACAAATAAACTAACTAATAGTAACATGCAAAAAGAAGTCGGCGCATCAGCCTGAAGCGACAGACTGTTAATAAACAAATGTATACAACTAGAGATGAAAAGTGGTGATCGATATAAACATTATACACTTTATATAAAACCAATGTATTTATTAAAAAATCCATTAAATCAACAATACCTATACAATACTTCAATGGTTGAAAGCACTTTGAATTAAAATTAGTCAAAATTATAAGTTGAGCAGATGTTACTATTTTTTGTTGGAAACCAGCTTGGACCTTTTCCTGTCGCATTTATCCACTTTTCTTTTATTTTCTCATCTTTTGGATAGCTAAAATTTAAAAATAAAAATAATATATTATTTATTAATACACAAAGTAAAACTAATTATACTAACATAAACTGACGACACAATAATTGAAGTATATTTATTCGTTTTATCAACTATCTAAGTTGTCTAATAATAATAACCATATATGTATATTAATAAATCAAATAATTGCATAATACAATCATCCAAACTAGGCATGGACTGTAGACATAGAAAAATCCCGAAAGCTACACGTATCACATCACACCTCTATGGTCCAAGAGCCCGTGAGTGCCAGACCTTCGGATTTTTATAAAAGCTGAAAATTTTTCTATGTGTGTCCCTAGTACAGATAAGAATGATCCCCACCCATGAAGCTGAGGCAGCGGTGGCTTTGGCAGGTAACAGGTAACAAAGGTGTATAAAATTCCATCTCAAATTTATCATAAAATAAAACTGATTTTTTTTATATTTGATTCATAATAATATCAAAACTCGTGTTGCTCATTGCCAGACAGTTGGTATGGTTGCAACCCTCTGCCGGACACCCTTAAACTGTTATAATTTATAATTATACTTACGTTATATTATAAAACCTAAATTTTATATATAATGTTTTGGGGGCCTATTAATCTATGTTTACATAATAGCCGGACAGTTTCGACGGTTCTATCATCTTGCCAGACGCATTCAAAGTGAGCAGTAGTTCGGAGAGCAAGAAGCGTATACAGTAACTAGTGCGAGTGAGACAGAGCGCTTGGTCTATTGCGGCCCTTCACTGCGCATCCACTGTTTTAATCAAGAAATTTCATTAAATAAATTTTTACAGTTTGAATAACAAATATTTAAAACAATACTCAGTAAAATTGTTCTAATACAACTTCAATCATATCGAAACTGTAATAATTTTATTTATATTATTTTTCATTTTTACGAAGTTTATTATTTTAAATTCTATCAAAATTGTAAAGTCAATGAATTAAAGTAAATCAAATTTTATTGTTTATTATATCAAAGGGCAAATTTTTTTTTAAATAAAAAGTTACAGGGAAATACATTTATTTTGATTAAATCTTTAAACATTTTCATCATTTTCATCGTCGTCGTCAATACATCCATATTCCTCGTCACTATTATTCCATTCTGTGGATTGACCGTCTTCAATATCGCCTTCTTCATTTTTTTCTGCAATAGTAAAAAAACCAAGTTAATTTAATTACAAATAGACCAAAATTAATATACAATAATTTAACATAATTATCAAATACCTGGAACTGTTTTTAGAGATTCGCTGACATAATTCGGTAATTGATCTCCTTCAAACCATTTGAAATAGTAGTGGTCATTTTCCAGTATCCAACCATTATTTACTGGTTTATATGCTGTTGGCTTTTGTAAGTGAGCGTTGTTACATATGCTACATATGTAATTCGCTCGCAAAAATTGCTGCAATAGCTCACTTTTGCAAGGTGGTAAACAGCTAGCATCGAAATTTTGCAACTTTTTTCGATTAAAAGCTTCGTTCACATCAGATACTGTATACGAATTAATAAACATTTGTAGCCTAGCAGCATCAACATCATTGATATCATTCATATTGTATAGATAGCATATAAAACTTTGAATTATATCGAAGATTAATACTTGTTCATTGTTATTTTCGATGATTTTCCTGTCACCAAACTTCATGAATGCTTGTTGAAATTCTACATATTTTTTTAACAATTTAAACGGTTTCAATTTTGCTTTTCTGTAAAATGCAGGATTGTAATCACATCCTGTGAAAGCGTGTAGTCCAGGTAAGCTTCTGCAAATAGATTCTCCTAATTTGGCGTGTATTTTAGTTAGGTCCACATATCTTAAATTATTTCCAGCTCCTGTAAGCATCCAAACATGTGATCTATCATTAAGACGATGCATATGACTTAGCATTATAGCAGCAACATCGGTGTCAACAGTTCGAATCACAATGTTTGCTTCGTAGTTAATTTTACACGCGTGGTACACTATTTTGGTGTCTGCTTCTTCATGCTCTGGGCAAGACAATTCCTCATTTATACTTGACATCACTTTGTTGGCCTCATTAACAGTAAACGAATGACATTTTCTGAAATTTATATGTATTATTTTATTGCCAATAAACGGCGCCATTTCGTCAGAAGCCCAGTGTAAAATAAAAAAATCAACTAGAGCTTCTTTGAAATTAGAATTTTTTAATTCTTTGACAAAGTCACTAGGACGGACTTGTTCAGGCCCAGCAATAGTATACTCCAATTGTGCAGATTCAAATCGCATAGAACGTTCGTATCCTTTTATCGATGGGGTAAAATACTGGTCGAAAATGACATCAATTCTTGACGCTTTTAATTGAGTTACCATCTGCAACATTTTTTTAGAAATGCCTCCAAATTTTTTAGGAACATTTTTCATAGTATGTAACAAAAAGAAACCGTCAATTATTAGAATATCAATTTTAGATGGCTCTTCATGCTCGACCTCTTTCTCTAAACATTTCATCAAAGCAGATTTATCGGTCTTGCAAATGGTCCCATCCAAATGACACATTGACAATGGTACTGAAGTAATCGGGTAGGATAAGATTTTTGAAATGTCAATGCTGTAATCCATTGAGATTCCCAGCATACGTCCAAATAAATCCCTTTGAATTTTAACTTCTTGAATTTTTCCACCGACTTTAATTTTTTTTTTTTATAATCTTTAGATAAATTATTAATAGATGTTTTTTAATAGCTTTTTCAAATCGCGTAATATCAGATTGGCATTCAGAAATGAATGTTCTTCGGAGGCTATCGCCATTAGCTTCTAAATTTAATAGAAATTCTTCTACTGGCAGTGATGCGGACTTTCCTGATGAAATATTTACTAATTGGTCTTTGGGAACTTCTAAACTGAAAGGATTGATAAATTGATCGAAAGTTGCGACAAATTGTTGTAGTTGTTTGGCGTTTTTCCTGATATTATGGGGATTCAAATCTGTTGAAATATCTTGATGTTTTTGTAGTCCAAGTTCAAGATAAACTTGACTTATAATTGTAGATCTTACATCATGGTTTCGAGCCCACCGTTGTCGTGTATATGAGTTAGTGAAGTGTATAACACCTGTCAGCCTTCTTGCAGCTTCTGCATTTATAGTTTGCTCTAGAACCAGGTCAATAGGTTGTCTTGAAAATGGCTTGGTAGTTCTTTTAATTCCAAAACAGCCTTTTAGGAATCCTTCATACAAATCAGGATGAGTTTTATCAACTCTCAGTAGACTATCATAATATTTGACGCTCTACCTAGCATAGTTTTGTTGATTCAATATAAAAAAAATGCTTGTAATTTTAGGTAACACTGATTTAAAGAGTTGAAAATTTCCAGTACGAATACTTCGAGATAAGTCCAAGTAATGATGTATAAGGTTTATATAAATTAGATAAAATTGTGACGTTTTACCATGCTCCCCGTTAAGTGTTTGTTGTTTGTAGATACCGTAGTTATTCATCAGCTCTTTAAGGCCATCATTTTCAATTTCAAACAAAGAAATTTTACAATTTTGGAGTCTTTTAACTTCATCTATTATATCCTCAGTTAAAGTAATGTTATCATTTTGTAAAAATGACTTAAAATGTAGTATTTCTAGTCCTAATGCTACTAAAGGATGCAATCTTTTGCAGCGATTAAAGTGTTTTCCATCTAAAAACCCATTAACTGAACCGTTTGCCAGCAAACTACTCTCAACCATTACCGTAGTCAACCCACAATCACTAATTACTTTACCAATAGCTTTGAAGTAAGCCATCATTATATGAAATGGTCCTAAATGAATGAATAAATTATCAAATGTTGGTTTTTCTGTAGCTTGTATTTGTAACGCTACTTTAGCTATAGCTAGATCGTAGAAAGAAAGAAAGAAAGAAAGAAAATAAATTTATTTACAAGACACAAGGCTACACGGATAAGGTAAAAAATACATGAAAATTAATTAACATTACAATCATTAAAAACATTAATTTTAGGTAAATTAGGTTACCTGTATGTAGGGTTGCTGTAAATCTTCAGCTATTTTATGGCTTTGTTTCATAGTTTCTAATACGATTGATGTACTGGTTGGAGATGCATTTATCGGCGTCAAGTAAGATATATGTTGTTGTGGACTATCTTGATCATCAATCCGACTATTGAAACCAACCCACATAGGTACGTCAGGTAATTCTAAAGCGTGACTAATCATCCATATGTTGTCAATTTCCGTGTTTATTTGAGAGTCTATACATTCTATATCATCAACTGATAATTGTAACTCACTCGTCATTTTGGGTTTCTTAGGGTATGGCATTTCATCTATATTTATTTCATCAAATGTTCTTCTTCTTCTTTTTTTATTTGGCGAAGTATTTTCACTTGAAACTTCGGACATCTCAGGCTCGTCAGTTGTATCTGCATCGATATTTTGGTATATTATTCCGACTGTGTCGTGTAAAGTATCCTTACCACTAGAAGTTTCAACGAAACGATCAAAATTATCGTATGCCACACCAGTAAAAAGCTCTGGTTTTTTTTTAATTTTTTCTGGACATAAGCTAGACTTTTTCATTGATGTAAATGTAGTTTCAGTTTCTAATTCTTCAACGCCTTGATAACTAATGCAGTGTCCATATCTGTTTATAATGTCAATTATTTTTTTGCTGCTTGTTAAGCTTTTTAGAGTCATACCTAACATGATATGCTTCGACGTTTTAACTCGACCATCATGAACTCCGAAAATAACATCTTGACAATAAGAACGAACTAGACGAGAACATTTTTGGCCAGTCTTTCGTTTTTGGTTACATCCACCAAGAAGGGTAGAATAAAAGTCTGATAATTCTTCTGGTATTGAAACTTCTCCGGATATTAAATGCTGTGATGTTATATTTTTTGTTGATAATTTTTTTTTCTATTTGGAGTATTATTTTTCTCAGAATTAATGCAGATTTTTGTAAAATGTTTTCTTGTTGTAAATTATCCAGTACTGAATCATCGATTGCTTCTAGATATTTTGGAGCTAGTATTTTTTTATTACGAACAGTAAAGAATTTTATGTCCTTAGAGAATACTTTTAAAATTTTTTCTTCAAGGTGGTGTGCTGTGAAAGTAGCTGTCATTTGAATAGAATTTTCTTGAAAATTTTTTTCTAATAATTCGATATATTATTCATGTAAATACACTAATAAAAAACACCGCCCTTTTTTAATAACGTCTTCTTTAATGATTGTACTAATTTCATTAAAAACTGTTTGATGATACTCCCGGTGATAATGCCACTCCTTTTTGCTAGGCGTTGCTTTTAATGAAGATAACTTATTATTAAAATCAACTCGGCATTCAGTATGATAATAGATTTTTGAGCCAGAAAAATTATCCAATTTGTTAGAAAAATCTGTAAACTCTTTATGACTTTCAATATTAGGTTTGACACTATCTTTAAATTGCTGAACATCAGCTGCATGAAGCGGAAGCATTCTCGATCGCACTTTTTTATTCTTTTTATTACAAAATATACAAACAACTTCGTTATCATTTTTACCAGCAATATTATCAGTCGAAATATTAACATCTTGAGATACAAAATTATTATCACTAACTTCTGGTTCAAAAACGTCAGAAATATCTTGAAGAGTTGCAGATTGTAGATCTATTGATTCACAAATTGGAGCTGGCTGAGATGTCGTGGGAGATTCTGTGGATACAGACTGTAAATGAGATTCATTTTCAGATGTCGAAGGTTGTGTTTCTGTGGACTGGGATAGTGAAATTAGTTGAGATGAAGATTCTGTTGACGGAGACTGTGGATCAGGTAGTTCAGAACTCAAATCTCGTATTGACGACAAGGTTGAAGATGAATTGCTTGTAATTACACAACTCCCTTGTTTTTTTCCTTTTTTTTTTCAGCACTCAATGGTTGAGAGGTGAAATATTTTTTCATAAGACCTGTAAATACCTTGTAACATACTCTGTGATAACCACTCTCGGTGTATTCACTGGGTAAAATAATGTCTCTGTACTTTAGGTTATGTATTTTTCGTAATTTAAGAATAGTCTGGCATTTTTTTAAAGTTTCCTCAGAAAATATTATTATATGTTCATCACTTTTCTTACAAACAAAGCAAACTATTTTTTCGTCACTCATGATAGCACTTTATTACAACTGATCACATTTATTTTATAAACTGCACAGAAAAATAATACATTTATTATGAGCATAGCCTTTCACCAGATAGGTACAATAAACAGCAGCTGATGCGCAGTGAAGGGCCGCAATAGACCAAGCGCTCTGTCTCACTCGCACTAGTTACTGTATACGCTTCTTGCTCTCCGAACTACTGCTCACTTTGAATGCGTCTGGCAAGATGATAGAACCGTCGAAACTGTCCGGCTATTATGTAAACATAGATTAATAGGCCCCCAAAACATTATATATAAAATTTAGGTTTTATAATATAACGTAAGTATAATTATAAATTATAACAGTTTAAGGGTGTCCGGCAGAGGGTTGCAACCATACCAACTGTCTGGCAATGAGCAACGCGAGTTTTGATATTATTATGAATCAAATATAAAAAAAATCAGTTTTATTTTATGATAAATTTGAGATGGAATTTTATACACCTTTGTTACCTGTTACCTGCCAAAGCCACCGCTGCCTCAGCTTCATGGGTGGGGATCATTCTTACCTGTACTAGGGACACACATAGAAAAATTTTCAGCTTTTATAAAAATCCGAAGGCCTGGCACTCACGGGCTCTTGCTCTACTATTTCATGGACAAATCTATTGTCATACTGAAAGTATCGTTACGATCGCGACCACCCATTGTGCTATTAGTCCAACTTATTCATTGATCAAGTTCTACTAAGCAAGCACAGGAATTTGTTTTAAATTGGATAGTTTACCGCGTATTAACAAACATTATATGATGTATTACTGATTTTTATAGGAAAAACAATAATATATTAGTACTTACGTGTGAAATGAGATATCATCTGTAACATAATTCACATTAAAACTGGTATTTTTACAAAGAAGCACTGAACACCGTGGTATTTTGTCAAAAATCAACAGATGTGTACTCCGTTGCAGTGAGAATTCGACTAGAAACCAAAATCATCACCAAGCCCAATTTTGGCCAGATGCGTTGGCACTCAACACGCCCCAGAGTCATATCTCCCTTGTTTAACTGATCTGTGTTTCATCTTGAGGGTGGTAGCTAGCCAGGCGGGCATTAGAAAAAGCCTTTCCATCATGCTATGGTTTCATAACAATATTTTCATTCACCGAAAGCTTAAGCACATTGCAGGAATTCGAACTCATGTCCTTTGACGTGGTGTCCGTATACGTTACCACTGAGGTATCATTGCTACAGAACAGAAAACCTATACAATATATCCAATGATAATTTTAACATATAAACACTGGGATGACGGTATATATATACAAGAATTGCTCTCGTAATGTCATAGATTTACTTATCAAACGACTTCCTTCAACTTTCTTACTGCGTAGGATAAAAAATCTCTTCTATATTAAGCGTATCGATTTTTTTGGGTGGGATTTTAAGAAAATAGTCTAATATGATATTTTTATAAACTAGCTAACCCGGCCATGCGTAGCTGTGGCTGTTATCACAAATAATAATCGTGCAATAATATATCGCAGTCATTAGTCGAAATAAAATATCGCCTATATATTAATTTGGACCAAGTTACATATCTGTATGAAAATTCATTAAAATTAATTCAGTGATTTCGGATATTAGTCCGGACAAACATCGTGACACGAAATTTTTATATACAAAGCTAAAAAATATACATATACACAGTAGTTCTGTACCCTCCGGAGTGCCTTCCCATTGTTCAGTACTTACTTTTATGTACTCAATCACTAAGCCCTATTAATACTTACCTGTATAAAAGGAGGAATTTTCAACGGAGTGCTTTTCTCAATAACATTTTTATGCCCGGATAAAAACGACCAGCGACTCTTTGAATACAAAAGGCCCATCTGGGATCAATATACATCAAGTAAATGAGACCCTGAAATGTGACGATACCGCGTTGTATTTCTGCTGAATACCGGGATGCGGATATTTTATTGTAATATCTTTGGATCGACTCGACCTTAAATAATTAAATGAAGTGCGGGCTCACCTTTGAACACATTTCGGTAAGCTCGAAGGCTTTTATTATGCTGAGGTACTTGAATCTTAAAATTCGTTATTGATTTTATTAACCTCTGGATAATAAATAACATCCTTGAATTCTTAAGAAAGTATAGTATGTCTGAGATTTAGAAAAAAAACACGAAAATATATTTAATTGTTATTTTATTTTACCTTATGGCTAGCAAAACCTAATATACCTATAGTAGAAATAAATAGCTTGGTTATATATATATACTTTACACAAATTAATTAATGGAGACGAAAGAAGTCAGCCATAGCGGGAAATACAAAAATTAGGTACCGAAAAAATATCTGCACAAATTATTTCTTAGGAAAGACACACTTTTACTAAACAAGCCAAGACTTGAAGGGTCTATAACTTAATTTACACGAAGGTATTACAAATACAATTTATATATAAGTCGGATATACAGGTAGTACTTTTATGTTTAGGCTTTCTTAATATAATTGTTGGCACATCTAACTGAATTTTAGATTTCTCGGTTTATCCATAATTAGTCATATAACTCAGATCAGTTATTTTACATCGTTCGTTATATTGAAATTTTAGAAAGCTTATGAATAGGTTTTTTTTAATAATATGCGTTTGATACTAAATTTAGATAACGAGAAGTATTACATACGTTTTGATAATAGTCCAATCAGTGAAATTTCAACAGCCGTACCTCTTTTGCGTCTTTTTGTTCATTTATGTTGCGCACTGCTCTTACCTCGATGTCAAAGTACAGTACAATATAAAACAGCAGCGGTTGACAATGAATCATAATTCACTGCAAGTCACCGCTATGATGCTGGCCTGCTTAGGTATCTTTTCACGCCTCTTGTGAAGGACCCTAAATCATAGGAAGGAGCGGAACACGCTGACAAGAAGGCGCTTCCACAATTTCATAGTACGGCAGGAATAAGACTCGGCACACTTCCAAACCTAGAGAGTTGTTTATATACAACAGTTTAAGCTTATATACTTTAAGTACATGATATTGACTCAATTTTATTATAAATATTAAAGTTATTATTCTATTTTGTATATGCAAACAATAATAATGCGGTATCGAAACAAGAAAAGAGTTGTAGGAATTAGTGGAACTTACTGGTGGATTTGTGTAAAATGCCCATTTTATTACTCATATCATATTATGTAAGTATATATTTTGAAAACCTTACGCAGAAAATATAAATAACCCATTCACATAGACCTTTCATATTGGTAAATTAGGTGTGGTATAGATTCGTCCGATTCCCTCGCGTAGTTTGTTCTCAAGGAAATTGAATAGCGTTCTACTTAAATTCTCCCGAAAGGCATGTACCTACCGATCCTTGATGGGGTTTGTGTAAATTCACCAGTACGCTATTGAAATTACAATTTTATATCATTTTCCTGGGTAGAACGAGCCTTTAATTACTGCTGTTGATGTGTTGTTTGGAATTTATGCACGCATTTTATTTACGCAGCACGTAATTTAACTGTAAAAAAATATTTATTTCAGAAATATACGCGATATTTCTAAAATAAACAAATTTATACATGGAATAAAATATGTTCGTGTTACTATTTGTTCACCTCAATTCGCTTAATGAAAGTATAAAGGATATCTTTTCTTAATACATTATAATTATTTTATGAAAAAAGGATTTTTTATAGTACTACAACAAATTAAGTGTACTGTAACTGATAAGCCCAGTACATTGTTTTTACTTTAGGTAAACATACAAAGTCAAAGTATCAACATTAGATGCTCGCGATACTCGATGCAGTTGATCTCATAGCTAGGACGAGTATTATACGTGATGTATTGTACCACCTAGGTTTTTCTTGTATCCACCTCACCAACAGCAGCCTTAAGTTGAAAATTTGCGGCCAAATACCTACAGGTGTGTTCCGGCAGACGTTCCTCCGGTAGGTTTACCGTGTTCACCCTCTTGGACCTGATCGCTACTTAAAATCAAGTCAGACTGCAGTTATAGCGGTAAACCTATAAAAATTATATTTTAATTATAGTACTTTTTATTTAATTACCCAAATAAATTCCCTATTAACACATTGACATCTATACGCAATGATTACACTGAACATCAAACTGCATGAATAATTAACAAAGTAGATAACTTTTAAGATTACGACATTTAAAATAAGATTTAGCATTACTAAAACAACTTTCAACAATGTACGTCATTACCTTTGTACATACACAATATAAAGTGATTTAAGAGTCTGTTTTATTTGAAACCAATCCCTTTTTGACCATTCAATGCTTATAGGTCTAAAGACAATCAATTAATTAAAGTTAATCTAAAGCTCATCACTGTGTAATAGTAATACCACTATCTAAAGCTCGCGCACTTCTTATCAAAGTGAAAAAAGTAAAGAGACCCATGACAGTGCTCATCTGTGCAATATTACAACATTGATGTTTATAAAGCTCACTAGTGTTTGGTAAAAGTCATTAAATATATAAAGTCTGTCGTAATTTATAAAAGTATACGTTTATCATTATTTGCTGATAATAGCTGTTAAACGCCGGTAAATAAAAACAGGAAAGTATACGCCTCGCTTAGGAAACATCTTGCGCAACACTCAACGGTAACTAAGCTATGTTTTCTTTTGGGAATTCTCTTGCCAATAAATAGTACCTACCGCACTTAAACGTTAATGAGTGAAAGTTTATCTTCTCTAATTGATTGTTTTATTGTTTTCGTTTAGAATAATTATGGTAAGGTTTCATTCATAGATTCTGCTCTATCGCTGGTTTTATTATTAAGAAGTTTTGTTTATTTACTTTTACAGTGACAGAAAAGTTTAGGAGTAATAGATTAGCGTGATATGGGCATGTCATGAGAAAAGACGAAAGCCCTATAACTAGAAGAATTTTAAGTATGAAGGTGAATGGATTATCTGAGGCATTCCTATGTGTATAAAAGTGTGACTACTGAAATGATAGCTGATAAAGTGGAAGAAGAAAACTTGATGTGCACACTCTACCAGGGTAGCATGTGGTCTATGAAGAAGTTTGTTTACCAAGGTCCCATGTGTTTATTAGGAGCTATCATTCATCTATTTATTAACCATTACTATTATTGTGATAATATCTATTTTGAATTTCTTATGTCGAAACAAGTTGTATTTCAATTAAAACATACTCTAGCCTGCGAAATAAATTAGCTAATTAGTGAAGATGGAGTTAGGGCTAAATGCGCAGGGTGCGTCAGATGTAGTCCAGTATCGTTTCTCGTGAAAGCTCTTTTCATGCAATTTATTTAGAAGATATGATAGCTCAGTGGTAGTGTGTACTGACGCCGCCTCAAGGTCGTGACTTTGAATCCACCTACAATAAGCTTGAGCTTTAGGTGATGGAAAACATCGTAAGGACACCAAATCATGGGGGTAGGGCTTTTTCTAATGCCCGTCTGGCTAGCTACCACCCTCAAGTTAAAAATCTGTCGTCAAATACCAGTAATTGTGTTCTGGCAGTAGCACTTGAGAGCCAGTCCCTTCACAGGTTTAGTGTGTCCACCATCTTAGGCCGTATCGTGACTTAAGATCAGGTGAGATTATGGCCATAATGCTAAAACCTATAAACTAAAAAAATAATCTTTATATATTTTGGACTGATTAGTTACAATCAATCTTAATGTAAATGACAAGTTAGGTTCCAATAGAGCGGGATTGTCTCAAGTGCAGTTGCAGCAAAAGCATAGATTTTCAACTCGGGTATAGTAGTTAACTGAATGGGCATTACTAAATTCTTCACCAAGATGATTTTGTTTCATTATTATTTTTCCTGCACTGAAAACTCAGGCTATTTGTAAAAATCGCACCCCAATCGGTCGATGCGGTGTTCAAACACACTACTATAAGTAAGTAATAATTATTGAAAATAAATAAACAATTTGTTAAAATATATTGCTTCCATAATTTCAGAGTGGTAAGTACAATTGAGAAAACAAACAAAGTGTGAACGCTTTAAAAATAAAACAACAAGCAAAGAAAATTGTAATAGTAACAGAAGGTGGCGAATCATTCTTATACAAATATAGTTATATAAAGACGTTAGAGTGTCAGGAAAGCAGACGTCCTGCTACAGATCTGGTTACGAAGATCTTTAGACGTCATGGTAGATTGAAAATATGTACTGTATATTTTTATGTGAGATATCCAAAAAAATTGTTTGTTAAAAAAATATGACAGTCGACAACAACTAGCTATAACTAAACACTATCCATGTGACCGCTCGAGTGCAAAAAAATCATCAATGTCCTTTGACCTGTTTAAGAACAGAAGAATCACGAATGTACGTATGCACATACATCCAGTGTTGGAACGTTATATATAAAGAACTAGCAACGTCCACGACTTCGTTTCGTGTGGAATTAAAAATATTTAATAATTTTGCCCGTTTTTGTAACTTTTTCCAATACAGCCTTGCTCCTATTGGTGGTAGCCAGATTTCAAAAAGCTTTCCTCCATTATTATTCTATCAAATATAAAAATAATATTTGAAATCCGCCTGGTAGTTCCTAAGATTAACGCGTTCAAATAAATAAACGACCAAAGAAACTCTTCCACTTTAGAATATTAATATAGATATCCAACTAAATGTTGTTACGTACAATGAACTTGATAAGCAAGTACACCATAGGATTGTAGAATAACCTATACTCTTAATTAGATTCTTTATCAAACAACTTGTATCTCAGCAACATCGCTGTTTTTAACATTCCCTTCATTTATTTCCTTACATTCTATTTACAAAAAGTACTTTAAAGATAAGAATTCAGATTGTAATTCTAAATTGGACCGACGGAATGAATGCTCTTAAATAAATTGTGCACTGAAATTATTCTATAGATAGTTTATCAAATTATTATAAAAACTAACAGATGGAACTAGAAACTCATCATTAGAATGATATTGGATCGAATAAATTATAAACTCTCGAGATATAAACATTTATATTTATTAATCGACAAGCTTTATCTCTACATTTGATTTTTTAATTCAAATTTGTGAAATTACAAAAGACGATTACATCACGAATATTTTAATAATAATATTTTCTATTCGCCAGGGTGTTTGTTATATCGTGATTTAACTCAAAAGCGGCTTAACAGATTTTTATACAATTTTATATAGACAAAATCTATCTTATTTATCAGTTGAAAAACTATATATATATAAAATGTACAAAATTATATACAAATAAAGTTACACTTTAAAATAAGTGCAAATACTTTTAGAAATCCCCAAAATTTATTTTTAATAATTCTTAACCGATTATCTTATGAATTTGTAAATCGGGAGTACTTGTTATTCCTAAATTGATAGGCTGTAAGAGCTATCAATAAAATTTTATAACTGATAAAATATGACTAAAAATTAAAATACTAGACGATAATTGTAAGCACTACGTAACCGATCCCTGTGAAAGTGTGCATTTCTATGCGCATATTTTGTGAAGTTATTGATCCTCAAATTTGAACCATGTTCGATAATTTCATTCAAGCAAATATCATTTGTTTTTTATACATTTTAACACATGTCAATCTTTATTCTGTTATTGTTATGTATAGATGAACAGGGACATACAAATATCCAGATTTCACTAATCAACGTATATTCGATGTCAAATAGCTCCCCGTTCAATCATTCTTAACAATAGCTCGTGCATGTTGTATTGAATTAATTACCGTAGGCGGTGTTTTGTTTATTTTATTTTTTGTGAATTCCAACAAAATACACCGAGAAGACTGTATCTTGTCGAGAGAATTACGTATCAATTTTTATATTCTGCTCAGAGTTTATAATATTATTTCAAAATTATTGCAATAATTCTTGTCATGTATTTCTGAAATATAAGATACAATATCAATAAATTTTAACAACTAAAATTGGTTTCCATTGTAATTAAAAAATAACGACTGTTACAAGTTTGAAGTCTGCTAAGTTTCAAATTTTCTGAACAGGCACTTTACGTGAAATATAAAAATAATTATTCAATGCCTAAAGCCCTAAATGTTATTCAGGCACGCCATTAATTTAAAATAAAGACATGAAACTTTAGAGGTCGTATTTAGTTCAAATCTTTTGAGCAATCGGGAGCAAAAAAAAACTTCTAACATTTTCAAAACAAGGACCATTCTGATACATCCTTTATAATAACAGAAGCCCGTATACTTCCACTGCATTTTATGTTTTAATCCTCTTATATATTGTATAAGGATCTTTGCTTGGTGGAAACCAAATTATGAAGTGTTTATGTTTTTTTTTCTTGCAATAATTATTGATACTTTGGGACGGAGAAGTGTATTGTATTGTGTACATGCACAATATGTATCGAGTATTCATCAAGTAAGCAACCAATAGCTAATCTTTTACAAATACTTTCTTATTTTTGCATGTAGGCATTTAACATTTTGCGTGGTAGTAGGGCTTTTTCTAATGCCCACTTGACTAGCTACCACATAGCTATCATATTAAAAATCTGCTGCCAAATATCTATAGATGTGTTCCGGCAGTTGCACTTGAGAACTCGTCCCTCCACTGGCCGTAGCGTGTCCACCATCTTGGTTCTGACCGGGTCGGACTTCTGACCTATTAATGGACGCCATTATTTTTTGAATCTACTGTTTTTACTTACCATCAGGTACAGTGCCGTCACTTTGTCTTGATTCTATATAAAAAAAGTGTACCTATTAAGCTATTAGATTTCGTTAGTTATTTATTCCATATTTTCTTAACAACATAAATAAATATGGTAGCAGAAATACTTATAAACTCAAGATTCAGACTTCTATTTTAATAAAATTAAACGAATAAAAATATACCATTTTAAATACCGTTCTTATATAATTGAAATAAGTAGCATTTATTTACGAAATAAGAATGTATGTTTGCTTTGAGTTCAACATAAGGTCAGAAGTCTATGAACTCTCAAAGCACTTGTTGAATTAACTAGCGGTCTTAAATTACAGTTTAAAACCCCGAGTATTTTTAATGTTTAAACTTAATAGTTTATTAAGCCCGCAGAGAGCAGAGTAACGTGAACGTTTGTCAGTAAATAAAAATGTACAATTACATTTTCGCTGTCTCTAAATTTAGATTTATAAATTAAAAGAAAACATTACAATTTCAATTTATTCATATAAAAGGTCTTCTATTGTTTAAATAGTAATATAATTGGAATAATATGCTGATTTTATAAACATAAAATTTTCTTTACTTTTAAATGTTTTTTAAGAAAACTTTTTTAATTAAAAAAAATATACACATACCGAATGAAACAGCGTTCGTGTACAAATATATTAAAAATAAGTAATACCCATAACTAAAAAAATATATATCAATACTATTTATTAACATTTATACATAGATATTTCAACACAGTCAGGTGTGCCTTTTTGGTGCTTATCATCTGCTGAGATTCCACACACGCTACTCACGGCATGCCAGGCACACATTGCGAAACGAATAAATTTATTTTTAGTTAAAATATCAAACAAAATACCTAAACGTATTAAAAGTTAGAGGATTGATACTTGGCACTTGTATGTACAATGTTACATACGAATTAAGTAAAGCACAAATTTTTTTATAATGAATAACAATAAAAATATTGTCATTATTATTATAACTTTATATATACTTAAAATATATAGACTTAACTATTATTTTATATTATAAATCTTTATATATAAAAGTTTCGATCACATTTTTTGTCCACGATGAACTCCTAAACTACTAAATCGATTTTAACCAAATTTTGGACACTATGTGCAGTTTGATCCAACTTTATAGATAGGATACTTTTTATCTTGATAACTGATTAAAAAGCAATGGATGTCGCTGTAGTCGATATGATTGACTATTTGAAAGGTCAGAACAAGGTCTGCCAGGTCAGCTAGTTTTTCATAAAATATCTAACAAATTGCTCGTAATATGACACTTTAAAAGATTTATATTTTAAAGGTCTCGAGGAACAGTGAATGCAAACCCTATTATAGAACTATAGCATTGTAGATGTAATCTTTGACCAAGGTTACTTTTGTGTGATGTACACAATTTTCAAACGTTGCGTGTTTCAATTCAGGTTAGCATAGAACCTACACAGAATAGGTACTTTCAGATTTCGTTACGCTTCACGGAGCCTTGGCTTATTACTTCAAGCTCATCAATCATCTACAATATGTGAAGACTGTCATATGTTTTTGTGATTTAAATATTTGAGTAACGGACTATTACTAGAACGTACTACGACCCTTATTTTATATGAATTTATAATTTATTATTAAGCTATGGTTCAACCATTGCTTATGTTAGGAGTATTTGGAATTTGCATTTCAGATTTGGGGTCTATATTACAATGTATATAAAATAATTGAGAACATTAAAAAGAAATTATTTTTTATATAATTTATTAAGTAATAAAATCGAGTGATCATGTTTATTAGATAAAGTTAGTTGGAGATTTTTTATTAAACAAACTAGGAGCCATAAGATCTTTCATGAGCAACTAGCAAAAATCTAATTATACTATAATTCGGTGTTAAATAGATGTACACGTTTATATAATTTTAGTGCAGCTCATTTAAATATATTATTTGAATGAGCACAGCTTTTATAAGTAGAGCTGTCGCAGTTAAATAACTTTTCTTAAACCTATGCAACTGATACTCATATGGCACGCCGCACACCGGAGCATCATGCGGCTGGCATACAATAAATGCTTTAGGCAGCAATTAATGTCCCCCATATTCGCCGCATATGCTTCAAGATGCGAATGTTGGGAAGCATACTGTGTTCAGCATTTGGTATTCGCTTGCTGCTTGCTACTTTGGTGTGTGGCCTGGATTACTCACACATAAATACTCTCTCTCTCACACACGTATATAAGCACATCGCACGCGCGCGCCAACTTATCTATATTTTTATTATTCTTAATTTTGATTTGATCTTATTTGTTGTTTAGCACTACATTTATAATTCAAGAATAGTTTTTGTTAGGTATGAATTTTTGTAAATTATGTTATATTGGAAACTCTTTTGGCTAAACTAATATGTTAATGATTATTTGTAAAATAAATTTAACTGCTGTTGATTTCTTTAAATAAATAAATAAATAATTTTACGTACTGTTAAATTATGATGTGCCCTGAATCTAGTCAAATCTAGCCTTGAAATTAAACAGGTTAAGTAGTTCTAGCAACTTATAAGTAGGTACTTGGCAACAATGAGACTGGTAAAAAATGAGACAAATGAGAATGATATCTTCCCACGAGCACTAGATTATATTTTAGTATAACATGTACCTTGTGCTAAAGTAGGACTTATAGTTTAAGCTAAGTGGTTATAAATAGCACTAATACCATATGTTTTAAGTGTTACAAGTTACTAATCAGACTGTATTCCGTAAGGTAAATTGACCTTGTATACAATGTATTAATATTTTATATTGCTCTTTACCACTAGCTTTAATTATCATAAAACTATCTAGACGAATATCAATTTTGCTATTTAGTAATAGAATACTTATTGATCCACAGAAATAATAATTGCGTTGGAAAACCCTTTTCATATTATGAAAATAAATGAACAAGATGGAATACAATATCGAATTTACTCTTAGGTTTGTTAGAGACTAGTTTGTTTGGATCATTGTATATTAGTTTGAGACTTATATTATTAGTTTACAAAGTAAATAATATTATTTACATTAATGAGGCTTATATGTTTACAAATATTGAAGTTTTGCAATTAATTTGCTATGGCTATTGAATTACAATGTCAATATAAATTATTTTTTATTGAATGAGAAGTAATTAACTAGTTTTTGTAAAAGTATCTATATTGAGGTAAATTATTGCAAAGAGTAACTCGATTTTCTTAATTCATGTTTAGATTTTAAGTAAATTGGTGGTACATTATATTTTTTTCTTTAAGTAGGTTTTTTCACGTAGACTACATATTAAATATTCAATTATAACTTACGCAAATAATCTGTATTCTGAGACGATATCCTCTGTAATATTCTCCACGTAAAGTCCGATCTAAGCCATTTGCCTTCTAGCAGTTAACTCATACATTACGTCAATTTCTTAGCTGTTACTTTATTTTTTTTTATTCGATGAAAAACTTAACCGATAAATACATTAATTTCAGATTAATGATTTTCTATGTAAACAATTATATATACCAAAGTCAGTTTATGTAAAGGTTGTTACAAAATACACTGTCAGCGAAAATAATTCTAATAATTTAAATAGCCGGTTACCGAGTATCTACCTACATGAAAAATCACTTAAAACATTAAATATGGAGGTAAACCGCAGCTCTTCCGGTTTCTATTAGCTGACGACATTGGCCCAGGAAAATATTAATACCGGCTGGATGTACCCATCACACTGTATTATGAAATACAGTTTTGTTTCAATATTGACACTGAAATCTGTCGATGCTTTGATAAAATTTCATTCTTAATAAGTAACATTACAATTCAAGTACATGCATTTGTATTACAAGTATTATCAATATGTTAACACGTATTTGGGCTTCAGTCTAGTATTCATCATTTTAATATTCTTTTTTTATATCTGACCTTATACCTCAGTAGATAGCATTCATTATTTGTAATAATATTATAGACGTAAAAGGAGTTTCTCTTTCACGCACTAACCGCTGAATCGATTATGATGAATTTTAGGATAGAACCCTGGAAACGGTGATAGGGTACTTTGCTTTCGATAAACTTATAGAAAGTGGAGTATAAAGTATTGACCAACATTCTGAAATACATAATTTAATAGCATTTTATAAAAAAAAAAAAATCTGTATCGATGGACAACCAGAATTGATTGACAGAATCAATATTAACGCGACCGGAGCCGCAGGTAAAAGGTAATACAATATACAATCATGAATATACTACGTGATTGCAACTATTACAGAATGTATTTTTTTAAAGAATACTTTTAATATTCAAAGCGATGTAATATACAAATAATGTTCGATAGGGATTCTTTATTTAGTATTATTAATTTTATTATAGCACTTATTTACAAAGAAGAAAAAATCTTACATCACATCAGTCTACACAAGTGCTACCGCGTAGCTCTCAACAAATAAGTCGTAGCAATATGTCCGTAGCAATTTACATGTAGCAACGTAGTAATGACTCCTACACATTAGTGTCATAATCTACATATCAGTGAAAAAAATAAATGATACCTTTATTTACAGTGAATTTTTTAATTGATGATAGCTCTTTTGGTAGTGTATACGGACGTTAAGGGACGTGAGTTCGAATCCATCTACAATGAGCATGAGCTTTCGGTGAAGGAAAGCACCACGATGAAACCATAGCATGGTGGTAGGTATTTTTCTAAAGCCCGCCTAGTTAGTTAGCATCCTTAACTTGAAAATCTACTGGCAAATACTTTTAGGTGTGTCCCGGTAGTTGTACTTGAGAGCCAGTCCCTTGACTAGACTTAACGTGTCCACCAACTTAGGTGAGATTCTAGTCATAACGCTAAACCTTAGCTATAAATTTTATTTTGTCTTTATTCTATAAATTTTTATAGCTATAAATATAGCTATAAATTTTATTTGTCTCTGCATTATTTTCTTGTTTTTCAAACAATATATTCATGTTATAGTACTAGCATCTAAGGAGTAGATTTCCAGTATTTTAGTATAATCCCAAACAAAACTTTTTATTAACTTTTAAATATTGTGGCATCTTTTCTTTGGTGTTTCTTTCTTTTTTATATCTACCAATGCTGTCTTACTGTCATTTTTTAACAATTTAGCTTGTAATAATGTCCCAAATAATTTTACTTTAGCGGTCTTATTCTTTCTTTAAAATCTGTCACTCTTGTGTTTTCGTTTGTCATTTTGTCTAAAGTTCTGACCCCGAATGTGATTTGTCTACTGTCCTCCGTGTCTGATATTTTATCCACCAGTTTTTCTTAAAGATCAAGTTTAATAACCCAACGCAGGTTGCTAGGTTAATATAGTTATTTCAAATCCTTTTTCTACATACCCATTGCCATTTCTGTAAGTTCCATATTTTTTTAAACCTCAATACTTTATTCGTGCAAAAGATATGTTTCGTTTATTTAGTATAATTTTTCGATAAAACAATGACTAACGTATTCATATATTACGTAGTGTTTTCTCTATATTAAATAATATTTTTGTTAGTTTATACATTTCATACTATTCAATAAAAGTAGAAAACAATATAGTGATTTAGCTACAAAGTTATGTATATTTAGGTAATCTATATTAATATTATAAAGCGGAAAAGTTAGTTTGGTTGTTTGTCTGTTTGAATGCGCTAATCTTAGATATTGCTTGTCAGATTTCAAAGATTATTTTTATATTAGTGTTTAATGATAAAAGTTCAGTCATATAGATCGTTAGAGCTGAGCACCGAACTAAGATCAGTAGCTCAGAGATCTATACATATAAAAAAACTTTGTAGAAAAGTCATTTTAGTATTTAAAAATGGTGGTCCTTTTAGTAATTAAAAATATAATATAAAAAAAAATGTGTTAAAAAATAACCAACAGAACGCATTTGCAGCATTTTGGGAAATTGTGCCTGTTTCTTTGTTTGTCAGTCCACGTATCCAGTAAAATGTACAAGACCGATGTAGATAACTTTTACACGTAAAAATTGTACGCGTCTTGGAGTATTACGTAGTTTTTGTTTCATCGCATTCTGTTCACTCTATCAAGAGATATCTATATATAAAATGAATCGCCGAAATGTATGTTCGCGCATAACTTCTAAACGACTGTACCTAAATGAATAATTATTTTTAATTGTGTTCGTTATAGTTGGAACAAGATTTGTGTAAAAAAAGAAACGAACAGAATTGTAGGTTGATTAGAATTAATTGTAGCTAATCAAAATGGAAAAAAATATACAAATCGGTCAAAATATAAAACATTGATTTTAGGTTATACGAAGTTCACCGGGTTAGCAAGTAGCTCATAATAATTGTTATAAGAGCAAAAATCTCAGAATATGACAAAGTAAAGCATATTTTAACAATTTACTTTAAGCGACAAAATAGCGGTTAACTTGACTTGATATCAATATTCATTAAAATACGATGGTCTAGCCATTAAATATACATCGTTCATTAATTTTCATCAACTAAAGAACATTAACAGTCATTCGATGTTTACGTATAGCAATTTCCGATGCCAAACCTTAATGGACGTGCCTGGTTAGGTTTCAATTTCAATGTCAATGTTATTGGTGATACCGGGTAATTATTCAAAAATATCTGTACATACAAAATTTTGTGTCTGTCAGTTATTACTAACTATCATATAACTTATAAAACAGTTGAATAATAGTTGTAAAATTCATGTATTATATATCTTTATCGAGTTGATAGTTCATAATTATTATATGATATAATAGATGGAACTGTGGTTCGTTATTAACCATCTTGCAGAAAGACATACTCGTGGGCAGTTAGTATATTCAATGCTATACATCTATATTATGACCTCAAAGGTAATATTGAGTTATAAAAATTACATTGAAAACACATAAATTATGTATATTAATAATAGCTTAAGTGCACACAGTATAATCGTAACAAAATCCTTGTAAACATTTATCCACAGATTCAAAGTGACAGGCCCATTAAACTAACCAAAAGTTATGAAAGTTAAGTAGTTGTCACATTTCAATAACTAAAGGTTCCTTTCTGTGTAAAATATTATAATAACGTTGTTTTACTAATGTAAATAGATACATATAACAACTAAACGTAAATAATTCAAAGGTATGTTCTTCTAGATTCCACTGACCCCTTGTCATTTTGTTTTTTTTATAGACATCTTTTTTTCCCAGTATTAAAACAAAATATTAGCATGTTTTCTGTATTATCTTTCAATTCAAATATATATTTTATATTTTAGCTGAATTATTGATTACATATAAAAATTAACACCCAGTAAAGCGGATGGTTGGGCGGAAACCCTACTCTGTTACTTAGAAGACAATTATTGCACTATAAAGATAACCTACAAATATTTGTTTGGAGCTTGGTCGTACTTCCCCCGCTAAAAGTTTTCCGTGACACACGATATAATCCCTAGGGCGGGAGTTAAAAAAACATTATTCTCTCACATAACAATAATTAAGTATAATTCTTTATTGTGCATTTGATTTTATTTCATAATACAATTTATAACAACTTTGACAACCGATAGATTGGCAAACCATAGATGGTGTATCGCTATCATACTTAGCTATAAGTCTTTCAGTACTGTATGTCAGTTGAATGATTCCCAGTCGTAGCTAATTAAAAGAAAGTTATTTTTTATGCTAATGAGCGGGAAACAAACAGAGGGCTCACCTGATGGAAAATGGTTACGTTCGCCACTGAACAGCTGCAAAACCAGTCATGTTGCAGACCATGAAGACTATACCAATACCTTTTTGAAGAGCCCATATTATAGGCTTGCAGAAAATACTGAAAAGTAATTGTAATAAGTTTACCACAATATGCATGGTAGTCACGACCCTGACGAATCCAATCCTTACTGTGCCTCTTAATTACTATATACATAGTATGTATATAAGCTGATACCGATGTAATACCTAAGCACATCACTTTTGTTTATTTGGCATCTGGTATATAGCTGTCGTAGGTGGGTCGTAATTCACCTCTCATAACTTCAGAATAAAACAGTGTGTACACCGAGACAGAAGCTAAACATCACGATCTCTCTCTGGCTCCCTTAGTCGCCTTAAGCCGACTTTACCCCAACGAGCATCACACACAAATGTTGCGGATCAGAAATTCAAAGCCAACCCATAAGATGTTTCACTTCAATAAAAAAAAAGAAATATATAACCCATTAACTTGCAAACTGTATTCAAGCACGTATTTACAAGTATGCTAAATCTGCACATAAATGCCTCTTCAGACCTAACATGCAAACACTTACCGTATAATCAAAATAAATTATTTTTACCCATCAACGAAACAATACACCTTTATCCATTCCTTTACCGCAACGCGTAACCCAAGGAGGGCGTAAAACTACATTTATTATAACACGGTAATTTGGGACATGAAGCGGGGTCGCGTTTCACTATATTTAATATACAAATATACAGTAACATTTTCCATTATGTCGCTCTCATTTATATAAGAAATAACGTATATGTAACTATAAGAGGTAGGGAGCGGCGAACTTGAGCTCATGCACTTAATTTTATTTTACATTTGTGTAGTGAATAATGTTAAAAGAGTACTTTATTAAAAATTAACCAAATCAGCTTCGAGATAACTTAGGGCTGTTTGATAGAAAGTACTAGTACTTTTTATTATTTATAGGTTATGGCCTTAATCTCACCTGATGTTAAGTGCCGATGTGGCCTAAGATGGTTAATGCGCTAGGTCTAGTGGAGATTTTCAACTTGAGGGTGGTAGCTAACCAGGTAGCCATTATAAAAAGCCTTGAACCACTATGGTTTCATCGCGATGTTTTCATTCACCGACACCTCGAGCTCATTGTAGGTGGATTCGAACTCACGTCTCTTGACGTGGCGTACGTACACATTACTGACTGAGCTATCAGACTATATTACAGCAAGTGTACGGAAGATTAAACAAAAAGTAGAATAGACATAGTTAACATTTTCTTAAAAAAGTCGAAGCAAAAATTAACACTTTATAAAGTCTTATTAAGTTATATTAAATTAAAATGGATGGATAACTGATTAGAATTAAGCAAAATTTATTGTCCTCTTAGTTCCAGTAAACACTAAAACGAAAACTTAGATATTAACGAGGTTATTAATGACATAACTTATTATAATGCGAGTTACGTGAATAGTTATGAAATTACCAAACAACCTTGAATAATACTTATCTGTGGTTAATACAAACCCCGCCAGTTATAAGTCATAGGGTAAAATTTTACAACAGATATTAATAACACAAATCCGTTTTATGACTTTCACCAGTTATTTAATTATATGATATACAGTTACGTTGTACTTAGATAAATATCAAATATTGAGTGGCTTAAAAAATAGTATCATTGACATATTTTCTTAATCTCTTACTGTATAGGTTTAATGTTTGATCATACACTAATTTAAATTTAAATGAAAATGTGGTCCTTACGCGGTAAAATATTTATTTCAAGTTGAAAATCTGTCGCCAAATACATATAGGTGTGTTCCGTAGGTTGAACTTGAGACCCAGTCTCTCCACTAGGCTTAGCGTGTCCATCATATTGGGCCCACATCATCACTTAACATCAGGTGATATTGTGGAAATAAGGCAATAATACCTATAATGTAATTTTAAAAGTGATATGTCGCTATTATGAGTAATATTTATGTGAGTGCTGCCACTTGTGATTACCACTTAATTCTGTTTTGACCTGCATTTCACTAATTTTTATTTTATTTTCGAAGACTAAGTTATAGGAGATTAAAATAACATTTTCAAAGTATTATTTATAAAAATGCATGTATATGCTTATAATAATCAGGAATAACGCAATTATATTATTATGAATATTGTGACTCAGATTCTTACATTAAATTGAAAACGTCTTGCTAGAACTGAGTTTTAAAAGTAAAATAATACTTGTATTAATACTAAATAAATTACTAAATAAATAAACTTAACATTGCTTACAATTTTTACACAATACAATTTCTTAATATTATTTATTTGCCAAATAATAAAATATAAAATCAAGATTTTTTATTGTATTCGCCAATATTTTTTAATAACAGGCAGCCATGTAAGGTATTTTATTAAAGTGCGGTTCCATTTAACCTTGAAATAATGTCAGAAATGAGGTAAATAACAATCAATAGATCAAACAAGCTTGGGGCTAGTCTTTTCATCATTATTTTGCTCCCTGTACAAATTGCTTATTTCTTTATTTATGTTCAATTGGGTAAAAGAAAATGTTAGAAGATACGAGTTATAAGTTGGTAGTTTTCCGTAAAATATATTATTTCTTATATTAAGAGAAAGTACGCGAACGTAAAGAAGCTAATTATCAATGATCTATTATTAATAGGATTTGTTATTACTATTGTTTCGTTATCGAAAATCGACTACTTTGTTAAAGGTTTTAACAGAAATTACTGCTATATATTATTATTATTAAATGTAAGTGCTAAATGTACATCTGCCCGTAAAATATTATAGCGTTTACGAACCTTTTTTTATGTTATTTTTTTTTCAGTTTTTAAGTTGATTAGATCAATGTTTGGTAGTAATATCTTCATTTTTTATATACTTCCATATTTGTCCTTAAACTTTGGAAATATACCACCTATCTATATAAAATAATAAATTAAATATATACCAAGACGTATTTAAAATACTTTGTAAAGATGATAGCCGAGTGGTAGTATATTTAGACATCGTGTCCATTGATGTAGGTTCGAAGCACATGAGCTTCAGTTTTCGGCAAACAAACTACATCTTCATAAGCTATGCTTCATGTCACAATTTTTGTGATTCTTACTTCGCTAGCCATCCTATTTAAGGTGAAAATAAGTCGCCGAAGGATTTAAATATGTATTACAACTATACTTATTTTTTATATATTTTTTTATATTTAGGTTTAGCGTTATGGCCATAATCTCACCTGTTCTTAAGTGACGATACGACCCAAGTTGGTAGCCACGCTAAGCCTGTGGAGGGACTAGCTCTCAAGCGCAACTGCCGGAACACACCTATTGGTATTTGGCGGCAAGTTTACAACTTGAGGGTGGTAGCTAGCCAGGCGGGCATCAGACAAAGCCCTACCACCATGCTATGGTTTCCTCACGATGTTTTCCTTCACCGGAAGCTCAAGCTCATTGTAGGTGCTTGGATTCGAACTCACGTCCCTTGACGCGAAGTCGTACACACTACCACTGAGCTATCATCGCTTTAAAAACTTAGACCTGAACACTCTAGCAGGAATACTGTGAATCAATAATGAAAGTCCCACTACCATGCTATGTTGTTATCACGATGTTATCTTT
This sequence comes from Actias luna, assembly GCA_039707435.1. Classification (NCBI taxonomy): domain Eukaryota; kingdom Metazoa; phylum Arthropoda; class Insecta; order Lepidoptera; family Saturniidae; genus Actias; species Actias luna. The sequence continues at coordinate 6,543,738 of JAZHAC010000002.1, read as the reverse complement.
CATCGAAAGCTCAGGTTCATTGCAGGGTGCATGTTGGTATCATCATTTGCATGCCACCACCACCGTACAGCTTTTTCTAATGCTCAACTGGCTAGCTTCCACCCTCAAGTTAAAATTCTGCTACTATGTGTGTTATGTGTTCCGGCAGTTGCACTTAAGAGCCAGTCCCTCCACTAGGTTTAGCGTGTTCACCACCTTAAGCTACATCGTCACTTAATATTAGGTAAGGTTATAGCCATAACGCTAAACCTATAAAGTATATAAAAAAGGAGTTCAAAGTCACGTCCATTGACGCACGGCTTCCGTACCAACTGAGCCACCATCGCTTCGAACTATCATTTTTTTTTTACGATTGCAAGTAAAAGTGACTGCACAAGAACTAATAATAAGCAAAGTAGCACACCAAGTAACGTTGAACCCAAAGAAATAAGTAACCAATGAGAGGTCGCGACACGCCAATGGATGTATCTTACATCTGGTACATAGCGGTTATAATCTAGAAGCATACAGTTGTTGTATCCTGCCATTCTTCAAAAATTATATATTAAATATATTACAAATTAAAAACTATAACAACTTCCAAAGAGGCGGAGTCATGAGCAATCGTATTCATAAATGAATAGCTACATGTAATTTAATTAAATTTCACTCCGCTCGCTTTTCACAAATTTTAATTTAACTTGTCTGTTGGTAAAGCCTTACCTGTCAAAGGGAAACTTTGCAGATAACTTGGTATAACTTTACAAGATCTACACACATTAATGTACATTCAAGGAGGACAACTGTACAACTGCAAGACACACAAACAGAAACGGCGTGTATGTAACTAAATAGAGTCAGCATAATAACGCTAAACTTATAAACTATAAAAAATGTCATTATACCAACCTAATTGAAAATATAGTCGTTATATGTACCTGATGTCACAAAAAAGAGTAAACATGCTGTGTGAAAACTAGATCCAAAGAAAACTAATTTAAACGGAAATCCGTTTAAATTAGTTTTATTTCAATTTCAATAGATCCAAAGATTTATTATACACTATTCATATAATAATAATATGTATTCTCATTTGATTCTGAGTTTACTGTATGCTGACTGTATAGATATGAACGCAGGAAAATCAATACAATATAATAGAGTAAAACTTCCAACACATACACACGAATAAATAGCTTTCATGTAACTTGGTTGCGTTATCGGATTCTGAAATTCTAAAGTTTCGCTGCTAAATATGTGTAACTCTTCATGGCCGTTTGGTTTTGATCAATAATTTATCTGGCGAGACTTGCAAGCCAGCGTGACGGCAACAGCCCTGATCGATTTCTTAATTCTTGGAAGATGTAGTCATTTTTTTTTTAATTATACTGTACTACCATCAGGTGCAGTTAAAAAAAAGAGTGGGAGTATGGTGGAAGATGTACAAGTTCCAATCTTTGACATGAGCCTAAGCTTGCGATTCAGATAAGTTGCATGCTGATAGGGCTTTCTGTAACCTCCATTCTATCTAAAACTCTATCGCTAAGTATTTATGTATTTAGCAGGATCTCCATTTGATAGCTACTTTTACCATTTGGCATAGTATTTGAGTATTTCATACGGATTCTCAAATTTTAATATCTATTAGTTTTTTTATTTACTAAATTTACATCAAATTTACGCCTTAGATTCATATATAGTTCTTTTCTTTTTGGTTTTGCTCATTTAATACAGAAATTTGTTGATCTCACTAATATGAGTGAACTGTGTTTATAATAATCAAATTATTTAATTAAAATTTACATAAATATGCTGGTCCGGCAGACGATATTTTGCATTTCCAGTGTTCAATAACTGAACCACTGCTCTATCTATTGTTTTCAGGAAGATCCTAAAAACGCTTTCCAAGAAAAAGATCTAATTTTCAGGATACTCTGTCAAACGGGAAACGGTAAAAGATTCGCGATTTCATAAACAAAAACATTTATTTTATGTACTTACATAAGTACATGAGTCAATGTAAAACTATATAAAAGTAATTCATACAATAAAAATAAAATAAAAACTCTAAATTACTTTTACAATCACAACAACGAATGCTCACAAATACATACATATATTAATCCTTATTAATTATATTAATATACTTACTTTAAACCTTTTATAATGCTTTTTAGAATCACTTCAGTATATAAACATTTGATTAATTTAAATGGTATATAAGAACACGAATCAATCAAGAAATACTTCCACAGAGAAATTCCTATCGGATAAAAACCAAACAATAGCAATTGTAAACATAGAATGTTTATTTCATCGCAGACGTATACCAATCAGAACCCTCACGCGTCGAGGAGGGGAATCTTTTCCCAAGCTAATTTTCCACTGGTAAGAAATCCGAGTAATTCGGACTATTTGCACGGTCGTAGAATTTTCGCGAGATGTCAAATAACTCCACCCACGTCACTGCTAGATGTGTCTCACTTTATTAAAATCAACTACGATGTAGCATAACTCCTGTTTCTTTTCTTATGTAGGTTTATTATAATACTAGTTTTACGTGCAGCTTCGCGTGCGTTAATATTGATTTTGTCCAACAAATCGGATGATGCAATTAAAAATCTCATAATTTTTCATTGGTTTACTGTTCATTTTTTTTAAAGTTAATAAAACTAAGTTTGAACTTTTTCTTATGTAGTATGCTAAAACATTACAATAAAGTAGGTGTAAAACAAGTATACGGCTTGTCTAATCGTAAGCAATCACCGTAGACTTTAGAGTTTTTAATACCTGAGGTGTCATTACGCGTTGGCAACTTTGAACACTCCTTTCCGAAGGAGCTCTGTAGACCCTACTTGTAGCAGAAACAGAAAACAAGGCTATTTGGTAACGTTCTGTACCCCACCCCAAGTAACCTGAAATCTCTAAATATTTTATCTCCAAACCCTATGATTTGTTTAAAATATTCACGTAATCGGTTTAATATTTTATGAATAAAAAGCACTCTAATGTCCAGACACAAAGAGAAATGTAGCATTTTATAATATGTAAGGATTTAGCATTGAGTGTAATAATAAGTAATCCCTTATTGAACCCTTTTTTAAAATAGCTTTAATAACCCGGCGAAGTTAAATAAATATATTTCGTAAGAAATTTATCCCAATACGAGAAAGCCTTAAATAAATGTAAACTGTATCTTGTATACCATTGACTAACAGTAAAATATATAATATATGATTTTAATAAAAAACATAAGCATATTTATAAGTCTGTGAGATTATTTATTAATTTTTTTTTATACATTGAATATGGGGCAAACGAGCAAGCCTGTCATCATTAAATATAAAAGTTGTAAGATATTAAGAAGCTTAAGAGAATAAAACTCCTTTAAGAATATATATTCAATTGTTTTTTTTTGTTTATAGGTTTAACGTTATGGTCACAATGACATCTGATGTTAAGTGACGATGTGGCCAAAGATGATGGGCACGCTAATGGGTAGCAGAGGGTCTGGCTCTCCAGTGCAATTGCAGAAACACACCTATAGGTATTAGGCGGCAGATTTTAAATTAGAAGGTGATAGGTATCCGGGCGGGCATTAGAAAAAGCCCTACTACCACGCTATGTTTTCATCACGATGTTTTCCTTTATCGAAAGGTCAAGCTCATTGCAGGTGGATTCCAACTCACGTCCATTGATGCGGCATCCGTACATCCTACTAACTGAGCTATCATCTCTTATACTTATTTATAATAATATACTTCAATGTAAAAATTAGACTAATTTAAGTTTTATTGTCTCATCTAGAGATATTGTAGCTAAGCCTCGGTTACCTTGTTGGCTTCATGACTTTATTAAACGGTACGGAGTTAAGGTAACATTATTAATTACGCTCAAACATAATATTGAAGAGCAAAGTTATGTCTATCGTAGATATTATAAGATAAATTTCAGAAGCACTTCAAAAAGTTATTATTAGGTTTTACCGTATTATATGATAATCAAATGTTACTAATTACTAATATACAACTATATATAACATTCAGTTTCACCTTGCAGTATTAAAATGAAACATTGTTTACAATGCCTCAAATTTTTATGCTCATCTACCGCTGCCAACTAAACCATTTTTGTATAGGGGCCACAAACATGTGTTAGTCATGGTGTCGCGGGCCACAAACAAAAAATATTTAGATTATTATTTACATGAGTTTTATAGGTCCTTAGGTTATTTAATATAAAGTATTACCAGACTAGATATGGAGCTCTTCAAAAAGGGATGGTCGGCAACACGGCTGTAATGCCCCTGGTGTTACAGTTGTTCATAGGCGATGGTAACCATTTAACATCAGATGGGCTGTCTGCCAGTTTGCTGCCCATTAACGTTAAAAAAAGATGGGCTAACCAAAAAAGCCCGGCGAGGCCGCATGTTGAGTAACGCAAATATACCGCATGTCGCATTACAGCCGGCCGCGGAGTAAGGGTAAAGTCAAAGGCGCTCGATAGAGCAGACAAGGCCAATATGGCGGCGCCCATGGCTTGCATCAGCTGACCGTGTAGGATTAATATTCTTACATTTTTCAAAAATTTTCAGTTGAATGTCTACGATCCGAAAAAATTTTCACTTGTGTCCTGGATTTATAAAACCACAGAAACTTTTTCTACTGTTTCTTTTTGTACCTATCTAGGTAGAGATAAATTGTTATACAACAAAATCAAAGAGATACATACATACATAGAGATTTTCTTCAGATTCCACAGACAAAAATCTACATTATTCTTATAAAATAAATCTACAAAATAAAGGAATTGAAAAATCTTACTCTTGTGATAAGTTATAAGAAAGGTCATGCAATTTCTGCTTTCGAAGTTATTATAGTTACTTATTTTAAATCTTGTACATATGTGATAAGAATATTACCTTTTGAAATTTATAACATAGATAGTTCTTATCCTATACTTTGAAAGGTTGCTACAGTAATTTTATTTCACTTTTTCTATAATATATAAACTAATGTTATAAAATACAATATTACTTAATAATTATTTTAGTATTTTGCATACAACTTATGTTTTTAATAAACTTTGTTTACTCGAAAATAGAGTTTAATTAGGCATCACATCACAACATTATTTTACAGTTAAATACAAAGAGAAGTCTGTTAACTGCTTCATTTAGGGTGGCCCAGAATTGGCGTGTAGGATAAAACTGGATAAACGTCAACTATATTATTTTTTAGAATGTTTGAATTCAAAAAGGTAAGTATAAACTATGCAGTATTATTTTTGTATAATTTTATGATCATTTTCGTTTATTCAATTCTTAATTATATTTTTATCCCGTAAATGTTTAATTACGTATGCATATAATTATCATTAGCTGTTTTATTTACGTGAAAGTTACTAATAATACTACTTTAAAATAATAAAAAATTGTGAGTGTTGTGTACGCGTGTCAGAAGAGATATTACTTTGGACTGTATATTATACACATCTATGGCGACAGATTTTTAACTTGTAGAAAAGCCCTACCACTATCCTATGGTTTCCTGACGATGTTTTTCTTCACCGAAAATTCAAGCTTATTGCAGATGGCTTCGAACTCACGTCCCTTGACGCGACCCTACTACTGAGCTATCATCGCTATCGCCATCATTATCATACTACTATTATAAATGCAAAAGTAAGTTTGTTTGTTACGCTTTCACGCCTAAACTACTTAATCGATTGTGATGAATTTCGGTACAGAGATAGATGGGACCCAGGAGACGGAGATAAGCTACTTTTTCTCACGTAATCTTTACTGAAGAGGTGGGGTAAATGGAAAAGTAAATTTTGTATGAAACTTTTTATTGCGTCAGCCGATTAGTTTGACAAAATCGATAATAACGCGAGCGAAGCTGCACGTAAAATCTAGTATATAGATACATTACTTTTATTAGTCGATAGTCCGTATTCGGGGACTTCCCGCATAGGGTATAACAACTGAGTTAACAACCAGAGAAAATGAGCCCATACGCCATATCACTAGAGCGTACGCATCTATCAACGTGACTAATGAACGTAACTTTTTAAAATATTAAACTTACTTTTTCCATAATTTGTATATAAAAGTGTCACTTAAAAATAAAGCGTGTAAAAAAGAACCACAAATCATATTTTTAAACCTTAAATAAAAATATTAATGAATACTGAATTTTATGCATCAAAGTATTTTCTCAGTAAATATTTCTTATTTTACCTTATTTTCACATATCTATATGTCTATTTGGAAAACATGACTCAGATGTAAACTACAAACATAATAAAATAAAATAAAAAGAATGTAGAAATCCTCAGTTAATGCACAGCGTAATTTTTTATATTTCGTTTGTGTATAGAAAAATTAAATATGTCGTACTTTGATCACATCGTTGGAAAATGAAACACACAGTACATTTTATTAAGCTTTCAGCTTATTTCCGATATCAAAACAAAAATACGAGCGAACGAAGATGCATTGCTTGAAAAAGCGTAGGTTTTTCATATAAAGTACATGGTATCTTAATCAATGCCTTCACTAATTATCATGTTATCTTTAAATACAATGCATTAAAATTCATCACAATAATTGAAACGAAACGGAGTATTAAATATTTTGGCATTGAAAACAAAGTAACCAAAAATTTAATTTAATTATTGAAGCGATAATAGCTCAGTTGGTAGTGTGTACGGACTCGAAGTCAAGGGACGTGAGTTCGAATCCAACTTTTTTTATCCGTGGAGAAATCCGTTTATGGATACTTTCTTGCCCCGGGGGGGACAACGGGTTATGTGGGACTCACCCGGTGCGAACCGAGAATACCCACTAAAACTCCATGGTGTACCTCTGCCGCATAAATTGGGGCGACCCGGGGTCGAGCTGACAATCACCGCGTCGCCCTAGCGGATGGCCTAATTGGGCCCCGGCGCTAAAGAGGGACAGCTTGGTACATCCCAACTGACCCCAGGCGGCTGAACCAGTGGAATGTGATGACGGGCCACCCGAACCATCATCCCTTGGACCATAATGAGCCTGAGCTGGTGATAGGGCTTTTTCTAATGCCTTTCTGGCTCGCTATCACCCTCAAGTTGAACATCTGCAGACAAATAACTATAAGTATATTCCGGCAATTGCACTTAGAAGCCAGCTTCTACACTTAGCATGTCCACCATCTTGGACAACATCGTCACCTTACATCAGGCGAGATTGTCATCATAACGCTAAACCTATAAAAATATTTTTTTTATTTGTTTAAGTATTTGCAGTTATTTTAGTCCGATTCTACTCAAGGTAATATATACAATTATCCCCTTGATATAATGAAGAATATACACATATCCTATTGTATATATTTAATATGACTCGCAATTCTACAAATATGGTAAATAATATTTCTTATCCAACTACACCGTCGTCATACAATATTCGTGATGTGTTCCAATGGGTGCGCCGTCCAAATATGAAACATTGGAGTGACCTTTTTTCCATGCACGGTTTACTATGCGAGTAACGATAAAAGGCTAGGGATAATTATTATCTTGAAAAGCAAAAAAATATTACTCGAGGACCTAAATGAATTGCTATATTTATAGTAAACACGGATTTTAAAATTGCATACCATTTAAGCTTGTTTCGCTATTTTTAATTTATACATTTCTAAATTTGTGGAGAATAGTTACTTACTTTGCTCTCATTCAGCTACTAATGAGAACCTATGCAATAAACCTATGTAAAAATATTCATAGTTAATTTAAATATCAATAAAAGGGAATAGGGAAAAGATCTATTGCTTATGGATGCAAGTAGACAAAAAATATCATCCTAAAAAGCAGAACACGGGTTTGTTTTTCATAAAACGATGCCCAATAAAATAAAATTAATCAAATCATAGAATAGAGACTGCAATTTAGTAATCGAACAATTTTTTAATATGTTTGATGTTACTTTAATTTCAGATACCAATCATTCATTCTGAGTAGCAAGTTGAAAGGCTTTTAATCCAATTTCTGTGTTCCGTAAAATATAGTTTTCTGTTTGTGGGCAGGGCTATGGATTTGTACACTTTTATTTTTATTAGCTTTGAAAATATTGAGCTCTTTGTTTTACCATTGTACTTACTACATTTCTTCCTTTTTTCACATTATTTATCTCAAAATTATACAACAATTCAGAAACAATAAAATTTAATTATAATTAATAATTATATATTATATTACAAAATTTATTATCTATACTTATATTATAAAGACAAAATATTTGTATGTTTGTTTGTAACGAATAAATTCAAAAGAGCCTGGATCGATTTCAAAAATTCTCTTACCATTAGAATGCTATATCAGCCCTGAGTAACATAGGTTATATAACATTTTTATTTATGAAAATGAATAAATAAATTGTATATCCACTCTAACGGAGTCGCGGACACAGCTAGTAATTTAATATAATTATATTAAAGTAACTTTACCGTAACTACTCAGATATGAATATGAATACAATAGCGCTGTAAGAAGTTACTTAAATACTTGTAGATATTCAACATTGTATTTTAATTACAGTACGGATGTCGTTAATATATAACAATTCATTAGTGATGGTGCAGTGGTAACGTATTTAGCTCCCGCGTCGGTCATTGTTAGTTGGCATCTAACAATGTCTTTAAACGTTCGGTAAAGGAAAACATCGTGATGAAACTATAACATGGTGGTGATGAAACTATAGCGGGTCTCTAATGCCCGCCTGGGTAGTACCCTCAGGTTAAAAATCTGCCGCCAAATAGCTATAGGTTGTAATTGTTCCGATAGTTGCACTTGAAAGCCAGTCCGTCCACAGGTTTAGCGTGTTCACCATCTTGGGCCATATCGTCACTTCGTGTAAGATTGTAGGTATAACGCTAAATCTTAACTATAAAAAATCGTCATTAACATCAAGTGATATTGTACCAAATGCTCAGCATATATACTAATTAACGATAATGGAAATCAAATTAAAATATTAACAAATTTTGAACATTTGTAACTATCTCAATCGGTCCATAGTTAAGAAAATAACGATAGTAATCAGATATAAAGGAAGCAATGTTGAAGTATTTCTAGCGACTTTAACATTTATTCCATTTAATCAAAATTCAGGAAGGTTTTGGCATTTTTAGTAGCTATACCCACGATATAAGTAATTGCCTCGACCTTCGTGTAAATTACCTCCATTTGAAATTAATATAAGGCAACTCAGCACATTTGCATCTGTAGTACATTTACAGCTAAGTGCCTCCAAAAGTATTTAGTTATATATCACATGTAAATGGTCAAAGTGTTTGAATTACTTTGTTGAAATTATAGTTACAATATCAAACATAAGTCCCAACTAAATAAGCGTTTATTCAGCCCGATAGTAAACAGTTACGACAGCTATTGGACGTTGACAACACAAGAAGCATCACATGCGCATTGTCAACTTTTTAATAACTGGTTCATTTTCCTTTTCCATATTGTAATCTACTGTGGAAATCTTTGTAATGAGCTCATTCTACCTTAACAATGTTTTCTTAAGAAAACACCTCTGAAATCGAACTATAGGCAACCAATTTGGTGTTAAAGTTTGTGGCTGAAGTTTCTGTTGATTCCCAGTAGCCGGTCCTCACAATTTACAACAATTATTCAGAAGCCCGTCCATTATACTAACAGTAGAATATATATAAGGAGAATAAATCTCTCTTTATACTGAAAAGTTCGAAACTGTTCATGTGTTAATATTAACTTTATAAAATACTAACTGTGCATGTGACTTCGCTCTCGTGGAACTAAAAATTATTTATAAGGTTTTACACGAGCTCGTAACTTTTTTCAATTCAGCTTTGCTCCTATTAGTTGTAGCGTGATTTTAAATAGGCTAAAGGCGTCTTCAATGATTTTCCTATAAAATAAAATAAAAAACTGAAATTAGAATGGTAGTTCTCTCATATCAGCGCGCTCAAATAAACAAAGAATCAATCAAAAAAACTTTTCGGTTTTATAATAATAATATAGATTACAATTGTCGCTTAAACTAACTGAAAAAAAATGTGACTGTCATAGTTAAAATCAGCTTAAAACATGTTGGCATAGTTTTGTGTTTCTGGTAAGCCTATGTGCATTAGTTATGGATATGGATTTACGTACTTAATAACAATCTTGTTTAGTGATGTTATCACTTTTCCATGACCGGAATTACGAGAATGTGGCTAATAAAATTCCATAACGAATGCTAGCCCGCTTCACGTGGGGTTGTGAAACTAATTGAAATTTGACTGCTTCCCCCTGGTGCGTTTATTTCGCATGTCATAGGTTTTTATGTCCACAGAGAATCTACTTTATTTAATTAGTAATGAACATAATAAAATAGGTGCTAAAGACATTATTTACCTGAAAAACATAATATAACAAGTTTACACAATTGATTCCTAAACACTGAAATTAAAATCTTTCAAATGATTTTTAATTTTATTACTTTTTCAATAGCTACACTATAAGACTAACTTAAGGTATTATAATAATAAAATACAAAATCACAAGGCTAATAATTCATACTGTCGCAAACCCTTTCGGCATGACATGCTAAACTGTCAAACAAATAAGTACAATATATCATGAGTATAAATTGGAGAATGTGGTTCACCGCTTATTTTAAGTCATTATTGGGCGATATGTTGCACAAGAATTTAAATATGTGTCTAATTGAAGGATCGAAGTATATTTATTACTAGCTACTACCGCGAATTCATTCGCATGGATCTAATAACGTTTTTTTTTCTAAAATAAAATTAGCATAAGTTACTCCTTATAACATCAACTATCTGCCAGCGAAAGTCCCGTCAAAATCAGTCAGGCCGTTTCAAAGACTAGATGAAACAAACAGACAGACCAAAATATAAAAAATTGTTTTATTTTATTTTTATATAAGTACCATATACTTGCATATGTATTCAGTAAAATGCAGTTATTTTAACATTACAAACAGACACTTTAATTTTATATATTTGTATAGATAGCACGCTCGGAATCCCAGCAAATGAAACTATCATTGGTGAGAGGGAAAGAAAAATGTTCTTTGAATAGAAAATGCGGTTCACGGGTTAATTCAATCCATTCATTATTCAACACATTGCGTGTTGCACAATAATTATAACAATATGTAGTTACTTGAAGGATCGAAGAATATTTGCTATAATGTGCTCTGGATCTGAGTGAAGTAACGGTCACAACAGTATTAACGAGATGATTCTTTCCTTCCAATTCGTGGATCAATATGACGCTGATTAACTATTAACATTACTTGTGTCTCGACTAAAGCTATTGTTTTTAGTACATATCTTATATCATTAAATAAATTACCTTTATTTGCTTATTTGAGTACAGATTTTATACGAAAAAACTCAGTTAATATAATCCAGTATAATAAAATTGTACCTCAACAAACTTTTGTATATAAATAATTTTTTAAAATTAAAATCTGGTTCTACTTTGCTATATAGGCACTTTTAATTTTTATTATTTCAAACGGCGCTTTGTATGCTTAAATTCTATTCAGATTTCGAGTGTGATAGTATTATATTCAAAAAAGAACGTCTAAAGATTAAATAAGATACCCAAAGTGCTGAAGTGCTGAAGACCGAAGTGGTTGAGTCCCACACAAGACAATTATTTGTGGATCGCACGAAGCGATAACAGCTTAGTGGTAGTATGTACGGATACCGCGTCAAGGGACGTGAGTTTAAATCCACCTACAATGAGCCTAAGATTTGGCTGAACGAAAACATAATAAGGAAACCATAGTATGGTTGTAGGGCTTTTTCTAATGCACGTCTGGCTAGCAACCACTCTCCAGTTGAAAATTTGCCGCTAAATACCAATAGGTGTGTTCCAGCAGTTGCACTTGAGAGCCTGTTCCTCCACTGCTTTAGCGTGTCTACCAACTTAGGCCGTATCGTCACTTAAGATCAGGTGAGATTGTGACTATAACGCTAACGTTAATTATAAAAAAAAATGTCTTTTGCGGGATTTCTGAGTTTAGTTGTTACTTTATGTCCGTTAATTGTTGTTTTTAACTCCTTCATACTTGACATTTTCGGAATCCCTTACATAGGCATATACTATAATAATAAAAAAGACAACCAAGGACTAAAAGACCATAAACACTTAATAAAGATACATATAATAATTAATGTTTCAAATATGTTGCCACTTTTTATAATAATTTAAACGAATGCGTTGATTTTATTCTAATTAGTTTACCATAACTCCTGTTATATACTTCCAACAATTATTACAATGGACTATATATTATTTTCAAACATAATTTACATGTATTTTGAGGAGAATAGGGCGGAAATACATAAGCACCACTTCAACTTGACCCGTGCTCAATTTGAGAGCCCTTCGTATTTTCCCTTCCTACTAAATATATTATTTCATGAGATTTCTTTTTAAAGTTGGCATTTTTCTTTATGAAGTATAAAGTTTTTATTTTATATTAATGATGTTTAAATGTTATATGATATTTATTAGTTGTGTTTTACCTTTATCTATATACCTGTGACACTACATATGTAATTATTTATAATATAACATTTCTATGAACACTTATCAGTATTCATGAGTATGAGTATTATGAGTAATCATGATTCAGTATTCATGAATAGTTAGTGTTGCGGATAGCTCAGAGTCGATGTCGAACAGGTTTTTTTTTAATTGGAAAACAAGAATAACACGATATTATTGGTGTATATATTGTAATGAATACATGAAGACTGACATTATATAAATAATTCGAATACTAAACAAATAAAAATAGGTAAAAAGATTGGATTCTCAACATTTCGTATAATTGACCAATTGAAAAACCTTATCATGCTATGTGTCATTATTAAAGTTGTATCCACTAGTAACCAACTCAACCTATTAAGATTTTTTTTTAAATTTCAAACCTAAATTATTTACTTATACGTTATTTTAGGCTTAAACCTATAAACTATCAAAAACAGATGTTTTACACTTGTTCTGACTTCTTTTTTGGCCGTTATTTTCATATTTAGTTTATGAGTATATTTTACAGTTGAAAAACTGCACGTTGACAGTTTTTTTTTTTTTCATCGAACTACAAGCAGATGACATACCTGATCCTATATTCTTTCATATGTACAGTTGTAACACCAGGGGCATTACATTATCAATCATAAATACCTATATATCATATTACTATAATATCATAATTCAAGCTCCTTTTTTAATTGTGTTATGTCACAATTCTGGAGGAAAATGAGTTGGATAACCCATACCGAAAACTAACCGAAAGGGACAAGGATTCTTAAGAAACCCTTAAGTTTTCATGATTCGACTAGGTTTTACAGTGTGAGTTCGAGTAGCTATATAATGTAAAAAAATCGAGTTTGGAAAGGTTTATTCATAAAAGTTTTTTTGAGCACTATAGATTTCTATAGATAGGCATCTATACATTTAATGTTGGTATGAATTTATAATAAATGAGCAAAAGTTTCTCTTAAATTCATTTGTTGTAACTTCTGTAGGGAAAAAAGACCAATCTGATAAACAACCCATGAAAAATAGACATATTTCTAAAGGTTCAGGGTCAAAAAAGTTAACTGTCCTGGGACCCCACAACAAAGAAAACAATTTCCAAGTTCTATCCTTAAGAGTAAATGGACAGGAAAATGCCGCAGTTTGCGATCGAATAATGTGACTAGCTACATTTTGATATGACGAAATTATGGTCAACTGAATTATCTGAAAATATTTTTGTTTAAGTTTGTAAGCTAATAAAGTGTAAATTGAAAGCTAATAAAAATAGATGTAACTTATAGTTTGTTTTATAATAGCCTAACAAAAGTTTACTATAATCGAAAACAATGCCAACCACCGAGGGACCACCAATCCTTTGCTGATTGTCGCTGTCATGGTTACGTATATTAAGCAATCACGAAAAAAAACATACAAGAAGAGAATCACAGTCCATGACATTTTTTTTTTTATATTTTATAGGCAAAGCGTTATTGCCACAAACTCACCTAATGTTAAATGACGATATGGTTCAAAATAATAGACACGCTAAACCTATTGGAGGGGCTGGCTCTCAAGTGTAATTGCCAGAACTCAAGACAACAACAAGACAGACTTTTAATTAGAATTATCTTTTAATGCATGGCTTATTAATGTAGGTCTCTATAAATAATTCATACGACCAATCATTTTTCATTTTATCCAAACATCAAATTTCTCATACGGATGTCTTCTTGTTTTCTATATTACATTTTAACATATGAGTTATTAATACTACTTAATCTTTCATTGGGGAATCGTTTTAATTCTCTAGTTTTCTAACATATGGCGTTAGTAGTAATAGACCATTTGAAAGAAAACTTTTCTTTTGATGTAACAATTTTCGACCGATGATGTTAGTAATACAATAAAATTCTAATTAATAAAAATTGTTATATCTTCTACTTTTATTAGTGTAGATAAAATATTATTTTTATTATTGCTAACACATCTAGGTATGACTAGAATATACTATGTTAAAGTTCAAACTTGAAAGTGTGATAGTTTTTTAGTAAAATGTACCACAAAAATGCATAAATTGTGGAATAATGTCGGAGCTCGCTTCGATCGCCCTGATGAAAAGTACTATTTTTCCGAATGTAATCAATAAAAGAAAACGTCAACACATTTATATCACTTTCCTTTAAAATATATTAAAAGCAGGATAATGGCCGCTTGCCATCTTAAATTTTTATTTATTACCCTTTATCCCGGCGGGGTAATTAGTTGGCACTTTAAGGATGATCATGTTTCTTTTCTTGTTTATGCAAAGAAACAAGTTTCCTCAACTGAGAGGGCTTCTATCTTTACTTTGAACCAATTATGATAAATAAAAGTCGGATTGCGTAGGCGATTTTTAATTAAAAGTTTCTATGTCAATATTAATCTAACTTCGTGACAACATTTAAATGGCTATATAATGTAATAAACCGAATTGAAGTAAAGTAAACTTAGTGGTTACCTGTACGAACACCGTGTAGATCATTTAAAGTTCATCTATTAGCGTGAGCTTTCAGTGAATTTTAATAGAACATTTTGAATACCATTTTGTATAGTTGTATGTTGTATATATCCGTTAACTAGAAGTATAATGCAAAAGCCGGTATTTGGAAAATAAGAAAGAATGTAGGGTCGCCCTGGAAATTTCTGTTTCGTGCCAGAGAAGTTCCACATATCCCACTGGTAGATTAAGATAGAACGCAAACGTAAGAAAGAAATCTATAAATGAACTTTACCCACATTAAAAAAAGTGTTTTCCGAAATATTTATTTCTCGCTTATTTCACTAGATTTTCTGCCATGTTAATACTAAACGTCCCATGAGATTGTGGTTAAAGATTACAGAATAACTCCAGTTACTTCTAATAGAATTTTACATTCTCTTTTACAAGTTCGATTTACGTGTCGGTATACTTTTAAACCCAGAAAGTTACATAACATAAACTAGTATTTTAAATGCTAGTTAAATGATGGAAGCGCAATCTTTCCAACAAAGAAATAGATAACCGAATAAAACCTTCTCAGACTCAAATAATTAATGTTGTAGATTTTAAGATATATCTAAACTATAATATACTAAGGTATTTTTCTATAACCAGTGTATCTGCCTGCTGCCACTAAAACGCAATACAAAGTAAGAAGAGACAAATAATTATTCGAGTATACTTATTTAACTAATATGTATGTATAAATTTTAATATAAAAAAGTAACTATAGGAAACAAACTAATGAGTACTTGATGACAATGAGTACTTTAATTAACTTTAGTAACACATTATCTGATTATTTTAATTCTATTAAAATCGCTATCTTACAAGAAAACAATACACATATATAAGGATGCTTAAACGTAATACTTTACTAATTTTAAGACAAAATTATATTGAAGTAAACAGTGTTAAGTAGAACCGTTTCCGAGAAACCAAATACATATTACCTTCGCATACAATTTTGCACTGATTATGAAAAAGATAATGAAAAATATTTCAGATATAACCCAGCTACCTACAAATGAAAGAATTTTCAAAATCCGAGTAATAGATTCGGAGAATACCTTCCACTTGTAGCAATGATATATTAGTCAATAATTATAACTTATTTATTTGTTAAGGAATACATAACAGATTATAAATAATTACTGAATCTAAAACTACCAGTAGTACAATGTTTTTTGGCTAGTTTATCATTCAATTTGAATATGCACAACAAATCGTAGTATTTCTCGTACTCATGTAGAGTAATAATGAGTAGGTTCTTAATAAAAAGTTAAATATTCTATAATATAATAAAAACCACTGTTCATTAAGAGAGATTGTATGAAGCAAAATGGGTTATAATTAATGTTGTATTTGAACTATGTATTTTCTATTCAATATCAAATAAAAAGTTGTATTATTGTAATTGGAAATTTGATATACTAGAAATCTATATTAATATTATAAAATGGAAAAAAATATTTGTTTGATCGCGCTGATCTTAGAAACTACTTTTTTGTATTTGATAGAGCAATCATTAAATAAGGCTTTACATATTTTTTACATTTACATCACGGCTATTTTACATCACGCTACCATCTATAAAAACAAAACTGTGTTGAGGAGCAAAAATAATTAAATCATTTTTAGTATTAAGCGAACAAAGTTGTAGGCACAGCTAGTGTCATATATTTAACGCCTAAAATATAATTAGTAATAACTGGTTTTAATAGTCAGTCGTGGGCGGGGAAAGAACGCGTGATCTTCCGACTCATTAGCAGAGCTTCCAGTGCGCCATAAAGCCGGACAATGTGTATTGGGTGTATTACCAGAACATCAAAATTAAACTGAAATTACGCAATATTATTTTTGATACTTGTTTCAGATCTTTGCCGTACTGTTTATACTTAATTTATTTATTAACAAAAAATACTTTCTTCTACTTCACTCTCGTGCTTCGCCATAATGTTTTCCAGTCGCACTAAGTTTCCGTACACATGTTGGTCAAACAAAATATTTAAAAAAATCTGATTCGTTATGAATATATGTTAAATACACATTATAGATATATGTTATTAGAAAAAAATAAGCATATTCTTATGTGTTATGTATATAGATATATAGGGATAGATTTCCATGTTTATAGAGCATTTAACACGTCCTCTATTAATGTGTATTATATGTGTTTATTATGTTTTTCTATCATTTTAGATTTAGCACTTATCACAACCAAGTATTAGGTGTTATTTTAATTTAGGTTTTTAAAGGTAATGAGTCGATGATACTCTAAGCCTAATTAATACTAACTGTAAAACATAGTGGCCTTTTCACACCAACAGGTGCTTGACCACAGAATTCCAAATTGACCATGATAGCTATATAGGTGGACGTGCTATGCTTTGGTTTTATTAAACTATTTCTTCATCGACATTCTTAACATCAAAGATTCGCTTAATTATTTGATTCAACTTATGTTAAATAATGCTGTATCCAAATGCACTACCAATAAGCGATAATTGTAAATCAGATTATATAAGCCTCATACGAATTTAAATAACTTTTTTTAAAACCTTTTTCGGAATGCAGGAAAAACTACTTTTTATGATCAGTCAGACTTTTCTTCCATTCTTAAACGTATTTAGCTAGTAATAATGGAAATTTCTAATAATAAAAAATAATACTTAAATTATGTTATGAGCTCTTAAACCAAAACTAATACTTCATTATTTTATGTCATAAATATGTGATATACACCTATTTTATTCAGTCCCTTAAGACACGTTTAGTTTCATATCAAACATTGAACAAGACTTAAGCGTGAAGGATTTGCACCTTCAAACAATACAAAGCGTTCTCTTAAATTAATATTTAAAGCAATACTTAAGGTAGATTTCAATTCTGTGAGATGAAAATATAATTTGAATACTACTAAATATATATCGATAAAAGTATAGATATGTGTAATTATTAATAAGGTTTTTTCCCTTTCTTTTGAACAACGGTTTGACTGATTAACGGTGTAAATTAGTAGATGGGAAGTATTTGTAATACCTGGATAAGTATGTAGAAGGAATTGTTGATACTACTTTCATAAAAAATAAAATATAAGTAAAAACACGATATCAAGAAATTAGAGCGTAATAAACATGCACGGAGCCGCAGGCACAGCTAGAACGAATTATTTTTTGTTAATAAATTAATTAAGTATAAATACCCATAATACTGCAGAATAAAACAACAGTCTCAACGTATTTATTAGTTTGGAAGATTTTAAAGGAAATCCATCACGAAGTCTTGTAAGCTCTTCCGAAAACCCATTAATGTTACAAAAATAAAAGTTAACCAACTTTAAAAATCGTTGACTTTCGCTGAGCCAAGTAATGGTTGTAAGGCTTCCAGGATCATTGAAAATTTATAAAAACTTCTCTCCTCAATCATTCAGCGTTTTCAAGCATTTCGACATTCGAAACTGAAAGTAAAATGTGCCTTTTCCTTATGGGATTAACGTAACTAGACACTTGACTGAAATTCTGAGCGAATTACAAAGCTATAGATCAGAGATTGCCTGGAATTATGAATAAAAGGAAACCGAATTTCTGTAACAATTATAGTTAATGAACCTTTCATTACGATAGCAGAACAATAAAACAAGAATTAATATTGTAATGACTTATACATGTAACTAACCCGTGACTTTGTTACCGTGGAATCAAAATTTATTTTTCTCTCTTGAGAATAGACCGCAGATCGTTAAGTAATTTTACTAAATCATCCGTTGACCTAATCTTTAAATGTGCCTGAAAATTTCATTAAAATCGGCCCAAACGTGTTGCAGTGCATATGGAACATATACAATATACACATCGATTGATATATATATATATATATATATATATATACATATAGATATATATATCTATATATATATATATATATATATAGATAAGATTTTTTAATAGATTACGTGTTTTAAATAAAAAACGCGGCTTTTTGATAAGATCCTCCAAAATGTTGGTGACAGGCATGGTACAGAGGTTATAAGCTCTACTGTTACGTTTGATCAACGGTTATAACAAGGCATGAAAATTGCCGGCAATACTGCGAAAGTTGCCAAAACTGCCGCGAATGTTTCCAAACTTGCCGACAACATTGGCAAGAAACGTGTAAATAAAAAAAAATTTTACTTTATATAATTGCATAGTAGGATAAAATATCGATTTCCAAGGTGGTAGTTTTTATGCTTGTTTACATTATCCGACCGATATACCCAAATTTTATATATCCAAATATTAGTATTTGTATTTTTTTCGTACTGATAAACTAAAGAAAATAAACAAGCTATCCATGATACGTCATTGGTGATGAAACCATAACTATTGAAGATTAATCATAATTTTTTTTACTATTTTCTTGTATATATATATATGTATATATATATATATATATATATATATATAAGAAAGTACAACTTATTATTTTAAAGTATAACAAATCACACTTTTATGTAAGAAAGTGTATACATATATATGTCTATATATCTGTATGTATAAAAGGGTCAAACCTTGTAAGAGGATTTGATCCGCAGCAACAAGTTGATGATTTTAACTGACTTGAAAAAAGGAGGTTCTAAAATCGGACTCGTATCTGTGTATGATCCGATTTTGACGGCAAAGAAAAGTCCAAAAACTACCTAGTTTTATGATTTATATCTATTTTATTCGGTATCAGTATCCTCTTTATGTGTGTATAAAATTTATAAGTGAAATTCTCAAAAAACTATCATGAAGTTACGAGCGCCTGGTTTAAGTTTATCTTCACACATTTGCATTGATAATTATAAATTAAGTATAATTAACACTATGTCATAAATGCTTACTAGTAATACGTATAATTACACTTTTACATAAAACCTCATGAGCACATAAACATTAAAAATGGCATTTGTAAAAACCTATGTAATTTGGCAATTTTGTCAACTTTCCGGTAATATTGTCCAATATTGCCGATAATAATGTAAATATTCCTAGTAAGTTTCGGAAACATTTGGCAATTTTCATCCCTAATTATAACCGACTTTCATTGTATAACTGTTAGTCGTGGCCCTGGATACTAAATACCTTGGTTTAAAAATAGTTTGCATGGTGGTAGGGCTTTTTCTAATGCCCGCCTGGCTAGCAACTATCCTCAAGTTGAAAATCTGCCACCAAATACCAATAGGTGTGTTCCGGTAATTGCACTTGAGAGGCAGTCCCTCCACAGGTTTAGCAGGTCTACTAACTTAGCCCGTATCGTCTCTTAAGATCAAGTGAGACAATGGCCATAACGCTAAACCTTACCTATAAAAAAATCTACTTACTTTTTTTATATACTTAAGATTTAGCGGTATGGCCATAATCTCACCTAATCTTAAGTGACGAAACGGCCCAAGTTGGTAGACGCGCTAAACCAGTAGAGGAACTGGCTCTCAAGTGCAGCTGCCGGAACACACCTATTGGTATTTGGCGGCAGGTTTAGAACTTGAGGGTGGTAGCTACCCAGGCGGGCATTAGAAAAAGCCCTACCACCATGCTATGGTTTTCTCACGATGTTTTCATTCACCGAAACTTCAAGCTCATTGTAGGTACTTGGATTCGAACTCACGTCCCTTGACGCGAGGTCGTACACACTAACTGAGCTATTATCGCTTTTAAAACATATACATTAATTGTAGTTTAATTAACACAATATATCGCTGATTCGCCTCAATATTTGTCTGTTCTATCTAAAATTTATTGTATTTTATAGTATATTTATTTTACTTTATTATATACAAATTTTCTCGTTTTTTGTTTTCCTAATCTACTGATGAATGCTTAGCGCAAGTACATCTGATGAGAAAACAATGGTCAATGATAATACGGGTCGACATGTTCTCCAGTAAAACTGATTTTTATTCTTTTTATAACACCCCTATATTAAATAACTATTCAATTAATAAACTTAAAGCTCACATTATTTATTCAAATTAGGATAAATAGGTACTTGAAATAAAAATATGACTCTAGCTTTGTGTAATTTACTTACTTTATTATTATTACCAGGTTTATGTCATGAAAACAAAATATATTTTCTTTTTTAATTTTCTTTACTTCTATGTAAAGATCATATGTTTATATATTAAAGGAATTGATCTACCTCGATTTTTAAGCTTTCAACTGTTAGGACACACGACATGTTCTTAATAGGCATCTACGTTATTAGATAAATATGCAGGTAAAATTTCAAGTCAATAAGAACGGAGTTTTGAAGTTATAAGTGAGTCAGTGAAAAATTTAAACAAAAAAAGAATATTTATTATCTGATTTCGTACGAAAACCAACATAATTTCCAATTGATATTAATGATCATACTCTGGAAAAGTGATTACGACTCAGGTAACTAAAAATGTGTGAGTTTAACGCAGAAAGAAAAATTTCGTTCCGAATTAAGATTGATTACTATTGTCACTGGCTTTCCAAGAAGAAATTTTAAATAATATTCCGAATGTTTGTAGTTGACATCTACTCACTGCTAATTTTAGCTAATACACAATCATATCATATGATACTAATATCATAAATGCGAAAGTGAGTTAGTTTGCTTGTTACGCTAGCACACCTAGGCACAGTCCTCTTAATCCTAACCTAAACCTCTTTATCGATTGTAAAGAATTTTGGTATAGAGATAGATGGGAACCTGAAGACGATGATAGCCTACTTTTGCTCGCCAAAAACTTATCGGAAGTGGAGTAAAGAGAGGGATAAACTTTGTTTGAAAATTTTTATTGTGTCATCCGATTTGTTTGACAAAATAAATATTAACGCAAGTGAAGCCGCAGGTATAAGCTAGTGTTTCAAATAAACTACGGTTGCCATAAGTGGAACATCTTTTGTCAGTTACTGTAGTAATTATTGAAGCACTACCAATGATAACGAAATCAACTGGCACAGAGAAGTTACTTTTATAGTTATAGGTCACTACAATATTGAACTGGAAGTTGTATATTTATTTGAACGAATTGGTGCATTATTCTAAGAAATCTTATAAAGTGCAAAATGAAGGCAAAAAGTGTTGTATATAGTTGAATAATACAATGACGCTAAACACTCGATATAAAATAAAGTCTGAAGTAACGGTAGGTATAACTTATAACAGAAAAAATATACAACCGATTCCAAAGGTGGTTGGAAAATATAACATTTAATTTGAGGAATGGTCCATGTAAAAAACAATATATTTGATAGCATTTTGTAATGATAAAACTTTGTCGAAATAATTGGTACAGATATCGAAACAGACTTAGAAACTTTAAACCGCTTTTGGTTTTCAACTCGAACTAAACGTTTGTTGTCTGTTCCGTCCTTTTTGTTTGATTTAAAATTTCCTTTATCATTCTGAATTTATATCTTCAAGAATTTAAACCTAGGCGTTTTGTGAAAGCAATCACAAAGAAATTGTTTAACCTCGTTTAGGATTTTGATTTATAAAGTTAATATAATAATAATATTAAAATATTGCTTTAAATTGCTAATACTATTTATTATTATTATTGTAATTATTCTTATAAGGATGTAAGGTCAACATACCTCTTTATAAAATGAATATTAAGAATTAGTGCTTGGTAGAACGTGGACACAAGTGTAACCGCGGACTAATTACAAAGGTTAGCGGCATTACGAGTACAATGTTCTTAATTCACATTTGTCTGAAACGGAGAAATTACCACAATTATATTAAGCACAATTTTTAATTTGAAAAACTTGGAAAGCATACTTTTAAAGTATTCTAGATATTCAGCATTAATCCAATTTAGTCGTAAGTTTAATGAAGGATAATTAAATTACTGATAGTCTGACAGTCAGATAACATTTTTACTTATCTGCCTTTATTTAAAATATTATTCACTTAATGAGAAAGAATAACTCTTATCTGTTATACAATAATCCTCGTTTTAAATGGATTAAGTTAGGAGAGATCAAACAATGAATAAAAATCATAATATTTTAAATAATATTTTGTTATATATATTTTTAGAAGCTTTAGCGTTATGGCCACAATCTCATCTGACGTTAAGCAACGATTGGCCCAAGATGGTCAATACGCTAAGCCTAGTGGAGGCACTGGATTTCAAGCGCAACTACTGTAACAAACCTTTGGGTATTTGCCGGCAGATTATCAACTTGAGAGTGATAGCTAGCCAGGCGGGCATTAGAAAAAGCCCTACCACAGTGCTATGGTTTAATCACAATGTAATTTGCTTTACCGAAAGCTCAAGCTAATTGTAGGTGGATTCGAACTCACGCCCCTTGATGCGGCGTCCGTACACATTACCGACTACGCTATTATCACTTCAATAAAATCTATAAAATATCAAGGTCCTAAAATCTGACAAAGCATTAACACTCAACAAAATAATAACACCTATATTGGTAGGGTAGCACAGGGTATTACAATTCATATTATGAAAAAAACTATAAACTTGGTAGCACCAAAAATATTATAGGATCTGTAAGTATCAAACATACTTCGCCCTTTTTGAAAAATCAATTCGTTGTAACGTAATAAAAGAACTGAAATAATATCAAAAATTGTTACTGCGCAGGCATGAAACTGATTCGAATAACTTAAGTATATACTGTTTATATGATTTGAGTAGACTCAAGTCACTGCCCTATGTTTTTGATATAAGACCAAGACATAACTTAAAAGCCTTTAACTACCATAAGTACCTATAACTTTTTGATACAAGTATAAAACTAAAGCTGCTAACGATAACTGCGTAGTCAGTAAAATCTGAAAATGCAGTTTTCTATTTAGCGTTCACGAAAATATAAAAGAAGCATTCTCCTCGTCAAAACAAGGATAAAGTTAGACAAGCTGTCAGCAACATTCTGTTCTGTGGTGTTTGTCGGTAGCTCTGCGTTCACCAATATTATCGAATCTTTTGTTTAAAAACGATTTATTGTTAGTCATACTAGGTATTGTCGTTTTTGCGAACGTATACAATTGATGTCAATCTTAACAAAGTTGTTTTGCTTTGTGATTTAAATCAGAATTTTACGCATATGGAAATAATTCACGTTGCAGTCAAAGGATATAAAATTTTATACATGGTATTGAAATTTCTTGAATTCTATTTGTTTTTATTCTTGAATATTTATTTCTATTCTAATTGAAAATCTATATTTTGTACTTGAAAATGGTATACAAATAAATGGTTACTAAAGTACTATAACCATATATCAATGAAGTAATGACTACGTTTCATTTCATATTGAACCTTATCTATAATATCCTTCAATGTCTAATTTTAGATACTGAATTGTCCTTAGCTATAATTTCACGCGTTATTGAGTAAAGATATAGTTCAACTCTAAGCCTGGTGGAGAACTAGCTTTTAAGTTTAGCTGCCAGAAACACTCATAGGTGCATGTCAACAAATTTTCACCTTGAGATTAGCAGCTGGTATATCGGGCATGCACTAATTTGATCATATGATTTCACCATAAGTATTTTGTTCACTAAAAGATAGACGCGGTGACTATTCAAGATTTATATATATATATAAGGCATCATTATTTAAAAAATGGTTAGTATCATGATAACAATAAATTACCATAAAATATTATTGACTTTTCGATAAAAGATTTGTGGTAAAAGTATTTTATACAAGTCGCTCCTTTTGAAAGTAAAGACTTGAGAGATGTTTGTAATTGTGCATTCCCTGCGTATTTGTTTTATTCAATTATAACTTAAATTTTATCATATTCCATAGTTAAAATATAATTTCAAATACAATTTAAAAACATCAGCGACCGGCGGGAGATAAGCAGTAAACCTAGGATCTTGGCTGTAATGCCAGCCTGCTAGCTTTTCGACAACTAGTTAGAGAGGGAAACAAGCTCAACTTCTCATTCTATCTCATTCAGATTCCGCAGATTCAATGTTTGGTAGAATGGACAGTCGGAACTTGTGACACGAGTATCGGTGTAAGGCGGCCCTTCCCGACACCTTCACTTCACTAGTCGTATTTTGCAAGGGCCTGTTAGCGCAGTTTTAGAAGCACGCACTACCATCGAACCTACTGCAGTCGTAGACAAAGATCTTTAAAAAGATTGTAGAGAAAATTACTTGGTATACCTCTTCCTCCCACTTCTACAGCATATAGGTTATCGAATTTGATAGCAAAAAAAGTCAAATCAAGTCAAAAAAAACGGGTCAAAAAAAGTCACTAAGATGGTTTTATCACCACGTATATGTCTATCACGGCCTAGTCGAGTACAGGTCCTTACCATCCCGCGTGTCTGTTTGTCAGTTGATACACCTAGTATATGGGGGACACGGTTCAGCGGAACACAATAGCAGTGTTTTACCAGTCTTGATAAACCAAATATGTTCCTACGAGAAAGATAACAACCATAAATACGCTGTGATTAATGAGAATATTATAATAAAATAATTTAATAGAATTAAGGTAAAGTCATCGCATACATTTCGTTATTAAAGTAATATTTGCGATCTATATAAACCAATAAATTTATTATAATGTGATACAATTCATAAAACAATCCTTGAGGAAAGCTTTAAGCTAATTAATATCACGCTACTATTAATCGAAGCAAAGTAGTATCGAAAAATGTTACAAAAACGAGAAAGTCGCGGTCACGGCTATTTTAAATATAAAGTTAAATTAAGTATGTTTATGTACGTTCTACGTATATTCGATTCATCATGCCATGTCATGCATTCCCCACAGCCGTACCAATATAAAATAAAGCTGCGAATTTTATGCATCCGCATGTCAACGGGACGAGGGAGAATAAATAAAATCCATTTATTTTGTACTACTTAGCAACACATTAAGTGGGTACTAGAATTTAATGGAATACGTTTTCTATTATAGGTAACGCGATATATTTAATTGCCTGTACATTGGAGTTTTTTTTTAAGAAAATATAAATTTTGAGAATATGATTGCTCCAGTGGTAGGGATAAGGTCCAAAGGATCCATTTGTATAAGGTGTTTAAAAATTGGACTGGTCGTGAAAGGTTATTCAATGAAGAGCGTTACTATAACAGGTTTTCCATTCGGTGTACTAAACCCTTCATAACCTCGTTAACACTAATTTAGGTATCCTTTTTTGCTCACCGGACTGTTCAATACATATTTCAAGTCGAATGGTTCCTTTTCGATATAATTTATTTACAAGTTCATATTATGTTTATGTTTCGGTAAATTATGACCCTTATCACGTAGTGATATTTTAGTGAATATATTAATCAAGCGCCCAACATACCCAGTTATAATCTTCAAGTTGTTCAACTTCTAAATCCTTTCAAAACCTTTACTGATTTTATTATTAATAATATTTAATGTCATATTAATACCAAAAAATAATTTCATGTATTAAAATTAACGACATAATAAAATAAGTTCTATATGAGACTATTTATGTTTATCATGAAAATTAATGAAATTACTCCGAAACTAATATATTTTTGTAATCTTAAAATCGGAGTCAGGTATCGAAAATGCAAAATATTGATTTTTTGTCTTCTCATGTATTCCGAACATGCGTACTATATGCCTGCACTTATCAATCGATTTTTGCCTAATTGTCGATATTGTTAATAATTTATTTTATGTCTCGAATAAAAAATGGTTTTTATTTTTACATTCCTTATTATATGAACAAACACAAAATTGTTCGTGATTGACGATATCATTACTAAAATATAGCATAATTATCGTTTTAATCGATTAATTGTAATAAATTGCATATAAGTGTGACAAGGTAATCGTTGCCTTCAATGTATAAATAAAAGTGGCCTTAACAATTTATTATTAACTTTACTTATACATAATAATTAACCTATTGAATTATTAACATATCTATTATATTAACTAATAAATTGTTAACAAATAATAACATGAACATATTCAGTATACATAACTATATTAAATATTTCTGATTACTAATTAAACTAATGGTATCTAAATTTGTACAAATATGTATAAAAATAAATAAATATGTCTAGAATGTTCATGACATTGTAATTAGTTATTTGTGCATACACTGCAGCATTTATGCGTAGGTAATAGTGCGACACAAATATTTATAACTATGTACTATTTCTATTTTGTAATATTATTTTCAAATAATTCATTAAAAATATTTCATTGAGCTTTCTTAAAAACAGATTAAGTTCATAATACAAAAACTTACCTGAGATCGAAGCCGTATCAGCAAACGACGATTTTTTCTATATTTTAACGCGACGTTTAATATTTATTTATTCAGAATTGGATATATAATCTACAATAATCAACAGGTAATACAGATACGAATATTCAACAACAGTTTAAAATATTTTATAAAGTTACAACAAGTGGTAGCAAGTGAGCGCGTCGTATCATGTTACTGTAAGGATAGTGTACAGTCGTCCGTAACAATAACACTGTTAGAAAGGCAAAAACAAACATATACAGGATATGTGAAATGAGCAAGGCAAGGCGAAGGCGAAGAGTAGGCATCACAGGTAGCACAACTTTTTAAAACATTAATAATACAAAAAATAAAATACAATAAAACAAAAATAGTCAAGGGTTGAGGACACATAAAAGAGAATTAGAGCACGCGCGACGAAACTTCAACGAATTGAGTAATAGTGTGGAAAGTGTGATAGATTCAACAAGTGGTTTTGCTTAGGCAGGCGATGCGTTGTAAGGCGGTAGGACCTCGCGGCGGGAAAGCTCGCCCGCCTATGGCCCGAGCGCCGATGCCTGCCTTGACGCCACGTCGCATTGCGCTTGTGTGCGCTCACATCTTTACCCCTACAGCCTTCATTGTTACTTAAATTGAAGTGTGCTTTTCTGACTCGTGCGTACACAGTTATTGTTAACAGTGTGTGCGTGCGGCCGTGACGGGTCTGGCGCACAGGTGAGCCCGGGCCGGCCCCCAGCCAGCTCGCCTATCTATAACGCTTTTACAATAAAATAGCTCAGTGAACAAGCTGCCTGCGTGCTATATGAGCGGGCGCGTGTATATCAGTGGATTTAGCGTTTGCTCGCTCAGTTGCACTTTATGTTAAAACCCACGTTGTCTCCGGCATTCTGAAAAGGTTACACATGTGGAGGCGCTTCAGCGAAAGTTTTGCGTGCCAACCCGAACCTTTGTACACATTTATTTAGTAGCTCTCCTTAACTCGAATATCATGCATAGCTCACATAGCATTGTAGCGGATAAATTTATATTAATTTAGTTAGTTTAATTAAATAAGAGCATGGGTTAATTACACTGTTACGGATCTGACAGTGAAAGTTAATCCTTTTACTATAAGTTTGTTCCTAAATAAGTAATTTGTTTGATATCGGAACACAATTCCATGTTTTGTGAAATAGTAGAATTAATTTAAATTTCTCAATGAAGAAAACTGTTGTAATTTTTACTTTTGTAATGGAAATATAGGTTTATATAGATTTATTTAAATAAAAATTTGTATTAATAAAAAAAAAATTACAACGCATTTATCCAAGTATATTGTTTTTTTAGAGTGCACTATAATTATCATTTTCACATTTCATAAATTATACAACCCTTAAATTAGAATAATGTAGCTAAGCAGGATTTTTATTTATTTTATATACACACGTTATTACCCTATCGGATTTGATCTTAGCCGTGAAAAAAATACATGCCCATATTATTAAGTTCTTTTATAGTTAATTGGCTTAGCGTTATGGCCACAATCCCACCTGATATTAAGTGACGATGTGACCCAAAATGATGGAAACGCTAAACAAGAGGTCTGTTCCCGCCGCTTCCTTCAGAACGTGACGCGGCCTGGACCACACAGCACACTCAGACAAAATGTGGTGCGGTCATTTTTTAATTATTAAAAAAAACAGTCAGATATTGACATATTATACGATGTTACATACGTATAAACTAAGTATTTTTTTTAAACATGAATGTATTTAATAATTTTATTGGAAATAATTAGCTTAAAACTGCATTTTTATGAAAACTAAAACTATGCAGATGAATTCAAAAAGCAAGAATCTGTCTAAATACAGAAATTCATCCAAACTGTTAGAGCCGTTTCCGATTTATATGGGATTTTGGAACCAGAATGAATTTGAATTAAAAGCAAAAATCCTCGTGACAGTACTAGTAAGTTCTATTACTGGACCGAGTGCGCGTACATTCCATGCCCACACACGATTGGCCTTTTATGTGATTAATAATATTTTTATATATGTTACTAGCTACCTGGCAGACCTTGTTCTACCTTTTCAAGTAGTCAATCACATCGAATACAGCAACATTTATCGCGTTATGATCTCTTATTGACATAAAAGTCTCATATCTCTAAAGTTAGATCAAACTGCACACAGTGTACAAAATTTTATTAAAAACGGTTTAGTAGTTTAGTTCATCGTGGACAAACAACGTGACACGAAATTTTTATATATAAAGATGTATTTTTTCCGATTTTAAACGCCTTTATATAGGTATATAATATTCAAGCTTTGATGAATTTGGAATTAAACGTCTGTTTATGAAACTATGTTGCCATAGCTATGTGTATTATATTGACAGTAAGTAAGCTTGTTCCGTGCTCTATATTATATTTATATTTGATGGTTCTTTTACGATTTCCATACTGTATTTATATTTGTATACAAGACATAGGTACTTCGTAATCTCAAAATGCTGTGACCTATTGGAATGAATCCATTGGCTTCATTCACTTGACTCCATTGAGCGCTGAGCTCGTCGGCTTGTGGGCGATGTGGTACTGATGCAGGAAAAAATACTCGGTCTAGAGCAGTGTTTCTCAACGTGTGGGCGAAGCTTCTATAGTGGAGTTGCAAAAGGTTGGGAAAGCTACTGCAGTAAAAAAAACAATAAAGATTAAAAAGATTTATTGAGAAATATGTTAACTAAATGACATAATCATTTGTGTGAAATAAACAAAAAATAACTCTTCAGATCTCTTTCATCTTAAACATTTGTATCAAATTAACGAAAAATATAAAATAAACTTGTGAGAACTCTTAATGCGAAGGTTGCGTTTGTTTTTCGTTAACCAATTTCTCCCATCGTGGATTTGTTTTTGTTACATGGAGAATTAAATTGTTTTCCAAATTTAAGCGATTTCTTACCTACTTTTTATTTGATCCATTGACGAAAAAGTCAACCCTCACAAGTATGAGGTGGCGAATGGAATCAAACACTTAAAAGCCTCTATTGTTAATTCTGGGTATTCTGATTTGCTTTATAACCAAAAGGTATGCAAATTGACAAACTTAAATTCTAATTGCAGCATCCCATCGGCAGATAAATCCAGCAGATTTTCTTTGAGCTTGGTTGCCAAATTTGCCTCATTTGTAGCTGCATTTAAGTTACTTTATCTATTGGCGACGCATTCGATGTTAGTAAAAAATGTGTTTTACGTTTTTAATTATGTATTTATCCGATCCCTTATTATGAAAATAAATAAATATGTTGGATTGAATATTAGTCAAGAGAAGAGTGAATAGGCATTTTTAAATTAGCGCGGTCCATCGTCGACCTCATCTATGCTTACCACCAGGAATGATTGAGATTAAGTGCCAACTTTTAAGCAATAAAAAAGTTAGTTTATATCGCTGGTTTTAACTACTCTATCCTTTCTGGCAAAATAAGTTCGGCCTAAGTTCAGTGACAGATTATGTCAAAACTGAGACTATAATAACAACTAGCTTTTACTTGAGGATTCGCTCGCGTTAATATCGAATTTGTCACACAAAATCAAATGAAACAATTTTTTTTTATACAAATTTTATCTCTCCCTTTATCCCACTTCCAATAAGTTTATCGCGAGATAAGTAGCCTATAACCGTCTCTAGGTCCCCATCTATTTCTTTACCAAAATTCATTATAATTAATTCGGCGGTTTAGGCGTGTGTAATTAAGCGTAACAAACAAACTCACTTTCGGATTTATAATATTATTAGTACATTAGTAATAGTATAGATAGTATGTGAGAAAATGTAGAGGTAACATTAAAGTAGGATCATGTTTTCTGAGCATGGAGGAAATATAACGCAAAAAGATATGAAATTAGAAAAAAGGTGTATTACCTAACACTAAACTTTGACCTTAGATATCAGAACGCAACTCAATGCGACCGCCCAAATTTTACAGATTCGACAATTTTTCAATTATTATTTTTTAATGGTTTATTACTAAGTACATCGTTACTTTTAACCGAGAATCTGTAAACGATTAGAATAACTTTATAAGACAGTCATTTGTTAAAAGATTCAGTATAATTACAATAGATGTCACTATTATTAAAAAAGTCATCTCTATACATTTTCAGTCATTCGGTTTTAATTTTTATACATTTCTTTATCGTATTTATCTCTTTAATGTACTTTATTGAAAAGACATCACCTTTTCTTCTAGATTGAACTCACAAGGTATACTGCTAACAAAGTTGAAAAATCCTGAACGGACCATATAACAATAAACTTGAAACAAACCGAATATTCAAATTGCAAAATGGTACCAACATAAATAAAAATGGATGTATATTTTTACTCTCTTAGCGTTTTGAATATACATATAATTTTTTCCATCTAATGGTGATGATACTTTGTTGAGTTATCATCGTACTCTGCGTACGATCATTAAAGTTCCTACACATAAATTTTTTTCTTTCCTTTAAAATGTTAATTTAGAAATAAATATATGTTAAATTGTTATTATACTGTAATAATCTAAATACAATAATTTTTATAACTATTCTAGAAATGCCATCTAGCGATTATATGATACCACTGAATGTATATTTGGTGTTTATTATAGCATTTCGACGTGTATTTTAGATTATTACCACAGATGGTAGGTTAATTAAATATTACAAATACCATCACAATTATTTTCGTTGTATAGTTTCTGATAATAAGACCTGATATAAGTAGGACAAGTAAACTGAGTCCCATACACCCTTCTCCTAGCCCGCTACGCATAAAACTAGAAGAGAGAAAATGTAGGTAAATGTATATTTTCATCAGGTTAAAAAAAAAACAAGTTACCTATACTCAAATGCTACATCATTACATAACTAGTAGTTGAGTATAGATAAAAAAATCCAGGGAAGTGTACCATACCAAAAAGGAATACATTATATTGTTATTTATTAATATATCCTTCTTTTTCTTCATAGGAAGATCTTACATAAGATACCTACCTTTCGCCGAACAGCAATAGTATGTGGGTTATGTCAGATTCTTACTGACTAAAAACTTACGGCTTCTGTATTTTCCACCAGGATTGATGGAGCGCTTCCACATTCAACATCTAATTCCGGTAAGGTCCAAACCTAATTAAGGGCTCCCTCTTATGGGGTTGGAGATCAGTACACCCAGTCAAAATCTTCGGAGAGGTGTGAGCTGAGGTTGGTCACGCTCCTACTCGGGCCTGCACTGCAATCGCGACAGATGTGCACGCATCTGCCGCCGCAGGCCACTCTAAGGTTGCAGAGGTCTTTCTGATTCTTCGGTGCCCGGTTCGTTGACTACGGCAAAGGAGCGTGGTAGTCCGCTAATGTCCCTCTCCGCCGCCACATTCACGAGCATAACTTGATCGCAGTAAAACACGATTGCATTTTACGAGCTCTCGCTCTCGACCATGGATCTAACCACAGCCAGAAGCGGAAAGTCAGAACCGATCGCTCCGGTTAATTCACAGCGTGCTGCATCCCATGCGGGACAGTCAGCCAATGTATGCTGTGTATCATAAAGAGTGTAACTGCAATGGGGACACTCTCGCGTTGTTACTCGGCCTATGCGACACAGGAAACTCCCGAAGCATCCATGTCCCGAGAGCACCTATGTGAATCGGAAGGTGAGAGTACCGTGCCGCCGTCTGGTACAGGTCATAAAACTTGGTCTCAGGGCCTCAACGGTTATCACGCTTGCGTTGGGATGTTCCAGGCGATAGCACCATTCCGTCACAATGTGCACCTGGTGTATCTCTAGCCTTTGAGCCTCAATCTCCCAAAGCGTAGGTCTCAACCCACGTACCATCATCTCTCTGCGCCTCATATAAAGTAATGCCTAGGTCTTTGCCTCCAGGTCCCATGGTGGGTATCCAGCTAGCAAGGAAGCCGCCTCGAAGGAAATCGTTCTTTACCCGCAAACTATTCTGGCAGCCATCATCCTCTGCGGTCTCCACAGAACAGTGATATTACGGACCGACACATTTGCAGTCTACACTAGGGCCCCATAGAGGGCCATGTATCGCACGATCCCCATGTACAGCTTTCGGCGGGCTGATTCCGGACCACCTAAGTTAGGGAGTACCCGCGCCAAGGCAGCCGCAGCACCCATGAGGCGGGGATTCAACTGCCGAAAATGTTCTACAAAGTTCCATAGACTGTCGAGAATGTGGCCCAGGTATCTCAGCTTTGATTCGATAGTGATAGGAATATCACCAACGGTGATGTTTAACCCACTTGGTGGTCCGCTCTGGGGCTCATAAAAACATAAGGCCTCGAATTTTTGCAGAGCTATTTCGTGTTCCAAGCGCCGGATCCGGTCAATGACTTGAGACACCCCAGTCGTGATTAAAATCACAGCTTCGTGGTGCGTTTTGCCTCTAGCCATGACAAGGGTATGGTCTGCATAACAAACGACACTTACACCACAGAAAAGCTCACCGTGGAGTACCCAGTCGTAACCAATGTTCCACAGGAGCGGGTCAAGGACCGACCCCTGTGGAACACCGCACAATATATCCTAGGGTAATCTATTGATTATTATAATATATACTACATAATGTTATTATAAATCACTGATAAAGAACTTGAAATCAATATTTAATGTTACGAAGCTATGTATCATAAACCTTCGTGCATTCCAATCATTTCATATTCGAAACATATTTTGTCATTGATGGTCATTTTTAATTTTATTGGTTGTTTTTCTGTGAATGTCTTAAAAATATATAAAATATTAATAATAAAACTACAAATGTTTTATTTATGACACTATGTAAAGAATTTCATGTAAGTTCTTGGTTCATTTATAGATAAAGTCGTTATTTTTTCTTTCATAACTATAGAATTGTTTTTGTGGTATGTGCAATATCCACTTTTTAACTATTATTGGCGATTTTTTATTATCGAATGCTGGCAATACTATCCGTCATTTTCATTCCGCCGATGTTCTGTCGAGTCAAGTCTTGTGTAGTTGAGTCTGCAAGTGAATATAGTTTACGATTTACGATATTCGAGAAATTTTATTAATGAAATGGCGTTAACACTATTATTTCATTGTTAACTGTGAAGACCGGCTCAAGGGTTCAACCAAAATTACTTCCTATTTAGTGTTTGACAATAAAATGGCCTTTGTTAACATCAAAAAGCAATATCTAGCTTTCGGAATGTTAGTGTTCGTTTTATTATTTTTATTCAACAACAAACCAGCGATACAATGTCAGTTTGCCTCAGAAATTTCGACGTACTTACCAACAATATATGGGATCACACCTACTTACGCCAGACTAACCCAGAAAGCGGATCTTACAAGGTATTTGTTTACTGTAATGCAATTCGCCATTTACTTAGTTTTCGCTTAATTCATATTTATCTAACACGTTAAATGATTTTGTGATAAATCTTCATTCACATTCTGTTATTACCTTATAATATCCTTGCCATAAAATTAAAATTGATTGTTGACATTGTTTATAATAAATATTAGATCATCACTTACGCTTTTGTTTCATGGAAAAGTTAAAAATTAAATTTTCAATAAAAAAAAAGTATTGTTATCAATGACGTGTATTTAAATAAATGTGAATTAAGTATTACATAAATCTTTAAGGATTATCCCAAAAATAACTGTTCTAAAAGAATGTAAATAAAAAGTAATAAATATTAATATAATAAATAAATAAATAAATAAAGTAATAAATAAGTAATAAAATAAATAAAAAAGTAAAATATATATATATATATATATATATATATATATATATATATATATATATGTATATATATATATTAAATAATCACAAATTAAACATATTTTTATTGGATTGCTCTGTACTAATTGACAGCTTGAAATTTTAACAAAATAATTACTTACAAATCTTTCTGCTGACTTAATAAAATTTAATTAAATTAGAGAAACACTAGTTATAAATTTCTTCATTTATAATTGGGACATACTATCTTTCTCCTAAGTTTATTATTGAAAAACCCTAACAAAAAAACTATTTTATATAAACTGCTTGTTTAGAATTTAAGCATGAAAAAATTGATGAAGAGCAAAGTTTGATTACTTTTTTTATACCAGGTTATCACAAACTCTGATGCTGGTGAAAGATTTCCATTGGATTGTTATTGAAGATGCGGAGGGAAAAACCAAATTGGTAGAAAACCTTCTGAAGGAATCAAATTTGAAGTATACTCATCTTTTTGCCAAAACACACAAAACTAAGCAGTCTACGGTATGTTCATTGTTTAAAATGCTGTAGATTAAATAGATATATTATAAGTATGTAGTATTTTCAAAATTGATAAAACTTAACTTGTAAATATGTATGGTTTGCATTAAATCATTGATACATAATAAATCGTTCTAAAAGCAAGGATAAGTCAATGAAAGTTTTTTTTCTTATTTTAAGCTTGGGAAATTGAAATACTAATAGAGATCAATACAATATTACAACCATTAGTCACATGTATTTTTAAACTTTATGAATAAAGTTAAGGAAACAAATTGTTTAAATGTAATTTCAAAGATCTGTATGAGGTTTTTCAAAAAGTAAGTCACATGGAACTTAAAACATTTCATAATTTTTGTCTGTTTTTGTACCTTTGTACAATGCATCTTTTCTGCTA
Source organism: Actias luna (assembly GCA_039707435.1). Lineage (NCBI taxonomy): Eukaryota > Metazoa > Arthropoda > Insecta > Lepidoptera > Saturniidae > Actias > Actias luna. The sequence goes on along the minus strand of JAZHAC010000002.1, from coordinate 6,507,755 downwards.
TTTGTGGCAGCATGATGTTAAATTGTCTAAAGCCTTTTTCAATGATTGCTCTATCAAACACAGAACCAAACTTTTCCACATTATAATATTAATATGAATTATTATTTTTAGATAATATCATTATAACATTTTCAATAATGTTATGAAATTATATTTACTTACAACTAAGAAATGTGACAACATACATATCCATTTACAATATTTATCCAAATAATGTATACTAATATTATCAATGCAAAAGTGAGTTTGTTTGTTAAGCTTACACACCTAAACCACTGAATTGATTGTGATGGATTTTGGTATAGAGATAGGTAGGACCTTAGAGATTAGCAGGCTACTTTTTGTCCCAAAAAATTTAGAGGAAGTAGCATAAAAGGAGAAATAAACTTGGTTTGAAAAATGTTGGTGTGTCATCCAATTTAATACAAACTTTGGAGAGTAATTGTGCATAACTAATATAAGCGAAGCCACAGGTAAAAGATATTAGTTAATATAGTAATATAAACACATTTGAAGTGAGCTATCTCAATATGGGAGTGCTTGTTTATTACCAAGACCTCTTTTACTGTGTGTAAGTAATATGGTATAATTACAGGTTATTAATATTGTTATTTCTATATACCGTAAATTTCAGGTGATGAATACCAATGTGTGCCTGTTTAAAACAAAGAATTACAACACTACTTGGTATTGTGTATGAACATAACATCTGTTTATAATTTTTGGGTTAATTACATTGAACACAGCTGAAAAGTTTATTTATTATTCACCCTATTTGTAAAAATATCTTTTAGTATTTTATTACCACAGATTGTAAAATAATGTTGATTTTTCATAATAATTAGCAGTAGTAAAATTATGAATTCAATTTTTTGATTACCTCACTGGTTTTTTATTACCTAATATATAAATAATATTGAATTTATTGGGAACTATTTTGGTTTGATTTTATAACATTTTTATGCACATACTTAACAAGAGGATTTAGTATTAGTTTAATTTATAGTTAAACTGTGCCATTTCAATATCAATAATAATAATTAAAGTAATATATTATTACAATAAAAAAAAGATTTTACTATCAAATATATATTAACTAATGGGTGTACACAATACTATTTGTAGAAAGTATAATATGATGAAAAACATATCTTTACACATGCAGTGGTTTTGAAACATAATTATAATTTGTTATATTAGCATTTGTAACTTTTTTACTGTCAATGTTTACATGAAATCTTGGATTGTCAAATGATCAAAATCTATTATTTAAATCTTCCATAAGAAGCTTGCAAGTATACCTATGTGTGTTTTAATTTATTGCAAAACAAAGGTTTGACATTTGACAGCATAGTAAGCATGTTTAAAGACTTGTTATCTTTGATTGTCACATAAACTGTATTGTGTTTTGGTAGAATTGAACACTAACCTTGGTATTATTATATTATATTCTTTTTTCTTAAATATATTTATAAATACAGGCGAGTGGTGTAGAGCAGAGGAATGCAGCCTTGGATTGGTTTCGAAAATACCTTGCAGAAGCTGAAGATAAGAGAGGAGTGGTGTATTTCATGGATGATGATAACACTTATTCGCTGAAGGTTTTTGATGAAGTAAGTTTGAATTTGATATCTATGATTAGGGAATTTCACATATTATAGTTTTCAATTTTCTAGCAGGAGACACTTTTCAAATGATAATATTAAAATATTAAAATGATGATAATGAAATTTAAAATGTATAAATATGGTATATGCGCACCAAAAGCGGTACGCTGATTTTGTATCAATTGGTAGACTTAAACCGGCATACTTAAACCTCAGTATCACGTTGGCGTTCAATGAAGTATGTCGTTTTTCGATTGATATATCAAGTGTCCTAAAACAATAGAAAATGACCTCTATGTAATGCGATATTGTATAAACTATACAAATTTGTAAAGACCATGGGATCACAATTAATTTGTAAATATTACTATTCTTATTCATAATTTGAAATTTTATAAAGTAAAATATATCCAACTAGTCCAGTCAATTTAGACATTTGAAATAACAAAAATTCGCACAGAGCCAAATTTTGGTGGAGACCTTGAGTTTACCATTAGAAATAAAGTGTGGCAAGTCCCTATCGATCACATATGTACTAAAAAAGTTATTCAAGGTCAAAGTTCAACATTTTCGGTTTTTTGGAGTTTTTAACACCTTTAACGTTTAGAATCGCGATATCTTAGAAATGGTTATAGTTAGGAAAAAAGTATAAGGACCTTTTTTGTAGATAATTCTATGGTCTACTTTTAATAAAATTTACCTTTGACCTGGAATAACTTTTTTAGCACACATGGAATCGATGGGGGCTTTTGGCATTTTATTTCTAATGGTGAACTCAAGGTCTCTCTCTATCAAAATTTGGCTCTGGGAATTCCTGTTATCTGATTCCTATTATACGTCTAATTTGACCGAACTAAACCGTAAAATTTTCCGTTATAAAAGAAACCTTTATAACTTAGTTAAGACGATGTATATATTTTCCTTCCCTTTTTTTTGCGCCTGGTATAAAACATATACTGGACCACTTTCCCGTTCATAGCAATATTTCTATGTGCGCATTAGCGTGTCACTTGTTTTAGTCAAATATTATGAAGGTAACGCATCATTGCTTTTCATGATTTATTATGAAAAAGCATATTAGCTAAACAGTTGTAAAGTAGTGACGTAAGGATAAGGCAACATTTTTTTTCGTGTTCATTACTTAGCTAAGAATCTCATAAATCAACAATCTGAAAGCGTGTCGCATTGCATGGCCGCCTGTCAACGAGATTAGTAATTTACAATCACGTAATTTTTTTTAATAAAAGAAAGAATCACATGGTGTGTAAATACGTGTAATCGACAAATATATAGTTTCATTATCGGATCCATAGAAATATGATAACTTATTTTAAGTCCACCAAAACACTAAACAAGGTAACCAACCTTCCCCTTTTTTACTAACGTGGTGTTTATAATCATAACCTATATGAACTTCTTTATCGCCACGTGCAAACGCAAACGCATTACCCGACCTCAGGCCCAGGCGATAGATACATCTGATAACTCATCTGGTGTAATCATCCAACACTACCCACTAAAACACACCACGGTCACAAACTCCCGTGTTGCCAGAGACCAAGAGATAGCGCCCACACTTTTAGTCTCTGGCGGGAATGGCCGTTCGAAATTGTAGTCCTGCTGGCGTCTCTTTCCTAACCGGTCTGATATGGCAGACCCACAATTCTAGGCACCAACCGTGATGTAGGCTGGAGTGGTTAATTTTCCCTTAACCTTGATAACGTTTAAAAAATCCTCTGAACTACATACTACGGTGACTGTGGTCGCGGCGAAATCGTCACTAATACTGTAATTTTTTTCAACCACGCCAAGTTAATAACGACTTGTCTGAATGGGTGGAACGATACTCCATTCTACTCGAATTAATTATTGAACTACTCGCAAGCAAGTGGAACGGGATAAATCGCCGTCGTGAGCGTGTAACGCAACGCTAATGCTAGGGCTACATTAGCGGGCGAAGATTCGTGTCGCGATAGCGCCCTAAAAACATCGTGTACGGGCATACGCGATGTTCTTGTCTATATTAGGCGGGCGAAGATTCATCGTTCCGGATTTGTGTTGTGTTGTGTTGTGCGACCGAGACGTCCCACTACAAAGTCTGGACGACACTGAGTGACGTAGGTGTAGCTAGCCAGGTAGGTGACCAAAGCGAATATTGTCGCGACTAATCTATTTGATGCGCGCCATTTTACCGACAGTGCTCCGATAGTACATCATCTTCGCCCGAATACTACGCGTTGCAACGATCTATCCGGCCACATTCATCGTGTTAACAAGAATACTCATAGCCTGCTAATGTAGCCCCAGCATTAGAGTAAAGTAACTTATGTGACTCTCGTGTTATCCAGTGGTACGGATGTAGGCGTGCTTATCAAATGGGAGATTATTCGGAATATTAGAAATCGTTACATTAATAATATTATACATTGTAATAATTGTTAATATGGAAGGTAAAAGTTTTACTCAGAATTGATAATAACGCATTTGTATTATAACACTAGCGCTGTCCTTCGGTTTCAAACAATTCTGTTACTGCATAATGACAGTGTACATATCACGGCATTTTACGCTAAAGCCTGTCGTCAAAAACTATAAGTGTGTTCCAGCGTTTATAATTGAGAGCCAGCCCTTCCCCTAGGCTCAGCATGCTCACCATCTTGGGCCATATCTCACTTAACACCAGGTGAGATTGTGACAATAAGGGTAACCCTATAAACCAAAAACAAATTACTTGCCTTGGGTTGGTTTACCTTGCTGACAGTTCCTCATCATTTCACACCAGGTGAGATTGTGGCCATAACGGTATTACTATAAATCCTATAAACTAAGAAATAATTACTTGCCTTAGGCGGTTTTCCGGTTACCTTGCTGTCCATACAATTACATATATCTTTTACTGGCAGTGACCGCAACTTCGTTCTTGTGGATCTAATAAATATGTAATAAATTTTACTCCTTTTTGTAACTTTTTTCTACACGGCTTTAATCCTATTGATAGTAACATGATGATGCCTAAATGATTGCTCTATGAAATACAAAAAGGATTTTTGAAATCCATCCATTGTTTCTATGATTAGCGCGTTCAAACAAACTTTTCCGTTTTATCATACTATTCCGTTTTATAAAATAGATTTAACGACAAATATCAATAACGCTATAAAATGCGTAATTTATTAAGTGTCGCTGTAAATATTTTATATTTTAGTTTGTTTTTCCTCATCATTCACAGTTAAAAAATATTGTTAGTCATTACTATAGTCGAATAGCGAGTTGCCGTGGTTGTATGTCACCTTATATGTACATATAAAGTCACATAGCACCCTATACCATGTGTATAGTACTTTGCTCTAAAACCTGATAGAACGTATTGTTTCATTAGGTTGGCTGTCCATACGACCACGGCAATTAGCTGAATATCACTATGTATTGTGTATAAGTTAGATATATTACGCTTAGTTGACTTAATAAACTGTAAATAGTGTTTAGTATGTACACAAATATTTCAGACGACAATAAATTCTTATTTTATACTTTTTAGATTTCTGTAGTCGGGTTTTAGTTTTTGAACTTCTTTTTATTATGCTCTCTACAACCCTCCTAAAAAAACATGAGCCCACCGCGCTGTAAACTTTTTCATTGCGCACTTACTTTGAAAAAAGTTGGTCACCGCTGCTATAGAGTATCAATTTATGGTTTTCTAGTTATCTACGATTTTTAAATTTTTACTCAGTCATTACTATAATCTATTAATTTTAGAATAATTATACTACGCGTGTACATGATTTTATCAAAATTATTTGATAGTTTTGTATGATTTATAAGTTTTATTGAGTTACTGTAATTATAGTACTTTATCGATTTTAGTTTACTTAGGTATAAAAAGACTTATAGGCTAAATAGGCTAATCTTGAAAAAATAATAAACTGGAAGAATAATAAATTCTTTTAATTTCACTTTTAAGAGTGGTGTTTTATCATATAAATGCTATGTCGCAATGTGTAATTTTTTCCGTTTACCACAGATGTTTTTGTTTGGACAGTTGGAAAGTTTTTATTTTATAATAGCAGCGCTACTCCGTCTGCATTCTTTGGACTGATCAAAACAGTATACCTATTTCATAATATCGGCAACAACATATTGATCGGGAATCCATCAGCGGTAATTTACTTTTCTGTTTCTTGGTCTTGATAGATGTTGCCTAAATCACATGTAATGATAGCGTTATACCTGATGTACAAATAAACCGCTCGATATTGTCGTCTGAAATTTAGACTTGTAGATCGTGTATTTTATTAAGCTAAAGGTTCGCATATATTCACAAAACCGTCTTAATTTCTTTTGTGTGCATGTACGTTTATAAAAACCCTGTTACTACTACATGTCGCTGTATTTTATTTAAGGTGAACTGACAGTGAGAAAAATACTCAATGTTAATTCAATTTAATCGACATCTGTGTTTCACATGTTACTATAAAAATGTACTTACTATAAAAACGACACATGTATGGGGCCATCAATAAATTACGTCAAACGTTAAGTGTAACGGAGTGGGCAACGAAGTGTGACATTGTGTGACAAAGAGAGGGAGGGGTCTAAATTTCATGACTTCACACTTCAAAATCAAAAAAAAAAATAATTTGCTGTTTTAAATAAAAAAAATTTAAATGTAATATTTCTAAACATGTGATGTCACACTAGGGAAGAAGAAGGCTCTCAAATGTGACAAGGACGAGAGGGGAGTTAAAACATCATGAAATTATGTGACGTAATTTGTGGATGCCTCCTATGTTTATCAGGGTGGAGAATGTGGAGATTAAAACATTTTCAACATTCAACATTCAACATTCAACAACATTCAAGTTTTCAACATTTTGGAGTCTATTTGTAATTGAAAGACAAAAAGTAACAATATCCAATTTAAAATGTTCATCATATTGAGTGTATTTTCTTTTTTAACTTTTCATTCTTTAAAACAACTCTGAAATGACAACCATCAATTTTCCAATTTTTGGTGGCTGGCTAAAATTTAATTTAGTACATTTACCAACACGTGAAGATTTTATTAAACATTATTTATTCCAAATATTTATAAACCTACCTATTATTCAATTTTTTTAATCTAATAATCGACTTTTCAACATTAATATCTTCGTAACAGGTCGTATTTTTTAAAATACTTCTTTAAGTGTAAAATATCCTCTTTAAAGGAAATGAAAACTTTGGACGTAAAATATTTTTAAATATTATTGTAATTAAAAAATAAAATGCTCGTTTTACTCACTACTTACTAGTGTTATTTGGTAGAAAATTATTTTAAATACTTTATTTTATTTTTGTCAAAATTTGATGTGTATTTAATTACAAAAAAAATACACTTCAATTAAGAAGAACTAAGGTAATTCAATTTTATTTAATTGCAAATTAAGATTTACATGTTCCTAATTATAATAAATGACCATCAGTATATAAAGGCCTAATTTTATTAGAAGGTTATGATAGATATGAACTTTATTAATTTTAGCGCAGGAAGGTATTTCACTTTATTCATCCACCGAATGTTCTGCAATTAAACCGAATTTCGGTCGAATGCCTGGGTTCGGCTTAAGCTGCCGAAATTTGGTCAAACTGAATGTAAAACTAATTTCGGCCCGTCCCTAGAAATAACCAAAAAATTAATTATTATATTTTTTTAAACCGGCCACTAAAATGTTAAGTAATACGAGTTTCTTTAATTTTCTTAAAAGTTATTTTCCTATTAGCTAGAAAATAGTAAGAGACTAATAAAAAATCACGCCTCTTTAGTGTTTATAGCCTGAAGTATTTTCAGACTCAATAACAGGAAAAGTTATTACAAATTATATGTTGGGTGGTTTTTCCAATAATGCAAAAAAAGGCAAGAAAATGTTTTATTCAACCTGGTTCGTTATACATAGGTGCACTTAGCACCTGCTCTATCAACGTATTGACTGATTAAAACAATCTGCTGGTAAATTAGGCGTCATATGCTTTTTATCTAATTAGAACTAGTACCTATTATAAAACCTCTCATATCCCGACTGTCTGAATGCAATAAAGTAAAAAAAAAAATTAAACTAATTTTCATGTTTTTAATTGTATGTCGCGCAGCAAACTGTTACCGAGTTACCGAGATTAAAATATAACTTTGATAGAACGTAAACCACTGAATACACCTCGTAAACAGAAGTATTAAAATATCAACATCTATTCATCATTGACAAGCCGTTTTAATTTTCATTCGAAGACCTTATGAATTTTCCGGATAACCCGGCTATATTTTTTTTTGATCAAATAGTACAAGATTACGTTACTAAAATAATCATAAAAAAATGTGAACATATTAAAGAAATTGAGCATTTTCTTATTTTTTAGACGTTCCTATGAAATTGATATGAATTCTTAATAAATTTTAATATAATCTTTTACAATGCTATATCTTGTTACTATAGTCGAGATTATTTACAAAATATTATCACTGAATGTTATTGTTTTGGTATATGCGTAATAATAATATGTGCGCGATAAAGAAATGACGCCTTTATTGATAATAACAAAGTGATATAAATAAACTTTGTATTATTGAATACTATAACATATTAATGTTTATCTGCTTGCAACCCAAATAATAATAAATATACTTGATTCCAAACAGTACAAATCATACATTCTATAAAACAATTTATAATATTAATGTAGGTGCATTTAAGTTCACTACCGCGATGAGCGACTTTTTCCGCACAAATCTGTAAGATATCTCAAAATTAAAAGAAATTACATATGTATTATGTATCACATACGACACAAATACCATTATATTTAAAGCGGAAAACTTTGTTTGAACATGCAAATCTTAGGTACTACCAGTCGGATTTCAAAAATTTAGTATTTCATTGAGCAATCATTGAGAAAGTCTTTACGTTATTTAACATCACGCTACTATCCATAGGAGGAAAAATGTATTGGAAAAAGTATTAAAAAGAAGTAAAAATTATGAAATATTTTTAGCATTGGATAGCTTTTATACGTCTGTACGAGTAACTATAATGTATTTTTAACTACTTATATGTGTTTTTGTCGAAATCGTGGTTGATAGAAATTCCGTGATAGGATAGATGATAGTAGAGTTATTAACTACCGAAAGGGGCAGGCCAACGTCTGCCAGGCTAGCTAGTAAATATATATATTTTTATTATCATTGAAACAAGATTAAATAAAAATATCTAGTGCACATTTTTTATTACCAAATTAGTTATTACCTTAATAATTTCAATTTGTTATTTTTTTTACGTCACATAATTTAAAATATAACTTCTTTGAGAACGACGGGAAACCATTATTACGAGTAATGTGCATAATTAATTTCGTTTCATTACTCATGACTAAAAATTATACATATACTCGTATATGGAAGGTAAATGAGTTCAAGGATTATATCAAGCACGTCTTACTTATTACACACTTTTCCATACACCTAGTTAAATAATAACATTATTAATACTCTATATATTATTTATGTGGTTTGAAAGAAATCAAGAGTTTCTTGCCGGCTCTTAGTGACTGGGATATTTTCCGAAACTTTACGTTTAGTGTCTTCTTAAGGCATATTTTTATGGAATAGAAGAGAAACGAGCCAGCGTGTCACCTGATGATAAGTTATCACTGCCGACCATGGACACAACACCAGAGGAATCCTATTACTAAATAGAGTAATTTATGTTCAAATATAATTGACTATTTAATTTTATCAGCCATTTTAAGGTGTCGCGCGGTGGATCATCTTTATAGAAGCGGTTGGACATAGAGCACAAAAATACTAAAGTCGTAATTTTACAAAACTGTGATGGCTATTCGAATCCTTTAATAAAAAGCAATAGAAATGCATCTATCTACTTTTTAGGTTGGACTTAGTTCAGGAGTAAATGTAATAAAATTGTTTTTAATTTATGGGAAGCAAGACTACGAATATCTCTTGATTTTCGTTCTGATAGTTTCACACTAGTATCTTTTCATTATGTGCCACAACTTTCCCAAAGTATCATGGCGTTCATTTTTTGCTCTTTTTGAGCTATGGCACAAAAAAGAAACAGAAGAATAAAATAATTCAAAATCGTATAATTGTAATTTAATAAAGCTTTCAAGGCTAATCGATTTCTTTGTTAAAAAGGAACAAATATAAATTAGTTAACTTTTTTTATTGAACTTATAGCTTAGCAGTAAATATAATACAACCATTTTTGATGTACGAGAAGCAAGCTAAAATATTAATACATCGTGATTATCATTGAGTTTCGCTCTTAAAATTGTACACTAATATTTTATTACCATTTGCCACAAGTTTCCCAATGTAACATGGTGTGGATTTTTTGCCATTTTTGAGCTATGGGATATTATACAAAAAAAAGTATATGAAAAATCGTAAAATTGTAATTTCATAAAGGTCTTAACGCTAATCGATTTTGTAATCGTCAATAAGAGTGATCAGGTCATCGAGAGAACCATTATATCTTCTTAATGGGTATTCCTCTATAATATGCTGTAGGTATTGATTGCGTTTTCGCCTTGCAGTCCCAACGCCGTGAATCAACCCATCCGCACCGGTATTTAAATTGAGCTCACCGCCCGTGTCCTGTTCACAAACTGCTGAGGTTGTACAAATCACTTCTAGGCAGTTCCAAACCCTTTAGTTCGTAAAATGGGACGATGTTGCATCTTGGCTCACCCGGTTTTAACGCTTGCCAGGTTTTTTATTGTTATAACCCGGAGACATATCTCTTGCGATAAACTTTCGTTTTTTGATTAATGGAAAACTATGCGAACATAAATACTTTGATATGAGTTCATTGAACTATCGCTGATGTAAGAATTCACAACAAAGTAATATTGAAACTTCTATGACCTCAGTACTTTACTAACCGTAATCCAAGTCCTCTAAGTGTCTAGACTATCGATCGTACTGTCTGGTAAAATTTATAATTTACACTTATGAATCAATAGTGTAATAACGTATCAACACTGGAAAGTATAAATGTCGTATCTACAAAAGTGCAAATACGAGTTAGTTATGTATGTACATAATTTAAAAGTGCATCGAAATAATTTGCTGTTGCTCTTTTGCGATGAAATAAAATTTTAATATGTACCAAATATTAAAAACATAGTTTAACTTTTTATGATATAATTTTTTGAGTAAGTTTTTTGGCTCTCTTGTAAAATATTTCAATTTTGCGAGAAACGAAAAATATGCTTCCATCGTTGCTATTAAGTTGATATATATATAAAGCTATAATAATATTATTATAATAATACATTATTCCATTGTCAACATATTCTTACCACTACAATATTCCTTACGAGGTCAATGCAATCTGACGAATTTCGTTGTGAGCACCTAGGAATTTATTGTTAAGAATGTCTGTGACCCACAACATGAGGACGGCGGTAATAAAACTGCAATGACTATGTTATGTTATTATGTTATGCCACTATATTCTTAAAAGTACATCCCCCTTTAATATTCTACCATTCTATTACATTACGCGCGAACAGGCCTACGGGCGCAACTATCATCATATATGTACTAAATGGTTTGATAAGCCAATTTACTATTACTACTATATATTATCAGTAAATACGTTAGCGATAACGTTATCATGTAAAATAGGGAGTACCGCATTTAAATTTGTACAATATGGGCTCAAGAAGAGATTAAAGTCGGAAATTTTAAATATGACCTATAAATATACCAGTATATTTCATGATCAGCACAGAAACAATAGTAGTTACTTTTTATAAATTAAAAAAAAGAAAACGTCTATCGTGGGGTTCTCGTAAAGAAGGCCTCTGTTGCTCAGCTAAATCCGGCCCAAGAAAAATAACCCTTGCCGGCCAATGACCTTGCTTAAGTTAACCTACTTGACCTGACCTGTAGTAGCGCTTGTAGTCTATCCATTAATACCCGAGCTAAATTTTGTTATCGGTAATAATGTAAGCGACGCTTTCATATATTTGTGCTTAAGTTACATACAATTTAGTTTTAAATAAATGGTAAACGAGAAAATTGTTAGATTAATTAAATATATCTATATTAATATTATAAAGCAGAAAACTTTGTTTGTTTGTTTGAACGTCCTAATCTTAGGAACTACCAATTGGATTTCAAAAAATATCTTTGTATTTGATAAATAAATCACTAAGGAAGGTTTTAGGCTATTTAACATCACGCCACCACCAATAGGTGCAAAGCTGTATTGAAAATCGCGGGCACAGCTAGTGTTTACGTAATTGTCGAATCGTTAAATATATAATTAAGGTGTATTAGCAAATTGTATAGTAATCAATTGCATAGTAAATGGTCACTTTTAAGTTTCTCTTCGACCTTTTTAATTATGTAGCTTGGCACAGTGACTGTACTTCACCTGATGGTAGGTTCAATAAGGTCCAATAACACTAGCAACTGCTGTATGGGAAAAGGACTTCCGTCAGTCGCAACTGTTATGCGAAAGTCTGTACTCAACTGTATTCTAAAAAACGAGGGTCACACAAAACATTTGTGAACACAAGAAATTCTAGTTCAAAAATAAATCTTGCATCTACGAATTTCAGATGCGGAAGGTAAACAAAGTAGGCGTCTGGCCGGTCGGTATAGCCGGCGGGATGCGAGTCGAAATGCCTCTGGTGACGAACGGAAAGATATCCGGATACAATGCCGTTTGGAAGCCGTTCCGACCGTTCCCGATAGACATGGCCGGCTTTGCTATCAACGCCACGCTGTTCCTAGAGAAGCCGGAAGCGAAATTCTCTAGAAATGTTCAGTCAGGGTTTCAGGTATTGATATTTTGAATACTATAACAGCATTACTTATTTACATGAAAAAGTATTTCTGTGAGAGCCTATGATCAGGAACTTTGGACCTATTTCGACTGCGGCTATGTTAGCTCATATAATATTGGTACAGAATGATTTTGTACTATGAACACTATGATTTTTATTATTTATTAAGTTTAGCGTTATGCTTACAATCTTATCTTATGTTAAGTGACTATGTGACCCAAAATGGTGGACACGCTAAGCCTAGTGGAGGGATTGGTTCTCAAGTACAACTCCTAGAACATACCTATAGGTTTTTGGCTGCAGATTTTAATATGGAAGGTGATAGCTATTCAGGCGGGTATTGGAAACGCAGAACAATTACTTGTACGAATCATATATTAACAATACATTTGTTTGTTTACAGCGTTAGTATAAAATTACATTTTAATAAACATAAATTATAACTGTCCGGAGTCGCGGACACAGCTAGTATTAATATAGATTGGACAATATATGCACTGCAAAATATTAAAAAAAAAAAAAACTACAAACCGGTTGAATATTTAGCCACAAAATAATCCACGATATTGATGTGTGCAAATTATTATTAAATTGCCTAGTGAAAGCTGTATTTCGTAGACAAATTGCTTCCAATTGGTCATACGCAGATGTATAAATTACACAAATAGAAAGTCATTGAACCCAATATGACCTTAAAAAAATGTTGTGTACATATGCAATTCTTTGTAAGTACTTAAAATATCTGTGGAATTGGATATTGTGGATAAAAGTTATTAAAATATACCCAATGATAAAATAACTATTTAACATGCTTTTAGTACCTCATATTTCATTTATATTAAAACACATCAAGTAAATGTTCCCAAGGTGACATATTAAATTAATATTTGTAATAAAATTAACGACTCGCAGCAACTTCTCGAGGAGTACGATCAGTTGATTCGATCACTACTAAAGTTTTTTTTATATTTTTTACCTTAGAACTTAGTATATATATAATGATTTAAAAATCATATTTTATTGGAAAGGGATATTTTCAAGAGAGTTCTGTTTTAATTTCTTTAGAATTTTTTATAGCATCACTCCTGCAGACTCATGGGTCGTACTTTTTTTGCGTATATTTATTAGTTACGGAAAAAATCTTTAAAAAGTATGTTTCATGCAACTTAATTTAAATTCTTAAACTTTTTGGTTGACTCAGATTAAGTATACATTTAATTTAATACATTCAATATTAAGGTTAGTAGATTGTACATCTTACGCAATGAATTATTTTTAGAGGGTAATGGAGTGGTTGTTTTTTTTTTTTTAGAGGAAGGCATTTTTAAGAGTTTTATATCTTTATCATTGGGCCTTTATTTCGAAGACACACTAGGGAGCTCCAAAAAACCGAATAGAAAAGGGGGCGTCCATTAATTACGTGAGGTGATTTTGGCGATTTTTCGACCATAACTCCAACCAGGGTCCTCTAATCTCACGTGAGATTTTTCAAAATGCATGCGTTTAATCTAAATAAGTTAATCTGCAGTTGATTACGTTCGGTTTATATATAATAAAAAAAACAATTTGATTAATTCTTTTTATTTATAACTAGTTACGTTTAGTTGAAAAACATTTGTTATTTAATTTACAGCGAGAAATCAAAATATATTTTGATAAAAACGAACATTATTCTGACAAGAAATTAGTTTAATAAAAAAAATTATATAACAGTGCCCATTTTTATTATATCCACCTTTTCGCAGTGTAACCCAGTTTTCTCGCATTTTGCACGGTTGCTAGCGGGAAAACAAAAACGTGATTTCTCCCCTACGTAAGATTCGGCTCGAATCCCTATCCCCTTTAACCGCTTCGCGTAATTAAAGGATGCCTCCAAACGTAGGACTAGTAAAATATTGGTAGGTTTATGACAATCAAGATTAGAGCTAGATAAATACCTTACTGTGATCGAAGATATTGAGGACTGGCTTGAATTATTTTGGAATTTCAATTTTTGATTTTTTGTTTTTAGCCGGTTTTGTTTTTTTGTTAAAATGAAACGATGATAACTCAGTGCTAACCTGACCAGACGCCGCGTCAAAGGTCGTGAGTTCGAAACTGCAATGAGCCCGAGCTTTCGCTTAAGGAAACATCCTGATGAACCCATAGCATAGTGGTATAGCTTTTTCTAATACCCGCCTGGGTAGCTACCACCCTAAGTTAAAAATCTGCCAAATACCTATAGGTGTGTTCCAGGAGTTCAAATTGAGGGCCAGTCCCTTCTCAAGTTTACGATTTTGGGCCGTATCGTGCATTTTAACATCAAGTGAAATTGGGGCCATAAAACTAAAACCTATAAACTATACGAAAAAAGTGTGTCTGTCGGCTCCGACGCACGACTGGAGTTTACTTCTTAAGAACTATTATTGTGTAGATTAGGTAAAAAGATGGGTAAATGAAAGCGCCTTAAAAATCAAAGCATATATAAATATTTATTTATATTATTAACATCATTATTTTAATGGAATATATAACATAAACTATTTCACATAATTATAAGTATACACATAAACATAAACTCGAAGTGAAAGGTCAAAATACGTTGTGCAAAGAAACGTAACGCCTCACTTGTAGTTAACGTTCGATTTTACTCATAAAATATTCATGCCGCGGGCTAAATATGAAAATAGTTTCTTAATGAATAAACTCCAAATAATCTTTCAATAATAATATTAATTACGTATAATTAATTTCTCTTTCAGGAGAGTGAAATATTGAAATATTTTACTACTAAAGAAGATATGGAACCGTTAGCCGATAATTGTACTAAAGTGTACGTGTGGCATACGCGCACCCAGAAACCTTCCATACAGAATCCGAAGAGACTGAAGCATCCTCCGATACCCGACGACCATATCGAAGTGTGATTTACTAATATATTTCAATCGGTCCTCGCACTATTTCAAACGGGTTTGAGATGATTTTTTTTTTATTCGCTGCTATCGATTTTGTGCTCACGCCTTTTATAGGCGATCGATGAATTATTTATACATGAATCGAATACTAAGAACATACCTGCAAAATGTTTATAATAGCATGTATAATAATAATTATTCTTAAATTTTAAAGTATATCTACTTATTACTTTGTAGTAAAACTGTTCCTAAAGGATTTTATTATTTTGTACTGAATTCGTGACCTCAGAGCTTATCTTGACTAATGTAGCCAATTATTTTGTCGGTTTTTATCAAAGTGGTATAATATATCATGGGTAATAAGCGTACGTATTAAAACAGATGGTACTGTACTATTTTGTTTTTGCCTATTTATAAATTCTGGTCTGATAAAATATAGGTCTTTATTTTTCCGTAACTATTAGAAAGATTGTACTAAGAGAAAAATTAAAAAACAATCTAAGTATATTAGTTAAACTTTATAACTTTTGGGCATTGCAAAATGTCCTATTATTATGGTTCAGACTTAATGCTAGGTTTCGAACTCACGACATGATCTCACATGATCTATACATGTGCGAGATGTGTCATTTGAGACCGATTATTATGACACATTATATTCTTTACAAAATCTTTTATAAGTAGTTATCATATTTTTTAAAACTCATAATACTCGCCGTTTTTATAAAAGTCAATAAACAAATAACCTATAAGTAATTCGTACTGAAGTAAAAGATGCATTTTTATATCAGACTTATAATAAATTTGTTAAATAATTACTAACACGTAATAGCTCTCTGCTACAGCATTCAGAAGATATTGATAACCGCTACTTTTTAATAAAATTTTAGAATAACTGAAATATTTAGAAAACTCATGCTTTTTTATATTCTTAATAAGTAAATTGTATATATATTATTTTTGAACATTATCGTTCATGTTATACAATCATTAGTCATTCCACGATTTGATTTTGTGAATAATTTTTATTTATTTTAAATGTTACTTTAATTTTACAGTCTATTTCATTAATCAGGTTACTAATTATAACTTAGGTAGCTACTTAGGTTATAATTTATATGGTATATGTTGCCACTATAAAATAAATAGTAGAATGTTTCTTAACATAGATTTGTAATATGATATGCAAAAAACCTTTCGACCAAAAATGACATTATTCATAATATGAGAATATTCATATGATATGGAAACTTGTGACGTTTTATTTTGTATTTTTTTATACTTTTTAAAATACGGGGCAAAATGTTAATGGGCGTTCATTATTTACTTAAGGATGATTTTGACGATTTCTGACCTCGCTTCCCCCATGTATGGGTAAACAGCCTAAGAAATTTTAAGAAATGTTTATCTGTATATATGTGTATATTGTATAATAATATTGCATTTTTTAATAAACTCACGTTGGAATAACAGTGTTTATAGTTTAGAATTTAAAATGCTGTTAACAATTTGTAACTGAATTTCAGGTTTGTTATGCTATAATAGGTTTTTTTTTTATTTACGTAACTGTCAATCTGTTATCTGTAGATGTACCTTCTTATAAAAAAAAAAAAAACTCGTACCTCCCTCCCTTTTCTTACGTAACATTATATCTCATTTTTCTGAGTACTAAATAAAACATTAGTTTTAAATGGATAAAAGAGAACACATTAAAGTTTTTTTTATATAAACATTAAAAAATCTTAATATAACATATAAATCGAAGTGCAAATTATAAATTAAAGAAAACCATTCAACAACCAAAATAGAACTAGATATTTTAAAAATAAATGGCTACTTATAAAACCTTGCGGATGAATGGGTTTTACACCCCCAAACAAGGCAACAAATTAATGAATGACCCCTAACGCGAAAATACCCTATAACTACTCAAATTTTTGAGGTATACTGAAATAAGTAATGACAATGTTATACATTATTTGTTTGTGACATGCGCTTTTGTTTTGAGTTAGAGATTTTTCTTTCCTACTTACTTGTTACTTTACACCGAACAATACTGTAAATTGTCTTCAAACTGCTGTCATAAAGAAATGAATGCGAAAAGTTGATATGCAACAGTTGCCATCGATTTGTGATTGCCGGTTATTCACTTTTTAGTTAAATATATTTACCTATTTGATATAGGCAGTATTAATGGATTATTAAAATTTAAATTTGTGCAGCTTTCAAAATATACAATATTCATTTATTTAATTTGATTACGAAGTGTATTGTTATATTTAAAAAACAACTGTGTGTTTAAGACCACAGGAGAAGTGAAACATCACTATATTTCTCTCGCTCCCTTAGCCGACTTGGGCCGTCATTATCCGAATGAGAGTTACCTAGCCGACCGTTATGATTCAGCCTCATTCAAAACCTACAAAATAAAGTGAATGAATTTTAAGTTTATATATTTAAATGTTAGCAACAACACGAACACACTTTATAAGAAAAGAATAATTCGAAATTTTCCCGGAAAATTGGTATATATTGAAAACCATGAAGTTCCTTTTTCTATTGTATTTTTATGAACTTAGGGAGCGAGCCTTAGTCGCCCCAAGCCAACTTTACCAGAACATGTGTCACACAAAATGGTTGCGGATCACAATTTCAAAGCCCTCCCATAAGATATTTCACTTTGAAAAATTACTTTTGAACTTTTGCGGTTAATTAGCGGTATCAATTTATTGTGCGGCTTGGTGTCGATATGCCTATAAGTTTTAACACTTTCAAGTTAACATCTTGGTATAAAACGGGTAATTGTATTTTTTTAGTAACTTGGAAATAATCTACTCTTAATTTTCTACAATAAAAGAAGTTTATGGGAGTCGGTGATCGTGCTTACCTAACATGTCATCAGTAATTAGTCCCATATTCAAGTTAGATCTTTTGTTTATGCATTTGCAGTAACGGCATATCCATTCAATTGACAAGTATAGTTGATTTCCTTGTGAAAGCGCATAGTCTTGATATTTTACAAATATTTTTTAAATTGTTTTATTTTTTATAGCTTAGCACTATGACGACAAACTCACTTGATGATAAGTAACGAGGTGACTTAAGATGGTGGACACGCTAAGCCTAGTTGAGGGAGTGGTCCTCAAGTGCAACTGCCGGAACACACCTATAGGTATTTAGTGGCAGTAGTGGTAGCTAGCCAGAGGGGCATTAGAAAAAGTTCTACGATGGTATTAAAATTATTGTCCATGGTGATGCATAAACTTTTAAAACAATTATTATTATAAATATAATTACGTTTTCAATGAATACTGAGGAGTTCAATTTTAGTTTGTATACTATGTATTACCGTAGATTGCTTGATAGTTTTCAGGTTGAGTGAAATGCTACACGTTGTTAACTTTTATTATGGTTTTGTATTGGTATTTTCCTCAGCATCTAACCACCGACGTCTGTTTTATTCCAATAAGTTGGCATTTTTGATACTATCTTTCTAACTCTGTCTGGTTTGGATCTTTCTTTTTACAATAGTATTTTGAAGAGATTATTTTTGCATAATAATAACGTTATAAACGTATAAAAAGACAGAGGGAGAAAGAAAAAATTGCAGAATTAAAATATATATATATCAATATTAATTATTATTTCACATCACATCGTTTTTATTTGTCTGTTTTGAAATTAGCGATTATACTTAAAATGGACAAATATATTTTAGTAACTTTAAATTGTTTTATATTGTGACATTTTTATATTATTTATTTTATAGTTATTTAATTTGTATGCTATTTTGTAGTGTTTATATATATGAAATTATAATTTATACCATATAATTTGCCACGAGCGTGTATTCAAGGCAACATCAAAAATAAAAAATAGGTAAACTTAATAGAAATAATCGAACCAATATATGGATTTTTCAAATAACTTGTAATCATACGATATTTGTAGTTTATAAATGTAGAAATTCGCTTTTTGCCGATTTACCGCAAACTTATTGCATTGCACAATTCGAGAGAGACATAATATTTATATTATAAAGCGGAAAAGTTTGTTTGTTTGAGCGCGCTAATCTTAGGAACTACCAGCTGAGTTACAAAACATATTTTAGTATTTGATAGAGCAATCATCGAGGAAGGCTTTAGGCTTAACTTCACACTACCAACAATAACAGCAAAGTTGTATGGATAAAAGTTACAAAAACTGGAAAATAATAATAATTATAATATTAAATAGTTCCGTGGGAACGAAGTCGCGGGTACAGTTAGTGAAGTTATAAAGTTGCTGAAACGCTGTCAAAACTCGAAATATGTGGTACCTACTCTTAGTCGAACGTTCTTATATTCGAAATTGTAACGTTAGTATATAATATATAAAGTTTTGAGCTTGAATTAGCAATGTAATATATAAATAAATTCCATATAATCAAATTTTAATTGTTAAGTAGGTCTTAGAACTGTATGCCTAACGATATAGGTTTTAGTCGAACATTCAGAGCTATACATTGTGGGAGTGAAATAGTATACGAGAGTTAAAATCGCTGTATTATAATAGTGAAATTGTGACTGTACTTTTACAAAAATAATTTGATTAACCTCTATACATAAAGAGACAGAAAATATGAAGCAATGTTTACTTCTGTATACCTTCTTTTTTTGTAAGGGGTCATATCTAAGTATTACATAAGCATTAAAAGTAATGGAAAGTCGTTGCTTAGTCTATTTTTGATTACACGGGGGCGGGGATGTTCTAGAATAATAATCATCTTCAGCAATATTATTTATTTACTACTTCGTAAGTTTTCTTAATAAATTTAGATATGGTAACCCTACTTGTTGTTTAATAGCAAAAATAATGGGCAAGGATTCGCCGTAAATATTTTAATGCTTACTCGTTTTCATGTGGAGTTTTACAATAAATTTAACAAAATATTTGGTCGGAGGGCGTAAGAGCATTGCTTATTTTTACAAGGCTCCTCCAGGTGAGAAATTACTAAGATTCAACTTCGGTAATGATTGAATGGCCCCTAAGACATTTTATTGTGTTATTGAAATAACTAACAGGCAAAGAGTTGTAATCGGTATTATAAAATTAATTTTCACATTAATAGGACAGTGATAGTTATTAGCTCACAACTTTGTATTATCGTTTAATAATATTACTACCATAATGTAAAGTTCTTTACAAAATGCTCAAAACTCTCGTGTCGGTCTAATACTTGATTCCTTTTAGTGTGTATCTAGTTAAATCATTAGTACTTATCTATAATCATAACATATTGTGTTTACAATGTTCTTAATATATAAATCTTAGGAAATAATTGAAGTGTTTGAAGCGAATCTCGTCAAAGTTCTTGTCATATTCTTAAAAGACATATTACTTTGGTTTTAATTAGTCTAAAACAATAGATATGGCAGAATATTATATGTAATTAGAAAATAAATTCATTTTAATTTACCGTATTTGTTTTGATGATGATGTTTTTATTTATTTTCTATACTTGATTTTTTTAGCAGTTGAGTAAAAAAATGGCTTTTGATAAATAGTCGATCGACAATTCACTATAGTTTGATATCTTCTTATGACAATATGTTGTTGGTGAAACTAGAAGTGTAAATTTATCATGAGCAATAAAATTAAATTAATGTGTAATAATTTTTAGAAATCAGTATATAATTAGATAAGAAACTCTTTATGTGATGTATTTAGATTCTTATTTCTACGATTATACTGTAAATATTATATAACTTGGATAGTTTTACATTACTGAAATAAACACTTCCAAAGACCTAAGTTTTGTTTTACTTGCAACATAGGACTGTACATTATTATGCATGTTTTGTGCTAATAGCCGCATTGAGTGTGATTGAATCTTAATGATGGATAACCTTTTTATTTAAAGACAATCTGTTCTTTTTTCATAATTTAACTTCTCCTTCTATCGGGCTCAATAGAGTTTAAAATTTCGCTCGCATTTGGATCCCATAAAAATAAACTGCACATGAATACTGTTAAAGGCCCAAAATCATTCTGGCACCTAATTAAAGCTAAATGCCAGTCTCGTAGTAGTATGCGTTTGGTCGACCGCGGTGAGACATTAAGGGATGAATATGCACAGCGATTTGCGGACTACTTTCATTCTGTGTACAGTGTATACGATCCCCGACTAGAGCCGGTGGCAGCAGAGCGTGTGGGTACGAATGGCGCTAACGCAGCGTGGGTGCATATATCTCAGCTAACACTAGAGGACGTAAGGGATGCACTCGCATGTCTTAAGTCTAAGCTTTCCCCTGGTTCCGATGGGATACCGCTTTATGTAGTTAGAGATTGTCGCGCAGTATCTGCACATCCGTTATTGCACATTTTAAATTTATGTATACAGAATTGTTATTTTTTCGATGAATGGACGATTGCGAGGGTTATTCCAGTACCTAAGAGAGGTGCAGGGTCTGAGATTAGTGAGTAGACACCGATTGCTATACCGTCGGCCTGCGCTAAGGTGTTTGAATCAATCTTATATTGTTCTTTTTATTCTCAAATCCGTCGACTGTCGGATTGACAATATGGTTTCCGACCAGGACGCAGTACGGACAGTAATCTAACGTCGTTTGTCAGTCACGTGGCCCCAATTGCTGGCACGATGGAGGTCAGGTGGATGCTTTTTTTTAACTTGACGTACGCTGTTAGCCTTAGGGGCTTTGACAGCTTCACCGAACTTTTTGGGGTAAGTACTGAGGGTACTCAGCTCCAAGACAGCGAGCGCAAGGGTACCAGGATGGCCGAACCTCGGCTTGGGCTGCTGCCGGAAAATGAACAAGGATTCGCGATCCTATCTAACCAACAGGTCCTAACTTACTAATTTAGTGATCCTAGCACGATCTTATCGATAGTGCAGGTGGATGCGGCATACTTCGATTGTAGGAAAGCTTTTGATACAGTTGACAACGATAAGCTATTAACAAAATTTGCTACGTTTCGTTTTACACCACATTTGTCAAATTATCTGAGAAAACGTAGACAATATGTTGAACACACTTATGATACTTCTAACGTATATTGTACATACTCTGGTATAAGTCAAGGTAGTAATCTAGGAACCCTACAATTTATAATTTTCATTAATGATCTCCCCAGCATTTTACATAATGTACAATATTTGCTCTTCTCGGATGATCTTAAGATTTTTAACCTATTAAAAATATGTCCGATTGAGAAGTTCTACAGAGCGCCATAGATAGAGTGACGGAATGGGGCAATGACAATAAATTGTATTTCAATTTGGAAAAGTGTAGTATAATGACGTATAGCCAAGTGCGCAGTCAGTATCTACCTATATAAAATAAATAATTTAACTTTGCAGCGGGTCGCACAGATGCGAGATCTTGGTTTTGTTTTGGTACCGGACTTAAGGTTTAGACATCATATAGTGGATATTTCCAAAAGAGCTTTTAAGTCACTTGGTTTTATATTAAGAGAATGTTATCGTAACGATATAAAATATGTTACTGCATTGAAAGTATCGAATGCACTGGTTCGCAGTAGCTTAGAATCGAGTTCAATAATTTGGAACCCTTACGAAGCCAAATATGTTCTTATGTTAGAGAAAATACTAAATAAATTTGTTAGGTTTCATTACTTAAAGCAATACGGTGTTTATCCTTCCTACCCTTTGATATATACGACGTTATTCGTATTGGGTATGATCGGCTATTATCGATTGGAGGTAAGAAGAAACGTCGCATTAATTATGTATTTAATTAAGGTATTGCGAGGTAAAATACATCAGCCTGATATTCTTGCCGCCCTGAAGATGTGCGTACCCAACTAATATATTAAGAAGCGGCGCAAACCTGCACTGCTGTGTGAGCCGTGCTCTAAATCTAAGGGGCATACGAGTAGTGAATCTTCTGTCTCAAGAAAGTGATATATTTAGTGAGAGTCTGACGAATCTCAAAGATATTGCGGTAATGTTAGTGACTAGTTTAAACAAACAATATTGTAATTGTAGCATATATTATGTTTTGGTTTATCTGTTAAAATTACACGCTTTATATTAGCTTCACCTGGATGTATGTATGTAACCGACCCCTTTGAGCTCGATTTTGTCATACTTTGAACTAATATATTGTGTATGAATTTAATAAATAAATGAATTTTGTTAAAACAGCAAATAAACAGTTTTTTTTATTCTACAAAGATCAAACTTTTTAGAGTTCACCATTTTTTGCGATATCGAAATTTATTATGAATCAAAGTTTCGTGTAAATTATGCATTCAGTCAGAAGTAATGATAGTTGTACGCGATATACGATTAAAGGTCCTATCTCATTAGTACACGATAGCGGCGCCACCGACTAAATGTGTGCAGTTATATGGAGGGTACCTCACCTGGTGTCAGATTGGTTGCCCAACCAATGTCGTCCTTATGAAATAGGGCCCTACTGCTTAAAACCTTGCGATGAACAAGCCTCGCTGTTTTAAGGGTCAAGTAACATTCTTTAAACTAAGGTAAATATTTGTGTAGGATGATTAAAACCATCACGAGTAAAACCTTTACTACAATTATATAAATCCCAACAGTCAGCTGATTAGTGTCTGGCAATATTAGACTACTACTATATAAAACACTGATAATAATAACATAAGGAATACCTTTTGAAGAGCTGATGGCTCAGTTGGTAGTACGTATGGACACCACGTTAATGGATGCGCGTTTCAATCCACCTGCAATGAGCCTGAGCTTTCGGTGACGGAAAACATCGTGAGGAAACCACTGCATGGTGGTAGGGCTTTTTTTAATGTCCACCCGGCTAGCTACAAGTTGAACGACAAATACCTATAGGTGTGTTCCGGTAGTTGCAGTTGACAGCCAGTTCTTCCACTAGACTTAGCGTGTCGACCAACTTGGGCCACATCACCATATAATAGGTGAGTTTCTAGCCATAAGGCTATATAGGTATATAGAACTAAAAAGAGCCTGCTTTTCGGAACTATGCTAGCTTTCTAAAAAATGTGTGCGGTGACATAATGTTAAACTGATTTTTACTTTTAGCTTGGGGCACTGATAAGAAAAATGCAATAAAAACAAAATATGGTAACGTACTCGGTATATAATCCGTGTTACAGCTTTAGAGACGGCTCATAAAATTCATACGAGCCTGTAATAAGTAAGTCCATTCCTGCAATTATTATCACATGAATTATGAACCTATCGGTATAATTTTATACACATAGAAAATCTTAATCAAGATTAATATAGAGCACTTCATACATTTCCAACAAAATACTCGCTTAAAATAATCTCCAGGCAAATAAAATACATAACACAAACAACCAACGAAATACATTCATTTCATTACCTTTTCATTTTATCTACAATCTCATTAGTTTTATAAGATTACCCCTAGCAGTTGCCGCGGCTCCGCTCGTGCTTATTATACCGTAATGTATTCACTTGGCATTGTTATGTGTACTCATGAATTGAAAACGTTTTATTAACAATACATACTTATACTCTGTTTAGTGAGAAATGATTAATTTTATAAAAATGTATAGTATGTAATAGTATTATCGGCGATTCTTATAGCCAGCCAATTTTGAATGACATGCGTTCCGTGCATAAAATTTCATAAAAATCGATTAAGCCATATTTTAGTTCAATGCGACATAATACATACAAAGAATTTTATAATACAATACATTATTGGTGATCAACATTCTTTGTACTAAAAGTTTATCAAAAATTTGAATAAAATACATTAAAATACGCATATAATGCCTAATAAAATATAAAATTTACTGACGAATTGATAGTAGCACGAGAATTGCATTACACAAATTGTACTAAGCAAAACTAAAGCAAAACTAAGCAAAACTTATGCTAAAATCTTGATATATATTACCTACTTATGAGGTCTCGCTAAGACATTATACGTTAAAAATGGGCACATCTGAAAAATAAATAAATAATAACATTAATAATCAATCTTTATACCTATCAACTTATCAAGCTAGCAGTTCTAATTACTCATGGATACCATGTGTCTTGTGAAAAGATAATTACATAATATAGTTTCGTTATTTTCGTCGAATAAAAACAAATTAATGGTTGACAAATAATCAAAACAAAGCAGTAGGTATGTTACATGATATTATACGTAGGTACTAGAATTATAGCAAACAAATCTAAAGGTTTACCAAAAATACAATTTATCTTGCTCTAAGGTTCTAGAAAAATATCAGGCGTTGTTTACTTCAAAACTGAGATTTCCCTTTCCGAGGGTGAGACTGGGTCATTTATCTTAATAAACGGACATTGATTGTCGCCGCAGAATGGCGCTTACATTTCGACGTTACATTCTCTCTTCCATCTCTAGAGACCGTAAAGAATAATTAAATTTTAGTAATCCTAAATTATTTGTTTTTTTACTATCCATTATTTGTATTTCCACTGTAAAAAACAAACATTTCTAAAAATGATGTAAATATGTTTTGTTAATTAATTTTTATACACTTGCAATATTTTTTTTCACATGAAACAAAAAGTACTGTGGTGTGGTTATATATAAATGTATAACCTTTAGGTGACACATTGTATAGCCTTAGTATTAAGGAGTAATAAACCACGCTTCAAAAAGAACACTCATTTACAAATTATAATTTACATTCTTATTATATGTATAGATTGCACATATCCACGAGTAATTATCCTAATAAAAATGCAGTTCCGTCGTTGCGCCTACAGTAAAATATTGATATTCTGAAGAGCGACACATCGCATTTAGTATGCAAGTTACATTACTGTAACCAAATTTCGGAACTCGGTTTAATCACACTCTTGTTCAACCAATGATAACACTATTCAACTGTTACGTCTGTTATTTATATTTGTCAAGATTATCCCTTATTTGTAAATTTAAATTAAATTTAATTATGTATATTTTTGTTTTGCGAACTTCCTGATTGATATTGCATTGCAAAATGTAAAGTAGTTTTTTTTATATAATACAGTTTATTACCAAAAATACGATATAGAGAATGTATATTTTTTGGAAATTAATGGTTTCAGAGCTATTTACAAATTATTTAGAAGTGCTAAAAGTGTTGCCTTGCCTGTTTAAAGTGTGTTATTTTCTTAAAACTAGACAAAAGTTGCATCGTATTGAATCTAAATAATGAATTGTACAAAATCTATACAATATTTTCTGTTTTGTGTTTGTGTCCCAGAATTTATTCCGGAAAACTTTGTTTTTTATTCTTTCCCTTTACCAAAATTTTATCGTGCTTCCTAACGTTTAATTGAATCTGTTAGCATGTGAGGGGTCCGTCAGGATAGTTTTCAAACTAATCAATCTCGGGGCTTATAGCTGCGCGGTTTACAAGCAACATTTTCAGAAAATGTGGAGTATTGGTTTTAACAACAATACATTTAACATACATTATTACATTAAAACATTGGTACTTTTGTAAATGAAAGCACTTTTCAATGAGATTTCTACTGATTACTGAAGATTATTTTTCTTTTCATAAGATTGGAATAACTAATGATTAGAAATAATTCAATTTCTTTCAATTTACTTAACTATAATGATTATATAATATCATTAATTTTAAAATTTTATTAGGACCAATGGGTTTATTAATAAAATAAATAAAAAACCCTTTATTGTTGTTTTTAGTTTTACATGTTTGTGTGTGCCTAAAACTTAACTATTATTGAAAACTTATTAATTATGAACAATAAAACATTTTATCAGAAAATGGTCGTTATTCTAGTACAACTTGTGTACCGACAAAGGCCTGCTCTAAACATGAGTTATATTAAAATGTTCTAATTATAAATCAGGCTGATTTTAACATAAATGAAAAATTGAATTTTACCTAACTGCCAGTTAGCCTATACTAACATTACCTACTACGAATAATTGCGACAGTTTAGCTTGAGCCAAATCACGTATCAGACATTATTTCTTGAGTTGTCTCGCGCCGATTCACTAATGATTTGAAACGTTACGTGCCTGGTCATTTTACACTGTTAGTACACGAGTTATTATAAAATTACGTGTTAATACAGTTGTTATGCATTAAAATTACCTCGAAAGTAATTTAGTATTAAATAGTCATTCTTATATATTTTTCCGATCGTTTGCAAAATATTTATTAAACAAAGAACGTACATTCACAATTCTTTGAACATATTTCACAACTGCAACGTTTTCAGAAAACTCGTGTAAATGATTTTATATAAAATACAATAATGATATATTCATTATATTTATGTAATGTGTATTGATATTGAAAACCTTTTTCCGAGGTCTAGTTAATTAGTAGAAACATTTATTTAATATAAACTAATATTTAATATGGTATGTTTTCCTCACGATGTTTTTCTTCGCCGAAAAATCAAGCTCTTTGTAGGTTGAATCGAACTAACATCCTTTGATGCCGAGTCCGTACACACTACCACTGAGCCATCATCGCTTACATTACATGTTACTGTACACACACCACACATTACATGTTACTGTACACACACCAGACGTGATTATGGTTTTGGAGCGCCGCGCCGAGGGTAAAGGTAAGAGTAATAGTGCGATGTACTGCAAGCACCAGGTCGAGCTGCCCGCGATCCGCTAGCAATTTTATTGTTTAAGGAGCCCAGCACCGTTTGCTTTTGCTGGTTATAGTCAGCTCGAACATTATCTATTATTAAGCATCGTATCAAATTTCCTAAAAAAAATTACTATTCATTTGAAAATAGGCGGTTATAACATATATCCATAAATTCTAGTCCATTTCATATCATTTTCCCGAACAATTAGGAATGAAAGAAATATGAACATATAATAACCATTCAAATATAAAGGAAATATATTTAACATAATACCTATAATTTCGCTAAGCTCATATGTTCTTAATATGTTTAGATTTGTAATTAAATAATATTTAAACAAAAGATTTAAATCACAGCTTGAATGATCAGAATCGTTATATAAAAGTATTATGTTCTCAAACACTTTTGAAACTTAATAGTAAGCAATCTACTGTATAAAAATGGCACTAATTTTTTGTAAACATTAAAGAAAAACTATCAAGTAATTAAGCGTAATAAAGCGCTTTAGTGAAACAACCCGGGAGCTGATATTGGAAACTAATATCTAACTTAATTTAAAAATATTGTAAACTGAAGGGACGAACAATGAATCTAGGATAAAGTTTTAATCTCCGTTTAGCGGATGTCTAGAAATACAAAGGTGTAATTCGTAGAGGGGAGCTCAAAACAATAAGCTGTAATTACAAAGTCTGTTTTATAAATATACTTCGTTTTAATCGAAATATATTGTTGTTTTATAACATCGTGAGGGCTTTTTCTAATGCCCGCCTGGTTAATGGCCGGTAGCTAGCTACCACCATTAAGTTGAAAATCTGCCGCCAATTATCTATAGATGTGTCCCGGAGGTTGTACTTAAGAGCCCGTGCCTCCACAAGGCTTAGCGTTTCCGTCATCTTGGGCCACATTGTCACTTAACCTCAGGTGAGATTGAGGCCATAAGGCTTAATCTTAACTATAAAAAAAGACAAAGGTGAAGGACAGTGGCGTAGTTATTGACTTACATAAACTGTTTTGAAAATGTCCCGAAAATCGGTATCGAAAAACAAACTTTCATTGCATCTATTTATTTTCGCTTAAACAGTATATGTAACAATATGAAAAAGTAATCTATATAAATATATAAAACCTTATTTTATAAAACATACTTGGTGAACATTATTTTTTATTGTGTGCCATTTTGACGGAGAATGTGACACCATAGGTATTAATTTAAGTTGAAAATTGTAGTATAAAATAGAAATAAACAAATTTTAATATTAGCAACCTTTATTTTAATAAAAAAAAACTTGAATAGAAAAAGCACTACTATTATTAATATTCCTTAACTTATTAATAAAGTTCTAGGATGCATCGTAGAGACGCATTGATGAAATCTTTAAAGTTCATAAGAATATCTTTCTGACGGATATTGCTAGTCGCGGATGCGGATATTAACAGAGCTCGCTAATATTTATTCTCAGTATCTATTTCGTTTAAATAAAAAGTATATATAGTACGTCATTTATTTTTTTTTACAAATCTACTACCATGTGAAAATTCCTTGGTTTGAATAATACAAATAATGGTAAAAAAAGCTGGTAATGCGACATTTTAAAGTAATATATTATTATATGTTATAAAAATGCAAGAGCTATTAAATAAATGAATCCATTTTTGATAGTATAATTATCTTGTTTTTGTCTACAAGTCGTTTAAAAAATAACACTTCTGGCCGTGAAAGGATTACGTAACCAGTGAAATTGGAATCGAAACTGATTCTGCCTGCAATGAATCGGAAATACTTGGGTATCGTAATCCACGAAGTGTAATGCCATGCTCCCCGGTACACTTGCACATGATAACTATGTTATAATAGGACGCATAAATAATATGATCTTATTCATGATGCCTCTGTGTTAAAATCATTTTAATGTATGTCGAGTAGTTTTTGTATTTATGCTTAACATTTTTGTTTCTTCCGTAAATCTGTTACCTGTCATATTAACAACTATCTACAGATCAGTAAGTCATCGCTATAAGGCAGAAGTACATGCCTTTCGGCAGATACACGCTATTTGCTTAACGTGGTGAACAAATTGTATATCCATCTGCGGCAATAGTTATGTATGCCGGGTGCGTTATGAGAAGAGTACTTCCTGTTACAGCCATTTGGACTTTACAAACTCATCTGACCTCACGAGACCTAACTGGTCAGTCGTTTGACCTTTACATTAACTACGGACAAACCGTAACGCACGCGTAAATCGAGACCTAAAACTTATTTAACTTCGCTGTTGATGCTGTCTTAGGAGGCCTAAGAACATTTCTACGATACTGATAATTCTCAGGTGCGAAATGAGTGCTCCGCGTTAAGCTCCCACAAGTAGATACTGGTAATAAATTAATTAAGTCATAATGATAAGGTTATTCGCATGTTTATAGAGGTTATGATACAGCTGGTTACAGATAGCAACCACCCTGCTTAATAATTGAAAATACATTGTCTTGTCCCCCAAAATAATAGGTTAATACCATATGCATAGAGGTTATGCAATCCAGCCGCACATAATTTTAGTGCCCTGCCACTCAGTAATCTTATAATATTTACTGGCAATCATACAAAAGGCGGATAAAAGAAAAATGGGAAAAATTTAATAACACTTTGAAAAATAAATCACTGCTTTTCTTTACAACGGCGAGTCTAACATTTCCGCCTATTATTTCGTAAAACTCGTTCGACGCTGTAAGATGGAACACGTAAATTGGATTGGAAAGAATAAAGGAAAGTTAACATTAGTTGTGACTGGTGGACAAAGTTTGGTGTTCGGGGCTTACAGTCGGCTTGGTGGTGGCGTGCGGTGCGGTTTCCCGACCGTCATGTCCTACTGCGACGTAGAATGGATAGGAAACAACTTCGCCATAAAACGTATCTAGATATGAGCACGAAATAGGTTTTTCTAATTTTATAGGTATAATTACAATTTATACTATTTTATCAGACGATTTATAGCATAATACATTATATAGCAATATATTCGTTGGTTATTGAATTATATTACAATACTTGAACTCTTAACGGTAACGGTACTACTATATGTACTTTTATATCCTTTAAAAGTGTATATCCGATATCACAATGTTTATAAAAGTTATCTAATAAGAATTTTTTACATTTATATTTTTAATAACTACGGCTAACTGGATTGTCGTCATACGAGGCTGGGATTCTACTTTCAAGTTTTTCTGTACAGATTATAATCAATTATAAATTAAATATATGGAAATTAAAATACATTATATTATTATAGTTATTAGTACGAGTGAGCCAAAAGTTGGTCATGAACTTTATTTTTATGTTAAAATACATATTGGAATAAAATTAAATGCATGTTTTATATAATATATTGTATAATGTTTACAGAAATTATAATCATGGTATTCACTCTACTGTTTTATAGAGGTGTGTATTGGAAACATGCGATGGCAATCGAGATTTTTCTACACTGTACTCCAATTAGTCATTATTGCAAGTGTTCCCGAGATGTTTATGTGTGCAATAAATTACGTAAAACACCTTTAAAAGTAAAATAATTGATTTGATCAAATAATAGGTATCTCTAAATGTAGATCGCTGCTTGTATATCTGGCGTATTTTATGTCCATGTTATTCGTAGTTTAGTCGGACTTTCGATACAAGTGTAAGCCTATTCAGAATGTTGCGGTAACTCGTTTCCTCTAACATTTGTGCATTCAAGCGGAACTGTGTACATTGTTAAATCACACCTAATTTGGTATTCAGCTGCAGTTCGTACTTTACATTTGGAAAGTTAACAAATGTATTAAAAATATTGTCTTTACATTAATATTTTGACAATTATATTCAAAAGTAATTGTCAATGGATGACATGCACACTATATACATATACGAATCCTTCATCCTATTTGGAATTGTCTAAAACTTCAGGCAACAACATTTCCTGATGGCTGGGTCCAGCTGAAAACCAGCGATATAACGGTTTGCCATAGGATATGCTGAGCTTGGGTCTTTTCTCTATTTTGTATGAGGCTTTTGTTCCTAATACTGTGCTTGTGTATTTACACAATGTGCATTGTATCATCGAAATATATATTCTTTCTTTCTTTATGAACTAGACTACCACATACAACAGTTGTAAGATCGACTATAACTGCAAACATAGACGTTATGTTGTATTAGTGGGTTTATATCCAACACACAATCCCGGCGTTAAGGTCTTGAACACAGCTCCTGCTCCCCGACCAAATAGACGAGCGATAAACATCGTGGGGTTTTAGTGGGTATTCCCGGCAATCTCCGCCGTTTGAGTTCCACATAGTCTTCCCAACCCACCAGGGAGAAAAAGTGTAAACAAATGTCCTTGCAGAAAAAATGCGTTTAAGGCCAATCCCTTAGAAGTAAACATCACCATGTACACGATGATAAACCCGCCTTCTTTTTCTTCTTCATCGTGTCATCACAAATAATACTAAAAGTACGTTCATGCCCTGGAGATTGACCAGTCAGTAAAGTTAGAACCGAGAGTGATTGCCCAGGGTGCGCCGCACGAACTCAGGTATCATCACTTGTGGAGGGTCTTTTCATGCACCCCGTATATACCTATAAGCCCGTTACAGAAACTTTAAGTTACTACCAAGCTTCCGGGATGAAATGGCAACGGTGACCGTCGACGATTTGCTAATTTCTCGGCGGTTGCCGTTGTTTTGCGTTGTACTGCTTACCGTGAAGCACAGACCACAAATATGTGTTCCCAAAACTTCTCTTCAGGACTGAAATACTCCTGAATTTACAGAAAAAAACTCTAAAGTAAGACTAGTAAACAAATACTATTTCTCGGTAACATACGAATGGGATAAATAGAACCGAGAAACTTTTGATAAAAAATGTAGAGACTAATTAATTTGTACGTGTGTGGTGGGCGTAGTAGCTTTTTGCTATTTCAGAAATATGTTCAGTATATGACTTTTAGACTAAATAGGGAAAACATGTCCAGTGAATATAGTAAACTTTAATTAGTTTTCTATCTCAGGGCGAGTACGTTATAAAAATAATAACTTTTTCCATGTAGAAAATTGCACTACCTAGAAACTTCTCAAAAGAGATGAATATAGTACGGATGTAATGATCTTATTAAAGACTGTTATTCATTTGAATATATAATTCTTTTTACTAAACGAAACTTTTTACTACTAAATCAGAAGAGACACTGATGAGATAAATCTAATAAGTTATATAACAATTTGGCATGGACCGTACAATGTTCTACCAATATACTTACTATAATAAATATCAATATTTTGGTTTCTTATCTTCGTGCTATTCATCACTAACTTTCTATCGGTTCCATTTACGGCACGGACCTTTGAATAAGTGATGCAGATCATCAATAATTTCCCATATATTGCTATTGAGGCATTTCGTTTTTCGCACGTCATATGTAAAGCTTTTTGATGGATATACTTTACTTTCAACAGTAAACTTTAGATTAAGAATAAATAACAGGCACCCAATTTTCAAATACAAATAACACACAATATTTCTCAGGATTCTTTAAGTTTATTCACGTCACAGGAGACGTAGCTGCCACCGTATTCTATATATGAGCCACAGTTTCGCTAATTATTAGGAGAGCTTGTTCCTAAACGCTAAGCTTTCTTAACTCCTAGGAGTATCTCGTAAACTGTTGTAAGGATTTTAATGTACTTTTCGATAATATTTCAAGATATACAAGTTTATACAGGCATTTCTATGATACCAGGCATTCTCGAGCTATTTCCAACCTAACTCTGTTGTCACGATACCATAGAACGATTTGAGTTCTCCCATGACGTAATATCCACTAAGCACAACCACTTAAGAGGACCATGATAATTTTCTGACGTCATTTTAAGAAAATGGACTATCTATAACTAGTACTTATGAATATAAATCTGTTTTGACTTTAAAGTATTATCCGAAAAAGGATTCCCTTTCCGGAGTACATGTATCTTAGTAGTTTATATTTAATAAGTTTCTAGACGTCTCCTAAAACTTAAGTACCTATTGTTTTTGGTATTAGTATTTTATTTAATAAGTTGAAATAAAGCTTATTAGTGTTTTTATGTTTTATCGATGAAAACATGGTATGCTAGTCATAGTATATTACGATAATTTTTCTCTCAGTATGATTTATATGAATCATTTCGAAGCATATTCAATTCGAAAGTCACAAACAAATAACGGCAAATTAATCAAATTGTATTGCCAGTAAACGATACCTGTAAAAAGCCATTACAGACACCTGTGCCACAGCCATTCAGTTAGAACGCTAATAAATTTGACGAAATAGCCAGTTATTCGTGGGAAATGACAGTTGCATTGACCGTTCTCTAGGATATTCTCTGCTGATTTCTTACTAATAGGAATGAACGCAATGAAGGCAATAAAGCATCAAAATTGATAGTTCTTGGCTGAGTTTATCGGCGTTTCTATGCACGGAACGTATTACGAACAAATATTTTGAAAAATATTATATAAATACACCATCTTTAAGAGTTTCCCTCTTGGTTCTTCTCAGTTTAAATATACTTTAGGATCACCAACTTTATAATAATATAGTTTACTAATTGATTAAGCTCTTACACTTTATTTATTCGTTAAATAATACATCGTTCTGAACATACTAAAGAAACTTATACGTATCTACTTAATAAACTTAAAAATATTATTTATAAAATGCTGTATTTATTACAGGCAACTGAACTTTAAAAGTTCTGTAAATACATGATAATTATTGGCTCTATCAAAATAAAAATATTCTCGCGTATACTCGGTAACGATATCGTTGAAATTGAAATATTGGGTAAAATATTTTAAAGCGCGCGTTCGCTCCATCTCCCTAGAGATATACGAACGCTGTGGATATATCGTAAAATATCACAAATTTTCAATACCTCGTGAGTCTACACTGCACTCCAAACGTTTAATATCTGCGGTGCAGGTGCGGCTGCATCGACTCTAAACTAAAAAAGATAGCGATATTTCATTTATTTTATTATTTAATTTCAACTACTTCAACAATAGTCTTAAACTATTAGGTGAATTTATATCGTTCAACTTACACTCCGTCCAATTATTTATTTTATTTTTAATATAAGCACGCCTATGCAAGTCTATAATTATTAACAGGCATCCATGAAGAAAAAATGCAACAGTCAATGTACCTTTTTCTATTTCAATAGTGAAGCGACATGTTTTTTAGCTCCTATATTTGTCGAGTGATTAATTTATCGATTTTTATTTATTATTCGTATTTAGAAATAAGTTATGTGTAAACAATGTAATCCGGTATTAAGCTCGTTTTAAAATCTACGTGATATCTATAAATAATTCAATTGTTTTGTCTACAACCATCTTTTCTAGCTTACGCCCAATCATTACGGATTCCCTTCCACTAAAGTTTTAATTTTCAATAACAGGTGCGCTGTGGCGTTTTGAATTGAATACATTACTGAAACAAAACCATGATTCATGAGAGCGTAAGGATTATCTCATTGGAAGACTTACCGATTCGTATAAGATTGAGACATTTATTTAATTTAACCTGTTAAGTGAGGTAATTCATTTATATCGTTTGTGAAGTTATTCTTCGAACTTATCTTCGTTAATTATATTAAGTAGAGTTTGAAATGGGTCCTCCTTTCGAATTTGCAAATTAGAATCAGAGTTGTAATATTTGGATTTATACTTGAAGCTTGATAGCTTACTAGCTTTTACCAGTGTCTCCTCTCGCGTTGATATTGATTTCCAACCAATTCTAGTTTTCGATTGATACAGAAATAATTTATTTATCAAATGCTATTAAAGTTATTTAAGTAAATTTAAGTATTCAATTTTATTCATCTGTTTATCCCACGTCCTATAAATTTTTCGCGATAAAAAGTAGCCTGTCACCGTCTCTAGGGTCTCTCATATATCTCTATAGTAAAATTCATAATATTTGATTAACGCTAATCACGTTTAAGTGGAAAATCTGCCGTTAAATACCTATAGATGTGTTCCTGCAATTGCAATTCAAAGCACATCGTCACTTAAGATAAGGTGAGATTGTGGCCATAACGCTGAACCTGTAATATATAAAATAATATCCTTTTATTATATGTTTTATATATGTGTATTACTTCGCAGTCATGCATTATGATAATGTGAACTTTCCTTCATTTTTTATACGCTTAATAATTACATATAAACTGGAAAAGCATACAAATCAAACAAATTTGTTGTTAATATTTTAATAAAAACAACTGTACATATAAAACTTTATATTAATTAATATAATATCTTTGGCACGGTAAAGCCTAATTAATATCTAAATTAGAATATATACAGTTTTATATATGCAAAATTTACCGATAAAAAAATTATAAATTATAGTCGAACTCTTTTTGAAACCTAAAACAGACAAACGAATAATTTAAAATAGTTACTAGAAGCTTTATTAATTACTAACAGAAATGAATTAGTAACACACGATAGAATTACTTTAGCCACATATTTGATTTGGATAATTAATAATTTGCATCGTACAACTAATTAAATATAGTAAAATTACCTTATCTCAATTATTACAATGTGTTCAAGTTACATGAATAATTTTACCTCCTAAAGCTTATAGGTACATAAGATTTTGTACTCTTTTACAATTTTTATTGCAGCTGTTATAATGTCCTTCAAATTTCCATAATTTATTCGTTTAATGTTACTATAAGTAAAAAGAATACAGTTATAATCTATTTTAATAACTGTAAAAAATTATTCATCTTTATTACTAAGTTCAAATTATTTAACAAATAAAAATACTATTTTACCTGTGTCATCATACTTATATTATAAAGCGAAAGTGAGTTTGTTTGTTTGTTACGCTTTCATGTCTAAACCTCTGAATCGATTGTGATGAATTTTGGTATAGAGATAAATGGAAACCAGGAGATGGTGATAGGATTTTTTTCGAAAAAAATTCTAGGAGTGGATATATAAGGGATTTATAAGAGAGGGATAAACTTTGTATGAAACTTTTTATTGCGTAATGCGATTTGTTTGACAAAATCAGAATTAACGCGAGCGAAGCCGCACGTAAAATAGCATTAAAAATATTTTTACATTTCGTACAATATTCTGAATATTTCAAAACAAAATGATTGATTGATTATACTAATATTATAAAGAGGAAAGATTTGTATTTTTGTTAGTAACGAATAAACTCAAGAACTACTGGACCGATTTCAAAAATTCTTTCACCATTAGAATGCTATATTAGCCCTGAGTAACATGGGCTATATAATATTTTTTATGGAATTGATTAAATAAAATTTTAGTTCCATGTATACGAGTGGCAGCCACAGCTAGTTGAAAATAAATTTAATACAATAATAATCATTACAGAAGTATTGAATCTTACAAATATCACATGTACATTTTTTTAATTGTCTAAACAGCGGAATGTTTCCCGGTTATTATCCCAGTGGTTTTGTTGTATTCGTATTCTTTGTGACCTTTCTCCGTTCTTCTGAAAGTATTGTCTCCTAATTCAGAATTTTCCTTCAAAAGACCTTTTCTGTCTCTGAAAACCAAAGATGTTTTATGAAAAATGTTTGTTTATACTAGCTAATGCCCCAGAAGCGATGATAGCTCAGTTAGTAGTGTGTACGGACGCCGCGTCAATATACGTGAGTTCGAATCCACCTACAATGACCTTGACCTTTCGGTGACAGTAAACATCGTGATGAAACCATAACATGGTGGTAGATATTTTCTAATGCCCGCATGGCTAGCTACTACGCTTAAGTTAAAAATTGCCAAATACCTATAGGTGTGTTCCGGCTGTTGCACTTGACAGCCAATCCCTCCACTAGGCTTAGCGTATCCACCATCTTAGACGACATCGTCACTTAACATTAGGTGACATTGTGGTCAACCAAGAAGAAATACTATTAACATGATTTAGATAAAAACTATATTTTTAAGTTATCTAAAACCGTATTCATTTACATTCTTCATTGTTACATAAAAGACAAAGAAATATACCGAATTGATAAAGTTGATTATATATAAATAGCTCACCGCGCTTGTAAATCTGTGTTTATCTCTTCTTTCTTCTTACAACAGCAGCTAGCTATGATACCTTGTCGCCTCCAGACTAAAAGCAGTAGGTCGAGCAAGAGAAGGCAGAGTATAACGGTTACAATTGGTATGCCTATTATAATTCCAAGTTTTAGCGTTGTTGATTCTTCTGATATAAGAGCTAAAAATATATAAATACAAAATTATGGCACAATATTTCTGAAACTGAAACCAATATATTCCAGGCTTTATAGAAAACTTTGCATGGCAGCAGGGCTTTTTCTAATGCCCGCCTCCTAACTACCACCCTCAAGTTGAAAAACTGCCGTCAAATACCTATAGGTGTGTTCTGCCAGTTGTACGTGAAAGCCAGTCCCTACACTAGGCATACACTGTTCACCATCTTGGGCCAAAGCTAAAATTTGTAAGAATAAATCTACCTACTTTATTGTCATTTCTTTTTACATTTTTTTTCAAATCGATGTCTATATTTCTTTATACTTATAGAGAAATATAGATAAGTATAAGTATGAAGAATTATAGATACAAATTTGAATAAAAATGAGAATGGAAACGAAAATAAATTATGTAAGTCTTATTGTAACAAGTTTAGTTTTTTTTTTTTACTTTTCACTACGAGCTTACCATATTATAACTGACAATACCATCTAAGATTATAACAGACTAAGTCTTGTGATGGCAGTGGTTCTCAAGTTGTCCGAACAAACCCAAAAGCTACTAGCTAAAGATATTTATAATTAAAAGGTCGCTAACAAACCTGCCGCGTATTAGAAAGTGTTCTAAAATTAAGTTATGATTTATTTGATATCACGTTAATAGATCCCATATATCAACACGCTACAATTAAGACAAAACATATAATAAGTGTTTATCTTATCATTATAAAAAGGTAAAGTCTCTAGTAGGTATCGTCAGGTTTCACGAGTGGTTGAAATTCTGACGCCTTTTATCGATAGGGATTGGAAGTAATACGGAAGCCGTACTCGGTAGATGGCTAGTAAACGGAGAATAAAAGGACACCTTGGGGATTTTTAGTGCATGTTTCTAGTGGTTCGCATTAAGTGAGTCCCATATAACCCTCCTGTAACCTTCCCAGCAAACATATGCAAGTAAATATATTTTGCCTACGTAAAAAAATAATTCAATATCTGAAATGAATCATTAAATACTTAAAGTTATTTCCTTATTGTTTCAATACCCGTGCGTGAGATAACCAATTTTATTAAGTATTGTATTGTAATAAAGGCATCAAGAGTCGTCAATAGTTGATAGTTATAGGTAAAAATATGAGATAATAAACCAATGCTAGGCAGTACCTGGAATTTCAATAGTTATGTTAACTGCAGTTGAATTTCCTTCGGCATTATGTGCTATTAATTCTAAATAATATGTTGTATTGGGTTCCCATTTATTTAGGGCCAATTCGTTGGTTTGCTCAATGATTACTTCT
Organism: Actias luna; assembly: GCA_039707435.1. Taxonomy (NCBI): domain Eukaryota; kingdom Metazoa; phylum Arthropoda; class Insecta; order Lepidoptera; family Saturniidae; genus Actias; species Actias luna. Next base: position 6,468,208 of record JAZHAC010000002.1, on the reverse strand, counting down.
TTACATAGGCTTTCGTCAAAAGGATCCTGCATCTGAAAAAGTAGATGATAGTTATTTGTGTATAAACGACTGAATTTATTTATATCTACATACATACATATTACTTGTAGTACATGTTTTTCATCATTAATAGTCTACTAGTCTATTTATCCATACATATAATAAATCTGTAGTTTTAGTACATGTATTGCGGAAGTAACACCTAACACCTAACTTTAAAATTTGTATATATGCTTAACAACTGTTAAAACACCGCGATGCAGGTTTTTACGATAATACTTATTCTTATATACAGGCAAAGCTCAGTTAAAGAGAATAACCAATCAAGATTCTCTAACTTTACCGAATCAAGAATTGTTGCCTTTAATTCGACCCAAACGTGCTGCAAAAGTAAGATGCACTAAATTGTTTTCTACAATTGTAAGTGAAAAAAATATCTTATAATTTGAATGAGCAACAAAAACGTACTAAGTATCATGCGTCACAAATTGCAGCCACTGATACAAATTACAAAAAAAATATTTACCAATATGTAAAAGCGGTGATGTGTAACTGATGTTACATATCACACCTTAGTCCTATTTGAAGTTTTGCATATCGATTGTAATTCCTTGGAATTTTCTGAAGAACGTGTTATAAATAGAAATTCTGTTGGTGGCTGCTATTTACATGGGCAAAGTGCAATTGATCTACTATTACTTTCAATTGAATTAGTACGAATTTCTTATATGATTTGAGTTAGTGAATATTTCTACTAAGTAATGTTTGTTATGGTCTTTTTCCAACACTTTTAAACTTGAAAAAAAACATTCATGTTGACACAGAGCAACGGGTATTTTCATATTATTTACTTAATTAAAGTAGCCATGAACTGCCATTAAATACAATGGAAGAAATTGAATTAGCAGAAAATATCGTTACAAGCAACGATCTAATTGATCAAGTGTTCCGTAACTGATATGTAAAGTGAAAATTATGAGGGAATGAAAAACAGAACAATACTAGCACTACACAATAAGGATCATGATAAAATTAAGAAAGATATAGTTTCCGAGCGTCCCGAAAAGTACAAAATCTTCTTAATACTATACATATTCCAATCTTGCAACCATACGCGATGCGATTTTTGAAGCGATGATGGCTCAGTTGGTATTGTGTACAGACACCGTGTAAAGGGTAAGTTCGATTCCCTACAATGAGTCTGAGCTTATGGTGAAGGATTACACCGTAATTAAACCATAGCATGATAGTATGGTTTTTTCTAATACCCGACTAGCTAGATACTATCCTTAAATTGAAAATCTGCCGTCAAATACTTGTAGGTTTATTCGGTAGTTGCTTCACCACTTAACATCAGTTGCAACTGTGGCCATAACGGTAAGCCTTTAAAGGATATTAAAAAAAAACGAATAGAATAAAAAATAATATTAATAATGCTGTTGCGTCATTTGGATATATCAGAAGGTAACAGTGTAAGAATTATTATGTACAATTTGTACAATAAATAAAATAATAACGGCATAAATTGTGACTTATGAATAATCAGGTAAAGAGTTACATATAACAAGAATAAATTTATACTCATTATAGGGTGAACTGGGATGTAACTTGCAGCGACACCAATTTCCAGTAAGATCTACATTTGTCATGACAATACATAAATTTCAAGGCTAAACATTTAAATTTGTCGGCGTGGACTAGAGCTCGTCAGTTTTCATGTACTGAATGTTGTCTGTAGCATTCTCTAGGGTGAAGCGAACATCAACATTAAAAGTACTTCTACCACTTGAAAATCCTCGACAAGTGGACGTACTCGCAAGTGTACTTTGTTAAACATAAAGAAAACAAACATATATTATTTGGAATTTTAGTTTGTCAATCTGTATACTTGTACGCGCATGAATCGAAAACTACTGGGCTGAGTTTCTATACAATTTTGAAGTAATTTATATTTTTATAATTATAAATGAAGCCACTTATATATACGTTCACAAGTAAAAAAAAGTTTATTGTACCGGGCAGTAATGTATAACGTAATAATCGATAGGATCTCCATTATCCTCTGGTACTTTCCATTTCAGCACCTGGTTACTATCTAAAAGTAATTGATCTTCATTAACATCCCATATTGGTGATTCTGGCACTGACCTGTGAAAGAAAATTTGCTGTTTATTTTTAAATATATATACTATGATATGAAAACTGAGGTCTTTATTTTTTATTTTGCTTACCATGGTTACACAATTTATTTATTTAATCCACCAATGGTTTAATTTTATAGTACAAGTTTGTTTACTTTATCTTAAAAACAAAGTTTTATTTTATATTTACAATACAGCCTTTACTATACAGCTTCGGTTTCAAAGTAAAGCAAACCTAACCAATGTAAACTGTAACCAATGTTAATGTAACCAATGATAACCAATGATGACCTGATAAAATGTAACCAATGATGCTTTTAAGAAATAAGCGCGGTTCAACATTGTGGTAATAATTCTATATTTTGGTCAGAACAGAGGAATTATATTTCACTGGAAATTACATCAGGTTGTTTATTCTGATTGTAATAACTATTTTTTAAATTGCCTGCCATCCATTGGTTCTAAAAAATCAAAATTAGATTTGAAATTGGATATAGAGGGAGAGAGAGAGGAGTAAGGGAGGATATAGACCTTGCAGTTGACCTATTTCAAAAAGTTGATTTAAAGATATAGCTTCAAAATGGAGGATCATAATTAATATTTATCGTTATTTTGTATTCAGTATTGATAAGGAATATATTACTAGGTATATCAACATCTGAATAAATACTTCATGAACTAGAAATTGAACTACAAGTTTAATTGAACTACAAAGTAGTCTTATTTTTTCGTTACTGGAAAGTATATTTATATACTTACTTTTCAAGTGTATTAAATTCGAGCATATTATTCCACGCTCCAGCACCGACTTCATTTATTGCAGCAAACCTTACATAATACGTCGTGTTTGGTTTTAATTTATCTATTCGAAACGGTCTGTCTATAGCCCAGGTTCTATTCAAATGGATATTTGTTATATTATAATTTGCTGACTCATCATATTCTGCAGTGTAACCAATTATCATGGGTCCATTAAAGAATTTTGGCCCATCCACTGAAAATAACACCGATGTCGCAGTTATATCTATGACAGTTACCTGGAAATCAATTTCAAATGATATAATTATGCTGGTAAATTTACATGATATTGAATGGAAAAATAGTTGTCGTTATAACTTGTAGCTTACTTCCTTAAGATCAAATCTTTGAAAATGCGATTAATGTTAGCTTATTTGTCCATTGTGAAAGGAAAAAACAAGAAAGAGAAAATGTAATTTCAAAACTATAAAAAAAATATAGAAAGAAAAGTTTAGTACATTCGATTCAGTATAACTTATGACTGCATGAGGTCTATGAAATTTAACAGAAGTATGGCTTACATTTGTAACAGCTGTCGGAACGAATCCTTCTGTAATTTTAATATTTTTTTCAGCACGTCCATAAATATTTTGTGCTATACACTGATAATTACCATACGAAAAGTTCTTATTTATTGTCAATAAAATATTATTTTCAGGCGTGTCATTAAACCGTTCGATTAATTGTCTTCTGGTCTCCTTTTCTTCTTCTTTTAGCTCATGATTACCTGTGAACCTAACAATACTACTATTATTAAATCAAATATTATTTTTATTAATTTATATCAATTGCATCAGTCACTGCCAAAATTACTGACGGGGTCCAAATACTTAATTTCTAAACGATTCTGGTTAGGTTAAGTTTTGCCCCATGTATACTTGGTTTTGACTTTAAACTGTTTACTAAAAAGAATCAGGAGTAAAGGTTATGATAATTGTATATGATTATAAAGAAAAACCAAAAACAAATTCGATACACATACAACACATCAAAAACCTTATATAATACACGCTATATAAGTAAAATATAATATTTTCTATAAAGTGATATGATCTTTGTATTACACAGCGTATCATTTGAGAAAACGAATTAAAAAGCCTACTGAATTAACTTGAATATATCCTTACAATTTGTTTATACATATGTTTTATTTAGTGCGATTCTTGCGATAATGAGAAACTATTTTTCAATATTACTTTAAAGCTAATACAATATGACGGTGAGAGATTATGGATATAACAAACACCTGGTATATTATTCCAGCACTTAGTGGCTGCGTATCTAAAAGCACAGCGAAAGATTACGGTTTTATGTCGTGATATAACAAAAACGTGTGAACATGTTGTATTGTGATATTTAGTCTGATCTTGAGTTTGTTATTGAGTGATTTATTAGTAGTATTTTAAGTATCTGATGGTATACACACTATAATTTAACAATAACGGGAATTACTGATAGAGCTGCAATCTATTGTCGGTCGTCAACACACAAGCGTTTGCATTGTAGTCAGAAAAATCAAGTGAATTATCACTGTGTTAATACTCGCATCCAACCACAAGCATCTTATACGTTTGCTTTTCCACTGTTATGTTCTCGTCCCCGAGCCATTTCACACATTGGGAATGAAGATATAAGGTTGTGACGCTGTGATGGAATATTGGCCTCGCAAGTGGCCTATGCGCTGATGTCGTTAAGGCCACAGGCTATTTCAGAATTAATACACTCTTATCTTCTTTTGTTCAGTCCACAACTAAGAGCACTATAAAGTACTTTGGATCGCGCGTGATACATGCGATATATCTCACGGATAGGGAAGTTCTGAGCTTGCTACCGTTCCTACGTACGTTCGGTACGTTCCTACCTCAACAACAGGGATTTCGCATGATATGAACCTAGTTACCATGCAAAGGAGACACTCCAGACCACACACCCTTAAGACCATAGGTTTAGTACGTTGCAAGTATGTTCTTGTATTTCCGAAGTAATAAAGTAAGTAATCATACCATTAAAGCGAATAAAACATTATTTATATATAACTGTCAAACTGAATTTATACATTACAAAAGTTTATATTTTCACTACCAATAGAATCATCTATATAATCTAATTTATATACAATAAAATTCTATACAATATCTTCTATAGGAGCCTATAGAATTTTACAAATGCAACATTATTTTAGATATAATCTTGTGATAATCAAGAAATATATTTAAAAATGATTACTTTACCTCCACGTCACATTGGCGGGCGGATTGCTGTTATGTGCACAGCTCAAATTTACCGTTTTTCCGTTCCAGCCCCAAATTGTTTCAAAGTTTTTATTAAAATGTGGCTGATGGAGTACCGTCACAAACATAGTTTTGGTGTCGAATCCAACTGTATAAGAATAATAATGTAATTAAACACCACCATCCGAGATACTTTATTACATTTTAAAATTATGCGTTTTGTTAAAAAAATATAATGTTAGACCACTTTGGAGCGTGTTATGCTTTCAGTAGTGTTAAACGTATTAGTTGAAAATTAAAAAAATAGCCGGTGAGAGCTTAGACCACACGCCAGAAGTGAAACATTGCTTTATCTCTCTCTCGCATACTTAGTCGCCTCGGGGCGACTTTACCCGAACGAATGACACAGAAAAAGGTTTCGGATTCAAATTTCCATAAAAAATTTCAGTCTAAAACATTTTCCGTAAATGAACCTTAATATTTACCTATATTTGAAAACGACTCGTATATTAAAGAAGTCATAGATTTTAAAAGGTGTAAATTTAAAAATAGTGTATTTATAAACTCCGAAGTAAATAAGATCAACTATACTAATAAATACCTTCATTACTGGCATTACAGGTGTAAACGCCTTCATGCGATGGATTTACCAATGTCATCATACTAGGCGAGATTTCCGTGCTGTTCTGCCTAATACATACAAAAAAAATTATATAGTAGTACAGTGAAAAGACATTTATTAAATTATTAAATTTTGTTTGACTATGAATAATGTAAGAAATATTATGAATAATGTAAATCAATTATGTTAATTGATCTTTTACAACTAACCATTGATTTTCTGCGTTATTTCTTGTCATTGCAACCGTTATGTTTGGTTTCGGTCGCCCCGTAGCGTTGCACATAATGGAAATTGCCTCACCATCCCTTGCAGTTATGTTTTCGAAGTCATGTATTCTTGGTGGTAATAGTACCTTTAATTCAGTAAAGTAATAGTGAGATTAATTCTAAACAGATTCAGATTAATTGAAGGTAATGAGACTTTTTAAATAATTATTATAAGTTGTCTCCACTTCATCTGGTTTTCTAAAGTGATTTTTTTTTACATCTCTATAAATTTTTACGACCATTTATCGCATATCGCATTTCAGCTGGCCGCAGAGTAGGGCTAAAGTGATAGGCGCTCGGCAGAACAGCCAAGGCCAATATGGCGCCGCCCATGTCTCATATCAACTGACTGTGTAGTACTAATTTCCCATTATCATTCCCATTTTCCAAATATGAAGTTAAGACATAAAACGAGACTAATACCATAAATCGAATAAGTTTTTTAAGCGGTGATAGCTCGGTTGCTGTGTGTACGGACGCCATGTCTAGAGACGTAAGTTCGAATCCACCTATGAGCTTGAGCTTTCGGTGCAAGAAAACGTCGTGAGGAAACATGGTGGTAGGGCTTTTTTAATGACAGTCTGGCTTGCTACTACCCTCAAGTTGAAAATCTGCCCAAAATACCTATAGGTGTGTTCCGACCGTTGTACTTGAGGGCCACTCCGTTTCCACCAGGCTTAGCGTATCCACCATCTTAGGCCACATCGTCACTTAAAATCAGGTAAGATTGTGACTTTGACCAACCTATATATAACGCTAAGTTTTAACTATAAAAAAATGTAACAATCCTAGAAATCTTCATTTAATAACTACATATTAAAATATAAGCTCACAAAATGTTTTTTGAGTGTTATATCAAATTTATCTTACCTCAATTAAAATGTACTTAGAGACGTTTCCAGCAAAATTAGAAGCGCTGCATTCGTAAATACCCTCGTCTTCTGCCTTTATATGATCAAATACGATTATATTATCATTGTCTTCCCAGGTCTGGTTTCCGATATTATCCGAATTCTAGAAATGAATATCTATATTAATATTATAAATCGGAAAATTACGTTTGTTTCTTTGGACGTACTAATCTTAGGAATTACCAGTTGAATTTAAAAAATATGTTTTGGGTTTCATAGAAAATCCATTGAGATAGGCTTTAGGTTATTTAATACCACGCTACGATCAACAGGAGCAAAGTTGTATTGAAAGAAAAAAAAATAGTTTGTGTATTAGCTGCGACGCACGACTGGAGTTTACTCTTTAAGAACTATTATTGTGTAGATTATGTAAAAAGAGGGTAAATGAAAGAATTTAAAAGAAAATCAAACAATTAGGTAAATAAAAACGTATTTATAATACTAATTTAATTCTTTACTTTATTTCTGTATCACTGGCAATGTATATGCAAAATTTCATCATGATCAGAAGAGCAGTTAACAAATATACTATCTGGTGCCCACGACTCCATCTGTATAAAATTACTACCTTAAGTAGCCTGCGGCCTCAATCTTAAATAAACATCATTATTAGATCTTATTAGTAATTACTAATTTACTTGACAACCTTCCCTAGAAGATAAACCGAGTTGAGTGTTGTGTTTTGTCGTTCTTTCCTAACCTGTACGTTCACATAACATGCTAATAAAGGCGATGACTTCGTAAAATTATTTGCTTTAATAACTTTCATTCATAAGGATTAATATGCCTTGCTTACTAATAATGCCAATATTCACATTTTAATTTTCAATATTTATTCTCACACAATACCTTATTGTGACTTTTGTGATAGGGAAATGTTACCGGGGAATTGTTTTAGATATCTTAAGGAACAAATTTTTGTATACATTATATTTACACATCACTTAGCTTTTTGCCAGCACATGCGGGTAATATGTCATCCGCTATATAACATTTTCAAGTTTTATTTTCACGAGAATAGTGTAGCCTTTGTCCTTCTTTAAGGTCTCTTCTATCTCTATAGCAAAATTTATCAGATAACGTACACATAGGCAGAGTTCTTTTGCAGATATAATATAGCTATGACTACGACTTCGTTCGCATGAATTTTAAATAGGTATACGTCGTGTACTTATAGGACCAATTTTTCAACTTAGTGGCACGATATTATTACGCTAAGACTATCTGTTTGTATCACAAACTTTTATATACACATTCAATTTCATTTTATTTCTATTTATGTATTTTCATAAATAATATATGAGCACAATTCTGTACGTAATATTAAGCTGTAATAAGTAGATTTTTTTAAATATTTCAATAAGTTATAATTGGGATTTATTATCTATACTAATATTATAAAGAGGAAAGATTTGTTTTTTTGTTTGTAACGAATAAACTCAAAAACAACTGAACCGATTTCAAAAATTCTTTCATCATTAGAATACTACATTAGCTGCCCCGAGTAACATAGGACATATAACATGTTGTAAAATAGTTAATGTAAGTAAACTGGCCATGTGGTGTGGTGGTGAATATCAAGATTCGGCCAGGCAGTCGCCTCGCCGAAGTGTACTGGTTTCAAAAACCAGATATAACAATTATTTTTATAATCTACTAAAGGTTTTTCAGAGTAATGGTTTTAATTTATGTTGCTTGTTTATAGTTATTTTCGTTTGAAATTTACGAAGTTTTCAACAAAGACAGATTTCACAATAAAAAAGTCAGATATTTTTTTGTTGCGGCATATATTTTGAATCTGTGATATTTCCTCACTTACTCATTTCAACTGAATACTATAAATTGTTAACTGTATATTTGTTCTATATAAATCCTTCGAGTGATTAACAAATTCATTTACATCATGATTAATACCCTGTTGATAAAACATCTTCGCAAATGAAGGGTTATATTGTAACAAAATTGTAAATCATAAAAATTGTTATTGTAAGTAAACCAGAAAAAATAACTATATGATATTGCAGATGAATTTTTAGAACTTTTAAAGCAAAATATTTCTATAATATATTATATTAATCTAATTTTAATTATATAGCTAGCGAACGCTAGAGAAGATTCTGAAATAATATTTTTGTCACTTTTATCAATACTGCTTTGCTCCTATTAGTAGTAGCGTGATATTAAATAATCTAAAGCCTTCCTCAACAATTACTCTATCAAATACAAAAAGGATTTTTGAAATCCGTTAGGTAGTTTCTAAGATTAGCGCTTTTAAAAAAAGAAACTTTTTCGCTTTATAATATAAGTATAGATTTATATAATTCCTATGTAATGTATAATATATGATATTTCCCATAGAGGTCAAAGTACGTTGTGCAATAGAACGTAACGTATTTTTGATAACGCTCAATTTTACTCCTCATAAATTTTGATAACACGGGCTATATATGAAATCGTTCCTTTAGCCGTAAACTCCAAAAAAGAGTTGAAGGTTTATACATTTTTTCTTCACTATTTAATACAGTTATTTTAAACTTTATAAAGTTGTTTACAAATACGTTTATTTATCGTACCAAAAATACAAAATCAACTATTTTCTAATCAATCCAAAGATGCATTTCAGTTTTCGTAATAAATTCTTAACGTTTATTCCAAAGGTAATCAAGTTTACATATTTTTTTGCAATCTAAAAGATAAATCATAAAAATTTAGCTAAATATTTTGTTTAATTTTTTTCTGTATTTATGAGTCAACGACGTTGAATTAAATTATCATGGCTAACCTTATTTGGGATTTTATTCCAAACGTATTCAGGTTGCGGCATACCTTCAGCCACACATTTGAGAGATAGATTTTCTCCCTCGACGACAGTTGATTCAGGTAGAGCTTCAAGTTCTTTAATCACCGGTATTGTCATCACCTACAATATAGAATTAATGTACCACGATTTTCTAATAATTATCACGAATTATTTTTAAATATATATCGCTTTACCTCTGTTTTAATAGACCTATCGACTTCTTCACCTGTACTAATCACCAAAGCTGTACATCTATAAAGCCCACTGTCACCTCTAGTGACGTTCTTTACAATGAGCCCTTGTGGTGTTATTTCATATTTATCGTCATTGTGAATCTAAAATCAAACCATTATTTCGTTAACTTAATTAAGACATAAATGTTAACAAAACTAAGGCATTGGTTTTTTTACTTCAATTAGTTCCATTTCTTCCCTGTACCAATGAATAATCGGTTCAGATTCTCCCTTAGCTTCGCAATTGATTTTTGCATCACTGCCTTCCACTAAATATTGTAATTCAGCAGTATTCACGAAATAAAGGGGTTCTGCAAAAGCAAATGTATTGAAACTAAATGTTTATCTTAAAAATAATGTATCTTAATTCTATAATATTATTTATACAAACCATAGGCGTCTATGATATATGTTTGCACATGTTCATGGCCCTTATATTCAGTTACGCATTTAAATGTTCCAGACATTGATTTATCGATGCTCTTTATGTGAAGATTGATACTGTCAGACAGACGCTCGACAAAAATATTTGAATCCGTACCTGGTCTTGTGAAAACAATTTACTTTAGTTGTATGTACAAAATTACTACATAACGAATGTGTTTGTAATAACATACCCTGTTGTTATGATCTTGTTATTATTATCGAGCCATTTGAGTTGTTCAATGCTGTAACCGGGTTCAGTACAATAACACTCTTGATAAAAAGGACTGCCTATTTTAAATGTTGAAGCGTGATGTTCATCACTTTGAAAGCATGTCAGACAACCTGTAAAAAACATTAACAATTACTCGTTCCGTGAAAAATCTTTTTTTTATGGTTTCCACAGCATTTTCCAATAAATTTGCATTCAATTATTATGTTAAATCCAACTGTGATGTGTTAAATGTGAATTAAGTTATATTAAACCTATACTTAAGTTCTGTGAACGATACGTATAAAGTAGACGTTGCTTATTACATTTTCTCTATATCCCTCTGATTAAGAGAACGAAATTTCTTATCGCAATGTACAGTTGGGGGCAAAACAAAATGTAATATTTTTCCATCACGACTCTTATTAAACTGTGTTCTATTTGTCACTATAGCACTTTAATGTAGCCGATTAGCCATAATGAGTACGCTATTGGCTGAGCCCAGTCATAGGTGTGCGCGCTTGTTGGTTCAAGGCAGGCAATAACTTCGCACCGGCTAAACAGATATAGTTTATATACGGCATACGCATCAGCTGGTTCGTAGCGTATTATATGTATCATAATGAATTATATGAATTGAATTATGTACAACAAAATTTTTATTTTCACAAGTAGATATTTATTACAAAATTTCCTGCTTTATTAGTTATCTCTGCGTTTTATTTAATTGCTCTCAGACACTAGTAATTCATTTATTTGTATTTGTTAATCTATAATACGTTTATCAATAATAGTATACTACGAAAGAAACACCTTTCCAACTGAGTGTTCCATGACACTTTTATTAAGATCAGCAATTCACTATACAGTAGCAGAATATTATGCATCAAGTGTCAAGTAGTAAGCTAGCTCACAAGAAGAGTCTGTGTTAAAAAAAAAATCCGGTGGCCGATGAAAAGTTTGCGTGTTAAAAAATAGCAGTAATTAGTAAAAAGATATATAAATAATCACTTTGTTTTATCTCGATGTTTTCCTTCGTCAAAGTTCACGCTCTAGTCAGTTTTTCGAGATAAAGTTGAGTATATTTTATAGGTTGAGTGTTATTGTTACTACTTTTGCTGGATTGACATGATTAATGAAACGATTTTCTATTTTCGAAGCGATGATAACTCAGTTAACAGTGTATCCGGAACTCGCGTCAATAAATGTGAATTTGATTTATGTAATGAGCTTGAGCTTTCGGTGAAGAAAACATCTTGCTGAAAACGTAGTATGATTGTAGTGCTATTTCTAATACCCATCTGCCTAGCTACTACCCTCAAGTTGAAAATCTGCCGCCAAATATCTATAGGTGTGTTCCAGCAGTTGCACTTAAAAGCCAGGCCTTCCACTAGGCTTGGCGTGTCCACCGTTTTAGACCACATCGTCATTTAACATCGGGTGAGATTGTGGCCATAACGCTATAAAGTTTAAATAATATATCTTTGCATAAAAATCAGATATCATTTGATTATGTAACAAAACAAACCGGTACTTTTCTTGACAATCTTAATCAAGGCTCAAATTATTTGCTACATGGATGGAAACATTATTAGAGCTTTCCCACAGGAGAGTTATTTAACTTAGCAAATCAGTCCTTAAGAAGGATCGCTATCTTCGTTCAACATTATATTTTAAGCCCAGTTCATTTAACGGTTCAGTTGAACTTGCCGTTTGATGGTGCTCACATTTACGTGACTTTCGAATAATTTCCAAAACTTACATATTTTATCTTGTTTTGGATAAAAGTAATAATGTGTTAACTCCATAAGTAAAACTTAATTAACATAATTATACTAATACTATTTATATATAGAGTTCGTATTTACTTGAATATCGGTGAAACTAATAAACTATAAAACTACATTCTTTGCTTCTGTTGAATAGAAATAAATAATATTGAGACCAACGGAGACTCATTTTTGAATTGTTTTCAGAATTATATATTGCTAGGTCCATTTGAGCGGGTTCATAAAAAAAAAACCCCACATTCGTCGCTTCACATAGTTTTGGCAGTACGACGATGTCGGTTTGTTGAAATGGCACACTGGATATTGTCATATTGGAACCATTTTGGACTTGGATAAGCGAAGGCAGTGGTTTATACGCCTATGTACGGTGTGTAATTGTCTGTAGACCCGTTTTAGTTGTGAAGTGACCCAGGAAAGTGGGCTGACCGATTAGTTTGTCGGTTAGTGACGACAGCTAGAACTTCCGGGCTGGATCATTACATTCATCACTCTATGACGTGATTATGATTTTGGAGCACCGAGGGTCAAGATAAATAGTGTTGAGTAAACCATGCACCAGATCGAGTTGCCCACGACCGCTTGCTTTTGCTGGTTGAGGACAGCTCGAACAATTAGTATTACGGGAAGCAGCTAGTCGGTGTCGCTATTTTGAAGTTATTTTCTTAACATTTTTCTTTTTTCGTATAACACCATATCTTACCCTACCCTATACATAAATCATAATCATTCACATAAAACTATTGAAATCACAAAACACATCTTCACCTACACACGCACACGCACACACACACAAACATGTTTTTGATTGCATCCAAATATACTACACACGTCATTTTTTTAATAATATTTTTTTGATAGTACCTCTTAACTGTTAAATGTAATTAATTTGATTTTGTTAAAGGTGCTGTGAGAAATGTATAATAATTAAATAAATAAAATTCACACAACAAGCTTTCATTTTTTTAATTATAAGATACTTTTTACTTATTATCTGAAATAGATACAAAGAAAGGCATACTTATAATTTGGGTACTGAAGGTCTGTTTATCAAAACATTAAAATCATTTTTGTTGTACTAACAACAAACATTTTTTTTTTCTGTTTAAGATAAGTTTTTCTGTACTCAATATCGATTAAGCGTTGGTGGAACTCCCTACAGACTGCTAATAAGATGAAATTGACTGAGTGGCCGAAAATTGCATTGGACCAATGTCTTTTTCGTGTAATCAATAGAAGGTTTATAGGGGATGACGTATCGGACAAATTAGTGTGCTCATCTCGTCTTATGTTTGTACGTGAATATTGTATGCCTTTGATAAAATGCTACATTTAAAGATACGTACAATACCAATCCTTACCAATATTATAAATGCGAAAGTTAGTTTGTTTGTTTCATGCCTAAACCGCTGAATCGATTATGATGAGTTTTGGTATAGAGATTGATGGGAACCTAGAGAAGGTGATACGCTACTTTTTCTAGCGAAAATGTTGCTGGAAGTGGAGTAAAGAGAGGGATAATTTGTATTTTGTATGAAACTATGCTTTGTATGAAACTTTTTATTGCGTCATCCGATTTGTTTGACAAAAACAATATTAACGCGAGCGAAGCTGCAGGTAAAAACTAGTACTTATATAAATACTTTCTTTAAAAATAATTATTGTGTAAAAATTTAATTATCTCGACTGCAATTGAAAGTTTCTTTCGTACGGTTGATTTTGAAGAGAATATTATATTTCGAATTACTAACATTATAATAGGCTAAAAGTATAGAGACTTAACCGCGCTGTATCTCGTTGTCAGTTCGACCCCGCATTGGTACGTTGTTTGTACTAAAATCAACTTTTCAACGTTTATTTTTTTTTGATTTCTTAAATGACACAATATTAATAAACATCACAAATATAAAATTTACATAAAATTAGACGTAATGGATACTTGCTCCCCAAAGAAATTCCAAAACGCCTACTACCTAACCACATTTTGCAGTATGTGCGCTTAGAGTAATTCACCAAGATGTGGATGAGAGCAGTCGACTTGCGAAACTATTTAAAAAACACTGTGTGCAGTCAGAACCTTATGGTTCCAGAGTTGTAACTTCAAACGGCCAAATTCTAGCCCTTTTACAAGGGTCACATAGTTACGCAACTTGAGTTCCTTCTTAGTACGTATTTATTGTTTATATCAAATGAAGAATACTTATGTCTAAAATGAGCTACTTCCTAACCAAAGCCGTAAAGATAATGTGTAACTAAAAATAAAAAATAAGTTTATGTATAGTTTAACCTTCGAAAATGGTATTTATTACTAATTAAAACTTAAGCATTGTTTATGAGACCACAGTTGCTGAGGTTGTAAAGTTGTTTGTGTTCATGGCTGATTGTTGCTCCAGATGTTTTCTTGATAATAAAGAATGTATAAAACCTTTTGTTATTATTTCTTCTAATTGAAACTTTACAAGTTCGAAGTAAATGTCGTCGTTTAACATACAACACCGCTTAAATCAGAAATAAACTGTTTTTTTTTTTTTAATATCATTGAATTAACCTTCACATCATACGTCACAATATGCGTATGAACAATGCGCACATTTTCAATGACTAGCTTTTACTTGCGGCTTTGCGCGCGTTAATGTTAATTTTATCAAACTAATCGGATGACGTAATAAAATGTTTCACACAAAGTTATTACTCTCGTTACCCTACTTCCAATAAGTTTTTCGCAGGAATAAACTTTACTGTCAACATATTTTTTTTACTTTTACTTAGGCGAGTTTCTTAGTTACACTTTCACGTCTAAACTACTGGGTCGATTATGATGAATTTTGGTATAGACATAGTTGGGATCTTGGAGAGAGTGGTGATAGACAAACTACTTTGAAAAAAAAACTTTTCGAAAAAGGGGTAAAGAGACGGATAAACTGTGTATGGAACTTATTAATGCGTCATCCGATTTGTTTGAAAAATTCAATAATAATGCGAGCGAAGCCGCAGGTAAAACCTAGTACTAAAATAAATTGAAAAATATTTTCCTTTTAATTTATTTATTTGAACATAATTAAAAAAATATGATCAAAATAATGACGCCATCAGGCTGACCTAATTCACTAAAATAAAGCTTAGTCATTCAATTGTTGCACATGTGGGTTATATCTACACGTTCACAACTAACGAACATGCATAGAGATGCAAACAATACATTAAAGATTAAAAACATTATACTGTATCATTCATAAATAAGTCGAAACCTAAACAACGCAGTGTATTTTCAAAGCAGTGTTGTCAGTATGAAAAAGTTATGCTCATACATCCATGCCACGTAAAAGGTTTAATTAAACACAAAAATATTCTTAATTTTATACTAAGTTGGCAATTCATTTGCACCGTTAAAGGTCATGCTAGTATTATACTGGTAGAGTGTATTGTGATGACTTCAGTATTTTAACCATAAGCGGCGATTCAAGAGGTTATGTCTCACAATTCACGGTTCACGCTATTATTTTTAATTCACATTACATGCACACATAGCAGAGCTATGTATTATCCAAAATTACACGTGTTTTTCATATTATATGGTTACATAAATAAAGTTATAAATGGAAAATAAAAATCACGAAACGCGATTCGAAGTTTTTTTACCAAAAATTATTTCTTGGATAATTTTAGTAGTTTAAGAAAAAAATGGAGACAATGATCAAGTAATTTTAAAGTACTTGAAACCTATTTAAGCGCGACTCGAAAATGACGAAATTTTTCAAGAGGCATAATTCTGAAGTATTTTTTAAGTTTATTTATATTAGATTAATCCTTGCTTTGGCAGGCCAATGAGAGAAACACAAGTAGTAAAGGGCACATTAAACATTCGTGTCACAAGTCTCGAGAACTGCGAGCAGTTTCTTTCTCTGCCACCTGGACCCGGCAACCGCACGATGAACCCACGAACAGCTAAAAAGTTTGTCTCCCCCTCTAATGATAACAAATGTTTATTTATTTTCCAATTTTTCTATAACTACTAGCTTTTGACTACAATCTAATGTTATGTATATATAGCCCAAGATGGTGGATACGCTAAGTTGGGTGGAGAGATACGCTCTCAAGTGCAACTACTAATACACACCTACAGATATTAGAAGACAGATTTTCAACTTGAGGGTGGTAACTAGCCAGGTGGGAATTAGAGAATACACTACATCGATGCTATAGTTTCAACACGATGTTTTCCTGCACTGAAAGCTTAGACAAATTGCAAGAATTCGACCGTGTTCATCGACGCAGTGATTATACACGATGTCACTGAGCTTTTATTGCTTCTTTTTTATATTCAGGAACTCCTTTTATTTTTGGAATCATACTTTTATTTGTCTTGTAAAACAAGCAAATCTTTGCTAAGTTTTTACACTGACAATTTGGTCTTACTTTCCAGATGGTTGCGGAATTAACATCGTTGGATATGTCGATGCCAAGGAACTTGATATGGCTGGCCAGTTTTATGGGAGTGTTTAGAGGAACGGTGTTTTATTCATGTAATTTTTTTTATCCCCAACAGGAGGCTCTGTCTAAGGAACTCTCAATCTCTGACATAAGCATAGTACGGTCTAAAAGCGCTCGAGAAATGTTGGCTCGGCCCGAGTATACGGTATCACCCGGACTATCGTTTGCATAACAATGCACGTTTGGTATATCCAAATCGTTTATGTGCAGGTTGTACAGCGGATGAAGCAGGATGAAGTTGTATAAATACTGTGTATTTTGATATATCACAAATATTATTATATAAAATACGGGGTGATAATACAAAATAATTGTGTCCAACAGTATTGTGTCCATCATACGCCAAGTGTATCATGACCTACTTAGACGGAATTTACGTTGAAGCGTAATTTTCACCACAGTCTCTAGCTTCTAATAATTCGGGGGTTTGAACGTCTCCGTTATGTCTCTTTAGTTGGTATTTCAACACTTGCTCCACTAGTCTCAACCTGACTCTGAGAGAAAATCTGTAAAGGGGGTTTATTCACTGAGTGACACATTGAAGCTTGTCTTGGCTTTCTTTGATAATCAGCCTGTGTACATGCAATATTCAATCGGGTTGGTAGGGATTTGTATCCGACTGAGGCGCTATGAGGATACGAATGGTAACAAATCTAACACAGTACTACCTACTAACTACTTGGACTGTCGTGTTTCGGAATCATGTAGTGTGTACCCAATGGCTGAGAACCGTATAGGTCGTCTTGAAAATAGCATGATGTATTTTTTATTAGACTGTATTTACCATAAGATAAACATGTGATATAAACATAAGATGTGTTCCGGTAGTTGCACTTAAGAGCCAGTTCCTCCACGGGTTTAGCGTATCTACCAACTTGAGCCGTATCATCACTTAAAATCACATGAGATTATGGCCATAAAGCTAAACATTACCTATAAAAAATAGTAGCACTTTTAAGTCCATTCTTGAACGACTTAATCGACTTTTAATTTATTATGAGTTAGAAAGATAGCACAGTCTTATGAAAAAGTGAATAAAAGGATTATTGATTCAAATTCAACGTCGGGCGATAACTTATTCAATAAGCTTTTAATTACTTGAATGCAGTTTGAAATGGAATTGAACGAACTACGACAGAATTAATTACGATATCTTTACTAATATTTGTACCTTTAGCATTTTAAAATTGGTTGAATACATGGCATAGAGGAGATATGGTGGCATAAATGAGCGTCATGTCGTTTGTTATTACGGCAAGCGGGTCCATTAGATTTATAACTAAAACAAACTGCGAAAAATTACTCATGTAGTATTTTTTTATTACAGCCCAGTAAGATTATCGCAGCCGACACAAGGCCCAATCGACAACGACTAACATTAAGCCCTTTTTTATAATTGTCTGGATATATGCCCAATGACTTCGATTTAAACACCACGTAAGTAAAACACTATGAAAATTTTGTAGCAGATATATGTTAGATAAGTCGTTTCCAAGTAATTTAAGACCACCCACATGATAATTGATTTTAAACAAAATGTTTACGCAATATCTGGTGGCGTTTTATCCAACTAGATTGTAATTCGAGGCTAATTGATACGCCCTTGCATTCCACTCTTTAAGTATTACGAAACAGTAATAAATTACTTTATATCATGCAAACCCTTATTAATCACATTCCACTTTTACAGTTTCCTGTATCTGTAAATAAAAATACGAAAGTATTATTATAATTAACAAAACTATTACAATGGGGAATAAATACACCAAAAGATTACGCTTTAAAAACGAATAAATAAATACTACGAGCTACTGAATTATCTGAATAGGAATAACTACGTAGTTAATTTATATGCCGTCGAAGTGAGAGCGAGAGGTAAACCAGCAACATCTTCTTATAATCTACTAAAAGATCTTGGCCTGTGTAGGACCGCAGTAAGTTATATATTAGAGCGTGCCTCTACGGCTGCGCTAGCACCTTCTATATTTCGCTGTGCAGAAAGAGAAATACGAGTAGTGAAAGTGTGTATCACGCGCGTCATATAAAGTCCCATTAAACCTACATCCTTGTCTCAAGTCTCGGAAACTGCTCGGAGTTTCCGAGTATCAGCACAATGAACTCACGGATTGCTAAGAAGTTCGTGTCTTTTTTTGTTAGCAATGCCATTACGATGGATAGTTATTGTAATATAGACACATAATCCAAAAACAAAAAAAAAACCGAAACATCAGCAACAATAGTTTATAACTAATGCGCGTGTAAGGAAACAGACAGGAAGACAAACATTCATACTAATACAATTTTCGCCCTTTAATCATTAATACAACAGACCGATTATAATTTTCAAAAGATATTTAATGCATATATTTGGATCAGATACAGTTATATGTATAAACAAGATTCTTAAATGGGATAAGTCAAGAGATATCCAGTTTATTGTCTTAATAGCGGGTGCACATAAACACATGAAGTGTATATTACTCAATCAATTAAGGCTCATTGAGTTGGTATCATTTACACTTTGTTATAAAATGTTTTGCGTAATACTACTACATATACTATCTGCATTGTGCTTGGCATATGATAGTATTATGTATATTATTCGTATGGCCACAATTGTGTAAACATACTGCTATATTTATATTCATTACTATAATAATATTTTATTGGAATTAAAAGAACACAAAGTTATAACCGTAAGTTATCAGGCTTTACCTGAATAATATGGTTTCGCAATATCACTTACGGCTATTTAAATTAAAACTAAGCAAAGCTTACCGTATACTTATTAATCTGTACATATATTTAAAACAAAAATATATTACTGGGAATAGTCTTCATCAAAAGTCACATAAGTCTAAGGATTGAACGTGCGTACTCTTAGACTAATGGTACTGCCTAATACCATAGCGCCACGATGTTAGTAGGGTTGGCTAACGCCAGATAGCTTAAAAATACGTAGATAAATGTGGAAAACTCTTGATTTTGCAAGTTTCAGGAGATAAATTGTTAATAAACTCAGAAATATGAACAATGTCGCCTTTCGTAAAAAATATGGCGGTATCTTAGCTTATACATGTACTGATTTTTATTATTTAATAATAAATTCATTTATTTAACCCTGTACTGTTGAGTATATGTAATAGTAGCATATTACATAAATTAGCGTCGCAGTATTAATTTAAAATATTAGCTTGAACGATGAATTATGAGATGTTGCAAAAACTTCATGAAAAAATCTATAAAGGAGGCTATCGTATTATTAGATTACTATAATCATCTAAAGACGCTGTACTCCTTTAATTGTAGCCGTAATAACTATAGAGCATTAAATACAGGCGAAAAATAGAAAATAGGAATCACATTCTTTTTATAGTTTCAACTAATTTTAGACTTTTATATAATAAGTATGTGTTCGCATTTATGTTATTATATATTTTTATGATGGCTTTCTGATTAATAAAGTAAACATGAAAAAATGCTAAAGTAAATAATTATATGTATACTATTCTCTGTTATCTCTGTTACATTTTCTCACACCAAGCGGAGAGGAAACCATAAATCACATTATTTTTATAGTTTCAACTAATTTTAGACTTTTATATAATAAGTATGTGTTCGCATTTATGTTATTATATATTTTTATGATGGCTTTCTGATTAATAAAGTAAACATGAAAAAATGCTAAAGTAAATAATTATATGTATACTATTCTCTGATATCTCTGTTACATTTTCTCACACCAAGCGGAGAGGAAACCATAAATCACATTATTTTTATAGTTTCAACTAATTTTAGACTTTTATATAATAAGTATGTGTTCGCTTTTATGTTATTATATATTTTTATGATGGCTTTCTGATTAATAAAGTAAACATGAAAAAATGCTAAAGTAAATAATTATATGTAAACTATTCTCTGATATCTCTGTTACATTTTCTCACACAACCATAACACTAAATAAATTTGTTGCTGTTTAAAAATTGTATTTTTGTAACAACAATTGCTCACGTTATCCAATACATCACATTATATCAAAATATTTATTTGACATTGGACGTTCCGTTTTAGTCGACGTCAATCTAAATAAAACAAAAATAATGAACACGTCACGGGTTATTCCGTATAAAGTTTGCACAAAACATTATGCTTGTATCTCGTTATAAATTAAATGGTTCTGTACAGTACAACAATTAATAATTGGATTCAACTCAGTGGATCTTAGAAGCCAAGTAATTTTTGTTTTTAGAACAACACAGATACTAAAATATCTCATATGCTAAAGGTATATAAATGTTTACATACTATTGTTTATGGTCTGTTTATATAGATAAGGTTTAGCGTTATGGCCACAATCTCATCTAATGTTAAGTGACGATGTGGTCCAAGATGGTAGACATATTAAGCTTAGTCGAGAAACTGGCTCTCAAGTGAACTGCCAGAACACACTTATAGGTATTTGGCGGCAGATTTTCAACTTGAGGGTGGTAGCTATAAGCGGGAATTAAAAAAGCCCTACTACCAAGCAAACTTTGTGTTGACAGTAGCAAAATATATTATATTTAAATTATAAGAGAGAGGTTCTTTATAAAAAGAAACTAATAAGCACCATCACTTTGTATATTTTGTAAAAAAAAAACTCAAGGTTTCAATTGCCCATCTCATAAAGCTCTAATCTATATCTTAACACTAGTCGCATAGGTTCAATTTCGATATTACCTTTTAAGAATATAATTTGAGTATCGATTTGTACACACATAATAACATAATGTATTCCAAATATTATTATTTTTATAATTTTGGTAGGTTGAGTGATTAGTCACAACATCACTTGATTTTAGGAGACGATTTAACGCAAAACATGTGAAGAGGACATTCTACCCTCTATTACAGTCAGCGGGATATACCTATAGTTGCTTGTGCGCTAGATGTTTAACTAAAAGGTCAAATAGGCAAGTCGGCGATAACAAATGCCCAAACGCTGTGCTACTCTTTCATCGTGATATTTTTTATCCTTCATTTACAAAACAGGCTCATTGCGCGGTTCGAACTCACGTTTAATTTAGGGTCTCTGTAGACGCTACCACAGACCAATCATTACTTAAAAAATTATTTTGATTGAGATGTTCAGCTTCTACAAGTTATCTCATTCGCATTTTCCCGCTACTACTATTCCTAGTTAAACTTTGTAATGTTCAAACGAAAGATCGAAGAACAAATTAATAATACAATTAAACGGTTAGCTTATACCAAAATAGAAATGAGCGTAAAGGCTGACATACTTCTATAAATATAACGGATTGACGCGTTTCCCACTAATTAGGGTTGGATAGCTTTCAAAGGAATTTTAATAATGTGGCTACCATAGTTATAAAACACGTTTAGGATAACAGTGTTGCAAAATATTTAAAGAACGCAATTAATTAGCTATCTTCAGAAATTACTAATAATTATAATTTACATTAACATAATCTAAATTTCCTTAGTTTAGACGCAAATGAAAAGGAAAAGAAAACACTAAAAGAACGTGGAAAACATAATTTTATTAAAGTCAAAACTTTAGGTACTCTAAAATATTAGTTACATCAGCTGCGATTATTTCTTGGACTTAAAACATCAGACAGGTACAATTTTTAAGGCATATTATCCAATTGAATAAATTCACTCAGTGGTAATTGTCTTTAATAAAGGTTTAAGTTTTCAAATTACATTGTCCTTTTGGAATTATGACCGGAGTCTGAGAATGAAACTGCGCAAAAGTTTCTGAGACAATTATTTGAATGAGAAAGTTTTATAACTAAAAGAGCCGTAATTAAGTGTTGCAAATTATTCAAGAAAATATTATAATAACGATGATTACATCATAAAAGGAAACTAGGAAAATTATTTGGGCCTAACTTTTAGGAAACTTAGGTATTCTACTATTTGTATTTGCTTTAAGCAAATTAATTTATAAAATTGTAAGTGGTTTGGTATTATATTCCTTAAAGATATTATAATAGCGTAGTCATAAGAGGGTTAACATAATACATAATATTATACCCTCAGCTGCTTGTAGCCTAATGCGTTCACATTTGCGTTTGATGTATTATTTATAATTTTCAAATTTTGTTGTATGTACATATACATACTTATATATAATATTTTTATGCATTATTCTATTAATAATATGTAATATATTATATGTAGTAATTATTCTTTACATACCACTCATAACAACATTAGCTGTTCTTTAAATATATATTTTTTTTAATTTATCATTGCTTGGTACCTGATTTTCTATAATGAATACATTTAATAATAATATGTAATTCTATGAACAGCGACAATTATACTAATAATAATAGGCTTAGTAAGTACTACAGTGAATCTTAATTTTCAAAATATCTAGATTCAATATCTTTAGCACCATTATTGACCATATTAACCATATTAACCATATTTGATAAATCCTTGCGCAAGATAAGTATAAACGTTTCTTTTGCTAAAAACAATTAATTAGGGCCTCTCTCTACTATAGGATTTTTACCAATGTCAAAAGCTGGGAAAATTTGATAAAACACATTAATTAACTGACAAGAAGTACACCTATACTTTAAACAATAGAGGAGTGGTAGATACGACAACTGTTTACGAATGGCTAGGTACTATAATACATCTACCACAGTAGCACACGTAGACATATCGTTTTGTGGGATCAGCCGATGTTTATTTAGCAACCTAGAGGGTATTAGGAATCTGTACCCGCCTGTGTTGCGGCGGCAAGAAACTGTCACGATGAAATATTTGTCACAGTTACTATTGTTTGGTTTGTTAGGATTCAGGATTAGTCAGTACTTATTCAGTTGCGAAGAGCTTTGCAAGCCGACATAACAGCGGCCATGTCTGATGTTTTACTTATGTTTCACTTATTGTCGTTGTATTTAAATTGTACTATGCTTTTTCATCAGTAAGTACATTAACACTGTTGTAACACGATAAAAAAATCATTATAGGTCACACAAATTTTATTGTGGTTTTAATGAAATAAAAATTTATACCAACAATAAGAATATAAAAAATAGTGATATTATATATAAAGTATCTCCATATTTTTTGACCAAAACAAGTGGCATACTAACGCGTACATGCAATTATATTGCTATGTACGGAGAAGTAGGACAGAATGTTATTTATACCGCTCGCGAAAACATGACATGTACACATTGCTATATATCGTCTAAAGTGGAAACGTTTCTTTTTTATGGAATAGGAGGCAAACAAGCTAGTGGATAACCTGATGGTAAGTGATCACCGCCGCCTATGGACTCGCACAACACCAGAGAAATCGCGGGTGCGTTGCCGGCTTTTAGGGTATGTGTAAGCTCTCTTCGTGAAGTTTCCCAAGTAGTATCGGTCCGGCTACACCGCAGCCGTAAGTCGGTTCCACAAGATGGTCGTGCGGGGAAACTCTGCGTCCGCGTGTAACTCACCGTCAAAGCTCGCCATTCATCCAGATGGTGAGGATGGAATTTCAGTTTATGGCGCGTTGAACGGTGGTGCAATCCAGCAGCAGGTATTAATCCGAACAATTTCTTGAAACACTGCCCGTAGTTTCTTTTTGTAACGGAAAAATTTAAAGATATATTATTTTATTTTATATATATTCATTGTTAGAAATAGTGTTAATAAAGATTTTAATGTGATTTCATAACCTAGTGGATAATCCTAGGGGACCGGTACGAATATTTTACACATATCGTAATGAAACACCAAAGAGTATCTATTCGATTGATTTTAATAATAGATTATATTTGTAAATCCTTACTAATATTATAAACTTGAAAGTGAATTTATTTATTTGTTTGTTACGATTTCACGCCTAAACAGCTAAACCAATTGATATGAATCTGGGTACAAAGATAGATGGAAACCTGCTGGTAGACTACTTGTTCTTGCGAAAAACATATTGGAAGTGGGGTAAAAAGAGGAGTAAACTTTGTATGAAACTTTTTATTGCTTCGTCCGATTTGTTTGTTTTGAGAGAAGCCGTGGGTTAAATCTAGTATAATATAAAAAGTATAACAACTATCGTATTAGTTACACAGATACTTAATAGATGGCGCTCTACATGTTGATGGAAATTCCACGGAAATTTCTCTTTTTTATTAAAACTTCAATATCAAATTATTTATCTATTTTATATTGAACATGTACATAAGCTTTAAAATGCAGTTGTAATCATTACTTTTCACAAACAATTAAGGAAGGTATGGCGTTGTCACAAAAATACTTTTAGAGATATACTATTTCACTATTATTGCTAAAGTTTATACATCGTTACTAGTTGTGCCCCCGACTTCGTTCGCGTTAATATTGATTTTATTAAGTAAATCGGATGACAAAATAAAAAGTTTCACGCAAAAGTTTTCTCTATCTTTAGCCCATTTCTAATAAGTTTTCACGATAAAAAGTAGCCTATCACCGTCTCCAAGGTCACATCTATCTCTGTACCAAAATTCATCATAATCGATTTAGCGGTTGGGGTAACACACGTAACAAAGTAAAAAAGCGTAACAAACGAACTCCTTTTGCATTTATAATATTAATAAAGGTTATATTTTATACTGTAA
Source organism: Actias luna (assembly GCA_039707435.1). Taxonomy (NCBI): domain Eukaryota; kingdom Metazoa; phylum Arthropoda; class Insecta; order Lepidoptera; family Saturniidae; genus Actias; species Actias luna. The sequence continues at coordinate 6,442,682 of JAZHAC010000002.1, read as the reverse complement.
TTAATACAAACAAAACCGCAGACAATAGCTAGAGATATTAATACATAACAAAATACGAGAGGCGCGTGCATCAAACGACAATTTGATGTGGTCGGTCACCAGCTCATTGAGCTCGTTAAAGCGAACGTGACGTTACCAATTCCTAAAATTATGTGCGTTTATTATTGGTGTCATGGTGGATAGAAATAGGACGTAACATGCGCTAACCGTTCAATTAGTATTTCGGTGTTAAAACTCTGGCCAAAATCGTTTTTTAATAATACTATCCACATTTTCATTCACCTGATATACTTATTACGCCTCAGTCGCCTAAGACAACACACAGTTGGTCTAGCGATTAAACTAGTTGCCTCACCGCAACCACTGCGCCGAAGTAACGGTTTCGTTTCCCGCACAGAATAATCATTTGTGTAATCCAATTTATGTCTTTCACACGTGACATAGGCGAAATTGTCTACATAAGTAAATGCCGAAATATAACAGCCTTTCCGTGGCCCGATATACACTGGGTCAACCAGACACAAGATAAATAAAAAAAAGTGTTAGTCGCGTATCGCGTACAATTCCGGAACCATAGATAGACCTGAAATATTTTTATTACCCATACGTTCCTGTAAGTTAATCAGTACGATGTATTCTTAGTCTAATTATAAGAAATTACGAAATATGTTTAAAACCAGCAGTTTTTACGTTTTATTTCATACTAGTTATGTTCGCGACTTCGTTCGAGTGAAACTAAAAATTATTAGAAAATTTTTGCCCGTTTTTGCAAATTGTTTCTACAGTTTTGCTCCTATTGCTTATAGCGTGATATTATGTAGCCTAAATAAAGCCATCTTCAATAATTACTCTATGCTCTATTAATTATAAAACTATTTTTGTAATCCGACTAGTAGTTTTAAGATTAGCACGTTCAAACCAACAAACTTTTCCGCTTTATAATATACTAGCAATGTCCGCGACTCCGTTCATGTGGAACTAAAATTTTGATTAATAATTTAAATAAAAAAATGTTATATAGCCTATGTTACTCAGGGCTAATATAGCATTCAAAGGGTGCTATTTTTTTTTAATCGGTCCAGTAGTTCTTGAGTTTATTTGTTACAAACAAAAATACAAATCTTTTTACTTTATAATACTAAATATAGATAATGATTAACTGGCTGTATCTGCGGCTTCATTTAATCATTTTTGGCCGTTTTACTGTACAGCTTTGCTCCTATTGATGTAATGTTAAATAGCCTAAAGCTATCCTCAATCAATTACTCTATCAAATACAAAATGAATTTTAGAACTCCGATCGGTTGTTCTTAAGATTAGAGCGTTCAAAAAAAAACAAACAAAGAAACTTGTCCGCTTTATATTATTAATATAGATAATACACTTTGCAGAACAGGTTTTAAGAAAAGCTAATAAATAAGAGTTTGAATGGTAATAAATATTTTTTCTCTGTCATCCACTTAATATTAAATACATCACAAGTGTTTGAGCGAGTGAAGTAGGTACGCGTTAAGGGCATCTACCTACTTTAGTATGCGGAAACGCTCAGATTCGTTGATTGAATCTGTCTGCCGAGGTCGACGAGCTTCTTTTGATAACAAGTAGCATACCGAAGTGACACTATAAGAAAGAACACGGTGTAATTATTTCCTTTTCAAAACATAGAATTATTTACCCAATGAAGTGTAAGCAGGAAGTTAAATAAGTTACTATTATACTTATTACTATTGTCTGGTCACGGTCTATGCAGCTTATTTAAATAAGACGTTATAAATTTTTGTATATTGTATTTGACTTTACTATTGTATATTTTGGAGAATATGTTAAATACATATCTTTATGAGTGAAACTCCAGTGTGCGGGTGTTCTTAATTCTTCTCCTCACAAGCGGTTTGATCGGTTTCGATATTTTTTTATTGTGTACTATATTTATAAGGTTCTGGTATACGTATCTTATTTTATTTTTATTTCCCTCCAATTTATATATCATTTTTATTATTCTCACACATAAAAGCATGCAATCCTTAATTTTGATGATATGATAACGTTTTCCTACAAAAACCGCTGGTATATTAATTATATAATATTTTTAAACATACATAATCCACCCGTGAATTATTCTGTAAATATTGCTGATATTTTTTTATGTTTTTTTACTGCACTGATAGAAAAATCGCTAATCCAGGCTTCCAAGCGGTTGGATTGTACCCAAAATATGGCAACATAAATAAAAAAAAAAAAAACAAAATAACGGTTTTATTGCTATATATATATTATAACTTAATCAGGTATAGTTCTCTGCTGTCCGGCTTGATTAATGAATATAGAATATATATGTATACATTATTCATTAATATTACCCCTTAAACATTTTATTTCTCGTTCGTTATCGATTGTAGGAAAATACAAGTAGCTAGGGGCTCTGAGATCTAACTTCTTCACCGGGTGATTGCTTACGTAGTTCCTGCTCTGCGGCCAAATAAGCGATACAATGAACACTGAATGTTTTAAATCGTATTATGTCCTTTTTCTTAGCGCCATTTATTTCGTTAACACAATCGAATATTATGTCTATTCATCGACATATCAAGAAATTTCGACTTGTTAAACAATTTTATGAATGTAGCTAGAGTTAAATTTTAAACTTATAATTGAGTATTTTAGAATGCGATCGCTTCATTTTAAGCACTGTTTTTTTATTACTATTCAAAATGCATTTTAATTTATGAAATTTATATCAAATTAAAAGAAATGCATATTATAAAATGTCACGTTACTAACTTGAAGATTTTAAATATCTTATATCTATGATACAGTTTAATAGTTCGTGTACAAAAACCTAGAATAAACATGAATTTAGCCCCAGTGACCAATTTGAATGGAAAACTATGACTGTGTATTTAATTGTTTAACAACAAAGTACCTTTTTTACTTTGATAAATATGTTATGTTAAATAAATGTCAAATATCTACGTTATTAACCGATATTTTATAAAAATTCCAAAAAAATAAAATAAAGTGTCTATATAACATTGGATAATATTAAAAGAAAATAAACAAAACGTATGACCATGAAACTCAATTCCGAAATTGGTAATCAATTGGTGTAAATAAACGATACCAATCAAGATGTATATAACCGAGCCACAGTAACGTGTTCGGATATTTAATTAATAAATAATATATCATTGAACGAATGAAATAACGCTTCGATAGCTGGAAAATTACTTCAACTGATATATTAAATAATGACAATATCACAAAGTTTGTTAAATGTACATGAAAAAATTGTACATGCCTCATGTCTTAAATGTTATCTATAATGTTAGTGTAACATAGCAGTATCATATCAAACTTTTAGAATATTTTTAGGCGATGTAAGCTCATTGGTAATGTGTACGGACTCCGCGTCAAGGGATGTGAGTTCGAATCCACCTATAATGATCTTGAGTTTTCGCTGAAGGAAGACATCGTGGGGAAACCATAGCATGGTAGTATGGCTTTTTTCTAATGCCCGCCTAACTTCCTCAAGTTGAAAATCTGTCGCCAAATACCAATAGGTGTGTTTCCAGCAGTTGTACTTGAAAGCCAAACCCTCCACTGGTTTAGCGTGTTTATCAACTTAGGCCGTATCGTCACTTAAGATTAGGTGAAATTATGGCCATAACGCTAAAACCTTAACGCTTATATATATATATATATATATATATATATATATTATATATATATAATAACGTAGTAAATAATAGAATTAATAAAACTTCAAGATACAAAGATAATTTACTTTATAAAAACTAAGTTGTATTAAGTTCAAAACAATGTATATTATATTTCTGAAATAATAAACGAAGAGTAAGCTGAAAGTTTTAAAGTTATTTTTCTCCAAGTAATATTATTTTGTAGTTGTTATTATTTTTATAAAGATGTGATAACTATTGACATAACATTATTCGCGGTTATATTATATGGTTATTTAAATATTAAAAAATCTTACCATTTATGACGAACACGATGAGAAACGTAGCTATTATAATTAACCGTTGAGTGATATAAAACATTTCGAAAAAAAATCAATAAACAAACACAACAAAAGATTATAAAAATTCAAAATTAACACAAAGAATATTCCGCCTGTTTATTTAAATGCGCTCGGACCTTAATGACATTAATAGAAAGTTTTTTCAGGACATAAATGATACGTGCGTAGCGGACCACGTCTAACATATAATAGCATTAACGAACAGTTAACTTGTTTTGTTCCCGCGTTTCTGACACTGAGCTCGAAAAATCATACGCGTTACTGAAGTATACACAACCATCACGCTTATTTTTAGATGCCTTTGGGTACTCTCACTATGGAATGTTAATTTATGGTTTTCATAATCGTTTGAAGTTTGTTTAAAAATATTTGTTTTCCTTGATTTCATTGTATTATGCAAGTAGAGCGCGCATAATAACTTATATTATAAAAATAACGATTTACATTCTTAAGTTTTTGATTAATAGCAAAAAATTATAAAATAAAACTACAATAAAAATAACTTATGAACGGTTCCTGTTATTAGATTCATTGTTATTGTTCTTACTATGCCACGGGCTTTTAATTTGACACCCGCACTGTCGCACGCCACTTCTTCCGGACAGGCGGGTGCACTCCTGTCCAGGCAGTCGGGTGATTTCCCGGGCCACACAGCGACGCACGTACTTCTACCTATAGCTTCAACAACAGCAAGCCGGCCAACACATAGCCGTCGAGGAAATCATGCGGTATAACCACGAAACCTCGTTAAGTTTTAAATTATTGCATATCCATATTCTTGTATAGTTTTAAGTTGCGGCATATCCATTTCCTTGTATAGCTTTAAGTTGCAGCATACTCTTCTGTCCACGTATAGTTTTATGAACGTAAAGATTTAAATTGCAGCTACTAAAGTAAGCGTTAGATATAAAGTAGAAATACGTATAATATTACGTTAGGTAAGAATGTATAGGTGCCGCTATATTCGATTAAAAACTATGTAAAAACTTATATCCCCTCTATTATAATTACAACCCATTTCTTGTAAGATGTTTGAAAAAACATACAAAATAAAGTGTCCTGTAGCAATTTTCAGAATGTTTTATCTTATCTTATACCAAAATTCATCATTATCGATTCATCGGTTAAGGCATGAAAGTGTAACCAGGAAACAAAAAAAACTCATTTTCACATTTACCATAAAGCGAAACAAACTTTTTTTCGGATTTATAATATTAATAAAATATAATGAAAATAAATATATTACGATAAAATGCAAGTACATTTGATGATTCAACATTTAAATAAAAAAACGTCGAAAGAAGCATATCTAAAACATTTTATAAATTTTTGCAGTTTCCACGTCCCGCTTTTTTTGTTACACAAAATATAATCTCTTCTCCCTCATCTGCCAATCAGTTTTACCAGTATTCTTTTGGTAATGAGATGATTTTATTTTTGAGAAATAACCATCTTCCGCAAACCCCTAAGGGATGTAACTATAGCAATGAACAAGCATTGTATTGTATTTTTCTTTCCAGTGCAGTATTTAGGTTTACAATTTTAACCATTGATTAAATGTACGCATATGTCTCAAAGGAACCAAACTGCAAACTTAAAACGATAGAATTATTGTGAAATTGTGAATTTTTATCGAAGCATTTTTTTTATTATATATAAGTATAGCATAATAGGCACAACGTCATCTTATGTTAAAGGACACTATATTCCAAGATAGTGTAATGACAAGCATTATAGGTAAACATATTTTCAAGTGATGTTGCCGGAATATCCTTATAGATACTTGGCGAAATATTTTCAACTTAAGGATGGTAACCAGCCAAGTGGGCATTAGAAAATACACTCCCTACCTTTACATAAATTAACAGATAATTTACGTTGGAAACTAATCTCATTACTAAATTACGTTCATTTAGAATATATGTTGTTATCTTCTTAGTCTACATAAGGTTTATTAAACGAAAGCTCAGATTTGTAGATTTTCACTTCACTTTTTTTCCAATTGTCCACCTTCATTATACCTTGAACTAATACTAAATATAAGTAGTTAGAATTTAAAGAGAATGTGTTAAAACGGAGAAGTGTACTGTTGAAATTTACTACTTTAACTTGTGAAAGCAAAAATATAGATTATTTTCACGATTAAATAGTCAACTGTCAAAAGATGGTATAATAATAATGTTCACTTTATTCAGTTTGGGCTACAAAATTAATATGCAAATTAAGATAAAAATTCTGTATATAACTCGATGTGTCTGTCTTTAGCAAGTACTAAAGCTGTTTATATACATAACTAGCGGTGTCCGCGACTTCCTTTGTGTAGAACTAAAATATGAATACATTTTATATAGAAACTGGCTAGATTTTACGTGCGGCTTTGCTCGCGTTAATATTGATTTTGTCAAACAAATCGGATGAGGCAATAAAAAGTTTCATACAAAGTTTATCCCTCTCTTCACCCCACTTCCAATAAGGTTTTCAATAGAAAAAGTAGCCTATCAAGAAGTTTATCCTTGTCTTTTTTTATGAATATTGTGATGAAATGATATCATGGTGCTTGGGGTTTTTCTACTACCCGTCTGGCTAGCTACCACCTTCAAGTTAAAAATCTACGGTCAAATATCTATAGACATGTTCCGGCAGTTGCATTTGATTTCTTGTTCCCCCACTAAGCTTAGAGTGTCGACAAGCTTGGGTCACATTATCACTTAACATCAGGTGAGTTTGCCACCATGGCGCTAAAACATAATCTAAAAAAAAAAACAAATGAATCATTAATTTTATTTCGAATGAATACGAATAAAGAGAATTTACTAACATTGATAAATTTAATAAAATTTCAGAAATTTTAGAAAAACAACCTCAAGTTAACATAACATATTAATTCAGTGTTATTAAATCTTTTAAATTTATATTCTATAGTGAGACGTAGTAGTTTAAAGAAGTAAAAAATAAAATAGGCCAAAATAGGTTATTTAAAATCCGTTCCTGTTTTTGAACACTTAAATAAATCGCTTCTTGTTACAGAAAAGAACAGCAGCGGGAAGGGATAACGTTTTTGTGTTATATAAAGGGTTACAAAAGCGGCAACGTTGCTTAATCATCTGTTTGAAATGTTCGCTTTAATGGATTAATCGCGATCAAACACTGCCGAATTTACGGCTGATGCGTAAGAAGCCATAATTCTTACAAATATACTATATAAGAAGCTTTGTAAACTTCATAGCAAAGTTAGCAGTATGTAATCAACGCGTTGTTGTTCAAACAGTTCCATTTACAAACTGAAAGAGATGATACAAGAGGTTAGAATACTATCTACTAACTAACCAATTAAATGTTCCTTTTGTTAAGCTACTCTACACAGAATAACTTTTGAGTACCCTGGGTTTCATTTTGTACCGATTCAAAGATATATTCTTCTTTGAATAGGTACAAAATAGAATTACAAGTTACAATTTACGTTTATAAAGAAATAATACTTAGAAAGGAAATAATTTAATCAATACTGATGAATAAAATCAATTTATTCTATATTGTGCATTTTTTTTAATATTAATTAATCAAGACTACAATTTAAAAAAAGGATGCACAAGCACAAGGACAAGGAAGAGTCTGCAGAGAATACAAAAAGAGAAAAATACACCAAATCTTCTTACATTCAAGGACTATTCTTTTATATTAGAAATATTAGTATAAGTAGGATGGCCTAGTGCTCGCTAAATCAATTTCATGTTGACCTCATTACATATATTATAAATAAAATACAAAAGGACAGAAAATTCACTCCCAATAGAATATATAATCATTTATATTATATATTTCACATATGCCAGCTAAAAATAAATTTCTAGTTAACGTAAAACAAGCTCTATATATATATATATTAAAAAAATACATTCTATGAAAATTTCTAAGTATAGCTTAATAAAATTATATCATTTCTTTCAATTTAACGATATAACCTGATATTCGTTATTTCTAAATGTGGTGAATAACATTTGTTGTATTACACCAAAGTAATTTAACTTATTACGTGCGTACATATTTAGGCACACATACAGTTTTTTAATTATATTTTATTATTAGCTTTGCTTTGCTTGCCTTTTGAAGTTACTTTCCTAAAATTAACTAAATGATCGGCTGCTGCTAAAATAATGTTTTTTTAATAAGCATGATCGATTGCGTCGTTTTTATTATAATCTACAACGAGATACTTATGTTATTTACAGACCTAACTACTCACTCCTACTTGAAGAATATATTTGTATATTGTAATCCTGACAGGTATCAAGAATAATCCTATTAGAATAAAAGATAAAACAGTAACATCCTAATGGAGTAGTACCGTGTAAGTTCGATCCTTATTACAAAAACCTTTTGGAGAGGAAAACAATTTTCCCGTTCAGGAGACTATTCCAACCTCCTCCTCCCTAATTGTAGGTAAACGCTGCAGGGGATGGCCAAACATTATCAGCGAGCCCTTGTTACCTTTTGTACTATTACAGTAACAATTTAGTTCTGTTAAGGAATTATAAAGATTTTTATTTTCTAAAATATATATTTTTATTATGCTATGGAACTTTATTATCTTAAACAGTAAGAAAAGATGCATGCAAAGGATGTTTTTGTATAGTTTTATAAATATAACTTTAATAAGATTTTTCCTGTTTAGTAAAATTTATCAATTTCAACTGTATCGAATACACGTTTAAAAAGTTTAAGAATTGTACTGTGAAAAATTTTGAGATATAATACACTAGCCGTACCCACGACTTCGTCGGCCAGGATGCTTAAGAGATAAATGTATATATGATATCGCAAATTTCTCTGTATAGACCAACCCGACCATACATTGTTTTATTATATCTGAGAATTTTAAAGCGATCATAACTCAGGTGGTAGTATATACGGACACCCCATCTAGGGGCATGAGTTAGATTACACCTACAAAGAACTGGAGCTTTCGGTGAAGGACAAAACCGTGATGATACCATAGACATGATGGTATGGATTTTTCTAATGGCCGCCTGCCTAGCTAATACCCTCAAGTTGAAAATTTCCCACCTATATAGTTGTGTTCCAGCAGTTGCACTTGAGAGCCAGTCCCTCCACTAGGCTTAGCGTGTTCACTATCTTGGGCCACATCGTCACTTAGTATCAGGTAAGATTGTGGCCTTAACGCTAAATCTTAACTTTAAAACAGTCATCATTTTAGATGAAATCTCCCAGATGGCTTGACTTTTCCGACATTCTGAAAAGTATTCGTCAGTTTGCAGAAAACGTTAACAAATTTTTGACCGAAACCTTCCTCATGAATAAATCTGTCTATTGGTGAAAGCCGCACGAAAATCCGTTCAGTAGTTTTTAACTATATCACGAACAAATAGACAGACGCTTGTTTTATAATATGTAGTGATAGTGCCACAATACAAAGCAGTCTCTTTAAGGAATATATAAAGAAAATTGAACCATCAGCTTCGTTTCCACGTCTATTTATTATCTTACGAATCGAGATTGTTGTCTTGAAATATGAGTATAAATAATACAAGGGATCTGATAAGTAAAAATAGACAACGCGCTGGACTAATATAATTATTTATTTATTTACTCATTGGAAATCCAACAGCGTACATATACATAGTTAGCGTACATATTTAAAAAACACAAGGCCATAATAGGATTATACAAATTTTAGTAGTATAGTCACTATAAAATGAAATGTGGCAAACTAATATAAATAAAAATAAAACTAAAAATGAAAATAAACAGACAAGTTATACAGTATTAAATATATAAGAATCATGGCGCGTGATGTTTGCGTGCGTGTGTGGGTATTTTTGAATGACTTTGCATGTGAAATGTATGTTTATAGTCTAGAGTCGAATTCGATTCGATTCGTGAATTCGATCTTAAATGCTTTTCTGCTATACTGAAATATATGTACATGACTGTACATTGCATTGTAATTGCGAGCAAGGCGACTCACTACCGAGTTTTGTGCATAGTTGGTATTTGCAAATGGAACATCAAAAAGTTGTGTATTGTGTGTGCGATACTTGGGTGTCCCCTTGACCTGGTATTTGTTATCCATGCTATTTGTAGTACAGGAGTGATATGTTAAAAATAGAAAAAGATTACTTCTATATTACGTCACAATAACTTCATTCCATATCTGTTCTAGGTAATTGTTGTGTAAATTGTAAATTAAATAATATGTAAGTCTTATTCTGTGAAATTAATACTATTCTTGTTAGTAATAAACAATATTACCAAATCTTACTCTAAAAATGATCTATATAAACGCTTTTGCGTTTATATAGCTAAATTGTTAGTTTCAAGCGTAAGTAATTAATATCCATGAACATATATCGGTGGTTTAGTTAATATCATATGAGTATTGCTTTGTGTGATAGCTGGTGAGAGTATTTAAGGTAACCTCCTCCCATACTATGATATAACTCTTAGGTCTTGAAAAAAAAAAAGATTTATTTAATAATATTTCCGTAAAAATATCATATCAAATAAATTGAATACATAAAGGTTTTTTCAATATAAGGGAATTTTAGACAATCTTATGTACTTGTATATTATATTCTACGTATATATCTCAGACATTATTCCTGATTTTAACCTATGAATTTCGAATATAATTTAATATTCACCGGGTAATACACATTACTATGATACTTAATTGAATTTAACTTACAAAAGGGAACAGGTTAGTGTTTGGAATCTCGCTTCAGTTCTTGAGAATTTTCACTTTAATACCGTCTCTAGGGTACTGGTCTTTATTATGAAAATTAATTAGAACTTGTTGAATATGTTTTAGACTTAGCCCTAACATATTCTCCTTGAAACTTGATTATTTATGATACCTACCCTTATTTTATTTAGTAAAGACTGTCGGTTGAAAAGTGAAATAAGAATTAAAAAATAATAGGAAAAGATTAGGTTAGAGATCATGGTTTTCAGTAATAGTAAAGCTTCAATGTTTTAATTTTTTTGGATATCACGTCGGTAGAATGGACTTTGAATATTACAATGTTCTTAAAATTTCCGTTGAAGAAAAATATCGTGATCAAACTATAGCATGGTGAAAGGGCATTATTTGCTAGCTCTACTTCAACTTGAGATTCACTCCTCCAAATAAGTTTAGTGTGTATTATGCATGCTGGTAGGGCTTTTTTAATACCCGCCTGGCTAGCTACCACCCTCAAGTTAAAAATCTGCTGCCAAATATCTATAGTTGTGTTCCGGCAGTTGCACTTGAGAACCAGTACCTCTACTAAGATTAGCGTGTCCACCATCTTGGGCCACATCGGCACTTAACATCAGGTGTGATTGCGCTTCTTATCTTAGATCCTTGAGTAAGATTCTTAGCTTAAACAAAATAAAATAATAGTGGATTTTGAAAAAATAAACAATCGTAACATCGTCGTAACAATCTTGTCTACTTTTTTATTGTTTACCGTGATCTACTACATTGAAGCTGTCTACTGACATTTTTTATTGAAAAAAAAGCAATATTTATCAATGTAAATTGTGTCACAATAAACGCTTTCATATTTTGTTCATTCGTTATTAAATTTTCCGTTTTAATGTACGTCCAGTAATCTCATTTCGTTCAGCATAAATTAATGATAGAAGATTATTAGGTTTACCCCGATTACGAACTCGTAAGTACTTTTTACCTTCGTCTAATAGATATTACTATTGGAATCAATTTCCTTATACCGTTTGTCCCTGATTAAATTTGAAATCACCCGTCCTCTTTTATTGCCGGAACTAAAATAGTAACACCTGTGGGCGAGTGCCTTTCGACTGAATGACGTCATCAAACCGTTATAATGGTTGCTTCAGGCTAATAAGTTCTTACTGGACCCTAGTAACGATAATGTTTATACTAATTACTTGAATACCGCATATTTTTAAATTTACAATAGCATTACTTCTAATGTGAGTACTAATTTTACACCACAAAACTACTAACTATACTAATGTCAAATAAATTCAATATTTTGTTACTCTTCAATATTTAAAGAAAGTTTGAACAAAATTTGGCCTTTTTATGTGTATATAAAAACTATATATTTACTGTACTACTGTGATAATAAAAAAGGTGTTATCATGTTTATTTCCGAATTAGAAGATTTAATGTGCTGTATGTATGTGTGTATTTTACTTTTTGAACATGTTTAAAAGTTAATTTTGTATACTGTATAAATACTGTTTTATGTGTATATAAACTAAATTTATGCAAAACCTTTCTTATTATGAGTGTTCCTTCAGCAATACAACTTGGCAACGATTCTTATAGTTAGTTCCATCCTTTTCAATTTAGGCTAATGACACAATGAGTAAAGCAAGCTGTCTATCCCTTAGTTCATTAATATTTGTAAAACATTAAAATTAGATACAAAAATATATAATTCTTGACATACGCTTAATAATATTGGTTTTAAATGCTTATACAATTTTATAACTAATAAGATTTAACAGTTTTTATTTATAACTTTATATGTTAGTTAATATATATTCATAATACTTTAGCACTATCAATATTAATTCCATCAACAGACAAGTTCGATATCTGTTACTTCGTTTGTTATGTTTGTTAATCGCTTACTATCAGGAAGGCGTAGGATATACCTAATGGGTTGGTGAAGGTGGAGATCTAAATAACTAATTTTTTCTGGATCCGAGATAATCGCGAATTACTGTTATTTTCTTATATTTGTTAATATAGTTTTTAATTGGATGATAATTTTAGTGTCAGTAATTATATATAAAGTGAGTCCGGTTACCTTTTATTTTATGCTTAAACAATCTAAATTCAAACACCATTAATAAAGAAATTAATAATATAAAACCAAGTTATCTAATTTTGCCACAACCGAATATTGAATGTATACTCAAGTTAACCCCTTATTTAGGCCAGTTGTTTAGTTTTCCTGCTCCTTAGATATTTAACATAGAATAAATTTAGGTTGAGTGAGGACAATTATTGAATTTTATGTCTTCAGGATATGTTTAATCATGAAATTTAGGTATTTTGAATATTTTCAAATAATCATTAAAAAGAATAAGTCAAAGGTTTTTTAAAATAAAACAAATTAAAAAGCTGTATTCCTAATATTAACTTCTGTACCATGTTACATTTTCAGAAAATGTTATTCAAATAAGAAAAACTTTTAAAAAATTATATATATAATCAACACTCGACATAATTATTCAAATAGAAACAACCGTATACAATGGATTGAGTACACTTTCTGTAGTGAGAAGCATAAAATAAAGAACAACTGAAACCAATTAGAGATAAGTATCAATTTCAAAAATTGCAAAATTTAATACATAAAAAAGTAACATCACTAATCACACATAATAGACATAATCACAAACCACAAACAATGTTTTAATGAAGATCGTTTTATATATTAAGTCAGTTTGGGTGGACAAGAGAGAGGAACTTCTTAGCAATCCATGGATTCACCGTGTTGGTGAAGGGTCCATCGTGTTACAGAGAAATAAATTCCGATTTGATCCCGGAAAAAAAGTTTACTATATTCATTGTACGCATATCATGTATGAATGAACGGAGCAACTGTAGTAAGTTATTGTGCTTAAACTAATAAATAGATTAATTATATAAGTTCTGAGTTTTTCTTATCCAGATATTTAGATCTGTACGACGCCTCTTTACGTTATATATGTTGATTATACTCATTCAGAATACCGGTGTTAGTTTCTTTTTTTAGTTGAAATAACTCTAAATTGTATGGTACACTAAACAATAGCTTATAAACTATTAATTTTATAGGTATTTTTTACATTCTTTCATTTTCTGCACACACAAATCATACATTTTTAATATTCACAATGTGGGGTCTAATTATTTCCTAGACGACTGTTTTCAACAGTTATGGGAATCAAGCACAGGAAAACTCTCGATATTATTTTTTACACCGTGTAATTGTGATTTTAGAGTTTTGTTAGCAGGAGCACGTGTGCCATGATGGTTAATGAATAAAAAAGAACCATTTTTATCTAATATGACTGTTATTTTCGAGTGAAGATTGCTGACTTGTTATAAGGTGTCTCTGTGGGCTGACAATGACAGTGCTTGTTCTTTGTTATTGTATTATCGTATTATTGCCTAATACAATTTAACAGATGTCTTATATTTCAATTTTGATATAATAATATAATCTAAGATCCATTATATTGATCTGCTACTCTGACCAGATATCGTTCAATCTAACAAAAGTAGCTTCAAGAATAAGATTACTTGTATTGATAAAAATAAATTATTATATAATTTCATAAAAAAAAGACACGTTAAAATCACATTACTTTATTGTAATGATACCAACTCAAGTAGGTTCAACGTTCAACGCCTAGCACTTATTGTTCTTGTATACTGATTGTAGTACGTCGGCAGTAGGTATATAGATAAAGCATATTATATATTAATTCCAGAAATGAAGAAGTTGGCTTAAGTTTTGTAGTGGGTACAGTTGCCATTATGTTGTAAAGAATTCAAACAAGTGTTTGGTAATTCATTGTATTTGGAACACAAGTTACTAGTCTCTGGATGATATTCAGTCTAATAAACAGACTGTATTTAAAAACACAAATAAGATAAAAAAGCACTATGGATGGTTGGGTAATCCACATTTTGTTTGACATATTAAAATCAGTCTTATTACTTGAGCATAAGATACGTAATTCAAATGAAAACATCAAAACTTGTCAACTTTTTCTGCAACTCATATGGTTCACAATGGAATTGACTTAGTTTCACTATATTACTATATAATAATTTATACAATTTCTAAGCAAAAAAGGGTAAATTATTTCACTAAACAAATAAATACCAACTAAAATTATAAATTATTTCTGATGAACACATTTTAATTAATTAATACTCAGTCGTAGCAAAAATTAATAATATCAATTATTCAGATATTGAAATATGTAACATTGGAATTTATAATGTCCAAATTAATCAACGCGAATTATATTATTTTGCTTGAACATGGTTCATATTATGGTATAAAAAATTTAGTCGAGGAAAAATTAAACTTATTTCCTTTCTACTCTTAATTAGTCTTAAAAGTTGTTGACTTATTTCGTAGGTTAGTTATTTTTCCTTCTATTTATAATTTCTAGTTTGTATTTATTTCTTTTTACATTTGAATACAAAAGAGGTTCTATTTTGAACGGGACAATATAGGAAAATGTTTGTTAAGCCATTGTACTCCTTTTTTTGGGTGTTACCATAATGGTGAAAAGTAAATTTTATCAAAATCGTAATTATTTCGTTTTCCACCTACACCAACGATAGTTTCTCACCTTAAAAAATGAAAAACCTTTATCTGATGTATTATTTCCACTTTATGGCTCGTATTCTTATCACTATATTCAAGAATGTACTTAGTAGAATACTCTACCAAAATATTTGTTGTAATTTTCTTTTTAAAAGGTCCTGTAAAATCTACAAACATCCACTTGATTACAATCTTCTTATTTGATAATAATCATGACTTCGAAATGACCACACAATATAAAATGAGGTTCAGATCCATTTGCAAAGTCACAATAAAGAAATAGCAGAATTATTTACATAGTATAACATTATTAAATAATTATATTTACTTCAATTGATTTCAACATTAATAAGTTTACTTACAGTAACTTTTAATAAATCTCATAATTGTTTAGCTTATTGTAACACCACCCTAATTACCTATTGCCCAAGACTCGCAAAGCGCCCAAAGTTGCACCTATAAAGTAGCAATAAATAGTTCGCAGAGTAGCAATTCTCCATCGCAGTTGACTGTTGCGACTCTAAGAACTACGAATTTTGTTTTGTACAATTTGGTGTCAAGATATTTTCAGCGCTATTTCCTTTTTGTCTGTGAGTTAATAATAAAAACATCTTACATATTTTAATAAAATCAAATATTAGGTAGTTATTTATGGCCGTTATAAAATTCTATTACTGATAACAATATGAAATATCAACTATCTTATGTTAATCTCTGAGGAAACTTTGTATTCTTGAAACTCCAATATAAGATCATTTAATAACATTTTTTCTCAGTCTAACTTCTTTAGACACGTCGAGGAAAATGTAGTATAGCACAACTAAAACAAAAGGTTACCATACGTCACGTTCGCCTGTCATAGCTACAAATGTATCTCTGAGTGAATATATTACTATGTGCTACATGTGTTGATAATCCTATTATATCAAATTAAAGGTTTTTTATAATTCAAACGAAAAGAAAAAGAAAAAGAGTTTTTTCTAACGAGTTTTTTTTTCTTTTACACAAAATTCATTCATACTACATATTCTACATATCTTATAAAACTATGTATATGCAATTTAAAGTATTTTAACTTCTAACGATTATATAAAGATACACGCATATTTTTTGTATTTCTATAGTGTTATTACTTTACTAATGCATTCAACAAATATACATGAATACATTTATATAACTTAACCTTGTAACACTAACTGTACCTGAGACTTTATTAATTAATCTCACGGTGTTATTCAAATTAAAATAACTTTTGATAGAGTAAACTCATTAATAAAAGAAACATTAAATGTTACTCGAGGATGCATTATGCATTATGATTTCCTTGGTGTAGTTTTATCATAAACGTTGTATTTAAACGGTGTTGCATGCACAAGCAAACAGACAGTCATTTCTAAAAATGATATGAATGTGTGTTATTATTTATTCTAAGTCCAGTTAAATTTACATTCTTAGTATATGTATATATTCATATTTTTTTAAATATTAATACGCGTGTATACGGGCTTATTTTTAAATTTAATTTGAATGATGGGAAACATGAGCCGTGGTTAAAAGAGTACCTTTACAAAAACATCCCTCGTGTACAGACTGGTCTACGTGTACAATGATTGATTGAAGTGCTCGTGAAAAATAAGCAAAACTAAGCCATTTCCCTATAGCGAGTAGACCGGTCCAGCGCGGCTCGTGGCGACATAAAATTGCTTTTAGATTAAAAGCCACACTGACGAACATGACCGGCTGACGGGTGTCCCGAGGGATTCTGATGTGAATATTTCTACCGCTGTCCCAAAGGCGCATCGCAACACTTTATTTGTTTAATAAAACAACTTCGGCAGAAAAACAAACTAAAATAATATTACTTTTGTAACGATCGTGGACTTTTTATATCAATGTGATAATTTACGACATGTATAGGTATAGCTTTCTTATCAAATTTGTATTTCTTAATAGACATCCTTACTAATAATATATATGCGAAAGTGAATTGGTTTGTTGGTTTGTTACGCTTTTACAACCGCTGAATCAATTATGAGGAATTTTAGTATTGAGATAGATGGAACCCCGGAGATGGTGAAAGTATAGTTTTTCTCACCAAAAACTTATAGAAACTTATAGAGGAATAAACTTTGTACAAAACTTTTTTATTGCGTCAACCGATTTGCTCCATATTTTAAAGAATTATAATTTAATCAATATTAACGCGAGCGAAACCGCGGGTAAAAGGTAGTTAAAATATATAGGTAATACGACGTGTGGATAATAATAATTAAATTATATGACGAATAAACTAGTTGAATTTGAAATT
Source organism: Actias luna (assembly GCA_039707435.1). Taxonomy (NCBI): domain Eukaryota; kingdom Metazoa; phylum Arthropoda; class Insecta; order Lepidoptera; family Saturniidae; genus Actias; species Actias luna. The sequence goes on along the minus strand of JAZHAC010000002.1, from coordinate 6,425,005 downwards.
CTTACCACTCATTATTAACAAATAAAGAGATACCGATTTCCAAAATAACACGTGTTTTTACTGTGGAGGTAAACTTTAGCACAGATGTTTCCATGTTATTACCACCTTCGCGGCTAGGGGAGTCTCAAATCTGAAATCAATACGAATTGCTATTAAAGCAAACCGCATACTATGATATTATAGTAATATAGTAAGATACCATAACATAGTAAGTCTAATATACAAGTGATGGAAGGTTTATAACTTTTTTAAAGAGCTATTTGTGGTGAATAAATAAAATAAATCTTCTGATAATAAGTTACTTGTGTTTATGTATCGGATGTTTAACAGAATCTGGTTATGTACAAGAATTGTGCAGAAGAACAATATTTTTTAATATTTTTCTCGAGTAATATTTTCTTTAAGAATCAGTAATTAAACATATATGTGTGCCTGTGCACAATATCCAAAATATGGATATATAAAATTAAACAACTAAAACAGTTAATAAATGATTTAAGATGGCCAAATATCTGATTAGTCAACCAAAGCACAAATATGTAATGTGCTCAAGGATAGCATAAAAACTCTTTGGATGAATGACAAAGATATATAAGGTTCATGGGGATGGGTTAAAAAACAGTATTAGAGTGTAGCGATTTACATCCACTTATATTTATTTATAATTATATATCCTTTACATTTTATATTTTTAATAATGTCAACTATCGAACAAAGAAAACTACATTAAGTTTGTCCATGAAGTTCTTTTACTACATATTATTAAATTGCAATCTCAATTCCGGAGGAACATTTTCGTTTTAAAATGTATTTTTATTGTATGTCAATCCGTAATGTTAGTAATCGACATTTGAAATTTTATCAAATTCTATCTAGTAACTTTAGAATGATGTCGTACAATGGGATACACGGATAAACAAAAATCAATATTTTGGGTTTCTATACCGATAGCAACATATACCTGCATTAAAAATATTAAAATATATTTGGCCTATAGATATGGCTCATATATACTTTTATTACATATTATGCACAATATTGTTGACAAAATATATGAATAATCAAGAATAACCTTAAAATCAACGTTGAAGTACTACAATATATGCTATATTCTTTATAAATTAGATAAATCGTATAAATGGATAGATATCAAGGAAAAAAGGTGAGATATATGGTAGTAAGTTATACGACATGTTGTTTTTCAGCAATAAATATGGAACGCTATTTCATTTGAAATTATGAGCACCATCTTCCACGCTCTTCTTTGTAAAAATAATAACATTAATCACAAAGTAATATAATTGGAAAGATTCGCGATGTTTTATTTATTAAAAAATCATTTATCCTTCAGTATACGCGTACACAGGGTCGTCAAAGAAATATGGTCAGATGGATAAAATATTCGCTCAGTATATCTAGATAAGTTGCGGGTTTGAAGAGGGTTGACCAACAAAAATAAGGTATTACGTGCATACATACGTGTTTGACAAATTTACTTCAAGTTTGGCAATTCAGTTTTCTCTATATTCGATAAATTAGCTATCGTTTTCCTATTACGAACCTACTTCTCGAAATCTATACTAAACATAATAAAGATGAAGAGTTTTATTTGAACGCGTTTATCTCAAAAACTACCAGTCTGATGTAAAAACTCTTTATGATTTGATGATGATGATGACAGCCTAATTATAACGGATGATTATATGCTTTTTATTATCGTATCTAAGGCCCATAGATGCAAAGCAAAAAAATACTTAGCAAGAAGAATTTAATAGTGCAAACAAGCGATGAGATGCAACGCGGTGAATCAAAGGGATATAGAAAAGGACAATGAATATTATAAATGTCTGGGTTTCTAGGCGGGGTAATTATTTGAATTTCGTATTTACTTTGGTCTTATGATACTTTTAAAATATCAATTAATGAAGAAAATAAGCTGCCTGTATATAATTATAAAAACCATCATTCGAGCGTTTTTCTGAATCAGATTTGGAAAGTGAAAAAAAAATTCATAATTTTAGTCCTGATTTAAGTACCAACATGCCTAGAAACAAATAGAATTACAGATTTATTATTAAATATATACTTGGTCAGTTTAATGTTATAAGAAATCTTCGCAAATTTGAGAAACTTAATAAAATCTTTTTAAATTTATAAACACTCAGATGAAATTGACACAATGCCTATTACTTGTAAAATTAATATTTATAACATTGTATTGTAGGCCAACAGCAAATAAATAGTTTTGATTTTTGTTAGTAAATAGATTGTTATTTTGATTTAAAAAATATTAAGATATATACACTTATTTCCTTATAAATTGTATTAATAATAAAGTCATTAGCGCTTATGAAAAGTCCTAAGTAAATATTTTTCGCTAGCTATATTGATTCCATTATCAATTCTCAGCATGTTCAGAATTCGCGAGTCAAGTTTTACGCACAGCTGTTTGGAATATACCACGACCCAACCCTGTGCTATTTTTCTTCCCCAGCGGTGTTGTGTATGAGCGGTTGAACTTCAAAGTTTAACATTGTCTACAGCTTTATATGGCTTTTTATTTTAGTTAGTTTTTAAATTTTATTAAAATTTTATCACAATATAATTACAATGGTGCGTAATAAACCAAGGATTTGGAGTAAGAAATATGTACAGTAAAAAGAGATGTACTGATTGATTTTTGAACTGAATTATTTATCTTCGTACACTTTGGTTTCGGTGACCCTTCACTACACTAACTACAATAATTGTCCCGATGAATGTTATGGAAACCTTGTATTTTTTTGGTACTCTAAAGAGGTGTAGCGTATGTTTAGTCTCATCTTATGCTCATTGATGATGTGAAATAAGGTAATAACTTGCTAAACTTTGTGGAGAAACTAACCTTCAAGTGCAACTGCCGGAATTTACGTATAGGTGTTTAGCAACAGATTTTTAATTTTAGTATGGTAGCTAGCCATACCACACCAAGGTTTTGTCAGAATGACATCCTTTGAAGAAAATTTAGACTCATTGCTAAGATTGAACTCATGTTGATTGATACGTTTGTCATATATGTTAGCACTGAACCAACACTCTTTTAAATTATATATAAATGAAATGATTTCTAGGTTAAAAATATCTATGGCTTAAAACCTGTTTATAAATATGTTTATAATTATTTGCACATATTACGAATATTGACACAAGCCTCATGTCAAAGGACAATTCTTATTGTAAATATACAATAAATAACAATACCATTGTTGCATGAACTGAATAACACAGTTAAGTTGTATTCAAGCAGCGTGTTCAAAGGAAACACATTTGCATCTTTATTGTTCGAAAGAAGTTTGATTTAAAAAACTATTCAACACTGATGAACGACTACAGCGCTAACTTTCTAAATGAATTACTAAATAATAATTACTTAAGTTTTATTTTCTGAAGTCTAGTAAAATCTATTTATACAAAAAGTAAAACCTGTAGCTGGTGAACTTTTGCACAATAATTCAAAAACAATTATATTTCCTGAAAATAGATTGAAATAAACATAAACAATTACTACAAATGTGACATAAAATATATACAAACCTAATTTTTTTACAAATGCGGGGTAGTGTGGGTCTGTACCCGATTGAGCGCAACCATCACAAATATGATACACAGTGTCATAGTCATTCTTTTTTTTGTCGCAGTTCGAGATTATTCGATATATATCAAGCTGGCTTGTATTATTTTTTTAATAGTTAATAGGTTTAGCGTAATGGCTACAAGCTCACCTGATGTTAGGTAACGATATAGCTCTAGATGGTGGACACAGTAAGTCTAGTGGAGGGTCTGGCTCACAAATATAACTGCTGGAACATACCTATAGCTACATAGCAGCAGATTTTCAACTTGAGGGTGATAGCTAGCCAAGCGGGCATTAGAAGAAGCCAATATCACCGTGCTATGGTTTCATCACGATGTTTTCCTTCACCGGAAGCTGAAGCTCATTGTAGGTGAATTCGAACTCACGTCGTTTGACGCGACGTCCGTACACAATACCAACTAAGCTATCATCGCTACATTTGATTCAAAACTCTCGTAAGAACTCTGTATTAATATTTATTAAATGGCAGAGATTTTTAAATACTATTTTTAATAATATCCTTCACAGGAAAAGGTGATAGTGAATGATCATTATTAAGCTTTAGACATAGAATGAGAGATGGTTGCAACCTAATAAACACCGCATCAACCGTCCGGCACGTAATCAATACCACACAAATCCTTGTTAATGATCCTTGTATAAGATAAATAGTTCCTGCCGGACAAGATTTATCGTCGGCTTCCGCGATGATTCAACTGATAACAAACATAATGAGTGTCCTTGATTGTTGCTCCAGGAGGGCATCTCCTGTGTACTTCATTAATTCTGTTTTTAGATTATAAAGTTTAAGGTGAACTATATTTAGCTTATACTTACAATTTTCTTAGCTCAAGATAAAATATCAAATGAATTTTTTATAGTGAATAATTATATAGCAATACTATTAAAATAATAATTCAAAAAGCACTTATTTTTTATTTTCCATGTAGTAATTCGTTTTTCGAAATGACTGACCGAATTTGATTAAAACTTTGTATTTAAATAATATTTTACATTCTAAGCTTGTATATATAGCAAGCTTTTTGAGCAAGCCCGAGCTTGGTCACTCGGATATTAAAATAAATAGAAAGTAACATATCCAATTAGAATAAAATATTGTTTCAAACAATGTATAATTTGAGTTGTTTCTGAAGTTATGTTTAATTTTATCTCATAAATTGCCTGCCCATTGGTGAAATTATAACGCCTACAAATAAATGTCCAACTTTTTTGAATATATCTTATTAATATTAACAAGTGGAAAAGTTTGTTTGTTTGAAAGCGCTAAACATGGAAAATGCCATTCGCATTAAATAAAAACTTTTTGCATTTGATAGAGTAATCATTGAGGCTGACTTTAGATTATTTAACATCACGCTACCACCACTTAGGAGCAAAGTTATATTGAGAAATATTACTAAAACGGGTCAAAAATATAAAATAATTTTTATTTCCTCACGATCCAAATTGCAGGCAGAGATTATATGTATAAAAATTATATAGAAAAATTCAAGTCCTGATACCGCAATCAAAATAAGTGTTGAACTTTTTAGTGTGGCTAATTATGATTAATTTATCTGCAACTATTATATAAAATCGCATGTTTCCCACTTTAATATATATTCATTATTAGCGGCTCACTTTCCCCTTTTTTTCTTGTTTCCTTGTCTGCTGGGGCGACGCAGATTCGAAAGTGCAATCACCGCGTCACAACGGCGACCAGCCTGGCCTGAAACTTAGCCAGGCCTCTATGTGGGCAGTCTAGTGAGCTGCCCTCCAGCCAACCGTACAACTCCCCTAACAAGTGACAGTAAGCACCCACAGAATATAGAATTATGAACATTACTAGGCAATCCCGAAAAGGTAGGAAAAAGTAGATTTATACTAATTTCAAAAAATGCTGTCTTACCTAAAACATATACTGTTGTTATTTGTAAATACTTACTGTTAAATACAAATTACTAGCCGTTATCCGCCGGATAAGGAATGAAATTAAAGCGAAAAAAATTTAAAAGGGGCAATGTAATTCAAAAAGTACGAGTAGCCTAGAAACTCTGCGATAAGCTCTCCAACGAATGGTCATATTAGCATCATAATAAGTTCAGTAATTTTCACATGATTATGTGGAAAATTAACTAGATTTTCATTATATATGTTTATACTACGTTAAATATAATTTAACGTACTTTGAAATAAAATGCACCATATAGCACCTATTAGTATTGCTTTCTCATAGTAGTACAGTAACACCTTCGCTGACGGTAAACAGAGTAGAATCCAAAAACAACAAGACCATCCAGAGATCAATAATGTAACGCTAGTCGTTACAGTTATGTCAGCCTAAGTCATAACTGTCCAGAACTTTTCTGTATGTATTCAAGAAAATACTTGTATTTAAAAACATGAGTAGGCTTCCTTCCGTTAAAGTAACTAGTAATGGACTGTACCTGTATAAGTTTTCCCCCAACACTATATTATATTGACAACGTAAGGATAACACGTAAGTAGATTACGTATCCTTTGAACCCGACACGGATCAAAGCGGACCATAAAGAGGAATTGTATTTCAAAGTATATATTATGTTTCTTTTTTTATATTTAAAATACACGCTTAGAATTATAGAACATTTTTTATAGATACTTATATTGTAGAAGCGTTTTGATAAGAGTTAAAGTTTAATTGAATGTTAATTTCAACTGCATCGTGATCATTGTGTAGTAGGTCTAATACCAGTCTGAGCCAGTACATATATATTCATCTGCCTAAAAAATACCGGTTTTTCATGAAATCTAGTTTTTCTAAGTTTCTGTGGTCATACATTACATTATTAAGAATGTATTAGGAGGGCGGAGTTAAGGCACCGCATTTGGAATAATATCCTTCGTATTATATTTTGTAGTATTTTAGTACACTGTCTATCAATGAATTTCGCCAAACGATTGCTTTCTACAATTATTCTAACTTCGCAACTATAAAGAATTATATGATTTGAATTTATAATTTCACTGAATACTAAATCAATTATATAAAAATAATAATTTCAAAGATAATTCTATACTGATAGAAACGTAATTGTTTGCGGAATTAAGCAAGCTAATTAGCTACAACCGACGTCATCAGTATCTGCTGCTAATTGTTTGAATAATAATATTTACATATTCATTACAAATTTCGTACGCTATTATTTCATTTCATAACTTAAACATGTAAAAATCAATATACAGTAAAACAGATAATAAATTTTTAAAAGTTTAAAATACCATACTCTCTGGGAAATTTTATAGTTTTTTTTTAATGTTATCGTAATATCGATGATTGCGGTCAGGTATGATATTTTTGAAGTCGATCAGTTGGTTAAATAATTGCAGTGGTTAAAGTGCAAGAAGTGTAGTGATCTTTACTAACAGACGTATATGACGAAGTATTTCCATTACTATTGTTTACTTGTTCGTGTTCGCGTATCCGCAGTGCGTTTGTGTATGGCGTTGTGGCGATACTCGAAGGTTAGTTTTGCTTCCTATGTCATTCGTAATATATGGTTTAATAAAAAAACACCTTCGTTGGAGTTAAACCAGACCATCCCCCTTTATTTTTTAGTTTCGTGAAGTTTTGACTGCAGTCTCTAATGAACGTTTTTGTTACATATTTTACAGCAATTTTTAACATTATTTCTTTCTGAGTAAAATTGTATACCAACCTTCTCATACCTAAACAAGTAAGGAACGGCAATTTTTAGGCAAAGCAGCCTATTTTAAGATGTAAAAATCTCGTCTCGTGATATTCTTCGATGCTAACTCAGAAACCGTTCGAATTTCAATGAAATTTTGTAAATATGTACTACTTGGTTCAACTTACAAGTAGATTAGGTTTTATCCTTACAATTGGCTCCATCCTCAAAAGCGAACTTCAATAGTGAGCCATCCATATGGTATTGGTTATGGATGAAAGTACAGTTATATTTGAGGTTACTTACATATTTGTCACCAAGTAATGTAAGCACTAATATATATCTGTATTAATATTATAGAACGATTTTCGCGAGTTTGTTTGTTTGAACGCGCTAATCTTAATAACTACAAGTCGGATTTCAAAAATTATTTTTGTTTTTGATAGTGCAATCAGTGATAGCATCAAATTGACGAAGGTTTTAGTCTATTTGACATCACGCTATCACCAATAGGAGCAGAAATTATTTAATAGTTTTAGTTTCACGCGAAGTCGCGGACACGGCTAGTCAATTTATAAAAGTGTACATCAAAGAGAAATCTCGTTGAAAATTTCTTTCTACAGGGAGTTACACTTACTGGTTAAACACCTTTATCTACAGAAGTTAACTACTAAATAAGCTTGTATGGGGTATTTGTGATGTGTAAGTGTTCCTAGAGCTCTTTTTTATAGTTAAGGTTTAGCGTTTACGTTTAGTTTAGGTTTAGCGATACGGCCCAAGTTGGTTAACACGCAAATCCTGTGGAGGAACTGGCATTTAAGTGCAACTGCCGGAATACACCTATTGGTATTTGACGGCAGTTTTTCAACTTGTGGGTGATAACTAGCCAGGAGGGTATTAGAAAAAACTCTACCACCATGCTATGATTTTCTCACGATCTTTTCCTACACCGAAAGCTCAAACTCATTCTAGGTGGATTCGAACTCACGTCCCTTGACGCGGAGTCCGTACACACTATCACTGCACTATCATCGCTTCAATTTACTAATATTAATTATTATTAAAATCCAGAGAAAAGATGTTCAAGGTTAGCAATGTGCTAGTAATGCCTTATAAGTTACATGCAATCTCTCATAGCGTAGCATCAGACGAGCCGTACGCGAGTTTCCCAACTAAGTTGTACAAAAAAGTAATTACTTTAATTTAACGCGCTTGACTGACATAAATGAGTTTTCAGGTGAGGTATAGTAATCTATCAGGATACCAGACATTAGTTCTTTAGCTGTCCATTAGGGCGAGGCACGTATTCGGTGTTACAGAGATTAACAACTTTCGAGGAAACAGTCGCTTTTATATTTTGTAATTTAATAAAACTCAACGTCGAAGTTTAATTGAGTTTACGGACTAATATTTTGTTGAATTTTGTTATTTTGATATGATATTCATGTAATAACATAAAGTAAAAATAAAGTTATAGTTATTTAAATATAGTTTTTTTTATAAATAACTTTAACGTTTGCCCTGAATCGGTAAGGCATATATAATGTAATCCAAGACAGTAACACGCTAATCTTATAACGGAAAACTGATGTTTATGTGCAGGTAGCTGATAAATTGGTATTTTATATTATGCTTATATATATTTTAACATTGTGCTTCAGATTCAATAGAATGTCAGTAGATCAGCACATATTTCCATAGTTCAAAATAATTATTGACGAAATATATGTACTTTCTGTTTATAGAATGTCATTAGAAACAGTTGAGATAGCATACTAAAAAACTATTACAACATTTATAAGCAATTTTGAGAATTCTTAAATAGTTGCAATTGTAAAATGATACATATTTTCGAATGCAAAATAATTATTATATTCATATATATCTATGGACGAAATACAAAATTTATGTTTACAAAAGTGTCATAAAATACTTCGAGAATAATAACGAATTAAAATAATTAGGCAAGATTTCTAATAATTACAATTATTAATAATCTATCAATTAAGAATACGCTCACACTTCACATTGGCGAAGTTGCCTACATAGGCAGATGGCATCATATAAATAAAGAAGCTTTTAAAGTATAAAATGTTATAAAAATCGCTTCAACTGTTTTCAAGTTTAAATCAGGCATACAAATGTACATATATCCAAATGAATTTTTTAAGTCCTATTTCTGATGAATGACTAGCTGTGCCCGCAACTTCGTTAATGTGGATCTAAGAAATAAAATTGAAAAAGCAATAAAATTGCTGCCTATTTTTCTATTTTTCTGTTTTTCAATACAGCTTTTCTTCTACTCGTAATGTTAAACAGCCTAAAACCTTCTGCAATGATTGCACTATAAAATACAAAAAAGAATTGTTGAAATTTGACTGATCGTTACTAAGATTAGCACGTTCATAGAAAGTTTTCCGCTTTATAGTATCAAATATAGATATAGATATATCCAGAATTTCACAAAATACAAGAGCAAAAATAACTATAAATTTGAATATAGAAATGTTTACACGTTAGTGCGAATAACAATATTGATATAGATAGCTACGATTATTTACTATTAAAGGTCCAACAAATCTACGTAGCGCGTAGTAACCAATAGCAAATCATTTATCAGCGATGCCGTGTATCTGACGTGTTTATTAAATTTACTGCAAGTGTATACAGTAAAATCCACTCTGGCGTACAATGAATAAATTATTTCACTATTTTCGATGAATTTAAGCAGCCGAATAATAAAAGACAGTTATTATATATGAATGAAAATTGTTTATAACATTTATTGTGTAATAAAATATGTAATATATGATATTTAATAGCCTCATGGTGTAGTTATGATAAATCTTACTATTAAACGGTAACGTCACCGGTTTTTTCCAATGTATCCTATTATCACTGCTGTATATCAGCTGAGTGTTATTATAGATTTATAAGTTATTTTTAGTTTAGCTTTATACACTGAAATAACTATATAAAATCCTTCTATGTTTAGGTTTACTTACTACTTACTAAACTAAACTTACTTATCATTCTAAACTTGCATTGACATTTTAGTCATACTTTAATATTATTACTCTCTAACTATGAATAAAGTTCAACTCATATAAGAAATAGGTAAAGATACATATTCCTTTAACTTAATTTGGTGTCTTAAAGTAATCTAAGCAATAAATACTACAGAACCTACAAAAATAATCCATAGAAATGTCGCTCACGCGCAGTTGCCCAGTTTATTGGAAATCGTGTTTAGAAATTTAACAAAACTTATATCTGTTGATCAACAACTTATTACTATATTTTTAAGTTCCTGTACATCATTAATTGTGATTTTCCTATGTAAAGGAGTGTTTAATATACGATAATATTTTGTATATAAAGCAATTGATGCGTTTAAGATATTTATTCTATACTAAATGGCACCGCAAAGTGACTGTACCAGATGTGTAGGACACTACCATTCCAAAAACAGCGCTAGCCAACTAACCACCACCCACTTTATTTAGTTTTTATATTTATGAAACTAAGGCTCATTGAAAATAAACAAAGCCATAATCTTTAATGTAATACGCTGCTTTATTTCTATTTCAACGATCTCTAAATCCTAAGGGTAGGTATTAAATAAAAAATTACTATATTGCCAAAATCCTGTGAATTTTTTTCCATATAACTAAAGGTCAGTGAACTCAGGGTGATTAATGCAGGGTGGTTGCCGTGCAACGCGAGAGAGGCGTCGCGACGGCGCGACACGGAGGCGGCATGGCGCGCCGACGCTCCTCTTGCACCCGATACCTTCAAAGTTAACATGGCCTTTGAAAACTTTAAGCAAATTCCAATTTACCTTCAGATGATTCAGCGATTAGCTGCTTTTTGAGCGTTGCGGTTTAGTGTAAATTTATGGTAATGACACTAATTTATTATATTTTTTTTTATGATTTATAGACTTAGCGTCACCTTATCTCACTTCATGTTAAGTGGGAATGTGACCAATATAGTAGGCACGTTAACCACAGTGGAGGTATTGTTTCTCAAGCGCAACTATTGGAACACACGTATAGGTATTTGGCGGCAGAAATTCAACTTGAGGTAGTAGCAAGCTTGGTGGCTATTAGAAAAAATCCTCCCATCATACTGTGGTTTCAACGGGATCTTTTCCCTCATCGAAAGCTCAGATTCATTACAAGGATTCGAACTCATGTCCTTTGACGCGGCATCTTTACATACTATCAACTGAGTCATCATCGCTTCATTTTCTAAAAAAAAATCATAAACTTAAAAAGTAGGAAAGATCCATTAAACAACTGTATATAAATATATAACGACTAGACAACTAACAGTTATAATCGTTATAAAATATTCAGTTGTGGATGAAAATTATGGTCACGATCTCTGAATTTATATATTTATAACTGGCCCTGTAAACATTGTCTTAACTATTACAATGTTAATAAATTAAATATTACGAAACTTTCCGGTGCGATTTTATGAAAAACATTATTTTATATATATACAGTATTGAAATTCAATCACAGCTTATATTTTGGCTATGATATTAGTTCCTCATGACAAATTTCAGTAAAAACGGTCGATTGGTATTGGAATAATTCATATACAAAAGGATAGACAGACAAAAATTTCAAATAAAATATTTTTCGCTTATGACAAAAAAGAACCCCTCGGTTACAATTAAAAAATGTCTGTAGGATACAGATTTTGTTTAATTAAAGATGTATGTATACATATACTTAATAGACTTGAAGGATTTGTAACAAGTAAATTTTGTTTAAGTACAGGCCCTTTATTTTTTAGTCGTGCGTATTTCTCATAGCGTTAATGAAAACACATATCAATATTGACCTCATGACTGACGATAACTTTTGTATTTGATTATAATTGTATTAAATATTCGGAATAAAAATAAAACACTCTCCTGTATACGTACTTTGTGGTTCAAAATATGTAGAATCGTTTTTTTTTTATAAAAGAGATTCTGTATTTGGTTTTTGTTTATTTACGTATATCCTATAGTCGTATAACCAAGTTTAAGAGATAATGACTCAGTGATAACATGTCCGGTCATGGTATTGTTTGACATCGATTCGAATCCTACAATGAGAGTGAGTGTCGATGAAGAAAAGTATGTTTTGTAATGGCTACATGGCTAGCCACCACTCGAAAATTAAAATTAAATCGCCAAGTTATAATGCGGCAGCTGCAATTTAGTGTCGTCCTCCTTACGGCTATTACCAACTTAAATCACATAGTCACTTAATATCCGGTGAGATTTTAGTCAGACACTAAATCTACCAAGCATAAAAAAGTATATATCTACCTTATTTAGACTTAATATCACAAGTCATAATAGATTAAAAAGGGCAAAAAATATTATGTAATAAAATTATAATTATTATATATTATATATATATATATATATATATATAGCACTTTTATACTCTGATTAGAGGGAGCAGTATACTATAAAATAATTGTATATCAATAAATATTGCAGACGAAGTCTATAATCTTGTAGACATAATTGAGAGTAGTATAATTCAGAGATTATTTCTCTTAGACCGCTTTTGCAAGCACTTGTTTTGTTGAGAGATAAGAAATTTTCTATCAAAATACATTACCATACATATTACTGTCTGCTACCTGGCTGTCTTGTTCTAAATTCGCTCCATTTTCCGCACAACATGTTCCGGATTTTCTATTATTAACGTAGTCTCTTATAACACGAACCGTGTATTAAAACTAAAAGTAGATTTCACAGTGACAACACTAAGCTAACTAAACAAAGAACATCGGGCATGTACATTGTACTGTTAAGCAACACGATTATGACTGTTATTTCTTATGAATTTATGTAAATACAAAAAGCTCCTACTAGGAAAATTAACTATTAATAATTTTCTGTTGTGATTGAAGGAACTTTACGCTATTTATGCTTAACAAACAAACTTTTGCGTCTTATAATATTAACTAGAGTTTGTGTGCGGCTTCGCTCGCGTTAATTTGGTTAAACAAATCAGATGACTTAATAAAAGTTTCATACAAAGCTTATCCCTTTCTTTACACCAGTTTTAATTAGGCTTACGCGAGAAAAAGAAGAATCACCTTCTCAAAGTTCTCATCTGTCTCTATACCAAAATTCATCATAATTGATTAAGCGTTTTAGGCGTGAAAGCGTACCAAACAAAGTCACTTTCGCATTTATAATATTATAGTAAGGATATAGATAAAGATACATATACATACTGATCTTTCAATATCTATAATGTAACTAATAAAATAACACTATTTTGATAAACATTATACATTTGTAATAACTATAGTACACCTATCGTATCTTGTTGATTTTTCCACCAATTTCATTGGCCACCCGCAGTGGGCTTTCAATGGCTTCCTTGATTAATGGATCGTATTCTACTTGGAAGACTTCAATCAATTTATTTTTACGTCTATCGCTATTGTAAATGTTGCGGTTTTTTGGGAAGCCCATTTGTAAATCTATTTTCCTTATATTTTTTAGAAATATATTTAAATACCTGTACAATAGGCAAATATACTAAAATTTAACTAAAAAATACATAGGCAAGTTAAGATTCATACACACTTATATTTTTACTTATAAGTTGGAAGCTCACAATAAGAGATATTGCAGGACTTTAAGGTATGAGTAGGTTCTCTTCTAGAAGGTTCCCAGGTCGTATTAGTCTGGAAACACCGCCGACGCAAGTTGGTTCCACAAGATAGTTGTGCGAGGCAAGAAATTCCGCGCGAAACGCTTCGTCGTGTATCGTCATTATATAATATATTATATATAGGGCGTAAGGAGCCATGATACACGATATGAATCTTTAAATAAATATTAACATATACTGCATATATTTTTACAAAGCTTCACTAACCTAAAATAACTAGACCAACTACTAAATACATTTTATCTCGTGATACTCGAAACTGCAATCATCTTAATTTTTCCCGCTACAATACAGCAACGTGTACTATTTTTAAGAACGTTTTATAGTTTATACACCTACATACTATATAAATAACACTACATACAAAACTAAGAAATATAAATAAAATACAATGACCATAAGTTGGTTAGAGAGAGACCCGTCAGTAAACATCAAGACGAAGTAATAAAGATGGTAGAAGAATGAAAAAAATAAAAGCATTTCGTGATTGTACTGCCCAAGGGACGGGACCCACACCTCCCGCTGATATACGGTGCCTGCAAACAGTAATTGCGAGAACTCACACCATAATAAAAAATATAGTAACAAAATAATTAGTTTACTACATATTATGAACTGCCTGTATTATTAGACTTCACTTTATTACACCTTAATTATATGAGAAACAATTTTAGATCAACCTATTTTAGTCCAAACTAAATATATAATCTCTTGTTAAATTCTAGAACTGCACCATGAGATATACTAATATATATTATAATATATAATAATAAATATATCATATACTAATACAATAAAACTAAATTCATCGGTCATTAAATTATTATTAAAAAGTTCGTAACGTATTAAATTGTTACATATTTATTTATATAGGCATAGAAGAAATTTAGAGACACATTTTAGGCACAGGAACTCAACCTTTAGAGAATTCCATTTATGCTCTTTATGTTTTCAAAAGTAGAACGAAAAAATTACAGCATTATGTCTAATTGTAAACATAGTTCAATCCTAAAACAACGGTAATCTCCGAAAGATAATCGGGGTCTCGGAAGATGATATGACAGTTGCCTCTGTGATTTGATTGGTCTGTGACCACACATGTTTTTATTCTATAATAATTTTGTCGAAGTAGTGTTAAAAAAGTCGCATTTAATATTTACTGTTACTGAGAATAAATCTAACAAATATTTTGTACTTTCCATTACCTCAAGACAAGTATGGAATCATTCACCCAATAGTGCGTACAGCGTTTCTATTTTGTCCGTATAAATAAGCGACGACGGCTTGTTATAAAGAAGGAATAATTATTTAAGTAACAGTATCAAAGAATTGCCAATTAGGCCACTTCTTCTAAGTGACACGTAATAATTTATTACCTTATTTTAAGCCCTATTCCTTTTGCAAATTAAAAAGAAACGAAAGAAAATTCTTACGTCGAACGTCCCTTTTTAAAAGAACAATTTAATTTTAACCCCCACAAAAGCTATCGGTATGCTAGTGACGATTTAACAAATCAACATTCCGAATGGGCATTATCTATTCAAGTCGGGTTTCGCCAACCCTTTCGCCTTTCAGTTCATTTCTTTCCTAGCTGTGATTTTATTCTTCCAATGTAAACGCAATAAAAGATCAATGTAATATTTGCCTACTAATACGATATTATTTCAACTTTATTTCTTATAATTCTTAAGTATTTTAATTAGCTATTTTTACTATAAATAAGTTTTATCGTATAAGGTTATTTTGTGACGAATACTGATCTCTGGAAATAACTCCGTCGCTGTACATGTGCAAAATTGAAGATACATTTATTAACCGTAAAATGATTAATCACCGACACCGGATGATTTACAGATAAATATGAAAAAATCCATTAAAATTTATTGTTTTACTGGACTATACTGTTGTTTCGTTCAAAAGTTCTTTGTTTTTTTTATTATTCTACTTCGACTTATGTAAGCAATTTCACCAATGTTAAGTAAAAAGTTAGCCAGGCTGCTTCCTACACCACTAGACCAAGCGAACAGTCAACAAGTTATTGTTTAGTGTTTAAATGAACTAAATATTTTTCAATTTGCTTTTGATCCGTATGTACTTCATAAAATAAACACAATGAGGTTTTATTACATGTTGACGTTTGATGTGGTTGCATTGCGATGTGCGTTTGTTTCAGTGGTAAGCTTTCCAATTAATTACGGGAGGGATCTGTTGACTGTTCAAAATCAGTGGGCGGTTTAACCCTTATGAGTTCATTTGCACTCACCACAGATGGTTATTGCGATAGCATCCCTAAAAATATTTTTATATTGAAATAAACGTAGCCATAATTAAAAACAAATTTTTAGCTTTCGGTGAAGGAAAACATTGTGCTGAATCCATAATATGAAGGTATACTTTTGTTATTGGCCACCTGGCTATCTACAAGCCTCCAACTATCTACAAGGCATCTATTACCCTCAAGTTGAAAATCTGCCTCGAAATACTTATTGGTGTTTCGGTTGTTACACTTGAGAGCCAGGCTTTCCACTTTCCACCAGGCTTAGCGTGTCCGTCTGTGGTCACATTATCACTTGACATCATGAGATTGTGGCCATAATGATAAATCGGTTTAACTATAAAAAAAGAAGTGTCTACAAAATAGCGAGGATCACCGACTAAATTACAAATCTGTCGATTGTGGATTTTAATTGTACTATGCTTACAGTCAAATGCTATAGTTAAATTATATAATAACATTCATAATAAATACGTCTTTCATTAAGCAAAATGCATTTAAAAATAACTTTTATTTTTCACAATGAATGAAATGCATGAGTCTTGTAACTAGGTTTCCCCGAGGACTTTCATTATACGAGCCGACATTACGAAATTTTTAAAATTAACATACTCAAATGTAAATGTTCAGCATATTTGCCGTTCAAGTTTTATATTTACATTTTTCTTTTAGTTACACGCTCATTTTCAACTTAACTCACCTACATGATTATGGACATTTCTGTTTTGTGTTTAAAGTCGGTCAAGGTCTTTTTAAAACTATTACTTTTTGTCAACATTCACGAATGTGCATAATATATTTACAAAGAACATATGTGCATTGTTGGACGCTACAAATTTTATTGATTTTGTATCGAATCATTTCAATAGTGAAAATATTAGTCAAAAATTATAATAAAGAAACTTAATCAAGAAAAAAATTATATCCAGGCACTTATCATTATCAAAAACTTTTCTTTTGATTTATTACACTTTGAAATCAGTCAACCAGCTACCAAGAGATTTACATTCTGGCATGAAAGCAGGGAACAGCCGTTGAACTTGTAATCTTCGGTTTCGTTTCTGAATTTTGCTGTTTAACATTAGATAAACTAGACTTTTTGAAGCGATGATAGGTCAGTTGGTAATGCGTACGGACGCCGCGTCAATGGACGTGAGTTTGAATCCACCTGCAATGATCCTGAGGTTTCGGTAATTAAAACACCATGAGAAACCATAGCATGGAGGTTGGGTTTTTTCAATGCCACCATCCTCAAATCGAAAATCTGCTGGTAATATCTTAACTAAGCTTAACGTGTCCACTATCTTAGGCCACATCGTCACTTAATATCAGGTGCAATTGTAGCCAAATGCTAAAATGATTCCGTTTTTTTATATATAACAAACACTAGAGTTCGTTAACAGCTACTAAATAAACAAAAAGACAATAGATTAATCGAGTAGAAAAAGGTATTGAACAGCTTTATCTTAATCTATTTATACGTAGATAGTATTTATAACCTCATTATTTGTAATAACCTTTTATTTCATGTTACAATTCTATCGAAGAAATTCTCAAAATAACAGTAGTAGTAATAAAATAACGCGAGTGGCGCGTCATAAATTAAGCTCGTAGCTAACGTACTTGTTACAAGTCTATTGAACATTTTGGATGTCAAATTACAGACTATAGCATATGTCTGACACGTGCCGACTGAAGTGAACCTTGAATATTGAGGATCTCGGGGGAAAAGGAAATATCGTTACGTACGTGACTACCATGATTTGAAAAAAGCGTTTTTTTTTAAATATTTTACGCACATGTAACGTTTGAAATATTTCTGTAGATGCTACTAATGAATTTATAGTTTTTTTTTTTTTATAGTTAATGTTAGTTAACGCTAAGCGTTATGGCCATAATCTCACCTGATCTTAAGTGACGATACGGCTTTAGTTGGTGGACACGCTAAACCTATGGAGGGACTGGCTCTCAAGTGCAACTGCCGGAACACACCTATTGGTAATTGGCGACAGATTTTTTACTTGAAGGTGGTAGTTAGCCAGGCGGGCATTAGAATAAGCTCTACCACCATGCATATGTGAACGAAATATGAACAGTGCTTAGTTATTAAAGAGTTTTTTAACATCACGATTCTAATAAGCAAACATACGGTCCATCTGAACCCTTAATCAAGTTGCCTTTTCTACATTCGCTTGTGTGAAGAGTAATAAAAAAGATCTATAGGATATTGTAGATACTAAATCGACGATATAGCTCAACACTAAATCACGTGAACAGACCGCATTAAAACCATTCTTCATTATAGTTTGGTTTTTAATAATTATTGCCAATGGTCTATAGTGAATTTGGTGGTTGTAATTTTGTTTCTTCGTCAGAAATAACAGCAACGTCTATTTGAAACGTACATAATTCGATTTTATCGTGTTTATGGCATTGATTTTATTATTTTTTAAACTACTACACTTTTGATATGCCTATATACATATAGGCAATATGAGTATGAAAGTGTAAAACCAAAAGACAGCAAATTAAATAAGATCTGTCTTTGCAATGATTTATAGTTATCACCCTTAAATCACGATATCTTACGGCGGGGCCAACTCGTCGCCCCTCGTAAACAGAGATTGGGTGCGATGACCAAATTTACTTAGACACGAGCGCTGCACAAATTTCACTGTATCGTACACTGATATAGAAAATGCTTAACATATTTTTGAATTATTTAATAATAAAAAAACTGATATTGTTTTGCGTATAACAATAAAACATCGCTTTTGCATATAAGGAAGAGAATTTTATCTTTATACATAAAACGCAGTAAAAGTGGCTGGAAATTTTATTTTCAATTTATATTATATTGATAGGTGTTTTCAATCATCATAGTTTAATTAAATGGATGTTTACTTTTATATATTTATGAATATTATGAGTATTTTTTTATATATTAATGGATATTTCTAATGAATATTTCAAATATTTACTGTATTTACCCTAAAAAAAATATTTAAATCTCATGTTACATTGGTATCAAATGTTATCAATAAATCGACAAGCCCTGGTTACACCCCATTGTGTATAGCGTATCAACTATTTAGTTATAACAAAACTAACTTTGCTTAGTTGACATTAAATAAATGAATATGAAATGAAATCTATAAAAAAAATTAAGATTATATAATAATAACTAAAATTTTTAGTTTAGTCAAATATTCATTACAACAGCAGTAATTACTTTGGATTATAATAATTATGCTTACACACATAAATATAATTTAGAATATTTTCAAATGCAATTGTATAAATTAATGAAATTTTTTGCATAAGAACATTTAATTAATAAACACTAAAATAAGTTGCAATGTTAGAAGTTTTCTTCACTACATATCAATTGATATATATTTCTTTAATTTATAAAATAAATTTAAATCCATTTCCATTCGTCGTAAAATTGGCACAACAAAATCTTTCCTCAAAATATAATTTACGAAGATAGAAAGAAATAAGTAGAATCAACTTCCACAGTACCGCTGTCGTCGTAGTTATGCATTCATGGAAGAATAGTGTCGTTCAGTTCGGAAATAATATAAAATTTACGAAGTATCGTTTCGCACGCAAGCGTACCAGCTCGCCACGCACTACAGAGGGTTTCGGCAAACATTCCTGATGAATCATAAAAACGCGCTATAGTTTACGTGTACGGTGTTTTATGATACGTTGTTACACTCATCTGCACTTGTTTTTGTTTACTTAAAAATTTCGGATTTAGATTTGCGATAGCTGATAAGTACTTTCGACTATTGCCCTAATTTGCTACTTTTAAACTTGACAATTGTAATATACTCTCGCCATAGTGACATGTTTAACACTTCTTTGCATGATTTTTTTTGTTGTTAAATAAATCAGGGTGATAAAATTCATACGCTAGATTACAGGAGTAATGTTTAAAAATACTAGTACAAAAAATAAAAGAATTAAAAAACAGTATGTTGGAAACTTTAATCATCGTTGAAAGAAGGGTTAATTCTTACTCATTTCGGAATCATCCAGTTTATATCCAGTAATCTTGTAGGTTGCAACTAGATTCCGATTATCATACTCATGATGACCGTTACAGTAATTTTCTTTAATCTACTATTTCTTTCTATTGGCCTGTATACTAATAACCATCTACTACGGATTGGTGAAATGTCAATTATCGGCGTAGGTTTTAGATTATAATGTGCTTGCCATTACAGTGCTTTCAATTTATAAAAAAAAAAAGTAAAAATATTTAGGATCTAAAATTGGTATTACTTAATGAGATAAAAGTAAATACATTGTAAAATAATTAGTTTTTAAGATTTATATTATATCAGGCTATAAGTTAATATTATTCGATATTAAGCGACGATGTGACTGTGTGTGATACTAATAATACTAAGTGTAGAAAGAAAATTTATACCAAATTACAGTTCTTATAATATACTAATACTTGCTATTCAACTTTTGCATGGTAAGTTACTAGTAAACTTTTCGTATTGATTTACCATGTAGCATAAAATATGCATAAGCCTACTTACCTCCGTAAGATAATCCACTATAATGCTGCAAAACGCCGAAGGAAAGTAAAGGGATCACAAAAACTTAGTTCCTATAAAACTTGACACGTGAGATGCACGTCAAGCCTCGAGCCTGTATTCTTTGAAAATGCAAGGGAATATATTAAACCCTGTCGATTTTACTTGCAAAGCATAAGCTTATGTATTAATAATGTATATGAAAGTGGTAAATAACTTAATACTCTTTATACTATATAAATAATATATGTATAAGTGAAAAAGCAGTCACTGACTAACTCGTCATATTACCTCATTAAGTAACAGACCTATATAGTTGAAATTTAGTTTGAATATTGCTTTCCTGATATATATAGACGTTAATTCAGACTCCAACGTTATCGTGAGCAACAGCTAGTTTATTTTTTTCTAATATCCCTGTATCACCCCAAACATAATCAGGGACTTTTTTACTAATTTTTTTTCCAATTTGCGCCTTTTTTTGATTATTATTATCATCTCTTTATGTATTGATCGCATTTTTTTCTCTTGTCTTACAATTCTTATAATTAACTTCATGTAATACAATTTTTATTTTTCTGTTTGTCCGTGTCGAGCCATAATCCTGTCTATAGACCTCGTCATTTTTATATCAACCCCTAGAGTGTAAATAAATGAATAATTTGGTTAAAATTCTATAATTAATTTAAATTAAGACCAGGTAAGGTGTCTACTTTAACCTCAACCCCGGTTTTGCACTCGACGTCATATCCGGACGAGCCGAACCTGGGACAGTCTATAATAAGATGGAAGACTGTCTTGGCGATATCCGGATCGCAGGCACACGCAGGGATATCCTTGATTTTAAAAGGGTGAAGGTACGCGGCGAAGCCTCCGTGTCCTGTTAAGATCTGCACGTTGGTCGGGGACAACCGGGTCTTCTTTATCACCCTATGGGCCTCCTCTATCTTCGGAAAGAAGGCCCTTGTTACCGCTTCCGTGTCGGAGGTCTCGTAGCGTTCCTGCCATAGTCTGTGTCCCTGCGTATAACCTTTTTCGCGTACGATATCGATTTTATTTACTTATCATCATAACTGATGACTAACGATCTCCAGAAATATTTAGCTTATTAACTTAAAATTTATAATGCATATCTCTTGCACAACATAGAGATTATATGATCACACGCGGTAGGTGGAAAAACGGGACGAAAAACAATATTGTAAAATATAATGTGATTGTTGACTGTTCAGTAAGGGCAATTTTCTTTACCATTGTACCTACAGGAAAGCTTTGTTAGAAGACGGTTTTAGATATTTTGACCTGTTTTCACAATTAAAAAGAAATGTACGATCAGCAAAAATATTTGTAATACCTACAAGTTTTTCTCTTGCCAATAAATTCACAGGCTTTAGCTTTTTTGAAATATTTGAACAGCGTTTTCAATTTAAAAAATAAATATACGATCAGCAAAAGAATGGTAATAATAAAAAAGTTGCCAATAGATTTTGTGTCTTATACGGTTTAATCAATTTTTTGGAATCAACTAAGAGAAAATTATTAAAAATATTATTGTAATCCTAAAACAAACTAAATTGTTAAATACTTTTCTTTTACACTTAAAAGTTCTCTTTATATTTACATAAATTTATATTTTTATAAAACCTCTTTATAAAATTATATATATAAAAACTCCCGTGTCACGTTTTTTAATCGCGATAAACATCGCTGGAGTCGAATTATTGATTACTGGAAAGGCCGAAACAGGGTCTGCCAGATCAGCTAGTACAATTAAGAATTCACTAATTAGTCAAATGAATATATTTCGTTCTCATCTACGATAAAGTAAAACCACATATTAAATTTAAAAAACGCTATAAAAGTTGCACCGTACAAAGTGTGAAAGAAAAATTTCGAGGAACATCATACGTGCATGACCGGTGAAGTTCGCGTCTCACAACTCTGAAATGATCAAAGTACAGGTACGTACTTAGATATTGTCCTGTTTTGACTCAGTCATCTATTAAAACTAATTCTAACTAAAAGACGCAAGTGACGAAACTAAGAATTTATGGAATTTTGTCATTAACTCTAAGTAATTTTTACAAATATTGTAAGTTGCGATGAGTCTGAGATGTCCTATGTGGATTTATTTGCCTTAATCAAATAAAAAACTAAAAGACATTTAATATATTGACATGATTATATCTATTCAATCATAAATATTGTATATATTACCTGAAACCACGATTTGAAAATACGTATGCCTCTACGAATCCAGCTACTGTACGCGGCAATATTATATCTCCGGATTAGTGCCGGAATAGGCGAAAAAAAAACGTTACATCAATATTTTACAATTTGAGACCTCACAGTCATGTGTTTTGGCCACGTGCCTGTTTTAGGGATGCAGTAATGAAATGCTGATGCTGCCTCTGTCGTCTCCCCTCATATACGAGCGCGGAATATTGATACGCAGCTGAAATGTTTCCACGAGGATAGCTTAAGTTACTTCAATGTATACAAAAATGCCATGTTTTTTATTATTTTTTCTCCTCAGAATAAATAAAAGTAATA
Source organism: Actias luna (assembly GCA_039707435.1). Lineage (NCBI taxonomy): Eukaryota > Metazoa > Arthropoda > Insecta > Lepidoptera > Saturniidae > Actias > Actias luna. The sequence goes on along the minus strand of JAZHAC010000002.1, from coordinate 6,401,633 downwards.
AATAAATAAATAAATCTGTAGTTCAGCTTATGGAATTAAATGTCCATTAAAATGTTGTAATAGTGTGTTTGACATAATACCACAGATTACGATTACTATATAAAAAAATGTCTATTTGTACATCCTAGTTTAAATCGAAACGGTTTGATTGTTTGTAATAAAAAATTGTACACAGGTAGTTTAAGTCACTGAACAATTGATAAGCTATAAGACGTTTGATGACTGCACTGTTAACTTAGCGGTTAAAGCAGTTGCCTCGCTGAGACCGCCGCGCCGAAGTGCTGTGGATTCGAATCCCGCGCAAGATAATTATTTATATGATCCGCGAATATTTGTTCTGTATCTGATTACTTTGTGTTCGTTAACTGTTATGAAGTCCTTCCCACTTAACATAGGTAAAATTAAACATATAGATAGACGCCAAAATTATAAAAAGGACGTTACATGAATTGTTTTAGTAATCGTAAAAAAAAACCCCGAATAAATATATATTTTTTAACTCTTAACAGATTTTATACGCAAAAAATGTACGCCATCCTTAAGTTATAATTTTATATCCTTTTGAATGATTAATAATTTACAAATCGTAAAAACGAGTATTTTCATATAATTTTTTTATTGATATTTATTACAGGTAGTGAATGTAAAATGTGAATAATTGATATTGGGAAGTATTTTGCACACTTGAAATGTGTATAATCCCGCAATTGGTGGCCTGTACGAATTACCTATAATATTTGTGAATTAATAAAATAAGAATAAACAACAATGCGGCGAAAATATTTAGTTCCTAAAAATAGATGGGAAACTGTTCTCACAGCTCAATAATAAGGTTCACTACCACTACGCCACAAGGCCTACTTATATAATTAGGGAATTTAATGATAAAATTATTTTACATACTACATAATCACAATGAAATGTTAAAATAAACATAGCAATGTAAGATATAAAATGGTAAGCTACTAGCATATTTTAGTTATATTTAGAACTCGACTATTTCAACAGAATCCAAAGCTTTGGTGTAACATGGAATTGAGTAAATAAACAAACGTAATAGTGAGCTTTGCAACTAGCTTCCACTCCGAAGTAGCCGTTTGCGAGTGCAGTCTGGGTTGCTTTAAAATAACACAAGTGTTCACTGTGAGGCTTTCTTTGACTTTTCGATCGGGCTCTGCAAAAGGAATTCGGTTTGAATTTGAATATATTTTATTGTTGACTAGCTGTGCTTGCGAGTTAGTTTGCTTGATACCAAAAGTTATTTTTATATCTTTCTGAAGCAATAGTTTTTTATGGCCGAAAGAATGATCGGTTCAGTAGTTAAAACTAACAACACACTACAGTTAATATTGTTGGCAGATACAATACAAAAACGAGTGTATTGGTGCATAAAATTTATCACATTTTTTTAATATTAATAAATATTTTTCGGTTTAAACTTTCGGTAATAACCTTAGGTTTGTTTAATAGAATTAAAAATTAAAAAAAAATCTAATTTTCGTTCAGGCCCAGCCCAGTCCGGACTAGTGTGGTCTAGTCTATTCTGATCTAGTGTAGTGTGTTCGGTTCTGTGTTGTTTTATGACTAGTTTGTTGTTAGAACAAGGAGTGTCTTCTTGTTAGGTTTGGTATTATCTCTCTTATCACTGCCTATAAAACAGTTCCCCGCGTAGTGACAGGCCTCTCCGACCGGGCAATCGGGCTACACTGCCACAGTTGCTTCTGGATCTGGACAATTTTAAGTTTTGGCATACCCTCGGATTATGGTATATTTTTATGTTACTGCTAAGAAAGTATAATTAATCCATAAGAATATATACTTTTAAGTTGCATCTAAGTGATGTAAAAATTCTAATTACGTGTAATAAACATGTAATTTCAAGTTGGGGATTAACGTTGAATGACGTTTAATTTTAACATACGGTTAAAAGAACGTGTTGTTTTAAGTTTCAACTAAAAACGTTTCAATAAATAATTTTATATTACGGCTAAGAAGGTATTAATGAAAGCTACATAAAACATATAATTTTAAGTTTCCGCTAAAGACGTATAGTAACGGTAAGTAACGTAATTTCATTTCATCAGATAGTTATTCGTTTAATGTATTTATGTATTTCTAATAGTTTTATTAGTTCATAATGTTTCTTTTCCCGACAAAAGGCTATGAGCTGTCACAATAAAGCGTCCCCACTTAGGCTCCTACCACATGAGGTGGGTACGACGTTGTAATAACACTATATGGAATGGATAATAGCTAAATGTAAGTATACCATTTAATGCTATTGAAGAAATATTTTTGAATTTTATAAATATAGACACATTCCATAATACATACACAATATAACATAAAACACATTTATTATTTTACTAAGCTTATAACATGCTAGAAATGCATGCGGCACTACACTCTTACAAAATTTAAAATTGTTTTATTTTAAAAAAATGTTATCTGTATTTTATAATTTTTGGTGTTACAGTTATTACTATAGCAGTTTAATCTTTATATGAGTGCGATATATTTCAAGTAACCGTTGTATAACCTACTTTACTCTGACAAAATTCGTTTTTAAGAGACACCATTTCATTTAAGTTTTGAAATTGATATATTTCTTTATAATAATGTATAGAATTATATCAAAATAATGTAGGCATAATTTATAATTTAGTTTTATAACTATTTCAGTACTTACTATTAATATTTGTTTAATATGTATATAGATACCCCATGCAAACATTTTTATTAAAATTGACCAAGCCGTTTTATTTCAATGAATTCATACAACAGGGCAGACCTTTTGAATCAAAAATAGTCGTTATATAACTGTAAGCACAAAATTATTTCATGAATTTGATTTAAACTCGGTATTACGCTAACTACATTTAAAATTGTTTGCTTAACCTCATGATGAGATAACCTCAGTGAATTAGTCTTTCTGATTGCACTCGGGTAAGATCGCAATCAAACACTATCATGCTTTACAAAAAAAAGTGCATGTATTAGTGTACAGGCTCAATGAGTAAAAATTCATAAAGAGATGTATAGTTTTAATTACTTGGCTAATTCAGTTACATATTATCCTTCCATATGAGTGAAAACAGTTTTGATCTATTTACGTATCGCATATATTCATTTCTACCTGTACTTTTAGACGTAACGGAAAAACGTGATATTTTTCTATACCAACCTAAATTCTTCCCCAACATTCTTAAATTAGTTCAACTTGAATAATACTGACATGGGTCTTTATCATCAACAAAGTCACAGCATTAATTTATGTTCATATTCAACCATACTTTGTGTTAAAACTTATTGCGGTAGAAATATTAAATCGTAAGATGAATTAGGGGACAAACTTTGTAACTCCAATTAAGGGTATCAGATAAGAGATGAAATTAATTAGTGCAAACGAATCGGTCATAAATTTGTTAAAGGCCGGATGCTAAAATCCACTTGAGTTAGAAATTTTCTCGGCAAATGCCCTCATTTGTAATTAAATTTACAACCATTTATTGTTTCCGTGACTTTCCTTAATCTCTGTGTTGTGTAAATACACCAGTATTTTACGTTCATATATAAATACTTTTTTATTTAACCTATTATTTTATTTATATAAACAAACCTTATGCGCAAATCTGTGGTTACCAGTCAAACAATGTTAAAGAGAGAGACGAACTTCTTAGGTATCCATGGATTCACGGTTCGGATGCCAGGTTCATTGTGCGACAGGGAGAGTAACTCCGAGCAGTTCCCGAGACTTGTGACACGTATAGTTGTTTAAGGGACTCTTGTCCGATGCGCGTCAACACTCGCCTTTACTGCTCTTGTTTCTCTCCTTGCCCGGTCAAATTTGGTAGGACAGGCTTCTACCAGCCCAGCTTTAGAGACACATTCTAATATAGAACTTAATGCAGTCCTAGAGAGGTCAATATCTATTAGTAGATCCCAGATTTTGTAATTGTCTATTCTACCACAAAGTTTTTAAATACAAAAGGGAAACTTGATTCACATTAAATATAAAATACATATATGAAATTATATAGATTTGATATTATAAGTCCCATAAACGTAATATGATATAAACTTTATTCGTTATCATCATTTAAGATCATTAACAATCTTAATTTCCGAGAAATGTATGTAACTGTAGTCACCGATGACCTAAGGTTTGCACATCAACGAATAAAAATATTAACCAAGCTATAATAAAACCTACTTTATTCTCATTAAATACTTACTAAGGTAATAATCAGTAATACTAGACGTCTAAATCTCATAATACGAGGTCATTTACCTATTAAACGCTTACGTGGTTTCTTTAACAAGTCGAATGCTTGGAGTTTGACTCACACTCTAGACGGGATGTCATTACTCTACTAGATGACTCATTTCTGTCCCGAGAAAGGGCAGGAGATAAATTTATTTTTAATACGGCGTAAGAGGCTTCGAAACCTTCGTTTTTAAATTGTTTGGATCGTTAAGGGTAAAATATGTTAATTATGAGTCATACATTTAGATCAAATGTTAATATTACTTTTTGATACATCTATACAAATAAATAAAGTTGAAGTGTATGTTTGTAATGTCAAACTAACAGCATTTTACTAAATGCATATGAAAGTGTATACTATATACTACTACTATATAAAAAAACAATCTTTAAGTGTTTAGTCTGTATGTTTATTTATTCCTGCTAATCTGTGAAACGGTGGGACCTATTTTGACGAGTCTTTCGCTGGCAGATAGCTGATGTCATAAGAAGCATCTCAGGCTACTATTATTTTAGAAAAAAATAGAGTTCCGCGAATAAAAATTAATAAATAATTTTTAGTTCTACACGAACGAAGTCGCGGGCACAGCTAGTCTAAAATAAATACAAAACATTTGGATACGCAGAATAAACGTTTTTGTCTGAAACGTTAATATCAACATATTCATTCGCTTTCCTATTTAACTTAAAACTTAAAAAAAAAAAACAAATTGATCAATAATAATAATAAGTATTGTTTTATTTATAACATTGCAAAGTGGTTGCACTAAGAGATAAACAATCTATCTCAGGCCGACTTTGCCATGCCAGCTACCTTAATAAACACTGACTGATCTCAAACCCAGACACGCCTTTACGTACCACTACGGCGAATTTTATATTAAATAGATTTACGTAATCCAATTGGACACAAATGTTTTTTTAAATAACAAAAATCCCTGCATTTTACCACTCTAGAATTATAAGAGTGCAAATTATCATTCAATTCCAGTAATATTAATAATGAGTCAATTCACGTCAAGTGGACCCCCCTTTTTCCACTTGATGATAGAAAACTTAATAAAATATAATTATCGAAAGTAGTCATACCTAAAAATCATCCCTTAAAACAGTTTTTGAAAATTTTGTATTTAACAACAATTTGTTTAACAATAAAATTTTTTGGTACTTTTAATTAAAAAATAGATTGTGAAAAAACTATTGAAGATAACTTAACGAAATTTTCAGGAAATTATAGTAAAATATCTACATTTTCACATAAAATTCTTTTGCAAATTTAATTTGTTTATTATCATATTTTTTATTAACTTTTAAATAAACAAATTAAAATTTTAATGACTTCTCAGTACGATAATCGAATTTTTTTTTTTAGTAATACGCGTTATACATTTAAGTACTTTATTTCAAAATAAAATTTCACAGCCCGGTATTAGTTTAAATAATATAAATTTTTATATGATGCAGCGGCGAGCGGTACAAGTGCTGCGCGCTACTGAGCTTAGCTGTTAAGACTATAGATTGCTACATATTACACAATTATTTAATAAATAATTTTTACAATTTAATTTTTCTTATATTCATTTATATTTTTAACAATATTTACACAGAGTAATTAAGATATATTAATTAAAGTATTATTTAGATCCAATAGTTAAATAAAATTATTTATTAAATAATTGTGTAATATGTAGCAATCTATAGTCTTAACAGCTAAGCTCAGTAGCGCGCAGCACTTGTACCGCTCGCCGTTGCGTCATATAAAAATTCATATTATTTAAACTAATACCGGGCTGTGAAATTTTATTTTGAAATAAAGTGCTTAAATGAATAACGTGTATTACTAAAAAAAAAAATCGATTCTCGTACTGAGAAGTCATTAAAATTTTAATTTGTTTATTTAAAAGTTAATAAAAAATATGATAATAAACAAATTAAATTTGCAAAAGAATTTTATGTGAAAATATAGATATTTTACTATAATTTCCTGAAAATTTTGTTAAGTTATCTTCAATAGTTTTTTCACAATCTATTTTTTAATTAAAAGTACCAAAAATTTTTATTGTTAAAAAAATTGTTGTTAAATTCAAAATTTTCAAAAACTGTTTTAAGGGATGATTTTTAGGTATGACTACTTTCGATAATTATATTTTATTAAGTTTTCTATCATCAAGTGGAAAAAGGGGGGTCCACTTGACGTGAATTGACTCAATAATAATAATATACAAATTTATTTCACACTCATACAAAATAAAGTACAAAAATTTGTTAGCAAAAGCTGTAGCAAAACCGATGAGAATAAAGATATATTGTTACAATTTGTGTGAGGTCTGGAGTCTGAAAAGGGTACGATGACCTGAACTACAGATCTCCAGACCCTCATTCTCTAATATTTGTTTACATTCTTCTTATTTTATGCACAATAGATTAGAATCAACCCAGTTCTTAATGTTTTTGCAGTAAAGGATTTTCATTAATTTCTTAATCTAAGTTACTTTTGGTTGTGTTTGCTTTATCTTTACTAATATTATAAATGCGAAAGTGACTCTGTTGGTTTGCTGCGATTTCACACCTAAACCGCTAAATTGATTATAATTAATTTTGATACAGAGATAGAAAGAACCCTGGACATGGTGATAGGATACTTTTCCTCCCAAAAAAATTATAGGAAGTGGGTTAAAGAGAGGAATAAAGTTTATATGAATCTTTTTATTACGTCATCCGATTTGCTTCAAACTTTAGAGAATACAATGCTGCTATTAAATTCGTCAATATTAAAGCGACCAGAGCCGCGGGTAAAATCTAGTATACAATTATTTTATTTTATTTGCTTTATGTTGTCTAAGACAGTATTTTCATAAAAGCCATTGTATTTAACGTTACCCGTTGTATTTACTTTTAGTCGCTTGTATTAAAGACAAAGTTGTGCTTATGTTACGTAAAATTAATATAAATTTTATTATTATATTTCTTACCTATTTTTTGCACAAAAGTCATTGTGATTTCTAAGACGCTATAATACATTTGGTTGATTTCGTTTAAGTTAGCAAAGTAACTTATAAAGAAAATGTATATAAAACACGCCTAATAACGAAAAAAGAATGTGGACATTGTTACAATAAAATAATAGAAAAAAGATTCAAAGAATATTTACAATTTTATTAGGACGCTTATAGTAAATATGATTTACAGGCAAACGATTCGGGGGAGGTCGAGGGATGTCCGCTATTTCCGATTTAACGCTTCGATTCATAGGACTTCCAAGTTATTTTCCTTTTAGATTATAATCATTTATAGTATTGAAAATTATTTTCATACTTTTATTTTTAAAACTATATTGCTTATTCCACTAAGAAATATATTAGTAATTTATTCCTATCATTTATAGAAAACCTTAATAAAATAATGATTTAAATTTGACCTTTCTCCATAGTATTTATGTAAAAATAAAAATACTGACATTGTTAACTACACTTTTATTATTCTTTATTTAAGTAATATCTACTCGGTGGAATAGGTAAAAAAAACAACCGCAGTTTATAAATGCTTGAGGATAGATTTTCAATATGATATTAGAAGACGCTAACTGAGTAGATACCAAAGGCAGTAACAGAAAATGTACTACAAGCATAAATAATACATTTTTATAAGAATTTTATCCTTTACCAAAGATTCATAAAAGGAATTGTACCCAACGCTGATGAAATAATTTCCAAACACGCCACCATTTTTTGTATAGTTTATATATTTTAGCGTTATGGTTACAATCTTGCCTGATGATCCTTAAGTAACGATGTGGCTTAAATTGGTAAACACGCTAAACTAGTGTGAGACTGGCTCTTAAGTGCAACTGCCTGAACACACCTATAGATATTTGGCGGCAGATTTTCAACTTCCGAGTTGTAGGTAGCCAGACGGGCATTAGAAAAAGCCCCTACCATCATTCTATGGTTTCAACACGATATTTTCTTTGATCGAAAGGTCAAACTCATTGCAGGAATTCATATTCACGTTGTTTAACGCGGCGTCCGTACACGCTAACACTGAGCTATCATCGCTTCACCATTGGCTCATTCTTTTTAATTAGAGGATACAAAAATACTGTAATAGTAATAATATTCTTAAAGTTAGCTAATTGCTTTGCAAAATAGTATTGTAGGCTTCTTATCATCCATTGAAACTGACAATAATGTATTAAATACGTAATTAAATTACTTACAATCGTGTGTGGCTTCACAAAATATAATTTGGCACCCTCGTCGTGTCATCTTAACACATAAAAGCACAAGCTTGGTTTCCCACAGTTATATGATAATGCGAGTAATAACAGTACTCTTGACACTTACGACACGGCATGACATTAAGGCCTTTTCTACCTTTGAACCTTTAACATTTCGCCTGCTATAATAAAGTTAATAACTCTTAAGGAACTTAGAAAATTAAATTTACATAAAATATTCATTTAAATAAAATTCAGGGTTTTGTTTAAATTACTATAGACAATTGGTTACGCACAAAGTATGGTTTGAAAACTTCTTACAATACCTTTTCTTTTAAGAATTAAACTGATTGCTTAATATTATAATGATCCTATAATTTAGAAGTCAAAGAGTAACGCAGAACGTGTATCTTAAACATCATAAAGTAAAATTATCAAGCTAGTAGATATAAATGCGACATATAAAGCCACGAAAGACATGGGTCTCTGCGTATATTTACAATTTCGAAGGTTTATTTGTATGTTTGCCTAAATTTTGAGTGTACCAAAGAAATCAAACACCTTTCGGTTATTGTTGGTATTGCCACTACAGAATGATTACACCTATTCTTGGGCATGTTTATTTAAGTTTATTAAAGTACTTTACTTTCGACAAAATGTTATAATATTTGAAACCTCCCCGTTTTTTTGTGTTGAAAAGGTAGAAAGTAAAAGATTGAATGAGCAGTAGCCTCTATTCGTATAACGTCAAAATATATTTAGACGACTTCATTGCATCTTTTTAGTTTGTCTATTATACAGGCAGGCTGTCGCGTAATTCTGTTGATTCATTTATTTTTTATCTAAATGCTTTTTGTTTCGTAAACTATAACGGGAGTTGTAGTACTAACATTAATTTACATTAGTAATAAAAGATATTTGTAAGGTTAATCGGTTACCTATGCATAGGGTTACCAGATGAGAGGATTTTTCCTGACATATCTGGCATTTGAGCTGTTTATCAGGGAAACAGGGAAATTGGAAATTATTAAAAATTAAAAAAAGAGAGAACATAAGATATAAAATTGTAAAAAAATGTACTTCTATACTGTATACTATAATATTACAAATGCAAAAGTGTGTTTGTTTGTATGTTTGTGCTTCCTTTACGCCTAACTAAGCAACCAGTCGACTTTATTTTTGACATAGAGATAGTTGCAAAGACGGAAAGTCACATAGGCTACTTTTGATCCTGCCAAAACTTCAAATTCCTAGGGGAGATTTACAGGAATATCCATAAAAATGTTCTTTCTTCACGTCCTATCAAACAAAACAAACAACTTCATTTTTGACATTGAGATAGTTGTAAAGACGAAGTGTGCCATTGGCTACATTTGGCCCTGGAAAAGTAATAAATACTTACTAATAAATACTTAATAATTTACGGGAATATTCGTATTATTTTATCAATACTATATACCTATACTAATTACTACATTAATATATGTACTAAATCAATATGGATTCACACATAGGATAAATTTTATCCCGTTAGTGTATTCCATTGGGATAATATTTCCAATTTAATATTATAGTAATAATAGTATATGTAGTAATATTTTACGTAGTATATAGGTCACTTATTGCACACAAGTGAAGTGGTTTACTATAATAACTAAAAATGTGTCTTTTGCCTTGTTTGATCTTATATGAGCGCTGTATATTAGTCAAATATTCTATCGAATTGACATGGGCAGAATTATTAGAAAGACATATATTGCTATTGAATAAGAGAAAAATTAAAATACTCTTAAGTAACATTTGTTTTGTTAAACTGTTATATTTTTTTCGTCTTCAAACAAATCTTGATCTACAATTGATGATTTGCAAATTATTTGTTACGAATTATTTAAAGTTAACAATGAACATAAAGGCTATAATTGGCACATAAAAGAAATTAGTAGTCTTAAGTAAACATGATTTGATTCCCTCGACATAAAGCAAATTAGGTTATTCCAATTTCATTTGTAAGGCATAATTCGTAAAAAACTTCATATTTTTGTATAAAATCCAAGATTATTTTCGAATTTATTTTATAGCATCAATCATTGTGATAAATTGGTTGAATTCGCTATGTAGAAATATAAAGTTTGTATAGAAATGACGACCTATTTGTTATACAAATCTCGGCGCATAAACTACAGAAACAAATACAGAAACGTCAATATAATAAAAACACGGTTACATTAATAAAAATAAATGCAAAGAGCATACAAGTGTATCTCTTCAAATATTCTTTCCTCCATGAATTCTTTATATTCTAAAGCCAGGTTAGTAAAACGTGTTGCGGTTCTGTAAGCTTCAGCTTTACTGTTCCCCGTGCGGCCATTTTTGGGAGCCCGGGATCAACATAAAATAAAATTGAAGCATAACACAAAAATAAGGCAGTGGATTACTCAGATATGTATGACAGACAGATTTCCTTGAATAGATGTCTGAGTGGTAATATTAATTTTATTATTGAAAATTATTTTCACATTATTTTTACATATTAGTAAGAGGAACATATTTTGGAAGTGATGATAGTTCAGTTGGTAGCGCGTATAGACGTCACGCCAATAAGTTAATAATAAGTTCGAATCCCTGCAATGGCTTGAGTTTTCGGTGTAGTAGAACATCTTGATGAAATCATAGCAGTATGGTAGGGTTTTTTCTAATGTTTGCCTGACTACTACCCTCAAGTTGAAAATCTGCCGCCAAATACCTATAGTTACACCATAGCCATGAGTTGGCCATAACGCTAAGCCTATAAAGTTAAAAAAAGTTATTACTATATCTTATTATATCTGTATGAACAACATATTGATTTATTCACATTTTAAATACAAAATAAAATAATAAAAATTGTCATTTATAATGAGTATTTTATGTGGTAAACCGATTATAACAAAAAATATGGTAAGTCTAATATTCGTTCTCTCAATTCATTTAATAAAAATCAAACGCAAACTGACACCTAAATTTATCGTAACAGAAGACTTGTAAGGAAGCAGTTGCGCCCTTATTTTACACGCCTTTTTTGATACCTACGCTGGTTGACAAACTTTTAATATAAAAAGTCAATACAGCTACATTTAGTACTGTCTACATTAATAGCTAAAACTTTTATTTATTTTAAACATGCTTACTAATAAGAATAGGGGGCAAACGAGCAAGCATTTCACCTGACGGTAAGTGGTCACTGCCGCTCATGAACACCCACAACACGTTGCCGGCCTTTATAGGAGAGACTGTCTCTCAATTGCCACTGCCAGAACAACCTATTGGTATTTAGTGGCAGATTTTCAACTTGAGGGTGGTAGCTAGCCATGCATTAGAAAAAACCTTGACATTAAGAAAAGATTTGATTCGAACTCATGTCATACGCTACCGCTGAGCTATCATCACTTTTATTTTTATTTACTACCTTTATAAATAACTAGCGATTCGCCCCGGTTTTGCATAATTAATACAAATTATCTATAGTCAGATGCCAAAAACACAACAAAAGAGGGTGTTGACCCGAAGACTACCAAATTTCACAGCATCGCCCGCTGCGACAATCTGAAGATTTGTTTGAAAAGAATTATCAAAATCAGTCAAGTCATTTTAAAGTCCATAGAGAACGTATATATGTTCTTCACTTCTTCTACACATTGTTTTTCATTAAAGGGTAAAGACAGTTGGTGCCTCTTCTAGTGATTATTTAACAGTAAGTGATATAATAAAAAAGTAATCAAAAGACAGAACGCAATAGATAACTCTGTGGTACAGTTATTAATTATCGGAAAGAAAAGAACTATTCATCAACGATATTAGAAAAACATCGTCATTGACCTGGATACGAATATCGCTAAGTAAAATTCACCAAGAAAATAATAGTAAAAAAAAACAATATTTTCTTATTATTTAAAAGGAAACTTTTTGAATTTCGCCTTCAGCATTGCCCAGATTTATGATAGATGCAGTTGGCGATTTTAACGTTTGGAAAACTTTTTATAGATCGTCAAAGTTCATTAACACCGCTCAATTAACAAAATATATCGATCTTAAAAAACAGTATAAAATCAATATTTTGATCTCAACAACGATGCTTTAAAACATCAACAAATAAAAAATATGTATTGAGTCAACTAGTTATATATTTTATCGTTCAGCATTATTATTAGTAAAAGAAATGCAGTCCAAGTATTCATTTCAATATAAATTTCTAAAAATATATTGCATAAGAAATGTTTCATAAAATCCTTGACAAATTGCTTGTTCCGTGACATTAATATAACTTATTTCAAAGTTGCCTACTTCTGACTATGTCGACAAAACATAATTTGTCGAATAGTCTTAACAAGGTGCTGTTAGAAGGTAATAATATACTACCCACGTAATCCTCACTAACAGCGTCCGAACAAAACCGCAAATTGCAAAGAAAATAATTCCGTTGTCCCAACCCTCCGATGCGAGGAAATAAAAGCAGCACTGTCAATAACATCAGCAGGTGTCCCGCTGGAATAGGTCATTCACCTCTGCACTTACATCTTTACTACTAGTGAGGGTTAAACAACAACTTATGGGGTGGGAGTTCGTAGTTGCAGCTTTTACGACTAACATAGGAAGTACTATTGTCGGAATTTGTGTTGAAGAATATTAAGAGATCTCAAGCAATACTCTGGAATAACTAACACACCTATTAATTACAAACAAGTATAATGCCAACTTGATACCCAGGCATATACTGCCAATATTTATCAACTATATTATACCAAATTAAAGGAATGGAAAGAACATAATGGAATAACAAAAGAAAAACAATTTAATCATTCTGTTTTTATGTGATTGTAATCGCAAGTGTAAAAGAGAAATCACTAACAAAAACTTATTAGAAGTAAAAATTGATTATTTAAACAAATTTATAGTTCAAAGGTTAGTTTCTTCATTCAGTAATCAGTATCCTTCCACAGACAATATATACCATGCCCAAAATCTCTAAGCTTACCTCTTCCTTGACTGATTACAGGAAGAACGTAAACAGTGCCTCTATCTTATGGGACTACCAAGTAGTACACATAGATACAGAGCAAACGTGGGTAACGAATTTACAGTTGTATTAAAACACTGGGTTACTTATTTTCACATACAGCGTTCTTCTTTCATAGGTCTGATTGATTTCAAGGTTGCATGTCTTTATTTGGTTATGTTTTCTTTTATCGTAATTTCTAAATTACTCATCATATTCTTCCAAAAACAATTTAAAATAAACGACCACTAACTCTTTTGCTTTACTCTTTGGAGATCATAGGCATGATTCGAATTGAAAGTAAACTAACATTGTAATGACCATTCTTTTTAATTCAACAGCATTTGATAGCAAATAACCATTAAAATTCATACAATATTGAAATAACAGCTAACAATAACTATAACCTCGATAACTTGCCAAACTGGATTTTGTAAATCTTGAAAATATACACCTGAAATGTTTTAAAAACATATTTGAAAAGATGAAAGATCATCGGTGACGTGCTCGTATTTTCGCGAAGCATTAGTTTGACAACACTTAAATCGGGTTAAACTTTTGGTAAATGAAATAGCTTGAAACCAATCAGATTCAAAGTTAAATTAAGTAAAAGTGAGGCATCAACGTTTAAGTTACCATTGTCAAGGAAAACAGTCATGTAGACAACAAGAATAAAAAAGTAACAAAAGGCAAATTATATTAAAACAAAGTATAACGATTGTTTAAATATTGTATTTATTTGCACGTCTATAGGAATAAGTAAAATAATAATAGTAGTTATTAGCAATGTAAAAACTATTACAATTAGCAGGTGTTTATAAAAACTTGTCAAAATCCCGAATCGAAATAATTAATATATATACCTAACCAAAAGTAAAAGAAAATTTTATTTCATATAACGAATATGTTATATAAAAAACATAATAATCGTAAGACACTATCCGATATTGTTAACCATAAGCTACTTATTTTCAGGAAAATGATATTGTAGCTATTTGTTTACTTTTATAATAAAAATAAAGAATAAAACCAGAAATCCCAATAGAATTGAAGGGACATCACAGGAACTGACCGCAACGTTGCTTCGTCTCGTTTTCCCTTTAATAAATTCTTTATTTTGGACATAAAGATAGGTTTTTATATTCTCTTTAGGAGATCGTAAAGAGTAAAAGATTGATTAAAGATAATAGTATTTTCTTCTTCCTTTGTTAACTTTTTTTACCCTTTATTATATTTCCAAAATATACAAATGGCATGGTATTTTAATATATACAAATAAATGGTAAAGAGAGATACTTATCTCTGAAAACTGTATATATACCTAAAAGATAAATACTATCTTCTGTATCATACTATCATCAACATATTTGGTACCTCAAAAAAGGCGTGAATAGGTTCTTTAGGGATCGTTCAAGTATTACTTAACGCAATTTGGGGGAGGGGGTCTTATAAAACGTTACGATGCGTTACAAGAGCGGGAGGGGGTGTGAACAACGCGTTATGTAATTTTATTTTTTTCTTTATTTTAATAAAAACTAGCTCATTAAAATTTCCTAAGTTCGCATATTTATGTTTTACAGAAAATTCCTCGATTATTTCTAATCTAATTTCCAGTCATTATGATAAATAAGTTTTTTATTTGTAAATAATCGTATTATTTGTAATACTTGGACTGCCTCTAAGCAGCCCAGCATGTCAGCGGTGACTGATAATGAATTCTGTTCATTATCAATCGCCACTGATTTAATGCGCAAAATAAAATAAAAATTATAATTTTCATGTACATTACAGGAGATAATGTACCTACATTATACACGTAATAACCTTCTACATTTATTGTATTTTTTACAATTTCTGTAGAATTTCAAATCAATAATAAACTAAGCGATTTACCAAAGCAATTTTAAGAAGAATTATTTCGTTTCTTTTAGTAGATAAAGTTTTAGCGTTATGTCCACAATCTCATCTGATGTTAAATCACGATGTGGCCCAAGATAGTGGATACGCTAAGCCTAGTGGAGGGACTGGTCAAGTGCTATTCTCAGAACACACGTATATAGGCATTTGCTGAGGTAGTTTAGAGCCAGTCCCTCCTATAAAGGCCGGCAACACACCTCCGATTCTTCTGGTGTTGTGAGTATCCGTAGGCGACGGTGATTATTTACCATCAGGTAACAGGCTTGCTCGTTTGCGCCTTATTCCATAGCTATACATAATAAACATAATAAAGGGTAGTAACTAGTCAGGCGGGTATTAGAAAAAGCCCTACCACTACGCTATGGTTTCATCACGATATTTTTCTTTACCGCAAGCTCCAGCTCATTGCAGGTGGAGTCGAACTCACGTCCATTGACTCGGCTTCCATACACACTACCAACTGAGATATCATCGCTTAGAATACATATAATTATTCGCTTCGCTATGACAAAAAAATGGAAATAACTCATAAACTCGCTATAAAAAAATGGAAATAACTCATAAACTACCGATAGCGAAGTCGACAAAAGCAATCATGATCAATGTCAATCATGAATTTCAATCATTAATTTCAGAAGCGAATATCCGATATCCGTAGGTATAGTTAGCGCAGATAATTAATTAATTGACAATACAATACCGAGGGTGGGTAGGGGTCAACGGGGTCGAATGGTCGGTGCTGTTAGGGTCATTTCCGCGTTAACAGGGTCTGGTCGAATTTGTTTTGCGTCGGTGATCGCACGTGACGCTTACGTTATTAGTTGGGATTGAATTTTAGACTATTTGTATTACTTAATTAGATTAGGGTTGATACATACATATAAAGCCATATAATAATGGATAACTATAACGCTCCTTATAACCACCAAGTAGATCCGCAATTTAATTTGAAATATTATAGTGTATATTACGATTAAGGAAATGATTTTTTTTAATGTTTATAGGTTTAGCGTTATCACCACAATCTCACCTAACGTTAAGTGACGATGTGGCCCAAAATGGTAGATACGCTAGCACTTTGGTCGTCTCAGCCTCCCCTCTCTCCCAAAAGTATACTATAGATGGTAAAAGGAAACCATAGCATGGTGGTAGAGCTTTTTGTAATGCCAAACTGGCTAGCTACCACCCTCAAGTAGTAAGTACAAATACACCTATACGTGTTATATACTATAATGTGTTTCGGCAGTTACACTTGAGAGCTATTTCCTCCTCTAGGCTTAGCGAGTCCACCATCTTGGGCCACATTGTCTCTTCACATCAGCAAAGATTTTATCCATAACGCTAAAACCTATCAAATATAAAGAAACAGCAGAAATTGAAGTGAATGTTCATTCACTAAACATAATGAAGTAGATAAGATCACTTAAGGTAATCTTATACAGCGAAATGGCGATAAATAATGTTAATAAAAGCTCCTCAATGCAGAAAAGCGAAACAGAGGCAGAGCAAAAAAACGGAAATGTCGTCTTCAAACGGTTCCCTCAGGGTAAAAACAGAACAACAATCTTATTTTTATTTATTTTCTACTAAAATTACAGGACATTTTCCTTTACTAATGACTTTATTATTACGTTAATGAACAGCATTCGGCTAAATGCGGCGTATGTTTCCCATCTTAAACAGTCAGTTATTTTAAGTGGGTATTGTACAATTTTTAATCTACATTATAAGTATTTCTTTGCGCATTATGTGGCTGGTGGAAAACGGAAGATGAGTTTCGTCGAAATGAAGTTCTGAGGAATTGCACGGCTTAATACCTGTAGCTGGATTCCACCACCGTGCCGTGCACTTAAATTCTACCCTCACCATCTTGTTGAATGGCGATCCACGACGGTACGTTTCGCGGGGTATTTCCGCTGTGTTTCCAGGCCGATACGACTTAGGGATCTTCTAAAAAAAAAAAGAATACTCTTACCTTAAAGCCCGGCAATGCACCTGCAATTCCTCTGGTGTTCTGGGTGTCCATGGGCGGCGGTGATCACTTACCATCAAGTGACTCGCTCGCTCGTTTGTCTCCTATTCCATTAAAAAAATGAAGCTCGAGAAATATCTTCCAAACGCTTCCTAGCGGAATATTACTAAATTACAATATTATCAATAATTACACTGTGCATTCTATCGAAAATACTCTACTTTTGTAGCTTTCTGCACTGGCTCATCATTGCTCATTCCATACAACAAAGAATTAAAATGTAAAATCTAGTAAAGGTAAGTTGTTTTAAACTATAGGCTTATATGAAATAATTTCTTGAAATCCAACCTCGTAAGTAAATATAAGTATGTGCTATCTTTGTAACTGGTTTTTTCATACTGGTTACACTACATACACTGGTTTATACTAAGAGTATACTTTGCTCAAACTTGTTGACTTATGTATCAACAATGATTATAGTGATGTAATTAAAAATAATAATTATTATTATTGTATTATTATTATTATTATTATTATTTATTATTGTTATTATTATTTTATTATTATTATTATTATTATTATTATTATTATTATATTTATTATTTATTTTATATATTATTATTATTATTGTATATATATGATGTAATTAAAAATAATCAATATCAGAAATAAATCATCAAAAAATAGTACAGATATTAGAACAAATCTGAAAGTCATCATTTTAATAGATGTAGTAGTTTTTAATAGATAGTATTTATTTATATTACATTTTATTTCATTCAATAGAAGCGATTAAGGCTCAGTAGTTAGGTAGTGTGCACGGACGCCGCAATAATAAACGTGAGTTCAAATCCACCTGCAATGAGTCTGAGCTTATCTTGACGGAAAAAATCGTATGGAAACCATAGCATGTTGGAAGGGCTTTTTCTAACTGAAAACAAAACCTGGCTAGCTACCACCCTCAAGTTAAAAATCTCGCGCCAAATACCTATAGATGTGTTCTGGCAGTTGCACTTGAGAGCTAGTCCAGCCATTAGGTTTAGCGTATTCACTATTTTGCGCCACATCATCACTTATCTTCAGGTGAGATTGTAGCCATACCGCTAAACCTAATACTATAAAGTATTAAAAAAAATAACAAAAGCAAATTTACAACAATTACTTTTAACATAATACATTTCTTATTTGCGACGTGTCTACACCCTGGAGCGGTAATTTCACAAACAGATGATATCTACCCGTCTAACAAACCAATATTTGTATCACCGGGGCGCCCCCTTAAATTCTTCTACGCCATAAAGTAGTACGTTCTCGCTTTTGAGGAAATAAATTACTGACGGAAAGCCTAACACTAAATGTATTTATTTATAAATGTGTGCTGGTTACTTAGATTATTTTATAGAGTGTATAGGTTTAGCGTTATTGCCATAATCTCATCTTTAACATATACATTCATATTTCATTTTCCCATTTATTTACATAGATACAGAATGATGATTTAAAGTCATATAATCTAACAGTAAAGCACAGCCAGGAAGGTATGAATGGACTAAGTGAAGCATGATATGGGTGGTGGAATGAAGTGGAATATGAAAACATGTTATACCAACCCTACCTACGTAGATACTGAAGATACAGGTCATGATCTAACCATCACGAATAGAAGACTTATTTTTACAGTGATGATCTAAATCTACTTTGCGTATAATTTTTAAGTGTACCGTGTCTTAATATTAGGCATTTAAACTCAATCAAAAATGTAAAAAAAATAAGTGATAAAAGCGTGCTAATTTTTCTTCGACTTTTCAATACGTAATTAGAGACTAAGCAATATACAACTTTCATAAAAGCTTGATTAATTTCCTTAACTTTATCTTTAGGTACCTACGAGTTTCATATTTTTTTCATTTATGCTTAATTTCGTGTCACAGAGCCATTATGGGCAAAAATATATTACAATTATTTTAAGTAATTTTCACTAGAAGTTACTAAAATTAAAAAAATCACTCGACTTGTTTATTTGTTTTCAAATAAACGCCTGTACAAATTATTATAGCAACTACGCAATTCTACAAGCAGACATTTTCCATTACGGAAACATTTCATGTCACTAATATAGCTTCATTTTCTAATGCACTTTAAGTGCTTACTTTAAGTTTTAGTGGCGGAACAACTACAGTATTCAAAGTTCTAACGTGCCGCGCCGCATTCCGTGTTACGCTAATATGCATGTTATTTACAATGTTTAGCGTCAATAGCATAAAATAGCTTGACTTAAGAGCGTTCACACAGGAACAGAATGTATAAATGACGATATCCATAGATTTTGCTCTTTACTCTACATGTAATCATTATATGATTTATATTATTATCGATAATATGGCTTGTTAATTATAATATATCATTTTATTTGGTGTAATTAAATTAGAGTCCATATTAAAATCCAGATGTGATAGAAATATGGCTTGTAGGTTCACATAAAATTGTATGGTATAATTAAAAGAATTACTCTTTATTTCTTATTATTAGCATCATCAGCGTAACTTTAACGTTTAGCCAGAATCCTAACCTAAAATTAAATAAAAAGTAGCCCAATATCGATAAAAGCTAGCCTTATTAGATTGACTAACTCTCATGCGTATCACCCAGTACAGGTCTATAGTTTCTTGTTAAGAAATTTTCAAGTTGAGTGTGTTAGCTAGCCAGATAAGCATTAAAAAATGTCTTAACACCATGATATGATTTACTCGTGAACCGGATAGGCTACCATTGAAATAATATTCCTTAAAATAAAAATTTAACCTAATAAAATTAAACTGAATCTTCATTTAGTTTCACATGGTAAATGAATAATTATCAAAATGTAAAATAGGGACCTACACTAGGCGCGTATTTGGTATTTGAAATATATATGCGGATTAGACGGAACATTAATATTTATTTATACATATCCTTATATTAAAATGTATAATAAATAATAATCATCATAATATTAGCCGACAGACAGCCACTGTTAGACATGGCCCTCCTTATAAATCGCCACAATAACAGGGTCTTCGCTGCTTGCTCCCAACGGCTTTCCGCAACATTCAGCACGCTCCTTGTTCCATCATTGCAAAGTTTTCACTTGAGAACTCTTCAGCCAATGCAATAAAATTATAATAAATAAACTTTATTATTTGTATTGCGATATATAATAGTGATAATAAAAATAATAGTTGTGACGAGAATCACAGTTTTAGTCCTTTAGCATTAGTGTATAGTTGTTGTCTCTAATCTCTTAACCTATCTAAAGCATAGTTCTGTATAGTACAGCTGTGTTGTTACAACAGTGAGTCTTAACCATCTGTGTGCAACTGAAATCAACCACTTATTCCGGCTATATTATGTGTACCTTGTTACCTTATTACCTTCTTAGGTAAAAAGCGATTTTCTATTTTTACTTTCAAATATCTGCCAACACGTTTAAATTATCGTACTATAAAGAATAAAAACTACAAAGAGGAAATTTTATTTGGACATGTTACTTATCACCAACCGGATCACTACCACAAAACAAGAGTCGCAACACCCGACAAAGTGGCGCTATTAGGTGTTTCTCGTTCTGGAATCGGAAATAGAGATCTGTAGCCCACTGGGTCATGAGTGTCACGCACATTTTGAAGATATGATGGCTCAATTGGTAGTGTGTACAGACGCCGCATCAATCGACATGAGTTGGACTCTACCTTTAATGTGCCTGAGCTTTCGGCGAAGGTAAACATCGTGAGGAAACCTTTGCATGGTGGTAGGGTATTTTCTAATGCCACACTGGTTACCTATCACCACCCTCAAGTTAATAATCAACCGCAAAATACCTATAGGTGTGTTCCGGCAGTTGCACTAGAGAGCCAGTCTTCTACTAGGCTTAGCGTATTCACCATCTTATTTACTTATTTAATCTTTTATATTATCTTATTAACATCAGATGAGATTATAGCCACAACGCTAAACTTATAACTATAACTATACTTATAACTTAACATTAAAGATGGGCGTTCCTGAAGAATGGTAAGTGGATATGCGTTGTCTGTTGCCGACCTGTTATCATCTTGGGGTACACTGTATACGGAATTGGGGCTAATCAAAATTCTAGGCCCTTCGATCGAAAGTTTAGTTGACCACAAGTGGATTATTCCACAAACACTACACTTCAATACCTCGGATTGTCCCGGGCCAAGGACAGCTTTCACGCGTCTTCAAGTCTCCAGCGGGAATTCTTCGGTTACCACCATGTACAACGCGGCATTTTATTATGCTACTTTAAAAATCTACTAATAAAACTAAGTTTTTTTAGTAGATACCAGAAAACAACTCCTACGAGTATTTTAATTTAATTATAAACTTTTGTAACCGAGTTCCCTTCGCAGAAGGGGTCAACTTGCGCTTTAAGTAAATGCCATATCGTAAAACTTTATTACGTGCTAAATAAAGGGGTTGTAAGCTTTTGTTTATTCATACGATAGCTCTGTTTTCGTAAATACGATGTTAACCGCAAAGTTTAGTTACAAATCAAAGTATACAGTCTTGTAATACTCACAATGTATAAAATATAATATAAATAATAAGTATGACTAACTGCGAAATTCTCTTTTGAAAGATATCAACAAAAATCAAATTATATATATTTTGTTTATATATGATACTCAATTTTATTCTCTGCATGTTTTAGCGTTTTCCCAGATTCTCTGCTAATAGTGAGCAACGACATGGTTCAAACTGATAATGCGGTAGGTCTAGTGAGAGCCTGGCTCTCAAGTGATACATCCGAAAGACATATATAGATTCTTGATGTTAGCTTTTCAACTTTAAGTTAAGATACTATAAACAAGGAGGGTATTACAAATTTCTCTACTATATTGCTGTTATTTCGTCACAATATTTTCTTTCAAAGAGACCTTAAACTAATTATGCGATTTAAAATCACGTCAATCAACGCGGCGTTCCTACATGCTACGACTGACCCATAAAAACTACAAATACAGACTCTAAGAAAAAGTTTGTAATAAACAAAATCAGAAAAGTATAACTCCGGCCGCTCGGCAGCACCCGACCGATTCTGTTACCAAAAATTGTTTCTTCTAAAAGTATTTCAGTAACAGATGTGGAAAGAACCTTTCGGCACGAATACTTTGCCTCATATAATTCAATTTGAGTAAAATTCGTACAAGCCGGCCTTTTCGTTAAATACCGAAAAACTTTTACTACGTGACCCCATCAGACTAAGTCCCGAGGGTCCCTTGTGTGTTCTCGTGCCTTTTTTATTTCCACTTTTAGTCCTAAAAATGGTCTGATGTTTTATGGCTCGATTTAAGTAACGAACGTTCGTTTTATATAAAAAGATTCATTACGTAACGCGAAAATTCTCAGTAATCGTCTTGGCTTTACATAATTTTATAAGTTTGCTGTTAAATAATGTTATAATCTTAGATGTGTACGATGAAGTCTTAAGAACTTCTTCTAATATTGTATTATGAGGATACAATTTTATCAATTTTTCTTATTCTTTGAGGTTACTTCGAACATCTATGAACCATTGTTTCGATATAAAAAATATATTACATGAATTTTACTTCTATCAGCCAACTCGTTTACACGTTACACGATCACTTATATTTTTTATTTATAAAGATTACATTTTTCTATAATGATGATACTAACCTAGTTTGATGAGCTATTGTGACGTTTATTTTTTATATTACCCTAGTAATTTATACCCTAAAGTACGTAAAGAAGTTTTTTTCTATAAGTAATTACAATGAAATAATTTGTCACTTAGTATTTACCTTAATATGTGTTATATTATAACTAAATTATATAATATAGCTAGGTTAATGTACTCGATCGGAAAATGTAAGTACATATTTTGTGTCAAAAAAGTAAGCTTCAAAAGACCGATTTTATAACATATAAAAGCTACAAATTAAAAATAAATAACAATTCATTCGTTTATTTTGATCATATTAGAACTTCTTTCGTAACCTTTAAATATTATGATGGAATTTAAATTTAATTTCAAAATAGATACTTTTCAATTGTAAAATATTATGTGATGTTGGTGACCCCTAAATAAATATACGTAATGAATTCTTAGACGTCATAAAAACTCTTTAAAAATGCCATAAAATGGACAACCAGGGATTATAAAGATATCGCAGTGGTTTAAAGGATTACCTCACCGCTGGCGCTACACTGAATATTATGGTTACGTATCCCACACAGGACAATAAATTTGTTATTTACATTGCGTCGATTTGCTAGAATAATAAAATTATCATTTGACACACACTTTATAAAACAAAACAGTTAGCCACTTGATAATACCAATAATAATCTAAGATTAAATGTTAATAGAAAAAAGAAGAACACCACAACTTTATTGGCATGTGAATCTAGTCAAAGCGCTTTTACCTTTACTCCTTACCTTTACCTTTTTAAACCTTTACTATAAAAATAAAGATTATTATTAATATAAATTGACCTATATAACATTTATTATCAGTAAAAGGTTATGCCATCATCATATATTATATCTCTTTTTGTTATATCTATTTATTACATTTACTTATTTACCATACAGAATTCAATTGTCAAAATCCCATCTAAAATTCGATTAAAGTTATTATTTCCCGGCAATGTTTTCAAAACAGAACGGTTTCCCTAGATTTTATTATATATACTTTTATATTTATGAGTAACAGAAAATGTTATTGTTCATTCATACTGTGATTCGACACATTCGAAGAATTAACCGCGTCGACAATTTTTGATTTACGTTAACAATTGTAACCCTGTTTTGCTAACGTATCAGGGACGTATTGTTGTGTGATATGGAATCACATTGTTTGAGTATTATAAGCCGTGTCAAAACCATTCCATTCGAAGTTGCCACCGGCGTACGATTCGATACCGTTTTGGTATGTTACAAATTATCTGTCTATTGGTGCATATATTTGATGTTTAATAATGTCAATCCATACCTTTCAAATGACATGATTATTATGTCTAAGCTGTTAATTTCGTTACCTTGATTTCAAGTACCGTGGCAATGTTAGATAATTTAAAAAGAGTTACTTATTTGTGTATATGTATAAAAGATGATTTACAATTTTGTAGAATTACACCTACGATAAATAAAAATGTAAACATGTAACAATAAACAAATTTAACAAAATATTGTTTTGGATATTTTATAGAGAAATTATTTAATATACGCAAACAGGATAAGTAAAGACTGATAAGTGCTGCTTTTGGAAATATATAACTTTTCGAGTTTGTAAGAAATTTAGCATCAACCACATTGCTGCAAAATTTTCGTAAAATTGTCTTTAAAAAAAACTTACAGATCCTGGTGTTTTCATAGTTCAGTCTCAGATATCAACCTTTACCATATTTATAACCGCAATTACAATGATACATAATATATCTATTACTTTTAAACAAGTATGTATAATAATACTAAATTCATAACAGTAAAGCTTTTCACACTTGTCATCATTCAATGACATAATCGGTCTCGTCTCGTTGTCTTCAGCACTCGCAGATGGATCAAAACAACCAAACAAAGTATTACAAAGCAATTTACTGAGCTACCCCGAACAACATCTGTCGATAGCCAATATTCGTGTGTCAGGAGGTATACCGTTCATAGAAATAGATCCGGTCAATTGCTTGACCATCTGCGCCGGTTCGGGGGTCACGATTTCGTTAAACGTTTGGTCACGCTGATTTTCGTGTTCGACACTTCGGTGCCGATTATGAAAGTGTTACTGTCCAATAAAATATTAGGAAAATGAAAGTTTTATTTGTACTGCTGGTCGTTTAACGGTCGAAATTTGTCAGTATTTCATTACATTTTTGAGTGAGCGTTATTGAGGTAACTTTGTGGAAGAGTACACCTCTGTTATAATAAGTTAAATGTTAATCAATGTACGTGTGTGTGATCTTTGCAAAATAAAATTCGCGATGAAAGAAAAATATACTGTCTTATTTAATTTAATATTTTTGTAGCGTAAAAATTGTAGCTTTATGCAATCCTAAATTACAATATACATACAATACAAATACAATATACATTTTAGCTATTCCAAATCTCACATTTCTTGGTACACGCAATATGCCTAAAAAGTTATACAGATATAGTTCATACAGGTGCTATAGCCGCTAAAAGATCTATTTAGCTCAGAGTGGTATGTAATTCTCGATTGCTGAATGCTCGTTAAAACCCCCATGTTGTTCACATTCGTGCCTTGTTTACCCGGAATTGAGAACCAGGAGCGATAGTTTCCAGTCAGCCGCATATGGACCTTGGCCTGACCGAGATAATTGGTTCATATTGCTTTATTCTTTTAGTTTCAAGTAAGTACATCAAACTCCTTTTTATTCTGAAAGAATAGTTCCATGTCTATTGAATTAGATACATATCTCATTACATTCCGACTCGAGGCCTGTCCGCTCTTTTGTAAAGTAAATTGATCTATATAATTTTGCTTTTCACACTTAAATAGCATGAATTTAATTTTCTCATCGCCACGATAACTATCAATCTCTTTTATCCGCAATACTAAATTTGCAACTTTTTTTCCAGCATTGAATTCAATATAAATTCCGTTCTAAGAAATTCAAAATATTATGGTGTTGTTAATAATAGTTTAACAATTATAATAATCAAACCGAAGTCACATCGAATTTATGGTAGTGGAAAAACAAGACACTCTATTAAAAAAATTTTCAACCCGGTTTCTATTAAACTCGTTCGTCGTACTTTAAAGTTCGTAAAGACTGGTATTTTAAACACCACGTTAATAAGAAACGATCGTAGCTAGCTAATTGGGCATTAGAGAAAACCCTACTACTATGGTTTCATTACAATGTTTTCCTTCGCCGAAAACTCAGGTCATTGCCAGCATTCGAAATTACGTCCATTGACGTGGCGTCGGTACACGCTGCCAAGTGCCAACTGAGCTATAATCACTTTAAAATTATTTGTTTTTCTATTTCACCGTTTGTGTATTTATATTATACACAACAGAAAACCGCCAACACCTCATACTGTTATATTTTGGTCATACAATGCGTAATTACTAGAAGAAGACGAAATTTACAGTAAACTTTATTTACCTAAAAGCTTCATAATAATTGTATAATATCTTTGTGGCTTCAATAATTCAACATTATTTATAAATAATTTTATAATAAAATTCAATTTTGGCATCAAGTATTTTTTTCTTAAATTATTCTACAGCATAATAAAAAATGTAAATTTAACTCGAAAGCGTATACTTATGGCACTCGAGTTTGGAAACATTGCCTTGAAAAACAGAAGCCATATTAATAAGATCGTATTTTTATGTTATATAATATAAAGTTTTAATTATGAATATTGCCATAACACGTTACTTACAAATTCGTTTCTAAAATAATAGCAAATTATAATGCATTGTTGTACCTATATAATCTCTATATACCTATGAAGATCTAAAGGATTTAAATACTGTAAATCCTAATCAGAATGCATCGTCACGAAATAAGGGGCAGTTTTAGGTTCGGACGCAAATAACGGTGTCAATTAGAGTAACGTCATAATCCCCAGCCCTCTGTTTGTCGACAGCGGCTTTTGGGCCGGATAAACAAACACACACCACAATTATATTAATATGACGTAGGTACGGTTAATGTGCGGTTTCATAATCGACAATAATATTTTACTGAGAATTGGTTCATGTTCCTAATTTTCACAACCGTGACCATCAACACTGATTTGAAGCGCAAATGAAAAAGGTTTGTATACAACAAAACCTTTTGTCATGGTCACAATGTATGCCAAAATAGCGATTAGTCTAGTAGCCTAGTTGCTTGATTAAATTCCTTTATTCACAGGTTCGATTCTCATAGAAATCAACTTTTAGTGTATACAGTCTACTATTAAAATTAAACGAAATTTGTAACGAAAAGACGTTGGTACTTGAAACATAATATTGAAAAAATTATACAAATAATTATTTTATGACAGTAGAACTAATTTACCTACAATACAATATATTTTAACCCTTCCTTGCATGGAATTTCCATCATACTGTTTTTTAATTATTTTATGTTATACATTTATATTTAGGGTTTTTAAAATATTTCCGTTAATCTAGACCATTAACTACATCACCCTAATTTATTCTTTATACACATATATTTAGGGTTTTTAACATATTTCCGTTAATCTAGACCATTAACTACATCACTCTAATTTATTCTACATAAAAATAAAAATCACGCAAAGGAGAGTTAATTTTTAGACTTGTTAGTATTTTTTTTTTGTGATAGTAGATTGTTTTGCAACCAATACTTTAAAAGTTAACGACTAACTACGACAGAGAAATAAGCAGCTATCATGTCCGTGTGCATAAAGTAAGAGGTAACACCTGGTTTGCTATTTGTTTGCTATACAGTCTGACACAATAATCTTATCCAACCGTAGAACAACGTGTTTTTTAATACGTAATATGAATCATATTTAATGGTGTATAGTTTATGGCTTTATGGCTACAATCTGACCTGATATTAGTTGATAATGTGTTCTAATATAGTGGACACGCTAAGCCTAGTGGAGGGATTGGCTCTCAAATGTAGCTGCTGGAACATAGCTATTGGTACTTGGCGGTAGATTTTCAACTTGATTGTGATAGCTAACCAGACGGGTATTAGAAAAAACCCTAACACTATGCTTAAGTGAGTAACGTTTTTAACTTCACCAATACTTTATATATTTTCATCGTCAAGACGGGAGACTGGACGCACCCCAAAGCATCCCTTAACCAATTATCGAACGTTTCAATAACAAGCGGGTGGAAAATTTCATCTGTTTGAGTAATTTGGTGTGACGTGTTACTGTTGTATTGTTGAGGGCAGACTATACTTACTTTTATATTTCGGAATTTTCTTTTTATTTGAATATTAGCTGTCTACAACTTCGTTGGCATGGAAGAAAAATTTAATTTAATCATTTTGTCCCGTTTTTATGCATTGTTTCAACACATCTTTTACTCCTATTGGTGGTAGCGTGATGTTAAATAGCCTAAAGCCTTCCTCAATTATCGCTCTATGAAATACACAAATTAGAAATCAGACCAGTAGGTCCTAAGATTAGCGGGTTCAAACAAAGAAACTTTTCCGCTTTATAATATTAATTTTAATATAAGCTTATAAGAGCCCAGTGAAATGTGACACGAAATAAGTATTTATAGCAAAGAAGAATAACGTTGAAGTTAATAAGTGTAAAGTGACCTATGACAAGTATGAAGGAACTTCTTTATGTACTTGGTAGTCTGTGAGATTATCAAGTATCAAATCATAAGCGAGAATCTGGAAGAATGTCAAGAAAATATGGCGCATCATTTTTAACGATGTCTTGTCGGGTCACATTATGCGCTAGCTATGTTATCGTCAAAAATGCAAGGAACACAGCTTATATATTCTGGATATCTTCTTATATAAAGATAACTTCCAGTCATTTATCATTATATCTTCAAAATTATAAGCTTGATTCACTTAAAATTTGCATGTATATGCCTTCTTTCGAATTGTGACATTCACTATGAACGAACTATACGATCACTCGTTGTTGAGGGAGTAAACACAATTCGAGGGTACCAACTAGAATATTATATATAAGGTTATATATACGGTAACTACAAACTTATACTACTACAAAATACTACTACAACTATACTACTCAATAAATAAATAAATAAAAAAAATGTACTACAAAATAGCTTTCTTACATTAAATTATATTCTTATCTATATTAATATTATGAAGCGGAAAAGTGTATATTTTTCTATGATTGTTTGTTTATACTCGCTAATCTTAGGAATCACTTACTAGGTTTTTTTTTGTACTTAATATAACAATCACTGATGAGGTATTTAGGTTATTTAACTTTTAGATAATTTAAATGAAATATATATTTCTTCAAATGCTTGTTATTTTCACGCAAAGAAAGTCGTAGGTACAGCTAGTAATATTTAAAGATAAAATAATATCTATTGTAGTTGTTAAAAAGATTAATACAGTTTTATTTTATTTAATACATTAGAAAACACCCCAAACATGGACACCGAAATGTTGTTTATTTCAAAAAGTCAATGTGATTGATCGCCGGCATCAAAATGTTAATAACCGAAATAAATTGATAGATTACTAATATATTAACTTCATTATTATTAAAGTGTCAATATGTTGCCAACATGAAGGATTATTATTATAAGATTGTAGCAATCCTTTATGAGAATATTAGATACGTTATTTTAAAGTTTAACATTTTTTTATTGATTTTTATGTCCCTGAGACGAATTTCTTAGGTATACATGGATTCACCGTGCGTGTCCCGGGTCCATCGTGTGGCAGAGAGAGAGACCTGTAACCGATAGGATTGCGACTATCGTGGACAAGGTAATATATTCGTCACAGTGACTCTCTTTTACTTTGTTCCGTTTTGAAATAGTCATGTATATCCAGTTATTGAGAAGCTCAGAGGTTATCATTGTCTTTGAATAGTACTGCTCGTGCCATCACTTAGGTTTTAATTTGTAATATCGGGCTTGCCTTATCTCTTGACCGTTTTTCTTTCCTTTTTTGTGAATAAGGTATATATGTTTACAATACCAAATATCTAACGTAAAAGTAAATGCTAGAACTAGTATAATATAACTATGTAGACAAATTAAGAAAGTTGCAAAATGTAATTAGCTAACATATGGTCGGAGTAACATATCTTTATACTGTTTAACGCAGTACAGTTATCGTGTATCGACCCACATTGCTATCCCTGTGATATCAGGGAGTGTTGTTGCAGGGCACCGAGGCTAATCCGTATCATCTGCTACCGTGGTAATTATTTAAAAGGGAACTATATTAAGCAGGCGTAAGCTCCGACGTGTGTACAACCCTAATTGTCGCGTTGTTAATTTGGGGTGACCATCGAACTATAGTGCTGTTGAAACTATCACTTTAGTATTCTAACTAGTTTAGTATTCTATATACATATGTAAGGAAAATACAGTTTCTTGGAGGGTTAATCAAACGAAAACTACTGAGCTTATTAGGATGGTACTATGACCATTAGATGAGTAGTTTTTCGATCTAGGCTAGGTAGTTTATGGACTCCTTAGTATTAATTTTTGTTGATTGACTTTTGTATACCCCACATAACCGACGGCTGATGGCTAGTTATTGTATGTACATAAATAACCATTATATTTTCTAATTAAGAAAAAAGAGTAAATACAATCCGTGTTATGTTATTACAATAATTCATAGTATCTGTAGGAACAGCTTTAACGTGACTTATAGGTTATTTATTTTAGTTAATTAGAACATCTACTGTTGCTCTCAGTTGTGCCAACCACAAGCTTTGGATCAAAACAACACTTAACCCTTCTTTGCATGATTTTTTTCTTTAAAATGATGTTTATTGCAATTATAACAAAAGCGGAATGACAACTTTAAGCTCGTTTTACTGATAGTGACACTTGCTTATTTTTAATAGCTATGTTTTTTTTATGCAATGAACATTAAAAAGGTATCCAGACACGATCAACTTAACGTGAATTTGTTATTTTATATAATTTTTGGGCATTCAATATTGTGCTGGAAATTTCCACCATTATGCAAAGAAGGGTTAAGTGTACTTCTTTATAGAAAAAATAATATGTTAACTCAATCACAAAGAACTACTAGTACGTGTTTTGATAAAGATTACTTAAAGGATTTAAATAATAATTGATATACATAAAAGCCTTTCAGATTATGATAGGTAACGTCTTTACCTGTCTGTCAGTGTGTTTGTAATTAGAGAACAATTGAGTCGATTTACACAACTACTTTTTATAGGATTAAACGTGTCGATAAGTTGATTAATATATAGAGCAACTTTCCTCCAGAACTATGATATGGGTCTCTTCAAAAAGGGATTGAAATACGGTTCCCAAGATCAGCTGCATGGCTCTAATACCCCAGGTGTTGCGGCTTTTCATAGACGACGATATCCATTTAGCATCAGATAGTCCGTCGGTCTGTTTGCTTCCCATTACCATAAAAAATTATAACATCGTATACCTCCATTATTTAAACTCCTGTTAATTATCCAACATTTAATCAAATATATTATTAATAAACATGCTTACATTTTGCAGCACTTAATGCACCCAGATTAATACTATTTTCATTAAATTTTTTAAAACGAATACTAGACGGAAATAGTTTCATCGTAAATTGTTTATTTACTATTTACTAAAACTGTAAAAAAAGGAAAAAATTATATAACTATTATTGTGATTTCATGTATGTATATGAAAAAGCAATTTGTCTTATCATTTATCACCTTTTGCTTGTGCCGTATCCATCGAGATACGACACGCATGGACCCCTGATGTTAAAAGCCGAAATACATAAATTATAGTTATATATAAGTGGGGTGTGTCATTGTTGTCCGAGCCTCAAAATGTATTAAACCACAGCGATTGACTGCGCCTCTATGGATGAAGCGTGACGCACGGATTTTGTGATAGTGCTGTACAACTCTAACCTTAAGTTTTCAATTATATCAGGATAGCAAAAATCAAAATATAATTAATTTTCATGATATCATCATGATACTAATATTATAAATGGGAAAGTGACTTTGCTTGTTACGCTTTCACGCGTAAACAGCTTAATCGATTGTGACGATTTTTGGTATAGAGAGGGATGAAAATCTGGAGATGGTGATAGGCTACTTTTTCTCGCGAAAACTAATTGGAAGTGGAGTAAAGAGAGGGATAAACTTTGTATGAAACTTTTATTGCGTCATCCGATTTATTTGAAAAAATCAATATTAACGCAAGCGAAGTCGCACGTAAAATCTAGTACGGTAAATATAATCAAATCAAAAATACTTTATTTAATTTACGCTCTAAGAAAGCACCGATGAATGTCAAAATATTATCAACGGTTTGAAAAATATTCTAGCCATAGAGAAAATGGCCAAGAAACTCGATTGTATTTTTACGGACAGAAATATTAACAACTAGCTGTGTCCGCAACTCCGTTCCAGTAGAACTAAAATTTTAGTTATTCATTTTCATAACAAAAATATTATATAGCCTGTGTTACTTATGGCTAATGTAGTATACTAGTTATGAAAGAAGTTTTGACATCGATCCAATAGTTCTTGTGTTTATTGGCTACAATCAAAAATACAAAAACTTTAATCTTTCCTCTTTATAATATTAGTATAGATTATTACACATAAATGTATTCAGGAATTCTATAGAAACCTAACACAAATGCCTTTTATTAGTGTACCAAAGCATGAAACATGAGATGACTGATGAAACTGTGCCGATCATTTACAAAATCGAATATATGTAACAAAAAACACACATTTAATTGTCAATTATATGTTGCGCGGGTAAAGATATTATACTAAATTCTTGGAAACAAAATTTTTTTGGATCACCAAGTTATATTTTACTCAAATTGCTTTCATTTAATATGTATTTTTTAATATAAATATAATATCGGCCTCAGCTGTCGTCTACAAAACATAGAATACAGTATTTCTATTATTATGTACTTTAATATCAAATATGCCTATAAATATCAATGATATAATATTACAACATTATTTCCTTTTATAATAAATATTAACACGCAAAAGTGAATGGATAGAAAAAGTTGTTCAATCTTTGACATAATTATTATCAAGCCTCAATCGCGTCTCTATACATCACTAAGCTAAAAGCGTTACAATTTCAAAATGATGTTGCTCAACATGCGCCTATTGTTAATAAAAATGCGGGCTCAGAGTAGATCTCCCCTTAGAAGATTACTTCGTAATAAGAGACCGATCAGAAAGCGTACCATTTTGTATCACATTTAAACGAGAGAATAAAATATGTTTTTTAAATTATACAGTGCGTCTAAACTAAGATTATAAGTTAAATATGAATAACACTATGTATTCTGATAATATTTTATTTTGTAAATTTATCTAGAAGCAGGTTGTTACTCTTATTACCAAGCGAAGCAAGGTTGCCAGCATATTATTATACTGTATATATAGAAAACAATAGGCTACATTGAAATAACTATATTTATAAAAAACATATCAGTTTGACAACTTGACATTTCTAAATGAACTAACACTTTCAAATCAATTGTTAAGGACCATATAAACCACCTTAGCAATCATCGTTTTTGGAATTAGGACGGT
Organism: Actias luna; assembly: GCA_039707435.1. Lineage (NCBI taxonomy): Eukaryota > Metazoa > Arthropoda > Insecta > Lepidoptera > Saturniidae > Actias > Actias luna. Next base: position 6,367,944 of record JAZHAC010000002.1, on the reverse strand, counting down.
TAATAGTACAAGATTGTAAATTATAATAAATAAAAAAAGTAAATATCGCATTTATGTTTTTATTTATATTTAGATATTCAGATTTTGAACTATTTCCATAATTTAATTTTGTTTGTGTTCACAGTGGTAGATACATACGCTTACCATTTCCACGCGACAGATTGAACAGTGAACATAATTGAACTGTCGAATTGAATGTATTTAGGTACTCTGTGTCGCATTCAATTTAAAAATGACCTTTTATAATATAGCATATACCAAATATATGTTATATTATAAATATATGTTATATTCTTAAGACGTACTGTTTATTACCGTTTGCGATATAGATATATTTCCCTCGGAGTCAACAGCAAGGCTTTACGCACTCCATCCATGGCACAAAATGACATGGCGGTCGTGGAAATATTGTCCCAGTACAAACAGGCCGCGAACCTCAATAATTAGTTTTGCCGTATAAAGTATGTTTTCCAAGAATACTAGTGTAAACTGACCTGCTATTCTAACAATGCAGTATGCTATGTTGACTACAATTACTTTTAGTGCAACTTCCGAGATTTATAACGCAATTATTTGGGATTTTACAGCTTTGAGCTAATGGAGAATAATCACATTTCTCATAACAATAAATATATTTATATTCGTAAATGTTTTAAGAATACTAAACGAAGTGAGTGACCTACTATCTAAATGAAGATGATACGATCTTTATACGGATATCTTTATGCGGCTGAATCCGATCCGCATTCATGTTTGTCATGTTAGTACTCTACATTTACTTTAGAAGAGCGTTGTAAAATATGATACTAATTCTTGACAAATTCCGTAAAATTTTAATTACTTTATAACAGTCGAATTGCAGTTCAAATTTACTCTTATTTACGCAATATGAATAATATAAAATACTCCAAGTTTTTTTTAAATATTTCATTAGTTCTAAAGCAGAATTCGAAGATGAAAATGTAGTAATAGAATTCTTTTAGTTGTTAATAAGAACTTTTGCTTACATTCAATAAGTTAAATAATTAATATAACTTTTTGTCGTCGTATCGGTAAGGTTTTCCGTAGCATGTAATAGTTTTTGGTATTGGATAAAAACCATGATAAATAGGACTTTATTCTATATTATTCCAATTATTTTTTCTTTGTATTCGGGTTAACGTAAATAAGAGATTTGACTGTGACATGAAAAATAGTCTATAACTCATTTCCACCTTTAAACAAACGATTATCTCATCGTAGTAGTTGTAGTGGAGTTTTTACGTATTTCTTAATGGATTCCTGCTTTTAGGGAATAGTATTTTTAACGATTTACGACTACAGTAAATGTGATTTGTTGCGTGTTGTAGTGAACAACCTATAGAACAAAAATTATTACCTTATAAGAAGGTTCTTCGATGCCTGTAATTAAATCAAAAATAGGTCAATTTAGTCAGCATTTATTTTGGTTTTAGCAGCCGAATGCTATTTTCTGTGTAATATTGCAAATAAATTAGTGTCTTATGCATTATGGATCTGAACGCATTTCGTACAACAAGAATAATTATTCGAACACAATAATTATTAGCAACTAATTTTTTATTGATAATCCGGGACCAATAGGACTAGATTTCTTGCTGATTTACTTACTTTTAAAAACTAACCTGGTTATACTTGGTAATCCTTGTCTAGTAGATTGCAAATTATGAACATAGATACGTAACAGGATAAAGAAGCAAAGGCACTCTCTAGAATCTGTTTTTAAAATACCTTCTTTGCTATCAACAGATATATCGATTATCGATAGAGCTCGCCATATAATTTACGCTTGTAAATTAAAGTAATGTTTTTTGTTACTCATATCAGATGTCAAGTCAAGAAGGATAGCGGAAAAGGGGGACACCTACTCAAATAAAGGAAGGACTGTAGTTTTGCCTTTTACATACAGCTTTGACCTATATACATTTTTAGCTATTAAGAGTACGCAAGGCAAAAATATTATAACATGATAAGTAATATAGCATTTTGTTTTTGATGTTTCACTGTCCATCATTTTTATACGAATTCCGTGGCTTCGAAACAAACTTTAATTTTGACGTATATACGGAAACATTATGAAAAGAATACATTTTTGTGGAAATTTTTACTTTATTGAATTTTGTAAATTAATTATGCTAAAAGTTAAATGAAAATTGATCTAAAGACTTTTAAATTTAATTAAGTTCAGGTATGATCAGTAGATTATTGGAATAATGTAAATAACACTGAACAACTTAATGTTATGCGGGTTATTATTAGAAATCAAAGACTAGTTTATATCAATACATTTATTTTTATAAAAAATGCGTTTTCCATCACTGTTTCGCTTAATCGTGATTTCTGAAGATATTTTTAAGCTTGTAAGACAGTCAACAACACATGCGTTACAATTTAAGCTAAAAGTACGTATAAGCTCTGTTATATTAATTGTAACATCTATAAACCGATACATCTAGTATATTACAGGTATAAAATTAATTTATATAAACGATACTGACATTTGAGAAATTCTATCGATCATGATTTTAATTAAAACTTTCATTGATTCTATTCTAGAATATTAATTTTCATATTCAACGTGCAATTAGCCAAAAGTTTTATGTATTAAATGTGTCAGCAGATATGTTAAAAAAGACATAAAAATCCTATGTTTTAATAAAATTAAAATCTTGAATACTTATAACTTAATATAAAAATAGATATACATATTTGGAGTATATTGTATAAAAAAACATTTCTGAATTATTTGAAATGCTCGAAATACAACCCAGCATACCTATATCTGCCTTAAAGCACAAGCACTTCCCCTAATGTGTTCCAGTTGGAAAAATATAGCATAAATATATAATAGTATCATTGTCTAAAAATACGAGGTATTGTAACCCAGAATTAGCAATTTATTACAACTGGGTTCAAGAATGTGCTATATTTAATGTTACTTATACATAGTCATAGACGACTTTGACAAGTTAATATGAAATGCACCACAGAGCTGGTTAATTCTATACAATAATTGTAGAGAATACAATAATAACTATAAATAAAAAGTATCTGCAAATGTAACATTTAAAAATCAATGTCAAACGTTGTATACTGACTAAAATGTAGGTCACTTTTTCATTATTTATAAAAAATGGCTGAACTAACAAACAAATAGAGTATATGTATGTATAGATTTTATATAAATCAATATTTGTTAGTATGTGAATTATATTGTAGAAATGATTTTAAGTAAGGCAGTAAAAACCTGCCTAAGCGATTGTATTAAGTATTATAGTATATCTATAATTAAAGTATTAATATAGCCTATAACATCGAATTACACATATTCTTGAAATAAAATTTATAAATTGTTGTAATAAAAAATATTAAAGTAGTAAATAAATCGAAATAGAAAAATAGTCAAAAAGTAAATGCTAATGAAATAAGTATGAAATAATACATTATAAAACCTCTTAAAATAATAAGTAAATAATATTTACACTCATAGAACCTTTCTATGTACAAGCTTTATTACTAACTCTATTAATACCATTAGATACATTTTTAGAGTCATTAAAAAGTTATAAGATTACTTACAAATGCTTTCTATGCCCCATTTAACTTAGAATACCTTTTCAAAATTTATCATAACTTTTAATTAATTTTAATTAATAATACGGAGATGAGCTCGAGTTGTACATGAAAGACGGATTAAAAAATATCAGTTGCGGGATTTAATGAAATACTGAGAAGAACTTTTGCTTAACAGTGAAGCAAATTAGGTTAAACCTTTATACATTAAATATATATTACTATTTGGAATTGAGTAAAAAACTTATATTAAAATGTAATAAGTAGCATTAATTTACGTTTACCTGATGTAATCTGTAACTTACGTCATACACTAATATACTTTTAAACAACTACAATTCTCAATATTACCTAATAAATTAAAATAGTAATATAATTAATAAAGTAAATGTCCACTATTGTGATTACAGAGAACGACAAATAAAAGACAAAATAAATTTTAAAATTACGTGAGATATTTTACTAAGATAATTTGTGACAATTGTCGAAAATGTAGCGCTTTATAATATAGGACATACTAGACTATCATATATACACTTACTTATACTAAGATATCCTCATACATAAATGTAATAGAAGGCACACTTTGTACCTTTCGAAGCAGAAATACAATATCAGGTTTATTGATAATGAAAATGATATCAATGCATAAAAATTTCACTGTGAGAGCATGAACATTAAAGATACAAGAATAAAACCTAAAAAAAGGATGCAGAAGGAGTTTCCTGTCCATTCTTCTCGATGACTACGTTACTTTTCGAACCGGTGGTAGTTTTAACGTTCATAAGCCCATTCTTAGGGCCTAAATTCAATAAATATTTTCGATTTGATTTGATTAATATATTTACTGAACTTAAAAATGTGATAATATCCTATACATTATAGTAAAGCTGTTTGAAACTTAATTTAATTTTTTACCATTTTGGCAGATTCGAATACTGGTCGCGCTCATCACAAAGACACAAGCATTTATACTCGTTACGATGGTATTACTGAGTTTATCATATAAATAACTTTAACACTATATCTTAGAAAAGTCTAATACAGTGAGATTTCTCTTTACAATTGTTTAGACGGCTGAGTTTTTACCAATTATTGGTCCGCCACTCGTGGCATATACGCGATGTCCGTCAAACTCCACTGAAGAATTCCTCTTAATACCGTCGTCGCCTGTATCCTTCAACGGCTCCTTCTCGTCTCTAATAAGAATATACATATATTTTGAATAGATTTTCGGAGAATGAAGCGTATTTACAGCGGCTATATACATTACAATTACAGAATAATATGAAAATAAAAAAAACATTCAATGATTCATCAAACATTATTATTATTAAATGATAGGTAATAGCAAGCAAATAATTTATGCAAATAACATGTTCATTCAAAAGCTTTACTATCACTCAAACAACACATTGGCAGATCTAATATATGATGTTTTAATAAATATATAAAGGAATCTTACACTGGCGTTGTCGGTACATAGCTACAATGTGGTCGTATTAAGGCAGCGTGGAGAAGAACAAATGACTGTTAGTTGTGCAAAAATAGTTGATAATAATCATTTAAACCATGTAAATTGTGTAAGGTTTCATGCCGAAATAATGTTATAAAATGTCAGGATTATAGAATGAAACAGTAATAAATATAGAAACAAAGAAGGAGGTAACGGTCGTCAGAGATGTTCCGACAGAACAGAACAATTATTTATTTATAAATACTAAATTGGCACTTTTATATTAAAATTTCTACATTACATATCCTACAACTTGCTGTTACATCAAATTAAGCGTTTAATTTTCACTACTTTGCAGTAATTTGCGTGTATTATACATGTACCTACTTATAACGATGAAGCTCGTTTATTTGTTAACTTTACAATTTATAGAACGAAGAAAAATGTTAAGCTTTTTTCTTTAGATATATTTACATAATGGTCAGCCCCAGCGAAAAGTTTAATTTCACAAAACCAATAATTTTCGGCAACGACATACACTACTTGTATTTGTGTTAGCATTTGTCATCTCGTTGTCAGCTTGTTGTCATCTCCTCACAAGGGCATAACCAGTGTATCGGTACAAACAAAGCATGCAGGCGGTTTCAGTTTTGCTATTATATGGTGCCTTACGTAGGGGTTGACACGAGCTTGACTGGAGGCGGCAGGGGCGCGGGGGAAGGCGGCGCGCGCGGCTTCGTGCTGCAATAAGGGAGCGGGAAGCGCCAACCGTACAGACTAGCGGGCAGAAACATCTCTCATCGACACTAACACATCGTAAACAGGTACAAGGATGAGAGGAACGGAACAGAAATCAAGTCGATACATATATGGAATTGGGAGAATACGTTATGATGTCGATGGGGCTACGTTATGATGTCGATGAAGTGCTAGTTTAAACAAGTTTTTATTGACGAATAAAAAAACATTTAGCTTATTTTAATTACTGACTATTATATAACCCAATAATAATTCGTTTCAAATCTTACCTTCCAAGTTTGGCTTCCTCGTCGTTGTGTTTCTTAGCTCGTTTACCACAAAGAGTCGCAATAACGCCTTGTCTTCTTAAGCAAAGAAGAATAAGGTCCACTATTAGAAGGCATATGATAACACCTGCCAATGATAACCCTATTATCGCACCACTCGACAAAAGCTGTGGTTGTGCAAATCCGGAACGTTCCACACCTGTTGAATTTATAACATCATGTTAGACCTTTTTAAAATATATGAGAGCAGCAGTATCAAGATATCCGATCTGTTAACACATCACAAAATATTAAGGAATGTTTTAGCTTTACTCTAAGAACAGGATATAAGCATAAACTACTGCTCTTGACAATGTTGTTAGTTTTATGCATCATGTCATACAAGCTTTTGATGTTAAATGACATGAGAGTGATTGTAATAAATACATTCTTAGTTATTGTGTGTACATTCACATTATTGCTTGTCTAGTTCTTATCGTACACATCGGCCGTGTCATTCATTACAATCAGAAATTGGTGATAAATAGGGAGTGCTTCCAGATGAAAAAAAAATCGTGCACCCAATCACCAATAGCATATAACTAGCCGAAGACGTAAGATATATTCATATTATTTGGAAAAGAAAGCTCTCCTTTCGTAGTATGAAATGGGGTTTGAATGTAAATGAAGAGATAATGAATGATGATAGTGATGCAAAAATCAATAACCTTATAATTAGATATAATAAATGAAAAAGAAAAGTTGTCAAGATGCAAACATTCCAATTTATCGCAAAATAAATGTTCAAACCCCATGACAGTAGTTTTTGTTCGATTTAAGCCATTTTAAAAGTTTCTGAACTATAAATATCCAATAATAATAAAAAAAAAAAACTACAAATCAGATGGATATACTATTTAACCATCACCTGTGACCCTTAAATTTGATAATAATATGTTGCCTGAAAAGAATAGTGTCTGATTCAATTTAAATTTGACAATCGTACCAATGAATTTCATTTCAGACAACACTACAAAAAAAAAATTACGTACTACTAACGAATCATATCGAAATCTTTGAAATTGCTATGAGTTATATAATGTTGGATAAGCATGAATTAAATATTTGGCAGCTCCATTATATCATTCATGCTTTCAAAATATAACAAACATGAAATTTACTAATGACAGAAAAAAAAGTCGATATTTTGCCATCTAATACAGCGTTTGCTAAAACATAAGTTGTTAAAAAAGAACACCAATTATATTGGTATTAATCCAGAGGTTAATCATTAATGCATCGGACATGCTCGTGATATGTGAATTAATTTGTTGTTGAAGGGTGTACACACAAAAGGTCATGCAAAAGTAGGGGAATTAGTACATTCCAAAGGAAACTAGTGAACAGGTATTATAGTACAAGATACGGAATAATCTTATTAATGTAAAATATATTTACCCAAAAATCTCAGTCAGGGCGACACAAACACACTTGTCAAACGGTCAACATTCTAAGGGGTTAGGATTGGTTCTTCGATAAGCATCTTGACAGCTTTCTTTTAATATATTATTTTCATAGTTAATTGGTTAGTTTTATGAAATGTACTCGAGAGTTTACGAGTGTAACGAGAATTGTTAACTGATTTTAATAAATGAATATCTACAAAACACCGTTTTTTTTAGGAATATGTAATTGCGATTTATATTGCGAATATTTATTCCGAAAATAAGCATTAAAATAGAAATAATACGTTCTACGTTATGTCGTATGAAATGAGAAATCGTTTTGTAAATTGACATTACAACTATAGACACCGTTAGTTTAACTTTAAACGATTGGTTTCAACATTCGATTCTGTGAAATGGAATTACTGGTAAAAAACATTTTGTATTACTACGTCAATTAAAATTACTCATGAAAACACTTTCATAATTTATAATGAGAATATTTTTGTAAATACAATACTCATGTTATTATTATTTTTTTGATGTAAAATGATAACTGAAATATACAATGTTATATTTGTCATTCTTCAAATTTAAAATCTTTAGAAATATTTGTAGTGACTATAAAATATGCTTTAAACATAGTAACTTCAATAATAATAAAATTAATTCACTTATTTTATTTAACGTAACTATGAAGTTATTTACTCATTTTAAAATGTAATATCTACAATTATTAGGGTAAGTACTGAAATATAGACTGGGCCTAGTCTAGATATATCGTTTCTACAACAAATACATATAATTAGGTATATTATTGGTATACATTATGTTATTGTTATTATTAAACTACAATCACACTTGTGTTTTAAAAACATTTATTAGTTTTCACATTGGTCATTTTTCACCTAAGACATCAACAAACCGAACTCATCGCAGTTAGTTTATTTAACTAACTACATTAATTTCAGTGCCTTAAAATGAAATTACAACAACACTCGTTATCATAGACGTTCTTCTCTTTTCTTCACGTTCCTTGATTTGAATAATTAAGTTTGTACTACTTATCCTTTCATCTACTTACATCAAAAGGACAAATAGCTTTCAAAAATTCGTACACAAACCTTAAGTCTTACGATTAACTACATTATACTGTCGTAGATGCTTTAATTCTGATTTTACTATATGATACTTTATATTTCGATAAACACTATATTAGGATTGTATATTCTGGCAGTGTTAATTTATTAGCCGTTTAACTACCTAAACACCTCAATTAGTGTAATTTTAAAGGTTGTAATATAAATAAAATCTGATACGTTAATAAAAAGTAATAAATCATTTGAACTTTCAAACAATTTATATCTCAAATATATGTAAATTAATTAATATAATTTCAAATAACGCTTTTTTATATATATAAATTAACGAATCGCTTTATCACAACAATTATTTTACCTAATTAACAGCAGTCGACTCAGAGTTTTAACAAAAAATAGAACAATTATTTACGTTTTATATTAAGTAATATATTGTTAATGTTGTAGCTATAATATCCATTTTAATGTGAGCCCATGGGTATAGGCTTGAGCATCCATTTGGGTTACCTAGAAAATATTCATCGTGATAAATTTGCACAATCTAGGTATAAGCACAAATAGCTACAAATAAGAAACTGCATTTATTTACTAGTGTTTCGTACCGTATTATAATTATCTAACCTATTTAATTATATGTTAATGAGTAAGAAGTTTGTACTGTGAATTATGTTATACTGTTAAATTCGTTTTTGGATAAGTTATTTTTAGCTTTTGTATCTCAAGCTCTTGTAAAGTTATTATTATCAATACAATGTTGATGCTGCTATGGTATAATATATCGGTACGGAACATTTACATAAGTAATTAAACTAATTTTTGCAATAAATTAACACCAAAATAACAGAATATTACTAATTCTCGGTATTACTTATAAAAAGTATTACAATTATGATAATGTTATTAAAGGTTCATAAATAATATGAATATCTAAGCAAAAAAAAAAAAAACATAAAAACCATGCCAAAAATTGCTTAAATATCTACTACTATAAACATTTTAATTTGTTATTATTTTGTACACGTATTTCTTACAATATAATATCGGCAAGATATCGTTATTATAAAATGAAGAAGCATCATTATGTCTTCAATGTAATAAGAGAAGACTTTGTTGAAAAATAAAAATAATAGATGATTAAACTGGTTAACAGCAAGATGGCTTAAAAATATTGTACTTATATAAAATTAAATATACGAGAAATAGATATGGAAAAATGAAAAAAAAAAATAGCAAAATGAAATTTCGTTGTTCACACAAGAAAAGAGCACACGAGTTTGAAATAATCAATGAACAGATCCACTAAAACACTGACACGATATCAAAAACACTTAAAGTTCACAAAAATAAACACAAAACTAAAAGGATTATGAGACTACGAACGTAAGAGGTGGTTTTTGCAGCCGCGGATGGTTTTAAGGGTTCCGACGCAGTATAAACGTCGTAGAAGCCTGCCAGAAGCGGAACCTCGTTATCCTCTTTATTGTACTCACCAAGAGCGGTTTGGACGTAAAGCTGAGCCGGCAAAGAGAATCCTAGAACGTTATGAGCCCTCAACTGAATGCGGTAACGAGTATCTGGATGCAGTCCTCGCACTTCATAGCTTATGTCCTCAAATGATTTAAGTTCTTCTTTCTTACATTGGTTTTCAGCAGCTACTCGCCATTCACCGCTTACTTTCAAAACCTGTATAAATAAAATTATTCGTAAATATCGAAATAGATATTATTGACATACAATTAAAAAAAAACACGTAGAAATAACTTACAGGGCAATATTGTATCTCGTACATATCAATGGGTTCACCATTATGAGCAGGTATTTTCCATTTCATTTCATATCTATCGGCATAATTTCCATGAATCAAAGATTCTGAACTTATTTCTTCTCTCCATTTTGGTAGCTCTGGTGGTGATCTGTAATATTATTATAATAATATTAACATATGTAATGATATATTATTTGCAAGCAGATTGAATACTGTGGTACCTTCTAGGCATAATAACTGTGATAGGAGAGCCCCAACTTCCAGGTCCAACTTGGTTAACAGCGGCAAATCTAAAGTCGTAAGTAAACATTGGTCTGAGGTCTTCCACAATGTAAGGAGAGTTAACGGACCATGTTCGATTCATAGCAAGGTTCCAATCAAAATTTCCATTTTCTTTATATTGTGCCGTGTATGCCAATATAGGGGGACCCATTTCTTCAGCTGGTCCAACAATGCTAAATGTAACTGAGGTAGCAGTTATAGTTTCTTGTTTTGCCTGTGAAACAACATTGCAATAGTAAAACAATCCCATTTCATTTTTTGTAAGTATGTATATATTTTTTACAGTTAATTTTAAACACTTACTTGTAAAACAGGGCCAGGAGGAAAAGCTTGTCTAAATTGTATAATATGTTCATCTTCACCAAGAGTATTCGTTGCAACACATTTATAAACTCCGTAGAGTCCTGGATCTACAGGAGTAATTGTAACGTAGCTAATAGGACCTGAACCATATATTCTGACATGAGGAGTCTCTACTAAATCAACTTCACGGAACCTATAAAAACGATGAATTAATTTAAACTCGTCTTTAATTAAAGTAAGATATTTGAAAATTTATTGAAACAATATAATTTTTACATACTTCCATTTAATAGTTGCATTTGGGATACTTTCAGCAATACAAGTTAAATTAACAGGCTGTCCATTCCAACTCCAAATGGGTACAGTCGGCATATGTTCGAAAGTAGGTTTAAACTGCACAGTCAAGTGGCCATTTTTTCTAGCCTCACCGCCTGTAAAATATGCCGGTTTAATATATCTTGTACATAAATCAATGTTTACAAAAGATTGAATTATACAGTTACCGTCATTTTCAGCAACACACTCGTAAAGACCATCATCGGTTCTGTTAAGATTCATAATTGTGATAGCAGCATTTGATTCCATTTGATCACCCGTTTGACGACTGCTTGTTTCGATTATAATTCTACAAAATAATCAAAAATTATTAATTTCTATAAAAGCTAAATAAACATTTAACATCCATAAAATCTACGTACCTTCCACCATCATTAGGTCCATTCAAGAACCGATCTTGATTACTCAATTTTCGAAAACTTATTCGAGGCGCTGGCCGTCCAGTGGCTTTACATTCCAATTTTCCTTCCTGTCTTTCAGGTGCAGTAATGTTGTAAAACTCAAAAATTCTTGGTTTAACTAATACTTCAACTTCTATTTCCGTTTCATTCTGTCCAGCTTTATTAACAGCATTGCAGATATATTTGCCATAATCACCGGCTTCAACTCTATCAAACGTTAAGAGCCCAGAGATTTCATTAACACTAAATCTCGATGTTGTAGCTAAATTCTAAAATCATTAAATCAAGTTATATTTTAAAATGTCTATGTTATAACATCTGAATAAATACAATTTCTGTACTAATTTAGAGAGATATCGGTCCATTCACTAACTTCTTTAGTAGATGCTTTAATCCACGTGTACGTTGGTAGTGGTTTTCCTCTGGCTTTACAAGTGATAGCTGCAGATTCGCCTTCTTTAATCTCAACCTTTGTCTCTCGCTCCTCCATTTCTGGTGCTGTGTAAACCTATAATTTATATCTCATTTAAATCACAATTTTATACACAAAAAGGGCAAGTTAAAATCCCTAGTAATGCTGTGTTTGTAAGCCCTACTCTCCTGTGTGATTGCTATAGCTGTCGGTGGTGCCTTTCGGTACTAAATATTTATATTAATTCGCAGTGTATCTATCAATTTACTCACTAAGTTAGTTCGAAATTATATAGTAACGTGTGAAATGTAGTGTATCCCCTTACTAAGTCAATGTTATTACCTCAAGTTTTATGTTTCTTTCAGCAAGCTCTCCAGTTTGTATTACAACAGCTCTACAGGTGTAAGTTCCATCATCACTTTCTTGAATATTTCGTATGAGTAAACCATTAGCGTGAATCACATATCTGTCCCCGGTAAGGATCTAAGAAACGTACAAGATCATTATTGCCATATTACGGTTCACTGTAATTATTACATTAAAGACGACAGTAGCATCTACGGCCTTACCGGTGTGCCTTCTTTAAACCAATCTATTGATGGTGCCGGTTCAGCAGTTACTTCACACATTAGTTTAAAGTCTTTTCCTTTTGTTGCATACTGATTCTCATTGGCATTAGTCCATGTAATGGCAACTGCAAATATAACATGTCTTAACCTTTTAGTATTGATAAATTTTATTCTGAACACAAATAGTAATGTATACTTACTGAAGGTATCTAAAATAACACTAGTGCTAAGAGGTATATTGGTATAAGTTGCGACACACGTGTAGTTCCCGGCCATGGCAGGAGTGATCGAAGATATGTAAAGATACTGTAATTGCTTGGTAGGCATCGGTTCGGTGTAGATCTCTGGTCGAGTGCCGGCACTGTACAGATTAATTACAGAAATATATTTACAAATTAGTATTTTTAATCATCGTATAATACCGTTTAATGATAAGTAACCATGCAAAATTTTAAACAGAAGCTATAACTCGAAAGAAGCTATAAGAAGTACTAAAGTAGATGCAAATGAAAGTAATATTTTTTAAACGCTTACGCAGCTTCATTGATAACCAATCCTTTTGGGTCTTTCCACTGTGGTTGTGTGACTAACGCAGGGTCTGGTGCATCTGCTTGGCAGGTAAGTACCACTGATTTTCCAACTGCTACTGTCTGCTGCTTCTGTATCGGGAATATCTTTAGTGTTTGCGCTGAACATCCTGTGAATAATAAAATTGTTAAAGCTTGTGTTATGTAATTTTGCACTAGTTTGTGGTGTGTAAATATAGTTTTATTTACAACTAGATTTTACGTACAGCTTCGCTTGCGGTAATATAGATTTTCCGAATAAATCGGATGGCACAATAAAATTTTCATGAAATTTACTCTATTTACTCCAGTTTCAATAAAGATATCGCGAGAAAAAAATTGCCTATCTCTGTCTCCTGGGTCCTATCTATCTCTGTACTAAAATTCATCACAATCGATTCAGCGGTTTAGGCGTGAAAGCGTAACAAGCAAACAAACAAACTCACTTTCGCATTTATAATATTAGTATGGATAATAGCCACACTAATTATCAAGCCTTAGTATATAAGGGCACATAAGGCCCTTATTTATATTATAAGTATAAAACAGGGGACTTTACAAAAATACAATTAGATGATACAAATGAATTCCGAGACAGAACAATGTTTTTAGAATCATACAAATTATTTTCTTACGTCAGGTTCGAAGCACAGCACAGCAGCAGAAGCGAGGCAATCGTATAAATCAATAGATCAACAATATAGATAGACTTCCTATAGTACAAGTATATAAAACTAAGAAAACAATTTAAAATAATAATCTAAATTTAATATAATCAGTATGTGTATTTTCAAAACAAACAGTCTATAAAAGGAATTAAAACGATTTAAAAGCGAACCCTGTGCAACTCTTTAATTAAGTTCACCGCAATTTATTCCCAAGCACGTGACGAACCTAATTATTAACGATGTCACTGTACCGTAACGCACATTTGAGTCTCGAACTTTGTTAATTTTAACATTTTCCCAGTTGCCGTTTGTGTCTTATAACTTCTGATTATATATATATATATATATATATATATATATATATATATAACACTATTGTACATTGTAACTTTCTTTTTGGCAACAGAAATACTTGTGTATAATATATTATAAAGTGTATAACACAAATTCAATATGCTTGCGTTAAAAAAAACTAGTGTGTGGTGTGAGGTAGTAATGATACGATTGGACTGACTGGATCACAACCACCATAGACTACCTGAAACATGCATTACAATGGCACGCTTAGACGTATCGCGTTTCGGGTTCTGTTGGAATTTTCTCTCCTTAGGAGGATGATTTTAGATGATACTGAATTTACTAAATATTATAGTGTGATTATGAGTGTACTATATTATGCTATATAATTAAACAAATTTGGGTCTAGCTAAAAACCAGCGCTATAGCATATGCTGAGCTTGGGTCCTTTTTCGATGTTGTATGATGATATTAGTTTGTAAGACTATATTTATGTATTTACACTGTGTGCATAATGTATCATAGAAATAAATGTTCTTTCTTTCTTTCTATACATACATTGTAGTCACTCTTGACTTGTTATAGTAAAAAAAGGGTTAAAATTTGGCAATATCCATAATTTGGTATTTCGTTTATTTTCAAATAATCTATTTGCATGTGGCGTTTTATCGTAACATTTTCTTATTTTTTGTATTTTGTATACCTTGAAGTATGTGCGGTATGAAGGAAAATGTTGTTGTATATTGGAAATGTATACTGAAACTTCTACAATGACAGAGTTTATGAATATATTCCTTGAAGTATAGGCTTCGATCTTGCGTAAGTTATCTACTACTATATATATATTGCACCGCTGGGGGGAAGCGATTGACAAGCATGGCGAGGCTCTTGCTATTAATTTGGATATAGCCAAAGCTTTCGACAGGGTCTGGCACCGTGGACTTCTCTCCAAACTCTCGTCGTACGGACTTTCCAACAACCTCTGCCGTTGGATTTCCAGCTTTCTGCATGAGCGCAGATTTCGTGTCCTTGTGGATGGAAACCATCCGCAGTTCATGACTGTAAATACTGGAGTTCCTCAAGGCTCTGTTCTGTCACCCATGTTGTTTCTTTTGCATATCAACGATATGTTACCTCTCGGTCGCATTCATTGCTATGCAGACGATAGCACGGTTCATGGGTGCTACATCAGTCGGTCGGGGAGACACAGAAAGAAGACGTAGGGAACTTGTTGTTGAACTTAGCCAAATCTTGACCCGCATATCCATATGGGGAGCAAGTAACTTGGTTGAGTTCAATGCCAAGAAAACCCAGGTATGTGCCTTTATCTTAAAAAATCCCCTTTTTCACTTAACCCTACTCTTCAGAACACCCAACTTGCAATGTGTGACAGCCTAAATATTTTAGGAATGAGTATTCGAAGCGACCTAAACCTCAAGGACCACATCGAGAATATCATCTCCACAACATCTCGGAGACTCGGGATCCTGAACAGAGTGCGTCGGTTTTTCATGCCCGACCAGCTGTACCTTCTTTATAAGGCCCAAGTTCGGCCGTGCAAGGAATACTGCTCGCATCTCTGGGATGGATCTGCTCAATATCTACTCGATGCCTTAGACAGGTTGCAGAGGCGGGCTGTCCGCATTGTTAATGATGCAGACACCACCAGCACCCTAGAACCGCTGAAACTACGAAGGGACATTGCCTCTTTAAGCGTGTTCTACCGTATGTACCACGGCGAGTGTTCTGAAGAGCTCTTCTATATAATCCCCTCCTCCTCGTTCCACTACAGAGCCACGCGGGCGCGACTTCGGTGTCACAGCTTCACGGTGACTTCTATTGAATCGCGAACTAAGTTTGCTGATTCATACTTATGTCGTACCGTGGAGCTGTGGAACCGTCTTCCGGTCAGCGTATTCCCACCCTCCTATGACATAGGGTCCTTCAAAAGAGGCGTGAAAAGGTATCTTAGCAGGCCAGCATGACAGCGGTGACTGATTGTGAATTTTGGATCATTGTCAGTCACCGCTGCTCTGGATCGTACTGTACTTAAAACCAGGTGCAGTACAGTCACTATGCTGCGCAATATAAAAAAAAAAAACTTCTTGTCCTTTATCTGAAGGAAATATTATCACGAGTGGCCTCAGTTCCTTTCATAACATTACGTTTTATCATCACAGGGACATGAAGATTACTACACTTCGATGTAAAATGAGCTATTATTATAAGAAATATGCTAATAACAAACTACTTTTATTTTAATGGAAGTAAATTTAATACCACGCTACAACCATTAGGAGCAAAGGTGTGTTGAAAAATGTTAAAGAACCGGGCAAAAATTATTAAAGATTTTAATTTTTAGTTCCACCCAACCTAAGTCTCGGCCACAGGTAGTTATAATATAAAGCCATTATCAAACGTTTAGTTTTAGATTTTACTTAATTTGAATTACTTTATTACAATAACTAATCTTGTTACTTATTACCTCTGTTCGGTATATTAAAATTTTCATTATACTTAATGCTTACTGTAATAATTATATTTTATATAAATTTACTTCACATAATTACCGCAACTACGCAGTGAAGTTCTTTAATACATTATTGAGAAGTCGAATATTTTACTCCGAAATACAAAATTCCAGGGCATGTTATGTATGAGAAATTCGAAATTAATTAAAACTTTGCGTATTTTAACTTCTAGGTACATTATTTTAGCTTTTATTAATTTCAATATTTTATTATGAACGTTTATTATTAGGGTAACCTAACTTCGTATGCTGCCTTGTAGAAATGTTTTCTAAGAAAACATGATTAATAAAGCATCATCTAGATATAAAATTTCATCATCAATTACGTATTATAAGACATATGTAAATATACACCTAAATGTTAGAATTGTTATGTATATATATCCATATTAATATTATAAAACGAAAAAGTTTGTTTGTTTGAGAGCGCTCATCTAAGGAACTACCGTCGGGTTTCAAAAACTACTTTTGTATTTGATAGAGCAATCATTGAGGTAGGCTTTAGGCAATTTGACATAACGCTATGTTGTTATGCATAACTATGCTATGCATAACTACCAATAGTAATTTTTCATTCGATGCGAACGAAGCCGCAGATACAGCTAGTGATTTCATAAGTACACAATGTAAGAGACACAAAAAAGCTTGTAACTCAGTGAAAGCTGAATCTCATAGAGAAAAAATAGTTTAGGTCTAAATTAATCAAAGTTTGTATTGTATTATAAATTCTAAAAAACGAACATAGATTTGCAAAATCGATTTTTTTTTTTATTTTTTTTTTATATAGCTCTTAAAATATATCCATACCGATATGTTTCTTTATTATTATGGCAAGCACATACGAGATTTTTTACAAAGTTTTTAGTTATGCAACCCACGTTACGGAAGCCCTCCGCTTATCCTCAAGTTTTTCTCAACAAATTGCGCTCCGTGCATTTTGTACCAGACGACGCGACGTTAGGTCGAGAAAAGAAAAATAAATAACTATAGGAAGCTAAGGTTATATATACTGGGTATATATACGCAAGAATCATAGATAGTATACAATGAAAAAGTATTTATTCAAGAAATTGTTTATGAATTAGAATTATTATTTTAACATAACTCATATCCACGTTCAAAAAACTTGTTGTTTTATATGCTTTATCAAAATTGCCATTAATAGTGTCTAACAAACAACATTTCTTTTTTAATAAAAAGCGACGATTTCTTGTCTCCACTTTTGTAAAATATTTGAAAAAAGCGGAAAAGTAACAAAAACGGGCCAAATTTACTGAGTAATTTTTACTTCCACGCGATCGAAGTCGCGGGCACAACTAGCATTTCTTCAAAGGAAATGCAAAACATGAAAAAAATGTCAGAACGGAAACGCAAATTTGATTGTATTATTTTTTAATCCACTCTTACGGGTTTCCAAATAAACATGATAATTTCACTAAAATTAATTCTTTTGATATAGATGTTCAAATCAAGTTGAATATTTGAAACATTTTAACTAAAACGGAATACGAAAGTTTATAGAAGCTGAAGATTTAATATAAGTGATATTAGAATGTACGGAGACCATCTGTTGCTTGCAAATGATAAAATTATTAGCGGATATGCGTTAACTTTGATTTTACTATTCCACAATATTCACCATTATCGAAGTTTGCCGCCTGCCATCATTACATATTTATAGCTGAGACACGTTTTATCGTGAACATGAGACTGTAATTCTGATTTAAACTGGTGACGTGCTTGCAATATTAATTTGAAAGGACAGTGACCACGGCACGCCGTTACAAGATAGCCCTTTATAAGTATATAACTCTGTACAATACACAGTCTTTAAAAATTCTGGGTAAATAACATACAGTGGTGTTGAAAATTTAAGTAAGTAATTTTACTTAACAATATATCTACTTAATACTTTTAATTTTCTTTAGCAAAGCGATATTATTTACATACAGATATTTTAAAATTTAAACGAACGTCGAAAAACAACTGCGTAATCTCTAATAGGTTACACTATTAATTTGAAGGCAATAATATAAGAAAAAATTCAATGTTGATTAATGCAAAATTTATTTAAGTTGTGGCATTATTGCAATACTTTTCAAATTTAATGTCTTATTTATAAAATAAAGATTTAACTGATTTACTCATAATACATACATACATACATACTATCACGCCTCTCTCCCATAAGGGTAGGCAGAGACCACATCCTTCCACTTGCTACGTTCCTGACATACATTTTTCGCATCTTCTACTTTCATAAGTACCTTCACACATGCTCTTCGGTTACGGGTACTTTTGACCTGGCCTTTCTCCAGAACGTCCTCTATCTGATTGAGATATGTTCGTCTAGGTCGACCCTTACCAGCTTGCCCATTCACACTCGCCTTGTAAATTTGTTTTATTAATCTTCTTTTATCCATCCTCTCTACATGTCCATACCAATTAAGCATCCCCTTCTCTATCTTTGTCACTACATCCTCTACCAGACCACAACGTTCCTTTATCACACTATTCCTTACTTTATCTATCATTCTTATGCCAGCTATACTTCTTAGACTTCTCATCTCTACTGCATTAATCTTGCTTTCATGTTTCTTCTGCCAGACCCAGCACTCGCTTCCATACATAAGTGTAGGGACTAGCACACCCCGATGCACAGCCAAACGTGCCTTTGTAAATATATTCCGGCTGCACATAAAGTTACGCAGGGCCCCGTTCACTCGATTCCCTAACAAAATTCTTCGCTCAGCATCACGGTCACACTTTCCATCTGTGGTAACCATTGACCCCAAGTATACAAACTCTTCCACTTGTTCCACTCGTTCTCCATCAATCAAAACTGCATACTCTGTCATACTTTCTTCCTTTTCAAAAACCATTACTTTCGTTTTACTGGCATTCACTTTCATTCCTTTTTTTTGTTACGGCTCTTTCCAAAATACTGACCATCGCTTGCAACTCCTCCGCTGATGATGCCAGTATAACCTGGTCATTAGCGTATAGGAGGCATTTGAAAGTCAGACCATTCATTCTAAGTCCATAATCACTCTCTTTCAAATCTTTCAAGCAATTGTCTATATATAGATTAAACAGCCATGGCGACGCTACACATCCCTGTCTAACACCTTTATTGATGCTAAACCAGCCTGTGTAGGCTCCGTTAATTCTGACACAAGCACTAGATCTCTCATAGAGTGACCTCAGTGCTCGTATCAAGTTACCACTCACCCCATATATAGACAACGTCGCCCACAATTCATTCCTCGACACACAAGCGCAATAAACCTTTTGATTGTATGTCAAAAAAATTTCGGCTATGGTTCGTAAGGCAAAGGTTTGATCCATACATCCCATTCCTCTCCTAAATCCCGCTTGTACATCCCACATCTTCTGTTCCGTCTCATTCATCAATCTTTTAACCAAAACTTTTGCATACAGTTTGCCGACGGTGCTGAGTAGGCTGAGACCCCTATAGTTTTTAGTCTTGCTGTGACCCTTTTCCTTTATAAAGCGGTACGATAACGGCCTTGCGCCAGTCTTCTGGTACTTTGCCGCTCCCCAACAAAGATTGAAAAGACAGTACATATGACTAGCAACTACGCCCTGTCCAGCCTTCAGCATTTCGACCGTATCCCTGTCATACCCTGCAGTCTTACCTAACTTCATACCTTTCAAGGCTTCCACAATCTCTTCCATATCAATATCATCAGCATCCCATCCCTCGTTTCTATCAACGTATGATACGGACTGAGCTTGCCCCTCATCCTTTTCAAACAAACTTTCAAAATATTCCTTCCATCTTTTTAGAATACATTCCTCCCCTCTCACAATACTTCCATCCGAGTTTCTTATTTTGTCTAGCTGCGAGGTTATATTTTCACCACTAGCCAACCTTATGGACTTCCAGAACAACTTACTATTGTTCTGGAAGTCGTCAGATAACCGCCTATCAAATTTATTTCTATCATTCTCTTTTCTTTTCCTTACCAATTGTTTTGTCACACTCTTTAATCTATTATACTCGCTTCTTATCTCGTATACATCCTCATGCGTTGCTTTTTGTACTCTTTGATTAGCTCTTGCAGCTAACGAGTTCAACCAAGCTTTCTTTTTCTCAGTCACGGCCAGTATTACTTCGTCACTCATAGTCTTTAATTTACACTTTTTTCTTCTCTGACTGACACCACATACATCAATAGCGACTTCCACAACTCCTTCTTTAATGTAACTCTTCTCTAATGTAACGAATTTTTCACTTAATTTACTTACAAACTCCTCTCTCACCTCTTTCACTTGCAGTTTTTCAACTTTTATACGTTCTAGTAGACTAATAAGCTCTTTCACACGGTGCCGCCATCGCTTAAATAAACCTCTTATTCGGCTTATCACCAGAAAATGGTCCGTGCTGATACCAGTTCCGCGATATGCTCGAGTGTCTATCATATTCTTTCTTAACCTTGCATCCGCAATAACAAAATCATCATACTTCGAAAACTACCTTCCTCTCTAGTGTACGAATGGATCTTTTTATGGTCAAACATTGTATTCGTTATCACAAGATTCCACTCTAACCACACTTTCAACAGACTTTCCCCATTTTCATTCACTCTATTGTCACCAAACTTTCCAAGCACACTTTCATATTCATCTCGATTCACTCCTACCCAACCATTAAAATCTCCTATAATTATTACTTTTTCGTTTTGTTTGCATTTATTCAAAACCTCTTTCATGCTATTCCAGAATTCCTTTCTTCTCATACTCATATACTCATTACTCGTTATATTCATTACTCATAATTGAAATGATATAATGCAATAATTGAAATATAATAATAGCTATACATTTCAAGATAGTAAAATACAAATAATAGACGATTACAGAGGTTCTTCCCGATAAACGCGACGCGTGAATTTTTTATTTTAAAAGAACCTCGTGACCTTTTCTTCACATGTAAATTGGTTGAGGGAATTTCTGTAATCCCCACGAGAATAACGCGGCAGAATGGTATGAAAATGTCTTTTAAGGTACATTTTGGTTATAGGCACTTAGGCTAAAGGATATATAATTATAAATCATAAACGATGATGTGAACTAACAAATTTTCGTCCACATGAGTTGTATTGGAAGCAGATATCATAAGTAATATAGCGTTGTTAAATGAATTGTTTTTTAAAGACTTTACGCTGTCTTTGTTAGACATTTTGGAAACATTGTGTTCTACAATCTACAATAATAAGTTATTTTTTTACTTGTTCATCAATTGCAAAGCTTTCATTGTGTACTTTTTAGTTGTGAGCAAAGAAGTTATAAAAGACCAATCTTCAATTTTAATACAATATAAATAAAAACTAGTAGCGTTAATTCTTATCTTCTTTGCTCACAAGTAAAAAGTACACAATAAAAGATTTGCAATATATATTTAAAGACATTAAAACAAGCGATTTACTACAGAGAATGCTATCTTTCCTCATAAGGTAAATAGAGGTGTAATAATATGTAAAATACTACCCGCAATAATAAATGTAACATTCACGGATATTGAAATTAAAATAGAGGTATCACCCTCTTATTCCCCTGCGACCCATATCATAAAAGAGCAGTACACCTGCCAAGTGTATACTATAATGTAGTACGTACCGTATCAAAAGCTTAGTATGAATTTTACAAATAGTCTCTGCCTTGAAGGCATTGCCAAAATTTCATCAACTACAAGGGGAAAGGGCCAAATGCGCCAACGAGGGGACAAGTGAAATAAGCGATCAGATGATTAAAGGGTTTGTGGAAAATTTGTATGCTTCATAACGACTCTACGTCCCCGTGTGGTTTTGTATTACCAATTATGTTCATTTAATAAATAACAAGCCGTTTCGGTGGATCTGGCGTTAAAATTACAAAGGTATTTCATAAAAAAAATATCTATATCAAACATTTTAAAAGTGCCTGTTTATTCGTTAAACGTTGAAAAAGGATCGCACCCAAATTTATTTTATTTTAATATATTCAATACAAATTACTTAATTAATTATATTACTTTCGCCTAAATATTAAAAAAAGTTTAACTTAAAATATGATTTTTATGATATATTTTGTTATTATTGGGTTATATTGCTATGTTCGCGACATCTTTCGCGTGGAACTAACATTTTATTTAATCATTATTGCCTGTTTTTATAGTTTTTTTCAATACATCTTTGCTCCTTTTAGTGATTGCGTAATGTTATGTTTATATATTTCTAAGATTAGTGCCTCCAAACAAACAGACGAACTTTTCCGCTTTATAATATTCATATTGATATGTATAAATATATTTTCCAAGAACACTAAGAATAATATTTCTTCAATACGCCAAATCCACAAAACAGATATTATCCCCGTTCCAAAATTCAACGATAATATGTTAACCCTAAATTGACCTAACCTTTGACTTTTACAATAGGCAAATAGCAATACGAGTGAAACGAACCGTAACAGTTTCAGGTCTACCGGAGACGTCCCTTGCTCACGTCCCATTGGAAATCAGCTGAGGCTAAACTACGAATACAATTTGAAACAGAGAATTATGTATAGATGTATTAACGTATGTAGGTACACGAGGGTATTGTGATTAATCGCTTAGGCATTATTTCCTAATTAAGCCCCTTACCCTTCCCGGTATGCGTTGCCCCGTGGAAAGTCTGTGAACTTGAAACAAATACAAATGGGCTGACACGAAGCAAAGAAGAGAATCGCTAAATCAGTCAAATGGATGCCAAAAACAATTTAAAATACACAAGATTATTATTTATATTATCGACTCATAATTGTTCTGAGTTTGGTTGCTACTTTGTATTTATAAAATCTTTTTCACTTGACACTGGCGAAACTACCTACACAGGAAGATGTCATAAAAAAATTACATAAACAAACAATTTTATCACTTAATGTTCAGAAAATTATAAGATTTGAAGTTGTTACTAACGTATCATGGATTTTATAATTTCATAAAGACTATTAAATGAACATGTTATTATCCAAGTATGTACCTATAATTTGATTTTAACTTTCCGAATCATCACCTACCGTATTCGTATAAAATATGAAGACACAAGCCCGCAATCGAGTTCACCCCATTTGATGATACTTCACTGAAAAGGCCATAATTGAAGAAAATGAGATAAAAAACTCTTTAAAATGAGGCAGGGGCGTTGTATTACAGGAAAACATTCGCTTAAAGAAGCCAATATGCACCAATCGCTCTCTTAGTAATTCAAAAACAGAAAGCTTATATTTTACAAGCGGTGAAACAGGCAGCTCAGGTGCAATTTAATCCATTAACCATTAAAAACCTTATTAATAGCAAAGGCGCGGCGCTACTGTCATTACAATAAATTTTCATAGTTAAAGCGTAGCTAAACTCTGCAGAATATTCACATTCACCCCAGAAACCGCCGTCATTATCAGTTTAACGTGAGGGTCTTTCTACGAACAAAAAACAAAAAGTACGATCTCAAAAATTCAGCTAAACGTAGGGATGTAACGAAGTGTGGTCCACTTAAAACAATAGCTAAATACAAGGGTCGAGCGAGATACCAACACCTCTCCACCCTCTTCCCATTCTTAAAAATATTCAAGACCACTCGATATGTGCTGAATTCGTAGAATTTTTATGGGAAACATTTTGGACTCCTTTATTGCTCCGGATATTTACGATGTCCCATGAGTGCGATAAATTGAGGTTGAAATTTGGAATTATCCACCACACTGTTGGTATTGAGGTAATTAATAGTAAATCGTATATTATATACAAAAAAGAGAATACTGCGATCTTAGAATTTGTCTAATCAACGTTTGTTTTCAAAGTCACCCTGTAATGGTTTGTATAGATAGCAAATTGATCCAATTTCACCCCTGTCTTCTGTATCGAACCATTAATTATAGGTCGGTGCCTACTGTGCTAGCCCTCTCTGAGCTTGCTTGTTCTATATAGTCCTCAAATAAACCGTCATTTCATCAGAAGTTTGTTTATTACTTTCGCTTGTAAACTTTTCATATCGTTTTAATTGACTTGAAAACTTTAGAATACTTTGGTATTTTAAGAGATTTTTTGTCACCATACAAGCTTATTCCTTTGTTTCTCCTTTTCGTTTGTTTTACATTTTGTAGTTTTGTATTGTTAATAGTTGCATCTAATATTTGATTCTTTCTGTATAATTTTAGTTTAAAATTGTCATGAAGAAGAACATGTTTATTTTTACTCTTCCATATAACAGTGAAATCCATTAATCACTTGAGGATTGAAAAAAGTAATGTGTATTTTGCTAATTTGAAGCGATGATAGCGCAGTGGTAGCCTGTAGGAACGCCGCACTGTGATACGTGAGTTCGAATCACAGATCATCATAACAAGGGAGATATGGTTCGGGGGCGTGTTGAGTGTGAACGCATCTGGCCTAAATTAGGCTTGATGCTGATTTTAGTTTGTAGTCGAATTCACACTGTGGATGAGTACACATCTGTTGATTTTTGACAAAATGCCGCGGTGTTCAGTGCTTGTTTGTATAAATACCAGTTTGAATATAAATTACGTTAAGGATGGCATCTCATTTCACACGTAAGTACTAAAATATTATAGTTTTTTCTATAAAAATCAGTAAAACATAATATAATGTTTGTCAAGAAGCGGTGATCTATCAAGTCAATTTTTGTCATTGAAACAAAAACCATTGCTTGCTTAGTAGAACTCGATCAATGAATAAGTTAGACTAATGGCGCAATGAATGAATGGTCGCGGTCGTAGCGATACTTTCACTATGACAATAGATTTGTCCATGAAATGTCATGAAGGAAATGTCCATGAAGGAAAGGACCAAGCTGGTTTCTAACTAAAAATAGTACCATTTGCTCAACTTATTTTGATCCAAAGTACTTTCAACCATTGAAGTATTGTATAAGTATTGTTAATTTAGTGGCATTTGTAATAAATACAATATTTTTATACAAAGTGTTTTAATTTTTATATCGATTACCACTTTTTATCTCTAGCTGTATACATATGTTTATCAGCATTCTGTCGCTACAGGCTGATGCGCCGCCTTCGTTTTGCATGTGGCCTATTAGTTAGTTTAGTGATTTCTTATGTTTATGCGAATATTATTCATTGAAATAAAACTAATTTAAACGGATTTTATCGCGGTTATTTAATTTATTTATTTTATTGGTTAGTTATTTGGGATCAAAATCAATAAATAATCGCGATAAAATCCGTTTAAATTAGTTTTATTTCAATGAATATTAGCTAGTTTATTTGTGTTGCTGCAAATATCTAAGTGTGCATAAAAAATATGAAGTAGTGTGCCGTTTTTACATTTTTTATGTTTGGCTTAGTGTAGTAAAGGGGTGTAGCTTCGCTTACCGAGGAGACATGTTAACCCGAACAACTATTGTTTCAAGGCATATCTCCCTTGTTTTACTGGTCTGTGGTTCAAATCCAACCACCTACAATGAGCTTTGAGGTTTCGGTGAAGCAAAAGAGAGCCAGTCCCTCCTATAATATAAAGGCCGGCACCGCACCTGCGATTCCGCTTGTGTTCTGCGTGTCCATGGGTGGCGGTGATCACTTACCATCAGTGACACGCTTGCTCGGTTGCCCCTATTACAGAAAAAAATTATATACACTAATTATCACAAATATTTCGTTTCTGAATTTACGACGCAAACATTTTACTCGCTATCGTGGTCCAACGCCTATTAGTAACATTGCATTGCATTGTAACAACGCATTGTCTATTTTTAACAGCACAGAACTTACAATTTAAAATGATTTTATTAATATTTGTTTTTACTAAAAATTAAGAGAGATATAATTTTGTCACAAATAAAACCTTTGAAAGGTAATAAAATGTAGATATTAAAACGTCAGATATTTTATTGTATGTTGATATCTAAAAAAAATCTATGAGTTTAGTCTACTTAAGTATTCTCTAACAAGTACCTACACCGTCGGATGTCCATCAATTCGCTCATCGCAAGATTGCGTCATACGATTACTCTGATCAAGTTCTCGTCACCTACGCAACATTTACGCTTAATTTAGGATTACTAAACCGAGAACCTGTTTTGTCTCGTTGTTGTTATTATCAGATTTGCTCCACAAAACTGTGTGATTACAACTTAGTAGTTCGTTGCTGAATGAGCTACATTTGAAGCAGCAGCGACGGGATATATATTCTTATAGCACCACAAATACATACAATTTAGGGGCAACGGTGACCACCACAGTTGTCATACCTCATTTTAATAATAGACGAAAATTCAGACTAATCCCTGCGTTCGTTTTTTAATCCTAAATATTTTACATCCTATATCATTCAAATCTATTAACACACAAATAGGGAAAATCTGTTAAACTATTATTTTTTATTTCAATTTCTCTATTATCTGCTATGAAATCTAATCAATACGGAGTGGCAATGTATCTCTGCTTATGTAGTATATTGATTTTAGATAAAGTCGAATTCTAAAGAGAATTGACAATAAATTGGCAATACATATACCAAATAAAATTAGTAGTGGAGTAATTTTTATACATTAAATTTCGGTGTGCGTGCATCCGAGAGATTACTCGTCCTAAACTGCTTTACTGATTTTAATGATTATCATACTTGTATGCTGTCTAAATTGTTATGTAATTTATATTACATTTTTGTAATTGCATTATCTAAACCCCTTTCAACCCATATGATATGTAGATAAATTCGTATCACTTATCTCGGTTGTATAAAATAACGGAGTTATTTTCACAATAAATTAGTGAATCTTAAAATCAAAAAAGCAATCAATTTTTATTTTTAACTAAATAAATCCATATTGAAATTACAAAACGCCCGTCGGGTTGTTATGATTTGTATTCCACACAAATAAAACGAGGAGCCGCCGTCTAGCCAGATTAATTATCATTCGCCACCCTCTATGTTTGTCAATAAGCAAGCCCTCGTGACTTTTCAGCATAAACCTTTGGTAATTATCGATCAGTGTTCACATAACAAATGAAGGAGCTATTTTAGGCAAGTATATAACATTAATTTTTCATTTTTTAATGAAGGTTTAACATTACTATGACTCATATAATAAATTACTAACAAATTTTATAAAATAATATAAAACCGCATACAACATTAAAATGAATCAAAACTTATACAATTTTTACTTTATTAAAATTTACATGAAGTAACTCAAAAGATATATTTATTGTAACTATATTCAGTCATAAATAATCAAAATTCATTCGGTTTGTAAGATTCAACTTTGGTTATTAAAGTTGCCAAACTAAAATTGGTATGGTCGTTAAGTGCAGCGTGTTGGAAAACTTGTACAAACTAAATCCTGATACCAAAGAAATTATGTGAAGTGAAAGCACTTTGTAGTCTTCATGTTCCATAGTCGCGGTTGCGACATGTATAATTCTCAAACTAATATTTAACTTGAAAGGAATTCCTACTGATATAGTTTTTCTCTTTATTAAAGGCAGTTTTTGTTTGTTGAGCCCCTTTAAAGCACACTGAGTATAAGTGAAATCAAAGTTTTTTGCCGTCACTAACACTATTTGTAACAATGTTCTACTACAAGCAAGCCTACAAGGATGTCGGTTTCGATTCTTATAGCTTCACACATCATAAATAAATATGTTTTTAATCGAATAGTACGTAATCTTATTAAATACAACTTAAAGTCAGCGTACAAACTATTATAGTCTTTTCACAAAAATTAGGACCCAGTTGGAAAGAATCACATAAAGCTCAATCAAAACTTAATGTGATTCCCATCAAAAAATTGACTAAACATGCGACACTGGAGATGAAACTAAAATCATAAACTTAACTTAAGAAAAGTGTTCAGTACATACATATAATAAACAACTAAATTTATCTTATGACAATATAAAAATTAGACAAATGAATTCGCTCGCTATTTTCGTTAGTAATTAATGAAAAGACTTTTGGCGGTAGTCTAATTGCCTGGGGTGTCACTGGTTTTAAATAGAAAGTCTTTTGTAAAAAATATTTTTATAAATTCATATACATAAGCAAAGTTACTATGCCAAACAGTATTTAGAACAATAATGTAAGCATACCTGTGTACCGGCACAGACTCATACTTAAAGGGAAAAAAAAGAACTTCTAAATTGTGTTATCAGTCCTCTCATAAAATTCTCATTTTTGTAATTATACTACTCGTATTTTCTTAACTTCAGTTCACGTGTAAATAGTGATGTAAGTTCGATATTATTAACCTTAATTATAAACCTCGATTACAATACCACGTAATATACTCCATAAGGGCAGACCGAACATACGTACCAAAATTAGTCGATGTAAAACTTATAATAAGCGGGATAATAGGGACCTAGACTTGCCTGAATCGCGAACATCATGCATGAGATCCGCCACAAAGCCTCTATTGTTAGTCACCTTTCGATATGGAACTGGAAATTCAACAGTGAAAAGGTTTGCGGGCAAGCATGACACTGGTAATCGTCGGTGAATTACAGATATTTTGTTTCTCGTGATTGTATTTAGACCATATTGCCTTCATTACCGTACTACTATAAAAGGTGTAAGTCAAATAGATCTATAACTAAGGAAATATATTTTAAATAGACACTCCATTTGCGAAGTTTATTTCTAGAAATAACCACACATAAGAAATTCGATGCGATGTATTAAAGAAACGCATCAAAACTCTTTAAAACAAGCACTTGTAAGTTTTGATGCCAACTGCACGATAAAATAAACAAAGTCTATTGTGATCCGTTTTGTTTGCCTAAACTAAAGCTTTCGAATATTTGGTGATCTAAAACCAAATGTACGCTGATGGCAAGTCAAAGGTGCACGTAAAGCCGGTAACGTTGTCTCCGAACACGCGCTGTTTGCGTTTCGTTTTGTTTACAATCAACGGGATCCGTCGACAATCGCGCGTGCCTTTGTTATAATACATATACAATTTTACCGATTTCCCTAGTATTTGCTTTCCAGGAGTCTTTACAATCTAATGCAAAATAAATATTAAGAAATATCAATACGACTACAGGCTGTCTGCTTGAAACTTCGAAGAATACAAAATAATTAGTACTAAAAGAAACTTGTAAATAGTCTATAGAGTTTTTATTACTTTCCTCATAAATCCGAACAACGATAATGTTATTGAATTTGTGTATTTTTAACTCTTAATCGTATATATACTTAATCTTTGTAAGATAATAAGAAGAATGTTTTTTCATAGCTTGTAGGTTTATCGTTATGGCCATAATCTCACCTCATCTTAAGTGATGATATCGCTCAAGTTGGTATACACGCTAAACCTGTGGAAGGACTGGCTCTCAAGTGCAACTGCCGGAACATACCTATTGGTAGTTGGCGGCAGATTTTCAACTTGACGGTGGTTGCTAGCCAGGCAGGCAATAGAACAAGCCCTACCACCATGCAAAAAGCCCAACAGCCAATATATCAATATAATAGAAAGATCTGATTAAGTATACTGTTATTAGGTAAGTAATTTACGCAGTAAAGTTGTCCTTTGCGCTATAATAATTAAAAAGAAATAGTTTTATCACTTGAATTGAGTTTTATTGTTTTAACGAATAAACTCAAGAACTACTGGACCGATTTCAAAAATTCTTTTACCATTAGAATGCTACATTAACCCCGAGTAACATAGGCTATATAACATTTATTATAAACATGAGTAAATAAAATTTTAGTTTCATGCGAACGGAGTTGTGCACACAGCTAGTTATATATATTTTGGAGTAATAATATGAATAATATGTACCCGATCTTTGAAATAAGTTGTACGTTTAATGTTAATTGATAACATTTTGTTAATTACACACAGAAGTTGTGAATTGTGACTATATTAAGACGGAATAAATATTCAGATGTTGCGAATTAAGTCATCTTGAAACACAAGGCTCAGCGAAGCGTAAAGAAGGATTTGTTGTGAGAAGGAAAATTAATCAAATTTTATTTCTTATCTCTTACATATACTCCAAACATTTGGAATATTTTTTATAGCATCCTCTAACGTTTCATTGTAAATATATATTTATCATCTTTCCTAGTGTTGAAACGTTATCAAACGTTACAGAATATTTCTACCTATATATATATATATATATATATATATATATATATATATATATATATATATATATTTAAAAAAAAACTTTCATAGAAACAGTTCTAATAAAAAGCGAAATATATTTAATTCATGTAAAATAATACGACACTGTTCATACCCATGAATAATTTACAAAAAAAAGTTCACAGTACAAACTCTATATAAAGAAAATATGAAAATGATAAGGTAAAAATGGCTTCAAAGAGCCATGTTTTGGAAGAGCTACTATCATTGTGCCACCTTCATATTACAATGATAGTGGTTCTTTCAATACATGGCTTTTTCGTGTCACTCTTTCCCTAATAGTTTTTTTATATTAAATATTTAGTCGCCTGCTTGACTATATCACCTATATAACATACAGGTACATAGTTAACAAAGGTTTAGGTTTATTATATATAATACCCTCGCAGATATGGAAATAGGGTCAGACAACAAGAAATTGTATAATATAATAACTGTAAGAAAGTAATACTAACAAGAATTGATAACATATGTTCATTCTTTCGCTGAATGAAAAATGAACGAATGAATGAGTGAACCGTTATGTTAATATTAACCAACGCTCAACCCGTGGAACCATTTATTTCGTACAACTTTATAACAAAAACACCTCATTATAAGTGACAGTTATATTCGTAGGAAATTGAAAATTCTGACACGTCAAGCGGGTCCGTAACAATGCAGTGAAACTTCAAATATTTCATTGACTCCTTGGGGAATTCAGAAATTGTAAAATCAACATAAGAAATGTCGCTCGCTGTATCTCCGCGTGAATAATACGCATACGAAGAAAATATCTCTCTTCAATATTGAATATTCTAATAAAATGAATCATGAAAAATGAAATACAATTCAAACAATATAACAAAACGAGTTTTGGATATTTAAAACAAAAAAATAATTTTATTGTATGAAGTAGATTTGCACATTTCTGTAATAAAATTTTAAATTTACTAAATTAATCTAGCACTATGAAGTATCTTTTGCTTCATTATACTACTCGTATTTGTTTGTCATATTTAGTTTTTATAGTTTACTCGTTTGATTCCTGTTACGAGGGAACTTGGCCCAAGATGGTATAACACTACCCTACTAATCGGCTCTTAAATGCAACTGCCAAAATATACATATAAGTGCATATAGACATTTAGGCCCTGACACAATGCTATAAGGTTTCACGATTGTTTTTTTCTTTCACCTAAAAACCTCGGTCACTTTGTAGCATTTGAACTTACGTAAATCGAAGTGGTGTTTAAAACCAGTAATTACCACTAAGTCAACATTTTTCCAAAATTTCTCATTCGTTCGACATTATAATCTATTTCTGTTATTAAACACGATTCCACAAATATATATGTATATTAAATTATTTTTTTACTTAAGCCTAATATTAGGTCACTACTTTCATAGTACCTACATAATATTGTCTAAGATGGCAAATATAACTAAAAAGGTTTTTAATAAATTGTTCATTCAATAGTAAAAATATGAAGAAGTAATTAATCTAAACAACAGCAATAATGAAGAATATAACTTTTTTTTAATCACGAAATTTTGACCTCATTCAATAGTACGTAGAAAAGTAATTTGCTTGGGGCATTCCACTCGTAGGTTCTTGAGAAAGTGACGAACCCTTATAATTTTCCAATTATATTTCCCGTCCAATTTTCCGAGGTGTCGCTCGCGGCACTCGTCAAATGCAGCTCTAGATTCTAATAGAAACGGTACGGACCCCCTCGTCGATAGGTTTATTTATAGATAGTCAGATGGATGACCGATTTGAGCTAATAATACGTAACATCTTAAAACGCTATAAATTTGCTGAACAGGTTTATATTTTATCCAGCGATAAAATATACATTCTTAAAGAGGTTGTTATATAATAATATCGTAAACCCGACGTATTTAATTTTTTAAATGCTTTTTAGCAAGTCTCTTATGTATGTGTCCGAAATATGCATTTTTATTTTACTGAACGTTGAAGTTTTCAGTTTTCATAATTACATTTCTGTATTTTTATATGTTAACTAGACTGGTCTGGCAGACGATGTTCTGTCTTTTTCGGTAGTTCATGACTCGATCACAGAACCATATACTATATCATGGTATCGCTATGAACCATCGTCTCGATAAAAGAAATTGTCTTATTAATATTATAAGCTAGTTTATACGTGCGGCTTCGCTCGCGTTAATTTTGATTTTTTCAAACAAATCGGGTGACACAATAAAAAACGTCATACAAAGTTTACCCCTTTCTTTACCTTACTTTCACTAAGGTTTTCGAGTGAAAAAGTTGCCTACCTCCGTCTCCAGGATCCGATCTATCTCTGTGCCAAAATTCATCACAATCGATTCCATTCCATTCCAGTCCATGGAGGCGGTGATAGGCTACTTTTTCTAGCCAAAAATTTATCGGAAGTGGGTTAAATCAGGTCAGGGATAAATTTTGTATGACCGTTTTTAATACAAAATCAATATTAACGCAAGCGAACCCGCAGATACAAGCAAGTATTCAATAAATTTTACTTCTACTCGTTTAGAAGTGACAGGATCAGTATCAAAAGTGTACAAGATTTATTATGTTTAAATAAATAGTGGAACATCTATATTGACCATAGCATATTCTGTGTATTATAAACGCAAGAAAAAAAAGCTAAGGTAAGTTTTGAAGAGTGGCGGAGACCGGTATTCGGTTTCGTCACGATGACCATGTATAAAGCCATCACAGTGATGCTCTTATAGTATATCGTATTACAAGATCAGCTAGTGTATATTCAGCTGCGAAGAGGTTCACATAATGTCATGACTGCAACGGCTACCAATGAATTACTGTTCGCTTGGCGGTCGCTTTTGTTTTTTAATTATAGTGAGGTTACTATATAAGTACAGGGTTGTCACTTTGCCGTGCTGAAATAAATTAATAATTATATTAGGTAATATAAAGTTATTAACACTATCTTCTACTTAATTTTACACTGACAACGGCAACAGCGCGGTGAATATGTCTTGACACTATATGACTTACTTGGACTAAAATTAGACTACCGTTTTTAAATTGGAGTTTATAATATTACTACCTGATCCATAGAGAATAGCGTAATCCTTACTAATATTGTAAATGCCAAAGTGAGTTTGTTACGCTTTCACGCTTAAACCGCTGAATCGATTATGAATGTTCAGATATATATGGGATCCAGGAGACGGTAATAGACCACTTTTTCTCGTGAAGTACTTATTGGAATTTGGGGAAAGAGAAGGATAAACTTTGTATGAAACTTTTTATTGCGTCATCCGATTTGTTTCATAAAGTCAATATTAACGCGAGCCAAGCAGGTAAAAGCTAGTTATAAATATTTTGAGCCAGAATCTGTTTCAAAACTTTATTAATTTTGAAATTGTATTGATTCGTTCTCAAGTGATAGGCATTTAACAAAAAAACCTTGAAATTTTACAAGTGTACCATATGTCAACAAAACAAAATTACAATAAAACAATTAAAAAACACTTTAGAGAGACTCAATATTACAACTAACGACGGCTCAACTATTAATACAAATGGAAAAAAGTATTTCACATATTAGATAATGTTCCTAGCCAATTATCATAATTTCGCAAGTGAGCCCAGTTGGTGTATCCCTTTCGACGAGATTGTATACAGTATACACTCTGTGAAATAATATTTTAAAGTTCGTTTGTTTGTTCGAGTTACATTTCACCGACAGTCTACACATCCGTGTCTTTACACGCCTCAACAAACGTTTTACGTTAATAAAATATTATTTCCATAATTAGCGGTGCCGTTGTTTAAAAAACCTTCACAGCATTCAGAGTAAGCACACACTTCATCAAATGTAATTATTCAAACAAATTTTGTTCAAACAAATTTTTGTATTTTTAAAATTAATAATAATATTACATACACTCATACGAGTATTTTTTTTGTTTAAACATGATATCAAACGATACAATATTTTCAATAAAATATCAAACTTTAATACATATTTGAAATTTAGCTATTTTAAATAATCTGTCAGTTTACATAAAAGCTGATTATATTTTCAGCTAATATGTTGCGTACCTCACCCTCTTATGTCTATCATCTTCTTTCTCCGTGTGAACGCTTCCATTAATATATCAATTTAAATTAAAATTAGATACACGGTTTGGTGAGTGATTTCATTAATTTGGTTATATTAAGATCCTTTATTGATTCACATGTGTATATGTAAAGCTATTTATAATTTCATAAGGTTTTATGTGTAATACTGTGTTTTAAGAATTTCTGTGGTTCTACAAACAGTACGCAATTGTTATACATAATATGGTTTTGTTTCAAAATCAAAGTAATTATATCTCTTTTCAGTATTTAATGCACACATATCGTATAATTACAGTTTTATTATCAGTATAGATAAAAAATAAATTGGTAAAGATATAATAAGTTCACAAAGCTGAACTATTAAGATGTACAAATATTTAAAGTTCAGATATAATTTTCTATATATAACAAAAGTTAATTATCTGCAGGCACACTGATTCAATTGAAAGAACAGAAAATAAATATTAGTAGAGCATATAATAAAGCTCTGCCATGAAATAACAGGCGTAAAAAGTAATTGTAACTTTTAATTAGCCTTCCAACAAAGCTATGTGAAGAACTTACGGTTAGTTTTCCCACAAAATTTAATGGAGAGGAAATGAATCGATTCATAAAACTTTAATTTCGTTTTTATAGTCGCAAATTGCGATCATCCGCCAATACAAGCGCAACATCAGTGCTTTGATAGTGATCGATAGTAAGATTTTGAAGCGATGATAGCTCAGTGGTAGTGTGTACAACTTCGCGTTAAGGGACGTGAGTTCGAATCCAAGCACCTACAATGAGCTTGAGCTTTCGGTGAAGGAAAACATGGTGAAGAAACCATAGCATGGTAGTAGGACTTTTTCTAATGCCCGCCTGGGTAGCTACCACCCTCAAGTTGTAAATCTGCCGCCAAATACCAATAGGTGTGTTCAGGCAGCTGCACTTGAGAGCCAGTTCCTCCACAGGTTTAGCGTGTCTACCAACTTGGGCCGTATCGTCACTTAAGATCAGGTGAGATTATGACCATAATGCTTAACCTTATCTATAATTAAAAAAAAAAATTGCAAATGTAATCTATTTAGAAAATCAATCAATTATGTACAACTTGGTGTTTGATTACAATTATCTGTACGAAATTTTCGCACGGCTTGGTTAGTCTCACTTAATCCTTAGGAATTTGTCGCATCTTGGAAAATCCAGTTACTACTCTGAGGATTGTAAAGCAGGCTTAGTGTTTTTCCCACGGAACAAACCACATGAATTGTTTACCTCACCCGTGTATTTTGTTCTTTCGATTGGAAAGGGATAAAACATTCATTAGTAGTCCCCGGCCATCCTTCCGAATGAATTCTAATAAAGTTAATCGAGATGGAGAAACTCCCCTCTATTTTAATTTGTGAATTCCAAACGGGAAAAAGTCGGTTCCCAGTTTATAGCTTTTAAAAGTAGATCATTTGTGTTTTCGAAATTCTACCCTCAGTTGCGTTTTGTTAATTAAGTAATAGTTGTATGAAATTATTCGATGTGCTTCGATTATTCGATTCGATTATTCATTTCACGTAAACATAATTAAGTTTTTGTAACTTACCATGAAGAAGTCGACCGATAATAATATTATGATATTAAAGAAATTATTGTGCACTGTGCCATTCCAAAAAGAAGAGTACCATCGAGAGATCATTAATCTATCAGCGCTCACCATAATCATGCCGACAAAGAAGCCTGTTGACAACTGGATAGATGCTGTCTGTTCCAGGGACTTTTTTTTAACATGGGTAAATCCATTTACGGATCTTTCTCCCACGCTTGCCTGAGTATGTACAAGAAGGGTAAGTGAAATTTGACTGGTGCAAACCAGTTACTAACTAAAACCCCTACGACAACATCATATTTCCCTCTTATTTGCGATAGACCGAGAGCTGCTTTTACATTGCTTCTAACACGGGTAAATATTCCTTTTTTTTCTAAACGTCTAGCAATGCTTATTTACAATATCCGAGCAGTCTACGATAGGGGTCTGTATCAAGACCTATCACATAACAAACACCAAAGAGACTACGGGCAAAATTCAATCCCCCATACTGCCAGGGAGTAGGGTCAGCTATCACACTTTTTCTAGTACATTATAGCAGCATAAACTTTGTGAATTGGTTCCTACTCACCGGTAAAAAAGTAATGCTAGAAGACATTTCTATTGTACATTATTGCATTCTTGTGGATAGAACTCGGAACCAATTACTTTTGCAACGAACAATTTGGTCCTTATATG
Organism: Actias luna; assembly: GCA_039707435.1. Classification (NCBI taxonomy): domain Eukaryota; kingdom Metazoa; phylum Arthropoda; class Insecta; order Lepidoptera; family Saturniidae; genus Actias; species Actias luna. The sequence continues at coordinate 6,330,704 of JAZHAC010000002.1, read as the reverse complement.
GAATACATATGGGATGGGGTGCAGTCATATCACGTTTCTGTGGAGTAACGACAGAGCCCGACTGCACTGACGCCACCCACACGATCGTGTTCGGAAACCTTAACGGGATAACTAATTATTCAACACATTTGAACGAGACTACGTAGACAAATGCTAAACCATTAGCTAGCTATTGCAAGCAATAACATGCCAAATATGAATGCAAGGTCAAAATTGTTACCGCAATTTAGATAATAATCCAAGTGGATGTATTGGTTCAATTCTTTTTGATTGAAAAATTGACTCTGTCACAACTGTTTATCAAACACCGTTGATATGCGACACTTGGTACGATACGATAAATAATGTTGACTCACCCTATAACAGTATGTACAACATACATTGTATATTTTAAACATATTCCCAAGCCAATTACGAAGTACAAATTTTACGTAAATGAAATCATTAGCAGGGTTAAAATTTACCATGTTTTACTAGCTGTAACGGGTTAGCGTTTTTAATATTGTTCGTAAAAGTGTGTATAAGGTTTGTTAGGGAAACAGATATGGGAGTTCCCCTAAGATAGAAATAAAAATAAAATACTTAAAAATGGATTTTATGGAACTCTAGATCATGAAGTTTAAAACTATCATTTGAACAGAATATTCGTAATTTTTTTTTTTGATATTATGGACCGTGAGAAGTAATCACAAAAAAGATGGTGTTGTGGACAAGTTAGTAACTATTGAAAATATCAGAACATCTAAAGTCAGAAGGTTAACCGGCAACTAGTTTTAAATAAAAACTATGTGTATTGATAAGTATATTAAAACACCGATGGCTTAGTTGGTAGCGTGTACGGATGCCGCATCAACGGCCGTGAGTTCGAATCCCTGCAATTAACGTGAGCTTAAGGTTAAGAAAAATATTGTTATTTAGCCATAGTATGGTGGTAGGGCTTTGTCCAATGCCAATCTGGCTAGCCACCACCCTCAAGTTGAAATCTGCCGCCAAACTATTAACTATAAAAATATACATCAATTTCTTCTACATGCTTTATCACAAATTTTTGTATTTAAAAACACTGTCAACACCACTTTAAAATCTTTTATTTATGATTTCTCAAAGATTCAATTTATTATAATACATTGTAGAAAAAATATTTGCAATGTATGAAAGATTGCATAATAGACGGTTTTTAGACCAGCTTTTTAGACTGTAAAATATCGCGTGCGAGCGGAGTTCTAAATGTCTTCCAATATATGTGTAACGGAATACCCTACTATGCTGAAATTCTTTAGTATAGTATTAAAATTTTGTAAAAGTAACAAACATGTGTAAGCAAATACAGCCAAATATACATATAGTACACAATTTTATACATATTCGTTGACCGTATAACCAAATGATTACAAACTTGTTCGTCTATTTTTTACGTAGTTTTATAGTTAGAGATGCGACCTCCAATGCGGTATGCGTTTTATTGATAGTTGTCAGCGAATTACAAAATGGTAACTGTCACCCAAATCCATTGTATTAAACTATACTATTAATTTATATATAATTTTTTCATTATATATAAAACAAAAGAAAGGGATATTCAATTTTAAGTAACATTTACTCATTACTAAGAAATATGACAACAACCAAAGACTTTAATACAAAACGGGGTTGTGTTTACCAACTTAGCAGTTTTGTCATTGCCTCGAAGGTATTAGGTTTGAACATGATCCGCTGGGGTGGTCGCTTGATCTGACAAGACAAATTAGACGACTTGACGCAACACCTGAGGACCGGAGTTAGAGAGATACATATGGAGCGCACGAGGGTGAGACTGTCTCGTATGGTAGTGCTTATCGGATAGCGGGTTTTAGTAATTCATTAAAGAAGATTATTGTGTTTGTGAATTATTTACTTCAGTAAAATCAAATACATTTGGAAATCTGTTTTTTATGCGGCACATATCAATAACTAAGACGTAAAGCTCATGCAAAATAAATATTTAATCATAAAAATTTTAATTATAATTAATTATAAGATGATAACTTTTTAGTATAAACAAATGTCAAATCTATGGGCTTAATTTTGTTGTGATTTTAAAAACCATATAATCAAATCAACAACAACTACACATGTCTAAAATAGCAGAAATCATCTTCTTAGTAAAATTCTTAAAAATGTCTTACAGAAAATATATTGCTCGATAATAAGATATCCCAACATAAAATTTTGTCTAATTATGAAAAATGTGGACTGTATGGAAAAAAAAGTTTTTGAGAATTTATCATCATAGCTAATCGTTTAGCTAGGGATAAAAAGTAGAATGCTTTCTGAAATATGATACGTAGGAAATTCTATCTAAAAAACAACTAATAAAGAGTTATCAAGTAAATTGTTCCAAAAACACCTTTTAACGCTCACAGTATAGGTAGTTTTTAGTTGTTCCCTTTAATTTACAGTCAATCAACCTGCTACTTGTGTACTTTTTAAAGTTTATTAGTTTATTTTATTTATAAACTAGCTGCCACCGCATCTTCGTTCGCGTGGAACTAAAAATTATTTAATAATTTTCCCCATTTCTGTAACTTTTTTCACTACAGATTTGCTCATATTTGGGGTAGCGTGATGTTAAATAAACTAAAGCCTTCCTCAATAATTACTCTATGAAATATAAAAATATTTTTGGAAACCCGATCCTTGTTCCGTAGTCTCTAAGTTAGCGCGTTCAATCAATATAACTATTATCTATAACTAAATCTAAATAAAAATAATTATTTATCCTATAACTGCGACTTTATAACGAAGACAACAAACAGCAAATATCGCATTTGCTTATAATTATATCCACGGTAAAGAATTTAACCGTGGGAAATATATAAACATAAGGGTGCTTATGCATCCGTTGAAATCAAATAATGTTCACATGTCAATGTTTTTTTGACACGCAACTGTTTCCGTGTTCGGTAGTGAGGTGTACGGAATGCAAATATGTTTTCCACTCAATCGTTGCAAATACTTCCTTGCTCACAGGTGTTTTTAAAAGTTAAAAAGAATCAACCAAACTGACTAGATCCACTTTTCGGCGTAGTGCATTAAGTAATAAAAACATGGTCTTTTATCATCTATGCTGCATCCAAACGTTCGCCTATATTACATGTGTTGATTTTGTATGTAATAACTTAGTTTTAAATTACGTTTTCATTAATGAAAGCATTAAGTAAAAAAATAAGTAAAAGTTATAAGATTTACTAACAATATAATTGCAAAAAAAACATACTTAGCTGTGACAACTGGTAGTCATGTAGTCTAAGAATATGGTGTACAAGTATACCTGCGAAAGAAACAAAAAAATAAGTACAATACATAACAAGAGTTAACTTTTAACACGAATTTTACACGAAATAATCTGCAACAAAATTTTCAGGTTTTGAAAGAAGTAAGTCAAAATAATAACTCCATATAATTCACAATTAAGATAAACAATTATATAATTAGTCATATATATTGAATATTCATACTATTATTCATAATAATTTGTATGAATATTGAAGCATCTCTTTAGGGAAAAATAGTCAAAACAAAAAACAACACAAGATTTATTATGCAAATTAACATAGGAAACGTTGAATCAAATTAATAAATCGTAACAACCTAATTGGCAACGTACAAAATTATTTTTCCTATATTTCCTATATTTCTGGCGAATTAATAATAATAATTCTTTTGTCAATCTATTTTAGTAAAGATATATCAACGTTTCAGTAGCTATTAGCGGTTTATTCAATCTATAATAAATCATTGACAATGTTGTCAGTAAATACCTATAATTGTATAGAAAATCATGAGTATTCGGTTAGAAAAATAATGCCCAGAATACAAAATGATGGTCTAATAATGAGACTGTCAGGGGTAACAAACAGACGGATCCCTGTTCGGAGCACTGACTAATGCGAGACGTTTGACTGTTCTTGGGCAGACGTGACCAGTCCCTACATATCCATATAATATTACCGGGGTTTAGAGGATACATGAACATCAGTTAGTTGTAACACCAGTACAATATATATATATATATATATATATACATTTCATTATATTTAACTAGCATTGAAATCAACAATGATAATGCTTAAATAATAACAGTTGATTTGAATATAAAAACACTCAAAAATAATATCAGATATACTACAAGTAAGCATTCTAAAGCTTATGTTAACTTTAAAAATATAGATCGTTATCATTGTTTATAGTAATAATTTCATATCTTACTTCATAGTATCAGTATCTGAATGACTATACACAGTATAATGGGTACATTCTGATATATTATATAAGATATTTCTCTGTTAGTCCGTGGGATTGTCTATCAAAAATACTAATATAACCTTAAAATGTTGTACCCAAAATATTAGTGATTTATAGTTATAAGTAAAAGGACAGACCTACACTAACTCCACCTTACATATTAAAATACATATTCATACTAATATTTTACGAGAGTCAGCTTAGTATCATTTCTTAATATAATAGTGTACAAAAAGCCACTGCACTAAATTTTTAGGACAAAAAAATTCGAGTAATTGCAAAAACTAAACAATAACTATCAATAACCGGAACTAATGAACGGTCTCAACCGTGACATAAAAATACTATTAATTATACAAATAAGGTTATTTGTCTATTATCACATCTATCACTGTAGGCCATTGTGCCAATTTCTACAATGTCGACAAATATATGATTAAAAGATTTTAATAGTCAAATGTTAGGATAATATAAGAACGTACATATTGCTCGATATTACAAGCCGAGGTTATATGAATATCTTATTGTAGTACCAAAATCCTTGACATGAACATACATATGTAATTCAAGACCTACATTTGAATAATATTCCCAATCACTAGCGACTCCTCAAGCGAAAACGATCTCTTTATTTGTATTTTATTATTTATTTAGTTTGCAAAAGCAACATTTTTATTTTTGAAAACAGAAGTAAACTCTAGAATTAAAAATAAAGATAAAAATATGTACTATTTACAGAAATCAATGCCTGGACCTGAAATTAAATTTTCAAATGCTTAATCTTTGTTTTTGCTACATTGTTCGATCAATACACTTTTTATATATTTTTGTCTTATAAATACCATTTTGATGGGGTGCAGTGTTCAACTTGAAACATTAATTTATCATGACTTATGTTATTCTTTAATTTGTACTAAGAAGTCAATTCCGAAAGTTAAATTAACAATATTATAACTTTAGGTCTATAATAAAATATATTAAGTAGCTTTACGATGAGGTAAAATAAATTGTAATATATTTTAAACAACACCTCTATTAGCAAAACTTAAGACACGTGTACGTTATTTATAGATCAAATAAACTTGATTAATAACTAAACCATACAGAGCTGTTATTTCTTAATATTAATCCCCTGAAATTGAAACAAAAATAGTCAACAAATTGATGAACATATATTAGTGTTCTTTTCTTTTATTTAAATTTTATCAAACATCTCTTATAAAGAAATAGAGAATTTATACAATAGTAACAAAAACCGACAACAAAAACCTTTCAATAACATTCAAAAGGGGTAATAAACTAACCTAATATGTAATTAAAATATGGCTTGCTAAAATGTACAACACAGAACTAAAGTAATGTATGTCTGTGATAATTTATTTAGAATCTTCGTCAGGGTATAACAAAATTATTAGTAAAATAAAATATAGCGTAATATTATTCGCAATTATGGACGGGCATATCTGCACCTGTGGAAATATTTGCCGGCTATATTACGACTTACGGAACCAGTACTATAATAAAATAAAACATGAACTAATTATGAAGAAATTTATTTTAACCAGGAACAGTATAAAGTGGGTATTTGAAGTACGCAGTACATATTAAATCAAAAAAACAACAACGCAGAAGTCCGTATTGTGTAATAATTTATAGGTAGTAAATTAGAATGCGGTAGTAAAATCATCACACGTGTTTTTACAAATAAGCATCAGTGCCCATGGTGCTATTTTAGTCTCAAGATTGCTTGAAATATACTGCCAGCCTAACTAGCTACAACCTCCAAGTTGAAAATCTGCGCCAAATATAGGTGTATTCCAGCAGTTGCACTTGAGAGCTAGTGCCAACAGTGGACTTAGAGTGTCTATCATCTTGGACCACATAATATCTTAACATTAGGTGAGATTGTGGCCATAACTCTAAACCTACCAAACTATTACAAAAATGTACTTTATTCGTTTTGATTTACATTGTTTTCCATACAATTGTATCTTCTCTAACTTTACCGACAACTGCGAATAACACCATAAAGCTCCCCGAAACTCGCATCTTGAAAGGCAACATAAAATGTTTTACTATTCTTGTCACTTTCATTCAATTCAACTTGTGACTTTTTTTATATTTTTTAAATATGATGTTAAGTAGCGATGTCGACAAATATAGTAGCACGTTGAGTATAGTATAGGGACGGAAGTTCACCTACCGAAACAACTGTATCCTCTGGGTAATATTTTTTATCGTCAGGGTGGTAGCTAAAAAGGCTACCGATAAAAAAAAAATTACCACAATGTAAACATCATGAAATATTAAAAAAAATGTATTTTCTTTATCAACGATGTAAATAAAAATTTACCAAAACATAATATGATACTATATGATATAATCTCAAAAAAAGTTAACAATATCTGAAAGAAATATACACTGCAGAATGAGAATTATAAGTTCAACCTATACAGAATTATAAATAAAGACGTAATAATCGGTAACCTTATAATAGGTATTATATACAAACCGCACAATTTTATCTCATCTTACTAGTCACAGACAAAGAAATAGAATACCCTATGACCTTTTGGTGTTACAAGATTGGAATAATAATAGTTATAACTCTTTAGTAATAATTAATTAGGTTAATGACTATAATTGCCTGGTGTGCTGGTCTTGCAGCCTAAAATATGTACCATAAATAGCCGAATTAGTTGCTCGAAAATATCTCGGGGAATAAACATTAGGTTTGAATTGTTTTCTAAAGAGCTCTACAATAGATTATACACCCTTTTTTTTTAATTCAGAGTTTGAAAATAAAATAGCTAAGTAGGTAAAGCTACTAAAATTAAATATTAAAACAAGGAATACACTTATTTATGTTAGTAGATAAATGTAAAAATAATAATGAATAGCACAATAACAATGACTTAACATTTATTTACAGAAAGTTTAAATGTACAAGAATATTTTAAGACGATATTCTAGAGGGACCGTATAATATTGCGCAGTTATTTGTAATCAAAATTAAATTTATGTACGTAAATCTTTGTTCCTGTGTAAACTTTTCGGAATAGACTTAAGCCGCATTTAGCCAGAGAGCCGTGAACAAACTAAACGAAAACCGTAAGACTGTACGAAAATGGTGTGAACGAACACGTACGAAATGTTTGCTCTGCTTCTGAGGAGCTACTTTTTGTAAACGACTTGGGCACAAACGGCGAGCAAATAGTATCAAAATCAATGGAATGGTAACTAACACACTTCAATTGCGCAATACCATACTTTTATGGACGAAAGTTTGAATTCTAATACTGCTTGAGGTTTAAGTAAATACGTAAATTAAAAAACATTTCTTCAAAAAAAAAAAAGGCTATGCACGTATAAGTTCAGGTAATTGTACTTTAAGTCAACTGTAAATATCTTCAAGCTGCAAATATATATCAGTATAGTATGATTAAAAAATAATATTACTTTTACTAATAATATCAACTATCATCCATAAGTAAAATATGACATATAATTATTATATTAAGTCAACCAATGGGAGTAATATAACAAACTGTCAATATAGTCGGCAAATATAATAGCTGTCTGTTACATTAAAGAGCTTACGATAAGTATTCTGTAAGGTTCGATTATTATGTCAGATTAAAGATTAGTATGATCTTATTTGGAAAGTTCCAAAAAAATTATCGTCATCCTAAATTGGCTGGAGGATATAGTCACGGTATCAATTTTTAACATTGAAGTCTTTAAATTTACAATCATTATTAAAAAATCCAAGTATACACCAAAACACCTAAAAAGCCGGTCAGAGCATACGATAGCTAATTGCATCACTATTAATCAAATGTAAGCTAAAGAGTAAGTATTGGTTTTATCTGTTGCAATAAATTACCAATATATGTTAAATTACCCTCTCCTTCGCCGGTTTCAAAGATATTAATTATACTTTTGTCATAAAATCAATAAAGAAACGATATTAATATCACCATCACTCGCTTTTCCTTTAAAAATATATTCGTAAAATAGTTAACCGGTGGGCAGACTTAAAGGCTTTTACAGTTATAGTTGTTTGGACTACAAATGTTTGCCATTCTGAGCTACTGCTAACCCAGTATATGGATTTCAAATGCATTTTCACTGTAAGATACAAGAGAGATTCTAAAACAATTTTTCCTCTGCACACAATCGTCTATTTATATTTTACTCTGGCTTTTCATAATCTTGTCTCTGGACGTTGTTTAACGTAACTTTTATCTAACTTACTATTATGGATACCTTTGTTATTCTCTACTTTCTTTGTATTTACTTATTACTCCATATTTATTATGTTCGGCAATGTTTATGCTATGCCTTTCTTTGTTTACTATAGGACAATGCATCAGGATATGCAAACTGTTATACATGTTGGTAGAGTTTTTTCTAATGCACGCCTGACTAGCCACGACCCTCAAGTTGAAAATCTGCCGCCAATTACCTATAGGTGTGTTCCGGCAGTCGCACTTGAGAGCCAGTTCCTCTATCATACTTGGCGTGATCATCGTCTGGGGCCAAATTATTACTTAACATCAGGTGAGACTGTGAACATAATACTAAAACTATAAAGCATAAAAAAACTTTACCATGCAAAGGTTTAACCTAAGTGAAGGATTTTTAAAAATTGAATTAATCTCGAAAATGTAATAATTTTTGTGTTAATATTAACGATACATTTTTACTTCTACTTTCTACTTTAAATTTGTACCTTCCTAATGGAACATACTATCTTTAACTAAATATTAAAATAAAAAATGCTTAGTTCATTTAAAAGATAGGCAGGTACATACAGAAATACCACACGAAACTTCTTCACTTTATGTAATATTATTAAAACTTAGAATAAAAATGAAAAAAAAAGCATATCCTAAATTTATTATAATGTTATTCACACAGAATTAAGGCGAAATCATTTCTAGTTATGACAGTTTTCTTTCCTGCGAATAAGCTTTAATAACTTTAATAATAACAACAACGGATACAAAAGTTTGACAGTAAAACAAAATGAATATTCATAACTCAGTGTTACATCTCTCGGATGTGAAAAATGTAATCAAACTCTTAAATAACTACGTAACAAGTTACTCACAAGCGATAAACCGCCAGAGACACTCCTTGGAATTCTCGTCTAATCAAATGTAATCCAGTTAAAACTTTTCCAATAATTCCACCCCCGATGCATTACTCCACACTGAGTCTATGTTGACGTCGTTAAGTGTTGCTAATTTATTAGTACGCTCGTTACACTTTCATGGCAAAATGCATAAGACTCGGATAAATTGCTAAATATAATATTTGTTTAAACACTCAACTGTATATTCATTTGAGATATTATATATATATAGATAATTTATACATTAATTTTGGATGAATATGCTGCGTGTTCCAAAATTTGTCTCTAGAAACCAGGTTTTGGAGGTGCTTCTTTCAAAAATTAGACAGATAATTGAAAGATCTTACACTGATTATAAATATATTCCGAATAATACTCACGGTAGAAATTAGTTTACAAAATATAAGTACCATAAAATCTTATGACCAAAGGAAACGTTGTTACGAGAATCAAAAAAAAGAAATATTCACCCTTCGACACAATAATCTTTCTCATTGAGATAAATACCGGTAACTAGGTAACTTGTTTTTTTTAGTACATAATGCGTTGATTAAATAAATTTCTCACATCTATTTGCAACACAATATTGATTGGAAAGATTTAAATGTTTTATTTCTGTAATTTTAATGTTCAAAAATGTATACTTATTATTTAATATACTTTAGAGGTTTAGGCGTTATGACCACAATCACACCTGATGTTAAGTGACGATGTGGCCCAAGATCATAAATACCCAAAACCTAGTAGAGAGAGTGGCTGTCAATTGCAACTGTCAGAACACACCTATAGTTATTTGGCGGTAGATTTTAAACTTAAAGGTGGTAGCTAAGCAGGCGGGCATTAGAAAAAACCCTACCACTATGCTATGGTCTCATCACCATGTTTTCCTTCGCCGAAAACTCAAGCTTGTTACAGGTGGATTCGAACTCACGTCCATTGTCGCAGCCTCGTACATACTACTAACAGAGCTATCAACGCTTCAAAAAGCTTCCTGAATTTCTTTTACATATAAATTAATTCAAAGCCAAATCTCAAAATTCTCCGTGCGTGCAGTATTCTTAAAAGGGATTAAAAGTGTTTCATTAATGACATCGGATAAGGTTTGGCGACTAGATCTGTATATGTGATAAGACGAAGTAATGAAGGAAGCTAAACAACGCATGTCACGTTTCGTTAAACACGATCCATGTTACTTTTGACTAAAGCTCGATAGAATACGCAGGTAGAAAAACTACTAATCAAGTTCTAATTAGTATTCACCTTACAGCTAACGTTCAGTTTTTCCTCCTTCTCACTATATTACCTAAGAAACGTTCAATCTGGCATATATCCTATATATTCATGTTGTTTCATTCGCAGGTTCTTGAAAGATAAAAATCGACATTGGAATTCTGTATTTTAGTATTACCTTATACTTTTAACAAATATTGTACCCAGAGATGCTGACATTTAGGGGTTCACTTAAGTCTACTCGGTGTCTAGCAATATTCAACGCACCGTTTAACTAATGAGATAAATTTTCTTCCGCCGGGGTGATTTTGTGATTTTTACCCCTAGGTAGTGAACAAGTAATCTTTCAATCTTTTAATGACTTAACTTCGAGAGGAAGATTGTCGGATTTTTCGGTTCGATCGCGGAGTTCTAAAATTTAATTTGTTTCGCAAGGATATTAAAAATACGAAAGAAATGTTACAAACTATCATCATATACTGTTATACTTTAATAAAGGTGACATGGTAGATATTATTAACACTACGTTACATTATTTTTTTACTATTTTCCCCACTATCACTTTGATAAGAGGACACAAATGTGTTACAAAAAGACTTTCTAAATACATGCTATATAAAAATGAAGAAAGAATTTTAAAAATTACCCACGAGTTTCAGTAATTCAATTATAGAAAACTAAAAAGCAGCGTTTTATTTATATAATATATTCTACATGATTTATAAAACAAACAAAATGACGAACTAATCATCAAGAGAGTGCCCATTCGTCACACTTCTCCAGCCCCTAGACATTGTAATGGAACGAAAACGATAAAAAATGGGCTCCATTTCCTTGTAGTTGATGACTTCGGAGATACCCTCATGTTAAAATGAATTTGAAGTTTCTATACCAATTTTAACATAGAAGTAGGAAGAGTAATCATACTATACTACTAATATTATAAATGCGAAAGTGAGTTTATTTGTTTGTTATGCTTTCACACCTAAACCGCTGAATAGATTGTGATGAATTTTGGTACAGAGATAGATGGTCCCATGGTCTTGAAAACGGAGCTAGGCTACTTTTTCTCGTGAAAAACTTATCGGAAGTGGGAAAAGAGAAGGATAAACGTTGTATGAAATTGTTTATTGCGTCATCCGATTTGTGTGACAAGATCAATATCAATGCGAGCAACGCCGTTGTTGGATATATTTATATTCTTATCCTAATGAATGAAAATGTTTAAACTAATTTAGTACAAAAATTGAACACATGCAAGAGAACTTGTATGAAGAATTAATAGTTTTTTAATATAATAAGATAATTTTTATTGTTAATTCTTTATTAATTGTTTGTAACACAAAGTGCAAATGAATAAATCGTAATATCCACAAGTTGGACGCGCCTAACTATGGACATACTTTCTGTACTTCAAGTACTTTGATTGGAATGACTCACCCTAGTAATACAGCACCATTTTCATTGTGGGATGAGAGGCTTTTTGCAAAATGACTGCAAAGAACCCCTCTTTATATTAAATGTATATAGTTATTGGTCCCATAAAGATAAAAAGTAATTGCAGTGAAACAAATAATAGGTAAATAAAAGTGAAATGCCAAATTGTGCGTTAAAATTTATGAAAGCCGTTTCCACATTTCAAGTGAAATATGTATACAACGTCTAAATTTATGTAAAGATGTTTCTCAAGGTTTTAAGTAAAGTGGTATCATTTCTAACTAGATTGTTAAGCGAACGCAATTATAATTTGTTAAATTTAACATTACTTAAGTAAGATAAAATGTTATACACCGATTTGTTTTTGGTCTAACTGTGTAATTCTATATTTTTTCGTCTCTACGATCTTTAATGTAATCTTAAGGGTATTTCATTCTAGTTTTCGAATAGCATAAGCTCCTTTAGAAACCATAATTATAAATTTGCGTAAAATAAAAGAAATTGTGATAAACGTACTCCTATAATAATAATTATTAACCCGCATAAATTTCAGCATACTACAATATGTTATGAACATGAACGGATGTGGAACAAAACGTTCTCTTCAAACAAAGAGAGTAAATAATTTGACCAATGCAAAAGAGCTTTAATAAAGTAATTGAAACTTCCGGTTCTCGTACATCATGCCAAGTTTGTGACGCAGTAGCGCGATACGAACTTAGTACTACAGTAACCCCGTTGGGAATTAACCTTTGTCAGTTTTTTTTTTTAATTTAATGGATTACTTTATTAGTCTGTTGGTTTAGCTTGGACTACAAAATAGTTTATATAATACCCAAAACAATATCAATGATTCTATACAGTACACCCAACTTATTACTAAACAAGTACGTAACAACAAACATTACTGAGTCTTCAGGAATAGTTTTTCTTAAGGAAAACTATTGCTTTTCAATATGGCTTTTAATTTCTGTCGGCTTTTGTAAGTCTTCATTTCATTCAATCATCAAGTGTTCTACATTACTTAAGACAGCGTCCGCTTATCAACTCATCAATTCCAACAAGAATTATCCATCTAATTATATACATATTAGATACTCATATTTCTGTGTTAAAACTATGTTCCTACACAATTACAATTTTCATTACTTTTAGTAAACATCGTCAAGCGACAAGGTATTTCGGATTTGACTAGGAGAAATGCGAAAACTGTTTCTCGTCTCTGGCAACACGGGAGTTTGAAGTGTCGTCGTGGTGCGTTTTAGTGGGTAGTGTTGGATGATTAGTACCTGATAAGTTTCCACATGCCCCTCATGCCTTTGGCCTGCGCCTGGGAAATGCAAGTTACGCTTATGAATTTGCCCATTTCGATGAGGAAATCCGTGTAGAATAGGATGTTAAACACCATGTTTATTTAAAAAAGGGTATTTCGGATTTAAATGATAAATAAATAATACATTATTACTGTGGATTATAAGTATAGCCATTTAGTTGAAATTTTAGGAGAATTATGTCATGTACGAATCCCTCTCAACCCGTATCACAGTCCAAATCTTTGAATTTTTGATGGCTTCTTCTAAACAACGATATCTTATTATCTAATAATGCACTTGGTTAATTTTTTTTAAAATATATGATCAATTTATTACTATTTTAGCTTGCTTGCTTATTATTTATAGTTCTCTAGTAAATTGTCTCATCGTGAATCACATAGTGTTGAAGTATCTAAGTTTAGCTATGTCAATCGTCATAGTCGATGTACTTTACACTTGATAAAATTATGAAAATATAAAAATTATTACACTACTTGGCAGAACAAAATGATAAATATAATATGACATACTTTACAATGTCAAATTATTGTAGATAATAAATATGCATCTCTCTATAAAATACCTACCCCTACCAAACAATTAAATAATCGTAACATTAGAATATTCCCGGCCGACCGTTTGCATTTGCAACAATAATTTTATTATGAACTTTGCATTAACAAGCGTTTCCGTGTATGTCCAGAACACGCGCTCGTTAGCGAATGCGGTTTTCGCTTGTATCTGTTTTAGATGCGAATGGTATTAATATTAACATGTAGATAGCTAGACATAATTGTACAGCAGAGTTAGTCTGGAATTAAAAACTAATAATTTAAAATTATCTATACCTATACTAATATTATAAAGAAGAAAGATCTGTATTTTTGTTTGTAACGAATAAACTCAAGAACTACTGTACCGATTTAAAAAAAAAACACCTCTAGAATGCCACATTAACCCTGAGTAAAATACGTAACATAATATTTTTTATTGAAAATGATTAAATAATATTTTAGTTCCAGGCGAACGGAGTTGCGGACATAGCTAGTTATAGATAAAGCGAGGGAGAAAAGGGATGATAGCTCTATTGGTAGTCTAAGGGACGTGAGTTAGAATCCACCTGCAATGAGCTTGAGCTTTGTTGAAGGAAAATATCGTGATCATCTATAGTTGCATAGTATGGTGGTAGTCCTTTTTACACGCTTTTTTCTAATACCATTACTAGCTACCAGTCTCAAGTTGCAAATATACAGCCAAATACCTATAGATGTTTTCCGGCAGTTCCACTTGAGAGCCAGTCGCTCCTCTCGGCTTAGCGTGGTCGCCATCTTGGGTCACATCTTTACTTAACATCAGGTGAGATTGTAGCCATAACGTTAAACCTTAACTGTAATAAAATTGATATTCATAAATATAAGAATATCAACAAGCCAAAAATAATCGAGTTATGGATATCGGGTATATTGCGTGGCTAATTTGAAAACTCTTGGGCTTTGTCCGTTAGTTTTATTGAGACCTTTGTATTAGTGAGATCAATCAAATACGCAAGCAAATAAATGATGACAAGAAAAGTGAGGTGATGATTTATTTATTATGTGAAACCCATAATCGTGACGTTATCGTGGGAACAAAGAGGTTAATTGTAATAGTACTAAAGAGATGAAACGTGATAAGTTGATTCAAGTCATAACCTTTATATTAAAATCATAAATCTATACACACTACAGAGTTTAATCGCAATTTGCTTATAATAAGCTATGGAATATACTAATACAATAAAATTGAAAGAAATACAAATATATCAAACCAATTACATGTCAAATTTGATTGTTTTTTTTACAAAACAGATTAACAAAAACTCTTAAAATCTGATTAAAGTTATTTCAGTAAAGTAAACACTCTTTTACGCCTTTTAGAATACTACTAGCTATGCCTGCGACTTTGTTTTTTTTATACCGCATACGTCATTTAGACTCTTAATTAATCCTAGATCTAAATTGTTAATTAGCTAAACGCAGTAGATTACATGTAATGAACACTTCGCATTCCACCTATAAATACATACACATTTCAGTGCATCTAATTTTGAATCTAAAGGTACTTAGTAAACATTGAGTTGTTAATTATACACTGTACTATTTAGTACTTCGAAATAATTGTCTGAAATAAGTAAAGATATATTTTAGTATATAGCATCTACGAAAGCCTAATATTATAAAACTTTACAATACATCAATCACTGTTATCATAACTCTATGGACGGACTAACTTCTCTTGCTTTTTCACATTCATTACTCACGCCTTCATTTAAAATATTTTGTATACCGGCAAGTGATTATAACTGAAGTATTCAGATTTTAATAGGGTTAAAATTAAACTAAATACTCCAAAGAACTATTTAACGATCAGAAATAACTCTCGCAAAAATAGCTCACTATTTTCCACAATCGGGTTGCAGTGGTCGTGTAAACATTCTTAGTAGATCTAAGGTCGATGACTTTCGATATAATGATGAATTGATTTTTTTATAAATCTAAACAAAGTTGATATAAACAAGATGTGAAAACCATAGTGTAGTACCGCCATTAGTGACTATAGTATTGTTAAGTCCCTGCAATTATTAATCAAATCTAGACACATTTTATTATGCATTTAGGTGCTTCTAAAAATGAAGCTTGAAGAAATTACATTGTTTCATTTTACAGAATTCAGTTAGTAATTTTTCTAACTAAAGACAATTGAAGAGCTCAAAATGCACAAGGTTCCACAAGAAATAGTAAAGACACGTAAATAACTATAACTTAATTAATAAAATATTACGATTTGTTCATGAAATATTAATTAGGTTTAGCCTGTATAGGTGGTCGTTGTATAAATAGGTAATAAGTTAATAATATATTGACAAACATCTATTGGTTGCTACCGGTTTATACTTCGGTGTTATTTCAAGTGTAGGCTTAACTTATCACAGAGACGTAGTATATAAAAATTATTTAATATTACCAAAACATTAAACTGTTTAAACGATTTAAACGTTTACATCTTGATAATACTTACTACTCGTGGAAAGCTAACTTTGTTATTTTTATTTTTAATGATAATTATTAAACATTTTTTTTAAATAGCATTTTAATTATAGTATATAATAGTTCAGCATTTATAACCATGTTAACTTAATTTTAAATCGTTATTAATTATTTTTCGAGCAGTGTATCATTTGCCTTCATCCTTAATCGAATATATTAGTAACGTTCGCATATGTTTTTTCTCGAATATCGTATAATTTAGGTAACGATTACAGACTTCAAGCCACTCCTGATACACTTTATTAAATAGAACGCGATTATGACAGAATGTATCCTTCAATTATCATTTACATAATGGATATTCAAATAAAATATTATTATGCGTACATATATTAACGTTAAGAAATGAACAACAAAAACATTTTAGCGCCCTCCCGTTGACTGAATCTTAATGCGTTAATCTGAATTTCAATTACGTTAATCTTGTCACAAGTAAACCTTTCAAATCGTAACTTATTTACGTTTTCCATGGAAATCTAGACAACGAATACGGCAAATTGGACTACCTTTTTTTATTAAAAAGAAATGGGATAAAAAATATGTGTTTATATAAGGTACCAAATGCTAAATGCAAAATTTTCTATATTCTTATTAGATATTTAATTTAAATTTATAAAATTATAATATTTTGAAGATATGATGGTTCAGTTAGTAGGGTCGCGTCAATGATCCTGAGCTTTCGGTAAAAGAAAACATCATAAGAAAACCATAGCATGGTGGTAGGGCTTTTTCTATTACCCAACTGGCTAGCTGCCACCCTCGAATTGAAATCTGCCACCAAATAACTATTAATGTGTTCCGGCAGTTGCACTTGCATGCCAGTCCCTCCACCAAGCGTGTCCACCATTTTTGGCCAGATAGTCATTCAACATCAGGTGAATTGTGGCCATAAGGCTATAAACTAATAAAACATTATAATATTTTCGTGTAAACAACATAAAAAAATGATGTATCTTCTCATTTCAGACTATTTCAAAAATATGTATTAAAGGCCATATTAATAGTACTGTAATATAATCAAACACTTTTACAAATTATAGTATTTGCCAGTTTTTTTAAATGTATATTGTTTCGTTTGAAATATCATACAATATTTTCATTGTTTTTGTTCACTGAAGTAATGAGTAAATGTGTCATTCCCTGTTCGTGTACGCATCCCACGAATGCACCTTACATTATTATTATAGAAACGTACTATCATTCACTCATTCATCTATTCGGTCAATCATAATGTTCACTCATGAAAATTCTAGAATGTTACCGATGATGCAACGATATGAATTACAAAAATACAGGTGTTCAATGATAGTCATTGTTTTATTGTCTACTTATATACGGTATACAACAACGACATCGTCGACATTAAAAATAAAAACAAATTATTCTGACAAAATATACAACTATACTGACATTACATATAAATATATAAATACATATATATGTGTGTGTGTGTTTTGTCAATAAACAACAAATTGCTCTCAGTCCTACAAAATAATTTGAAGAGATTTTAATCTTAGAAGCATACGACATCCTCTTCACAATTGTATAAGGCCCATTCCGTAATTCCGTAACTCACAAAAGCTCTAGGAAGCCACTCGATATCCGTTCTAATAAAAACCGGATACGGCTTGGTACACCCGGACGCGATCACCGCAGAGCAAGCGAAACCCACAATACTTTCTGTCCGCAATAAAAAAGTGACACCTCCAAAATCCGAGAACACTCCATCAAAACGGAGTTAGCGGATTTAAAGTTTTTAACGTGAGTTTTTGTTTTGTTTTGACATTTCCATTGTTTTCGTATATATCCGATAACAAGTTTTAATTTAATTTATTTACAATTGTGTATTACGTATGTAAACTACTAGCTGTGTCGGTGACTTCGTTCACGTGGAACTAATAATTAATATATATATATATCTTTTTTCAATACAGCTTTACTCGTATTGGTGATAGCGTGATGTTTTTTTTTATGTTGCGCATCATAGTGGTGGCACTGCACCTGATGTTAAGTACGGTACAATCCTAATCAGTGACGACTGCCAATGAACCTGAATTGACTGTCAGTCACTACTGGCCTGGCGCTTAGCTTAGGAACTACAAGACGAATTTAAAAATTTCTTTATGTATTTAACAGCGCAATCATAGTTGAAAGCTTTAGTCTATTTAACATCACGCTACCACGAATATAAACAAAGCTGCATAGAAAAAGATACAGAAACGGGATTTTTTTAAATAGTTTGTAGTTTATCGAGAACGAAGTCGCGGGCACAACAAGTTTTTGTGTAAAATATCAATTTATTAGCAACCAATAATATTTTCTACTGCCCGCTGGAATAATATTGTTAATTTTAATTAGGAAAATATCTTTTAGATTATCAAATATCCAAATATAATGGATTATTTCGTATAGATAAGTATGTAATACTCTTAAAAAGAAATCAGGTTAATTGGCATAAATAACTAAAGTACACGGGCCAAAGTTTAGCTAATAATTGTCTACTATAACTAAATAAAAAAAACTATACATATATATACTTATGTAAATGTCATAAGAAAGTCGAGAGTTTAAAGTTATACTAAAGGACTATAGAAATATGTCCTGGGGATACCTAACAGACCCCAATAGAAAACAAATTGACGTTTCAATGGGACCAGCCCGCAGACCGGCAAATTTGCAATTCTAAGAAGCAGTCTTCAATAACACGCCCAAGTATGGGAATAGTACGTTTTGAAGATCTTATTTCTTGTACATATTGACGTCCTTCGTAGGACCACCTTATTTACCAATTTTTTTATTGCCATATTATATTTTATTATTATTTCCTTATTACCACATTTTTATTGTCTCGTTTTCTTATCCGTCTATTCGCTTGTTCGTCGCTAATTTTGTTTATTTTTTTATGTGTCAAATATAGTAAACAAATAAAGGCGCTTTTTTTTTATTTTAATAATTTTAGCTTTTGTAAAATTACATTTTTTTCGCACATTTTTTTAACCGTCTCGGATTTTCAAGAATGTAAGTCTTTATTATCATTTCTTGAGTATTAGAAGCCAAGTACTAATTTAATTATATGTAATAAAGTGTATTAAAATTTTCTCTACTTATTCAGTTAATTAAATTTCATTAGATATTAATATAAAATTTACAGAAGCTCAATAATAGAGTTCCTTGAAGCGGAATTGTTATTACTGTGTTTTATATTCTTCAGTAATCGATAATTATGAAGCGATAGTAGCTCAGTTGCTAGTATCCACGGACGCCGCGTCAATGGACGTGAGGTGTAATCCCTGCACTGAGCTTGAGCTTTCGATAAAGGAAAACATCGTGATGATGATGGTAGGGCTTTTTCTAATGCCTGCCTGGCTAACTACCACTCTCAGGTGGAAAATCTGACACCAGATACCTATAGGTGTGTGTTATTTGCACTTAATAGCCAGTTCCTCCACTAGGTTTAGCGTGCCCACCTACTTGGGCGACATTGTCACTTACAATCAGGTCAGATTGTCGCCATAGCGCTAAATCTTAACTAAAAAAAGGCAACCAAAAGTGTAAAAAATACGGATATAGAATAATACTTGATATGTAAAAAGAGAATCTTTCTTATTTGAATTCAGTTAAAATGGTATATAATGTGTATTGGAACACGTACACTATATTTACTAGAGCAATAAAAGAATATCACGTGTGTATAAAGTGCATTAGCGTAGTTCTCTAACCCCAAATGACGAGGAAATAGGAATCCCTGCGGAGTCAACGCATCCCGCTGGGTAATTCTACGACACATACGTTGTTATTTATTAGAGTTTCTCCATAAACAAACCTTGTATATAGGAGTATTTTCCATAAAACCAGGGTTAAGTAACTTTCAAGGTGTATTTAAGTATTTAAGTTGATTCTTGGAAATAAAATAATTGAAATATTTCTGAAGAAAGTAATTATCTCTGATATTGTAGGTTATCCTTTAATAATAAAAATGGGAGGTCCAAGTATTTTAGATAGAGAAATTCACAAGAGGATTAAATAAAGCCTTCAGTATGAAATGGCAAAATTAGAATTGTCAATAGAATTAAAGATAATTGTTTGCATTGTAGACTTAATTTGTACCCCTATAGGTATACTATGTATTAATTGGAACATTATTGTTTAACAGGAACAATTCTTTTATATTTTTGTATTTAATTGGTATCTCGGAAACTATCGATTTATATAAAAAGCTCGGTTACCCATATATTTTCGAATCAATAAAAACCTTGAAAAGAATGGTTATTAGACTGTGGCTAGATAAAAGCACGTATTAGTATACATATAATAATAGCTTTACCTTTCTGATCTCATATTAACCGACAATGGCGTCCAAGATGGACACGCTAAGCCTAGAGAAGAGGCTCGCTATCAAGTGCAACTGCCGGAACACACCTATAAGAATTTGGCAACAGATTTTCACCTTGAAGATGCTAGCTAGCCAGACAGGCAACAGGGCCCGCCCCAGAAGTGGGGGGGGCAAACCGGCCATTAACCCGGGGAGCCAAATGAGGGGGCGCCGCGGTGGCCGGTTGCAAAAATTGATATAGTAAATTTTATTAACAAAGACAAAATTTCGGATATCGGTCCCTTCGTTTACTACAAATTATATTGAGATTAAGATTGAGACTATATTCAAATTTCTAAAGAGCTCTGCTTGAACTGATTTGAACATTCAGCGCTGTGGATATATGGTACTCCTCTGATCAATCAAAATTATATATTTCCTAAGGGGCGGCAATTTGTCTTTTTGTCTAGGGCGACGTAACGACGATTCATAACGATGTTTACCTTTACCGAAAGCTCAGGTACATAGCAGGGATTCGAACTCATGACCATTGACGCGGATTGTTCATCTAGCATTGAAAAGTGAGCTACGTTACGATGACTTCATCGTGCTGTTTTCATTAGAGAAAGCTTAGACACATAATAGTAGAATAAATTAATTTGACTTTAACTTTTTTTATTTAACCTTTAACTAAAAGTTCAATAATAATATAACAATAAAGATTAACATGGTGTATTAACACTTTATGTATGATGATATTAAACCGTTATCGCTTGATCCGTTACCTTTAATACTTATAATCACGTGAAAATAGAATCTGGATTATTAGTATCAATAATTTTATTCAGTTGTTATATAAAATTTCTATTAGTCTTTGTTTTTTTTAACTAAAGTCGACCTAACACGTTTCCTGTGTAGACTAACTGTCATCACGTTGTTTATTCCTCTTATATTATTTCTCACACAACCTGTCCATACTTTCTTTATATTTTCTCTTTATTTTTCTTCATGCTAATCTATTATTTAATGATAAATTCTTAAGAATTTTAGTTATGATCAAATTTGATACTATAAAAAAATTGCTTTTATTATTTAGCCTTTAACATATTCTCGCTTGATGTGTAACCCGATATATATGATAGGCCATTATTGTGATATTTTCAAGTGCAGCTGCCGGATAAAACAAGTGGGTGCTTGACGATATATTTTTAACACGAGACCTCCTCACTAACCTCAACCTCAGACCAGAAAATACCCTACCGCAACGCAAATGTTACACCATTATATTATAGTTTAATTTGACATCAAGAAAACAATGTTTGTTTAGTAAATGGGAAAAAAGAATATAAGACAACTAAATAATTCAATTTGCACTTGAAAATTGTATCTTATACCACACACGTTCACAGTACCTATCAATGATATTCGAAAAATACATTCATATATATAACTCTTTCAATCTGATACTTTAATGTGATGACAGCTTAATGCAATCATCTGGTGAGCATTCATTTGTTAATAAAAAAAACACCATTCCTTTCATACGCCACCGCAACGTGAAAGTGTGGGTTACGTCACCAATTGTTAATGTTGTCTAAAATTATATTTCAACAACAAAAGTCCGATTCCAGCAAAAACTTGGGTACAATATAATAGTATACGGACCTCGTTTTTATAACCTACCATTAGAATTGTTCGTGTTACCCCTATTCGGGATTTTCAATGTCATGGACCGAGTTCGACAAAGTTTTACAATAGAGCTTGTGAATTAAATGACGTACCAAAAGTTATCAATGTAAATTTTTGGTTATGAACACGAGAATCGATGCGTTACGAACTAGGTTTACAATAAGCAATTATTAAACAATTGCATTATTGGAATATACGTGTGTTTATACTTCTGGCAAGTCATTTAAGATCAAAAATCTAGTATATACATATATGTATAAGTTTGTTAAAAAAAAAAACAAGATTTTATAAACTTCGGGCACATTTTTAATAATAAGAAAAAAACAACAATAGTAAATGTTTACGACTGGGCAAGTAAATAAGTTTATGAGGTTCTACAATATGATTCTTAAACATACCTACTACCCATATACCAGACAATAAGTTTAAGGAACATTTCTAACCAGTTTTACTGTCCAACTTTTACTATAGAGTGGATCATCATGTGAACGATAGCGATATTCTGCATGTTACACGGGCGTTAATATTATTTATTAATTATAATCCGATTACACAAAACAAAAAATTAAACACAGTAAAAGCTTCTTTCTGCACCGGTGGTAGTACATTGGAAATCATAACAGTTTGTTATGGTCTAAATTGAAATAAAATATTCTTGATTTTGATTAATATTGAGGACACTTTTTAAGTAATCATCATTTACATCTTCAAAACTGCCTACATACATACGCAAACACATAACCTAACTTGCCTGCCTATGCAGAAACTATACTAAAATATATGTAGAAAATCACAATTTTATGTTTGATATTAAGAATTTAGTTTCGTGAATAACATAATACAAATTTAGTGGTGAATATTAATAGAGAAATGTCAAAGGCGTTTCTTGCCATTAGGATACTATCCATACTAGTGCAAACACTTGTAAATAAGCTGATTATTACACTTTCAAAACAAATATATCGTCACAGTAGGTCACTAGAATAAACAGGAACATTTAAATAGCTGTTTCGTTTCTTGAAATTCATTAACAAGCACGCTGGTTCAGAATACTTTTTACTTCTCCTGTGGCCAAAACTTTGTTAATTTAATCGGTGTCGGTCGATTCGGCCTCCACTTCTACTGCTATATCCATTCGCATTGGTGATTTTTTTCCCATTTAAGACTACCAAGCTTTCTATCGTGCCTCTTCAAACATGCTTCTCTTTCCACACTTCTAAATTCCATCCAAATGAACTATTGTGTACATCAATTTCATAATTAATATAACAAAACTCTTATATGAACCATTTTGTAAATTCGAACATACAAATGTAAATTACTAAGAAAAGATTAATCCAATTTAAGTGTAATTTTTAGACTTATATAAGGGCAAACCAAAAACCAAAGGAAGGGCCAAGGACACAATTGTTACATTTTTCTGTAAGGGCTAGTCACTACTGATGAGGAGAAAGACTTGGAATATAAATAACAAAAGACGGACTGAAATCAAAAACGGTAATTCTTTCTGTTGAATTTTTTTTGGTTGTTCTACGAGATATACGTGTTGTAGCAAGATTAAAACTTAAAATCCTTAACACGTACTTCAACATTCTCCACCAGTAAAGCTTAAAATAATCCTATAGTTATCGTTAAGTCTATTATATAACGTCGTCAGCAACAATTGAAGCATTTTTTATATTCTGACTCGTGTTTCCCAGTCGCCACTAATCCTTATAGGCACTCGAGTTTCCAAAGCCACGAAACCTTTGACATTGTATTATATTACAAGCGAGTTTCAAAGAACGGAATAAAAATATATCCGCTCACACTACAATCTTGTATCTCTTAAACCCCTAGAGGTAGAATAACATTTTTGAATAGCATCCGTGTTACAGATGGATTAAAAATTATAGTAAATATATAAAACTGCAAAGATATTCAAGATGAAAAAATCTCTTAACCTTCATCGATTAAGTCCAAAGTACAATTAAATACCGTTTTCTATTAAATTAGCTGTGCTTATGACTTCGTTCTTATTCCCTCGCAAATTGTGTTTCGTATAATTTTAGAACCTATTTTTTAACATACATAGAGTATAACCTCTTCTATAAAAAACATTGCAATAATAACAATATTTTCTTGTATTTAGAAAGCAATGTTTTTAAATTTTACTCCTTATTGCGGAAGACCCCTTTTTATAAGATAACCATGACAAATTTCATCACAATTTTTTAGTTCTTACTAATACCGTGTTGGGCGTAAAAGTAAACTGACAGAAATTCGAATTAAAATTTCTTGACCTCTTTATTGAATCAAATCTGGATCGACTTAAAAAATAATGGGCCCTCGTACATGTGTTAGTCACGTTGTTATGAAAAATAATATAAATCAACGTAATGTTTAACCATATTGCGTAGAAGCCAAATATATGATGTTTTTAACTATTAATACACTCATTAGGAATCGTCATTACATTTTGGACCGTATTCTCGTACCAACACATTAATAAAAGTATACATGCATCGATGTACACTGCCAAAAATAAAACTTATTTATCTTACATGTCATTTTAATTGATTAAAAATATTCAATTATGTATTAAGCTACACTCTTCTATAACAGTGATACTAAACAGTGCATCGACCAGATTTAGTATAATCATGTACCATATATATTCACTCATACATACAATTCAGAAACGGTGACAAGTAATAATGAGATAAAGACAATATTATTATGATTTAATATAATATAACATATATTTCATGTACCCTTAAATTCTCAAATATTCATTGATCGCCTTAACACATGTCATTAATGGGTTTATTCCTTATTATCAACTAGCTGTGCCTGCGACTTCGTTCGCGTAGAACTACATATTACTTAATAATGTTTGTTCATTTTTGTAATTTTTTTCAATACGGCTTTGCTACCGTTGGTAGCAGAGTTAAATAGATAGAGATAGATGTTAAATAGCCTAAAACTTACTTCAATGATTACTCTATCAAATACAAAATATTTTTTGAAATCCGACTGGTAGTTCCTAAGATCCGCATGTTCAAACAAACACACTTTTCTGCTTTATAATAATATTAATACATAGATAATTTTGCATAGTTTATATTCCAAATACCGAATAAAAACATGTTATAAAATAGTTTTTGAAGAAATTTCAGAAAAGCAATTTTCTAAAAATGAAAATACAGTCACAATTATGCAAACGCTTCTCAAAATTAGTAACTCATAAAATATATAGCAAAAATACGCATGTCGAAAGAATATTTCATTGATACGTTCCTTCTGTTTACGAGTTGTAACAATAAAACGTAGTGCAGTGCTCTGATGTCATCGATTGAAAGAAATAGAACCGTTGTTTCTTAGTTGAAAAAAAAACTTATTATTTTGACTACCATTCCATTATAGACGTTTTCAGAGCTCACATTCGTAAGCTTACATTTAGTGGCTTACATAAAATTTAATTGACAGATAGAGAACAAAGGCTTTTGTATTTATTTCTTTGTTAATAATTTATCAAAGACAGCAAGCCCACTATTTTCATTTTATTATTGTTAATGTTCCCCATATATTTTCTCAGTAATGTAAAATGTAAAAATGTACAGAACCTTGACCTTTATTGTGATAATGTTTTCGTTTAGGACAATCAAAATCTTGTCTGGCTTCGTATAGTCTTAGATATTTTTTTTAATGGTAAATATAAAACTTTATTGTTTCAGTAAAGAAACGATATCTAGTGTTATATTCAACTCCGCATTAATATTCATTAGAAACATTGAAACATCCACACAAATTCTTTTTAGTTATACTAATACTTTTTATAAAATACTTAATTTCTTAAATAAAAAACGCTTTCGAATTCCGTGCATAATTTTATTTTATTTTGCAGTCTCACAACAAACAGTATTAAGATAAATATATTAAAAGTTATTAAGCGTATCGAAATAAAAGTTGTGATAAGGGTTCAAGGGTAGCATATTATTTATTTAGCGCTATTAGTGTTTATGTGTTTAAAAAGAACCCAATGTTATCGCTAGCAATCGAAGTTTAAGGGATTTCCTTGTAATTAAAGTGTAGCTCCGTGTAGGGCAAACTTTATCTACCCAAAGCCCTTGAGATTGCTGATAATTTACCAAGGACAAAATAGAATTGTCGAGCGGTACCTTTCTCAATTTAGCAGCAAGAACAGTTTACGGCGTACTTGCAAAAGAAAAAATACATTTATTTTATAAATATTTTTAGTTATTTAAATCCTTTATTAAGACCCTCGATATTTTTACAAAAATCTATACTAATATGTTACCTATTTACTATCATTTAAGTTCGTCTATTAACATTTATTGGAAACTCAAATGAAAAGGAAAATCATAGTAGAATGACTACAATAATAATTCGTTATATCTCTGGAATTTCAAGTATGAAATATTGACAAATTTTTAAT
This sequence comes from Actias luna, assembly GCA_039707435.1. Taxonomy (NCBI): domain Eukaryota; kingdom Metazoa; phylum Arthropoda; class Insecta; order Lepidoptera; family Saturniidae; genus Actias; species Actias luna. The sequence continues at coordinate 6,303,775 of JAZHAC010000002.1, read as the reverse complement.
ACGATTATTTTAATATGATATCATAAAGTCTAGTGTAAAAACATTTCAACGAATCTCTGTTTTATTTTATTTTTAGATTGAATTTTTTTTTTAATGAAACAAGCTTCATTCAATTTATTTTCTTTGCTATGTATATTTCTATTTTTGAACTTCGTCTTTAATCGTAACAAAAACGATAGATAATATCCAAGTTTTGAGGTCTACAACATTATTCAACTATAAAATAATCTAGTTGTTTAAGCTAATGCACTAAAAATGACTGGTCTTCATACTAAATATCATTTTTACTAAGCTATTATTAAAATATTGCAATCTTCAAATGTAGAAATTACGGAATAAATTCATAAATTATAAGTGTTATTGTCTTTACAATATTAATATGCGGAACAGTTAAATATTCTGGTAACTTCACATTGTGAACTATGTAAATATCCACAAAATATCTCACTTAAACGTATGACATACGTCTAAATTTTTTGAAGTTATAAAGATAGATAATATATATAAATAAAAAACAAAAAACAAAACAAAGAGAGATAATATAATATATATAATGTATATAAAGCACGTAGGCCAATACTATTGGGACTCGAAAATAATCAAGTACATGGGTATCTCCGCTTACGAACATTAGTAGAACGATTCGTAAAAGTTTATCGTAAGTGACAAGAGAAGATTAACGAGACTCCTGAATGCCTTCCATCCAATTACTTACTGTTGTATACGAGGAGGTGAATTTATCTAAATTCAATCTATAAAAATCGCAGATCCTACACGCTTTCGCATGCCTATCGATATTATATCTGCGACGCAATTTTATTTAATATGGACACATAAAGATAAGATTGGAATGGCCGATGGTGTCCCATGTTATACGCGTAATAACTCATGCAATTTATACGTAAGCGAAATAAAATGTAGGCACTATGAATAATGTACGTGTGTACATGTAATACACGTCGGGTAATAGGACGTTTGTACTTGATTTTGGAGGTTTTTTATGAAACTACAGTTGTATACGAAAGTGGTATTATTAGCGTTTCACCGACCTTGAATCTCCCTTTTCCAAGGAAATTTCAAAGCCCTATTGACCACAGAAATACAACACAAGGTCTTTTCGCTGCAGCCTTCTCTTGAATGTAGGTATTCCACCAGCTGGGCTAGATCAATTACTGAAAAGAGAATTCTATGCTTTATCTTTATTTTGACATCGTTTAGTTCAAGTATTTCTTATAGGATAATTGAAACCATTTTTATCTTGGATTTCATACTGCAGTTTTTTATTATATAAAAATGAATAGACAATTTGCTAAACCAAATAAAACACAACATTATAGAATCCTAAGACATTAGACACATAGAGACACACTAAATTGTACAAACATCGAAATAATAAATATCTAAATGTTAACGAGATAAAATCCGGAAAATATAAAATGAATCTTCGTCGTGGAATCTCAAGAAAATAAATTATATTACAATATTAATTCCGACAAGGCTTTAAAATATAATTCTATTATTCAGATCTTCAAAACCAAACAATAAAATTAAAACCTGAATCTGAATCTAGGTACCTGCTTAAATTTCAATTAGGAATTAAGTGAACGTTAACGGTTTAAAGTACACAATTCAGCGAAACATAGCTACGCAAAAGGAATTTCTGTTTGAAACGAAACACTCACTCGAAATTTTAATCAGGTAAACGAATTCGGTTAAGTAAAGTTTTCACGTTTAGGTTACCTCGTCGGTTTCGCAAAGAGCCGTTAAATTATCCAATACTATTTTTTTTAAACAAGTTTTTAGAACCTTTTCGAATAAGTTCTAAATGACTTATATTAGCTGTACCGTGAAACTGTACACTGATCACTCAGCCAGTATTTGAAATTTGGTCCTTCAAGCGTAATATGAAAATATATTAAACAAAGTAATTGTATTAAGTAAAGAAAATATATTAAAGAAAATACAGAAAAGCCGACATGACAACAGAAATGTTGCGTCATGCGTTTTACTATGAAATTAAACCTCATTAAGTCCAAATTAACAAAATGCGACTTATATGATTTTTACCGGTAATCCCGGGATATATAGATTTATTATTATGCTTTTGGTACAAATATATTTATGTCACTAATATGATTGAGAGGGTAATAAATAATTCAATATTAATAATAACCTCCGACTACATTTGGGTTAAGTACACTATTCAAATAAAAAGGAACAACGAATAGCCTATACCGCTCACGGATAATGTACCTTGCTATTAATAAAATACCTTTCTAATTCGGTCCCAGGTCCAGAAATCATTTTTTACAAATTTACCTTTTTATAATTGTGCTATAATATGTATAAGAGTAGACCGATATTCGTATTTCGAACGTAATAAACTATAAATTAGAAACATCTTGTAGTTTGAAAAGTTTCTGGCTTCAGAGCTACTCTTGAATTTCAATTTTCCAGTTGATTTATCTGAGGATAATTTAGGTAAGCCCTGGGGTGGAGCGAGGGTAGATATGTCGGAGACTCTAGTAACTTGTATGTGGGTCTAGGATGAGTAAATTCGACCACGATTATGTGCAAGTTACGAGTTTACGTCAGTTAACGTTTAGAGGAATGAATTACGTGAATATTGTTCAAGTACATTTATTTTAAAATTATATTAATTATTCTTTTTAGAACTTAAGATGTCATTGAATTATGCAATCATGCCCACACTAATGTTATAATTAAGTATAAAAGAAGAATATATACACGGAGATTATTGTAATATTTTAATGTTACGGACCGTTTTATAAATAAGAAAAACTGGAACAATGAATTAATTGATTATATGAATGAATATTTACAATATAAAGGTTTATTAATTGTAATTCAATTAATTAACAAATTTTATTTACTTAACAGTTATTTATTATAGTTTCTTATACAAAGCTGATATAAATGTAACACTTTAAATATATATTTATAGAATTGGCAGGTATCTTTGTTGTATTTAAGGATACGCTAGTCATTTTCTATAACTTCAGTCTTTATAATTTTATCTAATGATGTCTTAAACACAAATCTTATATTCAAATCTATAATAATTGCCACTTGACATTTGAAAACAGTAAAATTAATAATAGATTCAAAAGGAAATAATGAATAAATGTAAGAGGCAACAATGGAGTATTTCGGTAACAATCCAATTAGTAGGAAAGTATCGTTTTGATATTTGATAAATTTGCAAATTGTGTTACAAAATTTCTCCGAGTAAGATTTAAAATAAACGCAGTGGTCTTTTATAAAACAAATCACATGTAATTAAGATAAAAAACAAATTATTTGAAATATCAAAAATAGTAAGAGTTATAATGTAACGTTGCATCGGTTTAGTTGTAAAGGTAAATTTAAATAAATTTTATTCAATTTAGACCGTGAAAAGCATTTCAATGCTAACAATAATGCTAGTTCAAAAACACAAAATTCACACAGTGATGCCATTCAAGTAACAATAGGCAGGAAGAGAAAATAAAAAATTCGTTACATTACAACAGCTGTGGACCGAAATGCCTAAAAATATCTGCATACTCTCGATTAAATCAAAAAAGTATTCCAATACTTGGAATATTTCATCTCGAGAAGTCATATTAATCAGCCCGCTTTTTGATTTCGAATAAATAACAGGACCGGTAGCGGGGTTCGATTTTCCAATCGAATTATTTCGGATACATTTAATTCGCCAAAGCCTCTTTAATGTTCTGACAAACCTATTATTAAAGTATATTACTGTTCGTATCTAATCTTATTGAGAGAGGATTACTTTAATACGAAAATTCTATATAGTAGTAGGTAAAGTCTGATAAATATGTTATCGTATGAAAGTTACTAAATTATTAATGTAAGATGAGCTCACAAAATCAAAAGTAATATCTTTTAAATTACAAATATCGACATAATCACATTTTATACTGGTGATAAATATGAATAACATAATTAGATATTTTAGGATTTCATATAATAAATAATGTGTAATAAAGTCAGGACTCAGTAAAATAAAATGAAATATATTTCATTTTCGATAGGTACGAAATATCCTCGAAAAGAGGAATAAATTCAATAAATGCGAGCTATGAAGAAGCGCAAGTATTGTTACTCGTAATACTCGGACGTCTGCGGACGATACCACAATACATAGCGAGAAGAGCAAACGAATGGAAGCTGCTGTGAAACTTTTATAGATAACACAATATTACACTTCCTATACTTTACAAAACTTATAAATCTTGTTATACTGTATAACCATACGTTTGTTAAATAATGCATAATGTCGGAAATATATTAAACTTAGGATATCAAAAAGGAAGTGAAATTTCTGAATGTAAAAAATTTAAATAGATAATGCATACTTCTTAAACTATAGTCGCATTTAAAATCAAAATAGAAAATTTATTTTTTATGATTTGTTTCTTCAACTTTATTAATCTATGCGATTTACAGAATTTTCGTTTATGCTTAATGTAAACAGGGACATAAGGATTTTATGAATCAAGATCAAAGACGAAAGGCCGATAACTATCTATATAAATATAAACAATTTAAGACTTGTCCATTTAAAATACTAATGATACTCAAATACTTTACTGGGAGGTCAAACTTTGAAAATTCGAGTATTGAAACATCCTTATAAATAGGCGCAATAATTCACGCTTGTTTCAAATATATGGAAGAAGGTAATTCTTTCACCACATACGATATTACATTGAATAAAATTTGCCTTTTGTATATTTCAGCCGACACATCAACAGAACAATGCTTTTAATGTAATGCCATCAATGAATACGAAATTCCGAGGGAGAATTCCTAAGAATTGGGAAATGTTTACGCGAATGTGAAAATATAAGAAGAGACTTGGAGTAAATCAGCGAACAAGGATGAATTAATACGCTCAGACGTGCCGCTTTCATAGAGGGAAATAAAAGTCGACGGATTACTAATAGATTTCGTCTTTGTAATTTGCTTTCACCGATTGCTATTGCTATCATGCACAATCGTGATTTTTACGGTGTAATTTTTTTTATTTACGATGTACAGATACCGGATAATACCGTTTCGAGGTAGCAGTAATCTTAAAGTTGCGTATTAAGATAATAATAGCGCGGTTTAATAATATCGAAAGCTAGCTCCACTATTACTCGTCCCGTAATACAATAGTAAAATGAATTCAAGTTGAAATTACTTGCCTTGACTTTAGTAATCTATGTTTTTTCTACCATAAATTAACATAGCGATTTATGTGATTGAATTGTGTTCAATATTTCAAATGAATGGTCGCAACTTTTTATATGAATAAAAGAAAAATTGCGTATAAACAAAATAACAGTACATTCATTTAACGCAGCGGCAAACAATGTTCAACGTTCAAACTTTGCGGGCTTAATGAAAAAGTTTAATAAATACTCATACGATCGTTTGAATTCAAAATGCGCGCCCAATGATACGCTTGATTTATAGTACATACACGCTTAGCCACAAATTAAACATCGGTATGAAATGTTATCGGATATCAATGAACCGTGTAACCATTATATCGATTTCTAGAGGGGTTATAATTTATATTATGGATTAATATTTAGTCAAAGCAGTTAAATTAGCCCATAAAATATAAACAAGAAGCGATATATATGTATGTATGTATATTTTTGTTTACCAATAATTTTTTTGCTAAACAATAAATAACGGGTAACGAGTTATAAGTGATAATTTTTCATTTATATCAAAATTACACGGTACTCGAATAAATTTGCCTGTAAATTTCTGATATTACAGCTTTAGATGTATATGTAAGACAGGCTGAGTTACACCAGAACTGGAAATTATTGTCACTACTATAGACGGCTTTAAGCCCAAAAACTAATATTTTTACACTTGTACATTTACTTATATAACTAATCGTTAATCTGATAAAAATATGTAGAAAAATGAGTAACACTCATAAATATTAAAATTGTTGTAGCGTGAAAAGATAAAACATATTTTTCATATAGTTCCCTATACTTTTATTCTATGATATATTCGGGGAGCTTCAATAAATTTTGATGGAGTATATCCGGTTGTATTTTCGCAGCTTACTGCTTTTCCCGTTCGGGAAATATAATAAGCGGGTTATAACATTTGCATATAGATCACCGCGTCCCTACTCCAGAAACGGTTTCGGACTGAGATTCGCTTAATAGAAAACTAAAAATTTCATATAATGAAATAAAATTGTAACTACGAAAATTATTGCATAAAACATGTTTAAATTATGGATTATTACTGTTACTTGGCACAAAATATGATAACTCGAATTTTATGTGCTTATAAAAATTTTAAAAGCGTTTGGTTTTTATATATTTAAAATATAATAGTATAAAATGTGAAAAAAATAAAAAATATCTCTATTTGAATAAAATTTAAACTTTTCAATTACTTAAGCTCATGCATCGTTTTCTAACTTTAAATAAATGGTCTAAATATGTATGAACTTTCACAAAAACTTTTTAATTTATTTATAAATTCTGAGTCTTGATACGACTCTGTACTATACGTATACATGTGTGTAGTTATTATTTATGGACTTCTTATGAAGAGCCAGTGAATAACGGGTACATGCGTTCATATTTGCACGATATATTTCTCTCCCTTTCATTCCCACATAAATTATAACGAAAATTTCATATCTTTATTCACTTGAATACATCCTCATATATTTTCCTTAAAAATATCCCACTTAAATTATTATGTATGTAAATATCCCAATTTGAGCAAACAGCTTTACTTGAAGATAAGTTTTTAATTTGAAACACCAAGGTTTTGATATACTTAAATTACATTTTGTACTACCTTAGAATAATGTCGAATGATAGGATGACAATCATATCCCAGTGGATCGTGACCTCCATAACAGATGCAGCATCTGCCATAGTGACGGGTTTAGCGAAGTAGCCTTCCCGGAACAATCGGTGTACATATGATAGATATTTACAACAATAACAGAAGTTGGTAAAGATCTACATTAGACTGGATCGTAATGTAATGTAATTCATAAAAATTGTTCTGATTTCGGATGTTTCACACTTGACATTGTTAAAATACAATAATGTTGCAACTTTAATACACTCATTTCAAATTCACGATAACAATGATATTGCTAAAAGTAACTGAAATAAATAATCCGTTAATTCTCAGTCTCATACCAATTTAAATTGGATCGTTGTTTCTAATATTGTCCGTTCGGCTATCACTACTTAATAATTATGAATTTAGTAGTATGATCTAAGTAATTATTCAATTTTACTTTTACATCTGTATGAATGTTCCATACGTTCGTGTGAGTCAATAAAAATAGTTAGTAGAAAATTTTTCAAATATATCTGGGCTATTTTTTTTATTTATTACTAGCTTTCACCCGCGGCTTCGCTCAGGTTAATATTAATTTTTATTAAATCGGACGACGCAATAAAAAGTGTCATATAAAGTTTATTCCTTTCTTTACCCAACTTTCAATAAGTTTTTCGCTAGACAAAGTAGCCTATCACGGTTTCGTAGGGCCTATCTATCTCAATACTTAAATTCATCACAATCGATTTAGCGGTTCAGGCGTGAACGCGTAACAAAGAAACAAACTAACTTTCGCATTTATAATATTAGTAAAGATTTGTAGTGTATCTGTAGGAGGGTTATCAAAATTCCGCTTGTGTCCCTGCATCCGACGGGGGTACAAAGGATACGAGACAGCCAGGAAGACCTGTTATGGTAAACAAGTCCACATTCGTCACGGGAGATGCCACCCACGAAGATTTAATAGCGAAAGACATTATATTTTATTGTCAGTAATTTATCACATCGATTGTTGTTTTTAACGATGTGCAAGCATATCATCTATATTAAAATCATTTTTGGCAATTTAGTAATTTCCATAAACTATGTGGATGTGTGAAAAGACATTTAATTATTGCTAAAAAAAATATATACCTCATTAGTAAATGTATAATTCTGGCTGTATAATTTCCTTTTGTGGCATGAAAATTATAAAAAAAAAACATCAAACACAAATGAGATATTATAAAGTTTTATTTATATGCTTGGACGATTTTTGTGAAAGATTATATAGGCACATTTAGATGTTTTTTAATAATATATTCTTTGCAGACCACTAAAGTGACATCTTTCGTAAAGTAAGATCATACAATAGGTATGTCAATTATTAAAGCTAAAAAAATTAAATCATGTCTCTATAAACCATAAAATATGAGAACGCATAAAAATACCAAATGAACACATCACTGCATATCAAGTGCATAGAACCGTGGGCCAGCTGGTATACAAAGCTATTTCATAAATATTGTAAGTGCGATTTGTATATTAATAACAATATGACATATTTATTTATGAAGAGAATACAACTAAGTTATCATTATCTTTCTGACATTTACCGGTTAGAGTAACGAGGTCTTATTAAAATCATGTTGTTAGTATTATAATTTAGAAGAGGAAAGTACTCAAATTACTTCGAAATTATTAAAGACTGTATCGTATTCGTCATGATAAAAAAATATTTACCAAATAATCAAGATTTATGTTTCACAATTTAGCCAAGCAAATGAAAATGTTGTAAGACAGAATTTTAAAATAAGACTAGTAAATAGGAACAAACTAGAAATCACCACCATAAAAATTACGAAAAAATTATGTCACTTCACAAAATTGCTACATTTATCGTGTTAATAGAATAGTTCCACGTTCAGTATTGTCTAATGAACCGAAGTGAACAGCAAGTACGCGCGTGCACGGTGCACCTCATACATTGAATTTAAATAGGATTTGGAGATGCAATTTCCTCGTCTAACAAAAGCTGCCCTTTGTCAGGTGCTGTTATAACACGAGTCACGTTATTCATTTCGATATAGCCAACAATGAATAGATTTCAAATTCATTGTCAACATCTAACCATTTATAAACCTTTGAAATTCAATTAGTTGGCGTAAGTATATGAACAAGTTAGCTCACGTCTCTAACTACGATATTATTGAAGTTATTATACACAATTTTAGTATCTCTAATTCAATAATACTATTGTATTTTGTGGAAACTACAAATAAATGTAATAAAGTAACAGGAATCATTGTATACATTTAAAATGTACATTATTAAAATCAGTCCTCTTCCTGTACATCACTCTTTCAAGCGAGATTTGTGAAATTACAAATTATGTACTTATGTACATACATGGAATAGAGAATAAATACGATACAACCCTAATTGTCCGGTAAATTTAATTGGTATGTTTGGTGGTAAATTATCAATATATACAAGGTTAATTTAACAAAATATCCAATAAAACGGCACAACCGCTTTCGAGTAAGAAAAAATAAAACAAAATTGAAGAAATAGTTTCTTTGGAATCTCGTTAATAATACTTTCCTGTACTAAATACCCTATTAATTACCTTTACCAGAACAACGTGAAATAACAAAGAACAATTTAATCCGTTTTATCGATATGAAAACAAAAGCTTTAACTTTCTAAGTTCAATAAATTGACTTATCAAGATGGGCGGCGACGGCGACGGAAAGCTAGAAGCAGCCGTGATCGAGTAAAGTTCCCGTTTCATTGTCTCAACGGGCTCGGTGATGTATACAAGTTAATTTTTTAAAGAGAAAGTGTATTAAACTCAATTCTAGTGAAAGCTTATCTATCTGCCCAGTAAATTACAAGCACCTTTTACTTAATAAACAATAAAAGATTTTCCAGTACAAAACAACACTTACATAAAACTGATTCTAATCAGCACGTCAATGAATCGTGGTAGACATAAAGAAAAAATATGGGACTAGAAACGCTTTTTTAATTAATATATCAATTAGACTTTATATTTTCATTATGATATCAACACACAAATTATTTTTGTTTTTATAAATTATAAACAGCCTTATAAAGGATCTAATGATAGTAAATGGAAGAATAATGCATGTTAGAAATGGAGAAAATAAGTTACTCATCACCTTTCAACTTTATAACATCAATTGACCAAACCGATTTAATAAACCCAAAGGCGACATCACACTCCAACTTGGATTTAATAACTAAGAACACATAAATGTATTTGCGTATTATATGTGTTTTTAATTTTTAAAAGTCATATGGATCATTTCATGTCAAATTGATAAAATGTTTGTGATCATCCTCTTCCATTTTTAGACGAAATTCGGTAGCAAAAAATCGTTAATTAAAAAACGACGACCTACCAAAGCAAGAAAAATAAAAATCTTTATTTAAAAGTTATGGAATATTTTAAATTAAATACTTACTGATTTTACTTTTTTTTTAAACTCTCAAAATTATTATTATTTTAACCACAAAAAATTCTTGGATTCGTTACAAAGAGGACCATGATTTTTTTTTGCATATTTATAAAGCGCTTGAAATAATGTGTATTACCGTGGTAAATAATTTTCAATGAAACTATTCGTATTTATGAACAAGAATAACATAAAGAACATAATTTAATCAAAGTATCAAAGTGATGCCTACAAAGGGAAACCATATGTACGTGCGTAAGGCCAATCTCTAAAAGGACTTGCTACTAAGGTTTCCTTAGCCGTGACTACAGCTTAATTACGCTATACTCAACCTGCAGCCCGCGAGTCGCATGTGGCCCGCCGCGCTTTTGTGGTTGACCCACCTGGTATTGCTTTATTTTAAATTACTTAAGGATTTATAAAATCTAAGGAAACTATTAGCTACATATTTTTTTGTTTGCGGCTCGCGACAGTATGACTAGCAAACACATGGTTGTGGCCCCTATAGAAAAAAGGTTGAGTATCGCTGGCTTAATTATATATTTTACAGCTCAAATTTATTATGGTTATTCTGAAGTCTGTGCCACAATATTTAGAACTTCCAAACGTATGCATTAGTATAAAACAAATTATATCAAACAATAAATTAACACACGAATAACTACGGTTTGTAATTAAAAAACCTGATGATGCATACTAAATTCGTAAACTTAAACGTAAATCTGTAATAAATGCAGGCACATTATTTTATACAAAGATAAATCTTGAATCTCGTATGTTTATTGAATTTTTTATTACTTCTCTCAGATTACCTATTTCTAAACGTAGTTTATAGACAACCAATCAATAAAAAGTTTGTTATGAACACAAGAAAAACAATTATTTCGCCTCACTAGAGTATAAAGTTTTGCAAATAAGAAGGGTGAGTTTACTTAGCCGCGGTACACAAAGTAGATCCATCAAAATGCGCATAAATCAAAAGTTTGGACAACACCCGCGTCCGATTCTGAGAAGGAACGTCGCTTTCGATCACCGAAAACGTTTTCGAAGTTGTTTACCCTATTTCGTTTATATCATCGATGCACATTGTTTTTTTTTTTTTCAAAAAACCTCTTCTTTTATGACATACAGTTTCATCATCTACCTGGTTTCTAGTACGTACATCTAAATAATAAAATACAATATATATACAACGCACTACATAGGTATATATGTACAACAGTATGTACGGTTGTGAAACGTCAGCCGTGACTCAAAAAAAAGATTTACGCCACGTAGAGACGTGAGTTAGAATCCACCTACAATGAGTTTGACCTTTCAATGAAGGGAAACATCGTAATCAAACCATAGGATTGTGGTAGGGCTTTTTGTAATGTAAAAAATCTACCGCCAAATACCTGTAGGTGTGTTCCGGCAATTGCACTAGAGAGCCAGTCCTTCCACTAGGCTTAGCGTGTCCACCATCTTTTGACATATCGTCACTTAACATCAGGTGAGATTAGGGCCACAACGTTAAACCTTAACAATAAAAGAACGTTAATACTATTCAGGATGTCATTTCAAATGAAGATGCTGAGGTGGATGTGTGGCGTCACCAGATCAGTCAGATTTTATTTAAATTTCGTAGATTTATCGAGAACCGACGACAATACACTAATTTGATAAGTTTATTTAATTTACCGAATAATATTTGTTAGTTTATATAACTATCATCTGTAGTCGATAAGGCAGGAATTGATGTTAATTATAATTTCCAATCATTATCTTTAACCGATATATCTAATATTAACAAATTTTGGAATAATTCAACAAAATAAGCATGAACTTGCATTTACAATTTTGGAAGAAAGAGCATTGTTCGCTATTGTAATGAATGATTATTGAGCTACCGATTTCTTTTGCTGTAATAAAAATAATAGTATAAAAAAACAGCTTTAATAAATAAACCAAACTAAAAAGTAGAAAATAAATAATAGTTAAAAAAATATTAAACAACACGCTTTTAAAGAAATCTAAACTAAGAAATAGAAAATAAATTTTAATAATTTTCAATTAAGAATATTGTATTTTTTTTTAATGAATATAAATTAATTATAATATTTTTCTTATTTACACTATTATTAATTTATATTTTTTTTAAATAATACAATATTCTTAATTCCAATTTATTATAATTATTTTTTTAGTATGGTTTTCTACAAAACTTTGTTTCTTTCTTGTTATTTATTGTTTCTTTCAGATCATTCTAGGGTTTTCTCAGCTCAACATTATTGTATCTTCGCAGCTTTTCGTTGGTCTGTCTCTATACCAAACGTGACCGTTTCTCTCTTTTAATAAATTATAATGTTATTTTTACATAATTCATACAAATACTTGTGTAGTTTAGTGGACAGACTTTTATATATTTTTTCGAATGAACGAATGTATAAAATTTTATTCTTTAGATCATACCTTATTGCTGGTTTCAATCGCCAAGATCCATGTGGTTTTCAATACACATTTTCTTCATTTTTCTTCGACGTCAAGCGATAGTGTATTAATTTAAATATAACAGATATAAAAAAAATTACGTGCCGGAGCAAGCGTACGTGAAAATAATTATCCGGTGGCTAAACGACTTTTTTATATACAAATTGTATATTTGAAACTATTGTTTTAAAAATGTTAGTTCAAATACTTCCACCCTACAATTACAAATAAAATATACAACAGCAATATTTTCAGTTATGTATATTGTTATTTACAAAGCTGTAATAAAAATGAATGCACAACTTGACAAAAGTTTGTAAAAATTCATCACATAGTAGGGCCTAAAATTATACTTACCTTAAAAGCAATAACTTTTCGCACCATGTAAGGTGTTATTACGTAATATTAGATCCTGTATATTGAACAAAGCTTGCAGTACAGTGGAATTAGGTTTGTAAATTGATATATTATTATTATATGTGGAGTATACGACACTAACATTAAACTTCTAAGCCACAAAAAATCACAACAAAAATATCTGACGAAGAAAAGTACCTGAATTATATTATTGCTGACTAAATATAATATTGTTGTCATTGTATTTGTTTTAGAGAACATACCTTTTAGCAGTCATGGCATATTTAAATAAGTTTAAACTGAATTTTAAACATCATCTTCTTAAAGAGGAAAATGTTACGCAGATAACTGGTGTAAAAACAACACTTGTTCGTCCTTTAGCTAAATTTGACCATAACCATCATTAAAATTTAAGAAAATTCTTATAAAAGTTATGAAAATGGTTTTAGTGAGAACTATGTTTCTATGGAGACTATAGAATTCAAGCACATTTCGATCTATTAATCCAATTAATAAAGTACGTGATGTTGCTCGGAGAATACAAATTATTCGAAGAACCTAGCATCCAATACAACAACAGATTATTGCAAGTAGTAACCGTGTAGATTAATCATCTGAAAGCCACCATATTTAGAGAATATATCATATCGTTTATTACACAATGCTGGTTAACATCGCTTACGGTAGTTAGTCTAATCACAATCTATTGTTTTAAGTATTAGGATAACTTCGATGGCATATCTAAACCTCAGGTGTTTTGAAATTAGTAAAGTTTATTTAATGTATGGCAATTGGAATAGTTAGTTTAATTAATCGTAGCTGTAAACTAAATATTGATTTTTACTTTGTGGCAGGGAACATATGTCTCCGATTGGATCGCGAACGCCACACCAGATGCATCATCCGTCGTATTGGCACACTTAAGGAAGTCGCGTTTTGATATCAGCCAATGTGTTTCAGTGTTAGTATGATTCTATAACTAACTGGGTCACGATCCCTTTACACGTGGTTCATATTTCGTGGAAAATAATTAATATGTCAACAATATATTATGTTTTATTATATTTTTGCAATATTAGTTTACTTTTTTCTACTATAGTTTCACTTTTATTTCACACTACCTGTGTCCGCGACTTCGTGCGTGTGGAACTAAAAATGACTTAATCATTTTTGCCCGTTTTTGTAACACAGCTTTGCCGCTAATGGTAGTAGCGTGATGTTAAATAACCAAAGCCTACCTCAATGACTACTCTATCAAACTCTAAAAGAGTTTTTTAAATCAGACAGGTAGTTCCTAAGATTAGCGCGTTCAAACAAACAAGCAAACTTGACCGCTTTATAATATTAATACAGATTGTACCATATATATGGAATATATGGTTCAATATAATAAAAGAATATACTCCTTGTTAGTCTTCTGTAACTTTAAAATTTTATAGACAGCTGATAAGAGGAATAACATTTTCTTTTTCTTTTTTATAATTATGGTTTAGCGTTATAGCTACAATATCACCTGAAGTTAAGTGACGATGTGGCCCAAAATGAAGGATACGCTAAACCTAGTGGAAGTACTGCTGGGACACACCTATATAATAGGTATTTTGGCGGCAGATTTTCAACATGAGTGTGGTAGCTAGCCAGGTGGGTATTAACAACGCCCTACCACCATGCTATGGTTTCATTACGATGTTTTCCTTCACCGAACTTTCAAGCTATTTATAGGTGAATCCAAACTCACGTCCCTTACCACCAACTGAGCTATCATCGCTTATACCTACAACTAATCTGCAATAGAATAAAAAAGCAGTATGAGCAAAATTGACATAAGCTTTTAATACTTAGACACAGATTAAGTGATTCAAAATTCTGTAATATTTGGAAATAATTCACAAGTCATTAGTTTCCCCAACAAATCAAACCCTAGTCTCATCTCATCTTTATACAATCTGTATGCAAATTGACAATAGCCCAAACGACTTGGACGGTACACACTTATCAGCTTACAACACTACCTGACATTACAAGCGATACGTAATCGTGAGTAACAACAGACAAGGATTAAGTCGTTGGACAACAGAACGGGTCGATAACCTATATAAGATAGCAAATGTAACCTACATCGGTCGAGGATAAACTAAATTCTATACAGAAACAATAAACAAAACATAACTGAAAGTATGTTATATTTACTGTTTTTCTGTTTTATACAATCTGCGCCTGCAGTGCTGCTCGCGTGAACTACAAATTATTTAAAAGATTTAATGATTTAAGTGTTGAGAGCTATTTTTGTACGCGATATTTACTATGTATTGCAATATGATTGTACCGTTATTTAATTTCTTAATAATAAAACATAATTACTTATACTAGGCATTAGCATTAAAAGAAAAACAAATACGTACAATGATGTACGGTATATTAAATATAAATATTTTCAATAACTAAAATTATCTAAGGTCAAGTAGCCTCTTTTTTTTCAACATTAGCATATATTTTCCCGTTAAATGTATCTAGGAAAACTAATTATAAGTTTTAATGAACTAATTTTACTATGGGAATCAAAGAAGCAATAAAAAATTGTGTCATAATTCATTGTAATTACTTTAAAGGTTCTCAAGCTCTGACGCAAGACATATATTCCCATAAATCTGAATACAGATGTTAAAAAAGGGCACATGAATGCAGAACGTTATGTAATAAACGATCACCAGGCAAACGCTTAAGCCATAAAAACATAAAGCGAAACTAAAGTTTCATGCGTCAAGCAAAAGCTGAAGGTCTTTGTTCTCGGCAGCCAAAACAAACGTTCTGTTTGGGTATTTGCTACAATAATAAACATTGGCGTACAAACGCACACGGGAAACTGGCAAAAACGTGCTTAATCAGGCAGTATAAGAAATAAAATCACAATGATTCGATACCGACGTGTCAAGTTCAGAGGAATGCGGATTAAGAGCTTATTGTTAGTGAAATTCGCAATACATCGGCATGTACTTGCATCCAACCCAATCTTGTAAACATATAGAATTTATTTATGGCCTTACATATTACATTTACACTGTGTAATACTGTTAAACGTCATAACTGTAAATTAGCTATGAAATTTTGAAATCGAAATATAAATTAAGAAGTATTTAAAACTCAGGCGTAAGTACAGTTGGCACAAGGAGAAAAGCTGTTTCATACCATAAATGTTTATTTAAGAATCAAAAGTTACAATAAAATACCTTTTAAGTTCTGCCAAAGTTTTATTGCTCTATAATCGTTAATGTGTAGAATTCAATATCTAAAGGATAATTTTTTGCAAGAAACTAGTGCTAAACATAATATTACTAGAAATTCTGTTATACTTTGTTGTACCTAACAAATACCGTTTTTTGTTTAGAGAACTGGATTAAGCCTGCTACACATAATTTAGCATTTCTTAACGATTAATTTATTTAAAACGCAACAAGCACATAATAGCAGCTTTTCTACTCTAAAATTGATACGTTTACCTGTTCGAAACACATTTGTTTGATTTTTTGTATCATAACTAAAATAAGTGTATTTAACGACAGACCCTTAAAACTTCGATATCACTTGACTTTTATTGGTTTACCTGGTCGTCGACACAATTATATTTACTCTCCATTTAATGACAAGTTTCAATAACATAATAAAATGAGCAGTTTCTTAACTATCGCTATATAGAGGTTATACTCTATACGAATTTGTATGTTAACTTTTGCAAACAATCAAAACGTACCATTAATATTATTACGTTAAAAGTATATGAATTCGGAAAATATAAATAAGCACAAAAGTAAATAGTCACTCAATTTATAAAGCCCATAAATCATTAATGGTTTAAATATTCATCGTCTAATTTAGAACAAGCAAATTATCGTCAAGTACTTGAAACTCGCCGTATGCGAACATATGTCGCAAACTTATAAGATAACTTGCCCTCAAAATTACTACCATATGCCGTGCCACCATTTGCAAAAATCGTAAAAAACCGTTACCTGCTGTTCAAGTGGAACACTTGAGAAAGTGAATACAAAAATACGCTTATACGCTTTAAAAATGCATTCTAAATAAAGATACCGATTTTAAATAAATTTATGATTCAATTTATTTAAATAACATTATTACAAGTTGCACTTTTTCTTGTGGCATTTGTCTATACACGCAATCTGCACGTATTCTATCAGTGAGATCCTCAGTAAACTGTATAATACACCGTACAGTACACAGTAAACTGTAAGGACGCGATGATAGCTCAGTTGGTAGTGTGTATGGACTCCGCGTCAAGGTACTCGAGTTCGAATCCACTTACAATAAGCTTGAGCTTTCGGTACAGGAAAACACTTCGTGATGAATCCATAGCATAGCCACCAGGCAGGGCTTTTTCTAATGCTCGCCTAACTAGCTGCCAACTTCAAGTTGAAAATCTACCGCCAAATACTTATAGGTATTTTCCGGCAGTTGCACTTGAGAGCCAGTCCATCCACTACGATAAGCGTGTTCAATATCTTGGACTACATCATTACTTAACATTCGGTTAGATTATGGCCATAACGCTAAACCTTAAGTATTAAAAACTAAGCCTAGTGTAACGCTAATAAAGAATTCTGTAACAGGAAACAAAGGAAACATTTTAAACAATGGGTTAGATGCAAACCGATATTAACTACTGCAAAGTCGTACGATGAGTTATGTATAAAGAAATTGATGGTTAAAGCGGTTTAAAACGGCAAAACTGATGGTATACGTTTATGTGACGATGGCCTCGTTACAGGTTAATAATGGTAAACGCGACAAGTGTGGATGTCCCACACGTCATAACCCTTTTCATTACAATATTCATACAAGTAATTACTAGAAAGACAACATTGTTAGGTACCGTGTCTAAGAATAAACCGCATTAATTATTTTATCACTTGTCTCTTCGTTCATTAAGTGTCATGTACTTTAGATTAAATTATTCTGTTAATTCCGTACTTTTATACACGCTGTCCCATCAACGTTATACACATTTACGTAATCAGTTTCTAAATATAATTAGGTGGATTTATGTTTTTTTTAATAGTTTATAGGTTTAGAGTTAAGGCCATATTCTCATCCGATGTTAAGTGACGATAAGGCTCAAGACGGTGGGCACGCTAAACCTGCAGAGGGACTGGTGTCTGCCTGAACACATATATAAGTATTTAGCGGCCGATTTGCCGAACTTGAGGGTAGTAGCTAGCCAAGCAGGCATTAGACAAAGCTCTACCAACATGCTATAGCTTGATCTCGATAATTTATTTACCGAAAGCTCAAGCTCAATGCAGGGAATCAAACTCACGTCCTTTAAAGCGGCGTCCATACACCAATAATACGGTGTGTACGTCCGGCATCCAATGAGGCACTTGACCATGTTAATAATGTGCTGTCTGGTTCATACTTTCATCACACTGTGTTTTTTCTCGACAAAGTAAAATTATTAAAGAACAAAGCTTCGCTCTTCTAAATACAGTAAAGCATTAGCGGTCAAATATCAATTTGCATATTGATGAAATAAACACGTGCATGATTTAGTTACGTTTATAAAAAAAATTCATTACTTTTTTTCCCGCATTAATTTCACGTTTCTAACACTTTCGTTATAAATTTTCATACAATATTATAACAAATGTCTTCTTTACACTATTTTAAATTTACATATAATCAATAATTGTTTAAATAGAGCAAGGGTTTCCAATCTTTTTTTAGTGCCCGACGCACATACATGTTTACTATTTTGCTGTGGCGCCCTAACATCTAGCTGGTCAAAATAGATAGGGGTACAATGATAATAGTTATGTAGGTAGACACAACATTTAAAACATCCACATTATGAATCCAAACTTTTTATTTATATGAACATAAAATTAATAGTTTCCGAGCACGTAGGTAAGTATATAAATTAAATTGGTTATTTGTCACCCCGAACAGTTACGTTGAAGTTTCGGAGAATGATATTGAGAAACACTTCACGGCGCCCTTCGTCACTTTGTACGGCGCACACTTTGGAATCCCTAATATAGAGAATAAAAACAAGACAGCAACAATTAACGCCCTTTATGGCACTCAATTTAATTCGAATCATCCAATTTAAAATCGAACTCAAAAACATACATAACGGACTCTAGACTATAAACATACATTTCACATGCAAAGACATACACACACACTCACTAACATACACGCTCACACATACCCCACACGAACGCATACATCACGCGCCATGATTGTTTTATAATTAATACGGTATAACTTATCTTTTTATTGTCATTTTGGGTTTTATTTTTATTTATATTCATTTACCACATTCGGTTTTATAGTGTATATACTATTAATATTTGTAAAATCCTATTATGGCCTTATGCGTTTTTTTAAATATGTACGCTAATTATGTATATGTACGCTGTTGGATTTCCAATGAGTAAGTAAATAAATAAATTAATTAATAAAATTAATTCTGGAATTTTAAACGCATTTATAAAGAGTATACAAATAAGATAAATAAGTCAGGTTCTTATATGACTTTCACATTTCAGTTGCGTATCTTTTGGATTGAAGCTGTAAAAGCAATTCTGTCAAGACCGTTCATCAATTCAAAAACAAATTAATGACACATTTGTAGCCTGTCGTAATACGTTGCAATTCCTCAGGGCCAAGTCAAAAAGCTTCGTGTTACGGCATTTGTTACTAGCCAAACCTTTTAAAAGTAAACAGCAACGAGTCCACTGCCGTTTTCTGCTAGAAATAGATGCGGCCCTAGTTGTTTTACAGTAGATAGATGCACAAATTCTACAACTTTTGAAATACCTCAAATCAATATAACATACCTTGTCAGTGTGGGTTATTGGTACAAAACAAATGTATGAATTTCCCAAACTGATACACAAATGAAAACGAAAAAGACTTTTAAAATATTTTATTCAATAATAACATTAAGATAAGAACGATGTACATAGTCTAAGTACATATTAAAAATGTCATTGACAAGCCGATAATATAGTATAATCATTTTTCTTCAAAACATTTCGTGAAATACGGTTCTTAGAGCTCATGTAATTTGTATATGAGTATTTAAAATTGAAACTAGTTGGTGCATAAGTAAGTTAAGTCGTTTATCATTTCTACGAAAATATATGATACAAACTTTAGCGTTATGTCGGCCACACTCAACGATTTATAATAAATCTGTTAACTAGCAAAAACGATCCTTATTACGTATTTGACAAAGACAAAGCGACACCAGAAATTGTAATATATATTTGCTCCAAATGGCATATTCGTATTTGGCATTTTAAAGTTTATAATTAGCTAGTTCTGGGATTACTTTCCTTTTACAAAATGTGTAATACGGAGGCCGATCTCATACGTTATTCTTAATTATAGTTATTTACAAATATTAAAACATATAATATCAATATCATAGTCTTATTTTATTATTACGTTTTTCATACATTTTTTACTTTTATATTTTAAATAATGCATTTTGGCTTCATAATTAAGAGAATTATTATTTTTGATGCATGGCCAATATATATATATATATATATATATTCAATTATACATTCAGATATTTTAGCTAAAAGACTATCCTAAATATTTTTATAACCAAATTCATATTAAACAAAAAGATATTATCTTTAAAAATAAAATTAATTTCCAATGACAAAACAATTATTACACGCAGTTATTTATTTTGAACATAAGAACGCATTTCTAATTGTGACGACGCGGAAGTAAATTTATTGCTTCCAATACAATGAGTACCTATTAAACAGATTCGCAGAAGTAATTGCTCTTAATCGTAGAAAATGAAAATTTATTGATTTAGTGTACTTATTCTAAAGAACTTCTACAGTCACTTTAGCTGCACACTATATTCAAGAATATTGATTAAAATATTTCATATATAGATCTAAAAAAGGACTGCAGATTCCAAGTATTTGTACAAAGGAAGCTTAATGCAAATTCTCCCTTGAGTACGAGAGGGATGGTACAGGACGCTGTAATTTCCATACGAAAAGAGGAATTTGTAAAGTAAGGTAGTGTCTAGTAATTCTATTTTATAAAAATAGCGAAGAACGGTATAACTTTAGAAAGTTTTCTTCAAGTACTCTTTGTTCGTAACTATTTTAGACAACTTATATTATGATAAATTGTAGTTCTTATGTTATAAAATTTAACCTGTTTGCTTCGTGAAACATGGCAAATATTTAACTCTACAAGAACACTCAGAAATACAAAGCTCTAATTTGATACTTCTTGTTATATGTTTTAAGAACTTCTTGATATTTAATGTATAATTCACTACTGTCAAAGTTTTACAAAGAAACCTAATTACTTTTCGATGAAATAAGATCATAGGGCGGTTATATTCATTTTATGCGAAAATCATTTAAACGATAAATCTTAGATCGTCATGATTTATCGTTATTGATTATGATTTGTATTAAACAAGTTTTTCTTTCTTTTAAAAAACTAAGGTGCTATACAAGCGTAAGACCCTCATATAGGAATAACCTCGCGGTCCTTGCACGGCTTGACCGATGTCATTATTAGGACCACTAAACTTAGTACGCATCTGCAAACTCTGCTTTCAGCAGGAACACAATACTCGGTTATTTGGCTAAGATCTTTTGTAGGGTTAAAGTATTTCACCAGTCCAGAAATTTCCTCTCTTTCTACATAAATTCAAGTCAAATATTTTACATCTACATTTTAATTGTAAACATTAAATAAATAAAATAAAGGTAATACCATTTTTATATTATACTAAAAAAAACTTAACTACTATATTGTATTTGATAAAATACACAACGCTTTATCATCTATAATTACTTAAAACTCAAAAGAAAAATTACACACTCTCTAAATATATAGAAAACCTTTTATATGGCAAGGCACTTTCTGTCAACAGGTAATGATTTATGAAGTGCGTACAAAGCGATGATACACAGAAGCCTAGCAACATTAGACCGCATCAAAATAAGAAAGGGATCGTATCAAAGGCAGCAAGGCATCCCCAGGGGTGGGGACTTTTATTTATGGTTCGCGCCTTTGTTAGCACGAGAAATATAAATAGTTCACGCTGAAATATAGGAGCCGATGCTTTTTGGGGGTGCGATATTGTAGAAAATTAATGACGTGGTCAGCGGTACTTGGATTGGATTAGGGTTTTACTGAATGGATTTACGAGTAGTGCTAAAAGATTCAAACGTGTTTGTATGGATTTGCAAAACAACTTTAAGTGAATTGCGAAGATGTTAGGGTTGTCGCAGAAAAGGGTGCTCCTTGCTTGTGGCGTTTATGCATATTCCAACACAATGTTTGGACTGTATTACTTTGACCATAGCATGTACCTAACAAACATACAGAAAAATATTATTTACTAATATTATTGTACTATAAAAAATGAAATAATAGCGAAACGGAGAACATAAATAATAAATGAGAAAAATATATTGTAGGAATTTTTAATCATAGACTAAGTTATTACTATTTATTTTAATGTTTCTTTATGAATATGTAAAATAATTAAGTAGGTAAGTAGATTATATATACCGATTTAAATAGAAAGAAATTGATCAAAACTCGCGAATACGTCCAATCACACCATGGTTATTAATATTTTAATAATATTGTTTATTACATAATAGCCTGCTAACGTTTGCGTTCCTGTTACCGTATTTTATCTTAAACCGCTCATGATCGTAAAATCTGTTTTAATGGGAGGTTCTTAACTAGTTCGTAGGAGAAATTTTTAAACAGAGTACTTAATTATCGGGCATAATTCAATTTTTGGCATTGTCATCGACAAAATACAACAAAAAGCAATCAATTAAGATCTATGCATTTCTAAAATCGAAGGTAATCCATTTTTCCTTGATATCTTACAGATAATCCAGCTTTGACAGCTAATATTAGCTTGAATAGTTTTTAAAGAATTTGTCACGTTTACAGCACAATTCTAGTATTATCAAACAAAAATAAAAAGAACAAAATGTTTTGATCATATATATTAAATCTCAAAGGAGTTTTTGTAATAACGTCATATAGCCCTTAAGTATTTCTCAAAAAATAACCCAGGTATCATTTTAAATCTTATGTTTCCCGATATTAATGAAAAATAGATAAATAACGTAATGCCCTCGACTTCATCGCCGTTTTTTCATTAATCGCAAAAGATCGTAAAAACAGTATCTACGTACTTAATGAGCATCAACGTACATGGTAAATGGCATATGCTAAATTCTAAATCATAGGACATGTCGTTTTGAAAATCTGGTAAGAAGTGAATACTTATGAATTTGTTATTTTTTCGCTATATATGTAATCTAAGGGAACTTTTGGTTAAAATATGTAATATCATAAAAATTCTATCTGTATTGTAAACCCGTGTTTAATTTGCGTCTAACTAAACATTACCAACAAATCTGTTATTTTAACATATATAAAATATCCACAATTAATATACAAAAATATTATTAAAAAAGTTATGTTATATATTATATATAAGTAGACTGTGAAACAAAAAATGTTCAATTACAAAGCTTTATTTGTAAGGAATTCCTTCGAGCATTGCGGAAGAACTTACGTACATAAAAACATTTATCACCACGTTGGAATTTCAACAAAAATTCCCATCTTCTAGAGTGTACCCGAGAAAAGCGATGCGAAAGCTATTTGTCACTCCAGGGTCTTAGTTTTTCCGAAAGATAAGGGATTCTTTTAACCCGTTTACGAGATCACAGCGTTTTTTAGTACTCACTTGATTTTTACTTTAGATCCAAGCTGTTGGATATCCATGCAAATGCCCATTTAACGGTCGACGTCTTTCGAGAATTGTACTTTGATATCAAGTCTAATTTGATGTCATAGAATATTTATAAACGGTTTATTATTTGCGTGATTGTGTCCAAAATTATTGTACGATAAAGACAAAGTAATCCTAGGCAGTTTTAATAATAACTTTTATTAGAATCAAATTATTTTAAAATTTTCCAAATTTTTTTTTTAAGATTAGGTGCTGTGTTTTTTTTAATATAACCTAGGTTATTCAACGTTATAGAAAATACTTGGCGTTTAGACTTATTTGAGATATTTGTTACATTTGACATCGGCAAAGTTTGCTACATAGGCAGATGACATAATATGAAAAAGGAAAACGTTCCCAATCACAATTATCACTATGACAAGTTTCGTTTTAGTGGCATAACAAAGCATCGGCATTGGACCTGATGGTAGGCACGGTACAATCCAAAATTGTTGATGTTTATTGAGATATATGCAATATACCAAGGCAGCTGGGTATAGAATTGTTGATACCGAAACATGTAAAACCAATGTTTTACGGTGCATAGCGATTGCGATCAAGGTGGTTACAGACCCTCTTTTTTTTTTAACGTGGTGTCCAAATCCTATTATTTACGAACTTCCTCATCACAATGCGTAACTCAAACGCATTACCCGGGCTCAGTTCAAGGCGATAGGAACAAATGGTAATTCATCAAGTGCTAATCGCCCAATACTATCCACTAAAACGCACCACGGCAACACTTCAAACTCCCGCCAGACACCAGGGACATCGCCCATACTTCTTCTAGTGGTACAGATCCCTAGAAATACGTTTAATTTTTCGATATCCACCGTCTGATACCGGAACACTACACACCTAAGTTTTACACAATATACATTTTTCAAGATGTTTCGTAATCCTTGTAACTAAGGCAACTAATACAATCATATGATACAATGACCTCAAACGCAGCGGTAAAATCGATGGCCGAAATCTTTAACAGTCTATTAACCTCTTTGTCAAATGACTCACGTTTATTGGTAAAAAAAAAATCGAAGCGTTCCAATACGACAATCAACAAAAGTGAAACCGAAAAAAAAACCAGCGGAATCAGATTCCAAATACAGTAAATACGAATACTGCTTGTCTTGGCTCAGGTTTCCTTACGATAAAACTTTGTTTTTTATTGAACATAGTTTTCTAGAACCACAAGTTCAGTTTGATTAAATCTGTTGTCGTAATCTGCTGATTCTTAAATAACGGCAATAAATTCTGCACTTTTTTTATTTTATTGTTATAATTTAATAGTTCAAGAAGAACTTACTTTAATGAACCAGTTTTTTATAAAGCTAATATATTTTTAACAATTACAATTTCAAGATTAAAAATAATTCATCATTGTTTATCTTTTATATTATTTTATAGAATATATATTTTTGGCTTAAAGCTAATTATTATCATCTACAGTTTAGAAAAAACGTATTAATGTAAGTACTAGTACACCGGTTTATAACTTTGTAGATGCATATACTTTCCTCGTAATCAAAAGACGTTGACCTGGTATATAACACTGCAATGTAAGGTCTCAGCGCGCATAATTCATGCCTTATGGCGCTTCTGATAAAAATTCCTCACATTTCGACCGCTTAGCAGTGTGCCAGGGAATTCTATGGAGGTTATTCACGGATCGTTCGTTTCAATCTCGACGAGCGAAGGAATGTTCACCTTGACATTCATGAGACCGGAATTACTTTTGCAAAGGACTTATAGTACAATAGAGAATCTTAAACCACTTAATGGAAATAATGAGATCATATTATAAGAGCATTTAAACTACAAACCATAACCTTAAAGAGGCCAGAACATCATAAGACAAAAAAAAACTATATCTATATATAAATACCTAATAATACAATAAACTAACAACGAACCAACTTAATCAAACGAAAGTAATCGAAAAGTAATGGTTCTCGTGATCAGTAATAAAACTTCAAAATCCTAATCTATTTTTATTGGAAACAGTTTACAGTTCAAGATAGTGTTTTTTTTTTATATTGTGAAATTGTTAATCAAAGTTTGTTAATTTATTTCCTTTTCTTAGTCTGTTATGTCATATTATTCAGACTAATCTTAGCTGTTCACTTAATCAGAATTTATATCAAACATGGAAACTCATATTTAGGAATGATATGTTTAATGCGAGACAATAGCGACTACAACCGTAATAACCGCCAATGGCAAGTTACAACCACCTTATATCAAACTGGACCGCCCGACAATAACTACTGTCCACGTCTCATGAATTTCTCCAGACGGTGATGTGACCCGTGATGGCGATAACTGTTCTACCAGGCGATTGTTCAAATTTACGGCTTTCCACTATAGCGGAATGAATGAGGTTCAGTAGTTTACTGGGCAATGAAAAGTCTTATAAATTTATATTACTTTGTAGAATGTAGATTGGTGGCATTATTTATACCGTTTTACCTATTAAGAATATGTAGGTATACATATAATAAACTAGTTAGATATAAGAAGTGTTACTGAAAATTAGTCTAATTTTTCCATACTAGTCAACGTGTATCGAGTGAGTAAAAAAACGAAACCTATAAAAATAGTTTTTTTGATCGCCATCTTACAGAAAATGTTTGTTAAATCGGCTAATGTCACAAGAAAATAATATTTTTTTAAGTATCATTAAAAAAAACGCACACAATTACAAGAAGATGGTAGCTCGTTTGTTAGAACTTTAACCAAATACGGCCTCTATATATGCCGATCATATCACATCTGATAAAAACATTAGAACTTTAATAATCTAACAACATATATAACCATCAAGATTACTTAAACTAGTAACCTTTAATATTAAGATTATATATCTCCATATATTTAATTAAAAAGTAATTTATTGGTTATAGGTCATAATAGTAGATAATGGTCATAGGACCATTTTGCAAGATTTTAAGTAACTTGCAATGTTTTACACATTTTATACGGGTTAATTACGGGAATACTATTTTATACGGGAATTTTAAAGCGGTTATTTTTAACTGATTGAGCGGATATTTTGCATTATGATACCCATGCATATACCTAGGTAGATAAGCAAAACACCATATATTACCTGATCTAGACTTAAGTGATACTAAAAACTTTTTTTATATACTATGTAAATATTTTATACCGTATAAATAAATAGTGTAATAAATTAAATTGATAGATTTATTTTCTTGTATGTTGAGTATTTAATTAAGTAAAGGATGTCTTGAAAAAAAAATCTGTTGATTAATTTATTGATGTTTTTTACTCAAATTCGGAAAACAAATGAGATGATTTATGAATATGAATTAACGATATTTTCAACAAAGACAATAAATACAATATGAGAACGTACAGCTCTCCTTTTGTTTAATAAACCCTACCAGATGGCAGCCATTGTGTTGGCAGTAGCTAATGTAGGGATGCCTTCTTGCAGATATTGACATTGTCTTGTTAACACCCCCACATGTTCTTGTAACGTATATCTTAGAAAACACTGTTACAAAATGGCCATTATTACTTATATAATATTACACTCATTAAATATATTGTAAAACTAGCTTTTACTCGCGGCTTTGCACGCGGGATATTTATTTTGTCAAACAATTGATTCCTGTACTCGCTATTTTACATGAATTATATCAAAGGAGACTGGTATAAGAACATTTGTGCTCGTAGTCATTTACAGGCGGGCCGCTCACTATTTTGGTTATAATGGTTTATACATATAACACAGATATATGCTGTCGCGGGCTTTTTTGTAGAACTATTTCAGATAAACATTTCCATTATACATTATATACGTGTAACTCTAACGGTTTTTGCAGTGCACGCCAGAATAGCTCGCAGATGGTGGAATTTTTGCCACGTAATTGACACTCATCTTTATATTTTGGAGAATTCAGACAATATCTTTATAAATTATAGCGTATGTGCCATACTTATGCAGAATCTTCTTCTTCAAGATCAGATCTTCAAAGATCTTTTACATGATTTTTTTATTTATTACTTCGTACAAACCCGATAATTGTTAACTTCAGTTTTTTAAATCGATATGATTTTATTTTTAAATCACTTAATGTTTTAAGATTTTTAAACTAAAATAAATCTTTGTCAGTCTCATTCAGTGAACAATGTTTTGTAATATATTTACTTTTAATAATGAAAATATTCGTTTATTGTTAGGTAAATAAACTAAGGTCTATGAGTTTATTGTTAGGACTCTAATGAATTTGATTTTAACTGATTTTTTTAATTAACTCCTTGAATAATTATAAAAAGTAAAGTTGCAAGCACACAAAATTAGAACAAAAACATTTGATTTTATCAAAGCACTAGTATAATAAACGAAATCAACAATATATAATTTCTATGAACATATTTACCTATAACAAATGATAAGCGTTTGTAAAATCACAATACACATTTACCTACTAGTATCTTAACAATAGTCACTGTTAGTACAGTACAATATTCTATTAAATCTCCACGTGTAGTTCGTTAATCTGGAACTAACCAATCTAACTCGAATATGAATGCGTTTCGAATTACTCTCACTATAATCTCACTGTTCAAACAGAGATAAAGTGATCCAAACCTCTTCGAGTGAGACATTGATCAAAGAAACCTTGCCACCCACAAGGGATTGGCCTTTACTGCCACCCAGAAGTATCCAACGATATATGTACAAACGACACGGCTCATTAAATTCAAACAAAATTCGGTGCGCATTAACTTAATCGAAGAAACGTGGCCCCTAACCGATATTTTCTGTTCGACATTCTTCAAAAGTCGCAAATAAATAAATAAGACGACTGGCATAGAAATGCTTAAAAGAGTTTGTGGTTATTAAAACAGTTATTATAGATATATTTATAAGAGAATCGAAAGTATGTTTATAACATAAGGCCACAACCGTTCCATAAGTTATAGCGTATAATCTAAATAAATGAAGACTACTTAAACTATTAAGCGACATAACTATCAATAATGTTCTATTATATCAGAAACAGATATGGCTGAACAATTAGTATATTATCCGCATTTAATATCAATATTTATTACTTATAAGAGAGCTTATTTATGAGTACATCTTATAGTAGGAAAGATTTTTTTTTTTGACCTGGCATACGCTGTTAGCCTTAAGGCCTTTGACAGCTTCACGGAACTTCTTAGGGGAGTGTGCTGAGGGTACACAGCCCAGAGGCAGTGGGCGCAAGGGTACCAGAGTGACCGAAACTCGGCTTGGGCTGCTGCCGGATTTTTTATGGTTCTTCGAGCCGAGCCGGGGCAAGATTGAAGAAGAACTAGAAGCGCGAAAGCTGTCCCTGGTCTCTGGTTACGCGTTTTTAAGTGTCGCCGAGGTGAGTTTTAATGCCACATGCCCCTCTCGTCTTGGGTTGAGCCCAAGTAATGAGTATGCGCGTTGCAATGAGGAAGCCAGTAAAGAATAAGTTTTTAAATACCACGAAAATAAAAAACAGACAAAGTTAGGAAATGTAAAACGAGATGTACTTGTCATTAATTTCACTTTTTTTTTCTCTTAATTTTTTTTTTATTGGGATTTCATCACAAATTGACCGTGTCACCCCAGTGATAGCTTCCGAAGTAATGTAGGTATCATATTTATATTATATATAATCATCGATCCCGAAGGCCACACATAACCAACCTGTAAAGCATCCTGGCTTCTCTGGATGTCAGAGAAGCGAAAAACTGGAATTTAGGTATTATTACTGTGATCTCATGAGGAAAATGATTTGTTAGTGTATCAAGCTTGATAATGCATGGTTCGACTTACTAATGCATAAGCGCGATTTATTTCATACATCAACGTCGCTTACCGAGCATCTCCAGGAATTATTCACGTTGTCTACATTCCCTAGGATTCCTTAATGTTCTATATAAATAAGAGCTATGTATAGAAATCGAACAGAGAAGTAATTAACCATTTTATAGGATGTTGAGGGATATTTTAGGGTATATGGTATATAGTATGGTAGGAGGTATATGGTATACCTATCATACCACCATGCAATCTTTATACGGTATCTTTATACGCTATTTTCATATAATGGTAAATCTATTTGTAATAGCAAATGAAATACAATGACATTTAATTCAAAAAGCTAAAATTAAAATAGTCAATTTTATATTTTAATTATACAGTACGTCACGCCATAGTTGCGTCAGCTCGTTATGACTTCACTGACTCACAAGGGAGACAATTAAGTTGTAACTAGTTTTACTTTTAATAATGGCCAGCTTATCGAAAAACTCTGACAATGAGTTTTATCATTCAATTTTTTTATTAATAAACTGTAAAGTTACTAACTTACTTCAAAATAAAAGTTTGTGTCGAGGATAATTACTTAATATATTTTATAAGCTAAATTAATATTAAATTTCTCATTTTCTGGAGTTTTTATGTTTAAACAAGTAGCTATAGTAATGGATGAGAATAATATACACATATGTATTTTTTTTATTACATGACAATAAATAAATTCTTATAACATTAGGTCTTATTCATTGTATCTCCACAAAGTCATATATACTATATCAAACTTTTTTATTTCACATTTTCTATACCAAAAAGATATATTCAGAAATTGAAGTTTACCATAAAACAAACATTAAATCTGTAGATTTATTTATTTCTAAACTATCATAAGTTAGTTTTTGATTACTTATGTCCCTTCTTTAATTTTCAGAAAGCTGATACATAAAAGTGTGAGTTTACGTTAGTACGCTTAACATTCTGGGGTAAAGTTAACTCATATATTTTACTATCAAAATTCACTTTATTTTAAAACGGCATGCGTTTTACAAAAAATAAAAGACAAGTACCTCATTATAAAACCGGCACATCATCATCGTCTTGTTACCTGCAACAAATTTACATAATAGTCTAGTTTCTATTCTTACTAAAATATTAACAAACTTGCATAATTATGAACTGCGAGCATTTTTATCATAATTAAAAAGTACACAGCATGAACGATTAAAACAAATGTGTGAAATTGAACAAAAGGTAAAGTATACTGAGTTCTTGTCTTGTAACTGTATATATTTATACTCTATATTATCTATACATATAATATGAATGTAAATTGAACGTGTCTGGACTGTTTAGATTTAAGTTAAAAAAAAATTGCAAGTGACTAAGAATAAGGAATAAAATACATTTAAATCATTTTTAGAAATATCTGTCTCTTTGTGTGTGCACGCATCACTGCTAATGTACAACGCTTATGATAAAACGTCATCAAGGAAATCATAAAGCATATTCTTTGTTTCATTGAAATTGGTTAACTCTATCAATAGTTATTGTAAATTAAATGACGTCGCGAGATTAAATAATTTTACTTTCACAGTCGCAGTCACAGCTAGTGTGATAATAAAATTGTTATTTGATTTGCTTTCATACATAACAATAATACACATAGTTCTTTGCGAGGTGGTAAACCTGATTATGTACCTGATTAGAAGAAATGTGAAAGCTGTCTCTGGTCCCTGACACTAAGGGGGATTTAAGTGTCGCTGTATGGTCTTTTCACAGGATAAATTAGGGTTTTTGTCACCTGATAAATTATACTACATACCCTCTCGTAGTCTACATAGGTATTGCGGGAGGAAGTTTGAAAATGGTTTATTTTCCACCACAACAATAGGATATGTATCCACTGGGTTGCTA
The DNA here is from genome assembly GCA_039707435.1 of Actias luna. Lineage (NCBI taxonomy): Eukaryota > Metazoa > Arthropoda > Insecta > Lepidoptera > Saturniidae > Actias > Actias luna. The sequence goes on along the minus strand of JAZHAC010000002.1, from coordinate 6,272,070 downwards.
CCACCATGTACATGGTTGTAACTATCTTCTTCCGACTTCTTACGGTTATTGCGTTTCGGAAGCAATCAATGTGTAATATACGGATACGAAATATTAGAGGACGATATCAATCAAAGGTATTTTTGATGATCATCGTTGTTTTGTCTTAAATATACTTAAGATCGGGTTCAAATCTGTCACTTTGCGGTGCAATTCAAAAAAAGCGTGATTTAAATTTTGATACAATTATTTGTTCACGCTAAGCATTACTAATTATGAAGAACTCTTTTACATCATTTTCAGAACAAAACAAGTTACATTATTATCTCTATATCTATACCAATATTATAAAGCAAAAAAATTATTTCTTTGAACGCGTTAATTTTATGAACTACGAGTCGGATTTATAATATTTCATAGAACAATAATTGAGAAATGCTTCAGCCAATTTAACATCACCTTATCACTAATAAGCAAAGCTGTATTGAATAAGTTACAAAACGGACAAAAATTTAAATCCCACACGAAAAAAGTCGCAACACAGTTTTATATATATATGATAATAATTCTCAAGCTATCTCACACCTTGTATATTAATGAACAGTGACTAAACGTTAGTTACAACCAAGAAACTATCTAAAAACTATAAGTAAATGTCAGATCCCAATCAGCGGTCAACAAACCCATGAATAAAATCATTTTAAAATACTTCGATATCAATGTTCAGCGATTTAAAGATCACTGATACAGATTTGTATGACTAAATATATTTTCACACTGAGCTACAGCAAACGGTTAAATTGATTAATTTACGAGCATGGTGGGTGGCTTTTTTTTTTTTTTTTTTTTTTATACTTAAGGTTTTAGCGTTATGGCCATAATCTCACCTGATCTTAAGTGACGATACGGCCCAAGTTGGTAGACACGCTAAACCTGTGGAGAAACTGGCTCTCAAGTGCTGCTGCCGGAACACACCTATTGGTATTTGGCGGCAGGTTCACAACTTGAGGGTGGTAGCTAGCCAGTCGGGCATTAGAAAAAGCCCTACCACCATGCTATGGTTTCCTCACGATGTTTTCCTTCACCGAAAGCTCAAGCTCATTGTAGTTGCTTGGGTTCGAACCCACGTCCCTTGACGCGAAGTCGTGCACACTACCACTGAGCTATCATCGCTTCAAAAAGCTTAAGCAATTGTCAGTTAGCTTCTGTTTAATGTGACTATTCAAAACGTCTAACGAGTACGTATCAAGTTACAGCCATATATGTTTTTATATAGATACTGTGTCCGTTACTTAGCATGCAACTATAAAATATTTAATAATGTTTGCCGGTTTGTGTAAATTATTTTCAATACAGCTTAGCTCTCATTAGTAGTAGCGAGATGTTAAATAACCTAAAGCCTTCTTCAATGGTTTGTCTATCAAAAACAAAAATATTTTTTGTAATCCGAGTGGTAGTTCCTAAGATTAGCGCGTACAAACAAAAAAAAACAAACTCTTCGCTTTATTATACGAATAATATAGATGCATAAACTCAAATGACTCTTGGTACCTATGTAGAAAAAGGAATACTTTTTTATGCCTTTTGTATAATTAACTCAACACTACTCGTTTGGTTTCACTTGATACGACCTTTGTTCATAATTTAATTTATTTTATATTTTAAACAAAGTAATAAATGTTTAATTCATAAATTAATAAATAATAAGTAAAACGTAAAGTTTTGAAGCGATGATAGCTCAGTGGTAGTGAGTACGAACTCCGCGTCAAGGGACATGATTTCGAATCCACCTACAGTGAGCTTGAGCTTTCCGTGAAGGAAAATCGTGAGGAAATTATACCATGGTATAGGGCTTTTTCTAATGCCCGCCTGGCTAGCAACCACCCTCAAGTTGATAATCTGCCGCCAAATACCTGTTATATAGGTTTAGCGTATCCATTATCTTGGGCCACATCGTCACTTAACATCAGGTGAGATTATGACCAAAACGCTAAAACTTAACTATAAAAAAAATTCTTCGTTGGGCCTTCTGGCCTAAATTTCGACATCGTTTTCTATTTAATTTAAGACGAAATATAAAAAAGAATCTTGGTTATTGTATAATATTACGCTTTGCAATAAGAACTAAGGACTATGCAGCTCGTCAAACGTCATTAGCATCTTTACATGAACGTTCTATCTGGTAGCAGCTATTGATAAACAATAGTGTGAAGTCACTATTAAGACATTTATCTAGCTTACCCTTAAGTTGAATTAACGAGTCGAAATGTCAAAATGACATGATGAACGCGTTCTACGCGACCCATACGGGCAACATTGTAGCCTGACCAAAGCTTTTGTAACGAAGTGATTTGTTCCAAAATATATATTTAGCAGGATGAAGTATTACAATTTATATAGAAGTATAGAAGAAGAACTTAGAACTTACCGAGTATTTTCAAGAAACACATCGCAAGCGCCAAAAATCTTAATTTTTATTATATTGTAGCCTCTTTAAAATTATCTTTGTAAATTATAATATCCATGTTAATCACCATTGTTTTAATAGATCAGTGGTTAATTGTAAACAACAAGTTGACAATTTTTATAAAAATATCATAAACACTTTTAAACTAGGAATGAAAATCTCTCTGCTGTAAAAACTGCAAATTATATCTAACGGTGTTTTTTCCTGAAAAGGTTCGATATATACATTCATGTTGAACTTTATGCCAATAAAAAAAAAAAACAAATATTAAGATATAATTACATTCGAAGATAACAGAAACTAGCACGCAAAGTTACGTATCAAATGGTATTACAAAATTATAAGACCTAACTATTAATGTTCTTTCAAATAATCATTGTACTACGATTTTATAATTTAGAACGAAGTACAACGGTCATTTATGTATACGAGAAACAGATTACTAGTAAACATGTGTCAGTAACAACACTAAAAACACTTTTATTGTATTCCTAAAAATCACAGAGCTGTATGTAAAGTTTTGTAGTAATAGTAAACGGGGTTCCATATAACCTTTGTTGTTTTAGGTTCATTACGCAGTTCAGGAATGACTAACTTAACAGAAAACAGAAAGTGACTGATTTATAAAAGTAGTAAAATTATGTTTTGAGTGAGTCTGTGATATACTAGCTGTAGTCTGTGATATACTAGCTATGTCCGCAACTTCGTTCGTGGGGGATTTACAAAATTGTATAATATTTTTGTTCTAACAAATACAAAAAAAGCTTTTGAAATCCGACTGGTAGTTCCTGAGATTAGTGTGTTCAAACAAACCTTTCCGATTTATAATATTAATATAGATTAATTATTTATAACAATATGTACGTTAAAAAAATAAACACGATCGAGTTTTTTGCCGATACTTCACGATAACTATGTTATTAATTTAGACTAGATTAAAATTTAATTTATTTTAATTGGAACCTCTATTTCGTATGATAAGATCTAGATCGACTTCAGTTTTAAAGTGTGTTTGTTATATTATTTTTAACAAATTTACAATTCAATCACAATATCACAGTTTACATACGAATTCGAACAATCGTTTTCATATATTTTTCATTTGTTAAAATTTTATCATAATAATTTATAAAAAATTTAAAGGTAAGTAGTATATAATAACACTTTTTTTGTATTGTATGTATACTTTTTAACCTCAAGATTATTGAGAGAAATGAGCCTCGTAAAACAACACGAACGGCTGATACAGCTAACTGTAAACCTCTGGAGAATTACGACCTACTAAATTTTGTGGTTCGTCTTAAAAAACATTAAATATTCTGCTTTCTACATTTGCTGTGAATATTATTATTTTCTACTTTCACGCTTATTTATCATAACGAGGTAAAGAAAACCGTTGCGATTATAGAAAATAATTACTAATAGCAATTTCTTTTGAAATACCATTATATAGATAATAAGCAGATACATGCTCGTAAATAATTAGATGGTTAAAACAAATTAAACATATTCTTTGTTCTATATTACAGACATGACGTCCTTTAATTTACGAGGCATAGTTTCTTTATACTCAAAACACCATTCGATAATATTCCTTATTTCCATATTTTACTAGTGGTGATTTTTTATAGTTCAGGTTTAGCGTTATTATCATTATCTCACCTGATCTTAAGTGATTATACGGTCTAAGTTGATAGACATGCTAAACCTGTGGAGGAACTGGCACTCAAGTGCAACTGCCAGAGCACACCTTTTTGGTATTTGGCGGTAGATTTTCAACTTAAGGGAGGTAGCTAGCCCGGCGGGCATTAGGAATTGTTTAATTTGGATTACACAACTATAAAAGTCATATAACCTTAGATTTAAACCCATTCATTAGAACATAATTATAATTTGCAAAGCGTATAGAAATATATAATCATAATGAATTAACTCGAATGAGTGGTAACGAGTGATATAGAGTGAACATAGGTGCGATATTTCACCAATCAGCAAACAGGCGCTTTGCTGCTATCTTCACTTACAAATTATGGAATTGAATGAATCTCAAATGAAGTTAGGCTCGGATGTTTTCTATTCGAATAAGGTTACGTAGAATATTTTAAAGAAGCTAATAACACCTACAAAGATGTATCACTGTTAGAACCAGTGGTTATGTAAAGGCAGTGCCTTGAGATTATATCAACTTAAAGAGCAGATCTCATTGTAGATCGTGATATACATACATACGTGGAAAAATTGAATAATGAGAGTTATTTATAATGATAAAATAACATTAATATGTACTTAGTCCAGTGTCGGCAGAACGGTGAATAATTATTATTGTAACATGGCTATAAAATTACTGTATTTTATAAAATTAAATGTAATTACTATCTTTAAACATTATTTATTGAAAATGTAATTCATTTACATTAATCAGGGTCATACTAACCAATCATATTAATGTATATCTAAAAATATATAGTTGTTATTGGCTCATGCTGTCCACAAATATATTATAAGCTTAGGATTGAAGATTGAATAGATCAAAATACTAACTTGTTCATTTTTTTTTTTAAATTAATAGAGTATAGTAATAATATAATTTACTTTAGAATGTCGCATCTACTTCTTCTTTGTTGGTAACAAGATCATATAAATTTATCTCTAACTACATATATTGAATGGCTATAAATTTTTTATGATCGACATTATGAACCCTCACTCGGCATCAGCTTTATTACACTGTTAAGTTTAAAAGTAACAAATAAACGTGTCTATTTCATATTATTTTTAACACTGTTCAAGTTAATGATGACCTAGTGGTGACTTATACGGACATTACGTCGATAGATATAGGTTCAAATCCCATTATAAGCTTGAACATTTGTTTAAGAAAAATAACGCGAACAAAATAATAGCATGGTATTATAAGGCTATTTTCTTATACCGTTATTTCTGGGTACTACTCTCAAATTAACATTTTATTCACAAATACCTTCAGTCGACTATAGGATTTATTTGGATTTACATAAAACACAAATGAAACTTGTATAGAATATAATGCATAAAATAATTATATAGGAACATATATTAATCGAATTCTATATATATGTCGTGTTAGAATATTATTAATTATTATCTTATTGAAAAGTGGTGTAAAATGCCAAAAAATATGTAACCTATTAAAATTTAAAAGTATATGCCAAGAATTTATTATGATTATTATAGCAATTATTTTATATCAAAACCAGATTATAACATTATCAAACCATGTAATCGTTAGATTAATAATAACATGATTATGAAATTTAATTAAAAAACACAAGGCATATAAATTGCTCAGAGTACTTTATTATATCCTTCTAATTAAGTTACTAAGGATCGCAAAGTATTCACTTTGCGAAATTAGCGAAAGACTGTATATAAAAGGATGTACTAAAGATTTGAATTTTAGTTTTATTATTCTTCTTAAATTAAATAATAACCATATTAAAGTAAAAATATTAATGCATAAAATAATTTGTTAGACTTAATATATATTTTTCCTAGGTCATTTATCTTATAATCTATAATAAAGGTCGGAAAGGGTACTACTAAACTATCATAAATTATCTTCAAACATACTTAAACGTCGAAATTTTCATATTCATGAAGTTAAAATAAGACATTTAAAAAGCAACACTTGAGTGACGCAGTACGGTGATATCGTGTTGCAAAGAAGCGCCCTAGGCCATAAAAAACAAAGCTCTTTGGATAGCAGCCAGATCCCGCTTCAGATTCTACCTCATTGAAAATGAACATTTAAAAGTAAACTAGAGAGCACTTGAATTCATTTCGTATGATGGAGAGAGACAAAATGGCTATAAAAAAATTTCGCTTGCCATACCAAACTAGATCTATATTAATATAATAAAACGGAAAAGTGTTTTTTATTTGTTACGCTTTCACGCCTATACCCCTGAATCGATTATGATGATTTTTGTATAGAGATAGATGGGAGCTTGAAGACGGTGATAGGCTACTTTTTCTCATTATAAACTTATTGGAAGTGGGCTAAAGAGAGGAATAAACTTTTTATGAGTTTTTTTTATTCCGTTATCCGTTTTCACGAAATCATTATTAACGTGAACCAAGCTGCAGGCATAGTTAATGCGTGATATAAATGTATTAACAAATTTATTTTATTTTAAAAATTAGTTTCAAATACAAAGAGATCATGAAGATGCTTACAAAACGTTTAGATCAAGATAAAATTATTTCTGACTTTTGTTTAAGAAATTGGTTATGATGAATAAAATATATTTTTCGTCCATAATACCTACACCAGCAAGCTGATTATTCATGCCACAAAAATTTAACGATGATTGGCGACGCAAAGTATGTCAATTCTCTGTTTAATTATGCATATATAATAATATGCATCGGTATTTTAATAATTACAAATTATATTAAAAAAAAATACAAGACAACAAAATTCTTCATACTAATCATAAGCATATCTATTTAGATAAGCATCTGTTGACCATAATAAACAAATATGCTCATAACAAGAAATAAATAAACGGAAATGAAAACAATAAAAAAGCTTTAGCAATCAACAATCATACGGTCCCGCATTTCTTTCAGATTATTGGGTACTTTTTAATACGAATCGGAATTACCGAACGACAATCTCATTCAAAAATTCCTCTTCACTGAAAAACCTCTCGTGGCATTCTTTGATTCCAAAATAGTGGTATTTCTTTACTTCACCTCTCCTTATTCGTCCCTTACAGGATTTTGTCGGCAGTGGGACATCATTTATCATCGCAACGTTTTCAATAAAGACGAATACTGGCCATAGTTTCATAATAACACACTACGTGGAACAACGTTAACTTTAAATTCAATTTGTAATATAGCAAGGTTTTAACTGAGGAATTTCACTAAAGTTTTAATTTTATTTAACTGTAGAACCAAGGCAGTCGAGACTGTCTGGTCCTGCAAGGTACCTGCGCTTAAAATAGAACAGCCTGGAGATATAACAGCTCTACATTTCACAGTACAATGCGACCACTGATTCAAGTGATATTTACCTTTCCCGTGGAACCGAAAATATGGCCGAAATTTCACAAACGTAAAGACTGTTACTTTCGCAATGTTATTTATGGTTTCGTAACACGAAAATTGTTGAATCTTAAAATGTACGCATGTATGTAAAATGTATGTTAATATCAATACCTCAATATAATGTACAATTAATTCTTATATTGAGCAAGGTTCTTACAATATAAATCAACAGTAAACGCAAAATAAAATTTTCTTTATTTTCCTCTATAGGATTAATGCTAGTATGAAGTTCGGGTATTTAGCATTATGCTACTTGTGTTTATGTTACTTCAAAAATGAAATTAACATCAATATAAATGAACATATAATTCTGGCTCACATATAATTTAGTCCCCAATTTCACGAAATTGGAATCCCAAATATGTATTTGTCAATATGTTCAAATTTAATTCAGAAACGCCTAATGACTCATAAATTAATAAGTTATAAGAATTGCCAACATAGTATATATAAATCACCAATTGATAACCATAATAATTATCAATAATACTTTCTATAATAATAACCTATAACTATAATTGAAAATACTTGAGAAAACCTAATGGTTTTCCAAATAAATGCATTCGGAGTCGCAAGTACAGCTAATAAAATCACAAAAAAACCTAACTTTCTCCCTGTTTCCGAGCACTTAATATGCTTCATAAATACTAGTTTAAGTCAAGACCTCTAAGTACCGATCTGCATTCTGGAGTTTTATTAACCCAACCGACCGTGTTAAAGCTGTTCCCATAAGTAAGAAAATAAACAATGAAACCATTAAGTGCATACGTGATTAGAGATCATGCGTTAAAACAGCTCCAGTTACGATAATCTCAAGATGCTCTTGAAACATAATCACTTCAACGTCTTTCTTACTTATAAATTCAAGATTGTAGTTGATTTATTTGATGAAAGATTGATTTATTTATTTATGGTTAGTAAAGCAGAAACACTGGAACACGTCTAGATAATTAATTACATAATACTAAAGTGAAATAAGTCCTCTCTTCAAGCATAGGGATACTAGAGCATTTACTAACAATATATATAGAATTTGAATAATAATTACAAAAATGTGATGTTGGAAGGACGTCGATTCCATAATTCGACTTCTAAACATGATGGGGTATTAACAATAGCCTGTCGGAGACGCCCTATACATCACGCGCGCTATTGTGTGCCTTCTTTTGTTTTTTTTTATTCCTTTGTACTATAATTTGGCGGTAGGGAAGCTGTGCGTGATATTAAGCGTTAAATTAGTGCCTATTCGATAGTTGTTTTTATTAGGAGCTCTTGGCATTCCGAACGCTATGACGCATAGAATAACCTGACATATATCTTATATGTCTATATTAATATTAAAAACGGAAATTTAGTTTGTTTAAACGCGCAAATCTAAGAAACTATAAGTTGAATTTTGAAAATCCTTTTTGAATTTGATAGAGTAATCATTAGGAAAAGTTTTATGCTATATAACATCACGCTACGGCTAATAAATGAAAAGTTGTATTAAAAAAAGTTAAAAATGGCAAAAGCATAAAATAAGTTTTAGTTCTACGTACATGAAGTCGCGAGCATAGCTAGTTTAATTATAAAGATGGTTATTGTGATTATAATTTATGTATTATTATATACAGATAAGCAGCCTGATTTTTTTTGTAATATTTAGCGTGACCGAATAAAATATTTATTAATAAAAAAACGCAATGTATGTTTGATGCCCTTATCCGATATGATAAATTTCGATGATGAACAGCAAAACTTTAAGCGACTCTCAAGGAGTGTTTCCGAGCCGACTTGTAGAATGTCGTTTATAAAAACGTAAGCACGCGTCGACATACTCCACGCAGGTAGCTAGCTCTGTGGACCAGGGTAGCAACGAGATATTCATGGACGTGGAATCGTTACCTTTAAAGGCAGCGGAAATGTTTTGTGAAATATCTGCAAAAGTTCCCACGGTATTGTAATATTTTTTTTTTTTACAAGGAAATACATTATCTTTTTATAATGTTTATATTTATATATACATATATACTAGTATTCGCCCTATAATGCGAACATAATTATAATTGAACGTATGCGGAAATTCTTTTAAAAGTAAAAAAGGTAGTGTTTCCAATATATATTTATTAACAAAAAGTTCGTTAATAGATACTAACCAAAAAAGCTGTTTTGTCTGTCGGTCATATATAAGTTTAAATAGTACCTTTAAATTAAAATAACAATTCTCCTTAGTAAAATATCTTTTAAGTAGTAAAATATTTTTTTTTTGGAACGAAGCTCCTTATCGCGCAGTACGGATGGATGATAGACAAATCAAGACGTAAGATTTGTCCGTCACGACCCTCTCTTAAGTCTGTACACTAGATTTCTATAGTGTAGGCGGTTATTCGTATCGCATCTGCTATTGGCTGTGGCTAGTCATAAGTGTGCGCTTATTGGTTCAAGACAGCCAGCAAGTTCTCAATGGCTGCACAGATATAGTTTGTACACGCCATACGTGTTAACTGTTTCGTAGCGTTGATGTGTATTACAATGAATTCGATGAATGATGTATAATAAAAAAAATCACAACTAGAAAAAATATATTCAATACGAAATTTCCTACTGTTCCTTCAATTTATTATTTATCTCTACGTTATATTTAATTGCTCTCAGACCCTTGTAATTAATTTATTTGTGTACGTTAATCAATAATATAATACGTTTATCAGTAATAATATATATCACCTACGTAAGGAAATTCGTTCCAACCGAGTGTTCCACGACACTCACGCTTATTTTTAATATGTATTTTGCATTCTTTACCATCACCCGTAATGGTCTTATATCATATTTTTTCACTTTTCTTATATAATAAAAGCCATTACGTCTGCTAATTACTATGGTGAAAAAAAACACAGATTTCAAATATATATTATAATTATAATATCAACAAACCTTATTCAACAGTAATATACTATACAAATTTCTGTTTGATTACAATACTTACTCTTACCGGTTTTAGACGTTTTTTAACCTCTACTTATTATAAAACATAAAGTTAACTAATGTATACAGAAATTTTTACTTAGTCTAAAACTGCTTAATTTGAATCATTAACGTTATTTCCTTTCTTAAAAAGTATGCAGTAAATATTAATAGCATAATAATTAATACAGAACCCGCTAAATTAAACATTAGAAACAACGTTGCGCTACTACAATTTCTAATAAAAATGAATTAAGTTATTTGTTTATATTTTGTTTTATTTAAAGCAAAGCCATAATGGTATAGATGTAGCGTGTTCAGTTTCTACGTCATTAAACGCAGGTACGAATTCTACAACCATATCTATGTAAACAAATAAAATTCAAATGTCTGTTGGTAATATTAAAATAACAGCTTTTTACTAAATGCATATACATGTATATATGGTAAACATATATAAATTTATTTTTAAAATTTTTGTATATCCTTTTGTTCCGGCTAATTTCGGAAACTGTTAGACTGATTTTGACAGGACTTTCGCTAGCATATGGTTAATATTATTTTAGAAATAAATTAGGGTTCCACGAAATTTTTTTATTAAATAATTATAAGCTCCACACGAACGAAGTCGCGGGCACAGCTAGTAATTTATACATTTATTATAGTTAGTCTTAACACTGTAGTAGTTTTTATTTAATTTAGTCGTTTTTTGCTATACACCTATCATCTTTTATCTCTGTATCACCTTAAGGTTGACTTTTAGAGAATGCTTATGGCATTAAGTCCGCCATTGCACTATACACAGTGTAAATAAAATATCGGGATGAAACGATATCTGCATTTAACACCAGAACATTTAATAAACTCGAATGAGCTTGTGGTCTATTGATAATTCCATAAAGTATTCAAGAAACGCATATTCACAAATTCACTTTAACTTAAAAACACGATTGTGAAAAATAACGCAATTTCATTTATTTAATTTTTTTTGACAATAGTGCCGGATTAGCAACGGGCGCAGTTTCAGTCGATGACAAAAGACGACCAACAAAATAATTTATGCTCTGTATAACAAGTGACGATCCGGTGCAGTTGAAAATAATAAAATGAGTTCGCTTAGACACGATAATACTAAGCGGAGGAATGCGGCCGTGTCGTATTAGTAATTGTGACAATTAACGAAATAGTCTCTCTTAATTTCTAAGCCAAGACGAACTCTGAAAATGCGGGATTGACAATTGTTATTACCATAGTTAATTAAGATAAAAAATGCTTAAAGTTCTCGACATGCATACATATATTAAGTCACTGTTTTTTGCTTGTATACTATACTTATTTAATTTAATAGCGCTAGTAGATGAATTTTTAGCTCGGCTATATAAATAATTATTTTAAGATTTCGTAAAATATATTATGAGTGCCTCGTAATTAATTTTATATCGTAAATTGCGTTTTATATTCATTTAATCACATCGGTCTCCTTAACTTGAAATAAAATATAAATTATTTATTGTACTGATAAACACTAACATTTTATTATAAACATTCATTAAAATTATTAATTACTTGTACCAGCAACTTTGTTCGCGTGAACTTTAATGAATGAATAATTTAGAACATATTTTCCAACTGCACAGACATTATAATGCAATATTAAGCATAAATTATTAGTACAATAGACTATTTATATACTTATTAATGGTCGAATACGATGTCAATGACAATGAACTTAACTTCTTATAAAAAAAAAAAAAAAAAAACTAACTCATTTGCTATTGTAAATAAAAGTACCCTATATATAAATCCAGAATAGGTACTAGTTATCAACATATCAAATTCAGCCTATAGAAAAGTACAGATAAAAAATGAAATATTATATAATATTTATATTATATAATATTATATCTGTATCAATAAAAACTATCCCTCGAACTTAAGTTTCAAATATTTGTGTATATTTATTTTATATTAGGTGCAAGTACAGTTTTAATGAATATAAATAATCCCAAAATATATTTTGTACCTAGAGTATAAATGTAGTTAACCTTTTAACAATAAACAAAGCTATGACCTGACTGACTATACACGTGTATATAACTAAATTTGGAGAGGGATGTGTTTGTTTTAAGTAAACTCAACCGTAATCATAAAGTGGTCAACGCAGCTGTATACTCCATTAACACATGAGGTGCTTTAATGAACATTTCACTTCCTCCGGCCGAAGTTTGATACTCTAATTGTTGGCCCCTTTTGTTTATTTAAAAGTAACGCGATATGTCATCCACGCCAGTGTTTCCCGTCCGGATACGTTACTCGTTAATGTCAATAAATGGGTTCTAAAGCAGACGACACTTATTAACACATGAGTCATACATTCTACACGTATCAATGAGATATTGAGTCAACTTTATGTAGGGCAAGTTAACAGCAGTCGTGGTTCTACGTGTTTTTCTCGTGTTACGAACCTCTCTTGTTAGTTACTAATAGGTACTGTTTTGTAATCTATTAAATGGCATAGCGTGTTCATAAAAAAGTTCGATCAAACTGAGAAGTCATAATTATAATAATACATTGCAAAATAGCAACCAATAATAAACTTGTAATTAATTAATTTATTGTACAATATTTGAGAGTCCGAGCTTCGTTCTATACGTTACAAAAAAAAAAAATTTGAATACTAAAAGAACATACGAAATTTCATTTGATTCGTTGCAAATTTCCGAGAAACCAAATATGCATAGAATTGTATATTATGTTGTATGACCTCAAGATTTACTCAATATTAATTAGACTCCCTAATTATGTATACTGCATCAACATTCACAATCGTTATGATTGTAGGACATACAAAAACAAAAAACCACCAAGAAAGGACAGTAAAGAATTTTATGTTATAATTTACTAGGTGCTTTGCATCGCATTCTATGGTAAAAAAGTCTAAAAACAATATGAACAACTTTACCAATAAATGAAAACGCTAAGCGTTAGACGTTCGGCTCCCCAGCCGCAGAGCTTTCCCGGGATGTGTCTAATTGCGGGTTCTCGTTGAAACATGTCGTAAACAACGTATTTGATGACACATTAAAAGCATCTTTGTTTTACTTAAAAACGTATAAATTTTTATAAACGATAATTAGAAATATATATTTTTATAGCCTTTTTAGGTGCGATTGTTTTTTTTTTTGCTATAAGATAATAGTTAAAAGCATAAAAGTGAATAAGGTAATTTAAAACTCTCGGGTTAATAATTTGAACATGAGAAATTTGCACATTTTACACAAATGGTAATTTTCAAAGCAAGAAAAATAGGCGATTGCTAGGTAATTACTCATTGCCATGTAGATTTTTACACGTGCTAATTTAAAAGCCTTTTGTTAGTTTTCACACTCCGACTTTGATTGATTGATGACGCTATCCAAAATTAATTTGTTTTCGGTGAACCTATTATGACTACCTCGAACATACCCTGTGAAGGTTTCTGAAGAGAAATCAAATTCTATCTATTACATCAAATAAAACTTACTAATCGTAGGAAGACGACGAAAAGATAAAAAAGACTACATAATATATACGATAATTATATTTACCGACCCCATTAAAACATAGCGTAACTAGAAATTAGTTGCTAATAAAAAATATTATTTAGTTCGAGTTTAAGTAAAAGTTGCTATTTTAATGTATTTATATGACTAAGTACGATATTGCTTTACCAATAGAAGTTTCAATATAATTATCGTTTACCTGTTCTACTCGTAATAATCTTAACACACCTAAGGATATTAAATATATGAATAAACTTTCTTATAAACGTCAATACATTTGAAATAATAGATTAACATGCTAAACTTATTATCAGAATATTTTTCGCAATGGTCCTAAAATTAGAATTGTGATAAAAATTAGCAAACACAGTAATGTAATAAACAATCACCCACGAAAATATTTGAATACTGAGCTAACAATAGCAATAAGATTTCATTATAAACGGTACATACATACATAGTGACATAGGGAAGTGACATGTATGTTTTTGTACCAGTATATAATTTAATTGTAAAGGGCGTCTAGAACGAGTTATGTTCCGGTCAATTGACCACATTCATTTCAATAAAAGAGTAAGACAAGGGAGATTTATTAATATTTATGAGCTACTTTGTAAAATGACTTACGACTAATCTGTATTGAATGTGTAATAACTAAAAAAAAAAACAAATGCATGTGCATATTAAAATAAATACGAATTTGAAGTCACTGGATTGATTATTTTGTTTTGATACCAAGCATACTGGGCATAACTAGTATAATTGATATGGATCAATAGAATAGACAAAAATATCTATGCCTGATTTTAAGCACAATACTATGCACAAACAATAACAATAATCGATAGATTAGCAATGCATGGTTTATTGGTATTTTATAGTTAAGTTGTAGCATTATGGCCGCAATATCACCTGATGTTAAGTCACGATGTGGCCCACGATGGTGGACACGCTAAACCTAGTGGAGGGACTGATTCTCAAGTGCAACGGTCGGAATACATTTATAGGTATTTGACAGCAAATTTTAGGGGTTTTTAGAGGGTGGTGGCTGACCAGGAGGCCTTTAAAAAGAGCCCTATCACTATGCTATGGTTTCAATACAATGTTCTCCTTCACCAAAAACTCAAGTACGATGCAGATTCGGACTAACGTGCCTTAACGCGCCGTCCGTACACACTACCAGCTGAGCTATCATCGCCGCTTGTTTATTTATTTATTTAAAAATTGTTTAAGTATATTGTTTAAGTGCAAAATGAATGAGAAGTAATGTTTTTATCATAAGATATCCTTTTTAAAGTTACAAGTATTATCTTAGAATCTCCATCAATATTATAAAGCAAGGTTGTGTGTTTATTTGAACGCGCTAATCGAAGACACTACCAGTCAGATTAAAAAATATATATTTGTATTGGATAGAGAACTCATCGAGTAAGACTTTAAAATATTTAACAAAACGCTACCACAAATAGAAGAAAAAGTCGTAATGAAAAAAGTTCCAGAAACGGGCAAAAATGGTCAAATAATTTTTAGTTCGACGCAAACGAAGTCGTGAGCACAGCTAGTCTTTAATATATATAAGCTTGATACTGGTTTTTTCATTTTTTAACATTACAAACAACATCCCGCAACTTGATTACTACGTTGTAACATATAACTCCGCAAGAAACGAAAATTTGACCACTGACCGGTCAACGAAACTTCTGGAACACTGTAAACTGCTCGGGTCATTAAACGTGCATTAAACGTTAGGGGTGAACCGGGGTGAGGCGGTTATCACTTGGAATACAGCCAAAGTAGCTTTAACTCGGTGACGTCATAGTCGTTTTCCGTTTAGGCGTTTAAGCAGTTCCAACGCTTCGAATGAAGATGGGAATTGCGAACATGCTATTTGCTTACATACCTCATTGGGTTGTCAAACACGATAAAAGCACGGACGTTTTAGAAGTTGTAAACAGAAGACAGGAAAACGTACGTATAACCTATGATTTCTAAAACAAGATAAGATGACTTTTAAATGTTGCATTAATACAGAACGCTTATATGACAACAAAACTGCGTCGCTTTTTTTTTTAAATCAGATACAACTATAGAATAAGATTAAGTAAACATAATTCAAATTGACTAATGTCAATTTCTATGTTATCATAGAAACTATTTATCTGCAAGAGTGCAGTGAGTTTCTTCTCACTGACAAGCAGTTATATAACGTTGTCAAGTGCATATCACACATATCACATCCATTCAATTCCATGTCATAAGCATTGCCTAGTTTGGAACCTTAAGTAAGGCTTAAATCAGGTTGAATCAGAATGTTACTGGTAAATAGTATATTCGTTTTTATTGTATTTGTATATATACTATGTGTTAAAAGTATGAATGTGACAAAATAGCAGTTTTTATTCCACATGAATGGCTACAAGATGCACTTGATATATTTGCTTTTATTATGGAAATTTGTTTAGTAAACTGGTCATAATAAACAAACTGCCGAATTTTCCAAATAGTGTCCATAACATATATTGGTTGTACCAAGACGACAATATGCAATATTATTCTGAAAGATAATTTCACCTAGATCGTTTGAACCCTTTACAATGAACTATACAATTTATTTTATGAAGTATTTCAAAACATACGTCATATGTATGTATATGTCAACTTTAAAATGTATGCTGTATAAATCATAAAAGCACTCCTCACATATATCCTTGAACTTTATCTCATTGAGCGACCCTGTAGAAAATCCGTAGAGCCTTTTGCATTGAGGTTATATAAAAAGCAGTTGTATATTTTCAAAGCATCGTATCTTCTTACAAAATTTATAAATAACTGTTCCTTTACACGTTTATTAAATGTCACGAACTCTTGAAGACATAAATTATAATATGACTACAGTGAATTTTATTTTAAAGATATCTTAGAACATCAATATTGGGTAAGTAATTGATATTATACAACACATTTTGACGCCGATTCATAAAGGTGCTCTTTAAAAGCGTGTTACTTTATATTCAGTTTATTTTTAAATAAACGACACTACATCAGTACGTATAAACACCGAAGTATAATCAATAAATAATACATCTAGATACAACTCTGATTGATACGCATATAATAAAAAAGATGTAGTACGGCCGGTAGGTTCACATTCTTCCCATTGTAAAGTAATTTTATTCCTACTTAAAATGCACAATGTACATGCGTTAGTGGATGCACTTGCTTCCTGCTCCGGTTAATGTTCTTAGTCAATTGATGGTTGTTCGGTTAAATGCAGCTCGAGCCGGCTTATCAATCCACTTACGATCTAAAATAACTTCAGATACGAATGAATCCTTAAACGTTCGAAGTAAAGATAATGTGAATGTGCCTCAGTTGATATGCTTCAGTTTAAGGTTCAAGTTCAAAGATGTTCCTTTCTACATTATCCACACTTACACAAGAAACAGGTAAGACGATAACTTAAAGAAGATACCTACATATTGAAATAAATGTTACCTAAATGTAATGGAATGGACAGTGTAATAAAACAATTATTTAGAACTTTTAAGGGCATATTGCTCATACTATCAGTGTTTTTTTTGTTTATACTAGTGGAAAATGAAAATAATTGCAAGGATAATGTGCAGACATCGAGACTTCCTATCTTTTAAAGTTCGTTTATCGTTCCGTTATCTCTTATCTTACCTAAAAAGAATTGGTACAAGATGTTTCTCACTTCCACAATTCTCTATCAACCGAGTATTATTCACACGTTTTATACATAAATCATTCCCCACTCTCTTTACTCATATCTTCTGCGGTTTCCCTCTGCTTATATATGCATCCACCTTCACATATAACATGCTACTGTTTGGACATTTTCCTTCTTTCCTCATAAAGGACCCATGCCACACTTATCTACTACTCCATCACTATGGCAATTTTAACGGTTGATTATCACATTGACTTTAATTAAACATTTTCTTAATATTGTCTACTTGTCAACTAAAGTGTTTCATTTCTCACAGACTTTAAAAAAAAATTACCCTTTAAAACATATTCAATAGTGCGTAGACGTCTAAATAGTTCCAAAGACGTCTACGAAATGAACAAGGAAACTCGACCAATTTATACCTAATTATCACGCATTAAAGACTTTTCTTTTTACAACTGATACGTTTTAATTATGGCTGAAATAGTAAGCGAACCGAAATACAAACGTTAACTATCTTTAAATACCTACGCGTAACGGAAAGTAGACTCAAAACAAAGATGTACTGATAGTCGTGTGGTTTCATTAACAATGTACAATTAAATACAAGAAACAATTGTGGGAACGAGCCTCAAGAACGAAATATATGTTCTTGTTGAGAAAAACAGTGCGAATTATTGCATTTCTCTTGTTTCAACAGTTTTTGCCCACGCATGAATTGAATAATTCAATATACATTTTGATTTGTTCAAACATATGTAATTAATCACAATAGAGGAAGAACCTATAGTTTGCACCAATAGTTACTGTAAACAATGCTTGTAATTTCATTTGTTTTTATAAAACGAAACTTGAGAAAGAAACATTGAGTTAGTATCAACATATTATGCAGACGATCCACAAACATTTTAGCCTAACATTTACGTTATTGAGTGAGGTACGCGTTTTATACCCGGTATTTAAGTTGGAAATGTTTTAGGTCTCAAGAAGGTACTTTTTATATCCGGAAATAGAAACAACGGTTCATAGTATTGTTTCAAATAGAAGAAAAAACAATAGTAATTACAAACATAAAGACAAAAAAGATTGAGTCTAATTGGTATTGGCGTAGGTGACAAATAACACTACTTCTAAATGGACATTGTAAAAAAACTAGTAGTTTAATTAAACACATCAACACCTTTGTACGTCGTACCATACAAAAAGATTTAGTCAGTCATGGTTTGCAAATTATTTAACAAAAGCTCCATGTATCCAGGACTACCAAGATACCACTAAAGTAGAGCAATATAGCCCGTTTCTTGATGATTGTCCGATTTCATGATACGGTTAAACTTTCTTGCAAAACTAGAAGTATACGCACGTTTTAGTACCTTCCAAGAATTTTTTTATTAAATATTTCCTCTGAATAGTAAAAAATATGTACATTGATTATGAATTAAATTTTTACATCTAAAACCTTTCGGAACAGTGATTTATCAAAAAATCACAATGGTCTTTTTGTAAATCGTTAACTTCTCAACAAGAATAAGTAATAAGTAACCAAATAATCAAGTTATATTAACGTGTTATATTTGTTCCAAAGTTTGCATCGCTTTTTTAGCTACATTTCGCATTAATATTACTAGTGTCAATAAAATACATCATTATTCACAGGCATGTTGAAAAGTAATTGAAATATGATAGAGAAAAGGATTAAATTTAAACGTATCATTTTCATTATTAATATAATAGGAACTAAATGAAGTTCTAAGCTCAAAATACTAAAAAGCTTGTCAACACGAAGATGAAATATCTCTTCGAGGATATTAGCTTAATTTGAACTTAGAAATAAATAATTTGTCACCGTGCGAATGGTGACAGAAACACATTTAATATTATGAAGTGTTCACACTGTATCGTCGTAGTTTCAACACATATCCTAGTTTGCACTTTAACATAGCTGTTACAGTTTGAGCACGTATCTTTTCTTAAACTTATTGTTGTGATGTTTTGTTAATACTACACCACATAAATTTATAAACTTTCATTACAATTGTATCAGAAAAGGGGCCATCCAAGTATTACAAAAGCACGAAAATGAGGCACGTCTTGGCTTTGCGTATTTTTGATGACCTGGGTTATGGTAGGATTCGATGTGTAATATTTATTCATTTACTGTTTCTATTTTTTCAGGAAAATTTAATAAATAATGTAATGGAAAATTATTTGTCTATACTCGAAAGTGAAAATCATGTTCAGGGATTCCCAAAAACAATTTTATTCCTTACTTTCTCTCACGCGGTGTTTTATAATAAATTAACAGCTAGATACCCATAATTACGTATGCACCGGAGGACCACAAATTGCTAAAATTCTGCTTATGCTGCTTATTAAGATCGCCAGTGTGCATATTTAAAGTGGAAAAAAGTATTCATTCATTCATATTCAGAAAATATTTAGTGTAATGTATACTTACAAAAGTAACACACAACAAGTAACAAAAAAAAAAAAATGTAATTTTACTCGTAAATACTGTGTTAGTGGAAACATTTAAAAGCAACGGGTTTGCAGTTGGGTCCACTGTGTGCTAAACAGAGTATGACCAGAACGCTGGAGTGACCGGACTGACGACCTCGAACCCGTGGACCTTGACGAAGTTACATTACTCATTATCTATGTATATGTCAGTTTTTCTTTACGCAAGTGCAACGCTTGTAAGTTTTAAACATGTTTTATATGTTATATATACAATAATTTCAAATATTTTACTTTCCATTGTTAACTGCATTTGTACAACAACATTTAAGCACAATGTTTATCTATTTAAAGTTCTATCTATAATATATCTATATATATTTATTAAAGTTAACGACTATGACTACAATGTTAAATCATGTTAGTGATGATGTAATAAAAGTGGGAAATATATTGGCCTGCAAAAGTTATCTAAGTTAGAAATGTATAGTATTTGTAAACGATTTTTAACTTCTAGGTTGACAATATGCTATATACATATTATGTATTCATCACTGCTTATAGCTTACTGTCCACATACCAACAAACTATTAGAATATTGGCCGAATACGTCGTTGGACGTGGGTTCAACTTTCTTCAATAAACTTTAGATTTCTGTGAAAGAAAACAAGAACTATTAACTAGCTACTTATAAGTCTCAGGTCCAGGTAATCAGCTGCCAAATATTTTTAGGTGTGTTCCGGCAGCTGCACTTGAGAGCCAATTCCTGCATCAGACTTAACGTGTCCAGCAACTTGGACCACATCTTCATTTAACATCGAATGACATTGTGGCCTCAACGTTACCCAATAAAATGTTAAAAATAATGAAATTTGAACACCATCTTCCAAAATTTCACGACATCAATTGCGACTATTTACTGTACTATAAATATTCCCGAGCCTGTGCTAGTCGTTTTAGTCAATTTACAAAGTCATAATATAAAATACATGTGACATGTTTATGGTGTTCTGTTTCTGTGTAGTTACATTTGGTAATCATGTTATACTTTTTGCAATTGTCTTGGAAGAAACTGAATGTATATCTTGATAAAATTCTCGACACACTGTTAGCAGCTACCAATGGCGTTTTAATTAGTGTTTCTAGTTTAAATCTTTAAATCGAAATCTTTATCTTACATATGACTGCTATTTTTATGACACAGTTTTACTCAATATTAAATAGGAGACTACTATAGTAATACCGTCTAAACTGTTTTTTTATAAACTAAGTCCGCTCTTGATATTATCCTCATTGATTACAATCTAAATCTATTTTTTTCTTACGAATATGTGTTTTTAATTAGTACTCTACCATCCTCATCAGTTCATAGGCGTTCAAATATTAAAAAAGTGACTGGCCTAACATAGATTAGTATATTAATAAGTTAAATTAGGTATACAAACATATATATATATAGGGATGTAGTTATAGGGTGGGTGTTTTATGGCAGAATATAATTATAGAAGGGCAGTTTACAACACTGATTAGTATAAAGTGCGATGCGAGTCCAGCTTTAGGCTCAATCAAAGCGAAGCGCTTGAGGCATATTCATCGTACGTAGCTGGAATGATGTTTATGCTGTAAATCATTATTGCCAATGATTTATACGGGGCAGAGAGAAACTCGAGCGGTGAAGCTGAGTGTTAACAATCGTCGAAAGGAGGCCTTCTTAAACCTACATCTGGGTCGACTGTTATTTTATTTTATTTTATCCTCTCTCTGCCACAACGATTAGGTTTCAGGATGTACCCCTCGCACCCCCCCCCCTTAGAATCCGTGGTTTGCTAAGAAGTTCGCATATCATTGTGACAGTAGATTTATCCGATTAACCTTTTAAATTGCTCGACACATCATGTTTCTACATATGTGTATATCTTGTTGAAAAATCATGTTTGCAAAATAGGGCAAAAAGTTTTTGTATATTTGTATATTTGTATATTTACCGAACAGTAAAATATCGTTTAATGTTCAGAAACAATAAAGATTTTAATTAGAAATATGTCATGTTAGTAATACAAAAAATAACCTCTTTCAAATGTATTCATAAACATATTTCTTTACAGATTAAGTACCTATAGGATCAAGGCTAACCAATTTATTCCACTCTAATTTACCCATTTTAATTTAGCAGGAGGCAATCTTGCGAATAACTCTCATGATATTTCAAAATATAAAGATAATTATATTAAGTAACTCGTAAAGTTAAACATTGTACAAAACACTATAAAATTTCATCGCAGTGGTCAACCGCCGCTGTTGGAGGCTAGATCAAATGCGTTGAATGGCCTATTGGTGTCCCGCGAGCCTGAGATTGGACAGCCTTAAAATAGATAAATTGTTATACCATTTTCGTATATTATGTTTTAATAAAGATACAAAAATACACAGGCAAATTTGCGTATGCTAATTATTGTATTTTGCCCCATATTAAGCTATCTGGTAGTATACTTTTGTATAATTAAACTGACAAGTCACTGTTGGTACAACCAACATCACAGTATGACAGTCGAAACTGTTTAGCATGTCACTATACGGCTCTATCCAATAGCGTATAGTATACACCTATCATTATGGACACCGATTATTATACTGCTGTATTTAAGTCATAGTTAAATGTAATTTATCATTATTACTACGCTATCTTGACATGTGCTACGAAAGTATGATTAGGATAAATAATTATCAGGTATACACTTGAAATACAAGACTAGGTATATAATAATGTCAAAAATTCTGACGTAGAGGCACAAGTCATATAACAATACAATACAACCCTTATAATTGCAAAACTTTAGTCACATTGCTCATCAAAAAAACAGGGGCAAAATTGATGGAAGGTAGGAGGCAACCTTTGGCTGAAAATTATATCCAGGAGTTGACTTATTTCAATTGTATTGTACATTATTCAGTGTAGTAATAATATTTAAAATTTCAAGTAATAATTAGAGAAACGTATAAAAATATTAACAAAACTATTACCTGCTTATTACCCTTAAATTAAAATAAAAAGTACTAACAATTCAAAATAAATTATTAAAATAGTTCAACAGTTTACATGTAGTATACAAAGAAAGCATAAATTATGACTTCAAAGGTACTGACAAGCCATCAGTCACACTTGACTGCTAATTCTAAAGGGAAAACCATTTCAAATGAAACAAAAATAAACACAAAGCATTGCCTTTATAACTTAGAAAAATTAGAAAGCTATATCTTTTATAATCAATAATTACGTGGTAGAACCATTTATTTCGTCCGGGTTATGCAAGTACGAATTAGTAATGTCTGTAAGTCGAGGCATAACTAATTTTCGTAATTTTGTTACGGTAAATGTGGTTTCTTTTTTGATGTAATTTAGACATCGATTTGTAATCATAATAAAGTAGATTAAATTCCAAGTTTGTAGTACAATTGTAATGTTTTTCTATAATTTCCTTAAAATCTCGGTTTTATGCCATTAAAATGATAAAAGTTTTATACAGATTAAATTCATAATTTAGTTTGCTTCTAACTAGTATTGTATATCTAAATTTAGGACACAAGAAAACCTCACATGCGGATTGTAGAGGGTGAGCAAACAACCAGGCAATTGCGATAGCAATGTGGTAGCGCTGTCCTGGGTTGCCATATACATAGTGATAAATCCGAAACAGTAACATTGTTTTTTTTTTTTTGCCATTGTAGGATTACCTAGTTTGTATCTAGCTAACGCAATGCTTGATAGCGATAACATCGAATCATATCCTTTATCTATAAGATCATTCTTTAATTAATGCCTGTCAATATGGTTGTTGTCGATGATCTTCCGATTTACTGCTGGGATAAGATAATTATTTGCTGACGATCAGTGATGCTACAATAGGGTCTAGTACCGCAGCCTTTTGTCGTAGACTACCGGCGTACGGATATTTCGACAAATTGTGTAACTGGTAACCAGTTACAAAACTTAACGTATTGGTTGAAGATCATTAGCCACTGTTCATGTTAGCATGATATTCCTATTCATAGGCACATGAATATATGAGCGCTATTAAACTAAACCTACTTGCATTTAATAAGAAATAAAAAAGACTACGAGGTTTTATTGACGTTCACAGAACAGCATAATCTAATAATAACAGCAGCAACCAAGAGATCTTACTTTCATGGTGACTTACAAGCCTATCAGCAGTTAGATACACATTAGCTAAATCCGAAATACGACAAATTAAAACATTGCCGTGGTGAGGGTTTTATCACTATGTATTCCATAAGATTGTGGATAGACTATGAAAGATAACTATTATGTGGTACCATGATACCTGATGTATGTATTACGGTCGCGAACCAGTCGCATGTACATATATGATGTACCTACCGAATTAAGTTAAAGAAAATATGATACTTATTGTAGATCTATATTTTCTTATTTAATTCCTTTATATTGTAATCCAAAAATAAATACGTAATATTGAAACTTCTTTTAACCTCAAGTTCAAAATACAAAGGCAAAGCCTCATACATAAACTGATAACAGGATTGTCAAGAATCTCAAAACACTCACTGTATCTGAACCACAGCATTGTTATTAACTTATTTAAAGCAAATAAAGGTTATAACGAACAATCTGATATTGTAGCCAACTAAAAGACTAAGCTATATTGTTCCAAATAAATGCGATATTTTTTAAAGGTCAAGGGTTATCTTTAAGCCCGTGTAAAGTTTTAGGTATTTTAAACTTTACTGTTCTTTGTAGGTACAACTGAATAAAACAACATTTAGGTCAAACTGTATTAGGTATTGTTATATACAAAGGATTTAAACAATAAATCATTTGATATATTTAGTGTATTTTTGGGAATAAATTTACAAACATTAAAAATAGTGTTTCACTCTTTAAAATGTTTATCTTTAAAGGAACCCGTAGAAGGACCAAAGTGTTCCAGAAGTGTATGATATGTCAGTGAGATGGTCACACGTATCGCGTTCTTGCTGGATTACGTTAGGGTAGGTTGGACTTGTGTTCGCCGGGGCGATGCGGTGAATACGAAGCTCGATCTCAGGTCGCCCCAGAACTGCAGCAGATGGTCCCGTAGGGTTTAGTGGGTAAATTCCATATTTTTTTAATCCTTTTTTATATTAATTTCGTGGCAAACAAATGCATTTACGTAGGGCATCTCCCAATACGCCGGGCAGTCCACGACAGAGATGTAGAAAGACTCATACGGTGAGAAGAACCGTCAAATATCCACTAGAAAGACAGAATAACGGTGTTCAATTCTCTACGTAGTACAGGGATAGCTTTTGTAATTTCTCTAATAGTCTTTTATAACCTAGGACAACAAAATAAAAAAACAGTTACAATCTTTACTTAATGGTCAGCATACTGTAAAAAAAATATAACAGCGACCACCAAAGAATCACCAGTTCTCACTCCTCTTCACTATCTCCTCACGTTATATTTGAAAGGCTTTAAATTGCAAGAAGAAGAAAAACAATGACCGGCAACTAGCTCCACAGATTAAAAGGTATAATGATACCGTATATATACGAATCAATCCCCAAAACAAGTTGATATAAAATTAACTTGAGAGTCAATCAGTTACGATTTATTCCTTTTGGAGATATATTAAATTTAATGAGATCAATCGGTTTATATAAAAGTATAATGGCAATTACATTTTATTTTTATATAATACAAAAAACGAACTTGAGGAAAACAGAATATCCTATTAGGTTTCCTTCCGTTAGCCGTAGTAAATTATAAAAGAAAATGGAAATCAACTAATGATGGCATTTCCGTTGGAACAAGAACACATACCGCGGCTAAACCAGTTATATCAGTAATTCACTAGAGTAACATGAAAGCGAATGATCAACGCCTAGGGTGCGGTAACTTTTTTTTAAATATATATATATTTATAGTAGCATGGCATTAGTACGCCAGTAGTGGCAGAGATAAACAATACAACAGGGGGCATAACTGCCATTTCGGCGTGCAAGTCAGTTTAAAACTAATTAATAGACTGTCTAATCCAGAAACGCTGTTCACCTAAGTCGCTCACTTTAGAGGCTTTTATACATTGTGTATAGCAGTTACAATCTGACCGGACACAATCAAGTCCTCCCACCCTATATTAATGAATATACAGGTGCTCAAAACTTAATGAAAACTGTCTAGATGTATTATTGCTTCTTAACAACGTTTTTTTGGTTAATTTTTCATCTTGAAGTATTTTAATGAGAATTCTTGTTACACTATAGAACTGCTCTCCAAGCATATTATGTTTATAATTGAATTTTATACCATTGTAGTTTATTAGTTATGTTCGCGGCTTCGTTCCCGTGGAAATAAAAATTATTTGCTCAGTGTTTGCTATATCGATACATTAATATTTTTTGAAATCCGACGGGTAGTTCCTAAGATCACCGCCTTCAAACAAACAAAACAAAATTCTGATTTATAATATTAATATAGATCTTAAATTATATTCATTTTGCTTGCTTTTGCATTTTGATTGATTTTATATACTACTAGCTAGCTTGGCAAACCGCCTTTTTAGCAGTTGATAGCTCGACCACAACGTGACCTATCGAATTCAGAGATTTTATTAAAATTTATTAAGCAGTTTCTGGGATAAGCGTGAACGGAATCTTTACTAAAGATTTTTATATATCTTTACTTACAAAAATAACAATCTTAACATTTGGTGAATCAACGCAGTATTGATACTAGTGCATACCAAAATTATCAGCAAACGTGTGCAAGCGTGACTGTAAGCGCCGAACATAACTCATTAACATTACAATTCTCGCACTACGTCGAACACGTTGCCCTATTGGGGACTACCTTTACCGGTTCTAGATTAGATAAATACCACTATCTGTTGACGACATAGCCCAGTTAAGCATTATGCACGCTAACTGATACCACCGATTATTCATTTCATTGCTAATATTTGATCGTTTTATTATATACTTATAGCTATACCAGCGACTTCGTTTGCGTGGGTTTGTATTATGTTTTATATAAATTTAGGACCTATCTTTAAACTTTGTGAGCGTTGTATTACTGTGCTAAATATAACTAATAGTATTATAGTTATTATATACCTATTGAAGCATAATCGTTACAATGTTTCTCTTAGTGGGTGTGAAATGCCTGTCTGGGGTATCGTCTAATAGATACAAGAGATTTCAGGAATATTATAACAGTACTGGTTTTTAGTCACAAAATAGGTACTGAAAAATGAAAATAACGCTATTGCTAAAAGCAAGAAATACACCTATTGGGGTATGATTAGTTATATCCTGGTATATGTTATTTTATCACACACTAGGTATAGAAAAATATAAGAAACTAACAATTATTAAAAGAAATACAACCTCTGGGATATGATTTGTTCCATCCTGCTATCAGTCATTATAGCGTACCTGACGTTGCTCAAGAAATCTTGTCTTCGACACGACATTCTGTGCTCTCCGATAGCATTGAGATATAAAACATAACTTAGATTTTTCTTTAGAACATCAATTACCTAACAACTTTAATATTGAGATCTGTTAAAAAGTTAATTCATTAGAAAAAAATTTACTTTAATCCATATAATATTGTAAAATTTCATCAAAGTCTTTTCAATTGTGTTCAGTTGTCTACACTAAGCGTTTCCAAAGTGTGCGCCGTAGAGAGTGAAAAAGGGCGCCGTGAAGCGATTCTCTTTACCATTCTCGTATCATTTCTATTTAGACCAGCTAGATAGGTTAGCACGCCGCGATAAAATAGTTAACATGTATGTGCGCCGCGAACTGAAAATGATTAGGAGTCCCTGGTTCATACTATATTACGGCCACTTCCTTTGTCTGTTATAAATGATTTATTAAATGATAGGCATAAAAACCAACAAGAAAATAACAATTATTTAAAGGCAAGAAATACAACACTGTTTTCGAGACGCTATTTTCGAAGAAGAGCGTAAAATCAAAGAAATTCGATTACATCATGGAAATAATTTTACTAATGTTTAACTTTTATGTCCTACCTTGGAAGAACACTCTTGTTTTATTCGATAAAAAGTAAAGTATATTTTAATCCATATTATTATTGGTTATCACTACATTACATTTTAGCAGAAACTGTTCAGTAGAGATAGATACAAAAAATACAACTATTTTGAATTTTACTCCGATTACACACACCGCTTATAATTTTC
Organism: Actias luna; assembly: GCA_039707435.1. Classification (NCBI taxonomy): domain Eukaryota; kingdom Metazoa; phylum Arthropoda; class Insecta; order Lepidoptera; family Saturniidae; genus Actias; species Actias luna. The sequence continues at coordinate 6,243,660 of JAZHAC010000002.1, read as the reverse complement.
AAAAAATAATAAAACAACAGATTTGGCTCACGGATAAGTTTAATTACCAATTGTAGTCAATTACGTATTTTAGCGTAAACACTATATTTCTCAAAATTCATATAAAAACGATGAAGTTAAAAATTGTAGACTGCAATTGCATTCTTTTGTTAGCAATGAATTCCAGTATCCACAACCATTTGCAACTTATTACAGTTTTCATCGTCCATTTGCAACTCTATAAATTTTAACTATTTATAAAATTTTGTTATACGTATTCTTTCGTAGTCACTTTTGCAAATATTAATGTTAGCTTATGATGCTACCGACAAATATAATCTTTGTGAACTAGAGATCTATAAAAAAATACAGAAAACTGTAAAATACACTAATAATAAATTTAATCTTTTATATATGTAAGATGACAGCCCTCATAACGCAGCGACAGTAGGCCCTTCTATTGAGATGAAAAGTCGCGTGTTTAACAACTGAGTTTCGGGTTCTGCACATATTTTTTTTTATTATTTATCCATGAATTCTTCATATGTATATTATTTTTGTTTAATTGTTTGACAAATAATACAAAGCCGTGTGTGAAAGATTGTCTACATATTTACGAAAGAACACAACAACCTACTTTAATGACTGGTGATATACGAAGAAATCTCACTAACAATCTACTTTAGTGCCTATCATTACCGTGTCACGTAAAATAAAGGTAATATCACGTACTACGAAAGATTTCACATATGATTCATCGTCCTAACCCACATCATGATTTAATTTCCAGTTAAATAGCTAAATAAAATGTTTACTGTCGCTCTTTTATATACAGAAGTGTTACTTTACTCTTTACTTCTTTGTGTTAAATCCTTACATTTAAAATAATTACCGATATCAAAAGAAAATTTTAGGGTTTTGCATAGTTCACTCTAGGAATAATCAATGTAAATATTCTAATCATGCCATAAGTAGATGAGAGAGCATTTCAGGAAATTTTGTTCGGACTGGAACTTGCTCGCTGTCTTACTAAAAAAAACGCCCAAACTAGGTAAATTTGGAAAGTATAAGTCATATAAATAGGAAACTATATCTGAATCTGAAATATATACAGTTGTAATCGAAATACCAATTATCTATGTACAAGAGTTACTCCCTTAACAGTATTCAAAACATAAATATAAACTAACTGTACTTTTAGTAAAGTGCTGCAGTTTTACAAAACAAGGAAGACTGTACAAGCTTATGACTTTACCGAAATGTAAAGAGTTTACCTAGTTGTAGTGTTATTTTTATATAGACCTGCTCATCGATTTCGATGACGGCGAGTTCAAAACGGTTCATTTATATATATTTTTATATACTTTTGATTACAAGATATTTCATATAATACGTTATATGGCATCCAAGCTTTGTTCGGTGTCTGGAATAAATACAGATTCACCTATCTAGGTAAATAATAATACATTAATTGAATATAATATCGTTAGAACCGTTTCCAAGAAAGAATTTACATATATATATTATATACAGAATAATTACTTACCTCATTTCAATTTCCATAATTATCAATAACTTACAATAGACGTTAATTGTTTCCCAAAGCTAAGCATACAAAGCCTTCTCCTCATTTTATTTATTGCAATACTTCCTTAGGATGAACCCAATTTGTTCTCATATTTTTTATTATTAAGGCAAAGAATTAGGGACCTTATCCAGAGACAACTACATCAACAACTGTAATCTTTAACTGTTTTTATATGATTCATCACATCTTAATGTATTTGGTAATTTAATATGTCATTCTTGTCCCGTTTAATATGTTAACAAAGTTTCTTGCGGACTTAGTCACACGTATTGGTTTAACAAAGTCAATATTATATACAAAGACTCGACATGGTCAAATGTTTGCTCAAACTGATCATCAAAATCAAATCATCAAATCATCAAAAAAGTCTGAAAAAGTTCACTCGATTGATAGAAACACACGTAGATACATCGAGCGACTACATAAAATATAGACATCGTAATACGGTTTCAATATAGTTCACAGGTTTTATTACGTAACATTTGGAATAATAGTATGAAATCAATCTATATTTCAAATAAAGGTCTCAATAAATCAGTCTTTCATAATTAACAAGAATGGCTTTCGTATGAACGATCTAAAGCGTATTAAATCTCCCCCTGCTATTTACATTCAGGAAGCTTTAGTAAGCGTAGTATTTCTAAGAGCTGACTTCGATTTAGGTTTCGCCTGGTTTCATATCGGCACTAATATTACAAGGAAGTTATAATGCAATACTTAAAGGTTCAATCGTTGAAAGATAAACGGAGTATTGAGATAACATTACATGTATTTATGTTCACAAGAGATGCTATATAATAATTTGCAGTTAAATTCATTATTGTACACACTCAAAACGAATAACAACTTTTATAAAGGTACATATATAAATAGCGGACTGCAGTATCATTGTTTAACTAAATTGTTCAAATGTGTTAAATTGTTTAACTGAAAATAATAAAATAATGTTTCAAGTAACCTCATACTTAACGATAGACACTGTAAATCGTCTGTGTATGAGACATTGTTATTAATAACAAATCTTACGAAAAACGACACAGGAAATGCGGTATTTAAAAAAATATCAAAAATTTGCGTAAATAATAATAGTAGTAGTACCATGCTACAAATGACGCACTGCTGGACGAAAGCCTCTACTCAAGAGAAAGCAAAGTTTAAATTGTCACGCCAACTCACGTAATATTGGCGATGTCAAACACCAAGAAATCCAATTATATATTTTCCTATGAACAGTAGTACTATTAGAGTATACATTATATATATAAAATAATAATTATGACATATATCAAGTATGTTACAATGTCTTCGTCATCATTTACGGTCGTAATCACAAATGATCATGAACATGGAAAGTGCCGTCGACATACCATTACAAAGATCTCGCTGAGTTAACAGGGTTAAATGGCTCGGGGTAATGACATGGCAGATGCTTTTAGTTTGCGTAAATAATATCCTGTTCAAGGAACCGACACAAAGTTATTATAGTTTCAATAAATAGAGGTTGGCCAAGATAAGCTACAGTTATGAAGTCTGCAGTGTTTGTTCCGCTTGAAGCCCGCACACCAATATTCTGCGTCTAGTGAGGGGCGACCGCGCCGATAGAATTAAAACAACGTTCAACGGTTATTCAAATTTTACAAAATCTTTAGTAACACAAAAAGGTATCTATAATTTTTGATATATAAAGTTAACTTTTACACTTTTCATTTGTAAAATAGTCTACATCAACTGAAATCATAATTAGGTAAAAAAATAATTAAGACAAGTTTAGGGATAATAGTCGTCCTTCACTGGGGCGACGTGGTGATTGTTAGCTCGACCTCGGGTCGTCCCAATTTATGTGGCAGAGGTATACCGTGGAGTTTTAGTGGGTATTCCCGGTTCGCACCGGGTGAGTCCCACATAACCCACTCGTCCCCCCGAGGCGAGAGGGTATCCATAAATGGATTTCTCCACGATAAAAAAAAGGAAGTAGTGATCTCTGATCAATTCATTCAATTCTAAATTTGTGTCTGATATAAAGCTACGTTATCCCTGAGTAATAAGTATATTACTTACTATTCTTTTTAAATTTATGTTGTAGTTAATGCCAAAAAGTCACCTACTATTGCTTTTCATTCATAAACGGTGACAAAAGCAGTAGCAAGATTGATCTCTTTTAATTATATTAGTTATTACATAAATTATATGCGTTCGACTCATTTGAAAAGAGTTGCAATTCTATTTTTTCGCTGGGCTCGTCGACAACCTCTAGTTATGTATACATATGTATCCTTATATTCAATATGGCACGCTCTTAGGCAACCGTAAACTTAATCTTACATGAAAATATAGAAGCTAGACTAAATTAAAACGTTCATATCGCCAGATGATGAGAAATCCACGAGCCATGAAACAATTTTCGTAAGGTATCAACATAATTGGTTTAGTATTCATTTCAGTTTCAAGATTACCTGGTAGTACATAGAAAACTCCGGAGATAAGAATCGGTATAACTTTAAAAAGTTTACTTAATTTTATTTTGACTTACATAACATACCAATTTATGTAAAAAAAAACGATAGTGTTGTCGATTTTATCTGAACTTTATTTTACATTTGATTTTGGGAAAACTGTCATATTAAAAAAGTATTTATTTATTACAAATATTTTATTGAAGTTCTAAAGAGATTCAACAAAATGTTAACTAGAAATTTGATTTGTTTTTTCTTATAACTTGTACTTTTTGGGATATTTATTAATTTCATAGCGCAATTTGTAAATAATTAACTTGCCGAAATCGAAGGATTATAAAAATATGTAGGTACGGTGACTTGATTTGTACTTCATTGGATCCAGTAGGTAATCATTTTTATCATAACTCTCCTGAGAACTATAACCGTATAAATATCATTATTACAAATTACTTTTTGAATTAATAAAAATAATTTAAGATTGTCGATGGTTGATAAAATATATAGCCATTTGAAATATTTAAAACGGATGAAACAAGACTATCAAGCGGATTTACAGCGGATTGATTCAATAGCATTCGGATGAGAAAGTAACGCATGACTACACGGAGATTGAATATGTTAAAACTCACGATTGTTCCAGGAATGTGACTATCCGCATGCCTCGCCACCTGATCGATGTGTAACGGACGACAACGGTTTTTGCACAACTAGGCCTTCGTTCGAGGCAATCAGCCTCAGTTTCTAATTGTTTCAACTATGTTTAGGTACTTATTTCACGTCAGAAATACTTTGCAAAAATTATAGTTACAATATTTTTAATTACCTATGATTACACAAATATGGATTCTCTATACTTCTTACTTAAAACCATTTTTTTAATTTATTTTTTTATAGGCTCACAATATACCAAGTCAGGTTTAACGTTATAATAATAAAAAATAAACGTATTACTATATGTAGTAAAAATTTTATTATTAAACTCGACTTTTATGCTTTGATTTTTACAATACATCATTTTAAATTTTTACAATAAATAAATTTTTATATTTTTACTGGTAACATAATAAAAATATTATGAAATCCTAGTTAGAATCAGATTATAAACATTATCATAACCTAAAAAACCGTATACATTATAAGTAGTATGTGATCTATGAATCATATAATCATTTTAACGGGTTACCAACTTGATAGCAAAATATTTACAAAGGTAAACGATCTTTACTCCATGTTAGAATGTAATAATTTAAATAATGTGAATGGCGAAAATAATGAAATTTATTGTAATATTTTCGCAGAAAATAATAGATAGAGTTGAAGTTGTGAGTTACAAAGTTACCTGTTATAGTTGCCAACAGAACCGCCAGAACCGCCACACCTGTCGCTCCCACCCGCTTAAGCCTCATTCTGTCTCTTTTTAACACGCAATGTGTACGCATAAAAAAGAAAAACAACAGAAAATTCAAACTCGTCAACGGTATGTCTTTTGTTCTAAACAATAAACAATTTCACTCGCGTTTCTGTTTCACGTACTCTATCTTCGATCAAGATAATATTAAAAGTCACAAATTGCACAAGAAGTAGTAAAAACTTTGAAAATTTATTTAAAATAAGTTATTTTAACATTTATAGTCGAGTCCATGGTGATGATTTAAAGTGATGCAGATTTAAAGAAAGAATCCGTATAGGTTAATTAGTTAAACTTGTTTCGTGCGAGGATACAGACGGACTACGCAACTGGCATACGTCTATCCTTTGCGAGCTCTAGACAGTACTGTCGCGATGAAGGCGACGTGGTACAGTGACGGGCGCATGCGGAACTATAAAGCGTCACGACCAGTGTTCAACTGTTCAAGTGGCGCCAGTGACTACTAACGATGTGAGGATCAAGATTACTTTTACACATTCGTATATTTATTGAGTTATTAATAACTTAGTAATGTAGCCTTGTTATAATGCAAATAAGGAATATTTAACATAAGACTACGCACTAAGGCTAAACCTTTGCTTAATTTACGATATGTACGAATTCGTGTTACGAGACTATAATATTAAAAATATATAATATGAAAAACATATACTATAAATATAACGAAATATGAAATAATCAACATTAAATACAATTTTATTAATCTTCATTATCTTTATTGCTTCAAGCAAGCAATCAAGTATGCGGAATCAGATGATTTTATTATCAAAGAATACCATATTCTTAAATTATATTCGATTATATCACGGTCATCAGGTATAAGACATGGCTATAATCTACCGTGTGTATTCATTAACCAATCGAACTGGTACAAATCTATACCCGACTGGGTTACGACCACCTTAGATATACTGTTAAGTCCGTTACAGATATTCTCTTTTAGCTTGACTATTATTGGAATCCGTATATACTAATGTATATCCGGCTGGCGAGAGCCTTGCAGCTTGGCTTCACAGCAACAACTTCTAAAGGTTTACTTAAAGCCTTGGTAATGGTAATAGTAAAAACCCTATCGCTGTTTTAAATTATATTGTGCTTAATATCGCGTATAATACAATCACTGTGCCATGCTTCGCATCATCCTGTTGCCCAATACCCAAGTAATTTGGAGTCGGCTCCATACGTTTTCTTTTTGCATAAATCTTCATCAGCGGTCATCCCTTCATTCATCTCCATTTTCTTTCATCTCATTCCTCACATACGCTATCCATATTTTCTTTGGCCTTCCTATTCTTTTCCATCTTTCTGTCACTGTGCTTTGCTTTTATAAAAAATAATGATTTCAAATAAAATACAAGAGTTGGCGTGATAGGACTCTCAGCAAATGTGAAATTTTAAAGTTAATCTTATGATTTGTAATTCCTAAGATAAGAATAGAGTGTTTTATGAAAAAGCGGGCAAACGAGCAACCGGGTCACCTATTGGTAAATGATCACCGCCGCCCATGTACACCCACAACACCCGAGGAATCGCAGGTTCGTTGCCGGCCTTTAAGATAAGAGTAAAATTATATTATATGAGTATATTTTTCATATTATTTTAATTTATAAATGCAAATCGTGCACACAAAGAAGCAACAACATATATAGTATACGCGCATATACAAACGGAGCGGAAAGCGGTAACGTAGAATGGGCATGGCAGCATTAGAGAGCGTCTTGCTGTTCGCTGTCACGGCAAGCGGGTCGATTTTACTGCCAAGGCGCGCCGATAGATATTTCATATAAAAAACTTTGTTTGCGTAAATATAATAACAACAGAAATAGCCTCCATTGCTCAGGAATAATGTAGCTTCTGATCGGTGACATAATTTTTAAAACCAGATCAGCAGTTTCAACATACATATTAACAAACATTTATAATAATAATAAGCCTTTTATTATGAAATTTAAATTATTAAGTACCTAGGTGTTGTGTTCTAATAATTATAATTTGACTCGTAGTTCTGTGTGACTCTTGACATTGGCCTGCTCTAACATTTTCCATTGAGTTCCAACTTGCGCTAACCTTCTCCAATGATAACCAGCTGTTAGTCTCAGATTGTTATCCCATCTTGTCTGTGGACGTCCTATGTTTCGCTCTGCATTTCTTGGATACCAGTCTATACTATAATATTATAAATAGGAAAGTTTTGTATTTTTGCTTGTAACGAATAAACTCAAAAAGTACTGGACCGATTTCAGAAATCATTCACCATTAAAATGCTACTAATGCTACAGGTTAACCCTCAGTAACAAAGACTATAAATTAGTTAAATAATTTTCAGTTCCATGCGAACGAAGTTGCAGGCACAGCTAGTTAGTAATAATTTTGCTCCATTTCTCATTTCTTGCAATCACGAACATTATACCTCTTTAAAATAAATATTTTGATTTTTCAATCGTTTTGCCATAACTTGTAATCGTTAGATAATGATATTTAATATAATTAAGTGAGCAATTATTGAATTTATAACTCAGTTCTATAACGAGACATGACAAAGAGCAATTATCTAACATATCCTAATAAAACTACATAGATTAATGTTTATTGGTTAATTTATTTCCAATTACAGTAATATCTATTAATAGGTAGCGTAAATGTAATGTAATTATCTGTAATTCAGTGAATAAATTATTGCTATACTACTATTACTACCTAAATACTTTCGTGCAGTGATGTAGCATACAGACAGTCACTTTTATCATATAGCCTCTTTAAGTCACATTATAGCACTATAATTTGCTATATATATTTTGCGTTAAAACCAGAAATTTTAACATTACATGTATTGTATACAGCGATGGCTTTATGCCTATGTGGTCGGGCCCTGTATTTATCAACTGAGTTTGAGTCCTATAATCAGTCTGAGGTATGTTTTAATGACAATATCGTTATAAATCTATAGCAAATTGGTAAAGCATTTTCTAATGCCCGCTTGGTTAGTTAACACCTCAAGTTGGAACTCAGTCTCTAAGACCTCCAAGACCTTTAAGTGACTTTCGGCTACTGCATTTAAAAATCCGCCCTTTGCTTATTTCAGCATGTTACAGTCTTGGTGTACATGATCATTTTATTTACGTGTTACTGTGACCAAATCGCTAATCCAACAAACAATGAGAAAATAGCTACAAATTTTGTAAATAATGTTTTTACAAAGGACGATTAAACAAAAATGTCCTGGTGCACTAATTTTTCGTACGCGTTGTAATAACATTTTCAAATTAATTCACAAAACTCTTAAGAATTTACATGATAACTCTTAACAGTGATATGGAGCAATGATAGACGTAACTTAGTTGCGGTGTTCGACCCGTAATTACCATCTATGATTTTACACGTGTTGAACCATAGTCAGTGTTTTGTATATGTTAATGTTAATAATAAATGATCCATGTGAAATACTTGCGAGAAGATTTCTACTTGTTATCATATTTAGACAGTCAGCGCATGTTCTCTACTTCCTATTTCCTGTGTCAGCTATTATCTCAGTATTCAAACATATAATTCTTTATAGAGTACATTCATGTCTTTTTAACTTTCTTACCTCCTCACAATAAACCTAAATTACTAAATTTACTATATTTAATAAATAAGTTTCTTAATATGATTACTTTATTTAAAAAACGTATCTGTGTAAATAAGGAAGAATTGGTACCAGTTGAACAAGGACGCGTGTCTTCCATCCTTTTCTAGCTGCTTGCACTAGTAAATTTATTCAAACAAAAACATGTAATTTTAATTAAAAGTATGCTTTTTAAAGAACTGTGAAAATTAAAAGGTATGTATATACCTTTGAAGCATTTATTGTTCATTAATAGAACTTTCGGACTTCAGCTATTTGAGATTAGCTATAGTCCTAAAATGAGCTTGGGAGAAAGAAAATATTATACTAATTAAGAGACGGTATGTTATTTACTCGTACGGTACTACTATGACTAAACAGCACATTCGATTTAAAATTATATTAACAAGAATATATTACTTTATTGGAAGATGCTAACTTCGCAAACAAATTATCCTGTACAATATCATAGATAAATAATAACAGATAGACTTTATATACCCTATTTTATTAGTAGTACCACTCGGTACTACACACCAGGAAAAACATCACGAACTAGGAACTCTCTGAAATAATACGGAAACACGCTGATTTAGCAAGAAAAATATTCCATTTTCAATATTCTTCCAAATTATTTTTTGCACTCCCCATACCTCGAAGCGAGTGAGGTAGTGCTCTACTCTCGACATGTCAGTGTCAAGAAATTTTTTGCTCTTAAACTGCCTCTACACCAACCAATTTACATTTATACGATAGAATGAATAGATGTATTTCAAGAGAACACTTCAAATAATCTATCTCATATTAAAAAAAAACTATTTTATTTTGCTACCTTGAAAATAAAACTTTTTTTTTTTACGTGGACGTCCAGACTTTTTTTATACGAGGTGGTCACGATAATTCCTTAAAAAATGTACGTATCGGGACCAGGTTTCGTTTATTATCTTTAGAATAAGATTAACCAGTTCCCTATTTCATAACAATAACATAGTATCCGTAGTTTAATAAACAAAAAAAAAGTTTTCTGCACGCCTCTTTTTTTAATTTATTACATTTTACGTTTACAAGTGTGGGTATTTTTTTAATGAAAACGCAGAGATGCTGGAATCATACAATCGAGTCGAATGTTATTTCATAACAAAGAGGTTAGTGCTTTAACATTATAAAGACTCACTAGATAGAACTATCTACAGAGTTTTTGTGGCAAGCAATAAATCATGATTGCTTATAAAAATAGAATAATTAATAAAAGAATTAACAAAATAATTAATAACTAATAAAACAAACCAAAGGTACAACAAATTCTTTTTTCTTAAAAATTAAATGAATGCTATTAGGCGTGCACTTTTGGATTTTCCGTGAAACCAATTCTCACTTAATAGTAAGTATTAGATAAGCAAATTTATAATATTTAAAGATTAAGAGAGATCTCAAATTAATCTAGTATTCGATCGTGGTCACAATATGTTAATAATGTTTTCATAAATATAAAACTGTAGGATTATCTTTTCCCATTTTTCGATACTGATATCATAAATTAGAAATTCCATTACAATAAGACTATATTTGCGTAATTTATCAGCCAAAACCAATTTATAAAAGTTAATAAACTAGTACTTTCTTTGAATAGAAAAGAGCAAATAACAATCACCATAATTTATGAAAAGTCATGAATACGTAAATAACAGACTGTTTTTGGGATTAAGTCTTTTCAGTACATATTGGTCAACTGCCCATTTAATTAAAAGATATCCACTGGTGGACATATTATATAGGTCTCTCCTAAAGATTACTACAATGAACAGTCCTGCATTACTCTTAATCAACGAAATCCTGCAATTTCCATAACATTTTTTTGGTATAGGTTTTCCCTTTCAATTGAGAAAGGAAAAATCAAAGGTATCTAGACCATGCAGCCAATTCAGACGTTTTAAATGCAGACGATACTATCTTCAACAAGATGGTGACTCTATTGTTGAAGCTCTTTTGGGAGTTTTTGTCGTAACTATTATATAATGTTCCGAATTGTTATTCACATTTTACATCACCTATGCTCTTCAGCTAAACTACATTACGTAAAATGTCACCATTATTAACACAATATAGGGCTAAACAACTAAGTATATAAATTCAAATAAAAATCACAACATGCCGGATCAAGATCCCGCCGAAAACTCGTTTCCATAGACTATAATTTGAATATAACCACAAACTTATTAAGACTTTGAAAAAATCGAATTAAAAGTGTAGCATTTTATAACATATTTAGTAATTATTCTAAAATACCTATTAAGTATAACTTTTATTCACAAAAAAAAAACATAAAACTTATAACCGCAGAAATTAATATAAGCGGTCCAGTATAATTTTTATTTTGGAACAAAATTTAGATATTCAGTTGCGTATATCGTAAACGATATCTGAAATTGAGAACGTTTGTTACTCTGTCGTGTTAGCAAAATGTATTCGACGGGTTTTCGATTTCGCTTCATTGAAAATAAAGTGAAAAACGGACCTCAGGATATTCGAATAAAGGCGTGTAATCAATGTTGAACGGTGGTATGGTGTATGCCTCCCTCTGTTATAAAGTTGATTTAGACAAAGCAAATATAAATATTTTCTGTTTTTTTTTTTACCATGTATTCTAAGTAATTTAATTATGGTTTATTGGTAGCGCGTTCAGTTTAAGTGAAACACTAAATCTGCGAAAATATCAAACAATCAACCAAACAGAAAACATCTACCTAAGTATTCATTAATAAAAAAATTGAATATTCCAATATATAAAACACTAAAATTCGTTCGTTAAAAATAAACTTTTGAATGGTAGCTTTCATTTTGTTCGTATAATGAATTAATTGAAGAGGGATCAGGCCTAGCCCTTATATTGGCTGCACAAACACAATTATAATACTCCCCATATTCTGATATGGTGTGGTCTATTTAACAGGACAAATAAGATTCGATATCCTAAAGTATTTAATCAAATTGTTTGCATTTTACTGATGTTAATATTACCTATCAAAATTCATAAGTAGTGTGATAACAAAGAACATTTTTTAAAGAGAGTTTTTTTTTCTTGACATTGCTGTATGTAGGGCACACAATATAAAAAAATATATATATAGTCCTTAATAAAGGAATAGTTATATAATTTTACTCTTTAATTTTAATCAGGAAATGCGTTTATTTCTGTTAAACTTTACCTACCTACTTCAGTTTGAGAAATGTTCTGTACTTTCAACTAATTGTCTTTATCCTCTTGACTATTATTAAGAATATATAAACAAACAAAAATTACTCCCTTTTATTATCATTAGTGCAATATAATTAGAATAATTAGTATATCAATGCTATTGAAAATCTATTTACTTCCATATTTGTCACACTTATAAGCGCATATTACAACAATAACTATAGAATTTTTGTAAGTCGATATAAGGGGGATCATAAATTATGAGAAACAACGAAATTGTTTAAATATAAATTTATTTTCTTTTAATAGGTATTTTATCTTTAGCATAATTTTGAGTCTACCACTCACTAAGCTATTACAATCTTATAATTAGTTTGAAATAAGGATACATACAAGGAAATCCATGTTTATTTGGAAGAAAAAATATTATTGTATCCAATACTGTTATGCCTACAAAGCTGAGAGCGGTTTCCATGACATCTCCGTTGACAGTTAGGGTTGCATGTTTCGTAAGCCTACGAGCAACGGTGCGGTGCGGCGTCCCTATGGATTAATGCCGGCCCACTGGTTTTTCGAGCCAATATCGTTAAGGTGAGGCACAAAATATTATTGCGAAATCCTAAATATAGCAATATGCCGCGCCGATCAAGCATGAAATTAAAAGGATAAATACGGAACCAGTATCGTAAGTCTTACTTAGTGATAATTATAGGTATCACGTAAATAAAATCGATAATTATTAGTATATACAATTAATAAATCAAAAAGTTATCGTCTGTTTGTTGTGTAATAACGTAGGCTATTTACCACAGTCAAGAATCAATTTCAACGTTAATTAAGCTGTAATCAATATTAACTGAATATTCGCAGTTACTTTAATATATTGATATATTTAATCTGAGTGAAAAGTTAATTATTATAAAATAAATTTGTTATTGTATAAGGAGTAAGTAAGTTTTATTATTTACTATTTACGTTAAAGTATTTATACCTAATTTATATCTTAACCAAAGGAATGCATTTGAATATTTCTTACTAAATAACAGTAATAAATAAACGCCTGGCATTAATATATATTTTTTGAATATAAAATCTTAATCTATGCTAATCTCGGGAACCGCTCAACTAATTTCAATAAAATTACGTATATGCGAATTTTTTGTCCGACTTGAGATATAGAATAGTTTATATATCCATAAGTGACCTTATTATTGAACAGGTTACATAACATAGAGCACTGTAATCGAATTATCGACTACGGGGAAGAATAGAATAAAGTATGCCATGCTAGCTAGTCCTTATTTAATATTATAAGTGCGAAAATGAGTTTACTTGTTACTCTTTCACGTCTCAACCGCTGAATCGATTAAAATGAATTTTGGTATTCAGATAGATGGGACCCTGGAGTACGTGATAGGATACTTTTTCTTTCGATAACTTATAGGAAGTGGGACAAACTTTGGATGAAACTTTTTATTGCGTCATACGATTTGCTTCAAACTTTAATGAATCATTAATTATATTATAATTTTGAATTTTGGGTAAGTACACATCTACCTGTGCTGGCCTACATCCTGAAATCAATAAGTTAATAGCATTTTATAGAAAAATATTTCTGTATCGATCGACAATCAATATTGTTTGACAAAATCAATATTGACGCGAGCGGAGCTGCGAGTAAAAGCTAGTATAATAATAAGTTAGAAAGATCTTCTTCGTCATTTTACTAATGGAAGATTATATAGTGAGTTAGGATAAATTAAAGCAGTTATAACACATATATTCATATGATTTGTTGAACGATTATAATAAACCTGTCTTTACCATAAAAAATATTAAAATTTAGTTTCCTTTTTTCAAGACATTTTTCCACTTGAATTCCTCCCTATTTTCATTATTCGATGTACAACGTTCAGTTGTTAGTGGGATTGCCTGGTAATGGAAAAGATGGCGACCCACAAGCAATCTGAACAAAACGCGAAATCCCATCAAATTAAATATACGTTATTAGAATATACGATTGCTAAACTTAATTGAGCAAAATCGGGAATTTCGAATATCCCACAAACGTATGCGTGCTGTAAGGCCAGTGAGAGGCAGAAAACTGTCTTATCGATAAAGAAATATTTTCCATTACGCAACCAATTTTATTTTTATTAGATGATCGTTATTGCTTTTAAATTATACGGCTATGAAATATTAATTTTTTTTATGCTATATTGTACCGTCATACTATTTTTCGTAGAATAACTTTAAAAGAAAACCTCGATTACTTTCGAATATTTAGAAAAAATATATATCTTATTGGAAAGTAACATTCATTCAAGTTTACTTAATATAAAAAAATAAACAAATTATGTAATGAATTAGATCGTGTATATACAAATATCTTTATATATAAAAATTTCGTGTCACGTTGTTTGTCCGCGATGAACTCCCAAACTACTGAACCGAATATAATCAAATTTTGCACACTGTGTACAATTTGATTCAACTTGAAAGATATAATACTTTTATCTCGATAACTGATCATAACGCAATAGATGACGCTGTATGTAGTGCGTATATATAATTAAGGAAAAAACACAATTTTGGTTGATTTTTGTGTAAAAAATACAGGCATCCCCCAATCCCAGGATTTTTAACAGTTGTTGTAGATAGTAGTGCTACTTACGTTGCCAATACCAAAAAAACCACAGAAGAATTTGTAAAATTGTAGCCATGATACTTAAAAATATAATAAGGGGTGTAAATTTTTTAAGGATTTCGCTTTATTTTCGTAAAGACAAAATATCAACATTTGAATTTTCTTTTTTCTCTCGAGTAATCATAAGTATGCCCACCTTTTGTTGCCCACTTATCGCTGAGTTTTGGGACACGTATATTTTTTTATATATTTATATGTAAGGAAAGTACAGGTCGTTTAAAAATTACGTCGAAACTTATTGGGATAGGACTATGTATTGTCGATGTGTTTTTTTTTTAAATCTCATAATTTCTTTGTCTTTATAATTATTTTTTCCGTGTAACTGTAAGTACACAACATATATTGAATATCGTTTGTGTTTTATTCGCCATTTTATTTAAGTTTGCTAAAAACAAAAGACGCCTGACGTAGCGAGTGGAAAACACCTAGTAAATTATATAAAATCTTTTAAATTATATAGAATCTAAGTGAAACTCATATTCCTAAATATTTATCGACATGTAAAATTGCTTAACACTATCGCTTAAATATATCGACTTTCTAGAACACTATACACCACATTCAGAGCACTGCATTAAAAGGCTACGTTATGAGTTGGAAAATGCGACACTTCTTACCCTCAGTGGGGAGTTGGTATTTATGACGTACTCTTGATTTATTGCCAAACCACCCCCGCGTTTTGTTATTCTTTGTCTCGAGATGAGGGCAATGCACTCTGACTCATCACCAGGTTACTTTATGTAGCTGGAAAATTGTACTTAATTCGGAAACTGGTTGTTCTATTTACTCTTCAAAATAAAGTAACTCCGAGCATTAAGTATATTAATTTTGGATATAAATACTTTGTCAATGTAGGCATGAATGATTAATATTTGAGAATAATACCCGTTACATTTTAATATAACTTTTATGTACTGACTATTGACGTGGGTATTATAAACCTATACATAAATAGAAAAAAAAAACTATTTAGTACTTATTTCTTGTTCTTATGTTTAAATATTTACGTACTTTAGTATTATGAAGTTTCCAAATAGTTTTGTTTACATCCTTACAATAATTTACTCAAAATGTTCAATCACAAACATATTCGAATATCGACCACTGGGTAAATATGCGTAAAAATTAGACAAGCTTTTTAAAAGAAAATTTTGCTACTTTTACGGCAACAAATAAGAATGTATTGTATTCTCTCAGATTCCGAAACTTGTGAAAACAAAACTCTTTTAGAATAACTTTGCTGTCCATCTATCTATTTGTAGTTTATCAAGACCCTATTTCTAGTAAAGAAATTAATGTATAAAGTTAGAATTAATATCCTGTTATATATGCCCACATACCGTCGTAAAATAAAGTTTTTAGGTTGTAGTAATAAAGGTATATATGGCACTTCATAGTTTAAATCCCGCTAACTGACCGATTATTACAATCTATAGGGTACTTCTCGAGGTTATATATAGTATTAAAGTTTGAAATGGAGGGAGATCTTTGGGTTTACATTAAGAAATATATCCGAAAATAGTGCTTTTATAATCCCGTATGGAATTATAATGCAATAAGATTATGTATGTTCAGATTTCTTTTTTATTTTGGAAAAAGGTTTCAGGAGTAAAGTTTGTCAATCAAAATAAAAATATCGAAAAATGTAGGAATATTTAACTAATATTTTTTATACTGAACCCTTGCGAATTTATGTTACTACGTACAATATTTTTAAAGGTTTAGTAGGGATTCATTCGTTTTCATTTATTCATTATTCATTCGTTCATTAGGATTCTTGGAACACTTATAGTCGCACTTACTTTATATAAAATTCTGGAACGTTTGTTTTTATATCAAAGTATTGTATAGTGAAGTTCGGATTCATAGGGAAAGTGCGTAATTATTTTTAGTACACAGAATAGAAATAAATAAAAATGTTACTTTTTAGTGTTTAATACGTTGTAGGTTTAACGTCATGGCCAAAATTTCACCTGATGTTAAATGACAATGTGACCTAAGATAGCAGATACGCTAAGCTTAGTAGAGTGAGTGGCTCTCAAGTGCAACTGACGAAACACACCTATAGGTATTTGGCGGCAGAATTCATTCTTTCCTTTAGATATTCCAATATATTAGTAATTTTATTTTAATTACTAATTAGACAGTTTGACTAAACAGTTAATTAGACTAACAGCAGAAAATAACTTTGTACGGTATTTATAATAAAAATAAATATGTTCGGATTACGAAATGTTACTAACACTAACGGTTTCATTGTTGAATACTCTGTACTTCAGTATTCATCAAACTACGACAAACTGGACACATCATGTTTAGTAAGCTTTGTAGTTATTTCCTGAACAGGGCTGTCAAATTTTCGATTTTAAAAGTTCATATGTTACCTCCCTTCAAGGAAAATCAGATGGTATTATTATACCCAGCATGCAAATAAATAGCTTTAATTGCGTCTAACTCAAAAACGTCCAAACAAAACCAGAATGTAATTTTATGAAATACAGGAAAATAAATCGAATCAGTTAACAAATACTCTATAGTTTTAATAAATAAGAGACCTAAAAAATGTGATCGTTCAAACCCCAACAACTACCGCCCAATCGCTGTAACCTCAGTGTTGTTCAAAATCATGGAACGCATCATCAATGTCCAACTAATGCGTCAACTCGAACATCACCCGCTTATCCATGATCGACAATATGACTTTCGACCGAGCTGGTCAACGGGAGACCTTTTATTGTATAAATTGCACGGCTAGGGGAAAGCGATTGGCAAGCATGGCTAGGCGCTGACTATTAGTTTGGATATAGCCAAAACTTTCGACAGAGTCTAGCACTGTGGACTTCTCTCCAAACTCCCGTCGTACGGACTCTCCCACAACCTCTGCCCTTGGATCTCTAACTTTATGCATGAGCTCAGATTTTGTGTCCTTGTTGATGGACACTATTCGCAGTTTATGCCTGTAAATGCTGAAATTCCTCAAGGGTTTATTCTGTCACCCACGTTGTTTCTTCTGCATATCAACGATACGGTAACTCTCGGACGCATTCATTACTACGCAGACGATAGCATGGTTCATGGGTGCTATATCAGTTAGCCCGGCAGTGGTCGGGGAGACACAGAAAGGAGACGTAAGAAACTTGTTATTAAACTTAACCAAGTCTTGACCCGCATATCCACATGAGGAACATGTAACTAGGATGAGTTCAATGCCAAGAAAACCCAGGGATGTGCCTTACCTTACCTTAAAAAAATCCTCTTTTTTACCCAACTCTACTCTTCAGATCACCCAACTTTCAATGCGTGGCAGCCTAAATATTCTGAGAATGGATATTCGGAGCGACCTAAGCCTCAAGGACCTTATCGAGAATTTCATCTCTACAACATCTCGGAGACTATGTTGACACTATGTTGCGCAACATAAAAACAATCATTGATGACTAAATTGGGCATTTAAAATATTAATAATTAAAAATAAAAATCAATGTATAGTCAAAATATGGGATGTGTTTAATAATAATCTGTTGACAACTATACTAATATGGCTGCCAGGCCCTGACGCCCGATTTTCAATTCCCAGTGCGTTTTGCACTCCATTATTCACATCCTATTTATACGCGACAACGCGAAACTCAGCCGCGAGCCAGAATATTACGCTTGTTGCGTGAATCCCTCCAATTTAAGCGTTTACATTGAGTACTTCATACTTTGAAAATGTATTTCAACGTTTTAAAACATAGGCTACTATAGATTTTTAAAACATTATAGTTTTTATTTATTTATTTATACTTTATGCATGCAAAGGTGAACTTGATGCCAAAGGCATTCTCTATCAGTCAACCTTAAGGTGATAGAGAGATAAAAGATGGTAGGTGTAAAGCAATAAAACGAATGAAAGAAATAAAAACTAATACAATACTTAGAGAAATTATTATATATAAAAATATATACTATGTATTTGTATGCACATATACGGAAATATAGTAATAAACTATTTAATTGTATTTATAAATACCAAAATAATAAATACAAATAAATACTTATGTTAATACTTATAAAAAATAGTGAAAGAGTTTGTTTAACTGATTCTGCTAAATTTAATTGATTTCTAGTAGTTTAGCACAATTTCACCTGATATTAAATGACAATTGAGATCAGGATGAAAAAATACTAAACTTAGTGGCAGCCTGGGGTGGCAAATGTAGCTGCAAGCACATACTTTTACCTACAAGCACCTGCTTTGAAACTGATATTTAACTAAAGGATGATAATTAGCCAAGTGGGCGTTATGAAACGCTCTGCCACCATGCTATGATTTCATTATAACATTTTCCTTCACTGAATTCTCAGACTCGAAGAATATCAATCCAAGTTGATCAAGGTGTCCGTATATGTTATCATTAGGTCAATTGCCTTATTGCATCATTATTAAATTTTGCTGTTAAAAAACTTAAGTTTACTAATTCAATACTACTAATCGAAAAATTCGTATAAGTACCCAGTACAAAAAATTATAATATT
This sequence comes from Actias luna, assembly GCA_039707435.1. Classification (NCBI taxonomy): domain Eukaryota; kingdom Metazoa; phylum Arthropoda; class Insecta; order Lepidoptera; family Saturniidae; genus Actias; species Actias luna. The sequence goes on along the minus strand of JAZHAC010000002.1, from coordinate 6,224,183 downwards.
ATCATTTGTGGGGATTAAAAGGAGACGAACTTCTTACCAATCTATGGATTCATCATGTATTTGCCGGTTCCATCGTGGGGCAGGGAACGAAACTTCGAGCAGTTCCCGAGACTTGTGATACACGTCTACGTGTGATACGCGCCTCAACACTCACCTTCACTATCCGTGTCTTATTGCCCAACCAAATTTGGTAGAAGCCTGCTAGCGCAGCTTTAGAGACACATTCTAAAATAGAGAGTTAATTTTAATTTTACATCTTATCATAATGCTCTTTTCTTATCAAACCAACACATTTTTGTATAAAGTATAGTTTTTTTTTATTTTAAATTAAGCTAATTCTACGCTTAAACGTAAATGAATACTGAGACAAAATTTAATCAAACATACCTACAAAACATTGAACGTTATTGCGATTATAAAAGATGTAGGCGTTACCGCAACATGTTAGAGAGACATCTATTTCACATTAATTATACATCAAGAGTAAATAGTGGCCTAAAATTGCGGTTCAAATAATACTTACTTTCAGTATTAATATTGTAGTCTTTGATACTTACCATGTATATTAATTACCGCTATTTAGAGTACGATCTTCACACTATCTCGTAAGTTGAATTTTAAAAAGTATGGCAAGACTTGAATCTTAACACATATACATGATATGTATTGACTGTCTTATTAACGTTCAAGCCAAAGAACTAAATATAAAAATTAGAAATATTGAGATAGTGTTCCATTTATATAAGAATTCATCAACTAAAAATATATATGCGAGTAGAGTAGACTTTTATGGGAAATAATATGTTTTGTTTCAGACTTTAAATACTTTTGAAGCAATAATAGCTCAGTTGGTGGTGTATTTAGAATGCCGCGTCAGTAGACGTGAGTTCGAGTCCACCTGCAATGAGTTTGAACTTTCAGTGAAGGAAATCATCTTGACAAAACCATGGAATGGTGATAGAGTTATTTGGCTAGCTACTACCCTCAAATTGAAAATTTGTCGCCAAATACCTATAGGTGTGTTCCGACAGTTAAACCCTATAAAACTTATAAACTATAAACATAAAATTCTATACCTAAAAATATAAATGGGAGTAGCAGAGTTTGTATGGGAGATCATATTTCTCGGTTCTGACTAAGTTTATTTATTTCTTTACATAATAGACTACGTGAGCAAACCCATGGGCGGAAAATTATTATGACATAATAAAATCTCTAACATTTAATAACTCTAATTTCTTATGAATTAACTAACCTTTCCTCTCTCTATTTCTTCTTTACACGTGAAATGCAAGATATAATTTTTTCACAAACCTACCACAAATCGAGATGAACACTTTCATCTTTCACTCAATGCCGTATTAGTTTGTAAATTATCGATACTTACTCAATATACGCAAAAACTTATATATTTACTTGAATTTACTGTCATGGGTTTATTTATAAACTGACTTTTACGTTTTAAAATCTCCACCTTGAAAGTAAAAACACGGTTACAATTTTTATACAAAATTAGTGGTAAGTCTAAGCTGTTCTATTTCCATCGGCAATGACCTGATTATTTATCGACCACCGTTGTGGTAGGTCGTGAAGTTTACCGTATAACTTATATAAAGAGAAGCTCGCGTGATCAAACCACATATACAACCACAACAGGTATTATTACTCTTTAAACAAAGTACCTAAGTAAATTGCTATTAACATATCAGAAAATGTACGAAAGCATCCACCTATTTACTTACCTAGAACGACAGAATGGTAATTATTTTGTTATACAAACTTCGAATTAAAAATAATAACTGGACCAACAGAAACTATAGTCATAAAATATAAATAGAATTATTAAGTATGTATGTATTCCACCTGTACCAGCTGTGCCTCCGACTTCGTTCGCGTGGAACTGAAAATAACATAGTAGAACATGAATTCGGTACCCTAAAAACTGACTACTATTATAGTTTTCCAGTAGTTATAGTATGTACACAGTGAATGTATTTTGTTTCTATCACGTCTTGTTTTTAAGGTACATACCGATAACCTTTTTTTAAACAACCCACATATTGTCCATGTTAATAAATGTAATGGCTAGATAACCTATTGAGAAAATAGGTTAATTCCCGTTTAGTATCTGTGAGATTACCTGTTTATAAGTTTAATAGTATAGTTTTCAAGATAAATACAAAAAAAAATAGTCGCCACCAATGCAAAAGTTCACCAAACATGTTTTGATACGTGCGTGGACAGTACATTCTTAAGTCTGAAGTAAAAATATATCTGAAAAGGTACATATGTACTGCGTATTTTCTATATTTTGGACGTACTGCACAAACAACATATTTGATCAAACACTAGATCACGAAGGACTATGGGCATGAACATCACTAATAGCCGTGATCAACGGTTTTTTAGGAAATCATACAGCCGAGAATGCAGAACTCTTGATGAACGATTTGTTAAAGGCGTACAAAATGATAGGTTGCCGGACGTTTAAAATTTACTTCCTCCATTCTCATTTCGTTTTTCTCTTTAAATCTTGGAGTAGTGAGTGATGAACAAGAGGAACGATTTTGTCAGGATGTAAAAAGTCTTGAAGAACGCTTTCAAGGTCGTTGGAACGCAGCTATGTTGGAAGATTGACTTATAATCTTATAGATATTATAAACTTATTCATTGACTTATAAAACGAAGAGGACCTCCCTAACCTAAGGAAAAAGTTAAATATTTTTAATTTTTTGTGTACAATATAAACTTTTTACCAGCTATTTTATATTTTATTGTGTGAAAATGTATTTACCAAGTTTAGTTGTTTGTATTTTTCAAGTTATTTATAAATTTAATAAAACTACGTGTACACTGCATTATTCCTTACAATTTTTTTACTTAAAATTATTAATGGCGTACCTAAAAAACTGTATGTGATAGAAAAAAAGTACTTATGTGTTCTTAATTAGTGATGTGTATGAACAAATAAACAGGAAAAATTAAAATGGGTACTTCATTTTTATTTATTTGTAACGCAGTGTAATTATTGCTCATTTTTGTAACTTTTTCAATACAGCTTAGCTTCTAATGGTGGTAGCGTTATGTTAGACAGTCAAAAGCCTCTCTCAATGATTTCTCTATGAAATACAAAAGAGTTTTTCATATCGGATTAGTATTTTCTAAGAGTAGCGCGATGTAACAAACAACATTTTTCTACTTTATAATATTATTATAGATATGTACATACTTACGTAGTTAACAGCAGTCTAGAAAATACATCTATCGCTGCCCATTGAAAGCAGTGCAAGGGGCGACCTATTTAATAATTGCAAAGCTAGACGCGTCCACTGATGCGTTCATGTGTACAGTACACTCTATGCGCTTCACTATACTTGTCTGTTAACTGTCTCATAAACTGAATTATGTAGTCGATGCCTTTGTTAATGTTATCGATGTAATATTAATCGGCCAGTTGGTGGAGTTAATAACATCCTTTGTTGTAAATCTGTTCATCTATAGATTGATCAAATGGTTTTTTTTTCTTGTACCCAAATTAACGGATTTTATTCATAAACTTTTTAACATTGCAAATTGTTTTAATATCTCTAAATTCCATTAGCAATTATATTTTTGTTTTTATTATTGTAAGTAAAACTCCAAATGTTTCAACTAAACTTATATCACTGAGTTCACCAATTCATTGAATTGACCAGATTTTAATGCACTTAAGAATAATTCTGTGGTGGCTAATAAGATTTTTACTGCGTTCAGCCTCAATTTTTTTGTTATGTGTTAACTGGCACATAAGTTGTGTTTTGGAAATATTGATATGATGTATGTCAAAGAAATTTAAATTAATTAGTAAGAACAGATATAGGTGTCAAGACGCTTGGTAAATATATATACTGAAAATTATATGGGTCGAGGTGTGTTTTCATTATTATAGGATTTATACAAAGCTCATAAAATATCCTATAATTATATAAATATTTACATTAAATAACTGCGGGACATCTCTTTACAATTAATACCGTTGTGTTGTCCTTTCTGATGCATATAAATCCGACAACACAATGTCATTTCACTGCGACTGCCATTTCCCCGTCGTCATTCACATGTCAACGCAGTTGACAAGCGTTGACAGAGAACACGTGGTATTGTCATATCAGTTTTACTTTTATTAAAAACTCCAATCCAGTAGAGATTAATTCACATTTTAATATTTAATTAGCCTTCAACAGGTTTAATTTTACTATAATAAACGCAATTAGAACAAATTACGAGCAATGGAAACTTGTTAAATATTAATTTCCGTTAACATTTTTATGGAAATAATAATAAACAATATCTTTAAATTATATTTCTAATTTAATAAACAATTGAATCGTTATTGTCAATGTTGTACTATTAATAAAACATTTAATAATAAGTAGCAATTTTTTTTAATTGCAATCTTAATAATTTGGTTATATTCGTTTTTATGTACCGACATTCAAATCTATCATACGCAGCCTCCTAATCCCTTCGACCATATACATTTTCTAGTTATTATACGCTTTGCCAATAATATTTACTAACTAATACTAATAACATTTTACTTTGATTTGTCAGCAATAAATAAGTAAGATCTTAGTGATTGCACGTTCGAACAAAACGAATGTATTCTTTTCACAAAAACACGCCAAGCACACTGTAGCCAATGTTAAGAACAGTATAATTCAAGAAAAATGACGACCATTGAAGGAAATGCTCTAGGTCGCAAGTACTGGGTCGAAAAGTCCTTCGTATTGAATTGTTTGTGCTTGTTGGGTTTTGGCATTACCTTGTCCATATCAAATATATTTTGTGCAGACCGAAACCATAACAGCGACCAACAATAGATTCTAGGTCGCCTCTGGTTTTTAATGTACGGTATTTGGATAAAGAAACATCTTTAAAAGAACCTCGACACTCTATTTTCACCAATTATTCGTTACCTCGTTAAATACGATAGTACGACTGAACGCGAAGCTATTCATTTGCCCCTTTTCTCACACCGACTTCAATTACCTAACTTTGCCATTTCGAAAGCAAGTTAAAATTGGCATTGGACGATTCTGTCTGAAATTTTTAACGTCTGTGTCGATTTTAGTGGCAACGAATTTAGACACGAATCGGTGCTTTGTTCTTTATTGGCCATTCAATTTAGCTAGAATGATTTTGTTAGTAGAACGACTTTTTACTGTTTATGTAAACCATTACAAATGGACAACGAATAAAGATTTAGTACCGATGTATGTAATTTTTCACAGCATATATTTAAGGTTTTATAACATTAGAACTTTTATTTATTTATGTAGTATAATTATTTTTATTATTATACCTTATAGATTTAGCGTCACGACCTTAATCTCACCTGATGTTAGGTGTGGCCCAAATGGTGGACACTCTATAAACCTACTAGAGGAACGGGCTCGCAAGTGCAACTGGAAACACTTATAAAGTGTTTGGTAGCAGATTTTCAACTTAAAGGTGGTAGCTAGCCAGTTGGGCAATAGAATAAGCTCAAGCTCATTGCAAGGATTCAAAGTCATCCGATCGAGCCATCATCATGTCAACTTCATAAATAATATAATATTAAAGATAAAAAAAGCAATTTCTACAATATAAAATATTTATATTCATAACAATAATAGTAATAGTAATTTTAACTCCTGATTCCTAAGAATATTGCTATGAATAATTTTCGAGGGTTAAAAAATGCTTATATTCAGATTATATTTTATAATTTCACCATCATATCGAAACATAATACTCGTTTACAGCATCTATTAGATTTCATTATTTAGGAAGTAAATATAGTAGGTATATGGAAAATTTTACCAACAAAGATTTCTGTAATAAAAATATTTTAAGTTCTATCAAAAAAACCTAATCAATAATTATTTATTGTGGTTGCTGGCTATGAAGCCACTAAGTAAGAATAGTAGTATTATAAATATTTTATAATTAAACTAATAGAATTAGAATAAAATTACCATTAAAAATACATTTAATTTAACAATAACAATATTCCTTTGTAAACTTTTTTATAGTTTTAAGTTTCATACCAGAACTGATTCCTTTTAACTTCCTTTACTTGCTATAATTGTCATCGCTAAATAATACATATAAAAGTTATATCTTTTATAACAAATCAGTTTTTCGTGTCACAACAGTTCAAAGCTCAAAGAGTGTTCCCCCTAAATGATTTTGGACAATAGCAGTTCAATCGTATACTAAACACGTGTCAAATTTTGACATACCTTTTAACATATAAAGGCAACATAAAAACTGGGCAAATTAACATTGTTGTATTAGAGTTCCGTTGGTTAATATTTATTTTATTGTTATTTTTTTATATCTGTTACTTATAAATTTAGTTATGAACATTGTAATATTTGGCGTTCTTAAATTAAGCGCAGGAATACTTAAAAGTTAAAGTTTATCAAGCGGATCCTATTTTATTTTAGTTAAAACATTAAACGTAGGTATATATTTAGAGCTTATTTATATCTTATTTTTCCCTCAAGTACTCCTCAAAAGCAGTTTCCTTACTGAAACTATTTGAGTAGTTTGTATAGTAACTATTTGTGATTTTTTATTTATTTCTACCTTACTATGTATTTAGCTTTACATTACAAGTAGATGACGAATTCTGTTTTTGAACCGTTTCAATTCTCTTTTACGGAACACTAAATCTAATATAAAGTCAAAACGGGGACATGATGCAGCCCGCTTCTTGTCTGACCATCCTGCAGACGTCACTGGGGTGATATATCCAATGGCGTAAAAAATGGATTTAAACCCATCCATGATAATCGTAGCGTGAAATATAGGAATAACGTTAAGTCCTTGTCAGTTGGCCCCTGCTGATTGCTACGGAGGGATTTCGGCGGATAGCTCTAATGCGATTAGTCTTGTATTGTTACTCCTGTGTTTTGTATACTCGGAATAGATACAGATATACATTAGGATGATTAAAAAAACTTTTTGCTCTCGGAATAACGCTCAAAAATTCAATTTAGGTGTAAAAATCAGCCTATGAAGTGATGGGCTCTTAATTTTTAGATTAACATCCTTCGAATCGCACTTTTCGATTTTTCATAAGAATAACAGGAAAAATCATTTTCTTTCTTCAGATTTTTGTAATTAACAACGGTAGGTGTAGAGTATTTATTTTTTGAATCTACAAAAATACGCCAAGAACTTTACTGTACGACCCGTTGTTCATCAGTTACGAAAATCAGAAGAAACAAAAAAACCTATGTTATACTTATGGGAAATTGAAAAGAGCGATGTGGGGTATCTTAATATTGAAATTAAGAGCTCAACTCTTCTCAGGCTCATTTTCATATCCAAATGAAACTTTAAGTGATACCGATTTTTTTTTATATTCGTGTATATGCGAAACTTATATGAAATTCTTTACACGATACAGCTTAAAACGTAACTACACATTCCGCGCTTTCTATTCTCTGCTATTTATTATCACTTTAGTTTTCATTGAAAGTTTAAAACGAAGCCCAAATTCGTCACGCACTTCGCTTATTAGAGTTGTAGAACCAAGGGTATTTATATAACTCCGTAGCCCTATAGGAAACTTTTAGATATTTGTGATAATAAATATTAGAAACCGTAACCCCACCATATATTGCGTCGTCGGAACGGAGACGGCGAACTACCCAATACTAAAAGTGACTTGTTCAATGAATAATCATCTAGAATTAACTTAAGATTATATTTTAGTAAATGTTCAAATTGTATCTAACTTGATATCAAAACATAGATCTTTAAATATCTTATATTCATACCTAAAATTATCAAAAACTAGCCGATTTGTAATATATTTTTATATTCATATCCATAACTGAAATATTCTTGAGATATACAAAGCCCGACCCGAATTTTTATCCCTGTATTCAGATTGTGAATCTACTTTTTTTAGTGAGTAACTCGCTGACACATATGCAAATTCAATTTATTTTTGATATTTGTACATAGAATTTAAAATAACAAAGCTTCTTTTAAATTTTCATGTGTCTCAAAATGATGTTACGAGTCTGAAATGTACTGAAATATTTCCAATAAAGTATTCGAAAACCAAATTAAATTAATATATAACCACGTCTTTGGCAAAATATAACATATATAACAATCTTTGCTTACAAGTTGAGAAATCTAATATAAGTTTATGTTGCCTAAGTCCAGTATTGCATATATCCGTGAATATTCATGAGCCACGGGAACTTGTCGGGACGTAGGACATAACAGCCTTCGCTCGAATAATTCAGCTTTGAAGTTGTAGAAAATATTGATTGATATATATCAAAGGTTTTTAACACTATGTAACAACACTTTAAAAAGGTAAGGTAACTACTTTAACCTAAACTTTATTCGTATCTATTTTTGAAATTAAATTTAGTAATACACGTGTTCTATTCAAAGTGATAAATTATAGAACCCACCCAAAATATTTTGTAGTGTCTATATTAATTTTATAAAACGAAAAGAAATATTTGTTTGTTTGAACGCGCTAATCTTAGGCAGTACCAGTCGGTCAAAGTTCTTTTCTTAGAGTAATCATCGATGATTTGACAATTGTTTATATAACATTACGCTACCACTAAGAGGAGTAAAACTGTACTGACAAAAGTTACAAACACGAACAAAAATTATTAAATCATTTTATTCAGCTAGTCATTTTATATAGGAAATATTGTACTAGGCCAGCATCACGGTTCTATCACCCTTGTCTCAGCAGTTGGATGAGTTTATATTATTGTTATTATCCTTCACAGCATTATAAAGATTGTAATAATATATTCAGCAACTAATAATAATATATATGGCAACTTGCAAAGCAATAATTTACATAGAGAGATTATCGCTTCCCTGTCACAGCATCCAAGTTTGTGTAGTCAAAGTCCGACATTGCTCATGCACTAATGCATATTAATGAGCCACTGAGACTTGTAGGAACCTATTAGATCTTTGACTTAGTTTTAGTCAATCAGTTTACAGTTTTTTTAGATTGTATTACTTGTGCCTGTGTACTAATATAAATGTTGTAAGTAATGTTATGACCAAATTCATATTAGTACCTACTTATCTATTAAGATGATTGACACCTATGGACTGGTCAATATTTCATCGGTGGTTTTAGTTATTCTTGAGGCATGCATGTCTTTCGACATGTAAATATACATACTACATTGGTTTATTCTGAAACAGCAAAATATAAGAAAATCTCTTTGACGGTATTATGACCACGTATCATACACTTCTAGTTGTCTAGTACAGATCTCTACCACCCTCTTTTATTACTTTACATACTAATGGTGGAATTTATAATGTGCCGCTTATTAAAGATTGCTATATATTCTAAATTTCTTAGAAAATAAAAATTAACACTTCTTTTTAAGAGGCGCCGAAAAAATGCCGCCTTTGAAAATTTGATGTCGTAGACTATAGCCTACCTACAAATTTGCCACTGGTCCATACATAAGCTGCTCTAGAAAAGTGATCATTAACCCAGCCATTATAACGATTGTAACGCTTTTTGTATGGTGGTAGTTTTATTTATCCTTACTTAATATTATAAATGCGAACCTGAGTTTGTTTGTTTCTTACTCTTTCACGCTTAGACCGCTAAATCGATTGTGATGTGATGAATTTTATTATATAGATAAATGGGGCCGTGGATGGTGACTATTTTTTCTCGCAAAAACTTATAAGAAGTGGGATAAAGAGATGGAAAATCTTTGTATGGAACTTTTTATTGTGTCATCTGGTGTGTTTGACAAAATCAATAAGAAGGCGCAGACAAAAGTTAGTTTATTTAAAACTATGGAAAACACAACAATTGACAGAGAGATACAGAATAAAATAAGAATAATAAAAACTTGGATACAAGACTGTAGCCCAAATACGTGTTAACACATTAATAACTTACACTTTGTAACAAAAATAAAAATGTATTCAAAGCAACATTAAATATTGAACATCGAAAAAAAAAAGTATCAGACACATTTGTCACATCTAATCATTATCACGCTAAAGTGCTGTGGAGCTGTGGATGAGAGTACCACACAGGACAATTATTTGACTTATCCATAAATAATTAGTACATTCATAAAGCAAAAATAATAATCCACATTAATTATAATAACATTATACCAAAAATTTAAAAATTATATTAGCAAGTCGTTCACACTTGACAACGTTTGAAATTTACAACATAAGCAAATTTCATAATCTATGCTAATATTATAAAGAGGAAAAATTTGTATATATGTTTGTAATGAACAAACTCAAGAACTACTGGACCGACTTCAAAATAATTAGAATTTATTTTGCATTAGAATGCTACATTACCCTAAGTAACATAGACTATAGTTTTTTTTTTTGAGATTAATTCAGTAAAATTTTAGTTCCTCGCGAACGGAGTCAAGGACACAGCTAGTAATAAATAAAAAAACATTATAGTCTGGTATTATTTCATCTGCTAAGCTTAATATAATTTTTGTGCAAACTACAAACAAAATACTGAGTTTTTGCGTCGAGTTTGAAATAATTAATAGTTTATTGCATTTTTAAGTGTGTACAGTGTCGTGGCTTGGCTAGGCTTAAAATATTATGTTTTATTCTTAAAGTAGCCAACAATATTGAGGAAAGGTAAATACATAAATAGAACGAAATAAGATTTCTAAATTTATGTTATAAGAACAATTGCTTTAACTGATTTTATTTATCAAATATTGAATTCAATATATTATCGTAGAAGTTATGTAAATGGGTGCGTTTTATAAACAAGCGTAAACTAAGAAATTAATTTTAACATATGTAAATTACAACTTGAGGTAGAGAGGTAAGGCACAAAAAATACTTTTAGAGTTTCTCCCTACATGGTGAAGCCTAACTGATAAAAGATCTTCACCTACATAAGATTGCGGCTAAATATTTTTGAGTACAGTTTTTAGAGCTTTTTGAAGAACGGGAAGTTCAATGTTAGTTAACTCGCTAAAGATACTTCTGCTATTATAAGCGTTCATAGGCTACAGTGACCATCAGGCGGAGGGCACCCCTGATCGCGCAACCTTAGTAGTATGAAAAAATAAAGAATGCAAAAGAACATCTTATCTCATTCTTTAATTAGCAACCTTCTTAATTAATTAGCAAATTTCAATAGTTCCCATTTCAGTTACACTACGTTAACCAGATTATGTAACGCTTTGACATAAACAACTTACAAAAGTGATTTTTCATTGACTTTTTTATCATTTTTATGTGCACTTTAGTTTCAAAGTCAACTAATTACTACATCTCCGGCTTAAAGGCGAACTGTAACCTTGTCGGAAGGTGGTGAATGCCGGCGAAACTATTTCATGCCTCATGAAATATTCAACGGACAAACAGTTGTCACGCCGCCAGTAACACTTGGCCCAGCCACCGGCCCGACTGAAAGCATGATCTCTACTAAGGTACACTAGGAGGAGTCATTTGTCACGGAGATTGAGATTTTATCAATAATTGCTTGTTTATGTTACAAGACATTTTTTTGTGATAATAGACAACTTAAAATTTATTTAAATTTAGATCTTACAAGAGCAAAAACTTATATTACTTATATCCTAGTGTTATAATAACTTTTTTCACGGTTAGCCTAGCGGTTAAAGCAGGTTACCTTACTACAACCGCCACACCGAAATGCTATAATCATAAAACATATCAGAAAATGTCATTTCATGTAAAAAAGAGTCATCATTTAGTGGTTGGTCAGACACCACATCGATCTATATAGTTACGAATTTTAAAATAAATTTTCAGAACAAAAATTGTGCTAATGAAACTCGAGCCTCTCGGTATTACCTTGATAGGTGATGGATTTTGTGTGACGGTGACTACTAGTCATCCAATATAACACATTAGTGTGGTACGCCCTGGAATCAGTGGATGGGCATCCAGTAATCAAACGGCCACCCCGTTTGATTACTGGAATTATTGAATTACGATCACAATAGTCATGGCGGTAACCACGTAACGGTGACTATTTTTTGGTTTATTGACTTCGACGGTCAGTTATATCAAGCTACAGAGACGCTTAAAATTCGACACAAGAACAATAAATACCAGAGGTTTTCCTGACATCTCGGTCGTCCACGTTGTTTTTTAATCATACTTTATTAACCATCACTTCTTTACCGGCATTTATCGCGTATTTGACCATAAACATTGCATTTTCTAATACCTACCTGGATAGTTTTCAAATTAAAATCTATTGCCAAGCAGTATATATGGATATCTTGAGAGGCCCCTGGGTCAGACACTTTAGATTAGCTCATCTTGAGCTGATCATCATTTATCATAACGTGGAGTTATATTCACACAATATTTTTTAAATTTAAAATAAACCTTTTATTAAGTCTACTAATTAACTACCTACTATGTATACTTTTTTAAATACTTTGTAATTTATTAGCGTTATAGCCACAATCTCACCTGATGTTTAATAAATGACGATATGGCTTAACGTCTGGACGTTAACCATAACATATTGGAGGGACTGACACTCAAGTGTAACTGCCGGAACACACTGTTTGCCGGCAGATTTTCAACCTAAATGTGGTAGTTAGCCAGATATACATTAGAAAAACCCTACTACCATCGTATTTCTTACGATGTTTTCCTTCACCGAAAGCTGAAGCTCAGGTATTTGAATTCATGTCAATTGACGCGGCAGCCTACACACTACCAACAAATCTATCATCGCTTCAATTGTATACTAATTATAACTAACTAATGATACATTAGCACGAATCTATCGACAAAGCACTCATACAAAAGGGGATCAGGATACATTGGTATCAATAAATGTCATCAAATTAAATCTGCATGTTGACTGCACAATGTTTTTAGTGCGCTCTATTCGTTAATGGATTGCACTAATTCGGATTGATGCATCCGAGTCAGCGCTGCATGTAACGGTACTGTAAATTGACATTGAAATTGGTAAAGTAGCAATAAATAACTATAGTTGACAGTGCCTTCTTTTATTTGTTACTAGATGTGAATCGCCATTTTAATCAGCTTTTCCTTTTTCTACTATTTTCCGCTTTTAGATAGACGACTCGTCTGCGCCATGACTAGTCCTTATCTAGCATACCTCCTGATCTATACTTATAAGTTAATAGCTCCGCTACAATAGCTAAAATGTGATGTTATTAGTCAAAATAAAGTAGCTGTAAAATGCAAAGAGTAGATTTCAAATCGATCTATAAACAAAATATATCTTGAGATCAATTTATTCTGGTATATCTTGTTTGCCTATCTGCAGGCTACTAAAAACCGATAAGCTTATTTTTACTTTTATAACTTCTATGTGAAATAAGTCGAAAAATATATATGTGGTATGTACCCGTAAAATAAATTCCACACAATCATCCAATTGATTTTAAGAATTCGATGTCGGATGTACATAAATTAGATAACACAATAAACATGTTAGGCATTATTAATAAATTTCTTCACATTTTCAAACTTTATTTTAAGTAAATAGTTATTATAATAATGGGTATTAAAACAAATGCTGCAACAACTTAGATACGTTTACTTGTGTGTTGTACAATAATCCTAGCTAGCAACTGCTATATGATGTAACACCTATAACTATACTTCAGTCCGTTACATTTTAGCATTAATTATTGCTTCATACACAAAAAGCATTTATATTCTTAGATTGATTTTAGTCTTATGTGCAGTAGTCTTATTACTTAAGTCGCCAAAAATAAAAATAACAATAATAATTGAATCATACAAACTGATTCACGCTTTAGCTACTCATTAAAAATGTATTTAATTAAAAGGTTATAGAGCTAAAAAACGTGCTTTCAACACTTTAGTATACTTTTCTTAGGTACCTAGTAACATTATTGGTCTTATTGCAATAGATAGTGTAAGCGTAACGAAATTCTGAACCGCAAGTTACGAATTTAACGAAGTAATAAATAAGAGTGAAGGAAGTTGTATAGTTAAAAATCTCAGAAAGTCGTTACAGTTGTTTACGAGTTTGATACACGACGGACCCAGTGTACGGAGATATAAGCGGATTATATTTAATATTTGAACAGAAAGTGTTAGTAGCAAACCTTTCTTTGGTATTCTATATACGGGAATTAATCTTTATGTAAATAATAATAAACAAGATATAACGTTTTAATTTATATGTAACCTAAGTTAATAAAGGCTTAATAAAAAAGGACATAAATTAAAGAAATCTATTAAAATTCAAAATTAATGAAAGAATAAGAAAACTTGAATTAACATTATTCTTTTTGAATCCTAATTTATTAAGAAAGTTTTTCTTTCATATAAATTTCCTCCTTTATTAACATCCCTTAAATGCAATCTTAATTGAGTATATATATAGTTCTACAGTATTCATTCAGTATTGTTCCATCCATTCAATAATATAAAAAAACATTAAAATAGTAAAATAACTCAACCGAGATATATCTATGCTCTTTCTGTACACTCTCATAAAATATTAACATACGGCACACGCAATAGAAGAAGTACATTCACATTTAAACAAATAAGGTACTCCCAAAAAATGTCACGTCTTTAATAAAAATGCAAATAAAAACAATACGCTAGTCATTATGTTGTCAGTCATATCGTAAAACTTTTGTGACGTCACCCACCCTTATAATTCGTCGAGCGTAATATAAAGAACATATTTGAACTTGTAAGCGACTAATATATTATGACTGGCTTTTTATTGGAATACTTCAGCTCTTAGTTCTACTATTTAGAAATCAGTAAAGATTTCTAGGGTGTGAAAGGGTACAATTTCCAGTCTAATACACATTTATTGTCGCTAATTTGAATAAGTTCAAAACGACAGAGAAAATCGATGACTAGCTCCTTTATTGTCTTTGCAAATTAGTAAAGTTATAAGAAAATGTAATTTGAGTATGGATATAGCTCGAAATTAAATTAAAATCGCTTCAAAAATATTTGTTTTTACTTCGATATATAGTACAGGATGTATATAATCAGTGTACAAAATTGAATTGATGTCAAATATTTTTTTTTTTAAACATTGCCGTTTTCTCACAATTTCTGATGTTATTATTAACAACTTTTATAGCCTTACAATTGAAAAATGAGACAAATTTCCAGTGTACGAATTCCTTAATAATACGTCAAGCCGTTTTTCAGTTAACAACCATTTTTAATGTAATATTCTAATCAGCGTCTTATATTATCGATGTTGATCGTAAAATTTTGAAATATATGAACATACAGTACTATAAATTTATCAACATAAATATTTGTCTTCAATTATAGTATAAATATTTTTCGACCTAAATATATTTTATACAAAGCCGTACGTTAGAAGTTCATTATAAAATTCTATATAGGTACTGTATACGATTTTCGCGTCACATTTTCTTAGAAATGTAATCATGTAGATGTATCGTCGACGTACATCGACAGTGTACCTACACCGCAATATTATCGAGATTCCCAAGTAAAGTTATTGAAACGTCGCCAAATCCACTTAGTTTTATGACTTGGAAAATGCGTTACGGTTCCATATGCGTAACGGAGGGCGCGTGCGATTGTTAACATTTCCTTGTTTCAGTTTAGCTTGCTTTTATAAGCTATAATATTTCTTGAGCTTAATACTTTATTACTATATGTTAATATTAGAAAGCAGAAAAGTTTGTTTATTTGTCTGTTTGTTCGAATGTGCTAATCTTAGAACCCAAAAATTCTATTTTAAAAATTCTAATTATGTCCTTTCTAAATTCTCATTTCTAAAACTATTTTTGTTTTTAACTGAGCAAACATTGACGAAGTGTTTATAGGCTATTTAAATCACAATAGGATATACAATAAATAAATATATAAATACAATAGGACACACGATAGGAGCAAAGCTGTATTGAAAAAAGTGACAAAAAAACGGCAATAGTTATTAAATAATTTTTAAATTCTGTCGAAAGAAGTTCACTGCTAATAATACTATAGTTGAAAAAATAAACATAGCTTTAATGGAATTCGACAATAACTTAATACAATAAATTGCAGTAATTATTCTTCCAATCTCAATTGAAAGTACCTACATATGGTTGCAACGTTACTAGTTTGATTGTAATACTCACGGAGTGTAGAATATAGATACTCTAAATTTCATATTAATAAATTAATTTCAGAAACGATGATAGCTCAGTGGTTGTGTGTACGACTTTGCGTCAAGGGACGTGAGTTCGAATCCAAACACCTACAATGAGCTTGAGCTTTCGGTGAAGGAAAACATCGTGAGCAAACCATAGCATGATGTTAAGGCTTTTTCTAAAGCCCGCCTGGTTAGCAACTGCCCTCAAATGAAAATCTGCGCAAATACCAATAGGTGTGTTCCACAGCTGCACTTGAGACCCAGTTCCTCCACAGGTTTAGCGTGTCTATCAGCTTGAGCCGTATCATCACTTAAGATCAGGTGAGATTATGGCCATAACGCTAAAACCTCAACTATAACTAAAAAAAGCCGATAGGTAATTCGTAGCGTTTTCGGACACTGTCTCGACCGAAATGTGTTTGAATTCCTGCCATGAGCTTGTGTTCTCTATGAAGGGAAACATCATTATGATGTCAATGTGGTTATAGGGCATTTTGTAATAATTGCTTGGCTACCTTGCACACTAATTTTAAACATTTTTAGCGAAATACCTGTAGTTGCTGTCCCACATCACTTGATAACCAACTTCACACTAATCTTGATATGTTTAAAATCTTAATTATGCCAATTTGGTTTTACTTATAAGTTCTACAAATATTAAGTGGCGAGGTTTACATTTAACTTTTTTTATATATAATGATTTCTATTATATATGGGTTTGTAAATGACGGAAGGTTGTTATATTACACTGTTGAATGATCCTAGGAGTCATAAGCTAGCTTACTTTTTAATAATGTACGTCTTAGTACGAATGTCTTATATCTTTGTAACAAATAATGTTACGAGTAAGTCGCTTACTTAGTAATAATTTAAGTTTTAAATTATTTCGCGAAAATAAATATGTAAATAATGCAGAATTGTAAAACATAAGCCTACAGACCAATTATAATAATCATACGAATGATTATTTCAATAAAAAGTTATTCCTTTGTTAACATAAAAGAAATTCGTTTACTTGAAATTTCCAGAACACTTGGTAAAATAATTCATTTCTAGATGTTTCATTTCAACATTTTCATCATAAGGAAGTCATATGGTATTTTTATTTTCGTGGAAATTTTCCCTTTAACAGAAATATACTCCATCTCGACGTGTTTCAGAGACGAGCAGAGTTTATGTCCTCGAGTGATTTTATTATACGGTTGGATAACAAAAGCATTGTTAATGAGAGGAAACGATACGTTTCTCTTTTGACTCCAAAAGATAACTTGACTAATGATAAGACAGCTTTGAAAAAGCGCTTAAACCTGTTATCGAATTTGGCGAGCATTGATTTATTTTTGAAGCTAAACGAAAATCTGTGTAGATTTTTTGTCGGTGCTCAATATGAGTAGAAGTTCCCGTCTAATGTTCCAGAAATCACATTTTAGCTAGTTCCCCTTTAGAAAAACTGCGACGACGCAAATGGGTAAATTTGGTAGGTGAACAAATCTGCTCGCGGATCTGAGTTTTTTCGTAATGTTCGATAAGTCGAACGACATGAAACTTGAAGTTATTTTAGCCACAGCTATAGCCATAGTATGTATATATTATTACTAGCTGTGCCTATGACTTCGTCCGCGTGGAAATAAAAATTCTTTAATATTTTTTCCCGTTACTGTAACTTTAGTCAATACAACTTTACTGATATTGACGGTAGCGTGATGTTAAATATCATAAAGCCGTCCTTAATTATTACTCTATCAAATTCAAAATTAATTTTTGAAATCCGACTGGTAGTTCCTAAGATTAGCGCGTACAAACAAACAAAACTTATCTGCCTTATAATAACTACTAATATAGGTTGGAAGGGTGGTCGCTGTCTCTGGTCTCTGGCAATATGGTAGTTTGAAGTGTAGCGTTGTTGCATTTTAATAGGTAGTGTTGGGTGATTATCTCTCGATGAGTCTTGTCACACGCCCCTCTCGACTTAGCCTAAGCTCAGATAATTCGTTTACGTGTTATGATGAGGAAGTTCGTAGGAAATAGAGCTTTAAACATCACGTTAATGAAACAAAAGTATGTATATATTCTTTTTTATATAACTTCTGCTTATATAGGCATCATTCTGATGTCAAGTGTGATATGTACACTTCAACCGTAGCTTCAACAAATTTATTTGTAATTATAAATTAAAGTATTGTGTTTATAGGTTATTATTTTTAAATCGCTTACGCAAAATAATCAACTATAAAACACAAAATGTTTCCACAATTAAACAATATCAAGCTAATAAATAAGATTATAAATGAATAATCTCATATGACTGTTCAATATCCAATCACCATGGTTATGCTTTAATATACCGCAAAGTGGATACCATTAAAATTAAGCTAACCCAATAATCAAATTCGAAATTTTGTTAATATCAGAACATTAGAATTGTTCGAAACTTAACGAAATTACTAAAAGATTATTCAATCGATTCAAATACTTTCGATAATCTTCTCTTAACGATCAAAGCGTTCGTAATGCAACTTTTCGAAATTAACTCCTACTTTGTGGTATTAGGTATTCACTTACATTTTAAATGGAATCCATTTTAGAACTAAATTATTAAAAAAATCTTGTATAGTCATTCCGTAACATAAACACTAGAAAGCCATAAACCTTCATGAAAAGAAAAAATAAGTAAAGAAATTATTGAAAATGTTCCTTGAGCAAATAATATTACCCTTTTCTTAAAATATATAAAAAGATACTTGCACTGTAAAGTGATGGAACAGTACTGCATACTAAGCATAGCACAATGCAGAGACAGTGATGAATATAGGTAAATCAACATTCTATCAGGGTTGTCACTAACATGCCCGCCTGAAAACTTTTCATCAATGTACGTCTATTGGGATGATTGTGAATAATGGCAAAGCAAAAGAGTATCCACAGTAAGAGGTTTATAACTACGTACATGGTATTGGCACTCTGTCGGGTACAGATCCTTACCAACCACGATTAATTGCTGTATATGCACCAGTTGACGTTGGAGTGCAACACGTCTTAGCCCGCCCTCTATGCCGGCTGATTCACCTAGTGCATGGTGATTGTAATACAGTCGGACACAGTTGTCCTGTCAAACCATCATATAAGCATTAAAAATTATATGGATATTATGTATAAAATCCGTTTGCATTAGAATTTACATTCCATTCAATATATATTTCTACAAATCTATATTAATAATGTAAAGCGGAAAAGTTTGTTTAACCAGTGTAAATTCCAAATTCATTTTTTCGATAATGTAATCATAGACGAAGACTTTGGGCTATATAAAATCGCAGTAATAATAATAACAGGAGCTAACCTGTATTGAAAAAAGTTAGAAAAACGGGAACATTTTATTACATAATTTTTAGTTTCACGCGAACGAAATCGCAGGAACAGCCATCTATTTTAGATGTAGAAAACCAACAACAAAGAATTATTAACGAATAAATCTCGAAAACCAAAGTTTTCTTGCTCACAAATTAAACTTTCGACTTTCGACCGATATTAAACTCCAAACACAAGACGTGAAAGCTAGAAATTGAACACAGCGAGAATGAATACTCGGTTTAATATCTAACGTTGTTTTTATATATAAAAATGATTTAAATATGGACATTATGTATTAAGATTATAAAGTAATACGTTATTAACTAAAATGGTCCGAGCACGTGTTTGTATATGTATATGTGATGATGTATATGATTTTCATATTTAAGCTTGGTGTTTTAGCTTTTTCATAAAAGAGCCCTAATTTGAACATTTTTGTATATTTTACTTTGGAACGTTTTTTTAGAACGAACCTTAATCGAAAAAAATGATTATTATCACACTTATTAATTCTAAATTTCACCGTATAGACTTCGAATTAAAGCATATTATACTGTTGCCTTTGTTTTCTATTTGTAATAAATATTGTAATAGCCCCATATAATATTTTATATTTTATTTTAGTCAATTTTGTAGTTATAAAAACAGTTTAAGGAAATAAATTACAATATGTTCTTCATCGTTGTATCGATACGTAACACTATATTTAGATTGGACAGTACATGGCTCTCAAGCAAATTTAATAAAAACTGAAAGAAATACTGGTTTTGAAACTTGAAAAATTAAAGTTCCATACATTAAGCTCGAGTTGTCGCAGCCTGCGCCAAAAACTTAACATTTTACTAATATTTTATTCCACGGAGCAAACTTAAAATCACGTCCTTACTCTTTCAATAATAGTTTTGTAGAAGTTAAATATATTTAAGTTTCTGAACTTTGAAGATCAATTCTCCGCGCTCTCTTGAATTCTTAACAATAGAAAGAGAAAGAAAGTTACAATAAATACAAAATATCACCTGAAACAACTATTTATAATTTTTGAGACACAGTACATGATAAAGTAGTGATTCAAGAAAATAATCGTTTTTAATAGTAATCGATGATGGTTCAGTGGTATAGTTTATAACGACATAGTTTTTTGAGTATGAGCTTGCTCTGAAAGAAAAAAAGTAATTAATGTTCTAGACCAGGGGTTCCCAATCTTATTCAGTTCGCGGCGCACTTACATGTTTACTATTGTGTCAAAGCGCCCTAATCTATGTAGCTGGTCGAAATAGATAGGTACAATGATACTTGTTTACACGGAGATAGGTACAAAACTTAAAACATCCACATTATGAATCCAATTTATTTATATGAACATAAAATTAACAGTTTCCGAGCACGAAGATAAGTATATAAATTAAATTGTTTATTTTATACTCGCGAACACTTAATTTGAGGTTTCGGAGAATGTTAAGGGCGCCATTCTTCGCTGTCTACGCCGCGGCGCACACGTTGGCAACCCCTGTTCTAGACATTTTCTAATGTCGGCATGATAAGCTCTACCGCTATTCAAAATCTATCACCATATACCTTTAGGCATTCGCTAGTAACTGAATTTACTGTCTATGAAAGCTTGTTATGTTATCATCAAGAGCCAAATGGTCTCTTAAAGTCAAATAAGTGGATGTTTTTCTGCTCGGCGTTCGGCCCAAGCGGACTGGTACCACCGTCCAGCCTATTTCTGCAGCTAAGTAGCAATGCGTTCCTGTGGAAGGACTGGATAGCCGTTTCCGTCCTCTACTCTCCTCTCCGTGTCGGTGGTTTCGGATGGTGCCCGGAACATGCGGTGCTAAAGTCCCGGTCGCCGCGATGGGCGTGAGGGGCTGACTCGGGGCACAGGGAGACCCGATGGGAACGGTCGCCGCCGCCGCCTGCCGGTCAGTTGGGGACCTGAACCCAAGGATTCTCTTTTAAAATTCCCTCCTTGGGAAGCTGTCCTACCAACCGGCGAAAATCCCATTGTACAGTCGCCGTGCCAGAGTGGGAGACTGGAGTGGATCCCGGCGTCTGTACATGGGGGGGCATCGGGGGCCCTTCCGTGCTTCGTGCCAGCTCCTCAAATAACCCACGTGCCCACCTCGCACCACGCTCCGCCTTTTATTCGGTTATCATTCTGAACTCACTGCACACATCCTTCTCCCTTCCTACTCTAATAAAATAAAATAAAAATATATGAAGAAGGCCAACAAAAAGAGCAGGAATTACTCGGCGGAGACTGCATCCACTTTTCAAGTGGACTTCTGCAATATCAGGGGTCTACATAGTAACCTCGACGCCGTCCATCACCACCTCGAGACGTCGCGGCCCGCTCTGCTCTTTTTAACGGAGACTCAAATATCTACCCCTGACGATACTTCGTACTTGAACTACCCCGGCTACGTACTAGAGCACTCATTCTTTCGTAAGGCCGGGGTGTGCGTTTTCGTTAGGGGTGATATCTGTTGTCGCCGCCTTCGGGGCCTCGAGCATCGGGACCTGTCGATCTTGTGGCTATGCGTAGATTATGGAGGTCGTACTCGGATCTACGCATGCCTTTACAGGTCTCATGCCAGTGAAGTGGGGTCTACTCACCTATTTGAGAACGTGCAAGTGGGGACTGACCTAATTCTTAAGCAGTACCCATCTGCGGAGGTGGTGGTCCTCGGCGACTTTAACGCTCACCATGTGGAGTGGTTGGGCTCCCGGACCACTGACCTCCCGGGTCGGACTGTTTATGAATTGGCCTTGGCTTATGGTCTCACACAACTGGTAACGCAACCCACTCGTGTTCCAGATGTTGAGACCCACGAGCCTTCATTGTTGGATCTTCTGCTGACTACACACCCTGACGGATACAGGGTGGTGGTCGATGCCCCTCTAGGGTCATCTGACCACTGCCTAGTGCGTTCGTCGGCCCCTGCTACTCTTCACGATCGCTCTTCAGCGACTGGATCTCGCAGGGTCTGGCGTTATGGGTCACCAGATTGGGATGGACTTCGTGAATTCTATGCGTCCTACCCATGAAGGCAGCTCTGTTTCTCTTCCGAAAATCCTGACGCTTGTGCGGACTGCATCAGGGACGTGGTGCTATTGGGGATGGACTTGTTCATCCCCAATACCAAAATACCAGTAGGGCGTCGTAGCCGGCCTTGGTATAACAAGGCCTGCGCCGAAGCTGCGCGCCTTAAGCAGTCCGCATACGTGGCGTGGAATGACGCCAGAAAGCGTCAGGATCCAAACGCCAAGGAAGAGAAGCGGAACTTTAATGCTGCTTCCAGGTCCAGCAAGAAGGCTATAGCCAGGGCCAAGGCGGAGCACATTGGCAGAATTGGCGAACGACTAAGGAGTTATCCCTCTGGGAGCCGTGCTTTTTGGTCGCTTGCCAAGGCTGTCCAGGGCAACTTCTGCCAGTCTAGTCTCCCGCCACTGCGTAAGCCTGATGACAGTTTGGCCCATAGTGCAAAGGAGAAGGCGGATCTTTTAGCTCAATCCTTTGCCTCGAACTCGACTTTAGATGATGGAGAAGCCACACCGCCGAAGATCTCCCGGTGCGAGTTTACCCTGCCTGAAATACGCATCAACCAGCGTGCGGTCAGGAGGGAACTAAGGCTTCTCAACATCCGTAAATCGAGTGGGCCAGACTGTATCCCCGCGGTAGTTCTAAAAACGTGCACCCCTGAGTTGACCCCCGTTCTTACGCGCCTTTACCGTCTTTCCTATAATACTAACAGGGTTCCCACTTCATGGAAGGTATCTCATGTCCATCCGATCCCTAAAAAAGGTGACCGGTCGGACCCTTCGAGTTATAGGCCGATTGCGGTCACATCTTTGCTCTCTAAAGTTATGGAACGTATCATAAATGCCCAGCTGATGCGGTACCTTGAGGAGCACCAGTTGATCAGTGATCGTCAGTACGGTTTCCGTCATGGTCGATCAGCTGGTGATCTTCTTGTTTACCTCACACATCGCTGGGCAGAAGCTTTGGAGGGCAAGGGTGAGGCTATGGCTGTTGGCCTTGACATCGCAAAGGCGTTCGATCGGGTATGGCATAGAGCCCTTCTATCGAAGCTACCATCTTACGGAATCCCCGAGGAACTTTGCAAGTGGATCGCTAGTTACCTGGAGGGCCGGAGCATTAAAGTCGTCGTTGACGGCTGTAGCTCCGAGACTCTATTAGTCAATGCTGGCGTTCCACAGGGCTCGGTGTTGTCGCCGACACTCTTCATCTTGCATATCAATGACATGCTGTCTATTGACAGCATGCATTGCTATGCAGATGACAGCACGAATGATGCGCGATACATCGGCCACCAGAATGTTCCTCGGTGCACCGTAGAGGAAAGACGGTCTCAACTTGTGTCTGAAATCGAGAGCTCTCTGGGGCGGGCCTCCAAATGGGGTGAAATGAACTTAGTTCAATTCAACCCCACGAAGACACAAGTTTGCGCGTTCACTGCGAAGAAGGACCCATTTGTCATAGCGCCTCAGTTCCAAGGAGTACCTCTTCAGGTTTCCGGGAGTATTGGGATTCTCGGCGTCGAAATCTCGAGCACAGTTCAGTTCAGGAGTCATTTGGAGGACAAAGCCAAATTGGCTAGTAAAAAGCTGGGTATCCTGAACAGAGCGGAGCGGTACTTCACGCCGGGTCAAAGATTGATGCTCTATAAAGCTCAAGTACGGCCCCACGTGGAGTACTGCTCCCACCTCTGGGCAGGAGCCCCAAAATACCTGCTTAACCCACTTGACTCCTTGCAAAGACGAGCTGTCCGAATCGTCGATGATCCTGATCTCACGGATAGCCTGGAACCGTTAGGACTGCGGAGAGACTTTGGTTCTCTCTGCGTGTTTTATCGGCTGTTCCATGGGGAGTGCTCTGAGGAACTGTTTAAGATGGTGCCAACGTCACCATTCTACCATCGTACCACCCGACACCGCAGTAGAGTTCATCCATACCACCTGGAAACAATACGGTCTAGTACCGTACGTTTCCAGCGTTCGTTTATTCCACGCACGTGTAAGCTCTGGAATGAACTCCCTGCCTCGGTGTTTCCCGAGCGCTATGACATGTCCTTCTTCAAACGAGGCTTAAAAAGAGTATCCCTTCAGCGGTAGGCAGCGGCTTGGCTGTGCCCCTGGCATTGCGGAAGTCTATGAGCGGCGGTGACCGCTTACCATCAGGCGGGCCGCTTGCTAGTCTGCCTATCGAGGCAATAAAAAAAAAAAAAAAAAAAAAAAAAAAAGATTATAATTAAACGCTGAATCTGTATAGTATA
Organism: Actias luna; assembly: GCA_039707435.1. Lineage (NCBI taxonomy): Eukaryota > Metazoa > Arthropoda > Insecta > Lepidoptera > Saturniidae > Actias > Actias luna. Next base: position 6,199,349 of record JAZHAC010000002.1, on the reverse strand, counting down.
AAAAACAATAAAACCTTAATAATTGAAGTTACTAATACAGGAAGTATACTGTACACAATAAAAATATGTTATCATATGTACAAAATACGGAAACAAATGTAATACATAGACATAATAGGTAAAAAAATGTAATGTTCTTTTTATTGTTCTTGTTACATGTTGACAATGATAATAATGGTCACAAAAACTTTACTTAAATTGCAGAATAAATCATCTTTTATACTGTATGAATCACATAGTAAATGTTTACACGATACTCAAGTATTATTTTTTTTTAATCGAAAACCACGGAAGGGAGGGCTTGTTGAAATAATGCAATATTCCACAACTCATTATTAGTTAATGTCACACGGAATACAAAATATACCTACATTCATTCTTACACATAAAGTGACACATAACGAAGTGATTATATCTCAATAGCAGCGTGTATGGACGCCACGTCAAAGGAAGTGAGTTCAAATCTCTGCAATGAGCTTTTGGTGATGGAAAATATCATGATGAAACCATAGTATGATAGCAGCCTAGCAGAGCCTTGGCTGGCTACCACCCTTAAGTGAAAATCTGCCGCCACATACCTATAGGTGTGTTCCGGTACTTGCACTTAAGAGCCAGTCTCACCTTAGATCTGGCGTTTTTACCGACGTCGCTTAACATCAGTTAATATTATAGCCATAACGCTAAACCTATAAACTATAAAAAAAGGTCCATAAAACTTCATATTAACACAAGAAAAACAATCACTAATTTCTTAACGGATTGTTAAGTTCAAAATATCAAAATAGGAAATAAAAAGTATTCGATAAAGAATTTTTAAACTTTATTACCTACTATCGGTCATGCAGCTGTGGTGTGGCTCTTCTCAAATTATAACAAATGGCGCCATACATCACTATGTCTGACTAAGCCCACAGCCGGGGCAAAGGAGCAGGTGCCGAGTTTACCAGGTAAACCGGTGATGTCGACGTAATTTTACTTCCCTCATCGCCCCCCTTAAATTGCGGTTAAAATATTACTTATCTCATAGCCAGTTGTTAGCATTATATTCCTTTATATTGCCACGATCATTAAAAATGTTTCCAAGTTCTTCATTATTATAAAAAATATATTTGAAGTGAAACTACTCTATGTATTTAATATAATTGTTTGTTTGTGTTTGTTTGAACCCGCTAATCTCAGGACTACCGGTTCTATTTCAAAAAATATTATTGTGTTTTATAGAAAAAGCAAGGAGGAAGGCTTAAGTCTATTTAACATTACGCTACCACTAATGGGAGCTAAGCAGTTTTGAAAAAAGTAACAGAAAGGGGCAAATTTATTTAATGATTTTTAGTTACACGCGAACAATGTCGCAGGTACAGCTAGTATAATTGTAATCAGATCATTTACAAAATTTAATAAAAGTACTAAACTTATGTAGAAATAAAATTAAGTTTATAAAAAAATAAAGTAATTAACAGTCAGATGGATAAATGTATTACATATAACTATAGTATATTGTATCATATTTAATGAGAACACGGTAACATGATGGTATTGTGTCTCATAGTAGGCACAGGATAATCTAAAATGAACGGTGACCATTAGCAGATCGGTGATTGATGAAAACATAATAAATAAAAAGACTTACTTTGGCATTTATAATATTAAGTAAGGATAATGATAATATACTGTAGTTGTGGTATCTCAATTTGTACAAATGTAAATAATTAATATAGAAAAAGAATGAAAGATTGATTTCATTCGAAAGTACATAAGGAATTCGCTAAAATGAAGTTACATTTCAAATTAAGAAAAATTCTCACATACATTTACGATGTATCTTTATGCGATACTCGTGTTTATTTTCGTCGTTTACCTAATCATTCATACGAACAAATTCAGGTTCGTAACATCACAATAAACATATGAAAAATAAACTGAACACATTCGAAGTTATTTTATTGTAGAACATTGCCGGTGTTTACATAAATGTTGACACTGGGAAAGTAATCTCAAAGGGATATGTCCCTTATTGACAAAACGTGCCTTTTGCACAGGCAAAATATCAAAGTAATCTACGTTAAAAGCAATACTTGTGAACACATTTAGAAGGATCCGCCATATAACTTACGATCCAACTTTTTAGGCTATATCTACGACGCTTAATTTGGATTACTTTCTGGATATTTTCATTATCTGTCCTCTGCTTCCTATACAGTTTACCTATCGGTGTTATTTGTTTTTTTTCTACTAAAAAAAGGTGGAGTTTAAGAACGTAATCAACAATTTACTAAATAGATCATATATATATATATATAAATATTCATTATTTTACTATTGGAAAGATAATACAATAACGGGTTAATTAAGCCTCTTACTCATGTTTTTAGGGCGTCTAACAAAGTCACGGAAGCAGATAGTTTAAAAGTAATATAAATGAAATTGTTAGAGCAACGAAAGTCTCTTACTATTTATAATTGCGTAACCCTATAAATTTAATTCTATCTCGTGCATTTTTACTTTTTATATGTTTGCATTATAACTGTTTCTTGTTCTACGATACAGATTTTAATCACTAAATACAATCATTTTGATAGCTTGAAAACAGTTTGGAATAAGTATTTGAATAGTAAGAGTATATACAATGCTCTTCATATATTTTATATATGTAGCTGTTGCTATGCTGGGCGCGTCAGCATCCAGTCGGCTTGACTTTTTCCGACATTTTAACCCTTTTCGTCATATTTCAACCAATTTACACAAACACCTTAGCAAATTATACACCCAAATATTCCTCGTGAATCACTCTGTCTATTTTTAATAACTACATGAAAACCAGTTCACTAGTTTTTTAGACACGTTGGAGATTTTTTTTATAATATAGAGTGCATAAACAGACAGACAAAACAGTACAGTTCTTTTTTCTAGTCTGTTTGTCAACAGTTTTTTTTTTAATTTATCTTATATTATCGCTATTATTAATAGTCTTACAATTATTAATCAAAATATTCGAAAAAATATGTTTATTAATTTCCAACAATGATTATGATCAAATTCAACTGATCATTCCCTTACTATCATTAGCTGTTAAACTATATTTTCCACAGATATCAATAGATTTGAAGTCACACACGAAAATCAGTAAATTATTAACATAAATTTAAGTTTTCCATCTAAACAAATGATGTCAATGAAAATGGCTCCGCGGTACGTGCACTTAGCAACTGTCGACTTGGCGGCGCGGCGTGATGGCGCCGTGCTCTCATTGAAGCTAGCGGCACCCGCGCCCCGCAGTACCTACGCTATTTAATCTCTTGTTTAACTCCAAAAAAAATCATACACACCGTTATTAATATATATTTTTTTATTCTTTATAGGTTTAGCATTATGACCACAATCTTAAATGAAGTTAAGTAACGATGTGACCCAAGATAGTATAGGTATTTGGCGGCAAATTTTCAACTTGAGGATAGTAGCTAACCAGACGGGCATTAGAAAAGAACCTACCAACAGGCAATTACAAAAACAAAGTTTATTTTATTCATTCAGGCTAAATTAAAACAATTCTATTTCAACTAATTTTCCTAATTTTTATTTTCGGTATCTGTATTTGGGCTTCATAGTATCTTCATTATTGAATGTAAACAAAAACCCATTGCAGATAATTTTGTACTGGTAGTTGACTAAATTAGTCCACAGTTAACATTAGTCTACCGTTGGTTTGGAGACTGAAAGAATTACGACTACGATAAACAATCAATCAAAGACAACATTATTTCAATTAAGTACACGGACCAAAATTTATCTTAATAATGACAAAAGTACACAAACATCTTTAATACTTAAAAATATTAACGTTTTTAGACTTTTTTTTATATATACTTAAGGTTTAGCGTTATGGCCATAATCTCACCTGATCTTAAGTGGCGATACCACCCAAGTTGGTAGACACGCTAAACCTGTGGAGTAACTGGCTCTCAAGTGCAGCTGCTGCAACACACCAATTGGTATTTGGCGGCAGGTTGATCTTGAGGGTGGTTGCCAGTCAGGCGGGCGTTAGAAAAAGCCCTACCACCATGCTAAATTAATACCAAGAAACGTAATCATACAGAAATAATGTACCTAAAACATATAAACTTCTTGGCTTATGAAAAGAAACTATTTTCGAATAATAAATACCTTTATTGTCGAATTACGTTCTGAAAGATAATTTACATTAATTCTATTAATTTTCTTTTTATAACAGGTAGTCTTGGTAGTATTTTACTGTAGTTAGTAAAAGTAAAATAAATAAATGAGGTTACTAGATAACTTACGTTTGCGTCAATATCTAACATAATACGGTGTCATAAACGATCAGAGCTTAATAACTGACTCCATGTCATTGCTCTCTAATAATAATGCTTTATGTCTGTTAACCTCATCTTATTTTCATCAATCAAATAGCCTGTTATATGCCTAAATCTATTCTATACTAATTTCTAGTTATTATTCTTAATGTTGTCACAGTAAATTGTGCTAAGCTCTGTGATCCCTCCATTGTGTTTCACGCAAACATGCTTTTAACGGATATAGTGAAGCGACATAGTAGGTACGCTAAGCCCGCAATAGACAACCACGTTTTAACAGTATTGTTTGCAAGTTTATTATTAATTAATATTTACATATAACCTACTACACTTTCTACAAGCGCTACCGTCTATAAATAAAACATATTAAAGTATAGCTTGTTTCAGAATCTACTTTTTTTGGCTTTTCATTATCTATATTTTAAAGAAAATATAATTATAGTCACAGTTAAAAAAGTATGTTTTTAATATTTTATCATGTCGCCCATATTAGAGCTATTATACTTAGTTGCAAATTGCTATACCAAAAACTGCAATAAGTTTAGATACCATATACCAATAGTTATAAATAATTTTGAAAATAAAATTGAAAAATGATTTTGTTGTGTACAAATTTTAAACTTTCTAGGAAGAAAAAAGACCAGATTCATGAGCATTCAAATTTAAAAAAATTAAATTATGTTTTCTTTAAATTAACGATTAATAATTATGAACGTTTAATATCTCCGGTCGGTATTTTTATTATGACAACTACCTATGTCGGTGACTTTGCGAAGGTCTAAATTTAAAATAATGTAACAATAATATTATTATTTATACCAGACTGTATGGTTGACCTAAAGGTTAAAGCAGTTGCCTCGTTACAATCGCCACGCTGGTCATCTCGTATCAATCTCAAGTTCAAGCTTCTCATTAACGATGCTATTCTCGTTACAGAAACTTAAGCATTACACAAAATATATTTATAAAATAATCTATTTTTATACTATCTATCGTGAATTCCTTAGCAATGTTAACATCCTAAAGTTTGACTCGTAACTTATTAAACTTGCACTTACTTGATGTAAAACTAATTTTATTTTTTACTACAAAAGGTATTTTATCAATGACCTGCTGTTACAAGTTTGTCTAACTAAACGACTATATTTTCTGAACTTTATTATCTATTTTCATATTTCAGACTAAGTTCGCGACGGACGACGTGCGCAGCGCCATAAGATTCAAGTATATACTCTGACATCAGCTAGCAGGTGGTCAGTGTTTCTAAACTGAAGAAATGTTGATAAACATGTTTATCTTTACCATGATTTTATAATTACAAAGAGTTTGCTTAAATATTATTAAGATAAAGTATTGATTCTACAGTTTTACGACATTATAGTAAAAAAAAAAATAGTCTTTAATGTAATATTTTCATTTTTCATATTTTTATATGAGGCATAGAAACATTAATGAGACAAACCTCATTTAAAAGCACATTATTTTCTTAATTATTATGCATATAAAAAGGTATAGATATATATATAATAATGAAAAATTCAGCATAACTAAAAGTGCAAGAACCCAGGCACCCTATTAAGACAGGGATGAACTCCGCAGAAACAATTCACAGCATCCGCCGCCACTCGGTGTCCATTAACCGTTGCCCGCAGACATCGCACACAACTCACTGCTCAGAATAGATAAAGATTCTTTGAAATATGTCGGTATGAAATACTTTCTGCACATTGTAAGCTGCTGTTAAATTATATACGTTTTAATTTTCAAATAGTAAAGAAAGATTTGATTTATTATAAAACATCAATCAGAATACTTTTATAAGATGAATACAGTACGTAGGTACTTTAAATTTATATTGGAAGATGAATAAATAAAACAATTTGCATAATAAAGCCTTATATTGTTTACTTATGAAACTATATTGTATTCATAATAATGGATATGTTACTTACTGCATATTTGGATGAATATAATAATTGTAAATGAAGCATTTGAGATATTAAATAGCAGAATAGACATTATGTATAGTCTATCTTTTTATCTTCAATAAGAGATTAAGTCAATCGAGTGCACTGTGTTATCGTTTTAATGTTATGTACTTAATCAAAACCATGTTAAAATAATATTCAAAATTGGTCAATACTTTAGTTTCAATGTAATTAATACTAAAATTGCACACTGCACATGAATTTTTAGAGAATTATTAATATTAATCACTGTTTTCAAGTATTGAATATATAACATTGCTAACCTGGCATGCTAACCTAGCAGACCCTGTTCTGCCTTTTCGAGTAGTAAATCACATCGACTGCAGCTACATCTATCGCGCTATAATCACTTATTCAGATAAAAAGTATCCTATCTCTCAAGTCGGATAAAACTGCACACAGCAAACAAAATCAGTTCAACAATTTAGGAGTTCATCGTGGATAAACAACGTGACTCGTTATTATATATAAAGATTTAAAATGGGGCAATTCCAAAATAATATTTATTTAAAAAATAAAACGAACGGTATTACGCTCAGTGGCAAATTTACACATTTGCTACTCGTAAGTTATTCAAATTTTCCCGCCCCTACCTACCTCTACAATTAGATATCAGATAGGACTTTGTGTAATGTAGACAAAATATATTCGATATAACCCTTAAATTCTATTGATAGAATATAAATGAATCATTTCAGTTTCTGAAAAACAAATAAAGTTACACCAAATTTGCCGCCATTAAAATCTGCCGCCCTTAGCTCTCACCTACTCAGCCTACTGATAAATCCACCACTAATTACGCTACTTACAAATATAATTATAATATATAATAAGTTCATTTAAGTAAAAAGGGAACAAAAATAGTTACACAAAACACACAAAAATACGAAAAAGATTTATATAGTAAGACATCGTTAGTATACTCGAATCTTAATAGAGATAAGGCTGCACTAATAATTCTTGCGAGGGTGTTTCGCAAACATTAAAACGTGACGCCACGTTTCCCCTAAGCATTAAATTAGGGATGTTTTACCTACTGCTTTAACTAAGAAATATCAATATGTCACCTCTTTTATGTTGTGGACATAACACTAAACTTATAACGAAATACACTACAACTGAATATAATACCACCTTAATACATATATACGTAGGTTTTGGAAAATAAGAAAACTTTAATATATCAGTTTTAAACTATGTAAGAATAATTGTATAATTTTCATAATCCTCTAGTTTTTGTCGTGAAAATTCGCGGTGGATTTTAGAATGACGCACATAAATGTGAATACTGTCGACACAAAAGACTCCTGCGCTTTCTTTACATGAGCTTTTAAAGTTGTCTGGCTCATTTTCCATTTCGCGGCACAAAATAAAACTATTCAAAGAAGGCGGACTTATGTTAATATGGCGAAAGCCACAGAACCACTGAGAAGTTTGGAAAAGGACTATGCCTAATATATCTTTGAAACGTGCAAAATATTCTTATAGATTATTTAAACATATTACTTAAATTAAATCTATTTTTCAGTTGAAACTTATGATGATAATTCTGATTCTGATAATATTATTTTTAACTTCATCGTAACACTTTACGTTGTTTTACTAATATTAAATTGTCATAATATTACCGTCTATATATTGAAAGATTTAGACTTCGAATCAATTACTTTAATTAACTTTCCAGTGAAAGAATATAATTATTGAAAGATATGCCATCAACTACAACGCTTTCAGTTAGGTGCTGTAAAATTTCTAAAAGCGAATAAAGTGCATAGACTCAGTTGCGTCTAAAAACGGGCCATTAATTCCTTTTTGAACAATTTGATTAGATTAAGAAATATATTTTATTATTGAGATTTTGCGTTGAGCTATAATTTTACTACATGATAAGTGACGAGGTAAGACGTTAAAACTAAACTTAGTGGAGGATTAGGTTTTTATTTAGATATATCGCAGTGTACCTCATGTAGAACATACTGTAATATGACACGGGTAGAGAACAGTGTCTGAGATACAGGCTCGGACTAGTTCAGGTGTTAGAACATATAAATGCGAAGCAACACTGCATGTCGAAAGATAATTTTTCTGTATTATAGTGCGTATTGTTCAAATATAGTTATTATTATTACTACTATAACAAACCATATTTTTATGTGCTTAGTGACAGTTTTTAAACTTGATAGTGGTAGCAAGTGAACCGATGACTCACATTGTAGTAGTTAAGTACCACAATGTTATGGATTCGTCATGATATTTTTGCTGCACAGATAGTTTAGGCTCAATGTAGAGATTTTAATTGACGTCGATCAACACCGTGCGCATACACGGTATTATTGAGCTATCATTGACCAAAATTTGCAGACTGGACCTTTTGCAGAATACTTTTCCTGTACAGTAAAATCTGCGGGGCTGGAGCGGCGTCCAGCTCACCACATGGAAGCCGGCTATAACCCCGCTTTGATAAATGCGTCACGCTGAAGAGCTCCACTTTGCCTCGTGTCAGCCGATTTTTCTTATAGACTGCGGTAAAATATCGCCCGAACAATGGCCCATGTTGGTCGTTATTTACTTTGAATCACATCACAAGTTTTCTAAAAAATAGATAAATAGTGATGTTTTTTTTTTATGTTATGTTGTTGATGCTCTTGTAAATACTTCAATTCATATGTAGAAGAAATCATAGTAAACGATAAAATTAATCAATAGTAATAAATAACAGACATTATTTCAAGGTGCCGTTGTTTCTTTAGATAAATATAATAGTAACTTATACAGAATATGTTTGATGATGCTAAAATGTATGTACTTGTATTATTAAAGTTATTCTAATATTTTTTTGTGAGACACTAGAAATATAGGCTCGGTAGGTAGCGCTTATATTGGCATCCAGAAGTTTTTTTTCGTTTTTTTAGATGACCTAGACAAATGTACCTATAAATCTTTTCTTCCAGTCTCCAGGTACAGCTAAATGTTATTATTTGTTAGCTTAATGTTGTAACCGTGCTATGTACCCTCTATTAACAGACTCGCTCTGTTTATGCCCACACATCTTTTTTCCACTACTCCCTACTATTGTTACACTCTCTTCCAATCCTTCAGTCAGTCAGTCTTTATCCTACTACTAAATCCAACGGTTAATTTTATATTATTTTTTTTTGTTAATTAGGCTTAATTCTAATACATACGCTAATACGTGCGTACCTAATACGCTTTCATATAATTTCTTTGATTACTCACAATAATATAACCGACTCCCTAAGTTAATCATCACATGCAATATAGCTTTTAGGTAATATCTATAAAATATACGTATTTATCTCAAATAAATCCATCATATACCAATTGAACACATGATATCGAAGATTGTTCTCTAGCTCGAAAGAAATTGTAATATATTTATTCCTGCGACGTAGTTGTGAAGTGGCTCATCGGATATATCCAAGTGCGGGAGCAGTAACTTTGTGTATAGTATGAAACAAGTAGTCATAAATTCCAAGAACTGTCTGTAGTGTGGGTCAAGAGCGACCTTCTTAGTACTGTTTGGCACACATAAGTCAAGTCCGCTTAAGGTTTCAATTCAACAAAGAAATTTTTATTTTAATGTAGAATTTTGCTGCAATGCTTGCTGTACTGAAAAAGAAGTCTTCGTAATAATCTTATTTATTTTGTTATTTTATATTAAACTGAAAATGTTAGCACAGTAAAGCACAGTAGAATAATAAACACTAAAAACTCATTATTTATAAAAAAATATGTTGTATTACAATATTATAATAGTAGGCCATTTATTGTAATATAATTTCGACAACACTGATTCGACTAAAAGTTTATACGGTACGAAATAAACAATATTCTTAGATATAAATAATAATCTATATTCTTCTAGTAGGAATAGAAGTGTAAGAGTTGTAGATTATAAAGAAATTTCTTATGAGATCTCGCTCTATTCGATGCAGCGGCATTGTAAAATACTTACTGAAAATCACAATCAGATTAGCTTGAGTTATTCGCAGAAGAGACTTATAGGTTGGTAAATAACCTGTACAAGAAAATGATAATTTTTACAAACAAAATCGCTACCTTACGTCGAACAAGAACAAAAAATTACTTCATTTGAGTCTTAACAGAAACTTCCTTTCCAAGACTCGTATATTCGGTCTAAGTTCATACGTTTTCAGGAACTTTTGATATTATCGTAAAAGCAATTCGATTTATCTCTATTCAGATAATATAAATAGTAACTATTTTCGGAAATCACATACAGATAAGGAAGGATTTTTTTTATCCAACAGTGGGGTGATCGCCTTCGATATGAGTCGTATGGGGACCCGATATCTAAGATTTATAAACTCTATCGACTGTATTTATTGGATGCGGCAATGAATCAAAAAGTACAAAAACAAAAACCAGGGTAATAACACCTGTGACGTTAAATATTTTTTTTTCTAATTATGTTTAAGGTTTGCCACAATCTCACCTGACACGCTGAGCCTAGTGGAGCGACAGACTCTCAAGTACAATTGTTGGAACAAACCTTTAGTTATTTGGCGGCAGATTTCTAACCTGAGGGCGGTATATAGCCAGACGGCCATTAGAAAAAGTCTTACCACCATACTATGGTTTCATCACGATGTTTTCCTTCACCAAAAGCTTCAAGTTCATTGTAGGTGGATTCGAATTCACGTCCCTTAATGTGGCGTCCCTACATATTACCAACTGAGCTATCAGCGCTTCAAAATTGTTAAATGCTAACGAAAAATCATTTGCAGTTTAGTTTAGCTGAGTAATCCTAAAATGAGGCAAACTAATATAGCCATTATGACACGTGTCGTTTTAGACTTTAGACACCTTATCATTAATTTGAATAAATAATAATTAATATTTACAGTAGTATTTTGCAAGTATCTTAGAAAAACTTTGGTATTACAAGCGTTAATTGATTACGTTACGTATTGCTTACGATATCGTTTTTATCTGGTCACTTGTGTGTATTCAGAAAATATATTCTATGTAACATATTTCGAAACTGTGCTCCAGTTTTTACAAAAATACTTTTCATACATGTCTTATAACACTATTATACTATGTTTAACACTACTGATCACATGATACCACCCAAAATGCTCAAACAAACAACATTTTTTAACAAAACGGATAATTATGAAATATAATAACTCGGGCGATGGTGATTTAAGGCATCTGTATGGCAGAATTTAAATGAAAGAAAACACACTGGTTTAGGGTTGTTAATATGATAAAATAATTTATAAATTAACAGGTTTATTTTATGTATAAAATGCAATAATTCGAAAAAGTAAGTAAAAGTATTTGAAACCAGAAATAATGAATCAGTTAATACTACAATTATTAAAAATAAATGATCACCTATCAATAATTTTGTTAACGATAGTACAAGTATAGACTGTGTCGTCACAGTTGTCAAACACGTAAAAAAGTTACAATAGGTAAAAGTAAATATGTATCTTTGCTTGTTTAATGTGGTGATACTGCTTTATGATAGTATTAGCTTTATGGTTGATCGTCGCTTTATATGAAATATCATATTACAAGGGTTTAAATATTTACATGTTTGGTTAAAAATAACTTTACAAATTCAAATTGTAATGACGAGATCTTATAAAAATTGTTTTAATAATCTATTTCAAGTCGTTCGCTTTTAGCGCTTTTAGTTTCGGTTGTGGCAATATAAATATGTGTGTCGTATAATACTGAGGTAGTAATAGTGGAGCTCCGGAATGAATCAGTGGACAGAAGTATTAGTGATATGAAGAACCAAATAGTACATGCAGACTACTAAACAAGACGTGTATGATAAAAAAAAAAGTTTTACAATAGAGACTAGTTATCTTATTGTCAAGCTAACATTGCTTAGTTAAGTAATTAGTTACTAGAATGTAACTAATTCTGCTCTATACAATATTTAAACGAAACGAGGCAGGATTCTTTAGAAGAATATGAACTGAGAAAAAATATAATACTGTTATCAGAAGTTCTATATTACCATAAAGCGTATTACGTTACAGGATTTACAAACAAACAAATGGACCATGTGGCGTTTTATCCAAATGTGATATGCAAATATGTGAAATATCTGTGAATATACAAAACTGTTTATTCCTCTATTAATTATATTCTAATTTTCAACGCCAGAGGCAATTCTATTGCCTCTGGCGTTTATTCGTGTCCACCGTGCGACGTGAGTGGTCGGCTATAAGTTTGTTTGAATAAGCTTTAATGTTAAAATTTAATGTTAAATGTTATCACTGTCGTTAAGGGTTATCTCGATAAACAAATATGTGTAGATACAGGCTCTATATATAGATATTACTTATAACATACTAATGCGCATAGTCTAAAAGAAATAAAAAACTAAAACGTAATAGTAATTTAAATGAGATTTTATTTAATTTCAGTCTGCTTTTCTCGTATATATGTTAATGAATCTAGATTTAATTTAAGGGAATTCATCATTTGAAGTATTATGTTTCTTAAGCGAATAAAGATTATGTTTTTAATTAAAAATAGCATGATTTTTATAAGTAATGTAACAATATAAGTTATCGTACCTAATTGTGATAATAAGAAAACTTTACAGATAGTTCAAGATGTCTAATTAGCCCAAACAAGATGTCATGTCGCCCAGACTTAATTACTATCACAGCCAAACGATGTTTAAACTCCGGCAGATAGTTTGTCGATTACGGGTAGCTAGAAAATACCCTGCGTAGATACGACATTGATTAATTTAGCAAGACGTAGTATGAAACAAATAATTTATACTCTCTGCTTTACTCTTCAATAGTTTCAGTTATAAGTACAATTGACAACAATTTTTAACAGCACCTTATTGTCTATTCCGGCACCGGATTGATACTAGATATCAATTTCAAATTAAAAATCTATAACAAAGTACCTATGGATATATTACGTTAATTTTCAGTTAAATGCACTAGTTTCACTAGCCTTGGAGTTTTACATGGAGTTAAACTACGAGCAAACGTTAAACAAACAACGACTTTTTTTTAAATAATAAAAAAGGTGATTTTTGTTTTACTAAATGCTTTAAGACGCAGAGGAATAATTGTTTGTTATTCACCACTATTTTACTGCATTTATTATTAAGTAGTTGCATAATTTTTATTGTTATTACGACAGAGATAAACAAATAATGACCAACTTATCAATAACTCCCTGCTTATTTAAGAGAGAAGACTCGGACATAATCATCACGCCAGCACAAAACGTAATAACAATTTCAAACGCATAGTATCCATCGTTCTAGATAATTCCTACACACACTGGTTCAAGTTTTCTCCCGACGTTTATTCTACCAATAGCCAATGGTGTTACCAATTAAAATTAGTAATATGTAATAATATGATATCAAATAGTAATATATAAAATAGATATAATGCCTAGGTTCGAGTCAGCGAACGTGAAATAAATTTTTGCTAGACAAAACTCGACCACCATGACTTTTTTGGACTTTCATTGCCAATTATAATAAAAACTAATTACACAAATATATTTATTTAAACGTAATAACATAATAGAAACTAAGCTTGAGGAAGCAATTCGTAAATTTTATTTGGTTAAAGGGAGTTGCTATTAATGATTTACCATAATTATTAAGACTCAGAGATTGTTTATGGCATAAACTTTTGTCAAAAGTTCTTTATACGACGTAGATAAAGCAATAAGATGATGGAAGGAGAAAGGATTTCTATAGGGTTATCCATTCATTGCGGGTTCAATAGAAAATCGAACACATTTAGACATGTTAACAACTTTTACAAGTTTGATAGTAACTGAATCATTACCTATGTGGGAACACATCTATTGGCATATAAAACTACGTTAATAGATATTGTTGTACCAATGTTATATATAAATAAAGATTGACATGCATACTTACAATAACTTAAATATATCTTTCCGTCTTGAGAGAGTGCAAATAACATCTGACTGCTATGCAGAAGTATATAAAAATCGCTAAAACAGATAAAACTTTCGATGATAATACATAGAAAGATGACGTCACTACATGTCATAGTAATATGAAGCGATGATAGCTCAGTTCGTAGTGTGTACGGACGCCGCGTCAAGGTACGTATGATGGAAACCATCGTTATGAAACCAATAGCATGGTAGTCGGGCTCTTTTTGAAGCTCGTCTGGCTAGCTACCCCCAAGTCGAAAATCTACCGCCAAATACCTAGGTGTGTTCCGGCAGTTGCACTTGAGTATCGTCCCTCCACTAAGCTTAGCTGTCCACAATCTTGGGCCACATCGTCACTTAATGTAAGGTGAAATTGTGGCCATAACATAACTTAATTAACTATATGAAAAAAATTACAACATAAATTTTAAGCTCAATAAAACAGTAGGGTAGCATGCTGGAGGGGGTACCGGTACGACCGCGCTATTACGCCGCCTTACGCTGGACTGAAGGGCGGGTTAGGGGACGCGCCTCCCATTGCACCAGTCCGGCCGCCTATTAGAGCAGCTCGCCGGGCTGTCGAGTGAGCCCGGTTTACCATATGCGGTGATTGCTGGGTGAAACACGCGTCGCCCCAGGAAGGTAACAGATGGTGGTGGGGTTTTAGTGGGTATTTCCGGTAGCTAGCGCCGGACGAGTCCCACATATCCCTCTCGGTTCCCCTGAGCCGAGACAGAATGTGTAAATAAATTTCCCCACGAAAAAAAAAGTTTCATTTCAAAATATAAAAAGTTCGACCTTCATAAATAATTCCGGAGATGATCATTAATGCAGTGATCAAATAATACTTTGCGTTGAACGTGATGATAATACTTGCAATGAACAGCATGCAATACAACGCCAGAATAGACAAATGCGAGATATACCACATCTTGCAGACGTATATATGACTATTAATCTGTGAATTAGAAGTTTAAATTACCTATTTGTTTTAATAATGTTAATGCAAAAGTTGTGATTGAACATAATTTGTGTTATTCAAGAACTAAAGTTGAATATCATTTTTTTTTATGTTTATGTACATTGTTTATGTAAATTCGAGTAAAACTTTGCAAACCTGAAAAAATTATGTACCTAAAAATACAGACTGTGGAAAATTAGAAAATGAAATTAGATCTTAAGACCTTAATTTATGAACGTACAAGTTCAAACTTCACAAATGTAATTGACACCGGGTGGTAGGATACGACGACTGTATCGGACAGAAACGAAAACACCCGTGATAAACCCCTTAGAGTAACGTTATTTGGTATCTTAGTTTGGATCAACCACAGTATATATTAGAAGCTTGCAGACAGGATTTAATACTAATATCGGTGGTCATTAGTTTGAAATTTAAACAATATCGTAACCAGCTATTCAAAAAATTTCAAATGATACAACTCACAAAAATACTTCACACTTTCATACCTTTAAAAGTTGACAAATTAAAAATGAAGATATAACAATCTGATATGAAGCGACGGCAGAAGAAAATAAGGTAAATATAGTACCCATTGCCACGACTGGTTTTCTATTGTACTGCTTGCCGTCTGACATGATATTCACAAGCATAATAACCGATGTCGTTAACACCACCAGAGATATTACCTGAAAATATTTTACTTTTTATGTGTTATTTTAAACAGGATCTTTCAATACGTTAAGTGGTTTTTTTAACCCTTGACAACAAAGATCACTTTGATTTCTTTACCGTCAGCAAGGATAATACATTTTAAGAAAGCAAAGATAATTTAATCCACATTTTTAACATTTGTGAACATTTGCTTTCCCCGAAATAGTTACGTTTACTCCCATCTATATTAAAAGGTATTAACCTTAAAATTTTTAAATATTTTTAATTTTAAAATATTTTGATTGTACAATGTTAAGTTTAAGTGTTTGGGAACAAGACTTTAAGAATTATGGTGATTCTAAGCGTAATAGTTATATTTATATGTACCAAGCTAAGTTATGAAGGAATATAATATATATAAGGAATAAATTTAATCCAGAAAAAAATAAACTGTAATTGACGATATCTACATCTAAAATAGTTCTTCATTGATAATTAGTAGATACTCCAATTGTAGTTATTTTCGTTAAAAATATACTTGCAATAGAAGAGACTCCTACAATGACAGCGCTTTGACGAGGACTGTAACCGCAAGTGGGGTTAATATAACACATCGAAGTAATATCTTGACATTTACTTTCACGCAAGATTATTGTAGCATTTTGTAATCGCTTGACAGTAGTCAAAGTCAGACAACATTTTAGGCATAGATAATATTACAGTAAGGAATATATAGGATGTATAATCAATAGAAATAAACGAGTCACTCCCGCTTTAATTGTGTACACATATAAAACATACGTACATACCTGGACTTTTTTGTATATGTATAAGAAAGAACAGACTTATATTTCTATATTGTAACTAACATAGTAACATAATGATATCCAATAGTAATATTATCACTTTAAATTTATGGTCTATATATGGCAGTAATTAATATTTATAATCTGCCCGGCGTTACAATAAATAAGAACATTAAGCTTAACTTTACAATAAAAACCGGCATATACATATATGTGCGTCAAACTTTTTGATGGCAACCTTTTATACATATATGTCAATAGCGGATACAGAAAAATAAATTAATGAAGCTCTCCTTATTATTATAATGAGATGTTTTATTTTATTTCTAAATAATATTTTATTATAATTTTCAATGGAGGGTTACAACATACTCACATATATATTTTTTTGGAATAGGGGCAAACGAGCAATCGTGTCACCTGATGGTAAGTGATCACCGCCGCCCATGGACACCGACAACACTAGAGGAATCGTAGGTGCATTGCCGGCCTTTATAGAAGGGACTGGCTCTCAAGTGCAACTACCGGAACACACCTAATGATATTTGGCAGCAGATTTTCAACTTGAGTGTGGTAGCTAGACAGGCGGGCATTACAAAAAGCCATGCTATAGTTTCCTTACGATGTTTTCCTTCGCCGAAAGCTCATGCTCATTGTAGGTGGTTGGATTCGAACTCAAGCCCCGTGACGCGGCGTTACTACACGCTACCTCTGAGCTATCATCATTCCATTTAGCGGATATCGGATTTTTTTAAACCTATAAAGAGGCAATACCAGACACCGTACTTACAATAACATAGTACAATCGCTCGGCAGTAGTCGCTGCCATGTTGGCTTGCGACCCTCTCAGCAGCTGAATATATAGTGGCTGATCCTGAAATTCGACAAACTAAAAGAAAGTTAATATGACATGTTAAACACCGTATACATGGCTATAGCGTCGGTTTTTTTTAGGCCTTTTTTAACATCGCCTCATTTTTTTTGTCCATCTATCACATGCCGCATTGCAGCCGGCCGCAGACGCTAGCGTTGAGTAAAACGCTAGGCAGAGCCACAATGACTTCTGACGTGAAATGTGACGTGAAAAAAATTAAAATATACGAGTAATTATGTGCACAAACTACTAAGCGTACTTAACACGCGTACACAGGCATACATACAACTCCGTGTATACCACATCCACCAACACATCTTTTTTTAACTTAGGTAAAATTTATTCACTGATAGCCTTTCACGTTCATTCCTCTTTTACTTACCAGAGACCGGGAACCGCTTTCGTACTGTTTCTAGTCGCTAGGCAACTTTGCACAGTACAATCCACTCGTAGAGTACAATCCACTTCACCGATTTCCTTGCCTCCTCAATTAATATTTTAACTAAAGGCCTACTCTAATAGGCCAGTCCTTACAATTCCTTATTTTATTCTTTTCCGGCAGCAGCCCATGCCGAGGGCCGGCCACTATGCCATCCTTGCGCCTAATGCCTCGGGACTGAGTGCCTTCAGCATTCGCCCCAAAAAGTCTTGCCGAGCTGTGAAAATCGTTTCGGCTAACACCGTATGTCCTTTCTAAAAAAAAACTTGTCACTGGGCGTAGCTATCTCTCTCTCACACACACATAATATATGACTACACACGCATGCACACCAACTCAGCCAAATACATAAACATGCATTCTATTTTTAAATAATTAAATAATACATTAAGTTGCACTCTTCTATACTAGTGATACTAAACCGTGTATCTTCCAGTTTTAGCAACATAATATATTCACTCATACTTAATATAATAGCCGAGACACTGGAACGTAACAGGAAAATCTGACTGACGAACGTGATGTTTTTTTTAATACCGTAATAAATTTTCTTTCGACGTGGTAAAAAAGGTTTGAGTAAAATAAAAAGAAATAATCATTCAATCTAGTAAAGAAAATGGCATTAAAATTGCAAACTTGAAAAATCATTTCATAAAAAGTGACTAATACATTTCCATAGAAATTAGTCCGTTATTCCCTTGACGTGTCCCGCAATAAAATGCAAACGACACGGTTTTCCGATGGTGAGTTATTCCCGAAATTTTAAATATTATGCGACTCGAAACGAATACGTGCCGGCCGGTAGTAAGTCGCGGTGTGCGGGCCTCTCGGAACCACATTTGGCAACACTCGTATGTAAACCACTTATGTACGACTATGCTGATTTTTTTAAATTCTATTCACTGCCTTTTCTAGTGAGCGCTTAATTTGTAAAATAATATTCACGTTGTTTTAAAATTTAAGCTTTCTAGTATCATATTCTATGCAATAATAGATCCTGTCCTAGAAATCTTTACAAAAAAAATGTACTTAAACTTATGGTGTTATAAAATATATTATACTTGTAACAATCTCGACTCATTCTGTAATCATCTGGTAAACTAAACATTCACAAAAAGATCAGAGAGTACTTTATTACGTATGTCAAAAACACACATTAGGGTCACTCATTATTCTTCCTTGGACCAGGGCGGAGTCCATATTTTAAGCGGAACATCTTGGGGTACAGTAGTATGCCGTACGAGCATAAATTATGTTCCCATGGGTCGAGTTAGAGAAGGCACGGCCTTAGACCCTTTTATAACCTTCAATAAAGCCCACTCGTTATGTGGACATTTGTTATTTGGGTTATATGATTTACTTCGTCAAACTGTGGAGTATTTTAACAATTAACTGAGCCAAAACTTACTACGAGAATAATTACAATAAGTATTGATATATATTATAATAAATATGTGGTATTTTTAACCTTATTCTGGATAAAAATCATGAAGTTTTACTTGAATTTGGTCTAGGTATATTCATATAGTATATTCATTTCGGTATAGATCTATCCTATTAAGGCTGTTTTATAATAGAGGTATGATAAAAAAGGCTATTTATCAATTTCTATGGAATATGTAGAAATTTTTTTTTTTATATTACTATTCTAAAAATAATATCCATTGTAACTTCATACAGTTACTTATATTTAAAAAACATCACAATATTTAATAAATTTTGATTAACCCACTTACCGTGGTTTACTGTAAGGTAATCGAAATTTATAACAATGTACTCCTAGTTACTAGTTAGTAAAAACCTGATATAAAATAATGAAACAATGACTTAATAAATCTATAGATGAATCCAATTTGTTCATTAGATTTTTTTAAATAGTATATTTTACTTTATATTTTCGATCCATATGTCTCTTTGTTTGCGTAACACTCGCTAACTAATAAGATTATGGATTAACATCTGTGACAGTTTTCCTGATATAAAACGAATAAGTTTTTCCAGGGTACAAGTTATGACAGTTGAAATTTTGTAGTAAATGTACTTCTTAAATGATATAGATGCAATTTTCTATGTTAAGTAGTAGACAAATAAAAAATGAGCTGTTTTATTTCCCTGTAGTAAATAGTAGTAGTATATAATGGAGTACGTGTTTCGTAAACAAGATTTTTAGGAAGCGTCGATATAGTGTGTTGGCACATAGGATGAGTTGTTCAAATCCCATCCCAGTAGTTATCTTTCTCGCCTTTAAATAGATACTTGTTGGTTTTTACCTTTTAATGACTTATTTATAATAAATAAAATAACCTGTTATACGTAAACCAAGTCACCGGCTCTGAAAGGATTGCAAATAAAATATCTCCGTCTCCAATGCAGCATGGTGGTAGGGCATTTTCTAATGCCCGCTTAGCTAGCTACCACTCTCAAACTGAAAATCTGCCGCTAAATACCAATAGGTGTGTTCCGGCAATTGCACTTGAGAGCCAGACCCACCAATAAAGGCTAGTAATGCACCTGCGATTCTCCTCGAGTTGTAGATGTCCATGGGCGGCGGTGATCACTTACAATCAGGTGACACGCTTGCTCGAATGCCCCTTATTCCATTTAAAAAAAAAACATCAGATGCAAAGTAAACACACTGAGGCCTGATATTCATATTAGCTTCTTAATAAGTGCCTTGCTATATTATAAAATAAATTAGAATGGACCCTTGAAAATTATACGATTAATCGTATCACTAATGAGTCTACTAGCACATTAAGAACACACAATTTAAAAATTAAATTCCATAACTATTATTTTATTGAGAGATCAACTTAAGTCATACATGATTCTAAGACAGCCCGGGTTTTTAATATAGATTTTTTAATTCAATGACTCTGCCATAATGTTTTCACACTAATGTAAGTCAAAATCATAGTAACGATAAAGATAATTTTAAGTTCCGATAAATCGTACCGAAGTACTAAATGTATTCTAACTTTATAAATGTACAACACACCGATTCCGAAGTCACATCACGTTTGTCATTTCACACCGATCCGTAGAGACAGAGAATTTTCACACTCTATAAATTGTACCAATACTGGATAAGGAAATCCGGGGGCTTACTCTCAATTCAAACGCGGGTTCCCGCACTGGAGATGTATTACAGCTTCCCGTATAAGTAAAATTCTTTTTGATATATTATTTATACCTTTCAGTACTTCGTAGAAGAGTTTTGCATTGCTATTTTCTCGTGGTCATACATGTTAAAAATGTAATATGTTACACGAGTAATATTAAATTTTTATTTATTTTTATTAAATTGAAATTATCTTAATTCGCAATTAGTTTAACTAAGCTTCAGAATTTCCAATTACGATTTTACTTAACTTGTTCTAAACACACTACAACTTAGTCTAACGAAATATCTTCTTTCATCGATAAAAAAGCTTTAATAGTATTATAAACTGCAATATATTTATTAAATAAAATAAAAAGAAAAACATTTAAATGAATTTACTATACCTCAGTTCGCAAACTACGCTATAAGTAATGATTCAAACAAAAAAACCCTGTAAGTGAACGTGCTGGAAGTTATTTTATTCGGATTAATTTACGTTTCATATTATAATGTGTAGTAATATTTTTAAAATTCTGTGTCTATGAGACGATCTTTTTTTGCACTGAAGTGTGCGAGTGCCAGCTCCATTTTGGGGCAAAGAAGGAGCTCCGAGTAGATCCCGAGACTTGTGACACGAGTGCAGGTTTAAAGGGCTCCTTTCCGACTTTCGTTTGCACTCACTTTCATCACTAATACTGCTATCCCTGTCCAGACAAATATTCAGCCAGTCAAATTGGTAGAAACCTGCTAGTGCAGTTTTAGAAACGCATTCTATTATAGAAATATTGTCATGTAAGTAGGTTAAATAGTTTTTGAATTATAGCTACATTAAGGGATTGAGAAAAAAAGATGTGTTGATTTATATATGTATATATAAGGATAAATATGAAGCGGGGTGCTTGCTTATTTCACAAAGGCCAATATCAGTAATTTTTTATCCCACACATGACAATTTGAGCTTGCAAAAAACCCGTACAACTAATGTAGCGGTTATTGTATTATCATGTTGTACAACCGATAAAAGTCAAGTTTCATATATTCAAAATAAAACTTATAATATTAACAAACAATTTTCCAAAACTACTTTTATTCCATATCTTTTGAAAAATTAGGAAATTTATTTTTGCAGTAGATATATTTGGGCGCTATGTAAATAGCTTCTTTTTATTATAATATGTAAAAATAAAATATTTTATAATATGCATAAAATAACTCAACCGTCCTAAATTACTTCAATAGATACTGGACTAGACTTTAACAAAATATTTTAAATGAAATGATAATTGATGATGATTTTAAATGAATGATAGAAAAATAGCAACAACGGACTGTTAAGTTTTTAACAGCTCAGTTATGACATTCAATTACTTTATTCACTTCATATCGAATTAACCACATTGATAACACGCTACAGAGAACGGAATCATTAGTCGTCTATATAATATACTAATAATTGTACTTTAGATACTTCAAATTATATTAAACTCGTATGTAACGTAGACGTGCATTTACTTACCAAGAATGCAAAATATCTCAAGAACTTTTGTAATTGACGGGATTAAAAATGGTTCAATAGTTGGTTTGAACGAATATACCCCTGACGCTGTACTAGCTTTAGTGCCTATTTTCGTAAATTATCCTGAAACATTACTATACTTCGTACCTGGTTACTGCATTATTTTTATGGTCATCGGCATCCTGGGGAACCTGCTTACCATCTGTGCTCTAGCGCGATACAAAAAAGTAAGAAATCCAATATGTCAACTTATAAATTTTATCACAAAATGATCCATTATTTGAAATGTATACTTTTACATAATTATTAGGGCCTTTGCTTAGTAACGGAAATATCATATTAAGCAGACACAGTACATTACATGTGTATACAATATTTCAATTGCCATAATGTCTCGTAAGTATAATTGTCTTTTATCAACACATGCATATAAATTTTTAGAACCCAATAATAGTATGTGTGGATAATAATGCTAATTGCATATGGTATATAACTAGTTTCTTCATTATCTCATTAAATGGATACTGTAAAACCTCGTGGAAAAAAAGAATTATATTGTTAATCATTTCATTTCAAGTTAAAGACAATATTAACAATATGGTTTTAACAAGGTGTAATTATAACGTAATATATATGTACATTTAATGGTACATGGTAATTTCATGATTTTCATGACCTTTTTCAATCCTAAGCGAACAATAATTTTGTGTAAAGCATCAGCCAATGATAACTATATAATTTTAGACATATATTAATATGATTAGTTAGTTTTACACTGATCAATTATACATAATCAACCTAGTATTTTAACAAACTACACTTTCAATAACTAATGTTTTAAGATAGAAAATAAAAATGAGAAATATATATTTTTAAAGTACAATAAATTTACGGCTCTAGTACAATAATAATTTTTCACGAGTCTGCCAACACAATATCAGCAGTTATAATGTGGCTAACCAGATAAAATTCGTTTTGTCTGTTGCATGCGATTTATATTGAATATTGAATCAACCGGCTTTAAAATACTTTTTAATGATCATAATACAAATATATTACTCTTGAAAATATCAGTAATAGACTCTATAGAGCACTGAGTTGTCAAGATTAAATAGAAAGAAGAATAACAATGCCTTTTGTGCCCGAATTGCCAGACTAAATTTTGTGATTTTTTAAAATTCATACATGTTTTTAATTCACTTTCATAGTTTCTGCTAATAATACCTTCTCTTTCTTCTTCTTCTTAATCCTTATGCTTATATATATATGCTTAACATGCTTTCTTCTTCCACTCTACTCTATCAGCTGTCATTTTAGTGTTCACTCTTTTTATACACATATTATTTCTCATACAGTCCATCCATATTTTATTCGGCCTTCCTTATCTCTACATCCCTTCACCTTCATGCTAAACATTCTTCTAGTTATATGGCATTCATCTCTTCTCATAACATGTCCATACCACGCTAATCTTTTAGTTAATAGATGTTAACCTATTTGTAGATTCGAAATGCAACAGCATTTCTTATCATAAATTTATCGATATCAGTCCTCGCCATCTGCAGTACAGTAATGCCGATAATGACGTATCTATTAATAAATAAATCATGGACTTTCGGAAGAACATTATGCCGTGTAATTGCTCTTCTGTCGTATTCTTTAAGTGGAGTCTCGTTATTAAGTATAATCGCCATAACAATCATTCGATATATTTTAATTGTTTATCCTCACATATACCAGAGGTAAGTGACAGAGTGTATTTATAACGTCAAAACTAACTTCGTACGATATTTTTTTTGGTTAAGCGTTTAAGAATAACCTCCCGAATAGACGTCAGAAGATTCAAACGCCACTCCATTAAATAATGATTATTATAGTTTAACCGTTTATAGTCAGAATCTGGCGGAGAACAACTAATTTTGTCTGCAATGGGCTATTCTTTTATGGGTTAAGCGTTTGATTTAAATCTGACACTGTTAAGTGACGATGTGGTCGTAGATGGCTACACACTAAGCCTAATACTTTGAGTGCCTGTACAGTATCCGGAACTTATTTTGTAGGTGCTTGGCAACAGATTTTTAACTTAAGGGTAGTAGCCAGTTACCAGGTTGGTATTAGCTAATGCCTTTCATCATTTTATAGTTTCACAACGATCCTGGGCGTAGCGACAGTTCAGGCTTTGTGCAGAGATTAAAATTTACTTCCATAGACGTGATGTCCGTATTTGCTATCGCTGAACCATCATTACTTCTATTATTAACAGTATCTTAACCTTTTGTAGCGACACAGTATAGCGCGTGCATAATAATTTGCCGACATAGACAAATTCCGATGCACACGCCCAATACTTACCGCATCAGTCCCCTCCGTCCGTTCATAGAAGATTAAAACTTTTGTTTCTCATTATTAATTTGATTAATATATATATATATATATATATATATATATATATATATATATATATATATATATATATATATATATATATATATATATATATATAATTATATAGATTTGTGTGTTTATTCATTGACTAAAATTAACAAGTAAAGTCAAACTTTACTCATTTTGTTGAGTAAGATGTCTTTATATTTACTGGTTTACGATTGTCTGTAACACGTCATCCATCCATCCCAGACCTGTGCAACATATAACCTAAACTAATCAAACGTGTCGAGAATCCTCTGAAAGAGCTTTAACTTGGCTTTTTACTTTTAAATCGGCTAACCATTTATTTTGCCTAAAGCGGTTCTGGACAAAAAACTTCTTAATATACGGATCCCATTATTAGTAGCAATTTCTTACTTTTGAATTAGATAATTTATTCATAACTGTCATAGGATTTATTTTATATAATAAATTTTATAATTTACAATGTATTAATTTTATCTTTGCAGGTATTATAATAAGTATAGTTTGATAATTATTATCACAGCAATCTGGTCATTTTCTTTAGCTATTTTAGTTCGTACTTTGTTTGAAGTCTGGGGTCGCTTTAGCTTAGATCCATACATTGAATTTTGCACTATGATTCCAGATACAAATAATCGATCACCAAAAAAAATTTTAAAGATAAGCTTTTTCTTTGTACCATGTACAATAATGTTTCTATGTTACATCCACATTTTTGTGGTAGTTAAAAAAAAAGTAAAGAGATTAGGCTCAAAAACCTATAGCAAAGATTTAGTCACTGATTACGAAAAATTTAGCAACAGCTCGTTAAATTTCAAAAACGAAGCAGTGATAATCAAAGTACAGCACGAATTGCTCAACTATGTATCAAATTCAGAAGAAAATAGCAATGAAATAGAATTGAATCGCACAGGAATAAAGAGATATAATATGTCGAAGAAAATTCGTAAGCGCTTACGTTCAAAATTAAGCGAAATCAGCAGTAAGCATTGGTTTCCTACAAGAAAAGATAAAAAGCTACGAACAATGATTATTGCGAATTATATATTTTTGTATTTCGCGTTTACCTAATATAGTGATAAGGAATCTCGATTTTGAATTTTCATCTTCTCCAATAATGGTATTCATGAATTATTTCATATTCATTTCAATACGTGTTTAAATCCTGTTATATACGTATTGATGTCGAATGAATACCGAGCAGCTTATAAACATGTAATCAATACGCTTTTCGTAAAATAAGAACTAAGGCTTATAATATAATATTTTTTTTTTTTAAATAATCTATATACTACATATATAAGCGTTTACAACTTACTGACTCATGAATTCCAAACCAACTAGATTTTATGATCACGCGTAGTTGATAGAAAACGAACGAAGTCAGGGGCATCATTTACTTACTAATAATGGGTTATAGCAAAAAAACATTCCCAAAAAAATCAAACCAAAACCAAAAGAAATATATGTTATATTACACGAATTAAAATTTTTATTACAAACGTTATATATAGATAAAGCAACTAAAATAACAAATAACTGTTTTTACCGGCATTGGCAATGATTATGGCTGTGCTATTTGTCATTAAGGAAAATACATATTCGTAATTAATATGATACATAATAACTAACTTTCCGACTTTTAAACACTACTCTATAAGTAATATCTTCAGAGCAAGCATTTATTTGGAAGATAGAAGTGAAAATGATCAGTCACTTTCATAATATAACGAGTGGAGTGGAATATTTTATAAATTTCACCGTAATACCGGGTTTAGATGAGTACGCTACAGACACTGAATTGCAAACTGTGGAACTATACCGGGGGTATCCAGTGCCGCTACTACAGTTTACCGCCATTTGCTGCATACTTTTTATGATTATCGGTATCCCTGGAAACCTCATCACTATCCTAGCGCTATCCAGATGTAAAAAGGTAATTTTTATAATTTTTTTATGTTTATTCATTACATTCAATAGATGTTATTAAATTTTGAGCTTATCTTCCTTTGGTGTATTTATGTTCTTGGGTATAATAGCAGAATTGTTTTCTTTTTCGACTAATATGCCATAAAACTGTATTAACAAGAGAAGAGTGTATGTCATTTAGTTAGTCATTTTATTCTTATTAAGATTTTGTTTTCGCTTAAACTTCGGTATGCTCCTATAAAACTGGCATACGCTTTCTGTAAAAGCTACATTAGTTAAAGACGAAAATATACAATTTAATAATTATTAATAAAGTAAGGAAACAATTTCAGACAAATACTTTAAGAAAATTAATTACAAAATTTGATATCGGATAATTCGTTTAGTTAAGCTTCATTCAATTGTAATGTTGAGCAAATGTAATTAATAAAAAGTGACTTTTCTAGTATTACATAAATAATACGTATTTTGAATATTCAATTTTTAAATAGAGGAAAACTGGAATTATGAATGTGTCGAAATATATGATATTTAATTTTTTCAATTTCAGATACAAAATGCAACAGCAGTGTTTATAATACATTTGTCAATTACGGATCTCTTATTCTGTTGCGTTGTTTTACCAACCGTATCTGTATCGTTTTGGACTAGGTCTTGGGTACATGGAAAACTCTTTTGCCAGTTCTTTCCTTTGCTGAATTATATACCAGTTATTGTATCACTGTTGACAGTATTGGCAATCACTAATAATAGATATATTTTAATATGTCATCCAAAACTATACGTTAGGTAAGTATATAAATAAGTACCTGTATTATCACATCTCTTTTAACTTTTATAGCTTATAGGTTTAGCGTTATGGCCACAATCTCAGCTGTTAATTGACGATGTGGCTCAAGATGTTAGACACACTAAACCTAGTGAAGGAACTAGCTCTGAAGTGCCACTGCCATAACACACCTATAGGTATTTGGCGACAGATTTTTAATTCGTGGGGGGTAGCTAGCTACACAGGCATTATGATAAGCCTTACCACCATGCTATATGGTTTCATCAAGATATTTTCTTTCACTGAAAGCTCAAGCACCTTGCAAGTGGATTCGAACTCACGTCTATTGACGCAGCGTCCGCCCACACTACCAACTGAATTAATATCTCTTCAAAATAATAATATGAAAAAAACCTAGTAATATTTCCAAAGCGAAACTCTGTCTACCTGCTTATAAGTAGGTAGATTATTTATTAAGAAGAGTAAATTATAAATTAAAAAGATTATTTACGCCATAATGTATAACGATCAATTCGAAATAACTTAATTTGCAATTGAATTTCTGTGAATAATTTAAATTAGGTTAATCAGACTTTTATAATAAGGTTTGTACACACCTTTTTGTGACTGTATTCTGTTCTTAGTTAAGTCTATTGGTAATAACAAAATAAATGTGTTTCTTTATGGATTAAGTATTTGGCTACAATCTGATCTAGAGACGTATTAACCCAAGATGACAAAACGTTAAGCCTATTGGGAGAATGAATCCTAAGTACAACTGTCGGAACAACGAACACTTCGCTATAGAATTTTAACTCAAAAGTGGTAGCTAGCAAATTGATCATTAGAAAAATGTATATTTTCAATTTCTTTCTTAATCTGCATGGTGGTGGCTTTTTCTAATGCCCGCCTGGCTAGCTACCACCCTCAAGTTGTAAACCTGCCGCCAAATACCAAATAGGTGTGTTCCGGCAGTCGCACTTGAGAGCCAGTACCTCCACAGGTTTTGCGTGTCTACCAACTTGGGCCGTATCATACCAATTATATATATCTATGGGTTTTATTCGTATTATTCATGAAAACATGATACACTTTACTCAGGTTTTCCTTCAAATACCTATCTGAAACTTAAATGTTACAAGTTTTTATATGTAATTAATTTAAAATAATGCCATGCTTGATGTTAGTAACTTTATATATAATATTAACACTACCATTCTTATTCACCAGGTTGTACACAACAAGAAATATATCTATAATGCTGGCAATGATGTGGGCATACGCGTTTGCATTACTATTAATGCCATTTTTTGAAGTGTGGGGACGACTTACATTAGATTCTCGAACTGGATCATGCACTATTGTACCAGATAGAAACGGAAGAAGTCCAAAAGAGTTTATAATTCTCACCACAATTTCTTTTGTAGGCATAGCAATGGTATTTTGTTATATTCATATTTTATGGGTGGTAAGGAAGACATCATCTAAAACACATATCGGTACCGCAACAAGGTTCGAAATGCAAAGTGTAAATGTGGCATCATCCCATGCGCGAACTGAAATTGTAACTTCATCTACAATATCAGATTTTTTTACTACGTCTACTGGTGCAGAAATTATCACCAATTTTAGTGACATCGAGTTAACATCAGACTATGAAAATAACGATCGCGGTCGTACCGTTATGGGGGTCAAGCCGCGAACGTCAAATAAAAAAGGCTTACCTAGTAAAAAAGACAAAAAATTGCATATGATGGTGATAGCTATAATGCTTTGTTTCTGTATTTGCTATTTACCTATAACACTGACTAAGGCTTTGTACAAAAAATTCAACATCTATCCAATAGCCAATATCTCGGGGTATCTTTCAATATATTTAACACCCTGCATCAATCCAATCATATATGTTTTGTTATCTAAAGAATATCGAATGGCATACAAGAACATATTCAGGAATAAACGACAGCGGTAAATTATACCAAAATGCAATTTTATACTAAGAATAATTTAGTCAAAGAATAGTATGAAAGCGTCAGTTCTGATATAATAATTATTATTTTATGTTGGATTAGCGATACTAATATAATATAGATAAAAAAATTGTTTGTTCGAAAGCGCTAATTTCAGTAACTACCAGTCGGATTTAAAACATATATATATAGCCTAATTATTGAGGAACGTTATATATAAGTTAGGCTATATAATATCACCTTATAGACCTTATGAGCCGAGTAAACAAAAAGAGAACACCAATCAAAAACAATGCAATAGCGCGAGTAATCGATGCAATGGTGTACAGAAAATGACAATGAACCTTCATCCAGAAAAAATACTCTCCTTGAGTGATCGAAAAATAATTTTTAGTACCACATAAACGAAGTTGCAGATGCAGTTAGTATATGAATGCAAATAACGTATTCGAATATACAAGATTGTAGATAACTTGCAAATTAAGACATTTTTATTAATTACATTTTGACATAAGTACATCGTAAGTCTATTTTTAATAACCAAATACGTTAATTCTGTGTTGTATCACGAATATATTAAAATAATGAATACTACTTTGCTTTTTTTTCAATTGAAAATATGCTGTTAGCCTTAAGGGCTTTCACAGCTGCACAGAACTTTGGGGGCGAGTACTAAGGCACTCAGCCCAAGGCAACGAGTGCAAAGGAGACATGACGTGTCCGATCCTCAGCTTAGGCTGTTGCCGGGGACGCGAAAAGGAAACCGCGGTCACAGCTAATCCTAATTAGTTTTATACTAGTTAGTAATTATACTAAGCATAAAACCTACTCAACTATAGCATGAATGAAGTACACGAATCAACCCCTTCAACAAAAGGATTGTACTAACTTTGCGTCAGGGCGGAATGACGGGACTAAACCTGTCATATAATGACTGAAAGAGGTTTAATAATTGCACAAGAACAAGAAAGAAAGGCCGAATCACATCCAGGGCCAAGTTGGTCCTTAGCAGAACCGCGTACCTAACTCGTCAGTGTGCAATTGTTAAATACAGTGTTGTGATGAATTTCCCGTGATCTGACAGTCACTGTACCACGCTAGAGACACTCAACAGTTAGCTTAATGATTTATAGTGAACCTAACCTACGTTAGGCAACTTTGGATAATAGCTAGAAACGAAGTGAATAAAATGCTCGATATCTATCGATTTCTAATTTTTAATATCTACCTATTTATCCCA
This sequence comes from Actias luna, assembly GCA_039707435.1. Classification (NCBI taxonomy): domain Eukaryota; kingdom Metazoa; phylum Arthropoda; class Insecta; order Lepidoptera; family Saturniidae; genus Actias; species Actias luna. Next base: position 6,168,398 of record JAZHAC010000002.1, on the reverse strand, counting down.
AAAACAAACAATATAACCTTATAATAATAGTGTTAGGTTATATGCATAGCATAACTACGATGATGTAATTAATAATTTTCACTAAAAAAACAAATAAAGTTTTTATTTTTAACTTATTGTTTTTCTTTTATTTTTATTTAATATGAGAGTTATAATATAAGAGATATGACGCTGCACACAAAACCACCATTGTAAAAATATATATAGTGATATTATATTGGCTAAACAATGTTAACACGAGGTCTACTCTAAACATGTCTACACGAATATTAAAAAAAAATTAAGGCAGTCCTGCAGACTACCGGCAGAAGAAAAACTATAATGCAAAAAATAATGTAAAAAAAATTAAGCCCGTATCCATATGTTGAGGTTTGAAACCTACGACTTTACTTACAAGTAATTATTTAGTCGCCCGTCAAACCGATTGACCAAGCATTCATATACGAGTATAACAATCTTGCAATTAACAATCAGCATACACTCTCCACATAAATAGAAAGCGTTCGGTGACGATGACGCGAGTTCCATGATTTTTGTTCTCCCAAAACGTGCTCAACGCGCCTAAAGAAGTTTTCACTACAAAAAACAAACACATATGTAATATTCTTTTGTATTAACTCGTCGCACAATGGTTCGACAGTTGTTTTATACATAAAATACAGGGTTTTAAGAAATCATATTTTATACATTATATAAAATGGTTGCAATTACTGTAATTAGAATCACTTTTAAAACTTAAAACTTTGAATGAATACACTATTTCACGTAGAGTACTTATTTTTCTTAAGGGCGAAGACAGAAAACCTTTTTTTCGTCAATTTTTATCATCACATGTTAATATACAAAATGTCCTGTAATGCTTGTATTTGCATGAAAATTTCAAAATTTTAAACTACTCATTAAAGTCGTTATTTTTACATATAAAATTATACATAATATATGTGTATACATATGTATATGTTTTCTAGTCAGGTCTGGGTAGGGACAATGTCTGGGTACTAGGGTCAACAGTATTTCATAAAAAAAGACAGCAACAACGGAATGCTGAACTTTTTAATCGACCAATCATTGAATTTAATTATATATAAGCTCTAAGTCCATGTAAGTAGATACGTGAACCACTATGCGTCACATCGCTTGATATAACGGAAAACAATGTATTTATTCATGAATATATTCTTGTAGTCGCTTTTATATTTCATCGTCAATAAAATACAGTTAGAAGGAAGACGTGTTTCCCTTTATTAAAATATGTCTTCAAATATTTCAAGAAGCGTTATATTTGATGGCATTAAAGGAAACTGTACTGTGGGCTTGGACAGCTATGACGCTGATCTCTCTACAGTGCCCCTTTTCAGAGATTATCCGGAGCTATTACTGCAGTTAACATCTGCTTGCTATATTCTTTTCATGACCATCGGCATCTTCGGGAACCTAATCACAATCTGCGCTTTGGCGCGATATAAACAGGCAAGAAATATCATTTGTATTTTAAATATAAAATAATTCTTATTATTTCACTTCTATTATTAGTTATTTAAGGTACTGTGCTTGCCACGAAGATATGGTATTAAAATGATATATTTTATTGTTTTTATACAGCTATTCGGGTTTTTAATATCCATATAAATATATGTTTGGGTGGTGTAGATATAACATGGTGCATATAGGTATTTGGCGGCAGCCTTTCAACTTGAGGGTGGTAGACAGCTAGGCGGGCATTACAATAAGCCCTATCACCACGCTACTGTGGTTACAATAATACGTGTACAAACTGTAATTGAAAATAAATATCTATATATCTATAAATAAATATATATATATATATATATATATATATATATATATATATATATATATATATATATATATATATATATATAAATTATCTAAATATATATCTCGTCTTTTTAGATTCGAAATGCAACAGCAATTTTTATAATAAATCTGTCGATAGCAGACCTTGCCGTCTGCTGTGTAGTATCACCGGTAATAGCATCTGTACTAATTAATAAATCATGGACTCTTGGCAAAACATTATGCCGTGTGCATCCTCTACTGTGGTATTCTTTAAGTGGTGTCTCATTTTTTACTGTAGTCGCCATAACAATCAATCGATATGTTTTGATTGTTTATCCTCATATGTATCACAGGTGAGTGAATAAGTGCATTATCCATGTGTTAATAGTCTAAACTTGATGTCAATTAAACTGTTCTAATGGAGAGATCGACGAAGAAGCAATATCTATACAAATAAATAAAATTTAAGTGTATCTTTGTTATGTCAAATTAACAGCTTTTTACAAAATGTATATGAAAGTCTGTACGGTACTTATATAAAAAAAATGTTTTTATTTTTGTTCCGGCTAATCTTTGAACGGTTCAACCGATTTTGACGGGAATTTCACTGGCAAATAGCTGATGTTATAAGAAGTAACTTAGCCTACTTTCATTTTAGAAAAAAAATGAAGGTTCAGCGAAAAAAATATTAAAAAATATTTAGTACCACGCGAGCGAAGTCGCGGGCACAGCTAGTTAAAACTTAATATAATTTATCGATTACTTCCATCTGTTTTTTGACTCAGTGGTTGCGTGTATGGATACCACATCGGTGAACATGAGTTTGAATCCCTTCAATGAGCCTGAGCTTTCGATAAAGAAAAACATCGTAATAATACTAAAACATGGTTGGAGAGCATTTTCTAATACCCGCCTGGTACGTTGAGGATCTGTAACCAAATACCTAGAGGTATGTTCTGGAATCTGAACTTGAAAGCCAGTACTTGTACTAGGTTTTACGTGTCCACGATCTTTGATTTGATTAAAGTTGAGTTGAACACAAACTGCTGACTATCTGTAGCACATATATTGTTATTAATGGTTGGTAACTTTGTAGAACTTAATCTATTAATTATCAAAATAAGTTTTATTGTTTAGTAATAAAATGATATGTGTATATAATGCTGATAAAATGATGTGTGTACTTTCACAATAATTTGCAATAAATGTTTTATTTTTACAGGTATTATAATAAACAAAAAATGATAATTATGATTATGACAATCTGGACATTTTCATTTGCGATGTTAATCCCAACATTATTCGAAGTCTGGGGTCGTTTTAGTTTAGATCCATGCATAGGATTTTGCGCTATGGTTCCTGATATAAACGACCGATCACCAAAAAAGTTAATTATATATACCTTTTTCTTTCTACCATGTACAATAATGTTTGTATGTTACATCCATATATATTTGGTAGTTAAAAAAGTAGTAAAAAAATCAAGCCCAAAAACCGAAAACGGAATTGATATCGTTAATCGTGATGAATCAACTACCGGTTCATCGAATTTGGAAACAAGAACAACCGAAATAATAGAAGAACTATCTAACGATGAACCAAATTCAGCAGAAAATGGTAATGAAATGGAAACAAATCAAATAAGGTTCAAGAGATACAACATGTCGAAAAAGGTTCGCAAACACTTACGCTCAAAACTAAAAGAAATTAACATGAAACAGTGGTTTCCGACAAGAAAAGATAAAAAGCTGCGCACGATGACAATTGCAATAATGATATGTTTTTGTGTGAACCATCTACCTATGATGTTAATTAAGACTCTTATCTCTGAACGTTCAGCTTATCCAACGTTGGTATTTTTGAGCTACATACTAATGAGTTCTGCAACATGCTTGAATCCCATCATATACGTAGTGATGTCGAGTGAATACCGAGAAGCTTATAAAAGTTTCATTAAATCGCTTTTCGTTAGACAATGATCACTTAATCTTTGATTCAGTCTCGTTACAAATGGTTTAAATATTACATAGGACAGAGGTTCCCAAAGTGTGCGCCGTGGCTACCTGGTGCGCCGTAGACAGTAAAGAAGGCAGCCGTGAAGCGACTCCCTTTACCATTATCGTATCATTGTCTCTATCTATTTCGACCAGCTAGATAGGTTAGAGTGCGGCGACAAAATAGTAAACATGTATGTACGCCGCGAACTGAAAAAGATTGGGAGCCCCTGATAGGATGTTAAAATTTCATAAAATAAATTAATAAATATTTTGGATTTAACGCTATTTTATTAACCAGATTGAATGATTTAGACTTTATAATCACTTTTTTGTAAAACTGTTAGCTGCTAGCCACGAACGCATTTATTTCAAATTAATATTAATGATCACAAGAACTATATGATGTACCAATCACATTTAAAAGTGGACAGACTTTGGAATTAAAACGTTCAAAATATCATTTTTAATTTTCATTTTACCATTACAGCTTACTTTTTATGTAATAGCGTAATTATATCTAACCAAGACCCTCAGGTTCAGTTCAAAATTATGATGAAAACGATATGAATAATTTTTTAATTTTAAGTGATTCTCGCGTTCACGTAGCATGGAATATTTACGGCTTTTGTATATATATGAAGTAAATAACAAAGTAGCTATTGTTTCTCCCGACATATGAAAAAAATAAATATAAAAGATCATAAAATATTAATTGATTTTACAATGATACTAGCGACATCTTAAGGTCAATTAAATAGAAGTGAAACGACAGAGACATAAACAAAATACTACAATTACAGTGGAAATATTGAGTTTTTCCAAAAATGTTAGTGGATTCAGATGAACTCAACTGACGGATTATCCAGTTACCTATAGTTTACCGTTTTGAATACGTTTATTATAATCATCGAAGCTTTATCACTTTTCTAGCATTAGCTAGATTTAAACAGGCAAATAATTCCACGATTATTATATACAACCATATATGTAGCCACCCATACCTAATATTGGAATGATAAATGTATTGGGACAAAATAGTTCATATAATATTATTGATTTCAGTTTCATGATGCAACAGGAGTATTTGTTTAACATCAATCGATTACGGATTTCATTTTTGTGCCTGTACTATTTTGACTACCTAGTTGAATGTAAGGGAAACTCAGCTAGCACCAATTCTTCGCATAAGTAAATTATTTACTTGTAATTTTTAGTATTGGCAATCACTTTTCATATATTATGTATGAGCTGGGTCCACGACTCCGTTCGCGTAGAATTAAAAATTAATCAATAATTTCTTCCCGTTTTTGTAACTTTTTACCCATTCGACGTTCCTCCTATTAGTGGTAGCGTGATGTTAAATTCCTTAAATATTTTCTCAAGGATTGTTCTATCAAATACAAAAATAAATTTTTAAATCCGACTTGTAGTACCTAGAACTAGCGCGTTCAAACAAATAAACTATTCCGCTTTATAATATTAGTATGGATATAAATATAAAATATGTTCTTTATCTAGATATATAAATGGAATATTTAGATGGATCTGTTAATTGGGGAATTCCCCCAAATGAATCATCAGATTCCTGCACAAAAATAATAGAGAACAACACTTATTATTGTTCGGTGTTTAATTATAATAATTATTATTTTAGACAGTGCTATCAGAAAGCAAGAGCAATTAAATTTATTTTTATTTCATACGTAGGCAAAGTTAAAGATTTTTATAAGCTTAACGTCTTATAAACAATCAAATGACAAAGTAAATATACATAATAATCAAAAACTACTTTCATAAAATAAATTATGTAAAACACAGATTGCGCTTAAATATTTCAATAATTTAAACTTTTTACCGCAGTTATAAACACTGTGCAGGACGTAGTAACAAAAAAAAAACATTGTTTTGAACGCGAGGTACATATATTCACAGGGTTTATTAGCATTATTCATATTAAATAGCCGATGACACAATTTATGATATTTATATCAACGCCTATATTTTCCGCCTCATACATACGCATACATAAACAGTGAATTTAAAATTGAATCATAAAACATTGATATAGGAAGAATTTAAATTTCAGTTAAAAAAAAGACGTGTATTCACAAAGCACATGTACCGAACTATATCTTGACATAACTTGAGGTAAAACTTAAATTTTGACTTATACATAATATTATTATGTGATATCTTATTCATCACATTAATCACAACGAAGAATATAACATTAATTTAAATCAACTTCGTGTCTGGCTATGATAAAAAAGGGTTTGTCATGACGATTTACCATTTTTCTGTAATTGTTATTTGCCTACCATACTACTAAAGATTTTGTATAGAAAATTCTACACGTATACAGTTGGCAATATTTTGTGTTAGAATAAAGACTCAATGGTAGAATTGTCGGATAACGTGTCAATAGACGTGAATTTGAATTCTTGTAATGAGCGTGGACTTTCGGTGAAATAAAACACACTGGTACCATAGCACAGTGTTAAGATATTTTGTAATGCTCGCCTACCTAGGTAACAATCTGTCCTCAACCTGAGTTGAAGACGGATATGTTACAGCAGTTGTACGTAATTGGCTTAACATATCCACCATCTTGAACTACATTGTCACTTACCATCAGATGAGAATGTGGCTAAACGCTATAAGCTGTTAAAAGATAGTTATCGTACACATAACATTAAAATGAAGATATATCTTTGTTTAATTATAAATGTGTACAAGAATTTGAAATCGCATACAATAACGTACTCAGAAACAAATTACATCAATGAATAAGAACTCTAGCTTCCAAAATTGTGAAGTAATATTAGACTATCCCGCATATACATTTGTAATGTATATCATATCATGATAGGAAAAGCGACGAAAAATACAGGTTATATTTATTTATGACGTCACACTCCTAAATACAGGACATTTATAATTTACCACGTAAATAAATTGACGTATTTTCAAAGTACCTAAACATTATATTACATATACATTATAAATATATAAATTTTTTTCTTAACTGATCCGCTTCCGAAGAGCAACTTCATACTAAAATACTATTTTAACGTTGTAAATTTTCTAGTAACTATGTTGAATTACGTAAGCATACATCACAATACTTTTCCTTAACTAAACCTCATAATATGCTGTCATATATTTTATATTAATACCCTATTTCATATATCCCCATGACTGTTTCTATACCAGAAGATACTGTCGCAATGGTTGCTAATCCAGTAAAATTGTTGCATTGATTACAAGGCGCAGCAACGTTTTTGTGATAAAAAAAATTGTCAATTCGACGCCTGGACGATTTATATCTATATAATATACAGTAGTAAATACGCTGTATGATTTGATTATTCATTTGCACGATATAATTTATCATATCGAGTCTTTTCAGGAAAAATATCGTAAGCGCCAAAAATTTTTTCAGTGTTTGTTTACTGTAACCTCCTTAAACTGATCTTTGTGAATTAGAAGCAGTATGTTATTAGCCACTATTTTAATAGATCAGTGGTTACTTATGAACAACAATTCAATTTTTTTTTATAAAGATGTTAAAAATAATGTCTTCATTAAGAATGAAAAACTCGTGTAAAAGGTGTAAATTGTCGGTCAACATGATTTTCCTGATATGGCTTGATATTTCAAAAAGTCTCTCCAAAATAGTAAATACTACTCACTACGTAGAAATAGATTTAGAAGTTAGATTTGAATTACTACTAATGCCGTTAATATAAGCAATCTAATACATCGAAATCGATATTAATATTGTCCGTTAGTCTAGATATGTTCGAGACCTAGTGGTTGCTTTTTTTTAAATAGTCACGAATTAAAATACATATTTTCTGCTACCGACGACCGTTTATTTTTTTCAGTCATTACTGCAAGTTCGCACACAGCAAGAATACCGTGTGAAGTGCTTGTTTCAGTTCGTTAGTTATTCATTACGAACTTGGCCAAGACAATACTCGACTAGCAATGTTCATTTGCCGGGTTCTCTAATAGTTCTACATTGTTTTTATCACACCACTCCACCGGTGTGTGTAATGAGTATTCTTAGTACATAAAAGTTACTTTCGTATTATACAAAATTACTTTTGTGAATAGAAAACTGTTTTCGACCTCTCTTAAAGCGTAATGGTTATTACTACTATCAGTAATAGTTGATTGTTGCAACGGTGTATCCTGTTTCGCTTCTTGACTTGTACCATTTTTTCCACAATTTGGTTACATTAACTAGCTAACTACACCACGCGTTTTCAAATCCTTTTTATTTGTTAGATTTCAAATTACTGATATAACCTTGTAATACTTCGGTTCAAACCTTATTATATCCAATGAATATAGCCAAAACGTCGATCACATCATTATTTTGTACTCGCTTGACCTACTTTCTGACCAAAAATTTTTATGTGAATTGATCTATTCCTAAACGTCATGGCGTGGTGCTACATATCCTATAACTTTCTTCAATAAAAATGCTATAAAAAGCAAAATTAAAAACATATACAACTGGTACTTCCAGAAATCAGTGTGTTCAAACAATAAATACAAAACAATCTCTCGAGCTTTATAATATAAATACCTACACATTTGTATTTTATATGTAATAACATCAGCTCATATTCAAAGAATTAAATAATAAAATATTAAGAATTCAACTTTTTCAGATAGATGCTTACATATATCGATTATGTAATAAGTGACCTTTATTGAAATAAAACTATTTTAAACGGATTTTATCGCGGTTGTTTATTGATTTTGATCCCGACGTTTCGAAAGCTTTTCAGCCTTCGTTGTCACGGGGCGGACTGAGGTGTAGGTTGTCCAGAAAAGTTCATGTTACTGTGTCTACCTTCAATTTAATTTTTATTATAGATAGTGTTCCGATCTACGCAGAAAGAGCCTACAGTGTCTTGAGGTCTGGCAATTGGTCTTTTGGGTTCCGATTTAATTAAATGTATAATCGGATCCCAGGCTTGTGCTAGCTTCCAACTATCTTCTCTATTGAAATTTGGATGTGTTGTAATTTCAATAGCCTCACGAATCATCCTAGGTAGGAATCGGTGTTCTTTGGCAAGGATTTGTGGCTTGTTGAATCTAAGATAATGTTTGGAGCCTTCTTCTGAATGTTCAGCAACTGCAGACTTCGTAGAGCGTCGGTGCTTAACGTCAGCTATATGTTATTTTACGCGGGTCCCTATATTTCTTTTAGTTTGGCCGATATAGGAGAGGCCACAGTCACATTCGATTTTGTATACGCCCTGTTCTTGTCGAGGTATATGACACTTGACAGGTGGTAGAAATTGACTAATCTTCTTGGGCGGCTTGAAGTAAGTTTTAATTGAAGCACGCTTCAGTACATAGTCAATTAAATTAGTTTTATTTCAATGAATAATATTCGCGTAAACATAAGAAATCATTAAGTGACCTTTAAATAACACTTGGCTATACTGTTGCAATAGACTAGACCAAAAGCTGTTTCTAATGACGGGCCCATTCGTATAAATATCACTTATAGAGTTTAATTAGCGGTCGAAGTTTGGTAGTTTCCGCCTTAACTGCGGCTCCCCTCACAACTAACCGTATTTTACAAGGACTATTCCCCAACGGGTCTTATATAAAATCCTGTTCGGGAACCAACTCGTGATTTGAACTAACATAAGCATAAACCACGTTTAAGTTACTCACTGTAAGTGTATATAGTATTTAAAACTACTGATTCAACTAAAGTATATTAATCTTTTCGTAATAATATTGATAATTCATTTTAAATGCAGATTATACGTGGGATAAAAAAGCAATTTTTCTAAATTACTTAATACATAATAATCTAACCTATCAAAGAAATTATTCATTTATTAACAGACAAAGTATTCAGTAAATTGTATTCGACCTTTAGCCTGTCCTATTTTTAAATTCAAAGAAACGTTTTTAATTTCTATCTTATTTTTATATACAAGTAAAATTGATGTTTAAAAGTACTAGTTATTACTGAAATACTTATGCAGAAGTCGATTTTCAATATTGCTCATACTTTAGAAACAAATTACTCATAAATATTCAACGATCATTCATTAAAAATATCATATATTTAGTCACATAATTACATACACCAAACATTATCATACTCAATACTAGCTACATTGTACGCATAGGTACATAATATGATAAAGTTATTATTGTATTACTTTAATAATCCAAATAAAGAAAAAACTTTTATGTTCATTTTCTAATTCATTTTCTTGCTTAGGGCGTTTAGTTTTTTTTAATCTAAGAAAGGCATATGGATACTGACCTTCTGTACGCTTCTAAATAGGTAGAACAATCTTCATGATATAAAATGTGGAAAGGAATTGATTTTAAAAAAGAAGAAAAGGAAGTTTAGCGAGGTCGTAGTCTGTTTCACTACCGATCCAAAATCCAACATAATTATTAAAATTTTCAACCATCATTTTTGTACATACATATTACTGATTTTTAATAGTTGCTGTAACAAATAATAAAAGGTCTCGTATCATGTCCGAGGTGTTTCAGGGGATTTTAGTAAAAAAATAATATATTAAAGAACATAATTATTTAATTCATTTATAAACGATTAAAACAATTATCTGTTCCCCGACGTAATATACCATTTGTTCTCGTAACTCTTGCAATTCAGGAAAATTGAAACTAAATATTTGCAGGTCCAACTGGATTGACAATACCCATGCGTCATTGTCGTTTGGAATCCATTATTAATTTAAAGACAATATTATTATATCGGTGTACTCTTGTTCCAACATATTCGCACAACAATATATTATTTGAAAATACAAAAACTTTATAAAACATACATTAATGGGAAAGTAGTAAAGGATACAGTTTATATATTGCAAATTAACATTTATTATTTCTAAGTATACTGCACATATTAAAATACTAGCTGTGTCTGCGACTTCGTTTGTGTGGAATTAATAATTATTTTATCATGTTTTTGTAACTTTTTGAATACAGCGTTGCTTCTATTGGTGGTAGCGTAACGTTAAATAACGTATAGCTTTCGTCAATGATTGCTCTATCATTTACAAGAAGATTTTTTTAAATACGACTAATAGTTCCTAAGATTAGCGCATTCAGACAAACAAACAAAGTTTTCCGCGATATAATATTAATATAGATATAAGCATCAGATTGTTCGCGTCACGTATAACATATGCTGTTTTTATTACACTTTTATAAGAAAAATCTATTATATACCAAACTTTTTATGGGTTTTACCGTTTAGCCACTATCTCACTTGATTTAAAGCGAAAATGTGACCTAAGATGGTGGCCATGATAAAAATGGGATTGTCTCTCTAATATAATTACCGGAAGACATTTCTATAGGCATGTTCAAATATGTATATATTTAATAACAGTTTATCTAAATAAATTGAAGGTAGACAGTAACATGAACTTTTCTGGACAACCTACACCTCAGTCTGCCCCGTGACCACGAAGGTTGAAAAGCTTTCGAAACGTGGGGATCAAAATTAATAAATAACCGCGATAAAATCCGTTTAAATTAGTTTTATTTCGATGAACAGTTTATCTAGTTAACGATGGTATCTAGCCAGCGGTTATTACAAAATCATGCTTATAATCAAAGCTCAGGCTCATTGCCGAGATTCGAACTCAGATCTATCGACCTAGTGTCCGTACTCGGTACTATTAAACTAATATAGTTATACATAGTGTTAGAAATCAGAATATTAGTAGTTGTGGCAGAGAGGAATAAGACCGGGACAGTGTCCGAGACTTGCGACTACGAATGTAGGTTTAAAAATGCCCTCTGTCGACAATTATCAACACTCACCTTCATCGCACGTGTTTATCTCTTTGTCCAGTATAAATCATTCCCGATAATGATTCACAACATTAACACCAATAATAAAGAAATATAAATCTTACATGCCTTCGGTAATGTTCCAGCTACATACAACGAACATCTGACCTCGAGTGCCGCACTTAGATTAACTTATAGCCGTGCTCGTCTCGCACTTACATAGTATAGTAATGGGTGTTGTAAATTACCATCCTAAAATTGAACTCTAACAATAGTGTTAACTTACTTAAATATTACACTTCTAAAAATTCTAAAATTGCGTTCAGCAAGGTTCTGTCTTAGGTATATAGATAAAACATTAAATAAAAATTCTGATTGGTTTGCATTAAATAATTTGTTTCTAAATGCAGATAAAACTAAATGTATTAGATTTACCTTGCCTAATATTCTTCGGATTGACACTGGAATTAAGATCGAAGGGAATTTAGTAGGCTTAGCAGGTAAATACTGTGTTAATTTAAAATTATCATGGGCTCCTCACAGATAAAAAAAATAGCGGAAAGACTAAGTTCTGCTGCATTTGGTTTCGCAGGATTCCTCAGCTGACAGATATTACCACTGCTAGGTTGGTTTACTTCGCTCAATTCCATAGCTTAATGTTTTATGGTATAATGCTGTGGGGGACAGCAGCTGAGGCAAACGCCGTATTTATTTTACAAAAACGAGCTGTACGATCGTTTTACAATATGAGACATCACGAATCATTAAAGGCTTAGTTTCCGGTATTCAGTATCTTAACTCTGCCCTCCAAGTATATTCTTGAGAATTTCGCGAATTCCTAAATTTTCGCAATAGTTTCTTGATAAAGTCCGCAAAAAGTTGTAAAAGCTGGTTTTTTAAAAGACCGTCACGACTTAAAAACTAGAAATCTTGACAAACTGGTCACTCCATATTTTAGATTTAAATGTTTTTAGATTATAGTATTAGGTTTTATAACAAAGTCTCAAAACACATTAATGATTTGCGGGATAGTGAGTACAAGCACCATGTCAAGCAGATTTGAATGTCAATAAGCTATTACAGAGTGGTTCAATATGTGAACAATGGTAGTGTCTAGAATTGACCCCCCTCTCTGTGTATGCGCTAAAACCTTTTGTGAATATATATTTAATAAAAAAACATATTAAAAAAAACTACATATACACATATTACATTACACATATATATAACCAGATCGAGTTTCTTGCCTGTTCATCTCGATAACTGATTATTTTCCAAACCGGTAATTTCCCGTTCATAAACGCCTTCCCAAAGCCAAACTTGAATAATGTTTATTTTATATTATTTTATTTACTTTTGAAAATATATTTACCTAAGGAAACCAATAACTGTCAATACACTGTTGCATCCACGTGATAGTTTCTCAACCAATTTACGATAAATAATTGAATTTGAAATAATAAAAATATATGCAGATATCAACAACATATTTTTCTAAATAGATCAAAATGAAAATTATTCTTAACTGTTTTTTTAATACCATGTAAAGTATATACAATAATAAGAGGACTCATTTACATTAATAACCGTATGAATCTAATGAATATTTAAACAGAAATCTGTATTGTTTTGGTATTTACCATTTGTATAACCCCTGCAATGCATTTTCATAGCACACTGTGTAAAATACATAAATAAAGAGATTACGCAAAACGTTAATCATTGTAATAAGTAAGTATTATTATTCACTTTTGTATACCTACATAGTTTCACATATTGTCACGATTATAATATTTTCTTATTCTATTCCTAAATGCTATAGATAGCAGTATGGTCAAGTTATTAGGTACTGGAAAAAGCTGACTACCGAATGCCGAAGCAGCTGCTGCCTACTAATCTATTATCAAATAGAAAATTATAGGTAGTATCTTTCGACTGCACTTGAGAGTTAACCACTTAACCACTTTTTTAGGTTTAGTTTTTTTTTGCCTTTGTTATTTTTAAGAATAAGAAGTTTGTTAAGAATTTATTATATTAATAAAACATAAATAATTTTCCTCAAACTGCCATCTAGTACCGTACTTGAACTCTAATTGGTCTTAATAATACGTCTGAATTGTTTATTGTATGTAGTTAGTGATGCTAGCCAATAGATGACTATTATTTATGTTATTAAGAAACAATAATTTCATAACAAGTCAACCCTTAATAAAATAAATATGTTTTTTACATCAGTAAATTTTAAATTGATTTACAAGCTATATTTTCCACAATGTTTAGAAAAGTATTTGTTCAAGAAATTTTAAAATATACATCCTGGTATTAAAGTTCTTTTAGTTAACGATGATGGAAAAAACTAATCTGTTAATATTATAAACCGGAAAAGTTTGTGTTCATTTGTTTGTTTGAATGCTCTTATCTTAGGAAATACCAATAGAATTAAAAAATGTATTTGCTATCGAATTGCAACTATTAAGGATGGCTTTAAGCTATTTAACATTACGCTACCACCAACAGAAGCAAAACTAAAATAATAAAATATGTAGTGATTATAATTATTACGTATTATTATAATTGTTTTGTTGTAACTTACAAGGAAAATTGTTTTATAATGTGTTAGAAGTATTGTAACTACATGTGTCGGATATTAAAATGAGGCCAATAGATCAATGTCATACTAAAGCTAATAAAAAAATGATCTTGATATATTTACTGTAAGGTATACATATATAATAATATATGTATAATGTTACAAATATATAACCATTGTGTTATATATATCAAATTGTATTTATTGGCAACGGTTGATCACATTATTTTGCTTGGGATTTAAATTTATAATGAGTAAATTGTGTTCCATATTTATTATAAAAGCAATATATAGCAATAAATAATTGTTATGTCGTAAAAATAAAAGAAAGTACAAAACATTAACTATATGCCAGTATAACTGAAATCTGCAAGCCAGACAATATATTTGACATATTAATGAGATTGATGATGGAAACTAGTCTACTTAAATACGTTGGTTGCACCACTGTCATTTCTAATCTTACTAACATTGTAGATAATTCAATCCCAATAACTTTGACAACGTCTTTAAACTTCGTCAATATAACTTTAGCAATAATCACTTTACAATAAATACACTTTACAATAATAGTTTTATACTATTAAGTACATTCAAATAAAGCAGAATAACAACCAAGTAGGTACACATTATTTACAAATTATTCAATATATAGATCCCAATAGACGTTGTCCTGCACTAACTAATTTGATTCAGTCAACCAGGTCTGTTTGTAGACCGATACAGAAATCATTAGTGAAAAGTGTTGGTCAATACAAGTACATAAATTTTTCAAAACCCCTTTTTAGTTGTCTTCTAACTATCATACGCTAACAACGAATACATACGCTTAGTTATAATACGATTTTGATATATTACCTTTACAACCCTATTCTACCCTTTTAAGAGTAGTTTGGAAAACAAATTTGCATACTTGTATTATTATTTATAAACCATTATTCTCCAAATATTAAAGCCCTATTACCTCTATACCTCTCTTTACCCCGCTCCCTATAAGTTTTCGCGATAAAAAGTAGCGTATAACCGTATCCAGGGCACAATCTATCTTATCATAATCGATTCAACGGTTTAAGCGTGAAAGCGTAACAATTAAACAAACGAACTCATTTTCACATTTATAATATTAGGAATGATGCGAGTGAACGAATCCTATAACTTTACATGACTATTAACGAATTCGATATTTGTAATAACATTATAATTGAAATATATATACAAATGTATGAAAAAAAATATTAATCTGTCTTCATATATAACGCGATATTAACATAATTTTTGTTCGTTACACAAGTTTGTTTCTAAATTAATTGTAAAGATTTTTCTATAAAGCTTATTTTTTCTACTCAATGCACAGCATGCTGTCAAAAGTTTAATGAACGCTAGCAAACAAGTTATCCGTAATTTACTGAAAACTTAATTATCCGTAGTTATTACGCAGCATTTCCTAAAGAATGAGCCATAGATTGTTTTTATGTTATGATTATTATCGTTATAAGTAATACACCATAAAATAACAAGGTCTCACTTGAGTGCAGCAGCTAAGAAATTTTAATAAACGCTTGATGATAGATTTTCAAATAAAATATATCTTACTACGCAGCTAATAAATCTATCATCCTGCTATAGTTGTAGAACATTGTTAAAAAAAGACAAAAAGCTTAGTCATAGCACGATCGAATAGCATTTTCCAAATATGCAACGACTGTAATTTTTATTTAAAACATGTATTAATTCTATAGGCATAGACTCCACCGCCGCGCTGCCGGTCCGAGTACAAGCAGTATTTAAAAGGATTACGCAATTCGACTGTTTGACACGTCTTAGAACAACAAAGCCGTATACCCTGGCCAACGAAAAATTAGCATACAGCGAAGCAATGCGGCTAACCTTTTTGAAGTTACCTTTAGGCGTCTAGAAAGTTGTTATTTACTATACATTTATTTCATTTTTATTTTAATCTAAATTTACTTTTTTATTGCATATAACCAATATTATTTCATCTATCCAAAACCACCAATATTATTTATTTTACTAGTAGTAATTTACATATATAGCGAACAGAAATGCCTAATGTAATACGCGGTAAATAATTAAATGAAAACTAAAATGATACACAAATCCTTGACCTACATTAATAAAAATAAAATGAATCACACGAACGTTAATATTATGTTCTCAATTGTTCTTTTAAATAAAATACAAACTACTATTAGGATTTATGTTATTAAATGAATAGTTGACACACAAACATCCAAGTATATACATACTTATGTAATAAAGTAAATATTCATGTGTAATGTGAGAAGCGATGATAGCTTAGTGATAGTGTGTACGACTTCGCGTCAAGGGACGTGAGTTCGAATCCAACCACCTACAATGAGCTTGAGCTTTCGGTGAAGGAAAACATCGTGAGGAAACCATAGCATGGTGTTAGAGCTTCTTCTAATGCCCGCCTGGCTAGCAACCACCTTCAAGTTGAAAATCTGCCGCCAAATACCAATAGGAGTGTTCCGGCAGTTGCACTTGAGAGCCAGTCCCTTCACAGGTTTAGCGTTTCTACCAACTTGGGTCGTATCGTCACTTAAGAGCAGGTGAGATTATGGCCACAATGCTAAACCTTAAGTATTAAACGAATTTTATATTAAATGTAGACAAATCATAATACTATATCTTAATAATATAATGCTACTGATAACTACGCTCAATACATAGCCTAACATTAACATGAATTTATGACATTTTCATATAAGCAACTTAGCATTAAACAACATAATGACCGATCATTGATATGACAATTATTTTCCCAAATTTTTTAGCGTAAACATAACACTATCCGTCTTATTATTATTATTACGTTTAAAAAAGAATAATGCTTTTCCTTTGCATTACAGTAAATTGCTTTATAAAAACTTTTAAGATATAGCCCAATTCAAATATTTTCTAACAGTAGCAAGACAATAATTATTAATTGTTATAGGTATTAGGTGCATTTGAGTAAATGTAAAAAATACGAAATTAACATATTTATAACGTAAAACGTGTATTATGTCACGCCATACGATGAAATAAATCATAAAAATAGTACTGCAGGTTCTTTACGCGTGTGCTGGGCTGGTGACAGTATATAATTATCAATGTGGTCCAACAGTCCAGGTCACATTGTCAGTCGCATTTCATTATTCAGTTAGCTTCCTTCAACGGTGAACACATTCATAGGCCACAGCAGTGAATAAACTATAAAATTAAAACGTCTCAAATAATGACGCACAAGATATTTGTTTATTTATTACTACCGTCATTTTGTAACTGTCAACTAAACGGTAAATTTTGGTGGACAGACAGTAAAGTTGCAAAATTTCATCAGGTTAAAATACCTGATCCGGTTATAGAAGATATAAGTCCATTTGAAACAGACGAGAGTGTGAAAATTGTGTTTAGGGATGAATCACCTTACGAATTTAATGCAAACCTGAAACCGATTTACAATAATAAAAATATTTTTATTAATGCATCTCCTGACATTTGTCATTATGTTAAAGTAAGCGAATGTCGAGGCATAATATACACAACAAAATATGGCAAGTAAGTATAATTAATTTCCTTTGTAATATATCAAAATATTTGTAGTTAATAATTAGAAAATTTAGAATTTTTTTAGGTGTACAGAAAAATCTCTTAAATGTTATGGAAGTACCTATCCTTATGTGTTATTAATTATATTAAATTTACCCGAATGTATTGAAAATTTTAAAATTACTTCCTATGATATATATGGGATTTATTACGATATTATGATATTAGGATTTATGATTGTTTATGATTTCTGATATTTCGTGTACTCTAACCTCATTTACATATTAAATAGAGTCTATTTATATGTATAAGAAACTGAATTTATTGACGGTAAAAATGTTAATGTAAGTTGTCTATTTTCTCGCATTATATAAACTGTTAGTATAAATTATTATTTTTAAAATGTTAAAAGGGCAGAATCGTAACAAAGTTTCATGCAAGTGTTTTTTTTTTACATCATGTACAGGTCGGTAGCCAAGTTATTTAATTAGTAATGTTATGAATTATAATAATAACATAAAACGTAATTTAAGCTCAAAATTTAAAGTTACTTTTACGTTTATATAAATCACGTACAGGTCAGTAGCCAAGTTATTTAATTAGTAATGTTATAAATTATAATAATAACATAAAACGTAATATAAGCTCAAAATTTAAAGTTACTTTCACGTTTATATAAATCACGTACAGGTCGGTAGCCATGTTATTTAATTCGTAATGTTATAAATTATAATAATAACATAAAACGTAATTTAAGCTCAAAATTTAAAGTTACTTTTACGTTTATATAATTTATAAAAAATAACCTAACGAGAATTTATTTCTTCGACCGCCTCACCAGTGATCTAAACATACTAAACTGCTTTGTTTATTATTTAGAAGTATCAACAAAGATCCACGTGACTCACGATTAGTTTGTTGTCTAGAAGCACCACGTAAACTTATCAAGGAAGACCCAAGAATATATTTCCCAGACTTCCGACGGAATAATAATAATTATATTAGCCATATATCAAAAAGAAGTGTAAAAACTGATATGAAAAGATCGACTAAAGTACGGTATACTCAAACGGACTACGATGAAGATCCTTATTGGAATATAAAAAATTCAAATTTTTACAATTCTCAAATAAGCCAGCAAGACGATGTTTCGGATGATTCCGTCGATGAATTACCGAAGCCTGGGTTAATTGGTATCTATTCTGACTCTGGAAAAAGACCCGACTGGTCGGTTCACTATCAGGATTCTATGTCCGAGTATGACAGTGATATTAAGTATGATGAAGTAGATGACACTCCATCTTTTGGTTACTCATCCATTGACCCTCGAAGAGGTAACTAAGATTTTTAAAAATAAAATTTTGTAAGTAATTTTATACAATCAATATGATAAAGGTACGGTTCGTCTAATGGTAAGCAGTTACCGTAGCCTATGAACATTTGTAACACCAGAGGTACTACTTGCGTATTGCCGACCTTTGCTTCTCCTATAAATAACTCTCAAACCCCATTCTTAAATAGTTTATAGGTTAAGAATTATAGCCATGATCTGACCTGATGTTAAATGACGACATGGTATAGTATAGTAGATGGACAGGCTCTCAAATGCATTTACTGGAACACACTTATAAGTATCTGGCGGTAGATTTTCTATTTGAGAATGGTAGCTAACTAGGCAGACAGACATTAAAAAAGCCCTACGACCATGCTCTCTCGCCATTTACGTCCCTTGACAGGGTATTCGTACATACTACCACTGAGCTACTAATATTAATGTTGTTAGAAACACAACACTAAACTATATGGCTTCAGTTTTATGCAGAGTAGAGGCTTTTTTAAGTCAGATTGTTCCAAATAGAAAAATGTCTCCAATTCTCTGTGCCTTATCTCTCGAACCGAGTCATAAAATTATTATTTAAAACTAGTATATATGTGTGATTTAAACAGAAACCAAGACACCGTTGCGGAAATTGCAACCAATGAACTTGAAAACTCCATCAGAACAAATACCTTATGATCCTAGGATCCAAATTATAAACTATAAATCTGATCCTGATTTTAAAGTGTTGCAAGGGTTTAAACTTCTTAATTTAGCGAAGAATAAAATAAACCGTTTTGAAGAAATAAACGACAACAATCGAAGTAAAGAAATAATACTCATTGACAAACCTCTGGCATCCAGCTCTTCCAACTCGGAAGAATATTTTTCAACTGAAAATTATGAAATATTTAGCGACTGCGGAAAATATGTGCCAATAGATGAAAAAGGTGAGGATTTCGTTCACCCAAAATTAACAATTAATTGATCAAGTGAACAATTAATATCGATTGTAATAAATTAATTTCATTTAATAGTAAATATTGTAATTACCATAAGTTTGTTATAGTTACAACTAATAATATCTTAACGATCAAAATTGCCTTGTTCGGGCCTAAATTAAATAATGTTTGATTTGATACCATACATTTACGAGTTTTGCAGATCAACAAAGTGGAGAAGCAACTGTTGGATCGCATCCATGGCTTGCAGTGGTCGTCCACACCAGAACGATGAATAATTTTTTGTGCTATGCTACACTCATACATCCTCGTGCCGCTGTAACAGTTGCTAATTGTGTAGACAAGTAAATTTACATATAATTTTTAGTTGTACCAACCTGCATTTCCTATTGTTTTTATAAGCCAGAATTGTCTTTATCTCAAATTATTATTTTACTTACGTATTATAAAAGTATTATTGTAAATTTTTATAGCGTTATGAATAATCTCGTTTTACCGTAATACTCTCCATATACTAAATTTCAATAAATTCAATAACACCGTTTTGAGTCGTATTCGAGCATATTCTTTTACAGAAAATATTTTATTTAATATTTTAAATAGATGGTTATCACATCATTAGGAAAGTAGTCTATGTACAGACAACTTATATTTTTATTCATATAGAGAAGTTATGTAACTGTCCATAGACAGTTATTGCGGCCCACTCACGTATCATAGCCAAGCACAAGAATTTTAATTTTACTATACTGCCCAACTAAGCGCAAAAGCGGTAACTCAAAGAAAGCGAGTTTTGAGATAATTGAAGTTATGTAAAAATAGTTATATATATACTTTATGTATAGTTTTTTTTATTTGTTAAATATTATTTATATATTATATAGGGTGTATTTGTTATCACATTAGTTAAATTATCAAAATTGTATAATAATGTACTTTATTCATGAGATACGGTTACACCGCTTAGTAAACTATAGAATTAAAATTGAGATACCGCTTTTTCGTTAGCTCTTCTCAAACATGTGTGTATACAAAAAGGAATGTATTTTCTATCGAATAAAATATGTATTATTTGAAAAAAAAAACAATTAAAGTATATATATAACGTTTTTTTATTATTAAAATTTGAAATTACATAAAAAAATATTTAAAAACAAACGGTTTTTGGAAGGAATTTTAGTAGTCAAAAGTAGGGAGTTCTCTCCAAAAGGACATTCTATTTTGTGGTATTATATTTTGAAAAGATTTCAAAATATTTTCTTTTTTGTTTCTTGAAATTCCTTCCGGAGCAGTTTTCTTTTTTGGTGGAGGCAACACATGACTTTTTAAAAAATTTTTTCCTATAATGCTAGCAGTAATTGCATTTTGATCGAATCCTGTTTTGTAGGTGATATCAAAACTGCCTCTTTTAACTTCAACTTCAACCATTTCGCTGACATATGGACGCGGTTTAATTCGAGACAGTGCATATTGTGTGGTATAATCATCCCAGTCATAAAAGTCTTGCATGTTCATCTCTTTAAGTTTTACATTTTTTCCTGCAGTGCTAACTGCCTGAGAAAAATCTGCGAAATCATAAATTTTGTTTTTCATGCGTTTTATGGACAGCTCTACCCTATGATGGAAACTATCAGCTGACATAAAGGTGTGGCCGGATTCAAAATATTTGATGACAATCTTGTCGGCGTTGATATCCTTAGAATTTATAATATAAATTAAGAAAGAAAAAAACGTCCAGTTTTTGTTCTGGGAGGAACAATTATCAACCCATAGTATTATATTTTTTTTATCCCGATGAAAAATAAAAAATTGATAGTATGCACTTATAATTTCGGCTTTGGAACGTCCAAACAACCCTTCATACCATAGTACAGGAAAAACACTCAAATCTTTTCGGCCTTGACCAGTTGGCACGAAACTTTCGTTGTAAACCACTATCCTATGAGTAAAAATAGCAGTTTTGAACATGTCTATCCTGGGCAGCATGATAACTTTTTGTAAATCAGCAGAATATACAACAGTATCAGTTTCATTTAGCTCACTGTCTAATTTATACTGCTCTCTGGACATGTATGCCCGTTTGTTATGACTTTTCCACTTCGTGCAACCTAGACAGTCTTCTTTAAGGTTTTCTTTGGTATGTGTATCATCGTGTAAACGGAACTCTTCACAGTCCTCACACTCTTCGTGGCCAAGCTTTACAAAAGAAATATTTAATTCTGCGACTACTTCTCGATATTTATCGTAAGATACTTTGCAAGACGGATTTTTTTCTAAAAAGTCTTTATGCATCGCACTGATTGTCAAATCACTGGGTAAGTATAAGCGATTGGGAGCGTGTTCACGCCTGTAATGAGATATACTCGGCTCAAAGCTCATTATATGTTCCTTAATAGGAGTAGATTCAATTTTATTGTGAGGAGTAGCTCCCAGTCTTTTGTCTACTGGTGGTGCAACCGTGTCGTTAGAATTGGCCAAAGCCGTATGTAAAGGTTTGTCATTAGATGATTTGTAGCCCAAAGTTGTCAAAAAGAAGGTTTTACATACTCCATACTTTGTACCGAGCACGTCCTTAAGTGAATAACTGTAGCTTACTTTTTTTCTGTACTCCTCTGATTCAAATCTTGTTACTGTTCTTTGTTTCACAGATTTAGCTGAGGTGTGATGCAGCAAATAAGCCTTCCTCTCTTTGTCATTCAAACTCCAGAAGCTCTCATTTATAATTTTTCGCTGCTCTTCCGATATATTTTGGATACACTGCTTTTTGCATGAAGCAGGACAGGGTGGTTTAACGTTATGTTTCTCTCTAATCTCACTTTTTTTCACTTCATTTCTGACTTTGAGAGGTTGGTCGTGTTTTTTTCTTTTCCTAATTGTACCGGCCTTAGTATAAGTTGTAAGATTATGTGTATTTCCATCAGCTATCTCGTTTTGTGTCAGATTCTCGGTGTCCCTAAGATTATCATTTGGTGTCACTTCGTGTCCTTGAGATGAATTCTCAACAGATTTTTCGTATTGAACACTTATCACATTTGAATTATTCCTAAGAGATTCAGAAGTGCAAATAGTATTATCGGAAGCAGTTATCAATATTTTTTCTGTATCATCTTGAAAAATACAGGATCTTTGTTGATCTTCAATAGTATCTGTGATCAAAGGTTCTGGATTACCGCAATTAAAAACATTGTGTATGTTGTGTGTATTAAAACAAAAGCCTGGCGATGATATGTCACTTAAATCATTATGTTCAATAATTGGCACAGTTGTCAATGTGATCAACGAGTTAGGGGATTTGTTGTTATTCCCGATTTCTGTGTTTTGATCATCCTGATGCATAGCGAAATAATCAACGTTTGATGTACACGGACCCGATAAAAAATGTGAATCTTCAAAGTCGAAACCATTTGAGGAAGGAAGAATCGGAGCTAGTAATTGATCAGCACTGTTGAATCTTGAAAATGCGGGATCATCATCTGAATCACTAGTAGGAAAAAAGTCGGGATCGATCGTTTTAATATTACGTTGTAATTGTTTGGATTCCTTAAACTTTTCCCTCAACGCCTTATTTTTTTGTGCTAAAAGCATCATCATTTTCGTATTTCTTTGCGACATGGTTTATCTGTAACAATATTTAATAAGTATAACTGAATTATTTTATTCATCAAAAACGTTTAGTTATCTTTAACAAACATAATACAAATTATATATTTGGGAAATAAATTAAAATATTGCACTTACGTAATGTAAAGTGCAAATCAACTTATTATCATCGGAACAACAATAACCGTATGGCTGGGAAAATATGATTAAAAATAATGTACTTTATGTTCTGGTAGATCAAGGTCAATTTTGCTAAGTACGAATGCGTACGAGGGCGCGCACGCCAACCGCAAGAAAGTTTAACACAAAATTTCTAATTTTGCAATGATTATGGTTACAAAATGCTAAAATAATATTTAATAGGACTTACCTGAATGTCAATGTATGAAGTTACCCCATTAAGCACCTTAATTTACAGTTTTTTTCTTAATTTTGCACAAATATCATGACCTCTTCTTCACAACAAAAACAAACAAGTTATGACACGAATTTGCGAACGAATTTGCCAAGGGCAGGGATAAATCACTGTAAAATGTATTAGAAATTCGATCTTATCCAGTAAAACCATAAGGGCTAATTTAATTTTGCTATTGCAACCGTATCTCACTCATTCAAAACAATTTGCGTATTATGCAAGCATTAAAATACTAAGCATTATAGCGGTAACTCATTACTGATTTTACTCATCCTACTTACCGCTTATCGGCTAAGCAAAAGTTGTGTATTTATTTAAGAATTTTAGCGATATTTAAATTTGCGGCTGGTTGCCTACGTAATATTAATATACCTCTAACACCCTTAGTGATATATGGTAAAACTGAGATAGAAAAATCTTTCTTAAGGTTTTTTCATACGTTTTGAACAAGATAGTGCTAAATGGCTTAGTCCAGTAGATGCGTATTTTTTAAAGCTATCCGATGGCATAAAAATCAATTTTACGATTTTTTTTGAGATACCGCTTTTGCGCTTAGCAGGGCAGTATAAATTCCTTAAACCTTAGGAAGTTATTGTTTAAAGTATTTTCATAGGATTTCATCTGAAGTTTGGTGAAAATTACATCATAATCGGTAATACCATTTCGGAGTCCACAGGAAACATACATACACTCACCGATTTATATAAATAAATTTAATTTATATAATTACCCGTTTTGTATGCGTTTTATGGGGTCGACAAAATATATGTAAAAAACACATGTAAAAAAAATTTTGTTTTAGAAGTGATACACCAGATGAATTAACATTGATAACTGGAATGCAGTACCCGAGTAGACGATCTAGAATTTCAAATCGCATTTCCAAAGTTATTTTGCATCCAGCGTACTCACAAAGTGATCTCGCAAACAACTTAGCAATATTGGTAAGTTACGGATTTTCATTGCAAAACTTCTTTTACTTCAAATTTAGGCGGCGTTTAAGTAATCCTTACTAATACTATGCAATACTATTTATATAATATTATAAATGCCAAAGTGAATTTTTTGTTAATTATTAGTGTTAATTATTTGTTTGTTACGCTTTCACACCTAAACTGTTGAATCGATGCCGATGAATTTTGATATAGAGATAGATGTAGATGTGTAGAGATGATAGGCTACATTTTCTAGCGAAAAACTTATAGGAAGTGAGGTAAAGAGAGAAATAGATAAAGTTTGTATGAGACTTTTTATTCCGTCATCCGATTTGTGTAGTAAATATCTACGCGAGTAAAGAGCTACGGATAAAAGCTTATTGGATAATAATTGAGAGCGAAAGTCAAAATATGTGTTTAAGTCAAAATATTTCATGGTATGAAGGAGAAGACAGATGTAACGTAGGACAAAGGAGAAAGGAGGTCTATACATTGTGTATCTGTAACACTTTTTAGACTATGTGTGTTTTCCTTTGTGTTTTATTTTGTTTTTGTGGTTCTTTTTTTGGTATTTCACTTCTATTGTGCCTTCGGGATTGCTCATGGATTTTTTATACTGCTTAGGCAAAGTGACTGTATTGTAATTGACAGTGTAAACAAAGATCTGACGACTGGCGTTTATATCATGCTAATCTGTAGGGCTATTGACAGCAATTTAATATGGCAATGTCGTTATTCCAATAGAACCAAGTGCAGTTTTACTGCTCTTTTTATTATATTACACAATACCAGTATTATCACTAGGAATGTCGCTTGCTATTAAAAAGGAAACGTTGAGGAACATTATGCATTAAAGAAAAACCATTCAAACAAATTTTCGTTTGGGTCTTCAATTAAGGATATATTTCGCAATAACAAAATCATAGTAGAAGTCTATATACAAATATTGACTTCAAAATAGCGAATTTGTATTGTGTACTAAATTTTCTGTGAAATTATCATTTCGAAACCTTATTTTGTTATTACTCCTATTCTTTTAATATTGCGATGCATATTATTAGGGTGGATTATCATGAATGTTGTCATAGCTTTCGTTATGACAAATAAACATCGAACAGATGTCGTTTTATAGTTTAAGTTTAACGTTATGGTCACAATCTCATCTGATGTTAAGTATCGATATAGTCCAAGATAATAGGCACGCTAAGCCTAATGGAGAGACTGGCTCTTATCTGCAAGTGTCGAAACACACATATAATTCTTCGACGGCATATTTTCGACTTGAAGTTGGTAGATAACTAGGTGAGCATTAGTAAAAGCTCTACCGTAATAGTATGGTTTCTCGATATTTTCCGTCACTGAACCCTAAAGCTCATTGACATGATTTCCGTATACGCTACCAGTGAACTATCATCATCATTCCTTAGAAGCCTGATATGGTAAAAAAATTTGTATATTATATATTAATAATAGCAATTTTGACAGTTAACGTCTATTTTTATACTTTTATTCAAAAGAATATTAGGCAGTGAAGACATAAGTACATACAGCAAAATATAAAAAAAAAACAATTGCAAGTGCAGAAAGTGATTCAAAAATCAGCTATAAACTTTGAAACCTTGAGCATTTAAGGGTTAAGTCGGAATGACCTTATACACTACTAATTAAACTTATGTACTCCTATAACCTCTGTGATATATATGTACTTTAAAAATTAATAAATTTATGTAAGGATTCCAAAGACTATTTACCTATTTAAACTCAAAAATAAATCATATTTCAGATATTGCAAAATCCACTGAAGCTGAGTACTACAATTCAGCCAGCATGTTTAGCCGACCCTGACAGTGGACAAGATTGCATGTTCTTTGGATGGGGAGGATTTGAATCAGGTAATTAACTATTTTTATTGCATGGTTATTATAGGAAGATAAAGAAAAATGGTGTTAACCAGATCACCACTATAAACTTCATAGGATTATCCGTCGAGCTAATATAAAGATTAGCAAAGATTTCTCAAAATCGGTCCAACTGAATTTCCTATAAACTTTGAGAGTTTATAGGAAATATATATTAAGATTACATTTGTAATTATTCAACAACTATGGTTCAACGTAAAGAATACATTCATAAAAACTGAATGCGGTGAAACATCAAAAGTTATTTTCTAAAATACTTATCAAATAAATGTTCCATATGCTGTGACATTTAACATGCATCACCGAGCTTCATGCATCGACAATGAGAGTTGCATCGGAAATAAAAACTGTTTTGCAATGTACCGTTTATTGTCATCATGGGAAATGCACAATGAAAAGGCTCTGTAAAGCTAAATTACGTAAATATGCCACACTATATTTATATGTTTAGGTTGTATGAATTATGTTATTCAATACCTATGGCCGAAAGTTGCAACATTATTAAACCACTGAGCGATGAGCTATTTTTAGTAGTATAGTACCTGATGGTAAGCATTCCAGTTCGAATCCCTGTAGCTGAAGTTTTCGCTGAAGGAAAACATCGTGATGAAACCATAGCATAATGTTAGGACTTTTTCTAATACCTGCCTGGCTAGCTACCACCCACAAGTTAAAAATCTACCACCAAATACCTATAGGTGTATTGCGGCAAATGCATTTGAGACCCAGTCCTTCCACTAGGATTAGCTTGTCCACCATCTTGAGCCACATCATCACTTAATATCAGGTGAAATTGTGATCATAACGTTAAAACTATAAAAAAGCATATGCAAACAGAACGTCAACTTTCATTTTTGTTAACGTTGTAACTAAAAACATCTAAGTACGGACGGACTAAGAGACGGACCTGTACGAGTAGAAATCATCAAGCGTAAGACACCGTCAAATACCCATTAAAACCTGCAAACTTGTTGGCAACTAAACATAAATAGGCTGATTCAAATCGTCAAACACCAAAACCTTTTTTATATATTCAGCGTTATAGCCACAATCTCACCTGATGTTAAGTCACGTTGTGGCCCAAAATGGTAGACACGCTTAACCTAACTGGCTCTCTAGTGCAACCGCCGAAACACACCTATAGGTATTTGCGGCAGACTTTTAACTTGAGGGTGGTAGCGAGCCAGGCGAGCATTAGAAAAAGCCCAAACACTATACTATGCTTTTACCACGATGTTTTCCATGTTCATTGCGAAGATGCGAACTCACGTCCATTGACGCGGCGTCCGTACATACTACCAACTGAGCCATCATCGCTATTATGGTTACTGTGGCGTGATTATGATCAAGTGTGTACTGGTCACGACCCTATCAAGTACAGTCCTTACTACGTTACACAGGTGGTAGATATATAAATACTGATCCCGTCTAAACGTGTATCCACATCATCACACTGCATGTCACATACGTGCACACTCACTCAGTACGTACACGGTTCTGTGAGGGACCGCCCTTGGTCCTGAATGTGGTTCGGCCTTTTAAATGTGATGAGCACACACACACGCATTTGTTTTCTTTCAGATAATTAATAATTCAGTGTGTCATTGCCTTCTTCTCGGTTCTCTGGGTTCGATTCATTAGGTTAGATACTCGCGTCTTTCGTCAGATAGGTAGGAAGGACGCACAGTACAATCCTGTCTCGCCGCGTTGCACAGTACAATCTAAAATAAGAGTTTTATCAGATCCTTAAGAGGATCAGTTAGTTTAGACTTCTTTTTTACATTTTATAATATTCGCTTAGTAATAGCTAGTACCGCGCTCGCTTTTCTCGTTCGCGAATCGGCAACAGCCCAAGCCGAGGTTCGGTCACTAGTGACACCCTTGTGCGAGTTGCCCCGCGGGTTTGAGCGCCTTCAGCGCTCACCCCACTAGTTCAGGTGAAACTGTAAAAGCCCCTAAGGCTAACAGTGTAGGTCCTTTCGAAAAAAAAAAAAAAACTAAACGTGTTAATATGGGAAATTTTTCAACTACAGTGACATTCTCTTAGTCCAATCAGACATAATATCGTGTTCGTCAATATTACTGCAGTTAATATATTTAGAAAAACTCGTTTAAATAAATGAGTCATATTCCACTTCTTAACACTATTTTTATATTCCAGGTATCCGCCCACGGTCTTGGTGGCAACGTGGTAGAATACTGCCTTGTAACAGTCGAACATCTGAAAATCTACATCCAAACTCTTTTTGTGTGAGCGTTCAACCTCGACACTCCATGGTTGTGAGTTTCATATTTACCTATATTCTTATACTCTTGCATATGTTCTGCTACTCTTAAATTCTAAATATATTTACTACAATCTGTCTTGAAAATAAGTGAAAATCACAACACGCTGTGTCTATGAAAGGAACTGGCTCTTATTGAAAAACACCGAGAGAATATTGCTGACAAATTATCAAAATTAAAAAATTCCAATTTTATGTTATTTTTTAACTATAGTAACATATATATAATGCAATGCCCTCTTAAATATTTCCTAAGTTTTGAATGTACTTTTTGACTTCTATTTCACACTAACACATTTTTCCTGTCCTACTGGATTGCGAGCGTTACAATCTTTAACTCGAGTGGAATGAAATATGGGTTCACCCTTACACGTGGGTCGTTGTGAACTTGGCGTTAGTGAAAATAATTATGTCATTCGTGAGACATATTTTAGCGTTGTGAACGCTTACTGGAATATAGCCATAGTTAATGTATAACATATTGATACATCTCCCTCAAAGTAATCCTGGTGGAGCCCGTAAATGTCTCATTTTATTATAACTGTCTGTCTGTCTGTGCCGGCGACTTCGTGGAACGCAAAAAATTATTTCAAATTTTTTGCCCGGTTTTGTATATATTTTTTAATACAGCTTTGTTCCTATTGGTGGTACCATGATGTAAAATAGCTTGAAGCCTTCCTTAGTGATTGCTGTATTAAATACAAAAATAATTTTGTAAATTGGTCTGGTATTTCTTAGATAAGCCCGATCAAACAAACAATCAAACTTTTTCACTTTATAATATTAAATATAAATATATCATTTCAGACTGGTGTCGGTGGTCCTTTAATATGCAACATGAACGGTCGTGCGGCAGTTGTGGGCATATTAGTGGCATATCGGCACGCGCCCGTCTTGATTCCAGTTCAAGACTGGGTGGTGCAATCGGCCGATATAATAAAGGAAGACAAATAAAGATTACTTAACAGAAAAAAAAATAAACTGTTCTGTGGCAATGATTAACGATACCAGTAAATAGAATTAATATTAATAAAAATATGTATATATACTGCATAATAAAAAAGTAGACAGTTCAAATGGCGCAATGGTAGAATTCCTGTTATGGGTCCTACAGGTCGTGGTCAATTCTATGTCCGGGTGTTAAGCATATGATGTAGTATATCTACTATTGAGCTGTCATATACAAGTTTTGCTTAGTTTGAAATTAAATGACCATGAGTCAGATCGCGTCTTCGATATTTAATTTAGAAATTAAAAAGCATTTGGGATATTTATGTGTAATTTTTTGAATAAATATAAATAAAAAGACATATTTATTGAATGTCGAAAGTTTTATTTTAAACCATGGTTACATAAATTTATCTAATACTCCAGCTTTTACAACCATCATCATTCGACAACACGTTTTAAATGTCTGGGCAAGGCCTACGGCGGCGGGCGACTATTACAGGAACTACTAATACATTTAAACTCTATGAAACAATAGGAATGTTGAGATCCTAGGGAAAAACGAAATACACTAAATAAAAGTTCAACACATACATTAATATTTATTTATATCATTAAAATCTAAACAAATACGTTGTACTTAGAAATTTCCAACGTTCTTTGGTGTCGAACTTCATAACAATGAGATACATATACATGACATTGAAACATTATAAAAATTAATGTCGTTAACTAAGGAATAAAAACCAAGTCTTACCATTTACAGCCCATATTCATTGTCACACAAATTCACTTGAAATTATTGAAAACAGCAAGAGACCGGCACATTCAAGTGAAATTGCACGCAACATTTGTCATAAGAACTAAATATACGTGTCATCTAATAACATAATAATACTTAACGACGCAATATTCCTTTGTAGAAAACAAAAAAAAAAAAATACAAAAAAAATATCTCTTTATATTATAAAATAATTTTGATAAACGAAATAAACAACCAGGATTTGATTTAAATGAATTTAAAACAGTATAAAGCGCACGAAACATAAATATATAATACTATATAGTGACAAGATCACGGTTACATCACAATAATAGCGCACGTCAGACTGCATACGTGCGTGTGTGCGTGCGTGCGTGCGTGCTTGCGTGCGTGTGTGCGCTCACGCAATCACCAGCGGCTCGTCGTCAGAGAACCCGTGGATCGGCGGCACGTCATCGTCATCTGAAAACACAATTACAATTAACTTTTCAAGGCAGTTAGGTGATGTCTCTCAAGATAGTAGACACACTAAATCTAGTGGAGAATCTGGCTCTCAAGTGCAGCTGCCGCAACACACCTATAGGTAGACCTATAGGTAGGCGATAGATTTTCAACTTGAGGGTGGCAGCTAGCTCGGTGGGTGTCGGAAAAACACCTATCCACTACTATGTTATCGTTTTATCACGATATTGTTCCTTCAGCGATGTGTATTTGAAAGCCAGTCCCTCCAGAGTTGTAGTATGCCCACCAACTCGGGCCGTATCGTTACTTGAGACCAGGAGAGATTATGGGCACAACGCTAAAATCTTTAAACTATAAAAAAACGAGTGTGCATTAGACCATACACAATTGAAAAAAAACTTCGCTGGCCGTCACAGAAAGATAGAAAAAATGTGTGCTCGCATCTGTGTCTCTTGCTCCTACAGTAATATACGAAACGTAACTCTCTTTCTATTTTCACTAATTTATATCTTTTTTTTAAAGGTTTAGTTAGGGTTTAGCGTTATGCCCATAATCTCACCTGATCTTAAGTGATGATACGGCCCAAAATGGTAGACGCGCTAAACCTGCGAAGGAACTGGCTCTCAAATGCAACTGCCGGAACACACCTATTGGTATTTGGCGGCAGATTTTCAACTTGAGGGTGGTAGCTAGCCAGTCGGGCATCAGAAAAAGCCCTACCACCATCTTCCACTCAACTTCCGTTCGCTTCGCCCGGCCACACTTTTCGCAATACTCTAGTCACGCATACACCAGCTTAATCCCCAAGTCAAGCATGTGTAATAGTACATTATTGCAAAGGTCGTGAAATAGGCAATCGCAAGTTAAGTATGAGTTTGTCGACTTCACTAATACGAGACAGGCAATTTCCATTTCCACCGAGGCATATGTAGTGCTTTTCTCAAAAGAGTGCTGGGAAATAAAACATACTTTTTATATTATACATTTAATTAAATATACCTTTGTCGCTAAATATATACCATCTGGGGCTTTAATTCAAATTTTGCTTTTCAATCCGGTCGATTGCTGTTTCAGAAAAGTAGTTAAATTTCCATAATTTATCAAGTTAATGCCGTTTTTAAGATTAACTTGTACATTTCAGCATGGAATAAATGCCCATAATATAGATGGCATTTTAGTTTAAGCAACCTCATTAAAATACGCCAAAAATACTGTTTTGAAGAAAATGTGCACTTTTTTCTCGATTTCCCACTCATACGCGTGTTCGTTTTTCGAAAATAATGACCATATTTCAATGCACATTTAAGAAAAGAAGTTTTATAAAAAAAAAAAAAAAATAGTAATGTAGTGTCAGTTACCGTGGTCGGTGATAGTGGCGTGTCCGCGGCGCGTGTCGTATCGCGGAGTGTGCGCCGTGAACCGCATGAAGGAGCGCGCGAGCCGGCGGTGCCGCAGCGCCACGTGCAGCAGCGCCGCGCCCGCCAGCGCCGCCGCCGCCAGCGCCAAGCCCGCGCCCCACCACACCGCCGCCAGCGCCGACCCGCCCTCGCGCTCCTGCTCGTCTGTAACACATATACATATGAGATAAATAAAAAAAAACATAAAGAAAGAAAGAGGAGGAAGAGAGAAAAAGAATGAAGAAATAAATATAGAGACAGACAGTGAAACAAACAGAGAGCGATAAAAATTAAAGAGGGAGTGAGGAGGAATGAGAAGGAGAAGTGAAAGGAATCGTTTATTAATAATGCACTATACAACACAAAGTATACAACAAAAGTAGATAGAAAACTACATCTCGCTATTATGAAAGGGAATCCAGCTCAAGAAATACTCTCGAGTCCAAGGAAACGCTCAACTCTGATTTTCAGCTGAAATCCGGGGCGAGTCACGGAACGTAAAAATGCAATATCAACAAACACTGTGTTAAAAATAAAGTATGCATTGCAGGAAAAAAGTTATAGATACAAATTAGATGTATTTATAAACATTACGCCATCAGTAATATTTATTACCACAATCATCGTAATACCACCATAATATGTACAAAACAAGTAAAAAAAAAAAACAATTACAATCAAAATAAACGTGTATGTGAGCTGGTACTAGCGTATGTGTCGATAAGACAGAAAGTGCAGATAATAAATCTTAAAACGGCATTAATTTCAAAGCATTAATTATCTTTAAAAGTATTTTAAAGTATACTTGGTAATGTTTTTGAATTATTCAACAACAACTTCTAATACTTTCTGAAATTCTTTGTCAACAGAATATAACTTTTGACAATGCTACTTTGAATGTAAACAATGAATATTATACTGAATTTAAATAATAGTATAAAATATAATGGCCGTGAATATAAAATATAATAAAAAATTTGTAGTTTTATGAAACCACGATACAAGTGAAACTTTTTTCGGGTCGTAGGCAATTAACACAAAATTTTCGAAAAAATGCGTTAACACGTGACGTGATCATGTCGATGACGACTTACATGATTTTACTCCCTATACAAACCTTCCTAAAAAAAATATATTTAAAAGTTGTAAGTTACCTTCCATGAGTAGAGTCTGCACTTCCCTGAGGTCGCTGTAGTACCCGTGGTCGTTGACCGCGCGCACGCTCACGTAGAGCGGACCCGTGCGCTGCGCCGGTACCGTCAGCAGCAGCGGGGACGTCTCCGCCACCACCGCCTTCACCTCTTCCGGGGGATGCACCATGTCCTCCGGTATCTCTTTATCTGACACTAGCACCTGATATTTATGTCTGAAAAATATAATACAGAACTTTTTAATATGACAGACAATGGTTATTCTTTAACTTTCAAATACTTCTAAATAATCTTTGACAGTTAATCTATACCTTATGATTTTTTGTACCTTGTCTTCAAGGAATAAGTAACAAAGTATATTAGCTTTAATATAGAATCTCAGTACAGTAAATACATTTATGTATATTAGATATGTTTGTGCTGTTTATAATTCACCATCAATATGAAGAAAAATGTTAAAATATCAATATGAATTCTCTGCAATAGAAACCCAATTTATAGGACTTTATTTATTTATTAAACAAAGTAACATATAAGCATTGTCTATTTTAATAACTCTTGTAGACGTAGTTCAAGACTATTAAAATACAAAATAATTGTAATGTAGGTTCACAGCATCATGATATGATATTCAAAGGGTAAACCTACAAGTGAGCCTTAGTTTTTTTTTTCTAAATAAAGAAATTTGGTAAGCCTTTTTAGATTTGAGTAATGAAAAGAAATAAAATTTACTTGGTAGAGATGGGGTCTTGCGAGGTATTGTGGTCGTGCCAGGTGACCATGAGGTGTCCGTGCGGGCCCAGCCACGCCACCACGCCCACGGGCGAGCCGAGCGCCCGGCTGCGCACGCGCACGCACCGCACCGCCGCTCCCTCCACCGCCGCCTTTAATTAATAGTTTTATATAATACTAATTTCAATTTAATGGTAACTGCTATAAAATTGTACTATTTGTATTTTATTTTATGTAATATTTAATATAATATTAGTATATAAATTAAAAGTACTTTAAAATAATAATTTAATATTATAACTTTGATAATAAAAATAAGCCTAATTTTAAAAATAAATAATAATATAACTAGGTGGGCTGTTTGTTATCACAAGTCCAACCTAACCAAACCCAGCGCCTCACCGACATGTCATACACTTCTAGAACACTTTGGTCCGTCTACGGGTTAATTTTAAAGCTAAGCATATTTATAATGGATACCATTATTTTTGTAGTTCATTCACTTAATTTTATAAGTAAACATTTTAAAATGTGTAAGTGTTTTCATATTATCCCCGTGTAAACTATTTATAGCGACACTTAATGGACTGCAAAGTTTATGACGTTATTAAGAGTTGAAGTGAAATAAAGAAAGATAGTATTGTATAAACAACAAGGTAAACTAACCTAAGTTAAGTAATTTCAACGTTTAAAGGAGTTTGTCCGTAAATACAGTGAAATTAGATGGTATATATACAATTTCCAAATACAAGTTATACTAATGTAATAAAATGAATTAATTTTTGTAATATATTCATACATAATTGACAAGCTGTGTCTTGTGATAACCTTAAGAGACCCTTTTTTTAAGACATGATGAAAAAAAAACACTTTGCCTTTGACACTTTTTCTAGACCTAAGAGCTCTAAAAGATTTTCTACTTCGTCAGACCAGAAATAGTACTTACACTGATGCAAACATTATATCGACCGCCATCAGGAACGTTATGAATGATGTGCTTGAACGTTGGAGCAGCGGGAGGCGACAGTTCATATTGACTCTTCGTGTCAAGAGTCTCCTCCGTTATATCCAGCTAAAAGATCAACAAGTTCTTATTTATCATCAGTCGATAAATATTTGAGCGACATAGCTTTGCTACATATCTTAAGGGCCATTAATTAAATACTTCAGGGGTTTCTAGGGACAGAGGTTCTTACGCCCTAACCTTAGGGGAAGAGTAAAGCAATTCTTACGCAATGTATAAGCTAAAATATACAATATTTACAGAATGATAGATCTATTGTTAAACAATTTTGTAAATTTTTGATTTAAGCCAAATTATAAGTTTTACTGTAATTGATCCAAATGTGAAAAAAGTTAAAATCTGGGGGCCTTGATAAAAAATGGGTGGGTACTAACAACAAAACACTTCTATCTTCGCAAATGCGAAAATTAAATACAAACCATCACAACTACACAAAACGGCAGAGTAATTTCTGAGACTCTAGTTAGACATAAATATGAATAATTGAATAATGAATATTGTTCTGATCGTATGATTGTGACTGGATTTTTATAAAGTCACCCACAGTCGACGTTATAAAAAATACAATAAAATCTGTCTTTATTTACAGAACCAGAATAGTATATTCTTTGAGCCGCAACACTATTTAGGTTGTAATAACAAGTCAATAATAAAAAGGAAATATATTCACTTACAAAGTATGTGACAGGTTTTCTGAGAGCATCACAGTTAGCATTCCACGTTATCTTCATATCTGCAGTTTTCTCTATAAACTCAACCCGCAAATCTTTCACTGGCGCCCTGGGTCGAATTTACAAATTATCCAATATGTTTAATCTCTAGTCATATGTAACAAAATCATTCATCCGTGTAAAATGACAACATATTATATAGAAACTTAAAACGAAGGCAACGAAATATGAAGGTATTTTTTAAATAGACATGCTTTGAAGCGTTGATGGATCAGTTGGTAGTGTACGGACACTGCGTCAATGTACGTGAATTCAAATCCCTGCAATGATCCTGAGCTTTTGGTGAAGGAAACCCATAACAAGGTAGTAGGACATTTGCTAATATCCGCCTGATCAGATATCACCGTCAAGTTGAAAATCTGCCACCAAATACCATAAGTGTGTACCGGCAGTTGCACTTGAGGAGCACTCCCTCCACCAGGCTTAGCTTGTCCACTATCTCGGGCCACATCATCACTTAACATCAGGTGAGATTATATAGCGTTAAGCCTCCTAGCTAAGCTAATCAGTGGCTTTTATTCATCTACGAAAGATGCCTTAAGCAGCGTCGCGGAGGTATTTATTTTGGTGACTCAGTAAACCGATACGGGAGCGGCAAGAATGACCACATCTACTGCACTTAAATGCACTATCTGGCAGTTTAGGTTCGCTAGAGCGCTCATGCCTATTGCTAAGCCTATACAGTATTTAAACAAGATGAGTTACTTGATATTCTCCCTGGTGATGATCTCCGCGAAGTTGCTTAGCGGCCCGCCCACCAGCCCGACACAGAACACGTAGCTCTCGCACGCGTGCAAGTC
Organism: Actias luna; assembly: GCA_039707435.1. NCBI lineage: Eukaryota > Metazoa > Arthropoda > Insecta > Lepidoptera > Saturniidae > Actias > Actias luna. The sequence continues at coordinate 6,131,175 of JAZHAC010000002.1, read as the reverse complement.
GTCTATCACGATGCTCGTATCTTTCGTTATTATCTGTGTATCTAATGGGAGAATTTGTATTTTAACAAATGAGCCATTCTTCTTAATGGAACAGTGGCCAAACGAGGAAGCGGGTCACCGCCACCCATGGGAACCCACAACACCAGAGGAATCGCAGGTGCGTTGCCGTACTTTAATAATATCAAAGTAATATCAAATCAAAGTATCCGACTTATTTTACAAAATCAATATTAACACAAGACAAGCGGTGGGGCTTTGGTATTCGCATGGAATGCATTACCTGTTCCTTTGAGGAAGACACAAACAATGGGCATATTTAAAAAATCAGTCAAAAATACTATATGCCTTTTAACACAAGTACTATATGTCAGTTTTACGTTTGTGTGATATGTTTGTATGTATTGATAAATGAAATTCATTTACTTTCACATTTGTGTATTATTATTATTTAGTTTGGTGTTTTATATATTTTTAAATTGTAGTATACTTCATATCTATGTTATAATTCACATGTCTTTAATATGTATGTTATTATGTTTTATTTTAGTTATACACCCAAAGTACCCCTCATTCTACTCCACGAAACATATCCATCCAAAGGTTGCCTGGAAGAGATTGCTATTAGCAATATGATCGCCCTTTATACTAACTAAATTATTTGAAATGTATAATTATATGTTTTAAGGTGTAAAAAAAAAGATTAAATAAATAGAAATAGATGTATCGTTCCCATGCTCACGCCCTATTTGATGTTTAATTTCTTACTACTTTGTTGAACTTTTTCGAGTTCAGTTATTTCAACGCTAAATATATATTTACAATGATACTAAGGAACAATGGAGTGAAGGAAGTCGTTTACAATAGTAGTGGTTTGGTTTAGAATAATATAACTTAGGATATAAAAGGATTATAAATACATACATATATATATATATATATATATAAACAAAGAACATAACAAAAAACATAACATGCAAAAACAAAGAATAGAAGGCATTCAATATGAATCAATATGAATAAATATATATATATATATATATATATATATATATATATATATATATATATATATTTCACATGTCTTTAATATTTTTTTATTAATTATATATATATATATTTAATTTATATATATATATATATATATATATTTATTCATATTGATTCATATTGAATGCCTTCTATTCTTTGTTTTTGCAATTTACTTTCCTGCTTGCTGTTGAATGTATATTTTGAATTTGAATTTGAACGATGAAAATTATATATATATATATATATATATATATATATATATATATATAATACTAATTTCAGCAGGAAAAGGAAAAAAGGAAAATTTAAAAGCAGGAAAGTATATTGCAAAAACAAAGAATAGAAGGCATTCAATATGAATCAATATGCATAATAGGATTGTCTTTAGTAATTTTAGAAACATAGTTGTAATTTCAGTGATTGTAATTAATGAATTATAAGACTTACTGATAAAAGTCACTCGATAAGTTTCATTTGAAGTGTTTGAAGCAGCTGTTTTTGAAGCTATGATAGCTCAGTGGTAGCCTATACGGATGCCACGTGATAGGCATGAATTCGAAACCCTGCACCGAGCTGTTGAACTTTCAGTGCACAAAAACATCATGATAAAACCCTAACATAGTGGTAGGGATTTTTCTTATGGCCGCATAGCTAGCTACCACCTTCAACCCACAAACCAATAGGTGTGTTCCGACAGTTGCACTTAAGAGCCATTCCTTTAGACTTAGTGTATCCACCATCTTGAACCAAATCATCACTTAACATCAGACGAGATTGTGGGCATAATGCAACACCTATAAAATATAAAATAGCAAGTTTATAAAATGGAAACCACTACATAAATATAATATATTTATTATTTTAGTCATATTTCAATGTTTCGTTCATTTTATTACTATATGTTGTTAGTGAATTCATCTTTTTCATTACTTTTTAATGTTTGCACTACCTATAATAATTATCATGTTTGAAATCAATACTGCCAGTTAGCTGGAAGAAAATGCCTTGTGGCATTAAGCTCACCAATGTACAAACTAAAAAGTGCAATAAAGTGTTCATTCATTCATTCATTCAAAACGATCGATAAAGATATGTTTATACTAGAAATGCAACTCGTGTCGAATTTTATGACTCGAGCCACTCGAGAAATTATACTACGTCACTCGAGTTGTACTGGAGTTTTCGAGTCACTCGAGTAAACTACTTGCAGCCTTTACAATAGGAGTAAGAATTTATCACTTGAGTTTCGATTAGTTTGGATTGAGATTTTTTAAATACCTTTATTAAATTAGTAATATTCGGCTATATGAAATCAAATACAAATTATTATTGACCTTATTTATGTCAAGAATTAACAAAGAAAAATAAAATGAATCTACTCAGCTCGCCGCGTTGACTCGGTAACTTGTGTGCAAACGAACTCAAATCAAATTCGTTTTCACTCGAATACGAGTTTAACAAATTCACTTAAGTAAAAGACGGCCCTAGTCGCATCACTCTAGTTTATACTTGGAAACTTACCGTTCGACATTTCACCGGGGTTCGTCCTGCGGATCATATTCGTGTAATGCACTTCATACTGTAGCTCCTTGTTCCTGTACCGTGGAGCGGTGGGCGGCGACCACACCAGCTGCACCGAGGTCTGCTTCTCCTTGAGCAGTATGGCGGTGAGGTTGAGCGTCTCGTCGGGCTCGCCCTCAGTGGACAGCGGGATCGTGAACGGCTCACCGTACACAGAGTTTTTGTACGCCTGTATATCTATGTACAGTTGAACTCCAGGTGGTAAGTTACTAACTGTAATAAAGATAAAAATCGTTTTTAATATTCATCTCGAAACCTCTTAGGAATAATACACGTATAAGTACAAGATACAAGAAGTGTTAATGAAAACAATAAATTGAGAAACACAACGTTTCTCCTTATTGTATTGGCAACTCCAGACTATGCATTACAATGAAACTAACTGGAAGAATGAAAATATAAAAAAAGACTCTGTTGCTTCCTTAGTCATTCACTCCCGTTTCTTTCATCTAATTTCTCACATACTCTATCTATCTTTTCTTTAGTATTTCTCTTTCTTATGTATGCAATGTTTATAGGAACGGTGCAGTGAAGTGAAAACTAAAGTGTAGAACGAGACCAATAATCCAGCTCGAATATCAGTCGACACCGCTCGGCACCAATCAGCAAATTGTAAGGGCTTAATTTTAGAATTGTGGTGTCAGTCACTAGTGTAGTGTTCTCTATGAGGATATTATAGGTTCCTACTATGTAATATGGGATTGATAGCGTGTCCGAAATAATAAGTCCAAATGTCTTATATTATATTTAGTCCAAACGTAAGTACACTAAGAGGTGTGCGGGCGACTAACTTTACACCTCCACGATCATACAAAAGGTAGCTACACTAATGGCACATTAATACTGGACATCACAGAATATTTATCAATATACAAATCCTTGGTATATTACGCAACTAAAGCTCCTCCATAAGAAGTTTCACTTGTAAAAGAAACATTGTGTGGTTTTGTGAAATCACGATCCAAGTGAAACATCAATTGAAGCGATGATAGCTCAGTGGTAGTGTGTACGACTTCGCGTCAAGGGACGTGAGTTCGAATCCACCTACAATGAGTTTAAGCTTACGGTGAAGGAAAACATTATGAGGAAACCATAGTGTGGTGGTAGGGCTTTTTCTAATAACCGCCTGGTTAGCAACCATCCTCAAGTTAGTCTCAGCGTCATCTATCGCGTTATGATCACTTATCGAGATAGAAAGTGTCCTATCTCTCAAGTCGGATCAAACTGCACACAGTGTGCAAAATTTATTTAAAATCAGTTCAGTATTCAGGTGTTGATCGCGAACAAACAACGTGACACGATTTTTTTATACACAAAGATGTATTCATATTATTTACATTATTCAATAAAACTTACAACTTAAACTAAGTACATACATCATACACATTATCTCAAAGTTTAAGGTCAAAGTACGTTGCGCAAAGGAACGTAACGCCTCATTTTTATTTAACGCTCGATTTTACTCCTCATAAAATTTTCATACCGCGGGCTAAATGTAAAAATCGTCTCTTATGGAATAAACTCCAAAAATTAGCGGCGACAGAATAAAGTTTAACTTTAAACAAACTCACGTGTAATGTTATTAGCTGTGGTGGTGATAGCGGGTCGGGGGGCGTAGTGGTCCGGCAGCCGCACCCGCAGCGAGTACCCGTCGACGCCGCGGATTCGATCCCAGTGCAGCGCGGCGGCGGTCGCGTTGCGCCGCGACACGCTCACGTTGCTGAGCGCGTCCACGTCGCCGCCCGAGTCGAACGTCAGCCGCATCACTTCCGACGCGTTAGAACTGAACGCGTTGTTCACCGCCTTCACCTGCGACATACAAGTGTTGCAAATTTTAAAGCGATAATACCTCAGTCGGTTCAATGAACGTAAGTTCGAATCCATCGTGCGGTAACCATAGCTTAATGATAGGCCTTTTTTATATTGGGGAATGTAATCAGATATTTCTAAAAATAATTTTTAAAACCACTAACCAGAAACATATTTTTAAGATGAATAAATCTCAAAAATCCGAATTAATTTGATGGAATTTTATAGCTGCCAAGATATCGAAAATGTATTATATAAGTGCATATAAACCAACACTATGTTTAAGTTAAAGCGTGACAGAAAGCATATATCAGTTAGACACACTAATCAACGATTTTTTATCTCTTTTACAACGGGTTTCTTTCTGTAAGAGTTCAATTATTTTCAGAAATAAACTTCGTATAAAAATACCATTATCGTTTTATCCTTTGCTGCGATCGAGATGATAAATTAAAATGAATTACACAAAAAGTATTTTGCCATATAGCCCACAAGCGCCTTTCTAGGAATAAAATAAAATAAATGATTATACTTAATTATTAGAAATTTATTAAATTTAGGCCTTGAAAAGACGATTGTAGAATATAATGCAAAATACTTTTTATGTACAAGTTAAACATAGTACTGTTCACATGTACTTGTATAAGTTCTTATTGTGGCCGTCTTCATCTAACTGCAGAATATTACGCGACTCAGAATTGTATAATTAGAAAGTAGATATAATGCGGCTGTTGGCGGCTCCTAAAGAGTTAAATAAACTAATAAATAAATAAGTGATACATTTTCTAATTAGTGAATAAGTAGTTAAATTCTAAGTGAATAATAAAATTCCACCAGTCTGGTTTTTATAATCTATGTAACTAAAGTTAAACATAACTCTAATTTAAAACATTTATTAATTTTATCACACATATTATAAACAAAATAAAAATCAATTTGATGTCAGGTTATATGACATTAAAATGTAATTTTATTTAAAGTAGTAATTTTTATGACAACTTACCCAGAACGTATAATTAGTATTCGGAATAAAAAATCCCTTGAAGATAACAGACTGATCGCTGGTATTATTGGCAGGTACTATTTTCATTATAGGTGGCGTCGGTGGACTGTAGTACAGTTCATAGTATTGGACGACACCGTTAGGATTCTCCGGCTGTGTCCACAGCACTTGGACCCGGCTACCGATTAGTTGCCTGATCGTAAGCTCACGTGGTGGTGACGGTACTGAAACATGTTTCAGATTGCTTATAATAAACTATAATAACACAACGATGATGGCTCAATTGGTAGCGCGCCAGGACGCCGTGTCAATGGACTTGAGTTCGTACGAGACGATCTGACCGAATATTGCAAGATGCAGACGTTACCAATAACATCGAGCCGCTACAACTACGTAGAAACATTGCTTTTCTGGGTGTATTTTATAGATATAGACCAAGTAACATAAATTGTAACTGTCATAATCTGTGATTGTTTCACTAACTAGCGCTCTCTTGCAAATACATTATAAAACTTTATCTTGCATCCACTTGTAATGTGAGAACACGTCTATATTAATTAAACTAGTGTTTTTCACCAAATTGCTTTTATATACATCACGTATATATCACGACGAATATTCTAAAGAACTATTCAATCTTATCAACTTTTCTGCTTTCCACAGCAGAACTACAGGCGCTGGACTTCGGAGTCACTACTTCACAGCAACCGCTATTACGATTCTAACAAAAAAGTTTGCTTTTTTATACTTTTACCGTACCGTGGAGTTGTGTGGTATACCATGTATTTATTTATAAAACAAAAACACAATAGGAATACACACAAGTTAAGAGTAACGAAACCTAAAAATCATTACATAAAGTACTGGTGTTCGGGAATGTACTCCACCGGGCTTGACCGATATTGATCTTTTTGTGTTATTTGTGTACACTTGAATAGTTCTAGCTACAATTGAACTCGATGAGCTATTAATGTTTTTTTTTTGTATTTTCCTACAATTCTCTTTTTAATTTTAATGTTTTGCGTATAAAAATCATATAATACGTCATTTCATGGAAACACCTGCCTACCGGGTTTGTAACTTTAATTTAAAAACGTCATAGTGTTTACCTCCTTCTCCTGTAGTTGCATTCACGTATTTGTTTGAAGCGTAAGTTTTGTTCGATTTACTGTCTCTTATATAAAACGTTACGTTGTAATTCGTATATGGCTCCAGGCCAGTAAACCTGCGAATAGAATATTTATATTGTTCAATATAATGTAGTATCAAATATATATAGAAAGAACTGCAATAATATAAAATAAACTTGATCTACATTTTCGCCTCACATACTATAAAACGCAATAACTATGGACCTCCGTAACCGTGAAGAAAACTATGTGATTAAATAAAACAATCATAAACTATATTCGACATAAAAGTTTCGAATAATGTTGGATAAAGTTCCTGTCAAATATTAAAAACTGCTTAAAATTAAACTTATGTAGAAATTTAAAAATAATACTTATTTCATTTTTAATCACATTTGTTTTCATATTAAGTATTAAGATAATTTTATTTCCGCGTCTATATTCTAACCTTATTAACTATCAATCAATATATAATCAAGATATCCATATCCAATATGCATATCCAAAATTTAAAATCCGAAACAACCCTACGACTATACTTTCTATAAATAATGGAAAATATTAGGTTTTATATAAAACAAAGGTTACTCACCTATATGTACTGTCATTAATGCACGACATATTAGTCCATTTTCCGTCGCTCACTTTGGAAATGGAAGGCAAAAAGCTGTAAACGACCATCTTCTGCTGCGCCATCCAACACGATATCAGGAAACTTGTGGAATTTATCGACGATTGGTCCACGCCGATACTTAGAAACTATGGAACGTTAAAAATTAAATCATTATTTACAAAAATCCCATTTCACGATGTCCGTTCATGCAATTCCCCAAAACCGCTTGGACATTTCGATGAAATGTAAATGTGTATTACTTAATCTATATTAATATTAAAATTATTGCATTTTATATCGCAGTTCTGGGAAAATAATTTAGACTATTTAACATCACGCTACCACCTATAGAAGCAATATCGTATTGATAAAAGTTACAAAAACGGGCAAATACTATTAAAGTTCCATGCGAAATAAATAGCAGATACCGCTAGTTATACATAGGTTCTGAAAGTATGTAGTACCGCCCCCAGAGGGCGCTGAGGATATCTGAGGGGGTAATTGAAACTTCAAGTATATTGGGAGGAGCTAAATAAAAATCAATGGCGGTGGAAAGTAAAACGAAAACTTTAAATTTTTTTGTCTGATTATTATTCCTGCTCTACACGTCACAATTTTGAATTTCCCGCTAATCGGTGTATTTTTTTACAGATTCAGTATATTTTCGGCCTTAAATTCAGTAAATTTTAAAATCAGTCGCAGTAACACTGTCCAGACGTTTTTTATTTGAATTTTTGACTTAGTGCTAGAGTTATGGAAGAGATAAACACTAATTGAAAGGTTTATCTAACAGATTTATACAAATTTATTTTATTTAAACAAAATAAAAGAACCTGAGCTGTACATATTCTGTTAAAAATTTTGTAGAGTTTCTGGGAGGCGTTGGTTATTAATTATTAACTTTCCCTCAATTGGGTGGTAATTAAAAAAGTTTGATATGCGATGGTCTATATGATTAAACAACTGTGTATCATATGTTTGGATATTTTTTGGAAAATATGATATATCAAACTTGGATCACACTATAGGTATAGGAAATGGATCACACTATATAGGAATAAAAATGTATTACCTGGTATATTCGGTTATCAGAAGTGCTGGAACAGTTGAGTTCATCGGAGCCGTCGTAGCAGTCCTGCCGGCCGTTGCACACCACGCTCTGCGACACGCAGCGCCCCTCATCGCACTCTATGTACCCTAATGGGCACTCCACAGGCCTTTTACCCTATAGCCATATTCAACATATATACATATCGTCCTTGTCAAATAAATATCTAATATCAACAGAAGTATAACTTTGGAAGGTGGAATAAAAATGAAAAATAATATTTTTTCTTCTTTTCTTATTCTTGGCAACTCTTGACTACACTAGACTATTCTTGCCATTTTCATGTGATAAGATTTGGGCATCTCGGGAAGATGAAACTATCTCGTAGATGGTTGCACTCTTGTTAAATCTCTCTTGACAGTTTTGGTTAACTAGTATGTCATGTTCGAATGATTATTAATTATTGACTTCACGTATGCTCTTCAGCTATACTACATCGCGCAAAATGTCACCTATATTAGACAATGTACGGCTAAATAACTAAGTATATGAATTAATATAAAAATCACTACATGAGATATCAAGATCTCGCTAAAACTCCTAATAGTTTTTTTCTTTGCTAGTAACAAAGATTTTTACAGAAATATATCTATTCATCTTATATTATGTGACAAAGGAACAGACTCAGCACACGCTGTGTGACGCAGCAGCACCACACAGCGCTAGTTTTCAGTCTCCTCTGCATTATTTTCTTGCTTACACATGTACAGTGTGTATAATCTGAATAACGTAATGAATGAAAAAATAATGTAACTGAATAATGTAACCAGAGAGTAATCAAGTAAAATAAAAGAAAGTAAAAACAATGCCTTGTAAAGTTCTGACCGATGTATATATTACTGTATTTTTATCCACTACGGATCACCGTATAATACTTGAAAGTCATGTAGCAGTTTTTTATAAGAACATTTTATAAATATACTTGTCTCAACAATCAAAATGTCGATTTCTCAGAAAAGTGATCAGAAGAAAAAAGCACTGCACGATGTATTAACATTAGAAACACAAAATTACCTTAATTATTGATCTTACTTTACATAATATTACCGTTACTTACAAAATAAATTAATAAACTTTTTAACATGGGTAAAAATAACCAAGTAACTGCCTCTCCCGCAAAACAAACAGACTACAGGACGTATGTGAGATTCAACTTAATCTTGTCAACCCGAAGTTCCCATTAAAACTCCTACTACTACACTATATTTCCTGCTAGATGCCAGAAACTTGGAACTATATTGTATTGCTTCTAGAGACAAAAATAAATAAAAAAAAACCTTCGTGTATCTACTTGTATCTACTTATATCTACTTGAATATAGTTATCAGTACTCACAAACATGTAGTAGCAAATAACTTTGTGGTGTCGATTTTAAACGTTAGTATACGCGCGTATAGTAAAAATTCAAACTCTTAATTTTTCCCTAACGCATCAAGGGAAGTATAACGTAAAATAAATCAACCTAAGTTGTTATTGTTTATTTTTTTGTATATTTGTGTAAGAAAAGCAGTCACGTGGACTGCGAAGAGAAGTGAAAACTTATAACTATAAGCAACAAGTTGTTATTTTTAAATACCCAGAATAATTGTTTGATCCTAAATTTAAACTTGTAAATCAAAACTCTTTACAGCACAATGAGTTATATTGACAAAAACAGATATAGTGTGTACGTTAACACAACACGTTACCATAATGATGATGACTTACATGAATTTACTCCCTATCCAAACCTTCCTATAGAAGTTTATTCACTTGAAAAACAGTCGATTTTTTGCAAATATATGTTACCGTAATAATGTACATAGGAGTATATTACCGATGTGGTCGGGCAGTTGGTCTCGTCGCTGCGGTCGGCGCAGTGCGGCACGCCGTCGCACAGCTGCGCGTCGCGCACGCACGCGCTGCGGTCCGCGCACGGCGTCTGCTCCGGCGCGCACGTCGTCTCGGCGCGGGCCTTCGGGGCACAATCCCGCTCGTCCACGCCGTCGGAACAGTCGTCAGAACCGTCGCAAACCCACGCCAGCGGTATACACTTACCTGACGAAATAGTCAAACTTAGTTTCAGGCTTTTAGAACCATATCTCATAAGGACACCAGTTATAAGTCGTATGGAGGGCGGTACCTCACCTAGTATCAGCTTGGTCGCGCAACCAAGGCTATTGTCGGCAACCAAATGAATTTACTTTGACCGGCTTCCATGACCGGCTAAGGATGAATCCATCACCGCCTACTTTTCTTTTTATTTAAATTTTTCTTTGATTCTGACGTATAGCAAAAGAACTGTTTGACATCCATTTTGTAACTGGCAATCCTCAAGACACCACGGTGGCGCAACCGGTGACGCCGCTACGGTGTTCTTATAAGATAGGGCCCTTTGTTAGTTTTAAGTTAGTCCATATAAACCCCGTCATTATGTATGGATCGGAGTCCATTGCAGAATCAATGTCCATTGCATGTAGCAGAAATGCAAATGCTGATATAGATGTGTGGGATTACAAGAACGGTCTAAAACAGTAATGAGCACATACTCATTGCCTTTAATTCCTTCTACCATTTGAGGGAGTTTGAAAATGGCACCATCTTTCTCAATAATTTGTATAACTGACCATTTATTTGTTTCAATGTTCGTGAATGTGTGTGGTGCACGTGTTAATACTATAAAATTTTCTAACATTTATCGGTTATTCAAGTTACCTATGTGATTTTTTAATTTAATTAAATTACATAATGATTTCTTATGTTTACGCGAATATTATTCATTGAAATAAAACTAACGAAGGCTGAAAAGCTTTCGAAACGTCGGGATCAAAATTAATAAATAACCGCGATAAAATCCGTTTAAATTAGTTTTGTTTCAATTAGTTAAATTACAATTTACGTAATTAATACGGTTTTATTTATATTTTTTATAAGTAATCACTAACTTTGCTGAAGATCATATATATTTTTTTATAGTATCAGCGGACAGTATAACGCTTTGTTTTATAGAAGATGACCAAAATAAGGTTATTTCTTTTTCTTTTTGTAATTAATCATGTGGTCATAGGCACACTTCCATTTTTCTTCCTGTTTAATCCTATCTTATATTATAAATGCAAATATTACTACTAAATTTCTTTATCTGGTAAGCTGTCAAGCCTTGACTACTTAAACAATCATCATGAAATTTTGTATACATTTTGCAAGAACAATCATATATATTTTACAAAGTACTGATTATAAAGTACCGTACTGATTCATATATTATAAGTGACTAAAAAAATAAACGACACCATGTAAATAATCCTGAAAACTTTTACACGTTGCCGTATGTGGTGCAGAAAATGTTAAACTACTTCAGTATTGTTTAGACCACAAGAGATCATAAAGACATAGCAGCATAGGACTAAACGTAATGCAGAAAGGTGACAGACGAAGAAATTACTTTTGTTTGTGTGACCGCAATAGCCTTCAGAATTACAATGAGATTATTACTTTTTTGTTCTGCAGTTTGTGACCTAATTATTCAAAAATCCAACATAACGCTACGACAGCTAGAGACGGAGCAATTATCAAAGAAAGTGAAAATTAAAAAATAAACTAAGCGTAAACGAGAAAGCGGGCTAAATGTAAATACTAAAAATATTATTTTGGCCAAATTACTTAGTTTTCTTTGAGTAACGCATTTATTTCAATGTATTATCTGAATTGTTTAACCTATTTAACACAAAAGTGTACAAAAAAGTGAAACTGTTAAAGCTTTTATATGATTTATGTCTTATATTTTTATTAATAATTAAAATTAATAAACCTTGAACTTGATATATCTAGCAAATTCAACTCCACAAGTATTCCTGTTTGCAATAATTCGACCAAGTAAGAACATGTAACACATACTAACCTGGTGAACAGGTAAACTGGTTCTTTCCACACTTCAACCGGATCATCGGATGATTAGAATTAATCGGTTTAGTCTCCGGCAACAGCAACCCGCAGCCGATCTCGTCGGAATGGTCACCGCAGTCATCGATACCGTCGCACCTCCACCAGTCAGGTACACAGTTCCCATTATTACATTTAAACATCCAATTAAGACATGTGTTATTCGGGAATATCGGTCTCTCCGTGCTAGGTTCGCGAAGCAGTTTCGAATGACCAATATTAGTACAATTTTGTTCGTCCGATGATTCTTGGTCGCTACAGTCATTTTCTCCATCGCAAACCTAAGAAAAGTAATATTTCAAATGATAAACAAAAAATCATTGTGTGGTTTTATGAAACTACGATGCACGTGAACCTTTTTTTTCGAATCTTTGGTATTTAACTAATAATTTTCGGAAAATTATTCAATTAATGGTAATAAAATCGCGTTTTTAATCTTAACTTAATCTTTTGAAATGGGAATGATAATGTGAATTCAATGCTACACGCTCAGTTGATGCGAGCCATGGGCACCGCCATATTGGCCTTAGCAGCTCTGTCGAACGCGTTTTACTTAACACTTACTCTACGGCCGGCTGTAATAAGACATACGATAGATAGACGAAAAAATTTGAGACTATGTAAAAAAGTTTCACTTTAAAACTATAATAAAACTTACATACATCTTATATATCCTAAGCTTACATACTTCCAATCTATCTTAAACTTTAGTGATAACGAGTCTCAAAATGAAAGACGAGGACAAACGAATCTGTTTGGCTCTCTCTATCTTCTTTTTACTCAGGCCAAATAGGTGAAAAATCCCAGCCTAGGAAATATTACAGCAAAATAACCTTGTAATTCTGCCTTAGCGGTAAGTATAATCACCAAACATTCTCAGGAAAGAGCGTTTAACTTAGGCAATTTTCTGGTGTTACCTCTGACATCAATAAAACTACACAATAGAGGAACACTCACCCAAGTTTTAAATATGCATTTTCCAGTAGGGCATCTAAACATAAACGGTGCACACGTAGAAGTATTACAGCGTTCTTCGGATTCATCCGAGCCGCTCGGGCAGTCATGTTCGCCGTCACAAACCCACGAGTTCGGGACGCAGAGACCCGTACCGTTTCCGCACGAGAATCCGGTCCCTGTACAGCTCGTTACATCAGGTCGTTTTACTTGAACCTGTAATAACGAAACAATTATAGCGTTAAATAGATTTATGCATTTTGTAGCATAGTTTGCTGAAATAAAAATAAATGGAATTTGCGAGGCAAACTCAAATACACTTCATTCTATTTAGGTTCTAAGAAGGACTTTATATTACTTTGTACCATATTGATTGGTGTTTGAATCTATTATAATCTTCACAACTATCCTTTCCAAGAAATATTAAAATATTTTAACGTACAATGCAAAAATCTTAAATCTTTTCAAACACTACCAAAACTTAGAAAAAAAATCTCTCATCAAACATCAAATCGGGAAAATCTGGCAAGAAAATCAATTTACTTATTTTATTAAATATTAGGTTTAGAGTTACTAAATACGTACATAATTCGGTGCATATTCAGAGATGGAGTCATTTACAAAATCACTATCATTCACGTAATGATTAACTTTAGATAGTAAAACTTGCTTGCACATTATGTAAACCCTTTGCAGAGACTCTTTTTTTTAAGTGAATCTGCTTATGGAATTGCTAAGTGAGCGAGGGAGATATAGTGATGTTTTACTTTTGTCTTGTAGTCCTAAGCACACACCTTTCTCTTGATATTTTATTTGTTTAGCGTTAGGACTATAATCTCACCTGATGTTTAGTGATCATGTGGCCCAAGGTGGTGAAGACGCTAGACCTAGTAGGGACTGGGCACAAGTGCAACTGCCGTAACTCACCTATAGGTATTTGGCGGCAGATTTTCAACTTGAAATTATAGTAGTCAGGTTGGTATTTAGAAAAAAGCCCTAACATTATGCCAAACTCTCTATTGGACTGTCGCATTTCGGGATTAGCCAATGTATATCCAGTCACAAATAGGTTTAAAGGCCGGCATCACAAGGAAGAGTGTCGATTTCTTAGATGTCAAGATTTTTGGATTGTAAGGTACAAAAATCTTAATATTTATACAATAGAGATAATTGTTGATATTGTAATGGTTTTCAAGAGCCGATAAAATGGCACAGATTAATTCAGCCAAACATACTAAAAGGATATCCCTTTAGACGTGCAACGACTTTGTTTTTTGGACAGTTACTCCAAGGGAAATATTCGTTGGAAATTTACATTTGACATTAAAAACTACCATTCAGAGAACATAAAAAATAAAAATGTATATATAATAATACAAAGACGAAAGCATTAGATAGCATCGAAAAAGCGCTGATATTCTGGCACAGCCTTTAGATCCAATAAACACAGAAAACTATAAAAAAGAGTATATCAAAGTATTTAGAGTATGTTATTATAAAGAGTTATTAAGCAGATGCTTCAGCTTATTATAAAGAACGACACATTAGCGAGGTTTTTGTTTACAAATAACTACGACAATAATATTTCTTTTTTTACTAATGATTGTATTGTGCTTACACATTTTTACTATTACCATTTGACTGTTACCATAATTAAAAACCTACGATGACTTTTACTACGACAAATAAATATCATTTGCATCATAAACGGGAAAACCGGCAAAAGTAATTGCAAGAATCAACTTTGATAAAAGCGTAAAACAACTTCGCTAATCATTTTAATGTTAGTCATATTATTTATTAACTTTACGGATCCCAAACAGAAAACGTCACAAATTTGTAACGATTTGCGGATTTAGTAGTAACGGTTAAATTTTTATTACATTTTCAAAATTGATACACTATTCTTACGAACGCAATTTATCCTTCCAGAAACTGTATTTTAAATCGACTAGTAGTATGTAACTATATTTTCTATAATCAGAAAAGTGCCAACAGTGAACCTAATTAATTATTAATTTCGTGGTAGTTTTGTTGTAAATGCAGATGATGATTTTACCGAGAAGTAATCAGACTTGACTCATGACCTTGTAATCAACCGAGCGGCAGTTGAACCCTGCCATGTGATATTCCATCCCCTCTACACCTCAAATAATTAAATTAAACTATTTAAGAATACCTAGAATTTTTGTCGAATAAACTTGTTATTTATCTTAACTTTAATAAAATATTGGTGGTCCTTTACGTAATATAGTTTGGGTGTCGTACCCGAGTGAATTAATTGATAAATAACTAGCTGACTCGACAAACGTTATCCTGTACTTTAATAATATCTCACCCACAGTCTCGTTTAGATATAGTATGAAAATGATGAAAAAAAATGAAAAAAGGACATATTTGAGGGACAATTTTTTTTGACAGGCCGAATGGGTTGGAGTTTAGCGTTCTATAGGCTATCGTCAAGGAACCCTTTCATTTTATGGAATGCTGCCGTAATCCCTTTTGTTATTAGCGCATCAAGTTTAAACAATAACTGTCCATATCGGTAACTTAACTTTATAGACAACTAACCATATCGATAACTATATCGGAAACTAACTATATCGATCAATAACTATATCGACAACGTACTATTTCGATAACTAACTACATTGAAAACTATATCGATAGACATTCAATTACCTCTGTCATGGATAACTGAAAATGCATTTTGAGTTGCCGGTTACAGTTGCAGTTCTAATACCATGGAGTCACTATCTTGTAGCAACATTGTTCTGTATTTCAAGATTCTATTTACATGATTCAATCTAAGAATCGAATCGAAAAGTCTATGGATATAATTTATTAATAAGAAGAAAAGTAATTCAACTTACAGTACAATTTTGTTCATCCGATCCATCTTTGCAGTCGTTGTCGCCGTCGCAAACCCAACGCTTTTCGATACAATACCCGTTGCCACATTGAAACTCTTTTGCGGTGCAGTTTAATTTCCCACAATCTGTATACAATACCATAAATTTAAATGAAGTTTCGACAAAATCGACTATCGATTGACTATCGAAATTACTGTAGTGAATTATTACAAGAAATCGGAGTTAAAGGGACTCATGTAGTTTGAAGTTAGCAGTGAGCTCTAAAACAAGTTGTGGACCACGTATTCACAGTTATAAATGTAATAATTATAATTTATTGATTGTATTATCAATAATTAAATATATTTTTAAAAAATCCGCGAGTTAAGCACATCAATTTTTTCTAAAAAAATTGTTTTATGCAATCAAAAACATTTGTTTATTTAATAATATTGTAAATGTAAATATTGCAAAGCGTTATTACACTTTGCGTTAAATGAAACAATCTATGCATATAATAAATCTGTAGAAAAGTAAGTTTTTTTAGATCGAAAATATTTGCAAAAAAAATCAAGTATGTTAAAAGATAACAACAGAACCCGTTTCCAAATTTTTTTGTCTATTTGTCTGTTTGTCTTTGCACGCATCACGTTAAATGTACGAAACCAATGTAGATAACTTGTGTACGTAAAAATTGTACGCAACTTATAGTATTACTTAGTGTTTTGTTTCATCGCAATCAGTTCACTCTATGAAGAGATATTAAATAATATGTATTTAAAGTGTTCTCACGCACGCAATAGATACACAATTCAATTCAATTCAGTTCGCAATTCAATTATTTACAACGTTAAATAGAACTAATGTTGACAGTTGTACTCCATATTCGATAGATGGCGTTGTGCATATAACATGTCATGTAACACGGATATTCACTGTACTCTTATCTAAGCGACGCGTTTTAGATTTCAACAACCACGCGAACGAAATCACGAGCAAGGTTAGTAAATAATATAAATGTCGAGCCTTTTTAGGGATAAAATCGTAAGCGACAATTGCAATTTTTACACGAGAGAGTTTTAAATTCTTAATTACAAAGTATTTATGATATTTAAAAAAATAGGTTTTACTGTTCGTAATTAACCACGGATCTATTAAAATAATGCCTATTAACATACTGCTTCCAATCTACAAAGATAATTTTTAGGAGATTACAAATAAAAAACATTTTTAAGGTTTTTGGCGTTAACGATATTTTTTTTCTGAAAAGGCTCGATATGATTAATAAGTATATTGCTGTTACCTTTCTCGTCGCTCATGTCAGCACAGTCGATGTCGCCGTCGCACCTCCACTGAGGCATGTAACAGCTGTTGACGTCGCAGGAGATCATCGGCGGTGCGCAGAGGCATCCCATCTCGTCCGAGTTGTCCCCGCAGTCGTTGTTCCCATCGCAACGCCATGCCGCGGGTATGCACACGTTCTTGTATTTACACGCGAACTTATCCTACAATTCATACCAAATTACCAACATTGAGACCAAAGTTATTATAAAACTTGGTTTTTTAGTTTCTTAAGATTTTATGCTTAAAAATTGTTATACAGGCAGGATTTTGCCAGAATATAATGAGATTAGTATAATTGCACGAAGGTCTCCTTTTGGGAAAGTGATCTCGCCCCGCCAACCATAGCTCTAATCCGGCTGTTTAGAAGGCAACTCGCCGGACTGCCCAGATGCACGTTCACAAACATGGTTCAGGGATCACACGC
Organism: Actias luna; assembly: GCA_039707435.1. Lineage (NCBI taxonomy): Eukaryota > Metazoa > Arthropoda > Insecta > Lepidoptera > Saturniidae > Actias > Actias luna. The sequence continues at coordinate 6,113,407 of JAZHAC010000002.1, read as the reverse complement.
CAGGGAGGCGATAAATGGCCGTGGCGTTTCAGTTGACAATCTCAGGGGCTAGCGCCGGGTGACCCACAATCATACCTACCTGCCACCTCCAAGCGTTCAGGGTCTTCCAATAGTGGGAGATGCGTTAATACATTTGTCCCGTTAAATAATTTAAAAAAAAGTTTATTTATGTATATAAATTCTAAGGTATCAAAAATGATTTTCTAAACAGCTTAATGAATTATTTTATAATAGTGATTAGTTAGTCGCGTTTAAAAATTCGTAGCTAAAATATTAACTTACAGGGTCACATGTTGCTCCTGCGGTTTTAGGACAAGTCATATTCGCTAAAGGCTTGTCGCCGTTCAAACAAACACAAGATCCGTTAACATTTTTAAACCCATCGGGGCAGAGGCAACTGAAGCTATTATTCCCGGGTTTGCCCAAACACAAAGCATCACAACTGGTATTTTTAAACGAGCACGCGTTACTTCCTTGTTGTGTCGAATGGGCAAACACCTTCAAATCCATCAAATCCGAGAATGAATTGTTGATAGTAACCACGTTCATTCCCGTATCTTTATCTGCTATAAATATAGACTTGGCTTTCCAGTCATCCCAGAACATTTTATCCTTAACAACGGCTACAGCAAACGGATGGATCACCTTATCGTGGTTCCAAAGTATTCTCCTGAGATAATGTCCATGTAAATCCGAACTAGCGATGTAGTCCTCCATCGCATCGACCCAATAAATTCTCTCTGACATCTGATCAACAGCTATCCCATTAGGCCAATGCACTATCGGCTTCCCAAATAGTTTCTTTACATCTGTACCATCAAGGTTAGATCTAGAGACGGAAGGTGTGGTCGAATCCCAATCAGTCCAAAATAAGTAACCCGCTTTCGGATGCACGGCAATACCACGCGGTTTCAACAGTACTTTATTGTCCAAAATTGTGACCCTCATCCGACCTTCGTTAATCAAATCTGTCCTTACGGCTTCAATTTTCTTCCTCAGACCATCGACAAAAAATAGTACATTGGAAATCCAGTCGAGAGCCATGCCTTCAATACTGGCTAAATCCGTATCAACAATAATCTCTAAGTGAGAGCCGTTGTTAAAACATTGCCTACTGATTCTATCCAGTTCTATATCGGCCCAGTAAATGCAATTGTTTTTAATATCGAACTCTACTGCTAGGATATTCTTTTGACCCTCCACAGGATATATCGTCACGTTGTTTGTAAGATCTATCCGTGCTATTTTGTCTCTCATTGCAACGAGCATGAATTCTGTTGGTTCTTCAATGGGGCAAGGAATCAGTTCTGGTTCGTAACCTGAGTAACCAGATACCGTGCACACGTTTCCGTCAATTTTCCAATAGCCTTTAGTCTGCAAGTAATGCTGACCCGGTCGACAGTCCGAAGGAACGGCATATGGATTGTATTTAATAGACTTATTCTGTATACACTCGTCACCTATTAGCATGAACCCAAAATCACATTCGTAATCTCTACGTGTACATTCGCATACTTCTTTTTTTACGGGTCTTTGATAATCAATGCCATTATAGCAATCCGTATGAGCTAAACGTCTTTGAAATACATTTCTTGATCCTAATACACATGAGACAGATGAGTTAGGTGGTGACGGAGACCAAAACTTGTAGTCATCTTGAGTACAGTTACGAGCGAAAGTGTTTTTCAAGTCGATAGTAATAATGATCCACTGGTGTTGATCGTTTGCAGAACCAAACATTGTAAATGTTGTCGTATTTTCACCGGGCTCGGTCATTAGACCATAAATACGCAGTTCATCAGCGTTGAACCTACAAACATAAATTATTATTTAATAATACACAGTACCTAATTAAAAATAAATTCATACAAATGTAAGTATGACTCACTGGTATGAATTCCACTCGACGCCTTCATTAGTAGAATACAATATCCTTCTAGTTTCTCCACGCGACTTGAAATATTTCACTACAACTAGAACCCCTCCATGGTCGCCGTAGTTGAAAAAGTAAAAGTCTTTCAGAATTCTCTTCCAAGTTAAACCGGCATCTCGGCTCATGTAAACTCCTGGTATGCCTTTTAGAGATTTACCCATAACTCCTGTCGCCATTATAATACCGGGTGCCGACTTGGAACTCATTATAGTTGCTGATCTACAATATAATACTTAACTGAAAATCTAGAATTAAATTCTTATAACTAAATATATTAGGAAGAAGCTAAAAATGTACATATCACGGCGTATCCTCTGCTTAAGAGGCCATTCAAGTTTGACGTGACGTAATTTTTGAAGATTATCAATAATCAAATTCTACAAGGAATATATACAATGAACTTTACATTTGTTAATACTTTTTTCTTAAAAATTAGATAATCGTAATTAAAATCTTAATTATTATGTGCATTGAAAATATCAATTCAAACAAATATAGTACAGTTAATTAATGTGTATTGACACATATATGTGTTATTTACTTAATATTTTTTGTAATATGCATATCGATAGGTGCATACGCAATCACAATAACAAACCATGGATACAAAATTACAGGGCATAAGTGGCGAAGAGTCCATATAACCCGAATCCCATCGGTTTCTCTTTATGAATTATATAACGTAAGTAGTCAGTTATTGACATATGCAGGCCAAAGGTAATTAGTTATTTTTTATTATCATACATGTTACATACCATGTTCCAAATTTATATAATGCCTAAAAATTTGTAATAGCTTCAAGATAGCTAATATAATAAAATCTATGAATCAAATGTAATTCTAAGTTATATATAAGTCGTAAAAATGCGGCTTTTCATAGAACATCCCGTCTCTTTTATTTCCTTAGAAAGCGAACAGAGTCTATCTCGCTTTCACCTAAGCAACTACCAATCTACAAATATAACCCAGTATCGAATATGAATTTGCAAGATAATGGCAACTCTGACAGGTGAGATAAGTTGGCGATGATGAAGAGCTGATATTCAGTTAGGCAAGAACTTGCACTGACTTCCTATTTTCAGATGTCCACCCTTCGCCACTGTAAGGCAGTTTTGTTCTAAAAATAATACGAGAAGGTGAACATATAAATAAAGTATGACAATGATAAATACGTTGATATTTTTACGTACATTTTAAATTATGATTTAGGTCAATGTAAAGATTATATGTGTGTAAAGGAATCAACAACTAACAAAACTATAAACATGTTAGTTAAGATGTGATGCGTTATTCATTTAATGTTAGAATTATATATAATCAAATATAGATTTAATAGAAAAACCCGCGGTACTAATATGAACTTATTATTACAAAATTCTAACATGAGTTCGTTACAAAAAATTATGAACGAAAATATTGCAAAAAATAGAATACGACAGACTTTTTGTAATCAATGTTGATCAATAAAGCGATTAATATGATTATATACATGCCTTTAGTAAGTCTCTTTCTTAAAAAAAAGGTTTTTTTTTATAAAAGCATTGTATACAATAAATGAACAGCTTATATACAGAATGAAGTCAAATGTTGCACTTTTCAAAACTGTTGTAAAACCTACATAATATTATAGTACATAAATGATAAAACAATGTTACGCTTGCAATGTGCAAAACTAAATAATGTTGTTAATGATAATAACATATTTTTTTAGATAACAACAAATACTAAGCCAATTGTGTATTAATTTACCTCAAACCATTGGTAACCACATTTCCTGGTGGGCTGCAAACAATTATTCAAATGTAATTTTTAGTCTCAAATTTCAAAGCACAACTTATTTCATGAAAACATTGTTTCTGCCAGAAACATCGATATTTATAATATATTTCATCGTCAGCCCAACGGCAATATATCAAGTTTCATTCTATTTTTATAATTTTATATAACCTCAAGGACGATAATTTTGCAAAATTTCTTATTATATAACGAACTCTTGAGTAATATTTCTCTAAATCCCTAATTCACAATCAGTGACCCGCGGACTACAACAGCTAAAATATAATACGCGAAAATTTTAAAATGTTATTTCTATTATCTATGATATCTATGCCCGGAGGATAAATGGTCAAATACATTAATGAATATTTGAAAGTTTCTATTGTAGTTTATTATAGTCGTTTCTAAACAAAACGTTTTATTAATAACATCTTATGTTTACTTTTTCCTGAAAATGTATAGCCAATTGGTTTTACTGTATTTTACAATAAAATATGTCAACTTTTCCCTGGTTACTTTCAAAAATATTAACAATAATATTGTAATAGGAAAAATTAACTTTACTATTCCAGAAGGTTCAAGGTAGGTTCTTGTATTCTATTACAGTGGATAACTATGCCAATAAAAAACTATAATATGGGATATTCTCTAAAAGTATATATAATGTACTAACTGGCCCGGTGAACTTCGTATCAACTATAATCGATGTTCTTTATCTGGCTAACAATCAAAAACAGTTTGACCGATTTGAATATTTTTTTTACATTTTCATTAGCTATAAATCAACCTACCAACTTCAATTCAATAAGATCAATAAAACATGTTATATCTAATATCGTTTCCATTTTTCATTTCTTTTTGGTTATTCAATGAAACTTGTAGGCAGGCATCTTCCTAGGCAGACCAAGATCTTGTAGTAGGTTACATAGATTTTGGAAGTATACCTCTCGCTCCTTCTTCGACCGCGTATAAAATAACTTTGTAGTCATTCCTATTCAGTTTATTTAGTAGCTCGTATTACTTAATTTATATTTATGCTATAGTGTCTTATGGTATATTTGTTCCCCACAGTACCTTGAGACCAATCAATTCAATTCAATTGAATCAATTTTATTCCGCATATTTTGTCAAATAACCACAATAAAATGTGCACATGTTGAAGACTACTTTTTTAACAATCAACAGAGTATATTCAACAAAATCTATTTTTTTAGCAAATTGTAAGGTAGTAGTCAAGTCAATGCCAGTCAATTTAAACATTCTGTGGAATATTTCACTACGTGATTTCGAAGAAAATTCTAAATAATCGCAATGAGATCGACAATTTTATTTTTCTCCGTTACCATTACTCATTCTTTCTGAATTAAACCGATTATTTACTTTGTCATAAAATTGTACTGCACTAATTGTGGTAATTTGACTTTTCCATACGCACGATACAATCCGAACTCATTTTATTGTCAGTAACTCTCGAACGCAATACAGACATACCGATACGACTATTCTCAATATCTGTTGCGCGCTGGTCATCAACTCGATTAACATGTGTGGTGACTTGCCGCACATTTCAAATAATAACAGTAATTACTTTTCCTCTTGAAATTTAGGATGAAAGTAAAACTAATTGCGAAATGTAACGTCATTTTATTTATTTATTATACTTTGTACACAAGGTATACATACAGGCGGACTTTAATGCCTAATTGCAAAATGTACAAAGATACTATTATAATTTTTTTATAACTAATTAATTTGCATTTGTTTTTGTTTTTAATATTGTTAAGGTTTTCTGCAATTATATCATTTTCTTCGCAATTTTCTTACATAGACTCCTCAGTCTTCTGTCCCATCCATTCACTCATTTTTATATTATGATATTTAAAAAAATATATAGTTTTTTTATTCTTTTAAACAAACCATGTCCTGACAAAAACAACCACAGTAAAAAAATAATTATCCGATTTGGTGCAGTCGTTCGGAAGTTACATACTTTAAAACATACAAATACATACATTTCGGCGATTCATTTTTGTATATACAGATTTTTTAATGTTTCGCTCAACTTCCTTAATTTTTTTATTTCAGAAGAACCTTCTACTGACAATAATTAACACGAGAAAAATAGAATTAGCGAAATTGTTCCATCCGTTCACGCGTGTTGCTATGACCAAGGGAAATAGAGATTATATATAGATATATATTTATTTTCAGATTTCTCTACTCTTGCCTAATCGGATCAGGGCTTAGCAATTTCCTTATGTTTTACATATACCTTAACTCATGCACGGATGTAGTTGCGAGTTATAGGCATTACGACCCCGCACCCTCAAACTACAATAATATTGAATTACCGTAACAAAACCTATTGCCATAATTTTATATATAACCGGAGTTAAACTCCAAATCCGTACTTGTCCCAAATAAACATTGACAATCATTTTTACGTTTATAATGCCAATGGCTAACCGAAACGTTTTTAAATTATCATTAAATCCCTAAACTCAACGACCTTTTACTATGTGTGTGACGAAATAAGACGCTCATAATCAAATCTAACAAAATCAATCAATGATATTGACATTCAATGTTCACCTTTTTAACATTAAACCCACGACTTGTAAAGATTACATTCTCACGTGATAATAGAATTATAGCTGGTACGATAATATATGAGTTTGACAACCTATACAGAGGAACTTGGTAGTACAACAGAAATATTTGCATGGTGGTAGGTAGAGCTAGAGTTCCTAATGGCCAACTAGATAGCTACATGCCTTAAGTTGAAAATCTGCTGACAAATACGTAGAAGTGTGGTTCGGAAGTTGCACTTGAGTCAGTCTCTCCACTTGGCTTACCATGCCCACTTGCCCACAATGACCATAACATCAATTAACATCAGGTTGGATTGTAGCCATAACGCTAAACCTATATGTTACAAATAAAATATTTGAATAGTTTACAAAAATAATTTAATAAGAAATAATTTTAACTCTAACAAAAAAATTAAAAAGTGGCATCAAGTCTTCGCTTTTCTAATGAATATAATATAAAGAATTTACGGATACTAAAAGCTCAGTTAATAAACTTAAAATATTTAAAAAATTATTCTCCTTCCACGACAGTTCAACAGTAAATAAAAAATGAAATAACTTTTACTTTTCATTTGCATAATGTCGTAACATCCTGTTAAAATTGTTAATATTTGTAATATAACAACATATTACTTACAAGAAATTTTATTGAATCGAAATTTTGAGAAGTAATAGTTTCAATATGAGATTCAGTTAATTAAGCAAATGTATTTGACTTGACGTTGTGTTATAAAATTGGGCCGTTGACATTTTTCCATGTAATTTCGAAACTAACATATAAGTAATATGTAAACGTTTAACTTTACCGGCAAAATATTTATCGTATACTCGATACGAATCATGTGCTTTAATTGGTAAACAATCTTATTTATATTTCTCGATAAAACTTCGACGTAGACTTTTTTATTTTTTGATCTTAAACTGAATGAATACATTTAACATTGTCACCCCATTTTTAAGTATAATTGAATGTAAATAAAATAGCTTTATTATTATTTCATTATTCAGGATGGATAATTTGTATTTTTTATTCAGTAAAGTTTATTTACGATAAAGGTCAATAAAAATGCCATTCTTTTGTCTTTACTCACGAAACAGTCTACTGTTTTATTGGTTAATACTAGCGCTCTTAAACATTTAGACAGCGCAAGATATAACTGCCTTAACAATAAGCTTTAACATAATTAAATTAGTGAACTACCTATTAATTTGATAGTAATTATTACCTCGTCACTGGATACAGTTGGCTAAATTTCTGGCACAAGTGTAGACTGCATGAGTTCTCGATGTGACAGTTAAGTGGTTTTCCTGGATTAACATAATTTTAAATGATAATTATCACAAAATTAAAAATATATATTAAAATTTCAAGTACAAGCAATATTCAATGAGAGGGAACTTTCCTCAGAAGATAATACAAGTTAAGAGCCTAATAATAAAAAGATAGAATATATGTCGTTTCTAATCAAATAAAGTAGGTATAATAAGCAGTAGATAATATAATATGTATAAAGTAAATAATTAAAAAATGGTTCAAGATTACTAATCAATGTATCACAATCACAATGATACATATAGTATCACATACTCAAGATTAAGATCATAGACAATCACCATCACTAAGATTACCTTGGCAAATTTTTATAAATAATATTTAAATTTGGTTTCCTTTTTTCGATAATATAGATTATATACAACGACGTATTTATTATAAAGATAATTTTTGAGATAAAGTATGCCAGTTTGACCAAAGTTGAATGGTCGCCAAACAAACTCACGTCATACGTATCTTTTGTACATAACTGTATTATTATTCATATGCGAAATAAACAAATACGAATCGTGTACAGCGATATTCTAAAAGATAAATTTAATATTAAATTAGATTGCGAAGTATTAATTAGGAATGCACTATCTTCATTTCTATTGAAACCGCTCATAAATAATTATGATTTTAGGTACAACACTAAAGGCTTAAAATCATTTCTGGATATTCAGTAGATTTTTAAAAGTCACTTTTAATTTTTCAAATATTTTCGTATTGCCTAGAACAACAATTACCAGTAACTTATGATGTTCTGAACACGGTGTATATTAAGTAACCATTTCAGCTTGCGAAAACAACTGGTTATTGATATTTCGTATTTTGGACGAGAAAATAATTTATTCGCTTTTTATAAACATAAGAAACGACTTATGCAAATAAAAAGGTATTGCTGTAAAACAGTAAAATGGTACGAAATTTATTATACAGAAAACAGACCGAAATCGACGTACCGTTTTCATCTTGTGTGGGCGGTTTAATATGTGACCATGTGACCCCATGGTCGAACGTTATGAGAGACACGACGTGCTCTGGGCCTACGTTCGCGACCGGCGCCTTCGAGTCCACTTGGGAACCTATGTAGATACCTTTCAGTCCCTCAACGCGGTATAAATCCGTGAAAGGGTCTTCTGTGGCATCTCTAAAATCATTTTAAGCAGTATTTACGGGTCGATACTTTGCCAGTCATTAATTACATTAACGATATTAAATACCTATATATTTGTATTCATAATGAGAATATACTCAATGTTCGCCTCCAACAAAAAGAAAAAAACGTTTTAAATAAAATTTATATAACAATACGAAATACAATTTCAAATATAGCCATTTAATTCGAAAGGCAAAAAAACTTGTATTATTACATTTAAACAGCTGTTATTATTTATTTATAAATATTTGATACAAACTGCCAAAAATACCAAAAAAAAAATTGTAACCAGATATTTAATTTGTTACTTGTTGCCAATAGGTAAGAACAATAGCTATAATCACCTTTATTGGTGATTTTTAACCAAATAGCCCTAACTTTTCTCATAACGGATATAATAAATATATTTTCAAACTTACTCGAGCCAGCTGTCTCTCCAGTTTCCATCAGGGAAGTAACACAAAATCTGCTCCAAACTCAGGACAAAGTTATACTGTGTGAAGTTCTTTCCTATTTCCGACACGTATAGATTGGCAAGGGATTCCGTGTGCATTACAGACACGAATATACGTTTTTCAGTAACATCAGCGATGTGGAATTTTCTGAGATCTAGTTCTGTTTGAAATTCTGCTTTAATGAATGGTCCTCTTTGATGAGATATGTACAGATGTAGAGTGTTTCGCTAGAAAAAAATATATCAGAATTTTCATGACGGTTTATTTTCTGCGTGGCTTTATATATTCCTACTTATCATGATACTTTAAGCAATTGAACAATATGAGATTTAGTAGACAATATAATATACCAAAACGTTTTAGCGATTTTTAATTAAAATGAATTATATATTATATAAAACAATACAAGTTTGTACAGGAAAGAGTCCAGACATTTGCCAGCCAGAGTTACAAGCTTACTTAGGTATAAATAAGTATGAAGCATACGTTGGACTCTGTGCAGTCGATAACATTCCTAACTCCTCACAGACTATTTAATGATTAACCGCTCCTCGACATAAAATATATACAAATATTGTATTTTCCTTAAACTGCGCTATAATTATTAATACAACGAGAAGAAGACATAAGATATTCAATAAAATGAGTCATATTTATGGTGGTAATTATGCAAAAGACTAAATTTAATTCATTAGTAATTAGAGAAACCACAGTATGATAGTTTATTTGCTAAAAGCCCGTAAATTTAACTTTAATTGTCCTGTATAAGGATTTTTTATAGTTGATGTACCAGGTGATAGAAGTTAATTTTTGCAAACCATGATTACATCACACAGGTTAGCAAATTATTTCAAAATAACGAAGGCTAACAACTACATCGTCGACTGATGATATTGACTAGCAAAGGTTACAGTTTAATTGAGTGAGTGGCGTGTTTGCCAATATTTAAGCCTTGGATCCTGGACTAAAGTCATTTTGCATGTATAATAAACTAGGTATTGCCCGCGACTTCGTTCGCATGAAACTAAAAGATATTCAATATTGTTTGCCCGTTTTTGTGTACTTTTTCTAATACGGCTTTCCTCGTATTGAGGGTAGCGTGATATTTAACATCGATGATTGCTCTATGAAATACAAAACTATTTTTTGAAATCCGACTTGTAGTTTATTAAATTAGCGCGTTCAAACAGACAAGCATACTTTTCCGCTTTATAATATTAATATTGATTAAAAATAAAGACGATAGATGCGATTGGAGAAAAATATCGTTTAATATAAATACTATTTCATTGCATATGATCAGCATATATATCAAATTGCATTTGCTTATACATACACAGAATTAAGAGTCAATGTGAAGTTATTTTAAATTGAATACTACATGTTTATTCTATATATCTAAAGAAAACTTCTTAAAATAATAAAATCCATTAAGAACACTGGATATAGAATAATACATATATAATGTGCAAAGCCGAACGATGCAATGACTCATAAATGCGAAGTAGGTTATTATATGAGTAAACAAAACTGTAAGTACATTTTAAACGGTAAAACTATACGCATGCAAAAATTGTCTACATGGACAAATCTACTTAAAAAAGTATTTCAGTGTTTTCGTATAAAACTGAACAAATGATGATGTAGTCTTGATGAGAAGGCTTTACTCTATAATCTTATTTTCTTACTTTTAATCAATACTAAAGGCTTAGGTCAGGGGATATAGGCGTATATAATAAAGAACTTCCTCTAGGTAACAAAACTATATTGTTTTACAATCTTCTACTTTGCACGTCTTACTCTATACAGCACAAAACAACGACTTCCGATCGAATCGTGCCGACTTCTACAGCCGTCTCGTATTTAAATGCGACAACTTGACTTATAGTACCATAAAGTACTCTAATTTATTTCTACAAATATTTAAAATATATTTTAAGTGTGGTGCTTGATTAGTAAGTGATGACAATTTGACTTATAGAACCCTAAAGTACCCTAATTTATAACTAAAAATATTTACTATATGTTTTAAGTGCGGTGCTGGTTATCAGTTGACAATTTGACTTATAGTACCATAAAATATCCTAATTTATTAGTTAAAATATTTACAATATGTTTTAAGTGCATTAACCTAACAAATATTAGTGTTATGTAATAAATAAACCTAACAGTTCGGCCATCCTGTTCAAGCGAGTTCCATCCGCTTTCTCTACATAATTGGTTATTAAAATATTATAATTCTGCTTAAACATAATTATAGCGCAAGATTTATCCAATAAACTTATACTTAATAATTAAATTAATTAATCTAAGCAATGATATAATTATATTAAATTTATAATGATTGTTAGTCACGCCTCTTACTCGTTTTCACTGATACAATCGTCTTCAGATGAATCTACTCTACATTCATACCTTTGTATTTTTGACCGTGTTTACGAGTCAGAGGTGTGTCACCAATCAGGAATCGTCTTTTGGTACTTGTGTTTTCACCCGGACCAAATGCCCTCCCTATACTGCGTTGGATCTTTTCTGCGATTATCGTAATTAGCAGAGTTTTTTGACTATTGCTCTTAAATCTTTTCGCTCGCATCTTGTCTCAACTCGTCCAGCTACTCTCCAGGTGTTCTGTATGTCGGAAACGTGTTCGCTCCAACATTTGTCATTTTTGCCGTCGTTTGAAGTAGATAATGCATCCAAGATTGTCCGGTTAAATCTTTCCACTTGTCTGTTTGCTCCAGGCGTGGTGACGGCATTTTGAATATGCTTTACAGCATAGCTTTGTATAAAGTGTTGGAATGTTTTGCTGGTGAAACTAGTGCCCTTGTCTGTAATTAATCGTGTAGAGACTCCAAGATTACTTACGTACTGCATCATAACCCTGACTGAAGTGGCTGATTTGGTGTTTATACTTAACTTTTAATTATTAACTGGATTTATACTTACGTATTTGGTAAAATCATCTACTATCACTAACAAGTAACAGTTTCCAGACTGAACGGTCTCAAGTGGTCTGCGTGCACGGTATGGAAGGATGTACAAACCTTTTCTATGGGATGCAATTTTCCTCTAGTTTGCCACCGGGGCTTTGTGATGAGCACACTCCAAACAGGACGACACATATATATATATTTTTTTTATTATTTATTTTTTTTGAACCGTCGCATTTTCCGGAACCAGTAATGCTCCTTAATGCGAGTGTCAAATCCACAATGACCAACATCGTCATGGTTCATTTTGAGAATTTGACAGCGCTCCCCTCGTGGTACGAGCCAAGCCTGATGCCGCTGGCACTTACATCGAAGCCGAGGAAATCTATAAACTCTAAGAAGAAATTACTTAATTTTAAAGTTAATTCACCTTTCCCGAGCAGTTGCAGTACTTCTTGCAGTCGTTACATACCGTCAGCGAATGTCTTGGAGGGGATGAGTATATCATCCATGTATACAATCGCATACTTAATTTTGACTTCGTCGAGAGTTTTTAATAACAAGGGTATCAGGTCGATCAGTAAATGAATGGCCTAACAGGACAGGATGAATTAGAACATAGTCCTCTACGACGTAGAGATACAACAAACTAAATAAAATTATTGACATATATTTACTGAAATTTCATAAATTTAAACAAGTAATTACATCCTGGTTGAAGACACAGAAATATAAAGTCATAGAAAACTTATTTGTAATCGTACGATAATTGTCTAGTAGAATTATAAATAACATCTTCACATATGGATTACTCTGCTCATATTTATCCATATACACTTGTTATATAAGAATAAGTTTGAGGCACACCCAAATTTTAAACTCATTGTTTATAGTATTTGGTAAATATTTTGTTTGTTTTTTTATATAAATCTTAGTCGCGCAAAACTCGTAACTCGTAACTGTAACCCGTTACACTATTATTAAAAGTAAGGTAGGATAAGATAAAAATAAATCGCAGTATACCTTCTCTCATATTTATATATCTTGTAGTTATATTAAAATATATGTAGGTCATATCTAGGACATACTAATTATACGGGAAGAAAACAGCGTCTGAGATACAGGCTCGGCCTAGTTCAGGCGCTAGGATTCAAAAATGTATAGCGATACTATGTCTTACGATAATTTTTATGTATTGTAGTGTAAAAATTCTTGTCAATAAAATTATTATAATTATGATTGTTCCTTCAATTCTTGGACCTCGACGGACGTTACGACTACCCCTATCGAGCTAATTAGACTTCCACCTATACCCCTAAGTAAGGTCAAGTTTGTACATGTTGTAATTTGGAGGTTTAGTGATTTTGATATCCAATATATATTTGCTTAGTCCAGTGTCCTCAGCAGTTACTTCTGATACCTGTTTTTGATTATATTCATTACCTGGCGTTTTAACTTTATTCGGTATCGTAGCCTATTTCGTATTTCTGAAGCATTTGGAGGTCTGGTGCCCCATACGACCACAAGTTGTAATATATACCGCGGGTTACTCGCATTTAAAGCTTGGGTGTCCAATTTCATTGCAATTATAACATTTTGTGTTAGAATTAAATGTACTTGTACCTGATTTAGATGAACTCGTTCGATTCGTGGCGCTTCCCAGTCGCTTGTCGTAAGGTCTTCTACTAAAATCCTGAAGATGCCTGCTCTGCTCGCTTTTAACTGTTCTGAAATATTTTAGTACCTGGTTCGGTGAATGACCTTTACCGCGCGGCCATCTATCCCATACAAAAGACAGTCCACTGCCTGTTTCCCACGGATTTTTGCACCTATTTAATAAATTAATCTTATCATAGTAATAATGTTCCAATGACTCACCATACCTTGCTTTCTTAGCCAACATTTCTGTCAGGAGCTCGGCATAATCCTCTCTGCATGGAAAACGTTTGATGAGCTTCTTTTCCCATTCGGAACAAGAATGCAATATCGAAGTTAGACTCTGATACTATGTTTTAGCTATGCCAGTTAATTTAGGTAGAGAGCAGTGGACTATCTCCCTCTCTTCCCAACCGTAAATTTCTGCACATTCCTCTACGATTGTCAACCAAGTTCAGTGTGGTTTGTTCTTTCGATATAGGGTCGAACTCCGGTATCACATTAGTGTTAAAAGTCATTTTAGGTTTATCCGAGCTCTTGACCTTATTCAAAATTGTTAAAAATTTATCCATTAAATCATATCCAGATACTCCGAATTTTGGCTTCTACTTTGCCCCCTTAACTTAAATTCATTTCGATCGCCAGTCCACGAGAACCCATTACCTCGGGTATCCTCTCCATTTAACCCTTTGCCTCGGGTTTTCACTTCAGAAAACTCTTTACCTCGAGTTTTCTTTACATTGTACCCTTTACCTCGGGCTTCCTTCGCCTTGGACCCTTTACCTCGGGTTTCCGTGGCACCTAACCCTTTACCTCGGGTTTTCACTTCAGAAAACTCTTTACCTCGAGTTTTCTTTCCATTGTACCCTTTACCTCGGGTTTCCATATCATCAGACCCTTTACCTCGGGTTTACATATCATCAGACCCTTTACCTCGGGTTTCCATATCATCACACCCTTTACCTCGGGTTTCCATCTAATCAGACCCTTTACCTCGGGTTTCCATATCCTCACACCCTTTACCTCGGGTTTCCATCTAATCAGACCCTTTACCTCGGGTTTCCATCTCATCAGACCCTTTACCTCGGGTTCCACTATTATCGTCCATCATAGAAGATATCTGTAACTCACAGGAGTAAGCTTAATATATGTTTATAATTAATACGGACAGTGTGGCATAATCAATTTCTGATTCTATAAATAAAGGTCAAGCATTTACTCTAATGACTATAATTGTCTTAATGCTTTTAACCCGTGAAGCATGAACGAGGGAAAAAACGACATCGGAGATTATATACGTGACGTCATAAAACCTTGTACAAAAGGGACGTCTTTATATACAAATTAAAATATTATCGCCATATTGCCAATTCAGAATTTTACCTGAAAATTTTAAGAAATTCCGAAGCTCTTACAGAGGCGTTAATAAAATTACACATTATTCGGTAGCTATATATAAGTTAACTATGAACTTCTATAAAGTTGCAGTATTATAATAAATAAAATAATAATCTAACAATATATAATCCGTTTTATATTTTTGCGATTAGTGGAAATGTGAAAAAAAATATTGGTAACATTAACGAATGCGGCAAATTATTATGTGATTATCATATTATTGTGACTTACATATCAGTTGAGTTTTATAAAATCTAAAAAAATTGGGAGTATTTTCTACCATAATTATACATTTCTCAGTATAATACATATACATATTCATATTTTTCAATTCAAAATATTTGATTTTCTTGTAATACTTTGAATCTGTTTTCATAATAGAAATGTGAATATATCATTATGCATTTGTGTTCCAAATGTTAAAAACCTCATGCTATATTCTATGACTTATATTTGAAACATAAATACCATTTTATAAAAGCAAAAGATTTGTTTATAATCACATAACCCATTTTGTTTACATGTAACGGGACTCGCTTGTTTTTTGCTTTTTGTTGAGGTGCTGTCGATAATATTATCGACTTTTGAAATGTATTTTCATTATACTATGTAATGTTGGGTATATTATAAGAATTAAATTTACAATATGTCTCTTTATTATGTTATATAAAATAAACTTATTACTATATACTTTTTTTGTTATAGGAATCTTTGAATTAAGGTATTTTTGATTCTGAGAGCGAGGATGGTTTATCTGTTTAGGACGACGTGGATATGATCAAAATAATTCATATATTTTGTTTATAATTTCTATTTTTATTTCATTACGGTGAGAAATGTACGAGTGCAATAGTACTACTATTTTTGTAGGGAGTTATCAAAAAAATAAAATAGTATATCCAAAATAATTTTATCGATAACTGTGTTGTGTATAATAATATCACTAGTATAGAAAATTACCCTAAAAAATATTACATTTTAATCTGTGGTATTTTTACCACTTTTTTGGTTTCGACTTTTCATGTCAATAAGGTTTATAATGGTCTATTTTGGCGCTTGCGACCTTTTAGAGGTCAATTTACATATTAACGGTCATGTTGTCCTTTGACTGAACAGTTATGACGAGGCGATCAAAATTCAGATACAACTAAAAATATTGTCAATAATTAATAATAAAAACCCATAATTACTAGTTAATAAGTTTTTTTTTTTATTATGAACTTTGTTATTTGAAATTAATTCTTTTAAGCTGTAATGTACTATATAATTTAGATTTCACATGGTTAATAAATAAATCAAACACAAACGTTTTCAAGACGAAGAAAAGAAAAAAAAAAAATTATCTTCGTTACTTACGGTTCTTTTTGTGTATCCGAGCCGTGGACGTGTTAAGAAAATATAGAATTTTCTTGTCTATCCCATTTCTGATCTAAAGGCTTAGGTCAGGGGATATAGGCGTATATAATAAAGAACTTCCTCTAGGTAACAAAACTATATTGTTTTACAATCTTCTACTTTGCACGTCTTACTCTATACAGCACAAAACAACGACTTCCGATCGAATCGTGCCGACTTCTACAGCCGTCTCGTATTTAAATGCGACAACTTGACTTATAGTACCATAAAGTACTCTAATTTATTTCTACAAATATTTAAAATATATTTTAAGTGTGGTGCTTGATTAGTAAGTGATGACAATTTGACTTATAGAACCCTAAAGTACCCTAATTTATAACTAAAAATATTTACTATATGTTTTAAGTGCGGTGCTGGTTATCAGTTGACAATTTGACTTATAGTACCATAAAATATCCTAATTTATTAGTTAAAATATTTACAATATGTTTTAAGTGCATTAACCTAACAAATATTAGTGTTATGTAATAAATAAACCTAACAATACATACTGTGAAATTTATTTCCGTTCATAGATTTTAATGCAATTTATGTTTCTGTGTTTATTGTTCATATAAAAATATAATTTATGTGAAAAGTAGTCGCCAACAGACACTTATAAATTAATCTATACTATAGCATCATGATAAAGCTGAAATCTATTTGTTTGTTTGTTTAATCACGCTAGTCTCTGGATTTACTATGCGGATTAAAAAAAAACATAACTGTATATGATAACCAGATTCATGAGGAATAATACAGGTTACTTTTATCCAGAAATAACGATTGGTTCCACACGAACCAAGTCGAAGCCACAGCTAATAGAGTGTACTTATTTATATATCACACGATCATTTTAGTCTGTAGTACTACAACTGGCCGTACCTAATAAATCCAAAGTGATTTCCATATGTACTATCTTTCAGGAAAAATTTTATATAAATACCGAAGATGATTAATGTTTGAAATAAAGTAATGACAAAACATAATATTTTAAATTAAACAGCGCCTACAATGCAAAATCAGCACTCTACTCAAATTTTACAACAATATTCATAATAATATGGACTTGGTGATAATGAATCAATCAGAACCAACATAACAAAAACTACAATGTGATTTTTTTGGATATTTTGACATTTTGACTATTGTTACTAGTTTTCTAATCAAATTTTCGTATAAAAAACATTATATGGTGAGCTAGGATCACAAAAAAAAGGGAACCATCCAGAACATGGCAAATAAAAACTGCCATTTTATTTAACACTAGCTTTGCCTGCGACTTCGTTCACGTAGACCTAAAAATTATTTAATCATATTTGCCCGTTTTTGTAATTTATTTCAATACAGCTATACTACTATTGATGTTAGCGTGATGTTAAATAGCCTAAAGCCTTCTTCAATGATTGTTCTTTCAAATACAAAAATAAATTAAAACCGACTGGTAGTTCCTAAGATTACCGCGATGAAACAAAGTTTCCCGCTTTATAATATTAAATTATATAAATATCCAAGTTATCTTGTTTTGCATATAGCAGATAATACATTATTTATATTCTAATAAGGCAAACTGCGTAGTTTTGATTTTGGCAACTTCACTTGTAAAAGGTATACAAAGGAATACGTTATTAATAATAGTAATGCAAATATTAAAAAAATCTTATCTAGAAAAAACAATACGACGCGCGACACCACAAATATACGATAAGATAAATGAATTAGTCTACAGGGTACAGACAGCACATTAGTAGTACCAGATTCGATTCTAGCTGGAAGTCAAACTGAGGAGAATCACTTTGCCTTTCCGAACGATGTATTTACGTCCGTTCCTGTAACATAATTATGATGATAATCTTGCAGGAAATATGTAAAATATACGTTGAAATATAAGACAATAATATATTGTAAAACAACCACATTCATTGATAACTTATGCATTGAATATAGGTGGTATATATATTTACAGTAATTATTATAAATTAGTCAATTAAGGAGATAAACTATCGACATGGTATAACACTTTTAAGAATTAACACAAGAGGTCGTCTGTCATCGTATTATAAACAATCTACTATTACATCAAACATAAACAATAGACGTTTTATGTATCCGAGTGCAAATGCCATACTGTATAACGGGTTAATACTTATAAATATACATAGTATGAACTGTTAAATACTATATATATTTTGCTATATAAATATTATAAAGCGGAAAAGTTTGTTTGTTTGAACGCGCTTAGTGACTACCAGTTGGATAGCGATAATTAGTTTTGTGATTGATACCGCAGTCATTGAAGAAGATTTTAGGCTATTTAACATCACGCTACCACCAATAGGAGCAAAGCTGTGTTGAAACATGTTACAGAAACAGGAAGAAGTTGTTAATCTTCAGTTCCACGCTAAGGAAGCCGCGGACACCGCTAGTTACTACTTTTACCGTTCTTTTTTTTTAAGTGATATACGCTGTTAACCTTAGGGGTTTGACAGCTTTACCGAAATTTTTGGGGTCAGTGCTGAGGGCACTCAGCTTCGAGGCAGCGGGCGCAAGGATTCCAGAATAGCCGAACCTCGACTTGGGCTGCTGCCGGAATAATACCGTTCTCAATCTACGCTGTGAAAGGAATATGTATGTCAGATTTCAAGTCTATAACTCTGGTAGTTCTGGAGATATCGTGAAGAGCCAGTTCGTGGTATTTCAATTATATGTATACGTATACGATAAGGAGATATGTGTCGTCTCACGCTTTACTATGTTGTGTCTTATTGAGTGAAACCGAAGAGACCAAAGGCAATAAGTTCTATACGTTTTCCCGAAAAACCAAATCTTCAAAACTAGAGCTAATAGAAATTATTGCGTACAATTGTTTAAGAGTAATAGGTAATTCATTATACACTCTAAAATCTACAAAAAAATTAAAACAGGTTCGCAACCAGTAGTTAATCCACAAAGGATTTCATTTACTAAAAAACATTTATATCCTAAAACCTTTTCTTTAACAGTAATCTTGATGTTGTTCCATAACAATGGTTAGTCCTTTGATCCGAGCGTGCTAAAACTTTAAATTTAACATACATTTGAAAGATAATATTAATAATTGTTTTACAGTCGATAGTAAAGACGTCATGTTTTTAAGAATGTCATTCCATACATTCTTTGTTTTCTTTTTACGCTAATACTTACTAATATTTTAATGCGAAAGTGAGTTTGTTTATTTTTTTGTTTCTCTTTCACGCCTAAACTACTGAATCGATTTTGATGCATTTTGGTATAGATAGGTACAGGTAACCGGTGATAGATAATTTTTTCTCGTCAAAGACTTTTTGGAAGTAGGGTAAAGAGAGCATTAAATTTGTATGAAACTTTTTATTGCGTCAACCGATTTATTTCACAAAATCAATATTGATGCGAGCGAAGCCGTAGTAAAAAGCTATTTTATACTATAATCAAACAGGATGGTAAATATGTTTCCACTGAGTCGTGCGATATTGTATAGGTTGATGAAGCTGTCACAGTGACTCATTCTGTTTGTCACGTTACGGTATTATCGAATTGCTTAAAGGTTAATTGACCGGCGTTACAAACTTAACTATAAATACATCGTCGATTTCTTGATAGTTTTTACGATAAAACGTTTTCTACGACAAAAATGTTTTACAAAGTTTCGGTGTGAAAATGTATAAGTTATTTCTTTATAATATAAATTTTCGATTTACAGTATGTTTAATGTCAAGACCGTAATAACTAGTATTTATATATTTTATATTAAAACTAGTTGGTGCCCCGCGACGTCGCTCGCGTTATTTCTGTCCATGATGAGTGATCGTAATAGTCCTTCATAGTGGGTTGTCTGGATAGTTTTGTATATATTGCGATAACATATTACTGAGTTAAAAGTATATCAATAAAACCTTTCAACCTATAGTATACACACGTACAAGGTTGAAATGTTAAAAACGTAGAAACACATTTATTTAGTTTCAGTTGCTAAATTTCAAGTCTGTAGGTGATTTTTTTTCCCCTATAATTTACCACTTCCGCCTATGCCTTTAGGAGTAAAATTTTGGAAAATCGTTTTATAGTGAGCCGCTATATCACAAAAGGGAACTACAGTCTAAATTCCATGTGTCTAGCTGTAGTAGTCTCTCCTGTGCGTTGATAAGTCAGTCAACCAACGTCTTTATATATGTACATAAAATTCATCTTATCAATGTTCTAATAATAAGATTAGCTATTATTTGTATACAATTAACAAGTTGCAGCGCTTATCATAGATTAAAAGTCATATATATTAATTGTATTAGTGTAAGTAACTGTTGATTAACCTTCTTAATAAAGAAATTAATTAATTTGTTAGTTACTTATTAAGTAAATTGATAAATGAAGATATTTAATCTTCATAATATATGTTCATATTACATTATAAAGCGGTAAAGTTTTTTTGTTTGAACGCGCTTATCTTACCAACTTTCAGTCGGATTACATAAATTATTTTTTGTATTTCGTAGAATAATCATTGATGAACGCATTCGATTATTTAACAACACGCTACCACTACAGGGAACAAAGCTGTATTGAAAAAAATTACAAAAACGGGTAAAAAATATTATATAATTGTTAGTCCTATGCGAACGAAGCTATGTAACTGTTATTTTCGAAATATTGTTAAAGGTGATATGGGAACTACTATCAACGTTACTGTCGTTCTGAAACTAGTAACATAAAATCAAACAGTAAATCAAAGAATATCATAAAATGTAATCATGCACGGAACACAGTATAATTTAAAACGTTCAGGTACAACTTGGTTAATAAAGTTCGAGTGGTGAATAACGAATAGGTACTCGAGAAGTCGAGACTGGAGAATTGTGAAGAATATCAAATTACTTCGTTCAACACTCAACAAGATACTTCCTCGATTCAAGCGCTACTTCATTGCCTGTACATTGACAGAGGTCTGGATAAATATAACTACTGCTTTGTGATATGATATATATGTATTTTTAACTGAACATGTTTGTACCTGCTAATATTTTATAACAAATACTGTGGATACAACAGGCAGCAAAGTAACCTTGTACATATTACCACTATATAAACTTCCGAATTAAGTCTGAGCGCATCTTCATAAAATTATATTATAACAAAACCTTTGACCATATCACAGCTTAAAATTAAGTTTTCATCAAACAAATCGCTGTTTCTTAGACTCATCATCAGTATTGATATGTGAACACAGCAATATTTAGTTTTCTACTAAGTTTTATTACAATTAGTGGTTGTATTACAATTAGTATCTTTACATAGCAGATAAGATAGTTCTTATATAAACATAATATTCATTATAATTGAGAATTTTCATATTATACTAACAAGCACTTTCCGAAACTCAAATGTACAATCTAAGTACTACCTAACCACAAAATCAATTAGTTTTACTAATGAAACCGCTAATACATAATAAAGGAAAACTGAATTTTGCGCGATAAAACTTAATATATTAGATTTCGGCGACAGTCTGTAGCTCGTAATTCTTATAAATAGTAGTATCTTAATAAACAGTTTGACAAAACACTTGAAAAATATGTATTAAAGATATATTAAATTAACAAAGCTGTATCTAAGAATGTAATACATTATGAAGGTCATAAAGTAAGTAAAAATAATATGGGTACACCTACAGTTTTAGCACACATAGTCTACAGATAGTATTAGTGTTGACTGTAAGCCCAGTAGGTAAACACACGATAGGGAAGAGAGCGTCAAAACAAGACAAGATCGATAATGTCCCACATAATACAACCACGTGACAGTGGAACGTCCGATAACACTATAATTGAACACAATGACTCTATTACATATAGCCAACATTAGACTATACAAATTTTTTCTTAACTTCTTAATTGCGTGACATTGTAGCGTCACGTCGCTCCTCTCAAACTTAATCACATTATAAACATAATCCCTAAAATACATGACCCATACATGATGAGGTAAAGTAAAGAAATTTGTTTCAAACTTTATAGAAACACTTATGAAGTACGTTTAAAATAACAACGTATTTTAGCACGTCATTTATTGACGGTAGTTTATTCATATGTAATAACACTATTCAATTTGAATTCTTAAAAGAACTTATGAACTTTAAAACACTAACAACGAAGCAAAAAACATATCAAATATCGACAAAAACCGAAAAGAAACTCGTTTGCGTTTGTATTTTTTTTACGGTAAAATAATTTTTACAACTACGTATGTTATTTTAAAGAATATATAGAAAGGAAGTTCTTTCAAGGTATAATTATTGTCAATCACACAATGCATTATTGTGCGAAATATCCCAAAACCGATTAATTTTACCCGGCTATAAAAGAGATTGATCTGCCAATTCGTATATTATAGAGGCAATAGAGCTTACTTATGGTTTGAGAGTGGTCTGTTCTGAATTTTGCAGTCTGTGACTGGAATACGAAACATTCTCACTTATTCGTTTAAAAGGTTATTATACAAAGTAAGTACGCATCTGAATTAACCTAGTATACGGTTTTTATCCTTTTTGAGGTTGTATATAAATTGTATATAAATAACTATTGACTTCAATAGCTATACACCGTCACGTGACCTCTATAATCGCATTGCACGAATATAAGTCTCTTAAGCCTAGTTTAACTAAAAAACTTTAACTGAATATTGATAATATTATAATGCGGAAAAGTATGTTTCAGTGCACTAATCTTAGCAACTGTTAGTCGGATTTCAAAAATTCTTTATGTATTTGGTACAGTTAACTTCACGCTATCTCCAAGAGGAGCAAAGCTGTATTAAAAAATGTTATAAAAACGGACAAAAATATCCTAAAATTTTTTGGTTCCACGCAAATGTGGTCGCGGCACACGTGGTATATTATACGTCGACAGAGTGTAAAGAAAATTATATGGCGGTCGACATTTTGACATAAATAATTACAAGTTGTAATAGAATGAACAAACAGAATCTATCTATTCTTTAGAAACGCCGTGTAGGGAATTTGCTTCTCACATATATTTCCTATTATTAAGCAAAGTCGTAGCCTTCGATTGATGAGAGACTCCACGTTCACTTCCTATCATTGACCGAGGTCAAAATCACGTCAAACACTAACTTATATTACTATTATATTATATTAGTAGTAAAATTAGTAGTAATACTTGTTATTCTTTATTATTTTATTATTATTGAACGAATTTTTCACTGTATACAGTGACTGTACTTTTAGTATATATAGGTACATAGACAAACTTAAAACAATTCAGTATCTTTTTTCTGTTCCGTTTTTTAACCGATTTCTTTTCATTGTATAGTAACTACTAGTTAAGTGTAATTAGAAAAAAGGGAAGTTTGTTTCCAAATTTACGAGAGTTGCCTCCATTGTTTTAAAAATGATTATGGTAATTTCGACAACTTGATGAACCCTACTCTATAGCCACAGTATAACGTAGAAAAGTTTGTTAAAACGCGTTAATCTTAGGAACAACAATCGGATTTCAAACATTTGTATTTCATAGAGTACTCACTGAGCAAAGCTTTAGACTATATAACATCACGCGACCACTAATAAGAGCAAAGCAGTATTGAAAAAAGTTATAAAAACTGGCTGAATATTAAATAATAAAAATTCAATCCACGCGAACGAAGGCGCGGGCACAACTAGTATTCAAAATAGAAGAAATTAAGATAAATATTTAAACACCTAGAATCTGGTGAATCCCAAGCGCCCTGCTGGTCTTTACTCATCAAAACTGATAACTGTCTCAATTAATTTATACAATTGACGTAATGACTAATAATGTCATAACTGAGAATTTTATTTTGTGTATTATATTTATTAAACATTACTTGTGCAACATTAATTATCAAAACAAGGAGCATTTTACGATTGCCTTAACAGAACTAGTACGCTTTCTACCTAAAATTGTTTTTTTTTGTAATTGCATTTACGTAACATTTACCGAAGATCTATGTCTAATATAAAACCTTTTACTCTATATAGTTTATATATTGACTCGTTAAATAAGTACTTACTTCTTTCGACTGCTTAGTTGCGAACATATAGTCCCCTTTGATTTGAAAGTCCTTCGCTTCCTCGAACAGTACATCCGCATTAATCAAATCAGTTGGAACACTAGCACTGAACACTGTGCTAGTTCCGTCCGGCTTCCATCGCTCAACATAGAACACCGACGAGAATCCCGGACCCGATGACCAGAAGAATGTCTTCACGTAACTCTGAATCATTTTGAAAGTTTTCCCACGGTCCAGAGTCAGGTAAAGCTAAAATAAAACTTATATATATATTTATGTACATATTTTTTACAGAACTAAGCTGCTATAGAAGAATAACGCCCTCCTTACGGTATGCAATTACCGTAGCACAGAGGTCTCACAAGCATTATACAAACATTAAAACCATTTCCAAAAAGGCGCAGTAAATCTAGCTCAAGACACACAACACGAAATTGCTTGACTGCGATGTTTTCTATCAAGGCTACTCAAGTACAGTCAGATTTTCAAAGAGGTTTCTGTGTCCCAAATCTCTGAAAATTATATCCTTGTATCACGTTAAATTGCTAATAAACCCTGTACAATCCTAATAGGACAATTAAGATTATTAAATGTAAACTATGAATTTAGTAGTACATTTAAGTTTACATATATATGACTGTTACGTACATGAAATTATATATTTTCGATATGGATGTAATATGAGCATTTATTAAACCATTTTAAGACAATATTCATTAAATTAAATAAATGCCTGAGTAACCTTAAAA
Organism: Actias luna; assembly: GCA_039707435.1. Taxonomy (NCBI): domain Eukaryota; kingdom Metazoa; phylum Arthropoda; class Insecta; order Lepidoptera; family Saturniidae; genus Actias; species Actias luna. The sequence goes on along the minus strand of JAZHAC010000002.1, from coordinate 6,087,989 downwards.
GAAAACGATATAATATTAGTTATACTTTCAAAACCTTAGAAGGGAGCAAACACGAGCTAAGCTTCCATGGTAGGGTCAGTGATATTCAATAACCAGTCGGTAAATTGACTCCTTCCTGCAATAAAGACTTATAACACGATAGCATTACGAAAATTCTATAGAGATCATATCACTGCGTTAACTATGTATGTAAAATCGACTTTCCTATGTACATTATCTAAAACAAGGATAATAAACTGTTTTACTATACCTACCACCAACTTTTAAGTATATAAGAGGCAACATTGTTTAAACGTCCATCGATGCCACAGTAACTGTGTTATCAAATACTTTTATTGTCTCTAAGTTAGGTAAAAAGTTTATTAAATATATTAATGTTTCAAATCAATCAAATTAAATTAAATTCAACTTAGGCCCTGCGACGGCGGTTATGAACGTTAAAACTACCACCGGTTCGGAAAATAACCTAGTCATCAGGTGGAGCGGCAAGAAACTCGATCCGGTTATATTATCATTTTAGGTAGATACATATTTAATTTTTACGTTTACAAGGAAAAATGTTACTACATTTACAACAGTTTTTAGTAGATGCACAGAGAAGGGTGGGTTAATTCCTAACATCACCATTGTTAACATATTAATCCACACTGTAACAGCATCCAAGCTCGCTTGGCATGGTGCTTGAACGGTCCGGTATCCGGTAAATCGGTAATGTGATTTAAGACTTAGTTCTAAAACCTATTAAAAACATTTATTGATCTTACTGAGTCTAAAATATGGTGTAACAAGTTTATTACAATTTGTATTTAAGCCATGCCGGTCTTTTACACAATCCAGATTATCCTAGTTTTTGGGGACATACATTAAATTGTCAAGAATGTACTAAGAGGGCAGAGTTAAGATACCGAATTCCGGAAACCTAGCCTTTAATGATTCGCGATGTCCCATATTGTGAATTACCCGTAATTTTATAATTTATCTACATAAAAGCAAAAATCCTGAAAAAAACCCCTATCGTCATCTACTAGAAGGATGAAGATGACTAACGCCGATCTAAAACACTTGAAAATATATTAAACGTTAATTTCACAAAGTAACGCCTTCATCAATCAAATATATATCACAAAATTGATATCATTATCTTATAGCTAAAACGATTCATGAAATAAACAAGAAAAAATGCTAACAAGAAAAAATGCTGGTTCGAAACAGTTAAGTAAAAACATTTAAATGTGTTACGGAATATGGAACGGAAATACCTAAACTATCGATTAAAAATATTAAAAATGCAAGTTGTGATATTACGGCACCGTTTAAAGAGAAACTACTGTGCTGTGTATAAACTTAATATTGTTTTGTTTATAAAATAAAATGCACATACGTTCGCTTGATAAAATGATAATCTAATAAACATATGTGCAATAACAAAAAATCGACCGAGATACGAATATATCGATAGCAGCTTCATGAACGCAGTGGAACAAACAAATACATAAATGTATATTAAAACTACTCTATCTAATTTTAGCTTAATTGCTGCACTAGCAGAAAACAGTACAAATTTTGAGGACCGCTCCGAATGTGCTTGGCCTAACAAAAATAAATTTTAAGCGTCAGCTGACTTTCTTTGTTGAATGGTGAAATGTCAGGTAAAGTCATACTATTAATAAACCTTCCCTTCAAGTACAGTGACTGTTGACTTGTTTTACTCGTTATAGGACAACGGAAAATATTTACATAAACATTTATCATATCGATGATAGACGACTTTGAGGAAAATAACAATGCAGTCTAATAATATATTTAACGTAAATTAGCCTATCTACCAAGGTTGCATGTATACTACCAATTCATGAATACATTTGTATGAACTAAATATAGAAAACTAAAAAATAACTAAAAAACGCTAAATTAGAAAAATATACGTAGCTTCAATATACGGAAAAAATAACTAAAACATATATAATTTAAAAGTTAGTATACAAATGAGGGAATTACAATTGTGCATCCTTAGAGACACAAAATATGTACCATAGTCGCCAACAATATATAAAATGTTTTCCTGCATAACTTTTGTTGTTACAATGCCAATGTTTCAAGACTTCAATAAACACGTACAGAGACAAAATATTTCTATATTGCATGGTAACTAATTAGTTATTTTTATAATAAATTTATAGTATAAATTAAATAAAAAATTTAAGCAAAATAAAAAGTAATTTAATATCCTAGTTATTCCCAGTCTTATTATATATACAAAATAATTTGATATTATTTTGTTAAAAGGCTGTGAGAAGTTATTAACAATTATAGTATAATTTTCGTGCTAGAATTAATAGAGGACTTACTTTTCTGTTAGTGTCGACTTTATCCAATATAACGTATTCGTCCGGGAATATTTCGTCGAAGGCCAGCTCACTAGGGGAGAAGGACAAATCTGATCGATGGATGTTACGGCCATTGTCGTTGGTGTAGTACAACTTTTTGTTAGTGGAATCGACAAAAACGCACTAAAAATAAAGTACATTATTGTTATAACTATACGATCAAGTAGGATGTCAGTTTGGCTAACGTCCATTATTTATTGCTAGCTGTCCCCGCAACTGTGTTCGCGTGGAATCAACATGATTTAATAATTTTTGCTCGTTTTTTGTAACTGTTTTTACGGTTGTACGGTTTGCTTTTGTTGGTGGTAGAGTGATGTTGCGTCTAAAGCCTTTCTCAATGACTGCTTTATCACTTTTATTGAAATCCGGGGGGTAGTTGCTAAAATTAGCACGTTCAAACAAACAAACAAAAACATATCCACTTTATAAAAAAAATACAAGTAAAATTGCCTACAGACAGTAACTGTTACAGCTGGAAACTAGTATAGGTTCCAAAGAAAGGCGATATGCAACTTTCTTTAGACTTTTGGTAAATTCTTCTCCGAGAATTAAGTAAGATTTACGCAGTTTTCTGTACGTTCAGTTAAATTTACTATCGTAATTTACAAAACAGTACTGTTAAAAGAAGACAAAAAATAAAGCAATAAATATATTAAAAATCCATGATCACAGTCATTACACTAGAGAAATACTCCCTTTGTTAAGGGTTAATAAATATGGATAATATGACATACTAAAAAACCATAGCTCTAAATTCCAACCTGCGAGCTCAAAAATCTCCAGACCTCCAGAGTATAGACTCTGGTAACTACCGTTCGTGTAAAATACACCCCTTATAGTACTAGTTCCCAACGGACCTCTTTATGACGCATGGAAAAGATCACGCTACCACCTATTGATGGAGCAAATTTGTATTTAAAAAAGGGTACAAAATCAGGCAAAAACTATTAAATAAAATTTTAGTTCACTGGGAACCAAGTTACGAATCCAGCTAGTACGAATAAGGAGGTAGGTAATAAACCTAAAGACAATCACTGCGACGCGTTTATCGCCATGAGCATAGTACTCGCAACCCATACAATCAATATGTAAGTAGGTATTTACAATGTATGAAATTATTAAGTGTATATTTATTCATTTGGATTACTTTGTTTTGTTTTGCTGCTGTTGATACATATTATTAATTAATTAAACTATTTCAACTCTATAAAAAACAATATTATGTTCTATGAACATGACATTTCAACATAATTAATTCGAGGTAATATCCCCTCCCATTTGTATACACTAATAAATTAACGATAACACGAAAGTATGATTGTACAAGTAATTGAAGTAATTATTTCTCTTAAAATTAACTTACAATGATTCATATAACCTTATTTAAAAAAATATAACAATTAAATAAAGAATCCTGCATACTTCCAGTAACGAAAATCATATTTTCTTTTATTGAAAAACTGTTATAATATTTATCACTTCATATAGGTAATCCATAATGGACAAAGTAATCAAATTTTAAGTGCTGGTAGAATAAATTAACTGTGATGTTATTCGATTTCATTAACTATTATAGATTTATGTTAAGCAGTCAAGGTAAAAAGTTTCCAAAGTAAGGATGAAGTTACTCTGTTTGCTAATTAATATTTACATTAAATGTTAACTGAATTAATGTAAACCTGTTGACATATAAAATAAATTCTGAATAGCAAATAATATATACGCACAATTATCATTTTTTCATTTCTTATACTTTTTATTTGTATATCATTCAGTTACTATATATATTAAAATAATAAATAAAAAAATATGTATATTAAGCAATGAATAAGCTATAATACTTCACAATGCTATATATAAATTTACCTCATAGAAAAACAATCCTTTTTTATACCTAAGTATATTCCTTGATACTTATTTTTTTAAACAATATAATATTTTTGTAAATTATTACAAAACAAATACTTACAAACTCCGGATATTTTGGATGGTTGAAGAATTTATCTACTTGTGCGTAACCACTGTCTGAAGTATCTCCAAGTCGGAAATCCTCTGTTTTATTAATGAAATTTTTTCCATAATCATATGAGATATATAAAGCTGATGGTGTTGGGCCTCCACCTATTCTTGGAGTTGAATCTCGAGCTAAACAGATGATGACATTGGACCCTTCACCAACCCAATGCACCATTAGTTGCTGGTGACTGTCATTAAGATGTGTTGTCTGTAACATTTATGCTATGTCACATGTACAGTCAAAAAGTTTTCGATGATAATATAAATGTTTTAATATAATAAAAAAAAATATAGACTCTTTTATAAAAGTAATTTATATATCTTGTGTAGACTTAAACAATAATAGATATGCAATTAGACATATGAATTCTAATTATCTAATATTCATAGGATGATTTTAAACAGAAATCCATTTCCTTTGTTGGTTTTAGATTAATTTTGTATATTATTTTAGATTTCCCTATGTTATAATACTATAATATTTAATTATGACTTTATAATAATGTAATTTATCAAATGTAGTTGGTTAACATACTTTTGAATCAAATATATAATAGTTGAAGTTATTTACACTAACACAAACAAATTAGATATACAAAAACATGTTATATTTTTTTAAATCATTATCTTATTATTTTTAAACACATATTCTAAATAAACAGTATTTTTGAAAAAAAATTAATTATTATATAGTAGTAATTCAATAAAAATATTAATAAAACAAAGAACTACTTAATCATGAGAGCTTTACAAGAGTTTAATATTTATTTCTACAGTTGAGAATTGCCTGTTTTAGCCCTTAACTAATTCAACTCAAAACAATGCAATTCATATAATTCATCAAATAATATATACCTTCATATTTTCTTAAATGTTTTTATTTAAATTTTATTCAATACTTTTATAATAATTAGTACAGAGTAAAACTTAGTATTCCTCACAGTTTAATCCAATTAATTCAATCTATAGCATGATAAGACAACACCTATATCAAAACTACCACTGGCAGTAAAAATAACTATGTCAACAAATAACAGTAAGAATGTCAGTAAAATGTTGTTTTCTACTTTTCCCCCAAAATTCAATATACAAAATTGGCATTTGACATTTTTGAAAATTTATAATTAATATTTTAATATTACTATAATTGATAATAATTAACATAACCTCTTAACAATTGAAAATATTTTAATTATGATAAACTGGAAACAGCAATACAATAGAAAATGAAATTTTATTAAAATATAACAATAAATTATACTATTAATACCAAGTTAGGTAAAAAAATACTTAGTCATGTTTATTCACTAACTATATTTACTGTTTTTGTAAACAACTAAATATAACCTTGACGAAAATCAAAAAAGAAGAATAAGAAATGATAGTTCTACAGATCATATATTGATGAAAATAGTAAAGTATAAAACAGTGGAAGCAAATCATACACGATATAAAATGCGACAAAATTTTCAATTGTTAAGAAGGGGAGTATTGATTTTAATTAGGAAATTGTTATTAAGAATTACCCATGTACTGATGTTCCTTTGTACAGGTGGTGTATGTAATGTAGTCGTATCTCTTTTTCTCCTTTCCAACGTAGGACTTTCGCTTTCCACATTTCTGTTGATTACAGTTAGTTTTCCGCCGCTCTTCACCTTGTCTTCGGTAACGTATAATGTTTTTCCCGGTTTTCTATATTGTTGAACGCTAACTACAAACGAAGACAATGTCACAAAGACAACAAAATGTATAGGGAGCCTAAATAAAAACATTGTGATCACTGCATTTCCGCACACAACCTCATGCGAACAGGGTTTAGACAATACTAAATATTGTTCGTAGTCGAACGCTGATCTAAAATCAGTAGACTACAGAGAGAATTACAAAAGATTTTGACAATTAACAATGATTGACAGTAGACGCTTAGCCAGAGACAAACTAGGCCATCATGAATACACCCGTACATTAAAATACACCATAGATTAAAAATTTATAATAATGACAGAAGTCAATCGATTCTATTCTAATACAATATTGTATCATTATCATAAAAATATTATATTCAGTAATATAAATGTAAAATAATAATACATCTAGCCTTTTCAGGAAAAATATCATAAGCACCAACTTAAAAATATTTTCTTAATGTAATATAAAATATATCTTTGTAAATAAAAAGCAGTATCTTAATAGCCACTATGTTAATAGATTAGAGGCTAATTATAAAAACAATCATATTAATTTATAAATATATCATAAATACTTTTTAATTTCTAATAAAAAATCTCTCTTCTGTAAAATGTAAGAGGCTCGAAATGTATATCAAAATGTACGATAGTTTTTTTTTAATAATAAGTATAACTTCTTAAGTATTGAATTTAATATTCAAAGTGAACCTTTAAAACGTATTCACTACGTTAAGAAGATTTCGTTTCACGAGAGATGAAAGTTATGTATTACGATATCAGAAAAGTCAAATAAATATGGATATATCGTAAAAATTATTATATATTATAAAAATTAGTATATTTATTAGTTACTATAATTAATCTTAATCGTCTTACATTGCTAGAAATATACTCAAAATTACCGACCATCATTTGTAACAAATCGAGTAAAAATTATCTGGAATACAGAATATCGATAAATAATTATTATTTACTTTATTATACTTCCGTTGTTCTTACCTTTGTATTATTTTTTCAACTGTATAAACGTCTGTTGATGCTTATTTTTTAAACACGCAGATAATTTTGTCATATTCTCCACTGGGTTACACAGATTATAAAAAATAATTTTGTTTGTGTATCAATTTCCTACAAACGTTCGACACAACATTATATACGAAATTATATAAAATAGACATCCACTGCAAAAAATACCTAAATTTATATTGTTTCCCTACAAAACGCACCTGCAAAAAAGGACGCGGGTATTGAAGACGAGAAAGTTATAGCGATCAACTCAATTTGTCGCCACTACTCACTCTGCTCCTCTATAAGAGTATAGAGAGCAGCGTGAATAGAGGCGACAACCGACGCTACATACCGGGAAACAATCTAAAAGTGAACTACATTATGAACCAACTTTAAAACGTAATTTACAAAAAAAAGTAAGTCAAAAGTAAAACATTTTTTAGTAAATGTTTAGCGTTATGAACTCAACCTCACCTGATGCTGAGTGACGAAGTGGGCCAAGATGGTGGACACACTAGGCCTAGTGGAGGATCTGGCTCTCCTCAAATGCTGCTGCCGGAACACACCTGAAGGTATTTGTTCAACTTGAGGTGGTAGCTAACCAGGAGAGTATTAGGAAAAGCTCTACCAACATGCTATGGTTTCATCACGATGTTTTCCTTCACCGAAAGCTCAAGCACATTGTAGGTGGATTCGAACTCACGTCCATTGACACGTCGTCCATACACAGTACCAACTGAGCTATCATCTTTTCAATAATCGCTTAATATATGTTTCTTGGTCTGAAAAATATAGGTTTTGATACCTTTTCGATACATGCAATTTTAGATCGATACATCAAAAGTTAAATACAGATCAAAAATATCGATATATCGAAGAAATAGTATCGATATTTTTTAACAAGCCTACTACCAGGGGTTTCCATTCTTGTTCAGCTCGCGGCCCACATACCTGATTATAGCTACATATTTAATATTTTGTCTCGGCGCGGCGCCCTAATGTATCTATAGGTGGTCAAAATAAATAGGTACAATCATAATAGTTATGTAGATAGGCACTAAAATTACAACATCCAAAATATGAATTTAAACTGTTTAATATATGAATATCTAATTAACAGTTTCCGAGCATGTCGAGAACTTGACTTTTTTTATTTTGTACCTGCGAACTTTTAAGTATAGGTTTCGGAGAACGATAGGTAAACAATGGCCAGACGGTGCCCTTCGTTAATCACTATATTCCTGCGTTATAAAATATAAATTAATAAAACATTCTACAAGAATTTTTTTAATGTTAATAGGTTTAGCGTTATGACCACAATCTTAGCTAATAGATAAGTGTTGATGTGGCCCAACATAAATTCTCAGATGTAACAAGAACTCCATGGACATTGCATTTTCTTTGTCAGGATATTAAACACACCAATATACATTCTACCCACTTGATAATGGTAATAATGATCTTCAACAACGGGGTACTAGGTTATAAACAAATAAAATATTTAAGGGTATCATTGTTCTTATATACGAGAAGAATTACATTACATAAAATTACATGTTTATAGTCACTTACTACTTTTTTACTAGTCTCTGGGTATTACCTGTTCATATTAGGGGCCGTTCATAAAATACTTTCGCATTTCTGGTGGGAAAGATTATTCCTTACTGTGACAAAATTTGAAATGAGGGGGGCGCATTAAGAAAACGTGGCGCTTGCATAAAACACTTTGGTAAATTTTACTTGTACAGATAAAGTTTTATTAAATTATAGTTTTATTATTGTAAGTAATAAGTATTTAAATTTGTTTACTGCTATTAACTACCATATATCAATTACGAGGAACGGGGTATATAATTTGTGACGAAATGTTGATTATATAATATTATTAATTACGCAATATTGATGAAATATCGCAGAAATTGTGATGTAGCGTGACGAAGGAGGAGAGGGGTCTAAAATGGTAAAATTGTACGTGACCTATTTTAGGAACGGCCCGTTAGTAGTACCTATAAATGAAAACAACAAATAAACTTGAGTTTTCAAATATCGTATAATTCATGCATTAGACAATGAGCACATAATTGTATAAACATTCAGGTCCTTAATTATGCACATCGAAAAAAACTTATCTCTAGGCTTTATGACTATACATAGGAAACCAGTAGAAGCAGATCCTAGTACTACAATAGGGCGGTAGATAAGTACAACGATAGTCCAGAGCAACCTTCTTACTTTATGGTTTCCTTCTCAGAGATACATACCTTTACATAATTTCACATTTTCAGTAGGAATAAATTTGTATTTGAATATAAAATTCATAAGTTTAAAAACACCAATGAAATTAATTATGCTAACATTAACATTATTATTATGAAAGTCTGAAGAAACTATAAAATTACAAACGTTATAATTCTGAACTATTAATGATAAACATAAATTAATTTATCATTTAGTGTTATGTTAAAGAATACTTTTAAGCATGCATAGCATATCATGATCCTATTAACTGCATAACTTTAAATAACTATCACCAATGTAGATAATAATAAAGAAGATAATATTTCTTCATCTTTTAATATGTATGAATAGAATTACGGAACAATTTGTTGTTTAGTTTGCTGTTCGGCCTTTTGACGAACTACCGCAGCGATTCTATCACGGACACTTCTGCCCTGGTCAGTAAGGATACGGCCACCATCCTGAGTTCTTTCCACCAGCTTCAAAGCTTCAAGGGCCTGCAGGGCTTTACGAGTCAAACTGCTTGAAGATCTAAAATGAAAAATTGAGCATCTTGTGGAAGGTTTTTTTTTAATAGTTTATAGGTTTAGCGTTATGGCCATAATCTGACGTTAAGATACGGCCTAAGATGGTAGATACGTTAAACATGTGGAGTGACTGACTCTCAAAAGCAACTACCGGAACACACCTATAGGTATTTTGGCGGCAGATTTTCAACTTGAGCATGTTAGCTAGCCAGGCAAGTATTAAAAAAGCCTATATCTATCAAATCTCTATAGACGTTCCTTAGCAACTAGTTTGTTATAATTATTATATCATATCAACTATGAATATGTAACATAAATGTTGTTAACAAAAACCTTTTAATGCAAGGTTAACAATGCCCTACCACCATGCTATGGTTTTATATAATCAAATAAAATGAAAATCAAAAATCTTTATTCAATTTAGACCCTAAGGAGGCGTTTATGAACGTCAAAAATTACTACACTATAACATGATGTTTTCCTCACCGAAAACTCAGGCTCATTGTAGGGATTCGAATTTATGTCCTTTGACGCAAGCGCCCGTACACACTACCAACTAAACTATCATCGCTTCAAATATGTGTATAAGACCATAGCTCAATCTTACAAAATAGTAATGCCACACCCGTATTCCATTATTCAACTTTGGTATACATATCCTTAATGTCTTGGAGAATCATGATTTAAATTTCACCATGAAACTTTACAAAAATCAAAACGATGATAACTCGGTAGTGTATACAGACGCCGCGTCAAGGGCCGTAAGTTCGAATTCACCTACAATGAGCTTGAACTTTCGGTGAAGGAAAACATCGTGATGAAACCATAGCATGGTGGTAGGCCCTTTTCTTATGCCCGCCGGGCTACCTAGCACCCTGGAGTTCAAAATCTGCCGTTAAATACCTGCAATCCCTCCACTAAGCTTAGGGTGTGCCCGTGTTGCGCAACATCGTCACTTAACTTCAAGTGAGATTGTGGCCATAATGCTAAATATTTACTATAAAAAGTACATTTCTGTATACAGCTACCAAAAACAAATAGATTGTAAATTGTCTTATTTTCTAAAATGTCACGCAAGAAACATAATAAAAACATTAAACGTATATTGAATAAATAATGACAACAAAAACATACTTGCAGAAGTGAGAATGTGTAGTATCATTGCGTTCGCAATCATTAAAAATCTTAATAGCAGTGTTAAGTCCATCAGGAGAATGGATGTAGTTGTTACGCAGAATAGCTGCAAATTGTGCATATAACCGATCTGGAAACTTGACTTTGCCAATCCTGTAATAGAGTAATGATTGACATTTGAATTTCATTACACTCACAGTACGCACGAGTACATCAAAACATTGCAATGTATATGGCTAAATTTATTTTATGGAATAATACACACATCAAAAACGACTAAGCAACACACATTATTTACATGAACAGTTTTACTAATAAAAATTTTTCCTAGCACAAACATATTATAGTGGTTGATTACTACCTTCTGGATTATGTTTTCATTAAAATAAAACTTAAGTATTTTTTCCTTATATATTTGAAGTGTTTTCGCTGCATGATAAATTTGGTGTTTATCACACTTTTACCATTTTAACGATAATATGAATACAGTTTTTAAATTGTAACGTTTTATGCAGAGAGCTATAGAGATGCTATACAAAAATAAAGTAATCAATCCTAGGTATCTTGGCATTATGGTGTTAATAGCATCGTGATTAGTCGTCTTTGGCAGTGTCACGTTAGCACTGGTTATCCTGCTGGGCAACATCGAGGACGTGGAAGGAGTACAACTGCTCGACAAGACCGATACTAACTGCGAGACGTCAGCTTATGTTAACCGCCTGGCTAATAGTTTTACAGCTACAATCCTTAAGCGGTGTTTCCTAAGCCGTGAGAATAGGCTACATAAATATGGTCTACGAACATAATGTCCAACAAGAAGCCCATCTATACGCCATGGGAATGGCGCGCGTCGAAACGTACGGTCTACGGAATACACGACATGGACTCACAAGCAATAGGTAGTGGAGTAACTATAGGGTGGTAGAGCTGGCAAGAATCCAAGAGGCCGTGAGCTTAAAATTACTCTAACATTTTGAACAAAATTTAGTGAACATTATAAGTTATACACAAGTACCTAATATCAATTTAAGTTAGGCAAAGACTAAAGTTTGTACATTAAGATTATAAGGATCGATTTCAGAACGCATTATTTTGATTATTCTGTCTATTGACAATTCTTTAGCCCAATCTTTAAACTTTATAACATCTATCTTTATTTATAACTTAAAAGTATAATTTTATAGAGCCACGCATGGAATATACACTACAGAAAACGGGTACATGTAAAAATTGCCGCCGGAACAGATATACAATCCTATATATTCAATAAAGAATCATTCCCGACAAGTATTAAATAACAGATGATGCCATTGATTGATGATGATTATTGTCGTAATTTAATTTTGTGAAACATGAAAATAAAATTTAGTTTTATACTTGATGTAAGATTTTGTTACTTGTTATAATATAAATGTATAATAACTTGATATCTAAGCATAATGAATATGTGTGTGAAAAAACGTATCCAAAAACGAGGGTGCGTCCGCGCTCGATATAATTATAAAATTAGTCGCAATAAAACGCTTTTTTACTCAAGACATTGTTTACTTCCTATGTATGATTCATATTTAGGTATATTTAAATAAAATAAAAATCCGAGCACAGCTCGCTCACCAAGGTACTAATTATTAAAGACCACTAATTGTCACGAGTAGATAAAGTATGTATGTACGAGTAGATGACGTACGTATATTCTTATAATTTTACATCTTTATAAACAAAACCTAAGCATAATAAAGATATGTTAGTAAACTTACTCTTTCAAGTGAGCAGCTACCATTTGGACAATTTCGTCTTGGTCAACATCCTTTCCTACAACTGAAGGCATCTGTAACATGCATAAACCATTAAATTAGGTAATTCAATTTACGAGTTATTAATATGGCCTTTGACATTAGTTTTATGCTATTTTGGCTACACACTGTTATAATTTCTAGTTAATTACAATATACCTAGAAAAACCTAAAAATCAGTATAATAGTCATAAAATATTCAAACAATACCATAACATACAATATTAATAGAAAAATAAATATAAAAAAGTAGTATTTTTCATTTCAAAAGACTATAATCATAAATAGGCTGTTTTCCACTTAACATTTTACCTTTTTAGACCCCCTCTCGCCCCTTTGTAATGCTATGTCACATATTTGCGACCACTATCAATATTACGTCACAAATGATATACCCTCCCTTCGTAAATGACATATGGCAATTATAACATTACACAAATATCAATATTTTGTAATATTTATTGCTTGCAATGATAGAACTTTAATACGTATTTGTAATAATATGTAATATATACAAAATTGTTTTATGAGGCGTGAACGACATATTTTTTTAGACGTCCCGGTCCCCCGTGTTACATTCTATCACAATAAGCGACAACCCTTCCCCCCATTTTATGAACGATCCCTTAGCGTTAACAATCGCTCAAAACATATTAATGATGACTTTTTTAGTAATGTGTACGGAAGCCACGTCTGTGGACGTGAGTTCGAATCTCTGCGCCACCAAATAACTATAAAGTATGTTCCGGTAATTGCAATTGAGAGCCAGTTTCTCCACTATATTGGGCCTCATCGTCACTTAACATCAGGTACGATTGTCGTCATAACGCTTAACCTAGAAGGTATAGTGAAACAAATCTCCAAAAAACTTTAATGAAATTATTGATTATTTTACAACAGTATTATGATTGGTATGATTATATATGTGGAGCAATTGCAGATTGTGAAAGAACATAAGGAACAATTAATTATAATACAGTTTCATAAAAAATACACACTATTTTTTTATCAACTCGCTTTCTTGTATGTCTGTCCGGGTGGAATATTGATTTTAAACTAACTTCCCGATCAGATATAATCCTTGAATATAGCTTAAATCTACAGAATATATAAAAAAATTATGTATATAACCCTAAAGAGCAGATATTTATATTTAAATATTCAAATAAAAAAAAAGTTTCATGTTTAATAATAGACTAAAAAGTATAAAATAAAGATTTGCAGCGAAAACATGGGGGCACATGCAATACATAACTATAAACATGCGTCCCATGTCTTTCGTTTCCAATATTTTACTTTTCCCCATTAGTTTATGAACGTACCATCCTCTCTATGATAAGTTCAACTCGTTGGATGAAAGCACCTGACGTAACGACGTATTCTTAAAGCCTTGTACACACTAAGCTAGTAATATTGTATTGTATAATAAGTAATTTAATAAGAACAAAAAAAAAAAAAGGAAAGTAGATTAGCAAATCATTTAGTCGGGTCGATCCATTTCGTTCTATTTTTTCGGCGAATAGTGCCTCCCACCACGCGTCAGTGCTTACACTGCTTATTCGTTTTAATTCGTTAAACAAGTTCCATCCTTTAGTATTAGTCGAGTTTATTCATTGCCGCAAAATGCCGTTTCGCTGGAGCGAAGAAACTACCTAAAAATTTGTTTCTACATATTTACAACATTAATGCTTGTGGAATGTTAGCTTATTTACTTTATTTCATGGAACGTTCGTCTTGCAAAACACCACTCACTTGTGTATTGCACTCGACCGTAGTGCGAACGAATTTTGGGCAGTACGGAGTATTTTAGCTCCTAAATTACTAGGTAATCGACTAAATTACTAGCCTAATGCGAACAAGGCTTAAGGGGCGGCATTTTGTCTTTTAGTCCAGGTAGGTGTAATTGCTAGAGTGAGCGCTGAGGGTAGATTACCGATGTGGTCGGGCAGTTGGTCTCGTCGCTGCGGTCGGCGCAGTGCGGCACGCCGTCGCACAACTGCGCGTGCAGCACGCAGGAGGATTGGTCTGCGCACGACGTCTGCTCCGGCGCACACGACACCGCCGGTAGAGCTTTCGGAACGCAATCCCGCTCGTCCGCTCCGTCGGCACAGTCCTCAGAATTGTCGCAAACCGACGCCAGGGGTATACACTTAGGGTTACCAGGTCCGAAAGTAAGATTTCCTGGAAAAATCCCTGCCTTAGCAATAAATGTCCTGACATTTCGACAGCAAAAGTAACTTATTTTAAAAAGTTGCGGGTAAACTGGAATATGTATGTGAGTTACGTGGTACGAGGTTGAGATGAATAATTTATTAATAATCAATTAGTTGATTGCTAATTATTACATTTTATTCTTTAATTACAATATTATTTTTTACGTTTCCTCTGTTTTTTTAAATTCATGACAATTTCCAATTTTCTTTTCAAAAAATTTCACACAAATTGTATCTGTCTGTTTACCCCACTTCCTATAAGTTTTTCACGAGAAAAAGTGGCCTATCTACGTCTCCAGGAACCCATCTTCCTGTGTGCCAAAATTCATCACAATCGTTTTAGCTGTTTAGACGTAAATTTGCGTGAATTGAACAAACAAACAAACTCACTTTTGCATTTATAATATTAGTACTAGGTTCTGCCCGTGGCTTCGCTCACGTAAAAATTTAAAATAACTTTAAACTTGAATTATTATGCCAATGGGTAGGCTTACCATACGTCCCGGTTTGACCGGGATAGTCCAGGTTTGAGATCCCTGTCCAAATTTTTTGTGTTGTTTGTATTAATTGTACTTTGTCTCTTTTTCTTTTTAATAAAAAATATATTCACATTTATTAATATGTTTTCAATTCATAATAATTTTGATTGCATTTCAAATATGAAAAACACAAATTAAGCGAAAAGCAAAATGAAAATGAGCCTCTTTCTCTTCTGCGTCCCGGTTTGGCTCTTCGTAATTATGGTAAGCCTACCAATGGGTTACATTACCGGGATAAAAAGTATCCTGTGTTTTAATCCAGGAATTGGTCTATTTATGTGCCAATTTGCGACCAAATTTTTTTATCCGTTTAGGCGTGATAGTGGAACATTGAACGCACGCGAATATGCCGCATATAGTTGCCCATGTGAGAAGCACGGCTTTCCCAAGTGTTTGATCATGCGTTTTGGCTGCTCTCAAAGTGACTTGACGATCAGCCTGTTCATTCAAACGTCGTTGGAATTGAGCCGGTGATTCAGCGGCTATTAAGGCTGCTTGATGTTCTGCTTGTTCAGATTCTCGATACTCTTGAGCTCGACCAACTCTTTTTGCTCATGTCGTTAGTATATAATATATAGTATATGGTATATAGTATGTAAGATTAAAAAATACCAATAATCTCTTAATTCTCTCTGGGAATTTGAAGTTTTTCCATGACCAAAAGTAACCTATCTCATTCTCCGTTTTTACAACTAACTTTATGCTAAAAATCAAGTCGTTTATTTGATTGATAGGACGTGAAGAAAAAAAATTTTAAGGTTATTCCCTGAAGTTTCCCTTAGGAATTTGAAGCTTTTCTAGGACAAAATGTAGCCTATTTTACTCCCTATTCTTTCAACTAACTATGTGGCAAAAATCAGTTTACAAACAAACAAAGAAACAAACACACCTTCGCATTTATAATATCAGTATAGATAGTAAAGATGAAATATTATCAGATGAAGTATGATGATCATAGTAGACTAATGAATTACTTAATTTAGGAATTTTATCAGCTTAAGTATTTATGTTAGCAATAATTAGATCGATTAATGACTAGTCGAATATACTAACCTGGTGAACAGGGAAACTGGTTATTTTTACACTTCAAGTTTATCGTATAGTTAGAATTATCTGGTTTAGATTGCGGCACCGGCAAATCGCAGCTCATCTCGTCAGAATTGTCACCGCAGTCATCGACACCGTCGCACTTCCACCACCCAGGTACACACTTCCCATTAGTACATTCAAACATCCAATTAAGACATGTGTTATTCGGGACTATTGGTATCTCCCTGGTAGGTTCGCCAACTTGTTTAGAGTGTCCAATATCAGTACAATTTTGTTCGTCCGATGCCTCTTGATCTGCACAGTCATTTTCACCGTCACAAATCTAACAAAAGTAATATTTCAAATGATTAAAAATACTTTTATCATCGACTTAAGCGGTAACGACTCTTAAATCGAAAGACGGGCGTACAAGAAATACTATTTCAAGTTTTTTTTTTCTGTTTAGTGAAGATCACAGCGGAATAACCTTATAATTTGTTTGTGCGATGAATAGAGCAAAGTTCTTTGGAGAAAATGTATACATGGTGAGTAATATAAATTTAAACCCTATGAAGCGGCACTTAAGAGATTCCGTATTTTATGAGTTATTTACTAATTGTTTTTTTTTTTTTTCGCAATTACGTGAGCTGTTAGACCCAAGGGCTTTGATAGCTTCACCGAACTTTTTGGGGCGAGTGCTGAGGCCACTCAGCCCCGAGCCAGCAGACACAAGGGTGCCAGAACGGCCGAACCTCGGCTTGGTGTGTTGCCGGTAAATGAAAAAAGATTCATGTTCCTGACTAACCAACAGGTTCGGTATTACTAATTTAGTGATCCTAACTACGACCTTATCAGATAAGCAGCTCCAGGGCCGTGAGGGTAGTCCCTTACAGAACCGTGTACTTAACGTGTGAGTGTGCATGAATGGTATGCGGTGTGATGGTTTACTCTCACTGATGTAGAGTGTGACTGTATCGCGCAAGCAGAGTCACTCAAGGGCTCCTATACGGAGGATCAAACCTAAGCTCAGGCGTCTGCGGAGGGAGGCCACCGCGGGTGTGCGGGAGCGAAATTATCCGCTCGGCCTCAGCGGCGTGGACGACGGTTACGCAGGCGTGTGCTCGGACACGTGCAATTGGTGGAGACGGTAGACAGGGAGAAGTTCCTATGCACCATTTGAGGCACCAGGACTCAAACTTACAGACGGCTCTTTGGATGCGATAGTATACGTGAATCCTATTCCTGCCCGAGCTGTAGATGACTGTGTCGTCTGCGTAGGAACCTAGTGCGATGTCAGGGAATTCGGGGATATCACTAACGAACAATTTCTACAGGCAAGGTGCTAGGATGGAGCCTTGCGGGACTCCTGAGCGTATTGGGTGAAGCGAGGATAGGGCTCCATCCGCTTTGTAGCAGAAGGAGCGGTCCGATAAGTAATCAAGGATTATGCGGACTAGTCTGACCGGAACTTGAAAGAGATTGAGTTTCTATATAAGGTCTTCGTGCCAGACCAGGCTTTGGCTACGTCGAAAAGTACTGCAAGCGTGCGCCTGGGACGGCGTAGCACTTTGAATTTGTAGAGAATATGCTCCGTGACGCGGAGCACTTGGTGGGTGCATGAGTGCTTCGGTCGAAAGCTGAATTGCTTGTGTGGTAAAAGACATTTGTTCGAAACAAAAGCTTGTAGTCGGTTCAACAGAATCCGCTCGTATATTTTACTTATCGTATTGAGGAGACTTATCGGGCGGTAGCTTTCTGGATGGGATGCC
This sequence comes from Actias luna, assembly GCA_039707435.1. Lineage (NCBI taxonomy): Eukaryota > Metazoa > Arthropoda > Insecta > Lepidoptera > Saturniidae > Actias > Actias luna. Next base: position 6,069,648 of record JAZHAC010000002.1, on the reverse strand, counting down.
CTTTTCCTGGGTTTACGGATACCTATTACTGTTGCCTTTTTCCAAGCGGCTGGAAAATGGCAGTGAGTTATGGCTGCATTGAAGATGCAGACTAGAAGGGCTGTGAGTTTATCAGGGAAAAGTTTGAGGGCTTCGTTCCTGATTCCGTCGGGATCGGGGGCTTTGCTTGGCTTAAGGGCTTTTATGATCGTAAGGACTTCGTCAGTTGTAACCGACTCTAAGTTTTCGATTGAGGGGGTCTCTCTTATTGATGTAATTGTTCGGTCGACCCTCCCGACGTGTTTGAGATCTATGGTATGATACTCATAGAGATTGGGAGAACACCGTTGTTCGCGAGTAGCAGCGAGATACTCTGTCTTGTCTATACTTTCGAAGGCGGACGAATTGCTAGGGCCTTTATCTAATGGGGGCATTACAGAAGAATAGCTGCTCTTCTGTTTACGAATGAGATCCCAGAAGGCGAGATGAGACGGTTTCATTTCCTCTAAGAGGCTGTCTCATTTTTAACCACGGAGTTCAGAGATACGAGATTTAACTGATCTTTGTAGGTTACGTAGTCGTACGCGATTTTCCTCCGTTGGAGAAGAATCGTGATCGCGTGTCGCAGCGTTTTTCTCCGTGATCACTCTTCGAATGTCATCAGTAAGTATGAAGCGGCGATCGTTCGCCACCCTTACCTCTTTCGAGGTTTCCCTGATGGAATACTGGAGGTGACCGATCAGTGAGTCAATCGCCACATCGGCATCGGTCACAGACTTTATCTCATCAGGGATCCTATCTAAATGAGGAGAGGAAAGATTATTTGAGAGATAGTGTATGAGCTTTGGATAGTCAGCCACTTTGACTGCATCGGGTGTGTGGTCACCCGGGTCACCTAGTTGCAAACCTAATAGGCGGTGATCAGAATCTAGTTCATGTACGACTTCAATTTGCCGTACCTGAAGCGCGATCCCTTTTAAAATAGCTATGTCCAAAATTGAAGGGTGGCAGTTAGCTTCATAATGTGTTGGCTCTGAGGGAGCAATAACGTCGAAGGTAAGCGCATTTTCTAGCGAGTATAGTGTGTTATAATTGTGTATAGTTGGTGGTAGTACGCGGGTTGTTGTATTGAATGTGCCCGCTATTTAGATCGCCAGCCACTATACAGAGTCACCGAGCGCAAAAAGCGTCTCCAGGTCCGACTGGAGGAGATTTTTACTAGGCGAAAGGTACCCAGAAACGATAAAGACAGTAGGATGACCGGTCATACCCACTCTACACACCGAGACTTCTAAATTTGTAGGTTGGGGAGGATCTATTGGCATGCAATATAGTGACTTTCTATAGTATATGAGCGTACAGCCGCCTCTTATTCCGATACGATTATTTCTTACTATCTTGTAGTTCGCAATCACGGAACTGTGAACGCTCGGTTTTAGAAGTGTTTTTTGTACTAGAACCACGTCTATTTGCCGCTCCTTAAGGAAGCTAGCTACCAAGTTGCGTTGGGGTTTCAAGCTACGTGCGTTAAAAAAGGACAAAGATAGGCCTCGGGGTCTGATCTTATCCTCCATTGCGAGTTTATTTAGGAGAAGCGCGGATAAAGCGTTGTATGGTCCTTGCAATGCCTGGGAAGCACTTAATGACTTTTAGACGGCCAAAGTCCTGACTAGCGCTAATCATGTCGTTGAACGCAATGTTATCATATACGGAGTATACTTCTAGTAGTTCTGTGAGCCAGTCGATGCCTTTTAAACTGGTGACAAGCTGACAGCTATGGGTTATGCGGGTTTAGCCTTCGGAGACTGTGGGTTGGTGGCCCACGCGGTGGTCGGAGCTAGTGCGGGTCTCTGCAGAAGAGATAGGTACACGGAAGTGTCTCGCGCTGGCTTAACCAGGCTCGGGAAGGCCTGAGTAGACATGAGTGGCAGCGGTGCGGGACGTGTAGTCGCTGTTTGCACTGAAGGCGCTTGCGTGAGCAAACGCGTGCGTCTTGTGCGTGGGGCACGTTCACACTCGCAATAGTTAGTGGGGTGCCTGGCCTTGCCGCATTAGACGCTGCTGGGGGGTTCGACGATCTCGGAGGTGCGTGGGCATTCCCGGGTAGAATGATTTCCTAGACATTTTGATGGATTATCCGGTTACGCCGGAGAGACCTCAAACAGATTGAAGGGAGAAAATTTCCTTGCCTTTCTTGTAGCGGTCCAAGGTGATGAGGACAAGGTCGAACAGTTTCTTTGTAATACTGTGTTACATCTGGTGTACCTCGTGAACAGGGAAGTTTTGCTCCTTAAGGGAGGCAAAAATTACCTCCTCGGGGAGCTCTTTTGGGACCCGCCTATAACTACACGTAGAAGGCGCTCTTCCTCGGGGGTGTATGTGTAGTATTATTTTATATTTGTTGAGAATAGTCATTATATGAGAACTGTGTAAGAATAAAAAGGTAAATTAACCAAAATCAAGTAATTTCCACGTTTAAGAGAGTTTGTTGTTGCCGTTTAATACATGCCATTGTATATAAATGTATAAAGAAACTTACCCACGTCTTAAATATACATTTTCTGTTAGCGCACGTAAACATAAACCGCGGACATGTAGAAGTGTTACAGCGTTCTTCGGACTCATCGAAACCATTCGGGCAGTCTTTCTCGCCGTCGCAAGCCCACGCGTTTGGTAAGCAGAGGCTATCGTTTCCACATACAAATTTGCCCGCTGCACACTCCATAACTTCGGGATCTGCCTTTTGAACCTAAAATTATTGAAGAAGTTGTAGCATCAAATAGACTATATTTTATTGCTGTCGTACTGGCAACAAACAGTTTGAAAACTATCCCGCCAATTAAGGCAAGCTGGCAAGAGAGTACATTAGTTTATTTTATTTAGTGTATACAATTACTAAACAATTTTCATATGTACATATGTAGATAGAGTTGTATTCATACATAACCTTTAGACAGCGAAATTTGACCCTTGATCTTATTGTCCGGTTAACAGAAAATAGGCTTAGGAATGTTGTAATAGAACTTAACACTAATGCTTAAAAACAATTTGTATTGATTTCTATTAGTGAAGTTGACTGTCTATTATAAATAGAATAAAATTTTTGTTAGCGTACATTAAATTATTAACTAATATTTAAGTTTGATCGGTCTTCAATATTTTGCTTTAAAGAAATTTGGCTACAGAGTAACAGCAGCATCAACCGCCAATTTATTTAAGTTTCAATAAATTATTAACTATTTTAGTTTTTTTTTTTCATAAATCGTTATCTAATACTGCTTGTTTTTTTTACTAAATTAAAATTTCACATATTAAATTAATATATTTATAAAATATAGATATTTATTAACTACTAATAATGAATTATTCTGCATGGTGGTAAGGTTTTTTCCAATGCCCGCCTGGCTAGCTACCGCCAAATATCTATAGATGTGCTCCGACAGTTGCACTAGAGAACCAGTACCTCCACTAAGCTTAGAATATCCCCCATCTTGGGCACCATCGTTATTTAACGTCAGGTGAAGTTATGGCCATAACGTTAAACCTATAAACTATAAAATAAAAATCTATGAAGCATCTAACTATGATGAGAAAACAATTTATTAAATATGATATTGTAACACAGAAAGGGAATTACTAACGATGAAGAACATTAAATGTCGTTTATTTTGTTAACAGTAAAGCTTTGTTATTAAAGCTTAAGATCTATTAAAATCTGGGAAATCTGAAATCTCAAATGTGATTTGTGAATCCGTGAATAACTATGTCGTTTAAATCATGAGAAAACAATATCTTAATTATACAGTTAACTAGAATATGTATTTTGAATCACCGCTTGCTATTGCAGTTCTAGTAAGAAAATCACTATCTTGTTAGAGAGTTGTTGAGATATTAGAATATTGTATCCATTGATTTCGGCAGAATTGTGTAAACAATCATTTTGTCTAATGTATATTTAAAATGAGAAGAAATAATAATACAATAAAAGTATATATACAATGTTTTTATAACGCACTAAAAAGGAAAAAAGAAAATGGAAACGAAAAATATCAGGTACAAGCAATACGTAACTATAAACATGTGCCCCATGCTTTTCGCTGCCAATATTTTATTTTTCCCCTTTAAGTCCGTTATAAAAAAAAAGTACATTGTTTTTGAAATTATTATATTCTTCTTTTAAGGGTTGTGTATCTGTTCATCTAGCACTTAGATTTAAGCTATATTCAAGTATATAAGTCATCGAGAAGGTAGTTATAAATATAATAGATTATTTTATCGAAAAAACAAACAAATCAATTTATCATATTTTCATGCAATATCACTCACTTCTGAAGCATGGTCCAAATTTCAAGTATCTATCTCATCTGGAATTTAGTTTAATATCAATTACAAAATTTCACCCGAACAGACATACAGGAAAACTAGTTGATAAAATCCTTGTAAAATAATAAAATAATTCAACTCACTGTACAATTTTGTTCATCCGAGCCATCACTGCAGTCCTTTTCGCCATCGCAAGTCCAGCTCCTCTTAATACAGTGCCCTAAGTCACAATGAAACTGGTCGTCGGGGCACTGTCGTTTCTTGCAATCTGTATAAAATCATACATCAGTAATTATGTATGGCATTTCGATAAAAATGAGCAAATATAGTTACATTAAAAAGGCTAATATTTTAACGGACTCAAGTAATTTGAAGTTAGCCGTGTTTTAATAATAATAAAATGAAACTGTAACAGAGTCAAATCTGTGTTTGAGTAATTTAGGTGTATTTCTTTATATCTCATGTCTGGGTGCATTTCGCTAATCATTGCGACACTGTTCAATACTTTTACCCAAAATCGACAGCATGAGTAATAGTGTCACGGATAAATTTACAGCAAGCCCCATGCGATCACATAGAAATGTTCTTAAGCATGGTATAGTTCGTTAGCAGATATTATTCGTCAACAGGAAAACAGGATGTTCAAAAACCTATTGAGAAGAGTGGAAGACGGTAAGGAGGAAGAGAATAAAAAACAGATTTTTAGATAAAACATGAAATTGTAGACAATGGTATATGATAAATGGTAGACAAGTCATAAATTTAAAGCAGTAGAAATTAGAATACCGTTATTTATTTTAAATGTTCACAAGGATAATTTAGAAACAGATATAACTAAATATATTTATGAAAAAAAAGTAGATTCATAAAAAAAACTATGAAATAAGATAAAATATATTGTATCGATAAAATATTGATTCCTAAAGAATTGGTTCATATGTCACTAAAGACCAGCTATGGTAATATGGCATATCCTTTATTTTATCCTTATTATTTTTCTTTATTCTAAATAGAGGCATGTAAACTCAGAATGTAAAATGATCTACACAATGTATATAAAGATAATACTTGGATTAGTTGACATTGTCCCACTGCGAGTACATGGTTACTACAACATAAACTTAAATACATATTGACTACTAACAAAGACATTATTGATTAATAATCATTATAATGCAATCAAAACACTATTTTATCTAAAATTGTCAAATTAGACAACGGCAGAATAATACTGAAAATGATTTCGTCATAGACCAAGCTCAAGTTGTAACTGTTAATCTGCATAGACTACTTTATAAAGTAATATTTCAAAGTGAAGTTATTGCAATATTTCAAAGTAGGTTTTATGGAAAATGATTAATAATATTAGTATTACCTTTCTCATCGCTCCTGTCTATACAATCGAAATCGCCGTCACATCTCCACTGAGGCATATAACAGCTGTTGTCGTCACAGGACATCATCGGCGGCTTGCAGGGGCAGCCCATCTCGTCCGAGTTGTCGCCGCAGTCGTCGGTCCCGTCGCAACGCCATGCCGCAGGTATACAAATCGTATTGAATTTACACGCGAACTTATCCTAAAGATTAAAGTGAAGTCGTTAAAGTATTACGTAAGGCAATTTTGGAAGATTTTTGAACCACCCTCCCTCCCCGTACCATTTTTCTGTACCCCTCCCCGCCCTCAAACGTTACATAACATCCAATAGCGTTTTTACCCAAAAGTTATTATTATGTTTTACCTTATTCTACTAATAATCACTTAAAATAAAATAACTTATTTATCTTCTTAACCTTTCACAAATGCGATTAAAATTGTCAAGGGGTTCTCCGTAAAACATTAACGAAAAAAGGTGCAAACTTGGGAAATGTTAATTGACTACCATTATATTTAAATAAAAAAGCAATGTTACATAACGCGGTCCTCGAACCCCGTAACGTTTTACAAGACCCCCGTAATTGCGTTACGTAATAATGGAACGGCCCATAAGAAATAAGTAAACTAATTATAATCTCCAGGTACGCAGCATTTGACACGCTAATAGTTCAGTTAGTAGTGTGTACGGACCGCACGTCAATGGTCGCGATTTCGATCCCTGCAATGAGTCTGAGCTTTCAGTGAAGAAAAACATTGTGATGAAACCATAGCTTGGTGGTAGGCCTTTTTTAATAGCCTAGCTACGGACCACTCTTTTTATATTAACGTGGTAGTACCAACTAAAACGCACCACCCCGACTCTTCGAACTCCCGTCATGTTAGAAACCTGGGACAGCGCCCACATTTCTTCTAGATTCTACGGGGAAGGCTATTTACTCTTATCAAGATGAAAATCTACCGTAAATTACATATAGGTGTGTTCCAGCAGTTGGACTTGAGAGTCATTCCATCCACTAGGCTTAGCGTGTCCACCATCTTGGCTCATAGCATCACTTAACATCAGGTGAAATTGTGGCCATAATGTTAAAGCTATAAAGAAACGTAGAAGTGCCAAAATATCTAGTAATAAAGAATAATGCGGGTCATTTTAGTGGCTATTTGACGATTACCCAATGACTCATCACTCATCACTCATCCTTCACACCCCTCTACTAGCTCTCCTATCATATTGAGAGAAAATGAACGTAAATGTATTTTTTGTCACATTAATAAAAAACATTACCCTCATTTACCCTAAAACCATGAGCCATGGAAGCAGTGTAGAAAACCCTTAAGAAATGAATATGTGCCAGAGCTGTAAGACTATACTTTCAATAATATTATTTTACTTTATAAAATGACTAGCTTTTACACACGGCTTCTCTCATGTTTCTATTGATTCAGTAAAAGAAATTGTATGACGCAATGATAAGATTCATACAAAGTTTATCCCTGTCTTTACCTTACCTTCAATAAGTTTTTTGCGATATAAAGTAGCCTATCGTCTCTAAGGTCCAAATACCAAAATTGATTATAATCGATTCGGCGGTTTCGACGTGAAAGCGTAACTAACAAACAAACTCACTTTCGCATTTATAATATTAGTAAGATAAGATTTTTACTTTGTATGTGAAAACATTGTATATTGAAAATATAGTTTGTTAAAATACTAGGTAAACATTGATCAAAGTAAAACTAGCCAATCATGTCTAATCAATGTATGTCTAAAAATCAATAGTTGTTATTGGCTGATGCTGTCCACAAAAACATTATACGTTAAGATATAAAAATTGCAAAGGTCATGAAAATCATAAAAATATGGTACATGTACCTACAACCCAAACATATTTAACTATATATCTAAATTGCCTATAATATTTTAAAATGCCCTTTTATCGTTTTTATTTACTCTTAATTGTATGTAAAAGTGAGTGAAGTATTCACTTACCGGGCCACATGTGTCTCCTGCGGTTTTATTACAAGTCATATTCGCTAAAGGCCTCTCACCGTCCAGACAAAGACAAGATCCATTCAAATTTTTAAACCCATCGGGGCAGAGACAACTGAAACTATTATTCCCGGGTTTTCCCAAACAAAACGCATCACAATTAGTATTTTTAAACGAGCACGCGTTACTTCCGTGTTGTGTCGAATTGGCGAACACCTTTAAACCAAAAAAAATCGAAAATGAATCTTTGATAGTAACAACGTTCATTCCCGTATCTTTGTCAGCCATAAATATAGACTTAGTTTTCCATTCATTCCAGTACACTTTATCCTCAAGAACAGCTATCGCAAACGGATGGGCCACCTTATCAATATTCGAGAGAATTTTCCTAAAAGAGAGTCCATTCAAATCCGAACAGGCAATATAGTCTTTCATCGCATCGACCCAATAAATTCTCTCTGACATCTGATCAACTGCTATCCCATTAGGCCATTGCACTATCGGCTTCCTAAATAGTTCTTTTACATCTGTACCATCAAGATTAGATCTAGAGACGGAAGGTGTGTGCGCGTCCCAATCGGTCCAAAACAAGTAACCCGCTTTCGGATGCACCGCAATACCACGCGGTTTAAACAATACTTTATAGTCCAAAATTGTGACTCTCATCCGACCTTCCTTTATCAAATCTGTCCTTACGGCTTCAATTTTTCTCCTCTGACCATCGACAAAAAATAGTACATTGGAAATCCAGTCGAGAGCCATGCCTTCAATGCTGGCTAAATCCGTATCAACAATAATCTCTAAGTGAGAGCCGTTGTTAAAACAATGCCTACTGATTGCTTTCAGCTCTATATCGGCCCAGTAAATGCAATTGTTTTTAATATCGAACTCTACTGCAATAATATGTTTTTGACCCTCCACAGGGTATATCGTATCGTTGTTTGTAAGATCTATCCGTGCTATTTTATCTGCCATTGCAACGAGCATAAATTCTGTTGGTTCTTTAACAGGGCACGGAATCGTTTCTGGTTCGTAACTAGAGTAACCAGACACCGTGCACACGTTTCCGTCAATTTTCAAATAGCCTTTAGTCTTCAAGTAATTTTGACCCGGACGACAGTCCGGCAGAACAGCATAAGGATTGAACTTGATTGACTTATTCTGTATACACTCGTCACCTATTAGCATGAACCCAAAATCACATTCGTAATCTCTGCGTGTACACTCGCATACTTGTTTATTTATGGGTCTTTGATAATCGATGCCGTTATAGCAACCTGTATGAGCTAAACGTCTTTGATATACGTTTCTTGATCCTAATACACATGGGGCCGATGAATTGGATGGTGATGGGAACCAAACCTCGTAGTCATTCTGTGTACAGTTACGAGCGAAAGTGTTTTTAAGATCAATAGTAATAATGATCCATTGGTGCTGATCTATTGCAGAACCAAACATAGTAAACGTTGTCGTATTTTCACCAGGCTCGGTCATTAGATCATAAATACGCAGGTCATCGGCGTTCAATCTACAAACAAATTATTACAAAAATTAAGCATTTAAATATAAAATTAACTTATGAATAAGCATGGCTTTAGTGAAAGGTAGCTCTTGGTCTGCATTTGTGTGTTTGGTCTTGATGGTAGAAATGAATGGCAAAAATGCCCGTTTTTGTTTTTCTACCACACTGTTTGATTAATATAAACTGAAGGTTGTGTTTAATGACGATAAGTTTGCGTTCTATAAGTAAATAATACGTTACTAAAACTTTCAATAATGGTCTGGAATATTCCTAAATATATTGTTATATTTAAAAGTTTTGATATTATTTCAAATGTTAAAATTATTTATTAATTAATTAAATTGGTGTAGAATATTCTAGATTTGTCTAAAAAAAAAATATTCCGGAAAATTCTATTGAATCGTATAAAAATATTTGTATTCGATTCAGAATTCGATCATATTAAAAAAAACTGCCAAAATTGTTTCAAATAATTTTGAAAATAACTTTACTTGCTCTAGAATATTCTGGATTATATAAAGTTTAAAAACTACAAAATTATCATCATTGAAGATACATATATATATTAAAGTTAATTACTTTTTAGCCAGTTAGTTATCGGTAATAGTCAGGAAGTAATCAACATGTGAAGTGTATAACAAACTAATATTAAGAGGAAAGTAAACTACAATTTATATTCTCGAAAATACATTAAGTTCTCGCAAAATTTCATGAGTTTTTTTTTCAATTAAATGTACTTATGTGTCGTAGAAAGCTTTAGAACTAAAAATATCGATCGTTAAAAGTATATAATTCGAATTTAATTTGTTTTTATCAGTTAAATCTCAGCTAATCTAAAAGTGAAGTTGATTTGAATCATAAGTGAGACCTGGCTAGCTACCATCCTTAAGTTATAAATTTACCCCAAATACTATAGGTGTTTTCCGGCAGTTGCACTTGTGAGCCAATCCTTCCATTAGATTTAGCGGTCCATCATCTTAGCCAACTTCATCACTTAACATCAGGTGAGATTGAAGACATAACGCTAAATCTATGAAGTATAAAAATACATATTAATTTTTTAAGCATTTAAGCGTATTTTGTTTTATAATTATTTTAATAACTTATTAAACAAATTAACTTCGTACTCATTATATATAATGTACGTTAAATAGTACAAGGATATGTATATACACATACAAGATATAAAAACTGAATCCATTAGCATTGAATGTAAGACATATTTCGACCGGGGCAACGCCGGGTTTTGTGGCTAGTAAATTTATGCAGTCATAACTCACTGATATGAATCCCAATCGGCGCCTTCATTAGTAGAATACAATATCCTTCTAGTTTCTCCACGGGACTTGAAATATTTCACTACAACTAGAACCCCTCCATGGTCGCCGTAGTTGAAAAAGTAAAAGCCTTTCAGAATTCTCTTCCAAGTTAAACCGGCATCTCGGCTTACGTAAACTCCAGGTATACCCTTTAGAGATTTGCCCATCACTCCTATTGCCATAATAATACCGGGTGCCGATTTGGAACTCTTTATACTCGGTGATCTAAAATGAAATATTTCACTGACAATATAGCAGTAAGTTCACATACTACTAAATATTAATAACAAATAAACATGTACAAATCACAGTGGATCCCTCCTATTGAAGACACCTTCTCATACTTTTAAAGCAAAATCATCACACTGTACTTGAAATAAAGCAAAGTACAATATATTAAATCAACCATCTCCAAGATGATCACTGATTATCAGTACTTATTAAGAACTGACTGCAAGCAAATGTGGCACAAAAGTGAGATTTATACAAAAGATTGAACGTAAGCATACAATCGGCATGAAGATTAAACTGTGCATCAATTATTGTAAATAGTACTTATTTTAATATTGAATAATTGAATGCAATCTAATAACACTTTTATTTAGTAAGCGTTATTAAACTATTTAGGAGGATATTTACAATAAATTATAATATTATAAATACTTGTTTTGAATTGAGACATTGCTTATTAAATATTAATAATTATTAAAGCTGATGAAAAACACAATTCAAACAAATGTACAATAGTTACAATATTACAAAGTTAGGGGTCATCCTTAACTTACGTCACACGAATTTCATGAATCTCGACTCACGTCCTTATCACAGCTAGTCACATTTGTGAGACTCCTTTTGTAATTTTACATCAAGAAATTATTAAATTAATACAGCGAATTGATAGTTCACATTCCGTGTTTTACTTTTTAAATATATTAGATATTGATATGTGACCACTCCTACCCCTTTATTGACCCCTTCCACCACCCTTAACGTGTGTTAAATGCTTAACTGTTGTAGTAATTTATATTTGTAGGTTCAATGCCGAATACCTACATATTTATGGCCTAATGACCTAGCCTGATGAAATTACGACAACGTTTACTATGTTTGGTTATGTAATTTATGGATGGCCCCTTAGTAAATATATAGTTAATATATTTTCGTTATAACCAGGGAAAGGTAAAACCGGCATTTTCAATAAAGTATTTACACGAACTAAAACTAGAAATATATTTTGTTGTAAAAAAAATTAAGAATATGAATATTAATCAAAACGTCCATAATATTTAAAATCAATGACAATTTTCTATGTACTCTCTTTTATATTATATAATCTGCGTATGCAGATATATTCGCAAATGTCAAGTGAGAGTATCCACATAAACAACGAATAGAGTGACACCCGACCAAGGAATTTATAAGCATTGTTTACTTATGAATTCGTTGTACCCAACTCAGAATTCGGAACCGATAGTATGCCAGCAGTACTTACTTACTCTTTAAATTAAAATTTACTTCAACATCAAAATCATAAGTTCAAAATGAAAGTCGAAACAATAAACAATTTAAAAAAAATAACAGGTTATTTAAAATATAATATGCTATTCATTTAGTGTTTTCATTATGAATAATTGAATATTAATTTAGAAAACTCACAATTCCAGTATTAATTCATTAATACAGAATTACGACGTGAGTTGATTAGAAAAGAAATAGGTATAAAGATCTTTCAAAAACATGTAACAACAGATTGTTTGTTATTAATCGTAAATAATTAATCGATTGAAAAAATAAATCTATGTATGGCTCGTGGTCACTTCACTTAGCTGCACTTTTATATTAAAAAAACTTTTACAAAACCATTGAACAACATTTATATACAATGAAGACAAAAAACCCTCAACTAAAATTGTACCGACGCCTAAATAATGTAGGTAATAATAGTGCATATTTGTAACAAAAACGTTGTGCTTGCAATGTGCAAAATTAAATAATATTGTTAATGATAACAATACATTTATTCAGCCTGATATGACGCACTAAAAATTCCGGAATGAATAGGAAAAATACTATTACTGGACAAAAATAAAATTATTGTATCTCAAAATATTCTCAGGTAGCTTCAACGCACATGCTCATAAGAGTAAATAAATTTTGAAAACATTTATACCACTACTTCGTGGTGACTTCGGAGACTTTCTTTTTATATTGTTCAACAGGCTTTTCTAGTGTTCAAGCTCAAGTTAGTCAGGGGTTCGCTGTTATCTGGAAACTTTAACAGGGGTTCGTGGAGCCAAAAGTTTGAGAAACCCTGGTGTATAGCATCGATAATTTCATTGTTCACAGCGGTTGAAAGACGACCATCACGAAGTTCGTCACTAAGGCAAACAACCCGTGTTCGAATTCTGCAAGCCAGTTATAAACAGTCGACTTGCATGGTGCATCTTTGCCAAAAGCAGTTTGATAACGAGCGACACTCTGCGGAGACGATAAACTACACCTAAATCGTAGTAGCTCTGACTAGGAAAATTTTCACGACTTAAATCCATGGTAACGCGTAAACACGAAATATTTCAAATGGAACCGAAATGTAAAAACAAAACCATGAAACAAACTGCATTTTAAACCAAAGAATTTGATTTTCAAATGTCCTATTAAAAATTCTTAATTTAAATAGCCAATTCCGGAAATGTTGAGTGCGCCTTATCTGTCAACAAATCTAAGATACTTAAGTATTCATTTACCATGTATCCATTGATAACCATATATCCTGGTGAGCTGCAAACAATAATTTATTTCTAATTTTTATGTCTGAAATATAATTGCCTAACAAACTATTTAGATAAATAATATTTCGGGTATCCTATTGGCAAAATATCAAATTTCATCCCATTTTAAACTCTAAAATAAACTTCTCATTACCATGTTTTTTTTTATATCTTGATATATTACAAAATCGTTGAACACTATTTCTAGTTACTAAACCCCTCATTCCCACCCCACGGTCCGTGAAACACAAGAACATGTAGTACACTAAAATCTATCTATATATCTTTAAAAGTGATCAAATAGGAGTGTATTATAGTATATTTTAAATATGTTTCTTTATCCTCTCAAACTGAAACTAAATCTTGCCTGTCCCAAGAAACATCGCCAGTATTTTACACGTATATAAAGTAAAAAAATACTATTAACTATAATATAAAACTTGTTAGCCGTAATTTAATCTATAAGTAGAAGGCTATATAACATAGGAGTAGAATGAAAAACAAGCATAAGATCAAATCAGTAAGTGACTAACATCGCATGTTTATTTTTAACATAAAACCCACGACATGTGAAGATAACAGAATAATAGTTCATAAGATAACTTCAAGTTTAACGACCTATACGCAAAAACTTTATACAAAAAAGATATTCAAAATGTTAATAATTATGTTTTAAGGTAAAGAAATTAAATCATAATGACAATTTAATGGTGCATTAAGTCATCCAACTTTAAACCAAAGTTGTATAATAATACGTTTATGGGCGCCAATCGTTTATTTCGGTATTAATCGATAAAAAGACACTCTCTGCATCTCAGTTCAGCAATAAAAAATAAAGAAAATAATTTTTACTTTTAAGGATATATTACTTTAAAAACATGAATTCGAAATTTTAGACGCAAAAATCATGCTTTGAATGTGTTCATTAAGCATATTTATTTTGCTTAACAATCTATTTTATAAATCAATACAATCGAAATTTTTCATCAATTAATAAATATTTTTAAAATAAATTTAATCTATATTATAAACGCTTTGCTTTCCCTGTAAAATAATTATCATATAATCGGATACGAGTCATGGACTTTAATTAGTAAATAATCTTATTTACATTTGTCAATAAAAACTTCAACGTTCGGTTCTTTATATTCATTTTAATCACAAACTAGATAAATTAATAACATCAGCTTGTTCTCACAATATTATAATATATAATGTATTGTGAATAAATTAAATTTATATGTGTGTATGTTATTCATATTGATATTTAATTAATCAGAGGACAAACTGTCACAAAAAAATCTGTTTCAGTATTTATATTCAATTAACGTGTATTTAGATGGAGATAATGTTGTAAAAACTTATTAAAGTAGGTATGTAATGTCATATACAAATCGATCTATCTATAAATAAATTTTTAATGAACTTCAATACACAATGTCGAACTAAAAGCATGATCTTTTCTTTAAAAAGATGCTTCCAACTGATAACCAATAATCTCAGTCTTGTGTGTTAACTCACGGACCATTCTACTAGTATCTACTAAACGTTAATACATTTAGATGCCTCAAGGTATATAACTTGTTTATTAGAACCATTAAAATAATTAAATTAGTAAGTTACCTATAAATATTATAGTAATTGTTACCTCGTGAGTGGATACAGTTGGCTGAATTTCTGGAATAAGTGCAGGCTGCATGAGTTCTCGGTGTGACAGTTTAGTGGTTGTCCTGGATAATTATAAATAATCACTAGCACAAATTTGAAAAACTCTATTAGAATCCAATACAAGCAATATCAAGTTATAATGAACCTTCTTCATAAAACAATACAAGTTAGTAGTCAAATATCAATTTAAAAAAGTATAACATGTATTGTTTATATTTACATGTCAAATTGTTTAATATATTTTTGTTATAAAATGTGTGAACTAAATCTGTAAGTACCAAATAAATCGTTTAACAAATGGCTCAACATTTTCTGAACATCACATTTATTTAGTAACTACAATGTGTTAAAGGTATAAATATAGATATTTTCTCTTTTGCCCAAAATAACAATTTATTCGCTTATTATTAATATAACAAACGACGTATACAAATAAAAAGATATTGCTGTAAAAAAAACAGACCTAAATCGACGTACCGTTTTCATCATGTGTGGGCGGTTTGATAGGTGACCATGTGACCCCATGGTCGAACGTTATAAGAGACACGACATGCTCCGGGCCTACGCTCGCGACCGGCGCCTTCGAGTCCACTTGGGAACCTATGTAGATACCATTCAGTCCCTCAACGCGGTATAAATCCGTGAAAGGGTCTTCTGTGGCGAGTCTAGAATTATTTTAAGAAGTATTTACAGGTCGATACTTTCTTAGAAGTCATAAATTACGCTAACAAACGGAAATATGTATATATTTTTATTTACAATAGTCAATAAGTACTTTTATATACGAAGTGTCAGCCACCAACCAAAAAAACAAAATCGTTTCAAATAAGTATAACATATAAACGCGCTAATCTTAGGAACTACAAGACGGATTTCAAAAATTACTTTTGTATTTGATATAGCAATAATTAAGAAATGCTTTGGGCAGGTTAACATCATGCTACCACCAAAACGGGCATAGGTGTATTCAAAAGAAATACAAAAAAAAAGGAAAAATTATTAAATGAATTTTGTTTCTACGCGCAGTAACGAACGAAGCAATTTCATACAATACTACTTAATTCGAATCTAAACAAAACTCGTATTATTGTACTAAAACAGCCAATATTATTCCATTATAGATATATAACAACCGAACACAGAACTGGTAGTAATAATTAGTCTCATCACACGAGTCAGTCGTAAGGACAGATCGAAGCTGTGACACGTCGGCAACAATAGTGATACTATCAACTACTTCGCCGCGAGCTTTTAAAAAGAATTTATTACTGTTCCGAATTCCATAACAATTACAATAGACAAATCAATTTTGTAAAAGAAGGCTAAGATCCAAAAATAAGCCCTTCTTAATCCTGGGTGCTGCATCTGACTGGATTATATTAATGGCCACGTATGAGAAGTACTATAAAATCCCAAAGGATGTTGAGGCTTCGCCTTCCAGACCAGATATATTTGTCACTCTTGAACAACAAAACACATAGTACTGGTTGAGCTTACTGTACCATGAGGAAAAACCTTACGTAGGATTCAGGTTATAAAAATAAATAAATACTACGAGCTTACTAAATAACCTAAACAAGAATGACAACGTGGTTAATTTATACGCTGTCGAAGTGAGAGCGGGACGTATACAAGCTAAATATCTCTATAATCCTCTAAAATATCTTGGCCTGATTGGGGCTGCAGTAAATTCTATACTAGTACACGTGTCTTTAAAGCTGCACTAGCAGACTCTTACCAATTTTGACTGGGCAGGGAGAGAAACACAAGTAATGTAAGCAACCAAGTAAGCAAGGTGAGTGCCTACACGCCTCGGGGAGTTAAACCTACAAACGTGGCACAAGTCTTGGAAACTGCTCGGGGTGTCCCTCTCTGCGAAACGATGGACCCACCAGCCGCACGTTAAATCCATGGATAGCTAAGACGTTCGTCTCCCCTGCCAGCCGTACCTTTTCTCATACCACATATAAGAAATATATTTTCAAACTTACTCGAGCCAGCTGTCTCGCCAGTTTCCATCAGGGAAGTAACACAAAATCTGCCTCAAACTCAGGACAAAGTTGTACTGTGTGAAGTTCCTTCCTATTTCCGACACGTACAGATTGGCCAGGGATTCCGTGTGCATCACAGACACGAATATACGTTTTTCGGTAACATCAGCTATGTGGAACTTTCTGAGATCTTGTTCTGTTTCGAATTCTGCTTTTATGAATGGTCCTCTTTTATATGATATGTACAAGTGTAAATATTTTCCCTAGAAACAAAAAAAAACAAACTTCCATGACGGTATGGCTGGATGTATATTTGTCTTTTTACCGTATTATTTTAACCAATAACACAATATCTATACTAATAATATAAAGAGGAAAATTTTGTTTGTTTGAACGCGCTAATCTTAGAAACTATCAATCAGATTTCAAAAGATATGTTTGTATTTGATAGAACAATCATTGAGGAAGTATTAAGGCTATTTAACATCACACTACAACCTGTAGGAGCAAAACGGTATTAAAAAGTTACAAAAACTCAAAAATCATTAAAAATAATAGTTCCACGCGAACGAATTTAGTTTACCTAGTTTAGCATACAATAGACGAAAACTTTTTTGTGTATTTTAATTTAAAATGAATCATTAAAATACGTCATATACTATATAATAAATACTACAAGGAACCAAGCACTGTTTCATATTCCTTATAGTTCAAATAATGTAGCCTACAAAAATATTTTTTTTTATATATGTAGAACCCGCAACAAATATTCCAGGGAATTGGATATTTTTAATAATTAAATTTGAATAATAACACAATTATGAAAAAATTGTCTGTTGTTTTGTTAATTTCTGTGAAAATTAGCTGCGTTAATGTTATGTTGTAATAACAGTGCACATTATAACACGGCCGATTTATATTAAAATATTATTGTTATTAATTTCGTTTGCCGAATCATAAATAAATAAATAGATATTATATAATTATATTAGCTGTGTCCGCGACTCCGTTCGCGTGGAACTAAAATTTTATTTAATCTTTTTCATAAAAATATAATTATATAGCATATGTTACTCAGGGCTAATGTAAAGGCTAATGTAGCTCTAATGGTGAACGAATTTTTTAAAGGCGCCAGTAGTTCTTCAGTGTATTGTTTACAAACAAAAATACATTCCATATAATCCCCTCCTCCCCGTTCCACTACAGAACCACGCGGGCGCGACTTCGGTGTCACAGCTTCACGGTGACTCCTATTGAATCACGAACTAAAAAGTTTGCTAATTCAAATTTTTGTCGCATCGTGGAGCTGTGGAACCGTCTTCCGGTAAGCGTGTTCCCACCCTTCTATGACATAGGGTCCTTCAAAAGAGGCGTGAAAAGCGTGAAAAAAAAAGCAGGCCAACATGACAGCGGTGACTGATTGTGAATTTTGGATCATTGTTAAGTACCACGGTCCTGGGTTGTACTGTACTTAACACCAGGTGCAGAACAGTCACTATGCTGCGCAACATAAAAAAATATATACTAAAACACAAATCTTTCCTCTTTATAATAAAAGTATAGATATAGAGTCCGATGTAAGAATGTATAAGGAAGGAGTCTAGACTCTCGCCAACTACAAGCTTACTTGCCAAATAATATGTTTTGTATTTTCCTTAAACTGTATCTATCTGCAAATAAAACAAATTTGCAAGTTATTTCAAACGAATGTAAGCTAACAGCATTTATAGGGGACTAACGATATTGTCTAACAAAAGGTTAGACGTTAATTGATTGAGTTTCGTGATTGCCAATAATGATTTTTTCTTGATACCGGACAAAAGCATTTATACATATGGACAAAATTATTATTTTTTGTTGAGATTTGTTGCCAGACGTAGTAAATGATTAAAAAAACTTGCTTTGGAATGCAGCTGCAAAAAGATGCCTATTCGACCAACAACTCGTTTTCTTAGTGATGGTCGTTGATAGTTAAGCATGCGAATATGAAAAAAACGAACTAATCATCCAATGAACAGTCAAATAAAATCAGGTTTTTTAATCGAAATTATGTTCGCCTAGCAACTCATGGTTAAGATATTTACGTGGGGTGCACTAAAATTTCCGGAATGAATTCTTCCTTATCTTTAATGCACTTTTTCATACTGAATAAACAGATTTCGAATACATATATGTCACTCTTTCGGATCTGTATTGGATTAGCGTTATTGTATTGGATCGTTTCAAGGAAGCAATCGTCCAGACGTGGCCAGTTTCGACCTACAGGGTAGGAATTGTATCAGGATAACGCTTCACTTAACATCACGTGAGACTGAGATCATAATGCTAAACCTATCTATATCTATACTAATATTAGAAACCGGAAAAGTTTGTTTGTTTGTTTAAACGCGCTAATGTTAGAAACGACCAGTCAGATGTTAAAATTTCTTCTTGATTTGATAGAGTAATAATTGAGGAAGTCTTTTAGTCTTTTTAACATCACGCTATCACTAATAGGAGCAAATCAGTATTGAAAAATGGACAAAAACGGGGAATAAGTATTATTTCTATAGGGTTTCTTCGTGTACCTATATTATTATTATTACAATAATATGACATAAGAGATAAATATTCCTCTTTAAAAGTTCTAAAATAAGTCCGGGGCAGCATATATTTATCTTTCCGGTTTACTTACAATAACCATTTTTAAGTTTTACAATTTCGTTCCATAGTTACACTGAATTTTTTAGTTAATAGTATTCAAATATAATGAGTAACTTAGGAAATATATCACAGATTCAAAATATATAACGCACCAAAAAAATATATGGCTTTGTTATTGTGATATCTGCCTTTGTAGGAAATTACGTTAATTATAAGCGAAAATAACAATAAATTACAAACATAAAGTAACACTCAGACTGAAAAATAATTTGTCGATTGCAAAGATAATTGTCATATTTAAGTTCCGAACCTATAACTCTTTGGCGCTGCGTTAGCAGCGAGTCGGCTGCCGAAGCCCCTGAACAAACCGAGCAGTCATATTGATATTCTATATAACAGGATAGCTCAGTGGTAGTGTGTACGACTTCGCGTCAAGGGACGTGAGTTCGAATCCAAGCACCTCCAATGAGCTTGAGCTTTCGGTGAACGAAAACATCGTGAGGAAACCATAGGATGGTGGTAGGGCTTTTTCTAATGCCCGCCTGGCTAGCTACCACCCTCAAGTTGTAAACCTGCCGCCAAATACCAATAGGTGTGTTCCGACAGCTGCACTGGAGAGCCAGTTCCTCCACAGGTTTAGCATGTCTACCAACTTGGGCCGTATCGTCACTTAAGATCAGGTGAGATTATGGTCATAACGCTAAACCTTAAGTATATATATAAAAAAAACTATTATTATTTATTAATTGTACCTAATTTGTTAAGGTGTTTTATCAACACGGGATGAATGTTATCTAAAAAAATCTTAATCAATTTAATTGAAAGATCACACTGTTCACTACTTGTAAGTGTTTCTGAATACTCAAAACTTGTATGTTGCATTTGATAGCGCAATATTTGAGGAAGTCCTTTGGCTAATTAACGTCTAGCTGTTACCACAAATAGGAGCACAGAAGTATTGTAAGTAAAAAAAGCGGGTACAATTTGTTGTTTTTTAAAGTTATATGATAACAATGTATGAAGGAAATGTTACTCTTATAAAGAGTGCCCTCTATCTGTTAATTTGGAGTTTAGAGATTTTTTGTACACTAACAGTTAATTTAAGTATAAAGTCTAAATTAAACTAAAGCTTCTGATTTCATTATGTTATCAGGCCTTGGACATAAAAAATTGCAACAAAATCCAAATTTTTCATAGACTACCAAATATTAAAATTTATCTCCTGTTCCGAAAGAACCCTTTCGTTTTGTAGAATAAAAAGTATGTAATATTTAATTAGTTTTCATCATAGCAAATTTAACCGATATATGTTTAGTAATTTCAGAGTGGTATGCATGTAGAAAGAGACAGTACAGAGATAGAGAATTTAGAAAAAAAGTTTTATCCAATATATTAAATTGGTATAACTATTTCCTATGCTCATCATTTAGGTAAACGTCATTTTATAACAATATCACAAGGCGTTATATAGGACTGAGGTTGGTTCATATGAATCTTAAAATTAATAGAGTCGCATGCCACTACACGCCAACCTCTATTTTTCAATATACACTAGAACCTTTATAACTCAAACAACAAAGGAGACACCAAAATATTCAAGTTATAGAGTTTTCGACTTATATAGAATGGCGGTTTTGGTATTTGAAGCGAAGGGAACAAAGCATTTTTTTAAGATTTTGAGGCTTTCAACTTATCGAAGTTCTACTGTATTTAGAATCAGTCCATTGAAAATTTGTTTGTTTGAACAAATTATAAATCTCAGGAAATACTAAACAATGTAAACAGAAATATGGCTACTTAGTAGATCTAAAAAAGTTTGCAGTAGCATAATGCATATCTGTTATACTTAAACCACAATGAGATAATATGTGACAAAAGGTATTGCAATATTAAAAGCGATATGTGGCCATTATTATTACATTTGGCATATTAATCCTTACGAAGCAAATTTACTTCATAATCAAAATAATTTTATAAGGACCAACATTGTTCTGCCTATGGTAAATAATTTGGGTGGTGGTGGGAAAAATCTTTCTCCAGAGAGCCTTATGGAAATAGACTGTCAATATTTTGCTAGCAGGGGCGGAGGCTTTTATGAAAGAGACATAATAAAATTACCTTAAAAATAGCAAAAAGTTTTCGTACTAAACAGTGTATATTTGAATTGTGTCGGATCATTCTAACTATAGTATACAAATAAATTATATCTAATATAAATTTCAACCCTACACAATTCGCTCAAAGTAAATTTTACTTGAAACTTAATGCTCATTGAGTCGTCAAATAACATAAGTAGAACAGTGATCTTACCTCCTTCGACTGCTTTGTTGTGAACATATAGTCCCCTTTGATTTGAAAATCTTTCGCTTCTTCGAACAGGATATCTGCATTGGATAAATCAGTTGGATCACTTGCACTTAACACTGCGCTAGTTCCGTCCGGCATCCATCGCTCCACATAGAACACTCTCGAGAATCCTGGACCCGATAACCAGTAGAATGTCTTAACGTAGCTCTGAATCAGTTTGAAAGTTTTCCCGCCGTCGAGAGTCAGGTAAAGCTAAAATAAAACTTAATTTTGAATATATATATTTCTCGAAACATTTGAAGTTGCCGAAACCTGTGATTGCTTGCGGTACCGGAGGTGGAAATTTAACCCAAGATAAAAACATAACACAATATTTTCTGACTTTGATATTCTGTAGGGTGAAGTTATTTACAAGACATTCTGTCTCAAGCATAGGAAAATATCCCAAGATACTTCAGTACGAGATAAGTAAAAGCGTTAATTATCTACGAAAATACATAAACTGTCGACTGAAAAATTAAGACGACGTTTAAAAAAAAATGTGTTGTACATAAGCTCAATATCGTTTTGTATATGAACCCATTAATTTAACTCTTTGATAATAAGAACCCTTTCATTTCCTTGCAAAATATGTAATTTTCTTTTTGTATTTCAGAGGTTCCTCATAATACCACAATGCCCAACATCTTGCTATGAATAACATAATTCGATATTATAATGTTAAAATGAAGTGAGAAGATATCTACATTTATACTATACTATTCGTGCTAGGATTCATAGAAGACTTACTTTTCTGCTAGAATCAACTTTATCCAATATAACGTATTTATAGGGGAACTCTTCGTCGAAGGCCAGCTCACTGGGGGAGAAGGACAAATCTGATCGATGGATGTTACGTCCATGGTCGCTCGTATAGTACAACTTTTTGTTGGCAGAATCGGTGAAAACGCACTAAAAACAAAATTACAGTATTATTGACATCACTTTGGATAACGTTTTATATTATTTCGTTACTACTTGTCATCTATATTAATATTATAAAGTAAAAAGTTTGTTTGTTTGAACGTGCTAATCTTAGGAACTACCAGTCGCATTTCAAATATTCTTTTTGTATATGATAGAGATATCATTAAGGAAGGCTTTTAATAATTAAATCACAAAAAATTACAAAAACTACCCCAAGTAAAAATTTTCAAAAGCACCCGACCTTTTTTTTTCGTTACTAGGCTTTTAGAAAGGAATATCACTCCGTATAGAACAGCGGGGAATTTTTACCTGTGATGAATTGTGTGGATTTGGATTTCAAAGGTTTTGTTAGCAATACCTTAAGTGATTTAAAACCTGCAGATGTTTTGATCTATTTATTATACCTATATTAATAGATGTTATGGATATAACATAATACAAAAACATATGTCTTAATCAATTGGATGAACTCGGAAAAGTTGACTATATCGTGCTTGGAAATTACCGTTCGTATGACATGGGCCCTTCCGCAACCACGCTTTCAACGGACCTTTTTTATAGGAGTACGGGACAGTGGTGGTGTAAACCCAGTTCAAACAAAAACTACGATCAACTGTAATATTGAAGCGATGATAGCTCAGTGGTAGCGTGTAGAAACTCCGCGTTATAGGACGTGAGTTCGAATCCAATCACCTACAATCAACTTGAGATTTCGGTAAAGGAAACACATCATGAGGAGACCATGTCATAGTGTTAGGGCTCATTTGATTGTCGCTAAGACCATCGACAGATTGCTGACTCATCGAGAACCGCCACTGTTGCACTGTTTCACAATTAAACTATAAACATCTACATTGTCAATTTCCGAGTACTTAAAAAAAATCTTGCACACTTCAAAAAACGACAATCATGACACCTTATAGTATCTTTTATTGAAAAGCTGTCTAATATTACCCACTTTCTGTTAGTAATTTATAGAATCTATATTTTTGGACTTATTTTTTACCAAAATGTGAAGTCGATTGTAGTTCGCGAACCTTTAATTATTATAGTTCAAAAGGCGAAGATAAGCAAGAGCTTTAAGGAAGAACATTAAATTAATTAGGATATTATTTTATGTTATCAAGTCAATGTAAACAGTTTCCAGAATAATGATAAAGTTGTTTTGTTTTAATTACCATAACAGTTAATATTGAGTTGGTAATGTACACGTGCCAATTAGCGTATAAAACAATATATGTATATCAAATTATCACTTAACAAATACTAAACTAATAAAGAGGTCTACAATGAGGATAATCATAATGTATATTTTTTATTTAAGGTAACTTATGTAATGATATAACATGGACATAAATAAACATGGATATATTTATAGTTTAAATATGGCTCCCATAAATTGAATGTCTGATTTACTACCGTTTTAAACGAGTAGAGATATACCCCGACTTACGTAAGGTGGGAGTTATGCGATTTTCACATCTCGTCGATTCGTGTTTTTTTTAACGCTACCCAACTCGAATTAATCTATTCTTACGCATTATTGTTTCATTTCGTTTCTTCACAACACAACTTTGATACAAAAATAAAAAAAATTGTCAATGACCAAAGAAGTTTAATTTATTGAATTCCGAGGTCAAAATAGTGTCCCTAGCTAAGTTACCTTTACAAAATTGCTAACAAAAAAAAAACAAAAACAATTTAGTATGACAAGCAATTTATATGAAAAATTATAACCCGACTTTCGTAGTTTTCGCTCAGCTTCATCTATCGAGTAAGTTCGAGGTATCATTATAATTAGCTTTTTCAAGTGCCCTAGACAAATAGTAATATTTTTGAAAAAGTTTTTTTTTTATGGGATAAGGGACAAACGAGGAAGCGTGTCACCTGATGGTAGATGATCTCCGCCGCCCATGTACACCCACAACTTCAGAGGTGTCGCAGGTGCGTTGCCGGGCTTAATAGGAGATACTGGCACTCAAGTGCAACTGCCGGAACATACCTATAGGTATTTGACGGCGATTTTCAACTTCAGGGTGGTAGCTAGCTAGGAGGGCATTAGAAAAAGTCCTACCACCATGCTATGGTTTCATTAGAATGTTTTCCTACACCAAAAGCTCAAAGTCTTTACTAGTGAATTCAAACAGATATCCCTTGACACGGTATCTGTAGTCACTACCAACTGAGCTAACGCCGCTGTACATTTTACTCCCGAGTGCTTTATAAATTTATCTGCTAGAGAAATAATACTAAATTTTTTCTTACTTAACTCTGTTCCTAGTTACTTAAATATTCCATTATAAATAAAGCCTTCACAACATTACTACGCATATTATTACAAAGTAAATACTTACAAATTCAGGATATTTTGGATGGTTGAAGAATTTGTCTACTTGTGCGTAACCACTATCTGGAGTATCTCCAAGTCGGAAATCCTGTGTTTTATTGGTAAAATTCTTTCCATAATCATACGAGATATATAAAGCTGATGGTTTTGGGCCTTCACTCATTCTTAAAATTGTATTTCGGGCTAAACAGATGATGACATCGGACCCTTCACCGACCCAATACACCATTAGCTGCTGGTGACTGTCATTGAGATGTGTTGTCTGCAAGTTTTATACTATGTTATATATACATTGAAAGACCAAGTACTTTTAATGATAAGTTATTTTAATCTTAATAAGTTAAATAAACAAAATGTTGTCAATGATTACCCATATACTGATATTCCTGTGTACAGGTGGTGTCTGTAGTGTGGTTGTATTCCTGTTTTCCCTTTCTAACGTGAGATTTTCGCTTTTAACATTTCTCTTGATTACAGTCAATTTTCCGCTGGTCTTGACCTTTTCTTCAGTAATGTATAATGTTTTTTCCGGTGTTCTATATTGGTAGAAGCTAACTACAAACGAAGACAAAGTAACAAAGATAGCAAAATATATACGAATCCCAAATAAAGACATTGTGATCACTGCATCTCCTAATACGACCACACACAAACAGAATCCAGACAATACTAAAAATAGTAAAAATTGTTTGTAGCAGTGTTGCCGCTGCCTACATTTGAGTTTACCGTACACAGATGCGAAAATAACCGTATTTGACAAAAAATTAACGAACTCTCCATACCATAAAATTTATTTAAATAAAAAAACACTACTTCTATTCCTCTTGTCGCAATAAATCTTCGACGTCTCTCACAGCATCTTCATTTGCTTCATCCGGCTTATTTCGGGTGTTGGTTTAATATTTTTGTTTTTCAACAAATGTATTGTTCTGCTAAAAGCGTCCCATTGATCGTGGATGTCATGAGCCGATTTCGAGATTTTGTTTTTATAAAATTAACAGCGCTATAAATTCTCTCCAAATCGGCAATTGCATATAGCAAAGAAAGAGTTTCAAGACCAAATTATGGTACAGGATAATATGGTATTTGGTTTAAAAATTCGTCTGGCGGCATTAATTCTGAGAGGATTTGTAAAAATTTGTTTAGAAGGCTTTCACCAGACCCTAGTAGTCTGCATTATTAGTTGGCTGGTGAACCAATTTTTGGCTAATCAGTATAATGCGCTGAGCGTCTGCTCTTGTGTAAGCCTTCTTACAGGACCTAGTGGCCTTATTGTACGCTGCCTTAAGGGAGTAGGATTGGAATCTTTATTCGCGTGGCCCTTGATCCAAGCACGGTACGCGTACTGCTTCCGACTAAAAACTTTTGCACATTCATAACTAAACCCAGAGCGTCCGCGGCGATTAGTGACGATTTCGAACAAAGGAATGTTATATTCCATTCCAAGTCCTATCTCGGCAGCAATTGCGTCGGCAGTCGCAGAACTATCTCTCTCTTCAAAGCACCTTTGCCTCCAGGGTATGTATGCGAAATACTCTCGCATACCATCCCAATCTACTGACCAGTAGTGCCAATCCTTACCACATCGAGAATGTCATCTCTACAACATCTCGGAGACTCGGAATCCTGAACAGAGTGCGTAGGTTTTTCATGCCCAACCAATTGTACCTTCTTTATACGGCTATGTTCGGTGGTGCATGGAATACTGCTCGCATCTCTGGGATGAATCCGCTCAATATATACTCGATGCCTTAGGCAGGTTGCAGAGGCGGGCTGTCCGTATTGTTAATGATGCAGACACCACCAGCATCGTAGAACCGCTGAAGCTACGAAGAAACATTGCCTCTTTTTTTATACTTAAGGTTAAGCGTTATGACCATAATCTCACCTGCTCTTAAGTGTCCATACGCCCCAAGTTGTTAGACACGCTAAACCTGTGGAGGAATTGGCTCTCAAGTGCAACTGCCGGAATACACCTATTGGTATTTGGCGGCAGGGTTACAACTTGAGGGTGGTAGCTAGCCAGGCGGGCATTAGAAAAAACCCTACCACCATGTTATGGGTTCCTCACGATGTTTTCCTTCACCGAAAGCTCAAGCTCATTGTAGGTGCTTGGATTCCAACTCACGTCCCTTGACGCGAAATCGTACATACTACCACTGAGCTATCATCGCTTCAATTGTGTTTTATCGTATGTACCACAGCGAGTGTTCTGAAGAGCTCTTCGATATAATGCCCTCCTCCCCGTTCCACTACAGAACCATGCGGGCGCAACTTTGGTGTCACAGCTTCACGGTGACTCCTATTGTATCGCATATTTAAAAAGTTTGCTGATTCCTTTTTTTGTCGTACCGTGGAGCTGTGGAACCGTCTTGCGGTCAGCGTGTTCCCACCCTCCTATGACATAGGGTGCTTCAAAAGAGGCGTGAAAAGGTATCTAAGCAGGCCAGCATGACAGCGGTGACTGATTGTGAATTTTAGAACGTTGAAGTTTGAAGTCCCCCAAAATCTTCAATTCGGAAATAGGGAACTGTTCCTACGCGTCATCTGTCGCCTGACTTAAGTACTCAAACAGCCGAGTTGTCTCTGCATCCCATTTGTAAGATCTATATGGGCACACGTAGATCCGGCTTTCACCGCTGAGATCCACGTGTACCCATAGGATGGAGAATGAGGGGTCCTCCATGAAGTGCAAACAGCGACAACATACATCCGACCGTACATACACACAGATCCCAGCTTTAGCTTGGAGGTTTTCTTCGAGCTGATAGCCAGGATAGTATAGATAAGATGTATCGGCCGGGCGGTGGATATGTCTCCGTCAGAACAAGTAAGACAGGCCGGGCCGTCTTTTAAGTTGATGTGGAGTTCGCGGATATTAGCAAACTTCACTGTGATGGCAGCGACAGGGCTGTGCACCGCTGTGGTCCTTGCTTTATTTTTCTTTGGCTCTATCATGGGAAGTAATTTTCAAAACAGTAGGAATGTAGAAGGCGTGAATTTTAACCGAGACATAAAGTTGTTAGACTCAACCACTCCCTAGATGCACTGATCCGACAGACGGAAGGGCCCCATACCCTCCCGGAATAGCTAGCTGGGTCCCCATTCCGGTCACCAACCGGCACGACGAAACTATCCAAGATTATACGCGCTATCCAATATTAGCGCTGCAATGGTTCTGCTCCCAGTCCTGTAGCCTAAAGCTGAAACAGGCACCTTTTTGACCCCATGCAAAACTTTTTCAACTTTGTTTTATAATAGTATTTTGGAGATATTATATGCAGAAATTTCATGAGAGATCCTGGGCTATTCCGCTTTCATATTGTTTATTCATATGTGTTGTATTTCTCCGTATTTAGGATAGTGTTATTTTAATTTCACCAATTTGAACCTCTTAATTTCGAGGCTCTAGTGAGAAGTCTAGTTAGCTTATAGGAATATCCAGCCTTAGTTATGTTTCGAATAAAATTGTAATCCTTTCTATGAGAAAATATCCCAGTTAAGAATTATGTACGAAACGACTATATGGATTAATATAAAAGTGCAACAAAAGTACCTTTACAGTTATTATTCAATATTGCTATGTAAATATAAATTATATAATTAGATTAACACTTTTTAATAGGTAATATTTTGCAGAATATAGGTTGGTTATTATGCATAAGTAATATAGATTGGAAATAAAAGCATAAAACATGAATTCTGAAATGTACCAATAACTTCCTGGTCAGTTTTGATAAAGGGACCATTACTTTGGTAGGATATTAAAATTACCATAACTTTCTACACACTTGATAATGGCAGTATAATTTTCAACAACACACTAAGAAAATAAGGAAGAAACATAAAAGAATATATTATAATAAGGTATCATTTCATTCGAGAAAAACAATTAGTACACTTAGCACACAAATAAATACAGAAGTCTAAAGACAACTATAAAATGACTAAAGTTCTAATTTTGAACTATTTACAGTAAACAGTAAAGTAGATAGAATTATATAACAATTACACATGTAGGTTATAATAAAAGAAAAAATCATAATAAGTTTTATCTTTTATTATGAATACAATTATAGAACAATAACTTGTTGTTTGGCTTGCTGTTTGGCCTTTAGACGAACTTGTGCAGCGATTCTGTCAAGGTCACGCCTACCCTGGGTGGTGAGGATACGGCCACCATCCTGAATCTTTTCCACCAACTTCAAAGCTTCAAGAGCTTGCAGAGCTTTACGGGCAATACTTCCTGAAGATCTGAAATAAAGAATTCAGTATTTTGTATAAATTGCAAATTAGATTTACTTAACATATATGTTGTAAAACAGACCATTATTATAATCAAATAATATATATAAGAGATAATTCTGAAGACCATATACAAACCCTAAAAAATTGCGATGCCAGACCCAGTAATATTTTTTAAGACGTATTCAAATCAAAATATTTTGCGAAACAATATTTTTGGATTAGGAGCCTTAAAGATCATTTTTCCACTCTAATGAGGAGCTAGAGACATAATGATGTCGGTTAAAATTTTACTATTAACAAAGTGCATGTGTACTGTGACATAAATAATTATTAAGAGACTATAGGGCCCTATTCACACATACCACAACCACACAATATCGACGCATGGTCAAGCAGTGGTTACGTGTGAATAGTGTATCCTACAAAATGTGGATGCGGTTGAGTTTTCGTTAGTTGTTACAAGGTGGTTGAGACGATGCAATGATGAGACGGGAGGGAGCAGGCATGCATGCGAGAACTCGCGCGAGGTGTCGTTGCGTTGACGCACCGTTGTGCTTGCGATGTGGCCGGCCGCTAATTCGCGATGTCGTTGATGGGTGCGGTATAGTCGATCACCCACATGGTTGCGTTCAACGGCAAAATGTGGTCAATGTGAATGAAACTATTATTTTTTATACAAAGTAGTTCCCCACCATGTGTTTTTGTTGTGGTGTGGTTGTGGTACATGTGAATAGACCCTAATGGCGCTTTTAACAGCACATACCTTATTCTTCCCTACATATGAAAGTAATATTTTTTTTATATTTATTATAGCATCTGCTTATGTAAGCAATTTCAGCAATGTCAAGTGTTAAGTCAAGTAGTATGTAGCTTAGACGTAAAATATCTTTACAAGAATATGGAATCTGACAAAGTTTTCAGGACAATTTTCAAAATATGATGCAAGTCAGTGGTAAAGAAATTACATTAAAAACTCATATTTTTGAAAATAGCACATTACCAATTGAGGAAGAGATTAATATTAAATTTGGTCAAGTACATCAATATTTTAGTTGATGTAAGCTAAGATCATTTTAGTACTGATAGTAACCTAAAATGACTTTTACAAATTGATCATTAGAAGCATAAAACTCTACTAAGCAAAATAAGGTTGTATATGTAATAAAAATCATAAGTTACAAATTATGTTGTTTGCTAAACTCTGAAATAGGTTATAAGAAAGGGAAACACAATAATCACATTATGTACATAGAAAATAAATAGTGGAAGTAAAAAGCACCTGCAGAAGTGAGAGGGTGTGACACCATTGCGCTTACGGCCACCAAAAATCTTGGTGACAGTCTTAACTCCAACAGGAGAACGGATGTAGATATGACGCAGAATAGCAGCACAGCGTACATAGAACCAGTCAGGGTCATAGGGGGCCAGTTCCTTGAAACGAGCAGTTTTAACCAGGTCCATGTGATCTGGAACTTTTACTTTGCCGATCCTGGAACAGAAAAATGTCTCTTTTAATTTCATACACATAAACAAAGTAAATACCATATACCCATGCCTACTATAATAGTTTGTCCAAACTTAATAGCAGATGCATCAGAAAATTCGACATGTATGAAATATAGGTACTTATGTTGAGAAAAAGCATGCACCAAATGTGGGAGCTCTAAATACATTGAGCTAGTCAGTAATAAACGAAATATTTCTTTGTAGTATATTTTTTTTATTAAAGCTAAGCATTATGGTCATAATCTCATCTGATCTTAAGTGACGATATGGCCCAAGTTGGTAGACACGCTAAGCCTGTAGAGGGACTGGCTCTCAAGTGCAACTGCTAGAACATTCCTATTGATATTTGGCAGCAGATTTTCAACTTGAGGGTAGTAGCTATCCAGACAGGCATCAGAAAAAACCTTACCACCATGCTATGTTTTCCTCACGAGGTTTTCATTCACCGAAAGCTCAAGCTCAGTTTAGGTGTTTAGATTCAAACTCACTGCACATGCACATGCAGCATTCCTACACACTACCACTGAGCTATCATCACTCTTCAACCATTGCTGTAGCAACACCAACGAATTTTTACTGCAGTGTTGTTAATACATAAGTACCAAAAAATATATATTTGTATAAATATATGGGATATATTCTATAAAATAAAACTGAAATACTAGTAATGATGTCATTAAAAGTACACAAATATTTTGTTTATATTCTCATATTTACTATTAGTGCATATTAGTGACATATATTAAATATTATTTTATGAAGTTCTAAACAACGACTATGCATCATAAGGAATTGTTATCAAACTTACTTTTTCAAGTGAGCGGCAACAGTTTTGACAATTTTGTCTTGTTCAACATCCTTGACTGTGACGGAACTCATCTGTAACATAAAGAAAACATTACTTTATTTTAAGAGCTACTACTTTATTTTCTTCTTTATTTAATGGCCACATGTATGCTCACACAATTTTGCAAATGTCACATAGGTGGAACCATAAACAATGGAGTTTGTATCACACAATTAATTTTTCTCTTTAAATTATATCCAAACCAGGCTATTCACTAACAAATAGACAACACAATCAATACATGCAAACTCCATATAAAATACATTGTTTGGTTACAAGTATACACCACAGAATGACACTAAAATTTTAAAGTTTAATTTTATTAATCCTAATAAAACTTGACAAGCTTTCTACAACTAAGTAATTATCCATAACAAGAGTTAAGAGGCACATAATGTTAATAGAACGAGGAATACAGGGAGGTAAAACATTATAAAGAGAAAAACTGTTCCTGGCAAAATTAAAAAATATGTAGTCAGGGTATCCATCTTCTAAGCCACTTTCACATAGAGAGTAATCCCTAATATTAACTATGTTTTATTACTAGTCATAAATCATACTATATATTTATTATATTAACCAGAAAATTAGCTATAAATTCGCACTAAACTTTACATAAAATATATAATTATAATCAGATTTTAGTTTTTTCCACAAAGTCCTAACTAGTATATATAAAACCAACAAAACATTTTTTTTTACAAATCACAAAAATATAAAAATATGAAACGTCCTATTTTTGAGGTATTTGTTAAATATTGTTAAAACTTAGCATTATATACGAAATAACCCGAGTAAGTGAGG
Source organism: Actias luna (assembly GCA_039707435.1). Classification (NCBI taxonomy): domain Eukaryota; kingdom Metazoa; phylum Arthropoda; class Insecta; order Lepidoptera; family Saturniidae; genus Actias; species Actias luna. The sequence continues at coordinate 6,037,048 of JAZHAC010000002.1, read as the reverse complement.
TTATGTTACAATTTAGAAAACTATGTAAACTATGGTGTTAAACATTAATAAAAGGAAACAGTAATCAATAAATGAAAAATTCAGGAGCATAATTAGAATTTTGTATTTGAAACCGCAATCTAATAACATCGATCTGCAATAAACGAACTGACATTTTCTGATCACTCGGAAGATTATGTTGCACCAAAAGTTTTATATAGAACATGTAATATGCTTCGCGTAAAAGACAATATTAAATATACCTTTTATAACAACTAATGTTAAGCAATCAGTAGATAAATAGCGCTTTTATTTATTATAAACCATGTGGCTTCTCAAAAATACGCACCTTGCCTTGTGTTGGCAACCGGAAGAAAGAATTAAATAAAGTATGGTAGGGTTATCATTTACAAAAATGTATAATACTACTACATTAAAGCTTTTAAACAAAATAAGTAAAGTTTATAAGATTATCATTATTGTATATCTTAATATTACTGTTTAGAATAAAAAAACAGAAAGATAAAATCAGTCTATCTTAATAAAATGCTATAAAAGTGTAGTAAAAACAATAAAATTGTAACACGGTTATTAATACCAAACTTCGAAATGAAAGTTATAGTAGACATTAAATAGTTTAATATTTATTTTACATTTATTAAACATTTTTTACAAACAACATAATAACTTCTTTTGGATGGAAATGGAAATGATTACCCCAATCGTATTTAAATAGTATAAGAAAAATATCTATTGTCTGTAAAAAACTTTTAGAAATTGTTTATGATAGGGTTATGTGTCAAAATAAAAATTGGAAAATGGCCGCGAAACAAAATTCCATTGTCCAAGACGGTAATTTACAAATAATGAACTTTTATAAGTCCAGATACGTCTGTTGTGTGTCCGATGCAAAACTATAATTGTTTCTTAATTATATTCTAAGTTTTCAATGGTTAAAATGAATTCGGGATATATGGTTTCAGATCAGTCTACGCTTGATGATATTCCTTTGACGTCCTTAGAAGAAAGCCTTTTTAGCTCAGAAAAACTCGACCGAACTTCGCCGGAACTATGGCCTGAGCAAAGTAATACTTTAAATATAACTTTTATAACAATTGTTACTTCATATAGATGGTTACGATTTTACTAAATATTTTTTCAAATGTCGCGCTATTATGTATTTTTGATGTTGTCATTCTGTTCTCTATAATTTTGGTTGAGAGTTTCGGTTAATAACGATCCATTTTTAAACTTGTAGTTTACAATGAGTAACGATAATATTAATATAGTGATAACTGATAACACGTCTCGATGTTCATCTGATTCGTTAACAGTTCCTGGAGTATCTGAGTATGCACCTCTTCCGAATAGTAACCAATCTCCGCCGTCTTGGGATCGGGGCCCCACTAAAGAAGATTACAACTACATGCAACGTAAGTTTCCAATTCTTCATAAACCTTATGTCAAATTTATAAATCAGTAAATATAGTTGGTCCCTTTTAATAGCGTCTTCAGTTCAATATGGTCAATCTAGTACATTCAAATCTTAAAGCAATAATGCTAGACAACTCGAATATTGATGATGTATAAATAGACCAGTCTACCTAATACTGTTCGACAATGCAGTTTAAAGTGTTATATTATTCTCATTATCCTCTTTTTTTTTAATACAAAAGATTTAAATAGCTTGACATATTTATCCCTCACAAGTGATTTCCTTACAGAATTAGGCACACTATCAACAAGCGGTCTTGTTATGGAAGTAAAAAAGCTTCATGATCTTGCATATCAGCTTGGACTTGAGGAGGCAAAAGAAATGACAAGAGGGAAATATTTAAATATTTTCATTTCTAGAAGACAACGGCTGTGATATATTTAGGTTTAGGCTTATAGTTTATATATTTATTAGGTACTTTCTGTGTAATTTAGTTAGTTGTTTTTAAATTATGAAATTATAAGAAAATTTGGCCTTTTTAAATTTGTTTAATTGTAAAATAAATAAACCATTTGTTTAATTTAATTGAGTTATCATTACATCAAATTATAAATTAGTGTGGCTGGAAAAGGTCATTGACTAACATTAAATGTTTTCCTAATCTTTCCACTGTCAATATAGTCTGAACCACAATACCAATTGTTATAAATTTAAGTTTAAGTCATAACATAAATGATTTTACATGACACTAATCTATCATTACCGCATTACTAATATTATGGAAATAAATAAAAGAGAATAAACATAAACTGAATACAGTTTCGGAGTATATTTCCACAGAAAAGTAATCAATAATAAGTCTAATTAACAATATTAAATCAGTGATTTCTTTATAATAAGATGATCAAAATTAATGGCATGCACAAAATTTATTGGATCTCTCACTAGAAATAATTTTTATTGATATATACTAACATTCTATGAAATATTTGTGATATTTCGCTGTTAGATACAAAACCAAACCATTTTTTTTATTATATAAGCACAGCAAGATGATAACACTGCCTGATGTGAGTCAATCTTAACAGTAGTGTTATCTTAAACTAGTTATCTTAAACAGTAGTGACTACTTATATATTAGAAATTAATTGACAACTACCTCTTTCATGCTGGCGTGCAGATTAAAAGTATCAGCATTCTGAGTATGTTCCTATGTGTATATTTTAAATTACCACCATTGTTTAATAGGTTATTGGTATAGGTATACGTTACTTTTACTCTACTTTGGAAGTAGTATAGAAGTTGATTTTCTTGGAGCTTTCATTGGAAATTGTAAATAAGTGTTTACATCCTATGCTTACAATGAATATTACAGATTCCAAAATAATGTGCAACATTGTTTCGTCATAAATGTGTGAAATCCATTGTTTTAATTACTAAAACATCTTTGGTTCTTGGTAGTCTATCAGTGACATTTAAATACCTGTCTAGTCCAAACCTAGTGAAATTGCTAGCTAATATGGATTTTATTATGGAAAAAATAGAAGTATGTGTATAGTCATGTGTATTTAGATTTGTTATTATAGATTTCTGCCCAAAGTCTGGAACCATGTTCATAAATTTACCAATGTATTTTAAAGAAAACGTGAATAAGTCAAATGATAAATTTATAAAAAGTAAATGTAATTTATGACTATTACTTGGATACTACATTAAAAGTCATGTTATAATTTAGTAATTAAACATTTTAAAAGAAGTGCGAATTCATAACAAAAATATATTATAGAATTTCCATAATTATAAAATTATTCTATGTCAATTTATCGAAATGTCACTCATGTTCTAATGGTGGTTTTATCAATTTTAAAGATTGTTTTATATTTTTATTTTTCACATTTTGGTTGATAGTACTTTTAAGTAGGTACTTAAATACTTATATTTTAACAAATTTGGCAACGAATTTTAAAAACGCCTATATAAAATAATGCACCGAAATTAAATGTGTGATTACTCTTCTTAACAAAGTTGGCTAAATGAAGCAAAAATGTAGAGATACTTAATAAGTATTGTTATCTGCGAATGACAATGAAGTGGAGTAGGTATGTAATATTTGGGGCTACAAACGATAAGTAATTTTACTAAATGTTATAAATCCAGCATTCGTTTTTTTAGTTTAAGAAACGTTAAAAGAAGTCATTGAGAACAAGACCCACAATATTTCACCTTTTTCTTAAGCTGTGCCTGCAACTTCGTTTAGAATTGAAAATTATTTAACTAATTTGTAGCCGATGTTACTCAGGGATAATATAGCAATCAAACGGTGAAAGAATTTTTGAAATAGGTCCTTTAGATTTTGAGTTCATTCGCTACAAACAACAATACAAATCATTCCTCCTCATAATATTAGTGTAAGTATAAAAATAAGGACTCTTTAACTATAAGAGAAAAAAGATCAGTCTACACAAAACCAACACACCTATTTGTATTTCACGTTTCTGATTGAAATGTCCTGAATACGCGGTATTTGTCCCACTGAACTTTTGGCTGTATTAAATACTAAACATGTAGTATTTGACTTTTTGAAGTGAAAACTTCTGTAGCAACATTGATTTGAGACTCGATGAAACGAAAAAGGTACAGTAAAACAGACAAGCATATATAGGATATAATGTGCAAGAGAATGAGATAACAAGTACTAGTGTTCCGCACAGGGTCCGAGCGTTAGGTACGTGTTAGAATGTGTGTATCGTGTGTAAACTGCGCACATGATAATTTTTAGGATAAGAAATATAAAAAGAGGTCTTCGATTGCGTGACCTCCAATATTACACTTGTCCTAAGTGTAGGATTTAAAAAAATTGCTTTGTGAAAAAGGCGTATCTCATGAAATCTGCATATATTTCATATTTCTAGTTTAGGCGTCCTGAAAACTATTAGCGCGCTGAGCTATAACATTCTATAGGGGTTAGGCTTCATATTGGAGAGCGAAGAATTATTGATAAGAAATCTATAAGACTAATCATGTCTCGCTAGGTAGGACTTTTATAACATGCAACATTAAGTTGTTTATTATTCAATACTGTGAAATTAAAAATTACGATATAGGCTTTTATTAACATAAAATTGTCATATAAGTTAATAGTATGCCAGTTTACAAATTAGCTTCCCTCTGCGTTTACATTTATATGCGACTATATAATAAATAAAATATTATTTCTACTTGGTAGGGTTTAAAACCTATCTATAAACCTTATTTTTAAAGTACTCTTGGGTTTTGCTATGAATGTTCTTGTCGGTTCTATATCTCGGTAATGATATTCAAGTTTATATTTTTGTATTATCTGAAAAATAAACGAGTATATTAATTCATTACTATGCTTATTCTATCGTTAAAAAATATATTACCTCAGAAATTGAAATATAATTAGGATATTAACATCTTAATACATAGGCTGTTAATACCTTGATTGTTAAAAGTGAAATCATAGTTTCGGCAATATTTTGTCCTAAGCAGTTTCTAGCTCCGTAACCAAAGGGTATCGAAGCGAATGCGTGATAATCCTTGGCTTCTGGTCTCAACCATCTTTCTGGAAAGAAACTGGCGGCATCGTCATAATTACTTTCTTTCGATGAGGCGTCTTGTGTCGCCATTATGATGAGGGTGCCACGTGGTATACTGAAATATGGAATGTTAATAAAAAGTTACTTTACAAATAATATTTGTACTGTTAGGCAAAAATGCTAAAAACTGCATATGACCTAAAAAGTAGTAAATTCTGTAAACTATTTAGTTGCAACTAAATACAATTACCGAGTACTAAGCATTTTATTAAATAGAAAACATTTTTATAAATAAATTCGATGTCTGTTCCGGTTAGAACTATGTTTACGAGCATCATCCGAAATTAGGGGTAGGTCATTTGTAAGAGATCCAAGCTGTGTCCGGGACTTCGTTCGCGTTGAACTAAAATATATTAAATAATTTTTTGCACTATTTTGTTACTTTTTTACAATACAACCCTGTTCCTATTGGAGGTAGCGTGATGTTAAATAACCTAAAGCCTTCCTCAATAATTGCTTTATCAAATACAAAAATAATTTATAAAATCCGACTGATAGTTCGTAATATGTGCGCGTTCAAACAAACAAAACTTTATAATATTAATAAAGATTAACATTGGCAAAACTGCCAACAGCAGAAGTTATATGTACAAATCTATATATGATCAGACGAATGTTTCCATAAAGTATGGCCATTTGGAATTTTATCACAATTTATTAAGTATTTACATACTTATATCTATCCAAAGTAATATTTTTAGGAAGAATCCTTGTTAGGACGGGTATTGGTGGCACCAATCTGTAAAAAATGAGATCATTTAGACAGAATATAAATAATCATTAACAAATATTTTATTATTTATATAATATTTCTTACCTTAATGTTTCTTTCAGACATGCTTGAAGATAAGGCGTTTCATCCTTAATTTTAGACAAATTTTGTATGTTTACATCAGGATAGACTTTCAGTATTTCATGAAACAGCAATTTTTGAGTTCGTTGATATTTTGAGAGAAAGTATAGTAAAAACGCCATAGATGACGTAATCTGAGAATCAAATTAATACATAGAGTATAGGTTTAATGAGTGGCTAATAAAACAACAAATTAATTGAAAAAGCAACAAAAGGTAACAACGAAAAGGTAAAGAATGGTAGTATATTTTTTACGCCGCGATAATATGGTTTACATACTTCGAATAATATAAATTATACTATTCGAATTACCGTATTCACTCCAATGAGAAGCATATCCATGATAATAGTGGCGATATCTTCAGGATTCATTTTCTCTTGCCCCAATATCATTGAATTGATTAAGATATTTCTATGCCCTAGTAAAAAAACGATATTATTTATAATAGAATGCTTTTTTATTTATTGATAAGCAAAACTTGATTGTACAAACAAAGCTTATAGACCCCAGAAATGTATTTATCTAATACATATTAAAAATTGGTCTAAATTAAATGATAATCGTGTTTTATCGAAACAAACCTTACCTTACATCACAGATATAAAAAAAACCTTAATAAATACGATTATATTGCGAAGACATTGCGAAATTTTTATGCTGAACTATAATTAGTAGATATAATATTAGATTTTTAGTTACTTATTGAAAACCTCAAGATTTGCCCTTTTTTTGTCTATACTAATATTATAAAGAGGAAAAATGTGTACTTTTATTTGTTAACGAAAGAATTCAAAAACTACTGGACCTATTTCAAAAATTCTTTCAATATTACAAATCTGTATTATCCCTGAGGAACATAAACTATTAATTCGTTAAATAATTTTCAGTTCAGCGAAAGAAGTCGCAGGCACAGCTATTAGCCATAAAATTATTAGAATACGAGGAATGTATTATATTAATATGATTAACTTACTCATAGATTCCTCAGAATCCTTAGATGTGTAAGAAATTGCTTGTTCGGCCTCTAAAACATGTTTACCGATTAGGCTGAAAAAGAAGATGCGATTTATTAAAAAAGAAATATAGGAAAGTCATGTATATTAATAAAAATAAACATTATTAGAATAAAATATTTTTTAAATATCGTGAGAATACAGAATTATTGAGAAAAGGATAAACTACAACGACAGTAGTCTTTTAGTGTAAGATGCTGGTAAGTATGAAAAAGAAAAGAACGTCAAGCACTATTCTTTCAATGTCTTTCTTCTCTTTCTCAATCTTTTGAAGCGATAATAGCTCAGTGGTAGTGTGTACGACTTTGCGTCAAGGGACGTGAGTTCGAATCCAACCACCTAACAATGAGCTTGAGCTTTCGGTGAAGGAGAACATCGTGAGACACCATAGCATGGTGGTAGGTCTTTTTCTGAAGACCCCTGGCTAGCTACCACCCTCAAGTTGAAAATCGGCTGCCAAATACCAATAGGTGTGGAACGGCCGTTGCACTTGAGAGCCAGTTCCTCCACAGGTTTAGCGTGTCTACCAACTAAGGCCGTATCGTCACTTAAGATCAGGTGAGATTATGGCCATTACGCTAAACATTAACTATAAAAAAATATGTTAAGCAGTGGAAAATTTTACTTACTTATCCAGGTTATCGCAGTATTTGACTAGGGAATTCCATGCCGGAGTCGGGAAGAACTTCCACCAGTGCAGGCCTGATTCACATTTAATGATCGCATCCGTTGCTTTCTCCAGACTGTGATACATCCACGACATGTCACACTGGCTGTATACTAATTCTGTATCTATCATATTAAACTTCTTCGAAAATAAAACTAATCCTGTAAAATATGCGTGCAGAATTTTTAGTACGATCAGTTAAGTTATCTATCAAAACTTTCCAGACAATAATCGTTTTTAAAAGATTGATACAAACCCATACAATCAAATGCCCATTTATGAAGCTCTTTGTACAAATCCTTCGTAACTTCGTCTTGATAATTCCTAATGTTGTATATTTTCTGAGTAAACGAGTCACATACATCGTTAATCCCTTGGATGTGATAAGCTATAGAACTATGCAATGGAGCATATACCAAGGATCGCTGACGACTCCATTCTTGACCATGACTACAAAACATTTTAGAACTATGATAAATCTTAGTTACAAAAAATGGTGAAAGTATTTGAGTTACACGTGCTACGATCAAGGAAACATCCATTACACTTACGTTTTGAATACAAAATACAAGTGTCAATGGCAATTGGCCTATCTAGGATTCTTTCCCATGAACGCTCGAAAAGTAATAGCCGATGAAGCTACAAAACCCAACTGTATGATATTACACTGAATACCGGAAGGAAGTGGATATGAATCATCAGTCCTCTATACACACCATATTATACGACTCTACTTAATTATTATATCTTAAAATTTCTATTGCTGAACATAGAACTCATTTGAAGTGCACCATTGTAACTCTCTATGTGAAAGTAGTTTTCTATATTAATTGAAATTATATTAGACTGAACCTATATTAATATCAAAGTAAAAAAAAATATAATTCTGATCATACTTATTTAAAAGAGCCTTATACAGTAGAACGTCGTTGAGTCGATCCTCGATAAGGTAAAACCTCCAAAACTAGAAAAAAATTTTTGTTCCCTTCCCTTCAAACACCAATACCTCCATTACTCGAAATCTCAACCCTCTATTAGTCAAAATAATCAGTGAGTCCCTCCAAGCCATTTTAGTACATATTTTCCCTCCTTAATTCGAAAAATTAAAATTTACCTCTGTATCTCGAACAATGCAATGTTTTATTTTACAACCTTTACAACTCGATTCTTTGAGACTTATTACCTCTATAGTTCGAAGAAGAATAAGTTACCGACTTTAAGAATTCGCCAACAGTGTAAATACACCATTGTTTCTTAGAAAGCAATTTAGGAGTATACAATGAATAGAACTACCACGAATTTATGACTGAATACTTTACGGATTTTTATACAGCAAACCAACAACTCTGAAGAACAACAATTTCCTGCTCTTTATACCTTAGACAATCCTATAGATAGACAACAACCGAATTATCTAAAGCAAAAACAGGATCTGTAGTTAAGTTTTAAGGATGTTTTGAAATATTGATTTATATTAAATAAAAATATGTGTGTCACAGCTGCAACTTGAATTTTTATTTATTTAACCTCTCTAACTCAAAATGTATAAGTATGAATGTCAACCTCTTTATGTCTGTACTGTATATAATAATAACAAAACTAACATAGTAAATATCCCTCCGAAAGTATGATTTCTGTGTTCCAACCGGTATTTCTCTAGCGAGTCCAAGGTGGATCTAACTGGATAATCACCTTCCATAGTATACACCTTCTGGATATGTTCAGGGTGGTTGATCAGCACTATATCATTCCCCACGGGACTGATAAAACGGACCACTGGTCCATATTCATCAAAAAGCGCTGAGAGATTTTTTAATGGTTTCTTCGAGTTTACGTAAGTACCTCAAATAGTATGAAAATTTGTTTCGTTATGAACTTATAAAACTGTAAATATCTATGATTAATTCATTCTAAGGTCCTGGACAAACTCAAAGGCAGAATAAACTAGAGTCAGGCTAAATACAGGCATAGTAAATGATACTAAGAAGCTCTATATTTCATATTATATATTAAATGAAATATGCAAATTTAAAGATTTCTGTTGAGGGTATACAAAACAGTATAAACTGCTTCTAATATATATAAGCTAATTCAGCCTTGTACGCTGCAAACTCAGTTTTACCTTTGAATAAAGATTGTGTGCCAAGCTAATTATGATATGTGGACCCTATATGAGTTAGAGATGGCACTGATCCTATGATTAACTTCAACAAAGTATACAAAAATAATAATCTATAAAGTTATATAGGCAATACTCACCTATGTTCAGTCCAAGTGTTAAAGCACCAGCAGTAACGTGCGTACCGACCTCTGTAAGATACTGGCGAAAACTTGATAGATATTTTAATGACTTGGGACCCGGAACATCGTTAAAGGACAAAACAACAGGTTCTTTATTAGTCAACACCATAGGAACTACTTTTTCAGTGGGAAATATCTCGCCAATAACAGGTTCATCAGGAGTCTGTGGTACCGAAGCTTCATCAAATCTTTTAGGTTCGTTTATGCCAACTTTTTGAGACTTAGTTGTTTGAGATGTGGCTCGCTCCACTCTAAAACATCTTATATGGCTCGAGACAAGTCCTATTTTTGATCGAAACTGTACATGTAGAAATTGTTTTGATAACATGGCAACTTATTATCGAATATTGTCCCAAAAGTACGAAGCAAGATATTACAATTTACTTGAATATATGATGTTCTTACAAAATGACATAATAATAAAATAATTGAATAATGGAATAATTTTGAATTTTGTTTTTATCTGTAATAAGAAGTATTTAATCGTTTTATCGGAGCTGTAAAGAGTACTAGAGATCTCTGCACATATCATTTGTGGTTTCAAATTTGGGGGATAAGCCAAAATCGCTACGCCTTACAAGTAGGTTTGCGATCACAGTTTGACATTTAAAACATTAGTTTAAATACAACATATAAAAAGACGCAATGATGGAAGACCTACCATAAACTCAACCAACCTAGTGAATGTTACACGTGATATATGTTAGGTAGCTACCCAAAATTCAGCAATTATTTTGAGTTATGTTATGATGCTACTTAAAACAATTTTGTAAACATATTCAGCGTGGTTTGAAATATTATATCTTTGTATTTTCTCTATGTTATAGCTACTACATAAAACTTTAAGATATATTTTTGGCACTCTGAAATTGTGATCCTGTATTTGTTTACAGAAAATGAAAAAAAGCCTCCCAAGTTGGAAGCTGGTAACATAATATTTCACGTTGCTACATGATTTTAACTAATTTATTACTGGCTTCTGCTTTTAATTATTTTGATACCTATGAAAATATTCGCGTTTTGTAAATGTGAGCTGTTAATAATTTAAATTTAATTATTAATTGTACAATATACCGTCAATTACAGGTTAAAAATATGTTAAGATAATCAAATTGATTTTATGTTATTAAAGGGTGATCAATGTAAAAATTGTTAGGGTTTTTAAAAGCACAATAATTATAGTGTTATCGTTCATTGATTTACAAACTTATAAAATCTTCTAATTTATGATATGATTTGAGATACTGAATTAGTTTTTTTGTACTTTTTAAAAATCGTATAGAAATAATAATGAAGTCTATAGTCATAGTATAATTCGGTGGAATAATCATGGGTGCCAGATGGGTGCTCTAATGCTATCAAAAATGTCAAAATAAATGACAATGAACGAATGTAGTAGATGGCGGGAGTGATCTTCAGTGATATAAGTGTCGTATTAGATCTTAAATTTTAGTATTAATTTTTAGAATAGTTATTACAATGACTAGGTAAGCTTAAATTTTCTTAAGGGAGAAGTTATCGTGTATTTATTCTGTGCTATATCAAAAAGTGACAAATGGAAGTGTTGAGTTCGTTCAATACTTGAATTATTCTATAAAATAGATCACGTTTGCCTTTTCAGAGCTAAAATAGAATTGGGTGATGTGACACCGCATAATATCAAGCAATTGAAGAAATTAAATACAGTAGTGTTTCCCGTGTCATATAATGATAAATTCTATAAAGATGTGTTGGAGGCTGGGGAACTCGCGAAATTAGCTTATTACAATGATATCGTTGTGGGAGCAGTATGCTGCAGGATAGACACGTCCGAGAACTCACGGAGACTGTATATTATGACTCTCGGGTGTTTGTACCCCTACAGAAGACTCGGTATCGGCTCTATGATGGTGGAACATGTGCTCAATTATGTTGAACAGGACGGCAACTTTGATAGCATTTTCTTGTGAGTATTGTGTATATTTCGTTAAATAAAAACTAAGTTTTGGAGTACAAATAGCTAGGTTAATATAGCAGGTACCTATTTATAGATTGAAGGTTATATTTGTAAGTTTGAAAGTATGTAATAAATATTTTGTCTTTGCTATCAATGTATTTATATTTCAATTGTTTGTTTATCTGTTATTATTTGCATATGAAATCAAAGAGTACAAAATAATTTTAGGATGCTTTCATCTTCATGTCAATATTACAAGTTTAAAAGAGTGCTCCTGCTTACTGTAAAGATAAAGAAAAACAAGCATAAGCATGATTTTCTTGGCCTGGTAGCTCTCGTCTGTTATCTGGAAATAATATACATCCAAAATATGCTAATATAGTTCCATTTGCAATAATAAAGCATTTTTGGTTGTTTAATTATGTTTAATAACAATATAACACCTATCTCTTTTACAGTCCATTAATCATGTTTTTAATTCTAGGTTTAAAGTCAAATTTTATTTCAAACTAACTGACCCGACAGATGTCCTGTCTTAACTATGAACATTGCATTAGAATTGGTATAATGAATAAAAAACAATATTATTCAAAAATATAGCATAAGTACTATTGTAATGCTCTATGACAACTGACAGTTATGCAAAATAATATTGGCATTAAGGTTTATAATTTTTTTTAATGTTCCACTCAACTTCCTTAATTTTCCTTTTATAAGAACCTTGTCCTGTCATTAATTAACACAACAAAAATAAAATTTGTGAAATAGTTTCATCCGTTCACACATAATGCAATGACCAAGGAAAATTGAGATTCATTTTTATACATATATTTATGTTTATCTAGTTATGCTTATTAACAATAAAACACCCAGTACTTTTACAGTCTATTGATCATGTTTTTCATTCAATGTGTTTAGTAAAATTTTATTTCTTAGTAGAAGATCTTTACAGTTTGGTATATATAATGAATAATTTACTTTCAGACATGTGCAAGTTAACAATGAGGGGGCAATAGATTTCTATAAGAAGTTTGGTTTTGAAATTGTTGAAACAAAAGAACATTATTACAAGAGGATAGAGCCAGCAGATGCACATGTCTTGCAAAAAACTATCCGACAACCCCAAACAGTGCCAGTAGTGAATGGTACCATCTCTCATGCAAAGACTAATGGTCATGACACAAGTGCACAGCAAAACATTATGTTTTATTTGTAAACATAACTTTCTTGTGTATGAATAAAGCTAGTTTTACAACTCTTGAATACTATTGTAATACCTAGATTGGAACAACTCAATTTTTATTTTATTATGTTTGTAAAAAAAGTATTTCATAGGTTGAATGTGATAGACCTGGATGAATTTAAAGTGACATGATTGTATATTTATTACCTACTATCTTAGCCATTTGTTGTAATAACATAATTGTAAATGGTTAGCAGCTGGTTTTTTTAATACTTTGCTTCATGCCTGACAAAACAAAAATAATGTAATCCTAGTAAATTATTGTTACAATATAAAAATGATCTATGGTTTTACAGTGGCAACCTATAATAAATAAAATACAGTTTAAACTAACAGGGAACTTTTGTAAATCTGTAATTCAAAATTTTACATAGATCTATCATTATATAGACACACCTAATAATCTGCTTACAAATAAATGCTGATGGCACTAAATCAATTATTATAGCAAATGACATGTTTTAAATATCGAATTATGATGTCCAAACCTGTTTTAAATATTAATTTATTGTTCATTGATATTTTATCTAACAGTTGTATATAGTGATTATTATTATTTGTATATACACAACATGGTCCACTTGCCTTAGTGCAATGTCTACAATTTATTTTGAGAAATATATACCTGTTGAACATTTTACATGCACAGGGGATAAACTTTTTAAATGTGTGTTTGTTACACTTAACAATAGAAAATTGCTGACAAAAACACAGGTGATAAGAAAAAACAATGGTGTGTGCTTAAGACTACATGATAAAAGTGAAACATCACTATATCTTCCTTAGTCGCTTTATGCTGACTTTACCTGAATGAGCTTCACCCGGAAAGGTGCGGATCAACATTTCAAAGCTCTCCCAAAAAGAAATTTTACTAAAAGGTGTTATATCATTGAGTAGTTCTAATCTAGATAAAACTTATGAACATAAAGTACTTTGTGTAATATTGATTTTAAGCTATCTTAACAGATGTGTTGTAATCAATAAGTTGTGGTTGTGGACACTCAAGGTCATAAGAGTAGTTGATATGACTGATCTTACATTGCAGTATCAAATCCTAATGTTGTACAGAACTTCTTCTATGTTGTAATAATATATGTAAAATGTGTTTTTGAAAAATTAATATTTGTAACTTAATTATCTTTATCCTAGTATTTCTTATCTCATATCATTTTGACTCTCATTAAACAAAGATAAAAACTTCGTTTCTAAATCAATAATGCGTGCATTAGCTCTAGACATTTTTGTAACTTAATAGGATTCAAAATTATTGGCTTATTTTTTATTCAAATGTAAAAAGAAATAGAACAAAGTTACCTTTTTTGGATTTAAATAATGAGATGTTAGTTAACACATGGGGGCTTATTTTAACTAAATTTATTAATTAATATACGGTAAATTTATGTTGCGGTAGGTTTTTCAAATTGCCTGTTGTAGAATATTTTTTGATGAAATTTTCTGGATATTACGTCTAAATAGAATTTATTTCCAAACATATGTCTAAGATTTGAAAAGTCAATTCATATATTTCCCTTGAACGGTGTATTGTGTCTATAAAACACTTGTTTACTATTAATGTCATGTTCACTTCAACTGTATCATTAATACTATAATAAATATGATTAACATTTTGTGATGTTTTTCTTTACATTTTAATTTTATTCACTGGTTCTGATCATTTATAAAAGTTATAAAAAATTTCAGAATGGTTTCAGTTTCAATGAATTTTTTTATCATTAACACTAACGAATAAAGAAAGAATATAATGCATTAGCTGAAGCTAACTGTAGGGTGACGGAAAAGTCTACGGTGATCAGCTTGTAAAGTATTTTGGTGCTCTCTTGTGCCCTAATATTAGAAATAAGTTACCAAACATTAGGATATTTTAACATGTTATTGTGCGACTCTTTTATAATTTGCGTGTATCTGCTTTCGGCAGTTTAAGGTTATGCTATAATGTATGAATAAGGTACTGAAGCTGAATTGGATTTTTTTGTACCATCAAGTATTGAAAATATTTTTGTAAAATCTACATGAATCATAGAAACTAAAGAATAGGATGAAATGCCTTAAAGCGCAACCTAAATCGTAACTTTAACTATACAAGTATCCTACAAAATAAAAACCTTACGTTCATTTTTATGACTTGTTCATTTTTATGTTCATGACTTCGTTCGCGTAGACCGGAAATGAAGGTAACCGGAATTACTCTATTATATCAGCTATCTGCCAGTGGAAGTCCCGTCGAAATCGATCTAACCGTTTTGGCGATTAGCCAGAATAAGCGAAGCTCTGATTTTTTTTCTTTTACAAACAGTCACATCTTTTTATTTTTAGTCTGTTGTCAAAAATAAATTACCGGTACAAAAATCCCAATCCTAACTTATATTATAAATGTAAAAATATGTCTTGTTTGTGTCTTTGTTACGCTTTCACGTTTAAACCGCTGAATCTATTATGATAAATCTTGGTACAGAGATAGATGGACCCTGGAAGAGCCTATAAACTACTTTTTCTCCCAAAAAAAAACTCATAAGGTGTAGGGTGAGGAAAGAGGTAAACTTTATATGAAACTTTTTATTGCACCATACGATTTCCTTTAACCTTTTAAGAATAATTGTTTATAATTAATAATGAAAGTATGGAAATTTGGATTTTTTTCAAACTATTCTTTGAATGGGGTTTGTAAATATAGAGAAATCGTATTCTTGAAGCGAAAACTTGGCAGGTAGGCAGTTGGTAAATGGTAGAGATTAGCTTTAGCTAAGGGTTTTTGCAAATTCACATCTACCTGTATTTACCAACATCTTAAGTAAATAAATTAACAGCATTTCTTAAAAAATATTTCTGTAGCGATCGATATCTAGAAATAGTTGTCAAAATTAATATGCGGAGCGGAGCCACGAGTAAAAAACTTATACCTACATAATATGTTTAAGAAAAAGTTAATGCAAAATACTTACCGCCTAGTATTTTGTATTACGGTAATTTTTATTGATAAGGAAAAAACGAATAAGTTTTCATAAATTTATTGAAACAGTACATTTACAATATTGCCACAATGACTAGGTTGTTACGTGGTTAGTACAAATTACATGGACAACTATTTGTATAATAGTTTCGATTGTATTTTTATAAGGCCTAGTTGTAGTTTAGTATGAATACAAACAAATAAGTTAGATCACACACGCACACATAATATTAAATATATGTATGTACCAAATTTTAATTACTGACTATTCTATAAAAATATAATATTTAACTACATTCTAATAATTTAATTTACACGAAAGATCTATTTCAATTTATTTATATATAGATACATATTTAATTTTTAACTTCGATTTCAATACTGATAGTTACGTTATTAGTTTTCAATGATTCCAGTACACTATCACAGACATGAAATATTTTATTTAAATAGTAAAAATATGCGGTGTACGGAGAGTTCATTGGCCACCGTGCATACACTACGTAGTTTTATCCAACAAAATTGTTTGAAATTTTTTTATTCGCCGTTTTCAAATTATTGCACATCTTGTTTGATAATTTCATTGAACTCTCAAACGCAGTCGTTTTTAACATATTAAGTTTTTGCATTGTTATAGCTATACACTTTAGCAATATAATATTTAAAGCTATTCAATTCGTAGCATATTAAATAAAAATACATTGTTTACTTATATACTGCCCAGAATTATTATGAATGTACGATGTAAAACAAATTTTAAAATATGAAATCCCAAATGTCTAACACTTTGAAAGATCAAAACTTATTATAATTAGTGTTATTGCACACATATTTTAGTCTAGCACATCTAGTTACATCTTTCAGATAAACATAACAACAAAAATAGTAAATATACGTAAGCATAAAATAAATTACTTGTATAACTAAAAAATAATAATTAATGTTTACCAGAATAAGTACAGAGATGTAAAATTAAAATATTTACGTATTAGTAAACCTTATTAATAAAATTTAATTTCACTAATAATTGTGATAGTAATAATGATATTAGTCATATTTATTAAATACATTTTGGTTTTGAAGTTACTAAACTAGAAATTGAATAAAATGCAACAATTTACAACAACCTTTAAAAATCACAAGCCTTTATTTTGACAAAGATTAAAGTAATCAGACGCATAATTATAATCTATTAGTCATTGAATGTATTTTTTCTGTCTTACTTTTACTTTACATTAAACTCAAAAATACTTAACGAATGATAACACATTTTATAGAAACTGTATTATATTTTGTATATTTTATAAATTATATCAAGGAGTAATTGTATGATCACTGATGAACAAAAAATGTACATACATATCTATTAAAGGCTGTTTTTAAATTCTATAAAAAATCCAGCTTTGAATGGAATAATGTGGAAGTAATAAAATATGCAATGATAATAAATTTCGTAATTGTTTAATTAAATTTTAATTTATTAGAGATTTAAGCTGAACACACATAGCGGCACGCGTTTTATTAGTACAAACAGAATGCGAAATCTCTCGAGGTTTTTGTTTTGTAACGGCTAAGTTTGTCTTTTTCTGTTTATGTCAAATAAAAAGTAAGTAATATAGGAACCTACAATATATATCTATATAATAATTATATGAAGGCGATACTTCAATATTTTATAAACTATAGACAGAAAATTATGCTATCTAAATGTTAAAGCTAACATTTTTGATGTATATACATTTGGTCAGTGCGTCTAATTCATAGACAAGCCTGATATATTTTTCTAACAATTCGAGAACATTTTTAAATTGTTTCTTGCACTCATAAGTTGAGTCTCTAATATTACTAATGTAATGAAATTACTCGAAACTATATTCTAGGAATATATTTCATATACTGATTAATTTCTATGATTACGAACCAACAATTTACATTAGAGATAATAATATAATAAAGCATATAAATATAACCAAAATATATTTCTAATAGTGATGTATTTGGTTTCAATTAAAGAGATGTCTTGTGATGCCAGTTAAACACATTAAACAACAGAATAATTAAATTTACTCTGAGAAATAAAATATCTACGTTATTTTTGATATTGCATTTTTGCATATTTTGGAAGGCACCAATCAACTTTTCTGTATGAAAATTATACAGGAAGTCATTTAACGTTTAAACGAGAATTACATCACGGAGGTTTCGCCATCGACGATATGTCAAAAAAAAAAGTATAAAATTAATCAATATAAAGTTTTCCATTCTATGCATTAGCATAGATTTGAAAGGGATGTTAGAGATATAAAAAAATGGTAAAAGTGTCGTAAGAAAGGACCACACATTTGACAGACGCACAGTTTGTCATTTCATTCTAGAATGCTTTTAATCAAACTCTATACCTTAAGTTTTTGTTTGAACCGTGCATTGCTATATATTACAGTCAATAAGACATTACTGCCATAGTTTTTGTATATTCAATTGAACCGCTACTTGATCCGTGCCTTGCTATATGTTGTAGGCAGTCGTCAGAAAACTGTCATCGTTTGTTTCAGTTCATTTCAACAAGGTTTTTTATAGTTAAGGTTTTTAGCTTTATGACCATCTGATGTTAAGTGCCGACGTGTCCCAATAGTGGACACGCTGAGCCTAGTGGAAGGACTGGATCTCAAGTGTAACTGCAGGAACACACCTATAGGTATTTGGGGCAAATTGGCTAGTTAGCCAGGCGGGCATTAGAAAAAACCCTACCGCAATGTTATGGTTTCATCAAGATGTTTTCCTTCCGTAAGTCTGTTAGTAATCGTGTAACTTCTAAACGGGTTGACTGATTGGAGTAATATTCATATAGTATATTTCCTTTATTGAGATGATGGTTCATAGCTATTAAACTATAAGCTAAAATCACAACTGATTAAAATATTTTTGACATGAAATTTTTACGAGGTCGTTCATAAACCACGATACGTAAAAATATACTTTTTTGACGTCCTCCTCCTCGATACATTACGTCACATTTTCTGGGACGCCCTATTTATATTACGTCGTAAATTATAAACCCACCCCCGTACATATATATGACAATTAATAGCAGTACTCAAATATCAATATTTTTAAATATTAATTGCTTGCAACAATAATAAATTAATAAATACCTGTAATAATATGTAACATTTAGAAAATTGTTTTATTAGGTGTGAAAGTGACGTTTTTTAGACCCTCATATAACATTTTGTCACAGTTAACGACACAAAAGTGGGAAAATATTTTATGAACAACCCTTACTCGATTTTATAACTTTCGACAGATACTAATGAAAAAAGTACAGATAGCATATAATCTTCAATAGATACCAATGAATAAAGTATATATAGCACTTTCGAATGCCACTAATGAACTGAACCTCGAACGGGGGAAGTCCGAGGTGGAGCCTACGTCTAGACGCGGCAACAAAACCCACATATTCATAACCGAGTATCGTTTATAGCTGGTACCGGGTTCTCCAATTCTAGCAGTTGTTTGATCCTTTCGATGCATAACTTTGAACCTTCGTTTGCTTCTTTGGCCATCTGTGACAAAAAAAATATATATTCTCTAGTTTAATATCCTTTAAATATTTTGTAAAAGTACTTTAGGGCAAAGTATTACGTATCGCAATTTTTGAAGTTTTTTTAACCTGCCTCTCCCCCATGTAAAGCGCCGTACATTTTACTGTACCCTCCCACCCCCGTAGGTAACACCCCAATTATCATTTGTACTAAAAAGTCGTAATCATGTTTTACCTTTTTTTTAATAATAACCTCTTAAAATAAAATATCTTATTTATCTTAACCCTTAGCAATACGATTCGAAATAGTCGAGGAATTCTCCGTGAAATATAAACGAAGAGTTGTTAACTTAGCAAATTTTAATTGTCCAGTTTTTTTATTTCAATAAAATAAAAACTATGTTACGTAACATGTTGTTGGAAACCCCCCACCCCTCCTCCCACCCTTGTAACGCACCGTTTTACAAGACCTCCCCTTCCCCAAAAATTGCGTAACGTAATACTTGAACGGACCCTTACGATAGTAGTAATTTTGTATTACAAATGTAAAACAATAAGAGGACAATAAGGATTTTATGAGTCCATGACTTAGGAATTATTCACGCAACAAATATCTTTGAATTAGACCATTTTATTTTTATCTATATTAATATTATTTCTATTTTTTTTTGTTTCAATAGGTTAATCTTAGGAAAATTTGTATTTGGTAGAGTAATCATTAAACAAGGCTTTATGCTATTTAACATCACGCTACGACCAATAGGAACATCGCTGTATTGAAAGTTACAAGCTCAGGTAAAAATAATTAAATAAAATTTTAGTTCAACGCGAACGAAGTCACGGGCACAGCTAGTAATTAATATAAAATCACTCACAAGAGAGAAATTGAGGAAACCGTGGGGGAGGCCTTCTAATACTTCGATACCGACGACGTTGCCCAGTTTCTTGAGTTTCTTCGCGAACATAACGCAGTCGTCCAAACACGGATCCAAATGAACCGTCTGAAAATTCAAACATACAGTTGACAGCTCAGTTGGTAGTGTACGAGACGCCGTGTTAATGAACGTGAGTTCGAATCCCTGCAATGAGCATGAACTTTGGGTGAAGAAAACCTTGATATGAAACCATAGCATGCTCGTCGAGCTTTTTGTAATGCCCAACTGGCTAGCTAACACTCTCAAGTTCAAAATTTGCCGACGAATACTTATAGGTAGGCTTACCATACGTCCCGGTTTGACCGGGATAGTCCCGGTTTGAGATCCCTGTCCAAATTTTTTGTGTTGTTTGTATTAATTGTACTTTGTCTCTTTTTCTTTTTAATAAAAAATATATTCACATTCATTAATGTGTTTTCAATTCATAATAATTTTGATTGCATTTCAAATATGAAAAACACAAATTAAGCGAAAAGCAAAATGAAAATGAGCCTCTTTTTCTTCTGCGTCCCGGTTTGGCTCTTCGTAATTATGGTAAGCCTACTTATAGGTATATTGGGACAGTTGTTGCACTACGTTCAGCGTGTCCTAATAATCTTGGGCAACATCATTTAACATCAGGCGATAAAGTGTCCATAACGCTAAACCAATAAAGTATAAAACAGGTGTTAATATCTAAATGTAAATAACATCAGTAGTAAATAATCAGTATTACTAACTGTTAAAAAACAATACTTCTAAAATAATTTCATATCCTATCAAATTCGAACCAAAACTTACTGACAGTGAAATAGGTCACCATTTTTTGTACGCAATGAAACAAGTTAAATGGTCATTTAATAAGATGTGCTAAATTTAATGTTTTTATGTCCCGTATAGTTTTTTTTTCTTCATAAAATGTAAATAAAACTAAATGACCACAATGTTACTATAAAATTACCCACTCTAAAAAACTTCTAGTGTACATTTTTTCTTGCTTTTAGGAAGTAAAGATGAGTTGTTGATTAAATAGTCATCATTATATATGGATAGTAATTACTTCTAGAATATGAGGTAACAAAAAATAATAAAGACATACGAGTATTCTGACTGGCGGGAACATCTTGAGCAAGTCGTCGTCGGCCCAGTAGGGCGATAGGTACGGATCCCTTGGTACTGAGAATATGAACTCGTCGGAGGGACTGCGCGCTATCAGAGCGTCCAAATTCGTACATACTGCCAAACTGCACAATCATGAAAAATATACTTGAAAAAAAAATATAGAACAACCATTATGTGTAGCTTTCCTTACAGTGATCAGATCATTATCAACAGGTACACCTATTATCCCAGCACTAAATAAAGTATCACCAGTATAAGCAATATATATCATGGTTGTTAAATTTATGAAGAAGATGTTTCGTATGATCGCACGATAACGATCCTCAAATTGGATACAAATTCAACTAAACCAGTTAGCTACCTGTATATTGCTTGTCAAATTAAGTATATAAAGAATTTGGACATGGATATCCTATAGTATCTGAATGATTCGGTCAAGAATATAAAATTCTTTCAGATATCCTAAAACTTTGGAAATTTAAAATAGAAATATTGTGTTTGTCTCGTTATGGATATAAAATTTTGGATATGGTTATCTTAAAGTATCTCGGTAATTGAATTCGGTCACGGATATGAATTTGTTCAGATATCCAAAAACACTGAAAATCTCAATCACTTGCAGGTATTAAAATATTTGTAGGTGAATCTTATTATGGAATTAGTACAAACATGTATGTACATATATTTGATAGGGTCTACTATATACTGCATAATGCAAGATCATTGTAACGGGTTGTTTAGTATTGTAGTTGTAATGACAGCATGGACTAGTAGTACACTGATTTACAACACCTCAAGGCAGCGGGAGAGAAATGGAGGCCCTATAAAAACTTCTATGCTGAAGGGCATTTATTTATTTATTTAGTTACTATACAAATACCAACCGACAACATAGTAATACAATAAAAACTAAAAATATAAACATTAAATAAGGCAGTCCACTGTTAATTATTTTCATATTTATGATAATAATAATTAAAAAAGTGTGTTCAAGAACCTACAATAGAAATACAACACTATAACATATTAAATAAAACGTACTGGCACGGGTTATATGGTGTTTGTGTTGATATTGAATACGACTGATATGTTATACTTTCTCATGTAACGTTTGCTGAGCGAGTATAACCGTGGCAAGTTGACTATATCCCTTTCGCTTCTTTAGTCGGCTTGATCGGCTGGTCGGTTTGATTTTTTTATTAATAACTAGCTTTTACCTGCAGCTTCGCTTGCGTTAATATTGATTTTATCAAACAACATGGATAACACATTTAAAAGTTTCACACAAAGTCTATATCTCTCTTTATCCCACTACTAATAAGTTTTTCGCGAGAAAAAGTAGCCTAACACAGTCTCTAAGGTCCCATCTATCTCAATGCCAAAATTCATCATAATCGAAACAATGGCTTCGGCGTGAAAGCGTAACAAACAAACAAACTCACTTTCACATTTATAATATTAATAATAATAATTAGGATAACTCCTACATGGTTAAGATGCTCTTATCTACAAGATACAAGGATATAAAATACTTACTCGTCCTGTGGAGGCCTAGCGATAGCATTCGAACCTGTTATGTAAGCGAGTCGTGTTTGCATCGCTCCCATAATACCAGTCGCCGCTTCGCTTATTCTGAAATATTATTATTTTTTTTTATTTTTTTTATACTTAAGGTTTAGCGTTATGGCCATAATCTCACCTGATCTTAAGTTACGATACGGCCCAAGTTGGTAGACACGCTAAACCTGTGGAGGAACTGGCTCTCAAGTGCTGCTGCCGGAACACACGTATTGGTATTTGGCGGCAGGTTCACAACTAGAGGGTGGTAGCTAGCCAGACGGGCATAGGAAAAAGCCCTACCACCATGCTATAGTTTCCTCACGATGTTTTCCTTCACCAAAAGCTCAAGCTCATTGTAGGTGCTTGGGTTCGAACCCACGTCCCTTGACGCAAAGTCGTGCACACTACCACTGAAACCAAGTCAACCTACTGTTATTAATATGGTTTAAAAAATCGCGTAATGCTCACCAACAACTGTACAAAGATTCAACTCAATAGGATAAGCATAGTACAAGTACTGTAAGACATTAATTATTTTATAGATATACTAGTAACACGCATATATACCTACTAATATAAACAAAAAAAGCCCCAAAAAATCAGCTACTTTACATTACATTACATACAAAATAATCTTTTAACATTTCATTATTATGAGTTAATCACAGGAAACAATCACAGGGTTGCCACAGTTTAGTCATTGGCACTATTCCACAATTTATGCATTTTTATGGTAGGTACACTTTACTGGATAACTATGAAACTTTCAGGTTTGAGCTTTGACATAGTATTTTCCATTCATGTCTAGATGTTGAAATAAAACCAATTTAAACGGATTTTATCGCGATTTATGTGTTATCAATCATGAAAACATTATTTCATCTACACTTTTAATTTTAGTATTAAAAACTCATTCATGTTAAAATGTAGGAAACAAGAAGAAATTAGTATGAGAAATTTTATGTTTGGATATGTTTACATATGAAAAAAAAGAATAACTTGAGAGTACCTAGAACCTTGAAGTTAACAGACTCTTGTATAATTACGAGCCTTCGTCTGGACATTAAAAGTAAAGTATAGAAGTATAACCTTAAATGGTCAAGTTGTTTAATAATTACACTATCACTATCAGTTAGTACACAAGAATTATATGTATACACTAGTTGACCCGACAATCGTTGTGTTATAAATTATTTCTAGTGAATACTTTAGTTGTATTAAAGAGTGGATGAAGGTAGGAGGGTGAAAATTTAGTGTTGTATGAGTTTTTTACTGATAAAAAATAAAATTAAAAAAATAAACAAAAAAATTTGGGGTGCACCAGGCTTATCACTTAGGGGTATGAAAAATAGATTACAACCGATTCCCAGACCTACCGAATATACATATAAAATTTCATAAAAATCGGTCTAGCCGTTTCAGAGGAGTATGGCAACTAATATTGTCACACGAGAATTATATATATATAAGATATATAAATTATACATGATACACTTAACATTTATAGTGTTCATAGGTATCTAAATATACTATGCATATAATAAATAATATAATTTTTTCGATTACCTTGACTTTACTCTTTTCTTGTTTTCCTTATCTTGTTCCGGGTTGTTTAATAACGGCGTTTCGCCAATCAACGTACTTGAAGTGTCTGATTCAGGTTCTCTATAATAACATATAATTATAAGTAAATACATCATTGTCATTTCAAAATATAAAAGTTCAATTATGAAATTTCGGAATAAAATTTCTTATGTTAATTAAATTATAATATTAAGTTACTAGTGATACTTTTTTTTTACGTGGGGAAATGCATTTATGCATACCCTCGAACTTACAATCACCCGACTCGCCCCCCTCAGTCTGGCTTTGTTCAAAGTTCCGCGGGATAAAAAAAGGGCTTTAAATGTAAGATTAGCGAGAGAGATATAGCGATCTTTCACTTCTGTCGTATGATCGTAAGTGCTTACCACGCAAAGACTATTACTTAATAACAATTGTTAAAAGGTTTACACCTACTAAAATATCGAACAAAAGTTCCATTGAGATTTAGCAATTCCCCAATGATTTTCGGACTTAAACAGCGGCTCCCAACCTTTAGGCCCTCTTTTGCTTTGTATATGTAAAAAAATTTGGAAGTATTTAAATAAAACGATAACAGCTTAATTATAAAAAATATGAAAGCTAAAATTGCATTGTAATGTCAAATTGGTATACGATATTTATTTATTTACTAGCTGTTTGGTGCTAAAAATAATGCTTATATACATTTTTTTTTAAAGTAATAATAGGTCTAGTGTTATGGCCACAATTTGACCTGATTTTACGTGGCTTAAGATGGTAGACACGCTAAGCCTAGTGGAGGAATTGGCTCTAAAGTGCAGCTGCCGGAGCATACCTATAGGTATTTGGCGGCAGTTTTTCAACTTGACGGTGGTAGCTAGCCCGGCGGACATTAAAAAAACCCTGCCATCATACTATGGTTTCCCTTCACTGAAGCTCAAGCTCATTGTAGGTGGATTCGAACTGACGTCCCTTGACGCGGCGTCCGTGCACACTGTCAAAGTTTCATTGATTTAGTTATTGTATTAAATTAGAAATACACGATTAGGCAATATACATTTTTTAATACTTGTCTGTATAACTCGTACATACTTGTGTGACTCGTCCAATACATCTTTGTTAGGTTTGGTTGTGTTCAACCTACGTCCCTCCGAGTCGGTGTCGCTGTCCAGAACATAACGCTCCAAGAAATCCGACACGTACTGTTGTGATTTATCCTCCGGTGGAGTCATACCTTTATAAATAAGTAAATATTCAAGAAAATTGACAAAATGCAATGTGAAAAATAATTTGAAAGCAGTCTTGAGGAATGCCGAGAGAAGTGAAAACTTAAAAATATAAATAAAATGTTATTTTTGGATATCTAAATTAATTGTTGGATCTTAAATTAAAACAGTTTTACAGCGCAATAAATTATAGTAATAGGAACAGATATAGTGTGTATATTAACTCATCACGTGACCATACCAATGACAGCTTACATGAATTTACTCTTCATTCAAAACTTCCTATAGAAATTTTCACCTTAATAAAAAACAGTTTTACAAACTTTTCTCGATTTAATTTTAAACGTGGAACCTCTCTAAAGCTCTCTCTAATATATATTACCATAATATGTTAATTTCTCCTCTCCTCCTTCCTATAAGTTTGGGGACTTTGGGAATATTTGGGTGTCACACGAGCTCACTATATAAAAGCTAATAAACATCGAATCATTTGAGTTTCTTTATTGAGACGTGATGAAACCGAACCGTTTTTGAGGTGATTGATAACTTAAAGTGGATCACGTATTTCAAGTACGTGCGATAAAGTCGGTCAGAATTTATAAAATATAGCAAAACCTGGGTAATGCCGTGTGTACAGTAGGATTGGAAGGGCATTGTTCATTATGAGCTTTTAACGCCAGAAAAACCTATTGATTCAAATCTTTGTTGTCAACAACTAATGAGATTAAAGCAAGAAGTTGAGAGAAATTAGCCAGAATCGATCAATAGAAAGCATGTGGTCTAACATCACGTTAACGCTAGACCACACACATTTTTACCCACTCAGCAACAATTAAAAGAGTTTTGCTGCGGGGTATTAATGCATCTGCCATATAGCCCTGACCTTGCCCCTTCAGATTTCCACCTGTTTCAGTCTCTAACTATCAATACTCGTTGCATTTTTTGATCAGAAATCCGAAAACGTCTACAGCAACGGGATCATGGCACTACCTACAAGATGCCAGAAAGTCATCGAACAAAATGGTACACATATATCATAATTAAATAAACTTTGGAACAAAATGTGCTGAGTCTTCATATAAAATCCGAAGAAACTTTTCCCCAACCTGACAGATTATATACTTTTGCCTACGGATCCTGTGGAAACCATATCATGGTGGTAGAGCTTTTTCTGATGCCCGCATGGCAAGATACCACACTCAAGTAAAAATCTGCCGCCAAATAACAATAGTTGTGTTCCGGCAGTTGCAATAGAAAGCCAGTCGCTTGAAAATAAAGGCCGGCAACTCAATTGCGATTCCCCTGGTGTTGTGGGTGTTGTGGGTGTTGGTGGGCGGCGGTGATCACTTATTATCAGGTGACACGCTTACCCGTTTACCCGATATTACATTAAAAAAAATGCAGTGATTTACCAGTGGCAGTGTGTTCGCTTTGCAATGAAGCTGCACTGATAGTCGTGTCGGAGGATTTGCGTCTCTCGCTACCGGATTTATGCGCTTGTAACTCTGCCAGGTCTGACGGTGAGACCTCTTCAAACGAAGATGGACCTTCACTCACTCCCTCTACGAAAACAAATATTTTAGTCTATAGTATTTCTTAATAACAAAGAGATACTTAGGAGAGTTACAAATGATGCCTTTATATTTTGCTAGTTTCAATTTTAAATTAACATTTAAATTTTACAGCCACCAGATTTGAAGTATAGAAGTGTATTTAGGTAATTGATATTGCTATTTTATCTATAAATATGCAATGAAGTGAGTAAATACGTGGCTTGCAATTTACCACAAGAGTGGTCACTGCATTCTATCTCATTCTAATGAAATAATACCATATGGACCGCAATCTGAAACTGATAGTTACTATTCTTGAGGAAAGAGTTTAAATATTATAATAGAAGGTGTCGACTGAAAAGTAACACAAGTACTGTCGCTTTGAAATAGAAATAAGTGTGGTTACGAGAGTTTTAGTAAAATGTCATGTTATCGTTTTTATTTTAACTCATAAACATACATTATTTGACACTATGTCTTGTATAATATTGATGGTATTCAGTGTCGTAAATTGTAGTTATTATACATATGTATGTAAAGTGTATTATACATACAATAATATATCGGCATGATTTCTTAATTTCAGTAAGATTCCTAGACAGTTTTAAGAACAAAGTCACCATCAGATCATACAGAGTTTTATGAATCCCAGTCACGTTTAAGATATTCTTTCATAGATCATGATATTGACGCAACGCCATTGCAAATAAATAAACACGTTGCCAATAATTAAGTGGAAGTAATAGTAGTAGAGTAATAAGTTTTACCATTCTTAAATGAGGTTTGTCATTTCTTTAGTGTTTACGATTATATTTTTAAAGATATTTATAAAAATAATAAGATTTATTGTTTGTATATAAAATTTTATACCCGGATCATATTGGACCCAAATCAGCAACAGATATAAGTATAGTTTGACATTGGCCTATCCAATGATAAGAATACACAATTCAAATAAGTACTACAATTACCTTGTGAAGGGCTGACTTTAAGAAATCCGTTACTATCTTGCGAAGTCGTAGTATTGCTTATAGCGTTCAGTGTTCCCGGTTTGTCTTCTTGACCTTTTGCACCTGAATTAGGACTAGCATAGGCTGTAAAAAAAACAGCAATAAGTTTTTTTCCACACTGTGGAAAAATGTTTCTGAAATGTATACTTTATAAAAATATGTGCAAGAGCTGACTACTCCTTTATATATCGAATTTTATTTTGGGTGTATAGAAAATTTAATGTTGTCTCAAAAGTTTGAAATTCGAGGAGAAATAGTCAAATTGGTCCTACTCGTATAAGTTGTAATCACGTTTTTATTATCGGTACCTTTTCTCATACCTTATGGAACGAAGGCCTAGTGCTATCAATCATAATTAAAAAGCTAAATATGTAAAAGATTGTTTATAGAAGCTTAGTCAGATTAACTATCTATTAATATTTAGTTTCATTGCTAGAGTTTTATGGATTTTAATAATAATATAAGTTAATTTAATTTAAAAAAAGTATGAAAACCACTGACCTTTCAAGCACCTCATCATGAATCCGAACGGTAGTATGGGGTCCATTAGGCACAAGAGACGTGCTGGGCTAGGTACGAAGCTCACGTTTAGTGGGGCATAGGCCAGGAACAGACCATCCGGTTTGCGAAGCCCGGATGATAGTATCTTAAGCGTGCAAGCGGCTACCAGGTTAGCCCCGGCCGAATCACCGGCGA
This sequence comes from Actias luna, assembly GCA_039707435.1. NCBI lineage: Eukaryota > Metazoa > Arthropoda > Insecta > Lepidoptera > Saturniidae > Actias > Actias luna. The sequence continues at coordinate 6,007,844 of JAZHAC010000002.1, read as the reverse complement.
ACACGATGCGTTTACCTTACATATACATTATACGCGTTATAGTATTTCTTTACATGACTACTAGCTGCGCCTGTAACTTCGTTCGCGTGGAACTAAATATCCTTAGTAATATTATAAACGCGATAGTTGTAAGTATGGATGTTTGTTACTCAACTACTGAATAAACCTACTGAATGCAAAAACTACTGAATAAATTTTAATGAAATAATATAATATAGCTTATCCATCAGAATAACACGTAGGCTATAATTTATAAAGGTATTGTGTGAATTGTACAAATTATAACGATAAGTGTCAAGTAACTAGGAAAAAATTATATCATCTGCGAGCTATTCTGACTTGCGCTGTGAGAGGAAAACTGTTAGAGTATATAATATATAATGGAAGTGTTTATCTTAAATACTCCTACAAAAAAACCGCAACAGCATATATCTATCTTTTATGTGTAATCCATTATAGCCAAAATAGTGAGCGGCTCGCCTATAAATAACTATGAGAACAAATGTTTTTATTAATCTCTTTTGATATAATTTATGTAAAACAGCGGGTACCGTAATCAATTTTTTGACAAAATCAATATTCACGCGAGCAAAGCTGCGGGTAAAAGCTAGTTATTTAATAATTTTTGGCTGTAATGTGGTACCGTGATGTTGAATAGCCTAAAGCCTTCCTCAATGATTGTTCTATCAGAAGCTACGCTTTAATGCCTAAGCCACTGAATCGATTTTGATGAATTTTGGTATAGATATAGATGGGAACTTGGAAACGGTGATAGGCTACTTTTTCTTGGGAAAAACTTATCGGAAGTGGAGTTAAGAGACGGATAAATTTTGTATGAATTTTTTTTTGCATCATCCTATTTGTTGACAAAATCAATATTAGCGCGAACAAAGCCGCAGGTAAAAACTAGTTAAATGAAATTTTAGAGGTCAAAATAATTTTGCATATTCACAGAATCGCTGGTAAAGTGAATCGAAATGTTTTAGCTTCCTAGCTGATTGGGCACTACCTCAAAGATCACTGCAAAAAGTAACGGTTTTCGGCGTCATTTTTCATTGTTAAACTGTATTTGGTCTAGATCTATTTGGTTTAGCCAGCAAACAAATCTGATCGATAAAATGCGATAACGAACTCTGTTTCAAAAATATATACCAGTGGTCCCGATAGCTTTGAAGTTGTTCAACATCCAGCAATAAGCGTAGAAGACCTCCTCGAGCGCCCTCGGGAATGGCGCCTGCGGTGCGAGGCTGTAGTCAACCGACAGTATCGGCACGTTCAACTTGGCCGCCCAGTCCCTGAGGTACGTCTCGTGCGACTTCGAACTCTGGGCCACGAACCCGCCGCCGTGACAGTGGAACAGAACCCCATCCGCTGGTGGTATACACGAAGAGTTTTCGCTTGCCTGATATAAAAAATCTTTCTATATAAAAATTTCGTGACACGTTGTTTTAATAAAAGTTAAGTTTGTTTTATTAGTTAAGGTTTAATGTTTCTTTTTCTTCCCTCTGCAGACTTTAGGTCCGCACCTTTTGTTTGCTTATATTTATTACTTAATAAATTTTATGTGCGGCTTTGCTCGCGTTTATATTAATTTTGTCAAACAAATCGGATGGTGCAATAGTTTCATAAAAAGTTTATCCCTCTCTTTACCCTACTTTGATTACTTTTTCGCGAGCAAAAGTAGCCTATCTCCGTCACCAGGGTCACATCTATCTCTGTACCAAAATTCAACGCAATCGATTCAGCGGTGTAGGCGTGAAATCGTATCAAACAAACAAACTCACTTTCGCATTTATAATATTAGTATGATGTTTTTAAAAATTGCTTAATTTTTTTATACATATTTATGTAGTTTAATCTAAAGTATAAGTATTTTAAATGACTTAGCCTAGGTATTTTAGACATTTTATATTAATATAATATACAATCTTATAACAGGGGAATGGGTAATGGAGTTTGTGTTTTCGTTTTTTTTTTTCTGTGGAAGGTAGCTTCAATATTTGTTTCCATTCTTCTTCATTAGTTCTTGCCTTGATCGCCAAGGTTTACTGTAATGGCCACAATCTCACATATCTCACTTATTTGACGGCAGATTTTCTACTTGAGGGTAGTAGCTATCCAGGCAGGCATTAAAAAAAGCCCTACCACCATGCAATACATATACTGAAAACTGCATTTAAAACCAGAATGGAAAAAAGTTATTATCAATCTATCAACTAAAGTTAAGTAATTTTGACGTATTAGAGAGCTTACAGTGTATATATTTGTGTACAAGCTTTGCTTGCGACTTCGTTCACGTGGAACTAAATATTATTCAATAATTTTTGTACGTTTTTATAACTTTTTTCAATACGGCCTTAAGAAGCAATATTTCTGTAGTACAATTGTATTTATGTAGCACTAAGCATTTCGCCAGTGCATGTGGATAAAATAAAGATCTGAGAAATTATTTGTGTCTCGTACCAACTTTCATCCGATATTTAATACTTATAAGTTTTACTTCCGCGTAAAAGTAACTTACGTTCTTCTTCAAGCTCCCTTCTATTTCTATACCAAAATTTTAAAAATAAAATTCTTTTTGTTAGCTTGCAACTCGACTATAGCGCCATATATGTTATTATGAAATAACTATGAACCATCGTCTCGAAAAAACAAATATATTTTATATTATAAATGTTTCTATCAGTCAAATCATTTAGAAGTTACACCAAAACTAACAGTCGGATACGAGATTTTCACATACATAGGTAAAGATATAGTATATTCTCCTATCTTGTTTAGGGACTTTTAACAAAAGTTATATTAGTTCCCTCATAACCTAATAATACTAAAATAAAACTGTTTCATAAAATCATCTTTCGCTCATTTCATACAACATTTTAGCGACCTCATTCGAAAGATTTACTAAAATGCTATGAAACAATACCCATATCTAATTTTTTGAGATTGAATTTCTTAATTACCTTAATCCTAAAATTATTGACCTCACAAATTCTATTAGACAGTGATAAACATAATCTAAATTACGCAGGTTGTACAAACCGGAGAAGGACGTTTAAACATGAAATATATATATTTTTAATGAAGTTCTCTTATTAAAAATAGACTTACCATACCGACTCTCTTGTTAGAACTTATCAGCCTGACATTGAGTCCCTGCAATCCTATATGTACAGTCGGCGGTAGTATGGTCGTCTCTTTCCCTTCTGTTGTGTGTACAGTGAGAGGTTCCGGTAGAATTGTGATCAGTTTATTCACAGCGACCGTTGACGACATTAAACTGGGTACTCGTTTCATTATTTCTGAAGTTAAAATACTTTCACAGTTATGAATTTATTTAAAATGCTATGCCTACGACTTCGTTCGCGTGAACTAATTTTTTTTAAGTTATACATTTTAGCGTTCTGGTCATAATCCTACCTGATCTTAAGTGACGATACGGCTCAAGTTGGTGAACACGCTAAACCTGTGGAGATACTGGCTCTCAGATGCAACTACCACAACACACCTATTGGTATTTGGCAACAGATTTTCAACTTGTCTGACGCTAACTAGGCGAGCATTAGAAAAATCCTTGCCACCATGCTATAGTTTCTTTACGATGTTTTACTTTTTAATACAACTTTGTTTCTATTGGTGGTAGCGTGATGTAATATAGCATAAAACCTTCTTCAGTGATTGCTCTATCAAAAACATAAATAATTTTTGAAATCCGACTGGTAGTACCTAAGGTTAGCACGTTCAAACAAACTTTTACGCTTTATAGTATTAATATAGAAGATTAGTTGACCTAATAGTTAATAATCCAGAATAACATTAATAAGTTATTAATAATTTTTGATTCAAATATGACATTAATCATTCATATATGCGCCGATTTTATGGCAATCAGTCAAAAGGTTTTAAAATTATGAGAGTTATCCCCAATACCATAGGAGCTCTTTCACTTTATGGTTTAGTATTACCCTATGTGTTGATAAATAATATTAGCAATCATCATATCAAATTTTATCAACATAGTGTCTCTGTAAATTTCAGAATGATATGTGTACAAGGGGGACAGACAGATATAAAAAAATTGGCATCTACTAATAACAATGTACAAGGAAATTATAATTTGCAAAAAACATGAAATCAACTTTGGCTCAGTTACTGTATAAGTAGTACTATATATAAGTAGGTACAAGCTATTGTGTTTGATGTTGCTCAATTAAATTTTATTTATAGGATGTTTTATGAGCTTTCGAATGCGTATGCAGTATTGTATCAATACAAGTTTGAGTTATCAATGAACCGATGACAGCCTAATTGATAATGTGTATGGACCGTGCGTCAATGGACGTGAGTTTGAGCCCCGCAATGAGCTTGACCTTTCGGTAAAGCAAAAGATCGTGATGAAATCATAGCATAATGGTAGGGTTTGTTTAACGCCCAAATGGTTAGCTACCACTTCCAACTTGAAATTTTGTCGCCAAATACCTATAGGTGTGTTCCGTTAGTTGTACTTGAGAGCCAGCCTCTCCACTTGGCGCAGTGTGTCTACCTTGGGCCACATCTTCACTTAACGTCAGGAGAGATTATAAATAACCTATGACGTATTAGAAAAATCCAGAAATTTATGTATACGTCTAAGCTGATACGTATTTAAAAAATCATTTACTCTTTCCCACTTCTGCCCAGAACAGACAGCTATTTACGTATTCTATTACTGCTTTCGGTTTATCATTTTAGATACAGACTCTTAAAACAACTTATAGCAAAAGTTTCTCGTAGCAGAAAAACGTAATTGTTGTCAATCTGTACTAGGCGGAAGCAGGAAAGAAAAAACAGGACAAATTATTTACGATGATTTTCCGCAAACTAAAGTTTTGTCAATCAACTATTTACCTTTCTATATGTCATGGGCTACCAATATTTTAGCTAGTCGAAAAAGATAATAAGTACAATGATACGAGGCTGGTAAAGAGAATCGCTTCACGGCGCCCTCCTTCACTCTCTACGCGGCACACATTTGGGAACCCCTGGTATATATAATTACTGTTTCTGAAGAATATTAACGTTTAAAAATAATACAATAATTATTTCTCATTAGTTGATCTTTGTTCTTTCATTTTAAGTATTCATTTTAAGGGCTCCAAAATACCGCATATAAATTTTGGAAGCTCGGGTCAAACTATTGCGTATTGTGAAGTATTAGTAATAATAGCTTGCAGTAATTGCAAAAAAAATCAAAAGATTTCAGAAGTATTGTTAAATATTGTGGTATCTAAAAATGTAAAATTGTGTGTGTGAAGTATATTATGAAAAGCCCCTTATTTAACAAATAAATAACGCTTAAGTTTCTTTAAACGTTAGAATAATACATGTTAAGATGTGTTATACAATATGTTGTATTATATCAAGGTTAAGCACAAATAAAATTTTAAGATCCATCTCTCGTAAACTAGTTTTGCTGGTTCCTTATATAGCTGTATAATTAAAATAATTGTAATACAATCTTGTTTTAATTGCAGTACATGCACACGGAATTTTATGACTAAATAGTCAGTTTATTTAGTTTTTTGGTTGATTTAGAAGATATCTTGGGTATTTCTGCCCAAAAAATTTTTTGTTTCCCGCTATTGTTACGATGATTGCAGTGGTTTTGAATTCTACACAGACAATTATTTGTGTGATTCACCAAAAGATTGTTCCGAATCTGAGTGTTTATGCACCTTTATGGTATCTTCGTAGAGAAACCCTGCGACATACAGCTTGAAAATTAATACGGGGATTGTCTTTAAATTAAAATAAAAGAGGTAGCAATGACTAGTATACATTATTATTGTGATGAGAGGTCGCGGGTTCGATATGGAACGACTAAGTCTATTTGTTACGTGTTTATATATGAATAGTAATTATATTAATCATTTGATTAAACGGCCGCGTGTGAAACTGAATCACATATTTGTACACAGCTGCATAACTATGCAATCTGTTTAGATTAACCAGAGTAATCACGTCTAATTATAGAAGATACTTACCACTCTCAGCTAAAAACCAAAATGCCTTGCAGAATTCAATGCTCGCCGACTGTGATATATTGACAATCCTTCTAGCCCTCATCTCGGGATCGATTAGGTATTGCCCTCCAGTCCATACCGAACTGATTAGGTTACCATGACAGTAGTAAGCCTCGGAGAAACCCGCCATGCATATAGATATCCCTTTTAGTATGCCACGCATCGATGGCAAAAACTGAGGAAGGAAAAGTGCTTCGCTTAAACCAATGCCGTCATTCTGTATTTAGGGCATGATACCGGCTAGCTTATTAGGTGCTTAATATGAAATGTCATTGATTGCGCCCGGATTTACTTTCCTTGGCATTTTTTAGCATATTTTTTGCTCGACTGGCTAGTTACCGATCTCGAGATGAAAATCTGTCGCCAAACAGCTGCAAGTATGCACTTGAGAGCTATCCCTCGTGTGGTCTTTAAGTATCCACCATTTTTGACCACATACTCACTTAACATCTGTATGATTGAGTGGTGACTGCCATACGCATGGCGATAAATCCACAATAGTGAATCTCTGTTGTTTTATTGCGTTTAGGGTAAGATATTGTATATTCAGCTGGTCAGAGTCTTGCAACATGGGCTGCTAGCCAAGTTGACTTTTTATACATTGGCTTTCGTAAAAAGTAATAAAAAAATGTATGAGATGTCATTTGCACACTAAATCGACGACGTATCTCAACACTCAATCCCCTGATGAAACCATATTAAAAACTTAAAAAATCATATACATTTAAACCACAATGTTGAAATAAAACTGCTGGAAATAAAACAGCGGACAACCGAGAAAACAAATTTGAAATATGATATTGTTAAGTTTTAACCTTATATATTAAAACTAGGTGACCCGATATACGTGGTTCTGTCTTGCTAAATTATTTCCAGTGAATACTTTGATTGTATTAAAAAATGAGAAGATGAGGGTAGGAGGCTGAAAACTTAGCGTTGTATGTATTTTGAATGCCACATCATTGACAAAATAAAATAAAAATGTTGAGGGTGGATCACCCTTATCACTTAGTGGTATGAAAAATAGATTACGACCGATTCTCAGACCTACCGAATATACATATAAAGTTTCATGAAAATCGGTCCAACCGTTTCAGAGGAGTATGGGAACGAACACTGTGACACGAGAATTATATATATAAGATAACTATTTGTGATCGTATTCTTCGAAATTCAATTCGTAAGGGGGGCGAAGGGAGATGGTAGTTTCAGTTTCGGAAACTTGTATGAAAAATGAATATGTTTCGGCACACTTGACGAGAAACTTATTGACGTCTGTCAAAATTCAACTTCTAATTGGAGAAAAATATGGAAATCAACAACTACTCTTTAGGTTAAATTTACTGTCTCTCTGACCCAGAGAGAGTTCTGGTATGGAGTGATTTTAGTAACGTAAAGTCTATCCCCCAATATAAAAAATGACCGTTATTCAATTTGGACTATCTGTCCTGAGTTTTCTTTTCATAAATTAAATACACTATTGATTAATTATCAAAAAATATGCAACAAAATTAAAGTTCAATAATAAAATAATATAGATCTTAAACTGTATCTGAGAGAAGCCTTTAAAAAGAAAACTAGTTTTCAATCATACATTGTACGGACACTGAAAGGAAATCTGTCTCGAAATGGGTCACGAAGCTATTGAACTGTTTTCAGGCTACTGTGTGTTCCTTGACATTTGACATTTACCGCATCCGTATTTCAGAATTATTTATTAGTTTTGTTTACACCAATGCCAACTAAAATATCGGTTTTCTGTAATATTTTTTATATCTTTATTAATAAAAATAGATGTACGTTTCATATAAGTATAGCCAGTTATCTATTACATTCCTACATAACTGTATTTTGTTTCGTTTTGGTTATATTTCTTTTTGGTATTTGATGAAAATTAGGTGGTATTACGAGGGTTTCACTAGAACTCTCGATTTTATGTCGCTCAGCCATGGTTGTATTTTGTGCTTAGATCCATATCGTGTAATTATATAAACAAGACTATTTCGGGTCCATCATTCCGACAACCCAAACTTTTCTCTAGCTGGCATAAACACATTATGACCTAGTTTAGTCAAGATCTCTGAGGTGATAAAGTGCCTTAAAATACTTAGATACTGCACGCCTCATAACGCAAAGAGTTTGAGGTTGTTCAATACTGTCAACATTCCAAATTCGAGCAATATTCGAAGTTTCAATGATCATTGTATTAATTCTATTGATTTTACGGCAATGCAAATGTTTTATTATCCAGAGAAATACTTTCACTAACACACTAGATGATTTTTAAATTCATTTCTTTTATTTTATAAACAAAAAAAAATTGAAATTTTTATTCCTGGACGTCCGGATGTCTGTGTGTATGGATGTGTAACGATTACGCCCAAAAAACTTAATGTATTGGGATCATTTTTTTTTTAATAGCTCTAAAATGACATAAGATTACTTCCTATTTAATATGAATGCTTAATCTATGTCATTCAATAATAATTACGATATCAGGCGTGCACTTCTGGATTTTCCAAACTATTTCAATATATTGTTCCCATTTCATTATATTCTATTCCGCATGCTTTTAAAATATATTGAATACATAATACACTTTTAAGATTTTACCAGTTTTGTGTTCGGATCGACTTGGATTACGAGATTTTAATTAATGAAGAAAAAACTTAATAAACGTGCCAATAAAAAAATAAATTATTATTAGAGATAATAAAAATCTTAGTTAATAGTAGTTGTATGAATAATTGGGTATTTGTAAAAAAATAACATGAACATAAACATAATTGTAGGAGTAGATGAAAAAAAGCAATAATACAGAACTTCAATCGACAAACGAATGTCATATAAAAACAAGATAGAAAAAAATAAAAGTAATAAAAAACAAAGCTATAGCATACTCTTATAATGAACAAATAAAGTGTGTAGTATGTATTGTACAAATAAAGTGTATGAATAATGTAGTGCCGTTCAGTAAATAAAGTGTAAAGAAGTGTATCAAATGTAGCGACTGTAGTAGGGGGATATATGATATAGATTTAGGAATGTTAGTCAGGGATGAACTACCGAACTCGAAGAATTGCGTAAGCTTTCCCTAGTCTCTGGCAACACGGGAGTTTGAATTGTCACCGTGGTAGATTTTAGTGAGTAGTGTTGGGTGATTAGCACCCGATGAGTCACCACATGCCCCTTACGCCTTTAGCCCGAGACCGGAAGGTGCATTTGAACTTGCGCGTGGCGACGAGGAAGTCCGTAAAAACTGGTATTTTAAACACCACGTTAATAAAAAAGAAAGATGAACCAATCTCACAGTGATCGCTAATGACTTTGGATTGCACAGTGCTTACTATCCAGGTTTAGTTCCATAATTTATTTGTAATAATACGTAAAAAATACTTTCGTAACTTAACACTATATTGTTTCTAATATTACCCTAGCTAAGTACACTATTCGCTCTCTTTCTACTCTTTGTCGTACGTAGCTTTGATAAAACAATTTTCCTTTGTGTGCGTTCAGTGTATTATATTATTATTCAAAAATAAAGTACCCAATATAAACACTATGGTAATATCGTCTTTTTTCATTTTTAATCAAAATTTTTGCTTTGTGTCGTATGTATTGCTGTTTCTTGGATTGTATTTTGTATTAGTTATTAACGACTGAATTAGCCAGTACTTCGGTCGCACGTTTTTGTCGTTTATTGTTTTATTTCTATTGTGCACTGACGCTAAAGATAAAGACATTTATACAGACAGACGGACTTTAGTACACAATACAGTTAGTAAAACAATCTTCGCGAGACGTCTGATAGGTTATAAACAATGAATACTTTTGTACAAATTATGTACTTAAAGGGATAGTTTATGAAAGGTAATAAATAGGGCACACTAAAAAAAATAATTAAAGTACTGAGTTGTTTTTGAAGATAAAGACGATTATTTATTTAATACACATTTATATTCATTTACTACACAAATTAAAAGGAGAAAACTTGATTCTTGTTTTAGGCACTTCTTTATATCGCGTCACGTCGCTACGCCAACAAACAATCTGACCCACCGCATTAGATATTTCACATCAAAAACATGTAAACATTTGGGAATATTGAGTGATAAACGATAAGCACACTGTAGGCATTAGACGTGTCTCACGCAAAGGCGGGTCATATAATTTTTATAACAGACAAAGTTATTTATAAAAAATGCTAATACAAACAATGCTAATTGTTACTATATAAGAATAAATACTTAAATATGCTTACATACTTGAAATCCTAAACATCGGCCGTAGAAGCAATACTGATTTATAGTGTCGGCTTGCGCAAACAACTCTTCGGGTGTGTGTAATTCTGTCGGAAACAATTCACCAGAAGGTGCCCATCCAAGTAACGTATGCAAATGATGCAGGCACGTTCCAAGCGACGCAAGAAGTTGTCCACATGACTCTATTTCTCTAAAAAAAAAATAACAATGAAAGTTTACACTGTCTACGAACGATACAGAAATCTAAGTATTTATCGTCAAAACTTGTATTAATGGCGATATAATGTTCTTAATAAATTGATGATAGTTTTGAAAATGACAAATGACTTGAGTTCTAAACGTCTTTTGCTATGAACAGTAATATCTGTATTAATATATTAAGACGGTAAATTATAGGAAAAACCAAAGGGATTTAAAAAAATATTTTTATATTTGATAGCGTAATCATCGAGGAGGACTTTATGTTATTTAACTTCACGTTGGTACCAATAGGAGAAAAGCTGTAATGAAAAAAGTTACAAAAACGGGCAAAAATATTGAATAATTTTTAGTTCCACACACGAACTAAGTTGCGAGCACAGCTAATATTTTATATAACGTTTAATAAAAATCTACCTTATAAATCGAAATAATAACTCACTTAACAAAATGCCCTTTTCGGAACAGCAAAGCATCTCTACCTGTTGATACTTGACGACTCAGTTTGAGGCCGTACAGTACACATGAGTCTACAACAGACACGAAACTGCGATATCCATTCCCTGGTGATTTAGCGTCGAAGTCGTATAGCGGTGCCACCTAAAAAGTATCACAATATGTGCAATCTAACTTGGTTTTTATCTTATATCAATTTGGTCATTAAACATGAAACGTATGTCATAATTATATGACGATGAAGAATATGACTATGGTAGAATGTTCGAACACTGCACTGATTAATGTAGGTTCGAATCACATGACAAGGTTGACCTTTCGATGAAGGCAAATATCGTAACAAAACATAGCACGGCGGTATCTATTGCATTTTCTAAATGCTAAACATTCGTTGGCAATCACCAATAGTAGTGTTACGGTAGAAGAATATAAGAGCCAGTCTCTCAATAGCCCATGTTACCCATCAGGGCCGTATCATCACTTAACATTATGTGAACTTGTCAACAAACATATAAAGAGAACTAACACTTTTACAATTTACTATACAATATGTAACAAAACTGTAAGTAAGCCAAATCATATATTAAGAACAGTATTTTTTGAAAATTACGTAGAGGTTAAAAATGTATTTTTTTTAATATATGCTCATTTATCTGATTTTACTGGATATATTTCGTGCTCATTTATCTGATTTTACTGGATATATTTCGTTAACATTAGCTACGGTTATAACTAATATTATGTATTGACCTATAGTAGAATATTAAGTATAGGATACTTATTATTCCACAAAACAAAAGGATTTATTCGGGATAACAGTTAAAATACTAAACTCAAACACCGTTTATATTCATTATGAAAATTGAATGAATGAAATATTTTTTCATTGAGAAGGTTATGTATATCCCAAAACGTAATAGATAGTTCTGTAATCGAATTATTGATTATAAAAAAATACGTGTTCAGTCAGGCCAGCTAGTTATTTTAGAATATGAAAGTTAATTTTCTTTAGACTTAAGCAATATTACTTTAATGTCTACATGTTTTTGTATATAACAATATTTGTAACAATTACATATATTAAGTATGGTTTACAATCCTGCCTCCCCATTATATATTTCGTAAATGTAAACTAATAGCAAAAGTAGCAAATAGTCGGCAATAAATTGACAAATTTAGTACAAATAAGCGGATACGTAATAGGTATTTGCAGCTCTGAAGCAAATAGTTAGAGTTTTGATTTGGTTGGATTTGGTTGATTCTAAGTTTACCAATATAAAATAAAAATAAGATAAACACGATTTCGGACGATACATTTTTATATCCATTACTCATGAAGGATTTTAGAATGGTAATAAAAGTTATCTATTCATCTACTAACAAGCACAAACATACAACAATCTAAGTATAACTTGGAAACCTTGAAAGACGATACTCATCAAGTCGTTAACTTTGATGTTTTTTCAAAATTTTTACAACGACTAGTTGTCTGATATTTTCCGTTTGATTTGGAGTTTCCAAATTGTATATAATTACATATTTTTTTTATTTTCAAGACAATTTGTTGTTTAGTATTCTGTTGAATATTTGATGTTTTCTTGATTGTTAGATTCTAATTTAAATCGACATACGTAATGAATGTTGAAAATGACTGGATTGGATCAACAAATTTGTTGTGAATAGAGGTAACATTAAATAAATGTTATCTAAAGAATAGCTTACTAAGATTATTTGTAATAATAGTTATGCGCATAGTCAAGAATTGTAAATGGTGTTTGCTATAAAAATACTATTATGGTCATTATCTACAATCTACAAATACAATACCAAAATTATAAGAACATTGAGTTTTCCGAATATACCATAAGATAAAGTAATGTAGATAAACACGTACACAACTTCAATAATACATTTAAAATGCCTTTAAATTTATTTATAAAGTCCAAAAAAATCTTAATTATGTTAATATTGACGGCCGTACATTGGTCCGTGAAACCAAATAACTTTCAATACGAAACAAAATATTGTCTCCTAAATATAATGTAAATTTTCATAAATAGGAACTTAAGCTTCTGAAGCTCAGAGAAACCTATGAAATAAAACTTTTCAGGGATCTATTGTTTATAACTTAATATTACTTTACGAAACTTCCACAGAGAAAGTAAAAAGTAGAAGGGAAAGTAGCGAAGTAATATTAAATTAGCTATTTAAGATGGAGCTTCGTAAAGTGACATCTCCATCAATCTAACAGTTACCAGTTTTTAAGTATAAACAGAGAAAGTAAACTAAGTAAGTGTGGTGGGTATGTATAAAATTAAAAATGAGCCAATATTTTTAAGAATTTTATAAAAATCAATTTAACCATTCACTCGCAGAATTTCACATGCTACAAAAATATATATTCATAGCTTATAGAATTTTTAAAGCGGTGTTGGCTCAATTGGTAGTGTGTACTGATGCCTCATCAGTGGACGTGAGTTCGAATCCATCTGCAATGAGCTTGAATGATGATGGAATACAACGTGAGCAAACTATAGCATGCTGGTAGGGCTTTTTTCTAACGCCCAAGTGGTTAACTACCACCCTCGAGTTGAAAATCTGCCGCTTAATACATAGGTATTTATACTATAGGTGGGGTCTAGCAAATGCACTTAAGAGCTAGTCTTTTTACTGGGCTTAGCGTGTCCATCATCTTAGGCCACATAAGACTGATCGTCACAAAGTTTTGCATACAGGATGTTAGCGGTACAGAAAAAGGACATAGTGTACTTTAAAAAAAAAATGCACTGGTCCTAAAGGATAGAATAATAATTTTTAGATTGTCAAAGTATACATTAATGTGCACTCAATTTTATTTTGAAATCAGATAACATTTTTAGAGCGCTTTGTATATTCTTTGAAATTATATTTTAAAACGGAAACATAATTCGGCCTTTTAGGTAAATATGTTTACCAATAAAAAATATCTTAAGCCTTCAGGTAACAGGGTGGTTTGTAAGTAATTTTTCGTACAATTTGTGTATACATTTCGTACGTTAATTGTGTGTGATGGATCCCTTGTTTCTTGTTTAATTTTATACAAAGCCTTTTAAATTGAATTATTTAATAATATATTATTATTCCTATTAAATATTTTAGTATTTTATATCGCAATACAATTACATAATAACAGCAATCGTTTATCAATACATATATTGTGATAACGCAAAAGTTAATGAGCATTGAGGTCTTAAACATCCTGTTTGTGGTATAGCCTTGAATTTAAAATCTGTTATGCAGAACACAAATCTATATTCTATGCATAACTTATACGTCATTTTTATCAGAAAAATAGTATATACTTTTATCAGAGTTTGTACAGCTATGTTGATAAAATCAAAAGAATAAGGACACGCGGAGGGCTGTCAACTAGATAAACGAAAAAGTGCAATACAAATGCACGGTTAGCCTAGCGATTAAAGCAGTTGCCTTGCTGAAATCTTCGCGCCGAAGTGCTCTGGATTCGAATCCCGCATATGATAATTATTTGTGTGATCCATAAAAACTTGTTCTGAGTTTGGTTGTTACTCTTTGTTCCCGTTAATTGACGTTATGAAGTCTTTCATACTTGATATTTACAAACATAGTTAAATATAACGATAGTATGTTAGTCGAATTAATAAATAAACTAAATTTATTTACTTGTATTTTTTCAATTAACATGAGTCTCATCTTCAGAAACAAGAATAAGCGTCCCGTCCGCACATTTATCAATATACCTCTTTTAGAGCCTTAGAAAGTTAATGTCACATAAACCCTACTTACGAACCACATCGAGTAAGTGGGCTACCTCCAATTATAAGTATCACTATAACATAAATTATAAACGTAAAAATTAATTATTAAGTTGATAAAAATATTGACTATGATAAAATGTTTTTTTTCCATACAATTAAGGATGTAAATAAGCGTATGCTTCTCTAAATGGTAAGTTGTTACCGTTACCTTATGAATACTTGTAACATGAAAGCCATGCTTAATACTTTGAAGAATTAAAATCTCCTTCTCTAATGAATCTAAAAAACGGTATTCATCGGCAAAATAGAACAAAGTTTTTTGGCAACGACCTTCTTATGAGCGGAGAATTATCTTGCTGAATTTCCTTTCAGAGATTATGTAAATAAAATTTATATAGAACAATCGACCTTTGATGTGAGTAGTTTTAGAAGGACGCAAGGTAGGTATTACAAATTTTGAATATATCATTTTAAGAAGCAAAATATACAATTACTAGCCGTGCCCGAGATTTCGTTCGTGTGGAACTAAAAATTATTTAATCATTTTTGCCTGTTTTTGTAACTTGTTTCAATACTGCTTTGCTCCTATTGGTTGTAGCGTGTACTGGTAATAGGCAAAGCCTTCCTCTCCAGAATTGCTTTATCTGACTGGCTAAATGAATTAAAAACCAGAGTGGTAGTTCTTATTTTAGCGCGTTCAAACAAACAAACTTTTCGCATTAAAATATTAATATAGATTAGAACTTTGTTCTATTAAGTCAGCTCGAAAACTCGCTTCATCATGTCTCTCCGTTTTGGCTTAGATAACCTCATGATTGGCACGGTTAGATATTTCAATCTCGTCATCGCTAACAATTAAACAGTATTACTCACATGTGCGGGTTTTTTGTTCTGATAAATCATCGTTGTTGGTCTATACAATTAGGTACACGTATTCCCAGAAATGGATTTAGGATGAATCCGTGAGATCGAAACAATTTGAGACAGGTTTGAGCAAAACTTAAAAATACTTATATTAAAATTATATATAAATGCGACAATGAGTTTGTTTGTTACGCTTTCACCCCTAAACCACTAGAATCATCATAATGAATTGATTATGACGAATTTTGGTATTGAGATAGACGGTTATAGGTTACTTTTTCTTTTATAACTGCCCTGTATTTTTATATCTACTTAGACATGATGTGAACAAACCCATGTGTTTAACAAATGTCGTAATTATGAAATTGTTTATCTAGTGCTTTTTGTGTTTTGGTTAAATGACGTCACTTTATGACACACATTCTCCCCAACCAATTTGTGTTTTTGTATAGTCACGAGTGTAAAAAGGAAATACAAATGTATGGGATGGTAAAGCGGCGACAAATCTCAAAACTAAATCCTGTAATCAGAGTGTAGTAAAGAGTTTAAATTTCTCATACATTTGAAACACGACATTGCTATTTATTTCACAGCTAATAATAAAGAAGTGATGTTCTTAACACTCTCTGATCACGAGATTTACTTTTAAGATATGTGTCGTTGATGTAAGGTTTCAAATGTAATCCCATATATTTTTTGCAATTTGTTTACGATAGCAATTGTAGAAGAAGACTACTGGGTAAGAGGCGCTGGGGTAGTTAGTAACTTCTAGAAAGTTTTGGTATGTCGCAAAATGGTATGTGGCTTTAGCCGAATAGGTTGCCACCACCATCTCCTGACAGAAATTAAAAGCAGTGTGAAAGCAATCCATAGTCTCTGGTAGGCAGGGGGAATTGCATTCATTATATATTTTGAATGGTTATTTTAGAGTATTCACACCTAGTAAGTCCCACAGACCCCTTTTGCACCTCACTCAGCATATTACAACAGGTAGATCATAAATACGAAAATCTTACGATTATCTCAACAAAATACGAATTACATTTACATACATTTTTAATTAATTACTAATTTAAATTAATCTGTAACAACATGTTCAAATTACACTATGGAATAGATCATGATTCCAATGTAACAAAACTAGTGGCATGTAAATAGGGAGATAAATACACAATTTGGATTAAAAAAACCTATATTCAATTATTATAATAAACCATCATAATGGGCTTTGTATCCCATAAGCATACATCTTTATTGAGGATAAATTTATATTTATTACCACCAGTGATTATGGTGAATTTCCCTGTTTTGAAAAGGCACTCATTGGGTTAAATAGGCAATTTTATCCTGTTTCTGGTAAATTTATATATTGGTATTTATACTAATAAAAATAGTTTTACAGTAACTCAAATTTAACTTAACTATCTTCTTCATAACCCTTATTCCATCTAGGTAGGGTTAATACACATGTTTTCTTCTTCTGCTCCACTCTATCAGCTGTTGTCTCAGTATTCACACTTTTATACATATATAATTCCTCATACAGTCTATATCTTCTTAGATCTTCCTCTTCACCTGCATCCATCCACTTTCATAATAAACATTCTTCTAGTTCTCTTCCCAAAACATGCCCAAATGTAACTTCAAAATGTTTACCAATTTTATTTTAAGGTTAATAGGTTTAGCATTCTAGGCACACTAAGCCCACTGGAGGGCTTGCTCTAAAGTGCAACTGCCTGAGCGTACCTATAGGTATTTGGCTGTACATGTTCAACTTGAGAGTGGTAGCTAGCCAGGCAAGCATTAGAAATAACCCTACCACCTTGCAAATAAATATTTTAAAAAAGCCACACTAACAGACTTATTATTACATTCTTAATAATTTAGTGCAGTTTTTTATTTTCCCAGAGTACTCATAAAAACAATTTTAGGTGTACTATTATACAATTACTAATATACAATTATTTGTATACATTTATATGTATGATTATATAGACTAAAACTAAAATATATTTGACAGACTTTCATGGAATTTTGAATTTTTGTTGTATTGTAATGTACTAGTATAAAATATTATTTACCCAATTTTCTTTAATATATCTTTATATATTCATCAAATCACTGTTAAGCAAACTAATTGCCGATGTAAGTATTATTTTGCCGTTTCGAAAAATTAATAAATCAAACACAGTATCACTTATCATATTCAGTAATAGTATAATAACTTATAAGAATAATATATGTATGCCAATTTTTATAGTGATTAGGCAAAGAGTGTTGGAGCTCAATAATTTTGAGCACTTATGTCAGAGTTTTATTGGGTAAAAAGTATCCTAATGTTGATCTACAATAATGACAAATACTAATAAAATCTATCCAGTTTTCTGGCATTTATATTAAAAATATTTATACCCTGATTACAATTTTCAAAAAGATTTAATGCACAGATGCAACTTGTAAGTTTTATTATATATGTATAGAAGTTCTGCAAATAGGTTTTAATCATTTATTTTAGGTGCAAGTTACTTAAATAACAATATTAATTTTCTCATTGTTATAAATTTAATAATTATTATGATTGTCATTATAATATAATGTTTAATTCAATTGTTCTATAAAGTTTCTGTAATACTAAGGCAATGAAATTTATACAGTAATCTAATTAAAATCAGTTTAAGAGGTGACATAAAGTAAAAAAACTATCTAGATAGTAATAGGTATGTAATTAAAACAGTTGATTTATCAACATTGTGATTACTTTAACAAATAGCTGACCCATTTTACAAAGACATAAAACCAAGTACAAACGTGATTTGACTAATATAATTAGGTACATACCTTTCGGACGTGATCGACTAATGGCCATACGGTATCTATTTGGTCAATTAATGTCATGAAACCTTGGTATAATCTTTGACCATTTTCACTGTCATCTGGTTGAAAATACGTTGCATTATTCTGGCAGGAGTCTTTTAGTGCCTCGTACATAGCATACGTTGGTGGGGTTCCCTCTTTCATTTCTTCGCAACAAAGTGACGCCTTAGCCGGTGGGTCAGCAAACGACATCATTTTCGATAAATTCGCCGAAGCAAAACGAAAACTGCGAGTAATAAGTTTAAGCCTCATCTGTAAAGATTTTAATATAAACATTCCTCGTTCTTGTCGTTACGCCAATAAATTCACACCAAACGAAAAAATAATTACAAAATATTTCGCGGATAAATTTCGTTATCATTGTACCATTATAATAGTAGCTCATTTATCCATTAATTTAGATTGAATTCTCAACATTTTTAGATCAAGATTAGCGACATATATATTTATTTCCCTTCGCTGTTAGACTAAAACCGACCACGGCCTGAAATACCTAATGTCAATGACAGAAAATTTATGAAATGACATATGACTATGGACAGCTGTTATGTTATGATTTTCGATTTTTCAGATTTTGATATATATTATGATAAATATTTTTGTTATTTCACAAAATATAATTTTATTTAATAATTAATATATTTTTACCCTGGGACACTTTATCATAGTAAAGTTATATTTAACAATTAATTTATTACGCGTCTTATAACTTCAAATTCCAGTGTAAAACTAAAATGTATAACCTTTGATTATCGTATATATGATCCCAAAATTTTACAAACATTGTCAGATTTTATATTAAAATGAATAAAAAGTGCAAATATAGTTAATAATTTGTAAAAAATAATACGCCTATGAATCTTGGAATATACATATACTCTCTTAGATTATTTAATTATTTAAATATTTATTGTTTAGGAGATTATAAAACATATTTGTATGAATGTTTAACCTTTACATTTTCATTTGTTCACAGGTTTTGGCAATATTATATTTATTTACCAAACAATTATGTTATAGTCATTAAAAATCATATAATATTTATACTTATAAATATTACAAGACCGACAAGAACTAGCTGACTCTGCAGAAAATTTTCTTCCTCTTTCGGTAGTTAATAACTCAACATCATCATTTATCGTATTGGGGAATACCTTTGAACCATCGCCTCGATATAAGAAAAATATTTCACGAATTTAATTTCTATCAGTCAACTCGTTTAGAACTTCTAGTAATTAGGAGTTACACGATCACAACTACACAAGATTTTTACATATAAGGCTGGTGCCATACAAGTTTACAGAACAATATCTAAATACTGGCCATATTACCTCGTTAAATAGCAATACTTTAATCATTTCTTTCATACACAAAATTATTTATTAAGTCATGTTTCACTGAAATACATTTGACAGAAATTAAATCTAGTTCGATACAACACCAGTGATGTCGTTTTTATAACAGTAGGTCCTATGTTAAATAGTTTGTATTGTATATATTATCCTATTCTATAATTGGGTTATTGAAAGTATTTTTAATTTGTTAGTGTGTTTTAAAATCATTGTTTTAAATTAAACCTATAAAATTACATTACTTAACTTTATACCTTGTAAAATTGATGACATCTTTTGTGATATCAATTAGTTGTTGCGTACATGAAAGTGGCTAAAATAACAAGTAGAAAAATTACTACAGAACCTTCCTGAACCGTTCTAAAATGAGGTTCACCATTTTATTACAACGCTGTTTGACACAACAAAGACTATAACAAATTATTCTAAAGGATATATATTCAGTGGTCATCGTGAAAAAAGTTTTATTGAACGAAACATTGAAGATATCGTTTTTAACTTTTAAACTTAATTTATGTTTTGTTTTGGCATGGCAGTGCTGCACAATATTGGTACCTTTGCCTTTTATTAGAAAAAAAAAAAAAAAAAAAAAGAAAATGACCATCACCTCACGAGACATCCGACAAATGTGAAGTATTTGAGCTAAATTTATTAAATTTATAGAATATATAATTAATAAAAAACAATAATGAGAAAAAAATCAAAGTAGTCATGAGGTCTGCCGACAGAAGTGAAAACTATAAACAAACAGTTATTATTTTTTGATATCCAAAGTAATTGTTTGATCTTAAATTAAAACTTGTAAATCAAAACTGTTTACAGCGTAATAATTTATACTAATAGGAACAGATATATTGTTATCGGTAACACGTCATGTGACCATGTCGATGACGACTTACATGAATTTATTCTCTATCCAAGTATCACCTATCCAGTACATCCCTATCCAAGTTTTTACTTTAATATGGAGTAAAATAATGATACCTTGTAGCTTACATAAATAAGCGGCGAAGTGTAAAGTATACGCGTGCACTTAAACAAGGGAGCTGAGAGAAGTGACATAGAGGGGGCATGATAGCATAAGCGAGCGTCATGCCGTTTACCATCACGGTAAGCGGATTGGTTATACTGGCAAGACGTGTCAGTAGATGTCTCACATTAAAAGTGTATATATAAGTACAGACAGGTGGCTATGACCAACCTTAAATTTAGTTAGCTACGTTTCATTGTGGCACCCCTATCAGTATTGAATATGTGTATTTGTGTATATACATAGTTAGGTCGAATTATTAGAGACTAATTATATTCGCAGAATTTGCATACCGGCAATGCTCAAGCCTAGATTCTATAACTTTTGCACTAGATACCTGGGTTTTTTATTAATCTGTCATGTTGTAATTTTTATTTTATACATTTCGTTGTATTTTTGGTGTTATGTAATTTTGGTAATATTTTACGTGATGTTGTTTGCCTGATGCCTTATTAATAATTTAGGTCTTGATATATTGGCTATCATAGTAGATCCCCGGACAGTTTTAACTAGACAGTCACCATATTGATGCAGCGACAGTGCTAATCTGTAAATTATGGAATAACGTCTGACTTGGCTGTATAGTCTCAGCACCTTTGCTTCTCCTTTAAAAACGAAAAAGTTCTACCAAAACAAAAAAAAATCGTGAAGTACTATTGTTGAATCTGATTGCTATTTATGTATGAATTATGAAAATGGATACTGATACGATACATACGATTTCGCAAAAGAATGATCTTGAAGTTGACGCCAATTACACAATGGAAATAGAATGCTTACCAGCAAAAGATATCCTTTACCAATATCCTACCTTGTTTACGCATAGAACTTTACTAGAACTATCAAATTCATCCTGGTCGCGGTCAAAGAACGCTAGTAATGAGGTTCAGCCGTATTTGCGAGGCTGTAAATGGTCTCCGGACGGAACGTGTTGCCTTTCCGTAGTAAATAATGATGGAGTACATGTCACAGAACTCTCAAGAGATCTTTACGAAGGTTCAGTGGCTTCTGATAGAATTATAGATGTATTAGATTCAATAATACATGTTAAAGAAGCTGGCTTAGTGTATGATTTTTGTTGGTTTCCAGGAATGAATAGTGCATTACCTGAAACATGCTGGTTAGTGAATTTATTTTGATAGTTAAGAATTGTTCCAGTTACTTATATTTTTGTATACTTTTGATTAGCTGATGAAAACTTAATGAATAAATTGTAGCATTTGATAGAACACTAGTGTTTACCTTATTCTTTATTTGATGGGCTAATAATAAATTATAGATTTTTAATAAAAGTATTGTATGATATAAGAAAGGTATTGTATTAAAAGGTGGTTATAGTAATGATGTACAAATAACAAAACAAATTTAAATAATTAAATAAAATGCGAAATTAAAACTTAAACATTAAATATTTTTTGTAGTGACCAAACTTTAAGTATTGTTTGACTAAACATAATGGAAAATAAAAGCTGAGATAAACCTCAACATTTTTTTTTTAATATAACATGGCAAAGTTGTCACTATCTTATGGTAAGCATAGCTAATCCAAAACTAGTATGATTTTATCCACTTGAAAAAGTCAGTAATTATTATTAATTCAGAGAATGAAACCCTAATGAGCTAGCACACCATTACAGGTTAGCTCTCACCATTCTTGCCTTCAATACCATGTCTTTTGATATTAACTAAACTCAAAATGTTATAAACTAAAGAATAGCCACTATGGGAATTCTAGGATATAGATCTTTACTGCCCAGCTTATTGGTTGTAATTACAAAAGATCCTTGTCAAATAAAATATATCCAAGTTGGGAATTTATAGATTATTAGCTAACCTGGTGAACTTTGTAGTACCGAAAATCATTTTTGTCTTCTATGGAATAGGGAGCAAACATGCATTTGGGTTACCTGATGGTAAATGATCACTGCCACCCATGGACACCAAAAGATTTGCAGGTGCATTGCTGGCTTTTAAGGCCAATCTTCTTATGTCACTATAGCTCAAAAATAGTTTGACCTATTTGTTTTTTTTTTTACATTTTGATTAGCTATATCAATCCTAATTAACTTTCCAAATTCAATCTGTTAAGATCAATACAACTGGCTATATATATTATTGTTTCCTTCTTTAATTTCTTTTGGTTATTGAATACAACATGTTTATAACTCCAATGAATAAAATGTCTTTTAATTCTATGAAATATTATTATAGGTGGATTTGAACCCACATTCTTTGACTTGGCATCTGTACACACTACCAGCTTAGTTATTATCGCTTCATTACTTTTCATATTAAGAGATTAAAAATGAAAAATGTTTTTTTCTTTTATACAAACTTGCCTGACATGCCTGACAATAACTAACGCAGTAAAAGAGGAATTATCTGATGTGATGCAGTCATTCAGAAGTTATCCGCATACACACATTTCAGTGATTCATTTTTAAATATCTATATAAACATCTATATTTACAATAGTTACAATGTATTGTACATGTATATATACATATACTAGCTTATAGCCCCTTACACTTAGTTATTTTATTTCCTGTCAACTGCGGTGATAGTAAAATCTGTTCATATGGGTTGTCTATGTAGGTTAATGATTATCCATAACAAATAGCAAGTCTAGTCTTTGAGTCTTTGGAGACATTATGATGAGTCAATTGAGTTTTCCTATATGTGTATAGATGTCTATATCCTAGACAGATATCCTAATAATGACTGGAATTTTATTAATATTTGACTGTACTTGCATTATCATTTAAATTGAAACTTTCAGTTGGTTGACTACTAGACAAAACGCACCCATACAAATGTGGGATGCATTTGATGGTTCATTGAGATGCTCTTATAGAGGTTTTAACTCTGTAGATGAGATGGAACCTGCTTTGTCTGTTACTTTTATTCCTGATGGAAGCAGAATCATTGCTGGATACAAGAAAACTTTAAGAACTTTTGATGTGGAGCGGTAAGTTGTCTTTTAATAATTGTTATATAATAAATAATTCTTACACTTTAACTATCCATGCAAGTTTATTAACATGACATCCTTATGCGCTACCACTAATCTATCATTTCTTCAACTCTATTCTGGCAGTAAATAAAATTGTTAGAACATACATTTTTTTACATATTTTTATTTTAATAGTCAATAGTGTAGTGTGTGTCAATGCTGAATGATGGCAAAGCATTAATACACATACAAATTAAACTTATAGATTATTAGTTTAGAACTGGAAAAGGTAAAATATTATTTACACTTTTTTTATTAAATGGCTTCTGTGGTCTATGACCTCAATTCAGTCATTGTCATGTGATGATTGTGGTAATCCCAGTGAGAGAGGCACTTACATAAACAATATAGAGTACTGGTAAACCAGAGTATGTTTCACATGCACAAAAACAACACACAAAATGAACACTGGTAAAAGTTAATTAACACCAACAACAATAACAAATAATTTGCACAAAGGTACAAAAATCTTATGTATTCTTATGCTTACTATTTAGAAATAAGTTTTTGGATACTTGAAATTTTGAAAACTAATTACTGTGTTATATTTTTCCAGACCGGGCAGGGATTTCGTCGAGCATAAGATAAAAACTCCTGCATCATGTTTTGCTATGGATAACCACGTTTTAGCTGTTGGTTCATGGAATACAACCATTAGTTTATATAATATGAATGAGACTGGCACATATAAGAGTATAGGGAAAATGCATGGTCATGGAGGTCAGGTTTGAAACAATGACAGATATTTTGTATTTAAGATAATACTATACAATAAGCAGCCATTTGCAAACGTTTATTAAGTTAGAGAGCGAGAGGCTATCCATAAATGGATGTCTCCACAATAAAAAAAAGCCCAAGATAATTGTTTGACTGGATCCCAAACTCAATATATCAAATATAACACACCATATTGCCGCAACTTAGGAGTGTGGTGTTTTGGTATTAAAATGCTCCCATTTAGTAATCAGTTAGAATGATAGACACCTGTATCCAATTTATCTCTGCTGATCTCTCAGTGATCGCCATTGTTTTTGGACTGTATTTCACTTAAGCGCCGTTTATTAGTTGCGGCAAAATGATTTTGACCACTTTTTACCTACATTTTTTTAGCCATGTAAAAATACATAAGTTTCTCAGACTCCCCTTCTGTGTATAAGATTTCTTTTTAATGTTAAATGAAGATGTGGCCCACGATGGTGGACACACTAAGTCTAGTGGAGGTACTGATTCTTAATCCAACTGCCAGAAAACACCTATAAGTATTTGGCGTTATATTTTCAACTTCTTGTGGTGTCCATACACACTACCAAAAAAGCTATCATCGCTACATTCAAGATTTTGAAAACTTAAGTAATTTTGTTTTATTAAGATTGTCTGTAATAGAATTGTACATTAAAATACACAAATAAACATCTCTCATTTATCTTCTTCAACCTTTAAATCTACAATATACATCACCCTTCCTAAAAAATTTAAAATTTTAACTTATTAAATATTACCTAAATATGGCATTTTACTTTCTTTAGGTTTATTTAAAAATATTGTTTGTAAAAAATTTGTAGTTATTAATTTGCTTCGTTAATACACATAAATAAATGTATTTATAATTATTTGTTTAGGTGGCGTTACTCATATGAAGTTCAGTCCGGATGGGTTACGGCTTGTATCAGGAGCTCGTAAAGACCATAGGCTCTTGGTGTGGGATATCAGATATTATCGTAAACCATTGAACATTTTGACAAGGGTAGTGGATACAAATCAAAGAGTTTACTTTGATATATCGCCCTGCGGTAAATACATTGTTTCCGGTGGCACCGATGGTATAATAAAAGTGTGGGATAGCACAAAAAAAGACTGGTCATCAGGCTTAGATTTCACCAATATTGAAGATGAAAATATGGTTTTGAAGGTAAACGAATCATAGTATTTTTTAAGTAGTTTTTATCTTAGATATTTTATAATACAACTACCCGCGCCTACGACTTCGTTCGCGTGGAATTAATAGTCATACTAATATTATAAATGCGAAAGTGAGTTTGTTTGTTACGCTTTCATTGCTGAACCGCTGACCCGATTATGATGAATTTTAGCATAGAGATAGATGGGAACCTGTAGACGGTGATAGGCAATTTTTTCTCGGAAAAAAATTTATTAAAAGTGGGTTAAAGAAAGGGATAAACTTTGTATGAAACTTTATTGCGTCATTCGATTTGTTTGCCAAAGTTACTATTAACGCGAGCGAAGCCGCACGTAAAATCTAACTATTTAATATTTTATGCCCGTTTTTGTAACTTTTCTCAATCCAGCATTAAACAAACATATATTATACAGCAATAAATTGCCTAAAGCCTTCCTCAGTTATTGCTCTATCAAACGAAAAAAATAATTTTTGATATCCGACTGATAACATCTAACGTTAGCGTATTCAAACAAACATCACATCTTGGTAGAATGAATTCGAAACGAACGTGTAAAATATTGTATTAATGCTGGTTCGTTCCTTGTTGGTTTATATAATGCCTTGTTATCTTACTCAGTTTCCAAAAATACTAGAGAATTATATAAAATTAATTTAAAACATTGTTAAATATGTCTATGAATGTATCTTTGTAATTTCTTTGTTACATACCGATATAGTCGCGATGGTAACTAAGCATACAATAAAAAAAAATCCGATTAATAATATTAATGTCGATAATTTACATTATTTGCAGTTTCCCTTACACAAAGACTGTTGTAACAGTGTATCCATACATCCATGCAGACCTATACTGGCTACAGGGTCCGGACAATACCACTTCACTGACCCAATAAGGACAATAGATGAAAATTCACCGAATTCACCGGACAATGTCCATAGAATAAGTGGCGTCAAAGAAAACCTATGGCTTTCAAATGACATGAAATATTCTGACATTTCCGAAAACTATTTGGTGTTTTGGTGGATTGGAGAATTCAATGGTGTGACGTAGAAAAAAAATATTTTATTATTGTAATAGGCGATTTATTAATTATACAAGATTCATGAAAATATATTCTTATATAAATTTATGAAACATAATGGTTTTAATTATTACTAGCATTTGCCCGCGGCTTTGCTCGCGTGAATATTGATTTTGTCAAACAAATGTGATTACGCAATAAAAGTTTTATACAGAGTTTAACTCTCTTTTTATATCATTTGAAATAAGTTTTCCGCGAGAAAAAGTAGCCTTTCACCGTCTTCAAGGGCCTATCTATATTTATACCAAAATTCATTGTTATCGATTCAACGGTTTAGGCGTGAAAGTGTAACAAACAAACAAACTCACTTTCGCATCCATAATATTAATGAGGATTCAACCTTAGCATGACATAGAGAGCTTATTCTCCGTACGTTTAAAGCTTTAAAATTTAAAATCAGGTTGGTTGTGAGAGAGGAGCTATGGAGGCCGTTTTTTTTGGAAAAATTTATATTTTGTAATTTGATCTCTTGTTCGCAAAAAAATATAATGGGTATGTAATGTAGGTGTTTGTATATTGACACTACTTTAAAATTTTCAACAGGCAGCAATTTGTATTTTTGCCCTAGGAGCCGTAATCTCTAGAGCAGGCGCTGTGTGGGAAATTCTGATCCACAAGCTTTTTCTGTGACGCTCGTTTCGGCAAAGTCCTATCGAGCCGAGCAAGGGAGTGAGAGAGATATCGTAACGTTTCACTTTCTTTTTTCATGCTCTGTGTTGCGTAATGTGTATTTATACGAAAAATACCATCTTGCACGGTACAAACAATTTATATAATTCAATCTGTTCGTCACGGGAGAGGTCAATCGATTCGCCGACAGTGGCCGGACGAGCTCGGTTGTAAAGCGACCCTGTTTTATAGCTTTGTACGTTTTCGCCCACTTTCGGGAGACATAACTCTTTATTAAAACGGTTTATGACGCGACATTCATTCATTTCCACTGTGTGACGTTGGCACGGTTAGTTAAAAAGCTGTTAGCTGTTGGCTGTAGATAGCCTATGTGTAATTTGGTCGTAACTTTTGAATTGAGTTGTTCACTGCTACATTTATTGTTACTAGAATTTTTTTTTTTTTTCGAACTGACATACGCTGTTAGCCCCAGGGGCTTTGACAGCTTCACCGAACTTTTTGGGGCAAGTGCTGAAGGCACTCAGCCTCGAGGCAGCAGGCACGAGGGTGCCAAAACGGCCGAACCTCGGCTTGGGTTGCTGCCGGTAAGTGAAAAAGGTTCACGATCCTGACTAACCAACAGGTCTTGTCTTACAAATTTAGTGATCCTAACAACGACCTTATTATTAGGTAAGCAGCTCAGGGCCGCGAGGGTAGTCCCTTACAGAACCGTGTACTTAACGTGTGAGTGTGCACGAATGTAATGCGGTGTCATGGTGTACTCTCAGTGATGTAGAGTGTCACTGTATCGCGCGAGCAGTCACTCGAGGGCTCCTATCCGGAGGATCGAACCAAGGCTCAGGCGTCTGCGGAGGGAGGCCGCGGCGGGTGTGCGGGAGCGAAATTATCCGCTCGGCCTCGACGGCGAGGACGGCGGTTGCGCGGACGTGTGCGCGGACACGAGCGATTGCTGGAGACAGCAGGGAGAAGCGCGTTTAATCTCGTTATTTTATCGACGGGAGTTACTAGAAATTACTACACGGTTAAGTTATAGGCGGTCGAAGCGGGAGCGAGAGGTATACCAGCGAAATACCTCTATGCAATTTTCTAAAAGACGTTGGTCTTTCTAGGACTGCTTTATGTTCCATACCAGAACGTGGTTCTAAAACTGAGCTAGCAGGCTCTAACCAAATTGAGTTAGGTAGGAAGAGAAGCATTGTAATAAGTGAAGGCTTGTGTGGACGTGCTTCGGAAAGGGACCCATAAAAAATACACTCGTGTCACAAGTCCCGGCATTTGCTCGGAGTTTCCCTTTTTGCTACACGATGCATTGGGCACTAGCACTGTGCTAAGAAGTTCATCAACCTAGCATTTTTTAACAAAACATCTTTGAAGTATAAAGTTCACTAATCACATGTTATGGTTTTTTTTACTTTCTTTTGCGATCAAAAGAACCTTAAAATGTGAAAATAGAAGGCATTATTTCGTCTCGTGTTTTATTTGTACGCATGCTATTAACTTAACGATATTGGAATTTGAACTCAAATTATTGAGTTTAAATTGAAACCCTTTCAATTATTTATTAAAACATCAGAGGCAGCTATGACTGCTGCACAAAGGCGACTCAACATCAACGTCAACTTCGATAATAGAAGTGATCACGGTTCATTAAAACAAAAGACGGCCATTACTCAGTTTCTTCAAAAAGTGCGTTGTTTCAAGAAATCTATTGAAGATTTGCTTAAATATTTTATTTAAATTGATTTAATCTAAGTTATTTTATATGGTCGTCATTTTGATTATGATAATAAATTTAATAGACACAATAGATTTTCAATTGAATTTATATTATTTTTTAACTAGAATACAATTTATGAAAAGGGTATAACGGTTGTGAAAAAGTTATTTCTAAAACTTAACTTCTTGCCTGAAATATTTACAGGAAAGTTAAAATATTTCTTTTATATATCTAGTTATATAAAACTTCAAAATTTTACTATAAATACTTATTATCTATAAAACGTTGAAAAAGAGTGATTTAACGCACACGCAGTTTGTTCTCTAATGTAATATTATACCTATACTGTTAGGTAATTCGTACATGGCTTAGTTTAAATCAATATTATTTTTTTTCGTTTTTGTTTTTTACAAAATCTGCACTATGAACCAAATAATATATTTCCTATTTAAGTATAGTGAAATTTTATTTTTTAAATATAATTTATCAATGATCCAAATTTAAAATTGATCTTGAATAAAATTGAATGATGGGCTATAAAACCAAAATTCTTAAATTTTACAACCTAGGTGTTTATTAAATTTTTATTTATCTCTGATTAGGACTACGAATAATTATAGTGATTTTTCTGAAACATAAGTACACCCACGTTCTTCCATGTTATGCCATTACTTCAATATAGCCAGGATTACTGTTCTAATAAAATCTATTCACATCAAAAATATCATTGGTATACCATTAAAAATAAAAGTGATATTTTGTATTATCCAACCATCCGTATAATCAATTATTATTCTATTTTATTATCTTCAACAATTGAAGTTTACTTGTACATGTACTAAATGGCGTGTTCCGATATACACTGTGAGCACTGTTCAGTGTTCTTACTGAGGAGATCATTGCCATTTTTGTACTGTGAGCACTGACGTTTTGCGGTAAAGTGCTCTCAGTGCTTTGATCACGAGATCAACAGAGTCCAGTAATTTAACAGCTTGTACTTTTGATTATTTGAATATTGTTATTCAATTATAGCGGCAGTTATAACCAAACATGGGAAAATTAAAGAAATTATGTTTTTCGCAATGTGAAACCAGTACTTTGTATGAAATGAAAGTAACTGGAAAATTAAGCGTATTAAATAGTTATAACATAAACTCAGTTAAATAACAAACATAGTATACTGGACTGTCTTCCGTTATAATCAGTAACCAGTATAGTTAACTATAAAGGAACGGCTTCGCAGTATATTAAATGAATTATACTTAACAGTGCACGTAGTGTATAGCGGAACAAAGCTTAATTATTGAAGTTAACAGAAAAAATTATAGTATAAATCTATAACAAATAAAGTACAGAATGATTTATGTACGCATCTTTGTTCGGGGAGAGTTTCTCTTTGATTCACTTTAATTTGAGTTCGTTCGAAGTCAAATGGTTACGGTACGATAGTCAAAGCTTTTGTAAATCATATACGTATATACACCGTATTGTACATTTATCATTTAAAAGTTTTAGCTAAACGACCCTCTGCATGTCCGACGATGTATCTCAGAATTTATTATTTTCCGTTTCATTTATTCCCTCTAAGAATTGTATTTTGTAAATAAGTTGTAAAAGTATCTATATTACGGTATTGTTTTCGATCATTCTGTGTTTTATGAATGCTGTGTATATTATACTAGCTTTATCCGCGTCTTTGTTTGTGTGGAACTAAAATGTATTTAATAATTTTTGTCCGTTTCTGTAATTTTTTCAATACAGCTTAGCTACTATTAGCGTTGCTGGTAGCGTTGTCTTAAATAGCCTAAAGCCTGGTAAAGATTGGTAGTTTCTAAGAACGTTCAAACAAACAAACAAACTTTTCCGCTTTATAATATTAGTATAGATATATATGTCCAGTTATTTCGTCAGTCGTGAATGAAAAATTTAAATACAAATTACAATTACAATCATAATTTAACACTTGATTTGCCCAATTAACTGTATCTTAATCAACAAATATAGGTAAAGCATTTCGTACAAAGTGTATACCTCCAACAAAATAGGCAATTATTACTACGAAGCAAAATGTGCCATATTGGATTGATGAATGGTATTGTTGTCAAGATTAATACTTATGTTCCGTGATATTGTGGATTTCCAGCCATGGGTAGGGCTCATCACGTGGAGGGACTTGTTCTTAGGGATGGAATCGTAAATCTTGGAGTGGTTCATCACACATTGAAAGCTGCAACGCGAGTTATAGCAAGAGTTTATACTCTAAGATTATCTGAAATTTGTGTCGAAATTATGTAATCATAAACAAAACTTATTAGTCATAAACAAAAGTGATTTGGTCATTTATATTGCAGAAGTAGTAGATTAATTCTAGAGAAGAGACCTTGTTTAGTCGAGCAAGTGTGGCGAGGATCTACTGGAGTGATAACTTGTAGGGAAGGTGGAAAATCTTGGATATGTGCGATTCTTGAAGGTTGCCCATGTTTAGTAGTAACCTGCTATCGGCCAATGCTGATGACATAAGGTGTGATGCTGTAATACTACGAATATAAGCAGAGGTGAAAACTAATCAGAAAGAGAAAAATATAATTTCTAGTTATTACAACTAAATCATTTTATATTCTTTAATATCCTTTCTTAAGAACAAATCGTAATTTTATAAAAAAAAAAAAAATATCTAAGTTATTACAATACTTGAGCGGAGGTGTGATATAAAGAGGCACGAGTGACTAAAAAAGTATGTTATAAGTTTACTACAAACTCCCCCTATTAAGCTTGGCACCCATATAATAGTTCAAAGCGGTGATGTATATACATCTTTTATTATCATATGCCTACATGATATATTTTAAACTATATTTTATGTAAAAGCTGTACAAATTAAAACTGATTATTGAAAGGGGTATTTATGAACTTCAGTTTATAAATAAAAAAATTAACAATAATATCAAGTGCTTTTTTCCACGTATTATACTCTTAATAAAAGTTCCCACCCGTTTAGGTATGCTGTTAATATGACTGTCTATTATCTTTTGTGAAGTAATTACCATTTCTACCGTATCTCACTTCGCTTAAATGGGATTTTAGTTTTCGTTTCAGTTGGCCTCAGACATGTGCTGTCGGATTAAATGGATTCCACCGGCAACTATTATGTTCACATTAATAAAATATTGAGTTAGGTAGTAGGTACGCGACCGAGCATTATCTTGTATTAAAACGCATTCAAAGAAAATATGGTAGGGTTTATCTCCTTTATCCACCAACAAAGGGAGCAAACGGCGCCATATATTCTTTCTAAGTTTCTTTTATATAGTGTTCTGAAATCAGATTCCTGCAATTAACGTCAAGTTCGTACTACGTCGCAAATATGTATTCTGCTGTAGTTTTTGTTTAAACTTAAGGTTTACCGTTATGACTACAACCTCACCTGATGTTAAATCATTTTGTGGCCCAAGATGGTGGACACGCTAAGCCTAGTGGAGGGACTGACTGTCAAGTGCAACTGCCGGAACACACCTATTGGTATTTGGCGGAAAATTTTCAACTTGAGGCTGGTAGCTAGCCAGGTGGGCATTAGAAAAAGGCCAACCACCATGCTATGGTTTCCTCACGATATCTTCCTTCACCGAAAGCTCAAGCTCATTGTGGGTGGATTCGAACGCACGTCCCTTGACGCGAAGTTCGTACACACTACTACTGAGCTATCATATATATCAAGTAAAGGCACTGCAAATGATGGTAGAAGCATATTAAAAATATAGAACCATATTTTTCTGTTTTGTTGAGTTGGTTTTTTCTCTTTTATAAAGCAATAATAGCTGCAATTATATTCTTTCGTCTCATAAAACTCACTTTATTAGACTCTATAAGGAGTATTATTTTTATACGTAGAAACTAACTACAAAGAGCTTCAGTGCAGTTACGACGTCATAACTGGAGAGAAGGAATTATTTATATTTTAACAAACATTATGAATAACAGTAGTAAAAATATTCTTATTTTTGTATATTATTTTATAATAAGACGGTATATTACGTCATTGTATTTTATATTAAGCACAGTACCGTCCGAAGCTGTCGACGACCACCAAAAGGTAACGACATTGATTTCGAAACGTCAGCAACCAATTTTAATGCAATCTCCTTTTTTAGGTAATAAAATATAAGCTTTATTTATCTTTCGACGATATTGGAATTTTCAAAATTGCCTGTTTTCCAGAACGAAAGTGTAGAAGCGGCGTCAAAAACTTTATAATAGTATCTAACAAAAATGTTTCAAATCCCATCTTACCACCTTTTTTATCATATTGTACACATATCCTGTTTTGTATTACTCATGAAAAATTATATACGTTAGGATAGGCAGCGATTACCATACCACCGGAATTTCTTAAGAAAACACAAGTGTTCTTAATTATGACAATGTGGTTGAAATTCAGTGGACCTAGCTAAGTTATCTTTTTCTACAATCGTTAGTATAAATAGAAAAGAGTAATTGTGTCGGATGACATTCTAAACACTAAATCGTTATAGGTGTGTTCCGGCAGTTGCACTTGAGAGTCAGTCGCTCCAAGGCTTAGTTTGTTCACCATCTTGGACTACATCGTCACTTTACATCATGCGAGATTGTAGCCATAACGCTAATCATACAAAATATAAAAAATATATATGTTTTAACAATAAATCGTATGATCAGAGCGTTTTAAAAACAATGTCTTTAAAATCTGAAATAAAAGGTTTTAACACGCTACCCATTAGGAATGTTACATTGATGACATATGCTATATTAAAACCAGTGTTTATTTTGACTATGCTAAAATAAACTTTAAATTATATTTTATTTAAACCCTGTAACACCACTGTACATAAATTCCTTCGTCAGGTTTTTCAGTTTAATTAAATATGTCATGATTTAAATTTGATCATGTTTGAAACAATAGTTTTATTTGCTTTGTAATCTAAATTGAATATTTAATTTAATAAGCCCTACGTAGGGCTGCTATCATCTGAATTGTTCACGCTAGAAAATAATCAGAATTTATCTTGAGATTTCGGTAATATTCTTAAAAAAAGATTGAAACAAAAATGTAATATTCATCGTTATTCCCTTTTATTTAAGTTTGTTTTCTAAAAAAGCAAATTATCGTTGAATCCAAAAGGTATGTGGTTTACATAGACGCTTTAAAATCTCTTTCGGACTTTTCATGGGAAAATCCAGGGAAACCGGAACGGGTGACAACCCTACGCAACGTTCCATTTCGTAGGGTGTCTACGCTCCAGCAATCTCATTATTGTAATGAATTAGTTTATGCTTCACAGGACTGGTTCCGGCCTTGGCGGTGGAATTTGTGGGCTCGATACCTATAGCCAACGGGACATTTTTGGAATTAACGTGAATAGAATTTACTTGGTACACTTTAATTTATTTGAAAAGTTGTATAGTTTCATATAAAATAGATGTCAATTGTCTAATCGATGTATTAAAAATTACACTAACACAAATTATGCTCCAACTGACATTATAATGCCAAGATACCTGGGATTGATTTTTCCCATTGGTAGCATTCCTATAGCTCTTTACATTTTATCAGTAGTTAAATAGCGTCGCTCCATTACGTAAAAAAAATTAAAATTATAAACGTGAGGTAAACAAATTTATCAAGCTACAAAAACACATGGAATCGGGTAAAAAAAATTAACTTTTATTTTTATGAAAACAAAAAACCAAGACGGTTCTATTAATAAAATCAGCCATTATGTGTTTCCGAGTGTCGTGTTGTTGTATACCAATCTACTTTGCTTGGAAAAACTATCAATTAATTCTGTAACTTATTGATTCTGTAAATTATGCTGCATAGACATTTTTTCGTGTGTGTATTTCTGGTTATAGATTTTAATAATTTTTTAATTGTAGTAAGAGTTTAAGTACTTTTAGTATATTTTAGCTCGCTCAGTTATTTGCGCTGAAGCATTGTAGACTCATCAATCAAAGTACCGCAAATCCAGTTTAATTATCAACTTGAGACTGAAACTCATTTAATACTCAGAACATTTGCGACCGCAACGTACTTCACTTGTGACGGGATAGGTAGACAGATGCACATTATTTATACGGAAACAGAGCATTACTAGTAAAGTACGACTAACCGGTTTTTCCAAACCGTGTTAGTTCGATAAAGAAAAACGTTGCTTTTATTTTTAGTTCGCAGTGATTGTAAGTTCGAACTTGCGTTGCCCCAGCAAGGCGATTAGGCGACAGATGACTATGAGGTTTTAGTGGGTTTTTCCAGCGATTAACGCCGGGTGAGTCCCATATAACCTTACCAGTTTCCCTCGGCTGGAAGGTCACGCGTTAATGCATTTCCCCGCTTTACAAAAAAATATGAGAGATGAGAGAATTATTACATTAAAAACGAATATAAAATCTTAATTCAAAATAAATATATTGACCATCATATATAGTTTAATCAGTAACAAAAAAACTTGACGCAACCAGTGAAACATTCAAAGTCCCTCTGAACCTACCATACAACAAACAAATTTATTCAATGAAAGAAAATAGGGTTTTGTCTGAGGATTAACAAATCAATATTATTCTCATAATGCATATCTACAATAAATAAAGCTTTATTTATAACAGTTTTATTTTAACTTCTTATTCATTTTTAAGATATGTATATCAAGGATGTATAGCGACGCTATGGTTAGTACTACTGGAAACTACTTACTACCAGCGCCTGCCGGGGCACAATACACTTTTATTTTAGGGTGTGGTCTAAAAAGGCTACCGTATCTTCAAATTTTAATAATTAATAAATCGATTGAGATTTTTACTACATATCACTAAGCCAAATACTTTAAGAAATAATTATAAAAATATATATATTTTTTTACTTGTTGTTAGCTTTTTTGTAAAATCAGTAATATACAAAATAATCAAATTTGAGTATAGTTGTAGTGTAAAACCTCAAATAAAACATCGAATAATAAAATCTATCAAGCGTAAAAGATACTGTGAAGATGTGAAATCCTGAAACAGAACCTTTGGTGCGTGAGTCTAATTCGTACTTAACAAATCTTATTTAGATGTTGGGTTTGGTTTTCAAGATTTATAGTGATGTCGAAAAACGGTAGTTTCATATATAGAATCAGTTCAATCAGTCAGTTTAATATATAAAATGGTGTCTCTTGTGAACTCATACCAGCAAAATTTAACCAACATTGTGGTGACAAAAATGATATATTAAATAAAATGATAAATGTATAATCGAAATTAAATCATTCAGGGTAACAAACAAAAAAAGGGGTGAAGAGACATTTCAGAGATTCATGATGTAGATGACTGCTAATAAAATTTGGCACCGATTGTCACTGTTGTCGGTTTATTTATTTTAATCGAATGGCCAAATAGAGTATCTAATTCGATACATTCATCTATTCAACACCCTTAAGTTGTAAAGATTGACTGTTAATTGTACAGTGCTTACCATATTTTTATACTTGTCTCTGCTTACCATCTGAAGCTATATAGAATTGGTTTATATTTATATCATTATTATTAATGATGGAAAACTCATTAAAGGTATTGATTGATCTGTTTTCCATTAGTCGAACCTATACTATCATAATTTGTTTTACGGGTATAGATTGTACTGCATTGATATTACTAAGCAAGTATTATATTATTTCTTTTTCTGTAAATATGTATTTAACATTAATTAATAAAGATAATAAAATAGATAATAGAATAGATTAAAAAATAAAATAGATTAAAGTAAATTACTATGCCAATGTAATTACTTTCAGCTCCTAAATCAAAACGTACGAATAATTTTGGCATACTGCGAATTGAGCATTAAGAAATCTTGATTTAGAATAACTGAAATCTTATTAATGTTTTAGGCTTATCTCTGAATTAAGCAGTATTATAAAAAAACTACCTATTTATACATACAATAGAGCACACGATTAATCTGGTACAAGACCTTGATAGTTTATGAAAATATTGTTAGCTTAATCCAACGGTAGAATATAAGAGGAAAAATAAAATAGCTTAATTTATATTTGGATCACGTGGACATTTCTATTTTGTTCATTTAATCTCCAAAAAGCTTTACCCACAGTTACAGATCTGTCGATTAATCAAAATGAATATAACGTAATTAATATTAAAATCAAACTGTTTATCAGAGCTGATTTTTACTTTTGTTTAAGCAAAAACTATTTTGCCAACACATGAATATATTATCTACAATTATTCTTAAATTTTATACGATTTGTAAACTGAAGCGAAAATATTGATGTTATACTTTTGTTAGGTTTAGCGTTATGGCCATAACCTCACCTGATTTTAAGTGAAGTTGTAGCCCAAGATGGTATACGTGCTAAGCTTAGTGGAAAGACTGGTTCTCAAGTTAAACTGCTGGAACACATTAATAGGTATTTGGC
Source organism: Actias luna (assembly GCA_039707435.1). Lineage (NCBI taxonomy): Eukaryota > Metazoa > Arthropoda > Insecta > Lepidoptera > Saturniidae > Actias > Actias luna. The sequence goes on along the minus strand of JAZHAC010000002.1, from coordinate 5,970,163 downwards.
GGCAGATTTTCAACATGAGGGTGTAGTTAGGTGGGCATTAGAAATAGCGCTACCATAATGCAAATGTATACTCTTAAGCACATATATAATTTAAAGGGAATGTTAGTAAAACTTCATATAAGTTAACAACTGTTATACTTAATACGTCGTAACTTTGGTATCTTTATATATTTAAACCATTGTATTAGGCTAGCATAGATTTGTATCAACAATTTTATATCACCAGAAAACTGCGCTTGTTATAAAATTGTTTATTTATTTTATCAATGGTATATATTGGCTATAACTACGTGAAGCTAACTACGGGTTTTTTTCAACACAAATTAAAATTTTACCTGCTTCTTCCATAGTAGACTAGATGCACCCGCGACTACGTTCGTGTGGAATTAAAATTATATTAAATATTTTTTCCCTGTTGTTTGTAACTTTTTTTTTAAAACAGCTTTGCTTTTACTGATAACAGCGTGATATTAAATAGCTTAAAGCCTTTCTCGATCATTGCTCTATCTGAAATTCATAAGGTTAGCGTGTTCAAACAAGCGTAAGATGGTATTAACCGTGCTTTGTGAAAAAAGCTAATTATATAAATTGAAGTTTACCAAAAATATAATATTATTTTTCTTAATTAATGTTGAATAATTTTGGTATTTGTGCAAAGTCGAATTGGTTGACAAAATTAATAAGCATTCAACCCAGCCATTTGAAGTAGGAATCAAGTATGGAAAAATGGAATCAATAATGGTTGTGTTGATTGTAAATAGTTTTTAATTTGCGGCAGCAGTAGATTACACAGTTAGTTGTTACTTAAATATATTTTTATAGGATGTAAAATTTCAAACTCTCTGAATAACCAATTTATTTTCTACTATATCCTAAGACATAGTTGTTGGATAATACGTGCATATTGATAATAATACATTTTTGGATCTTAGTTTAAAAATATTGATTGAGAAGGTTGCAGGTAGATTGCCGTCCTCGGTATGCTTTCGTGTAATAACGATGTCCTTCAGTTGTGTGTTTGGCTAATAAATACCTCTTTAAGTATAACAGTATATTAGTTATTTATTTAGCATGGTATAAGCTTTCACTAATTTGGAATTAACTGACCGTGTGTAATGTAATCATTTTAATTAATATTTATTTGTTATAGGCCAATTTTTTTTTCTATTTATAATGTTTCTACAAATTCGGTTTAAAATGTTTGTGTTAAATATTTATGGTATACTGCCAAAAGATATATAAGCAACAATACATATTAACACGTACGATACAAAAGTAATCTAATATTGAGAATTAATATTGATTCAAATTGAAAAAGCACATAAACAACGTAGCGGTTTTATTAAAACTTTCATTTTCATCTAAATCCCAAGGATGAACATAGGATACGAAATTTTTTGTTGTACAAATCATTAATATTTATTGCAAAATTGAAACGTGTTGCCGACCGCGCCGGATCTCTCCCTTACCAAATAAACAAAATACGATATCGATATAACCTTCATTTTGGCTCCAATAAAATATACGGATTGCACGGAACAAGGAATATTAGCAATTTTTCACCTAAGATGCGTATTTATTGGAAGTGTTAAATCATAGGAGGTACTTATCAATTTATGTAAAGACTTTTTAATAGAAACACGGCAGCATGGTGGCACTGTGAAACGTAAGTAAGCTTAGTACCATTAAATATAAACTGTGATTACCAAGAAATCAACATCCATCGCCAGTCGTTCCTGTAATGTCGATCTGCTAGTTTCTCAACACGAATTTATGAAGCGATGATAGCTTAGTGGTAGTGTGTAGGGACTCTGCATCAAGGGACGTGAGTTCGAATACACATACAATGATCTTGAGCTTTCAGTGAAGGAAAACATCGTGAAAAAACCATAGTATGGTGGTAAGGCTTTTTCTAATACCCGCCTGGCTAGCTACCACCTTCAAGTTGAAAAATGTGCCGCCAAATACCAATATGTCCAGTCCCTTCTATATAGGCTTGTAAAATTGTAGGTGGTTGGATTCGAACTCACGTCACATGATGCGGACTTCCTACAAACTACCACTGAGCTGTCATCGCTTCAAAATCATTCATTTTATTATTCATTCATTTTGAAAGTAAGAAAATAAAATTTTTACAATTTGTTTCTTTTATTGAAGACCTTTTTAATGTTACCAAAACTAGTTAGATACAAATAGTACAGCCAAGGAGATTATATTAACATACTTTATGAGAAAAGACTTTTCCCCCTACCTATTACGATACAACTTGTCGACATGGCATTTCATATTCAAAATAAACACTGTAAGCGTAGGTAGTCGTATGTACCTGTAGATATTTTCTTATCTATTAGTGGTAGGTGGATAGGTAATTTGAATACTGAGATGAGATCCGAGAGCCTTCCCCTGGGATATTGAAGCCTTATAAATCTCTACCGTATTCTGATATCGAGACAAATTCATGTTCTTACTTATCCGGGTCTAATAAGTTTTCATATTGTAGATAGGGAATTAGTACACATTATTATTTTGTAATATAATCCGTAAAAATAATCCTTACAATATTATACATACATAAGTGAGTTTGTTTGTTACGCTTTCATGCTTAAACCGCTGGATCTGTTATTATGAATTTTGGTATAGAGATAGACGAAAATCTGAAGATGATAGGCTACTTTTCTCGCGAAAAACTTATTGTATGTGGGTAAAGAGAGGGATAAACTTTGTATGAAACTTTTTATTGCGTCATACGTTTTTTTTTGACAAAACAAATATTGACGTGAGCGAAGCCGCAGGTAAAATCTATTCATAAATCAATTTCAAACATGTAATAGCTTTGTAGAAAATCCTTAGCATTATCAAATCAAATTGAGAGTGAAGATTCTTGAATGCGTTACGTTACGTATACGTTGAGAGAGAAGAGAAAGAGAAGAGAAGAATGATATTACGCTTTTTTTGAGATTTTGCTCTTAAATATCAAATCTGTTTTATTCTTTATTTTTCAAGAATTTATTATATATATAAAATTTTAAACACCTTAGTGCAATTTTCCTTTTATAATAATATTATTTGAAATATTATTGCCGATGTTTTCTTTTTTTTAGCAGCTACTGCTGATTTATCTTTGCTCTTATTTTCGAATATTTTCACTCGTAATTAACAGGTAAGTATGAGGAAACCTTCAATCTAAAAATCAATTATTGCATTGAACTGTACAACCCTTATCATTGTAATATACCCGCATTGCGTCACTTTAGTTTCTTGATGGCGTTTGACAGAAATTATATTAACCTCTTGATGATACAATCAAATGCAAGAATAAATGATGACTGTATACATTTCGGGTATTCTGGAAACGGCTCTATCGATTTTGATAAAATTTTGTATTTCCACATATTCTTACTTTTTTAATTCACGTATATAGTAGTATTTATCGTATCACGCAACTTTTTTTTCTTATCCATATTAATTAGATTTTTGTTTTTAATTTAAATATTCAGTTGTAGGTATGTAACATCATAATTGTGATGCGCATTCAAACATATTTTTTAAAATAAACACAATTAATAAAAACGAACTAAGCACGGCCACCCAAGTACTGATATATAATATAGATATACAGTAGAACTTCTATAAGTCAAACATCAAGGGAGACGTCAAAAAATTCGAGTTGTAGAGTCTTCGACTTGAATGGAGGTTTTGGTGCTTAAAGGGAAGGGAACAAATTTTTTTTCGAGATTTTGAGGTTTTTAACTGGTCGAGGTTAGACTTTACGAGGTTCCACTGTAATACAATTCTATCACGTCACAACTACTGAACTTGTCGCGATGAGATTAAGACCAAGTGGACACTTTAGTAGATAGTTCTAGGTTATTTGATTTTTGAATTCCATTGTCCTTTTGTTTTTTTATTTGCGATTTACTATGTATGCGCCGTGGAGCGGGCGGTGACGGCTAGTATAATGTAAACATGAATTCTATTGAATAAGAATGACTTATATTCTTTTCATAATCTTGTGACTGAAACTTTTCACGAGTCTGGTTTCTTAACAAATTTTTTCCTCTACAGTCATCCGCTTAACCACTTACCAACAAACAATTACCAACTAACTTCAATGACTAAAGGCTAATGAATTCTGATAAATTCTTTAGGACGAACAGTCTTCATGGACGTGGTCGAATACATATATTATTGTGGTTTTAAACATCAAGTAAACCAATCGAAATGAAAGTTAAAGTATCAAAATGTAAGTTAAAGTAACATTTCGTATACAGTTATTAAGTCTCAATAATATCTGTAAAGCTATGCATTTCATTTATATGCTTAACATATCTATATCTATATATTTTAATATTATACAGCGAAAACGATTGAATGTTTGAACGTGTTAATTTTAAAAAGTAACAGTTGGCTTTCGAATATTTTTTTGTATTTAATAGAGCAATAATTGAGGAAGAATAAAGGCTATTATTTCACGATACCACCAATAGGAGTTAAGTAAAAAAAATACAATAACGGGAAAAACTGATTAAATAAATTTTAGTTCTACGCGAAAGAAGTGTCAGGCACAACTAGTATTTATATACAAAAATCTTATCTACGTCTGTTAGTGATCGTGTAACTTCTAAACGAGTCGACTGATGTAAGTAAAATTACTGCAATATATTACTTTTATTGAGACTATTTTTCATAGCTATTCCATGATATAATAAGATGGCGCTATGGTCCAGTTTTAACTACCGAGAGGCGCAGAATAATGTATTGCCGTTCCAGCTAGTCTTCTATATCATGACAAAATATTTCTACAGTGCCTGCTTTTGTTTATCACACTTTGAGTTTTACATTTGTCAACTAAATTCAAAAATGCTTTATCTGTCACAATTGGTGTTGATAAATAGGACTTCATAGGTAGACGAATTTGTAAAAAAAATTACGTGTTGGTCTGTCCTGCAAAGATTTTTATTATTAATAATGAACTTATATTATTTGATTTTTATGTTAACTTACGTTGTTATGTAGGTATCTAATTTTGGCGACATTTGTGTGTTGCGTTACGCCCAGGTCGTAGAACACGACAGTTGTGTTACGGGAACAGCCAGTGTTGCATAACTAGAAATCGACCGGGTTTATAGGGTTTCGTATCCAACTCGATCCCAACTACTGCACACAGGTTTAAATAGAACAGTATCTTTCCTTTAGGTGGTTACGTTTTGAGGATAGCTAATGTATCTGAAGTTGCTGAGAGGTTTAATAAGCCCACATGATCATCCTGATGCACGCTTGTCACTGAGTGGTTGTCGTTGTTTTTGGATTGTACTGTGCCTGCAATCACACATAGTGGTATGCTACGGCATAGTGGTGTAGGGTTTTTGCTAACGTACGACTGGTTGGCTACGGTTTGGTTGCGATTTGTGTACTAGCGAAAAGAATTATCGACAGCACGGTTGGCCTAGCACTGAAAGTAACTGCCGCATTGTAATTGCAGAGCCCAAGTACTCTGGGTTCGAGTCCCGGCAAGGACAACGACTTGCCTGATCCACAAATAATTGTTCTGAATTTGGTTGTTATTTTGTGTTCGTTAATTGTGGCTATAAAGTCATTTACAACGGACTTTGACGAAAATGCCTACATATTATATGCAGATATCTTAATCAAAAAGAAGAACATTATATATAATATTTTTACTCACATAATCCACATATCACGGTCACATAAACACCCTGAATAATTGTAGCAAGAATGCCGACACTTTTGTGGAACTAGGGTTTTATGATTACACGCACCACTTGCCACTAAAAATTACGTACAAAGGTGTTACATACTATTATTTATTAAGAACCTGCAATTTAAAATATTCTACGCTGATAGGTAATAGAGTTTACCTTAAAAGTAAATCACAATGCAACAAGAATAACAAGAGTATACTATAACCATTAAGTTATATGGGAAAGTGCTTCATTGCAAGATTTACGATAGCCCGATTGTCGGCTAATGTCTTATAACTCTTATGTACTTTCACTAAGGGAACGAATATACCGAGGGATCCCTGTGAACAAATAAATAACACTCTACCGCTAGTGGTTCGGGTATTCTTGCTAACTTATTTTTGATGTACCTACCTAAAACATAATATTTTATCTTTCATCCGATCAAAATAGTGTAGTTAACGCCTTTTCTATAAGTTCATCATAGCAAGACATGAATTTTCTAATTAGTTGTCATTTAATACTATAGTAAGACATAGAATCTAGTGAGGATGTAACAGGATACGATACAAGAGAAGCGAGTTTGAAGTTTTATGATGCAATATTTGTGAATTATCTTGGTACAGATTTTACGTCTGTAATCAATGGCTAGGCGAATATTTGAACCATTATTCTAAAAATTATCTTATGTTATAGTTGACAAAAAAGTAATTATATATAACTTATAGCACTCAGGAATACTATATATTAGAGTAATGCATTTGAAATAATTTCCCAAATTAGATCAGTACTTTCAGAAATTACCTCCTACGAATGTCTCGTAAATTTTACTTATTTGTGATAATAATTAAGCGGATATAATTTAAATTAGTATAATTTGAAATAACTAGTTATAAAATAGGTTCCCTGTTATATCGTTTTTTTTTTTATGAAAAGATTCTAACAACCATCTATATATCGATAAATCGTGAGTTTTGGCTGTCATACAAGTCTGCACAAAAAGGAATTGGTTATGCATTAGCCGGTGTAGATGTGTGATGCAAATATGTGAGTTACTGTGATAGACTTTTCAGCATATATTGTGGTCGTAATCAGGGAGGGTTGGACTGCTTTGTAACCCCTGTATCGTTCGTTAATATCGTTTCCTCTACTTGTACGTAAGATTAGTTTGGGTCTAAACGTCTTAAGATTATTTGATCACCTTAATCCTTAAAACCGTATTTGACAATGTATTTGAACATATTTAACGTGATCCAAATTTCCTACGACGGAGGACACAGGGTAATATATATACTAGGACATTTCAGAAAAAAAAAATATTAAGGTAAAATAAATTTACAGGTAGTGGATGCCATCGTACTAGCCGCTAGAACATATAGTACCCAGATGACTTGCCGCATTAACTGACTGACTGAGGTATTGATTAGCCTTTGAAAAATTTCGACCGGAGTAATAATCGTTATTGAAAAAGTTATTCAAAACTGACGAAATATCGATTCTATTTTTACAAATTCAAAACTTGTTATGAACTAACCAAAAATTTTACCACATACATTGGGAACGTTATTGGCTGACGATGAAGAAAAATACATGAAGAAATCAAACTCTGAGAAATACTACTACTTTGAGAATAACTATCGCCATACGTGGGAATAAAAATGAAAGTGTGAAGTTGTCAATTTTGAAAATTGCTCGTACGCCGTAGGTTGATGTGATAATTATGGACGTGTCTTTTGAGAAAATATCCAGACTCTGTAGTGGAACTACTCTTTCGCCAGATACTAGAAGAAATGTGAAAGCTGTCCGTGGTCTCTGGCAACACGGGAAATCGAAGGTTCGTCTGGTGTATTTTACTGGGTATTTGACGGAGCTTTTTTCCCGATGAGTCGCCACATATCCGTTCTGCCTTGATCTGCACCCAAGTATTGCGTTGTGTTGCGCGAGGGAATCAACAAATTGAATTTGACCAAAAAGGATCTGTAGTGTGACACAATGCTATTATTAAATTATTATAATATGACATATTATATATATCGAAGATGAAATTAGACTACAATTTTAATGTAATAAATGTATTTCTTTTCATTTTTCTTTTGTATTATTTTGTTCAGAATCTTTTATATTAAATAAATATTTGATCAGAACTATACTTGAAATTTTATCCTCAATAAGTCATATATTTTAGCATATATTTTTGTTTGACATTTATCAGTCATGTTAAGAAACTCCGTTACTGAAATTATTGAATATCGGAAATTATATGTGAAACCTTATACTATTCTATGTCTCGAATAATTTCTGATACGACCCGAACGGAATTAGATACTAAGGAAGATTGTTCACCTAATAAATGTTCAAATGATACTATAAACAATTTTTTAAAGTATTTTTTCCATTATTAAAATTATCAGAGACTCGGATATCTGTCATAATATCATATATATAATCAGCCGAAACTGATTAAGTCCTCTTAAGATATCCGTCATATATACCCAAATCCGAAATCTCATGCCCGTAACATTCTCGCTTGTTATAACACTTTGCGTTCTCCGGAAGTATATTTCCCAGTGAACACATGATCCATATTGGATATCATTCATAGATTATGTGTATCCCACATATGTAAATATTATTTATATGCTTGGATTATGATTTCAAATTTAAGTCATCCGTTTACTGAATTTTTATAAGGATGATATGGAAACTGATCATCGAACTGTAATTGCTGTTTAAATTTAGACCGAAACCTTGAGTACTGTTAAGTTTCTAAATTTGTTTATTTTAGGCTAATAACTGTATGAGCAACGTTATAGATATTGAAATCTGTTCCATATGAACAGTATACAGTAGATTTAAATTACAAATGCAGAAAGACATTTATTAGTTTATAATAAGAGAATTACTTTATTATATATAGATTTATTATATATATATATAGAATGAATTTATTATAATTAAGAGAATTACTTGTAACAGAAAATAATACGTGAAAATGGAAAGGCTATTTATTCTTAGTATCCACGGTTGATAAGGTACTTCGAAACTGAATTTTCCCTGAAGTTCGAGAGACCGTTTATTTACAACATATTTGTATGTATATTTATAGTTACAGAACATTTCTCGGATATGAGCCCTTTCAAGGTAAACATTATACACAAGACGCCTTCGGCTAGTTACAGCAATATTTGCGAAGAGTGTCTCGAACCATTTCGGCGTTTAAAGACAAACACCGTTGTATAATATTAGCCCCATTTATACAGTATATTAAAATGAATGTTGCCATCTGAATATTAAACACATTGTTATAGCTAGTGATTTTACAAGTAACATAATAAAATAGCTTAACATACGTTAAATTTAATACGTTCTTATGTATGTAGAAGTCAATTTTTGTCTACGTTTAGAATATTATGTATAGACTAGGTTGTTAGGATTAGGTATGAAATCATACCGGTTTAAAATTTATTACTCCTTCTTTATTATTTTTAGGTATTTATTTATCAGATTACAAGAGTCAATCAATCAAAAATAAAGTTCTCATAATCTCTTAACTATAATCCATTATGAAGTGTACCTAAGATGACTGTCACTCTCTAGGGAGATAAAAAATAGTTTACACGAACATATGTGAAAATCCTAAGTGCATTACAGATTCGCAGAAATCCCAATAATGTTCCTAAGTACGTAATATATTAGCCACGGAAGGCATCAATAGTTAAACATTCAAAAGAAATATTCCTAAAGATGAATTCGTATCCTAAAATATCTTTCACTTTCTTTATTTTGCCACCAAACAGAGAAAAATGATACATTATATCATATGATGTCTTAAGTCATTATCTACTTGGGTAGATGGCTTCATATGTGATCATTATACGTATTATTTTTGCAAATTCTTCTCTAAGCACACAGCCCATTATTTCGTTTAGAGAAAATCGCTTCAATATATTGTTAGGGACACGCCGAGTCGTTGTGAAGTGTCAAGGGATATAGGATAAAACAACTCTCGCTTTCCCTGGTCATAACATATTTATGATATAAAAGGTCGTAAAAATAATATAATTTATCTTAGTACCCACGTTCTTAAGCGTACCGCCAGCTTTCCTTGCGTTAGGTAATTATATACAAATATGTATTCGTGGTATCTTTACTTGATGGTTGGAAATGACGGTTACGTGTGATTGGATCGCGACCACAATACATTTAATGTTCTTAATTACATTTCTTATCAAATGTCAATGAAACCAATCAAATTAAAATTATTTATTCAATTTACGCCTTGAGAAGGCGTTTATGAACGTCAAAACTGCTTTTGGTTCTGAAAGTAACGCAGTCATCCAAAAGAACCGACTAGAAACTCAATCTGCATGTTTATATCTTTTTTAGGCACATTTTTTACATAATAGTTAAATGTGTGCATTTCGTAGGGTTAAAATTTAGTTTTTATAACTGAATTAATTTTTAATATTTTCCGTACATAAAGTCCTTCAGACTTGTCATTGGCGAAATGGTCTACATAGACAGATGCTATGATAAAAAAAAAACGCGAAGTGACACGAATCTGAATCTGATGGAGTTGCGACTGCTATGTAGTTGGTGTTAAATCTGTTACAGTCAATCTCATTTCATTTGTTACGTTTCGGCCAGTGCCGAATTTTTAATTAATTTTCAATGTATTGAGTATATAGGTTAATATGTAAATATGTATTTTATTATCTCTCACGTAATTCCTAAATGAAAAAATGTGAGGGGAAATGGCCTCACAGGTGAAATAGCTTACAGCCTCTTTTCGGCCCTGGTTTTCGCATCAGTCATGACAGTGACGTCAGCCGATGAATTACCCATCTACCCCCTTATTACGTATTGCGCAAAAGCAAAGTGATAATAAAAGTAGCAAAAAATGGCAAAAAATTTAAACATTAACTACTCTAAAGTTGATATGTAATACGAATTTGTAATTTCGCAGAAATAGTTAGCGACTTACTATCGCTTTTTAGACTATACTATGCAAACCATTATAATACCATTACTTGACCAAATTACTACAATTATAACATTTGTGTAAACGTCCGAAAATAGTTTAATTGAAAAAAAATGAGATTAGATGGATAAAAATTAAAAAATACTCAGTGTGACGTGACACATACGTATCGCTTAATCCTTGTTTGTTATACATATAACGTTATACCGACATCAGACTTATATATTATGTATCTACTATTGTCTGATTTGTGAAATTTCCTCGTAGCTTAATAACGTTATATGGTTATAAATGATAAATTATTCTACTACAGTGCAATACACTTTGAGTAATTTATAAAAAAAAAAAAAACTAGTTTGCTTGTATGTACGTGTTTAGTTGTAATACAAAGCTAGTTGCTCAGTTTGTGTCTCTAACGTTCAAATTTCTATACTTGTTAGCCACTTTTTTAATGGAATAATGATTTTCACAATAAACTTATTACGTCATGTCTTAATTACCAAATTTAATATTTGTAGTTGAAGAAGTTATGAACCTATGTCAGAGGTTTGGTGTTCCTAAATAATTGTAATAATAACTTTGTTTGCGTCAATTACAGTATAAACTTAAAATGAGAAGAAAAAATGCCTAAATATATCACTCAGGGATAGTGGTTTTGTCTAATATTTAAAAAAGATTTTATTAAAAGTGCCGTCTAGTATATTAATTTATCTCATTATAACAGTAGAATAAAAGCATCTTTGCTTATTAAGTTTAATTCCATAGCATCTTAAGACAGTACTACTATTAACCATTAGCAGAATGAAAAATGTGTGAATTATATATCAACAAAAAAAAAACGTCGTCTGTAAACATTTTTTTGTTACAATTCTTTCCTTTTTGGGGGAAATGGTACTGACACCATACAGCCAAGTCGGACGTTTCCTCATAATAAAGTCGTTAACGCTACAACAAGATGGCTACTCTCTTTTTAAAAGTGTTTCGAGACTTTTTGTGCCAACTAATATATTCATAATTAACTTCATTTATGGGCCATAGTTAATCTATACAATGTAAAATGTCACCAATATTACACAAGATAGGATCAAATAACTAAGTATATGAATAAAAATAAAAATCACAACATGACAGATCAAGATCCCACCAAAAATATATAAAATATTTCTAATGTTTTTCTTTTTAAGCTGCCACAGATATAAATATAACTGTAGATGTACTCACGTAGATATTAATAAGTTTTATTATTTGGGTAAAAAACGCATGTATTGTTTATATAACTACATTTTAAGTAATAATTTAAATATTAGCTATCGTTATTTATTGACGATCTTATGCTTTAATATCTACACGAAAATTGCCTACAGTATAACTTATATAACAATTACAACATATTATTCTTAGGCATATATTTACATAAAACCGTACTTACTAAAATAAATAGACATAATATATTCACGTATTATTTAAGTTTTTATAGAACAAATTATTTCAATTGAAACGTTTTTCGCTTTTTAACCAAGAATATTTGATAACCTATTCGTAAGAAATATTAAATTTGATATTATTCTTATTAAATGACACTGGCTGTGATTATAAGTGAACATTCTGTAGAAATGGTAGTTTTAAAATCATGTGATCTGATTGGTAGAATATAGAGTCTGTAAATATGAACTATGGCATATACTACGTTTTTTTTTTCGGATTTTACGTATATAATACTGGAATTAGAAACTCTTTAGGCTGATAACAACAACCTAAATATTTGAAAAATGAAGTAATGCTAGCTCAGTGGTAGTATGTACGGACACCGCGTCAATAGACGTGAGTTTGAACCTGTTTCGTTTCGAATTTGTTTGGGCTTTGGTAGGGATTATTTAATGCTCGCCTGGCTAGCTATCTCCCTGAAGTTGAAACCTGCCGCCGAATAGCTATAGGTGTGTTCCGGCAGTCGCACTTGAGAGCCAGCCCCTCCACTAGGCTTAGAATGTTCACCATCTTGGGAGACATCGTTACTTAATAGCAGGAAAAATTGTCACCTTAATGCTAAGAGGAATTCTCATAACACTGCTGTGCCGGTAAATATAGAACTGTACATGTTTGCCAATACTTTATCGGTTCGAGTGGTGACAATACCCGTGCCATTCTTCAAGAAGAGACCTTTGTCCAACTGTGGCTGGTGTATTTTTATGAATAATTTTAGGGGTAATGCAAGACCTGGTTCACATATGAAATAATGCATCGTGGCACTTGTTTCCTGATTTAAACAACTGCTTTCTTGATTGATTTTGTTCTTGAACATGTAATTTACAATTATTACACGAAGCCTAAATTAAAAAAAAAAAAACTATGTAACTGTCATATTGCGTAAACGGACCAAAGCACGGATGTTGTTAAAATTTCAATAACCATAACAATCTTTCTTTACATTTGTGCTTAACTTGTCTCTCGGTGTTTTGTATACACGTGATTTAAAAGATCCCTATTTTAGGAAGCAATTTCCATATCTATTGTTGGTTCGCGTCGTATTCAGAGCTCTGTAATTGAAATACAGTCAATATGAGGCCCAAGTTCATTGATACCTGTAACTTTTTGATATTAAGAAGAATCCATAGAGTTATATAAAATTGTTTTCTTTTGAAAATACTGTTCTTAAATTTTATAAAGTTTTGTTTGTGTAATTTCAAACGATAAGTAGGACTGTTTAAAGTATAGGGTTTGTAAAAAATATTACTATAATATTATGGTGGTCGGTATATTGTCTTAATATTATTAACCGGAATGAGAGTTTGTATGTTAACCTTTCGTGCCATAACCTTTCAAACGATCGTTATGAAATTTTGCATATTCGTTATAGAAAAGGGTATAGGATACTTTTCATACAGAAAAACGGCTGTTTTTAGTGTGATACAAACTACATTGAAGCAGTTTGCGTACAAAACTTACCTACATTAATTGATATTATAATGCGGAAAACTTTGCTCGTGCTAATGTTACGAGCTACCAGGCAAAAGGTTTTTTGTATTTGATAGAGCAATAATTAAGAAAGGTCTATAAGGTTATTTAACGTCACGCTATCACCAATAGGAGCGAAGCTTGAGAAGTAATAAAAAAAATAATAGTAATGTACGTATTGCACTTGCCCCACGTTTTTCGTTTCCAATCTGTTATTGTTAGTCTGTTATAAAAACACGGTATATTATTATTTTCTGCTTTTATTAGGGTTATGTGAATGAAATTATGATATATTCTGTTCATCTGTCAGTATTAAAATAGATTCATCTGTCATATTTTTCTCTCTCCCTTTTCGTTTTCTTCTTTTTTTTTACATTTTCATGCATTGTCATCCACTTCCGAGCTATGGTACAAATTTCAAATATCTAACTAATCGGGAAGTTAGCTCAAAACCAATTAAAAAATTCCACCCGGACAGACATACAAGAAAGCGAGTTGATAAAAACAGGGTAAAAAGTTACAAAGATAGGTAAAACTTATTCAATAATTTTAATTCCACGCGATCGTATTCGTGGACAGAGTTAGTAGAGTATAATATCTCTACGTGTTTTAGGTTCGTAGGGTTTTGTGTATATGTAAGAATATTAACCTTGGTACATATGTTGAATTGTTGACTTTTAGAGTTATAAATCTACAACGTTTACCTCAACTTTGTAGCCAAGAAATGTTTCCAGACAAAATGTTTTCAAGAGTTGAATATACTTTCTAAGAAATGTGTATTATATAAACAGTAAAATCTTAAACTCGACTTAGGGACAGCATTTTACGCGTTACATTATTATTTAAAAGAACATTTTGAACGTTCATGTTTTTATGGCTGGACAAGCTGACGTAGAAAGAATGATCCTTTAATGGACATTTAAAGATTTTTATAATCTCACTTTTATCTTTTACTACTGGACACTTTATCAAATATATTAAAATTGAGATCAAACTATACTATTTATACAATACTTAATACTGTACGGTAAACATTTCTATACATACTAGCTATTTCCATGGCTGTACTGACGGCGACTCAGACATTGTTATTAAAAACCTTATATTATTATATTTAAAAAAAAAATACTATTATTTCTTTTTTTTTTTACTCCTTTCTTTTTTCGTTCTTAATAATAAAAGATTAACACAAACGAGTCTTTTGTATGAATTAGTTTTTCCGTGGTTTTTTTTCTACTATTCTTATAACTTTTTGTATATTATACATATATTCTATATTTTGAAGCGATGATAGCTCAGTTGGTAGTGTTATGGAAGCCGCATTAAGTTTTATACTTAAGGTCTAGCGTATGGCTATAATCTCACCTGATCTTAAGTTACGATACGTCCCAAGTTGGTAGACACGCTAAACTTGTGGAGGGACCGGCTCTCAAGTGCAACTGCCGGAACTCATTTATTGGTATTTGGCGGCAGATTTTCAACTTAAGGGTGGTTGTTAGCCAGGCGGACATTAGAAAAAGCCCTACCACCATGGTACGGTTTCCTCACGATGTTTTCCTTTACCGAAAGCTCGTACACGCTACCGACTGAGCTATCATCGCTTCAAAATATACCTATATTGAGCTTTCGGTACAGGAAACATCTTAATAAATCATACCATGGTGGTAGGACTTTTTTTATATCCGCCTGGTTAGCTACTAACCTCAAGTTGAAAATCTGCCGTGAAATACCTATAGGTGCGTTCCGGCAGTTGTACTTGAAAGCCAGTCCCTCCACTAGGTTTAGCGTGTTCACTATCTTGGACCATATCGTAAGATCAGTTGTGTTTGTGGCCATAACGCAAAACCTTAACTATAAAAAAATGTAATAAAACTCATAACAATACGGTTACAGGCTACAACTATGATTTATAAACGGAATGCTTACATCGGATCAATGGTTTTCGAGTAAGTACATTTATCAGCAGAAAAAGGTGTTGCCTTTAATAATACGAAGGATTAATATTCAACTGACAAAACCTATGTAATGACTAAGCAGAAATCTATCACAAAAGTAATAATTTTGCCAGTCATGTTACTTGGATATTGATCAAAATATATTGTATGTTCATCTCTGCACGGAACATTAGAGCTCATTTGTTATAGTTGTTTAGATTGTTACCATTATTATTTTGTAATAATGGATATTCAACCCACCTTTCTGTGTTCTACTATTGAAAGAGACAAATAGAAAAACGCTATTATTTCAAAAGGGTTGGTAGTAACGTGTGTGGAGTGAAAGGACTCAAGTGCATTTAGCCAAGAAGTCTCTCCCTAATAACTACAGTAAAAAGAAAACAAAAATAAGTTTGGAAAATCCATAAGTGCACGCCTCATACTATTTATTTAATTTTTGGTAGATTTATTTTATTAATTATTTATTATTGTATTAATTATTCTATATTATTTAAGCAAGCATGATTTGATAGTTTTACCTAGAAAGTCTGTATTATGTTGAAACACTAACCTCTTTATTATGAAATATGGTTCGACTAGGCTTTATGGTTTCGGTATCTTTGCTTTTTTCTTATCTTTGGCAAAGTAAAGGTAAGTGCGCACTCATGTGGTTATTTAATAAAGATAAGAAGCGTGCAAAAGACCATTTTAATTTGGAACTACGGGGACTAGGCTAATGATATGAAATGGGTAAATGGTTGATGTTATTCTAAAAATAATAAACGAAACCTGGTCTCGATACGTCAATTTTTTCGGTAGATATCGTAAACACCTCCTATAAAAATCTGAACGTCCACGTAAAAATATTTTTAAACAGATTTTTTCAAGGTAGCAAAAGAAAATTGTTGTTTTTTTTTACAATATTTGAGATAAATAATTTGAAGTGTTTACTTCAAATAAGTCTACTCATATTGTCGTACAAATGCAAATTGGTTGTGGTAGAAGCAGTTTAGGAGCCAAAAATTGCTTGATTTTGGCGTGTCGAGAGCAGAGTACTCTATCACCCCCACTTCACGGTACGATGCGTGTAAAAATGTATGGGAATACATTGTATATTGAATGTCAAAGTTGTTTTGGCTCTCTCTACGTTAGGAATTGCTGAAACAGATAGAAAAAGAGCCGTATAGCGAGGTAAAGTGCGCGGGCAAGGAAAGACTGATGTAAAGTTTTAAGAATAGGAAGTATACGCTAAATGGTTAGCATGACTATTATTACCTCTACAACTACTTTGTTATTAAGTATTCGCATGTTGAATCATTTTATTAAAACTGATGTCTGAGGTTTGATGGGGGATCAAAATAAGACCGTAATTTTTATTGAAATTTTGAGTATAATTTTTGTAAAAATAGGTAAAAAACTATTATCAAAGTTGAGGAAAATATATGTATCGCGTTAGGCGTGGCAGGACGTGAAATCACGTGTTTGTTATTTTAACCATCCATGATTATTTATAGGCGCTACCGGATTCCCCAGGCGACGAAGTAAAACGAAGCACGATACGTTCACCACGATTTGTTTCAATTTAAACACTTCACAAGTCTTTGAATAATCCGTCGAGTGCAAGTGTACTTAATAATCGTAGTAATAGTACTATACTCGGTCACAGGCAAGTCCTCTAGTCCACGTCTTGCTATGACCGAGTTTAAAGAATCACTCTCCAATATTCCAAGCAAGACGTTTCACCAAGGCTAAATTCAGACGTCCCAGAAGTATATGGTAACATCTGCGTTTCCGCGTTTAACTAATATTAAAAAGATCTAACAATCTCAACTAATCAAATGAACTTCTTATAGCACTTAAAAAGGTCAGAAAATAGATTAAGACAAAATAAGGAATATTTAGAGTCAATTAGTTGATTAATTTTTGTTTTGTCGTTATATTTCCCACATATTTATCCCAATTTACATTTTGCCAACGATTTTTGTTAAAAAATAAACAAAAATAAAGAAAATGTTGACAAACAAAGGAGAAGCTTTGTATTTTCTATTTATATATAGATTAAAATTGCTTCTAAAGTGTATCTATGTATAAATAACATGTTTTAGTTCTTACCGTCAACCTAAATTTATAAAATTATAGTCGAAGCGACATGAAAGGGCAATTTAAGAGAAGGTATGAATGGATATTTTATATCGAGCAACAATTAATGGAATTAATTCGCAGCGAATATTTTGTAAATCACATTTTAAAAGGAAATTATAAAACGTATTGTTATTAATTTTTAATTAATTTATAACTAGCTGTGCCCGGAATGAGTTACAATGCCATAGACAGAAAGCAGGGGTTTTTGTTTGAGGTTAGGACTTGTAACGGCGTATATACGCAGAATAAACGCACATTTGAAATGATCATAATTTCTTGATAATAGAAAATAAAATTAAACGAATAAAGCGAACGAATATACCAAAATTGGACATGGTGGTTGGTGTTTTCTAATGCCCGCCTGGCTAGCTACCGCACTCAAGTTGAAAATCTGCCGCCAAATACCTGTACGCGTTTTCGGGCAGTTGCACTCGAGAACCAGTTCCTTTCACTAGGCTTAGCATGTCCACTATATTGGGCCACATTGTCACTTAAGGTGAGATTGTGACCGAAGCGCTAAACCTATAAACTATAAATAAAGGTATCATTGTTATTTATTAGATTGTAACTCATAATTCAATATTAAATTATATTTACTCACGGATGAGGCTACTCTGCCAATAACTTATTAAATCTCACAATTACAAAAAAAAAAAATGTTATTAATAGACTATATAGTGCCAAAGTACCTATTCTTGCTTTTTTATAGATATGATTTGTTGAAAGCAATATTAAGCTCTCTATCTTCTGTATTTTTAATTTTATATTTATGTAGTAACAAATATAAAACAAATGATTTTATTGTGATTTAGTTTTATCGGCGATAATTAGTAAATAGCTTGTTACTTCGAGTTTAAGTATTGACTAACGTAAAATATAGCTGTTACTATTCTAACAAATAAATAAATAAATATGGATTTTTCCTATGTATGTAATTTTTCCAATGTCAGAAGAGAAGGACTTTATATTATTTAAGAATACGAAGTAACAAGCAAACTCGGAACAATTATATGTGGAACTGCTTTATCTGCTTAGCAAATTGTGCAGTTGACTATCGTGACTATTATATAAAAGTCTATCGAGAATAAGGACTAAATTACTGGACTGTTAACTGAAAAACCTTTACACAATTGTTTTATAATCTTATAATACTTGTAAACTTATAAAGTTGTAATTTATAAATGGTACTTTATCCTGTTACAATAATGGATTATTTAATTACTACAATTAGGGTTTCAATCCTCATGTTTGCAGCAAGCGAGATCTATACTCTCACGCCCTCGAGGACCAATCTTGTACCTTTTGTTGTAGAAGTCGGTGAAGAGGCAAATGAAGAGGGTCAAATTTGAGATACCCATCCAATAAGAGCCGGCGTGCATCGGACACGGTGAGATATAGGTCTGGACCACTACATGAGCTATTACTAAGATAAACTGAACCTGCGAAAAATGGATGAATTAAAATACATATTTATATCCTTGACATTGATATTGACATTGTTTATATAGAATGGAAAATATTAAATAAGTACTTTCTAAATACTCTTGAAGACGTCTTAGTATTTTTTTATGTTTATTGCATAAATATAGTTACACACTCAAATTATTTTGGCTCTAATCTTATAAGCCTTAATATGGTAAGGGGCTAAAGATGGTCGAAAAATTAGATTTTCAGTTAAGATACTGAAACACATCCATAGATCCTCGATTAAAGTCATTTTATTGATATAAGTATTTATCTATTTCCATTAAATGTTGTCCTTTATTGTATGCAAATTAGTGTAAACATTTATATAAAATTTAATATTACAATATTTTGTAGATTTAAATATTTTTCCTCGTTACTTAAACGTTTTTTAAGCCAACAAGCAAAACCCTGGCACTTGGCTATAAATATGCTATTCATGTTTTCTTAAAAATAAACAGAAAAATATTTGTGACATATTTTTTCCGTTTGAATTCCTAGCCGTTACAACATGTTGATTACAAAGGTATACCATGTCAAGGATGCCATTGCTCGAGGAACACGTACAAAAGCCTAAGAATGCTCCGTCGGAACGAAGCGACAGTAATGGATCCATTCTACTGCGTAATCACATTAAGGAACACACGACCTATTAAAACTTTGTAAGTTACATTTAAGAGTTCCCTATGACATCTAGAGTTTCAATTACTTTAATGAGTATACAGTTTATCAAGCCTGTCCATTAATTTAAAATTGACAAACTGTAATTCATTTTCTCGTCTCTTAAATATATAAAAGATTTTTATTAGTTCACCTAATTATTATGTTCGTTATCTTAGCAAAAGCCCTACCACCATGCTATGGTTTCATCACAATGTTTTCCTTCACCAAAAGCTCAACCTCATTGTAGGTGGATTCGAACTCACGTCCATTTACGCGATGTTCGTACACACTACCAACTGAGTTGTTATCTCTTCAAAAGCGATTTTAAAAGCTTGAAACTGAATAATAAGTTATTCATTATATGACTTTGCCTATAATAATAATATCAATCGGCTTATTTAATATCAACACATTAATTACATAATTATGTGTACCTATTCTGGTTTTATATAAAAAAATGTTATCCTTACTTAATAGTATAACGTAAAATTTAATGCAGATGTCTATTGTTGTCTATAGGTAAGATCGTATATATGTTTATAGTTTGTACATCTTTCGATATAAAAATTTCATATCACGTTGTTTGTCCGCGTTGAACTCCTAAACTACTGAACCGATTTTAATCAAATTTTGCACGCTGTGTGCAGTTTGATCCAACTTGAGAGATAGGATAGTTTATATCTCAGTTTATAGTCGCCATATTTTTATTTCATTTTTTTTTATATCAGTCTTAGCAACACGTAGGCTGGTCGACTAGTAACTATATATACAATTTATGTGTTAACATATACATAGATATTTCTATAATATTCCTGCAGTTTCAATGACAGAATATTATTATATATAATGTGGCTGCTTGGTATGGCACTATGTGTTATTTTTTAAGTTATACTGAACATTTAGTAATTAAACTTTTTTAATGTGTGTCTGCAACTCTTGAGTTTGGTGATATTGGCCACATATATACAAGATATGTATATGAAAAAAAGGCAAAAGCTAATTAGCGGACATGTTTTAATACGTTTTAAAAAATTATATAATAAAAATATCATCTTTTAAAAATATCTTATCGTAAAAGTTTTAGAAGCGATGATAGCTCAGTGCTAGCTTGTACGGACGCCGCGTCAAAGGACGTGGGCTTAAATCCTTGCAAACGAGCTTAAGCTTTCGGTAAAGGAAACATCGTTACGAAACCGAAAATAAATGATTATGAGGAAAGTCATTCAAGGAATAACTTGCTATTTGGTTTCGAGCTATTACAATCGCTTTTGAAGTAATGATAGCTCCGTTGGTAGTGTGTACGGTCGTCGCGTCTATCGACGCGAGTTCGAATCCACCTATAATGAGCTTGAGCTTTCGGTGAAGCAAAACATTGTGATGAAACCATAGCATGGTGGTAGGGCTTTTTCTAGTGCCCGTCTGGTCAGCTACCACCCTCAATCTGAACATCTTCTGCAAAGAACCTATAGGTGTATTTCCGCAGTTGCATTTGAGAGCTAGCCTGTACAGGTTTAGCATGTTCACCAGTTTGTCACTTAATATCAGGTGAGATTGTAGCTATAACAGAAAACCTATAAACTATATAAAAGTATAAAAAAGATAATTAATTAAGTTCTTACCAACTGCATGATAGTTAAATATTTCTTCCACCACAAGTACTTCGCAAATCGCGGTCCCAGAGCAGCGATACCATAGTAAGTGTACATGATAACATGTATAGAACAATTCATCACTGCCATAAACGCCCAGTGATCCGATGGATCGTACTTAAGGCACGACCATGTTATCACAACCATAAATACATGGTGGTAAACATGAAGAAAAGTTACTTGGTTATATTTCTTTCGAATCACGAAGAATACTGTGTCGAATAAATCGAGCACTTTTGTAGCCATATATTTCCAGTATAGGACTGCGATCATCTGGAAAAAATATGGGTATTTTACGGGACGAATAGCGAAAGAGAAATATTTAATAATGACACGTACGTAAAGAGTATTATCGTCGTATTCGCACGTCCTTGGGAATAAACCCTTATCAATAATGTAGGTGAAGAACTGAAAAACAGATGAATTTTACATGTATTAATATATCTTTCGGTTACATTAAGTTTTGCACGATCACTTATATTTATTGCTTTTTATAATTTTCCTTTTTGTTTGAAATATCTTTGTTGTTTGTATTTATGTTTAATTGATAACTATTTTGGTAACAATTGCTAAAAAGATTCAATATAGGAAACAAGTTCAATACACAGCTTTTATCAGACTATTTTAAATATGACATATCGTCATTATGCTCATGAAAGAAGCCCACTGTTGGATATAGGCGCCTCTAGCAGTCACTAAACTAACTGATCTTCTATACAGTGGGTTCCTGCAATGTTCACCAAATCATTGGTAGACTTTACAGTAAATGTACCCGCAGTTATTCAGTACTTGCTCACTACTTGAGAACTATTCGATCCTATTAAACATTGTTAAAAGATATAAAAAGGAAAAAAATATCAGAATGTAAATATGGACCGTTTATTTTGAAAGTGCTGTAAGTCCATTTTTGAGAAAAATGAGCTATCACGTAATTCATGCTTAATTTAATGTAAATTTTTTATATATAACTAGTCCGTGTTTAATTTCTCAATAAAATCCCATGTTTTGTACAACTTAAAATCGGTCGGTAAATGAAATTGCATTATCAACAAATATAGTAACCTTTAATTTTCTCGAAACAAAAGAAAATGGACTTACACCACTTTCAAAATAAACGGTCCATATAATGATTATTTAACTTTAAAATTTTCGTTACACGTGATTGAGCTTTCTAAATTGTCTTTTTTACAGGTTAAGAATATTCTTTAAAAATGTTTTCATAAGATGCTGTAGTCTATTCCGTATACAATATTTATATTTTTTTTTTTTGTATTTAATGTAACAAAGCCAACTTACTTTATACGCTAAAACACTGGAATTGACAACTTTGATCATGTTGTAGAGTAAAAGGAGCAATTTTATTTGAAGAGGGTTGCGATGTTCCATGATTAAAGGGCCAACTTTTAATACAAATATTAAGTAAGTCGCCAAAATGAAAGCCACATCGTTTACGTTCATCAGTGGCCATTTTTCAACAAAGTTTACTGAAATTTTTTTTTGTTTTTTAATGCGAGATACAAAGTGAAACTTTTATAAAACCTCAATATTGACCTCATTTCGTATCTAAGCTGTGAAAATGAATATTTTAATAAGTACAAGCGAAATGAAAATATGTTAGAAAATTTCAATAACTTTATATTTTCACTGCTTGTTAATTAAGTACTATCTAGTAAAAATAATAAATACATATATCTGATTCTCAAATATACTATATATTTTACTTTACATGATAATAATATTTGTTAATGCGATTGAAGAATAATAAAAATATTTTAAATATTATAGCAGTAAATACAAAAATAATTTACAATATCCTTTTGGCATTCCAAAACCTAAGGAGAAGCACCACGTCATTTTTAATTATAACTTGTTATTAAACTTGTAAAACTTTAGATAAGTTATATTTAATTATTTCTTTGGCAAACAAATCAACTATACGATACGTCAGTGTCTTTTGATTTTTTATTTGTTGAAACTATATAAAAAGGTATTTTAGCAAGAAGTTTTAATTAAACAAATTGGCAACGTTTGATGCTAAGAGATATTATTAGAAACAAACTTTATACTATGAACTAGGGGAAGTTCTTAAAGAGTTTTGGCATAGAAAATTATTTTAGAGATTTATCTCAACTTGGTGCAGCTCCACTGGTGAAGTACCCACCACGTTAGTAAAGATTCCAATTTTCTACGGCTAGTTGGGGTTTTAGAGCTTCTTAGGAAACAGGGTCTATAGGGGGTAACGTACTAGTATTACTTCTGGTCATATATGAGTCAATACAATAACCACTAAGACGGATCTTACGTATGTTGGCCTGTTTACTTTAATAACAACGAACAAATAAGCTAAAAAATGATTTGGATTCATAAGGTTTTATTAAAAGTTCCAATCAACAATCTAGTCAACGGGATAATTTATCATTGTGTGGTTTTATGAAGCCACGATGCATATAAAATTTTTTTTCGGTTCGTAGGTATTTATCTGAGAATTTTTGGAAAATTATTCAGTTTAGGATATTAAAAATCGATTTCACTTCACCCCTACTCCACGGCCGGCTGTAATGCGACATGCGATAAATAGACGAAAGAATTTGTGGCGATGGAATAATAGTTTCACTTTAATTATAGAATTTAAACTAATAGACTTGTAGTACTCGCTTGGTGGTAAGGTTATTGCCCGACTAGTTAGCGACCACCCTCGGACTTAGACTGCCGCATAATAAAAGTTTATTATGGGCCTTCGTGTTCCGGCATAGTGAACGAGAACCAGCCCTTTTCGGCAAGGTTAGCAACGTGGCTGTAATGCCCCTGATGTTCCGGCTGTCTAAGGTGGTCTGCTGGTGGCGGTAACCACTTACAATTATATAGCCCGTCTGCCTGTATGCCGTCCATTAGCGTTAAAAAAGTACACTAATAGTACATATACAGCAGTAAAAACTGCTCCACGATTTGTATGTTCCGTATTAATAATATATGTCAATAATACTGTTAAAGACTTAAAAATTTTCCTCCTACACCTAAAATATTAATTGATTCCTGTTTTCATGAGCATATGCTAATGAAAAATGTTAACTATGTAATAAATACGCACACCGCAAATCTATATATATATGTAAATCAAAGTCCGGCTATTTACACCATTTATAACTCAAGAATGGAGGTACCAATTTTAATGATCTCTGATTAGTAGGATTCGTTTCAATGTAGAAAATTTTCAGTATTTATTTTATGACACAAATAAAATCCTAAATTGAGTTTAGCTTAAAGTTAACACGATATTCGTTGACTGTTAGGCGGTACGAAGTTTGCCGGGTTAACTAGTTAATTTTTTAAATCGAAATCCATATTTTCCTATATAGAAATTAAAATCAGACGTCGTAGGCATGCCGGGTCGAGAGTTCGATTTAACGCTACACCGGATTTCACTTTATTACTTCTCACGCTTAAAGATGCCTCGAAAGTTGACTATGATGGCGGCGAAGGTAAATAAGGAATGAACCTTTCCTGTGGATGCAAACTTATTTCGGAGCACAAACATTGCGGACGCGTTGTGTGTGAAATTTGTTTACCGTTTAGTAATGGCATTTCATTCCATTTAGGCGTATTTGGTGTGTGTATGACATCAGAAGATTTGTGGGTTGTATGTTTGATTTTTTCTATCTTGACTGATTGAGTTCACGTATCATCGTGGGCGCTGACATATTTATATAGCTAAAGGCTTAACATATAAACTATATACAAATTTGGATATTTTTTTTATTCTTTATAGGTTTTTGGTTTGGTCATAATCTCATCCTCGTATATTGAAGTTACAGAAACACTAATATATGTGCATGGCGTTAATTTTTTAAATTCAAGGGTCCGCGCTAGTTACAAGAGCATTATAAGATGTCCTACCCCCAAGCTGTGAGAACTATTATATACAGTTGCAATGTTAACATAACAAACTAAATAATAATGGTTATCTCTATTTATATGTACATATATTTAAACAACTTCAATTTGATAAATACACACATTCAACATTTAACAAAGGTATGATTACTCAGTCTTAAGTTTTGTTTCTAATTAAAAAAAATTATTTACATCGTTTTCCCTAACATTAGAATACATATCATTACTAAAAAGATTGCCAAAAATCTTTTGAACAGGTACAATTTTGTGAAAATAATAAAATTGTTTCTCTTTCTACAGTTGCTTGCGTAAGGAGCAATCAAAATATATGTTTATTGAATATGGAGCGTACGTAGTTGCTAAAGAGATAAACGAATCAGTAATAATGTTAGGATGAGATACGAACTTCTTAGCAAAGCACGGATTCACCGTGCAGGTGCCAGGTCCATCGTGAAACCTAATCGTTGCGGCGGATAGTGGATAACACCGAGCAGAGTCCGAGATTTGCGACACGGATGTAGGTTTCGACGATCGCCAACAATCACCTTCACTGCTCGTGCTTAATAATGATGTACAGCATAAATACCAAACCAGACAAGTCAATAATAAAAAATATAAATCCTATGTCCCTTCGGTAACGTTCTAGCCACGTATGATATCTGGCCTTGGGTGCTCGCATCGAACTTTATTCTAATCGGTGTTACAAACTAACCTCCAATAACTATTTCTATATATATTGTAAGATTCTAGATATTAAATCGAGGACATATCTCAAAACTAAATGCAGTGATCAAGCGTGTTACAAAAATTTAAAATTCACATACTCTTAAAACATAACTATGGTGTTTATCTAATAACGATGTTAATCTTATTCTTACTAATATTATAAATGCGAAAGTGAGTTTGTTACCCCTTCACGCCTAAACCGCTGAATCAATTATAATGAATTTGGCGTAGAGATATATGGGAACCTGGAGACAATGATAGGTTACTTTTTTTCCGAATAACATTAGAAGTGGGGTAAAGAGAGGAATAAACTGTGCATTTTTTTTTTTAATAGATACTGTTGTGCCAGTTTGAACAAAAAAACATGTTTATGTTTAAGTTATGTCAGGTTTCATGATTCGTATGTAAAATTCATATTGCAGTGAATATCTATAAAGCATATTCATAAAGTGACTATCTCCGTATCAACTGAGATTATGAGGAATATGAAGGTATCATTCAATAGTCAATACTGTTGGAATAAAGGCAATATTTTAGTACCGTTGCAAATATAGGTCGCGAATATGGTTATCATAAATGTTTATTTGAAATAATTTGCGATTCTGTTCATTCTAATTTCACTTTACAAGTTGTAATAATAAAAGTTAAAAGATTATAACGTGTTTGTGTAAATTATAGTTAGAAAAAAAAAATGTATAAATATTAAGATGGATGGGTGGATAATAAATACTACTTATAGTTTGTTGAACAATGTCCCACTATGCCAATTGTCAATCCATAGTTATCGGATTATGACTGATATAGTAACATAGTGGTAGTAAGCCCTATTACTCAGACTATTACTTTTTTATCGTGGAGACCATCTTTTATAGACGATAACTCTCATGCCTTTGGCAAGTTGAGAGGCTTATGGGAGACTCAGCCGAATCGAAGCCAGAGATAGCAATTTGCTTAAAAACTCCACGGCGTTCGTTCAGTCAATTTCGCACCAGGGAGCAGAAACTGTTAACCACAGTACTTCTACTCCCCTGCAGGTGTTTGCCTCAACGGAGATACCAACCTGGAACTCCTCAGAGAGGGTTTGCGATAGTAAATGGAGGGGGGGGGGGAGATGTTACCCTCGACGAACGTTAAGGACAGGCGCACCGAACGCAATGCGCTCGCCTGGGCTTGACACATCTATTATGCAATCTTGGCAAAGAATCTGCCCCGGTCGAACGCCCGCAGGTAATCTCTAAAGCGGCTGGAGAACATACCTGACCAAAAGCCGCAACCGGCGACACCTAAACATCCGTACACCACTGATTTTTATATGTTGAGAATGTTGCCAGCTATGTCTGATGTTAAATTAAATTAATTAATTAATTAATTAATTGTTAAATCTTTTAATATAATTATTTAAGTTTCCGGAAAATGTTACACGGTCAGCTGATACGAATCATGGGCGCTGTCATATTAGTCTTGGCTGCTTTGCCGAGCGCCTTACACTTTATCTCTACTCCGAGGCCAGCTGTAATACAACAAAGATGAACTAAAAAATGTAATGCGATGTAGAATACAGTTTAAGATTAAAATAACGTGCAAGTTCTAAATGAGTTATACCACCTTTAAGTACATCTGTTTGATCAAGCAGTTTTATATTTGTTATATAATTTTAATCTCAATTCATTTCATTTTATTTTAATTAATTTATATTTTACATAATTTAGTCTGATTTGTTCAATATACATTTTTTAGTTGTAAAAAACAATAAATATGTGTAATACTCACGTATAATTAAGTTTACATTTGTGCTTGAAATTTTATTTGTATTTTTAATTTTAAGGAATGTCATATTGTAAACCTTGTTGGTGCTTTATATTAAAAAATAAAATATTATATTGACGCCTTATATTTGTTTTAAAACGATGATAGTTCACAGGTAACATTTTAGTCGGATTATTAACTACCGACAAAGGGCAAACAATGTCTGCTTAGTTAGGTGATGTATATATATATTATATATCAGTTAATGTATATAACACTAGCTTTGGTATTAGTGTGTAATTAAAATCACTGTGCGTATAATTGTGTATTATAAATAAATTTGTAAATTTTCGCAATTAGTTGAAGGAAAATTTGTATGCCAAATTCGATATAACTTTATGAACTGTTTTATTTATTGCTATATACTAACTTTATTAATAAATAGGGATATTTTCATAATTAATGGAATGAAAATTTGTATCACACATTCGGTAATACTTTATGAATTTTCTATGTGAGTGACAACCCTAATCACATGGAATTGAGTGCCGCGCTGCGTCGCGTCGTTGCGAATATTTCATTACACGATTGCCGATAGAAAAGTTCGGGATTCTGAGCCGCGAGACACCTTTCGTATATCGATGCGAATAACTTTAGTGGTAGGTGTAGATAATAGTGCTGCTAGATCACGTACTAATAGAATTTATTGAGATTTTAATCAACCATGTTTGGTAAATAGTTTTCGACATTTATTTTTTCATTACAACTTTCTTACTAGGCATCCTATACTGCGAAGGGTTTTACAAAGATAGAATTTACATACATAACGTAGAGGACTACGTTCTGTACGTTATTTATTTGCATATACGACTAATTACGGACATATAATATAACAATAATTTAGAAGCTGTGATAGCTGAGTTGGCAGTGGTTATGGACCCGCGACAATGGACTTGAGTTTCAATCCCTGCAATGATCCTGAGCCTTAGGTAGAAAAAAAACATCGTGATGAAACCATAGCATGGCGGTAGAGCTTTTATCAACCTCAAGTTGAAAATCTGCTGCATAACACCTATAGGCGTGTTTCGACAATTGCGCTTTAGAGCCTTTTCCTGTTCTAGGCATAGCATGTCCACTATTTTGGGCCACATCGTCATTTAACATCAGGTGATATTGTGGCCGTAACACAATACCCATTTAGTATTAAAAAGCACTATACATGTGGTGAAATATCAATAGCATTGCGTGACTGTGATGCATCACGTTCGATTTCATATCTTCTATACAGATACAAATGATAAGAATGTAAATTGAAATTAAAAGAGTGAATGTACTTTTTAGATTTATGGGAATATATTATTGCAAATGACTAAGTGAATAAATAATAAAATACATTAACATCATTTTTAAAAATATCTGTCAGTCTGTTGTTTGTGCACGCATCACTGCTAAAGTACAACGTTTATAATAAAACGTCACCAATAAATTGATAAAGCGTGTCCTCGAGTAAAATTTAGACTTTGTTTCATTAAAATCAGTTAACTCTATCAAAAAAATTAATACTAGCGCGAGATTAAATAATTTTAATTCCACACCAACGAAGTCGCAGGCAGCGCTAGTTTACAATAAGAAGCATTGACATCACTCTACTAGATCAATAACTGTATAAAAATGAGTATAACGTATGTTTTTCGAAACAGACAAAATATCGCTTACTCAGATGTGTTCGTATTTATATTGCACCCATAAATATCTCAAGTTACATCAAGAACAGGCGTACACTCATTTCCTCATAAATTTTAGTTATCCCATTCCCTTTGTATAAATCTAATCTTATAGTGAACAAGATTGGTCCTAAATTTCGTACGAATGGCCGGAATGGCATACCGGAAGTGTTTCTATCTGTTCGTCCCTAACTTGACTTGGAACAGGAAAATCTCTGAAATGAGCGAAGGATTGTCCGATAATATATCTGTATTACAATCTTTGGTTTCAATAGTTTGTGAGTGCAATTCATGTAAGTCCTGTTCAATAGAACATTTCTAAATCCGTTAAAAAACGTTACTCTTTTGGATATCATTCTATGAAAAAACAAAAAGTTATCAAATTATTTCTTTTTTTTTAGTTTATAAGCTAAGCGTAAAGACCACAATCTCAACTGATGTTAAGTAACGATGTGGCCCAAGATGGTGGGCATGCTAAGCCTGGTGGAAGGACTAGCTCTCAAGTGCAACTGTCGAAACACACTTATAGGTATTTGGCAGCAGATTTTCAACTTAAAGGTGGTATCTAACCAGGCGGATATTAGAAACAGCTGTACCACCATGCTATAGTTTCATCATGATGTTTTCCTTCACTGAAAACTCAAGCCCATTTGCATTCGGACTTGCGTCCATTGATGCGGCGAGGGTACACACTACCTACTGAGCTATTATCGCTTCAAAAGTGTTCTTATTGATATAACAAAAATAAGTATATTCTTATTAGATTAAGTATAAACGGTAAATTGTTTTGTGCGCTAAGAGAAAGATTTGTTTTATAGCTAACCATTTAATCTTTACTGATATTATAAATGCAAAAGTGGGTTTGCTTGTTTGTTCTGCTTTCATGCCTAAACCGCTGAGTAGATTTTGATGAATTTTGGTAGAGATAGATGGGAACCCGGACACGGTGATACGCTACTTTTTCTCGCGAAAACCTCATTGGAAGTGAGATAAAAAGAGGGATGAATTTTGTATGAAACTTTTTATTGCATCATCCAATGTATATGAGAAAATCAACATTAACGCGAGCGAAGCCGCACGTAGAATCTAGTATTATTATGAATGTAATTATTAAAAAAAGTTTTTGTTATGACATATTCTTTCAAACATTACTACGGTTTTTATACGAATCAGAAGTGGTGGAAATCTTTGAATCAAAAATAAATCTGCAATCGAATTCTTATTATTGAAAATCATTGGTCTAAAACATCTAATTCAGTAGTTATTTTTATCAGTAGTTGAGCCATTATAAAAGCATTTACGTAGCCTTCCTATATTTACTTAATCTTAAAAAGAAAATAAATAACAAAATAACACTGAAAATTACAACTGTACATGTATGAATTTTATTTATATATAAAATACCTTATTCTACGAATGAAAATTTTTTTTATCCCTTTCCTCGTCCGTGCCTCCGCGAGTCAGAAACAACAAACCTTTATTAACTGCACTAATGATTGTGCTCAAATAATAATTGTAACGTACCATAAACTTAGCAAAGCAAGTTAGTGAGTTGAGTGAGTAGTGAGTGAGTTTACCAAAGTTAATCTAATTCGACCCTCCGCAGACTTGTTTTCGCCATAAAACAATAATAACGAGAGTACCTACTCTATAGAGATTTATCTCGGAATCCGCTAAGATAATTAGTGAACTAAATAAGACACTTATATACGTGATTTCGAATAAAACGATACCAAGATAAAGACTAATTTATCTTGATCCGAGATTACTGATAGTGAAGATTGTTAATTGTCTGCTTTTGACCGTTTGTTTAGGGCTCAATTTCATTGGTCGTTACAGCCCGCATTCGGGGTGCTGGTGATCTCTGTACATGCATGGCATAGGGACTGCATGCAATAACAGTTTTCATTAGTCGATAGGACCCACTTGTTGTTTGATAGATATTCTTCATTCGTATTTCTTTTGAAAGAGTGTTACTGAGTAGTCGTTATAGACGAGTAATAGAGTAAATCGATTACCCGCACCACGCTTGCTTTACGCCAACCGATTAATGTCATTGGATGTTTAGCCGTGTGCGGGGAATGCCCGTACTCTATATGTAGATACATTACTATCATTGGTCGATAGCCCATATTCGGGGACTTCCCGCAGACGGTATAACAACTGAGTTATCGACCAGTGAAAGTGAGCCCTTATAGTACGTACAGTTGTTGATTCGAAATCGAATTGAAACCTGTCTCAGATTAGTCGGTGATTGGTTATTTAGTTATCATTCGGTCCCGGCAATCAGAACGTATGTAGCATTACATAAATTTTGTAGAATTGCTTTTATTTAAAATATTACTGATAAAATGCTAGTCACGCTTCGTACTAAGCGGGGATTCTCATATAATAGTACGCGTCTACTAATGAATTTAGTTGGTTCCGTATAAAAGGTTTTGAAATTCTATTTGAAATATTGTTCTCGTTTGATTCTATTTTTTTTTTTATGTTACATAATCGCTATTACAAAATAATTAAATCACTCTTTACATGTAATTTATCATAAAGAAGCGATGATAGCTCAGTAGTAGCGTGCAGCAACGCCGCGTCATGGGATGTGAGTTCGAATCCAATGAGCTTGAGCTTTCGGTGAAGGAAAATATCGTGTAAACTATAGCATGGTGGTAGGGCTAATTTCTGATTCCTGCCTGGCTAGCTACCATCCTCAAATTGAAAATCTGCCTCCAAATACCATTAGGTGTGTTCCGGCAGTTGCACTTGAAAGCCAGTCCTTAATTATTATTCACAATTTCTATCTTTTTATTGAGTAAAATAATACATGCAAAGTGTTTAAAACAGAAATTATTTAAAAACAGTAATCTGAGGGTTAAATGTTGAACTGCATCTTTTTATGATCTCTGACATCAGGTCTGACCTTATCTGAGTCATAATCTCGCCTGATGCTAAGTGACCACGTTAAGCTGAACACTAACTTTCTAGTGCACCCCCGAAACACACCCATAGGTATTTGGCGACAGATTTGCAACTTGAGTATGGTAGATAGACAGTTGCGCATTAAAAAAAGCCCTGCCACCTTGCTATTCTGTTTTTATTCACTGAAAGCTCAGGCTCATTAAAGGGATTTGAACTCATGCACATCGACATTATTAATAAAGTTTTAATTTCTTAAAATTATTATTGTTCGAATCTAAAAGTATAATTGTCAATTCTTTCAATTCCAGAATCACCCATAAACTTTAAGTTCACTATCATCGAAATCTATTTTTGTATTAAATCTGAAGATATATTATTTTATAAATATATGACCTGGCAGACCTTGTTCTACCTTTAAAATTAGCTAATCACATCGATTACAGTAAAATTTATCGCGTTTTAATCACTTATCGAGATAAAAAATATGGGTATGAGAGATATCTCTCAAGTTGAATCAAACAGCACACAGTACGCAAAATTTGATTAAAATCGGTTCAGTAGTTTAGTTTAAAGTTAGTGTAATTTTATTATTTAAATTGAATATATCATGGTATATACTACTTCTGCTATTCTAAGTATCTACAAGATCACTCTACTAAGGAGTGCCCACGTACCCCTGAGTCCCCCGAACCACCAAGCTGCGTCCTATGCGGCAAAGCCGGGCACCCCGCGAACTATCGTGGGTGTGAACGTGCCCCACGCACGAGACGCACGCGTTTTCCCACACAAGCGCCTTCAGCGCACTCAGCGGCTGCACGTACCGCACCGCCGCCACTCATGTCTAATCAGGATTTCCCGAGCCTGGGCAAGCCAGCGCGGGTCACTTCCGCGAACCCATCTCCTCCCCAAAGACCCACACTAGCTCCGACCAACGCGTGGACCACCAATCAGCAGCCTCCGAAGGCTAAACCCGCGAAACTCACCGCGGCCGGCCCTTCTACTGGTTTCAAAGGCATCGACTGGCTCGCCGAACTACTAGAAGAACATTCCGTAGATGATATCATTGCGTTCGACGACATGATTAGCGCTAGTCAAGATTTTGGCCGTCTAAAAGCCATTAAGTGCTTCCCAGGCATTGCAAGGACTATGCAACGCCTTATCCGCGCTTCTCCTAAATAAACTCGCAATGGAGGATAAGATTAGACCCCGAGGCCTATCTTTGTCCTTTTTTAACGCGCGCAACCTGAAACCCCAACGCGACTTGGTAGCTAGCTTCCTTAAGGAGCGGCAAATAGATGTGTTTCTAGCACAAGAAACTCTTTTAAAACCGAGCGTTCGCAATCCCGCGATTGCGAACTACAAGATAGTAAGAAATGATCGTATCGGCGTAAGAGGCGGCGGCACGCTCATATACTATAGAAAGTCACTGTATTGCATGCCAATAGATCCTCCCGAACTTACAAATTTAGAAGTCTCGGTGTGTAGAGTGGGTATGACTGGTCATCCCACTATCTTTATCGTTTCCGCGTACCTTTCGCTTAATAAAACTCTCCTCCAGTCGGATCTGGAAACGCTTTTCGCGCTCGGTGACTCTGTTATAGTGGCTGGCGATCTAAATAGCGGGCACATTCAATACAACAACCCACGTACTACCACTAATGGTAGGACACTATACTCGCTAGAAATTGCGCTTACCTTCCACGTTATTGCTCCCTCAGAGCCAACACATTATGAAGCTAACTGCCACCCTTCAATTTTGGACATAGCTATTTTAAAAGGGATCGCGCTTCAGGTACGGCAAATTGAAGTCGTACATGAACTAGATTCCGATCACCGCCTATTAGGTTTGCAACTAGGTGACCCGGGTGACCCGATGCAGTCAAAGTGGCTGACTATCCAAAGCTCATACACTATCTCTCAAATAATCTTTCCTCTCCTCATTTAGATAGGATCCCTGATGAGATAAAGTCTGTGACCGATGCCGATGTGGCGATTGACTCACTGATCGGTCACCTCCAGTATTCCATCAGGGAAACCTCAAAAGAGGTAAGGGCGGCAAATGATCGCCGCTTCATACTTCCTGATGATATTCGAAAACTGATCACGGAGAAAAACGCCGCGACACGCGCTCACGATTCTTATCCGACGGAGGAAAATCGTGTACGGCTACGTAGCCTACAAAGATTAGTTAAATTTCGTATCTCTGAACTCCGTAGTCAAAGATGGGACAGCCTCTTAGAGGAAATCAAACCGTCTCATCTCGCCTTCTGGGATCTCGTTCGTAAACAGAAGAGCAGCTATTTGTCCGCAATGCCCCCGTTAGATAGAGGCCCCGGCAATCCGCCGGCCTTCGAAAGTATTGACAAGGCAGAGTATCTCGCTGCCACTCTCGCACAACAGTGTTCCCCTAATCCGTATGAATATCATACCATAGATACCACGCATATCGGGAGGGTCGATCGAACAATTCAATCAATAAGAGAGACCCCTCCAATCGAAAACTTAGATCCGGTTACAACTGACGAAGTACTCGCGATTATAAAAGGCCTTAAACCAAGGAAAGCCCCCGGTCCCGACGGAATCAGAAATGAAGCCCTCAAACTTCTCCCTGACAAACTTATAGTTCTTCTGGTCTGCATCTTCAATGCGGCCATAACTTACTGCCATTTTCCGGCCGCTTGGAAAATGGCAACGGTGATAGGTATCCGTAAACCCGGAAAAAAGGCATCCCTTCTGGAAAGCTACCGCCCGATAAGCCTCCTCAATACGATTGGTAAAATATACGAGCGACTCCTTCTGAACCGACTTCAATCAACTGTCTCAGACAAATGTCTTTTACCACACGAGCAATTCGGCTTTCGACCCAAGCACTCGTGCACCCACCAAGTTCTCCGCCTCACGGAGCATATTCTCTCCAATTTCACGGAGTTACATCGCCCTAGGCGCACACTTGCCGTATTTTTTGACATAGCCAAAGCTTTCGATAAGGTCTGGCACAAAGGTCTCATATTTAAACTCAATCTCTTACAAGTTCCGGACAGGCTAGTCCGCATAATCCTTGCCTATCTATCGGACCGCTCCTTCTGCTACAAAGCAGACGGAGCCTTATCCTCGCCTCACCCAATACGCTCAGGAGTCCCCCAAGGCTCTATCCTAGCGCCCTGCTTATTCAACTTGTTCGTTAGCGACATTCCCGAATTCTCCAACGTCGCAGTAGGCTCCTATGCAGACGACACAGTCATCTTCAGCTCGGGCAGGAATAGGATTCATTTATATTACCGCGTCCAAAGGGCCGTCTCTACGTTTGGGTCCTAGTGCCTCAAATGGCGCATAGGAATAAACCCAGACAAAAGTGCGGCTATCATGTTCGATCCTCACGCGAGGAGGAATATAAGAAAAACATTACACCTTTTCGGTGTCAATATCCCCTGGGCTAATCATACTAAATATCTTGGTGTAGTTTTAGACAGGCGCCTAACCTTCAACAAACATATAGATTACGTACAGAAAAAAGCCTCCACGGCTATGGTTCTGCTACGCAATCTTACCTCTTCTAAGAGCAAAATGTCACTCAGACATAAGCTCACAATATACAAAGTATGCATCCGTCCCATACTTACTTATAGCTGCCCCGTATTCGCTCACGCTTCGCGCACCATCCCTTACAAACTACAAGTGTTACAAAATAGATTCATGCGTATAGCCGTCCAAGCTCCACCCTATGTCCGCAATGTAGATTTACATAAAGATATGGACCTTCCGTCCATATATGCATATATCAAAGATGTCACAAAGAAATTTTTCGAAAAGGCCGAAGTTCAACCCAACCCCAAAATAGTACACGTACTTAGCTACACTCCTAATCCGTATGCTAAACGCTTCGCACGCCGGCCACGTAACTGCCTCACCGATCCCGTCGACAAAATAACAAGATTGAACGCACTGCTCCCTGCTGTCTCCACCAATTACACGTGTCCGCGCACACGCCCGCTTAACCGCCGTTCTCGCCGCCGAGGCCGAGCGGTAAATTTCGCTCCCGCACACCCGCCGCGGCCTCCCTCTGCAGATTCTTGAGCCAAGGATCGATCCTCCGGACAGGAGCCCTCAAGTGACTCTGCTCGCGCGATACAGTGACACTCTACATCACTGAGAGTACATCATCACACCGCATATCATCCGTACACACCCACACAT
Source organism: Actias luna (assembly GCA_039707435.1). Lineage (NCBI taxonomy): Eukaryota > Metazoa > Arthropoda > Insecta > Lepidoptera > Saturniidae > Actias > Actias luna. Next base: position 5,933,479 of record JAZHAC010000002.1, on the reverse strand, counting down.
AAAGTACACGGTTCTGTAAGGGACTACCCCTGCGGCCCTCGCGTGGTTTGCCCTATGTTATTGTTAGGACCTGTTGGTTAGTTAGGATCGCGAATCTTTGTTCGTGTTCCAGCAGTAGTCCAAGCCGAGGTTCGGCCATTCTGGCACCCTTGCGCCCTCTGCCATGGGGCTGAGTGCCCTTAGCATTCGCCCCAAAAAGTTCGGTGAAGCTGTCAAAGCCCTTACGGCTAACAGCGTATGTCAGGTCGAAAAAAAAAAAAAAAATCTAAGTATCTACCATATTAAGAAAAAAAATGGCAATTAAATCTGTCAATCTAATTCAGATTTAAATTTAAATTGTTAATTTAAAATTAAGTAGTATGTACTTATGAATATAGCTGAAATTTATATATATTTTTTTAAACTATACTTATATTATAGAAACTTCTATCTGTTAATATTTTCTATTAGTCAAAGTATTTAAATACAGTTGAATAACTTCACGGGCAATATCAATCATGTACATAAAAAACAATATTCGGAACAAACAAACCAATGTTTGTACAATATTTATTGGAGAGACTGTGAGGTATTACGCATTATACTCTGTAAACCGGGGGCTTGTTTTCCAATTTTCTTCTGGAATATCCATGCTAGGTAGTTATCCAATCACGTTCTGAGCGGCAATGGCAAATAGACTGGAAATCAAATTTCAATAAAGTTCACTTGTTGTACCGGAAGAAATGTGTTTTCCATTGGCTTCAAGAATTATAGTGTCGTTCAACTGAATACGTGGTTTTTAGTATTCTTTACAATATAAAATATCTATTTAATAGAGTTATGCTCAGTGTTTTATAGGAAAAGTATATAGTAGTCTTATAAGCAAACTCAAAAGTAAAGCATTATTATTATTTTGGTAATAACTTGCATTTTTTGTTTTTCAATAGCTTTATGCCAGTAAACTACGTTAGTATAGGAGATTCATTTCATATTTAGGCCACTAGCTATATAGTTCAAGCCACGAAATATATCTTGAAGAGTGGACAGGCAGACCGACGAAGAACAAACTGATCCGGTAAGGGCTTTTTTATTAACGCGGTGTTTAAAACATATTCTTTATGAAATTTCTTATCGAAACGCCAAGCATATTATCCTGGCTTAGGGCAAGGCGAGAGGGGATGGCATGTGGTGACTCATCGAGTGCTAATCACCCAACACCACCCATTAAAGCGAACCACTTTGACACTTTAAACTCCCATGTTGCTAGAGTCCAGGGACAGCGCCCAGACTTCTTCTAGTGATCCTGTAAGGGCCCCACTTTTCATTTGAGCTTATTAGTAGATAAAAGGTTTTCTACAATACTTTCGGACGCCATAGAGGTTTTACTGCACGCACGTTATCTTGCCTTTTATTAGTGGACTCAGGAAACGTGCTATCGATATACAAATTTTCGAGAAACTATTACTTGACATTGACGAATATTAGGATGTCGTAATATATAAACAAAAAAAAAAATGATAACTATATTTCTAGTGGACATTTGAAGATTGAGATTATGTGGTTTGATAAGAGAAAATTCCTTTTCTTATAGCAGAATAGTGAATCTTAAGTCCAAAACAATTTTTTTATCAAAATTGGGCTTATATTAGGATGTTTTCATTGACATAGACGCGTAATTTTTTTACAAAATAATACATATGTATGCTTGTTTACTAAAATGTTCGAGAACAACAAAATAATATTTTTAATATTTAAAAGTCATAATTATCTCTACATTGTATATTATAAAATCTTCTTTACTTTGAATTTCACGGTTGAAAAACATATACCAGTAAATCGGTAGTAATTGATTAAGAAGCACTGTTTACAGCGGTTAACCACGAGTTATTATTAATTTTGAGAACAAATGTTAATATAATTTTATGGTATCTCTTTATTTTATACAACGAATATATTTTTACATGGCGAATTATAACTGTTTTTGTAAGAAAAATAAATAGCTTTATGAGTGTGAAAAATGTTGTTTTCGTGACTTAGGTGGCGGTTTGGAAGATATAAAAGGAACTCTAAATGAAAGGCGCGTCGAAAATAATGTCTTAGAGGATGGAAAAAAATATTTCAGGAGTGCAATATCTAACATCTCATATTTTTTATCTGATGACCTGATATTGTTTTAATCGCCTTTGTTACACAAAACATAAATAATGTTTTCATTAGCGATGTTACGGACGGGAGGTTAACGGATATGTTAAGAGTACTTAATCGGTATCCTGATTAATATGAAATCGTTTGATATATCCTTAAATTTTCATATAATTTTAACTTATATATAACTTATATTTAACTTATATTACTTATTATATTATATTATATTTAACTTATATTATATTTAACTTATATTTAACTTATATTATAATTTTAACTAACTAGTTGCGATTTATTTTGCTTGGTACTAAGATTTTTATTTATATTTCTCTGGGGCTATAGTTTTTTCTGGACGAAAGCATGATCATTGAAATAGAGAAAACGAAAAACATTTCAATACTCCGCAGTTTTTTCTTTATAGTTAATTTATAGGTTTAGCGTTATGGCCACAATCTCACCTAATGTAAAGTGACGATGTGGCCCAATATGGTGGAAACGCACGCTAAGTGGAGGGATTGGCCTTTAAGAGCAACTGCCGAAACATACTTACTGATATTACGCGGCAGATGTTGAACTTAATGAGGGTTGCAAGCCAGACGGACATTAGAAAAAACCCTACCACCGTCCTATGTTTACATCACGACGTTTTCCGTTACCGAAAGCTCAAGCTCATTGTAGGTCGATTCGAACTCATGTGCTTTGACGTGACGTCCGTATACACTACCAACTGAGCTATCATGGCTTCAAAATCATTTCACATTGTTGGCAAATATAATATGACAATAAAAGGAATTAATGTATTGTCGGGAGCTAACTATAAGCGTCAGACATAGAGTTTTTGTTACGGTAACAAAATTTCACAATACCCCTGGTAGTTGGGATAAACATGTATTACAGGTTTTCCATTTACAAAAATATGTTACATTTTCCGTAGTGGGTAAAGCGATGTTTTTTTTTATTAATATCGGTTTTTCATTATTGATTCTTTGGCATTTATGGTCTTTTTTTATATATGTTGATTTATATGTGTATTGTCGTTGGTCTTAGTATTATATGTAAATGTAATGTGTATATTATATTATCTTTAATAAAATACATTTTTGTTTGTATGAATATATTCAATATTTTTTCCTCATTTATATTATTGAATATACAAATAGATATATTTTCTATTGTCTATTGCATCTACTTTGCATCATCTCTGCACCTCCCCAAGGTTTATTGGTAGAAAATGCCACAGGCAAAAAGTCAGCCTTCTATACAAATTGTATAGAAAAGTGTAATAAATATTAAAAATAAAACCTGGCTTAATATGGAAATATATTTATCTAATGTTGAAGTATATATTACTTCGCACTTCTTCTTGAATTTGATTGGCGGATCGCACCGGAAGAGTCATTATCGATCTTGAGACACGTATAATCAGTTGTGCCATATCCCACATTCAATCATCTGCCAACGTCCGGTTAACGTCAATCAACTACGTCAGCGACCAATCAATACTAAGTGGAAGTGCAAAGTTATATACACTACAATATTTAATGGTTGATTTCCGCAAAGTGGGGTGTAAAGGGTATCGAATAACCATCTGAGCTACACAAGCAAACCTCATCTGTACGCGGTGCACCCTGCTGAGTAACCGACGAGGCTCTGGCTATTGTTAGTCCCATATTTGGGAATGTAAGGGGTATAGAATACTATTTCAGTTACCCAAGCCAACCTCACCTGCACGTGGTACACTATTGCTGAGTTACCGACGAGGCTCTGGCTATCGTTGGTCCCAGATTTGATTTTGGTCATGACGATTAACCATATAATTCTTGATCCGTCATAACTTCGTGATAGGGTTATTGCCCAACTGGTAAGCGACCACCCTCGGGTTTAGACTGCTGCAAAATAAAGGTTCAATATGAGTCTTTGTGTACCGGCATAGCGAACGAGAACCAGCCCTTTTCGACAAGGTTACCAACATGGCTGTAATACTCCTGGTGTTGCGACTGTCTATAGGCGACGGTAACCATTTACCATCAGATGGGCCGTCTGCCTGTTCGCTATCAATTAACAAAAAAAGTATCGCTTTCATAAATCAAATATTTACCTAAATAATAAGCATAACGTAACCAATAAAACTATAAATATTTATAGCAGACTTAAAATGAAACATGACCGCGGTCGCTTTCTGTTATAAGATTTATTATTTTATGAAAATTACAAAAGTTTTGCTTTTTCGAACTGATAACTTGTACACCTAAACGAATGGGTTTTATTAAAAAAGTTCTGTGAAAATTATTCCGCTTTGTGGCAGTTTCTAATTGCTCAGGTTTGTTTATTTTATGTAGGTTTTCCAAGTATTTATATTTAGTTGTAGCAATTACTTACTTTTGTTAGTTACGATTTAACAAAAACATAATATTTATCTAAAATACTAGATTTTACGTGTGGCTTCGCTCGCGTTAATATCGATTAGTTAAAAAAATCGGATGACGCAATAAACAATTTCATACAAAGTTTACCTTTCTTACAATAAAGGTTTCGCGAGAAAAAGTAACCTATCACCATCTCCTGGGCCCCATCTGTACCAAAATTAATCACAATCGATTTAGCGGTTTAGGTGTGAAAGCGTAACAAACAAATAAGCTCATTTTCGCATTTATAATATAAGTATGATTTTGTTACCGAACACCAAAAAGGTTTCCGTTATGAGGATTATTAAAAAAGCTGAATTATGTGGGGATTATTTGGTATCCCACTAATAAAGATTAACCCATATATATGGGTTCATTAGGGTATTAAAGCAACTTAATACGTAAAGTTAAAATTGGCTACGAAAATTATATAGATTATGAAAGTAGATAATATTTGTTTTGAACTTAGGTATCTATTCTCTTGTCGTTCAGTGTTTTGCTAAGTTTAGATAGAACTTGCGTTATATGTTAGAAATGATTTGAAGGTGTGAAACAATTACTTAGAATATACTGAGTATCTATAACGGTATTTTCCATTTCTTCTTTGTTGTCGTACAAAATTTCACTCGTGCGCGAATACTTGAAAGCTTTGAAACATTGTTTCTTACGTCTAAAATTGTATTTCACGTAGAAATTTCGAGTGGAAACAATAGTCATACTCTCGTTATACGCTTAGCTGAACGCTTTTAGATGTTAGAAGTGTGTAAAAGAAATTTTTATTATATCGGTATTTTTAATATTAGTATAGATATTCTTGTTAGTTTAAAGAAAATACAGTACTGTTTTTGTGATGATTGAATCATTCGTACCTTTAATTACATATACATTTTGAAAGGAAATAATATAATTTGGAGGTTAATTTACGCTAATATTTTATGGGTTAATGAAATAGATTTGTTAATTGTATTTCTGACTGCATGGTTGGTTTAGTGATGAAAGCAGTTGCCTCGCTGCAATCTTCGCACCGAAGTGTTGTGCGTTTGAGTCCCCGCACGGGATAATTATTTGTGATCCAAAAATAATAAAATCTATATCACTTGATATTAGCGAAAGTGCCCGTATCGGCAGATGACATAAGTAAAAAAGGTGACACGCAAAAATAATTGTGACAAAATAATTATAAAAAGATGACTCCTGTAAAGCAGATAACGAGAGGGAATGTAGAATGTACGCCGACGAACAACACCATTGCAGTTAAGAGAAACGATAACTTTATCATATGCATGTTGTTTGAGCAAGAAGTGCAACAATGGATGTGCAGATTATTTTTGATAGGATGTTAATTTGTTGTGTTATTATTATTTCATATCATAAGCTCAGATTATATGGTTTCTATACCATTTTAAATTATGTAGCTTAGTTTTTTCGGTAATAAATAATAACTTGTCACTTGATTTGTCAGTTGTCATAAAAACTCACTTATACGTTATTTTAGGGCAGATTTTCAACTTGAGGGTGGTAGGTACCCAGGTCGGTATTACAAAAAACCCTTCCTTCATGTCAAAACCAGTGTATCATGATGTTTTCCTTCACCGAAAACTTGGGTTCATTGCAGGCATTCAAAGTCACGTCCATTGACGCAGCGTCCGTAAGTACCATGACAGCAAACTACCAACTGAGCCGTCATCGCTCCTTAAATTAAGAAAAAAAATTAAAAATTTGTTATTAAATAAAAATTGTAAATGACATTTTGCAAGATGAAAGTAAAAGTTTTTAGTATACCGCTGAACTGACATGGCCAGAATTTTATTTTTGCGATTAATATCCAGACCACTTGTCGTCTCTTACAATTATGTTGGTGGAGTTTTAACATGCCCGAAATACTCAAATACCGTTACCAAATAAATTGGATATACTAGCCACCATAGAGCGCATTAAAGGGCGGAACAAATTTGACGGTGATAGACTAATATTGGTCGCGAAAACTTTTTGGAAGCAGAGTAAAGAGAAATATAATCTTTTTATGAAATTTTTTATTGTGTCATCCGATTTTTTGACAAAATTAATATTAACGCGACTGAAGCCGCAAGTAAAAGCTAGATAAAAACATATATATTAAAAAAATGTTGGTATACCTGTGCTTTTATGATTGTTTACAATTTTCCGTTGCAATAGTATAAGTACTTTCTAAGTGTTCTCCGCAATGGTAAATGTTATCTAAGACATTATTTATTGACCTTTTAAATATAACCTTAACCACCGACAAGGCTGAAGGAGATTCCAATTAATTTACGCCTACGCTATGATTGATTCCGAGAAAAATATATAAAGTTCGCAATAAGTCTACAATAAATGTTTCCGTGTAACCAATCGATTGTAGATAAATAATCATGTTTTTCAATTTTACGAATAATATTAATAGAAGTAATGATGACTTAGTGCTGGTGTGTAGGTATACGGAAACCGGGTCGATAGATGTAAGTGCGAGTTCCTGTAACGACTCTGAGCTTTCGGTGATAGAAGATATCGTAACGAAGCCATAACCTGATAGAGCAGTGTTAGAAAAACTCAGAAGCGTAGTAGTTTTAGAAGTTTAATCGGTTCAATAATAATGAGACGATGAGAGACATCATGTGGCAGAGAGAGGATAACTACGAGGTAGTATACGAGACTTGCGACTACGGATGTGGGTTTAAGGCTTCCTTTCGACAATTGTTAACACTCAATTTCACCGCTCGTGTTTCTCTCTCTATCCACAATAAATCATTCTCGATAATGATTTTCAGCACAAACACCAATAATAGAGATATGAATCTTACGTCCCTTCGGTAATGCTCTAGCTACATACGATGTATACGCATCGAATGCCTCGCTTTAACTGAACCCAAACCTTTTTTCTTTTTCGAAAGGCCATAAGCTGTTATTCGGAGGATCTTTTACAACTTCGCAGGGCTGTTTGAGGCGAATGCTGAGGGCGCTCAGCCTCGGAACCTAAAGCCGGCTTGCACCGCTCTTATATACTGATCGGTGTTACAAACTACGCTCCTATAATTACATTCCTAACAGCAGTTTATAATGCCTGTTTGGCTAGCCACCCACAAGTTAACAACCTGCCGCCAAGCACCTGAGGTTTTTCATATCAGCTATATTCGCGAGCTAATTCCGGACTAGGCGTAGCGTATTACCATCTCGGTCTACATCGTAATTTAACACTACATAAAATTGTAAGCAAACGCTTAATCTTATTAATATTATAAATGCGAAAGTGAGTTTGTTTGTTTGTTACGCTTTCACGCTTAAAGCACTGAATCGATTTTGGTGAATTTTGGTATGAGAACCCAGTGACAGTTATAGGCTACGTTTTCTTGCGAGAAACCTATTGCAAGTGGGATAAAGAGAGGGATAAATTATGAAACTTTTTATTGCGTCATCCGATTTGTTTAACAAAATCAAGATTAACGCGAGCAAAGCCGCAGGTCAAAGCTAGTTCGGAATAAAAATAATAATACACTTGTTCTTTGATCAATCATGATTTTATCTTCATTAAGTTGAAATTAGTCATGTTTTGAGTATTAAATGATAACGCACCATATATATAATATATGTATGTTAGGTATACGATTCTGTGAGGGAACGCCTTGGCCCTGAATGTGGTTCGGCTTTTTACTGTAATAAATGTGAAGCCTTCTTTAGTCATTGTAGGAAATGTATATACAGGTATAGGTCATTCCACCCTGGGGCAAAGTCAGTACAATCTTTTAATTTAGGAGGCTAGTTCGCGCTCTTATTCCGCGTTGTAGTAGAGTAGGGTTTCTACTAATATAGGATCCTATTTAGGATTAGTCAGGACCGCGGTTTCTTTTTGCATCCCCACCAACAGCCCAAGCCATGGATCGGCCACTTTATGGTTCTCTTGTGCTCGTTGTCTTGGGTTGAGTGCCTTAGTCAACGTCCTCAAGGCTTGTTGAAACTGTGAAAGCCCTTACCGCTAACAGTATATTATATACCCATTTAAAAAAAAGTATAATATCATGTAATATACACATATTTTAAACAATTAAAAGATAACCATAACCTTACGGCATTCATTATAAGCTACATACATGAAAAAGGACATGTATGGTGAGCACACAAAACATAACACCTAAATAGTTTTAAGGGGGTAAGTATTTTAAATTTGCACATAACACGAAAAATAGCTCTTGAAGGTACACTTTAAAAAGGGTCCGCAATTCTTTTTTCTTTTTCATAATAATCCATAAATTATGTTAGGTGCTATACTGCTAGGGCTTTTTGGTAACATAAGAGTTTGGTATGTTCATTTGTTTATTATTACACTAATTTAAATGGTATTGCTGCGTCTGGTTGTAAAGACGGTATATAAAATCCAAAAACAACGTGCTTCTGTAAACCTCACAGTGACCCAAAAGCGCAACCAAACAAATAAGAGTTACTATGATGGGTTGTGATGACCATAAAGCCATACCGGGTTGTGACTTTTGCCTTTAGCCGTGGTGTTTTTTTAATTGCTAACATAATGAAAAAAACAATGATCCAAATGTGAAATTGACTTTGACATTTTGTATTGAATGTCATCTCTTTTTTTTTGTTTTTGTCAAAAGACAATTAGCATTGGTCAGATATAGATTTCTGCCACCTTAATTGATTATTACCATTATTATTAATATACCCCGACTAATATCGAAATGCATATACGTGTCATTGCAGCGGATGATATACCTAAAATATAGCAATTGCTATCCAGTCGGATATAATTAACTTATCCTATTAACTGGCTATGTTTATTTTCATATATAATTGACGAAGGCGTTACTTGGTAGAAATCCATAATTAATATTAGATAGAGACGTTATTTTGCAGTTATGCCTGGAATTGATTGCTCGTTGTCACGCCTGTCATCGGTTGACACTATGGGTATGTCATACAATGGATTACGCTTGTTTCGTTACGTGATGAATATCATCGGATCGATGTTGCCCGTTCGCATCGGAAGAGTTAACATCATCAATCATCAAAAGTCAAATCGCGCTGAGTCAAATAATGCTTTTCATATAATTATTTTAATAACAATACTATACTATATATAAAAGTGTATAGACGTAGTAAATGGAAAAAGCTAATTATACTTTTAAGACCACTAACAAGTAAGTAATTAATATTGTACATATTTATTAACACTAATGATACAATAAAGTAAAAATTAAAATGGTGCGGACTAAGAGTCAAGTATCCAGTCTCAACCGTCGACTGTTGTGGCAGCGAATAACCAATATTAGACGGAAGTGCAAAGTAATGTCCACTCTGACATTTAGTTTCTTTAGAAATTTTTTCTCTGAATATCTTTTACGGATTTTGATATAGAAGTCGATATAACATAGGGCACTTTTTATTACGATATAAATAATATTATTCTCAATAAAGCGGGCTGCCAGCAGCTAGCATAACATATAGCCAGTCTACGTTTTATTCCAATTAAAGTTTACGACTCAATATCATATAACATTCCACTCGGTTTATGTAAGTATTAAAATAAATAAGTTTTAATTATACATAATAACATTACGTATTTTCCAGACAACTTAGAGATATGAGTTAATTATGTGTATTATATGTCATCAGAAGCATTCTTCGTCGATGTTGTATGGATATTTTATTTATACATTTTGTTTCATTATTGGTATGTAGGTTATCTCTCGATGGATACCTTTTTATTTATTATTAAGGTTATGCGTTGTGATCACAATCTCACTTGATGTTAAATGAAGATGTGGCCCAAGATGATGGACACGCTAAGTCTAGTGAAATAACTGGTTCTAAAGTGCAACTGCCGGAACACACCTATAGGTATTTGGCGGTAAGTTTTCTACTTGAGGGTGGTAGTTAGCTAGGCGGGCATTAGAAAAAGCCATGTTTGGTTTTATAACGATATTTTTTTCACCGAAAGCTCAAGCTCATTGTAGGTGGATTCGAACTCACGTCCTTTAACCCTTCTTTGCATGATTTTTTCTTTAAAATGATTTTATTGCAATTATAACAAAAGCAGAATGACAACTTTAAGCTCGTTTTACCGATAGTGACACTTGCTTATTTTTCATAGCTATGTTTTTTTTTATGCAATGAACATTAAAAAGGTATCCAGACACGATCAACTTAACGTGAATTTGTTATTTTATATAATTTTTGGGCATTCAATATTATGCTAGAAATTTCCATCATTATGCAAAGAAGGGTTAACGCGGCGTTCGTACATACTCCTAAATGAGCAACTACCAAGCAAACTTTGGCTGAAAAACTCAGTGGTACGGACAAGAATTCACACCTACTCGATAAAGTGATATACATATGTATTGTCTATCACATCTTTGATATATAATAAATGGTTATAGCGATTTCCATAACCTATTCAACGTAACACTGCTCTTTTTTTTTCATTTATTCAAATATCTCGTAACTTTGTATCCTACATTCGGGGAGCGTTAAAATAGTTCTAGTAATATTTTATTTTCTAGGGCTCAAATCATCGTTTTCCTTTGACAAGACGAACTGAGATGTGATAAAAAAGAAAGGTCCAATACATATTTATTCGTTAAAACCTATATCCATCGTGGTGTTTATTCGAAAGTATTCTTATATTCAATTTGGAACTTATTGAAAGTCTGAGGATCAAATCTTGATACAATATAATGTGAAACATTATTTTTTTGCTGTCAATATTTTTTTCTACATTAACATGGTAAAGTCTGCCTGTTGGTAAATACGGTACACACCGAGAAGCATAATGACCAACCGAGAGATCTGCAATTTATCGACTGTCATCTCTGTCATGTCGGCCTGTATACTTTTCCAGCTAATATCGCTATGTGCAATAGCGGACACAGCAGAGTCGGATGCAAGCAGATGCATTGTGAAGACAGATCCACCTCGGCCCGAAAGGCGATAGAAGTACACCGTGGGGTTTTAGTGGGTATTACCGGCGAGTCTTTCGCCGATTGAGTCCTACATACCCCTCACAACCTATCAGAGAGGGGATGCCTAAAAGCATTTCCCCACATTCAAAAATAAATAAATAAATAAAAAACACAACAGAGTCAGATATGGGTCCATATCGCCCCGCTTGATTACTGATAATCTAATTAATTGATTCTATTTCTAAAACACGACATAATTAAGCATGCCACTTGTGTGGCTGTAACCCTGTTGTATAGTTGTAACGATTCAGTCGCAAATAATTGTTTACTAAGTAAATTATTACTTTATAAAAATATATCATTGTAATATACATGTTTCGTATAACTCAGTTAACAGTACGTAAAATTATAACTTTCATTTTAATCTAATAAACAACTATGTGTTCCTATTTACATAGTTAACTAGTGTACACTTCTCATACAAAATATTTTGTCGTTTATTCTACGTAACTAAATTAATAGTCGTTTGTAAAAGAGGATTATAATTCAATATAGAGATTTAAAAATTTAGTACGCTCAAATAATAAATTTATTTAGAAAATTCTGTACAGGACAGTACCTACGTAGTTTTATACGAAATATTTAATTTTGCTAGAAGCTTCTACACTCTATAATAGAGTTACAAAGTAAATACCGCAAAAATCACATATTGAAGCGTATAACTAATATTAACCATACATCTAATAGTTATTTTAAGTGTAGGTCAAGTATATTTTATTACGTTTGTATTTTTTGTAGCCATTTTTTTTGTGTATCCTTATAATACGTTCGTAATTCCATAATTTATTTTATTGTAATAGTTGAGGAAAGCTTAAAGGCTATTTAACATCATACAACCGCCAACAGGAGTAAAGCTATATAGAAAAAGTTACAAATGTGGGCATAAATAATACTTCATACTATATACTATACTTATACTATATACGTACTATAAGATTTTAAAGGTGAAATTGATTTTGTTTGATTGTTTGTTACGCTTTCACGCCTAAACCGCTGAAAAGATTGTGATGTTTTTTGGCACAGAGATAGATGGGATCTTGGAGACAGAGATAGGCTACTTTTTCTCGCGAAAAACTTATAGGAAGTGGGGTGAAAAGAGGGATAAACTTGTTATGAAACTTTTTGTTGCTTTTTATTACAAAATCAATATTATCGCGAGCAAAGCCGCACATAAAATTTAGTTATGAAATAATTTTTAATTCCACACGAACGATGTGCCTCACTGATTTTAAAACGCGATATACATTATTTGAATCTTAACTGTATATAATATTAGTGCCATTTTGCAGATAGTACTATATACACGCGTATGTGTAGTTAATTATATAATTACTAGAAAAATGCAATTCCAAGGTATCATTCGATTTTGTGGATCGAGATTTGACATCGAAATAAGCTCTTTATGCTTTGGGAATAAAACCCTCAAAGAAATCACATATTCAAGAGACATATCATCTAAAACTTTGATTTTATTATTTATAAAGCTATTTATGATAAATTAAGACCTTGCTATGAACTGAAAAGGTTCTAATATAAAAACAAGTTCAACATTATTTCCATACCGTAAATCTAAATTTAATGATATATAGTAAGTCAATTATAAAATGGCATTAGTAACAATTAGAAACTTAATACGTTAGACTATAATGTACTTTGTCTAAAGACTCTTTTTTAATGAATGATTTATATTCTACGCTCTCTGTAGCACTTAAAATAGATACTCCTACATAGGTAGTGTAACTATGTGTCAATTTTTTCTAAATACTTTACTTTTTAGAATATTCAATGCAGAGAAATCTAAAAGGCTTACCTTTTTAATGGAACAGTCTAGGTATATCAAAAGTTTTATGTTTTAACATCTTTTGTATTGTAACAAGCTTTTTTTTATAAATAGAATTTTTTATTCATTGATTTATCTTTGCATACAAATTGATAGATTAGAAATATCAATTTTTAAAATAAAATGTATCATTTTACGACAAAATAAACAGTCTAGTCGTTCGTTACCCGTTCTCCGTCGAACTCCTTGTAGTTTCTTGTTGAAGCCAATAATATTATTCAAAGTAAGTTTTGGCGTTTGTAAATGCTTTCTCAGTATCTACGTTATATGAACTATAAGATAGTTTTAACCACAATCATACATTAATTACGCGGACTCTAGATTTTAACGTCTCTATTTCTTTAGGGCTCATTTCCACTGGTCGACAACTCAGTTGTTATACCGAATGCGGGGTAACGTTAAACCGCATACGGGCTATCGATTAATGAAAGTAATGTATCTATGTATGACATGCGGGCATTCTTCACACACGGCCTAACACCCAATAAAATTCACCTATTGGTGTAAAGCAAGCGTGGTCCGGGTACTTGGTTTACTCTATTAATCGTCTATAACGACTACTCAATCCCACTCTTTCATAGGAATGCGCGTTGAAGAATATCTATTGAACCGCAAGTGGACCATATCGACTAATGCAAATGGTTATCGCATGTGGTCCCTATGAAATGCTTGAACATAAATCTCCCGCACCCCGAATGAGAGCTGTAACTACCAATAAAAAAGAGCCCTATGAAGAAACCAACGGACACTTACTGATAGACTTTGGACCTAAGAGGACATTTAGTCAAGCAAATTATAGAAATATTAGATTAGTATTTCTAATATCCATGGCAGATTTCAAGTGTATAGGTCTGGTAGTTTTGGAAATGTTTTAGTAATAGTATCAATGAAAATTTTCATCCCCGTATTTTAATGACTTAGAAAAACTAATTTTAATGACGCTAAAACATGTGTTTATTTATTTTTATTAAGGAGTCATGATGCTTAATTTAAAGCCGATAGGTGAAGATTTCTTTATCTTTCTTAAAAAATTACCGTTTATGCCGTTAGGAATAAAATTTTGAAAATCGTGTTATTACTGAACTTCTACATTACAAAAGAGAATTAGTGTCCACAATTTATGTTTTTAGCATCAGTAGTTTCGGATGGAAGTTCACGAGTCAGTTAAAAAACGTCTTTATATACATAAATCAATATAATTTCTGTCTTGTTATAGGTATACATTACGTCAATGGAATTCCTAACGGCATTCCTATCAATGTCGACAGAGTTAAGTGGTTATAACCATTTGAATACGTACGCAAACAGGAAAATTATCGTTTGAACTACTTGTTAATATTATTGGGTTTTATGCAGGTAATTGTACTGCAATAAAATCAGCGAAGCATAGGAATCAATCTGTTTCATTTAATTGCATAAATCAGAGAACATAAATATATAAATTTACATGAACTTTTTTTAAGAAATGGCATGGTGAGAAACGAAACTTGTCACATTGTAAAACTATTTGGTTGCCGTGCAATGATCAAAATTCCAGATGCTCAAAGAAAGAAGCTGGATCCCAAAGCTAAAGAATATATTTTCGTTGAACATTCAGAAGATTCACGAAGTTACTATTTTCGGCAACCAGGTTATCCAAGAAGATTGACCACATGGAGATATGTAGTTTTTTTTAAAGAAGCTTTCTGTGATTTGATAACTCAAGACAAACATGTTATCAATTTCTGAAATACTTTTCATGTAACGCGTTTACACACAGAACAGAATATAGGGTGCAGTCATTAAATGATGGAGGAAGCTGAAGTGGCACCGCCGGATGCGGATCAAGAACAAAGTACTTCAGACTGTCCTGTAATACAGTATGAAATTCCTAGTGGTCAAAACAATACGTATAATCCTTCTTCTTAACTTTAGGCATAGATTTGATTCTTTATCGATTAATTCGATTACTAAGAGCGACGACAGGTCAGTTGTAGTGTGTACGGACGCCGCGTCAGTAGACGTTGAGATCATATCAAACTTGCGTGTGAAGGAAAACATTGTGTTGAAACTATAAATTGTTGGTAGGGCTTTTTATAATGCCAACCTGGCTAGCTACCCCCTTCACATTGTAAATGTATTAAATATTTATTGTAGTCAAAATAATAATATTATTAATTTTATTGACGTATAAAATGACGCAAATATTTTAACGTATGTTGATTTAAATTATCGAATTCATTACGAATATTATATTATGAAATTAGTAACTATTTAATTAATTTAACATTTTTGAATAGAAATACTTTGTGATAGATAATATAAACGACTTTAGTAGAAAAACAAAGTAGTGTTTCTTGCTTTATAAGTCTATGTCGCTTAAAGTGATTAATGTTAGAAATGATATTTCATTAATAACGGAGAAATGAGGCTTGATTACTGAAATGTTAAAATATATTATTTGTTACTGGAACTTTGAATTACTGTTGTTATTTTATATATTTGAGAAGGTAAATTATAAAGCAAAAGATTTGAATGAAATATGATATGCAATTATTATAATTACTTTCATTGAATTGTAATATGAATCCACAAAGAAGTCTGCACTTGATGCTTAGTAGAATACGATTCACAATACTGGATAAATCAGAAACGATTTTTCTGGATCGATGCAAAACTTTGACACCAATAAAGTACATTTTGCATTGAAGATATCTTGATACGACTTTAGTTCTCTCTATTAACTCGATTATTAAACGATTAGATTTAACACATAACATACGTAAAATGATTTTTTAAACTTACAATAAATTTCCACGGTCTATGTGAATAGTCCTTTCGTGGATCGAAGGTCCGGCGGCCGACGTTCCCCGCATTTTGGGTTTCAAGAATAATATTTTTTTGTTATAAAAGATAACGGTGCTTTTCACGTACTACCATTATCTGTAACGATGAGGCATTGTTATTACTGTGTAAAATAAATTTATTTCATATTACTGCTCTCCTCTGAAAACTGTTATCATAGGTAAGTAATTTGCAGTTCATTGTTAAGGGCTCTTCCCCATAATCATTGAAATGCTAATGGAAAAGTTGACGAAAACGTACTGAAAATATTTTAAAATTAACGAAATTTTGGTATTATACCGGACAACACCAGATTTTGTACGAGTAAATCTGTTCCACAACTCGGAGGATGTAAATTACTCGTAAATTATATTATAGTTGTGCCTGCGACTTCCTTTGCGGGTACTGAAATTAGATTTAATCATTTTTTGGCCAATATTGTAAAAAAAAATTAAGACAGCTTTGCTCCTATTGATGGTAGCGTGCTGTTAAATAGCCTAAAGCTTTCCTTGATGATTGTTCCATCATATTAAAAAATATATTTTTGAAATATAACTGGTAGTTACTAAGATTAAGACGTTAAACAAACAAATTTTTCGGCTTTATATTATTAGTATGATATGATTTAAAAATAACAATACGGTAATTTTCACATGTATACCTATAAAGTATGCCTTTTTTGTATGTAATAGATATTTTTTAAATAATATATTTGTTATCTGAACCATAAATCACGGTAAATTCGACTAATAAAATATCACAAAATACGAAATCCATACATATGCCAGGAAAAATATTAATAAAATCAATGTTATAATGAAATAAAAATACATTTTATTACTTCTCTTTTTTACCGATTCTCCCAGAAAAAGACTAATGATTTTGTATATAGTTCTGTGAAAAGACACATTGTTAGGCTTTGACAAAGTTTACTTACATCTTTATATTCACTACAGTAATAATCTTTATTGGTTTTTGTTATGCGGTCAGGCGTAAATTTTGATGATTCCAGGAAGGTTGGAACATTTGAGTAAATACTTTGAATTGATTGAAAGGTAATTTAATGTTTCTAAAATGAAATTTGGTTCAAGGATGCTTATGACCTTACGTGTGATTGTAGAAAAGTTTGTTAGTTGTAAGCTCGTTAACTGGTTTATATCTATGTGTACTAATATTATAACGCGGAAAAGTTTGTTTGTTTGAATACGCTAATATTAGGAACTACCAATCAGATTTTAAAAATTTAATTTGTATTTGGTAAAGAAATCATTGAGGAATGTTTCAGGCTATCACTAATAGGAGCAGAACTGTATTGAAAGTTACAAAAATTTAAAAAAGAAAAGAAAAGTTACATAAACGGGCAAAAATTATTGAACAATTAATGGTTCTGTTTTTTTAGAACAAAATTGCGGTCAAAGAGTCTTCGGTCTGTTATGGTTGGGCATCTACTACTGGTATGATATATTTAATTATGCTTGTATTTTTGTAGTGCTTTATGGAGAAACAGATGGCAATTATCACTAGTCATATTAATTTTATTATATGTATCGTTTATATTTGTAATTTTTTATATAGACGCACGTGTTGTATGATGGGTAAATAAAACTTTCTTTCTAACTAATTAGGTCCTCCTCTTAACCTTAAATTGTATTTTATCATCAGATTGTACTGATGTAATTCTATGTAAAGCATATAAAACAAAGTAGTATAAATAAAATTAATTTAGTAGTTATTCGTTCGTAGTTTTAATGTGAACATTTATTCTTAATGCCGTTTCGTTCTTCGGGCTTCTTCGTGCTTCTTTTCAGTGACTGGATTGTTTTCAGAACTGGTAGTAGTTTTGGCTTTATAAGCGTCTTCTTAGGGCTTTAGTTGAGTAAAGTATTTAGATTTGATTTGATATAAATAACTCAGCAAAAAAAAAAAACAGCGACGACCGTCTTTGACCGATTACCGATATCTCGGAGATTGTCTTCCTTTTTTGGACTATAGTGTGCTTACCTTTAAAAGCAGGGTAGATACAAAGTTGTGCTGCTATAAAAATATTTTTATCTATATACTATCTTTATCATTTTATAAATTATCTGGAGACCATAAAACTAGTATCAAGCATCTTATCTGACCAGAACAACGAGGTTGAGGAAAGAAACCGCTAAACGGTCTCCTGGGGATTACTCTAGCGGCTGATTTACCGAGGTAGTTATAAATAAAGCTGTGAGTGCTTTGCTTTAGTGGATCTTATCCCTTGAAATGATATTTATTACATTTAAAATGTAAATTTAATTGTAGTTGGTTTTGTGGTTGCTCTTTTTACTTTAATCAGCATTCTCCGTCTCATTAGACCCCAGACAGTCTGGCTGAGATATATTTAGAAAAATAGAAAATGTAGTATAATTTTCTTCGCGTTAGATTCATTAGTATTGTATTATATAAACAAAAACAATGTGTTTACAGAATCCCTATAATATTTAAAAAAAAAAACACAGTTTCATTACTAAATCTTCCAAATTGTGGTTTGAAGTAACTCTTACTTGTTATTAAATTTAGAAGAAAAGTTATGTCTAAAACTAAAGGAAAATACAACAGGTTTCCTTTTTGATATATGATTTACTTAGTTGCTCAGTATTAACAAAATTTTTTTGGATATTTGATAACAGGAGATTAAATTATTTGTGGAAATTTAGAAATAGAACAATTTTATATGAAAGTCAGTATTCCGAGACGCAATGATCAATCGTCATTGATGAAAATATTTATTTCTAAGTGATAATTCTACACGTAGGAAGTTGAAGTTCATGAAACATAATACAAAGAAGCGCTACTAATGAGTATAGGGAAAATGGCTTCATAAATATTATGTGTACAGAGAATTTTATATTATCTACAAGATTTTTATTTGTAATCACAGAGAGGTGGCCTGTTCCAACACTTAATCGATTTTTACCGCTACGGGTTGTAATGTTACAATTAGTCTGAGCTTTCGGTGAAATAAAACGTCGTGAAAAAACTGTAAGATGGACGTAAAATATTTGATCGATTAACTATCAAGTTGAAAATCGGCCCTTAAGCATATATTGCTGAGTTCGATAGTTGCATTTGTGACCCAATTTTAAAGTGAAACTTTTTTTACATCACCTCAAGGTTTTTCATCCTTCTATCGCATGTCGCATTACAGCCGGCCGTGGAGTAAGGGTAAAGTGAAAGCCGCTCGACAGAGCAGCCAAGGCCAATATGGTGGCACCCATTGCTCGCATCAGCCTAACGTGTACTGGATATCTTATCTACTATTGATAAAAAAGTTTCACTTATTTCGTGATTTCATAAAACCACACAATTATTTTTTATTACATTTAGCCTGCTATCGTCTTTTGTAACAATTTTTAAGACTTTACAAGAATAGCATTTAACTACAATATCATCTGCGGTTAAGTGACGATATCGTCAACGACGGTGCATACATAAAACCTAGTGGAACACATGAAGTACGCCCAACCCATACGTATTCGGTGATAGATTTTCTACTGGAGGGTGGTAGCTAACCAGGCGGGCATTATAAAATTTCCTATCACCAGGTTATGATTCCATCACGATGTTTTCCTTCACCGAAAACTAAGGCTTACCGCAGGGATTCGAATTTATTTCTACAAACGAGTTGTTCGTATACATCATTGAAACATAATTACAATCAATATTCAATATCAGATGAGATTGTGGTCAATAACAAATCATATAAACAATAAAAAAGTTAAAGCTACATTATACAAACCTAGGATTTTGAAAGTTGAATTAGAGCAAATTGCCGGGCGGTCAATGCGGTGGATCTCATACGAGTATATTTAATACGAATGAACACCCACATTTATTAGAGGGAAATTTCATCTTGCGACCTTTACGTGACGAGAAACCGAATTATTTTAGGGCTAGGTATAGCCATTTTATTCCGGGTTCCGCAACATTGTTAAAGGGAGATAATTCTGCTGACCCACTTTATTTTCTCAAAATATCTTATGAATGGTTTTTTAAATGTGATAAAAATGGTTTCGATTTACAAAGAAATGTGCCCTCGTGATTGTTATATATTTGATTACCTTGGACTATTTCTATTTCTTTTATGTCATTTCTTTAATTTACTTATACTTTCGCGTTGTTTGTTATTTCTTATTCTTTATAGGTTTCAGCGTTACGCTTACCTATTGTTAAATTTAATGTTAATGAGTCTTTTTTTTTCGAACTGACGTACGCTGATTGCCCCAAGGGCTTTGACAGCCTTATCGAACTTTTGTTAATGTGTCTTAAGATACGAGTAGTATAACATACTTATAAGCCTAGTGGACGATTTTGTTTAAATATGCTGATGCTAGAATGTATTTAGGTGATTAGCAGTTTGATTTTATTTCTAGAGTGATAACGAGTCAGGTAGGTATTAGAAAATACCCTACTACAATACTGATTGTTATAAAAATACTAGCTTTTACTTGCGGATACCCTCGCGTTAATATTGACTTCGTCAAATAAATCGGATGACGCAATAAAAAGTTTCATTCAAAGTGTATCTTTCAATAAAGTTTTTGCGGGAAAATTGGTCATTACCGTCTCCAGGTTCCCATATATCTCTATACCAAAATTCATCACGATCGATTCAGCGGTTTAGGCGTGAAAGCGTAACAAACAAACTCACTTACACATTTATAATATTAGTAAGAATATTTATTTACCGACAGCTTAGGCTTATCGTAAGATCCGATCTCATGTTGGCCTACTCGTTGTCCGTATATGCTTTTTATAACTCATTTTTGATTAAAATCTCGTAATTTATTTCTTAATTTCTTGAGAAAAATGTACATTACACCTGTTTACTATATCTTAGATAGATCCATATAATCATTTGATTTTACAAATTTAAAGATCCTCTCTTTTGTAGGCTCATTATGACAAACAGTAAATAGATTAAAAAGTGTTTTCTGTAGAGAACCCTAAATAGAAGTTTCTAGGTTTAGCAGAATGGTTCGTAATCTCTGCTCTCGAGTTGTTAGTAAAATTGATGTGGTTTCATATCTCCGTTATCATTATCGGAAAGGGTTTTATTGAGGGCTTTTCTCAATTGTGACAAAGGTTAAAGTCCATTCATGGACGCACCTCGGCCTTTTATCAGATCCTCAGTTAACCTTACTGAACATATTGAAGTGTAATGTTTTGGATTGTTTTTATAAAACCGTTCAATACTTTGTATTATATACCGCAGAGGCTACTAACTTGTATTGTTTTAAATTAATATCACCATGGTTTACTATATATAAAATGTTTTTAATACACTTTGCTTACATTTACAGCTAAGTTGACACTTATTCTGAAATTTTTATCCAATATCAGTTCTATTATTTAACTTCTAAACTATCATTTTTGATGGAAAGTGTAAAAATTTAAATAACGTGTTTTAAAAATAAAAGGCAATTACCTAAATCTTTGTCCACAAGATTTATAAAGTAAGTAGGTACACTAAGTATTTCTAATATATAAATCCGGTAACTAAAAAAGTTATAGCTTGAATGTAACTTTCAAAAATGTAATGTATTATAATTTAAATATTAAAACTACCGTAATAAAATTTTATTAGAACTCCGGACAATTTTAAAATAATTTACGATTATTTATTTGAAAAAAAAACTAAACTAATATATTATATACAATTCTGTTAAAGCGTACGTGATTGCTTACTCATGTAATTGTAACCTACTTAATGTGATACACTAAAATCAATAATATCAATTTATATTGATATGCATTTGTGTTTACTACAATTAATATTAAAATAATTCCAGTAATAGATCTAGCGCTACGAATATGTACCTAGTAACTTGGGTATCGGAATACTTCGTAACTATGGTACACGACGACAAGCTTTCGAGAAAACTATACAATTATTGTACGCCTCATAAGCAAAGTGTTGAGGTGGGTACTACTGTCACTTCATGCAAAATAACTGATTTTTCAAACTTGAAATGTGTCTATTTATCATATATTGCTCTTTTAAATTAATAAATACACACACATAAAAAAACACTATTTTTAATACTCATGATATTTTTGATGTCATTTTTGTTATTTAAAGTCGTTAAAAAGCTGTTTAAAAAATTCTGTCTTGGACGTTCGTGTGTATGTATGTGCGGATTGTGTATGTTATCACGATACGACCGAAATACTTTACTAATCAAGTCTTTTTTTTTTCTTACCATTCAGTATAATTAGGAATAGAACCCTATTATTTTTCAGGGGCCGATTCGATGTGGTTTAATTGTTATTATATAAAAAAAGAGATTATGTGTACACTTTTGTATGTTCCAAACTTTATTTATTATAGCATTATTAGCCGATTACCAATAGAAATTTCTTTACACTAAATAACGTCTCGTAAACAGGGATCTAGGAATAAAAAAAAAACCTCATTCTAATAAAAATTAATTATAAACATAATTTCCCTAAATTAAACTTCAAAACCTAAAATGTCTGCAGACTGAAATAACTATAATGATTTTTTAATTAACTTACATAGTTATTTCAGTCTGCAAACATTTTAGGTTTAAATATTTCATTTAAGGCAAATATGTTTATAATTAATTTCTTAACATCAATTCTTTCAGTTATGTATTAAAATAAATTAAGATTTAACCAGCTCCGTGCTTATAAAGAAATTGGCGAGTAACATTCCACTACAGACTTGAAGGATATTTATTTCTAAATAATATTAAATTTCGTAGTTCTTCGTTATAATTTTCAAGTTAACATTAATATTACATTTATTTAAACTTCATTTTGTATCTTATTTATTTTATATTATTTTTTAAGCGATGATGGTAGTGTGAACCAACGCCATGTTCATTAGGACGTGGGATCGAATCCACCTGCATAGATCCTGAGCTTCCGGCGACGGAAAACATTATGAGAAAACCAAAGCACCATGATACGGCCATTTCTAATGCCCACCTGGCTAGCAACCCCCTCTGGTTGAAAGTCTGCCGCCAAATAATTATATAGGTGTGTTTCAGTAGCTGCAATTGAGAGCCAGTTCCTCCAATAGGCTTACAGTGTTCACCATCTTAGGCCACATACCCTCTTAACATCAGGTGGGACTAGTCATAACGCTAAACCAATGAAGTATAAACAAAAATGTAGTAAATATTTTTCACATACATATTATTTATGTTTTTTATTTAATAGTTAGGCGTACACTAAAAAAGGGCCTAACACCTACTTGACTTCTTTATATCAAGTCAAACAACAAATTTGTTGAAAATAATTTTTACTTGACGTCCTCGCTACTTTTTTGACGTAAATTGAACAATTGAAAACATACCCAATTGCACCGCCTTGTACAATTATTTTCACTTGGAACACTTTAAGAAATGCTGGATTCCGCCATACAAGAATACTCAAGGGGAGTATGCACCACCGTAAGTTTTGTTTTCGCGATCTTTTTCAAAGGTTCAAAAAAAGTAAAGTTCAAGGTAAAAGTATATTTTCTATATGTTACGTATTATAGAGATAGATCTGTATATAATAATACTCAGTGATAATAACACATAATAAATAGAAAAAGAGTTACTTATGCATTAATAAGTTTCAATACAATCACCATGTAATACTGGAATGGAAAAGATGTAAGACCAAACAGTTCATAGTTTTCGGTTACTGGTACGATAACAATATATCACATCATGGGCACACATCAAAAGCTTCGTCACACAATACGGATCGCTTTGACTAATGGGCCGAAATGCTTTTGTACTGATAAAACTTCACTTCGGCTTGAGTAACTGTGCTAATTTATATAAAAAAGATTAGTACGTCATGCCCTTATTTTATTTTACACAATTTATAACAAGGTTATCCAGATGACCCATAATTATTAGACAAATCATTTTACTTTATACTTTTGTGAAATAGTCCCCATTGTTTTAGACAAAATTACTTTTTTAATTTATAATATAAAAGAATAAGCGACAATTAAATAAGGATCAAACGATGTTTAAATAAGAAATAGCTATTAAAAAAACGTCATTTCGATAACTACTGTAAGACCCTTAAACTTTTTATTTTATTTTTACACATAAATGAAATCTATCCCCTGAAATCATTGTATATAAAACCTTAGAATACTGATTCAGTAGTATAAAACATAATAATATTTTTTTTATCAATCATTACACAAGCACAAGCGATGATAGCTCAGTGGTAGTGTGCACGACTTCGCGTCAAGGGACGTGGGTTCGAACCCAAGCACCTACAATGAGCTTGAGCTTTCGGTGAAGGAAAACATCGTGAGGAAACCATAGCATGGTGGTAGGGCTTTTTCTAATGCCCGCCTGGCTAGCTACCACCCTCTAGTTGTGAACCCGCCGCCAAATACCAATAGGTGTGTTCCGGCAGCAGTACTTGAGAGCCAGTTCCTCCACAGGTTTAGCGTGTCTACCAACTTGGGCCGTATCGTCACTTAAGATCAGGTGAGATTACGACCATAACGGTAAACCTTAAGTATATAAAAAAAAAACTAGAGATAAAACCTTTTTTTATTACCGTGGTGTTTAAAATCATATTCTTTGCGGATTTCCTGATCACAACGCGCAAACTCAAACGCATTACCCGGGATCGAGGTCAAAGGTGTGAGGGGTATATGGGGACTTATCGAATGCCAATCACCTAACACTACAAAGTAATATTCAGACTCTAAATAATAATTTGTGGATTACACAAATAATTATCCTGTATGGGATTCAAATCAGCATTTCTTAGCGCAACAACAGCAGTAAAACCAACCACGTGCATATATATGACTGTGCAAATATCACATAAAAACCATAAAAGAGATATTTTTAGGTAATATTCAGATCTCACAAGTTTATACACATTACACTATAATAATGATGAAACAGAATTTGTAAGATAATAAATCTACACACAAATAGGGGATTATGGTTTGTCAAAAATTTAGCTCGGAATTGTGTGACTTTTGTAAACTTGCTCAATTTGTTTAGAGTAGCCGTGGTGTTCGCAGTGGTGTTTGTGTTTGTGTAGGCAGTTAGGTATTACTAAGATCAATTGTTTCCAAGAGCTAAAAGTTTTTCTTAACCATTCTTACACTTATTTCGACACGATTTAAACGTGACAACGTTAGCCGGATACCGCAATTTCTCTTTTGTCGTAAAAAAGCAATCTGTTAATTTCTTTGACAAATGTGATTATCCACGAGTACTCGAAGTGCAAACAATAACAGATATTATTTTCAGTTTTTTATACAATGTTATAGCCTGGAAGATATTTATACTACTGCTCGTTGGGTTTCGATTCTAGACTAGACTATTCTAGACTTCGCTCGCATGAAACTAAAAAGTATTTAATATTTTTTGCTAGTTTTTGTAACTTATTTCAGTAGAGCTTGCTCTAATTGGTGGTAGCATAATCTTAAATAGTTTAAGGTCTTTGTCAATTGTTGTTCTATCAAATATAAAAATATTTTTTTTAATCCGACCGGTAGTCCCTAAGATTCCCGCTTTCAAGCAAACAAACAAAGTTTTTTGAGTAGGGATCTCTAATTTTTTGTAGTTAAAAATATAGCCTATGTTACTAAGAGATACTGTATCGTAGAAATTGGTTCAGTGGTTTTCGAGTTTATTCGTGACAAACATACAAAAATACCAAAAAAAAAACTTTTTATAATTTTAATATAGATACCTATGGATAAGGTCTCGGTAAAGTTCAAAGGCCTTAATAGTGAATATAAACTTGGTAATTCTCGTCCCGCAGGTTAATTTACTAAGTCAAGAGGTTTTCACCCTTTACATAGGTAATTTAAAAAGTAAAATTGTTTTTGGCACTATTACGGGTTACCCTAGTTAATCCACTACATAATTAAGGTATTTTACAGAATAACAAATTTCCGCTCTTAACCACATAGAGTTACTTGGAAAGCCATGCCCATGGACGCGATGTTCATACACGCTACAAAATGGGCCAAAATCACTTCATTGATACTAGGCTTATCTAGTAGTGAATTTATGTTTTTCCATTTGTATTCCTTTCAATAATTATTAATTTGTAACACATTACCTAAGTTATATAAGTTTAAATATTCACAATTGCTGTGAATAAATTATATTTTGAACATTATAACTGTTAAGAACACTGAAATTAATCATCCGTGATACGTTGTTAAACACCGACCCATTTTGCAAAATTAAGATCTGTTTTCTTCCACTTCGCTTTCCATTTCAATAAATTCCACTTTATATTGTAAATAATATTATTTCAGGAAACTTTTTCGTAAATACCCTTGCAAAAACTAATTATACCTAGGTAACATCGTCACTCCGCTATCACAGTATGTTTATTTTTCCATATATTACACTTCATAAAGATTACACTATATTTGAGTTATAATTTAACTCCCTTTAACCAGTGACCCCAAAGATCAATCGTCACTGTGAATGGAATAAACAACTGGTGATTGTATTGCCTGCCTAGAGAACGTAGAAAGACATTGTGAATTCAATATATGAATGACAATAGGGCCGATCGCGCAGGTTTCTTTTGTAGAAGTTCAATATACCATTGACACAAAACATTATCAATCCAATCATATGTACATAAATGGTATTTTTTTTTTATAGTTAAGGTTTAGCGTTATGGCCATAATCTCATCTGATCTTAAATGACGATATGGCCCAAGTCGTGGAGGACTAGCTCTTTAGTGCTACTGCCCGAAAAACACCTACAAGTATTTGGCGCCATTTTCAGTATAGTAACTAGCCAGACGGTATTAGAAAAAGGCATACCACCATTATTCAGTTTCATTATTTTTACCTTTACTACAAGCCTACCTTCACGATTAATACCTTTACTACAAGCTCAGACTCATTGTAGGAATTCGAACTCACGTTTTTGGACGCGGTGTCCGTACATACTACCGACTAAGTCATCATCGCTTCAAAAATCGCTTCGCGTGCGGTTGCAAGCTTGGAATGTTTATAGTATTAAGGACATTTTGTATTCTTCTGGACCCTTGAAAACTATATCGTTATTAATTTTGTCTTGATCCTTATTGAGTAGTGCTAGTATTTCTCTTTCTTTCATTCCCTAAACATTTTCACTTTGCAAAGCAGTTACGAAACATCTTATCATTTACATCGTTGCCTATACCAATATTTCCTGGCAAATCAATTTCTTCCATGATTGTTAATGGAAGCGCATCGCTACCTTGATTAAGTAAATAATCAGAAACTTACCGTTGCTCCATGTCAACACGGATATTTTCTTCAAGTTTAAAAGTCTTGAAAAAAGTCCATAATGAACATTGCTTAGTAGAAATATTCAATAACTCACATCAATATAAAAAAGGTTCACTAATTCAATTAAAAATATTGCTAGATCATTTGCGATGTGATGCGATACGGTGCGATGTGTGTGGCGTGTGTGAGCGCTTTTATATATTGGTAAATAATTTTTTTGTACAACTGCACGTTTTGATTCTCAAAGTCTTTGTTCTTCTAATCAGTTCTTTCGGTATTCATTACTTTCAGCAGCTATACTTTGGAAAGAACACCCTCGCTGATCTTCTAAACGTTGTTTACGTTGATCGACACTGTTAGTGGCTGCACATTGTGGCGCACGATAGTTAGTACGTTTTTGTTGCTCATTTAAATTATAGGACCTTTTTCACTTTAATTGTAGAAAAATATTCAGTGGATTTTACTGTAGCAGCACATTTGGGTCGAATTAAAGGCAACATTTCTTGATTTGTTAAAATATATATATCATGATTGGTTATTCTCTAGAACTGAGCTTTGCCTGCGTTCATTAGAGTGAAGTTTCTTTTTCTAGGTATTCTGCTATCCATAATTTGCTTCAAATAATAAATGAACCGTAAAATAATTATACAATGTCATATAATGTGTCAACTAAAATGAAATTTCATATAGCGCAGTCTTAAAAAATATTTTAGGTTTAGAACGGACATGATGTGTTAATAAATATTTAAGAAAACTATTTTCTTTTTAACATACAATTTCGTTTTTTATGAAATGAAAAAGCAAAAATCTATCTAAATACAAAATTTCATCCAAATCGTTAAAACCGTTTTAGAGATACGCAAAATTTATATACAATAATTGCTTACTAGATATAGATAAGTCTAATATATTTATATAATGTCTATTTAAAAATCTTAGCTTTTGCAACTGTACCATACGGCCTAAGATTGCGGTTCAGTTAACACGAACATCACATTTAACAGAGTAACTATTTATTCTAAAATTACATGAGGCTGGTATGTATTTTTTTAAATATATAAAGATCCGGTAAACATTCCATATTATTTAGCATTTAGTAATTCATGTACATTGCCATATATCGGCTTACTTCGGAGTTTTTGATATCATATCTATTTTTTATAAATATGTATAGTTAAAGATCTGGCAGATGTCCTTTTTTCAGCATTTAATGTGTACTATCTATCGAATAATTTTCGAGTTTGTTAATTACACTTACCTGTAGAAAAAATTAAACTGTATAGGTAGAAAACTACAAATATATGATGGTAGAAAATAAAATTAACAGATATAGACTTCTATGTGTATTCAGCATAAATTTAGAAAATAGCTTATATTTTTAGATAGCGTACAAAAAATCTGTTCAGTAGTTTCAAAGTGATGCGCGTTCAATACGGGGACGAAACGGCCCAAGTTGGTAGACACGCTAAAGCTGTGGAGGAACTGACCTCCCTTGACGCGAAGTCGTACACACTACTACTGAGCTACCATCGCTTTAAAATCATCGCTTGTTAAGGATATATACAAATTTTAAAGTTCAGTGACTATACATGCTTCGGCAGTACATGTACTAAAATTACAGATTTATTATATGTGTAGATCGATAGATAGCTGTGTGTACAGTAAATAGTTAACCTTTTGCAAGATGTACATTAATCTCCGATGATCTAGGTGGTAAAAAAAGAGTATCATCTTAATTGAAAAGGTTGTAAGACCCGTATTGCTATGCGACACTTGTCCATTACTGAGAGTCACTTGTACGAGCTCTTAAGAATCTTTTCAGACGATACTTCAAACAGTGACTGGAAGTAAAGCCTCTGCTTGTTAAAATGTATAATTACAATACGCCGGGTACTCGGTCCATTAGCAAAATACATCGTTCTTATTTGGTCTGTTTATTATACAAAGTGAGTAGTAGCACTTACTAATCGTCGCCACAGAGCTTTTTTACTAATTTACCATTGGTTTTGTTTCATACTAAAAAATGTTTAGCTGTATATTTTAAATATTTTTATACTTTTACTTCATTTGTAATAAAACAAGTTAAAAACCTTTTATATTGGACGATGCTTTACGTTCAAAGTATAGGAAAGAAACCGTCTATCATGAAATGTAAGCAATGATTGATTGAACAAATAAAAGCTTGCAGTGACGTAATACAACAAATATCCAACTTTATGCATTATTACCACATAATACTGAATTCGATATCTTTATGCACTCATTAGATATGTATATAACATACATTTGAAGATTTGTGTTTGAAGAGATTAATATAATAAAATTCTAAAAGGCTCAAAGTGTTTAAACAGTTGCAAAGAAGATTTTTATACTAGCTCCACTAAAGTCCTTAACGACCACGATTTTATGCTTTGTACCTATTCAAGTAAATTACTTTTATCATAAAATACTTTTCATTTAAACTGACAGTTACTGCCATTTATAAATGCCATAAGGCAGATTAATGTTCACAAAAGTGTGCGGCTTCGTAGTCCGCACTTTTACTTGCTTTATAAATTTTAATAACATTATTACGTACAAACATAAGATTAGCTAACTTTTGCAATTTGTTAAACGATCATATTATTGTCAAATTTAGTGGTGACAAGAAAAGTTTATGAAAAAATAATTATTATAAGAGATTGATATACAATCATAATATGTAACAACAATTACAAAATAAGTACACCGCGTATGGACTTTATATCCGCAATTGTATGTGAAATTATAATACAAAGCGAAGGTGTGAATTTTTCAGAGCACATTTAGTAGGTGTATTGCGGAAAATATGTTTTTTTTTTTAATTATAAATAAAGGTGACAATTTATTTGAATTACCGTTATGTACTAACATTTTTTAAATACATTTTCTTATTTAGCTCTTACTACGAATAGGATATAAAACTGACCTCAATATCGCACGAATAGCCTCTGATTTGTCACCAAGAAAACGACCATTTTCGCGCGCAACTCCAGTACCGAGATCAGGTAATAGCTTTATTTCATCATTTCATATATTCTCTACAATAAAATTCTATATTCCAATTTATTTGGTAAAATGTATTTTATATGAACGTTATTGTGGTTGTAGTTACGTTAACTCTGTATATAATTTATTTTTCTATACATATAAAATGTAAATTAAACGTGTCTGCCCTTTTTAGAGTTTGTGGAAAAAAATTGCCAGTGACTATGAATAAGTAATATAATACATTTACATCAATTTTTAAAATGTTTGTCTGACTTTTTGTTTGTGCACGCTTCACTGCTAAAATACGTTTATGATAAAATGTCACCAACGAACTTATAAACCATATCCTTTAGTAACATTTAGTCTTTGTTTCATTAAAATCAGTTAACTCTATCAAAAGTTATTGTAATTTGGGTGACGGCGCGAGATTAAATGATTTTAATTCCACGCGAATGAACTCGCAGGCCCAGATAGTTTATTAATATAATACCAAAAATAGAGTCAATTCCTTTTTTTTAAACGAGTTCGTATGGTTACGATATGCCATGAACTTCAAGAACTTCTCTTACTTCGAGTTATTAGATTGTTATTATTGTATATAAGACATTGATAAATAACCAACATTTCATCGAAGCATTCGAACAAATTAATGGAAGCAACATGACACACAAGAATTAAAGGTTTAATATTAATAACCTTATCAACATTATTTTTATACCATTCGTATTTCGATTAATAAGTATTTATTTATATATATTCACAGCCCTAACACTCACGACCGCAGTATCCATTCCACTTGATTTAGGGACGTCATACTTAGTCGTTAGGTATATTTTCGCCGCGTCCACAGCGATTGTGCTAGGGATGGCGATCTGAGATCGATTAATCGAAGAATACCTTTTTTAGGATAAAAAAAATGTTTTTTAATATGATTCACAGCTTTGAATTATTCCATTGAATCAATTTGTTGAATCTTTTTGTTTTCTATGATTGCTTTTATATTGAAAATATGAGAATGAAAGCTAAATCGAAAAAAAAAGTTGAATTTTGATGAATCGATCTTTTGGATCTCGATTATTTTCGAATCTTGTGCATATGCTAGGGCTTTTTCTATTGTCCATCTGGCTAGCTATATCACCCTCAAGTTGAAAATCTGCATAAATACCTATTAACCTATACCTAATAACAAACTTACTTTCGCCTTTGTAATATTAGTATGAGTATGATAAGCTAATTGATTATCCTAGTGCGTTAATACAACACAAAATTGATTTAAAATCTAAATAATGTATATTTCAATATACTGTGTAATAAAGACTTTCAATCTACTAATTGTCTTTATATCAACCTACATATTTATAATTTACTCAGCTTACTATCGGGATTAGATTTTTCCGTTTATAAATAGCATGTTTACAACTATATTCTTATGATCAATTAATAGAAAAAACTGCTAGTGGTTCATAGATAACATCACACGCTTGTGGTAAAATACGCTAATAATTGAAGGAGACACGCGGAATAAATAATACAAGCTTTCTATAAGAGTCTCCACTTGCTAAATAACGTAATGTTACCTCACGTTTTAATCTTGCAGATAACGCTTCACGAAGTGATGTGTCCTTTTATATCTTTGTTTCTATCTTCTCTTATAATTTCTCTAATAAGTTCATAGGTATTCTAATAGTGTTATTATGATCTTCTATATCACACTCAAAATCTAAATTTAACTTTACGCTTCTGATGTTCCCTACTCTTTTCTATATTGCAGTAAACTTTGCACCCAAAATCTTTTTTTCTTTTTCTTCAGTGAAGTTAATAATTTTTCTTTAGTAATTCACACACAAATGAAATTGCTCCACACAACATCAATTATCAATCCATAGCTGTAGCATACGTCTACTCAGTCTAACTCTTTCAAAACATATGTACGTACGGTGAAGAATATCAAACAATCCGTAAGGCGGGCCCTATCGACTAGTGAAAATGGTTATCGCATGCTGACCCTATGGAATGCTTAAACAAAAATCTTTCATATCCAGCATGCGGGCCCTATCGACTAATGAAAACGATTACAGCATGCAGTCCCTATGGCATGTGTGAATAGAAATCTAATAATAATGATAACCAATGATAATGCGCCCTAGGGAAATGTAAGGCGAT
The DNA here is from genome assembly GCA_039707435.1 of Actias luna. Taxonomy (NCBI): domain Eukaryota; kingdom Metazoa; phylum Arthropoda; class Insecta; order Lepidoptera; family Saturniidae; genus Actias; species Actias luna. The sequence continues at coordinate 5,900,847 of JAZHAC010000002.1, read as the reverse complement.
TATTAATTCTAAACAGTTAATTGTTCTATTCACACCATTTAATTCCGCAACGATTGAAATTAAAATGAATGGGGAAACAGCTGAGTCAAATAAAGTTTCCACCCAACATCGTTATTGTTTTCAAAAAAGCCCGTATAATTTGGCAATAAATTAGCGTACAGTAGACGTTTTCATTCAGAAAAATAACAGTAACTTTGTTCACATTTTAAACAAAAAAAGTACCGTCAACTACTGCCTCATAACAAAGTAATTTTTTCTTGTTCCTTTTCAGTTTTTTTTCTATTTTCCAAACACAATGTGATTCCTGCCGCTTTTATATTTAAAGGACTTCTCTTTGTGCGTTTTTTTTAACAAAGAAAACGTATTATAGTGGAGCGCTTGGGGAATATGAAAACTGTTTGGACAAAAAGCAAGACGTGTTAATATTTCATGTATGGTACTTTATTTTAGACGGAAATGTTGTATTTTTTTTCGAAATTATGTGACTGATAAGAACTTTTCAATGTAACTTCGTATATTGATAAATGTATGTTGTATGGTAGCTATTTGATTCTTCCATGCTCCGAAAGATATATTTGGCCCTCTCGGCTAATGGTATAATGGTGAGAATTCCTAACTACTAAATTAGTGCAAGATTCTACAACGGAAGCATCGCGATTAAATCCTTAGCAAACTAACCTGATATTAAGTTACAATGTGACCCAGATGGTGGACACGCTAAGCCCTAGTAAAGACTGACTCTCGAGTACAAAAGCCTGACCACATCTATAAGTATTGAAGGTGGTTAGCAAGGCGGGCTTTAGAAAAAGCCCTATCACCATGCTATGGTTTCATTAAGATGTTTTCCTTTATAGACAGCTCAAGCTCATTGGTGGTGAATTCGAACTCTCGTCTATTGACTCAGCGTCCGTACACACTAACTACCTGAGCTGTCATCGCTTAAAATATACATAGCTATAGGTGTAAGTACTACCTAGTACCTAAGTTAACTTCATAACATAAAAACCAGGAAAGCAACTGTCACACCTTTAGATTTACAATAATGTAAATGCAAAATACCACTAATTTAAGGAAAATGTGCTTAAAGTATTAAATGTACTTTGATCTTTGTTTCTATTGTCATAAAAACAATATTTATTTACTTTTAAACTAAATAATACTTGGTTATGATTTTATAATTTATTTTTGTTGTTTTATTACTTAATTTCTTTTAACATATGTAGTCCTTGTAAACGGTGCGTTGCACTTTCATTTATTAGTATAGCTTCCGTAGGCGCTAGTTAGCTACACTCTCAATTTGTTCGCTAAACGCTTCGCGCGCCGGCCACGTAACTGCTTCACCGATCCTGTCGTCAAAATAACAAGATTGAACGCGATCTTTCCTGCCGTCTTTACCAATCGCACGTGTCCTCGCATACTACCCCCGCGGCCCTTGCGCGGCTTACCTGATGTCATTGTTAGGACCACTAAACTTAGTAAGTTAGGACCTGTTGGTTAGTTAGGATCGCGAATAATTTTTATTTTCCGGTAGTAGCCCAAGCCGAGGTACGGCCATTCTGGCACCCTTGTGTCTGCTGCGTCGGGGCTGAGTGCCCTCAGCATTCGCCCCAAAAAGTTCGGTGAAGCTGTCAAAGCCCTTACGGGTAACAGCGTATTTTAGGTCAAAAAACAAAAAAAAAACTTCCGTAGGCGCAATTTGTATGATCTTTTTTCTAAAAACAACGTACAAGCAGCTATGCAATCAAATCTGTTTATACTTATTTTCATATAATTCTATACTACTGTATATACAATAAATCAAATGTAACAGAAATCTTATGAATAACATTATAAATTTGAATAATTATTTGGACAGCAAAATATATTGAATACAATTATTCTTATACATCTTTATGCACGCTCATAATATTACAATAAAACAGTCAAAAACTATCGATGTTTTACTGCACAGGTAAAAAAAAAAATCTGATAAGTTGAAGTCTGTTCGAATTATCTTTTTTTCACCGCCATCTTATTTTGCTCTGTAAACATAAAATAAATAACTCAATTTTAAGTTAAATTAGAATTCATTAGTTTATAGGTTACTAAGTGTTTTAATCAAATAATTGAATTTGGAGGGTAATAAATATATAGCGTCTCGTAAAATGCTGTGAAACGCTTCTATCATATGTAACCAATCAAAAGTGGCTATAATCTTTATATATAAAAATTTCGTGCCACGTTGTTTGTCCGCGATGAACTCCTAAGCTACTGAACAGGTTCTAATCAAATTTTGCACACTGTGTGCAGTTTGATCCAACTAGAGAAATGGGATACTTTTTATCTCGATAAGTGATCATAACGCGATAGATGTCGCTGTAGTTGATGTGATCGACTACTTGAAAAGGCAGAACAAGGTCTCCCAGGACAGCTAATTTAATTATATGTTATAATAAATATATTATTATCCAGTAATAATGAACAGTTTCAAATTTATATTGAACAATAGTCAACACCCGTGTTGAGGAAACAGAGCCCAAACAATGAAGCTACTAAAGCAAACTATTAATGTAAATCATGGTGTTTGTTTCCATTATTATATCAAGCAATGTTGCTAATTATTTGAAACTGTATAGAATTAGTTAAGCCAGGGATTTCAAAGGTCATACATTTATCACGTTGTTAGTTTCTGAACGCCTGATCGTTCTATAGACTTAATAGCTATTGTTGGAAGGGAATTGGCTTATTGTATTATCGGTATACACTTAGTCAAGGCCCATGTATAACAATTTGTAGGTATTGCACAAATAATAGAAGTACAAACAGAAGGTATTTTAGATTATTGATATAGTGGATTATGTCTAACATATTTCACATAACACACTCACACATTGTGTAATCGATTACAGATTAGAAATTATCCAAATCAAAGAATATGTAATAATAATGTATAAGAATTCCTCATGTAATGGTAGTTCGTATAAAATAATTCTTAATAATGAAAAAAAATAAATTGTAATAAAATATGTGTATTAAGTGTCGTTATTATAATTCATTTTTTTTAATTGAACAAAAAATTAAATAATGAATTGGACAATTAATATCTAGCTATGTGTGTACCTATTTTTATTGTTAAGGTTTAGCGTTATGACCATAATCTCATCTGATTTTAAGTGACGATGTGGCCCAAAATGGTAAACACGCTAAACCAAGTGGAGGGTCTGGCTCTCTAGTGCAACGGCCGGAACACACCTATAAGTATTTGACGGCAGATTTTCTACTTGAGGGTGGCAGCTAGCCAGCCCTACCACCATGTTATGGTTTCATCACGATGTTTTCCTTCACCGAAAGCTCAACCTAATTGCAGGGATTCGAACTCACGTCATTTGAAGTAGCACCCGTACACGCTACCACTGAGCTATCGTGGCTTCGAAATGATTTTCGATTGACTAATTTATTATATTTTTTATATTTATGTTAGGATATATGGTGATCTTACAGCTAATAAAAGAATATCAGTCAAGTAAAATATAAATAAAACTATTTAAATGTTCGCACAAAGTAATTAATTTTTTTTCATGTTTCCTGAATTTCTGAATACTTTTGAAACAATTGCGCTTCAGAATATCATTCTCTTTTTGAATATCAATTCTAAAATAATATTTCAAACTTTGACACAGTCACAAAATTATTGTAGAGAATATTCGGTTGCTTTAGGATTGTCATGTCAGCTTATGAAAGGGCCTGCCTTTAACCTTCATAAAATTTAATTTCATTATGCCTTGTTTACTTTTTCATGCAGTCATTTGTTGACGTTCCCGTAAGCACAAGAAATGGCTAGAAGCTATTTTTGCGTGGTCCCGCAACCTTGATTTCCCTGCGGGCGAGTTTATTCAGGCGGCTTTGCAGAAAATATTTTGAATTATTTTAAGTTCTGAAGGACAATAATATATTACTAGATGTAACCATTATTCAGAAGAATTCATACTAAGCTAAACTAAAAATACTTTATTAATATGTATTTTTATGGAAATATTTTAGAATATAATTAATATTATCAAGGCGTAAATGTGAGCTAAATCTCATGTATATTTATCGTTTTGTGAGCAGCCTTGTCATAGTGATCTTTTTTATATTATTAAAACTTTATTGAAGTAAAATTTTACACTATACAGGTATATATTATACATTTCAGGGAAAACTAAATACTTTGGTATTAAAAAAACCGTCATGAGGTAGTATATTTATTACATATGATAGATATACAGTTGGAAGAGTATAAGTTTATTTTTTATTTTTGTTCAGCTAATATATTCTAAAAAGCTCTCGTCATATGAATGTACAATTAACTTACGCAAACATTCCTAATTTTTTTATAAATATAATTCGAAGTCTTGAAATTACGACAAAAGTTTATTTCAATTATTATTCTCATATTATTATTTTTAATTTTTGCTTGGTTTGCACAATCACATGTAACTATAAAGTGTGTGAAATATATTCATATTTAATAAAAGAAGATTTTATCTGGATTTGAGATGTCAGTGAAACAAAAAGTTCTTAAAGTCAAACAAACTTATAAATACGTAAAATTGTTTCATAAGGATTGTTGATACAAAAATAGAATAATGAAACGAATTTTCATTGTGGTAAACGGACGGAACTTTTTCAGTAAAAAACTTGTCTGTTTTTATTGTTAGACTGAATTATAATAAATATTATTCAAAGGATTGATTCTGTGGTACGTTATAAAATTACAGTATCAGTGATTTGAAAATAATGATTGGTGTTTTGGCCGTATTGGGCACAGTTCCGCGAAAAAATATTAGAACACGGAAATGATACCACATCAAAAGTGAATATTAAAATATACTAATTTTTTCGCTTGTTAATTGACCAGTTCTTAGTACACTGATTGCAGTTGCTATTAAATAATTTAGGTATCAACATATATTTCACTTCGCTAGTTTATTTGGGCCATTGATGCATACTTTACTTTTTTTTATTATCCGTACTACGCTTGGTTACACAACTGATGGGAATGGATTACGAGGCATAGGAGATTTAGCGCGTTCTTGCAGTGAAAACGGATTCAATTGTCATTTGGAAACCCCGATGATATAAGAAGCGGTGATAGCTCAGTGGTAGCGGATACGGACGCCGCGTCAAAGGACGTTAGTTCGAATCCTTTTAATAAGCTTGAGCATTTGTTGAAAGAAAATATCGTGATGAAACCATAGTATGGTGGTAGGGCTTTTTTTAGGGATGGGATAGATAAATTATTTGTGACATATACACAATTATCAAGAAACATATTTAAAAATAATACACTGACGTGTAGAGTCAATGTAGCTCAAAGGTATACAACCACATCTAATTAAATAAAAATAAAAATAATAATGCAAAGACAACTGAGAATAAGAAAGTATATATATTTCCGTGAATTATTAACTAAGTTTTTCTATGTGGTTCACATTGCAAGCTATGTTTATTGCAAGTAAACAACACGATTTTACCTGCAAAATTTGGGTAAATATTTATAATATGTATTTCTCATCAATATTCCGTCGGTTTAAGCCATTCGACTTTCACGACATCAATATTGGATATAAAAAATTTCATCTTTCAAAATAAAATGAAGCATAAGTTATAACTCGAAGTTCAAAGTAACACATTAATGTGGTTGGTTTTACAAGAAGTAAATTTTTTAGAAATTAGTTTGCCACAACTTCGTAGTGATAAAGCTTGCACAAGCTATTCGCCGTAGTTGTTTTTTATCATTCACATATATGACTTTTAACAAGTATCAAGAGTTTTACAACTTGCAGAAGCATGCTTGTTACTACTGTTAAGTTGAAATTTATTAAAAAATATTAGTGTTTATGTATATAAATGAAGGAAGAAATTTGCTGAAGGATTACCCTACAAGATGGTCCGACATAATAGAGAAGGATGCAGCATGTACCGGCGGGTCCACTGCGCATATGACCGCACCCAATGGAAACTACTTATGCGATCCTCAGCAATGAGGGAATGATGATAGAGATATAAATGAATGAGTAATTGCTATAACAAACGCCATGTAACATTAAGAATTCTGTGTATTTAATTTTTTGACCTATTTATTGTCTTTTTGATTTTAATCATTGTGTACAAACATAAAAAAGAAAGGAAGTCTTAATAAAAATTTAGACGTTTGATAAAAGTTACATAGGTATGAAGACCATTTATTACTTCTGTTAAACTTTCAAAAGTTTTAGTGCTAGTGTGTATGAATTAAGAAATAATTACAATAACATACTTTATGCGTGTTTAATTTTTTTCTCCTATATCGTGTTTTTAGGTTTTTAAAATTGCTCACAGACATAAAAAAGGAAGGCATTTTCGATAAAAAAATTAGATATTTGGCGAAAATAACACAAATATAACGAATATTATTCCTGAAACTAATGGATCTGTGCTGTCCCTGTAAGTAAAATAACATGTTTTCAAATTACTCAAGAACCCCGCAAATCATCCTTATAACAAATGAAAGCTCAGCGTTGACATAAAATGTCAATTGAGTCAAATTCTTTCGAAGGAATCATAAGTTACGTTAATGTGTATCTCTGTCACGTTCGATACCACAAGAAGAAAGGTTCAATCTAAATAATGTTTCAATTTGTTTTTATACGAATATTTCTACTACCACAGTGATATATAGTATTTCAGAACCAATGCTTTTATCAGTGGTGCTCTTTCACAGGTAATAAATCTATCGACTTATATAGTACATATATTTTTTAAGAACGTTCCGAGTGATCTCACTTCCTATTTTTAACATCCACTTTATCCTATTCCTGATCATTACCTATGTATATGACACTTTAGGTAAAACAAAACTCAAAACTGTTAAGACGCTAAGTCTATTAAGGGGGTTAATTTTTCAGTTCGTAGTGTGTACGGACGTCTCATCAATGTACGTGAGTTCTAATCTCTGTAATGAACTTGAGCTTTCAGTGAAGGAAAACTATCGTGATGAAACCATAGCACGGTGGTAGATCTTTTTTTGATGTCCACCTGGCTAGCTACCACTCTCAAGTTGAAAATCTGACGTCCAATACATATAGATGTGTTCCGGTAGTTGCACTTTAGAACAAGTCCCACCACTAGGCTCAGCGTATCTCCCATCTTGGACCACATCGTACCACACCACACTTAACATCAGGTGAGATTGTGGCCACAGCGCTAAGCCTTATGTATAAAATAATCCTCTTTATTCTGTTCTTGATCATTCCCTGTATGAAATTTATAGTAATACAAACCCAAAATTAAGTTTATTCGTTTCAGAGTATACCAATAAGAGCTTTGCGATAGAATTTTTACTGGAAAATAGTATCTAGGTAAACGGATGTTAGAAAATGATCTATTTTCATGCTACGGTTTCATCGCTATGTTTCTAACCTCGAAAAGGATAACCCCATTGTATAATTCGAACGTACGTAAATTGATTAGGTTGAACACGCTACTTAACTTGTTTGTCTGGTGTTACCGGTACAATAAAAATATGAGTAGTTTTAAGGTCATCCTTAAAAATATCTTTACTATCTTCTTTCCTTTGTAGTGATAGTAAAAGTAATGTACTTATTCTATTTTTAATAACGCAATAAATCTATTAATAATTTGAGTGCGAAAGTGATCTAGCAGTGGAAGTCGTTGCAACGCAGTTGCTGCCGCGCTGAGTGTTTTAGGTTCCAATTCCATCAGGTGATTCATCGTGTGATCGAAAGTGCTTGCTATAAGTCTGGATATTACTTTGTGTCCAATAATTGTATTTTTATATAGTCTCCCGCAACACAGAGCTTTGTGTAAGTAATATTTGTATTGATCATTATACTCAGCTGTGCAACAAGAATCGTGGGACATAACATTTTAATTAAGCATAATTGAATGAAGCTTTGAAAACATATGTTGTTATATTAAGTACCATCATGTAAGAAATGTAATAATATATTTTATAAAATGACTTTATCTTTAATGATTTCTTTTAGTATCTAGCAAACTTAAGTAGCACTGTGGAATAGAAAAGTTTTTTGGAATTAAAGACTATCTTTATTACAATTTTGTTTATTTGTGATTGATCGAGTTTGTCTCTTTTCATTCTAAATGATTCAGCTATTAAAATTATACTAATATTGAAAAATAATTATTATTCATGTTTTATGAATAAAACAACAAATTCAGTTTGTTGTTTGCATGTAAATGTAATAAAACAAAACCCCAGATTTAACTATAGAATGCTCTAAATCTTCCTTAAAATTTAATATCGAATGACGCGGTGGGACGGTCCAAATTTCAGATTGAAATACGTAGATTTAATACAGCATTTACATTTTGACTTTGAAGGGATATATTAATTATTCTGAATGGTTAAAATAAAGCAGCGCATTAAATGTTCTCGCTTTAAGAACCTAATCTCTTAGTTTACTTAATCATTATTTCATATCACTTATTTTAAAACAATATTCACTAATGTTTAACAGAAGAAAATTATTTAATTTGGTTGATAAACTATTAACTGGCAAAACATTAAATAACCTATTTTCCATTCTATTAGATATATTCATTCGTTTCAAGGTATTAGAACATGGCTGCGTCCCATTGGTTCCCGTTCACCATAGCCAAGTAGTCTATATTCGCTCGCGTACAGAGTAGTAAAATAAAATATGGAATGAATATAGATACTAAATTGACGAAATATCTCAACACTATATCCCTTGATCAGAGCGTGTTGTATGTTCACGTAGCATGTATGAATCAATGTTGTATTTTAATATGTATGTACATTGTAAAGTTTTTAACAGGCTCTGAATATCATCCCATACACTTTTGGTTTACTCTTTATTCTAACGATTGTAGAAAAAGCAAGCTGAAACACTAATGAATCTTTTGATATTCATTAATGTTTTGAATTGTAATTGTAATGCTGTCACTTACTGTGCTATTACAAAAATGCCTTTTTTATCCTACAATCTAGCAATAATCTTTAATAATCAATAAAAATAACTTTTTGACACGTATTTATCTTTAGACTCCAGGCACTGAAGCCAGTAATGTAATTCAGACTATAATAATATAAATGCGCATGTTAGTTTGTTTGTTACGCTTTCTTTTCCTTATTAAGTAGTTGAAGATGAAATTTCGCTTAAGCGTTATCATACATACTCTTCATCTTCACCTAGAAATAAGGTCTGCACCCGAAGTATAAAAGAATATTTTTTAGACGGTAATCCGGTAAAACAAAATCTAACTGTATTAACGCGGGCGAACCTGCCTGGAATAGTTATTTATATTGAAAGAAATAATAATAAATTTTCCAAAATGTATTTTTGTAGTGCAAAGTAACAGTTCTGTTTGTTAGAACGTGCTAATCTCTGGGCCAAGATGTGAGATTTGATAAATTCTTATTACATTTTACAGCCTATTTAATATTTACTTTATCTAAGCTAAAATAAATTTACTACTTATCCCTTGGAACGCAGTAACTAATTGTAATACAAAATGTAAGTTAGAAAGTACATTAAACGGAAATTAAGTTAATAATGTGGGAAGGCGGTGTGTATTCGGGGTACCGCGTATCAAAAGCGGATTAACCATCCATCGAAAATGGAAAACTTTTAAATTCGAGTAATATCGCAAGCCACAATTATAAGAATGTATCATTTAAAATTGGTTTGAAGTCAATGCAGTTTGTAGCATGCATTTTTTGCTGTTATACATAAAGTACCAAATAAACCAAAATGATCGAATACCAGTAAAATAAAATGTAATATCGATAAAATTCCAAGTTCGTTAAATATCTCGCTTCTTTATATAATTTTGTTCTTATGTATTTTGTAAGTTTAGGTATAGAAGAAGTAAATTACCATTACCCATGGCGGCACGACATGCAGTCCATTAGTGATGAAACTTAATTCCCCGCTGCGTAGGATATCCGTATTTCTAAAATATATTAGAATAAGACCGTAATAGTGAAATGGTTATCAAAGGAGAGAGATTCAATATTGCAAATAAGTTTTACTAATGTATTAATGCCTATTAATACATATTATTATTCGCCTGGTTGTCGAAATTTGATCTCAATCGTTATTGTAATATTAAAAAATATTTTTTATGCAATAGGGCATACAAGCAGGTCATCTGATGGTAAGTAATCACCGCCGTCCATAGACACCCATAACATTAGAGGAATCGTAGATGCGTTGCCGGCTTTTAAGGTAAGAGTAAGCTCTCTCCATGAAAGTTCAGACATAGTAACGGACCGGAAACACTGTTGCCGTAAGATGGTTCCACAAGGTAGTCGTGCGGGAAAAGAAATTCCACCCGAAACGTACCGCTGTGAATCTCCATTCATCCAAAGGTGAGCATGGAATTAAAGTGTATGGCGTGTAGTACGGTGGTGGAATCCAGCTGCAAGTATTAAGCCGTATGTCACTTTAGTGATATACTAGTCTACTATATATGGTACTCTTGCGAGTACGTCAACTAAGGTGACAAGTAATATACAATAAAAACCACATGGCGATCTTACATTTCTCCCTTACTTGCCAGAGGCCAGGAACCGATTTTTTATTGCTTCTGCCGGAAGAGATCATCCTGATCCACTCTTAGCTATTATAGTTAAGTTGAGAGTAGTGTTAGGATAATAAGCCTACTATTGTAACCCTAAGTTATCTGCTACAATATATTCACACTTACAGTCTTTGAGACTGCCATGATAGTGACGATCGTCGATGGCTTACAAATGTCTTAGTTATCGTCTTTGTTTCTAGATTGTACTCGACTTATCATCAGTCATAGGGCCGTCACTTTATGTTTCTTTAAAAAAGTGTATACATTTGTTAAAACTTTTGTACATAAAATCATTTTTCTTTATCAAAAAAGTTATTAATTGATATGTAAGGTAAAAAAGGGTAATTATTACGGTAATGGAATTTATAAGAAATAAAAGAACTTATATGAATTTAACGTATTATTTTAATTACATCTTTGGTAAGTACAATGCTTAAGGGATGCCATGGCCCCGGAATCATTGGTTCTTTGGTACCATTTTGGTGTTCACCTTATAAAATGAGTATTTTATGTTACAATACGTAGATAATAAATATAAAATAAATATTTTTAAACAATTTGTTCAATTATTACACTTTTTTAAAACATATGTATGTTTAACAAATCATGTTTTAATATTTATTACTTTCTGACGTGAATTTCTAAATACATGGAATTAAATAATAACATTACGTTAAAGGAACGTTGCTCTTACATATCATTTATTTAATATTAAAAAATGAATGAATTCTTGGAAGGTTTAAACACTTTGCTGGAACAAAATTTTTCATCATATATTGATTAGTAATGTCTATGACATTTTTAGAATCCGAGCACATACATTTTATGTTTCTATGAATTTTGAAATACACTATTTACTCTAAACAATTATAAATGATCAGTTATTTTATTTGGTAATCGATAATTTATGATGGAGGTAATAAAATATTATATAACTTATTATTATTTGATAGTAATTATAGTGATATTTTGTTAATGTAAAACGTTACAAAGGAATCAATCTCTCATATTTCACAACGTTTACTAATTATGATTAGAATTGTGTAGTAATAATGATTTTATTTATAGTAAATGTTAACAACATTGTATTTCAAATATTATTTCACTATACAGCTTTGAATTAAAGAATATTTGATATTTTAATTTAAGAACTAATTTATGAAATTTAAATAAAATATTTGACTTTACTAAGCGGATTGCGAAATCGGTATTCATAGGGCATGCGAGAGTCCTACACCAAAATGTATGTAGACTCAATGTAAATAACTGAAAAATAATTAAAAAATCTAGACAACAGCAGACATGGAGTCCTTATTTACTATAAGATCATATTAATAAACTAGTACGAAGAACATTTAGTCAAACTGTATTTAATTAGAATGAATTAACTCTTACAAAAATCGCAAAAACTTTAAAACTTTATTATTTTATATGAATTTATCTTCATTATACTCAGAAATTTAATAAGATCGGACTTTAGAATAATATTATTTTTTATATGTACCGGACAAGTTGATCAAACAATTTACGACGCAATCGTCTGTTAGGAAAGATCGAATTATTTGACCTGCTTGTTCTTATAAATATCACCTATAAATATATTTGGAAATCTGCTATAATATCATCATTTTTATACCTTATTATATCGTAGAATATTTGTCGTATAAAACATTTATTATTTTAATTTTAATAGAATCTGTATTATATTTCCAAAGTATAAGAACTGCAATTATAATATTATACAAATTTCTATTCACACAACATAAATATATACCAATGACAATCGCAACTTTCTCTTTTTTGAGATACTGTAGCAGAACTTATACAATGCAGTGATTTATATAATACGCATATTTCAGCAATTTCTTTGTGTCAATATCAGTTATTTATTTTATTTAAATACTATAAGTGTATAATAAAAAAATATTTGTATATATATAATTATATAAGTAATTCCAAATTAAAAAAACAAAAACGTATTGTATTGTAAATTTTACAAAACTTAAAAAAAAAAAAAGCTGGAAAAAGTATACTGTGTTTATGTCAAGCTGCCAATATGTTCATAGTACAGTTATTAGTTTAATGTTTAGCTTGTGTCGACGATTTTTAAATAAAACTGATCTTGTTCTTAGAATCACGAAGCTAGATTTTAATATATAAAACAACGCCACCAATATTGACACATAATTTTTCCGAACTTAATTATAATCAATTACATAATTTACTTTTACATATTTATGCTTTCGATTCTGTAAACAATTGCCAACAGATTTATATAATATAAATATACACATTATGAAGCACCTTCCTCGTTTCAATTATGAATTATTTCAATACAAAAATTATTCTGTCTCGGACATTCTTATTATATAGGATAATATATCACATAATGATATTGTACAAATAGTACGGTAAACCTATTTTAGTCGGACTGTGAGTAAAATATCGTCGGTTGCGATAAACTTCGAGCTCCAACACAAATGAGGAAGCAATTAAAAACCTTACATAGAATTGTACGATATCGTAAATACGTCAATATGAGTACGACGAACACTCATCGCCCTTAATGAAGAATACTTTATTGATTTTACAGAACTCCGTGTGTTTACCGCAACAACTATAATAACCGCAAGCCTTTGCGTCAATAAGTATGTTAACACTATGTATATTATAAAAATCCTAAGGTATACAATTTAAAAGAGTTATAGAACTCCCCTAATTATAACAGATATCTGAAAGTGTAGCTGCGTCTCTTATAAACATTGCGAACAATTTCGCATTAAGATACCAATCGAATGAGACATTACCGAATACCAAAAATGTGTTAAAATGTAATTGATCTACATTTTTATTATTCATGTACGAATGAACGTTCTTTTTTCCATCCAAAGATGAGTCTTCGAAAAATGTCACATTTATTATTAAAGTTGTTCGAAACTATCAGATATCCGAAATAGGTAATATTCCATAACAGTCGAAATTCATACAGAATATTGGAATTTCATGTGCGTAATTCTGCAAAGTGAGAATTTAATTATTTATTCCTTTAATTCCGCTTTAATTTTCACTTTGAATGTTTACAATCCTTGATATATCATACAATCAATAGTACACTATACATTCGGTTACAATCTAAACTCACGCATTAGTTTCAGGTCTGCAGTACTAAAACCTATATAAAACCTAATAATATATTAATATGCTAAGTTCAAACCTATTTATAATATCTTACTCGAGAATATTTTTGGTGATTAACTATTCGATTTACTGACAAGACATTTTTGTAAATCTTTTATTATATACATACATATCTGCCAAACTTCAGTTCTGTTTTTCTGACATCTTAATTACATAGTCATTTTATTTTGTCTTTATAAAATGAACTAAATTGTAACATCATACAGACACTAGTATGTTACTGCTAAAACAAATTACAGTAGTGTAATTACTTATTTTTTACCAATTGCGAGTTAATTACTGCTTCATATGAGATTTCAAATTGTTCCATGGATTTAAAATATTATGGAATGTCATGCTATTTTTAATACGTTTATAATGACAACTTCTGTGCAAATAATGAGTAAGTTTGGATGCCATATACGCCTGGCATATCAATTATTTCATACTAGACTTATATCTTTTTAATAATAAATATGTAATTATTAGGATTCCACTTCTTAACAACAACAATGTCACACTGCACAATAACATGGTTATTTAATAAAAATTGTCAATGTCAGTCACTTCTTAACCAATCTCGGACGGTATACTCGAACGTTATTACTTGCCACACAACACGTTCACTAATAGGAAATGTTTCATTATTTCAAGATACTAAAAATAAACTGACTGAGTTTGTAAATATGTTCACCAACCACACTTTAATAGATTTTTATACGCCTTCCGATACTCACTGGACAGCACTACATATATAATAGGATTTACGCACGTGGTCATGTATATTAATACGTATCCTACAATATTCAAAATCGGATGGGATGTAATCTCCTGGAACATGGTTTTTGTTATTGTTATTGGTAGATGACAAACAAAGAACGATACCATTATCGCTACGATCATTGTCAGTAATTTCTTGTCTTTCTTTGTTGGTAGTCGAGGTTTCGGAGGACCGTTAGGCCTTTTAAATGTTGCAACAAAACTTTTTCTGAAGTTGGTAACAGCCTCACTTCCCAGGGCACGAGATTTAATTCTAGGAACATTTTTGTCTAAGTCATCTGGCGTGCAACTGTCGGATAAAGATGAAAGTTCAGCACCAGGATTAATGAAGCAGTTCATGGGTAACTGACACGTACGCTCTCTATTTGTGGTTATGCCTTCACTCCTCTTCCTTCTACTCTGTTGCGCTGCATCATTATTATAATCTATTTGTGTATTTTCCACTTCGGAAACAGGTCTCATGTAGATAGGTCCTCGAGATTTTTTTGTCGTTTTTCTTACAATATACAATATACGGGCATAGCAAAAGATAATTGCGAGACTTGGAAGCGCGAATGCAGAAATAAATAAAAACTTTTTCGGTGATCTGTCATTATCATCAGGTACTATAGTGCAAGACCCTGTGATATGGTCTAAGCTAAATCGACCCCATAGCTCCAGATAAGTGGGTATAAGCATACCGATCGGAACCAGCCAAACTCCTGCGATCATTAGTGTTATATACCGGCACCTATATAATCTGTTGGAAAAAAAATAACATTAATTTTTTCTTTACCAAAATTGAATGTCAATTATCGTCCAAGATATAATACTTACTTTGGGTAAAGCCGTGGGTAAGAGATCATGATGTATCTGTTGATAGTAATTGCGAGGACAGTAAAAAGGGAGATTGCGATGAGAGCGTATCTCGCTAACGGGAACATACGACAAAGAATCTTCCCATGAGTCCACGAACGCATCCAGAATGTGGTTGCAGCTAAGGGTAAGATGAAGCAGCAGAAAAGCAGATCAGAGCACGATAAATTAATAATAAACGTAGCAGTTGCATTTCGGACCTGAAACAAAAAAAGGAAGACATTTTTATTTTTAAATATTTATTAAGGTCTTCCTAATTTATTTTTAAAATAGAGCTTATTACGTATGAAACATTTGTTTCATTGTTTATAAAGCGGTACCTAGTGACGTAAAATGAGTCATTGTTGTTTTTATTAGAAAACTGCTGACGTATGCGTAATTTTGCATTTATTTCAAGTGTAATACTGATAGTTATTCTCTAAAAAGATGTTATAATGCATTTTTGCACTAACTATACCTAAATAAGTGGCAGAAGATGAATGTTAAATTCTTGCCTGTGCGTTTTCCCAAAAAACCATTTCTAAGTTTTAAGGCAAATTTGTACTATTTCTACACCAGTGTAATGAGTATAATAGATCTGAATACAGAATTTGTAATTATAAAATTAATAATATTACTTAATAAGCTTGCTTAATAAGTACACCCACCCTCTTTGTGGTTTTGATTTACTTTAATTATTCGTAGGTATAGAGGTAGGTTTGTCGCGTTTACAAGAATGCTACTTATAATAGGGAAAATTAAGCTGGAGTTAGTTCTGTAATAGTGCAATTGAATGGATCATCAACAAATGTAGTAAATGTGAGCTCTCTGTGAAAACATCAACGCAATAAAACATCCTACAATGACATCGATTACATATTTCTCGCTTAGTTAACAAAACACTTACGCATATCTTTTGGCAATTGCCTTTAAAAGATACTCTGTCTGCCATTTTACCACTTTAGGAAATATCGTCACATAATATCAAGTATGATTGTAATGTTAATGATGATAAATCGATGACAATAAAAATATGTCCAAAGTTGAAATAATCTAATGGGCATAGATACGCAAATGGACGACTTATTTGCTAGGTTGGTGGATATATATTGTAAAATCAGACAAAAAATGTATAGCTTGTATTATATATTAGATGAATAATCATTCTTACCTTTTTGCACTGAGTAAGCGCTATAATTGTGACGAGGTTTCCAGGAATCCCTATTAGCATGAACAAAATGCAGCTGGCTGATGCAAATCGAAGTAGTGCCTCTGGATAATTTATAAACAACACCACATTTGCTAGTTCTCTGTCCGAGCGGTATTCATTTAATCCAGCAACAAAATCAGAAACATTACTTCCCATTTCATTCACAAAAGAAACCATTGTTATATTAATCCAATTAAAAATGAGCACAATTCAATTACACGTCATGTATTCACAAGTATTACTGTATTAATGAGTTTGATTTGACAGAATACTGGATTACTGTTTGTTTTTGCAAAGTTTTCCCTGATGAGTCAACGTACCTCCGGTGATGGGTATGTCCGAACGAGATATATCCAGACTGCGGGAGCCTTCTATCTGCTTAAAGTTTAATTGTTGTTCAAATTGGTGTCGATTTCATTCAACAAAAGATAAGGGTTTTAATATCATAATTATGACCACACGTTTATCTAGTTAAATTCTTGTTTAGATTTCAATAACCAAGTCCACCCCATTATTAAATAACCACGGACGGTTCACGTTCACATTAATAGAATACACCATCCTTATTTCTATAAAATCCTTACACGTTAGCTACACTGAATATTATTACATATACGTATAAATAAATAACATATAATCTAGTGTAAAGGATATTTATAATCAAGTCACTATACCCAAGTGTTATATTTCTTACATTCACTAAGCTATCCAGTGGTTCAAGACTAGTCACGGCGGGCGCTTCTCTGATGCGCCATCGCCAGGTGATCGTCACGCCCAACGTCGACACATTAATAAATTTTTGTATGCCTGACGGTATTCACTCGACATGACCACGTATATTATCGGGTTGATACATGTCGTTAAATATATCAGGATATATCCAGCAATATTTGCTGTTGGATGTGACGTGAATTCTCGAAATATCTTTGTCAGTGTTATCGGGAGATAGCATACCCAAAACGATAACATTATTGCCATAATCATTTTCAAAAGTTTTCTATCTTTTGGTGTAAGCCGTGGTGGTCTTACTGCTGCGGGAGAGCGTTTCAGCACACAGGCTGCTTGACGCAACCTTTTGGCTGTTTCCCCACCACTAGGTGTTCGAGGTTTAGCGTCAATGGCGCACTCTTCGTCATGCCCATCCAGTGTGTCTACTCCAGATGACGAAGACCGTTCGGGCCCTGGTGTGGGTGGACAATGTAAAGCAGGCGGAGCAAGTAGTGCTCTTTTCGGTGGAGCTACATGGTTATTATGATGTGTTCCATTTTCAGGTCCAGGCGACCTTTCCAAAGCAGTCGACGCCGATCCTACAGCCGAATCCTCAAATCCAGTTCTTGGCCGTCCTCGAACTGGAGCTCGTGATTTCCTCGCAGCGTCTCTGACTATGCAAAATATTCGAGCATAGCAAATGACTATTGCCAAACAAGGAAGCATAAAGGCGCCAACAAACAAGAACTCTTTGGGTGACCTGTTGTTATGATCAGGCAGTATTGAACATGACCCTATAGTTGGGTCTAATCCAAACATTCCCCATTTCTCCAACCATGTTGCAATCAATGCTCCAAAAGAAAATATCCACGTGCTAGCAACCATAACTGCTAAATACTGACGTTTGTATAATCTGGAAAAATAGATAAGGTTAAATGCTTTGTATTTATTGCGTATGTATTATCTTTGCAAGTATATAGTATTATAATTAATTAATTTCCAGAAAACTTACTTTGGATAAAGTCTTGGATGTGAAATCATGACATATCTGTTTATAGTAATAGCAAGGACAGTGAAGAGAGATACAGCGACCAACGCGTATCTTGCCAAAGGAAACATGCGGCAGAGAATCTTTCCATGAGCCCATGACCTTCTCCAGAAAGTAGACGCAGCAAGAGGTAAGTTGAAGCAGCAGAAAAGAAGATCAGAGCATGATAGGTTCATTATAAATACTGCCGTAGCGTTTCGTACCTGAAAATAATCGCCTAAGTTAAAGCTTTGAATTTTATGTACAGTGTTACAAAGTTTCTTATATTTATAGATGAGTTAGTCAGAAATATAAGTATCATTATTTATATAAATTTGATAGGCTTCAAATTAATATTAGGAGGTCGTATTTCGTCATCACTGACCTACGATAATAGAATAGCGAATGTAATAAAAATATAATTATCCTGTCACATAAATATGTTATACAGAACATATAAATCACGTTGTCAGAATTTTATCACTATTCATACACAACGCTCTAGTGCGTTTCATTTGTGATTAATAAACTTTGTATTTCCTCTTTAAAACAATAACTTATTATATTATGATTTGAGTTTACTAGATATTCAACAAAATAGTTTTTGGATTTGATCTCTAAAGTATAGCGTATGTATTATTAATATTTTTTTATTACTTTTAATGTTCTTCATCATTAACTGTAAAGGCAGAGGTAATGCTTTATAATTATTGCCATTTTAGTTTTTTTTTTTGGTTTACCGCTTCTCAAAATTTATCGCTGGAGGTAGCAGTAATGTGTAACTTTATCCCATTGTATAATACTATAGTGAATAATTGGTTTATAAACTCCTGGACAGGTTTGATAAATCAATAATGTGCTTTAAGATCTATAAAAATATCGTAATCAACGCAAAATAAATGCTTCTTTTTACAACGTGTTTCCTATTCGATTATCTTTGTTTCAGTTGTCATTTTAAAGGTATAAATTCTTTTTATACACATAACAGCCTACCCACACCTTTTTCTGTCTTTCTCTACTTCTATGCCCATCCACAATCATACTTATCTTTCCTTATCGCTTCTCGAATGTAATTACCAGTAATCTAATTACATTTAGTCATATTAAAAATCTATTTTATTAAAATTCGGATATAAGCCACGTGTAATCTTTTTGTGCATCTTTATTATTAACAAAAACTCAAATCTTTAACATTATGTTGTTGTTGAAATGCTGTTAAAACTATCTCTGAACGTTCAAAAGAATCGGTGGAATACATGTGATTCCCAAAACCTATCACTATTTTATGCAATCTGCTTTTATTGTATCGTTCGTCATTGTTGTTTTAAATTAATACATTTACAAACCAAAAACGTGAAGGATATCATTAAAACAAAAAAATTGTTTTATGTATATTAATCATTTTTTCGATTATAAAAAAACAGAAAAAATTGAGGTCTCCTATTTACTTTGGTTAACAATATTTTTGTCAGATTTACCTTCCCACTGAAACCTAATATTTACCTGTCTTAAAAGAGGTTATTTTAAGAATGCTGTTAAAAATATTTGTAAAATTATAACAGTGTTTGTTGGTAGATTTATAATGTCTGAATATAGTTTAGTATCATTCTTATCTATGTCGTGTCACATACGATTGACCATAAGTAGTTTTATCTTACAAGTTATGAATAAATTAAATAAACATTGATATCTGTTTTATGATATATGTACATAAATTAAATTTAAATTGTTTATTGATTTTTAATGCATTATAGTTTTATTGGGAAATTATAGGTTTATTGTTTATAGGGATACTGTGTTCAAAACGGTGAATTATAAAATAAAAACTTACACTGTTGTTATTTCAAAATACTTATAAAATATGTGTTTTTACGTTAGCATTATTATCTTAATATATATAATCTTGATACTAGTTTTGACATCTCTTGATTTCCTTAGGTATAATAATTTAATCAACATCTATTCGAGAGAATTCCAAAACTATTATAAATATTACAATAATTACTGACCTTCTTGCACCGCGCCAGTGCTATGATGGTAATGAGGTTCCCTGGGATGCCAACAAGCATGAAAAGAACACAGCAAGCCGAAGCAAAGCGCAGTAAGGGCTCCGGATAACCCTTAAACAGTACTACCGCCGACAGCTCTGCGTCTGATGCGTACTCGTCCAACCCAGGAATGGCCTGACCTGCACTCGAATTCCCCTCTACAGCACTCGCGAACGTACTCTTCGGTATACTCGGAAATAAATCGCCCATTTTATATCGAATCGTACACACATCATTCGATCACAAACGTTGCACTATCACGAACGTCTCCCATTTAGTGACGCTGTTTAGATGGGTACTCGTACGGGCTTCATCCGCGACTGATAACTATCATAGAACTTTGTTTGTGCGGTCAGTAAGAGAACGGTTTGCTGATAAGGCATTTTGTTAATGTTGGAGGTTGTCGGGTCACAATTGCTCAGGAAGTGAAGTCCGTTATCAAATGGCGGAGCGACTGTTGTTCAGCGGTATCTGTGTAAAGATAAATTAGATATGTTCCATTAGTAATTCAACGTAAACATTTTAATAGTGTATTTGTCAATGTTACGGAGAAGAAATTACGAAACTGATAATTTTAATAGTGTTTATTGTTATCAATAATATGAAGTATACGTATATTTCATGTGTTAGATTCAGGGGCAAACACTTTAACTTCAATGATAGTGTTATTTATTCGAAAAAAAAACTGATTTATTAAAATTACAATGCTTGGCGCGCAAACAATTATAGACTTTATAAAAGATAAATTAATTTTAGATGAACACTAAACAATTCAATTTATTAATTCTGGCATATATAATCATTTAAGTTTGATAAATAACATAATAATACAAAATTATATAAAAATCTAAACTAACACAAACAACAATGTTTATTTATCGTCAACGTCATTCATTGAAGTGTTCTTGTTTTAAATAATGTACTAAGGTAGGTAACTATGCATATATTTTTTTTAAGGTTTTGTAATGTCTTGAGAAGATTACAAACAAGCTGATAAAAATTAAAATCTTTTTAACATTTTCAACGAAGAGGACCAAATATCTATTATGAAGGGTTATAGGTTATACAGGTTTTAGGGCGTTTGAGTGTAGCTAATGATATGATTATGATTCTAAGAATTCTTCATTTAATCCAATAATACTTTCGTATAAAATAGTTATATTTAATATATATTAACACAGCTATGTTTTGCTGTCACTATAGTTTCGTATTATAATTAGCACATTGTCAAGAAAGTTTGTTTGCATTTTCTTTTGTAAATTTGATTTACGTAACTATTTTCGAATATTATGTAATATTCAACTATATTAATAAACTTTAACTTATTTTACTCTTGAAAATAATAAATACAATGGTTGGTGTTGAACCTGTTAAAGCTTTCTCTAATTTGATTTCACTTAGAAAATAGTACTACATAATACCGCTTAATTGTTTTATGAAAATAATGTTATACTGTAATATTCAAATATATAAGGTTTCGTTATTATAAATGAGATATCAAAATCTAAGATTTTTATAACATAACTAGCTGGTAGAACAGATCTCGTACTGCCCCTTCTAGTATTCAATTACTTGACCATAGCGCAACACCTATGGCGTTTAGGAGTAGGGCTACATATTGGGTTAAAACCCATCCTTATATCTGAAGTTGTAATAAGCAATATACATTTATAAAGTTTAATAGAACTCAGTTGAGCGGTTTCGGACATCAGTGTTGCCGAACATCGGAACACGGTTGTTTTTAAATACTCCGTAAGTTTAGCACTATGGCTGCAATCTCACCTCATGTTAAGTGACGATGTGTTTCAAGATGGTAAACATTTTAAACCTAGTAGAGGGACTGAATCTCAAGTGTAACTGTCGGAACAAACCAATAGGAATTTAGCTTCAGATTTCCTACCCTTAAGGGTGGTAACTAGCTAGGTAGGCATTAGAAAAATTCCTACCACCATTCTATATTTTACTTACCATGTATTCCGTCACCGAAAGTTCAGGCTCAATGCAGGTGATTTCGAACTCACGTCTATTGATGTGGCGTCCGCACAAACTACCAACTGAGCCTGCATCGCTTCAAAAGTATATATAATTTTAGTTTTCAGTATTTAAGTAATTACTATCTACTTAAATAGTACCTCAAAATGATAGTATGGACAGAAATGTTTTAACGTACTAATATTAAAACAAACAAAATTATTTTTACATTTTAATTTAAACATACCTTATAACGTTTTTAATTAAAATCTACTAGGATACCTTTTAATCATTTATTCACGCTGGAGTGTGAAATTTGATTATAAGAATATGAAATAAAGGAATGATCAACGCAGAATTATTAAATTTCACAATATTTTTAATTAAAATATAATTTGAATAATAATTTTGAGAGGTCACCTTTAATATTATAAGGGATGATAAATTATGCTGAATTAATATATTATTATATATTATATTTTAAATATCATCTTATCATATATATTATATATCTAAAAAGCCTATATGGTAAATAGAATAAGAGTCACTCTATATTACTAAATATTCTTAGATAATATCATATTAATAAAAATATTAATCGATCCAGTAGATTTACAGTTATATATATACATACAAGGTTATAGACAAGAGTAAATATATATAACTATTAAAATATATAATCTTTTGTTTCTGTATTCTGATAATGATTTTCAAACGATATGTAGTGTGTAAATTTGACTCAGTACAAGTTTTTATAAGTACAAAAGGCGGTTCTAAATTAATATTAAATATAATATATAATATATATTAATATATTAATTCAGCATAATTTATCATCCCTTATAATATTAAAGGTGACCTCTCAAAATTATTATTCAAATTATATATATATATATATATATAATAAAACTGGAGATTCAGAAAGATAAAACTATCTGCAGTAGTCATAAAATACTTTAATTAACAATACAGTCACCTAAGAAGATTAATTGATACAAAACATAAAATGAGCAAGCGGTTTATAATTTATATCGGTATAATAATAACTGATATAATTATATTTACAAGTTATTTTCTTGCAATAATTAATTTAGAACCGCCTTTTGTACTTATAAAAACTTGCACTGAGTCAAATTTACACACTACATATCGTTTGAAAATCATTATCAGGATATAGAAACAAAAGATTATATATTTTAATAGTTATAAATATTTACTCTTGTCTATAACCTTGTATGTATATAACTCTAAATTTACTGGATCGATTAATATTTTTATTAATATGATATTATCTAACAATATTTAGTAATATAGAGTGACTCTCATTCTATTTACCATATAGGCTTTTTAGCGTAAGGAATAAAAGATATTTGTTGACAGATATTGATGTAATCTTCTCAGCCCAGTAGCTGTACAACCTAACAAAAAAATAAGCGATGTTTCATATCTACATAACTTTGGAGTGTTAAGAAATATCAATCAGTAGGCATTATTATTCAAGACATTATTGATTATAACTTCTTTTGCTGTGAGGTCAGATGTTAATGATTTCCTTTTTTGAATTTGTGCTTGTTATAACGAAATATGTCAATGTATACTTTGTTTTTGTTTTTCAACAGCCTATTCGGATAAAAAAAATAACGTGATCCGTTATATTATTCGTGAAAGATTTGGCTTGTTTTTGGTGGTAATTCTTTATAAACGACATGTTCGAACTAAAACAAACGATTTCCTTTCAACTTCCCTACCACTAGCCCCACTTTCAAATGCCCTCTAACATACTCATTCCCAACATTGTCCATTCTTGTAATACCACACATCCATTTCAACATTGGCATTTTTCACTCATCCGTCTTCGTATTAACCCAGCACTACGGTTTATACAATATGACAGGTCTTATAATAGACCTATATATGTTGTACTTCAATCTAAGATCCAAACTATGAAAATCCCTAATATCAATAGATAATATCTAGGTCTAATTATTTATTGAATAGAAGCAATGCGAAATTCGTTTCTGGTGTTTGGCAAATATGAAGGAAATACCAGTTTACAGGATCTGATAGGTACCACATAGACCTCTTGTATTCATCGACGCGTAAGTATATCTTACTCGCTTTAAGAAATATACCTGATTATTTTATAGATTTTTGAAGTCGTCTATCAATTAGGAAGGTCTAAATTTTGTGACATTTTGTAAAACAGCCGCAGTATAGACACTGGCTATCCTGTGTCCTGTATCCTGTAGTAATAAAAAATATATTAACATGCGCTGAGGCAGTAAGTGAAAAACAAAACACATTCAGCTCAGTTTGAAGATCTAACGTAGCATTATCATGTTGACCGCAGAATCATTTTTTTAGTTATCACATTTTGTTTTTATATCTATTGAGTCCAGTTTCCTTATCTTTAAAGATTCTTAACTTAAACATTACTTTTCCGAAAGATTATTCATGACAAGGATATTAAAAAGGTTATTTTTGCTGTATTATTCATGAAGTGATAGGGCCAATGCTCACAAAAGATGGGTAAAGTGCTCTTTTAACTGACTGCAGGTCCAGGCGGGGTTGACAACCGTTCAACTACTTTGCTTTTGTCGTCATTAAATGTGTTGGCTGGACAGATTTAGGGAAGACTTTTAATAAATTAATTATTACTATGATTTTATTCTGTGGAATCCATGAATTTAGATTTATCTAATTCAATAAATATCTTTTATATTTTAAGATCTAGAAAAAGGTTAATTGTATTGGTGTCTACGAGTAGTGTACCAATAATACTGAACTATACAATAGTTTAAAGTATGCCAACGGGAAAAGCCTTTTAAGTAATTATTCGCAGTCACGGATCTGGCTTTAAGGTAAACACAGAAATAAAGGTAATATATTGTATCAAATACTGCTTTATTTCTTAGATATCACATTTAGAATTTGTGAAAATAAAGGGTTGCAAAACGTAGGGATGAGCAGTGTCCTAGTAGGGTGGAGTAAAGTATCGTTAACGATATCGATAAGCTAACTATTTTTTTTTAGTTTATAGGTTTCGCGTTAGGGGCACAGTCTCACCTGATGTTAAGTGATAATGTAGCCCAACATGCTGGACACGTTAGGCCTAGTGGAGGGGCTGGCTCTCAAGTGCAACTGCCATGACATACCTATAAGCATTAAGTGGCAGATTTTCAGAAAAACATTGATATCTTGTTATTAGCCAAGGAGGTGGTTACCTCTGTTACGAACGGATCCTGCGACTTTCAGTTTCATTACAAATGTGAAAATATTATTGTCGAATATTTATCTGCCTAAAATCGATATATCGATGGTTTGAGGAATTTATTATTGATGGAAGAATAAGATTGTAAAGTTCTGCACTGATATATCGAAAACGTCAATAACTGTTAGTGGTAGTTCTTTTTGTAACGCCCGCTGGCTAGCTACCACTCTCATGTAAAAAAAAAACTGCCGCAAGATACCTATAGGTGTGTTCCGGCAGTTATACTTGAGAGCTAGTCTCTCTACTAAGCTTAGCATGTTCACCATTTTACGCCATATCGTCACTTCACATCAGGTGAGATTATGGCCGTAACACTATCTTTTCAAACTTAAAAAAACTAAAAATTATAGTAACACAACAGTACACAAGTGTCAACAAATAAATTACCAGTAAAATTACTTTGGAGTTGTATAATAAAATATGAAATAAAATATTCCCTTTACTGTGTAGCGAATCTTCAGAGAAAACTATAAGAGACTTTAAAATGTCTGCGTCGGTAACATGACTATGAAGTACCCGAGTCCCGACATATAAATCTAAGGTCTTTAACTTTTTCTTAGAACAATTTATTATTATTTATATTAGATAGTATATTTTTCTATAGTGTATAGGTTTAGTGTTGGTGCTATAATCTCACCTGATAAGTGACGATGTGGCCTAAGATGGTGGACACGCCAAGTTTAGTGGAGGGACTGGCTCTCAAGTCTCTATCCAGGCGGGCATTAGAAACAGCCCTATTACCATGTTACTGTTACATAGTTTCATCACGATGTTTTCCTTCACCAAAAGTTCAAACTCATTGCAGGGATTCGAACTCACGTTATTTGACGCGATGTCTGTACACACTACCAACTAAGCTATCGTTACTTCGATTATTATCTTATTTTTTATATTACTATCGTGATATTATTTAGTAAAAATCACTAATAAAAAGTTTATCTTATGACTACGCACCGACTTCGAAGTTCAACAATAAACAAAATTATTAAATCTATAAGTCTGTACATAAGAATGGTACCTTACAAATTTATACCTTTTCATAAGTACCGCAGTAAAGTTTTTAGTAGTTACTACTTTAGTTTTGTTCTAATAGAAGGTACCCACATAAAAATCTGTAGTGCTCTTTCTGAGAAGATCGCGCACGTACATTTACATACATACGTATATATTTATATTATGTTCATATGAACAGAAAGAGATATATCGTTTTAATTCATTTTGATTTAAAAAAAACAGTTGTTAAAACAAACGACGAGCATTACGTTATTACCACATATATCAAAATCACTCTTAAAAAAAATTGAATTATATGAATTAATATTAGAATTTATTATAATTGAAAAACAAAGAAAATATGGCGTAAAATAATAACAGAGAATTAACGAAACATATAGTTTACGAGTGCACACATGCTAGGGAGTCGAGAGCGGTGAGATAGATGGGATATGACAGTAGTCTTATACTTAGATAAGAGTGTCTTACCGTTTGCCATCACGGCAAGCGGGCGTGTTGCCGTTTGTTTCCACGGCAATCGCGAACGATTTTACTGTCGAGGTGCGCTAATAAATGTTGCCCATCAAAAGTTATATCTTAATATTCAACCGTTGTAGCAACATTGAAGATTGAGCACGACACGGCGTTAAATAATCCGTTCACTGTTTTGTAAATCTCCTTGGAGTTAATGAAGTTCTAACAAAAGACTTCATTACCTGTATTTATGGGATTAAGGATTCAACCAATAGCTTATTTAACTACAGACGCTGGATGATGACACTGAGTTTAACTGTATTTAAGAGAAGTTCATGAAGTCATTACGCCCTTTGACCAATCTTTAAAATGTTGTATTATTGTACAAATTAGAAAAAAAAAATATATATTGGACGTCAATACAACACATTGAAACATTATTTTCTAAAACAATAAAACTGAAAAAAGGGTTTGCACGGGGCCGAATAGGACCCTGTCTCCGCATGAGGCTGCAGTTATGTACATTGGTGTGAACAAATTATCATACTGAGAATTATAATGCTAACAATAAATAATTTATTTATATAATTTACTATTTATTCTACTTCTTTTTATTTTTTATCATGTGTTCGATGTTGATTCTTCAACAAACTAAAATCGATGACCATCATCAAAGATTCTAAATCTGCATATAGTCTGCCCTATCCTTACTAATATTATAAATCCGAACGTGAGTTTGTTTGTTACATTTTCACGCCTAAATTTAGATTATGATGAATTTTGGTATAGAAATAGAAGGGAAACTGGAGATGATGATAGGCTACTTTTTCTCGTGAATCCGATTTATTTGACAAAATAAATATTAATGCGAATGAAGTCGCACGTATAATCTAGTTTTGATATAAATCTAAATTGGTGAATGTAATGTTCCATTGAGTGTGTAAACGAACGATCTTTCGTGTAGCGTGTTTTGGAAAGTCCCAGTTCCAACATATTTGGGAACAAGTGTCATTTTAGATTTATCGGTATCATATGCGCCATTAAATATTTGGTATATAAGAAACAATGAACTATTAAGAATTGCCAACATACAAAAGAAAAGCCAAAGAACGAACTAGAGTTTCTTTACGCAATGGTAATAGAATGATACCACACTAGCAAAAAAAACAAATTAAGTATTTTAATAATCAGTAAAAAGTGAAAAGTGGATACACATTAGTGGTTGTACAAATTTTTAAGAAATCATTATAACTTACTGTATCTTACTTTGGTAATTAATGAGATATTGTCTGCTAAGGATAATTTATTCTTAAAAGGTATAATTAAGAATTAGTAGATTGATGTTCCAAGTACGTGATATTGACAGGTTTTTTTTTACGGAAAGATTATAGCACTATGTTGGATTATACAAATAAAATCCAAAAAACAACGGTCACGGTCAATGCATATATTTACTAACTTTATTCACAAAGCAAATTACTACTGAAATATTTATTTCTTTAAACTGATTTTGTAAAATAAATACATAAGCTTCGGATAATTCAATTTAAAGTGAAAAATATAAGCAAAAACCTAACTAGTAAACATTTCAAAATACCTTTTTATATCTGTATTAATATAATAAAGCGTAAAAGTTTGTTTGCTGAGTAACATAGGCTATACAATTTTTTTTTTCATGAAGATGACTAAATATTTTTTTTCCACGCGAATGGAGTCGTAGAAACAGCTAGTTATTATATAAAATCGACCAGTATAGTGGAAGTAATATCTTTTTACACTAGAGCGTGAAAGTGTCGACGCTGTACATGATGGTAAGCACATTATTCAAGACAACGGCCATCGCTGTGACATCTGTATACCATCGCTTATCATCCGACCCGCATAAATGTTACGTTACGCCTGTAGGGTCTGAAGATTTAGGAATGAAGGAACATGGAACTGGGAGGCGGTTCTACAACTACGCGCTATAGAGATGATTTTACTTTGTTTTATGACGGAATACAAAGTAGCGCGTAAGAAAATAGGACATAAAAATATACTCTTATATGAATATAATTAATAAAAAATAACTCTAATGAAGGTCGTTATATTTAATAAAAATAAATTGTGCAAAATTACGTAGTAGAAACGTATATAAGTTGTTACATGTTATTACAGTTATTCGAATAAGGAAAATATTTATAACATATATTTTTAAAACATTTATAGAATATATTTTGAAGCGATGAAGGCTCAGTTGGTAGCGCGTACGGATTCCGAGTCAATGGACATGAGTTTGAATATCTGTAACGATCCTGAGTTTATCGGTAAAAGAAAACATCGTGATGAATCCATTGCTTTTTCTAATGCCCGCCTAGGCCGTAATCACCTTTTTTATTAATGTGATAGTTAAAATCGTTCGACACCGAGTCGCCTCAATTTAGGCGGCAGAGGTACACCGTGGAGTTTTAGCAGGTATTCCCGGTTTGCACCGGGTGAGTCCCACATAACCCGCTCGTCCCCTCCGGGCGAGAGCGTGTTCACAAACGGATTTCTCCGCGAAAAAAAACCCTATAATTTATTTATTACCTTATCGCACCGCCAAAGCTCATTACTCGGACTGAGGTTAAGGCGAGAGGTGTATGTGGTGACTCATCGGATGCTAATCACCCAACACTACCCACTAAAACGCATCACGGTGACACTTCAAACTCCCGTGTTGCTAGCTTTCACCTTCCTTCTAGTAGCAAGCTACCAGCTTCAAGTTGAGAATCTACCGGAAATACCTATAAGCGTGTTTCATCATTTACGCTTAGGTGCCAGTAACAGACTTAACGTGTCTATTATTTTGAGCCACATTGTCAGTTAACATAAGGTGAGATTGTGGCCATAACGCTGAACCTATAAAATGTAAAAATATGGTATACATATATCGCATTTAGATAAATGGTAACCTAAACTTCTAGTGTGTTAAGCATAATTGTAAAGGATATAGGTTCTTCAAATTAAAATGAAATTATAAGTATAGTATGTATTATTAAAAATATTTTTATACCCTGAAGCTTTCCTAAATTTTGTATGACATCAATTGGACAGACAGAGAGAAACAACCATTACCCTAAATGTTTAGCGTAAATAAATGTGCAGTAAATTAAGAATGAAACAGAGCGGCAATCGGAAAATGGACTGACGTCCCAATTAACAGGATGAAATACCCCGCGTGGGGTGTTAAGTAGAGCCTGAATACGAATAAACATTATCGCTATGTTGTTTTATACGCAATCACTTTATAAATTTTATGGGTCCGATGTAGGTAGAGAAATAGATGTAAGAATGAGGTCATGTGATTCTTAATCGTAATAGGATTAGCTTTAAATGGTTACCTTGCGTAATAAACGTCAATTCTTTCACTCTAGATTCATTCACACATAATAGTAACCATTTACTTTTACTAATAGTTAGCAGTGTACGAGACTTGCGACATGGATGTAGGTTTAAGGAGGCCTCCTTTATCGATAATTGTCAGCATTCACCGCTCGTGTTTCTCTCTGTGTCCAGATAATGATTTAGAATATAAATATCAAACAGTCTAGTCAATAATAGAGAATATAAATCTTAGGTCCCTTCGGTAACGCTCCAGCTACGTCCGATGAATACATCTCGAGTGCCTCGCTTAGACTGTACCGTAGCCATACTCACGTCCTTATTTAGCAATCGATTTTCATAAACTGCCCTCCAGTTGTTGTTAAAATGAAATAGTGTAATACTGATGCGATATAATAATAGCTTTTAAAATGGATCACTACACTTGTATTTATTTATCTATTTGAGAGCCTCCATTGATATGAATAAATTTAATAACTATATTTACGTAAGCAAAACAAAATTAATGAAGTAATTTGCATACATTTCTATATTACTTTTTTCAATACACTTTTTTGTTTTTAATGAGTGGAAGTAATAATTTTGCTTTTATAGTTAATGGCACAAGTCATGTTTGTTTTTAACCATTATAAATATACTATTAGTGTATTATTCATTTTCTATACAATAGAAAAACTACTATGTATATTTTAATAAAAAAATGCCTAAAGAAACAACATTATTACAGTAATAATCTTTTATGTTTAACATGAATAATGTAACATGTATTGAAGACATTACTGTGACTAGACTATATTGGGGATGGAAAAAACTTAATCGAATTCAGGAACTTGTATATAAAAAGTTCATGCTCCAATCTGGAACATATTTACGACTTCCATTGAGATTTTTAGGTCGAAAGGAGTGCTAATGAAATATTGTTTTCCATTTGAATGCTTTACGAGTGTGTGAGAAATAGTTCTGTACTTAATTTATTTTGTGGATCTCTGGTTAAGGATAAGGATATTATTGAAATAAAACTAATGTAAAGGGATTTTATCGCGGTTATTTATTAAATTTTGATCCCGACGTTTCGAAAGCTTTTCAGCCTTCGTGGTCACGGGGCGGACTGAGGTGTAGGTTGTCCAGTAGGTACTACAGTAGGTAGACACAGTAACATAATAAATAACCGCGATAAAATCCGTTTAAATTAGTTTTATTTCAATGAATAATATTCGCGTATATCTAAGAAATCATAAGGATATTTTACTAGGTTAGGAGTGTTATATTAATTATATTATTTACACTCTTGAACTTTATTAACTCGACTGCTTTGATAACTAGTAATTATACACTTCTGTCCGTGGCATCTCAAGTCTTTCATTAGGAAGTAATTTTAATTCATGGTGTCAGTCATAATACTCGTAATAATTTTTCAGCCATAATAAAGCCTTATTCCTACAAATTACACTATAGGATAAACGTAGAGCGTTATTGCTGCCCCGTTCACAGGAATTGGAGGAAGATCGAAAGGTTAAAACAGTATGTCTGAGATGTCGCCACAGATATGGCGAGAATAATGTAAAACAAATAGATCTCCCTAAACCAACTAGAGACATGTTGATTATGACTTACTTTGAGTCGTAAACCAGCGGAATAAAGGTTACTGAGGTAATGTAAACACTATATAAGACAGACCATCTTACAAATGTACTGGCCTATATAGTTGTATTTTTTGCAATCACTAAGAATCTATTAGGTTAATCTGTACTCTTCACTCGTTTTCTTGCGCCCCCTCGTTATAATCACTGTTCTATCGCTCGTTTACGAGTTAGACCAAAAATGGTTTTAATTTTATGATCCTTTGCAGCAGTTATGTATATATCTATATATATTCAAATGTAAGTTATATCCGCGTCTAGGAGGGTTCAATTTCACTTTGATTGTTGTTGTACATTATTACGAACCATTATTAAATTGATCCCAGTTTCGCAAACCAATTATAAAAAAAAACTGTTGTGGGTAATGGCAGACATCAGCGTAAAATTATTATCTCCTAAACAATATCTAGAAGTCAAATTTTTAAATTATTTATCATATGTTTGGCTAGATGTAACAAACTATGCTAGACTTTACTAATAATGTGGATTTTTATACGAATTTGGTGTTATAGCTGTACGACACCAGGATTTAATACCAAAAAAAATCACACTTTATATTTTAAACTATAGGAATTTCCAAGACATGATTATTTTTAACATCCTAGGCGATTGTGATCCTGTATGGAACATGGTGCTAGGGCCTTTTTAATGTTCGCCTAGCTAGCTAACACCCCAATGTTGTAAATCTGCTGCCAAATGCTTATAGGTGTGTTCCGGCAGTTACATTTGAGAGTCAGTCCCTCCAGTTGGCTAAGCGTATCCACGCTTAAATTTAACTATAATATAGGAATAAACCTAGTCTATGGTAGTCCCGATTTAATTTGATACAATTATTATATCTTCCAACCCAGCGAATGGTGTTTTATAAGTTTGTTTACTATGAACATGTTGTAATATGTGCACAAACCAGCAGGACGTACAAAACCCAAGGCCTCAGGAAGTGTTGAAAGCCTATAAAAGCATAAATGGCCCATAATCTCATACTGCTACGCGTATCTGAGAAACCTCTATATACACTATAAAATAAATGTAACTAAGAAGATGAATAATTAATAGTCGATGCTATTTCAGTATTTTGAGAATAATAAGAGCTTTTGAAAATGGCGCAGATTCTTTAAGCGAGACAAACCATGTCTACCCATAGTGGTCATAAAAATTTTACTAGTACAAACCAATTAATTTACTTTGTCATATCTTTGTCGCAATTTATAAATAACCTAAAAACTGTTTATTCTGACTAAATAGTCGTTTCAAGTATGGTATGTAATTTTTCCATATCTCTTCCCAAAACATATCTCGTCCCAAAATTACACATTAAACATTACAATGAGGACATAAACAAACAACGTGATAACATAAGTAACGCATTGTTATAAATCTATCGTCATTCATAAATGCGCTGCCCGCGCTGGTGACAATTTTATTATGTTCAAAAGAGAGCATAGCTGATAAAAATCCAATCATGTTTAGCTTTTATAAGATTGATAACTAGGTTACTAATTTGTACAAAAATAGGTCGCAATTTCAAATAGGCATGGTAATAAAACTGACAAAGTGTTTATTTTTGTGTCGTTTGGGAATGAACTATTACATATTTAATAGTCGAGAGATTTGAGGCCCGTATTATGACTACGACTCTCTGAATGGTTCTCGCAGTTTTTGAATTGTAGACTGCTTACCATCAGGTAGAGTGAGGTTGCTATGCTATGCTACGATAATAGTTATGTAGATTTTTTGCTGGATCCGCATTCTTACGTCTTTCTTTATTTCTTCAGTTCTTAGTGTTACAATTTTTTCTTTGAAGTTCTTACTATCAGGATTGTAATTACCAAATGTAAATAAGTTACAAAAGAATTTACAGAATTTTCCATATCAATGGTTTGGAGACCACTTTCTCATAGCATCTAAATTCTGTGGATATTATTGTTTCTGTAATAGGTGCCAAAAATTTAAATAAATATAGAAACTCCGTGAAATAGCGGACTAAATTCAAAATGGTAACCAATGCAATTTTTGCAATGTATAAAATTGAAGCATTTTCTACTTTGGCAAAGTTATTTTATACGCTGGTTTCGTGAGTGAAAGTATAACTAAACAACCATTATTTATTTAGTTCGTCATTTGATGCGTTTATTTGACCGTGTGGGCGATGATGAGAGCCTTGTATAATGTCCTCACCCCAAATACGGGCCGCATAGTACATGATTAAAACTGGCGCAATTTGCAATTGTGATTTTGGGGCAGGTTGTGCGTCATTCAACTCGTGAGTAAATATTTTTTGTTAGTACTTTTTTAAATATAATTTTATGAAAAGAGCTCAGTATTTTAGATGAACTTAAAAATTAAATTTTCACAAATCTCTGTGTTTATATTTATATCATTCTCATTGCCATTGTTCCATTTATATTCAGTTGACACAACATTGTATATATGTATATATACTAACATTAAGATGAAGACTTTTTTGTCTATTTGAATACGCTGATTTCAGGAACTACGAGTCAAATAAATAAAAATTACAAACTAATTATTGAGGAATTCTATATTGTAACATCACGCTACGATTCTTCGGGGCCAAGCAAAAAGAAACAGAATTCTAAACGAGAAAGATAGGTTAGTTCTTAACTACTCAACCGATCATCATGAAATATTACATATACGGTATCGAGGGTATAGAGTTATTTATCCAGAAGACAAATACTAATCTCTAGGGTTAGAAACATAATATCTAAGTCCATACGAACAATGTCGCGGACGCAGCTCGTAAATCAAATTTCTTTCTTTTTTATATGGCTTTTGATTATGTCGGCAACTTTGACAATGTAAAGTCACGACATTCTTATTGCATTCCAGCAATATATTTTTTAGTCACTTACTTCTCCTATATCCACCTACTATAATAGTTAACATTGTTACATGTATAATTTAAATTCGATTTATTAGAAAGAATATAAATATTGAAGAATAATGTATACTATATTCTAATACGAGACACTTTTTGTGATTTATACTTAAATATTACCTATGTGAATATCAGTCTACTAAACGATAATTAATTTACTTTCCTAAAAGCCAAATAGTATATATTGAAATTGTTGAAATAAATTTAGATAGAATAGATTAAAGAATGTCAGAGATAATGTTAGTTATGTAGTCCTTAACAAGAAAATGTTTATAATAGTTATCGAATGTTATAAGAAAGTTTTATTAAAGATCAGCTTAGATATATGTATATAATAAATGGCATATGATCTATATCGTGTTTTGGTATACGTTGATTGATTTATGTGCAAACGGGGAAACTCGGTGACAGCCTGCGAAAGTAAGTTCGCCAACTTTTCTAGTTTATTTCTTGTTTGTTAAGATTTTCAATTATGATCTCCCAAGACGGATTGCTACGGAAAATAAATAACAATGTTAGCTAAACTAGTTCCTTGGATGTAAACTGTCAAGATTTCTGCTTACATATAGGAATAGTTAAGAATTATCGATAATCTTATTGAAAAATAGCGTTACGACAGCGACAGCATTTTTAAACTGATAATTTTCAAACTTACTTATGCTATTCATAAAATGTGATTACAGACCTACATGTTATAAAACAAATATTTTGCATTATTAATAATTTGTGTATCGTCTTTCATCGTGACGCTATAAAATAATCTACATAATAATGACATATACTTTTGTTAAAAATGTTGATGGGGATAACAGCACCATCACTCGGGTCTAATTTTATTCAGGCACTATCAAGGTGTCTTCACAAGTACACAAGAGAAATTCCATAAAATTCAGACAAATCATCCAGGAGAAAATAATTACGTGCACCAAAATTTTATGTATAAAAATCATTAATAATAAATTATGTCATGGTAGATTATATTTTATTTTTATTGTTATTAATGCAGTGTATTTTCTGTAAAAGGATATTAATTACGTAAGGATCCCGAGGAGGTAGGGCAGGAAACTCACTCTTACGTAATATTTTAGAAGTTGAGATCGATTATTAAAAATATTTCGTTCAATATTTTAAGTGTTATTGGTTGATTCGTTGTTAACTGATTTATGTTTGCACACTGTAATATAATCTGAAAACTTACTTTTAATGATAATAGTAATATCCCAAAGACTAGATAGTTATCTAACAATAATATAAATATATTCTATATCTGATAGCAATGAAAGAGAAAGAAAC
Organism: Actias luna; assembly: GCA_039707435.1. NCBI lineage: Eukaryota > Metazoa > Arthropoda > Insecta > Lepidoptera > Saturniidae > Actias > Actias luna. Next base: position 5,864,566 of record JAZHAC010000002.1, on the reverse strand, counting down.
CTATATTGTCTGCTAAATAATAATAAAAAAGTTTTACGTCAAAGTATGGGTTTTAGATGTAAGTAATTCTGTTCTAATAACGTTTTATTATTCACAAAAATAAGATTGAATCTTATGTAAGAAGTAAGGGGGGGGGAGTGGTTTGTGAAATTTTACATGGTTACATGGTAAATAAGAAATGGTTTATATCAGTACGTTAATCATAGAGAAAAAACAAAGGTAAGATGTATTTAATACATTTTTCTTGTATCTCGTTTCACGCGAAGCTTTTGCCATTTTCACAAACACCGCAACGATGTGGCGCTCCACCGAGCGCCATATCCGCGTCACGCGTAATGCATTCGTTTGTTTCAACATCCTGTTAGTAATTTACTATTGTGTTTTTGATCTACGTCTGCACGTCTATGTATAGATATACGTTTACCCAGTGTCTTATCGTATCTTCATTAACGAAGTTTAGTTCACTGGAATCAATTTGTTAATATACTCTATTTATCACTCATTAATTAGGTTAAATTTTAATTGTATTATATTTAATGTAAGTTGAAGCGATGACAGCTCAGTGGTAGCGTGTGGGAATGCCACGCTATGGGACGTGAGTTCGAATCCAACCACCTTCAATGAGCTTGAGCTTTCGGCGAAGGAAAATATCGCGAGGAAACAATAGCATGCTGGAAGGGCTTTTTCTAATGCACGCCTGTCTAGTTACCACCCTCACGTTGAAAATATGCCGCCAATTACCATTAGGTGTATTCCGGCAGTGGTACTTGTGAGCCAGTCCCTTCTATAAAGGTGCGTACCTACGATTCCTATAGTGTTGTGAGTATCCTTGGGCGGCAGTGATCACTTACCATCAGGAGACGCGTCTACTCATTTGCCCCTTATTCTATAAAAAAATATGTAACGATGGGCGCGAGTTCGAAACTGCGTAATGAGCTTGAGCTGTCGATGAAAGAGAACATTGTAATTAAACTATAATGGTACGGCGCGTTCTAATGTCCGCCTGCTAGCTAAGTTAAAAATCTATGAGGTGTTCCGGTATTTTTACTTAAGAGCCAGAGCTTATCTGCCATTTTTGGCCTCCTCGTCACTTGAAGTCACGTAAGATTGGGGCCAAAAGCTAAACCTAAAAAGTTGAAAAAATTAACTATTATTTATCCGGATAATTAATATTTTTTTTAAATAAGTAACTTTAATAATATTTGTTTTCGAATTGGATTTATACGCTGACGTAAAATAGAAATGTGAAAATGTAAATATATTCCGAAGGGAAGCCAATCCAATAAAAATGTCATTAAAAGCTCGCTCATTAATGAATAAGTATATCAAAGGGTATTTTGATGTGGATGTATTTATTTTTATGATACTTCGTCACTGCTACATAACTAAGAAAGAATTGGATAATAATTTCATATCAGAAAACAAATAGTATATGTTTAACAGGCGTATTATGGAACTCTGTAACCATATCCTAAACTATCGGATATCCGAAATAAATGAATGTTCCAAACAGTCACCGTATCCGATATAAATGTTTTCGAATCTTTTGTCTACTGACACTTGACACACGAAACACTAAAATTGGCTTAAAGTTTTAGTAGTAATGATTCTAAATAAAATTAATATTGCTCTCATACAAATACTACATAAAATCTATTTTATTTCTAAACATAATATTTTAAAAAATGTAACTCATAATTGGAAGTTCTTTTCTATTTTCATAAGATCTATTATGTATTTATGCATATTCATATGAATATCCATATTCAAAATGTTATGTATGTAATATGTATTATATATAATATTCTATGAGTCAGATAACAACACATTTTATTGGATGCTAATAAGCCAGTTCACTCTATTATACTATTCTAGCATGGTCTGAATATTACAGTATGTAGATAGTATTATTATAATACTTATTATAATCTAAATCCTTTTTAAAGCGATGATAGCTCAGTTAGTATAGTGTATGGACGCTGCGTTAACGGACGTGAGTTCGAATCCACCTCCAACGAGCTCAAGTTTTCGGTGAAGGAAAATATTGTAATATAAACCATAGCATGACGGTACCGCCTAGCTAGGTAAAGTTGAAAATTTGTCGCCATATACCTATAGGTGTGTCCCGGCAGTTGCACTTTGGAGCTAGTCCCTCCAATAGGGATATATAGCCACTATCTTGGGTCACATCGTCACTAAACAGCAGGAGAGTTTGTGGCCAAAACGATAAACCTTAACAATAAAAAAATGTATATCACAGATTTATAGAAAGCCGTATTCAGTTCAAGAAGTGCTTTAATACAAAACTGGTCTATATTACAGACTTGAAACTCTTACATAACTACCCTACTGTACAATATATACTTATACATAAACGCACACGGTTTATTGTTATTTTTAAGTTTAAAATGTCTTATTTCGTAATTGATGATTAGCAATTACATTTTAATGTTTTCAAATTACCATGAATGAATAAAATATACACATTTCATATATTGTCGGCTGCACAATATACAATTTCCTTGAATATAAACTTACGGTTACAATGGTCAAACAACCACATCATGAATAAGGGAAAAATTATATCCATGGTTGACTAAACTTCATTTCATAAATATGTATCGTGCCAAAAGAAATATGATAAATATGTATTTTGTATACAACGAGTAATTTCATTGTATTTCATAATATAACTAGAGCATATACTTATAAAATAATATCTTATCATAGTGTTTATATAATGATCTAACTTATTTTACAACAACTAAAAAAAATCTTTAAAAAAATTTTTCTTGAAAATTAACAAATGTTTTGGTGTAATCATTGTTTAGGCTATTTCCGTAGAAACAAGGCAAAGTGATGATAAACATAGTACAATATAAAACATCTACGATAATTGGGAATTAAGGAATTGTGTGTCGTCGGTTTTATGTGAACCTACAATCGCCTTTTTGTATCTCTAATTTGTACTGATTTCGAAACAACCACCATTCTCCTGCCGTAGACTAGAAATGTAAAAGCTGTCCCTGTTCTCTGGCAACTCTAGGGATTGTATTGTCGTTGTGGTACTTTTCAATGAATAGTTTGACGTTGCTTGCCACACGATTGTCTCGATTTGACCTGAACCCGGGTATTGCGTCTATGCATTGTGGAGAAAAAAGCGGATAAACACATTTTTACCCCACGTCATAAAAAAGGGATTATTGATGTGAAATATCAAATACGGCGAATTAGACCTCTGTTGATCTGGCGACGCGTCGCTATACCATACGTCACCATTTTGTGATAGTATATGTAAAGAAGTGGTTAAGGCGATGATAGCTCAGTGGTAGTGTGCACGACTTCGCGTCAAAGGACGTGGGTTCGAACCTAAGCACCTACAATGAGCTTGAGCTTTCGGTGAAGGAAAACATCGTGAGGAAACCATAGCATGGTGGTAGGGCTTTTTCTGATGCCCGCCTGGCTAGCTACCACCCTCTAGTTGTGAAACTGCCGCCAAATACCAATAGGTGTGTTCCGGCAGCAGCACTTGAGAGCCAGTTCCGAGGTGAGCGTATTCCTTCCTTAAAAGGCCGGCAACGCACTTGCGAGCTCTCCGGTGTTGCAGGTGTTTATGGGCGGCGGTGATCACTTTCCATCAGGTGAGCCTCCTGCTCGGTTGCCACCTATTCCATAAAAAAAAAAAAATGAGAAGAATTAAGTTGACTCCACTGAATTTGTGTATTAAATTGATATAAATGTATATTAAATAAGTTATCATTATCATCATGTACTGTTCCCAAGTAATTTGTGGTCGGCACAGTACGTTTTCTTCTTCCACAGAACTCTATCAGCCGTCATTTCGTAGAATAAAATTGCGAAGTTTCACATCTACCAAAGGCTCACTTTTTTACCATGTGTATGGAGGTCGCGGCCCAGTCAGGTACAGATGTATAGCACCTTGCTTAATTACTGGATATACTGTCTCGGAACGCGAAACTACTAAACTTGCTTCTACCATATACGTTACATCTGTTGTATGGTAGTTGAGACTACCAGAGGACTAAGAGAGAGTCGGCATGCCATATCACCACGTAAATTAATATATTACCTTATAAATACGAATTCTACAATGATAATAGCATATAATTAAAATGATTAAGCGTAATATCATTTTCTGGCTGCCAATTAAATATATAAACTAATTAGTTTCTGTCTAAACTAAGTCTAACGTTAAATTAATTAGGTATCTGTCTGTAACTACGACATGATTATTATTATAGAAATAAGTGGAAATTAAATTCTTGGAATTTAGGAAAATATATGTTATAAGATTAGTTTAGTATTATGCTATCTCAAACGATATTCTACATAATTTTTTCATAGCGCATTGAAGTAAAAATAATTTACTGATAATGAACTTAAACAACTTTAAACTATACAGTTAACAGCATAACGCGTAATGGCTGTATTACATTCCTACACTACACTTAGTATATTCTGAGATAAAATTGATGTCACTGGAATTGAGTCCTACAATAGATCGGGGGGTTTGGCTAAGGGAAATATCGCGATGAAACATATTGGTAGTGAATTTGCTATCGCCTGTACATACTTAAAAGTAAACTCCAGTAATTTTTGAAACGTTGGTATCGTGTATGGACGACATGCCAATGCACTTTCCATCCAGCTGAAATTTTTACTAAATGTATGTCCAGAATATAAAAATATTTAAGCCACTTAATTAAATATTTGTTAGTATTTTCTATTATTATTTCACTTCTACATGTTTTTTTTTATACTTAAGGTTTAGCGATATGGCCATAACCTCACCTGATTTCAAATGATGATACGGCCCAAGTTGGTAGACACGCTTAACTTGTGGAGGGACTGGCTCTCACGTGCAACCGCCGGAACACGGCTATTTGTATTTGGCGGCAGATTTTCAACTTGAGGGTTGTTGCTAGCCAAGCGGGCATTAGAAAAAGCCCTACCAGCATGCTATGGTTTCCTCACAATGTTTTCCTTTATCGAAAGCTCATTGTAGGTGGTTGGATTCGAACTCACGTCCCTTGACGCGAAGTCGTACACACTACCACTGAGCTATCATCGTTTCATGTAGCTAATAATATACAATTACAAATAAAGAAGTTATTTAATTGTTATTATGTTAAAATTGTATTAAATAATATATAAATATTAAATATAAAACACATTTAATATCCTATTCTGGGGCTCTTCGGAAATAAAAGGTCGGTTGATCTTGATAATCAGGATCTTTCCGGGAATAGTCCCGACGGAGACCAGAGGCGTTGTTATGTTGGGATTCCGCCTTTTAGATTAACATCCGTCGTTTTGTCGTTGTGGGATTGTGAGGATTTATAATCCATTATGTTTAAAAGCGTCAAGATTATATTAAAAATATACAGCCCATGTTGTTCAAGTTATCCGATATTAGTAACAACTAATTGATTAAAAATTATATTTTTAGCGTCTGCAAAAACTAGTGGTCCGAAATCGATAGTCATGCATTAAATTTTTAAGTTAAAGTGATTAAAAACCCTATAAGTATTTCATATACCTATGTACATATATATTTTTTATCTTGGTGATTGGTAATAGGTATTTAATAATTGTTTTGTAGCGTGCTCTACTCGAAGGTAACGCTTGATCACAATGTATTTATGACATTGGCAATACTTTCAATATATATACATGGAGTATTTTTTTGTATTTGTAGTATATCTAAGCTTTTTGCACTCTTATACCATATCTCATACTTCCTCGTGCTTACAATATACTTAAAAGAGGAATAATATTTTTTCTTAACATATATTAATAATACACAGATATATATTTGTAAATAAACATATTCTGCCACACACTAATTGAAATATAGCGAACAATAAATCTGTGAATTTTTAATTATTTCTACAATACTTTTCTGAGTACAAAATAAGTTACTTAATTTTTTTATTGTAGTATTGACGGTGGAGGTAAAGAATACTAATTTGAATTGGATTTGAATTATGGTTAATTCTAGAAAAAAATAATACGGCTTGTATATATAAGTATTACATGAAGTAAAATAAGTAATATGATATTAGTAAAATATAAAAGTGTCGAATAAACTTTCTGTTTTAATTTTTTCTAAATATATCAAGTGACATCGTAGCGGAGTGTTTGATAAGATATATAGTTATCAAATTTGTGACAATATTTATATATATATACTATATATATAATTTAATTTTATGTACCAAATGTATTTGTAGTTCTCCGTTTAATTTTGTACTACTGAAATAGTCATTTCCACTTTTGTTTCCTTTTTGATAATTACTCTTTCTTCTTATTTTATGCACGATTTACTTAATATTTTTAACCTACGAAATCGATATAACTTATTTCTACACTGAAATAGCAACAACTTCAACATCGAATAATGAATCAAAATGTAATTTCGATCACATTAAAGATTATAAATGTTCAAGGAAATGAGAAAATATATATCACTGATTGCGGTGCTGAATGTGTTATAATATATGGTGCGGGGGTGGTTACACGGTTAGGTTTAACATTAGATATAACTATTTTGAGCCTGTTGCCTTTATTTTTTATTTATTATGTTAACTGCCTATGTCTACAATTTTGCCACCGTCAAGTGTGAAGGACTTTATAAACACAAAGTAACAACCAAACTCTGGAATAGAACCCACACCACTTCGGCGTAGCGGTTGCAGCGGGGCACCTGCTTCAATTGTTAGGCCAACCGTGCAATATGCCAAATGTTCTTTTGTCGGTTCTACATATGTGGTCTTTTGGATTACTTAGACACTTTTCGTCTTCCATACGTACAAGTGATTTTTTTGCAGCTAAGTCGAGCTCTTTTCATAAACGAAACTTTTTCAGTATATTCTATGAAGAATTATAAACATAACATTCCTAGTATATTTAGTAAATTGATCAAAATATATATTTTGTCACATTTCAGTAAAGAAAAAATAAGAAATTATCATTTTTCTTTTACACTACATTTTGGCCTCGATAACTACCTAGATACATTATTTAGAATATTATCATTATAATACCTTCCAATGAACATACTGTGCGCAAATACAATTTATAGAATATGAAACTAAAGATATGGTATATTAAAGGAACGTGAAAACGTCCATTGAGATCTGATAGTAAGGTTTAAATCAAGGTCTATTATTCCTATTTATAATGTATACCTCGTACTGTTATTTCTGTACAAACAATATCATTTTGTTCAAAAATATGTTAATATCTTGTATACAAATACATGAGTAATTTACTAGAAAAGGGGATATAAACAAATAGAAAAGAAAGATCTTTAAACCCGATCAATATCCCGACTAAATGTATTGCAAAAAATACTACCACTATCTTCTTGTCAATAACATGTAAAAGTGTCACTGAAGCTTACGCTTACTTCTTTTCGTGTCAGAAACAGATTGTTTAAATAAAGCATCGCATAGTGAATTCGCAATGGTGCGAGCATCATATTGGATCGGAATAAACTGTTGATATAACCCGTTTGGTTTCAGTTAGAAAATTTAAATGAAATGACAAATAAATGTAAACATATTACAAGCACGCTGTTTGTGTTCAAATAGTCTGCGTCGATGCTACACCTGGTCGCTTAATCTCAGTTGTAAATAGAAATGAAATAAAGTGATTAGCTGTAATTTTTCACATGTTAAAAATGGTTTTGCTGGGCTGATGCAACCCTTAGAAAATTCGTCTTGTACGTCATTATACTTTTGTTCAAGACTTGATTAAAGTTAACGTTTGTGGAGAGATAAAACAAACTACATCGTTTTACGGTTTCGGGTGTTTTTCGCCTTTCGTGTTTCTCAGATACGCGTAGCAGTATGAGTTTATGGGCCATTTATGCTTTTATAGGCTTTCAACACTTCCTGAGTCCTTGGGTCTCGTACGTCCTGCTGGTTTGTGCAAATAGTACAACATGTTCATAGTAAACAAACTTATAAAACACCATTTGCTGGGTTGCAAGATATAATAATTGTATTAAATTAAATTGGGACTACCATATACCAGGTTTATTCCTTTTTATAGTTAAATGTTTAGCGTTATGGGCACGATCTGACCTGATGTTAAGTGACGATGTGGCCCAAGATGGTGGACCCGCTAAACCTAATAGAGGAACTGGCTCTCAAGTGCAACTGCCGGAACACGCCTATAGGTATTTGGCGGCATATTTTCAACATGCCATAATGCTATGATTTCATCACGATATTTTTCTTCAGCGTGAGTTCAAGCTTATTTTTTTTATATTGTCAAGGTTTAGCGTTATGGCCATAATCTCACCTGATCTTAAGTGAAGATACGTCCCAAGTCGGTAGACAAGCTAAACCTGTGGAGAGACTGGCTCTCAAGTGCAGCTGCCGGAACACACCTATTGTTATTAGGCGGTAGATTCTCAACTTGAGGGTGGTTGCTAGACAGGCGGGTATTAGAAAAAGCCCTACCACCTTGCTATGGTTTCCTCATGGTGTTTTCCTTCACCGAAAGCTCAAGCTCATTGTAGGTAGTTTTATTTCGAACTCACGTCCCTTGACGCGAAGTCGTACACACTACCACTGAGCTATCACGGTTTTAACTACTTATCTACCATAGCGGTACAGCTTGTGTGCGTGTTTCGGAAATAGCCAATGTATTCCTAACAATTGAACTAGGTAGAAAGTATCTATATCCATATCGGTTGCGACCATCACTTCCAGTGTATCAAAGTAAAAAATTGAAGCAAATAAAGATTTCCCTCAAAGAATCCCTGCAATGAACCTGAGCTTTCAATAAACAAAAATATTGCGATGTAACCATAGGCAAAGTGGTAAAGCTTTTTCTAAAACCCATCCTGCTAAGTACCGCACTCAAGTTGAAATTCTGCCAGTAAATACCTTTAGTTGTGTTTCTGAAATGGAGATAAATCTTTCACTGTAATTCAGTTTTGTTTTGTCATATTTCGGTATCAACCAGTATATACACAGCTGATTAGAAGTTTGCGAACAGGCATGTCACACCAGACTGGCGGTGGATTGCTGAACTTTCCTTATTTTTGACTGATTAACCATATGAAAATGTGTAGCGACTTTGTATAAAATAATCTACATTAGTTACACTTTTATAGGGAAATCGATTAAAGGCTGTCTTTTATTCAAATAATGTTTATACTTTACTATATCGACCTTATTTAGAAAATCGTAAGCGCTAAAAATTAAAAAATTTTTTTTTTATTATAACACCCTTAACATTATATTTGTAAGTTAGAAGTACTATGTTAGTAGCCACTATTTAAATAGATCAGTGATTTCATATACGAAAAGTCATAATTTTTATAACGGTATCATAAATAATTTTTAATTAGGAATAAAAAAACCATACTTTTGTAAAAATTGCAATTGTTGCTTACGATATATTCCCTGTAAAGGCTCGATATTATATATATATATATGCTTGTATATTTTCAGAAGCTCGGTAAAGTAACAACCGGATTACTCTAGCGATGATTCGACCTATCGCTAAGCGTGTGGTCTAATTTCGATACGCATTTAATAGAATATACAAACAATTTACCACAAATTGTAAATCAATTCAAATAAAAATATCTTCAATATTAATTACCTATTGACTAAAAATTCTTTCACAACGTATATATCTACTAATTACGGATTTGGCTTTGTTATATTAATGAATCTACTTTAAATAATAATAGTAATTATATTCATTCAATATAATTATCATTCAAAAAGCCGTTCATAAGAAGGAAATTCGTGCAAGCACATATATGTTTTATGAAAGCAAAGGTAATTCAACTTCAATTTCTTCGCATTTGCCTCATGTAAATATGTTCCTTTTTCGTGCTTTGTTTTGTTTTCGCTTTTCAAATCTACTTTGGTCTCAAAGAACATAAACGTTTATTGGGTCTAAGGCGGTGACTAAATATAGCGAAAAAGGTTTGTATGTAAAAATAAGGTGTGGAGTATTTTATGTTGTTTTTATTTGACACATGATTTTGTTTTGTAACTCGTTATTATTAATTATGGGATATTTATTTATCTATGAACTTACCTTCAATCTTTACCATTACTTTCTTTACTAATATTATAAATAAAAAAGTGAGTTCGTTTGTTTGTTTTTTTTTTTGTGACGCTTTCACTCCTAAACCGCAGAATCGATTACTATGAATTTTGGTGTACAAATGGATAGGATCTTGGAAACGATTATAGGTTTTTTTTTCTCGCGAAATATTTATTGAAAATTGGGTAACAAGATGGATGAACTTATGGATGAACTATGTAACTTTTTATTGCGTCATCCGATTTGTTTGACAAAATCAATATTACCACTAGCAAAGCCGTGGTTACAGTGTAGTATATGGGAGTAATCGCCCTTAAGTTTCAGTTTACACTCAGCTCTTCAGTAGTCAAGTAGTTTGCTCATAATAATATTCACTATTTATTATTCGATGTTTTATTTATCCGTTTGTTTAACGCCAGAAATAGGCTGACAAAAATAGTAAATTGTTTACACAAGTTCTTTTATTAACCCTACGAAGAAGCGCCTTGGTTCTTAATCAGGGTTACGACTCTCTCCGGCGCGATAATTACAGTTAAAATAGAATATTGTATCGAGAGATAGATATAAATATTATTAACGGTTTGTTAGTATGTATAGTATAGTTTATCGTCCTACGTTGCAACCTATAGATAACTAGTTGATGCTTTCGACTTTGTTTCCATTTTTTATAGTTAAGGTTCAGCGTTATGGTTACAATTTCACCCGATGTGGCTTAAGATGGTGGAAACGCTAAACTAAGTAGAGGGGCTGGGGCTGACTCTCGAGTGCAGTTGCCAGAACACACATATAAGTATTTCGTGGCAGATTTGTCAGCTTGAGGGTGTTAGCTAGTCAGGCGGATATTAGAAAAAAGCTCTACCACAATGCTATGATTTCATCGTGATATTTTTCTTCACTGAAAGCTCAAGTTCATTTAGGTAGATTCGAGCCAACGTCCCTTAACACCGCGTACGTAAATACTACTGAATTATCATCGCTTCAAAATTGTACGTGATTATAAAATCGGTTGTTAGTAGATATATCTATATTGAGAAAGAAATATCCATGCCAAATTTTAGGTCGAGGTCGGGCAGTTTTCTATTATTTTTCATAATTTTCACTAACTTTGTAGGGAGTGTTGATTATAGGATTGGCGTAGTGATTTAAATGATCCCCTCGTTAAAGAACCCATTATTTATGTGGTTTACAAACACTTTTTTATGTCTGGATACAAGTCGTTCCGTTAGTTATTTTTATGTAAAAATTTCCTCTATACAGGGCTTGATCCTTGGTTTGGTTTTATTAAAATAATTACAGTATGTACGCATTATTTAGTTCTTCACACATTAATAATCTCTATATACAAATAGGAAAAAATAATTTAGTTCAGTACCTTTTCTTTTCTGTCTGTTGACATTTTTTTTATTTACACAGCTGCGAGCATATCACGAGCTTGACTGTTACCAATATTTGAAAGCAAATTGTTTTAGATAGTTAAGACAAAACATTTTAGTACCCATGTGGCTATAATTAACGATATTCATACCAAATTTCATAATAGGTATATTTATATCGTGTTCACGTAATGAGCACTTCGCAGGAGTTCCCAAAGGAGCCGGAATGAATGTGAGTGGTCGTTACCTTAATCGCTAAAGATTTCAAAGTGCCTCTTCGTGAAATGCGATTCTACTATATTTCTAAAGGAAAATATTTCATGGGTATATTTTATATGAGTCTAATATAAAATATAGTTTATAGGATTAAGATTATGATGACAATCTCATCTGATCTTAGGTGACAATGTGGTCTAAGATGTTGGACACACTAAATCTAGTAGAGCAACTATCGGTACACACCTATAGGTATTTAGGGGCAGAGTTTCAACTTAAGGTTAGTAGTCGGTCAGGTCGTCATAAGAAAATGCCATACCACCAAGCTATGTTTTCTTGTACCGAAAGCTTTGTACTCATTGCAGGAATTCGAACTCTTGTCCATGCGCTATTCGTAAACACTACCATCCTTGCTTTTACAATAGCACGGGCGAGTGACGGTCGGTATTGCACTAGAATTTACGGACAGTAGAATCCAAAAGAAACGACGACCACCGAGAGATACGAAATTCGACGTCGGTTATCACTGTCGTACGATCTCCAAGTCGAGCCTATTACCACGTTCACGGTGGTTATTATTTATTTGGGTACAGATATTTGCCAATCCATTTGATGAGTACAGAATTATATTATACTCTATAGTCGCGGAGTGCGAGACGAGTAAATACCTAATATTATTCTTAGTGTAATATAGGTCAGCCATCTATAGTCGAAAGTTAAATGTAGCTTTTATGCAAACGAGCAAGCGGGTTACCTGATGGTAAGTGATCATCGCGGCCGGCCTTTTAAGTAAGAATAAGCTCTTTTCTTGAAGGTCCCCAAGTCATATTGGTCTGGAAACATCGTCTATGCAAGTTGGTTCCACAAGATAATAGTGCGAGTAAAAGAAATTCCGCGCAAAACGTACCGTTGTGGGTCCTTTTAAAGTTATTTTTCTTAACTTAGAATGTCTAATTATTATCCATGTGCATGGTATTTATTTCATAAAATACTAAATAAATAAAAGTCCAGATTAGACTGAAAACGTATTTCAAAGTTTTTGGTAAAGAGCACTTTGACAGTAAGAGTGCGTTAAACGTTTCCGCAAATAACACAACATGACTTGGGCTATCATCTGATGGCAGTTAAGCGAACTCGTTAAACTTGTTAGATATCTAATAAGGAAGAGTATGTTTGTGTACATCTCAAAGATTTTCCGGGTCGATAGTTCTATGACAAAGAGATAAGGTTTTCATTCATTTGAGTATTTATGGATTAACCTGTAACACAAAGATTTGGTTTTGCTTGCGAATCAAGGACGTTATAAAATGCTGTCAATATTCATTATTATACATTATCTATTCTCTTCGGCTTTTTAACCGATTTTTCCTTTTTTGTTTAGTAGATTGTGATGAGACTTAGTGTTGTCAATAAAAAAAAGGGTAACGAATTTCTCTGTTAACTAATTAAAGGCAAAATACTTTAAGCCTCGTCTGTTTTTATATATTTTCCTTAGTTCCTATTTATAAGCTCAGGGTTATAAACAAAAAGGATTTGAAAACAAGATTTCTTTCAGCTTAATAAGAATCTTTTGAAGGGATGATAGCTCACTGGTAGCGTGTACGACTTCGCGTCAAGCGACGTGAGTTCGAATCCAACCACCTACAATGAGCTTAAGCTTTCGGTGAAGGAAAACATTGTGAGGAAACCATAGCATGGTGGTAGGGCTTTTTCTAAAGTCCGCCTAGCTAGCAACCACCCACAAGTTGAGAATCTACTGCCTAATAACAATAGGTGTGTTCCAGCAGCTGCACTTGAGAGTCAGTTTCTCCACAGGTTTAGCATGTCTACCAATTTGGGCCATATCATCACTTAAGATCAGGTAAGATTAGGGCCATAACGCTAAACCTTAACTATAGACTTCAATTTTTAATATTGATTTTGGTCGAAATTTGTCCATCGCGCGAACATTATTAGTACAAATAAATTATTTTAGACGTCGTTGATCACGCCATAACTAGTTAGTATAGACACAATTAAAAGTTTAATAAAAGTATACCAATACGCGGAAGCGGTGCAGCAATATATATACACATACAAGATCTCACTCACAAATATGGGTGACCCAGATTTATATAGAAAATAACTTGAAAACATAATGAGTATTTTAATAAGCAGCCCTGAAAGTCTCTCAAATAAGTAATCCCTTAAGTCAAATAAGTATTAAATCTTCCGACAAGTGACGTAGTCCTTTTGATGACTCAAGCCTTAAATTAGGTTTGTTTAAGCTTCCTCATTTAGTAGCTTCGATGAAGAAAGCACGTTAATATGAAGACTCTCCTCTTTATTAAGAAAATAAAGTTGTTTTGATGGCTGCTAAATAACTGTCTCTAGCGCAGGCGCTATTGTGTGGTTAACAAACATTTAAACACAATATTCCTTAATGTTTTTATAATATTATGAAATAACAAACAGACATGTTTGTATGTTTATTGTTTATAATAGTCTAATAATATATATGATAAACTTTAAAATAATCGTAGTTATAAATAAGAACTTAGTAGGACTCATATGACAGCGTGTTTCCAATGATAACGTATCAGAACGCAATAATGCAGTCAAAATTTATGACGAGGCACTCTTGGTTTTCTAGGAAAATAAATAGTTAATCCTGCGTGGAAAGATTTTAAAAATATGTTTTACTTCTTTTGTTAGTGAAAATGCATGGTTATTAGTTAACGTTTTCAAATAGATATCTTAATTCGTATCATCGATATATTACAAAGTTGTGTTTATAGTGTATTTTAATTAAGTTCTGTATATCTTTTTTTGATAGGAAACTAAATCTCATATCATTATTTCATATCAGAAAAGCAAATTTTTCGAACCATTATCGCCTCTAGCATCTAATAAATGTATTAAATATGAAAGATTTTATATAAGATTACTAACCTTAAAATACCATTCTATTCAGCTGAAAATATTTCTGTTCAATCAGCAAATATATTTAATAAGATTCAAATGTTCATAACAGTTATAACTAACAGTACTATTTAATTTAGATTGTATATAACTAGATTATGCTATTTATATTTGTTTGGGCTGAATAAATAAAGTATGCCAATAAATAATTAGCTGCATAATCATCATTTTATACGTAAGTAATCTTTATTATTTTAATCAAAACAGTAATCGTCTTGGAAATGTTGCTTCATTAAATTAAATTGTTCCTTTGATGTTGTGATCAAGAGTGGATTTCCCGAAGCGTTGCGGTTATTATAAAGATTTCGTTCAACCCCATTAAACTTATTTTCCGAACGTGTATGCTTGGTTTAGTACGGGAAGTCTAAGTGGGAAAATCTACGCTTTACACATTAATTTTTATAGTGTACTAGCTTTTACCTGCGGCTTCGCTCGCAATAATATTGATTTTGGCAAACAAATCGGATGATACAATAAAAAGTTTCATACAATCATTACTCTATACCCCATTTCTAACAAGTTTTTCACGAGAAAAAGTAAGTAAGTAGGCTAAGTAAAATTAAGTAAAAAAGTAGTCTCTATACCTAAATTCATCACAATCTATTCAGTGGTTTAGGTGTGAAGCATAACAAATAAATTCACTTTCGCATTTGTAATATTAGTAAAAATTTATTGTATGTTGTTTTGATATAGTTCTGAGCTTAATTTGTATATATTTTATAATAGTTTTGACAATTTTCTCATATGTGAAAATTTAAATTTCAAATTATTCTCATAAAAGTTTTCTTAAGCTATTATTTTCTTTTGAATTTATTTGTAACTCTATTAGAATATTTATTACGCAACACAGTATATTAACATCTTTGTTAAAGGTTGACGGGCCATGCGTCTAGAAACAGAGTTAGATGATAACACAAAAGTTAGTTTTCAGTTTGTGTACAGGAGGTACACCTTTGGAAATAAAAGTAACGGTTTTCTTTTATCTCTAAGGACTGTAATTCAATATAAACATATGTTTCCGGGATTTATTCTTATTTTAATTGACTTTATGTAAATACAACATTCGTGGTTAGAGGTAAAGTCATTAATGTATGTTTAGCGTTAGTTGTACTTCTATATCGTAAAATTTATTCTAAAATTAGAAGTGAAGGAAACCAATCGAGTTTGTTTGTCAGAACATCAACAATCGATCAATATGATTTATTTAATAACTCAAACTTGGTTAACACAATTGATTTACCAACGGTAGGATTAATCTTAAAGTGAATACGTATTTTACGAGCCTTGTCAATTTATAGTTCATATTGACGTAACATTAATAGTACTTTATATAATTCAAAATAATAAAAAAAGAAAATATAAATTTGCAGTATCTATTTTATGATATCAAAATACCATCTAAAAGCTTTTTACTGTATGTATATGAAAGTATTTACAGTAATTTAACTCAAAACAACAATTGTTAAAATACATATCTGCCTGTTTGTTCCTGTTTATAATTTCCGAAACGGTTAAACCGATTTTGATGAGACTTTCGCTGGCAGGTAGCTAATGGTTAGAGTAACTCTTGTAACATATTGGCTATATGTTATGTAGGTATCTTCTTGCCCTGTTCTCAAGTTATTCGGGGTCGACGCAATACGCTTTGTTACTCCATAAATCTCTATCAGCCGCCTTCCCTTCATTCATTCCCTTTTCTTCTATTTCATTCCTCACTCGAGTGAAAACAGGAATCCCTCTTCTCTTTAGTCTTTCTCTTCGTTTTCATCCTTTACCATGTATATACATTATATTTCTATCTCCGTGCGTTTTGTCTCTTTACATTGAGTAACTGTGCCTACTTTTATTTCAAGTCTTCGCAAACGAAGCATATAGCTAGTTGTTAATATAATACTGTTGAAAATCTGTCACCAAATACCTTAATAACCTTAGCATCTTAACTTAGCATCTTGAGCCACATCGTCACTATATCAGATCATTAAACCTATAATTATTAAAAAAAAAACAACTTTTATTTATTATTGTGCCTGCCTGTAATTTCGCCAATGTCAAATGAGAGGCATACATTTATAAACATGGCCAACACAAATGATAACCAACCTCAACGAAATTATTTGTATAGAAAAGGCATAATCCTTCTGTGCTGGATTTCAACCCGCAACACTTCGACGGTAGGTTTACGGTTGCGGTGACAGCTCTAATCGCTATTTCGTGCAGTCTATTTTGAGTGTGTCTGTTTGTGATCATGTATTCTATGTATTCATGAGTTCATTCTAAACAAGTTGACTGATGAAGATTATTTTCACGTAATATATTTATCCTATTATAAAGATGGTTCATAGATGTTTTTCTAATCTATCACAATAAGTAACGCTCTGGTCAAGAACGTATCAAAAATGGCAAGAAAACTTGTTTTCTTGAACTTGAACTTGAACTTGAAAAACAGGGCAACTTGTTATAAATTCAACATTTTCTGTCATATAGGTTGCACATCAGTTGGCGCCACTGTGCAATGACTTTGCTTTTTACATTTTTCTAATAAAACAAGTGATATTTTATTATCGAGTAATCTTTCAGTTTTTTAATGTGATCAAAAGCTTACACAACTAATATAAAAATAAATAATGACACTTATGTTGTTCTTGAATTTCAAAAACACAACTATAGGTTGGGTTCTTAGGTGGTCTACCAAATTTAATATATTATCAGTTTAAAAATAAACGGAAAGCATGAAAAGATCCTGTACTTTGAAGTTTTTCTGGAATCTATTTAAAATATTTCCGTTCCAAATAATGTAATCAGGATCAATGAAGACCTTTTAAAATGGATTTCCAACGATAAAACTCAATCAACCAAATTAATGTGATGTTGTTTTATGGGTTTAATTTTTATTTTATTTTATGGGTAACTCCAGTCAGAGGGTGTCTTGAGAGTAATGCCGCCAGCTATATAAGTTATTTCACAAAGACTAATCGAGAGGAAAAGTCGCTAATAATCAGTAATAAGTTGATAAATTAAGTACATTAGAGCTCATACATAATAGGTATTTGCCATTTCGAAGCAAATATTTGCTATTACTGCTTTTGTAAAATACGTAATAAGGGGGCCGGATTCTTACTGGCTAAACCCCTGAGCCCACATCACGCGGTTTTGGATACCGCCTTAAGATCACTAACAACGTAACAACATTCAACGTCACTCAGGGCGGTCCTTACGCTCTGTAATCATAATATTATAGTCCATTTACAGGTAAAATAATTTGGTAACTATTGCTTGTTATAAATAAATAAGTTTATGGTATATCAAATCAAATCTAAAAATCTTTATTCAATTTAGGCCCTAAGAAGGCGCTTATGAAAAATTACTACCGGTTCGGAAAGTAACGCAGTCATCGAGAAGAACCGGCAAGAAACTCGTTCTGCGTCTTTTTTTTAAGTCTTATTCTTATGCTTATAAACAATAATTTAATGTGTTAGAGTAGTTATTAGCGGATGTACAGAGAGGGGCGTCAATTCCAGACATCACGATCGCTTACATATTGATCCATCCTATTATAGCAACTTCAGCTGCTGTCCCTCACAGTAAAATACCATAAGACATTAAGCTATAGAAGTAAGCGAAGTAGACTAACCTAGCAGTGGCAATATCTGTCAGCTGTCGAATCTTACGAACAGCGAATGCAGCAGAACTTAACCTCCCCGCAAATTTTTTATGTGTGAACTCCATTGTAGTTTGGAATCAAGTGTGATACCCAGGAACACAATACTATCAACTAAGCCTACTAAATCCCGTTCGATTTTGACTCTAGTGTCAACCCGTGGAACATTAGGCAAGGTAAATCTGATACATTTAGTTTTGTCTGCATTTTGCAGTAAATTATTTAATGCAAGCCAATCAGAAATTTTATTTGAAGTATTATTTACATACCTAATCTCTGAATCTGTCCTTTTCACTTTCAATATAAGTGAAGTATCGTCGGCAAAAAGAACCATGTCAGCGCAGTTGTGAACCATTAGCGGTAGATCATTTATATATACCTGGAACAAAAACGGCCCTAAGTTGGAGCCCTGCGGTATTTACCAATTTGTGCTAAGCTTCCCGCAGAGTTTAGATATATTCGAGTTTTATGGTATGTATGTGCAAATGTCACAGAAACAAGATCAATTCAATCAATAGCCTAACCTCTTTAGTAAACTGCGCCTTTCAACTAGACCCTGCAACTAGCAATAATAATAATATTTATAGGTAATATAGAAATAACTTGTAGAGGGAGTATATAGCAGTAAGGTGGTTGCTGTAGTAGTGTTTGCTGGATTAGGTTAAGTTGGACTTGTGATAACAAAAAGACCCTTTTATTATAAGTTGGGAGTATAATATATTGAGGACTGTTGATAGAACGGCTAATTAAGCTAGTTAGCTGCGATACATATATACTATAATTTAGATATGTAAGAGATTTAAATTAACTCGTCACGGTATCTCAGAAACTACCAGACGCATTGACTTGAAATTTACCATGGATATTCATTTTATATCGTAAACACCCACTAAGAACGGATTTTACGATAATGCGTGGTTAACGGGAAAAAACCAGAAACTAAGTCGGGGTAATCAGCTAGGGTCTATTATGTCTATATATATAAAGAAATTGATATAATGACTCAGTAACGCAAAGCCGAAACTACTAACGGTAAAACAGGAAATATGACATTAGTATCTTTTTGTGAAATAGAGACCCACTAAGAAGCTATTTTTTTAATTAAACCATTAAGGGGATAACTAGATAACTCTAGTTATACTCTAGTTAACAAAGATTGTATAGAGGAAATATTTTATAATTGAAATAAATGAACACCTACATATTTTTGCATTTATAAAAAACTTCACCCTAGATGTGTAAAATAGTGGATAAAAATTTCATTGATATTTTTATTGAGATATAAATGTGGCTATGGTTTTCAACTCAGGAAAATTTAGAGGTTCCGGTAAACGGTCTATTATAGCATTTTACAAGCTGAAATTTGAGACTTTCTGTCAATCACAATGGTCAATGACTTTCCTTGATCGCCATACAAACGAAAGAAGACTGTATAAAAACCATATTGAAACGGAAAACTTGTACTGTCATAGCAATCGCTTAAGATGCGTGGGAAAGTTTAGTTAGATATTTATGATGAAATTACTATTGATAATAGTAATAAGAGGCAAGTTATTTGTAAAATAATTGTAGTAAAATTATATGGTTGAACCCTATCCCTTAAACTAATGTAGTCTGTAAATCAGATGCCAGGGTGTTCACTTTTATAAACCTTCATGTATTTTTTTAAGGAATATGTTTACTGCGTGGCTATGTTGAGCTTGTATGATGTGTGTACGTGCGTGCGTGCATGAACATGTGCAAGCGTGCGTGCATGAATAGGAACATGCGTGCGTGTATTGATTTGTATATCTACGTCTCGTAATAATGTTAGATAATGTGTGTATAACGGTTCTATATGGTTGAAACATCGACATAACTATTTTTAATTTACTGCTGTTTAGAAAATTCTCTGTTCTAAAGTAGATATATCTATATTTGCAGAGAACTTTTTGTAAGTTAAAAGTTAATTTTAAGTATCGTGTTAACACTTTAGTGATTATGTAGGAAATATTTCTTTTAAAAGGAGTATATGTGTGTATGGATGCATCATGTTATGAAAAACGCATTCGTTGTAATATTAGTGTAATTAAGTTTAGATTTATTTTATATAGTAATATTTTTTTTAACTCTTTATACGGGTTTCTGTTGTATAACTGTAGACTCGGCCTTGATGTGAATAATATTTTAAACGAAATACCCAAAGCGCAAACTAACCAGTCAATCAATCTTGAGTTAGTACTAAGTGGTTTCTATACCTACCAACATAGTGTATAAGTAAAGATTTCTCTAATCCAGATTTATTACTCCTCCAGCGCTCTCATAAATTACTGTGCCTACTACCTACTTGTTTTGTTTCCCGACTGCGTAGTCGTTTTGATGTCTCACTTAACAAACGTGAATACAGTTATTTCTCACAATATAATATGAAGAATTGAGGTAGGTATATAAGAAAATTCATCTCTTTGTACTTTCTATTTTAAAACGACAGTGATACCGACCCAATCATGTATTTGATATTAATTTGAAAGCTCTAATCTGTGATAATACACTTATAATAATAAGAAATAAATACGAGCGGGTTGCGAATAAGTACACAAGGATCCTTAAATTAAAAATTGTATAGATATAGATTAATAACAATTATTTAATACTTTGTAGATTATACATTTTATATACGTATTCATTTACACATATGTGTACTTATTTATAAACAAAAGTAACCAATTACAAACCCTCACTCAATTCATAAAGTACAAATAATCACTATCTACCATTAACATAAAAAGCATTAACATTAACAACCTTTCTTTTGCTATTTTCTAAAACTATGATTATTTTAAGATCATGTAAGTTATATTTAAACCTTAATAGTTACTGTTGGTTTTATTTATTTTATTACTCGAGAGCGACAGGGTCTTTTGCTTGAAAGGTAGTTGCTGAAAAAATTACCATTGAAATCTTCGTTAACGTAAATTGTATGGTAATGTATCGAGTCCTATGTTGAGAACTTATAAGCTAAACTTTTGTTTCGAGTCTCGATATCGGCTGAGTCCTAAGCCCAACAAAGCCCTAAAATCTGAAGAATCCATAAATAAAAAGTGCGCCTTGGGTTATAAGGAAACGTAAATAATCATTCATATTTTAATTTTTCTATTACTTGACCTACTCCATCATTATTGCTATTGTTATTATTTCGCATTTTACGTTTATTTATATTTGTGTATATATAACAAATAAATGTATATTCTTATTTTCTTTTCAATAAAAACTATGTTAAATTTATGCCGAAATTCTAAAGCCCAATTTATTACCGATGATATATCGTAACACAACAGTCAAGTCAACAGTCAGTCGTACAAAAGTACAACAGTCCAATTTTCTATGCTTTTCTATCTCTACTAATATTACAAATGTAAACTACATAACCGATCTTCATGAAATTTTGTACACATGTTCTTGAAGGTATTAAATGTAACATAGGAAACATTGTAACGAAAAAAAATTTTCAAAATCCAGCTACTTTAACGCCATCTAGCATTCCAGAGTATAGGTGATACGAAGTTCACCGGGTCATCTAGTATTTCTATATATATTGAAAATATTCGATATATTGAAATCCTAAAATCTACGAATACTATAGGTGCCAATGGTTCCCAAAGTGGTCTATATGCACTTTGGGAGCGTGTGGGGGGGGGGGGGTGCATTTCAAGCTCCACGGGTTAACATCAGCAAAAGATTTCGTGTCATTATAATAAATAAATAAAAAAAAATCATGGAGTACAGCCTATAATTTCATCAGTTAAAAACACATTTCAATTTGATGAATCTGTAAAAATCCACTATTCAAAAGATATGCGGGTCTAGTCTATACGGTAAACTTTGGTAAGGGGTCTAGGAGACAAAAAAGTTTGGAAAATGTGTCGCTATGACATTAACAGTGTATGATTTACGGATAGGTGGATCTTCGGTTTTTGGTGAGTGCTGAAAAAAAAAAAAAATTATTTTCATCCTCCGCAATATTCTGGACAGGCTACGAGTCGGGTGTGTTGGACTCATTGACTCCCATACTCTAAAAAGATACCACAATAACCCGTATTATCAGAGTTCACTGTCTGATTTGATAAAAAGGTTGATCTATAAAAGATATGTACGATGTAGACCTAACAAGAACATAGAGTACACTACACTTTTTCTTACACAAATTCAAGGTTTTATTTTTGTAGGAGAACCTTGATTCACATATTATCTTAGACTGACTTTATTGTGATATATCTGTACGATCTGATTAATATTTCGGTATTACCAAAACTCTAGAAATATCTTTAATTTTTTATATAGATATATCTGATATCAGAAAGAAAATCACAAAGTACAAACATATACACTTTAAATTCAACTTCAAAAGTCTCGAAGAGTGAAGATCTATTAGAGACTTATGCATACTTTACAAAATCGTAAATGGTGCCTTTGGCAGTGACCGAGGTAGACAAATTGATTTTAAAATACCCAGTCGTTCAGTGCGAGTGCATCGTCACCTGTCAATAACAATGTTTCAAAAATAAGTCATTGTTTCGTATGTGCATATATTACGAGTTTTGTATTCACCAAGACATATATCTTGTCTACACGATAGCCTAAGAAATTTTAAGAAATGTTTATCTGAATCATAAATTTTATTTTCACCTATGTATAAGTAATTGTGTATATTGTATAATAACAATGCATTGTATGCTATTAAAAAACTCGTATTAGACTATGTTTAGTGTTTATAGATTAGAATTTTAAATGCTGTGTACAGTTTGTAATTGGATTACAGATTAGTAACACTACAATAGTTTTCTTACTATGTAACTGTAAATCTGTCATCTTTAATTGTACCTTCTTATAAAACTAAAATAAAATAATAAATTCTTTTTGTTTAATATTTCATAACGATAATATTAATGGGGTTAATAAATTAAATGCATATATTTGTCAAATCACATCAATAGATGTTTGGTGACTGATTTTAACTTAATTTTGATAGGTTGATAGGATAGTGAGGCGGGTATTAGAAAATCAGGTTCATCAATCAGCAGGCTCATTGTAAAATCCATGATCACATCAATCGAAGTAGGGATGGTTCTACAACGGAGCCATCTTTATTTAAGATTATAAAAATATAATAAGAAAAGCAAATACTTCTTATTAAATTAACTCCATTGGATTTTCAGGATAGATTCTAATAACTTATTTATCTAGACTAGTGATTCTGAATAAAAATATATTATATAAAATCATTATTGTATTATGAATTAATAATATAGAGTAATTGGCGGCATAACATAGAACGTACAACGCCAAGTGTTTTGAGAGACTTTGTCGGCGAAAATTATGTTTAAAAACCAATGTTAACCATGACCTACTGAAGGACTAAAGTTTATACCATTTATTGGTAGACTTCGACTTTCAATTACTGTCAATTTCATATACAAAATTTAGGCTTCATCCTTACTAATATTACAAATGCGAAAGTGAGTTTTTTTGTTTTTACGCTTTCACGCTTAAACCGCTGATTCGATTAGGCTGAATTTAGGTACAGATACAGATGGGACTTTGGAGACGGTGATAGGCTACTTTTACGAGCGAAAAACTTATTCGAAGTGGGGTAAACAGATGGATAACTTTGTACGAAACTTTTTAAGGAATAATCCGATCTGTTTGATAGAATTAATATTAACGCGAACGACAACGCACGGAAAAGCTAGTTTAGTTGGTAAGAGAAATTTAGCTTTTAACTAGTGACATTTTATTTAACTACTGAGCCTAATTTTCAAGCCTGACCACCGACTGACAGTGTAAAAGTAACTAAAACTGTCTATTTAAGCTTTCATTATATAAACTTTCCTGCGAGTTCGTTTCGTAATATATTCAAAAAAATTCTTAATCGGTAACCATGTACCACGCCATGTGGCAGAAGCCAACAAAATTTTTATATTTTACTAGCTGTGCCCGCGTCTTCATTCGTGTGAGACTAAAAACTAAAACGATCAAATATTTAATAATTTTTGCTCGTTTTTGTAACTTTTTTCAATACAGCTTTATTTTAAATTAATAACCTAAAGTTAAATAACCTAAACTTTTCCTCAATGATTGCTCTATCAAATTCAGATAGAATTTTTAAAATCAGACCGGTAGATAGTAAGATTAGCGTGTTCAAACAAACAAACTTTTCCGCTTTAGAATATTAAAAACACAACATCTCTCTGTCTGTTCGGTATTATAAAACTTAAGAATTACTGAACGGATTTTCATATTTCTTTTTTTATACCACTAAAGTATTCTGTACCAAAGTTTTAGTGCATGTTTTGTAACTTTAAATAACATATAAACCTAGTTATAGGGATAATATTAAATGACTAAAATTAAAAAATAAATTTACCTTTACAAATAACTGTACCAAAACTGTTTTAAAATTTACTAGTTTAAATATAACATTAAATGCCTTTTTTTACTAGCTTCTATCTGTGGCTTCACTTGCGTTACTATTTATTTTGTCCAACAAAGCGGATGACGCAATAATAAGTTTCATACAAAGTTTATCCCTCTATTTACCCCACTTTTAATAAGTTTTTCGCTAGTAAAAGTAAGCTATCACCGTCTCCAAGTTTCTATCTATCTGTGTACCAAAATTCATCACAATGGATTCAGTGGTTTACACGTAAAAGCGTAACAAACAAACGAAACCACTCTCTCATTTATAATATTAGTAAAATATAGTACTAAAATTATCTATATATATTACATACAATTCGTAATTGCGTAACATATTACAAGCCTTACGATCTCAGATAAGGTAATACTCCTTGATTATGCTTAACTGAATTTGTATTTGACGTTACAATTAAATACATATTCAAATTTTAGTACGAAATTCAAAATAACTTGTACGGAATTAGTATTTTCGTGAGTAAATACGCCGAAGCACTAACTAAGCACGTGGGTCATAATTTAACTAATGCGATTTGGTCAACGGGCCTACATAAAGACATTACTGGAGCAAGGTCACGCCCTCGATTTTACTAATTTCAAGAGGCATGAATTGTGAAAATTCGTATTGAGGTCAGCGTTCCAGTAAAGACAAATATTTTGATAACTTAATGAACTGGTTGATGCTTTTAAATTACTCACAATGTAAAGGTCGTATATTAACTTAGCTGGGATAAATTTGATTCTTGATATTTTTCTTTTTTATACTTTCTAGGCATAGCGTTATGAATACAATCTCACCTGGTGTTAAGTCACAATGTGGTCCTAGATGGTGGACACGCTAAAACTAGTGGAGGGACTGACTCTTAAGTGTAACTGCCGGGACATACCTATGGGTATTTGAACGCAGATTTTCAACTTGAGGGTGTTAGCTAGATAGGTGGGCATTAGAAAAAGCCCTACCACCATGACATGGTTTCATCATGATGTTTCTCTTCACCGAAACTCAAGCTCATTGCAGGAGATTAGCATTCACGACCCTTGACGTGTCGTCCGTACACACTACCGAGTGAACTATCATCGCTTCATAATACTAATATATTATACTGTATACTTATGTTTTATATATTTTATTGTTAAGTAATTCGCGTTATGACCATAATCTCGTCACATATTTGCATTAGAGTGGTACCCAGCCAGGCGGCCATCAGAGAAAGCCCTACCACCATGCTATGGTTTTCTCACGAAGTTATCCTTCACCGAAAGCTCAAGCTCATTGAAGGTGGTTGGATTTGAACTCACATCCCTTGGCGCGAAGTCGTACACACTACCACTGAGCTATCATCGCTTTAAATACGTGACTAACGTGGAACACTCGGTTGGAACGAATTTCCATACGTAGTACTTATAATATTATTAATAAACGTG
The DNA here is from genome assembly GCA_039707435.1 of Actias luna. Taxonomy (NCBI): domain Eukaryota; kingdom Metazoa; phylum Arthropoda; class Insecta; order Lepidoptera; family Saturniidae; genus Actias; species Actias luna. The sequence continues at coordinate 5,838,379 of JAZHAC010000002.1, read as the reverse complement.
TTATATTATAGATTAACAAATAAAAATAAATGAATTACTAGCGTCTTAGAGCAATTAAATAAAACGCAGAGATAACTTAAATTTATATAACCAAAAGACTATATATTTTTTTATAGATAGGATTTAACGTTATGGTCACAATATTAGCTGATCTTAAATGACGATACGGCCCAAGTTGGTAGACACGCTAAACCTGTTACGAAATTGGCTCTCAAGTGTATACCTATTAGCATTTGGCAGCAGATTTTTAAACTTTGTATGAAAATATGAACTCTATATGAAAATATATACATGTGATTATAGTGTACAACGTATTTTATTATTTGTAATATATCTTATATTGTTTACGAAACATTATAAAAAAAATATTTTTGTTAAAGATTTTTTCACATTTAAATAATTTTATGATCTTTCGTCTAAGTTTTGAATTACGTATTATTATTTTTAACTTTATTTCCAAAAATAAGTGGTTTTTAACCTTGATTCAATAATTAATGACAGCGTAAATTGTACCTAATTATATTCTATTTTCTTAAATGAGAGCAACACTGAAATCTGTCACTTTAAATGGGACAGGTAAATGACAGCTATGTCATATTTTACTTTCCCAAACATCAAAGAAGAATTAATCACACTCGGCAAAAGCAAGACGTGGTAAGACAGCTCGAATATATGTCAGTAAAAATTAAACACACCCAAGCTCTGTTTGTTCTATCTTTTTTCCAGAATTATATTAATTATTATAGTAAATTGGGACCACTGGCTATGATATTATTTTATACAACACTATATACAGTTAATGATATATAGTAGATATAGTTCCCATTTAGCAGTTTATGACGACGCTTAAGTTGGACCAAGTTTATATCTGATGATAGCCTTAGTTATGGTTATTATGTTATTATTGTGGTATATTCTGTATATAAATATGAAGTATTATACTAGTTTGGTTTTGTATATCAATAAAGTTATTTGAGAGTATGCACATATATTTATTTCTTTTGCACATTCAATGGCCCCAGAAACTTGATAAATCCTATCATTCAATAGATTAGATTCATTATAATTATCATGTTGCCAAGTGACATAGGATGTAATATTTAAATATTACGTTCATGAGTCAAAAGAGAGAGGAGAGTTATAAAATGTTTGTTACTTATGAATTAAGTTAACTAACTTAAGCTTATTTATTTTAGAAATATATAAAATGTTTAGTTTTAAAATTAATTGAATGAACTATAAAAATAATGATTTTCACTATAAATATACTTAGCTATAAAATAAAGCCATAGGCGGATCGAAGTGTTCCAGAAGTATATGATATGTCGGTGAGGTGGTCACAGGTACTGAGGTGCTGGATTAGGTTACGATGGAATTGTGATAACAAACAGCGTGAGACGCGTAAGGGCACCTATATGTATATATTTATTTTGTCAATTTGGTTCATCTATATTAAAGTGATAATATTAACGTATAAATGTATTATTATTTTAAAGTGCTGATATACAATGTTATATCGGTTTTTACCAAATTTAAAATACTATTAAATATATCCATTTTTTTTTGAGTAGTTCTGTTTTAGTAGTTATTTTGTTTTTAAATTAATAATTCAAATTATTTACATATTTAATCATATGGTTGTAATTTTTTTACTATGATTTTAAATTTACATTTTTCAGCTTTTGTAAGCCTTTATCGAAAAGTTATCTTTACAAGCGTTGCACTTTCTCTATATGATGGTATGACATGGATAATTGATTCAATTACCCCACTTTTCATTCTTAGTACTCTAAATTTACTCGTACATGTTATTACTTAATAATTTAAAGCGACATTGGCTCTGTAATTTAGTGCAAGCATAAAGTTAGGAATCATAAAAGGTGACTCAGTTTTCGGTAAAAAACTAAAGTAACATAGTATGAAGGTAGGGTGTATTGATTATCTGGAAAATTAATCTTTTTCAGAATCTATGATTCTTAAGCTGGTGTGACATTGTGGTTAAACACTAGATTACAATAAGATAAGCTATATAATAAGATAGACTAGAATAAAATAAAAGTTTGCAATGTATCATTTGTCGTCTGATTAAGAACAAAGCTTTGGAGAATATAAACATACATTCCGAAAAAAATCCGAAAGTCTATAGTATACTGATACCAAATATAGCTATATAATTCGAATTAAGTGATTATTGTTATATGATATTTTATTATGTTTAGGTTTTATGTTTTGTGTACTTGTCATAGAAATTTAAATATTGTGTATATATCAACAGATACGTTACCAATTACAACTGGTTTGCGACAAGTAGGTATAGATCTGAAACAAATATAGATTATCAATAGTGATATGTTTAATCATCATATTTTATATTTCATTTATGTATAATTGTGACAGATTTCGGGTGTTTTGGAATGGTTTCCCTTATCACACGGTACGGATGGAGGCTAGACAAATCAAAATGTATTTTTTTTTCTCTACTACCCTTTCTTTAGTGTATTCTATATTACACCATATTTCTACAGTGTAGACGGTTATCCATAGAGCGTACGCTATTGGCTATGTCCATTCATAGGCGCGCGCTTATGGGTCCAAGATCGCCAGTAAGCTTTCAACAACTGCTCAGGTATAATTTGTACTTGTCTTACCCGTCAGCTGTTTTTTAGTGTATTATAATGAATTAGATTAATTGTCTAATTAATTGTAAATGAATTAGAAAAATGTCTATTTTCATAACTCGAAAAAATATTTTATTTAGGACATTGTTTATCATTCCTTCAATTCATTAGTTATCTCTGCGTTTCTTTTAATTGCAGTCATACGTTAGTAATTCATTTATTTGTATTTGTTCATCAAGAATATATTACGTTTATGAATAATAATTTAGTACGTAAGAAAATTCGTTCCAACCGAGTGTTCTACGACATTCACTCATTTTTTTAAACTTTTATATATGTACTTTTTTAGTTTCAATTTAGCTTTGAACGTAAGGACGGAGGAATATAAACAAACATAGTAATGCAGGTATTCAGAGTAGTCAAAAAGTGCGTTGTCACATATAACATAAACATTAACATGCAAATGTTTCATATCTTTTCGTTGAAAAGCTAATAAATCACACTGACGGTTTTTATATATCTAAAAACAAATGAAAATACGGACGTAGAGATGAAAGCGAAGTAACGGATAAAGTCTTTAAAAAAGTGACGTATAAAACATATTCACTAGGTAAATAGGTTAAAGTACCCATTTTACGATTTAGCTATAAATTTCTAGATTGGATCGTGGAAGTTTATATTATATTAAGATTAGCTACTTTATTATGTTACGGGCTTGTATCGGCAAAGCTGAAATATATGGTGTTGTTTAAAATTATGAAAGTTTTAAAATAAAACGATAAAAATATTTACGGAAGTGTTTATAATAGTATATAACAGCGCGTGTGTGTTTAGTTTCATGAAATTATGGCATCGTATTAGGCAGAACTGAAAGCGATTTTTTGACTTTCCATGTAAGCTTCTTTGCAAAGGTAGTAGGATGGAATAGATACTTCATTGATTTAGCGGTTTGGCTATAATTTGATTTTAACTACAATATAGCCCTTAATGATGGACAACTAAATCTAGTGAGGATACTAATTCTAAAGGGCGACTGCCGGAACTTTCGTTCACCAAAAGCTCAAGAATTCGAACTCACAAAATTGATCCTACCACCGAGCCATCATAGCTTAGTGGTCACTTTTGATTAAACATGATATTTTATACTACTATATAATACTACTACTACTGCTACTATATAATTATTATATAGTAGCACGGAAAGGTTTAGGTATAAAGGCATTATACCTAAAAGTAAGCGTAAAGTGAAATACTATGAAATAGAAAAACCAAGAAGACCACAGAAAGTTTTACTCTACACCCTAGACGGTTATCGCTGTTATGTTGGCATTCTGAGTATTATGCAAAAACGTAGAATATTTTGTAAACTGTTTCCAAAACTGATAGAAACTACTATAAAATTACTTTAAAACTTTCTTAAATATTGTTACATTGTACTTGTAACTTATTTCACTTGTGCATAATTATCAATTATATCACATAAAATTCTACAAATATTATAAAACAAAGTGCGAACAGATGGAACAGACTTTACAGAATACAGACGTAGATTTTGAGTTTAGTCAAAGGCTCAGTGGAAGGACGAGATACAATCGACAGTAGGCAAGAACTGGGAAGTCATTACCAAAAAACGTGACTCTTAGCATTCTCTGAAGGAGGCGTTTACTCGAAAAGGGATCTGCGCTATTTAATTTTATTTAATACTACCTTATGCCTGCCGTTACGCCCGCGTAACAAGTTAAAATAACATTATTTTTGAATTTTTATCCCAATGGAATAGTTTACCGGGATAAAAAGTATCCAATGTGTCAATCCATATTCAGTAATAGCTCTAGGCCTTGTAGCGCCCGTATACAACCTACATGTTGGCACCTTCTAAGTAGGGGCGCGGTCAGTCTTTGAAGGTGTTGTGAGCGGCACTTGACGCCTCCTAAGATCCTGCGCCCGTGTGCGCTGCATACTTTGCACTATAGGCAAAGCTGGCTCTGCCCGTATTAATGTAGTACATATATGAATGTAGTAATTACTATAAGTATATAGTATAGATAAAAAAAATGCGAATATTCTCGTAAATCTCCCTTGAAAACTTGATGTTTTCTCGGACCAATGTAGCCAATGTCACTCTTTGTCTCTACATTTATCTCTATGCTAAAAAATAAAGTCGATTGGTTGCTTAGTTCGGTTATAAAGGAAGTATGTAAATCTTTCCTGGAAATCTGAAGTTTTTCCAGGACAAAAAGTAGCCTATGTTAGTCACCATCCTTTCAACTATGGAGCTTCAATTAATTACGTAAGGTGATTTTAGTAATTTTTCGACCCCCCTCTCTCCCTGGTGAGATGTAGTGCGATTTTGCTCGAACCCTTCCCCGCTCCTCTAATCTCATGAGAGATTTTTGAATATACATAAGTTTAATCTAAATAAATTTATCTGTATTTGATTGCGCTGGATTATTAATGGAAAAACACAATAATTTCTTGTCACAACAGTGGCCATTTTTATGAAACGAAAAGCTTTTCTTAGTGTAACTCAGTTTTTTCGCAATTTACTAACAACAAACTTAATATTAGTAGCCTTTTTAATATTAATTATTTATTTATTAATAGTTATGAAACGATGCAAAATACCGTAAGTTTTTTTAATAAAAATAAAGACATTAAACATTAAGTTCCCTCGATAAAACCTCGATTTACTAATTTCTACTTATGACAGAAGTCAATGTGATATTTTAGTTTAGACATTAATTTCAGGTTAAAATCCAGAGTTATTTGAGTAAATTTGTGTTTCATTAAATAATATTGAAATACAATAAGAAAAACTAAACACATCATATCTGTGGTCGAATGCAAGTGTATATATGAATTAAATAAAAAAAAAGGATAGACGAGTGTCCTTTCTCATTATTTGATCTATTTATATACAGTCTAATTCATCGTGGTAATTGGATTCAGAGTCGCTAGAGCAGTACTGCAGTTAATGAGTTCTTGATTACATATGTCGTCGAAGTGAACATCGTATATCCAGTCGTAAGATAGATTTTATCTACACTTATCTGCTATTTTCTTACTAATTATTTAGTGTACATCATCACTATGTACAAAATGCTCAGTCTAGAGCATAGATTCCAAAAGCATATGCACCTCTGGGCGTCGATTTCGAACTTCAAGGGTCCACGTTAGCGAAACAAAACCGTTAGCTGCAAATGGAGGGCAATAATAGTGAATTTAATTTAGGCAATTCGTAATGATAAAAATAATTTTCTATAAATAAAATAATTAAATAAAATTGTGCATTTCTGCTTACACAATACTTTTATAGTATAAATTTATAAGTATAAATGTTTGTATTTTGATGAAGAAATGGAGCTGGATTCAGCGAATATCAATAAAAAAATCGTGCTCTCAAATAAGAGCCCACTGAGTACAGTAAAATATGGTAAGGAGTCTACGAGACAAAAAAGTTTGGGGATAATTGGTCTTTTTTTTACGTGGGGTATTGCTTTTAGGCGTCCCTCACTGATGGGCTAGGAGTGGTATGTGGGACTCAACCGCGAACGACTCGCCGGTAATCCACATTAAAACCCCACGGTGTTCTTCTGTCGCCTATTCGTCCGAGGATCAGGATCTGTCTTTACATAGCATCTGCTCCGCGACAGGCGAACCATTGGTCTAGAGCATAGATGTAAGGTTTTTTATCTCCCAGTATTCTACAAATTCCATTTTAGAGAATGCGCATAGGAATAACATGATATAATTCCACTCAACCTGTTTCAAAACAGGACTACCAGTCACCACGAAGTTTTCTACCCTTATGTGGTAGAAGTACCCATGATTCATACGGAAGGATTTGCGTCTTTGTTTATCATGTGGAAAGCAAAGGAATGGAACTCTTCTGGCATCTGTCGTCCCCTGTACATAAAGTCTGAACATTTTCAAGACGCGAGTGAATAGGCATCTCTTAACTTTGGGCGCTCTATCGTCGGCTTCATCTATGTTTACCACCAGGCATAATTGAGATCAAGCGCAAAATTATAAAGCATCAAAAACATCAGTATGTATGACGTAGGCGTTATATTTTTCACTGTAATACAAATATGGAACATCATACACGTGGTATCGATGACAGCTGTCGGCTGTCACGCGTTATTAAGCTGTAATATTTCACGCGCTATTAACATAACAACAACGAGTTTGAAAAATATACCGTGTATATATTCTATATCTGACTATCTATATTAATATTATAAAGTGGAAAAGTTTGTTTCTTTGTTCACATCACGCTACTACCAACAGGAGTAAAGCTGTATTTAAAAGAAGACACAAAAACGGGCACAAATTATTTAATAATTTTTACTTCCACGCGAACGAACTCGCGGACACAGCTAGTAATATTATACAGCGGAAAAGTTTGTTTGTTTGTTTGTTTGAGCACGCTAATCTCAGAAACTACCAATCGGATATCAGAAAATATTTTTAGATTTGGTAGAGCGATAATTGAGGAAGACTGTAAGATATTAATATCACACTACCACCAATATGCGCAAAACTGTATTGAAAACAGTGAAAATAATTGGAAAGACCTACATTAAATAGACAGCGATATTGTAAATTTTACAACTGCTTTAATTAAACGAATAAGTCGCGTTGAAATGTTATTTCTCGTTTTTGTATTCCTTGTTAAATGTTAATGCTATGATTTACTGGCCTCATGGTATCGTGGTAGAAATCCTAATTGAGAATATTCCGCAGGTTTGATCACCGCCCGAGAGTATGTTTTATGTGATAAGTATAATTATTTTTTATGTGTCTGGTTTCTAAGTCACTTGATACGTATATTTATGATAGGTTTGCTTGCGTTGGAATTAAACGCCTGTGGGACATTTTTTTAAGTTCTACAATTTATTTTGAAAAACTTCGTACGACAATGTTGACATTTGTAACTAATTTCCTTCAAGTAGCTAGCACATACAGACATGTGTATTTTGTTTACGTTCGCGTAATAAAACATTATAGTAATATTTCGACATCTGCGAATTTAACGGTTTCTATATTTAAACCAACCTATTTACGTACGCGCGGTTTCGAGTTAATTAAGAACGATGTATTTAAAAAAAAATGTTACGTGGATACCTAATTTTTAATATACGAAATGGGGCGGTCATTGGCATAGTCGGGTTGATCGTCCACGGGTAGCAACAGACACGGGCAATGTCAAATAAATCTGGTATGGCAAAGTTGCTCTCCCGTTACGTAAATCACTTATCTGTCTAAATAACTTACCTTTTATATTATCGTTCTTATATAAGTGTACATTAAATCGTCTATAAAAAGTTAGTAAACGACTTTAGCCTATATTTAATATGTTATCGAAAAGTATATATTTTTTCTTAACATGTTGTCTGAGAATGCGTAGAATGTTTAATTTTTGTGAATTCAAAACTTGTTAAGACGCCCTGACCCGATTTATTTTGTGGGTATTGAATGAGACTAAACTGAAACGTTCGGTTATGTGACGAACGAGAGGAAGTTAATGAAAGAGATATAGTGAAAGCGTCACTATTATACTCCCTTGGCGAGCGTTACATGAGGGAGCATAACGCGTCACTTTCATTCAGTATCGACATAAACAGTATATGTGCCGTGCCAATACGTCTTATATTTATGTGCCCTATGCACACACCGTCTTTTTCATTATTATTAGGTAACTAGATAGATACGTGTATAGAACGTATATAATTCCGTTCAAAAGATTCTCAAGTTAATTTTATCTATTAAAATGCCGCCATTATTAACTTCGGATGGATGCGGTTTTCTTCCTTCTTTTTCTGTTCTAATACTTTTGACGTATTTACTGTTTATCTATATTTATGTGTCAATCTTTATAGACCAATATAAACTGTCTGTTCTCACAGCAAAATATGTTGTAGTTGTCTTTTTAATGCATATCTCATTAGATAACACCGCCTAGCCCATAAAACGTGATTATTATCATTTAGGTTCAGCTAGAATTAGTATATAATTATTTTTTTTACACTACAGTTCGTTTGTACTGACAAGATATACTTGATACTAAGCTACGGAACATGCCATCGGAAGATACACATTATTACTGTAAACAATTTTGTATATTTAATAATTGTATACATCTGTTTTGTTATCATCTGTCTGAATAAATAAATAAATAATCTCTGTTTTTTTAATCGTTCGTGCATCAATGTATGAATATTTTGTTAAGCTCAAATAGAGCGATTAAGTGTGTTAAAGTGGAGAAACTTAATCAAAATAATGAAGTAATGTCAGCAATATTAGGAAAAGTAGGTATATTAAGGAATGTTTTATTTTCGAGTTGACTGGATCGAAACTAATTCGTTTAAGAATTTACTTGCTACTTCATTGAATGTTACCCGAACGACCTTTGATTGCTGAAGACAAATTTGGGTTAGGGATTTAACAAGAAATCAATTCTTAATCTCGACTAACTTTGTAATTCACTGTATATTAAGTTGAGAAAGTTTGTTTATCTTAAGTATTCAAATTAGATTGCTTACGACATATATTTTTAACACTATCGTTTGGATGAACGTTTTATAATACGTTATATTTATTTTTTTTAGTAATTTTAGACTCTCGTTATAAATGTAAACTCATTAAATTTACAAAAACGTGTATATTGAGTTCTTAAATCATAATCTTGACCCATGTTTGTACTACAGACGATATAAAATATCAAATTTACTTAGACATATGCCACCCCATAAATTTTTGTAGTGAAACTTTTGAAGTAAAACTTATTATGGATTTTAACTTATGATCCGTAACCTTTTTGTGTTACGCTCATTCGGGTAAAGTTGGTTGGAGGCCACTAAGGAAGCGAGAGAGATATAGTGATGTTTATATTTTGTTGTGTGGTCATACATAGTTTTTTTTTTATTTATATTTTACGCTATTTTTTTTATAGTTAAGGTTTAGCGTTGTGGCCATAATCTCATCTGATCTTAAGTGACGTTACGGCTCACGTTGGTAGACACGTTGGTAAGCCTGTGGAGGAACTGGCTCTCAAGTGCAACTGTCGGAACACACCTATTGGTATTTGGCGGCAGATTCTCAACTTGTGGGTGGTTGCTAGCCAGGCGGGCATTAGAAAAAGCCCAGCCACCAAGCTATGGTTTCCTCACCATGTTTTCCTTCACCGAAAGCTCAAGATCATTGTAGGTGGATTCGAACTCACGTCCCTCGACACAAAGTCGTAGTCATTACCACTGAGCTATCATCCCTTCAAAATTATGAATACATTATGTTTCATTGTTGAAAGACAATTTGGCCAGAAGCACTGGTGCGTTGTTACTACAACCATTACCATATAATCGTAATGTATAAGTACTATCACCTTGTATAAGACTTACTAGGACACACAATAAAAATCCATAGTATCATGAATCTGTAAAACTTGGTGCAATAATAATATAATATTACTTATTCTATTTTCCACCGACTATTTTTTGCTGAGTGCGAAAACGAAAACACAATAAATTTTACAAACACAAATGTTTTTTACAGACCACTCAAATCACATAATCTATCTTTTGAAATCTGTCATGTTCATATGCCTAGTATAGTATTCGCAGGCACGGTGCCAAGAGATATGACTTCCCTACGCGTCAGGGCTATCAAATGTATCTATTTTTAAATATATACACATTTACAGTATAATCCCGATTATCCGGACTCATTCTTTTCGACTCTAATTAACGACTTACAATTGATTTGACTGTGCAACGAGACTTGTCTTGCCTTGAATATACTCAATTAATTTGTATGTATGTATATTAATGGCCTATTTACACATTGTTGATTGGCAGCTTTACAAAATAAACTATCGTATGACACCAGTAGTGTTTAATGGGTGAACATTAAAAATGGTTATAAAATGTGACCTTAAAAATGTATATCACATATTATAGGTCACGTAAAATATACGATCTATTCTTAAATCCTAATTACATATTATATGGTTATTATAATTAGTTTAAAATTCTCAAGGTTTTTGCTATTACACTAAGTACATATACTGACAGTTTCATTTTCGTGGAATTGCCTGTTTTTGGTCTTAAGATCCATGAAGTTGTTATTAGATTTTTTAACTGAAATCTTCTTAAGGCGCGTTACGTGAAACAAAGATAATAATGTTAAAAATATTTTTACTGAAATTCTTGTAAATGCAAAAATTATGTATAAATAATATAATGTAGATTAATTATTATGTTAGTTAAGTTTTATTTATATTTTTTACTGGGCTTGCGCAGATTATCCTGAATTTTTATGAATAAATAAACTATATATAAATAGAAATGTTGGTGCTTGCATAGATGTGAAAAATGGGTCTAATGTAAATAATTTAAATTTGCAAATATATACATTTTTATTTCGGATAATACAGTGATTTTGCAAATCTAAAAACCACAGTAATTTCAGATTCGTATTTTTACCTTTGTCTGCAGCCCTTGATCGCTGCTTACATTATTTTCTTTTTTACGTTCTACATGCATTAATGTATTCACGTACGGCAAGAAATCGCGTTGGCGATAAATGATTTTAAAATTTGAGTGGCATTATAAGTAAAATTTCGCTAGAGTGGTGTAACAGACGGTCATAGGAGACAATATGTGTTTATAATTTTGGCAAATTATATTAAATAAACTTTATTTAATTATTACAGTAATATTTATAATTGTTAAAATACTAACATTAAGCTGTAGTTTTTACATACCTTGGAAATATATTATATTTACATCTGTAATACATATGGATCGCATTTTAGATATAATCTTAAATTTCCTGCAAATTATATTATTTCGACTTGAACAATTTACTGTAAATTTAGTTTTAATCACTTATTTAGGCTTCTAGAAATTTTACTTGTTATAAAGAAGTTTTATCCTCTCGCTTTTATTAAATTTATAACATAGCGAATTCGTGTGGTAGCCCTAATGGATCTGCGACGTAATTGGTCTCATCGTGCACATCTCACAAGCGTCACTCGGTCGCTGTGAGTCGTGAGACGCTCCCACATGTCACATAAAGAATGTATAATATACTCTTTTGTTTCTTTTAACAAACATCATCTGTCGAACATATTGTAACGCGACCAATGTCTCCATGTCCCATATTGGTTTACGATTGTTATAGAATACAACGCTTGTCTCGAAAACAAACTTTTCTCCTATTTCTATTTCTTTTTTTCTCTTACTTGCTTGATATGAGATTTCTTAGACTGAAAAGATTTATATTAATCACTGTAGTCGTAATCCTCTCTAAAGACCTTTTACAAATTTGCTGATTTTTTTTTTGTCTCTTGATTTAATAGTGTTGATAAAGCATAATTTTTTCCTACATTGGTATATACAAATATATATATTCTTAATTTTTAAGTGTAGTTAGACGAATTAATTAAATAACAATTTACTTACTATTATTCGATCTTATTTTAGTTATAAAGTTACTTATATTGTTTTAGTTTTTAGTTAATTAATAAACCTAGTTACTGAGTAGAAAAGTAATAGCTATTATGAAGATTACTTCTGTTATTAAATATATTTTAACATTGTTTACATAATGTTTAATTAAAATTGTATATCTATTCTGTACCTATAATACAACTGTGAGTCAAATCTGCAAGGTATTCAATATTTTCTTTATTATTTAAGTAGCTGATCGAGTTATTAAGGGACAACGTCTACTGAGGCAACTGATATTATGTACCTAATTTCAAGTTATTTATTATTAAATATTTAATTAACCTTATGCAAATGCATGCATTAAAAAATCTGGCTTTGACCATATGCATAAAAGGTCTGTGGTCATTAAATCTAGGTAAATATCTATTTATATTTGACCTACGAAGGCTATGTTCGGAGAGTTGTCTCAAGTAGTTTTCTTTGTAATACTAATAGAAGATACTAGATGATAGTGAAGAAGAATATCAGAAGCGATGATAGCTCAGTGGTAGTGTGTACGACTTCGCGTCGAGGGACGTGAGTTCGAATCTAACCACCTACAATGAGCTTGAGCTGTTGGTGAAGTAAAACATCGTGAGGGAACCATAGCATGGTGCTAGGGCTTTTTCTGATATTCGCCTGGCTAGCTACCACCCTCAAGTTGAAAATCTGCCGCCAAATACCAGTAGGTGCGTTCCGGCAGATGCACTTGTGAGCCAGTTCCTCCATAGGTTTAACGTGTCTACCAACTTGGGTCGTATCGTCACTTACGATCAGGTGAGATTATGGCCACAACGCTAAACCTTAAGTATAAAAAGAAAAAAATGATAATATTAAAAATAAAATAAAATAAACAGACTTCATTAGCAAAATAATAACTTTTTCTCTTTGAATAAGTTTTTCAAAATTAGTTTTCACCGGCACCCTATTTAAACTATGATTAATTGCTAGTATTTTGTTGATGTAAACTTAATTAAATGTCAAATATATTTTAATCATTCGATGTTAAACCTTTTTCTGATATTGATGTTTAATTTAAAAAGTGATTTTATTATTAGTAGAATATTACAAGATGAACGGAGGATTATGTATAGAAGAATATATTGAGATAAAAATTTTGTTGTGTTTTATAGAAAATTTATATTATAGTCAAATTCTAATATAATCTATTTTGATATACAATTAATATAATACAATTCGCAAAGATATTCTCATGGATATTATTATCAGAAATATTTGAAGAGCCTGAAATAATGTTTAAAAGATTATGTATTAATTACGTATTTGAAATATTGCTAATGATGGTATAGCCTTATTTAATGTTCCTAAAACCTGTTGTATGTTTTATAGAAAATAAATTATTTATAGATAAAAAGATGGATTACCTTATTTCCAGTAAATAGTGAAACACTAAATAATAGATTTTATTTTGTTATAAAATGAATAGTTTTATAGTAAATTTTAAATTTTTTACCAGTCGTATCTTCTTACGTTTGGCAAAACTTTTAAAGTTATTCTTACTGATGTAACGCTTTTACAAGGTTTACAAAACAAAGTGGGCTTCCATTAATTTTGAATGTACCCTTGCGGGAAACGGAGCCGACTCGACGGGGCGCGGAGAAAAAACATGTTTCCATAATCTCTAAATAACAGTATCTTTTACTATTTCCAACTGGCTTTTTTCCGGATTATATTTTAGTATTCTGTTCACACACATTGGTGTAAAAAGCTCTTTTATCTATTTGGTATAGGTTAGAATTTTTCTAATTAAATATACTTTTTTTTGTATGCTTTTATATTTCTATTCTATTTGAACGAATGATGGCATAGTGGTACCATGTATAGATAACTCGACAATAGATCTGAGTTCGAATTTCTCCAATGAGTCCGAGCTTTCGGTGAAAGAAAACGTTGTCATCAAACCAAAATGGTGGTAGAGCGTTTTTTAATATTCGCCTGAGCATCTTGTATCACATCGCCACTTAAACATCAACCGAAACCGCCAAACCTACAAAGTATACAATTTTTTTACCAAATCGTTTGAAATAAATAAAAAGTATTTATTTTCTATTATTTTTCTAATAGATTTAAATCTATTATTTTCGATTTCGTTACCTACCGATTGAATGATAATACGAACTTCCCGGGTACATAATTTCATAAATATCGATTACACAGTTTTGCAGTTAAATCTGTACACGGAATAGCTTGACAAATTATTTAATATTAGATTTAATATTATCACAAAACTATGAATAAATAACTTGTACAGACAAGAACTACGTACTTGTAAATAAAATGAAGAGTTATATTTTTGTTGATCTTTTTATTTGGCTATTGTAGAACTTACGTAGAAGCGAATATAGATTATTACATACGTTTTCAATAAAGATATCTTGATATGATCAAAGATGACAACAAATTAATCTTTAATTAGTCTGGGTAGAGTCGAAGCGTTGGTACGTACTCGTATATGAGAGCTGAAGATATAACTGATATAAAGTTCATACGTCTTCTGATTTAGTTTGTCAATATATTTTAGCACTAAGTTATGTGAAATGTTATTTTTTTCCATTTATCTTTTGTGTTTTGATTTGAAAATTTAATATTATTAAAAACTTCCTGTTGTCTTGTATACACTGTGCCCATAATTAGTAGAATGAAGCTAATTATATTCATTGAGGTAGAGATTATTCCAACTCAATGTAATAAATAAATAAACAATTGAAAGTATGTCTATATCCTTAAGTGATCATATTTCATATTGTTATATTTTTCCTGTAACAAATACCATCAATATTAATTTAAATAACATTAATATTATCAAAATAAATGTACAGATGTGTTTTTATTATATTCCTTTGATAGATAAAACAAATATTGTAATTTCAAAGATTTCTTATTATTATCATGATATACAAAAGAATGCATTGGTTCAAATAAATATTATTAAAACTAGCTGACCAGGCAGACTTTATCCTGCCTTTTCGAGTAGTCAATCACTTTTACTACAGCGACGTCTATTGCGTTATGATCACTTGTCCAGATAAAAAGTATCCTGTCTCTCAAGTTGGCACTTTGATTAAAATCGGCTCAGTAGTTTAGGAGTTCATCGCGGACAAACGAAGAGACGTGAAGTTTTTATATATAAAGATAAGAATTTAACTGCAAAAGATACTATTTGATATTGTAGTTCATAAACGAAATGTTATTTTCGTTATTTCAGAATTTTCCACGTGTAAAATCCTTTGTGTCCAACCTAAATCCGCTCATCTACCTGGGAACTCATGAAAGTCGCTTATTGTTTATGTTATCGCATTATATATATACCAGCATTATCGTGAGCCGCCCCTATCTTACAATACCAATTTTAGTTTGGGGTTCATTTTATGACAGTTGTCTATCTGTAGTGCATTATACTTAACTGAAATCAAAAGTATGGTGACAACATTTAAATAAGTTTTATTATAAATCGTAATAAAAAGAGCTTTCTGTTCCGCGAAAGTATTCAAGCTTAAAGATTTAATCATAGAATTATCAATAGACAGAATAGCCAAATGGATGCGTTCTATTCAATATCGACCCTTTTCTTTCTTTTAATTCTTAATAATTAATTTGAATTTGAATATGTCTAGCTTTAATTGATTTTAAGTACTTATATAATTTATAATTATTGCTAAATTGTGTTAAAAATGTTAAGTTACTTCTGAGCTCAAAGCCTCTTGGGCCCGGAGTCCTGTTGAATCGGGGGCCTGTGACATTCTGCCACCCTATTGGCACTATTGCTTTCTGCTACACAATGTACCCAGAGCCCGCCCGGTGAATGAAGTGAAACGTTGTCACTGTTAGACTATTGCGCGTGGACTACCGAAGGGCTTGTAATTTGATATAACAAATAGAAGTATTGCGAAAGTGGTCACTGGTCTACGGCAACAAATGGGAATGTGTGGTCTTCACTCTTTCGATGTACTGGGTAAACAAAGCAAATGGAAAAATAGAATTTAATAAGGGACTAAAATTATCTACATAAAAATCCGCAACGAATGACCGTAGTCGTCACAATAATTAAACGGCCATATTTAAAAGAAATATTTGTGACAGAAAAAAATTAACATTTCTATCTTAACTTATAAACGCAGTTTGTTATTTTATCATCTGTGAAATATCAGTGGATAAAATTTAATATCACAGTTATACAATTAACTTTCATGGATAGTCGTAATAAAACCCGCCACAGACGCAGCAATTTTATGGCGGTATTTTAATGGATAAAATGAACGAATGAATGAATAAAGCTTGAGAATATTCTGCAGCGAATTATATACGTACTGTATAAGTATCTACTTAGTTACCTAATAAAAAATAAAATAATGGCACGGCACATACGTGTTTATGTCGCAGCCGCTCGTCGAGCGTGTCTAGCAGTGACGAGTTGGCTATATTTCTCTCGCTCCTTTATTCGACTCGAGTCAACTTTACCTGAACAGGCGTTACATAGGCAAGGGTGTCGGCTCAGTTTCATTCAACAAGTGAAAAAGTATAAACCATATGCACCTATAATATTTAGGCACCTGATGGTAATCTCAATAGAAAAGCAACGGCGACCAAAGTGAGATCTATAATCAAGTGTGAAAAGTAGAAGTTTTAAACTAAAATACTAAGTATTCAACGTATTGTAACGTCGAATAACCCAAAAAAGGCACAATCGAAACCATCATGACAGAAATAATATTGTGTTGAGGGTATGCTTATATGGCGCGTAAAGCATTTTACACGAGATTAAAGATTGCATTAACGTTTAAGAAATACGTAACCTGTCAGCTCTGTAATGTATATTATCGATCATACTATATTTTGTCTTTTATGATTTACTAGCTTTACATCCGGCTTCGCTCTTGTTTATATTGATTTTGTCAAATACATCGAACGACACAATACTAAGTTTCATACAAAGTTTATCCGTCCCTATACTCCACTTCCAATAAGTTTTCGCGAGAAAAAGTAGCCTTTCACCGTGTCCAGATTTCCATATATCTCTATACCGAAATTCATCATAATTTATTTAGCGGTATAAGCGTGAAAGCCTAACAAACAAAGTCACTTTCGCATTTATAATATTAGTTAGGATAAGGATGTAGGCGAGTATTTCAAACTATCAAGGGAATTTTAATAACACTTACCTTACCGTTACTCTTCGTTTTTTGCCTCTAAAGGTAAATTCGCAGACTACTATAAAAAATAGAAAGAAGCCGTACTTGGCAGAAAGAAATCACGGTCTTTTGTTTCCGAATCGTCGAGCTAATTAAAACTAATTGAGTACGTGGAATATATAAATGTATATTAATATTACTAGCTATGCTCGTGACTTCGTTCGCGTGGAATTATAAATGATTAAAATACTATACTTCTTTTATGAATAAAAAGTGACCAAGTGATCAGTGTCCTTTATGGTACCACTGGCAACGTTTATGCAAAATTTCAGGATAAACAGTTTAGTTGTTAGCTACGAATATACTATCTGGTACCCACGACTTAATTTTTTTTATTAATAGGTTAAGCGTTATGGCTACAATCTCATCTGATGCCAAATGACGATGTGCCCCAAGATAATAAACATGCTAAGCCTAGTGAAGGGACTGGCTCTCAAGTGCAACTACTTTAACACACCTATAGGTATTTGTAAAAATAACACGTTAATAAACAAAAGTAAGTTGTTTGGTACAAATGAAAAATAAACGAACGCTAGATTCGCTTATTTTAAACCAACAGTGAATGCTATTATATAGTTTGTTATAAGGAATTCGATACGAGGCGCCACACAGGCTGACGCATTATCTGTATTCACGACCTCAATCTCGCGCTGTTTTATGGCGTTTTAAAATGCTATTTTATTCCTTACAATGAAAATAGAAGTGTTAACGTTTTTCAGTTACGAAATGGAGCTTTGCTTACGGAATTTCTAAGGTATACCTACTAATTTTGTTCCTTGCTATCGTATGTACATATACATTCTGTGTCAGTAAATAATATTGGATGTAATAAAATATATCAATTCTGGTACTGTGTTAGATACGATTATCTACGTAATAATGAGTTCTCTAACTACAAGAAATTATTAATATACTTATTTATTTAATAACTACTAGTTGCGTCCGTGACTTCGTTTGCGTGGAAATTTTGTTTAAGCATTTTTGCCCGTTTTTGTTACTTTTCAATACAGATTTAATCCTATTGGTAGTGGCGTGATGTTAAATAGCCTTAAGCCTTCCTCAATGATTGCTCTATCAAATACAAAAAGACTTTTTAAAAGCGACTGGTAGTTCCTAAAATTGGCGCTCTCATACAAACAAACAAACTTTTCCTGTTTCTAATATGCATATACATTTGTTTCGTCATATCATAGTAGCTGATCAAAGTGGAATTACTATTTCAAATTTATATCTTTTCTCTTAAAGTAAGATTCAGTATTTTTGACTAATATAGGCCCAGTAATGTAGATATATTGGTATTATAATAATATTTGGTACATTAAGTTAAAAAGAACAAATAACTTACAAATAACATTAGTTTAAGAGTGCCGTAACGGGGTCGGTAGGCGGTATGTCCAAAATACTAATAGCATTACCACAGGGTTATAACAATAAGGTTTTTACGGGGAAGGTAGGTACGGCTTTTGTTCCCACGTGGTCTCGAATAGACGTCTTAGTCCCTAGCCAAATTACCTTTTCCTACAATCGTTAGCGTAAAAGAAAACGAAAAATGTGTCCCTATATATAATTTATACTGGGCGTACTTTTTATTGTTATTAAACTATAGTGTCTGGACGACTGAGCTCAACTAAGTATTTTAATAAAAAAATCTGTATGTAAAGAGAATATTATCTAAATAAAAATTTTCATATAAATTATTAGTCTTTGGTTTCTTTACAGAACCCGAGTTAAGTCGCGAATATGAAGTGATCTCATATGCATGCTAACTATTGATAGAAGACTAAAGATACTATATTGTTCAGGTAGCAAATTTAAAAACTAAAATACTGTTATATTAACTGTTCGTCGCGTTGGTATTTTTTTTGTATGAAATGTACCCCATACCCTTCTCTGTATCCTATTGAAGCGATGGTAACTCAGTTAGTAGTGAGTATGGACGCCGCATAAGGTACGTGAGTTCGAATCCACCTTCAATGAGCTTTAGATTTCAGTGATGGAAAACATCGGGATGAAGCCATAGCAAGTTGGAAGAACTGTTTCTAATGTACACCTGGCTAGCTACCACCCTCAAATTGAAACACACCTATATTTATATGGCGGCAGATACCTATAGATATATTCGGGCAGTTGCACTGGCGAGGCAGTCCCTCGACTAGCTTTGCGAGTCAACCATTTTGGGCCACACCTGGGCCAATACCTTTAACTTTCTATTATAGATTGTTGGTAATCATAATTCACAATATACACTAGTTATAATGTACCTTACTAACCATAATTTAAAATTACCAACTTGAAGTCGATATTTAGTAATTTCTTCTAACGGTTCACTCGTATGAAGTAAGTAATTAGAAAGCAGATTTATTGGATACTTTTCAGGTCATTATCTTCTGTTAATAGTTTTAATTGCAGTAAAAATATCAAATAACAATATTTACGACGGCAATTTACACATTCATGGAAAGCGTCAGTTTTCTTATAATAAGTGCCGATAGTAAGTTGTCTTTCAACAATTTCTTACATAAAACGAAAGCAAAAAATGCATGATATGACATTGTATCATCTGTGTCATCTCATAAATATTTGTATCCTTTTTTAGCGATTCTTGAATTATAACTTTGCTAGGGGCAATGGTAGAAGGTTAAGTAATACATACGTTAAGTTTAGCAAGTCGTTCATAATATTTACTACAAACTAGCAATAAATTACAATGTATCTATTTTTAAATACCCTAGTGGGTATATATCATCTTTAATGACGCTATGGATTGTATAATTCTACCTAGTTCTATAGTAAATAAGGGTGATTATTACCTATTTACTACTTTCATGAGAACCATGGTCTAGTAATGTTCTAATAAATAGTATAAGCGTTATCGTAAGCAGAGACATATTCTGCTTAGAGTAGAAAAAATATTCGACCCGATTACAAATTAATCGATATTTACATGAGTAATGCGGTTGTAAGTAAAACCTGTCTTCTATGTTTGTAAAAGCACGACAACTTAGATGAAACGTCTGGTCTGGTGCACCAACCATACTATTTGGATTAAAGTATAGAAGTGTAAGCGCTTTTACTTTGTGGAAGAAATAACTTGCATAGCGTAAGAAATAGAATTTGCGCAGATTCCACCAATCATTTACAATTCAAGTCACATTCGTAACAAAATACAAGCCTGTTGTTGTATGTTTTTATAGATATAATTTGCCATATATGAGAATTCAATAGGAAAGAAATTTTCACGATAAATCTTATGTTTACTGCGGTACTTTTATCTTCACCGTCCAAACAAGTGATTAAGGTCGTAATAAATTGTCTTTTTATCAAAGCTCACCAGAAATTCCATATTAATTATCTACTTATATTGAGATATGATTCTTATTAGTTCATAGAATTATTAAAGAAAATAACAGGTATATATTGGATGGTACACACATAGCAAGTGACAAAATAATTATAACTGTTGTGTGGTAAGGATCTTAAAAAAGATCATCGCTTTCTTTTGACCAATATATTAATCAATTTATCATATTGAGATTATAGGATTCCACTTAGGAGAGTTATTTAAAACAGCGTCAGTGAATATTCATTAAATTATGTTAAAACTTATACTTCAGTTAACATTAAAGTTAGGATGGCGCATTATAAAAATTAAATAAACAAGAGAGTATTTTTGTGTTAAAGTTAATCTGCAATACCATATCTTTCTAGTATAATGAAGCTATGAAATCATCACCAGTTCTGAAGATGCTAGGTCTAGATTTTTCAAGCGTGATATTACCTAATGTTTTACAGGTTGTCATGATGGTGGCAAAAGGTAATGGATTGTTCATCTGTTTTGCAGTGCTATGATTTTATTAAAACTGTACTATTTATTTAAAGAACTTAGGTTTCAACAACTTAAATCACACCTAAAAGTAAGTTGTCACCTAAAATATTTAAACTTTCTTAACAATGTCTCATGCACTATAGTGCTATAATGTTATATTTTGTACTGAGTTACTTAAACTACTTGATAATATTTACTAAATAAAAATAAACCTAGTCAACAACGACTTATGTATTCCCTCTGTTTGTAAAACATTATAAAAATATTCCAAAGAACTGTAACAAAGATGTAAAAGTTATGAAACAACAGCATTGTGATGACGTTGTCAACTATTGTAAAAACATACGTTAAATTTAATATTGTTAGCACGTCCAGACAGCGACAAATCTAGGTCACGCCATGTCATCTAGGACATGCCTTTATTAATAGTCCGCCCATTCTCGCTTGAGACTTGACGCCGCATCCTCCCTGGCTTGTCTCGATGACATTTGTTATGGAACCATTAGGAAATTGAGTGAATTCCAGATCAGGCTCGCAAGTCTTCCACTATAATGTGCTTTTTATGGCCACTTCATCATTTTCATGTATTGCTCAAATAAATTGCATCTAGCGGTACACGTTTCACGGAAGCCCTAATACGTCCCGCCCCTTATATTTTACGGTGAAATTCGGTTTCATCCTTTACGCAATTATAGAGGTAATTTTCCTGAGTGGTCTTTAATTTGTTTCTTTGTCTTGTTAAGGAATAATAAGCTTACCTTGATAGCTTGTGATTAATGATAATGAATATTAAATTTAATATTTTGAATATACGATGCCAATCTATCTATTTGTTTTTTTTTTGTTTATTCTAGGCCTTAAGCTTAATAACGACTGTCGCGCTGCAGCGACACGGCGATTGCTAGTTCGAAGCCCTGTCTCCCAAGTAAGGCAATAGATGGTCGTAGAGTTTTAGTGGATACCGGGTGAGTTGCAGATAACCTTCTCAATACCCTCGGGCTTGAAACATACGCGTAAATGCATTTCCCCGCCTAAAAAAGAAGAATGACTGCCTACTTTACTCGCTGGAAAATATATACTGTAATTAGAAATGTTTAGTTCTTTCGTGATCGTGATCAATAAGAGTCATTAGTAAGGTTACGAAGTGAAACTAAATAAATTTAGTGCAATTTTGAGACACCTTATTTATTGCAAATTAAGATAGGCTTCGAATAAGAAAGCTAAACAATTAATAAAAATATGTATTTACCCAAAAATATCAATAGTTATTTAAATATATGCATTACCTAGAGACAGAACAGCGCTCACAGACTCATCACAGTATCTCCAAAATTAGCTGACCTATTGACTCGAAATTTGGCATGCATATTCCTTTCACAATGTAGACATCTACTGAGAACGGATTTTACGATCATTCGCGGTTGATGGGAAATACGTGAACGAAGCGACGGTACTTGCTAGTTATATTTACCTATACCTTATCAGAATTGAACATTTTTTACACGTAGTTAGACAACTTGGTTTAGATCAAACAAAAAGTGAAAGAGTACAATTTCTTTTTTTTTTATTATGACATCTGCCTATGTACGCAATTTCGCCAATGTCAAGTGTAAAGAACTTTGTAACCACAATTAATGGACACAAAATAACAATAAAACTCAAAACAATTATTTGTGGAACACACAAATAATTGTCCTATACGAGACTCGAACCCACAATACTTCGGCGTAGCGGTCAATTATCAAATAAGCACTCTACTAACATATTTCATTCTTAGGTTATGTAATGAGCGGTGAATGAAATGAAATATACTTGAGAAAGGTTTATTGAAACGAATTCTAAGTAATCACTTCCGATTATTGAAATAATAATGTCACTAAAAAAGAGGTTTCATTTCGAAAACGGGAGTAGTTTGAGAGTTGTTAGTTAATTATATACAAACCTTATAATTTTGGCGACATTTTGATTCCCCATATAGTCGTTCTTATTGGAACATATAAATATATTTTGTTTATAACAAGTATTACTGCATGTTAAAATTAAGATATAATTTGATTATTGTACCTAAGTAAAGTGAATTATTTTTATTATATAGGAGCATACATTTTAAATTACCCCCAACATTTCTAGGACTTTATTTTGTTAAGAATTCGGTTTGAAATATGCAAAATTCATAATTGACAGTATTCAGTTATTTACATATAAATAAGAAAAAGCTTTCGAAACGTCGGGATCAAAATTAATAAATAACCGCGATAAAATTCGTTTAAATTAGTTTTATTTCGATGAATAATATTCGCGTAAACATAAGAAATCATTAGGATCCGTTATGTAAAAAGTATACAAAACTGAACTTCTAAAATTCATGTAGCGACAATGTATTATTTATTCAGTAGAATGCTGACAAATTCATACTTCGCCTCTAAAGTTTACTACGGACACATATTTCCAGTTTTATGTCCACCAATACATTTCGGGGCCATTTCTTCCGAGTTTGACTCACGAGGTTTCCTTGACACGGGAAAAGATAAATGTAGCGAGAGAAGACAGAAACAACGAAACCTATAAAGGTTTAGAGATACCTGAGAGTTAACGTTCTGAGAAAATATATTAGTGTTGCTAAGTTATTTGATACAACTTAAACAGATTACAATCTGTTTGCCTTTAATTTACGAAGATTAGGAAGCGGCGTGATGGGAGAATAGGTTGAGAATGGTTCTATGTAGCTAAGAATTAATAAGATAATATCCGTAATAAATGTTATTCATATGTGTGTTACTTTTTGTATTTATAATATTTCGCGCAAATTAATTGGTTGCTGATAGCCGAATGTCGTTCTGTTAACAATATATGCTGAAGCGATGATAGCTCAGTTGGTAGTGTGTACGGACGCCGCGTCATAAGACGTGAGTTCGAATCCTTGCAGTGAGCTTGAGCTTTTGTTGAAGGAAAACATCGTAATGAAATCATAGCGTAGTTGTATAGCGTTTTCTATAGTTTATCTAATAGTTGGTGGCGGATTTTAACTGAAGCAAGAAAACAGAGGAAAAATATGTTTATTACAGTTTTTGAGTTACAATTATATACATAAATAGAACGATGCAATCACTTTGAAATTATTTATAAATACCTATTATATCTTTAAAGTAAATAAAGTCATTTTCACTTTGCACATGTCAAATTAAGAACAAATTTACGATAATGCCTGATGCTCCAATCGTATTGTGACCTCAATTCACACGTAAATATACATGTGGACGTATCAAACCATAAAAATGAAGCAAACCTATATGTTCCCCTATAATTTTTAAAATTGAAGAGTCAGGAAGTCGTTAAGACTATCGATCTATTTTAACGTTATTATCACATAAACGGGAAAGTTTTTTTAATAGTTAAGGTTCAGCGTTTTGCCATAATCTCACCTGATCTTAAGTGACGATACGGCCCAAGTTGGTGGACACGCTAAACCTGTGAATTACTAAAAATAAATACAATATAATGTAATTCGATGGAAATTTTTATAATGTTACCTTTTGCTTACGTTTCTTTTAATATTTTATTACGCCATTAACAAAAAAGTACTTATTACTATCTACATCTACAAAAATATGTTTAAAGAAAATAATTTTGTGTAATAAATATTTGAAGCGATGATAGCGCAATTGGTAGTGTGTACGGACGCTGCATCAATTGAAGTGAGTTCCAATCTACCTGCAATCAACAAAACTTGAGCTTTCGGTGAAGAAAACCATCGTGATGTAATCATAGCATGTTAGTAAGGCTTTTTCTCATACCCGCCTGGCTAGCTATCACCCTCAAGTTGAAAATTTGCCACCAAATACCTATGGGCATGTTGCAGCAGTTTCACTTGAGAGTACGCCCCTCCACTAGGCTCAGCAAGTCGATCATCTGAGGCCACATCGTCATTTCATATCAGATAAGATTATAGTCATAACGATAAATCTATATTCGATAAAAAAAATAGTTTTGATAATATAGCTGAATCTTATTTACATGTATAATGATTATGCATCAAAAATCTGATATATTATATAGGATTGCTCGTTTTTCCATGTATAACAACATGTTATACGATGTTATACGTATCCGGGTAATAATTGAAATATAGGAACTTCTCTAATATTATTTATTTTATTACAATTTTTTTTTATTATATATAAGTCCGATGAAATTCTTCATCCACATCTGAGGTGGCATCTGAAGTAGGTATAATATTATTCTTATTATTTTCCGACCTCTGTATAGGGATGAATTTTCAAAAACCTGTGCTTGCAATACTTGACATTTTTGGCGATTTTGAGAATATTAATAAATAGTACAGAACAGAAGGCCACAAAAGCTGGATTCCGGCATGATATACCTTGCATCAGGAATAACACTTTTCCTAAAATATAAATACTAAGTTTTAAAATAATATAAATGACATTAATGCGAGTGTAGGAGCGAGCACAAGTTTGTATAAGATTATAAGTGAAATCTTGACGCAATTGATAAATGTTTTGTATATACCTTTAATGTTTATACGACACGTCAAAATAACTTGCAACACGAGAGAAAAATGACGTGTCTCTGATATTATTTTGTAATATTGTACACAGTGATACATGTACGTGAACAGATTTTTACATCAAACTCACGGATTAAAATTTGTACACTCTTTTATGACCCTGCTAACATCGGTCAGCCAGTGTCTGTCGATGTGACAATATAATAAATAATAAAATGAATAGACTTCATACGAAGGTACGTGAAGAGCTGAGTAAAAGCTAATTATAAGGCATCATGCAGCGAGAATATGAAACTGATAGGTTGTTACATAGGTAGGTACATACATTATTATACACAATAACAGTGGTAGGATAAGCCGTAATAAGTGTTAATTCACATGTTTCTGAACCTGAACTTTTTATGATAATATAAAACGGTTTTATGTTACTACGGTCAGAGGATAGTTGGAAACAAAATGACTAGATCTGGAAAAATAATTTTTGATATTAAAATAACATGATAATCTGCCGGAAAATACCTATAGGTGTGTTCCAGCAGTTGCAACTGAGAGCCAGTCCTTCTACTAGGTTTCTCGTGTCCACCATCTTGGACCATATCGTCTCTTAATATCAGGTGAAATTGTGGCCATAATGCTAAACCTTAACTATATAAAAAAAAGAAAAATAAAAACAACAACATATATTAAAATTGTACCTAAACACTTATTGCATGTTATGATGTAATATTAAACTATCTTGAATGAAAACAACAATATTTTACAATATAATTCGTTCATACCACTCTATAAAAATGTTTGTTGAATACAATTTAAATCGATGGTTACCTATAAATTAGTTATTTATTACTTGATTGAATAACACGTTACGCACGTTGCAAGTATTCTAGGTTTTTTTTGTAATGCCGAAAGTATGAGTAAAAGGATTATTTTAGATGTTCAATAAATTTCTTAGAATGGTTATAGGTACGTTTATTATAGTTAATCTATTGCTTGTTTGAAAAATGATATTTGTGTTTTAGGTGTGTTTACTCGTGTAACGGATGGTTTTCCTTTACGTCATACCACGAAGTGTTGTACTAGAAACATTGTGTTTTCGATTTTAACAATGTGAATTGGTTCAGTGTCAAAAAGTATTATGCGCACGTCTGAGTGTTACAAGAGAAACTTCTTTAGGTAATATATGATTTTTATTTTATGTTTAAAATGGGAATGATAAATGAGGTTTTTAGAGAAGATAGAATTTTTGGTTTTATTTTATATAAAAAATTATGAGGTTGTGAATAATGGTAAAATAACCATATGCACCGCATATAATGTATCTGTAGTCGTAATGGGAGATCCTATTGGATAAATCTGGCGGGTGAAAGTGATGTTTTATTTAATGCCGTACTAAATTTTCCCCCTACGCGCCTAGAGAATATTCGCTTCAATACGATTGTAATGCAATTTTGTATAATATTTGTTTCAAAACATCTTTCATTAATAAATATTACCTACTTATTTTCAATGAAATAAATACTATTATTTGGTGTTTAATTATGATATATTTGCAGTAGTCTAATTGCTAATATTATAAATGCGAAAGTGAGTTTGTTTGTTTATTATGCTTTCACGCCTAAATAGCTGAATAGATTGTAACGAATTTTGGTACAGATATAGATGGGACCAAGGAGACGGAGATACGCTACTTTTTCTTATTTTAAATAAATTTTGTATGAAACTTTTTCTTGTGCCATCAGACTTATATGACAAAATCATATATTAATGTAAACGAAGCCGCAGATAAAAATTAGTAGTTTTATATATTTTATAAAACTTTCATTCATCATTGTACATATAAAAAACCAAAAAATATAAAAAACAAATGCAAAAATGAAACAGTGTAGGATACAAATAAATGTCTCGGATCAAAACAAATCGGGCTCAAAGATTGATTGTGCAGTTCTGTATTCATTTATTATGTTGGCTTTGCGACGGAGAAGTTTGATTAAATTTCACAAATTGAATAAAATATTAATTTCGAATTTATTTGTAGAGAATTATGTACTAATTAATGTATCAATGAGAATACTTATATTCTCTTGCATGATGATAGAGCCTTTTGTAATGCCCGCCTGGCTAGCTACCACCCTCAAGATGAA
This sequence comes from Actias luna, assembly GCA_039707435.1. NCBI lineage: Eukaryota > Metazoa > Arthropoda > Insecta > Lepidoptera > Saturniidae > Actias > Actias luna. The sequence goes on along the minus strand of JAZHAC010000002.1, from coordinate 5,810,565 downwards.
AATCTGCCGCCAAATTACTATAGGTGTTTTCCAGCAGTTGCACTTGAGACCCAATCACTCTACGAGGCTTAGCTTGTCCACGTCTTTGATCCCATTGTCACTTAACATCAGGTGAGATTGTGGCTATGACGCTAAACCTATAAATGATAAAAATAATTATAATGTTTTATAATACGTTGTTTTTGTTGTTTATTTTGTTTTTATGTTACCGTAAGATTACTTCTTTTAAAATTTGAGTAAATCCATTTTACTTATTCTTTATTAATCTCTTTAATTACTTATTTCGCAAAAAGAAACATCATACATACACTATAAACTTACATTGTCTATTTCTTTGTCTGATTTATTTCTATCGTATTGACGTCTATATGAAACAGCGTAACAAGCTTTGTATCGAATGTCTAGAATACGACCGAACCTAGTTGCTATTGTTTTTATAAACGACCTATCAAAATTTCATGTAGCCTGCCACAACTACAATTGTTTCTTTTGTTTACCAAAACTATAAGGTCTATATTGATATTTTATTAAGTCCTCTCCAACACAAGCCTTAAGCCTCAGCAGGCACTGAGGTTATATTTTAAATAAAAATAAGAAATATACAATTGGCCAGCATATATCATTAGTATGTAATACTACGTAGTAAGCCGGTACAGCCTTTGAGTATAATACTTAAATATGTGATAATATAGTTTACTACGATTAAATAAGTAATTATTTTACATTTCTACTATCTATATTAATTATTCTAAAGCGGAATGGGCTTATTTGGTTGTTTGTTTGATCGCGCTAATGTTAGGAACTACCACTCGAATTAAAAATTATATGTATTTGGTAGAACAACCATTGAGGAATGTTTTAACATAACGTTACCACCTATAGAAGCTAAGCTGTATTGGAAAAAGTTACAAAAACGCGACATAATTATTAAATAAAATTTAGTACCAACGTGCACGAAGTCACAGGCATAGCTAGTGATTTCTTTTTTTAAACGCGCTAATCTCAGTAACTACCGCTTGGATTTCAAAAAAGTGTTTTTGTATTTGACCATTCGAATTATTGAGGAAGGTTATTGAATATTTAAAATATCACGGTACGACTCTTAGCAGCCGAGTAAAAAGACAAAAAAGGGTAAGCAAATAGGGTGTCAAAGCACAGGCGAGCAATTCGATGCCATGCTGTGGGTCAATGGGGTACGAAAACGGACAAAGAATACCTTTCATTCTCAAAAAAATAACTATCAGGGATAGGTACCGGAAAACAATTTTTAGTACCACGCGAATGAAGTCACTGGCACAGTTAGTGTATATATAAAATACATGTACATATTAGATAGTATTTTGCTATTCTTGTTTACCAAAATAGGTGTTTTATTTTTTGTAAGATATTGAGCAAAGCTCAGTTACCGAGACATTTCTATAATTGTTCCAGTTGGTCCTACTTTCAATGTTTGATTTGTAATGTAAGGTTACATGTATTATTTTATAATATTACAATGCGATGTCGTTAATCTCAGACATACCTTATATCTGCGATGCAGCAGTATAGAATCGCATCGTTTTATTAATTTACATTTTATCTAAGCTTTGTCGGAATACATCACTCAGGTACCATTACTATAACATTAAAACATTATTTTTCACAAACAAGCTACGAAACAATTGAAAGGATATATAACTTGATCCTTACCCTTTCATATAATGAACACGAACAGCAACGGTATTAAAATAATGAATGTAATTGGTACTTTATTCGAACATTCAGATACAATTTATTGAAGAATAGTCAACGATTCAATTTAAATAAAATCACAAATCTTTATTCAATTTAGGCCCTTAGAAAGCGTTTATTACGTCAAAACTACCACCTGTTCGGAAAGTATCGCAGTCATCGAAAAGGAACGGCAAGAAACTCGATTTTTTTTGCATGATGGTTTAATGTGTGCATTTGCGGTAGTTATTAGCGAATGTACAGAGAGCGGTGTCACTTTCAGACATCACTATCGCTCACATATTGATCTACCTTATAATAAATAGTCTTTTGACATCAGAACCCGTTTGGCATGTTTCTTGAACTGATTGTCCGGCAATTCTGAAATGTACTTTAGGACTTTTTTGTAAAACCTAATACATTATCCAAACAACTGTTATTGGTCTTACTGAGTCTAAAATAATAGATGATCAGTTTACTACATTACAACAACCAATACATACAACCAAATACTATAATTCTTAAAGTACTACAATATTATATTAATTTTTCTAATGTAATAAGTATGTTTAGTAGTCGGAAATGGACGTATATAAAATTTTAATAACGTAGAAATGTAAAATTGTAATGGCAATATCGCGTTTTAAGCGTCATTAGTATTCTATGATAAATAAGAATTGCTTTTTAAAGGAGCCCAAACGGTTTCTAGTCACACATGGTTCCTGGAAGTAAGTATGTCACAATATAGATAATCCGTCAAATTTTAATGACTATCCTTAAGATAATAGTTTCTCGTGAACCCTTTTTGAAGATTATATTTAGATACCCTTGTGAGGTCATCTGGTTATTACTACAATTGACCGTCGCACACTGCACTGTTGTCGTTAAGTTCAGTTTTTTTTTGTTCAAAGGAAACATGTATCTTTAATTTTCAACCTCACAGCATATGTAATTGTTTTTTGCTAGTAAAGTAGCGTTTTGTAGGGTAACATCTACATTCCTTATGCGCCAGTGACCTTATAAAAACCTTAATAAGGATATAACTTAATTTTTATTATTAAACTTAAAAAGAAAACGAATACCAATGTTTATTTAATCAAATTTGTAAAGTAGGTAACCGACTTTTACATAGTTTAAGTGAGAAAGCGAAAACTAAGTTATTTGAATCCAACCCTTTTATGATTTGCAAAGGATTTAGGAAAATTACCTAATATTTTACGTTAAAAGTAAATGACAACTAGTTTAAGTTTTATGATATTTTACTCAAATTTACTATTTCTTAAATCTTACATACATATATGTTTTGTTTTCAGGTAACAATCTAAGAACAGAAATATGCAAGTTATCGGAGTTAATGTAGTTATTTTGTTTAAACTCTAAATTAGGTACTATTTCCTCATGATGTGATATTTTAAAATTATATATGTCACGCAAGCTTAAAGCGAGAACGTAATATCTCACTCTTTTGTGTTATTACAATATAATTGTTTACTAAATTTATAAAAGTATTTTTTGTTCAAGTATTAAAAAAGTCTATGTAGCCCTTCAATCTTACTAAGGAAAGATTGTACAAAATATTGTCAAAAGAATGTAAGGAACAAATCGACACTTGCCTACAAAAATTATGACTCCCTAATATTGGAAAACAATAAATGAAATTAGTTCCGGTCAGAAAATTATGATGCGATAAAAATGAGGTTGTTCACCTTATGTGAACAATGTTATTATATAGCCAAGTAAACTGGTATTATTCTTTGTAATTTAGCCCTTGGCTAGGTGATAAAGAACTTTATCAAATGACAGGATAATTCTTAAATCAGTGACGTATTCAGATGCTGCATAAAAGTGTTCCGGCAGTTGCGCTTGAGAGCCAGCTCCTCTTCTAGGCTTGGCGTTCACCCTCACGGGGCAAATCGTAGCTTAACATCAGATAGGATTGTGGCCATAACGCTAACCCTATAAAGTATTAATATAAATGTTAGTCATTGGTTTCAGTTTATGTTTTTACAGAAGCTCGGCAAAGTATATCTAGTGGTAAGCACAGTGAATCCAGAAATAATGGCAACTATTGTAAGTCAATAATTCATAGATGATTGTCACTTTTATGCCGATCTGTAAAAGCCTCTTAGCAGATGCATATATGTATATAGCTTCATTCCGAATAAGACAAACCAAACGAAAGTTTAGCACTATGCCTATATTGGTTGTGACCCAGTTGAGTATAGGTTGCTCATACTCCCTTTAATTAGTGGATGACGCCAGTTAAGCCTGAAACGTGTCGTGTCTAAACATGCCATAATGATGAATGTTAGACTCAGTGTTACATGATTAAGTTGTTATCTTATCAAGAATCACATATCTATGCTTAGCTTAATGTATTTCAATAGCACTGAATCTTTTCTCCATGAATATATATACATGCCAAACTTGTAATGGTTATTTGTCAAACGGTATTGGACTTTAACTATTTCGTATATACAATATTTTGTCTTGCTCAGTAGACCTTGTTCTGCACTTTTGTGATCCACTCTATAATAGCCCTTGGACATTAAAACCCGCTTAACATGGTGCTTGAACTTACTTTCCGGCAACTTACAAGTAATATATTTTGTGGATTTGTTATTAATTCTAACATTATTACCTAAACAACTTTTACTGATCTTACTGAGTCTAAAATATGGGCTGACTAGTTTGTCACGATTTCTAGTATTTAAGTTATGCCGGTCTTTAACATAATCCAGTTAATGGAAGAGTTTGCGGGTATACATGAAATTATGTAGTGATTGGCTTTTTTTATCCAAATATCTTATGATATATTTTATTATTATTCATATATTTGATTAATTATTATATTTATTTCATATGGAAAACCCGAAGGTTTTCTCATTACTTACTATTTCCATGTCAAGTGACATAGAATTTTATAGAACATTTTAACGAATGCGCTTGGCATATAAAACGTTTAAATTTAATATTACAAACGAAGAAGACACAGAATAGAATGGAAAACAAAATTTGATCGTTAATCAAAAGTCAGAAGTCCGAGATGTACGGACGTGTGGAAAAATTCTAGTATCGAGGTTAATAAAAACTGCACACCTACAATACCAATTGGCCTTGGTGATCAAGAAAGAACGGTTCGGAGACATTGAACGTGAAGAAGAAAACGTCAGTCTGTAATACGATACCAATGTACAATATTATTTATTATTACTCTCTACCTATTTATACCTCGGATGTTGATAAAGATATGATTATGATATCTTAAATGTGGGAAGTAACTACACGAAGGCTCCTCTGGACAGTACCCGACACCGGACGAGCGCCTCGCCAGAGAGGATCCTACATACCTACGTTTCTTGGAATTAAATAGCAGGTTTATATTCTTCATAGTTTTTCATATTCATTATTGTAAAGAAACCTTCGGCTATAATTGAATTTCATTTCGTTCCATATATTAATACCTCGTATCAAAATTAAAGAATATACTAAGAGGGCAGAGTTAAGATACCGCATTCCGGAAACTAAACTTTAATGATCGCGAGGTCTTTTACCTCAGTTGCTGTCCCCCACAGCAAAATACCATAAAACATTAAGTTTTGGAAGTAAGCGAAGCAACCCAACCTGGCAGTAGCAATATGGCAATAATTGAATCACAGCGTCAACTATTCAAATTCTTTACCAGCAATTATATATTTCTTTTTATTTCCTTGTAATAAAGACAATAAGGAATAAAAAGGGAATGCTGATATCTATCGTTCGTATTGTGGGTTTATGGGTCTTCAATTTATATAAAAATCCTATAGACAAATCACTGATTTTTCCAAACTTTTCAATTTTTATGGCAACTTTTTCAGTTTTTCCTTTCCTAAAGATGTTATTCGAACTGCCAAGAATATTTAAAAAAGAAGTGCATCCAGTCTAGTCAATGTCTACTGATGCGGTTATCAACGAATAATTTTATTTATAGAATTAGCTGCGCCCGCGACTTTGTTCGCGTCTAACTAAAATTTTATTCAATTAATTTTGCATGTTTAGCGTGATGTTATATAGTCTAAAGCCTTCTTCAATGATTGGTCTATTAAATACAAAAAGAATTTGTGAAATCCGACAGGTAGTTCTTATGATTAGTGTGTTCGAATAAAGAGTCAAACATACTCTTCCGCTTTATAATATTAATCTACATTAAATACATATGAGCCGACTTTAAAAAAATAGAGGAAGTAACAAGAGACAAAATAAATTAAATATATAAATATATTGGAAACATTAATTACCATATTGAATTAACACCATCCAGACAAGAATAATTAGGAAATGATTCTGTCAAAATAGGAAACTTCTCAAAAGATTAAATTTCAAGTAATATAATTTATCAAGCCTTCTTCGAGTTGTAGCTTGTCATAATTTGAAAGCTTTAATAAATTTTCGTTTTGTTTCATTTATTTTGATATTGAATTACACCTACGATATGATTCAGTTGGTTATTTTTTAATTTTCTTTCTGTTTTCGTTAATTAACATAAATAATCGCGATACATTTTCTCCTACTATCGTGTTAATGTTGTAAATGAAAATTAAATAAGTTGTGAGTAGAGCTTACGGTCTAAGAGTTCCGTATAATTACATTATTAAGGTAATTATTGTTTGAATATTAGTATTACTTTCTCCGATGACCATGATACACGGCAATGGGTTTTCAGTTCCAAACTTCCGCATACGAAGTTGTATGAAAGTAACTTGGAAAATATCTTTGTTGAATATTAATTGTATGTGAGGTTTAAAATCTGTTATTTTCGGATTCGTTCTGTAAACTTATGAAAAAATAACTCACTTCGTACCAAATTTTTATTAATTTAAATTCTATAAAAACGTTTGATAATCGGTCAATATCATGGGTCATTTATAACTTTAATCTAGAAACTTCTATGTTATAGATTTCTAATATTTATTAAGACATAAACCGTATTATTACAAATGAATTTTGATTTCGAAATAAAACCGTTTTGGAGAATAAAGGGCTTGAAAAACAAATACACAGACGGACAGAGTGATTGTTAGAGGATTTTTAGGTATAAATATTGAAAACAGCAAAAACATTGTTTTAATAATCTGTATGATACATACAATTCACACGTGTTCCATAATTATTGTTACAGAGCCATAATAATAATGTTTTATTATTCAGTTTCCCACGCCACTATAACAGACTATTATTTATATAACACCTATTCTGTAATTTATATTGATATTATCAAGCGATAAAGTTTGTTTGTTTGAACGCGCTAATCTTAGGAACTACCGATCGGATTTCAAAAATTATTACTGAAGTTGAAAGAACAATAATTGAGAAAAGCTATAAATTATTTAACTTCACGCTACCACCAGTAGGAGCAAAACTGTATTGAAAAAAGTTACAAAAACGGACATAAATTATCGTATAAATTTTAGTTGACCCGAACGAAGTCGCAAACACATCTAATTAGTGAGTTATATGATTCACATTGTTCAATGCATTGTGCTAACTGAATGCTGCTTTTAGTTTCTGGACACTGTTAACACATTTTAATGAAGTAGCTATGATTTTTTCCCAATTAATTTTAATTATTGTTCTTATGATTTATACAACAAATTTGCTGTCGGTGTTCTGTTCGGTTTCTTTATAACGAGTTGGTTTTTCCATCTAGCATAATTAACAATTACGAAATAGATCGCAACAATCGTTTCCTTTGTCCTATTCAGTTTATTATAATATTTAGTGTCTACTTTATGAATTATCGTTTTAGGTGTATGTGTAATTAGTTTCTAGATTTTTTTATAATTGCTATTTTAACCAACTACAAAGCATTTTTTCTTTTAACTTGTAATGTAATGTATGATTTCAGTCTAGTAAATTTTCTTCTGCAAATTGTTTTTTTTTTTTTGATCATTTATATACTATTCCAGCCACTAGCGATCCATCCATAACGTCGAAATTATCTGTTATATATTAAATTGCATTACGATTATGAAATACGTATACCTTCAGTATTTTCACTCATTTTTTTATCTCTTTATTATCTAGATAGTAGAGGTTCTAGTAAATTCGCTTTAGTAGTTTTAACTAAAATTATTTAAGTTATTTTAAGGATTTTCTTATCAAATATCAATTCCCAATGGTAACCTTGGAAAACGTTTATCCGTCACAATACAAGTATGAGAAATAGATTAGCGTAGCTTGATTTACTGCTGTGGTACACTGTATTAAATTTTAGGTAGTATGTAAATTTAGAGTAGCATAATTAAAAAATTAGAAGCTCGCTACATTTAAGTCACATATTTAAGTCTCACTAGGTTTAGCGTATCCATCATCTCGAGCCACATCGTCACTTAACATTAGGTGATATTGTGGCCACAACGTTAAATCTAAAGAGTATAAAAAAGTTAGATTATGTCATATTTAGATTACTTTATATAAAATATCGACAAATAAAAAATAAGGACATGAGATTGATTATTTGTAAATCTCATGTACTTACTAGAAATATTGACGAAATAATTCAAACATGGAGAATTTGTAATCGGGCTAATAATCAAATATACAATGATGAGTCGGTTTATTAACGTGTAATATGTAAAAAACGTTAAAAACGATGTGATAATTAATATTTCTGTTATTATATGGAAAACATACGTAACAATATCATTATAAAATTATAAATAGTGTATCGCCATCCAACTCGCCTCCAGTCGGAAAAGTTCAGAAAAGATTGGCCACATTGCATTGTTGCATGTATAGCAATACTTAATTTTTATCTTCGGTATTGACCAGCCCTCTGGTGGATCAATATAAATTGTCGTGAATAAGAATAAAAAGTTTGAAAAATCCAAAAGTGCACGCCTCATACCATTCAATTAATATTTAAGAAAAAAGAACAAGCCATTGCATTATTTTATTAATTATTTATTATTTTATTTATATTTTGAGCAAGCATAATTTATTTCTTGTTACTAAATTCCGTAGATAGATTTACCTACAGAGCCTCTGACATGTTGAACCGCTAACCTCTTTATTATGAAATAACGTTCGACTTGGCTGTATGGCTTCGGTCTCTTTGCCGTTTTATTAAAAAAATAAATAAATGGCAACTTGTAAATGTAATAAATTCAAAAATGTGGCTTGCAAAAAACCATTTTATTATTAAAGAACGGGTACTAGACTAACGAGTTGAAATAGGTAATTGGTTGAAGTTATTCTAAAGATAATGCACGAAACCCGGTCTCGATACGTCAATTTTTCTAGGAGTTATCGTGATCACCTAGTATAAAAATACGGACGTCCACGGATTTATTTTTAAACTGCGAAAAAAGGTAGCAAAATAAAATTGTTTTTTACAAAGTATGAAACAAATTATGTAAAGTGTTTTCTTAAAATACATCTATTTATATTATCGTATAAATGCAAATTGGTTCTGATAAAAGCAGTTTAAGAGCAAAAAATTGCTAGATCTTGACGTGTCGAGAGTTGAGCACTACTTCACTCGCTTCAGGGTATGAGGCGTACAATAATGAACATTATAAAAAGTCGTGTCTAATTCAGTACTTAGATCATTTATTTGCTCGTATTTAAATTCGTATCATATGCTTTCGTACAGCAAATGCCAACGGACAATTCCGTCGGTGGTCGGCGGCTTGTCTCGTTCGTACTTGTTTTTTATTTTGGTCCTTGCGCCTGTATATTAAGACGGAGTTAAATTAATGCTTGCGTGTATTTATATCACAACATATTCTCAGCACTGATTTCACTGTAATTGGCATGATGCTTTTATTTTTTATATGTATGAAGAAATATCTTAAATTTATTATGTTATTGTGTTAAGTTTTCCTACCTCCCCTATATAAAGCCAATAGCTCCTATATAGAACTAAAATTAATTTTTCTACCCTATGGCAACAGTAGTTTTTCTAGATGATATCTACCCTTTAAAAATTGCTCATAAATTTGGCTATCATATACCACAGTCATTTTTCAATTTAACTAGTAGTTTCAGAGATTAAGGCACTTGACAAAACGCATACAAAAAGGTTTTTTGTTACATTGTATTAGTGTAGATTCTCAGAAAATTGTTATTTTCTAGTATTAAAAAAACGATTGCGCTGGAATAAGGAATCTGTTACCTAATAAAGTATTTCAGTAATACCATTAATTTAATATTTATTAATATCAGCTCCATGGACAGATTTTTATAACCCACTACAGGGGATAAAGCTCCTCTAATGCTAATTTTCTATTTTTTCCCACAACATTTTTTTTTTGTCATCTTATCATCGGTCTTGCCATACTTCGTCAATGTATTAAATTTTAATTTAAAATATATTTTATAACTGAATATGTAAAATAAATTATGTTAGATTTAACGTGTGTCATTTAGTACCATATTTAACCAATATTAAGAAGTTACTAGGTATATGTTTCACAGGATTAAGGTGACAGATAATGATACAGTCTACTGAGCGCTTAGTGTGGCGAATGAATGAGATATCATAAGCGCGTTGCTAAAACTCAACCTCCTTTACTAAGGAATTCTGTTTACCTTACCATCCGTATGAAAATAACACAAATATATTTTGCTACAATCTTCTATACCTTATTAAATAATTACAGTAATGTATTACTAAAGTATAAATGCGAAGCGATGATAGCTCAGTGGTAGTGTGTACTACTGTCCTATACTGTGTACTCCGCGTCAAGGAACGTGAGTTCGAATCCACCTACATTGAACTTGAGCTGTCGGTAAAGGAAAACATCGTGAGAAAAGCAAAACATGGTGGTAGGGTTTTTCCTAATGCCTGCCTGACTAGTGTAACCACCCTCAAGTTAAAAATCAGCCAACGAGGGGTTGTCTGCATGGTGAATAATCCAGTGATTACCAAGAACTTAGAACCGCTTCAACTGTGTAGGGATGTAGTTTCGCTTAGCGTGTTGTATCGAGTATTTCACCTAATCCCCTCTTCTCCTTTTCACAGCATATCTACCCGCGCGGGACTACGGAGCCACAGCTTTACCATAACCTCTATCCCGACACGAACCAAAAAGTTCGAAAAGTCTTTGCTTTGTCGCACAGTGGGGCTGTGGAAACGTCGTCCCATCTGGCTGTTCCCTCTTTCTTATAATATTGGGTCTTTTAAACGAGGCGTGAAGAGATATTTAGTAGGCTGGCAAAACATTTGCGACTGACGAAGGACACAGTAACACTGACGAAGTAAAGTCATTTTACTGAGCTAGGGTAGATAAAAATACCAATAGGTGTTTTCCGGCAGTTGCACTTGAGAGCCAGTTCGGCCACAGGTTTAGTGTGACTACCAACTTAGGTCGTATCAACACTTAACATCAGGTGAGATTATGGCTATAACGATAAAACCTTATCTATATTTTTTTAAATAAAAATAAGTATGTGGATTTCGCACTCTGTTCAATCTCATATAAAATATTTTAATGTTGACAATTCTTAAGAGATAGTTTGTGGCAACTGTGTTAGATAGTTTCAGACAGTCTGTCTAGTAATATTAGGTATATGATAAAACGAAATTACTAAGATAAAAATATTCACAACTGTTGACAGAGTACGTTGACCTATTCCCGGATCACCGTATTGGAAGTTCTCGTGAGCTTTATAACCATCTTGTAAACTACAAGTTTTTTGGGTCTAATATTGTCATACGTACCTCAAACTTCGGATAACTTTAGGATGATATATTACATATATATATATGTATATATATAGAACAATCACCGTGTAAGGCTTTAGACTATTTAACTTCACGGTACCACTAATTGGAGTTCTCTTAACAGTAGAGTACGACAATTATGTACCACTAAATCGGTACTACTATGGCCTTAGCTTAGTTGTCTTTTAACAAATGGCTAATATAAAGAGATAAAAATATATATCGGATGACATTCGACATAGAATGTCAGTCACTTTGGCATATGTAATCTCACGTTTTTTCTCTTATTATTACGTTAGCAATTGTGGAACAATAACTTGGCACTGATTTAACATCTGACAATGTAGTAGCTCTTAATTCTGAGTTTAATTAGGATACTCTTTTCATCGTTTTTCAAGATCAGTCAGTACACATATACTCAGCTAATGAGGGGCATCCAGACTGACGTAACAGCCGATGGATTATGGATTTCTCGCCGTCGCTTTGAACCATATATTAGTTACTTACTATTAACCATAGCATCATAACTTTGTCAAGAAACTACAAAAAGTATTCTTAAACTTTTCTTTATATATCATATGATGTAGGTAGATCACCAGTTTAAACTTTTTGATATATTTATAGGTTTAGCGTTATGATTACAATCTCACCTGATGTTAAGTACCAACGTAGCCCAAGACGGTGGAGCCACACGCTAAGCCTGGTGGAGGGGCTGGCTCTCAAGTACAACTGCCGGAACACACCTATAGGTATTTGGTTGCAGAAGGTATTTTGTTGTAGATTTTCAAACTTGATGATGATAGCTAGCCCAGTGGGTATTAGAAAAGTAGTAAGTGTCCATACACACAAATACTAAGCTATTATTGATTCAAAAAGGTTCCTATAAAGGTATAAGAATTTCATAACATGTACCTGAAGTGCCTACATATAACATATTACATAATCTATCTCGAAGGGCTTTCAGTCTCCGTAATCGAGATTGTTCTAAAAGCATTACCGATAAAATGAAGCTATGGACTTTTCTGATAGATCTCTCTTTGATCACTACGCTGTTTTCACGTTTGTAAGTAATCCACTCTTAAAATTACAGCTGACTTGTCAATTTGCGATCTTTGAAGTAAGTACTCCATCAAAAGGCGAAGTGAATAGAGTGATCGAAGTGTGTTTCAGCTTCCAGAGATTAAATTTACTTGCTGTGAAATATACTTGCTCCGCTGCTTTAACGATGGACTATACATCGCTCAACGTAAAAAAAATAATATAGTCTTGAATTCAGAAATAACTAGTTTTAAAAATTGCTTTTTGGTTATAAGTAGCTATCGTATACAAATTCTTATGAATTTAGTAAAAAGCTATTATTTTATAATTTTGATTTTTTTTTATTTGTAAAGATTAACTCAAAAGACGTGATCACACTCATTTTCCAGTTACTAGTTATATACCTGTATATTATATTTTCTATCATAACTATATATTATTAAGAATCACTATAAAAAACTAGTAAAAATAAGAAAGCTCGTCCTGGACTTTCCATATCGTGTATCTTTTGTTCGATTTTTATGGCGATATCAATAAAGTGTTGCAATTCTTATTTCGGGAATTGCGCAAGTGGTAGCTTTATGACGAAGCCCCGGAAAACTTGATTTGTCATGTTATAATTTCAAACGTTATGTTGCGCGTTTTTCTTTTGTTTTTCTATTCTTGTAGGCAACAATGAAAGCTTTTTTTATTTCCTATTATTTTTATCACGACTGTTTTTTACATTGGGTTAGTGAACTTCATATTTTAACAGTTTGCAGCTGATTCTGTGAAAAGAGTATTAAAAAATAGTTATACGAAGAAGTATGGCTAAAGATTTCTATTAGGTTGTTTCATCAAATTATAAGTAAAAAAGTATACCACTTACGAGTATGTTATTTTACACTGTGCTACTATATTCAAAACAACGTGACATGTATAACCTTTACAATAATTAGACTTAAATGACTGTGGAGCCAGATATAGTGTTCGTAGACTGCAAGATCCATGGAGCCGTAAAGATAACGAATGGTGGTCATACAGTTAAGACGCAGCATAAGCAAGCCTAACCACGAGGTAAACCGCCGACCTGATGCAGGTAGCGAAAACCCACTAAAAGTAAGCAACACAGAACTAGTTGTCTTTGGAAAAGCCTATAGATATCGGTAAATATATTACAGCTGAATTGATACATTGATGGAGTGCTTATTTCTAATAAACTTTTACAGTATTACGGTTTTTATATCCTACTATCTGTGTCCGCAACTTCGTTCGCGTGAACTGAAAATTATTTCATAAGTTTTACAAAAAGAATTTAAGAAGTTTATCTGTTAGTTCCTAAGATTAGTGCGTTCAAACAAACGAACTTTTACACTTTATAATATTAACAAGAAATAATACTTTTTCCCCGATTTTGTCACTTTTATCGATACTGCTTTGCTCTTATTAGTGCTAACATGATGTTGTATAACCTAAAGCCTTCCTCGATGATTACTCTATCAAATACAAAAAATCTAACTAGTAAATTCTAACATTAGCGCGTTGAAACAAACAAACAAACTTTTCTGCTTTATAATATTAGTATAGATGTAGATAATTTAGTTTATATTTTAAATAGTTTAGTTTATGTTAGTTTAGTATGAGTTATACGAGTAAGTTAGAGGTTGTTACAATAGAGTTAATCAGAAGATAATGATATTCTGAAAAGTCATTGATTCTAGATATTACGATATTTTTTGAGCTTAGAAATGGTACAAGATGGGTAGGTATTAGTATTATAAGTATTTACAATTTTCCTACCAACATGCAAATGATATAATGAGCGAAGCAAATAATTCGACGACAGAAAAATAGAGAGAACATTGATGTCGTGAGTAATTTTGTTCAACTTTGATTGAATGACAGCTATAAATCGTACCCTGTGTGTAGGCACATAGCAAACAAATTTGTTGTTGAAATTAAATTGAAAACTTAATAAGAACCCGCGGTAACGTAAATCGGTTGTCCCCGATGCGTGTTTTAGACTCGTTACTGACAGAGTTAAACGAGCACGATGTCGTTAACTGTTTATTATTCCTTCGTACAAGATGAACCGATTACAAGCAGTGATTCGGTAGACGCGAGTTCCCATTCTGTGATGAGTTCCAGCTTTTGGTGAAAGAAGAAATCGCACTAAAATCATATAGCAATATATTGTAGTTTTTGTTTGGCTGACTACTATATAACATTTCTCTTTTGAGATCAGTTTTTCTCAATACTGCAGTTTTGTCTACTCTAAATATTGAACTGTAGTGATATAAAAATTACAGGTCTATAAATATTTATATTTTAAAATTTACAATTTGTCTTTGATTTCATCTACATTTAAATGAAGATTAGGGCAATGATGGATAGTTTTACTTAATATATACAATCTTTTCTTGAAGGCTTCCGGATTAAAAGTTTACAATGTAGTGCATACTCCCCAAAGTGTAAACTATAAAAGACTAGCTTTTACCAGCGGCTTCGCTCGCGTTAATATTGATTTTGTATAACAAATCAATACAATAAAAGTTTCAGTTTATATAGGTTATGCGCTTATTTGTATAATATTAGTAATAATTAGTAAAGATAAGTAATTTTGTCAGTATTAGTTAGTAAAAGAGGTACTTTATATTAAGTCCTTGTTCTAAGCACTCTTTCCAGAATCAGTGCTTAATTACTAACAAGTTAGTACCACGTATTCAAAAGTGTCTACTACCATATAAATGGAGTCATGATAAACTAATTAAACAAAATATTTAAAGTGTGACACATCGTTGTAAATTTGTACAATTCAATGCTCAGCGAAGGAATGTCTTTGTTTGGATAGCTATGTCAATATTAAGGAATATTAAGGAAACGGCGCTACAGTCTACACCTAAGTTAACACAATTATCCTTTTAGAAACAATGTGGTTAAGCCCTGAAGTGTTGAGTGGCATTTGTTTTATGTAATTACTACTTGTAACTTTAAATGTCTGCGTTTACTTTGGTTGCTTAATCCAACACTCAAAATGTATAACATTAAGATGTTTTACCGTCATGGGACTGAGTTACGGTTACCTTTAAACATTTAGTTTTCTGTTTAGGCAATAATGAGTATTTTTACAAACGTTGTAAGATAAACAATAAATACAAAATATATTTTTTTATTTGCTCTCACTAAAAAGTGATGGTCTTTCACGAAAACATAAAAATATTTACGTTTTAATTTTCATCCCGTAAAATTTTATATATTTTGAATTAATGATAAATAATATCAAATTGGTAAAGTTTGGCTTCAATAATATGTTTAGCTTTTTTGCCTTGGGCTTCGATATTCCGTGGGCGCCAAAGGTTTGTCCGCACTATTATTATTTTTCGCTAAAAGTACTTCTTGACCTAAAATTTACTTGGTAATTGCTCTGTTCCTAGAAGCCAATCTTCTTTTAGATAATCTACAATATTCGTTAATAAATAGACTAGGTATTTTAAAAAGTTAATCTAATGTAATTAGTAATTCCAATGACCGACACGTTAAAACAAACGATCTTTTGAGCTCTATAGTTATATTGTCGATAAAAATTAAAAAACAATATTTTTTTAAGAAATCCAACAAAAATTACGTGGATATGGGGTTATTAATAACTTTGAACAAAAGAGAGTAAATAATAAAATAGCATATATACAGTTATATCATGCTAAAGCATCGGTAAAGTTAAAAATAAGTAGTAGTAAGAATGACGAATGGTCGAATGATACTTGTATTATAGTTGTCCCACACTATTTTACATACATTGCGTGTATCTTATTACGTAACAGACGTTGTTATAATGCTTAAACGTATATATGTACTGTACAAAGTCAAGATAATGTAGAGCTACAATATTACGTAAGTTATGTTAGTATTTTGTTTGCCGGAGGATAGGAAAGTTCATTCGCCTAAAGTTGATAGAAACTAGGTGAAATTTGCTGTATAAAAATAAAAATGTTAATATATCCAGTTTGACTTTAGTATATTATTATATATAGTATTCACTTCAATGCCGACTTTTTCACTCTAAAAGTAAAAAAAAAGCGATAACACTTATCCAGATAACGCTATATGTATACAAAAAAATAAGAAGTATACCGGAATATATACAATATACATATCATAAAAATATAATAAAGATAAATCTGCCTATTATTTTTTTTAAATAATGTTTGGGATATACTTATTTTGTTATCTATGTATGATGTAACATACATTTTTTTATTTTATTTGTTTTTCTGTGTACCCTCTTATACAAGCATCACTCTGAAACTCTTTTTAAAAATAATAATTAAGGTGTTATATATACTGAAGAGAAACTTTGTAGCCCATAATAAGCATATTACGCGTCAAAAAGCTAAAATAAATACATATTTGTGTGAAAACGTCGATGGCTCGGTTGGTAGGGTGTACGGACGCCTTGTCAGTAGACGTAAGTTCGAATCCACCAATAATGAACGTGAGTTTTCAGCGAGGGTAACCATCGTGAGGCAACCATAGTATGGTGGTAGAGCTTTGTCTATTGCCAAGCATGGTGGCTAGCTACCACCACAAGTTAAAAATCTACTGCTAAATACATATAGGTGTGTTCCGGCAGTTGGAATTGAGAGTCAGTACTTCCACTAGGCTTGTATCGTGGGCCACATCGTCATTTAACATGAGGGGAGATTGTGGCCAACCGACGATAATCTCTGTCATCAAATACTCGTAGTTACAAACACAAGACATTACTGTCGTAAAATTTTCAAATATTTTCAATATATTAACTATATTAAAAATGGTACGCAATAATTTCAATTGAGTACAACTTTCAACTCTATGAAAAAAAATATTACGAGTAAATTGAAAAATTTAAGAAATTATTGAAAAATTTAATAAATTCTTCGGCAATCTCGACCTCTGGGCGAGCTCTAGTTTGAATAAACACGTAACAAAATTACTGAGTACAAAATTTAATTAACGACGATTTAAATTAAAAACCATTATTTATCATGCAAAGTTATTTATTTAAAATGAGGTTACTTAAGCTGGTTTTAATTTAAAATATATTTCATACTAGCCTACAAACATACTACATGCCTACGACTTCATTCACGTGGAACTAAATCAATACTCCTTTGCTCCTTATTGGTGGCAGCGTGGTGTAAAATCGTCTATAGCCTTCCTTAATGATTGCTCTATCAATTACAATAAGATTTTTTTTAAATCCGACAGGCAGTTCCCAAGATTAATGCTTCCAAATAAAATAAAAACATTTCCACTTCATAATATTAATATAGATAAGTACGTATTTACCCTTCGAACCGAATAAACATAACAAATAATAAATGTAACAAATTTTTTTAATTCAAAACTTTTACTAGGATCCTAGACTGTGCGGTTAAAGATTATAACAACCATAATTGTGAAACAGCTTGGCAACCCAGGTTTCTATTAACAACAATCCAGACACGTTTGGTCGCCATGGTTGAATGTATTTTTTTTATATTTGAATAAGTTCATTGATACGTACTTGTATGAAAACAAAAAAAAAGTCAATGAATTAGCTAAACATTAAGTAAAATATTTTGTATACGTAGACAAGTAATTCGTAAGAAAACTATTCAAACTTTTGTTATAAATTATCTCAATATAATATGAAACTAAGCAATACAATAAAGTTGTTTTTTATACTTTTTGACTCCATTAATACAACGAAAGTTTGTCAAACAGATTACCTTGTATATACTTTATTACAGTTTTTTACTTTGGAAAAACTTCGTGACTATTCTGTAATACAACCAGACATCGACCATGTACTGATAAGAAGACTGACCGAGTTCCATTAATTATTTTTTAATCTATTTTACGAGTATGTTTTTAAGCACGAAATAATTCCAAGGTTTTTTTAACGTTCAACGATAAAAAGTAAAACTACGTTTTTAAACAATAAATAACATATAAAAAAATAACGTCCATCTGTTTGTGTATTAGTATCCTTCTAATTCTAGAACCACTGAAATAATGTATTTGATATTTTAACTATAAGTTAATGTCTGGTTAGGTTTTAGTATGTTTTATAAAATATGATAATATATAGAAAAAATTATGAGTATAATTGTAAATTAAAACGGTGAAAAATTATTTCCTATTCGTTTTCCTGCAATTTAAACTAAAGTATATATCCTTACTAATATTATAATTGTGAAAGTGAATTCCTCCGAATAGGGGCCCTCGAGTGACTCTGCTCGCGCGATACAGTCACACTATATATTACTGAAAGTACATCATCATACGACATAACATTCGTGGCATACCCACAAATTAAGTACACGGTTCTGTAAGAGACTACCCCCACGGCCCTTGCGCGGCTTGCTCCATGTCATTGTTAGGACCACTAAACTTAGCAAGTTAGGACCTGTTGGTTAGTTAGGATCGCGAATTTTTGCTCGTTTTCCGGCAGTAGCCCAAGCAGAGGTTCTGCTATTCTGGCACCCGTGCGCCTGTTGCCTCGGGGCTGAATGCCCTCAGCATTCGCCCCAAAAAGTTCGGTTAATCTGTCAAAGCCGTTAGGTTATAAAACAAGCCCTATACTGGATTAAATTTTTAAGAATTTTTTAGTAGTATATGCGAGTGTAATCGCATGCTAGTGAAATATAATATAATAAATTCATGGATATCAAACTCTTATAAAAAGTTATAAGTCATGTAAAATACAAATTAGTTAGTAATAAAGATTTTACGCATTGTTCAATTGATATTGACACGATTGTCTGACCATAAGATACGCTGTAAAAATGAGGTACATCTTAAAAAATATAGCAAATAATATCAGTATTGTAATTACAATAATACTGCTGCTAAATTTTTAAGCCTTAGAGTTCTTTTTATATATTATTTTAAATAATTTATAGGTTTAGCGTTATCGTAATAATCTCATCTGATCTTAAGTGACAATACGGCCCAAGTTGGTGAACACGCTAAACATGTGGAGGAACTGGCTCTCAAGTGCATCTGCTGGAACACACTTATTGGTATTTGGCAGAAGATTTTCATCTGATTATTTTTGTTTTAACTAATATTATCTAACAATAAATTTTCTTTATTTTTTCTTCTAGGTAGATCTAAAATAGTTTCATATATGCGACGAAGCCCACACTAGGGGATTTTTAATATCTCGGTTTAA
The DNA here is from genome assembly GCA_039707435.1 of Actias luna. Lineage (NCBI taxonomy): Eukaryota > Metazoa > Arthropoda > Insecta > Lepidoptera > Saturniidae > Actias > Actias luna. Next base: position 5,790,934 of record JAZHAC010000002.1, on the reverse strand, counting down.
TGTATGTCAGCTATATGAATTATACGTAATATAATTATTTTTCATACCTCACCAACAATATATGTGATATAAATAACTCTTCTAAAAACCCTTATAAAAAATAACAGAGATGCATGAAATGTTCCATGCATAGTACAAATGCTTTCACCGCCTTTATTTTTATACCTTTTATTGCCTTTATCGGTTGAACTCCGTGTGGGATCTGCCTATATAACGAGTAACTACGAAATTTACTTTTTATTGTGGCTATAGACGAATTTACCAGATGTTACTTTATTATACCAACTTAAAAGTTACAACTGTAAACTTCGGTTTGTAATAACTTTTTATTTTATTAGTTTATCTTTAAAAACTTATGTATGTTATGATCTGTTTATTACCCCTAACTGTTATGTTATTGGTTATAGTGTGTACCTACTTGGTGTTACTTTACTTGGTAACATAAACAAATTAAGCCCAAGTGCAAACAAACGCCTAAGGATATAAACAAACTATTGAAAGTTATGTGATAAATTGAATTAGTCTCTGTATACTGTTTCTACGTAATTATTAAGGATTTTTCGGAACATTGTAACTAATATATTAAGGATACATGCTGTTATTATATCTGTTATTTCAGCGTAGCGTATCTATGAGTGAGATAAAAGACACATGATATTGTATTCATATATTGTTACTAGAGAATTACGTAGGTGTTATTGACTCTAGGTCACTGCGATCGATGACGTATACTATGATCGTTTCACAATTTTACAGCTCACTACAGCATGAACAAAACGTGCACTCGGTAGGCCTGTGGTGCTTATTTTTTGTTTACTTTTACCCGTAACTTCGATCGTGTTAATGTAGATTTGTCAATTATTTTTTTTGTAATTTATCGAAAACGGTACGTAATGTCGTTTCTATAGTCCTGCCCACGTGTAATTTCACGGTTAAATTTCGTGGTGATAGGCTGGAGTAGTTACAAGGGGAAACCGTACAAATAAACTAGCGCTATGTTAGTTAGGATTTGTGTTTTTGTTATTTGTATATAACAACAAACTAATCTTATATATAAAAATATGTTTAATATAGTGTTTGTAATAACATTAAAACTTTTATTTTCGTTTGACCGTATTACACAAACGTTCCAAGTCATGTAAATTGCCCAAAGTAAAACAGGCTCCTATTGAAAGCTCTCCAAACAGTTTCTAAAAAAATAACTTTGTCTTTAGCAATATCGTAAACTTTTCTTTATATAGAAAATAATATTTTATTTGATAATAAAATAGTTTAATTAATTTTTCAGTACACTTCGGCTGGAAACCTAAAAATATATGTATTTCTCAACATGTAAAATTATAATCACTTCATTGCTTGGTACAGTCACGTTATTTAATTAATATTTTTTAAAAGGCAAAAATAAAATATATTATCTGCTCCAGCGAATCATTATGCAAGGGAAAATCAAAAGGAAACGACCTCCCGGAAGATCTGCTGACAAACACCTGTATGTGTGTTCCGGCAGTTATACTTGACAGCCTTAATGTATCCACCATCTAAGGCTACATGGTCACTTAACATTAGGTGGGATTGAGGCCATACCTATAAAACTATAAAAAAGAACTTTGTAACTTAAATATAGTCGGACGTAATTCAATCTGAGCACAAAATCCCTATTCCACACCGCAATTTATAAAGTTTAGATAGCTTTAATGGTAGATATCTTCTTGTAGGAGATGACGCCTCGAGCAGAAGAGGAATATAGGTAAGGCAAGGATTGTGCTTAATCATAAACACAGAACTATTTAAAAATCAGGATATTGACCATCCATTAGCGGGCATTGCTTCTGTGCCTATCTACATAGCTCCTAAGAGATGGAAACAAGCTGGTTGAGTCTGAAACCTAACAAAATAGTATTACTGTAACAGTCTATTATTCTTGTCTAATTTCCAAGAAGAACACACCCTAGAAAAAGTTAGGCCCCTTGTTATTGTAACCAAAAGTTCGTAAATTATTTAAGAAAATTGATATTGGCCAATATTATTTACAAATTATTACATAAAATAACAGATGCATAGGTTCCTTCTCGATATTAATTTAATGTTGAAGATATTTAACTAAAAATTACAAATACTTCAAAATGTTTATGAAAAGAGCAATAAATAATAAACTAAATATTGAGTTACTTAATACACAATTCAATGTTGCAGATTATTATATATCTATTCTGCAAAATCTGTTGTATATGTTGTTATGTACATAATGTGTTTGTTGCGCTACATTATCGTCTATATAGGAAATAGATTATAAGAAATATATAAATTTTATCTTTTTGTTGAAATAATTGTGAATTGTGAAATAATATAAAATGAAGAAACTAAATATAAATTTTGTATTTCTTATTGGTTTTTGCATTATACAGCAACATATTTATATTACACATATGTCCTTGCAATGACAAACTTATGAATAAATAAACATAAATATGAAAACAGAACTGAAAATGTCTTACAATATTCAAACTTGAAAATATTTACATATTGAATAAGGAAGTTGCTAGTGTAAATACGGAGTAAATCTTATGAAAATGATAGATATTATGGTTTTGTGATTCGAAAATATCCACATTATATTTACATAACGCAAATTTTACGTGGCTTTGCTTATTCAGATAACCACACTATCACCTCCAAATCCAGTTGGACTAGCGTCGCCATTTTATATGAGTCGAATATTATTCGCACAGTTTTTGTTTTTATTTCAACATCGCCTATTTCCTATTAAATTATAATCACAGAAATATATTTTTGTATAAATATTTTATTTATATTACTCAATTTATGTTTATAAATATTATTTTATATATTTATATCCTGATAATCTAAAAATCCATCTAGATCTCTTACACTGCATCTCCCATCTTAAGCGGAAAGGACGAAAGGATGATGAAAGAGGCAAAACTTGTATGGAAAATAATATTAACGAAGTAAAGATGAATTTAATACAGTATTCTTTCAAAAAAGGAATAACACACGTATGTATATTGTTTTTAATTATTTTACTTCTAAAAGAACATAAGTGATGTTCTGTCTCATAGTCTGTTACTAATTTCGAGTATAAATTTTTTATAGATAACACCATAGCACCTGATTGCATATGTAGTACAGTCCACAAACAACGATGACCGTCGGTGACTCAGTTTTCATCAGCAGGCGTTAATGCCATGCCGACAAACAATAAAATATGAAAAATATATTATATTGTTTAATCAATTTATACAATGAAGTATAAAAGTGGGGTTTATTCAATTAGGTATCACGTTGATACTATTTGTTCTATTATATATGAACAAAAGGCACAATAATATATGGTACTAATTAAAATAAGCAAAAAAAAAACAAGTCACAAATACAATAGCCAACGTGACCGAAATAATGACGAAAACCGAAATCCTTACTAATATTCGAAATGCGAAATTGAGTTTGTTTGTTACGTTTTCACGTCTAAACCGCTGAATCGATTGTAATTAATTTTGGTATAGAGATACCTGGTACCTTTAAAACGATGATAGGATACTTTTTTCCGCGAAAAAGTTATAGCAAGAGGGGTAAAGAGAGGAATATACTTTGTATAAAACTCTTTATTGAGTCATCCGATCTGACAAAATCAATATTAACGTGAGCCAGATAGGTAAAACATATATGTAATAATTTTCTCGTAATACGAACAGAGATAGCTGCCTAATTTACGACATCTAAATAAACGTATGACATTTATAATATGAATTGTCTGTCATTTATGTAAAAATATAATTTATTTATGACGCATGCTAAGAATTTTTAATGACAACATTACGGGATTTTATTACTATCATAGTCGCCTGTGTCTATTGCTGGAAGTGAAGTTTGTTGGTCTGTAATTCAATAGCCCACGGTTAGCGTCACCGGTTTTATTGTCTTCCGTCGTCGATCGTTATAAAAATAATTCGTGAAGACAAAACAGAAATGGTGCATAAAGATTAATTTTGAAATATTTAACGATTTGCATTGTATTCATAGTAATAGGAGATACCAAAATTTATGTTAAATCAAATTTGGTTACACTGGTCAGATGTTATTTTATATTTTTGTATGAAAAGATATCCATCCGGTTGGAAATACGTATCATATTATTAAAGAATAAGCACTATTTCACGATAATGTAGTCGAAAATTTCTAGTTATTCATCTTTACTAATATTATAAAAGCGAAAGTGAGTTTGTTCGCTTGTTATGCTTTCACACCTAAACGCTGAATCGATTATTATAAATTTTGGTATAGAGACAGATGGAAACCTGGAGTCGTTGATAAGCTACTTCTTCCGGCGAAAAACTTATTGAAGTGGGGTAAACTGATGTGTAAACTTTGTATGAAACCTTTTATTTAGTCATCCGATTTGTTACACAAAAACAATTTTAACGAGAACGATGCCGCACGGAAAAGCTAGTTTAGTTAGTAAGAGAAATTTAGCTTTTAGCTAGTGACATTTTATTTAATTACTGAGCCCGATTTTCAAGCCTGACCACCGACTGATAGTGTAAAAGTAACTAAAACTGTCTATTTAAGCTTTCATTATATAAACTTTCCTGCGAGTTCGTTCCGTAATATATTCGATCAATTTCTTGATCAAGTAACGACGTACCTTCGAATAGATAGAATCAAAGCGCAAAATCAGAATTTCCAGTTTTCGTTTCTAAGAAATTAGAGATGTAAAAATATAACTTGACAATATATTTGTAAAGTGAATATATCTACCAAAACTTATCATACTTGTTTTAGTGTGTAAACCCGCTAAATTATTTAAAAAAACTAAGCTACTTACTGCCTTTTAAACATTCACTAGCGGCGATAAAAATGTATCTGTACCTCTTTGAATATACCTTTTCTTTTTTTTTACCTTTTTTGTTATGATTAAGCCTAAACGTTTAGAAATACTTATATCTACGGGAACAATGGACTAAAAAATTTAAAACGCCCTCGGGATCACTATTGCGTAATAGGATAATAATTATTAAAAAAAAAACTTTTGTTTACATAAAAGCCTGTCTCTAATAAAGGAATATTGTTAGGTATATATGAAGGGTGTAAAAGCAAATCCACTTTAGTCCGAAATTGGTATTTTTTAAGTAAGTACACCAAAACTTTGAAACGGATTTGTTTTTACACCCCCCTTATATTCTGTAATTTCTATAACATATAGACACTAGTACGTTATTAAAACACATGAATTATAATTAAAAATAAAATTGATTGAACAAATCAGTAAGCACACTTTGAACCATAGCCTAAGGAGAAAAGTATATTAGGTAACCGTTTCTCTTAGAGAAGTAATACAGAAGTTGACATGAACGATGTCGTGTATACAGACTTATATTCCTATAAGCTAATTTTACGATAGAAGATAATAGAATAGACGTTTATGAAGCAGTACAAGACTAACGAGGATTTTATTGTGCCGGTTTATCTCGAATGCGAATTCCTTGATGAACTAGTCGAGACGACTTTATCGGATAATTAAGTTCGCTATGCAAACGATCGAAGGACGGGCCCTCGTTTGACGGCATTGAGCTAGTGATCACAGCTTTAACTATGATATTAATGATCCTGTTTCGTTGACTCTATAGTCAAAAACGGTGACGTTTGAGATAGAGCAATATATTTCTTTAAGAATAGTATTCACTTTTATTACTTTTTGGTTAATTTTTTATAGTGATCATAGGTTTGAGATGGCATGGTCGAAGATCTTATCAAATGAAATCAAATTAAATTTAAAAAACCCCTATTAAATTTAGGCTATGAGAAGGCGCGTATAGACGTGAACACTACCACCGTTTCAGAAGATAAACAAGTCATCGAGAAGGATTAGTAAGATACCTGATTCGTATATAGTTTTTTAAGTACAAATGAGTTAATAAAAAGTATGCATAGTCGTAGCGTATACATAGAGAGGTTTATTGTTGTAAGCTTAGAGGTAAATTGTGGTAATTCCAGATAGCACCATCGTTTGTATATTTCTCCAAACTATATTAATTAGCCTTTTGACACCAAAACTTGCTTGACATGGTGCTTGAACTTATTGTCCGGTAAATTGGTAATGTGCTTTGGAACTTTATTATAAAACCTCGGTCAGTGTAAAACACACTTCAGAAAGTAGAGGATAGTTCGATAATAATACTTGATTTATAGGCGACTCAGCTTGTGACCCATTTATGAACACAGTCTTTTTACCCAAAAAACTTTAATTTTTATCCTTTAATATAACATGTGAAAATACTACAATTGCACAATTATTATCACATAAATGCATATTGACAAATTTTTTAAGCCTTCTTTATGTCATAAGCCGGACGTCTCTTTACTCGCATCCTATATATTTCTTATGGGATCGAGGGCATCGTAAAAGGGCAGATAGTAAAAAATGTCAGTGTTGCTAAAATAATCATAAAAATATTATAGGTTATTTACTCGGAACTGATAGTAGATGAGTTTTAACGGTGGTTCTTTCGGTTTATATGGGTTTATGTTGCTTGTTCACTATAAATATTTATATGGTGTCACTGAGTTTTACACGTTTTACTAAACATTCTGTTACTTAAAATATTTATGCTGCATGACATCAACGCTTTTTGACTAAATGTATATCACCAACAGTGGCCGTTTATATTGTTTGACAGTGATTAAGATTATTATGATAAGAGATAGTAAGAGTGCAGCCATGTTTTTAATAACTATTTGTTTTTATTGTAATTATGAATCGATTATGCAAAGAACTTTCGAAAGCTGATGTTTCGAGTCTGATTTGTTAGTGTTCTAATAACTCGACAATATTGGATGTTTGATTCATTTTAGAAACATATTTATATTTTATAGCTATATTTTATGTGTACGTTGTTCATGTTTTCGTTAGAAAAAATACAGCTCATCTTAGTAGAATAATAGAGTAAGATACGCCAAACCATATTCACAGAACAACTAGCTACCTGTCAGCACCACTTTCATTGTTCGAAGATCGCAATAGGTATGAAACTAAAAAAACCTCATACGAAATAAAGATAAAGATTTACAGCATTGAGTTTATCGAACGCAGAAATCAGAACAATAGTAAATTAAGTTACCCAAAAATATTTACAGAAAACCGATTTGAACAAAGCTGCGGTTACGACAAGTATTACCTATTTCTATAAATCTGACTACCTGTTTTGTTTACCTGTATTGTTAATTTGAATTGATTCTCTATAAACGACTAAGAGAGGAGCGGAAATATTTGACAAAAACAGTCGCACAAGCGAAATAAATTACTCGATTTGTGCTAGAATCAAATTTGCCGACAATTTCCAAACAGAGGCAACTATAAATTAACTTTGGCAATTGTTAAAGTAATTACTTTATTAGGTATTGTATTGCCAATTAATTTCAATTAGTCGTTCTAATTATGTATATAATCAAATTAATGAATCAAATGAATTAAATTATGTATATAATCAAATGAATTTGAAAAGAAGGCCTATTAACTATTTCTTTCTACTTATTTTTGATTGAAACAAATTTTATTATTAAATTAATTTAAATAACTTATACACCATTACTTAGTCAAACTTATTACATATATATGTTTTATTGATCTGAATCCAATAGGTGGACTTTTATTTTTATTTAGTAGCTCGTAGTATTTATTTGTTTTTATAACTTGGTCCTTAGATATGTTTGTTTTCCATGGCACAGTAAGCTTAACTAGTACTATGTGTTTAGCTGTTCTATACTTATTATATCATAAACGAATTTTTATCAAGTAATAACAACATACCTGAACTGTTGTAACAGTACCTTTCAGCAGAGTATTAATAACGTGAGCACTTAAGTCTGGAATACGTCGGTTTCACTCTATTCTTATTCTCTATTTGTATGAGAGCTGTACGGACGGTAACTTATTTTTATGATACTGCTCACCGCGTTATAAGATATCAAACAAATATACTATTTATAAAACCTCATACACTTTGAAGCGTTTATCGAAAACGGTTTGTGATGATTGTGTTTAAAGCGTTAGTTGTGGAAACAACTACATCGTTCATTGATCGCTTGTTATAAAAATAGAAAACTATATTTGTTTTGTGTTTTAAAATATATAATCTTTCCGAATTAAGTATTTGCATGTTTTTTGTGTACCATCAAAGTAACTATATGATCAGTTCCAAATATTTATTTATAAAAATTAGTGGCGTAAAACACGCGGTCGGAACGAAATTCCTTTCGTAGTATATTATTATTGATAGACGTATTATATTATTGATTAGCAAATACAAATAAATGAAATACTAGCGTATGAGAGCAATTAAATAAAATGCAGAAATAATTAATGGATTGAAGGAATAGTAAGGAATTTCGTAAATTATATGAGATTGGAGTTGTAAAAATAAAGATTTTATTGTACATTAAATTCATCTGGTTCATTATAACACATACTTATAATATACTACGAAACGGCTGTCGCGTATGTCGTGTATAAACTATACCTGCGAAGCCGGTGCAAACCTTTTGGCTGCCTTGAACCAATAAGCGCACACCTATGACTGATAGAGCCAGTCCCTCCACAGGTTTAGCGTGTCTACCAACTTGCGCCGTATCGTCACTAAGGATCAGGTGAGATTATGATCATATCGCTAAACCTTAAAAAAAAAAACCAACGCGCCCCAGCAAGGCTACAATTGACCATAGCATTTTGGTGGGTATTCCCTGCGTGTAGCGCCGGGTATATTCCACATAACCTTCCCAGTCCCAGGGCCGAGGGAACATGAGTAAATGAATTTCCTACTATGAAAAACCAATCTATATATATCCGTAAAATTTCGTTTGTGGCCTGACTGAAATAGCTTAAGTTTACTAACAACGATAGATGTCAGCCTGATAAAATAGAGAAGGAAATTAAATATTATTACAGTTGGATTTAAATATGATATTTTACTTTGCCAAATGTGCCTACATCAGCAGATGCCTTAATAAAAACGTCGTTTAACAAAGCTTTGTGATCGACTTATTTCCATTTAGCTATATCTTCTATAATAAAACAAAAGTAGTTTACGTTTATAAATACAATATTTAATTTGCTAAGGAAAATCGGTTCATTCTCATTCAGCTAAACGAAATAATATATTTTAAGTAATAATATAATCAAAGCCGGATCGTTTTGAGGTGATTGTTGTTTCCGTATGGCTTCTTTCTTTATAATATTTAAATTTTCTTTATTCGTTCTTTTGATAATACTGTTATAAAAGTCGTGCCCGTAGGTCTGTACATGTACATTACGTACAAATCATTTTCGTTACATAATTATGTTTCTAATAATAACGTAAAAACTATACAACCACTATAGGCTGAGAATTTCAGGTTTAAATTTGTTATCCGTGAACAAAACTCCAATAAAATAGGTCAAACTGTTTTTAAGTTAAATCCAGACATATAATTGTTTATATAAGGATATATCAACAATTAGTTAAATCTCATCTTCGTCTACTATCTTTATATACAAAATTATGATTTACGTATGTTGATTTAATGTTTTTCTCATAAAACCATAACATATTTTTTTTCAAAGATTTGTGCGCCAAATCTTCTGCCTACAAGGTTTCGTTAGTATCTTAAATAATAATAATGTTGATACCAAGGAATTTGAATAAAAATTACACGTACAATTTATTAATATGGATTTAGGAAGCTCTAACAGTTCGTTAGATCTTTTGTTTGAATTCCATACAAACAGTACATAGTGTATATACATTAAGATTTGGAGCCGTAGTAAGACTTAATTATATTAATGAACGTCACATGAATTTCCAATATACGCGTACACTAATGCTGTTAATGAGGCGATAATGATACAGTAGAATAGTTAGACACGGTGTCATTCAATGTATGTATGAAGCTGGCAATGAGCTTAGGTTTTACCGAAGGAAATATATAATAGTAGTGGAGCATTTTAATGCTATTAATCTAGTTATAGAAAAACTATGGATCAGTAATTTCTGGTGATTTCCCCTTAAAAGTCACTCCTCGATTTTTCTTCAGGCTTGTTACCATTTTAGATCATTTTATTTGATATCGCGAAAGATTGTTATTAAACGTTAAGCCTGTTTCGTGATAAGAATAATAATAATAACCAAATAACAGGCATATTAATGATTACAATATAAACTGTTTTATTAAAATAGAATAATCAATGAACAATTATAAATATATAAATAAAGAAGGAAACATTATTGATCAATTGTTTTAGTTTAGCGTTTTAGCCCTCTAAGTCTTTAATTTGGCTAATTTAAGGCTTATATCAACGTATTTTTTTGGAGTATAACAAATTAATACATAATACTGTTCAAGTAAATAATTGAATTCGTAATAACCTAATACAAAATAATCATAAGGTTGTACGCTATAATTCTGTAAACAAGTGGAATATATAATAGTCTTTGTTAGTAAGAGTGGGGATATAATTACTTACGTAATTAAATAAAGAGTGACACGTTACGTGTAAGATTACATGTTCACATAAAAGGCGATGTTACTAGTGAACACACTCATTATTTGAACTCGGTGACCGTGAATTTCTGGTAGAAACTAAGTAATATACTAGCCTTTATTGTCTATAGTAAAATTATTAATTTAAGCATAATAGACATATTTGTACATTTATACATTAACTACCATACATAAGCCTTAAAGGTATATGTAGTTGCCTCTCTGTTCACATTTAGAGTAGTAGGCTATAATTCCACCTATACTAGAAAATATTTGTGTGACCTACAAAAATATATTAATGTTACTGTGGTTTTTGTATGTGTGTATGGACTCCTGTAATACAAGATTGGTTTGTAATGCAGATATAGTCTTATCAAAGAAGTAGAAAAGAAAGGAATGGCGCTCCTTTGTGTGTCGCCGGGGCGACGCGGTGATTGCCAGATCGAACCCGCATCGCCCAGGCAGGCGACGGATAGTCGTGGGGTGTTTGTGAGTATTTCTGGCAATTAACCCCGGGTGAGTCCTACATATCCCTTTCGGTACTCCTAGCCTAGAGGGAATTCGTGAATGTATTTTCGCACGACAAAAAAGGTGGCAACTAATATACTATAAATACTAAGCCAGTCCGTAAGAAGAAGAAAATAAAATTATATAAATAACATCATCAATTCTTTCATTAAATTTGGCTACCAGTCCATTTACGAAAATGGTGGGATCGGTTTATTAAAGTATTGCCTTCTATTATTATTATTCTATTCTACGACTTCGTTTAATTTTAATTAACACGTTGTATTCAATTTTGTATTTATTATTACTCAATAACTTAATAGTTTATTTAATTTTAATGTAATTAACTTTGTCACCCTATATATAAATAAGTATATAAATAATAATAATATACTATATTACCGCTGATACACTTTTACTAAACACCCAAATAATTGGGTGTGAAAATAATGGACCCACAAAACAATATACATTGAGAGGATTTCCGTTCGAAAACAATTCCGAATAATATTCATCAGAGAACAATAATATAATTACAGAAGTTTCTGGGGGAAAGTTTTGTGTAACGTAATTGACGGTAAGTGGGTCATTTGGTCCGAACCGATGATCCCAGTGTGATATAAATGAGTGAACTTCTTCGCACTCAGAAAAGGATATAGAATTTGGAATGGAATGAAATTTGGCCGGATATTAATCATCAAAATAGAAATATTTAATAAGATTTAAAATGTAACAGCCGCAAAAGGAAAAGAGAAAATGTAGTTAGTTCGAAAACAAAACCAATTCAACCATTTTTCAGTATTCTTCTATGTAAATTTAGTGCGACGTAGGATCCGGAAATTCCTACAGGCAAATGTTTTAAGATGCATTTCACATCACCTGCTGAGACAAGACGATGCGATTTTGAAGTGATGCTAGCTCAGTGGTAGTGTCTACGGACGTCGCGTCAAGGGACGCGAGTTTGAATCCACCTCCAAAGAGCTGAAGCTTTCGGTGAAGGGAAATATCGTGAGTAAACCGTAGCATGGTGGTAGGGCCTTTTTCTAATGCCCGCCTGACTAGCTACCACCCTTAAGTTGAAAACCTGCCACCAAATACCAATAGGTGCGTTCCGGCAGCTTCACTTAAAAGCCAGTCTCTCCACAGTTTTAGCATGCCCACCAATTTGGGCCGTATGATCACTTAAGAGGTGAGATTATGGTCATAACACTAAACCTATAAACTATTAAAACCTATAAATTCCTCTGACCTTTGCCATAATGGAGTATTGAGAATCTCCGTAGTATCTCTAAGTGGATACCTACTTGACTGTGCTTCTCATTTCTCTTTCTGTGCGGCACATTGCGAGAGGAAGTACCTACGGCAATGTATTTGACACCACGGAAACAAGAAAAAGGTGTCCTTCACATCTTATTATACTGTAGGTTCTAGAATATAGACGTCAAAAACATACACTTTCATTACGACGTTCATGTGGTTCGTTTGTAATTAGCGCCTTCGTTTATATTATAGACGGAAATATGAAATTCTAGGAACCTTTATATACACTAACCAATATAACTTACCTCCTATATAATAGTAATATCGGTGTTTCTTTAATTAATTTACATTATTAATAACGTTCGTATATTGAAATAGAAACTATTAAAAAAATTTGACTGAATGAAAAAATTGTTTACGTTGAACTTAGTCATTAGTAAGTAATCGAATAAAAAGCTCTTAAATTCTATCGTAGAAAATCAATGTTTTTGATTAATATATTTGGTTTTCTGAATACTTTGCTAAAGATATCTTACAAAAAAAACCACTAACGGCTATATAATTAAATAATTTGAGTACTGAAATCGTTTTCGATATCGACCTGCGATAGGAATTAAATTATCACTAAGGGTACGCTTTTCACAAACTTAATTTATTCTATCCGCTTCAATTGTTTCTGAAATAAATTTAGTTAGAGGGCAAAAAGATCTGACACAAATTCCAATTAGTATTAATATCCCTGTTCAGTTTTAGTTTTCAATACGATAGTATAGATTAATTGTAGTAATGCGAAAAGAATAAATTTGGATGAAAAGAGGTTCGTACAGAAGAAGACACTAATTACAAATTTTCAAAGCATTCTAATTTTGTTATAAAGCTACGATGCCTCAGTTGGTAATGTGTATATACGCTGCGCCAATGGACGTGGCTTCGAATCCACTTCATCGAAATAAAATTCCACTTGCAATGAGCCTGAATTTTTGCTGCGGGAAAACATCCTGAGGAAACCATGGCAGTTTTATCTAATGCCCACCTAGCTGAAAATCTTGCAGCCATTTGTTTGTATTGGCAGTTGCAGTTGAGAGCCAGTCTCTCCATTAGGTTTAGTGTGTCCAACATCTTGGGCCACATCGTCACTTCTCATCAAAATAGATTATGACCTTTATGCTAAAACCTATAAACTGTAAAAAAAGGAATCTTTGTCTGATTGAGTCGCGTCCGCACGTATATCTTCAGTAACGTATATCTTGAGTTGTCCATTTCAGGATCAGACATTATATATCCGGATAGCGAGAAACATGACGGTTAACATAACAGCAACAATACCCGATGGATTACCTATTTCTTTGATTAAGGATAGATTTTTTAAATATATTTAATTAAGGTTTAGCGTTATTGCCACAATCTCGCCAGATGTTAAGTGAAGATGTGGCCCAAGATGGTGGACACGCTAAGCCTAGTGGAGAGACTGGTTCTCAAGTGCAACTGCCGGATCACACCTATAAGTATTTGACGGTAGATTTTCAACTTGAGAGTACCATCAGATATTGTGAAGTCACTATGCAGTGTTTTCATAAAAACGATTCTATAGAAAGAGATAACTATAAAATACACAGTACCTTTAAGTAAATCGAGTCATCTATCGAACCTATCAAAATTCTGTTGTCATACTCAGACAACCTTTATCGCTGCGAAATCACAGAATCTCACAATTTAGTCGTTCCCAATTTTATTTATCTCTTATTCAAGCCCTGATGTCAACAACATCTAGTTTAAACGTTTATTAGCATAATTTTAGCGCTTGTGAAATTCATCCGCGCTTGTCGTAAACAGAAGTTTTCCATATAATTAAAAAAATTATAATTTTATCAATTTGGAGCCGTATATGATTTCTCAAGGCCAATGGGAAAATACTATTAAGACTAAAACCATTGACCTTATATGATGTTAATAGCTATAATAATTTATATTAATATTACAAAGCGTATAAGTTAGTTTAATCGCGCTAATCTTAGGAACTACTAGCCGGATTTCAAAAACTTATTGTATTTAATAGAACAGTCGTTGAAAAAGGCTTTAGGCTATTTAATATCACGCTACCACCAACTGGAGCAAAGTTAATAAAACGGTCAAAAATAATGTTCAGTTCCACGCGAACGAAGTCGCAGACACAGCTAGTAATATATAATGAGTAAATGGATAAAATGTTTTTGCTTAGGTTTTCTTTAGCATTCTCTGATTGTGATACGAACAACAGTCTATGGATTTCATTAAACAGAGTTATAGTAGAGAGATCGAGAAATATTGTTTTTAAAAGGGTACTCCAAGCCAATATATCTTTCAACAATTGTTAACGTAAAAAGAAGGCTAAATGACTTTGATATTCTCTATTGAATGTAATCCTATACTTGCTTTATTTTTAAATTTAAGCGTCTTTAGGCGCACTCAGCACATAATTTTGTGGATACTGTAGTTCGTACAGCAACCAAGAAGGTTGATAGGTCTTTGTATATATATTGAATATATCACATTCAACCTCTGTTGGTTCGTTACGCTATACGTCAAAGTCATCTTAATTTACCATTTTGAAATCCATACCTATCAATTTCAGCTTTCGCTATACTCTTGCGAAAAGTCTACCTAAGTCGGAAGCGGATTGTGATTTCCAACTTGAGATATTATTTAATTGGATTGGAGATTGAAATAAATGATTTATTTTTTTATGTTGTCTACAATGTAACCAATCTTCTTTACCGAGTTCAAGGCGACATGTGTTATGAGACGGGGGTTGTCTATATTAGTTTATGGAATCAAGATCACTAGTGACTTTTTTATACAACTCCCACTTTTTGTGTGTTTGAGTGCAATAAGAATTTTGTTGTGGTAAACTGTTTTTTTTATTATTGTAATTTATCAAAATGACTAAACTATATTTGGTGGTAAAATATCGATGACTTTACTTGTAGCGTAGAGATGCGACTCGAGTAGAATTTTGTGACTCGAACCACTCCAGTAATTTTACTACGTCACTTCAGGTGTACTCGAGTTTTCTAGTCACTCAAGTAAACTACTACTTACACTGCTTACAACTTGAGTAAGAATTTAACACTCGAGTTTAGTTTAGATTAAGAATTTTAAAATACTTTTATTACACTAGTAATATTTGGTAATATAAAGTAAAATATAAAGTATTATTTTCCTTATGTCTTTAATCAACAAAGGAAAATAAAATGAATTACTCGGCGCACCGAGTTGACTTGGTAACTCGAGTGCAAACGAACTCAAATCAAATTTGTCTTCACTCGAGTAAAAACGGTTCGAGTCGCATCACTAGACGGGTGTCGGAGACTGACTTTGCACCTCACATAATGATACATTGGTACATGTAAATTAGTGCTGATACCATACTATCATGCCGGTATACAATGCTCTGAACATCTGGAAATGTGTATAGCACGTGTATATATTCTGCTACTTAATCATGAAAACCTAAAAATTATTCATTGAAATAAAACTAATTTAAACGGATTTTATCGCGGTTATTTATTAAATTTTGATCCCGACGTTTCGAAAGCTTTTCAGCCTTCGTGGTCAAAAGAATACCGATTCCTACCTAGGATGATTCGTGAGGCTATTGAAATTAAAAAACATCCAAATTTCAATAGAGAAGATGGTTGGAAGCTAGCACAAGCCTGGGATCCAATTATACATTTAATTAAATCGGAACCCAAAAGACCAATTGCCAGACCTCAAGACACTGTGAGCTCTTTCTGCGTAGATCGGAACACTATCACTAATAAAAATTAAATTGAAGGTAGACACAGTAACATAAACTTTTCTGGACAACCTACATCTCAGTCCGCCCCGTGACCACGAAGGCTGAAAAGCTTTCGAAACGTCGGGATCAAAATTTAATAAATAACCGCGATAAAATCCGTTTAAATTAGTTTTATTTCAATGAATAATATTCGCGTAAACCTAAGAAATCATTATAAAAATTATTCCTATAGGCTCGTAGTGGTTATGGTCCGATCGGTTATGGATTGCCATCTCGCTTGACTACGGAATATATTTGATTACATGATGTTCCTAAATATGGCAATTGAACACAATTATCGAGTCTGGCATCGATCCTACTTTTTTTTTTTTTTATAGTTAAGGTTTAACGTAATGTCCATAATCTCACGTGATCCTAAGTGACGATACGGCCCAAGTTGGTAGACACGCTAAACCTGTAGAGGAACTGGCTCTCAAGTGCAACTGCCGGAACACACCTATTGGTATTTGGCGGCAGATTTTCAACTTGAGGGTGGTAGCTAGCCAGACGAGCATCAGATAAAGCCCTACCACCATGCTATAGTTTCCTCACGATGTTTTCCTTCACCGAAAGCTCAAGCTCATTGTATGTGGTTTGATTGGAACTCACGTCCCTTGACGCGAAGTCGTACACACTACCACTGCGCCATCATCGCTTCAAATTTTTTACTTTTAAAATACTGCAGTTTTAAAAATGCTTATTTCAATAGGAGAATCATATATGCTAAATAAAACTCTGCCAAACATATTTTCTTTTATATTATATATATATAGGTTTACCGTTATGGCCACAATCTCACATGATGTTAAGTGACAATGTGGCCCAATATGGTGGACATACTAAACCTAGTGGAGAGACTGGCTCTGAAGTGTCATTGCCGGAACACACCGAATGTTATGGTTTCATCACGATGTTTACTTTACCTGTTCTTTGCAGGTGGATTTGAACTCGCGTCCATTGACGCGGTATCTGCCAACACACAACCAACTAAGCTATCATCTATATCAACTATATTCTACTTTTATTAATAAGAAACACAACAAAACTATATTAATAGTATGAATAAATTGAATTAATATTATAAACTCAAAATGGTTGAGTTATTTGATTAACATTAACAATTATTTTTGTCACGGGAATACTTTAAGTACTTAGAGCATGCGCCGACCCCAAATAATAAATTGGAAGCAGGACGATGATGATGATAATGAGAGCAGAGTAGTAGAGAATAACTATCTGCGTTATTCTAGTATGATTGACTTATTTGTGAATACAAAAATTAAAAAATTGTCATTCACTAAGAAGTGAGATTTCTAAATTACTTCATGGATACTTATACTATCATAATTATTGGCTACGATAGATCTGACGATGAATTGTTTATTAAAATATAATAATAATATTTCTCATCTGTAAATGTAAAATTACATTACTTAAGAAATTGAAATCAATACAAGAAAATGATATTCATTTATTTATTCGAATTATTTCTCTTACTAACTTCTTGGAAAACTGAAATTGGAAAACAGATAATCCTCACGTCAGGAAAACTGCAATAATAAAACTTTCACAGATTTCCTTTGTTATTTTGTAATTTTCAGTTTTCAAACAATTCAATGAGCATTGAAACAAAAAGGATTCAGTTTGAAAAGTAACTGTAGCTATTATTGAACACAGTCCTAAAACCGCGTTCGTAAACACTTTTGAATACTAATTAGTTAAGATGTTGACTGTTATTGTTTTTATCCATGTAGTTTAAATATTCATATATAATATTATAAAAACTTCCTCAAGAAATAGCCTATGAAATGCCCAACAGAATTATATAATCAAGTAGATGCTTTCAGAATTAATCGAGTTCAAACAAACAATAAATCTTTTAAGCATTAGAATATTGTATAAATATTGCAGTTATTTTTAGTGATTATAAGCAATACAGCTTCCTTCACTATTAATATTAATCTATAGGCATCAACAAACTTTTTATTACGTCGGATGAATTATGTGTATTGCGACATTAGCGAAGTTCTATAATCATAAATCAAACAATGTTCAGAACATTTGGTGAAAACTGATTGTAGGAAATGATAATCAATCAATCTGACGAGGCTTGAGCTCTCTTAACGACTCTGTTGAAACCGAGCATAATAAAAACTTTCTTACGATCCGAGATACTTAAATAAATATAATCACAACAATATACTACTATTTAATATTAGTATATCACAGATAAAATATAAAGAAATTAAACAGTCGGCATAGTTATATCCAAAAAGCATGGCTTTTTTTTGAATTCCTTAACGACTATCAGTTATATATTATTTATTTCGTTGAAACTTATAAACACAGAAGTTAAATATTACTAAATATATTTTATCTCGTACGTTTAGCTGCTGACTACATTTACAATAACATTGAGTGATAATATGGTCCAATATGGATAGACGGGAATAATAACGCGATATTTGCCACTCAAGTAGACCTACTTGAAGATTCCTCATGGTGCTTGATGATAGTATTTCAAATTGTAGATAAAAACTAGTCATTTAGTTAGGCAAACATTATATACCATAGTACAAAGCTATTGTTTCAATATTCCTATAATAATGTATGTTTTCCATCACTGAGAGCTCATGGTAATTGTAGGGATATGAACTCACATTGGTCGACGCAGCAATCAATGTAGCATTATATCTTAAATATATAAAATAGATTAAATATAGTCCTTAAAAGAAATAAAACGTTTGATTTATTATAGTTACCTACGTGAAACAACTTATTGTTTTAACAACCTGTGGCTGGTTGAATTAGCCATATTTCGAACACTTCTTCAGTTTCGGTGACATTTTAAGATCTCCACTCTATCGTTATCTACCTTTCAATGTAAGAGGGGTGAAGGTGAAGTAACAATAGGGTCGACAAACCGACTTGTAACTCGAACCGGTCGTTGTTCCATTTTCACTTTTCGGAGTTTCATTAGGTACGTCCTTGACTCGGTGGCGCCTTTCATTGCAAGGACCTTTATCTGTCCACCATAGTATGTGTTTATTTTATGTTATTATAGGATTCAATTTTAACATTTCCATGTATATATATATCTTTTAACTATTCGGATTTCTAAGAATTGTTATTTTTATTAATATATTCATATTGATACTTTCGTCTTTTATTATGTGTAAAAGAAACTTTTCTAGAATTCATTTTAATTCCAAAAATAAAGCTCTGGTTTTTAGAAGTATCGAATTATAATGTCAAGCATAAATGTATTTTGTGTACGCCACGGTTGTGAATATCTTTATGTTTGATTATACTTAGGATGTAACATATTAGGTAAGAGTTAGATTAAGTTAGTAAAGATTTAGGTAGAGTTTTGCAAGAAAATCTATTTGGTTATTAATAATATTAAAAACTCATTTACTATTGTCCCTAGAATTTACATATACTAGATACATATACTATAACTACTAGAAACTAGAACTTCGACAGAAAATAAACTGAATACTCATTTGAAACATGAATCTTGTAAATTAGTTCATCAAGTCTCGAGTTATAAGACCACCAACGAACGGACATGAGAGAAACATTGACCTTTACAATGTGTGAGTATATATAACCAAACGTGTCTATCTCCATTTTTAACACTTTCGAATTAAATAGACAAAAACAAGATATAAAAATAAGTACTTCTATTTTTCTCAAACTTTCTTTTATTTATCTTTTTTGTATACTTATGTATAGCGTTATGGCCATAATCTCACCTGATCAACGATACGGCCTAAGCTGGTAGACACGCTAAATCTGTGGAGGAACTTACTCTCAAGTGCAACTGCCGGAAAACACCTATTGAAACTTGGCAACATATTAAACTTAAGGGTGGTTGTTAGCCATGCGGGTATTAGAAAAAAACATATCACCATGCTATGGTTTCCTCACGATGTTTTCCTTCACCGAAAGTTCAAGCTCATTGTAGGTGGATTCGAACTTACGCCCGTTGACGCGAAGTCGTATATACTACCACTGAGCTATGATGCTCTATGATGAATATATATCGTGCTATTTAGCACAAAGACGTTGAAGAGTGAGATTACCGTATTTGATTGCATGTGACACTTATAAATATTCATGCTCGCTGTCAAGCTTAATTTAGTGCATTTTACTGAAGTAATACGAACAAAATATTGTTTTACGAACAAATATTATTGTATCACCTTTATTATCTCCCGTTACCTAGTAAAAGACAAAAAAAAAACAGGGACGCAATATAACTGTTATACAAACATTTTCACAGAACGTTCAACGATTAGAACCTATATTAAGCCGGTCTTATTAGTTTTTTGACTATACAAATTCCACCTACTAATATAGAGCAATATTATAGTTATATATGAGCATATTATTGTTTTGGTTACAGTATTGTATTGTTTCTAATTTTATTTACGTTTTCGCTAGAGGATTATATTATTTCGATTCTTTATTTATCGTACCTACTGTTGGTTTAAAATAAATATTATATTTCGTCATATATTATCATCGGGAGAGATAAATCACAATAAAAATAATTGAAAGTTAGATTTTCCACAGTTTGAATTCCGATTAAATTTTTAGTTAAAGAACTAGACAATAATCATTGTTTTAGTTCAGATTACGTTATGAGTTTTTTATGTTTCATGTTTATATATAAAAATAAATTATTTTGGTATTTATATATGCTTAGACGATAGTCGTAGGTTAGTCATGAAATATGTTGTAATTACAACATATATATTACTAATGATTTCTTAGGTTTACGCGAATATTATTCATTGAAATAAAACTAATTTAAACGGATTTTATCGCGATTATTTATTAAATTTTGATCCCGACGTTTCGAAAGCTTTTCAGCCTTCGTGGTCACGGGGCAGACTGAGGTGTAGGTTGTCCAGAAAAGTTTATGTTACTGTATATCTACTGTATATAAATAATCGCGATAAAATCAGTTTAAATTAGTTTTATTTCAATATATATTACTAGTTGTATCCACGACTTCGTTCGAGTGGAACTAAAAATTATTTAATAACTAAGTTATATCTGCGGCTTCGCTCGCGTTAATATTGATTTTGTCAAACAAATCGGATTACGCAATAAAAAGTTTCATACAAAGTTTATCCCACATCCTATACGTTTTTCACGAGAAAAGTAGCCTACCACCACTTCCAGGTTCCCATCTATCTCTATACCAAAATTCATCATAATTGATTTAGTACTTTAGGCGAAAAGGGCAACAAACAAACTCATTTTCACATTTATACTATTATATTAGTTTTTGTTACTTCTTTCAATACAGCTTTGGTCCTATTGATGGTAGCGTGATGTTAACTAGCTTTAAGCATTTTTTTAATGGTTGCTCTATCAAGTACAATAAGAATTTTTGAAGTCCGACTGGTAAGTCCCAATATTAGCGTGTTCAAAGAAACTGATCAGGTTTATAATATTAATATATGTATACATATAATCCACATATTAAAACCTTTGGAATACTTCTACGTTTATTCCATTACGTTTACAAACGCATTTTTTTCGTACTAAAAATAGCTAATTTTATAACAGTTGACGGATAATAAACCTGGCAAAATTTTAGTGTGAATGTTTGAGGATTAATTTTCTCGTAAAATCTACGCGCTGAACCATTGCTGTAATAATAATGATAAAATGTACGAGCGTTTTTTATTGTGTTGTTATAGTATTGGAATTCATTAAATAATCGATAGCTTGTTCTTAGTAGTTTAACTTTAGCAAGATATATTTGACTTTTTATTGTCGGTGCGGCCTAAATATTTACGTGTTCGTCCTGTCCGGCTATTGTTAGGTTTTTTGTCAATTTAACTTCTTGGAATATGCTAATGTACTCTTCGGTAACGAGTAAGAAACATACCGACCTAGACGGTCTACATTTTCTAACCTTTTTTTTCGTCTAACAACCAGTACCGTCTTGTTTAATACCATATAGGTTAAGCCTCATGGCAGCAATATGATCTGATATTAGTGATGACGTGGACCAAGATGAAGAGTTAGGACCTGTTAGTTAGTAAGGATCGCGAATCTTTTTTCGTTTTCCGGGAGTAGCCCAAGCCGAGGTTCGGCCATTCCGGCACCCTTGCGCCCGCTACCTCGGGGCTGAGTGCCCTCAGCATTTGCCCCAAAAAGTTCGGTGAATCTGTCAAAGCCCTTACAGCTAACAGCGTATTTCCGGCCAAAAAAAAAACAAAATGGTGAGGATGCCAAGTTTAATTGACAGACTCGCTCTGGATTACAACTGCCGGAACACACCTCTAAGTATTTGGCGGCAGATTGAAAATTTGAGGGTGGTAGTTAGCATGCTGGGTATTAGATAAGGCCCTACGACCATGCTTTGGTTTCATCATAATGTTTTCCTTTACCAAAAGTTCAAGCTCATTGGAGGGATCAAATTCACGTCTATTGACGCGCGGCCCGTATACAGCACCACTGAGGCATCATTGCTTAGGTTTTGTCTTAATCTGTCCAAGTGCACTTAATAAACAAATATAATACGTAAACGTTAAGTTACAATAAAAGGTAAATATATTTGATGATTAAAAAAAGATATATTTGACTTTCTGAGCAAAATGTCGGGTCAAATATATTGCAGAGTCCGCCCTATTGTATTTTAGGGCCTTGCAGTCCTACGCATATATATTTTAGAAGGAAGATATTACCCGGTAGTTTGGCATTTACTGATTGCTATTATTAGTCAAAATGCTTCTTTTGGTAATATAGATAATGTCTTCCATGAATCTACAATATTTATTTTTACATATAGGCCCTTGAATAATGTAGTGTAAATTTATACTTATTTCGTTATTTTGGATGTAGTTCACCCACATTAACCCTTCCCTCCAAAGGTTAGTTTAAGCAGATACAGCGTTATTGCCACGACAAACCGTATATAGTCTTTAATCGCGCATAATCCTTTTATACGTTTTTAAAAAAGCTTTATAGGTTTAGCGTTAAGGCTATAGTCTCATCTGATGTTAAGTGACGATATGGCACAAGATGATAAACACGCTGAGCCTAGTTAAAGAACTGGCTCGCAATTGAAACTACCGGAACACACCAATAGTTATTTTACGGTATATCTTCAACTATAGGTGGTAGATAGACGGTCGAGCATTATATATAGCCCTACCACTATACTATGGTTTCTTTACGATGTTTTCCTTCACTGAAAGCACAGGTTTAAGGTTGGGATTCGAACTCACGTCCAGTATAACGCGGCGTCCATACAAACTAACAACTGAGTCATCATCTCTTCCCTACCATTAAAATGCATTCTACTAAATTGCGTATCTATTGAGTTTTAGGTATTTTCTAGCAACTATTTGTCTATGTTATTGCTGAAGTACGAAAAGTACAGATTATCTATGCAATGTGTAAATTAACTAGCAAAATTTTTAAAGTGCTGATTTGTTTTTCTTTTAGTTCGGTTTGGTTAGTTGAGGTTAGCTGCAGAGGCTGCTGAGGGCTTACCTGCAGGATCGAAGTATCGCATATGTGGACAGTCGGGGAGGAATGGTGAGACGCCAGGTTAAATGTGGTGTTCCACAGGGATCGGTTCTTGGACCGCTCCTGTGGAACATGGGTTACGACTGGGTGCTTCGTTGTCCACTCCCAACGGGGGTGTGTATCATCTGCTACGCGGATGATACCCTAGTCGTAGCCCGGGGGGGGGGAGTTGGGATCAACTCACGAGTTTAGCCACTGAAGGGGTGGGCATGGTGGTTGAGCGAATAAGGAAGCTGGGCCTTAGAGTAGCGGTGGATAAAACAGAGGCTATTCTATTCCACGGGCCTCGGCGTAGGCCACCCCCTGGGGCTCATCTGTTCATTGAGAGACACCGGGTCAAAGTTGGGGCCCAGATGAAGTATCTGGGCCTCATACTAGATGGACGCTGGAACTTTGAGCCTCATTTCAGGGTACTAGCGCCGCGCATCATAGGGGCGGCAGGGGCGCTGGCACGGCTACTCCCAAATGTAGGAGGTCCCAGTATGCGTTGTCGGAAACTCTACGGAGGAGTGGTCCGTAGTATGGCAATGTATGGAGCACCGGTATGGGCGGATTCCCTCAGTGCTGGCAATAAACGCATGCTTAATGCGATGCAAAAAACTATAGCACTGAGGGCTGCTCGTGGATATCGTACCGTTTCCGTAGCAGCGGCTTGTTTGTTGGCGGGCTTCCCACCTTGGGAACATGAGGCTGGTATACTCGCTGGCACTTACCAGCTTTCAGCAGTGAGGAAGTTGCAAGAAGGGGAGCCTCTGGATCCGGGGGAAATAAGTCGCCTCTGTCGAGACGCAGAGATAGAAGTGCTTCGGCGATGGAGCGATGCTTTGGCGGGTGCACATTACGGCCTTTGGACTATACATGCCATTCGCCCGGTCCTCATGCAGTGGGTTGGGCGGAAGCATGGCTCCCTTACGTTTCGCCTGGTACAGGTGCTGACGAATCATGGATGTTTTGGGCGGTACCTGTGCCGGGTGGCACGTAGAGAACCTACGCCGGTTTGCCATGAGTGTGGAGCTGATGAGGACACGGCACAGCATGTGCTGCAAGAGTGCTTGGCATGGACGTTCCAACGTCGCGCTCTAATGATAGAAATCGGAGAGGACCTCTCACTGCCAAGTGTGGTGAAAGCTATGCTCGGCAGTGAGAGGGCATGGCACGCAATGGTCTCCTTCTGTGAGCACACCATCTCACAGAAAGAGGTCGCGGAGAGAGCACGGGAAAGGGACCCTGGGAGTGACCCTCGACGTCAAAGGCGAGCAGGCGGAAGGAGAAAGCGGTATGATAATACCCCTGTTCTACCGCCGTAGTCAGACCAAACACCACCACTAGTCTTCTTGACGGTATAACCTGATTAGGCTATGAAGCTGCTGGACGGGGCCCGGCTTAACATCAGGCTGGGCCGACCGCTGGGGTAGCGCGGTGAATGCGTGGCCTGATCCCGTGTTACTTCGAGAAAGCGGAGGCCGGTACAGTGGGGTTTTAGTGGGTATTCCTGGAGATCTAGCGCCGGGCGAGTCCCACATACCCTTCCCAGTCCACCAGGGAGGGGATGCGTAAAAGCATTTCCCCACGGGAAAAAAAAAAGAAGGTTAGATTTGACTTGTGATATCTTTATAAGAGTCTGGTTTAACGAATTACCTAAATAAAATCCGGAAACTCTGATTCAGAATGTAAGTAAATAAGTAGCAGGTTACCTTGGCAGTAAGTTTGGAGCTGTGGCAGTAAGATATACATGTATAATTGATAATATTATATCTATAACAATGTTTGTAATAATGGTATTAGTTATTGAGCTGAGTATTAGTACATGAATTAGTCACCGTCCAAAGTCTAAATTGTTATGATAATTTGAATCATCATATTGCGAATAGTTTTAGAAGTTGTTTTAGTTTTAATTTGTAGTCTATAAATTTTTATTATCTAGACGACATACCGGAAAATATAAAATTATAATATACATAATGCAATAAGTAACCTAATATTAATTTCAGGGTTAAATTAGTAATTCTTCTTAATGCAAATTAATGTTTGTTTCTATACAACTCTACCAATATCACGTGGGTAGAATATTCATTTAAGCTTCAAAAGCCAGTCTATTCTCTTTAAAATAGTGTCGTCATAGGTACAATTATCCAAGTACCTACTGGTGATAGTGACTCAAGGTACAACTGTATCTTTTAATAACTAATCTTTCCGTGTAATAATCACATTGCTATACTATAATTTTTAAAGCTCACGGCAAAAATAATAAAGTATGTTTTTAAACCTCTCTCTTTTTTAAAGTATTAACTACTTTCACCGCTTTTGAATGCTGTTCATTTTTACTACTTATTAATATGCTTACACTCGTTTCAGGCAGTCAAATGAATTCATGTCCGTCAGTTCTAAAACAACTGTTTGAACCGATCAAACAGCTCCATCAGATGAATTAAAACATGCCCTTAAAATAAAAATTAAATAAAAAAAATTGACGTTTTATTGAACTTTGCTCAATAATTGCATACTTCGTTTGCATGAATACAGTCTTCGTAGAAAGTTCGGAATCACTTTTAATTATCCGTTTAGTGGAATTAAATTTAGTTGTCTAAAAGGGTTTTAATTTATAAATCGAGACGTCTTGGTTTTTTCTTTATTTTTATAGCCCTTACTTAACATATGTATATTTATTTCTAGGGATTTTAGAGTTTCATATTTGTTCATCTATTAAAATTATTTTCTTCATTTTAATTTTCATTGTGGCTAAAGAAGTTCTTTAGGAGATATAGAGTATATATATATATATATATATATATAGGTTTGCTAGAAGTAAAAACAAATAAGTCTATATCCCTCTCAGTATTAAGTCTAGTATTGACGAATCCCCGGCGTCTGATAGACGGAGCACGGCACCCATTTTTTTTGTATTTACCCATATGTACGATTAGACACTATTTACCAATATGTTCAAA
Organism: Actias luna; assembly: GCA_039707435.1. Lineage (NCBI taxonomy): Eukaryota > Metazoa > Arthropoda > Insecta > Lepidoptera > Saturniidae > Actias > Actias luna. The sequence continues at coordinate 5,764,312 of JAZHAC010000002.1, read as the reverse complement.
AGATTTCATATCATATTTACTCTGCGGATAAGCGTAATGTGTAAGTTAATTATCACAGGTCAGTGAGTAAACTTGAAATCCGTGCCGAGATGTCGTTAAATGCTTGCGTCAACATTTCGTACCGTGTCATTGGGTTTGATCGATATTATGTAAGAGAAAGATTGATGATTAAAATTGAAATATTATTCTTGTATTCATTATATAAATAAATCGAGAAAATATTAATCACATTTCATTTAATGTTATATTTGTATCACTTAGTAACAAGAGTTTTCGATTATGAATGGGTAATTAAATTAGTATTTTTTAAATATTTGTATTTATTGAATTATTTTTTGGAACTTTAAAAACAATAAAGTTCCAATCGGTATATAATATTAACCATTGTAATTTGAAATCTACTATTGGTGTGTAGGTACGTTAATAATCTACTTCAAAAATCTGCAAGTTTGTGTATACCATATTGTAATATATACAAATAAAATGAAGAATACCGTGTCATTAGCATTTCTTATTCTTATGTCAGTCCTTAAAACTTTCATCAAATGCATATATACTTACCTATAATCCAAAATTATAGGTAATATAATTAAAAATAATTAATACAATTAAAAAACATTTCGCCCATTAGTGTGCTTATAAATCTAAAATATTTTGTTTTATTTAGGTCATTTAATAATTATAATTTATATGAATGATAATAATCTTTATTACATATAGCCCATGTGTCCGACAGAAAACAATAAAATATTCTTATAAAACTCGATGCCTAAAATCTACTTTAATAACACCATCTGTGATACAAATATTATAATAAACATTTATTTACAGTGACTACGAAAAGTCATTTATAGAAGTAATAACTAATTCTCAATACATATTTACAATAACATGTTATTTCGTAAGTGTATTTTCTTTAAACTTAAAACATATATAAAAACCGTCGAAATAGGAATGAAATTCTTTCTCCTCCACGTAAGGAAATATTAAAACTTTAAAACATAGATGTTTTTAAAATAATATTTTCTTTCTAAATTTATCCATACATCATATTAGTTTGTCTGTAGTATTTTACACTAGGGTTAACATCAACCTTTTTTTTTACAATGTTTTTATCAACTCGCTTACTTGTAATTGTGTCCGGGTGGAATTTTGTAATTTATTTTAAGCTAATTTTCCTTGCGCATTACGTAACGAGAGGAATGTGTGGAGAGACTCATCCGGTGACAGGCACCATCAAATACCCAATAAGAAAGACAATACGGCAGCACTCAGAACCCCTATAGCTCTCGTATTACTCCTAGTCAAGGGTTAACATCACCCTAGAAAAACGTTTAGGAGTATCACATTCAAAGATCATCCGGGGAATATCCAAAAATCGAGCGAGGACATGATGATAAACTTATCACTATGATTCCTATTTGATTTGTCTCGTTAAGGTCGGTGATGTTTTCAGATTGTGCTATACTTACAAACAAGTACAGTGCCGTCTCTATTACATGCTAATTAAAAAAATCTTACCCTACTAATATTATAAAGGCGAAAGTTTGTATATTGATTTATTAATTCTCTACGCTCAAATGACCAATTTTGATTTTTTGATTTTGATTTGATTTTGGAGGTGGCTAGCATCTTGGATTAACAAATAAGCTACATTTTATCCCGAAAGTCATTCAAAATCATATGGTTCGACTCGTTTTGATGAAACAGCGGGTAACACCGCGGGGCGCCCCTAGTAGTAAAATAATTCAAAGATACCTCAAAAACCTAAATATCTAACATTATATTCTTGCATTTTTATACAGTATCCCGCACATACAATGCAGTCCGATGATTTAATATAAAAACCATTGACACAATTCATTTTAATCCGTGTAATAAAGTTTTCTTTAAATCACATATACATACGTCTCTGTAATAGTATATTTTTATTTATTGCTCTTTTATAATGTTCATTTACGTAACGTAAGCGATAACACAGAAACATATTATTAACGAAACATATCTAATGAGACAGTAACAAAGTACTAGTTAATGTATACGTTTAAAATTAAAATACCAGTGCGCTTATAATTAGACATGCGTGTCGCGTTTTGTTGTCATTATGAGTTTAACGTACTAAGTTACAGTGATTTATTAGCTGAACCCTTTTTGACTGTCAACCATAATGTTGTACACATATAAGAAGATTATTTATGAAAAAAAAAACTCGACGATTGAGCGGTTTATTGAAGGAGAGAAACGAAACTTTTACATTTTTCAATCAAAACAACGTAATGCTTTTAACGTTAAGAAATAAATAAAAAACATAAGAAGATTTCAGAAAAAACAAACATTTGTTTTATTCTGTCAGTAACAAAACGTATCATTTAACGACCGATCTTTATTTTGATACAAAATTTGTACGTTCATTGTTGAGATTCAAAATTAAACACGCGCATACTTCGAGAACCGTAATGTGTGCATTGTAACTGTAACAAACACGTGTGATAAAATAAACGTAAGTTACCGTTCTGTTTTGTTGTACCGTCGCTGACCAGGAGTCTATTTCTTGACTTTACTCGGTACTCGTTCGGTTTCCGTCCGTCGACCACAGGAAGCCGCCAGTCAAAGCATTAATCACAACTATGCATCGCCTGGCAATTGTTACCAAACGATACAAAATCAAGATTCATTATGTCTTCACTTTACAATATAAATCCCAGGAAAATGTTCGCTTTATATGACATAACCGAGATAATGTCCTTTAAATATTAAGTATTTCTCAAAACATTTTAGTGTTCGTGTAAAAACTTGTGCTAAGTTCGTTTTAATAAAACTTTTTTACGAGACTTTTTAAATTTCGAAAGCGTCAGTTAAACGAAAGTTGTAATGTTTATTTTAAAAACTTTACACTGCAATTTAAGTGTGTTTAGCAATTTATTTTTTCCTTGGGATAATGACTCGATGTTTTTTACGCGCGGACGAGCTTTGGTGAGACTTACAGAAACTTGTCTCACTCGTACGACGGTCCACCGCCGACTGGAGTTTTCCTTCAGTAGCACTGAAAATACAAGCACATGTTAAGTCGGCCTTCGTTTATATGAAACGCAGCCTCCGCGTGGGGTCAATCAACTCTAAAGGGATGGGCCAAATACTCGAGTTGCGCGTCCAAATAAAAAAAAAAATATAGCAAATTATAGAGATCGTTTTAATTGGTGCTGACGAAGTAATTAAATTAATTACACAGTGTAATTTATTTGTGAGAGACAAAAAATTCGCTTATATACGCAGTTTGATTATTTTATTCTTTATACATTTAGTTTATTTTTCACTCATAATGTTGTGGCTCCAGATGGAAATACTCGAAGCCTAACTGAGGTATTAGCTATCAAGTATAACTACCGACACACTTCTATAGGTGCTTCGGTGAATTTTTTCACCGGTTCACCACGTAGTTAAAATATGTTGTATCACTATACTATGATGTCATAAAAACGTCGTTTTTTATAAAAAGCTTCGATTCATAATAAGATTCGTGCATAAACGAAATACGCATTTTTAAGACCACATATTTTTTGTTTAGATTAGATTGTTTGCGATAAACTTTAATATTGGTAAACTCATAACATAGTTTTAAGTTACATAATAATCAACACTTAGAATTTTTCATAAAATTAACATTATGTCTGCCCACTGTGAATTTTTGCTACTTTTCTTCGAATTTAAGAACTCGTTTTATTAATTTCAAAGATTCATTGACACGTATTATTATCCTCTTCGCCAACAAACAACAAAATTGCCAAAAATGACATTAAAATACTATTAGCATTAATCAATTTCGCTATTATCTTAATTTATATGATATAGTGGTGGATATTACATATAAAATAAGCCTTGACTTATTTATAGCATCTTAAAGGGTTTAATAAGCAAATGGTTAATGGCTCTTGGCTTTTTAGGTGTTTTATAAATAAGCTGGTTTATAGGAAAACTCACCTGAGAATCTATTTAAGTAACAGCCCACGTGTTTACGGAGATCTAGAACTCTATACTTCTAGTTTTAAATCCCGTTTTAGGTAGGTTCGTTTATACTTATTTGATAGTTTATATTAAAATTGTATATAAAGATATCGGACAACGTATTATACCATATATACGCAAGATACAACACACTGACTGTCTAGTCACGTGTACAAAATTACCGTACCTATCGACTTAAAATTCAGTATTGATATTCCTGGCAAGAAGTAGAGATACTTGCTAGGAACGGATTTTATTAACACGTGCGGTTGACGAGAAAGCGATGATAGCTCAGTGGTAACGTGTACGGACCCCGCGGCAAAGGACGCGAGTTTAAATCCCTGCAATAAGCTTGAGCTTTCGGTGAAGAAAAGCATCGTGATGATACCATAGTATGGTGGTTGGGATTTTTTTAAATCATCTGGTCATAATAACCGTCTAACAACAACTAGTTCATATATTAGTTAGGGGTGTGATAGCCGTATATTAATATTACAATTACATGTCTATAAATATTAAACAAATACCAACATTTATATCGATTTATTAAGGAAGGTTCCTATTTTTTTAAAATAACAATTCGTTTTTTATTTATTTATTTTTGGTCGCTGTAAAACATCTAAGATCCTCAGCGACCACAAGGACATAGCATAATTATATTCATATCAATTTATAGTAATCTATCATTTTTAATAATAATAAGGTATTTGCACAACCATTTTCACGTAAACATTTGTGACCGATATATCAAAAAAGGTTGTCATAAAATTGATTTGTACCACAGTTGTGAACTGATATCATCATTTCAATCATTTACGTGTTATTTTGATTCTTTAATTTTGTTTTTAGCTATGTACTTTATTCCTAGAGATTTGAGTTATAAACAGAAACGGGTTAGACCTACAGGGAATCTGTAGTAAATGGTATTAAGAAATTATGATTTTTATGGTAATTGGTAAATAAATATAGAAAAAGAGTAATAAAATTTCATCTGGGAAAATTTCATTTTGTGTTGGTTGTGAGATTTCTAGAATAACAGGCCTGTAATATTTGCTTGGTGAATATACTAAATAATAATATTCGCCTTATGTAAATACTGGATTTGCCTGCGACTTTGTTTGCGTGGAACAAAATCTTATTTAATCAGTTTTACTCGATGTGTAACTTTTTTCAATACAACTTTGCTACTATCGATAATAGAGCGATTTTAAATGTCCAAAAGTGTTCCTTAATGATTGCTGTGCCAAACACAAAAATAATTATTGAAATCCGACTGATAGTGACCAAGATTAGCGCGTTCAAACAAACATGCTTTACCGCTTTATAATATTAATATAAATGTTGCTTGTTGTTAAAACCTAATGTTCGTTAATTTTACGTTTTAAAGAATCCACTGTATTTCACATTGGTAAAAGAATAATGAAAATAGCTGATTTTTTCAATCAAATCAACTTTCAGTGTAATTTAGTGAAATAAGAAAAAGTTATTAAATTGTATATTAATGTATATTCACCTCTTACTTCATTGCAACACCCGTCACGAAGGTGTCAATGACCAGACTACAAATATTTTTACAATGATGCCTCTATCGGGATTATTCCGCTCAATTTCATATCAATTTTCGGTGCTGACATCTTGCATTAATGTATGAAATGATAATATTAAAAATGAAATTGTGCGCAGCGACACGAGTACACATAAAAACCCTTTGTCTATCATTTTTTATATCTATCTTACATATAGTTTTAGATAATAAACTTAAAATATTGTTCATATATATTGTATTGTTAACTATTTTAATAGTATATGATACTGTATATAATGAGAGAAGAGTTCACGTTTTCTAAAAAAATATAAAAATACTATTACTTCTTTGTTTAATATTTATATTATTAGCGTAATTTTGTCTAGACACTGTTCTACAACAGATATCCTAACGTATATATAAATATGAAAAAAAAATGTTGAATTACAACAATTTGGCTACCTACCGGGTTTACTAAGTGTCAGATTCGATAAATAAAATAAATGTTAAGAATATTATAATTTGTTGGGAGCGCAACGCGACTAATAGTTAAAATAGAAACAGATTAAACTAACTTGTTCAATATTTTAATCAAATGTATTCATTTATGTAAATAGTAATATATACGGACACAGAGTTATTCGATGTAAACACGTATCACTGCGAAATTGTAAAGGAAAATATCACGAAGAAACCATTGCAGAGTGGGAGGACATTTTTTAACATGTTGACTGCCAACTAGGAGATTACTCGTAGATTGCGTTCTTTTCTAGGGCGCCAACTACAAGTTATCTCGTCCTGTTTATATTTGCCATTTTTGTGTAGCTACGATTAAACTTGAAATATATTAGTGCTAATATCGATACATGGCTTCTGGGAAAAGAACAAAACATCAATTCTGGTTAGCATGAACAGAAAATTTATTAAAAAACAAACTATAGACTAGAATTAGAGTTTTTAATAATACAATGTGATTAAATCAAACTGACATTTTAGGGCAGATTTCTAAAAACTACCATGGTAAATAACGTGTTAAGACTCGCCTTGTTAGGTATCACTATCAAGTCGATAATCGGTCAATGCACATATATAAGAGTATTGCGCTAGCTACATTTGAGAGCAACTTTCCGTATTAGGCCCAGTATGTTACCAGTTTAGACTACATCGTCACTTAACGTCAGCTGGGTCGAAGGCCGTACATTAGACTTATAAGGAATAAAATACCATGGTATAATAAATCAGATAACTACAAATTATGATGGTTAAGTACATACCGTAAATAGTGATTCTAAATTAGCCTTAATTAACATGCAATTGATACTTATATAATAATATTAATAATACTAATTTATTTTCCAAAAAAAATATTTTTACTACAACATAATGTTTTAATTTTATGCATTTTAGAACATAATGTGATTTTACAGCTAATAAAAGAATATCAACCATGTAAAACATAAATAAGGCCATTCAAAGTTCACACAGATATTAGACTTTACACATATTATATCCCAATATATAGAACTAATAGATTGATATATATCTCAATCATTTTCCAAGTTGTAATTTCCTCAATCTTCTTTTAACTTATTTGTAATATTCCAACAATTGTGGCATTAGAATCGAATATCAAAAGTATTTCAATCTTCTAAATAAATTGTGTTTTTAGTTTTATAAAGGAAAGTAAATATATGATTCGGTAGAGAATATTACATAAAAACCAAATAGTTAATATTTTTTTATATATGTATATAAGGAAAATATAGCTTAATACACCGGGAATAGACTGCGACCATTCGGAGCGGAAACGGCTGTAGATGGTTCTAGACTACTAAGATTTTAGATTTCATTATTCCTTCATCATTATTTTTTTCGTTAAAGTTTGTATGGTCAACACAGCGGGCGGATGATACCTAGTATTTAATTAAATAATAGTATTAACGACTGTATTATAGTGAAAATTCTTTTCAATGTTCTTGGTTTTAGAAGCGTGTGTGTACGTGGGACTTATAGCATTGTTTGCTTAATACAAAGTTGGAGTGGCATTTCATAAAGTGTTCACGACCTTCGCCTGCTCGTAGTATTTGTAACTACGGCTACTAACCGACCGTGACAATTTATGTTTATTTGTAATGTCGAAGCAACTACTAATAAATTTAATATCAATATCTAACATTGTATTACGGAGATGGGATATAGGTGGAATATATTTAAAACGTTATAAAATACAACATACCTCTATCTGTTTGCTCGATAGTGTTCTGAAACTCGACAATTACTGAATCGATTTATATAACCTTGTTTTATAAATCATAAGTGTATTCTGAAGCATTGTCTTAATACATCTATATTAATATTATAAAGCGGAAAGTTTTGTTTTTTTGTACGTGCTAATCTTTTTGTATCGCGTCGTTCCAGCAAGGCGACAGATGGCCGTTGGGTTTTAGTAGATATTCCCGGTGACTAGCTCCGGGCAAGCCCATAGAACGTTCCCAGTCCTCCAGGCTGAGAGGATGTGTGTAAATACATTTCCGCACGATAAAAAAACGAACTACTAAAAATATTTTTGAAATTTTATAAAGAAATCATTGAGGAAGACTTTAGGCTATTTAACATCACGCTACCAGCAGTAGGAGCAAAACTGTATTGAATGCATATTTAAATACAAATAATATCATACGTATATATAACACTCTGTTACGATAAAAAGCTGTACAAACGTTTCAACCACGAGTGTCGCCGCGGGTCAAATATATATAAAGAAAAATTGAATCACCAGTTGAAGAGAAACTAATAAGACACAATTTAGTAATCAGTGGTAGTTCGTTTGACGTTGATTAGGTAAAAGTAAATTGGACGCACATTAGAAAGGTCTAGCGAAATAGATATAATTTTTTACAAAGCCAACCTTCCTACATAATAAAAATTTTCAAAACTAGTCAACAAACGAAATAGAGTAATGAAACTTTAGAAAGTATTTAAGGATAACCGAGAGAATAAATAAGTACGTAAATACACACATAATTCCTTAGACTCATTCTTATTAATATTTTCTACATAGAGTTTGTAAGTAATCTTTTGAAGCCATGTTAAGCACTTGGACAATATTTTGGAAGAAATAATAATACAGCCGTGTCCTGAACTCGATTGCGTTCAAAAGGTTGTTGACATTTATCGAGTGAATCTAGAACAACTTGTGAATCCACCGGTATCAATGAAAATCCTACGTCATTTTGAATTAAAATATAAAGAAAGTGTTCATGACTTATAAAGCTTCGGTTAAAGTTATTATTCCTTTGACAAAATAAAAGGAAAAAGAAGTAATTTTTTCACGGAAAACTGCAGTTGTTCATTCTGGTATTTAGAGATTAGTATATTAAAGACTTAGGTCATTGAGTTCTAAACTACCTTCGTATTGTTGAAATAGTTATTTCTTTGATAGTACTATTTATATGTGAACATCTTGCTAATTAACTTTATAACTTTGCCTAAATTTGTTTATATATATGTCTATATTAATATTATGAAGCGGACGAGTTTTTTTGAACGCGCTAATCGACACTACAAGTCGGATTTCAATAATTATATTTGTGTTTGATAGAACAACCACTGATGATGATTTTAAGCTATTAAACATTAAGCTACGACCGATAGGAGCAAAGTTGTATTGGAAAAAGTTACAAAAACGAGTTAAATAATTTTTATTTCCACGCGAACAATGTGGCGGTGACATAGAGTACATTATATATACAGCTTATTATTTCATTTTATTAATAAATTAGTATTATTTATGACTAGTTTTACTAATACTCTTCAGTAATCAATTGCTCTTTCACATCACTATTGATCGCATACAACGACAATTTCTATCTATATGAAAAAACACTATCAACTTTTATAGTAGAAGATCATACGTTTTGGAGTTTATTAATCTATTACATCATCTCGTCATTCATTTTAATATACTCCCGGAGTAACTATTTCATTGTATGAGTTAAACAGTTAACATAGTTATCACCTTGTCGTATTATATCATACTATATCTTATAGTTTTACAGTTTTGTATGTACAAAGATACAATCAAAACTTTAAATTAAATTGACTTCTTAATTGATAAGGAAACAAATTGCGGCTGTAGAAATGACAAAGTTAATGTATAGATTTAGCACGGTTAACATCTTATTATGTGTATATATTATCCGATATTTTCACTGAAGTAAACAAAAAGATTGAACGTCACTTATTTCTATCTTTATAAAACTCTCTCGCTTCCATCACGTTGCTTTCATTCTTCGCATTACATTTCCTTTATTCATTCGCACCGGTTCTGAACACTGTTTCATTATAACACTCTAAATTCGACAATTTATAATAGTACATTTTATATCTTCCTATACTTTTAACGAAAGTAACTAGGTTTGAGTGTTATCCATCAACCATAACCAACGGCTGGAGAGACACTAAAGAGATACGATCTAGAAGGTATTAGTATGGTACATATTAGTGTCTAGTAGTCTATATCAATAATATAAAGGCGAAGAGTTTATTTAAACATGCTAATATTAAAATTTGCCAGTCGTGAAAAGCTTTAGGTTATTTAACATCACGATATCGCTAATAGCACCAAAGAAGTGTTGAAAAAAATTGAAAAAAGGGGAAAAATATTCTTTCTGAAAACTTCCATTGCGTGGGCTTGCCCTAATGGTTGACTTCATGTGAAAGTAATGTATGAGAGAAATGTTCCTCTTAAAAAGTTTTAAAAATAGGTCACCGATAGCATATATAGATATATATACCTTTTCTAGTTTTATATAAATTATAACAAACAATCAAAATCGAGGTTCTTGAGAGTTACATAATTATAATTTAAAAATCTTAAAATATGAAAAGTAGCCTTTTTGTAAACATTTTATGTACACTCTAGATATTGAACTTTTTGATCGAGCAAATTTTGTTTTTATTTCTGCTCGGAAATAGTTTTTATATTAATTTCAAGCGGACAAATCCATACAAAGTAATTGCCACAATAAATAATTATAGCAATAGAAAACACACAGGCGGGTGTTAAAGAAAACATACAGATAGATTTACTTTGTACATGAATATGAACGAAATAAATGTGTAAAATATGAGATTCTACTATATTTCTGGCGTTTACGTTCGAGCTGCAGAAAATTGATACATTTCGGCGTCCTATTTATGTTCATTGTGTTTTAGGCAACGGGCTAATACTGCGATCTGACGTACGGAGCATGTATAAATAATTCGCAATACGTTGTTAGCCACATGGTTAACTGTATATGCCATTTCCTTTGCAAACAACAGTGGGACTTAGTTCCGTCGACTCGAGTCGAATTTTAATATTAGTCTGCCAGAATGTTACAGTCCTACAAAATATTTTACATTATTAAAGGGTGGAATTTTGGGAATATTGAGTTAGAAACGCTGCTAGTATGCGTACAAGGTTCACCTACGGAATCAATATTTTCTGTTGCAAAGTATAAATCCTTGCACTTATGTGTTTCGTTGTCAATGGATAGGAAAATTCACTGGTAGATGCCACGTTCGATCTCAGTTTTCTGGAAACTATTTTTAAAAGTCGTTAGTACTCCAGTCCTACATAAAATACTGCACTTTCTATAAGTACATGAATATTTTCTACGTTATACCATTTTTCATAGTGTTAATATAATTTGTCATTATTGTGAAATTCATTCCTACGTTTATGTAATGGCTCTAACCAAGAAAAATAACTTTTTACAAGGTCGTTCAAATTAGATTTACTATATGCTTTTCTGAATATTTTAATCAACTTTCCATCTTATGATATGTGCTATGTGAAATATCACACACTCGACTAACAGATACGTTTGTAGTACTGTATTTGTGTTTAATATTCGGGAAGCGAGCCGTGTTACTGCCCTTTATGTTGCCACTTAGGTACTCGGTCCGAGCTCCTGATGCATAAGGAATCTAATCAATTTTAGATATATGTAAATTGGCAGACAATGCGAATTGGTAAGCGGTGATGCTGGTATGTATAAATATTTACTTTTATGTTTTTATTAGCTCCTTTCAGTATCGGTAATTAATAAAAATAATTATATTTTCGTCTTTGTAAACAATAACTTTGTATACTCATTTTATTACAATAACAGAGTCAAGAACTCTACCTAATAATGATGGAAATTTGGCTGATGGTAAGCATAATATAATTCAAAAACAATAGTGATCATCAGTGGACCAGTAATCCCTCGAGCGTCGATATTATTGTAACCCTGGATATAGGTACAACTGTCAAACCAAAAGAGCTTCATTGTGTTATGAGTTAATTCACCAAGTATGAAGGTTATGTGAGTCATTAAATGTAACCCGCTTTTTTAAGTCAAACAGATCCAAAGATCTTTTTCTTTAATGACTGAACCTTATCCATCGTATTAATCAAACTAAATCGTGATCCATTTAAAGCCCGATTTCTTTGACAACGCATTACCATAAAATCGGTATTTTCTTTAAACTATCAGTTTAATCAGTCTTTAGAGAAAAAACGGTTTATTTAAGTATTTTTAATCCGTTCACCTCTCTAATTGCATTACTATTTGGGTATTTTATATACAGTGTAGTCTTTATAACTCGAATATCAAGGGAAATGCTGAAAATGTCAAGTTAATGTGTTTAACTTAACAAGAACTTCGAGATACAAAGAATTTAATGCAGAAATATCGACGTAGAATAGCGCGATGTATAAGTATTTGTTACGAGTTGTACAGAGAGTTGTATTATATTGAAACGCAGGAAATTCGAGTTATATAGTGCAAATATGTACTATCAATATGTCGTAGGGAAATAACGTTTTGTTCGCATTACAAACTCTAAATAATTCAAGATACCGCGCATTTAGGAGTTTAGCGGAAGGGAATGGCATTGTTTTCGACTTACTGGTGATTACGACTTAATGAAGTTCAGGTTATAGAGATTCCACTATACTTAGGTTTACAGATAACGATATTATTCTATCGTGAAATGTTATTTGAATATGCGATTACGAACAAGCATCTCCAGGGATAGGAAGGGTTTTAAAATTTTAAAAGGAAAAGGCGCTTCCAAGAAAGAAAACGATATCTATTGCAGAAAGTTTATTGACTTTTCCGATACATGCGATGCAAAATAGCTAAAATATTCCAGATTTTTATTCCCCAAGGAGCGGGCAAAATTCGTAGTTCGACTACCACGGAGAACCCATGTTTTTAGAAGTGCACAAAAGTGAATGTACTTTTCAATAATCAATATTAATAATATTATACAATATTTCAGGATCTGAAAACGAATACTACGATTTTTTTCTATTATGGGATCTGTCTATGTAGGTAATCTCGCTAATGTCAAGTGTGAATGACTTTGTTAACTCATCGGAAACAAAGTATCAACCAGAATTAAAACAACTCTTTGTGGATCACAAAAATAAATTGTCTAATCTGGGACTCGAACCCCTAGCACTTGGGAGTGACGCCACCAGCGAAGTTTAACCGCTAGGCTAACTGTGCAGTGACTAATACTGCTTTTAATTAATTACTAAACTATTTGAAATAACAATAGAAAAATACTTTATACTTGGTTTAAACGTAGATATGTGTTTTCTTTGCCATAGCAAGCTGATATTTTCCTCAACGGTCTAAGCGAGGATCAAGATATTAATTTTTTCAAAATTACTATTAGTAACACATTTTTTGTATTAATATCTTTATTATAACGTCAGCTGTGAGTAGAATTTTCTGATGGTCTAATTTCTTATTACTGAACCTAATTTTGTTATTTTATTGAGTGTATTGTTCTTGTGTAATCTATCAGTAAGAACTTATTTTGAAATCTAATTACACATCTTTATTTGTTGTTAGCTATTAGACCATCTGATAAACAAAAAGTTAAATGTTGTTGTATATCTACTGGATGTTAGCAGTCAACAAATTAAATCTGAAAAAAAAATATTTATTCATACTCCAATCTATTCTTTAATATTACAGCAACAATACAATATTCTTTTTAAGTATCTCACGATTCTTCCATAGGTTACTTTGAATTAGTTGCTATATTTGAAATATTTTAGTAATATAATTTGCATTTATTACATTATTTAGCAAAAGTATTGCGTCGAACATATGCTATTCGTAGTTCAGAATGGATCGGGTTTGTTTCGTAGCAAAGTTTAAATATTTGAGTTTATATGTTCTACCACAAAACGAGGTATCTTAGACGTCAATAGTAACTAAACTACAGTATTCGGACAAATCGAAATGTCGAGACAAACTTAATTACGGTTAAGTTGAATCCACTCCCGTATAATGACATAGTTAAAATTGAATTTATTCTGTGGAGAGTTAAAACGACGTATAAGCAAATCAAATTTGCTTTACATTGTTACAGACCATGAAGTTTGCGTCGAAGCATACTCAGAGTCTCGTTCCATAATCTTTATATTTTACAGCAGAGCTTCCGCTTACTACAATTGTTACAAACCAAATGATCATATGTTTCAAACAGTCGTCCGTACTGTTCAACGTTTTTAACTCAACTGCCTCACAATTCACATAGCCGCGCTACCACCGAGGATAACACTAAATCTAGTTAAAAACTTCTTTCACAGTCATTACACCAAGATGTAAGACCAATACATCAGCTTTTATCAATGCAAATTATAGATATTCTTCATAGTTGAATCACCTCATCAATTAAAAGTACGCAGCAACACTACGTTTTCATTATTAATATATTTCCACATTAATAAGCAGTAGACGTAGTATTTTATAACAGTTACATTCATAGAAATATGGTGCGATGAAAAACAACCAGGAATTCTACGAGATAAACAAATCATCTGGGATCGTCTCTGTGATGTCCGCTATCAAATCTCAGTGGTAGTAGTATAGATGCTGCGTCAAAGGATGTGACTTCGAACTCCTGCTATGAGTCTGAGCTTTCGTTGCAGGAAAATATTGTAATGAAATCATAGCATGGTAGGTGGGCTTTTTCTAACTACCGTCTGGTCAGTTGAAAATCTACCGCCAAATACCTTTAGGTGTGTTTCGGCAGTTGCACTTGATAGCCGGTTCTCTTTCACTAGGCTTAGAGTGTCTATCACCTTAGGCTACATTATTACTTAAGATGAGGTGAGATTGTAGCCAAAACGATAAACCTGTGAAATATATATAGAAATAGTTAATCCTCAAATATGATAAACCACAACAGAGTCACAAATGAGATAAAAGTACGTACATACCTATTGAAATTTACCTTGAATAATGTAAAGAAGTTTGCTATTTTTTGTTCAAACATATTTTAAATCACTCGACTCATACCCGACTATATATGTACATATTGTTTTAAAGATAAATGACTCTTATCAGGTCCGTGGTTGAAAATCTTATGTTCTAAAGATAAATACAACATTAACAACTATATCCCAAAACAAATAGGATGATTTAATAGTTTCGTAAATAACAAAAAAGTTGTCGAATACCTTTAATAACAGACTTTTCAAATACGTTATTTTATTAAAAGGAAATAAGTATACCACATAAATGGATTAAGTTCGAATCCCTGTAATGAGCCTATGCTTTACATGAAGGGTAACGTGGTGATAAAACTATTTAATAATACTACGACCAATTTCATTCTCGACTGGCTAGCTGGCACCCTTAAGTTAAAAATTAACGCTAAATACCTATAGGTGTATATTTCCTCCATCTTGAGCCTCATCGTCACTTTTAACATCGGATAATATTGTCGCCAAACCGTTAAATGCATAAGTATAATAAAATGTAACCTACGGGAGGATATAAAACTTTGTTTTATTTGTAGACATTGTCTCAATTTTTCTACCCTTTATTACTGTCATAATTAAGGCAAATGTGGCGGTACCTTGCATTTTAAATCTATGAAAGTCTAAAGAACGTGCTTAATAAATAGCCATATATAATTATATAGAATGTATACTCTACCAAAACTTTACCCTTTTTCTAGGTACTTTGCCAAAAATTATGTGTATTATTATCTACTAACAATTACATTAGGAATCGTAGTACTTAAATATCACGTTACCTATTAAAATATATAGAAATATAAAAAATAATGATAAAAAATTTACGAAAGTGTAACAATTACCTACTTACTATGACAATGTACAAACAAATAAATAGTAAATTTCACAACAATAATTTCAAGCCTAACGAAACAAAATAGGTCCTCACATAAAAATATAAATTTTCGGGTACAAGTACTTAGACAAAGTAACTCCTACTTGGTACCCTTCGCAATTGCAAAGCTAGGAGCAAAAAATGTTAACGGACCTTCGTCCTAGACTACGGGTAGACTAAGTCTCCCGAGATTCATTACAAAGTCAAATTATACGAACCCAGAGCTGTTCGAAGTCGCTTAATTCAAAAACTTAAGGGACTGTACGGTTCAGTACCGTCAAATGTTGCGTTTTCGTGCAGTTAATTAAATACAATTGCAGGTAAACAAATACAATGTTATGTCAGTTTCGCAGGTAGTTTGTAATCACTAAAGCAAGTTTTGAGACATAATTTCACATAGCTTTTATTAATAAAGTTCAGTAACATGTTTCTCATATAGCTGATGCACTATTAAGCTTATTAACTGCTAGCTGTTACCCGCGTCTCCGTTTGCGTTAATATTGATTTTGTCAATCAATTTTGGTTGTGAATCGATACAGAAATATTTTTTCTATCAAACATAATTGAATTATTTTTTTAAGGATGTTAGTCAATAAAGTTTGCTATGACCTGTCAAAAATTTTTTGTTAGGCAATATCTACTACCTATCAAATGCCTAACTGCCAACCAACATCCAAATTTTAAGCCCATGAATATATATATAATTTTTCTATATTACCTTTATAATTACGTTTCATCCCTTTTAAGAGTAGTACAAACAAATATTCATACTTTAGTTATTAATTATAAACAATTATCATCTAAAGTTTGAGACAAATCGGATGACGTAATAAAGATCTTTATACAAAGCTTATACCTCTCCGTACCGCACTTCCTATAAAGATTTAGAAAGAAAAAATAACATATAACCGTCTCCAGGGTCACATCTATCTTTATACAAAAAATCACAATAATTGATTTAGCGGTTATGGCGCGAAAGCGTAACAAACAAACTCGAAGCGATGATAGCTTAGTGGTAGTGTGTATGACTTCGCGTCAAGGAACGTGAGTTCAAATCCAAGCACCTACAATGAGCTTGAGCTTTCGGTGAAGGAAAACATCGTGAGGAAACCATAGCATGGTGGTAGGGCTTTTTCTAATGCCCGCCTTAGTAGCTACCACCCTCAAGTTGTAAAACCTGCCGCCAAATACCAATATGTGTGTTCCGGCAGCTGCACTTGAGAGCCAGTTCCTCCACAGGCTTAGCGTGTCTACCAACTTGAGCCGTATCGTCACTTAAGATCAGGTGAGATCATGGCCATAACGCTAAACCTAAAGTATAAAAAAAAACTTACTATCGCATTTATAACATTACTAAAGACAGTAATGAATATATTCTATTACGGATATAAGTTATAGCGATATAATATTATTAGCTATTAACACCCAGATGCACAATTGACTGTAACTCCCATCATTCGACATTAAGCTAGAGATGTGTATGGAAGACGAAACTTCTTGGTTTAAAAACAGAATGTCTTACCACTTTGCACGAAGCCTATCAACATAAAATGCAGATCTATAAGCTAACTATATAAAGGAAAAACTAACGGGAATATCAAACATCGTATTTATGCAGTCGCCACGCAATTAATTATGAACGTTTTATATTATTATTCAAGTCACAAAATTCTCTTCACTAATACAAAATTACGTATGAGTCATACAGAAACAAAGATATTAATCTTACGGCAAGGTGTTTTGCCAGAATAAAAATTATCAAAAAATTACATTGTCGGCTTTGCTTCTCTATAAACGTCATAACAACAATATATATGTATATGATTTAGTTAACAAATTCCAGTTATAGAATCCATATTGGTAATATTTAGTTAAATAGGCAGTGAGTTAACAACAAGTGTTTAATATTTAAAGCAGTTACTACAACTATATACAAAACATTATGACCACAGCTTTATTGGATGTCGAGTGACGATGTGGCCCAAGACGCTAACACATTAATCTCAATGGGACAACTGGTTCTGAAGCGTAATTACTGAAATATACCTAAGGTTCTTGGTGCTAATCTTAAATTTTATGGTGGTAACTATCTTA
Organism: Actias luna; assembly: GCA_039707435.1. NCBI lineage: Eukaryota > Metazoa > Arthropoda > Insecta > Lepidoptera > Saturniidae > Actias > Actias luna. The sequence goes on along the minus strand of JAZHAC010000002.1, from coordinate 5,746,501 downwards.
GTGGGCATAAGGAAATAGTTCATAGCAAATTTTGTTCTTTTGGAATGCTTAAGCCTATTATATGATGATGAATGTCACAGCTCTCCATCAAACCTGGTGTAAGGCACAGAGTCCGTAGATTTTAGTCAGTAAGTATCTGGCATGACCCATCCTTTTGCTAGTCGATGGAAGGTGGGTATCTAATGGAAAATAATCCAAAAATTGTCACATTGCAGAAATCAAACCCACGTCAAATGTCACGATGTTTATATAGTTATGTGTTTCTTTACATCATAAAATTTACAGGCATAAAAAATATAATTTATGTAATTATAGTTATAAGATTTGTTTTATTACTTAATTAATATTCGTACGATTTACTATCATTATAAAATATATTAATTAAAAACAGGTTTTGTATAGTATATACAAAGATTACATGTAACAATATATGTTATTTATTATTTGGAGTGGACCGTAAAGTATGAATTTAAACATAATTCGATAGAAGCTTTGACCGCGAATTCTGTAACAAATTGTTAAAATAAAGAAGTAAATAAAATGTTTCAAGTTCTTCGTCATAGAAACGTGAGTCCTTTCGTGTATCTAGCAAAACATAAGTAAAATGTTTGTGGAAAGAAAAATGGGCGTGTACAGATCTAAAGATTAAGTAGGCGGTGTCTTATAAATCGTTGTTTTTCTACACCACTCGTCTTTTAAAAGCATTTTTCTCTAGACGAGTTTAAGATTTATGTTACGTTACGTGTATCTTATCTCTTACAAAACATTTTTATTTTACCACAGGGTGTCTTGAAATCGTTTATCGGTATAAAACTTTTCTATTATGTAATGACATTCCCCGTGGAAAGAGATCATTGACCAGTAATGAAACAGTCAGAAAGTTTTTTTTATTATAGTATGAGCTGTAAGTAAATAAAAAAGCGACTACTTTTTCATTTTAAACATTACCGACTTATTTACGGTCAAAATATATGCCTAAAAAGACTTTAACTGATATTATATGTTTTTTACAATTTTCTCATATTGGAAATATTAAAGTATATATAGTATAATGGCAAAAACAATACCTGCAATCTCAAATCAACGGTGACCACAGAGAAATATTGCCTATTGCCATTTATTGCCAATTCATCGCAGGGTTTTCTTCGTGTCATATTCTCGGGCGTTGGATATTTTTCAGTTTATAGGTTTAGCGTTATAGCCTAAGACGGTGGTCACGCTAAGCCTAGTGAAGGGACTGACTCTCAAATGCAACTGCTGGAATACACCTGTAGGTATTTGGTGGCGGATTTTCAACTTGAAGGTGAATCTAGCCAGATGAGCATTAGAAAAAGCCCTATATACAAGCTATTGTTTCATCACGATGTTTTGCTTCACTGATAGCTCAGGCTCCTTGCAAGGATTTAAATTTACGCTCTTCGACGCTGCCTATCACTTTGATTGACTACTGCATATACATCTAAAATTGCTGAAAGGCGATACTAGGGGATCTACAGCAAATCTTAATCTTTGTGATTTTGTTTGGTGATTTGGTGCCTTTGATGTTTGGTGATTGCGATTGCAATAGGATATGATATTCGTGTCGTATCATCTATAAGTAAGCTACAGTTATTAGGAATCCAGATGTATTCACCTAGTTTTAGTATTAAGTTTAATGGTACTTACCGCAATAAAGAAAAAGGCATATTATTTTTTTCAATAATTAAGTTTTCAAGATAACCTAAATCTAGATAACTGTTATAAATGTTCTGTGTTTTGTAACAGTTCTGTGTTAATCTCTGAAACTGCAAATGTATTTTTCCATTGTTGTTGAAAGCTGATTGCTGTAAGTATATATTTAATTTTGTTACGTGTTATATTTTAGTTAAAGTGTATGAATTGACGGGTGATCTTTAGTTAAAAATATAACTATTTTTTACTTAGTTTATGTAAGTTTATAGAGTAACAAACTTTATAGAGTAACGAATTGAAATGGCAGATGCCAACAAAACAAAATTTATTTTATTATTATTCTGCTGACATTAAATTTTTTACAAAACAATTTTCTTTTTGCCCGATAGAAAAAAAAGTTGTCAAGTATATAATCGGCTTGTAAGATCTCTTGTTTATATTCCACTGTTAGACAATAAGATATCTACAGAAGTTATTAGCGGGTTTTAATTTTGATTCATTGGCCTGTTTTTATATAATTACTAGCTTAAACGCCGTTTAAGCTCCGTTCGCGTTAATAATTAAATTATTTATTCCAGAATATTGTTCAATAGAGGTAGATAGGAACTTTCAAAACTCCTTTTTAGTTAATGTCTACTATCAATTGGCTACCTGCCAAATTTTAGCTTCATGAATACAATTTTTCTGTATTGCATTTACAATCACATTCCACGCATTTTAAGGTTAATTTGAAAGAAAATTTTGAATTTTTTCTTGGTTATGAATGATAAATAATTAGTTTTCAAAGTTTAAATTAAATCAGATGACGCAATAGAAAGTTTCTTACAAAATTTACCCCTCTCTTTATCCTAACCCTATAAGCTTTTTACGAAAAAAAGTAGCCTATAACCAACTCCTGAGTTCCATTTATCTCTATACCAAAATTCATCGTATTCGATTCAGCGGTTAAGGCGTGAAAAGTAGCAAACCAACTCACTTTCTCTTTGAATTTTCCATCAACGTGAGCAACATGGCTATAATATCTCTGGTGATGTGGCTGTACATAGTCAACCGTAACCATTTACCATCAGATGGGCCGTCTGCCTGTTTGTTGTCCACTACCATAAATAAAACGATTTAGCACTTTACTCTCGAAATAGTATCAAACTAATTCACTTTCTCATTGATAATATTACTAGTAAGGATTATAATATGAATATTTACATATTTATTCATTAATATTAACACATTTAAGCATAAACATACTTAATAAATACTTATAGTAAATTAGTGTAGTGAATTACAAATAGCAACTCAATAAATTCACGGCCGTAGAATTTAGACATGATCACGTAAAGACAGATATCTACTAATTAATAGGAAAAAGTAGAAGAAAAAATTTATCTACCGTATTTATACTAAAAAAAATGTCAAAGAAAAAGGTATAAGTCAATTCGTGTTTATTTTATTTCTCTTCAGCGTTCAACCTAACGGTATTACACTCTCTCGCAACATTTTCTTAGTATTCATTATAAATGTGTAATGCTAATCAAATCCGCTAATTTACACGTTTGTTACTCTCAAAGTCGGCGAGATTCGGATGAATGTTTACAAGCAACCGTCGTGGTATCGTTTTGGTTCTGACTACGAATGAAACAAATATTTGAGCGAATATCGACTCTTGGACGGTGTTGAATTTAGCAGTCGAGTTTTTAGTCAAACATTGGATCAAATTATAACGTATGTTGATCAAAATGAATACACTTTAAGTACAGTCAATAGAAACCAGTTTCTTTGAATTTTTGCATAATGTAAATAATAATCTAAATGAGATACTTTATAGGTAAGGTTGTATGAAAAATCATATTTTAAACAGTTTCGATTTATTTTAAGAGTTTATTTTTCACGGAAATCGTTTCATGTTTACCAGACAGCACACCCTTTAATCAGGTATACATAGAAATGGACTTTATTGAATTCTAAATTTCTGTCGGCAGGTTTTTGTTTTAACGGCTAGACAGATTTTAGTGAATCTTGGGATATAAATTAATTATGTGATAAAGTAGGACACAATATTATTTATAGAAAAATCTATATTAATAGTATAAAGTGAAAAACATTGTTTCTTTGAACGCACTAATCTTAAGAACTACCAGTCGGATGACAAAAATATTTTTCTGTATTTTTATGGAACAATCATTGAGGAAGGCATTTGGCTATTCAACATAACGCTGCTACTACTAGAAGCAAAGCTGTGTAAAAAGTTATAAAAGCGGCCAAACATTACTGATTTTTTTTTATTTGTACGCGAACGAAGACGTCAACACACCTAGTGCCGTAAACACGGCCACCAACTAGTTCAGTTAATTCTCTATAATAACCTAATTTGTCTTAATAAACGTGACGGGGAATTGTACTTTAAATGAAATACAATGATTTAATAGAATAAAAGTTGATAAATCAGTAATATAACTGATTAAATAGATACATTTTTATTAAGAAATTTTATGAATTATTATTAACTAGCTGGGCCCGCGACTTCGTTCCCATGAAACTGAAAGTAATTTAGTCATTTTTAACCGTCGTGGTATGTTTTTTTTCAACACAGCTTTACTCCTATTGGTGGTAGCGTGATGTTAAATTGCCTAATACATTCCTCGATAACTGCTCTGTCAGGTAGAAAAAGATTTCTTTGAATATGACTGGTAGTTCCCAAGGTTAGCTCGTTCAAGCAAACAAGCAAGCAAAGACACACATACAAACAAGCTTTTCCGCTTTATAATATTAACATAGATGAAGGCTTTTTTATTACGCAGTTCTAAACAATGTTAGATATTCCAATGATGCTTTTTTATAATTGTGAAGATAATTAAAAATACATAAATTGAACAATTATGATAAGCATTAATGTCTTATTATTTTTTATTAACTAAGTCACACTCCTGAGTAATTGGAATTTCAACTTTTAATAAGCAAGTGAACTGATGTATTTTTACTTGTATACTTTGTGTTTTAAAGTTGAAACGAGTCACGGAGAAAACAACAAAGTTATATTATTGAAAAGACATTAAGAACTCATCGGCACGTGATATTGGTTGGACACTGTCTCCTTCGTTTCGACTACAGTCTTGTTATTTTAATTTATTTTTGTAGCGTAATAGATAGCTTTGAGAGACTACAGCGAATATGTAGGTATCTTTTTTATTAACATATATTTTATTGACTTGAAAATGTAGTTAGTATAGTTACAAAGGATAAAGAGTAAGGAAAGTATCTATTTGTAATCGTGATAATCCAGGTTGATAGATATTTTTATTTTGCAAGCTAATTAATACTGATTTTAATTTTATATTATTGCTTTAAAATTACTTGTTAACTCCGTGAATAGATTTGATATTGAAGCGATGATTGCCTAGTTATTGGTGTGTATGGACGCCGCGTTAAGGGACGTGAGTTACAATCCGCCAACAATGAGCTTCAGTTTTCGGTGAAGGAAAAACATCGTAATGAAACCATAGCATGGTCGTAGAGCTTTTTCCAATGACCGCCTGGTTAGCTACCACCCTCAATTTGAAAATCTGTCGCGATATATTTAAAGGCGATTGCACTTGAGAGCCAGTTGCTCCACTAGGCTTAGCGTGTCCATCATCTTGAGTCATATCGTCACTCAACATCTGGTGCGATCATGGCTATAAGATTTAAGGTTAAGTATAAAAAAATGTGTGTACTAAATATGATACTCTATAAAATCTTTATTTAAATAAAATATTAATAGCCCTAAATTCTTGGGTTTTACGAACATACCATTAACGAGTGCAAATTGTACCGAAACACAAAAAAATATATATTTGTAGACCATAAAAATAATTGTATTGTGTCAAACGCACAACACTTAGCGTGACAAGACGACCGCTTAAATAAGCACAGTCATCATGAAATTGCATGCTTTTCATCTGGAGTTATCTTTTTTAAATTCTAATTTAACCCCGTCTCAGCGATCAAATCGTATTTTAGAGTAATCAAAATTATCACTTAAAATTTTAAATTACTACGTCACGATATATATTAAAATCTCCGTAAATTTCTTGTCCTAATATTGAGTAAGGTTAAACCGCTACGACAACGAACGAAGCGTTCGGTTATTGTTTGTCATCTTTGGGGTCGATAATACTAAAATCGAATGACAAAAGGCTAAAATAAACCTTTAGGCGGTTTCGGGCTCGGGATAAGCAAAGAGGATAAAGAGAAGGCTCGTTATGAAGAAAAGTCTAGATTTATTATTAATTTGGTTAAAACTAGGTATAATAGAATCAGTATATAGAGGATCCTCGTCTTCTTCTCCTATTCTTAAGTTATTGATGTTGGCACAAGACGCTTTCTTCTTCCATAAATATCAATCAGCCGCCATCTTCTTCATACACGGCCTTTTTCCCATCATATTTCTCACACACTCTATCCACCTTTTGTTTGGCATTCCTCTTCTTTTCCATTCTTCAACATTCATATCCATTACTTCTCTCACCACATGCATTTCCTCTCTTCTCAAGAAATGTCCAAACCAAGACAAACGATTCCCTTTCAACTTCTCTACCGCTAGTGCCACTTTGAAACTCCCTCTAACATACTGATTCCTGATTTTGCCCGTTCTTGTAACACCACACATCCATCTGAAGATCTCATCGACACTCATCCGTCTTCTTACTAGCCCAGAACTCCGATCCATATAATATGAAAGGTCTTATAATGGACTTATATATTCTATACTTTACTCTAAGGGGTATTCTAAGTATAGCATAGTATAGCGGGGGTATTCTAAGTATATAGTGGGTCCACGTCTATTAAATCCATTTAGACAGACGTAAGTTACAATTGCAAAAAAATTCAATGCCCTAGTTATATGAATAAATAGATATATTTACTTCGAAATACAACAATTAAATATACCAATTTTAGAAGTGATATTACAAACTCGGTTTTCAATTTATTTATTAAATAACAGTAATATTTTATAGCTTAGTTTTTTACGTTATAGGTTTAGAGTTATGGTCACAATATCACCTGATGTTAAGTGGCGATATGGACCAAGATTATGGACACGCCTAGTTAAGGTAAAATTGGATGTTTATCAGAAAATCGAAATGAGTATTACCTATTATTATTCGTATCAATGAATAAAAATTCTGGCAGATTTTTAAGGTTACAGAGATATCACAAAAAATATCGCTTCAAAAAGGCGTAAACGTTAGCTTGCCTCTTTCGTTATCTAAAAATTTAATGAGGAAAATTGTGTATGTTTCCAAATGTCACATTTTAAGTCAACTTTGTTACTATAATATTATAACACTAGCTGTGCCTGCGATTCCGTCCGCGTGGAACTAACATTATTTCATTCGCTCATATTTCATTACAATAACTTTTGATAGGGTTAACCGATTTTAATGAAACAAAGACTAAATATTACTTAAAGATACGCTTTATGATTTCTTTCTTAATGTGTTGTCATAAACGTTGTACAAACAGACAGACAGACATTTCTAAAAATGATGTAAATGTAATTTATTACTTATTCTGATTCTTATTCTTACTCACTTGCAATATTTTTTATATAAATCATTTTACACATTAAATTTACATTGTTATTATATTTATAGAAGATATTAATTGTAATATTATTAATGTTTCAGAAGGATATGTTTTCAGTATTCAGTATAGTGTACAACGGTACCTGGTTTTTAAAACCTGTTAAGTCAATCGAAAGTCAATAGCAATGCCGAGTAGACTTTCTTTATATTTTACTTGCTATGTACCGAATAAATATTTTTCTACTTAACCACATCTTGTTATAAGACGTCAGCCTCATTTTTGAGTACTTTGTACGGTCTCGATGAAGCCTCGCTTGACCATAATATGGAAATTGTTTTTCTCTATACTAAAAAATAACTTATATTATTTGGCATAGTATTTCGATAAAATGTGTTTTCATTAAGAATAGTCGGGGCTTAGCGATCACCATTGCTATAATACTCTACAATCACTAATACGATTGTTACTATGAGGTCATAATGGATGATCGGGTGAATAAAGCTAGCCATTCGTGAAAAGTGACGACGGATGAAGCATTTTCGTGAGTTTGTATTGAATTTTCCGTGACTACAATGAAACATAACTTTATATTTTTGTAAATTCTATTTGAATGAAATTATGTAGAAAATGCTAGGGATAAATACAAAAATTAATAAAAACGAAATAGAATGGAATGTATATGAAAAATAAAAACATAATGAAACTACATATATTAATTGATATTACCATATAAAAACAGTGTGCGTGTTTGTATATCTGCATATGTTTGAATCTTGTGTGGTGTGTGGTTTAACTTGTCTATCACTTTTTTTTAAACTGTACTTTATATAAAGTAACCGTGGGGCTAGATTTAACGATATCATAAGCGTAAAAAAGCTGGCTATCACACGCAACTACCTGAATAACAATGTCTAGTTTAGAAAATGGCCTGTCTTCATTTTATTCCCAAAACCGTGAGACATATTTTTATACTACTAAGGCGTTGACTATACGGTTGGTATAACGGTTAAGGCGGGCGCTTCGCTGACGCATGCTATGAGTTCGATCCCCACGTGGACTATTGTTTGTGTTCATTGCTTGTATGATTATTCTCACTTGACATTGACTGACATAGCATATAGCTAGGGACGACTGTAAGCACTTTTCAAGGGTCTATAGAAAACCTACTCATCGTAAGAACATAATATATATTTATTTTACTGTAATCTTTGTTTATGGTTAAGGTTTTAGCGTTATGGCTACATTCTCATCTGATATTCAGTGACGATGTGGCCCAACATGGTGGACAGGCTAAGTCTAGTGTAGAAACTGTCTTTCTAGTGCAACTGCCGGAACACACCTATAGGTAATTGATGACAGATTTTCAACTTGAGGGTATAGACGGACATTAGAAAAAGCTCTACCACCATGCTATGGTTTCGTCATGATGTTTTCCTTCACCGAAAGCTCAAGCTCATTGTAGGTGGATTCGAACTCACGTCCATTGACGCGGCGTTCGTAGACACTACAAACTGAACTATCATCGCTTCAAACTTTGTAGGGTAAAGGTGTTTGACCAGATGGGCTGCCCCAAGTAGAGCAAAATTATCAAGAGATTTATATATTTCTATCTCTTTTAGGAATACGTATTGTGGGATTCAAAATTACACTGATGTATGCAGTACACTTTGAAATGTAAGTTAAATATATTTTTGTATAAATAATGGAGTTGTGAAGTGAACCATTTAGGTAAAATATGGCAGTCGGCAGAAAACCTTTTTTATGTTGAATAAGAACGTGAGGTTACGGTTAGAGAAAACGTCAATATCCCTGATTGGTATCGGCGTGGAAGAGAAATGGTGTCATTGTTACAAGATTTTTCCTCTTTGGTAAGCAAGTCACGAAAAATATTGTACTTTCACCTTACAAAACGGGACATGACTAAATGTCAGAAGTAATTAACCACGTGAATATTTAGTTGTCACAGGTTAAGTTTCTATGTATACATACCAAGAAACTGTATACGTTACATTTACATTACATAAAATAGTTATATTTGGAATGTATTTTTTTATTGGTATACAGACCAAAAATTATTCTAATTTTTTGTATGTCTGTCTGGCCCATTGCATTCACATCAATCATGAAAAAATGTTATACGGCGACCTACTGTTTATCTCGTAAAAGGTAAATTTTTAGATAGGCGGGCATTAGGAAAAGCCCTGCAACTATGATTTTTATTCATATACTTATTTATTCGCTTTCATGTATCTACGTTTTGATCTTACGTTATAATAATCATTATACAAGTATCCTGTATAGGGTATATCTAATTATGTTATTATGACAAAACTTTTTATTATTTACATTATACATAATATATATCTATTGTAAGTTGTTATTACAAAACACACTTCTTTACACTTGTAATATTTATTTAGATAAGGTTTTACACTTTTGAAAACTACTAGCGGGTAGTCTACCGCGAAGAGAATCTTAACTCTTTTTTTTTTTCGACTGGACATAGCTGTTAGCCGGAGGGGCTTTTACAGCTTGGCAGGACTTTTTGGGGCGAATGCTGAGGGCACTCAGCCCCGAGGCAGCGAGCACAAGGGTGCCGTTGTGGCTGGCCCATGGCATGGACTGCTGCCGGAAGAGAAAATAATATATAAAATAATAAGAGCTGGCCTACTGGAGTAGACCTTTAGATAAATTACTAATTTGTGAAATGTTAAATATACTAATTGTTAAGAGAGGCAAGGAAGTCGGTGGAGTGGATTGTACTGTACTGTTTTGGATTGAGTCTGTCGGTGTTGGAAGGACGTAGTCTTCGCATCAAAACGACCGTGGACTACCGTGGTCTAACTAGTATTCTGGTGCTTGTATATCTGAAATACTTAGAAATTAATTAATTGAACAGTGAAAGGTTAACAACAATAGCGAGCAAAAGATCAAACCAAAAAGATAAAAAAAAAAAAAAAAGTGCCAAACAACTGGCAGGGCCGCAGGTTTTTGGTCCCTTACAGAACCGTGTACTTAGCGTGTGGGTGAGCACGGGTGGTATGCAGTGTGATGTTGTACTCTCAGTGTTGTAGAGTGTCACTGTATCGCGCGAGCAGAGCCGCTTGAGGGCTCCTTTCCGGAGGATCGGACCTAGGCTCGAGCGTCTGCAGAGGGAGGCCGCGGCGGGTGTGCGGGAGTGAAATTAACCGTAAGGCCTCGGCGGCGAGACCTGCGGTTACGCGGGCGTGTGCGCGGACACGAACGGTTTGAAGAGACGGCAGGAAGGAGCGCGTTTTCCCTAGTGATGTCGTCTACGGGATCGGTGAAGCAGTTTCGTGGCCGGCGTGCGAACCAAACGGCTTGAGGATTTGCAGTATAGTTGACTGCTTCTACTATTTCGGGATTCGAATGAGCTTCGGCTTTTTCAAAGAATTTCTTGGTGAGTTCGCGTATGTAGGCGTATATGGAAGGGAGATTCATATCTTTGTGGAGATCTATGTTGCGTGCGTAAGGCGGGGCTTGGACCATTGTCCGAATGAATTTATTCTGGAAGACTTGAAGTTTTTCCAGGTTTGTTATTGCTGCATGGGCAAAGACTGGGCAGCTGTAAGTCAATATTGGGCGTATGCAGGTCTTATAGATTGTAAGCTTATGTCTGAGTGACATTTTGCTTTTCGAAGAAGTGAGATTACGTAGCAGGGCCGAGGCGGACGTAATCGATATGGTGGGTGAAGGTGAGGTGTTTGTCGAGTACTACGCCTAGGTATTTGGTTTTATTTACCCAGGCGATATCGACACCGAATAAGTGTAATGAGCCTTCGAGTGGCTTGAAGTTGTGGGGATCGAACATGATAGCCGAGCTTTTATCTGGATTTAATCCTATGCGCCATTTGAGACACCAGGATCCGAAGGCGAAGATGGCTTGTTGAACTCGATTTTTGAGATTGGATCTGTGCCTTCCCGAGCTATATATGATTGTGTCGTCGGCGTAGAGGCCTACTTGGACATCATCGAAGATTGGGATGTCGCTGACGTATAGATTAAATAGACAGGGCGCTAGAATGGAGCCTTGGGGAACTCCAGAGCGAATAGGATGGGGTGAGGAGAGAGCTCCTTCTACTTTGTAGCAGAAGGAGCGGTTAGATAAGTATTGTATAACTAAGTGGACAAGTCTGTCCGGAACTTGGAACTGGTGGAGCTTATATATGAGTCCTTCGTGCCAGACCCTGTCGAAGGCTTTGGCGACATCGAAGAAGACTGCGAGAGTGCGTCGGGGGAGGCGTAGCTCCGTAAAGTTGGAGACTACGTGTTCCGTGAGGCGGAGAACTTGGTGGGTGCATGAATGTTTCGGCCGGAAGCCGAATTGCTGGTCCGGAAAAAGATATTTGTCGGCTACGACGACTTGGAGGCGGTTTAAAATAATCCGCTCGTATATTTTGCCTAAGGTGTTTAGTAGGCTGATCGGACGGTAGCTCTCTGGGGAGCAGGCTTTTTTGCCTGGTTTCCGGATACCTATGACGCTGGCCCTTTTCCAGACGGCTGGAAAGTGGCAATGAGATATGGCCGCATTGAGGATGCAGACCAGAAGCGCTATGAGTTTGTCAGGAAGAAGCTTTAGGACTTCATTCCTGATACCATCAGGACCGGGAGATTTCCTAGGTTTGAGTCCTTTAATTATTGAGAGGACTTCGTCGGTGGTGACCGGGTCTAGGAGTTCTGCTGGGCGGGTCTCCCTTATTGTGTGTATTGTTCGGGTGACCCTTTCCCAGTGTTCGGGATCTATGTCCTGATATTCGTAAGGGTTGGGGGAGCATTGTTCCTCTAGGGTGTTAGCGAGGAGCTCCGCTTTGTCTCTGCTTTCGAAAGCAGGGGGAAGAGTGGGGCCTTTGTCTAGTGGAGGTGTGGCTGAGGAGTAACTGCTCTTTTGTTTGCGGACGAGCTCCCAGAAGGCCAGGTGCGATGGCTTGAGGTCCTCCAGGAGGCTGTCCCATCTTTGAGAGCGAAATTCAGAGATGTGAGATCTGACCTGTCTTTGTAAGGCGCGTAGCCGGACGCGGTTCTCTACTGTCGGATAGGCGTCGTGGGCGCGAGTCGCGGCGTTCTTCTCAGTGATCAGCCTCCGAATGTCGTCGGGGAGTATAAAGCGGCGATCGTTCGCCACTTTTACCTCTTTCGAGGTTTCCTCGACGGCATTCTGGAGGTGACTGACCAGGGAGTCGACCACCAGATCGGCGTCGGCCGGCGAGTCTATCACGTCTGGAATCCTATCAAGCTCGGGAGAGGAGATGTTAGTAGCCAAGTATTGCCTAAGTCTGGGATAATCGGCAACTTTAATGGGAGGCAGGTTATGCTCGTCGGGCTGGCCGAGGAGTAGAATTACTGGGCGATGGTCTGAATCGAGTTCGTGAGCGACTTCGATGTGTCGCACCTGAAGGGCGACCCCTTTTAGGATAGCTATATCTAAAACTGAGGGTCGACAGTTGGTCTGAAAGTGTGTTGGCTCTGGAGGAGCTATCACATCGAAAGTTAGCTCGTGTTCCAAGCGGAGAAGTATTCTACCGTTGACAGTGGTACGCGGGTTATTATAATAAATGTGCCCGGAGTTAAGATCGCCGGCCACGATTACCGATTCACCGAGCGCGAAGAGCGCTTCTAGATCTGATTTGATAAGTGTTTTCTTTGGCGAGAGGTACGCTGAAACGATGTGGATCGTGGGATGATCGGTCATGCCCACTCTGCATATAGATACCTCTAGGTTAGTAAGTTTAGGAGGTTCTATTCGCGTGCAATATAAAGATTTTTTGAAATATATGAGTGTACCTCCGCCTCTTGCGCCGGTGCGATCGTCTCTTATTATTTTGTAGTTTGCGATCGCAGGGGCGCGGAACTTCGGTTTAAATAGTGTTTCCTGTACGAGGAACACGTCGATTTGCCGCTCCTTAAGGAAGCAGGTTAATCAGTCGCGTTGGGAAGTTAAGCTACTCGCGTTAAAAAAGGATAAAGAGAGGCCCCGGGGTCTAATTTTATCCTGCATCGCGAAAACTATTTATGGGGAAGCGCGGGCAAGGTCTTGCACAGCACGTGCGAGGGCAGGGTAGGCGGCTACGGCCTTAAGTCGGTCTATTCCGACGGGAGAGCTGGCCATTTTGTCGAAGGCGATGATGTCTTCGACGTCAAAATCTTTAAGAATACCTGCGATCCAGAATACCTGCGATCCAGGTTAGGCCTAGGAAGTCGAAGGACGGAGCTTCCGAGCTCGAAGGTACAACTCTAGGCGGTTGTACTTTAGCGGCCCACGCGGAAGGCGGGGCTTGTGATGGTGTGTGCGCGGTAGTGACTCGCGCTGGACTTGGCAGGCTCGGGAAGGCCTGGGTTGAGATGAGCGGTGGCGGGGCAGGGCGCGTTGACGCGGCGTGCGCTGGAGGAGCGCGCTGTGGGACGCGCGTGCGAGTGCGCCTAGTGCGTGTGGCGCGTTCACACCCGCGATAGTTCGCGGGGTGACCGGCCTTGCCGCATAAGACGCAGCTCGGTGGCTCTACCGTTTCCGGCATGCGGGGGCACTCCTTTGTGGAGTGATCTCCTAGACATTTGACACATCTCGGCTTGATGTGACAGTTTCTCGCCGAGTGTCCGTAAGATTGGCAGTTGTGACACTGCGTAGGGGCATGCTTTTTATGCGGGATCTCTACGGATATTCCGGAGAGGCCGCAGACCGATTGGAGGTTGAAAACCTCCTTGCCTTCATTGGAGCGGTCCAAGGTGACAAGGACGAGGTCGTAAACCTCCTTTGTGAAGGAGTGGTACATTCGGTGTACCTCGTGCGCGGGTAAGTTTTGCTCCTTAAGGGAGGCAAGAATGACTTCCGTGGGAAGTTCTTTAGGGACGCGCCTGATTACTACGCGCAGAAGGCGCTCTTCTTCGGGCGTGTAAGTAAAAAATTGGAATTTTCCTTCGCGGAGGAATGTTGTTAGGTTTTTGTAGTCCGCGATTGTGGGGACTTTGATTTGTATAACGGATGGGGTGCTCCGGGCGTGAGTATATCTAATTTTGGCGGCATTCAGCCGCGTGGAAATATTTAGCCACGCTGCTTTGTCAGTTATTGTGACTGGGGGCGGTGGCCGCACCGCCCTTTCGGTGGGAGCTGCTGTTTGTGCAGCGTGAGTGTCGCGCGATGTGGGGACGCGGTTATTGCCGGCACGCATTGTTTTTGCGGCGGCTGGGGGTGTGGTTTCGGGTGATAACACCCGTTTGTGTTTGGGCTTCGCCCTTGAGACTGTAGTAAAGTCCGTAAAGTCCGTTTCAGGATTAGCAGTGTCCATGTCTATTTCCGGATCAGGTGATAGTGGCGAAAAAGAGTTCGCCGTGGGTATCGGTCGGGGTGCGTAAGAAATTTTTTCCTCGAACGGACGAGGCGTGGGTGCGGCGGCGGGGGTCGCTGAGGGCGACGGGGTCCACGACGAGGTAGTGGCGGTTAACGCGGGGGGTGCTACCGCATGCCGGATGACCGGCGAGCGGGAGCGAGAGCGTGATCGCGGCGGTAGGGGCGGCGACGCCGGACGACGCGCCGGGGCGGTTGCCTTGGTGGCGGGGGCCCGGACGGGTAGGGAGGTGGTAGTGGGCGGGGTCGGCGGACGGCGCGCTGGCGCGTTTGCGCCGGTGGGTGGGGCGCGGACGCGCTGCGTGGGCGCAGACTCGGTCGCGAGGTACTTTTTTAAAAGTTCCGGACTCTCTCTTTCCAGAAATTTTAGAACTTTCTCCATCTTGAGGAGATGGATAAGTCCAGATAAAAATAAAAGAGTAAGGTAATAGTATGACTTACGTCAGAAAAAACCTCCCTGCCTGAAGGGCAGGGGGGCGCGGCTAAAAGGAAATAGCGAAACTATCCTGCGTTTAGGCAATCTAACTTGTATGTACACGAAGGAGTAGCGTGTAAAATCGAAAAAAATAGTAAAAGAAAGAACAATATTCCAAAAAGTACTGGGCCTTGGCCCGTAAAAAGGATTAATTAAATTTTACCTTATCTGGAAGCCGGTGACCGGCGTACTTACAGGCGGTGACACTAATTTCACTGCACTTAATCACGATAACAAAGCAATATTTGGAATCACGGCACAAAAACACTGAGAGATATCTCTCAATTTAAATACCACGATAACCAAACAATATGGTTACAGAACAAAGACACTGTATCGCGAACAAGCAACAATAGCCGGTTTGTTGCAGGTGCGTCGTCGCAGGTGCGAGAACAAAAGAACCGAGAACAATAGCGGCGCGGTAAGGCGCAGCGGTCGAATCGTTTAGAACAATCGGCAGAGCTCACGGACACATCCGTTCGCTGTGGCTGATCGAACCGAACTCCAATCTTAACTCTAAGCTTGCACGGCCTTTTATATCTGGCGGCCGCTATCCCACTCCGAGGCTTGGCGGCTGTTACAACGTGCTGCGACGCTATTGGCTAGTGGGATAGGGCGTGGCTTGGCTTTGGCTTCCGTTGGCAGCACTGGCGTTACATTCGGCCATCCTGTAAAAATTGCTACCGCAATGGGAATAACGCATACCATTAATCAGGAATCTCAACTCTCCAAGAGGTCTATAAGGTCCTCAGTTTCGAGTTGTTCATCTGTACTACTCCCACTATCAGACATCGGGGCCACACTTTGATAGGGTCTAATTGCGTCTGCGGCAACAAGCCCTGTGAGCTTTTTGTATCCCCTCAATCCTTTTATACTTCTTATTTTATACCTATCCTTACCCATAACCTTGACTATTACATAGGGACCTAAATACATGTCATCTAGTTTAGAGTTGACTTTGCTAGCACTACAGACAGGGGCCTGCTTCCAAAGTACAAATTCCCCCGTTTTTATAGATAGTGCTACTTTTTCGCTTCCGATCATATTGCTTCTTCATTCTATCACTGGTAATTTTAATTCGCGCCTCTGCGCCTCTACGTCTTGTACCTACGGGCTCACTAATCGCACCAGGAATAGTTACGTCACACAAGGGTCTACTCGCATGAGCGAACATCAGGTCATACGGTTTATACCCAGTGGATGCGTTCGGAGTATTATTAATACCCCATATAATATAATATAGATTGCTATCCCAATTATTTCTTGCTTCGCTAGGTTCAGTAGTTCTTAAAGCATCTAATATGGTTCGGTTTGTTCTCTCTACCTGTCCGTTTCCTCGTGGGCAAGCAATAGTACATAAAGTATGCCTAAATTGTTTTTCGACAGAAAACTGCCTGAAATTCCTACTTGTAAAAGCCTTTCCATGGTCAGAGACCACGCGTGCTGGAAATCCAAATAAACAGAAAATCTTTTTCAACATACGGATTGTCTCAATAGAGTTAACCGTGCGGGTGGGCTCAATAATTACAAATTTGGAAAATGAATCGGTGAGTACCAACATATACTAGTAACCCTTTTTAGTTTTACAGAAGGGGCCAAGGTGATCAATATTATCATTTTCATCGGTTCAGTGGGTTTAGGTATAGGATGTAGCCTACCTTCTTTTTTCCCATATTCTCCCTTACCGCAAGCGCAGTGTAAGCAACTTGAAACGTATTTTCTGATGAACCGAGACATTTTTGCAAACCAGAAATGCTGTTTAATAATTTCTGTACATCGCTTTATCCCTACGTGACCAATATCATCATGATGCATTTGTAAAATTTTCCAGCGAGCAAAATGTGGAACTATCAAGCGATTACCATAGACAGTCTTGCGATAAAGCCTGTCTTTAATTAGCGCATAATTATAAATTATATCCAAATTGGTACACCCATTATTTATAAGCTTTATAAAATATTATTCAATTTATCGTCTTGTCGCTGTATTGTATAAAACCAATCTGTCACTTCCAGACGATTGATATTGACAGTCTATGTCTGAGTCTCTATGTTCGGACGTACTTGGTTCTAGACCAACTGGATTTCGACTTAATGCGTCAACATGTTTCATTCGTTCACCAGGTCTGTAGGCAATCTCAAAGTCATAATCCTGAATCAAGAGCCACCAACGAGCAATCCGGGGAATTAAATCACGTTTCATCAATGTTGCTCGTACCGCGGTGCAATCCGTAACTACCCGTATATGTTTCCCAAATATATAAACACGAAATCTACGCAATGATTCAACAACCGCTAACGTTTCGAGCTCTTAGCTATGATAAACGCGCTCCTTGCGGGTCGTGACTCGACTAAAATACATCACAGGCCGTAACTTACCATCAGTTTCTTTTTGCATCAAAATTGCAGCTATGCCTAGTTTACAAGCGTCTGTGTGAATTTCTAAGGGAAGCGAAATATCATAAATAGCTAGCACTGGGTGACTACACAATTTATTCCGGGGCAACGTGGTGCTATATGACCTTGTACGCCACATTTAAAGCAAATACGCTGGTCGGGTATAGAGCAATTCCGCACCAGATGGCCAGTTTTCTTGTACCGTGGGCAGGGATCTAATTCTAGGTCAACGTTTCGTTTTTTCTCCGTTTGTCGGCTATTATACTCCGGAAGTTGATTAGGAGATCGATAATCATCTAAAGCCGATAAAAATCCTTCATACAACTCTTCTGGTCTATTGCATTGGAAAGCTCTTGCGTTTGATTGGAGGTTCAAGGGTAGGAGCCATTTTTTCTTGAAAGTACTTAGTCATGCTTTCAGTGGGTAGTTTCTTTCTATTGAGCATTTCTTCCAGAATATTGGCTTAATCGCGGTGTTTAGGAAATGCACGGGTTAACATCTCTTTCCATTCTTCCCATGAATAGTCGTATTCCTCAAGGCGATTATACCATTTACGTGCTTGTCCTCTTAATTTGTCTTGCAGGTGAAAAGATTTTGTTTTTTCGTCCCAGCCGTGTATCTCACCCAATTGATCGATTTTTTTCAGCCATGTTTTTACGGTGTAATCTTCGTTCTCGGGATCGAAATCTGGGATCAGCGATGCAGCTTGATGCTTTTTCGAAGGTATTTTATCCATATCCTGCAGAGCCTTTTGAACTTCTTTTGTCAATAGGTTCTTTAATATTTTTCTTGCAGGTGGGGTAGATATACCAGAGTCATCGGGTTCATTGCTGCTGGTGGATGATTCATCGTTCCAACAAAGAGATCGTGGTCGTTTATTTCCTCTCATTTGATGAGTCTTCATCTTAATTGGTATCCCGCTTCTGACTTGTAAGTTGTTATTACAAAACACACTTCTTTACACTTGTAATATTTATTTAGATAAGGTTTTACACTTTTGAAAACTACTAGCGGGTAGTCTACCGCGAAGAGAATCTTAACTCTAAGCTTGCACGGCCATTTATATCTGGCGGCCGCTATCCCACTCCGAGGCTTGGCGGCTGTTACAACGTGCTGCGACGCTATTGGCTAGTGGGATAGGGCGTGGCTTGGCTTTGACTTCCGGTGGCAGCACTTGCGTTACACTATACATACATACATACCAGGCAATTATCTGTATCATTGAAATAAAACTAATTTAAACGGATTTTATCGCGGTTATTTATTAAATTTTGATCCCGACGTTTCGAAAGCTTTTCAGCCTTCGTGGTCACGGGGCGGACTGAGGTGTAGGTTGTCCAGAAAAGTTTATGTTACTGTATCTACCTTCAACTAACAACATAAACTTCAAGTACTTCAAACTTTTCTGGACAACCTACACCTCAGTCCGCCCCGTGACCACGAAGGCTGAAAAGCTTTCGAAACGTCGGGATCAAAATTTAATAAATAACCGCGATAAAATCCGTTTAAATTAGTTTTATGTCAATGAATAATATTCGCGTAAACCTAAGAAATCATTATATCTGTATCATATTATTATTTCATTATCATACCCTATTTGTAATTTATTATAAGCAATATCAGCACAATTTCTTTATTTTCGTAAAATTATTATATCTATTATTATGTAGTTCATACATTCTGTTATAGAATAATACGATGTGTTTACTAGAAATTATTTAAGTCTGTTCTTGAATTTGTTTATATTGTACCAGTCTCTAAAAGAGTAAACTTTAAAAGGGAAAATTGCTAAGAACTTAATGACGATGTAACAGTGTTTTAGCAGCCTTAGTTACTTAATTTTCTAGGTGTTAATTATTTAATAAAGTGAAAATGTCCAAAGGCTGAACATTTTACGTGTTTAACCTCTCTTATTCTGTGATACCGTAGAGTGTATAAGGCGATAAAGCTGACAATTAATAGTAATTGGAAAAACTTAACGACAGAAAAAAAAAACTTTCTATTTTGAAAACATTTTTCTTATTTACAATTTAAAATGTAGAAATATAAATGTGGAATATTTAACTATTTGTACTTATAGTCTTAAAGCACGTTTTGCGAACAGTAAATGAAAGTAAACCGACGCGTTCTGGTTGGGTGATGCTGAATCCGGATAATTCAACTCCTCGGTTCTTGATGACTACTTACATTTTAATAATTTATCTATTAACGTTTTTTTAAATAACTAATGATATTTTTTTTGTAGTGAGTTTTGATTGACAAAGTATTCTAGCTGAAAGAAATTCTAGTTTTACTTATGAATATTTTTAGGAAGTTTCTCTACATTTGGAGCTACCTTACTGGACACACACCTCCACGCTAAAGAATATTGCTAACCAATAACTTTGTGTTATATTCATACTATCTGCAGGGTTTACAGAGATCCTGGAATGAGGTGAGTTGACGGTTGAAAACCAGGCATGCTGGCTGACTTAGTTGTATAAAATTATATAACAAGTTTTTCAAAAATACAGAAAATAGCCGTCTGATTTGTAACATTTCTATTGTATAGTATACTAGTTATAATCCTGGGTCCCTTCGTGTGACTAGAAAAATAAATTCTTTAGTCACAGTATTGCAGGAAAACCTAGTGGTATTCATTTACAGTTGTCTTAATTTACTATTATACTTATAACTTGTTATACATACATATTGTTCTATGTACATAGGAAATTTCTGCTCACTTATCAACAAATCTCCAAAAATTTACGCCCAACTAACGTTGGGATGCACAAAATAGAGACTTTACGATGACGAGCGGTCCAAGGAAAAATTAGAAACGAAGTTGTATACACTAGTTACTTATTTAATGTGGTTAAACACGAAAACCTGAACAGAAAGTTAAACGAAAACGTCAAAATATTGTACTGTAATTCGTGTTATAGGTTCTGGAACTATAAGCACACTAACGGACAAACAGATAAAGAGAAATTACCTTTTATAATATGTAAGGATATGCATAATATATGCCATCTTTTTTATGTATGAAAAATAAAAACTAGATTTTAGGTATAACCTAAAAGAAGGCAGGAAGGTTGATTGATGACATTCTGACTTTTTACATATCTAAAGAAAGTTGCCTAACTGACAAAACCGGTACATTTTTTCATTTGGTCATTTAAACCAAGTCCAAGATATATGGTTTGTTTGTTGATCCTACATGATAGTTATCACTCGAAGCCCTACATCGTGAAAGGGCTTGCTCTAAAAAGTGAGTAGTGTTTACTTACCTAATGGAGGGTCCGTATAAAGCAAACGTTAACTTTTCCTGCCGAGATGTATTATTTCGCGACCCATTTCATATATAAGTGGTGATATATGTAAAAATGTTGAACATAGATAAGTATGTATAAATATATTGATGGAGTGGAGAGTGGTGGATGGAGATCGATGAAGTAACCAATTTTTTTTTACAGAAGTAATTTTATTTAATTTGTATGCTAACTTATCGAGCATGAAAGAAAGTATCATAAGAACATCTAAACATTTGTTAGTTTTTTAATAATATTATCGCAAGATATAACTACATAGATTACAAAATTTGATATCTTGGAGTTTTTTATCACCAAAAAGCTATTATTATAAGATAAATCAATATGGGAACGATGGTGATGTCTGGAATTAACATTCCACTCTATGCCTCCGCTAAAAGTTATTAGTAACTTCAATGCACTTTTTTAAAAATATGTACATGTCGCGTCAGGCGTGTCAATATGTGAAACCACGTGTTCGTTATTGTTTTCACGATCCATCATGATTATTTATTATGGGTGCTACAGGGGTTCCCCAGACTATGAAGTAAAATGAAGCACAACGTTTATAATTTCTTTCTAATTCGAATGCTTCACAACAGTCCTTAATAATTCATCCAGTGCAAGTGTACTTAATAAATACTCGTAGCTATCCACGCGGTCACAAACAAGTCCTCCAGTACTCGTCTTGCTATGAGCGAGTTTAAAGAATGACTCTGCCAATATTTCAAGCAAGACTTATCACCAAGGCTTTGTCCAGACGTCCCGGAAGTCTGTGTCGACATCTGCGTTTCCGCGCTTAACAAACATTAAAGAGATCAAATGAATGTCTTATTATACTCTCGAATGAAAACAGACTTTTAAAGACGGAAGTAACTAAACGGAAATGAAGTTCTTGTTATCGAAGGAACAACCAAATGAATCTCTTATAGCATTTAAAGCGATCAGAAAATAGATTGAGATAAAAATAAGGAATATTTAGATTCAATTCGCCGATTAATTTCCATCTTGTTATTCCATTTCCGACATACATTTAAAATAAGTTTGATCGATTTTCTTGCCGGTTTTTCTGGCTGGTTTGTTTTCTAACCCAGAGGTAGTTTTAACATTCATAAGCGTCAAAGTCCAACTTAAGAAAGTGTTTTGATTTAATTTAATCGTCTTCACTTACCATAACACTGACTTATCACTTTTTCACATACATCCATAATATAATGATATTTAACGTGCAAACCATGAACTGACGATTATGCTTATCACGCTCACGCAAAAGTTAGCTGTGGGCGGCGATTGAACCTACGTTTTCTCAGGTTAACAAGGGGATGTACCAGCACGTGATACTAAGCCTGTCAAGTCTACATAGTCACGTGATAACATGCATATTCCTAGAGGAAATCAATTACATTAATATCGTGTAACTTTAATAATAATAGCAGGAGTATTCATAATTAGCGATTATTAAAGTGTACAAATATGTATTTTTTTATAGTTAAGGTTTAGCGTTATGACCGCAATCGCACCTGATGATGAGTGATGATGTGGCCCAAGATGGTGGACACCCTAAGGCACTAGACTGGACTGGCTCTCAAGTGCAACTGCAGCAACACACCTATAGGTATTTGGAGGCAGATTTGCAACTTGAGGGTGATAGCTAGATAAGTGGGCATTAGAAAAAACCGTAACACTATTTTATGGTTTCATCACGATGTTTTTCTTCACCGAAAGCTTCAACTCATCTGTAGGTGGATTGGAACTCACGTCTCTTGACGCGGCTTTCGTACACACTACCAACTGAGCTAATATCGCTTCAAAAGAAAAGACAGGATTTTCTCGAGATGTATGATGTGAGATTTTCAAAAGTATTTGTTTTTCACTCCTATAATAAAGGTAAATAAAATAATTACATTAGGACTCTTTCAAAGAAAAAATAGGAACATTTTGATGGACATCCAAATAAGCCGCTACATATGCATTGCCGTATTCGTGATGAATATTAAAGACAAACGAATCACAAGATAAAGAGAAATAAACATATAAATATGAAAATATCCCCTTGAGTATAAAGACCGTACTGCGAAAGTATAAAGGGTTTCCACCGGAAATTAATAAGCGTTCCGAATGGTAGCGAGTTCAGAACGTATTATATACTATGGAATAATCCATAGGTGAAATAAGTAAATACACGACATATATGATTCGTGGAATTCAAAACAAAGCAGCAATACAATTCTAAATCTCTTTTTACTATATTTATACTGGAATTTGCTGGCGACTTCGTTGGTATGAATCTAAAATTTATTATACTTTCTGGAACAGATGTTAAAAACCTACTTGTATTTTATTATTTTTATTCTTAAGATGACCGATTCTACTTAAGTGATGATAGCTCAGTGGTAGTGTGTAGGAACGCCGCGTCATGGAACATGATTTCGAATCCAACCACCTACAATAAGCTTGAGCTTTCGGTGAAGGAAAACATCGTGACGAAAACATAGCATGGTGATAGGGCTTTTTCTAATGCCAACCTAGCTAACGACTACCCTCAAGTTGAAAGTCTGCCGCCAAATACCATTACGTGTGTTCCGGCAGTGACTCTTGAGAGCCAATCACTTCTATAAAGGCCGGCAACGCACCTGCGATTCCTCTGATGTTGTGGGTATCAATGCGCGGCGGTGATCAATTACCATCAGGTAAGACGCTTGCTCTTTTGCTCACTATTCCATAAATATAAAAATAAAAGTCATTTGTGATTGGAAAATACCCTATGAAAGAAGGCAGGACAAACCAAATCTATTATTTTAAATACATGTAAATCTAAAAACATATTGCTCAAATACGATTCTGAAATTACACAAACTGTAGTTATTCTATAATTTCATAAAAGTCCTTAAGGTTAGATAAGTCTATAGGGACCATAAACACGTACATGGACTTCTATAAATGTACATATATGAAGATTATACCCAATTACCTATAAATCTCTCATACTCACATAAAACATATTTATCAAACACCATTTAAAATACGCGTATATAGATCTATTGTTATATGTAATGTAAAATTTGTAATCTCCTAAAGATCCTAACATACGATAAGACAGACGGACATCGAAGTGATCTTATAATATTCCGAATTTTTCCTTATAAGATACAAAATACTGAAAATTGCTTATTTCTAAAGCATCTAAGAACTTAAAACGCCTCTCATAAAAATAGTCACCAACCCTGTTTTGAAGTGATTTCGACTTTTGTCATTCAATGTTTTTTTTGTTTATTTTATAATTATTATATAAGTTAATTATATAAGTATAATAACAATAATATAATTATAATCGTACATAATACATTTTGTATGACGATACTTCACAATGATATCATCATCATCATCATCATCATGGACAGCTCTTTTTAACCCACTGCAGCGCATATACCTCTTCCCTTTTACGTCCTTCGTTCCTGTTCTGTACCAGCCTTACCCAAGTTTATCCCTCAAGGTTTAGTTATATCGTCGACTCAGCCTACCACCACTAGGAAAGGTATCTACTTCTCATATCATAAGCTTATTAATTTTGGAATTATTTAATAGAAAAAGTAGATAAAATTATATTCGATGATAAAATATTGTTACCGCTTTAGATATAAAAAGTACCAATTATTTTAATAAAGGATTTGCAATATTATTCTTATAACCGTCATTATATTTTTTATTACAATCAAAATGAAGTAAATTTACCTAAAATCTATACATACCATTTGTTAGAATTGAATTCAGCCTAAAAATATTCAATATTAAGCGACATTTTCTTAACAAGAAGATAAATTGTCGCGGCTCAAACCTGACAGTGACAGACAGTGAGATTTCGTTCCTTTAGCTTAGGTAAGTAGGTATAAGCGGGCTGAAACCGAATTTATGATACATAGAATATTTTGTTAAACGTATCAATGAAATATTTATTTATAAAAATCAACTGTTGAGGGTAGCAAAAGCAAACCTGCTTCAGTCCAAATTTGATATTTTTTATATAATTACAGCAATTTTTACTGCTTTCAAATACTTGGTGTACTTACTTAAAAACACTAATTTTGGACTGAAACAGATTTGATTTTATACCCCTCAGTTGCAAATTATATTATGCATTCATAATTATTAACGGTATAGACGGTATATAAGTTATAGACGGGGTGCTAATTTTAAGATTAATAATGGCATGAAAAACATTATACAATATTTAAAAAAAAAACGAAATTAAAGCGTCCATATATGTGCACGTGTGTGTATGAATGCGAGTACGTGTATGTATAAAACTTAAGTTATTGCATATTTTTAATTAGGATTGAGTGTCCTATTTATTAAAACAGCTATCTATATTTTATATGTACAATATGCGTAAATGAAACTGATTCCGAAATAATGTGTACTATTATCAACTTTGAATAAATGAAAATAATGTTTATCGTGAATTATGTAGGTTTAGGTACTGGCAGTCCAATTTATTAAATAATGCATTTAGAAAGTACGGGTATTTGAACTCGTTCAGATTTCATGGACCGCTTCCCTGTGGAAAAATAAATGTAGTCCACTCAAACATAATTCATTGAAAGTATCTATAACCGAAATACACCTTAAAGACTAGAGCAAACACAAATAATTTATATAAACGTACCAATAATAACATTGTATAAGCCTAAGTCATATTACTTTAATTTATATTAGTATATATTAAACTATTTCCTAATTGTGTATTTATGCCTTCTCTACTAAATATCCAATTGTATTAAGAAATCTTGAAATATCATTATTATATTTTTTAGTTAATAATTTTATATACTTTGTAGGTTTAGTTAGCGTTATGGCTACAATCTTACCGGATATTAAGTGACGATGTGGCCCACGATGGTGGCCACGTTTAGCCTAGTGGAGGGACTAGCTCTCTAGTGCAACTGCCGGAACACACCTGGTAGGTATTTGGCGGCAGATTTTCAACTCGAGGGTGGTAGCTAGCTAGATAAACATTACAAGAAACCAACATGCTGTATTTTATGGTTTCGTTGAACTTACGTCCAATGACGCGGCATCCGTACACGTTATCACTGAGCTATCATCGCATGTTATAATTTCTGGTGCTCCACGTCTTGAATTCGAACTGACAATCAGCGCCGAGTGCCTTATTACACTTTAACATATGAAATCCTGGACGCGGGAAGGCACAATTTGGCTAAATATTTTTGTTCTTTTTTTATCTCATAGCGGGCAAACGAGCAGGCGTGTCACCTGATGGTAAGTGATCACCGCCGCCCATGGACACCCACAACACCGGGGTTGTTGCCGGCCTTTTATAGAAGAGACTGACTCTCAAGTGTCACTGCCGGAATACATCTATTAGTATTTGGCCGCAGATTTTCAACTTGAGGGTGGTAGCTAATCAGGCGGGCATCAGAAAAAGGTCTACCACCATGCAATGGCTTTAATTTCACATTGACAAATTAAACGGTACAATAGATTATCTATTTCTTTTGAGCGACTATCTGTAAAGAAAACTTGTAATTTTATTTCAAAAATAAGCCTTCATAGTGTTACATTAATATCCTAAAACCGCAGTATTTATCAACGTCCGATAGATATAAAACTTTTCTTGACTAATGCGACTTTATATCTAATTTGACATTGTAATCTTACCTATCTGAATGATAGAGGACGATTCATTGCTAAGGATTTTCGTTTGATATAGTATCCGGATAAAACAATGAAAAGTTATTTTCGAAAAGGGATCAGTTACGGTGCTTCGCGATGCGAGATCGCCGTATGTATTAACCCCAGCAAATTTACTCAGTGTCCCTAAATCATTGTCGTCCCAACAGCCAATGACAAATGCTGAAAATATATATATCCTTTTATACTACAATATTTTTTTACCTAAATAAGTAAATTAGACACGTTATTTTGTATGGTAAATTTAAGCTCAACCTGACCTAATCTAAAATGCCGAGGACTCCTTCAACATCGTAAAATGATATATTGAATTGTTTCAGTGTGATACAACGATTTTGAAGCAATGATGGCCCGGTTGGTAATGTGTACGAACGCTGCGTCAATGGACGTGAGTTGAAATCTTTGCAATGAAAATATCGTTATGGATTTATAGAGTTGTGGTAGGGTTATTTCGAATGCCCACCTGACTAGCTATCACACTCAAGTTGAAAACTCTCCCTCAAATACCTATAGGTTTGTTCCGGTGGTTGCACTTGAGAGCCAGTCTCTCCATTAGGCTTATCGTGTTCACAATCTCGGACCACATCGACAAGTATAAAAAATATATAATGCAAGTTTTTAACTATTATAAAATAATGTAAAGTACCCTATGACCTATTCTATACCTCTGACTACATACATGAAAATTACACGATCATTGCTTGAGTAGTTCAGGTGTGAATGACTAACAAACAAACAAATAAATTCATACTCGCATTGACAATAATATTTTGGTTTATCCAGATAGAAATTTATTCAAAACCCACTTCTCTCTGTCTCCACGTGTATGGCGTGAAGAGATATATTTTAACCTAAACTATTGTTATGCGATCGCCCACGGAGTCAACAAAAGCTTTCGTGCTTTAACAATGAATCTCCATTAGGATCCTGCGTTATATTATGTGTTACCAAGTCAATATATCCAGTGTTCCGTAAAATTAATTTCTGATATTACAAGTTTTTTTTTTTCACGTAGGTATATGTAATATTTGGAAAGAGGACACTGAATTAAGTGTTTTACACAAAGCCCTAAGCTCTATTTCTGCTCTAGTATATATTTTATATTCTGTTAATTAACTACTTTCATATCATCTGCGTTAGCCAAGCCAAGCTCACCTGCACGTTGTGCACCCTGCCGAGTAACCAACGAGGCTCTGGCGATTGTTGATCCCACATTTGATTTTAGATTATGACGGTTAACTATGCAATCCTTGATCCATTACAGCTGGGTGGTATGGTTAATGCCCGACTGGTTAGCGACAACCCTCATTATTAGACTGCCGTATTAGAAGCAATAATAGCACACTGGTAGTGTGTAGGAACGCCACGTCATGGGACGTGAGTTCGTATCCAAACACCTATTCGTACAATGAGCTGAACTTCTGGTGAAGAAAAACATCGTGAGGAAATCATAGCATGGTGGTAGGGCTTTTTCTAATGCCCGCCTGGCTAGCTACCACCCTCAAGTTGAAAATCTGCCGCCAAATACCAATAGGTGTGTTCCGGCACTTGCACTTGAGAGCCAGTCTCTCCAATAAAGGCCGGCAACGCACCTGCGATTCCCCTGGGTGTCCATGGGTGGCGGTGAACAGTTACCATCAGATGACTTACTAAAAAAAAAATTGAGTTCCGTCATAGTGAACAAGAACAGGACCTTTTCTGCAAGGTCAGCAACATAGCTGTAGTGCTCCTGGTGTTGCGGCTGCCTATAGGCGACGATAACCATTTACCGTCAGATGGGCCGTCTGCCTGTGTGTTATCCATTAGCATATAAAAACTGAACTTTATATATTATTATTAACTTTACCACTAAAACTCTTGCCACAATAAGATAGGAATAAGTATTTACCAAAATCACTCCCCCAACATTTTCTTTGGTTGTGACAAGAGTAATATAATTTTAGGTTTTATTTAATCGTTTTAGTTGTGAACAACTTCAGCCATGGCATGGAAGTGGAATTCGTCATAAATGTTCGACAGCAGTAATAAAATTTCCTTGTATTGTGTACAAAGGTAAGAATACCCTGACCTACATCCTGGGAACGTGACACCGCGCAAGGGCCCCAGAAAACTGTCGTCGTTCATATTAATTTCCTGTAAAATCGTACAGAATATATGGGTATATAATCCGAACGGTCTTGTCATTCAGAATACGTTGGAACGAGTAATAAATATGGATTTTATTTATTAGACCTCAATACACCTTAGGTCAGGCATCTTTCAGAGGGTAGTAAAGGTGAGTTATTTAGAAGAGCATTTTTTAAATGATATGCTTCTGTGGGAAATATTTCAGGCATTCGTCAACCGTTCAAGAAACTAATAACTTGCAGTTATGAAAAAATTCATAATATAGGACATGCCGCAATTTCGATTTAAAATTTAATCATAAATAAATACGTCTAATTGGATAAATAATCGTCGTGCAATTATATTAGCATAACTTTCTGAAGGTCCCTTTTTAAAAGCTTTTTATTAACATCACCTGTATGTTAGTAACCGACTCCTTTGGGCGCGATTTTGACCCACTTTAAACGGCCAGATTTCGTTCAAACTTTGTAGAATTTTCGAGGACCGATGACAATACACTAATTTTATAAAATTATTCCATTATTCAATTTGCAAATAAGAATTTTGTTAATTTATAATTTTCATCTATAGTCGATAAGACAGAAATTGATATTTTGATTCCCAATCACTATCTTTAGCCGATCTCTCTAATATTAACAAATTTTCGAATACTAAAAAGAATTTTAATTCTATAAAACAAATAATAGTTTTAAATAAAAACACGCTTTTTATAGAAAACCAAACTAAATAATAGTAGATTAGAACAAATAATAGTTTAAAATTAAAAAATCAAGCTATTATAAATAAAGAAAACTAAAAAGTAGAAAATAAATATTAGTTAAAAAAACTAAAAAACAAGCTTTTTATAGAAAACTGAACTAAAAAAAATAGAAAATAAGTTTTAATAAATTTAAATTAAGAATAGTGTTAAAAATTTCAATAAATAAAAATTTATAATAAAGTAAATAAAAAAAATGAATTTCATTTTAAAAAAAGCGTGGGGTGCATGGTGTCAATAGTTATAAATGTTTTATCGACTGATATGAGTAGAGTGATTATCAATTAATAATCTTAAAAGCACCCCACGCTTTTTTTTAATATTTATTTTTATTTTTATTTACACTATTATTAATTTATATTTATTGACATTTTAACACTATTCTTAATTTATGTTTATTTAAATTTT
This sequence comes from Actias luna, assembly GCA_039707435.1. Taxonomy (NCBI): domain Eukaryota; kingdom Metazoa; phylum Arthropoda; class Insecta; order Lepidoptera; family Saturniidae; genus Actias; species Actias luna. The sequence continues at coordinate 5,716,746 of JAZHAC010000002.1, read as the reverse complement.
TAACACTATTCTTAATTTAAATTTATTAAAACTTATTTTCTATTTTTTTAGTTCAGTTTTCTATAAAAAGCGTGTTTTTTAGTTTTTTTTTATAACTATTATTTATTAACTATACAATCAAAAAAATGCATACATACAAAAACAACTATATACATACATTTGAAGCGATGGTAGCTCAATTGGTAGAACATGTACGAACGCCGCGTGACTTGAGGAAGTGACGAGGGATGTGAGTTCGAATTCACCTACAATGAGTTTGAGCTTTCGGTGAAGGAAAACATTGTGATAAAACCATAGCATGATGGTAGGGCCTTTTCTAATGCCTGTCTGGATAGCTGCGATACTCAACTTGAAAATCTGCCGCCAAATACCTATAGGTGTGTTCATTGAGCTAATTTAATGTCGTGTTTTGCTAAGTTACGTGAAAGTTTTCCCTCATTAGTTCCCTTTATTACCCACGCAATAAAACTTTCGTAGTACTGTCGTAAAACAACAGCACAGCGATAAAGTCAAATTACTTACATTATTTTCAAATTGTCACTGTTTACTCGAAAACTTAGCCCGAGTCGATTGGAACTTCGCAAAAGAAAGAGAAAAACCTTTGTGACAGCGATTTAAAGTTTGCGCCATAATAGTACACACACCGTGTATTTAACCAAATGAACCGATCGATTTTTTATAGTTAAGGTTTAGCGTTATGGCCACATTCTTACCTGATGTTAAGTAAAGATGAGGCCCAAGATGGTGGACACGCTAAGCCTAGCGCTCTCAAGTACAACTGACGGAATACAACTATAGCTATTTGGCGGTAGATTTTTAACTTAAGGGTGGTAGCTAGTCAGGTGGGCATTTTTTTTATATATTTAAAGGTTTAGCGTTATGGCCATAATCTCACCTGATTTTAAGTGACGATACGGCCCAAGTTGGTAGACACGCTAAACCTGTGGAGGAACTGGCTCTCAAGTGCAGCTACCGGAACACACCTATTGGTATTTGGCGGCAGGTTTACAACTTGAGGGTGGTAGCTAGCCAGGCGGGCATTAGAAAAAGCCCTACACCACCATGCAAACTATTAGGTCTTCTACATCTCTGTATGTTATTTCTCGAAAGTGTTTTTGTAGGAATCCATATTCCCGATATTTCTTCATCCAATTTAATGATTCATATATCGTTTTAAACTTTACATTGACGATAAAAAATTAACGAATTAATGTTTTCGTTCAAAACGATTGATAAAATAACTTTTCATAAAAGCGTTGTTTCATTAGAAATTAAGTCAATAATCAAGTCATTCAGATAGTGTCATCTATTAACTCTCAAATCAATCCAATACTATGTTTGATTACTAAAAGTCCGGTGAGGCTGTCGAAGCCCTCGGGGCTAACAGCGTACGTCAGTTTGAAAAAAATAAAGTGCAAAAGGCTCAGACGAGTCAGTTAATAAATGTCGTTAATGTATTAAAATTTCGTCCTACGATATTTGTCCACGACAATTTCAGAAATCGCTACACCAATTTCAATAAAATATGTCTATATTTTGGTGCAACTTGAGAGATAGGATAGTTTATATGCTAGAATAATGTAAGATATGCAAGATATTTTCTTGTCCGTAAGACAAGGTGTTTGTCCGTAAGAAGTAGCTGTACTTCTCATGTATTATATGTTGTTTGTATAAATGTATTAGTGTAACAGTGGATTAACCACTACTAATAAATAAATAAATGCATATACCTAAACATGAAACTGTGGTCGCGAGAGCTACTGGAAAGGTCATCTAGTATCTTCGTATAATTAGGTAAAGGCAAAATGGTTTCGTACTTTTTTATCTTTTCTCTGTCAACAGATGTTTATACTTAGTACCATTGTCTGACTTTACTGTTATTAATAACTTAACAATAGTTCGATATCTTTTCTTCTTTATATTTCAACTGATTTTCTTTTGTGTTTACGGAGCGCTGGAGAGAAATAAATAAAAATAATGGACACGGGAGGTTTTGTTACCTAGGTGAATTTTCTTGAATTGTAGTATTGATTCTAGTCGTATTTCGACTACTGGATGAAAATTAGTGTTATATGAATGAATACATTACTAATTACTGGAATCTACGTCACTTGATAAGTTACGGCGATTAATTTGATGTATTTGCGTAGGTGTAAGAGGTGCGCTCTTAAGCTGAGAATTAAGTGCCTACGCTTGAACTAAAATACATTTATTATTCTAAGTATTAAGACTTAACAATTATATGGAAATTTAGGATAAGCATTTGTATTTTGGATTACGTTTGCGTGTACTGTGTACTCTGAATTCAAATATATTATATAATGCGTACTCTATATATTCTTCCTTCATTGAAACACATTTTACAAGTATATTTTTTATAATTTATAGCTTATAGACTTATCGTTATAGTTACAAATTCATCTGATGTAAAGTGATGATGCGGCTCAAGATAGTGGACACGCTATACTAGTGGAGGGACTGGCTCTCAAGTACAATTGCCGGAACACACCCATAGCTATTTGACGGCAGATTTTCAACTTGACGGTGGTACACTGTCCCTGATCTCCAGCAGCACGGCAGTTTGAAGTATCGCCGTGGTGCGATTTAGTGAGTATTTTTAGGTGATTAGTCCCCGATGAGTTACCAGAGGCTACGCCTTCGACCTAAAACCAGTTAATGCGTTTTTGCGTTGCGATGAGGAAGTCTGTAACAACCACGATTTTAAGCAACACGTTAATTAAAAAAGGGTGTCACCTAGCCAAGTGGGCGTTAGAAAAAGCCCTACCTCCATGTTATGGCTTAATCTCGATGTTTCCTTAGCCAAAAACTAAAATTTATCGCAGGGATTTGAACTCACGTTCTTTGACGCGGCATGTGTACACGATACCACTGAGCTATCATCGCTTTAGAAATTGCTTATAACTTTTTTCAACTAATACTCGATAGTGTTTGTCAATAAACAGACATAGGTGTTCTAGTATCAATTTGTTTAAGCTATCGTATGGAGCCTGCTATTTTTATCGTCTCTATAAATATAAGATTAATAAACAAAGTGCTTTCAAAGCTCTTTTATTTTATATCCACGCTAGCATTCAAAGATCTTATGTTTTATCTATAGATATACTAGCAGCGAAGCAAACAATCAGAATATTTTTTCCATTTCAAATATTTTGTTTGGACGGTTTTTTCTTTCAATTTGATCAGTATAAATCAGGCATCTTTATTTACTTATATTCTAGTTACTCAAAAACAAAAAAGCTTCACTCAACTTAGAATCTCAAAAGACACTAATGAATGACAAAACAATAGAACCGACAAAAGAAACAGGAGTGCGCTTGTTTCTTTATGTGAAAACAATATTTAAAGTTATACGTTCGACCTTAGAGTGTGTTCAAAGAAGTAGCTATTTCTACGTCTCATTATAATTCAAATAAAACTACTACTATATTTCTATATATTATATATATGTATATATTATATATATATCTATATATTAACATAAGAATATTAATATCGACTGTGAATTAACATTTTATTTAATGAAGGGTCCACTTATTAGGTCCTTTTAAAGCGATGATAGCTCAGTTGGTAGTGTATACGGACTGTCAAGCCGCGTGACTTCGAATCTACCTGCAATGTGCTTGAGCGTTTGGCGAAGGCAAACATTGTGATGAAGCCACAGCCTGATGATAGGGCTCTTTCTAATGCCCGTTTGGGTAGTTACCATTCTCAAGTTCAAAATTTGCTGCCAAATATATATAGGTGTGTTTCGACAGTTGCAGTTGAGAGCAAGTCCTTTCACTTGGGCCACATCATCACTGAACATCAGATGAGATTATGGTCATAATATTAAACCTAAACTATTAATAAAAGAAAAAAACTTATTCGAGCTACCTAATACCCACGTTCATAGTTTTATAGAACTTGTTCTAAGGTCAAATAAAAATACTGAAGAACACGTAAAATAAATATTTATTAAAATTTTAAACAAATTGATTATAATTTTGTATAATCACAACAATGTGTCATATTTTTTTTCTCTTTTGTCTCTGTGGTGACTTATTTAAATACAGCATTGTTCGGCATACATTTAAATTCTATAACGTACTATTGCTTTTTATGAAGGTGTCGTGATGAACGTATTATATTTTAGAATGGTACTTTCTATGGTCAGGCTGCCAGGCTTAATTATTATCGCCTTCACCTATATTTTGCAGCTGTTCTTGAGAATCGGTCCTTGCTAGGTTGTGTAATTATCTTAGCCTACATTATCACTATTTTGTTTATTTATTTATTGTCACGTCAACCTCAAACTGTGAAATGTTTTACAGGTTTGCACAATTTATTATACTGCAGTATAACCTCAAAAAAACAGGAACAGCAAGTAATATAAACCATTTTAAACGAAAATTCTTGATGGAACAATGCAAAATCCCGACAACGGTAAAATATTACCATTTACTTAGTTATACGACTGTTTGATCGCTTAATATTAAATGAGATTTTGATCAAAACTGTAATTTCATATAATACTACTCTACACTCATCTAGTACAAGAAACAGTAAGACTCACGTAAGTTGCTTCGAGCTGACTTGACTCAAACGAGCGTCATACAAAAAGGATACAGATCGGAATTTCAAAGCTTCACCACAAGAAATTTCACTTCTATAAAATATTTTGCAGTTTTAATAAGCATTAGTTTATTTAGATATTTGTCGAGTATAAAGACAGGATACGCACTACTTAGCTTCCAACTTTGTTTTTTTTTTTTATAGATTAACGTTATGGCCATAAATCTTACCTGTCTCAATCGCGAGGAAACCTTGGCATAGTGGTAGGGCTTTTTCTGCTGCCCACCTGGCTAGCTACCACCCTCAAGTTGAAAAACTGCCACCAAATAGCAATAGGTGTGTTACGGCAGTTGCACTTGAGAGCCAGGTCCTCCAAAGATTTAGCGTGTCTAACAACTTGGGCCGTATCGTCACTTAAGATCAGGTGAGATTATAGCCATAACGCTAAGCTTTAACTATAAAAAAAAAATCTTCAGTGACGATGTGGCCTGAGTTGGTGGACACGCTATGTCTGTAGAGGGGCTGTTTCTGAAGTGCAACTGCCGGAGCATACCTATTGGTATTTGGTAATCGGTGGTAGGTAGCCAGGTGGGCATTAGAAGAAGTCCTACCAGCATGCCAAGGTTTCCTCACGATGTTTTCCTTCACCGAAAGCTCAAGCTCATTGTAGGTGTATTCGAACTCACGTCCCTAGACACTGCGTTCATACACATTACCACTGAGCTATCGTCGCTTTAAAATATAATCTGTACATACAGACATATTATATAATAGTGAAAAATCTCTTCAACGTCGTAAATACACTAAATAACTTTGGTTACGAACATTATTCACATGATAAATTAGTTGTTGAAGAGACCTAGAGGCATTATAATTTGTGAATATTCATAAAGCACTTGCACGTTGTGTATATATTTACATAATAAGGTGGTGTAAAGTCAGAAGAACGTTAGAGTGTTAAAGTTACGGTATAATTCACAGGAAATAACGCGCTGTGAAATATTAAAGACCTCTGCTTCCTTACTTAAACCAAGAACGTAATTACGTGAATAATATGAAGATATAAATTACGAAATTACAATAATTTAGTACTTAAGCATTCAACAGAGGATTGGATGTTTGGGATGTTTGGGATGTTTGGGATGTTTGGTGTGTTTCATTGGGAATTATTTTACATCTCATAGTTAATTTAATGTTAAGTTCTTTCCTTCAAATGCAATACAAAAATCTCCGACTTTCGTCACAAAGAGAAAATAAAAACTTTAGATTTTTTTAAATATTTTTGTAGGTTTAGCGTCTTGACTACAATCTCACCTGATATTAAGTGACGATGTGGCCCAGGATAGTAGGCACGCTAGTGGAGGAACTGGCTCTCAAGTACAACCGCCTGAACAGACATGTAGCCATTTGGCGGCAGTTTTTGAACTTGAGGGTGATAGCTAACTAGTTTGGCATTACAAAAACCCCTACCACCATGCTGTCGTTTCTTAACAATGTTTTCCCTCGCCGAAAGGTCAAACTTATTGCAGGTAGATTCGATCTCACATCCATTGACATTATTTATATTTTTCTACACCGATAAACACCAGCTGACCTTGGAAAACGACACGACTATTCATCCAACTGCGGTAGGTGTTCTAACTAGTGTATGTTGTTCAAGATCAAGACAGATACAATTTGTGTCTTATTATTTCGCTAAGAATATATAAAGAGCTGGATAACATTTTCTATTCTCCCCGAGGAAATTTTTTTATCGTCCCTTCAAAGGAAAATTATGTGGGTTGTGATAAATGAAGGTTTCATTGGATGAATGGCCACATCTAGTCCTGTAGAGGTAGGCAATATTAGTTAAATGTAATTAATTATATCAAGTTCAGTATTCATAGCTGATTTGTATGAATGAAATATGTTCCATTTGTATGAACTATTGTTTTTGGAACATTTATTTAGCTAGGTACTATTAATTTTCTTATCTAATTTAATTATTTAATGCACTTGATTGGTATGACAGGCAAGCAGAAGAGATGTGAATTCGCCATATATACATTCCCTAGTAACTCTCGCTAGTAATTATCCCGAAATCATTGAGGTTTTATGGGGCAATGAAAAATGCTGTAAGTATATAGAGCTTTTTATGCTACTGTAACTGTAACTGTTAATTTTGTATTGTAAATTTAATCATACTTGAGCTAAAATAATGACAGCCTTTTCAACATCGTAATATTATAACAAAACATATTAAATTACATAATAAAAGTCACTAAATCAAGAGACAATAAAATAAATTATTTATAAAATTCTTTGGCATGAAGGTGTCTAGATATGTATCTATTTATATTATCAAAAAGTGTTGTTGTGATAGCTAAAGAGTCAATAAAAGCTTTGGAAACGTCTTCACGTATAATACTCCTATAATCTGTAATAATATTACAAAGCGGAGCAGTTTGTTTCTTTATGTCAACGCGCTCATCTTAGAAACTATCAGTCGGGTTTGTAAAATTATTTTTAAATTTTTAAGAGTAAACATTGAAGAAGGATATTTTAACATCACGCAACCACGAGCAAAGCTGAATTGAAAAAGGCTGCAAACAAAAACGGGCAAAAGATATTAAATCATTAAATCGTCGCAAACGAAGTCGCAGGCACAGCTAGTCTATCATAAACAGAATCTCAGCCAAAGAATAAAATCACTTGAAAAATAATAATATATAACGCTGAAAAATAAGTTTTTTTTTGTATGTTCATTATTCGCACCTTCGGTTTAGAACCGTAGTCTGACATGTTGGTTTTGCGGTTATTTTTTTATAAATATTGTTTTGTTCATATTTTGTTTTTCATTTGGATATTCAAGTTCCATACTGCTTATGCCGATTTTTTAAGAATATGATGAATTTTTCCTAAACCTCTTTGTACCAACTAGTTTTTTTTTCATTATAAATTCTTTTTATCGCGTATAATATTGGCTAAACAACAACTTGCTTCATTAATTTCATTGAACATTTAAAACCCAGCCATATATGTACGTTATACGTTAAATTTGTATTAAAAGTACAGTAAACTATATATATATAGGTTTTTCATATATAAGTAAGTCGTATGCTTTTCACATATATAATTTTGCACATACTATGCGCCGCCCGACAAAGGGAACACGATGCGGTCGCTCCAGGCACCAAATCCCAAGCGACCCTTCATTATTAAAGAAAAATAAAAGAAAACGTTCTACCGCTTTCCAGTAACAACAAGCTTGTCTCATTTCGGTAATGCATGTATCTACTAAATATAAACTTTTGTTTAAAATGTGTAGCATTCGCAAAATAATGTGTGCGGTATGTTATAATGGAAAAAAAATTCTTGCTAGGTACAACAGTCGATCTTCGAACCCGGACTGTGTGGGCGGGTTAAGGCCTACCTTCCATTGCACCAGTTTGGCTTTCGGTAAGGGCAGCTCACCAGGCTTCCTAGATGGGGCCTGGTTTACCATCACACCAGGCCGGTTGCCATGGCGACGCGGTGATTGCAATTTCGAACCAGCATCGCCCTGGGAGTACGACAAATGGCCGTGGGGTTTTAGTTGGTTTAATTGATGTCTTGGAAAATTATGAACTAAATATGTTTGATTTGTTATCAAATATAGAGTGATCTGTTTATTATTAGTATTGTATTTAACAGTAAAATTTACCACCTAAAGAAATAAGACAATAAAGAAATAAATAGAAATAGTTTGTTTCTTTTGTTGTACACTTGCTTTAAGTTGCCCGTAATTTAAGCGAAAAGCCTAACTTTCAACCTCTGTTGTAAGTCGTTGTGGAAATTGGCAAATGTTAGAAACTACAATGCGGAAACTTCTATTGCCTACATCCTCCGTAGTATCTAAAGAGCCCTTAATCTCCGTTATTTACCACGAAACCGAGCCTCCGTAGATTGTTCGTAATTCTGCAACCAAGATTTGTACAAACCCTACGTGATTTTAATATATAAGGAATATATTCTACTAACTTGTTCTCGCGACTTCGTCAGCGTTAACATTAAAATAAAGAATTAAATAAAAATATTAGTGGAATACAATAAATCCTATGTATTAATAAAGCTAAATTATCTATGTGTCAAATTTCACCATGTATTCACCGTGCGAGTGGCAAGTCCATTGTGTGGCAGGGAAGGAAACTCCGAGCAGTTTCCGAGACTTGCGACAAAGATGTAGGTTTAAGAGGCTCCTTTCCGAAGCGCGTCAACACTCACCTTCACTACTCGTGTTTCTCTCCCTGCGCAACCAAATTTGGTAGGAGCCTGCTATAGTGTTCTTGTTCATGTTAAAGTATAGAACTTACTGCAGTCTTAGACAGGCCAAGATCTTTTAGAAAATTATGGAAAGATTTAGCTGGTATACCTCTCGCTCCCACTTCGACCGCGTATAAATTAATAACGTAGCCATTTCTATTCAAGTAATTTAGTAGCTCGTAGTATTTATTTGATGTATAGCGTGGTCCTTAGGTATGTTCGTTTCCCTTGGTACGGTAAGCTCAACTAGTACTATGTGTTTAATTTGTCTAGAATAAATAAATATATCCGGTCTGGAAGTGTTTTTTATATATATTCATTAGTATAATGTAGTCAGGTGCAGGACCCAATATTGAGAAGGGCTTAATTCTGGATCTTACAACTGTTGATTGTTGATTTATCTTTTGTTAGTAGTCAATCTATTAAAGTTGAGCTCTAGCCATTGAAAGGATTCTATCTTCACATATATTTCAAGTACTCTATCGTGGCGATATGAGGAATCCCTTCTGTCAAGGAGCACGTTGCATTCTTTTAATAATTGCCTTGCTGTAGCTATGGCCTCACCACAAGAATAGCATTATTTTTCCGAGGCATTCCCCCGTGTTAGTAAATCACTATAATCTAGGAGGGAAATTTGAAAGCCGTTTTTACCTATTTTCAGATTTATAAGTATATATGAACTTGTACATATGTGTTGTGTCCTATTTTAAAAAATATTCAGAATGCCTTGCGTTATTATTCTCTTTTCAAATCTGGCTACCAATTATTCATTTAGATTTTTTTGTTAAAATGTATTTATTTAATACATCTTTATTTATTTTAATGTCTAGCTAAACGCAATTTAATTTGCCGTAAAAGTTCCCTAAACAGTCTTTATATAGAAGTCACCATTTTGTTAGAGTTGTGAGAGTTGAAATAGCACGATATTAGGCTTAAAGGAAGTGTATTCAAAGGTACATATTTTTTGGTAGATATAGTTCTTCTTTTTCTCTTATTGACAAATACTCAAATATGCTAATGTCGCCTAGAAAACTCAAATTGTATTACATAATTAAGAGGTTATTGCTCCAACAAGATGGCGACTTTCATGTTAAAATTGACCAGGTAGTTTTTGTGGCAACTAATATGCTATGTCCAGATCATCATTCATTTTTAATTTTATTTATAAACATCAGCCATACTACAACATCCAAAACGTTTCCAATATTACCCAACATAGGTATAAGTGTATGAGTAAAATAAAAATCAAAACATGAGAGGTCATGATATTGGCAAAACTTCGCAGATGTAGACGTTATATTAATATTTATTAAGCTAAATGTTTGTTTGAACGCGCTAATTGTAATAACTACTAATCGCATAACATAAATTTCAATTATTTTGATATATCAATAATTGAGGAAGGCTTTAGTCTATTTAACATCACGCTATCACTAATAGCTGCAAAACTCTACGGAAAAAAGTTACAAAAACGGCCAAAAAATATTTAATAATATTTAGTTCCACGCGAACGAAGTCGCAAGCACAGCTATATTTGATATAGCAACGAATATGTGTGATACCTATTTTGAGAAATAATTGGCAAAGATCTATAAGTATCTTTTATATATTATTAAAATAAATGCGTCTGTTCATATTACGTACAACGAAAGGCCAAATTAGTTTTAGTTACTATAATTATTTCATAGTCAATTATGAAACAAAGTTAAATTGGTGTTTACGTGGAACCTGATTTGCAACGCGACCTAAAGGAAAGTGTGTAATGGACCCGAGAGTGTAATAAAAAATGAATAAAATATTAACATAAATTTATAAAAATGTTTAGGTAAACATTTGTGAAAAATGATATACAGATTTTTGCAATGGTTTATGTGGTTGAGTGTTTGCATACAGTTTGCACGCGCATGTGAAAGGAGGCACCGAAGATAACACCGAATAATGTAATCCTTACTAATATTATAAATGCGAAAGTGAGTTTGTTTGTGAGTATCTACATAGATAGATGGGAACCTGTTACACGGTGATAGGCTACTTTTGATCGCGTAAACTTTATTGGAAGTAGGATAAAATAAGAGATAAATTTTGTAGGAATCTTTTATTGCGTCATCTGACTTGATTGACAAAATCAAATTAACGCTAGCGAAGCCGCACGTAATATCTGGTATAGAATATAATAAACTGAATATAATTTAATAAAATGAGATGATTCAGTATCATATTTCAATTGAACAAATTTTACTCACGTAATCTTACTATATTAAAGCAGCCTCTTACTCACTAAGGTTATATACAGATATACAGCCTTTTCTGGACAACATCGTAAGATCCAGAAATCTTAAAAAAAAATTTTTTTATTTAACTTCCCAAAACAATCTTATTATATATATATTAAACCCCTTTCATTATACTTAATAAAGTATCTTATATTTGATTCATAATAATACTTTTCAATACGTCTAATTTCATAAATATCTAACTAGTAGATACAGAGTGATACGCGTACAAGGCGACGGGTAGACAGAACAAATTTGAAAAAAAAAATCCTCTAGGGTAGACTGGAGAACATTGCAATAGAGGGCAATAGAAAAAAAAAATAAAGGGCAACGAAAATAAACTTTAAAAACACAAACATACATATATAGAGTAAGTAATACATACACACATAGAATTTTATAATTTTTTATAGATTCTAAGCTACTAATGTTTATTTCAAAATTTTACTAATGTCCCCGGGCTACCCTATGTATAATAAAGTATACCCACATTAAAATTTTCCTAAAATATCTACATATTATAGTTATTTATTGTTTGGCTAATTTTACTTTATTAGAAAATGCGGTATCCATTAATATTTATATACGATATACCTTATTTTTAATAATATCGTTTTTAAAAGTCATGCAACTCGTTGCAGTTTTGCAGGCTGACCTCTTCGAGCGGCACTTGGCTGACTTCCAGCTTAATATTAGTTTTATTCACAAAACCGCAAACTGCCGTCTGGTACATTGGAAAGCCTGGTAATCACTGCAGTGAGGTCACATTTCAACAATTCAGCACTGCGACTTTGGTAAAATGTTCTGATTATTAACTCAACGGGTTATATGAATTAACTTTTTATGAAAGCATTAAACTTTCTCATTTGTTAAGCAGTTTTCGCATTACTTCTGCAATAATGGACTAGTTTCAATAATCAAGTAGAACATTACTCGTATATACTCATGATAAAACTTTATAGCTGTTAGAAGTTACTCATTGTGAAATTTATATTTCTTTTTTTTATAGTTTATAAATTTAACGCTATGGCCTCAATCTCAAGTGATATTATGCTGTGATGTAACTCAAGGCGGTAGACATGCTAAGTCTAGTGTAGGGACTAGCTCTCAAGTACAACTTCCGGAACACACCTGTAAGAATTTGGTAATAGATTTTCAACTTGAGGGTGGTAGCTAACCGGTTGGCCATTACAAAAAGCTACCACCATCCTAGGATTTCCTCTCGATGCTTTCGTTCATCATCGAAAGATGAGGCTTATTTCACGTGAATCCGAACTTACGTCCATTAACTCCACATCCCTACACTCTATTACTTAATCATAATTGCATTTGTGTCAAGTGAGATTGTAGCCAATTGCTAAATCTACAGAAGTACCCAGTGAAATCCCACTGCTATATGTCGCTTTAGCTGACCTGGCAGACTCTATTCGGCTTTTTCGAGTATTTTATCACATCGACTACAGCGTCATCTATTGCATTATGATCACTTATCGAGATAATAATTATCCTATTTCTCAAGTTGGATTAAACTGCACACAGTGTGCAAAAATTAATTGAAATCGGTTCAGTCGTTTAGCAGTTCATTGCGGAAAAACGTGACAAGATTTTTTATTATTTGAAGATATCGTAACGTACAGTCGTCATCCTGACTATACTAATATTATAAATGCAAAAGAGAGTTTGTTTGTTACGTTTTCACACCTAAACTGCTGAATCGGACGGTGATAGGGTACTTTTTCTAGCGAAAAACTAACTGTAAATGAGATAAAGAGAGTCCTAAACTGTATATGAAACTTTTTATTCTGTCATCCGATTTTTGGTTTAACAAAATCGATATTCACGTGTGCAAAGCCGAGAGCAAAAGCGAGTATACTATGAATCCATACAGTTGTATTTTTTTTTATTTAGAATTGACGTACGCTGCTAGCTCCAAGGGCTTTGACAGCTTCACTGATCTTTTTGGGGCGAGTGCTGAGCGCACTCAGCCCCGAGGCAGCTGGCACAAGAGTGCCAGGACGGCCGAACATCGGCTTGGGCTGCTGCCGGTAAATGAAAAAAGGTTGACGATCCTGACTAACCAACAGGTCCTGTCTTCCTAATTTAGTGATCGTAACAACGACTTTATCGGGCAAGCAGCTCAAGGCCCGCGAGGGTAGTTCCTTACAGAACGGTATACTTAACATGTGAGTGTGCTCGAATGGTATGCGGTGTAATGGTGTACTCTCAGTGATGTAGAGTGTCACTGTATCGCGCCAGCGTCATACTCGTACAGCTGTATAACGAAGACGTCTTAATGAGGCAATCGTGTAAGAGGCAGGGAAGTGGAACCCGAGAAATTCAAAAATTTAATAAGTATATATAAAAATTATATTTTGGTTAAATTATTAAAAAATGTTTATCTTAAAAGCTTAAGTGCCAATTTCTTTCAGTGCCCGATTTAAGTAACCATCAAAGGCTGTTGTTTTTTTTTTTTTGCAAAATGCTCCTATTGTGCTATAAGTAAGATAGCCTTTATACAAGTAAAGGTTAATAAGGGCCGAGTGAGTTATTAACCTATTAACCTTTATCCTATATAAGTTTATGCTTTGAAATAAACTAGTTGAAGACCTCAGCAAAGAATAGCTCATGAATAAGTTTTATAATTACAAGAAAATTATTTTTGTTGAATTTTCCTTAAATGTTTTACTATTTCATTTCTACATTTATTCATAAAGGAAAACTTAGCAGAAGAGTAATAAGAATAAAATTGGAGTACTCTTGTATCAGAAATGTTAGAAATGATTGATAACTAAATTTTTCATTCAAACGTTTATATTTACTATTATTTCATACTATGTGTTCGAGATTTAAATTAATGATTCATTTGTCGGGTAATTTTTTTTTATATAATAACAGAAAATTAAAAACAGAAATGAAATTAACAGTATAGGCGTAAATGCCCATTTGTATTATAGATTTATGCTAATTGGACTAGCAGGTTTTGTTCTACCCCTCCTAGTAGACGATAACTTAACCGCACCACCACCTATTACATTTAGGCGTGGGATTATTTATTGGGATAAAAAGTATTTGAGGTTGGATCAAATAATAATACACTTTTACAAAATATAAATGAAATTGGTTATGCGATTTTCGAAATAAGCATGCACGAACATTGTGACACGGGATTTTTTTTTATTTGCAATCTATTATCATAGTTTTAATTATGTATATTTTAAAACACTTAATACAAGTCCAGGTCAAGAAACAATACCAATGATTTTTTCAATAAAAAAAAACACTCTTCGAAGACAAAAAAATACCTAATTACTATTCTAATATTGTTATCGATCTTATTATTATAATTATTAAAATATATTATCTGGATACAATGGTATATTCAGGAATGAATAATGTGTAACGTCTGGCTAGAAACATAGGTACTAACAACTTGAAATTGTGAACAGAAACATGGAACGAGATGCTGCAACGAGGGGTGCATAACATTAGTTTTCATTTACCCGCCTGTCCTCGGTATTTTAAAAATTTCTATGTCCACATCTATATCCATATCTATTACATATAAATGTGTAAGTCTATGTATCTGTTTATGTAAGGTTAGCAATACAGCAATAGGTGTTAGCTATTTCGTGCTATGGAACTTTCTGTAGAAAATTGTATTTCCTACAAGTTTATCATTCATATTTTTTCTGTAACTCTTGTAATTTACGAGATATGGGGAAAAAAAGAAAATTTCAAATTTAATGAGAAACTTGGGTCTGTATGAGCAGTTTTTTTATCTTTACAAGCAGTTTACGTGCACCCAAGATGGTGTGTCCAAGTCCAAGTCCAAGGACTATATTATAATACCACTAATACTCAGCGAAAACCTTCGTTTTTGACGATCCCTTTAAGAGCGCCTATATGCTTCTAAAACGGCTTGTGAATATCTAGTTACTAAAGGATGAAGACGTGTTAATTTTCAATAGTTAGGGAAAAAGAAGATGGAACCTATGGAACAAAATAAGAAGTATATTCTAGGCTAGAAAAACAAGAATTATTATCTTTTCATTCCTTTACGCTCTTAAAACCGTATCATTATCGTGTTTAGCTATATAATTTAATCGTTGTGTTGATCCGTCAATACCATACCAACATGTATGTATTTAATTTACTTATATTTCAGTTTCCAATACAGTAATTTTTGAAGACATAAATCGTTCTCTAGAACGCGGGCCGCTAAAGCAATTCCTGAACAAGTTTCAGGCTGGCGCTGGTTTGTATAATAAAACAATTAATTACATTTAGCTTTGTCCTATTTCATGAATTATTGATTATTCAATGACAAACTTGTACAAATAAGGGTCCTTTGTTTAAGTTCATATAGTGTGTTGCTATAATTACATACATGGCTTTGTATTTATTGTAAAACTTGTAAGCTTATATATAATTATGATAAGAACCAATTATTTTATACTTTATAGGTTTAAAATTTTGACCCTGATCTCACCTGATGTTAAATGACGATGTGGCCCAAGATGGTAGAAACTAACTCTGAAGTGCAACTGCCCAAACACAGCTATACGAATTTTCAACTTGAGGGTGGCAGCTACCCAACCAGCATATTATGGATTTATCACGATGTTTTCCTTCACTGAAAACTCAAACACATTGCAGGGATTCAAACTTACGGCCAATTACGTGACTTTGTACTACCACTAAGCAGTCATTGCTTATTTGCTAAATAATGTTTTTAATTAATTTCGCAATAATTTCTTAAACTTATAAACTAAGTTGCTATATTGTGCAGTTAATTCAGCATAATTTAAAAAATAATAACAGCGATGGTTGAGTGGTCTGCTGTTTTGGTAGCAAGCCTATCATTTACTTCGCATTTTAATAAGTGCCAAGATGATTGTTGAAAAATCAAATATGCCACTGAAATGTTTACTCATATATTATAAAACTACACTGTTGGTGAATGTTGCTGGTGTCCCACAAAGCTGTGTACTATAGCCCACCCTGTTTCTTATACATATCAATGACAAGCTGCTAACTAATAATAGTATTCATTCCTATGCAGATGAGAGTACCGGGGATGCCTTGTGCAACTTTTCTCGGGAACACGTCAACAAGTGCCGGATTAAACTTGTGTCCGAAGTCAAGACTTTATTGAAGCTAGGCTCGAAAGACAGACTAAAATTAATCCAACTCGACCCTAAGAAGACACAAGTTTATGCGTTTACCGCTAAAAAGAATCGCTTTGACACGTTTCTTCGGTTCGAAAGCGCTACCTTAGGTGCCTCGCCCGGCATCGGAATTCTCGGAATTGACATTTCGAATGTCGTTCGTTCTGTGGTCATTTGGAGGATAAAGCTAAATTGGCCTCCAAAAAACTTCATGTGCTCAGTAGAACGAGACAGTATTTCACGTCGAAACATTGTCTTAAACTCTACAAAGCTCAGGTCCGGCCTCATATGGAGTACTGTTCTCATCTCTGACCAGGGGCGACCCAGTAGCAGCTTCTTCCATTTGACCACATCCAATTCAGACTCTCTCGAGTTGTCAATAACCAAATTCTTTCCGATCAAGATACACTGGCATTGCGAAGAGACGTGATATCTCTTTGCATTTTCTGCCATGGGGAGTGTTACGAGAAATTGTACATATTACCTGCAACTGGATTCCACCACAGTACAACTTGCCATACACTTAAGTTCCATCCACATCATCTGGTTGAATGGCGATCCACGACGGTATGTTTCGCGCAAAAATTTTTTCATCGCACGATTACCTTGTGGAACCAACACGCCTCGACGGTATTTCCGAACTGATACGACGTGGGAACTTTAAAAAAGAGAGGTCACTTTTACCTTAAAAGCTGACATCGCAAGTGCGATTCCTTTAGTGTTGTAGGTGTCCATGGGCGGCGGTGATCTCTTACCATGAGGTGACCAGCTTGCTCTTTTGGCCCCTATTCCATTAAAAAAAAACATGTGTCTTCACTCAATTATTAACGAATATTGGAAGTTAAACTATATAGACTAACTTTAAATGTAGTATAGATAAGTCACATATATACCCTATACTATATTTATAAAAACTTTTTTACACGTGTAGGACAATTACGGTCTTTATAATCGTTTTCATTTCGATGCGGGTCATTTCTCGTGTGATGTGCTGAGTAGTCAACATCTTTGAAATAAGCTTTAACGACGTAAACGAAAGTAAATTGGAATGGAAAGAAAAAATGTCAATTGTTTGGTGTAGCTCTCTGCAATTGTAACAAATTGCAACGTACCTACCATACAGTGTAAAGTATTCAATAAAGTGGCATGCGTAAGCATGTCGCATTCTAGCAGCTGTACCATGCATGTGATGGCTCAGTTGGTAGTGTGTACGGCAATATGCGTGGGTGCGAATCTCTGCGATGAGCTTAAGCTTTTAGTGACGGAAAATATCATGTTGATAAATCGAGCTCTAATCCGAACGTAATTTAGCAGAAACAAATTTAAAATTGGTTGTAATTGCCTTGAGTGTAAATAAAAAATATACGAAATATCTAAATATAATATAAACTTACTAATGTTTTTATTAAGTTCCCTAATTAACAATACAACAACAAAAGTTTAGTATTTTAGAGCACTTAATACAGTTGAAAGAAATAAAAATTTCCCTAATTAGTAAAACTAATTATAAGACTATAAATCAATAGAAACTTGTAGATCAATAGAAATGTAGGTACTTGATATACTTTGATTTCGCTTTAGATTACTTTGATATTTATATTAAAAAAAAAAAAATGTGTAAAAACATATGTTTAAATAGATTCACAATTGTATCGTTATCCTCATTTGTTCTTTAAAATGGCTTTGTTATTTTCAAGGCCTTTTTTAAAGTAGAGATGTTGTTGACAATATAACTTTTTCCAAGAAACATCATACGTATTCTTTGATTACAAAACTGAATTATGTCTATAAATTAATAACTACTTAGTTACATCTTACATTCACATCAATTCCTAATGATTTGTACACCTTATCATCAGTCACAGATTCGTACTAATATTTGAAACGTTTTGTGTAACAGCGCCGTTTCGCACCGTCGATTTACAAACCATTAAAGAGCCATCAATATCTGTAGGTCGATCATCAATAACTCCCACGCCTTAATCCCTTTGAAGAATGGTTTCACTATTATATATCTATTATATTATGATAGTACATCTTTCCGCAAATGTTTCTTATTTTATAACGACACTTGTATAATTTGTAACTATATTACTTCAAATATATAGAAAATAAGATACTGCCTGTCTTATATGATTAAAAATGATATTTCTCGAAGGTACTTTTGTGGCAACGCAATATCCGCTTATGTCTTCATCATAATTGATGGTTTAAATATAAAGCTTATGATTTCCGCTATTAAGGAAAATTGATAAGTAGGGTAATTGATAATGATTTATTTTATAATTTGTTATAAAAAGCATTTTTATGGTAGCTCGGCAAAGTGACGGCACTGTAACTGATGTTAACAGTAGAACGGCACAGTACAATCCAAAACAAAGGGCCGCCACCGATGGAACGACAATGCATCGCGAGTCGACCCTATCATGCCGGCTTGCTTCGCAACTAGCGTACTTTTATTACATAGTAAGAGGTGTCCTCTATTAAAATCTATGTAACTATTACGACAGCTGTTAAACTTTGTGAATTCTTTTAGGTATAAATATGTACTATTTGGTATTTGATTGCGATAATATGCCATATACACGGGTTAGCTAATTTATTTTAGATTATTATTGTCTCCTAAAGGATATATTTAATCAGAGAATATATAAGATTGCAGAAAACCAAGCTTAAGTGTGAAGTGACAACTACCTTGAAGACAAAAAAAAATGTGTTCCTGTACGATTGTATGCGTTATAATTAAGAAGATTACCCGTCTGGCTGTCTATTTATGAGTCTATGTCTCGGTAATTACTGATTCAGTATATATTGCTGTAGTAGTTAATATATCATAATAACAGAAAAACGATAAATCTCTCATCTCTCAATTTACTTTTTTATGTAATTAATCTTACATAAACATCTAAGTATCGTAATAATGTTATTATCAGGCTGTTCATTTGGCGATAATTTTGAATCCACGTGAATTATATTTGTCACTTATACTAAAAGCTGTATTTTATTAAATTGCTCATGAAAATGTTGATAAAATTTAAGCCAGGTATCCGTTAAAAGGTTATAAATCAGAAACTATTACTTCAAAGCACTTGTTGCTAAGTTTATATAAATAATAAAATGTTTATGTTGATATTATGCAAAAGTTACGATTTGAAAAGTTATTACCGTAATTATTAGAGTATTTATTAAAGGAAATTAGACAGTAATGAAAAGGGTACTAAACTAAAAAGTTATTCAAGGACCGATATTCAAATTTAGGTCTTTGCCTTGTAATTAGAACTGTAAACTTAACTGAAGCCACTTCATGGAATAATTACGCAATTGAAACTTTATAATGCCCAACCTATTCGTTTAAGTACAGCAATAATATAAAACTTGGACGTTTTCAACATCTTTGTATTTTCTGGTATCAATTATTAAGGTATTAATGATTATAAAGTTCTTAGATAAATTCATAGTAATAATAAATATTATGATATCTTAATTGCTACAGTAATTAAATATTGAAAATGAATTTTATTTCTCCGTCATAATTTGTTTCATCAGCATAGGATTTTTAATTTCTAACTACCTAATTTCATCACACCAGTTGGAGAAAATGTAAATACCTATACTAAATTATCCTTACTTATAGATAAAAGAAATTAAGCAATGACTGTGCGGTAATGTTTTCGTTTATGTCATGTATGGAATTGGGTTCATATCCTACAAAGAAGTTGAGCTTGTTAAACTATTTTTTTTAACTTAATGTTTAACGTTATGGTCATAATCTCATCTGATTTTAAGTGACGATACGATACGTTTTCCTTCACTGAAAGCTCAAGCTCTTTGTAGGTGGTTGGATTCGAACTCACGTCCCGTGACGCGACGTTTCTACACTGAGCTACATAGCTACCATCGCTTCAAATATCATAATGAAATTATAGCTGTTATCTCAGTTATTCACACTTTTTATACTCATATCATTCCTCATACAATAGTTTCTTCGGTCTTTCTCTACTCCTACGTCTATCCAGTTTCATAGTTAAATTTCCATGTTAATTTATATTCCTCAATTTCTCTCGGAATTGGGCTATTTGCATAGTGTTCTCGAATATATTCATTCATTTACTGAAATCATAACATGATGAATGCACCTTAAGAAATTTGCTTTTTTTATTTATTGCAATATATTGCCTCTAGATAAATTTCCACCACGCTTTATATACCTTATCTCTGTGCATCAACTAAGCGAAGATGGAGAATAAGGTGTCTACTTTTTTAGAATATAATTTCACTAAGCTTTTTTCCAACTTTCGCAACACACCGGATATTTCATATTTATTCGCCGTTAGTTTCGCGCGCTGGAAACTCTATTGTGTAGTTACATAGGAGACCACGTTCTTTCCTAAGACGTATTTACTATTTTAAAATAAAGTGGAAAAACACATTAAAAATATGTAACTAATTTAATATTACATAGTTAAATATGAGAATAATATAGATAATACAGACACCGCATTTTAGTTGTAATGAAAATGCGGTAGTATGCGAGTTCTATTTTTATTTCATTTCTATTATAAGACCTTTAAGGATGTTCTAAATGCCGCAAAATTCAATCCTCCGCTTCACTCCACATTAAGTGAGTGATAAAGACGGAATTATTGCTCATAACGATCCTCGAAAACATTTGTAGACTTTCAGAAATGTAATTAAACAAATCGCTCGCGTTCGTTCTCCCTATTTGCCTAAGCACCAACGTTTTTACATAGCATTGCCAGAATTATATGTCATTTTTAATATATGCATGCCGTATGGTTTGTCGTAAAAAAACGTTCACTATATTTTAATATTAAAGGCATGCGACATATGTAAATATATATCCTTTTTACCAGAAGTTTAGCCCTTGTGCAATAAATATAAAGTTCTATGAATAGTATAAAGTATAAAAATACAAGTAAGAAGATTTATCAAAAATATACTATTGTATTATTACAATTATTGTTACTTACAAAATATCTAGACATTAATTGAAAATGAAATACTACACATTTTTAACGTAAGTGTGGATACACACCGGCTGATCCCAGAACGAGACCAGTCTAAAGATACCAGTATAGTAGGTGTCTTACAGCGATTATTTTTCTTATAGCATTTGTCTATGTAAGCTATTTCGCCAATATCAAGTGAGAAGGACTTAATAAACATAAATTAGCTAACCCAAAAGTAACAACGAAATTAAGAACAACCAATTGTGGATTACACAAATAATTACGCTTTATGGATTAGAACCCGAGTTCAGTCACAGCGAGATATGATATTCGCGAACCAACCGGACCTATTTGTTTTTTAAAAAGTACTAAAATTATTTTGTATTTGTACTTTTTTCTGTCATTGTCTATCAAAGAGTATAGTAACCATCTATAAAGGAAGTGTCTATTATGTCAATCTTAACTACCGAATTTATGTTACGATTATATTTGTTCATTGTTTCGAGCGACCAAATTATACGTATGCTGATGAACTTAGTTTCCTAAGCTATTTACATGTGGTGAGAAAAGTAATGGATATGAATGTTGAAAGATGGAAAGAAAGAGAAAGGCCAAAGAATAGTTGGATAGAGTGTGTGAGGAATAAGATGAGAGAAAACGGAGTGAATGAAGGGCCGTATTGCTCCCACCCTAAATAACTTAGAAACAGGAAAAGATGATGATGATTTAAGATTATAGCGAAGTAATTTCCCCGACTTCCCGTCTGTGATTAAAAGAAATATGAAAACTGTCCCTAGTCTCTGGTGATACGGGGTATTAAGCGTCGGCGTGGTGTTTTTAATGGGTATTGTCGGTGTTTGTCACTTGATGAGTCTTCCACACGATCTTCTT
Source organism: Actias luna (assembly GCA_039707435.1). Classification (NCBI taxonomy): domain Eukaryota; kingdom Metazoa; phylum Arthropoda; class Insecta; order Lepidoptera; family Saturniidae; genus Actias; species Actias luna. The sequence continues at coordinate 5,694,591 of JAZHAC010000002.1, read as the reverse complement.
ACCTAAGCCTGAGTTCGGGTAGTGCGTTTACCCATTACAGGAGAAAGTCCGTAAATTGATTTTTTAGACGTTAGAAAAAAGGTTCATCTGACTGAATCCTGTAGAGCACCCTCTGCAATAGTAGGCTTAAACGTGTTGCTTTTCTGGGGCCAGTCGGTGTATAGTTAAGTGTATTGGTAGGTGTCAGTACTCGATGGGATTGTTACAATATATAAACCTGACACAGTGTCTCTTTTTAAGTTTTTCACATTTCAGTAGTTATCAGTGTGTGTGTGTATAATAATCTAGCTGCTGTATGACTTTCAAGCAGACATTTTCTTTTATAGTTAAGGTTTAGCGCTATGGCCATAATCTCACCTGATCTTAAGTGATGATACGGCCCAAGTTGCTGGAGACGCTAAACCTGTGGAGGGACTGGCTCTCAAGTGTAACTGCCGGAACACACCTATTAGTATTTGGCGGCAGATTTTCAACTTAAGGGTGGTAGTTGGCCAGGCGGGCATTAGAAAAAGCCCTACCTTCTTGCTATGGTTTCCTTACGATGTTTTCCTGTCGCCGAAAACTCAAGCTTGTTGTACGTGGAGAACTGTGCTCATCATTAGACACTGTACAGTAAAGTCGTCTTTATACTATTAAAAAACATTCTGCAGTTTTACGAAATCACTATACAAGTGAAACTTTTTAAATCAATACACTGATCAAAACACACAAATACCGGAGCGATTACAAGATGAGAGAGAATATACATGGTACACGGTCAGCTAATGCGAACAATGAGCGCCGCCATATTAGGCTGCTCTGCCGAATACCTTTCACTTTACCCCTACTCTACGGCCGGCTGTAATGCGACGTGCGATAGATGGACGAAAAAAAGAACTACTGTTGGCATATTTAGCGTTTTATCAACATTTATAATTAAAAGAGAAATGTTCTTTGATTATAATAAAGTGTGCAGCTTACTTTTGATAATCAAATATGATTGTTTCAGGATCACAGAAATGCTTTTACCGATAACATCACTCGATGTATTCATTCATAGCAATCTTCAAAAACTTTATAACAATAACACTGAAAATTATAGAAGGGGTAATACGAGCTGTAGTTGAAACTACGTTACACTTAGCCATTTGTGTTATTGTAGTGATAGCTGTAATCCTGGTGGGATTAATCTTATCGAGGTACAGAAATATTAACATTTCATATTAACTTTTGAATTACAATTGTGTTTTTATTTGACTTTTATGGTATTATTTACTACATATATACTTTCATTAATACTATTCATGTAGATATATTACATAATATAAGCAGCAAATTATTTTGCCTTGGAATCAAGCCTAGAAGCCTCTAGCCGAGTTTGCTAATTCAACTATCGTTAGTGAAAGAAAAAACAACAAAAAAAGTGTACACATAAAAAAAACGATTTAATTAGGGGCTTACAAGTATTTCAAGATACTTATACATACACACATATACGTTTATTTTTATGCGTTGTTAAGCTTTCGCCATTACAAATTGTACCAACTTAGTATTCAGTTATTTATTACTAAATCAATATCGTAGGAAATTTATCTAAATTATAAGTTTATTTATTAATTTTTGTCCGCTTTTGTAACTTTTTTCAATACAGCTTTGCTTCTATTGGTGGTAGCGTGATGTTAAATAGCCTAAAACCTTCTTCAATTACTGCTCTATCACATATACTTTTCACTTTATATTATTAAATGTAGATTTTGTGTAGATGAGATTTTGCCATAATACCTATGATTCATAATAGTTATAACAAACACAATTTCTTCTAGCTTATATTTACCTTATAACTAGCGAAAATTTTAGTAACTTATTATTACGGTTACGGTTATTTTTTCACTCGTACCTACTTCATCTATATTGTAAGAATTTATCTAAATTATTAGTAATTAAAACATAACAACTTTAAAAGATTCGAAGCTTTGTTTATGTATACGTGGTTACACCTCTAGATCATTAATTATATGTAGGCTATAATTAACTTAATGGTTTCGGTATAAATAATGATTAATGGTTTTCTATTATCTAAAGGCTCGAAGTTTGCGGATCGGATAGTTGTTTCAGTAATCTCGGTAACTTCGCCGTCATTAGCACGGGCTGTGCTTTGGCCATGTATATTGTATATGTTGTTTGCACTAAATTATTGTAATATAACTTTAGAAAGCATATCATGACTTAATGGCTTTCATTAATCACTTGTAATTATTTATAAACGATTACTTATTTAATTGTTTTATATATCTTTATTGTTATTTTATTAATAAATGCTATTAATGAAGAGATAACGTTTTTTTTTCTACGCTAATATTTACGAATATTTGATGATAAATAATTTACTGTCTAAATATTTATACAATATTACTAATTTAGAAAAATCAATAATATTATTCCTGGATATGATATTTTTAATTACTAACTAACCCATGTAATAATGCCTAGTTATTTGATGCTAATAGCAAACAGGCAGACGGCCCATCTTTTGGTAAATGGTTACTGTCGCCCGTGGACATCCGTAACACCAGGGCTATTGCAGCCATGTTGCTGACCGTGACGGAAAGGGCCGATTCTCTGTACCGGAAACAAAGGCTGATACTGAACCTTTATTTTGCGGCAGTCTACACCCGAGGGTGGTCGCTAATCAGTCGGGCAATAACCCTACCACCAAGCTATGACAGATCAAAGATTCTATGGTTAACCGTCATTACTATAACCAAATGAGGGGCCAACAATCGTCAGAGCCTAGTTTTATCAGAAGTTCCAATATTGTGTTTGGAAGGCCCCTTTAAAAATAATAAATAGAAATTGAACAGTATTTATGTGCTTCACACAAAACTTAAGTAGTATACATAATAGTCAGTAGAATGTAGGTAAAAATATTCTCTGAATATTATATTACATTGATGTTATTTATCAAAGATATAACCAATAAAGCTTATTCTATAATTAGCGAAGGAATTCTTAACAGGAGTCGACAAAAAGCTTTAGAACGTCCCAGCGGAATCTGTGTCAACGAACTCTGAACTCCCGGCAAATTGGAGATATTCAATACTGACGTACAGTTCGGCGTCTGTCATTAGGTGCTTTGACACCACTTTCAGTGCGACCCAAAGTAATTAAACTTTCGCAAATCAATCGCTGTAGGTGAGTGGGCAATTTCAGAGGTACTAAAATTTTTGGAATAAACGACTTTATTGTTAAAGAACAATTTTAGTTTTATTTATTTCTAATAACGTTTTATATTATGAATGTTCCAATAATATCACTTATGTTTCTTTACAAATATATGTTTACATACGAAATATATACTACGTACGTACGAACTGGTATTTAAAATAAAAATCACATGTACAATTAATAAATGCATATTTTAAGAAATACACAACTACATAAATGTTTTGAATAAGCAACAATCTGTCTAAATACAAAATTTCATCGGAATCGTTAAGACCGTTTCCGAGATACGCGAAATACTTCGAAAATTCTTCTCTTAATACTATTAGATAGATAGATAGATTAGATTAGCTGTACAGTAACACGTTTTTATATATGCTGACTAATAACGATATTCTTCTAATACTATACTATTACTATACAATATTATGGTCGTAATTTGTTTTTTTTTTGTGACGCTTTTTTTAGTATTTTTTAGTATGAACATGTTTTCCACAAAAATATCTTAATAAATATGTAATTTTTTTGATAATCAAAAATAACTGACAAGGAAGATTTACTATTTTTATTAATAAAATTAAACTAAGAGCATTTTGAAAAGGTTGGAATATTTTTTCAATTGAACACTACTTTCTTTCGGGATTAAAAGTGTTTAATAGTAACCACAGTAAACCGTGTTTAATGTGCAATTAATAAAATAACATTCACATTTTAAATATTATTAAGGATTATACAGATTATAAATGAACTGCTCGATGTCAATGACTTCGTTCTCGTGATTCCCATCAATTATACTTTATCCTAAAAAAGTCTTTAGTTTGTGAAAGGAATATGCATAGGAATTTTCTAATCAATAGGGACTATAGTTTTGGAGATCTGGAGATGAGTGAATTGTAATCTGTAATATAATAGATAAATAGATATATTTTGATAAATAATAATGTACCAAAAATCACATTAAGCGAATTAAAGTAATCCCGTGAAACTAACTACAGTATCGAAGATAGTATCACTACGTACTTCTAAATTGTCGAAAAAAAAAGGGTGAACAAACGAAAATCGGCTTTGTATAAAAGAAACTGATGATGCGAAACGACTGTGTTCCTTTGAATCTTCCGTACCGTAAGTAAAATATTGGGTCGTGAGCAATAATTCAAACCTTTGGCAATGTTCATTCGCAGGAACGGAATTATTGGGAATGTCACCCTATTTTGAAATGGCCATGAATTGCGTAACAAGGTTTTTAAGGCATGTCTGAGTAAATTTATATAGCTAAAATATGTTGTATAATAAATGTTGTTACACAACTAATGTGGCAAACAACGTGCGAACGTTCCGCTTGTGGATAAGCAATTATATTTTAAGTAGCACATCAGAGATACTAAATTGTACTTTTGTGTAAGCGTAGCACAATCTAAATATAATTATGACTACCAAGAGAATAGTAATTCATACGTCTTATGAATTATTAATCTCTCTTATGGCATAAGAAGCGGTAGTAAGGACGGATCTCTCGCTACCAGGCGTGATAAGAACTATGCTCGGCAGCAAGAGAGTCTGGAAGGAGGTGGCTTCGTTATGTGAGTATATTATGTCACAGAAGGAGACCGTAGAGAAGGCTCGCGAGCTAGATCTTCACAGGCACTTTCTCTGCTTCAGAAGGACAAGTGGCAGGAGGGGCAAATACACCTCGTAATTACACCAGAGCCTCGTCGGTTACTCGGTAGGGTGTACTGCGTGCAGCTAAGCTTGGCTTGGTTAACTCAGATGGTATTCGATACTCCTTACATCCCGAATCATCAGATCCGCTCTGCGCAGTAAAAAGTAGTAAGTGAGAGTGAGTAAGATACAATAATTGTATTCAACTAGACCACGGTACACTAGATCGTGGCAAGCTTATGTATGTTGCATTCTAACATCAGCTGGTATACATCCAGCAATCAAACGGGGTTGTAGAGATGCATCAGTTTAGATCTAAACTAAAATGCACATAGTAATAAACCCGTTATAGTGTCTCTCTTTTAGTATATCACCTTTCTAGGTAAGCCAGTGTATACCCTTCTTTTTTGTTTTTGTCCCTAACCTGTCCTCTTGAGTCCGGCTTAAGGTGGTGGTAGGGTTATTCCCGAAATGGTTAGCGACCACCGTCGGCTTAAGACCGCCGTAAAATAAAAGTTAAGTAAGAGTGTTTGTGTTCCGGCATAGTGAACGAGAACCAGCCCTTTTCGGCAAGGTCAACAACATGGCTGTAATGCCATTGGTGTTGCGGCTGTCTATAGACGACATTAACCATTTACCATCAGATGGGCCGTCTGTCTGTTTGCTGTCGATTACATTGCATAAAAGACGGACACGCTTCTAGCTCTACCGCCGTAAGTACATTAGGATGATTCAATTCTGCCAAAAAATATTTTTTCTCGGTGTTCAAGCAGAATATATATATATATATACATATATAGACTTTTTTATTATCAACAAGTTTGAGCGCTTAATATCAGTAAGTTCGCTTAATATTTTAAGTACTTACTTTTTAAATTTGAAGTTTTCCCATAAAATGGCATGCAAAAAAATGTTTATATTTTTTAATTACCTTTGCTTAGGCACCTTTTACAATATTGTGAATCGGTTTGATGGAGTTTATAGAGAAATTCACGCTCTTCGAAATTGCTACAGTGTTCTTTTTGTAACTCACACTGGAACACCAGAAGGAATCATCAAGATTTAGTTTTTTGAATGAATAGTTTTTTTTTATTTCTGAGCAAACCGCAAAAAGTTAGAATTACAAAATTAAAACACTAAAGCGATTTCGAAGAGATTTCATCAAACTGATTTACAATATTGTAAAAGATGACTAAGCATTAGAATTATGAAATAAAAAACATTTTTTTTATAAGCAATTTATATGGGAGAACTTCATATTTAAATAGTAAGTACGTAAAATTGATATTAAGAACTCAAACTTGATGAGATTTTTTTTATATGTATCACCCTTATATACATATACGACTACCTGGTCAACTTACAACCGTTTGTGGAGCGCGTTGTTGAACGGTGAAAAACCTGAGGAGCTGCCAACCTTTACATTATCATGTAAGTGTTATATGGTGTAACTTCAATTAAGTTATCAACTTACTTTTCTTGTAGTTAAGCAGTCCTAAAGATGAAATGGTTGTTATATTGTACCCAAACACCTAAACATATATAAATATATCATCGAAATATATGTTTTTTTATATACTTAAGGTTTAGCGTTATGGCTATAATCTCACCTGATCTTAAGGAACGATACGGCCCAAGATGGTAGACACGCTAAACCGGTGGAGGAACTGGCTCTCAAGTGCAGCTGCCGGAACACATCTATTGGTATTTGGCGGCAGGTTTTACAACTTGAGAGTGGTAGCTAGCCAGGCGGGCATTTGAAAAAGTCCTACCACCATGCAGTACGCGCATAACTTCCGAACGAATATACCAAATTGGATAATTCTTTTTTTATTGTGTTAGTTATTGTCCACGTTAAAAAAGGTCAACGTTTGTATAAAAAAAACTAAAAAAACGAGCAGATCTTTTTACATCTCATAAAATGAAAAGTAATGAAGCGATAATAGCTTTGTTTGAACCGATGATAGCTCAATTGGTAGAATGTACGGACGCTACGCCATGGCACGTGGGTTCAAATCCATCTACATTTAAATTTTATGTAATTAAAAGATATTTAATTCTTGGCAAACAAATTTCATTCAATAACCAAATGAAATGAAAATTGGAATCGATATCAGTTATAACCAGTTCTAATGATCTTAAGGAATTAAAGTTAGAATGTTGATTAAGATTGATTATAGCTAGAATCAAACAAAATGTAAAAAAATACAAATCGGTCAAACTGTTTTTTGAGTTTTAACGAGAATAAAGATCATCTATTTTAGATGATACGTAGTTGACTGGGTCAGCTAGTAAAATAATAAAATGAATACAACCCACAACACTTAGACATTGTGATGAAATTACCTAATAAAGTATGAGTTTATGGAGCTGAAATATCTTCTTCATGTATAACATTTTCATGTACGTCTGTTAATGTTTAACTTTGTACAATATTGATAATGTAGTTGTGGTTTGTGGAATATTATGTTCGTAATATTTATTTATAGTAAATATCAATTGGTATCCATGACTTTGTTCACGTTAATATTCTATTAATATATTGAGTATACTAGTTTTTTTTTTTCATATTTTGTAAAGTTAGAGTTTTATGTTTAATCGCGTCTTATTTTGAGTGATAACGTAGCTCTACATGAAAGTAACTAGCTCTTAAGTACAGATGTTTAGGTACGTCTATAGCTGTTTCATAAAAGATTTTTAACCTAATATCGGCAGCTAAGCAGACGAGTATTAGAAAATTTTCCATGATATAGTTTCCACAACGAAATGTCGCTCAGATTACAGGGAATCGAGCTACCTCCAGAGCCCGGTATCCATACATAATAATTTTGAGACTCAATGCTTTTAAAAAACATAATTTTTGTCATAATTGAAAGTGGGCTCGGCTATGGGATACTTACTCTCTAAGGAAAAATGTAAAAATATATACGTTAGATATTTCTTCAGGCTTGTCATATATCACCTGAAAATCCCATTCGAATTAGTGATATAAAACTCAAGTGATGTACGGTCTAATAATATGGAAATTATATAACTTTTCCTACGATTTTGTTTGCGTTTTCAGATGTATCAGTCATGAAAAGGTAAAAAGCACAGATATTTTATTTACGATATTTTGGTGGCAATGCTGACACATAATTTTCGGTTTTACGAAGTGCGACACATTGTCCACGGCCCCATTTCTGTTAGCCAGTCGTTGTATGGCCCCCGCCGCTAACTCACATATACCTTCTAAATTAATAAACAGTAAGTCAGTCGACATTTCTGGACTATCATTTATCCACCCTACACTCGCACACATTCACACTTACACGTAAGAACTAGGAGAGAGATAAATTAAACCCACATACATTCTACAGTATCAATATGCACGATGACAATTCCCATCGGCACCAACTCAATGAACATCCTACATATTTTAATATACTCAACCTCTTATTGATCCCTACGGTGGAGGATAAATTCTCAAAATTTAATTATTTATATGTACATTCGACTCTTATTTTAAAAGATGGGGACGCTTAAATATTGACAAAAGTTCCTTTAACTCATATTAATAAAAAGTAATAGATTCGCTCATGGAGATTGGATGAAATTTATAAACATCTTTGGAGCTTACAAGTATTAATGATATAGGTATTCTAATATACCTGGGATATAACTATGAAGTGAAATATCTACAACTGGTAATTCGCTCCGGCTTCCCACGGGTAATCATAAAAAGAGACACAACGAGCCTTTTCAGGAAAAACATTGTAAGAGCCAAAAATCTTAAAAATGTTTAATTGTAATCTCATAAAAACTGTCTTTGTAAATTAGAAGTAGTATATTATTTTAATAGATTAGTGGTTAATTATAAGCAACAAATTATATATTTTTTAAACACTTTCATGTAAAAAAAGCAATTGCCCCTTGCAATGTTTTTCCTGAAAAGGCTTGATATAGTGATATTATATACTAGCTCCTTAAATTACATACATAACAGCTACTTTCAAAAAGAATAACATCGTAGTACATTGTGTCATACATCTAAATAATCTTATTGGCTTAAGCAGCGCAAGCCATTAATGCTTCGAGTCGGCATGATTTTTGACGTTCTTATATTCTAGTTAATTGAACTAAAAAACTTGATAAATTATACATCTAAACTTTCCTCATGAATCACTCCGTCAACTAGTAAAAACAGTATAAAAATTCGTTCGGTAGTTTTTAAGCGTATCGCGTTCAGACAGACTTGGCGTAGGTCTTTGTTTTATTGTATTTATACCTATTATTACTCAGTTTATGTAACAAGGAAAAAAATCATATGTACAAAGCAATTAGCAAATGTTTCAGAATAGTTTTATTTCCTTTTGTATTTTGCCTTCTCCATTTCCTTTTGCTTTAAATATTCTCAAAGATAAACATTCACACCAAGCGGAAGGAATTATCCATAAATTTTATAGAATTATTTTGCAGAAAGATGAATAGCTTGCATAAATAAATAAAAAATATGATCTTTGTACATAAGTAACTTTTGAGTATTTACATTTAAAAATGTTTTTAGAAGTGTTTTCTAAATAATCGTGATGCTTGATTATTTATAGCTTTCGAACGAGTGATAACATAAGGATTTTTTGTAAGAACCTATTACAAAAACTACGATTAATTTTGCATTTTGAACGTATTGTGAGCGAGTTACACTTTAGACTAACCCGTCCTCAGATAATCTGATTATCTAAGAAGTGTTTCTTTAACACCCTCATGGCCCATGTTTTGAAAATATGTACAACTGAACTATAAAAAATCCTAAAGTAATAATTATATCCGTTACTTAGGATATATTTTTAGCTTAATAATATATATAACATTCAAAAATGTCATATATTTGAATATTTTATAACGTATAATTTTATTTAAACATTATGTTTGTACAGTATTCATATTTGAATATTAAATTTACCGCCTACAAAGATAATCAGAGCAAAAGCCTCAGAAGAAAAAGTATCTCTGTCATAACCGCCGTAAGTTAGGTGGGACCCCGAGTTAATGCGCTCCTAAGGGACGACCAGAGTATTTCAGGGGTGTACAATGATAAATTTCAACACAAGAACAGCAAAAAGGATCATAAAACCTCGTTAGAGTCTCGGTCTCTCGGGTGAAGTGATTTTGTTTATTTAAATTAAGCGAATAATTCCAGTTGGAAACCGTTGATGCGATTTTTATTGCAGATACATTTTTATGATATGGTGACAATTGAAACAGTTTTCGTTCAAAGAAGTATTTATACTTTAAAGGTTTAGCGATATGACTTCTATCTCGCCTAAAGTTAAGTGACGATTTGGTCAAAGATGGTGGGCGGCACGCTAAGCCTAGTGGAGAGACTAGCTTTCAAGTGCAACTGCCGTAACAGACGTATATGTGTTTGTAGTTTCCTCGCAATGTTTTCCCTCACCGAAATCTCTGGCTCATTGCAGGTGGATTCAGCCTCACGTCCGTTGTATTTTCAAATCAAATCAAATAAAAAATCTTTATTCAATTTAGGCCCTAAGAAGGCGCTTATGAACGTCAAAACTACTACCGGTTCGAAAATTAACGTAGTCATCGAGAAGAACCCACAAGAAACTCGATCTGCATTTTTTTTAGGTCTTATTCTTATCTTCCCATATTCTTTTTATACAATAACTTAATTTGGTACAGTAGTTATTAGCGGATGTACAGAGAGGAATGTCAATTCCAGACATCACGATCGCTCACATATTGACCCATCCTATAATAGCCTTTTGACATCAAAACCCGTTTGACATAGTTCTTGATCCTACAGTTCGGCACTTTAGAAATGTGATTTGGGACTTAATTATAAAACTTAACACCATTACCTAAAAATCTGTAACTTGTGTTACTCAGTCCAACTAGTTGTGACGTCCATACACACTGCCAACTGAACTATCACTGGTTCAAAGGTAGAGGCACAGTATTTTTTTCTTCTCTTTTTGTTAACCTTTTTTTTCTTGTAACTATTAACGAGCTTTAGTATTTGTTATCAATAAATAATGACCTTTTTTATAAACAGATAGGGTAAGGTCATTGCCTTTTTCATCTTTATTAGTCAATTGTTTTTATTTATTTATTTACTGTTACTAGCTGTGTCAGCGATTTAGTTCACGTGGAACTAAAAACTATTTAATAATTCTTGCCCCTTTTTTGTAACTTTATTCAATATATTATTGCTTCGATTGGTGATAGTGTGATGTTAAATATCTGAAAACCTTTCACATTGATAGCTCTATCAAAAAAAAAAAACAACATAACGTTATCGCGTTCAAACAAACAAAATTTTCCGTTTTATAATATTACTCTAAAAGAGTAGAATAACAAAAAAATAAGGAAAAATAACATTCGTATAAATTTTAATTTAGAATTTTTATTAAATTTTCAACGATGTGATTAGACATTTAAAAGTTCTAAATGGGATCTCCGTTTGCCTTTAGACTTCTTAAAAGGAAATTAAAAAACTTCGATAATAATAGCGACCAGGGTCAGGGTTCCTTTTGCAGCCTGCATCGCAAGTCCCGGCTGAACTCAAAGGAAGCAACAGAGATAATTAACTAGTTGTTTGATTCCCCATGTACTACAGTCCCCGTACTGTTCTTGTTCTTCATAAAATAGTTCGCAGTATTTCACAGATGTACAGATAAGTATTAAAATTTAAGTTGGGTCCCACGATACAAATAATCTTAGACCTATACTTTATATTGGAATATTAGCACAATTAATAAAACATTCGCACTGTAGTAAAGCTTTTTCTAGTCTCCGTATTGCTAGCCTCTATCCATATTTTTGGAAATCTTTCACCAATTTCGTATCGCATTTTTAAAGAAATCTTTTTTTTTTTCATTGTATCTTTGTCTGATTTTGAGAACTAATTCGATTCTTTAAATTTACTACGGATATTCCCACTCAACGTCTTGTGTTAAGTTGGGCATCTTGCATGTAAATAACTATTGACGTAATATTATTAATGTATGTTTCTGTCAATGTTATAATAAATTAGCTCAATCAGGTTTTTTTTTATACTTTATAGGTTAGGTAGCATTATGCCCACAATTTTACCTAATATAAAGTAATAATGAGATATAGGATGGTGGACAAGCTAAGCCAAGTGGAGGGATCGCCTCTCAAGTGCAACTGCCGCAACACACCTGCTGTCTGTGGCGTCTAGGAAATTTGAAGTTTCGTCGTGGTGCATCTTAGTGGGTATTGTCGGGCGCTTATCAAGCGATGAGTCTTACCATATACTCCTCTCGCCTTGGCCGGAGCCCGGGTAATGCATTTACGCGCTGTAATGAGGAAGTCCGTAAAGAATAGGACTTTAAACACCACATTAATTTAAAAAAGGTAGCTAACCAGGCTGGAAATAGAAAAAACCATAACATGATATGGTTTCTCCACGATGTTGTCCTTCACTCAAAGTTCAGGTTCTTTGCAGGGATTCGAACTCATGTCCATTGACACGGCGTCCGTACATATTATCAACTGAGTCACAATTGCTTAATTTTATTAAAATTAATGAAATAATAAAGGCATAATTATAACAATGTAATTAATTTTGTTGACTATAGACTATTAATTTTATTACCATTGTAAATAATATCAAAATAGATATAAAATGCGGTTCCCTCTAAAACTAATTTCATACCTGTTCAATTTACTTAGCAAAGAGAATATTACGAAAGCGTAGGAAACCAACGTCGCAATAATATTCCGAGCAGGTAAAATGTTATGCAGTTCAAGTTTGTTTATTATAGGTACTAACAAATATTTATACAATCTTCACGTAATCAAGCTCCTAGAATAGCAATAGAAAATAAAATGTATAAATCGTCGAGATCCGACTTCGCGCTTTTGTAGAACAGGAACAGCCTGACCTGTTCCAGAAATTCCTGTCCACACAAACCCACCAACACGTCCGCACCCCACCCGCCGGAGAGAACGCGCCGGCTCCCGCTACCTCCGGAACAACTACATCGCGCCCGCTTTCGCCTTCAGCTTCTCCCGCGCCTCGCCTGTTCGAGGACAAGATCTCATACACACAGCATCCGGTAACTATCGCGAACTGCATCGCGTCGCTTTTGTCCAACCCTACCCTCGAAAACTGAGTTCCCAGAGCTCGGAGCTAATCCCTATATATACGCTAAACCTGTGGAGGACCTGACTCTCAAGTGCAATTGCCAGAACACACCTGTTGGTATTTGGCTGCAGGTTTTCAACTTGAGGGTGGTTGCTATCCAGGTAGGCTTTAGGAAAAGCCTCCTATGGTTTCTTTACGATGTTTTCCTTCACCGAAAGCTCAAGCATTGTAGACGGTTGGATACGAACTCACGTCTCTTGACGCGAAGTCGTACACACTACCACTGCGCTATCATCGCTTCTACCTCATCTGTGACGTCATCGCGCCTTCAGAACCAACACACTACACACCAGACATAACTATTCTTAAAGGGATCGCGCTCCAAGTACGACACATAGAAGTCATTCACAAATTTGACTCAGACCACTGCCCAGTAATTTTACTCTTCGGCCAGCCCAACGAGCTTAATCTCCCTCCTGTCAAAATGGCCGACTATCCTAGACTCAGGCAATACTACTACAACAATCTCTTCTCTCCCGAGCTAGATAAGATCCCAGACGCGATAAAATCCCTGACCGAAGCCGATCTGGCGGTCGTATCCCTGGTCAGTCATCTCCAGAATGCCGCCAGGGCCACCTCGCAAGAGGTAAAGCGGAGAATTATTACCGCTTCATACTTGAGTCCTTTGATGATCATACGAACTTCGTCCGTGGTGACCGGGTCTAGAGATTCTGATGGGGGGTCTCCCTTATTGAGTGTATTATTCGGTTGACCCTTTCCTAGTGTTTGGGATCTATATCCTGGTATTCATATGGTTTCGGGGAGCATTGTTCCTCTAGAGTGTAATAAGAGGCGGTAATTTGTGTTAATGTCCAGGGTGCCGTAATCGCTAGAGTGGGCGCTGTTGAAGATATCTAGATTATAGGTACAACGGAAGACAGACGGCGGGAGAGAGTTCCACTCCTTTGCTGTCTGCAGTATGAACGAAGACGCAAATCGTTTCGTGTAAATGTATACATTACAACAATTATGTTCATGCAACATCAATAATACACTATTAACATCATGCGAACCTTTAACGGGAGCGTGGGTGGCTCGTATCAAACTGCGGCCATCTCTCTCTCTCCACACATCTTCTCAAGTCCCATACTGCACGAACAATACTATTTATAGATAAAATAACAAATTTTATGTAAATTTATTCAAATGCGTATTATTAATAAACACATTTAATGACATGTTAACAATATAATGATCAAATAATACATGTACAAATGAAATAAACGTTCACTCATGTTTAATGGTAATTTCGTTCATATATGACAGGTAAATATAAAATTACGAACTCATAAATTATGTAGGAATAACCTATTACGGGGTTTTAACCTTTAATTAGATTACAAATGTAATAAAGTATTTTCACGAACAGGGCCGTATACTGGTAAAACTCTCATAGTCTTTTATTTCTAAATGATTTATACCTTAAAGTTCAAATATCTGATCAATAAATATGCTAATAAAACCTCCCGATAGCCCTAAAACATCTACATGTTTCCTTGTTAATGGCAAGGCGTGTTTACACAATTTCGTTACTGTTGCACGGTTAAAATATTTTTTTAATCTCCAGTGTTCAAACAACACTTTACCGAAATGGTGTAGCAATCTCTAGCATTTTCCACGAAGGTTTTGCTGTAATTGAAAATTCAAATTACTTGTTTTTATTTAATTCACGTGACTAGTGCATAATAATATACAAAGACCCAATATAAAAATAAGAAAGTGTGCCTGCGATTTCGTCTGCTTGAAACTAAAAATTATTTTTCTATCAGTCGGAGACAGTATTTTTTCCCGAAATAAATCTAGTTGTATATTATTCGTACTGCCTTGTGTCTATCTCACTAGTATAATATATGCATTTGTCAATGTAGAATCTAGCGTGATAAATAAATAATAATCCATACCATAACCTAATCAGGTCAGCGTTGACACTTTCGACTGGCTTGATCCGAAATCACATAACACATGCGAAACTTACAGCTTGCACCACTATCACTAATTATATTATACTGTCCTTGTGTACTTGAATTTTTATTTTTAAAGCCTCCTCAACATATTTTCCTATACCATAAGTCTCTAATGTAGGCTCTTAATAGACAGTTATGAACATCAAAACATTATTATTGGTACCGATAATTATCCTAGTTTGGATAATAATTGACGAGCAACTCTATTGGGTTTATATATATATATATATATATATATATATATATATATATATTATGTTAGCTTAAAAAGTTATTACAATGAATAAATATTAAACTTGGCGTCAGTATATCGACGAAATGATTTCAAGACAACACAGTTATTTACAAATTGATCCGCTCTATAATAATCTTTGGATTGTAAAACTTTGCTTGATATGTTCCTTGAAGTTATTCTCTGACAAAAGTTATTTCAGTAGATGTATTTTTCTTATTGTAAACCAATCGCGAAATCTCTCAATTCGCCCCTGCAAACAAAACGAAAATAAAATATAATGACTGACAGAGGTAATTGATTTGAAAAAAAAAAACGTTATTAACTTCGAACAGACGGTGATTTTATGATGAATCTTTTCATTAACTCCTTGTGAGTTCATAAAACGAAATGAAAAATGAAATCTTACTTTATGGCGGGGTGATTGTGAACGTCTCGAGCCATTGTGTCTCATAAAACTGCATTACTGATTTTTATGTTTCGTGACAGTTTTCTATTATTATTATATATTATCAGTATGACAAAGTTACATTAATGCATGCGATTGGATATACAACACAACTACCACCGAGATATTCCAGATGATGATCATGCCAGTCACAAGCCTCTCAACGAATTATTGTACTAAGGCCGATTTAAAAATGCGATTATCTAAAACAAAGTCATTTTGATAGACTTAGTCGAATATAGATCTCTACAACCTACGTTGATAACAAGAATGTGCCAGTTGAACCCGGAGCGTGGCAAAGCATTGATGGCTCAGTTGTATCCTATACGAGCATTGTCTCCATGGACGTGTGTTCGAATCTCTTTAATGAGCCTGAGCTCTCAGTGAAGGAAAATATTATGACGAAACCATAACATTTAGCATTAGCATTTTCTAATGGCTAGCTATGATCATCACGTTGAAAGTCTATCGCTAATTATATATAAAAATAATACTTTTTTTTTGCTTGGGTACTATTAAAGGTTCTCCGCAGTCTCTCGTAGCACCCTGCACTTTTTTTCCCTTTAGCGCTCATCTCAAAGACATGATCATTGTCCTTAGGTTTACTTGATTTTTTTAAATTGCGTTTGATTTATTTACCATATGAATTTACGACAGGTGAGTCCTGTTGGGAACTAACAATAAAAAAGTTCTCAAATGAAATTAAAAAGTTAAGATAAAACGCTTTGAACTACATAGTGAGCTAGTTTTTGATAAACACTCTTCAAACGAACGAAAGCGACGTCAGATCAGCTAGATAGCACAATACTAACTGGCGGGGCGTGTGCTCTGCGTGGCATCGAGTCGCCGTCTGCCTTTTGAGACGGCGGGCCAAAATAGGCCTACTGCCGAACGTATTTCACCGTCAGTGCGTGGTAGGCCAAAAAGTTCCTTTTGTGATATTTTAATGGGGAAAACCTACAATTTTGACTACAAGCTGAAATATATATTTGTCTTTCTTACTCTTAGAAACACCTGAGATAATCGTTCCGCACCATTGAGACGGACATAATTTTCTTCGTCCACACCAGCTGAAGTACCGTGGCAGGCCGATATGGGTCTACTCCACAGTGAAGGTGTAAATGTTAAATGAGAGTGACCAAAAGTAAATCTATAAGTTATTAAAAAAACCTTATCATGTAACCATCGACTAACTCTCCTTACAGAAGTATAAATGTGTTGATATCATATTGTATAAGATACAAAAAGATGAAAGAAAAAATCACGATTGTATCTTTGTATATTGCTAGGGAAATGTGTAATGCCTTCCTGGTTAGCTAACAACCCTCCCACCTTCAAGTTGAAAATCTGTTGCCAAGCACCTATAAGCTTATCCCAGTTACGGCAGCTGAGAAACAGTTTGTCTACTATGCAAATGGAGCGACATCGTTATTTAACAGTAGGTGAGATGAGGGTCAGCTAAAAAGGTTCTAGAGTTTGGCCGTGTACGCGCAGCGTGGGATGCCACCCGTCGATGGACGAATGATATTGTCATGGTTATGGGGAGCCGTTGGTTACAGACGGTACAGAACTGCACACCGTGAAGAAAATTCGGTGAGGCTATGTTCAGCAGTGGATATGTATGGGTTGAAATGAGGGCCCAACGATGGCCCATAGAGACTATAGACCATGCAACGTATTAACTAAAATCTTATTCACTAAATATATTCCAATTTAGCTATAAAAAAATCATTTTACATTATCTAAATTCCTAAGATATGTCTGCGTTCTGGATTTCGATAGAAGGTAACATTAGAAAATGGCGGTATTCTAATTGATGGTAAGCAGGAAACGACTCTAAAACTACAGCAACTACTCAACAGCCTATCAGCATGACTTAGCAGCTAACTAATTCGGAAATGTGAAGTTAGTTTTTTTTAAATAGTAGATGTAAGCCATAACGTTAAACCATTTTTTTAAATTAAAGCGGTGTTTAAAATCTCCGTTCTTACGGACTTTCTCATCGCAACACGCAAACGCATTACCCGGGCTGAGGTCAAAGGCGTGAGAGTCTTGTGGTGGCTCATCAGGTGCTAATCACCCAACACTACCCACTAAAGCGCACCACAACGAGACTTGAAACTTCCGTGTCGCCAGACACCAGCGACACTTCAAACTCCCGTCGGACGGAAAGCTGTCGCTGGCCTCTGGCAACATAGAAGTTTGAAATATCGCTGTGGTGCATTTTAGAGGTTAGTGTTAGGTAATTAGCACCCGCAGAGTCACCACATGTCCCTCACGCCTATGACCTAAGCCCGGGTTTGCGCGTTGCTATGAGGAAGTTCATAGAAACCGGAATTTTAAACCCCACATAAATAAAAATTACAAAAACAAATAGAAAAAAATGTATAATATTTCAAATGAAAAATCCTTTGTTTCAAAGGCAATTTCACTTTTACTGTTGTACTCGTCCGCGTATCTCAAATGAGTGCCGCTAACCTTAAATTTACATAGATATGACGATCCCTTCCTGTTTGGATCAATTGAACTGATAAATTTTACTGCTAAGCCCGTCAAGGTTAATGTAGTCGTACGAGTAAATATATTTATTCAAGCGAACGTGATGGATCAGTGGTAGCACGTTCGAACACCACCTTGATAGTCGATGGTTCGAGTTTTGACATGAGTCTGAACATTAAATAATAGTAACCAGTACCCCCTAAACAATTTTGGATTGGTCCTCCAGATAGGATACAGTGACACTCTACATCACTGAGAGTACATCATCACACCGCATATCATTTGTTCACACCCAGACATTAAGTACACGGTTCTGTAAGGGACTACCCTGCGGCCCTTGCATGGCTTGCCCGATGTCATTGTTAAGACCACTAAACTTAGTAAGTTAGGACCTGTTGGTTAGTTAGGATCGCGAAACTTTGTTCGTTTTCCGGCAGTAGCCCAAGCCGAGGTTCGGCCATTCTGGCACCCTTACCCCCGTTGCCTCGGGGCTGAGTGCCCTCAGCATTCGTCCAAAATTATTTGGTAAGCTGTCAAAGCCCTTACGGCAGGTCGAAAAAAAAACTTTATAACTTTAAAATATATGTACACAAAAAACATAGCAAATTATATATTCAAATAAAATAACAAAAACAAATAAAAACTGAGGACTGCTGACAGAAGTAAAAACTATATTTCACAAAATAATGTAACCTACGACCTCGCTTACGCGTTATTATTAAGTCGCATGTCAAACCCATCGACCAAGCGTTCATTCTTGACAATTTCGTAATTAACAATCAGCATACACTCTCTACATAAATGGAAAGCGTTCGGTGACGATGGCGCAAATTTCATGATTTTTGTTCACTCAAAGTGATTCATTTGACATTGACTCAAAGTGCTTAACGCGCCTAAAGAAGTTTTCACTTCAAAAACAGTAGAATACATCAAGGCGAGCGAAACTGGGAGCGGAATACTTTTTTTAATATAAAGGTATATCGTTTAGTGATATAACAAAAAAAAGCATGTCTCAGTTTATTATTATTATGAAATTTGTCTACGTTGGCAAAATCGCAAATAACAAGTGTAAGCGACTTTATAACAACAATTAACAAGCTCAAAGTAACAACCAAACTGGCAACAATTATTTGTAATTCTCACAAATATACGTCAATGCGAAGTGCCTTTATCGCTAGACTAACCGTGAAGTCGTATGTGTCAGTAAATAATGTACTAAATGTAGTTATTAGAAGTATATAGAATTCCAAATATGTAGGTACCGTAATTATATCTGTTGCGTAACAAAATGCATGTCACCTTGGGACGAAATGTTACACGCTATTTGCTCAAGTCCCCCTCAATCGCAATGAGGATGTCGTCAGTTACTAGCTCCCCATGCGCGCTCCTCTCCTGTCAAATAATTCGCCATTTATATCATCATCAGTATGGTCTTATTTGTAGGTCAGACACTTATATTTTATTTGAAATTACGACAGCACGACATCCGACAGTAAATATGGTACATATAATCCAAAACTAATGGTTACTACTAATAGGTTGAAAATTATTTGGAGTTACTTATTACCTACATCTAAAATGTATATACCTTGTTTGATATATTAATAATCTATAAGACGTATCATACTCCGTGACATCATTTAGAAGCCGTGGCTGAAAACCAGCGCTTCCGTAATTTTCGTTGCGGGAGCATATTTAGTTGAGACCGGGGTCTTCATTCGAGTATAGTACAGCACATGCAATTATAATTACCGTTGAAATGAATACCTAATATTAATGCTTAGTGTGATCTATAAACCATGGTGAAGATGAATAGATAAATATATTTAGTAATATTACCATACAAGCCTCTTTACAGTTGAATATGCACTAATGCATGACGAAGCGATGATAGCTCCGTTGGTAGAGTGTACGTACGCTGCGTCCATGGGCGTGAATTCGAATCCACTTATGATGAGTCTGAGCTTTTAGTGAAGGAAAACTTCGTGATAAACCCAAAGTATAGTGATAGGGCTTCTTCCAATATCCGCCTGGATAACTATTATCATCAAGTTGACAATCTGCCGTCAAATACCAATAGATTTATTCCAATAGTTGCATTTTCAATAAGAAAAGCGAAAGTTTTTTAAATAAAACCTGGATTCATTTTGTTGACGTAAAAATTGAAACTACAAAAGCTGCTTTTTTGGGTCCATTAATTTTGGTACTTTTTATTATAAAATACCTCTATATATAATCCCTTATTTTTTGTAAGCCAGAGCTGAACTAGAAGTTAGGTACTAACAATAAGTTAGAAAGAAAAAAAAACTGTTTTTCTACAAAACAGGAAAAGCCTGCATTAATAAATAATTTTATACAAAGCATTTGATTGTCAAGATCTATAAATAACGAAAATTGTGAAAAGATTCTTTAGTTATATTTTCTTATTCATCAAGTTCTTTCATAAATTTTAATAAAAAGACGCATTTTATGAGGGCCCAAAAAGTTTCAATGCCTAAATAAATCTTTACAAAAATAAATTCCTACATTTTCGTTCTTACACGTCAATGAAAATTTATCTTGTTATTTAGTTTTATGTTGACTAATTAATATGAGTCAAAAGTACAATTATTTTAGCAAAGAATTCTGTTATTTTAAGTGTAAAGGATGTTGCAATATCTATTTTTTCTTCAACTAACTTTTATCCAAATTTTCCCACCTTTATACATACATGATTTTTCACACTATTCATTCCTAACGTTTTTACTTTTTCCACCCATGTATTTATCATGCTTCATACTTAAAAATCTTCTAATTATATGACTTTCATTCCTTTTCAAATCACGCTGATATACACTGTTATCTGTTACAAGTGTTATTTTTAAAACTCCTCTGAAATCGAATTATTAGACTTATCTTTAAGATTAACATATTTAATATTCTGCTTGTCCGGCGAGATATAAAAAATTGCTACAGTTGAGCCCTTTTAACTTAAATAGACCTATATATAAATACAGAAACCTATATAAATATAGAAATATATTTAAATAACTAAAGCTTTTAATTTTATCTTACAAATGTATTTATTTTTATCGCTACTATAAAATACGTTTTGGCTTACCTTAAAAAATTAAAAATTGCATTAAACATTATTACTATTTGTCTGTAAAGTTGTAAAGATCTTGCTATTTTATTTTATAGTGCATGAAGGTGTACACAAGCGTAAGTTTAACGATGTTATATAGACACAAATAAAATTCAATTTGCACATTATTATTGCACACGGTTAGTTTACTTAGCTCGATTATTAAACTTATTCATTCAAGAAATTGAATAAAGATTTCTTTTATAATTATCTGTAGACTTATATGACCCCTTACGACGAAATGTGATTAAAAATACACGTCATTTATCAAATAAATAAGAAAAAAAGAAATCATTTATTAATAATGCATAATACAACGCAAAGTATACTGAAGCATTCAGCGCTAATTTTCAGTTGGAAACTGGAGCAAATCACTGAACGTAAAAATTTGATATGTGTAAACAAATGTTAAATATAATATAATATATCATAGCCACACATATACATATCCAAATACATGCACATACACGCAATAAAAATTACACACATGAGGATATTAAAAAAGTAAAAATAGCTGTGTATATGTAATATAACATCATATTATATAATTATAATTATATATAGTAGGCTTTGCAATAAAAAAAGAAAAAAAGTTATGTACAGAAATTGGATGTTCAGTAAGTAGTAAATTATACACATTGCGCCAGTGGTAAAAAAATTGGTTTGAAGAAATCCAAACTGTTTGTTATTAGTAAAATACACGGGGCTTATAAATTTCACTCCGTTGGAGTCCGCATAATAAATTAAGAAATAATATTATAAAGTTCGAGTAATTTAATATACGCTTCTAGTGAAGTTTGCAAGAAAAACCATCCACAACTTATGTCCACTCGATTTGAAAAGAGCAGTAATAAAAAAGATAATAAAATAGTTTCGATTATTTAGCCGTGCTATTTTTATTGAATCATAATATATTTTAGCATACGTCATAATGTGCAGTTAAAACTCCAGACAGCCTTAATATAATATCTCCCTCGACACTGTCTGGTGAAATATAAATAAACAGTAATAAAAACATAGCTAGGATTTTCCTTTAATTTTCCAGTGATATCATTTTCATGTCTTTGTCTGAACGGTCTTTAAAATTTAATCAAATTCGTAAAATATATATCTAATACTATTAAGTGAGCAATTCTTGTATTTATAGACATGTACATTTCGCGTATCTCGGAAACGGCTCTGACGATTTGGATCAAATATTGTATTTAGACAGCTTATTGCATTTTGAAACACAATAAGAAAATTTCTTATAATATGATTATTTATATTTGTATTTTCTATTTAAATAATGAGTTGATATAAATAGTGTAATCAATGTGTAATTATAATTTGTTTATATTTACTTTACTTATAGTTACTTCAAATAAACGAAATTAAAAAAAAAATACTACCCGTCTACTCTACTAGTTACTGTATACTTATTAAGTTAATAAAACTTTATGAATACTAATAATATTTAGAATGGCAGTGTTGTTGTCCATTTATTTTTAAAACACTGCTGCTGTCTGTACGTAATGAAATAGTTTTATGTTAAATAAGCATTTTTATAAAAGTTCCAGACCTGACTGAGGGTTTTGTTTCAATAAATACTAAAAACCTCCGACCTCACTCATAACGTTACATGCGTTTTATTTAAAAACTAAACAGTTCAAAGGTAATTAAATTATATGTGAATTTATTTAAGTGAAAGTTATAGCTACATATCAGTCGCTGAAAACAATACAACAGGTGGAAAAATAAATTGCGAATAAGACTGTATTGAAACATTATTAAATACATTATATATTTATATAGTATAAAAAGAAGTCGCTTCCACTGTTTGTTCGCTAATATCTTTTAAACTATTCAATGGATTTTATTGCAGGTTTCAGCAATAGATACAGATTAATGGGGAAGGTTTATATATTTATAATAAATACATATTATACTACAGAAAAGCCGAAAAATTCAAAGAATTGTAATGTGATACGAAGATCACCGGGCCAGCTAGTGAAACATAAAAGCCAATCTTGGGTTCGAAAATTTTGTAAAATATAATCTAAACATTAACCAAGAACGAATTTTATGATCACGATTTATTAAAGAAAAAAATTTGCTTGAAAACGCGGATGACAAGATCTATAAACATTTAGTAAATAATTTTTATACAAAATTCAAACGATTTCCTTAGTACCTGTATCTATCAAGGAACGCTTGAGTAGCTTTACAGATTATTTATGTGTTGACAATCATCCTTCAATGTCAACAAAGTATCTTTCCTCGCTTTTCGGAAACGATTTCCTTTGTTTTGATATCGTTTGGATCTATTTGAGAGACGATTTGGATTAGCGATATATTCAATAACCTATTCCTATTATCCTTTGCGGAATGTACTTTAAAATATGAACTAAATCTTTAAGTATTTATGTGATATTTAATTAAATATTTCTTTCTTTTTTTTATTTAACAAAACAGCATTTATGTCTTATTGCTTAGCCTAGTATATATCTTAATTCTCTAAGTAAACAAATAAGATACAACATACAAGGATATTTTTAGCTATTTATTTTTTGCTATGTTTTACCTAAGTTTGTTATTTTACCCGAAGAGTCACCACATCCTGAACCTGGGTAGTACGTTTTCGCATTAGTATGAACTATTGGGTTTTTGTCAACACTCTAATCAGATAAAATGGTGTACTCTGGACGTAATATATTATTTCACCCAAATAAAAGTGATCCTACGCAATATATATGCAAGTATTACATAATTAGTATTAATAGACTAAACTAATAGTTGTAAAAGGAATAAAAAGAAATAATATTCTATAGATTCTCTTGCAATAAAATGAAAACGGTTTAATAAAATAATGTGTCTGAAATATCTGTAAACAAATAATAAACTATAAAATTTTCAACATAAAACAGTATCTCACAAAGAAATATCGAAGGAAAACAAATAGATTGCAGATTTCGATTGCCTTGAATCGGAACTACATTGTAACTTGCAAAATAAGTCACTACTACCATACAAATTACTTTTCCAACTTTCTCAAACATACATGCTGCCAACATACTAGCGGAATATTGTTTATAATAAATCAAATACATACTACTATTTTCTCTGAACACGATTTATTGTATTCAAGTTAGTTTATGAATAATTGTAACTCCATGTTTTAAATAATACTATACCTTATATTGACAAAAACTAATTTGTAAAATATTGTTAATACATTAACTTTGCAAGTGTTACACAATAGTATAAAGTCTATGTTAATATTACTAGGTAGCTGTGCCTGCGACTTCATTCGCGTGGAACTATAATTATGTAACCCCTCACTTTTATTTAAATTACAATAACTTTTGACAGAAGAAACCGATTTTAATGAAACAAAGACTAAATGTTACTCGAGGATACGTTTTATGATTTTCTTGGTACCAGTAACGTATCATAAACGTTGTACTATAGCAGTGACGCGTGTACAAAAACAGACAGGCATTTCTAAAAATAATGTGAATGTATTTTTTCACATAAATCTAAAAAGTATCGACACATTATATTTATATTCTTTTTATATGTATAGATATAGATTTACTGAACAAAAACATAAATATAATACTACATTTTAAAATAATACAATAATAGCACAATATTTATATTTTTTAAACTTTATATGTTACGACGTTATGGCTACAATCTCACCTGTTGTTAATTGACGATGTTGTCCAAGATAGTGGACACGTTAAGCATACTTTGCGACACATTTTCAACTTGAAAATGGTGGCCAGCTAGGTGGGCATTAGAAAAAGCCACATCGCATATAGGTAACTTATATTAAACGTTAATATTTGTCGATTGGATATTGTTAAATGTAGATGAGGTCAAGTCGAGAGAGGCGTGAGAAAAGACTCAAGTGAGAACATCATCAAAAAAGTCACCATGGTGACAGCCATACTTCTGTGTTGCCAGAAACCGGAGACAGCTTTCATACTTCTTCTAGTCAGCTCCACGTTCCCTGGCCATTTAAAAAAACACGACAGATTAAAAGTAAATCACAACCACGGTTTCATTGCCATGTGTGGGGACGTACGTATCATCTACCACTTAATATATAGATATACATCGACTGATTCCACAACGCGACGCTCCTAAGTGTGCCACTATAGTGGGAGCTATGACCCTACGTACGGTAGTCGCAAATCATTCAGACTCAATTGTCGTTTTCAACTAATACCATTAAGTGAGTGATATATATTATATAATTATTATTTAAATGACTATAAAAGTTTAGACAATATTTTATATTTAGATTTATATTTAATATTTCACTTTCCTACATAGATGTTTTTTTTTTAAGACAAAGCTCTTCTTGGTCCTACACATATCATGGTGTCAAATATCAAATAATTTTACACTGATATCACAAAAATACTTATACAAAGACTTACAAAAAGACTTATAAATAACTTATACAAAGACAATTACAACAATTTTTATACTATAAAATATTTCATACTATTCTAATACGTTATTATCGTTTATAGTATTGAAATAAAAACAAAAACTGAAATAATATCTCAACTGAAGCACGTGCCACAGATATTATTTTTATCTGTTGAATCGTCGACAGTTAATCCTTTTTCCAATTCACATTATATTTATACTTAAGCCACACGTCGCCCACGCCCGCGGAATTGAAAAGAAAAGCTTCGTCTCGTCTAGCATTAGGGCGTCGTGATTTTACGAAATATAATAAAACTAAATATATGGCTCTCCCAGTGTGAATAATTACAAAATATTACTTGTATATGTTCGAAGTTACATAGCCAAACTCCTCTTCAAGCATGTTATGTTAAAATTCACTGTTCTTGCAACCATAATCAACGCAACACTATAGCACGGTATCGCCCATTAACGGATTATTATTGTAACAATTTCTTGATAATAACAAAATATTTTTTTTACTTTGTAGGTTTAGCGTTATGGCCACTGTAGGGACAATGCAGCCCAAGGTAAAAACACTAAGCATAGTAAAAAGACTGGCTTTCAAGTGGTACCGTTGCAACACACATATAGGTATTCGACGGTAGATTTTCTACTTAGAGGTAGTAGCAAGCCTGTTGAGCATTAGAAAAAGCCTTACCACTATGCTATACGGTCAACGTTATGGACAGCAGTGTATAAGGCTTGACTAGTTTACACAATAATTAACATAATGATATTAATACCGATTTCATTTTTAGTGTTACTCGTGAAAACCAGAAAACTTGAAAGTCCTTTAATACACCTACATTGCTGTCTTAATCGCCGAAAATTTGACAGTTTTTTCTAAAATAAAGCGATACTAAAAATCGTTACACATTTGCTTCCAAATAATAAATTCGTATCATGTATCGCCTTAAGTGGAGTTCATTGAAAATTTATTGCCTATTATTTGCAACTGTTGCTATAGCTTTGCTATTACTAATATAGTATAATATCAGTTACATCCCAAAGTGGTTTATGAATATTCAATATTGTAATAATAAAACAAATTTAATACTGAAGCCGTATGACATTAATAGGTTAATGACATCCAATAAATCGTTGTTTTTGTATCATATTCTGTTACTTTCTCATGTGTAGATGTTAATTATTCTGTAATTAGATACTTTTTCTCGACAGCATCATTATGAAAGTATTCTATTTCACTATACTTATTATAAGGCTGGGATTTCGTTAACTAACGATACCTCTAATACATTTTTCATCATAACACTATTTTCATAGAGCCATAATATTCCAGAAATTGTTGAATATCATAATTAAATTTTTTCTTAGTCTCGTAAAAAATACTATTACTCAAATCAATCGATGATAGCTCTGTTGGTAGTGTGTACGGACGCCGCGTCAAGGGACGTGAGTTCGCATCCACATACAATGAGCTTGAGTTTTCGGTAAAGTAATTCATCGTGATGAAATCATAGCATGTTGATAGGTCTTCTTCTAACGTCTGCCTGGCTAGCCTGAAGTTTACCGTCAAATACTTATAAGTGTGTTCCGGCATAGTTGCATCGTTACTGATCTTCAGGTGAGTAAGTGGCCGTACCGCTAAAACTTAACTATAAAAAAAATTACCATTGGATATTTATTGAACAGTTTTATACATTCTTGTATTGCTTGGAGTAAATTTTCGACATAAGAATTTATTCTTATTTATGGGATAACAAGGATTCATTATAAAAAAGAAAACTATAAATTAATAAGTGGCTACAACTCATTAAAATACATATAATGATATCGGTTTAATCAAAAAACTCTCAGGACACTTGATTAATTCTATGTACTAACTAACTAGCTGTGCCCGTGACTGCGATCTTTATAATTTTTACCCGTTTTTGTAAATTTCTTCGTTATAGTTTGCTCCTATTAATGATGCGTAATGTCAATAAGTCTTCTGCGATGATTGCTCTATCAAATAGTTTTTTTTTTAATTCTTCTCGTAGTTCCTAAGATTTGCGCGTTCAAACAAACAAAGTTTTCCGTTTTATAATATTATAGCACTTCCCCCACGACTTCGTCCGTGAAATTTGTGATAGCTCGGCTAATTTGCATGGTATAAATATAATTTATTTTACCCGCGTCGTACCTGTTCCCGTGAGACTAAATATAACTTATGATATTCGCTGATAATGTTTTCTATCTATTACAAAAATAAATTTTGAAATTGATCCAGAAATTTTTGAGTTACAAACGTACAAGTATACATATTTTTGTCTCTTTATATTAATAATATAAAGAGACAAAAATATGTATACTTGTACGTTATTATATTATTATTTGAAATTTTAAAGTGTAAATTGAATATTTAGATGAATGTCAAACACACGCTGTTATTGTGGCTTAACCATAATCGTGGGTTTTTTTTGAGCAATCTTAAGTATTATTAATATATACAACACTATTTTATATATTATCAATAGTTTTCGCAGTGCACACAAAATATTGACTCTTATAGGCAACATTTTCATGCCTTCAGTTATATTGTTACATTTTAGGTAGGTTTCTCTAATCTTTTTGAAAATATAATACAACCAATGTTACTCGGTAAAGCTTGAGCTTTCCAATGGTCAAAGAATTTTTAAAATCAGTGAAGTAGTTTTTGAATAAAGTCGTAATAAACAAACAAAAAAAATCAAATCTTTTATCTTTATAATACTAGTATAGATACGCCTGCGAAACTAACCTATATAACCTACGTATAATATATACATATTTTATGTATGTTCCATATGTTACAATAGATTCAACTACAAAGGTAAGGTCTTAAGTGAAATTTTATTCTAACGATGAAACTAATTATACTTTAAAGGTTAATTTGTATGTGAAATGATCCTTAACGACCTGAAAGGGTATTTGGTTAATGTCGAATATCATTTTTAATCCCATTTAGTACGTGTAATTAGATAAAATATAATTTTGATTCTCTCATTAAACTTGTAACATGGAATGAGATGTTAAAAGATTAGGTAAGTGTTGTTTCGTTTTTTTTTTTAAATAAAGTACTTATGTTTAATGATTTACAGAAATAGCTGCACTTCGTTTGTTGGAGAGCACAGTACGATCCGGGAACATAACGGGAAGACTTTTTTTTTAATTTTTAGTGCACTATTTGTCAGTCGCTTATTAGCCACTTTATGTAATAGACATACCACACACATACACATTATACACAAATGGATTTTCAGCGTTTAAAAAAAGCCTTCAAAAAAGGTTGTAGTCACAGCCAATTAAAAAATCGGCTAAGTACGAGTCGGCGTATGAACTGACTCATAATGGATATAGTACATTCCTACAAAAGAGACGGGGCAAGCACTAATCGTGAAAGTATGGCGTGTTTTGGACATGCCCATTCTGCTCACAACGGTGAATGCGCGCATGCCTACTAGGTCAAACAACATTCTGGTGTTATTTTTTTAATCTTTATTGTATACTATTATACACATATACATTATGTAGTTAGTAAAAAGACAGCCTTATTGCTAATAGCAATATCTTCCAGGCAACGTTTGGGTGGATATGTTCCAAGGAGAAAAATCAGCAGTGTTTTGGGTGTATAAATAAATGTAAACTAATAAATATGGCATAGGCATTATGTCGGCATACGGCATTATCCCAATGGAATAGTAATGTCATCTTCGAGACGCGAAAAGGGTTGAAACTCCGCGATGACCTACGTTGATAACGCCTTCCGTTGCTTCTGATCGAAACTCCAAGCAAAGTTGTAATTTTCTACATTCACTTGCAAAAAAAGGAGGTAATCACAGAACATATGGGATGGTTTACTTAACAATAAATCTATGACATATTTCAACACTAAATGCTGTGATCAGAGCGTGTTAAAAGTATCGCGTATTTACTACTATTTGTATCGAGATTTATCGATGATTGAGTCTAGAATATCTTATATCAGTCCAAACATTTTTACCTATTTTGCACACCACCAAATATAGAACAAGACAACTTGCCTAGGGGCTCTCTATACTGAATATAGAGACAAACTTTGTGAAACATCGTCGAACAAAGCGATCAGAGACGTTAAATACTTTGAGTATCTTTTAAGTTATTAAAAAAGATTTAATCGTGTAGATAATATGTTAACAACAACTAATCTTTTTGTAACGAAACTTTTTATAACAAAATTACTAAGAAATCTATTGTTCACGTTGTTACCGATACATGAACAGGCTTCATAGCTTAACAGCCTTTCTGAATAGTGAAACTATATACCGTTATTTAGGCCCTAATCAATTCCTATAAACAATGAACAGTAACAGACGCAGAGTAGTAAACATTTCGTATCTACAATTAAAGTCTAAGAAGTGTATTCATTTGTTTGCGCTAAATTATCTAGCACGTTTTTGATTGCTTACTAACATCTAATTGCTAAGCATTGGTGGTGCGGTCGTATTCTACTTACATAGTCTATTTAATATATCTTCATTTTTTTTTGTTATTACCGCACTTGTGTATGTATTCAATTTAACTAATTTTAAATTTGAACGACTTTATAAACACAAAGAAAAACCTAAGCTCAGATTAATTTTTGGTGGATCTGCTTTTATTGAATTTGATGAGACAACTTCTTTTAACCGCTAGGCGAACGGTTATAAAAAACACTAATCACGGATATGACCAAGAAATGTATTTGTTTGTACCTATATCCGAATTTAACTCAAAGACGGTTTATCTAATTTGGATTAAATATTATCCACGGAAAGTATCTATATTGTGTTAACTGTTAACCACTTGTAATTGTTTGTAATTTTTTCTTTCGAAATTATAGAATTTGAGTGAAAGTTAACTACAAGTCGAAGAAATCACTTCGTAACAAACGTAAGCGAAAATGCTTGAACACTGTACATCAAATTAATTTTCTGCAGCTCAAAATCCGTTAAGAAATTAATTGTTTATACAAATTTTATGTCCTTCTCCAGGGCCCTTTGTTTTTATGGGATAAGAAGTTTCACTATGTCAAATTTCGTCATATCCTATCTAGATTTTTCACATTGACGTGTATACAATGAAATAGAAATACCGACAAAAATAATACATTTTATTAAGACAAACAATGCGTGAGTGTCGTGTAGCATTCCGTTGGAACGAATTGCTTTGTCTAGTATATTATTATTGATAAACTTGCTATATTATTGAATTACTAACATTTGGAAACAATTAAATGAAACGCAGAGATAACTAATGAATTATAGGAATGCTAGCAAATTTCATAATTAATATATTTTTCTAGTTGTAAAAATAAACATTTTATTGACATCATTCAATTCATCTAATTCATTATAATACGCTACAAAATAGCTGACGCGTATGATGTCTACAAACTACATCTGCGCAGCCATTGAGAACTTACTGGCTATCTGAAACCAATAAGCACGCACCTATGACTGAGCACAACCAATATATATAGTATACGTACCCGTCTATACTATAGAAATATAACGCAATATAGAACACACTAAAAAAAGGGTCGTGACCGAAAAATCTTACATTGTTATTTTTCTAGCCTCCCTCCGTGCAATAAGGAACTTCGATCCAATAATTAACGCAAAAATAAAGCAGATTTTTTTTACTTCTTATGTATAATTGTATATATATGTAAACAAGGACACACAATTACAATTTTCATTTTTTTTAATGTGTAGTAACATTGTGTCTGTTGCAGTTTTATTATATGTACAGATCACACAAGAATGTGATAAAATGGGATAAATATTCAAATAACTTAAATTATACTTCAAATTGGTGGAATCAGGTTGTAAAGTAATTCATGAATGACGCAGCGCGAACTGTAGACAGATGAATGAGTCAGCCCCTTACTCTACTAGTATTTAATGTAACCATTGGAAAATATCTCGCGTCAATATATACTTTAAGTTCATAATGCGTTGTTCTTGAATTGCAGATACAGTACATACAAGTTTATTGTCAAATGCGTGCGCGCCTTATACACGACTACTCAGTTAAGTCAACCGACAGTGTAACATGCGCATTTGTTGTTGACACACGTGTGTCGGGAAATGTAAATTTGCGCTTTTTGTCATTACTAAGTCTTTGGTCACACCAGTGAGATTTTACAGTTAATATCGCGAAATATTCTTTATTTTACTAGTGAAATTTTTATATAATGAGCGTAATTTAATATAATTATCTTTATTAAACTTTCGAGTATTGGATAAAAAAAATAATTGGATTGCTTTGACGAACTGGTAAGTAATTTAATACTAATATCCGCACGGTTAATTAATTTAAAATTTAAATTAATAATTTCGTATATTTTATAATGATTACAACGAGAAATACTTGTTATTTATGCAGTATTTATATAAAATAATTTTATTAAAGTAAATTATGTATGTAAGAGGTAATAATATTGTTTATAGTCTCATCTTAGTTATGAAGAAAATAATTATAGACCAGAGACAAACAATAAAGTATATTAAGATTATTTTTTATTAATGTGATAAAATACACACGTTATATTATGCCAATTATATTTTTTTTTCATCAAAGTAAAAATTTTGAGAGGGTAATTCAACTTTTACTCAGTTTGAATTTTAAAACATTTTGAATTACAAAGTATATATTTTTTATATTACCGTTACTTAACTAGTAACAATGGGGCAGACAAAGGATGCAAGTTTTCTTAAACAAGCAACAATGAGTAACAAACGAGATAAGTCATAAATAACAGGATTTCTGTTAATATTATATTTAGGATGTCCTATGTGTTAAACACCAATAACGTATGCAGGATGTCCCGTACTCAAAGAATTCCTTGAATTATTTATTTTTGAGATATAATCCATCCTATTGCCGCTCGTTAACGTCACCGCTTGCTTTTGAAATACAATGTCGTTATGGTCGATTTCTGCTCTTTTAAAGTTGAATACTTTGCGGAGTATTAGGGATCTATGCGCCCAAGTTGCTTCTCGACAAACTGCAATCGATAATAATAATAATATAATCAAACTATATTTTTGTATTTTTATGCTTAAGTAATGACATTCTAAATGATACTTTTTTAAATCTTGTTTTAATACATATCCTGCTTTGTTTTCCTTAGCTTAATAAATTAGTACCTTAATAAACATACAAATTTCTAAACAAGACAATGGCAGATACGTTATCACGCCTGACAAAAAAATAGAAAAAAAATGTTAACGTAAAGAAATGACGATGATATTCAAGGTAGAACGTCAAAGTCACTATGATATGTGTCATCCCATACATTTTTTTGTTTTTTCCTTACGTTAGCAGTTGTTAAAAGACAATTTGGCTGGGGCGCTGTACGCCGACTACATGGAGACCATACGGTGATAAACCCGTCACAGTGACGTCTGTTTCGGTATGTCACAGGTCGACATTAGCCAGTATATATGCCACTACCGAGAGGCTTATAGTTTTTCATGATAGAAACAAAATCAACAAGACTTTATTGGCGGTCTTCGTTGTTTTTGGATTGTACTGTGAAGTACCTTTTGTATATTATTGGCAGCTGTCTAAGAACGTAGTTTCGCCGATATCAAGTGTGAAGGACTTTATAAACACAATAAAAAGATATAAAGAAGCTACAAACTTAGAACAATTATTTATGGAACACACAAATAATTGCGCTTGCGTGACTCGAACCCACACTGCTACAGCGCGGTGGTTGAAGCGAGGCGACTTCTTTAAGCGCTTGGTCAAATGTAGCAATCTATAAATAAAATAGCTTGTAGTTTAGTCAAACAACTCTTAATTTAAAAAGGGCTAATTTAAAAATGTGCGTGCCGTATACAAGAAACTTATGATAACACTAAATAACTATGCTTTAGTTTTTAATTATGAAAATTTTTACTAGTACATCCAGAGTTTACGGTATATTGAAGAAGTTTATAAAAGTCAAAATATGAAAACTATCAGGGGTCATAGGAGAGGCCATAGGTCACCGGTTTCTTATCTTTGGTTCAAAATCTATAGAACAACTATGTCTTGAGTATGACGTGGACAGTCAGTTTATCGCATTCATAGGCTTGTTTAACCATAAATTATAAACATATAATATTTGTTATTCTTGACATATGTAGTTTTGAAGTCACAATAGTTTAACAGTGGCTCGTGAAGAGAAACATATTTTGAAGTTTTATACTTCTTACTTGTCAACGTTAGACTAGATAGGTTGAAATTATTATTGCCAGCGAAGTGTAGATTTGTAGCTCTAATCTAAAGTTGCTTTGGGTTACAAAGATTAACTTTATAAATTTATATTCCAAGATTCTGAAATTGGAAGAGTTTCATATATTTCAACTATATAGCCTTTTTTAAAATATTTACAATTGATGGGGAACGATATGTCTGTTTCCGAAATGCAAACGTCTTCATCTGGTTTTTAATTTCGTTTATCGCAAAATTTATATTACACTATTACTTTTTATAAACAATAGTTATGGTGGTGGTGGCCGGTACGATTATGGTAGAGTGGATTACACTCACCACCACCACCACCATAGTGACACGCTTAGTAATGACGTGTTACGGATCTGGTTTATAACTAAGAATCAAGCGGGCTGTTATAAATCCGTATTTGATTAAGACTCGACCACAATACTCATGGTAACAATTCCATGACAAATGCTCTCTTTGAGTTACCGTTTCTGTATCCATCAGTATATTACCAGGTTTCGAGAAACTTGTAAGAGAGCAGTGACCAATAATATCTTGGTGGACGCACTTCTTATTGATTTATACAGTTCTTTGTATCTGGTAGAGCTTCCTCACTTTGCCGCACTACTACCTAAAACAAAAGAAAAATCATAATACGCAATATCGATAATATTTGTTCAGTTGTAAAATTATATATTTTTTTGACCCAGTTTCCAGCTGCTTAATAACAACGGAAAGGATACAATAAGTTTTATAACCGTTTAAATTTTGAATTCAATTTTTTTTTTGTTCATGAAATCAAAACAAATCATATTTTATTATTTTGGAAATATAGGTCTTCCGCAATAATTATATCCTATCAAAATGCAATAAATAATCCAGTAAAAGTGAGGAGTTAGTTATTCTCAACTTAATCTTATACATAGAAGTCCATGTATGTTTATGTATGGTGTGGACACCAAATGACTTGACCGATTTTATAGAAGTTTTGCATGTAAAATGAGATTAACCCAAATGGTGATTCTGTTAAGTTTCTAGTGATTGACAGTCCGTTCCCGACCGATAAACAAATTTGTTTTAAATTTGAAGTGAGCCTGCCGGAGGATACTCACAATATTTGACGAGATATTTTCATGTTTCAAATGGTAACTAATTAGGCAAATGAAAAAATATTTACTTCATTGTAAAATTAAATATAATATACCTACTATGTATAGTATAATTAAATAATTATAATTCGAGAAAAGCTGTAAAACCTTGTCCAAAAATTTTGCGTATAATGTTTTAATTAAAAAAAAGTACCAGGTTTACGTTTTGAAATAATGCGAAAGTTATACAAACTCTGTGATATAACTATTTGAATTTGTATGAAAAATTCACGAACATAGGAAGTAGTGTCTGTTTTAAGGATGTATTTGTGTACTTAAGAATTAAGTTTCTATGACTGCTGTACCATAATAATGGCTTTCGGCATTATTATTTTTTTATTTAAGTAAGTTATACTATTATTATTATTATTACCTCACCCAACTCTATTACAAGTACAAGATTTATTGTACAATCTGTACCATCATAGCCTCTTCTAATTACTATTCACGGTTTTAAGTACATACAATAGGTATACAATAATTATATTAACGGTGACACATGACTGGTTGATTTATCACACGCAATTAACGGGAAGAAACGTTCACTTTCTAAGAACTAATCGTTTTAAAAAAATAATTACGTTAATTTGCTAAAATTAACTCGGGGATGAGTCGTTTTCATTCTATAATGGTTCGAGTTTATCTACTTGACGTCATTCCGTGCGACCGATATTATTGAAGCCATTAGCTAATTTCAACAAATGTTACCTACTCAATCAAGTGGTACACGTTTTAGAAATTAAAGCGCTTACGGACAAAATGAGTTATCGCTTGTTTTATTTATATAATACTAACAGTATCCGCGATTATGTTCGTGGGATTTTTTTTTTCAATAAAGTGACTACACTGCACCTGGTGTTAAGCAGAGTACAATTCAATTCAGCGGCGACTAATATTAAAATAAAATTCTGTGCCAGTCTCCTCTGTCATGCTAACCTGGTCAGGTACCTCTTCACACCTACTACACGGCACTAAAAAATATTTAATAAATTTTGCCCGTTTTTGTAACCTTTTTCAATACAGCTTTGCTCCTATTACTGGTAATGTGATGTTAAATAGTGTAAATTCTTCCTCAGTGATTCCTCTATCAAATACAAAATTAATTTTTGAATTCCGACTGCTTATTTCTAGGATTAGCGCGTTCAAACAACACACGTTTCCGCTTTGTAATATTAATATCGATTGTATAGGTATAGCGGTAAACATAAATTATAGGATGATTGGATATCAAAACTGCATTGGACTAGACTGTGACCATGTTACCTTCAGTATAAAATCCGCAGTAGGCGGATCGGTTAGTTTATATCTAGTTATCAATCGAGATGGTAGTGCTTTGTACTCTTGGCTACTAAGAAGTTCAAATCTGTCCCTGATCTCTGGTGATAAAGGGATCTGCTGAGTGTTACCGTGACGTCTCTTTTAATGGGTATGAGTCTTACCACACGGCCCTGTTGAGGACTAAAGATTACGCATTGCAAGAGGAAGCTCCTAAGCGTTTTTTTTCACCTCGTGAACAAAAAATTATTCTGTACTCTACTAAGTCGTATTAAATTGGTATTAAATCATTTTCGAGATTAACCAATGTAAATAAGTTCAGTCGCTGGCAAGATTGCATATCGACAGGGTTGCGGCGACTGGTGATGAGTTGCCTTTTTTCAAGGTGGATTTTTAGAATTACTTACAATTAAGCACAGTGCTGTAACTGTGTCAATGGAAATCAAAAGTGATACATCAGTTTAAATACTACACGAATTTAAGTTTATTAAAAATTTAAATACTACATGAATATATCCAATTGATCATGATTTGAAAACGATTTTGACTGATCATATCGTGTTAGCTTATATATTTATTAGTTCAATTACTTCGCAACCTAAGTTGCAAGTAAGTTGAAAAAGTAAGACATTGCAAAATAATTTATCTAGCAATAGATTTTTTAGAAATAATAATCAAATAAAATCCCTTTACAATAATAAAACAGAATACACAATTACAGGTCCTGTTTAAAATAATTGAACTGTAGTGTTTGTTGAAAACAATAATTGTTGTATTTATGTAAAGAAATTATGCTTTCCACTCATAAACCGCTGAATCGATTATCATGAAATTTGGTATAAAGATAGATTGCACCTCAGAGACGGTGATTGGCTACTGTTTTTCACAAAAAAACTTATTGGAAGTAGGGTAAAGGGTATGAAAGTGTAAATTTGTATGAAAGTTTTAATGGAGTCATCCGATTTGTTTGACAAAATCAATATTAACGTGAGCAAAGCCGCGGGTAAAAGCTAGTCGTTTATAAATAATTTGACTTGGACGCAATAACCAAGTTAAATATGTAATATAAAATGCCATTATTTTAACAAAGTAGGCTAAATAATAGAGTTTACAAAATAAAATAAAATTCGGCACATGTATATATTAAGATCACATTAAAATTTATTTTTTTCATTTTTTTAATGAATTTTGATTTTATGTCGCATCCATAAATATATATAATCCGAAAGTTTTACCCTCCTACCTTCATCCTCTCATTTTTTGTCGCTATTTAATACAACCAAAGTATTCACTAGAAACAAATTTATATGACAAACGTTTGTCGGGTCACCTAGTTGCATCATATTTTTTCTGTATCGTAAATACAACAATACAGGAAAGTGTTTAACATATGCGATTGTAGTACAAACTAAAAGTAACCCACTAAAAGTCGAAGTCGGGGTCCAAGTGAATAAATGGAAATACAATTTTAGGTAAATACACGACAATATAATTTAATATGCGCCAGAACCCTTGTTACGCAAAACCATCTCGCACTTTGTTTTTATTAACTCTTTAGATCTTGAAATGATTTTTATTTATAATTTATAGGCTTGGCGTTATGGCCATAATCCCACATGATCTTAAGTGACGATAAAGCCCAAGTTGGTAGACACGATAAACCTGTGGAGGGACTGGCTCTCAAGTGCAGCACACCTATAAGTATTTGGCGGCAGATTTTCAACTTGAAGGTGGTAGTTAGCCAGGCGGACATTAGAAAAAGCACTACCACCATACATGCTTACTGTATGTTCGTATTTATTCGCTTCTATACGACTTATAAAATAATCACTGTTTGAATTACGTAAATGATATAAAAAATCAAATAGTATGCAGCAAAGAATTCAAGGCTGCGATCTTATGAGATAATATCGTGTGACTAATTACGGCAAATGGCATCTTATTTACGTCGCACGTTTATGATAATAAATGTACGTGTCGTCACGTATATAGAGAAATATAATGATCTTTTAATATATAATTTTCTTTGTATGGTGTAACTCCTGTATTAAATACTAGCTGTGCCTGCGACTTCGATCGCATGAAACTAAACATTATTTAACTAATTTATAGCCTATGTTACTCAGGAATAATATAGCTTTCTAATGATGATAGAACTTTTGAAATCGCTCCAGTCGTTCTTAAGTTTATTCGTTACAAACAAAAATATTAAACTTTCCTCTTCATAATATTTGTATAGAAGGATAGCTCTCAGCCCATATACGTTTCACTATATTTTTACAACACTTCTTGATGTAATATTTTCTTAATATTTTCTTACTAATTAATTTCAAATCTGGTTGAGAGACATCATATTAATACTTCCCCAGACTAGTGTAACTTATCTGTTAGCTGCTTCAGCCGCCAAAAACTCAAGATTTTTTTTACAAGATAATCGTATGAAGCTGAAAGGAAGAATACTGATTCTACAATATATAACCAATTAAGGGGCGTTAAGGAACTTCGTAACCTCACGCGAATCTAGCTGATATTCGAAATAAAAAGATATTCGCAATTATAAACATATCAGATGTAATTGGTTTCAAACAATGATTCTTCAGTTGGTAGAGTGTACGTACGTCGCGTCAATAGACGTGAATTAGAATCCATGCAATGACCCTGTTTTTTATATAGTTAAGGTTTAGCGTTATGATTACAATTTCACCAGA
Source organism: Actias luna (assembly GCA_039707435.1). Classification (NCBI taxonomy): domain Eukaryota; kingdom Metazoa; phylum Arthropoda; class Insecta; order Lepidoptera; family Saturniidae; genus Actias; species Actias luna. The sequence continues at coordinate 5,655,482 of JAZHAC010000002.1, read as the reverse complement.
TGTTAAGTGACGATGTGGCCCAAGAAGGTGGACACGCGAAGTCTAGTGAAAGGACTGGCTCTTAAGTGTAACTGCCGGTACACACCCATAGCAACTAAGCTGATTTTAACTTTAGGATGGTAGTTAGTCAGGTGAGCTTTAGAAAAAGTCCTACCACCTATGTGGTATATATATAGTGGTGCATACTACCCTATACTTTCGGTGGAGGAAGAACTCTTAATGAAACCAAAGCATGGTGAAAGGACTTCTTCTAATACCTGTCTGTCTCGCTATAGGTGTGTTTCGGCAGTTGCACTTTTTTCATTATTTTTGTTAGGGGAAAATTGATTTATAGATTGCAAGTTTTTATGGCTACTTAAGTGACGGTAGTGCGGTAGGTTCGAATCCCATACAAGAAAAAAAATTGTATGATCCATGAAGGTGACTTCAAATCTTTGCAAAGAGCCTGAACGTTCGGTAAAGGAAAACATCGTTGCACAGTAGCTGTGTTCCGGCACCTGCACTTGAGAGCCAGTTCCTCCAATGTTCTTAGCATGTTTTCCGTCTTGTGCCAAATCATTACTTAACATTAGGTGAGATTGTGGCTAAGTGCTAAACTTATAAAGTGCTAGATTTTACTTTCGGTTTCGATCGCGTTAATATTAATTTTATCAAGAAATCAGATGAAGCAAAAAAAAGTTTTATACAAAGTTTATCCCTCTCTATACCCCACTTCCAATAAGGAGTTCGTGAGAAAAAGTAGTCTATCACCGTCTCCAGGTTCCCATCTATCTCTATACAAGAATATTCATCATAATTAGCGGTTCATGCGTGAAATCGTAACAAACAAAGAAATTCACTTTCGCGTTTATAATATTAGTATGAATAAAAAAACATACAAAATCTCATCTTACCTAAGTATTGACTAATATATTAAAATTTAAAAAATACTGCCATGTGTAATAAGGTATTATAAATCTCGGTCACCTGAAACGGATAAAGGACTTGAATTTTCGTATATGGGCGTATGCGGGTTCTTATCGCAACAAGAATAAAACTCGCAAAGCTTTTACCACATATTAACATAAACATAGGTATACAGGATCTTATCATGAAATACACGAGTACTATATTAGTTAGAGGAAAGAAAACGTAGCGTTCCACCTTAGGAATAGATTTGGGATGACTGAGTGATACAAATAACAAAAGCGGAATATTTCATGAGACTGCGTTATTGGCTTAAAACTCATATCATATATACAAAAAATAAAATTGTAATTGAACCAAATATGCACATGCTTTAAAATTATATAGAATTACTAGCTTGTACCCACAACTTCGCTCGCGTTAATAATGATTTTGTCAAACAAATCGGATAAGGCAATAAAAAGTTTCATAAAAAGGTTATCCCTCTTTTACCCCACTTCCAATAAGTATTTCCCGAGAAAAGTAGCCTATCAGCGTCTCCAGGTTTCCATCTATCTCTATGTCACAATTCATCATAATCGATTCAGTGGTTTAGGTTTGAAAGCATAACAAACAAAAAAAACTAACTTTCGCATTTATAATATTAGTAAGGATAATCAAAGTGTAATAAAACAATATAGGGACGATTTTTTTATATCTGTCTGTCTCTGTCCTCTTGTATGCGCACCACTTGCGCAAATGCGCAAATTGCTGGATAGATTTTAATGAAACTTGACACGGAGTCAACTAAAATTAAGGATCTATATATCTTTATAGTATAAAAGATTAATATTTTTCTTGGATTGGATGATATGTTCAAAGTATATACCTCAATCTCTTTGCAACTGATCAATCAATGTTACAACAATGGGCGCGAAGTATTTATGATTAGAAACGTATTTTTTAACATAGATCCCCAAAGTAATCCCAATTTATCTAATAGTAAAAATAGTCACATTAAAAATAATAAAAATTTGAGAGCTAGACAATGTGTGAGAGCTCATCGCTGACAAGCCGTCTTTCAATATTATCGGAAACTGGAAATATCTTGGCTGATTTTAAGACATGATAAACCAAAAGATGTGATAAGCCAGTCACCATGTGTACAGTGGACAGTCAAAAGCTTTTATGGCATCGAAGGTTCAAGCATTTAAAGTACATGGACGCGTTGTATTTGTGGAAGTGCAGTGTAGTGTAGGTGCAGCAGTAGCAATCAATTATACCTATTAGAACGGTATCCTCTCATGTCAGCAAAGTAGACGCATCTTTCAGAGAAATATTGACTTGATTAGGCACAGCAAAGCCCACGAACATCGGAGTTACATGGTGGTAGGGCTTTTCCAAATGCCCGCCTGGCTAGCTACCACCTTCAAGTTGAAAATCTGCCGCCAAATAGCAGTTAGCTAAAATTAAAGAAAATATTACCGTATAACGTATAAACACTATGTCTAATCCGTTTTACTCAAATAATTTTCATCAAACAATTGTGACTGATACACAGATGTAGGAATATTTAAATTTGACAAATGACACGTCATCGCTCTGCTTTACTACGAATGTTTTAATTATTACTAACTATACGTATTAATGATCTCTTCGAATACCTATTTTTCGCAATTAAGAATTATATAAAGTTGAGTCATCGAGGTGGGTCCGCGAAATTGTATTAACAGCTGAATGACTCCGGTGCATTGTGTTAATATTGTGATCATACATATTTTTAATCTTCACCATCATAAAGGATTGTACCATTATAATGTATTAAATAAACATGTGAATATATACATGTGTGTGTCTGTTAGTTTACAAGCTGGAAGTTTTGAAGCGATGATAGCTCAATGGGTAGTATAGTGCGTACGGAACCCGTTTCAACGGACGTGATCACTTTAATGAGCCTCAACTTTCGGTGAAGGAAAATATCGTGATGAGACCATAGCTTGGTGGTTTAGCTTTTTTTAATGCTCATTTGGTTAGTTACTATCCTTTAAATAAAAATATGTCGCCCAATACCTATAGGTGTGTTCTGACCGTTGCATTTGAGAGCCATTATTTCCATTACGTTTTTTGCGTGTCCAACACCTTGTACCACATATCAGGTAAGATTGTAGCCAGAACTCTAAATCTATAGATTATTAAAAAATCATGCGTAAGTAGTGATACTTCTGTGGATTGTAAATTATTTTTAATTCATAAAAATTAAATAAGACTATGTTATATCTGCCAGTTTTGTTTATATACTCATAAATAAGTGATGACACGCCAACTTGCATTACAATGGATTTAGAAAATAGTTAATAATGATAAAAATGTTAACAAACATTTAAATTTTTGTTTGATCAATATCTCTCTTCATTGATGAACGAAACGAAAAAACATGGCATACATATCTAAAGGAATATGTTTTAAATGTATTAGTAACTCAGTTGATTTAAAAGGAGCTAAGTATGACATCGCGTCTTTACGACATTCTCGTGTATTGAAAATGTAAATATAACGATTATTTTTATGTTAACACATACTTTTACCTTCCTTTATTTTATCTTAATTTGTAGGGTATTAGGAGCTACCTCTTAAGCATTACTATTTATTTCGTTTATATTAACCACAATAGGTATAAACTAATACAAGACAACAGAAATAATACTGTCCAAAAACCTAACAAAACCACTTGAAACAAAGTGATAATGTAGGTTAATTGTTGGATAATTACGTACTATGTCAGTAAAAAAAATGTTACATACGTGTGATATGGAAAACACTGCAATTATTGTCATAACATGGTGCCGTTTACTTTGCGCTTGAATGCACTGATCATTGGACGATACGATGAGCATGTTCGATTAGTTTGTCGGTACAATAAATATAGCATAAGATACAGTTATGTTTGCCTTTATATAATACTTGTTTTATAATTCATACTTATACTATAAATATTTTGAAACACTTAAATATTACATTCTTAAACGTATACATGTCAAATGGTAAATATACATAGGAACGCATGTTAACCGGGATTCGTTTAACGCTCGCACATCTAAATACTAGCATCAGGTTCATAATCTGCCGACAAATACCTATCGGTGTTCCGCCATATGTACTTTCAGAGACAATCCCTCCACTAGGCTTAGCATGTCCACCACCTCGGGCCACATCGACACTTAACATCAGATGAGATTGTACATATATGTTGTGTTGTAATAATTTTTACCAGTATTTAACAGGAATATTGCTATTAATCAAGTAGTCAAAATAATAACCCCTAAAATATAAAAGTATCTACAACAAATACATGGTTATTTACTGTTGCCTGATTAGACAATAGCTTTGAAAGTAGATTTTCAACTAAACAAAACTTGCAAGCGGTAAAAAATATCTAGAATTTATTTAACACACTGAACGCCATGGTGGTCACTGTAGACCACCACTATACTTTCCTTAAGGGCCGACGTCGATTCGCGATTTCTGCAAATTTTACACATTATATTTTATTGGCTCATATGATTCAAAATAGTAAATACTCCCGATCTGAATAATATTTTTTTATTAACTTAATAACTGCTGTCACTCACCGATCATTCTTCACACCGATTCAGCATCTATATAGGTGCCGCGGGGGTCAAAGCGCGCCAGCCACATCCCCACGCCTTTTTGTATCTAATTTATTATTATTATATTTATCGAATTTTGTAAACCTTCTTTTATTTTAAAACCACATTTTTTTGTATACTTAGCCAAAAAATCGTGTAGGTCGTTTTTTATACTTAGTGTCGAAACGAGCTGGTATGCGTAAACTGTTCCCTAGGGCCGCGCTGGGCACGGTCAATATACTTTTGTATTGACACTGTATTTTCCAGCGAGAAAATTAAGTTCAAACACAAGCCCGTCGCGCGGTCACCGGTGAGCCCCATGGCCTGAACGGGTAGTACTGCGGTCGCTCACTGGTGAGTCCTACGGCCGAAATGGAACAACCACTAAATTTGACTCGGCGTTTAACACGGTGATAATACCAACTTGATTCGATCCTACAGAGACACTATATTAACGTTGTAAATATTTGAAAAAAGAACGACAAACTGGATACATGCTATTTACTTAACGGAAATGAATTTGTTCTGATATTTCAATTGCCCCTTTTTAATATTTACTTACCATCATATTATTGTATAGAACGTGATCTTCAAAGAAGTTATTGTGAAAACATGTAAATGACTACATATTCACATACTGAGAAAAAGACTTACGTTAAATTCAATTCGTCATTACTCGGAAGTAAAGTCATAATAAATATTACTTTGTAAAAAAACTGAACATAATTTTGTTGCTTTGTAATTGAACGAGGTATGTAACATTAATAATGGCTCAGTAGGTAGTGTGTACAGACGCTTCGTCAATTGACGTGAGTCTGGATCTCTGCAATGAGCTTGAGCATTCGACGAAAACATCGTGATGACATTATAGTATGGTAGTAGGGCTTTATGTAATGCCCGCCTGGCTATCTACCATCCTGGTGTCTGATAATCTGCTACCAAATACCTATAGGTGTGTTCCAGCTGTTGCACTAGAGAGTCAGTTTCTCCGATAGGCTTAGCATGTCCACTTTCTTGGGGCACAGCGTCTCTTAAAACCGTGTAAAATAATGACTTTAACGCTTAAAACATTATGAACTATATAAAAAAATGGAATTTATTTTTTATGGGAACGGTTTTCTTAAATTGGACTTCTTATTCGATGGCTCTTTTTATACCAGATTTTTTCAGACACCGTGTACTAGAATACACCCTGTGTTATTATAACTAATGCCCCAAAACCTCTACCAAATTTGAAAACTATACGTAAAATATCATACGTTCCCAGGAAATACCATATAGGTAAATATAATCAGTCAGTGTGCGATACTTTAACTACGAAAGGTGTTGACTTAAAAAAAGTTAATTTTTATTCAGCATTGTCGGGTCATGGACCTAGTAGAACAAATACAAATTTAAATTTTATACTATCTTTGCGAGAAAAAGTGTCTCGACTAACAAATAAAGAGATAACAAACTGATCTTATAAGGTTCTATTTTTCCCTTCGGGGTTAAAAATCTTTAAAAAACCTTTAAACCTTTTCGTGTTTGCACATCGCTCATCAGACTGACGTGAAACTTTTTATTATTAAGTCCCACCGGCCTTGGTCCGCACTCTTTTAGAGAGAACACAAACGACAAATAGTACATATAAAGTACAAAATACATTATACTCATAATCTAATACTAGTATTGTCGCCCAGTGGTGATAAAGGCTAGTAATGCGCAGACGTATAGCAGATTCAATCTTCTAACACGATTAACTTTGTGTGAAGAACATGTAATTTGTCTAAATATGTACAGTAAATCTTTACTTGCCATAATATTACCTTTGATTATGGACTTGAATATCTGTTTGCGAAATAGTTATTATTATTAAAGAGTTATTACCAGGTATTATTATCATTATAATTATTGTATTCTACAATTATTGCAAACACTTGATTGATGGCTTAAAATTTAATGCTTTTACCGAATAACAAATGGCCCGCATGTCGTTTTAACAAATGACTGGTTTTCACGTAGATAATATTGTGTTTAATTTTTGGTTGATTCTAAGGAAGAACCTAGGCTAAAAGTCGTAATACTTATCATTAGAATTCAAAACTAATTAAAATGTACAGTAGCAGAAAATAAAGGACAGTTCCCTCTCGACTCGTAAATTCCGCAAAATATCAAAAATTATTTTGACATGATGGTTATTAGGTTGTAATCAGTTAATAGTAATTAGCCATTTGAGGTTAAAAGCGTATAACTTTAAATAAAATATTCCTTAATTATATCTTACATACACCCCGTATCTAATGTTAATAGAAGCTTGGCGATAGATTTACAACCTGAATGTAAATCATCATATTTATGAGGTAATAAGCAGTACAACTGTAGGGTTAATGTACTTGGCTAACGCACTCATTGAATAGTAACGGTTTATTGTTTAGGAAATCCATATCTGTGTTAAACCGCACTTACGTAAGGAATATTGATGAATATTACAATCGAATGTTGCAATCTAAAAAAAGAACGTATAATGAACCCGTATTTTAAGTAGTCCTTCGTTATAATATCATAAAAACATCGTAAATGCCAATAAACTTAAAAATGATTTTTATTGTAACCTCTTCAAAATTATGTTTGCTAATTAGAAACAGTATGTGAATAGTCACTATTTTGATAGACCAGTGATGAATTATGAACAACAAGTAATATGCATTTATAAAGATATCGTAAACACTTTTTAATTAGAAATCAAAAACTCTCTTCTCTAAAAAATGATATTGTCGCTTGGTATATTTTTCCTGAAAAGGCTCGATATGTATAAATACTGCAGTACTTCTTTTCCTGAGTTTGTTGAACGATTTTCTGTCTTTTTTTTCGGCAGGTTTTGATAACCTTAGTGTTACAAAAAAAAAAAAAAATTGGATGCTAATTTTCCCAATTTAAATAGTTTGCACATTTTTTCCAATAATCATCACGGTCGAATTTCGTCCTTTGATTTTCATTTATAGCTGAAGTGAAAACTTTGTACCCCTATTTAATTATACTGCGTGCATAGAGAACTGTAAGATTAGGTATAATTGTGTTTTCTACATGAAGAAGAAGAAGTACAGGAAACAGAATTATACATTAAAAATGCATAGAATAAATTAAACATACATCTGTCGATATCCCATAATCCAGTCGGGTATATTTCCTATCCATCCCACTGCAATACTGAATATTCATAGGTTGATTCCAAAGCGCGTAATGGGCGACATGTAATATTTCGGAAAAAATTAATTAAATACATAAATAAAGTAAACAACATTTTATCCATCTTATTGATTCTTTTCTTTAAATGAATTAATTAATTTTAATTTGACTGGTTTCTATATATTTCGGCAAAACTTATAGCTCAATCATTAAATGCATAAATTCATGTTAACTCGTTAATATACAAAATAATTGTGGTTATATACGTAACAAACAAGAGTGGACCGCAATGATGTATTATTGCGTCATACAATTTCCTATTACCACTATGTTTCGCTGTCATGTGGTTAGGAGCATATATATTATTGTAATACATTTGCTACATAATGTAATAGAACGATTTAGTTTATGTTCTGATGAAGATAGTAAGATTAATCAGATAAGCGCTTGGAAATGGAGTTCACTTTTCATCAAGTAACTCAAATACTTGTTAAGGGCAATGTTTAACAAAATTAAATTCACTATGGATTATGTAGACTAGCTGACGCGGCAAACCTCGTATCGCCTAACAGTTAATAAATATGGTGTTAAGTTTAAGCTAAACCGAATTTAGGATTTTATTTATGTAATAAAATGAATACTAAAAATTATTTCACTTTTCTGGATGGAGATGAATCCAAGAAATTTAAGATCATTAAATCTGTTTAGATGTTCTTAAGTTTTAAATGGTGAAACTAACCCGACTTTGTTTTATTACCTACATATATTAATAATTGCACGCCTCACAAGCGAAGCGTTGAGGTGGGTACTACTGTCACTTCACGCAAAAAACAGATTATTCAAACTTAAAATGTCTGTAACATATATTGTAAAAATGTATACACACTTATATCAAGAAAAACCTTAATTTTTAAAACTCATGATATTTTTGATGCAATTTTTGTTATTTAAACTAGTTAAAAACTGTTTAAAAAGGTTCAGTATCGGACGTCCGTGTGTATGTATGTGCGGATCCTGTATGTTATCACGATAGCGACCGAAATACTTTACTAAGCGAGTCTTTTTTTTCTTACGTTTCCGTATAATTAAGAAGAATTAAGAAGGGTTCTAACTCTATTACTTTTCACTGTTTGATTCGATGTGGTTTAATTGTTATTAAACAAACAACAAAAACTGAGATTATGAGGCTTGCACTTTTGGATTTTTCAAACTATTTTTATTTTTCAGTTATTTATATAGGTATTTTACTATTCTAGGCAGAGAAGAATCCAACTATTTAGAGATCATTAACATCGGACCAGCCGTTCTTGAGTTATAAATGGTGTAAATAATCCGACTTTATTTTATGTATATAGATAAAGAACGAAATAATTATTGATATGTCAATAATTATTATCAACAAATCGATTTGCATAACTTGATTCGTCAGATACATTAAATCTACACTCAGGTCGCACTATTCAACAAACTCAAATTATTGAAATATTTTGAATGTTTAAAAAACTGTCCGAATCGTTGAATAATTAAAACTAATGAAGTTCGAATTCGAATACTAACCGCAGATGTCTAAATTCAATTAGTAAGTATATAGCCATATAAGTCTGTACATCAGAACTGTAACTCTATATCTTATTATACCATTTTATTAGCTGACATCAAAAGGAGAAGGTTCTTAATTCGTATGTGTATTTATTGTTTATTACTTTAAGACTCCGTGATTGGTAAACCGATTTGGAAAGTTATTTTTATTTTTTATTAGAAAGAGAATATTATCTAGGTTGATCCATTTTAATTGCATTAGTATTTGATCTAGATAATATACAAAAATTGATCGAACTGCTAAAAATCTAATGAGACATGCACAGTCATTGAGATTTTGATATTTATGATAATCAGGCGCGGATCCAAAAGAATGTAGCCACCGCCACCTGAAAATCGGTCAAGTGCGAGTAGGCGTATAAACTTGATCATGATCGATAGTGCATTCCTAGAAAACAGATATTTACATATTATATGGACACGGGCAAAGTTCAGGGGTAAACACTAACTATGAAAATGCAACATCATAAGTCTTTTAGGGCTGTAGGCTTGCCCATCGTAACCATAAAGGTAGCTCCGCGTTCGATGACAATCCAAAACTTTTGAAACTATGGTGAATAACGTTCGGAAGTAACTAAGACTACGAAGGCTCAACAGAACTGCACTTAGTGCATGTTTTTAGAGTATTTTTGAAGTCAGTTTTGTTTTTCGTTAAATTTATTATTTACTTTCCTAATAAGCAAATAAAAGAATATGATGGCCTGTAAATCTCTTGGCAGCTGTATTATGTACACCGGGAGATCCCGATATGGGGCACAGTCAAAAGAAAATCTCTATGCTGAATCTATGCTCATGGGTATGGACGCGACACAGTTCAGTAGAGATTCTTACCATCCTTCTTGGTGGCTTGTTATTCATTGCAACACCGCATTACATGGTATACAGTACTCCCAATAATCGTATCTCACTGTACTGTCCCATATCTTTCTTTTTTAAATCATTATAAACCTAAACACAGCAACGCATAATTAACTATATCAAGAATGTAACCTTTTTTTTAATACTTACATTTGTTATCACAATATTATTAAGTTGCAAGAAAAGCTATCGATGCTCAAACATTCGATGTATATAGCCCACATTGCTCTGTATCGGCCCCTCGACAGATATCAATTAGGCTTAATTGTCGATTACATCTTCAAAAGGGAACTAACATACTTTGAACCAGGAATGAAGACGGAATGAGATCTAATACGTTTGAACTTAAAGTTGTGATAATTGACTTGATCAATGGTTAGAATGAGCACGCGCAATATGTATACAAGACGATTGGTTGCGAAGTTTTGTTGCATCCTTTGTACTCATTATTTATTTTTAAATTATGCGTAGAACACTAAAGTGCAGCCTTACAATAAATTAGCAACACGAATTAATTAAGTATTAATAAAAAAATATGAGGATGCAATTTTACACACCGCGAATTAATTTCTAACTGGGCCACGCTTATATAAGTTTAAATATATAATTCATACTAGCCGTATCTGCGACTTCATCCGCAAGAAATAAAAGTTATTAAATAATCCTTGTAACTTTTTTAATTCAGATTTGCTCCTATTGGTGGTAGCGTGATGTTAAATGACCGAAAGATTTCCTTAATGACTGCTCTATCAAATTCAAAAAGATCTTTTGAAATCAAACTCGTAGTTTCTAAGATTAGCGCGTCCAAACGAACAAACAAACTTCTCCATATTACAATATTAATAAAGATTACACATATATACATATGGATATCTAATATCCAGACATGCAAATTAGAACTACGCTAACCATGATGGTAGGTAGTTGAATAGCTACCTCAAGTTGAAAATCTGTCGTCAAGCACTTGTAGATCGAATTAGACAGCTGTATTTGATAGTGAGTTCTTCATTATTTTGTTTAGCTTCTTGAGTCACAATGTTAATTAGCATCATGCGAGATTGTGCCAAAAGTTAAACCTGTAAAAAATAATAAAGCTATTAAGTCAGTAGTGATCGGGCATCGAACATGCGATAGGTACATGAATATATACAATTAACGCGATACGTTATATGAATTGTTTTGTTCAAGGTATTTGTGTATACATATTCAAGTTAAGAAGTTTCTCCAAGGTAATAGTTTTTGTCTAGCAAATAAGACAGAGACAAATATATGTTTCATTAATATGAACAAAAGCTCAGCAAGTAATTTAGACTAACATAAATCCACTTGAAATAAATGAATGCCTTCACGACATTTATACCTAAGAGTTTTATATCATAAACCGTTATTGTATAAAAGTAGAAATCGAAAGTATCATAATTGCTGATTAGCTGTTATTAATAAAGAATCAAAATATTATTCAGCCAGATCTCTTATGAATTTTCATATAATTAACAGCTCAAGTTTAGTTGGTTAATTATATTATATTAGACACTTCACAAGCGAAACTGTAGCATAAATATTAAAGTGTTTATAATTAAATATAATTTTCTAATCCACTTTCTATGCATTTACGGCCCGTTGATCATGTTTAAGTATCCCATTTGACGTTTAATCAAGACAAACCTATGAAGTACTGGAATATTAATGAATACTGTTTTTATAGATGTTATATTATTGTTTTCTATAATAATTCTGAACATTCTTTAATAGGATTTTAAGCTTGATTTTATTTAATATCGGATATAAAAGTCTTTAACCTCATACTGTTATAATATAAAAAAAATTAAATTCAAGTTTCTAGGCTAACGCAATAAAGAGATACGGCCCTATCTAAAAAAGATTTACTGACGTATTATTAAATCTAAACCTTACATCCTATAATATACAGCCTTAAAGCTTCGTAAAAAAAACCACATTTCGACTTAACTAATTGAATAAATCCTAAAATAATATATTCAAATTTAATATATTTCTACATTATATGTGGAATTTATTTATACGTGGAGCAGTTATATTTGCTTACTAACTGTGCTTGAGATTACTAACTAGCTAGGCAGATTTCACAAAATGCCTACCAAATTGTCATAGTGTCAATGTAAAAAAAAATCACCGAAGGGCCAGGACCATTAAAGAACTTCAAATGCTATATCAAGGATTCGGAATTAATGAACCATGACTTCATATAAAAACCTAATTATTAAATTAAATTCATTAATTATATTAATTATTTCATTGTTCACTGTCTAGGATTAAATAATACAAAAGTTATTTTTGTAATTGCTGCGACTAAAGTTAAGTGTATTATACAGTAGTAGTAGTAGTGTATTATAGTAACAGATAAATTGTTAATATCAATTAAAACAGATTCTGTTATGCTTATTGAAGGTCTGATATTCGAATAATTGTATGAAACACCATTGATTGATCGAGTTCCTAACCAATTGTACAATGGAAGTCCAAAGTTCGTTGATCCGTACTAATGTCACGCTCATAGACATCTGTTATACATACGCTGTTTGATAAGTTACTATGGGACTATTATGAGTTTCTTCTTTTGTCGTACCGTCATGGACAAAGGATGTTTTATTATACAGCATGTTTGTGCTTAAGATATAACTTGATGTTATGTAAAACATTTCCGGTTATTAACATCTTTTATTATTATTCAATTTAAATATTTACATATTAACATTAGATAAGCTGTACTTTGACTACACAGAGGGCTTAGTGGTTAATAATGGTCAGAAGGCAACTGTCCTTCCTGCAAAAGTTGTCAAAGTAGTGTGGGTTCGAGTCGTGCACATGTCAATTATTTGTGAGACCTACAAATAATTGTTGTAAGTTTGGTTGTTACTTTGTGTTCGTTAATTATGTCAAGTCATTTTCATGTAAAATTGTCGAAATTCTCTACATAAGTAGATGACATAATAAAAAATAATAATAGTAAGCAGTACTGGAGTGTCGACATTAAGTGACGATTGTGACCCAATGTAGTGGACACGCTAACAATATGACGGATACGCTAAGCCAAATGGAAGTACTATCTCTTGATGCAACTGTAAGAACAGACCCATATAGGTATTTGGTGACAGGTTTTTAACTTGAGGCTGATAGTTAGTCTGGCGGGTATGAGAAAATACCCTACCACCATACTATGTTACCATGGTGGTCGAGATCCAGTCATAGTCGTTGCATCTGCTTACCTTAGTCTCTTTTCTGTTTACTAATTTAACTTGAACATAACATTTTACGGAAGAAATTCTTATATAGCTTAGAGGAGCACTGGAAAAGGATTCTTTGAAATTCTTTCCAGTAGAAAATTCCAGGAGGCATTAGCAAAAACATTATAAAAATAAATGGAAAATAAAATTTATTTTTAACTCGTTTCTTTTAAAATTTACTCCAATGTTTCATTAATAAACAACGAAACCTGATTATCTGAATTAATATTGAAACGTCGTCAAATTAGCAAAGTATAACGTAAAAAAAATTTAATACTCAAGTATTTTTTTCAACTAAATTGTTCTCAAATTTGATGTAGATAACTAAGTACCTAAATTAAAGAAATACCCAGGAGTAAAAACTACTCGTTTGAAAACTGTTCGACTGTTGTAATTTCTAACAAAATAATACGTTTAACATCGTTAACTGAAGTTTAAACGAATATAACTGAAAGTCGAATCTGATTACTTATATTGCTCACTGAGTTGTACAGTGAAATCCTCTGAGAAATTTCATATATCCTACGAATTAATCTCATACATAGGTTTCTGTTAACATGACCGATGCTTAATTAGAATTCACATCTCTATTCACATGGGCATACTATACATATATGTATAATTTAGACTAATTGTTAGGAAATACCGTTATTAGGAATATATTTATAACATGGTAATTTTAATTAGTCAATACTTTCTTTACACATACAACTTCTGCGTCCAGTATATGCGATAACTACTTCGTTTTACAGTCTTTATCAGGCTTAAACTTTTTATATATTTTATACGTCTCCTCCGTGTCATATTTTGGCTCGAACTTTAACTTAGAAAAAATGAAAAGTATTCAGGAAAATAAAATACTATTTAAAATTTTTTTTTTTTATAAAATACTATTTATAATCTATTATTATTGTAATGATAGTGTCATTCTACTTATGTCTGCAAACTTGTATTGTTTTTATAGTTTTAGTTGATAAAGGTCAAAATCTTGACAAAACTAGCTGGTCCAACAAACATTGATTTACCCCTTTCGGTTCTTGAAAACTAGACTATAGTGCCATTTCTGAAATGAAAAACACTTCTATATAAATATTTATTTTTATTTAATCATATAAACATGTAAAAAAGGACTGTTCACTAACTTTCCCTTTTTTTATCGTGGGGAAATGCATTTACGCATGCCCTTCCCATCCAGGGTGGATTAGGAAGGTTACGGGAGACCGGCCGGGCCTGATGGTAAGCCCGATCCCGCCCAGGCAGCCTGCTGAGCTGCCCTCTCAGACGTCCGAACTGGGACATGGAGAGGCGGTTAACTAACTTTCGCTTGCGTTTGTTAAACAATTCTTCTTTAGTAGCAATTGGCAAGCTTTAGTGTCATTAATAAAAGAAAAGAATCTGTTTCATCCACATTTTTCTGAAATTTTCAGTAATTATTATGAACGGATTTCTACTACTGGGCGAAAACTATAAATTATTTTTATAAATAAAATAGTTAATGTACTGAATGGGTTACCGCAAAGGGATTTGTGAATGATACAGCCGTCGCGAAAACTACGAGCCACTTAAGCTGCAAAGGGAATTGCCTCGTTAATATGATTGTATCATGGTGTATGTTCTGGAGAGTTATTTGACCTTATCTCGTTATCATTCTTCCACTACAGAACCACGTGGATCGGTCTACCGCTTAACAAGTTTATCGGGACTTATAGATAGAATATTTTCAGGCACCATTTTAATTTTTGTTTTATTTTTTATATACTTTTTTTATATTAATTTATACATTCAAAATCTCACTTGTTGTTAAATGACGATGTACCCCAAAATTAACACGCTAAGCCTAATAAAGGGACTGGCTTGCAAGTGCATACCTATAGGAATTTGGCGGCAAATTTTCAACTTCAGGGTGGTAGCTAACTAAGTAAGAATAATCCATTATCCACCATTTTCATTTCCAACAATAATTTTGCAACCAACATATTTCTTACTTTCCATAATATTGAATTCTTCCCACGAGGTATTTCTTAGAACGATATAAATATAGTACAGTACAGTAGGAAATTGTTTATAGCGATAATTGTTAATGAAATTTTTCACAGACGGTAACCATTATTTTTATTTTATACTTTAAGATATAAATAGGTTATGTACAAGTCGTTTAAACAAATTAGTATAAACAGGAACCGAAAGCTAATACAAAATTATTCATGTGTAAAAAATATGTATATATACATAACATGTGTACAGACATAAGATAAGTAAATTAACCTTTATCCATTTAATTAGGTCCCAAGAGGCGTGATACAGGTAAACCTATAACAGGATATTTAAATAAGCTTGTCCGTCCGTCACGGTTCAGGTACCTATAGCGTTGCGAATATTAATGTGTCGCCACGTGTGTTGACTCACCATATTAGGAATAAGGTACCTGCCTAGACCTTATTTCTAGACGTCTGCAGTAACCTCGTCGGGTGATGTTAGGTTTTGTATTTCTAAACCACAAAACCTTATATAACTAGATAGTTACGTAGGATAGGACGTAGATACGTCCATTCAACTTTTGATATATTTATTTTGTTTCGTTATTTTCGCTAAAATTTCGTTAAAAAGCAAAGGTGCTGTGACCATGCAGCCAAATCAAATATTATTTCATAATAAATAGGTTAGCGCTTCAACGAAATGGTGAGTCTCTTGTGAAAACTGTCCAGGGAGATTTTGTGGCAACCAATATATAATGTCCCGAATCATTATACACAGATCACTTTACTTGTGAGTAGTAGCCAAAATATATTACGTTAAGTATCACAAATGTTATACAATCTAGGTCAGAATAACTAAGTAAATTAATAAAGATCACAACAGAACAGATCAAGATACCGTCAAAACTTATTGTTAAGTTAATTAATTTCATTATTAATTAAATTTTTAAAATGTTATAGCTAAGGTTTACCGTTACGACCATAATCTCACCTGATCTTAAGTGACGGGCAGAGTGGCAGATTATCAACTTTCGGGTGGTTGCTAGCCAGGCGGGATTAAAAAAGCACTACCATCATGCTATGATTTTCTCACGATGTTTTCCTTCACCCAAAGCTCAAGTTCATTGTAGGTGGATTCAAACTCACTTCCGTTGACGCGAAGTCCGTACACTCTACCACTGAGCTATCATCGCTTCAAAGATTTTTAATGTACAATCGTAAAGGTTTCGTCGTAGGTATTTTAATATACCGGAGAGTATGGGTAGTATAAACTCAAACACAGTCGAGATGAGATCGAAATCGACAATTCATAGCCTAATAGCCAAGTGATAATTAAAAGAGACTCATAGGAATATATTTTTAACTATACGTATGGTGCTTACGACTCACTCGTATAGAAATCTATATTCACTTACCCTAGAACGAGATACGCCTAAACGTGTCGTATTGGCGATTGTTACACTTGATTTTAGTAGTCATGATACAGTCGAACGCAATACACTAAAACCACTACACAAAAAAAAATTATCACCAAAATATAACATATTTTTAAATTCCGATTGTCTTGTGTAACTTTACTGCAAACGGCATTGCAAAAGATTGTACTTTGCAATTGCGGAAATGTTTATTGCGTAAATTTGTTAATGACCAACGCTATGACCGTCAGCCGATACAGATAGCAATTAATTGTCTAAAATATATATTATATTTAGTTTTTTTTACAACGTATATAATATTTCTATCTACATTTAACATGACATTACCTTTTATTGACTACATATTCGTAGGAATATAACATTAGAATCTATCAAACCGGGGTAGTGCTAGTTTGGTTAGTGAATGTAATCCAATCATTTGAGTGTGATTGATGGGCAAACTTACACATAAATATGCTTTCGCATTTAAAATATTTTGGCAACCGAGCCTTACTCGATGTTTGCGAAAACCTATGTAAGAATATTCAGAAGGTAAAACTTTGTCTAAATATACATTTTGTCCTAATACATGCGTATGTATACATATATGACAATCACTCACTCAATTGTCTTACATATTTGATAATCAAATGTAACATTGTTTTGCTGCCTAAAAATTCTGTAATGCCGTAATTTTGATTTTCTCTTTATATATTAGAAAAAAAACATTGCTTTCGATAATTTTACTATCAAAATCATATGCAAATATGAAGTAAACAAAATATTTTCATCAAGAGTCGTATATTATTAAAAATATTTTCGCTTTAAAACTAGTTGCTTAAAACTTACTTTAAAACTAGTGCAACTCTTTATTTGTAGTACTTATGTCAATAAGAAACAGTTTCGGTTTATCGATTGTGATAAAAGTGTGATGAACTAAATACATTGAGATAGCATACCCGTATTTTTATAAATATAAGCTTAAACAGTCTATCTAAAGGTTTTTTAAAATCATATTTTTTCTTTTGGTCCCCGCCGACTTGACCAAACGATAATATAGTACCTACGTAATCCACATTTAGACTTTAAATTAATAATGGTTCAGGTGAAATGGAAAGGAATGGAAAGGATGGTTCAAGAAGGGAAAGGAAGAGGAAGGGAAAAAAAGGATGGATAAATTGTGTGAAGAATGAGATAAAAGACAAAGGAGTGAATGAAGAGATGGTGGTTGATAGAGATTTGTGGAACGACTTGAGAATATAACAAGAAAATTATGATTGTGATTAATATCAGATATGATTCTACATAAATGGTTAACCTGTAAAATTGAATATGTCTTTCTAAAAAATAAATCTATCGGCAAGGATTAAAATTTGATAATATGTTCAACCTTTCAAGCTCATTGAAGTAATTCTCGTTTATATTCCAATACACCGAGCCGCTTAGATATTTTTATTCCAACACGTGATATCTCAATAAAGCTAAATTTATGTTTAATTTTAGCAAATATATAAACTATCGATACCGATGTATGAAGATAAAATTAATAAGAATTGAAACTTAAAGAGACTTAAAATAAACAAAATGAAATGAATGAATTAGCGTCTACTAATATACAGACGATTATGTAGTTGACAAGTTATGTTATCGGGTCAAAGTAAACTACGTCTTTGACCCGATTATAACGTGGTTCTTATAAACCGCAAATATTATTACATACACGATACAATGATCGTTTGCACTAGGGATGAGTTCCGAGATAAGAAAACAATTTTTATATATATTATTATTTTATGTGTCGAAATCTTTTCGTTTTCGTTTTGTTATAATAAAAAAAGAAAGAATTAATTTCATTGTAGATCATTTATAAAGTTTTTTTTCTAGGAAAATTAATGTTTATTTTTGCTAAGTTAATGTCATTTTTAGTTATACTTTTAATAACAAACGATTATGAAGCGATGATAGATCATTAGTAGTGTGTACGGACGCCGCGTCAAGTGGTGTGAATTCTAATCCCTGCAATGAGCTTCAGGTTTCGGTGAAGGAAAACATCGTGATGATACCATAGCATGGTGGTAAGACTCTTTCTAATACCCGCCTGGCTAGCTACCATCCTCAAGTTTAAATCTGCCGCCAAATACCTGTAGGTGTGTTCCAGCTGTTGCACTCGAGAGTCAGTCCCTCCAGAGGTTTAACGCATTCACCACTTCGGCCACATCGTCTATTAACATCAGGTGAGATTGTAACCATAATGTTATGGCTAACATATAAACTATAAAAAACAGACAAGCTAGCAAAATGTAATACTTTAAAAACTACACAACATAATTCAATTATTCACACGTAATATAAAAAATAACAATTGAAATGAAATAACGTTAATATATAGAAATTAATTTAGCATCTGCCCACTGTTTTAGTTAACAAAATTCAAACTTTATATATCTTAGAATTTTGTTACTATATTTAATATTATATAAGTATTTAAACTTAGACAGTGGACACATGCAAAATTTATTTAAATCAACTAAACTGTACCACTATTTTTTATTAATGCTTTACACTATACATACTTTATAACCAGTAATATTTATTATGTACATAATCATAAAATATATACAATAAAAAAGTCACAGCACTAGTTGACTTACATTCCCGATAACTTATGTCAATTTAAGGATAATCTTAAACACACAAGAGTTAGTAGAAATTATACATAAGTTATTCGGCGAATTTGCATTTACATAAAGTGTTTTGCTGATTACTCATCGATTGTTACAGAACTTAAAATATTTAGGTGTTTTAAAAACCGACTCTTGTATCTTGAGAATGCAACGTGGTAAAAATGTGAGTCATTGCAATGTTTCCTTGTTGTGATATCTTAAGGTATCAGTACAAAATCTGTTTCAATTTCAATGACATTATTCAAATCTTAGTTATTTATGTATTATTATTATTTTTAACTCTATTAGTGAATTTGTAGGTGTGTATATATGTATGTTCGTGTAACTTTTTTTATAAATTCCGTGACATTGTTTATTATATGAATACATTTACCGTTAAAATAGGTTGTTTGATTTTTATTAAATTTTGCACAAGAGAAGTTTTTATTACTCCTTAATCGATATCTAATAAATACTGTTCATTATAAATACTAATAAAACACATCGGAATTCTTAAAAAAAAACAATATGTTCATGAAATTTATATTATAACTAATTTTTAAACTATTTTAATGGTTTTTTTAAATATCATGTAGGTATTATCATACTACAATGTAATAGTCAAAATAATTATACATTAGTAAATAATACATTTAATTTCAATACTACACCACCAATCACTACACCAAATAGGTATAATATCAAATTGTTTGTCTTTAGAGAAAGATATTACTGAACCTGACTGTAAATCAAGGCTATGGTATCGTTATCCCTTTTGGTAGGAGCTACATAGTAATGGTAATTTAATGTGCAAAAATTGCAGGTACCCGCATCCGCTTGTAATATTTAAAAAAATATATGCAGTAGCAAAATGAAAGCTTCTAATTTTGCCATTCAGTACCTATAGAAGTAAAGTGTCTATCGATGATTTTAACATCTGTCTATGTAAGTAACTTTGCAATGTAATCTTTAAAGCAGTAACAAGTTATTAGCTTCTTTTTTCATTATGTCTACGAAGTTTTCTGCCAACATAAAATTCATGTTGTTAGATATTATTTACAATTCACTTACACACCAAAATACCGTCAAATTCTGATTGCCCTATTTATAGCAACGAATATTATAAGTTTATTATGAATTTAATGTAATTAAAACATCATTTGCATTAGTGATCAACCCCTGTATCATGTGGGACCTTATAAACATACAATTAACGGACATAAAGTAACATCCAAACTCAGAAAATTAATTTTCGCTTCACACGAATTTGAAGTGATGATAGCTCAGTTGGTAGTTTATTCGCATGCCGCATCAAGAGACGTTTGTTCGAATCGACCTACAATGAGCTTGACTTTTCGGACAAGAAAAACATCGTGATGAAACTATAGCATAGTGATAGGGCATTTTATAATGCCCGCCTGGATAGCTACCACCCTCAAGTTGAAAATGTATAACCAAATACCTTTAGGTGTGTTCCGGCATTTGCACTTGAGAGCTAGTTCCTCCACTAGGTTTAACGTGTCCACCATATTGAGCCACATCATCACTTAACATGAGGTGAGATTGTGTCCATAACGTTTAACCTCAACTATAAAAAAACACTAATAATTATTTCCCACGACACAGCACTATGGTTGGCCGCCTAAATCGTTAGATTAACCGTACAATATAAGAAGTGCGAAAATTACCCTCGTCACTGGCAACACGGGGGTTGGAGTGTTGAAGCGGTGTGTTTTAGAGGGTATTTGACGGCGTTAACCACCCGACGAGTCTTACCACATGTTAATAATTATATAAAATAAGTATGGACATATAACTCGACATTAATGCCTTATTGTAATTGTGTAGTTTAGTAATTTTATTATACAGTACCTAGATGACCGACTTAGGTCGGTATTTATTATTTTTATGAATTTAGATACGAATCACACATTTTACTATTTTACATACGTATGAACTCACGAATGTTATCAATCATTCGCTTATAAAAACTCAATTTTACGATAAATACAACTCAAAAGCAATAATCTATCTATAACAAAATTTTATCGAAATTGTTAGAGGCTTTTCCGAGATTCGTGAAATTTGTATACATATGTATACAAGAATCACTTAGTTAATGTTAGATGTTGTATACAATAAAAAATAAAATAGCGCCGTCACAATTTTTTAACCTATACTTTTTTACATTCATTGTCATAGCCCCGGTCTCAGACTCAAATTAAATAGACACCCTAACATCACACACCTCTCGTGACCTGCCCAGGCATTGCGATTGCACATTGCAAGAGTAAATCCGTAAAAAGGTGTCACGGTAACAAAAAAAGGGCCAAGCGTGCAGTCAGTTTAAATAAGAATAACTACATGACAAGTAAAGAGCCCGTCAAACGACTAACCTTTTTACTAAGAAGCTATTCTTACTTAAAATAAACTATACGAAATCCATAAAATATTTTTGCCATAATAATAGTAGTAGTAAAACTGTTTAACTTAAGAAGTAGTATGCTTGATATTACATAAAAGTTAAACAAAACAGATACGCATAGATTCGGGCGAATCTTTTAAAATCTCATTTCTAAGTAAATGCATAAAACATTAAATATTTCTTGCAATAATAATGACATTAATACTGTTTGATTAAAGAGGTTTGGTTGAGAGCATAAAGAAGGAAAACAAAACAGGTACGCATAGATAACTACACGAATCTTTTAAAATGATTAAAGATTTTTGTTCGAATTAAAACGGACAGAACCGCAACAATATCGGTTAGCCACACTACTAAACCTTTAGACACGCTTCGCACGAGCGGACTCAATCAGTTTATGTACCTACCTAAATATTTTAACTCCTATTCATTTGAGTTACAAATCAAGTCATACCTTAAAACGCACCACTTATTTACTACCATTATAATGTTTTCGTACCTTTTATAATTTATATTATCAAAAATTTCGTATACACAATACTCACAGCTATTTTATATTTTTGCGAGTTAGTTTATAATTGCAAGAATGGAAATTTTCATAAGTAATGAAGTCGGTAAACTCCGTCGTTAAGACCCATCATCATGAACATTTTCTCGTAATAGTATTTTTTCACGAATAAAGTATTTATGTTATACTTATAGACATTATAGACGGCGTTGTAGTTAATGTATTCACTAATGTAAATAGCAGAACTACATCTGCAGGGTCAGCTATTTCAATCCAAACAGATTTTTTTTTAATTTTTTCAACATTTGCGTAGTTGATTATGACTTAGATCGTATCTGTGACATGGTAAAAGTTTGAAGTTAAAACTAGATTCTTTTAGTATCAGTTATCGGTTGGAATATTATTTTGTATTAGTTTAATTATTTTATCTTAACTTAAAAAGGAATATAAATGTAATCTTATAATGCAAGTCGATTATAGCATGGGCTGTTACTCAATAATAACTTGGTAAATCATGAAAACCATGGTGTTTGCTATCAGATACTACAGTTTTTACTTATGCCCAGTAAGATTTCAGGGCAATGATTATTTTGCATTAAGCATAACAAAAGTTTATAATAACCTATTACAGTAAAAAGTATCAAATCAAAAAGACAATAAATCTATCTCATAAAATAAAAAGTTAATAGAAATTTGCCGCCGGCTAAGGACCACTTATATAAAAGTTGGCTGAGAATGACAATTCCCAGAGCACACCAGATGCGGACCTTTTTAAAATAGGATTCATATACAGTCTCGGACGATCTATTGTAGTCTACCACTATACGAAGTCTGTCGAACCCCTCGCAATGTTATCAATGCGGAAAACTTCTCGGAATTTTTGTTAAACTCGATTATCTACTCTGAGTATATTTATTTATTTCATCCAATATCGAATGTACAAATATTCTTCGGGAAGCTCTGTTACTACTATTTTATAAAAATCAAATTAACGAAGACGTCTATGTCATACTTAACGGACACAATAAGGACACTCAATTATCGATTACTGATACTGATTGGATGTATTGTCCGAATAATTTTCATGTGTGGGGTTCGAGCATACTGTGCATAATGTGAATCTCACTTTTAACATTTCTCAATAAAGCAAGCAAAACAGTTGTTCAAATAAACGTCTTTTCGCAGCCAGTCTAACTCAGAAATATCAAAAGATTACGGTGCTTGCTTCTAAATGACTCAAATATTTAACTGACTATATGGTGTTTTCAAATACAACTGAAAGACAATGGACTTTAGATGTTATGTATCTTTGTCATTCCCATCAGTTGTATTGTCCGTAAAATAATGCATCATTTCACAAATAGAGACCTATTTTTTGAGTTTAACCTCCCTTTGTATGAGTAAATTACAGAGTAGACAATAAAGTTAATGCTTCAAGTTATCTCCAGGCTTAGTTATATCCGTACGTTTAGCGGCGGAGATGAATAGCAGAAAAATAAAACAAGACGCTGTTTATACTGCAAGCAGTTTATTTAAAGATTTAATCTATTTGCGTATAATTTTAATGTTTGCCAACCGTATGCTCGCTGAGATTTCCTTTTGGTAGCGACTCTGTAATCTCAGGAAGTTAAGGGCTTATTAATTCTGCATATGGAGACAACGTTCATTGACGTAAGTTCGCATCTCTGTAATGACTTTGAAATTTTGGAGAAACATAAATTTTAACGATAACTTAGTAGGGCACAGGGACGCTATCTAACCAGCTACCACACTCAAGTTAAAAAAAACTGCTACCAAGCACTTATCGGTGTGTTCCGATAGCTGTACTTAAGAGAAAGACCACAGTCCTTAGCATATTAATATTTTGAACCACATAATCTTTAAAACATTAGGTGATATTGTAGTCAAAAGAATAATAAAAAAGAAATCATATTTTAACCACATAGAGGAAGGAATAGTAATAAAGTGTTTCATATTACTTACTAATGAATATGTTGATCAACTGTAAATTCTTTCAGGCATCTAGACTAACCGGTTTACGCTATATATTGTCTGTTGTTCTATGAGCTTTAATACTTATGCACGCTATATTTATTGCATGGTGGTAGGACTTATTCTGATGCCCGACTGGATATCTACCACCCTCAAGTTGAAAATCTGCCGCCAAATACCAATAGGTGTGTTCCGGCAGTTGCACTTGAGAGCCAGTTCCTCTACAGGTTTAGCGTGTCTACCAAATTAGACCGTATCGTCACTGAAGATCAGGTGAGATTACTACCAGAACGCTATGCCTTAACCATAAAAAAAACTGAATTACTACCACCATATACATACTACGGAATCTACTACAGTGATATATCAGATACTAATGTACTGTCACGTACTGCTGTGACTTTTCAGAGTAGCAAGACATGACTATTATGTCGAATTGGACCTCAACCATCAAACACCGGATGTGACACACATCATAGCTGCACGGTTATGTGTGTTTGGTTCCTTGGTGACTGTATATCCAATAACATTTTTTTAAACTGAATTCAGTGGTAAATATATACATTAACATACTATATCAATATATGTTCTTCTTCTCGCAATACGCTGGGCAGGACAGAGGTGTGTCATACTTATGAGGTGAAAAATATCATTAAATACACAGTAACGAGATACCACGGTGACTCTCAATCTCCCATACTGCCAGAGTTCAGGGACAGTTTAAACACTTCTTCTAATCTTCAATATTCAGTGACCAAGCGAGGTTACAACTACCATGAACTTGTTACGGCGACACCATTTGAATAAGTCATGTTTCGGTATATCCCAGGATATCTAGTTGTATTATTGAATAAAAGTAATAGAAGGTGTACACAATTAACAGGGCATATAACGTGTAAAATTAAAACCTACATAAATATTATAAAGGGGAAAAGTTTGTTTGTTTGATTGCGCTAATCTTAGGAAATCAGATTTCAAAATATATTTTTGTATTTGGTAGAGTAAGGCTTTAGACATTGAGGAAGGATTTAGATTAGCTAACACCATGCTATCACTAATAGGAACAAAGCTGTATTGAAAATGTTACAAAATCAGACAAAAATTATTAAATTATTTTTACTTTCACACGAATTAAGTTGCGGACACAGCTAGTATAATATACAATACATTAGTGTATACATATACATCATTTTTCAGTCCTAGTTTGGAATTATAATCTCGTTTTAATTCAGACCGTATCCCTTACGGTACAGCACCGCTACAATACATGTACTTTAAAGGTATTGTTTTTATTCGATTGTATTAATATCCCATGAGATTGGAAGTCCCTTCTGATATTATTATACATTGAAATGTTTTTAATAAGATACATAATTGAAACGTTTCACTGTGTCCTTATTTATGTTTTCTAAAACCACCACAATCTAACCTGATGTCTATTGATAATATGCTTCAATATGATAACATACCTACTAAGCCTAGTGAGGTATGTTCACGAGTTCAGATACCGGAATAGGAGTTTTACGAGAAATTTCACCTTTTTTGTTAACGTTAATCAAACCACTTACGGATCGATATCTCACGTTTGTTTTAACGGGCTATGAAAGGGGCTTATGGGACCAAGTTGGTGTAAGCAAAAAATATTTAGTAAAAAAAACTCCACGGTAATCAAAAACCTCTTTTGTATTATTTCTCATCTTCTGTTTCGCGTGAGTAGTTACAAGTTAACCAGGTCAGGATTAACAGTGCCTTAGTCATATAATGTTTCAAATCATTGTTTTATTCAACGAAAATCCAGGCTTAAAGGATTTAAATCCACCTCGACCATTGCATAACCAGCGCACGTTACTTAAAATCATCATTTTAACAATAAATTACCTTATGCCGTAGTAGTTTTTGGATTGTATTATGCTTACAATTAGGCACGTTGCAGTTATTTTTCTGTAACTAACAGTAATACTTTATATAGAATAATATTTAATAGGTGCCGAGAATATGTAACGCTATTGATTTTCTCATAGATATTATGGGACGATAATTAATATATCGATCGATGTAAGTACTTCGTCATTGTTATTTTTGGATAAATGGTGATTCTTACACCTAATAAAAATATAAATGAAATCAATCAAAAATGAAAAGCTAACACACACATATATGTCACACGCATGTCATTGCTAGCTTTTATTAAAATGAGTTATGTCAGTATGATGACCTCACTAGCGGTATGGGTAGAGGGTAGTTATTTCTAATTGAAACATTAGGTACATGTAAATTGATATTTCTTAACAATTCCGGGCACTCTACTATACTGTTCGTGATATTTAAAAGGTAAAGGAAATCCGCGATTCGTTTGCGTTCAGTAAGTGTCACTATCATAACAGTATCGTAACACATCTAAAAACTATATTTTCATTGTGCGATGGTGATTCACGACAATTTGCTGACTCAGTCGAGGCCTCTCTCTTCACGTTTGAGGTAGCGGCCACTATGAGTCACGGAATACGCAATAACGTGACGACGCCAGCAATGCCTTCGACAGATATAATCAATCCATCAATATCCGTAAATAATGAAATTAGCATGACTTGTATTAATGCGATGAATTGGACGAGCATAGTCTTGCAGAATTTACCCTAAAAATAAACATTTTCCGTAAATATTAACGCAATAAAAAGTTTCATACAGAGTTTATATTTCATAGAGTTATAGTTCTTATAAGTTCTTCGAGAGAAAAAGTAGCCTATCACCGTCGCCTGTGTCCCATCTATCTCTGTACCAAAATTTATCATAATCGATGTGGCTGTTTAGGAGTGAAAGCGTAAAAAACGAACACGCATTTATAATAGTAGTAAGGATTTTGTATTATTACAACGAATTGGTCGAGCATAATCTTTACGATATGTACCCTAAAAATAAAAATTAACAATAAATTAAAACGACAAAGTAGTATTATCTACATTAATATTATAAAGAGGTATTTTAAAAGTTCATATATGGGGCGTAATATCCGGATAAAGTTATCCTATTCTACAAATTCTTTCACTAACAGGAAGTTATATTATTACTAAGTGTTATACATTAAATTTTATTATCATTCAATTTTATATTGTAATTAATACGAACAAAGTTGCGGGCCGTTGATTGTAACAAATTGACAATATTGATGATTGTGTATCATCATCATGTGTTGTGTGTATGAAATAATGATTGTGACAATATAGACTCAGTGATTATTTATGTTTTAACAAAGATTTTTATCATTACTAATCAAGTTAGCTTCAGAAAACAAAAGAAGAATCTTTTTTAAGTATTGGGAGTAAAATCTAATGATGAAAACTGGCTACACAAAATTATTTTCATGTGGTAAACCTTGTAAATTTCACTCCAATTACATACTCGTCGGCTAAGTAATTTGCATGAACATAACATAAAAGTAATTTGCGTGAGATTCGTGATGTGGGTTGGACGGACTATGGTACTATAATTTTTACCCTTCCCTTTTAATTACAACACGTCTCTGCCTCGTTTAAGTTTGGTCAAACATAAACATTTTTAAAACACTGTTTAAAAAATATGTCCCGGTATTTTAACGGCCAAAACAAGCAAACTCCTCAGGCCAACTATTTACGATGTAGATTCATTAGTTATCTGATATTTGATGTGCGCACGAAATAAGATCTGTGACAATTATATATTCTATTACCTTAGTAATGGAACTAAGGTATTTAACTAGTAAAACTATCATGAATCATAATAATTTAACTTGGATTAGCATACTTTCTTTCCAGTCTTTTGTAAGCAAAGAAAAAAAAACTACTATCACGGTAACTTGAGTCTGTTATCTTATTTTTAATTATGGCATCTGTGTCAAGTATGAAGGAAAATTAACGAACACAAAATAACACCCAAAACGGAAACAATTGTTTTTCCATCATACGTCCTATGCTTTGGCGCGCTAGTTGAACTAGCTTTAACTGGTTGGTCTTCCTATGTTATTAAAAAAAGATTGAGAAAAAAAAGTGAATTTCATATCATTTGAAAATAGTAAATATTTTTATTTTAACACAGTATATTGCAGCCGCACCGCTGTGACCCATTCTGGTACAGATCTCATCGACTGCGCTTGACTGTTGGATGTAGAACGACTGAACCTCTAGTAGATGACGTACATAAAGAATTTAGTTTACTCGAATATGGCTCTAATAATACACCTTGGTATGACATTGATAGATAACTGTAGCAATCAATTAAGTAAATAAGGTTAATGTAAAGCTTTGCTGCGTGATACAATTCCAAAGGATTAATTTATTTCACATCGGCAGAGATTGGATGGTGGACAAAATTGGACAATAACAGATATCGGTATTCATCTGTTATTCCGTGTAGGTCAGTTGCCGCTGGCAACGACCGGTAAATTGGTCCAAATACGATACTATTATCGCAAACACTTATCCCTTTAACCATGCTTTTTAAAAGTCATACTTATCATTATACTATGAAACATCTAATTTTTACTTTGCAAATGAATATCGTTACTTTAACATATTCAATCTGAATATAACAGAAAAAGTTTAAAAACAAAAGTTTTCAACAACTATGTTTAGTTTATTAAATAATAATTAAAAATTAAGATAGTTAAATGTATGAGTACTTTAGCTTACACCACATAGAGTGCATCGCAAAGTTTATGAGTACAATTGTGGAATGGTAGGGACGATGTACTGCCGTCATTATATACCATGTATATAGTGATAATCTCGTCACAATGACTTTTGTTCTGGTTACTATTTGTGATGAGATGTTTGGAAGTGGGTGTCATAATGAAGACTGGCTAAGGATTATAAATTTATCGGTGCTCGTCCTTATTATTGAACTATATTATGTTTACCATCTGCAGAATACTGCCACTTGGCGGAGATAATTAGAAAATAAATTAATAATCGCATTACACATTGCGATAGAACTTTCTATAAAATAAATCAAATAATCTCCAATATATTATTCATGACATCACTATATATAAAGTTCATAGTTAGTAAAATAACATATTCACTAGTCAACCGACGAAAATGAAAGCGTCTCATTACTGTGAATAGCTAAAGTGTTGTAAAAGTTACTAGACACTAAAGCATTCTGTTGAACTTTCTTTATAATTTTATTAGGGAATTAGTTCAATTGTTACAGTTGAGTACCTTAGCTTTTATCCACAATAATACATGAGATATAAAAATATATAAGTATTAAATATTATATAGACCTTTTACAAAAAAAAAAATTGTTTTAGGTTCACTTTGTTGTACAACGTATTTGATAATCAATGCCCGAATTTAGAATTGAAGGAAATATGTTTGAGGAATATTTATTTTTTATTCTTTAAAGGTAAAGCATTTTGGTTCCACATCCATCGAAAGTTCACTCAAACTGTGGTCTCACATGCTACACTCCAAATACTAAAACCACATTTATAGGTACTTAAATAGTATGTTAGAAAATGTCTTACCATTGTTATCTCATAACAATATTTTCTTTCAAAAGAGCTCTAACGCATTATAAGAAGAGAAGTCAACAGACTCAGTATTCATGAGTAACCACAAAGTTATCATTATATTCATTTTAATATTTATGTTTATATTAGATCTTCATGACAAATAGTTTTATGCCTTAGGTTTTTTAAATTAAATATTTTTAGTTGTCATAACGGTCAGTTTACACTCAAGATGTCGTTTTACAATAGAAATATTCAGAGCCATATTCATGACAAAGCCGTTGCAAGTTGTGCAAGCTGATGTATTTATTTTTTCTTCACACATGGTGCGAATTGGTATTAAAATAATATCAAATATGTGGTTTACAAGCAGCGACTTAGAACTTACGGATGACAGCTTTTTTTATCTTTCGTTTTAATTTAGTAGATAATATTTTTGTACTTACAAAATCTAAATTGATTTTAAGGAACTCTGTATAACTGGTCATTTTTCCCAAGTACAATACTTGCATTACAAACATTTATACTCTTAATCTCATACCGACAGCTGTCTTGAAAGGAACAACTAAAACGCTGAGCACATAAATTTAATAATATAATTTAGGTACTATTCTATTATGCAAATATTGCTACATCATGCAAATTCTTTCCAAAATTTTAAGAAATCATAACTTTACGCGTGGTTGGTAATAAAACCGGGAGCTATCTCTCATTTGCAGGATGTATTAACCGAATACTCTTTTATTACAGTAAAACAACTTTAACAAGGAAAGACAAAGTGTGGGCGCTTCCTGTATTTAGCAAATTTAAAGACAATGAACTCCCTCGTCTTTCCTTTTGCGGCGTCGAATTGGTTAATTGCCGATGCAACTATTCTGTGTTTTGAAGTTAGAGGTTGTTAATACCTTTGTTGTCCAGAATCATGAAATACGTTATATTCATTCAGAATGTTTCTATATACAAGATTTCTATCTATACACATAAACATAGTAGGGATATTTAAATCATTTATAACTCAATAACGGCTGGACCGATTTTAATGATCTCTGATTAGCTGGATACGTCTTCTCTTAAAAGAGCAGAATAACTATAAAAATAACTGAAAAATAAAAAATTTTAGGGTAAATAATGAAGTCATGGAATGTACTTAATTTTTTTATTTATTTTATCTCGCTGTTAAACATACTTCATAATGCGGTATTATTTCAAATCAAACAAAATGACAAAAGAATACGGTCCTCATGACGGCCACAGATGTTATCTCCTTCACACTAAAGTTCGTTTAGATAAATTGTCAAGACGCCTACATAATCACTTGAATAGACAATTACTTTACGTTCGAACCTACCCATAGATTCTTCTGTGTGTTAATTATTCTAAAGTAAATTTTTACGTTACACTTTTTAGTATTCAGAATGCTGAATAATTATATTAACTTTTAGTATATTTGTAAGATTCTTGCAGTCCTGCTTATGTATGGCAAGAGACACCATTTTGTCTAATTATTTATGCATTTAACTAAATTCACTAAGTTTTTTATATTGAATGGTGCTCCAATTGGAAGACGTTACACTTATGTATCTATAATCATTTCCCGGGTTTACTAAGCGTTGTAATATTTAAAGACATGTTTCAGCGCGTTCTGTTGAAGAATATGACTTGCACGTCTCCAAAAAATTAAAGAATTCAATGTTATTCAATATTTTAATCGTGTTTCGAGACGTACTTAATTAAGTATTACAATAATTGTGCAGTAAAAATTGGAAATTCAGTATGACGGGCAAAGTCTATGGCAATAAATTAGTATGAACATAACCATAATCGAAAATGATTTCGTAATTACTCTACCTTAATAGATTAGTTATGTCAACAACTGTTATTTTCGATAATCCGCTGTTTAAAATACAAATCTAACTATTTATTGTTATAAAGAGCTGAAAAAAACAACATTAAGCTCACACTTAGAGCAGTTTAATTTCATACATTTCCATGTGAAATTTATTATAGGTTATTTCATTTTTTAATTATGCTGAAATCCATATATGGTTATTTCAATTCTACTTTTCTTAATATGCATGATTTCTGCAATAATTGTAAAATTTCAAATATAATAACAATTTTATAATACTGTAGACATATATGATCCAAGTTTAAGTTTTACGTATATTTTATACGTATATTATATATTTTTGAGAAATTTTGAATTAACTTTTTAAATTACAGCTAGTATACACCGTACGAAAATGGAACTGCTCCAACTTTAAAACTCTGCCAAACATGTTTTGATTCCTTTGTGCAGAAACGATTGTCTTAAAGTTTAACAAACAAAGTTGTTTTAGTTTATAAATGTAAAAGAATTTAGTGTATCATTATTATATTAATTTTATTATTTTATAATACAATAAGAATTGTTATTTAATACAATTTGTGTAGTACTATTGTTTAAATTGCTTATTACATAGATGTAATGATTATTTGAAGATTATTAACAACTGTAAGGATATTAAAAGTAACTTCCTTAAGCATCAAAAAGGATCTTTTAATTTTCAATGGTCGGAAAAGCTAGTCGCGAGAAGTCACAAACTTATTCGGTTAATAGTAATTAGTGGTCAGCCAGTGGTCGAAATATATAAGTTTGAACATTATTAAGGTTCTGTTGTAGTGTTCTGTTAGACATTCAGTAAAGATAAACAATATTAATCCATAATCTGTTCTCAATTTGACAACAAACTTTAACAATAAACCATAGAGTATATATGCGAGTCTGTGTGTCAAATACGTGGTAGTGTGTGTTTTGTTTTGTTATTGGTTTAATTTATTTTTCATGCATAATTAAAAAGAATATTTACATTCTGCCCTCCTTCTCTATATAAACTTCACCGTCCGCCTAACTTTCGTAAAAGTGGGTACAAAGTGTTTGCTTCACATATTAATATATAGATAAAATTCAAAATATAATTACGGTTACCAAAATCGGCATGAAAAAATTTTGTGCTTAAAGGAAACCATCTATTCACATTACAAGCTGTTTCCAAATTCCAATTGGATAGTGAGGGCTCGAATACGAGTTAATAGTAGAAATTGTTAAGGGACTGAGTAGTCCCAAAACCACTCAATAAATTTATATACTAAGGTACAGTAAGTCGTTTAATTATCACTTACAGTATGCGTTACTTATGTTTCGAATCTAAATGTCCATTTATTCGTTTACAATTGAAACTACTACTGAATTAATGTAACCTTTTCTATTATTAACTAAGATTTTATATGTTTTAATACAATCAGCATAGAGAAAATTATGAAGAAATAACACTACAACGATAACAGAGTGCCTACTAAATAATTTAATATCACAGAGTATAAACAACACAAGTAAATAAAGTCACATAAACAGCCATGACTAATATAATTCAAAGTTGAAAGTGTTACAA
This sequence comes from Actias luna, assembly GCA_039707435.1. Taxonomy (NCBI): domain Eukaryota; kingdom Metazoa; phylum Arthropoda; class Insecta; order Lepidoptera; family Saturniidae; genus Actias; species Actias luna. The sequence goes on along the minus strand of JAZHAC010000002.1, from coordinate 5,622,164 downwards.
AGCTTAACTATATGCAGTGACTAGCTTTTACTCGTTAACGTTAATACTGATTTGACAAACAAATCGGACGACGCTATAAAAAGTGTATCCCTCTTTTTACATCACTTCCAATAAATATTCCGTTGGAAAAAGTAGCCTATCACCGTCTCTAAGGTCCCGTCTATGTCTATACCAAAAATTTATCAAAATCTATTCAGCCGATAAGACGTGAAAGCGTAACAAACAACTAAATTCACGTTCGCATGTATAATATTAGTAAAGATAACGATCTCATATAACAATTTTTTTTTTTTTTTTTTGATGGCAATAATATTACTGTGATTGTAAAGATTTTGACTTACAAATTTGAAATAGTCCGAAAAAGTTTGATAGCTTGCGGGAGTTATGTAAGTGGACAAATTAGTTGAACAAAGGCGAAGTGGGCGTAGCCAGCAATATTTTAATAAATTGTCGATTAGTGCTGCAGGTCAGAAACAAAAAAAAAATTGTCTTATAATAACCATGATCATGAGTCATGGTTATTATCATACTTACCATAATGAATACAAATACAAGTATTGAAAGCTGTAGCAGGAAGGCCAAATTAATTAGCTCTTCTCTGTAATAATAATAATAATAAAATATCTAATATTCCTAATTGTTATTTACAATTTAAGGTACCCATTACATTAGTAAGAGTTCTGTAAACATGTAAACATACATATGTCTAATAGGTACTTACTAATCTTTAAATTTGATTGCTCGTATATTAAATATTAAATAAAAAACGAGACCGTGGTAAGATCGATAGAAATAAAATCACATCATTATGCATTAGCTCAGGTACCTACCTTTGTTCTAAACTTGGCTCTCTCGGTGTTGGTGAAGTCGCTTTTTTTCGTACTTAATAGCTCCCTAGAGTCGACCAATACGGTGGAACTTAGTAGAATGACTTCTTTATTGGTATCTTCAATCTTTCTGTGTGCTGTATCTAAATATTTTGCCACCAAGTTTGTAAACAGTGTGTCAAAGTGATTGAGTAGTAACCAATAGTATCAATGTGATGTTTTGTAGTTTGAACGTACATGACTTTCATTAATATTTATTATTGGCCTTATTTCAAGTTAATACATTTGGTTTTATATATAATATATACTTTGATTGACTGAAAAATTACTATTAAAAAGTTTATAGGTGTAGATAAGCACCGTGAAAAAAAAATCTGTAAAAGAGCCACCAAATTTGAAAATAGAGAACAATGTAAATTCCATCCATGTTTTTTTCTGGTATCGAACTTAAGTATTTGTGGTCCCTTTGAAAAACACCTTTGCTGAACTGTTCATAGTTTGAATGCTTTAAAACTTGTTCTGCTTTATTACTTCACTGTGTATACTTAAGTCACCACTTTTCACTACGGAACCTAAATTTGCATATTTTTATACAGATAACAGACAAAATTACAACGTACACACGAAAAAAAACTTTTATTATGTAATTTTACTTTGTTTTCTTAAAAAACATGACATTATGAACGAGAATCAATAAAATGAAAAATCAATTTTATAAACTTTTTACTTTACCTTAGTATCTAATAATAAACACATTAAAATATGTATTCATTCATGCCCCTATTTATGTATCAATTGAACTTCTCTAAACTATTTTGTATACAAGTTGTACTTATCTGTTTGTATCGTAAAATCAAATAACGTGTTAAAAACTCTACCTAAATTATATTTTTTATTATGTGAAAACCTTACCGTCTATCCAGTTTCTTTCCCAATAATATATCTTATCTTTAAAGCAATTTAATTATATATACAGAATAACGCTGTATATTTTCGAATATATATCTCAATGAAAATTTCAATCAATGATCAAACATTTCTTTTATTTTTAACTTCTTTTTTAATTATTTTAAAAGATCTATTAACTTTTTTTAATGCCTGGATGTTCGAAATTCTAGTTATTGGAAGTTAGTAGGAAAAATATAGAAACAAAACAAACAAATAAAACAGTGATGTAAAGTTTCGTTGCGCCGATCCTTTTCGTAAAAACAAGGTTTTCTAAAATTACTACACAACACGCGTACAATTATACGTATGTGCATACAAATTGAAATAAAACCCCTTGCGCTATAAAGTCGCCTTAATAGAAGACAAAAACGCCTAGATGTCAAATGAATAGTAGTAAGCAAACAAAATTGTTTCAATTACCGAGGCAATTCATTGTATGCTTAAATGTTTTCTTTTTCATTTATATTTTATACATTTTCTTTATACTTGACGAGACGTATACTATACAGCTTGTTTAAAAAATGGATGAAACAGAAAAAAATAATTAGTTGTTAAAATGTTTAACGAATGAAGCCAAGACCTTTCAACCTTATCAACTTTATTGACCTCAATGACCTTTGTATAATGACTTTGTTTTACTTAATACAGTGGCATGGCAAAGTATTGGTATTGTGCCAAATAACCACCGCTGTACAATCAACGGTGACCGATCAAATCGGCCAACCATAAGTTTCGTCTTACCGGCCTACAAGTCTCTCAACACTGCATTATTCCGAAAAGCGCCACAATTCGTCACTGTGGCGGGTGTATAAACAAGCCCGTCGAAGACAATATCGTGCTTTGGCTCCAGAAAATTTATTTATATTAGAATCACCTTTTTTACGTAGGAAAATGCATTTATGCATCCCTTCCCGGCTGAACCACTACCCACTTAACCCCACAGTGTCCTACCCTCGCCTCCACATCCAGTGCGTAGGTACTGCTGTCCTCTCTTTCTGCTCAATATTAGGAACATCGTAATAGTAGAATGTAACAATCATGGAAAATATTATATTTTCTCTATATTCATTTTGTAAGCAAAAAAGAATTATAGAATACCGAGATGATTTTTTTTCAGTCACTACTCTGTCACTGATCTCTATTCTTGTAATGGAAGTGGCTAGTACACTGGTTCACTTATAGCTGTGAGATCACTGTGCTCAAATAGAAATATAGTGCTACTCAAGATCAATTTATAATGAATTAGTAGGTACCTCTGAGTCCGAGATTGGTTTTGGGATGTAATGAGATCCAATTACGATACCTTCTTGCTTACTCTAAACATACACAGACATGGAAATTAGAGTCGATTAGCCGCTGCCACTAAATAAGCTCCTCTATATGACAGACACTCACTCGCATTCGCGAAATGTAGTTAATTTTTGGGGTGGCAGGGCATAACATTATTTCCGACTGCATTGCAACCAGCCTTTCCAGCCAATTTGTTTTTTTCTACACTAGGTAACATTAAGAAAAACATAAAATGTGCGGCATGACATACTAAACACTAAATCCCGTAATTAATGTGAATTAAAAGCTTTAAAATTTATATACATTTGAAACACAACAATCATATTTTTGGGGAATAAAAAAAGCACACTTTACAAATAAAGTTTCACACTTTACAATATTTAGCTTTAAAATTAACTGGTAGGCGGACCTAACTGTTCTAGAAGTGTATAATATGTCGGTGAGGTGGACACAGGTAGCGAGGTGCTGGGTTAGGTTAGGTTGGACTTGTGATAACAAACAGCGCAATATACGAAAGCGCCCCTAGATGTGTATTTACTTTGTAAATTTGGTTCATGTTTATTAAAGTGATAATATTAAATTATGGATGTACTAGCTGAGCTGGCAGACCTTGTTCTGCGTGTTTGAGTCATCTACGGCGTTATGATCATTTGTCGAGATAAAAAGTATCCTATCTCTCAAGTTGAATCAAACTGCACACAGTGTGCAAAAATTCATTAAAATCGATTCAGTAGTTAAGAAGTAAATCGCGAACAAATAACGTGACACGATATTATTATAGATAAAGATTATTATTTTAAATTGCTGATATACAATTTTATAGCCGTTTTCATTATATTTAATATATATACAAAGAAAAGGCGTTGATTTTTTAACACGATATAATACTATTTTTTATGAGAGTGCTGTTGTTATTGAATTATACTGAGCTTACCAACATGTATTGTGACGTAACTTAGTCATGTTAGGATTTAAAAAAAATCAACATAGCAAAGATGATACAAAATTATTGTTTTTTCTGTTCGCACTACGATGGAGCCACTCTATCTCTGAGTAGTATACCGAAATATCTCCTATCCATTATCCTTACAATTGAATATAACAGCGAAAGCAATTCAGATGTGCGATAGAAACCTTAATAGCGACTTTCTTTTGTTTTTCTTATAGACTTATTGTTTCACCACAATGTCCGATGATGTAACTCAAATAGTAAACTGCCGGAATACATTTGTAAATGTCTTGAGGTTTAGGTTGATCTGAGGCTCCCACCATATTATGGTTCTATTATGATGTTTGCTTAACGATTGTTGTTAAGGGTCATTGTAGAGTGATAGTCGAACGCGCTATCACCGAATCATAATTACTTTGCTACCAAACTTTGAATTCTCTTACTACTTACCAATTTACCTTTAATGCTGTATTCAACCTAGCATGTCAGGCTCAGTGCTGCTTTATCTCCAGGCACATATATCAGTTTAGAATAGGGAACAAAAAATTATCTCACAAATGTTTTTAAACTTTCAATGATCACATCTTGAGCGTTCGGACAGTGTTAAGTGGTCTAAATTGGCGCTTTAAGTCATTTAAACAATTGTGCCATACAGACGTGGGGCAGTGTTAATTAGTTCCCTCGTATTTTAGTCGGTTCTCTCGCTTGCTCGAATTGTGAGTTTAACGATTACAACACAAAGGAAATAAGTTAAAATGAAGTCTGTTAGTAATGTAGATTTCTGAATAAATTAGAGTTCCCTAACGTTGCTAGAGAGTTTTTGTTAGAGTTTTTTTTTTTATTTAAGGCTTATTGCTATGGCCGTTTTCTCACCTGATCTTAAGTGACGATACGACCCAAGTTAGTAGAAACGCTAAACCTTTGGAGGAACTGGCTCTCAAGTGTAACTGCCGGAACACACCTATTGGTATTTGGTGGCGGTTTTTCAACTTGAGGGTGGTAGCTAGCCAGGCGAGTATCAGAAAAAGCCCTACCATCATGCTATAGTTTCCTCACGATGTTTTCCTTCACCTAAAGCTCAAGCTCATTGTAGGTGGTTCGATTCGAACTCACGTCCCTTAACGCAAATTTGTACACACTACCACTGAGCTATCAACGCTTCAAAAATTTTATTCACTTAAAAAATTGCATTATAATTATATACATTTATGTTTTCGCGATTCCATAGGCGTGATACTAAATTTTATTAGGGTTAGCTTATTCGTTGATCGTCTCTTTATATTAAATATAATATAAAATGGTTTAAATATCTACACGTTTGATTAAAAATAACTTTATGGTCTGGAATTGCTATTTACATGTTTGGTTAAAAATAACTTTATAAATTCTAATTGTAATGACAAGATTGTATAAGAATTGTTTTAATAAACTATTTCAAGTAGTTGGCTTTCAGCGCTATTAGTTTCCGCTTGTGGCAATATAAATTTATGTGTCTTAATACTGAGGCAGTGATAGTGGAGCTCCAGAACGAATCAGTAGACTAAAGTATTAGTGATATGAACGAGTAAATAGTAGTGCAGACTATTAAGCAAGACGGTTAAGATCTAAGGATTTTTACAATAGTAAAAATATAATTTCTAATACAAATAGCTGTGGCCGAGACTTCGTTTGCGTAAAACTAAAATGTTAAATATCCAGTCTTACCCGTTTTTGTAATTTTCTTCAATACAGCTTTGCTTATATTGGTAGTAGTGTATTGTTAAATAGCCTAAAGCCTTACTCAATGAATATTCTATCAAAAACAAAAATATTTTATTAAATCGGACTGGAAGTTCCTAAGATCAGCGCATTTTTCTGCTTTTCTGCTTTATAATATTAATATAGATGAGATACAAACAATCAAATTATTCACCATCCTAATTAAAACGGGTTTCATTTAATTTTCAGAAGTCTTGTTTCAGTCTCGTAAATGCTCACTGTATATATTTATTTACATAAAATATAATCTCTATCGGTGCAAATTACTTATGTAACTTATAACAATGTCCTCGTTTCAAGTAATGCCATTTGTTACAAGCTTTATTAAAGTATTTACATATTATGAAGCTAAACTTGAATGTGTTCTTGTAACATATTCCGATTATTCCATAAGTTTGTGAATAGTTACTTGAGTTTGTTTGTTATGACGAAACTGGACAAAAGGGTATATCAAAGTTAAGAAGTGAACAAATTATAATAAAGTTGTAACCATGATGTGTTGAGAATTCAAAATATAGTATACTGGCAGTATTCGTGATTTTGTTTGCGATGAAATAAAAATGTATTAATGATTTTTGCTTGTTTTTGTAACTTTTTTCAATACAAGCTGTACTCCTATTGGTGGTAGCGTAATGTGAAATAGCCTAAAGCCTAAAGTCAATAGGTGAAGATAATTTTTCTCTACCCTACAAACTAAATATCGAAAAATCTCTTAGTGAGCCTCTTTATTACATAGAAGAACTACAGTCCAAATTTAATGTTTCTAGATTCAATCGTTTCGGCTATGCATTGATGAATCGGTGAACCTACGGTTTTTGCACTATATGTAGGCGTATATTCGTACATTACATGGGTTAGGATGGTTATATTAATGATTTTTGATAAAGAAAGTTCTATATAATCTTCCTTAAAAATTTTTTTGTTATTCAGAACTAAATATCAGCTTTTCACAAACGGTGAACAACCAGAGAGAATAAAAAGAGAGTTTACATTACAAAACTGTGTTTATTATTGTGTAATAACAAATATTTTGTTATACTGACTGTTATATAAGTGTTGCTAATCACGAAATATTTCAATAAAGAGACGAATACAAGTGTCTAATGAATTCCATTGCAACGTTGTCGTTTGACTATTAGAAGACAGTGGAAATAAGCAGGTATAGTTTGACAATGCTTGTAATTTGTAGGAAGCTCTTTACGCATGGATGAAGCGTGTTGTGCGTGCTCACACGCCACGACCTTACGTTCAGGAGTGGCATTCACAATTCCCATGGCCATTCGTGTATACTATCTCTATCATCTGTCTATATATATATAAAAATGAATCGCCGAATTGTATGTACGCGCATAACTTCCGAACGACTGTACCAAATTGAATAATCCTTTTTTTATTGTGTTCATTATTGTTAGGACAAGGTTTCTATATAAAAACGAACAGTTCAGTTCTCGTAATATGAAAAGTAATGTTAGCTCAGTTTGAAGCGATGATAGGCTTGTTGGTAGTGTGTACGGACGCCGCGATAAGGGGCATGAGTTCGAATTCACCTATATTTATTTTAATTTCCATATAATTAATAGACATATGTAGTTATAAACAAGTTTCAATCAATAATCAAAAGAAATGAAAAATGGAAACGATATTAGATTTAGCGAGCTCTATTGATCTTGACGAATGGAAGTTGGAAGGTTGATTAGAATTGATTATAGCTAATCAAAATGTAAAATAATAAACACAAATCGGTCAAACCGTTTTTGAGTTTTAGCGACAATAATGAACATCGATTTTAGGTGATACGAAGTCCACCAGGGTAGCTATTTTTTTTAATAGTTTATAGGTCTAGCGTTATGATCAGGATCTCACCTGATCTTAAGTAACGATACGACTCAAGTTGGTGCCATAAGCGCCTTCTTAGGGCCTAAATTGAATATGGATTTTATATTTGATTTCATTTGAAATGAAAGATAAACTATATTACTTACAATATTAATCGTCATATTAATGATAGTGATTAGCTGGGGCTTCCTCTACTCAATTTTTTTTAAGATCTCTTTTAAGATCTCGCTTTTATGATCTTATTGCTCAACTTGACCTAATTTCAAAATAATAATACATTAAACCGATGTCTTACATAGTACATTATATAACGTATTTCTTTAAAGGAAAAAGAAGCGGAATCTCGCTATTTGACCACTTTAACGCTGACATCCGTCAATTCCACAAAGTGACTCAGTATGAGTATGAATTATGAAACATAAATTGACTTGATTCTTACTTTAGTGTATAGGTCATAGTTAATTGGTATTTAACCCAGAACTAACTGTTAATATTTCCGGCTATATTAAGTTAAATTATGTAATCACAGAGATACTCTACACTGCACTAATTTCAACTATAAGTCCAGTGCAGTTTGAACTTTTTAATACCAGACTGAAGTTCAACAATTCGGTTCATCAGATTCTACCTGATGATACAAAGTCCTCGTGTCTTTGACACTTCATTAAACAAAATCAGGCTTGCGGTAATTCTACACAAGTACATAGAAATAAAATATTTGTCACCATCAAAAGCGTGTTTTTTTGTATAGCTTAATCTGCAGTTTTGTGTATGCTAAATTCTCTTTACTAAACCAATAATTACATATGGAAAGATTCCCATTTACTTTATTAAAATATATTGATACTATAAATATTTTGTTATATAAATAAAATAAAAAAATATTAATATTATTTTTCAATCAATTTTGTTTTTAAAGAACACGTACAACTCAAAAAATAAACCTTTTTGAACTGAATTAACTCTGATACATTTGCTAAATTTAATAGTGAAAATAATATTTTGTTACAGGTACGCCAAAATGTCTGAAGACATCGTGAACTTAACAGACGAAGTGACTTCGAGCGTGGAGCCCAGCGAACTATCAAAGTAACTTAATCCAATCAAAATTCATTTGACTAACAACTTCTTCGACAAAATTTGTCTAAAATTTATTTAACTTTACTATCTTAATTTTATTTCCTAAGTTAGATATCTAGTAGATAAAAGTAAAACATTGACAGTAAAAAGTAATAAATTTAAACTTAAAAGTTAAATTATTCCAGTCGCCTTTAAACCGGGAACATTATTCATATTAAATTACGAGTTATAAGAAATTATTAAGATTGCAATAGTTTAACTATAAATAAAAAAGATTCGTTAAAATCTTCCACAATTGACAAAGATTTCGAACTGTAAGTTTGTTATAAATGTAGTATAATTCCCCTAGTAAGTAAGGATTCTAATAAATAAGGTCGCTAAGTCCGATATAAATTCAATGTTTTCACTTTTAATTATAACTTAGGAATATGGTCTAAGGAATAGTTGTTTGAGTGTTATTGATCTATCTTACTGATCGTAATAATCTATTTCATATGTAAAATTGTAATGTTAATAATTGTAAGCCAGTTTTTGAGGCCAGCTTTAATTAATTTACGATTTTACGATATTAATTTGTAATGTCATATATATCAATAGTTTCAGTACAAGCTATAATTATTATATTTTTATAGTTCTATCAAACTGTTAAGATTTTGTGTATTCTTATTTATACTGTAAAACCTAGTAACAAAACCGATTGGATTTCCAGAGTTGTCGAAAGCATGATATTGCCTATGAATATATGTTTAGATGCTTTATCTCTTTACAATAATATACATATGAATATATACACTTTCCAAAGATATTGTGTAATGAATTAGAGTCCGTTAAGCATGCTGACCGAGACCAACCGTTGTGTATCTAATAAATATTTTGGGTTTGTGTTCATTTGAAATCAGCCAGTGTATACTCAGCAAGACACGTGGGGTCAGTAGCGGATCCAGCCCCGAAAAAAAATTGTGGTCACAGCCACCCGCAAATTAGTCAATTGCGAGTCGGCGTATAAACTTGCCTGTGATCGATACAATACAGGCCTGCAAACGAGATGCTTATTAATTATATGGGCGTGGGTGAAGCTGTAGAGTAAACACCAACCGTGAAAGTGTGACGACATAAACCTTTTAGGGTTGGGGGCATACCCATCATGCTCACAACGATGGATCCGCGCTTGTTGCGGGTCGGTATTACAGCGACGACTTTCGATATTGTTGATCTCATGGTGCTATAGTTCGATGATATATGTCGAAGTGTATATACGTTCCTTTACTCTCCCTACATAAATATTCATGAAGTTATTGTCCGCAATACTGAATGCAGCCTTCTTTGTTTAAACCGGCTTAACAATTTCAGTCTGAGTGAATACCCGACCCAAAGCAAAATGAAAAGGTTTTCGCATAATAGAGTTCCTGCACGTCCTTAATGTTTTTATTTTGCATACTTTATTGATTTAAGTATACTATAGTTTTAATGAAATTTCCGCCTTTTTTTATTAAGTTACTCTGATGAGAACTTTAAATGTTTACATGTAATTAAGTTATCTACTAAAACATTTGTAGCTTTTATAGATTTTTGATAAAAATTTTACTTGACATAGTGATAACTAATAATATGTATCAAAATAAAGGACATTTTTAATCCTATAAAATGAAAGGGTTCCTCCGAGATAAGAGATAAAATACTAATCTTTTGCACCTTTTTGCGGATCACCATGACAGTTGGTACGCATATTTCACCGGAATGATGTTTTTAAGTTCATATAGTATGTATTTTACTTACACTTACTTACTTAACCTGTAAAGACAACTCTATGCAAAATATAATATTTATAACTGTAATTATTTGCAACTATGGAGTATCTGACAGAAATTAATTCTAATGTATACTCGAATAAATACTCTACTAGCTTTTACCTGCGGCTTTGCTCGCGTTAGTATTGATTTTGTTAAACGAATCGGATGAAGCTATAAAAAGTTTAATAACGTTTTCGGGAGAAAAAGTAGTCTATCACCGTATCTAGGGTTCTATCTATCTCTATACCAAAATTTATCATAATCGATTCAGCGGTTTAGGCGTGACATACAAAAGAAATTCACTTTCGCATTTATAATATCATTAAGGACTAGACGGTGAGATCCGTGACTTCACATCCGTAACATCCCTACAATATACAAATTTAAATGGTACTCAAAATATTATTTTCTTCAAATATTATTCATGACCTTTTATTGTTTTTTCACAGATTCTCTCCAGGTTTGCTGACCTTTGCCGCGATTGTAACGGGTATCATAATGTTGGTGGGTTTGTTTGGAAACTTACTAACTGTTGTCGCGCTTTTGAAGTGCCCGAAAGTGAGAAATGTTGCTGCTGCGTTTATTATTAGGTTTGTATTGTAAACTTCGTAAGTTCTTATATGGGTATCTGTAGTCGTATAGTATTTGAAATGTTTTGTGAGTTATTTCTACCAGAAACATTATAAAAGTAAATGCATTTTATTCTACGGGGAAAATGTATTCTTATATAAGTTGTATAATATATATATACAGTGGCATAACTATAGGGGGGCAGAGCTGGCAAAAGAGGCCGCTAGCTCAAAAGTATTCTACCATTTATAACAATATTCAGTAAAATATTATTATATATTATATATAAGTTTTTAAATTCAAGGAAAGCTAGACACAACTAAATACCATATGCTTTTTTTTATATTACTATTTAAATTTATTTCATGAGAAAAGGGTCAAATGCATTTAGCTACTTTTTCTATTGAAAATTCGATGATGGTTTTGATACTTTTGCGAAACAGAAAGTTCGGAGAAAAGAAATTTATTAATAAATACCTTGCTAAAACTGAATTGTTAATTTTGTTATATATATTTAATACATATGCTTTTGAAAATTAAATGTATTAGATATTTAACTAAAATGTACACGATATTAGTAATACCTTTGCATATTTACTAGTAGTATTACTATTACTACTTTAGTGGTTACTAAACTTAAATTGCAAGTTGGCCATCTTTCCTGGAGTTCCCCATCCAATGAATTTGCCACGTGCGTCACATAGTACAGTTACGCAACTGTATATTTATGTATTGTACTGGTTATAAACTAGAGAAATAATTGAAGCACATATTAACACATTTTAAGAATATACACACACTCATATATTAACATTTCTTTATCTTTAAGTTTTTTGAAGCGATGATAGCCCAGTGGTAGCGTGCAAGAACGCCGCGTCATGGTACGTGAGTTCAAAAACATCGTAAGGAAACCATAGCATGTTAGTAGGGCTTTTTATAATGCCCGCCTACCACCCTCGCTAGCTAGCCCTAGGTACGACCCTCAAGTTGAAAATCTGCCGCCAAATACGATTAGGTGTGTTCCGGGAGTGGCACTTGAGAGCCAGTCCCTCCTGTAAAGGCCCGCAGCACACTTGCGATTCCTCCGGTACTGTGGGTGACCATGTGCGCCGGTGATCACTTACGAACAGGTGACATGGTTGCTCGTTTGTCCCCTATTCATTAAAAAAAACTTTATTTGGCATGTAGCACAAATCCACCATTAGAAGGTTGCCTAGATGTGACATTGGGTTATTGTAGTATCTATATCCTTAATAATAAGTTAAGTGAATTATGTTCATACAGTCACTTAAGTATAATATTTATATTATAACATTTATGTGTAGGCTTATATTCCATTTTAGTTCTTTGTTATAATTAATTTTCCGGGTTTTTATTTGTTTATTGTTCTCTCTTATTTTATCAATTTCACATTGATACACGTTGTATATACTTATCATATTAAGTATAAACTATGTTACTGTGAATTTATACCACCGAACAATACTTGAATGAATGAATCTATGAATTTTTCCTCTATGATATTGTAGCTCCGAGAATAATAACTAATGATCTAATATGAACTCGAATGAGCTCTATATAACTCGAATATATATACTGCATAGTTCGAATAACTAAGAAATGAAATTAAATCCTTTCAGACATCGCCTTTCAAATTCATACGTCTTAAAAAAACATAATTTCATTATTAAAGTAATTAATTATTTAATAATAATTTATTGTTAACATAGAGATATACGCTAAATAAAATAAAATAATACTATAATTATATCACAATATAAATAGAATATAACTTTATATAGGAATCGATTTTAAGAAATACCAAAATTGTTATGTATTTGTTATTATTAAAATAAGTATTATTAATAACATTTCCAACATTTTTTTGTTCTCTATAGGTTTGGTATTATGGCTACAACCTCACCTGATGTTAAGTGGAGGGACTGGCTCTCAAGTGCAACAGCCGGAACACAGATATAAGTATTTGGCGGCAGATTTTCAACTTGAGGGTAGTAGCTAGCCAGGCGGATATTAAAAAAAACCCTACCATCGTGATATGGTTTCATTACGATATTTCCTTCACTGAAAGCTCAAGCTCATTGCAGGAATAAGAACTCATCTTCGTTGACGCGGCGTCGGTACACACTACCAACTAAGCTATCATCACTTCTCACATAGAACATAATAATTCTATCTCTTCTCTAAAGAATAACAATAATAATTAAATGATGCTAATAATAAGTTACTTTCTCTAAAATACTGTTACTTTGAAAATTAGCATTGACTATATTTAGTGGGCATGTCCACAAACTGAGCAGCCTACTTACGTAATAACTAATTAGGGTAATTAGTTTATGGCTTTACAAATATATTTACGGAAATCTATTACGAAACGATTTCAACAACTTATTTTGAGTCTACGCAATAGTTAATTACTTTAATTAGCCTCTGGCTTTGCACAATATGCCTATTTATGGAATCTATTAACCAACATTTTGTGTAACTTTTAATATGCAGACATTTGTTAAAGTAAATATCTATTTAATTTACGTCTGTCGGTGGATTTTAATACTTAAGTTTAGATTAGTTTTTTCAAGGCTATTATTGTTTTGCTTAGATGGTTCAATATTACTGCTCGTCTATGTTACACTAACTATTTACAATACCTTTGGAAAACGAACACAGTGTTAATAACATTTTGTAGCTTTAAAGTTCTGTGGAAACAGGTATGGACACCAAGTCGATGTACGTATATTCGAATTCTGTAATGAGCTTAAGCAATAGGTAACAGGAAACTACCATAGAGAAAGTATGGGTGGTAGTAGAATTATTCGCCCGTTAGCTATGATCCTCAAAATGTATCTGCCGCTAAGAACTTTTAAGTAAATTATGGCAAGTGCACTTGAAGGTTCCCTTAGCTATAATGAAGACCCAGTCAGGTCAGATCATATCTTCTCTGCAGGCTAGTGCAAATATAGCATGGTGGTAGGGTCTTTTTTAATGCCCGCCTGGCTAGCTATCACCCTCAAGTTGAAAATCTGCCGCCAAATACCAGTAGGTGTGTTGCGGCAGTTGCACTTGAGCGCCAGTTCCTCCACAGGTTTAGCGTGCCTACCAATTTGAGCCGTATCGTCACTAAAGATCAGCTTGAGGTTATGGCCATAATGCTAAAACTTAAATATAATAAAAAAATGGAGGTAAAGCATGTTCGACCTGCTATGCATATTTAGAATGTACTGCTTATTCACTGGGTCAAGTCCAAACTCACATACTCCTTTCGTAGGAAGATATTAAATAGTATTTTACCCACGATGAAAGAAATACCATATCTTGGCTACTCGCTAATTCTATAAAGAATGAAGAAGACCATTAAAACCACAACCTAAAGACAATTTCACGGCAGCATGAGCATAAAGACGTTGGTACATTCGCAATCAAAACTTGCACCAGTTTTAACACTGTGACAACACACACATCTCTTTGTAATACATGTAGGAAACACGAATAAGTAAGCAAAGTTGAGTATAGAAGTAAATTCCACAAAACAGAATTTAGTAACAAGTTCTGTCGAGTTGCTTCAATTTCATTATTATCTGTACCTTTCACCGGTGTTTAAGGTCATTATATACTAGCTTTACCTGCAACTTCGTTCGCATGATATTACAAGTTATTTATCGACAGATATTTTTTTCTTGATGAAAGGTCCTTTTACTTACGAAAGGTTTGTACTTTTCTGTACACCATTGATTTACATTTACATTTTATGGTGCTATTACATCCATCTCGTTTAGCGTTGTTTTACTTCATGCTCGGATCTTAAGGGTCGCAGCGTGATATTGAATAGCCAATAACCTTTCTTAATAATTAGGCAGTCAAATGCAAAAAAGATTTTTTTAAATCGACTGATAGTAACTGAGATTGTTGTGTTCAAACTGAGAAACGAAAACTCTTTATTAGAACATAACATTATATCAAATATATAGATAAGAATTTTTACACATAACTTGCTGTGCCCGCGACTTCGTTCACGTGGGATAAAAAAAAATGTAATAATTTGGCTGTGTTTGTATTGATGGTAGCGTGATGTGAAATAACTTAGATCTTTTTCAATGTTTGCTCTATCTAATACAAAAAGCTTTTTTATAATCCAACCGGTGGTTTCTAAGTTTAGCGCTTTAAAAAAACAAAGTTTTCCGCTTTATAATATTAATATATATAGATATAAAAATAAACACTGTAATTACTTTAAATTTCAGTTTATGCATAGCGGATTTCTTATTCTGCGCCATTGTGTTGCCCTTTGCCATATCCGGCTTCTGGACGCGGACGTGGTCCCACGGGGGCGCGCTCTGTAAGCTGGTACCGTTCTTACGGTATGGAAACGTTGGCGTTTCATTATTGAGCATCGCCCTCATAACCTTGAACAGGTAAGATTACATACTTGAAATCAATACATGTTAGTCTATTTTAACAGGCATAGCTTCAATAATATATATACATATAAGTTTTTCATCACCTGTCTTAAGTTCTATAATAAAGTTTCAAAATAAGCTACGGATTTGAAGTACTATAGCAAGCCGCTTCTATTATGAAAAGGTTAATCGTAGGCGCATCATGACTTGATGGTTAGTGATATCTGGAAAACTCTCTCTCCTTAAATTTAAACTCCTTAAACATAAATTAAAATACTAAAATATTAAATATAAAAAATCTATATTAAGACTAGTTTCCTGTCAGATTTTTTCGATGAATAGCATGTTTTTGAAAGAATTTTAGACCATACAATAATTACGAACGATATACGGCAAATGATCTATTTTAAGGTGTGGCTTTTTATATATCCTAATAAAATAAATATTATTTTTAGCTTAGCGACATAAATTATAAAAATAGGCTCCCAGTCTGTACGTTCTATTGTTGCTACATTCCTGAGGTCAATCTCTGATAGGTGTTTCCTTACACCTAAATTAGTTGTCTTACTAGTCTTTGTTTCGTGATATAAAAAAGATTCCAATTATAAAAACGACACAGTCAAAAGGGAAGTCATACTAGGCAGGTACCTATATAAAATTTGTCGTGTGTATAAAATATAATCTACGAGCAATGCGTATTCAACTTTACGCCCGTACAAACCGCGGTAAATTGAACAATTTTATTTACTCGACTGCCTTTGATAGATTTCCCTTGAAAAAGCTTTGGTTGTAATATCGTTAACGTGAGAAAAGAGACACGTGTCATGGCGGGTCGGGTCCTTTTTAATATATATTTTATATAAATAATTAAATGTTTACTTTTTATATAGTTGCTTATTAATTTAAATTCAAAATTAAGTTACCTAATACTATTAAGTGAGCAATACTTGTATATTATTATCTGTATATGGATTTCGCGTATGTCGAAAAGAGCTCTAAGGATTTGGAAGAAATGTTGTACTTAGACAGATTATTGATTTTAATTCACCTGTACAGTTGTATTATTCGTAATAATGAAAATTATTCTTAATGAAATAAGTAATTACATTAGTGATTTTTATTGAAATAATGAATTCGTACATAGATATGTAAAATCATAAAATATGGATACTTAATTAATATGTGATTCATAAGAAAACTAATTTTTGAAATAAATACCTACTGTTTGATAAAAATACCAGGCTAAGTTCAGTCACCTAGTAACTACATAGTAATATTAGGTAGGTAATATTTTCGTAAGAATAATAGAGCGATGCTTAACATTAAATTATTGCATAGTATGTGGTAAGGTAATAATTAAACAAGAAAAAGTTTTACGGCGTCATTAGTTTGTAAGGTAGCGTAACCAAGGATGTGATATATGCTGAATATTTCTGGATGGTTTTTTACTTATGCCTTATTAATATTATGTCACTGTAAACATTCGTTGCATTATATAGCAGTTTTACTCCAAAGTCCTCGATATTTCGTATGTCATAATATGGTTTAAATTGTTGACATTATCTGCTAACGTATGTAAGGTAAAAAAATGTGATAATTAAAAGTAAGTATTGATTTTACAGGTACATAATGATAGCTCATCATAGTTGGTATGGACGAGTGTATCGCAAGCACAATATAGCTCTGATGATCGTGTTCTCCTGGATGTTTTCCTACGGAATGCAGATACCCACACTTCTTGGAATTTGGGGTAAGAATATTTTATATTTTTTTCTTTAAGAGTAGTACACCTACAATAGGATTTAGACACTGTGTGGGATTGTACAAACGTAGAATTCACATACACAAAGTACACATAAAGTAACCCAGATTCAGAACAATCATTTGTGGATAACAAAAAGGTTATGCGTAGGATTCGAAACCACAGCACTCAACATGGTGACATCTGTAAGACGACCGTGTAGCGCCTCGATCGCCGTCACTACTTTTGTACACTGGCCATTAAAAAACTAAGAGACATACAAATATTTAGATTCGAGCTATCATATTTCTTTTATTAAATTGCTTTGACGAGTCATTAGAAAGAAGAACAAATATTACCGAGTTAATCGTTCGTAATTTATACATATGTATATGTATTATTGTTCAAAAATAATAATAATACAACATTCACTGATTCCTGGTACTTTTACTTAGTGGAGAAGTAACCCAACCAAGCTGTACCTACTCATCGACCCACAAAACCGCATAAACCGCTATACCAACTATGCAGTACTAAAGAAACAATTAGTGTTAACAATTAGGTAATAAATTATTTTACAATAAAAAATATGTATCGCCAATATCAATCGGGATAAGTAAAGCATGTTTAGCTGAACTTTGAGGAAGGAATTAATGTAGAGATTTTTCCTCCTTTTCTTTCCTCCTATCCTATAATGACAATGATTATATTTTACAATGATAAATATATTTACCTGCGTATAAAACAATGTTATACAAATTATAAAGTCCTTATAAGTAATAATTTACTACGAGTAGATATATTCAATGTGTAATTCATATTCTGTTATTTCTTAAATTTCATTATAAATGCAAAGGTGTGATTTTAGAGATAATTATATTTTAGAGATATGTAATGTTCACTGTATGTTATTTTGCTCGAAGCTTTAATTGTATACCATTTTCTCGATATTAACGTAAATATACTGAGATTAATCCGATCCCTAATTATCACCTCAAAAAATCTACTAGTTTATTTGATTCTTCCAATTAACTCCAACAACTCTCGCACACTTACTGACACGTTTATATATTTCAACTAGCTTTACCCGTGACTATTTTAATTTAAATAAAAGTAGCTTAAGTTATTCCTTATAACATCAGCTATCTGCCAGTGAAAGTCCTGTGAAAATCAGTCCAGCCGTTTCAGAGATTAGCCGGAACAAACAGACAGAACAACAGGCTAAAAGAAGAATAAAATAAATAAAGCACATTCACATGCTTATATAATTTAAGTGAACTGAAATTCTCTGTGCACTTAATACTACTTCTAGAATAGTCTACTTATGTCATGTTTACAACAATACAATTGATTTATTCTAGGTACATTCGACTATGATCTTGAATTGGGAACATGCTCAATAGTACCAGATGAATTCGGACACTCTTCCAAGACTGCATTGTTTGTCATCGCATTTATCGTTCCGGCTCTGCTCATCTTTATATGTTATGCAAGGATATTCTGGGTAGTACATAGGTAAATATCATTTTGCCAAAAAACTATTTTCTTTAGTTTTTTTAATTAAATTTTCAGTACAAAAGTTCACCTAAGATTTTTTAATCGAGGGACGGTGATATAAATTTATATTCACTGGTTTCTAAATTGACTATAGTATTATTTTCTCTTAATTTAGTTCAGAGCAAAGAATGCGTGAGCACCAAAGGTCACAACACAATACTCCTGGAACCCTGAATAATAGCACAACAGACAAGAGATCTACAATTAAAGACAACAGAGAGACAAAGGCAAGGCGCAATGAATGGAGAATCACAAAAATGGTGCTAGCTATATTCTTATCATTCCTGGTGTGCTATTTACCTATCACCATCGCTAAAGTTGCTGACAATCATGTTCATTACCCTGGTAAGTTAATTCAGTAAAAAAAATCTGATACAATTAAGTATTGGAAAATTAGTATATTATAATTTAATATATATTTATTACCAGCTATGAATAAACACTTTATTGCACTTTTAATTTGTACACTGGCGAACTTAATGCCACAAGACATTTTTATCCAGCTAACCAGCTGTATTAGTAAAAACATTTAACCGCTTACAATTATTTCCAATCAGATTTATTAGTGATTAACCGAGTATTTTTAGTATTTATTAAATATGTTAATTTATGAGATGTATAAATTAAATGATAAATCGTAGAATATGCGAGTTGGATCTGACAGTGTTATAGGATTTAGTACTCGTCTGAGTGTGACCCACTGCGCGCACAGTAATATATTCCGTACAATGACTCACCTTTGATTTGTTACGTTTCGAAATCCGCTAGTGTTTATGATCCTAGAGTGACCTAGAGGCTTGAAGGTCGATATGACAAAGATGAACCCTGATGAAAGCTGCCAATGCTTTTGATTAAACTATACTTATTTTCAGGTGAATCCCTTACCGAGCTTTTATAACAAAAAAAAAGTTTTGTATAGGTTATTTCTTCTTATTTTATAGGTAACCGTTATAGCTACAATCTCACCTGATGTTAAGTGATGATGTGGCCCAAATTGGTGGACACGCTAAGCCTAATCAAGAAACTGGCTCTGAATTGCAGCTGTCGGACCACACCTATAAGTAATTGGGAGTACATTTTCCACATGAGGATGGTAGCTAGCCAGGTGGTCATTTGAAAAAGCTCTACCATCATGCTCTGGGTTCATCATGATGGTGATGTTCATTGACGCGGCGTCCGTATAAACTACCATTGATCCATTATCGGTTTATGACGTATTACGTGTTATAATTTTACCATATCAATTTCAGTGTTCCACATAACCGGATATTTGCTCCTGTACGCAAGCGCGTGCGTTAACCCAATCATCTACGTAATAATGAACGCGCAGTACCGTGCGGCGTACGCGGCTGCGCTCTGCTGCCCACTGGCACGCCTGCCGGGTCTCACCAGCGGTGCGTATCCCTCATCGCCCGTCGCATGCCAACAGGCCATCAAGAAGTCGGAGCGTACGTCAGCACTCGCCTCCTATATCAGACCGTGAAGGTATCACCATCGACAGTGGATACAACACGCTCTATTTATCACATTTTAAAACGGGTTATGGACAGTGAAATAACTCTCCTGGAGGAATCGGCTTTAGGTGTAAAATTATCTTTAAATCTGTTGATGTTGGTTTCATGGTTATTTTACAAATTATTCTGTAATTCTACATTTTTTTCTGTTTCTACTATTCATAATTATTTGTCATATTTCCCACAGTTATATAAGTATTATTTTTATCAACTTTGTCATGTACTTTTGTACTTCTACCTCTACCTGCTTTACTATTAATAACTTGTTCATTATTATCTTTGTAAACTTAAGCGTTAATAATTTATGACTGATATTTTCGTGGCGTGTTGTATCATACTAAATCCATAAAATCCATTTCATTTTGCATGCTCTTCTTTACCATTTCTCTTCGCACTTAACAATAAATATGTTATATATACAAACCTTTTTTTAACCAGAACACAAATTAGTTGGTTTAATAATCTAGACAATTAACTAGTCCTCCATTCTTTTAGAGAAATGGAACGAGCGTCACGGATACAGTTACAGCAACACACGAACGGCGCTCAGCCAAGTGTCACTGGGGGAGTCCAGAGCAGACCCTCGGGCATCGCTGGGTCAAGTCACGCCTGGAACAAGATAGACAAGTCATCAGAACCGCGCAGTACGGGACCTACATACACAGCAAAAAGACTCGAAGAATCTTTACCGAAATTCAAAAAAGATGTAATCGGACCTCAGAGTTTCGGACCAAAAGTTACCAGGTTCCAAATAGTTACATGCGGCCAAAGAAACGATAAACAAACAAATGTGTAGCAACTTGTCGTTCATTTGTATGACGTACCAAAGACTTCGAATAACCAAAAGAAACGTAGCATTAATGAAATAGTGTAATAATTAAAGGTGCTGTTTCACTTCTGAAGCAATATCACTTTCAAAGTATTTTATTAAGAAAAGTCCGTCCTAAAAGCGAACGACAAGTCAGCGTTTTATGTAAATACAGGTGCATTTTTGTTTAAGACATTATTTATACTGATATTTTTAAGTATTATCTTTATTACGTCTTCCAGAAATACTCCACCTTCTTTATTATAATAATAATGGTTGTGTATTTTGTTAATTGTTTACAATTCTTTGGTTTCCCATTTAAACACACACATTCCATTCCTATTTTTAAGAATTTATAATGTAATGTACATACATTTATGCAACCTGTACATGACATTCCTAGAAATACTTGCGAATACTTCTGTATTAACGAATGGAAATTTAAAAAAGTTTAAATGGCCATAACGCTAATTCTTTATAATAAAAAAAATGTTACTCCTTTTGGTCCCATTGACATACCTTATTCCCAACTGTTGGCACACATCGTTAGTAATGTTAGATGAGACAGAGGCCCAACGCTAAACCTATAAGTATAAACAAGTATTAAAGAGCAACGTTGTATGCTACAAAAATAATAATTGCGAAACAATATTAAGCTATTATTTTTTATAGATCCATCTTGATATTATTAATAAATACTTAGAACAGCATATTATTAAATAAAACATGTTGTAAAATTGTTTCCTCAAAGCATATGTCAGAATATAGATAGAGTAGACAAAGTTAATGTTAATTTTAATATTCAAACAGTATTGTTGTAATATTTATTTATTTTTATTATTGGTCAATGAAATTGTTTATTATACCGACATGCCATAATAATTTTAAGTTGAAATGATATTTGCAATAAATTATTTGTACATAATTAATAAATTTGTTTTACTGAAACATATATCAATTTTACTAGGTGCCTGGTAACATGTGTATATAATCCATTTACTGCAGAGTATTTACGCTCGATTTTCTTATTTTTATTCCTATCTAAATAATAAATGAGACAACACCCAGATTGGACGACGGCTCCACAGTTCTACTTTGCGCCAAAGATAAGACTTTTTGGTTCATGTCGGGATGCAGGATATGGTAATGCTGTGGCTCCGTAGTCCAACACGGGTGGATCTGCTGTGTAAAGGAGAGGAGGGAATTAGTTGAATAACTCCTCAGAACACTCGCTATGATACAGCCGATAAGCGAAGCTATATTCCTACGTTGTTGAACTGACTTTCTGACTATTGGATTTTTGAAGTCAATGGCTGACGATTGTTTTCTCCCGCATACAAACAACCACCTCTGTTAATCCCTTTGAAGGGTCAAATTTCAAATAATCGCTTCTTAGTGAGACTCTACGTCACAACAGAAAGTTAACTACTGTTCACATTTCATATTTCTAGCATCAAAAGTTTCGCCTGTGTATTGATGAGTCAGTCTACCATCGTCTTTATAAATATATACCTATCCTGTCTTAATTGGTTTATAATAAAAGCAAACTATAATATGAAAATTATCATAGTATTAGATATATTTCAAATTTTATATTTCATTCTATAATTATTATATATATGTATATATATATATAACATATTATTATTATTTTACAAATATTCTGAAGTAGGTACAAACAACTTGTTGAATTTTTAACGAACTATTTAATTTTAAAGCTAATGCACATCTGGATAATTAAGTTTATAAACAGCTATTTACGAAGAACGGTATGAAAATCAATCTCTGACATTATAAAAGAATACATGTTTTATTGCTGTAATGGCATCAAAGCAAATGAACAGGATGACTGTAGCGAAAAATTAATATCAACAGAGGATGTAATATAAAAATTGTAAAGTTTATTGTAAATATATTTGTATCTTCTTTTGAATACCGACTTATAAAAGGGGACGTTTTAAATTAATAAAAAAGTTGCAATTGTCAACAATATGGTCGCTTCAATACCTTCAATCATAATACTATCGTATTTTGATAGCCATGATAGCGACGGGAATTTTATGGTAATTCAAAATTTATAAATCTAGTCAATAACTAAACTGTATTCCACAATATATTGTAAAATAGGGTCAAATAAGTTAAAAATTATGAACTAAAATAGAAATCACCGTATGATAGACAAAATCTCTGCGAAAACATTATACCACAAGTGTATACTTGAATAGGTATTTACACACAATGTCATAAATCAAAGTAAAAGAAAAAAACATAACAATATCGTTCTCCAAATATATTAACAGCTATTGTGCTATATAGGTTTCATTATCGATTTTCTGATTATTACCCTCGAATACAAAGTCATCAAAGTTTTAAAAACATGGAAAAATAATATATAGAACATTCTACATTTACTACTCTTACATACTTTGTGGATAGAAGATAGTCACCATCTTGTTAATATACTAATCTTCTAATTATGAAATAACGTTAGTTTTCTACATGACATTGGTATATTCGTATACGAATGCACTACTACTAAATAATACAGATAAAAAAGAAGAAAGTACCTATCACAGATAATCGTTTTAATCAATAGTAAAACCACTATCTTATGTCATTGCTGTCAGTGTCAATAAAGCATACAATTTTTGTTAATAGGTTTTCATTATCAATACATAATTCTTACAGTGTATTTTATTATAGAAAAGGAATGAATTCCATTATTACAATATTAGAATGTCATTTATAGTTTTAAATTTTATATAGTTCTAAAATATTTAACTTTTGTGAAGTATTAGCAGTATTGTAAGCTTATATTTATCAAAATGGATGTGGTCGGGAGTGAAATTGGGCAAAAAATGCGTGTAAATATATTATAAATATGTTTCATTCAACTATTATTGCTTTCAAAAATATTTTAATTACTATAGTTCCTTAGATTCCCTAAATGATGAACCATAATAAAAATGTTTTGTTGTGACAATTTTTCTTTATGAGGCCGGTAATATTATCGATTCGTATAGAGTATATTTGTGCAATTTTGTTTTCAGTCGGCGATCAAGGCTAAACTAACCGAACTCGGATGCTATGTAGGTAAGTTGTTACACAAATAAAACCTCTACAGTATTTACAATGTTTGTGAAACAAGCAAAGACGTTTTACAATATTTTGTGTATATTTCATGACTGAAGCTTCATAAACATATAAATAAACTTTATCAATAATAACTACCGTATAACTAATGTAAATTAATAATAGTTCAAAACTAAAATGCAGAATTAGAGAATATAGTATCCTATACAAAAAGTATGGTTGTTTATATTTTTTAAATTGTTTGTTGGTTTGTTTTATAGTAATGTGTAGAAATAGTTTAAATTTTACATTATTAATGTAGGTGTTAATGAAAATTTATTGCATTGAATTTTGTGAACATAGATGTTCTTTAGGTTAATTATTCTATGAAATTAATTTATAGTTGCTGTCCTTATTTGCTATTTTTCTTAAATAATTATAACCATAACAGTTTTTCGAAGTGTCCAACAACAAAAAACAAGTATTGTTTTTTTTCTTTTTTAACAAATAAATTAAAAAACCTGTGTCTGCCTACAGATACATGTATTCCCATAAAGCTGCCTTTGTAATAACTGGTTTCTCTCTTTTCAAAATGTTGATTAAACTTTATCTGAAAGTATGCACTGGATGTGGGGGTACATCACAGCCATGTTACTTATTTGGATGGAAAATGGACATCAGATTTTATAATTTTAATATATACAGCAGGTTTATTTTCAATCTTTTTTTTACACTGTTACTGGTTTTAGAGTTAGGATCATAATCTCACCCAATGTTAAGTGACAATACCACCAAAGATAGTGGATGTGCTAAACCTGTGGAAAGACATGCTGTCAAGTGCAACTGCCAGAACACACCTATTGGTATTTAGTGGTAGATTTTCAACTTGAGAGT
This sequence comes from Actias luna, assembly GCA_039707435.1. Taxonomy (NCBI): domain Eukaryota; kingdom Metazoa; phylum Arthropoda; class Insecta; order Lepidoptera; family Saturniidae; genus Actias; species Actias luna. Next base: position 5,597,118 of record JAZHAC010000002.1, on the reverse strand, counting down.
GGTTGCTAGCTAGTGGGCATTAGAAAAAGCTCTCTAACCATGCTCTGGTTTCAATACAATGTTTTCCTTCACCAAAAGCTCCAGGTCATTGCAGGGATTAGAACTCACATCATTTGACATGGCATCTACACAACACCACTGAGCTATCATTGCTTCTAATTTGAGTTAATAGTTTTTCATTTTACACTAGTTCAGTAATAAAACATAGCCTACAAAAATTCTTGGTATATATATCCAGTTCAGATGGATCTTAAAATTAGGATAAACTAAATGATTCAGATATGAAATATATATCATGATAAATGTATATAATGCTTGTTTGGAATGAAAATGGCTCAATTACTAAAGTTAGTTATTTGTACAGAATGGCTCCATAGTGTGTGTCAGTTAGTAAGTGGGTAGACCACAATATATATATAATTAATCTACTGTCATAAAAAAAATAATATATATATCTATTTTTATATAACATATCAGTTATGTGTTATGGCTACAATCTCACCTAATATTAAGTAGCTATGTGCCCTCCAGTTGGGAGACATGCTAAGCCCAAAGCTCTCAACTATTCTATTAAAATTTTGAATTGAGTCAGTTTTATTATCATTATTATTTTATTTAAACCTCCCTGTTTCAAAATCTCAAACACTCCACTTGAAGCCTCTTATCTTGTTCTTTAAAGTTAGTTACTAAATTTATATTTTTTAAATATTATTTTCAGATGATGAGCTACCAGACTATGTAATGGTAATGGTTGCCAATAAAAGGACTCGTACTCAAATGGAGGATGATTTACAGCTATTTCTTGTTGATAATACTAAACTGTTTGTAAACTGGTTACATCAAGTGCTGAAGAAATTACAAGAAGTCACAGTCACCACACCAATAAGTAAGAGTTTACATTATTTTTAAATGATTTGTTGTAGACATAGAGATTTTTTTCTGTGGGGTATTGTTATTATCAATTTTGTAGGTTTTTTTCCTGCATCGCAACAACAATATGATACTATTTTATTCCTGCCAGCCGTTTTCTATCTGCTTGATCATATTAAATATTTACAAATATTCTACTTCACATTACAAAGGTGTACAAAAGTAAAAAATATTTACATATATTACATTTTATTTGCTATATGTATGTACAGAACAAATGTAAAGACAATTATTGAAATACTAGTTTAGATTTTGCAACTGCATGCTTATCCTGATTGATACGAATTCTTGAAATGTTACAACTACATCAGTGACCCTTTATAAAATATGTCAGTTATTGCTTCATGCATTTTGCCACATTTCATAAATTGATATATTTCCCTATATTAAATTAATATTGTTCAAAGAATATGATAACAAATGTCTATTCTATTTTTATATCAAACTAGCTGACCCGATGAACTATGTATCACCTATAATCATTGTTCTTAAGTTTCACCAAAGCTCAAAAATAGTTTGACAGATTTATCAACTTCTTTTTTTTAGCATCTTATTAGCTAGAATCAATCCTAACGAACCTACTAACTTCAATTATTTAAGATCAATACAACTGGCTAGTTCTAATATTGTTTCTGTTTTTCACTTTGTTTGGCTATTGAATGTAACTTGTTCATAACTCCAATGAATTAAATGGTTTTTAATTATATAAAATTGAAATATTGGTGGATTTGAACCCACGTCCCTTTATGCGGCATCCATACATACTTTGAACTGAGCCATCATTGCTTCATTACTTTTCATATTATGAGTTTTAAAAAATCTATTTATTTTAATTATTATTTTTATACAAAGCTTGTCCTGACAATAACAAATACAATGAAAACATTATCCAATTTGGTACAGTCAATCGCAAGTTATATACATACATTTCAGTGATTCATTTATATATATATATAGACATCATGGACTCGTCAGACCTTAGCAATTCTATATTATATACATAATTCACCATCCTGTTGATGTTTGTATTTATGGCCTTGTTAATTGAAATTAATTCGTTTTTAATGTTAGAAATAGGTTATAGTTAATTTCTGTCAGAAAATTAGGACTTTGTTGATCTTATCATTTTTTGGTCTTCTGGTCTAAATTTTCTATCTCCTAGTATTTCTTTGTTTCTCTTTTATTTTATCAACACCAAACGTAATTTATATACATTATTTACTGTATCAGTAACCTACTATTTCAGAACTACCAGAAACAGAAACAGCTAAAGAGATGTTACTATTAAAGGATCATAAAATAAAAGACAAGAAGAATAAAGAGAAATCTAAAAAGAGTGACATTAAAAAATCAAAGAAAAAAGATAAAGATAAACAGCATAAGAAAAGGGAGGAAAGGAAGGTACACAAAAGCAAGAAGAAAAGCAAACACCATGAAATGATTCATCCTAATGTTCCACCTTTGCTAATGAACATGGAAAAAGAATCTGAGCCATCAATAACTGATGTTTTTGCTGGTCAAATACTGAAAAGACATGGATTTGTTTTAGACGAGACAAATGATAGTCCAAAAATTGTTGAAAAGAAACCAGTGTTAGCTGAAACTAAGAGGCTAATACATCCTATTATAGACCCTGCAACAATTCCATCACAATCTGAACCAATATATGTTGAAGGTAATAAAAACACTAAAGACAATGTAGAAAAAACTATTGGACCCTCACTGGAGATCAATAGAGAGGATCAAATTAAAGAAATGACTGATATTGAAGCTAAAATCCAAGGATTAAAACAAAAATTGTCCCAACAACTGGACTCAATGTCAGATGATGAAGATTTTTTGAATATAAGAACTGAAGCAGATGAATTGATGAATGATTTTGCTGAAGATGTTTTTCAGGTAGACTATATAACGTTGTTATTTGTAACTACGTAAATTAATATTACCTTTAAATTCCCTTAAAAAGTCAACAACGGTATTTTTACAATAAAATTTATATCACTTTAGAACATTGGCTCTCAAAGTGGGCGTTACTGTTCCCTAATGGATGCTGAAGATAGCTGAGTAGAGATTATAAATCACCTTCAAGTCTTATTGGGGGCACTAAACAAATATTGATGTTGGAAAGTATAACAGAATTGATAAATGTAATAATTTTCAAATCTCGGAAATGTTGAAAAATCTATTGTCTACGTTTAGAAGTTCTACAATTAGACTTCAAACTACTATTAGCAGACATTTGAAAACGTATATACCTGATTGGCTTTTAGATACAATTTCCTGTGAAATATCAGGAACTTTTCCAAAATTTATAGCAATGTATTGGACTGAGAATTAATAAAACAAACTAAATTAAACAAAACAAATGAAACTAAGCCGGTATTGTTATATGTTATTCCGCTAAATCGATTTTAAAGTCAAATCAAACAATAATTAAATTTTAATAACTTTATATTATAGAAATGGATGCATGTAAACATATGTCATTTAGACAATCCGATATTTAAAAAAAAATCTAGTAACCTATGTAATTTAAAATTTTGTTTGAAAATAATTTCTTATTAATCTTTGATGTAATGAATCACATATTTCTATTGAAAAATCAGAATGAGAAGTACTCTGTGAATAATGAGTCCGGATAATCGGCATTCTCTTACATTTTTCTGTATAAAGTTTATTACATATTTCTGTAAAATCTTAGATGAGGATTTCTGGGGAGCGTTGGGTATTCATTTTTTCCTAAAGAGTGTGGTACTCCAGGAAGTTTGAGATGTGGTGCTATATAACAAACTTTTCATACTTAAAGATTCATTCTTATTCTTTAGTTTGGTTTGTTAAAAGTGGGTTTTCAAGTAGAATTTTATTAATCAAAATATGTGAATAGTTTATTTCTAGTTACCTTATTAAATATTTTTCAGGAAATATCTCAACCTCCACCGGCGACTCCTCCCATAATCCCAAAATCTCCTGTTGCCCCTCCGGCACATCCCATCACCCCAGTTAACACTCCTGATGTAGTAGTCCAAGAACCTATCGAAACTTTACCTCAGATAGAACTTAATCTACCAAAAAGACCATTCCGGGAGAGAATTGAAGAGCACAGTGCGGCTGCTAAAGCAAAAGACAGCGGGAAAACAGATAAAAGGACAAAAAGTCCCGAAAGGTTGTTAAATTACAAAATCATTTGAGGTAGTAAGAAAAATGTGTTTTTTTTTTTTATTTTTTTTTAATTATTGCTCAATCTTTATTGTCAAGCTTCATATTCATAAAGTGACTGATGACTGTGGTGTAATAATTAATTTGATCGTGTAAACATAATTTTATGCAAAATGCGTTTTATATAATTTATTACATAAAGCTTCCCACTGACTTTGTTTGCGTGGAACTATAATTTATTTCATAATTTTGCCCGTTTTTATAGTATTTTTCAATATAGCCTTGCTGTTATTTGTGGTAGGGTAATGTTAAATAGCCTAAAGCCTTCCTCGATGTTTGTTCTGTAAAATACAAAAATATTTTTTTAAATACGACTGGGAGTTCCTATGATTAACACATTAAAACAAATAACCTCAATTAAACCTATTTATGCCAATAACTGCTAACAATCAGTGTTGTGCATAGAAGTTGCGGTTGATTGCATACAATTTTTTTTTTTTTTTTAATTCAAGTATTTTAGGGTACATAAATTTAATAATACTATGTAGTGTAATAGCTTGTGTATGTTACTAGTAAACAAATTTTTTAAACTGCTTTCTAAGTAGGAATATTGCGTTGATTTTATGTGGTTATAGTTTAAATATAGAGAAGGCGTCCACACAGCTAAAATAAATGTGTTACAAATACATAAATATTATATGTATACTATCGTCAATGTCAAACTATCTATGATCACTAAGTAAAAATGATCACTAACAATTTGTAAATGTCGCCAATGAAGTAACAAAATTAAGAAAACTATAGGCAATAATTACAAAAGGCTTAATATTATTCGGCATAGTTAAATAATATTCAAATTTGAAAATGTATTAAATTGCACTCGAATTTCGATCACAAGGCGGGGTAATTATAAGTATCAGTACTAATAGCTGGTTAGTGCTTGAAAATGTAAGTAAATTCTTATAAAAGTGGAACAAAACTGTATTCGAATTACTTTGTTATTGATAACTAACACTTAATCTAAATAGCTATTAAACAAAATAAATAATATCATTTGACAAACAGAGAAGAGAAAGGTACTAAACTGTTTCATCTTTACTTTTTATATATGGACCGTTTATTTTGAAAGTGGTGTAAGTCCATTTTTTTTTGTTTCGAGAAAATTAAAGGTTACTATATTTGTTGATAATGCAATTTCATTTACCGACCGATTTTAAGTTGTACAAAACATGGAATTTTTTCGAGAAATTAAACACGGACTATTTATATATAAAAAAATTACATTAAATTAAGCATGAATTACGTGATAGCTTATTTTTCTCAAAAATGGACTTACACCACTTGCAAAATAAACGGTCGATATATTGACTGGCTTGCCCAACACACATTATTTGTTCCTTTCGATAGTTAATACCAAGACCACAGCGCCATCGTATCATTTTATGGAACAGCTATGAAACATCGTCTCGACAAAAGAAATAGATTACATAAATTTTACTTCTATCAGTCAACTCGTTCAATAGAATCACTAACAGACATACACGAGATTTATATATATTTCTATCGATATGTTGGGACTAACTATTCTGCTGATCAATTAATCAGTCACTTATTGATAATATCTGAGGCTTTATAATCTCTGTGATAATAATTCAGTACTTCCAGGTACACTCCGGAGAGGACACCGACATATCAGCCTCAGGCGATGTCGATCAAGAGTCGTCTCGGCAACCATCGCGAGAAAAAGAATTCAACATCGGATGATAAAGGTCCTGAGAAAACGGAATTTCCCTCTAGAAAACTTAATTCCAGGTAAATGTTTTATTTTGTACAACATCCCTGACCCCGCCACCCCCTTCTGACTGATTGGCCAGATCCTGGTCAAACGGAAATTTAATCTCTAAAATGGTCTGTTCATTTTAAATTTCGGTGAAATTTTATTTCCTTACAATTTTATTAATCTGCTTATGCCTTATGACTTATGCCTTTATAGCCTTAACTATAGGCATATTAACTTATATTATTACATAAGGGCTAACCCTTCAAATCTTCAAAATTTATACAAAGTTTAACAAGCTGTTGGATGACTTTCCTGTTAAAACGATCTAAAGAATTATTACGACAATAATTATTAATGTCCCTAATTATTTATTTATAATCTATACACAAGAAACTAACAATGTCTAAATATGACTGATTAATGTCCTTCGAAAAACTTTAATTTGATATATCAGAATGTTTTCCAAAAGTACGAGTTTTCTTTACTGTATATTGTTTGTTATAGGGTATCAGTATTAGATAATCGGCCTTCGAGGTCATCATGCGCTAGCGTAGTGCGCGTTCGGCCGAGGCCACGCGTACAGGCCCCGCCTAGTCTTTTGTTGAAGGCCATGGCCGATGCACACAAAAGCTTATTAAACGTAAGTATATAGCCTACAAACTTACCATGTAACACGAAGACAAAAAAAAAAAAAACGATTTCTAACCTATTGCATGAAGAAACACTGTGGGAAAAGTGAAAATTCACGACTGGCAAAATGTTGTGTTTACCGATTAAACTCATTTCATAGTTCAGGGATAGCGGTCTAGAATCGTTAGGTAGTTTAAAAGAAAAAATACTGCAGCTCATATTGACCAGACTGTAAACATCCTGTAAAAAATTGTTTTGGGGGGGTTTCTCATACAGGGAGGGTTGAAAAATGAGTGCCAATCGATGGTATGAGATACAGTGCGTAATATAAATACATATTGAAAGAGCATTTGAAAGAGGAACTTGAAAAATGCCAACCCCAAAGCGGATCCCTTTTTTCAACAAGACGCAATTTGCGGGAAATGTTGAAATATTTTAGGAATAAGGCGATCACTGTGCTAACTTGATCCGGGAATTAATCCTATCTGAATCTCATTGAACATGTATAGCCCGTAAGCAAAACTAGAATAAGTAAAATCAACTGCACTACAAATATATAGATGATCGAAACGGTCATTCGGGTGCTATAGGAATTTGAAGATTTCTGAAAACTGTCAAATATGACCATGTCAAAAGCAATAATTAAAGCTAAAGACGGATATATTTCTTATTAGTTATCATAACTGTTATTATATAATTTCATAATAAAATGTTTTCTAAAATCAATACACGGGTTTTCCATAAACCGCCCTTGATTCCATTAATTTGTACAATACTGTATTTAAATTTACTATATAACTTCACATGAGAACGAATAAGTATTAACAATTTTTTTCGGGAATACAGGAACATTATTTTCACTATGAAGCATAGATTCATAGTGAATAATGAAGCATAGATAGCATTTGGATATGCAAAGTTGCAGATAATTAAAAAATTACATTTGCTAACAACTGTTTATATATGTAATATTGTATATATTATTGGAACATTTGTAGGTGAACAATATTACATTTATCGTAGTCAATTATATGTTAAATTTTATATTTTTTGTTATGTTCGATATTTGACCTCGTCCCTTTTGAAGTTATGCCTATCAAATCTCATACGTCCTATCTAATAGATTCGATTATGGGTACTGAGTTTCATAACATCTATGATTAATAATTCAATACGTGAAGCCAGGAATATTAGTTGTTAGGGTTGTTGTTATGGAATACTGTCGACCAATAGCTTTACAGATACTAAAACTAACAACAGTTCAATATTATTTTCGTTGATTCAGCCGAATTGCTAGAATATTCTTCATACACTCGTTTGATTGCAAATTGGCATAATATATCTAACATATTCGTTTTTTTTTTTGGTTAGATACCACCAAAAATAGACCACGAGAGTCATGTTAAACGTGCCTTAGTCCTACCGATGCGTCGTACTGTGGACGCGCAGAAGATCGTCATACAAGTGCCAGTTAGCAACACCGGTCAAGCAGACGAACATGATGCTGACAGACAGGGAGATGACTCCATCAGTTTGGGAGAGATGGACAGTGACGACGACAGGAGTTTCAAGTGTGTACAAAAACACTCTGATATAGTTTTGGTCTAGATCAGTGTTTCTCAAACTTTTTAGTCTATCGCGCCCACTTTAGGGAAAATTGATTACCAAACGCCCCCCAGGAATTCATCATCTAAGTTTTTGGAAACTAATAATGTTATTTTTTTTAACTGGAACTGATTTTTGATATTGGTATGCCCAAGCGAAAAGTTCTTAAAAAGGCACATTACGTTTTATAATACTACCTTATTCAAAACAAACATTATTTTAAGTTAATCAGAATTCAGGGCCGAAAATATACTGTATTTGTAAAAAATGAACTAAATTGCGGGGCATCCAAATATCGAGATGTGTAGAGCAGAAACTACACATAATAAAAGGGGCAATTTAGGTAAAAAATTATTGCATATATTCATACTTTTTACAACCCACCGATTTTTTTTACCTCCCCAATATCACTTAAAATTTTAATTGCCCCTTAGTCTCAGCACCTACTGGGGGGGCATTACTACCCACTTTGAGAACTTATGGCCTAGATTTTAATTTTATCATTATTTATCTTGAATAATTAACCAAATAATACTTGTATGATACGAATATAAACATCTAATACTTCAATAAAATTTATAGCCTATAACATTTTGGTCCGATTGGAAATCCAAACATTGCCTCAATTGGTACATATATATTATGTGATATAATAAAGCGAAAAGTCTGTTTGTTTGAACGTGCTAATTGAATTGATTTCAAAAAATCTTTTTGTATTAGAAGTTACCAAAACGGGCAAAATTATTAAATAATGTTTAATTCTACGAGATATATATATGTATATATCTCTATATATATCTCTATATAGTAATATATATGTTGATTATAAAAACATGTAGAGATAACAATGTAGTACAAAAAGTCAACGAAAAGGTGGTGTTTAAAACCAATTCTATAATTGAAGAATTGAGTTTATACCGATAACCACCACTAATTTTTCACACAAATAAACAAATTATAAAACAAAGGGTAACTATCCCGTTTTTCCAATATCCAAGAATGTTGAATAATATTGTTGTTTTACCTTTATTATAAATTGCATCAGGGAATCAAGTAGACCAGCAAAAGAAGAGTATATACCTACATCGGTAACAAAGAAAATTACAAATAATGAATACGTACCGTCGAGAAGGGATGAAAGTAGAAAAGCGAGTAAGAAAGATGACACTCTTATTATAGAAACCATGTAAGTTATATGTTTTCATACATTTTTAACTCGTCAAATAAACGCAACTTCACATAAACCAACTAATTCAATTATAGAGAATTTAACCTTATAGAGCAGCCATGTCGTCTGTTCTGTTCACCTCATATATCCGCTGATAAATTGCTTTCATATTATGTACTAATAAATTTAAACAAATCATTTATTTTATTATATCGTATAGTTTAATGTTGTAGAAATATACACAACCCGACAGTGGATAAAGACAAGAGCACACAATTTATTGTCACAATGGACGGGTATCATCCAAACGCTTTCCTCGCAAAGAAACTTCTCAATGAGGGCATACTCAATACAGATGATGAACTAACTCAACCAGAGCAGACTAAAGATAAAGAACCTACCAAAGAGAAAGTACCAGAAGAAAGCAACGACACAAATAAAATAGTGGAAAAGCCTTCGAGCAACACCAGTGATGAAAGTTGCATACAAGTTATAATAAAAAAAGAAGTTCCAACAGAAACTGTCGAAGAACCTGGAGTTGTTGTGAAAGTGGAAGAAATAACGACTCCGCCAGTTAGAAAGAGGAAAGCGTCTCCGATTGTGTTTGATATATCGAAAAAGGAAAGAGAGACTGAAAGAGTGAAAACGGAGAGTGTGAGTAGCGACAGTCACGTGACTATTACCACGACCCCGAATACTCATAAATATGATTCTGTACCTCCACGTGAGTATTTACAACCTAATGCAATACCTATTGCAATAGAAAAGAATCATAAGCCTCCTTCTTTTCAGTAGTATTTTTGAAGCGATGATGGCTCAGTTGTTAGTCTGTACGGACGCCACGTCAATAAACCTAAGCTTTCGATGAAGGTAAACATCGTAATGATACCATTGCAGGGTGGTACGGTTTTTTATAATACCCACCTGGGTAAAAAATCTCAAGTGGGAAATTTGTCGTCAAAATACCTATAGGTGTGTTCTGTCAGTTGCACTTGAGAGCCAGTTCCTCCATCTTGGATCACATCGTACTTAACATCAGATGAGATTTTGGCTATAACTCTAAAGTATAGGTACTTATATAATTAAGATTTTTGAATTGATGCTGATTCAGTGCCAACGTATTCATACATCACTTCGATCGATGTGTGTTTGAACAGTAGACGCAATCTATAGTAATAGACATAGTAATGAAACTAACATATCATGGTGGTATAATTGTAATTTCTACTCGCGTTTTGAAAATCCATCGCCAAAGATCTATCTAGATATCTTCCGGCAGTTGAAGTAATGCACTTATCATATTACTGATTGTTGATGGCTTAATGTTAAAATGTTCCGAGGTAAACTAGTGAAATTGAAGAAATATATTCGGTAACAGAAAACGTCGTGATGAAACAATGACACGGTGTTATTTTGCTATTATCCACCTGGTAAGCTACTGACATTAATCTAAGAATCTGTTGCCAGACACCTATAGATGTGAGCCGATCGGTACAAGCACGTCGGTACCAATGACAGATTTAGGTTCGATGACACCCTAGAACCAAATTAATTTGTCGCCCATATATATATATTTGTTATTTAAAATAAAATATCTACGTTTTAAATAATGACATTTTGAGGTTGTCAATGATACAAAAAGAAACATTCACATTCCATTTTTTTTTTTTCGTGGGGAAATGCATTAACGCATACCCTCTCAGCCCGGGGGGACTGGGAAGGTTAAATGTGCCTTATAGTTGATTAAAATTTTTTACTGCTTCGATAATTTCGGCGGCCCTAGGCCCGGGCCTAAATCTATCACTAATCGTTGCTTAATATAAACGAATATTTTGGTTAAAAAAAAATGCATAATGAAATGGTAAACAGTGTCGCAAACGGAACGAAAGGCGACATGGTGTCGCGCCTTCCCGCTGTGCCGCTACGGGTCCGCGTGCGCGTTCCTACACCCGCGGTGCAAGTTCGCGGCCGCGTGCACCCGCCGCGACTGCGTCTACTCGCACGGCAACGCGCCCGCCAACGCCGTCCCGTCGCCTCTAACCCCCGCACCTATGCTCGGTAAGCTTTTTATTATCTTTTTATTATCAAGTAATAAATGAAGCGATGATAGCTCAGTGGTAGTGTCCACGACTTCGCGTCAAGGGACGTGGGTTCGAACCCAAGCACCTACAATGAGCTTGAGCTTTCGGTGAAGGAAAACATCGTGAGGAAACCATAGCATGGCGGTAGGGCTTTTTCTAATGCCCGCCTGGCTAGCTACCACCCTCTAGTTGTGAACCTGCCGCCAAATACCAATAGGTGTGTTCCGGCAGCAGCACTTGAGAGCCAGTTCCTTCACAGGTTTAGCGTGTCTACCAACTTGGGCCGTATCGTCACTTAAGATCAGGTGAGATTACGGCCATAACGGTAAACGTTAGGTATAAAAAAAAAAAAACATCATTGAATACACGTATTTTTTTTTTTGATAGATAAGGGTTTACCGTTATGGCCAAGTTGGTAGGCACAGTAAACCTGTGGTGGGGCTGGCTCTCAAGTGCAACTGCTGGAACACACCTAATGGTATTTTGCGGCAGATTTTCACCTTGAGGGTGGTTGGTAGCCATACGGGCATTAGAAAAAGCTCTACCACCATGCAAAAACATCCTTTAAACCCCCTCCAGTCTGAGGGCCCTCAGCACTCTCCCCAAAGTCCTTAAGGCTAACAGCGTAAGTCGGGTCGAAAAAAAAAATCCTTTAAGCTTACTAACTTCATAATAATAATCTTGGAATATCTATTTATTTATTTCTAGGAAACCCATACATAATTATATAGAATAACACACATTATTTAGTAATTAAAGCCGAAACAGGGTCCACAATTACTTCATTGTGTGGTATGTGGTGGTTCAGAGGTATTAATAGGAGTTAGAGAGAGAAAAGGCACTATTAACTGACGTTTATATATGTGTTGTGTGTGTGCGAGTGTTTGTATGTGTAAGCGAGGGATTAAGTGTGAAGACTTGTCTTATGTTATATGACATATATGATAACATAATTAACGTATATATTTCCGCGAATCCATTTTATAATTTAGTTTTATAATAATCGTTTTGTATGTCGAAATATATCTATCATATCGTATTCTTTATTATATAAGCGAGTAATACAACACAGTACCGAGTTCTGAGCATAAATGGTTTTAGCGTATGTGATACTGATAATATAGCATGCAAAAACATCATATTAAGTTGACGATGCCGAATTTCTAATGAGTCGCTTAAATCGCTTTAACAAGTTTCGTAATTCTTACCCGGAACAATTTTGTTTCAGTTTAAATGTTACTCGTTATTATATGTGTAATATGTATTATTTGTGAAAAGTAACTAGACCATAGTCATCAGTATTATATAAGGTTAAGTATACAAACGTATGAATAAAAAATAGCGAAATGTCTTTTTATTGTATATAAAAACTCTGGAGTAGTACCGAAAAATATAGCTTTTCTGTACTGATAAAATTATTGTTATACACAGACTTTATTTAATGCTTCCATTCTAACTTTTCTTAAAGTAGTTTTCTTGAAGATTGTATTTATTTTTTTATATTATTTTTCTAAAAACTATAAACACTCGAAAGAAAAGTTTTCAACAATATTTGGTACACAATTCCTCGAACTTATTGTAATAAAGTAAATTTGTTTTGCCTAACGATATCACTAAACTAAATTTAATTGTATTGACTATATACGAGTGGATTATTTAATTATGATTTTTTAAAATAATTTGTGAATGTTCAATTGACAGCGTCACACGTTGTACCGGCAGCGAACTACAAGTCCATATCGAGTGTCGGTATCCCCGGGATGTGCAAGTACTACCCGAGCTGCGCGAACCCCGCCTGCCATTTCTACCACCCTAAGCCGTGTCGTTACGGCAAAAATTGCACTAACAAGCTGGAATGTAACTTCTATCATATCGATGTACCTTCAAAATGGAAGATTCCATTTTAAATATATGAAATGTGGTTTAAAATTATATATTTTTGTTTCATTTGCTTGCATACAGGCAGCCCCGGAACTAAAGGGGTGCAAACCTAGGCACCGGCCACGGACGGCAGTTTCAGGGGGTGCCAAAACCATTATTTTTGTAAACGTTTGAGTTTTTTTTTTTTTTCAATATTCTAAACATGTGGACAAAACCAATCTTGAAAGGAAAAAGTCAAACCGGATGACCGTCTAAACACTAAGTGTTCCATAGCCTTAGTTTGACGGCTCAAACTCATTCATCAAAAACGTGCCTAAGGAAATTTTAACGTCAAAAAGTTATTAGGTAATAGGTGATATTGTAAATTTATACGATTCTCATTTTCCTAATCACAAAACTTCCACCCATACTTCTGAGATTTTTAACCGTTTGACCTTATACCCTGGAGATGAGGCGCCCCTGTCATGTTTATACTGTAATTTTAGTTCTGGGACTGCACATAAGTATACGAAAGGTGGGGTTTATTTCTTGGCAATGGGCGTGGTTTTGAGTTATATAGTATTTTCCTTTTTAATCCTACACATTGCGTGTTGAAAAATTACCGATTGGGGTTTCATAGTGGGACAATTTTAACTGACATACAACACATTGATTTTGTTATTATTTAGATGTAATATTTTTAGAGAATGATATAATCTTACAGACTTTGTGACCTTTGTTTAATATAAAGAATTTAGTTATATTCATAAAAATTTTAGACATGCTATTCATAGGTTATGTCAAATATAGGTCAAGTGTTCATTGGGGTAAAGCGATAACTTTCATATATAATTTTAATTTTATCGGGAACTTTGAAAGAATATAAGTATATACAATTCTTTTAATTATTATAAGCATAGATTACATGATATTTAGTCTAACAAAAAATGCACTTACATACATATTAAAACTGTAGGCACATAGATACAGTACTGCACGTAGAAACAGATCATCGTGCAGGCATCCCTCTGAAATAATCTTTTAGTTTAACATATAGGACAAAAGAAAGAGTTGTTTTTTTTTTTTTTTTTTTCGAATGGACATACGCTGTTAGCCGGAGGGGCTTTTACAGCTTGGCAGGACTTTTTGGGGCGAATGCTGAGGGCACTCAGCCCCGAGGCAGCGGGCACAAGGGTGCCGTTGTGGCTGGCCCTTGGCATGGACTGCTGCCGGAAGAGAAAATATTATATAAAATAATAAGAGCTGGCCTACTGGAGTAGACCTTTAAATAAATTACTAATTTGTGAAATGTTAAAAATACTAATTGTTAAGAGAAGAAAGAGTTGTTCCTTTATAGGAGATAAAATATAATAATTAATATCAACACCGTTTACCCATCATTCATTTGAAAATGAGTTAATACCTATATAATGCTATTCTTAAATGCAATAAGTGGCGCTGTGTGGTCGAGTTATTGGTTATTGACTACTGGAACGAGCATGACGTCCTGTCAGTACAACTAGTCTAATATGTAAAATTGTCAACTACAAATGTTCAAGTATTGATTCTGAATAGAATAAAAAAAAATCCCTTGACTAGAACTTCCGGATAATTAAAATAATTTGATATCCAAACTGGAAGTTTCGTTTATGTATGACATTAGGTACATGGCTGCCTAATAATAGGTACAAGGTCTCAATTATTCTCAAAGGTTCATAAAGGTAAACATGTTACCTACGATCCTTGAATAATTGAAACTTGTATCATATTCTCAATTACATCGACTATAGCTTGTTGTTCATGTGAGCCGGTAATAGGAAAATCAGTATGTATCAAAAATGCTGCGCACCGACAATTGAGTCAAATTATTTGGCCTTGAGTCCGTTTGACCTTTGGGGTTAGTTTTGGTTCTCAATTGGGCAATCTTCCATTTAAAGTAGTTTTATGACGGAAGTATATGAAACGGATGCTTAGATGATTACTAACAAAATATATTCCATCGCAGATTCTGTACTTAATAAAAACATCATACTGAATAGGATTAAATATCTAATAGAAATAGCTAGGTGTCTCCCTCTTTTTGCAGAGCTCTGTGTAAATCTAAAGAATAAATTGTATGCATTTGAAATATTGAAAACTAGTTACGTCATTTATATCTTTGCTCCAAATAAAGCAAGTCGTGCGTAATACACCAAGTATTTGTAGTAAGAAATATAGTTAATGAAATAAAGAGAGCAACTACCTTGCAATGTGCTGATCGGTGGTTGGAATTGTTACTTCTCTTCGTACACTTTGGCTTAATTTCACGACACACATCGAGCCGTCGTCGGTTTACTATATTAACTGTTTATATTGTATTCATTCAACGTCCGTGCTAACTTTGAACTTGTACACTCTCTATAGGTGAGCGAAAAAAAAAAGCTTATGTGTAAACTGCGTAGGCGCGTGCAGTTTCGCGCAAGCGCACTCATATCACTACTCTGGCGTGATTAGAGAGATAAGTTTTTTTTTTAATTACTTTTTATTTGATTGCTAACAGTGTATCCGATAGGTTTTACTATTACCAAAAACTTAGAAGGAAATCATGATTCTATTTTAATTTATTAAGAGTATGTCTTTTCAAGAGCCCTTTATAGTCGTCAGTCTCTGATCACGGGATTTAGTGTTGAGATATGTCCTCGATTTAGTGTGTAGAATGTCATCCCATACTTTATTTTATTACTTGCTATGAGAGGTAATGTAGAGAAAGACAACTTTCTGTGATGATAGTTCAGTTGGTAGTGTGTACAGACGCTGCGTCATTGGACGGAGTTCGAATACCTAACATAAGCCTGAGCTTTCAGTTCAGGAAAACATGATGAAACCATAGGTTTGCATTGTCAATACTTATGATTATGCATAACCATTAGGCCGTTTTCTAAAACCTGTCTAGTTAGGTACTACCCTCAAGTTGATATTCTGTGCCAATAAATTTGAGGGTTTAGTCCCGTTATTAAACGTAGCTGGTTCACCATCTTGAGCCATATCGTCAGGTAAGATTGTGGCCATAGTGCTCAATCTATAAAGAATTAAAAAAACATCTAATTGGGGGCACTTTTGCATAACAGTTGCTATCCAGTCAAATAGAACTATCGTAATTTTGCTATGGCGAATCATTAACAATAGGTACTCAGATCATTGGCTATCAACCAGAATAATTCTTGACTAATCGATTTAAGCTACGGATTATTTTCAATAAGCATTATAGGTTTCATTAAATACTAGCTGTGTCTGCGACTTCGTTCGCGTGGAACTAAAATTAATTAATTACTTTTTGGCCTTTTTGCAACTATTTCTAGACAGCTCTGCTCCTATTGGTGATAGCGTAATTTTAAATAGCCTGAAGCCTTTGATGATTGCACTATCAAATACAAAAACAAACAAAAATACTAACTTGTTTACTTTATAATATTAACTAGCTTTTACCCGCGATTTCGGTCGTGTTAATATTAATTTTGTTAAATCAGGTATCGCAATAAAATGTTTCATACAAAGTTTATTTCTCTCTTGACCCCATTTCCAATAAGTTTTTCGTAACAAAAAGTAATCTATCACCATTTCCAAGGTCTCATGTATATACCAAAGTTCATCATAATCGATTCAGCAGTGTAAGCGTGAAATCGTAACAAATAAACCTACTTTCGCATTTATAATATTAGTAAGAAAGTAAAGACATGGATATAAATATCATACTCAAGTAGTCCCAATAACATTTACCTACTACCGGCCCAGAGTTGTTTTGATCGGCTTTTATGTATAACAGGATACATATCCATTATCATGTCACATTACATATACATATTCGAGATATTAACTAGCAAGAACTACTGTAAATATGAATGATGTATATTGCTTACTAGATGTTCCCTTGACATAGTTCGTTTCTAGCTAAATGTTATTTTTTCTACCCTTCGGTAACAGTACATATTTCTTGATGAAAGGTAACCTATAATATTTTAATATACACGAATATTTTTTCTATCCAACTGGTAGTTAGTGAAATTAGCGCATTAAAGCAAACAAAAAATATTTATCAGATAATTAATATAAATTTAGTAAACTTTAGAAAGCATTTTCGTGCTTTATATTCAACCAAAGCAGAATAAAATAAACAAGTTAATTTATAGATAGCAAACTTTTCTTAAATGTGAATTGGAATAAAGACGTTGCCATAGAGAAATAGAATAATAAGTTCTTTTTGTTAAAGAAATTGTGTTTTATTTCAATAACAAATAATACGAGATCATAACTTTATTAAAGGGTTGTAACACCGTTACAGGTACATGCATAGTATACACTGCTCAACTTTTCTCTAAAGATTCTGATAATAATATTTTTGCTTTTCTGTATTTTAAACATACAGGTATATTTACAAATTAGCTGAGCCCACGATTACGATCGCATGAATTTGAATTTTCAGACACGGCAAAAGTATAAATGTCTGTTATTATATGTTTTTAATTTCATATACAATTGTTTTTTTTTAAATATAAACTCTGATGCCTATTCCATTTCTTCAAATTTTATACCCGCTACCATAAATTACCTACGTCTATCTACGAGTTCTCATATAAAGCGCATAAATAAACATAACTTGGAAATACTTCAAGTACATCAACATTATATGGTTGAACTAATATATGCTCACATCCTGTCTAAATTAACTTCAAGGTGACCATGGAGGCCTTGTCACATTTCTCGTATATCTGTCCATTAAAATATACATTGATTTGAATACCATGATATATCCATGACATCAACCACTCAACGCAATCACTGGATTACGTGGCCGACGATCCCTGTAACCTAAGCGTTTTATTTTTCACGATGATGCATGATTCGATGAACTTAAATCTGCCTGGTAATTGTTTTTTATTGCGACAATGTTAATTTACAAGCGTAGCTACCGGTTACCTGATCGTAAACGGTTACTGTAGACCACGGACGATAGTAAATTCAAAGTTAGCACTAATGCGTTGTCAACCTCAGGTCACCTTTCTCCAAAAACTTTATTCACTGCAGGAACATAATATAAAGCTTTTTGTCTGCAATCTTCTGTATAGGTATTTCTAAAACTACTCGCTGCAGGTTCATAACACATAAGGCCAGTTGCAATCTTTATGTATAGTAAAGGTATTTTCTCATACGGAAAGATACAAGTAAAGAGATATTCTGAAAGATATTTCTCCTGGTTAAAAGCTACCTATAAAGTTTATTTGCTTATTTGCACATAACCGTATACATTCATCGCAAAAAGAGCTTAATACTCTAAAACAATTGGTTTTAATCGTCCTCTAGATTCAATAGAATATGTTAATGTTTTAGATTAATGAAATGTCTAGTATCTAATTTCAAAGTTCAACAAATTAAAATAGAGATAAATTATAATTCATTACAATATCAAGTTTTAACTTACATTATATAACAAATGTATAGAAATTATATAAACTTCTATAAATATGTATATATAAGTTAAATACAGTTGTTATACTGTTTCATGTTAAAACTACTAAAATTATCTGAATGGTACTATGACCAATCGAAGCGGAAACGTTCGTAGATGGTTCTTGACAGTTTTTGTATTTACGTTATATATGCATATAAGCATATAGCATTATGCAGCAACCTATATGCATTGTAGCGTCCGGGATGCGACTAGGTACATATTAAAACTAGTAGAACACCTACTATGTTCTAATTCAGCGAAATTTAATACGTACTACACAAGAACAATGAATAAGCTATACATACTAATAGACAAATATAAAATAGTACAATACCCTTATCTATTTTTTTATAGTTCATAGGCCTGGCGTCATGGGTTTTTTTTATAGAATAGGGGGCAAACGAGCAAGCTTGTCACCTTATGGTAAGTTATCACCGCCGCCCATAGACACCCATAACACCAGAGGAATCACATGTGCCTTGCCGGGCTTTAATAGGAGGGACTGGCTTTTAAGTGCTACAGCCGGAATACAACTAATGGTATTTAGCGGCAGATATTCAACTTTAGGGTGGTTGCTAGCCAGACAGGCATTGGAAAAAGCCCTATCACCATGCTATGGTTTCCTCACGATGTTTTCCTTCACCGAAAGTTTAAGTACATTGTAGGTGGTTGGATTCGAACTCACGTTCCATGAAGCGGCGTTCCTACACGCTACCACTGAGATATCATGGCTTCAATCTCACCTGGGTTTAAGTTACGATGTGTCCTTTCTGGTAGACACAATAAGCCTAGTGGAGGGACTAGCTCTCAAGTACAACTTTCGAGCCACACGTATAGGTATTTGGCGACAGACTTTTAACCTTAGAGTAGACGTTAGCACGGGCATTAGAAAAGGTATTACCACCATGCTATGGTTTCATCACGATACAACCTGCACCAAAACTACGTCCATTAACGCGAAGACTGTACATACTACCAAAGAGCCATCACCGCTTCAAAAAGCAAGATTCGTCTGTTTATATTGCAATTTTTTGGTATAGTATTATGTGTATATATTATGTGTATATATGTTCTTAATCTATACTAATATTATAAAGAGAAATGATTTGTATTTTTGATTGTAACGAATAAACTCAAAAAATACTAGACCGATTCTAAAAATTCTTGCACCACAATAATGCTACATTAGCCCTGAGTAGAATAGGCTATATAATATATCTTTTTTTTTTACTTGATTAAATAAAATTTTAGTTCCGCGCGAAAGGAGTCGCAGACAAAGCTAGTAAGATATATATTAGTTCGCTATCGACGAGCTTAAGTTTTATCAACAAAACAAAATTAGATGCAATTAGTTTACTGCCTTTACAAAAGATTCCTCCAATTTTTAATAATGATTATTTTCAATTTCAATCACTGGACGAACAATAGTATATAGTACTGTACGAAATAATATGTAAAATAATTTTATGTGTTTTTACTTTCATCAGATTTATTATAATCAATGCAAATTTCATAAAATGACAATTTATAATGTGGCTCGATATCAGTTCCATGATAAAGTGAAAAACATTACTAGTTGATAGAATGTATCCGCTATGTTTTAGAATAATATTCACGCTGTGGGAAATATTATGTAATATACAAAGTAATAAAACAGACAAGTGGGATATATCCGCATAGAGGCACCCTATCATCCTGTCATCATTCGTATTCTGTTCTCAATAGGAGGGGGACCCGAACGCCTAAATACAGTTATCGAAGAAAGTGAAAAATTGTTTTCGGGAGAAACCTTTGCCAACTTTATGGTAAGTTTAGAATTAGGTATTTCATAATTTAAAAAAAAATTAATGTCATTAAATATGTAACAGATTAGAAGAAACAGAAAATAATAATATTTTATAAGAAATATATTTCGCATAAATAATTTCTCACGCTTGCAATACAATTATTTTGAAAACAAAAGGTGAGTACGCTTGTACTTATATGTATAAATTTAGAAAGAACGTTATTGGCACATTGTTGCTTATTAGATTTATTAATAAATACTACTTTAATTTTGATATCGACATAATGTATAGTAACATAGGTCATTAGTTTAGATTTGTTCTATTTTCGCATTGTACTAAATCGTTATCATCTGTGGACTTCATTCCAGCAAATACATGCTTACCTACATAGGGAAATTATAAACAAAGTAATGTTATAATAAATTTATATAACAATGACAATTATTGCTTTTTTGAAAAGACCTAAACTTGAGAATGATTATAAAGTAAAATCGGCCAAGAATTGAATATAACTCAAAGTGTAAAGGTTCCGTGTCTTAGTACAGTTTATATATTGGCCTTATTTTATCTACTTTAAATGATTTATATACTTTTATTTTTTAGTCGTTCGTATAGTACAATAGATGATAGCTCAGTGGTAGTGTGTACGACTTTGCGTCAAGGGACGTGAGTTCGAATCCAACCACCTACAATGAGCTTGAGCTTTTGGTGAAGGAAAACATCGTAAGGAAATCATAGCATGGTGGTAGAACTTTTTCTAATGCCGGCCTGGCTAGCTACCACCACTCACAAGTTGAAAATCTGCCGTTAAATACCAATAGATGTGTTCCGGCAGTTGTACTTGAGAGACAGTTCCTCCAAAGGTTTAGCGTGTCTACCAACTCGGGCCGTATCGTCACTTAAGATCAGGTGAGATTATGGCCATAACGCCAAGTCTTAACTATAAAAAAAAGATGTGAGCATTTTTCTTTTTATAATGACAGAATTTAATATTAACATTGTTTCTGAATAATCCTTCACTTACACCAATTTTTCTCTTTTGTGATAGATTTCAATATTTTAAATTATCGCGATATACTTTTAAAGGTTTTACTAATATTGATAGATACTGAATATGAATGTGAATGTTAATATGAATGAGAGAATATGAATAGATTTTTTATTATGCTGAGCAGTATTTGTTGAAATCAAATTAAATATACTTTATTCAAATGGAGTTCTGAGAAGGCGCTTGTGAACACCAATACTACCATCGGGTCAAAAAATCACCCGGTCATCAAAAAGAACCGGCAAGAAACTCCATCTGTTTTTTTTATTATGTAGAAACATACTTAAAAAAGGTAAAAATTTAAATACATTTGCAATAGGTTTTAGTGGATGCACAGAGAGGGATGTCAATTCTAAACATAACCATCGTTCACATGTTGATTCATTCTGTAATAGCCTTGTGACATCAAAATCTTGACATGGTGCTTGAACTTACTATGCACCAAATCGGTAATGTGCTTTGGGATTTTTTTATAAAACCTAACACTATCATCTAAACAAAATACCGGTCATACTGGGTCTAAAATATGGAGTGACCAGATTGTCACGGTTTCTAGTATTTAAGTCACGCCAGTCTTTTACACAATCCTGCTTATCTAGCTTTTTGCGCACATACATCAAATTATCAATAATGTACTGGGAGGGCGGAGATTAGACATCGATTTCCGGTAACTTAGCACTTAATGATTCGCGAGGTCCTATATTGTACATTGCTGGAATTGCTCGTTTTTGTCAAATAAATACGGTGTCTACCCGAGCTTCTGTCCCACACAGCAAAACACCATAAGAAATTATATAAATATATCATTAACCCTCAAACCTAATTACATTGCCATATAAGGCTTCAATATTAAATCATACATTAAGCTATTATCTAGTAAAAGAGTTTTGACACACAGACAAACAAATAAACAAGCAAATGATCCTATAGAGACTTGTTTTTTTGGAAATCGAACTTCTTATAGGAGGGTTTTGAAATTTTGATCCGCAACCAATTTCTGTGACGCTCTTTGGAGTAAAGTCGGCTCGAGACGTAATGATTTTTCTAAATTTTGGTTACAGGTCCCTAAAAAGTTTTATCAACAAACTAAAACGTAGTCGCACTATGGTCAATGTACCTTCGATTTAAGATAAAATTTTTAGCATCCTACAAATCTTGTAGGTCATTATTAAATTTTTAAGTTAAAATTATGTAACTATTATCTATATTTATCAAAATACGTCCTTAGTTTATATTACTTGCATGGAGAAACCCATAATAAGTATTATCGTAAAGCGGGAGAACACGGTAGAGGACTATATAAGAATTCATGCACATAAAAACATAAAGGCATAATTTTGTTTTGATTGACAACAAGTGTTTGACAATTTAGGACAGCTGTGTGGGAAATAAATAGTGTTATTTTACTATTTTCGTTGCAATTTTTACGTTTCCATAGGAACCTTCCTTAGGCATTAACGAATATATAAAGAAAATAACCAAATCGATCCACCCGGTCTCGAGTTTTGCGCTTAGCAACACATATGGCGATTTACTTTTATTTATGTAGATTCGTTCTTTATCTTAGGTGGTCTTAACCAATACATTTTTGTTTGTTTATTAGTCATTAGAGTTTCTCCTTATTTTTGGTCCAGTGTTTCAGTGTTTACTGTTTTTAGAAAAATAAAAAAACCCGGCCCTTGCTCCGACCCTTAGGAGCTGAGCATATAGATTTAAGTTCCGAAACAATGGACCAATTTTGACGAGATTCTTCACTTGCAGATCGTTGATCTTATAAGGAATAGCATAGGATACTTTTATACATATAAAGTCCAAGCACATGAACTCGCAAGCAAAGGTAGTAAGCGACTGTGAGTTGTGAGCGTAATTATAACTCGAAATACATTTAACCGATTCACGTCATAATATTTTAAAGTCATAATAATAGTAAATTACAACGACACAATCACAACCACCAGGTTTTCTTATAATACTTGCAAGGTCATGGGAGCGGACCTAGAAGTATAAAATATGTATAGTATATTTGTATTATTAATATGATAAAACGGAAAAGTTTGTTTGTTTATTTGAATGCCCTAATCTTAGCAACTACCAGTTGGATTTCAAAAGTTATTTTTGTATTTGATAGAGCTATTATTAAAGAAGGTTTTAGTCTATTTAAAATGACGGTACCATTAATAGAAGCAAAGCTGTATTGAAAATATGTTACAGAAATGGGTAAAAATGATTAAATATGTTTTATATACTTATTTACTTTTAAATTGAATAAGGGACAAAACACTGGTAATGGATTGTAACGTTTACACGAAAATGTAACAGCTGGTCAATCTTTTCCAGGCCAGAATATCAAAGATTTTAAGTAATGTTTCACAACGGTTTTTCATTTTCATAGCGTTTCATTCCAATTGCCTGAAGTAAAAAACTATTGTAGTTGACTCCAGAAACTTTAACCAAGTTGAGTTTTATAACAAGCGTTAGCGTCAAGAGCAGACAATAAAATATAAGAGGATTACATTCTAGATATATATCTCAACACTAAACCCTGTGGTAAAAGTCTGTTAAATAAACATTGTAATATTCACATCATACATCTGAAATACTACGTTAATATTTAGTTCACAGCTGATAATAAAGACGCCATATTTTTAACAAGTTCTGATCACGGGAATTGGTATTGAAATATATCGTTGATTTAGAGTTTAGAATATCATGCCATATATTTGTGTTTTCTCTTTATCTTAACGATTGCTGAAAAATATAATTTGTCTAGGGGGCACAACTGCGGTTCTTTTGGGATTGGTTGTACTTACTCGTATATACTTGCTGTAGGAATCACTTTACATCAAGATTGCTGTAAGGCATGGGGTGTATAGTATATCGAATACCATTTTAGTTACCAAGCTAAACTCACCTGCACGCGGCGCACCCTCCGAGTAATCGACGAAGCTCTGGCGATTATTGGTCCCACATTTGAGTTTGGTCATGACGGTTAACTATGTAATCCTTGATCCGTCAAGGTCAGCAACATGACTGTAACACCCGTGGTGTTGCAGCTGTCCATAGGCAACGGTAACAATTTACCATCAGATAGGCTCTCTGGCTTTTCCTGCTCATTGTCATAAAAAAAAAATTTTTTTCATCCAAAACAAAAGCCCGTAGCAGCTGGATGACAAATATACGTAGTTATTTTCGTGAAAGTCATTTCGATCAAACACTGAATAATTCTTAACCCGTTAGTTAGTTTACCAACCATCGGAATAAATAAAAATAAACTAAACACCCGTCATTTACGGCAATTAACCTTGCCGTTATGCTATTTGTCTTCCTCATTTATATATTTTTTTCTGTTACTATATATACGCGATTATTTTTTTACATCATCGTATTAACTATTTCCTTTTCATTTGCTTATCATCTAAAATAATGTAAATTTTATATACTATTTAGTTTATTTCTTTTTTAATTACGTTATTAAAACCTTAAAACATACCCGGCCTATAAGAATGCTCAATTTATTTTTTGTAAGTCTTTGTAGTTTACATAGTCTTATATGTATGTACATATGTACTTAGCGCTCAGAAATCACTTATATTAATATACGTACGTATAATATTTATACAAAAATAATATTTATTCTCTTAATATTCAACATGAAATAATTAAATAAATATATAATTTATGATCATAAAGTAAAAAAAATACATCCAGTATTGGTGCCACGTCCGTAAACTGACAAGAAAAGCATATATGTTTTATTTTTTTACAGACGCACAATAAACGTCGATGCTCTGCTTTATCTAAATAACATAAGAATACATAAATACTGACGACAATGAGACAATATTAAATGTACCCCTAAAAAGGTAGTTCTGATTTTAACAAATATATATGAAATAATGCATATGAAGTAAAAAAATATTTCACAAATATATTAGTTCAGAGGCTCCAGACATTTTTCAGTTCGCGGCGCACATACATATTTACTATCTAGCTGGTCGAAATATATAGGTAAAATGATACGAGAATGGTAAAGAGAATCGCTTCACGGCGCCCTTCTTTACGCTCCACGGCGCACTAAGGCGCCGCGGTGCACACTTTGGGAACTAGCGAGTACTAATGAGTGAATTTAAGTATACCATAAATACTAGATAATATTTATTTTATTTCTAATTTAATTAATTCGATTACTTAATTAATGACTTTGATTATAGTTAATTGTAATTTTTTTTCTAACATTTTACTCCTTTGACATGATATTTTTTCTCACAGGACTAGGCAGTCGATTTAGGTACGTTTCTTACTATTATTTATTTTTTAACATTTCTGTTATTATTTCTCATCCCCTTATTTCAGTTATTCGTACAAAGATTAATTTTTATGTTACTCATTTAACACGTAAAATTTTCGTTATAATAAGAATCAAACATTTTCATACACCACGTGAACATAGTAAAGTAAATATTGATTTCTGTACGTATTGATTTCTAGATCATTTTCTACCTTTTTTAGCGTGTAATGATATCTATTTATGAACGCTATTTAAGCAATTGAGGGGGGTATGTGAAAAAAAGAACGTTTAGCTCAGTGATGAATATTTAATTATTATTCATGGCTTCCCGCGGCTTTTCATAGATGTTGTAAAAAATGTATTTCTTTACTCAAAATTCTTTTGAGCTCCTTGGCGTCTAGAGCGGTCGCATCTCTCGCTGTAACCTAGGACCGTCTTCTTGTCAGAGACAAAAGGAAGTGTGAATGCTACCCCTGGTCTCTGGCAACACGAGAGGTTGATGTGTCGGCATGGTGCGTTCATTGGGTAGGGTTGGGTGATTAGCACCGGATGAGTCACCACATTCCCCTGTCGCGTTGTTCTGAGCCTGGCTAATGCGTTTGCGCGTTGCTATGAGGAACTCCGTGTAAAATAGGATTTTAAGCACCACATTAAAAAAGAAGTACCGTGTCTTTCTCCCCGCCGGTGATTAGAAGAAATATGAAAGCACACAGGTTCCTCTACAGGGCCTTGACCTGAACCAGGTTATACCATTTCCACATTGTAAAAGGAAGTCGGTAAATGATTCGTTATTACAAAGTTTAAAAAAAAATAAGGAAACCTGCTAACTGGTGAGAACCAGTGAAACTCACTTAAATCCCACATTGACCGTGCATTCCACCCTTATTCACCAGATATCAAGATGCGCTTATATATTGCTTCCAGATATAATTTTCTTCCTAATGATATTCATCCTGTTAACGACAATACATTACTTACATGTCGCTGTTCTATTGTTATTGAAATCCTAATGGGAAATAAGCTCTTTCTATTGGTTTCGTTATTAATTACAGTTGCTCTGGTTTTCATACAATACTAATAGATGGCGTTAAAACATAATGATTATTCTTTCTTTAAAATTTTATATAATTAAAAGTTATAAATTAAAGTAAAAGTTATAGTTAAAATTACATTTGTTTTTTTTATATTTGATATTTTATGTTCTATAGTTAATTTGTGTCTTTCGTTAATAATTAATAATATATGGTCTTCTCTATTGCCGACTGTGTGAGACCATTACGTGTCTTTAATTGTTCCAACATTTAAATTACCAGCCACCTAATTAAATTAAATAATTTGCCATATTTTATTAAATAATTAATAGGATCTCTATACTTAACTTCGCTCGCGACTCCCTGCGCAAGGTATCAAAAGTTATTTGTATATTACCAAGAAACAATTCTTTTTTCTGGATAAAAATTACTCTATATCCTTTTCTGTAGCCTCGGCACCGTGTATGCAACAAATGTATCATGAGCAGTTGAGTAATTTAGGCATGAAAGGATAATTAATAAACAACCTCACATTTGTATTTATAATATTAACTAAGGATAAGTGTAAATAATGTGATAGCTAAGAATAAATAATTTAAAGTTGTACCTTATTGAATCCTCCCTTACTTAATATAAGAAATGCGAAAGTGAGGTTGTTTGTTTTTACGCTTTCACACCTAAAGCGGGGAATCTTGAAAAAAACCCGGGAGATGGTTAAATACAATCGAAAAACCTATTAAAAGTGGGGTTAAAAGAGGGATAAACTATGTATGAAACTTTTTATTGCGTCATCCGATTTGCTACAAACATTGAAGAAAAATTGTTAATAATAGGAAACTATGCATATTTGTTTTTCAAACTATTCTTAAAAGAAATGTAAAGGCGTTGCAAAAGTAATATAGAAAAATTTTCGTTCGCGTGAAAGTAACAATTATTTAATCATTTTTACCCGTTTTTTGTACATATATTTCAATACAGTATTTGTATGTTCTTTGGTCCCAGTGGTGGTAGCATGATGTTAAATAGCCTAAAACCTTTTTCAATGGTTGCTCTATCAACTACACATTTTTTTTTATATCCGACAAAGATAACCGCGTACAAATACAATTTTACACTTTATAAAATTAATATAGATATAAACTAATATAGAATAAATAATTCGTTTATACTATTAGTAAATTTATAAGCGCGTAATAATGATAATAAATATATGGCAATTAATATCCATTATAGTTAATAAACGTAAAAGTCATGTATTGTATATCGTTACACATTATTAGCTGTGCGACGTTGACAAGTTGAAATCGAACTTAACTTAAAGGGACAGACAGACAGAAACAGACTTCCGAGTGTCAGTTTTAGTTAAATTAACAATTTTATTGATACTTCATAAACATATGGCTGCGAAAGTAGTTTACTATTTCTTTACTTTTTTGTTAGTAAATACCAAAAATTAAAAATCGAGCCTTTTCAGGAAAATCATCGTAAGCGAAAATTTACACTTTTTACAGGAGAGAGTTTTTCATTCCTAATTAAAAAGTATTTATGGTATATTTATAAACAATGGCATTTTATTTGGCGCTTATGATGTTTTTCCTGAAAAGGCTTAATATAATAAGTATTATAGCATATAAAGGAAGATTTACAGCTGTTAACATAATTAACTTACGGCTAATCCAAATGTCCAGTACTTATACATATAAACTTCATATTTATTAAAATCCACCTGATGTTTTTTTTATGGAATAAGGGGCAAGCGAGCAAGCGTATCACCTGAAGGTAAGTGATCATCGCCACCCATGGACACTCACAACACCAGAGCCACAGAATAGAGCCAGAACAACAGCCGGCCTTTATAGGAGGGACTGGCTCTGAAGTGACACTGCCGGAACACACCTAATGGTATTTGGCGGCAGAATGATAGATCAAGATGAGAGATGATAGAATGTTAAATAACGATATGGCCCAAGATGGTAGACACGCTCAACCTAATGGAGGAATTCATTGAGGAACTGGCTCAAATTCACTACTACTATAAGCCCAACTACCGGAACACATACGTATTTGGCGGCAAATTCTCAATTTGAGGATGGTAGCTAGCCAGGTAGCCATTACAAAAATCCCTACCACTATGCTATAGTTTCATCATGATGTTTTCCTTTACCGAAAGCTGAAGCTCATGCAATTGCAGCTTGCAAATGAATTCAGACTCACATCCATTGACGCGGCCTCCGTGCACTAACCCATCATCGCTTCATTTGTACCTATAATACAGTCGTAAAGCCGTAATGATACGCTTAGAAGTATTTTATCCTCAGATCAGTGTTTAATCCATTAACGCTACACTAACAGATATCCTACTAATATTATAAAGGCGAAAGTAACTTTGTTTGTTTGTTACGCTTTCTGGCTTAAACCGTCGAATCGATTACGATGTATTTTGGTATAGATAGATAAGATAGTATAGAGAGATTGGTGGAGATATATGGGAACTTGGAGACGGTAATAGGCTACTTTTTCTTACAAAAAACTTGATGGAAGTGGAGTAAAGCAAGGGATACACTTTTATTGCGTCATCAGATTTGCTTCAAACTTTATAGAATAATTGGTTATAATTTCTGATTTTGGTTAAGTTCATATCGACTAATATTGACCGATATCGTGAAATAAATAATTATGGTTGTCAGAATTGGTTGACAAAATAAATTTTTACCCAAGCAGAGCCGCGGGTAAACCATAGTTAAGATTAAAAATAACTACACTACATTACACTCATTTTTACAGCTCATTGCTTTAATTATAGTTTACAGAGTTTGTAAACCCATTTTTATCAAGCTCGTTGATTAAGTGATTATGCAAAATTTATTAATTGGAAATTTATCAACATGTTTACTGTAAAAGGTAAGTAAATGGCTAAACACATACTATTTTATCAAGTATTGTTAGTAGATTATTTAATTTAATACAGGATAAATCAAGTTTTAAGTGTCATAATTATAAGTTAAAGTGGACCATTTAAATAAAATAGCTTTAACCTTTATAATAAAATCAAGGATGCACTTTTACTTTTTTGTTCCTTTAATAAGTAGTGTCGTAGATCCTTTCAAAATAGCAAACGTCGTTAAATAATTCTATTCAGTAATGATAGGTAAGGTAAAGATTTAGCGCTAAAACAGAGTTAGTAAATGTTATATCTATATTAGTCTACACTACAGCAATGAAGCTTCATCGTTGTCTCAATGAACGTGAGTTCGAATTCGTGCATAGAGCTCGAGCTTTCGGTAATGGAAAACATTGTGATAAACATTATAGTATGGTGCGAGGGTTTTTTTTTGTTATAGATACTCTTGGCTAGCTACCATCCTCAAATTGAAAATCTGCCGTTAAATACTTATAGGTCTGTTCCAGCAGTTGCAATTAAAAGCCAGTAGTTCCATTAGGCTTAGTGTGTCCATCATTTTGGGCCATATCGTTATTCAACATCAGGTGATGATAGCTCTGTGGTAATGTGTAGGAACGCCGTTTCATCGGACGTGAGTTCGAATCCAACCACCAACAATCAGCTTCAGCTTTCGGTGAAGGAAAACACCGCAAGGAAACCATAGCATAGTGATAGGGTTTTTACTGATGCCCGCCTGCCTAGCTATCACCCTCAAGTTGAAAATCTACCATCAAATACCAATAGGTGTGTTCCAGCAGTTGCCCTTCAGAGCCAGTCCCTCCAAAATAAAGGTCGGCAACGCACCTTTGATACCCCTGGTGTTGTGGGTGTCCATGGGCGGCGGTGATCATATACCATCAGGCGACACGCTTGCTCGTTTTCTCGCTATTACAAAAAATATCTCAATTGACAATTCCGAAGATGTGTCTTGAGATAAATTTATAACTGGGAAAGATTAAAAAATATCAAAAAATAAAATATATAAACGGATCTGTAGGTATGCATGCATATTTTACAAATAAAACAGTATCAGGTCTGTAGCAATTAAGGGGAAAGTGTTAGCCGTGATGTATTTTAGTAGATATTTCAGGTGAGTTCCAGACGCCCCGCCCGTACTACTCCCCGCCCCTCTCTACTCTACTCCACTCCTTTCCACCCAATGCATTGCAAATATGTGGGGGAGTGTAAGAAAAAATAATAAACATAATTTGCATGGCTGTGGCTTTTTCTTATGCCCACCTGGTTAGCAACTTCCCTCAAGTTGAAAATAGGCCGCCTAATACCTATAAGTGTGTTCCGGCAGTAGCACTTGAGAGCCAGTTCCTTCACTAGACTTATCGTGACCAGCATCTTGGACCACACCATCACCTAACATCAGGTATGATTGTGGTCATAACGGTAAACTTTAAAAAATGTAGGTATTCTAGTTAAGAGTCATTGAAATAATTTCGCAAAATTCAACTGCAAAAAAAACTATAATATACAGTATACTGTAACCTAAGCTCTGAGTTTAAACTGATAAAGCGACAGTTACTTAAGTTACATGCCAGTTACATATACATATTCAATGAATTAGATCGTGTCGTATTAATTACACAACCAATACAAGTGGGTGGCAAATTTGTGTTACCTGTATTTTATACTTCCTTAGATATGTATTTTTTTATAGTTAAGCTTTAGCGTTATGGCCACCATCTCACTTGATGTTAATTGACGTTGTGGCCAAAGAAGATGGAGACACTAAGACTAGTGAAAGGAGTGGCTGTCAAGTGCAACTGCCGCAACACACTTATTTCGTATTTGGCAACAGATTTTCAACTTTAACCGATCACCCATTTCACAGTATTGTAAAGCTAAGCATTAGAAATGAAAAAAAAAAGTAACATTTTTATATCCATTTTATATGGGAAAACTTTAAATTCAAATAGTAAGTATTTAAAATTCATATTAGCTTAAACTTTAAAGATTATTTAAGAAGATTATATAGAGAATAAAAAAATAATGGCAGAAACGAATCACCCTAATAAATATCCTTGTTACATATTTTAATTACCGTTGTTCGAACATTTACTTCTTTGTATATGTATGTGTGAATAATATGCAAAATTCCGGTATACAATAGAATTTTTTCCATGTTTCGGTTTCAGCTGAAAATTCTTTTTTGGTCGGACACTATTTTATTTACTATTTAATTATTGACTACTATATAAAATAGCCACCAGAAATGGCAAAAGGTGATGAACATTGTTAATTGTGAATGCTGTGGCAGTCTTTAAATACCTGCACAATATTACGCACCTCGAAAATGTATATTAAGAAATAAGATATTGTGCGGCTGTTGAAGGCCCTTAAATTACTAAATAAATAAACAAAATGAAAGTTAATTTGATAAAAACATCAATAAAATTCGTAATTATTAAGAGGATTTTCTTAATAAAAGTTAATGGTTTTTATTACATTTTTGTTATTTTAAATCACTAATATGAAATAACCGCAGCTTATAGCCACAACTCCATAAATAATGAAACCCAGGTGTCATTTAAATTCTCTTTGGTAGTTTTGTAGGTAGCAATGGGTACAGTGATATAGGAATTAGTTCGTATCTATCTATTTATGTAATCTTTTCTTTTTAATTCAGAATATTACATACCTATATTGTGATATCATACAAAATTATAATATTTTGTATATTTAAATCGATGTATTTATATAAAAGACATAAGTAAAGGTTTTTTCCTTATTTGCTCGTAAAGAACTTTTTAAATGTAAATTACACAAAAATTTAATACAAAAGTACATTTAATAAGTATGCAAATTGATCGCATTTTAATCGCGTTCCTTTAAAGGCTGTTCCTGGATTATATAAGTTGTTATAATTTTATAAATGAGAAGGTTGTACCAGTAATATTAGCCCGCCACTACTTGAAAATATAAAAGATTACAATAAATTTAAAGTCTGAAAGTTGACATAATTTAATTTTTATTTATAGCTAGAAAACGAGAATGCTGCCTACTTTATGACAAACCATTAGACGATCTTTCATTTTTTAATTACGGCATCTGCCTGTACACGCGATGTTGCAAATTTCAAGTCAGAAAGACTTTTTAGATAGACTTTTTTGTATATGAACTTTTTGTATATAAAACCTTTTTGTATATGGCCATGGTGTTTATGGACTTCCTCATCGCAACGACTAAGCGCATTACCCAGGCTTAGGCTTAGGCGAGAGGGGTATGTGGTAATTACCCAACAGTAGCCACAAAAACGCATCACTGCGACACATCGAAATCCCGTGTTGCCAGAGCAGAGACAGCGCCCAAACTTTTTCTAGGACAATTAACAGACCTAAAGTAATAACCAAACCCAGAACAATGATTTATATATCATTCAAATATTTGCTCAATGCTGCAGTGCAGACTCAAACTCACAGCACTTCGGCACGGCGGTTGTGGCGGTTGTGGCGGCTTCTAAGTGAGGTGTTATAAAATCGGAACGGAAGAAAATGTTATAGATGTTTAGAAGATAGAATGCTCGTAAATTTACTAAAGGAATTTGAAAAGCTACATGAGGTAACACAAACGCTTGAAAAATGGTCTTGTTTTGCAACTGTTTATAAGAAAATATGGAACCGAATTTCTCGCATGAGACGACTATAATGTCGTGCTTTCTTTCGGGATCACGACTTCGTTCTACAATGGGACATTCTTATCATGTACTACAATTATAATTCAGGTCAATCATTAATTTTATAGTTCTCAGAGAATTAATTTTAAACATATCCTGAGCCAGCAGCGTATTTCAGTTCAGAATAGAAAAGGACGCTCAGATTTCAACAAAAAAGGGAAAGTTCTTTAGTGAAGACGTTTACCACCATTAGTATAATAAATGAATATTAGCTCACTGCAATCTATAGATACAGTTTGTTCAACAGTAGGGAGTTATTAGGAATTGATGTCAAAAATGTAAATTCCTGATAAGTCTAGAAAGAATCGAAAAGCCTGAGAGGCCAACGGTTTTTCAAACACGTTCTATCGTTCCACAATCAATGTCAGTATATAAGACAAAAAAAAATGAATTATTGGAACGAAGTTTCTTGTCGCACGGTACGTACGAACTTGGCGTATCGGAGCTAAGTGAAAAAAGTACACTTTTTTCGTCACCACACTTTCTATATTGTAGACGGCTATCCATATTGCGCATGCTATTAACTGCACCGAGAACTATAACTGGCGCGCGTATTGGTTCTAGGCAGCCAATAAGTTCGCACCGGCTGTGCACATAAAATTTGTACAGGGCATACTCGTCAGATGTTTCGTAACGTTTAGTATTTATTATAATGAATTAGGTGGATTGAATGATCTACAATAAAATGTTTATTTTCGAAATCAGAACAAAATAAATTAATTATGAAATTTCCTACTATTCTTTCAATTCATTTATTATTTCTGCGTTTCATTAAATTGCTCTCAGATGCCAGTTATACATCCGTCTTTCTTAATCAATAACACAATACATATCAATAATAATATACTATGAAAACAAATTCGTTTCGACACTAATTTAGTTTATAGTTTTATAAAATTATCTCCTAAATTTACTTAAGACGTTATATCGACAGATCCTTGAGGACAGATTTCTCACTTAGTAGTGATATCAATTAGACAGCCATTAAAACCATAAAAATACGTATTTTGCATACTGGTCATGAAATAAACTTTGTCAAACATGCATATAAACAAAAAAAGTCGGAATATTTTATATGATCTTTAAAGTCGCCCTCTGCTTTGACGTATTCAGTTTATTCCACAATGCGTAACACCAGTTTTAAAACTTTAATAACCTGCTTGCATATATGCATCAATTTACGTATCATAAATGCTTTTGGTCTAGAGTGCTGATTTTCTTGTGACATATACATGTATTCAACTATCTAATCTATACAATGTAAATTTCAAACCAGATCTATTATTTCAGAATAATCTAAACACAATTTAAATAAGTAATGCTATAATAGTGTTTAATATTTTATTACAGGTAATCTGAATATTGAGTGCACAATTAATTTATTATATCTAGTAGCGCTACCAGAATATATAATTACATCTATGATCTGCATTTTGTCTATACTAGCTGACCCGGTGAACTTCGTATCACATTACAACTCTTTGATTTTTTCGGCTTATCTGTACTATAATATGTATGTCGTATACATATAAACCTTCCTCATGAATCACTCTATAACTGAAAACTGCTTTAAAATCCGTTGTTTGCGTCTAAGCGAACGGACAGCGGAAGTGACTTCATTTTATACTATATAATAAAGATTACTTACTAGCTTGTGCCTTCAACTTCATTTGCCTTTTTATCAACCTCACGTGATCTTGAAATCTGTAGTTCGTGAGTATCTACATTGCAAAAGGAGTAACTATAATATATAAATATGCTCGAAAGCGATGTAGTTTATACGAAAGCCACATCAAGGGACGTGAATTCGAATCAATGATGATACATGCCTACAATGATTTTGAGCTTTTGGTGAAGGAAAACATCGTGATGAAACCATGACATGATTTTTATGCTACCACTATCAAGTTGAAAATCTGCCGCCAAATACCTACAGCTGTATTCCGGCAGTTGCACTTGCGAGCCAGCCCCTCTAATAAAGGCCGGCAATGCACTTGCGATTGCCTTAGTATGGTGTGTCCAAAGGCGGCAGTGAACACTTCCATTAGGTGACACGCTAGCTCGTTTACTCCTATAGCATAAAAAAAATGTTCATTCAAAGACCCCGCGCGAGCTAGATCACCCAGACATTAAATATAATATTATTCAGGCAAAATTAAAATAATTATGTACATTTATTATCAGTTTAAGCGATTGCTTCATAGTTTAATTTGGTTAAATAAGTCTGTATATTTTTTCTTTATCTTAACCTCGGTAATTCGTTAAGAACATGGTTTCTATTAACGGCATGACCTACATAAGTCCCGTTATAGGTTGATATCACTGTCAAACGTGTGCCGAAAGCTTATCCGCTTTGTCGCGCATGTCAGGTGTCGTGTAATGTAATTACTTATTTATACCTACGACATTGTCTCAAACGCGCTGAACTTGTAATGAGTATTTACTAGCGTTGACCTGTGAGTCCGCACACATTTTTTAATAGTTAACGTTTAGTTATGGCAACCATCTCACCTGATCATAAGTGAAGATTAGTCAGGCGCATAGAGAGGCTCGGTCTCAGGTAGCGGGTTGCGGGTTGCAGCTGATAAAACCAGGGTTACGGTGTTCCATTACTCCCGGCGCATTCCACCCCCTAGGGCAAGTATCACTGTGCAAGGCATACCGTCCGGGTTGTGGCCGAAATGAAATATCAGGACCTCACCTTGGACAGAAGATAAAAGTTCCAGCCTCATTTTAATGTTGCGTGGTCCGAGGTCCGAGCACTCTAGTGATGGTGGTGGGGTTGGATCTCTCGCAACCAGGCATGATGAAAGCCATGTTAGCCATGCGAGACAATTATCTCACAAAAAGAAACCGCGGAGAGGGTCCGCGAGGCTGACCACCGCGGACAACCTCTCCGACACAGACGCCTGGATAGCAGGAGGGGCCAATACGATCGGGCCGTCTGCCACCTTTAACCGAACAGCGAAAGGCGGTTCAGGGGACCTGCTTCTCATTGCACTAGACCGGCCGTCTCAGAAAGCATAAAAAAATGCTCTTTGCAGGGATTAAAACTCACGTCCTTTGATATAGCGTCCATACAGACTACCTACTGAGCTATCATTGCTTCAACATACGATATACGGATATACAGGAATTGGCCAATTAATAGTATAATATATGTAAAAATATCGTGCGTGCCTATTACTTAATTTGCCGAATTGATCGATTGTGACTATATTTATATTGTAACATATTTATTTTATTACAGTTATAATATAATAATGATTATAAAATTTATTCACCAATTATAACACAAAATCACACATCTATAATCTAGAAAATAACTAAATCTAACTTGAAATAGTTGGTTTACATATAAGGCCCGCTGACACCTAAACTAGATAATCCTTTGTCTCAGGTAGCAGTTAGTCTAAGATATGATAGGTGGTGCTTAGGAACTTTATGTATTTACTACCAAAAATGTCAGAACATCGTCCACAGGATTAGGTAGCAGTACTAAAAAACGAAATTAAACTTTTTTTTATGAAAGATGGTCACGAGCAAAAAATCAGAAGGATTTTAATAACACTAGGAAAAGATCTAACCAAATTTTTAAACTAAAATTGAAGGAAATTAGTAAGTAAGAGATCAGCAAAGTCGATAAGTAATAGGTAGAATTCCTTGCGAACCCCACGCCAAACATTTTGTAAATTTGTGCTAATTATGCTAAACTGAAATGATTCTACAATATGAATACTCGTGCTAAGTACTTAAAAGTGAAGAAAGCTACTTCTTATTCAACTTGAAATTGATGTAACTAATTATATCAATAAATTTAATCTTAATTACCTTAGTGAGTTAGTGATTATGCGTTTTTTTTGGGAAAGGTGATTCATACCAGATCTTAATAAAGGTCTTTGGTTTAAAAAATGCAAATATAAGCTTAACGGGTTTTTGTGTTATACGACTGATATTTCAAAGCAAAATTATGAACTTCAAAATATTTTATTTTATAATTAATAGCTTTTATCTGCGGCTTCGAACGCCTTAATACAGATTTTGTCCAAATTATCGGATGACGCAATAAAAAGTTTCATAGAAAGTTTATCCTTTACATTCCGATAAGATTTTCGCGAGAAAAAGTAGCCTATCTCCGTCTCCAGGGTCCTGTCTGTCTCTATACCAAAATTCATCATAATTAAATCATCGGTTTCTGATTCTCAACAATCAAATAAAATTCTCATTCTGAACAAACTGACTTTTGCATTTATAATATTATTAGTACTAGTAACAAAGGACAAGGATTAACATAGAAGCATACGTACTGGAGAGGCATTATAAATTCGTTCGTAATATGATTAATGATAATTTGTCTAGATATATATATATATAGCGATTAGATAAATTAAATTAGTTTATAGTTACGTAATTACAAAAAATAAACGTTTATTTTCATTCCGACTTTATTAATATAACAACAGAAATTTACAAGTGCTGATAACATCAGTTATAAGGCAAAGATTTAGCAACAATTAACATTTTTGAGGGTTAAATAAAATTAATACCATTTAATTATATTCATTTATTTCATTTGTTATTGAATCTATTTTTAGAAACATATTTTACAATTAATTTTAATAGTCCGACTAAACGCATTTTAATTTAACTCGTTTTGTCACGGTCAGTTAATTTGACAAATAAAACTAACATACGAATACGTATTTTACTATGTTGTCTGTATGAATATTTTTTGCCTTTACAATTATGTAATTCTGGTATCTAGTATACACCATATGTCTATAGTAGTACCAACTGAAGCAATGATAGCTCAGTTCGTAGTCTGTACGGACGCTGCGTCAAGGGACGACAGTTCAAATACACCTACAATGAGCTTGAGCTTTTGCTGTAGGAAAACATCGCAATGAAACCTAACCATGGTAGTAGAGCTTTTTCTAATGCTTACCTGGCTAGCTACCAGCATCAAGTTGGAAATATAGGTGTATTCCGGCTGTTGTACTTTAGAGCCAGTCCCTCCACTAGCCTTAGCGTGCCCATCACCTTGCGCCATATAGTCACCTAACACCAGGTGAGATTATGGACCATGATGGTGGAGACACTGAGCCTATTGGAAAGACTTGCTCTCAAGTGCAATGGCCGGAACACACGTATTTGGCGGCAGATCTC
Organism: Actias luna; assembly: GCA_039707435.1. Lineage (NCBI taxonomy): Eukaryota > Metazoa > Arthropoda > Insecta > Lepidoptera > Saturniidae > Actias > Actias luna. The sequence goes on along the minus strand of JAZHAC010000002.1, from coordinate 5,558,477 downwards.
CAAGAAGAATTGCGAAAGCTCTCCCTGGTATTTGGCAACACGGGAGTTTGAACTGTCTCCATGGTGTGTTTTAATGGGTAGTGTTAGGTGATCAGCACTCGGTGAGTCACCACATGCCCCACGTCGCTTTGACCTGAGCCCGTGTAATGTGTTTCAATTTGCGCGTTGCGTTGAGGAAGTCCGTAAATACTGAGAGATATCAAATAACACGTTTATAAAAAAGGTAGCTAGCCAGTGGGGCATTAGAAAAGCTTTCCTTCACCGAAAGCTCATTGTAGTTGGACTCGATCTTACGTCCCTTGACGCGGCGTCCATACACACTACCAACTGAGCTAACATCGCTTTAGTATAATCCGATTCCACAAACAACAACTCTTAAGATAGGTGTTGAACGAGAGTTGTTAACTAGTATCCCTAACCGGAAGTCATAATTTTGAGAAATGTTCCTGTGAACAATCCAAAATACAATCTTAAACAATATATTGTACCTGTAAAAACGTAACGTACATTGTAATTCAAGATGTCACAAATCAACGTGTTTTAATAAATATGCATAAATACTATTATTTATGAATTTTACCACGTAAAATACTTTTATTGTGAATTATATATGTAAATGTTCTAAATATATATTTCTAGTTTTTTTTTGTAGTACGTGAACGTAAGACCAATAAAAAATCTTACAAAACTGAAACAAAAATATTCAATTTATTTCGGTTTTACGTCTATCCTCAGTTTTTGTTGTAATTCCATTGATAACGACAATAAACGAAAAATATTTACAGTTTTTTCGATAACACATTAAAACAAAAATCATGAAGCATATCACCGACACAACACTACCGGAACAAAAATATTAAACATTTTCAGTTTTTAATTAAATTTAGCCATTTTTGAACCCACATTGATAACACTACAACATACAAAATACATTTTTATTTTCATGTAGTAATGGTATTAGTAAAGCATACCGGTTATAGAAAATGCAATAAAAATATTTAAATGTAGCCTAAGTTCGATTTAAATTCTCAGCTCTCTAAATCGCCAAAATTACTTAACTTAACTTAGGTTGATTTATCTTCATACAATAATTTCTTACTATTTAAGAACAAAATTCTATATAGATTTCACATTGTACTTCAATCTTTTTTATTTCTTTGTTTTATATTTAACAAATTTAATTACAGTACAATAAACTACGAAATTGATATAACAGAATTAACAAAGTACTAAATTTAGATAGCACAATAAGCGACAGGTCTTAAGTATTTGTCAAAATATTTATTCGATGTTATATACCGTGTCTAAAGTTTTAAGACTGTAAATAGACATTTACATAACTAATTAGACGATTAGTGCCGTGGAAAAATACCTGTAAATTTAAATACAATGTTGTCCCTAAAGCGCCACCTTCGTAAGTTTTTTTTTTTAAATTTTGAGTATATTGTTTTAAAAATATGTTTTCCATTGCAAATTAAAACCAAGTTACATATATACACTAACTACAACGAGTAAAAAAAATAAGTTTCGTAAAAACTTAAAACATTTCAACTAAATTTCACGTTTTTTTAATTCTGAAACAGTATTTATTTTCAGTATCTTTGTCATCCAAATTTCTCTCACAGTTTGACGGATTTATAGGAAAATTTGGTGCATAAAAGGTCCATGATAATATTAAATTACTAAAATACATTGATTTCAGGTGCATGTTTTTGTATTTTCCTGTTGTTTTCTTGGTTAACTTTTCTTGGATAGTTTTTCTCCTATATGATATGTTTTGATGTTTATTGAGAAAAAATCAACAGTAATCTTCTATCATGTTGATATTCCAGTATCCTTGGCATCGATTTTCCATCTCCTTTATGTCCTGTTAAAACTAGACCCTCTGCGTTTCATTCAAATCACTCAAGTTTTTAGGGAAATGTCAAGGATCATGATTAAGTCTAGACTTTATATGTTATATTACCTAAGATTAGTTTTAGTTATAGAAACATAACCCAAAAATGTAATTATAAGTGAATGATATCTACGAGTCCTTATTATTTATATTCATCGTTGCTTCGAAGGTGAAATTGAATATCACCTTACGAATACAACTTCTTCTGTTAGTGACTGACAAGTGAAGATTATTTTTTACACAAATATTTAATCATCACGATTAAAACATCACGTTTTAGGTAAAACTTTTACATATTGTTTAATTAATCACAAATGTAAGTGTTTCTAGTAAATTGTTCGGTGCACTGATTATTATATAAATTCTTATTAAGAGTTTTTTTTTATTTCGGGATGCTATTTTTAAACCACCAACTATACAGACAACTTTTAGCAATAAATTATGAAAAATTGGTCTGTGATAAGATTTTTTTTCTTTGAAACCAGCACTCCGAATAATCAAAAATCGGATAAAAATTAATATAAAAGTTTTATCTTTGGTCTGAGTTGTTATTATTATAATGTTTAAAAAAATAAAATATCTAATACCATAACGGATTATAAGATATCTTTAAACATATTTTTGTACTAGGCTCGATTTTTTTGTCGCATATATCTCGAACCAGTGCAGTTCCGTTAACAGACATCGCACTTCCACATGCCGGATTTGGGTAATCCAATTTTAATACTGTATTACTACACATCCGTATACATAATTCATTAACGTTGTCTTCAAGGAATCTACGTATTTATATAGACTTATTACGTATATAACAATGAATATATTTGTCGTGTATGCGTTTCGATACTATAGATCTGATTGGAATAAGATATTGTGAGTCATTCCAGTACACTTGACGTAACTATGTATGTTATAGTTCACATGTCTTTAATATGTATGTTATTAAGTTTGATTTTAGTTATACATCCAAAATACTCCTGATTCTTCTCCATGGAACATATCCATCCAAAGGTTGCCTGGAAGATACTGCTATTAGCAGTAACGCCGCCCTTTGTACTACCGAAATCAATTTAAATATATAATTATATGTCTAAAGGTGTAATTTAAAATTTAAATTAAAAAAAATATCGTGCGATGGTTACTGAATTAGTAAAACCATTTTAAGATAGATGTTGTTTTGAAAACAGTGCCCCTAGCCAAATAGTCTCATAAAAATTTAATTACAACTACTATAAATCACTACATAGTATAAAACAAAGTCACTTCCCGCTGTGTGTTTGTCTCTATATATGCTTAGATCTTTAAAGCTACACAATGGATTTTGATGCAGTTTTTTTCAATAGATAGAGTGATTCAAGAGGAAGGTTTATATGAATAATTCATGCATAATATAGTAGAGAAACACTGATAATTTTGAGGTTTCTAATATGATGTCGTGTAAATAAACTTTTTTTTTTGCGCTTACGTTCCTAAGCTGGCTGAACCCTACGAGATAGATCCAAATAATATACTATATTATTGTACGCCTTAAAAAGTTCTACAAAAAAGTCAACGATGGTATATCTATTAGGGATAACCCACAATAACCATTTATTATCCTTTACTTTTTACGAGAAAAAATAGCTTATTTACGAAGCGATTTTAAGTAATACAGCATTAATTCTTATCCTTAAATACATTGTGCAATTAAAATAGATCAATATAGCCCTTTACAGTATGTAATTTAAATAAATATTTTAGAAGATATTACAGATTTAAAATAGCGGTTACGGCGCGTGCCTATAAATAACACGAGGAAATGTAAAAAAATAAACCAATCGGTCAAACCATTTTTGAGTTTTAGCGGAAATGAAGAAAAACAATTTTAGGTGATACGAAGTTCACCGGGTCTGCTAGAAAGTACTATATAACTAATATAATTACTAACGTAAAAAGTGTAGAGGATGACACATTTCAAAGTAAATATTGTTGTGTGGCCTGTGTCAACATCAAAGTAGATTTTGACTCCTATAAACATGAGTTGAAATCCTTAAATGAGTTTAAAGTGCAACTGCCGGAACACACCTATTAGTATTTGGCCGCAGATTTTCAACTTGAGGCTGATAGTTAGCCAGGTGTGTATTCGAAAAATCCTTACCACCATGCTATGCTATGGTTTTATCACGATGTTTTCCTTCACCGAAAGTGCAGGCTCATTGCAGGGATTTGCACTCTCGTCCATCGAGATGGCGTCCATACACACTACCAAGTGAGCCATCACTTCTTTGAAACTTATTATTTTTGACAACCTCGTCTCTCACCATCAAGTAAAATTATTTATACAGTATATAAACTTTACAGCGTAATAAAACAAGCCACGAACTAAAACAATAAGTACTCGTACAATCTACAGTATGCATAACAGTGTGAAAGTGATCGAATGTCTGTTGCACTTGAGACAGTCAAGGTGACCTAACGGTCTATCATTACGCTTACAAACGGTTGATATTATCAAACAACTGTGTCCTTATAACTAGTAATGGAATCCTATTTTATTATGATATAATGCAAGTTGTTTCGAATGCAGATTATAATAAACTAGCTGTACCTGCGACTTCGTTCGCGTGGAACTAAAAATTGTTTAATAATTTTATCCCATTTTTGTAACCTTTTTCAATACAGTTTTGCAGCTTTTGGTAGTAGCGTGGATTTGGTGGTAGCGTTCCTCAATGATTGTTCTATCAAATACAAAAAAAAAATTGGATTGGTTTTTCCTAAGATTAGTGCATCTAAATAAACCAGCAAATTTTTCCGATATATATTTTTTTAATGCTAAGCAAACACAGATACGGCCCATTTGATGGGAAATGGTTACCGTCACCTATGCATAGCCGCAACACCAGGGCTATTACAGCCATGTTGCTTAACATGCCGAAAACGACTGGTTCTCGTTCACAACAGGCCGGAACATAATGTTTCGAACCTTTATTTTGCGGCAGTCTAAGCTCGAGGGTGGTCAGTATTAACCTTTATTAATTAACCCTACCAACAAGCTGTGAGGGATCAAGGATTACATGATTGATCGTCATGACCAAAACCAAATGTGGAAACAACAATCGCCAGAGCCTCGTCGATTACTCTGCAGGGTGTACCGCGTGCAAGATGATTTGACTTGGGTAACTTAGATGGAATTTAATAGCCGTAACACCCAAATGTTAATATAGAAGATTTTTTTAAGGTACAATTTAGCAAACAAGCATCATTCATGTTCTACCGTCTGTATCATGACGAGTGTTATGAAGAGGTCTTTGAGCTAATCCCTTCTTATCCATTCCAGAATAGAACCACGCGGGCGGGACTTCGGTGTCACAATTTCACGGTGACACCTATTACATCGATAACGAAAAAGTTTGCCAACTCTTATTACTCTCGGACCGTGAAGTTGTGCAATCGTCCTCCTGTTAGCGTGTTTCCTCCTTTTCATGATATTGTGGCCTTGAAAAGAGGCATGAAGAGGTACCTAAGCAAGCCAGCATGACATCGTCGACTGACAGTGAATTTCCATTAATTGTCAGTCATCGCTGATTTGGATTGTACTGTACTTGTCATCAGTTGCAGTGCTGTCACTATGCTGCGCAACATAACAAAAAAAAACAATTTCTTGATAGTAACAGTTCACCAAAGCCTATTACTATCTATAAATAGCCTAAAATATGACCATTACTGTGACATATAATATTTAAGTAAAACTACTTGAGTATGGCTATGTTCACGTAGCGTTTACAACGTCAACGCTCACGACTGCAAGTGCATCCTTGCAAATGAGTCGTTGTAAACTTGTAGTTAATGAAAATAATTGTATCATCGGTGACATTTACGTAGCGACAACAACTGTGGTCGTCATGTGGATCGGATTAAAGTATCTTGAGCGTCTGTAACATTCAAATATCCACTAAAAGCACAATGCAGTGACTTTCTGAACCAATCATAGCACAATTGGTAGCGTGTACAGACACCGCATCAAGGGACTTGAGTTCGAATCTACCTACGATGAACTTGAGCTTTCGGTGACGGAAACATCGCAATGAATTATAGCAAGGTGGTAAGGCTTTTTCTAATGCCCGCCTGGCTAGCTAACACCCTCAAATAGAAAGTCTGCCGCCAAATACCTTCTCGGCAAAATAAATTCCGGCAGTTGCACTTTAGAGCCAATACCTCCACAGGCTTAGTGTGTTCACCATCTTGGGCCACATCGTTAATTAATATCAGGTGAGATTGTACACATAACGTTGAAACTTATAAATTACACAAAAAAAAAACATTCACGTCCCCGTACTGCCATAAATCAGAGACAGATTTCATACTTTTAGCATTATATAAGTGCATCTCGTGATTAATTCAAAACACATTGGTATATTCATTATATTTTAAAGAATTTTTTAATAATAACATATATACTCTTACTTTCTGTCATTGACCTACATATAAATATATCAACAGAGGCTAAAATAACAACTAAAAATCAATTAATATTAATCAATACGGAAATCGAACTAAGTATCAATAAATCGTTTATATGTTAATGGCATAACAATATCTAAGTTATATATAATTGTACTCACAACAGTGTTTTATACCAACATACCTTTTATACATACCTTTGTACTAGTATAACAAATTCCATTATAAAATTAATTCAATTGTTTTTTCATAATAATACCAATCAAATTAGTTACAGCTACTTCCTGTTCCGCGTGCGTTTTAGAATCCAGCGCGATCACATTCCTCCAATGGGTTACGATCTACTTAGTTTTGGCAACGCCCACGACCGCGTGTTTACCAGTAAGACTTGCCTGCGAGGGTTATACTCAACTGATTTAAGAAGCTGAATTATATAAAATTTGGTGAAAAGCCTGATATGTCACGTGGACCATAACTCGAATAAGTGTGGACGCAGTGGCACTGAGTACGAACACGGCGTTGATGGGCATGAATTCAAATCCCTGCAACGAGCACGAACTTTCGGTAAACGAAACATTTAAAGAAACCATAGTATGTTGGTAGGAGCTATCCCCAAATATCTATAACTTTGTTCTGACAGTTGTGCCTGAAAACCATTTTTTTCACTAGGCTTAGCATATGATCATTTTGGACAACATAGTCACTTCATCAGATAAGATCGTTTACAACTAACGTGCTAATGTACACACTAATTTACTAACAAGTGAAAGTGCTTTCTAGAAACAAAACTGGTGCTACTTATCCGATTTCTTGGGTAAATATCCACGTCCCAAAGCAACCTCTGATAAAGGCCCGATCTTCAATACTTTTTTTTTATAGTGGAGTAATCTTCTACGACTTTTCTTCGCCTGGAGTGGGATCAGAGAATCGTGAAAAGAGAGAAATTAAGCGAAAAGCCGGAGATAGCAGTTTATTCCTATAAGTCCATGGCTATTCATACCATTTCGACGATCAGACTTGTTATAAATTGTAGTAGACTATAATTGTAATTGGTCGCCAACATTTGTATGTTTAGTAAATAAAAAGTACAACAGTAATTCACTCTCAACCACACCACCATGCCTGTCCAAGCTGAAGAACCATTAATCTATATAATGTTGCAAGAACACAAAAATGAAATTGTTGGGTTGCTTACATGTTGCTGGAGCAAAAAACAATAGAAAACATAAATAATCTCATTACATAAATTTTGTATTAAAGTATTACATTTTTATATAAAACAAGATTTTATCCAAATAGTATTACAAATTATGTATTGAAACGAGACATATGTACTGTATTGAAAATATGATATTATGTACTAATTACCTTCACTAGTAAAAAGTGCTGATGTAATTAAAGTAGGTACTTACAATCTACTTAAATTACAAAATGAAACATATACTTAATCCATCAAAAAAACATAAATAACAGTCTGGTATGATAGAAAGCTGGTTATCACTTGGAAAGCGCACACCAGCTGCATTAACAGACGACGGAACTTGTGCAATTGCAAGTGGGTCTCCTGAGCCGCTCCCTTTAGTCCGGCTTAAGGCGTTGGAAGAGTACGGGCTCAGTACCCTCAGGCTGAGTATCTTTCGCACTCACCCTCAAGTCCGGTGAAATTGGAAAAGCCCTTAAAATAACAACGAATGTCCAAAGCTCCTTTTCTACCACTCCTGACACCTGCAACATAACATGTTCACAAAAGAAAGCCAAACCTTCGACTACTACCACTACGCTTTGATTAATGATTTTAAGATTGACAAAATCAGTGAAGCAGTGCATAAAAGCTGGTTATAACTATTATAGTAAATTACCATACTAATACGTTAATGTGTATTGGCATAAATTATAACAAAAATAACAAAAACAAGATTTAAAAACAACACTTTTCATTTCGTTGAAACTGAAAACAATTCTGAAGCTATACAGACAAAGGGTTTTGTTACCATAGTATTCACAGTGCTCGACGATGTATTCATCTCAGTTGAATAGAAATGAATATTGTACACAGATCTACGAAAACAACTTTAACTACAATGGTTTATTTATTCATAATAGACGAGACAGTAAATAACAAACATTTCGATGGTGATTTTTATTATTACAACTATTTATTTCGGTATATATAACTACCAAAGAATGTATACACCAAGCCTACAGTAATCGAACTGGTTCGAGACTGTAAAACCACATGTGCACGCTAAATCCATAAAATACGCCATTTTTATGTATATTATTAATAAATATTCACGGTCGCGTACGTTGTGTGAGGTCTGGATAAAAATGAACATACAAATAAAAAAAATGATGACATATGTTATTTAAGTATACTAAATATTTAAAATAAATATATATTTTTATAGGTCATTGAAATCGTTTTTTAACATGCGAGTTACAAATTTGGCATCCTCATATTTAACATTGGAATAAATATTAAGCAATTTGAAATGTATACTTAATTATTGCATGTGATTGCATATAAAATAAAATAAATTAAGTAATTTGATTTATTACTTACTAATTTTATTTTATTTAGACATTAATTAAAACAGTAAAAGTAACGAATAGCAGTAGCAAATTCGGCTTCTATAAATCATTAAGATTACATACTAATTCTAGCTAATTAATATATATGATAAAATCATAAAGGTTTGGAGTTTGTATATTATATATATATATATATATATATATATATATATATATATATATGTATATATATATATTATTTTAATAATACAAAACCAACTTCAAAAATCTAAAGAAAAACACTAATAGGATTCTGTATTTTCCTTGCAGTTCAAGTCAGTTCAGAATGTTCTTGATAATAGGTTCACCTACCTAGTCCGGATTGTTATAAGTCTATCAATATTTTATCCACTATATATTGTTACGTGATTTGGAGGAATTCCCTTGTATACCTATAAAATCTAAACAGGCACTAATAAAATTAAACGGATTCGCCTTGGAGATATTCTTATCGTTGCAACAAAAATATCAAAAATATCCTCCTTAATAATTGAAATCGGTTAAAAATACAATAAATTGAGTGATATATAAATAGAAGAAACAATTTAAAACATTTTGTAAAATTTAAAAACCGGTTACTTCAGTTGCATATTTATTTATTTTGTAAAAGAAGTTTCCAAAATACGTGAAATTTATACAAGAGTAGCTGACTTAATAATATTACATTAGATAACATAACTGTATCTATGTTTATGTTATTTTAAACAAATTTCTGATACAAATGTAAGGAAATCCATACGCAAAATTAATATTATTTCGTTTCATAGAAATGTCAGTATGCAAATATATATATAGAATGATTTGCATGATTTATAGATATGAATGCAAATAAAATAAACCTTGGTATACATTTTGGTGTGACAATACGTACTATTAGCTAATCGATCACTCTTATAGAATGCCATTGATATGAATGAAGGAAAGCAATATAAATTCATTTGAATTATATATAGACGACATTTATTTTAAGGTCAAACTATCTATTAATAAACAATGACCTTTATTAAAACCTAATTATGAATATATAAAAATACAGAATATGTTTGCTAACCTAGTATGTAAAGGTTGTTATATTATGAATATAAAGTATATATAGTAGAACCTCTATAAGTCGTACATCAAGGGCGACGCCAAAAAATTAGGCGGATTTTGATTCGACATAAAGAGGTTGAGATTCATTCTTATAAATTTTGAGTTAGAGAAGTAAAATAAATAAAAATTCAAGTTGCAGAGGTGGCACACATATTTTTATTTATTATTAGTCAACATTATTTCAAATGACCCTTAAAAATATATGCCATTAAAAAAAGTCAGTAATTTTTTTTTACTTCAATAACCTCGATAAATTTACTAAATTGCTTTCTGAGAAACAACGGTGTACTTACACTGTCAGCGAATTCTTAAAGTCGGTAACATATTTTTCTTCGAACTATAGAGATAATAAGTCTATGAAATTTCGTAATTAATATATTTTTGTCGTCGTGAAAATAAACATTTTATTTTACATCATTCAGATCATATAATCACACGCACCAAACAACTGACGCGTATGGCTTGTACAAACTATATCTGCGCAGCTGTTGAGAACTTACTAGCTGGCTTGATCCAATAAGCGCGCACATATGACTCGGCATAGCCAATAGTGTACGCGCTACGGATAACCGTATTCATTATACAAATATAGAAACAATCTAAAGAAAGGACGTGACGGAAATGATTTGCATAGTGGTATGGCTTTTTCTAATGCCCGCCTGGCTAGCTACCACCCTCAAGTTGAAAAGCTCCCGCCAAATATCAATAGGTGTGTTCCGGCAGTTGCACTTAAGAGCCGGTTCCTCCACATGTTTAGCGTGTCTACCAACTTGGGCCGTATCGTAACTTAGGATCAGGTGAGATTATGGTCATAACGTTAAACCTTAACTATAAAAAAAATCTTTCACTTTTCGTACTATGCGATAACGAACTATGTTTTAAAAAATTATGAAATAAAGAACACAACTTCTCTACCAAAAACCTAAGTAATAAAATTAATAATAATAAATTGTATTTCACGTTAACAGAAAATAATTACAATATGTAGTCCACAAAATCTGAAGCAAACACAATGGATATAAAGATATAGAAACAATTTATGTGAAGTCTGGAGTCTGAAAAAGGTACGATGACAGGTCAACTATACACTTCCGTAGCCTTGAACTATAAAGATAACCTGAATAGATTTTGAATTTAAAAGTGGTAATAACCAATTATAAATAATGCGTTTTGCTCTTTGTGCAGTTAAAACATAAATTTGAAGAATAGAGTTCATCTGGTTATATATATGATGACCTAGAAAACAGAAGAATTTATGTGAACCCAGAAAACTAGAACATATGAGTAAAAAACAATATGTAATTCTACAAGACGACAAGTCTACAACTTGCTGTATAAATAAATAAAGAAAATTGTATTTGTAGTGATAAAATCGATCTGTGAAACACTTTTTAATTCATTAGACCCGCCCCCTTCCCACCCGAGGATGATTTTAAACCGATGATGGCTCAATTAGTAGCGTGCATGAACGCCATGTCACTGCAATTGAGTCCGAATCCACCTTCAATGAGCTTTCGGTGACGGAAAAAACCATGAGGAAACCATAGAGTGGTGGTAAGGATTTTTTTGATACCCAACTGGCTAGCTACCACACTCGTTGAAAATCTAGCGCCAAATACCTATAGGTGTTCCGACAGCAGATGTACTTGAGAGCCAGTCCCTCCACTAGACTTAACGTGTCCACCATCTTAAGCCACATCCTCACAACGTCAGGTGAAATTGTGGCCATAACGATAAACCTATAAAGTATAAATGAAATTACTTCTCTGTTTATTTAACGAGTAAAGAGCGACCTATATATTTATGTACATAGTAGATAAATATTAATTAATTCATTTAAATAATTACTTTTTTTAAGTTATCTATTTATATTAAATACATTTTAGTAGCATATTATATTTTGAAACATGTCATACTAGATTAATTTAAAGTTTGCAACCAAATAGATTTAGATATTTTGGATTGTGCTTATAAAGGCCTTTAATTTGGTACCGGTAGTGTAACTATTGTATTTTTTTTTACTTTTTAAAATAGTGATATACTGTCGGCGAATTTGAATTAAAAAAAAATATAGTGAGTGTTACACGGAATGATCTAAAAAATCTATCGATACGCCATAGATACAAATCTACTGAGTCATTAATTCAAGTTGACAAAAAAAAAATACAATCGTTAGAAAACTAAAGAATGCATGGGATACTATACTATTCGAACATATATATCTCAACACTAAATCTCGTGTTGCTTTTGAAATTTAGGTAGTATACAATCAATTACTTCCAAATTGGCATGACAGTTATAACGTTCGGCTTTTTTTTATATTTACTGTCCTTACCATCAAGTATAGTGTCGTCACTTTGTTATGTTAATTAGAAGTACTAACTACCATCAACTATTTCATACGCAGTAATTATAGCATAATACAGTGTAATCTTAATAAAACGAGCCTTGGTATAACGAATTTCTCAATTTCACAAATTTCAATCTCCTGGAATTTCACGTAGAATCTAATACAAAATATACCTTTACATTACGAAGACTTTCATAAAAAAACCTGTTTATAAGAATTGTTTCATAATTGCCGAATATATAAAGTATAATTTACCGATTTTTTGTCAACGTATTAACCTTTACATAGCGAATCCTATTAATTATTGCCCCCATAATAATTAATATCTCGACAGGCACTGAGACATTCAATTCTTTATAAGAAAGTAAGATAGAAAATCGTGTTAACTCTTTTCAAAAAAAGATACTGTATTTTCTTTAAAATGTGTTCTCTTTAATTAGTAGAAACTGTTTGTTTCAAAAGGGTAAGAATTGCTTATCTATATAATGTTAAGGTTAATTAAACAAGTTTTCTTACCTTGTTAAAACGAATTGTAGTCTTTAACCTCTATATAACAAACCTGATTGTAACGAATTACTTGGTATAACGAAAATTTTCGAATTCCCTTTGGTTCCGTTGTATCGAGCTTACACTGAAGTACATAACAATACCAAAGTCTATGATCTTTATATATAAAAATATCGTGTCGATGTTTGTCCGGGCTCATTTCCGAAACTACTGGATTGATTTTAATGAAATTTCGCAAAGATATGTAACAATTTAAAACAGGATATATATAGGAATAGAAATAAAAAGGTAAATATAGGATACATTTGATCTCGATGAGTGATCATAATGCGATAGATGAAGCTGTAGTCGATGTGATTGACCACTCGAAAAGGCAGAACAAGGTCTACCAGATTAGCTAGTATTTAGTAAAAACGTATTTTCTATCAAAAATGATATTTTTTACCTTTTATACTGTTAACCTGAGAGACGTTGGCAGCTTCTCGGGGCTTGTTGGGTAAGAGTCGGAGGTATGCAACACAAGAGTGCCATAATAACCATACTTCGCCTTGTCTATTGCCGCCAAACAACTTTCGCGGACCTAACTAATCCTCACGATTTAATTGAACTAAATATAGGTAAGTATATAAAACTCGATTCGTAGTATACATATGTATTTAGTAATATATTTATGTTTCTAAGTATAACTATTCAACAAAAAACAAAGAATCTTTCTTGTTTTTTCTTTAAATTTATTCAACATATTGGAAACTGAATTCGTATCTAATAGTTAATAATGCTAAATATATTATTGTAAAAATCGCAAATCTTAACAAACATCTTGAGAGCTGTCCAAGATTATATAGTTAGTTCCACACATTATTATAATTAATCCAGCTAATGTGTTCCAAATAAAGCTAAATTAAGTACTTATAATTGTAGGATCTTAAAAAGTTATCTGACAGTCACTTATTTTAAAGATACCATTAACACCTAAAGAAAATTTCCGTCCATAGTAGTACCTAATGTTTTTATAATATCGTTTATTTTTACAAAGAATATTTAGGCAGAAGCGAAACATTAATGACGTTATTATCGGCTAACAAACGTGGCGTTTTAATGGCTTGGAAATTTACTCACTATTCCAATCAATAACAATGACTATAACTTACAAAAGTTACAAACTAGACGTGGATTTGTATAGCCTTTGAAGAGGAATAATATTTACACAGATTTTTGGAATTTTCTTTCGGCTTCATTGCATGTCCAACTTCCTACATGATAATTTCTTTTCGACGCCTTTTTATTACCATAATAGGAAGCAGTCAGCAAGTGCTGCGGACAGAAGTAAAATTTTATAATTTTTGAAATAAAAGGATTTTTTTGAGCTTACAAAATACTCGTTTTATCAAATACATATTAAAAATTCATTATTGCACGCTTCATACCGCGAAGCGGCTGAGGAGTGATCTACTCTCGACACATCACCAGGCTGGTGACCAGGCTTTGTTTATTATATTTAGAATAACATCAACCAATTACCTATGTCATTAGCATAATAATAAAAAGTTTTTTTGTACGCCTAATTTATAAATCTCTTACGTTCTACAGCATTTACAAGTTTATAGGTATTATATTTTATTTTCCTTTTATAAGTAAAATGATAAGTAAAAATAAACAGGTTAGCGCTTCAACATGATAGAGATGCTTTAGGTTAAACTATCTACTGAGTTTTGTGGCAAGCAATAATTAATGCTTGCTTACAAAATAAAGAATAATTAATTATAATAAAATAATTAATAAAATATGTCAATGTTACCATTTTATTTTATTTATTAAAAATTAAATGGACGGTATGAGGCGTTTTTTTGGGATTTTCCAAACTGCTTATAATTGAATATATGAATATATATAAATAAATATTTATTCTTAAAAACACATGATTAGCTGCATGAGTTGGCCTACTAAAAAGAAATAAAACTTAACTGATATAATATTTTATATAAATGCGTAATATTCATATATACTGTTTGTATTTACATGAATTAAACTAACTTAATTTTCCACACAATTTTCTTTGTATGTATCACGTGGCGGTGTCCCGACCTTGAAGTTTTCACCTGTTCAATAAGCACCCACAGCGCGTACAGAAATATTTGCTTATAAACAATTAATAAGCCTACTCTTATTATTTAGTAGCTCAACAAACTCATCCATGTAGATCGTAAAGGGGTGCACCCGGAGCAACGAGATGAAAACATTTGAAATAGAGTTGTGTGGGTAGTGTTGAGTATAGAGGTTATGAAAAGGTTATTTCCAGAGCTAAAAACGAATGAGTTTCAGTTTCGCTTTGATATTAAGCTCATACTTTGACGTATATTATACATGTGCATCGTTATGGTAATAAGTTTTCTATATTATTTTTTAATATTAAAAAACTACAACTAGTTAATTAAAATGTAAACATACTTTTAATATAGATGTTTACTAAGCTGTAGAACCTAGGATAATCTATTTTAAATTTAAACTGTTGATGCAATGAACTAAATAATTAACCATAATTAGGGGAAAATATTCTACAAATTAGTCATTAATGTAAAACTAAAATTTGCGTAATAACAAGTTTTTCAATGTTAATTTATAGTTTAAGTTTAACAATTTATTCAGGTCAATTTGTTTGCTTTTGAACTTAACGATAAGATAAGAACATAAGATATTTTAAATTGAATTTGACAATATAATAATAAAATAGGTTAAAAACTTGTGATAAATTGCATGCCCTATATTTATCTAGCCTTTAAATTAAGTTATGTAAGATATAAAACGATTATAATAATTTCATTGTCGTGACAAACCATTGCTACTACAAATAATAAAAAAATAATTGTATGCGGTTAACCACAAGTTATACGTAACTTAGTGAGAAATTGAACGGAACGAATTATAATTCTAATAATACCTTGAATTTTTGGTATACCTAAAATATTTCAATTTCACTGATTAGAAAAAAAAACTGTTAATAAAATGTTCAGTGGAATTTATGAACGAAAATAGTTATTATAAAAGATATATATCGTTAGATCTGTAATGATGAAAGTTTAGTTTAAATAATTTTAAACATACAATCTCAAATGACGTGCATAGTAACGTATGTAAGCCTTGAATGCACTTATAAATGTCAAAACCACTGATTCTGAAAAACCCAGTCATCGAGAAGGACCGGCAAGAAACTCGATTGAGTTATATATTTTTTACGTATATCTATATTCATATTATTGTAAAGCAGAAAATTTCTTGTTTAAACGCTCTTCTTAGAAATAACCTACCGAATTTCAAAAAACTTTTTATATTTGATTTAGTAATTATTGCTGAAGACTATATGCTATTTGACATCACGCTATCACAGCCCGTATTGAAAAAAATACAAAAAAATACCACGCGAACGAACTCGTGGACAGAGGTAGTATTTTTATTATAATACATTACCTACAGTTACAATCGATTTTAGTGGATACATGGAGAGGGGTGTTAATTCCAAACATCACCAACGTTTACATATTGATCCACCCTTTACCCTATAGATAGTAGATAAAGACAAATTGGCTAGGGGGGCTGTTATTATGTGGTGTAGTAGGTAGCAGGAGCCCCATATACCAAAGGCTGGTATGACAGTGACCAGCGTAGATGGAAGTTGACGTTGTTTTTCGATTATACTGTGCTTTTCATTGAATAGATTACAATCACGTGATCATGGTACTATTAAATTATCCTTACTTATAAATGCCAGAATGAGTTTATTTGTTTGTTATGCTTTCACGCCTAAACCACTGAATAGATAGTGATAAATTTTGATATAGATATAGATGGGACCTAGGAGAAGGGGAAATACTTTTTCTTGCGAAATCTTTAATGAAAGTGTGGTAAATAAACAAGTAAACTTTGTATGAAACTTTTTATTGCGTCATCCGGTTTGTTTGACAAATTCAATATTAACGCGAGCAAAGCCGCACGTAAAGTCAAATAATGAAATATATCAGTTTAACAAAATCAAAATAATTTAGTAAAATCAGATTGTTTGGGTTTTCAATAATATCTCGAGACATGCTAAACTTTTTTGCACGGGAAAATTTTACTAAACCGCGAACAAGATATTAGTGAGAAAGGGTGGTATCGCTTAAGCTCGTGAATATTTGTTGGTTTTTTCGGCAGCAGCCCAAGCCGAGGTTCGGCCACTCTGGCACCCTTGCACCCGTTGCCTTGGGACTGAGGGCTCTCAGGACTCGCCCCAAAAAGTTCAGAGAAGCTGTCAAAGTCCTTGAGGCAAACAGCGTATGTCAGGTCGAAAAAAGAAATTGTTTCTGTTTGATTTTTGTTTATAAAACGTCATTAACGTTTTAAAGAGATAATAGCTCATTTGATAGTGTGTGCAGACGCCGCGTCAAGGGCGCAAGGAGCTTGCCGCGAAGGAAAACATCGTGATGAATCCATAGCATGGTACTAAGACTTTTTCTAATGTCCGCTTGGCTAAATAGTACCCTCAAGTTGAAAATCTACCGACATATACCTATAGATTTGTTTCGGAAGTTGCAGTTGAGAGCCAATTTCTCCACTTAGCGTCCTCCTCCTTAGCGTGTCCATCATTTTCGTCAATTAATATCAGGTAAGATTGTGGCTATACACGTTGAACCGTAACTATAAAAAACTGATTTCTTACAATATATCACATTACGACATCAAACAGTAACTACCATACTAGCTATATAGTAAGTGGTTATAGGAAGATAGTGCACACTAGTATTATTAGTAATAAATCTAGATTTCGTGGCTGTTTTTCCTGTTCTTTAAATATAAAATAATTATAGTAAACTAGATTTTACGTGTGGCTTCACTCGCGTTAATATTGATTTTGTGAAACATATCGGATGACGCAATAAAAAGTTTCATACAAAGTTTATCCCTCTCTTTACCTCACTTCCTAGAAGTTTTTCGAGAAAAATGTAGCCCATTACCCTCTCCGGGTTCCATCCATTTATATACTAAAATTCATCGTAATCGGTTCAGCGGTTTAGGCGTGAAACCGTAACAAACAAACAAACTCACTTTCGCATTTATGATACCAGAATAGATAATGAAGTGGAACCTTTCAATTCAGTCACAACAACTTAAGTTCTATGAGTTTCCCTATTTTTATTAACATTCTTACGCAATTTGGAAAATACCCAACACGTGTTATTGAGGGAAATGTCACTGCACAAAAAATAAAACACACTATATTGTTCTCATGAACAATATTATTTCCTACATTATAGTATTACAATAAAAAGCCATAACAAATTCAAGTCACCGGCATATTATGGTATCTGCAGTCGACCGTATCTAGTAGATATGCCGGAAGATTAATTTGCGCGAAGGTTCAATGCGTACGTTGGTGATTTGTATGTCAAATCACTTCTAGTTATTTGAACTAAGTATATTGCTAATTATCAGGTTTGTGTGTGTGGAACTAAAATAAAAGATTTTGCTGTGATCTTATAAAGACGATTTTAGACTGGCTCGTAAAGGTACAGCCGAAACTTGCCGCCAAATACCAATAGGTGTGATCCGGCAGCTGCACTTGAGAACCAGTTCCTCCACAGGTTTACTGTAAAGAAAAGTAGGAAAAGTAGATCATGAATTTTAGTATTGATACTTAGATTGAGATATCTCCGTAACCTATTGGCTTGAAGTCTGACTTCATAAATGTGGCATCATATCAATAATCATTTTTCTAATACGACTAAATTGTGAATTGTTAAAATTTATATTTTTATATATCCTACCAAGAATGTTAGTACAAAAAAATACAAATGTAAACAAAATAAAGCTAAGTAGGTGCAGGTCATTGAATTAATTACTAGTAGACACGCGCAATATTTTACTCAGTTTAAATGCTACTTCCCGACCAATTTGAGTAGATAATACGCGATCATGTTCATAATTCATTCAATAAGGCATTTAACTTGTTTATAATTCACCTTTTAGGATTTTCAAATATAAAATATTTTCAATTTCGCATATCTTTAAAATTTAATAGAAATAATACAAACTTGTTTCATCGATTATCGATAAAATAAATATTACGCAGTGATTGATTTATTTTGAAACATATGACTTTATTTTACTAAATTATTAAAAATCGTAAATAGTTTTATAATTATTTAAGTCTACTGGAATATATAGCTAAAATATATAACATACTCACTGTTACAGTATCTAATATACGATTTTATGCTTGAAATTATAAGATAAATAGTACGGTGTATACGGCTTTGTATGTAAGGTAACTTGAAACGTTTGTACTAATCTGTTATTTGCAAATTATCTAAAGTATTCACTTATTCTATACTTTTTTATTTCTTTCTCATGACGATATTACGTAATTGTGGTTTGTTTAGTTTCTTCTGTTTTATGCTAATGGACAGCAAACAGACAGATGGCCCATCTGATAGTAATTAGTTTTCGTCGGCTATAGACAGCCGCAACTCCATGGATTTTACAACCATGTTGCTGACCTTGGCGGAAAGGGTTGGTTCTCGTTCACTATGCCGGAACACAATGGGTCACATTGAATCTTTATTTTGTGGCCGTCTAAACCCGACGGTGGTCGCTAACCAGCGGGCAATAACCCTACCACTGAACTGTGACGGAACAAGGATTACATAGTTAAAGGTCATGATCAAAACCTAATGTGGGACCAACACGCGCCAGAGCCTCATCGGATACTCGGGGGTGCATCGTGCAGGTGAGGTGGGTTGGGTAACTCACAAAGTATTCGATACCCCTTACACCCCAATGTAATTCTATTGTAATTGTATTCTAAATTTCTTAAATTTGATTATTGTCTGAGCGCACATCATGTTCACTAAAAATAGCGACATTTTAATTTAAAGTGTATAATATTAAATTATCTTAATAAACCATAAATAAATATATATATAAAACCATAAATGCAAAAATACAAACGACTTCTTGTGCTACTTACTACTTAACAAATACGAAGAACCTTTATATATCACCTTGTGTTGTTGAGTCACGACACGATGCAAGTAAAACAAAAGATAAAATTTAATTAATGTGTTTAAAAATAAAAGAATTGAACAAAAAAACTTTAACCTGCACTTATCAATATAATTCACTTGTTATTTTGTTATATATCATATAAGTGTCTTTGATATTTTATACAGTTTCCACTCAAGCTTTTTTTATCTTTTATTATTAAGTTCCTTATCGTACGGACTTCACGCATGGGGGCTAGATGAGAAAAAGTGTAAAATTTTTCCGTCACGACCCTTTCTATGTTATAGACGGTTATCCATAGCACATTTCCTATTGGCTGTGCCCAGACATAGGTGCGCGCTTATTGGTTCAAGGCAGCCAATGAGTTCGCACCGGCTGCGCAGGTATAGTTTGTACACGGCATACGCGTTGGCTATTTCAGAGTGTATTATATGTATTGAACGATGTTCAATATAATGTTTATATTCACAACTCCAAAAAAATATCAATTATGAAATTTCCTACTATTCATTACTTTTTTCTACATTTCACAGCAAGTGTCAGCAGTGAGGCGGTCGTCTACACCGCTAGAACAACCGTGCAGTCTAAAGCCCTCTATTTAGTCGCATAAAAATAATGTTTAATATTTGTAATCGTTATGATTTCTCATTGGAACGTTGAAATTTCTAGTGTTTTTTTTCAATAGTGACAAAGTGACGGAACTCTCGCTCATGATACAATTCCATCTAGAACCAATTCTTACCAACTAGCGATTAGTAGTCTATAATGGATTGTCATGCATACTTTCTTGCAAAAATTTCAGCATCTCGATATACACTACCTAATCCAAAACCCCGACAAACTAAAAGAATCACTATGATGTGCCTATCACTATGTACCTCGATTACTGGTTTCTACCACTTCCCTTAATTGCTAGATATACTCCGATTGATCCAAGATCCCAATATGTTAAGCGTTTCCACTATCCTGGGTGTTATTTATTTAGATTTGATATATTTTTTCACACCATATGTAACATCAAAAACTACATTTAACACTTGCACGCATTATCCGTTAGGTTGGGCATACAAAAGTAGATAGTAAAAAAAAAGACTAAAGGAGAATAGAATTCAAAGACTTAATCAAAAACGTTTTCACATTGAAATACTATAGTTTCATTTCGATAAGTTTGGGAATTTTTACGTGATTGAGCGTAAAAGGATCAGTATTTCCTTAACTTTGTTCCCAGTTAAGAATAAATTAATATTTATTCTGTATCTATTTGTGTGCATTCAAAGGAATGCTTATGTCTGTGTATGTAGGTAATGCGTGTGTAGGTGCCGTAATGTGTATCTCTATTAAATACTTTTTGATCTTTTACACCTGGTTTATATTGCTCGCAATCAAGTCGAACACAATTGCTCTGAATCCTGGTAACCAAATGATGTCTGTAACGCAATTATAACAAAATATAATTTTCAATAATAATAAAAAATTACTCTAGAGAGGCTTTATCGATAGCAAGAATACACGTTCTTATGCTTGCATGCACCAAAATATCTGTAAACAAACAAAACTTGTTGCGAAATGCAATAAGATTTAGTATTCCCTTTTCTTACCCACGCTCATTTACTTAGTATACGATAATTGTAATATCATATGAACTTTGTTAACTACAGTGCTAATTATGAACCGGGTGAGTTAATTGATTTGAGCCTTGGCCTAGTTAGTCTTAGTTTTAAGTTGTAAACTATAACACTGACCTGTCATATTAAAGGTACGGTTGGTAATGTCAAGGGGCTTTTTTATGTTACATATTGAGCCATTAGACTCTCTAACAAATTAAAAAGTAATGATTTTGGAGAACTGTTTTAGATATGTATTAATATAATATAAATCTGTCTTTTAACATACAATCGAATTTAATGCAACGGTTTTTTTTTTGCTTTTACATTGTTTCAGCCTTCTTTAAGGCTCCATACTAAATCGTGTTTTACGTGTATATGTCTGTACACAAGTATATGTATGCAGTGTTGTGTATGAGTACACATGAACGCATCTGTGCGCATGTTTGCATGAGAGTGTGTGTGTATATATGTTTTTTATATAGTTAAGGTTTAGCGTTATGGCTATAATCTCACCTGATCTTAAGTGATAATACGGCCCAAGTTGATAGACACGCTAAACCTGTGGAGGAACTGGCTCTCAAGTGCAGCTGTCGGAAAACACTTATTGGAATTTGGTGGCAGATTTTTAACTTAAGTGTGGTTACTAGTCAGGCGGGCTTTAGAAGAAGCCTTACCACCATGCTATGATTTACTCACAATGTTTACCTTCATCGAAAGCTCAAGCTCACTGTATGTGGTTGGATTCGAGCTCATGTCCCTTGCCGCGAAGTCGTAGTCACTACAACTGAGCTATCATCGTTTCAAATGTTATGTGTATGTTTGAGAAATTATTTACTTATTCTAACAGGCTGACATCAGTTGTGATGTAAGGATATTTAGGATAGTAATTATTAGATTGATCATGCCCTAAGTAAATTTTCTGTCTGTTCGTAGGAAATTCTACGTAGCCATCTTTCAGAGGTAGTTTTTTCTTGATAATGAGAGTATCGTTTGAAATTATAGTCATCCATAATATATTAAAGGTTCCAGGAATTTAGGCAATAATTGAGTAAAGAATACGTTTACCGTTAGATTGAACGTATTTAAGACAGGTTTCTTTAATAGAGTCTTTATATTTATGATTTTTGTCAATTCAAAGTTCTTGGTTAATGTAGTTACTTTACAATGATGTGAAATATGTTTAAACTACTATTTCCATTGGTGCTTTAATTAATAAAAGCAACATTATCAATACAAGCTGTAATGCTGCTCATTTACTGTGCAACAATTTATATATAAAGATAATCAGCAATTATCATACAGTATTTCAAAGGGAAGAAATAACTATCCAAGTCACGAACATGACGATTTTCGTTTTCTAGCTTGTCATTCTTGTTTTCGCAGAAACTGCGCTTATCGTTTGAAATAGTACCATTAATAGTATATTTAACTTTTTACTTCATAATAATTTTATTACCCTGTGGTGTGGCTGAACCAACATTAAATTTAGTTTCTAGATGAAAATCAAAGCACAATACTACTGCGTACGCTAAGCTGGACACTAATATGTAAGTAGCTGTCCCTACAAATCCGTTCGCGTGGAAACAATTTTTTTAATTATTTTTGCCTGTTTTTATTAGTTTTTTCAATACAGCTTTGTTCCAATTTGTGGTAGCGTGATGTTAATAGCCTAAAGCCTACCTCAATTATTGTACAATCAAATACAACAATATTTTTTTAAATCTGACTTTTAGTTCCTAAAATTGGCACGTCCAAACAAACTAACTTCTTCGCTTTTTAATAAGACAGTTCCTCCACAGGTTTAGCGTGTCTATCAACTTAGGCCGTGTCGTTACTTAGGATCAGGTGAGATAATGGCCATAACGCTAATCCTTAACTATAAAAAAAAACATGCGTGCGTACAAAGTACACATGTCAGAAGTGAAACTTCTTTGGCGAACTAATTTATAAATCTTGTTTATATTTATACAAATCTAAAACTTTAAATTAACTTTAAATTAATAATTTAATTTTTAACTTTAATTTAAATTTCCCTGTCTTACTCTCTCTCAATCGGTCTCGATCACTCTCTCTCTCTTTTCCGACACTTCCGTTGCATACCGGCGTGACGTTTCATCTGTAAAATTTTTACCCTCATGCGCCTAAAGAAGTTTCACTTCAAAAATGAATATAGATAATTTGTAAGCGTGTAATGCCAGGTAGGTGGATGTATATTGCATTTATAATTTTCTTTATATTATTATATTTTATTAATTTTCCGAACTTTTATATAAACTTTACTATGGTAATCCCTGTATTGTTGATCCTCAATTGTCGTATCTTATTTATTAATCAACTAATTTCTTGGTAAATTACTGTTAATAACACACAATTGTTACGTTTTATGGTATATAAGGTAACAATTCTATTTTAGTGTTTTAGATCGTATTTAAATTAACATACGCCGTTGCATATAAAATATTACGTTTATCTGTAACGTGGTATATAACAACAGCCTTGTTAACAACTCATTTAAATAAAAACAACAGATTCGCATGCTTCAGTTGTTTGATACGTATATTTGATATGAATACAGAATAGTTAACATTGGCTTATGCACATTTTCGTCTAAGTTTTAAGTATAAAACTAAGGACAACTTAGTATATGCTGTGAATAAACGAACTTTTTTTTTGTAATAGAGTCATGGTTGTCCTCAATTGAATAATCAGCTGATTGGAAAAACGATTTAGAAACAGAAGTAAGGTAACTTCGTCTAACATATTAGTTTTTGGAAGCAATTTCGCCTGCATCTCTAATTTACGATATTTTAAGTTCGTCATCATCTCTCTATTATACAGCTAGGTTAAGAAGTATTTCTTCAATTTGTAATGGTATTAGTAAACTTTTTTTTCGATTTTACACTAGCACAGTACATTGACAGCACTATCGTACGCACTAAGTACAATATAATTTAAGACAGTGATGCCTACGACCAAACCGGCAATCAATTCAGTAGCCACTGTCATGCCATCCTGCCTACATACTATTGTTAATACGATAAACGATACGTTTTGAAGCGATGATAGCTCAGTGTTAGCGTGTTCTGACGCCACGTCAAAAGACGTAAGTTCGAATCCCTGCAATGAGTTTGAGCTTTCTGTGAAGGAAAACATAGCATAGTGATCAGGTTTTTACTAATGCCCGCCAGGCTAGGTACCACCCTAAGTTGAATATCCGCAGTCAAATATCTATAGGTGTGTTTCGGCAGTTGCATTTGAGAACCAGTCCCTCCACAAATTTAACATGTCCACTATCTTTGGCCTCATCGTTACTTTACATCAGGTAAGATTATATAGCCTTAACGCTAAACCTATAAACTATAAAAAATACTCTGAAAAACGCACAAAGTATTAAACCAGTTTTTGAAATCTTCATGTTCGAAAACTTTTATTCACAAATTTCTAAGAACAGTATTTATTCTGAGTAACTTGAACATTGTGCAACGTTAGAATTGTGCCATACTAGACGCGTTTATGGCCACGTAAAACATAACCTTTAATCAGATGGTGTCAGTCTATCTGGCGTTAGTTTTTTACGTCTCGAATTCCACTCCCACCGCCACGTTTGTTAGTTTCTTTTGTAATATAAATACAGCCCTTGGTAAGGTAGAATGTTAAATTTATTATTATATATTTGTTGAGAATACTACCTTTTTAACAATTATATGACTTACCTTCTTTTATTCCTTTTGTTCTATTTTTTTTATATATTTGAATAATTTATATTGACATTCCTTATGTATTCATTCTTTTTTTTTTATTAATATCAAGTAAGCGCTTGACCACAATCACACCTGATGGTAAGTGACGATGTGATCTATGATGGAACGCGCTTACTCAGTAAGTACCTGTTCATTCTCTGTTTGAAGACTCCCAGATTGTACGATATAGGGAAGACAGACGCCGGTAGTGAATTCCACTCCCTAGCAGTTCGCATTATAAAAGAAGCTGCAAAACGCTTCGTGCGGATCGGGGGAATGTCAACTATATACGGGTGAAAACCCACGCGGCGTCTGGTCGTCCTCAGATAGAATAGAGTTGGTGGAATCAAATCGTGCAGTTCCTGAGCACACTCTCCAAAGTGTATTCTGTAAAACACTGAGAGGCAAGCCACCTTACGCCGATGGTCAAGAGACAGCATATTGGCCTTCTTCAGTGCTTGTTCACCAATCAACCGACGAGCTCGACGCTCGATTGAATCCAATGCAGCCAGCTGGTATTTAGCTGATCCATCCCAGAGGTGGCTACAATATTCCACACATGACCGAACTTGCGCCCGATACAGGCTGAGAAGCTGATCAGGTGTGAAATACCGTCTGAACTTAGAAAGGATCCCTAGCTTTTTGCAGCTGTTTTTGCTTTGGTCTCAATCGAATTCCCAAAGTTAAGGTTTGCTGTTAATTGCATTCCCAATAGCCCGAGGTTATCAGTGACTTGAAGGGAAACGCCTTGGAAAGTAGGAGTCAAGTTGAACGGACTCTGCTTTGCGGAAAAGAGACACAGCTGTGTTTTATCGGCATTGAACTTTACCAGGTTCTTGTCGCCCCAGTCGGCTACGAACCTCAATTTCGAGTTCCGACGCTCGACCATAGCCTCTCTCTCTTTACGGATTACTTGAAAACAAGCGCGCGGACCTGATAAGTACCTCTCAACGACAGTGCTGTCATCTGCGTAACCAAGAATGCCCGGTTGTAGCAGATCGTTGATGTGCAGCAAGAACAGTGTCGCTGAGAGTACAGATCCCTGAGGAACTCCGGCATTAATAGCCTTGGCATCAGACGAGCAGCCATCAACAACTACTCGTATGACCCGCTCACTCAGGAAGTCGTTGATCCAGATCCGCAGATTTTCAGAGATTCCGTAATATTGGAGCTTGCTTAAAAGGCTGGCGTGCCAGACCCTATCAAACGCTTTAGATACATCGAGAGAAACGGCTAGAGCTTCACCGTGTTTCTCGATAGCCTCACCCCAGTAATGGGTGGCATATACCAAGAGATCTCCAGTTGATCTTTGTTGACGGAAGCCATACTGTCTATCATTGAGGATATCGTTCTGTTCTAGGTATGCCAATAGTTGTTTGTTAATTATTCTCTCCATTACTTTGCAAAATATGAAAGTTAATGCAATTGGGCGGTAGTTGGACGGGTCAGCACGATTTCTCTTCTTCGGAACTGGCTGTACGTTTGCAAGCTTCCAAGATGTTGGAACTATGCCGGATTCAAGGGAGAGGCGAAACAGACGTGTCAAAAACAGGAGACAATTTCGGTGCACAGTGTTTGAGCAACCTGGATGGAATACCATCAGGGCCACTATCTTTATTCACATCTAGATTACCTAATATGGTGCGAACATCCTTAGTGCGTATTACAATTTTTGGCATTAATGTATCACACGAAGGTATTGAAGGTGGATTTTTATTGTCAGTTTCTAGACGTGAATTTCGTGCAAACAGATCCGCGAATGTATTCGCCTTTTCTGCTGCTGTATATGCTAGTGAGCCATCAGGTTTCAGAATGGGTGGAAGCGAGGATCTCAGAAAGTTCGCCTCGATTGACTTAGCAAGAGACCAGAAGGCTTTGCTACCAGAAGGGTAGTTCGCCAATTTGGCTCCAACGTGACCAATATGTTGGAAGCGAGCCTTTCTGAGAACTTTCTTCTAAGATATACACTAAAAATATCGTGTTATTCTTGTTTTACGATAAAATAACCCTATCCGATACCTAATCTAAGTTATCTGCAAAAATATTATAAAATTTATAATACGTACCGAGAAAACATGAGCAATGGGAGGAAACATTTAAATTTTAAAATAAAAAATACCAAATTTATAGAAAGATGCACTAATATTTCTAGTTTCATTGACTAGAAGGAAATGTTCATAATTAGAAATAAAAAAAACACCGAACATAATATTATTCATAGAGAGGAAGGACAGTATTTCAGAATAGAAGAGATAAATTACATTTTTAGAGGTTAAAATAGACATTTCAAAATACATCCTCCAAGCATATAGAATAAGAAACGAAAATTATTATATAAAATATTATTACGTGAATTAATAAATTATCATATAATTATACGAAAACAATGTATGGTAAGGTAAACCTTCTGGTAACGAGGATAGGGTGACTACTAATACTAGCGATATTTGGATAACAAATAGAGATGTGCGGATTTATTTATCTGTACCATGTATCATTAACAGTTTTGTATGCATGGTACTTTTTAAGCCAATGGATAAATAATTTTAATCAAACGTTAAATATTTAATTGTTATTTTATTTAAGCAGTTAGCTTCGAATGTAATTTCATATTTTCCTGCAGGATCTCATTTTGCCTTATGCTAATACAGACGATAATCGAGAAATCAACAATCCATTTCTAGTTGATGCTGTCACACCAATCTGCAAGCATCTCACTTTTTCAACTTTAGGGTGGTAGCTAGCCAGGTGGACACCAGAAACAGCCCTACCACTTTGCACCCGTAGCCAGGCTTCCATCTCTCTACTATACCAAAAATCATTATAATCGATTCAATGGTTTAGGCGTGAAAACGTAAAAAACAAACTATTTTTTTTTTTCAACTTTTATTACAAATTTTCCAAGCGATGATGGTTCAGTTGGTAGTGGATACAAACGCCTCGACAAGGGATGTGAGTTCGAATCCACTCCACCTACAATGAACTTGAGCTTTTGGTGAAGGAAAACATCGTGAGGAAACCATAGCATGGTGGTAGACCTTTTCCTAATGCCCGCCTGGCTAGCTACTACCTTCAAGATGAAAACCTGCCGCCAAATATCAACAGGTGTATTCCGACAGTTGCACTTGAGGTTTAGAGTGTCTACTAACTTGGACCGTATCGTTACTTAAATATTCTAAACAAAAATGTTAAACCAACATTTAACTCTTTGCGCAATCATATGTAAAAAAACATCTTGGTTAGAGACTATAAAAACCTACTCTCAGCTTGATGTTACGACTGAGTCTGGAACATAAAACACGTAAGCGCGGGGCTTTGTTGAATCCTATATCTTCGGTAAATGCAATCGGACATAATTGTTGAAGTCTACCACTCAATAATATCTAATATTCATTATTTATATACTATGCTATCTATATAATATGTTAAACGAAAACTTTGGATCTCTTAGTAAAAATACTGCGCGCACGGAAGAGTAAGATTTGGAAACATTTAAAGTTTACATGGAAGAGAAGCGCATACTCTTAAAATTGATATTTAATATGTATTAAATTAACATAAATAACAGATTCATTGTATATATAATACGTTCATTATATATATACACACACTACCATTGTCATTTAAATAGTATATTGTGAAACAGTTTCACAACGTAAAATGATTATCGCCAAATATATTTTTAAAGTTACTGAGTATTATCAAAAATTTGATTTGTTTTTAGAAGTGTGAACATTCTACGATGAATAACAATTTTGCGGGCTGCTTTATTTATTGGGGTTGTCAGTGGTTGAAGACAAAGTCCGTGTTTGCTTAAATACTTATAATTTCACAAGCAGTATATTGTTCTAATTCCAATTAAGGATAAAGGATATTATTAAGTAAGTGAATGCAACCCCAGCCGGTCAGAATAACACTGGTACATTCCGAGCCGGTGAAACATATACTAAACTAAAGAACTCCGGTGGTCATACATGACGTACCGGTGATGCTTCCCCGAATCTCCGTAAGCAGTACTGTCGCTACAACTTCAATAATGTCCTAACTTCACAATTTAATTAATTATGGTCGAAATTCGATCATTTGGCGACCATCAGCTAATTTAAAATGTTTATCTAAACTTTTTTTTCATTATAACCTAGTATTAAATTCGTCATTATTATATTTTTATATTTTTTTTTTATCTAAATTAAAATTGAGATTATGACAAATATTAGTTTATCTTGTTTTATTTTTAAAGCCTGTTCGTTTAAATTCGCATTACAAGAAAACACCGAAGTATCTCAATGTTTTATTATTCACGATCAAATGACTTATTGCGGAAGAACGAACGCCACACCTTTGCCATACAACATTATTCTATGAACTTCCGTTCTGAAGAGTACGATTAGTTATACAGTCCGGTTATAAAGTGTATCAATTAAATGCTCAGAAAGTAATACACTATTACTATAATAAATTAAATCGGATAAACGTGTAATAAGATAAATAAACTATAAATAGCCTTGCCACCAACTGTGTTAAAAATTACTCTTACCGTTGCAAGGTGAATGTTCTTAAATCGATCTATAATTGAGCATTAGTATTTACACGCAGAACTTACTATAAATATAATAAGCAATTTTTTCAATACAGTTTTCAAATGATAGTATATGTTACAGTCGTACTCAACCTTCTTTCTACAGCGGCCATAAACATGTGTTACTCATGATGTCGCGGGCCGCAAACAATAAATATTTAGGTAATTGACAATGGTTTTTTTTTAATACTGTCTTTAATTTAAAAAATATATAATTTTATATTTGTTTACTAATATACCTATGCGTTGGATAACTTTACTATTTAAAGCTATATTTAAGGTCACAAGCCTTCACAAACTAGTATAAAAACGAACTCAAGAACTGCATCTGCTCCAAAAAGGGACGTATACGTATTTACAACAATTTTATTGACGCGTTCGAGCTAATAATAAAATATCTGCCGCCATTATCATAATCTAACACGAGCTGAGAAACATCTCTTGTGATGTGATATGCCAGTTGAAGTTTTTCGCCTTTATACAAGGGACCTATGTATTTCATTTTAATATTAAAATTTAAATTCATCACACTGCCCGCGTCATATGTAGTCCTACTAAAAAGATAACTTTTATGTAACAAGAATCATGGACACAGTAATACGTGGCCATAACGCAAGCCTTAACTGTAAAAAAAATCCTTAATTTTAAATTGTGATCGTAAATTTAACAGTTTCGTATATTTCGTATTTAATAGGATCTCTATTGAGAGAATCGTCTAAGTTCGATTTGAGTGAATTTTTTTCTGACCTTTGAAAGGCACGTTTTAAAATCTTAATCTTTTGCTTTCTATAGTACAAAATTGCTATATGTTTATCATTAAAGGACACATGCTGAACAAATTCATTAGAAACTTATAGACTTTGCAGAATTAAAAGTTGAATAACAACTTAATATAATTATGAAATACTAGACCAGTTGAACTTAGCTTAATACGCTGCGGTGTGTCTAGATTTTACGTGCGGCTCGCTCGCGCTTATATTAATTTTGTCAAACAAATAGGATGACACGTTATAAAGTTTCATACAAAGTTTATCCTTCCTTTTACCCCATTTCCAATAAGGTTTTCGAGAGAAAAAGTTACTCATCACCGTTTCAAGGTTCCCGTCTATCTCTATACCAATATTTATCATAATTGAATCAGCATATCAGACGTGAAAGCGTCACAAACAAATAAACTGACTTCTGCATTTATATTATTAGTGTTAGTAACGAAGGATAAGGATTAACAAGGAAGCGTACGTCCTGTAGAGGCATTAAAAATTCATTCGTAAAATGAATACAGAAAATTTAGTTTATTTACGTTCCGGCTTTATTAATAAAACAACAGAAATAGCAAAATTTACAACTGCTGATAACATCAGTTATAACGCAACGATTTAGCAACAATTAACATTTTGAGGGTTAAATAATATTTAACTACAATCATTTGTTTCATTTGTTATTGAATCTATTTTTAGAAACATATTTTACAATATTTTACCAATATTTATCATGATCAATTTAGCGGTATAGGCGTGAAAGCGTAACAAACAAACTCATTTTCGCATTTATAATATTATATAGTAAGGAAGTAAGATTGTTTTTGCTAATGTTTCTTAACAAATATTTAAGACTTTTCATAGATACTGTAATCAAATGCTTACATTATAAGAAATGATTTTGCAAGAGGATACATTATAATTGTACAACCTTAAAGTTGTAAAATGGCAGAATCAGCGCATGGTTCGAGAACCAGACCCACAACTATAGTAGTCTCAAAGCAAGTGTTCATGTTACTGTGTTCCGATGGGTTTAGTTGGTACCACGCTCCGGCAGAATCTTAGTGTTTCGCACATTTGATAAAAATATTGTATTAACTTGGCTTTAAACTATATTAGTACATATAAGAAAACTACGTATTTTACTTTTCTTTTTACGATAAGTTTTGTTAAAATTTGTCAGTGATCAAAAAGTTCAAAATCTATTTAAAACAATGTAAATTGATCTTAGTAACCAATTAAACCAATAAAAGGGATGGGCAGCAGCACCCTCTGAGCAATACATACACCTACTACGATCGCCAACTATGCGTGGCGATTATGGCAATTACCCCCCTTCCTCCTTCTTATGAACGACACACTAAGAAACCGGCTCCTAGTCCCCGGGGGCCCCGATATTCTTTGTCATAGTGGTAGCGGCAAAGGTAACGGTGGGGTAAGGGATGCTAAGAATCTCCGGCAGAGATCCAGCTACCACAACCAACGACGGATCTACCTGGAACGTATAACACACGAACACTGCGGGAAAATGAAAAGATTGCTGAGCTAGAGGATGAAATAAGCAAGTTACGATGGGATATATTGGGATTATCTGAGGTCCGAAGAGAGGGGGAGAGAGAGAGAGAAATGACTCAATAATCCTTAAATCCGGTAACTTGCTGTATTTCCGAAAGGGCGAGCAACAGTCCCAAGGTGGTGTCGAGTTCCTCGTCCGCAAGTCCTTTGTAAACAACGTGATGAAGATCGAGAGTGTGTCGACGAGGGTGGTCCTGATACTCACAATAACCAAACGGTATTCCTAAGGTTAAGTTATATAATAAGGTTATCCAGGTATACGCTCCGACCACGGCACGCTCCGACAAAGAAGTGGAGACTATGTATGAGGAAATTACACAGGCCATAACATAGTAGCAAAACCCACTATACCATTGTTGTGGGAGACTTCAACGCAAAACTAGGAAAGCGAAGTGGTGAGGAGCTGCCAGTGGGACAATTTGGAGTTGGATGGCGGAAGCACCGGGGCCACAGACTATCCAGCTTTATGGAGAAGGATGAACTCCCTCTTCAGAAAGCGGGATCACAGGAAGTACACCTGGATAAGTCCCAACGGGGTAACTAAGAATGAGATAGACCTCATCATGTCGACAAAAAAGCAGATATGCAATGATGTCTCTGTGATGAGGTCGGTAAAAACCGGCAGCGATCACCGTATAGTCAGAGGCACAATGAATCTGAACATCAAACTTGAAAGGTCCCGTCTGATGAAGTCTACGCTCCGTCCGTTGCCCCCAAATACAAAACCTCGAGAGCTTTTAGCTTGAACTCAAAAACCGATTCGATTGCCTAGGGACTGAAATGGATGAGTACAATGATGTTTGTGATTTGTGGTTTGGTGGGTGGTTTGTTTGAGGTTTATGGAAGCTATCCGTATGATTGGGTCTAAGTATATTAAAACCTGCCATATATGTAGAACCGGCAAGCTCTCTGACTTTACCCTCGGGCTCATGGAGGAAAGACGTGACATGGTTTTGCAGTCGTCAGTCGATTCCAATAGATATCGGCAGCTCAAGCGATAGATTTCTAAGTCTCTTAAACGCGACCTACGACAGTATAATACCGATCGTATACAACAGGCTATAGAGCAAAATAGAAGCTCCAAAGTTCAAATCATATCCTCCAGGCCTGTGCTCTTGAGGGAAGTCGAGAATTTCTACGGACAGACACATCAACACGGAAATCCACTCGAAATCTAGCCCGACACCCGAGAGCTAGATTAACCCGACACTTCACTGAAGATATCCCGGTCGTCAGACAGTACGAAATTCGAATGGCTCTCAAACAGCTCAAGAACAACAAGGCGCCGGTTGATGACGGAAAAACAGCTGAGCTGCTGAAGGCGGGTGGAAAACCAATCCTTGAAGCCCTTTAGAAGCTCTTTCCGTCCGTCCTTCCTTTCCGAAGTTCTTTATTCCGTCACACTCAAGGAATAAACGCCACAGGCGTGGCACTGAAGTGTGGTGATCCTCTTTTTCAAAAAAACTGTTAGAACATTTTGGAAAATTATAGACACATCTCACTTCTAAGTCATGTCTACAAGCTGTTTTCGAGAGTCCTCACGAACCAACTAGCGCACAGGCTCGACGACTTCCAGCCTCCCGAAAAAGCCGGCTTCCGAAAAAGCTTTAGCACCGTAGACCACATTCATACGCTGCGGTAGGTTATACAGAAGACCGATGAGTATTAGCCTACCCCTTTGTTTAGCATTCCTGAACTACGAAAAGCCTTTGATTCGATTGAGACCTGGGCTGTACTGCAATCTCTCCAGCGGTGCCAAGTAGAATATTGGTATATCAAAGCGTTGAAGGATTTGTACGAAAACGCTACCATGTCAGTCCGATTACAGGACCAGACCTCGAAACCTATACCTTCACGGCGCGACGATAAACAGAGAGATGTTATTTCTCCGAAACTGTTCACCGCTGCGCTCGAAGATGTCTTCAAGATTCTAGATTGGACTTGGCACTAACATAAACGGCGAGTACATTACACACCTCCGCTTTGCTGATGATATCGTAGTCATGGCTGAGACCGCAGAAGACCTAAGTACGATGCTCGGTGACCTCAGTAGAGCCTACGAACGAGTTGGCCTTAAAATGAGCATGGACAAGACGAAAGTCATGTTTAATGTCTATGTTGTGCCAATTCTATAAAAATCGGTGACTTTACGCTCGAAGTTGTTGACAGTTATATAACCGTCCAGTTAGGCAGATCCAACTTCTAGAAAGAGGTTAATCATCGAATCCAGCTGGGCTGGGCAGCGTTCGGGAAACTACGCGAAATCTTCTTGTCCGAAATACCGCAGTGTCTCAAGACGAAAGTGTTCAACCATGCCAGTGATGACATACGGCACTGAGACGTGTCCGCTCACAATGAACCTAATAAAAAAGCTCAAAGTTGCTCAAAGGGCAATGGAGAGGGCCATGTTTGGAGTTTCACTGCGTGATCGAATCAGGAATGAGGACATTCGAAGGAGAACCAAAGTAACCGACATTGCACGAAGAATTGCTTAACTTAAGTGGCAGTGAGCTGGGCATACTGCTCACAAAACGGGTTCTCGAATGGCTACCACGTACTAGAAGACGTAGCATGGGTAGGCCCCCTACAAGGTGGACCGACGACCTGGTGAAGGTCGCTGGAATCCGCTGGATGCGGGTGGCGCAAAACCGCTCCTCGTGGGGGATCTTTGGGGGAAACCTATGTCCAGCAGTGAATGTCTTTCGGTTGAATAGGTGGATGGAACCAATAAACCAAAATTACAATTAAATCAGAACAAAGTTTCATCACAAACTTACTGAAGTGAATTTAATACTGAATGTTGAATAAATACCCATTGCTATCGTCACAGAACTTCATAAATTGTCATTACAAATACTCCTATACTTAAGTATAGAATAAAAGGGAGTAAATACAAATAATTTTAGAGAAGCTGTATCTTAATTGTACACTTCTGCAATTCTTCGCAAAACAATTTTATGTTACGAAGTAAACAAATTTCTGTCGTCCCTTTTACAAACAAGTCCTAGTCGTGAAGAAAACGACGGACCTCGCGGCTGACAAGGTAGTCGATGGAGTCATAAAATTGATCTCACGCCTCCTTAGACAGGATCAACGATGGATCAGGGCAGCCTTTCGATTTGCTGTTATATAACAGCTCCTGGGTAAATGCGCATGTGGACACGCGAACGACGGTATGGCTCACCCGAGTTATGGGGATCTCTCGTTAGGTCAACCTTGGTTGACACCTGAAAGGATTGGCGATTGTGTAAAATCCATCCGGCTACTCCTGATAAGGACTGGAATTAATGTGAACCTGATTCCCCGTCTGATGCAAGTATAAAAAAAATTTGGGCCATCGTGAAAGTTCCATTAAGTATGACTGGGTTTAACCAATCGAGCCTCACATTGCCTTCTCATAGCCTGCCTAGGCAAATTTAAGAAAGATATCCTAAATGGACGCACATTCAATAATCACAATTGTGTGTATCCTGCCTAATATTAAATGGTAAATGCGGTCCCACCACCGTTTCAAACTTGGAACTTTTGTTGATCGTTGCCTCGATACTTATTTCTTCAATCTACTTGTCTTACATTACAATGGCATGTTAACAATCTATGAAGTTTTTTTTTTATAATAGAACAAAGAGTTTCTTTTATACATTCCAATCAGTAATAAAACAAATGAGCACTGAAGCGTCGAACTGACTAGCGATCCTACTTCAAACTCTAAAACACAGTTTAAGTGCGATAACATTAAAGTTCTCTAGAATCTTATTGTCACGTACGCTGGAATTGTGAATGGACTATCTCACACGAGTTTGCTCCAGGGCTACGAGATCCAACATTAAATCACACCTCTGCTATTGTAGGTATTTATACACCGTGATATGGTTATCTGTTCGACAGCTCAGAACTACTATTATGGAGTCATTAATGACAGCTTACACTTTTGAGGATTGACTTAGAGTATCTGGTGTAGTAATTAAAATTGTGTAGCCCAGTCTGTAGACCAAAATACATCAGAAGTAGCTCTGTTATCTTAAGGACAAAATAAGTGCTTATACAATTAAACTATGCGTCGATTTTACCGCATTTTGGCTTGGATTCATCATAGTCTTTATATATAAAATTTCGTGTCACAGTGTTTGTCCGTGATGAACACCTAATCTACTGAACTGACTTTAATCAAATTTTGCACACTGTGTGCAGTTTGATCCAACTTGAGAGATAGGATACTTTTATCTCGATAAGTGATCATAACGCGATAGATTTCGCTGTAGTCGAAGTGATTGACTACTCGCAAAGACAGAACAAGGTCTGCCAGGTCAGCTAGTATCTATGTATATATATCGAAATATCCATATAAAATTCAGCACTCAACAAGCAATCAATCATCAAACATATAACAGAGTCTCAACAGTTATAGGTATTTAAAAGTCAATCACCTTTTCAGGCTTCATACACTTCTATCTTTAGCGCATGGTAATATAGCATTATATCCTAATCAAGTAATTTTGTTTTCACCTGGTGATCAGTTCCAGCTTTATATGTTATACATATTACATGAAGCTTAAAGTCAATCATTTCATCCCCATCACCATCTCCACTATTTTTATTGGAAGTTTTACGGATACTAAACGAATGGAAAAGGCATCAGAATTAAAATTTGGTAAATAAAACATATCGCAGAGAGACTCAGACACGTGTTATCGAATAAGACACCAGTTTTATCTTAGGCACTAACTGAGAATAATGCATTCTGTTTAAAGAAATTTTTATTGCAAAATTGTAACCGTAATACTCTCAGGAAGTCACCTATTTTAGGGAATCCGTCCAAGCTCTCTCGACCAACGATCTCTAAAGAATAAAATAAAAATCCCTTAAATGATTAATCTTTATTATTTGAATATGTTTTAAGTTTAATTCGTGATTCGAGTAAGTAAATATAAGTACATATTTCTGAAAATTTGCATAAGATTTATTATATCTAAAATACAGCATGCTCAAACATAATAAAAGAAGTAATCTTTATTGTTCAAGGTTACCTATTAATAATATTATATTTAGAATAAATATCCTATGTTGTCACGTAATAACATTTTTTGTCACAGAATATTTAAATATAAAAACTCTTTTACTATTGGTAATTAAATTACAAGTAAGTAGCTACAATTAGTACGTTAACGTTTGTCAGCTAACGTGTGACATTATTTATTGAAGAGATATGCATGACGAATCCCAATAAAGCCGGCCCAGATCTGTACCAGCTAGTATTTTGCAAGAACAGTTGGTAGTATCGTGGTGGATAGAACACAACTATCACGCTCGCTTGCATATACGAAATGTATAGCAGATATGAAAGGAGTGGATGGGAGTGCGGGGGCGCGCTTTAACAACGCTGCACAACTTTTATATAAAAGAAGCGTGATATTTTGCAACCATTCGATCTTGGAATCTCGACGCGATTCTACAGAGGAACGCGGGAGAGCCGTCTGTACACCCTTAATTTACGCGTAATATTTGACGTCTCCAATTTTTCCGATATGGCTGTTACAAGTGATAGGAATTTCGTGGGCTTAAAAGAAAAAGGCCATTTCGAGCAGGAAAATGCCAAAATTGAAAAATACACGGTGAGTATCTCGATATTATAAATAACAAGATTTTATTATATGTTTGAAATGATAATTATATAGGTAGGTATCACGACTTAGTCTTAATTATATGTGTATTATTTTACAGGGTCTTTGTAATTTTATATTGTTTAATAGATACTATTGTTTTATCCTGCATACAAAATAAAGTTACCGAGTCGTACAAAAAAAAGAAATCACAATTTATTTTATTTTGTACATATCGTGGATATAATATTCAGCAGTGGAACTAATTAAAAGAGAATAATTTAATTAACCTTAGCATAGTTGTCTTAAAAAAATGAACGTATTTTTTTTAAATAAATAAAACGTTCAAAAAATTAATTGAATCAAACTCAACTGTTTTTGTACAAGTAACGCAAACCGCGTCAAACTTGCGAACGCAAACTTACTAATTTCACGGTTTACCTTCTCTATTAATATGATAAAATAATATATACCTACATACGTTTTAGTTGTTTATAAGAATCGCCCAGGAATAGGCCTTTTATAGATCACAAACTAGCCTATGATAACAAACCTACTATGATAAAAGAGATTCAGTATATCCTGCTAATTGCAAAAGGGATCGCATTGAAGCTAGTTCTTAAATTTCACCGTCTATTTGTGTTTGCTCAGGATACATTTCGGCTAGACGAAAGAATACTTATTGAACTTTTTCTAGCTATTCTTTTGTTCGTTATTCAGTGATTTCACAAAATTATATATTATTTGCCATTCTTAAGAAAATTTTAATCAATTTATTTAAAAAAATATAATCATTATTAAAAAAAAAATGGTTTTGAAGTTATTCTTTTCATTGAAACAATATATTTTTTATATAATTTCTCTATTTATTCTATATAAAGCACCACATATACCTATATACTAGTGCTGGCTACATTAATTATTTTTGACAATAGATGCTACAGTAATATAGTGAAGTTAAGAGAATTCAATGACTGGCTGACTACGAAGTAAATTTAGTAAACAAGTTACCAACAATTCAATTTATACATATAAATACGTTTCTGGTTTGTGTTTTGTATGATTTTATTTGGTAGCATTCAACTATATCTAATACTATTAAGTGAGTAAATACATTTCGGGTATCTCAAAAACAACTCGAACGATTTCAATGACATTTTGGATTTCGACAGATTCTTGCTTTTTGAATTCACCTATATAGTTGTATTTTTCGTTAAAACGCTTAATTTTTTATTTTATCAAAAAATCAGTTCACACTTATGGAAATTGTAAAATGTGGATGTTTATCAATATGTGAATATGATGTATGTTTAGGTTTAGTATTTAATGTTTTTTTTTTTTGCAATTAACATAATTATAAAAAACCGTGCTAAACTCGGTCACCCCGGTACTAAGTAATAAATAGAACTGAAAAGCTATTTAATGATTTTGCTTGTCCACAAAACGTTTTATTTTTTTATCACTTTTGATTTGGTGTTTCGATATATTTTGTAATATGGCCTCCAATCACAGTCAATTTTAGATAACAATATAATTAAAAATGGTAATATGTTAAGCCCAACCGAGAAGACTCTCAAAGCGATTGCTGCAACAAAGGACATCATAGGGTTGTAGCTAGCTAGACTAGAAGTAGCGCGAACGCTGCCCCTGGTCCTGCCAGACCTCGGGACCTGCCTTACACATTGCGAGAGGTAGTCCTTCAATGTATTTTTTCACCACGAAAACGAAAATAGAGGATTGTAGCAAGCCAAGTATTAGAAACTCTATTGTCGCCATAACATGATTTAGATTCAGATTCAGTCCCTTTTTGAAGAGCTCTATATCATAGTTGTGGGGAAAAGCTGTGCTTGGAAACAGAATCCATAGATTTGAGGTACGCAACAAGAAGGTTCTACAGAACCTAACTGTTGCCACAATACGGCCAAGCAGTAAAATATGATTTTTTTAATGACGTAGTTTCCAACAACTCAAATTTATTTTTGTATTCAAATTGACGTCAATCAGCAAGATATTGTTGCACATGAATTCTGAGCACATATAACATTAATTAATAATATCTGTAGCAAATCCTGAAACGACAACTACACAGCATTTATTTAATATCCGTCTTGCCTCTGATATTAGCTACATTTGTATCTTGGAAGCTCAGAAGACCTTCGCAGAGTGATAGTCAATAAAACAATATCATAAACATAGTGTCACAAAAAACAATTGTAAGCGCTTTTCTGAACATTTGACCTTGTCCTAGCTTAGATCAACTCTCATATCGACATCGTGACGCACTGTCAGAAACATCCGTATTATCTATATTCCGCATCTCAGCTGAGGCAGAATTGATAATTCCTTTGTAGGGTTAAGTATTTATTTTTGCATTGGATCAATATAATGGTAAATCTATTATCTATCATATTTTTTTCTGTGTAAACAAGTTTAAGAAAGTATACCAAACTACCTGTACCGCAGACTTCGTTCGCCTGGTAGTACAAGTTATTTTTGTATTCCTCAGGAATAATACTTTATTTCTCAATAAAAGGTACCCTATGCCCTTTTCTATATAACTTATATGCAAAATTTCACCATTATCAGTTGAGTAATTAAGACCTGCTATAACAAACAAACTATAATTCAAACTAAATATTTGATAAGAAAGTTTTGTGGCTTTATTTGTCTAAGATAAACGATATCTTTAAACGCAAATCGTCATAATCTATGAGATTTTATTATTCTAGTCAACAACTAAGACAAGCTTTCGCCTTGACACAATTGCAATTACTGTAGAAGCAGTTGACAATTAGCAACTGGACATGAATTACAATTATGTGGTTAGCGTTCCGTCTATGACTGTATGTTATACTTGTACTATAGAGTTTAGAATTCGATATAGTCTAAAAGCCACGCCAAACCTGCATATAAGAGGCCTACTTACTACTGTACTTCTTGTACTACTGTACTTACTGTGTATGGACACAATTGAGGTTATTTCGTTAACTTGAATGAAGTAACCGGCATTATATTTTAAATGAAACCTTATAAATGTCTATACCTAGCATTCATCAACTAAAGGCTAGTAATGATGTTGAGTATATTGACAGCTAAGCAAATACAAGAAAATACTGTACACCACTGCTAAGATATTATTAAAAAACAAAATATTGTAGAGAATGTTACTGTAGGGTCCAAACCCACCTTATTCGACCCAGAATGTATATATCCACCGCCAGAATATATATAGCCAAAGATGGCAGCACAGTTAGCTCTAGAGAGACTGGATCTCGATTGTGATTGCCGGAACAAAGCTAAGCATCAAGCGTTAGATTTTTAACGTATATTTGAAGGTGATCAATACCTACGGAACCGCACATAAATTTCAGTCAGGCTCAGTCTAACTGGCTTATTGTAATAGCATTATTGTTTATAATAGATTTGTATTAAGTTATATTCTAGGAAACAAAATATGCCTCCGGGTCATGTTTGTTCCGGTTATATTTATTAATCACGATATCACAGTCTCATAAATTGTAAACTAATTTGTACAATAATCATTATCTTCAAATAAACATCATTAATAGAAATAACATTTTCAAATAATGTTAAGGTTGATTTTATACTATACTATATATATTGATACTTTTATTATATTCATAATATATGTACCAAACGATTAGTTTAATTAAATTACCCTTGTCTGCGTGCTCGTTATTTACAATTTGATAGCCTAAAAAGAAATCCTATAGCCGTCCGTAGCCTGACCGTAGTATTTTTTATTTCTGTAATAGATGTTCAGGAACGGGTCAGTAGGTCTACAGATCGCTTCTTAAAACCTTCAAAACTCATAAAATTTGCCTCTTTAATTAAACTTGAAATTATAATTTTAAAAAAATGTACGCGTAGTAAAATCTTTAATATTTTTAATAATTAATTGCTCATTATATTATTCCTAAAAATATACATTACTATTAAATTATAGTTTTACATTTTATACCTCAATTATTAATAAAATGGTAATAATTAGTTAAAAAACCATTCTCATGTAAAGGCGTGCTCACATTATAGCAAATTAAGTAAATAATAAAACTAATTATCATAAGAATATATCAGAGGTCACAAATACAAAGATAATATTATATTACATAATTTAAATTGTATAATTCTAATTAATATTTTCCAAATATTAGTATCCCAATTCTATATAATTTATTTAAGCAC
The DNA here is from genome assembly GCA_039707435.1 of Actias luna. Classification (NCBI taxonomy): domain Eukaryota; kingdom Metazoa; phylum Arthropoda; class Insecta; order Lepidoptera; family Saturniidae; genus Actias; species Actias luna. The sequence goes on along the minus strand of JAZHAC010000002.1, from coordinate 5,516,520 downwards.
ATTTATTTAAAGATTCGATTGCAACATTAGAAGTAACAAGTTCTGATTAAAAGAAAAAACATGTATTGTACTTCTACATACTAAACATTTACCAGACTAACAAAGATACTTTAAAAATATAGAAAATTCAAATTATTCCATATAAAATATAAACGTCAGAAAATAACTTCCTGTGGCCATTGCGCGGCTCGCCCGATTAGGAGGTTGTTAGGACCACTAAATTTAGTAAGTTAAGACCTGTTAGTTAGGCTCGCGAATCTTTGTAAATAAATAAATAAATAAAAATATTTTTTAGAATTATTACAAAATTTATGTCAGTTTCTATGAGTTTTTTTAAATCAACAGTCCAATCACTATTTGTAGTAATTTCGATATCATCATCTTAGCTGAATACTACAAAAAAGACATAATTAGTCACAAGCAATAATAAATAAAAATGTTCACAGCGGAACAAAGAGACCCTTTATAATTTCAAATTAAAATATAAAGCATTAAACAAACAAAATTATTAATCATAATCAAAACGACCTCAATGTCCTTTACGTTACAGGTCGGTTACATATTTTTTATCTTAGCTATATTTAAGGGGTCATATGAATGGAATATTTTGGTATCATAATCTCTCTCTCTTTCTCTCTTCCAAGGTATAAAATCCTATATTCCTATATAGTGGTGTGTTCAACTTTCCTTTCTTTTCTCCTCCATTTCGCTTTATCCTCGACATCGTCTTCAGAGACTTGGCACTCTCTCATGTCCTTTTGCACTACTCCCTTCCACTTCCATACTTCCTCTAGATCTTCGACCGATGAGGAAAAACTGCAGTTATTAATTATGCATATATTAATTCCTAAATTTTACGTGTGGTTTCGCAGAGGTTAATATTAATTTGGTCAAACTAATATTTCATACAAAATTTATTACCGTACTTCCAGTAAGATTTTCGTCAGGAAAAGTAGGCTATCAGTGTCTCCAGGTTCCCATCTATCTCCATAGCATAATTCATTATAACCCACTCAGCGGTTTAGGCATGAAAGCGTAACAAACAAACAAACTCACCTTCGCATTTATAAAATTAGTACTTTTAGAAATATTTTTTATTATTAACTAATCGTTCCAGGCCATTTCGACGGAAGAATAACGTATTAGGCAAAATGTCTGTCTTTTGTTTTTATTTACGCGATAAATGTTTATAAAAATATCATAGTAATAAAATGATGGAAGATCATTGGAATTCAAATAATGAGTAGCGCTAAGTAATCTAGAAATAATTCCAAATCGAATGGTAGTAGTCCCATATCGATACATTCATTGATTTTAACGTGATTGCTACTCGTTTTCATTTCATATATTTAAATTCTTTTAATTAAATTCTTATATTTCCTCTTTTTTTATATTTCTGGTATTGTATGGCTTTTTCTTGTAGTTGGGCTAAATAGTTTTGCATTTATATCAACTGTAACAATGTATAATAAAACATAGACCGTGTGGGCAAACAAAACATATTAAGAGTCAATGTCTCGAACAGAAATTTCTATGTCCCTTACTTATGCGTTTACTTTAAATAGCTTAATATAAAACTTCACTATTCATAGGAATTTATCAACGCAAAAAGGTTATAGGTGAGATTTTATAATTCTGTTCATGGGGATCCTCATTAAATATGAGAGAAACAATAGGAGGGATTACTGTAAACTGCTTCGGAATAACTGTAATTTCTTGATAGTCATATCTTAAGCATTAATACGAGGAGAATTGTTAAAAAAAGAGTCTTCACTATTTTAAGTACATTTCCAAGAATAACGAAAACATGTTTTGAAAAATACAAAATTTCTATATGTACTGAAAGGGATTTATTATTTTAAATATTTTTACTGTGATTCTTGAAAATATGCACCTAAACTTTAGTCTCTTCATGTTAGCATATGGTCACACGACACTTTGGATTGGCTGCTTTTCATTGCATCACAATTCACTATTATAATATATCTGTGTTATATAGTAACATAGTCATAATTGCTCTACCATACATTTTTAAACCACATTAATTACTGCCCTCAGGGAGATCTAACAGTTATATAAATTTAATTAATACTACAATGAGAAAAAGGAATATTCAACTTCCAAACCGAGAATAATATACTACAATGAAGGGCCCATCTACATATATAACATGTTTGTTCACAGTGAGTGAATATAATTAGGCTAGCGGTCAACGCGATTCAATAAATACATTTTTAATTAGTTTAAGGTAGGTAATTACCGTCTAACCTCTTACTTTCGATAAGAAAGAAAACGTAGTTAAGTATGTTTAAATAAGCCATTAACAATAATTTACAGCGTAATATGAATGTGTATACTGAATAATGAACCGTTCATTACTTCGAATATGGACGACGTAGCTTATACTCATTTAGTAAGAGTAATTATAATTGTAAAATTTAATGATAGATATTTAACATAAAATGTTTACATAGCAATATATGAGACGAATTCGGTTACCTGTAAAAATATTTTCCAATGACATACATATATTAAATTTATTATATTTACTCTGACGAAACTATATACTACCTAACTTTTCGCAAGAAGTTGTTACGTTAACAGAAAAGTAAATTCTGATGATAAAAGGTTAATACAGACTGAATCCGAATAACTTCCTCTAATGAAAACATCGACATATCAACGAAAATTTCGGGAAAATAGTCAATAATTACAAATTAGTAACAGCTGTTAGTGTAATGTGACGAATAAAGGGAAGAAAGTATTAGAGAACAATAAATTACACAAAACATTCAATACGATGAGTTAACATGTGTACATTTCAAAATTCCGTCCGTACCGATTTCCTGCCAGCGTTTTGCCTCCTTCCTATAATATTTGGTCCTGTTAAAGAGGCATGGAAAGGTATCTAAGCAGACTAGTGTGAAATCGGTGACTTGCAGTGATCTTAGGTTCATTGTCAGTCGCCGCAGATTTAGATTGGACTGTATGTATCACTACTGTATATCAGGTGAAGTGCAGTCACTTTGCTCCACGACCTCTGTAATTGTTACTGGCCATAAGTTGGCCAGCGAGTTAGGAAGGCAGATGTCAGAGAAATCCTACACATGGTTTTGATGCAACAAAAAAAAAATTAGGACAAAAATTTTGCTACCGAGCGAGCTATATAGCCACGTCACGTATTTGAAATAACTTGTATTGTCAACGCCAATTGAAACGCAGCCCTAATGTAATGAAACGTACTAAAACCTAGCCACAGAGTAAACACCTTTTATTCAGAAAATTGAATTCGCATCGAATATAAATTATAACGGACACGAGTATATCCAGGTCGTTAGGAATTACGTCAGCTAAATGTTAAAAAATAACTGACTCTAAAACTTAATTGCCATATAATTTTTAGTCGTACTCTTAAAAGATTTCATTACAAAACATCTTATTCTGGAATTAAATTATATCTTATTATATTATTTCAATACTTCTTTAATGAATAGAGTTTTTATAATATTATGATGTACCTACCTACACAAATTGTTATTTAAACTTCGTTTGACGCGTATTTGTTTTGTATTAACCATAAGTGTATTATTAATTCTAAAACATTATGTTATTACAATGTAATATTTTGTTTTATTGCCAATTGAGTTCAAAAGTTTTTTATAGCATCTGGCTATATAGTCAATTTCGCCAGTATCAAGTGAGAAGGACTTTATCAACATAATTAACGGACAAAATATAACATCCAACTGGATGTTATTAGTGTGAAACGAAATATTTGTGTGCACTACAAACAATTGTTAAGTACGATACTCGAACCCTCAACACTTCGGCGCGGCGGTTGCAGCGAGGCAACTGCTTTAACCGCTGGGCTAACCATGCCGTATTTAGTTCCCTTTATTGTTTTCCATCAGGGTCCTTGCTGATCATAGATAATTCACCGCTATTTAACTCTAAACTTTTTAGGTAACTAGACTCAACTAAAAAACTGGTTCTGAACAAAAAAACATAGAATATATTTTCCATGGAATACTTAATAAATTTAATATGAGATACTGTAATAACCATATTATAAAATGTTTCTGTTTGAGCACATATGTATATGTACGTATACTTGGTTTTGTAAATGCTTGCATACGTGTATGTGTGCGGGTGTTTATGAAACTGTATGTTACAATAGTACTTGAAAAAAGTGACGAAGAATTTGACAACATTTTGTACCTAAACAGGCACCGTGCCTAGTTTATTCGAAAATCAGCGAAATAAATAAATTACTATGTTATATGAATTTTTTTAATTCTATATTAGATTTCTGCTACCACATATCTATATTATTATTTAAATCTATATTACTATTACAAAGCGGAAAAGTTGCCAGGTAGAATTTTTGTAATTGATAGAACAATTATCGAGGAAGTCTTCAGGCTAGTTATCATTGGCGGTAGCCAATAGGATCAAAGCCGTAGAGAAAAAAGTTACAAAAACGGGCAAAACTAATTAAATAATTTTAGTTCCACATGAGTAAAGTCGCGGGCACAGCCAGTCTAGTATAGGACATATATAAAGTTGGTGATTGCAATCAACTGTGCGTGATCGTAACATTCGTTCTTACTGGCTATTGGCGTTTTGAAAGGAATAATTGTGCATTTTGTAGGAATGTTATGCGGTAATTGGTTTTGGTACTGTTTTAATATTCAATTCAACCGGATGTCAGAACGTTACAACTTTGAATAAATAAAATAGATATAATACCAATATTTATGAGTATATCTGTGAAATATTGCTTTTTATTTTTATAAACTTGTATAATCAGTTATTCCATTTCATTATCTATACTAATATTATAGAGAGGAATGATTTGTATTTTTGTTCGTAACGAATAAACTCAAAAACTACTACACCGATTTCAAAAATTATTTCACTATTAGAATACTACATTAGTCCTCAGTATTATAGGTAATTTAACATTTTTTATGTAAATCATTAATTAAAATTTTACTTCCACGCGAACGGAGTCGTGGACACAAGTATAAATATATAGAATGATTATATGCCTTGTTTTTAATATAAATAGTTTATAGTTTTTAGCGTTATACCCCCAATCTCACCTGATGTTAAGTGACGATGTGGCCCAAGATGGTGAACACGTTAAGCATAATAGCTCTCAAGTGCAACTACCAGAACATACGTATAGGTATTTGGCAGCAGATTTTTAACTCGAGGGTAGCAGCTCTAGCCAAGCGTGTATTAAAAAGAACCCTGCTACCATTTTATGATTTCATCACGATTTTTTTTCTCCACTTAAAGTTCAGACTCATTGCAGATGGATAAGAACTTACGTCCATTATGTCGGTACAAACTACCAACTGACCTATCATCACTTCAAAAGCTTTGATATTTTATGAATGAAATATTGTGCGAACATTACGACAATCAACATAGTGCAGGTACTACAACACGCCTAAGATTACGTGTGAAAAAATTATCGTGATTAAACCACAGAGAAACGAGAAACTCCTTTTATAGTCACTGGCAGGTTAGCTACCACCCTCTAGTTAAAAAGCAGCCATCAATCACCTATGGGAGTGTTCGGGCAGGCCCATCTAAGAGCCAGTGTCTCAATCAGGCTAAGTGTAATACCATATTCGCTTACATCGTCACCGATATTATGCCTAAAATGCTAAGAATATAAACAAATATATCATACTATCATACTAATATTATAAATGCGATAATGAGTTTTTCTGTATGTTACGTTTTCACGCCTTTACCGCTAAAATGATTATGATGAATTTTGGTATAAAGATAGATAGACGGTGATAGGCTAATTTTTCTTGCGAAAACCTTATTGGAATTGCGGTAAAGAGGTGGATAAACTTTATATGAAATTTTTTATTGCATCATGGGATTTTTGTGACAAAATCAATATTAACGCGAGCGAAGCCGCACGTAAAATCTAGCATTTAATATAATAATAGTTAATACGTGACATTTGTTGTAATTGAAGGGATAGACTTCACCGCTGCCGACGAACGTCTGACCTTGTTCATGTTCAATAACAAGGTCCAGAGTTCGATGATCGCCTTTCGCTTTAACTAAGCGCCCGTAATATTAGGGTTTCTTTCGACAATTCAATGAATATAAAATACCAAGATAATCGACTTGCGTAATATCTTGTCGGTAAATAATTAAGGATACGATCATTTATATTTCACTCAAATAACACTTTATTAAGGGATCTGACTTAAGTCACGGTGACCGAATTCGCATTGGTTCCGCTCATTCCGTCCGTTCCTTAGGTAGTTTGGGAACGAAGTTCCTTATGTCTGAATGGATTTGTCCTTCATTATACCCACCGCGGCCTCCCTCTGCGAACACTCGAGCCTAAGTCGATCCTAAGGAATGGAGCCCTCGAGCTAACCCGCTCGCGCGATACAGTGACACTTCACACTTACTGAACCCACATCATTACACTGCATGTCACATTCGTGCACACTCACACAGTACGTACACGTAGTGAATGTGGTTCGGCCTTTTATATAGTTTATAATATATAAATTTAGCTTTTCAGATAATTCATATTATTCAGTGTGTCATTGCCTTCTTCTCGGTACATAGGGTTCGATTTACTAGGTTAGATACTCGCGTCATTCGCCATTTAGGTAGGGAGGACGCACAGTACAATCTTGTCTCGCCGCGTTGCACAGTACAAACTAAGTTTTTATCAGATCCCTAAGGGGATCATTTAGTTTTGACTTTTTCTTTTTTATTATTATAACGTTCTCTTATTAATAGCTAGTACCGCGCTCGTTTTTCTCGTTCGCGATTCGGCAACAGCCCAAGCCGAGGTTCGGTCACTAGTGACACCCTTGTGCGAGTTGCCCCGCGGGTTCGAGCGCCTTCCGCGCTCGCCTCTCTAGTTCAGGTGAAGCTGTAAAAGCCCCTAAGGCTAACAGTGTAGGTCCTTTCGAAAAAAAAAAAAACCCTTCATTATATGTAAAATCTTTTTATATACATAAATTATATCCTAATTTATCAGCAAAAAATATAAACTACGTTTTTTATTCAATTTTAACAAATTATTAAGTATTTAAATAATCTCTGTTCGTAGCAATAAGTTTTTATAGGTTTAAAATATATCATTCAGAACGATCTAAATAATTCGGTGAATGGGAAAGGAAGACTTCGTATAGAAATCATGATCCTCGATGAATTAGCAGCACGTTTGGCATAGCGGATTAGTCTTGTCATTTATAAATGACTAGTCCTCTAGTTTGAGTTCCACTTATGTCATCTAATTGTTAATTCCCATGATTAACATTGAATTATTAAGCTGTATAAAATAACAAATAACAGGATAATAAATAACCTCACAGGGAAATTTACAAAAAAAACAGTTGCATTAACTACTAATATGTTTAGTCACGTGTTCATTACATCGGCCATTGGAATTTTGTGAAGCTATATTTAAAAGTAAAACGCTAATGCCTAAAAAGTACCACATGCGGTGATATTCAATTTATTTCATTTTTGATAAGATTTCGATTCAAAATCTACTCTATCTTTATCTTGTAATCTAAATTTTTAAATAATACCTTATTTATACCTAAATCATTCGTTTTTAGTCTCTATTTAAATGTTCAAGGGACTTAAACAAATCTCCAGTATGCTCCTAGTTTTATCTAACAAAAAAAAAAATAAACTGAAAAGATCTTTTTATAACGTACCATCGGAATATATGAACAATTTTTATGCAAATCTCAATAGGCTGAGTAAATTAATTCATATTATACTGAACACGATGCTGCTGACCTCCGATCGCGGATTACGTAATAGTTTTCTTAATTCTATTTATAGACATAATTGATGTTGCACAAGCGATACGCACTACGCTTGTTAAGATTGTTTTTATTTCTAGTATATGCTAATTAAATACCGAGGCTGAATTGTGGATATAGGTTTACACCGTAAAACCTCCTCCTTGCTTAATGATATAGAAAATTATTCACACAATATCTTTCATGCATAATTGTTGGTATATTCATTTCCAATACATAATTAACATTGTTGCTAACATCCTTAATTTAAATATAATATTAACATGTAATTATTCTTATATTTCTTTATTTTTATCTTAGCTGAAAACGTCTTCGAAAATATTGCTTTGAATCTTAATTCGATAACAAGTTTTAACGTTGCCCCATTATTGGTGAAAACAATTTTCAATTCAGTAGCTCATTCAATATCATATCTGTAAATACTGGTAACAAGTAGCTAATGTTGTTATGCTTTTCTGTAAAAAGTTCGTATATATACCAATGGAATTGCAGACTATCGGATTACTAATTAGTTACATATATGTACAGTTTATTAGCACGACTGGATACCATTAGATAGATTGCATTAACGGAATTACCAGCTGGCAAGCCTGAGCTAAGGGTTGGGTCCATTTGACAACCTGGCACTAGTTACAATTTTAGCAAAGTGTTTTTTACGCTCACCACAAAGCTCTGTAACGCCGTTAATGCCTTCAACCCAACAGCGTCATTTCAGTCGCAAAGAAAACAACAAGATAACTTTTAAGGTCCTTTCATTCTCATTACAATCGCCAGTCTATCCAGACAAGCTGTACCTGCGACTTCGTTCGCATGGACCTAAAATTTTACTGGTTAATAAGCCCGATTATGTAACTTTTTAATATACAGCTTTGCTCCTATTGGTGGCAGCATGGCGTTAACTAGCTTAAAGCCTTCCTTAGTGATTACTCTTTTATATACAAAAATATTTTTTTAATCCGACTGGTAGTCCTTAAGATCAGAGCTTTGAAACAAAGAAATAAACTTTTCTAATTTATAACATTAATATATACCATTAAATTTAAGCACAGGCAATCACAATAATTATTTAAAGGTATTGTTAGTGATCGTAATGGATACACACTACAACTAATAATTCGACATAGTCACATAGCGGTCATTGCAATTACGTTCTAAGCAAAAAAGGATTAAATAGTTAATTATTATTTCAGCAGAGTTATTTAAAAGGCTTGACAAAAAACGGTGGAATTATTCCACCCGGAAATAATTTTCAGACTATATCGAATGATATTTAAATACTTATATAATACTCTGGTTATGTAATAAATAATTCACAAATCCAATGTTTGTATGATAACTTATAATTTAAGTATATACTTTATTAGTAAGAGCTTTCTGTTTCAAAAAGGCTTTTGCTCATATCCAAGTTGTCTTTCAATAACCGCTAAGGTAAAGAAAAAACAAAACATATAGGGGATGACAAATATCATAGTTGACTTTGACGACTTATATCGCTTGACATCTCATACATTTTTCGTTCTTTTAAGTTAACAATTATCGAATGACAAGGTTTCTTAGGGAACTTTTTGTAACCGCTATATATTACAAATAGCAACTGTATTTATAAATCGAGAAACATTCTTTGATTTATCTGATTCTTCTGTTTCATTTAGCAAAGTATAGATTTTACATGCGGCTTCGCTCGCGTTATTATCGATTTCGTCAAACAAATCGGATGACGCAATAAAAAGTTTCATAGAAAGTTTATCCCTCTATTTACCCTTCTTTCAATAAGGATTTCTTGACCAAAAGTAGGCTATCTTCGTCTTCTGGGTTCCGTTTATCTCTGTACCGCAATTCGTCACAACCGATTAAGCGGTTTAGGCGTGAAAGCGAAATAAACGAACTCACTTTTGTATTTATCATATTAGCATATAGACAGATAGATAGAGATGTATAGGTCGCACAAAACTTTATAGCTGGTTTGAATACAGCAACGAGTTCCCGCTTGCTCATGGAATACTCAAGTGCCCAATAAAAATTTAGAATGTAATTTTTCATTTTGCTTCTACATAAACTATAATGTTTTATAATTATTATTAGATATCATTCATTAAAATTACCATCCCATACCTGTACTACTCTAAATTTGGATTGTGCAGCATTTATCATAAAGTATTATACATTCACTCTGCCTTCCTATGAATACATAATAGTTATAAAAATATAATTGATTAAAACGATGTTTCGCAACATACGACAAACCCATTAAATATTACTAATTAGTTTATAATTTAGTCGGCATTGGTTATTTTTGATAAACAGTTTGTAGTAATTCAAGCGAACGGATCCGCAGACACAACTATTTTCATCTAATTTATAAGCTTACGAAATATTCACCGACATATAAAAATACATTATTTAATTATGAAACCAATTGAGTGTTTGACATACTTATAAATATTCATTTATAACCATATTGAGTACATATTACTGCAAATGTGTACTATAAATAGCTTAATTATTCTCGGAAGGTAATTTCGATAGAGCACTTTTGACATTATATTTGAAAGTAACAACATAAATTCATAATATGTTTACATTGAATCTGGTCACATTTCAAAATAGTGATATTTCTCATTGGTATTTATTACACCAATCTAAACTCATTTATTCATTCAAATAGTAGTTTTTACACAAAAGATGAAATAAAAACACAAGTTTATAGAGGTCTACCGTACGAACGACCTGATCTGCCGTAGTACAAGATTTATCACTCGCTCATTGTCCTTTTTATTTACTCATTTCCTAAGAACTTCTTAAGTTGACTGGCGGAACACAATAAAAGGTTATTTGGCTGCATTCTTCTATAGGGTGAAAATATTTTTCAATCGAGCTAAAAAATATCCGAATAAATTTAAAAAGAGCATGAGTCTTGGCAAGCTTGTTTCACCAAGCTCTGAAGGAATATAATACGTTTTAACCAAAAAGAAAAAATGTGCATTACCTTAAAGTCAGAAAATTTGGAAAATTTTGTCGTCGATAAGTTCTCGATATATTTTCATACTTTACGAGTTAATATTTAATATTAGTAACAGAAAAACAAGGTTCGAGGAAGACAGACTCTCCAGTGCAACTGTCAGAATAAGCCGATAAGTCCGTGGCAACAGCAATAGTGCTACCAGAATCGTCTGTAAATAACCACCGCCACTCTAATTTTGTCACAAAATGACAGAACTCTTGTTGCTAAGTTCTAATTGTAAGGATAGTTCACAACACATGATCAGTCTAGGCGATCCAATGTAGCTCCTAAGAGTAGCAACCTTGTGAAGACTGACGTTTTTACGTGGGTTATTCAATTCATTCAGAAATAAAATAAAATGCAGGAAGTCTAAACAACTTTTAAATTGTAAATTCCTAAAGTCAGAAGGAAAAACTTTTAAATTGTAAATTCCTAAAGTCAGAAGGACGAGTAATGCAAGCTCGAAAGTATCATGGGTCTACTCTCAGGCAAAAATGTAATATAATTCTTCGAATTATAGGCTACAGTTTATCCACGATGAAGATCATTCTAAAGACATGTTCTATTATTATAACATAGAGGAAATAGACGTTTTCTCTTGATCCTCAACACTCGTAGTCTAAATATAAATGTATACAGATATTATTAGCTAATCGCATATGAAAGCAAATCAAATGCCAAATTGCAACGTCATTTATTGTGTGAAAATATATTACATTATGAAGAAACCACAGTTTGGTGAATATAATTTTTTTTCATATGAGTAACTAATTTGTTAGCGACATCAATTAGAAAATATATTATCAAATAACTGTCAGCCAAATATATTTAAAAAATAAATTTGAGAAATAGTCAAAGACTGCTAAGTACAGGAAATGAGGCAAGAAAGACAACTGGCATCTCTCATCCGTTTCTTGGTCCTTAGGAACTTGTAGTTAAACCCAGTGCTAACTAATTAGACTGGCGCGTAACTGAAATACAATACTTTTAGCTTTATGTATTGCACTTTATTCAGAAACGTGCAACCTGACGACAGTAACAATGGAAATTCAAATATCTCTAGAGGACGCAATGCTTAAGCGAATTACTCTTGCTTGCTTCCATTACATTTATTTCTTATTTCTCGACATTAAACATTAAATATGTTTTAACGAAAATCATTCTGAAGACTTCAAGTTGACATTATTAATAGTGATTACACGAGAAGAAAACTTTTTTTAAAAGAGCTATTAACTATTCAAGTGCAAAATATTATTTTGTTCTTATATCACTTTAGCATATCAATACTTTAGAATTAGTTGTACAAAACACTGGCACTAATAAAGGTGACGTCTCAGTTACGTTTTCTACATAAACACATTATCTTATAGAAAACTCTGAATAAAGACTGTTAATGTATTATCATTAATGCTTGTTGATGACGAGGCTTCGATAGTTTGAAAATAAATATAAGTTGTCTGAAACAAAGCCGCAACTAAGTAGCCATAACTCGTCAGAGTATGTTTAAAAAATGGCTCAACATGTTCTTTATTATATACAATTACTATACAATTTATTTATTTTTGACCACTTGTTATATTTTTTGTTCAAAAATATTTTTTTCTCAGTTCGAAACAGAATAATGTAACAATATTGGCCGAGACGTTGTTTTAAATTTTAATCATGTAAATTAGATAGTTATCTGTTGACTTAACTCGTTTTGGCTTACTAGAAAAGAATATTCATAAGTCATAATTTCTGTTTACACAGAACTGTTATTAATATTATGCAATTAAATCTAACCCGGATATATTTTGTCGAGGCCCGTGTCGTTCTGAAATGCATACGTTATATTTCAATTCGCTGTAATACTGCTATTTGCATTTGCTTAATGCGTCGAGTGCCCATTCATTCAGAGCTGTCAGTTTGTTTCAAATAACTAAAATTAATTTTAAAAACTGGTGCTATAAATTATAATAAACTTGCAGGCATCTGGTACATGTAATAAATTGTGCAAGTGAGTGCTTAAATCTACTAAAAGTTATTCATATATCAATGATAACGTATTTTAAAGCAAAATTCTAACCTAACTTAACTTTTATTTTCTTTGCCGGAAGGTTCCAATTCAAATATTAATTATCAAATTTCAACAGTATTGTATCTACATTTGTGTGAAGTCAACACGCGTTTTTGATGTTACTTTTAGTTTAAAACGCATTGTTTTCATCTCTACAGTGAAAATTTACACAAATAAAAACAATACACAAACCATCAGAACAAAGCAAATTTTAAACTAAGAGTAATGTAGATTTAAATATCAAACTTCAAGTCGAAGTATATATTATACATCCGAATATATTTTATACTAGCTGTGCCTGCGACTTCTTTCGCTTGGAACTAAAATTATTCAGTCTCGCGCCCTTATATAAAATATAATAACTTTTGATAGAGTTAAACGATTTGAATGAAACAAAGACAAAATGTTACTTGACGGTAAGCTTTATAATTTTTTTGGTGCCGATTTATTACATAAAATTTCTACTTTGGCACTGATGCGTGCACAAACAAACAGAAATCCTAAAAATTATATAAAAGTATATCTAATTTATTATTAGTCGCATGCAATAATTTTTTTCACATAAATGTAATGAGTAAAGACACGTTAATTTTACATTCTTATGATATGTATAGATGAAACTGCCAAATTCAACAAAATACCAGCTTTTCAGCTAAGGCCTAAAAGTATATTAATTGAAATAAAATTCTATAATCAGAATTTCTGTCTTTTACATTTTATTTATAAACAGTTGTTACTTTTTTATCCAATAACTTCCGTAATGTTATATTAATTGTACAATATTCATTTTACGTAATTACAATAAAATGTATTGATGTTGTCATAAATTTATATATAACTATTTTCCGTGAAATTATTACTATAAGAATGAATGAGGGAGCAATTTATTTATTAGCTAGCTTCTCCTTGCGGCTCCGGTTGCATTAATATCGGACGACACAATAAAAAGTTTCATACAAAGTTCATTCTTCTCTTTACCCCACTTGCTATAAGTTTCTTGCGAGAAAAAGTAGCCTATCACCGTCTGCAAGGTCCCATTTATCTCTATATCAAAATTCATCGTAATCAACTAAGCGGTTTAGTCTTGTAAACGTAACAAACTCACTTTCGCAATTATAATATTAGTAAGCATTAAGCGTTGAGTTCATAGGACACGGTAACTGTATCCTACTGGATTGTAGCCATAACATTCGCCATGGTAATACTCTTAGGTGTATTGCGGATCATGACAAGCACTAGAAGCCATACGAAAGCGGTTTCTGTACCTCTAGCCAAGCTGTCTTTTAACAATTACTAACGTAAAGGTAAAACACAAAATGTATGGTATGACATGCATTCTTCAACTTGACGAGGGACACTGGTTAATGGCAAATAAGTGCGAATTACAGGGACACCATGGCAATTTTATTCACACTAGTTGACTCCCATATACTCTTCCCGTAGCCTGACTGGCATACTCAAGAGGCAGATACATAAATGCATTTTAATAGGTGTGTTGCGTCAAGTGAAATCAAGCAGAGTGGGATGGTTCTGTACCAGGGCGATTCTTTCTGAAAAAGATGGATTATTGGATTGATTCGGATCGAGATCAAATGAATCCATCCATTCACAAAAAAATAGAAACCCAAAAGATCGATTTAGGTAAGATTAATTCGTTTTTCAACTTATAATATTTCAATATAAAACCAATCATACAAAGCAAAAAGAGCACCATAATAATCGATAACTAAATAATGGTATTTTATCATTTTTTGGATTGTACTTTACTATCTTTGTATATGTATTTACGAATTTATTCATACACGGTATAGATCTACATTCAAGTCTAAGTTATAAATAATGTAAGCTATATCATAAAGCGTATACTGAGTAATACTGACAAAATGTATGATTGCTTCCGTCACTTGCAATAGTGGCAGGATTGAGAATGCGTCACAAATATAATTCCTGAATCATACTACGCACGATATTTACATTGTTACTAAGGGTATTGATATTGAATCAAGTTACTTCTACTGACATCCAATGTCATGGTTCTTACATAATAACGATTATTTGAATCCAAATTCTTTTTCACTCAACCCACGTAGAATAATTAACTTTTAATAATTATGTTTACAGTGAAATACATTTTTCTTTAGTTTACTGGTACAGCATTTAACAGCACGCTTGCCTGATACTGGTTGATGATATGGCCAGAATGGTCAACAACGCAGCATCAATAAGTTTTTTACTTTATGTTCAGAAATTTGTGATAAGGTCTTTACTAAGGTCTTAATGTTTAGCGTTATGGCCGTAATTTCACTTGATCTTAAGTCACGATACGGCCCAAATTAGTAGACATGCTAAACCTGTGCAGGAATTGACTCTCAAGTGTAGCTGCCGGAACACACTTATTTGTATATGGCGGCAGATTTTCAACTTGAGGGTAGTTGCTAGGCAGGTGGGCATTAGATAAAGTCCTACCACCGTACTATAGCTTCCTTACGATGTTTTTCTTCAGCAAAAGCTCAAGCTCATTGTAGGTGGTTGGATTCGAACTCACGTTTTAAATGTGTGTAAATGTAAAAAAAGAAAGCTCTGATCATGGGAATCAATGTTTACAATGTCATCTCATACATTTTATTGTTTACTCTATACTAAGATTGTAGAAAAAAATGACTTGGTTAGGAGGCAACAGAGTCGCCGGTGAGCTAACCGTTACAAATGTTAAATACATTGTTCTACATCTACTAACTAAAAGAGCTGGCAGGGATATATACAGAACTTGTTCGTATATGGTATCTACGCATATACTGGTATATTGTACAATGAAACACCTTTGGTTAGTTACATTTTAAAATTAACTATTGCCGAAGAGCTTCCAAGTTGGTGTATTGTTGCAAGTTTTTGTATTACACTGTGCTTTACCGTCAAGTACAGACCGCCATTATTTGGTATTACTATGGACAAACTTACACTTACATATTTAATTCAAATAACCGAAGATTCCGAGATGCAATCATTATTTACTTCACCTATTTTATCTGCGTTCTAAGTGAACTATTTATTAAAAACTCTACATACAAGGAACCAGATAAATGTATATAAAAAATAATTATTACAAGTTTTCTAACTATTTATGGTATTATATGTTACACAAGTGAGTAATATGCAACTAGAAAAATAATCCGGAACACATAAGAATGTGAATATAAATAAATCCACATACCATGTCGTTTTACTACAAAGTATAAGACAATGCATAATCCGTTTGAGTGAAGGGACAATAAAGATAACCTTTACTTTTAAACACAATTACAGTTCACGAACAATTTTAACGGAAAAACCAGACAATTTGTCATAATGAGCACATTTATTTAACGTAAAGTTGGTTTATGAGGTTAACTAGATGACATTATTATTAAATAGTGTGAAATTTTACTTTTTGTTTGTAAGTTTTTCGTTTTCATACTTAAACCTAATGGAAATTTTCAACTTAAACATTTATTTCATTTGTATTCGTTAAGTACATTTTTGAGTTCAACTGAATTTTGCATATTCTCATATGAATATGCTACGAACCTATTTACAAAGGTACTTGGTTTCTTTACTGAAGGCTAAGATTTAGGACCCCAAGATATTTACTCTGAGAGAATGACCATGTACCTCTGTACTTATCGTTGCGCCATTAATATCTGAAATCCTAATACATCTAAGACAGTGAAATAATAAATTATCTAAATGCTAAAAATAGACGTCATTTTGAAAGTCCAAAAATTTCAAAATAATATCTAGGTTTTAATTGAAAGTGGCGAGGGTATATAAAGTCCTTGAGATTATATACATATAATTTTTAAATAGTTAAATATTAAACTGTATAGTAAACTAGAACCGTTTCCAGAAATTCGTAACACGGCGTTATTTTTAGTTGATAAGTATTTTAAGTACTGTATATATTTAAATAATATCTATATTTACCCGTCACTACGTTCAAGTCTATATATATGTTTCTTGGAAACAATCGTTTTTCTGGATAAAAAGTATCCTATATCCTTTTCTGTGCCCCTAATACCGTTTATGCAAATTTTCATAATGATATGGAAGGAATGTGTTAATAGAAAACAAACACAATCGCATTTATATACCCAGGATAATATACTGATAACTGCTTCGTTCTTGATCAGTTCCTATAACTATTACAAAACAAGTCTACAGCATTAGTAAAGTTTAACTACGTTTAGCCTTATCTAATTAGTCAACAAATTAGTGTCATTTAAATTCAAAATACGGTAGGAACTATTGTCCAGACAATTTCAACATTTTACTCTATACGCTTCAACTAAATTTGAGATTTCCTTCTTTAATCTACATATATTTATAGAAGCTGGTTGATTGATTCATTAACGCACAGCTGAAACAATTACTGAAGCTAGATGCAATGACTTTGGATATTAAGTCCGTTTTGTGATACGGAGACTCACTAAATATTGATTTCTTAAAATTGACGATAAAAGTATAAACGGAAGTGGCTACGATTGTATAGGGGGTAAAAATATCTTCACCTATTGACTTGCAATACAGCACAAAAGAGTCTTAATAAAAATCCCCCAAGTGTATATATGAATTAAATTGTTCACTTATATTATTATAGAGATTTATGTAGGTACTTGATTTCTTATTCATTTACAATTTCTACTACTGCAGAGGTCAGCTGGTGTTTGATACTTCTGAATGCAAATTTTATATCACAGATATTATGTCTAGCAGGATTAAAGTTATATATACTCTACTATTACTACTACTGGATACTCTAGTAGGTGCTCGCGACACATTTTATGCAAGTAAGTAATAGGTAGCCAAAACATATACTAAGAATATGGTTTAATAATATAAAATGATTATAAAAAGTTATTCAATTGCCATAGTCATTTGTATTCTTCATATGCGTCATGTGTCAATTGTCTTGAACGCTCTTTACCAAAATACAGGTCCAACTACATCTTAGAATTAAAAAAGCATAACCAGAAAATGGCTTTTACGTGATACTGGCATAATTATATACATATGAAACAGGATCAATGATTTTTAAAAAATAAGGGAATCAGTGAATGTATATGTAGGTAAACTGAGTGTTTTTACATCCGTTTTTTTTCACATTACATACTATGTTTTACATTGAATTGTTAAATATAGCTGATGCTTCCATAACTCTAGAAATAGTAAGTTCTGTCATGAGTGATCACTCTTTTTACGCCACTGTAGTTATATTGTTCGATCGCTTTCATTTAAGTTCCATCCCCTTATTACGTATTCCGCAAAAACAAAACGTATTTTAAGTAATGAATTTTCATTATGTTTGCTGATATTTAGCTATTTCTGCTATCGCTTTGCTTTTTGCTAATGCATAATTGGGATGCGAAAAACTTTCAGAATATTAGCAACTTGAGAGTACCGATATGTTTCCAGATATTCATATTATATTCAACCTACGTATATCATCTAACTTTTGTTCAAGTGTATCATTAAATTTAAATTCATCCCTACTGATATTATAAATGCGAAAGTCAGTTTGTTTGTTTGTTTATAAAGTTTTCCCGTCTAAACCGCTGAATAAATTATGATGAATTTTGGTACAGAGATAGATGCGAACCTGGAGACGGTGATAGTCTTATTGGAAGTGGGGAAAAGAGAGGCATAAACATTGTATGAAACTTTTTAAACCGTCATCTGTTTTGTGTGAAAAATCAATATGAAGATGACCGAAGCCACACATAAAATACATGAAGTATTTAAACCATATAAATATAAATAAAATTTTATCTTAGTACTCAGAAATATAATCATATAGTGACTGCTATTTGCATACTTAACATACTGCATAATAAACAGAGTTGGTAGGTACCTAGCTACCATAATATTATTAACATAAATATGTAATAAAATAATAAATTGTTTTAATATAATAATAAAATAAATAAATAAAGTGAAGTTGTTTTTCTTGTCAAACGCAGGTATTATTTAATGCTTATGTTTAATATTCCTTTGGTAATATAAATTTTGCCACAAAAATAAACAGGAAACACAATTCATTGTTAAATAAAAATACATCTGCATACTAAAGGGTAAAGAAAACAATTTTTTGTTAAGCAACAATTAATTGCTAGAAGAAAAAAAAATTGTTATAAAAATTGAAGCGAACATTTTTTTCATAAAATTTAAAATTGTAATTACTCTTAAGATATACCAAATATATTACTGTTCATGAGCTTAATTATAAATAGGATTAAATTATTAGACGAATGAATGGATACCAACACAAATTATTGAGTTTATTTAGTATTGCCCTTATATTATACTTCAAGCATAAAAACAGTTACAGTAATCCCACAATTGTGCTCGTTAGTATTTTAAGCATTCAGATTACGTGCAATTTATTTTCAATCCTTATAAGACACATTATTATACTAGATATATAAAATATTTCCGTTCTACAATTGAAACATAGAAAACAATCATATAAGTTCCTCATACTTATATCTATAATATATAAGTCAAATCTATAATGTAACAATGTATAATAGAAATAGAAGTAAAAAGAAGAGCACAAATTACTTGGAATACGTACTAAGACTGCAACGTGCCAATTAATATAAAAACAAAAGTCATGTCATCATGCCTCCTACCATGCATGTTCCACTTAGGAGAACACATCCAAAATCAAAAATAAAATTATTACCTGCCAACGCGAAATGAAACGAAGCATGCTTAATATAAAAATTCGTTAAACAAAAATCAGGAATATTATCAAAGCCAAAGATGCTCTAATCCAAGCCAAAAAAAACAAAGTTGGATGTGGCCCGGGCACGTAATGAAACTAGTAGACAAAAGGTGGACTAGCAGGTTAACCGAGTGGAAGGGTCCATACGATAAGCGTCTTAAGGTAGAGACCTCACACGAGATGGGCAGACCAGTTAATAAAAATAGCTGGCCCTTACTGGCAGCAAATTACTCAAGATAGAAAAAAAATGTCTTCACCTTCGCCTAGAAGAGGGATTCTTGAACAAGATTAATTTAACATGTTTAGAGTTTACATATTTAAGTTACTACTTTAACACTGTAACATACCTATTTGCAGGAAATAAAAGGCTTTTTATTTTATTTATCATTATGAAGCGCATTTTTTAGTATTAAATTAATAAACATATCTTAAATATTAAGTAATCAAATAAAACACGTTCTGTGGAAGTTCTAATATATGTAAATTTAAATACATAGATTCAAAAGTTGAGTTTTAAATTACATAGAGATTGTCTTACGTGCTCGACAGTCTATTTCGTTATAATAAACGTGACTGCAAATAGATTTATGTCACAAACCGTGACATTTAAATGCAACATTGTACAATTATTGTACACTCGTAAATTTATTCTAAAATAATGTAATTTTCAACCTAGTAAATCAAAGATAGACTATTCCATTTGCTTTTAAATTTATTCTTTGAAAACAATATCAGACTTTATCGCATCGCATTGAAGCAATGACGACTCAGTCGGTAGTCTATACGGACGCCATGTCAGTGATCGTAGATTCGTATCCCTACAATGAGCTTGAGCTTTCGGTGAAGGAAAACATCGTGATGAAACCATAGCATGGTAGTAAGGTTTTTTTTAATGTCCAACCGGCTAGTTAGCGCCCTCGAGTTGAAAAGCTGCCCCGCAATATCTATAGGTGTGTTCCGGCAGTTGCACTTGAGAGCCAGTCCCTCCACTAGACTTGGCATGTCCACCATATTGGGCCACATAGTCTATTAATATCATGTCAGATTGTGGACATAACGCTGGCGCATTGGTGTCTAGAATGTCATTCCATCCATTTTTGTACAATCTTTACATAAGCGTCGGGTCCTGATTCCTCAAAAGGCGCATAGGAATAAGCCCAGACAAAAGCGCGGCTATTATGTTCGATCCTCACGCGAGGAAGAATATAGAAAGAACATTACATCTTTTTAATGTCAATATCCCCTGGGCTAACCAAACTAAATACCTTGGTGTAGTTTTAGATAAGCACCTCAGCTTTAACAAACATATAGATTATGTACAGAAAACGCCACCACAGCTACGGCTCTACTACGCAATCTAACCTCCTCTAAGATGAAAATGTCACCCAGACATAAGCTCACAATATACAAAGTATGCATCCGTCCCATACTTACCTACAGTTGCCCCGTATTCGCTCACACTTCGCCCACCACCCTTCGCAAACTACAAGTTCTGCAAAATAGATTCATGCGTATAGCCGTCCAATCCCCTCCCTATGTCCGTAATGTAGATCTCCATAAAGATATGGATGTTCCGTCCATATATCCATATATCAAAGACCTTACAAAGCAATTATTCAAAAAAGGCGAAGTTCACCCCAACCCCAAAATAGTACACGCTGTTAGCTACAATGCGAATCCGCACGCCAAAGGTTTCGTGTGCCGGCAACTTAATTGCTTCACTGATCCCGTCGATAAAATAACGAGATTGAACGCACTTCTCCCTACCGTCTTCACCAATCGTACGTGTCCGCGTACACGTCCGCGTACCGCCGCCCTCGCCGCCGAGGCCGAGTAGGTAATTTCGCTCCCGCACACCCGCCGCGGCCTCCCTCTGCAGACGCTTGAGCCTAGGTTCGATCCTCCGGATAGGAGCCCTCGAGTGACTCTGCTCGCACAATACAGTGACACTCTACATCACTGAAAGTACATCATCACACCGCATACCATCCATGCACACCTACACGTTAAGTACACGGTTTTGTAAGGGACTACCCCCGCGGCCCTTACGCGGTTTGCCCGATAAGGTCGTGTTAGGATCACGAAATTAGTAAGTTAGGACCTGTTGATTAGTTAGCCTTGCAAATCCTTGTTTGTTTTTCCGGCAGCAGCCCAAACCGAGGTTCGGCCATTCTGGCACCCTTGCGCTCACTGCCTCGGAGCTAAGTGCCCTCAGCACTCGCCCCAAAAAGTTCGGTGAAGCTGTCATAGTGCTTAGGCTAACAGCGAATGTCAGTTAAAAAAATAATTAATAAGCGAATATAAAAAGACCTCTAGTTCATTTTTAACTGATCATTTATAATACAATAATAAAAAATATACAATATAAAAGTTATAAAAGGTTTAGTTAAACATAAAATTCAGGAATTATTATATAGCTTTATTTGCAATAGGCATTATGGTAAAGTGCTGTAATATCAATGTACAAACAAAGACATAGCATATTTTATTGCATTAACCAAGGTGACACGACCGGATATATAGTGCGAACTGTATGTTAAAGGGTTCATATAATTATTACTTCCTACTAGACCAGTATAATAAGACCTGATAATGCAGAATAATTCAAATAGTAATTAAACTACAATTATCTATTGCTGTGATATTTATTCCATTTACTTGGGAATGTTTAAGTTGGTTAAGAATGTTAATTTTAAGTGAAATTCTATATTTAATTAGTAATTTCGTTAAAGCCTACACAAATTGGCCTCACCCTTTATTATCGATGGTTTACCTGCAGCTCTCCCTATTACACTTATAGAAGTCAACCTGAAAGAGGCGTTGTCAACCGCAAAACATTTTATTATATGGAATACGGGGCAAACGAGCAATCATATCACCTGATGGTAAGTGATAACCGCCACCTATGGATACCCACAACACTAGGAGAATCACGGGTGCATTGCCGCCCTTTATAGGAGGGACTGGGTCTCAAGTACTACTGCCGGAACACACCGATTCATATTTGACGGTAGATTTTTCAACTTGTGGGTGGTAGCTAGCTAAGCAGGCATTAGAAAAAGCCCTACCACCATGCTATGGATTTCTCACGATGTTTTCCTTCACCAAAAGCACCAAAATACTTATAAAGAACGATATTTTTCTTAAATCTGTTCTATATTGCACTATATTTCTATAGTGTAAACGGTTATCCATAGCGCGTATGCTATTGACTGTACCCAGTTATAGCTGCGCACTTATTGGTCAAGACAGCCAGTAAGTTCTCACTAAGTTCGTAGCGTCTTTTATGTATTATAATTATGGAGAGTAGAGACCAGGAGCACAATCTCATATGGACGGAAAGTTCATAAAGTGTTCAGCTGTATACTGTAAATAGAAATTCCGGTACCTGCCAGAATGACGTTGGCGTTTTATAAACTATGATATGAACATAGCTCCAAAACATAGCTGTTGCATTGAAGTTGTTTAGTTCAAAAAAATTATCTTAGCTTACCGCAGTGCCACCTTTATTGGACACGCTTTTACGGATACTTTTTCTTACATAGAGATGGTGCTCCTGGTGTCTACTCTCCATAATTTAATTATAATGAATCGAATAAATTGAATGATGTACAATAAAAAGCCTATTTTATAACTAGAAAAAAATAAAATACTTGCGAAATTTCCTGCCATTCCTTCAATTCATTGGTTCTGGGTTTCATTTAATTGCTCTCATGCTAGTAATTTATTTATTTGTATTTGTTAATAAGTGATACAATACGTGTATCAATAATAATATACTGCGTAAGGAAATTCGTTCCAACCGAGTGTTCCACGATATTCACAGATTTTTTTATATATAAAACTACCAATGTGATCTTCTATCATAGCTCTGTTGTACAGTTTCATAGACAAAACTCGTGAGTAAATAAAACTCTCGTTTTACTACATTTCACTGCATTTTACTTTCGTTAGTAACCACGGTCGTGAATTAAAATCAGAGGCCATTGACATTTACCTCACGATATCTGTCTATCCGTCTTGCTCAGCCGTCAGTACACTGCAGTCCAACAATGTGTCACTTCGAGTAGACTTAATCGGTCCATCGAATGTGTATTTTTCCACCATTTTTATGTATATTATCTTTCATATTAAAACCAAACTCTTCTAGTAAATAAAAAAATTGTATGAACTTCAATTATTTATGTAATCTGTATTCTCTTGTACCATACATATATTTCTTGAATTGAAAATATCCAGAAAATAATCTTACGGTTTATATGCTATTGTACTCATGACAAACACAAGTACCTACTACGAACAGCATTGTAAAATCCACCACTTATTACCTATGTAAACCGATAAACCCGAACCCGATAAACGACGTATGATTGCTGCCTACTTCTTTAAAATTGTCCAAAACAAGGTTGATTTTCCGGATCTCTTCTCTAAAATTTCTTTAATTACTTCGTCTATTGTTCTTCGTCATAGCTCGTTGATATATGTATCTCACTCAACTACCAAATATAAAAGTAATCGTTTTATTCTGCGAATTAGCCGTAATTATTATAAACTCAGTAAAGAATTTAATCTCGATCTTTTCAATACTCCAATGAATGCAGCAAGACAATCTATCTTCAAATAATTTTTGACATGAGCGCCTAATATGTAACATGGCATGGTGGTAGAGCTTGTTCCAATGCCCGCCTGGTCAGCTACCACCTACTAGTTGAAATCTGCCACTAAATAACAATAGGTATGTTTCGGCAGTTGCACTTGAGAGCCAGCCCCTCCAATAAAAGCCGGCAACGCACCTGCGATTCCCCTGGAGTTGTGGGTGTCCATGGGCGGCGGTGACTTACCATCAGGTGACACGCTTGCTCGATTGCCCCCTATTCCATAAAAAAACCCTTCACTGTGCTTTATTCTTATTATTATATCTTTTTATTACTACTTCATTGTCTACTCGTGAATATTTCTAATTAGCTCAGTTGCTTTTTGTATATTAAATTGTGTGTTAACAGCTGTTGATATTCATTGAATAAAAAAAAAATAAAAAAACCTAAGTATGTAAATAAAAATCATAACATAATATTTGTATCCTTACTAATCTATACTAAGTTCACTAATAACGATAGATGGAAGTGTAAAGAAATGAATAAATAATAACCGATTTAGGACCCACTAAAATCTTCCCTTATAAAACTTAATTGAAACAAAAATTGACTTACATCGCCTTATTAGTAAATATATATATCAATTATTATATACTCAATATATATCAGAAAATTAGCCCCGACATATAAACTAATAATATCTTCATAGTATAAGCATATACAAAGATTAAGAATTTAAATTAACAACGATCAAAAAACTAAAAGCTATAAAAACGCTATAAAAGCATAAATGTTTTTTTTTTAACAGAAATAATAAATTGCGTGGAGTATACATTTTTTTTTTCATATATATATATTTTGAGCTTTCAGACAGATTTGAAACCTTGTTGAAATAACTAGTATTTTGTTTTTAAACATATTTTATAATTTAAATTCTGTGGACTCGTATCCGATCTTTTTATTAACGTTACCTTTTTGAATTCATTGCTTAATAACATTTTTATACTGCTTGCGACTCGGTTAAAACTATATTCCCTAATAATTATAGAAGTTTATAAATAATCTTCATTCACACACGGTTAATTCTGTTGTAATTACATTCATTTTTCAACAATTAACACACGAGATTTATTATGATGAGTGAATGAACACTTGACTTTAAATTTATTCAGTTTTAATGATTCAAAGGGAATTAGTAATAAACGGAGGAATGAAAGAAAAGGAATGCTACATAGGTAAATTAATTATTTACTTAATTATGATTTTCAATTTTATGCAACATAAAAAAAGTATTGTTTTAATTAACTGCTTATTTATAGTATAGAACACTATAATAACTTGAAGCGAACTTGAGTAAAATTACAATATTTGATGCAGCATATATATTTTTATAATAGCACGGAAAGTTGAGGGCACTGTATATGATGATATGCATTAGGGATGGCGATTCTTTCTGGATAATATCGATTCTTGGATCGATAGGAATCGAAATCAAATGAATCGATTCAAAAATAACAGATATCCGAAAGATCGATTCTTCAAAAACCGATTTTAGGTAGTTTACTTTCGTGCTTCTATTTTCAATATAAAACAAATAGTAGAAAACAAAAAGAACACCACAATACTTGATATCGATGATAAAAATCGATATTTTAGGAACTGAGTATGCGACCATGTAGCAAGTTTTTGATTTATAAAGTGAATAATTATCATATCTATATAATTGTAAATTTTATATTATGAAATTAGATAAGAATCGAACCTTGATTTTTAAGGATGAAATATCGATTCATTAGATCTTCCCTAATAAGGATAGTATTATATTCATGTATTAAATATAGTATTCAACGTGGCGACCACTGAAAAACCAGATTGAAGGGCGTCGGTGCCATGCCGTCCTGCTAGCCCCTTCACATCTGCACTGGTTGATTCCAGAATGCGATCGCAAATGCATTTTACTATACCGATGTTACTCCTCATACAGGCTAATATCTCTGTATAGTTTAATCGATTACACAAATTTCATAGTAAGCCGCAAAGTGCTGGGAGGCACTCCTTTTTGCAAGATACCAGTGACTGCTGTCGCAATACTTCTATGCATCGTTACGCTACCTTATGCGCTCAGTAACTAAATTTCAAAATAGAAACTGTATAGTACTATTAAATGAAATGTCATATAGATCTCTGATTGTTATCTTGGTTTTGTTATTTGTGCAGCTCGCGGACGAGTTGCCAGCGCAGCTCTCATCGTTGAACCTACGACCGCGGGTTATGACGCAACCCACCTACACGATACAAAGGCTCAGTGCTGCGGACAAAGATCTCGTTCTCAAGTTCCTTAGAAGGTAAATCAATTTCCTTTACTTCTTATTCAGATAATGTTTTCTATTTATACACTACTAGTTGGTGCTCTAGATTTGGTTTCCTTTTCCTCGACAACCGCACCGAATTGTGAAATTTACTCTTAGTAGGCTTAAGTTTGGAAAAGAAAAAGAAATTGTAAAATTTTAATTAAACAAAGCGTTAACAAAGCTTCTAGCCAAGTTGCATTTTTTGACAATCTTTAGCGAAAAAAAGGGATGTCACGCTAAACATCAAATCGACAACAGACATTCGAACATACATATATATTGAAACGATGATAGCTTAGTTGGTAGTCTATACGAATGCCGCGCCATGGGGCGTGAGTTCGAATCCAATTAAAGTGTCCTTACCGGAAGCCTTATATAAAGAAATCGATTTTTAAGGAGTAACTCCAACATAAATAGTTATAATTAAAATATTTTAATTTGCATATAAAAATACTTGAATTGTATACGATTTGCCTTGTAAATAACCCTGAAAGTCTCGTTGGTTAATTAGTATTTAATGTTCAAATAAAAATCTAAAAATACTAATTTTATATCAGGTTCAATAAAATAATTTCTATGACAACTAATAAACTTGACTCCTTAACTTTTTATTGGTCTTCCACTTAATTATATTGTATATAGTATAATGAAATATATTGATTCTCATAATTATTTAATAAAACTAAAAACCTGTTTAGTTATAAAAACATGTAGAACATGTTTTTCTTCCACCTTATTAAGAATTTCCTTAAATTTTCAATAATCATTATGGCAAAATTTCAAAGATCAGGCGTGCCCTTACTATCCCATTATTTTATTACCCCTGACAACGTGTATGTAAAATTTTATCAAGATCGCTTGAATAGTTAAGGCGTGAGAGAGTAAACGGTCAACAATAAATCAATAGAACAAACTAATCAAAATCAAAATAATCAAAGTATTAGTTAGGATTACTAAAACGTTATTACATGATTTTTTAATTACTAGATTCACCATATGACCACAATCTCATTTGATGATAAGTGACGATTCGCCCAAGATGGAAACACAATAAAGCCTATCGGCCTAACTGACTGTCAAATACAACTACCGGGATACCCCTCGAGAGTGGTAGCAAGACAGGCAGGTATAATAATGAATGTTTTCTCTAACTCCGGTATGGTTTCCTTCACCGTATTCTAACTGTCATGATTCACATCTATGTATAAATATGTCGATTGATGGGATTTTCGTAGACCACACCACTGGCCACTCATTACTTTAAAATCCTACAAATTCAAATTCACATTTCGATAAAGTGACACTCGGGTTTTATGTTACCTATCAATTAAGTGCAACTGACTTTATATTACAAAGTTTAATCAAGTGAACTGAAATATCTAGATATTTCAGTACACTTATTTATTTACACCACCCACATAGCATTAAGTAATACTAACAGTGACAGATCATTAAAATAATATTGTCAAAGTACAATTTGATTCATTACAAAAACTATTTGAAAATAAATTTTAGTACATTAATGTGTTACTTATACTGTCTTACTGTCCTATAAATGTTTCGCATAAAAAGTAGCCTATCCCCGTGTCCAGATTCCCATCTATTTCAATACCAAAATTGATCATAATCGATTTAGCGTTTTAAGCGTAAAAGCGTAACAAACAAACTCACTTTCGCATTTTAATATTAGTAAGGATAGTAAGAATTTATACATAATTGATCTATCAATGGTATATTAAGGAGTGGTGGAATACGAAAATTGTGTCCAGAGGCTACATCTATTCCACATGCAGACCACGATCGTTGTGGTCAGAACGAAAACTTTACTAACGCCTAGCTCACAATGACCCGTTAGTAAAATAGCCCAGTTTACTTGAGCTAATGATAGTAACGCTCCCAAGTTAGTGGAACGGGAAAAACCACGGCCGTGAGCGTGATATGATAATTATTATATACTGCGTATAATAACCTAAATCTATAGCCAATTGGGGTTCGATTGCTATACGTATAGGGATAAACCCGTTACAATGACGCATTTTTGGTTTTTCGTAGTTCAAGATTACAAACGTGCAGTTTTTTTAATATGCAAACGAGCAAGCAGATTACCTAATGGTAAGGGATCACCGCCGCCTACACACCATCCACAACACCAGAGGATTCGCATATATAGATGTAGACATAAAAAATGCAGTACACTTAATGGACTGCTTGTCCCTCGGTGGTTGAACTTGTTTCTATATTGTGCTATGCTTACTGCGTGGCCTAGTATCATTAATTTCCCATGTTATTGTAAAAAAATCTTTAAGAAGTTAGAAAAGACTATGCAGTTTGCCCTAAATAATAAAAACTTTATCTTCACTTAGATTCTTCTTTCGCGATGAACCCATGAATTTAGCAGTTGACTTACTGGAAACACCTGAGTCAAGATGTATGGAGTTGGAGGATTACGCGTCCACGACCCTCGATGAAGGAGTCTCCGTAGCTGCTGTTGATGAAAACGGCGACTTTGTGGGGGTCATCATTAATGGAATCGTAAGACGAGAGGTATGTTTATGTACTTTCTAAAATTAAGCACCATTTTATTATCTCCAACCAGAACAAAACAATAAGAATTGCGAAACCGGTTGTTGGACTGTGGCAAGGTGGGAGAGACGGAAGTCATTGCGGGATCATCTTTATGGGTATTTCTAGTGGTATGTTTCACATACGTACGTATCTAGTGTGAACCTGACCCTTTGTGGGAAGATATAATTATGTACGTATACGATTTCCGCGTGAAATAAAAAACCATTAGATTTATGATCACATAATGATTGCTGATGTCTCGGTATTATCCTTGTGTTAAGATTGCACTTATGGTCATTCACGTCCCATTCTCCTTACAAAGTCTGTACTTAATCACAGATTTTCAATCAATAATACCACAAGTAGTTCACAGTAGACAGACTGAATAAGTAATTTTATATGAATTCTAAAAGGATCGGAAATCAGACATTTTCCTTACCTGGTTTTGTTAGCAAAACAATATTTAGATGTTCTAAAAGGCTGAAAAAAGGAATGTTTTTATAAAACAAATCCAGAAAGAAAACCGTACGAATATAAAAACAAAATTTGACATCCGCAACAGCGGCATTTACGTTGTTGAACTATAGTTAAGAACCATCCAGTCTCAACGATACAAAAAAAAAACAGCAAAATCAGCCAAGCTCTTTGCAAGAAGATGAATTACAAATTAACCGATATAAACCTATAAAGAGGGAAACATCAAAGACGATAATTTATTCTGATAAAAGTATTATTTTATATTTTACAACAACAAACGATCCACAAAGTAAACTGAAAAACGGGAGAACGTTGATGGAAGATTAATGATCTTTGTTTTGCAACCTTCACCTAGAATTCTAAAAATACCCAGACATAATAAAAGCTTTCGTGCGATTACAAATAACCGTTGTATAATATTTAAAAATTAAGATAATATTGAAATATATTTCTCGTAACTCTTCCTATTACATTATATTTTAAGGATATGAAAAATATCATACGAAAAATGATGTTACCTTCATGAATTACCATAAGAATTACTACCATAACATTAGCAAAAAAAAAAATGATGTCCCATCCAATAGGTGTCAATTAAACATCGATCCGTGTGCAGGATTTGAAATTATTTAGTAGCTTCTAAGCTTCTAGGGTAGTACTTCAACAGATAATATATTTAAGCAACTAACTATTTAAGTAACTATAATATAAGAATTCTTTGAGTTATTTTCTCACATTAATTTTATTTTTTATTTCTCTACTGTAATCAGATTTAGTCTACACAATTTACTGATGTTAAATGACTAAAAAATATTAGATTAATTCTACGTATATAATGTAAAGTTTAATGAAAATCTCCTCAAAATATATAGTCCTCATTAGATTCTAGCAATAGTTTTATAAGCACCTCATGTCCTTCTTCTGTATAAAGAATAGAATGAATATATTTACTCCTTCAAAGGCAAGTTTGAACCATAAAAGTTATGATACTTATGCATTAGTTATATCTTGTTTCCAACTTCCGCGCAGGTGTTCACTTTTGCAATTGGCAGTTTAATTTACTAAAATACAAAACATAGTCTAATTTTATTATAATATAAATTACAATATCAACTTGAGGTACATTTAGTTTATTTATTTTTCACTTATAAAAACTAATATATCTTGAAATATCATCAAATTAGAATAACAAGAATGCTTTATACCACAAAAATCGATCTTAAAATATGGAAATTCATTTTAAATGAAAGAAATTTATATTTCAAAAAATTATCTAGTAGAAATATGTTTTCTCTCACTGAATTTTCTGTCAAGGAAATGACAGGAAATTAAAAGGGATGGCTTTCGAGAAGCTCAAATTCCAAGTTCAGTTTACTCGCAGGCACCTGATTCTTATAAATCTATAAAAATTGTAATTTTACGAAATTCATTTATATATATTTTAATATTTCATATTCTATCATGTACTAATCTAGTATATACACTTTCTGTATATGATCACAATTTTCATGCCCTTTCAATAGAGCCCTTTCAAGTTCCTTTTCTTAACATAATAAAGTGAATACTGCCATTGGTCGTTTTTAAATACTTAATAATACGTAACAAAATATCTACATAATATAACATTACATTAAAATTTCACAGTATTTGAAATAATTCTAAAAGCAATCTATTAATTTAATTTCTCAATATAAACTATCACTTAGACGATTTTTTACTTAAAATAACTAATTTCAGTGTTTTGTTTTTTGTTTAAACTAAACTTTTGTGTAAATTAATCACGATCGACGACATTCACGAGTCATTCCAGTATCAAACCTTGAACCGATTATATAATATGCTAAGAATCCCGAAGCTTCGACTATCAGATTAATCTAACTCAAGGACCAATTAGAGCGGGTCACACTTCACGGACCAATGCACTCCAACACTTTCTAGACGATTCTATTTACCGTGTATTGTATAAATAGTTAAAATTCCTTTTCGCATTCTTTAATATTCTCTACTTACAAAATTTGTGTTATAAATATTTTCTTTAATATGCAATTAACCAGATTTGTACGACGCTCTTTGCGATAATAACAGTTATACTTACCACAATATAAAATGTTGATATAGTTGAAAAGCAAGTCCTAATATTATACAAAACATGCTTTAAGTTCATGTGAACGAAGTTGTGGTTACATCTAATGTAACATATGCAACTGAAAACTGGGAAGGTTGATTGAGAAGAAGTCCATAGCATAAGAAATTATCATAATATAATTATAGTGAATTAGATGTATCT
Organism: Actias luna; assembly: GCA_039707435.1. Taxonomy (NCBI): domain Eukaryota; kingdom Metazoa; phylum Arthropoda; class Insecta; order Lepidoptera; family Saturniidae; genus Actias; species Actias luna. Next base: position 5,484,593 of record JAZHAC010000002.1, on the reverse strand, counting down.
TGCGTATTCCTCATGATTCCTTCATTAAACATTGTATTACGTGGCCGTCTACTAAGTAGAAGTATGACATTGACTATGATAACCTAGAAAAGTCGATTTGCCTCCAAAATACTTAGAGACATACAGTAAAATAATGCTTAATATCAAATGGAAAGAAATAAAAGAAATCCAGCTAAATTAAGTTATCTTTTCATAATGAGAGCCTCAAAACTACATTATCATCAATAACGTTAACATTTTATTACAAACACAGCCTGTGAATGTTTTTACTGTTCAAATAATTATTGTTTTTTTAACGTCAACCATGATTCTGTTTCATAACAAGCTACCATACCTCGCTTAAATAAATATACAATATTGTAATTGTACTTGGCTGTGTTATAATATGTATATAATTTATATGTACCTAAATATAACCAAACACTTGTATAATGATAATTTTGAAATAGTTTAGTTTATTTCAACTAAACACAGCTGTAACTTTATTGTTGTTTTTGTGTGCACAATTTCAATGGAAATTAACACAAATAGTCAGACTATATTATTACAGTTATTTTTTACTATTATCAAGGAACTAAAATGCTCGTTAAATTTGCATATATTAGACAACTATAGGTACATAGGGTACATTATAATGATATTTTGGTACACGCTAAAGTTGACTGTAGAATTTCCTCGGTAATTAATTTTGTTGATTGATAAGTTTTAATTATATCATTATTATATTTTTTGCTTTTTATTATAACCCTAACGTGTACCTAAACCAGTTATCACGGGAAATCAACTGTGACCCAATTCACATAAAATACGCCTAAACTGGATGTTAATTTACGTCGGCACCGAGCAAGGATGTAATGTTTACGGATATGATTTTTTTTAGATATCGGATAGTACCGATAACTTAATTAATGGATGTACTATTACTATTAATTGTTTTTTGCAAATAAATATGACAACTAACTGGAAGAACAACAACATTAAATTTAGATAATTATGATTTACGTCTCCTTTGGTTTAAAGAGTGCTCCAATATAGACATTATTCTTATCCTAAATTTATCGAAACATTTATATCAGATATTATCATGATACAGAATATTTCGGTTACGGTTATGGAGTTCCATAATACCTCTAGTATACAGTGAATGCTCCCTCAGTTTACATTATAACTTAATAAACAAATGCTTGGAAGTTTCTTGAATATTATTTTTAGCTAACAATTTGCTAATAACTTTTACTCATGGATACACCATCTTTTAAATAACGATTTAGAGGTTAATGAAAGGTTTTATTGTCTTTTAAAGCTTATGTTTTTTTTTCTTTATAGGAAGTAGACTACACAGATAAATCAGCAGAATGCCCGAACCCGAAATTCAGACGCATACTGCGAGTTCTAGGACACTTGGACCGCGAAGCAAGAATCTGGGACAAGCTGCCTGAAAGCTGCCACAGCGTATTAGAAATTAGGATAGCTTCCACTCATAGCGCTTGGAGAGGCAGAGGCCTTATGAGAGTGCTTTGTGAAGAATCAGAGTAAGTTTATTTAAATAATACTAATATACTTTTTTTTAACAAAAGGAACAGCATACAGGCAGACCACGCCAGAGGTGTTACAGCCATGTTGCTAGCCTTGACGGAAAGAGCGGGTTCTCGTTCACTCTGCCCGAACACAAAGGCTCTTACTTAACCTTTATTTTCCGGCAGTCTAAGCCCGAGGGTGATCGCTAACCACTCGGGGAGTAACTCTACCACCAGGCTGCGACGGATCAAGGATTATACGGTTAACTAAACTAGGTTACTAGCTACTAAACTTAATTATATAGGCTAATAAAACTGGGAACCCAAGAAGGAAGCCATACTCTCAGGTGTTTTAAACATCTGAGACGTGTAAATGTCTTAGCGTCTTCAGTGAGTAGATAATAATAATAATTTTTTTTTACACTAAATAGTCTTATGCTAAATTGAGACGAATAATTATGTCTACATAAGTATTAGGAAATTGTAGCCTTCATTTAAAATATGCATATATGTTCAGACATGTCAATCAAGAATTTGCATGTTTTTGCATAAATAGATCTTTATCATCAATCACTTTGCGAGTTTATTTTCCCGGGTTACATTAATCTTATTCAATATATGCGTAAGAAAACATAATTTGATTTAAATCGATTCAGTAGTTTAGAAGTTCATCGCGGACAAACAACGTGACACGAAATTTGTATATATGAAGCATTAATAGCATGATAATTTTTTTGATGCATAGTACCACACGGAATTCGTAACATGGTACCTACCTACTCATGTCTTGTACACTTATGTTTTTATTATCCGACTTATTGCCGGAAAGACAATTATAGAATGCGATGATAAAAACTACGATTGACTTAGCTTAGAACAATGTAACTCAACGATAAGATATTAAATATTGACTAAAGTTAATATAATATATTAAGACTAAAATTTTGGATTATACTTATGACAGATTTTAAATTAAGAGTTAATTTTCTAAGTTTTCTATGATATAAATAAATGGCTAACTACCAGTTGGATCCGAAAAAGACTTAATGTATCTATATGATAGCTAGTTTCATGAGAAGCAATAAAGAATACTTTTGATCAGGATGTCTGTCTGTCAGACCATTACTTTAAAATATTTTAGGCAAGATGTAATCATTACATTAATTCAAATCAAAAATATTGCAATTTGAAAGTTAGTTTAGTAAAAGAAATTCTTCAGTTTCTCCCAGCTTCAGTACTATTTTTATAACCATAACTGACGACTGCATATAATTAACTTAATCAGAGAATGTAATCATTCACAACCTATAAACTGTACCTCCTCGCTACTCTACTATTAAGAAATTGCAATGAAAAACTGTTTGTAAATGATGTAGACGTTAGTGAATTGATCAAGCCGCTTCAGGCGCGCAGGGGCATTGCCTCACTTAACGCGTTTGTACCATCAGTGTTGTAATGAGCTGTTTAAACTAATGCCGACATCTCCCTTTCATAATAGACCCACATGTGCCAAGCTCCAAAGTTACAGTTTTACAGTAATCTCATCTTAAGCATGAATGAAGATATTCGATATGTCTTATATTTGTAGAACTTGAAAGTAGTAATATAAAAAAAACATTTTACCTTTAGTTTAAAAATCTAGTAAATAGACTTGTACGCCTGTTAATGTAATAATGTCATACATATAATCATAGGTGTATAAGTCTTATGACCAAACAGTTCATTCTGAATCATTCATTAGAAAGAGAAAAATAAATAAATAATCGTATTGCCTAGTATATGAATGCGTTCATTACCATAACGACTATAATATTACATATACCAAAACTAGTCATTTTTATTATTATATTATTTTTATTATTTATCTTCAATAAATAAATCAATTGAAACCAGTAAAATATAAGTTTACCACTTCATTTGTTCATACATTGAACATAGACACTGGAGGCCGTGACAAATGCTATCAGAGAATAGCCCCGATCAAGCACTGACACGACCCTGAGTGCACCAACGCATTCATGCATTACACCATCAGAGAGTAACCTGACTAAAAATAATGCATAACAAATTATTGAAAGCATAAATAATAAACAAATTTATATAAAAATATAAGGCACCACACAACAGTTAGTAGGGTTCAAAGCTCACCAGTTGCTATCGGAGAGTAGCTCCGATCTAGCACAGATACGCCAGGCCCAATAATAGTCATTAAGTGCACGATATTGCACTACCAAGGAGTTGCCCTGGCCAAGTACCAGTACATTGGCTATTCATTCAACATACACATTACGTCATCAAAGAGTAACCCTGACCAGACATGATGTGAAGTTTCTTCGAAAGTATCGTGTAAGATGCATAAGAACCTTTATGTGAACGTTTGAAGCACAATGCTCATATAACTTTAGGGAATTTTCATAATATCAATTCGTTTCATAATATTCGTTGGCAAATCAAATATAATAAATATGTCAAAGAGTTCAATATTTTAATACAAACTATTATTTGATAATTCAATTGATATATTTTATGCTAATTCGTAGCGTAACTAATGCTATTAATAATCAAAGCATATAATTGTCGTTCCGTTAACCAGTTTATTCTATTCTGACAAAACAACTTATTGTAACCTATATCGTAAATATTACTATTATGACCTACGTTACGTAAATATAAGTACCGTAAGTACACACCTCTTTGGTTTCTTTATCATACTTCTGATTTTTTTCTAAAAAAAGCCTTTTATCTTTACTTTATTATACCAACACCTTTTGCCTTCAGCACTCGCTTATTAAACACCTTTGATCAACTTAATACACGTCGAAGCTAGTACCACTAATTATTTTATAAATAGCTCTTTTTCCGATTGCTGAACAAGAACTGACCATATCGTCGACGATATTGAAAAGGAAGACAATGCATTTACGGTGACAGACAAATTAAGAGACTTAACAAATACTAAAAGTGACAACAGGAAGTTCACTGAAGTTCGTTTAAATCATTCGAATATCATCTTAGTTAATAAGAATATTATAAACACCATATTAAATAATTAATTAATATAAATAAAAATTACAAAAATAGAAATCATGACAGCACGGTTGTTATAAAGCATCGACTCCGATTTCAAAATGTTAAAACTTCTGACTGATTTTACATCTACGACTCCGACTTCGGCTTCGGTACTTTTGAATCAGAGGTTATGACCGAGATCGCAACACAACAAGTAACTGCGGCTAGTGTAAGTACGTACAAAATTGAACTTGTAGCTGAGGGAACTGATTTATTTTTCAAAGAATTGCTCTACAGGGCCTTTCTTTAAGTTTTATGCAAAATACCAAATTTTATCGCTTGTTACAAATTCTAGTATCGAATAACATTACTATATAACATATAATTTATTTATTTAACACATCTGTCTTCTTCTCTACGTCCGTTTCGCATGGGACTCCGATAAAATGTAAACCTTCGGTCCCTACTCCGTCTCCGGTATACCCACCTCTGTAATATCCCTACCACCCCTACCTCCCATCCCGATAAAGGTACAGAATAATCTTCGGACTAGTTTACTCCCTCCTTTCTACAATACAGAGTCGACTGGTAATGTATTGTAAATCTCTCAGTGATCGGTGTTGTTTTTGGATTGCATTGTGCTTACCATAAGGTTCATTGTCATCAATGTGTCGGTAGTTTGATAAAAAAAAAAACATATTTACATAGAAATGGAATGGATATTGTTGCAAAAATGACTATGCTGTATTGTACACGCGAAATTTAAAACTTGTTATTTTCGTACTTACATTTGAAGATCTTTCTTCAAGTTAATTTTCACAATTTTATGCCACTTTGAATGAGTTTTTCGGTTTTGACAATAGTCCCGTCAGCGTGGATTTTTGTATAGAAGGTAGTTTCTCCTTGTGGCACTAAATAAAAAAACCTTTTTGAAGTGTAAACTGCTTTAGCATCGTTGTGATTTGAAACTTGGTGAAACGAAAAAGCGACAGTAATAAAAAATGAGTCGTCATGGGATGCCTGGTAGATGTGAAACAAGAAATATAAATGTACATCTAAACACAGACGTTTAATCATTACGTTGAATCAAGTTCTATGATTTTTTAACTTTAAAAATATTGAGAATACATAATTATTATATCAAAGTTTGGTTTAGACATTACGAGATACATACACTCAAAAAATCTAGACTAAAGGTCAAGCAAACGGAATTCATCATTAATATTCATGTGTAAGTATCGATTTGCAATTCGTTGAACCACGCAGATTTCAAGCTAGTTTTTGTGTTGAATTTGCTTATTATTTATTATTATTTTTATATTATATTATTGCTTTGTTATTGAATAAATTTCGGACTCGGGAAAAATCAACACTAATTGTTTTGCAGTTCAGTTGTTTAGCTATTTTTGGTTCTTACGGTAACGACACTACTTGCCACACCAAGTTGTCTTCTTCTAAAATCGATTAGCCCATGAAAAAGCAGAACTATACGGGATGGCATTATATGACATTGAAGATTGTAGAAAACAACTCGGTTATGCTTTCTACAATGCTTCATATGCTTCATATGCTTCATAGTATATTAAGAAAGTGTATGTCACCTCATTAACGACCGCATCAGCGATTCGCCTTCAGAGATTTGATATACAATGACCAGGTAGTGTTTTTAGTTATTAAAACATAATTATTGATTATGCATACCAACATGCAGAACTAAATTCCTTTATTGATTTTCTCAATTTCTGAATAGTGATTTTGGTAGTCCTTGGATACATAAAATAAACAAACACGCAATTGTAACATTTTTTTCTGTTTATTAGTCCCGAGTAATACGAGAAACGGCTGACCCGGTTCTCGCAGTACTTTTCTCGTACCAAATGAAAGACATTTAAAAGTTTAAGCCTGACTAGTTTTACTGAAGCGCGATATTTATTTAAAAAAAAAACCAATGATTGTAATAGTCCTTTAGGTAGTGTATGAAATAGTCAAAAAAATATTGTCGATATTATGCAGTTTTATATATTGATATACATACATAGGATAGAAGCTGGGGATAAATTTAGGTTAAGTATATATATCCAGCTTCATCGATGCTAAAAATATAACAATAAAACAAAATTAAAGACGACTTATGTTTACCATAGAAAGTGACCAAATATCCGTAAAATAATTGAAACAAATAATGTAAACCATGTCACGGACGTCAAATAATATGAATATTAAATTAGCCCGAACTTTTGGTAAACGAAAAATTCGTCATGAAACCATTGCATAGTAATAGAGTATTTTCTAATGCCCACCTGCTACCACCTTCAAATACCAAATATAAAAAACAAAAAAAAACCTCAAACGCCAAATATCTTAAGGTGTGTTTTAACAGTTGTAATTAACAGCCAGTACCTCCGTTAACCTTAACATCAGATGAGATTGTGGCCATAGCGCTAAACCTATAAAATACAAAAACAACTTATTTAACTACAGCACGCTGATTCAGTGGCCCGTGGCCTAAATAGTATACGATTAATAAAGCTAGGCGCGTTATGCAATTGTATGCGTATTATGACATACAACGCAATATAGCGATATCAAGCTCGCCTATGGAACACATCATTTATGAGATGGGTCATATTAATTCCCCGTTCCTGATTTCCAATGAAACAAATTATTATATATGTTGTTTTACTGTTATTTTTTTGCGCGTGACAAATGACGACGCGAAAAACATTTTATCGAGATACGATTTCACAAAGGCTTCCTGTTTACATAATTTACATATTGAAATTAATTAGTCTATAATAAATATGACTGATGATAAAAACTTCTTATATTGTAGCATTGAATTTACAAATAACATACCTATTGTTTACGTTTGACAGTTTTCATTATATTTAATAGATAAATATAGTATAATTAGAATAAGGATAACTCAATCTTAGTACAGTTAGACATGTCGTTTATACTAATGCCACAAGGAAACTGAATGTGTAGGAAAAAAGTATAGTATGATACCTTTTAACTGTGCAGAGACAGTTTCTTTAGAAACCTCTAACATTATATATTTTCAAAATCATAACCTATGTAGAAAACAAACAAAAATAATTAACACCAATTAGCGAGTTTTAGTCAGTGATAGCTTTAATAAATGTTTTAATGTATGACTTTAATAATTATCATTTTAATTTGGGGTTCTTAATGAGCCGACCAAACCCACACCGTGATTATTGCATAGACAGTAATTAAAACAGTTTATATGAACTGCACGGTTGGCCTAGTGATTAAAGCAGTTGCCTCGCTGCCACCGTCTTGCCGAAATGCCGTGAGTTCGAATTACGCACAAGACAATTATTAGTGTCATTATCGCTTGATATTGGCAATATTGCCTACATGAATAGATTTCATAATAATTGAAAAAAAAAATCTGGTTACAGATCCCGTCCATTCTGGTTAATTCTTTCTTCTTCATGCTATAATGCCCATATGGTGGTTGGGTCAGCTTTCCTTATTTTTCTCCTCTTTCGCTCTATCCTCAACATCAATGTCTTTAGAAAGTTGGCACACCCTCACGTCTTTTTGCACTACATCCTTCCACCCCGTCTTATGTCTTCCTCTGGACCTTCGACGTGCGAGAAGAATCAGCTGTGCTACATTTCTAAAATATTTTTTTTCTTAACATGACCATACTATCGCAGACTACTATCCTGCATCTTGTCGACGATGTCGCGTACTCCAAGGCTTCCTCGCACGTATTTGTTGCGGATTTTATTCAGCCTGGTTACGACACACATCCGCTTAATTGCTGAATATATACCAGCCTATTTCAAAACACGACGTACCCAAACTTATCATAATGGTAGACGTTACGCCAAGCATGTAAACGACGAGATCCAGTCTTACAATTAGCATTGTTTACCTATAAGTTACAACAACTCATAATAAATGACCAATTACGACTTAAATAAAATTATTTAAACGTAACGAATATTGTAAGACAATATGGTATCATAAACTACTAGATTACTTTAATTTAGTCAATATGCAAATTAGTAATTACCTACATATGCAGTTTAACTATTTAAATGCGAGCATTAATTACGACCGTTTAAAAGGCGATAAAGATACATAATTTAGTAGCTGCTTAGTAGTTGCTGAATAAACTAAATAGTTTAAAATAAATCGAATAGAACCATAAAAGAATATTATAGAAGTATCTAAAAACAAATTGTTCATGTTTATGTGTTTATTATATAATACAACAAATTATAAATTTATTTAGATAACTGTAAGACCGAAGTCTTAAGGACACTAAGTATTTGTGTCTAGAAATAATAAATAAGACACTTGAACTAAAAGTCGACTATTGACACTGATGAAACGCTGTCAAGTCATATATATAATTTTCCGGAGGTGTATTCGTGAAAGTATATAAAACTAGTACGCTTACATTTAAAATTTTAAGACTATCATGTTTCTTGGAATTTCCTCTGTTTTCTTGAATAGTTCTATGCTATAAAATAGTTATAGATATATAATCTTCTTTAAAATTATATAGATGAAATCGTCGTTCTGCCTTAATCTGGTTTGGCAGTGTTTTTCTAAGGTTTATATAGATTGTCTGTCGCTAATTGTTACGAATTCTACTGATGTATTTAGCAGACGACGCTTATCCAGAATATATTAAAAAAATAACGAAATAGATTCAGAATTAGGATATTGAAATACTACTTTTTTAATGCAGTAAAATATACATCAATAAATTCCCGATCTCGATTAACCCCATGTAAACTATATATACCATCGAAATTCAAAATTTTATTCAATATTTTCAGTTTTCGAAGACGTTTTTAGTCTCCAGATAACTACCACCCTAGTTGAAAATATGTATCCAAACCCTGTAGACCCTCCACTAGGCTTAGCGTGTCCACCATCTTGGGCCACTTAACACCAGGTGAGATTGTGGGCATAACGCTAAACATATAAACTATAAAAAAAAACAGTATCAATTATATTGTAACATATATATAAATAACAGTATACATTACCAATATATTAACTATATGAGGTAATGATAACGTTTGTTAAAAATGATTAATCTAAAATCGAATGTAATCGTTATTATATCAATCATATTAGATCCATAATTGTTTCGAGGAGCATGTTTTTTTTTAAATGTTATTCATGTACTTTATTTCATGATACGTGTATATTTCCGCGGAATTATTAAACGTCATTATCTTATTTAAATGCCTTGAAGAATTGCTCGTGTCACGTAGTTTTTCTGGTTTCAAATTAGTTATCACGATAGTTTCAAACCGTGCCGTAGTTAAGATAACTATTTCATAGATTATTCACGACTAGAGGTACGTGGGTAAACAGGATCAACACAAAAAAAATGGCGATATGTTAGTTTTAATTTCTTTTTATTTACTGCTTTTTACGAGGTACATTATTTTTATAATAACTTAGTAAAGTGGCAACCCTGTTCTGTATCAAGCTAGTAAGAAATCAAGCTAAAAATTTATTAATAGTTGAATATAAACTCACTGATCTCAAAAAGGCGAGAAATCAAAATAAAGTTATTCTAAAGTGTTTTTTGAGAGTTTACAGTACATTGCTGTTTAAGGAGGAGACCCATTCTCGGATCGCTCTCTCAGTTCGCCTAGGCCCATAGCCCAGATGTTTTCTACATTCGCTCGCGTGAAAAATAATAAAAATGTATGGGATGCTGTTCTTGTATAGAATATCTTAAAACTATAGTCCGTGATCAGAAAGCATGAAAATCATTAAATTTCACATACATTTGAAACACAACACACATATTTTTTTCACAGCTAATAGTAAAGACACCATGTTTTCAAATCGCTCCGATAACTTGATTTAGTTTCTGAGATAAGTCATCAGTATTCTTAACAAGTATGTCAGCCTCCAGAATCCATCCAAGAGATTAGAAATAGTCTTCGCACTGCTTCAGGTCAAGCTAACCTACCTGTTATAATATTTTTCAGACGTATAGCCAAATCACTCGGAGCTGGAGCTTTGCGCATGGACACGACGTCAATGTTTTCCGCGGCCGCTGCTGAGAGACTAAAATATAAAAAAGTTTACAGCACATTGTATTCAGATCTGCACTACGCGCCGCAACCTGAAGCACCCCATCTTGAAGCCAGTGTCTACATAAAGGAAATATAAAAATGGTAATAATGCCTCATATTATCTCATAGCAGTAACAAAAACATAATAAACATATATGTAATACAAACGAATGTCTTAGAAATAACGAGAATACTCGGCTTATAATATTTTTAAACCTTCTTATAATTATATTGCGGAAATAAAACTCTGCAAAACAAAACGAGTAAAATTAATTGAATTCAATTATGCATATGATGTTTTTTGTCATGTCCATAAAATTTACAAAATTTTAAGATCCTTATATAGATAATAATAAAATTATTTACTTATTAATGTTTTTATATTTATAGTGCGAAATGGTATAATGATATGAATAGTTTAAAGCAATGATAGCTTAGCTGATAACGTGTACGGACGCCGCATCAAGGGACGTGAGTTCGAATCCACCTATAATGAGCTTCAACTATCAGGGAAAGAAAACATCGAGATGAAACCATAGCATGGTGGTAGATAAGGCTTTTTTCTAATGCCCGCCTGGCTAGCTACCTTCCTAATTTTGAAAATCTGCCACCAAATACCGTGCTCGGTACATATAGGTCTGTTCCCGGTGTTGTACTTGAGAGCCAGTCCCTCCACTAAGCTTAGCGTGTCCAGCAAGGGCCACATGACATAACGCTAATCTTCAGCTATTTTTTTTTATAATGAGCAATTATGGCTCAGTGGTAGCGTATACAAATTTGGCATCGAACTGCGTAAGTTCGAATTCCTAGAATCGATCTAGATGCCTAGAATCCATAGCATGCTAATAGGTGTTTTCTAATACCCTGCTAAGGGGCTGCCCCACTTAAGTAGAAATATTGTTGTCAGATATATTTCATGAACAGTATTTTCCTATTATGAAAAGTGTTTTTCATCGGTCGTGTATTTCTATGAATATGTTATGTTCGATGTCGGAGGCGTGAGAATGATCTCAAGCCTCCATAAACAGGGGTTACTGTGGTGGGTATATTTTCTAAGGGTAGCCCTTCACCATAGCAGTAATGCACTATTCTCTGGCGTGCGTTGGCCACCAGTGTACGTCACAGTTTATTCGCTAAATCTATAATGAATAATCAAAAATTGTACATATAATTATATCCATATTATTAATATATTTTTTTTATATTTCAGGAACATGTACCTACCAGTGTAACGAACGTGTTAGAAAAAACTTTATTAGATATTTAGTAATGTATTTATGTAATTCATGATATATTGACACCTACGATTTTCATTTTTATTGCAACACTACAAAAATATCAATTTTATGTTGGTATATAGAAAAAAGAAATTATAAATATAAAACTCTTCGAATCAACATTCCTATCAGATTATAAGTACTCGAAACGTTGCTTAGAAGTTATAAAATAAGAACAATTTGTTCGATGGCACTCTAAAAACCATATAGATAAACTGTGATTGATTTAAATTAATTCAAATAACATTAGCATCATAATATTATAATTTGTGTGTCTGTATATAGCCTTTGTGCATACAAGCATAGGTCGTGATACGTAAACCTTTTTTACTTAAACTTCAAAGAAAATAGTAACGCTGACTGGATACTATATCATATTTTAAATTCAAAAATAAATTTGCTAAAATATCGAACAAACAAAATATAAAAAGGTTACATACACCTGAAAAACATTATAAGATTCTCCGAGAGAATAATAAGTTATTAATCTATTCGAAGTTAAATAAATCATATCCTTTGATTACTTTACTATTGAATAAAATACTTTATTCCTTTCTGGATTTTAGAGAGACATATATTCGCTCTATGTTCATTTCATTGATCGAAGTTTAAGTTAAAAATCTGCACCTATTCTTATCTACAATTGTATTAATTAAGAATTTAAGCGCCTGGGTAAAAATATTAGCAATAAATACAAAGTTATTAACGCTAAACCGTAGGGATTTGGAATGAAAAGAACCTTTTTTGTAGTTCCTTATATTAATTTATAATAATACTAAGTAAATACTTTTAAATGGCTACAAGTATGGCAATAACTATTTTTTATATATTTGGTAATGGAATCTATACATTGTTAATAATTTTGTTGTAAACTTTAGATAAGAGTATGATTTCAACAATTATTAGATATGTACTCACACAAACAATGTGATTTATATTATATCAATAAATATTAAATACTACGATGTATTTTTTTTTCTGCCGCATCACGGGGTACAAGGACGTAGGAGTCCAAAGAAAAAATACAAAAAGCATTAAAATTCGCCCTATATATTATTCAATTAAGATTCATCAATTTAAATTTAAATTTTCTCTTTTCTTATTGACACCGATATACTCCTCTTTGTTAACTTTCGTATCATTTGTTTTATGGTAGAGAACTCACTGAACCTTTTCTTATATGTACATATATCACAAAGGGTGACAAGTTTCTCTGAGATAATCATTTATTACGAGCTTATTCAATATGCAGTACACATTCTATAACTTCTTCATGCTCAGTATAATATGTTATCATTTTAGAAATATTTATATTAATACTTTCATCCTCGAAGCTTACGTAAATATACTCAACTTACTCCGGTCCCAAACCGTCACCTCAAGAAATCTAATAGTTTATTCATATCATTCAAATAACTCTAACACCTCTCGAATGCTTTCTAACGTTTATATAAACTCCTCTGGCACAAAGAACGGTCACCTAATGAAATATACGTTCTAAGATCGATTTCAGTTAATTAAATTGAATTTGTTTGACTTAGTATGTACTTATAATCGATTAAGTTAACATACGTGAAGTGAATTCGCGCATGTTTTTTAATATCATTATCATACTAATATTATAATAATAATTTGTTACGCTTTCACGCCTACACCGCTGAATCGATTGTAATGAATATTGGTACAAATTTAGATGAGACTTAGGAGACGGAGATATTTTTTTTATATTTCATTTGCAAAATCTTAAATGGAAATGGAGTAATTAGAAAGATAAACTTTGTGCGAAACTTTTTATTGCGTCATCCGAATTATTTGACAAAAACAATATCAACACTAGCGAAGATGCACGTAAAATGTAGTATGTTTTATAAAACTAATGCAAACTACCAAACAATAAGAAGTTGTTAGCAATAAAGGCAAGATAGCTATATATTCACCAACTACTGAGGATACAAATCACCAATCAGTATTCTAAGAAACCAGATGCTACGCTTGCAAAGATAAGCCCATCCCTCATCTGTGGTCTGATGGTTCCATGGAAAATAAAAAATAAGTTAGTTATTAAGTTAGTCTTAAGCGAGATCTGTAAGAGTATAACGTATTTATTTAAATAAAAATTATTTTAAACGCCTTCACGTCGCTCACAACTTGACTAGATTTTTGTAGTCAATTTAAATAAATAAATTTATAAATGTAGAAATCTAATAACGAGTGTGACCTCCTCTTGCCAAAATCAAAGCTTGAACCCTTATGGGCATACTTTTCACGATATTTCTAATAACGTTTTGAGGGATACATGTGCAATTCTCTTAATAAGTTAACTCAATAAGCCTTTTTAGTAATTGTTCTTGATGTTTTTTGGGAGCAAGTTACACTGATCTTACCCATCTCTTTAGAACATCCGGGATATCGTCAATTAGATTGCGGTTTGGACTTCGAGCTAGCTAATCTAAACAATACCTTCATGCATGTATGCTTCTCGTCGCTAGAAGGGTGAGGGTGAGCATTACCAGCTATAAAATAAAATCTTTTTCAAGAATCGTCAATGCGGGTAGTATATGCGGAATTAGTACTTTTATTATGTACCTGTGTGCATTGAATGTTCTATTTTCTATATATACTAACTCCGTACAATCTGTCAAATTAATTGTTGTCCGAAACACAACAGAAATTTCTCCATATAAAGTCATTATTTCTGCGAAACACACTTCCGCATAGCGTTTCCATGGTTTTTCTCTCTACACAAAGAGATTCTATTTTCATCAGAAAACAGTTCTCTGATCCAGTCCTCCAGAGTCCATGAAACACTTTCGAGCAAATTGAAATCGAGCAACACGATGCTCACGGAGTAATTCAGGGACTCAGGTCAGGCGGTAGCTGTTGATATTGATAGCCAAAGTCAGAAGGACCGTCTACAAGCTAACTTCAACTCCTTGTCTTCTTTAAGGCTCTTCTTTAAGTTCACACTTGACGCTTTACAATTACTCGAAGCCTTACTCATCAAAAAGCAGTTAACATATGGTTCCTTATTTTCTTCTCAAACCTAGTATTTTGACTGAGGCGGTCTCTTGATACCGTTGCCAAGTCCTCTGGACAGTTGAACGACTCATACGCAGCCGCTGAGACACCTAAGTTTGCGAACAACTTTCTTCAGGTAGGCCTATAATTTTACCAGCCTTTATCTCTTTAGCAGTCAGGTCAAAAAGTGGTATTTAGAGTTAAAAGAAACCTTAAATTGTTTAAATTTTAGGAAAATAACAAGGTAGTTCTAAAATTTTAATTATAAGCAAAATACAGTTTCAGCTATTCGCGCGGTTAATAAAGCAATTTTACAATAATCATTATTTTTCTTTAGTTTATTTAATATTTTAAGTTTTCACGTAAGCAATCACGCCAGAATGCTTCATATAACATGCCAATACATCGTCAAATTAATAAAACCTCTCTACTGTAATATTAAATTGTAAAAAATTCTAATGTGTCCTTTTTTTCAAAAGGGTTTATTTTAATGTAATGAATAAAATACATTCAGTTGTTTATATATATATATATATACATATATTCAAAGTGAATTATAGTTCACCGTAAAGTTAATATGAGAATGATCTACTTATATGATGTTTACAATAATATTATTGATTTTAGTTACATTCAACTATGATTGAGAATTAGGACCATGCTCAATAGTAAGTACCACATGAATTCGAACAGTCTTCCAAAATTGCATTATTTGTTATTGCAATTATAGTTCCAGCTTTGCTTATTTTTATATGTCATATACTGGAATATTTTAGGTAGTATATAGATAGATAAATATTATTCTTTCAAATAAGTTAAAGTTAGTTTTATTAAAACGATTTTTTCAATGAGACTTTAGTAGCATAAGGATAGTGTGTACGAACTCCGTTTAAAGGGACATGCGTTTGAATCCACCTACCATAACCTTTTTTTTTTTTCGTGGTGAAATGCATTAACGCATAGCCTCCCAGCCCTGGGGGACTGGGAAGGTTATGTGGGACTCACCCGGCGCTAGTCACCGGGAATACCCACTAAAACCCCACGGCCGTCTGTCGCCTTCCTGGGGCAACGCGGGGTCGTGCGTGCAATCACCGCGTCGCCCCGGCGATCGACCCGGCCTGATGGTAAGCCGGGCCTCGTCCGGGCAGCCTGGCGAGCTGCCCTTTCATACGGCCGGACTGGTGCAATGAGAGGTGGATCCCCCAACCCGCGCCTCGCAGTCCGGCTTAGGGTGGCGGAAGGGCACGAGCGTATCGGCCTCTCCTACCACCCGGACGTCTGTGTTGGAGAGGGTGCCCGCTGAGGTCAGCCTCGCGGGCCCTTCCCGCGGTCTCCTTCTGCGAGATAACTATCAGCACGATAACGAGCAGCACACTCTTGTTGTGGGCGTTAAGGCCGTCCACCCATCACGGTGCCCCGTAAGCGGCCATGCTGCGGATGACCCCCGCGTATAGCTGGCGGCACTTCGCACCGGGTCCTCCCGTGTTCGGAAGGAGCCGGGCGAGCGCCGCCGCTGCACCAATAATACGTGACCTGAGCTCCTTAAAATGGCGCTCAAATTGCCACCGCCCGTCCAGGATGAGGCCCAAATATTTCATATGGGCCCCAACCCGGACTCTCACCCCATCTATATGGATGCTGGCCCCCGGTGGTAGCCCCCAACGAGGTCCATGCATCAGCAGGGCCTTTGTCTTCTCTAGGGCCACCCCGAAGCCCAGCGCTCTAATACGCCTGACCACTGAGGTGACACCATCAGTGGCCAGACGCTCCACCTCCCACCACGCCCTACCCTGGGTTACGACTAGAGTGTTATCCGCATAGCAAATTAGGCGCACTACAGAAGGGAGTGCGCCACGGAGCACCCAGTCGTAGCCCTTGTTCCACAGGAGTGGTCCAAGGACAGACCCCTGCGGAACCCCACACTTCGTTGGGCGCTGAACCATGACGCCCCGACTGTCCACATAGGCAACTCTCCGGTCTCGAAGATAGTCCTCCAACAGCCTCCGCAGGTACAGGGGCATTCGGAAATACCGCAGTGCCGACCGTATAACAGCGTGCGGCAGGCTGTTGAAGGCGTTAGCGATGTCAAGGGACACCGCCAACAGCCTATCTCCGCGAGAAGTCGCCTCTGTGGACCACTTCTTCAATCTCATCAGGGCGTCAATGGTCGAGCGCCCTACCCGGAAGCTGAACTGTCCGTCGGCAAAGTTTGGTCCATCTCTACCGATGTGCTGAACGACTCGGGGTGCTATGATCCGTTCCAATAGCTTTCCCGCATCGTCCAGCAGCACCAAAGGCCGATAGGTGGACGGCCAGTCCGGAAAACGGCCCTGTTAATATATTCAATGGAGCCGTCCCTCTTTCCACGGTTTTGGGAACCGTCCGACCTTGAAACAACGGTCAAACAGTTCCCGTAGAGCACTTCCCATTTGGCCCAGCGCCAACACTAGCAGGCGACCCGGGACCTCATCAGGGCCGGGTGCTCTTGATCTGGAGCGCAGGCGTTCCACCGCCATCTTCATCTCCTCATCGGTGACGAGGGGAGAGATGGCGGGTTCCTGCGAGCCGGCTCTGCATGGAAGAGACATATCTGGAGGGAGGGACTCTTGAGGGTCGCAGGGGAATAAAGCACTCACGACCCTTTCCAGAGCCTCCGGTTGGAGGGACTTCATAATAGGGGGCGCCTGGCTCCGGAACTTGTTCCTGGCCATAATGTATGGGCGTCCTCACGGGTTCCTGTCCACCGCCCGGAGGAGTTCCACCCAAACATCGTCTTTAGCCCGGGCTACTTGCAGGGACACTTTACAGTCCCTGTAGGCACCATAGCGCCGAGCCTCTTCTGTGGGGTCCCGGACTCGCCTGCGTCTATAGTGGCCGTACAACCGGTGTGCCGCGGAGCAAGTCGCTCGGAGCTCGGCTAGCACCTGCGACCACCACGACACAGCCCGTTTCTGTGGGTGGTTCTTGCTCCGCGGCATAGACGCGTCACACACCTCCACCATCGCAGCTCGAAAGCGGAAGGCGG
Source organism: Actias luna (assembly GCA_039707435.1). Taxonomy (NCBI): domain Eukaryota; kingdom Metazoa; phylum Arthropoda; class Insecta; order Lepidoptera; family Saturniidae; genus Actias; species Actias luna. The sequence continues at coordinate 5,466,658 of JAZHAC010000002.1, read as the reverse complement.
ACGCGTCAACGTCGTAATCAAGAGACGGCCATCGCCAGCTTTGGCTCCGCTGCAATCGCAGCAACAATATTCCACTGCGCTGCCGACTGGACATACAAGTCCTGTGTGGCGGCGCAGTGGTTAAAGTTCGCCTGAAGGTAACTACCGTGGCCGCAATCCATTAATGGTTCATGGCAGTTACCTCCAGGATGGAACTCCTCAATCTTTCTGGCGGCTTTGGAGTCCTCATACTCTTAATGGGGGGTGGTCAACAATTTCGCTCACCATCATATGCGCTGCGGGTCGGCCCGCGTCAGCACACACCCTGCACAACATTTTGTTGACGTTGCAGTAGGCTGACGGATGTCCCTCCTCACCACAACGGTAGCACAAGATACCTATATCTGTAGTAGAAGGGCACTGCGGCCGGGTGTGACCCAAGCTCATACACTTATAGCAGCGTATGGGCTTTTCCTCCAAAAGCACGACGGGGGCCGAGCTCCATCCTACTAGCAGGTGGCAGGCTTCAACTAGAGTTTTGGCCGCAGCAATTGGAAGGGACAGGTGCACAGAAAATGTGCCCTTCCTGCATGGGTGGAGTTTCCCAGCCCTTATTTGGGCCAGGTCACATCCACCTTTCTCCGCTGCGGCTAACACCATCTCCTCTCTTTCCACCGATTCGTCAAGGCCAGCCACCCTGATATCAGCCTTTTTGGTTGGCCTCACCACAGAGGCGACGCCTACTAACGCTGATTTTATCAGACTCGCCATCTTGTCCGCTTGCTCTGCACTTTCCAGACCGGGAATTTCAACGATCCTGGACCCGGTGGCAGTTTCGCGGACAGAGAGTCTGAATATACCTACGTCTGCCAAAGCAAAGGTCCCTCTGGCCTTCGCAATAATATCCTTATAAGTTACTCCCTTCTCTACAGCCTCCGGGAGCAAAGTCAGCACCACTGCTGCCGAGTGCGGAGAAGAGAGCTTCTTCGGCTTTTGCCTTGATGGTATTGGCACCGCAGCCTGGGACACCTTTTTTTCTTAGGGCGACGCGCCACAGTGGACCAAGTCTCCTCTAAGCGTTCCGCCTGCGTTGGTGGAAGTGGGAGCCAATCTGCATTCAGAGGTGGCGGGGCAGTGGTAGTTACTGCCCTCAGCGTTGGCGGAGCTGACAGAGAGGCTGCCGCCTTTTTACGGTCGGCCGCCAGTGGTGGCCGAATGACCTTCTCAGGCAAGAGACGGTTCTGAACGCTCTCCCAGCGTGCTTCCATCTTCTGGTCAAAAGACATGATGGACCGCTCCATCCTGTCAACGGCCTCGTCAAGTGCCTCCTGCCACTGAGGCACCTTGGAGTCCTCCACTGCAGGTGTCAGAATGGGCAGAGGCACGGGCAAAGGCACGGCTTTCTTGCGGTCGTTTGATTTCCATCGCAACGCCTTCACCAACTCCTTGAGGTCATCCACCTGCTGGAGAAGGAGCTTCGAGTCTCGTCGGAGATGGATAATCTCCTCTGGCTCGCTCCTCAGGAGGAGGACATTCACAACCTCTTTCAGGCCATTAGCGGCCTCCTTTAAGACCTTGCCAAAAGGCTCTTGTAGGAGTCCGGGGCTGGTTGCAACATCTACAATTTTGCCGACCCGATCACCCACCAAGCTCTTTATACCTTTGGCACTGAACACCTCAAGGTCCGTTAGGCTGCTGATCTGCTCCATGTCCACCGACATCTCCGTCTCTTTCAGGTGTACATTTTTAGGGAGCGTTATGTCATTCCCGACAATACTCCCTTCGCTTGCATCCCCTTTGCTCGTGTCAGATCGGCGAAAGGAGCTGGGACAGCTGTGGTCACGTGGCCTGCCTCTCTTCGCCACTGATTTGCTCCTTCTGATCTCCGGCGTTTTCTCCTGTTCTTCTCCTTGCCTTTTTTAGGCGCACGAAGGAAAATTTCATTAATCTCCACGTAAGCTTCGGGTTGTCCCTCTACGTTTAGAGACAAGTCAGTCTCCTCTCCAGTTCTTTTTTAGTTTGGTCCTTTTCAGTACATTTTTTTTAATTATTTCTGCTCATAAATAGTCCCACGAGTATGGGGGAAAGATGGTGCACCCAAGCAGTGCCCCCTGTACCTGGGTAAGCCTAGCGTAACCCGACAGAGAGTCGGCCGGTTCTCTAACGGGGGTCGCTCTCGTGACTGGTCTCCCACCAGCCACACATTCCCTCGCGGTGCGCCACCACTTGGGATTGGAGTAATTTTTTATAGAGGGTTTCTTCCTTTTGGGCCGGGCGGTGAAGCCGAGCCCGCCGGTCCCGTCAGAGCCGTGAGACATGACCACGGCACTCTGACGGGATTACGGCTTGACGGCACTGATGGAGCAAAAGACCCCACCCGCGCGCTTGACGATAGGGTGGGGTGAGTGTACGTCGGGCCCGTCCGTGCCTCGTCTACCGCCTCTGATAGACAGAGGGATGCAGGTGTCCAGCAACAAAATCCCCCATAAAAATCCCCCCCGTGTCAGGATATTCGCCGCCGGCTAGCTTGGCCGACGCCCAGGGTGCACCACATGGAGATTTCCTGACATCGCACCCCACCTACCATAAGCTTGAGCTCTCGGAGAACTAAAACACTGTGAGGAAACAATAGCATGATGTTAGGGCTCTTTCTAATGGCTGCCTGGCTAACAACTAACCTCAAGTTGAATATCTGCCGCTAATACCAATAGGTGCGTTCCGACAGTTGCACTTAAGAACCAGTCCCTCCACAGGTTCAGCATGCCTACCAAATCAGGCCGTAACTGTACTCGTTACTTAAGATCGGGTAAGATTATGGCTATAACGCTAAACTTTAACTATAAAATGAAAAGCGTAGCGTTCTTCAGTGACGGTTTCTGCTGATTTGAGTAACTCATAACATAGCACGCCCTTTTCATCCCACCGAATACAAAGCAATATTTTTTCCCAAAACCATTACCTTTTGGTGTTGATGTCGTTGGTTGTCCTGGATTTACTCAATGTTTTTGAAGTATACGATTGTCATAATAAATTAACTTTTCGTCATCTGTTACAAGTTTCCACAAACATTTTTTTTGTTTGCTGTGAAAGTAACGACAGATAGGTGTCAACTCGCCTTTCTCGTTTTTCGGGAATTCATTCGAGAGCAGCAACAGATTACATCCACTGTACTTACCTACAAGTCAGGTACAATAGATCGGCATTTAGTTCACAGTGAATCACGTGGTTACACAGTAGATTTTTAACATTATGTATAAAATTCAATGTACTTTTTGTCAATATATTATTTTTAAACTTATAATCCATAACAACACATTATAAACGCAATGTAGACCTTTCATTACTAATAGAAAACGTACAATTTCTATAGAAAATAGAAACTATCATACACAATAGTCCAAAAATGCTCTAAAAGTTGCTCCATATAAAAATTAAAATTTAATATCCTCTTCATATATTATTTCACTGGTCTCATTTAAAAGTCGTGAATGAAACCAATACTAGCAACAGATCACGTTGAGTGCTGAGGTTTCTAGTGTATTATAATATATTCATATTTTTTTGTATCGGGAATACTATTATGACTTCAACTCATTTATCAAGCAGCTCACAGTAAAGACAGGAGCAGTCTGCCAATAATTATGGTAAAAATAATTATCCTCAAATAAATTTAATTTCAATGTTTTTCGTATTATTAATAGGAGTCATGACTACTTTGTAAGCACTACCAATGAATTAAACACTATCATAAATTGCTACTAGCTTACCAGAGCTTCTTAACATCTATTTACCTTTCAACATAGTTTCATGTTCTTGTAGGGACCTCAAATAAGCGTCAGCGTGATTTTATTTCTTGTTTTTATCAGAATACCTCCTCAGTACCGTTAAATAAATATATGATAGTTCGATGTTTTTTCTCACATTCATTCTATTTTTGATACTTTATAATACTTCTTCCAGTGGTAGGATTGCCTATTTTTCAAGGCTTTTGTAGGCAAGCTATTTTTTAAAAGAAAACATTACAAATATACCTATACAATAAAATACAGTATTTATGAAGTTAGAAACATTTACAAGCTGGTACCAATACGGTACATAGTGACACATAGTCCAATGTATACGCAGGTGATGTGAATCACTATGGCCTTGACCGTCATTTTAGATTTAAGTCACGCTATATGGTATATTACAGTTTACTGACAGATGAATTATATACCTAAATAATATTAGTTAAGCCTTTTAATGGTAATAAAATATTGATGTATTGATACTGTAACGAACCCCTCTTGTCGTTAGCTTATATTATTTCTAGTTTATTGTTTGCATAATAATAGATAGAAAATAATGAATATTAAGGATATCAAGAGAGTTTCAGCTTGTTACCTATGGCAATGATATCTAATAATTAGGACCTATATCTACGTTGTGAATCAAAGACAGTTGTAGTAAACAAATTCTTTTAATCTGGAACTCAGAAAACATATCAACCGAAGTTAGTAACATTAGAACTTAATTGAACAATTGGCAATAATATTAAGTCAATTATAAGAAAATCATATTAAACTAAGATTATAGTATTATTAATTATGACTTGCAATTATAACTAGAAGCAATATAAGTCATACATGAAAGTTGTTCAAAGGTTTTGTTTTTTATATAAAAAATGAGGCCCCAGCCGTCCTATTACCCTCCTTTTTAAGTAAGCACTATATATTTTTTTAGAATTTAATATAGTGAAATCTAACAATCAGCATCATTGGCAAAGCCAAATCAGGGTGAAAGTATGAGGCAGCATATAGGGAGTTCTGTAACCAGTACCTTAATAAGAATGACTCTTATGGCATTAATAGAAGACACACAGGTCGACTATAGCCTTCAGCAAGATAAATCTAATGAGTAGTAATTAGCAAACACTGTAATAGTATAGCTATAGCCCTTCAAAGTAGTAACAAAGCCCCGAGGAGACAAAGTCAGTCAAGGAGTAGTATGAAACTCACTTTAATCCAAACCTCCCCGCACAGTATACAGTAATAAGGAAGCTACAGACCGTAGGATATAGGTGGAGGGGACAAAGTCACAGCTTCGAATCTTTGGTCATTGTTCCTAAGACTGAATGGATCAACGGACATGGATGTATAGAAGATTAGTTACGCCCTAACAAGTATTATAGTTAGAAAAGAATATCTGCCTATACATAGTAAAACTAAAACACGCCTCAGATTATATATTACTGGCTTTTAAATGGTAGGCAGAACCAATAAATTATTATCAATATCGCACTGGTTCCTGAAGGAAGGTGGATAAGTTTTCGGAAATTATATGTGTTGAACCAAATCAACACTGAATTGTTGTACTATAAAATAGTATTTTAATAAATTTAGATAACCAGATGAACTTCTGCTTGGTTCCAATCAATATTACTTTAATGTAATAACAGATACCGAAATAGAATAATTCATTACCGGCTAGTTATATATGAACCAAGCAAGCTTGTAAAGTAAACTGACATTGACTCTATTGAACTCACATAAAAAATGGGTTTGATGCTGACTGTTTAGGTATAATAAGGATTATTTGATCCTTTTTACAAAGCCAAGTATAACCCTGGAACAATCATGCACAATACCAATGTATGATGGCGTTGTATATTGTTGTATTATGAATTATAGCTGGTATCGATCATAGACCCTACCTATCCTACCAATGTATAAGTGACATTATTATGTTGTATATAAAGCGGATTATGAACAATGAAATAGCTCTTTGGGAAAAATTGGTTTCACGTGTAAATTTAACTTCAAATCGGTTGATGTATGTTTGATAGTCTTCTATGCAAACATTTTGTAAAATTTGTTTTGTAATTTTACAATGTTTAATGCTGTCTATGTTTTTTTTTTGTATAAGGATATCAAGTTGTACAAGTGTTCAATTCTGCAGCAATATTACCTTGAATTTTTATTTAGTATTTCCAGAATTCGAATGACATGTTAATATTTCATATTAATACAGCTGCCTTTTTGTTTAAGTTTAATGTACATAGATACAAGTGCCTCTTTGTTTAAAATATTACTTGTAACTATAATTGTATTATTTCTTTTAGGTATTCCGACCACACTCCATCTTCTGTATAATGTTAATAATAGTTGTATATCTTGTTAAGTTTCCATTCAAATACACATTTTCCATAGCCGTTCTTAAGAATTTATTATATCATAATGTACACATGTGTATCTTTTACATAATATACCTATAGATATTACTATACTTTTGTGTTAACGTATAAATTAAAAGTTTGATAAAAAATCAATAAATACCATGTTTGTAAAACATACAGAAACACGAAATCAATTAAAAAAGTAAGAACTACGATAAAAAAGAACGAAAAGCACTTTTTATAAGGTGCTTGCAAGGTTTGTTACCCAATATTTTATTTCTGTTCTTGATGCAGACGGTCAAATGCAAATTGTACGTAAATATTATATTAAGTAAACACAAAATACGAACCATTTCGATTTTACTTATATATTTATTTTATTTTTTCTCATCTGATGTTAAAGTGACGATATGGTGACGGTGGACCCGCTAAGCCTAGTGGAGGAACTGGCTCCCAAGCACAGCTGCCGGAACACATGTATAGGTATTTGGCGGCAGATTTTCAATTTGAGAGTGGTAGCTAGCCAGTTGGGAACTAGAAAAAAGTCTACCACTATGCTATGGTTTCCTCACGATGTTTTCTTCAACGAAAGCTCAGACTCATTGTAGGTGGATTCGAACTTACGTTCCTTGACACGGCGTCCGTACACACTACCAACTGAGCTATTATCGCTTCATGTATTTACATATATTGACCATAAATAAAACAAAGTTACAATAAAATTGTAATATATTTTCTAATAAAATTCTTCATACTGTAGATATACTTGATTATATTGATAATTATATAAAAATAAAATTTTGATTTTGAATAACTTTTAAACCAATAGGCATAACGAAAAATCGTTAGAAACCTCTTTGATTGATGAAGGCGTTACTTTACGGAAATCCATAACGAAATTTTAAAGTGTATATTACTTTGCACTTCCGCTTAAAATTGATTGGCCGCTGACGGTTGTCTCGACGTTGGTGGACGGTTGGAACAAATGTGGGTACGTGGCTCACTCGATATATATATACATTTATTATATACTAGTGGTAGCCCAGTGGTGGAAATTCGACCATAATTAATTTAAATTATAAATTTATACATTATTGAGATTCTGTTGACAAAGACTCGTATTAATATATAGGCTTATGTTTGACTTCAGTAAAAACATAAAATATTAATTATAATCTATTCTCCGTTTGACCACAGATTTTAACAATAAACAAAAGAGTATGTATGCGTGCGTGTGTAAATGGTAGTGTGTATAATGCTTTTTTATTGGTTTAATGTATTTTTATGCATAATAATAAAAAAAAAATTCATACTGCTGCGTCCGCGCAATTTTCGAGAAAAGGGGTACAAAATTTTTGCTTCACATATTAATATATAGATATTATAAAGCGGAAAAGTTTGTTTGTTTAAGAGCAAAGCATTATTAATATATGAAATAAAAAAACTACAACGAAAAAAAATGCTTTCCTACTTAGAGTTACATTAATGTAATTTAATGAGCGATATATTTCTCTCTAAAATTTATTAAATAAAAGTTAACAATAACATATACCTATATTTTCTGGTTTACTTACAGTAACTACTTTTCTGATATACAATTTCGTTTCAAATAACACTTGATGTTTTGTCAAAATAATAATAATCCTTACTTATATGAATTTATTAATAATTTCGAGGATTTACTTTAGACCAAATTTTGACTTTATTGAAAATACATATAAAGTTTTAGTTCAAGCAAAATGATCCTTATGTTATCATATGGCTAACAATCTAATTTAGGTTTCATGAAATTTAAATAACACTAGGCATATTGTCGCGGATGGTTCAAATTAATCTTGTAATTAGTAGGGTTGCATTTGTCCTAAAAGTACTACATACCAACCTGTATCTATCAAATATTTAGAAAAAGGTGACTAGATGGTTATCCTGCAATTTTCGGTAATTAAAACCGTTCTAAATTCTAAACCAATTAAATTCTAGACCAGTATCATTTGCTGGCTAAAATTGTGTAGCTGTGTAAATTTCTCATTTTATAAAATGTAGCTACAAATTCAAAATTCAAATACAATAAAAATTCAAAGCCTTATATTTTTAGTTATATTAGCAAAAAATGAACTTAGAAAATTGCATCAAAATAAATCTCAAAATTCATTTACTACACATTTTTAACATTTATCTTCTAAAATGTGACATCCCAATTATAATTTATTGAAATATTTTACAAATTTCGTACAATACAGTATAATATGTCACATAGAAATTACTTATTTGTGATACATGATAAGTACTCTTATAACATTATTTATGAAAAATCCAGAATCCATTTGATTAGCGCACACTTTACAGCGGTCAAAATTAAAAAGCGATATATGGGCATTATTTTTAGGCCTGGCATATGAATTCTTACGAATGAAAGTTATTAAAGTAGACAACTTCACGAAGATAAATATCGCCTCTAAAAGGATGTTGTGTGAACATATATGTTACAAAATAATAGTAAGAAATGAATACTGGACTCGAATTATCTTGTAGGATAAGTTATCAGGTATATTGATAAAGATATTGATTAGAGACTGGGGAAGTATGCTACTCAGAGTAGTAATTCCATGCAGATGAAGTCGTGAGCACCAGATAATATATCTATTAACTGCTCAACTAATTATGATCAAATTTTGTACACACATATTTAATACAGAAAAAGACACTGGTCACTTTTTATTAAGAAAAGAAGTACTTAAATAATTTATATATACATATAAGAGACATGCAAAGCTGCGTATTTGTATTGGTTTAGGATCTCAATAATGTTACGTAAACTTAGTTTTTTTTTTTTTTCAAACGTTACGTGTATAATCACACACACAGAATGTAGGGATTCAGTACTCAGTACACAGTTAATAATATATTATTATCTCCTTATTTCGCCAATATCAAGCATATACAAATAATATTTTTCGTTTAGTTGCACTTGACGAGTTTTAGCGTTATTAATTATAACTAAATTGGGAATAAAAATTGGCATTGTTAGTACGAATAAGATATACTTTATTTCATTTCTCTAAATACAAGGTCACTAAACAGTAGAAAATTCACAAAGGACTGACGCACAGAAAATGGGAAAACCGAACCACAGCGATCGCTCACGAAGTTTTACGAATGCTCGGTGGTGGAAGCCACGACTGATGCCGTCGACTAATGGCGATACACCAGCGCAGGGGTTCTTAAGTGACGTAGAGATACAAACCATATATATATGTTGCCGGCAGGCCGATACTTTACTCAAACGTCGAGATCGTTACTAGGATCGATAGTAATCTGGTACGCAAACTCTTCTACGCCGTACTACTATATACTATATACTATATACTATATACTATATACTATATACTATATACTATATACTATATACTATATACTATATACTATATACTATATACTATATATATAATATACTAATATACTAAATAATTACTAAGATAAAATATATAAACTATTCGGTGTCTACTAAATTACCGTTTAAACAAATTTCAGATTCCTTCTTGATTGTCATTTGTACAGCTTGAACCTACGATCACGAGCTATGAGGCAACCTACTTACTCGATACAAAGGCTCAATGCAGGGGACAAAGATCTCGTTCTTACGTTCCTTAGAAGGTAAATACATTTTCTATTTATAGACCACTAGTTGGTGCTCTAGATTTAGCTCTAGTTTTCTTGACAACCACACCTGATTGTAAAATTTTCTCTTAGTAAGCGACGAAATTGTAAAACGAATATGCTTGTCAATCTTCAACTAAGCAGTGCCTCTAACCAAGTCCCCTTTGTCTACAATCGTTAGCGTAAAGAGACAAGAAAAAATTGATGAGATGGCATTCTAATCACTTAATCGACAACATATCTCTACACTAAATATATAAATACGATAAGCATTATGGAGATACTAGGTCTAAAGTGTAACTGCCGGAACATACCTACCTATAAGTACCATACCTACAAGTTTGAAAGCTGTCCCTGATCTCGAGCGACTAAGGAGTTTCAAATGTCGCCATGATGCGTATTAGTGGGTAGTATTGGAACATTATCACCTATAAATAAAATAAAAAAGGGTTGGTAGCTAACCAGGGAAGCATTCAAATGCAATGAATTCATCATGATGTTTTTCTTCACCTAAAGCTTCATTGCAGGGATTCGAACTCGCGTCCATTGTCGCAGCATTTCTACCACTACCAACATCGCTTCAATATGATTATATTCATTATCTTCACTTAGATTCTTCTTCCGCGATGCACCAATGAACTTAGCAGTAGACTTACTGGAAACACCTGAGTCACGATGTATGGAGTTAGAGGATTACGCGGTCGCTACCCTCGATGAAGAAATCTCCGTAGCTGCTGTTGACGAAAACGGTGACATTTTGGGGCTCATGATTAATGGTATCGTAAGACGAGAGGTATGTTAATGCATCTTCCAATATTAGGTACGATTTATTACCTCCTGCCAGAAACATTAAACAATTTTAGAATCAGTCCTTGGTCTCTGGTAAGAAGGGGGAAAGTCGGGTTCTTCGTTAGGTAGTTTTTGTGGGTATTTCTAATGTTTCGCACCAGGTAAGTTCTACATGTATTTCTAGTGCATACCCGGCACTTTGTGGGATAATATACGTGTATCATCTCCTGACGTAACCAAAAAAATAGTACGGTTTATAATCAAGTAATGATAATACTATACTAACATATACTCATAAATAATGGTTTATGGTCTATATCAAGCAATTCGCGCCATTAGTAAAACAATTTTACAATAATCCTTCTTTTTCTTTTGTTAATTTAATATTTAAATTTGGAACATAAGGAATCATGCCAGGATGCTTATAGCAACATGCTAATACATCGTCAAATCAATGAAAACTCTTTCTTATAATATTCAATTAAGTACAGAAAAAAATCTTAACTGACCGGTTTTTTTTTTTTTTGCATAACAGTTTATATATAAAGAGTGTAGTTCAAAAGCTTGCAGACCGACAAACCAGCGACGACCGCCGTAGTATTGCCATCTTATGTGTCGGTAGTTCACCCTTGCTTTAAGATTGTGCTTATGATCAAGTACACTGCCGTCCTCCTTACAAACTCTCATTCTATTTAATAATAGATTTTCGATTAAGAAGCTCACAAATATACGACGGAAATGTGTAATTTTATTAAAAATCTAGAAGAACCGGCAAACAGACGTTGCCGTGGACGGCTCTTACTAAATCAATATTTAGGCATTCAGGAAGACTAAAAATTAAAGATCACATGTTTTATTATATAGGAAATCCAAAAATAATTTGTGTGAATTATAAAACAAAATTCGACTTCAACAACAGCGACACTTATCTAATTCAACTATTGCTTGGTCACTCAGTGAAGTTGGAACCGAAACTGACTGCCAAAGGTGCGTCAGACGTATTCGAATATCGTCACTTGGGGAGGTTTCCAGACAATTAAAATAAAAGCTTTTATACGATTACAAATAACCATTGTGTTATATCTAATTTTTAATATAAAATTATATTTATTCCAACTTTTCATTAGATTTCTTCGCTTCCTTAACATAAAAAGTAAATACTGTCGTTAGTCATTTTAAGTACATTAGTAATACATGACCAGAACGCAGGCCGTGGTATTTCACTCCTTAGTATTGCAGGTAAACTCTTTTGCAAATAAAGAATCGCTAAAGAACTGCTATATACATAGCCTTTGATGATCTTAATAAGGCATTAGATTCCGTCAGTAAGAAGGAATTAATGACCATCTAATCCATCCTATCCTATCCTATAAACATCCACTCCTATTGAGATGCGTAGGGGTGTTTGTTAGGGTTGTTGAGGGTCGTATTTTGCAATACGAATCAGAGCTTACATATGCACACACAACTAAATTGTTAATTGTACCACATGTCACTTCTAAAGAGTATTCGCAAGCGCCAAGCCATACTTGTGGACAGGCTGTTGTTTGCTGAAGATGCGCCGAAACTCCAATAATAATGCTAAATGTTGCGCTACTAGTGGTTATAGTTTCTTTTATATTGCTTCAAAGCATCTAATATGTTTGGATGTTCGTGCAAGAATATGGGACAACAAACAACTGTTTATTAAAACTAAAGTTATAGTTTATTTGTTAATTCAGTTATCCGATGCTTTCGGTTACGGTTATAAATTTCCATAACTCCTCTAGTATACAATAAACTATTCGTGCCTTAGTTTATAAAAACAAATTATTTGGGAGTCTTTGGGGACTGCCGATAGAAGTGAAAATTGACTAACAATGAGGTAACGCACGGAGATGTCTATGTACATATATATACAGCATACAATTATACATATAGCTCATAGGAAGCATGAGGTGACGATGACGCGAGTTCCATGAATTTTGTTCACCCAAAAAGTGCTCAATGCGCCTAAAGAAGTTTTCACTTCTATAACTTACTACCCAAACGCTTGTAAGTTTCTTGTAAAATATCTTCAATAAAGAATTTGTTAGTAATTTTCACCTATTCAATACACTAACTAGTTTATAAGTAAAGATTCCAAGGTTAAAGAAAAGGTTTTTTTTAGGGTAATCTTATATGTATTCTTTTATTTATAGGAAGTAGACTACACAGATAAATCAGCAAAATATCTGAACATGAAATACAGGCGTATAGTACGAGTTCTAGACCACTTAGAACGCGAAGCAAGAATCTGGGATAGGCTGCCTAAAAGTTGCCACAGCGTAGTGGAAATTAGGCTAGCATCCACTCATAGCGCTTGGAGAGGCAAAGGACTTATGAAAGTGCTTTGTGAAGAATCAGAGTGAGTGTCTTTTATATAACAGTAATATAGTAACTTTCTAATTGAGAGCTAAGAAGTTGAATACCCTTGATGGAACATTAGGTACTCTTGAAACCCTTTTTCTTGAATGAACAGATAATAAAAATTAGTGTCCGACCGCAGGTTCGATTTCGGTTTTGGTTGGTTTCGGTTAAAAAATCTAGTTTCGTTAACAGAATCGGTTTCAGACAAAATCCGGCAGAATCTTCGGGTTTTTATAACGCGGGAAACGGGATTTAGTTTTAAAACATGTCTTCAGTATTCTAAATGAGATTTTTATTTTAATTGCATTTTACCCAGAGGCTTTACTCAGCTTACTGATTGATATATGACACTCGACTAGTGCGAATTAGTCATACTTATTTACTAACGCCACCACGATGTCTCTAAATGTCCCACTTACTTGCCAGGAGATTGGAAATCGCTTTCGCATTGCATTAGGTCAAGTTAATTTATTAATTTGATTATATTTTTTCAGACGTTTAGCCAAAGCACTTGGAGCTGGAGCAGTGTACATGAACACGACGTCTATATTTTCCGCGGCCGCAGCTGAGAAGTTAAATTATAAAAATGTTTACAGCACATTGTATTCAGATCTGCACTACGCGCCGCAACCGAAACCGCCACATCTTAAAGCCAATGTCTACTTAAAGGAAATATAAAAAAGGTAATAATATCATGTACTATATGATAGCAGCAACAAAAATATAATGAGCATTTTCAAATTCTTAATGTCTTAGAAACAACGAGAATGCTCGAGTGTTAATAAACCTTCTTATAATTTTGATGCAAAAATAGAACTCCGCGAAACAAAACTATCAAAATTAATGTAATAAAACTATTAATATGATTCCTATTGTTAAGGAGCTAAAAGGAGATATTATAACCGTGTATTAGAAACTATACTAAACTAATATTCAAAAATAAAATAAACACGTCATCATATACTAATAAGAAAAGCTTTATTCTCTTATTTTTCTAAATAGACTGTTCAGTAGTTGTAATAATGTTCGTCCCATGGAACAGGCGAAGGAATAAATCCATACTACCAATTCTGAAGATAGACTTTTTACATATCAAAAAAGGTTGCTATCAGAAGTTTAACCGCCACAAATTTACTTAAAAACATACATACATAATAAAAAGTATTTACATATAAATATATTTATGTTTTATAGTTCAATGGTACTGTCTACGGATATGGCATGAATCAGCATAAATTCGAATTTCTAGAATGAGACTGAGCTTTCGATGAAGAAAAGACCATTTCCAAGCCACAGCTACCCCACTTAAGTTGAAAATATGGGTTCCGGGAGCAGTATTTTTCCGACTATGTATAGCGTGTTACCATCTTGGGTTACATCGTCACAAAGGCCAAACGTAAAGCAACAAAACAAAAATACTTGATAATGAAATTAAATTATATTCATATTTTCAATAAAACTTTATTTTGTTTCAGGAACATTTATGTGCGCCAGTGTAACGAACCCGTTAGAAAAACTGTATTGGATATTTAGTAAAACGTAGTAAATATAAATATGTGGAAACTAATCAAAGTAGATATTATGAATACACAAACCAAATGTTTTGCATATATGCATTGTGGAGTAAAGTCATACACTTTAGATTCTAATTTAAAGTTTGAAAATGTTAACCTAAATTATTAACATATTGTATAATAGGTTAAGGCATTAATTAATTAATAAGAGAGTCTGCGTAAAGATTAATTCAGATCAACTGTCTCGAACAAATTGGTCTCGAATATGTGTAAGTATTCTAAATTATTAAGATCAAGATATGACAAAAGTATATATTTTGCTTTTTAGTGTCATCGGCCAAAAAATAATTACACTCGACACTCCAAACAGAATTTAAGTATCAAAAACATTGTTCAGAAGTTATAAAACTGTCAAAAAATTTGTTTGATGACACTCTAAAAGCCATATATACTCTTCTGCAAAAAAACGGGCACCTAAGGAAATAGTTAATTGAATTTAATTCAATTGTTTGACGTAGTCTGTATACATACAATCATAATTATGAAACGGCTTACACAGACCGCTCGCAGCTTTCCTAATCTATGCATACTATTGTGTAAATTAATTTGCGTGAAGTGAAGTTTTTTTCGATGCAATCGATGAAATCCATAAAACGGAATTATACGTACAAACACTAAGTTTTTTTTATTAAATAAAGTTACAAATGTAGAATCCTAATAACAAGCGTGACCTATGCCAAAATCAAGACTTGAATCCTTCTGGGCATGCTTTCCACGATATTTTATAAACACGTTTGCATTATTTTGCAATGACAGCAAATTTCCAAAAAAAATTAAAAAAATTTATAGTCCGCTAAAACAGGTTTAGTAATTTGCGCCATTGGTAAAGAAATTTTACAATAATAATAAGTTTTCTGTTGTGAATGTAAAAATTCAAATTTGCAATGTAAGGAATTATATTAGGATGCTTCAAATAACATGCCAATACATCGACGAATTAATAATACCTCTTTCTTGTAATATTCATTGAAATAGAGAAAAATCTAAAGAACCCGTATTTTGTACAACGGTTTAGTTAAAGTTTGATAAATTTAAATTCGTTCATGTAAAATTACAAACACAATATCATAATTTGTCTGTTTGTATCTTCCTTTTGTATTCATAGGCATAGGTCGTCATAGATAAAGCTTAATTGCCTAAATTTCAATGAAGGTAGCAACGTAGAGTGGATAACATATTCATTACAATTCAAAAATTTATATGCTAAAATATAAAACAAACCAAACGGGTTCATTATTCTGAAAAATATTATAAGATTCTCCGAGATAAGTTATTAACCTATTCAAAGTTAAATAAATAATATCCTACGATTACTTGAATCATTTTTAAGGAGACATATATTATTCACTCTTTATCGAAGTTTAAGCAATAATGGTATACATATTGTTATATATAAATTGTATTTATTCCGAACTTAAAGCGCCTTGGAAATAATATTAGCATTAAAAAAGGAAGTTACTAATGCTAAACTCTAGGGATTCTATCATTATATCAATAAATATTTGACAGTAAGTCGTATTTTCTTTTCCCACCTCTGTACGGGATAGATGGATACACGAGTCCGAGGAAAAAATTTAAAATACATTACAATTCGGCACTGTATATTATTCAAACTCGATTAACACTCAAATTTCTCTTTTTTCTGTTGACACTAACTTAATTTTTTTTTTAGTAGAGAACTCACTGAAACTGTTCTCATATCTATTCCATGATAAGGGTTCTAATAAAATTATACAATTTATTTCCTCGATTTCTTTCGCTAATAACATCACACCTCTTGAACTCTGAAGCCAAGAAATGTACGGGAGGCTCGATCTCCTAAAAAAAGTTTACCATTTATCATTAACGTCGTATTGTGAAGGAGTGGAAACGTCTTTATTGTAAATGATTTCTGGGTATTTTAATATAAACCACTTTCTTTTATTTTCTTACTTACTTACTTACTTTCTATTATATTCTTGTTATTGTCGCTTTGCTTAGAAGATGGGCATTGTTATTCAACAGTCTTCTGGTTTTATATACTTCCTACAATGTCGGGTCGATCACTCGCAAGAGACCCTTGAAATGCCAATATGATTGACATCTGAAAATTTACTCAATGATAACTATACTTTTAGATAGTTCTGTTCTTACCGTCAGAAATGTGTACGACTTTGCGTCAAGGGACGTAAGTTCGAATCCATCCACCTACAATGAGCTTGAGCTTTCGGTGAAGGAAAACATCGTGAGGAAACCATAGCATGGTGGTAGGGCTTTTTCTGATGCCCGCCTGGCTAGCTACCACCCTCAAGTTGAAAATCTGCCGCCAAATACAAATAGGTGTGTTCCGGCAGTTACCCTTGAGAGCCAGTTCCTCCACAGGTTTAGCGTGTCTACCAACTTGGGCCGTATCGTCACTTAAGATCAGGTGAGATTATGGCCATTACGCTAAGCCTTAACTATAAAAAAAAAAAATTGCAAATTCTAAATATTCCACATTGTGCAAATACTGCTAATTTTGCTAGTGAAACATTCGGCGAAATGGTTGGTACTTAAATGAAAACTAACTTCTGCTGGGTGGACAACCACAAATCTCTACAAGCTCACTTGATAAATTAACATAGGTGCATCTGTTAATTTCTGAAAGTCATATCATTATACGTATGATTATTTGGTGTTACACATATCTCAATCTAGCTTATCATAATTATCATGTTATAACAAAAACAATTTTTTATTCTTTCTTATTTAAAGTATGGGGAGAAATGAAAACGTATCAAGCTCGCAAACGATTTTAGACAGTCATTTTAAACTTCGACATAAATGTACATATTAAATGTGGCATAGCTTTTTTATTATATCAGGTTAGTGTTTGAATTAGTGGACTTTAAGTGGTAATGCGGCTGATAACAATTGTAACAAGGTAATTGTAACAAGAAATCAAACTTTGTCTCAGTTGCGGTTACCTGGACGACATCTACTATGCTACAGATACAGACATACAGATATAATTAATCAATTTGCGACCAATGATATATTTCTTTTTATTTTGAGCGACCTCTTAAATATATATTTTTTAGATCTGCACTTTGGAGAGGACTTCCGTCTTCTCTCTGCTTATATCTTTATTATCTCACATGTCTGTCTCCCACACTAAATCTATTTTATTGTTAATTAAAAAATATTTATCTCTCACGATACCACCATTACATTTTTTTATATAAAATTTCTTATCAAAATAATTACTAAATAAACGTCATAAGTCAATCGGTAGAACAAAATAAATTACTATATTAAATAATCTCGCTCAATTAATAAATACATTAATATTACTACCTTATCTATACATCTATATAGATATATAAAATAGAAATGTATGTGTGTAATACCAAAATAGCAGCTTTTTATTAAATACATATGAAAGTATATACGGTACTTGTACAATTTAAAAAAAAAATCTTTCTGTCTGTCTGTTTGTTTGTTCTGGTTAATCTCCAAACGGCTGGACTCATTTTAAAGAAACTTTCGCTGGCAGATAGCTGATGATATAAGAAGTAACATATGCTGCTTTAATTTTGGAACAAAAAAAAACAGAGTACCGCAAAAAAAAGTTTAGTTTCACTCGAACGAAGTCGTGGACACGGCTAGTTTTAGTATAAAATAGAAGCGCGTACGCCTTAAACATTATTTTTATCTTTCCCCGTTATAATGTAAATGTGCGCAAGCATTCCGACGCAAAAACTTTAGTTGATCACGCGCATCCAAACAATGCTTACCATGACTAAACAATAACTAAAGATTATTTTCATTGACGTGTGTTAATATTCGTATGAATGATATTATATTTCAAATGTATTTAAAGGTATAGAAGTAAATACACCGAAACGGTTGTGTTTATAGTTACGACTGGAGTTTATTGAACCTATCGGTTATCGGAGGTGCTTACTGGTAAGTCAATGTGTAACCGGTTTTTATTTCTATAATATTATTGGAGATTTATTATCAGTTTTAATTGTATGCAATACTATGCCTAGCCAGTAATTACTTTTAAAAATGTAAATACATTTTTCTATACTTAAATTTAATGCAGTAGGACACTACAATTTCAGATCAATTTCAACATCAGACATAACACTTATCATAGTGGCTTCAAAGCTAGTGTATTCAGAAGACAAGCAAGTCAGTAAGGATTATACTCAACAATGTCTGGAACACTGTGCAAACCCTTCGCGATGACTCTATTTTGGCTTATTATGTTTATATTAAAGTATAAACACAGTTATCGAGAGATTTGCTGGATTATATGACGGCTAAACTCCAGATAAGAATATTAACCTAAGTTATTGAAAAAATGCGAACCGTCGCGGGGCGTCTGACAGATGTAAATTATCGATTATTTTTGCACAAATTCTGTACTTAAAAGGGTAGCTTATGAAAGGACTAAACAGCACGATCATTTTTTATTAAATACTGACATGATTTTTAAGTTGATGATGATTATTTATTTAAAATACATTTATTTTAATGTAATACACGAAATTCAATGCAGAGAACTTGATTCATCTCATTAGGCACTTTTTATGTATACTATCGCATAACGTGGCGATAGTACTAGACTAGGCACTAGACGGTTCAGATAAAAAGACAGTGTTTAACGACGCATACAGAAGTGAAACATCACTAATCTCTCTCTCTCTCGTTCCCTTAGTCACCTCGAGGTGACTTTACCCAAACGAGTGTCACACAAGAATATTGCCGATCAGAATTTCAAAACACTCCAAAAGTTTCGCTTCAAAATAATATCAGAAAACGTATTGCTTATATTACGTATCGAGTTATTTTTATTTCTTAGTTACTATATTCTTGTTTTCTATACAACATTATATAACCATATATGACCTTCAAATATATTTTTATGTATTTACACAGTGGTTGAGTTGAGCTCAGCCGTTGATAATTAGGATTAATTGTCAAAATAATTAATAACTGTGACGGACATGTAAATTTATTGTATGTACTCTACTTAACTACTTATATAACATATTTTTTTACCGATGGCGTATTTCAAATTTTTAACATAGCCGTGCTCGTGACTTCGATTGGAAAAAAATGTTATTTTTCTACCCGTCAGAGAGAGTTTTCTTCGGAATGAAAAGAACCCTATATCCTTTTCTGTACCCCTGACAATGTTTATACAAAATTTCATAACGATCCGTGATGCTGTTAAGCATTGACCCATTGTTATTGTTTAGAATTCTTTTGCTCAGCTTCTAAGAGCCGTAGCGTGATGTTAAATATCCTATAAAATTCCGCAATAACTGAGATGTCAAATACAAAAAGAATTTTTAGAATCTGACTGGTAATTTCTGAGATTAGCAAGTTTAAACAAACAAAACTCTTCAACTCTGTTATCTTAATGTAAACGTAAGATTAAACTATTAAGTCACCAACCACGAGAATTACACGTTTAGGGGTATAACAACTAACATGAAAAACAAATAAAAACTTACATAAACGATTCAACAGTGTTTATAAACCCAATATCCTCGGTTTTGTTATACGATAATAACAAAGATGAGTAAATGAAAAAAAAAACACTTATAGGTAGTTTATCAATGAGGCCCGCAGACGTTTACTTTTGGAGTATGATGTTGTAACATAGATAACGCTAAAAAAACTAATACCGATATTTTTATAATATAATATACTAGCTTTTATCCGCTGTTCCGCCCACGTTATTGTACATTTTGTCAATTTAATATTTATTTTCTATCCGTCGGATACAATACTTTTCTATAGATGAAAAGTAATTTATGTCTTTTTTTATGCGTAATGTGTACGCAAAATGTCATTACTTTAGTCGTAACAAACAAAGTCTCATTCGTATTTAATAATATGTGTAATGTAAAGAGTGTAGATTTAATTATATGTGAATATATATCTCAGAGTATGTTTCCAGCTGCAATGTTATTACAACATTAATATACCGTTTTCATTTTTATTAACCTAGAGTTTAAAATCCTACTCTTTACGGTCTTACTCATCGCAATGCGCAAACGCATTACCCGGGCTCAAGCCAAGGCGAGTGGCATGTAATAACTCATCGATCGGGTGCTAATCACCTAACACTACCCACTAAAATTCACGCGACACTAATCTCCCATGTTGCCAGAAACCAGGGACACCTTTCGCACTTCTTCTAGTCACATTAATATATCTATGCAATTTTGTTTTGTAATCAAAGTTTTTTTCTTCATTGCAGTTTCTACTGACAACCTTATATAAGTAATCAGTATAGGATGTCACAGCAATCAGAATACATCATAGCGCCGGTTCAAGTGAAAGACGTAGAAGATGTTATGGAGTTGCTTAGGAAGTGGGTATTATTACTCTACTTAAAATACGTTAATAGAAAATTAATAGAAAAATGTCAGTCGTTTACTAACAATAAAATCAATGTCACTATGGATTGCATTTAGTTAATAGTTATCTATTCGTATTGCAAATATTCAACATTATAAATGATCACATGGATTGCCCATGAAAACAAGTCAGGAAAGGGTACTGGCGTAGGTCGAACAAATGCGACGCGACATGAAGTAACAGATAAGTCAATCTATAATTGAAATAATCGGCTATTATTCGTCACACTCCTTGTATTTAGGTAGTTATGAATCGATGAAAGCTCAGTTGGTAGTGTGTACGGTCGGCGCGTCAAGGGACGTTAGTTCGAATCCATCTACAATGAGCTTCGAATTTCGGTGAAGGAAAACATCGTAATGTAGCCATAGTATGGTGGAAGGGCTTTCTCTAATGCCCGCCTGATTAGCTGCCACCCTCAAATTGAAAATATGCTGTCAAATACCTATAGGTGTGTTCCAGCAGTTGCACTTGATAGCCAGTCCCTCCACATGTTTAGCGTGTTCACTATCTTGGGTCACATCATAGGTTAACATCAGATGAATTTATGACCGTAAGGCTAAATAGGCGATATTTAAAACAAAAAAAAATAAAAATGATTTAGAGAAAAATACATTACCACACATATTGTATAATGTATTTCTTTACTGATTACAAATATACTTTAATGGAAATGGGGTCATACTACTCCGTAGGTAGAAATTCTGCATTTATCAAGCGTTGCATCTAATCGTAGTTTATTGTTCGATTTTCCTTATCTTACCTTGGCGTTGGAACATGTTTTATAATACTTAAAGTCGCACCACGGTATTAATTTGCAAATGAACAGGTTAAACCAAGATTGTAATACGCTAGCTAACTAGCTTCTGAAAAAAAAATTGATATACTTATCCTTAATATCCTACTACTTACTATACTAACTAATATTATAAATGCGAAAGTGAGTTTGTTTGTTTGTTTGTTACGCTTTCACGCCTAAACCGCTGAATTATGATCAGTTTTGGTATAAAGATAGATGGGAACCTGGAGGCTGGATAGGCTACTTTTTCTCGCAAAAACCTTATTGGCTGTGGGGTAAATCTAAACTAACCTAACCTGAGCGAACCCGCACGTAAAAGCTAGTATTTATATAATTTATATATTAAATTTCTTTTATATCAAAACACGAAACGCTTCGAAACGAAACCTATTTAACACCTTCGAATCTTTTTTCAGAACGTTTTACGTAGATGAACCATTAAATCAAGCGATCGCACTGAATGAGCCAAGTACATGTACTGAATTGGACGAATACTGCACACACGCTTTACTCGAAGGGCTTTCGTTTAAGGCGATGGACAATGAAGGGAACATAGTTGGAGTTATGATCAACGGCATATGCCCTTTGAAAGAGGTCAGTACGAAGTATGTAAATAATGCTCTCTAAGTTCGATGGATGTTCGTCGACCGAGATTTTAAAGGTCGCATAAGATGATTGCTAAAACCTTCACAAAGTCACAAACCCAATTGATCTGCTTACAATAAGACAGCATTACAAAAAAAAAAAACCAAAAAATATCGTAGGGTGTTTGACAGTAAGTAAATCTCGTGAACACTGTTAATAAATTATATCCACGCATGTGACTGAGTTTACTTGAGCAAAATTATACACTATACTTAAAAAAAAGTTTGGAAAATCCAAAAGTGCACGCTTCATAATCTTTTTTTTTATTATTTATTTAATAACAATTAAACCACATCGAATCAGACTGTGAAAAGTAATAGGCTTCTATTCCTAATTATAATAAAGCGTAAGAAAAAAAAAAGACTCGATTAGCAAAGTATTTCGGTCGTTATCGTAATAACATACAGGATACGCACATACAACGGACGTTTTTAAACAGTTTTTTAAACAACTTTTTTAAACAGTTTTTTAACTAATTTATAACTACAACTAAAAATATCATGAGTGTTAAAAATAGTGTTTTTCCTTGGTATGTGTGTGTATATATTATTTTACAAGTGCAATATATGATAAACAGAGACATATTAAGTTTGAAAAATAAGTTGTTTTGCGTGAAGTTACAGTAGTACCCACCTCAACGCTTTACTTATGAGGCGTGCAATAGGTTCTCAAAGTGGGTGGTACCGCTCCTCACTAGGCGCTGAGGCTATCCGAGGAGGCTTTTGAAAATTCAAGTGATATTGGGAGAGATTAAAAAAATCGGTGAGCGGTGGAAAGCACACTGGAATGGATATATGTCATATTTTTTCCTAGATTGTCTCATTATTATGTATAGTGTCTGTTATACACATCGCGATATTTAAATGCCACACAATTTAGTAAATTTTTGGCCCTGAATTCTGTAAGCGTTAACAGTCACGGCAACACAGTTCAAACAGTTCAGTCACTTAAAAGTTGTTGTTAGCAGTGCAAATGCTTGTTGTTGTTGAATGAAAATAATAGTCAGCACTGATAAACTAAAAATAATGTTTTTTTTAGTAATGTAAACTTACAAAACGTAGAAAACTTTTCGTTAGGGTATTGAATATCAAAAGTTTCGATTAAAAAAATACATATTTCCGTACATATTTCTATCAAAAATTTATATGAAGTATTTCTGATTAGTGTTGAGCAATGATTTCTCTATAAAGTGAGCTGTACACCAAATAGTTTGAGAATCGCTGCACCAGAGTAATAAATCTGTAGTATGTTAAAAGAATTCTAATGAAATTTCTAAACAAACTTCGCCAATGCTTACAGAGGCAAAGAATGCGAATGAATGATACGTAAATAAACATATGTACATATCTTTTGGACGTTCACCACAAAATTTGCAAGATCTGTTTTTAATAGCGGTTACTCTTCTAGGTAGCATTGTTGTAGAACAATTTTTAATGCCCACCTGGTTGGCTACCGCCCTCAAGTTGAAATCTGTCGCCAAATAGTTATGGGTATGTTCCGGCAGTTGCACTTGAGCGCCATTCCATCCATTAGGATTAGCGGGTGTAATATCAGTAATATCAGATGAGACTGGTGAAATACTACACCTATAAAGTAATAAAAAAATCATTTTTAAAGCTAGTCTTTTTTTCTTATTATACTTCATAGGTTTAGCGTTATGGTCATAATCTCACCTGATGTCAAGAGACGATACGGCCCAAGTTGGTAAAGACGCTAAACCTGTAGAGGGACTGGCTCTCAAACTGGCTGCAACTGCCAGAACATACCTAAATGTATTTGGCGGCAGATTTTTAACTTGAGGGTGATAGCTAGCCAGGCGGCCATTAGAAAAAGCGCTACTACCATGTTATGGTTTACTCGTGATTTTTCCTTCACCGAAAGCACAAGCTCATTGTAGGTGGATTCGAACACAAGTCCCTTGACGCGGAGTCCGTACACACTAACACTGAGCTATCATCGCTTAAAATCGTTAAGTGCCTTTATAATCTATAACCATATTATAGTTACGTAGAACGACGATTGTCATTCTAAATAAAGAATAAAAAGGTTTGAATGTATTCGTTATCAGGAAGAAAACGGCAACGACTTATTGAGCCAAGCGCTACATTGCAAAAACCACAAATTTCAAAAGATACTTCACATACTCGCACGACGTGAAGAAGGAGCGAGGCTTTGGGAACTGTTTCCTGATGAACAACAACTGGTAGAAGTGAAAATTTCTGCTACAGATCAGCGTTGGAGGAGACGAGGAATTATGAATGCTTTACTGGCAGAAACAGAGTATGATTTACAATACATTTTTTAATGTCTGCAATGAAATATGTCTATGTACATCATGTTTAGGGCTACTCAAGTATTACGTAGCGTAATTTTTGAAAATTTTGGTGTCTTGATGTACCCTTTATAGATTTATAAACATCTGTATACTAAATCCCACATAAACAAATTTTATTTAATGTAAAAGACAGTAAATGACCAGTAGTATTTTAATCATACAAAGGTATTTAAGTCAAAGTAATATAATAGCTATACACCCTCGGGCTTGAGCGCCTTCCGCGCTCGCCCTCTAAGTCCGGTGAAGCTACGAAAGCCTTTCAGGCTAACAGTATAGGTTCCTTCTAAAAAAAAACATAGCTATACTTTTAAATTCATTTAGTAACTTGTATCACATGATTTTATGAATAAATAAGCCATATAAAAACAAAGGCAACAGCGCTATGCGACAAGTTTGGTTTAACAGATAAAACAATTAGATCTTATCTACGAGATATCTTTTTTTGACTCTTTTGAGTTAATTAGTTCAACAAAGTTTTTATTTTAATATATCTAGCATTGTTATTGCACTGTATTCCGAAATATTACAAAAACAGATTGTCACCTTTATTTTTATGACTCAGTAAATTTTTTTTTTACGAAAGTGTTTATGGATATTTCTACTGTTCTATTTGGCCACATATTCTCATTGCTTTATTTATTGGTTGTCTTTATGTCTAGATTGCTATTTAACAAACAAAACCATAGCAAACAATGTATTCATCATACCCGGACGCTCGATGGCAGACTCTCGAAACTTCTAAATAATTATCGAAAGTAAACACGTAATATATTTCTGTAATTTCAAGTTTTTTGAAGCGATGATGGCTCAGTTGGTAGCGCATGCCGCATCATTGAACGTAAGTTCGAATCCCTGCAGTGAGCCTGAGCATTCGGAGAAGGAAAACATCGTGATGAAACCATATGTAATAGCTTTTGATAATGCCCAGCTGCTAGCCAGCACCGTCAAGTTGTAAATCTGCAGCCAAAAAACTAGTTGTGTTTCAGCAGTTGCACTTAAAATCCAGTCTCTTCACTAGGCGTAGCATAACCACCATTTTGGGCCACAAGACCATAGGAAAGTAAAAAAAAACTGTTTTTTTTTTCTTCAGAAAAGCTACTAAACTACGCGGTATACGACTACTGCGTATGGATACGTCGAGTGCCTACTCAGCATTGTCAGCTCAGAGGCTAGGCTTCACCTGCGTTTATAATGCACTCTATACGGAATTAAAGTTGAACGGACAACCTCTGATCGTGCCGGAACCACCACACGTCGAAGATAAAGTTTATATAAAAACTTTATTCGACAAAAGCTAACCACAATTACATAAATACAATTTCAGAGAGTTGAGATATCAGTACATGTAAATTTGTAAATAAATATTTCTATTTACATTGTTTTATTTTATATTATACTACCTGTGCCCGTCACTTCATTCGCGTGGAACTAAAAATGATTTCCTTACTTATTTTTACCCGTTTTTATAACTATATCCAATACTGCTTTACTTGTATTGGTGGTAGCATTATGTTAAACAGCCTATAGACTTCCTCAATTATTGCTCTATCACATACAAATACATTTTGTGAAATCCGTCAGGTAGGTATCAAATCAGCGCGTTGAAACAAACAATTTTTTTCGCTTCATAATATTAATATAGATGGTAAAAACTGGCTAGGCAGACGCTCTGCGCCATCGAGCATGTATATAGAATATTTGTGAACCATGGTTTGGATAAAAGAAATATACCTATTACATTAACGTTACTTATATCAGTCAACTTGTTTAGAAGTTACACGAGCACTAGCCGACGTACACAAGATTTTAGATACAAAATTGATCTATATTTTTTATGCTAATGACAGCAAATAGGCAGACGGCCCATCTGAAGCTAGATGGTTACCGTCGCCTATGTACAGCCGCAATACCAGGGGTATTATAGCCATTAAACTTTTATTTTGCGACTGTAATCCCGAGGGTGGTCACTAACCAGTCGGGCAATAACTCTAATACCAAGTTGTAGCGAATCTAGGATTATATGGTTAACCGTCATGACCAAAACCAAATCCGAGACCAACAATCGCCAGAGCCGTATCAGTTACTCGGCTGGGTGCACCGCGTACAAGTAGTTTGGTTTGGGTAACTTAGGTGGTATTCGATACCTCTTACACCCCAAACAACATACATAGAAGAAAAACCAGAACACATCAAAAACAACTTGTATATTCCTATTAAAGACATCACAATATATTTACAAAGTAAATATACAATTATTCATACTAATTCTGAATGAATAAATTTGATAACTGGCAAACTACTAACTTTGGTATGATATTTCATAATATTGATGTCTTGTATAAACAATCTAATTTGATAACGTAAATTTTAACTGAAATACGACAATATGTTCTCGATGATATCGTGGAGTAATTTCATATCCTGTTCCAATGTGTTAGTTTCAAATGCATCGTAGAGATAGTCGTCTGTTTGTTCATCGGGTATACCGAATTCAGTTAGTAACGTGTCCGATACATCTCTGCAATAACAAAACGTAGGTCCAAATATACAAATAATGTTAACATGTTATCTTAATCGATTTAATCTATACTAACACTAGATTTTCCGTGCGGTTTCGCTCGCGTTAATATTCGTTTTGTCAAACAAATCGGTTGACGCAACGATTGTTTCAGACAAAGTTTATGCCTCTCTTTACCCTACTTCCAATCAGGTGTTCACGAGAAAAAGTAGCCTATCATCGTCTCCAGGTTCCCATCTATATCTAGACCAAAATTCATCATAATCTATTCAGCGGCTTAGGCGTAAAAACGTAACAAACACTCACTTTCGCATTTATAATAATTAGTAAGGATTATAAAGAGGTAAACTTTGTCAGTTTTGATGTTCAAGGTAATCTCAGATACTACTAATCGGATTTGGAAAATTCTTTCACTGTAAGAAAGTTAAATTATCCCTAAGTACTATATACTCTTTTTATTTGGGTAAACATTTTTTAATTTTTTTATATAATAGTAGTCACTTTTTATTTAGAAAATAAATATTTTTTAGTTCCACGCGAACAAAGCTGCGGTCAAAGCTAGTATTATATATAACTAGCTGTACCTGCTATTTTGTAATTATTTTTCAATAAACCTTTGCTCATTTTGGTAATAGCGTAATGTTAAATAGTCTAAAGCCTTCTTCAATTATTGCAATGACATATACAACAATAATTTTTGAAATCCGTTTGGCAGTGCGTAACATTAGCGCGTTCAAACAAACAAACAAACTTTTCCGTTTTATAATATTATTATATATGTGATATTAGAGTCAAGGGTAGTAATCTCATGATCTTACTTTACCAGGTTAAAAATGCTAAACAAGGAGGTCTGTTGATTTTTACACTTTATAGATATAGCGTTCTGGCCATAATCTCACCTGATGTTAAGTGGCATGTGGATGTGGCCATGGTAGACACGCTAAGCCTAATTAATGGTGGGACTGACGAGAGTGAGAGGTCACTCATATTTTATCCTGACACATTTCGAGTTAAATAAACCGATATATTCTATTTTTGTGGCTATTGCCGCCTTTATTTCTATTATATACGAAGATTTACCCGCGACTTCGTTGGCGTGGAATTAATATACACTTTTCATGTTTCGGGAACAAACAGCAAATCGCTCCCAAACTTTAGAGGATGACCCGCTGGTCAAATCTGTAAATTGCCTTTTTTATGCAATGGTTGGCAAACGAGCAAGCGTATCGCCTGATGGTAAGTGATCACCGCCGCCTATGGACATCCACAACGTCAGAGAAATTGCAGATTCGTTGCCGACCTTTATAGGGGGCTGGCTCTCACCTACCACTGCCGGAACACACCGAATGGTATTGGGTGGCAGATTTTCAACTTGAGAGTGGTAACTAACCAGGCGGGCATTAGAAAAAGCCCTACCACCATGCTATGGTTTTCTAACGTCATTTCCTTCACCGAAAGCTCAAGCTCATTGTAGATGGTTGGATTCAAACTCACGTCCCACGACGCACTGTTCCTACATGCTACACCTGAATTACGTCCCATGATCACTTAAGCCGATTTGGAGTCCATAGGGAGGAGTCCTCCGTCTCGTGAGGTACTTTAAACAGGTAAAACTAGAGGTACCAAGTACACCCAGACTTAGGATGATCATATTTAGGTGATATTTGGGATTCGAATCTACAACACTCAATGCAGCAGCACTGTGCAATAGGTCGACCGTTCACATCAATGCCATGACCGTGCAGCTTTGCACTTAGTAACCCATTTGGAGGGTGTTCCGTTATACACTGAGAGCACTGTTCAGAACTCTTACTGAGGAGAAATTCGTTCCGTTATGGCTGACAGTATACCACGGCAGTAACGTAGGGAAATATATGACGTCATAAATAGTCGCCACTTTTGTACTGTAAGTACTGGAGCTTTTGAAGGTAAGGTACTCTTAGTGCTTTGATCACGTGATCAACAGCGTCCAGAAAGTTGACAGCTTGTACTATTGATGATTTGAATATTGTTATTCAAAGATACCGACCGTTAAAACAAACATTAAAATTTCAAAATATTGTCTTTATTGTAGAGTAAAACCATTAGTTTGTACATTCATACCTTACAGTGCTCGCAGTGTATAACGGAACACAGCTTTGGTCATTGATAGAATCTTAAATATCCTCTATCGGGTATTTTTTTCAAGGTCTATATTATTTCCTAGATGATCAACATATCTAAAATATACATTTTTATATAAATCCATAGCAGCTTTATAACCTCTGCTGACTTCTAATGAAAGTAAATGCGAGAATTGAAACCAGTTTTTTTAATAATTCTGTTATGAAATAACAAAAAACATGCTGAAGCTCAACTGATGTCAAGAAAAAAATCCAGTAGTTATTTATTTTCAGCCAGGAAGAGTATTTCCCTCCCCCATCCCAAAGTGGAATTCAACTTGCATGGTGCTAGGGCTTTTTCAAATGCCCGCCTGGCTAGCTACCACCCTCAAGTTGTAAACCTGCCGCCAAATACCAATAGGTGTGTTCCGGCAGCTGCACTTGAGAGCCAGTTCCTCCACAGGTTTAGCATGTCTACCAACTTCACTACTATCTACTACTACTTCTACTATCGTCACTTAAGATCAGGTGAGATTATGGCCATAACGCTAAACTTTACGAATAAAAAAAGAACATTAAGAGCACTACTGATTAGTTCATGTAATAATAATTAAAACACGAATTTATGTATACTAATAATGATTATTATGATCATCAATATACTACAATGTGTACATATAAATACATATATTTTTTGTACAAAAATATACATACAAACTGTATGTTAACAACAAGCATTTGTAAGAATGAAAATATTTACAAAACATATACAAATTCTGTATCTACATTTATCCATAGATTCTAGGTATCATATATACATTATATACTACAGCCAATGATACTTATCTAATCGGTGTCCGACAATATATCTAGGCAAACATACAAACGATTCCATTTTTTTGTATATAATCAACAGTAACTATAATGGTCATAGAATATGTAATGTAACTATTTCATAATCTATTTCCGTCAAATATTTTAAATATATGACGTCATCACGGAACTAACACCATGAATTTAAAAAATATTTATTTTTATAGTTAATTATTGCACTTAGTGACCACAAAAATCTTTAAAAATAATACAATCTAAATTCTAAGAACATTATGGACTAAATTATGTTTGTACTATCGGATTATTTAATGTGCTGAAAACATGCCATCGTATGACAATTGTTATATAAAGTATTCACTTTTTTTCGGTTGCTAGTGCTTGTCCAAGCGTTGCGGTAGCCACTTTAGGGTTCGATGCGGTAACAATCTTGTCCAGCAAAAGGCGGGTTTGCAACTGTAAAATAAGTGAAACATGTGTATAAAATACATGGAAGGAAACACAGTATAATTATTTTCTATCACTTAAAAGTAACAAGATTTTACGCGCGGCTTCGCTCGCTTTTATATTGATTAACAAAAATCGAATAACCCAATAAAGGTTTTATACAAAGTTTATCTCTCTTTACCCCACTTCCAGTAAGCTTTTCGGGTAAAAAGTAGCCTATCACCGTCTCCAGGGTTCCATCTATCTCTATACCAAAATTCATCATAATCGATTCAGCGGTTTAGGTCTGAAAGCGTAACAAACAAACTCACTTTCGCATTTATAATATTAGTATGTTGCTAAAGTGAGTTTGATTGTTTGTTACGCTTACACACGTCAACCGTTAAATCAATTATAATAAATTTTGGTATAGAGATAGGTAGGACCCTGGTGACTATTATAGGCTACTTTTTTTCGCGACATACTTTTAGGAAGTGGGTAAAGAGCAACAAATTTTGTGTAACACTTTTTAATGCTTCAATCTTTAGAAAATAATTGCCTATAACTGTTGAATTTGAATTTTCACTTTACTTATTTAACGTTTTCAGTTTAACCAAACAATGCCGATTTAGAAAATTTACCACCGCAGGCTATTAGGCGTTATTAGGCTTATTATGGCGTTAAAGAATGTGATAAAATAGAAATAAAAAATTCAGTATCTTATCTTTTTTTCGACCTGACATACACTGTTAGCCGTTAGGGCTTTGACAGCTTCACCTAACTTTTTGGGTTAAATGTTGAGGGGACTCAGCCCCGAGGCAGCGGATGCAATGGTGCCAGAATGGCCGAACCTCGGCTTGGACTGCTGCCGGAAAACGAACAAAGTTATTTCTCGCTGAACCCTATTTTTTTCTAAAATCAAAGTAACCTAAAATACTCATAACATTAGTTATCTGACAACAAAAGTCGCGTCAAAATCCGCCCAGCCCACACATAGATATATTTTTTATATATGTATTATATACTTTCACATCTAAATAGTAAAAAGCTGTTATTTTGACATTACAAACAGATACTTCAATTGTGTTTATTTGTATAGAAGTTAAATTTTGAATGTTTATGGGCGCTAATGTCGAGCTTTTGCCAATTCTGAAAAATCCTAGATTTGAAATGTTTTGACGATAATAAACTTTGCCAATGAACATAATTTTTTTCGAAAATGTATTGTTATATATTAATTATAAAAAATATTTAGGATCATAATTATAAAATATACATAGTTTTTTTATTTTGCTACACCTTATGTCGTAGTGTTAGCTAGCCCTAATAACCAATGAACAGATAGACCAGGGATTTGATTCCAACATAGTACTGTGGACTATTGAGTTTATCTCAAAGTCGTTTCTAAATAAAAAATATTATCCATTTGAGTACCATTCTACAGACTACACATAATTTGAAATCTAACAGTCATAATTAAGTGTGATTGTCAACAGCACTATTATATTAAAACTGTTACCTCATTGCCATTATCCTTGGCTACAGCACGCACTCTGTCCAATTCTTCTGCGAGATATTTCGATTTCTCCAAGGCTTCTTTTCGTTGCGCAATGTACATATTCCTAGAATACATAAGAAGAATAAAGTTGACAATAATTTAATTAAAAAAAGTAGCAATATTACAGAATTTTTTATTTTTAAATTTTCCGACAATCTCAAATATTACAGACAATAATTATTTTTAAATATAATGTGTTATTAAGGTAGATGATACAGTTTTATTAATCCACCAAACTGGGGCTTTACTGAGGCAAACGTGGATGATGTAATACATTTTTTCTTAGACCCTAAACATATTTTCCCTGTTTATATTAATTATTTATGAGTTACATTGTATTGGTTTATATATACTCATGAGCGCAATTAACTGGCCACCACTCACAAATTTAATATCTTTTTTTATGTTAACTTACGCTTTGACTACAAGGCACTGCAATAAACAAGACAGTCATACCTACGTTTTGTTTACTTCTGTGTTTTTTTTTTAACAATAATCAATGTGTTTGATATTAGACGTTCTCGTCGCTCCTTTTTGTGTAAAGAAAAAATTTGCTTAATAACATTGTGATACCATTTATTTGATTAAATTCTCTAGTAATAGTATCGGGGCGCTATTATTTCATTTACACTAAAAAAATACCGCTAGTCGTAGCTGGAGCATAGCCAGGGCTGTGGCAGACCAGACGCAAGGTTTAGTTACTTAGATCGGACTAATGCTTGGATAT
Organism: Actias luna; assembly: GCA_039707435.1. Classification (NCBI taxonomy): domain Eukaryota; kingdom Metazoa; phylum Arthropoda; class Insecta; order Lepidoptera; family Saturniidae; genus Actias; species Actias luna. The sequence goes on along the minus strand of JAZHAC010000002.1, from coordinate 5,433,777 downwards.
TCACAAACCACTAAATAGAATGCTATGCAATGTTATATAGAGACTGGTCCCCTACTCAAGAAGGCTAGCGCAAGGTCGTAAAATGTGTACATCGGAAATAAATGATTGTTACATTGTCTCGAAGATTATTCGATTTTTTTTCATAACAGCTTCTTAGACTCATAACCACTTTTTTAGATACGAAACGTCAATGTGAGTTAAAGAACAACGTTAGCAGAGATCAGATTTGACCAGTTTGAGTACCAGAACTTACTGCAAGTCATACAACAGCAAGACTTGAATTTATTCGATAACTTTTAAATCGGATTCCAGAACAATAAAAGAAATTACTCTTATTGGATGAATAAAAAATCGCTTTACGAGCTCCCGGTGGACGACAGCCCGTGTATAGACATCATAATGAATGGTTTGATCAATGTGTTATGGTTAAAATAGTGGGCTACGTGGGAGGCTCGATAATTGTGTAGGGTGTTATTGGTTACGATGGCCGTACAGAATTGGTTGTTTTTGATAGAAGCCAGCTAACAGGTACGTGACAGAAGTCTAAGAACCACATGCGATAACATTTGTTCTGTTCATTGACGATAATTTTGTTTTATGCATGACAACGCTCGTGAACACACAGCGAGAGTTGTCACCAATTATTCGGATGCAGTCAATATTCAGCGATTACTATGGCCATCTCCGTGTATTGACCTGAACCTAATAGAGGATGTTTGGAATAAGCTCAAAAGACGAATTCGGAGTCGTATACCAGCTCTTACGACCACCAATGATTTAAAAACTGCAGTTGTTGAGAAGTGCCAGAATTTTCCTCAAAACGACATTTCAATGGGTAGCAGAGGCCATTAGGGCCAGAGGAGGGAATGCACACTATTTATCCTATAATTAAGATCATTGTAATCGACATACAGCAAATTTATATTTTTGCAAGAAAACTGCATTATAATAAATTTTTTTTGGCTTAATTAAACAATTCCATCACCTTTCGTAAAGGTTCATCAGATGTAATATTACAGAATTAATTAAATTATGATAAAATTTCGAAGGAATTGACAAAATGTAGGTGGCAGGTAAAATGTGCCCATGAGTGTATTTCAGATCTGAAATAATAAACAATTTGAAATCTTCATACAGGAATGAAGTTAACTGTGATACTGTTCATCATCATTTACGCCTAATTTAAGTAATATAAAAAATGTTAATTCTGTTCTGTAATATAATGTAACATGCCTATATAAACCAATAATAATATAATTTAGTACAATTACTAACCTGATTACATAAATTTGAAGGATTACTCCAATAAGCACGAACCCACAACATATCATGATTACTCCATAATTTGGCAGTTTTTTTATACCATATACACCATAGTATGCTTTAGTATTGTCTTTAGGCGATTGTGACTTTGTACTTGCACCATAGTAGTAACTATACTGGGGGTTATTCCGTAAACTGAAACCATATATGATGAAACTGTTTGAAATCCATAATACAAACTATTACATTAACATACACTTAATGCAAAAAGAGGACAGAACTCTTTCATACAATGTTGGGTCTGTTGTAAAATAGTGAACATGGTAACAATAACTAAACAATGCAATTGCTGTGAATTTCAGTAAACTGAGTGAATGTTTTGAAGACACTTCACTGAAATAGTATTATATAATAATTCATACTCAAATAAACTATTTCTGAAATACAAGTACATAATATATATATATATTTTATTATTTAATTTCTTATGTAGAAATATTTTTAACATCACTGCCTAAGTTCACTATAGGATGTAATTATAGAATATAATTAAAAACAAATCAATAATCTAGAAAATATTGTATTATATTGTGATTTGATTGGCTAATATACGCAAATGTACAAAGAAGAATGTAAAAATTGCCATTGTTGAAGTTTATACATGGAGGAATGGAAATGTTAATAATTTTATGTCTTACAAATAAATTAAACAAAATAAAACATTCATTGTTTATGTTCAGTTATGTTTATGTTTACTGTCACTAATGAATTTTAAAATATAGCCAATTAATTAGAAATAGCAGAAAACCATATAAATAAGCAATAATTATAGATTGGAGACCATTGACAAAAACCCCAATAACTTTCAAACAAGGTTTTTACTAATTGCTGTTGAATTTTGACAATTGGTTGTCCACTAGTATACATAAATCTATATTGTATTATTGCCTAATAACATTATTCTATTATGAATTAACTAGCTAGTCCAGCAGACTTACATATAATATTACTATGAATTTTCAGTAATTAAAATTTTACATTTAATTTTTTCCTCTGTCTCACACTTTTAAGTTTCATTTTCACAATACTAGATAGCCTATTTTTCTCCAAGGACTAATCCTTCTCTACCTAAAACTCATCAAATGTGGTTCAGAGGTTTATGTGTGAGAAGGCATAACAAACAGACTGTGTTACTTTCACATTTATTATAATAGTTTAGATAAGATGGAATTAAAAACTTAATCATATGGATACCTCAGTACAATTTTTATCTAATTTAAATAAATAACAAATCATGAAAGTTATATAAATATGTCATGACTTACTTGTAAGGTACATGTGTTCTGTATACATAGGTTGATGATCCTGTAGCTATATCTGTCATGCTATCATAGTGAGCTCGACTGCTCGGTTTACCAAGTACATTATAGGCTTCTACTATACGAACAAACTTGTCTTGAGCCTTTGCATCTTTATTTTTATCTGGATGATACTGCAATTACACATATATAATGACGAAAAAAAAACAGTAAACTTATAGTTTTCTTATTATGTACTATAATAGCTTTCTTGATATCTCTTCGAAAAAATCTGCCACCAAATACATATAGATGTATTCTGGCAGTTACAAATGAGAGCCTATTCCAACACTAAACCTAGCATGTTCACCATCTTACATCACATCATTACTTAACATCAAGTAAGATTGTGGCCATAACACTAAACCTTAGCTATATAAAAAAAAAACTAAACTTGAGGTTGGTAGCTAGCCCGGTGGGCAATAGAAAAAGCCCTACATCTATGCCAAATAAGCCACATTCAAATAAAATAGTAATCTATGAGTGTAAATTATGATTTATAATGTTAAACTTAAAGGAGACTGTTAAAAGAATATGCAACGTAGAGGACTTATTTATATTATTATGTGACTCAGATGTTTAAGTATTACTAATTTTAAAATAAAAAAAAAATACAACAGTCACTTACTTCTTTACTCAACTGTATATACGCTTCTTTAATCTCTTTATCGGTGCAATTCTTCCGTAAATTAAGAACGTCATAGTGGTTTTGTCTATTGATGCTAGAATAAAAATTCGTTTTGGTAATTAGATGTAGATACATAAAAAGATCATATATATATTAAAATGAATACCTGTACAATTTTATAATTGAGTTAAAACTTTTAAAGTCTTGACTTCGCCTAAAGACAAACATGACGGTTTACATTAATCAATTTTTCCAAAATTACTACGAAATTTATACATGTTACCTACTTTGTAATTACTATTACTAGCTAGGTATGCACTATTTTGGCATTTCCATTTTTATAGCAAGAAAACGTCGACATTCAACAATGTCAATGACATAATGACACTTTAATGTCAAATCTATTTTGACACTGACATTATTTTGTTTAATTTTTTTCTCTGTAGGAAAAGGCAAAGGTACTGAAACTATAGAACCACACTAGACATTTCATAACTTAAAAAAAAAACAACTCCCGCACTAAGAGTTTTGCCTTATGTAAGCGCGTCGGCAGTGGCAATAGTGACTCTTTTATGAAAGTTCTTTAGGAAGTTACACAATTTACATTACGGCTTCTCTTTAGTCAAGCTACAAAGCGTAAAATGTAACCCATATCACACTAAATCAAGTTAAATAATTAAGTATATCAATTAAAAACAAAAATCAGAGCAACTCACCAACATTTCTTTAAGATTGATATTTATTATCGCCCTGCAACTTCGTAGAGCTATAATGTGATTTTTTTTACTTACTTCTTATTAGTACATTAGTAAACTATTCTTAAAGAATTGCAATAATTAAAGAAAAAAGTCTATAATCATTTGTAGATCAGTCCATTTTGTTTTTTAATTTACACAAACATTGTTTTGATTTCTGAAGTGGGTACATATATTTTTAATACTTTTATGTGTTTAGGGTTATGGCTACAATCTTATCTAAAGTTAAGCAATGTGAACATCGTGTCAAATTGTCACCAAAAGCTAAACCTACATAGAAAAATTTGAATCATGAAATTGCTCAATAATTCTAAATTTATAAATACATTAACTGACAAATAGAAGGAAAACGTATAGTTAATAATATCTATAAGGAAGAATAAAAACAATACAAATAGGTTAACTTTTTATATTTGTTTAAATTACACGAATTTTAGTTTCTTCAAATATTTAATTGGTTTATATTTGTAATAGACTTGTAATAATGGAATAGCCAACCCATATACTAATAGATACATTGTTGCGTAAAAGCAGAATAAACAATTGAAATATTGCCACTGAAAATTATATTGTTTAGTAATTTATAGCAGATACCAGTAGTAAATCAGTTTATAGGTTTATCGCTGTGGATATTAAACGATGACATGACCCTAGATGGTGGACACGCTGAGTCTAGTGGAAGGACTGGCCCTCAAGTGCAACTGCCGGAAGACACCTATGGTGTTTTGTAGCTGATTTTTAACTTAAGTGTGATAGGTAGCCAGGCAGGCTTTAGGAAAAACAGTACAACCGTATGGTTTCATTAAAATATTTTCCTTCACCGAAAGTTCATACTCATTCCAGAGATTCAAAGTCACATCCATTAACATGGCGTCCGTACTACCCACTAAGCCATTCATCATCACTTCAAAACCAAATTTCAAAAAGAACCTCATTAATAGTATAACTGATTTTGTTACGTGTTTCTTGTGTTATATACTATATTTTATATATTTTGTGATATTTTAAATAATAAAATTTAGATATTAGGCATATTATTTATAGAAAAGTATCTCAAAGTACAACTCGTAAGTTTCCAGTGGATCATAAATGTGACCTAATAGTATCCCGTTTCTTTTTGTGTTTTCATTAGTTTACTATAAGAGAATTGACTTTAAATATACCAGGAATTGCTTTCGCGCTGCTTTTAGTTTATACCAAATTCCTACTTCTTTCATTCTTCTTCTTGTTCTGTTCTCTAGTTATTTGGGGTCGGCGCAATACGTTTTTACTTCTTCCATAAATCTTTCGTCATCTCATCATTCACACCCTTTTTTTTATCTCATTCCTCACACACTTTATCCATCGTTTCTTTGACCTTCTTTTTCCTTTCCATCCCTCAACATTCATACCCATTACTTTTCTCAACACATGCATCTTCTCATGACATGTCCAAACCAAGACAAACGATTCCCTTTCAATTTTTCTACCACTGGTGCCACTTTAACAGTTCCTCTAACTTACTCTTTCCTGACTTTGTCCATTGTTGTAACACAACACATCAATCTCAACATTTCTGCTGCATGCGATCGGCACTCATCCGTCTTCTTACTAGTCCAGCACTACTACTATTCAAAAAATACCTTTACGTACGTGCTCTCGTAAAATACGGCAGGTAGAATACGAAAAGCTTTCACACCTCTAGCCATGTCAAGTAACTACCTAGAAAAATCTTATATGTTAGTATCTATCAATTATAATTGAGGAATACCTAATAGTAACAGTTTCGTTGTTTTCTATCACGGAAAGTCGTTTTGTAAATTTATCATTAAGCCCATACGAAGCCAGTAATTGAAATATATTTTATTTTCAATATGTTGATAAATAATATTACAATGTACAAAAACATCACTATATATCTGAACCTACAATAAACGATGTGTTGTTTCACTGCTGAGCCGCTGGCGAAACTGGTACCGTCGCGTCATGTCGCGACAGTTTTGAAGCCGAGGCGACGCGACGTTACCGCTTCCAGTAATAATCGCTCGTCGCCGCGCCGCGCCGCGCCAAGCTCAGTGTTAGCGCATCGGACTGCGCGGAGAGACGTATGGTCATGCGAGAATCTAGTGGCAGAATGGCCGAACTCGAGTTCGAAGCGCCGCTCGCGCAAATTGAAGACGCCGACGATTGCCTCTCTACTGCTGACTACCCACAGAAAACCATAAACGGTAACGACATTCACCTGAATAACATAAAAAACATCAAAAGTGAAATGGTCAAAATGAAAACAGATTCTAATAGACTAAACGATAATGAGGAACCTAAACTGGTGAAGTGCAAACAGGATAACATGCAAAACGGTGAAGGAGATAATTTTACGGAAACATTTTCCGGTTCTCTGGAAGATTTGGTGAATACTTTCGATGAGAAGATCACCAAGTGTTTCGGGAATTACGAGGAAAGTGTGGAGAAGTTGGCGCCGGTGCAGGTCCGTTCTCAAGAGGAGATAATGAATGAATGCCAGTAAGTAATATAATTATAGTAAATAAATTAGACTGCCTAGTCTCTAAGTAAATGTATGATGTCATCGTCGGACTCATTATTCATATGTTGGATAGGTTTGATGTTTTTTTTTTTTTGCTTATAAAAATAATGCTATGCATTGTCTGTGATAGAAAAATCTTTTCAAGCAAATATCGTGTGTGGTAAGCTACTTAAAGGAATATAAACATGAAGGGCGGGCTTTGCGCATGGCGTTCTCGGACGAGGAATCGATCGATGGTTCGGGCCGAGAGGGTGCGTGCCTTGGGGTGTTCGCGTGACGCATCGCTCCCCCGCACCGCGCTGCCCTGAACCAGCTCCGGGTTTTTGTTTCTAACTCAACTAAACAAAGACCCACACAACTGAAGACTAAAGGGCACTTCATAAATCAGTTGACATTAAACAATCAAAGCCAATAATCGAAATCGTATACTTAAATAAATCATACAATTGTCTTCCCGTACCTACATTACTACTTTTAAATTTGATCAATAGAAAGAGTACACTGTTTTTGATTAGGATTGTAAAAAGTCTGCAATGTTTTATGGCGTTTTTTAAACAATTTCTCTTCTCATGACTTCAGTAGAATTGAATAGCAAAAGTTTCACACATTTTACCATTGTATTACGAAATGATAATATAAATCACTTTTGTTACTCTTAAAGTTTTTAATCTAAAAGTAGATAATGTATGGTATTTATTGATTTAAAAGTCTCTTATTCTTAAGTATATATATGTATCTATAATGCAAGCGTTTGTATGCAATGTGTAAATATCGGAAATTTTGTTTATCGTGCACCAGATTCCAAGAAGGTTATCAAATGGCATACATTTCAATGATTATTTGTTAACAATGTTTTATGCCGAATATACATAGTAGCAAAATAAAATCAACTGAATCGCTAGACATCTGACACTGTTCAGCGCTTTGTAAACATAACTTTGCTCTTCGTGTGTCAAATAGAATCTTTTGGAGACGATCCAGATGACCCAAATCACGGCACGTCGGAGAAACACGTAAAATTTTAAGGGGCACAATTCGCAAACAATTTTCGGGGTTGTGCTCGATTTCTAATTTTGAGTTTCAGGTGTAATAATACGTATCGACCCCATTACAAGAAAGTTAACATTACGTTATTTTTTACTACCATTCAGGAATTAACTTATCATACAAAGTAGTTGATTTCTTAGTAAACTCCATTTGAGTATATGAGATATAACAGTTTTTATTTGAAGCGGCTTATAATATGATTAGATATAAATATAAATTAAATTATATTTAACAACTAATCCAGTGTAGTAATTTATAAACCATCTTTTTTTTTTTTTTATTATACTTAAGGTTTAGCGTTATGGCCATAATCTCACCTGATCTTAAGTGACGATACGGCCCAAGTTGGTAGACACGCTAAACCTGTGGAGAAACTGGCTCTCAAGTGCTGCTGCCGGAACACACCTATTGGTATTTGGCGGCAGGTTCACAACTTGAGGGTGGTAGCTAGCCAGGCGGGCATTAGAAAAAGCCCTACCACCATGCTATGGTTTCCTCACGATGTTTTCCTTCACCGAAAGCTCAAGCTCATTGTAGGTGCTTGGGTTCGAACCCACGTCCCTTGACGCGAAGTCGTGCACACTACCACTGAGCTATCATCGCTTCAATATCAGTTATAATAAGACGATTACGATGAAATAAATTATATAATGTCTAAAATTTGCTGACAGTTTAGTTCAAGCCACCTGGACATGCAAATTTAAATATATATATATATATATTATATATATATATATATCCTTCCTGACAGGTGCTTGCATTGATTCAGCTGTGGCGAGATTCGATCGCAATACGCAGATGTCGTACCACCTTGCCGCTGAATTTAAAAAGAGTAACCAACCATATTTAAGTAAGATTGCAAAAATTAATGCTGTCCTAGTTCGTGTGTTTGTCTTTTTATATATCAGGAATGCAGATTCAAAGATTATAATCGTAACATGAATTGAAATGTTTATCATTCCTTACGCCATACTTTATCATTCCTTTTCAAATAAGTTTTTTTTTAATAATAATTATTATGTTTTTTACTTGTGTTTTTTTTTATAATAAGCAATTTGTGTCCATGTTTTGTTTCTGACCATTCATTACACCTCTAACGTTTAAAATTTTGCAAGTTCCAGTTAAGTGATATTTTTATATTCTGACTTTAAATATCAAACAACAATAACGATAATTTCACTTTTCTGATAGAAGCTCTCTCACGCACGGATTACGAAACCAATGTAATTGAAAGCGTTTAAAATTCAACACATTGATACTTCATATTCAATGCGTATCTTTTTTTACATTTGCATCAGTGGCGGCACACGACGCACGTCCGTCTTTTATACACCCGTTTTGAATTCTCAATGACTATTTAAGCATTCTGCATTAAAGATGAACTCCTTATATTGTCTCTTCACTATAGTTTATCGCAAAAACTTTAGATTAATTTACACTATCAAAGTTAGATTCACTCCTTATATTGTCTTTTAACTACAGTCTTTCGCAAATCTTTAAATTAACTAGAACCGTGAAAGTTTGAAATGCCCTGTGTAAAATTTAATACATTAGTAATGCTTATTTTATGTGATAATAATTGCACGTAGTATATAACTATTGAAACTAAAAAGTAAAATAACTAGTAATTATTATTTAACTAGTAATTAATGTGCTCATATTTCTATAATAGTTTTTTATCTATGAAAAGAAATACCGCTTTTGTGGAAGTAACATAAATAGCAAATTGCTACGAAACGAAAACGAAAACGAAAACTTCAAATATCTGTAATGCAATTTCACACGTGCTAATATTCAATTACAAAGATGAACATTAGATGCATTACTGTAAACAGTAAATGTGATTAGTTCTCATTTTCATTGGAATTACCGTGTGGTTTGCTATCTATATAAAATTATAAAGTGGAAAACTTTGTTAGTTCGAAAGCACTGTTCACAAGAACTACTAGTCTGATTTCAAAAACAATTTTAGTATTCATAGAGCAATGGTTGAAGAAAACTTTAAGCTATGGAATATCACGCTACCACCAATAGGAGCAAAACATTATTGAAAAAAGTTCCCAAAACGGACAAAACTTATTACATAATTTTAGTTCCACGAGACAAAGTCGCGAACGCAGCGAGTTTAATGAAATAAAATAAATTGTACATTTTAAAAAGCACCGCTATTTGCAAACTCGTCTCTTCGTCCTTAGAGGAAACGTGTACTAGATCTGGTGATACATTTATTAGCGTATCGGCGTGCGACCGTACTTCGTATGCAATTTATATATACTGTGTTGATATTTTAACACAGTCAAGTTAATAGTTGCTCTCCACTTTCTTTCCGCCAGTTCACTTAACAGTTCTACACACGTATACAGTACAGATCTCGTATTGGTTTTGTACGTTTATTATGCATTTATCCTCATCCAGAGATTTCAGCTTTCCAGATTCCGGCAGTTCACGATTTAAAACGATAATTTACCAATCGAAACAGATTGTGTCTGTATAGCTAATACTGTTAAATTCTTGTATATGTATATATTAGTTTCTCGGAAACTAGTATGGCAATTTTATAAAGTTTTGTGATAAAAACTATTCTGCGAATGTACCTGGATAAGTGTTTTTGTTTTTAATTTGTAAGACACAAGATATTATATATAACATTAAAATATAATAAATATAAAAGTAAAATGGACTGATGATGACAAAACTGTTTTTACCGTCAACGGCAGTTGATTTATGATTGATATACGGGCACGAGGTGAATGACCGTCTTTACCACATACAACCCTCATATTAATATATACCATATATTGTATAACTACTATTGAATTATTTTACCTTTATTATAATTCAAAATAAGTGTTGATATTATGTTAATAATCATTATGATTTTTTTTTCTAATCCACGTATTTATGAAACCTATATACATTTTTATGTCTTGTAATAGATTTTTAATGAGGCGGTTTCTTTTCAAATATCGAATCAATAATCTAATGGATACATGATATATAGTTGTACGTTCTTCTTAATTAACTTAATAGCTGGTTCACGCGTTGGACGCTTCATTTATCAAAAAAACTCATAAAACTATAGTATTCGAATGATTTCCATATTCCATGGTACTATTAAGAGTTTTATCATATTCTTTTTTATATATATCAAAGCGTATGGCATATTTTCGATCATTTACAAAATAGAAGTAAAAGTACACTTTTAGGGGCGAGAGAATAATTATTTTAACTTAGAACTTAGTTCAGGCCTTTCCAGTAGCCAATAACTACATTATAGCCACACACATCACGTTTTGGGATAGGATAAAAATATCTCCATGATAAAATAAATAAAAGTGACATTTTTCACGGTAGTTAGTCAAGGATTGTTGGAATTTAGTGTTTTCAGATAGAATTTAGTGAAATGAAATTAAAAAACTAAATTTTAGATAGAATTTAGTGAAATTCAAAAACTAAATTCCGTACATCATCCATCTATGGAAAACTCCGCGTCAACTCGTGATTGTCCCATCCAGATAAGTTAAGTTTTGACTTGACTGAACGTCAAAGGAACTTTACTTTCCTTATATGTATGTAGAAGATATATAAATACAACTTGTGAGACATATGTACTTTCACTTACCATTTCATAATGCCCATACATGTTCAGCGATTATACAAATATTGTAACGCGATGAGTGATAGTTCAGTTGGTAGTGTATATGGACGTCGCCTCAAAAGACGTGAGTTCGAATCCACTTACAATGAACTTGAGTTTTCGGTTAAGGATAACATCGTGATGAAACCATAGCATGGAGGCAGGGTTTTTTCTTATGCCCGCCTGGCAGCTACCACTCTCAAGTTGAAAATCTGCTGCCAAATACCTATAGGTGAGTTCCGGCAGTTGCGCTTGAGAGCCAGTCCCTCCGCTAGGCTTAGCGTGTCCACCATCTTGGGCCACAACGCCACATCAGATGATATTGTTACCATAACGCTAAACCTATACACGATAAAATACCTAACTTAAAGTAAAGTTATGTTAATTATGTATTGCAATAGATCAATAGTATCAGTGTATGTGTATTACGAAATCGTTTTCCAGAACACCGATAAAACTCGATTACAAAGGTAGCTGCCTCTTTAACGTTCGACTTCAATGTCCGACAATCACTCTCTATGTCGTGTTTATGTCTTTAAGAGTCTTTTGCTTTTTAATGCCGTAGGTATAAAGGCGTAGGTGAATGGATAAAAATTACTGTATCAAACTAAACGATTGCATGCATGAGTTAACTTGATTAGGTACGTCTATAGAAGAAATTATCTCATCGGCATCACTAATTATTTTTTTAGAAGCACAGCGTAGTGAGTTCTTGGTGCAAGTGCAATACAATACAATAATGGACACAATGGGCACGCCCATAACCTTCATAGACTTATGACGTCACACTTTTACGGTTAGTGTTTGCTCCACAGCTTTGCCCACGACCATATAATTTATCTTCTTTGTATGAATTCACAATATCATGAAAAAGTTCATACGCTGACTCGAATATGGTGAATTTTCGGACGGCGTGGCCACATACTTTTTAGAGGGCTCGATCCGCACCTAAGTTCATTCAAATATAGAACAGTAGTTAGAAGTTCATTGGAGATTGCCGCTGTCATAGACCTGCTAGCCTCTTATTAAAAGAGCTAGGTTTGAAGATGGCATCTCCATATTGACAAAATTACCTACATAACTAAAGTCCATAATATAAAAAGATTACTGTCAAAAGGTTTTATTAAGAAGAATGACAATTATCGTCACTTGTATATCACGTGTATTTATTGCTAAAAGTAAATAACTAAATGAAAGCTCAAAAACATTAACAACGATACTATCGTTAGATTTAAAAGAAATTTAATTATTATACACCTTTAATGAGAATTCAACAAAAAGTCTTAATAAATAACGCATACATCAAGTTATTACTTTAGTTTTAGCTGCATTTCCCTACGCGAGAGTGTGAATAAAGCGGTCATTAAAACAAATTTTGCTAGAACCACAACATTCATATTTTTAATTTACGTAATACTAGAAACTTCGTACTTCCTTTGAACTCCCAGGCTTCTTTTTGCGTCAGTGCTACTGAAATATTACGTCAAAGGAATAAAAAGCTGCTTCTACATACGGGATACATATGCGGTATAGTCCGTACGACTCTGTCTTGTGTACAAGTTGTATATTTGAGATTTTTTTTTTTAATCTTCCCTTAATTTTTAACTGATGATGTGGCCGAACATAGTAACACGCTAATATTTATGGATGAACTATCTTTTAAGTACAGTCACATAATGCATGATGGCAAATTTTCAGCTCGATTGTTACAGAGAGCCAAAACAGCATTAGAAAATATCATACCACCATACCCCGGTTCTATTAAAAAATGTTTTTTTCACCGAAATTGTGAGCTTATTGCAGGTACTCGAATTTACCTCATTGAAAAACGTTTAAAAAAAACCTTTCCACGAGTCATAGTCTATGGCTTTCCCGCAGTGCTTAAATTCACACAAAAATAAACTATTTCTTGCCCGTTCCTTCATGTCATGAGGAACAACTGTGTTAACAGAATAAATTAGAAATTATGCTGTAGGAACGTATCCATTTCTCTTCTGCATAAAGTTGCAGCTACGCGATAGAATTTACGTGGAAGTAGTTCTGATTCCTTAAGCTCCCTTCTTATAAACTTCCATGATTCTTGTTTCCATTTATGAAAATATAGCGTCAGAATTTGTATGAGGTCTCAATTGAGCACCTTCGGCACTGGCCACAAAACCCGGTGTAACAGTCAATGCTTCACGCCAACTGCTTTAGTCAAAAATTTCCGTCACGATGTTTTCATTCGCCGAAAGCTCAAGATCATTGTAGATGTATTCAAATTCACGTCCATTGACACGGCGCCCGTACACACTATTAACTGAGCTATCATCGCTACGGTGTCTCAGATCGCTCGAGATACTCATAGAGAATGTGGTCTTTATAAAAGACTAATGCCAACTTGAATGGGAAGAAATAACCGTACTTTCGAATTATGCCCCATCAATAAACTGAGAGTAAATTATCACCAAATGCAACCGCATTACGGTAACAAAGCCTTAGTTCAACCCAATTATACGGTCGAGTAAATCAGGTGCAACGACCATGTATAGCTTTCATTTTGAATGTAAATACAATCCTTTTGTTGATCACTTGCTAATGAATAGGCGTTACTATACAATGTACATGACCCGTGCCAAATTACTTCATTCGATTACATAATAAACCTCAGTTTATGTCTCAATTACCATAAGGCAAAATATCTTAATTAACTACATTTTTGACAAACATATACTTATATAATCTTTATTTATAAAACTATCTGCACCTGCGACTTTGTTCATGTGAAATTAAAAGAGGAAGAGAAAAATATTTTTTATGCCGCAGGAACAGTATTTTTATTTTTGAAAAATACCCTAGGTCCTTCTATATGATGACAACGTGTATGCAAATCTCATGATGAACGGCTGGTTAGAGATTTGTATAGAACATTATATTTTGGCATTTTATTTTTCTGTCTTAGGTCTGTCAAAAGTTATACAGTATTTCTTAAATTTATATACAATTATAATCGATTGCATGTATCCCAGCGTGTATCACTGTGACTAATGATTACTGTAGAGCTTATTCTTCAGACTTACTTAACAAAAATAAATACTTAACACTAGCTCAGAGATGTAATGCCCTCCTATTCCTCATGAATATGGTTATAGGATATGTCTAGGTATAGTTATAAATAGTAATCCTACATTTTTAGCCTCCTAGTATGTTGATTTAAATACCTTATTAATAAAATATCTACAATAAATTTATTTTTTTCCTATATATCTATTAATTAATTAAAATTATACTCTTATTAAATCATATTTAATTATACTATTATTAAATTATATTATTATTAACTAAATAAAATCATAAACAATCGAACAAAGTAGCTAAGAATTGACATACCTCATAGCTCCGTAGCGATAAACCTTATAGTTTAAGGTAAAGGCTCTGGGTTCGTTTGCCTGGAAATGTTGACTCTTTATGATAAACATAATTCTCAATCACGGCCTGGAAGGTAAATATCATTATTTATCAGTAATTTAGTTACTTTAAATTTGTTGTAAAATTGATTTTCTCATAGTTATTGCAAAACTTAAAAATATATACTTGGTAAAATGGGTATTTTTGTATTTGACTTCGAAGGTCTTAATCCGTCTAAAAAGGAAAAAAATGTTTTGTCAAACAAAAATCATTATACATTATATTATTATAAAATAGCAACAATAAAGTAAACAGACCGTTATCAGAACACAACATTACTTAGGTTAATCTTACACTAAAAATATTGTGATAGCAGACTTAACCCGATCTATAACCTCGGAGTATATTCATGTCAATTCAATCCGTACCACACACAATTCGTTCGGTAATCATGTCAATTAATTTGTCCTCACATTATTTGTCCCTCATAATATACCTACGCGCGGTTACGCCAAAGTCGTATGACATAAGATGATAAATATTGATTATGTAATGTGAATATGCATTAGTGTTAACATATACAAACACTTGTGACTATCATGACAAATTCTGGATTTAATTTTAAATGTTTGACCTCTGTTTTGAAATGAGTTTGACGATAATTTGCCATGACTTTTTTATGACTACAATCTCACTTGTTATAAATTGACGAAGTGGTCCAAAATGGAAACACTAAGCCTAGTAGAAGGACTGGCTCTCAAGTGCAACTACCGGATCACATCTATAAGTATTTGGCGGCAGATTTTTCTACTTGAAGTTGGTAACTAACTAGGCATTCTTTAGAAAAAAGCCCTACCACCATGTTATGGTTTCACCGAAATCTCAAGCTCCATTATAGGTGTATTCGAATTAACGTCCTTTGGCGCGGCGAACTGACACAATAGAATCTGAGCTATCAACCCTTGAAAATTTGAAAAAAAAAATTTACTCTTAAGACTGATGTTATATAAGAGACAGGAACTAAATAAATAATTTGCTTAACGTTATAAATTTATTTTTTTAATTCATTATTTCTATAATGTCTACAATAATAAATATAATGAAATACTATACCAAAATGTTATCTTAAAATATAATTATCATTCTATTTAAATACCCTGCTAAAAGTTATATTTTCTATAAATGTTCCTTTCTAAAAATCTATAAAGGTTCCTTTTATTTTCTTAGTTATAGTTTTCTCAAACAACCCTTATGATATTTGCAATCGGCGAAATTGAATATTCATTTTCAAACTATGCCTACAAAAAAGGTTGCATATAAAAGTTGTAAGTCTATACGGTACGTTTTAATGACGCATATCATACCATATGTCACAGTTTCCTTGAATTCGCCAAGTGTACACATCACCCAATATAGACATAACCACAGATTGTAAAGAAAACTGTTGTTCTATAATTTGTGTTATACAAAATTATTATTAACATAGTCAATAAACGTTGGAGTTAAACTATATTACTGAAAATTAAAATCTTTTATGTGTTTTCGTATTATTGTGATATAATACAATAAATGTATTTAATTATTATAATTCTGTATAGACGCTCATATTTTTAGACTTAAGCAATAACTCATTGAGTAACAAAGTTGTGAGCGGACTAATCATCACAATGCCTAAGCTGACCATGGCAAAAGGAGTGTTTAGAAAGTTTCCTCTAGAGACAAGCACAGTCAAATACTCACTAAAAGGAGACCATGACAACACTCAAACCTGCGTATTGCCAGAGCCCAGGGTCATATTACGTACTTCTTCTAGTCATAGTCTGATGCTAATAAGAAAATATAGATTTCCATACATCAATCAATCCATAAGGTATATAAACACTGCAATCTATGATACAGAATCAGTTTCATTTTACTGGCAAGTCACGACCATAACAAAACTAAAAAATTACATAATTATACCCATAGATAAAAAATAATTGGTTAATAATATCGAATTAGAATAGTTACAGAACCAAATACTTGTAAAACGTAATGGTAGGCAATTGGATAAAAACTATATATTATAATTTTATATCTCGAATATGTCTAACAGTAAAGCTGTTTATGGTAATGGAATTTTATATCAATAAAATTATTGGTGTCTTGAAATGTAATCGAGCCGTTTTTCAATGACGAAACTTACTTCTATTTTACGTTTATGTGTAAGTTTTTGTTATATATTTTTATTCGTATCAATCTAACACGGAATTTTGATTATTATTTTAAAAACTGTGATCAATTATATACATTCTGGTGAACATGATTTTTTTTCACTTTTAACCACTTTCGAAACGATTTATAATGATACTAATAGAAGGGACAATAAAAATAGTAATTTATTTTACTTATTAGATAAATTAATATGCGACCTAAATTTAGTACAAAATTAATTAAATACCAAATTATATTGGTAATTATAGTGTCCTTGTAATCGAATCGGGACTCATGAAGTTTATTCGGGATGGACATTTCTTTCTTACACTTTATAGTACAGAAATTGCTGACAAGATCCTAATTATTCATGTAATGGTTTTTATTTTAATTTATAATTTATTTTAAATCTTATTTAGTAATATGTTACGTAATTTGATCGGCATCGTGCGTAATATAATTTGGTTATCGTGCATAAGTCTAACTTAATGTTTCGGTAAATGGCAGTATTTACTAAATATACAAACGCCAGAAGAAGAAATCACATGTAATAAAAAAATACAAATGAAGAGACCGATCCTCGGCTCGGTCTGTTGCTAGAGGCGCGAAAAGGAGCTGCGGGCCTGACTAATCCCAAATAGATTTCTTTAATAAGTAACTAAGCAACTCGAAAACCTTGCTGCTACAACTAGTAAATATAGTCTTACAAAACATATTCGCAGACACCCCAGTAATATTATATCTAAAGAAATGTCTAGAATTTAGTGTACATATCTGTGGAAATTAAGCTTAAACATAAAATTAATTATTAAATTTAAAACATTCGTTTTTCCGTTTATTAGGGAACGTTTACATTTACGAAATGACAGGAAATTTGTAATTATTTTAAATAATTAAATATTCGTTAATAGACCTTTATGCAACAACTAGGACTAATCATAGCACACTGACCTTCCAACAATTTAAAATAGATTATAGTAGAGACGGTTTCTTTCGTCCCACGTCGAGGTGTGTTCAGTTGTCGTGTCGTAGGAATAGCTTTCGCAACAGTTATTTGACCACCTTCATAAAGATTGCTCCGAACTTCTCTCTCTACTATAGTTATTCTATATAGATCTTAAGTTTTCAATAGTTTGAACAAAAATCAGTTATCATTACATGTGAGCGAAAGATTTTGTATTTTATGTCCATTCTTGCGATATCATAACTGTCTGCAAAGATTGCGTTAAGAACAGAAATAAAGCAGCTAAATAGATTTCACCATTATTTTTACCCGTTGCGGCCAACCGGTAGATATTTACTATTACTGTGCGATAACCATAAACTTGAATAGGTACAGGTAAATGGTGGTCACGACATTAATTCATTTCCATGTTAAATTTCTACAGAACCTTTATTGTTTTCATACATTTATAAAGTGATCGAAGTGGGATCCCATTTTACAAAGTACCTGCGCTATGACTGAAGAAAAATATAGTAATAAAACCAGGTCACTGACGTAGAGCATTTTATAATATGTGTTTAATATGATACCATCTTGAACTTGAAGATATGTCACTAATCATCTATGCGTAGCTACATTTGAAATTCATTACCCTCAATAAGATTACTGTGTTATCATGTTTAATCATATGGTTATTTTAACATTAGATAAGATTATAGTCCAACGCTAAACCTACAAGGTATTATAAAAATACAAACTAAAATCTTTTTATATAGGTTCGGTACATTCAAAATCGTTGCTAGCCTCCAATTAAATTCTAAACAAATATACAGAACAGCTTTTTTCGCAAATTCCACATTACAAACCCGTTTAAAGGCGGAAATTGTATAGTGTCTAGCCTGTTACCGCTGTTTTACGGACTTGCGTTTTAAAGGACTTGATTTTATTTACAACTAACTTCGCCCGTGACTTCGTTCGCGTTGATCTAAATCTTATTTAATCATTTGGTCCGTTTTTGTAACTTTTTTCAATACAACTTTGCTCCTATTGGTAGTAACGTAATGTTAAATAGCGTAAAGTCTTTCTAAATGATTGCTCTATCTGATTATTATGAAGAGAATTTTTGAAACCCAACCGTTAGTTCCTAAGATTAACGCGTTCAAACGAACGAACGAATAAAAAAACTTTTTCTCTTTTTACTATTAATATAGGATAGCCGATATAACTATATGGTATTTATTTTACATAGTATTTTAAGTAAGTGAATATTTAGGAAGTACGTAAAAATAACAGGAACTAAAAAAATAGAATTGTTTATACGATACAGTTAATCCTTATCCTTTGTCAAGGTGATTACAACGAGCCCTTCCTTACACGACGAAAGAAAAAACACATAAAAATTGTTTACCTAACCACCGTCTGTTGGGCTCTTTTATAACCCACCAGAATTTTGAATGGTTCTCTTCCATTGCCACCGATTACTTCACACTTTTGAATGTTGTTTATAAATACAGCCCTCGGCTCGAGATTATTTTCGCAAGATTCACGTCATCCGGTCTGGATTATTTGTATGACTCCATATTGTATGACTAAAGCTCATTAATGGTCATACGAGTGAGTAACCGTCTTTAACAGAATTATTATTTACCGTTTTGTTTCGTCCTTCATTCATGAAGATTATTCCGTTTTCAGGAATGGAAAAATCTTAAAATATCACACGCTTGAACTTGCTAATTAAATTTTACTACTGATATATTTTATTGTAAAGTTTTGTATTTTATAACAGTTACTTCACTATCTAAAACCTTTAGCGTCTTAAACATTTTGCTCTATTAATGTCATGTCTGAAATCAAATTTAAAACTTTTCAACCTGATTTGTATTCAGAAAATAAAAGACAAATAATTAATTCTAACAATCCTTTTAACTTCGCTGTAAACTTAGGTCTTGGATTTACTCTATCATTTTATATTGCTACAGTAATTTTATCGTAATTAAAGTCATCAGGGTCTACAGCAACGTTACAGTATAGATATAATTTCAATTAAAGTTTGTTCTATATTCATTATTAACGATTTATTTTTAGAATAAAATATTTAACAGTACTTATATATGCAACTTACAGTAACTTTTGCACGGACTTGTAATAAGAATATCTACACATTTTCAATGAATGAATATATCGCTTCTTTTGTTTTTATATAACTTGTATTAGTATGTCAGTTTATTAATTGCACAAGACTTTTACTGCGGTACTATAAATTGTATTTTTATTTCTTTAGCATATGTATAGTATATGGACCAGTAGCAAAAGTAAATAATAAATGTATAAAATCCCGCACAAATGTAATCACTCAAAAAATAAAATCAAAACTTAAACTAGATAAAGACAGATATCACATCCAGAATCGATATTAATATTTATATGTATATCGTTGATATCAGAGTCTTGGATTGATACGTACCAACATTAGATTACAGTAGTACACTTTCTATCTTTGTATCAATTAAAATTGTGTTTTTCTTGTCTAATAACATAGATAAAATAAATTTGGCTCACACACACAAATATATATTATATACACTGATATATATTTCATATATATATATATATATATGAAATATATATCAGTGTATATAATATATATTTGTGTGTGTGAGCCAAATTTATTTTATCTATGTTATTAGACAAGAAAAACACAATTTTAATTGATACAAAGATAGAAAGTGTACTACTGTAATCTAATGTTGGTACGTATCAATCCAAGACTCTGATATCAACGATATACATATAAATATTAATATCGATTCTGGATGTGATATCTGTCTTTATCTAGTTTAAGTTTTGATTTTATTTTTTGAGTGATTACATTTGTGCGGGATTTTATACATTTATTATTTACTTTTGCTACTGGTCCATATACTATACATATGCTAAAGAAATAAAAATACAATTTATAGTACCGCAGTAAAAGTCTTGTGCAATTAATAAACTGACATACTAATACAAGTTATATAAAAACAAAAGAAGCGATATATTCATTCATTGAAAATGTGTAGATATTCTTATTACAAGTCCGTGCAAAAGTTACTGTAAGTTATAGATACAAAATATACGTTATTCCAGCATTTTGAAGACAAAACCTAAGAAATTTCCAATGTTATTATAAATGTAAATAATTATAGCTTATACCAAAAAAATGGGACTAGTCTTTCTTTGCCTAGGATTTAAGAAATGGAGGATGCCTAAATCTCATAGTGGAAGTCTTTCGATTAAAACAATGACGATACCAATACTCTTCTCTTAAAAATGAATTACAATACTCCGGGTTACTAAAAAGTTACAATAACTAATATTTATATAAAACTTACCTAAACAAAGTAGGTATATGAATAAAATATTAAATAATCTCTACATAACTTATTTCATTTAAATGCAAGATCAAATTTAACAAATATCTTAGTATAGTTTTGTGCATTTTCAAGACAGAGTCAACCAAAACTAAAATGTAAAAACATGTAACAGAAAAATTATCAACGATAAATTCAATTCACCCGTTCGATATTTATGTTTACTCATGTTTCAAATTCTTGTAGAATAAATCTTAAAATCTGTACTTTCAAATACGTTTTAACTGTCAGAAGAAGCAAGATCCATAGCATCATAATGATAAATCTGGCAACATTTACATAGTGGTACTGTGTGATTATAACTTCTTTGACCCCTTTGGCATAATGTATTTTTTATTTTTTTATTTCTTCAACTACTCTCTTTATCCGCAATATTTTTATGTAATTATATTTTATTTTATTATAGTATTCCTTGTACTTCTTATATTATCTTTGCCTTAATGTTCGATGTAATCTGGAACCACAAGAAAAAAACTGAAATAATAAGCAAGTTATTAAAATTATGCATATTTGTCCACAAATATATATACATAACTAACACAACGTGCCTACATACTTACAGCTTCAAGTTGAAACGCTTATCGAATTATGTAGCCATGCATGCCCTTTTATCCTTGAAGCGTAAGATCGGTCACGTCTCGATCATCTTTTTTGCTCTTACATCGATGCTTATTTGAAAACTGGCTTTGTCCGCAACTTTGTTCGTATGGGCTTAAAATAAGTACTCAAATATAATTAAATTGAAATGATGTACGATTATTTATATGTATCTACTTAGATCTAAATCAAAGTTACATTGGAAAACGCGTTTTAAGTTCAAGATTAATCAAGCAAAATTAAATTACAGTAATGAATTGAAGTAATATTAATATATAATACATAAGTACATTGTAATAATTATAACAAAATGGGATACAGAGAAATTGTAATTTAATCTTGTAATTGTGATTTGTTCAACAGATTAAATTACGTTATAAGAAAATAGTATTCCGTTGCATCTACATTATTCCATCGTTTTATATTATTTATGAGCTTAATTAATTATAACATGAAATAAAATATTCAAGAATATAATTGTGTTTTTAAAAAATGATATACTTGGTTCTAAATGCAATTCGAATTTTATAGGTAAACTAGCTGTTCCCTTTACTTCGTTCGCGTGGAACTAAAGTTATTTCATTAATTTTGCCCATTTTTGGTACTTTTTTGGTGGTAGCGTGATGTCAAATAGCCTGCCTTGCGGCACCGGTAACTGCTTATTAGTGTATTAAAACAATAAACTTTTCCACTTTATAATATTAGTATAGATTACATTTGTTCAGGAAATAAAGATGTACGAACAACCTTTTCTTAACCACTTACGGCACAAGATTGTAACATATACTGATTTAATATTTTATTTAATTAAATATGTATGAAAAATATTGAATAGAAATGTGTCTATTAAATTTATAAGTCATATTTGCGTACAAATATTTTATTCAATCTAAAATTCATTATCAGAGCAATACAATCCGATTTTACTGGTGTCATATGTTTGCTGATGCATTTAAATTGAACTCGCAAATGAAGTTGTGAAACTGTCGCCATCTCCCTCACTCGGATAAATAATGTACAAGATTCAATCAGTGTAGCATAAAGTTTAATATTAGTTGTATGCACTTATGCGATGCGCATATTTTCATAAAACAAAATAAAAGAAATCGTTCGTCGACGCACTATACTAAGCTTTGCTAATCGCACATTCCCTAAAATAGCCTGGAATTCCCTGTAGGGTGATCAATACCGATGTTAGTTGGCACTGAGCTATTAACAATGTCTTAATTACTAGTTTCTAACACCACAGGCTAAAATAAATGTTGTTTTAAGAACTCTTAATACCGATATTTATTGACAGTGCTAGACTAAAATAAATTTAGACGAATTAACTGAAACACTCCAAGATGTCATATAACCTTTAGAAATCTTTGGAATTATTGAACGTACTTTTGAAGCGATGATAGCTCAGTGATAGTGTGTACGACTTCGCGTCAAGGGACGTGAGTTCGAATCCAAGCACCAACAATGAGCTTGAGCTTTCGGTGAAGCAAAACATCGCGAGAAAACCATAGCATGGTGGTAGGGCTTTTTCTAATGCCCGACTGGGTAGCTACCACCCTCAAGTTGTAAATCTGCCGCCAAATACCAATAGGTGTGTTCTGGCAGCTGCACTTGAGAGCCAGTTCCTCCACAGGTTTAGCGTGTCTACCAACTTGGTTCGTATCGTCACTTAAGATCAGGTGAGATTATGGCCATTTCGCTAAACCTTAAGTATAAAAAAAAACTTAAAAGTAATTTTCTTCGTTCAAAAATTATGAAACAGTAAAATACTATAAAAGCTATCTAAGTGTAAATTGTGCTCTCCGAAAAGACACGAAATATATTTTTATCGCTATAAGATCTCGCAAATAAGTTATTGTGTATTTGCCGAACTTATGTAGGTAATAAAAATATAGAGAAGTGAATGATGCATAAAGTACATCGTATTCAAAGATATGTATGTTAACAAACATTACAATCTACAAAAACTTTCTCCAGACACATCTCTAACCGGTCAACGATCGCCCAAGGGCAATATTTAATAATCTATTGTGAAATTTTATATAACGGCTCGTGGAATAGGATTACATTGATTGGCAATCACGATGTATGTATCTCTGTTAAACACATAAAACAAATTAAATATTTGTTGTTCAAACCACCTCTATTTCGTTATTCCTAACGAAAGGCCAAGACGGCTTCATTGGACGAACTGGATCGCCACATTCTCTGTACGCGACCGGTTCGACCGGCGCGTTGCGAATCCTGGCGCTAACGTTACCTATATACCTGACTCTTACATAAACTTGTATTGTATAAGGGTATGTAAAGAAAGCAAGGTTATATTTACCATTTAATCTCGGTTGAAATAATTTCAAAAGAATCTATAAAACATACTGTGAAAATGCTATAGTTAGATTTAACAACTTGTGTCTGGAGCTCCACTACGTTGAAATATATATTTTTATTGCTAAATATTACTTTAAAAGTTTCATGATTTATTTACAAACAAATATAGAATGCCTTATATAAGAAGACCTGTACATGTGTAACATAGTATTTGTAATTTATTATTATCCTCATAGCCTATTCTATATATTAGCGAATGTAACTGAGCATGTACTTAAATCCGGTCAGAGAATACAGCTATGACTAAACACGATAATCATGTAAATCGGTTCAATGGTTCTTGAGTTATAAGCACATTAACAAACAGACTGCTGAGAAATGTTGCATTTTTATTATATAAGGATGTGTCCTCTAATCTCAACCATTTTTTATTATAATTATAATAAGTAATCAAAAATAAATGTACTTATGATTATCCAGATTCCTTATAAGCACAACTTTATGCTGTAGCCATCTGTATATAACGATAAATTTTTATATGTGCTGAAATCAAACCGACAAATGTCTTCTAAGCAAAAGCTTAATTTTATAAATAATAGTTGACATGTTACCGCATGTCTAGATTCAGTATAAAATTACACTTTTTCCCTTTCGTTACATTAATTGTAATGTTAATTTAAATAAGAATATATTATTACAAGAAGTTGTAACTATCGTATTACTATGTCTAGAAATTACCTCCTACAAATATTGATAACTGTACTTATATATAAAATAGATAGAAACAGCTACGTGTAAAAACATAAAGGGCATACAATGTCATGTAAATTTATGTGTATATGTATATTGTATAGTCTAGGTAATTAAATCTTGGTTTTATAAACGAATTCAAAATTTATTTCGTGCTACAGATGTGATATCATATAATTTGATTTAAGAGAAAAAACTTAATCGCCTAGATGTTATATGTTTTACTTATCACATACGGTCTGTGTAAACAGTAATTATTTTCAAGTAAATCATAACTTGAAATCAGAACGCGTTATTTATGTAAGCGATAAGGTCAGGTGCAGTTTATTTATACTTGCAAACGTAATGAATAAACGTTTTAAAGTACCTACAGTGCTACGTTATAAGGAATTTGTAAACCTTGAAGGAATCGTGTTTATTTTTAATTTACATCTTTAAAAAGTAGCATTGTTTTACTTACGGTATGAAAGTATAGATGAGATTTAAGAATCGATCGAACCAGAGACATGCCAACAGAAAAAAAGATTACAAACATGAGATAGAAAATGAGTTTGCGCAGCTGACTCAGCAGGTCAAACGTTTCAAAATAATAGTAAGAATAGACGATTCGATTACTAACTAGAATGTAAATTATTTTTACTAAGAGTAGAATGTAAAAATAATCACAACAATGTAAATTACATAATGGTACACAATTTTTGAAAATTGAAGGGCTTACAAGTAAATTGTCTTCAGTTCAAAAATTAGTATTTTTGAAGTATGTTGCTATTTTTGTTGCTATTTTTAAGCACTTTTGGGGTACTTATATAAAAAATACCTATTTTTGACTGAAGCGGATTTGCTTTTACATCTCTCAATTAGTCTATTAGAAGAAAGAAGGCATCAAACATGATTAATTACATTATAAATTAACTTATTCACGAAGGTCAAACATCCAAATTTATTATTTATAAACAATAATATATTTATTGTAATGTTTAAATTGAAACTAATATATAAAAAATGGGGTTTTTGATTTGTCTTATACGCTTTACGTCTGATCAACTCAACAAATCACCGCGAAAATTTTCATATTCATTGTTAACAAAAAGGACATAAGATATTTTTATCTAGAAAAGAGTACTCTTCCTGTGGTATAGAAGTACAAATTCTGGATTTACAAGATCTACATAAAAACAAACAAAGCCACAGGCGAAGTGACTATAAGATAATAATTTATGTCGACATTATTTTATCGAATGATCATGACGTGCATTTTTATGCAGAAAATTCTTCAATATTAATAATAGGTAATCTATTTGGTTTTATTTTAGAGAATATAAATAAATTAAGATAATAAACATTTTATTTAAACAACAAAACACGACAAGTTTCATAGACTGCAATATATAACCAAATTATTTCGTCTATGTTTACAGTTAAAACAGTCGAAGAGAAGCAAACGTAAAAATCTCACTTTTTCATATATTTCAGTTAAATAATCAAAACAATTGGATATGTTTAAATAAACATCTTTTCCGAACCAAAGTCATTGATTTACGTTTATTTTCACTTATCCAATTGTTTATGTACCGAACTGAAAATTGTTAAAGTTGAGATTGCCGGGTGTAAAACCATGTAAGATTTGAGTTAAATAGAAGTATTTCTATTTGACTCAAATATTCAAAACGTTTCAAGAATTAAAGTAACGGACTAATGAACAAGTCAACTTTATTTTGAAGATAAGCGTATAATAACTAATGCATAATAACGACTTCACGATTATGCATAATTCGTTTCGTTATAGGCCTCCGTAAGTCCCATCATTAGACGTTATTATATTTTATAAGTCCACTTTTATTGGTAAAAGTTACAGTAAATGATGTTTGCCATACACAAGCGTGTAGGTTTTGTTTCAGGTTTATTATCACATTAAATGAGACTTTATTATTACGTAAGAGTATGTAACGTTCATTGTACTTTATAATTCCATTATCCCCATCGTAACGTCATTACACGATAATATTTTACAACTTTCTAAGCCCAGTTTACATCGTAAAAGTAACCATAACCGATCGCGGTCACACTAAGCTCGCTCGATTTATAATACCGCTGAATAATAAAAGAAAATCGATAACTAAATAAAAGAATATTTATTGCAAGTAACTGTAAATTTAATACTTAAACCAGAAATGTGTGTGAATGTAATGTTTTTTTAAAATAGCTGTATTGACTTTGAATAGGAAACGATAAATGCCTAGTCATAATTGGTGTTATTGCTTTTATATTAAGACATCTACGTGTGTAGGCAATTTCGCCAATTTAGTTGCCATTTAAATTAATGTTATTAATTGCGGATTACAAAAATAATTGTCCTGGGTAGGACGCGAACCCATTGCACTTTGGTGCGGCGGTTGCAACGAGGCAACTACTTTAACCGCTAAGCCAACCGTGAAAATAATCGATTCAATATCACATTACATGATGATGTGTGTTAACATAAATATATGTACTTCAGACTACAGGAAACCCTACAATCGCTTAATGACGTCTGTTTGTGCTTGTTTCAATTCCCACAAGGCAGAAAATTTAATAGCATCGGAAATATCTAATAACATTAATATTATAAATCTTATGTTATAAATGGCGATAGGACACTAAACTATAGTAAAATAATGGACTAATTTATTATCAAGCAATGTGTCTTATATCCTTCTACTTCATCAGTAAAATAACGATTTGGATAGTAACTCTTCGTGGCAGGATTTATCTGGTGCCAAACTTTATGACCTTCTGCTAAGTTGTGTTGTGTTGTGTCTCGTAAGCGTATTGTGCAGAGCTTTTGATATCTCTTCGGTCCAATAAGCATGTCTATGTTTGTGAAATCTCGTTCCTACAACACCTGAAGCGATGATAGCTCAGTGGTAGTGTGTACGACTTCGCGTCAAGGGACGTGAGTTCGAATCCAAGCACCTACAATAAGCTTGAGCTTCCGGTGAAGGAAAACATCGTGAGGAAACCATAGCATGGTATTAGGGCTTTTTCTAATGCCCGCCTGGCTAGCTACCACCCTCAAGTTGTAAACCTGCCGCCAAATACCAATAGGTGTGTCCCGGCAGCTGCACTTGAGAGCCAGTTCCGCCACATGTTTAGCGTGTCTACCAACTTGGTTCGTATCGTCACTTAAGATCAGGTGAGATTATGGCCATTTCGCTAAACCTTAAGTATAAAAAAACCTTTTAGCAAGCAATTCTAGACTGTAAATAATACTTCCATATATATTTTTTTTCACATCTATAATGTTGTATTTAAATGATGCGGTTCGAAACAATATAAGAACATATTTGATTTAAGTCGTTCTTTTACACCACCGCAAGTGGTTTACATATTAACTATGTTGGGGACATAACTTTGTTTATGTTTAATTCATGCGTCACATCGGTATTGTAATAGTTTTAATGAAAGTTTCGTTTTGTAGGTTTTAATTCAGAATAGCGTAACGCTTATTGATGCGGTTTTTTCATATAAGTACAATATTGTGATGACTCTGCGGTTAATAGTATCGATATTGCATAACCATACAATTATGGCATCGGTGATGAACCACAGGTCATCGCTCTCATGACGGTCTGTAAGATATTGGGCACTGGTACATACTGGCTGTCAAGAAAAATGTGAAAGCTACCCTCCGGCATCATGGGCGATCGAAGTGTCTTCGTGGCGCATTATAGTGGGTAGTATAGGGTGCTTATAGCCTAATCATTCATGCTACATGCCACTCTTAGCTTCGTTAGAGCCTAGGTAATGCATTTACACGTTGCATAGCGACGCCCGTAAAAAAAGGATTTTTGATTAACATGTTCATTTTAATAATAAAAAAGGTACGTTCTAGCTGAGTAGGAGTCTGGAAGCTATCCCTGATCTTGATTGTGCGTTTACGCATTGCGACAGGAAGTCTATGAAGGGTACTTAACTTACATGTTCATAATAGTCACTTTTCTGTCGGATACAATTGTGCGTACACCTATAACATAAGGACCAGTTATTCCTATCAATACTGAAAGCCGAGCCTCACATTTCGCAAAATGAAAATGGTTTTATTAGTCGTAAAACAGTTAAATTTATACCATTAATAAACATATTACTAGTAATTATCACTTTGTGTAAACTATATAATTATAAATTATTATAAGTTGTGGTTAATTGTTTTATCAGAAACTACTGAAATTGTTTAGATGAAATTATGAATTTATATAATGTTTTGCTTTCTAATTTCACTTTTGCGATAATAGCACAGTAGTAGTATGTACGGACGCCCCATTAAAAGGCGTAAGTTCGAATTCAGCAATAATCAGCTTAAGCTTACGGTGAAGGAAAACCTCGTGATGAAAGCATAGCATGGTGGGAGGGCTTTTTCTAATACCCGCTTGGCTAGCAACTACCCTCAAGTTGAAAATCTGCCGCCAAATACCAATAGGTGTATTCAGGCAGTTGCACTTGGGAGCCAATCCCTTCACAAGTTTAGCGTGACTTCCAACTGGGGCCGTATCGTCACTTAATATCAGGTGAGGCTATGGCCACAACGCTAAACATTAAATATTAAGAAAAAAAAGTTTAAAATATGTGTCATAGTAATATTGCGACTTAAAACATTCATGCAATATTAGATTATTCTAAATTCAGTTTTATATTGTCTGTTTCTTCTTTAGTCTATTAGAGCTTTCTTATTAAAGTAGTCGTTAAACTTGTTGGTAATAAGCTTATTTAAAATAAAAGTTTGAAACATATATTTTGCTTTAATACGGTCATGTAACGTTCCGCAACTTAGTTGTTACATAAAAGATTTTATGGGATTGCATTAGTCTCAGGTTACGGCTTTCTTGTAAATTATTTCACTGCGCAGCGATATATACATAAATACAAATAGTATACACGTTTACATCAACTATATAATATCATACTCAGATATAAGTTTTACATTTTATAAATGAAATAAAACAATAATAACAATACTAATCAATAAGCGTGCCACTTTTGGCTCATGGCCTGGTGGAGTACACAGAGAAAATTAACACACCGAACCCTGGAGAGTATTTTTTTTTCTTAGGCAGAAAAATTCACTGTTCCCTATCTCTCGTATACAACAGTCCCACAAAAAACATATTTCATTTGATTTATATGCATTTTGCATAATTTGCATGGTGGTAGGGTTTTTCTAACTCCCGCCTGGTTAACCACCACCCTCAAGTTAAATATCTGCTGCCAAATACCATTAGGTGTGTTCCGGTAGTTGCACTTGAACCAGTCCTTCAACAGGCTTAGTGTGTCAGCCATCTTGGGACACATCGTAATTAACACCAGGTGAGATTGTGGCCATAACACTAAACCTATAAACTATAAAAAGGTAATCATGAACCATCAATCGATAGTGTCACATATAAAATTTATGCCAAAATATACAACATTTTTGAAATAATTATGTTAAGAATGAACAGAATACAGATCTCGTGTTACACGTTTACACGAGTTCGGAATTGCGATTCGTAAAATACAAGACAGCAATCAGAACGGAACAAAATATTTTGTTCTGTATTCATTTTTTAGCCATTTAATAGTTACAGATAACACGAACACTACGTTCTGAATTAAATAATCATAAACAGCATCATATATAACAAATCGGATTTCGGTAATAGTGACTTTTTATCTGATTATCTTTTGTCACTGTCTCCATTGCATTTCGCAAAATTACTGATAAATTGTTAAGCCCATTATTAGACGTTACGCTCTATATTGGTAGTAACAAGTTCAGAATTTCTTGTTTTTACCATATTGTGACGATCTAGACTCATTTCTAGGTCTACGTGTTCTATCATTTCTATGATATTGGGTCTTAAAATTGAGGTATGAATGGGTATTTTAAAAGACCATAGTGATGATTTTTTTTTTGTTAGAATTTGTTAGGGGGGATATTACTAGTATTCGAAGATCTCGTTTTTTCTGTAAGGAGCTGCATCATTTTGCGTAGATACGAGAAAACTAAATTTTTGTTGAGTAATTATCCTACTTACTTTTTCTACAGTGTAGCATGAAATAATGTAGTTTCTTCTATTATATGTTACTATAAACTATAAGCTGGCATCCTCGACTTTATTCGCATTTTTCCCATCAACCTCGCGCGATCGTAAAATGCGTTCTTAATGGGCATCTAGGTTGTAAAAAGATTTTTGAATTTTGTGTTCTAATGTTGAGGACAACATCACAGAACGTGCAGTGTTTGAAACGATATTTGATCTAATAATAAGAGTAGCTTAAATGTCCAAAACTTATAATAATACAATGCATCATGTCGGAGTTTAATCGGTCCGATGTCAGGCAGGCGGTTGGTCATAAAATACTAAGTCAAATCTCAAATCACAACATGAAAATTAGTAATTAATAATAAAAAATATGAATGATAAACTATCAACGTGGATGGATATAAAAGTAGAGTAAGGGTTGTGTGAGAACAATATTTGTATAAAAGTTGTTAACTAAAATGACAGCTGATAGAGAAGTGTGGAAGTGGAAAACATGTTATGCCTATACTTATTGTCGGTTAAGAACAAGAAGATTTCTAGTAGTTTTGCAGATTCGTTGATAAGTGATTGAAAGATGTAAATATATATGTAATGTAATTCTCGATATATGTATATATATATTTCGTTTACATACGTAATATCACGCCTCTCTCCCATAAGGATAGGTAGAGACCACATCCTTCCACTTGCTACGATCCTGACACACATCTTTCGCTTCTTCTACATTCATAAGCACCATCATACATGCTCTTCTGTTTCGGGTACTTTTGACCTTGTCTTTCTCTAGAACGTCCTCGATCTGGTTGAGATAAGTTCGCCTAGGTCGACCCTTACCAGCTTGCCCAGTCGCATTACATATTCCGATTACTATAGGTATAATCACACTAAATACACAGGTACAACGTTATTAGACACAATTATCAACCAAACGTTACTTCTAATGTGAAGTAGTTTTAAATTTTGGTAAATAAATACAATAAAGTTCGATGTTCCCGTTCTTCGATAAAATTTAGTATTTCTAGTAACATTTCAACATTTCCGGTGTTCGTGGACGATAACGATATCTCTTTGGTTGGGCGAAAAAACAAGCATTTACTGGCAGAAAACAGACGATTACAAATTTAACGGAACTATCTGTCTTTGTGAATCAAACATGAATTTCTTATCCAGTAGATTCTACAAAACTCTAATTAGATTTGGTAATGGAAATCATCTTTTGTAACCTTCAATTAGCCTACTATTAAATTAATAAACCAATTTTAATTAGATTACTACTAAGTCAGTTTTATTAGCCGAAAATAAATATATATTAATACGAGTATAAACAGAGTTCTTACGTATAAACTAAGTACACTATTTCAATTTATCGTTTAAAATTTTACAGAACTTATAAATTTCTTTTGAATATCGATATCATTTAAATAATCTCTGAAACACAACAATCAGAGATTTCATTGTTTTTATGACTCTTAAAGTATCTATTCTAATAAAAATTTCGATACGTTTTATTTTATCAAGCGAAAGAGGTTGCAGGTATGATTCAACTCGCTTATTTTCAGAGACGTTTGGTTACAAATTTAGATAATTATTTTTGCGTAGTGGATGTTTTATGCTGAATGATTTCAAGCTATGACGATTGGGAGTTACCCGTTGGGAAACCATTTGTTAGTAATAAATACATGGAGAATAATCTAACAAAATATTATTATTTAGTTTGAAACAAAACATGACTTATACTACGGTCAACAAATAAATTTATTATGTGTAGAGCAAACTCAAAAAGTATTTAACAATTAAATGTATTATAGATTAAGTAGTACTACGGAATCGTAAATGAATATCTAGATTCATTAGTGATGTACTATTCATTTTAATAACCAAGTTGAATATATATAACCGGTTAAGCAAATATAAAAAAATCTTTATAAGTAGTTTAAAACAGCAGTTAATATACATATGTGAAATTCAGTGTCACTTCTAAAAATTGTAACCTTTACACTGAACATTAACGGATAACATTACAATAGAAAATAATAAGTGGGTATTATGAAAATATAATGTATAGGATTATAATTTATTTATTTATTCATCATAAAATAATAGGACAATTTGATTGACAATTATAAATGAGAATATTAACGATAGTAATTACGGTAGTTTAAAACTGTGTTGTAGCCACTATCAATCACCACCGGAATATATCTATACAACATTTTTTTTATGGAATAGGAGGCAAACGAGCAAGCGTGTCACCTGATGGTAAGTGATCACTGCCGCCCATGGACACCTAAAACACCAGAGGAATCGCAAGTGCGTTGCCGGCCTTTATAGGAAGGACTGGTTCTTCACTGCATTTAACAGTGAAGTTATAACTTCAGATATCGAATGAATGAAATATGATGTCAAGTAATTGGACAGAAACATTACTGAACGAGTTTAAATGGAGACTGCAGGATAAATATAAATGGAAAATACAAATCAATTTATTGTAATCGGCAGTCATTGTCCAATGATGCGTCAATCTAAATAATAAATTTATTCATAGCTTGTTGAACAAAGCAACACATTGGTGTACTTTTATTAGCATTATAAACCTATACAATATATCGATGCTTATCGTGTTTTTTATTTCTGTGAGCCTATCGGAAAATACATTTCTATCGTTCTATGACGCAGAAAACGCCTCTTTATTTTATAAGTACTTAATGAGTTGAAAAATAACATATTTATTCTTCAACAGAAAAAGATGTAATTAATAATGTACTTATTTTTTTCTATATAATAAAATAGTAGAAAAAAAATCACCATACATTGTGAAGAGCTTTTAGTTTTCTACTGTTTATTAAAATGACAAAAACTGCTTAGTTTTGTAAAGATGGTACTGCTGATGATGATTGACGGCAGAGATGGTACTTATGGACTGCTTTTTAGGGATTTTATATTGATTCAGTTATATTATATAATACTGACCGGAAACATTCAAATGAATATTATAGCTGCTTTGTTACTTTTCAATAACCACTTAACTCCTTTTACACAAAGCTTCCTACAAGTTCTAAACATTCAATGAAACGTAGTAATACAGAAATGTTAAAGGGTACAATTTCTCCTAATTTTTTGTTTGGTATTTTGTATATTACAATAATTCCCTCATAGTGTGCATACTAGGATATCTGAAGCAACCTCAAATGACAGTTCACTTAGGCCTGTGATCTTTGAACCTTGTTTATGGAATAAAGATGTTTCTGTTAAGCAATTTAAAAGACACTATGTTGTATGAAATAACGAATTCTCTAATCCAATTATGACTTTGAACTTTCGATGAAGAAAAACACTGTGAAGCAACTACACCATGATAATGGAACATTCTTATATGGAAAACAGCACCCACGTTTTGAACATCTATGATAGAGTCTTGCACCTTAGTTACAACGTAGGATCATTTTAAGCTTAGGTAAAAGTTATGGCAAGGTTTCATCCTGGTTATAACATAACAGCAACAACCAAGATGTTTGTTCGCATTAGTTACCATTTTGAAACAATAAAATGTAACCTGTATCACTCATTTTATATCAGCTTAAGAAGTTTTAAGTAGTTTCAGTAGGTCCCAAATGTTATTACTGACCCAAATGTAATGACCTTTTTTCAAACATTCAAATCTTACCTTTCTCTAATAAAGATAGAAAAAAACTTTTATTTAAGTGTTCCACGGCTCGACGTATAGTATTTCACCTGACGATAAACAAGGTGAAGGTACGACTGCCGAGTCACCGACAATGGAGATAATAAATTGTTGGGCACCTACTTTTGTGACAGCCGTTTTATAGGCGTAGTTATACGCCCTTCAGTATTATTAATGTTTTGTATTTGCCGTCGCGGTGTCTCTACCGTAAACATTTTAAACAGTACCAAACGACCGTATATCGTATTACCTTTTCTACGTTATAGACAGTAAATTCTCAATAATCATCATACTGTTATATTATTATATCTTTATTGCATGATACGTAATTGTCTTTTACACTTGCAAGCATGAACATATGAAAGGATAGATCATATAAAAAGTTAATAATATGTACTTAACATGCGTATGATTTTTTTTTAAGTTTTATTATAATCATATAAACAATTTCGCCAATGTCAAGTCAGAAGGATTTTTGGATTACACAGATAATTGGCCTGTACGGAACTCGAACCCAAGGCATTTCTGCATGGCGGTTGCAGCGAGGTAACTGCTTTAACTGCAAAACCAACCGTGGAATAAAGTATGCATGAGTAATCGTTGATCTTATATTAACTTACTTTTTTATGGTATATAGGTTTAATGTATGTCCAGTTGCCTTATGGCATTGGTCCATGACCTATTTTTAATGTGGGATAAAATAGATTTACATATTGCCTCTTTTAATATGTCGGGCGGTCTATAAGGTGGGGATATGGGACTCGTCCGGTTCGAATCACCAGAAATACCCACTAAAACAATTCCACAACGACCACATCTAGCCCTTTTCTTCTCTCAGATTAGACACTGCTTCTGCACTTCTTCTAGTCCAATTCTGTGATCTAGCAGTGATTGTTTAACATATCTGCTAACCAAAATTATAATGATTGTGAGTAATGATTTCGTTACAAAAATTTGACTTTGGGCTAATAGGCGAAGAACTAACTTCCTGAATTAGGGGTATGAGCAAAGTTTTCAGTATAAAATGTATATTAAGTGCTATATACATACATTGATATATCAAATATGATTTTGAACTCTCGGTTACTCTGTTGGTATTGTGTACGGATGCCGCGTATTGAGTGACGTGAGTTCGAATCCAACTGCAATGAGCTTCAGCTTTCGATAAAGGAAAAAATCGTGATGAAATCAAAGTAGTACGGTTTTTTTAATGTCCGTCTGGCTAGCTACCACCCTTAAGTTAAAAATCTGCTGCCAAATACTATATAACAAAGTAAGTGTGTTCCAACAGTTGCACTTGAGAGCCGTTTCCTCCAGTAGGCTTAGCGTGACTACCATCTTGTCACTTAACATCAGGTAATATTGTGGTCATAACGCTAAACCTATAAAGTATATAAAAATACAGCTAAAAGAGTACATAACACACAAATAAGCTAAACCTAAATATAATACTTTCTGAAGTTTAAAAATAACCTGGTAAGAAATTAAGACAACATGACATGGCGAGAAGTCTATATACTCACAAACATCGCCTTGTGTGGAAAGGTCATTTTGCTATTGACCTCAAACAGTCCTTGGAAAGTCACCGTAAGAAAATAGGTGAGTGGTGCGGGTGGTAAGACCGTGAAAAGGGTGCCAATGAGCAAGGGCGCCTTTATGAATCGTAAATTTCCCTCTGTTTAGATTATACTGACCTCTTTAAACATATGTAACTTATGAATAGGGTTGCCAAACTTGGAACTTGTATTTGCGGAAATAGATTTTACTTATAGAACCTCTTTTGCTCAATGCATTCCTTTCATATTTTGACATTGTCATATTTATAATATTGTTCGTTGTAAAATAAAATTGAATCATATATATATAGATTATCTCGACGTGATGCTTTTTTATTATCCCTGACCTTCGTCCATCGCTAAATCCCATGAATAATTTTATACATAGGTAAATGACTAAATATGTCATTACTATCAGTAAAATAAACTATACTCAGTGATTTTTTATTTACAGTGAAATTCCGACAGTGGGCTCAGAATATTATTTGAAATTGAAAATACTGCGTTTTTTAATTGCTAGTAGAATAGAAACGGTACGTTTTTTATTGTTATATCTTTTGCAGAAGGGAACTCTCTTTAAACCTGTAATACGATATCATTTGGCCGGCTGATTGCTAATTCTGATAGTTATTACCAAAAATAAAATAATTTATCTCTTAGTGGTGTCATACCACCGTGTTGTTCGACGTGAATTGAAATCCTGTAATAACTGTCAAAATACAGGGAAAACTAACTACCGTGATGATAGTTTCATCATATATGGTTAAGTGGTATAACATTTTCTAATATTCATCTTTCTAGTTACAATCCGCAAATTTAAAGGTTTTTCTTTTTCGAACTGACGTACGCTGTTAGCCCCAAGGGCTTTGACAGCTTCATCGAACTTTGAAAATAAAAGGCTGTTTGCAAACACATAGGCATGTTCCACCTTGGACTGCATCATCACTTTACATCATAAGATGACTAAACGCTAAAAATCTATGGTTATATAATTTCATTATTTAACTTTAATGTTATATATAAATGATTAAATCAATCAATTCTTTGTATGTTGTAATTGGTAAATAAATACAATGGGAATAAAATACTAAAAATTGAATTATATAATTGTTAATAACACAGAAATCAAATATTTGCACTAGATTTTACTACACAGTGATGCAGATATGGCCGACATTATTGAAACTGGGTCGCATATGTGTGTAGTACACGTCCTTCAAAATAATAAATGCATAACACAAATGCAAGGTATTATATATGTTTACGAAATATGTTCGGTATACTAGTATAAATTATCTATTATGTTTTATAATTCAGTGAAGAATCGACAATGTGTGTATGATAAGTTTAATCGAATTTATACTCAGCTTTTCTAATCCACTCAAAACCTACGACTCAATTTTAAACTAATAAAATGTAGTTTCTACAGATACTATGAAATTACTAGAAAGAATAGGAATAAATAGTGTTTCATTAATTAAAATGTAATAAAAACAAGATATCCCCATTCTCCTGTCTTCATTGATGTCGTGTGACATACATAAAGACAATGGACTCGTGTTTTATCCGAATATTTTATTGTTCAAATTAAAGTTGGCAACCCTTATATGTAAGTGGCTTTATAGTGACTATGCGACGACAAAACTAGATATGTAAGGATGATACTTCTTCTATTCTAATTTAAGCTTTTATGGATGAGCTTAAATTTTATGGATAATAAAAAAATGTCTCTATAAATTTCACTCAACGTATCAAATCATTTTTTTTTTGTTAACAAGCATCTTCAGTTCGATAATGCTACAATGTTATACATTGTTATTTGTTTGATATTTGTATTTGACTGGATCGCAACTACCGTACAGAAAGTATAATACCTGCCATTGTACCAAGCTTACGCATGTCTTCTTACTCGAAGTCGAAAGCAGTGCTCCGACTCTGATAATAAGGGACATCGTGGGGCCTAATGATATCTTATTAGTGGCTTTTGGTAGTTCCTCTGGCCTAATGAGTCCAGGTTCTTCAACTTGTCCAGGATGAAACGACCATTTTTTACCACGTTAACAAAAAAACAGCATGTCTTGTTCGGGGTAGCCAAACCACTTTGTACACATCTATGTGCACCCAACATTTACATGATAATGAACCAATTACAGTGACTCTTCGAAACCAGTTAGTGTATCTATACCAAACGACCAACACTCTTGAAGGACAATATGACAGCGACCACCGGCAATTGATCCGCCAATTTGTGTATAATAACTTTTTTTTTTTAATTGTGCAATCTTATTATATTATCGTATTGCTGTAAAAAAACTTGGCTGTCATGGGGCGCACGACAGATGTAAAACAAAGTTAATAATAGAATCTCTAATTAAGAAAAGCAATAAAGAAAATATAACAAAAAATAATATCAGTATGCAGTTCACTCAAACAAACAATAAAATATATAGTATACGCACGCTCACACACAAGGGTATCCACAAAGATGGGGTAGAGGAGAGTTGACGGCATATGCGAGTGTTATGCCGTTTGCCGTCAGGGCAATATAGTCAATTTCACTGTCAAGGCACGTCAATAGATGTTTCTTATCAACAGCTCGATAAAAAAGCCAAATATGGACAGAATTAAGTTTATATTAATAGAATTAAGTGTACGTGCCCAGCTACGTTCTTTTTACTAATAATAGAGTTGTTAACAATATATCTGTCTACGATATATATTGACCGCCCACTAAACCGGTCATGTGTCATGGTGGCCTTTAAGAATTCAAGTTATCATTTCACACGCTCTTACGGTATGTACTAAACATTATGATCCATCTCACAAGACTGTATATGGATTTTCGTCATGATCTTATAGATAAAATAAAATTAGAATTATTTTTATAATAAAGATTGGTAGATAATTAATAATGATAGGTATTCTTAGAGAAATAAGGTGTAGTGAAAATAATTTCCTTCTTCTTTTCGCCTAACTTCTACTATACTTTTTCACACTATGTTTGACTATCAAATTTCACTCATAAAAACTTTTTAGCACTTTAATATAACTGCTTACCATATTTAAAAATCGAACAGTAAAATATAAAACTGTAAAATAAACAAAAGTCATACTGTAAAAAAATATTTATTATAATAATTAGTTTAATTGGTAAAAGTAATTAATTTAGTTGTAATTGTGTTTGATGATTATTCTAGTTCTAACAATAGAATTTGAATTCTAATTATATTTATGAATACCTAAAATCCTAATAAAATACATACTGTCGCACTTGAAAGACAATTTCCTATTTACGCTGAGCGTGTTACCACTTCAAAGCGTACCTACTTACCATCAAGTGAGACCTAGACATAACTCGTTAAGTTATATCGATTTAACATGAAATTTTCTGACTGACCTTGTGTAGGTGTAAAAATATTTATTGTTATTCTTACATAGTTTCGTGTTGTGCATTGAGAATTTATTCAAACCGTTTATAGAAAACCGAAGTAAACACTGCAATAATAAACGAATGTTTTATTATCTGTTGAATGAACGTATATACAGACATTTTTTAAACAGATAACTAATTTAAAAAAACGTGTTGTGTAATAAAATTACATAGTAAAGATGAAGGATTTATAACGAGCCGAGTGAAGTTATATGTAAATAGACGATACAATTATATTGTTACTAGCTTTTACCCGTGGCTTCCCTCACGTTAATATTGATTTTGTCAAATCGGATAACGCAATAAAAAGTTTCGTACAATGGTTATTCTTCTGTTTACACCATTGGCAATAAATTTACGCTTTTTCGCCTAAACCGCTGAAGCGATTATGATTAATTTTTGGTACAGAGATAGATGGGATCCTGAAGACGGAAATAGGTAACTTTTTTTTCTTAAAAACTTCTAGGAAATGGGGTAAAGAGAGCGGCAATCTTTGTATGAAACTTTTTATTGTGTCGTCCAATTTGTTTATCAAATCAATATTAACGCGAGCGAAGCTGCATGTAAAATCTAGTATAATATGCGTTAGATGCGTATTTATTATCATTTAAGTATAAGATCGTTCGTTCCCCAAACGGGACGACTACTTGTGTAAAAATAATTATTCTGAATGTGGGTGTTTGTATTAGTTGCTTGTATGGGCCATTCTCACTTGACATTGGTGATATTGCCAATATAGGCAAAGCTGCAACATTAAAAGGTATATAAAATCTTTTAAGGATGGTTAGGAAAAGATTTAATACAATATTAAAAAGTATGTAACACACGAGTATACTAAAACTGATAAATATACAGATTACTCTCAATACTGTATAAAAGTGTATACTTCATTGTATAATTGATACTCACACACTTTTCCATACCGTCAAAACCTTAGGAGAGATTTTCAATGTATAATTACTATAAAAATGAAACGTGAAATACTTATATAATTTAATACTTAATTAAGTACGTAGTAAATTAATACTTGATGAATTGTAATACCATGTTTTCTATCCACTCTCCTCTATTAACTTTCATCATTATATTCACGCCTTTTATACACATATCATCTTTTACTCAATTCATCAAATTCTTGAATCTCCTCCTACTTTTTTATATCCATTCAACTCATGCATTTAACATTCTTCTAGCTATAACTATCATCGCTAATTATAATATACCGTACCATACTACCTTATCATTTCTGAACTTCTTTGTCACTGGTGTTACATTCATAACTAGAAAAAGTGTGGGCACTCCCTCTGGTCTCTGGCAATACGGGAGTTTGCAGTGTCGCCGTGGTGTGTTTTAGTGGGTAACATCCGGTGCTTTTCGCCCAACAAGTTTCGCCATAGGCACCTCTCGCCTTTGGCCTCAGCTCGGGTAAAATGCTCTTGCGCGTTGCGATCAGGAAGTCCGTAGAGAATGGGATTTTAAACACCACGTTAATAAAAAAATTATGTTATATTCATACTTTCTGTAATATACTCATTCTGTAATACTAAATCAAATCAAAAAACTTTATTCAATTTAGTGCCTGGGAAGTGTTTATAAACGTTAAAGCTACCACCGGTTCGGAAAATAAACAAGTCATCGAGAAGAGCCGGAAAGAATCTGTTTATATATATATATATATATATTTTTTTTAAGTAGGTACATACTTAAAAAATGTAATAATTTAAATACATTTTTACAATAGGTTTTAGCCAATGCACAGAGAGCGTTATCAACTCCAAAGAACATCATCGTTCACATATTCATCCACTCTGTAATAAAACCCGCTTGACATGGTGTTTCAACTTACTGTCCGGTGTATTACCGATGTAATGTGCTTTGAGATTTGGTTATAAAACCTACTATAACGTAAAAAACTTTTACATACATTTTAATCCAACCCATTCAAGTAACCCCATACATTACCCCATACCTACTATTTGCTTTTCTGACACTTATAACTGTCTTTCGTTCATCTCCTTCTTTGTTAAGATTTATACAAGACGACTGAGCTTATAGTGGTTTTATAATAATATATATTTAGCAATACATCATACACAAGTAATTTTAATGAAGCTAGGTCCTGAACTAGATTCCGTTTTTATGTAGGTATTAAAAAAATAGCACATTATGTTTACTTTTGCATGTAATTTAGTAATTAATTCGAAAAATAATCATTTATTCTGAGTAAGAAAAAATTATAGCGGACGTATCTGCAATAAATATATTATTAATTGTTTACTGTAATGTATTTTTGTACGTCACGCCTAAAATTAACTACGGATAGGGTTACCAATTAAGAAATTTGAAAAGTCCTGACAAAAACCTTCATTTCAATAGAAGACCGGATATTGAAGTCACAAAATCCAAACATTGCTTACTTAATTACTCTGGTATGGCAGGCATGGTAACTGACGCTCGCAAGGGGAGGGTGGATAGTACTTATGGAAGTTTTATTACTCGTATTACAACCAAGTCAAAAATCCTCTGAAAACTGTGAATCCTTACATTCTCCTGAAGTTATTCAATTGATCTAAGCATAAAATTTATTGTACCGTATTTTATAAGGCTCGTTATAATAGCTTTGTTCAAATGTCATACAACAAGACAGAATATTTGGGGCAAGTCTTTCTGTAAGACGAGATATACGAAACTATTTACAGTTCAAGTAAAGAAGACACTCATGGATTTAATATGTTTCATTATTTTATTACATAGACACTTATAATTCTACAAACTTACGTCATCGATGTAAACAACAAATGACATATTCATAAATGCATGTTTTCATTAAACCATTGAAATTAATAGTAATAAATGTGTGTGGATA
This sequence comes from Actias luna, assembly GCA_039707435.1. NCBI lineage: Eukaryota > Metazoa > Arthropoda > Insecta > Lepidoptera > Saturniidae > Actias > Actias luna. The sequence goes on along the minus strand of JAZHAC010000002.1, from coordinate 5,391,361 downwards.
TTAACTTCTGGCGTAAAAACAAAAAAAAAATGATTATAATGTAAATCATTACACATTTAAATGTTAAAAATACATATTTTTCTAATATGGCATAGAAGCAAACGAGCAAGCGTGTCACCTGATAGTAAGTGACCACCGTCGCTATGAACACCCTCTACACCAGAGGAATCACAGGTGTGTTGCCTGTCTTTATAGGAGGGACTGGCTCTCAAGTGCCACTACCGGAACACACCTCATCATTCTTAAATTCCGTTCGAAGTTGACATCGAAAATATAATTTTTCATTTCAGTCTCAGTCATGTAAAGCGTATGGAATATATATTTACAACCCACTTTTATAACACAAAAATACCTTTATTGCTAGTTTTCTTTACGGTAGTAGCTATGATGTTTTCTTGTTTTACATTTTATTAGTTTTTCAACCTCCATGTGTTTCGATACGAAAATTGTGGCCAATTACATCACAAACACCATACACCATGTGTAAAATACATAATATTGGTACACTTCGTATTCATTGCCGGTATCAGTCGATGTATACCTAATCATTAAGTGAGGTGACTAATCTATAGACAACTAGGTCGCGACTACTTTGGCCTTAGTGATAAACCTACCACTTGCTATAGATTAATTTTTCGTTGATTACATTATTTTTGAATATACTGTAGTTATTTACTGGTACAGTAGAGTCGTTTATGCGTGTTATTTGGGAAAAAAAAATTACATAACTTCGTCTACTTAAAGCTGGAGTTGAAATTACACAACATATTTCTACATGTCAGTTTAAAAACCAATGTCGAATATTTCTCACTTGCTCAACTAAACATATGGGTGGGATATAACTGGTCACTGGTAATCGACGTGTGCAAACACATTAGTCTTGTCTCAACGCGGTGGACAAGTTTATGGGCCTATGCTAATATAACTAACTTGTACTTTTACTTTCAACATTTGTAGATCACGAATTATAATTAGACTGACAGGTTTACAACGAAAGTACCGAGTGGCAAATGAAGTATAGAGTTTATTACTTACAAGCAATTTCCACGACTTCGTTCGCGTGGAAATAAAAATAATGTGTTCTTTCTCTGTCAAACACTTTTTCTGGGTAAAAAGTACTCTATATATACATAGTTAGAGCAACTAAACACATAGTACTAGTTGAATTTCATAATTATCGGTTGAGTAGGTAAGGCGTGAAAGAGTAAAAAACAATTCACATTTACATTTATAATAATACTTACGATTTTTTTGAGATAACCATTTGCTAATGAGAAAACCGTTTCCTTTTTTTGATGATGGTTGAATCCAATCGGATACAGATCCGACTTGTTCAATACTGGCTTAACATTAACCTAAGCTACCTGCCTCAGCGGACCATTATCGTGATTTAGTTGAACACAATTCTCATCCCTACAGTCCAAGTAGCACAAAGCACAAGGGATAGAGGAACAAATTTTAACAAATTTTCACCTCTCGCCTTTGAGCATTGAAGCCGAATAACTAAAACGACTCAATGCAATACGGAATACTTACGTTCCTTCTTCTGAAAGCCACTTCGGTATATATATTTTTAAATATAACAACTAGCACTATTGTAAAAGCTCTGTATCGTGGGAAATTTTATATGCATAGTAACTACACACAGTAGAACAATTATTTATAAACCACACAAACAATTGTCCTGTGTGGGATTCGAACGTAAAGCATTCATAGAAATTACCACGTCTGCTTCAACAACTAAACAAATAGATATGAACGACATTTCACCACACTTATAACTGGTGTTAGCTGATGACATGCCAAACTCGCTACCATTAGAAAGTATAAAATACCTAAGTGACTTACGATCATTAATAAAAATAAAAATATAAATAAATAATAATAATAAGTCAATAAAAATATATATAAATGTAATAAATACACCTTAAACAATATTGATAATTCAAACCTAGGTTGTTCATCCCAGCCTCTAAACGCTTGACCCCTTAGTCATCATTCCTACATGTGTGATATCATAACTGCTCCTGCTAAATTCACTATATAAAGATCTAGCTATGATATTCTTTTAATTTTTGTCCCGTATTTGTAACTTTTCTCAATACAGCTTTGCTTCTATTGGTGACAGCGTGGTGTTAAATAACATAAAGCATAACTCAATGCTTATTTTACAATATAAAAAAATCTGACAGGTACTTTATAAGATTACCTTCAATCAAACTTATCAAACAAACTTTTTCATTTTATAATATTAAAATAATTATTAACGTTACAAATTTTGTAAGCACAATTAAGATTTTTAAAAGATTAATTGAAGTAATTCTTTAGAATAAATAACAATCCAAAGTTCTCCCAAATCTCAGAAATGTTTTACGGATCCCACTCACGATTGCTTTTAAAAGGTACAGTTATCTAACTAAGCCTTTGGTGGTTTTATCGAAACATCTTCGCTCCTCTAATGAACGCTTGTCAAGGTTTTTTTTGTTGTTTCGTCATTCAATTAAATAAAATTCCAAAGACGACTTTCGTTCACGATTCTTTATAAAAATAAACCTACTAGAGTCCATATCATTAATCAGACTCGAGTCGCCCATTCAACCAAGTTACCGCTTCCTTATATAAATTAATGAAACATAAACAAGACGGTAGAAAAATTTGTTATCCAGTTTAAAAGATTACGTATATCAGAATTAACTACGAATAAAATTTTCGTTGAAATATGGAAGTAGCTCCACCGCTTTCAACAGTTCTTATAAACGTGCTTACTATTAACTCTAAAATTAAAATCTTAAACATATTTAACGTCCATGACTTTAACACCCCGCTATTAAGGTTACGCCTACATTTTTATTTTTAAACTTTTTTTTATGAAGGAAGTGGGCAATAAGGTTACTCTGTCCACTACCTGAAGTCCGTATTTACGGATCTTCACACCTGCTTTCCACAAAAAAAATATACAAACACTGGCCTCTATTTCTGGAATATCAACAACACTGCACCGACTTATCCGAACCTCTGAAACATAAATTATTATCTTTTCGTATTTCGTTGATACAAAAAACTTTCTATTATGCACTGTTAAAAAATTTCACTTTATTTACTCGATACTCTATGAATGTTCTTTGAAAAACGTTCATAAACAATATTATTATCATGGTAAATAAGTTTGTAGTGTGTAATGGTTATGTAACTAATAGAGGAGTCACAGCTGTTCAATTAGCCCCGTACAAGAAATAGAAACATAAATTAATAGAAATATATTTAGAAATCCAAAATTAGAAAAATTACTAAAGGAACAAAAAAACAATAACATCTTATTTTAGATCTGAAATAAAATTGTGTGATAATTTCAATTTGTAACATGTATCAGCGATTGTAATTTTAACGTAGTCATAATTAATTCGCTTAGTTATACCTCGTCAACTTGTCAGACAGTTTCGTCGACTGATAATCTTCAAATTCAAGAAAATAAAACTAGAATCTACTTTTAATAATCTTAACTTTAAAGCTTTACTTTTAAAAAACGACCTAGCAAGATGGTGACTTCCTTGTTCAAATTACATCACGTAAAATACCACCAATATTGCCTAATATAGCTTCGAAGAACCATAAGAATATAAAAAGAAACTACCAAATGACAGATTAAATTCCCGCCAAAAGCGCTCTTGGCTAGTATCGCACCAGAGCGCGGCGGCGAATTAAAAAAAACTAACACCGGTGGCCGCAAGTCACTTGGCGGGATGGGACTGATATAAAATTCTAAATTTGAATCTCATCCGTTGAACGAAGCGCCATTATATCATAACCAAACGGGATTCGCTGACACATTTTAATGATTATTTGTTCTAAACTGTCAGTGAAATATAACAGAGACTAAAAAAACTGTTTATACAAATAATAAATTATATAAAACTTTAGGGTAATATAGAACAACACCATAAAAAATGATATACACATACCAAGAATAATCTTAAGTAAAAAAATATTAAATTAAAATATAGGATATTTAAAATACATCAACGATTAAAAAATACTGGCTGTGCCCGCGACTTCGTTCGCGTGGAACTAATAAATTATTCAATTATTATAATATTATATTATTATAATTAGTATAATACTACGAAAATATTTTTTTAAATTCAAGTGATAGTTCTAGTATAATTCAGTTTCTTTCAACACGCGCACTGACTGTACCACAAATTTTTAAGTAGATAAACTCATTTTAGCTAAATTTTTAATCGAGTCAGTTTCATTTTCATCATGCGATATATCTCAGCTCTAAAATAATGGTAAACATAGAATCGATGTTAAATTTCCTGTTCTGATATTATTATTATTAACATTATAACGATTCATTTATGTAAGTTAATTATTATAATCACATGTACGTGAATGTTTCATTATAAACCGTTCGTTTTTAAAAACGAATTTAAACTCTGGATAACGACTTTTAGATTAGATAAGTAACTCTGGATGTTGATTGTTAGTGTTACTGTAATTAAGATTATGATCAGTCAATCTTGTGGTTGAGTTAGCAGTTGCTTGTCCGCCAAGCCGCGACCCGCTCCGTTACACGCTGTAATCCGTTGCAACGTATCAATTATTGCATTTTTTTATGGTCTTTTTATAAGGTCTGTGCCATCATACAATTTAGATGCGATGTTGTATTAACTACTAGCATTAGTCCGTGGCTTCGCTCGTATCAATATAGATTAAATAAAAGTTATTTTTCCATCCCTTAGAAATAGTGCTATTTTTCTGTACGCTGTTTTTTAACGTGGAAAATTCATTTACGCATACTCTTCCAGCTCGGGGGACCGAGATGGTTATTTGGGACTTGTCCGGTGCTAGCCGCTGAGTATACTAACTAAACCCTCACTGTCAACTGTCGCTTTACTAGGGCTTCAAGCTTGCAATCACCGAGTTGCCCCGGGCCGCGGCCCAGCCTGATGGTAAGCTGGGCCTCCATCCGGATAACCTGGCGGAGTTGATCTCCTGACAGCAGCACTGGCGCAACGAGGTTTTTTTTGCACCCTTGACATGTATGCAAAATTTCATGATGATCGGTTGAGGAATTAAGGTGCGAAGCGTAACAAATAAATAAACAAACATACATTCTTATTTATACTATTAATTATCTATTGTTTAACAAATTATTGCCTGCATACTAAAATTATTGCTTCACCTACTGTTACATATTTAGAAAATCAACACCAATAATAAATCTGAAGAGATTTTAATTGTTTGTTAAAACACGCTTATTTCTGTAACTACCAAAGGGATTTGAAAAATTATGTATGTGTATGATAGCCAGGGCCACGAGGAAAAGTGTATCGTACTTTTCAGTACAGTAATAGGGGTAGCACATAGCGGAGCTCATATAGAAACTAAAAAATGTGCTTCATTCATACAAAAAAAAATTATATTTATGTAAACTATATATGAATATAGGTCAGTGTGGCTTTTTACTGATACCGTCTTATTCTTTTTTGTATGTATTTAAGTTACATGTTGCTTACTCTATTTAAGCAGAAATAAGAATCTTATTACTATTCAATTTTATTCTGTAACTATTTTTTTAATTCTGTTTTCTTTTTATATTTTAACATTTTGTTTTCATAATCTATCTTTTTGTCTGGTCTGTTTACGTTATTTTTATGAGAAGGATAATTATTTTTAGTTAGATGAAAGAGAATACCTTACTCACCTATGTAGGCGCTAAAAACGTAATAATGTATTTTTTATTCTCATTTTCACAAGCTAACATTTGCAAATTATCACTCCCATGTTATAAAAAAAATATAGATAAACAGAGAACAGACAAACGTTTGCACGAGTTTAGAAATTACGCATAGTTCATACAGAACATTTGAAATTTCATCTTACAGTTTAATCAACATTAACTGTCTAATATTTTATCATAACTGTCCTCATTGAATAAAATTACAGATTTTATACGCTTCGTTATTCCTAGCACATCTGAACGTAGAGTATCGATTTAATACTGAGGTTATTGCCTTGATTTAGAGTCACAGTCTGGTTCTGAAGAAGCGAGTGGTCGTAGAGAGAACTCGTGGCGCCAATCCGTCGGGGTTAGTGGGGTAAACGGGTATTGCGGTCGGGCGAGTAGACTCGCAGATCGATAAAGCATCCAACTGAAGTACTGGCTCAACTGTGCACTATGCCGCAGTGCCGCACTCTTTTACACAAGAACAAGTAAAAACCAATTACATTAATAATACATTTCATACACAATGTCATATGTTGACTAACATAGATGGATTTTCCTGTATCTTCTTACTTTATTTAATTACTCACATAACACATTGCTGGTAGCATGATATTAAATAGCCCAAAGTCTCCGTCAATGATTACGCTATCAAATACAAAAACAACTTTTGTAATACGACTTGTTATTCCTAAGATTAGCGCTTTCAAACGAACAAACTTGATTGCTTTATAATATAAATATAGCTATAAATTATTCACATACCAATGGCTTACTCAAGGGTAAAAGTACGAGTATATGCTGACAAGATGCATATACGCTGATCGCTATCCTCGGTTATTTAATTAAACACTTAAACAGATCAGCGGGCTCGAACCTTTCAATTACACTCAGACAGACATTTATAAACCGTTATAGTGTGTTAGAGCTTGTAATTAATATGAAGAAAATTAAAGAGGCTAGTATGAAACCTTATTTCATTTTCGATTTTATTTATAGAATAAAACTTTGTTTTATTATAGAAATATTTAATGATAATTTGTTTTGCTGTTACTGTCAATAAAACGACATATTTTTATATTAAGAATATACACAAAGCTCTATATACATGTGTTACATATAAAATTCTCCTGTCACAATGTTAGTTGCCATACTCCTCTGAAACGGAATGACCGATTTTAATGAAATATATATTCGGTAGGTCTGAGAATCGGTCGTAATCTATTTTTCCTACTCCTAAGTGATAGGGATGGTCCACCCTAAACATTTGTTTTTAATTTTTATTTTTTTATGACGTGGCATTAAAAAATACAATACAACCCTAAATTTTCACCTTCCTACCTTCATCATCTCATTTTTTAATACAACCGGAGTATTCACTAGAAATAGTTTATAAGACAAAACAACGCTTGTTGGGTCAGCTAGTATATCTATATATATAGCAAAAATTGGTTAAAATATGTTCAGTAGTTTAGAAGTTCATCGAGGACAAACAACGTGACACGAAATTTTTATATATGTATATAAATTTTTCGTGTCTCAGAAACGGCTCTAACGATTTGAATGAAATTTTATATTCATATGTATTTTTGCCTTTTGGATTTCATGTATATGTTCATAAGTATACAAAATTATTAAAAAGGTACAACATAGTTTTTTTTTTATGTACTTATTAGTTTTAATCACGTAACATATGCAACTATGTTTACATCTTAACCTGTGTCAATTATTTTATCTTCTTGAACCGACTGCATAAATAACTAAAGGTTATGCGTATGTCACATGATAAACTTGAATAAGTCAAGAACTCGTCGGACGATTTAATTAAAATCGAAAATGTTCACCGGTTTTTTCGCGAAACGAATTAGTTATTTTCCAGTTTTTAACAGTGAATTTGAAACCGTTTTTACGTAATAAAACCGTTATTTGCGATTAAGAGTATATCTTTGTTAGTATTGTTAATTGTTTTCGTGAGAATTTATTTCTCTATGTACATCACTAATGACATACGTAAAACTTTCTATGATAAAGTGTATGTTTTAACGCCGATTTAAAGTGTAAATGGATTAACTTTGGAAGCAAAGCGAGATCATTCCCGCCGCGCCCGCTTATTGCGTATGTATGTATTTCGCATAAGCAAAGCGATAGCAAAAGTCGCAAATAATCGACAACAAATTGGTAAATACCTACACTAAAGGTAGTACATAATACAGAATTGCCATTAAACGAATAGGTACGTAATAACAGGGTCAAGTCAAGTTTAAAGGGATATAGGATTGTTGTTGGCATTTTTGGTAGATATTTCTAATAATTCATATCAAGTATATCCCATATACTTCTCACGTAGCTAGCTCAAGCAAACACGAGAGGGAGATACCTAAATGTGTTTTATCCACGTTAAAAAAATATTTTATATATGTCAATTAGCTGACCCGTCAAATGTTCAGTCTTATAAATTATTTCTAGTGAATACTAAGGTTGTATTAAAAAATGAGAGAATGAGGATGAAAATTTAGGGTTGTATGTATTTTAGAATGCCAAATCATAGAAAAATTAAAATAAAATAATTTGACAAAAAAAAAATATGTTTGGGGTGGACCACCCTTATCACTTGGGAATATGAAAAATACATTACGACCGATTCTCAGACTTACCGAATATACAAATAACATTTCATAAAAATCGGTCAAGACGTTTCAGAGAAGTATGGCAACTAACATTGTCACATGAGAATTTTATATATAAGATTAATACTGGTAAATATTGTTATAGCATGTTGTTCCAAGTATTTATAAGAATATGTTTTTAGAACTAATGATTCATACAAATACTTGTTATTTATATGCGACATATTCAAGTATATTCTAAAAATAAAATACTCAGGTGAGCAGGAAACTATTCGATCTACGAACGTACAAGCTGACTCTTGTACATATTCGTCATCATTTATTTACCTTGACCCACTGGAACGAGGAACGGATGAGATTGGAGAAAGTGTCTATGCTTCCTGTACCATCGCTGTAGGTCAACCACCTTACCGTGTTATTTATTCCTCCGGATCAAAACCTATAGAACATTTGTTTTGAGATGCCTTTTTCCCGGAATAAATTTCATGCACTGGCAAGAAGGAGTCTTTATTAACCTCACATGACTAAGTTTATTCAAAAGGTCGACGCTATTACCATGGGGGGGTAAGACTGTGTATTACAGAATTTTAAGCACATAATTAGACATACCATAATGTTCATTATTAGAAATGGATCATGGTATGAGATACCATATATATTTCTGGGTTAATTGTGTGTACAACTTACAACAAATTCATTAATATATTTATATATTATTAATAATGAATAAATTATAGTAATTTATTAAAATTTATTTCTGATTATAGTATCATCAATGTTATATTTTTTGCATATTATAGATAAAAAAATATTGATTTACGAGATTTCTGCCAGTTTTAGTCGATTGCTGGAATTGTCTTTTAAACCTGTGGTTTTCTTTTTAAAGCCTAAACTAAAGCAAAAAAGTGATTTAGATTTTGAAAAATACTTGAGAAATAATTTACCACGCTAAGAAAAGAACTATACTTAGCCCACAATATCCATGTAAGGACATAGGTACGTTCAAAGTTGAAATTGTTGACGTTTCATTGTACCCGTTATATTTTTTCTCTGGTTTAGCGCTTTGTGACTTTGTATTAGCCGCTCAGAATCCTTTTATGGACCGTTAATGGAACGCTGAGGTCCGAGAAACGAGATTCAATCGCTGTGATTCTTGGAAACCGTTGAGCTGTATGGCGTCTGCCTGCAGGAGACGAATATTTTTACATTATGTTTAGTCAAGTTTTTCTGTTATAAAACGCGTACTGCACAACTAGTTTTGTGACGACTATAGTTAAAAACTGGTTGTGCTATTAGTTTATATTGGTTTTGATTGTAACATTGACATGGCATATGTATTGGATATATATGTTTTTATAATTTTAGCGTTATGATCACAATCTCACCTAATGTTAAATGACGATGTACACCAAGAAGACGGACACGCCAAGTCTAGTGAACGGACTGGCTCCCGAATGCAACTGACGGAACGTATCTATAGGTATTTGATGGCAGATTTAGAACTCAACGGAGATAGCTACATGGGCATTAGCCGTACCACTATGCAAATTGTATTGATTATAGAATTATATTACTATTTTATAACTGAATATATTTTTTAAGTAACACAGTGTACCGCTTATATAAGTTATAAATAACATCCATATCATTGTTTTGTTTTAGAAGAACTTAAGTGAAGTGTGTTTGGTTAAAATTTGTTAATATCACATTTAAAGGACAGACTACCTTATTAGGTAATTGGCAAAAGCAAAGGGATAAGCGAAATTGCTTAACGTGGGCTTTAAAATAGCTAATTCGTATTATGTGACAGCTATAACGCAACAAAGCCAAACTGATTTTAAAATTTTAAAACTGGCCTTTACCGCTTTGCTACCTCTTTACTGAGGTGAAATATGTAATTAAAGAAAAGGTGTTTCAAATAAACAGAATATACTATTCTAACAATCTCAGTAATGCTCCCAATAACAAATATCAAACATATTTACACGGGATTTCCTTATGAGACTAATAATTAGTAACCTTAAACTTATAGACATTTAGACAAGTTATAGTTTGTAGAATCAATTTCATATTTGAGTGAATGTGTAATAGTACACTTTTCATCGTTTGCTATATTTATTGTTTTTGAATTAATTTTCAATACATTTCAATGTTTTGGATTCATAAATATCTTTTATATATTCAATTTTTTTTTCTAGTACTGTATTATACAGTATTTAATTTTTAAATTTATCAGAGTTAACTTTTATCGAAATGAAAAGTTAGAAAGTAATTAGAATATAAATGAGAGAAATTTATGAATTTTTTGTTATATTATGTCAAAGCATGATTTAATATGAATACGTAGTTGCAGACGTGGAAAATGTTAGGTGTACTTGAACAAATACGTTTATAAGTTCGTGTCAAGCTTACTCACGTGGACCATGTCATCAGCAATTCAGTGAGACAACTACGATCAATTCAATGTTTATGTATGTATGTAGATGTGAAACATTCATAGCTCAGAATTTTCTGTGGGGAATAAATAACTATATCTTCGGACACAATCCTTTAAATCAAAATCAAAGTGCTAAATATACGTTTAATTAAATGTAGTTTTTACTAAATCATTTAACAACATATATTTAGCGAACGTATCTTAAAAATGATGCAATATATGATTACATTAGCAATCGAATATTGTATAAATTTTAAAAACAATCAGCTATTTAATTGAGTAATTTGTAAGAACAAAGCGGTGGCAGATATCGCGTAACATTTACTTCGAAGTTGCGAATTCCTATTAAAGACATACCAATCATAATTTGAATTTACCATTTTGAAGTCTTTATTATTACATTACTGCTCTCGCTTTGCTTTTTAAAAATACGTCATTAGGAAATCAGTTTTGACTTCTTCACCCATTATTACATTTTGTGTTTGAGCAGTGAACTTACTAGCATGATAATAGCATGCTTTTACAAGGCTGAGGGGTATATGGACCCCATAATAAACGATCACATACATAATTGACTTTGTAAGAAAACATAGCTTGTGTCAACTTTACATACTGCTGAGCCTCGTAATCGGTAGCTCACGTATCACGGTCCATCAGTTTTGTAAATGAGAAAGCTTTTCTGAGAATACAGACTTATTTATTACGTTCAATTTATCAGTTAATTCGACAGTCAGGCGTTTTATAACAAAGACTTGAAAAGACATTAAATGTGATTTTCTCTCATATTTATAAATATAAACTAGTAAATTGTTCATCGCTACATTCGAATACTATCTTTGTTTAGGTGTTTACAAGATAGTTGACGTGTTTAAATTCAGTTGTAAAATTTAATTTTATTTAAAGTAATCTTAAGAAAATACATATAAGGAAAATAACGTTAAAATTACAGAACTTATTGTGATGGGACTGTGTTCCGGGGACTATGTAGGGAAATTATTGTACGTGAAGCGAAAATGTTCGTAGATGGTTCTAAGGTACTTTTTTATCGTGGGGAAATACATTGACACATACCCTTCCAGTCTGGGGGGACTGAGGGGGTTATGCGGGAATCGTTCGGCGATTTAGTTGCCGAGAATACCCACTAAAACCCTATGGGAATCTGCCATCTTGCTAGGGCGACGTAGGTTCGAACCTTCAAACGTCACGTCACCTCGGCGACCGGCTCGGCCTGATACTAAGCTGCTATTTCAAACAGCTGGACTAGTACGATGAGAGGCAAGGCTTTAGCTTACTTAGTTTTTCGATTCCATTGTCCATGCCCAGAGCAGCGAACGGAGGATGACAAGTTATTGAGTGACGTAAAATCCCATTTGATTCGACTTCAACAGTAAACATTTGAAATGGTTTGATGAAATTCTTGACAGATATGACCCGAAGTACAAGTAATGACACATGGAAAATTTTCATCAAAGTTCCTTATAAAACTTCACGCTTATAATTCTTTCGATTTTATCAATTAGTCCTCACAATACCCGTATTAATTAATCATTTGAGTTATTTATTGAAGTTATTATTGCTGTATAAAAATAAAACCCATAATTACAGGATATATTACATTGCTAAAAATACAAACTCTTATTATACTTATTGCAAAGTAAAAAATGTTCACATCTCATTGTGTTGTCAACTTTACGTAATAACTGTCAACTTTGTACAGAAATGTTTTACGCAAACGCAAAAAGTATCTATTGTTTTTGTTTTATGTTTCACATCGTGTCATTATTTAAAATAACTACTATACAAATAAACTCACGCTATGTTGGGAACATATGCATGGCAAGGCAACTTTCGCAACCTGTTCCCTCCCTTACATAACCATTTACTTAAATACATAAAATAGACAGATATGTGTTATTTACTCGAGTCAAACCAAAACAAAATCACTGTAACGAGTTTATTACCATGTGCATAGTAGTTGTGGTTCAGCCTGATAGGGATAGGTGTGTTCCAGCAATTGCAATTGAGAGCCAGTCCCATCACTAGCGTTCGCGTGTTCACTATCTTGGGTTACATCGTTAATTAAAATTAGATAGTGAACCTATAAAGTATAAAAAATACATGTAATACCATTTTTTAAAGTATAGAAAATTTTAGTTATAAATTTTATACCTTAAAATGTTTCATTTAAGTAGGTACATAAAAAATAAATTTTAATATCACGCAATCTGCATAGGGCTACCAATTGACAGGAATTTTCCTGACGTGTCCGGAATTTTAGCTGTCTGTCAGGGAAACAGGGAAATAAAATTATATTTATGGAATAAAATCGAATAAGTAGCAATCAACTAATCCAGCGCGTTTTTAAAATAAGATACTTATATGCTGCCGAAATGTCAGGTAATTTATTGCTAAGACAGAGATATTTACAGGAAATCTTATTTTCGGATCTGGTCACCCTAAATCTCCACAATCCACGTACAATTGATGAATTTGCTAACAAATTCAACCAAAAGTTTGAACCAATAAAACCAAGTAGTACGTAACTTATAAAATTGTAATAATATCATGTTAGTCAAAATTCTAATGAGTTATTGTAATAAATAAATAATTGTTTACTGATCACATTAGCGACTTCAAAAAAGGTTATTAACTCAAGTAAAAGCACAAAAGATATATTATTTCTTTTAGTGATTTCATAATTTGTTTAAACAGAATCCTAGTCGTATGTAACGTATGCATGATTTAGTGATACTAAATTATGAACAAACAAAGAAATGCAGCGTCGAAACACATCAGTAAACATTGGCTGTTGGTACTGAAATACGATTTGCTAATATCAAATGTACACTTAACGGTATCCTCCGAAAGAGTTTGGAGTGAAACTTCGCGCTCGGGGCCAGTGGACCGGCCATTTATGTCTTCGGACGTGGGTACATATTTGTGTAGGTATTTGTTTGCAGTGACACATGGAAATAGAACCCTCGGGACTGTTAAATAATATTTTTAATACACTATCACCAAGAATTACTGCAATTCTTTGCAAAGTACTGAGGGTAGATTGAAAAGTTTGTATGAATGTATATTGAGGTATATTCACAGAACTCGTATGGAGAACGGACGCGTTAATCATATGTTTCGCAAAGATTACCTTTCATATTTTCTTAATGAAAACTATCAACAAACCAAAGCACATGATATTAATTAATTTTGTTTGATATATTATAAAATTATATCTTTTTATCTAACACAATCACTGCTCAAGTATCGTAAAACAAATACACTTGTTACAATTGACATCGTTACTATATCGTGTAACTAATCGTTGTTACTCCAATTTCTTATTTAGATAATTCATTTTATCTGGCAACAATATCTGTCGATAAACATATCGTATATTAATCGTAATATGCCTACACGTTGTAATATTTTATATCAAATTACACAGTAGTGGCAATGCTTTCAATAAATCGCAGTGTTCCATAAATTATATATAGATATTGTTGTACACAAGCAAATTAAACCAGCTTCTTCACTCCACAAACTTCTACTCAAATTAGATATAATGCTATGACTAATAAATGCTAATGCTGATAAACTTTACACAGTGGTTATAGATCAGTTGAAGTGCTTAAGTATTCAAATCAGTTTCTAGTTTTACAATAAAAATAAATGAAAATAAACCTTAATTGTAAACATTAGACGAACAAAGACATTAGGTAATTTGAATTAAAAAGACAAATATTATTATGGCGCGATATATTTAGATCGATCGATTTGTATCTAGTAGTTCCTTACTATAATCCTACACGTAAAGTGAAGAAGCTGTATTCATTTCATATATTATTTAATATAATTATTTTATATCAAATATAAATGATCGATACTGGAGAAAATATACGTCACAACAATGTTTCTTTTATTGGGCAAGCAAAGAGACAGTAGTAAACCATACCAACCGAAAACCATATTTTTTATTTTGCATACAACAAAAATTTTAAATCAGTTATCACCACATTAAACGATTTTCATTCGAAAGTATGTCTCACAATGTAATATTTTTTTTTCAATTAGTAATATAATCAGATACTATTTATTCTATAATTAAATCTAATAAATAAGTGAAACTCCTTGAAAAATTTAGAACGTTTCCTTATAGATAGATACCGGAAAGAAACTTGATGAAAATCAAAATTTTATTTTTGAAAAATATTTTCTAAAATTTCGAATTTTGAAGTGTACCTAAATTGATTTAGGTCCTCGTACAGCCTTAGTAATAGATAAAGATTAAATCATTATAGAACCAAATATCATAACTGATTTATATTTTACACGAATAATTAATCAAACAACAATATAGACTCACGTGTTATTAATAAAATAGCAGTTATTATATGAACAGATGCTAAATGTCATCGGTTTCAAATGTCTCGGGCGTCTCTGTCGGCCATATGGTGACCCGTGACGCAACGTGCTAATGATCACAACAGACCTCATGTTATTGAAATTATTGATGACATTCTGTGTTTAAAAATACATTTATAATACATTAAAAGACATGCAAGAAGTTTACTAGGTATTATAAAAATATTAATGTGTCCACTAGGATTATAAATCATCAGTTGATACTGCAACTAGTGCAAAGCAGAGTAGAAAGACGATTGGTCACATTAAACGGTATTCCATACAATCCATCCTAAATATATTTAACTAGCTTTTACCTGCGGCATCGTTCGCGTTAATACTGATTTTGTCAAACAAATCGGATGACACAATAAAAAGTTTTATACAAAGTTTATCCCTCTCTTTACCCCACTTCCAATAAGTTTTTCATGAGAAAAAGTAGCCACTCACAGTCTTCAACATCCTATCTATTTGTATAACAAAATTCACGATTCAGTGGTTGAGGCGTGAAAGCGTAACAAACAAACAAAGTCACTTTCGCATTTATAATATTAGTATGATAGTAAAAACTAAGATGTGTTTTTTCTTCCTAAGAAATTTCTATAAAAAAACTTAAAAATTTAATAGGGCGCTCTGGAAATTAAAAGTATTAACAAAATTGTTTAAATACAAGGAGGTGAAACCCAAAACTTAAACAATTATGACAAATATAACACGGAGACAATACATCTAAGTTTTCACAGAGATTAATTTGATTGAATTAGTACTGTCGTACTTGACACAATAATTCAAGAAATTAATATGTGATGTCCGATATGGTATTGCTCATAATGCATAATCAACACTCAATATGTTTTAACATGGCGTATAATTAAGGATAAACATTTTATAAATACATTAATTACATTTATAGTTTATATGGAGACACAGTTCGATGATTCGTGAAAAATAACACTAATTTCACATGGGACTTATCATAGTCATATTTAGTTGTGATAAATATATATACTTCCTATTTTTACAAGTACTATGACATGTATTACAAAAAGTTAAGAGTCAAGTGACAAAAATGACAGTTCATTATTTTTTTACCGAACAGAAACTCAGACATTTTCAGAAAATTCGCATGGTGGTAGGATTATTTCTAATACCTGCCTGGTTAGCTACCGCCCTTAAGTTGAATATCTGCCCCCAAATATCTATAGGTGTGTTCCGTTAGTTGCACTCAGTGTGGCTCAGGCTTAGTGTGTTCACCATCTTGGGCCACATCGTCATTTAGTATGAGGTGAGATTGTAGTCATAATGCTATTAACTATTAAAAATATATAAATTTTACCATAGTTTTTACAATCATCATGGACTACTTTTATAACTATAAACAGTAATATACACATAATATATAGTATTAAAACCTAGAAGAAACTATAACAATTTATTTAAACGGACAGTGGTATAGTAAAGGAATAAGACCATGAATAGCATCTAGATTATAAGCGAGAATGGAATATAAACTGTATCTTGAAATAGACTCCTGCGCCTCATCTGGAAATTAAAATGAGAAGCTAAGTCCTAGCCTTGTGCTCTTAAACAGTTTAACGAAATTATCTGTGTTTCAAACGGTGTAAGTTGTCTAAATATATAACTTATAATCAAGGATGTATTTCATCGGGCATGTAGTCGAAAGTTCTTGTTTGCGCATCGCTGAACTAATTTAAACTTGTCTAAGCATAAGCAATAAACTAAATTAGGTGAATCGCCAATAGTGAATGTGGAATTTAGAGTATTTTTAGTAACGTACTTAAGCTATGCGAGAATAGACAGGAATTTCTTAAAAAACATTTACTCTGTTATCCAGATACAAATTATATACTTAACTGACTGTTGCCGAGATTCTTTCTGTTTTTATAGGTTTAGGGTTTGGCCACAATTGCACCTGACGTTAAGTGATGGTATGACCTAAGATAATAGCATGCCAAGCTTCCCCGTCCTTCCGGTCTTCCTTCACCGTTCGATATGAAAAGCACACAATGTGAAATTATAATGTTCCTTGAATAGATTATATTTAACCTTCTTTAATGGTAAAATACACATTTATAGGTTTCTCAACGCTATACGTTGAAGGCTGGATTTTTAAAAATCAGTACTAGATCTTGGAAAAGGGATCAGTTGTAATGTGCAACATTTACAGGCTGTTTGTAGCTTAGATGTTTTAAACTATTCAACGGGTTTTAATGCAGTTTTCAGGAATTGATAGAGTGATTCATGAGGAAGGTTTATATTATAATATGTACATACCATAATACAGAAAAGTCGAAAAATCCAAAGATTTGTAATGTGATATGAAGTTCATCGGGTCAGCTAGACAAATAATATTCGATGGTTACGTGATTTTCATGCGTCGAAATAATTTTGATAACAGTGATATAAGGAAGTGGGGTACAAAATAATATAATAGAATTAAGCGCACGAGAAAAAATACTACCAACTGTGACTGACGGCTACATTTGTTACAAGTTACCGGCCGTCAAATGATTCAATGTAATCGAGCGGCGTTTTACATCTCATTTATTAGACAAGTGCTTTGACAAAAACTTGTTATTAATCATTTATGCCTGTATTTTGTTGCTGCTAATACTTCTAAGAAACGTGAAGTTATATAAGCGTTATTTCCATTACAACCGCTGCTGGCAGTATATTTTTTATAGTTAATAGATTTTACGGGATCGGCACTTCAGAGAAAATGTAATTTGACTGTACAGAACATAGCGGGGGATTGAAAACCATACCGTCACCGGACGCAAAATGTCCCTAAAAAGAAATACAACAGATGTTGATCTAGGTTACGCTTCCAAATAAGTTAAACGGAGATTAGTAAAAAAACAATAGACTAATCTCTATTTGGCGACTTTATTCGGTTCGTAGTACTACTCACTGAAAGATTTCTATCTATTAATATTTCATCACATTTAAACAAACATATGTATTTCATTCAAAATACTCAAACAATTCAAAATTCTGCAAAGTAATATTGTTATTCATGATTCTACCATCTGAACATTTGGGTCACATAAATAAGAAATGATAGAAGCCAATTGTGAATATATCGTTTCTTAGTCAATCATCACTGTAGCCAATGGCGTTTTATTATGCAAATTGAAACTAGACTATGAACAGCCTTTTAACAATGATGTGCTAATTTCATAGAATTACGCTTATTACCTGTGAATAGGCGCTAATTTATGTATTTATTTTGTACTTAGGCCTATTCAGAAGCATAATAGTTTTTCGTAAATTTAAACAAATTCGTAAAAGGGATTAAAATATAGTGAAGCAAGAGATTTATTTGGACGAAATGGTAGTACTGTAAAAATAATTATGCAATTTGAAACAAACATAAATCCGTGAAATGAACCTGAATTTCTGGTGAGTGAGAAGATAAAACCTTGAGATGGTAGTAGAGTATTTTCTAATACCCGCCTGGTTAATTACTACATTCAAGTTGAAAGTCTGTTGGTAAATATCTATAAATGTATTCTTGAACATCTTGGACATCTTCGTCTCTATACATCAAGTATGATTCTGAGCAAACGCTAATCCAATGAAAAATGAAAGAGTACTATTGACAACGATCATCAGAAAATCAAATCTTGACATTCCAACAATGGTGAACATCTGTCTGAGAAACCGGATTTTGAAGAAATTAAACACGGTGACGACTAATAATATAGATTAGCTTATAGAATACTTGTATCCCATAAAAGAAATCTATAACATGGGTGGGATAGATGTGATTTAATTTCAATAAGTACATAAAATATTTACGTGATAGTATTAGTTATACTTTGCATTATAGTGTTCTGTCTACAATGTTAAAAAATAGGCTCTAAAATTATAAGTAATATAATTCAGTTCATGGAAAGGTAATTGTGGACTCCGCTAGTATTCTATATAGTATATTCTAATATTGAAAACTAAACTATCAAACGAGTTTATTATAATATAAATACAAGTTTTATTACACATTTCAGAATATGTTATACATCTAAAATGTAACAAATTCGTTGAATAATATTATTAAATCGTATTAGTCACTAATGTAGACAAATTTGTATCGTCTCTATTACGTTTTCAACGTAACCAGAATTCCAGATAATATAACTACTTAAAGCATACTAATATTTGAAACAGATTTATAAATTACCAGCTAAGAGTTTTGTGGGTACACACGGTTGTGATCAAATGCAAGCACTTGAACGCAATATATAGAGTGACACATTCCTCAATTGAGGCGGTGCTGGGAGATCTCAAATTAGCGCCAATTTGTGCCTCCGGACTGAGTCACAGCCACAGACTACAGGATGTTTTGTTTCGTGCTCGAATAACATTTTGGAGAAATACCGCAGTAAAAACCAAATCGAACAGGGCATTTTAAAATATTATACAGTCAAACCTGGATAAATGAGACCTCAAGTGATTGCGATCTGTTTTTCTCTCTATAACCCGAGTTCTATCTTACAGAGTTACAGAAAGGATATGTCTCGCTTATAGAAGTCTATAAAAATACGGTAATTATGACGTAATTAGATACAAAATACGTGTATGTATGGATATTACATATTTATTTAAATAATAGCCGAACATAAATGTTTCATCTAAATAATATTATAACAACATTTACTTGAGAAAATATATTAATTACTTTTGCGGTTCTGTTTTACAATTTTGCGTATGTTTTTCGAGTTCATAAATATCATTAAATATGGTTTGATCAACCGCCGCATATTCATAAAATTTGAGAATCCTCTCCAAAGCATCTCCTTTAAAGCTTCTCGTTTTGTTAGAATTTCCTTCACCTCTCTATCCAAAATATGTGATTGATTGGCTTCATTTTCACTGTCAGTTCCGTCAATACACGAGCTCACACAGTTTTAAACTATATAGGCTTCGGTGTATTCTCCCGCGGTAGTTACGTCGTTGTTAATCTGTACGAAGTCTTCAAAGGTTGATATTGACACATTACTAGTGGTATCGTGGGTCACGAGCTTGGCCCATTCTTCATTGCTAAGTGCAATTTCAAACTAATTTTCAAGTTCAACCTCATTTTGCTGGATCAGAAAGTCTTTGTGAGCTGGACAGATACTGTTCCCAGCTTTCTTGAAGCAGTTTTTAACAGTTTCGTCACACACTGCATAGCATGCTCTTCTTGCAAAATTCATGCCCAAGAGTACTTTAATCTCAGGGCTAATGTTTTCTATCAAGCAGTTAAGCTTATGCCTTACAACTTCTCTGCGATAAACACGTTTGAATGTATGAATGATAACATGATTTAAAGGTTGAAGCTTACTGGTGGTATTGTCCGGCAAAAATATAACTTTGACATTTGCAAGTGTTGCTATGTCCGTATGGTCAGTACAGTTATCAATAAAAATAACATTTTTTTCTCGCTTGTTCTTCATTTGCTTGTCAACTTTTTTTAACCAATCTTCGAACAATTCCTTAGTAATCGAAGCTTTTGTAGTACTTGCATAATCACAAGGGTAGAGTCTTGACGTCTTTAAAACATTTTAAAGATCGCTTTGATTTCCTAATGATTAGAAGAGGGATTTTGTTTGTATCGGCCATGTTAACACATTGAAGAATAGTAAGGCATTCCTTGCCTCATTTTCCTCCGTCCCTTAACAATGAATGTTTTATATGGCACAGATGTAAAGAACAAAGCAGTTACATCGGCTTTATAAATATTGTTTGGATCATATCCTCTTAAAAGACATGGCGAATCTTCAGCCCATTGGTTACATACTCTCTAATCCACAGATCTACTTTCTCCGGCTGCTTTTTTGAAAGTTACATCATGGAGTTTTTTAACTTCCATAGCTAACAGTTACTAAGTGAATAGTTCTGGATTCCTAATTTTGTGGCAAAATTTTTGTTTCAGCAGTGGTGCATCTATGGGAATGTTCTTATCGAAGGTTTGTTTAATCCATTCTAACAAGGACTTTTCAACGTCGGGAAACTCAGAAAGCCGGCTTCTCTTGATGTTTACGTGTCCCTCAGAGCACAGAAACTTAATTAATCCTTTTGATTTTATAATTTGATTGTAAGTGGATTCTGTTAAGCCAAACTCACCTGTTTTTGATTTCGAAATGTCCTTAGTTACATTTACATTTAATTATTTTAATTTAATAATTATTTAATTTACAGTTACATTTAATAGTATTCACTGTCTTTATTTTATCTCTTAAATACAGTACAAAGGATTTTCGTTTAGATATTATGAGTAAGTACAGGAACTTTCTTCGCAACTGCTGGCTATGAACTATTTGTAATAAGCTTGAAAGCTTGACATACAAATCAGCACGCAATTTGGCTTTTTGAATAGAATGAGTTCCTCAAACTATAATAACAAAACAAGAGACGCACATTTGGTCATTCAAATACAATGTAAGTTCCTAAAACTATAGAAAATAATAACAGACACAAATTTGCTTTGAATTAAATAAGATTCCCTCGATATTTCGGAATTAAGTAAAAATTTATAAAGTTAAACGCGTTTAACTATCGCTTATAGATATATGGAAAGTATCTTTTTCACTTATACAGGTTTCAGGAGGCCAAAATGACCAGACCTGGTAAATGATCTCATTAATTTCTCGTTTACCCAGTGCTCACTTACTCAGGTTTGACTGTATACCTATATATACTTCTTATACTATCTAGAATATCTATTTATACGTAAAACAACAAAAACTTAAATTAATACAACTTAATCTTAAACAAAAACTTAAAAATAAAATTAATCTAATAGTATCACATCCGGACCGCTAGGCATTGTGCCCTAGGTTTTTAGACTCTACTCTACAGGTGTGAACTTATTGAAAGTTTCAACAAAAAGTTATAACTATAAGCTATTTTAGATAATTAAAATATAAGTTTAATAAGTAGACTTTGAAGTATCGATGTAAAATGTATAGCAGAGAAATACAATTTAATCCCAAACCCAAAGGCATTATTGTTTGAACTATAGTACAGACATTTACCATTGGTATACAGATCAAAGACTGAAATCGGACAGTTCTATCGTCATTATTTGATTGACTCGCCCGCCGTCTATCGTTTGAACTATGAAAAGAATTTGCATCAACAGAATTCAATGTACATTCCTTATAAACAAACTGGGCGGTAAAACCAAAGCGTTATGTGTGCGATAAAACACAGTCAGAGCTCCCGTCGTCGACCTTGCCACGCAAATAATTGTACTAACGCAATTGGATACTTCCAGTTCCTAACGTTGAAACGATGATGTATAGGTATATAAATATAAATACAGAATTGAAATTTAATCGGAACACGCTAATAGTACTTCTGATCTCATGACCTTTATAAGGCCAAGGTCATCAATACGTTATAGGAGCGCTATAAATAGACAAATTAATATCAATTAAAAAAATGGAGCGTGTATTAGTATACACGCGTAAAAGTGTTAGATATCATTTTTAATCTTCTTCTTCTGCTTGTCGGCATAAGCCATATTTTAAAAAAATACGCTCGTGTCGTGGTGACAAGATTGGCCAGTAGTAGTTTGAACCGAGACTGACTGCCCAAGGTGCGCTGAACGAATTCGGATACCGTCACTCGCGGAGGCTCTGTTCATGCATTCTCTCATTTTTAATACATAAAATATAAATTACACTCTCCTATAGAAGTGATAATAATCTGTATAACCACCAGACTGGTTTATTAATGCTCCAATATGAGTTTCATTCATATTATCTATATCCGTGACGAGAGAAGGTAACGGCTAAAACTTACAGGCGAATGTAACGTTTTTTTTTAATACTGTATTAAATTTACCTTATAAGCACCTGAATTCCTTTCGCTTCAATAGTAACCATGTTATAATTATTCTATTATGTACCCTATTAAATAATTGCGAACATATAGATATCAATTAGATCGAGAGTTGTTTAAAAAATATATTTTTGAAGCAATATTGGCATAATGGTAATGTACATATTATGTTAAATAAAGTAAATTAAAATCCCTGCAGTATGCTTGAAATTTGGTATAGGAGAATATCATTATGAGTCAATAGCATTTTGGTATGGCATTTTCTAAAGTTCGCCTGGCTAGCTATCACCTACAAGTTGAAGGTGAATCGTCAAGTTCCTAGAGGTGTGTTGCCACGGTTGCATTTGAAAGTCAGTTCCCCTTTACACCGTCATCGTTTTAAAACAAGCACAAATATTATATAAAATAAAACAAAAGGCTTTATTGCAATCCCAGTCAAGTTTAAAAATATTATTGTAGTTATAAAAAATGCACGAGTGTCATCGAACTCTCGGTGGAAACGAATTTTTTTATGTAGTATATATTTATTAATAATCGTATTATATTATTTATTAACAAATACTAATAAATTAATTAGTAGCGTCTGAGAGCAATTAAATGAAACGCAGAGATAACTAATGAATTGAAGGAATGGTAGGAAAATTCTTAATGAATAGATTTTTGTAATTGTGAAAGTAAACATTTTATTATGCATAATTCAATTCATCTAATACATATAGTACGCTACGAAACAGCTGACTCGTATGGCGTATAAACTGCATATATCTGGGCAGCCGTTGACAATTTACTGGCTGTTTTGAACCAATAAGCGGACATCTATAAGTAGGCACAGCTAATAGCGTACGCACTATGAATAATCGTCTACACTATAGAAATATAGTTCAATATAGAACACACTAAAGAAAGGGTCGTGACGGCAAAATCTTACATTTTCATTTGTCTAGCCTCCATCTAATAGCTCTCTATCTAGCCGTGCGACAAGGAATAACTTTGTCAAAATATAAACTAATAAACATTTAGGAATTTCAAACACAACAAATACGTTTCAAATGTTCATAAGAATTATAACATATTCTTAAGACGTAGTTATAAAACCGGACAGTAAATCAATATATAATCATTCTAAATTCACATTCTATAAGTAGTAGTATAACTAATTAAATTTATGTATGCCGTTCTAAACACCATAAGCCGCATGTTCAAGGCCTTATCATTTAACATCTAAGATCAATATAAATAATGTTAGAATTTTTTTATTTATTTTAGTATACTTTCTTCATACTGTACATTTATCTATCATTTACTAAGCTTATTTTACCTCACTTCCAAGATTATTAACAGAAAACGTAGCCTCTCACCGTCTGCAGGTTTCCATCTATCTCTATACCAAAATTCATCATAGTTGATTCAGCGGTTTAGACATGAAAGCGTAACAAAGAAATAAACTAGCTTTCGTATTTATAATATTACCAGCTTTTATCCGCGTTTTGTCAAATCGGATGACGCAATAAAAAGTTTTATACAAAGATTATTTATTTCTTTACCCCACTTCCGATTTGTTTTTCATTAGAAAAAGCCTATCGCCGTCTCCAGGTTTCCATCTATCACTAGAACAAAATTCATAATAATAAAATTCAGTGGTTTAGGCGTAAAAACGTAACAAACAAACTTTCGCATTTATAATAATAATAGGAAGGATAAGAATGGATACAATTTTGCACTTGACTATTTAACTTTCAACTAAATAAAGAAGCAGCTGATATTCTTATATGTACTCAACACTTACACATCACTGACAATTATACTGATCGCATAAAAACACTCTACGCAGGGGATCGAATACGCGAGTTCTCCACTAAGCTGCTATTGCGCCACCACACCTGTCAAAATAGAGTAGTCATTAAAATGTGTCTAACTATAATGTTTTTTTATCGTCTTTACAGAATGTGGTGGACTATAACTGGTAACTTCGGTAACATTTTACCGATCGACTGGACGAAATCCTTTTCGAGGAAGATGCACATCCCGACTCTGAACTTGAACGACAGAAAGGTAATTATGAGCAGAGGTTTATATAATAATCACAAAAGAATAATTCCAACTTAATAATAATTCTAACTTAATTACAAGAGTAAAGCTGTTGAAATTATATCGCGGTTGAAAATAGAAATATTTTATTGTAGCCAGAAATATAAGGTGCACGTGATAATAAGACAAGGAGAAAGGGAAGTAGCTCCGTAACAAGGGCCAATAAGGATATGAAATTACGTTTAATATATTGTTCAGAAACTAAACGTCCAATGGGTTAAAAACAGCCTAGGGCAACTTAAAAAAGAGGTTTTAAACTACGAATTTGTTGTTAGTTAAGGTCTAGCGTTATGGCCACAATCTCACCTGATGTTAAGTGACGATGTGGCCCAAGATGGTGAACACGCTATGCCTAATAGCTGGCTCTCAAGTACAACTGCCAGAACACACCTATAGATATTTGACTGCAGATTTTCAACTTACGGGTGGTAGCTAACAAGGCCGCATTAGAAAAAGCCCTACCACCATGATTTGGTTTCATCTCGATGTTTTCCTTCACCGAAAGCTTAATCTCGTTGTAGGTGGATTCGAACTTACATTCCCTTGACGCGTCGTCTGTACACGCTACGAACTGAGCTATCCACGCTAAACAAGTGGCTAAACAAATTTTTCATCTTTATAATGTTAATAAAAATAGATACAAGAATCGCTCACACAATTACAAGAGTTAATTTTAGATAAAATATCTAGTTAATATTCGTCAAGACCTAGATGCCAGTATATAAGCAAACAATGACGTTGAAACTTCTATAACCGCAGTGAACACAAACAAGTCTAGCGTCTTTTGTTTCTAAAATCGTCTCAAGATACGAAGCGCATGATAACGACTCTTATTATAATTTCATGTATATGACATATCGATGATTCATGGGACGGCATTAACAGCGGTACGGTTTTATTATCGCTTCTTAGCGCTTATTAAGCTAAAGGAGCGTCCAAATCAACTTTTAAAGCCTGTTCGATAATATTTGGAACAGAGAAGAAGTCAGGTTATTGAAAATGTACCATTACCATTACTATTGGAAATAATTAATTATGTTACAAATAATGTGTTAATTATTTATAGTCCATTAATTGTTGTAAATGTAATCAATTTTTAAATAAACGATTTCGTTGTACTAGAAGAATCGATGCATAGGTTTTTAATTAATATTTATGTGAATGTCTATGCTTGTGCTTTAGAACGTAACAAAATTTAATATAAATGTTATTAAGTAGGATATTTATTTATTATTTTTGTGTATTTATAATTTTAGATCTTGATCATATAATATTTTAATAGGTAAAGAATACAAGCATATCCGAGATATTTAATCTAGTAATTATAGTAATAGTATGTAGATACTACAATCTTATTGTTCATTAAAAATAAAATAAGTAATTTTTTGTAGCCGATTGGGTCGCAGCCACCCTACAGATCGTGATAAAACCGGAATTATATGCGACGTTTAGCGACGTCCATTGGATTGCCAATCTATTGCTATTCAACGTTATTTTTAGTTTGTAATCAGCTTACCAGTAAGCAGAATGCAGTAACTTTGCTGTAATTTTAAAAAAAAATTTTTTGTAAAAATGTTATTCAATATCGGTCTTCTAAATTTCAAACTAGACCTCTGGTGCACATATTCATAACTGCATATTTCCGCCGACGCGACGACTATATAACTCTGTGAACGAGGTTCACGGTTGAGACTCGCTAGCTTTTGTTCTTTTTGTATGTAACTCTATACTGTTCGAGGCTTGACACGAAAAAAAAGTGTAGTGCGCGAAGACGTCCATTGTTTCGTGGGAATAGCCAATTAAGAACCTTTCATCATTATAATACGAAACCTATGCTTATATTACAGTTATTATAACAATTAATACTGTAGTTTTTAGTTATGATATCAAGTCATGACGAACGGTAAAATGTTTAAAGAAATTATAGCCCAACTTTGAGAAAGAGGTCAATCGTGGAATCCAACTGTGTTAGGAAGTGCTCAGGCAACTACGTAATATATTTTCGTCCGAGGTACTACAGTATGTCAAGACTAAAATTTTCAACGAGTGTATGTTGATAGTGATAATATGTATTTCTAAATTATGGCAAGTAATGACGGGACTCATAAAAAATATAAGATCACTCAAAGGGCCATACGAACGAGATTTGTAAAATACCTAAAGATGTCATGGTTTTTAAAATTGTTAAACTAAAATAGCAGTAATTAACTTCAGCAAGTTACTACAGTTAGTACAGCATAACTCGTATACGAATGGTTAATTTGTCCCAACAGTTCTTGAATTGTAGTTAAGTATCAAAAAACGCTATATGAATATTCCGGGCATAAGGTGAACAGGCGGCCTAATAAAGATTGCGAAAATCCCCAAGATCCGCGCATCGTAGGACGAGTCATTGCAGCCATCTCTGGAAATGTTTATGTCCAGCAATTAATTATATGTCACTGAATGAGTAGATTGAAGAAGTTTAGAGGAAATAACATGCGACTCAATGTGACGTATTACTATATCCAACGTTTACTAGGAAATAATTTAGCTACATTTTCATTTGTTTTAAACCATGCGTTAACCTATAGTCGTTGTATAGGAGTTTCCGATTATAGAATATCTTCATATCATATCTACATGGGGCCTACAATAATATTGTCGAGGAGTATTAACACTACCTATTAAATAAATCCGAATTGTTTTATGTAAATTATATCACCCCTATTTACCTCATTTTAGCTTAAAATATTCAGTTTTCAACGAGGGCTAACATATAAAATCAATATCTCACCAAAATTTCATAATTTTATGCTTAGTTGTCAATCACGACAGGGCCTTTTATGTATATAGAACGTATCTACGTTGCAGATCTATATAAAGAACGTGTTTATGTAACAGTAAAAGACCCGGCAATATTCACAGGAGTATTATTCAATCTAACTTGCACCGACCAGAAATATATATATATATATATATATATATATATATATATATATATATATATAAATAATTTACTGAATAACGGCGGATTTATAAGTATGGTAATAGTTCTATGCGCAACATTTATAAATGATTCATTTTATTGGTTCACCAGAGCTCATTGACCCCTGACGATGAGATCCACAGTTCCGAGGACGAAGCGGTCGCCTCAGATTTAGACATGCACGCTCTCATCCTAGGTGGTCTACATCAAGACCACGAGTGCCCGGTGAAAACGGCTGACGAGGTTAGTAGATACACCAAAATATACAAATCTAATTCAAATACAATTTCAGTTGAAGATTCCACAAAGTTGAAGGTTATCCAAAAATGTATACGTGCGACCCAAATAATGACGTCATAAACCGAATTTCAATAATCAATTCAATAAAGTTCATGTAATTATAAGAATAATCATAGATCTGTAGGAATAACTATAATATAAACTGCTTATAGTTGAAAACTAGCCATAATACCAGAGTTCTATCCTATCTCATCCAAAGCCGTGAGTGGTAGCATGTATGGGTGCTGCGTCAATTGACGTAGATTCGAAACCCTGCAGTAATCTTAACCTTTCGGTAAAGGAAACACATCATGATAATACCAAATCTGTCGCATAATACCTATAGGTGTATTCCGGTAATTGCATTTCATAACCAGTTCCTACACTAGTCTTAGCTTGTCCATTACATTGGGCCACATCTTCACTTAATATAAGGTGAGATTTGACCAAGACGCTAAACCTAGAAACTATACACAAAAAAATAGTTTGTTGGTTGCCTAATTAGTTTCAGAGAACGTTTATGAAAAAAATTTGTATTATGAGGTTTATCATAACATCATAAGAAATTACAGGTGATCCAAGAAATAGACGACATGATGCAGGACACGCCCTCCTCGGAGGGTGATATCATTGAGTATAATGAAGCCCTAGAGAAGGGAAAAGAAGTTCTCAGCTCACCACTTTATGAAGACAGTAAGTATAAACAAAATATTTGAACCAATATTGCGCGAAACCCACAACGCAAAGGTAGAAAGTGAAGAATTATTATTACCCAACTATATATACCTTCTACATAACGATAGCATTTTGTTCTTTTCATTTCGAAACTTTTTTTAAACTTTTACAATAAGAATTTGGAACTCGTGAAAGTGTTGTTTTAAAAAATTAAGTAAAACATTTTCAGACCTCTTTATTTCTATGGACACTAGATTATCTCGTTGTATTTTATTTCTATCAGCAGAGTAAAGTGACGTCTTTGTGTGTGTTAGTAAACCCAGTATAATCGCAAAAGTGTTACGTCGGTCTGTGTTTTGGCAATCTATATTACTATTATAAAGGTTTATTAGGATACTAGCAATTGGATTTCAAAAATGCTTTTTGTATTTGATATAGCAATCACTGAAAAAGGCTTTAGACTATTTAACATCAGGCTACCACCAATAGGAGTAAAGCTGTATTGAAAAAAGTCACAAAACCGAGCAAAAATTATACTAAATAAAATTTTAGTTCCATGTGAATGAAGTCGCAGACACAGCTATTTGCATAATATAATCTGTGAGATTTTCAAAAACGCAAACAAAATGAGAGTCTAGGTACGAACTCGCACGTTATACTAAGCTTTCGCTTAGTCTAAAATAGGTTTGATTCAGTCCGATATAACGTAATTTATTTTAGAAACTATACAAAATATTCTATCATTATTTTGGCACAAATCAATTAAAAAATATATCAAAACAACCTGACGTAATAACACTATCAACTGATCATAGTATAGCAAAAACAAAAACACGTAATGTACGTAAGCGGACCGGTTCGCCAATAAGATGACTTCACTACATATTTTATGTGGGAAGTTTTGGCATAATTGATTTCGCAGTAGCAGCTGTAACTTTTTGTATAATATAGTAATTAAACACACAAATACCTAAACGTACACTGTGCGTAATAATAATCACAATCTAATATTCTACTGGGCCCTAATGGGAGTCTGATACTTAGGTTCCATAGTTTTAGCTTCAATGACTAGTATGCTATGGCGAATTGTTATTGGGTTTTCCCAATAGAATCCTATACTAAGTAGAATCCTATATTACAAAAGATGACAATCTACTTTTTGTCATTCTGCAGTTGAATGTGATATTTTCTATCAGTTAAATACTTATTATCTTTTACTGATTATTACAATTAACTGGAACATTACAAAATAGAAAGTTATGATTATCTGAGATTTTGTTTGATCGGTCAACTGAAACAACAAGTCGCTGTTTCTAGAAAGTTCGATATTAATAGAAATTCCGCAGAGATAATTTTCTTCTGGAAATTTTATAGAAAAGCAAATATTAAATTATTATGATTGATCAAGGTTTCTTTCATAAAATTATGGCAGCAACTTGTTAATGTCGAAATCAAGATTACTTGTGCTTTGTTGCTAGTATTAGGTAATTTAGTGTTGTAAATATGAAGTATAGGTTGCGATGGTACCGAGATTATTTCTGAGACTCAAGTCTCTAAATTAATTAGGTAATGATAGCTGAGTGAAGTTTTAGCGAGTCCGTAGCTCACAATGATGGTTTTGGGTTTAAGTCCTGCAACAAACAATAAGCTCTGGGTAAAGAAAATAATGCGATGTAAGCATAGTATAAGGGTAGTTTTTCTAACACTGTTTCCTAGATATCACACTCAAATATGATAATCTGTCCTATTGGTATATTCTATCTGGTGCACTTGAGAATTACTCCTATCAAATAGAATTACCACATTTATCACATCTAAGACCACTTTAACCACAAATAAAACGATAATCTTACAGAAAAAAAAAAACGTTTTAAAACAAATGCCAAACAAATAAATTAAATTTATACATCAACTTACGCATTTGATAGCTACTATAGTTATGGAGAAGAAACATTAGCCCGTCATTCAAACATTCAAAATTAAAAATGTAAATCGAAATAAATACCCATTATCGAGTTACTTCGCCATTTGACTAGGGAAAGCAAAAAATACTGATATTTTGTAAAAATAAAATCTAATATTCAGAAACGTAATAAAATTCTACATATTGTCTTTACAATATTAACCGTAATTTAGTAACATAGTAAAAACCGTTTTATTTTATTTGCCAAATTCGTGGGTGAACAAAAAATTTTATACACCAACATTATCTTTTTAATTTGAATATAATAAATCAAAAACGAGATTAAGCTTTGTCCTTGGCGGGCTCTTAAAACAGGATATCCTACTTTGAGGCCTTGAGAGCTATTGTGAGCACTTGAATGTCTGGATTCAAATTATTACAACCACAACGTAGACGTGTAGTTCAACTTGTTCCTATATCATTAGTAAAAAAAAAAGGTTCAAAGTAGAAGTACCAAGAGAAATGTATACACATAGAATATTATAAAGCGGAAAAGTGTGCTTGTTTAAACGCACTAATCTTAGAAACTACCAATCAGATTTTTTTGTATTTGATAGAGGAATCACTGAGAAAGGCTTAAGTTAAGGCTATTTAACATCACGCTACTATCAATAGGAGCAAAGCTGTATTGAAAAAAGTTACAAAGACAGGCAAAAATTATGAAATATTTTCTAGTTTCACGCGAACGATGTCGCGGGTACAGCCAGTATTGAATATAAACAAAGATAATAATGTATTACACATGTAATTCGGAACGATTATAACTATCCAGATGTGGTCCCGATAATTTTGGAGTCTGCACACATCATTGCGGGGCTAATGTTATAATGTTAATGTAAACAATTTCACCAAGCAACGCGACAGTGATTTTAAAATTTACTAACTTTTTCAGTAGCTAACAACATATGAGGATTGTAACAGCAAATCCTGTTCAGCCTAAAAATTGGTATTTATTGGTATGAGGGAACAAAATTGTCGCGGCTTTCAAGCACTAATAATTTGTTGTACTATATTTGGTACTTAAAAATACCAATTTTAAACTAAAACGGATTTGTTTTTACAGCTCTCATATAACAGATCAGAAGACTAACAGATCTTTTTACCATATTTTTCCTAAATTCGATATATAGTTCTTATTCACTACACATTAAAAATTAAATTAGATCAGTTTGTAAATAAATTTCACATGTATAGTGTTACTTATAATATTAATACTAATATCATAAATGCGAAAGTGAGTTTGTTTGTTACGCTTTCACGCCTAAACCGCGGAATCGATTATGATGATTTTTGGTATAGAGATAGATAGGAACCTGGAGACAGTGATAGGCTACTAGCTCTCAAGAACTTCTTGGAAGTGGGGTAATGAGAGGCATAAACTTTGTATGAAACTTTTATTTGCGTCATCCGATTTGTTTGACAAAATCAATATTAACGCGAACAAAGCAACACGTAAAATCTAGATTAATGATAAGTACTAATTGAGTTTTTGCAGTCGTTGTATACAAATATTTTAAAATATTTTTGGTATGCCAGTTGATACCCGAAGGCATAGTCGCGGATACAAATTGGGAGAGTGCGTTCACCTCAGGCGTCTGCGATTAATTTGCGGACTTTGTTTTGTTAACCTCTTGATAGTTTACGCATTCGTAAAGAAAGTTTACTATGCACCCATCGTTTCTATCATCCGGTACATAGTTTAGGCAAATCATTACACATTTTTATGTTAATCTTTTTTAAATAAAACAGTTGAGTTGGTAAAGATTTTTTACACTTAAACATGCTTAACCTATTGTAATACACGCAGTAATATTATCATTTAAAAATGCAATCGTTTAATATTATTAACGAGTTTATTAATTAGTTACAAAATATAAAATAGGTATTTTTTATTTATATTTTTCGTCAGTAAAACAAGCATATAAAAGCTAATTAATAACAATTATCAAAGTTTATTATCACGATCCCATCAATACCAAGAACAAATATTTTAAATATTCTCATACCTGTAGTTTATATTTTTTTACATATACATCTATGTATAATTTGATGAATAAGATTTATTATTATCCATAAACAATAATGTATGTGTTATTTACACATAAAGTAATACCAGTACCTATGTTTATTAAAATTGCATTTACACACGCGAAGAACAGAAACTTTCTTCAGTATAGGTACCATTATTGGTAGATGTATAATATTTATTTTTATTTGATATGTAAAATAGGGCAGATAGCTCATGTTCGATATTTTTTTTTCAAATAACATTACAATTTTAAATATTAGTATAATCACTATTCGTATTACATATATTAATTAAAAAATTATACATGTTTAGCCGTGATAGACACATCTGACGGACGAACGTAACGGTTTCTTATATCCTAATATTTTTTCTCCCAACGTGCCAAAAGTAATTCCAAAAAAATGTCAAAACTATAATAGCAGATAACGGAAAATTAAAATAATTATGTAATTATATAATTCAATAATAATATAAAGTATTTAAATAAAATAAATAACATCATCGTGAATAATTTTAGAACAGATTTCCCACCGTGCACATTTTGACGTAAACAACTTACAACGGATATATCCGTCAGCTGTGAAAACATCGGAATTTCACTCCGCTGACTGGTAAACACGAAATGAAAGATTATCTGCTAACCACAAGTTAGACCCTTCATAATAAATATTTTAGATATTGGAAATAAGCCATAACCACAATCTGTATTGCAGTAACCAAAAAAGATTATGTTTGCCTTATTAACTGTGGAACGACGTGGAGAATGTACTGAGTTGAGTTGTAATAATACCTATAATAATATTATAAAGCAGTATGTTTGCACTAATCTTAGGAACTACCAGTTGAATTTCAACTCTTTTTTATTTGTTATAGCAATCATTGAGGAAGGCTAAACCATGTCTAAATCAGTATTTATTAGTCAGTTAATAGTGACCACCGTATTGATTATTATAAAGAAATCCAGGTTTCATACTTCTTATGGTACCACAACGTAGTTGATACACTGTGCCTAATGTTAAACGAATATACAAAAGCAACGGCGACGATCGAAAGCATAATTGTCGTCGTCATGTGGATCTGGCAGACCTAACAAATTGCTAAAACAGGGTTACATATTCTTACTATTCTCCTTGATTGGCTGGCTAATATACACTTGGATCCAGCAACACATTCGGGTGCGAAATTACCGTACTCTGTTCAGTGTAGATCGTATGATGTTATCTTTATACTATCTGTGTCCCTGACTTCGTTTGCATGATACTATGAAACATTTAATATTTTTTGCCGTTTCTGTAACTTTTTTCACTATAACTTTGCCTCAATGATTACTCTATCAAATACCAAATATTTTTTTAAATATGATTGGTAGTTTTAAGATTGTTGCGCTTAAACAAGCAAACTTTTCCGCTTTATAAGGTTCATATAGATATTGGGCTTATATAAAAACACTTCTATTGGTACTTCTATTTTGAATACATTATAGTTAAACTAAAACGTTCCTCAATAATTGCTTCATCAAATATAAATAGAGTTTTTGAAATCCGACTAGTAGTTCCTAAGATTAGCGCTTTCAAACAAACAAGCAAATGTTCCACTTTACAACATTAATATAGATATTATAGATATACAAAATACAATATGCCTAAGGAATATTATAATGGTAGTGTTTACTAATTGTTATATATTTTTTTTATAATTTCAGAACTACGCCAGCTCTCCTTGGCCCAACTGAATGAAATTTTCATGGAGCTCGAAGTGCTCATTCGCGAGTTTTCGGAAACGCTCATCGCGGAACTTGCCTTACGCGATGAACTGGAATACGAGAAGGAGTTGAAAAACACCTTTATATCATTGTTACTCGCGGTCCAGAACAAGCGAAGGCAATATCATGTTGAAAAGAAGAAAAGACCGGGGCAGCCGAGGTCACCAAACGTGAACAGCATCAATTCTGAATCTAAGGTATTGTGATAATTTTATTCTATAAACCTTTTTTAATTTAAACAGTTAATTAAAATTAATAGTTTTTAGCATTATTGTCACAATCTTACTTGATTCTAAGTAACCATGTGGCTCAAGATGGTGTACGCCCTAAGCCTAGTGGATAGACTGGATCTCAAGTGCAACTGCCGGAACACACTTGTGGCGTCCTTTGTAATTGTCACTGGCCGTAATATCGGCCTGCGTGCCAGCGGTTTGAAAAGACAGATGTCAGAGGGATACGACAGAGAATATCGCTACACACTTATAAATATTTGGCGGCAGATTTTCAACTGGAGGTGGAAGTCAGCCAGGCGGGTATTAGAAAAAGCCCTACCACCATCCTATGGGTTCATCATGATGTTTTCATTCACCGGAAGTTCAAGCTTATTGCAGATGGATTAGAACTCACGTCTCTTAACACAGCGTCCGTACACACTACCAAGTGAGCTATAATCGTTTCATTTACCTATGTATACAAAAAGACACTACAGTTCCTTTGACAGTCAATCACTTCAAAACTACTAAATTTATTCGGATGGGACCATGACCATTCGACACCGAGTTTCTCGTAGATAATTCTAGGGTACTTAGTTTCTAAATTTCATTGTCCTTTGTCATTTGTTTCTGATTTAGGGTTGTTATAACAAAAGACAGCTACCGGGATAAGAAGTACTTAAGTAAGTTAAGTAAGCGATAATTTGCACTTATTACATAAAATAATTTTTCATTTCTAATTAATAAGTATTTATGAAATCTTTATAAAAAAATATGACTTGTTCATAATTAATTACGTATCTATCATAATAGTGGCTATTAACATACTGCTTCTAATTTACAAAGATATTTTTACGATGTTACAATAAAAAAATATTTTTAAGTTTTTTGACGCTTACTCTGTTTTTCCTGAAAGGCTCGATATATTACTATCTTTTTCTCAATATTTTGTCATACAAAAGAGGCGTTAAGAGGTACCTAAGCTGTCCGGCATGACAGCGGTAACTGGCATAGTATTTATTATGTTAGTTGTCAGTCACCGCTAATTTGGATGGTACTGTACTTAATATCCGGTATAGTGCAGTAATTTTGCTACACAACATATAAAAAAAGTATTGAAATAAAACTAATTTAAACGGATTTTATCGCGGTTATTTATTAAATTTTGATCCCGACGTTTCGAAAGCTTTTCAGCCTTCGTGGTCACGGGGCGGACTGAGGTGTAGGTTGTGCGATAAAATCCGTTTAAATTAGTTTTATTTCGATGAATAATATTCGCGTAAACCTAAGAAATCATTATATAAAAAAAGTAATTTCCTTTTCATTTTGTAATTAAGAGAAATCATTTAATTTTTCTATTTCAGTATTTGACAACAGTGATACCATTCAATTTGGACAACGGAACCCCAGACAACCAAACCCTTCAAGTGCTCATTAAAAGTTTGTATTGAATACATTACCGTATACACATGTTTGAATTGTTAAATAGAATAACACTGCTAACATTTTTCTTTACATCCACGCGTACCTACGTAAGAGATATAATAAACAATTTTTGTATATTAGACCAGGGTCAATAATTTTTGACACCAAAACAAAATAATAGTAGGATGAAACACATTAGAAAAGGAAGAGAATTTACAAAAATGAAAGGGAAAATAAATTACGGGCGATATGAGGTCGGGAAGTGGAATTTTATGTCCCAAACATGTGTTTTTTAATTAAAATATTTATTTTTCATCTTATTTTGACTTAATATCGAAAAAGCACCCTAAATTTTCAAAGGAAAATTCTTACGTCAAAATATCAGCTTTTTAAAGATCTCAGGTGGCCGTAATTTATTTTTTGTAATATTCTCTTCCTTTTCCAATGAGTTTCATCCTACTATTATCATTTTTTTCTCTTTTTAACATTTTCAAAGACTTCAGCCCTGGTCAATATTTGGAACGCAACGCTTAGAATATTTTAGATTCCTTTAACTTGCATTATTATGTAGGTACTAGGAATTCAGTGTTTAAAATCAGTTGATGATATTAAATCTAATATTTAAATTAGTAGATCAGTCATTCATTATCTACCTCGATACCTATATATATGTATGTAAAAATATATATTTTAAATTATAAACTTAGTTTACGCTTTAGAATAAAATGTTTTCACTTTTAATTAATATCCCTAATTTATGCATGCTGTGTTTCCTTAAGAAATTGTACATCGCAGTCAAATTGTTTTGAAATAATGCTTGTATAAAAGAAGTGGATGTAATAATGATTGTAAATAAATAAATAAAAAGTAAGTATTTTACACTTCCCAAGAATAATGAGTCCCCGTCTTAGAAACTATTAAATAACCTATTTACA
Organism: Actias luna; assembly: GCA_039707435.1. NCBI lineage: Eukaryota > Metazoa > Arthropoda > Insecta > Lepidoptera > Saturniidae > Actias > Actias luna. Next base: position 5,353,984 of record JAZHAC010000002.1, on the reverse strand, counting down.
TATTCAAACAATACATTTTTTAAATAAAACTTATTGGATAGTATTCATTCTCAATCTTTGGTAGGTGTCATAGTATAGTAAGTAAGTTACACTGTTTAAAATAATTTAAAAATATATTGATTACTTTTATTTTCAGTATTAAAGGCGATTAACGAAGACAGCCCTACAGTTCCGACTCTACTAACAGACTACATCCTTAAAGTACTCTGTCCGACATAAACAACCACGGTATTTTAACTAGTTAATTCAGCATAAATATTTGAAATCTGCACGTCATTGTATCAACAGATTCACATCGGTGTTATTAAAAAAAAGTTAAAATTCCTATATTAAAATCATATCATATTAAACATTTTATTTTCACTTCTATTTTGAAGGCACATAAATGTATAATAGAACGAATTGTAGTGAAAATTTTAATATCATCCATATATCAAATTACTCGATTAAAATTATAATTATTAGAGATGTTTTATATATTTTTTGGCAAATGTAAATTGATTTTAGTCACATATACATAATATGATATGTAAGCATGGCGTTAGTTTTACAGCGACAAGTACGTGTTATTGATATTTCAAATCTAATATACAAACAACAATAATCCGTTAAATATATTTCACATAAATAATTATTGTAACACATTATATGACAGACAATTGATATTAAGTCCACGAAATTCGAAGTGAATCTTCGGCACGTTGAAATGTAAAATGCTTTATATTGAACAATATTATTGCCATGAGAAAAATATTTCATTATTTTATATAGTTGTATAATGTGTTTAATTGTAATCCAAGTTATTTTATATATTTTTATTACTTTATTTGCATAAATGAACTGTGATATCATATGATAGTTGGTTAATTATCAATTTTAAGATTTTAAACACTTTCTTTTTTTGTTAATTAATTAATTATAATTTTACGCTAATTGATAAAACCTAACATAATAATCAATTGTCTCGGGAATAATGTGGTGTTTGGATATTGTAAATATTTTTAAATTATAATTACATATAAACTCAAAATGGAATTGTCTCTGAAAATATTGATTACAAAATATTTTGACATAAGTAATACATGATGATGAGGCTTGTAAATATACATTTTCAAGGTTTAGCTATAAAACCTTAATTAATTTTAATAGCAAAACCCATTGCCTTTAATTTAAGATGATCATCGAATTAATTTTCGTTAATTTAGTTTTAGAAACGTAACTTTTAGTTTATTAGACTTAGAATAGAAATGCCCGAGATAAACCAGCTACCTTATCATAAATATATATTCCAACAATATTTAGAATTATGTCCTGGAGAGATGATCCAATCCGAGAAACTGATCAAAATGTAGATATTCATATAGATTAGCTATAGACGCCGCATTATAGAAATATCATGTATGTTTTAAGTAAAAATACATAAGTATGTGACTTCATTGCTGGTAGAGGTTATTTTCGAATAAGTACTGACTGGCATAAAAAAAGTATCTAAATTCACCATAGTGAATCCTTTGACTGAGAACGCTTCGAAATCGGTCTGGGTTTATCTAGTTAGCGAGAAAACAATGATCAGCCAGCGATGGATTGTCAATACTCGGCAATCATCGCTGTTTGTATTATGCGCCTATTATCAGCCGACGTGTCGTCAGTTTTCCGTCATTGTATAATTTCATTAATTTATTTACACCGATGTTATATAAATTTATCATTTAAAATATAAAACAAAAAGAATGAACGGATATATATAAATAATAATAAGTAATATTGAAAAATAATAAAAAAAGACCTTTCTAGATATTCTAACCTCTCACAAAAATCTTGAAAGTGGTACATAATTTCTTTTACTCATTAGAAAACAGGTTCAGTAATGGGACCTATACTAAGACTTGATTAAGAGGTCGAAGTATTTGTATAATGGGTGAGTTGAGATGTCCTACAGTACAGTAAATACATCTAGGTCACCTAGCATTATATTGCAGACACACCCCCCTAGTGTACGTCAAAAAGAAAATCTAGATATGAGAATGAAATGAATCTGTTTTACATTTAGAATACATAAATTGTTTTGATATGTATACCTTAATTTTGCCCAGTTTTATGCGTTGGATCATTTCTGCAGAACACGGTCCATATGTAAAACAAATAGTTAATATAGTTGTAAAACAATTTTAGATTAAGTTATACCTCTAGTCTCAAACATTATGTAGTCATAAAACTTTGTTGTAACATTAAAATTGTGTCAGGATAAAGAAAAAAAATAATAATTAAAAAATATATATTTAATCGAAAATTGCATGGCATTATATATATATAATAAAATTAATTTGATTATGTGAATGTTCTATTGTATTGCGTTCGGTTCGCAAAACATATATTGTGAATGCTTCGTCGCACATTTTGAATTGTATCTAGTGAGACACCTTAATGTATGTGATAAGAATAGGGACTGTTACGGGGTACCAAAAGGTGTTAGATAAAGCCGCTCCTTTATCATCAAAATATTGTATTAAACAACTTCATATTAACTACATAAGAAATCTACTACTTGTTACGTATATACGTTTAAAAACTAATGTGCAGTCTGGGATCCCTGTATCCTTCTCTCGGTGTCTTTATTTTTCAAAAAGAGTTAACTAGAGTGTTTTCTAAATCCACAAAAAAAACTATAATAATAGTACATACTTAGAACACAATCAAACATGAAATTTATTAATTTTATCTTTTGACTGTATCATACGTTTTGTGTTGACAAAGATAATATACAGAAAATGGTTCATAGAATGACGTCACTAGACATGACTTTTTGTTTTACAATTTTATGTAAAAATGTGATGTATAATACGTATATATGTAAGCGGCTATGCGGTACCTGGTTGTAATAAAGGAGCTTGATTGAGAATATCGTTTTTATTTTATTTTTTTACGTATCACATGAAATGTGTAGACGATTTTCTTTTTAAGTAACAGAAAAGAGTTAAATACTTCATCCAATCTTTGTTACTGAGTTGTTTTAATCAATTGTATTTAATATTAGACTTCAGTTTAGATTCGCGATCTTTAATATATAAAGTGGGTTCACTGCGAACCTAATTATTTGACTGTCAATTATAGAATTCTCAGTTTAAATCAAAGTACATTTATCGAGACCAACATTCATTGATTAAGAAACTCTTAGACATGTTCTAATAATATTAATAGTGTAGCAATTAAATGCACACCCGAGTAACTGATACGCAGTGAACACATAACTTATATTTGACAGCAGCCGTGCCCGCGACTTCGTTCGCGTGAAAGTATAATTTTATTTAATCATCTTTGCCGTTTTTGTAAATTTTTCAATACATCTTTGCCCCTATTGGTAGTAGCGTGATGTTGAATAACCTAATGCCTCTCTCAATTATTAGTCTATCAAATCCAAAAATATTTTTTGAATACCGACTGGTAGTTAATAAGATTAGCGCGTTCAAACAAACAGCCAAAAACACTTTTACGCTTTATAATATTAATATAGAGTAACCATACATCACGAAGACACCATTCATGCAAATATTACACTTATTTTTATATTTTTTGATATCAATTTAGACAATTTAGGGTTCAAGTCCGCTATAGACCTTTTTGTTATCATTTAGTACATAAAACACGTAACTGTGGAATTTATAAGGTCTTTTCATAGTGCTTCTTTACGACTTACAGAATCATGTCAAGCCTATAACAGTCGTACTGAATCAGCTGACGTAACTATATGTTATAGCGCTCGATTATTGGGTAGTAGGGATCTGGTCTCGACTAAGTCGCAACCACAATACTTTGTTATTTTAATATGATTTAGCATTTGATCCACAATCTCACATGTAGCCCAAGCTGAAGGACACACTCAGCTTGACCAAGGACTGGCTCTCAACTGAAAAATTACCTATAGAGCTGTTTATATGAGTAAGTATACGACAGTTCAACTTCATTATAATGTGGCAGAAAAATGTGACTTGATCTTGCTAATGAACTGGAACATTGTCATATTATGCTGTGTTGACAGTAACATCTCTCCACAATAAAACAGTAATAGCGGCTTCAGTAGAATAGTTTCATAAAATATCTAGGTTCTAATCTAAATCTAAGTATCTTGTAAATAATAGATATAAATAAAAAATATAAACTACTTAACAATAAATATATAAATAATAAATAGGCAATACGTAAGACAGGATAGATAGGTAGATTTTCTGAGTAAGCCCAAAAAAAAACAATGTATAAAAAATTCTAACCCTTTTTTAGCAATAGTTATTTACAAGTAATTGACCTATTGACGTAGAACCCTTTTTTACTAATTACTGTCTCATATACTTATATAGCTAAGGGCATCGAAATTAAACTAATTTAAACGGATTAAATCGCGGTTTTTTTATGTAGTTAAGGCTTAGCGTTATAGCTATAATCTCACCCGATCTTAAGTGACGATATAGCCCAAGTTGGTAGACACGCTGAACCTTTGAAGGAACTGATTCTCAAGTGCAACTGCCGGAACACACCTATTGGTGTTTAGCGGTACTTGAGGGTGGTAGCTAGCCAGGCGGGCATCAGAAAATGCCCTACTACCATGTTATGGTTTCCTCACGATATTTTTTCTTCACCGAAATCTCAAGCAAATTGCAGGTGGTTGGATTCGAAATCACGTCCCTTGACGCAAAGTCGTACATTTGTCGTAAAGTCGTACAGTCGTTTAATAATTTTGATCTGCATGATCCCATTTAGCAATAGGCTATTGAAATTATAAAACATGCAAATTTCAATACAGAAGATGGTTGGAAGATAGCACAAGCCAGGGATCCGATTATACATTTCATTAAATCGGAACCCTAAAAACCAATTTCCAGACCTCAAGACACTGTGAGCTCTTTCTGCGTAGATCGGAACACTAACAAAAGTAATAATTAAACTGAAGGTAGACACTTTAACATTATATTTTTTGAACAACCTACTCCTCAGTTCACCCTGTGACCACGAAGGCTGAAAAGCTATCGAAACGTCTAGATCAAAATTAATAAATAACCGCGATAAAATCCGGTTAAATTAGTTTTATTTCGATGAGTGATATTCGGGTAAACATAATAAATCATTAGCTAAGAGCAATTAAATTATGAGTTAGTATTTGCTAAAAACGCATTACGATCAGTGTATAGTGGGCATAATTGAAACTTATTTATTTATATATTATAAAGTTTCGTTGAAATTACATGTTTTGAACGATGAAGCTATAGAAGCTGGTGATTCTCGCGAAAGCCAATGGGAAACCGAGCTGACAACCAATAGCAGCTACAAACGAGCTGATACCAACCTGTAAAAGAAAATTATTGTTATGTCAGGGTTGAAATATGCAGTAATTGCTTATTCAACTTTCTTGGGAATTAAAAAATTGTCATTGTTAACTGCCAGAGACTAGAGGGAGCGCCTACACTTCTTCTAACAGGTAGTTAACATCCTACTAACATGCCATGATTTCATAACGATATTTTAATTTACTGAATTTTATTTGATCCGCCAACACACCACATTTTTTGAATCTACTTGATTTAGACTTATGATGATATAGATTTTTTTTGTCTCTTACCAGTATAGGTTGTCCACTGCGATTGATTACGAGGGGACCGCCGGAGTCACCGCTGCAGATACCAACACCGCCGGCGCCATTCGTACAGATATTGCTAGGTTGAGTAAAAATGCCAAAGACTGCCTGACACTGTGCCACTGAGATGACTTGCAGGTTCACCTGACTCACCATCGTGTTAACAGTCACACCAACTTGTTCTGTAAATAAAAGTAGTTTCATAATCATATACTTTTAGTACTATAAATAATTGATTTATTATTTCAAGACTTTTATAAAATCATCTGAAATACAAAAATTTCGGGCAAATTATCTAATTATTGTTATATGAGGATTGGAATAGCGAATAAATGGGTGGAAATACAAATACAAATATTTTATTTTCAGAAATAAAATTTACACACATTTTTACGTGAGTGTGTTTATGTGTGTGTATGTATGTAAATGAGTATGTTTAAGAAATTTTTAACTGATGCTGACAGGGTCTACTAATCACTGTAAGTAAATTTTATGTGCAAAAGTATTCGTTTTATGTATGTTTATATAGCTTGCATTGGCAGATTTAATTAGATAGAGTCAATTTTCAGAATTGCATGTCATGGTGTCAGGTAGGTACTCTTGCAGTATTTGTCCGAGTACCTTTTCCACTCACTACAAAGCTTAGTGAGATTGTCAAAGGCCAGCAGAGTAACAGTGCAGATCAAATAAATAAAAAAAGTTGATATATAGAAAAAATAATTAATTTAAATTTACGTATTATTATAGGATCAAGGAGTATAGTGTTAAAGAAAGCTATATTCTTGATCATTGTTAGTACTTACGGTCGCTAGTTCTGCCATAACCAGCAGCAACACCCCATTGTCCGACAAAAGCTTCAGACAGTTCAGATGAATTCGGAAGAGCTATAGACTGAACGCTTGCTGAAAAGAAATTAACATAGATTCACGTTAAATAGTTATTAACTAGAACACTTTAACTTCATTTAATTCCGTATTTGTAACAAACACCGAGTGATCTTTATTTCTTGGAATGTTCCATCTTATGTATTCTTTTTTTTTTATAGTTAACGTTTAGCGTTATCGCCATAATCTCACCTAATCTTAAGTGACGATATGGCCCTAGTTGGTAGGCACACTAAACCTGTGGAGGAACTGGCTCTCAAGTGCAGCTGCCGGAACACACCTATTGGTATTTGGCGGCAGGTTTTTAACTTGCGGGTGGTTGCTAGCCAGGCGGGCATTGTAAAAAGCCCTACCACCATGCAATCCTTTAAACTCATCTTTGTTAAACCAGTGCCTACAATGTCTTAGTTTTATCCAATGACTGCTGTCTGATTGACACTTGCATTCTCTATTTAGACCTAAATTAAGTAAATGTGGCTTACAGGACGGATCCCCTGACCACATATTTTTTAATTGATCCAGGAACAGGTTTTCTATTTTTGATGTTTTACCTCCTTCTATTCCCCGTCCTATTAACATTATGTGCCTCCTAACTCTTGTTACGGATAATCCGTTAGTTGTAGAATGCTTGACAAGTTTTATAAGAAGTAATAAAATTAAACTTTAAGAATGGTGTCATCCTGTGATGTAGATTTGTAATCTAAAAATATATTGTATATTTAGTTTTCATGTATTGTTGGTGTTGTCTATTTTTTAATGAATAGCCTGGTTTGGATATAATTTAAATAGAAATATAAAAACTGTTTATTACAATCTCCATCATTTATGGTTCTTCCTACGTAATATTGGCAAAATTGTGTGCGCACACATATATCTTTTAAAGAAAAAAGAAGAAGAACCTAAATTAAATACATAAAGAAGCTGTTTTATTTGACTCATGAATGCATAGCCGAAACTATTGAAGTGAGGAACACTAAATTTCGCTAGTCGTTAGTGGCAGATTTTCAGGTATTACCGAAAGCGGCAGTTTTCAGCTTCATAGAAAACGGAGAATCAGTTTTCGATTTTGTAAGAAATTGAGCATAGGGAGCGATTTCTTCCAAACTATAGGCAGCACATTTATTATTGTACCATATCCAGTTATTTCTTTTTATAGGTGTAGAGACTCACCAATAGGCGATTTTAGCCTATTTAAATATAACCCCCTAAATTTGTAAAATAGATGATAATATGTTTCATAGATATTTATAAGTAGTCACTGGATTTCTTACGAATGAATTTTCAGGACAAATAATTAAAATACTTACAGGAAAAGAACACGTTAGTTGGCAAATAAATGACGGCTACATCATTGAGCAACATGCTAGGCAACCACTCAGGATGTACCACGACTTGAGAGGTCGCAATGCGGGTGCCACCACTGAACAGCATCGGAGAGCCAAGAACCACGAGAAACTGCCATGCTTGGTTCCGTCCATCGAACCAACAGTGGGCAGCGGTCACTAGACGATCATGTGAGACGAGTGAAGATAGATCAAGCTAATGATAAGTCCGCCCTGTGAAAATAATTCATAAGCACAAACTGCTCTTTCTTAAAGTGAAATGGTATACATTTCATACTCTTGAGCAATCAAGTAATCTTCAGCCGTGTGTAATATCGTGTAAACTCGAGCAACACATTTGCTCCACTGTCTTTATGAATTTCTCTATTGGCTCTATGAGAATCGCTCGAATGTGATACATCTCTCTTAGCCTTCTATCTCACCTTTAGTACGCGATATAAAACAACAAAATTACTGTCTGATCAATTTATATGTCGAAGGCTAAGCTAATTTTGAAGTAAGTAATCTAATACAAATAATATGCTAATTAAAGTACATAGTATATAGGCACCATTTATAACACCATCTAATGGAGCGCTAAAAGAATGAGTCTTCAAATAAGCAATCAAGAATAATGTCACCCAGAGCGTTGTGTCACGAAGAGCGATATAATCGTGCTTACGCAGTTTCAATCTTGCTCCTGATGCCTCCTTACACAAGATCTGCTGTCAAGGATTAACGAGTGGGTCAAGTCCGAAAGGTTCCTTCTGACAGAATTAGGAGGCAATGTCGCAGTATTGGATTTCTGATAAGTAGGGGCATAATGTACCTTACCTTACTTTACTTTTTTATTACTTCGTGAGTATTTCTAGAAATTAGTACCAGATGATTACATATCTCTTGTTGCTAGACTAGTCAGACTATTTTGCCTACTAAAAAGGCGTATAAAGACATACCAAGTAAGGGTGTGCATTGGTTGGAGCGATCGCTCCACCAACAATTCTCTCGTCTTCTTGTAGTTTGTGATTTGCGATAATTTTGTCTTCAATATCTTTAATTCTCTGCGCTTCAGGGATACCAAAACTTTCATGATAAAAGTTGTTAATCTCAACGTGAGCCGATACTGAAGCCAGAACGGCTAACCCTAACACCAAAATTACACGCATTTTGTTTAAACAAAATATAACAGTGTCTTTATTTGCTATACTTAGATAAGTATACTTTGCACTTATCGTTTTCAAATCACTATTCTTCTGACACTTTTTTATCCGGGATAATAGCTATTCATAGATATGTTATCATAAGATACTTATTAAACGTCAGGTACTTAAACTTTATCGAATATGAATTATTTTCACTGTTTTTTATGAATTTTTTTTCAAGATACTCAGGAATTAAGATAATAAAATAATTAATTGTATTCCTCTAAAACCAGCTAATCCCTTGATCAATTGAATTAGCCCTTGTTGCAATTAGCGTCTAATAATAATAATGGCATCATATAAATGTAAAAAGACTCTTCCCAAACGATATCTCAATTGCAGCTTGTACAAATACGGCGTGGTTCAACATAAGTTCCATTTGCTGCAACGAGCATGAACTCCTCTGAAGGTAAACAATCATAGTGATGAAACCAAAGTACACCGGTAAAAATTATTTTAATACTATCCTGCTTAGCTGCAACCTTTAAGTTGATAACATGCCATAAGAAAATATAAAAAAGGGTCTAAATTCTTGTTACTTCTTAAATTTGCTCGATGTTTCAGACGGGTTACACAAGCTGTGGTGATGATCTAACTACTATTTAGATGTATTTGTTAACGAGAAATGCGCGCTTAGAATCATTTTTCTATATTAAGCTATACCTTTTGACGCCGCGTCAAGGAACGTAAAAAGTGAAAATATACCGACTAAAAACTTTATTGAGTGCTAGATTTTCCACTACGCTTAGAACTCAATATCAGTTAAAACTGCAACCGGGATCTAACGTATTTGAGTATGTCAAGTATAACCAATAAGGTTAAGGTTTTGGAGTTTGGCCGCGAACTGATATAATATTAAGTAACAATGTGGCTCAAGATGATCAACACGCTAAACCTAGTGGAAGGCTAAAGCTTTTGCAAGCTGCATTTATAACTGCTAAATTAATTAAATGAGATATTATTTATTTTAATAATATTTTATAATAAATTAATTATATATGAATAAGGTTAATAAGGGCTTTTGTGCACTGTTTTTTGTTACTTTATTTTTCTTATATTTAGTTTCATGTTTTTGATAATTCCTATATTATTTATATCAAGATAAAAGGAAATCAAGTTTTATTCGGTACATATATTGATTAATATAAATATTAACAACTAAGTTAAGAAAGGAGTGACAGGAGGAGACTTCTGTTTAATATTTATGGTATCCGAAAAAAGAATCCATGTAAGTCAGTTCCAAGGTTCTAAAGGTTTTATAAGTAAACTAACGGATAGACAAACATTAAGGAAGCCTATTAAGGAAGGATAGGTATAAAGATAACACAAGGTTAGCTGTAAAGTCTTGTATTTAGTACAATTTATAAAATTATTATATTTTACATATTTTATAAATATTAAAATTCCTTAAGTAATTAATAATTTTATTTTGATATCAATTTAATGCAGAAATGAAATAATAAATAGTTAAATAATATGTTATAATAATATTTTTAAAACATTCACATAAAGTAAACTTAACCTTCCAATGGTCAATTAGCATTCAGTTCTTTTTAAAGAAAATTAAAACGGTTCAAAAACCTTACAACTGTACTCTTAAGAAATTAAATATTCTAACATGAACTTAATGCAGCATTTTTATAAATAGAATATATATTACCTACGTAAAATAAATCGAATAATTATATAAGATCACATATTATTGTTATCATGTAAGTTTAATTATGTACATCGCGATTTTTTAAATTAAAAATAACCAGATATTGTTATTTAATTTCTAAACGAAAAACAAGTAAAAGTGTTCTTAAGCACTTTCATCCACTTTTCGTCTGTTCGAAATATAATTTTAATATTTAAGGCGAGTTAATTAAAAATAATTATGTATAAATATGAACCTTAACTAACTTACAATAATATCAATAATTAATCTACCATAACTTCATGTAACGTGATAATACAGTAATGGCTTGCATAGGATTGATAGAACAAGACAAGTAGAAATGAGTGTGTTATATAAACAGTTTTCATTGCTTACCTATCTAAAATAATACATTTATATGCAAAAAAGTAAGAGTTATATCGACAGTTTGTGTTTGCCTAAACAAATACTATATTAGTTTTAACACTAACAAGCTCACATTTAAATCGCAAATGCGATTGGCAAAGTATCTAAAATTTATGGCTTTAAAAATTGCAGGAAAATGCTTGTCTTTTGTACCTTAAATCATACGAATAAAAATATGTCTGCAATAATTAAATCTTGAATAAGAAAAATTACAGTTAAAAAAATTTGTAAATATAATCTAGAGACGATATACATTATATTCTCAGTCACATATAACGTTCACTTGAACGTTGGTTTTTTTATTATAATAATATTTATAAATGATGAGTAATAAAACTGAAGTAACTGGTGACCCTCGCGAAGGCTGATGGATGTCCCAATTCGCATCCGGCACTGGCTACGAACGAACTTATACCAATCTGAAAATAATTATTTTTTCAAGTATAAAAATTATACCAGTGCATAGTGACTGTTCCTAATGACACAAGTTCAAATTCCCGTTGTCGTTTATATTATCGTAATATATCCTAATTCAAAAATCATTGGATTTTTTTTAAAATTGATTGCTTTATGAGTTCAAGCCCCTGCAATAAAGCTGAGCTTTTAGTGAAGGAAAATGTCGTGATGAAAATATAGCATGATGGTAGGGCTTTTTCTAATGCCCATCTGGCTAGCTACCATCGCCAAATCGAAAATCTGTCACCAAATAGCTATAGGTGTGTTCCGACAGCTTTGCTTGAGCGCCAGTCCATCCCCTAAGCTTAGCGTTCACCATATTAGGCCACATCGTCAGTTAACATCAGGTGAGATTATGGTCATAACGCTAAACCTATAAAGTATTTAAAAATATAACTGGTAAAAAATATGTAAGTGCCTGGAGCATATATTTTTCAAGACTTCAATTTCAGTCCATAACATAAAGTATCGAAAATCGAAAAAAAAAAACCATTCGAAACCGTACCCTAGTAATATTTTGTATAATTTGGAATAATTGCGAAATTGAGTGAAACACTAGGGATTCTACCAATACATTACGTATGTGTATTCCACTTTTTTGACATATTTACTATCTTCATTTTTCATAATAAAATAGTATTTTAATCTGGTTTGATCTGTCTCTACAAAGTTACCCATTTTTAAAATGAACAGCAAATAAATAAATTTATGGCTATTACTTTTCCTATTAAGGTATTCATAATCATGCTTACCAAGGTAGGACGTCCATTTCTATTAATCACAAGAGGCCCACCGGAGTCACCCCGGCAGATACCGACGCCTCCAGCCCCGCTAGTACAAATATTGCTGTCACGGACAAATGTACTACTGAATACAGCCATGCATTGTTCCACTGTGATCACTTGCAGATTTACTTCACTAATCATTTGGTTAAAAGACACGCCTATTTGCCCTGGAATGTAAAATAAAGTATTGTGGATGACTTTTCCGTTTATTACTGTAAAGAATTCTGCAAAATGATTGCTCACGATTAAACTTAAATAAAGTTTTAAGTCATTTTATGTTATTCTATTATATGTATATGCAATGTTGATTATACTTTTCATTGAGAGATTTTTAAGACTCTATCGTAGAGTGGTACATTAAGAACAGTAACAAGATAATAGCCCAGTTTGATCCACCACAGTCTATTGGTTATCGTCTTTTTTCAAATTATTAGGAAGCAAACTTAAAGTTCTTAAGGGATTAAAAATTACCATACTTATTGAAATTCAAGGGATATAAAAACAGCAATATTTTGTAAACTCACAATCAGCAGTTACTCCGTAGCCGGCAGCCACAGCCCATTGTCCAACAAACAAGTCGTTTAGATCAGACCAATTAGGTAGCGCGATCGTTTGTATAGTTGCTGAAAACAATAATAAGTAAGTATTATTAAAAAATCACGAAATAATAACTTTAAGCTTTATAAATAGCAAAACTACATAAATAAAATTTCCTATTAGATGATAAAACTATTAAAATAAATCTCAAATGTATGCTATTTCATTTCACAATCAGCAAAAAATGCTCCTTATTTAATTCAATGAAGTAAGTTCAAATACGTCGTTTATAAGAAATACTTTGACAGATGCAAGAATACGAATGTGCTTGGATGCGATAATCAGCGATTCATTAAACTGAAGCATTTGACAAAAACCGTTTATAATAGTAATAAATAAGATTAAATTACCGCTTAAAGGTGCATTTATAGGCAAGTAAATCATAGCTATGTCATTAGCGAAGAACCACGAATTCCAATCTGGATGCATGACCACTTGGTTCGTGGCGATGCGAGTACCACCGCTGAATAAAAAGCTAGTGCCTAGGACTACAACGAACTGTGAAGCTTGATTGAAGCCATCGTACCAGCAGTGAGCCGCTGTCACTAGACGATTAGATGTGATCAACGACGCACCACATGCTGATGTACCAGCGATATTTACGAATGAGATCAGTAAACCAGCCTGAAAATTAATAATCATAGTGATTTTGAAGAAAACTTGTATGCCCAACCAGGCCACCCTACTACTAAAGCAACGTTATTGAGACCTATAAAGAATTAAATTTGTATAGAAATCACATTCATCTTTAATATATTTCTTACCAATGTGAAGTACGGTATCTCTTACTATTAATCGAAAGTCATTATATAGTCATAGACGATAGTAACTTTCGTTTTAATCTTTTTTATACTTATCTATGTTTAAAGTGGCATGCATTTAACATTAACAATTTTTCTGTGTTACAGGTGACAAAAAACAGAACAGAACGGATTGGAACACATGTATTTTGTCCTCCCGATATATTATTGTATCCATCTCCCTGTCTAAATAAATTTAGCATAATAACATTGAAGTTTGTCTAACAATGCCTACGTATACCCTTTACTCAAATTCAAACTTACCAAGTAAGGGTGCGTGTTATCAGATGCGATGTTGCCGCCGACGATTCTAGAACTTTGTTGCAATTCCACATTATTCTTAAGGATTTCCTCTTCCCTCGCTTTTATACGTTCAGCTAAAGGGATTCCGACTTCCTTATGATAATTCCTTTGAACTTCTAACGATGCTGTTCCGAATGCCGACAAAGCCACAACAGTCAATAGTATCGCGTTCATTATTACTTACTAAATGACTAGATATTCAATGTATATTTTTTAAATACCCGTTAATATCGTATGTTATCATTAAAAATCTTTAAGAAAAAACCCAATTAGTGCTAATTTAAACTAACATAAATATTATCTGATTTCATTTGGCTTATCACGATATTGAAAAATAAAAAATATTATTAATGCAATACGTTGTCTCCTAGTATAATATATTTTTTAAAACTTTCTTTTAAATAATAACACTTTCTTTTAACTTTTTACAGGTTTAAGGTTCGGCTACAATCTCACATAAGGTTAAGTCATCCTGTGCCTCAAAATAACAATACGCTGAACCTAATAAGTGATTAAGCCATATAATGAAGTGACTGCAAAACTTCATATGAAAAATTGAAACTTTAGGATAAAATGTATAAAAAAATAAAATATGATGTAATAATATGTAATAAATATAATTCAATTCGAAACAAAAAAATACTGTCTGCAATTCAGGCCCTAAGAATTTTGCAAGTTCGAACCCGCTGGTTTTAGTGTGTATTTCCGGCGGCCTAGCGCTGGGCGAGTCCTACATAACCCTCTCAGTATCCCAGTATCATTTCCCCACGATAAAAAAGGCCCCAAGAAAATAACCATGTTATTCATGTCGATAAGTAGAATGTGGGAGTGAAGTAGTTCAATTAGTACAATTATATGTAAATAAAAAGAATTTTTCTATTAAGTAATTACATGTATTTTTTGCTATTACACTTATTTTAACTCCATTGCTAGGACGTAGAGGAAAGACAGTTATGATTTGACTAAATGTATATATATTTACTAGATTCCATTTTTACAAATATCTCTAAATTAGTGTTAGTTAGGTTTTGTAAGTAGAGAATGAAGTAAGATACATTATCAAAAAATATTTCCTTTTTAATAGCAAATTCATTTGCCAAATCTTTGTACAAACAAAAATCAATGATAAATGATTATATAGTTGTGATTTGATTCGATTATTAGTGATAACATTTATATTATTTTATCTGTTATTTAGCAAGATAAGAGCTATTTGATATACTGTTATTGATTATTTTAATGAAATCCATGTAAATATGAATACGTAGAGGTAAATTTTGCTGTTTGGAAATTGCTATTTTTGCAATTATCTAATCATAAACATTAGATATAAAAAATGTTACGTACGATAATTTTCATTATTAACAAACAAGATAAGTTTAAAGTTTTTATAATCAAAACTATCAAATATTTAACACAAACTTTATATATGTACAGGATTTTTTTTATATAAGAAAGGCAACTAAAATAACTAATATAAAAGTAAATCAATCTTCAAGTAAGCAGTTTATTATATCGAAGGTAAAGTTCAACAGAAATATTAGAGATGATTTAGGATGAAGCCGTAGAAACCAGTAACTCTGGCGAAGACAGACAGATGCCCTTGCTGGTAAGCGTTTTGAGCTACAAAAGAACTCACACCCATCTGGGGATAGAAATAATTAATAATTCAATCTACCATAAGCAAAACAAAAAACCAAGAAACACAACATTCCTACTTCTTCTTCTTTTTATTTAATATCATATACACATTCCTAATTATATATTCATTTATATAAATATATCATGTATGATTAAATTGTCGCTTATTGTTAAATGGTTTATTATTGTTTAATGGTTAAGATATATCAATCTGATGAAATATCTTTATACAAGATTATATATTATGTCTTACAAAGACAAAAAGCAAAACCATAACCGTTATTGATGTAACAATAACTTTGCTACAATTGCGCTAATTAAAATACGCTGTCTAAAGTGAAAAGACGGACACTTAGACTGTATTACCAATAACATACATGAAAAATGTTACATAGGTTGTTTAAATCGGCTAACGATGATAATGTTATATGATGTATACTAGCTGGAAAGTAATACAAAGTAGGTCAACTAAATATTTTATCAGTATTCTGTAATATAGACTCACAAGTAACACTACTCTTGGCAAAATTGTCCTTTCTACAATCGTTAGCGTTACAAGAAAACAAAAAAACTTATGGGATGAAATTCTAAACACTAAATCAGTGATACGAGCGTATTAAAAAAAACACATACAATTGTAATACAGTAATGAAATTTATTTCACAGCTGATAATAAAGACCACGGAACTAATTTTTCAGAAATGTCGTCGATTTAGTGTCTAGAATGTCTACCCCTATGTTATTTTTTATTTTACGCTAACCATTGTAGAATCAGATATATAATGTTATATTAATAATCAAATATAAATAGACAAAGAAGAATCAAATTTTAACTATACCTAATTAAAAAAGGAATAGATGAAACACAGGAACCTTCGATTGAACGTACATAGTATAAATATGTAAAGTAGTAAGTAAAATAGTACTGAAATAGTACATATAGAAAGAATTTGTTGTAAAATCAACAAGTATAAAGAATATTCGAAATGACATAATAAGCAAATAAGTTTGCTAGAGGTTATGGAGTATTGCGTCATCATATTTGACATAAACTACTACATTCATAGGTTACTACATGCATAGGTAAATAAATCATGGCTATATCATTGGTCATCCATCTTGGTTCCCACTGTGGGTGAAGTACGACTTGATTGATAACGATGCGAGTACCACCACTGAATAAAAAGTTACTGCTGAGGACCACAACGAATTGAGAACCTTAATTGACGCCATCTAACCAGCAGTGCGCCGCAGTTACAAGACGGTACGCGGAGAATATCGAGGCTTCACATATACCATATATACCAGCGATATTCACAAATTTAATCAGACGTGCCTGTGTTTTTGAAATTGTAGACAATTTAACATTACTCATTGATTTGAATTTACCTTTATAAACGACATTTTTTTATAGGTATGGCCATAATCTCACCTATTGGTTTGATTTTCATAATGCTATTATTAGTATCTTACATAAGTATTCAGGCTAATAAATTATTTGTGCAAATAATTGTTTGTGTGTTTTGTCTTATGTTTATTAAAAGTGATAACTTACCAAGAAGGGCTGTGCGTTAGGATGTGGGGCTATAACACCGCCAACAATCCTATTATCAAACGAAGTCTCAGTAGGAGTTCTTTGTATTTCATTTTCTTTTTCCCTGTATTTTTTCCACTAGTGGGGTACCGATTTCCTCATAATCACAATGGATAATTCCTTTCAATTTCCACGAACGCCGCAGCAGACGTCACGAACAATAAAGCGGTTAAAAGCCCAGAGTTTATTTGGAGCAAGTAATAATTAGTTTACAGGGCCTGTTTATTTTTAAACACTAATGAGGTTTATTTTAACAAATAAATATCGAATATAATCGAATAGATAATAAAGATATTGAATATTAGAATTGTTTTCACAAAATTCATGCACAGTAACTTAAATCTCAACTTATTTTTAGGTAAAGGTATCAGAAAACGGTCATCAAATGTTTGCGTTTAAAAAAATATATATATAAGCTTAAAAATTCCTTTACTGTGTATTCAACGTAAGAGACATGGTATTTAATATCGATCAGTTCTGCTTATTCGATCACAACTATTATATTTTGATGTACTGATGTTGAGTAACTATCAGTGAGCTGACACTATACGTAAGATAAACATTTTACTTAAGATAATATAATAAGATTAAATATACACATTTTTTTACTATCAGACAAGAATTATAGATATAAAGATGATCGAGATCTATCTCCAATAGCTATTTATATAGTTGTAATCCACTAGCCTTAGCGTGTCAATCATCTTAGGAACATCGTCATATGTTATCAATCACTTAAACGCTTACCCATAAAGTATTAAAATATATTTTATACTTTCTCAATTTGTATGATGATACATATAATAGTTATAGCTATACATTTATATCTACTATAAGTTTTTGCTTCATTCATTGCCAAGGTATAATAGTAAAAGAAAATTGCTTCAAATATTGTAACTTGTGGCATTACTCGTAATACTAAATACGTAAGTATAACTGTTATATACCTTCTGAACAAGCTATATTATCTCTACTACTTCGTTGTTATTAATCATAGTAGGTTTTTAAATAGTATGTATTTAGTAAAAATACAATCAGATATTAATCGAGGCTTCCAGAGTGTTTGAAGCCTTGCAGAGCTTGATATCCATAATGGCATATTAAGAAAGGTTGCCAAATTCATGTTTATAAAAGACATTGTGAACTAAATAACCAAGTAATCCAAGATCTGTGCCACAAACTCAGAATGAGTTTGACATTGTATATCGAATACCATCTCATATTTTTTTGTTTCTTCTTAACGTCAGAAATTGTACAAATACAACTTAGCTAGATATACATTGTTTTATTATCGTTTGTGTATCTGTTTACAGTCATACTATATTAAATTTTGAACTTTCGCTAAGTGTTTCTGAGAAGCTGTGGTCGTCGAAAGAAGGCGAACATCGACTTTTACTTCAGTTCGGAATACTGGTACATCCCAGGCTACGTATGTACAGCTTACAACTTACGTACATTATAATGTGTATAATATAATAAAAGTTATAAATTACAATTAGTTGCTGCTTTATAAAATGAAAATACAAATTTACTATCGTCCTTATATCAGTGTCTTTATATAGACTTAATGGGAAAGCACATAGTTTATCATTACAACAGAATACAGTTTAAGTACAAAAATAAACGTGCTATGTTTTTCCCTACATTCTTGTACTAACTGAACAACAATGGCCTCTACGTCTATTACAGACAGTTAAAGCAGTATTTGAGAGCACTTTTTTTCGTGGCTGTATAGGCCAATCTATGATCGGATTCGACCGCAAAAAGAATATAAATAAATAATAGTTTAAAAAAACTAGAACACACGCTTTATATAGAAAACTAAATTAAAAAACAGAAAATAAATTTTAATAAATATTAATTAAGAATAATGTAATTTTTTTTAATAAATATAAGTTATTAATAGTTTGAATAAGAAAAAAATGTTTTATTAAAAAAAAAGCGGGGGTGCTTTTCAAGATATTATCGAAATGATAGTCGTTCTCATATCTGTCAATTAAATATTCATAACTATTGACACCATGCACCCAACGCTTTTTTTACAATAAAACATTTTTTTTCTTATTCAAACTATTAATAACTTATATTTATTATTTTTTTTACATTATTCTTAATTAATATTTATTAAAATTTATTTTCTGTTTTTTAGTTTAGTTTTCTATATAAAGCGTGTGTTCTAGTTTTTTTAAGCTATTATTGATTTTTTATTTTTTAGTTAATTTTTTTAAACTATAAATCATTTAGTTCGATTTTCTAACTATCAACCGCCCTTAATATGTACAAATATGTTCCGATTGTTTCTCACGCATGCGTAGTTCGCGCACTAGCACTATCTCTCTTACTCGCATGCAAAGGATGCGGAAAGGAATTAATTAATCCTGGCGAATCTAATTAGGATAATCGGATGCTTTGATCGGATTATTGCATTGTCATCGATCTTTGACAGGTGCGCAAAGTTTGAATTTAATCTGACCGTTCAAAGTAGGACAAAATCGAGCTCAAAGGGGTCGGTTACATACATACATACAGGTGAAGCTAATATAAAGCGTGTAAAAAGTGGAGTTTCATCCAGTACTATCCACCTGATCATGCTGCATTGTTCTTTTATGCTCCAGGCTGAGAAACCATGCCTTGTCGTGCGCTACCATGTCATCATGCACTAGTTTCCTCCATTCGTCTCTAACCTCAGCAAGCTTCTCCCATCCCGCATGAACAATGTTGCAAGCAATCAAGTCACGCTTAATGCAATCTTTAAAACGTAGCAATGGTCGTCCAACACTTCTTTTTGCATTTGCTATGGCACCTAACATGACTTGACGCGGCAAACGGAAAGACTCCATTCGATGCACACGCCCAAGCCAGCACAAACGGCGCTGTTTCAACAACGCTATGAAACTTGGCAGCTCTGCAATTTCCAGGATCCTCTCGTTTGTAATTTTGTGCTTCCAAGTGTAACCCCGAATATTACGAAGACAACGCAGGTGAAAGGTGTTAAGTCGATGTTCCTGTTTTGCATACGAGGTCCAGGTTTCAGCTCCATACAAGAGTATGCTCAAAACGCATGCTTGATACACGATCATCTTGGTCTTTATTGTGAGGTGTTTGTTTCTCCATACTCTTGTACTCAGCTTTTCAAATATGGTCGCTGCTTTACCGATTCTAATATCAATCTCACCATTAAGTGACAGATTAGTCGATATGGTCGACCCAAGATAACAGAAACTGTCGACCACTTTTAGCGGTGTGTTATCGAGTAGAATAATTCTACTCTACTAACTGAACACGTGTTAAGTATTTGGTTAAAAATGTCATAGGTATAAGCTGAAATCAATAAATCAGGAGGTAAGAATTTTAAGAATCTAACAGGAAAAGAACGTGTATAAAACAGATCTCAACACTCAACATCAGATGATAGTTGATAAAGAAGAGTAAAAGCGGTTTTCGAGGCGCAGCAGCTTCGGGAGCTTTCTGTGTCGCATAGGCCCGGGAACCAACGGCAGGGTGCCATCACTGTTACTGGGCGAGGGACACCGCACAGTACATCCATGAAGACAGTCCCGCCTAGGACGCGCTACGCCGCGCACTCATTGCGGAGATATGCGAAAATATCTCGCTCCCGCCCGTCATCACATCTATGATCGGGTGGAACTCCTTCGCCTCATATTACGAGGAGGTGTTGTTCATTAAGGATGCAGCGGAGAAGCATAGGAAGCGGTCCGGTCTCATTTCATTTTGGTAATTTGATTGAGTAATGTTTTGCATCTACCTAATTGTCAAGGATTCTTTCGGAAATAAAAGATTAGTATTGATTCTATTTCTTTCTTATTATTTTTAATAGTTGTTTCATTATTTTCACCATTTATTAAATATTATTGGTTAACATTATTCCATTTTACTATTATTTCTGTGATGGTTATCAATTACAATTAGTGATTAGACAGTATATGTGTAAACTATCAATTTAAGTAAATACATCTTAAGCAAGGTTTTAAAATTACTTATGAGCAATGCGAACTAGTTACGGTGATGAATTAGACTATATTGGACACATTTGTAAAGTAAAGAGCAATGACAACAGATAATAAATTAGCAAATGTAAAATAATTAATAACATTATTGACCTACCGTTGAAGTTAGATAATTCATTCTAAACAATAATTCTCAAATCAAAATTAGTTAAATACATTTTATTTAATACAAACAAAATACAATATTTAACAATGTAATAATAGTAAGTGTAATAACAAAAATAATTGTGCAAAAATTGCAGAGATTATCGGAATTATATAAAGGCGTACATGTAACAAATGTAAATTCAAAGGGCAAACTACATATGTTGAGTTATGAAACTGTGAAAACTTGTGACCCTGGCAAACGCTGACGGGAACCCGAGCTGACAGCCAATATTAGCGACGAAAGAACTGATGCCAACCTGGATTTTAACAAAAAAATATTAGTCTTACTTTGATAACGCCTATTGTAATAAAACATTAGATAACCACATTATATATGATAGTATCAACAATATACCTCTTGATGAACATATGATGACATAAAAAAAAACAAAAATAAACATAAACCCATTTTTTCAACATATCTGCCGTGGGAATAGGGTTAAAGTTCCTATTAACAAGAAACGGTCCATCCACTGATAGCTTCACTATGTTTGCTAAGTTTCTGTTCACGGCTTTCACATTTAATACTACCACATAATTTAAGCTCACATTCTATACGAAATTACGGCTACACTGCATGAGTTACTCTATCCTTTAACAGTATATAATAATTAAATTACCTAGAAAATTGAGGTATAATTTGTTACACAATAATTTTATGATGATTTTGAGTTAATTACCAGTATGGGTTGTCCATTACGATTGATAAAGAGAGGACCACCGGAGTCACCGCGGCAAATACCAACACCTCCAGCACCATTTGTGCAAATGTTACTATCACGTACAAAGTTGCTGCCGAAGACTGCCATACACTGCGCTACTGTGATCACTTGCAGGTTTACGTGACTAACCACTTGATTTACGGTTATTCCCGTTTGAGCTAAAATAAGATGGCAGTCTCTTTTTAATGTTTCATTTCAAAAGTTTTACTTTTCTCTATAAAATTGTAGCATTTTTTCCAACTCTTAGGTAATACTTATATCGAGCATACTTACAGTCACTAGTAAGACCATAACCGGCAGCGACACCCCATTCGCCCACAAACATATTATTTAGATCCCACTGGGTTGGTAAAGCAATTGGCTGAATGTTTCCTATAAACAAATTTAGTGTTATAAAATTATAAGCACCGATAATTATTGAAATAAACATATTGGTTCAAATTCACAACTCACCGCTAAATGTAACGCTCGTCGGCAAATAGATCATAGCAACATCATTAGCCAAAAAGGTTGGAGTCCATTGTGGGTGAAGGAAAACTTGGTTGGTCGCGATACGAGTACCGCCGCTGAAGAGAAAAGGAGTTCCTAGGACGACCACAAACTGAGAAGCTTGGTTGAAACCATCAAACCAACAGTGAGCAGCTGTCACTAGACGGTTAGCGCTGAGTAAGGATGCTCCACAAGCTGATGTTCCAGCAATGTTCACGAAAGTGATTAGCAGACCAGCCTACGGAAAATGTGTAAATTTAACAAGCAAATAATTACGTAACATATTATCGATAATAGATTTATTTTATAAGGTTATAATTGGAGTAAATCATGTGTCTATTTATATTTTAATTGTATTTACACCCAAAAATACCTAAATCTACAAGTTAATATGATATATAGGCATAATTTGTGATATACGTACATGAAATATGTAATATATTTTAAGTAAAAAGCATGGTTATATTTACAGTATAAATGATAATACTTTTAGAATAAGCAAAATTAAAATAATAGTGAATGATAATTCTTAATTAGAATATTAAATAATTAAAGCCGAGGTACATATATTTTTTATATTTTGAGATTTTAAAGAAATAAATCTAAGTGAAATACACGTTACTTGAGTATATTAAATAATAAAGGTAATTTATATATTGTTATGTTGTACTTATTAGCGTTAACTTACCAAATATGGGTGAGCATTAGTGGGGGCGATACTGCCGCCAACAATCCTATCATCTTCCAAATTGTTTACATTCCGACCGAGGAGTATAGCATCTTCTTGAGCTTTGAGACGTTCAGCCAAGGGGATACCGATTTCTTGGTGATAGTTAGTTTGAACCTCCACGAAGGCTGTGGCAGAAGCCACAAACAACAAAGCAGTCAATACAGCAGCTTGCATTTTGGCTCAATGATAAGTATGTTTATCGAAAACTTTTTTAAATACCCTGCTTGAGGTGTCTTATCAGCAACGAATTATATCAATACACCATTATCATCAAATGTTATTGATTTACTACACATTTATTAAACAACAAAATTCAGATTCATTATATTGTATTATGACATCAACGTTTGGACTTTTGTATGAATTATCGGATTAAGAAAATCCGTGTCCAGCGGTATGTTGTTAATAATTTGGAATTCCCTTTGCGAAATTATTTAATCCATCGTACGCGATAGGATGACGTTTGTTCATTTGGGTTTTTCTCATTAATTATTTAATCATTTGTAATCCTTTCGCTGGTAACATTAAATAATCGGTATTTTAGTTTATTACTTGTTTCTACGGTATACTCGTATTACTAGAAGCACACATAATAAAAGACACGAACTATTTAATTGATCGGTAATAACTTCTGCTACTTTATAATCCCGTAGTAATTTCATTGCGCTGGAGTGGACATGTCAAATGCTTTGAAGCGACGATGGTTTAGTTGGTAGTGTACATGTGAAATGCCGCATCAACATGGCTATATTTTAAGTAAGCTTTCATTTCCACAATTTAATTTTCTCGCGAACGAATTCACTTTATGTTAGCTGCTTCAAAGGATTATGTTTAAATTAATAGAAATTTATTTTGTATAGTTATAGGTTTTAGCGTTATACCCACAATCTTACCTGATGTTAATTGACGGTCTGGCTCGCTCAGCCTAGGGAAGAGACTGGCTCTCCAATACGACTGCCGAAACACACCTATATTTTCAACTTGAGGGTGGTTGCTAACCAGGTAGGCATTAGATACCATGCTATAGGTTCGTCACGATGCCGTAAAAGCCCATCAGCCTAACAGCAAATATCCTATCGGAAAAATATAGCATATGTCCGTTTTCCGTCCCGGCATATGGATCATTTTACTGCCAAAGTACTTTCATAGATGTGCGCTGAATGACATTAAAAATAAATAAAAATTGATTATGAAAAATAATTTACTATAAAGCGATGATAACTCAGTCGGTTGCGTTTACAGACGTTGCGTTAATGACCATGAGCTCGAATCCATCTGCAGTGAACTTAAATTTTCGGTAACGGAAAACATCATGGTGAAACCATAGCATGGTGGTAGGGCATTTTCTAATGTTCGCTTGGCAAGCTACCACCCTATTTACCGCCATGTAGGTCTATAAATGTGTTCCGGCATTTGCACTTGAGACTCTTGAAAGCCAGTTCTTCCACACACAGCTTTATCATGTTCACCAGCTTGTGTGACATAGTCACTTAACATCAGGTGAAATTGTAGCCATAGCGCTAAACCTATAAACCATAATTAAACTACTATTAATTCTTATTATTTGACTCCATATTTTCTTTATAGATTTTTATTATTTATTATATATTTTAATCCGAGTATTGTCTTAAATGTTTCACTTCTGCAGGGTGACACGTGATAGTCAACATTTTCAAGTATATCTCTTTAATACTCATGAACGTAAAGTCGTTCGTAATACAAAAATCTTCCTAGTATATATGTACTGAAAAATGCATATTTTAGTTTATTTTTATATAGAAGTAGCACTATCACTTCCTTTAATTATTGTTGATAAATCATATAGATATGGCAACTGGAAAAAAAAATTAAACAGAATCTATCGAAAAATACAAAATCAACCTGCCGATAGACAGACGTAGCGCTGCCACAAAACTACCATACAAAAAAAATTTTAGTAACTACTCCAACACTTGTAAATAATGACCCAGAAGCACACAAAAGTAATTTCATCAGAATCGGTTTAGGAGGACAAGAATTACGAACACACAGGAATTTTATTAAGAAAATAGTCAAAGCAATAATGTACACATATAAGTTTTTAACTCAAGTAAAAAATAAAATTTAAATTGGTATAAAATCTTTATTTTAAAAGTGTTATTACATAATAGAATTCTCTATCGTATATTTTACTCCAGTTGTATTCCAGTCACTTCACTTATCCAGTTTAAATAACGCTGAACTCTCATAAACACTGATGGATTGTTATCATTACACCCATTGATACTGACGAATGATGCCACGCCAATCTGTATAAATAAATAGAAAATCAAAATGAAAAGCAATATTTAAACAAAAAATAATACTTTATTTACCCTTTGAAAGTTCATTGCAGCAAACTCAAATAGATATACTGCGTTACATATAAAATACTATTTGAAACATATATTTGAAACTTTATTAAAGTTCATTGCCTTATTTTTTTTTTTCAAAAATACCACCTTCAGGCTGAGCTTGTGCTTGAGCTGTGTTCCAGCACTTGTACTTGAGAACTAGTCCCCTCAGGTTTAGCGTGTCCACCAACTTAGGCTGTATCGTCACTTAAGATCAGACGAAATTATGGCCATAACGCTAAACCCATACTCTATAAAAAAAAGGAAAAAAATAATTACACACTCTGTCATTGGCTGTAGCTGTCATATATAAATAATTGATTATTCAGATCACGTGTTTGTTTTAGTACGAAATTCCGTGCGTACTAGAAATAATTAAAGGTATTAATTAGTATTCATAAACTGATATCAAGTAATTTCTTTTTCTAGAAACAATATTGAAAGTCGAAAGCAGTTTTTATCATAATTGCTAAATATATCGACTACCCTTTGAGTAATCAGTCACTTTCAAAGTGACATAAATTACAACCTGTTACTATTAAGATAACATTTACATATGCTAGTCACTGTGAAGCTAAATTATACCACCATAACAAAAATTGTGTCGCCATTTGAACGTAAAATGATATTGATGTGCAATGATGTCGGAAAATAGAAAATAAGTTTAAGGTTTCAGTGAAGAAAATACTGATAAAACATTACTATTGTAGTAGATAGTGTTTTGGTAAAGTTGGAAATCGAAAATTAAGTAATAATTGATTGTTATCGAAAATGTCAAACGTAAAATTAATGACGGCCCGTGTAACTAAGCCTAACAAAATAGCAGAATATCTAATGCTTTTTTTAAGATATACAATGTGATAACTTAATCTGAAAACCTTTATAATCCTGGTGATAGACAAACGTATGGTCCTCATGATAGAAATCGGTCACTGTAGCTTATGGATATTTGTAATACCAGGACCATTACTAACCGCCTTCAAAAGAGCTCTAAAACCCTATAACACCGCAGCTATACAACACAAGATTATTCGATGCAATGTTTTGTAGAATAAAAATTATTTTCCAGTCGATCTGTCCAATGTCTCTACTGATTCAAAAAGATTATGCTAAGCCCAAACTGTCTAAATCTCTATTTTTATTTACTAAATTCACTCAATAGTCTGGTTAAGTTAGCTCGAAAAACAGAGGTAGGAACCCTTCATAAATTCTAAAGAATAAAACTTTAGTACATTTCAAAATTGCTTTGTCCCAGATATGGTGAACATTTGGAAAAAAGTGTAAGGAAAATTTCTGGCTAAGCTATTTTTAACATAAACCTAACCGTTTCGTTAAAAAAATCTAAAAACCCCATTTTTGCGAACTTTGACCTTTTATCACCATTTACAACGCGAATAATGTGTCGTTGCAACCTGCCCAAGTATCCCAAAGAAACGAACAACATCCCATATATGGCCAAATTTGTGTCTAGTAAAGCTGATAAACCGTGATCAACTGTGAAAGCCTCTATTCAGCCTTTGTTTGGGATTCCGAATACTTCGGATGTAATCTTGATTGTACATTCTATGTATGATTTAGAATATATTATTCAGGCTTTGTTTGGGATTCCGAATACTTCGGATGTAATCTTGATTGTACATTCTATGTATGATTTAGAATATATTTAGAGATTATTATATTCTTGAAGCTATGGTAGCTCAGTGGTAGAGTTTAGGAACGCCGCGTCATGGGACGTGAGTTCGAATCCAACCACCTACAATGAGCCTTCGGTGTAGGACTAAATCTTATGGGTAAACCATATCATGGTGGTAGGGTTTTTTCTAATCCTGCCTGGCTAGCTACCAGCCTCAAGTTGAAAATTTACCGCCAAATATCATTAGGTGTGTTCCGGCAGTTGCACTTGAGAGCCAGTCCCTCCTATAAAGACCCGCAACGCACCAGCGATTCCTCAGGTGTTGTAGATGTCTATGGGCAGCGGTGATCACTTACCAACAGGTGACATGCTTGTTCCTTTGCCACCTGTCCCAAAAAAAAAAACTAATACTAACCAAAATAGTTTCATCCGTTGCATTGTAGAATATCGTCATAGGTCCACCGTTGTCTCCCTATAAATTTAATAGTAATTTGACAATCTAATTAAAAAAAGTCTTCAAATTGTTATATATATAAATTCTTAGTATTATAAATTGAATAACTTCTATTTAGAATTATTCCTCAATGTGGTGAACTAAGGGAATTTATTGTTTACATTTATTCATGTAATTCCTTTTCTTAAACTTTCAAATTAGAATACCTTTTTCCCCACAACTCGTTAATAAAATACTACACTGCATATACCATGTGTGTGTTATTAGAGACAAAGAAGCAGGTAAAAATCTGAATAGACTAGTATTGTAATTGGTGTCATAATTTAATTAGGTATTATAGGTTACATTTAAATTATCCACTAAATTGTTATAATAATATGAGCTCTTTGACGAAGGCGTCGTTAGCCATGAATGTTTCATGTTACGTCATGATACTGTGCATAGAATATATACACATAATAGATCAATGCGACTAGTAGCCCTTCATAAAAGTTATCATTACTTCAATTACATCTCATAACCATATAACAAAAGTTCAATGTACTACAATATAATGTAAATACGTCAGTTTTCCTTTACATAATACTCACTTTACAAGTACCGGACGAGTCACTGAAACCGCAAATCGTATTATCCGGTAGCTGATTGAAGTAAGTGGAGTTGCAGAGAGGATCAGTCATCACGGTCATTAACTTCTCACGAAGCGTCGGTGCGACAAATGTGACTCCTGTACAAATACATAGGACGTTAAGATATTCATTATATTTTCTTTCGTTTTCATTGGATAGAATCTAAAAGGAACAATACCTATTTAATCGGGTTTTTAAAGTGAACTTATCAAATTTTTTAAACGGAAGATAAATCGAAAAGTATATACTTATGAACAATGCGTTAAAGATAGTAATATGTAAAGTTTTCAGTTTTTTTTAACTAGGGTCGTGATTCACTTCCTTCATCAGAGTTGTCAGAAAACTACCGCTTTGTACTATTTAATTACAATCTTAGTCAACTCAAAATGGGAATTTAGAAAAGCTGAAATTTGAAAATGAAAAGTTGAAAGCTAAAGTTGTATAACATTCTAGAATTATGTGAATATATCGAGAGGTCTTTGACGAGAAATTTTCAACTTTATAGTTCCAGTTAGTTAATGGATAGTAAATTTACTGTATGATAATTAAATCTTGACAGGATTACAATCACCATACATGAGTGATAACATCCAATTTAGCGGCATGATTAGATTGAGTTCTGGGATCATATGATGTATATCTAGTAATAGTGGTATGTCACAATACAATCTTATGATATATCAAGTTTTGTAATCAGCTAGTTTACAGAACAAAAGAGAGACAACGGGCATGATAGAAATAATCGTTACTCTTGCGGTTAGATTGGAATAACACATGCAAGTACAATGGCGACACTTTTTTATAGTTTATAGGTTTAACGTTACGACCTCAATCTCACCTGATGTTAAGTGGTGATGTGGAATGAGATGGTGGACACACTAAACCTAGTGGAGGGACTAGCTCTAAACTGCAACTGCCTGAACACACCTATAGGTATTTGTACAGATTGATAAACCAGGATTTGGCAGCAGATTTTTAACTTGAGGATGGTAGCTAGCCAGGCGGGCAATTAGAAAAACCCCTACCACCATGCTATCTTCATGTACATATTTCATCTACAACAACCCTGCAAAAAATATAAGCTAACGCACAGATGCAAAAACCAAATATCTACAAATAAGTTTATATCTTTGTAAAGAATCATACATTGAAGATAATGGTAGATTGCTGTTCAGTTCGATTATTAATAAACAGTAATTATTAATAATAATGCGATAAAACTAGACAGACTGCTACGACCTTGTACACTGATAATGGAGCATGTAATATACTTGCAAAATAACTTGTTCGGCGGAAGTGGAGTTAGCACTAAACACAAAAATCTCATAACCCTTTCATAACAAAGACACGTAATAAAGATGTTGTAAATAAAGTTTCGAGATAGGAAAAAGATAATTTCAACATTTATAAGAGTATAGTCAACAATATTGTTACTTATAAGAGCAATAAGTACAAAGTGACATCCGGTTATATTTTTTGGTTAATGTACATGGTAGATTATAAAACACGACATATTTAAATTATACGCTAATCATTTATGGTTTTTATTAATCGAAATTAATCATCATTTATACAAGGTAGTAAACAAAAAAGGTATTTTTTTACAACATTTAGATAAATTTTCACACAAAAAATTCAACACATAAAAAATATAATAAAAGGTTGCAGTATTTGTGTGGAAAACTTAGCCTTTTAAATTAGAAAACTTGAATAGAAAATCTAAACTTTATTATAAATAGTAAAATTTATAATATACGAAAGTTATGTTTAGAACTAGTAAACTACAAGGTATATTTTATTCTAATTGAATATCATGTTATAATTAACAGGAACGTAATAACATATGATTTAGCTATGGTTCTGAATATTTGAACTTGTCACCTTCACGGTCATGAGATTTATTATTCCTATACCTTACCTTCTGCAGCGATTCCCCAACCAGAGACAGTTGCACCCAAGCCAGCGAAGTTAAACGAAGAAATGCTCAGGTATGGAAGACGCACAATATCTATTGTGTCTGAAATTAGTATTAATTTATAGGTAACACATTCAATCAAAATTAAGTTAGAACATTTCACAATATTCTCAAACAACTTCTATTAATAATATACAAAAGTATATCCTTATGTGAACAGTAAGAGGAAATTTATTAAAATTAACCCTCTGAGACGGTTGAGTTTATTTTCTAATTGTTAAGCACATTGTTTTGAATTGGATTAACCTTTTAAACCCAATTTTGTCCTATAATGTTAACTAAATTTTGTAGTCAATCAAAAATCATAACTCTACTATTATTTATAATAACATAAAATGCCACCAATGTTACATATAACTTAAATTATGTATTTATTTATTATTAGGCACTATTACAGAGATCAAACTAAACTAATAACAATAATATTGTAATATAAATCGTCCGTGATATAATTTTCACTCATATTACAATAGCCCACAAAATTTACATAGATAAGGATACATTATAAAGCATCAAATAATATTATTTTGTCAAATAAAGACTATTACATAACAGTGCTCCTAGACAATTTTTTTTCTATTTCATGGGTTTTCCACTAACGCCATCTGGGAGCCTTGAATTCTCCTTTGAGTTTTTATTCTAATCTTGATCTATGCTCTAAGCCGAGTTGTCTTTAGCAATTGCTAACTTAAAGTGAAAACAGATAAAATTTATGGAATGATATTCTATACAGAAAAAAAAGTTCATTTATCATTTTTTGTTTTCTCTATACGTTAGCATTGTTGAAAAACAAGTTTTGGTTGCACGATCGGTATAGCGGTTTAGGGGATCGCCTCGCTGGCGCGTATTGTGGGTTCGATCTCCACTCGGGAAAATTGTTTGTATAAAAAGTTCCGAGACAGTGTTTTCGTTACTTGTGTGGCTATTCTCACGTAATATTAGCGAAATTGCCTACATAGACATAATGAAAAACAATGTAAAAAGTTTCATATAGTTAATATTTTTTGCCCTAATCATTTTAGTGTCTATTTCCAACTCTTTGCTCCGTAACGTGAAAACGAAACGAATTTGTATATCATTAAAATAGAATAATTTATGATTGAAATTCTAGCATTACTGAATAATGCACTAGTGTATTTTAAAGGTTAATGTTATGAAGCTAATCGATTGTATAGATGTGTTTCATAAAGATATGGAGCCCGGATAGGTACCAATATTTAAATTCTACACAAAATAACAAATACAGAATTGTAAAAATTTGTATACACATTACAGATTCAACAACCGATGTCATTCGTGAATTCGTTTAATTAAACATATGATGCCTTCACCGATATAGAGCTTAACGATAAATAGCCATAAGATAATATATCTAAATAAAATTAATTAAGTTATCAATAAATGATGATTGATTTGTCGGAACTTAGCGCTGACTGTACGCCGACCGGTTGTATATTCGCTGTAGATTAAACTAAATAAAAAAAAACGTTATAAAAAAATTATTAAATGTTAAGTTTTTTTACTATCTCGAGAACACTTTAGCTCTACTTCCTAGTTATCAAATTATCGTACTATAAACGGACACTAAACCATATAAACACATTTTTGACATTGCACCAATGACGTATGCAACACCGCGACCGTGTTCAAAGTATTCTTCTGCCATTTCATATTATAACAAGCAAAATGGTAGTTACTAGTTACATATGTACACATAGGTGACTATGTAGAGTGAATATTATAATTGAAAGTTATATTATCAAGTTATTTTATTTAAGTATAATAAGGTACCTATAAATAAATCCGCTTAATGAACGCAGAAATAAAAATTTGAATAATATAAGTAATATAAAGTATAAAGTATAAATAATATAAGTAATAAGTTGAGTAATATAAGTAATGTAGAAATTGAATAATAATATTCATTTATAACATCTCTATATGTAACATCACCATAATTGCTCTTAAGATCCATGAAACACAGATATAGTCATTGACGACATGCTTTTTGGGATTGCATAAATCAATTTTAGAGAAACTACCTCATCCATAAAAATAGTAGACATTTTGAAATTGATTGGTAACAAAATAAGACAAACTATGCTTTATCAACATGAATATGTTTCCCCTTCGTGTTTTTATTTTAAGTGATTACATTAATGTGATTTATATGTACGGAAATATATAAATATCTGCGCAACTATGATGATGATGATAACCGACTATGATGATGATAAATGATACCTATCTAACGAAGTTAAAAATTAAGATTCGACTGTGTTTTTATTATACCCACACTTAATTCTGACACAAAGCTGCAGAAATTATATAACCCACTACATTGTCCACGAAGCAGTTTGAAGCACTGGAACACACCACGTCTCAACTCGGTCTTTAGAAGTACTACTGTCACTAACCAACCATTTCATTTTGACTTTGTTTGGATCTAAAAAAACACTGTCTATAGCAATAGCCTTTCGTGACGATATACACTTCAGAACTACTTTCTTGGAAAAGTAAACTGCTGTACTTAATATATTTTGACAATTATTAATATAGTTAAGAAACTATTAAACAGAAATTAACATATAGTTATAAAACTAGTACGTATATCAGAAAACAATATATAGTTGGTAAGTAAATTCATTCACTGATTTATTTATTTCTACTACTTCCTTTCTATTTCTATTCTATTTCATAGATTTATATTTCATAACTATTTCATTGGTGCTGTAGTAATTTCAGTGGGGAAATTTATTTCTCTAAAAGAATATGTAGGTATACCAAAAATCAAGCCAATAGTTTTAGAGATCTGATGATGAGTGATTGGAAGTTTTGTATATATGTATAGATTTAGATCAAAAGAGAATACAAGGAAGTCTATACCCAGCAATGGGTGAATAGGTAATACTAAGACAGCATTTTAGATTTTAAGTTACAATAGTGTATAAAATTAAAACCGAATTCCCTGAATGTGAAATAAACTAACTATTTTTTAGTGTTAACTGTGTAACCGACAGGTTTTTCCTTCGGAAATAATAAGGAGTAAATACTTCTACCTCAGTAGAAAATGAATTTTTAAGATACTTTCTTTGAGTTGAGTCTTAGCTCAACTGCGTTACATAGATTAAATCTTTGACAATTTTTACACTTTTAGACATGTCACTTTAGGCCGTTGTTTATCTCTTAGATTCCATAGGAACATTATCACATCGATGACACTCACCAGATAATTGAATAACGTTGGAAAGCCGCAACAGTGCCAGGTCGTTGGCAAAGGTTTCCGGATCCCAGTTCGGGTGGACGACGATCTCACCTACATTCACTATCCGCCGGCCGTTTTCATATCTATCGTATAATGAATGAGCGCCCAAAATCGCCTGCAATTTATAAAAAAATATATCAAATACCCTTTTTTGGTACATATTGTATGTAGCTACATATAAAATTTATAATGCCTCTACAAAAGTAATTAAATTATAATCAATTTTTAATGAAATTGAATATTAGGTAAAATAGTTATGTTATGGTAGTTAAAACTATTGAGCTATGTTAATGTATTTTTCTGATAACTTTTTAGTTCCTGTAGAAAAGCGTTGTAAAATATATCCCAGCTTTTAGTCTTGACTCCTATGTTAATCTGAAAATTATGTTGAGGGTAATTCCGAATTTCTAAGGTGATCCGTGTTCTAACACATACAAATTACGATTTAATCATATACTAGATGGCCTGTCAGACGCTATTCTATTCTTTCAAATAATCAATAACTTGATTATAGCGCCACCTATTGCAATCAGGAGAGAGAGACGACCTTAGCTATCAATGGATTCACCGTGCGGGTGCCTGGTCAATCGTGTGTCAAGCAGGGAGACTACGAGCAGTTTCCGAGACTTGTGACACGGAAGTAAATTTAACTCGCGTTTCTCTTCCTGCCCAGCCAAATATGGTAGGAGCCTGCTAGCGCACCGTTAAAGAAACGTTCTAATATAGAACTTACTGCAGTCCTAGAAAGTCCAAAATCTTATAGTCGATTATAGAGAGATTTCGCTGGTATATCAGTCACTCCCACTTCAACCGCGTATAAATTCATTACGTAGCCATTCCTAATCAGGTAATTTAGTCGATAGCTCATAGTATTTATGTTTTTATATCGTGGTCTTTTGGTAGGTATATTTGTTTCCCATTGTATAGTGAGCTTAATCAGTACTATGTGTTTTGATATTCTGAAGAAAATAAATAATCCGGTCGGAGGTTCGAAGTCCAAACATCCTCTGGGAAATATATAGTATCTTTAAATGTTAAAACATAATATTAGTTATAACCGTGTCAAATGCCGTCGAAATCTGTCGAATAGATGTTTTTGTCCTTTACATCGATAACATAGTTTATGCCTTATAATTTTCAAAAAATCTCAAATGTACCTGTACAAGCAAATAAATATATAGATAGTCAATTATATCGTCATAATCACAATGTATTCTTGTAGTGACTAATGGTTTGTAAGAGCACGCCTAAACTATAGCTTTATTGATTCTAGATTTTTTACGAATATCAGTAGGTACAGATTACTTGTCAGAAAATTGGTAATAAAAATAAAAACGAGTTATATAATTCAATTTTAATAGTAAATATATCTATGTGTGTAAAACAAACCTGAACATGATCAACTTCACGGCCGTCGTGGAAGCAGCAATGAGCGGCGGTAAGAACCCACTCCTGATGCAAAAGAGAACCGCCACAGAAACCTAGTTCACCTGTCGTCCCCACTCTCATGTACAATGCTACCTAGTAACAATTCAAGTAATTATTTCACCTATTTGTACAGTCATAATTAATTTTGTTTATAAACCGTTTATAATTATAGTAGTAGTTTATTAGTAGGGGTAATTGAATAAAGCAACATAGTAAATATTGTCATATATAGCACCAAAAAAACATTATTTATAACAAAATGTTATTATTTCATTTAAGCTGAAATATATATGCAGAATAAATAAAAATGCCTACTAAGCGTTCCAGTGGTCAAGGAAATCAGGTAATTAAATAAATCTGATATCATAATAGGAATTTACCATTTCGAAGCAAATAGGTATATTCCGGCAGTTGTACTTGAGAGACAGTCCCTCCAAAATAAACGCCAACAACGCACCTGCGATTCCCCTGGTGTTGCGGGTGATGTCCATGGGCAACGGTGATCACTGGCCATCAGACTTTTATATATATATATGTATATATGTACATAACTGTACGACGCTTGGCCTCAGTCACACCTGATAGAAAGTGAAGACGAGGCCAAAGATATAGAATGTTTGCTCGTTTGCCCGCTATTACATTACAATATATATATATATATATAGCGTTTATTGCTATCATTTTCGAAATAGGTCATATGACGGCGGGACCGCTTTCATCTAGCTTCTAGTATTTTATGTATAACTGAGTACACCTACTGATTGTACAGGATATCAAATTAAATCAACGATGATTCTGATTCAACTGATACGAAATTTATCAGAAATAGGTAAAACTTCATTACATTTTTTTTTTGTAATTTATTGGTGGTATAGTAGCCCGTGCATTATAACACCATATACCATATAAATACAGAGATTAATATCTCGATAAATATATTTGACAATGTTTTTAAATTTATTTTATATAATTCTCTAGCAGATTTGGAAATAGGGTCAGACACGAAGAATTATATAAACCAAAGTGGAACGAACCCAGAAGCGTAGAGCCCAGATCTAATACTTTTGCTTCGACTACAACTTATTTCTTCAGAATAAAACAACGAATAGGTACGTACTTGAAAAGGTCGGGAGTTTTGATCGGTAATACCGCCTCCAACAATCCTCGAACTGACTCTAGTTCTGCATGTTTCACCATCACACGTCTGCGTCGCCCCCAAAGCGAGGAACAATATTGGAAACACAAAATGCCTTAACATTCTCACAACAATACTTACACTATGAACTGAGTTTAAGATGTAGTGTGAGAAAGTTATTTATCTTGATACCTCAAGACATCATTCAAGTGTGTTTATCGTATTGATATGTGCCGTCTTTCCGATATTGATAAGAGGCATACACTGCAAGCATGTATAGGAATTCTCATATGAAACTAACTGTACAACAAACATAATTAAATTTAAATCACTAAACAGTTTTACAGTATTAAAAAGCGTCATTGTAAAATAACATTTAGATTTTTTTAACAAATAATCTTACATAAAAAATAAACAATTTCCTAGTACTTGTATATGCTATTAATTCGTAAATGAAATACTTTTTATCCTTTTTTCTTTATTGTATCACGGCACAGTGTACTGTATGTGATCTACGGCAATGTACTTGATAATAAGCTCATTAGGGAGCATCCATTAATAACGTTTGAGTGGTTCAGGGGGTCGAGCCAAACCTCACCCAATCTCACATCGAGAAGGTAGTCTCGGCAATATCGCGTTTTTTTTCTTCATGAAACAGTGTAAAATTCCAAGAAAACAGAGTTTAAGTAAAAAATGTTTTTACAATTTTAATGTAATCAAGCACATATTACCCTTTTGAAATTAAAAAACGTATTTTTAAAATGTCACGTGAGTTTTGGGGGGGAGTCGGGCAAAACCTCACGACATCTCACGAAGTGGTGCCAGGGTTGAAAAATCGCCAAAATTACTTCACGTAATTAATGGATACCCCAGTAAAATATAAAAATAACGGTGAGAGATAAAAATCTGTCAAAGATCGTCATTGTCGAATCGGCCTCAAGCCTCCCGGCATCTCCTGTTAGTACTTATATGACTAATGCAGAAACGGGGTAAACCAATGAGTCACTCACTATCATGGGTTTATCATTACGTTTTTTTTTATAGTTAAGGTTTAGTGTTATTGCCATAATCTCATCTGATTTTAAGTGACGATATGACTTAAGTTTGTAGACACGCTATACCTGTGGAGGGTATATGGTAGTTGCGACCCAGAAGAGTACAAATCCCTACCACTCCGTTTCAGTGGTGGATTTACCAGTAGGCTAGTCTAGGGTGGTAGTTTTTAGAGGCGGCAAATTTTGTGTATTTTTGTTTTGTTTTTTAGAAACTGGAATGATTCATACTTATACATAGGCTTACCATACGTCGCGGTTTGACCGGGATAGTCCCGGTTTGAGATCCCTGTCCAAATTTTTTGTGTTGTTTGTATTAATTGTACTTTGTCTATTTTTCTTTTTAATAAAAAATATATTCACATTTATTAATATGTTTTCAATTCATAATAATGTTGACTGCATTTCAAATATGAAAAACACAAATTAAGTGAAAAGCAAAATGAAAATGAGCCTTTCTCTTCTGCGTCCCGGTTTGGCTCGTCGTAATTATGGTAAGCCTACTTATACATATACCTAAATGATACTATATAATATGTTTAAGATTTTAGATTTATGTCGATGATCTAAGTCTTACATTGATTTTTTCTACAATTTACGTAGTCGTATATGGAATCTAATTGTAGAGGTAGGTAAGGACGCGTATTTCCGTTTGCATGTTTAATAGAAGACTGCCTCAAAACCCGCACGGGTTTGTGAGCTAACTCTCTCAACAAACTCGTATTTTATTCAAGGCAAGCGTCCTCCCATCACGCACGGGTTTACTAGAAGCATGATCCGTTTGAGGTATTACGCAAATAAAGAAGAAATTTCTTATTTATGTATGTATACGCATCATTTGAATCCATTTTCAAGATATCAGTAATTCTTTGCCACTTGTCATTAATATTTTGAACAGCGTTGTCAAAGTTTTTATTATTGGTAGTTTTCAACTGTTCCGCTCAAATTATTGGAAGTTAAAAAGAGTCTGGCTCTTCATTTACTTTAATTATTTTCTGTAGAGGCGCTCGTCCACTGCTGCCGCGGACGTCATGGGTTGTTTGTTATCACAAGTTCAACCTAACCTAACACGAGTTTGTGGAGAGTTAGCTAACAAACCCGTGCGGGTTTCGAGGCAGTACTGCTTTCTATAGAACACGCAAACGGAAATACCCGGTAGGGACAGCAACATAGGAATAACCTACGGGCGGCAAAAGCGTAAATCCATCACTGCTCAGCTTGCATAAATATATAACAGCCGATCCCCATCACGTTTTTTCTGGCGTGTTGGAGAAAATACTTTTACACACTTCCTGTTTGCAATATATATATGCACTACTGAGGACTCATCAAATAATATGCCCATAAATATCCTATTAAGCTATTCGGTGACACTTCATACCCCCGCACCTGTTACAAGATACCAAATATAGACTTTACATTTTTTCCACGTCATCCTGCATTAATTTAAGGCAGTGGTTCCCAATGCTGACTAGACCACGACTCACTTAACAAAAACATTCAAATTCGGGCCTCACCTTCTGGTTTTGTCTAGAAAACACGGGCATTAGTTAGCCAGGGCGTTTATATAGTTCTCTCTCTCATAGCGCACCCAATTTTCTACCGGGACCCATACTTTGGGAAATGCTGATATATGGTATGGTTGTCGCGACCCCATAGGGTACAATTTTCGCAAGAAATAATACAAAAACAACGTATGTGAAAACATCTTTATTATATTTTCCTCAAAAAAAAAAGTAAAATTTTAAAATAATTAAACATAGTCCGACATATAGTGCTAAACAATGTGGCAGTATAGATGACATAGAATTAGGTACAATGCGCTAAATCAATATTAGCTGGATACCACGAGAACACTACCACAATCGCACGATATACAATAATAATAATAATACGTAAAATGAACTAAAAACGTGTCATCATAATATTATAATAAAACGTGAATTTAAAAAGTATCGCTTACAAAAAAAATAACAATCTGTTAAAATGTCAGTGGTTTAAAAAATAACTATATCAATTTTGAAGATAAAAAGTCATTTCAAGAAGCACTATAGACGCGTCGAAGCTTACTTACGAGTCGGGTTACTATATCAGTGACGTCACGAGGCCGTTGTCCGCGATACTGGACCGTATCTACACTAGATCTACTTTGCCTCTTACAAATACGATGAGTCTAAGAAGAAATAATTGATAAAATTTAAATGCGTCATCATATATTATATTCACCGAACAACGTCACCTATACGTCACAAAGAAGACACTTCATAATGGAAATTACCTCTAATACAATTACGTAGCTTAACGATTCACATAAATATTGCTTCATTGTAGCGATAAAGCAGTCAATATAATTAAAAATGTCAATCCACGAGAATTTAAATGCGGTTATCCGATGTCCTAGCTAATTTCACATTTACAGTGGATGCTCAAATTCCATCATGTGATATTAGATTGGTCATATACTAAAATACTTCAAGAATTACAATCTTTTTTTCAATAGATCGAAAGAACTACACTTTAATTTCAACTGAATGTATATTAATTAACACTAACTCCATTTTATATATAAATAATTAAAATAGATATATTCTCAATCTGAATTTACAAACTAGAAGACATATATTCATAAATAGCATCGCATTTAATTTTTTAAATAATTTATTATTATTCATTAAAACGATCCATATAGCAAATTACACGTTCGCGGGACATACACTTTTCAGGATATAAATCTATTATCATTTAGAATATTATTTCAAACGGGTATCGAACAATAAATATACGACGAAGACAAATTCAAACACTCAATTACGAAACAGTCTCAAAACTTTTTTTTTTGTACGCAACAAAAATGATGTATGAATAAGATGATGGATAAACAGTGGATGGTGCCGCGGTCGACATAATTTCGTCATTGGCAAAGCTTACAGCAGCAAGCGTCGTGAGAAATTGCGGCGTCCGTCGGTCGCGTACGTGCGTGTTGCGTGCGCGTGCGTGCGCGTACGTGCTGCGTACGCGTGCGCACTGAACGTACGGCGAGGACGCTGTATACTGGTGCGCCGGTGAGGAAACATGGTCAACTGCGTCACACTGCCTCCACGCTCCTAGCTGCTTTAACTGTCACAACAAAATAATTATACTTATTTATGTATGTATATTCCGCAAAAAAAATTACATACATATTTTATATCAAAGTAAAATTTTAACCATCGCTAATTACTATCATGAATAATTACTTTTTGTTAGTGTTTAAGGTAACTAAATTAAATTTAATGTATAAATACAGATAAAGAAAATGATTTTTTTTACATCGGTATGTCATCACAATTTTCTATCAGCACTTGTGTCGTGCCACTTGATATGAAGCTCTTATAAAAAAAATAACATGCAATTTATTAATCGATTGGTTATTTCGTCATGCGTTATTTGTTATGTAAGATCACTAATTTAATATTTATATTAATCAATATAAATTAATTTGAAGTGTATCAGTAGTTCGCGAAATTATGTTATGTTGATTGATGGATTTAACTGAATTATTTCTTAAATATGATTATGTATTCTGTATGTTCTTTTGGTGAATTACTAAATGACAATTCTTTTTTTTCAAAATATATTTTAAAAATTATGAACAATGACTAGATTCTGTTTAACGAATTGATAACGTAACAAAAATTGTTTTTCGGTCTTTTCAGTGGTATCGAACTTTAGATGTAAAGAATGATTATGAATAAATAAAACCCAACCACCACCATAATTATAAATGTTTTACAAACATGCGTATTGTCATGCGGTCATGCGGTGAGTAATATCGTGTGAGTTAGGGCGCGAATAAGAATGTGAGGGGTGTGACTGACTTCTTCTTGAGCGTGAAGAAGGAGCGGCGCTTCGGCTCCGCGTTGGCGGGCGCGGGCAGCGTGTGCGAGCGCGCGGCCGGCGCCTGCGTGCGCGCGCGCAGCGTCTCCAGCCACCACGACATCTCCGCCTCGTCGTGCGCCTGCAGCAGGAACTCCGCCCCGCTCGACAGCCTACACGACACACACACACACACACACACACGTTATGCCAATGCAATTATGCACGGCTATCACATCAACTTACCCAACAAAACAATATTCAGTAACATCAACATCATTCAATTAAATAAAAATCATTCAGTAAAGTCAAAATCATTCAGTATAATCAATATCATTCAGTAAAATCAAAGTCATTCAGTAAAGTCAAATTATTTTTATTGTAATTTATAAGTACTCTGCTTTTGCAGCTCAATATAAAAGCGACGATTATCCATAAGCCATCTACCGGCAATCATCATTATACTAACAATATATTTTATATTCGACCAGGTACTGAGCAATCAAATCGTAAAATTATTATAAAAATCAATTTCACCGAATATTAAATGACAACATACTCAAAAATAATATCTTATTCAATCCCATAAATGAACTGATTTTGAAGTTTAAAGGGCAACTATAGAAATACTCTACATAAAATACTTGACCACAAAATTTTAACTAGCGAGTGAAATATTAAAACTAACCAAAGAAATAATAAAAATAACTTTACCACTACAGTTTTGTAAGGATCCTTCATGGATGATATATCTGTCTGAAGTATATAATCAGTAATATGTAGTATTATTTATATAGTAATATTAATATTGTAAACAGCGCCAACGTCAGATCAAAAGAGGTCCTAAACTTAACCAATACATTTTTATGTCTGTTTATTAGTCGTATGTATAGAATGTCTTCTTATTTTCGATCAAGAGTTTTTTTAGAATTAGCGAAATTCTAATTTTGCTAACAACTTGAATGTAGGCCTGAGTTTATCTTGAGGCCGTAGGTTGAAAAATAGTTAAGAACCTGAGCCGGAAGACGTGCTTCTTCTTGGTGTAGTTGGCAGCGACCTCGACGACGGCGCCGGTGAGGTCGAGTGGCGGCTCCCCGCGCCAGTATTGCTCGGGCGACGCTTTGTACGCCTTTTGATCCTTGTAGAATGACATACGCCCGTCCTTCGCCACCACGTACACTTTGTCCCACGACCTGATTCAATCAACATTTACTCTACACCCTTTGTCTCATTCACTATTAAACGCATACACAAAATCTTGCGAATCCCTGGGTGTAACCCCTTTAGAAAGGATATTGGTTTTTATTTTAATTATATATATTTTATAAATATTTTTCGAATACCTGTTAGAAGCGCGTTTAGCAGCAGATTCCCATTCGTGTTTGCGTACCAATGTTCCCTCCACACCTTCATCCTCACTTGCGGGGCTGGTTCCCTCTGTTTTATAAAACATTATTATATTTCATATTTAAAAATCTCCATATTCCTATCGCTTTTACCACATATCGCATAAGGTAATTCCTAAGTGTGTAATTCATCGTGATATTAAGAAGGCAACACAGTTTAATAAAGGACAACTTGTTTCACAACTAAATTGAATCTATTCGATAGAAATACTATCTCCCTTACCAAAGTTTCTACTTATCAAGTAGTGACTGGTCTCGAATCAAACACTATTATTCAATATATTTATGTGTGAATAGAGAATCAGTTTCGAGTTAATTTTTGTAGTAACTATAGGTTTGATACGCAGCCTACCCAAAAATATACGAAACTAGAGGCAGTTTCGAAAGAAAGGCATTCGTACAAATTATTATATTGCAATAATAAATATTTAACACACACGTAAAAAAACATGCGCGAACAACACAACAGCACAATCAAAGCGTTTCGCGAACGGATACAAAAGAATGGCAGTGATAGGTAGTTGTAGATTGGTTCATGTTATTGTTTGACTTTGTATTTATATATCTCCTGTTTTATTGATCTACATATTGTTTAAGTGACACTTTTGAGCAGCTTGACAATTAAATTTCAATGACAAAT
Source organism: Actias luna (assembly GCA_039707435.1). Taxonomy (NCBI): domain Eukaryota; kingdom Metazoa; phylum Arthropoda; class Insecta; order Lepidoptera; family Saturniidae; genus Actias; species Actias luna. The sequence continues at coordinate 5,310,752 of JAZHAC010000002.1, read as the reverse complement.
TTGATATAGTGAAGACCGATACAAACACATGGTCCCAGAATAAAGGGATGGAACGATGTTGTACAACAAAAAAACTAAAATAGCGCAAGAAGTCAATATGATACAATATGCACCTGCGCTGTCCTAAATTTTCGAGCGTGTCATTTCATAATGGAATTTTATTCTTTATTTTTATCTAACACAAAAAAAATCTAAAACATTATAAAGATAAATTTCTCTTACATGTGAGTTTTTATACGCATTTATTTTATTTTTATAATAAAACTAGTTTTATTTTACAGCATATTAACATGACAACTTGATTACTAATCTATCTCACGTTCTGCATTATTTTTCTTTGGGTCGTACATGATTACTGATCAATCCAATTTCCACAACTATCGACCACGAATGATACCTTCATCGTCGCTGTGATGTGACCCAGCGAGCAGTTTCTTCGCCGTACGCCAACGGAAACTCCTGAATGGCGACTTGCTCCGTGATCGCGACTTCACCTTACCGGAACTCGAAGGCGTCGCGGGCGTCGAGCTCGTCCCCGGCGCTGTACGCGTGAATTTGGGACAAATGGTACGGGACAGGGCCGGATACGTGCAACGATTTCATAATATTACGTATATTATAGGTAGGTAGGTAATAAGGAATACCGAGGACATATTTTTGTTATTCAATTAAATAGTTTATTGTGATCATATAGGGATCAGGAGATATATTTTGGGCAAAGAAATGGGGGGGAGGGAGAGAACAAAAAATAAATGATCAAAGCAACATAAAAAAGGCGTGGCAGCAAAAAAAACAAAAGCATTTTTCATGCTTAAACTTAAATCTAAAACAGAACTATTTTTAACATGTAACACAGAATAAATAACAAAATCATGGGTTATTCTTAAAAAGTTAACATGCATTAGAGGCGAGGTACGTCACTGATGCAATTAAATACAAATTTTTAATACGCGTAACCTTTTAAAAATTTTGATTCAAGTTGGCACACTAGATAAAATCCAACAAGATTGAACGTTATGTTGAACAATACAATTTTGAATCTACCACAGCAACATGTATTTAATTCTATTTATACATTATTATATTCATGGTAAGTATTCGTTTGCGTGCTAATTTGAACCACAATTTTTTTTATATTAAAGTAGTACAACACAACTACTATCACATCCAGTACCGACTTTAGAGGAGAGCAATTGGGGCGATAAGACCGCAAATTCAATTTCCTTTTAATAACAAAAAATGCAGACAAGGGAACAAATGGCATTGACGAAGCAGTATTTCGCTTGATATTTAGAATGTATTCGAACCTGGTTATATCGAGTATTTTAAGAAAAATATCGTAAGCGCCAAAGATCTTAAACATGGTTTTTTTATTGTAACCATTTATTTTTTTCATTAATAACATATTCTTAAAATTAAAACGTCAAGAACAACAGCTAAACAGACACTGACTGAAAATTACAAAAAATATTGAATACTTTGAACTGCATAGATAAAATATATTTGGGACGCTGAATGCCTCAGAATATAAAATGTATCTACGAATTTTTAATATACTTGTTGATTATAACAATACAGATCTTATGTGCCTATTATTACTGTTTATGAAATCACTACAGAAGTAGATACTAACCGTCTGAAAATTATCTTTGTAAATAATATGTATTATATTAACAACCATTATTTAAATAGATCAGTGCTTAATTATGTACAAATCATATTTTTTTTATAAAGATATCATAAATACTTTTTAATTAGGAATGAAAAATCTGAAAATCTGCCGCCTAATACCCATAGGTGTGTTCCGACAGTTGCTCTTGAAAGCCAGTCTCTCAACAGATTTAGCGTGTCTACCAACTTAGGCCGTATTGTCATATAATAAAAAAAAAACTATCTCCTACAAAAAGTGCAATGGTCGCTGACGATGTTTTTTCCTGAAAAGGCTCGATATATAATCGTATACTCACTAGAGAGGCGCGCCGGTTTGACCGGCGTCTGCTTCGAGGCGGTGGTAGGTCGGGGCGCGGACGCCGCGATCGCGGCGGACGTTGTGGGCGTGTCGGGGGCGGAGGGGGACGCGACCCCGGGACCTGGGGCGGGGGTGCTCGCCTCTGCATGCGTACACACAACTACGTGCTAGTTACGTCTACACTACGTGCGGTACGTACCTACATGCTACGTATACATGCCAACCTAGACTATTTATGCGTATACATCTATATCATTTTTCACAACACTCAATCTATTGATAACAAATATTAACTATCCAACGGCTATAATATACGCATACATAATCACTCTTTCTACTCAAACAACAAAATACATGCTACGGGTACTGTGTTTGTATTTATAGTTATGTTGTTAAGTTTTCAAGTTATGTTAAATACTTATATATACGTGTATACGATAATCCTAAAAAATATTATTGACTGCAACATAAGCTCAGTTGTTATACAACAGAATATGTTGATTTAGCAATTTTTACTAATTTGATAAATAAATAGATTCAAGCGGTAACCCACAGAACACAACATGTTAGTATATAGTATAATTTTGCAATAATGTGATAACTAAAAGAAAGCTAAGTGAAAAAGCAAAGCATAGAATACACATATAGCAATAGACAAAGTTAAGCGAAAGTTTAAATGTAATACCTACCTTGAGTGAGGATAGCTTCGTTTAGAGCGAGACGGAAACACACTTTGTAAAAGAGAAATCTTTACACTAGCAATTAGATGAGAACGAAAAGAAACATAAAGTATGAGTAGGACAGAGTATCAAACCATCACCGTGAATAGCTACATATGACGAACACATAATACATATCATATAAATGAGTTGCCTTCTTGAATATAAAATAATACATTATAACAGAATATATCGAAACTTTTAAAGTGTAAAATGCCAAATTGAATTTGATGCATTCGAAATTTTACACCTCAATGAAGAATATAAATCGAATAGAGATGCAGTAATGATGAATTTGACATTAAAATGATAATGTTGCTGACATAAATGACATAGACGAACCGTCACCATAAATAAGAATACGTGTGCGTGTTGTGTGTGACGTGAAACATTAAAATCAACGTGCAAGAAAAAGAACGGTGCTTCGAATCCAACTACGTACGTAAACAACCTACATTTATCGACACTAGGAAATCCCATCATTATTAAAGCTATAGGAATTAATCACAGTTATGTTCTAGAGCCCGGCAGCGTGTTACTATACGAGCGCAGTGTAACCCGGCAGAATCAAATAGACCTCTAAAACTACCGTAGGAGCTCATGCTGATACTAATATTAAAAACGGGCTACTTTGTTTATATAATAAGCGCTCTTGTTGGTTACCTGGCTGGGAATGCGGTCGCTCTTGGGCCTTCTCAGCCGCTTTAGTGGATGTTCTCCTTACGACTACGCGTGTGCATGTGATGGACAACACATCGATAAGTAAGTGCCCTTTTTTACATAAAAAATATTCGATCGACTAACGAATACTAGTTTTATAAGTATAAGTATTTACGTATCGTTCGCCGATCAATGAAGAATGTACATAAATGGATGTTTTCTTTATCAAATAAGCCGTGAGCTCATTAATATCGTGCTTACATTTAGTTGAATTTTAGTTAATATATCGTACAAAAACATAGGAAGAACGATTGCAAAACGCAAGCGGCGTTCTCCGGTGAAGATGAAAATTAGTGGAAATTTATAAACGTTTTAATTTCGAAAGTATTGTAATCGAGTGCGAGAAGACGTTACACATGCGTGCTCGTATTACAGTTACGTGACGTTATCTTAAATCTTTATATACTATCGTAAACGTTTTGTTCTGTGTTTATAATTTTGACTTTCAAAACATATAACATAAAACCAAGGTTTGTCTGAAAACCTATTAACAGATTGTAGATACAATTCTAAATAATATCCTATTTTATAAACTATCTCTTAATCTTAATATGTTTGAGCATACAGAAGCAAAAGTTATAATTTCAGTATTTGAGATATATGGATTGAAATAGCCTTGGGTACCTAATTATTATTAGTTTACTGTAAATTATATGTTTAGTAGGTTGGAAATAGATAAATAATTAGCCGATTGGGTGAGTAAATAAATGACATTGCAGATTGCTACTGAATAAAAGCACGCTGTGTGTACAAGATCATACGACAGAAGTGAAACATTACTATATATCTCTCTGCTGTAATCACTTCGAGCCGACTTTATTCGAACAAGCGTTACACAAACAAAAAGTTTCACTTCATAAAATATTGGGGTAATACCATAAAAATACATCAATCAGTTTGTGGCGTCAACTGCTAGATTCATAAATGTGCCGCCTGTAGTGATAACATGCATTGAACTATGTGGTACTTGGCAAGAAAAGTGTGACAACTAGTAGGTTAGACGTCACAATACATCGAATTATGTTTATATTCGATTTAACCTAAAAGTGTAAGAAGTTATGGCTGTCACTTTTGCTTCTGTGTGAGTGGTATGACGTAATTTGAAAGAAAGGGATAGCAAGATATCGTATCATGTGAGTGGGAGCAGTATGGCATGTAGTTAGAGGGGTGGGGATGCTCACCCTGCGGCTGCGGCTGGTCGTGCGGCGTGTCGGCGCGGTCTGGAGCGTCCTGGCCGGCAGTCGCGGTCGCGGCGGCGGCGGCGGCGGCTGCCTCCGCGGCCTCGCGCTCCTGTTTCTCCCGCTCGGCCGCCTCCGCAGCCTCCTGCCGTCGCTTCATCTCCTTCACTTCGAACTAGAAACCGTACACCATACGTTAACAACATTCCTCCCACATTGATTAACATAACTGCCAGCTAATGACAACGTTTAGTTAGTTTTTACAATCGTCCAACTGAACCAGCATTATTCATCGAGCAAGCAATTATAGTCGTTTCGACAGCATTTATGATAAACAAATTTACTAAAAATATTTATCTCCTACATAAAAAAGATCTTATAATAGTCAATAAAATATTGTTTTTTACCTTACTGTTCAACATTATGATTTTATACCTATGAAACGTCAATACTATATGTAGTTGACGTAATTTTGTATATCCATTAGGAAACCACATTTAAACTGACTCAGTAATTATCCAATGTCTTCAACCATGGAAAAATTAAACTTTACTTAGTAAAACCTACACGTCCATACCTCATCAAATACATGTTAAAATTTACATTATTAAACCTACATTACAAAGGAATTTACGAAATTTAGTTTTATTTAGGTTAAAGCTACATTTAAAACTGCTATTTATATAAGACGTACGCACAATTGCATACATCTAGACTGACAAATCAGACTCACCAGCTTCAGTTGTCAGTCTGACAGTTATAAAATTATAAAAAAATATGAGAATTTGGCAGTACCACAGCCCAAAACCAACACAGAAGCGGAAGCGAGTTAGCGCATGCAATAAATACCATACACCACACTTACACAATCCAAGTAGTTAAAGTACCATGCACCCTCCGGAGCCAGTAAGTTACGCGTTTGGGAGAGGAGTAGGAGGGAGGAGTTCAAGGGAATAGTTTTAATCTCTTTACCCAAGTCATTGACAGCTTTATTACTGCTAGTCAAGCCGGGTAACGACAGAACCGCCACCTCGCCCTTCATATCCGATTCTGAGAGTTTCGATCTTTTAGACCACTTTCTAAACAACCGTTTCAGACTGCTCGACTTCGAGGAACCGCTCTTCGAACGCAACAACGAAACATTCGGGTAAACGCACTGATACGACAACCTCTCCCATAAAATAAAATCAATACACGCTAAACACACATTTGGTTTATCGTTTTCATCTGTGAATTCGAAGAATACCGAACTGTATATATCAGGAGATAGAGGCGACTTTAATGGCGATAATGGCGGGCTGCTAGTTTCCGATATTGTCGATAAACTATTATTATTCACGACTGTCCACAAGTATGAATCGTTTTTCTCTAACTGATTCTTCGAAAAATCTATAGTTAGCGCTCTAGTCTTGTACTTCTGTGGCAACGGATATTTTTCACTATCGACAATGATTGTCTTGACGACTTCACTTACGGGACGATCGGTTTTCTCGATTCCCTCAATGATCCTAGGGATCTGCGGTGAATTGGTATGGGATACGGGTAAGTGAAGATACGTGAAGGCGGACTCGTCAAATTGATCCCAAGGCTGTGCACTGGGCCACAGAGTGGCCCCGCGGAGTTCAAGCTAGTGAAAATTAAGATACAGAAATTAAAAAATAATAAATAAAACATGTGACCAAATAGCAAAATGCAAAACAAAATATCGATAACTGTTTTAGGTATGTAGTCAAAGGAGTGAATCAAATTTCATTTCATAGTGCACTATTGACTAAATGGCATATTTCAAATTAGTATTAATTTTACACAGCATAATACTCATATCTGGTAATAAATAATTGTATAAATCATGAAACCCAATCTGAAACATCGTTTTCACGTACTGTAGTTTTTTTTACGAGAAACTTCAAAACATTACATGCACTAAATCTGTAGAGCACCTTAATGATTCATGCAAAATTGTATAGGTGAATCAAATATAAAAAAAGCACCACATTCCCTTCTATACAGTCAAATATACACAACAAATTTCACAACAGAATGTACTAAAACAGCCAACTAAAATGAATACATACACGAGTAACAATCATCAAAAATGTAATAGATGCAGAAGTAACGGAGTATAGGAATGGTTACCGTGGTGAGCCTTTGCAAGGCGCTGAACCTGTCCTCCTGCGCGGCGGCGGACTTCTCGAAGGCCTCGTGCTTCTTGATGAGGCTCTCCACCTCGTCGATGGTGTGACCCAGCTCCTGCGACAGCAGGTACGGCTCCTGCGCGATCAGCCACGCCTCTGCCACCGCCGCGTCGCGGGCGAACTGGTACACTTCCAGAACTGCACAAGTACAATTACTTTTCAATCTAATGATTTCTTAGGTTTACGCGAATATTATTCATTGAAATAAAACTAATTTAAACGGATTTTATCGCGGTTATTTATTTTTATTAATTAATAAAAGCTTTCGAAGCGTCGGGATCAAAATTTCATAAATAACCGCGATAAAATCCGTTTAAATTAGTTTTATTTCAATACTTTTCACAATCTTTCAATACAGCCATGTCTCTCAATTTATACTAATACTAAAAAGCCGAAAAGTTTGTTTCTTTTGTTTGAACTTGCTAATCTTGGGAACTGAATACTTTATTGCACTTTAAATATGTACACTGGCGAGTTTCATGCCATAAGGGATGTTCTTCCAGCTAACCAGCCGTTTTATAGTATGAACTAGTATAGTAGAAACTGCAAGACGGATCTCAATAAGTCTTCCTGTATTTGACAGTACAATCATTGATGAAGACTCACCTCAAGAAAATCTCGAAATCAGTATTCTTAGTTACAACTCGGCCTTGTCTTGAGGTACTTGAGGTGAGAAAATACGTCTATTGATATCAACTGGAAATTTTTTGCAAGCAGGAATATCGTGTTCTTTGAATGAGTTTGAGTGGAGTTGTATATAAAAGTGTAATAAATAAACATAAAAAAATCAAAACAGTCATGAGGACTGCCGACGGAAGTGAAAACTTAAAACAATAAACAAACAGTTGTTATATTTGGATATCCAAATTAATTGTTTGTTCTTAAATTGAAACTTGTAAATGAAAACTGTTTAGAGCGCAATAAGTTATACTAATATGACCAGATAGAGTGTGCACGGTAACATGTCACGTGACCATGTAGATGACGACTTACATGAGTTTACTCCCTATCCAAACCTCCCTATAGAAATGTTCACTCCAAAAAATGGGCTTACTGAGTTGTAAGTTCTCCCAACGCTCCTCCCAGCGGCGCAGCAGAGCGTTGCGCTGGTTGGTGAGCTGCAGCAGCTTCTCCTTGATGTCGGCGGAGGCGTAGTGCTGCCGCGCCAGCAGCTCACGCCCGAGCGATATGCACGCGGAGAAGTTGTCCTCGCGAGTGTCTATCTCCGCCTTCAGTGACTGATGGTTGTTCATCAACAGTTCCACTCCGCTCACGTCTCTGAAGTTAACATACCGTTCACTGTTATAAAACAGCAATTGCATACAAAACATTAAATCAATGTCTATATATTTGAAAACGAAATGTCACTGACTCATCACGTTATCTCCAAAACAATGAGATCTATTGAATAGCCATTTGATATGAATATTCTTTTTACGATGTAGAAACCTATTGATAACGGATTTAATGATCACACGCGATTAACGGGACAAACGTAAACAATGTCGGGAGCACCCCTTATTAAGGTATAATCATATCCACCGAACATAATATGTATTTCTTTTTAGTATGTAAGAACGTAATATTTTTTATATATATATATATATGTATATATATATATATATATATATATATGTATATATATATATATATATATATATATATATACATATATATATATATATATTATAATATATATATATATATATAATAATATATATATATATATATATATTAAATAAAGAACACTGTACTAGGAATATTTTATCATAAAACTAATGAGTAACCTTTTTAAATTTGATTTATAAATTATTTTCTATTTGTTCACCTTTGCTAAAAAATTCACATAAAACTTACACTGGCAAACGTAATTAAATACGGTGTTATTTTGAATAGTTGAACATAATAAGTACCAACTTTCAACACTCATTTATATATTTTTAATACACGTATAAATAGTTACAATGCATAGTTCATACGAAAATTTTAACATCGACTAGTGTCTAAATTGCATTTTTTTTTACTCCATATTGAATGCAGTGAGTGTTGTATTTATGTACATATGTAGAGTGTTGTATTTATGTATGTGTGTATGTATGTGTGTATGTAGGTGAGGGTGGGTGTGATAGTGTGGTAGGTACCTGGGTTTCTCGCCGGTGTTCATCTGCCTGACAACGTCGTCCATCCATATGGTGAGGTTGCGCACTTGGTTGAGGAAGCGGTAGAGATGGTCCGCGTCCTCGAGCTTGGCCTTCCTGGCGGCGCAGGCGGCGTGCAGCGCGGCCCACGCCTCCGACACCTCCGCCTCGCGCCGCGTGATCTCCGCCGCCTTCTCGCCCGCGTACGACGCGCCCAGCCGCCCGCACTCCGCCCTTATCGACTCCACCTGGGATACAACACACACACGTAACACGCCTTCTCATACTACCTCATATCATATTACAAGCGCATTACTCCAACTCGGGCCAAGCCGAGAGGTGCATGTGGAAATATTTATAGAGTAACAGGCACCTGACACTTCGATCTCCCGCGTTGCCAAAGACAACGACACCTCTTCTAATCTCCGGTGGGATGCTACAAGTGAAATCGATGATGGTATAATAGTTCTGAACCATTGTCTCGATAACAGAATTATATAATACCCATAGGTATAAGAAACATCGAAATATACATGAAAATATATGAATATACGAAACATATGAAAATATCAATAATATCTCGTTTGATTGACGATATATCGCATATAGATATTTTCATGACTCCCCTATATATATATATATATAGATATCTCTTTATCTAAATCAGCTCAATTCCACCCACTGTTGGGTATAGGCCTACTCCTAATCACACGATCTTTTTCGGTTCTGTAGTAAAAAAAAGCCTCTTCCACTGTTGTCCGACCATGTCATCTGACCATTGAGCTGGTGGTCTGGCGTTAGGTCGTCGATCGTTTCGAGTATATCTTCGACATACCAATATATTTTTTTTTCTGTAGACAGTTATTGCCTGTAGAGAGAGGTATTCTCGAACCTGGTGGTGCAGCGTGGTGAGGTCCTGCATGAAGTTGTGGTGCTTGCGCTGCAGCGCGCCCACGCTGATGGCGTCGCGGCCGAGCTCGTCGCTGACGCCGCGCGCCTTCTCGCTGACGCGCTGCAGCGTGTCCTTGCAGTCGTGGAAGTACTTGTGCAGCTCGCGGGAAGCGGCCAGCATCTGTAATGGTACCCCATACATTATACAATTCCCCATAGAAGGCTTTCACATGAACTGAACCTACACAAACACGAAATAATACTAAAACTCCACAGTAATTTAAACAAAAAAAAACCTGTTCAAAACATCGACAGATATTTGCTGCATTATCATAAACAATTTAAGTTTATATGAATAATTTTAAGTATAAATATGAATTTATCTCCTTTATTTTGTACATGTATTTCATATTTTTGACTCATTTCTTCTCAAATTTTAAACACAACCTTGATGTTGATTTTTCCATATGTTAACACAATAAAATACTAAATAATTTTCGTATTAGTGAAAGAGTGTAAAGATGATGTGTCAATTCATAAATTATCAATTGGCTTTAAAAATGTAGATTATCCTTAATTTTACTGTAAATATTGCAATGGAAAAAAAATGTTACAAAATATTAATATTTGTAAGCATCACTGTTTATTTTTAAGTGTAAACAAATCATTGCAACTTTTGAAACGTCTACTTCTTTTACCTGCCGAAAAGATCAAGTACATATATGATATACGAATATGACACATATACACCTAATTACTAAAACCAATAGAAACAAATACAAGTGCGGACAAGATTTTACTGTTACATCTACTTGTAGTCTTTTAGCAAAGAAAAATGATTGTGTAACATTCTTCCAAACAACCTAAAAGAATGCTTCAACCAGGATGAAAATTTTATTATATTGAAAATGATAGATTTTTATATACTTGTTTAATTATAACATGTATTTATGTGTAGCGAAAATAATATTGTAAAGTTCATTCTTCACGGTGGTCGCTAATTATCTAAGTTCTTAAAAACGACTTAAAAAATAAAATCATTAAGTACTTTGCTTTACTAAACACTCAATTGGTATTGTGTATGTAGGTAAGTGTACCTGTGTCCTGGTCTCGATGAGTTCGAGCAAGTCCTGCCAGGTTTCGTTGAGGCCCTCCTTCCACTGCGCGATGGTTGCGTTGTCCGAGTGGCCCATCGCTATCATCTGGTCCGCGATGCGCTCCGCCGTGCCCACGCGCTCTGACCCCACCGCCTGCGTCTCCTTCGCGAACTCCTTGAACCTCTCCCACAGGAGCTAACATACAAAAATAAACAATTATACAACATACACCTTAGACAAATCAAATGAAAATACTTTTGCTCAATTTAAACCCTAAGAAAGCGCTTATTTTCATTAAACAACCTTCAGTTCAAAAAATGATCTAGTTATTAAGAAGAACCGATTTCGTTACATAGTAAGAAAAAATGCATGTACAATAACTTTTATCGGATGCAAAGAGAGGAGTGTTAATATCACTGTTGTTCCTGTATTGATGCAAATCCAAATCGAGATGTTTAAAAAATAGAGATACGATCGGCAGTCATACCAAAGGCAAATAAAAGTAAACATATATTCATAGCTGCTAGAGTTATATACTAGAAGACTTTAAAGGTGTGATGATCTGGAAAAAGTTGAAAATCATGTTCTAGAAATAGTTACCACAAGGAGATATAAAAATACAGTGATACTTTGGACCTACGACATCAAATGGATATACAAATAGACCTCCTGTAAATACCAGTCCTTTACATATCTAATCCATCCAAAAATATAATGTTATCTATCACATTAACCAACACCTTTTCTATGTAATACACACATAAATTGAGAATTGTATTAAATACTAAAAGCCATTTATATTAACTTTTTTATATGAGTACAAAATACAAAATATATATGCATATAAAAGACACAATATTTTGTTTGGTTCGCTCTTAGGATTGGTTTATATATCGCTAATAGAAGTTTAGTTTTACCACAAGATAAGGCTGTGAGGGTCAAAAAACAAAACAGAGTACTGATTGTGACGGTACACATGCAAAAAAACTTTTGTTTGGTTTGGCCTTAGCATTGATTTGTATTACACTTATATATGGTTACGTCTAACACAATGTGATGCTATGTGGGTGGTACTGACTGTGACGTGATCGTAGTCCTGTCCTAGCTCCTGCGAGCTGGCGACCAGCTCCCGCTCCGTGATCCACTGCTCGAGGTCGTCCACCTCGCGCGACAGCTGGAACAGCCGCAGCGCCTCGTCCAGCTTGGCGCGCCGCTCCCCGGCCAGGTCCTTCAGCCCGGCGTACAGCTTGTCCACTTGCGACTGCTTCACAGATATCTGCTCGCTGCACGCCACAAACAACATCATTTCTATTATTTCATGCTATATTCTCAATAAAAACATATAGTGTATGTAAAATTTAGTACTGATATTTCATTGAAGTTATGTAATATTTTTGGGTATAATTATGTTCAGTGTAAAATAACTGTTTATTATATATATTTAATTTAAACAATTTAAGTGCCGTCAAAAGCTGCACAATATCTACTTTCATATTATGCGCTTCTGAGCTTTATAAAACGTTGTACTGATTAATTTCAATTTCTTTATATACTTCGCTCGTCTTTATGACTTATGTCGCATTTGCTCCTTATTCTAAGATATTAAGTGATGTGTCAATTTACAACATACTTCTTTTTTTATTTTCTGTGCCAAATAGCTAATAGGAGTTATTATTTTCAGTCAGGGATGTTAGTTTGCATTAAAAATATAGAAGTAAAATCAGTACTATGACATTACACATAATCGAAACCAAAGAAGTTTTACTTCAAAAATTATAAACAATTTAAACGTAGATGTAATTAAATTAAACTATATTAGTGAAACCTAGACTATATCCCACTTTGCGCCTACAACACTTACGCTCACTACCACAGATTCTTGTTTTACTTGCTTATATACCATTGCAATCATTAACTCAAATGGGTGCACCTTTACAGGTGGGTAGTTGGGCTTGACGTGAGTGTCTATAATGACGCCATAAGAATTGTTATTGTGATGAATACTACGACCGGGATCTTAATGTAGAAGAGCTGAAGGTAAGTTTTAAGCGTTGTGAACGTTAAGTGGACCATACTCTTTTTCACCTACAAAATGAGCTTGAGCTTTCGGTGAAGGAAAACATCACGATGAGACGATAGCATGATGGTAGGGCTTCTTCTTCAAGTAAAAATCTGTCGACAAGCAATATAGGTGTGTTCCGGTAGTTGCACTGCCGTCACTTGACATCACTTGAGAGAGTAGTCATAACGCTAATCCTTTGGAACATCAAGGTTAAAACCCAAAGTGGAGTAATTGCAACGTTAAATGTATCAGTTGTGAATAGTGACCTGAGCGGATGTTCTTCGCTGGTGAGCTGGCGCACGGTCTCGCCGAGCTGACGGATGGTCTGCGCGTAGTCGTCGACCGCCTGCTCCAGTATCTCGTGCTTCTTCATGAGGTTCTGCGCGGAGATCTCGTCCTTGCCGCGGTCCTCCACCATCATGTACAGCTCCTGCTCGCTCATCCACGCCTCCGCCTCGTTCGCGTCGAACAGGTACTGCTGCGCCTTCTCCCATTGGGACAGGTTATTCTTGCGTTGTTCGATGGCATCTGTATTTACAACATTGCATATAATACACTTCTCGCCAAAAACAAAATTTCGATTAAAAATTCAATTTCTCTAGAGCAAAGGTGGGCAACTTTAAAAAAAAAATTTGCAGCTAAATAAACAGCATATTTGACGCATTCACTGGCTTAGCTCGAAATATTTGTTTCATGTCCGCAGGCCAAAATTAAATTATTAAAAAAAACAGTAAAAATATTTTGTTTTGTCTAAAGATTCCTTTGAAACGGTAGCTTGTAAAAAATATGAGTTTTTATTTTTGTTTCATTATTTTTTTCGAAAAGTAAAGAACAAAGTAAGCAATAACTGAAACCTATTGATGCTTATAGCCAGGAGTATTACTAGCGTAATGCTAAACTTAAACATGCCTTAACCCAGAGGAGAGACAACCCTACTCACTACAAGAACACAAGGTTAGTGGGCTGCTATGTTTTATAGTATACAGGGTTTGACTAGTAACGACAAGCCAAGTAGAAATCAGTTTGCTTTAGGAAAGAAAAATCTTGCTTATTAAAAAATGTAACAAGTTAGAATACATCGAAATGATGTATTTTTTTTAAATACCTGATTATAAATGTAAAACTCACCTTTAAGTTCTCGCCACCTCGCCGTAAGTTCCTCAATAAGCTGCTTGAATTCGGGTGTCGCTTCATGTCCCTCGTCAATTAGCTTTTGTCCATTAGAGATAACGGTCAGAATCCTCGGCTCGTGGTTATCAGTCTCGGTTTTCAGCGACTGATTCTTCTTCTGCAGCATTTGTACATTGAACAGTGAGTTACCATAGTCGGTGCTCGTAGCTAACGGCATCTTCTCGTGTATCCACAGCTTCTCGTCCTCGACGTCGCGACGGAATTGGAACGCTTCCTTCTTCTTGGCCAAATGATGTTGGCGTTCCAACAATGGTGCCTTGAGCTGTTCGAACCTTTGCTCAACTGTTCGTTTCTTTTCCTTGATCTCCTCCATCTTGTCCGGTACCGTCTTTTGGAGATACTCGGCCTGGGTCTCCAACTCCGTCACTTGTTTTGCTTTGACTGCCATTTGGGTTTCGATCATCTGCTGCTTCTGCATCAATATATTGACCGATGCAAGGTCAGTGCCAGTGTCGGTGTTTTCGATTTGTTTCTCAAGCTCGTTCATCCACGAGTCGATGTCATCGCACGTCTGATGCAGAAGCACCTCCCTGTTAGCGTCGAAGAGTCGCTCGCCTTTGTCTTTCGTCGTAGTTTGAAGGTTCTCAAATTGATCTTGGAGTTCGTGCATTTTGGGTGAAATCACCTCGACGAATTCTGGTTTCTGCTTCATGAGCTCCTGAGCGGCGTTCTGTACGGCGAATAAGCGTTCCTTATTGGCAGCGATTTCGGCTTCGAATGCTTGATGGCGGGTCCATTTGGAATGAATAGTCTTGGCCGATCGGTACGTGTCGTCTTGAGCGGTAACATTCTTCTCTTGCACCCATTCCCCGAGTTCGTCGCAGTCCTGAAGGAACTGGTGTAGTTGTAATTGATCTTGGAGTTTCTCCATCTGTTGGACGGCTTTGTCTCTGTTCGCATTACGCCTGGCTTCGATGTTTTCAGCTTTTCGTTGTATCTTATCGGCATCGAAATGTCTCTCTTCGACCAGACGGTTTGCGAACTGGACGACAGAGTTGATCTTGTCGTCGTTTGCTTCCATCGTCGTCAGGAAAGCTTCGTGTTCCTTGATCATGTTTTCAGCTTGTTCTAGGTTGGTGGGTGGCTCTGTCTTCGCTAACCTACAAAAAAGAAGACTTGTTTTGACTTACTTTAATTAGCACATGAAATAATATCCAAGAAAATACATCCCATAAGAGGTTATGATTAAAATAATGTCATCATCATTGAATTACATAATATGTGTAATTAATTCAAACCTGTGCTCCTGATGGGAGAGCAGTACTTCAGCCTGGCGTGCATCACGCTGCAGCAGCTGTAGCTCCAGACTCTGGGTAAGAAGCTGCTGCCGGTTCTCCCACATTTGCTGGAGTTCAGCCCAGCCCTCGCGTAGAGCCTTCAGGCGTTCGCGCAGGAACATATATTGTGGATCGTCCTGGGTCGAGGGTTCCTGATACATACCATACCATGTTAACGATTTTACTTAATGTTATCAGTGTAATACTATACACAATTCGAGAAAAAAAGTAATAGTTACTGGAAACACAAACAGTAATTACTCTTCAGAAATCAAAATAATGTTTAAGTAAGGTATTAAGTAGCAAAGTGTTCTAACCGCAGTTATCTTTTCTCCATATTCCATCATCTTCGCATATTCGTCCTTGTAGTTGTCGATCTCTTCCTTGATAGTCTGGTGCTGGGATAGAAGTTTCTCTGCCTCCGGTAAGCTCGATGGTGTATCTGTAAATTACTTTCATTTTATTTATAATGCTCCGGTAATATTTTTTATAATTAATAAAATATGCTATCAATTCATAAAATAATAATGGCACGTTAAATCTAAATAGTTTCCTTTTATATGGAATACATTTATTTTTTTTACTTACCCTCAGATGCGACATCGGTCTGTGTCTTGGTGAGCCAGGCCTGGAAGTGATCAACGGAACGCAAGAAACGATGTAAATCACCGGCCTCTTCCAATTTTGCGTCGCGCTCTTTGAGCTAGAAACAAGAATAATCATTCTTAAAGATCTGCTTATATTTTTATTTATACTACTAGGTTATACATATTTGCTAGATTCATTTAGAATGTAAAAGATATATTAATAGTAATATATTAATAAATTTCATAGTAAGATGGTGTGTATGTGTGTGGATATGTGTGTGGACATGTGTGTGCGTGGGGGGGGAGTATATCCTCACCATCTGCGTGAGTTGGTCCCAGTTGTCGTTGATCTGGTGCACGCGGTCGCGGATGAGCTGCGCCTCCTCGGGGTGCTCGTCCTCGATGGCGCTGGCCTCGCTCTCCAGCGAGGAGATGCGCGCCTGTATGGCGGCGAGGTCGCGCTCCATGCCCGACAGCCGCCGCTGTAGCGTCATCACGCCTAAACACACACCATACGTTACCGGACCATGTCATACAAGAACTCGAATGGTTTATCATTCGAGATCAGTCAATTTATATCCTACTGGCAAAAATTCTAAAATCCAGCATGACAGCAACACCTAGGATTTTAACAGATGGGGCAACCGAAAAAAAAAAACCGTGTATGTACAACACAAATACATGATATAGAGCATGAAGTTGCATGAAACAATTTCGTAAATACAAAATAACTCAACAGTTAACTAAAATGATCGCAAATATAGTTAATATTGTTCACCCACAACAAATTTTCATACAATAACCATCTAACTTCTAAATACAATATTTTTAAAGACTTATTATACATAATTCAAATTATTAAGTATGTTTATCGGGTACCAAAACTAATCTAGTATTCATATAGGTAAAGAAAATCGATTAAATATTCTTAAGACATTCATAAACAGATCCTAATTAAATATTCCAGTGTTTTGTTCACTTCTCAAACTTTGGCACAGTAGATGACCTGTTTATTTTAGCATTCATTCTATGTCCTTATAAGATAATGTCTAACTTGTAGAAACATATACATATGATTATCATGTATTAGTATGTTATTCTTATGTATGATAAAATTATCTTCTTTTTTATAAAATTATTACTGCATTTTTCTTTGCAGTGAATAATTGACTACTTCCTAAAAGAATTTTAAGAATGAAGGCAAAGAGATAGAAGAGCTGAAGACCAAAAACTTATGCGTCGACTTTGGTAGGAAATTTATGTAAAATATGAATTTTGAGATCTTATTTGGCAGGGACGAAAGCGACAGAAAATAGATGTTAACAGTAAAAATGAAAAATGTTGTTGCTTGTTCATACCGTTGAGGTCCATCTCGAGGTTGTCGGTCTGTTGCAGGATTCTCTTCTTGTCTTCGATCCATGAGACAGTCTCGCGGCATTCGATGTGGAACGTCTGGACGCCTTGAGCTGACTTCAGCTCATCCTTCTTCGCTTCAGCCTGCAGTTACAATAAAACTTTACTAAGTGGCGTATGTTATGTGACAATTTAGAGAACTTATAAACCCAAAATTTTAAACATATTTTTAGAACAAGTGATACAAACTTATATATTGTCTATAATATTCTTAAATAATCAAACTACCTATATACTTATGATATCACATGATGTAAAGAAGACACTTAGACTCAAAAAACCTATATAAGACAAAGACCATTAAAATAATGTTTATAATTTATTTTTTACAACACAAAACAGAAGAGATTTGTGATATGCACATAATAGCCCAAGTACACTGAGTGACAATATGATTTTTTTTTAATTTGACATATAAAATGTAAGCCGTGTAAAGTGACAGTTAATGGACTGCAAATTTTATGGGGGTTTTGGAAGTCAAGTAGTTTCAGCGATTTAGTGAGTTTATCATTAAATTGACTGGAGTTAAATGAAGTTTGCACTAATTTATAGATTTATTGATTACTAATTTAGATCTTCAATATTGTACTCAATAGTAAATAATAAGTTCTAATAAAAAAACATTGTGTGATTTTATGAAACCACAATGCAAGTGAAACTTTTTTTCAATGTTAGACTAGATATCCACTATAGGGTCAGCTGATGCAAGCCATGGGCGCCGCCATATCGGCCTTTGGCTGCTCTGTCGAGCGCTGCACACTTTACCTCAATTCCGCGGTCGGCTGTACCGCGACATACAAAAGATGGCAAGTTTCATTTTAAAGAAGAAATCAATGACAAGAAGGATCAATCAGAAGCTCGATGTGGATTTTTACAGCATAGAATAGGAGTAACACATAGAAAAAACTTATATTTGCATAACAGTCTACATTATTAAGTCCAAGAATGTACAAGGGTTTAATGTGTGAGTACAATGCGTGATACTCCTCTCAGTCCCCTCGGGATGGGAGGGGATGGATAAATACATTTCCCCGTGTTTAAATAAAACGGACATGGTACCTTATCCCTGAGCGTGGTCCAGGCGTGGTTGAGCGCGGCCTGGCGGTCCTGTATGCGTGGAGCCTGCGGATGGTCCACGTGGATGAGTTGCCGAGCGAGCTGGTTCACGACGGCCACACGCGACGCGTTCGCGTTCATCTCCTTGTCGAAACCGTCGTATCTGAACACCATACCACACATTCCTCATATTTGTCATATATACTTACTCTTTGCGCAACTATACAACTAAAAATACTATATATACATTTCAATGAAAAAATATATGAATTGCCTAATTAAATAGTATTACTGTCGTGTTTTGTCACTAAATTTGCTATAGAATCAGTGATATGTACAGAGTCACACAAAAGATCTCTTGAATTGTAATGTTTATAAAAGGCTCGAAAAAAAAGGATGGCTCTATGATTTTTTTTTATTAATTTTTAATACATACATAGATAAGTATTTATTAATTAGATACAGCAATAGTGTTATAAATCATGAACAAATGTAAAACTATAGAAATAGACCCAAACAATATTTCTTTTTTATATATTTTTATATAGTTCCGTCATAAGTTAACCATGTCCTCTCAGTGATAAGTTTTGAAGAAAAGTGTTTATATAACATTCAAGTATTTTAGAATAACTATATATTCAAATAAAACTATTGTAAAAATCTATAACGAAACAATGTCAGGTAGTGAGATAAATCTTTCGAAGACGATGTCGAGGAAAGAGTATACTGAAGTAGGTAACAAAGTACATTATTAGATAGTTAATAGACATGTGCTAAACATTACACTGAAAATAAAGTCCAGATGATATCATAACGCCGCAAAGTACATATGGACTTTTAACATCAGCCATCTACTTTTAACTTCAACCGTCGCCCGAAACATCGACTAAGTGCAAGATCAAATATGAATAGTTATAAGATTACCCTTGTGCTTACTGCATAAGATCTATTTTTATTTATTAGACATAGAGATGCACCACGGCTGACATTACAATAATATCAACCGCGTTGCATACCCATGTTTACTGGTTAGTATGTAGATTAGGCTAGCCCTACAAAAATATTATTCCTATTTAGAAGTAGCTTGAAAGGATATTAACTAACTTATCTTAGTAATTTTGAAAAATTTGGACCGACTTTTAATATTAAAATTTCGATTTGACATTTTTCGGATCTTTATCATTTTTCTTGTAGAACAAAATGGAATAATGAGAACACAATGTAAGAAATCGATTTTTGACGATTTTAGCCTTTTTTTAATTTGAGTGACCCTTAAAAAAAATTTTTGCACTGTCGTTTGAAAACATTGTAAACATATATTTTTGGTACGAGACTCGGAAAAACAAAAAAAACCTTTTTTTTTGGCCCACCCTAATGTAGATGACAAGTGGGAGTAATACACACCGGTGCTTCATGATCTCGACGTCGTCGATGTCCTTGGGCGGCAGCATCGTGTCGAGCATCCGGTCCTTCTCCGCGATCCACTGGTCCGCCGCGTCCGCCTCCGCCAGCAGCTTGAACAGCGAGAGCGCGTCCAGCAGACGCTGCTTGCGGAGCCGCGCCAGCTCCGCCAGCTCGCCGTGCCGCGCGTCCACGCTGCCGAGCCGTTCGCGCACCTCCGTGCTGCTCGCGTCCTCCGGGCTCAGCTCCGTGGCCTGCAAACCGAACGAACTCGCTTATCAACCAACTACAATACCTAGTTGTTCGACTGCCAGGACGACTGATAACAACGAATTCTCACAAAACCGCTGCGTAAGCGTTTCGATTCCCCCTAGTGCGCTCGTATAACTCGTAGGAACGATTAGAGTATAGTATTCGTATAAATCATGGTGAAATAAATAAGGAAGTCGCGCTAAAGATCCCACTCTGTTCACACGATCCATTAAATTGCAATTGTAGTAATATTTAATAATAGTAATAATTAAACCTTGTCATTTAAGTTTTTTTATTACAAAGATCGCTCCGTAAACTTGACTACCTAGTTATTGAAATAATCTTTTTTTTTATATTTAAGGTCTGCGAAATTGGGTTCAACCTAATAATAGTGCGGAATAACATGTATAACAACAAACAACGTGAAATTGTACCCTTCTAGCGAAGACACAACTTAAATTTGAATATACATGCTGTGGAGTGTAGAGACAAGAAGCACCATCTCTATTTATGAAAGTGTTTGTAAAAAGGCGTCCCGTAGGGACGGCGCTGCAGTAGTCTAGGATATATTTTAAAGATAGCGCTAAAATTAATAACAGTTAGAGAAATAAAAAAAGGACCGACTAATTTTCGTTTGATACAATATGTATTTATTTTAACTTGTTAAATATGTATTTGTTGAAAGAAGTCCAAGTCTTATGGGATTTGATAAATAAGGTGTAAATGTAAAATAAATCAACAATAGGGTTAAATATATATTCAACGATTATATACTATCAAATTCAGCAAACTTCACTTTGTATACCACAGCTGTATTATGGAGCTATGTTCATATCGTAGTTCATAGGACGCCAGCGCTATTCTGATAAGGACTAGAATCTCTATTGTTAGTATACAGCTGGACACATTTTCAACTTTTCGCCCATATGAGATGGTGCTCCTTTTCTCTACTCACAATAATTTACAACCTATCAAAATAAACTTCTGTAACTACGTGAAAAAGTAGAAAGAGACGAACTCCTTAGCTATCAATAGATTCATTGTGCAGATGAGGGTCCACCATTTGATAGAGAGGAAAACTCTAAGCAGTTTCCGAGACTTGTAAAACATTTGTTTATCAATGAAATTTTATTCAATTAATTAACGTTAGTCAATTCGCAAGTTTTTGTAAGTTTGCAAGTTTTTTTTATTTTGTTACAAACATTGTTAATCATATTTATACCTGTTGTTTAAGTTGCTGAATGACATTAGCATAGTTCTTAAGTTCATCGGTGACATCTTTGTGTTTCTTGAGCAAGCTCTGCACTTGAGCCTCGTCAACACCGGTATCTTCTGATGACACCAATCTAAACAGAAATGAGATAGAACATTTGTAACATAGTATTATCTATAAAGTGACCAGTCTGTATTGTGACATAATATGTTCTTCTTAGGTTATTTATTTATTTACTTGATATTTGGTATTCAAAATCCAAAACGCGTATTTGTCTCACATGAAATTGTTACATTTGTCTATATAAAAGTAACAGCAACATTTTCTTTATAAAAGAACTATGTTAATCTTCTTTTACCTACCTTCTTTAACCCTTATCCCACCTAGGTAGGGTCGGCATAACTGGATTTCTTCTACCACTCTACTCTATCAGACGACATCGCAATATTCACTCTTTTTACACACCTCATTCTCACACAGTCCATCCTTATCTTTTTCGGTTAATAAATATACTTGTTATTATAATATTAAAATTTGCAGGTTGGCATGACAGTGGCAACTGGTTATGGATTGTCGTTCTCTCGATGGTTGCTGCTGTTTTTGGACTGTAGTGTACTTAAAATCAGGTACAGTTCAGTAACATTACCGAGCTACCATAAAAAAAAAATGCCTGATCACATGTAATATATCACTAGACAAAAACATATAGTGTATTTTACCTGAGTGTATCAAGCATCCAGTTGTCAATATCATCGGCATCAGCGAACAGTTGGTGGTAGCGTACGGCTGCGTCCAGCCGGTTCTTACGTAACGACACCAGGTCGAGCAGCTGGTTCCACTGCGACAAGATGTCACGGAGACGGTCCTGTTGTACCAAAATAAAAATAAACGTTTAAAAAACACGCATAATTATAAATTAGAAAAGTTTGTTTGAACGAGCTAATCTTAGAAACTACCAGTAGGTTTTTTTTTGTATTTATGGTAATAGTACAATCATTGAGGAACGGTTTAAGCTACTTAACATCACCCTAACAAAGCTGTAAAGCTGTATTGAAAACAGTTACAAAAATAGCAAAAATGGGCAAAATTGATGAAATAATTTTTAGTTCCACGATAGCGAAGTCGCGGACACAGCTAGTGAATCATATAAATACCAGTGGTTGTAAATTCAATCATTTGAAGTAAATAAGTTAAAAAAATACTTATCTCCGCATATTCAACTGTTTTAATTACTGAACTCAAAACTAATTTAAATTATTAGAGAAATGATGTAGGCAGTATGTGATATTACAATGTCTACTATAATAATTTGTTGCTTTTTACTTCGGAAGGTATAGAATGAAAGAGGAGTTTTTGTAGTGAATTTACGTAAAAAACAAGTTATATATGATAAATCCGACTAACTTTTTTTTTATAGTTAAGTTTTAGCGTTATGGCCATAATCTCACATAATCTAAAGTGACGATACGGCCCATGTTGGTAGAGACGTTAAACCTGTGGAGGAACTGACTCTCAAATGCAGCTGCCGGAACACACCTTTTGGTATTAAGCAGTACATTTTCAATTTGAGGGTGGTGGCTAGCCAGGCGAGCATTAGAAATAGGCCTACCACCATGCCACTACACTGGTGTGTCGCAATTCAGTATCAGTCAAGATCAATCCAGGTCTTACAAGCCAGTGGAAAGTGATAGATTACTGTTTTCCAGGTGTAGTCATTGGTTTTAAAATGTATCATACTTAATATAGAATAAGGCAGATTTGGCAATTTGAAGTGGTCTCACTGTATAATTCTCACATTGCTGATTTTGGAAGGACAATATTTATCACATGGTTTTTGATATACCTGTATCCTATCAGCTCCGAAGTGTCCTTGAGAGATGAGCTCATCACCTACTGCAGCAACTGACATGAGCTGAACTTCATGAGCCAGGACGTCCGCCTCGAGAGCCTTATGCTTAGATATCAGCAGGTACACTGAACAAGAAAAGATATTATCACATTTCATATATTTATAAATCTAAAGATGTAAAGTATGTATGTTTGTAGCAGGTATTTTTTTAAAATTGAATTAGATTATAATATTTAATTCACAACCTAGAAGCTACATTATACTATACTAGTAGTTGATTTCAAATTTTTTATTCGATTTTATATTGTAACTATTAAAGCGATTAAAATCGTAAATGGTGGCTATGATAAATATAAAATAAAAAGTAAGATGTTTACGAAGTAGATTTCATTTTGTAATATAAGATCTACTTCTAGAAACTGGCAACTAGAATAAACTGTTTACTTTTATAATAGACACGAGAACTAGTATCATAATTCATAAAACGTATTTTAATAGATGTGGTGAAAATTAGACACAATAAGTTATAAATGTCCAGCATACATCTTCAACAAAATTAAATGAAAGAGTCCACATAATAATTAATAATAATGTTTCTGAAATCATACCAAAATTAGAAATCGTTGATCATTTAATAAACACTATTATCATGATTTTTCGAAGTTACTTTTGCAATACGTAATAAAGTTAATAAATTTTTTGACGTAACCCACCAGTGGTAAGGTCATGACCGATATCGTCAACTGAGACTATTTGTTCTTTCTCCTTAATCCAGTTCTCCTCGTCGGCCATGTCCCAGTAGAATTGCCACAACTTGCGACTGTCTTCAAGACGTTTCCTATAAACATAATTGCTGAGTTTAAGTATACATGTCTTTAAGATATTATTAATGTCCGACTGAAGGTTCGGTTCAGCTGGTTTAGGCTAAAAAAAATTGATTCAGTTTCGACCAAAAACCAGCTAAATTTTCGTTCGAGCTGAAACTCAGTGTTCATGTATTATTACACATAGTTCGAGTGAGTACGCGACTAGTGTGTTATTAGTTTTCTCTTAGCGAGTTTAGGTAATTTTCGGTTTCGGCTGAAAATCCTATTTCGGTCGGACACTGGATTATTATACATGTACTTCAAAGATACTTTTTTAACAAGCAGCTTTTTATCACTACCTACATTTTTATATAAAAATAAATTTAATAATAATAAGTATGAATAATATTCCTCGTCAACAGGTCAACAGTTTTGATTTATTAACTTTAAAAATTGTTCTCTGAGAGATCAGCTAATCACAGATCACGTTTTACCTGATTTCTTGACATTTTCAGTTAATGATAATAAAAAAAATAACCTGCGTTCGACGGCAAGATGCACCAGCTCCGCGTACGCGTTCTCGAGCTGGTGGATGCGGTCCACTGTGACCGCAGGGTCGCACGGCCTGTACCCGCCTTCCTCCTGCTCCAGGAACCGCTGTGACTGGCCCACTACCACCTGTTCAAGACAATATAAATCACATTCGAAGCAATGATAGCTCAGTTGGTAGTGTGTACGAACGCCACATCAAAGGACGTGAGTTCAAATCCCTGCAATGAGCTTGAGGCGTTTGGTGAAGGAATACATCGTGATGAAACCATAGCATAGTAGTAGGGAATTTTCTAATACCCTCCTGGCTAGTTTCCCCTCTTAAGTTGAAAATCTGCCGCCAAATAGCTATAGATATGTTCTGGCAGTTGCACTTGAGAGCCAGTCCCTCCACTAGGTTTAGCGTGTCCACCATCTTGGCCCACATCGTCACTTAACTTCCGGTGAGATTATAACCATAATGCTAAAACCTCTAAGCTATATAAAACACATTGCACTTTAATAAACTGATAGATAACCACTGGATCGATGCAGATATCGTTGGAGTATTCCTGGACAGAAGGACCAGTCTTCACTTCCACTTGACAGAAACAAACACCAAGCTCTACATTTAGGAAGTTCTAATACTTTCAGTTTTTATGATATCAGAATAAATACAAGCTGTAATTGACTTTTCTTATTTACCAAGTGTCTAATAAGGATATTTGCATTTCTTTTACAGGAGTATGGCAAGTGCTTTGTGCAAAATTATAAAGACAGTAGAACAAAAAATAGTGGCATTCACCCTGAGATCAGAAAGCCATTGTCAATCTTCACTATTATGCAAGCTTTCATTTATTAATAAATTAGTCATTTTATAATCATTTTTAATAAATATATATATATATATATATATATAATACTATCTTTTCAAAAGCAAGTAAATAAAAAAATAAAAAAAAAAATTTACATCCTGACTAAAACTCTGTATATATAAACAGGCAAATACAGAACATTTTTATACCTCTAGCGCCTGAATTTTTCTGAAAGTTGAACACTGTTTCATAAGAATTTTATCAAACCTTCAATAATAATTATTGCCGAATTTGGGCTACAGATTGTACACTAGTTTTAATTGATAGTGTGAAACCTTTGTACCTTGACTCTCTCTCCGAGGACATTGATGTCAGCCTCGACGAGCGCGTGTTTCTGCAGCAAGTCCTCGACGCCCATCAGGTGCTTGCCGTAGTCGTCCGTCAGCAGGCGCATCTTGATCTCTTCCATCGAATCCAAGATGTACAGCATTTCCTATATATAGAAATACTCAATTAATATTTATCTATATTAATATTATAAAGTTTGAATGCGCTAATGATAGGAACTACCAGTCCGATTTCAAAAAATGTGTTTGTAATTAATAGAGCAATCATTGAGAAAAGCTTTAGGTTATTTAACGTCACGCTACCACCAATAGGAGCAGAGTTGTATCGAAAATAATTATAAAAACAGGCAAAAATTATTAAACATTTTTACTTCCACGTAAACAATGTCGCAGGCAGAGATAGTGTTATAATAAAAAGTACAATATTACTGCAGTTATGATGCGCACAACATTGTACTATCGATAGTAAGATTGTCGATCGAGAGATTGTAGTATCGATGAATATAAATATTACCACATATATAACCAGCACACCTTCTCAAATACTAATTAAAAACGTTATTAATTTTGTTCACATAAATACTTTTAATATATTATACAAATATTTCTGCAAGTAATTATCTCGTCTCCCTATGAAATAATCAAGTAATTTGTGATGGTCAGAGTAATCTAAACGGAATTGTCAGGTTAATTTGAAATATGTTGATCCTTCTTATACTAATGAGGTTGAGAAATTAATATGATGGTGTGTTATAATGGTATCTAGAGAGTGTATACTGACCTGGAAGTTCTGTTGCAAGTGCAAGGACAGTTCGAGTCTCGCGCGACGCGCTCGCAGCAGTTCCAGTAGATACGCCCACAGTCTGAGTACATTGTCGCGGCGGGCGCACACGCGCTCTATGTCGTGGTATCTGTAATATACATAAATATGTTAAATATATATTTAAAATATTTCATAAATAATTATAATATGTTCATTATCGTATAATTTTAGTAAAACCATGTTATTTGAAGCATTAGTAGTTTCCGACTCAATAGACTGTTATACATATAAGAGGATCTTTAAAAAAAAACAATAGATAGTTTGTCAGGCATTGAAAATCGAAAAAACATATTAAAAAATATATATTTAGTAGACAGTTTTAAAATTTTAATATATAAGAAATGTATTAAAATATGTATTTACTGCCAGAATTTTTTTCTATTTAGTTTCAAATAATGGCAAAGTTATGTCATTATGTTGAAAAATTAACAAGAAAGCTTAACGTACTTCTCTGCTTGCAGTTCGGAGCAGACCGCGACGACAGCCTGCACGCGCTCCTCGTAGGCGAAGATGTCGGTCTCGATGGCCTCGTGCTTCTTGGCGGCCGCCTCCACCGCGGCCAGGTCGAACCCGAAGTTGTCCTGGCTCACCAGCCGCTGGTTCTCCGACAGCCACGTCTCGCGCATCTGCGCCTTGCGGTTAAATCTGTAATGCAAATATTCCGTCTGTTACCATATCAAACAAAATAAATATATCTAATAACTAGAAACCCGACTTGGCTTCGCACGGGTAGTAGAGCGTATTGTTTTGTTATACCTCAAAATTAATTAGGCAGCGTTTCCGATAGTTCGAAGCTGCCCTCGGGCATCTTGACTTTTACCGACATTTTCCACATTAATCGGCATACTTCCACTAATTTACAGAAAACCTTAATAAAGTATACATTTAAACCTTCCTCATGAATCACTGTTAATAAGTAGTTTTTGAGTCTATCGCGGACAGACAGAGAAATGCGGCATGAGATTTTGTTTTATAATGTGTATTGATATTCTTTCTGAAGAATGACTGTTAGACAAAACATAGCTTAAACCGGTGGTACGATTTGAAGTATACAATTTCTTGTATATGGTAACAAGAAGAAAATGTCAGTCTCCTTATGTAAAAGTTTACCCTTTAACTTCATTCTATAGTAATATTTGGATAATTTTACATTTTACGCGACTACGACACTGATAATTGCTTTATTACTGAAAGGCAGTCGATATATAAAGAGATTTTATCAAGCAATACTATTTTCTTGCAACCTAGTTCGCATGGAAGTAAAATTTAATTTTCTAGCCCCGACAGCTGACAGCTACCAAACTTCACAAGATTGCCCGTTAGTTTAATCCGACAATGGCTTGAAAATTTTGTCAAAATCGGTCCAGCCGTTTTGAAGTCTAGTTTGTTTGTTTGAATGCGTTCATCATAGATACTACCAGTCGGAATTTAAAAATTCTTATTCTGTATTTTATAGAGTAATCATTAAGGAATGCTTAAGTCTATTAGAAGCAAAGCTGAGAAAATAGAAAAACGGGCAAAAATGATTAGATAATTTTTAATTATCAGACAGATTTTTAATTAACGGGCAGAGTATAGATAGTGATAGTGCTGAGATAACGGAACCTGGCAGCGAGCTGTTCGAGTTTTTCCTGTCGTATGAGCTCCTCTCGCAGAGCCAGCTCGCGCTCGTGCTCCGCCTTCTCGAGGCGCTCCCAGGCGCGGTTGATGTCGTGGATCATGCGGCCCTCGCGCGGCGTGTACGGCTTCTGGTTCGCGGCGCGCATGCGCGACTGCAGCGTGAACAGCACCACTTCCAGGTTGCCCTTCTCCACGAACCTAACAAGTTACACATACACATAAACACTCATAATACCTATTACTGTATCAATCGAATAAATGACGGCTCAATTGACGCATGTTACTGCGCTGGTAGACATGAATTTGAGTTTTCGGGGAAGAAAAATATCGTAATGAAACCATCGCATAGTTAGACATTTTGCCAATGCCCACCTGCTTAGTTATCACGCTCAAGTTGAAAATCTACTGCCTAATACCTATAGGTGTGTTCCAGTAGTTGCAATTAAGAGCCAGTCCCTCGAGTAGGCTTAAACTGTTCACCATCTTGGGCCAGATAGTCACTTAACATCAGGTGAGGCTGTCACCATAACCCTAGACTTTGACTTAAAAAAAGAAACTCATATATATGAATGCCGCACCGGTAGAGGTTATAAATATCGTTATGAAACAATAGCACGGTGGTAGGACATTTTCAAATTCTCATCACTAGCTACTACTCTCAAATTCAAAATCTATCACCAAATATCTATGTGTTACGATAATAATATGATAGTTCTGACTTTCATAAACGCCTTCTCCAGACCTAAATAGAATAAAGATTTCCGATTTGATTTGATTTAGTAGTTGCATTTGACAGTAAGTCACTAGTGCTCTAGGCTTAGCGTGTTATCATTAACTTGAGCCACATTGTCACTTAGCAAAGGTGAGATTGTAATTAAATGCCAGACCTATATAATCTAGCTGAATGTAAAAGATCGATAATACAAAAGGATAATCTGTTTCTAATCTATGTTTCTAAAAATCTATGTTTTTTTTTTTTTGAAGTGAAACTTCTTTAGGCGCATGAGGGTAAAATTTTTACAGATGAAACGTCACGCCGGTATGCAACGGAAGTGTCGGAAAAGAGAGAGAGAGTGATCGAGACCGATTGAGAGAGAGTAAGACAGGGAAATTTAAATTAAAGTTAAAAATTAAATTATTAATTTAAAGTTAATTTAAACTTTTAGATTTGTATAAATATAAACAAGATTTATAAATTAGTTCGCCAAAGAAGTTTCACTTCTGACATGTGTACTTTGTACGCACGCATGTTTTTTTGTAGTGTGGGAGAAAATACACTTCAATTAAGTGCCGAGCAGGAACGGGAAAGGTATGAGGGACCGATTGCGAGTGCATTACCAGAAATACCCATTAAACGACCCCGCAGCGACCCATTTGACTCCCTACAGCCATACATCAATGACAGCATTCGCAATGATTCCAACTCTTAAGAAAAAACAAACCCGTAGCGAGAACTGTCTCGCAGTTATTTTAAAAACATACAATAAACAAACTCTCAATCCTTAAAACCCAAACTCAGAACAAATATTGTGGTTCACACAAACAGTCACTCTGTGTAGTATTCGAATCCTCCACATTTATCGCGGTTACAGATACGAGGAAACTGTATAAACCGCTATACGCCCACCGTGGAAACAATCTTGCTGATAATTGTAGCCATTTTAGTTGATAAAATACATTTTACAGGTGGTTTGATTCCTGTCATACGGTGGTGTAAAAGTAACTTTTTTTTTTCAACACAGTATAATATCGGCACTATGCGTGACGGCGGTTACGGTAAATCTAAAACTAACAGTCACCATTGGAGATCGAAAATTACTTACGGTTTAGATGTACAGAAAGAACACTACAGTTCCAAAGTATGACGATAAAGATTTTTTAATTATAAATTTAGGTAAAAAAACATCCATTATATAAACATGTAATCACACAGATAAAAAGGTAATATTTAAAAACAATAAAATTTGTAACATATTAATTGTGTCAATTTTGATGTTAAACAAACTTGCTAATCTAACTAAAATCATTTTATATAGATGTATATTATATTACTTGTTGCATCACAATGACTTACTAAATTATAGATTTTATTTGAATAACTTATCATTTATCCTTATGATAACACTAACTTCCATTTAACATAGGTTTAAAAAATTCTTTCTAAGTTAAGAAACGGAGAAGAAATCATGGATAAACCTAATTATTTTTGATTTATTACTTACTTGGGAGGTTTCTCGACCGTGCGGTAGTTGGCGAATTGGATGAGCTGTTGACGAACTCCCTCCAATGAGTTAGCGAATGTTCTATCACCCAGAGCTTCAATCGTACGCTCTATCCATTGCAGTAGATCGCTAAAAACAAAATATTGTACTGTCATATAAATATTTCTTATTTTCTATTCAAATATATAATTACTGCATATATATAATAAATGCCATAACTTAAGAAAAATATACTTTTATTTGTAGCATATATGTACGTGACGGTATAGTAGAATCCAATAATAATGGCGACCACCAAAATATGGCGTTCTATAGTGTTTAGTAGTGGTCTTCATCCCTGGTTCCTCTAGCCATCTAGATATATTCTGACTGATATCATAATGCGATAATCCAGAACATAGCCGGTTTAACGGGTTTATCACCTTATGTAAAGTGGTGGTTGCGACCCTTGCTTTAAAAACATTATTTATATAAATAATAATCACACTAACAAATAAATACGAATAAAACAATTAAGTAATTGTAGTATAATGATAAATAGGATAATCATTTATCATATATCTGCTTCAAGCATTGTATGAAATGTTAATTTCCTTATATGTTTTCCTTCTATAAACTACATAGGAACAGTGTAATAAAACTAGAGAAAAATGATTTAAATACCTAATGTTTCTGCGCTTCGTAATATTATTTATACAAATTATAGTTAGATCTGCAACTGAACAATAATCATTGTGAATATACGATAATTTCATACGTACATACGATATCGTTTCATTATACATAGATTTATGAAAATGTTAAAGATTTATTAATAAATACCTATACATATATCGAGCCTTTTCAAGAAAAAAAAATGTAAGCGACAATTCTAGTATTTATAAAAGAGAATATTTGCAATCATAATTAAGAAATATTTATGATATGCTAATAAAAAAAATTTAATTGTTGTTCATAATTAACTACTGATTTATTAAAATAGTAGCTATTAACACATTGCTTCTAATTTAGAAAGATAATTTTTGGAAGATTACAATAAAAAAATACAACGTTCTTCCTGAAAGGGCTGGACATGCTGATCCATATACGATAATTTTTTTCTACATGTCATTCTACGAAATGATAATGGTTAAGGCCAAGTAATTTTTTGTGATATACTTGTACACATTTTATTTTATTTTGCTTAAGAATTAATAATTATCCTAAGAGTTAAACATAAAAATTGTGAAAACAGTAATTTATTCTCCACCTTTAAATGAGTATTCTTAAATTTTTACACTACAAAACAAATAGAGTAGTTCATAACTGACCTAGTGAGCGATTCGTACTCTTGCATCATTTTCTCATTCTCCATAGCAATGCCGACGACCTTGCCGATTCTCTTCCCCTGCACCGTCTCCTGCTTCATCTTACTGAAGTAGTGGTAGTACGTCACTACGTAGGTGATGATTGATTTCTCATCGGGATGATCCACAGCGATGTCTGCAAAGATATCATTCATAAGTGTTTTTATTTATTG
Source organism: Actias luna (assembly GCA_039707435.1). Classification (NCBI taxonomy): domain Eukaryota; kingdom Metazoa; phylum Arthropoda; class Insecta; order Lepidoptera; family Saturniidae; genus Actias; species Actias luna. Next base: position 5,278,864 of record JAZHAC010000002.1, on the reverse strand, counting down.
TTATTTACCTGTCACTTACATGGGATATCATTTTATACTCCACTAAAGTGGCAAACGAGCGTATCATTAGCGCGCTGCCAATCTTTTCTTTTTTTATATAGATTAAGTTGAGTGACGGTGTGACCGAAGATAGTGTACACTCTAAGCCTATTGGAGAAACTGGCTCTCAAGTGCAACGGCCGAAACACACCTATGGGTATTTGGCGATAGATTTTTTACTTGAGGAATGTAATTAACCAAGCAGGCATTAGAATAAGTCCTACCATCATGCAATGTTTTCATGATGTTTTTCTTTACCGAAAGTTCAGACTTATTGCAGGGATTCTAACTCACGTCAATTGACGGGGAGTCCGTACACACAACCGACTAAGCTATCATTGCTCTGACCTTAAGACTCAGTCCCTATAGAGATCTGGAAACATTGCCACAGGAACTCAACACAAGGTTTTGCTATGGTTATATGTAGAGTAGAGATATTGTACTAGTCGAGGTGCTCTAAGTATAGAGAAATGTCAAAATGTATTTTTCTATATCCAGCCTAATAAATAAAGTAGATAGAATAAAACGACATTATGTAACTTTCAACAACAGCGTAAATATAAAGTGTACAAAATTATAACAGTCTTGGGCGATAAATAAAAGAAACCCTAAAGCAACTATTAAAGCGATCATCATGAAATTTTTCTTACACGGTACAGGAAAAGACAAGGTATTGTTCATGCAGAAAATGGTACTGTTCTCGAAGGATAGAAAAATAACCTTTACTTCTAAGTGAATTTACAAATATAACTAGTGTCTCTTTTTGTATTTGATGTAAATTACCTTCGGCATCAAGCAATTTGGTGAGGCCAAGTTTTTCTTCGGCAACATTGAATGCATTGTTTAGATTGTGTATCGGGTTGCTCCTGTGCAGTTTCTCGAACTGGATCAGGTCGGGTCTGTGTTTGTGTATGATAGCGTTGAAGGCCAATCCGTCCCGCCAGGACGTCGTGAAATTTCGTACATTTACGTTATTATAGCCAGCCGTTTTCATTTGACACCACAAAAGTAAGGCATCTTTTGCGGATTTCGTTTCTTTGTTGTCAGTTTCTTCGATTGTGATATCTTGGATCTGTTTAAAAGTTAATAAAAGTCAAGCATTTGACCACTATTTTAGTTGATGTCGTCTAAGATAGGATCACACGTAACCTAATAGGGATAATGGCTCTCAAAAGTGAGATCACTTGAATTCTTGGTAACAAATTTTCAAGTTGAGGTTGATAATTAGCCCGCTAAGCATAAGATAATGCCTTACTGCCATGTGTAATGACTATTACATTGATTGATTTATTTAACTTTTTTAGATAAGCTAAACACAATTTCTTTAAATTTAATTTAAACTCAAATATTATTCTAAACAACTACATTAAAAAGAAAACACTGCAGCAGTAACCGATTTGTTCATATTAATGAATTATTTTGAGTTTTATATTGCAGTTCACTTAAATTTATTTTAATTATGTTTGAACTTAATGATAAACATCGGGCCAAATTACACATAAAGAATCTAAGTTTAGGATCCATCTCAGCAACTGTATCTATAACAAGCTTGTTGAAACCAGATATTTGTGCAAGTCTGAGTCTAACAAGGCTTTGTAAACAATATACAGGAACTATAAATACCTGGAAGCGCAGAATAATAGTCCAAATAAGCCCAAGATTGAGCCTTGGGTTGCCATCGACGATATCATGTGAGCCCATATTCTCCAGATGGACTCTTTGCTCGCGCAAGAACTGCAGAGCTTTGTCGACATTCTCGAGGCAGTGAATACGCATTTTTCCTTTTGTCGGACGTGGCTGTAGACACAATTACTCAGCTTAAGTATTTATTTTCATACAACTTTTTAAATACAATTTAAATATGTTTTGCAGTTTATGATTTCAAGTAATATTGAACCATAAACCATACATTCTACCAAGCTTAACTGATAATATAAAGCTGGAGATTCACTGTAGTAGATCAGGACAATCTCAGGAATTCTTAATGTGGCTTAACTTAATTATTTTATTAGTGTACATATACATATAGAAGTTATAACTTTACGCCACTGTGATACCAAAAATACATTTAAAACAATCATACAGGACATCTTTAAATACAAAAATAGTAATCCCAATATTGGCTAATAATATGAAAAATTTCAGATTTTTTAATTTAAATTCCAAACTCAAGCAACTATAACAATTATATTTAGAGGAATTGAGACATATAAAACGAAATAGCACGTATTTTGTTCCTATTCGAATTACTCTCATTTTTATAAATATTGAGAAGTTTCCTATACGGTATCTTATAATACAAATATTGTTATAAATTATTATATAAATTATAATATATTATATATATATTATATATAATATATAATATATTATATAAATATAATATAAATTATTATAACTTTATTTTATATCAGCCAAAATGGGTAATATTGCTCTACTACTTCTATATTACTCAAATAACAACCACAGTGAAAACACAGTAATTATAAAATTCTGCAAAAGTGAATTCAAACTGCACAACCCAATTTCTATTATTAGATTCCATCATAACAATCCACCGACCTTGAACTAATTGCAGACAGAAAACAATAACATTTCGCAGTTAACTTTAATAATTATAAATTGTTGAATAATGAAAGGAAACATTTGTTAATTTCGTTGCTAAAATGTTAGTGCATTGATATATGTATATAATATTATAAAATATTCAAAATATTGCAACACTCCGCAGTCAAAATTGCTAACTATAGCAAAAAAACTGTATTAATTATGGGAATCTCGATATAAAACATGTATTATTTACATTCTATGTATTTTTTAAAGACTGTGAACCATATATCCCAGTAACGTTAACAACAAAAAATATGATATTTCTATTATTACTAGCCGTGTAGATGTGATCAGTTTTCAAAATATTCACGACTCAAAAGTCAAATTTTAAAAATGTATTCTCTTTACTCATATACGCGAGGAAATTGTGAATACAATTTCATATATCAAGACTCACCGGGATAAGATATGCCTTGTCAATCAATATATCAATGGTATAATGGTCTAAAGTTATAGTTTTTTATAATTATGCCATAATACACAGGTAGTTAAAAAAAATAAGTACAGTAACAAAGTTAAAATACAAATTTTACTATATATTTTCGTTTCTAACTTAGCCCTGCTTAACTTAGCCTATCTTGAAGTTTATATATGTTTCAATGATATTAAATAATTAATATATTCTATTCTCCAATATATTAGAATACTCACCAGCCGTTCTCCGGACAAGACCTCGAGTAGTTTGATCAGCATTTTGCCATCCCTCATATCCACGTAGAGGTCGCCGATTCGGCAACCGACGCGGACCAAATGCGAATTCACCCATTTTTGGAAAGTTTTCTTCTGTACGCTTTCTCGTTCGTCTGTACAATGAATACACAATACACTTATTATATCTCGCAATTAACTAACATATGTATTTAAATCTAACATGTATTTAATTATTTATTTTTTTCAATAAATTTAATTCATAATATCTCTTTACTCATTTACCATAGAAGACCTATATATAGTATCATAATAAAACGAAATAAGAAACAGACCTGGAAAGCTAAAATATAAATAATAAATCACGCTCATCGATTATAATTAAAAGAATTAATAGGGAATGTTAACACAATAACCGCCAGTGAGGTCGACCGCGGCGCGGTGACCAGATCGCTGGCGTCTTCGCCGACTTCTCGAAGAGTGAAGACTCGTCGCAGCCTCCCTGAGCCGCCATCGCTATTGTAATAACTCTAACAAGACATTACCATCCTAGATGTAACGTTCAGAAAATAATATCGGTAATACGAGACGAGTATCGGATTACTATTCGCACGCTTTAGACCGGAAAGTTTAGTCCTTCTATGTCGAGGGTGTTTCATTAAGAGCACTGCATTAATTTACTACAATAAAGTTAATTATATTTATTAATATGGTAGGACTTAAATAATACTGTCTTGATTAAATCTACCTACAAACCGAGTAAGCGTGTCAATTAATTAACCTAAACAATTAATGATATAATTTTATCAATATTTTGAAATAAATATTTACGATGGGTTTCCTCAAAGTAACGTCCCCGTCAAACAAATAATTAGTGACATAAATTGAAAAAAACAAAATCAATAATATAAACTGAAATACTCTTTATCTATACTTATAATATGAATGTAAATTTAACGTGTCTGATTTGTGTGAAAAAATTTATTGCAACTTGCAAGTAATAAAATACTTTACATCATTTTTAGAAATGTCTGACTGATTGTTCGTTTGTGCACGAATCACTGCTAAATTACAAGCTCTATGATAAAACGTGACCAAGGAAATCATAAAGCGTATCCTAGAATAACAATCATTCATTTTTTATTAAAATCGGTTCACTCTATTCAAAGTCATTCTAATTTGAATGACGGCGTAAGATTAAATAATGTTAGTTCCACGCGAACGAAGTCGCAGGCACAGCTAGTATTAAATAATAAGCACATTTTTTTTTTTACACAATTTCACAGAGACGCGATAAGAAAAGCACGATCACGTTACACTAAAAACTAACCTCGTAATTCTAACACAACTTTGTCATAGTACAGTTCCAAACCGGGCACTTCGATGTCGACACCCTTTTTTATAAGATCGTAACACTCGGTGGATGTCATGTCACCAGCACTGAGAGGCGACTGAAGCATGGCAGTAGTAGTACCAAGCGAAAGATGGTATGAATTAGAGCGTCAAAATTCAACTGCCCACTGGACAAGGATATTCGATACGAACGGTACAGATGTCGACAACTGTTGGACCGGTTCTATTGATTAATATATTATTGTAATAACAACAGCGATGATACTACATTTCGGAAGAGGTATTTTTTTTGTTGTTGTTATATTTAACTAAAATATATGAATCACTATCATGTCGCCGCTGATACACGTCAGTTTCGACTTTATAAGTAGGACTAACGAATTCGTGCGTTAGATAACAATTCTTTACATCACTGATAAGCGACGCATATCAACAAGACAACTATTTCATTGAAGACACGTAAAGAAAAGCGGGTAAACACACTTATATAATGCGTTTATTGAAAATGTTGGTATATTTGATGAAAATGTTGAAAACCCCTCCATTTTATAAGGAAAAAAGGAAGTTACAGTAAACAATTGAGTAAGTAACTTGATAAAATATATGGTGTCTATATAAATAACTACGTGAAAGGAAAATATTGCAGAATTATAACACAGTCAAGGACACATTTTGCTATAAATGTATCGTTAGTATAAATAAATAATTAATCGTATTTCATAGGTCAGAAAGTATTCAAACACAATGTCAAGGATAGAAAGAACTGAAGCAATTAAATACGAAAAAAGAGAATTGGGTAAAATTGTATATTACAGTAAACTGTTCTACCCTTAACATTTATTAATGTCATTTTGTTAATTTTAAAATAATATAATCTATTTAAAAAACAAAACATTAAAAAATAGAAATCAATGTAATAAAGGCACCGCCTGTTAATATGAGCAAGGTTAATTGGAAGATAATTATCTTACCAGCAAGCGCTTTGATGCGCGATCGTTCGAAGAGCCTCGACGACGAGTTGCCGCCATCGTACTCGATCTCGTCGATGATCTCCTGGCCGTGCCCGATGGACGGGTCCCAGCGGGACACTGATATGTCGGTCGTCATGGCGACCAACTATATTTCACCACGCCACACTCAAATATCTGGAACGAACGATAAAATACTTATAATTCAAATTCTCCATCAATTATAAATTGAAACAGCATCAATTATAAATTAAAACAGGTATTATGTCCGTCATCACCAACTTGATAACACTTTCCACTGATTGTTTTTATAACGATGTTTTCTTTTACCACAATTGTAATATTCTGTGTACCTTTTGTATTCGGTCAATACTATTTGAATGATCCATGAACACAATTAACGGTCAAGCTTCTAAACCCACACTCATAATCACTACGTATTGGCCAACAAGTTTTAATTGTTTACCTAAATCCGTTTGTTTTCATGGTCAAAAATGTAATTTGTGAAATTAAATTTACATGACGAGAGGAAAACGTTAAATCTTATGGTAACCTATAAACGAAAACCAATTAAAATCACCTTGAATTTAACACGAATAAATATTATTAAGCACAATTATTACGGTAACAAATTGGACTATTGCCAGATTTCACTAAAATCACGTACGAATTACAAAAAACGGCATAAAGGTGCTTCGTATATTTTTGTTATTTTAAATGACATCATGCGATACGCGATAAGATTAGATAGGTAACGTTCAAGAGACACAACCACACCTAAATGCTATACCTGAATACAAACATATTCTTCTGTGGTGAAAATATATTAGTATGTGTAAAATACAGTAAAAAACTTGCCCATACGATATAATAGCACGGAACCAACTCGATCCGGTTACTATGAAATTATTTGAATTATGTATCTCAAATGGTAATGTTTTAAAGAAGAGTTGCATAACTCTTGGAAAAGGTAATTTGTTATACTCCACAATGTTTAGGCTTATCGATAGCAGAGTACATTAAAACGTAATCGATACCAGATATTACTGTTAGTGTGACATCTGTACCCAAACGATAATATTCGGAGGGAGACAGCTATTTGTCTGGTCTTGATAATCATTTTTGTTTATTGTCATATAATTTAAGCGCTTGAAATAAATGTATTTACTTGCTGATTTCGCTAAAAATTTATTGTACTCTAATACATTTCTTATTTTAAATAGTTGTTGTTTTGTGTTTCGACATTTAAAGAATAAAATACAGCTTAAAAGCCAGCAGAACAAGTTCATTAACACTTGAACAATGCGAACAAATTCCTCATGTTTCGTTAGTTAAGTTCTCTAAGCTTTTAAAACTAGTAATATTTGTATGATCAAACCTATTTGTTAATCAGCAATAATTCAAATATCTAAACTCAACACGTACTTAATTTTTATAGCAATAGTTTAAATCGCACCTTGGCTAAGTTCCGTGTGGATATTCGTGATTCATAAAACGGCTTTAAATATGAAACTAACGATCGTGCGTTAGTGTTATGCATAAACATTCCCTTTTTAATCTTGGATTGTTACCATTTGGTACTATAAAACGTTATTCGAACAGTATGTAAGTATTTTTCAAATACATATGTCATTGTAGGAATTTAATACTTAAAATCTTTAATGACTTCAAGAACAATGACGTCAATGACCAAATATTATACAAGAGCTGTATTTTAGCACAGTGTTTTTCAACTTTATTCATGACACGGCCGCTTTATTATGAAAAAATTTTTCGCGACCGTAGTTTAATGTTTTTTTTTACTGCAGTACAGTAGCGTTCCCAATACCTTTTGCAACTCCGCTATAAAAGCTTCGCGACCGACACGTTGAGAAACACTGCTGTAGCACATTATTTTACGTTTTTTTTGTATATATCTATGATTTAAATTAATATCGCAGTTGCTTTACCTTGGCTAAAAATATGTGAAATATTAACGTCATTCAAAAGGATATGGTACTTATTAAAAAGAACACAATAATCGTTATAAAGCTGTAATTAATTTCATTTATAAAAACCAATGGTAATAAAAAACTACAGACGAAATTATTGGAGAAACTAAACTAAGAAAAATTATAAATATTTACCGTTGGCATTGCTATCCGAGATTTACGACAAGTATGCTCGTAAACAGAGACGTTCTCTAATTTGTTAAAGATATTTCTTATTGCTTATAGTCAGTAGATAATTAATAGTTCGACAGTCCGCGCAGGTGACTTTAACACACAACGGTAGTTTGTTTCACGAATATTACTCCACTCATTCGGTATTTCGTAATAATACAATACGTTTCTGATAAGACAATATTATTGTAGAAACCACAGGTCGTCCGAAACCAAATGTTACTAATTTTTGTATAGTTACGGTTTAGCGTTAAGACCACAATCTCATCTGATGTTATAGTGACGATGTGGCCTAAGAAGGTGGAGACACTAAGCCTAGTGGAGGGACTTGATCTCAAGAGTAACTGCCGGAACACACCTATAGGTATTTGTCGGCAAATTTTCAACTTGAGGGTGGTAGTTAGCCAGACGGGCGGTAGGAAAAGCGCTAACAAAATGCTATGGTTTTATCATGATGTTTTTCTTTCACCGAAAGCTCAAGCTCATTGTAAATGGATTCAAAATCACATCCCTAGACGCAGCGCGGGCGTCTGTACACACTACCAAATGAGCTATCATCGCTTCAAAAATGAGGCTTACTGGTCTATTTAGTTGTCGAATTACCTGAATGACCTGACTCCAGAATCCTGGACCTGAATCCAGATTATGAATGGTGGAAAATACGAATTAATACGAATACGGTTAGTTAAAAACTGACAAGCGAAAAATACTATCAAGTATATAACTGATCAGTAAATTTTATGAATTTTATCTGAGCGTACCTATATTAAATAAAATAAAAAAACAACGAAAAAATATTGCATCTAAATACAAGGTTTCTGTAGTTATTTAAAATAAATCGGTTATAATTTTGAACTTAGCAAGATTCAAGAGTCAAAAAATCTCAAAATGTATACTCAGGAACTTATTGGTTTACATTACTAAGCAATTGCGTGTAGGAATTTCTAAAATGTGATATTTCGAGGGCTAGACTTAATCTAAGAAAATATATTTTAATGGATAACCTCCTTTAAGTCACATTGCCTTCGCCATATCGTGCTATTGGCGAGAACTCCTCTTCTCAATGAAGTCCTAGTAATTAGAAAACAGTTCTATATATTTGTATTGGAGCCTTAACTACATTTAACGATTCCTCCCTAAAATGACTTTGGCTGGTTTACTTTGTTTTGCATATATGTATATCTTGTATATATTTTACGAAAGTTCTCAATAACGCCATAAAATTCACAGTTCTTTAATTTTCACTATATAGTTTAAACTGTTACGTACAATTCAATGAAAAAAAAATCCTCCACTAACTGTAACTGCACCTTCGTTTGCCTGTTACAGGTTTTATCGTAAAAATGTATTAAAAAATTAAGGGCAAGATAGGTACCCATTAACTAATCATTACCATGATATGAATCATCAATGTTTGTTATCATTACAGAGTTTCCAAAGATCATATAAAAACCCTTTTATCGAGTTGCTATTACTTTTATATTCCAATATCATATATAAAAGACAACTCGGATTTGTCAGATATCATACAGAGTAAATTGCATCGAAATACATCAATAAATTCGTTCATGTACCACAAAATTGTAATTTTAATCCTGTTTTTAAGTAACGTAAAGTTTTTATCTGATTAAATTATCCTGTATGATTATTACGGTTTCAAATTTCAGAAAAATCTATGGAGTATGAATATATGAATATTTATGAATATGTATTATATGGATTCGCGTACAGAAGAGAGACAAATTTACCAAATAAAAATTTTGGCTTCTATATGCACACAAAGCACATCTCGATTACAATTATTTTTTATATTTATTGTGCAGATTTAGTTTTGTATTTGATGTTTTAGAAAACAGTTGTACAGTGAACCGGCAGCGTTTTTTCCCACTATTCATGTGTAAATACGATTTCCAAACCTTTACGTAAACGCTGTAAACTTTATTAATTTCACACATGCACATATTTTATAAATATATCATCAATGAACAATGAACCCGTGGGAAATGTTTAAAATATTTAAAAGTTTTATTTAATACCTGAAAAAACTGGTCTTGAGTCAATTTATTTCAACATTCATGTTCCAATGAATCTCGGTTAAGAAGCAAGCAAAAAATGTATTTAAGATGATGATACATCTGAAACATAATATCTTTTTGCCCTATGTGCTGTGGGTTCGAATCTCACACATGACAATTATTTGTCTGATCACCAAATGATCGCCATAATGGCGAAATTTCATACATAAATTGGCATAAGATGCCTTAATAGAAAAATAAAAGGTTGTAAGTTCAATTGGGTTGTAACAAGACCTTTATCAATTTAATACTTTATCAACATTATATATCATATCACGGTATAATGACGACACTGTACCAGATACTAAGTACAGTATAATCCAAAAACAATGACAATTATCCGAGAAATAAGCAATTCATTATTAATCATGCTGACCTGCAAGCAATTAATATACTATGGTTGATCCGTTTTTTTAAGTTTGGGGAAATGCATTTTACGCAAACCGGGGAACTGAGAAGATTATGTAAGAGTCATCGTTTTTTTTTTTAATAGGCACAAATCCTGTTAGCCTGAGAAGCTTTTACGGCTTCGCCATACTTGAGGAAGCAGTACTGAGGTCACTCAGCCCGGGGGGTGAGAGTCGTCTGGAGCTAACCGCAAGGAATACCCACTACACCCTACGGCCATCTGTCGCTTTGCTGGGGCGAGGAGAATTAGAGCATTGTTTGATCCATTGTTTGAACATTGAACAGACGAAAAAAGAAAGTCACCATGACGAGTTTATAACTTTATAACGAGTTTATACAGTGATCGCGACCGAATCGAGTAACTTATGCATTGCAAGGACGTAATGAACTTTAATACCTATAAGTAGTTACGCAAAAAATTGGTTGTAGTCTTTAAATAATAATATAAATTGGTTATGATAATTTACCTTTGCTTGACTATGCCACATTTCATCTATATCACATTTCACGAAATTTAAAATTGTGGCACTTTTATTTAAAACATGTATATATGATAAATTTTTTTTGTTTTTTTTTAATTTTTTGTTAGGGTTTAGCGTTATGGCCATAATCTCACCTAATCTTAAGTGACGATATGGCCCAAATTGGTAGACACGCTAAACCTGTGGAGAAACTGGCTCTCAAGTGCAACTGCCAGAACAGACCTTTTAGTATTTGGCGGCAGATATTTAACTTGAGGTTGGTTGCTAGCCAGGCGGGCATTAGAAAAAGCCCTACACCATGCTATGGTTTCCTGACGATGTAATAATAAACAAAACTACAACTTATTTCTGATTTATTCTGTGTGCCTTAATAAATAAATTTATTATTATTATGATCATATAATTGTATTATTGGATATACTTCTACAAGTATCATTATATACGAAATCGTTGAATCTGCAGTAAAATATGATAAACCATAAAAATAGATCAACCAATACCAACACTGGCGTACGGAAGTACAGATACAATCCATCTTTGCTTTTAAATTTGAAGTGTTAAACAACGCGCATAATGTCTGCTTAATATCAAATTCTCGGAACAGTACGCTTCATACAAATTCTTAGAAATAAACGCCTGGTAATAACAATTGAGATGGGTTTGCACTTTCCATCACGTACTGTGGCGAAACAATCGCTAACAAACCCACTCCGAGCACCATTAATTTATCGCAAATATATTTTAAAACATCTATAAACAATTCTAATCAATAATTTGAACATATTATATGAACATGTATATTGGTTGATTCTCAGTCACATAATACAGTAGAATCTCTATAACTCGATCCTCGTTTAGTCGTAATCATAAGTCGAAAAATATGCCATTCCCTTCTGCTGAACCCCTAAACATGCGGAATCTCGAATTGTTTAGATTTTGTAACTCGAACAAAATGTTATTTCTCTGCGAGGTATTGATACTACATATTTGTACTCTATAACTTGAATTTCATAAAGCAGACTACGTAAGTCGTAGTTAGCAAAATATAATGATGTTTCAACATAATATACCTCTCGGTAGAACTCGATATAATACAAGTCGAAGAATATACTTAGATATCGCACCTTTCTAAGTCGAAAGATCTGCAATTAAATCCTTTGTATCTCGAACTACTTTTTAAGTCCAAAACTCATTAACTCTAAATATTTAGCATTTCCCTTGACATTGGTTATAGAGGTTCCACTTAATAATTACTATGTATGAGCTATATTTGTGAACGAATCAACAACAACAGTAACTGATTTAACTGATCGATTTGGTATGAATTTGTGCCAAGATTTCCAATGATAAATAAGGCAATACCAATCAAGCCATTATATCGGTTATATCCATAAGCCACACCATTATAGTTTCAATTTTATCTACACTTTCTATCTTCAATTGTATGTAAAAATTGCTCTCAATTAATAACAGAAACTTAATGTTTATTTAAAAGTATTATTAACAACTGCTGTTGTCATAGGTAAGATTGATATGTTATCTGATACATAATTTTACTTCATTTACCTATCATTTAAGACAATGTTGCTAAAACTATATATAAAAAGGGTAATGATTTCGAATCCATATCAAACATACGGTTAATGGTGCTAACTATCACAATATATGTATATAAATTTAAATCTATAGATATTATTATATCCGCATTAAATAAAACTGTAAATAACACATAGCCTCATAACAATCAATAGAATAAAATGTAAAATACTAATCGTCTATTACGTACAATCCTTTAGTTTAGAAGGTTATTTCGCACTCTTAATTCGCGTTATAACTGAGTAGATTTTCTACATAGTTCTATAGTTTACTACTCTAATTTGTATAGGATTAGTCAGGACCCCGGTTTCTTTTCGCGTCCCCGGCAACAACCCAAGCCGAGGATCGGCCACTTCATAGCTCCCTTGTGCTCGCTGCCTCGGCTTGAATGCCTTAGTACTCAATCCCAAAACTCTGTGAAAGCCCATAAGGCTAACACATGCACAATCGAAAAAAAAACATGTATTATGTTAAGAGCAAATACAAATATGTTTGTGACCTACAACCTAAATTTAGGCCTTGACAATGAATGAAAGTCCATTAACTTAAAATATAAATCAATCAACAAAGTATGTTCAAACCCCAGCAATGTTACTATTAAATAATGAGATTTAACCATATAATATCCGGCTTCAATCAAATAAAGCAATACACGTACTATAGCTAGACAATAAAATGTATAACTAGTTCGAAGTATATATTACATAAACCTACATTAACGCCATAGGCAATCAAAGAGGCAACAAAAGTCGAACAAAGCACGACAACGGCGCTGAGAGGGCATTCACCCCAAGCAGGCAGACATCTAGTCGTCGAACACCATAAGCTGCCTGCCATTAAAACTTATACGAACTATCGATGGAATAGTTAAATTTATAAAACGATGACAAATTTTTAAAAATATTTTTAAAAATAGCGCTATAATAGAACTTTTTTGTTCCATGATATTGCTTTGTAACTTATACTTTATTATCATCAAAACCAACTTATTAATACCTTTAATAAAATATATACTAAATTAAAACTATATTATTATTTAAACCAATTATTAATTTTATTTATTATACCATAAACTATCTACCTAAAGTATTTGGCCTTGACCTCCAACTTAAGGAAATTAAAATCTAACAGGCAGAAGCAAGGATATGACGTTCACACCATGTCAGCATAATTGAAAGGTCAATCTATTTATTATACTTCCAATTTCTCCAGGGAAATTGAACGGAATATACCGTTAGAGAAACGGATTTATTTCAGTTATAGAGATACTAAACAACAGTAAACTAATTTTCGGCTTATAATAAAGTTATATACAAAATGATGTTTGTAACACGTTGGGTCAACTTGTACTTTTATTTAAAGCTGCTTCCAACATAATTATACACTTCATATTTCAATTCTTGTAATAATATTCCAAGTATCTTTTAAAACGTTCTTCATTCCATGATTAAAACATAAAATAAACAAAAATATTTAAAAACATTGTTATTAATTTAACTAAATAAAAAATTGCACTATTTGCCAGATATTTTTGAATAACGGTTAAAATCGCTTAATCAGTACTATAAATCAAATTTGGTAGAACGTATTTTCCTAAACATCAAGGCAAGAAGTAATGTAGAAGAAAAAGAAGATATACATAATTCAAAAATCTAAGGATTTAAGTAATTACAGAATATTTATTACATTTTAAATACACCCGCCCAAACTATTTTAGGAAACATTCATTTGGCTAAACAAAAGCATTCTATTACGATAATTTAGGCACATACTAAAACTGTTTAGTTTGCTTGAAATATAGGCAAATAGAACCTTGAACGTAAAAGAGAGACATGTAAGAATATGAACGTTACTCCCTTGTTTAGAGTTTACTTTACCCCATAACTATTATTATATACTAGCTGTACATGCGACTTCGTTCGTGTTGGACTAAAATTTTATTTAATCAGTTTTGCCCGTTTTTGTAAATTTTATCAATACAGGTTTGCTCCTATTGATGCTAGCGTAATGTTAAATAGTCTAAAGCCTTCCTTAATGATTGCCCTATGAAATATAACGTGAATTGATCAAATGCTAAGATTAATTAATTTGTACAAAAAAAAAAACTTTTCCGCTTTATAATATTAATAGACAGTACTTGCTGAACCAGCAGGCGCGTTCTGCCCCTTTCGGTAATTAATAACTCTGGCCATAGCCACGCCACGCCATAGTAGTTATACGGTAGTTATACCACGCCATAGTGATAGTAGTATCATATCATGGAATAGTTGGAACCATCGTCTCGATAAAGGATTGCTAACAGGACGTACACAAGATTTTTACATATATAGGTATAGTAGTACTATTAAAACATATAATTATTATTACTTAAAAAAAAATCAGGGACAATTTTATAAATTTAAACTCGCTTTAACTTTGGTACATGCTCTGCGGGTATAATTTAAGGGTTTCCTGTGGTGTTTACGCCGACTACTAAACGACTAGACGACACGCTACGCTGTCCGCATTGCGAGGGGATATCGCATCGTTTTTACCGTTAGGTAGTGATCCAGTTTGGACAGCGGATATGCAAGATCCTGTGTCACGGTATAATAAACGTGGCCTTATAAAAAACTTCAGGCATTTTTATAATTTTTAATTTCTTGCATTTCATTTATTTAAAATATTCGGAATTGGACATAGTGACAACGATGGTTCAGTTTAGCGTATTCAAACACCGATGTGTCGATCGACACACGTTAGAATCAATTCGAAATTATTTACTTTTATCCTATGCATAAACACAATATCTTAGAAAAAGGTGAGAGGTGAAATTGTTATTTTCTTAGTTGGAACTAGTTGTCAAACGTTCTACAGGAACCAATCCGGCCTTATTTTAACTGGTTAATGTATGGAGCATGTCAATTGTCACATTCTATGGTTCTACTAAACTTTTTGCCAAAAGTAAATGTACGTCTAGATGAAATTCAATAAAAGTTTTTATTTCTACGCAATTATTTAGTAGTAGAAAAACCGTGTCACTTATCATCAATTCAACTTTCACTTTGAATATTTTTCGGTACCTTTCAATGCTTTCTCAGGTCTTTAATTTGTTTCCAAGAACTTGCGCTAATAACTGGTAGAAGCTGAACAGTCAACTAGTTAATAGTGCCACTCTTTTAGCGACATCCCTAGAAGGCGGAAACCCTAGAGAGGTGTCCTCGTGCACTATAGATTCAATTAGATAGGTCCTTTCACTGAAAAATTGCTTTTACTTTCTACGGGAATATAGGTAATTTAATACAATTTTAACTTACAGAAGTTGAATTGTAACCTTAGTGACTTATGTTAGTATAAAAATGACTAATCAGGTTTTGTAAGAGGTTATAGATATTAAACAAAAAAAATAATTAGCATTTATGGCTGAAAGAAGTTATAGTTAGAACGCCTCTATGATGAAACTCTAAACTAACCTTTTTAGAAGATAACAATAGGTATAATATTCTACCATACATTTTTCTATACTTACAAAGTATAGATAAATTAAAATAAATTTCACATACAATCATATAATTATATAAAAACATAACAATTTATTTTACAATGGGCAATTTCGACAATGTAAGAAAATACTTATTCTATAATTTTACATCTTCCAAGCAGCTCTCTGCCAACAAGATAATGATAAACGGCCATTTTAAATTCACCGTTTCATTGTACATGAGCATATAAGGTTCTCTTTCTCGAGAAAATATATAATGTAAATATTACAAGCAAGTGTTACCTACTCGTGATCAGGGTTCTGTTATATAAATTGCGGTTCTTGCATTTACTTTTTTATTTTACCTTTGTAACTAGTTTATTACATAACAATACTATTATTTGTATTCACAACTATGATACCTAATCGGTCACAAACTTCCTTATTTTCGGAAGTTAATTAATGTTATTTTTATAGAGCAGTCTGCTCCATAAATAATTTAATATTTTTTACCGAGCACAACATATTAAGCTCTACAAATTTATAAGAAACACTATATAACAGCTATACAAAAATAAAGTAATAGCCAATTAATTACATCTACTTATATTTTATCCAGATATTAATTATATATAAAAAGCGGCAAATTCAATTTCTGACACTAACGTTTATTCAAAATGTTGTTTGCTCTATACGTCCTATACTTTCATAACAAAGCCTGCGGAGAGACTATACTTTGCGCTGGTTAACTTGTATTTTCAATCCCTTTGAAAAGCGTAGGAAGTAATGCGATTTCTATCATAGGTAACCCATAAAATCACTGGCTCTTTATTGTCAAGGCGATTAAGTTCAGTTTTGCTTAGTTAATTATAACTGTACTCATGTATGTACGGATGTTGCATTTACGCTCGGTTACAGTCACAGCACGTCGAGTGCCACCGTTTAACCTACTGGCTGTATTTTAACCGTTGATGTATTTTTTTGTTTGTTTTTTTAATCAACCTTCTTACTTCACAGCACATGATTTCATATTGAGAGTATTGAGACCCATTGGCCAGTTTCGTTTGTTTATATTATCAATACATCAAGCCATACTCCACGAAATGGCGATTTTTAATACTGCCTAATTGAAAGACCAATTACAATCAGGTTTGATTAAAACGCCAAACGTGCATTAACATTAATTGACAGTACTTCGACTTAAACATACTCAAAAAAAGAAAAAATCATGATAGGATGATAAATGTATAAATCCAAACCAATAAACTTCATCAATGCATACTACTCACAAAATTAAAACGGGTAGATAAACAGAAAAGAAAAGGAGTATGAACTCTTTTTATTTAAACCTATTTATATAAAGATACTTTTCATACAGAATAGTGTTTGATTTTTTGTAATAAAACAATAGGCCATAATCAATAAAAAATATACAATTCAAATAAATCGGAAGAATACACGAAAATTGTGAACCAGCGATCATCCCTGAAACGTTAGACATAACAGATTACAATATACATATCTTCATTGTATTGCTTATCGAAATAATTAAACACACAAAAATATACCGAAATACTCATATATAGGGTATTGAAAAATCTAAAGAGTAAATAGAACACAGCGTGATTTCCAGTTTTCGATTAATGCTGACATCACGAACAGCTCTAAATATAATCTCAATAAAGCAGTGTCCTCAACTCGACACAATCTTAGCTACAGATGTAAACTACATTTAGCAAATCTAAAGTAAATAATGTATTCACGTAGATGCACGGAACTTTATACTAAAAAAAATTCTTTTTTCATTAACCATTATAAAACTTTTTTATTTTCATTTGTTCTCAATTACAACATTACGTTATATAGCATTAAAGTCTTACAAAACCTAGATAATAGGATTAAAAAATCATAACATGTATTAAAAAAAAACCTCTTGTGTGTATAAAGTTTTGCTGATCATATATCGAAATGCTTATTATATATGCACTATATCAGCTGGCAATAATTTGCATAGACAAAATACTAGAAATGGCTCATATTTGTCAAAAGAAAACAACATTACGATATTTCGATATATGAATTTATCGGATTAAGTTGTCATATATTTTTTTATTTACACGCGAGCTGATACCAGCGGCTTCGCTCGTGTTAATAATGATTTTGTGAAAAAAATCGGATGACGCAATAAAAAGTTTCATACGAAGTTTATCCCTCTCTTTACCGCAATCCCAATAAATCTTTTGCAAGAAAATGTAGCCTATCATCGTTTCCAAGGGCCCATCTATGCCTATACGAAAATTCATTATAATTGATTCACCGATTTAGGCGTGAAAACCTAACAAAGAAACTCACTTTCACATTTATAATATTAGTAAAGATTTTATCAGCTAATTCAGCATTACGACATGTTAGGTTAAGAAAACTTACAGTTAATCAGGCTGTAAGAAAAATCCAAGCGTCATGTGTCGAGCATGTTGTAATGAAAATTATATGCCTATAGAAATTTTGAATAAAATCCCGGTACATTAGCGTATCTTAAACTCTGAATAAACTATGAACTGAAACAGGTCCCTTAGTTATGGTCCGGGACAGGTAGAAACGGACGAACCAACAGGCATTTCCTATGATAGTGCGGCGCGCGGACGAATCCATTAACCCAAATAAAGAACCGCGCCCGAAGTCGAACCCGCGTGAATTGGCCCAACGTCATGAATAATGTTATCTAACGTCGCTATTTGTCAATAAATATCATTTGGGTCCGGTTATATTTTATTTTAAAACATAACATCATATTGTTACATCACCTAAGTGGAGTGACTTGCTACTAGGTCTTAATTAAGCATTTTCATCATT
This sequence comes from Actias luna, assembly GCA_039707435.1. Lineage (NCBI taxonomy): Eukaryota > Metazoa > Arthropoda > Insecta > Lepidoptera > Saturniidae > Actias > Actias luna. Next base: position 5,260,210 of record JAZHAC010000002.1, on the reverse strand, counting down.
GAAAACACCTCAAAACAATTTCCAGTATATTTTCCACTTCTCGAAAACATCATCTTCAAGCGATAATGGTTCAGTTATTAGTGTGGTCAGTCGCTGTCTAAATGGACGTGAGGAAACCATAGCTTGGTGGTAGCGCTTTTTCTAATGCCAGATAGCTGTAACGCTAAACCCATAAAGTATTTTTTACTAAAGACAACTACCGCACTAAGGATCGGGTTTATATCGCGGGACACCTTACAAACATACAGTTAATACCCAGACTCCAGAATAATAATTTGGGGATCACACAAATAATTGGGCTGTATGGAAATCGAGCCCACAGCAGTTGGTGCAGTGTTAACAGCGAGGGGACTTCTGAAACCGCTTCACCAAACGTGCAAAATTCGGTTATAATTTACTTGTGAATTAACAAGTAAACATAAAACGGTCTTTCTTTTATCATAGCATGGCAGAGTCGACATTATACCTACAGGTAGATAAATTTAGTACAATGCAAATAAAATGTCTGTTATCGAAAGACGCCATCGCCATGCCAGCTTTCATGCAAACTTCTCGACTAAAAACACACCGACTGATCAAAACAGTGGCAAACCATAAAAAGAACATACAAGTCTATCGTCATTCGTATACCGACAGATCCTGAAACACGACAGATCTAACAATACGATTAAGGTCGCTATCCAGTCGCATGTACACAAAATTATCACGTCCTACCAACCGTCAAAACTTTTTTGCCTTGTTATTATAGAATTAAAAACAGTGTGGGCTTAAGATCACACGACAGAAGTGAAAACTTCATCAAGGCGAGGTTAAAATACAAAATACAACTATAATGTAATAAATAAAACATATTGGCACCACACATACCGAGCTTATGTAGATACTGATGGGACGGATGTATCATGCTCCCTCATGTAATGCTTGCCGAGCGAGTATAGCAGTGACGCGCTGACTATATCTCGCTCGATCCCTTAATCGACTTGAGCCATGTTTACCCGAACGAGCGTTACATAGCCGAGCGTTTTATCTCGGTCTCATTCAATTCCTACAAAATGCAGTGTTCTGTTTAAAGTAGTTTTCACTTGAAAAGCAACCATCAGAGCATGTTAATGACGCTTCAATACACATATATTATTTAATAACTACCAAAGACCAACAACTAAGAACATTATTATACAGAAAGAATAACAATGTAAATTTCACCATGTATTTTAAAAAGTCTCATAAGTAGTCAAGTTAAATTTAAAACAACACCGCACGCCAGCGCTGCGTTTGTTTGACCATTCACGATCTCACAGTTAATTAGCTGTCGTCAACAAAAGGCTCCCTTGCATGAAAATGGCTCCCCACGGGTGTACTGTGCACCTGCCTGTGATAAATAATAAACAAAACCGACGGTAACACGTAACGTTATGGTTTACTACAGTGAATAACAAAGATATATCCGGTGCACATGGTTCAAAACTTATACCCATCATAGAAATTTCACACCATTCCAATGAATTTTTAATTACAACATGATTCGTAACCTCATTATTGTTTCATATTTGGCGATAAGAATACAATTAGTAAATTAGACGCTTTAAAGTTTTATATTTTTACTTTGAGTTATTAATGATTGAGTGTACGTCCTAAGCTTAGTATTTACAAAACGAACTTACTACATTACGTAATCACTTGTTTCCATAAATTTTTGATTTCTTTACTTATTGTTACAGACTTGATTTTATAAAAGATGCCTTTATTCGTTACACTTAATTTAAACTATTTTATAATTAGTTATCGTTTTAGGCATTAGCAAACTATTTATCCGACGAAGCATTCTTTATTGTTGATGCTAGCAAGAAATTTGCAGTCACTGGAGTAATTTCAAGAATTAAGTATACTTCATAGTTTTCATATTCTGAATGTAGTTTTCAAAACTAACCGCAAAAAAGAATGTAGATAAAAATAATTAAATACAAAGTTAAGAATAAAACCGTCCACATTAAAGGAAATAAATGTAATGTAATGCGAAAACCTTATATGGCAGGTACAAAATATGTAGGATACATGAGACATTAAAAGATTAAGGCCTTGACATCAACCCCACTTTGAAGGCTCGTGCACGCTAACCCACCTAAGAGATGCAACAGCAGCCAGTCATTGACCAGACATCGAGCATAAAGTGTTTTCGCTATTCATCCTATTTTTAAAATCGTTGATTCTTATTTTTAGAATCTTACGCGTATTGAATAGACGGTCGGAACGAGGCCAGAATTCTACGATTCATATCGTGCTCATGAGTTTATTAAATATAACGCCGGTATTTACTTTATTACAAACTGTAGATGACTAGTCTATTTCCGAAAGTAAATACTGAATACAGTTTAAATTGTAAAGAAAAATAATATCCTTGTTATGGAGAGGTGAATGCAAGGAACTGAGCCAATGTCATGACTACCAAATCATTCATTTTCATTATCGAATCATGTGTTAAAATAGAATATGTCTCAGTAATTGTAGGTGAAGTAAGTCTCCCTCGTGTGAGTTACATAGATCTCAATGAGTAACGTGCGTGGGAGTCGACTGTGAACTTTGTAGAGAAGGATGCGGCTCATTTCTTGCTAATCTAATCCGAGGGCTATGGAAGCGACATAATTTAAAGGTACCTAAATTTTCATCTGTTTGTTGGTCTCAATAAAAACGATATATTTCAGTTATTTACTAGCAAGGCTTCTTATAAATTATCAATAACGTGAAACAATATCAAGCTAACATTGTCGTATGTTACAGTTTTGAAGAATATTCGTAATTAACAACATTGTAAGGCTTAGTAACTATAATTAGAAAACATTAGTATGTTGCGCTTAATCGAATGTAGTAGAATTAAAAAGCAATCTTTTAATTGCATGTTAAAGTCTTAAATGTATTAAAACTGATACAATTCTCAGAACATTCTACACAAAAAAAAATGGTACGCATGAATCAATGAGTCGACGCTTGAAAAGTGAAACTTCCCACACATACTTTATAAGTAAACATTCTTTATTAATAACTAATATTCATTTATACGAATCATAATAAAGCAATAGTAAACGTTTTTTCCTGTCATGCCCAAAAAATTTTACTTAAAAATAATGAAATGTACCATCATCAAAAACATATTTACTTTTATAGTTGACACTCAAATGATATGCTGATTGTAAATTATTAGCCTGATTAAATAGCTTAGCTATTGTTCTAAATAAACCTTGCAGTTATAAAACCAAATACGTACCAATAGAATAATCTATACAATGTAATCAAAGTCGAGCCGTCGACCAGAGTAATTTTAGAACCTCAAGTCACGAACAAGCGTTATGATGACGATACCAAAAATATCGTTGCATTGATAAGTGCACGTTTACAGGGCTAATTTCGTTTTAAAACACATCATTGGTTGCAATTTTATGACATAAGCGCGGTAACGTCATCGGGCGTCGTCGGCAACTGCGGTGAAGGCCGGAGTCGGCGTTGTTTGCGCCGCGACCACCGGTTTTAAACGGCCGCGACAAATGCACCGTAAATTATAGTAAGCGATCACGCGACATGACCCTTGAGTATAGCTACAAAACTTCTGAAACCACAATAGCAGTCTTAGTAGAATCTGCATTAATATTCTAAAGTGGAAAAGTTTGTTTACGCGGGCTAATCTTAGTAAGTACCAATCAGGTTAAAAAAAAACAAATTGTATGTGATAGAACAATAATTGAGGAAAGCTTTAGGCTATTTAACAGTACTCTACCACCAATAGGAGCAAAGGTGTATTGAAAAAAGTTACCAAATCAGAAAATAAAGGTACAATAATTTTCAGTTCCGAACGACACCGCGGACGAAATCGCGGGTACACCTAATATGAAATATGTTGCATACTTGTAAAGAAACGATATTATAAAAATAATATCAAATTTAAAAGTATTTACATACTTAAATAATAATACATGTAAAAAAAAGTTCACTTTCCTCTACCCGCTGCGACCACGCCCACCTTCAAGATGTTTGCCTCGTTGAAGCGATGACGCTATCGCCTATTTGGGTCAATATGACTCTTTACAACCATAAAAATTATAAACTCGGGTATAAAGCTGGCCAAGTCGGCCATTATTCTTTTTGATGTTAGTTAAGATTAAAAACAATATAAAGTGAATAGTTAAGATAAAATATCTTAATTAATCTTATTTATACAATGGGTATAGGAGTAACGATGAAGTACGCTCGATAAATATTCTATAGAAAATATTTGTTTTACCGAATGAATCCGGTGTATTTATTTATTATGAGATATGAATAGGAATGTTAATGTATTCATTTATTTTCTGGTTTAAAATAAAATATTTACATAGATATATGTATACAGTAGAGCTTCTATAATTCGTACCTCGATAATTCGAAAACCATCAAATATAAGACTACTATAAAGACTACTTCGTTCCCATTAAGCTCCAAACCCTCTATCACTCCAAATTTTAACCCTATAGAGGGCGAAATAAACAGTGAGTACCCTACAAACCATTTCGGTACATATTTTCGTTTCATAATTCGAAAAAATAAATTCGACCTTTCTATCTCGAAGCAATGTTTTATTTTACAACCTTCACAACTCGAAAGAAACTAGTTACTACTATAGCTCCTAAAAAAAAAATAATTAAATAATTTAAGAATTTGCGAAAGAAGTATGTACATCATTGTTTCTTAAAAAAAAATGCAGTAGTATACAATAAATAAACCACTAATACAATGAAATATCTATAGTTGAAATAGTATTTAGTATTATTTATTCTATCTCTGTAACACAAAATTAGGTAAAATATATCTTAACCTCTAAAAGTCGAATATTTCTTTTAAAAACCGACTTTGTTGAAATCATAAGGCAAAAACTATAACTCGAATATGTTGCCGTCTCCCCTGAAGTTCGACTTAAGAGGTTCTACTGTATTTACTAAATCATTGTTTTACATATGGATTTGTAAACCATATAGTTCAGAATTTGAATTATAATATACTAAACTTTAAAATTACTTACATTTTAATTCCATGTACATACTGAGCATACAAAACGAGTACAGATTCTTGAAACTATTGGTAAGGCAGTTCGCCCACCCCTAATAACACATTTTACAAAACCAAAGCGATATCAGAAATAATTATAAAAATAACAGCTTCAAAATGCCAAATTCGTATTATCTATCGTTCGCTATAGCTGGTACGTAACATGAATATGCCATTTTGGAGATGACATTTAAGCTTTTCTGTCATCACTTTGAGCTCTTGCTCTCTTCCTCTCTTCCATGCTATAGATCGCCTATGGTGGTGGAGTCAACTACTTTGTGTTCTATCGAAATGCGTAATTACACGACTGAGTTTATTATCCAAGTATCAAATTTATAGCTTCATTATCATTGTAACTATTAAATTGTACGTGTTATTTTTAAACTGTGCATGTTAAACACATGTAATAATGAGTTAATAGATGTACACACTATAAAGTGTAAACCTTCACACTGTTCTAGTTTCCACCTATAGAAATCTATATAGTAGATAGTCGTTATAAGCGCTAAAACTACCGAAGCGATTTTTACCCAGTTTTCACTAATGGATAGAGTGATTGATGGAGAAGGTATAGGTATATAACTTATTAGGCTTTCGTCTAAATTGGCGGACATATGATGATGAAGGTTACAGAAGTCGAATAAAATGATACCGACTGGGAACTTCACTGATATACGTTATATGGACTATGTACTACGGCATAAATTATCTTAAAAAACTATGAAACCGTAGCATTTTTAAAATTCTATGTTTAACACACAACAATAAACAAATACTAAGAAAACTTTTACTTAAACGATTTTTTTTGGGTTATTATTTATATATAATATATATTGCGAAGCCAGTGACAGTATAATATAGAAATGTATTTCAAACTATATTTACAATAAAACTCTGCGTCTCTTAATAATGTCTAGTGAACGACTACAATTATTAACAAAAATAAATAAACATTCTATTAACTGCGTCATTGGAAATAACGGATCATGCATGCACCATTTCTCGGTAAAGAAAATAGGTGAACATTGAGTAGCGGCCAGTCGTGTGAATAATACAATATGAATAATTCACAAGCAATGATTTTACAATGAATTTACTGTGCAAATATCACGAACGTACTATATATATACATAATATTAATTGAGAAAACTAAAATACCTATACTATTTAAATTTTAATATATTATAAAAGCATAAGTATTTATAATATTAAAAATCAATATGAGCATTATAATATAGATTTCCAGACGTACTACATTATTCAATATTTACAGTGATATTTATTTGTTATAATTAAGGCAGAACAAAAAATATACAATTTTCAAATCCAGTTTTCGGTTGAGATTGTTATAAATTGAAGTATGATATATTTTTGTACTTAAACATGTTAAATATCATATCAAGATAAGTTCACAATCTAGTCAATAACAAATTTAATATGAAAGGCAAAATATAAGCACAGAATAACAACGATTAAAAAATCAAAGTAAATGATTCCACATGTTATAAAAATGAAAGCAACGCTAACTACTATTAACTCAATCTATATGAATTAATTACCCACTAAAATTATCAGACAAAAATTCTTGTAAGATATTTTGTATGAATATTTTAAAAATTATTAAAATCAATTCGTGTTAACACATCGATTCAATGGTTATGTTTTTATCGGAACTGTATTTTTAGGCTACGTTCCACTTATCGCTCACGACGGCGGCTTTTCCCATTCCACTTGCTAGCGAGCATTTCAATCATTAATTCAAGTGTAATGAAGTATGGGTTCATCGCAGATGCATTGTTGTGAGCATAGCGTAGGCGAAAATAATGACACCATTAGTGACATTTTCGCCACGACTAAAACGAGCGGCTGAAGGATTTGTTACTGCGTTTTGAACATTAAGTAGAAGCTAGTCTCAGTTAGTGCTGACTTCTCAATTGCAAAGTTGGATACTCCTGTGTCGTTGTGGATCATTTCATTCGTGGTGATATAATAAGATGACAAATTTTTGTGACTATTTTAAAATTTTGCAACTCTAGAAATGTACAAAAATCCTTTATACAAGTAGAGCCTATTACATAAATATCTTGACGATGAATTATCTTAAAATTCTAGTCTCAAATTGTCAGAGGTCGGAGAAATTTCTATGTTGATTTTCTCATATATCTATCTATCTAATCTAACACTATTAAGAGAGTTATTCTTGTACTTATATATGTATATAAATTTCTCATATCTCGGAAACCGTTCTAACGATTTGTATAAAATTAGTATTGCACCAGATTCTTGCATTATGAATTGACCTGTAAAGCTGTATTTTTACAATTCAAAATTATTAATTCGATTTGTTTTTTTTTTTATTTAAATAAGAAGTTCACACGTGTGTAAAATCGTAAAATATGAATGTTTAAGTAAAATATGATTCGTATTTTTTTTTTAAATAATCATAATTTTGAAGAAAAACGTAACAAGCTAAGCTCGGTCATCCATAAAATAACTATTAATTGACACTACTTTCATATCCAAGCACAAGATAAAAATTGTCCTTGTCCGTTAGACGATCGACAGAAATTACTTATTAAAACAATCGTCTAGACTGAGTAGCATACGAAAGGCCTTATTATCTATATGAGTATAAATTGCTATTCACCCCGTGTTACACACGTTTACACCGTCTACTTAACTTAAGGAGAATATAATCTGTCTACAATAGTCACGTAGAAACCAGATTGATAGTTACCGAAATAAGTTCCTTAAACTTGCTACAAAATGTCTATGTGTAAATAAAATTCTCTAGCGTGAATATATAATTCAAGTTTTATTATATACCCTTATAACGCGGCATTGAAAAGTCTTAATAATAAGGCTATTTAGTATTTAGGTATCATCGGCTAGATATAATCAAGAAGATCCTAAGGAGGGTTCACATCAAATAGGCTACCAGTCTTAAAACACTGAATATAGTATCAAGTTCATACCGTAAGAAAAAATACGTATGCAGTCAACATGAACAAGATGAAGATTAGAATAGATTAGGCACGTGTTTATTCCACTTTCATGAAAAATGATATCACGATTTTTAAAACCAAAATTATCACATCCGAGAGTTTCAAATGAGGAAAAAAAAGGTACTTGAGACGATACGACAGAAGTGAAACATCACAATATCTCTCTCGCTCTCTTACTCGCCTCGAGCGGATTTACACAAAAAGATTGCGAATCAGAATTTTGAAGTTCTCCCATAACAGGTTTTACTTCAAAACAGTTTATTCTGATAGGATTTAAGAGTTTTTTTTCGACAAACACATTACTTCACGCATATAACACAAAAATCATAAACTTTTCGAATAATCAATTAATAAATAAAAGTTTTAATTGTGATTAGGCGTTAAAGTTCTTCTGGTTTTCGCATTTCGATATCAATCAGTGATTATCCAGTTGTTACAAGTTTTCACCAGCCGATATGACAATGGCGACAATCGAAGCATTGCTCTGTCGATGGTAGCAGTTAGTTTTGGATTATACTATAATAGCTGTTACCCGCGGATTCGTCCATGTAGACATTAATATAGAGAACTAAAACATATATGGAATAATAGAATATCCTATGTAGTAATCCAACCAATAAACTATCTGTATACTAAATTTCTTTCGAATTGATTCATCCGTTTTTTGCATAAATAACTAACAAACATACAAACTTACACATTTATATTATAATATAAATGGTATATATTCACCATTAAGCACACTAGCGTAATTTGCCATGTTATGTTAAAAAAAAATAGAGCGCGAGTTGTATATGTTTAATCTGACATTACCATTTGGCTTTGACCCCATTGCTAGCACTTTTAAATAAACGAGACCCGCTTTAAGCATGCAAACTAAATTTTATGCAGTATAAAAGTAGCAGTATAGCGTTGTAGTGAATGATTTATAGGGATTGCAAAGCTTATCTATAACTAATACAAATTGATCCTAAAGAATAACTGGTAAAACTCATATATTATTACACTACAGGTCATTTAGATTATGCTCCTTCTGCTAATAGAGCTAATAATGCTAATTGGCTCGTAACATTTTAGTTTTATCTTGGCTTGCGTAACACGATCTCACCAGCAGTCGTCAATACTGTTCGTTAGTTTAATAATCTTACAAAGATCAAAGGCATTTTTTTTCCTTTTCAAAAATATATTTAGTTAATAAGATAAGAAGTTTTCAATCACCTATTACAACAAAAATATTGGCCTTTAAATACTCTTAAAAAATACGTTAGCTATCCATTATAAATATGCATTGAACAAGCAACGTGATTGCATAGCATTGACGCCCGAAAACCGGTTATCGATGTGAAGAAAATGCCCTATTCTACTTTTACCGATTATTTTTCGATTATAGCTTTGCAGAGAGTTGTATACAACGCAGATACAATCTTCATTTACCGTTATTACTTGCGCTATAAAATTGACTAGACGTTCAATCGTAACATAATGGAGTAATTTTACGTAAACAGTCATTAAGTACTTCGTTATTTTGGTAATTTACTTTACAAAATCCTAGTATAAAAAGGTTAAAAAAAATATTTTCATACTAGCTATCGCTCTTGACTAACAGAATCTTAAGATATCCCATTTTTTCCCACTAATCTGATTTAATAAAACAGCATGGTTTTAATATAAACGTATTAACCAAAATTTAAATTGAAATTTAAATTTCACCAAAACATAATCCACAACCATTAGGAAAAGCATACCTTTCTATATATATAAATTATTCGTGAAATGGATCAGAAGTTCCAGAAGATTACTCTCTTATAAACTCACAAGCTGCACCTCTCATATATATATGTAGAAGTACAGATTTAAAACACACGTAGCAACCTTTTGGTTTCTTAATACTACCCACATTAATCATTCATGCGATGTAAAACGCAAGCAAGTTTTTAGAGTTTCAACATCAACATTCGCACGTACGTGTCGTAGTCGGAACTCAATATACCGTATATGGGCTGAGTAAGAAATACTACAAATCATTCCGATATACTTAAATTATCATGGTGTTTTTTTTATAAAGTTAGATTATAGCATTATGGCCAAAATGTAACCTGATGTTAAGCGACGATGTTGGCCCAAGATGGTAGACACGCTAAGCCTAGTTAAGGAACTGGCTCTCAAGAGCAACTGACGGAACACAACTATAGGTATTTGGCGGCAGATTTTCAATTTGAGGGCGGTAGCTAGCTATATAGACGGGCATTAAAAAAACCCCAACAACATGGTATTGTTTTTATCATGATTCTTTTCTTCACCGAAAGCTCAAGTTCATTGTAAATGGGTTCGAAATCACATTCCTTAACGCGGAGCGGTGGTCCATACACACTACTAACTGAGCTATCATCATATTCGCGAATTTTTATAAGATTCGGAAGTTTATACTCTAATGATATAATAGTGATCATACCAATAAAGTCCAAACCAAGGTAACAAGGCATTTCTCGTTTCGATGTAAGTCTATAGTCGAATAAGATGAAGTAGAAAAAATAATAAGTGCCAAAAGAATAAATTTATTTTGCTAGAAACTCATCTTCCTTTCCCACTGCTACCACACTTGTGGCAGTGTTTATGGGCTAATATTTTAAGAACGTTTATGACAGTCTGCTTTTATACCCATGTGGCCACCAATCCGTGTTAGTAAAAAAAAACTTTTTATAAGACGTAACGAATGTTCATACAACTTCAAGAATATTGAAACTCAATTGTATATGTAACAATCGTTTCTTTTAAGACCAGAACGAATAAAAACTAGGTGAACGCGGCCATATTGTAGCTATATTCATTGATATGTTGAAATTAGCTAAGAAAACGTAGTTCCGACACATGTGAGAGAGTGCGTACAACGTACATATGTACAGAAAGCGGTTGTTACGTGAGTCGGCGAGTGCAAGACATGGACTGGATCTAAGGTCATCGAACCCGTTACAGCGGGACTCAGGACTCTACAACCGGAATATTAAGTACTGTTGAATTTTTTTGGTTTTTTTTCTCCTTAAAATCCCATGTAATCCTAGAATAAACAGCTGCGCTTTTTTTCTAATGAGATTTATGTCTAAAACTGTTTTCATAACTGTAAAGTCTTTGAAACATAAATTATTATTATCATTTGGAAGACATAAATTTTGATATTTTATCCAATGCCATTTTTAATATAGAAATTAACTACCACGTTACTATATCAAATTCAAATGAAAAAATCAACCTGTATAGGATACAAAAAATGAGGTAATAAAATAAAAGAAAAATCAAAGAACAACAAAAACTCCACTGAACGTGTTAACAATAATAATAAGCAATGCCAATAGTGTAGAGCAATTAACATCTTCGCCACTCAACCGAGAAAGGTCCAACGGAAGTTGAGTATAATTTCGGGAGTTCATACCGTTTGAAGTGAAAGAGTAAAATTTTAAATAGGTTTCGCTTTAAGCTCGTAAAATCGAGTATACATGCAAATGTATAAAATATACTACACGATTTCTTTAAATATAGATTATACGAGTATTATATACTGTATGCTTTCAGCCGTACAGTAGTCAAATAAAAAAATGTTTATTGATGGACACATTGCAAGTAAAATGTAGTGCATATTTTTTGAAAGCTTCATAAGAAAATGTTTATTATTTGGCCACAATTTCACCAGATGTTAAATTACGATATGACCCAAAGTGGTAATAAGTTAAACCTATCAGGAGAACTGACTTTCAAATGAAACTGTCAGAATAAGTAGATACTTAGCAAGGCAGCAACAAATTTTCATCTCAAGGATGGTAACTACCCACATAGACATTACAAAACGATCTACTAACATACTTTGATTTTATCATTATTTCTTCCTTCAAAGAATTCTCAGGCACATTGCTTTAGAAAATAAAATAAAAAATCTAAACTTTTTCAAGGATAGTTTTACCAAGTCTTGAGCATTTACTGTTTATTTGTCAAGGTACGAACTTTAAATGAGCTTCAGCAAACTACATTTTTATAGTAATATACATTTCTTAATTTTCAAGAGAAATGTTAGATTAGTTCATCCATTCACCATAGTAAAAACACCATTGTCTAATATTCCGATTCTGTACAGCAGTAGCCGTAACGTTAAATATAGATTCCTATAAAAAGTACATATAAATTCCTGGGAAAGCGTATATATTCTGAAAGATACAGGAATTTCATTTAACTACAAGTATCTGAATCCGTATTTGCTATTTACTAAGTAGAAAATAGGTGGTTTATTTGATTGTAAGCTTTAACAACGATATAAAACAAGAAAGCTATAGTATTACCACAAAAACTCCTATATAATTTTTCTATGTTTACAGTATTATTTTTAATATTTTCTGCAAATAATATCTTATGTATATTTATATAAATTCATATTTTTATATATATAACAACTAAACTCCAACACCGTTTGCCGAATCACAATGAATATTGGTATGTTAAAATATGTATTTTTCCATGGAAAAAGTTTTTATGCTATCCCCTTTTGAGACAAATGATGCTGGGGTTAAATTATTGACTAATGCAAAAAGGAGATCACAAGTAGGCGATGTGAACTAGTATACAATAGTAATATACAAGCTACAAAGAATTATTTTATCTTAAATACACGCACATAAACCCTGTTTACACTGAAAACTTATCTGCAACAATGTAGATATAAAAAGTAACAAATATTGGCTTAAAAAATAATTACCCTGCAGTTGCTTATGTAAAGAAACTTACAAAATGGTAATAATGGGACGTCTGTTTTCATATATCAGCCAGTGAGATGGCTTGTACGGGTCAAATGTAAAGACAATTATCGAAAAGAGGAGATAACGTTATATATAGTAGATAACTATTCAAAGACCAATTCTTACACTGTTACATAACGTACCCTGCACAAAATCGTAAATTGGAAATATAATATAATCAAAGGCTTGGTAATTCACCCTGACTACTAGTACCTGAACACGGTTTACGATAATTATCATCAACGAATATAGTAAGATAAGAAACTCAATAGACGATAACACATTTTTTATCTCAATTAATGTTACATAATACATTCACTTTTTATTTGCTCCAAGTGAAAAAATACCCGACCGTATTGACCGCACATCTTTTAAATAGATACGATTTATATCGTCTATTTGTTAGAGATAAAACATCAACAAAGCCTGTATGAACAGAATCCAAATCAAGCTCCATGTGTCTACGTAACTGAATGATTACTGAATATGAATAGATAGTCGATGAGCTCAGTGCCCACCTATTTTTTATCATTAGCAGATGGAACCACGGCACGAACACATTATCATGGCGTGCACGAATCGCCTGAGTCATTTCAAGCAACAATAGGTAACACTAAAACGTATTTCTCTGTTAAGTAAGTTACGGGCGTGGCAGAGTTCCTATTTCATACGAGAATAAATTGTAAACAAGTTTCATTTGAGATATAATAGAAAAAATTACGACAAATGTTCTAAAAGTACATAATATGAAGTATGACATCATAGTCCTGCGCAATGAAACTAAATGTTCTTATGAATGATATCATACGAAGATCCGAAACGTAACATTATCACTTAAACATTTTAACCTTGTAGATTATTTGCTATTGTATTCGGCATTATTACAAAAGTCTACAAAACTATTACTTAAATACAAAAGTATATATTGAAAAAAAAAAACAACTGGCAACGTTCCCAAAACCGCCCATAACTGTACTTCCTGCTCGGTTTAGTCGACGAGTTTTAGAATTTGTTCCAGTTGTGAGTAAATTAAAAGGGTAACAGATAGCTATGATGTCAGTAATACTGATTACAATATTAACTAATTTTGATGTAATCTAGTATCAGACAGTCCATCAGTATGTCTGCGCAAGTGACCTCGATGACAGCAGGGGGCGGGGCGCTGCCGGCTCTGCAAATAGCGTCGGATTTCGGAACGCACCCGGCGAATTTACTCTGGACTGTCTGGAGTCTTTACGAGAAAATCTTTACTTAGAAAGCTAGCGATAGGTCACGAGGTTAAAGAGCGGTTTAGATGATTCTGCGCCATCGTAAAAATTTCTCATAAGTGCATAATACACAAATACTGGGAAGGTTTTGCTAATCCGGAAAAAATACATTCAGTTTCACAATCAATCATTCATTTATTTTATTCATTCGAAATTTTAGCGAATTGGATATAAAAATATGTAATGTATTATTATTGCTATTCTTGGGTAATAATCTTAAAATCCATCAAACTATTCTGGATTGTAAATTTGTAGGAACGGCTTTTTCCCAGATTTCAATTATTAATGAGAAAATTAATAAAGCGATATCCATTGGAAATTAGATAACTCGTTAAAACAAAAATAACAGAAGTAACGATACATCAAAATAAAATATGCTTGTATTTGACATATTCACGACTCAAAAGTCACCTAAATGAAAAACTGTGACATCATCGCTCACGGTTGAACCACACTATTGATCCTTGTGTAAAATTCACCTACACAAATAGGAAACCTGTCTTTAAGAACCTACACACTAAAAATATTTTTTTAAAACACATACCCGACATATATCTTTAACTATCTCATCTTCAAACGTCAATCCAATGAGTGAATACACGACACTCGAGGTTCTGTAAAGCAATGTCCGAACATATGACGACACGGAACTGGAGGAACCTCTACACGGAACAAGCGCGTCTCGACTCGCTCAACGGAATGAGCTGCGAACCGGAATATCGATCGTACTCCTGGCGCCGTCGAGCCGTATATCCCTAGTCCACGCACGCCCCTCCCCGCTAGTCTGCCACCATTGCTACCCCTATCTATAAAACCACTTTATATAAAACATTTTAATCTATATTTAATATTATAAAGGAGAAAAGTTTGTTTGAACGCGCTAATATTAGGAACTACAAGTCAAACTTCGACAAACATTTATGTATTTCATAGAGCATCATTGAGGAAGGCTTAAGGCTACTTAACATCACGCTATTACGAATAAGAGCAAAGCTGTATTGTAAAAAGTTACAAAAACGGGCAAAAATTCTTAAATATTTCTTTATATTCTTATTTATATATCTTAGTTCCACGCGAACAAAGTCACGATACAGCTAGTGTAATGTATAAAATAATATAACGTTTACATCATTTTAAAAATATGACGTCAAAACTAACTAGAAATCCTACTAAATGCACACAGTGATGTAACACAAAATAACACGAGATAATAACAATGGGCATCCTATAAGTATTGAAATTCCATTTGGCGAGAAAAAGACCTCGCAAACAGTCTGGTACAGTTACACCCTGTGTGGAAAAGCTGACCCAGAAACGTACAGTTGACATTAGATTCTGAAGAATAAATTAGAAATACATTGACACATAGATAAAACACTTGTTTTTTTTATTTGAATCACATTTGATTTTTTTTTATGTTAGCTCAGCAAAGTAACTGCACTGTACCTGATGTTAAGTACAGTACAGTCCAAAAACAGCAGTAACCATCTAGAGAACGACAGTCCATCGTCAGTCACTACTGTCAAGCCGGCCTCCTATGAATAATAATAAGAATAAATTTATCAGATTTAATTTACTTGTATATCGAGGTATAGTTAAAGAATGACTAAACTTGACAAAAATATTGATATCAGCTTTGCCCATGACTCCGATCATGTGAACTTGAATAATTAAATTCATCTTCAATCATAGGATAGTTTATCAAAACCACAAGACATTTCTTACTAGAATCAAAAAGATGAATTATCATGACCCTAATTAAAGAAATGAATTCTTCATAAAAACTTACACTACTTGTTTCACCTCTTCAAAATTTGTTTTTTTTTTAAAAATATCCTTCCTAAATATTACACAATAATATTTCTAAGTATCAACTTGTATCCTTTTCTAAAGTCCAATCTATCTCCATATCAAAATTCGCCAAATTCATTTAACCATTTATATGAGAAAATATAGAAAATAGACACTATCGTATTTATAACTGTAGTAGTATTATTATTTTTTAAGAAATATAATACTTTTAATTATTATATATCACATTTATTATTATTAAAACGTCTAGTAAATTGGTTAATTCTATTGAGGAAGAATGCATATTTACTGTATCATAAACAGACAATGGATGGGGCTAGAAGTTTTTGATTGGTGAGCATCCACCTGGTAAAGCAGGATGAGCAGAACCACTACAAGATGGACATTATGTAAATCATCTACTATGACATTTGTACTTGGATTTGCAGATTAAAGAAGAACTTGACTTGAAAATGGTATTTTGGTAAGGCCAATAGTACCTTCCTGTGACTATTGATTTTCCAAATAAATACTATTAGGTTATATAAAGAGCCCTATGGCTTAACATGTTCTACAAAACACAATTATATTCAGAAAGTAAATCATTATCTGGGTATCCAAATAAGTTACTAACAGATTATTTTTAAAGATAACTTTTGAAACAATTACCTTTATTATTTCTATAAATATAATCAAATCATACACCTTTGATAGTAAATGCTACACAGATCATAATTCAATTAAATAGTTTACAAATTAAAATTTTCTTTTTTTTATTTGTATGGTAATACTAGTTTATATGTGCAGCTTTGCTCGCATTAATATTGATTTTGTCAAACAAATCAGACAATACAATAAAATTATTATTCAAAGTGTATCCTTGTTTTTGCCCCACATCCAATGAAGCAAGTTTTTCGCAAGAAAAGGTAGTCTATCACCATCCCCAGGTTCCCACCTATCTCTACACCAAAATTCAGCATAATCAATTCAGTAGTTTATACATGAAAGTATAATGAACAAACAAATACACTTCTGCATACATAATATTAGGAAGGATAATTATCATTTCTTAAATTCCAGTTAAAAAATGTCAAAAAAGTTTTTTACACTCATTTACTAGCATATTTCAAATCAGCTTTAACAAATACTTCACATAAAAGCAACAGATAATATAACATCAGGTGAAATTGTAGTCAAAGATAAAAGTGCTAAGAAACTTTTCATATTTTTATTTGGTCACTTATTTCAAAGTACCACCTAGTACAAATAATTAATACTTCTAGTGTCCTACTTACTAAGTATTAGTGATAACAGTGCTGTGTAGTTTTGATAAAAGTATTACTTGCCTAATGATTACACCTGTTTACAGTGTAAATAATATAATCACTCAATATCTGTGTGATACATTTTAAATAAGAAATAAGTATATTACAATAATTCCTATGTAAGACCTATTGGGACATGTAATCCATACATTAAATGGTTTTATGAACATTGTATAGGTTTTTTGTTAATAAAAACCAATGTTTGTACAATTTTCTTAATGGCTTCTGTGGTCCCTAACCCCATTTCAGCCAGTGTTATGTAATGAATTTTGTAATCCCAATGAGAAAGGTATTTATATAAAATAATGAATGATAATAGATCATTTTAGTAATATTATTATTACTTTACAAAAATATTATACAAAATAAATATATATTGTAAAAATCCTCTTCAGCTTTTACTACCTTTCAACTTCTTAGGGTTTCAGTAATAATAAACCAGTGATATTTTTGTTTTTACAAAAATAATATTTAATAAAAGCTTTTCAAATTAAGTGATTCAAATTGTTTCTAAAAATCAATTGATCAGTTACATTTCTAGTTTTCAACTTTATATCATAGAAGTAATTTCAAATTGAATACACATCAGCAATCAAAACCTTCCATATTGATTTTGTTCCCTTGACCTACAAACTGTATTTACTTGTGAAATACTCATTGGGTAAGTAAGAACCGAACCATGAACTCATAGGTATTAATATCTTTTTAGAGGTGTACTAAATAAATTACAAGTTAGTTTGAGCACATAACATTCTGTAAGGAAGCATTCAACTAATTAAGGCCAATTGAGGGCAATAGCAGTAAGGAATCGTCCTATTAAAAAGGCTCAAATATAATAAATACATCTAATCTATTTTATAAAATATACTACCAACTTAAATTATTTATTGGACTTGGAGTAAGATTATTGAATTTAAAAGAGCAAAGGGCAAACTACGAACGGCTGTCGTCAAAAGGTAATACGTTATTTTAAAATTAAGGAATTATAATTTCATGAACAAATTTAATACATACCTTTAAAATATGTCCAAGGAATGCTATTTCAGCACAGTCAAACACATTAACTCCTAACACACACAATATATTACACTTTGGATGAGGAGACTGTCAGTACTAATAAGTTTAGTCTCACAGCACTTATACACAGAAAACAGTTTTTTAACATAACCCGTAAATCTTGCTATTTGCCACCTATAAATAATCGCTATTCATGTAGAATTACTTGGTTTATCATCCGTGAGTGCGAGTACGAACACGGCGTCGAGCAAAGCGAAAGACAGATCGCAAAAGCATCCACCTTCGTTCCGCCCATGTCATAGATTAGATAAAAATAAGATAGTGCAAGTAAAAGAACGATAAAAAATTACCTTTGTTATATATTCCGACCAATTAAATAATATATACTTATATATAATTCGCTGACGTTCATTCTAATAGCAACAAATATGAACATTGAATTTGCCGCAATTTCATATTATCCTCAATCTAAGTTTCATAGATGAAGTAATGGTTTTAAGTGCAATAGTCGGATTCGATTTTTTAATAATAATAGCGATTGGATGCAGGACGTTTATTTCGTATGTGATATTTTCTGCCTTAATATCGTTTTTAGATTACGCATATCAAATTCTTTAGCTATTTGTTGATAACTTCATATTTATTATAATAAGAGTAGTTACCTCTAAAGGCTTTCCTAATGATAGTTCTTTGTTATTCAAACAATACTGGAATTATAATATTATATTTAATAATAACAACGAAGATATAGCCCGTCTACGATAAATTAGTTACTCTATGATAGAATGATGTCATCAAGTTGCGTAGGTAGTATAGTGTTGTATCGTTTTCTTGTATGTACACAAATTGAAATCTGTTGTATTTTTTAATTTTGTGTGAATAAAATATATCCAGCAATACCTTAGTTTCTATTCACATCACAATAAAACATATGTCTTTTATTAAATTTTGTATCAAATAATAAAATTAAAAAAAAATAGGCACATTAGGTTGTTTACGCATCAGCCAGTGCCAAATTATGCCATCATGTATATTTTTTTTATTATCGTTCTTATTATTCAAAATAAGTAGTTTACAAGAATTAATGTTTTAATCAAAATAGTTGGCATTATTCCATTTTTATTTTTCATAACATCCATAGAAGTCATTTTACATCTGAATTTAAAACGATAATCTATATGAGGCATGGAAGGTATGATCATAAAATCTGTTTTTTGCAATTTATGAGATTATGACTTTTTGAATTATTTTATTTAGATCATCTTATTTATTATTACAATAAATCTTTATTACTATTTACGAATTCAGCCACAATTTCTCAGATTTTTTATTTTAGATGATTAAGTATAATCTATATTATTATATCAATAACTTCTTGAATTTACTTCATCTAAACTAGATACATTCATTTCTGGTTGTCAAAGAAATTAAGATGTTTGCAAAAAGTTTATGTAATACAACGAGGAGATGGCCATTCGTGTTTGTTAGAAACATTAATTATTAAACATCACATTTTTCCAATAAGTATCAAAATTGAGCAATTTCTTTGTAGCTACTTGATGAATTATACTGTAGACTAGACCTGTAGTTTATATGAATATGAGAACTTGAATGAAAACAATTGATTATCCCCATTTGTAAATATTTATTTGCGGTACAAAATTGGTTGAAATAAAACAGAAAAATACAGCAGGCTTTTCCAACATTTATTGTTATTTATAAGAAAAGAATTATTTCACAAATCGAAAGTGTGTATGGTATTATATAAGTAAGTTTTAATATTTTATAATTATTATATTTTCATGAAATACAATAAATTTTACAACTGAATATCAAAGGACTTTTGCAGTTTAACTTGAAATAATAAAAAAAATTGCTACATTTGTATTGGTACAAATATTAATGACTAACTGAAGCTATGGTTTTAACCAAACAAATTTATTTGAAACATCATTTCAAATTTAAATGAAATGGAGCTGAAATTGATGTTTGCATGTTCTTGCTTTATGTTTGGCTTGCTTCAGGGACATCAAGCTCAGTGTAAAATTTATGAAATCTCTGTTATACATCCATGAGAACTTTGAAAATGTGATTATGTTTAGTTGCTTCTGTTTAACATTTACAAATAAATGTTGTAAACAATAAGTATTAACGAAAAGAATAATTATAGTTTCATAATGTAATGCAAAATGTATCATTAGGGCTACATTCTACATAGTGTTCACAATGCTCACACTCAGTTTGGTTGTTTTACCCCATTCCACTTGCTTGTGAGTGATCAAGTCATTCACTGAAGTGGAATAGAGTATGTATTCATCTTTGTAGATGGGTCGTTTTGAGTTTAATTATGTCATTACTCAATATTTTCACAGTAACCATAACTACTGTGGTTGTAATCTTTATGTGGCAGTATAAAGGCATATTTTGAGATGTTGTGAACAGTAAATGGAATATAGTTAAGATGTTTTCATTAAAAACTAAATCATATCACAATAGAGTACATAATTATAAATAAAGAATTACCTATTTAAATACTATAATACACTGATGTTAATGTTGTTCCTCCTCCTTCAACTTACAACCACATATAATGTTTTAACAATCATTTATTTCTTCAAAACTATTTCTATATCTCAAAATAAACACATACTTTTTTTACAATAAAATAATTTAAACCTAAATTAAAATTATGGGTTAATGTCGAGGAAGTGCTAATGAAATAATTACAACTTATATACCAGACAAATAGTGTTTACTATCGTACTATGAATAGTTTGAGCCATATAAAATAATCTCACTTTTGGTTAACATGTCTCAAAAAATAGTACAAAGAGAGTATATAATATACTACTAGAAAAATGATTTAGAAATATCATATAAGTAAGACTTACTTAAAAATTCAAATGTCCCTAATAAATTACCACTATTCATACTATTTTTATAGGTATTTAAAATCTACCCAATACCTCTTGTTTTACATGTACACTTATACATGTTTTTACATCAAAAGCACCTCCTCAAAAATATAGAGCTAAAATAAATAGAATGTTCTAGTCTAAGAAGTCTAGAAAAAAACAGCTTTGGAGGTACATTTAAGCACAGTCTCATTGTAAATATAAAAGTATGATTGACATTGACTTGTTAACGACGTACAGTGGTATTTATGACTCGTATCATATTCTTTTCAAACTGGTTTTTAACTTAAAAACACTTTAACGTTGCTATAGTTGATGTATGTCGTGGTTCAGTCTTAAAGCATCCTTCATCTAAAAAAAATTTTCATAAATCAGCACTATGAGTACAGAATCACGTTGGAAGAAATTTCGCATCACAATAGAACAATGTATTATTAGGTAGTTTCTCAAACAACATCATAAGGTCCACATAAATCGAGATCTGGTTCCTTCTAACATAAAAATCCGATAAATGATAGCACCGTTTCCTATCTAATTTATCTGGAAAAAAAGGATGTTTTGTAATAATTGAACTTCTTAGTAAGTTATCCAGAAAAATACGTTACAATTGTGAAATTATGCATATTTTTAAGTCTTTACCAACCACGTCAGTAGTGTCTTGGATATGGCCAATTACGACTGGACGTTGAATGTTGGTCAAAATAAGGGCTATCGGTCAGAAGCAGTTTGCTTCCGCTGAGACCAGAGCTTGAACTTTCACTCGAAGAGAAAACACTCTTGCTTCCAGTATAGAAAGAAAGTGATGTGTGCAGAGGTTCCCGGCCTAATCGTCTTCTCGCTCGCACCAAGGATATAAAAGCAACGGCGATGGCACAGAGAAATATCACTCCTAACACACAGAAGGCAAGTGCCATTTTGCCCGGAGAGAGACAGATGGTTTTATCTCCGGGTGAGAAGCCTCTGACGAATTCTTCTTTCTCTGATTCTACTCTTTTAGAACCTGTAGGATAATAAAAAAATATAACATTGTAACTATGTGTTAAAACAACAACAACAATTCATGAGTCATGAGGTATATTTGTTTAAATTTGAAAGTCTTCTCACTTACCTCTTATGGAAGCTTCATCTTCAAGTTCTATATTAGGCGCATGAACTTCAATGCTGTTATAAACTTCTAGTCTATCAATTACCACACCTTTTGGGTCACTATCTAATCGCGCTTTCCTTAAAAGCCCATCTTTATTCTGTTGAGGCTTCTGTAAAGCTTTACAGTCGACAGACGGACATGGGCCCTTGCACAATTCGACCCCACACGTCAAGTGAAGTTTCGCTCTGTCAGGAAATTTGAAAGCAGAAAAAGTAGTGATAGCATGTTGATACGTCATTATATTCTTAAACATATGGTCTGGACTTGACCTTGATAATTTTATATTCATACTTTCGTCAATATTTCTTTGTGTGTCAACAGGCTCTAATTCGGAAAAGTCGATCTCAGAACTTTTGTGCGTGTGACGATGAATAGTTGGCTTATTAAATATAGTCTCATCAATTGGACAGCCACTTTCATCTAAAAGTTTCTGGGAGGCTTCGCCTAAACCATCATGGGCGATGCAATTAGTAATACGTAGACCAACTCCAACTGAAATGTAAAGCAAAATATATATGAATTGTAAAATATGCTTTCGTTCTACATATTAAGATTCTTTATTAATAAATTAATAAGCCAGTTTTAGAAGAACAAATAAGTATAGTTGCAAAACTGCTTATATGATTATGATCAGTCACGGCTTTAAAATAAAGGTTGACTTATTTAAAACGTAATAGAATATCATCGTTCTCATTGTATGAAAATCTAGAAGTCAAATACCACCCTTACCAGGTAAAGTACATTGTATAAGCAGACGTGTCGGCTGCCCCACTTCGATAGTAGCTGGCTCAGGGGCAGCGACAGCCGGAGAAAGTTCCATCCAAGCGCGTGCAGCTTCCATCAACAGTTCTCGTTGCTCCATTTCAGCTGGATTTGCGAAGCCTTGGCGATTTCGGCCGGTTCTAAAAGTAAAAAGAACATTTACATCTTTATACTTATCCAATAGAACATTATTATAACGATAGGCCAAAAAAGCGGAGTGTGCTTAGGAGTTAGGACCACACGGCAGAAGTGGAACATCACTATATCTTTCTCGCACCCTTAGTTGCCTCGAACCGACTTCACCCGAACATGTGATTTTTTTAAATACCTTGTTTTTTTAACTTCATGTCCAGCCATTTCCCGTAATTTATTGTTAATCACGGACTCCAGTGCCGAGCTATTGATGCGTACTGCACGGCGTTGCAATTTACACCTGTAAATTTAATTGGTTTTAAATAAAAATCGTTTTTAAATCTGCAACTGAAATTATTTTACATGTAGTTGTGCCGTGTATTATATGCCAGCCGTGCCTGCGACTTTGTTCGTGGGAAATTAAAAAATATTTGTTAATTTTGGACCGTTTTTGTAACTTTTTCAACACAACTTTGTTCCTATTGGTGGTATAGTGATGTTAAATAACTTAAAGCCTTCGTCAATGATTGCGCTATCAAATACTAAGAGTTTTAAAATCCGACTAAAAGTTTTTAAGATCCTCATACACATTTATAAATATAAATTTACCTGACTAATAAGTCCAGGTCAGAAGACTGTTGCAACTGTTTATCCATCTGCACAACGAGTTCCACATTATAATATAAGTCGTCGTCTTCATCAGGTTCTTCTATAGTACTATTCAGCGTAGAGGTTCTTACTCCACATGCGTTTGATGGGAGATTTATAGAAACTTTTGTTTGCAAATTACCTGAAATATTTACAATAACTTACTTAACATTTTATATTTGCAATACTCATCGCTGCCACATAGAGATTTCATATGTTGGACATACTAAATTGTATTTGAATAAATCAAATTTTGCCCGATGTGCCCGAAAGAAGAATTCTAAATATTAATAAAATTAAAATAAAATACATTTATGTTATTCAAACAAAGATATTTGGTGAATAGTATTGTTTTATCTTAGACTAGGAAGAGGCAGGTATTAACACTTCCTTAGATATACGTCTATGAGACTATTATATTGATTTATTGTACTATCGTATTGTATATGGAAAAATGGCTACATTTCAAAACAGCGCTTAATATTTTTGTTAATTTCGTTATATTTGCTATCACGTTTTGCCAGGCGTTATTAAGTAAACATATGTAATTCAATTCTATTCTACCATGGTACCCAGTTGCCCCATTATTGCTGCAAAAAAATTAATCAAAATGATAAATAGTTTATTTAATTTTGACTTGAAGAAGGTATTTATAGTCGTATGGCGGTTAACTTTTTTTATATGTCAATAATAATATAGAAAAATAAAATATTGAAGCTTCTCTTATTATTACAATGACGTGTTTTTTTTTATTTCTAAATAATATTTCATAAATTATATTAGCGCGTTATAATACCCTCAGATTTCGAGCAAAACATTACCATTGGTTCGGATCATAAAATCCAAACTAGCAGGCAAGATACTCAATTATATTTATAATTTTTTTAAGTTAGTAAATATTTTTTGTAAACATATCTTGTGCAATACAATAATAATGGTATGAATAAAAAAGATATTAACAATATAAGAATATTTGTATCAACCTTATTTAAGTGAGATAAGAGCAAAAAGAATCAGTAATTAGCTATGGATTACCTTGTGAACGACATTCCCTCGAGAAGTCCTTACTGAAGACGAGTCCTTTAAAAGGTTGTTCCATCTCGAGATGAACGGCTATTGATCCCTTGTCGCACTTCGTAGAGACGTTTACGACCCTGTTGGCTCTCGTCTGTTGCCCAGGACTCGCCATCGCCAGGCATAACAGCAATACTGCGCGCCACATTTTGGCGTGCCCTGCAAATTGTAAAATAATTATCTTTAATAAAAATACACTTGACTAAAAAAAAAAAATTTTTATTCAAAACTGTCTGTACCCGTTGCAACACCAAGAAAAGAAAAAATAAGTTTGAAAAATCCAAAAGCGCACGTCTCATAATCTCATTTTTTTGTTTATTTAATAACAATTAAACCACATCGACTCAGACCGTGAAAAGTAATAGGGTTATATTCCTAATTATACTGAACCGTAAGAAAAAAAAGACTTGATTAGTTAAGTATTTCGGTCGTATCGTGATAACATACAGGATCCGCACATTCAGACATGCGGACGTCCAAAACAAACCTTTTTAAACAGTTTTTTAACGAGTTTAAATAACAAAAATTACATCAAATCATGAGTGTTAAAAAATAGGGTGTTTTCTTAATATGTGTGTATATATTATTTTACAAGTGCAATATATGATAGAGATATATAAATATGTAAAAGCAAATATAAAATATATGATAGAGACATTTTAAGTTTGAAAAATCAGTTGTTTTGCGTGAAGTGACAATAGTACCCACCTCAACGCTTCGCTTATGAGGCGTGCAATAATTTTTGCTGAAACTTTTCGTGGGAGTAGGCAAAACAGTACATTTTACACAAGTTTCATTACAAATTGGATGAATGTTTATCAACGTACAGAGAACTTCTCCATGGTGCGGAATGAAGTTTCACATCAAAAAGTAATTTCATATTTAACAAATAAAAACATATTTTCCGAACAACTAAATTTTTTTATACTAATAACGTTATTCAGACCATTACTCATATTACGACACAGCAATTTTTAAGTTATTCATTACCGAACGTTCAGCGTTTAATTTTTATTGGAAAAACAACATATTTTATTAAGGAAAAATGACGGCTTTGTTATAGGCTGAGTGTCCACTTAATATTAGGTGGAATATTTGCTACAAAAACATGAACATTTTTAATGACAATTAATTTAATGTCAACTAAAGACATAAAACTGTATACACTATATCTTTAATATGTATTTTAATAGGAAAACGACTCGTGCGCCCCTTGTTCTATTATTATTATACTAATGCAGAAATCTGCGAATAACAACTAAAAATGAAAGAAATTCTAAATTCAATTCTAAATTGAAGAATGGTATGCAAATAGGACGAATAAACGAATACATATTTTGTACATATTATTTTTATATGATACGAAACCATGCCTAAAAACATAGCGACCATAAAAACACATACAACCTCTTCGCTTCTATACCACCTTGCAAACCCCGTGGTAACGGGATATACATACTGGCTGCCCCGAAAACGACAATGTATGTAGATAGAGCTTGGTGCGTATAATGGTCGCGACCCAATCTAGAAAGATCCTTTCTACTCCGCTGGATCACTGGATATAGACTTGATAATCCCCGAACACCTAAAATATCGCTATGAAAAGTGTTACAGCTAGTATATGGTAGTTATATTCCAGTTGGTACAATTATCGTGCTTTACGTTGTTGTAAGCTATACGTAATTTCTCATGATATCTATATATAATAGATTCATACTTATTACGTGTACCGTCCACATCCTTACTCATCCTTACTCCTTACTATTATTATAAATGCGAAAGTAAGTTTGTTTGTTTATTACGCTCTCAGGCCTATTTAAACCGCTTAATCAATTATGATGAATTTTGGAATAGAGATAGATCGTATCCCGGAGACGATTGTAAGCTACTTTTTCCTGCGAAAAACTTATAGCGAGTGGGTTAAACTTTTTTGAAACTTTATTGTGTCATCCGATTTGCATCAGACTTTTGAGAAAAACTTGTTACAATTAATAATAAATATAATCATATACATTTTTAAAAGGGGAGGAATAGGTTTGTCAAGGTAATGTAGAGAAATTGTATTCATGAAGCTAAAATTAGGCAGGTACGTAGTTGATTACTGTAAACATTATCTACAAACAGGGTTTTTGAAAAGTCATGTCTACCGTTTTGAACAACATTCTTAAATAAATTAATCAATGACTTTTATACAAATGATTTCTATATCGGTAGACAACCAGAATTGGGTGGCATATTCAACATTAACGCGAGCGACCCCGCGGGTAATATCTAGACGTCAATAAAATATAGCTAGGTTGATGTAGGTAAATAAAATGTAAACTTATGTTTATTATTACCTATGTAGATTATTAAATTTAATTATATCATAAAAAGCTAAATACGTTCATTCTCATTACCATGGTCGTATTCGTTGTAAATTTTATTGGGAAACTAACCAGTCAAACAATTTAGAATTTAATTATGCGAGCGAACGTAAAAATGAATGCAGGCACTAACAAGCTGTCTGACAAACGAGATTTCCATGGGAAAATCTGGAGTCAGTGAGTTAATGCCCGGAGCTCTAATTTTATAGCGAGTAAGAGGAAGGTATTACGCAACACAGGTGTGTAATAAGGAATATATGGTAAGTCCCATAAGTTAAAAAACGATAAAAAAGTCTTGAAAAAGTATAATAGTAATAATAACCAAAATGTATTTATTTATTCATACATGTGGTAACGAACTCCAAAATATATCGGATTGCTATCTATTTACGTGTTAATACGTATATATTGACTTTACAATACTTCTAATATAAAAGTAGGTAATAAATATAAGCTAACTTCTATATCTATACAAATAAATAAAATTGATATGTCTGTGTGATATGACATTAAATGTCAAAACAACAGCTTTTTACTAAATTCATATGATAGTATATACGGTACAAATATATATATTTTTTTAGTTTTGCCTTTTTGTCTGTCCGTTTGTTGCGGATAATCTCTGAAACGGTTGGACTGATTGCGACGGTACAAAGGTTATCAGATAGCTGTTGTTATAAGGACTAACTTAAGCTATTTTTATGTTAGAAGAATAAAAGGGTTCTGAAAAACAAAAAAATTAGTTCCACGCGAACGTAGTCGTGGGCCCTACTAGTCATATAAATAAAATAGACAATACCTCCGATTTTGTTATTTAGTAGCTACTGATAAGCTTTAATGTCATCAAATATAAAAAAAACTTGTTATATTTTTTCGGGCCTTTACAAGGATTTCATCAAACATTTCAGCAATGATTATTGTTATAGAGGTATAGTTATTTCCACGAAATGATAAAAAATAAAATGACCCACATCTAATATTATTGCAATATTTATTAAAATTTATACTTTATCTACTTAAGGCGACACTATCTTTGTGGAATGTTAATATTTGAAAGAAAAATATATATTCTTTTATTATTTACTCTCGTAAAATAATTATTTATCTATCGTGTCTGTTGGTACAGTATAATCTTTGAAAGCTATTGTTATTTTGTGTAGAGTATTATTCATATATTGTATATAGGCAGCAGTTTCTTTATTTCTTTTAAAACTTGAACGAATATTATTTTAATAAGAGATTAAGTGTTCTTTACCTAATGTTTTATTCGATTACTCAATAATAAATATATCTAAAATTTACATAAATAGTGGTTTAATTTAAAGACAATATTATTAACGAGTTAAATATTTTGGCTAAACAATTGGATGTTTTTAGATAAAAACATCCCGCCCTACTCCAACTACGACCCTGAACTAGTCCGTCTAGATTCCAGTAGAGTCAATCTAGTAATATTGATCAAGAGCTGCGGTCAACATTCGCGGTTACAGCGGCGGA
Organism: Actias luna; assembly: GCA_039707435.1. Taxonomy (NCBI): domain Eukaryota; kingdom Metazoa; phylum Arthropoda; class Insecta; order Lepidoptera; family Saturniidae; genus Actias; species Actias luna. Next base: position 5,231,415 of record JAZHAC010000002.1, on the reverse strand, counting down.
TATGAAAGCCAATTGAGCCTGACATTAATAACTGATAGCGCATAGGAATAACTCACTTTTATGTAATTATAATTATCATTAAATATCTTTACGAGTGTCTCTAAAGATACATCGTTTATTTATTAACTCGTCTCCGTGCCAGTCTACATATTTGAATAAGTGTTGTAAACCCTATTAAACTTATTTGTAACATATGTTTGTTGTACTCTCATAAAATTATTGAAATCGATTGTAAAAATTAACACGCACACACACACACACGTCTAAAAATTGCAAGATAAATATGTAAGAAAAATGTATTTGAAATGCACAAAAATTAAGAAATATATAAAACTATAACATACACACACTAAGCATAATTCAATTGTTAATATTGATTTAACTGAATTATTATCGTATTACTAATTTTCGGTGAAGTGGTAAAAGCCCTTCAGGCCAGGAACGTATAAGTTAAAAAACAAATGTATTAATTCAATATTAATTCAATAAATACAATATATGTAAAAACCAATACATTTTAAGCATGTCATATTTAATTACTTTTATCAAATTAGAAATTATTAATTTAATTTGAAATTTTACTTTAATAATTTATATTATAAATATGTATACAACACATTCACTTCTATGCACAGGAGTGAATTTTTGTTTTTAATGATTCAGAGCGAATATTTGCCATCTGTGCTAATGTTAAAAAGCAGAAAAGTTAGTTTGTTTTAACGCGCTGCTCTTAGAAACTACCAGTCAAATTAAAAAAAAATCTTTGATAGAAGAATAATTGAGAAAGGCTTTAGGCTATTTACTCTCATGGTACCACCAATAGAAGCAAACCTGTATTTAAGAAAAGTTACAAAAACGGGCAAAATTATTGAATTTTTAATTACGAATTACGAAGTCGCAGGCACAGCAAGTTAAATAATAAGTCAGCTATAGAAATATGAAATTGCTAAAGAAATCGTTGTGAATTTACCCGTAATATTGGATTAGTAGTGGCAGTCAAACCATCTGTGAAGCACCAAATTCTATGTTTAACGAGATTACTTTTACCATGCTTGCACGCTTCTGCCAGTAAAACCGCCATATTTATAGTTGAGACACCATTTGAAATTTAATATATATTTTTGCATTATATTTATTATAGATTTCAGTAATTACTTTTAATACCTACTTATTATATGACAATATTATCTACTAACCGAACGGGAATTCTTTTAAATAGTTGGTATTAATATTGGTAATTGTTGTCACATATAAAACAATTATAAGCTTTCTTTCTCTTTACTCATGAAAAGAGGTCAGAAACAATAATGACTATTTCGTTTCCAAAGTCTCAATATTAGTGTCACATGAGTTATGGAACTTAATTTAAATATTATGAAGATAATTCGATTCATTGATAGATATTCGCAGAACTTACAAGTAAATTCTTGTGGAGGTACCGCTACATATCCGTTCCTATTGAAAGATTTCAGATATCCCACTTAGATAACAAGCGCTTTGAACACAATTAAATCATTTATCTTCAAGAATGGATGCTGTTTCTTTACGATTTAGATTAAGAACGTAAATAACGTTTACATTGTAATAAAAATATTTCATAGTGAAACTGAAAGTCATTTTACAAATTTAATGTCGTATTTATATATCAGTCGGAAAAATTTTAAGCTTTTAGGTATGAAATAATATTAGTTAAATGTAAATTGTAATATACATTTAAAAACGCAACTAAACTTACGTCGCTTATGTTGTATAATCTGTGAAATTGATTTTTAAAAAAAGGAGAATCGACGAAAAATATAACCGCACATTTACGCGTTTCGGCGAATATTTATAAATCGTAGTTATGGGTAAAACAAAACGTAAAAAAGATGTATTGTATATATTTCAAACAGTTTCTTAATCATCTTCGTGTAGAAGATGCTTGTTTTTAACAAAGCAGAAAAGTATTTTAAGATTTCTCCCACTTTAAGGTCGGTAAAAACGAATTCTTGTCCTATCATAATCGTCGTCGTTTACACATATAATTATACTAGCTGGTGCCTTCGATTTTGTTCGCGTTTTTCCCATTAATTACGCATTATCTTAATATCCTTTCTTATTAGATGACTACATCGTAAAAGAAATCTCCATAGCAAATTTCAAGCCAATAAGGATGGTAGTTTTAGAGATAGATATCTATATAAAAGTGCCAATTACTAGTTTTATCCCCTTTTTACACAAGCAGGGTATGGAATTTATTTATTTTCATTATAGAACCATTATGCTAAATTTCAAGTCAATGGGTGTAGATTCTTGTCTCCCCCATATATACTTTGCCACCTCCGTTTACCCTTTTAAGGTATAAATTTCTAAAAGAAATTCTAAATGCCTCTGCGTTATAAAAGGGAACCTTAGTCCAAATTTTATTTTCCTAGATTCAGTAGTTACTACTGTTATTTTTTAACATGAATTAATTTTAACATCTTTCCGATTAAACATTACACTCAATATAAATATGGAATTAATGAGAATAATTAACTAACATTTTTAAATAGTATCTTATCTATATAAGTGATTATCATGTTTTATGAGTCCGGTGAACCAAAATATTTAATTTGGGTCAGATATGTGAATCGTTAACAGTTACGACTATAAATTTTAATGTAAATTGAATCACATACACACGCGACGTACAGCAATTTAATAATAATTTGAGAGAAAGCATTTCTGTTGACCGTGAGATCAAAACGGATGTTAACTAGACTATTTTAACTGGACTATTATAACATTTAAGCCTATAAAATAAAAATTTGTGGCTTATACAATAATTCAAATTAATTGAGACGTTTATTGTAACATAATAATATAACTAACGCTGGTAACAAAATTTTAACAAATTTATTACTAAAGCATAAGGCAAAGTGAAATTTGTTTATATAAATTTTACATTATAATCATATTTTCTTCCATTATTCCTCTTCTTTCTAGTATTTAGAGGTGTGTGTTTATAGACAATTATGCTAATGTCATTTAGAATAGTTGGGTATCTTGAAAATCTTCAGAGTTCAGTTCATGTAATGATTTAACAATACGGTGAATCTCACGTTAAAACTGTCCAAGGAGTATTTATATCAACTAAGAAATAATGCCTCGAGTTTTTATAATTCACATCATTTATACACAACAACCGAATTGTATGACTTAAAATGCTTTCAATGTTGCTGTTTAATGTTTCAATATTATTGGTGCTTTAAATCAAATCTTTACGAACTTCCTCATCGCAACGCACTAACGCATTACCCGGACTCAGGCCAAGGCGAAAGGAGCACGTGGAGACTCATCGGGTGCTAATCACCCAACGCACCACGGCGACAATGCAAACTCCCGTGTTGCCAGAGATCAGGGACAGCTTTAGCACTTCTTCTAGTCATAAGGCCACAATCTAAATACCTAAAGTAAGTTAAGTAATGAAAATAAAAATCACACCGTTTTCCAATCGTCGGTCGAGAGGCTAAAAATTAACCAAGAAAAAGGTATACGGAACGGCAATTCACCCGTTTTTAGGTATGCCTAAATTTTGTCATTGAAGTAGAATTGAACGCTCGCTTTTAGATTTTTATTAAATAAATATTGTTCTTTATTATTATTAGTATTTATTTTATATTAGTTTGTACAACAACAATTAACCATAATTTCAACTTACACTTCGAGTATCTTACGATAACTGTAGGTACGTAACTGTAATCGTTAAATTCTTTACAAAAATACCTATTAATCATTGGAAGAGACTGAATTATGAGATTCCAAAGTTTCTCCTGCTTTTTTTCAGTCACATATAGCATTATGTTCACAAATCCATGAACTGAAGTTAGCAGCCCCAGTTATAACTGTTTTTATTTTCTTTAACTCATTACCATGAAAATTAATTGAAATGAAACGAAATTTGTCTCACAAACAGTTTATTCAAATAGATTTTATGATATTATCAGTATTAATAAAATTGAAAGAAGATAATAAACAATATTTCTTTGATTAAGTGATCTTGTGTTTTAGTTTTATTCAACAATTTGATCTCAGTAAATCAAGTAAAATACCTACCGAATCGGCAGTTACATGAAAAAATAAACATATTAAAAATAACTGTTGTTATATTCGATTCTACTTAAGTGCATGTTTAATGACGTAGTAAAGAAGCCTTCTAAGACCTACGTGCAAAGCATAATTATATTTTACTTTTATTACCTAGCTAAATACAATCCTACAAAATAACTCAAACACTAAACATTGCTGCTTTCTATTTTAACGACTATAAATTAGTTTAGGATAACTAGATATAACATATTATGTATTCTCTTTGTTCCATTAAAAGTAAAGAAGTTAACGTTAAATAAAGCATTTTATGATGTTTCCCGAGTTAAAAATGCTATATTAATCCTAAATAAAAATTAAAAATATTATATATTCATATCTTTTATCTTATTGTATTGAGAACTTTCACATGGTCTATCCTTGAAATATGTTGATTAATACGTATATGAAATAAACCAATTATTTTAACAATTTTTTAATGCAATATAAGTCAATCCTTAAGCGAAAGTAGATTTTCCCTTATAATGTAATACAAAATTCGCTGTTTTCGTATAACAGTTTACAAAATATTTATAAAAAGGTATACAAAAACAATTCCAGTGCTTCTACGTTCTTAAAAAAATAACATGTAGATAGCAGCATCCCTAGAAATGGAACTCGAGGTTTTAATTAAGGATTTTATTAAGCTGCCCGTATCCACATCAAAGATAATATCGAAGGTTAAGCCTCTACACAGATATTCACATAACAACATAAATCCTAATGGTAATAACATGTCGAGAGATAATAAGTTTTATAATTTACCCCATCTATAAGTGCTGTTCGAGCTTGTGAGGTCATTGCCACCTAATTTTGTTCGGTCGAGTATAATGACCAATTTTCTAAGGTAAAACTACGGAGCGGTAATCGATTCGTAGAACATTGTATCTTATTACAACAGTTTCATAATCGAATACATCGAATAGAATAAAACGGAATATTAATATTTTACCAAAAGTATTTTTGCTGTCTGTTACTTATTCTTTGCTTAAGTATGATTTTCTATCAGTTTAAGAAAACTGTAAAATCTATCTTTATTTTTAAAAATCCTATGTCGCGACGTTCGTCCACGTTAATCTCAATGAGCGCACGACTGATTTACTTGGTTTATTTACTAATTTATGAATTACTTGAAGTTACATAGCGTGGGAATACTAGAGACTGAAGTTTCTCGGGACAGAATCTGATACCTATTTTGGCTATGCGATAGACTTTTTTTTATCACTACTACGATTTATCAGTGCACCAAACAACCAAGGTGGGGACTAGTTTGAAGTTTAAAAATTTAATACTAACATTGCGCAACGAATATTACGTAAAGCATCTAGCGTATAAAATTATATGTCAATTAAATCCCATTTATCTATTGCGTTTAAAATTATTAAGAAATTTAAACAATTATAGTGAAATACATTATTAGAGTATATCAGATTTAGTTGAGCACAGAGCACAGCTATTATGTAGCTGTTAGGATGCCTAAGTTTTGTAATATATCGTCTACCTTAAAATGTTCGTCAAGGTGGTTATTGTTATCTTCAGCTAGTTGTAGGTTATTACCGTCGAACCAAATTTAATTGTACAGATTATGTTTATTAGAGCTAGGTCTATTTATAAGACTTTATACATTTAGATCATGTAACCGCTTTATATAAAAAATTGTAACAGCTTTTTAAACAGTCACTTTACTCCAATTTTTAAAGCAAACTATTAAAAACTCTTCTAAATCCTCATGTGGGATGTAAAATAAAATGAGATGGATTTTAAGGCATCCTTGTAACACAAGAACTGAACTTCAGATGTATGTTAAAACAGCTTTATGTAACCTGAAGTCATCTATACGCATAAGAGATTTTATGAGCCATAGCTTTGCCATATAGCTTTGTATTCACAAATCGTTGGATGGGAGAACTGGCTTTATTTGTCTTAGCTGAAAGCCAGTGTGGGTACTGACCGGGCAGAGTAACGGTGATTAATGACTAACAGCAAAAGTTATAACATTTATCACTATCATATAAGAGTTTCCTATAATATGTAATTTTCAGTGTATAGTGTATGGACCGTTTATTTTGAAAGTGGTGTAAGTCCATTTTTGAGAAAAATGAGCTATCACGTAATTCATGCTTAATTTAATGTAAAATTTTTATATATAACTAGTCCGTGTTTAATTTCTCAAAAAAATCCCATGTTTTGTACAACTTAAAATCGGTCGGTAAATGAAATTGCATTATCAACAAATATAGTATAACCTTTAATTTTCTCGAAATAAAAGAAAATGGACTTACACCACTTTCAAAATAAACGGTCCATATGTTGTAGAGTCCTAAACACTAAAGGCCCACGTTTTCTGGGTATAATATTTTTTTATAGTTCAGGTTATGGTCATAATCTCACCTGATCTTAAGCCACAATACGGCCTATGTTGGTAGACACGCTAAGCTTGAGGAGGAATTGGCTCTCAATTGCAGCTGCCTGAACACACCTATTGGTATTTGGAGGCAGAATTTCAACTTGAGGGTGGTTGTTAGCCACGCAGGCATTAGACAAAGACCTACCACCATTCAAAATGACGTCATATATGTATATGATGTGATTGTGTAATAAATGCCATAGAATAGTGATATGTTTAATACATTTTTAAGCAGTATCTGTGAATTTGTTTATATTAATGTAAGAATTGTTATTTTCATTAATAATTATTGTAGAGTATTTTACCTGAATTTGAAAAGTTATACGAAATTCGTAAACAGTTCATTTTTCTAATGAAGTTTGACATTGTGATGAATAACATTGCAGTTTATTCTTTATATGTAAAAAAATCGCGTCACGTTGTTGATCTGTGATTAACTCCTAAACTACTGAACCGATTTTAATATAATTTTGCACACTGCTGCAGTTTGATAAAACTTGAGAGGTAGGATTAAATTAATTTCTGGGCCAACTTTGATATAATTTTCTGGTTTCAGTAACTTACAACTTAACTAAAGATTTATTATTATGTATCATCAACGGATTGGAGTACTAAACAATGTTGAAACGAAGACAAGATTTTTTGAGTAGCGCCTGGAACTCTACAGTGGCAGATAACAAGATTGATTCAAATAACATTCCGGACATTTTCTTAGTTATCATCAAATATTTTTTATTTTGTTTTTACTTTCATAATGCATATTTTGTGATAAATAATTGTACTGTTATACTGGTCATGAAAAATCTGACATCCATTGCCTGATGGCCAAGCCGCGCTCCGCAAACCGTTAGTCACACATTACGAGAAGACATTGTAATTACGACAACGTGATTGAGCTTCAATAAGTATATGAAAAGTCTACATTATTAACAGTTACACTTGTCATAGTAAAACCCCGTTCACAAAGTTGAGAAAAAAAATCTAAAATTATACGAAATATTTTGGAAGACCATGCAAAACGAAATAAATGAGTACAGTACTTATCCGACTCTAAATATTCATAGATAAGGAACTAAACATTAATTACAAAATAATTTTTATGGTTCTATTTTATAACAACGGAGCAAGGACCAGGGATCAGGCCGGGCCGGTCACTGAGGCGATGCACTGATTGAAAGTTCGAATTCTTAAAATATAAGGATATCAACCGGCCGCTAGCGCCGAACGCGTCCCATATAACTCCCTCAAACCTCCGAGCTGAGCGGGTATGTATTGTATTACATATATTTCCCCAACTAGTAAAAAAAAGTATCGTGATTAACGCGTAAGAAGTTACGAGTGGTTGTTAATAAAGTATAGGTAACGTAGAATACTTTAAGCACTGTAAAACTTCAAATTAATTAAGCTAGCTATCGGAACCGATTTGATCCAGGCGTTGTATTCACGTATCATTGTAACCTACTGTATAAATATAATATACTTCAAACGCTCATATCTATTTAGTATGGTTTGCATTAATACAATTAGTGTTCGCCTATTAGTCAAAACTTGATCATTACTATGATTGGAAATGTTTTCAAATTATTTTATTGATAAAAGTCAATAACTACTATATAAAAAGAAAATCTGTTAAGAAACAGAGCAGAAATATCATTGTCTATTTACACGTAGAACATTGTAGGAATATTTGACTGGACACTCAGGCCACACAAATCGGGCCTATAATGTAAGGGGTATGTCTATGATTGCGTAGAAAGGAGCTTAAAATAACTTTATATATCGAATTAGTATTATACCAAGCATTATAATAACATGAACGCTTTCCCATACACCGGTTAAGGAGAAACGAGATAGTTTTTCGATGAATATCAATTATAAAATTAATTTTAAATTCAAAACTGATGTTCATTCACGTCCAGTAATAAGTTCAAGGAGTTTTACGATGCTGACGAAGTAAGGGTCCAGTGAAAGTTTAGAACGAGTTAAAAGTGTTATGAATGCAGAATATTTGAAATAATATTTGTAATTGTATCCAGTATAAATATTTCGAAGAACTCCGGTCAAAGGAAAAGTAGAATGAGACGTGAATATAAAAAAGATCTAAAATTTCGCAAACAATAGTTTCAAATAAAGTAATAGTTCTCTAATAAAAGGTCAGATGAAATTATGCTGATGCAATGATATTTCAATGGTAGCGTGTATAGGAGAAACATCGTGATGAGACCAATCTTAATGTTCACCTGACTAGCCATCCATCTTTAAGTTAAAAATCGCCGTCAAATACCTATGTGTACCGACAGCAGCACTTGAGAGCCAGTCCTTCCACTAGGATTAGCGTGTCCATCATCTTTGGCCATAATGTAGCTTAACATCAGGCGAAATTGTGGCCATAACGCCTATAAACTATAAAAAAAACATACTGAATTTAATTCTCTGCAAAATGCATAATTGAAATTATACAATAACAAAAAAAAAATCACATCCGTATGCGTAACAGTAACCATTTAAATACACTTATAATAATCATATCCAGATTCAAGATCTGATATCCGTAACAGACCCTCCTTGTGTGGAGGCATAAAAAACGCAATCAGAACGGAAAATACATATCACCGTAAGATTCAGAGTCATTGTGTCATGATAAACGTTTATTTGGAGTCTGTCATTAGCCAAAATGTTCGTAATAATTTTATGTACTGTTACAAAAAAACAGTATTTCTACCTTCTGTATCTGACTTGAGAATACGCTGTTTTTATTATAATAAAAATTGTAATGTGAACGAGTGAAAGTCGAGTGATTGTAGTACAGTTTTTAATATGTCACATTTTATTTATTAAGGTTTGTAATACTTTCAAGCGCATACAGAAAAATAAGTTTAAAGCATTTACGGCTCAGTGTTGGTACGTTACCTCGATCGACGTAGGTTCGAATATTGCACTGAGCCTGAAATTTCCGTAAAACTGTTTTTACGGTAGTAGATTATTCTGAAATTTGTTGCCAAACACATATACGGGCGGGTAAGCAGCTATTCACAGTATTAGTTATCCCTGTGTCAAATTTCATCAAGATCTAATAGTTTGAAACTAATTGACGTGCAAGGCATACAATTGAAAATTCCAAATAAAACGTTTTTACCTTCTATAACAAAGAACAACCCGAATACTATTAGCAAAAAAAATATTTGTTTACGTATCTGGCTTAATTATGATTTTGTTTGTGCCCTTTTTAAATAAGATTTCGATATTAAATTATACTAATATCTGTGTATATTTTCCATAACATTAAAATTTTATCGTTGAAACTATAATTGAAATATTAACATTGTTTTAATCGTACTTATTAACTTCCAATTTCACAATTATTATTACAATCCTTAGTTCTACCGTACTCTATTCTGAAAAGTAAAAAGTGAGTGGCAACACTGCAAGAGGCAATAACCCAATACAAACTTCAACGCTACTAATCTATTGACTATTTACTCTGATATCCATGATATCATAGATGGTGCTGTGGTCGAGCTATCAACTACCGAAACGGGCAGAACAACATCTGCCGAACAAGCTAGTGTACCTACTTATAATTCCCACAAGCATTGTTGACATAAATTAGCTTTCTTTATGATTTTCACTCTATTGTTTTAAGAACTCTACTCAGAATTAGGTATACGATATCGACACAATCATATTTTTACCATTTCTATTATATCATCGCCAAATTAGTTTTAAAACGATTTCATGTCATTATGGTAGCAATGTGGCAGTGGATGGGTGTACGGATACCGCTTCGACAGACGTGAGTTCAAATCCCTGCATGAGTCTGATCTACCGGTGAAAGAAAACACACTGAGAATCTATAGCACAGTAGTAGGGCATTGTGAAATGCTGCCTGACTAGATCCATCCTCAAATAGTATGTTACCAAGGATCTATGGCTGTGTTCTGGTAGTTGCGCTTGACAACCACTCCCTCCACTAAGCGTAGTGGGTCTACCAGGAGAGATTACTATCTCGCCAGAGACTAGAAGAATTGCGAAAGCTGGTTGTGATCTCTGGCAACACGGGAGTTTGAAGTGTCATGTGGTAGGTTTTACTGGGTAGCGTTGGGTGATTAGCATCACATGTCCCTCTCGCCTTATCCTAAACCCGAGTAATGCGCTTGAGTTTGCGCGTCGTGATGAAGAAGTCCGTAAAGAATAGGATTTTAAACACCACTTTCTAAATAACGGTGAGATTATGGTCAAACTTAACCTATGCAGTATAATTATTTTGTTGAAGAAAAAAAACAGCAAAACTACATTGAAATAAAAATAAAAATTATTGCGATATCATTGGGAAACATTTACTATAATGCAGATTCATTCAATAATTTTGAGTTGATAAAAAATTGTAGACAACTGGCAAGTAAAATTATAGTTTTTTATTCTATAATCATCTTCAGCAACGGCATTCCTCGTTTACCATAATAGATATCCAGACGGCATCTTCAATAAGTTTTTTTATATTTCATCATTATAACCAATGTCCATTGATGTAGGTATTAATATATAATAGCAGTGCTATACCAGTCGAAAATGGAACCTAGGGTTAGCATCAAATTTACAGCCATTGATAAGTTATTAAATAAACGGTTTATGTGTAGACCATACTATAGAAGTGAAAACTTCATTACGATGAGGTTACGATATGAAATAAGTTTTTTTTTTTTTTATAAAGTAAGAACATTCTCAAGCGAGTACTGCAGTGACGCGTCCACTATATAATATATAGATTCGCACATACAGACACACGGACGTCCAAGACAAAACTATTTTAATCAGTTTTTTAACTAGTTTAAATAACAAAAATGGCATCAAAAATATCATGAGTATTAAAAAAATCGTGTTTTTTCTTGATATGTGTGTGTATACATTATTTTACAAGTGCAATATACGTTAGAGACATTTTAAGTTTAAAAAATCATTTTTTTGCGTGAAGTGAAACTGTAAATTTTAAGAAAGATAATATCTGTACTGTAGTGATGGGCGATCTGAGATCGATTAATAAGAAGAAACCATTCATCATGATGTCTATACAGGGGCTAACGTCCACCGGGATCTCGTAAATCTTGATTCATCGGAGAAGAGAACTGCATTCCATTGTTCCGAAATCCGATTCAAATGTTCTCGAGTAAATTCAAATCTCGCGTTTCTGTGACCTGTGGTAAATTCTGTGACTAGAACTGGTTGAAACGCTTGTAGATCTCTCTCTGCTATCCTTCTTCTTACTGTTCTTTAACTCACATTTACGTTTCGTATCTCAAAAAAGTGGTTATGAGCCTAAGAAGCTGTTCTGAACATATTTCGAAGAATATTCGAGACGATATAACGATAATTACCTCTTTGATTAACACCTTCTACGACCTTGTCCTGGCCTTCTTGTGTAGGAACCGGTCTTTCTATAACATCGGATAGTATTCTCTATAGTGGTTTGTGAATTTCCAAGCATTTGTCCAATCCGGCGCTAACCAAACTTTGCGTCTGGTCTGCCACAGCTCTGGCTGTGGTCCAGCTAGCTTTGTATAGTTTAAATGAAATAACAGCACCACAATACTTTGGTTTTATTCGAAGAAATGGCATCACAGAGTTTTTAAGAAAATTATCCTTTACACAAAACGACCGACGAGAATGTCTAATTTCAAACACATTGATTATTGTTCAATAACAATCACAGAAGTAAACAAAATGCGGGTATGACTGTTTTGTTTATTGCCAATATACCCACTTATCAAGTAAACCTTTGTAGCCAAAGCGTAAGTTCACAGAAAGAAACGATTGAATTTGATAGCGGTGGCCGGTTAAATGTGGTCATGAGTATATATAGAAACAAATGAGTTTTATTGAATTTCATTAACTTCGATTCGAATCGATCTAAGAAACGATCTTTTCGGAAAGAATTGGCATCCCTAGTATGTATCTCTTGATCTCTTAATCGACTTAAGCCGACTTTAACCCCGACGAGCGTTACATAGCCGTCCGCGACACCTTAATCTCATCCCATATTGACAAATGGAGTGATTAACTAAGTGCTCATTTATATTTATATAACAAGAGCGATCAACGTGATGCTAGAATACTTAAATTGCATGTGAGTTAAGTCAGCAAGCATTCATTTACAAGTACAAGTAGTTGCCCACCTCGTCCGTATCTAACTACCCTTGTAGCTGAAGTTTAATTAAATAACCTATTTCTGAGTTTAAATTTTTTTTTTTTTATGCTGACAGCCCTACTTTTAAATGCATTTAAAAAAGCATATTTGTACATATGTAAAAATCCATAATCAACTTACCTTATTTTACTCTTAATAAATTTAATGTTTTTCCACAATCTCATTTGGTGTTAAGTAACACACTAAGTCTGTTTTTGTTAACGCAAGGAAAAATACATTTATGTACATACTTCTTCGCGCAACAAGGCGTGGGGACTACGAGAAAGGCGTATGAGACTTAATCGGTGCCAATAACCAGAAATACCTATTAAAAAGATCCCCAAAAGAAGATTAAAAACATTCCCATTTGTTTTGCAGAGAACAGAGAAAACTCACTAAGCTCTTTGAAGCAACAGGGTTTCAAGTGCTGTTTATAGCAGATAGATGCTTCGTGATATAAATTAAATTTGAGGTCGGTAACTAGCCAGACGGGTATTAGAAAATATCTTTTTCCTTTTTTTTTCTATGGTGGCACGGCAAAGTGACTGCACTGTACCTGATGTTAAGTACAGCACAGTCCAAAAACAGCAGCGACCATCGAGAGAAAGACAATAATCTTGGAATGGTTCTATCACGACATTTCCCTTAACTGAAAGCACAAACTGATTGCAAAGATTCGGAATTACGTCAATCAACGCGATGTCCATCGTAGCATGATAAAAAGTTAACCAGATCATAATCTCGTGAAACAGTAACCTTCATTTTGGCAAAATATAGTTAAATGTTACAGTAAAGCTATTAACTTCGCAACTGGTACGCGAATGCTGGGCGTTCTAACAGTCCCGTTCCGTTACACGCCCGGCATTACCGCCAACGGGTTATACATAATAAACTCTAACGAGAGCTTACTGGAATCTAGGTGAAACGGAACGTGATGCGTGTTATGTCAATGAGAAGTTTGTTTTTAAAACGATTATTAGAAGCTGGTATTACGGTTTATTGACGTAACATTATTGGAATCGTATATACATAAGAGTATGGAGTATCTTGAGAGCGTTTGCAATGTGCTGTTTTAAATATATGGACACAAGCTGACTTTACGATAATTATTGTAAAGTCAAATATACTGTGTCCTAATATTTTACTGTATTTCGGATCTTCTAATAGCATTTTGTTATAATAATCTATAGTACACCAGAGAATTATCATTCAGCCAGGTAAATCCATTTATGACACTTTTAGAGAAAAATAATCCAAAACAAGCATAACTTTGTCACTTATGAGTATTAAATTATTTTATGCCTTATATGAAAAAATACTATTTGGTCTTGAGGAAAACATTTGGCAACTCTATGTTTAATTCATTAAAAATAATAATATCAAATTTCATACAAAAATTTATTACTGTCTTTACCCCACTTCCTCTAAAAGAAAAAATAGCCTATCGCTGATTCTAGGGTCCCGTCTATCTCTATACCAAAATTTATTATAACCGATCCCGCACTTTAGGCGTGAAAGCGTAACAAACAAAAAAACAAACTCACCTTCGCATTTACAATACAGTGGACCCCCGGTAATCAGAAAAACGTTTTGCAGGGCATTATCGAATTATCGGATTTGTCGGATTAGAGACTACTGTCTAAGATCCCCTATAGTCTGGGTTTTTTTAACAAAAGAGTCCCTTGTAATACGACAAATTACAGATCCTATGACAAAATTCTTTATGCTATACTCTAAAGTACAAACTATTCTTTATTATGTATGACGAATTTAGTAAATTAAAAACAACACATGTAATCAAATTGAAACTAAGCAATCAAAATCAAAACAATACCTACACGTCAACTACAATAGTGGTGGCGCGTATAAGTTGTAACCTGCTCAATCATTCATTATCTACTTTAGCGAAGATTGTCAAAAATTTTCAACAATAATAGACATGTCGGATTACAGGGGGTGCCGAATTAGACAAGGGCTGGATTACCGGGAGTCCATTATTTTAGTATAGATATGGATATCTAAAATATCTAAATTGTTGTTCAGTGATAAAAAACATTGCAACCAATGTTTATCTCTAATTTTGACTCTGCGATCTGTCCGGGTCTCCCTGGATTTGTCCTAGTTTAGAATGCAACCGGAGAACGTCCGGGAGGGACTTCATTTGTAGTCTGGGCTTAAAAATGAAAGTTTTTGTTTCTACATAATTAAATTAAAGATTTTTGTTTAAAAATTTAATTGAATTTTGTTAGGTTTCATATTTTAATAAGGTTTTGTTTTCATAACAGAGTAAATAATTAATGTTTTATTTTAAAAATAAATAA
Organism: Actias luna; assembly: GCA_039707435.1. Taxonomy (NCBI): domain Eukaryota; kingdom Metazoa; phylum Arthropoda; class Insecta; order Lepidoptera; family Saturniidae; genus Actias; species Actias luna. Next base: position 5,216,399 of record JAZHAC010000002.1, on the reverse strand, counting down.
ATTCTAACTTATAATTAAAATAATTTGTAACAAACTGTAATAAGATTCTGCTTTGTTAGTTATACTTAAAATGATGATAAAAGACGACTAAATTTTATTTTATGGTCTGAAAATAAAAATGGTGATTTATGACATTATCAAGTGTATGTTATTACACTATGTTTAAAAAAACCTGTTGACATGTACGGGTTCTGGTCTGTAAAATCCGGGGTTTTCTCGCGTCTTATCCTGGTTGCATAATTTTACAGATGGCAATTAAAATAATATAAACACACCTTCTTAAAAAAGATAATTTTTTACGTCTAATTTTTTAATCAAACCGTAACAAACACCTCTTACTTTACAATTTAATGAAGTAGTTACAACGAATCCGAAAAGTGCATCTGTACAACACAAAATAAATGTTCACACGATTCGAAAGCAAATGATCCCGTTAAAAAACTCGTAAACAATAAAATTTAACGTCAATTATGTGATATGGGATCGGTATCCATTATGTAATGTTCACACGACACTGGTCTCGGACCGCAAGTACCGGTACGTACAAAGAGAAGAACCGCTGTTACGGTGCATAGTGGCGGCTACGGCTATATCATCACTCTATATACCAGTAATCTATATTAATATTATAAAGCGAAAAGTTTGTTTGTTGATTTGAACGTGCTAATCTAAGGAACTACCAGTTGGATTGAAAAAATGTTTATGTATTTCATAGAATAATAATTAAGGAAGGGTTTATACTATTAAACATCACACTACCACTAATACGAACAAAACTGTATTGAAGAAAGTTACAGAAACGGGTAAATATGATTAAATATTTTTTAGTCTCGTACGAACGAAGTCCGGTCACAGCTAATAAGTAATATTTATTATCGCGCTCGGTTGAGATTATTAGTTTTTTCTCTATAAAAGGTTTTTAGATATCATTACCTCTCTCTATCATTAATGTAAATGACGAATGAAACTACGAAGAAGCTATGTATGACTACATTTTTTCAATATCAGACGAAATACAAAAAAAATATGCTTAATATTTTTTTTAGTATATATAAACATAAAGATCGGTGTCCCATTGGCTTCTAATCACCATAGACTATTGACCCTACCCTAATTGTTTTTTTTACAACAATTTCCAACATGAAGAAAAATGTAAGGGATGACACATGTCAAATTTGATGACATGTCATTCTATACATTTTTTGGTTTTACTTTACGTTAGCGATTGTTCAAGACTACTTGTCTGCGGCAGTAGGTGTAATCATTATTGTAGTAGCACGTTTACGCATGATAATTCGGGGATCAGCCAGTATAGTTTTTCAGTAAATTAGTAATCCATTTTCTAGTTAGTGGTAATATACACAACTGGATTGCGACCACCATGGATACAATGATAAAACATTCAATAAAACCGTGTTTTTGTGAGTTCCGTTCCGAGATCAAATAGTGTATCTATATTCAGCCATTGGGAAACTACGACTTACATTAAGCCTTGATAGCTCAGTGATAGTGTGTACTACATCGCGTCAAGGGACGTGAGTTCGACTCCAACCATCTACAATGAGCTTGAGCTTTCGGTGAAGGAAAACATTGTGAAGAAACCATAGCATGGTGGTAAGGCTTTTTCTAATGCCCGTCTGGCTAGCTACCACCCTCAAGATAAATAACTGCTGCCAAACACCTATAGATGTTTTCCGGCAGTTGTACTTGAGAGCCAGTTCCTCCACAGGTTTAGTCTGTTTACCAACTTGGGCCGTATCATCACTTAAGATCAGGAGAGATTATGGTCATAACTCTAGGCCTTAAATTAAAAAAAAAAAACTTATAACAATTATTTGTGGATCACATGTATAATTGTCCTTTTCGAGACGATACTTCGGCGCGTATTGTTAACAACGGACCCAAAGAAATGGACAAATTATTTTTGATTGATTACGTTCGTCATTGAGATCGCCACAATAAAGCGAATCGTGATCTGTAGAAGTTAAATACTTAATAAAGAAGTAATGTTTTTTATCAAGCTCTTCCTTTACCGTGGCAGTGGTTGCTATAATGGCAAACTTAAGGTATCAATTGCGACGCGGTGCACTTGTGCATAATCAGTCACGCTGATTGTATCATAAATGCCATGTATACTTGTGCTTCTATCATTTTCAGAAAGAGAATGTAACATGCTTATGTTATTACGTGTGAGAGTATGATTATGGTATTATATTACGAAAGGATTGTTAATTCTAGATCATTTTAGCGGTTCCCATAAATCTCTTTATATCCTAAAATAAATGTATCGAATAGTTTGTTCACATATAAAATGTGTCATTTTAAATATGAATTACAAATATTTTAAAAAATCATATTCAAATGCCACATGTGAATTTAATTTACAACGAGCGTTCAATATTTAATTATGTTTGAATAATAAAGTAGATTATTATTATTACTTATATTTATTATTTTATTATTTATAGATTATTACTTTAATTAAAAATTATATTTAATTTCGGGGTCGGTTATGCCCCATGTCTAACATCTGCAGCTGGATATAAGTAACTATGAATCATCTTAAGTTTTTAAAGAAATTCTTAAATTTCAAATAAGCTATAAATTTAATATACGTTTTGTATTTTCAATGATTTTAAATAAAAGTTCTCCCTATATCAGAGTTATTCAAGAGTTACATGTTACAAAAGGCAACAACCCTTTGTCTGTCAGTCCGTTAGTGTGGTTAGAACCCGAGAAGCGATTTAAATTATTTTTTTTTGACTTCATTATCTTATAAAAGTTATGAGGACAATTCAAGAAAGCGATATCGGGATCACAACTTGTATTACACACTTTCAATACTTTACAACATAGTTAAATAGAACAAAGTTGTTTAGCAGAATCAAACAGTACTGAATAAAACATCTTAACTATAACAAACCAAACTTATTTTTTTGGTAATGTGGTAAAAATATTTTTACAGATTTAATGAAAGGCGTGAGGAGCGTGAGGAGCGTGTGGAGAAACACAACCCACCCACTAAAATCCCCATCGACACTTGAACTCCCATGTTACCAGAAACTAGAGACACTTCTTACACTCCTAGCCTCCGGCGGGAACACTAGCTTGTCTTTTCCTATACTCACTCAGGGTTAATAACTCACCTATTGTATTCCTAATTTTGAAATTTATTTATTTAGCATTAAGCAAGCATGTCCTGTGGATACTACTTTCACTGAATAAATTTAGAATTTGTTAAAATCGACTTCATCGCCACCTATAAGATTCAAAGACTGTTATGAGTCAGAGTCTCTCGACAAACCAGATTACGTGAATCGGTCAATCCGTCCAGAAGTCGTCAGACGACAGCTACATAAATTAATAAATCGTCAAAGTGTGAAGGTGTTTATTTAACATATTAGTAAGTGTAAATATGGTGTCGTGACAGTAACATTTTGACGTAACACCTTGGGTTCGAGCGCGAGCGGACAGCGCATGTGAATCCGTCGAAAAGCTTTCACTCTCGGGCCCCGTCGTCTGATTGTTATCTAACTATAGTGCTTATGTCGGAGGGAACGCTCGTTAATTGTTCTCTCTTCAAACCAAACCATATAAAAACCGCTCGTTCGATTTGGACGTTAAACTTTATAATTCGACTTCATACCAAAACATAATAAAACAACTTTATTATTAGGTTTACAAGATAAAACACATAATGGCATTTATAATAAGAAAAAATTGTAAGAAGCAAGTTCAACGCATTATAGATTGCAAGAAATTTATTTCCATGGCTGGTTAACACATTTTTTTTTAGTTTATACTTAAATATGTCGTAATGATTGAATGAACATGCCTAGGACTTTTTTGTTATAGAAACCGCGATATTTTTAACAAATACAATATACGTCCATTCCTGTAGTTGTACTAATTTACCATATAAATGTTATTAATATTTTTCATTAATATATTCTTATGTTATATTTTTGGTTACATCACCATTGGCAAAAAAGTAGGTGAGTATTCATCGTAGCAGCAGGCAATGTTATGGAAATTCACCCAATCTTACGCACGGCACAACACATGGACGGCGACGACAACAAATCGTTAAGCTTAGTCAATGGTCAGCAAGATATAGACAAACTTATCTTGCAAAGGCTACACACTTAATACCAGCTCTACCCCGGATATTACCCACACTTTGTATACAGTAGCGATCCAGTTTAACGCAATCATCATATTGTATCGACACACACTGTTCTCATATAGCAAACATAGAAAAAGAGTTGCCCAGAACCTCAAGTAATTAAGCAACCATAACAATGCATGGTAATAGGACTATTTCTAATGCCTGTCTGGCTAGCTACTACCCTTAAATTGAAAATCTGTTGCCAAATTCCTTTAGGTGTATTCCAGTAATGGCATTAGATAACTAGTGCTTCCATCAGACTTAACGTATCCACGGTGTTACTTCACATCGTCGTTTCCCATCAGTTTAAAACAATATTAAGGCCATAACGCTAAACATATAAAATATATTTAAAAAAATAGGGATTATGTATTTTCCCGTCTGTGATTAGTTGTGTAAAAAATCCCAGTCTCCGGCAGTATGAGGGGTTGAGAGTCACCGTAGTGTCTTATTATACCCCTTACATGGTTTTTCGGCGCAATAGAAGAACGGTAAACGGTTGTCAGTTCTACAGATGACATCAAAACAAAAAGTTTTATTAATAATTTTGACAATATTATGGACAACCTACATTCTTATTTATTTTTTTGTCGTTACTAGTATATTTTTAATTATTTGTAAATTAAGTAAATTTAATTTGTGTAAGTAATTGTATTTTCTTCTCCGACTCGATAATAGCTTGTCATGGGAACCTCTAGTTAATTTTGTTATAATAAAATTTATTTGATAACATCGAAATATAATACGGTTTACATTGTACGGGGTACAGAATTCATAGTTCACGTGGATCCTACATTGTCATAACCGACCATAGGTGTCTGTGAAGATACCAGCAAGGCCGTTAGCGGTCAACAATTTATTCAAAAGAAGTTCATCGACCTGAATACGACGACACTACAAGAATGCAAACGACGCATCGCTGGCCCTATTTGTTTATTGCCTGACAAATTAAATGTTTATAAATAATTTGTCACGGCTTAACCGGAAACTTAAGTTTTTATGATATTTTTATTTATGTGTTGTAGGTTTTACTACTTATCGATAACAAATATTGTTCGTCGTATGTTGTAATAAATTAATATTGATATTGTTATAAATCTCTAAGAAAATAAAATGATAAAAAAAAGTTACCGCAATTCCTCAGTCTGTAATAAGTAATACTAACATTAACTACTAGCTTTTGTCCGTGGCTGCGATCGAGTTAATGTAGATTTTGTCAACCAGAATTGTTTTTATATCTTTCGGGAACAGAGTAATCTTATTCAGGAAGATATGGACCGTATGCCCTTTTGTGTACCCTTAACAACCTGGCAAATAATTTCATAATGATAGCTTGATCACTTAAAGTACGAAAGCGTCACAAGCAATAAACACACATTCAGATTTCTAACATTAGTTAGGATGTGTTCATAGCACTCGGTGCTCGGTAGAACCTCTTTTTTAGTCCTAGCTGTCGCTGTGTCTTCGTTTGCGTGCAAATAAAATATATGTAATATTTTTACCTGTTCTGTAACTTTTTCTAATAGAGCTTTGCTCCTATTGGTAATAGCATGATGTTAAATAGCCTAAACCCTTCCGCATTTTATTATTACATTTTTATATTTATTTATAAAGCATATAAAATACAGAATAAATGTTTCAAATTCTACTGACAATTCTTAATTAATACGCTAAAACAATCAAATTTTTGCGCTTTATAATATTATGTACCCGCGACTCTGGTCGCATGGAGATAAATTTAATACTTTTCATTAAAAATATTATATAGCCTATGTTACTCAAGACTAATGTAGTATTTTAATGATGAAAGAATTTTTGAAATCGGTCCAGTAGTTCTTGAGTTTATTCGTTACAAAAATACAAATATTTCCTCTTAATAATATTAGTATAGATTAGTTCATAACATGTAATAAAACTCATTCATAATTATGAAGAAAAAAGAAATTTTTATATTATTAATATTATTTGAAAATGTTATAACAGTTATTATTAATATTATAGTAAAATATTAATAATAGAAGTTAACGTAGTTATGAAACATTGGAATTATCGTACAAGGACTGATAGTCAATGTTTTTTGGACTGTCGTACAGGCTTATAATTTTCTTCATAATCGCATTAGGACTGTCGCGCAGCCCATAGATAAACTAAATTAGACTTTTTTCTTTAGTGACATTTTTTAATTTACTTAAGGATCTCCCTCTCGCTTCTGCCAGGACTGAAACTCACCTGGTTCGAATCATCAGAAATACTCTCAAAAACTCTACGGCAACATGACACTCTCTCTTCACTAGCTAGAAACCAGGAACCACTTTAATTCGTATTAACATTAAATATCTACTTTGAAAACAAAAATGACTTTTTTACAATCTTTGAAAGCATCACTTCGGACCCTGTCGTCAATCGCCCCGCTTACTTACTTTGTTTTACTTCATAATTTAATCACGTATCAAAAACAGTACATTTATATTCCGAACGTTACAGAATTGTTTCATTGTAATTCTTTTTCCGACCCCGTAGAGTCTAGAGTCTATTGTTGTATGTATCCATTTGATACAGTATTGATTGATATGAGTCCGGCGTGCGACCCCCTGCGCTTGTGACCTACAGAGTCTTGACATGAGTTCGGTGAAAGTCGAGAAAGAGAAAAAAGAAGATAAGTATATCTGTCATCGGTTTGTTTCTGGACTTTTAGTTTTTTATCTAAACGAGAATTGGTTTGTCTATGGTATTATTACAACTATAAGATATGTTCGTCTTTTATGATTTTGTATTTTTAACATGGTGTTAAATCTATAAATATTTTTTTATCATTATGGATACTGTCTCACCTGACCTTATTTTAAGTGACGATTTTGGCCACACTGAACTTCTGGAGACACTGGCTCTAAAGTTCAACTACCTGAACACAGCTATAGGTATTTGGAGGCAAATTTTCAACTTGAGGGTGGTAGCTAGCCAGGCAGGCATTAGAAAAAGCCCTACCATCAAGCTATGGTTTCCTCACGATGTTTTCCTTCACCGAAAGCTAAAGCTCATTGCAGGGATTCGAGCTGATATTCTTTGACGCAGCGTCAGTACCTACACGCTACCACTGAGCTATCATCGCTTTCTGTTTAAGATGGCTATTCACGGCAATATGATATTAGTATAAATTTAAACAAATGCCTCTTTCTTCCGTACGACTTGACATACATTATTCACTTCTGAATATCTCAATAGACGTTTTCACAATATAAATTCATGATATCAACATGTTATTTATATCTTAATAAGATTTAAAACTTTGCGGAAGTAAGTCACTATAATTAATGGTGTAAAGATTATTTAAGCTGCAAGACTATTTTGAATACATAAATTATTTAGCTGACATTATAATAAGGAATTGATGACAGAATGTACATTCATATATGATTATAACATATACGATTTAATTCTTAGATAAAAATAATTTAAAATGTCGTGGGAACGAAACAAGACTTAAATTAATTAATTAACAAGTAATAAACCTTAACGAGATAACTAACTTAATAAACATTTCTTTGTCAAAATTTAATATGAAGATTACTTCCAACTTTTTGCTTGGTTTGGTACGTTTCTTCCATCCGACAAAAGCAGACAAATTTTATTAAACAAGCATTATTTACAGCCTGCATTTTAGGAAATAAGAATTAATTTTGACTTATACTATATGCAAAAATAAGACATAATAGAAAAAGTTTTGTTCATTTAAAAAACATGTTATCTAACTTATCTATATCCTTATTAATGTTATAAATATGAAGATGAGTTTGTTTGTTTGTTTGTTACGCTTTCACGCTTAAACCGCTGAATTTATTGTGATGAATTTTGGTATAGAGATAAATATACTTATTGGAATAATAAAAAAACTTATTGGAAGTGGGGTACAAAGAGTAAAAAACTTTTATGTGACTTTTTATGGCTGTATCCGATTTGAAAAAATCAATATTAACGTGAGCAGTGCCGCGGGTAAAAGATAGTCGATATTACAAAACGAAAAAGTTTATTTGTATGTTTATTTGTACCGGCTAACCTTAGTAACTACCAATCGAACATAAAAAAATAATTTTGTTTTTGTTAGCGCAATGATTGAGGGAGGCTGTAAACAATTTCACATCACGCTACCACCAATAGGAGGACAGTTGTATTGAAAAAGTTACAAAAACGGGCAAAAATTTATAAATATTATTTTTAGTCCCACGCGAACGAAGTCGCGGGAATAGGTAGTTGAAATATAAATCATTCTTTGATAATGTATAAACTATTAATTTAGCGTATAATTTAGATTGTTGTAATAATAGGCTATCAATAATTAATTAGTTATAAACTTATTGTTCAAGATTAGAATAGACGTTTAAAATAGTTAAATAACAAACTTACAAAAAAATTTTTTATTTGTTTACTTATATTTAAAAAAAAGAGAAAGTCTCCTAAATATATTTTGAGTGTAAGTAGGAAGTAGATTATTATAATGTGCGCCTTACTGGCTACTGATTTAGGGTACTACTTTCTAACCATATTAATACAAAACGAGTGTAATAGAGACTTTATTCGTGGACGCCCTAGAGGTAATCAGGTCATAGCTCATGCAATCTATACGTATAATTAAACTGTACCGGATTCAAACCTGTACGTTAACTGTTTGGAACTTATAATTGGGGTGTACTTTGTTATCGAGGTAGAATGTTTTTTTTTTACTTTTTAAGTTTAGTGTTACAGACACAATCTCACCTGATGTTAAGTAACCATAGTGCCCCAAGATGGTGAACAGACTAAGCCTAGTGAAAGGACTGGATTTCAAGTGCAACTGTCGGAACACACCTATAGATATTTGGTGCCAAATTTTCAATTTGAGCGTCTTAGCTAGCTAAGCGGGTATTAGAAAAATACCTACCATCACGATATGCTTTCATCAAGATATTATCACGAAAGCTAAAATGAATTGCAGGGACTTGAAATCACGTCCATTGACAAGGCATCCATTCATATCCCACAGAGCATTGCTTCAAAAATATTTTATTATTACTTTATATCTGTATGTCCTATTGAACACGTAAAATATTTAAACTATTAGACTGGTTTTGATAGAATTTTATACGGTGATAACTGATACTATACATATAGATATAGGATACATTTGATTCCTTATAACAAAACAGTTTATCCGTAATAAACCGGGAATAAATAAATAAATTTTCAAATTTGGTCTTAAATCAATAATCATGTAAAAAAACTGATATAGTAGTTATATTTATCTTTTTTTTTATATAAGTACATATAATAAAAACTATAACTTTATCAAATGCTATCAAGATGAAATGAAATAAATAATAAATTTAATAGTACTTTGGTCTGGTAACGTATTTAATTTTAATTTATTATTACAGAATCCAAGTAAAACATTCACCTAACATAAAGCTCTCGGTAAGTTCGCCGGTCCCTTTTCTAGGGCACTTCGAACACCGTTAGCTGGCCGTGACCGACGACGATGACTGGCTGCTTCCATAGTGGATACAACTCAATTTACAACTGTTTTGTCGACTACTTTGTGCCTCCGCTTTGTCATGACAGAATTCGATGAACACACAATTCGTTTGATGCATATACAAAGTACAGTGACAAGATAAATGCGTATGGCTGATGAGCGCAGTCAAATCTCATATCACAACGGATACAATAGATTTAATTATTGAAAAATTCAATTTTAGTTCAATATACAGTTGGTTTAGTTTTTAACAGGAAGTATTCATTTTATATAAATGCTTAGTTATAAGAGGGTGTCATGCTAACAAATATAATTAATTGAGTATTTTATAGTTTTTTTTTGTAGTTAAGGCTTAGAGCGTTCTGATCACAATCTCACCTAATGTTAAGTAACGATGTGGCCTTAGACGGTGGAAACGCTAAGCCTAGTGGAGAGACTGGCTCTTAAGTGCAACTGCCGGTACACTGATATACCTATATTTGGCGGTAGATTTTCAACTTGAAAATGATAGCTAGCCAGGCGAGCATTAGAAAAATCACCCTCACCGAAAGCTTAAGCTGATTGTAGTTGGAATCGAGCGCACGTCCCTTAACGCGTACTCTCTACCAACTGAGCTATTATCCCTTCAAATTTTTTCCATGAATTTCATATTCTCAAACGAAAACGATGCTATAAATTGAGTAAAATACAAAGAAAATAGGCCACAGAGAGACATGATTTTAACAATAGGAATCAAAGTTGTGGCAAGACAGCTGGAAAATTAGATATTTTATTAAATTTCTTAAGTATTAACTTGTTTGTAGTCTGTTCATTAGAGTAAACATTTTGTTTATCATTAGGCGCTTTAAAGTCCTGGAGAACTAAAAAAAAGTTTTTTGAACAAGTACTAATAAAATGCAAACCTGTAATGTGTAAACGAATGTCCTATTAATTATTATCTCAGATCTTTTATATATTTAGCCTTTTGGTCTGAATCATACCTTCGTTATATGAAAATGTGGTCCAAGATACAATAAGCTTATAAATATTACAAAGTTTTTTTACCATTCCGAAACACTCATGTATGTGCATTTAAAGAAATGCAAAGAGCAACATTGTTGATGTTGATATATGTCTAAATTAATTACGAAAGTAATAATTATATATTATTAAATTCAATTACGAATAAATCTCATAGACCCGTGAATTATATCCAAATGGAGGACTTAACGAATGTCTAATTCGCCTTTCATATACAAATTACCCAAGAAACCACAATATGTGAGTTCACGTAATGCTGCCTATTTGATGTTATTCACGTAATGATGTAACTTGGAGCCCTGATAGAGGTCGGTACCGTACCGTTAGACGGAACAAACATTGTAAATCGGACTTTAATGTTGTAGGAATGGGAAACCGCAAGCCGTAAAACGCGTTTGGCGGAGAAATTAAGAATTTACACTCAACCATAATATGCTGAGTCAAGTGCATTATTATAATATTTGAGTAGTATCTGCAATTCCATCCATCGCGAATATTAGACTTATTACGTTAAGTTTCTTCGCCGAGTACGAGTTTGAATTCCGCTCATGATTTTTTGTGTGATCCACAAATGATTGTTCTGACTATTGTTCTCACTCTTTTTTTTATTCTTAAGATTTCAGCGTTATGGCCATAATCTCACCTGATCTTAAGTGACGATACGGCCCAAGTTGGTAGACACGCTAAACGTGTGGCGGAACTGGCTCTCAAGTGCAGCTGCCGGAACACACCTATTGGTATTTGGCGGCAGGTTTACAACTTGAGGGTGGTAGCTAGCCAGGCGGGTATTTGAAAAAGCCGTACCACCATGCTATGGTTTCCTCGCGATGTTTTCCTTCACCGAAAGCTCAAGCTCATTGTAGGTGCTTGGATTGGACTCTGTCCGTCAATTGTACATATATTTATAGCTCACCTGCCATTTACGGCTTAATTGCTTGCATAGGTGTTATCTTTACTTTAAAATCCTTATGCAGGTTTAGTTCTTATAATTCGAAGTCATGTCGACTATACCTATTCTACTTAGTAACTAGCATAATCTCTGTAGGAAACTCACCAGTCGCCCGATGTCTTTGGAAGAATTTAAGCTTTATCAAAATTTGTCCTGGTATTCATTGAGTGTTCCGTTCTATAAAAGTAGATATCTGGCCTAGGAGTAGATGACTACTTTTCATCCATACTCATGCTACATAGAGGAACTTCGAGCTTGAATCGAGAATGTTTATTGATATATCTACGTTTTGTTAAGCTCCTGTGATCCATCAGGTATCTAGTAAATATTCATATATATTCTATATTCTACATATTTATACAAGTTCAAGAGCCTTTTTTTACGTGGGGAAATGCGTTTATGCATCCCCACGCAGCCCGGGGGCACCAGGAGGGGTATGTGGGACTCGCCCGGCGCTAGGCGCCGGGAATACCCACTAAAGCCCCACGGCCATCTGTCGCCTTTCTGGGGTGACACAGGTCCGTGCTTGGCAATTACCGCGTTAAAGTTCAAGAGCCTGGGATCTGTATAACAGAGCGCTTCCCTGTTCTATCTACAATCTGTTTGACATCACCATTCCGCATCTGAAAGATGTCTCTACTAATATAATTTATTTTATATAGTTTTTGTATGCCAATTGCGCTGTTAATTCAATGCTGATGTTTTTCTTATAGCCCGCGATTACAATATAATACAAGTTTTCTTATACAAATAAAAACTAGTATACGACAGGCTAAGATTTAGGTAAAAACTCTATCATTATTAAACGCAGCATATTACGTATGTAAACCGAGTAACAGAACGTATTACACAAAAAACATATAAGTCATTTTCTGATCAAACGCACACTCATAAGCAAACAGACTTTCCATTTTGTCTATGCTAAGATTATTTAAAACGTAACTCTTAATAATTTCCTTATTTAGTATTTATTTTTAAAATTTACAGTGGACAGATAAAGTCTTTACAGCAATGATTTGTAAGATCTATGTATATAATCTCTAAATAACAATTTATATTAACTCAAATTACGGAAATTTATACAAGCAGAAAATTCATAAGAAAATATATTCATTTTCGGATAAAGGTATAGAAACTGCACGCAAAGCTATGTTATGTTACAATTCTCGAACCAGCTCAGAGATTGAACCGTTAGGTCTCCTTGCAACTTAGACTGCACTACTATTATTGTATACACAGATAACAAGATTTTCCATAGACTATATAGATTTTAAAAATCTATAAATTGCTTGTTTGACAAAATATAAGTTTTTTTAAAGTGTTATAATAGTTGTACCTACGTAACTATCATATAGTAACAAGACTGCATGAGTTGATAATAATGCCTGTTAACTGAAAAACTACCCAAATTATTATAATTCGATTTTGTAGACATAAGATGAATTAATTTGCCAATTGATAGGGTCTAAATAATTTTAGAAATCGTCTATAAATATTTTTGATTTGTTGGTAAAGTTTTCTTTATTCTCAATAAATATTAATAACATTTGGACACGGTAATTATACGCCATTTTTTAATTGATAGGCTACGACGGCTGTCAATATTAATTTTAGAAGTTATAAACGTTTTGTGAAAATAAGTTTAGGAGAAGAAAATAATAACTGCATTACAAAAGCGTTCAAAGCCATAAAGTACTGTTAGTACGTTACAAATTTAAATTGTGGCTGCTTATGTAAGCCATAATAATTATCCCCAACCGTCTTTAAAATTTAAAGTTCCGGTATACATGTGTAATCAATTCTTCTCTTACCAAGCGCTTAACCAATCCCAATTTTTGTTGTGTACTTATGGAGCCATCCGGATGGTTCTTAGTTACTATTCGACTAGTTCAGTGACTATCGATATCTAGATTTTTTCACTTTTTCTTGTAGTTTTCATAAATTTGTTTGTGCTTGTCATATAAAACATTAATAAGCTTAGTCCTGTCCTTTTGTCGAATAGTACAAGGAATATTGTGTGAACTACGTAATTTTTATTTGTATTGGCAATAAATGTATATTATCATTAAAAATATATATAGGTAGTTTTTAATTTTAACCCTTCCAGCAGGTTTGGATATATGTGCTTTAATACGTTGTTTAAATAATCTCTTATACATCCTTAGCAATACGTCTGCCTACCGGGTAACTATTATTTTTAATGTATTCCATTCTGGATTTCAAAAGACACTTTCAAAGCGATAATGGCTCAGTTGGTATTGTGTACGGTTACCGCGCCAAGGGACGTGAGTTTGAAATACTTACAATGAGCTAGAGCTTCCGGTGATGGAAAACATCGTGATGTCACCATAGCATGATGATAGGGCTTTTTCTAAGGCCCGCCTGACCAATTACGTGTCTCAAGTTGGAAATGTGCCGCCAAATACCTATGAGTGTATTTCGACAGTTGCAATCGAGAGCCAGTTCCTCCATTAGCCTTAGCGTGTCCACTATCTTGGGCCACATCGACACATAACATCAGGTGGGATTGGAGCAATAACGATAAACTTTTACAAAAAAAAAAAAATCCGGGAGTCGTTGGGTATAAATGAACCTAAATATTTGTAAATGTAAATAATTTCCTTATTATTAACACACATATATGTAACAAATATACATCGTTTTAATTTAAATAGTCAAGTGCTGTTTCAGTGTCCGGTTAATTCAGGTAATAAAAACCTTGAAGTTAATTATTTGCAGATAAAATTAGTTTCCGTTCTAACGCTTTTTTATTTTTCATTCGACCATTAACTTGTATATATGTAAATTTTATAATTATTAATTTGCTGTTGCGTAATACCTAATTAACATTCCAATCAAACTGCAATTTCTCTGAGAACTTTAAATTCAGACACTTAAAGATTTTAAGAATTTATAAAATTCCTTTTCAAATTCATTGGTTGATGAAAAAGCGTGTATTTCCGGACATAAACGAATTTGTAAATTATAAAGACTGATTCCATTAAAAACATTTCAGCCCGCTAACTCACGATAAGCAATTACCACGGGAAGATCGTGAGAATGTTATTGCAAAAACGGAACGTGTGTCGTTGCGGAGAAACTAACACAGTCTAGTTGAACGAAACATCTTAGTCTGCGATATAACTCCAATATGTTCGTATATTTGTATTGTATTGACATCATTAATATTTGAAAAACTTTCTAAGTTACTCATTCCTTTTGTCTTGCCACTGAATCTATTCATTTATTTGTTTAATAATTTAAAGGTCGTCAACAGCTGCACAATATCTAATTTCTTAACATACACTTTTAGATGCTTAATATTGTGCAGGTATTTAAAGGCCGCCACAGTATGCAATTAATAAAACATAAAGTAAACAAAATAAAACAACAATAGTAAATACATGTTCGGAATATTAGTGTTATGCAGTCTTTTGGTATGACTGGGAGTTTAGGACGTATCTACATCTTCTTTGTCAAATCCATCGAATAAGAATCGATGCTCCAAATCGGATTTGATCATTGCTGGTGATGTTATTCAGGAGCCCCTTAACCAGAGCGGCATTTCCCAAAGTCATGTGCAATGACGCTCAAACCTATTTATTTTATAAAGTCTTTCTACCAGTAATAATTCACAGAGGTATACGTTTATTGTTCAAATTATGATAACTTAATAGTTACACATACAGTTATTTTTATAAATTAGATATAACAACAATATTTTAGAAAATACTTACTTACGTGAAACGTGAAAATACGTGTTTTCTTTAAGTGAACGCCAAGCCACCTGCTTCCCCTATATTTTATTTATAATTATTAACAAAATCATGAAATTAATTGTCTTCAGCTCGTTAAAGTTAATCCGTGTAATAGATTTCTAAGTGCGTACCATAAAGGTAATTTGATGGACATTGGTATCTAACTGGATCACGACTGCCATACGCTAGCTGTAACTACACACATAGTGGCAAGGATAGTATGTGTAGCTAATGAACAAAACCAGCGGTTACAACCAGCAATGGAGTTCTGATGGTAGATGATGTGTAATGATAGATATTCTTGAAATTACTATACGTACTATCTTGAATTCGTCAGTCATTTCTATACTCTATTTGTTTATTACATTTTCACGCCTAAACTGCTAAAATAGTATATATTAGACCTTAGATAAGGATATTGGCTATTTACTGTCTCAAAATAAACTTAACGATATGGAATATGAAGGAAATGAAAGCTTGTATCAAGAACCCACCATTTTTCAAATCCGGGTTCTCAAAAGCAATATGAAAAGTAATCCTGTAAAGGCAGCAATAGAAAATAATTTCAATTATGCTAGCTTACAAGAATGTAGTCTCTAGCACGGCAAGTCCGCTATGTAATAATATAAACTCGGATTAGATACTATTGAATTTAATTATGTCTTGGTATATGAACATAGTGAAGTAAACAGTACCTAAATGAACTCCTCATGAACTCTTAAGGGCAAAAGTTCCGTTACCGGAGCTTGCGGAAGATCGCGATGTATTGTAATGTGAAACGGACCGGTCGCTTAGAGTGGTTTCGACTTTTACTGCAGTTCCATCAGCCGTTAACCAGAAGCGCTCTGAAATGTGCCGTTGTAGACTTCATCTTTAATGTTATTTGTATACTTAACGCCTTGCTGCATATCTTCTTTTCAAGGCGCCAAGAATGCAGATCATAATTATGATAGAGGCTGCTTAGAGTCAACAGATTAGTACCGCTTTATATAAAAATTGTAATCAGTTATACTTTAGCAAGTACATTACTAAATCTACTATTCTTAAGGACAGGACCCTTACTGACTTAGGGGCGGCTAAAATTCCAGAGAATGTTATGGTAAATAAAAAAACAATAATTAAAAAATTAGTTCCATCAAATTAAATAACTAAATTATAATAAATAATATACAGTAACCAATTTAACTAATACGAAGTATGGTTTTCTTAACGCAGCAAAACCGAGGTGCCAAATTATCAAACCGTGGTTGTTTTTTATCATATAGCTTCTTAAGATTTGGTTCACCTTGACTACAATACTTTATAAGTACAACATAGGTCAATCAAAAATAACGTAAGGCTCTATTACTTTTGGATAAATCGAATCGGACAATTCATCAATTCTCACACGATTCAGTTAACTCGCAATCGTTTAAAAAGAAACCGTATTACTAATGATAAGCGTGCAATAGCAGATTCGTCCCGCAAACTAATTCTTGAAAATTTTCAGCTCCACCTTTCAGTCGAATTGATTCTTAAAAAAGAAACGTTATAATAACGGTTTTGAATGTTCTTATTAATATACTTAGATTTATTCGTATATTAATAATTGTATACAAAATGCAGCTTACAAATTGTAAAAAAAAGTACATTGCTTAATATTTTAAATGTGATGATATTTCTTGCAAGCATTTGATTTTCTTCTCTGCGATGTTAATCAAACAGTTAATTTAATTCATTTCATACTCTTTACATTTTAATTCCTCACCTTTTAGTTTTAATTTTAAAGCTCCCAGAATTCTTCCTTCAGATTTTTGTTGCATTCTGTATTTACTTCTATTATTGTGTTACTTTTATATTCCTCTAATTAGTTGCCTTTTTTGTAGACTTTTTCTGTCTTTAAAAAAATATTATACGTTTTGTCGTAGTATCACAATATTACACTGCAAACATAACTTTAACTTTGAGAACGCATTTATATCTTACTGTAAAGTAAATAATGGAGCCGATAAGGTAACACTGTAAGGTTCGAAAAGGACTGTCTATTTAGTATGAGTACTATAACTCAACGAAAGGTGTTTACCGATAGATATTCATCTTAATGGTGTTGTATAGCCAAGTCAACACCAAAAAATACTGTCTCACAATACCGTGGTTTTATCACCTTTTCTTAGAGGGAGTACTCCGGCTCAATTTCCGACTCAAATCTACATAGATCACTACGGTGACCGCGGCCAAGTTTGTTACCACTAATCTACCATTTATCACATAAGTAATATCAATTGCAATTATTTTTATTCAAGCACTGTGGTATGTCTTATTTACTAACATTTAGTATGTTCATTATTGATTTCACAAGTATACCTAAAGAATTTAGAACTAACGATGCCACCGAAGGCAAAAAAGCGTATTATTCACCTGATCGTAAACAGTCACCATTACCTATAGACTCTTGTGAGACTATAGGTATCAAGAATGCCTTGCCGACCTTAAATTACCCTTCCCTAAAGGCCTTCTTCACGCAGGAACACAAAACAAGATTGTTTGGCTGTGATTTTTTGTAGAATGAAGTTATTTTACCAGTAGAGCTGCTAAATAGAGAGAAATATCTCTAAAAATGATGTCTTTTCGCATTTCATTCTTTTCAAACAATTTTAATGCAGCATTGTCAGCTTTACATGGATAAAGTGTTTTTTACTATACAAATTTAGCTCTTACAAATAACCAAAAATGTCGAAATGTCAGTATCCTTGCATTATTAAATCAGTAATAAAAAATATTAAGTAATTTTGGATAAAACAGTATTTGTAAGAATTGTTGTATAAACTATTGTTGTAAACCTAAACAAAACATCTTTATATATGCGCATGATAACATATATACGGAAGTATGCGCGTGCGGCGAACTCGCCCACCCTATTCATAGAGTCAAGTGCAATCAACCTGAACACATTGTTTTAATACAATGTATCTTACAGGGATGCACTGAAGATTAACTTAGATATGGAACCCTTTATATATTGAAACGATCGTATATTTGCAACACTTGACAATAAGACGATAAATTATAACGCTTTGAAAATAATGAACTAATTTATTGATCATTATATCTACGTCCAAGGACGATATACCTAAACGATATAATTTGGTTATAGAACAAGAATAGTTCCTTAATAACTTCAACATTCTTAGATGCTTCGCATGGTGGTAGGGATTTTTCTAATGCCCGCTTGGCTAGCTACCACCTCGCAAGTTGAAAATCTGCCACCAAATACCTACAGGTGTGTCTCTGCAGTTGCATTTGAGAGCCAGTTCTCCCACACGTTTAGCGTGTCCACCACCCTCGGCCTCATCGTCACTTAACATCAGGTGAGATTATAGCCACAACTCTAAACTTATAAACTATATATAAAAAAAACTGAACTTGCATTTGCAGTTAAAGTGCATTGATTATTTAGCCATTTTCAAAATGTACTATGTGATATTTAGTAACGATGTGGCCCAGGACGGTGAAGACGCTAAGCCTAATGGAGGAACTGGCTCTCAAGCGCAACTTCCGAAACACAGTTGATTGATCTATTGTTTGATCAATAAGTATTTGGTGGTATATTTACAATTTGAGGCTTGTCGCTTGCTAGATGGTCTTTACAAAAAGCCCTACCAATATGATATGATTTCATCATGAAGTTTTTATTCACCGAAAGCTCAAGCTCATTGCAAGCATTACAACTTAGGTCCATTGACGCCACATCCGTACAACTAACGTCAACATTGCTTATGTCCATTTCCATTATTCAACATTATGTATACATATGAATTTCCATATAGAATGTCTAATCCAGTTATGTTGTTACATTCCTAATGCCTACAATTCAAATTACACTTTAAGATAAATAAATAAAATTACGTGTGTTATAAGTATAGCCTAAAGTTCTTAAATTATGTAAATAATTACAAGTTGATTCAACAAAAAAATAACCTTGGTAAATGGCAATAAATTGTCAGATAAATTGGTAAATTATCAATTGCATTACACAGTTGTTTTAATTTGTAATAATTGGTTGTGAGGAATAGTGAAGTCTATCAATTAGAAGCTAGCAAAAAGTTAATATATTTAATGGGCACTAGGTTATAGACAAGAAGCGCGAGGGTACCGCATTCCGTATCGTCGGCACGGCTAGCTAGGCAGAATACCGCGTGCCTTCGCATGGTGCCAAATAGGATCACCGTTATCTGATCAAGGAATCAGACACCGAAACTTGGCGCGTAATAGAGTAATACACTGAAGTAATTCTATACGTTTCGTTTCGCTTCAATGGTAAGTTAAACTTCATTAGCAGATTTAATTTGATAGTTCGGAATCAATATTAACAATTTACGAACTTACCAATGTCAGAAATGTAAACTTATTTTCTTCCGAACTTATATTGTCACTAGATTTTACGTGCGGCTTCTGATTGACTTTTGTCAAATCAGAAGACGCAATAAAAAGTTTCATATAAAGTTTATTCCTCACTTTAACCCATTTCCAATAGGGCTTTCGTGAGTAAAAGTAACCTATGACCGTCTCCAGGTTCTCATCTATCTCTATACCAAATAAATCACAATCGATTTTGTGGTTTAGGCGTGAAAGCTTAACAAACAAACTCACTTTCACATTTATAATATTTAGTAAGGATAAGGTTTTCGCAATACCTCTCTTTATCGAAACTAATAGTTCTCTTATCTTAACGCAATTAGTTGATGCAAACTAGTCACATTTCTATATTCGATAATTCCTAGGTATCAATATACTACAAAAACATCAGCATGAAAAACGCTGTATGCAGGACCTTTTCCAAGCCATGTTATGCGATTATTCATCGCGGTAGTTTCCAAGTTACTGTTAATTTTACACGAAAGAAATCGTTTTAAGACGATACAAAGATAACTGTTTAATCGTCAGAGTATACTCAGCACATTTTACTTTTGAAATCAGACTTTGGATATAAATTATAATCAATTTAGTATGTAAATTTCAAAAAAAATTACATAACTTTAGTTTAAAATGAATACATAAAAATCAAGCAGTTTTTTTGAACTAAAAATTCTAATTACATATTCTATACTACATTCTAAATGATTTCGTTGTTAAAATTAAATGGCTGATAGTCATAATGATTTCAAAGCAATCACTCTGTATTGAACCTGTAGATATAGAGTATTTGTTACAAAATTATCTTGTGAAACGTACAATAATAGGGAACGATTGTTATAATAGTACCTAAATCAAAAGCTCTTCGTGAGAACGTAATCATAAACATCAAAGAACTCATGATTGTAATTGCACGAACAAAAAGTAGTTCTAAACAAGTCGTCCTCTTTCTTAGTGACCTTGTCATTAAATAGGTAATTAATTTAATGATCAATGACCAATAAACGTAAAAACATAAGAACTGATGTGCATCGTTATGTTTTTATCCGATTGCGCAACACGCGAAAGTGTTCAACCAAGCGACTACAAATGTTGACTGCATAAAACCATCTCCATTTCAATGGCGTGCTATCGTCTCTACCGGTTCTTGATAGTACAAACTTGAAGCTTGTATTTCTATGAATATATTGTATACAATCTAATAGCAAATGGAACAAGTATTCGCTAGATCATTAGATATGCATAAGTTTGTTTAAACATCTTTTGGTGTTATAGCCTGAGGGCCAACAAAATATTAATCAAAGAATTCACTTCCTACTTAAACATTTACTATCGTTATTTAGACAATAACATGAAAAATGTGTTTTCCATTTACGACTTCGATATATCTACTCGTAAACGAATTTTAAACGTAAAATCTACTTTATGATGTAGTTATGTTTGGAAATCTAAATAAATAATGTATTCTTATCTCTGTTGAAGATGTGTGGGCCAATATAAGCAACAGACTGAAATTATATATTTTATATGACTACGAAATTGACTAGATAAGGTGTTATAATATAGTGAAATAGAAATGGTTAGCAATAAAAACAATCATCAAGATAATTTTTTTAGCTCGTCAAATCGAATTACACGCTATAATGTAAGAGCTGTTCAATATAATTTAGATAATGGAACATCCTCTAAATCATAGATCACACTCATAAAACAAGGAACACTAAAAATAACCAATTATCAAACTGTCATACAGGCACCAAAATTGTATAAGATTCGGGCATGTTTTATTTAGCAGAAAAAAAACTATATTTTGCAAAGTAAGTTGCGTAAGTGTCAACACAAGTACCAACTCTTCTGTAATATCTATTGAACCGATTGCAAAATCCTCACTTGTTAATATTCTTTCACCAAAAACATATAAATCTCACGTAACATGAGATTTAAATTCAAGTAGTAACCTAGAAAGTGGAATCTTAAATGATTATTTAGTTAAAATGTTCACGTAATGGTTGCAGGTTTGTTAAATGTACCGATGAGAGGGTTCGACCGAAATTCTTAAATTAATCACTGTTACTCGGTTTACGTATTCTTATGCTGATTACTTACAAATTTTGTTAAAAAATTATGCATCAAATCAGAAAACGTATTACACTAAACTGCGTCCATGAACTCGTTTTAAGTTTTTTGTATTTGAAAATACGACGCGCTTAGAAAAAGTGAACGCAACAATTCTTCCGAATTAACATAAAGGATTGCATTTAGCGTATTGTCTCGAACGTTTTGTCTACACTCTTACACTATTAGACATTACTTAACAAGTGAAGATTACTTGTTTCTTGACCCATTCACGTAATATTGACAGAGATATATCTAAGTGTTGAGTTCTTAAACATATGTATCAGTGACCGGTGCAAGCGTGTTTTGTAATGTAAACAATTACGGCCGCGAGGCGATAGTTGAGTTTCTTACAGGATAGGTGGGATATTCAGTCTTATTACAATAGGTAAATATATGTAGACAGCACCGGAACTTTTGCAATCAATCGTTTCGTGCCGCCGTGTTTGTGTTGATTTTTTCGAACGTAAATATAACAATTACATTTACCATTTATGTTCAAGTTATACAATTTTTTATTATACTCAGGATAAAGGTAGTTACGGTTTAACTATAAATGTAATGTATCCGTTCTTAGTATGAACACATGGATATATGTACATATAAAATTTGTTATTCATCATAGAGGTGACTTTTTATGACAAATTTAAATTCTCAAGTGCATGTACACGTTATTGAATTGACTCGAATATATTTTATACTAGCTTTGTTTGCGAGTTCGTTCGGGTCGCACTAAAATTATTTATTAATTTTTGCCCGTTTTTGTAACTTTTTTCATTACAGCTTTGCTCTTACTGGTGGTACAGTCATGACGAATTGCCTAAAGCCTTCCTCAAAACAAATACAGAAATCAATGAATCTATCAAATACAAAATCCCAAATTTTTTATCCGACTGGCAGTTCCCATGATCAGCGCGTTCAAATAAACTTTCTAAAACAAATATACTTGGGAAATTATTTAGCCAAATATTTTTGTATTGTTTATTACTAAACTGTTTATAACTAAACTGAAACAAATACAAAAGGTTTTTGAAGTATCTGACCTAAAATTTTAAACAAGAACACTATCGTTGATAAAACCGCAAACAGCGGTCAGCTTGGTAACGTCATGAAGCCAGGTTACTTCGTAGACGAAATAATCAATAAATGCAATGCTTTCAGAATAGACATTTGACAGGTGCATATCGAAAATAATCATTTTGTTTGCATTACAAATTATTTAAAAATAGTGGACTCAAAAGTTATTATGGTATCTTAATTTTAAGTTTATGACCGTGTTGTAGATTAAGAAGAATAGTCGAAATCTCGTACTGTAGTCATGCTTTTATATAGTAAAAAACTCAATAGATATATAAGAAAATTATTTTTTTAATTGAAAATTCTTTAAAATACCGAACCTGAAAGATATTGCGCTATTTTAATTTTAATAAATTTGTTTATGACCGTTCTACATTAGCGAAAAACAGTCGAAATATCGTGATATAACTAGTCATGATTAAAAAAAAAATCGTGTAGAAAAATATAAATTCTCATTTTTTTGGGAAGTTTTCGAATTCCATCAAATTCCATTCGAATTCCATCAAAATACTATTAATATTACTAAAAAGTGAATAGTTTTATGATACCCCGGATCATGTAACACGTTCGGAGGCTGCACGAGTTCAAAACAAATGGAAGTTTTAAATAAGCCCGAGATGAATGAAGGGAAAACGATGCAATATATCATAACTAGGTGGCAGGGCAATTCCAAGTTCTCGCTTCGCTAGCTACCTTTAAATTGAAAAACTGTCGAAATATTTTTCAAATTCAAAGTTAATGTGTCTCTCTACAGTTCATTATCATTCTATATATTTATTTGAGATTCAATTTTACAGATGGATACACAACTCGAAACCAAATACAAATTACATTACGCTTACTAATAAGCTGAAATTAATACATTTAATATTCAGTTAAAATATTACAAAAATCTTAACCATGGGTGCCATCAACCCATCGAAGCTGCAACCTCTCGAGCTAATTGTAAAACTTATTTCTTATTTGCCACCAGGATTACCGAATACTTTAGCGTTTCTTTTATTTTTTACAATACCGCTCATGGGCTGAAAATATTCCTTATGGCATTAAATATTGAAGAGTACTAACCAAATTTTCCATAAAGTATTAATTACTAACTATAAGTATATGTAATTTTAAAGATCAATTATATTTTAATACTCTACAGTTTTTATTTTATATTCAATCAAGGTGACAAATAAGCGTACTATCCGCTAAGATTAGGTTTTTATTACTAGAGTACGGTACATCAGATAGTACCCCATAGATATTACTTTCTGACAATGTATTCCTTTTTTCAAAGGATCGAAGTATAATAGAATCTCGGAAGTAAAAAGGACTTTTGCTGCGCCCTACCTCTCTAATTTCTCTTTATTCTTTAACCATATCATCGCCTTAATTCTTTTTGGGCAATCATCAGTCATGTTTTATGGTATATAAATATGCAATAGCTCGTTGTAAGACAAAATAAACATCTTGCTAAATGACGAATAAAAAATCTTCTAAATAAATCTGTGGAAATCCTAATACTTATTTAAATATACACAATTTTAATAGGGATTTTAAGAAAGATTTATGTTAAATTTAAAGCAATTTCATATAGGAACAATGTACTAACTGTACGGAAACGCAGTCGAATTTAAATTTTCCGTTGCAGTTAGTTACGTTGTACGTAAATGTATGTAATATATAAAGGCAGAAGACTAGTAAATACATTCATTAGTATGTCGAATACGTTTCCTTTTCCTGTATCTGGCGGTGCGCTGGTGAATAAACGATGAAGCATTACCCTCTCCGCTGGAACGGAACGAACAAACTTACGATGACTATTATCTAACTGTATTAGAGTTTTATATAAAATGTTTTATCCATTTATAAGTACAGGTGTTCGAGCACCATCTCACCTTTCATTAAATAACGCTGTGACGTAAGATTATAAGCTGTGCCTTCGAAGTACCATCTTGCTATACCTTACTACTATATATTTTTTTATGATAATGAATAGCAAACAGGCAGAGAGCCCATCTGATCGTTAATGAAAACCGTCGCCTAAGGACAGCAGCAACTCCAGGGGTATTACAATCATATTGCTGAACTTGAAGGAAAGGGCTGGTTCTCGTTCACTGTACCGGAACATAAAAGCCCATACGGAACCCTTTTTTTTTCGGCAGTCTAAACCCGAAGGTGGTCCCTAACCAGCCGGGCAATAACTGTCACCTAGCTGTGACGGATCCAGGATTATATGGTTAACCATCACGATCAAAACCAAAGCCAGTTTTGACAGCCAGTTCCTTCAAAATAAAGGCCGGCAACGTAACTGCGATTACCTTGGTGTTGTGGGTGTCCATGGGCGGCGGTGATCACTTATATCAGGTGACACGTTTGCTCGTTTTTTCGCTCTTACATAAAAAAAAAAGTAGGACCAAATATCGCCAGAACCTCGTCGGTTACTCATTAATCGGTAAATAATATATAAAATGTAAATTAAAGCTAAAAATGACCACGGAATTATCAACAAAATTCGAGTGGTATGCAACGCCTATGATGCAAACTACATCTAAACTAAAAATAGTGGAGACAATAAAACGATTTATCGGAAAATAAAACAGAATGCAGGCTTGAAAAAATAATTTTTATTGAATTAATTCAACTGATTATTGTTAATAACTAGTATTCGCATTTCAGATATACACTAATTTTCATACATTTCCAAGGGACCTGTGAGTAATAATAAAAAGAAGAGATTAGATCGCACTGACTGCAGTCGGTGGCCGTGGCCGACGATTAGCCGGCTCGGCGCTCTGGCATTCGTAAGAATTGCCAGTAAAACTAATAATTTCGAAATTGAATTTTATAATATGCTACTTTTAACGCCGCGAAAAGACGTCTGGTAAGCCACAATAATTGTTATAAATGAACTATAATACATATTATTATAGTAATAATGAAGCTGCGTTCCTTTTCACGTGTTATATTTGCAAATAAATGATTACACATTCGTGACTTTAAGCTTTTTATTTTGTTACAAATAAGAGGCTATCGTGATAGTCCAGCGATTTACATAATATGTGGTTAAAACTTTGTAGACCGCAGATAAAATCTGCCTAGATTATCTATACATTAGGTACCAAGATATATTATTTATTCATTGGTATTATACAGTTTAATTATCGAAACATTGAAATACGAAAAGGCATTTTAAAATAAGTGAGCAACGATTTATGCGTATAGATACCTACACTTCTTTTTGTTTAATAACACTTTGTATTTTTACACAATTCTACCACTGTCACGTTGATAAAACATATTGTTTTTTGTCTTAGTTCGACAAAATGGCTGTATTACACATCTGATGGTAGTTCAGTACGATTCAAGAACAGTAGTGATTTCCTACAGAGAAAATGTCCTCTATCAGTCGTAACTGCCATACCCACCTGCTAAATACTTCTACACGCCTCATTTAATGAACCCTATGTTATACGCAGGAGGGAACACCCAGGGCGGAAGACGATTCCACAGCTCCAGAGTGCCACAAAGATATGAGTCATCGAACTTTTTGGTTCGTATCAGGATATAGGATACAGTAAAGCTGTGGCTCCACTGACCAGCGCCAGTGGATCTGCTATGGAAAAGGGAGGGGATTAGATGAAGTCACTCCTCAGAGCACTCACTATGCTGCAGTTGATAGAACACGCTAAGTGAGGCTATATCCCTATGCAGTTGAAACGGTTCTAAGTTCTTAGTAATATTTGTGTTATCCACAATGCGTACAACCCGCCGTTGCGGCCTGTACAGTGCAACTGGAGGTGTTTTTCGGAACTGTCCCAAAGATGCGAACAGAATACCATAGATATAGAGCTTTGTAAGGGACGTACAGCTAGTCGGATGGGGAAACCGTCGCACCTTGATTAGGAGTACAAGTCTTCGTGATGTGCTGGATCACACTCCCGATGTCATCCTCCAGGTCGCTGTGAATATCAGTGCCTAGAATATTGGGTTATCGCGGATTGTAAGACGCTCTGAAGAGAAGGGAGGTAGGTTAAAAGGGGACTATTGGTGGTAAAACGCACACCTGAGTTTCATTCCCGTTAAACTCGATTAAATTGTTTATACCACACTATGGCATGCGGTTCAAAGTCCGATCGACCTCAACGACAAGTACCTCATGACTCTTTTCAGCTTCCGCCTACTGTTAGGCTTACTGTTATAGTATCCATGCACCGTACTATCGTCTGCATAGCAATGGATGCTGCCAATGACAACATATCATTGATATGCAGAACTTTTCTAACATTCAAATTGCAAACGGCACTGACAATATGACAGTTCCCTTTCAAAACTGCTTAGGGAGTTCCTGTGACAACCCAAAATGCATATTTTCAGTTGTTATTTATAACCCACATCACAATAACCAAACTACG
Source organism: Actias luna (assembly GCA_039707435.1). Taxonomy (NCBI): domain Eukaryota; kingdom Metazoa; phylum Arthropoda; class Insecta; order Lepidoptera; family Saturniidae; genus Actias; species Actias luna. Next base: position 5,189,014 of record JAZHAC010000002.1, on the reverse strand, counting down.
TCACGTAAAATGCCACCAATTTTATGCACTTATGTAGTATAAAAACTAAATAAATTTATAAATTATAATAACTAACTATTTTATTTCGGTTAATAATATAACCATATAACATAGATATTGTTAGTATGCAAATTGTTAAAATGAAAACCATCACTTGACAGGTAAAGTTCTTGTCGTTTGTCGTACCATGGAACTGTGGAACCGTCTTACCGTAAGCGTGTTCCCGCCTTCCTATGACTTTGGGTCCTTGAAAAGAGACGTGAAAAGTACCTAAGCAGACCAGCATGATAGCGATGACTGGCAGAGAATTTGGGTTCATTGGCAGTCGCCGCCGATTCGTATTGTACTGTACTTAACATCAGGTGCAGTGCAGTCATTATGCTGCGCAACATAACAAGTATATGAATCACAATAAAAATCCCGCCAAAATCGCCCACTTCAAATCTGAAGAAGTCTATTTTTTATATCAATAACCATGATAATAATTATTTAAGCCAGCTAATCGCGCTGTACAGAGATACCTCGATAACTCCATTGCTATTTTTACTACATATTTGTATGATTAAAATCGCTATAGGCCTTGATATTAAAAGCAGTGGCACCTTGAGAACTATGAAAGGTAAACATTGCTTTCAATAATGGCATAAACCAAGTTGATATCACTGAATATCTTACATTTTATACACCTTGAACTTCGACGACTCTAAATATTTGAATTTCATACAAAAGTTTGTTTACTGACGTGATGAAAAGATAATTGTAATGGAATTATTAAAGATTAACAAATACATAAATAATGTTATTACCCACTTAATCAATTAATCTTCCAAAAGAAATAGAAAAGTTTGTAGCAAAATGATTTAATGACGCATAGTTACTATGCGCACCTAAATTCATTTTTGGTTTTTAAATAATAGTAAATACACAAATAATTCTTATCAGGCAGGTTCAATCAGCGATTAACAAATTCAATTTCAGTTCAATTTTACAAAATTTTACAACTGTATTAAACAAATATATAAGGGTCTACTCAAACTTTTGATTGTTAAAAATATCTTCATAAAATATATCAATATAAAATTGCGATCAGTATTAGTAAGATATAAAAGAATTGGTTAGTAAGAAATTATATAAAGATTTTATGCCATGTATAATTAACTTTTTATTAAGAATTTTGGATAGTAAATCATAATGAAACAAAGTTTTTTTTTCTATTAAATGGTCTACTATCTAAGAACGTTTCCGTCTATCGTATAACAGAAATACACCAAACAACTAGGTATGCATCTATGTAATATGAAAACCAGACCGACTGGTGTTTAGTGGCTACACAAAAACTAGACGCGTCCCAGTCGAGTCGAGAATAAATCCAGGGCTTGAGAGCAGGCTAAAAGAATATAAATCAGTTTTCAGTTTTAAAACCGCTGTCATAGTGAACATAAAGGTTACATAATCAATTACTAACAATTATCGGATTTATTTTATCAAAAACAAAATAGGTCATCTAAAAAGGTTTACTTTCGCCACACGTTCTTTTTTGGTGTATTTTTTATCTGTAACTACTTTCAAAATTAAAGACGTCCACTAAGTACATTAATAAAGGTCTAACATTCAATTAATATATTTTAAACGTTTGATAAATAAATATCGTCTTAATAATTATTTGCATTACAACTAATCAGTAGGAGATTTTTCAAGAAATTCTCAATACAAATAATTAGTGCCAGGAACTTAGTCACTCATACGCAGTATTAAATATTCGAACGGTGTCTCCGGTTAAAAAGTTTAATGTATACATTACCATATAAACATTCGGAATTTAAATATTATACGTGCTTAAAAAATATTCAAGCCAGTGTTATACAATCCATAATTTTACACTTACCACTACAAATTATTATTAAAGAATCTCCCACATCGACGACTTTGTTTCAACACGGCACGGATTAAAAAAAAAATATCTATGCAAAATAATATCAAGGCACTAGTTTATTTCTAATTCATTCTTAATTTCCCGCGCGTGCTTTTTAAACCGGAACAAAACGACTACGGCGTCTCGTGCGTTCGACTGTACGCTCGTCTAAGAACTGAATGTTCTTTCTTCAGCCGCCCCTAACTTGGCCGTACATTTCACTGATCAAAGAACTTATAATATTGGCACTTGCTATATTCTATGTAATATATATTAGCGAAAATGCAATAATTTTAGGTATATTTCATAGTAAAAACCATCGAATGAGAATAGATGCTAGAAATAAAAAGAAACAATATTTTTAAAATCCATCATTTAATTAATATTCGTATATGGTTTCACATAATCTGCAATTTATAATTTACAACTATAAATTTTTCACTAACAATATTAAACTCTTTATACTAGTATTAATTTATTCAACCTCTTTCCTTTTTTGTTACTAATTTAATTAATTATTTATTGTCTATTGTATGAACTTGGTTAATCAATGTTTGATATGTTAATATCTTTTGACAAATAAAATATATTTTAAAGTAGATTGTACCGATTAAAAGATAGACAAGATAGAGAATAACATATAAATGCATAAAATATAACATTAGTCATATCACATTTTAAGAGAGATCTTTCTACTGAGCTTAAATATAAAATAAAATGGTAAGAATAAAAAAGCTATAGCTACTAATAGAATTAACTAAAATATATATTTCAATTACGGTTTAAATACTTTGTGACTTCTTGTATAATCTATATAATACTAGGCCGTAAAAAATAATCAAATGAAAACCTTAGAAAAATATTGTAATAAAAAAAAACAGTGCTGTAATTACCCACATATTCATAAAATCAAATAAAAATAACTTATTACTACTTTCCATAAGATTTGTTGATTTAAATCAAGATCCAGACGTTTGTTAGAAGGTATTTCATAATACAGTACTCAGTAGTAAGCTGAGCGGAATCTTCAATAAATAATAAACATTAAATAAATAAAAAACCCTGTAGAAAAATACTTGTTCATTAAAATATTCGTCAGACTGTATTGAACCAACGTCTTTTATTTAGAGATACATTTTTCATCATTAGAAACAGATATATTAACAGAGAATAGCCACTTTCTCGCACATGAATAGAAATATTTCCTACGTTATAACAATGCAATGATCATACTGCTAGCTTTGTTTAATCGAAGTTATAAGCATTCACATAATAAATATTTATGTCTACCAGCAAAGTCTACCGAAACGATAAACATAGTTTAAACTATTACCATAAATAATTATTATTTTCTAATACAACACGAGCGATAAGGCCAAAAATTGTAAAGAAAATTGCATAAATAGAATTGGATTAAATACGAAAAACAACTACGTATGTTATAAATAAAATAGACCTCTTTTTTTCTGATACTTTTTCGTTAAATAAGCTCAATTTACAAATATATTACTTTGAACATTATAGATACGTAATGTATTTTTGACTATTAAACTCAAAAGTGAAAAAATGTGAGTATAACGATTTTATTTCTTACTGACTCATATATAAATATTTAAAAGATTTTAAAATGAGGAACTACACTAATAAATAATTATGTGCTGAAATTATTTTAATTGTTATGTATGACGTAAAACAGGTCTGTATATAACAGTGATAATAATACGAATTGATACTGACTAACAAAAACTTAAAATAACCTTAAACCATTTAATATGCTATCACAAGCGTCTAATATAGTATCTAACACGAGTCTAACTATAGCTTTCACGCTGATGGGTTTTTAAAATGTATAAGGGTGAACTAGTTGCAGCAATGGCAGCTCAGTGGTAGTTTGTATGGACTTCGCGTCAAGGGACGTTAGTTCGAATCACCGACAATGAGCTTGAGCTTTCGGTGAAGTAAAACATCGTGAAGAAACCATAGTACGGTGGTAGGGCTTTTTCTAATGCCTGCCTGGCTGGCAACCACCCTCATGTTGAAAATCTGCAGCCACATAGCAAGAGTTAAAGACATTTGTGGAAGCCAATAGCCAGACATTTGGTCAACATTTATTTTTGATTATAGACTAAAATTATCTGGACCCCCAAAAATAAACTAACCTTTCTTTACATCCATGATAGAATAATTCGAAATCATCTAATGATGGGAACCTGGACACAGTGATAGGCTATTTTTTTCCGCAATAATCTTATTGGAAGTGAGATAAAGAGAAGGATAAACTTTGTATAATATATTTATTGTGTCATCGGACTTGTTTAGTAAAATCAATATTAACTTGAACGAAGCCGCAGGTAAAAGCTAGTATATTATAATTTTTGACATAAATATTGGATAAACTGGGATTTATTATTACCGTCGTGTTTATATTACGGAACTGCAAACGGATATAAAATTAATTCAAATGGGAGATATTTTCGATTTTTAATTGTATTGAGTAAATAATTGTATAAAAAAATAAGTAGGTATTTGTGGGTGGTCAGAATTAATTCTCTTTATTTTAATTTTATTTGAAGACATATTAGTTTTCGACAGTGTTTCATTTGACTTAACTTCTTTATGAAATTATTTGAAATATTTATTTTATTTATAATTTTGTAATACACTCCCTAAAGGCTACATCCCACTTAGCGTGCACAATGCTCACGCTCACGGACGCGTTCATCCCAATCCACTTGCTCGCGAGCGTTACAATAATGAAATAGATATTATGTTTCACCAATTAGAATCTAAGTCTTATATCGTTTTTATTTCTACAATTGACGTAGTCCTATGTGGAATCTAATTGTAGAGGTATATAGGGACGGCAATATTTGAATAGACTACGAAAATTCTAAATCCGGCGGTCATAAATGACATTAGTGATAGTCGTTAGTCGTCAAGTGTAACGGATGAAGGCATATTTGAGCCTTATGAACGCTAAGTGCCGATAATTATTTTAGTAATAGTCCATATAAAAATATTAAAATTGAGAATATTATTTTGTCGTATTGCTAAAGCATTAATTAATACACATTTAATACTTGAACGATAGCCATCAGAATTGTTCTACTATGTTTTTTATTCTATAAAGATTTAGCGTCTATGTACAACTTCAGTGTTAAGAACGCGGATAACACGTTGTGGGCACGATGGGCATGTTCATCTAATAGTCTAGTGATGTCACAATTTCACGGTTAGAATTTGCTCCATATCTTTGCCCACGTACATATAATTTATATCTCCTTTGTAAACATGCAGTATATTGATCATGATTGATGATAACCACCATGACGCAATTCAAACAATAATTATGAATTTATTTCGCATTAATGAAATCAATCAGTTACTATATCAAAATTTAAAAAATCAACGTTAGCACCGCCTTCTATTTAACACCGAAAAACTTAGAAATAGTATACTAAAGTGATTATGTTTCCTCGATATTCGGATTTTCAGAGAACAACTGATGATCGTTATATGTTCGCAGGTATTTCTTAGTAGTCAAATAGAGTAACATACCCCATTTGGTCATCATGAACGACCATACCAACCTTATTATAATGCTAGTTTGTATCGGGAGCATATCTGTAAACAAATTTTTACTCAGTACTTGCAAATTAGAACATAAAAATAGGAGAAACGACAAACGCTTAAACAACAGAAGTTTTTAGGTTTTGTGTTATGGCTACTATCTCACCTGATTTTAGATGACGATGTAGCCCAAGATGGTGGATACGCTAAGCATAATGGAGGGACTGTCTTTCAAGTGCAACTACCGGGACACTCCTATAGGTAAATGGCGGCAGATTTTCAGCTTTCAATGTTATGAGACAACATAATCGTACTGACACAATTGGATATCCAAAACCATGCCATGAATGTTCCGTATCCTTTCAGACAGCGACGGAGTCGAATGAGACCCTATTGGATAGCAGCAGGTGCTTTAAATTCGACTAATAACTATGAAAAATTAAATTACAAATTTCTGAAAGATAACAATTTTTCTTATAAACGCATATAGGAAAATTTCTGGAACTATTGAATTTCTAATACAATATCATATCCGTATCTATAAAATTTAAAATCCGTATCATCAAACATCCCTAGTGCTAACTAGCTTAGCTGTCTCAATAAATTATCTATATCCAATCCACTCCATGGTTTTATAATGATATTTCACTTTATGGAAACGTAAACTATAGGGTTGGAACCTACGTTAGATAAATGATGTCTAACAAACATACCACCATGCTTTGCATCATGCATGTTATGAATTTAAAATCCATCTAGCGCAAATAATTATTTACAAAGTCAAAACTGAAGAAACTTAATTCACTTTTGTTTTCACTAACTTACCACATTAGCAGTACTATTACGATCTACATAGAAGACTGCACATTAGTTTCAGTGACCTAGTTTGAAACGCAATAGCAGACATTTACATAGAGCGTAATTTTTGAGTAACAATATCATAATTTTGTAAATTAATTAGTATGCAACTGTTTTGTGATCATATAATTAATATACCAAAATATTACATTTGCAAACAATAATAACAAACTATAACCTATTAAAATTAGATCTAGGTGACAACAAGAAAAATATAATAGGTAAAAAATAGAAAACTGTTAATTACAATAGTTCTAAAAAGTATTGTAAGATATTTTATTAATTACCAAATGGTATCCTAAGTTGTCCAAAAACAGATACATTATAAAACTACTGTATTTTAGAACATGTCAATTGTATTTGACTAAATCCTAATTACCAAATATCACATGGAACATCTGTTACATTATTGCTGTTAGGTGGTATTTGAGATCATCTAGTGTATATTGAGTAATCAAACAGAATAACAAGAGTATTTTATGGACATGGCACAACTAAAATGCATGTATTGATAAAACTGCCAGTTCACCTTACTAAAACCCATTTGGTGGTATTTAAAAGAAAATAATCCTATGTTGGGTTCACAAAATGTATTTTCCATTATTGAGAGTATTGCTAATCAGCATAACAGTGACACAGTCAGCAGTCTTCAATTTTCACATTAATTGTTGAGTTATACTGTGTTTACCACACACATCAAGTCATAACTTTATTGTATCATTATTTAACCATAACAGGAAAAAACAGGGTCATCTCCCACTGAACTTTATTGACCATTAACATATACATAAACTGACTTACATAGTAATTTACCCGTAATAAGTTCTGATTGTCAATTCTTATCAATTCTTATTGTAAACATATAATGTATATTTAAATCTGTAATAACTTATTATCATTAAATTTGTAAGAATATACAAGATAAAGAGTGAACTTTAACCCAATTTGTATTTTATTACCATTATTATTTTTACTTGAATATATATTAGTAGTTAATATTAGCCAAATATTTGGATTTATAATTAATTTTCAATTTTGTATCATTAGTTATTCTGTTACTAGAACTAAATAAGTTTAGACTGTTATAAACTAATTTAACAATACGTGTACCAATGTATTTAAAAATGACTGTGTTACTAGTAACATCTACTATAACTTAATAATATAACAGAACTAAATAATGGGATGTGATGTACAATGTGAGTTTGAATGTTGATGCCATATCATGCACTGTAGTGAAATAGGTAAATACATTATTTAAGAGATTATATGTGATTATAAACATACAAAAGAAACAACCTACACCATAGAATTATTGAATACACCTCACCTGGTTTGTAGTACATTTCCAAGAAAATGTAAAATACCATAAGTGCACTGCCAGCCACAAACCCAATTACACCAAAATCACCAATGTACTGAAGGGCTTTACGAGAGAAGTTCACATGTAATGACTGTTTCAGGTAGTGACAGTGTAGCATCAAAGATAGAGACGCATGGATGCCTGAAAAATACAGATTACAGAATATGCATATAATAAAATTAGTACTCTAAAAACATACTTTTAGAATGATATATGTTTAAGCTATGTAATATATATGCTCTTTTCCTCAAACAATTGGTTAGGTAAATAAGATACATCTCATTAAATATAACAAAACATATCAAATAAATTATTGGTACAATTAAATAGTAAAAAACAGAAATAGTTTGATTTCCACTGCTCACTTAATGTAACAATATATTATATTATCAAAAATTTCAAGTACTTATATAGTGGCAAATAGTAGTGAAAATCTGTACAGACAACAGACATAAAAAAACTTTACTGAAAATAGAAAACTGTCTAAAAAGTTAATTAGGCAACAGTTCAAAAATACAACTATCTTAACTTTTTCCATATGGAAAAGTATAAATATTTTTCACTAGTAATGCGTGCAGTATACTTTACAAAGATGATAAGTTTAATAAAAAAAAACAAAGAACTTACCCGATAGTAATGCCCACATTCCAGCTTCAACATTTGCATAAACAATGCAAAAACAAATAAAAGCTGATAATCCTAGTACAGCGCCTATAGCACTAATCGCTATATGTATTTTAGTACGCATGATTTAACTCTTCTTTAAACGAACAGTATCATGTGTTAAACAATATAACGCATATATTTTTAATATTTTATTATTGCCGGTCGCAGAATACCAAGTAGACTATCTTGTTTCACAAATAAAAACACTGCGAAAAAAACTCAGTGTAGACACAGAAATGTCAAATATGAAATAATTTTCTAAATTGCCATTGCTCTTGCATTTGCCACTAATAAGGATTTATGACTATTGCATTGAAGTTGATCTTATATATGTTATAATAATGTAATGTATAGTACTGTTGGTACTATTTAGTTTAGCATTAGCTATTTGGTTGCAGTTAAACTATTCGCTAAGTAGTAAAACTATAAAAATATTTAAAATATCCCAAAGATTCTACAATTATTGAACTCAATAAATTATCTACAAATCCAAACTAATGTTATAAATGCGAAAGTCAATTTGTTTGTTTGTTATGTTTTCAAGCTTAAACGGCTGAACCCATTTTGAAAACTTAAAGGGGTGAAAATAAATAGGGGATGAACATTTCTTAGAGAGTTTGACATTTCTCAAATTATAGATATGAAAACTCATATTTATGCTATAGGTAAAAATAAAAAAGTTCCACGTTTTTTAAAAAATATCCCGTAAAGCTATATGATAAGGAATAATTTCAATTCTTGAAGTTTCCGCAAACGCAACGAACTAGCCATGAGCGTCTTCATTGTTCTTGTTCTACAATAGTCATCTTCATCTTTTTTTTATTAGTCGACCTTTATCAAAATTATTTTTCCCAAGAGTCACACTCTAAATGAATTTAGACAGAAAATAATAATGTTACGTTGTGGTCATAATAATTATTGATTCACCACTTAATTCAAAAATTATCTTTATTGTAGATACTATTTAACTAAAAAATATGCTGGATATTTATATATATTTTTTAAATAGAACAAGGTACGATACTTATCTATATCAACAAAGCTAAAAAACAGTACACTGATCACATTTTTTAATACTTAACTTGTATGACCCAAATAATTAGGTTTAACTGTTTTAACATTTTATACATTTTTCTATGTGAAATGTAGCTCAACAGTTTGTAATTTTTAAAAACAGGTAGTGCATAGAATTTGCAATTGATCAGCCATAAAAGTGTTAATAATGCATATTGCAATAAAGCATATAGCATTCATACTTTAGACATCGTAAAAAAGCAATCTAATGCTTTTTAGTAACATTCAATTGTAGTGTTATTGTTAGTCTGGTTATCATATGATATTTTAATCCAAAAAAATATTGACAATTTGTTGTTAAACTATTTACTGATGAGAATACCTCTATTTCGTAGGACAAAGAATTATAAGCTAACAATGACAATTAATCCGAGGAAGAACATAAAACATTCATACCAGAATTGACGCTGTCAAACCCAGAAAATTTTACATCATAAACAAAACCATCACTATTTGTCAGGGAGGAGATACAAGAAAAAGCGGTATTATGTACCTAAACATGTATTGAACTATTGAATATTTATGATTATTATGCGGTACATACAGTGATTCCGATTTATTTGTCTTACTACACTTTTTTGAATATTTGATAAACATATAAGAACAATATGAGTAGAGCATGTCCATCTCAGATGAAGAAATTACTCGATCTTCTAAGCGAAGACGGTGTAATAATGAATGGCAGAGTTGTATACAATAATACAAATTATAAAAACTTTTGGAAACGTATCGCTTTGGAGTTAAATGCTGTTGAAGGTGGAGTTTATAAGAGTACATGGAAATGGTGTAAAGTACGATTTTTATTAACATTATTACAAGATAATATAAATTAAAACAATGTGGTTGAATTCTACAAAAAAATATTTGAACATAAAAACGTCTTTTTATACCTACATTTTTTTTTAATAACAACAATCTAATGTAACATTCTTAAGTTAGATTATTTTTTAAATTTTACTAATTTCTAAGTTATTCTTTAAGAATTATAATGATATACATACAAGACTACTTGTCTTATATATGAGAGGCTATTAACGTTGGCTGTGAAGTATAAAACTGCTGGGCTGGTTTCATTTGATGGAATTTTTGGCCAATTTGCTAACACACCAGATGATCTTGGGAAGTTTGATAGAGATCCAATCAATAGTTTTTTTGATGATAGATGAATAGTGCAACTTGAGTGAAACTGGTGTGAGTTACTAAGTAATAGTACAACAAAACCAAACCAAATATTTTAATATCATTATAAATATATTAAGAATTATAGTAATCTAAAGTTGACAATTTTATTTTTGAGATATCCTATTACTCTATTGTAATTATATAGGTGTTAATTGTACTTTTTGGGTTTCAGACATGGGCAGATTGGAAGAATAAAACAAAAAAAAAAGCTAACATTCTCCCAAGGAGAAAGAATTATAATATGTTACAAACCACACCTCCTCTTAGTGACTTGGAACTAAGGTTATTGAAGATGATTGACTACCCAGTTGACAGTATGACCAATAAATTGGAAATGGTAAACAAACAATACATTACTTTTGTTATTATAATTAATACTATATAAAATGATAAATAATAATTATTAAATACCTACATTTAGATACTAGCTGACCTGGTGAACTGTATATCACCTACAATCACTGTTCCTTAGGTTTACTAATACTCAAAAACTCTTTGTCCGATTTGAATTTTTTTTGTGACTATTTGATTGAGTGTAATCAATTCTAATCAACAGTCAAACTTCAATTCATTAAGATCAATAGAACTGATATAACTTTTATGGTCATCAATTCAAAAGTATATGATGTACATATTTGAACTGTACTATTGGTGTAAGGGTTTAAGTATTTACCTTACCCCTGCAGTAGAGCTGAATGTTGTGGTTTCTTATCACACATAAAAAAAATATAATCCACAAATGGCTGTTGTGTTTGTATGGGTGTACTTCAAAGCAATTAGTTGTCTATACAAAAATGACCTTATAACATATTTTGATCCCTAATTTTTATAATTAAAGATATTAGATAAAAAATAGACTGTAAATAAATTATCATTATGTTTTCTGTTTTGGAATAAATTGTCATGGTCCAGTTAGGACATTTTACTAAACTATCATGAACAAGAATAATGATTACCAATTTCACTATCTTTATTATTTTATCTCAGTAATTTTGTTTGCTTTAAAGAAATCTAAGATGGAATGTTCAAAATTTTACCATTGTAACAAATATGGAATGAAAATCTATAGATTAAATCAACAGGTACATGTAAACAAAATGGATGAATTAGACACTACAACAGTTGAATTAGAATTCTTAGATGAAGATTATAATGATATAGATAGCAAAGGGAAATTAACAACAGGTGAAAATGAATGTGAAACTGAATTTTGTGATATTACTGAAGCATTAAAAGGTAAGACTTTTCATATTTCATATAATCTTCTTCTTTTATGTATATATAAAAATGAATCACCATTGTTTATATACACTGTAATAGTATAATACAAATAAAAATATAATATATCAAAAGCATTAACCAAGTGTTCCCTGAGTTTAAGTTTTAATTAAAAGATCTTGCTTGTTTGTAAGGAGATACATCAATATATTGTAAGTGAAATGAGCTCTTGTAAATCATAATAAAATTACACAACTCAAACCATGGTTATTCTTTAATGACAAATGTACTAAATTGATTGTAATCAAACTTTTAATACTTACAGATGATGATCATATTGAAGAATGTTCTTCAAGTGGAGATAGAGAAAAAGTAAAAACCAAAGGTAATAATTTGATCTGAAAATAGATAATTTATTAATTATAGTCAAATTAAAGACATTTCAACTAGCGTATGATTATAATTTCTAGAGTAGTCTTAAATAGGAATATTAAGCCAGGGGCTCCCAATCTTTTTCAGTTTGTGGCGCACATACAATTTAGTATTTTGTCACAGTGGCTTAACCTGTCTAGCTGGTCAAAATTAATAAGTAAAATGATAAAGAGAATAGCTTCACAGCACCCTTCTTCACTCGTTACTGTGCACCAAGCCACCGCAGCGCACACTTTGATAACCCCTGGTTTAAGCTGTAAAAAATATACATGTATGAAGTGATTATTATGGTAAATATTATCTCATAAACTCCAGGTTAGCTACCAACCTCACATTAAAAATATACCACCAAATACCTGTAGTGTATTTCTAGCAGTTGCACTTGAGAACCAGTCCCTCCAATAGGCTTAACATGTACAACATCTTGAGTCACATCATTACTTAATATCAGATGAGATTATGGTCATAACATTCATTAAATAAAAAAAAAAAAACAGAAAATAGATAATATAATTGAGATATTAAATTCTCAAATAGAAAAAATAGTTTATGCAGTAAAAAAACATATTATAGATGTTTAAAATGTTTCAGGTAAAATCTACAAAAAAAATAAAATATCTTTAGAAAAATATAAAATTAAAACATCGTTGGAAGTAGAAAAAGAAAGAATGAGACAAAAATCTGAAGAATTAAGACTGAGAGCTTTAGAATTAAAACTGAAAGGTGAAGAATTGAGACTGAAAGAGATGGAAATGAATAAAATTAATTATCTGACTAATATTGAAGAAGAGAAACTGAAGTGCTTCAAAGATATATCAAGATATTTAAAAGAGTTAGTAGTTATCTTTTTCCTTTAAAATTCTATGGGTTAAGCTATAAATTCATAATTTAATAATAAAATTTATATTAGTTTTTTTTTTTGGTAATTACTATAATAAAGTGGACCAAATTTGCAATTATCTAATATTTTAGTATCAAAATATATCAAAGATATTTTTTCTATCAGAATCAGGTTACCAGTATTTCTTGTAAAATCAAAGTAAAAATAAATAATCCTTTAATTAATTATGTTTTAAAAGTAATCCAGTCAATTTTTGTAGAACTAATTATCTCTTTTATAAGTCAATTTTATTTTTCTATATTCCGACCATTAAATTAATTTCGTTAATTTTAACTCGTAAGAATTCCATGTGTATCACCTTTTTATAACAAATTAAGTAATTTTGAATCAGTTATTTCTGATATTTATATTTTTGCAATGAAAAAGCTTAAATTGTATGTTGCCAGCCAATTATTGAAATTAATTATGTTTGCAAAGTAATATTTTTTCTTTACAAAAATTTCAGTTATTTTAATAAAGTCTTATTTTATTTTCAGATTAATAGAGAAAAATGGAATGTGTGGTTTACGTTTAAGTAGTACATAATTAATGTTAAGAATAAATAATGTATTTGTATTTTCTCGACATCTCAGTTTTAAGAATGAAAAAATTTAATATACAAAAGCCAAAGACATAAGTAAAATGGTGTAGACAAGGCAATGCGTTCAGAAATTGGCACGCTGATTATAGCAGTGATAGCTCAGTTGGTAGTGTGTACGGACGCCGCATCAATGGACGTGAGTTCGAATCCACCTGCAACGAGTCTGAGCTTTCGGTGAAGGAATCATCGTGATAAAATCATAGCAAGGTAGTATGGCTTTTTCTAGTACCCCCTGGCTAACTACCACTCTCAAGTTAAAAACCTGTGAAATACCTATAGGTGTGTCTCGGCAGTTATACTTGATAACCAGTCCCTCAACTAGGTTTAGCGTATCCACCATTTTAAGCCACATTGTTACTTAAGTTCAGATGAGATTGTGACCATAACATTATACCTATAAACTGCAAAAAAAATGAAGGAAATATATTTAAATTATGTTTTTATATAGCAATCATTGTCTATAAAATTGTAACGAGGAGAGAATAAAAAGATTAAGAAAAAAACGTGTCTTTTTTTCTCTGCCACACAAGGGATCTGATACCCGTACGAGAAGTTTGTCTGTTTATTTCTCTCAAACACTAGTTATTTATATAGTAAAATAAGTATCTTCAGGATCGTTATTTGGTTTACCAATTTTTTATAAGAGTAAAATCCTTTTTCTGAAATATTTATATCCATATGGCTACAGGGGAGTAAGTAACAATAATACAATGAGACTTTTCTTAATAGACATATATTTTGAAATCAATACGCAAATTTGATTTTGCGTTTTAAATTAATTAAATGAAAAAAAAAGAAGAAATCTTAACAGTATATAGTATCACTGACCACGAACTTCGTGACCACGAAGGCTGAAAAGCTTTCGAAACGTCGGGATCAAAATTTAATAAATAACCGCGATAAAATCCGTTTAAATTAGTTTTATTTCAATGAATAATATTCGCGTAAACCTAAGAAATCAGTATATAGTATGTTCAAGGAAACATGATTAAATCGCAATCCATTAATATATATGTAATTAATATTATATGTTATATATGTATTCATTTTTTATATGTAATATAAAGTTTAACATAAAATCAACCTTACTACAGCTGAAAACAGAAATAATACCCATTTAGAAACAACAATATTACTTTCTATAAATATTTTAATTTTAGTTTAGGAAGACTTTTTGTGCAATAGCAAAGTAACATTTTAACCATCGCTTGCACTGATTATTCCTACTCTTGATATTAATAAGCTCATATTTATTACATATTATATCTCTAAAAATATTTCCCTCTTTGTGAAGTTATTAGATACAAAATAAAAATTAACTCTTTCAACTGCTAACAATTATATAAATCTTAAGTATATACTATAAATAACGAATATAAAACTAGAATTGCAAGAAGTTAACTATGTTGTAGAAATGCTTATTGAAATGCAGTCATCTTTACACGATTTTATCCTATTTCATAGAATATAATTAACAATTTAATTAATTGCATAAACAAGAAAATAATAGTGCTATACTTTTAAGAGTTTTAAATAATTTGGTTTTATTTTACTTAGTGTAACTGCATCGAGTTCTGATATCCTGTGGATTCGAAGGTGGCTCTTCATGTTGCACCGTTGTGCATACCCTCGTCCACAGACTGGGCATTTGAATGGGGTTTCGCCTGTATGAAGTCTCATGTGTTCCTTTAAATAATCTTCATGGTAGAAACTTGAACCACATATACTACATTCAGCTGGCCGTTGACCTGAAATGTTTGATAGATCAGGATTATGTATTCAACTAGAAGTGTGAATACTTTGCCTGGTCTTTTAAAGGTTATAGGCTTAACATTATGGCTACTATCTCACCTGGTGTTTAGAGATAATGTGGCCCAAGCTGGTGAACACACTAAACCTGTGGAGGGACTGGATTTCAAGTGAAACTGCAGGAACACAACTACAGGTATTTGGGTGGCAGATTATCAACTTGAGGGTGGTAGCTAGCCAGATGGGTATTTGAAAAAGCACTACAACTATGCTATGCTTTCATCACAATGTTTTCCTTCACTAAAAGCTCAGGCTCATTGTAGTAATCAAACTCACTTCAATTGCCATGGAGTTCATTTACAGTACCTGCTGAGCTGTCATCACTTCAAAATAGTTAAAATCTTCTGATTACCTGTATGAACAGATCGCTCATGAACCAAAACCGATTTAGCACATTTGTAAGTCTTGTCACAAAGTTTACAAGAATAAACCTTTGCTGGTTTTAGTTTTTTATCATGGACTTTTCTATAATGGCTAGACAACTCTGCTTTGAATGCAAACCCATGTCCGCAAACTGCACAAATGAAGTCTTTATGAGTTTCGTGCTTTCTTTTTATATGCTTATTTAAGTAATACTCAGATACTAAAGTTCTTGGACATTTTGGACATTGCACGGGATTCCTATAATGAACTTTTCTTTTATGAGTCAACAATTTATCAGCAGTCTTAAAAACCTCTCCGCACAGATCACAAAGCTTTTGCATGTCATATTTCTTTTTTTCTTTTGGTTTTTCTTTTATTATTTCTCTTTGTTGGACTGTCCTTTTTTTTGCATTCTCTATTATCGTTTTTTGTCCTGTATTTAAACTGAAACAATAATATTTAAATAATTTAAGTGGTAATATTAAACAAAGACAAGTTTTATAAATAAAAACAATAAGTACTGATTAGATAAGCTTATATATTAAAATATAGAATAAACTGACATCTGAACACTTAACTATTTCATCCCTAGGGGAATTCTTTTCCCCCTATTAGAACTGTTGATTGTTTATGCAATTATAACATTACTAAGTTTTTCATACAGAATATACAAGTAGGCTATATTCTCAACAGAATTATATAAATCTAGATAGTAATATATCAAAATAGACAAAGAACTATGAATAAATTTAAGAAGACAGTAAACAATTTGCTGACTGCAAACTGTATTTATTTCAGGTTTTTGTGTAGTGTAATAATATAATAATTTCGAGAAAGTTACATTGTCTAATACATTAATTTTATAATTAAAAAACTAATGTTAATATTATAATGCAAAAGAGAGTTTGTTTGTTTATTACACTTTTAATTAGATTATGATATTTAAGTAGATTATGATAAATTATCATATAGAGATAGATGGAAACCTGGCAAAATCAATATGAACACAAGTGAAGCCACATGTAAAATCTAGTAATTTAATAATGCCTAGAAAGCTACACTGAGGTATACCAACCAACAATACCAACACTACATGAGGTATACCATCCAAAGTCAAGTAAGGTAAAATGTTTTGTTTTGGTCATCAAATGGAATTTACATTGATAGTTAAGTGATCAGTTATAGGTCCTTGCACTTGACAGCCAGTCCCTCCATTAGGCTTAGCACGTCCACTATCTTGGGCTATATCATCACTTAACATCACAGGTGACATTGTGACCATAACTCTACACTTATAAAGAATGAAAAAATATAACATTTTTTAGAGCATGACTTGAAGTTGCATTGTACTAGATGGTATTCAGTTTGATCTAAAAGTAATGTGAAGATATATTTACAGATAAATATTACCACCATTTCTCTCCAGTCCATGAGAAATCACCTTCTAGTATAGAAGATGCAATTTTGTTTGTTAATGTTCCTGACCTAACTTTATTTCTGTCATCTAATTTTTTTTTATCTGATTCTGCTTTTACATTAACCTTTTTTATTTTTAGCTGCAAAGGTTCAAAAAATTTTGTTACACAATGACTTTCTTCTATAACGGTATCCGGTTCTTCTTTGATTTTTTTATTATCTATTTCAACTTCAGATAAACTATTTGGATCCTCATAATCTGTATAATCTGTTAATGATTCTGTTTTAACAATAATTGGTCTTTTTTCTAATATACTACATGCCTCTTTATATTTTTTAATGAAATTGCTCACAATGTCCAACATTCTGTTGCATTCATAGCATATCTTTCTAGGGTAGCCTGTAATATCTTCAACCTAAAATGTAAAGAAAATTATTTATGAAGTAGATTGCTAAAAAGTTAGCTATGTACAAATGTATGAATGGCTACGTGTCTTTTAATAAGATAGATATTATGGAATTTTGTTAACATTAATATTGTATTATGTCTACTTAAAACTATAAGCGACAATTATAACATTGCGAAGCTCATTCCAACAGCCCACCTTTAATAACTAAAAAGTAAAATATTTCCTCAAGTCTTTATTTGGTAAGATGTATATCTGATAATTTGGACTATAAAATAGTACAAAATAATTTACATTTTCACTCATGCATAAACAAATCTTGTAATGAATACTGTTTTCTTCTTTGGTGTCATCGAAAATTGGGATTGTAGCACCATCTTCAAGACATATTCTACATAACGGTGAACTATGATCAGTCATAATGTAGTTTATAGAAACTTGTCAATAAAAAATCATGTTTTCTTATTTATAAACTATATAATTCAAAGTAACTTTTCTTATCAATGTCAAATTAAAATGGTGCCAGAACCAAGAGTCAAATGGTGCGTTAAATGTGCTGTGAAAATTATCTTTTTGATAAAAAATTATAGCCTTAGAGTTTTATTCAATAAATCATTATTTCAGAGTAGTGTCTTATGGAAGTTTTATAAGAGAAGTGGGTTACAAGTCATAAGTATAAAAAGAAGTATTTTAAGTTGTCTCAGAAATTAATTGTAAAGTTGTGACTTAAGTTTATTGTTTCAACAATCCTTATTTATCGTATAATTAGAACAAAGTTTAACTTTAAAACACCTTACATATAGGTATAGTATTTTCGACTATAAAAAACTAGTATAAATTAAGAAATATATTTCTATATAATTTTTAAATGATATGAGTGTAGCGAAATAAATAGCTTATTCTTTTCGGTTCACTTTTTATATTTATCTTGATAGGTTACAAAAGTTAACAAAACTGTAAAACATTTTACGCAATAACGTTTTAATTTACGAAATATGTAACAAATGTGATAATCTGGCGATATTGAAATTTACTCTTATCTAATGTAGGATTAACGTGGTAAAAGCTTTTGCCAGTGTTTAATGTTTATTATCGGTCTCGCTATGGCTGTACTCGGCTGTACGCTATGGCTCACACCTCATGCTTAATTTACATTTTATTTTACTTATTTGAGTTCTTCTAGTAAGGCAACAAATACCAATTATATAAATATAATATAAGTTTATTTATTATAAATTGTAACATTAAGTACAAATAAATTCTTTCAATAGAACACAAAATAAAATATATGTATTTAACCATTATTTACTTTCCATGTTGTTTATTATTAATTATAGAAATAGGTACTTGATTATTTTACGTAAATTAATAGGAAAAAAAATTTTTTTTCAATATTAACTTTGTTCTAAATCTGCAACCATAATCGAATTTTCATTCGTGGAGATCACAAGACCTACCATAGACAAAATTTTATCATTTGTCTTCTGTCATCAGGTGATTGAGGTTTGGGAGTGAAAAATCCTATTCAGGGATAAAACTTTAGTTATTTCCTAAATAAAAATGTCTGGGAAAGATAGATTAGCTATTTTCCCATCTCGGGGGTGAGTATTATATTAATGTTTTTAATACTGGTGTGTTACAATTAGTAATATTTTGGCACTGCGGAATACTTCTTGAATATGTTGATTCCAGTGCTCAGATGTTGATGAAGGCCCGTCTGGCTGGTGCACAGAAAGGCCATGGTCTCCTGAAGAAGAAGGCGGACGCCCTCCAAGTGAGGTTCCGTCTGATCCTCAGCAAAATCATAGAGGTTTGTTCTTAGGCACCTAAAATCTATAAAAGTATCAGCTCTAAAAAGCAAGCTTGTTGTCTCTTGAACTAATTTTATACATATATGAAATGGAAAATTAGAAATGAAAAATATAGTTTTGCGTCATTAAGAGAGAACCTATACAAATAGATAAAAAAAAATGTATTTTTGTAAGATGTCTTACACTTAGTGAAAAAAATGAGCATAGGATTTCAATTGATTTTTCATATGTTCTGATTTTCTAAACCTCGGTTCTAATTTACTTTATGTTAACAATGGTTTTCTGTGACTGATATACAATAGTTATATTTTCTGTTTTTAATTGATTAAAAGTGAGCCAAAACATTTTAATAGGGCATTCAAAAGTCCAGTTTTATTGTTAATATAATCTATTATCTATGTTTATAGTTAAAAGTTCACTACATAGTTAGCGTGAATATAATATATATTTTGAAGTATGAGATAGTGATGTGAGTGACTGTTGAAAGTGTAATAAAAAAGGGGATTAACAGCCTTTTATTTAAATCTGTGTTATCATAAACAACATAAGACAAACTTGGATAAAAACTTCAATTATATAATCTTGTGTATAGCAGCCTAATAATTAACTTAGATGGCAACATATTAGTGATTTTAAACACTAAAATCCAGTTATATATTTCCCACCTTGAAGTGGTACTACTAAATAAAAAAAACCATTAGCTGATAGTATTGCCAATTTTAAATTAAAAATACCTTGTTGATTAATGAACCTACCAGGGCTCAAACCTAGGGAGATTGAATATTTATTATATTGAATTTTTGAAGTTATGATAGCTTAGTGGTAGCGTGTATGACTTTGTGTCAAGGAAAGTGAGTTCAAATCCATCTACAATGAGCTTGAGGTTTCTGTGAAAGAAAACATTGAGAGCAAACCATAGCATGGTGTTAGGGCTTTTTATAATGCCCATCTGGTGCTAGCCACCTACCATAAGTTGAAAATCTGCTGCCAAATATCAATAGGGGTGTTCCTGTAGTTGCATTTGAGAGCCAGATCCTCCATAGGTGTAGACTGTCTACCATCATGGGCATTATTGTCACTTAAGATCAAGTGAGATAATAGCAATAACGCTATACTTTAGCTATAAAAAAATATATTTGTATAAACTACTCTACCATCATGTATTTGTTTTGTTATTACTAATTGCCAAATAAAATGTTATGCACAACTACATTGGTAATCAATTTTTTTTTCATAGTTAAGGTCTACACTTTACTTACACCTTAGTGTTATGGCTACAATCTAATCTGATGTTAAGTGACGTGACCAAAGATGGTGGACATGCCAAGCTCCACACTCTCCACTAGGAGAGACTTTTGAATCTTTTGTTTCTAAATCTATTTTGATTAAATAGTGGCTTCAGTATTATATTATATTATTATATTATACACCTGTAAAAAATGCTATGCTATAATTTACTTTAGATTTTTTATTGATAAAAACTAACAAGGTAATAAAAATGTATATATGTGTAATGTATCAGCTGTTTAGTGACCATAATGAAACTTTCCTTAGTTTTGAATTAACCAAATGTGCAATTGATGCTCAAGGAGTATAAATGTTTATGTACATATCTTTAAAATATATTAGAATATACTTTTGTTCATTTTGTTTTAATACAAATAGGTAAATCTGGTTTCAGTTCACTATAAGGTGTATAAACTTATTAAGTGTGGCAGAGGAACTCTCTAGACTGATCTCTTTAGCCATGAACAATAGGGTCTTAAACATTTAAGTTAAATATTCCATAAAAATGCTTAGTTATTCATGCTTAATTTTATGGATGTGACATTTCAAATATTTTAGTATACATTTTAGAGAAAATTTAATTCCAAAATCTTCATATACTTATAAAATATATAGTAAAATTTAATACCCTTGTGCATACCTCTCAATTACACTACTATTTTTACAGACAAAAACCCTTATGGGTGAAGTTATGAAAGAAGCAGCCTTCTCTCTTGCTGAGGCTAAGTTCACAACTGGTGATTTCAACCAAGTGGTGCTACAAAATGTCACCAAGGCTCAGATTAAAATTCGCTCCAAGAAAGACAATGTTGCTGGTAACATTTTCCATATTCTGATATATACTTTTTAGCTTCAAATGGACAGAATAGTATTTTATGTTATTGTATTGTCCCATATGGTTCTATTACTCTTCTATGATGATTCTCATTATGATGCACTCCCTTTTTATTATGTGAAAATACATTTACGTATACCCAGCTGGAAATACCCACTAAAACAGCACAGGGGTCACACTGGTTCGAACTTATAATCATGGTGTGTGATCTAGATTGTAAATAATATGAAGATAAATAAATATTGTTGGGTGCATATTATATAAAACAATTATAAAATCAATATATTCTTTATTGAAATGTATTTGTCTCTTTTTCCAACTTTGAAATATTTATATACAACTTATTTCATACTTATAACTTATTTATATGATGCTTTTTTGGGTTAAATCAGCTTGAGGAAACTAAGAGAGCAAGAGAGATATAGTGATGTTTCACTTCTGTCATGTGGTCAAGCACACAGATACCGCACAAATATGGTTCTATGGGAGTTATGGCTCATTTATCTAATATTTAGGTGTGACTCTTCCAATCTTCGAGTCGTACCAGGATGGTTCAGATACGTACGAACTGGCCGGTCTCGCTCGCGGTGGTCAGCAGCTCGCCAAACTGAAGAAGAACTTCCAGAGCGCTGTCAAGCTGCTCGTCGAGCTCGCGTCGCTGCAGACGTCCTTCGTCACCCTCGACGAAGTCATCAAGATCACCAACAGGCGTGTCAATGCTATTGAGCATGGTATAAATTTGCAATTATCATAGTAGTATCAATAATTATACATTGTGCAAGCCATGTACGTTCGAATTTTTTTTATGTAATATGTATGTGGGAAAAAGAACTGTTTTTTAAGGTTCTCTTGAATCATAATGCATATAGTGTAATCCTAGTAATTTCTTGTGATATGTATGACCTAGATATACAAAAAATATTGTTTTGTTAGCAAAAGAGTTTGTAATTGTATTAACGGTGGTTGGAGAAACTTGATTGTATTTTTACATGGAGGTAGTACTTTTTCTAATGCCCGCCTGGTCAGCTACCACCCTCAAGTTAAAAAACCTGCCAACAAATACCAATAGGTGTGTGGCCGGTCCCTCCACATGTTTATCGTCTCCACCAACTTGGGCCGTATTGTTACATAAGATCAGGTGAGATTATGGCCGTTATACTAAACCTATAAACTATAAATAAAATAAAAACTTTGTCAAGTTCAGATTCATGAAGGAGTTAGCTACCATTTGAAAAAGTAAAAAGCCCATATTGTTAAATTTCAGGGGAAATTAAGAAAAGACATTGAAATATAACAAATCAGTTTAATGATGTTTATTATATTTTTTTAGTAATCATTCCCCGTCTGGAACGCACCCTTGCATACATCATTTCCGAGCTGGACGAGCTGGAACGTGAGGAGTTCTACCGGCTGAAGAAGATCCAAGATAAGAAAAAGATCATCAAAGATAAAGCAGAAGCTGTGAGTATACCTTTAGAAACTCTTTGATATTTACTAGTTTATAACCACAACTTTATAATATATTCATATATTCTAGGATTTATGATTACAATGGTTCCCATATTATTTTATTTCTAGAACCTTAATGAACAACTAATTATTCTATAGAGCTTTAAAAACACTAAAACAGTTTTGTCCTAACTCATACAATAAATTTTATATACAAATAATGAAATAAGATCTAATTGATCATACTCTATGTATTTCATTACAAATATGGAGGAAAATTTTATCATATTTGATCAGCTCCCATTTTTGTTGGCATTGATTTAGTATTATAGTAGTATAGATGATTTGGGAAGTTGGTAGGAAAAACCTTGAAAAACGTGCATACAATTTAAGAATGTCTTTATCTATACTATAAATAACTAAAATTGAAGTGTTTCTTTCTAATGTAAAAAAACAGCTCTTCACTAAATGCATATGAAAGTATATACGGAATTTGTATAAATAATTAAATTTTTTGTCAATCTTTTTGTTTGTTCTGGCTAATCTCTGAAACGGCTAGACCTATTTTGACGTGACTTTCGCTGGGGCAGATAGTTAATGTTATAAGGAGTAAATTAGGCTGCCTCTATTTAAAAAAAAAGACTTCGAGAAGAAAATGTTTAGTTCCACGTGAACAAAGTCACGGTAAGTTATATGATGCAACTAAAGATGGAAAAACTTTCGATTGTTGCCGTAAGATAAAGAAAGTAAATAAATCGTTTGCCAGATACCAATTTGATTGTATAAATCCTAAACAGATTGCACAACAAATTATCGTATACAATTTGTTTGAATTCGTGCAGCGTTAATGTCATACGACATTGATTTATTCATGTAACGGATTCAGTAATTTACATTTTATTACATAACGTTTTCAAATTTACATTGAAATGTTTCCATTGAACTGTGTTTGATAGAAATCTGTAAAGGGGATGGAATATAATACTTACAATTTAATTCAGTCAAATTTATACACTCTTCCATCGAAACTAGATTGATCTAAATAATTTATTCCGTTCTTTTTGTTTTTTTTGTCCGTTTTAGGAACCTCGTATATTACTATCTTTGTAATTCCTCTAGACTTGAAAGCCTACTACTCTAAACATGTTACCATTTTCAATTGTATAATCACTGAACATAAAGGAGAGATTGTGGTAAAATGTTAATTCTATATCTTTAACAATGTTTTAAAGGCAGCCTAAAGTAATAACTAATAATTCTTACAATATAAACAGTTCTGCCTTTTATAGTTTATAACTTACTGTCGTAGTTTATAACTTGACCATACCGCCATCTATCATATCATAGAATAACTACAAACTAACGAGTCAATAAAAATAATATTTTACATGAATTTCACTTCTATCAGACGCCTCGTTTAGAAGTTAGATAATCACCAATGACGTATACAAGATTTTTATAGATAAAGATATATTCAATTTCATAAGAAATTGAAAGTGATTTTGAAGCGATGATTGCTTAGTTGGTAGTGTTTACGGACCCAGTTGACGTGAGATAGAATACCTGCAATGTGTTTATTGTGCTTTCAGTAAAGGAAAACATTGTTATGAAACCATAGTTAGTGGTAGTGCTTTTTCTAATGCTCGTCTGGCTAGTTACCATCCTCAAGTTAAAAATCTGCCAGCCAAATACTATAGTTGTGTTCCGATATTGTGTTATAACATGTCCACCATCTTGGGCCACATCGGTACTTAACATCAGAACGCTAAACCTATATAAAAAAGAACTAATCATACAAAACCTGTCACTAGTATAAAATTGAATTTACCAAAGTAAATACGTAACTATACCGTTCCCACAAAAAATTGAGCCGACGCCGGTTTCCTTGGTTAATTGTTTATACTTGCCAACGTTCACGTTAACCTTGAACTTGCACACTCACTCTATCACAAATGATCGACAAAACTACAGATTATGGGTGTTTTTCTATATACACTGCGAGCACTGTTCAGTGCACTCACTGGGAGAAATTGGTTCGCTATGGACAATATACTGCCGCAGTATACTAGGGAAAAATATTACGTCAAAAATCGCCGCCATCATTGTACTGTGAGCACTGCCGTTTTAAAGGTAAGGTGCTCTCAGTGCTTCGATCACGTGATCAACAGCGTAAAGAAGTTGCAACGCGTTGCAGTAGATAATTGCCTAAATCGTATAAATACACATATAAATAAGTATTTAATTGTTTTCAATTGTTGTCCGTATTAACAAAATACGTTGTAAGTAAGCAATCATGTAAATACACGTTTGTGAAGCGAAATATTAAAATATTATAATTATTGAATTAAATAATGCTTTTTAATTATTATATATTTTCTTTAAATGTAACTACATTCAAACAATAATCTTTCCTGTTGAAATGAACTTTATATTTATAATTATTTTCACGTGTAAATAACTCCATACAAACATGGATGATAGTATACTGAACTGCGTTCCGTTTTGCGCAAGCGCATTGACATCACAACATTCTGGCGTGATCAGATAGGACGTCCAAAGTTTTTTTTTTAATTATGATATTTTTTATACCAGGCAAAGGCGGCTGCGGCTTTGCTATCAGTCGGACAGGATGAACGCGACATCGCTAACTTGTTGGACGAGGGTGATGAAGATCTTCTCTTCTAAATACCTAAAAGACGCTCCCCCATACCTAGCCTGATGTTAGTAGTATTGCAGTCAAGTGAATGTTGGAGCCAATGTTTTGGCATAGTAATTGAAACATCTCAGACTATTATAGCACGACACTTGCGGTCTAAAAGCCAAAGGTCCTGGAAGACGAATCTGGCTTTAGCATAATCGGTTATTTCATTATGTAGTTTATAAAACTTGACTGCATAAAAATGATATTACAGTGTTGATTACGTTGTAAATATGTACTGTTGTCGCTGTTAAATTCGACTTAACACCTGTAATTAAGGTTTGAAATTCAACGGCATCGAACTAATCAAAATGTTACCAGCTTTAAAACGTCTACCAATATCTTCGATAGCTTCCATTGCCCTAGCAGACAATTGTGCAGGACCTAATTGTGTGTACATTCAATAGTATTGTAAAGAGTATTTGAAGTGTCAGAAATATACAAATTACAAAATATGAATGACAGTTTTCATTCATGACAGTTTCAAGGCTGTAGATACATGTATTCTAAAATTAAAAATAATGGGATCCTTAAATTGTCTACGACTTCTTTTATATCAAGTAAAATAAACATCAGTATAATATAGTTTTCCAAAGATGCCGTTGTTTTATGTAAGCATTCCACGTTACAATTTGTAATTTACCCTTCCGCTTTTAAAATGTACGTTGCATAAATCGTATAAATACACATATAAATAAGTATTTAATTGTTTTGAATTGTTGTCTGTATTAACAAAATACGTTGTAAGTAAGCAATCATGTAAATACACGTTTGTGAAGCGAAATATTAAAATATTATTATTATTATTGAATTTCTTGGTGTTTGATTTATTTTCATATTCTACTAGTTTTTCATTCTACTCATTTCCTCTGCCTCCAGGGCAAACTACTTTGCCTCTACAGTTGTTTAATAGGTTATAGTAGGTTATGCTTTAGTGGATGAAAATGAATGTGTTATGTAAAAAAAAATGAACCTAAAAAAGATATAAATATGCAGATCGAGTTTCTTGTCGGTTCTTCTGGATGACTGCATTACTTTTCGAACCGGTGCTAGTTCTGACGTTCATAAGCGCTTTCTTAAGGCCTAAATTGAATTAAGATATTTTTTTTATTTGATTTACTAGATGCAGCATTAATTGGAAACTCGAAATTGTGGTTTTTCTTAGTGTTGAAGTTTTCATTAAGCTACAAAATCGTCGTAAGTTCGATTTAGTGACCTAACACCATACCTACGCGATACAGTTTGATCTTTTACGATTGGTAGTTAAATTGTGTCGCGTCAACTGAATATTATATATAAATGTGATCCAAGGTCAACGTTTGACGGAATATCGTGATAAAATTGTGACAAACCAAAACGGTCGGTGTTGACACTAAAATCGCTTTTTCGCTCAACTTGTTAACAAGCAGGTGTACTTGCGGAAGCACACCTTAACCAACATTTTAGTTTATAATGTCACTTTGTAACGCTTTTATTGCAAAATCTATCATCCCGAAATTTTGCATAAACTTTGTTAAGGAAACAGAAAAGGTACCTTACAATCAAGAAAAAACGATTTTTTTTAATGATAAAGATATCTTAAAACGCCCAAATGTATATTAATGCGTGCGAAGTCCCAGTTAAAAGCTAGTTTTCAACATTATTAAAACAAAAATTAATTATAAATGTACCTGTAATTTTTTTAAAGTAATTATGAAAAAAAATAACAGAACAGATTATTTTCCGCTACTTCGATCCTCAACTAGCAAATTGTAGTGATCATCTAAGGTTTTACGTAATCTTGCGTTTTAAATACGGAAACGAAAAAATTACGTAAGTTCACCAAACTTTATTATTCATTTTTCAGATAGTAATAACGAAAATTTGTACAAATACAATTTTTTGTTAAATTTTACAATAATTTTACGAAATTACATATACATTAGCGACATTGCCGTTTAAGGAAGTATTTGTTCCCGCGTTTTTCGAGTAGACCAAATTCGACGGCACAGCGTAGCATCGCTCCAAATTTCTTACCGGTTCTTCTGGGATCGTTCGCTAGTTGGTAGTGCTTTTTAAGGAAGCCTATTACTCTTCGAGATGTAAGTCCCTCTTTGGAAGGGATTTTGTGGAACGCCCAAAGAACAATTGCGGCCGGTACTGACTTTTTCAAACCAAGTTTTATAGTATTGTAAGTTTTATCACTTTTCTTTTGTGTTGTCGATTTCGTGCAGGTTGTACATGTTTGTGAAGAACCCACACTAGTGAACATGGAACTTATACTACTCATTGTTTAAAAAAATCCAGGTTGTATAAAGAATTTTACAATTTTTTTGACAGTTGATATTTCTGTATAGACACTATGACGTTGGTTCACACTAAGGCTTATAATATTTATGGATCTTATAATAGGATCTCCTTTTGGCAACGTAGGGCCACCTGACACCTTAATATTATTATTTATTGATCAGATTACAAGGATTCTTTACGGAACTAAAACTTAACAAAAGAATTAACATAATAAAACGATGACTTAAAAACAGTATAATACTAAATAATCAATAAATTAACAATTTCTAGTTAAATATATTGCAGTACCTAATATATATATATTATATATATATAGTTCGTTATGGTTATGATTTGCTTTGTAATTGTTTTGCGAGTTTAACAGAAAAGTATATTATTCAGAGTAGCATTCCATGGACTCTTAGTACGATAATTCAAGGTAATTATTATAGTATAAGATTTTACATGCGGCTTCGCTCACGTTCACAATGATTTTGTCAAACAAATCGGATGACGCAATAAAAAGTTTATCCCTCTCTTTACTACACTTCCACATAGTTTTTCGCGAGAAAAAATAGCCTATCACCGTCTCCAGGTTCCCATGTATCTCTATACGAAATTCATCATAATCGATTTGGCGGTTTAGGCGTGAAAGCGTAACAAACAAACAAACTCACTTTGGCATTTATAATATTATATATCTATATATATCTTTTGTATCTTTGCGCCATCGCACCTATTAAACGTGTGAGACCCGTAGATTTTCTTAATCTAGTAGTTATTTTTCCAACCTTAAGATTTTTTTTTTGATAACAGGTATATACTTACCTAAAACTACTCTTTTTATATCTGTGAGCAGTGGTGGATTTACAAATGTGTCACCTATATCCACCTCACAAGGCGTAGCCGATGCTGCATTTCTTAAAAATCTTACTCAATTTTTAGCGGTGCCGACAAAATACCGCCTTCGAAAATTTCGATCGAATTCCACCACTGCCCATGATTACGTGTCTATAACTTATATGATGATTGGTTGAGTAGTTAAGACCTTTAAGTGTAACAAAGAAATAGACACATTGCATTTATAACATCAGGATACATACTATGTTTGAGTATGATTAGCAACTTTTCTTACTAATATCTTGTTAGGCTATGTTGCAATGTCGGCCTGGTTATTTACCAATCGTTAAAAAAGGAAGATTGAAAGCAATCGAAAAAAAAGGATTTCATACCTGCAAAGATATATATAACTTTGTGGGTTACATGGGAAGAGCTTCCGCGAGTGACAATACCCGAGTACGTCCGGCGCATATAAGCAGTCTGTCTCAACACCAATTTCACTGACTGATCTTTATACCATGGCACGAACGTATTTATTTCAATACAAATTCGGTCGAAACGATGAAAAAGAAGAATATAGATTAAGTTATCAGCATAAGAGGAACAAGCCATGTACCCGTTTGTCTCATAGAAAGGACAATAGATGGGACCCGCCGCGGCCTCCTTCCGCAGACGCCTGAGCCTAGGTTAGATCCTTCGGACAGGAGCCCTTGAGTGACTCTGCTCGCGTGATACAGTGACACTCTACATCATTGAGATTACACCATCACACCGCATACCATTCGTGCACACTCACACGTTAAGTACACGGTTCTGTAAGGGACTACCCTCGCGGCCCTTGAGCTGCTTACCTGATAAGGTCCGTAGTTAGTATCACTAATTTAGTAATAAAGAACCTGTTGGTTAGTCAGGATCATGAATCTTTTTCATTTACCGGCAGCAGCCCTAGCCGAGGTTCGACCGTCCTGGCACCCTTGTGCCTGCTGCCTCGGGGCTGAGTGCCCTCAGCACTCGCCCCCAAAAGTTCGGTGAAGCTGTCAAAGCCCTTAGGGATAACAGCATAATTCAGGTCGAAAAAAAAAAAAAACAATAGATGGGTTCAGAGAGCTTTCGAGTCGTATTCACGAATTTAAAGACGCAGCGTGGGCAGCCCCGAAGTAAGACAGAGCGACGACCCATCGAAGGTTACGTGAACGAGCTAGATGCAAACAGCGTAGGATTGTGGCAAATATTTCGAGAGGCCCATGTCTGCTTATTGATGGTACAAAAACTTGACGGGTTTAACACACTAAAGCACGTAGAACAGATAATTAATTAATTCATCGCTTTAGTTAATCAACAAAACTGTAAGATCTATCTGCTAAACAATTAATCAAAGCGTCTAAATTATCTCATACCGAACTGACTCTCTCAGCTTAGTTTGTTAATCAGTCTTGTAATAAGTTGATAGACTAGTTGCTTGACACACGTATTTCGGATATTCTCTCGGATAATGCTAGAATACTTTATGCCCTTATTGTCTGGTAACATATATTATGTAATATATTAATTTGAAAGGGAATTTGATAGCTTGGATAGATATCGCTTTTACATATGAGACGGATCGAGTATCTAATCACGCTGTAACGGCGATAAAACGGATAAGAAATCACATCAATTGTCCTTTAATAAAATATTACAAATGGGATAAAGTATACTGATTGTGTTACATATTTCGTTGATTTACTGAAAATATTGCGAAAATGATTTGCAGACTTCAGGAGACAGTGGTGGATTTACCAGTAGGTTGAGTAGGCTGGAGCATGGGGTGGCAGATTCTAGAGGCGGCAAATTTGAGTATTTTTGTTTTGCTTTTTACAAACTGAAATGATTCATATTTATGCATATACCTAAATGTTGCTAGACAATAAATGAATGTAACAATGAATTCTCGTAGTCTATTTTTGTTGTTCGGTATGGTAAGAATTTGTACTGAATTGAAAATCAATTGTTTGTCTATTGTCATGTATTGGTGCGGTATGTTAACTCCATCTGAGAGACTGTGTTCTCATTTGCTTTAGTCTGCACCTTGCACCGCATCGTCACTTACGATTATATGAAATTGCAGTAAAACGCAAAACCCATGTAATATAATTCATAATCTATATCAATATTATAAATCCGAAAAGTTAGTTTGAACGCGTTTACTTTAGGGACTGCCGGTCAGATTTTAAAAATCCTTGTTGTATTTTATAGAGTACTAATTGAGAAAGGCTTTTGGCTATTTATTATCACGCTAGTGGCAAAGTCGTTTTGAAATAAGTTACAAAAACAGCCAAAAATTATTCAATAATATTTAGCTCCACGCCAATAAAGTCGTGGACACAGCTGAAAAAAAATAAAACTGAAGAGTCTCATGTTTGTTTGTTAAAACGCACTAATCTCTGGAACTGCTATATCTGTATATGATACTCAAATTCATGGGGAAATTAGACCGAGGTATAGAAAAATAATTATTATTTCTAATTCTATAAAGAATGCGCGGACATAGTTACTGGCTAGTAACAAATCCAGTCAAAATATTAAGTCAGTACATTTCTAAAAAAAAAAATTACTACGATTTTTAGCACAAGCACAGAAAGGGGTGTTAATTTCAAACATCACCATTGTTGACACTATAATATTTCCTACACATTTTACTCTTTCCGGACATGGACTCCGAGGAACGCCGGAGTTGAAACAGTGTCTGTGACCGAAAACGGTCAGAAATTCATCATCAATAGCCTTTTGCTTTCAAAATCCGCTTAACAGATAAGTAGATACACAGATATGTTGCTGCAAGTACATTTCAGAGCTAACCCTGCTCTATTTTTCTTCATAATCCCATATAATCAGTATAATGAGCTGTGTAAAAACTATTATCTATTATAATAATAAATAATAAGAAATGTTATGAAAAGATAAACGTGAGTTGAAATATAAATAATGTCTTTGTAATCAAAGAAGAAAGTGTACGTACATTCACTATACGGTATATCTCGAGTAAAGTAATTCTAGTAAGGTAGGGTGGGTGCGCCCGAGGCCGTGGGGGTGTTTTCAAGTGTTGTTCCCTGTAAATGTCAGGAGCTATCACCGGCGGAACGAGACGCGGGACAGATTTGAGGTAGGACCGGTGTAAAAACCGGATATAATCGTTTAAGACCAGTTTTCGGTGACAGTTTCTTGTTGACCCACTCGGATGTCAAATTATGTTTGTTTTCGTTCGGCCAACTGTAATATGATTAAGGAGTAAATTGATTTAAACCTGGGAATTCTGTTTTCCGTCTAACCGTAATCTGCCGTCGAACGTTACTGTCAATGTTAAAATTCTTAAGGCACGTTGGGAAAAATCTGCTATGGTCACGTCGTCACGATCGCCTGTTAGATTTGCCCGTCCCGGTTACAGGTATATTTGGAACTTCTATCATTGTAATAAAATTTATTAAGTATAATGTTTGCACTTATCTTCATATTAAAATAGCTTTAATTTAAAACAAAAAACATATGTCTACTTAAAGCTATTTATATAAGCTATTTATTTTTAACATCGAATAAAATAAAATCACATAAAGTAGTTTTATTTTTTCCCCGTTTACGCAGATTGGCGCAATTTTTATTATGCTTATTGAAGAAAGAAGAAAATATAACAAATATTGTTGCATCTTATCAAAAAATACAAAAGGAAACAAAAATTAAATAGTATCCTGACATTGATCAACAATGACCCTGCATACATTCCCTTACATTAAAGATTAAGGCAATATGAAGACGTTTACTACAATTTACTATTATATTTACGTGCGCTGAGTTTGAGTTAGTAGGGAAATAAGTTAATTGTAAAAGGTTTTTATAAAATAATCATACTAATATTATAACTTCGAAAGCGAGTTTTTTGTTTGTTACGCTTTTACATTATGATGAATTTTGGCATAAACATAGATGGGAACATGGAGACAGTGATAGACTACTTTTCTTCTTGAAAAAATTCTATTTAGGGTAAAGAGATGGATAAATTTTGTATGAAACTTTTATTGTATCAGCCGATTTGTTTGACAAAATCAATATTAACGCAAACGAAGCCGCACGTAAAATGTAGTTACTAATAAAAATCAAGGAGCTCATTTCATACAATTTTACTTGCTAATTTAATAAAATAGGTATTACAAATTAATGGATAAGATAGCATTAATATTTTAACAAATAAATTGTAGATGCCTGTAACACATACTTAGAGAAAATATGATATTACTATAAAGGAAATTAAATAAACCTGGAGGGCTTAGATACATTTATCTGAAAGGGTATTTTATTTAATATTTTATAAAATGAATACTTATCTCGTGGAACTTGGAAAGTAAAAGATTATGTAAATACAAAAAATAAGATTCAAACCGTCACTGGAGTTTCCGAAAATTCAATGTATATTTACTTGCATTTGCATGTATATATAAATACAGATGTTTGTGTATATGTAATTGCTAAGTTATAACACCGTTTTGAACGACTATTATGAAAATATATTGTTTATGTATTTTTGTGTGAAGGTTTTTATAGCCTTTTTTAAAGTGCGCAATTGCATACGCATACCGAGAGGAATATGCGGTACTCACCCGCGGTATATATATACATGTTGGTCACTTAATATACAAGCCATATTATTTTAAAGAACAGAAAAGTAAAAGCGAATTTTCATGGTTGGTTCGAAACTTTTGTGTCTGTAATATTACGGTACTTGTTATAATATTTATAAAAAGGGTTCCTGCTCTTTCGCGTAGTTTTGCTGCTCGATACACAACGCTACAGTCAAGCCGAGATATATTGGGATATGCAGGGTAACTGTATAAGCGATGATTGCTAAGTCGTAAAGTGTACGGACTCCGTAAGGGACGTGAGTTCGAATCCACCTACAATGAGCTTGAGTTTTCGGTGAAGAAAATATCGTGAGGAAGCCATAGCATAGTGGTAGGGCTTTTTGTAATGCCCGCCTGACTAGCTACCACCTTCAAATTTAAAATCTGCCGCTAAATATTACTACGTGTATTCCGGCAGTGATACTTCAGAGCCGGTACCTCCACAGGTTTAGCGTATCTTCTAACTTAACGCTAAACCTTAACTATATAAAAAAAGGTTTTTTTTTTGCACTAGCGACAAACATGGATAGGAATGTGCTGGCCTATGCCATGCCAAACATGTATAGGGATACCACCTATCGCATTATAGTGACTTATCGAGATATAAACTATCGTATTTCCCACGTTGAAACATCTGCATACAGTGTGCAAAATTTTATTAAAATCGGTACATTAGCTTAGGAGTTTATATCGGGCAAACAATGTGACACGGAATCTTGATATATAAACCTGCTACCTGTGTCCGTTACTTCGTTTGCGTCGAACAAAAATTTTGTTATATCAGTTTTAGCTGTTTTTGTAACATTTTTATGTACAGCTTTTTTCCTATTGGTGGCAGCATGATGATAAATAGCCTAAAGTTTTCTACAATGATTGTACTAATAAAATACAGAAAATATATTTAAATCTGATTTGTAGTTTCTAAGATAACAAACTTTACCGCTTATAACATTAATATAGATAGGTAGGTACATATTACTTACTCACACATCAGATCTTTTAATTATATTTCTGATTACTGGTAGGAATATGATTATCGCAATACATTTTATGTAACGAATAGATAAAATAAAACACTGAAATGAAGTCGCAGACACCGGCTAGTGTAGATATATGTACGTATGTGATTAATTTGTTTAATAAGTAAAAATAAAGCCAATTTTATGCCCCACTTAATATATTTTAGCAATTTTTTGTTTGTAATTCGAGACGAGACGTGTGTACCTACTAAAACTGTGTTCGACATATTATTTACCACGCTGCGGACGATAATGTTTAACACACGTATCTCTTGTACCGGGAAAATTAGGTGAAGATCGGTCGCTAGACTGGTTGCCGAACGGGTCGCTAGGTACTTACTATAGGGATGAAAATTCGCGGAAACAGGTTGCGATGATTTCGTGTATACTTTATACTAATTCATTATTCAGTGGAAATAGTTGCATACAGAGCTTTTGGTGTATTTTAATTAACAGTAGCTGGTAATAGGTTATTTTCTGCTTACAACTTATATATAAAGTGCATATAATGAAAATGACTTTTGTTTTAGACGTAATCACATTACATATTGGACTGAACCTATCGATATAACGCTTTGGTTTCGGAATCACCCTTAGGTGTTTCTAGGTAACTCTTTTTTTAGATGGCATACCCCATTTATATTTGTTTTATTATTTTTATGAACATTTTTCCCGCTAACAAAACACAAGGAACAAGAACAGTTGTAGCACTTCTTCTAGTGCTAAATAGAAAGAAAGAAAAGAAAAAGGGAGAAAAGAAAGTAAAGAAAAGAAAAGTAAGAAGAAATCTATTGTTGGTTAATAAATAACAATATAACAAATATATAAATACATTGTGTACTTTTACCAACAATAGCGCCTTATTCATTTAATTGCTCCAGTATGCCTTAATGTAGATTCTACAGCGCTGGATTTCAATAAGTGTATCCTAGCGCTTTCTGAGAAAGAGGTGAGCAAGGTCACTAATAATACCTTTGTTATTACTAACCGCTTACCATCGAAGCGGGCAGTACGATTGTTCACCACTCTATCCTACATTGCTGTTACATGCCGGGTTAATATTCAAAAACTTAAAACTATGTCAAATTAGCTGCTTCGGTACATTTACATAGCCTTCTTCAGGGAGAGACACATATAGTTATATGTCAGTTTTCATGTTAATTGGTTACACGGCATTAGAGTTTACCGTTTTATCCATTATCTCGGAGAAACTTCTTAGTTTTATCGTATAAAAGTATCTATTTGTTGATCCGTAATTTTAGTTATTAATTTGTATCAAAATCTGTCTATTAGCTTCACTGTGGTACGCGTACAAGTGGACAGACTGACACGCACAAGAATAAAATATTTATAGTTTAGACTTTTAAACCGATTAAAAAATACATTACAATTATATTCTTTTTACCTTTTTTTTTTTTAATAAATGTAGATTCGTTACAATTTTATTACGTGTATATATTTGTAAAAGTTATTAGTATCGCTACTCAACGACAGATGGCGTTAGATGACGCTTAATTCTGTAATGTATTGAGAGCAGTGTTGTTTGGTACAATTTTAATATGAGTCACATGAAGCTTGTACACACTCTTTGGTATGATTGAGAAAAAACTAGTATAAAGAACACTTTATTGTTAAACTACATTTTCTCTACATTCTAACAGCAAAGGCAGAGAGACCTGAAGAGTCCGGTGAATCTAGTTACCACACTAGTCCATTCCAGCATACATATGTATATACAGTAGAAAATTAATTAACTGTATTTATTGTTATTGTTAGGCGTTTGGATAATCCGTAAATTAGGATAATTGAATGTATGAAAAAAGTATTATTAACATATTATTACATAATGCTGAGTGTTTATTATACTTGTTTAGGTGTTTATGATAATTGGTAACGAGCTAATGCGAAAAAGAAGCCCGAGCGGCACAGATGGCGCTATGATACCACTTCCAGTTTTTGTATTTGTCTTTTATTTTTACTATTTACTTATGGAGTTAGTTGACTGGATCTCACATAGAGGATCAAGTTATTATAGCTTAAGCAGGTATGCGACGCTGTCTTCGGCAAAATCTTTCTTTTGTCACCACTCTTTTTTTATATTTTTTATTTATAAAAACGTTACGTTTTACGTTATCATTTATCCCCAAGCACCTCTATATGTGGTTTAAAGAGGTCTACTGTGAAATGATGTGTGTTGTGAAACAATGGCGGGTATTGCGAGACTGATTTATTATTCCGCTTAGGGTACATGCAAAACTAAATATTACCTACCTAACACATAACAATTTATAATACAGGTAAAACAAAATTTGCCTAACAAGCTCTCATGTAGGCTTTGCAAGACTAGATCATTAATTAGATAACCTTTTTTATATAGCTTATAGGTTTAGCGTTATGACCACAATCTCATCTGATGTTGAGTGACGATGTGGTCCAAGATGGTGGACATGCTGAGCCCAGTGGAGGGACTGCGACTCAAGTGCAAATGCCGGAACACACTTATAGGTATTTAGAGGAAGGTTTTTAACTTGAGAGTGGTAGGTAGCCCGACGGGCATTAGAAAAAGCCCTACCATATGCTATGGTTTCATCACGATGTTTTCCTTCATCGAAAGCACAGACTTCTTGCATGTTAACTAGAAAAAAATAGGCTTTACATCGAGCACTCATCTTATTTCTATTACCTAAAGGATGATTAATCGAATTTCTCGGAGTAGCTCGTGAAAATAAGTTGGAGATACCCTCGAATAAACCAGCTCTTTATAAATAGACGTCATTAGATTAATATTCGTTCCTTTCAAACTGCCTAAGGAAGATACTTGAATGTTAATAGGTGAACTTTTCAGTTTTCTAGTGAAGCTGCCCACATTTGCAATCGTTTAGGTATATACATCATATTATGAAAAATATATTTACGTCTTGTCTTATAGGTATATCTGCCCATGTTATTATCGGATATCTGAAATAAAGAAGTATCCGATACTCTAACCGTATCACATATAGGTAAATGTTTTGCATAAGGTTGTGTTTAAAAATTAGAGGTATGTTATGAAGCTCTGTAAATGAAACTATCGGATATCTGATAGCAAATAAAAAACCGCATCCGAATATGATATAAAGTTTTAAATATTTTTTTATAGGGGCGAACTCTGAATAAGACCCGTCAGGACACGTTATATATGAACAGTTATAACGCTAATTATTTTTCCTATAATTTTACCAAACAGTTATCTATAAATAAAGATATACTGTTACATAATGTTTATATTTTTCTTTTACAATGCGTTCAAATTGTATATCCGCAATAGAAAATAACTGAATCTACCAAATAATCTGGATTAATTTAATAATCGTAACTAAACCCAGCATAATATTATGCATATATCCATACCCAAACCTGAAATTTTGTATCCATAATATCTTTAATGGAAACAGAGTCAAATTAACTTTTCGAATAGTAAAAATGACTTGGTATTGAACTAATAATTACCTGAAATAAAATTATTTTTACATACATATGTTCGGATAATAGCTACTTATTTTCATACTAAATACAAATCTTTGAAAAGTATAACTGATATTATCTGAGACTATCGGATATTCCTATTGCAACTGAATACTTTTATATTCGTAACATATTTATTGGGTAAACATAATATCATGTTTCCAGTAATTTCGCGTTCTTTTGTTCCAACGCAAAAATGATTGTTATTAATTATATATGAGCAGAGTATAAAAAGTTCCGTTACAAGCTTAGATACAATCTATGTATTATTATAAAGTGGAAAAGTTTGTTAGTTTGAATGCTCTAATCTTAGAACTACAGTCGGATTTGAAAGATTATTTTGTATTTTATAGCGTAATCATTAAGGCAGGCTTTGGGCTATTTAACACCACCATTAGGAGCAAAGCTGTTTGAAAAGTAATAAAAACGGGCAAAAATAATTAAATAATTTTTAGTTCAACGCAAACAAAGTCGCAGGCATAGCTCATACTTACATGAGAACATGGTACCGATACATCACGGATTTATCCGATCACTACCAGTAGAATTACCAGCGTTCAGTATGACATACTGGTTAATAGCCGTACTGAGATATTTTTTTTTGTTATGGTTCTCAAAGATATTATTTGGATTTAGTCTCAAACCCTGTGCCGCGGAGGACTTCAGAAAGATACAATTAACACACACAAAACACACTGATAATTATCTTGTGCATGATTCAAAACTAAACCATTCGGCAGTGTTGCCAGACACAATAATTATTGTACATCTAACTTGGGCCGTATCGTCACTTAAGATCCGGTTAGATTATGGCCATATGTTAATACTATACTTAAATTATATAAAAAAAGACTTCATGATTACCTCAATCTTCAATCCTAAGTGTACAATCTTTTTATGGATAACATCAGCACATAACAATTATATCTTTAGACATACATTATATCATTAATTAATTTTACACTGAACAATTTTTACCTAGTATTTTAAGAAACAGCATTTTCAATAAATAATGTTTTACGATAAAAATTAAATATAATTTTATAAAGTACAATAATTTTAAAGTAATTCAAATTTAAAAACCATACGACAGAAGTGAAAACTACATCAAGGCAAAGTTAATAATATACGAAATAAATTTGGAAAGTATTAAATAAATCGTATTGGTACGGCACATACAGTGTATATGTCGATACTGAATGCGAATAATGTGTCATACTCTCATGTAACGCTGATCAAGCGAGTGAAGCAGCGACAGTCTACTTTAACCGAAACAGCCGAACGTGCAATTTCTTTCCGACAGTTACACTTGGGAGCCAGTATCTCCATCAGGCTCAGCGTATCCACCACCTTGGCTCACATCGTCATTTAATATCAGGTAAGATTGAGGTTACAACGCTAAACCGGTAAAATACATATGTTGTTTTTTTTGTGTAAACATGATAACATATAGGTATTATAAGTAGGAATGTTTTAAATTTCTGTAAGTCACAATAAATTAAGGTTCAAATTAGGAGCCCCTAAAATCTGTTGTCCTAGGTTCCGCCCTACTGGTATATCTGGAACTGGTTCTGTCAACAACAATGACGTCTTAGAAATCGAATAAGATTATGTCTAATGTATTAATTAACATAAACTGCCCTCTCAAACTATCACCGAGCAATAATGTAATTTGGGACAACCATTTATGCTGTAATTCACCTAAGGGAATACCTTCTGTAATAAAATTTATATAGTATTGAAAATCGTTTGACACGGAGCGCGTTGGTCTTTTCCCGGGTAATAATAAAATAAAAGATTACATCTTCGCTGAAATAACAATAGCTGCTGGAATTTTATAAGAGATTCATTACGTTTAACGTGTAAAGTATTTTAACTTGAAAGTATTAAGGTTTAATTTATTTTGTTTTATCGTAGCACGGCGAAGTGACTGTACCTGATGCAGCACAGTGCAATCCAAAAACAACAACGCCCTAGACACAGTTATCCGTTAAGGGTCGTCCCTATTATGTGGGACGGTAACCCTCTATGCAACTAAATGCGCTCTGGTTGTTTCTTTTTTTTTTTTTTTTTTTTCGACCTGACTTACGCTGTTAGCCCCAAGGGCTTTGACAGCTTCACCGGACTTTTCCTTTTCCTTTTCCTTTTCTGGTTGTTTCCTTTCTATTTAATTGTATATGGGTTGTAAGAGGTATCGAATACTGTCTAAGTTACCCAAGCCAACCCTACCTGCACGCGGTGCACCCTGCCGAGTAACCGACAAGGCTCTGGCGATTGATACAATCCTGGATCCGTCATATCTTGGTGATAGCATTATTGCCCGACTGGTTAGCGATCACTCTCGGGTTTAGCCTGCCGTAAAATAAAGGCATTTCAGATGAATGTCTTATCTTCACTTTAGTATAACGAAATAATCCTAAACGTGACGCGAACTTGATAGTTCCCTGTCAATTCTTTTACAATTAAGGAGTTGCTGTTTAAGAAGGTTAACTTCAAATAGGAATTACATACATACTTATTTTAGTTAACCTTAATTTTTTTTATAAATAAAAAATATTTTAGATCCATTTTCACATAAAAATATCTCAATAGAATATTAAGACTGAAGATAAGAATGAAATAACTGATTGTTATAAGCCCGATTTAGGGATAACAGATATTAGTTAATATATACAAATTATTAATATTTTAGAATATGCGATTGGCATAATTATGCCGATCTGTCATCGTATTTCTTACGCGTTAAAGATTCATGAATTAATCACACTTTGAAGCTAAAAGTTATTTGCCAAACAAATTCTAATTCATAGAATTTACATGTTGACTTAGAATTATCGTCTCTGTGACCAATAATTCAAAGCATAGCTTGAAGTGTTATTTATTTATGATTTACCTTATTTTCAATAACAGTATATAGTTTTTACCATTAATAAATAATTTAACTTTTGAAAGCGTGATACCTTTTGTATTTTCGATTAAAAGTTTGAAATGAACAGTAAAAAGTATAAATGTGACAAATCTAGTCTTATAACGAAAACGTTTTTTCAAAAACAAATTAATCTATACCTCCTAATATAATAAATTTGAAGCGTTTTTCTGCTTTTTATATACAAAAGTACTATTCCCATTCAGACTGCATAGAAAAGTAACTGTCATCGGTTCCACGTGAGTGAAGACGCGTGTCAAGCAATGTTAAGTTATACGTTATGTTTTTGTAAAATCAAATTTAAGTGATGCCCGTGACTTCGCTTGAAACTGCTCACGATGTTCCATGCGAACATTTCTCTTTTATTTCGTTTGAACATGTGTTTTTGTTTTAATTGCTCTCTTGTATTGTATAATTACTGTTCAGCCTCTATGAAAAAGCATAAAGATATAAAAAGTAGATTATTTCTCAGTTCAAGTACTATATAAATCTGAAGATTGAATTAATATTGTTTCCGTAGTTGTCATTTTACAAAGTGAGATTAAAATTATGTATTTACATAAATTTGTGCGTATTATATTTTTTATACTAGTTTGTTAAAATCACGGAACAATATCTGTAAGTATAGTACAAATCTAGAAACAAAGTTCTCTATCTTAAAGTATTGTCTGTGGCCACGACTTCGTTCGTGTGAAACTAAAGGTTATATTTTTACGCCTCTGGAATAGAATAACGTGTATACAGAATTTCATGCCTTGGGTTTACTACCAGTCATACTGTTATCATAATGTACCAGTCACTTTGCCTTGAAATTACAGATAAAAATCATGTGAAGTACGGCAGTTTTTCACAAGCAGACAGACAAAAAGATGTTTTATTCCTAAACTAGCTTTTACCACCGGCGCCGCTCGTATTAATAGTGACTTTGTAGAAGAAATCGGATGACGCAATAAAAAGTTTCATACATTGGCTACCCCTTCTTTGCCCCGCTTTCAATAAGTTTTTTGGGAGTAAAAGTAGACTATCACCGTTTCTAAGGTCCCAACTATCTCCATGCCAAAATTCATCATAATCGATGCAGCAGTTTAAGCGTGAAAGAGTAACAAACAAACTCACTTTCGCATTTATAATATTAGTAAAGTTTCATTTATTCCCTCTTAACAACTTTGGAAAACTGTTAAAAGGTAAATTTTATTACGCTCATTATGAATTGTTGACCGATTACACGCTCTGTTGTAAATTCAAACATAAAACGAAAGAAAAAAAATAAGTTTAGAAACGGATATGACCCAAGAATGTACGATAGTGATGTGAGTCATCCCATCACTGGCCACCGCGAAGAATGATGCACCAGTATAAGGTGACCCTACATGTGTCAAATTAATGTTACTCTCTGAAAGACTTTGTTGGGCCAACACATTTTGGACAATCAATCGACGTGAGCCAAATTATTTTTGCGGCTGCGAAACACAATTTATTTGATGATCATGTATTTTCGGCTATATTACAATAGCATAAGAGTTTCAATGTAACGCTATCAAGTTTTCTGACGGTAACTGTGGAAAGGTAATGTAACAGAAGTTTAGACTACATTCCGTCGGTAATATTAGGTGGCATATTGTTCACAATGTGGATTCTAAATATTTTATAAATCAACAATTACAAATCCCTTTCGACGTTTTCTGTTGAACAAGTATTTACAGGTAAACATGTGTACTACGATCAACAATACTGTACATTTTGAATACTTGAATAACAATGACATTTTGTTTTAAACCCTTACATACCTATGTATATTAATATACTCTTAACTCGAGACCTATTGAATCTATTTACATATTTTTTTTTATCATATCTGTACTCTCAGGTCAGTTATGAAATATGTTTTGTTACGTTAGGTAATATTTAAGAGTTATTACGATAAACTTACAGCGTCAATAGATAATACTACTACTTCGTTTCTTGTAAAAGTAAAAAAAAATCGTGTAGTTCGCATTAGAGGAGACAGGCAACAGTTAATATCAACATAAGTTAATCTTTTGTTACATATTATGTAACATTTAATATAATTTGTAATTCAGCCTTTAGTGAAGGAATGTGATGATACCATGCAATGTAGAGTATCATCTAATGTAATTCTGGCTAGCTGCAACGTTTACGATGGAAATCAAGAAGTAAGTACCTCATTGGTATACTTACACTTTTGCCGCCCGTAGGTTATTCAAGTATTTCCGTCCCTAAATACTTCTACAATTAGATTCCATATAGGACTACGTAAATTGTAGAAAAAAACGATATAAGACTTAGATTCTAAGTGTAACTTTAAATATATGTATAAATCATTGCAGTTTCTAAAAAACAAAACAAAAATACCCTAAATTTGTCGCCTCTAAAATCTGTCGCTCTAGGCTTCAACCTATTCAGCCTACTGGCAAATCCATCACTGAATTTAGTATCTGCAGGTGCTATGCGATAAGAGTTTTAATCTTGTAAAAGAGCGAGCAAAGCAAAATTTGTACAGATATATTTATATATCTATTTATCGTATTATATCAAAAATTACCTTAAACGGTGACTTGTAATTTGCCATGCCTTTTCCATACACAACGTAGACATCCATTGACGAAAAATTTTGCGATTATGCACGATTAATAACACAAACGCCAATTAATTTGAGAGAAAGAGTTAGTTAAAAATTAAATTTGATTTAGGATACCGGTTTGTTCTAAGACTAGATGAGTTTTTTTTGTTATGTCATCTGCCTGTGTAATCAATTTCGCCAGTCTTAAATGAGAATAGCTATACAAGTATCGAACACAAACACAATTAATTTTACACAAATAAATGTCTCGTGCCGTAATCGAACCTACAACGTGCGTCAGCGAGGCGATCGCGTCGTTGAGTTTTTTTTACCCTGTTAACCTCTCTATCATGTGTGGGCTATAAAGGCTATATAATACTTTATAATGAATTCTTATGCTATATAATTATGCAGTTGGGTAGAAAGAAGATAAAAATCTTTCTGTTTT
This sequence comes from Actias luna, assembly GCA_039707435.1. Classification (NCBI taxonomy): domain Eukaryota; kingdom Metazoa; phylum Arthropoda; class Insecta; order Lepidoptera; family Saturniidae; genus Actias; species Actias luna. The sequence continues at coordinate 5,144,948 of JAZHAC010000002.1, read as the reverse complement.
ATAGTTTTTATATATCATACTAATATTATAAATACGAAAGCGAGTTTATTTGTTTGTTACGCTTTCACGCCTAAACCATTGAATCCATTATGATGAATTTTGGTATAGAGATAGAGGGGAACCTGGAGACGGTAATAGGCTACATTTTCTCGCGAAAACCTTCTTAGAAATGGAGTTAAGACAGGGATAAACTTTGTATGAAACTTTTTATTCCGTCATCCGATTAGTTCGACAAAACCAATATTAACACCAGCGAAACCGCACGTAAAATCTAGTAGTAAATAAAAAAAAGGTGACTATAGGCGATGTAACGAAATTTAGTATTAACAGTTATGAAATGTTTAATTATCTGTTTGAATGTTACAAAAGGCTTACGGTGAATCGACTTTATCAAATACACGTGCTTATGAGGGGTAAAAAGCGTTTAAAGCGGCCGAGATATGCTGGAAGATTTGTTTCGCCCTCGTAGGCCATCAACGTCTTCAACTGAAGTTAACATCACAATAGTAAAGGAAATAGTCACCGAAAATCCACATTCAAGTTTGAAAGAGATAGCCGTTAAACATTCTGTGTAACGTAATTTATAATATAGTTTTAAAAAGTCCATGCATATATAAATATACGTATGTAGGAGGCCATGCTATTTAAATTGATGTTGCAATAATTTTCTAATAAATAATTTATTCGTTCCAAAACACAGAATCGTCTGTCTATTTCTTACAAACCAAAATAGGAGTCTATCTACTGACTTTGAATAGCAAATAGATCTTTTCGTCGTCAAGTTCTGTTTTGAATATATATTCTTATGCCGTAGGCATTGTAACTTAATGAAACTTAATATAATGGAAAATCAAACTTCTGTCTCACTTCTCCGAGTACTTGTAGATTAAAATTGTTAATTTCAACGGGTAATTCTCAAAAGGATAACTCAAGCACATCTTGTCGAGTCCGTCATAATGCTAAACGATGCGATGATGGCTCAGTTGGTAGAGTGTACAGACACCGCGACAATGGACGTGAATTCGAATCCCTTCAATGAGCCTAAGCTTTCGGTGAAGGAAAATATTGTGATGAAACCATAGCATGGTGGCAGAGCTTTTTGCTAATGCTCGCCTGGCTAGCTAACACCCTAAATTGAAAATCTGCTGCCAAATAGCTATAGGGGTGTTCCGGTAGTTGCGCTTGAGAACCAGTGTATTCACTAGGCTTAGTGTGTCTACCATCTTAGGCTACATCTTGCTGATATTGTGGCCATAACACTAAACCTATGAAGCATTTAAAAAATTATGATTGTCCTGCGATGTTTCCAGTGCTACATATTTTTTGGATGTTTGTTCCAATATTTGTTCAAACTAAGTCACTATGATAGTACTGCGACAAAAATAGTTGTACCTTCTACATAATCTCATTGTAAAAAATGAAAATTAATATAAATTTCATAATTTTGAACATATAATATTTGCATGGTGGTAGGGCGTTTTCTAATGCCCATCTGGCTAGCTACCACCCTCGATTGGAAAACCTGCCGTCAAATACCAAGAGGTGTGTTCCGGCAGTGGCACTTGAGAGCCAGTCTCTCCTATTAAATATTAAACATAATTTCAAAGCTTCGTGTGTGTGTTGGCACAAAACGAGCGTGTGACTTTAGCACCCCCTGTACCATTTCTGTACATTTTTACTTATAATATCGTTGCATGATACAGTTTTGGATATTTTAAAGATATTATGTTAAGGTGATGTAAGTTTTATAAATTCCCTGGTATGGATATATCAATCTTCTGACAACGACGTATAGTTACTTTTATTGGGAATAATTAATTTACATGTAATTTATTTAAATTATATTAATTTATTTAATTTATATTAACGTTATGTAACGTGATCTTCAATTTCACTAAATTTAAGTACACGGTAATACAGTAAACTTTGGTAAGGATCGATATATATCGCGTGTCCGTGAGATATTCAATTTTATTAACTATTATCATGATATCTTATTAAACATAATATAATATACTTTTAAATTGGTAACTTTTAGGGACTAGCGCGTTCTGTTATTAAGTCAAGGCTAGGAGGGTGGCTTTATAAGAATACTTTTACAGTATAGTTAAAAATATTCTATATTTTGATCCATAGCATTACTTATACTTTGTCAAATTTCAACGAAATCTATACAGCAGTTTCAGACTGATGCAAATACAAGAAGATAGACAAATAGAACAAATTTGTACAAAATAAACTTTTGGTTTGTTTATTATTATAGATTTTACGTGCGGATTCGCTAATATTGCGGATATTGATTGTGTCAAACAAATCGGGTGAAGAAAAAAAAAAACGTTTCATGCAAAGTTTATCCTTCTCTTTACCCTATTTCCAATAAGGTTTCCACAAGAAAAAGGAGCCTATCATCGTCTCCAGGATCTCATCTATCTCTATACCAAACTTCATTATAATCGATTAAGCGGTTTAAGCGTTAAAGCGTAACAAACAAACTCTGTAAAAACTTGTATTTATAATATTACTTATACCAAAATTAAAAATGAAAAGAATATGTACATGTTCACTCAAGTTATAGATTTATTAAATGTGTAACTTTTTTTTTTTAATAGCACTGCCCTAAAACTATGCGATTAACAGAAGCAAAATAGGCTCAGAATCAACGTAATCATTCACGGATTACACTAATAATTGTCTTTTGAGGTTCAAACCTACGATTAAGAGTGATGTTTTTTTTATAGTTTATAGTGTAAAAATCGTTCTATCTTAACCGTCTTGTTTAATAGGCTGCACGTACTATTCGGTTCTTCATATCACTAATACTTTACTTCAGTCCACTGATTCGTTCTGGAGCTCCACTGTGTCTGCCTCAGTATTATAAGACGTCTTTATATTGCCATAACCGGAAACTAAAAGCGCTAAAAGCGAACTAGTGTGAATATGATTATTAAAACTATTTTTATATAATCTCATCATTACAATTTGAATTTCTATAGTTATTTTTAACCAAACATGTAAATATCAATGTCTGATTCATAAAGTTACATTTAATCAAACGTGTAAATACTTAAACCCCAGTAATATCACATCTATTTTAAAGAGGCGATTAATCATAAAGCTAACGCTTGTTATAGGTTATTAAAACAATTTATATAAAATCTCGTAATTACTATTATGAATTTATAAAGTTCTTTTTAACCAAACATACATATCAATTTGAATCTATTAAGTTATTTTGAATTAACGTGTGAATATTGAAACCCTTGTAATATGATATTTAAAGTAAAGAGACGATCAATGATAAAGCTAAAATAAAGAGGCGACCAATGATAAAGCTAGCAATAGGTTTAGTGTTAAGGCAATAATCTCACCTGATGTTAAGTGACAATCGGTCCAAGTTGGTGGACACGCTAAACCTGTGGAGGGACTGGCTCTCAAGTCCAACTGCCGAAACACACCTATAGTTATAGTCAGAGTTGGATAAATTAATAAAAAAAAAGGTTAGTGTTTCTGAACGCTGTGTTGCTCCTCACACGATAGAAGTGAAACATCACTATAATTATCTCTTTCGCTCTCACAGTCGCCTCGAGTGGGCTTTACCCAAATGAGCGTCACACAAAAAGGTTGTGGATAAGAATTTCAAAACCCTCTCAAAGGAAGTTTTACTTCAGGACTACTGATTAAGAAGTATTAATTTAATACAATGCCAACAAATAAGCGTTTTCATTAACAGTATGGTTCGAATACGAACCGCTTTACGATTTATCTTGAACGTTCATTATAGCAAACTCCGTATATATTGTTGTTTTAATCAAGTTCGTGCGAGGCAATGCCCGTGTGCGGCCCAGACATGGAACATTAACTTTAATACGTAGCGTAGGTGTAAATATTTTACGACTTGTCTAAACCAAGTGACGAGATACGTATTACTTTAAATCGATATCTGACTTTACTTAAAAAGTCGTTATGATTGGACTAACTTCATCTGATTCGTTCTGACTTTTAATTGATCGATCCAGTGACAGACATTTCCGACACCGTATCGACTGACGAGGGTTCGAATTCAACTATGTGACTGAGTTTTCGCTGAAAATAAACATTGTGATAAAATTTTAGAACGCTGTTAGAGCATTTTCTAAAATTCACCTTAACTTCCAAACTATATCGGCAAGTACCTAGATGTGTATTAGTATCTACCCACTAGACTAAGAGTATTCATATCTTGGTCAACGTCATCATTTAAGATTTAAAACTTCCAAATAATTATTTAAGGTCGAGGTAAAAGTCACCCTATTGATTTAATTAACATATAAAAGTTAATACAACATGGTACAAAAAATAACTAGATAGAATCGGGACTGTATGTTTTCTTGTACTCTGTTCTGTTAACTTTGTCATCTCAGTATTTAAACCTTTATACCTCATACATATGAGCTTCATACCCTAATACAAGAGCGCTAAGACAGATGGTGACGTTTAAAGTCGGAGCCAAAACAGGAAACTGGATGCCACTTGCGGTAAGTATGTTACGTTCAGGTAACCCTTGATTATTCCGCGTTTAATTTACCTCAACTTTTGACTTCTCGTTGCTCGAAGTAACTGGAGCACCATTTATTTAACCACATAAACATTTTTGTTTTATTCTTAAAAGCTTTGTAGCGACCGACGTTATAATTTAATGGTATTATGGAAATGTTACAGCATCGTATCAGTTGCACATCGTTATCACTATCAGCATCGTTATCAGTAAGCACAGATACGCCCAGAACGCAAAAGTGACTATCGAGACAAATCCTTAAAAGTTTTCTTTACAAATGCAACAAAACATAAGCATTTCTTAGGTGAATGTAGGAAGACCAATATGCCCAACTATCTTTGTTAGTCAGGAATAAAATAACTCATACTAACTCTTTATAGCGATAAACTCGCTAACCTTCAGACGTGCTATGTTCTTATTTGCAAATTTATTTGCCTATTCAGGCCATAAAATATGGGTTATAAAATTACCGAAATTAATATTATTTATAACAATAAAACACATAGTTCAAGTATTATTATGTATTTAATATAATTTACAGTGCATTTAAACTTTTGTTATTTTTTAGAGCAAAGCAGAGAACTATGAAAGCGCAAAGCAAAAACAACCGCGCCGGACAATAGAAAACATAAACGTAATAATAGAAAAATAAATGAGGTTCCCTTACTTTTGCCTTAATAGAAATGTTTGTTCTTGTCTGTGGATAGAATCTAGGAGATTTTTAACGTCCTTTTTCTTTTGCATCTTTATTTTTTTAATGTAATTTCAACCAGTGGACCTCCGATATGATTCAATCAATTTGTTTGAGTTAAAACGGTAGTACGCCTTTTTTTGTGTCAGGTGCTAAATTTGGGTTATTATAGATAGATTGATAGATATACTTGCCAAAATCAAACAACGTTGGTTCAGTGGTAGCGTGTACGGACGCCGCGTCAATAGACGGGAGTCCAAATTCTGGCAATAAGTCTGAGCTTTCAGTGAAGGTAAACATTGCTATAAAATCAAATCGTAGTGGTAGGGCTCTTCTTATGCATCTGGCTAGCTACCACCGTACAATTAAAAATCTGTCGCCAAATACCTATAGGTGTGGTCGCGCAATTGCAATTGAGAGCCAATCAGACAATAGACTAGACTTGTCTAGACTATAGGTGTGACTTTCCGGCAACAGCCGAAGCCGAAGTTTGGCCATCCTGGCACCCTTGCGCTCGCTGCCTCGAAGCTGAGGGCCCTCAGCACTCGCCCCAAAAGTTCGGTGAAGCTGTCAAAGCCCGTAAGGCTAACAGTGAAAGTCAAGTAAAAAAAAAAAAACTATAGGTGTGTTAACCATTTTGTGGCACATCGTTACTTAACATCACTGCAACGTTAATTATATAACTGGTTGATGCTACATTTCCAATTTTTCCTAGGGTTTTTGTTTTGTGTACATTTATGTTCAAAATGCTTTAATCTATTATAATTTCTGTAAAAAATATTACAATTTATGTAATCTGTATTCTGTTCATCTTCACTCATAATAAAAGTTCTTAACTGTGTAAGTTGTGCACTAATGTAATAGGGTATGGGATTTAAAACGATATCTAGAATTAAGTTGCTTTTGTATTTAATCTCATATCTGTATCAGTGCCTTGTAAAATAAAATAAAAATAAAAATCTCGTGAGGTTGTGTTCATAACTAGTTGTTGCCTATATGGTATTAAAAAATGTGGAAAACATATTACTTATTATTTTTACATGTAGGTAATCTAAATATAGCAGTTCAGTGCAAACGTACCTTTTTCCCTGATTGTCATCCGCTTTTCTTTTTACGTTGTAATTTGTAGCCATCGACTAGCTTTAGAGTTATCAATACAAAAAATAGAAAAAGATTTCATTTTGCTACCTATACTTGTAAATAAATAATATTCACTGATGACTATAAACGTAAAACATAATATAACATGCGTTACAATTATGAAAGACTATACAACTTACCAAATTTTTGTTTCATATCTATACTAATTTATGTATCTGATTTTAAATACATTCATTCTTAATACAACTTTAGAGTGTTCTTTAAACGTATATAGATAGATATAATCATATATTTATGGGATATATAATATGGGATTTATGGGATAATATATATTCGTGGGAAAAAATGGAAGAACTGCAAAGAAAAAAAAACATGTTTTTTCAATATTAACATATGCAGGATAAATCGTGGTAGTCAAGCGAATTCGAAATGCGTGAAATGTATTCTATTCCGCGTATATTTGTTAGTTTAAATTGACAGCATTATTGGATTAGGGTGAAAGAAAACATAATGAAGTGAACCCGTAACAAATGTTATTGTTGTATGCATTTCTGAGTCTTTGAAATCGAGGTATCGCGTAATGATTTAGCCTCTACCTTCCCTCGGCAAGAAACCTTTGTCCAGCACTAGGTCGTTTACAGACCTGGCAGAAATTAGTAGAAGGGCGAAGTCCCTGGTCTCTGGCAACACGGATTTAGAAGTGTCGCTGTGGTGCGTTTTAGTGGGTTCTGTGGGGTGCTTATCACACGATGAGTCTTGTCACACGACCCTCACTCTTTGGCTACAGTCCGGGTAATGCGTTTACGCATTACGATGAAGAACTCCGTAAACGGGTTTTGAACATCACGTTAAAAAAACAAAGTAATATACGGGCTATATTATTATACTATCTGTGCCCATGGCTTCGTTCGTGTGGAACTAAAATTATTTAAACATTTATGATCGTTTTTTTTGCTTTTTCAATACAGCTTTGCTTCTATTGGTTGTAGTGTGATGTTAGCATAAAGCTTCCCTCAAAGATTGCTCTATCAAATACAAAAATATTTTTTGAATTCTGACTTGTAGTTTTCAATATAAGCGCCTCCAAGCAAATAAACAGACAAGCTTTCCCGCTGTGTATTTTTTGCGCACTTTTTAATATTTAAGGAGGAAGTAATGATGCCTTAGTTGTAGCGTGTTCGGAGACCGCGTCGAATGACGTAAGTTCGAATTCTACGAGCCTTGAGGTAAAAATCATGATAAAACCGTAGCATGGCTGTAGGACTTTTTTTATACTCAATTAATCAATTACCGCTTTTAAATTGAAAATTTGTCTTCAAGCACATTTGTGTTTCTTGAGCTATGCTTAGCATATAAAAGCCAATCTTTTATAGGCTAAGCGTATTGCTATCTTGATGTCACTTAATATTTGGCGAAATTGTGGCTATATGTTAAACATTTAAAATGAAAATATTGTATAAATTATATTTCGTCCAGGAAACTTGGTTTATACACATTATACATAATACAAAGTCGTTATAAGTCAAGACGTCTGAATCGATTTTAATGATTTGTAATATTTTGGATTGGTCTCCGCCCAGAAAAGCAGAATATTTTTTTAGTATTCATATTACCTATTACGTTAATAAAATCCTAAATTGAATTTTGCTAAAAGGTAACACGATATTCATTGGCAGTACGAAGTTCGACGGATCTAAAGTTAGTTGGTTTGTTTTAAATATATGTGTACAACTCTACTGATATTATGTATTTTTTATTATACATTGAAATATTAGTTAATTAAATTAAAGGTAATAAAATATTTGTGTCTTATATATTTTAAATATATCTAATAATACTAATAAATAATATTAAACTATGAGCACTCAGCACATATTAGTACACGGTTAAGATTCAAAGCTTCTCAAAGTTACATAATTTAAAGTAAAGTCAAAACATTTTCTCCTTTACCAGTGATGTTGAACTGTACATATATCTTCTAGTTTTGGTATACTCACACTTTAAAACCAAAAATATTTAATTACATATAGGTATATCTGTAAACGTGACGAGAAAAGGTGACGTTTTTAAATAAATAAATTTCCTCCTAAGGTGCTTAAAGAAGTTACGGTTGAAAAATCCTATCGAAATAAACTGTGAAATCCAATATCCCACTCTAAAGCATTCTAAACTTTTCACTTCCCGCCGGACACTTCTCTGATTTAAGTATCGCACCCCTTACATTATTAGACATAGGAATCTTTTCAACTAGGATCAATATTGACAATTTGACACACAACTCGGAATGATCCGCCCCATGCGGAGGTCAGTGAACCACCGTTGCACCGACGTGCATTACACCATAGATGTAGGGGACAATACCGAGGAACTATTTAAGATCGTTTCAGTTATACGGCTATGGGGTAACCAAAGATTATGTGGTTTACTTTAAAAAAAAAAAACGCTTTATAATCTAAAATCATAATACAAAAAATATATTTTTATGTTTTACCAGAAATATTTTCAAATTCATAAAAGTTAAATAAATATAAAGCCAGTTACATTTTAATTTTAATTACTTATACGTATATAATAACCCCCCTTAACAACATCCCTGTATATTCCAAACTAGAAACAACCCTTTGAATTCATTCGCGCCAGTTACCTACAGCATCAAATAAAAAATAAAAGGACAAACAGAATCTATGTCACACAGCGTCAATATAGCATTTCCATGAAAGAGTTTTTAAAGTCAGATAATTATTTCCAGAGATTACATCCCTACAAACATAATAAAGTTACTTCATTATAACACTCATATAAATAATAACTTCACAGAAGAAACAGAATTTTGTTATTAAATATTTTATCTTTGTAATTTTTTGTAATTAAATATTTGTTTTTAAAAATTATATAAAAGTCCCGTGTCACTTTGTTACTTCTCGCTTATTTCGGAAACCGCTCAATTAATTACAGTGAAATTTTGTAAATGTTTATTGTTTGGTATAGACCGAGACATAGGATAGCTTTATGCCGATAATTGACTATAACCCTCAACGTAATAGGTAGCGTCTTTATCTAGGTATTGACTACTCTAAACAACAAAACAAAATTTCCTGGCCACCTAGTTTAACTATATATAACAAATACTTTATTTTTTTGTTTAATTAAATAAATACTTCTGTTAAAAGTTTATAAAATGTTAAACTGCTAATGACTAAGGTTTATCATACATATACATAGCATATACTAGCTTTGTCTGCGACTTCGATCCGCGTGGAACTAAAAAGTTTTTAATTATTTTTGCTAGTTTTTGTTGATTTTTTTAATGCAGCTTTGCTCTTGTTGGTGGTAGAATGATGTTAAACAACTTAAAGTTACTCTTAATAATTGCTCTATCAAGTACCAAAATAATTTTTGAACTCCAACTGGTCTTCTTAAAATTAGCGCATTCAAATAAAAAACTTTAGAAACAATAGCATTAATATAGATTAAAAACGATGATAAAGTCAGTAACTTGAGTTAATATCGTATATACCTAATATCAGGTAATACATGTAATATATAAATATATATGTTTTTTTTTTTCAAATTCTTCATTACAAATCATAAATTCTATATAAAATACAAATATGAGACAAAGCAATAACTTTATCACAGATAGAAACAAGTACAATATATGTAGATTATATTCACCGCTAAATTCTTTACAACTAAATAATATTAAATTTACTTTGCAATCAGCACAGCTTGTTCCCTAAACTCAGGAAACGCCTTGTAATTTCTTTTGAAAAATTATTTAATCGCAATAATGACCCAAAATGATTTCGCGGAAAACTCAGTATTTTACTATACGGTAAATGGAAAATCTGATTAATATTTAAAGCGTATTTGTTACCTCATCTAACGCACAATTTATACCCCCTATTAACCCATTTTTTATTATCATAATACTGAAACTATTTTGGAATATTTTACTAATTTTACATTAAATTAAGCTTGTGGATTGCGGTAAAAATTGTGATAATGCCCTTTAAAATATAATAAACTATGCTAATATAATCTCTTTAAAGTTAAGTCCCTAAATTTTACGCTCGAGTATGTAATGTGCTTTGGCTAGTTTACTATAAACAATCAAACTTTGCATCGAACCGCTATAAAACAAAGTTCTAAAGATAAATTAATAGCAATTTCTACCTTAATAAGTAATGTAAGCGAAATAATGGTGACATTATAAAAGTCTAATTTTACCGCCAAAAGGAGCCATAATCGGTTACGTATGTCCACCCTAGTATGGTTCTATGGGGTATCGATTATTCCCGCAGCCCCGCGCCTCTGCGCCGCGCGCCGCCCCGCCCGCCTCCCGCCCGCCCATCTTTCCTACAGCATTGGCGTTTACTCCACAAACTTTAGATAAACAGACAACTTTTTTCCCAACTACATAATCATTTATGTTATTATGCCAGGACTTTATAATATAGTTGAAATTGATATACTTCGTAAAGCACAACATTTAAAATACCTAAGTGAATTTAAGTTTTATTTTTCATTCACGTTTATCCATCAACATCTATAAGCTTTATATTTTTACCCCAATATGCATCAAGAATTTTCCACTTCAATATTAAAATAAGTCAAAAAGTATATAAATAACTTTTTTGCCTACTATATGTAATGGAAGTAATTTTATTGAAGGTTATATTGATTGACTATCCTTAATATTTTTTTAAATTGATTAATAAACGATATAAAGCATAAACCAAAGAGTCAAGTGGCGTAACATTTTGCACAAAATTACATTATATACCAAATCAACAGAGTGAAAAAATTTATGAAAACACACACCTTAAATAGATATAAATACGGGGTTACCATTTGGGAGATTCCTGAGACGTTGTCGCTTATAAATTCCATATCACACACACACAGCCTGTTAAATAGACACGAGACGAACTTCTTAGCAAACCATGGATTCACCGTGCGAGTGTTGGTTACATTGAGTGGCAGAGAAGGAACCTCCGAGCAGATTCTGAGAATTGTGACACGGTTGTAGGTTTAAGGAGAAAACACACGTCAACACTCATCTTCACTACTGTAATGTAATAGGAACCCACTAGTGCAGCTTTAGAAACACGTTCTAATCTAGAATTTACTGCAGCCCTAGACAGGCTAAAATCTCTCAGATCTTTTGTTAATATTAAATTTTTACAATTTTGATAAATTTTATATCTTACTGTATTATTTGTATATAAATAAACAAAAATATAACATTTCATTAGATGTCTTTTACACCTCCATTTTTCATTCGATTTTCTTTTTTTTTTTTTTTTGTTTAATTGTTATAATGAACATTACTGTTGCCAATAAAAAAATGGAATTCGTTTTTTTGTAATAACAATTATGATCAAACACTAGTATAAATAAATGTTTAAAGTTAAAAGTTGTAACTAAATTATAATTCTCAATGTTGCATTAAGTCCGTGACTTATTTCCTAACCTATAATCATACAGAACGGTAATCACTATCAAAGTAGGTCAGTTCATCAATGAATCACGACTAAAGCTACCTTATTGTTTATTATTTCTGAGTAGACATCATCATCTGGCATAGACCTAGCGGTGTACACAAAAATATTGAATTGTCATTATTTATCTTTCGAATATTTTTCTGTTACTTTAAACTTTGAAATAGCATTTGAAACTATTCCTTACAATGTTTCATTATATCCAGAATATTTTTTTAATTTGGTAGTTATTACCTTACGATTTTACGTATAAAATAATGAAGATTAAAATTTTAAATAAATTTTTCCATTTCACTTATTATGCTGTTCGTAAGGATATATATCGAACAGGTACGCGACCGTCATGTATATGGTGATAAAAGGTACTGTGACTCTAAGTTTTAAGAGTATGTTATTTTTCATCATTATCCTCTTGCACCAATTTATTTCCCACCAATTTTGTTTGCGGGGGAAGCAATATGTTTTCTTCTTCCTTAAATTTCTATCAGTTATTTTTCCTTTATTGACACACTTTATCCATCTTATTTCTGGCCTTCCTCTTCCTTTCCACCCTTCAACATTCATATCCATTGCTTTTGACATCATTTTTTTTAAAAATAGGGGGCAAACGAGCAAGCGTGTCTCCTGATGGTGAGTGATCACCGCCGCCCATGGACCCCACAATACCAGAGGAATCGCAGATGCGTTGCCGGCCTGTATAGGAAGTTGTATATGACAACATCATGACAGGTTCATACCAAAATATACCCTATCAACTTCTCTACTATTGGTGCTAATTTCAAACTTCCCCTAACATATTTATTCCTGACTTTGTCCATTCATGTAATACCATACATCTATTTCAAAATTCACCTTTCTGCTGCATGCAATCGACACACATCCGTCTTCTTTATGTTGCAATAATTACTGTAGAAATACTTGCATATTGCATGTTACATTTTAGAAAAATCTATAAGCAATTGCTTATAATTTGCAATCTAAAAACTGAATTAGTAAAGTAATCTATATAATTGTAGGAAATATCCACTCACTTCATAAACTAATATCCAAATCTATATGCTCAATTAACTTTTAATTTAGCATACGTAGTCTTTTCATAACAAAGACGCTCAGTAAGAGTGAATTTTACGATCATGAGCAGATGAAGAGAAAACGGAAATGAAATCGAAGACTCCACTAGTAATCACCACGGTATGTATTTATGTAGGCGTTCTTAAGGAAAATGTCAATTGATTGTTACAATATTAAAACATTTATTTAACCTCCCCTTTCCAACGGTAAAATAAAAATGTATATTTTGTTGCTGTAAAAATACTAATCCATAATTTGTGTCTTGACTTTCATGTTTATACCGACTCCATAAGTTCTTAACTTGACAATAGGTCCGAAGTAATAACTTCGCCATAAAATTCCACGTACGAAGGTATAAAAATCAAGTGATGATTCAGAACCATCGATGACTAAGTTCAAAGGAATCTGTTTATATTTTTTTGTCGGCGCTCTATATCATTTGATGTTAGACAAAGGAAATCATTGTCCGGTCAATCTCAGTGAAATGGAATTGAATATATGTCTATGTATATATGTACACACTTAGTGACACGTTGAGTTATCATTCACTTATTATGGTTTTATAGATTAGCGCTATGGTAACAATCTCATCTGAGGTTAAGTGACGATGTGGCCCAAAGTGGTGGATACACTAAGTCCAGCAGAGGGACTGGCTCTCAAGTGCAATTGCCAGAACACAGCTGTAGGTATTTGATGTCAGATTTTATACTTGAAAAAGCCTTACCACCATGCTATGGTTTCTTGACGATTCTGTCCTCACCGAAACTCGGGCTCATTGTAGGGTTACGAACTCACACCCATTGACGCAGCGTCCGTACCTACTACCAACTAAGACATAATGAGCTTTAAAAATTCGCTGATTCCTACCATTCTTGTACAATAGTTCCTTATATAGTATTCCTTTGTATATAACGTACTAAGCTACTAAGAATAGGTAATTAAAGATTTATCACCTATGTGAGTACAAGTAAAATTATCCTTGAATTTGGAAATAGGAAGTCCGACGGGGTACAAGTTAATAATGTTGCAAAAAAATTCCTTGAATTATTAACAAAGTTTAATTTACAACAAAGAGAACGAATTAATTATTCTACATAAATTTATATGAAAAGAAGTTTCATAGAAAACTGAAGTAAAACTCATTTATATCATGTAAAGACAGTGTTTGCAACCTTTTTTATGGCACGACCCTCTTAGTATGTGAAAAATATTTTACCATCTTGCTGTCTCTTCCGCAGTTTCTGACTTCTATATTTTTGTGTTTAAAATCTTATATTACAAGATAAATTTCCTAATTTGATAACTGTTAAATTTATAATAAGTTACCTACAACATGCAGTATCGAAATGCCTGCTTGAAAAAGAAATACGACAATAATTATGTGCCTGCGTATGAGCGAGGTTGATTTTTAATAAACATATATTTATGAGTCTTTTTTATTACTTTTGAAGCGGTGATGGCTCAGTTGATAGTGTGGATGTACGCCGCATCAATGGGCGTGAGTTCAAATCCCTACAATGGACTAGCTAGCTACAACCCTTAAGTATAAAATCTGTCGCCAAATACTTATATATGTGTTCCGGCAGTTGCACTTGAAATTAAATCCCTCGACTAGGCTAAGCGTGTCAACCATCTTGGACAATATCTTCACTTTCCATCAGGCGAGTTTATGAACATATAAAGTATTAAAAAATACTGAGCCATCGCGAACTCCGGGGGGTCGAAAACCACACGTTGAAAATCACTACACCAAAATGAGTTTCATCCATGTGAAATGAAACTCGTGATTTCGCTTTGCCTGTCCTAAATAATACCTTTAATTTGTTTATTATTGCTTTTAGTTGTTAATTAAATATATATAACATGTAATTAAAGTAAATTATAATGATATCAACAGATACGATTAATCAAAAACTTACATCACCAAGGTGTTCATTCTATAAATACCTGTGTATTTATGAGCTCCGTGCCTATGACAAGGGTTGACACGCCTGCAGAGGCGTAAACATATTATGCTACTGACAGAATAATATTATTTTATTTTAAATCTGTCTCTTTTAATAAAATAATTAATGACTATCAATGATCACCCAGTGGTAGAAAATGGATCAAAATTATTAATGGTAAAAGGAAAGTCTTGCAAAAGTGTTTTTTTTAATATATTTATAACACTAAAGCTTGTCAATAGGTAAGTAGTAAACAAATAAAAAACTTTTAGGAGCCACCAATAACGAGGGACGCATCCATCACATTGTGATGCATCTTCAATTTCATGATAGTAACAAGCATGTGCTAGAAAATCAATTATCTAGCGCCGGCCATATAGTAAACTTAACATTCTAAACGAAACTCGTTGACGCCATTTCATTTCATTGTAAAATCACAATAATACAAAAGTTTAGAATTTTTCACCGTTCATTTAATTTTTAAGAAAACTAAATTTTACTATAAAGAAAATATTAAAGTTTTCAAATGATTTATTCATAGGATGCTGAAGTGATACATTTACATAAAGAAGGACGTTGTAGCACCAATTAAGTTTTTTATACTTGTCTACTAGTTAATCATTTTACATATATAGAGTGTATAGGCAGTCCTATAAATTAAAAGCTAATATAAATAAAATAAGCTATTATTATGTGCGCTACATACAGATAAAAAGATTTACAAAAAAGATGAAAATTCTTATTATAAAGCTTCTAGCGGTTGTAACATATTTTATTTCGTGCGAAACACTGCGGGCTTATTCCTCCTAGCCGCAAAATGTATTCATAGACCAGTCGTGCAACTGATCGGCTAACATCTCGCTGTGGTTTCATACTCGAGGACCAATTTACTACGAGCTGCCCTTCCCCTGTCAAGTTTCGGTAAATGTTTAAAAACGGGGGAACCGTAAAAAGGTTGTATAGGTCCGAATCTATTGGTTGTTGGAGTAACCGACCATAAGATTTTAGGAAAATTAACTTTAAGGGCCACTTCAATCTAAACCTTTATGAGATTAGGGTTTTCATATATTATATTATAAGCTTTGCCATTAGTTTCTCGGTCACTGGTGCTATTTCACCTGTTATTTGTATTGGAAGTTATATCATTTTGATAACGATTTATTCGCATGTGATTAGGATCAATTTTTACACTGTAGTTTATTATTATCCTAATTCATTTTGCTTTGAATATAATATATTTGTGTTTGTTAAAACTTCTAAAAGGGATTTATCTTCAGTCGAACAAGCAAACAGGTACTTTACCATGTTTAACAGAGGCAAGATTATAATATTGTTTGACATTGCTTCACTCTCCTGTCAATGAATATATAAGCAAACATTTTGGAGTCGTTTCAATATATCATATTTTCGACAGGTATTAATATTTTCATCAAAGAACTTTGAGATTTGTTAATTTTTAACTATTATTTTTATTGGACTTATTGATGTGAATATTTGTGATATTGGAATTAAATGCAAGATCTTTCGATAAATATGATTTTTACTCAGTTTTCGCTACTTCTACAACTTTGAATACAAGTTGAGAACTTGTTTGTATGGAATTTGTTATTAAAAGAACATATTTTCCAAATAAATAGGATAAAGCTTGAAAGGAAAGTTTCGAAATGTAACTAATATACAGTTTCAGTAATAACATTTGTACAGAAATGATTAAAATATAAACATACGATTACATGAAAAAAATTATATGATGTGGTTTTGAAACAATGATAGCTAAGTAATAGCGCATTAACGAACGTGAGTTCGAATCCCTGCATTCTGCTTGAACTTTCGGTGAAGGAAAACATTGTAATAAAACCATAGTAGTAGAGTTTTTCCTAATTATTGCCTAGCAAGCTAACTCCATCAAGTTGAAAATCTCCCGCGTAAATGCTTATAGGTGTGTTATGACAGTTGCATTTCACAGCCAGTCCCTCCACTAAGCTTTGTGTGTCTTCCATCTTGGGCCACATCGTCACTTAACATCAGTTGAGATTGTGGTCATAACGCTAAAACCTTAACTATAAACAAATCTTTTTAAGCAGATTAGTGGTCGTTCTTTAGTCGTAATTTTACCAAAATCCTTACTGAATATTTAAAGATATTCTTGTACCAGAACGTGTTAAAATATGCTAATTCAAAATTACTTTATAGATAACAATAAACCCTCCACAATCACTATTAAACAATAAAAAGGAAATCAGTTTACAAACCGAGGAATAAAATAGTGAACTGTTTTGTCTTTATCTGTGTACTAGCTGGTACCTCGACTTCATTCACGCTTTTACTGTCAATCGCGCATGACAATAAATTTCATTATTAGTAGGTATTTTAGATGAATCGATGTTTTAGACCGTTTTTTTTTTGATAATGGATATATTTGATTTGGATTCGAATTCCCTAGGATCTACCTCGTAAGATAATGTCTGTGAGAGTTTAGCAGATTTCACTTATATGTGTATTTATAAATTAAAAATAGTGCCCTTGACGCGGCTTCGACATACAGTATTAACTTAGCTATCATGACTTCTAAAATCCGCGACTTTAATTTAAATTTATACATTCTTATACTCTTTGGTTGAAGGCCCACCCCGCTGCCATTGCACAGTCGCCCGATAAAGTCGTTGTTAGGACCACTAAATTTAGTAAGTTAGGACCTGTTAGTTAGGCACGCTAATGTTTGTTCGTTTTTCGGCAGCAGTCCAAGCCGAGGTTCGGCCACTCTGGCATCCTTGCACCCGTTGCCTCGGGGCTGAGGGCTTCAGCTCTCGCCCCAAAAAGTTCGGTGCAGCTGCCCAAGCCCTTAAGGCTAAGGTCTAAATAAATCGTTGGGGGCCTATAAAAGTTTTACTATACTTGAAAGGTTATGTTTGACTTAGTGTTGACAGCACTAAAAATGCCGTCACTCGTTCCACATAGCGGTTCGATCACGGTAACGTTGTGGTTGCGGCGAATACTTCATTAATCAACTAATGATTTCACTATATGCACTCAAGCCAAGCTACCAACGACCCATCTACAAGGGTGGACCCGTACTCTATACCACTTGACTTTAAAATACCACGTTTCATACCGCGAAGCGGGTGATTTAGTGCTCTACTGTCGACATGTCAAAATCAAGCAATTTTTTGCTGTTAAACTGCCTCTAGCACAGCCAATTTGCATTTATACAATAGGATGAGTAGATGTATTTCAAGAAAATACTTAAAACAATTTATCTCATATAAAAAAAACTATTTTATTTTGCTACTTTGAAAAAAACTTTTTTTTTTACACAGACGTCCGGTTTTTTATACGAGGTGGTTAGGATAACTCCCGAACAAAATGACGTATTGAGACCAGGTTTGTTAACATTTTTAAAATAACAACAACCAGTTACCTTTTTTTTTTTCCGACCTGTCTTACGCTGTTAGCCCCAAGGGCTTTGACAGCTTCACCGGACTTTTGGGGGCGAGTGCTGAGGACACTCAGCCCCGAGGGAACACAACCAGTTACCTATTTCACATCAATAGCCTAGTACCCGTAGTTTAGTATTAAAATGGTTTTTTGCACGTCTCATTTATTATATTTTATATTTAAAATTTCTTGGTATTGTCAATTTATTTTTATTATTAATGAATAGGCAAAGATACCGAAACCATATAGCCCAGTCGAACGTTATTTCATAATAAAATGGTTAGCGCTTCAACACGATAGAGACTGGAGTTTTTGTGGCAAGCAATAAATAATGCTTGCTTAAATCATATATAAATAAATAAAATAAGGCAATGTTACGGCTTGTGTGGTATGAGGCTAGCACTTTTGGATTTTGTAACCTTTTTCGATTTTTACGCTGGGTAGCAAGTGGAACAGGGACAACCGCGGTTGTGAGCGTGCGTTTTGCGAACGCTAGGTTAAACATAGGCAAAAAGTCTGCTTCCTACGGTTATCGAATTTGTTATTTGAATATTTTAAATGAATGTTTTTAGCACTGTGCCATGAGGCCCGTCACTGTTCAAAATACATAATCTCCAGTCAAATATTCGCATACAAAGAGGCTTTCAAACCGTTTTACGATACGAGAACCAAGAACACCTGTCCATATTCAAACCAGGAGAACCCATAGTTACACGAGTCCGTGACAGTTTTTATTATTGCCATATAAAATTTACAAAAATACCAGACAAAATAAATTTCGAAGTAACAAATACTAGAAACTCATACACTGGTAATAGTTAAAATAAATGTATATAATTAATAAAAAAAAGCATATCGATGTAATGTGTAGAATATTGTATTTTTTTTTATGGCCAAGACCTTTGATGTAATGTTGGATCAGTATTATTGTATACTGACATAGGGTCGATCAAACTAATTGCAAATCTCTGCACTGAGTATATTCTTCTTCTGAGATTTCCCGCCCTTTGCAAAGATTGAGCCTATGTGCGCTCCCCGGCTTACCATCAAGCCAAGCCTGTCGCCGAGGCGAAGCGCTGAGTCCAGCTTTTTTTTTAAATCTTAAGTGTCGATACGGCCCAAGTTGGTAGGCACGCTAAACCTGTGGAGGAAATGATTGTCAAGTGCAGCTGCCGGAACACGCCTATTGGTATTTGGCGGTAGGTTTTTAATTTGAGGGTGGTTGCTAGCGAGGCGGGCATTAGAAAAAGCCCTGCCACAATGCTATGGTTTCCTCATAATGTTTTCCTTCACCGAAAGATCAAACTCATTGTAGATGGTTGGATTCGAACTCACGACCCTTGACGCGAAGTCGTACACATTACCTTTGAGCTATCATCGCTTCGTTGAACCCGCGTTTTAGATGGATTTTCCGGGCCGAGAGAAGAAGCATAAGTGTTTTTCGCCATGTTAAAAAATGAAAATTGATATATGCAGCGATTATAACTCAATGGCAGCGTGTAAGAATGCCGCGTCATTGGCTATGAGTTCGAATCCAACCATCTACAATGCGTTTGAGCTTTCGGTGAAGGAAAACATTATGAGGAAACCATAGCATTGTGGTAGGGCTTTTTCTAATGCCCGCCTCGCTAGCAACCACCCTCAAATTAAAAACCTACCGCCAAATACCAATAGGTGTGTTCCAGCAGTGGCACTTGAGAACCAGTCCCACCTATAAAGGCCGGCAATGCACCTGCGTTTCTTCCTGTGCTGTGTGTGTCCATGGGTGGTGGTGATCACTTACCATTACGCGACACGCTTACTCGTTTCCCCCTATTCCATAAAAAAGCTACCCGGTCACTTAATATTAGCCGAGATTTTGGACAAATGTTAAATTTATACAGGGTAGAAAAAAACACTGTTGTTCAAGACAATGTCTACTTCGAATAATCTATTTAGCGTCTGGTAATTATAGTTGGAATCTTGCGAAATTTTAATTATTTTATAGCTATTTGTTTTTGTTAATTTAAGGTACGACATTGTATACAATTATTAAAGAATTTTCACAAGAATAATAATCAATAGTACTTTCATTATAATTAATTAGTTTAAAGAAACCTGATCATTTTCATACTTTAAATAAATAAAAGGTAAAAATAGAAATAACGAGAATATAGATTATTTTCTGCATTTGGCAACACAAGTTATTGTCCATATGGCGCGAGGGTACCGCTAGAGAGAAAAAAAACAAATAGTCTAATGGCGTATAGAGGGTATTCTGTTCAATATGTCGACAGGATCTACTATACTTTTTGTTATCTAACCTCAAAACTACAACCATTCTGATGTTGTCTCACTCTATTTTGAACTGCAATGTTTAAAAGTGAATCGAATTAGTGAAAATATAGTCTTCCCTCTCTAACAATCTGTTTTGATAAACTCGTTTATATTTATTTATTTTTGCTTTTGTTTTGTTAAATATGACATTGTATTAATTAATTTGCCAATAATTGGTTCTCTCAAATGTCGGCAAAAATGTAAATTAAATAGACAGTATTATCTTACTTTAAAACTTTTTATCGGACGAGAAAGAACGTTTGAATTTGTTGGTTATCTATAAAGCAATTCGCAGAGTTTGGATTTTAAGAGTTTTAAGAGTTATTCTTGTAATCCCTACTAATATTATCTGGAAGTAACTCTGTTTGTCCGACTGTTACGCTTTCACGCAAAACCACTTAACCGGTTTTTATGAAGTTTGGCAAAGAGATAGACTCGACCTTGGGAAAGGACATAAGATGCCTTTTATCGTAAAAAAAGACTTGAAGGGGTTAAAATAGGGTATGATAGTTTGTATGGATCTTCGTTATTGACGAATATACAATGAGGCTTTGTATTTAGGCACTTTATAAGAAATAAATAAACATTTGTTCCAGTGTTTTTGAAGTTTCGACCTACGTAGGGATGAAATAGAAGACAAAAGTTTGTATGAGTATTATTTGCAAATGAAGGTCTTAAAAAATTAAAATTACTGCCTAAAGTAATTATTCAACGCGGACATTGTCGCGGGCAAAAACTAGTACTGATATAATTCATATTATTTAATACTGATTACAGTTTTTGTAATTGTTATCAACACATGGTTTAAATAATTCATTATTACGGATACCTCCCATAATGTTCGAATGGTGCAGGCGCCAGACAGTAACTAGGTAGACTTTGAAGTGATAATTTTTTCTGTAACATCTCGACGGGGTGAGTGACCGCAGGATGTTTGCTTGCGACCCAGCGGTCGCGGGTTCGATTTCCGGTTCGTCACGCTCCGGTGTACGAGCGCCCTTACCATTGTGTTGATTTCTAAGCTGTTTATTGCGCGGTTAACACTTAAGTAAATGTAATTAACAGTTAATTAAAATGTTTATTTATTTATGATATACAAATGATTAATTGTTGTATCACGGTAGAACTGGGAGAGTGTAGGTTGATTTGTATAGGTTTTTTTTAATCGTTCTTAATGATATTGTTATGATATTTCACAATTAACATCCTAACATACAAGTCTGCAAGTTCTACGACTTATTGTATAGGTATCTGCTAGGTTGTCATGATTAAAAGAAGTTGTTTTTTAATACGTTTAAATCAGTGTTTATAACACTTTGAATTAAAACCGTGTTTTTATCATGGTGTTAAAAATAAATATTAAAACAAGTTTTAAATAATGTATAATACGTTTAGAAAAAAATACATACCTTTAAAACTACTTTTAATTGCAAAGCAAATGGAAAATGAAAATAAATTAATATTTAGGACTCTAAATAGCTTGACATAAAACCATTTGAGTTTATGCTATTTATTTTATTATTTTTTTGTACTTGTGTAATTCTTTTGGCATTGTAATTAAATAAAACATTACTTTTATGACAAGTGATTTATTCAATGAAATAAAGATCAAAGTACCATTAATTAACAAAGAATATTTGGAGCATGCATTTTTAGGACAAGATAACTCATATTTTTAAAACATACATTATAATATTGAGTTCAAATAAATTAAAGCTATAATGATGATGTTCAAATAAATTAAAACAATTTCAATTAATAAACAATAAACTAGTTATTATAAAATCAAAATTGTGTGTCTGTCAGGTCAGTGAGAGTCAGACAATATGACAAAACAATTGATTCATTGATCGATTTTTGTAAATATTACTATAGCGAATTAAAAATACCTAGTAAAGAAATGAATTAATATAGGTCTATTTGATTTGAAATGAATGGCCTACACTAAAAAGAAAAAAAAGAAAAAAAACTTGTTTAAAATAATTTGAACTGTTTCTTTTATAAAATTAACAAAAAAACTGTTTCTTTTCCAACCCTGGGTATCTGAGAATTTAAATTTTTGACCAAGTCGTAGAGCAAACTGCGAGAGATCGTTGTAAACAGCCAGGAACATCGGAAACGCCGCAAATTCCACTCCGTTTGTATATCAGGTGTGAGTTAGTATAAAATCCTCAATAGAAAATGCAGGGAATTCAAAACGCACGTATCACACACAAGTATTAATATATGCGTACTACTGATTAGGTGACCAAGAAATATTTACTTGTGTAATCAAAACAAAATGAAACAATTGTTCTGTTTGTTAATATTTATATAGCTCTAAACTAGTTTATATTTATTTACATATAATAATTTGAATAAATTTACAATTAATAGTGGGTATTATTTAATCATATTTCAATGGATAATGAAGCTACACATTATAAAACTGTCTATACAGAAATATCACGAACTAAAGTGGTTTGAAAATCAACATTACAAAGAGAGTAGTAGCGACCTGTATACAAATAGAACTGATCCACTAAGTGTAACTAGTAAGTTATTTCTTATATAACATACATCGAAACATTTACATCACAAGTGTACATTATAGTCTGTAGTAAATAGTGCAATGGAACACATAGATTTGATATTAACACTTTAATTGGGCATGCGCGGCGGTCGTCTCGAGGGCATACTTTAATTTTGTATGGAAAAGACGTATGTTTCATAAAATAGATACGCTGAAGTGAACTGTATGACATTAAGCAGAGATACGAGGATAGAATCTTGAATTGCTGTAACCTTATGTGTAGCAGTTTTGTGGAATAACGCAGAGCCTAGTCGTCTACTGTCGGCCGCATTCGGGCGGCGTCGTCGCTCACGTGAGCACGGTGCGAACGAGATGCCATCATGAAACAGGGCTGCGACACGCGATACGCCATTACTTCGATGTATTTTATCAGTAGTATTTAAAAAATAGTTTTACTACATTTCAACAACGGTTATGCTTTCCCGTATGTTATATAAATAACTCTACGACTTTACGAGCTGATTATGTAGGGTGTAAACGAATATGTAAGCTGATTGGGTTATTATTTTAGTAACTAGCTGACCCGGTGAACTTCGGATCACCTAAATCGATGTTTCTTATTCTTGGTAAAATTCAAAAATGGCTTGACCGATTTGTATTTTTTTTTACATTTGGATTAGCTATAATCAATTCTACTAATATTCCAAATTCAATTCGTTAAGATCAATAGGACTGACTATATCTAGTATCTAGTATAGTAGGGACGTGGGTTCGAATTCACCTATATTTAAATGTCAAATTGTAAACAAGTTTCATTCAATAACCAAAAAATACAAATTGTAAAACGAAAATGTTATTAGATATAGCCAGTTCTATTGATCTTAACGAATTGAAAATACAATTCGGTCAAACCATTTTTGAATTCGAGCGAAGATAAAGAACATCGACTTAAGGAGACACGAAGTTCACCAGGTTAGCTAGTAGTAAATAAATACCTACATAATTGTATTCTGAACATGTATATAGGTTAGCCCTACGACATAGTTCATAAAGAATTTGTGAAACATAAGACGCCCCTACTAAAGTAGTTTTTATACTGAAACCACATTGATACAATGTTTACGGCTCGACACAAACTCCGCGTACCAAGTTTAAAAGTTCATTACCGTTCAATTTTCAATGTCGTACGCCGTAATAGTAAGTGTTTTTTTGTGAATTTTCTGTTAAACATGCTTTGCAAATTTGAAATGGATTGATTACTGACTAAAAATAACATAGTATATATTAATTTCAGCATTACACACTTAAATGGATAAATGAATACAAAACAGGTATTTTTTTTGTGACTTCATTGAAGATGTGTTTTCAATTAAACAAATGTAAATAACTGAGAAAATTATGACAATTTCCATAAGTACCATCATTTCGACTTACATTACTTTATCTGTTTAACTAAAATGTCTTCTGAAGTTTGAAAAAGAATGCTTTAACATAATATTTATTTTTCTCATTTAACCGCCGCGTACAACAAGCGGCATTAAAATCTCTTGACGTTTGCCCAAATATTTGTTCAAACGTATCACAAGCCACAACGTATTTAGGCCAAGAGTTGTGGTTTTCGGTGATGATTTCATTCGTGAAAGGACTAATGTAATTCTCGTTGCCTTGGCTTTGCTGTTTAATTATGGCGTTGGAATTATTTCATCTATTTATGGACGAATTGTAATATTCTCTAGGCAACTGTGCGATATTATTATAAAGGGCTACAGTTATTGACTTAGTTGGCAGCGTAGCATCTTTTATTTTTAAACAATGCCATGCAGTATTTAAATATGGCTATTTAATGTACGATTATGTAATTTTTTTATAAGTAAAATAATGTTTCTATTTTTTTTATGATAACATGTTCAAACATGGAACTATACAAAACCTATGATGACTACAGGATAACCTACAATTAATCGAGGGAGGAATTGACCGAGGGAAACAAAACTGGAACTAATGAGACATATTTATCTTGGTCGTTGGTTGTGACCTTTGTAGAATCCTAGATAAATGTCCTTTTCTGTTTAAAAGCTATTCTTCCTCAACAACACGTTTTACCCGGTCGTTTTACGCATAATACTCGGGCTAAGGCCAAGGTGAGAGAAGCATGTGGCAAGATTCAACGGATGACAAACACCCGGCACGAACGAAGTCGCGTGAAACTAAAAACTATTTAATAATGTTTGCACGTTTTCATATCTCTTTTTATTACAGCTTTGCTCCTATTGGTGGTAGCGTGAAGTTAAATAGCCTAAAGGCTTCTTCAATAATTGCGCCATCAAATACAATAAGAATTTTTGAATTTCGACTGGTAGTTTCTACGATTAGCACGTTCAAACAAACAAACTTTTTCGATTTATAATATTAATGTAGTTAAACTGCAGGATTACTATACCTGGACTGATAACTGATGCATTTAAGTATAAAGCAAAACTGTATAGAAATAAGCAAAAGATACGTTATCATTTTAATTTATTGCACTAAATAAAATGAACATTACAATAAATCATATATCTACAGATGTAAGCGATGTATGTAGTGTATCGATTAGTATTATTAGGAAAAAGTATACAAAACCAAATAGATTCGAGTCCACCTTCCATGAAACTTCCACAGTGATTGCGCTATCAAATATAAAAATATTCTTTGATATCTGACTGGTTGTTACTAAGATTAGTGCGTTCAACAAATAAAATTTCCGCTATATAATATTAAATATACATTTCATCTCTTATTATTTCACTTGAATTTTGAATGACAGATTAATGAATTTACATTCTAATTACTGAAGTTATGATAGCTGATGTCTTTGCCTGTTTATATGTATATTATTCATTGATAAGACGTATTTTAGAAAATACACAGCTTTACACTTTCTGCCAAGGGGTCAGACTCAGCTGGTCTATTTGACGTGGCATTAGCAGAGCGTTGGTATACAGTTTGCTCCATAGGTTCTTTAATATTTAATGTTAGGCGCGATCAGTACCTCGGCCCGACACGTCTGATTTAAAATAGAATGAATCAAATATGCCCCTTGTAAAATAATAAAAAAAAAACTGTGAGTGTATAGTGGCTTTTTAAATGAATAATATTATAAATTCTGTAATACGCAGATATAAGTTAAGGAATTTTTGAGGTTGCTAATTAATCGTGTATTTTTTTTATTTACTTTGATTAAATATATGTATAAAAAGAGAACGTCTTTTTTTGTTTAGCTGATATTGATAGGCTTTAGTGTAATAAAAAAAAAAAACAAAATACAATTTTTTTTTAATTTATTATAACGACTATAAATAACGATTTTCGGTGATTTTCTACCACTCGTGCTACTTTTACTGCTATTTATTTGACTTACGTACAATTTAAACCGACACCCTATTAATAAATAGAGTGCAATCTAAAGTTGGTGGTATATGTTATGATTACGCATATATCCGTCTAGCAGCTTGTTAAAAGTATGTAGCCAAGTAGTATGTGATAGCGTTAAAGCGATGATATCTCAGTGGTATTGTGTATGGACTCTGCGTCAAAGGGCGCGATTTCGAATCTACATATAACGAGCTTGAGCTTTCGGTGAAGGACAACACCGTGAAGAAACCATAGCATGGTGGTAGGGCTTTTTCTAATGCCCGCTTGGCAAGTTACCACCCTCAAGTTGTGAATCTGCTGTCAAACACCAATAGGTGTGTTCCAGCAGTTACACTTCAGAGACAGTTTCTCCACAGGTTTTGCGTGTCTACCAACTTGGGCCGTATCATCACTTAAGACCAGGTGAGATTATGGCCATAACGCTAAACCTTAACTATTAAAAACTGTGTTCTGTAGGATGCACTTAGAATCCAATTCATCTATATGAGCCACATTGTCACATAAACCAACTAAGATTGTGACCAAAAGCTAGATCTATATGGAATAAGTAATGTAAGTAAATAATGAAATTAATATATCATTTGGCCAGGAAACGATGATTTAAAGCGATGATAGCTCAGTTGGTTGTGTGTACGGATGCCGTGTCAATGGACGTCGATTCGAATCCCTGCAATGGGCTTGAGCTTTCGGTGAAGGAAAACGTCGTGATAATACTATAGCATGGTGGTAGAGCTTCTTTTAATTTCCACTTGACAAGCTACCGCCCTGAAATTTAAAATTGGCATCTAAATGTTATAGGTGTGTTCCGGCAGTTGCACGTAAGAGTCAGTCCTTCAACTAGGCTTTGTCAATGAATATCAGTTGAGGTTATGACCATAACGCTAAACTTATATACTGTAATTATTTATATTTAGTATATTGCAAAATTTAAATATCAATTTTATAATGTAACATCTCTATGCAAATAACATTTAAACAATACTTCTGACATTTTTGTACTTTTTCCCTCATACAAAGTAGATTTCATAATTTTGCATGATTATTATTTTTTTTTTTTTTGGTTTGCTAATATTATATCTTAAATTTGTCTGATATCATTTATTATTTTCTGTGAATGTTATGCATGTCTGTAATTATTGCACCAGCATTGTAATTGTTATTCGTTTTATGTTTTATATTAGCTTTATGTGTGTGCATTGTTGACTTGCTATATTTAACTTAATAAACAAAATAAATATAAAAAAAACAATGTATATCATCATCGAAATAAAAGTAATTTTAGTAATCATAATGTTTATCATCTACATTAGTCTACTAAAATACTATTCATTAACGTTAATATACAACTTGAGTGAATAATCTAAAACAGAAAAAACTGTATTTATCTTAAGAGCGTTTCATAATTCACGTTTGCATCCGTGCGAATGTTAAGTGCCAAAGCTAATGTTCATCAAAACAAAATATAAACAATGACCTCCGCCTCCCACTGGCGAGGTGAATCAATCAACTCAAGGTCTGATTCCTAGTAAAAGGGACGACCAATTTATATCCAACAACTGAGCTGTAATAGGATAGTTTCTACATAATTCTACGGTTCCAATTAGAATGGTCGTATAATCCTAGGATGCCCCGAGATAACTAACTTATTATGTAATTGTGTAGCGTATAAAATGATTACATACGTTTAGGTTTTGTTAAGTATGAATTTTTTATAATTCTTTGATGTAACCGATCGGTGATTACGAATCACGCAGATAGGGAATAAGGAGTGATTTATTTATTTATTAATAATGGTCATCCACAGTAACTTACACTATTACTTATACAAACAACATATTATAATTCATGATAAGTGCAGCAACTTCTGACAAACACTGCATGAGCAAATATCTTGCACTACCGCACATTAAAACAATTCATAACAGAAATGGAAAACCAAAACGAACAAGAATTATAAAACATCAATCGCAAGCTTATACTTAATACACCAATACTGTCAAAATGTATATCAATTTTATCACTATAATAATTGTGATGTAAGAATTATTGAAGTAAAAATTTAATTAGGCTTACTATATTTTGTGGGTATTGCGGGAGACAGAGCTGAAACGCTCGGCTAGGTATCGCTTAATCGGGTAAAGTCGGCTCGAGGCGATTGAGGGAGCGAGAGAGGCATAGTAATGTTTCACATCTGTCGTGGGATCTTAAGCAAGCACCATCTAGTTCTAATTTGTTTGTTGTCAAAGCTGTTTGTACGTACAAACTCCTAATCGCTTCCCATGGACATATTACGTTTTAGAAAGCTGTAAGTTAAAGAAATTGACATTGACCCTTTCACCATTTAAAATAATAAATCAATCACAATCAAAATCAATTTTTATTCAATTTAGACCATAGGGAGGCTCTTATGAACGTCAAAACTACCACCGGTTCGGAAAGTAACGCAGTCGTCGAGAAGAACTAACAAGAAATCGGCCCGCATATTTATATCTTATTTTAGGTAAAAAAAAATTACATAATAGTTTAATGTACGTATTTACAGTAGTTATGAGCGGATGACCAATTACTCTTTTCAACCTGAGCCGTGTTAGGAACATTGAAATATTCAGAGAATTTCTCAGTAGTATTTGTAGCGCGATATGGTGACGTCAACAAATTCTTATCTCACGACAACGATCATATTTGTTCCTGGAATGTTGTAAAAGAAAACAATAAATAACCAAATAAATACAGTTCATATATTCTTATCATTAAAAATTGTCATGCGACCTTTTACCAACTACCTGCTATCGGAAGGTCAGAACACCAGAAGTGACTATATTACCATAAAACACTCTTACAAATCACTGACTTCGTTTCCTTTTGTTTTCATACAGAATTATTTACTCATATTGGTTCCAATATTTATTTAAATGTTGGTGATCACTTTCTTTACTATGACTCTAGTTGGATAAAATATTGGCGATGACGTATTGGACACGGCCAGGCAGGAAAACGAAAATGATTATCTCAGCTGGTTATCGAGCCGAGGCCTACTTTGTTTTATATTGCACATTGATCCACACGTATAATACATTACCAAGTTCATACGAATTTTAACGACGCGTCAGAGAATTTACACATCAATGTAAGTAAACAGATAAAAATGCTCAAACTGGCATCGAATTGACTCGGTACTGGTAGGTAGCAACACACATAATATTCGACGACACGGAACACACACAAATGAGCATTCCCTTTCCAAACAGAATGAAAGAAGTTATGGCAATGTTAGCTTTACTATCAGAAAATTAAAAATAATCCTTATATCTAATAACATAAAGTGTGGTATTCAATATAAGGATGTCTTATTTAGTAGATTAGAAGTTCCAAATTGAAAATTAAATTGACGTTTCACACAAAGCCATTTTAATTTGTTCGAAAGACGAATCTGTTACAACAGAATTGTAATCGTATTATTAATTGGTAAGAAAATTGTATAACGTCTGATTAAAACCCAGTAAAATAAAATAACTCTTCTGCCAGTAATTTCACACGTACAATATTTATGTTAAATTTAAAAGTACCCTTGTTCTATGTGTACTTTTAAAATAAAAGTAAAAAGTTATTTATTGTTAATATCTATTTTACATATATTTAATAAACCACAGAAGAAATTTACATGTTTACAGAAAGCAATAACTGGGCTAATAAATTAATTACTCTATAGCATAAATACTATGAAGTACATGTAGAATAAAATTACATATTTTTTTGTCACTTTAGATTATTTAAAAGCATTATCTTTTCATTTTTTCCATTGTACTTAATATATCTTCCTAGATATCTTCGTTATTTTCGTTTCCTGTTTTTGCAAAATATAATTTGCTATTAGTTTTTGATTCTCGAATGGAGACGATGTTAAAATCTAACTTCTTGTATGAACTTCAGATAGATAAAAAAAAAGATCAGGTAAAATCGATAATACTTAGAATGTACATTTATTACACGAAGTTAATAGTATAAAAACTTATAATAAGATATCTTAGTAAAATGATTAATCTGCCGACAAATACTATAGGTGTGTTCCGGTAGTTCCTTCACTAGGCTTAACGTGTGTGTCCGTCCGCCTTCTTGAGCCACTTCATCACTTAAAATCAGGCGAAATTAAAGCCTTAACACTAAAACGTATTAACTTTAAAAAATGCATCAGTACCTTGGAACATTCAGGTGAAACGAAATTCCTGTTATTTACGAAAATCCTATAAACGTGTTTTATTATTATTTAACAAATACAAATAAATGAATTATTATCGTCTGAGAGCAATTAAATGAAACTCAGTTATAACTAATGAATTAGAGGAATGGTAGGAAATTTCTTATTTAATATATTTTTCTAGTTGTGAAAGTAAACATTTATTGTATATATAAGCTGTCTTAAACCAACAAGTGCGTACTGGGCCAAACAGCCAATAACTTACGCGCTATGGATAAACGTCTACACCATAGAAATATAGTGCAATATAGAACAGATTAAAAAAGGGCGTGACGCAAAAGTCATACATTTTGATTATTTTAGCTTCCATCCGTACCGTATGATAAGGAACTTCGTTGCAAAAAGTAACAGTAAATTTATATGTCTGGTAGTTCGTGTGCGACATGGAGTGTGGACGTAGAAACACAACTTGTGAAAGCGATATTCAAATCAAGTGCGCGCCTCGCTCCAGTGCCAATGTATCGAGGAAATGAAATTACTACTTGCGAACAATGTAACTGGGTATTAACATGAATTAACCCATTGAACGTGTACTGTTGCCTACATGTATTTATTAAAGAAACTTTGGTGCCCTCGACTTCTTTCGAATTTTTCCCGTCAACTGCGTGTGGTTGTAAAATCCGTTATTAGTGGGTGTTTACGTCGTGAATGGAATATCCGTACTGAATTTCAACTCTATAAGTATGATGATATTGGAGATATCGTGATAAGTCAGTGAGTGGTAAATCGCGTATAATATATGGATTGTACTGAATAATCTAGTTAAAATGAAAGCCTGAAATTATCATAAATAAACAAATGTTACAAATGTAAAATATTAAGTACTAGCTTTTACTAGCGTCTTCGCTTGCGTTAATATTGATTTTGTCAAACAAATCGAGTGACGCAATAAAAAGTTTCGTACAAAGTTTGTCACTCTCTTTACTCCACTTCCAATAAGTTTTTCGCGAGAAAAATTAGCCTATCTCCGTCTCCAGGGACCCAACTATCTATATACCAAAATTCATCAAAATTGATTTAGCGATTTTGGCTTGAAAGCGTATTAAACAAACAAAACTCACTTTTTCATTTATAATATTGTTAAGATGAAAATTGATGTATATTTATTATTAGCGCAATTTGCAAAGGTTTTGAATAATTTAATTGTTAAAAACGATTTTTTACACATGAATTAATTTCATATATCAAGGTCAATGACATGTTTGATTCTAAGTGACTTACACGTCAATGATATTTATTTTGAACTATTATTATTTCCTTTGTGCTATTTACTGTCATACCTTAAGCTTTAGAACAAAAAACAATTGTTTTTTAACAAATGTTAAAATTGAGGTTATTGTACAAAGTATAAAATAACATACCATACTTTTTCAGCCTTTAAAGTACCATTAAATAAGCATGGTAAATACGATTATTTTTTCCATTAAAATGTATATATATTTTCACGGTGATAAGGTTTTTTCTAATGTCCGCTATCAAGTCGAAAATCTGCCGCAAAATACATTTTGGTTTGTTCTAGCAGTTGCACTTGAGAGCTAGTCCTCTTAACCTTTCCAACATCGTCACTTAACATAAGGTGAGATTGTGCCCATAACGCTAAATCTTAACTATAAAAATCTCGGACACTAAGTCGCATTTTATTATATAATTACTTAATTTTTGTTAAATCTACTAATACGTTTTTAGAAATGCGTAGTTATTAATTCAATAATATTTTATAGACTTACGTATATGAACTACGGAACGTACTACGTATATAAACAGTAAAGAGAACAAAGCGTTAAAGGCCTTTAATAATAAGGCTTACGTATTTAGAGGCCTTAAAAGCTCCGTCGTGCCATAACTGACCGTGTACCAAGGTCGCTCTAAGATGGTTGCGTCTGTAGAACACAGTTACGAATTCGGTTCTTTGTTCGATTCCAGGTAAAGTTTCCGGCGAGTCCTCAAATAATAATACATTTCAACGCAACTTCTTGTTGATTAAAATTTCTTCATACATTTATAATGACCCATTGCACAGTATAATAAAAATGTATCCAGTTTTGAAACGGTTCTTACGTGAAAAAGTATATAAAAAAAGTCATATAAGTGTCATCAGACATATAAGTAACAAAATATTTTGTTTGAACGCGCTATTCTTAGAAACTACCAGTCGGGTTAAAAAAAAAATTTTTATTAGATAGAGCAATCATCGGTAAAGGCTTTGAGCTGTTCAACATCACGTTACCACCAATAGGAACAAAGCTGTATTGAAAAAAGTTACAAAAACGGAAAAAAATATTACATAATTTTTAGTTTCCCGCGAACGAAGTCGCAGGTGCAGCTAGTTATATAACAAAATGAAATATTAAATGTAATTACAATTACAAATGCTTTTGTAATATTCATGTATATCTATTAAAATATTATATAAACCGGATTCTTACAAGCATTGTAGTATAGATGGCGCTGCTTTGGTATTTAATTCAGTATGATCTCTAATTATAAAGTATTTCCATTCTTCCCGCTATACATTGATTTAAAAAATTAGCACAAATATTGTTAATGCTCTTAAGACGTCCGATAAAGGTTTTATATTCAATGTATTTCAATGTCATTAAAGTACATAAACAATAATATGTAAAAAAATCTTATTTTATAAAAACAACTTATTGTGAAATTGCTTAAGAAAATATTCATTTAAAAGGTACACCAAGTTTTCGATAGAAATTAATATAGTTGTTCTGATATTTTGATTTTTATCGGTATTTAGTTGATAGTAAAGAACACCCGGAAATTTGATAAATCCCCTTTTACTACTACTGTATGTGGGAAAAATGTTAAACTATGAAATTATTTACTAATAGATAACGGGCTAGCAAACGACTAAGCTCGTGCCTTCTCTCCGGAAGAAACCTTAGCCCAGCATTGGATTGTTAACAGGGAGGGCTTGTCATTATTATAATCATTCACGGTTCGGATGAAATTGTGTATTAAGATATTATCTGGTAACTTTATTATCCCATTAACTAAGGATACGTTAATAAGTACCTTTTTTATAAACGTGGAGTTAAAATTTGTTTACAGACTTCTTCGCAATGGGTAAACGTATTTAGCTAAACTCAGGCTAAGCCGAGACGGGCGTATGGTAAACTCATCTGGTGATAAGAACCCGACACTACTTACTAGACCCGGGACAGCGACCACACTTCTTATAATCAAGGTAAATACCTACCATGTATGTATCTGTCATTATAAACTTTGGTAAATTAGAATGTATGATTTCTACACAATTTTGAATGAATTTACCCCTCCTTTAATCATTCTTACCTTTATTCTCTTCTTATCCGTAATCATTTGAATTTGAGTGATGAGTTAATTAAATTAATAGCGAGTCAATAACCTTAACAGTAATTATGTGACTATTTATAGGGTAATGAATAAATAATGTATCGTTTATCGTACCAATAATATCGTACGATATAATCAAAAAATAACGTACTAACTTACAATGTTTGTCGTACGTGGTATTATTTGAGCTCAATGATCACTGAATGATGTGTGGTAGTATGCTATATAATAGTAGAAAGACGGTGTTATACTGACAGCGATACAAGATCTGATATCACTACATATCATGAAACGAAGTGCACCGCCGCGTCTGTTAGTTGGTCTGTTCGCGTTAATCTTGAAAACTATTGAACAGTTTTTCATGCGGTTTTCACTAATAGACAGAGTAATTCGTAGGAAAGGTTTGGGTGTATAATTTGGTAAGGTTTTGTGTAAACTGGCAGAAATGTGATGATGATTGTTGAAGAAATTGGAAAATTTTATACCGACTTGAAGTTTCACTGGCGTCTGCAGCGTAAACCAGTAGAGTTGTATTAAAAGAATGTCTCAAGGAATTATTCCTTTTAAAAAAGACTATTAAGTATAGCAACGTTATATATCTATTTTCAATGATTTATTCAATTCTCCATGGGAAAGCTGGGCGAGTATAAACCACAAAGGCTGAGTAGTTCTATGAGATATTACAGAGTGTCATAGAAGACGAATATGATATTGATAATATATTTACAATACGTTAGCAGTAGACTTAAATGGTATATGTACTAACACTTCTTTTTCTGGTAGTTCGGCAAAGTAACGGCACTTTGCCTGATATAGTGAAAGCTCAGGCTCATTGCAGGAATTCGACCTTACGTCTACTGACGCGGTGTCCGTACATACTACCAACTGAGCCATCATCGCTACTAGTTCTGAAACACGATAAACTACAAGACAGTCATTGTGACTGGTTTATCACCAGGTGTATGGTGGTAGTAATCAAACACTCCACCTTAGCATTCCAGAAGGAGACACGTCGAACCTACCACTGTGGCGGAAATTATACTTATTGTTAGTATAAGACTAGCCAGTCATAATTAACATGACGTACCACTCAGTAAAAAAACCTTATATACAAATAGCATAAATGTATTTACAATGTATATAATACTGTGCTCATTTTCTCGGAAATGCGGAAAGCAAAGATGAGGGTTTGTCGTTAGGAAAGCTAAATTGTTGACCCGCAATGAAGGAAAATAGGCGGCGAAGTAGATACACTCGTTACATATTCACGAGTGGTTACATTTTTATTCAATTATTCTTCATAATTTGACCTTATTCATACCCTTATTCTTTATTTTACTATATACTATGTATTAAATTTCATTGTATACATACGTTTTGTAATGTGAAGTGTGTCTAAGCCAGTCTTTATTTAAAGACTATATTTCTTAAATCTTCCTAAGTAAGGAATTATATTTTTCCCTATTTAAAAACTTATATTTATTATTAAGTAGTTTCTAACTTGCTGCTTCGCCCGCGATCATTCTGATTTTGTTAGACAAATTAAATGACGCAATAAAAAGTTTCATACAAAGTTTATCCCTCTCTTTACCCTAGATCCAATAAGTTTTTTGCGAGAGATAGTAACCTATCACCGTCTCCAGGTTCCCATGTATTTATATACCAAAACAAACAAACCCACTTTCGCATTTATAGTATTAGTGTGATGATAGCTGTGCCTGCATCTTCGTTCCTCTGGAACTAAAATTACTTAATTTCGCGCCGTCATTCAAATTACAATTAACTATTGATAGAGTAGAGAGATTTTAACGGAAACAAGACAAAATACTACTCGATGCTTTATGATTTCCTTGGTGACGTTTTATCATAAACGTTGTACTTTAGTAGTGATGTGTGCACAAATAAACAGACTTTTCTAAAAATTATGTAAATGTATTTTTTACTTACTAGCTTTTACCCGCGGCTCCGCTCGCGTTAATATTGATTTTGAAAACCAATTTTCTACTTTTTGTATTAGTTTTTGAAAAGAAAAAGTAGCATATCACCGTCTCCAGGGCTCTGTCTTTCTCTGTATCAAAATTCGTCATAATCGATTCAGTAATTTAGGCGTGAAAGCGTAACGAACAAGCAAACTCGCTTTCGCATTGATAGTAAGGATTCTTAATCACTTGCAATATTTTGTTTCACATGAGTCTAAAAAGTACAGACAGAATATATTTACTTTCTTATTATATGTGTAGATTTCATTACTAAAAAAACGGTTTGTGCTTAAGTTCACACGACATGATTGAAAACTTCATCAAGGCTAGTTTAATAATACGAAATACAACTAAAACGTATAAAATATTTTTAAAACGTATAAAACGTATTGGCACGGCTAATACTGATAACTGATGCGTCACGCTCTCGCATGTAACGCTAGCCAAGTTAGTATAGCACAGACGCGTTGATTATGTTTCTCTCACGCTCCCTTCTTCGACTCGAGCCAGTGTTAGAAGAACCGTGAAAAAATATTATTGTATCAGGGCTATTAAATTATCGTACTTTGTAATTTGTTAAAATATTACGTAAACATTGATTGGTGTATACTAACCAATCATATTAATGTATGTCTAAAAATATAATTGTTATTGGCTGACGGTGTGCACTAGGGATGTAGGTGGGTATACCGGACCCGGAGTCGGAACCGGAGGTTTATAGTTTGCTTTATCGTTGTCGAAGTCGTAGCGGAGTGGGATGCGAAACGGGGGTAAAATGATACTAGGAACTGTAACAAGCGACGAAATTTGGCATCTTCCATAAAACTCCAAGCAAGGCCCTGTAGAGCAATCCTTGGAAAAATCAATTGTGCATATTTAGTCTAACCGCAGTTACTTGTTGTGTTGCGGTCTCCGTTATAATCTCCGATTCATAAGTACTGAAGCCGAAGACGGAGTCGGAGGTGTAAAATCAATCCGAAGTTCCGACCTTTCGGAATTGGAGTCGAAGCTCCGTAGCATCTCTAGTGTACACAAGAAGATTGTACGCTTAAGATTCAAGATTGAATAGATCATAAAAATTAGGATAAAATATTCATGTACAATATTCATTGTACATCTGTCAACATGGACTCGTGGTGACTTTACTCGAACAACCGTTACATAGCCTAGCTTGATGGTTTAGTTTCATTCAATACCTACAAAATAAATGCTAAGCACGACTACAGAAGTTTCCACTTAAAAAATAAAATACATTGTCACTATATATTAAACGTAATGATCGACAATATACATTACGTAATTAAAAATCTTTTTAAAACAGACAAGATCAATTTCACAATAATGAAACATTTTTCTGTAATTTTCCAAGCGCACCTCGTTATTGTATACTGTATATTATTTCTATAGAGGTAAAGTCCAATATTCAATGGTACATTGCAAAGGCCGTTGCCATAAACACATGTTGGCAGCGATAACCAAATATACTGAGCTCCCTCTTCCCTCTCTTTATTTGGTATGACCATTAAAAGAGGTGATATTGTATGGTAATGCGGAGACCATTCTCGCTGGCCGATGTTATAGGAGCGAAGGGGCGCAGAAACGGAATCAATGAACTCTGTACGCGTCGACCGACAAAGGACGCTTCGTTTCGGTCAGGTAATTAACCTAATATGAATCCCAGTTCTTTCTATAAACTAAGAGTAATTTACAGGTTTATTGAACATGAGAGTATCAGTTTGCTTATTATAATTAAAAAAAAGGGATTTCAATAAAATGTTTTAATGAATATCATCATACATGAGTATTATATCACAAAAACTTTATGGCTAGGCGCTTCTAATTTAAATATTTCGTAAATTAGGTATTTATAATTTAATATATTTTGACGGGGACGATAGATGTGGGTTTGAATTCTAAAACCTACAATTGTAAACCTCCGACAAAGAGCTTTTTGTATAGGAAAATGTTTTATGGAACGGAAGGTCATCTAATCTCAAATAAAAATCTTACGGTACACTTCTTACGTATTTCAGCAGATACATGTCACATCGTCACTTACTATTAGTCTTAACCTCATCCAGTCTTAGTATATAATTAGGTTAAAAAAACAGCTGGTATAATACAAAATATTCTCACTGCATATGATGGATATGATTATATTAACTCTCGTCTTTGGATATTTAATAGTTCCACAGTTCAATTCCGCACTATATTATCATAAAATACGTATTTATAAACACTGATAATATTAATCTATATTAATACTAATAAAAAGTGGAAAACTTTGTTTATTTTGTTTGTTTTAATGCGCTAATCTTAGCAACTGCCTATAGGATTTCAAAAAATATTTTTGTTTTTATAGAGAGATTATTGAGGAAGGCTTTCGAGTATTTAACATCACGCTACTACCAATAGGAGCAAAGCTGTATTGAAAAAGTTTACAAAAACGGGCAAAAAATATAAAAAAAAGTTTCACACGAACGAAGTCGCAGGCATAGCTAGTTAATAAATATAAAGTATATAAGACACTATAGAGTGTCTATCAAATATATTTAGCACTAGCATTTTACTTATTAAAAAAATGTGTTATTCATTTGACGCAATAATTTTTGGTATTATGTATTATTTAATATTATAGGATAATAAACACTTTATTAATTAACATATAAATAAATGACTAAATAAATGAATATAAAATTTTTCTAAGTATGCTCTGATTTTATAACGTTGTTTGGATGTAGTTTAAGATGTTTCTAGATGTATAAGTTCGATATTTATGACACTAGATGGTGCTCTTATGATTGACAATTTTTATTCTGTTCCATATATTATTGTTTTCCGTTGTTGTAATCACGTTGACCGCAAATTATATCATGTCAAATTTATGTCCATTAATAATTATTATTATGTATATCCCCTTGAACATATAGTTTTAGGTGAATACTATATTAGCGCGCCGGATGTAACAATATTTAAAAAGTAATCAATTCACACTTTCTCTTGACATTCGACACTCGACAACAACCTTACATGATTGTACTTCACGACCATTTACCATTCGATAGGCAGGCAGGGATGTTGGAATGAGCTTAAAGAATATTTCACGCTTTCACTTTCGCCACACATAGTCTATTCAGAGCAGTTTATGGATATTTCGATTAAAAAATCGGGTATTGTTATAATCTATGCTGTAAGATGTCAAAGTATTTAATAAACTTTTAGTTTGGACTATACATTTGAAATAATTTTTAGATGTTCATTTGTCTTATTATATCTATCAAATATTTGTGTTTTGAAATAATTAGGATTTTGTGAAGATTTATTAGGAAACTATTTAATTTTAGATTATTGTTGATCCGGCCCGCGTCTCATTCAGTTTCAAGATTACATCGAAATTATCTGAAATATTTATATAGGACACAATTAAGTTTGTATTTTTTTTATTCGGGAATGCGATAGTTTTGTTTACGGTGACAATGTTTCATAACACCTTTGACGATTGGTACGATTTTTAATCTTTAAATTGTTTGTTAATCAGGTGAAAACTATGCTGTTTTTTTTTAACAAAAACTATTTGTTAGCTCTTAGAAAGTTTGACGCTTTGTTTTTATTCTATGTTCGACGTCATATCTATTGATGTAACTTCTGATCGCGTTTTCACAGAACAATAATCGCTTATTAGTTATAAAGGAACTTTGTTTATTTGGTTGCAGTAAAGGGTATTTGGTTGTGGTAAATGGGGTCTATTTGGTTATAATTCTTTATTAATGTTTATTTAGTAGACATTATATGTTATTTTGGTAGGTATTTAAAAGAAACCGTTAATAGTATGGTAATAATAATATTACCGGATATAGGTTAATAATTATCGGACTATATAAATTTAAATAAATTAGACATTTTTGACATTTTAGACTCTGAGCCTTATTTTCAATCACCAGTTTTTTATGATTTTTAAACTTGAATTAGTGTTTTTTTTCTATGTTTAACATTGTAAATTTAATTTTTAGGTATTACATCCATGTTTATTTCACTGCAAATACGTACTTTGATTGATGATTTACATATATAAGAATATTAATTATTTCTAGTTATACAAATTTCGTGTCACGTTGTTTGTCGGCTATGAACTCCTAAACTACTGAACCGATATTAATCAAATTTAGCACCGCCGTGTATAGTTTAATCAACTTGTGAGATAGGATACTTTTTATCTCTATACGTGATGATGATAACCTGTAGTCGATGTAATTGAGTACTCGAAAAGGCAGAACAAGGTCTGCCAGGTCAGCTAGTTAAATTATATTTTGGATGCAATTTTGTATGAGTTATTCTTAAGATATTACCATTAAATGTAGCACTTATTTTGCTTTTGTAAAATTTAAATGTCTAATGGTAGCAAGCCCATGGTAAAACTGAGGTTCGATCATTGTCCACGGATAACTTTATTGTGTTTAGTTTAGCGTAATACTTTTTACTGTTTATTAGGTATTAATGATGTCTTATATTTAATCTATAGTAAGTATAATACAATTTTTGGTACCCTGGATTTAATTAGTCGTGTATGGAATTGTGTCACAAAAATAAGAAAATAAAGACAAAAATGATAATTTTTTTATATTTAAAGTTTAGCGTTATGGCCATAATCTCACCTGATCTTAAATGACGATACAGCCCTAGTTGGTAGACACGTTAAACCTGTGGAGGAACTGGCTGTCAAGTGCAGCTGCCGGAACACACCTATTGGTATTTAGCGGCAGGTTGCTAACTTGAGGGTGGTAACTAGCCAGGCGGGCGTTAGAAAAAGCCTTACCATCATGCTATGGTTTCCTCACGATGTTTTCCTTCACCGAAAGCTCAAGCTCATTGCAGGTGCTTGGATTCAAATTCACGTCCCTGGACACGAAGACGTACACACTACCACTGAGCTATCATCGCTTCGAAACCGGATCAACCGTTAAGGAATTTCACTACGGTTTCTAAAAATTTAATTATTTCTGTTTCTCGTTTGTAACTAATGATGTAGGTATTTGATATCACACTAGATGTAATATATGGATAAATCCGCGAATCAAATCATTCGTGTCACATGAGACGTTAGAGGTCATTACAAAGCCGATATTCATAAGAAACACGACAGTGTTATTCAAAACATTTAATGTATTTACACAAACATTAACATATTCGTAGATAGATCTTTATATCTAAACGTTTTACGTCAGGTTGTTTGTCCGCGATGAACTTCTAAACTACTTAACCGATTTTAATTAAATTTTGCACACTGTGTACAGTTAGATCTAACTTGAGAGATAGAATACTGTTTTCTCGATAAGTGATCATAACGCGTTAGATGACGCTGTAGTGGATGTGATTGAGACTACTCGAAAAGACGGAACAAGGTCTTTCCAGTCAGCTAGTACTTGTATAACTTTTCCTTTTTGTAAATATCTCTTATTATTTTAATAATAAAGTGATAAAATAGATTTTTTTATTGTACTTATTAATTTTTTTTATGTTAGTCGCTATGTTATAGTCTGGGAGGTAGCGTCAAATTTACACGGACCGTATCAACATAACTTATTTCAATTATATATGATAGTTTTTACTCGAAAAAATGAAAATTAGATCAAGTTAGTTAGTGGCTGACCCAACTCCATGGTGTTTGAATGTGGAAGATCAGAAAACTCTTAAGATAAACTTGTTTTTCTAATCATTTCAAAAACTTCGTAGATTATATATTTATATTATATCTATCATGAAAAAATGTGTCAGCTGCACGGAGTAAGTGGAAAACTTTGTTAGTTATCATGTTAAAATATATGAAGAATGGGAAAAAATCGGGTGATTTTAGCAAAGCTGATTTTTTATATAATAGTTTACGACCTAAGTATTGTATTTATAAGTGTCAGCTGGTATTAAATGTGGCAAAACCTGTTAGCTACCGTTTGAAAGCGCAGCGCAGCGTTCAGGCGCGCGGTACAATGCGTAATGCAACATCGCTGCTTACACAATTTTTCCACTCTTTCTTGGCAGCTAACACATCATTTTGTATTCTTTCCTAAATTACTAAAATAATGTGATTTAAATTGTATGAACGAGTATAACGCCACTAAACATTATATTGTAAGCAATTGACCTCAACGACGACACAACTACCCTCATCACTGCTTATAGTCACTGCCTATAAAAGGGCAGCTAGACCGCCGATG
This sequence comes from Actias luna, assembly GCA_039707435.1. NCBI lineage: Eukaryota > Metazoa > Arthropoda > Insecta > Lepidoptera > Saturniidae > Actias > Actias luna. Next base: position 5,102,651 of record JAZHAC010000002.1, on the reverse strand, counting down.
CATTCACGGGAGTTCGGTTCGATCAGCCACAGCGAACGGACGTGTCCGTGAGCTCTGCCGATTGTTCTAAACTATTCGACCGCTGCGCCTTACCGCGCCGCTATTGTTCTCGGTTTCTTTTGTTCTCGCACCTGCAACAAACCGGCTATTGTTGCTTGTTCGCGATACAGTGTCTTTGTTCTCTAACCATATTGTTTGGTCATCGTGGTATTTAAATTGAGAGATATCTCTGTGTTTTTGTGCCGTGATTCCAAATATTGCTTTGTTATCGTGATTAAGTGCAGTGAAATTAGTGTCACCGCCTGTAAGTACGCCGGTCACCGGCTTCCAGATAAGGTAAAATTTAATTAATCCTTTTTAAGGGCCAAGGCCCAGTACTTTTTGGAATATTGTTCTTCCCTTTACTATTTTTTTCGATTTTACACGCTATTCCTTCGTGTACATACAAGTTAGATTGCCTAACGCAGGATAGTTTCTCTATTTCCTCTTAGCCGCGCCCCCTTGCCCTTCAGGCAGGGAGGTTTTTTCTGAAATAAAACCAACATTCTTCTTGGTTTTGAAAGATAATCCATCTCGTCAAGATGGAGGATCTCTTAAAATATTTAGAAAAAGAACGCCCAGAGATACTGAAGGGGTATCTTGCTTCCAAAACTGCGCCCGCGCAGCGCGTCCGCGCCCCACCCACCGGCGCCAACGCGCCGGCACGCCGCCCGCCGTCCCCACCTGCTGCCACGACCTTACCCATCCGTACCCCCGTCACCAAGGCGACCGCCCCGGCGCGTCGTCCGGCGTCGCCGCCCCTACCGCCGCGTCGCCCGAATTCACCGCCGCTGCCGCCGCGATCGCGTTCTCGCTCCCGTTCACCGGTCATCCGGCACGCGGTAGCGCCCGCTCCCCCCGCCGGCACCTCGTCGCGACCTCCGTCGCCCTCAGCGACCACCGCCACAACATTAAAGCCTCGTCCGTTCGAGGAAATAATATCATATGCACCTAAGCCTATACCTACGGCGAATTCATTCTCGCCACTTTCTCCTGACCCGACTCCAGATGTCGACGACGAAATGGACTCGGAAATAACTAATCCCGAAACGGAATTCATAACCGTTTCAAGGGCCAAGCCCAAACAAAAACGGGTGCTATCACCCGAGACCACAGCCCCGGCCGCCGCAAAAACCATGCGAGCCGGAAACAACCGCGTCCCTAGACCGCGCGCGCCTCATTCTGCGCAAGCAGCAGCAGAGCCCACCGAAAGGGCGGTGCGCCCACCGCCCCCAGTCACAATAGCAGACAAGTCAGCGTGGCTTAATATTTCCACGCGACTTAATTCCTTAAAGATTAATTACACACACGCCCGGAGCACCCCATCCGGCATACAAATTAAAGTCCCCACAATCGCGGACTATAAAAATCTAACCTCATACCTCCGCGAAGGTAAAATCAATTTTTTTACATATACACCCGAAGAAGAGCGCCTTCTGCGCGTAGTAATCAGGCGCGTTCCGAAGGAGCTCCCAACGGAAAATATATTAGCCTCCCTTAAGGAGCAGAATCTACCAGTCCACGAGGTACACCGCATGTACCACGCAATCACCAAGGACATTTATGATCTCGTCCTTGTCACCCTGGACCGTTCCAAGGAGGGCAAGGAGATTTTTAATATCCAATCTGTGTGCGGGCTCTCTGGCATTTCAGTAGAGATACCCCACAAAAAGCATGCTCCTACGCAGTGTCATAACTGCCAGTCGTACGGACACTCGGCCAGGAATTGCTACATGAAGCCGAGATGCGTCAAGTGCCTGGGAGATCACTCCACTAAGGAGTGTCTTCGCATGCCGGAGACCATCGAACCACCCAGCTGCGTCCTGTGCGGTAAGGCCGGACACCCCGCGAACTATCGCGGGTGTGAACGCGCCCCACGGACAAGGCGCACGCGCACACATGTCCCGCGCCACGCGCCTTCAGCGCGTGTCGTGGCACCAGGCCCCGCCCCACTGCCACTTACGTCGGACCAGGCTTTCCCGAGCCTGCCAGGATCCACGCGCGTCGCTCCCGCGCAGCCAACCACTAAAGCCCCACCCACGGCATGGGCCCCCAAGCCCAAGCCACAAGCCCCGAAGGCGCCTTCAACCTCAAACGATTTTCAAGGCCTGACCTGGATAGCAAGCCTTCTACAAAGCTTCGACGTCGATGACATCATCGCCTTCGATCTTATGATCAGCTCTGCCGACGGAATCGACCGCCTAAAGGCCGTAGCCGCCTACCCGGACCTAGCTCGCGCCGTGCAAAAGCTCGTCCGAGCTTCTCCGTAATCAGCATCCGCCGTCTCTTCAAACCGTTCGTGTCCGCGTACACGCCCGCGTAACCGCAGATCTCGCCGCCGAGACCTAACGGTTATTTTCACTCCCGCACACTCGCCGCGGCCTCTCCCTGCAGTCGCTCGAGCCTAGGTCCGATCCTCCGGAAAGGAGCCCTCGAGCGACTCTGCTCGCGCGATACAGTGACACTCTACAACACTGAGAGTACAACATCACACTGCATACCATCCGTGCACACCCACACGCTAAGTACACGGTTCTGTAAGGGACCAAAAACCTGTGGCCCTGCCAGTTGTTTGGCACTTTTTTTTTTTGTTCTTTTTTGGTTTGATCTTTTGTTCGCTATTGTTGTTAACCTTTCACTGCTCAATTAATTAATTTCTAAGTATTTCAGATATACAAGCACCAGAATACTAGTTAGACCACGGTAGTCCACGGTCGTTTTGATGCGAAGACTACGTCCTTCCAACACCGACAAACTCAATCCAAAACAGTACAGTACAATCCACTCCACCGACTTCCTTGCCTCTCTTAACAATTAGTATATTTAACATTTCACAAATTAGTAATTTATCTAAAGGTCTACTCCAGTAGGCCAGCTCTTATTATTTTATAATATATTTTCCCTTCCGGCAGCAGTCCATGCCAAGAGCCAGCCACAACGGCACCCTTGTGCCCGCTGCCTCGGGGCTGAGTGCCCTCAGCATTCGCCCCAAAAAGTCCTGCCAAGCTGTAAAAGCCCCTCCGGCTAACAGCGTATGTCCAGTCGAAAAAAAAAAAAAAAAAAAAAACCGATGCATTCACTTAGTTCCGAGCGTTCGTCGCGTGCACATCAGTTGCGTTAGCGTTAGGCCGTAGCATAGTGGTTTCTTTTTATTAAGAATTTCTGCTTCTGATTGATAAAATCAGACGTGGGATAAGTAACTTCTAGCCCACAGAACAGAGTAGTTTTAGTAAATATGACTGGCGGATCCAGTCGTAGATCGCGACGTCGTTCTAGTAATAATAGGTCTCGGTATCTGTCACGTAGCCTAGCCGATCGAGTGTTTCAACGCGGAATTGTCGGTTTTGGCGTCGTTCCTGTGACACTACACACCGGAACCCCAGACGTATTCCGGGCGGGGTCAGGGTCAGGTGAGGCCGAGCCCACATAAAGTCGAGGCCTTTGTAAATTCACCGGTTACTGAGTACGTTCGGCAGAGTTGTGAAGGTTCTACCAAATGAACAATATGAACTTAAAAAAAAAACTACACAAGCAGCGGCGCAGTATATGGTGCCTTGGCGTGGTGAGTGGTGCCCTGAGTTATGTGCAGCCTTTTTTGAGGGTATGTAAAAGCTTTTGTTATCGGAACTACAGGCTTATCTAGCCTTGGCGTTCAATTATCCGAACTTCGGGCATATTGCCCTGGCGTTCGTTGAACTACAGACCTAACATGGTCTTGGCGTTCATTATCTGAACTACAGGCATTAGGCCTTGGCGTTCATTATCCGAACTACAGGCGTAAGGCCTTGGCGTTCCATTATCTGAACTACAGGCTTTAAGCCTTGGCGTTCATTATCTGAACTACAGGCGTAAGGCCTTGGCGTTCAATTATCCGAACTTCGGGCATTTTGCCCTGGCGTTCGTTGAACTACAGACCTAACATGGTCTTGGCGTTCATTAGACTTCAGGCATATCTGCCTTGGCGTTTTACTTTCATACACAGCCTGGATAGTGACAACAACTGGAAGCTCAATAAAAGCTCTGAATCTACGGAGAAAAATGCCTGGGCATGATGAAAATACGGTTGCACACGAGCCACAGAATAGCGCACCACGCTCTGGGGCCGGTCACTCTGTGCCTTCCCTAAATGTGGACCAAGATCTTGGAGCTGCCGTTGTTGTCGGTCCAAGCAGTTTGATTCCAGGCTCAGGAATCACTGTTAGTGATTCACTGTCCACTGTCACTGGAGGCAGAGACTTGGTCAGTCAATGAAAACGGCACCAGACCAGGCTTCAGCCACGGAGCTTGTGTCGAGGGCGACACTTGGTCAGGAGAGGCCGTGTAAGCAATTGACCTCAACGACGACACAACTACCCTCATCACTGCTTATAGTCACTGCCTATAAAAGGGCAGCTAGACCGCCGATGCATTCACTTAGTTCCGAGCGTTCGTCGCGTGCACATCAGTTGTGTTGCGTTAGCGTTAGGCCGTAGCATAGTGGTTTCTTTTTATTAAGAATTTCTGCTTCTGATTGATAAAAATATCATAATATTACAAATAATAGATAACAGCATTATCCATAATTTGATCATTTATCTAATATGAAAATATTATTTCAAGTACAAATACTATGAACTCGAAATAATATTTAAATAGGCATTTGAATACCGGAGCGTTGGCTCAGTGTCGTGACTATTCTTCAAGTGAATACGATAATGACGAAGCTTTATTGTATTATTTGTTTAAAAATAACGCAGCCAAATGAAATATGTAATAAATGTGTAACATTACAAAAAATCCAAATATTTGCAAGAAATGATTCTAGCACTGTAATGATTGTACTTGATTGATTATTTTTCTTGCAAATAAAGGACTCAGAACATTTATTAGGAAGAAAATTGCAAGGGAATACATTTAATATCAGCGAATTAGAACAGAAATAGTTTTACTAATTAATTAAAAAACATTTAATCCATGGAAGCATTAGAAGAGTTTACTTGCAATGTTTGGCTGAATATGGCGCCTTTTCTGAGGATTTTTTTTATATCAATTACGATTCATGCTATAAATTTGAAGATATCAATAATGTAGTTGCAAAAACTGTAGCAGAAAATTTATGGTGTCCTTCACACGAAGGAGCCGATACCAAAACTGTGTACCACATTTGCTACTTATATTTTAAATCTCGTGTAACGATAAGATGTTCGGACACAAATATTTTAATAATAATGCTTGGAAATATGAGTGCTGTTCAAAGTAATCTATAATTTATTTTTAACTAGTAGAGAAAATAATCAATATACTCTAATTGTTCGCGAAACTGGATGAAACCCTTCCACAATTCCGCCGTTTATAGAAGAGACAAAAAGAAACCTCTACATATATTATGAAAATCTCCAAAACATATAGAAGCACTGATCAACATTTTAAATTTAACATCTGAATATTCGTAAGAAGAAATCTTTAAAGTTTCAGAGAAATTTACTTGCCGAATTTCATAAATAACGCAATTATGTAGTCATGCATTTTTTCTACGCCAACTTTGTATTAACCAACTGATTCTGGGTGATAAACAAGATGGTAAATAAACAAACAAATATCATTACATATGACGAAGTAACAGCTAATCGATAATATACTATTTATCTTCTTAATGATTGTAAGCAGCCAAGAAATAGTGGAAAATTGTGTTAGCTTCAATGTTGCATTACGCATTGTATCTAAAAATCTCTATCTAACGGTATCTAACAGGTTTTGCTACATTTTGATACCAGTTGACACTTATAAATACAATACTTAGGTCATAAACTATAATTATATAAATAAATAATGTAAAAAGTTTCAGCTTTGCTGAAAAAGTAAAAATAAAAAAAACAGTTTTTCTTAAGAGTTTTTCGATCTTCTACGCTTAAACACCAAAGAGTCGTGCCAATTATTTTCATTGTTCATTAAGTAAAAACTACTATTCGATACAGGTAATTTATGGTGAAATTACCTATGAAAATATGAGGCTACCTCGCGGACTATTAGTATGTATGGGTTACAACAAATTTTTCAAATTCCATTTGACAGTTTGAATTGAAATTTGGGATATTTATGTAACCTTTGATGATAAGGCAATAATATGATATTATTAAGCCCATCTAATAATGGATTGGTTTAGGATCACCATACATTAGGTATAATACTCTCTATAGTGGCATGCTTACGCGTTTCAAATTATAGGATAACAATTAGGTAAAATATTACCCTATGGCAATGATGGGTGATTTATAAAATCGTCCATTTATTTCTTACCATAAGTCATTTTTATATTTATAGTTTGAGAAATTGTGTTGTCTACAAACATTCATCACCTATTTCATACCTTTCAAATTTTACCTTCTCAACAAAAAGTACCATATGCCCCTTGCTAATATATTGTCTATCTCTTTGCTAAAATTCTTCAAAATCAAGGTACAGGTTCAGATATAGTTGCTTGGTAATAAATTTTGAACTTGATCGCTATCTATGCTATTATTACAAAAACTCTACCGCTTTGGTTTGTTTAGTAACTTAGGGCAAGTATAGTCCAGTCATTTTACCCTGAAATGTAGTCAGTAGAATCTATTATATTAGTAGGTTTACATTCACGTATTTAACCCGCGTTGTTACTCGGTAGGTTAGCTTTTTAACGTAGGATCCAGTTAGGATTAGTCAGGTTTGCGGTATGTATTCGCGTTACCGTCAACAGACCAAGCCGAGGCCCAGTGAAGCTGTGAAAGTCCTCCAAGCTAACAGCTCTTTGAACTAATCCCTTCTTCTTCATTGCACAACAGAACCACACGGCCGGGGCTTCACGGCCGGGGCTTCGGTGTCAGAGTTTCACGGTGACACCTATAACGTCGAGAACCAAAAAGATTGCCGACTCTTATTTCTGTTGGACCGTGAAGTGGAACAAGCCTTCCTATCAGCGTGTTCTCTTTTTCCTATGATATTGGATTTTTCAAAAGTGAAGTGGAGAGGTATCTAAGCAGGACTGAATGACAGCGTTGACTGGCAGTGAATTTTGATTCACTGTCAGTCGCCGTTGATTTGTATTGTGCTGTATTTAACCAGGATCCGCTTTAGGGGGGCAAGTTGGGCATTTGCCCGGGGCGCAAAAATTAAGGGACGTTGTGGCGTCCGTTATTTTGTAAAAAGGTATAATTTGTGTGATAAACTTTAGTAACAAAGAGAAAATATCACATATTAATCACTTCTTCGCAAAAAAATTATAATAGTTATGTAATATATTTACAGATTGACACTACATTAAAACTTCCAAGGAGCGGCAATTTCTTATAGTCCTGGGTGCCGTAATCTCTAGAGCGGCCGCTGACTTAACTGATGTTAATAATGTCACCTGATGGTGCAGTGAAGTTACTGTTCTGCGCAACATAAAAAAGCATATTTTCATTCGAAAAAGCAACTGGTATGCCTACTTTTAGCTGTAAATTAGTTGTCTTGACTCCAGGTTAAATCAAACTAAGCGTCGATAAAATATTCACACTGCCGACTACACTCGAGCTAGTCGCGATCGGAAAATTTGCTGGCTGTAGTTTACGCTCAATGAATAATAATGATGGAGACGGAAGTGGGTACTATGTCCTACAAGCTATCGAGGTGCATTGGTGAATTATGAAGTCACATTTATGCATACGTTTATTTAAGTAGTGAGTGGTTTGATAATTGTATCTATACATATAATAAAACTGTAATTTTAGCATATGTACTGCAAAAGAATGTATAATCACCAAACCTTAAAATTAGTATATATGCTTTACAACTTTTAAAATATATATAGCGCGATGCAAGCTATTACTTCAATAATTATTATGCAATACAATTAATGTATATCAATTAAAAATGATTTATTGATTTATATTTCTAATAATAAAAAAATATTTATTTTTATTATCAGAACAAGAAGCGTAAATAAACCGAAAAAAAACATTAAATATCACAGTTGTATTGGCAGCGTCTTTTGTAATAAATATATTGATAATAAATTCATATAATATATTAAATCAATCAAATATTCATATAATAAATATTATCAATATATTTGATAAATATATTAATAATAAATTGTCATTTTTTTTAAATAATGGAAATCATAAGTATATTAATCTGTCAAGATAACGAACAATACGTTTAGAAATCATTAAATGAAGTTAAAGAATGGTTAAAGATATTTGGAAACTAAATTATTTACATTAATACATATGGTATTCTGCACATTTGTTTATTATATGTAGTTTACTTGAACTATAGTATGTTGTTCTTATAAGGATTAAAACTGATACTCATATAGAAACAATTGTAGAGGTAATAATGTGCGGTCCCATTTTAAAATGGAGCTTAGAGCAATGTAAGAATAATTTAGTGGACACGCGACGCGATGCACGATGGTGCGCTAACATTGGAGTTTATCCCAACACACCTTTCGCACTGTACGCCACAGTATATGTTCATTATAATACCACCGGAGTCTCGTTCACGTGAAATTAGAAGATATTCTTTTATTCCCTCTGAACAGTTTTTTTCTAGATATATCTACTTATACATGAAGATTGTACAGTTAAGGTGTGAAAGCGTAACAAACAAACTACCAGGTCAAACGTCAGGTTTATACTATAAACCTATAAACTATAGAGCCCTTTTCAGTTTTGATAGGTCCTTCTACACTCAAAAGACGTTATTAGAGGAATATACCCGCAAGCAGGAAGCACCCGCATCGCCCCAGGAAGACGATAGATGACCGTGGGGTTTCCTGGCGGCTAGTGCCGGGCGAGTCCCACATATCCCCTTCGATTTCTCCGGCCGAGGGAGAATGCATAAATGCCAAAAAGGTATATGTAGGATTTATTAAATTCAAATTAACACTGAATTTATTTGACATTATGCAATACCCGTTCTAGAATTAAACAGTCGAGAAATTGGTCAAAGACGCCTAAATGTGAGGTCGCCTTTTTGGTTTTTTGATAATAATATTCGTGTCTTTAGTACTCAAGTAAGAGAAATTACTACTATTTTTACTGATTTTTTTATCATTTGTTCTAGTAATATAATAATAAAAAGTGTGTGTGTCTGCTCTGACGTACGACTGGAGCTCCTTAAGTACGAATGCCTTTGAAAAATAGAAAGACGTAACGTTTTTAAGTTAAGACTTGTATAAATTACACCCCTAATAAAATTTTCATACTTCACCTCATACTTCATCTATTTTCATAAGGAGTAAGTCTTGAAAGATTCAATTCTTGAAAAAGTTTACTCCAAAAAATAATAAAAAGAATATGTTTCCAAATATAGCAGTTCGACAAAATATCACGGTTACCACGATATTTGTCACGATTGTCTTATATAAAATGTATGAAAAAGTTACTTAATACTATTTTAATTCAATATTTTGAATAATATGATTTTTCCATTTATACTGATTTTTCATTCTACTTTCTTTTATGTTATGGAACTAAAATAATTCAACTATAATTAATATTGAAAACCAAATAATATAATATTCTTAAGGGCCGATAACTTTTCTATTTCACCAGGGTGCCTATTATAAGAGTTAGTGGTGCTTTACTCTAGAACGTAAACTGCTGTCGTAAACCAGCTGTCCATCTGTTTAATATGTTTTATTGGCGATATATGCCTATATATTAGCTTGTTAACATATTCCTTAATGATCACCTAATTTAATACTTGATTTGCATGCATCGCCTTTTCAGTTTTATACTTTTAGCATTTTTACACAAATATTATAAAGTGGAAAAGTGTGTTTGTATGTGTGTTCGATCGTGTTAATCTTAGGAACTATCATTTCGATTTTTAACATTCTTTTTGTATTTGATAGAACTATCGTTGTGGAAAGTTTTAGTTTTAATATCACGCTACCACCAATAGGAACAGGAAGGTATATAGTTATTGAGAAAAGGTACAAAAACGGACAAAATTTATTAAATAATTCCACGTAAACGAAGTCGTGAACATAGCTAGTAATTGTATATATCAAACGTCGTCTAGTGCTTTAGGTTTTTCGCGTAACCGTTTAGTTAAAAGGTAGTTTACCAGTTAACAACTGGAATCACGTTTGCGAGTGAGAGGCTACATTATTTGTATGTAACTGTTATAAGATATACAGCTATGATAAGAGGCCTTGGCTCTCAATATATGCACTTCCCTAGGTAGTGTGAATCTTAAATTTAAATAGTAGTAAAATATTTTCCAATGTGTAACTTCAATAAAAGGAATGAAAATAGCGATGATAGCTGTTGGTAATGTGTTTGGACTCCGCGTGAAGTAAAATATAGTGATGTAACCATGTAAATTTGGCGGTAGAACTTTTTCTAATGCCCGCCTATCTAACTACCACCCTCAAGTTGAAAATTTGTCACTCCATACCTGTAGGTGCGTTCCGGCAGTTGCACTTGAGAGTCAGTACCACCACAGGTTTAGCGTGCTCACCAACTTGGGTCGTATCATCAATTACGATCAGGTGAGATTATGGACATATCACTAAACCTTACCTATAACAAAAAAAATGCATTTGATATCCGCTTTATGATCATCATACTAATATTATAAATGCGAAAGTAAGTTTTATTTGTTTGTTTGTTAAGCTTTCACGCCTAAACATCTGAATCGATTGTGATGAATTTTAGTACAGATATAGATGGAACCCAGGAGACGGATATAGGCTTTTAATTTGCTCGCGTATTTTTATTGGAAGTGAAGTAAATAGAGAGGTACACTTGGCGTAAAAATTTAATTCGTCATTCGTAAAGTCGATATTAACGCGAGTGAAGCCGCACGTAAAATCTAGTATTAACATAGATATTGGCAAAATGTCAACTTGTAATTAGATGTAAGTTATTAAATTAGTGACCCCGATACTTGCATAGATACAATGTGTAAGATGAGTGGTCTGGTTTAAACGCTTTCATGTATTTTTTATGATTTTGTTCCAGTCATAGAAAAGCAACAGGCAACTAGTTTATGCACATTGTCATATTACAAAACGGATTTTGTTCCTGCTTGATTTTTGTTTATTAAGTTATCTTCCAAATTAAATAGTGTTCCTAACTGGAATCGCGTCTTAACTTATTCAATTTCAGTTAAATTTCAGAACACTGTAAAACATTGTCTCATGAGGAAAATTGTCAGTACAGAAAAGATCAGTACATGAATATTTACTAGTTGTAAAGTTCAATTTTTTTAAAGTAACTCTAATTACAGGAAACAACGAATGTTGGTTTTTAAGATTATTAATATAGTTACCAGGGTTCAATAGATATATCGAATACCATCTGAGTTACCCAAGCCAACCTCATCAGTACGCAGTGCACCCTCCCGAGTAATTGACGAGGTTCTAGCGATTGCTGTTTCCACCTTTAGTTTTGGTCAAAACGGTTAACCATGTAATCCTTGATTCATCACAGTTTGGTGGTAGAGTTATTGCTCAACTGGTTGGCGACCATCCTCGGGTTTAGACTGCCGCGAAATAAATGTTCAGTATAGTTCCGGCATAGTGAACGAGAACTAGCCCATTCCAAGGTCAGCAACATGACTGTGATACCTATGGTTTTGTGGCTGTCCATAGGAGATGGTAACCATTTACCGTCTGCCGTTTGCTGTCCATTAGAATAAAAAAAAGTTCATGGATATAATTGTATTTCCGGTATTTATTTCTAAATTTAATTCATTTAAGCATACTAATAGTTTTATTTTAGTCGTTGATATTGTGATGGTTAGTTGATGATTTTGCGATGGCAAATAATTAAAGTGTTCATTACATTCACATTAGTTTTCAAGTGGAAGACATTACAATACATACGTAAATGATGAATTGTCAATAAATAAAGAGTTTACCATTCTTATTAATCTATATTTTGTTATCAAAAATGTAAATGTAATCGGTTAAATTGCTTGGTAAAACTTAACATAAGTATTATCGTGAGTGAAGTGAATATTGAGTAAAGTACAAAAGAATATACGATAAAAAAACAAATATCCTTTTGATTTCATATCAGTACGTTGTATAAAAAGTACTTATAAATAATGAGGTTTGCGAAGACAGTGAGTCGCGCTCGAACAATTTGCAGCCAACGCTTAATGAATCGTAATATAGGAAACGGAAGCGTTTGCAATGCGACCTTCAGATTGAATTGATGCCGTACAAGAAATTAATAGTTAAAATATTTTAAATTAAATAACAGTTGCACTATTACATCTCATGTCGCACTTACGATTATCACTTATTGAATCGTCATTGAGTGACGGGACGGCAGCGAAACGTGGACTGTGACTCAAACAAACGGCCAACTACCTAAATTGCCCAAATGAGAATGCTGAGGCGGATGTATGGCGTATACCAGGCTCGATAAAATCCGCAACGATTACGTGCGATGAAGCCTTGGACTACGCGACATCGCCGATACCATGCAGGAGAGTTGGCTGCGATGGTATGTTTATGTTAAGAGAAAGCCATCTAACTATGTTGGCAATGTAGCAGTGTAATTTCCCTTCGCCGGTCGAAGATCCAGAGGAAGACCTAGAATGGGGTAGAAAAGTGTAGTGAAAAAAAAATATAAGAGAGTGCCAAGTTTCAGTAGACGATGTCGAGGATACAGCGAAATGAAGAAGAAAAAAAGGAAAGTTGACATCACCACCATATGGGATTTATTAGCATGGAAGAGAGAGACAGAGAAATCATCACTGAACAAAACGTTTGCTCGTATGATGTTTATTTCAGATTATTTGCTTGTAGGTGTTACCAAAACATCTATCTCATCTCGGAGTTTGGTGGATAATTTAGGAGGATTACGTGCGAAGAGCTCTTTGATCTCGGTATGTTTTCATTTACCAAGTAGTTAGTAGTATATGCTCGGTAATAAATTAATAGTGTAATGATATGTTCGCAAACCGGTACATATATTAGACAGCGTATTTTATGCAGACTGTAACTTAAATATAAATAACCTATTCGTCTAATGCACTATTTCTCAAAGTATGGGTCGCGACCCAATACAGGGTCGTAAGCGAATTTTAGGTGGGCTCTAAAAAAAAATACAATATGAACACCTATGATGATACAAAACTGAAGTTGATGCTATAATGACAAAAAATAGGAAGTAAATGCATCCTTCTCGTCTAATATAGCACTCGTATTTAAGTCTTCAAAATTTTCGATTGAAATTCAACGTTTTATTTTCTTGTTTGTACAGACCTATATTCATATGGTTTTCATTACGAAAACCGAAGGGTAGGTGGCGTATTTGAATGTTTTTGCTAGGTGACTCGCGGCCCAGTCATCTTTGAGAACAACTGGTCTAATATAATAACAATATCGATTATACAGTGATTTGCAAATATAAATTCTCAAAGTCACCCGTGTCTCTTATATTTTGACCCCGTTACTATCACCTTTATGAGTTAATGTAGTTACCTATTTAAAGGTCACCATACAAAAGGCAATAAACTTTTATAGTAAACACCTCTCTACCTACACTATTTGTTATTGTATATTTAATACTGTCTATTATTTCCCTTTGAGTCTATGAAAATCAGTGGCGGATTAACACTTTTGCCGCCGGTAACCTATTAAAATTCTATTGTCCCTATCTGCCTCTAAAATTAGATTTCACATAGGACTACGTAAATTGTAGAAAAAAAAAATTGGATGTAATACTTAGATTACTGATAAAAATGTAGTCGAAGAGATCGATTTGTACAAATGTGAAATTACCGAAAATAGATGTTTGTCTTGCATTGTGCAATACTGCGGTGTCGGTGTCGGTGTCATGTTAGGGAGGCGCAAAAGCACCTGAGACGTTTTTAATTATCGAAAGTAAACATCCCGGAATCTGTTACGGGACTTCATAAATGTAAATTGGAGGCGCGCATCCCGTTTAGCGGGGCTGCGCCCCTCGCCCCTCTGGCCTGCTCCCCACCCGCGCGCGCCCCGGTGACGCCAGGCGCACAGTTCAGTAGTTAACAGTGTCAAAATTCTTAAACTATGTCATGTACGCAACTGCTCGATGGTATTACCTTTGTTTTTAAACAGAAAAAACCGGAATAACATGGTAATATTTCCACAGTATCTCTTCCGAATTATATGTAGGTAGTTCCTTAAGCGTATATCCTCGTATTTTAGTTCCGCAGACTTTATGTTACGTAAGCAAAAAATCACCTTTGTTCTTATAGTATTGTTTGTTTTATGTATGAACTTTACTGGAGTGTAAAAAATGTGTACTTTGTTCAGAGTAAGGTGACGTTAAACTTATGGTAGTATGAGCAGTTGTAGAGATTAACGCGTTCAAACAAAGTAACAAAAACATCTTCAGCCATATAAATATACTTTATTGGATAACAGTATATAGAAAGTCTAGTAGGATATATGTTGCAACGTCTTGAATAAATTAAATGCAGATTTGTAATACTGAAGTTTTATTAACTGTGTATGAAGCGAGTAAACGGGGCCGGTCTGTCGACGGCACTAGGATTGCGGTGTACATGACTGCGATGCGATATACTTATCGATATCGCTCTTTTATATTAAGAAACTAGCTTTTGTAGGAGTTCTCTATTCATGTTACATGTAAATTACTTTTTTATTACGATCCTTTTCAGTTCTACTTCTTGGCAAAAGTCGTATTTTTCACACCTCTTTTAGTATCAAACTGCTGTACTTATTCTGACTAAACATCCTTTTAAAAATATCAGGGTCTCTAGGATATGCTAGTTAACATCGTTGAGTGTATTTTAACCATATAAAATCCAAATGTAATGAATTTTTGTGACTTCGATATAATTATAATTTTACAATACTTTATTTCACAAAGTAGTCTTTATATTTGGTTAAATCACATTATTTGTTTAAAGAAAGTATATAAAAAAGTTACATAATTACATAGAAAAGGTAAAACGCTTTAGTTATGTAAGAGTTTGCCGGTATCAAATAGGAGAACTGTATTAAATGTTTACTGATTTATATCAGAAAGGAGAGCGACATAGGAACTTCGTCGAAATCGAACAAATTACTGCTAACAACTTGAAATTGGTTGTAATGTGTAAGAAGAAGCTTTAACAGTAACATTTATTATAATATTGTATTCCGCAATGTTTATTGTCAATAAGGTATGCTTCTTATTGAAGAACGAATATTAAAAAGGTAGTACCAATTGTTAGGTACACGTGCACCTAATAATTAAAATAACATAAAACCTACAGCTTATATTTAGACTTAACCATTTCAAATTTTGTGAAACAGTTGTCGCGTTACGTCGCGTCGGTGGGCGTAGTCCAACACAGATCACTATCGTAATGCTGGCACAATCCAACGTAAGCTCGAATGTTTGAAAAATAAAGTCGGTTTTAAGATGTTACCAATTTGTAACTAAATATCATAGACGTTATAGCCAGACTAAGTTACCTTTGAATGAAAATACGTTTATGGGTGTTAATTTGCGAAACAAGTTTAAGTATTTTTTATGATGTTAATTTGTGTTAATTTTTTAACCTTTCCGAGATAGTTTAACTCAAGTTATACGTATATTTACTTGAAGTACTATTTTTAGTTATTATAAGGTTATTTCTGTGAAACGGGTCCACGGACAGAGAGTTTGGGTAAAATAAAAATAAAAAATCCTTATTTTTATGTTAGCTCGGCAAAGTGACTGTACTCTACTACCTGATGTTAAGTACAGTACAGTCCAAAAACAGCAGCGACCATCGAGAGAACGACAATCCATCACCAGTCGCTTCTGTCATACTGGCCTGCATTTACATTTACGTTGTATTGCATCATATCTACATTTTCAAAGCTACGGAACTCCTTGCAGGAACCTTTCGTTAAATTTTAAATGAAAAATAAAACAAAATTCAATTACCAATGTAACAGATTTCGCGGAACGTTAGCGACTTCTACAGAACTCATTTTACGAATCGCGGGAGGTATGTTAAAAAAGAAATTAATTAATTTTATATTATTATTTCACTAGTTTAAAAAAATTACAAGTATTTTTGAGATAAAGCTTTCGTCTGTAGCACCTTTTATTATAAAATATATCTTTGTGCTGTTTTTTTATATATCCCAGTTAGTCAGATTTTTTTTTAAACGGTCCTGTTGTTTTTGAGCATATTCGTTACAGCCAAAAATACAATCTTTCCTCTTTATAATTTTAGTATAGGGTATAGATCAGAACATTCAATGATACAAAGTAATGAAAATTCGACGAAAATTCATTTATTTCTAAAGGTAAACTTTCTTGGGGCCTTATATTATATAGTATTCAATAAATCATTATAATTTGTTTACATTGCAATTATTTTTTAATATTTTAACCTACCGTCTTTTATTAAGGTAGATTTAGACTAGTCACTGGACAGTATTTCAGATATAAAATAAGGAAGTATTAAGAGCTAAAAGTGAGCGAAGAATTGAGACTTCTGTGAAATAGTATACATATAAAATTGTTAGACTGTATAAAAAATGAATATTTTATTTTAAGTAACATCATGTCAACGATACTGAAAACACGACCCATAAAAACGGCAGTTTCTAGTTTTAATATTAAGGGGTGTCTCACCGAGATTTTTCATTTTCCTTTTAATTAACATGGTGAAAAATTACATTTACATTTCTGTAACACCACACGGATTTATCGACCCCTAAGTCCAGAACTTATTCTTATAGAAAATAAAACGCTCTAGATATTTTTATATATTTATTTGTTAACATACATTAAATTAAATATTTGGACAGAACGACCATTGGAATGACCTTAACACACTCTTAGCATCCAAGAAATATTATTATGAGAATACTAGAGTTTGAGAAAGTTGCAAAAAATAATTAAAACCATCAAAACTTCTAGTAACTTCAACTTTACTTGCCTTACTACAACAGCCTTGTATATATTCTGAAAGAGTAGATATATAAAAATGTTGCAAAACTTGTTTTTGTAGAGTTTTTAATTTTCGACAAGAATATGGGTTTATAGTTTCTGGATAGATTAGCCGTGTAAAAGTTACACAATTGTAAAGGTGAAAAAAATCTTATGTTAATTAAAGGAGAAATGGAAATACGCGATGAGGCACCCCTAAATATTAATATTTATAAAACTAAGAGCTGCCGATTTTACAGGATAAATTTTCTGTGTCCTGAATAATATTTACAGGGTATTTTAAAATTATAATCGCTTTTTTGATACATAATTATGTTTAATTCGGTTATTAGGCTGGAAGTACAATAGCAACTTATTTGTGAATGTCGTCTTCTATATTACGTGAAATTCGTACGGTTCGTTCTACAGCGGTCAGTTTATTAATTGAATACGGATGTATTGATAGCTAAAAAGTAGGCGAGGGAAAGGAATCTCGAACACGAAATAATCGACGGTCGGTGTAGAGTTTTTTAGATTGTCGCGATTATTTGATTTTGTTCAAGTTGATTCATCAATGAGCATTGAAAGTTATTTTCTTCACAATTATTCCTTGAAATACGAGCTTATTCTTTAAATTCATTATTCTACACACATCTGATTGGTAGTCAACATTTTATAGAGTTAAATAACAATTTTAAATATTGTATTGATACATAATCTAGTTTTATATATTTACCCCTGGAGCTATTTCTCTTTTTCTTTTTTTATCCATTACTAGCTGCGTCCGACTGTAACCCACTGTTTCATTAAAATCGGTCGAGCCGTTTGAGTTTAAAAGAGTTTCGGGATAAAAAGTAGCAGATGTGTTAATCCAGGATGTCAGCTACCCCATTCCTACTAGCTACTAGATTCCATTAAAATTGGTTCTGCTGTTTAAATGTGGTGAAGTAACAAACATACAAACACACTGACGAACTTTCGTTTTCGATTAGTAGGAAGTAGGAGTAGTAGGATCTGCTTAGTACTATTAGCTTTTTATGAGTTCACAGTTAAGGAAGTATTAAAAAAAATATCACTCTCCCTACCTAACAAGGTGCCTGGCGTGATGTCAGTAAATCACTGTTCTAAGCCGCTCGTAGCGTGCGAGAGACTCGTGCTACGGAAGGGTACTTAATTATGGTACCTGTCCGAGCTCAAAGGTAGTCATTGTTAGTGATAAAACTACCTGCGACATTCACGCAGATTTTTGATAATTCAATGGGTAGGTAAAAATATTCTTGACCGGTGACGATAATAGCATTGGTTTTGCATGAATGATTGAAAATGTTTTTTTAGTAGTCCAAGCGTTTCGTGAAAGTAAAAATGTTTACCATACAAACCTGGGTATGTTGAATACTCGCACGTATAATATTGTTACATTGATATATGATAATATTGATACTCGGATATATCTAACTATATTATTGGGGTTTTATTCCAAGAGTCTGGTCCTCCTATCTAGTCTGCAGGTCAGCACATAATAATTTCAGTTAAATATTTATTTTAAAACAAAATCGTAATTATTATATTATGGGTTTATATATGTTAATACGTTTAATAATCAAAATTATTAATTTAAAAACTATAACAATGAACAAATAAATGGTATTTCTGCGTTCGACTTTATCCGTCCGACAATTAAATAAAAGCTTAAACCAATATTTTTAACGTAGGGCTTGGTTTCAGTGAAAAATCTTAGAATTTATGTAAAAGAGAACATATTGTGATCATTCACGTGTGTAAATAAATTAGTTAAAATACTGTCGGTGTGTTAGCAAGTACCTGAGAGGATGTGAATGTGTGTGTGTGTTAAGTGTATCTTCTGCAACGTAACAAATTAACTATATTAATATCCTAAAGTGTAAATGGTTGTTTGTTTGAGGGTGCTAATCTTTGGAACTACAAGTCGGAATGCAAAATATGTTTGTATTTGATAGAGCAATCACTGAAGAAGCCTTTGGGCTGTTTAATATCGCACTACTACCAATAAGAGCGAAGGTGTATTGAAAAAGTTACAATAATGTGCAAAAATTGTATATTCATATATAGAAAGATACAATGATTAATTTTTAACTCCGCGTAAATTAAGTCGCGGGTAAATGCTATCAAGTTTTGATAGCTTATACATAATAAATACAGCTCAAAAGGTATGGTGAAGCTTACACTTTATATGTATGACATCCATGGGATGAAGGTATAAATAAACCATAGAGTTATGGGGTTGGGAAGGTACATTCCAACATTATTCATCTGTTGTATTCATCTCACTTACTACGCATAATATTAAACTTTCAATACAATACCTACGTATGTATCGTCCAGTAATATCAACTTCTATGGTATGCGTACGTGGGAGTATATGTTACCTTTGGTATTGAATACACATTACTTATAAATTGTGTCGACGAGATATTAAAATGTGATATTAAAAGAGTTTGACTAGTTCTTAGGAAATGTTATTCAAATATAAAAACCTCTTTGAATTCGTCCAATTCTAAAATGTTAAATGTTCTGTTAATATTACATGTTAAATGAGGATGTCTCTCCTTATTTAAACCGCGTTTATTCGAATTAATAAGTAATAAAAATTATAACATCAACACTAGAAGTCATAATAATATATTCCAAACATAAATATAAAAATATGAAAGAAAACAGAAATGAAGCATTTTTACTTAGTGGCTCAGTAGATAAAAATCTTTATGTCTCAGAGTAAGTTATCTCTCCCACGTAGTTCTCCTGAGTTAAAATTTGAAGTTATTAAAAATTGACTCTATTTAATGCTATTTTAAGTATTATTTTAAATAACATGATTAAAAATGAACCTTTAATATTCATTTACTTTCTTTTTTTAAGCTTTATAGGTTTATTGTTTGCCCACACTCTCATCTGATGTTAAGTGACGTTGGACACACTAAGTCCAGAAGAGAGATACTGTCTCTTAAGTACAAACGCCGGAACATATAATACGTATAGGTATTTAGATACAGATTTTCAATATTAGATTCATAGCTAGCTAGGCGAGATTTAGAAAATATCCTACCACCATATTATTATATGGTTTCATCACCATGTTTCCTTTACTAAAAGCTCAAACTGAGCTGTCACCGCTTCAAATATATATAAAAGTTATTTAGTAACAGATCAGCCTTATTAGCATTATTATAAGTAAAAGCTGAGAAAGATAGTTTATAAGAACTGGAAATTTGTTACAGATTTATATCTTGGTGCTATTATTTCACAATATATACTCAGTCGAATTAAAAATAATGTATTTATTTCGACAGGTGCAAAACAAAACAACACAGAAATTGTTGTATATGATAGCCAGATTCATAAGGAAAATTATAGCATATTTATTTTTTATTCAGCAATAAGTAATATTCCAGAAGGATAGATTCGAGACCCGAGAACGAAGTTGCGAGCGCAGCTATCCTTATTTTTATTAATATTATAAATGCGAAAGTTAGTTTATTTGTTTAATTGTTACGCTTTTACGCCTAAACCGCTGAATCGATGAATTATTGTGATAAATTTTAGTACAGAGATAGATGTGAACCTGGAGATGGTGATAGGCTACTTTTTTCTCGCGGACACCTTATCAGAAGTGGAGTAGAGAGAGGAATAAACTTTGTATGAAGCTTTTTATTCCGTCATCCGATTTATTTGACAAAATCAATATTAACGCGAGCGAAGCCCCACGTAAAAGCTAGTTGAATATATTTTTTATAGTAATATAGCAAAGTGGCGACACCATGCTTTATGATAAACATGTTACAGTTTGAGACCAAAAACTGTCTTTGATTGCACGGTAGGCCTAAGGATTAAAGCAGTTGCCTCACTGCAACCACCACGCCGAAGTGTTGTACGTTCAAGTCTCACATGGAACAATTATTTGTGTGGTCGACAAATATTTTGTCTGACCTTGGTTGTTACTTCATGTACGTTTATTGTGTTTATAAAGTCCTTCTCACTTAAAATTGAAATTACCTACATAGGTGGATGCCGTTACATAAAAAATATTGCCTTATTACCATATAGCGATAATAGTTGTTATTTGTACAGACGCCACGTCAAGGAACGTAAGCTCGAACTCACCTACATTATGCTTGACGTTTCCGTGAAAGAAAACATCGTAATGAAAACATGGCATGGTGGTAAGGCTTTTTCTTATGCCCATCTGGCTAGCTATCACCATCAAGTTGAAAATCTGCTGGCAAATACGTATAGGTGTGTTACGGCAGTTGCACTTGAGGGCGAGTCCCTCCATTAGGCTTAGCGGGTCCACCATCTTTGGCAGCATCGTCAGTTCACATTAGGTAAGATTACGCCAATAACGTTAAACCTTAACTATATATGGATGGTGGTCAAGGGTGGTGGATAGGGTAACAGTTCTGTATGACTTCACTAGATTATCGGATATATATCGGACGATCTTAGAAAGCTATATATCCAATGGTACACAAATATCGTGCCACTAAGAAACTGGGATAAAGATGAATAAAAACGAATAAGTTTGTAACAAAAAGCATCTAGAAATGTAATAACATCGCGTCAAAAGCTTCTACAATGCTACACTGAAAAAATGTCTACCCTTGAGTCAAGTAATAAGTCAAATTCGATTTCACCTCTTTAAGACCTTTAAGGTTCAGGTGAGATCGCTCAAATATCCTTTTAAAATTTAGTAAGTTCGTAAAATATTTACCTTTATTAGAAAATTATCTAGATATTATTACCTAACAAAGAATTCAGCGTCTCAACGTTTGCAATGTCTAATCGAGTTCCAGTAAAAGTATTCTTACAATCTCTGAATTAAACATTCAGCTTAATTCAAAACGGTTTAGTATTAAAACAATTGTAAGTCACAACAAGTGTAATTTTCTTTTTACGGTTACTATGTAGTTGTGTATATGTCGCTTTTCGGGCAGGGTTTAGAACGTTATTCGGTAGTATTTTACAAATAGTTTGGAAAATCCCAATAGTCGTTAAAATAGTCGTTACACATCCATACAGACAAACTTCCGAAGGAACACGAAAAGAAATTTTCTGTAAGATTTTCTTTAATATGTAATGAAATAAATACATTTAAAATCGATTGTAATAGTGTTTGCATTTCGCTAGATAATAAAACATTTGCATTACGGTAATAACAAAAAAAGATTTAAATAAGTCTGAATAAGTACGAAAGTCTCGAAAATTAATCGACTTTGGAATGTTGAGAGTACTGTACAACTTCAAATGGTTCGCGTTATGAGGCATGCGACACACTTGATAGTCGACTGCGTAATACTTCCATAGTGTCCTGAAGGTATTGTGAGAAAGGAAGAAGAAAAAAGACATCATTTAACATCATCATAATCATTTAATCAGATGCAAACAACAAAGGAAATTATAAACAGAATAGATAACAAAAAAAATGCAGACAAATAATAATAATGTACGTTATTTAACTGCAGGGCGTCCAACTAAGCATATGATGAGGTGATCGAAACATTCAGAGCTGAATTAATTTCAGCTGGAACCCAGATAACCCAGACAGTTAGAATTTATGCCACTGAACGAAATTTATATAAAGTTTGAGAACCGATGCAATCTACTGATAAACATATCTAAAGATATTCCTTTGTATCTTTACTAATATTTTTTTTGTACATGAGGAAATACATTTACGCGTTACATTCCAAGCTTAGGCTGCTGTAAGGGAAATGTGGACGTCGTCGGACTTCTTATGCTCTTCCTTACTAATATAGATTTAGTTTAATAAAACAATAGATCTAGGTTTGATGAAATGAATAAATAATCATAATAACATAAAAATTAAGGTATGGATGGAATTGATACCCAAATGGATCACGACCACCACATACATCATGATAAACACATCCCAGTGACTTCCTTTAGGTTGAAAACGTTTCGGGATCAGATACCGTTAACTATTAAATTACCGTGAGGTTTACAGGCTCGTACAACAGTAACCACTGTTGTTGAATTACAAATCTTTCGATGGTCGCTGTTGGTTTTCGATTGTTTTGTCATGATATGGTGTAAAAAATTCTAAAAACGTTTTATATACATTATAGGTTTAGTCTTTGATCCCAGCTAAGATTGGTTCTCAAGTGCAAGTACTGGAACACACCCATACAGGTTTTTGACGACAGATTTAGAACTTGAGGGTGGTAAGTAATCTGGTGAGCGTTAGTAAACACCCTACCATCATGGTATGATTTCATCACGATGTTTTTCTAATATTAACAATACATTTTATTTGTACAAAAAAGCCAACAATATAAATATATCACTACTTATAGATTTTCAAAAGTTATCGCAACATTGTCAAAATTGAATGTAAATTTTAATTTCAGATCTAATGTTTGTGATCTCCCACGAGGCGCGGCACAGCAAGATGTTCACGGCTTTTGGACGCGATAGAAGACCCTATAAGCCGACATTCGAGTGTACAAATTTAGGTTTTACAGATTATGAAATGCCTACATAATCGTAATAATATTTCAGTGTTGTCTTGATTAAGATACGTGACATTAATTTCTATGGAAATAAGACTTTTCAACCTTCTAAATACCACTGCCTCGCGTTGTTCTGTTGATAGTAGCTGCTATCAATAAAGACTAGTTTCATTCAGACTAGTCATTGCTATACTGTAATGTAAAGAGTATGACGCGGTTATTATTATGAGCAACGCATTAACATTCTCTAGAAAAAAAAGCCTCGTTATTACCCAAGTGTAAAAATTTGAAGAAGTCGTGCAAGAAGTAAATTAACCACATTCTATGGTAATGTTAATGGTTTTGAAGCGATGATAGCTCAGTTACAATACAGCTGGTTAGACGGAAGAAAAAACCTTGAACTAAAAGAATAAGAGTAAGAAGTAAGAGAGTAGTGTTCGGAGAGTAGCACCCGAAGAGTCACCACATACCCATAACGCTTTGGCCGGAGCCCGGGTAATGCGTTTGCCCCTTACGATGATGAAATCTGTAAATACTAGAAATTTAAACACCACGTTAACGAATAAAAGGGTGGTCGCTAGCCAGATGGGCAATAGAAAGTCCTATGCTATGATATGCTATGATTCCATCATAATGTTTTCCTTCATCGAAAACTCAAGCTCATTTCAGGGATTCGAACTCACATCCTCTGATGCGGTCTCCGTACCCACTAGCATTGAGCAATTATGGCTTCATACATAGTGTATTGAATAAATATAATAAATATATATAGAACATAAACAGTCAACTCATATACATAAATATATAACAATGATAAAGATAATAAAAAGGTATAAGAGATACACCAAAAATAAATCACAATGAAAAAAGGGACATCTGGAACGTATGTCACAAGGCGGGAGATAATATAATCCGCCTTTACGTCTAGGCCATTTAACAACAATAGGTAAAAGCTCCATCGAAATTTAGTTACATTTTCATTTTGAGGTCGCAGATCCGCAAACGTCAATCTTGTATCACACCAGCTGTCACCACTCTCACTCACTATTTCTACAGTTATTACGTCACATGCTACGTATTTAGTGTTATGTAAATATGTTCGAGCATTATTCAAATTGACCTTCATTTGCATAACTTTACAATAATACTTATGAAGTTATTACTATTTTATTACAATTATTTTTTGTCATAAATTTGTTGGTAACTAACAGTGTGACGTTTTTACTGATATGTTTAAATTAGAAAAATAATAAGTGAGTAAAAAATAAGTGGTTAAGCTAACCAACTAACTAAAAATACTGATTGTTCAAACCAGTTTAACATAATGACAGATAGAAATTCATAGATGTTTGTTATTTTTTGCTGACTTTCTTTTTAGGTAAAATATATTGATGTTTATAATTGCATACACTGGGAATACACGTAGGCTTATTTGTAAATTAAAAGTAATAACCATGCCCGCGATCGCATTCGCCTGATCTTGAAAAATTGAAATTATCCTCGATTGTACCGCCTTTTAATTTTTATCAAAAGCAAGAATTTTCAATATAAGTAATTTGGGACATAATAAGACTTCAGTACAAACTTCTCTATTTCACACTTTAACATTTTATTTTCACGACAAGGCTAAATATTTATTCAAGGTTCCGTCTTATTCTATAACACAATTTATCAAATTTATGTTTGAAAATATATGTAATTATTGGTATCTATAATACACAACCTAATAGAATTAACTACACTCGTACTTTGACAGCGAATACGGAAAGTGTATTCCAAGAAAGTGAGAGTAAAACTAACCTTTTAAATTAACTTGTAGACATAGTTATAATTCAATTCTGAACGTTTAAAAAGTAAAAATGCAACTATATCACTTAAGATTTAATCGTGCGTTATATAATTAAATAATATTAAAGAATTTGAACCATATACTGCTAAAGATTAAGTATAAAAATCCTTGTCATCAATAGCTTGTCTTTAATATGACGCTTATCGTTAACAGCTGAAAGTAAAGTTGATAATAGAAACAAATATAAATAAACGCTCTGCGACACTATAAAACAACTTAATGTATTTTCTCATGTTTTCGTTTTTTACTATTACGGCTCGGGTTAACTCCACTGGCATGTCGGAACAGCAGGTGGTAAAGCTATCTGAACAGATGCTACCTTGCCTCGATCGCTGGCAGGTGTCCTTTTGAATACCTCCGTCTAATCAAACTTACACTGAATAGAATTTCTAGACTCAAATACGCGTACACCGAAGTCCATCATTTATTTTGTTTTAACCTGATCTTTATTTTTATAGGATATAGACACAATTTTACCTGATGTTAAGTAACGTTGTGGCTCAAGATAGTCGACATGCTAAGCCTAGTGGAGGGATTAGCATTTTAAGTGCAACTGCCGGAACACACCTATATGTATTTGATGGCACATTTTCATCTTGAGGGTGGTAACTAATCAGGCGGGTATTAGAAAAAGCTCTACGACCATGCTATCGTTTCATCACGATGTTTTTCTTCATTAAAAGCTCAGGCTCATTGTGGGTGAATGCGAACTCGCATAAACAGACGCGTCGTCCGTACATACTACCAACTGAGCTACCATCGCTTCAATCTAATCTTCGACCTTACGTTCGATGACGTGGTAATTCTGTGATTCGGTTATTATACTAGTAAAAGGGGATTGAAGGACTATCATGGGGCTTTAGTGATGGTCATTGGTTCTCATCTGTTGAGTTTCACTTACGACTCTCGTAGCCTGTCCAGGATAAATGGAGGTGATAATGTAATTGAAGACGGCAATGGCTCTTAAGTACAACTGTCTTTATATCTTTCACCAGGAACTCAAGTTAAGCCAGCTAAGCGAGCAATAGAAAATACTTTTAGAATATTGTTTTAGGCTTGTTTTAGAATAATTCCAAACTACAGCGATTGACACGGCGTCTGATCGTTCAAACGTGGGGTCATTATTGCTTCTCAGTTATGATCATATCAATTAATGATTATATAGTATACAGAGCCCGAAAAATAATTAATTGAAGCTGTGATAGCTGAGTGGTAGTCTGTACGGATTCTGCGTCAAGGGACGTATGTTAAAATCCACCTACAATGAGCTTGAGGTTTCGGTGAAGGAAAATATTGTAAGGAATGCATAGCATGGTGGTAGGGCTTTTTCTAATGCTCGCCTGGCTAGCTACCACCCTCAAGTTCAAAATCTTCCGATAAATACCAATACGTGTGTTCCAGCAGTTGCACTTGAGAGCCAGTCCCTCCGCAGGTTTAGCGTGTTTACCAACTTGGGCCGTATCGTCACTTAAGAGCAGGGGAGATTATGGTAATGAAGCTAAAGCTTAACTATAAAAAAAATTATTAGAGATTATTATAAAATGTATAACATACGTTTGAAAACGTAACTAAAGGAATAGTACATTGCTTTAGGTCAGCATGACTTTATAATTAAAATTGATGTCATTTTATATACTCCATTGATCGTAATTGTAACAATAACAACACCAATGAATCATCGGTTGACATCATAACATAGTAAAACATCAATTACTATTCAAGTATTTGTGTACCTTATTGCGACAAATACGTGTACTAGGACTCTAAAATACATTTTTTTACAAATACTTATTATTACAAATAAATTATTGTGATTATAATATTGCAAATATATTTCTTTTTTTTTATAGAAACATTATTTTTTGACGATAAAGTGTCTTGCGTGTATACGAAATATTTTATAAAAGTATAATATCAAAAGAATCAGTTTGGCTTCTCTATATGATCTAGGTGTTTTGCCGTTTCCTTAGAAATAAAAACTCAAAAATTAAAAAAGGAATTATTAAGGAGTACGGAGTGCTTGCAGGGGTGTCAGTCATTTATGTATTTTTTTTTTAATTTTAATTAGTAATAGTAATTATTTAGCTTTATAATAGCGCCATTTTAATGATAAATGTGGTTATTGTATTATTGTATTCGAGAGAAGTTAATTTATAAAGAATTACTAGAAGCATCTATAATAAGTTGACACGATATCTCCATGGACAGTTTTAACAAGAGAATTAACGATATATACGAAGTGTCGTTCGAACATAAATATTAGAAATATATCCTGTCCACGTGACATTGACATAATTGTGTAAAATACACATTGCCATTAAAATAAGACGAACTAGTAATCATTCATAAAGTTACATTCGCAGAGACAATAGTAATAAGTGCATTATTTTCCTTGAACGCCATAACAAAACGTAATTGTACCAGCTTTAGGTATTTAGGACAACAAATCTCTGTGTACAATGACCTCGCGACGGCGTGTTCGCGCCAACCTTGCGATAGTCGACGGCGCGGCGCGGCGGGCGGTCGCGGTCAAAATTTTTTTTTAATTTCGTACGATAGCCAAGTGACTCGGTAACGTGCACGTCGCGTCACCGACTGCTTAGTGCTGTAATGCTGCCACCAGATGTCGGCTATTGACCCGGCGCTGTGGGCACATCACTAATTTTCTAATTATTGCCCTGTTAACATGTTTATTACGAGTTGTAAATAATAAAGCCATTATGTAATTTATTGCGCAATGTGATTTATTACCATTTGATGCTTATAAATTTTATTAACCTGTAGATTTGCCCAAATAGGTTTATTTTACAAAAAAAGATAACGACTCGTTATATAATTATCCAACGGTATGGTCAAAAATTTTGACCGAATTTTTTGCGTTACGTAAGAGTTTGGGTAATTTGGTAAAAAGCTTAAATTTGTAACTATACATTTTAGTTTTATATAATCTTTGGTGAAGCGTTTAAGTGATTTTCAAAATGTTGCTTTTGTTTATTTCCACAGAGTAAAAAAAATACATACATATGCACCTTCGGTTTAAAGATGTGGTAACAAAACGTTATCGTTTGATGTTATCAATATTTCAAATCGAAATTGTGTACTAATTTGTATAACGTACACCAGTCATTACGTTGGCAATGCTCGATAACGAACACCTACTTGCGCGGCGAATAGCGCCATTTGTGAAAGTACTCAAATAACACAACCGATCACGTAATAGACGTATTTATCCAAAATATCTAGACTTAGAAAATCATAATGCTCGTCCAACATATTGGTTTAGAACGACACAGAGTTAATATTTTTCCTGTTCATAAAACCAATGATTTTTTTTTATGGAATAAGGGGCAAACGAGCAAGCATGCGACCTGATGATTAGTGATCACCGCCGCCCATGGACAACACCAGAGGAATTGTAGGTGCTTTGCCGTCCTCAATAGAAGGGACTGGCTCTCAAGTGCAACTGCCGGAACACACCTAACGGTATTTGGCGCCAGATTTTTCGAATTGAGGGTGACAGCTACTAGCCAGGTTGATATTAGAAAAAGCCCTACCACCATGCTATGGTTTCCTCACGATGATTTCCTTTATCGAAAGCTCAAACTCATTGTTGGTCGTTGAGAGTAATGAGCATGAGCTTTCGATAAAGAAAAACATCGTGAGGAAACCATATCATAGTGCTAATGCTTAACTGACTACCTACCATACTCTAGTCCTCCTCCAAGTACCTTTATGTGTGTTCCGGCAGTTTGACTTAAAAGCCAATCTATCCAGTATGTTTAGCGTTCCCACCATTTTGGGCCACATCATCACTTAACATCAGATGAGATTGTAGCTATAACCCAAAACCTATAAAGTATTTAAAAAGTATTTATCGCACGCACGTCGGTGACATGACATTAAAGTTTTTAACAGTCCAAGACTCACCCAACTTACCTAAAGAAACTTACACTTTGAAAACATCTCTGATAATTGTGTAGATAATATCAACTCAAGACATGAAAAGGATTATTCAGATGTCCAATAAAACCTATTTCTATGATATAGTTTCACCATGTTTTATTTCAGCCAAAGATGCTCATTCTTTCTTTCGAAGCCGCGTCGTTCAGTGCGGCTTCGGGTTACACAACCAATCTACCTTTAAACTCTTCTACAACTTGTTATAAAAGCGTATTCTAAAATTGTAGACTACTTAGCAGATAAAAATGTATGTGCCTAAAGTATTGTTCATATTTTTAAGTTTTGACAATTTTATTCGCATGTTAAAAAAAGCGATCGCTGTAGTGTCTTTCGTCGTATCTTCTTTTCCAGAAGAGATGTTCTTTGTTTGCGACTTTTCTAACTTCAAAAATGTGATGTTACTATTCTAGTTTTGAAAAATAAATGATTTGATTTGATTTGAATTTCATTTTATTCACCCTTATCTGAAATTATAAAATATAGAAAAGTATATAATATTTTGCCAAAATAAGTGGCACATAGCCCATATAGTAATATTGAAATGAACTGGGAAGTAGTATTTTTTTTTTATACCGGGCGCGATTAAGAGATATGTATAGGTTACTATGCATCGTCTAAAGTATAAATATTTCATTTTGGTAACGGAAATTCTTCCGAATGGATATATTATGTTTTATTAAAATAGCAAATTTTTAAACGAAAATATTAGAACCAATTAGGTATTAAATGTGATCCTATGACCTTTACAAGCTTTGTTTTTATAGTCTGTATAATATGACACGACATGCAGGAACATTTTCTGTTTTAGAGCACTTGATATATTAATCGGAACACTACATACATCTTTCAACTCCGACGCCATACTAAGATTCGAGTGTACCAACTGATACAAAATCAGCGTGCCACTTTAGAAGCCCATATGCCTTATCTACACATTTTTTAATAGGATAAACCTACTAGCTGTATCCGCGACTCCGTTCGCGTGAAACTAAAATTTTATAATCATTTTCATAAAAAAAGTTATATAGCCTATGTTACTCAGGGCTAATGTAGCATTTTAATGGTGAAAGAATTTTCAATCCAAGTGCAATCGGTACAGTAGTTCTTAAGTTGATTCGTTACAAACTAAAATACAAAAATACAATCTTTCCTCTTTATAAGTTTAGTATTATATAGATTAGTATGGATATAGATAAAAAGTTATTTTTGTTTTAATGCACTAATCCTTAAAACCTCTCAGATTAAATTTTTTTTTGTGTATTTAAAGCGTAGTTATTAAGGAAATTACAGGTTTTCTAACTTCACGATAGGACTCTTAGGAGCGAAGTAATTATCATAGAAAATGTAGGGCATAAAGTATGCTACCAGGAGGATGAAGTAAAAGTGCAAACGCGTGGCACAACATGTCAGAGGCCGATGTCAAGATATACCGTTATTCAAAGTTATTAAATTTAAACACGTGTGAAACTGCGGGCCATATCTAGTTAATTATGTTTTCAAACGGATACTAACATGCGCTCGTAATGCAACGCGGTCAACAGATAACATAATTATCATACTGAGTAATTGAATGATTCTAATTAAATTATTTACTGTTGATATAATTAATTTACTTATTGCTTATTTTGTTCACAATATAACTGGTATGTTGAATTGTGAGCTGCTAAAAATATTTACCTTGACAAAGTAATATGTAATAAATCACATAACAATGTTATAACAATGATTTAATCATTAATTTATTTATGTTAATATAATTATTAAAGTTATGTAAAACAAAATGATAACTCATATATGACACTCGCAGATAAAGTTGTACTTTTTATACAATTAAATTAAAGCTGACTTTCTATACGCATACTGAAGTGTCCGTTAATTTGTCTATGTTTAATAGATAGTTGTTATTATCAATGAATAATTTACTCAAAGCTTACTTACTTACTACTTACTACTCAAAGCAATGGTTTCACTATTTATATAAAAAGGTACGAATTAATTATCTTCACACATTTTACAGAAGATTATTTCTAGTTGAAATGAGAATTTAACGATCCATATAATTGTGTCATAAACGGATTGTATAAATTATATAAATAGAAAACTTACACTTTATACATGCTAGATAGAAACAAATATTTTTAGATGAGCAACTAGACTAAACGAGTGGAGGCGTTTTAAAATAAATATTATGAGTATTATTTGCGTTGTATTTTTAAGTCATTTAAAAAAAGTACAGGATAGGTGATCGAAAACAATAGGTGATCGAGTCGATGCTGTCAATGATAGTAAAAAGTAGTGTAGTAACAGAAGCGCATTCAGTGATAATTAGTAGCGAGAGC
Organism: Actias luna; assembly: GCA_039707435.1. Taxonomy (NCBI): domain Eukaryota; kingdom Metazoa; phylum Arthropoda; class Insecta; order Lepidoptera; family Saturniidae; genus Actias; species Actias luna. The sequence continues at coordinate 5,071,075 of JAZHAC010000002.1, read as the reverse complement.
GACACATTCAGATCTATGTGGCACAAGAGTAGTCCGCGATCGTCGTTCACACGAGGTTCATAGTTGGTAACGTCACCAGTCACAGCAATATCGGGCACGATGCGCTTGCGATCCGCGCGCGGGAAAGAGAGAGTGCGCCGCACAGGTGTGCGTGAGCTGTGAACCAGCCAGCCGTCCCATCAGCTGTTCGACGCTCGTGCCCGTTGTTCGAACGAATGCCGCGTACATTGCGGGCAGCCACTGAACCCAGTATACGTCGATAGCCGCCCGTGAATAGACGCGTAATCCCAGCGCTTGCCAGCCGATTCTCGCCTCTCGACACACGACATTAACATTATCGAATGTATCTCTGTGTGCATGTTTGTGTACCGTGTTGTCACTGACGCGGACGAGGCGATTGCGAGCTCTTTGTCTAATTAGCAGGTAGGCGAATGCTTCAATAAACCCATCTCTTTTTTATCAAGACACAACACAAAACTTCTAATGTCGCCTCGGATGATATGCAATACTGAACTGATTACTACACTTATTTAATATTAAAGATAAAAATAAACTTATCACAGTTGAACGCTAGCCATAAAAATGCTATGAAAGCGTTTATTTAGAAACAAAGGTTGCGCTCAAATGCAGCGATAAAAAGTACCGAAACAGGTTTCCCGTGGAAAGGCATCTGGCACGCACTAATTGATATAGCATCTACTGACGTTTATAATTACGACTCTTGAAATGGAGCTCTGGCGAGTTACAACAATTAAGTCTGCGATATAAAACATCATTATTTACAAAATAAATTAGAAATTTGTATTTAAACCGATTCTGTTTGTTAATGTTTGAAATCGTTAAAACTTGTTTGTGCATATCTGCGTTTTATAATTATGCTATTCAGTATAACATCTTTTGGTTAACCTTGCTGTTTATATGCTACAGTAAAATTATTGTTTATACTATTTTAACTTTTATAGGTGTTAAAGTTATTTATACAATACGCGCTTTCACGTTTAGTGCAAAATGCGATTGTCTTTCCGTTAATAAAAGTATATGAAACCATGAATTTCCATTGCAGAGTTATAATATACAGTAATGATGTATATAAGATGGAATGAGAGCACATTGAAGGGTAAAAAGGAAAGGAAGTCTTAGCGACTGCGCTCATGACGTAACGAATTGGTATGCGATTGTTCGGACAAAGAAATTAGCATTAATTACTTATCTGTTAAGTATTTTTTAACGTGTTTTGTAGATCATTAACTATTATTTTGTTTATTTAATACTTAACTTTTGATTATAATCTGTTGATAAGTCATTTTTAGTTAGCTTTTGTATTTCCACTTTTCTTTTGGGCACAGTATAAACACAAAAAAATTGAATAGGTACATGATTGTTTTTTGAATAGATTTATTGCAAAACAATTGGATATATAAATTTATTTTTATTTTACCTCTGTTGTATATTTTCTTTAACAACAACAAATTATAGATAACCTTACGCCTTAATCTTTGACTTTTTGTTATAATAATTTCTATACCACACTATATGTTACAATACAAATAAAGATATTCGCAGTGGAATCTTAATTATTTATTTACGAATATATTATTTTATGATAACAAGATGTGATTAGCTATATCTGCAGACCAGCATGACAGCGGTGATTGGCAGTGAAATTAGGTTTATTGACAATCACCGTTGATTAGGATAGTACTGTACTTAAAATCAGGTGCAGTGTAGCTACTGTGCTACACAAGATAAAACAAAAATAAAACACCCAACAGATGATTTTTGTTACGTACTATAGAGTGTCAAGGTCTACAAGTTTTGATTGACAAATCTTTTTTGTTTTCTAATGCTTTATGGGTTTAACGTTATGCCACGGTGTCGCCTGATGTTGAGTGGCAATATGACCTAAAATGATGAAATACTAATCCTGGTAGGTTGGAGAACTGTCACTTAAATCTAACTGCCGAAATATAGTTGTTAGTGGTTGCCAACATATTTCCAACTTAAGTGTGGTTAGTCAGGCAGGCATTAAAAATGTTATAGACACATCTTGATTTGACCTTCTTTAAAAATATTAGTGTTATCGTAGGGTGTTGAATTCCCGTTAATCTCTGATAACATTGAACCATAATTACTTCTAAATTTTGTTGTCTAGATATTATCCAATATTAACAGTCGACTGTAAATTTCCCACTGTTGAGTGAAGATCCAATCCCGAGAGAAAGCTTTAGAACTACGCAAGTTTGCGACGCGACGTAGTAATGATTTCAAACGTATAGATAATTTCTATTCTGCCACTTGCAGGGATCAAAACAGCGTTGTTAGACCTGTCTATAACTTATCCATTATTACTTCATCGTGCAGGTAAATAGTTAACGTTGATTAGCTGCCACAGCGCTATTTATCACGTTTAGTCATAGTTTAAAAACCTTTTCCAACAAAATATCGCTTAAGCGGTATTTAAATTTTAACTTCTATTATCTATCCTTGAGTAATTATTTTTATGAGATAATAAATATCAAATGTTAATCCATTATATATTACAGTGTGGATTTTATTTCAAAATCTATACAGTAGATTCAGAGCATGTAACAGGATAGCAAAACTATTTTTTTATCCTCTAAATCGACTGTGTCTGCGACTTCGTTAGCATGGAACTAAAATTATTAAATAATTTTTGCCCGATTTTGTAACATATTTCAATACAACTTTACTCCTGTTGGTGTTAGCGTGATGTTAAATAGCCTAAAGCCTTCTTCAAGGATTCCTCTATCTAGTAAAAAAATAATTTTTCAATCCGACTTGTAGTTTCTAAGATTAACGCATTCAAACTCACAAATACCTCTTTATAATATTAGTATAGATATAGATAAAGTGCAACCCTATTATAATTTTTTAAATATATTTAGTTAGTTTTAATATATGTACGTATAGATTTAAAGAACAGGCTATTGTATGCAGCTGTTACAATGTTCATGACACGAATCTATTTGCGGGAAATACGTTGAAAGTTTATTAGTTCATCCATATTAATATTATAAAGCGGAAAAGTTTAATTTTTTGTTTGAACGCGCTAATTAAAAAAATATTATTGTATTTGACAGAGCAATCATTTAGAAGGGCTTTAGGTTATTTGACATCACGCTATCACCAATAGGAGCAAAGTTGTATTGAAAAAAGTTACAAGAATTATTAAATAAAATTTTAGCTCGATGCGAAGTCGCGGGCAGATTCAATGTGTTATAAACCGCATTGTTCCCCTATTATTTTATTTACTGCACTCTTTAATTTGCACATTGGTGAGCTTAATGCCATAAGCCATTTTTTTTTATATATACAGCGGCAATGCTATAAACAAAAAGTTATTGTACGTACCGCAAATATAAAAAAATCATAAGAAAAAATTGCATAAACGAGGAAAATGTAATAATCAAAAGAACTTAACATTAAAATATTATTAAAAATCCATTTATTAGTGTTTTATCAATCGAGAAGCCGTGTATCTTTTCTCTAAAGTTTTTAGTTTAACGCGAATGAAATCGCGGTCATAACTAGTTTAATACATATACAGTGCATACATTCACGGTTGCCACTATCGGTTATAATCACTAATCAATAATTAATATGCTGGCACTCATATATAAACGTGTTGGTCCCTTTATCTATATTTATATTGTTACACTTGCTGTCGATGTAACAGCCAGTGTTATCTATACTAATATTGTAAAGCGTGGTTGATTCTTTGTTTGCGTACGTTAATTACTTGAAATTAAAGTCAGATTTTTGCATTTTATACTTTTTTATTAAGAATTCGTATAGATTATCTGACATCGCACTATGGGTGTTTGGTAAGGAGCAAATACCGTGAACAGTGTAATTTGAAAAGTATGCCGAGCGAGAACGAATAGTGTGGGCAGGGTATTTATTCAATTAGAAACCGAAAACTTGAAAACGAGTGAAACCGCGGATCACGGCAAGTTAAAATACATCATATATACCTTGTTGATGAGACCCATAATAATGTTGAAACTGTACATACGATGAATTGGTATCTGTTTAATTTTTATTTCATTATTTCGTATTCAATTTTGCTATAAATGTACCGCTCTTGTATGGAAAAATATAAGATATATTAGACTAGTTTCTACATGAAAAAGTTAATGTGTTAATAATTACATTAAATATTATATTTAACAACAAAAATTTCGTCGTCTATGGCTATCTACTGTACACCCTTGTTTATTATGTTATCTGCCTTTGTAGGCAATGCAAATAGGCAAATGTCAAGTGAGAATAATAAATACAAAAAACGATCGCAAAGTAACACTCAGATACAGAATATTTTTTTTAGATTATGTAGTCACATAGTAGACAAATATTTATTCCGTGTGGGATTCGAACTGTCAGCACGCGTCAGCGAGGCGACCGTACTAACCCAATAGTCCAGCCGTGCAGTATACTGTTATTAACTAATTATTTTAAAAAGAACATTATACTCGAACATAGAAAAATTAACATTACTATATTATCCTATGAAAGCATTGAACACAATTTAAGATACGTTTACTGAAAACAAAAAGAAATAAATGAATCTTATTCGTTCCTTTAGCGGGTTCGTGTAACCTTAACGAGAGAACAGAGGAAATTAGATGCCTTATTATCCTCACACTGATTTTATCTTAAGAAGAATACCCTTAAATATAAATATTATATACCTATATATATCGGTAGCGTTATACAACAAATTGCAACACCCGAGAACATCGTAATTTACGTATGAAAAGGTCCATTTTCGTCTACGAAACAACGTCTAGACAGATATACGTACCGACGGACTTACATTATTATCAATCTTAGGTATATTTCGAATATGGATTCAAAATATCGTTATATATTTAAGAAAACTTTAAGTAAAGAAGATATTTTATAGGAGAGTGTTGATTGAGTGTTAATCTGAGTGTCTGTCTGTTTTAATTAAAGAAATCGGCCTGTGTCGTTAAAACCACATCACAAAAGTTTAAAGTAAGTTGAAGTGTTTTCTTGAAATACAACTACTCAGATTATCATATAAATGCAAATTAATTATGGTAGAGGCAGTTTAAGAGCAAAAAATTGCTTGATCTTGACGTGACGAAAGTAGAGCACTATCTCACCCGCTTCGCGATAAGAGGCAATAAACATCATTATGTTATTATGAATTAAAAAATATATGTTTACTTACATATCTTTCTGATGAAAACGTGCACCAAACTCTTTTCAGTCAGCTGACAGGACTCGTGATGCATTGCACACATGCATTACTACTGAGTTGAGAGGTCGCATCTTCGATTCTTACTCACGACTTAACATTTATGTGATGAGACAGCATATGAACTGCTCATTTTCAATAGTTGAAGCTTTTCTAGGTTTGGAATTAAATGACAATGTGTGAAATTGTGCTTCAATATCATTATTATTCATAGTTAAAAAAATTACTGTAGAACTTTTTATTTTCTTTCAATATTTATTACACAAATTATAGACGTGAATTGTAGAAATTATAGATTATACATGTATTATAGATGTTTAATTTCTTGACCTTTTTAAAAACTAGATTTAAGATAAAAGCCTGGACAAAATTGAATAGCGCCTGGTAAAATATTTCGCGAGTATCAAATAGCAAACGATTTTTTGTGTCAAAATTATTGCTTTTAGAAGCAACTAAATATCCCTGTACTTGTCCTCCAAATTATTAATTAAAACTATACTCTATGTATAAATCAGCTATCTATATAGTTTTTTATTTTTAAATATTATTGGAACGAAATTCCTTATCGCACGGTGCAGATGGAAGCTAGACAAATCAAAATATAAGATTTTTCCGTCACGACCCGTTCTTTAGTCTGTTCTATGATACACTATATTTCTGTAGTCTAGACGGTTATCCATAGCGCGTATGCTAATGACTGTGCCTAGTTATAGGTATGCGTTTGTTGGTTCAAGATAGCCAGTAAGTTTACAACGGCTGCGTAGATATAGTTTGTACATATCATACGCGTCAGTTATTCCGTAGCGTATTATATGTATATAGTGAATTGAATGATGTACAATAAAATATTTACTTTCACAACTAGAAACATATATTAATTGCGAAATCTGCTACCATTCCTTTAATTCATTAGTTATCTATGCGTTTTATTTTATTGCTCTCAGGTGCTAGTAATTCCTTCATTTATATTTCTTAATCAATAATATAATACGTTTATCAATAACAATATAGGATGCAAGCAAATTCATTAGAACTGAGTGTTCCACGACACTCACTCATTTTCTTTGTAACTGTATTTTGCACGGTGGTAGGGCTTTTTCTAAGGCCTATCTGGCCAGTTACTACCCTCAAGTTGAAAAATATTCTTTGTTATATCTCAATTAAACTAAAATTACAGTATAATCAAAACCAGAGACTTCCCTCAGGGACGATAAAAAAATAATCACATCAAAGAAAGAAATAAAATAGTTAATGATTTTTTATCAGGATCACTACATATGAACACGTTGAAAAAGATTACTTATAGAAATATACCAACTTTACAATAGTAGTTAAAGTGTAGATAAGTAAGCAGTTATATTACAAATGCTTAGATACAATTAGAATGTGTCAGTACAACTGGCTGTTTCCATTACCAAATATGAGTATGTGCGAACTTCATAATAAATTCTAATTTGTTATAAACGTTCCGTAAAGTTATCAATTTTGTGATAACAAATGATTTTAAAATGGAATATTGCTTATTTTTTCATTTTAACATTGATTTCATGTAAATATGTCTTTTAATAATTTAAAATTGTTCTATAACTTTAACTTGTTGTATGTACAAATCGCATGTACGCTATTTACCGTAACACTACAACTAAAATGTAAGATTATTATTTATTTATATAATATTTTTACGGAGGCTTACAGACTAATACAAACTTTTAAATTAAGAAATCATAAAAAAGAACAATATTGCTAATTATAATTATAAGCGTCCACCTATAAATAATTAAAAACGCACAAATACAATTATATATAAAAGTATAAAATAAGTGTCACTATTTACAGTTGGTAAGATAGTACTCTGTTAAAAGACGTTTTACCGTATATAGACTGGTAAAAAAAAATTTATATACAAATTTAAAGGCAATGTATTATAAGTTGTATAACAGCAATTAATAAATGCATTTTTCCTGTAATTGGTGCACGCAAACGGGATTTGTAGTGCTTGCCGTTCTTAGTATTAAGCCGTCAGAGCGACATAAAATTTTGGATAGTACGATAGGACAATCGATAAGACTTCTATTAATTTCAAAAGAAAACAAATTGCAAAATGGAAAAAAATTCTATGAGCAAAAAATATTATTTGTGACATCTTTTATAGTAATCGCGAGATATTTGTGTGTCTTACAATCCAAGGATTTTAATTTTTTTTCTGTATTCGGTCTATTCTGGATATATATAGTTTATATTGTGGATTCCAAAGTTGTGTCACATACTCGAGATAGCTACGTACGAAGGAACAATACAAGATCTTTAACGGTTTTAAAGAACGAAAACATGTAGTAGAACGCATCCAAATCGCAATTGTGATCGCAATGATAATATCTTTTATACTAATTATAAATTTGTATTGCTTGGTCCAACTTAAGAAAAGGGATAGCTAATATCCAGTCTTCAGATATGAGATCATATTATTGATCGCAGTATATGGTGGTGTAATCAAATATTACCTTTATAAGCTAGTTTCCTTTTTGTGTTCATAATTCTATTCTTTACGGAGTTCCTCTTCGCAGTGCGATCGTGCTAATCACCCACTACCCACTAAAACGCACCACGACGTGACTCCAAACTACTGTTTTACCAGAGACCAGGGATAGCGCCCAGACTTCAAATCTCTGGTGGGAAATAGCCATTCAGTCCCTATATATGTACAAAAGAATGTAGACACTATATACCTAAAGTAAAAAAAAATCTTCTTCATTCGCATGGAACTGAAAATTATTTAACAAATTTATAGCCTATGTTACTCAGGAATAATATAACATTCTGAAGGTGAAATAATTTTTTAAATCGGTCCAGTAGTTTTTGAGTTTATTCGTTACATATAAAATACAAACCTTACCTCTTTATAATATATTGTAATTAAACCAGTAGATAATAATAAATAAACACTTATTCTTATTTCTCATTAAAATAATTTAAGTATTTGTCGCTAAGCGCCTATAATTGTGTTCCGGCAGCTGCACTTGAGAGCCAGTTCCCCCACTAGGCTTAGCGTGCTATTTATCTTGGGTCACATCGGTCTAAACATTAGGTGAAATAGTAGCTTAATACTTAACTTACAAGTATTAAATATATTTTTTTGTTATATACTTTAGAGCTTAAGTGTTATGAGTACAATTTCCTCTGATGTTAAGTGACAAATTTGTGACACAAGACGGTGGACTCGCTAAACCTGGTGTAGAGACCATTTTTTTTTTTAATTGACATCGCTGTTAGCCGTAAGGACTTTGACAGCTTCACCGAATTTTTTGGGGCGAGTGCTGAGGGCACTCAGCTCCGAGGCAGCGATCGTGGGGGTAGTCCCGTTACAGAACCGTCGGTTACAGAACCGTGTACTTAACGTGTAGGTGTGCATGGATGGTATGCGGTGTGATGATGTACTTTCAGTGATGTAGAGTGTCACTGTATCGCGCGAGCAGAGTCACTTGAGGGCTCCTATCCGGAGGATCGATCCTAGGCTCAAGCGTCTGCAGAGGGAGGCCGTGGCGGGTGTGCGGGAGCGAAATTAACCGCTCGGCCTCGGCTGCGAGGGCGGCGATTGCGTACGATTGGTGAAGACGGTAGGAAGAATTGCGTTCAATCTCGTTATTTTATCGACGGGATCAGTGAAGCAATTACGTGGCCGGCGCGCGAAACCTTTGGCGTGCGGATTAGCATTGTAGCTAACTGCGTGTACTATTTTGGGGTTGGGATGAACTTGGGCTTTTTCGAAGAATTGCTTTGTAAGGTCTTTGATATATGCATATATGGACGGAATATCCATATCTTTATGGAGATCTACATTACGGACGTACGGAGGGGCTTGGACGGCTATACGCATGAATTTATTTTGCAGAACTTGTAGTTTGCGAAGGGTGGTGTGCGAAGCGTGAGCGAATACGGGGCAACTGTACGTAAGTATGGGACGGATGCATACTTTGTATATTGTGAGCTTATGTCTGAGTGACATTTTGCTCTTAGAGGAGGTTAGATTGCGTAGTAGAGCCATAGCTGTGGTGGCTTTTTTCTGTACTTAATCTATATGTTTGTTAAAGGTGAGATGTTTATCTAAAACTACACCAAGGTATTTAGTTTGGTTAGCCCAGGGGATATCGACACCAAAAAGATGTAATGTTCTTTTTATATTCTTCCTCGCGTGAGGATCGAACATAATAGCCGCGCTTTTGTCTGGGTTTATTTCTATGCGCCATTTGAGGCACCAGGACCCGAACGTAGACACAGCCCTTTGGACGCGGTAGTATAAGTGAATCCTATTCCTGCCTGAGCTGAAGATGACCGTGTCGTCTGCGTAAGAGCCTACTGCGATGTCGGGGAATTCGGGGATGTTACTAACAAACAGGTTGAAGAGGCAACGGGCTAGCATAGAACCTTGCGGGACCCCTGATCTTATTGAATGTGGTGAGGATAGAGTTCCGTCCGCTATATAGCAGAAGGTACGGTCTGATAGGTAAGCGAGGATTATGCGGACTAGTCTGTCCGGGACTTGAATGAGATTGAGTTTAAATATTTGGCCTTCGTGCCAGACCTTATCGAAAACTTGGGCTATGTCGAAAAATACGGCAAGCATGTGCCTAGGACGACGTGGCTCCGTGAAATTGGAGAGAATATGCTCCGTGAGGCGGAGCATTTGGTGGGTACAGGAGTGTTTCGGTCAAAAGCCGAATTGCTCGTGTGGTAAAAGACATTTCTCTGAGACAATGGATTGAAGTCGGTTCAGGAGGAGCCGCTCGTATATTTTACCTAACGTATTGAGGAGGCTAATTGGGCGGTAGCTTTCTGGAAGAGATGCCTTTTTCCCGGATTTGCGGATACCTATTACCGTTGCCTTTTTCCAAGCGGCTGGAAAATGGCAATGAATTATGGCCGCATTGAAGATATAGACCAGAAGAGCTATAAGTTTATCAGGGAGAAGTTTTAGGGCTTCGTTCCTGATTCCATCGGGACCAGGGGCTTTCCTTGGCTTAAGGCGTTTTATGATCGCGACAACTTCGTCATTTGTGACCGGGTCTAAATTTTCAACTGGTGGGGTCTCTCTTATAGATTGAATTGTTCGATTGACCCTCCCGATGTGTCCGCGATCTATGGTATGATATTCATAGGAATTGGGAGAACACTGTTGTTCGAGAGTGGTAGCGAGATATTCTGCCTTGTCTATACTTTCGAAGGCGGGCAGATTGCCGGGGCCTCTATCCAGCGGTGGCATTGAGGACGAGTAGCTGCTCTTTTGTTTACGGACAAGATCCCAGAAGGCAAGATGAGATGGATTGATTTCTTCTAAAAGACTGTCCCATCTTTGACCGCGGAGTTCGGAGATACGAGTTTTAACTAATCGTTGTAAGTTACGTAGCCGTACGCGATTTTCCTCCGTCGGATAAGGTGTAGAGACTGGCTCTCATGTGCAACTACCGGAACACATCCATGTTATTAACGCCAGATTTTCAACTTGAGAGTGGAGTTGGCGAGATGGGCATTGGGAAAAGCCTTACCACCATGCTATGGGTTCATCACGATGTTTTTTTTACTCTTTCATCTAAAACTGTAGCTTATCGCAGAGATTCGAACTCACATCCATTGATACTACATCCGTACACACTACCAACTAAGCTGTCATCGCTTCTATACAAATTTACTACAAACTTTTTTGGTAAAAATAAAAATCACCTATGTAGTTTATTTTTTTATTTAAATTAGATTCGTATTCATTTTGAGAATTTACATACAATGTATGAATTTAGTCTATATACAAAATGGAAAGATAAATATAAAGAACACATACTTACATCAGAATCAATGTCAACGCGCAGTACCAGGAAGTTCCTTAATAATACTGAAGGAAAATAAGAGATAAACTCCAAATCACTACAAAATAACCTTGTCTATGATAAATAAAGAGAATATTATGTTGAAGTGTAATTAAAACAAAGTTCAAAATATATTTTAGGGGTTACTCACAAATCACGTCACAAGAATTTCATGATTTTTTTACATCTCCATCTACGTCACAGCTGGTCATATTTGTGAGAGTCCTTCCTTTCTAGTGTTACGTGTTACATCAAAAAATATTTTAAGGCTTATAGCCTTAGATTTTGAAATGTGACGTCACGAAATTTGGACCACTCCCATCCCTTGTCATACAATGTCACACTGTGTCGACCCTTTACGCCCCTTAACGTTGAACGTAATTTATGGATAACCCCATGTGTGTGTGAAGTGTGTGTGTCGACATCGACACACAACTGAAGTTTACTCCTTTATTAAGTACGATAATCATTGCACGCATACATAACCATAATAAGTAAGTATGCATAATGAAGTAATAAAATATTCTTACATAATTACATAAATTAAGAGTTCTCGAAACAAAAGTAAGATCTTCAAGAGCACCCTCTCCGTCGCAGAAAAAATTTTTTTTTTATTGTACAGGCTTAGCATTATGGCCATAATCTCACCTGATCTTAAGTGACGATATGGCTTAAGTTAGTAGACACGCTAGACCTTTGGAGGATCTGGCTCTCAAGTGCTGCTGCCGGAACACACGTATTGGTATTTGATGACAGATTTTCAACTTAAGGGTAGTAGCTAACCAGGTGGGCATCAGAAAAAGCCCTACAACCATGCTATGGTTTCCTCACGATGTTTTCCTTCACCGAAAGCTCAAGCCTATTGTAGGTGGTTGGATTCGAACTCACATCTCGTGACGCAAAATCGCACACACTACCATTGAACTATCATCGCATCCGAACTGGCGGCCAGAGTGGCACGGGTATAGCCCTACCACCACCCTAAGCCGAACTGAGAGACCGGATCCGGGGACCCACCTAACATTGTACCAGTGCTGCCAAGTGTAAGGACAAATTGCCAGGCTGTCCGGAAGGGCCCCCGCTTATCATCAGGCCAGGCCGGTCGCTGGGGTGACGTGGTGATTGCATGCACGAAGCCGCGTCACCCCAAGAAGGTGACAGATGACCCTGGGGTTTTAGTAGGTATTCCCGGCGGCTAGCGCAGGGTGAGTCCCACATACTCCTTTCAATCTCCTCGGGCTGGGAGGGGATGCGTTAATGCATGTTCCCACGTGAAAAATAAAAAAGGGTTCTATGTCACTTGTAGAAGATAAATTCCTCAAGAACCTCTGCAAATTTTGGGTACATATGTAATATGTAGGTATAGGTTTATATCGGAATATTCCAAAACGCAATATACCATATCCAGACACTACGATCCGTTCTTGATTTAATTACTGGCTTTTACCTGCGACTTCGCACGCTTTAATATTGGTTTTGTTAAACAAATCGGATGACGCAATAAAAAGTCTCATACAAAGTTTTTCCCTCTCTTTACCTCTACTTACAATAATGTTTTTGCAAGAAAATTTAGCCTATCATTGTTCGTAGGTTCCCATATATCTCTATAGCAAAATTCATCATAATCGATTCAGTGGTTTAGGCGTGAAAGCGTAACAAACAAACAAACTCACTTTCGCATTTGTGGTATTAGTAAGGAAGTAAAGATTACTGCAAGAACTAAATATATATAATATACCTGATTTGTACATTATGTTTTCCATTACATTAACGAGATAAATTTGAAACAGTTGCCGTTGTTTATCGAATAATTATTGTTGACAAAATTAATTGTACCTACTAATTAAAATACTATTGTTACGGAAAAACTAAAATACGTGTAGAATTTATTGTAGAAGTATAATTTTTTACTTATATCATCTATTCCGTGAGGTAAGGCAGTGACAAAATTAAATTCCCCACATGCAGTTCTTACGTGACCGACTCATTTATTTACATTTATTAGATATTTCATTCCAATTTGTTTGTTACTGCTTTAAATACAAATTGAACCGTTTAATATTTATATATCTGTAATTTATATTACGCTTAGATCGTTTTTTAGATTTCGCCAATGGTCAAAATTCGAGTGCATTTCTTTAATTTTGTAGTTTGATAGTTATTGAGATCTTTTTGTCAAAAATTATACCTCGGTAATCATAGCATATATATATTTTTAAATTTTGATAATCAATAAATAACGTTTATAACTTTTTAAAGAAGAGCTTTTGCCTCGACCCTAATTTGATGTCGAGATTTTATTTTTGTTGTATATACTTCATTATTTGGTTCTAAGTTGTGTAATATTGGTGACATCTATAAGTGAACTATGAATAATGATTCGAGACATTATATATTTTTTGCCACAGAAACTTCCTGGACAGTTTTAACAAGAGACTCTCAAGTTTGTTGACGCTCGAACTTCTTAATATTACAAAAATACACCAAACTTGGCTGCATGGTCTAAGTAACTGTGTCTTTACTTTACAATAGGACAAATGATAAAAAAAAGTATTTATGTATAGAGTATCTGTGATTAATTTACATATATAATTAATACATTACTTATAATATTTCTAAATACCTACTAAAATCCCCAAGGCAGCTCTATATTCCCCCTTAACTTGCCAGTAAATAAGTAACGCGTTTACACAGATTTCGGCCTCTCTTATGATTGTAACCGTCGGGTCTTCACTCAGTCAGGAAACCCTTCAGGCATACGTATCCTAATAATATAAATAAAAAGTCGGTTCCCTAATTAACAAAGGCATTGTTGGTAACAGGATTTGTTACGATGATGATGTATTAGTAGCGTATTCGAACATCACGTGGATTGACGTAGCTTCGAATTCTTTTATAAGCACCACCACTTGTGATGATAAACACCGTGATGAAGCCAAATGATGTTGGTAGCACTTTGCTTGTTCAGCTATTAGCTGTCATCCCTCAATTTGATGATATCGAGCCTTTGTAGAAAAAACATATCCAAAAAATTTTTTTTGTAAATTAAAAGCAGTAAGTTAACATTCACTATTATAATAGACCAGTGGTTATATGAATAACAAGTTATATTTTTTTATACAATTATCCTTAATACTTTTTCCATGCCACAGGTATATTTCAGCAAATTTATTTGAACCAATCTCTACTGGGCTCAGCGTGTCTCTATCTCCTGTTGCATCAATACTGTTGTTGCTGTGAAGTTGTAGTCAAGTGCCTATAAAGTAAAAAAAACTAGTAATGCGACCCTGTTTCACTCGTGTACAATTTACTGACCAAGAAAATGAGAAGTACGTTTTTTTTTTTGTTTATTGATCATATTCCGCCAGCGTTATTCATGTGAGCGTCAAAAAATAGATTTTAAGATAAAATAAGGTTTATTACGATTGCACATATGCTGTTAGCCTTAAGGGCTTTACCTAGCTGGAGGGTCAGCCCAAGGCAACTACCGCAAGGGAGCCACGAAGTAGATCTTCCTTAGATTGGTCTGTTGGGGACGCGAAAAGAAGTCACGGTCCTAACTAATGCACAAAATACTGTCATAGTTTAGCCAATTTGTACATGTTTTTGTATATAAAAAACATGCTCGTTTATCGCTCTTTCTATAAATTCTTAACATGTTTTAGAAGAAATAAAACGACAAATAGACTTTGGTTTATATTTCTTAGAAAAGATACAGGTAGGTATTTAAAAAGATAACATTCAAGTGGATTAACGTATATAAAATATACGAAAATGAATAAGTACATCCGCACGACGTCAAGATACCCAATATGACTAACAACATTCAACGATTTCGGTCCACTAATAAAGTTAAAAGCCGAGCGAAGTGGAACAAATCTAAAACTATCTACAGCATGCTGTAGACTGGTATACGTAACACACGCGCGCCTAATTTCATTTACATTTGATTGGCCCAACTTCGTTGTAAGGCACTAAAATAATACCTTGTCCTAACGAGGCCGAACGCGGGGTCGACGAGATACGGGGATACGGTACGGCTGAAGTATCGCGTCCGCACGTCCACGATCTCCTCACACAACTCACACACACATTAAAACACACACAGCACACACACAAACACTCGCACATAGCTCACATCGGCTTTATAATTGATGCGGTTTTATGATATTGTACACACAACGTGGCAAAGTAAAGTTGTGGTGAATCGGAATTGGATTCAATCGACTGAACGTAATAATTGTGTTGGACCACTTTGTTATCATTTTTTTTTAATTTATAAATTAATAGCTTTTACCTTTGTTTCGTTCGCGTTAATATTTATTTTGTCAAACAAATGGGATGACGCAATACAAATTTTATCCCTCTCTTTACCCCACTTCCAATAAGTTTTTCGCGAGAAAAAGTAGTTTATCATCGTCTACCGGTTCCTATCTATCTCTATACCAAAGTTCATCATAACCAAACCAAGCGGTTTAAGCATGAAAGCATAATAAATTAATTAAGCGTAAATAATATTATAGTAAGGATAAAGATTGTATAGTTGAATCATATAGTAGTAGTATACTATAGTATAGTACTAGTAGTGAGTATAATCGAACAAAACAATCGCACTGTTAAAGTTTAAAATTAAATAACTTTAAACTAATATACCTTTAAAGTTACACAATTAAAATAGTTGAATGTATTGCTGAAATCAAAGGTAATTAGTCATACATTTGAAAGTTAATACGGTGAAAAAAAAAAAACCATTTTGTTAGGACAATTATTTGTCTTTAATATTCATAAAATAATTATATACCTAAACACAAGTAACAACAGACGGAGCTATAATATATGTTAATATAGTAAGCTATATGTTAAGTTATAGTAAGCTGCTACAAATGGCGGCTATGCTGTAGTATATATTTTTGTATTCATTAGCTCTGCGCTCGTCGTTGCATGAGCACATTCTTAATAAAGGCTGTTCTAATTTTAGATATCGTATAATAGATCTAACTAGTTATGTACACCGCGTACACAAATGACAGATGAAAAATTACAGCCTGTTGTTCTTAGAATATATTAAAATATGTAATAGCTATATTTGTGACGTAACAAAAATATAAGTTATAGCTGCGTCTGTGGTCCCTCGTTGCTTACTATGGAAAATGTACTATGTATATATATATATATATATATTATAGCTTCGTTTGTTATGGGCTTTAAGCATGTTGAGCACACAGAGAAGTGTGATATTTAGTACTTTACGTATTGAGTATAGATATGTGTTACAAATACATTAGATTAATAACAGATACATGTATTTATTTCTTATTGTTCTTTGTTATTGAAAACGTTAAATACATATTATAGTCTATGGAGAAACAGCCGCACGGGGGATTACAATTTGCATCGGGTGAATCCCTTATACGCAGAGCTGTAAAATTATTGTACTTTATAAAATTAAATTTTATTACTATCTTAAAACATTATTTATTGAGAATGTAGTTTGTTAAAATACTACTAGGTAATTAGTGTAAACCTACCGAATCATAGTAATGTATATTTAAAAATATAGCTGTTGTTGGCTGATGCTCTTCACAAAAACACTGTAGGCTGAGGATCGAAGATTAAATAGATCATAAAAATTAATTAGTAAATTCTTATTTTTATCTAGAAGTATTGTATAAGTTGATTGTAAACGTTTTTGTAATTACGAAACTTACAGCTGCATTGAAGTTTCTCCTACTATCTAATCTTGTAAACAAACAAATGATTCTTTGTTCTTTCTTGTCTCAACTACTTCGGAGCGATGGCATATACATTTTGGTATATTATAAAATACTTCCAAACATTTTATATGAACAAATAAAGTTCTATAACCTTTAATGCTTTAGGTGTTGTCTTTGTTCAAATTACTTATCATTAGTTGTACGATATCGCCAAGCTTCAATAGGAGTGTCTCGGTTTCATTTGAGGGCCAGTTCCTCAACCGTTAATCTTATTAAGGATATAAAAAAATGTTACTTTAGGACCACTCAGTGAGTGCTTCTACAAATTACTACCAATATTGTCACCAGATAGTAATAAATCGGTAATAGCAATAATCTTTCTTAATTTCCACGTTTCGTAATCACCAGTACCTACACATCCTGTTTCAAAGTGCCTTCAAAGCTGGCATGTTAGAGACAATCACTCATAGATTCTTGGTTCTTACATAGTTGCTGATCAAATAATTGTTCTCAGTTTGAGTTTTACGTTGTTGTTAAAAGTCCTTCAAACTTGACATTGGCGAAATTTCCTACATAGGCACAGTGATACATAAAAAAATTCGTGAGTATCATGGAACACTCGCTTGGGACGAATTTCATTACGTAGTATAATATTATTGATAAACGTTTTATATTATTAATTAACCGATACAAATAAATGAATTACTAACATCTGTGATCAATTAAACAAAACGCTGAGACAATGGTAGATAATTTCGTAATTAATATATTTTTTCTAGTTGTGAAAATAAATATTTTATTGTACATCATTCAATTCATCTAATACGCTACGAAACAGCTGACGCGCATGACGAGAACAAAATATATCTGCGCAGCCGTTGAGAACTTACTGGCTGTTTTGAACCAACAAGCGCGCACCTAAAACTGGGTACAGCCAAAAGCGTACACGCTATGGACAAACGTCAACATTATAGAAATATAGTGCAATATCGAAAGAAAGGGTCGTGACGGACAAATCTTACATTTCGATTTGTCTACCTGCACTTCCAAAAAAAATATGTTTTTATATTGTACTGTGCTAATTATAAACCCTAATACCGGCCACTACAGTACAATACAATATGTAGTGATAATCACTATGTATACATATATAAATCTATAATATTTATCTCCTATTAAGTTATTGAATAATCATTTTAATATTTCGTAAAACGTCTTTCGTAACATAATATACGCTGTGAATTGCTACGTAATTATTCTTTTTATTTTGCTATATTGCATCATTCTCTGAATGTTTACATTGTAGGTAGGATCGTTTATATCCGCGACGGTGGAGTAGATACGATACACCGGTTCTATATCGTCCTGGGCAGAGTGAATTTACATAATAGTCTCCATCTACCCGGCATGTTATGAATTTCAGAATATTACATGACATTTAATAATAAAAGGTTTTTAAGGTACTGGAAAACTAATTCTTTATATCTTATGAATATAACTTAGAAAAAAGAATGCGGAAACAGTATGTATTTCTGTGTGTTCATGCTTTCTATGGATATTGAGTCCATGGGGTTTTTTCATACATTTTTTACAAAACTAAGGTGGTAAACAAACTTAATGCCCAGCCAATTTTAAGAGGCTACTGTGATGGGCTTATCGCCATGATCGTAACTTTACTGCTCGATTGCTGAATAGTATATAGATTGATTAATTCACAAATAATGACGATCCACGATATTGCGTTTCGCGCGGATTTTTTTGCCTCGCATATCTATCTTGTGGAACCCACTCGCGTCGGCGGTATTTCCGGACCGATACGGTATGGGAACCTTTAAGAAGAGAGCCTACTCATATTTTATAGGCCACTTGAACGCTAGTTGCCTAAGTGTGGCGGGTGTTCCACCATTGCCCCGGCCAAGTTATTTTCAGCAATTGCTAACGTATAGAATTAAACAAATTGTTTGGGATGACATGCAGTATATAATATCAGTCACGTTGACATGTGTCATCCAAATTTTTTTTTTTGATGTGAAAACTTCTATAGAACGGTTTGGATAGGGAATAAATAGGGAGGGGATAGGGAGTAAATCGTCATCGACATGGTCATGTGACGTGTTAACGATAACATTATATCCGTTCTTATTAGTATAATTTATTGTACTGTAAACTGTTCTTTTACAAGTTTTAATTTAAGATCAAACAATTAATTTGGTATCCAAAAATAACAACTGTTTGTTTATAGTTTTAAATTTTCATTTCTGTCTGCAGTCCTCATAATTGCTTTACTATTATTTTTTTTTCGTTTATTTTTGTAACAGTTTAGTTATTGTAATCAAGAATACGAAAATATATTTAAGCCTATTTCAACACTAAGAGTTGTCATCAGAATACAAGTAATGTATGTTAAATAGCATGAAAAATACCAGTCTTTGATTTAAATAGGTATTTCGTATTTTGTTTAAAAAGAAAGAAGTCCATGGACTATTACTTTACCGACTCAATTTTACAACATAGCGCAGCCGTGGTTTTTGTAATTGCCTAATAAGTAGACAAATCACGTTTCATTCAAACTTGATTGCATTTGTTGACAATCACGGCTGCTTGTGACGACACAAAATGAAGCGATTTCTATACCGGTGTGCTTGTATTCGTTCAATTAAATCGTTCTACGTTCATACATTGCTGTTTTATAGGCCTTCTTAGAGTATGATCTTTGTTGAGTACAGCAATGGATTATATATATTTCGATAAAAACGTGAACAGGTGGCCTTGTCGAGCCGATTACCGGGCAAAACAAAAACTTTGTTTTCCTTTGTGAACGACCTGTTTCGATATTAGTGTATTGTGCTGTTGATTTAGATTTTTTTATTCATAAAAATGTAAAACATATTTATTCAATATGATAGTTAATGGCATATTAAGTTTTTATGGATATAAATAAGTATGAATGCATTGGAGAGTGAGTGAAAAAAGTGAATTATAGAAAATTAGAAGCAATGGAAAAGTATTCTATATAATTAATAAATATGGTACTATACATATCGGTAACCAGGTTAGTACAACCCAAAAAGAAGCAAATATTTAGCGATTTCTGATTTTGCTCGAAAAAGTTTGTTTAAACGTGCTAATAGCAGTCGGATTTCAAAAGTTATTTTTGTATTTGAAGAAGGCTTTAGGCTATTTAACATCACGCTACCACTTACAGGAACAAAGCTGTATTGAAAATAGTTACAGAAACGGGCAAAAAATATTAAATAATTTTTAGTTTCACACGGAAACAGCTATCCGTAATAAGAGACCCGTAACAACGTTTGCTTCTAGTCCAAACCCTCATCCTCACACCCCTGAATTGTACACTATTATATCGTATTATTCTTAATTTAACATTAAAACGTATGAAGTAAGAATAGCGATTCTTTCGGAATAAGTTCGATTCTTGGATCGACTCGAATCGACATCAAATGATTTGATTCTTAAAAAAGGAGATCCAAAAGATCAATTCAACAAAAATATTTTTTTCATACGCTTTTTGTGCATATATTTTTCATACAAAATCAAACAAAGCAAAAAGAACACCACAATAATCGATTTTATCATTTTATATATGTTTTGGTAAAACAATGAAATAATTGTTAATAATGTTTTATGAAAATAGATAAGAATTAACCTTGATTTTTAAGGGTGAAATACTGATTCACTGGATCGACTCGCAGCTATGAACTGATTTAAAAACTCGATTTTTTACCTAAATATCGATTTTTCTATTAATCGATCTCAGTATGAAGTCGGGGGCCGGCTGCTAGCTAGGGTTTTTATAATCGCAAATTCTTACTCAGCACGAGTACCGCTGGATATATTTAGCTTGTAAAATTAGAACTGGGGCGTTGGTATTATTCATTTCAATTCTATAAATTTATGACGAAATATTTCTATATAGCAAATAGAGAGTGTAAAATCGTTAATTCGAGTGTCTAGCGTTTTTATATTCGTCAAAGTGTTACTGAATATACTTATAAAATTTATTGATCCGCGATATAAGTATACTCTATAAGAATTTGATTATGGCCGAAAGTATACGTGTTTTAGAAGAAACTCATATTACCTAATGATTTCTTAGGTTTACGCGAATATTATTCATTGAAATAAAACTAATTTAAACGGATTTTATCGCGGTTATTTATTAAATTTTGATCCCGACGTTTCGAAAGCTTTTCAGCCTTCGTGGTCACGGGGCGGACTGAGGTGTAGGTTGTCCAGAAAAGTTTATGTTACTGTGTCTACCTTCAATTTAATTTTTATTATCCACCATCAATAATAAAAATTAAATTGAAGGTAGACACAGTAACATAAACTTTTCTGGACAACCTACACCTCAGTCCGCCCCGTGACCACGAAGGCTGAAAAGCTTTCGAAACGTCGGGATCAAAATTTAATAAATAACCGCGATAAAATCCGTTTAAATTAGTTTTATTTCATATTACCTATATCGAAGATATAATTTATGCCATGAAGTCAAAGTTTAAAAATATTTTTTTTTACAGTTTATAGGCTTGGCGTTCTCATCACAATCTCACCTGATGTTAAGACACGATGTGGCCCAAAATCGTGGACACATAAGCCTAGTAGAGAGACTGACTTTCGAGCGCAACTGTCAGTATTTTGAAGATTGCAGATTTTCAATTTAAGGCTGGTAGCAAGCCAGGCGGGCATTAGAAAAATTCTACCATAACGCTATGGTTTCATCACGATGTTTTTCTTTACCGAAAGCTTAAACTCATTACAGGGATCCGAACACACACCCACTGACACGTCGTCCTTACACACTGCGAACTGAGCTAACATCGCTTCAAAATTATGATTATGAATACTTGTAGTTAGCTTGTACCTCTTCGTGTGCGAGGCATTCTCTTGCAGTTGACTTGCGGTAGTGCATATTATTGTATACAGTAACAGAAAAATTATAGTAGTATATTACCAAATTAATTATAGATTTTTTGTAATTTATATTGTATTTCTAGTGTTAATAAACATATATACGTATACGAATGAAAAAAAGGAGCATGCAGTTATGAGGACTGCCGACAGAAGTGAAAACTATATTTCAGAATATAGTGTAAAAAAGAAAAATGACTTGTAACCTTACGCTGAGGTTCGGAACCTACGACCTTGTTTACGCGTGATTATTAAGTCGCACGTGAAACCAATCGATCAAGCATACACGTATGATAGCCTCATAATTAACACTCTACATAAATAGAAAACGTGCGATGACGATGGCACGAGTTCCATGATTTTCGTTGACCCGAAAAGTGCTCAACGCGCTTAAAGAATATTTAAATTAATATTTCCTTAGTCGACTATTGTTATGGTTATTTTTTTTATAATTACCATTTTATTGAAATAAAATATTTTGGTAAAGTAAATTCTAAATTTGTAAATTAGGCCAATTGGAAATAACTTTGTTTATATATAGATTACAAATAAAAATTTAATTATGGGTTTTATCTAGTTTCACAGTATATAATTTGTAAAATTTATCCGAGGAATCGGAAATTATGAGATACGTTTTCTGTTTAATTAAATATATATTTTTCTTTTGGTTATCATACGTGTCGTTCCTCTCTGGGAATATCATCTGCAAACATTTAGTTTAGCAGTGAGGCACCTATTACTATATGACGAAGTCGCTCCGTATTAGGTTATATTATTTAAATTGCGTCTATCTTTAGCATAACTAAGTACATACTTTTTGTAATAGTTAATGCATTAAATTCGTTATGAACGAATCAAGTATTAATATAGATCGGATCCGTCTATTTTGACATAATATTGTAGGAAGCTAGACGCGAGTTGCCGCGACCTCAGTGACGTCACGTGGAGGCCGCGTTGCTACGCGCGGAGCCGCTCTCTCTCTGTTCAACCACGGTGACACAGCATACAGTATTATCGCAGAAGGGTTAACTATTTTTCTACACGAGTAGTCTGTGGGTTAACTTTAGAAAAGAAACTATTAACACTTTACGTGTTCAGTGCGGTAACGTTTTAAGAAGATTATCATGACTTCCATGTTTTTGTAGTGTATCTTGTAAGTATGCGTTTACGCGTGTTGTTGATTTTTATACTATTAGGCGTAATAAAATGTCTCCATACAAAATAATCTTAGTGATAGTCCTAATGCAATTATTCAAACACTAATAGCCTTGTATTGCAGTCCTATTATGAAATATTAGCTATCAGTCGTCATATGACAACGCCGGGTTTTATTATTTTTGATTTAGGCTAAATAATGGAAACTGTAATATATTGTACTCTTTTTAAGTCATTATTTTATTCATTTAATTCTTGTGTTTAGTTTTACTCAGTGCTTCTTTTGATCTGATAAATAAATAAATAAATAGTAAAAATAATAATAACTTTTACTACCCTCATCGACGACATAGATAATCGATATTTTTTCAACCGACACGAGCCTCCATTATTTAATAAATAATTAAAGTATGATGAATACTTTATTGCACTTGTTTGCTTATAAATTAGCGAAATTATTGTTTATGCCAGGCAATGAGCAACAAACAGGCAGACGGTTCATCTGATCATAAACGGTAACCTTCGCTTATGGACAGCTGTAAAATTAGGAGTGATACAGCCATGTCGGTGACCTTGGCGGAAATGGCTGGTTCTCGTTCACTATACCGGAACACAAAGGCTGAAAGTGAACCTTTATTTTGTGGCAGTCTTTATAAACTCGAGGGTGGTCGATAACCGGTGGGCAATAATCCTACCACCAAGCTGTCACGTGACGGTTCGAGGATTACATGGTTAACTGTCATAACCAAAACCAAATGTGGGAACAACCATCGCTATAGTCTCGTCGGTTACTCGGCAGGGTGCACCGCGTGCAGGTGAGGTTGGCTTGGGTAGCTCCAATAGTATTTAGTATCCCTTACATCTCATGCAATTTAGTGCTACAAGACTTCTTTTTCCAGCTAAACAACGGTATTGTTATTAAAAAATTAATGAATTGTAAGTTACATGTAAAAGGAGCGATAGAAAAAGAACAGTGTGCAAGCTACTCGACAGAAATAAAATTTCACTTCCACTATCTTAACCGCCTCTAGCCGACTTTACGACGTAAGGCTAAATATTTTTATTAAAAAAAAATCCAGCTGAAGATCAATCGTCTCCACTCAATAGCGTCAACGCCGATCAGCAAATTGCAAATAGGCTGTCGTCCTTTCCTTAAACCATCTTATTACAAATACTTGTGTCTTACTACGATCGCTTAAGTCGAAAGAAACCATGATGATATATACGACCAATCTAATGATCCACTGTTCTCGAAACATAATACATATACTCGTGAAGTTTTATAAAACTCATTATTATAATATCTTCAAGGCCTTTTAATAAAATAATATAATAAATACACAATAAGTCAATCATTATTTCACATTTTTTGCTATATCTTTGCAACTAACTACCGGATAAATTGAGTATCAAGGTTTCGAACAAGCGTCATAGTAACGAGTCGGTTTAAAGGTTATTGAAAAATATTTTGGTACATTATTAAAAAAAAAAGTATAATTATGAACTATGCAATGTTAAGATATAGTAACAAAATAAAACGGGTTTGGTTTGATTATAATTAAAGATAAAAAATAATAAGTTGTATAATTTATGTTAACATACAGCAGTAAGTTTGTAAGTAGAAATATTTCTTAATAAAATTATCTTTAGGAAATAGTAAGTAAAGGAACTTATATTTCTCATAATGATTGAGTTACTTCATTTTAATTGTATTAATATGCAGAAAATAATCTATATCCTTACTAATATTATAAATGTGAAAGTGAGTTTTTTTGTTACGTATTCAAGCCTAAACCGCTGAACGAATTATAACAAATTTTGGTATAGGAATATGTGGAAACTTGTACATGGTGATAGGCTAAATTTTCTTGCATACACATTATTGGAAGTAGGGGCAAAGAGAGGGATACACTTCGTATGAAATTTATTATTATGTCATCTGATTTGTTTGACAAAATCAATATTAATGCGAGTGACGCCGCACTTAAAAGCTAGTTAATATTATAAAGCGGAAAAGTTTCTTTGAGCGCGCTATTCTTAGGAACTACCAGTCGGATTTTTTTATTGTATGTGATAGAGCAATCATTGAGGTAGACTTTAGGATAATTAACATACTAGATTATTTATTATACGCCATTTAATAGGAGCAAAGCTATATTGAAAGTAGTTAAAAGAAACGGGCATAAATTATTAAATGAAACTTTAGTTCCGCGCAAACGAAGTCGCGGCCACAGTTAGTATTTAATGTTTCAACAAACAACAGTAGTCGTATATTAGCAGGCAATATGAGTATTCTTTATGCCTAGTTCAGATCAAAACATAATATAAAAAAGATTCAAATAATATCCAAAACTGTTTGTATTTGCGTACTTCCTGGGAGGCGTTAAAGTTTTTCTCATTACCGTTGACTCATTTCTTTTCTATTGAATGATATTAACGTGTGTTTATTTTATCCATCTTTCCAAGTATACTCGTGTTGTGTTTGTGCCAACTTTGAACAAGGTTACAAAGTAATTATTATCCGTTTACAAAATTAGTACCTATTTGTAATTATAGTTATAATATAATTAGAATTATTAACATAGGCCCTGTTTTCGGTATTGAACTATATTCAATAATACTTCTTTCAATCGTCTCACTATGGACCTCTTACAGATAAAACAGCTTTTGGAGCATTTCTTAATTGAATGCGAAATTACTCTGTCAGCATTTTTTAATAATCCGTTTTGTCTTAATTCATTTTCTTCTAAAAAAATCAATTTCTAGCATCGAATTTATGAAACAGAACAACGACATGTATTTTTATTTTTATAGTTTCTAGGCATGGCTACAATCTTAATTGATGTTAAGCGACGACATACACCGAGATGGTGAACAAACTAAGCCTAGTAATACAAGACCTGATTCTTTGGCAGTACATCATACTGTTCAGAATAGTTGTGATCCACTAAGTTTTGTAATTTAATTTAAAGGGCATACAATAAGTTTTCTGAAGTTCTATTATAAATTTTCGTATTGAGAATTAGCTTATTCATACGCCAAAATCATACGTTTGAAATAATAACTTCCCAAAAAGAAAACGAAGTAGTATGTAGATATATTATTATGTATTGTGTTAAGTGAACCTTTTGTCTTCTATTATTCAGTGCCGCCTTCGAATACAACGTATCCCAATATTGCGTGTTGCCAAGTGAACTATACTTCATAATTTATATGATATAAATTGACTTTTCGTGCAAATAAAACGTACTGGGTTTACGCTTTATGCATTTTAATTCTCGATTGGAACGAGGATACTTGTATATTAGTTAATCGTTTATTATTCATTCTTAAGCACTAATCTATGATTCCTTAGTTTGTAATATAATTTAAAAAAGTAGACAGTCGTTAAGTACTGTCAAGAGAAATGGAACTTTATAACTATAAGATAGCAGTGATTTTTCGATATAAAATTATTATACATAACTAAATATATTTTTTTGAAAATTACAATAAATAATACTAGTGCCATTTTCATATCAACCTCGAGTGATAATGATATATACTTTTATATGGTTTATTCATCAAAATACGCAGGCTCAGTAAATATGAATAACATAATTGACTTAATATATGTTTGTGTTATTTATATATATGGCGTTTGTATTTATATAAATTTCAATGAAATTTATATTATATTCGTGAGACGGCCTTGAAATTTTTACCTCGCTTAACGCACTAAAAAAAATTTCGTTTGCAGCAATTATTACTCATGATAGTTAATGAAATATAAACTTGTTCCTTTTTTTAATTTTTCGATTTATTATACTGAATTATTGTTATTTCTACTATTTACTATGTTTTAGATTTAAATAGGATATTTGGAATGTTTTTGTTTAGCTATATTTTTAATACATTTCAGTAAATAAACAGCACAAAAAAGTATTTAGATGAAACTAATTCTAAAACAAAATAAGATAGCAAATAGAAGTATGTTTAATTTAGTATTCCATGTTGAGATTGTAGGTACACACAAGTCACCGGTATGGCTCAGTTTGTTGTAGGCTTGGTTTATATTTACCGGGGATTATATCCGGAAATTGGTGAGAGTCACGTTGCTTTTGGAACCCCTTGACTCCTTATCGCTTTCCGGCATGTTATTGCTTATTTAAATATAGAATAAATCACTTTTGTTCTGCAAACTATTGATTGTAGTTTTTGAGTTAAATAAAAAGTTAATTAGTTTGACATTTTTACGACAAGCATTCATCGACCTTGATTACTGAATTAATTTTTTCAGCGGTTATATCCACAATACCAGTATCTTTGGAGTGGAATACCACTGTTATTATAATTACAAGGTATATGTGTTTTACAATTCATACACGCGAGTGTTGGTAAATAACATTTATGGCATCATTTATGTGTAGCTATTTTTGTGTGAGCACATTGTTTAAAATTTCAACGTTTACCGCACAAGTTGATACTGTTTATTACCTGCTAACCTTCTGTTTGCTTGTTTGTTTGTGGTGCGAAGTATGAGGCTTCCCTGCGTGTTGCCCGAACTAGTTATACTGCTTGTTATTTATTTATCGAATTTGCTTTGGCTCACCGCCGCGCCGCTCCATTTTTTGGTTGTTACGAGTGTTTAAATGAAGATAAAGTGCCGTTACTCGCGAGATTCATCACTTTTCAATCAGTTTGAAAGCTTTCTTAGATATATTATTTAAAGATACATTTTGAGGAATATATCTATCACCAATGTAGCTAATACATACGTATTTTGTAGTATAGAGAGACATAATAAATAAATGAATTATCTCTTTCTTGCTGTACTTACACTTTTTCATTTTATATTTGAACTATATTAGACTAAATTTTTTTATAGCCCATGAAAATACTAATTTGAGCATTTACAAATTATTATTTACGCGAAACTTCTTTGGGAAGGTAGGACATTAGATTAGATCGGTATTTAAAAAAATCACTATAGGCCGTTAGATTTGCTCGTAAGTATGTATGAATATATGGTATACATGAGTATATAAAACTGGTAGATTTTACATTTAAAATTATTGCTAAAAGGAACATTCAAAATTTCAGTGTTCGTGGATTCGTAATTCTCATACATTTAAACGCCTGTACCGATTTTGATGGATTTATTTTGTGTACTATGGGCTCATATTGATGATTGTTGAGTATAAATGGATCCGGCAGTTAGCGCCATTGTGGAGCTTATTTTTTTAATTTCTCCCACCGATTATTTTTATTTGTTAATTTAAATATAAATTGTCCTAAATTTATGAACAGGCACATTTTAAAATTTAATGTTATGTATTCATTACTTATCAGTGGCAAGATAATTTTTTTCTACCGTGTCCGCTCGTTCAACATACAATTTAATTTTTTAATGATTAGCATAGCTTAATTAATAGCAAATTTTTAATGAATAGTATAGCAGAGTTATGGGACATTTCTAAGATCCAACTGGTTGTTTAGCTCAAGATTAAATCTTTCGTTGAACACCTATAGGTAGGTAGTTTTAACCAGTTGAACTTGAGAGCTAGTTTCATTTTTCGCTTACTATGTTACCGACTTGTGATACATCGTCACTTAACATTAATTAATTGTAAGTCATTTACAACATAAGCAAAAGTCATAAATATTTATAAAATAGATGTTTTAAATATTATAACATCTATTTTGCTAATAAATTTTATACATTTAAATTATAAAAATAAATCTACTTATAATATTTATCTTCCAGTTCTTTTGATGCTGTGACACGACTAAGGTCAAGTAATTTAAGGAATTATTAATGAAGCCATAAAGAAAACTACTCTTCGAATATAAAATGTATTCAAATATTAATTTAAATAATACCTAAGACCTCGTATTTTTTTATTAATTACAAGTAGGGACTGAATTAATGCGAATTTTGCTTGCTTTTGGCATTCTTACTAATATTATATACGCGGATTTTTTTTAAGTATGTATGTATGGATGTTTGTTCCTCTTTCACGCATAAAATACTGAATGTATTTTAATGAAACTTTACAATAAAATAGCTTACGCATCAGAATAACTTATAGGAATAACGATAAGTGTCAAGTAAGCAGACATGTATATAATGCATAATGAAAATGTTTATATTATATAGTCCTTGAAAAGAACATATATCTATCTTTTATGTGTATGCATTTATCGCCAAAATAGTGAGTGGCCCGCGAATAAATGACTTCTCGGGAAATGTACCTTATTATTTGATGAAAATAGTCCTTTGTATTTTTGCTTTGTAATCCTTTGTATTCCTCCTTTGTAATCCTTTGCTGGCGTGTACATTCAAGTAATTAATAATTCAACCTCTTGTTGCGGTCAAAAATAGAACATAACCTTTTCCCTGATAAAATACATATAGGTGCCGATTTTCAAGGCGATTGGTCAAAAGGTGTCCGAGTTTAAATTTTTACACCTTATGTCGAAGTTTTACACGTTATATCATTATATACGATAATAAGGATCTTATATATTATTCCGTACATTAGTTAGCAGCGTAACATAGCGTTTCAAAAGCAGTTACTGCTTAATTGTAGCGTGTACGGACGCCGCATCAATGTACGTGTGTTCGAATTTCTATAAGTTAAGCTTTCGATGAAGAAAAACATTGTGATGAAATCGTGGTGTGAAGCTTCTTCTAATACTCGTCTGGTTATCTTCTACCCTTTTTTTATTAACGTGGTGTTCTAAATCCTATTCTTTACGGTCTTCTCATCACAACGCGTAAATGCATTACCCGGGCTCAGGTCAAAGGCGTGAAGGGCATGTAGTGGCTCATCGGGTACTAATCAACCAGCATTACTCACTAAAATGCACCACGACGACACTTCAAACACCCGTGTTGCCAGAGATCAGGGACAGCACCCACACTTTTAATCTTTAACGGGGCTAGCTACCACCCTCAAATTGAAAATCTACCGCCAAATACCTAGAGATGTGTTCCAGTAACATGGACAGCCAGTCCTTCCCATAAGTTTTTCTTGTCCACCATATTATTCCACATTGTCACTTCATCAGAAACCTATAAAGTTTTAGAGTGATTCGTGTACAAGGAAACGAGTGGACACAAGAAAATTAGGATTATAATATTCAAAAAATATTTATAACTAGCTAACACGGTGAACTTTGTATCACATTACATATCCTTGAATTTTTCTTCTTTTCTGTAATATAATATGTATGTATTTCACATATAAAACTGCATTAAAATCCCTTGAATAGTTTAAAAGATCTAAGCGAACAGACGGCGGAAGCGGCTTCATTTTATACTATGTAAAGATACATATTTCGGTCAGTTACCGTTCGATTGTATTATGTTTAGTTATAGAATTTTGCGACGTAAACTGACAATCAATGTCGATTGCGCTGTGTATTGAACACAAAGAGATGACAAAACTGAATGCGGCCGTTCCACGAAGCATTGACCAATTCGGTTACAAAACAAGTAATTGGCTCTTTATAAATAAATGTTTTATAGATTTCATACGTACCTATACGTTTATAAATACGTATGATTTTTATAAATGGCTTGGTATGTGATTGTATAATAGTATTGTACAGTGTTTAAGCATGTAATTGTTTGATATTGATAGGTATTATGACGAAGCGATAGAAAATCCTACTACGGTGGAATCTCTATAACTCGAATGTCAAGGGAAATGCTAAAAATTTTGAGTTGATGAGATTTCAAGAAGTTCAAGATACAAAGGCTATAATTGCAGAAATTTCGACTTAGAAAGGCTTGATTTATAAGTATATTTTTGCGAATTTTACTGAGAGTTGTGATATCGAGACGTCATTATGTTTTTTTTACTAACTAATGTTGACGGAAACTGCTTTTTGAAATTCGAATTATAGAGTATAAATTTGTATTATCAATACCTTACAGGGAAATAACTGTAATAGTAATTTTGTTCCAGTTACAAAGTATAATAAGTAATAATTCGAGATACCTCGTATTTAGAGGTTCAACGGAAGGGAATGGTATTATTTTCGACTTACTGAGGATTACGACTTAACGCGGTTCGAGTTATAGAGATTTCACTTTATTACATTGAAAGGTCACAGAGTCGGTCCTCGCTCACGGCTGATTTTTGTGTGATGAGAACAGCTGTCAGTTGTTTCTGGGTGATATCAATATCATTGTATGTATGTTTTAGTTATTATTAGGCATATTTTGCTTAGTTTAGCTTAGAAATAAAAATGTGTTCATATATAATTGCGGTAGTTTGTCATTGTTCGAAACAATAATAGCTCAATAATAGTTTGTTTAGACATAGAGTGTGAACGATCCGACTGAATTATCGGTTAGGGAGGACTCTATTTTGAAACATTAGCATGGTTGTAGTGAAAACTTTAAAAACTTGTTTAGATGCTGAACATTTTATATGCTGTGGGTATTGAATGCAACAACTGCTACGCTCATTCGGGTAAAGTTGACTGGATTCGACCAAGCGAACGAAATAGATTTAGTCACAGACTGCTATATTTGTTCTGCGCGTGTTACATGAAAGTGCATGACGCATCTGTCGCATTCAGTATTGACATAACACGATATGAGGCGTGCAAATAGGTTTGATTTAATATTTATTTACTTCGTATTATATAACCTCGCCATCATAAAGTTTTCACTTCAACCGTGTTTTATATACCATTTTTTTTCACTGCTTTGCTATAAAGTTGTAAATTTCTTACCTAGTATCTGTATATGTGTTCATCATCAGTGCATGAAAAGAGCCTCCACGAGTGACAATATCTGATTACGTCCGGTGCAACCTAGCTAGTCAGCCCTGATTTCAACTTTACTGCCTGGCCATTTGTTTCATAACGACACGAACGTATTTTTAATACAAATTGTATCTATAGTATTTTAATCTATAGTATTTAATTGTATAAATTGTATCATGAACAAGAAAAGAATAAACAGCGCTTTATAACTATACCCCTACTATGCTCATTTTACTACCATCTTGGATCACATCGCCTTTAACATCAGCTTCGATTGCGACTGAATAAATACTAAAAAATAAATAGATTTATTTTACAACAACTAGTTATCGAACACACTACAAAAACCTTAATCATGTAAAGTAGTTATTTGTAATTATTTCATCGTCTGATCATTATAATTAATGGCAGTTGTATGTTAATTTAAGAATATAAATGATGTTA
The DNA here is from genome assembly GCA_039707435.1 of Actias luna. NCBI lineage: Eukaryota > Metazoa > Arthropoda > Insecta > Lepidoptera > Saturniidae > Actias > Actias luna. Next base: position 5,038,967 of record JAZHAC010000002.1, on the reverse strand, counting down.
TTAACACATGGATATTCTTTACTAATGATCATTTTTATAGGAGTTTACATTTGGGTACATGAATTGATATAAAGTTAAAGTCGTGACTTTTGATTGAATAAGTTAGCACCATTCGTCTCTTATTATAAAAGGTAACGTCCGTTTGTTTGCCTGTCCGTTACTGAGCTTATAACTCGAAACGCACTTAACCGAATTACGTTTTTTTTAAATCATAGGTCTATTCTCCGTCTGGATTGCACTACTCATTTTGTTACATGTGTTGTTACTAATTATACTATTAAAATATGGATACATTACCTTCATAATATTTGACCTAATAAAGTGGTACACTACACACGCACATTGCAACGAGGACGAAGGACAGAATGATATTTATAGGGGATACATAAAAGGGGCACATATACATTACTATGCGTCGTCTAAAGTATCAAACTTTTTTTTTTGTGACGGAACTTTTACGAATCGATATATTTAATTTTATATAAATATGAAATTGGCAATGAAAATAGTAGTAATTACAAATGAAATGTGATCCCCATAATCTTTAGAACTTTTGTTTCTACAATAACGCATTATATAAGAGGCCATTTTCTGTTGTTTTAGTTAGGGCACTCGATATTTCAATCGGTACACAATATACTTACTTGAACGCCGAAGAGATAGTGAGGGTTGAGTGTACCAATTGTGATATAAAAAAGCGTGCCATTTTCGGAATGCATATTCCACATCTACACAGTTTTACTTACAATGTGATTTGTTGTTATTTATGAGGATAGTAGTAATTTATTGATAAATAATAAAAATAATAAACGCAGCATTCTAATCAATAACACATATCACAATTTTATCCACCATGTTATTCTAATATTTTTTTTATTATCGATAAAGAAAAGAGCGTATGAATTAAATTAAGGCGAAAGTATATTATCGTATTTGTGTTACGAATTATTATGGTGTTTTGTTAAACACGTTATACCATTTTACTGAAGTTATTTGTTCCTTATATATTATGTTTTATCAGCTATATTTTATAAGCAACAATGAGAAAATAATGTTAATTGAATACATTCCATGATATAGGTACCAGGCGAGTATTGAAACGTTATCGTTTGTAGCGCAAGCCGGCCTTGCATATGTGTTTATCAGCTAAGTCAGTTACAGAATGCATGCGTAAATTGGAACGGCGCTTTGCTCTGTGCCACATAGGAACTCAATTTAAAATATATTTAGAAGTTATCTATATATTTTTTTTATTTAATACGAGCTATCGACAACGCATTTATTATTGAAGTGAAACTTCTTATGGGAGAGTTTCGAAAATCTGATCCGTAAAGTTATTGTGTGACGTTCGTCTAGGTAAAGTCGGCTCGAGGCGAGTAGAGAACGAGAGTGAGAGAGAGTGAGAGAGAGATAGTGGTGTTTCATTTCTTGTGGTCTCAAGCACACATCGTTTTTAATGCATTATATGTTTAGCGTTTGGTAATTTTACCTGTTCTTTAGTGACGATGCGGATTATAATACGCAAAGTTTACTGGAGGAATTGGCTCTTAAAAGCAATAGTGGAACATGCTAACAGACATTCGGAGATAGGTTTTCTACTAGAGGGTGGTAGCTGGCCAGGCGGGCGTTGTAAATGCCCTACCACTATGCTCTAGTTTCTTTACGATGCTTTTATTTACCAAAACAGAGACCCACTGTAGGTGTATAATCTCAGGTTCTTTTTTGGCCAGTAGATTTACACTTGTATAATAAAAAAAATAATTTGCCCCATTTTCTTGTATTTTCATAGCTTTTTAATTTCGAATCCCGGTAATGACCCGAATTTGTAAAATATAAATAATAAAGTAAAAATACAAAGAGGTATTTAACAGTAGGGATTCGAACTCACGTTCATCGACACGGTGTGCGTACACAGTGTCACCGAACCATCATTTCTTCAAATACTTCCTCAACACAAAAAGCGATGCTCCAAAATATGGTATTATGAAGTGTATTATTTCCTTTATTAGACTTACTAACAGTTTTTTAATATTTCTATAGCTAATATACAATTCCAGAAAATATGTTAAATGCACTAACTAATCATGTGCACGTCATAAACTAAGTGTACCTTAGTTGCGTGACTGACAATAAGAATTCAGTGATTTAAAATAAACGCAAGTTATTTGCAAAGTTACAGTTAGTATGTTTTTGATAGAAGATTAGCAAAGACGGTAATATGGTCAATGGTAATGGTAGCACGATTGAAAAAGAACGATAACCTTCGCAAGGGACTATTCAAGTATTACATAAGCAGACCTTTAGTCATTTTTGACCCTCTCCATTGTCAGTAAAAGTAAGCAAACCTTACCCATCTTCTTTGCTTACGTAAATATAAATACTTATATATTTTTTTATTTACCATAAAACACAGACCAAGCAAGCGACCAATAACATTTATTTTATAGAATCTCTGAACTTGCTTTTCATTTTTGAAATTAGACAAATAAATAAGTATCACCATCTATACCTATCTATCCTCGTGTCTTCATAAATAAACAAAGCAAAGAGCTCCACCCTCTTTTGATGCCTACACAATTCGTAAATGGTCTCAAAGATTACCAGTCCATCCGAACTCAACGGTGTCCTGCTGGCTTGAAAGCTTTCTACAGCCATCATATACAGTAATTGATCCCGAAACATGACGGTTTATTTACAGCAGTTTGGAGTCACGATCCGATCAGGCAAGGGCCCTTTTCTTTTTATTAACGTAGTGAAATAATACGGACGTCCTCTCGGAGTACGTGAACCCACTATCCGGGCATGGGGAAGACTCATCGGGTAACAAGCACTATCAAATACTCACTAAAAACACACCACAGCAATACTCAAACTACTGTATTTCTAGAGACCAGGGCCGCCTTTCATGCTTAAAAAAAGCGTGGGGTGCATGGTGTCAATAGTTTTAAATGTTTTATCGACAGATATGAGTAGAGTGATTATCGTTTGATAATCTTAAAAGCACCCCACGCTTTTTTTAAATAAAATATTTTTTATTTATTTACACTATTATTAATGTATATTAATTGAATTTTTTAACACTATTCTTAATTTATGTTTATTCAAATTTTAACACTATTCTTAATTTAAATTTATTAAAACGTATTTTCTATTTTTTTAGTTCAGTTTTCTATAAAAGCGTGTTTTTTATTTAAAACTATTATTTGTTTTGTAGAATAAAAATTCTTTTTAGTATTCGAAAATTTATTAATATTAGAGAAATCGGCTAAAGATAGTGATTGGAAATTAAAATATCAAGTTCTGTCTTATTGACTATAGAGACAAATAATATAAAATTAAAATTTAGTTGCTTGCCTTATCGACTATAGATGAAAATTATATAAATTAACAAAAATCTTATTTTGCTAATTGAAAACTGGAATAATTTTATCAAATTAGTGTATTTTCTTCGGTCCTCGATAAATCTACAAAGTTTGAACGAAATCTGGCCGTTTAAAGTGGGTAAAATCGCGCCCAAAGGAGTCTGTTACAAACATACAAATAAATATACAAACAAACATACAGGTGAAGTTAATAAAAAGCTTTTAAAAACAGTGGAATACAAAAAAACGAATTAGTCTAGAAGCATCCACGAATATTGAGCAGTATATTCAATATAAACTGCCATCGGTATATAACTCTATGTAAGTGTTAATAAAGTATTATGTAATATTTGTAACTAATATTAGAAGTACAATTGTGAGGTTTTTAGTTCCACTTCTATGCAGTAACTACTTAATCAATTATAACTTTTTACGTACACGTTATCAGGAGAACAGAAAAAGATAAGAAATCTTTTTATCCATAAAGAAAATAATTGCCTGGGAATAAAAAAGTTGAACATCACGGGACGCCCGACAGAGTAAAACATTTAAATGAATATTAAACAAAAAATTAATAAAAAATTATAAAGAAAATATTAAGTAAAAAAAACAATTCAGCTTACACACAGGGGCAACAAAGTGTATAGTATACGTGCGCACACATACAAGGGACTCGAGAGCCGTAACGCAGAGGTGCGTGACTACATAAGCCGTCGTCACGTCGTTTGCTGTAAAGACAAACTCACTGATTTTACTGTAAACTCGCGCTAATAGATATATCACATCAAAAATAACTTTTACATTCCCAAAATCAATATTAACGCAGGTAAAGTCGCGAGAAAAAGCTACTTTATGTATTTTTCACTAAGGATCAAATGAAACTTCGCGAAACGGCGTTCATCTGTTTTGACTTCCGTAAGTACAAAGGAACTAATTTGATAATAAACTTCTTACAACTCGTTAAAACTTGTCTCATTTCGCATGGTTGAGTCAATTGAAATAAAGGTACGTATAATCCACCGGCTGCTTTACTTTAAAAGTAATCATCAGTAAGTACCTACTGGAATTTTTCAATTAAATTCTGTTTATTAATAAACAAATGTACTATAAGTTGTACAAATTTACTAACTGTTTGTTTGCTTGAGTATAAGTTCATTACACCGTAATTTATATAAATAAATATCAAATATCGTTTGTTGGAAACCGTCTTACTTGAGAACCACCTGGACCTATTTGGCTATTTTATTTAATTGTTATAGTACAAAGAAGGTTAAACAAAAATTTTAAAACTTTTCCAAAAACAGATAAAATGTACATCCATCCTTTTGAAAGTAACTTTCAAATAAAACTTATCTTCAAGGTTTAGTTCAATTTTTAGAATTACCTATCAATCACTAAGCTATCCGTGCCTTATAATTTAATTAACTAAATGTGCCACCTGGTTATACTCGGGTTTAATTTTTTGGTTATCATTACAATACTCCTGTGTACACTACCAGTTTTTTTTGTTACTTTGTATGGTAATATTACTGCACTTCTAAAATTAGTAGCTGAGTGCTAGATATCCGATAATTTTCTCCTATAAATAGAAAATAAAAATGTTCGGAAAATCCAATAGTACACACCTCATACCATTAATTTAATTTTTAACAAAAAAAAATGTTTATTACTTAACTTTTAACTTAGTTTATTAATTATTTTATGGATTATTCTACATTTTTAAGCTAGTATGATTTATTGCTCGCCACAAAAACTCCGTAGATAGTTTTATCTAGAGAGTCTATCACGTTGAAGCGCTAATCTTTTTATTATAAAATAATTATTGACTCGGCTATATGGTTTCGATACATTTACCTTTTCTTTATTTTACTTAGAACTTGTAAATGTAAAATGTAATAAATTCAAAAATGCGGTAAGCAAATATCTAATAAACGAAACCGATTCTCGATATGTCAATTTTCGGGAGTTATCGTAACCACCTTGTATAAAAAAATCCGGATGTCCATGTAAAAAATATTTAAACAGTTTTTTGTTTCAAAGTAGCGAAATAATTTTTTTTTTTATTAAATATGAGATAAATTATTTGAAGTTTTTTTTTGAAATACATCTATTTATATTATCGTAAAAATACAAATTAGTTGTTGTAGAGGCAGTTTAAGAGCAAAAAATTGATTGATCTTGACGTGTCGACACTAGAGCACTACCTCACCCGCTTCGCTGTATGAGGCATGCAATACATCAAAATATCAAAAATATCAGTGATATATAATTCTAAACATGAAAGTGATCCTTGAAGGCAAGTTTCATTCGAAACTTTCTAACATGTCTATGTTACATTCCTTTTTTTCAATATAACTGTAATTTTTTAAATAATAGATAGCTTTTAAAATAAGTAATGGCTACGTCTCCTTAAAGTTTAAATTTACCTTTACATTATTACAAGGTACCGTTAGCATATGAGTGTAAGTAAGCGCATAATTAATTTGCGTACGATGCTAGCTGTGGATACATGTTCTGCATCACGTATGCGGTCGAATGAATGCGTTGCTTATAAATAACCTGCAAATATATAGGTATAGTAATAATAAAACATCTAATATTAACTACATATTTTTATATTACTTGAAACAGAACAAAAATAACATTTTAATAATATTCTAGGTGTAAAACGAAAGACATTAGTCCGTAATTAAATGTCTCATCTAAATCGCTAAATTAGAATTCCTTTTAGTAACTTAATAGTTTTTACTCAAAATTGGAATTTTTATATTACTCATGAATCCATAAATCTGTCCGTAATATATATTTGTTTTTTATAGATGTCTACTCTAAAAGTCAACGCCTATGATATGACTAATCTTGTAAGTCTGTGTTTTTATTTGTCCACCATTACATCCAAAATAATTTGATTTACCTTTGTGATATTTGATATTTGTGCGATGTGATATTTGTCATCCATCAATTGATTAGATTTACCTAAATATTTTAATTAACGTCTATAGAAATCTTCAATATAAAAAAGTTTAAAAAAATGGAACATGGAACGTATATTTGTAATTCTTGAATCGATAAACTACATGAATTATTTATGTACATAAATGAATGTGTATTTCTATGCACAAATGTTCTTTATGGATTCCTAAATCATTCATCTGGTTGTAATGAAAGTATGGTTGAGTCATTCTGCGTTGCCGGCAAAAAACAGACGAATACAGATAACCTTTTTAAAATTTTAAATACAGATATAACTAAACATACGAAACGAAGAAATCTAATATATTAAAACTGAAGGGTTCTTTTGTTTGAATGCGCTAATCATAGAAACTATCATTCGGATTTGAAAATTTACTTTTCTTATTCGACAGCTCAATTATTGAGGAAGTTTATAGGTAGCTATACATTACGCTACAGCCCTTAGGAGCAGAGCAAAAATAAAATAAAAACTAACCCAAAAATGTGATAGTGTGAGCGAGCTACATATATTCTTGCCGATTTAGATTTTTCTCACTTCTGTTAACTCCAGCTACTTTGGTGTGCACGAATAATTCTGTTATATTTAATTTACGTGACAAATATGTGTTCGCAAATGTTACACTTTGAGATACTGTAAATGTAATTATACGACATATCAGATTATATCAGACTACGATTACTGATTACGGTGGTTTCTTTTACAATCCAGATCGTGCCTATCTTGATCTGCGATTGAAAATACAGTCTGGTTCAACAGATGTTCCCATTCAGACCTATTTTTTGTCAATTCTTACTACTTAGAGGGTTCTATATTACATTATTTTACATGCGTTTTCTGAACATCTTTAAAGTTAAAGTAGTGGCCGGCAGGATTTCGCAGCCATTCTTTAGTTCAGAAGAGAAAATTGTTTTAGCAACGCTCTTGTCGCTCAATTTAAAAACAAAGAAACTACTTTGTAACAAAACGTAAGTGGAGGCACAGCAGTTTTAGAAAATGCTTTGAATGACAATTTAGAAGGAATCTAACGAACGAATTTATTAGATAAACTAATTTAACGCTTCAGTCGCCAACAGGATTGAAAGAAAATGTCCTGAGCGACCTGAGATTACAAACTATTCATTTGAAATGTATAGCCATAAGCAAGTTATTTTAATACACTGTATAGTTTTCAATCGGCCCTTAAACGAAGCTAGTATAACGATATGTTTAATACTTCAACGTTCGCAGATCTTCAAGTGAAATCAAAATTGGTAAGGTCAATTTACTTGGTAACTATCGAATTAACTGTATTGATTTTCTACTTTAGCTTAAACCTCATTAAGAGTTGTTTATTTTTAACAAAAGCACTAAGTGTTTTTTTACTATTATAAAGTATTGTTATTATCAGTAAGTATTGCAATATTAAAATTTAAATCGTAAAATTGTTCTGGAAATAACTTGATATTTAAAACAGTAATATAGAGTTTAAAATACGAATGGGAAGATAAACTGCGGTTGCAAGTTTATATACAAATTAGAATGTGGAGTGTTTGGACGCCAGACCCCGAAACAGCATATACCTTGGCTTAGAATTGTAGATATCAAATATACCTATGTTCTACCTCTTCTAACGTAACTTCCATGAGTTACTACTTCAGTTACTACCAGCCTACTAAAATAATGTATATGAGAATCATCTGGTGTCTATGTACTAGGTACTTAGGAATACAAAGACCTCATAGCTGCCTTACAAGGACTGGAGATCGCTTTTACATTTCATTCAGTAAACTATTTTCTACCAAACTTTTTTTGGTGGCCACGCTTCTTAAGAATATACATAAATACTAGACAATAACGATTAGTAATTGAATATATTGAAAGTTCTATGTATAAGACATAATATATAATTCCATTACAATACAATCTTGCGCTCTAGTTTGAAATCTCGCGTGAGTATTTCAAATATGTCCACGGGTAAAAACAAGGTTGTACCATAGTTAATTAATAACAGCTTGTTCACTGTATGTAGTAAACCATAAATATTTAACTATTCCGATAGTTATGTAACAGTAACAATAATATTTTAAGAGGCAAGTGAATAGTACCGCTGCTTTGAATTATTATTATTTCTTAGATTTGTTACCTTCTTTTTACTCGAGAATATCTATATTAGTACCAGCTAACTTGGTAGACCTTGTTCTGCCTTTTTGAGTAGTTAATCACATCGACTACAGCGACATCTATCGCGTTATAATCAGTAAATGAGATAAACAGTATCCCATCTCTTAAGTTGGATCAATCTGCACACAGTATGCAGAATTTGATTGAAATCGGTTTAGTACTTTAGGAGTTCATCGCGGACAAGTTGGAAGAGTTTGTTTGTTTGTTTGAACGTAGTAAATACTAGTCGGACTTAAAAAATGTTAACTATTTAACATCACGCTACCAGTAATAGGTGCAAAACTGTATTCAAAAAACTAACAAAACAAGCGAAAATAATTAAATAACTTTTAGTGTCACGTGAACGAAGTCGCGGGCACAGTTATAATAGTATACAGCAACTAGGTCACTTGTAGCGATTAAAAGTAATTGTGTACCTCTTTAAATTCTAGTATAAATTCAATTCCAATTTATTTTCTATACAATAATATGTAACCAATATTAATCTTTCAAAAGTTTTTTAACTCTCAACTAAAGTGAATATAAAACCGGTTCAACTGTTTTGGAGATTAACTCGACCGAACAAATAAACCGATAGATAAAAGTACATAATACAAACGCGCGTTTCTGTTTAAATACGGCCAACGAATATATGAACTTAAGAAAAAGTCCCTATTTTCGTATGTCAGATAGAGAACCAGGTTTAAATATTGATATATAAAATCATCAGGTTAAAATATTGTCATAATGATAGTTGCCATACTCCTCTGAAATGGTTTGATCGTTTATTATTATATTTGATATGTATATTCGGTAGGTCTGAGAATATGTCGTGATTTATTGTTCATACCCTTAAGTAATAAGGGAGGTGCAACCTAAACATTTTTTTTTTACATTTTCTTTTATGGTGTGCCATTAAAAACACATGCAACCCTAATTTTTTAATACAACCAAAGTAGTCACTAGAAATAATTTATAAGACAGAACAACGTTTCTGGGGTCAGCTAGTTATAGTTATAAATTAAACACTAATGTTATATAAATGTCTATTACGTTAGTATGAATATACGTTCAGCGTCAGCCTTATTGCGGTGTATAATGAAGTGATTCAGCTGTTCCTTCGCTTTGAGTATAACCACCGCGTCACTCGCCTGTCCCATCCCTTATTAGATTACGTATGCGGAGTTAGTTTTAACGATGCTACCCAATCTTGTTGGTACTCAGTTTTAGTAAAAAAATGACATGTTATATATAATTTTCTGACCAGGAATCATATAGTGCTTAAATCAAATTGAATTAGATGGTTTTCTAAATGAACAAGATTTTAATTGTTACGACTAACGTATACATAATATAAACTTGTAATTGTGTTTTTATTTTAACAATGACTCTCTTTTAACCGTTACTTTATTTTTCATAGTGACTTCTATAAGGCAGTGTTTATGCCGAAAGGTTGCAGACCGGTATAATAGCTACTTCTATCATTGGTTTGCCTATATCTCTGTTGTCGTTGTAGTTTTGGGTTGTACCTATGATGTATTTACAAAACAAAATCATTTTCTCTGCCCATGACCTCAGAGAAGAAGTTTGTCAATATATAATACCCGCTCAGTGACAGTACTCGAATGCAATTAAGAGCATGGTAATGACACATTTCTTAATGTTCGACCTTGTTAGTAACCGCGTAAACAATTCACCCACAAATATGTTCTGTATACATCACATTTAACGATAACGTTCATATGTTACGTGTCCATTGCTGATTGAGTTTACTTTTAGCATAATACGCGACTGTTAAGGGTGAGTTGTACAAGGGATGCTAGAGAAGATAACACGAGTTCGCTATAAAGGCACCGTTATATGTGAACCAGTAAAATTAATTTGCTTTGGATTTCATTAGGGGGATAGGAATGTAGCTACAATTTTGTTCCGAGAGCAAGCGGGGAAGGGTAACTAAAAGAAAGCTGTGAAAGAAAAGTAGTAGTAAAAGAAAGTAGTGGTGGTGATTGTCACCCTATGAATCGCCACATATCCTTCCCGCCTTGACCTGGGTAATGCGTTTTACGCGTTGCGCGTTGGAGTCAGTAACTAGATTTTTACCACGAAAAGAATATGGTTGTATCAAGGTTTTTGCTACAGGTGGGCAAGCATTGTAATGTATACTTTGCTTTAGCTTTGTCTAATGTCTAGACATACTTAGTTATAAAATTTGAAACTTTATTGATAATATCTATAAGTAATTTAAATGTTGTATCGCATGTACTCTTAATCACAGTCTAAAATATAATGTTGAAGTATTTTCTTTACGTTCAAGTCAATTCAGGTAACACCCAGCCGGGGAGGAATGGCGGACAGCTGCCCCCATGTACCTGCCTACACCATTATCAGGGAATGTTTTCTTTAGGGATTAATGTGATTAATTTTTATTTATCATTCTATTTGTTGATTAAATTTTCATTATGAATGTTCAGAACAATTACCTACATATAACAGTCGAAATTCAGAATTTCTGTTGACAAGTGTTCGGTTAAAATCTTAATATGAGCTTCGTAATGTAGCAAATAATTTAAACAAATATACAGTCAGTAAAATGTAAATCACTATTGTAGTATATTAAAAATATTTTGGTATTACTATTATTTACACCTTAATTACAACTTGAAACATAATAATAATAAACTATAACGTATAATAATCGTATATAATGTATTTTTAAACTTTTGGGATCGAGGATAACGAGTTTCAAGGATTATCTGCTACAATCAAATTAGCGTAGCTCACCTCTGTATAACAATCGTACAGAACAATATAGGTACCTAATATTTTAATATCTATAATCTCATCTGATATTAAGTGACAATGTTGCCCAAGATGGTAGACACGCTAAGTCTAGCGGAGGGACTGGCTCTCAAGTCCAAATACCGGAACACGCCTATAGATATTTGGCGTATATATTTTGGCGTTGCACGTAACTGAATTGCGTGCGTGAGAATATTTGAAATTCATATTATCTAATATCTCTTGATAGAGTGAACCGTTTCCGATGGACCAAAAATAAGCATAACTTCAAGTTACGTATAATTGTACCTATAAAGTTATCTTTTTATAGCATTTAATAGAAAAAAATATTTCTGTATCGATCGACTATCAGAATTAGTTAAAAAAAAACAATATTAACGCAACCTAAACCGCGAGTAAAAGTTAGTCGATAATAAGGTAAACCAACCTCAGTTAAATAATTTTAACGTTTTGACGGAATGGCGTTAAATGTTAAGCATATAATAATAACAATTTTAAATTATCTTAGTAACATAAGGCATTTAGACATAGAATTATCAAACGGCTTACACTCACAGCTTTGTTACTCTATGTCCCTTTCTGAGACAGACCGCTAATGCCCTGACTATACCGTCACTCGTGACGTCAGAGGGCACAGCTGATATTATCGAAGGGATGTGCACAATAGAGACCCGCTTACCCTCGACGTGTTGCGGTCGGTAACACGTCTCGCAAAGTGTTTTTTCTCATTACAAACCGGTTTCAGACGCGTACGTTCACACAAACTATAATTCATACATTAATACAGTGGAATCTCTGTAACGCGAATGTCACGGGGATAGCTAAACATTTCGAGTTAACGAGTTTTCAATTTAACAAGAAGTTCGAGATATAAAGGATTTAATTGCAGAAATTTCGTTTTAAAAAGGCGCGATTACAAAGTATATTTTTCGAGTTGTATTATATCGAAATATCATTGGATGTTACTAAGTACTACTGACGCAGTCTGCTTTGTGAAATTCGAGTTATAGATCATAAATATGTAGTATCAATACCTCGCAGGGAAATAGTATTTTGTTCTAGATACAAAATCTAAATAATTCGAGATATCGCGTATTTAGTGGAACAGCGGAAGGGAATGGCATTTTTTTCGACTTACTGAGGATTGCCGCTTAACGTGGTTCGAGTTATAAACATTCCCCTACAATATATTCCCTACACTACTGCAGAACTGCGGCGACTGTATAGTTACAAAGTAGCGTCAATTTCAAGGAAAAGTGTAATTTTTTCAAATCGACGCATTATAAATGTGAAATCGCTTCCCGACAACATGCCCTCTTACTTACGATATCGGGTCATTTATAAACGGTATGTCTGCAGGCCGGTATAATGGTAATAACTGCTGTAATGACGATTCAATTTCACATCAATAGTCATTGTTGCTTTTGCATCGCATCACACTTTCCACCAATTATAGGTCACGCAAAATTTTATGGCTGGTTTGAAACTGTATGCTCATGTGGTATAGTCCACTACATAATGCCTAACTTGTCAGTGTCATCTTATTTCTACATAATTATTATATTTTAAGGGCCGGCAACGCACCTACGATTCCTCTGGTGTTGTGGGTGTCTATGAGTGGCTGTAATCACTTCCCATCATGTGATCCGCTTGCTCGTTTGCCCCTTATTTCTTAAAAAGAGTGTATGCATATAGACCGACACCAATATTTTTAAGTATAATTTTTAATTTATTTGATACTAGCTTTTACTGGCGGCTTTACTCGCGTAATTATTTTTTTAAAGAAAATGGATTAAGCAATAAAAATTTTCATACAAAGTTTATCTTTCTCTTTATCTCATTTCTTAAAAGCTTTTCGTGACAATAGTAGCCTTCTCCAGTTTCTAATCTTTCTCCATACCCAAATTCGTCATAATTGATTTAGCGGTTAAGGCGTAAAAGCGTAACAAACAAACTAACTTTTGTATTTATAATATTAGTAAGAATTCAAAATAAGGGGGACAAATTCTTTCGTAATAAAATAAATTTCTATTAATTATCATTAATATTATTATTAATTATTATTAATAAAATCTATTTTATTGTAGCAGTAAATACTAATTTAAAAGTAAAATCACCACAGTTAGCGAAAATATTCATTCATGCAAACACAACTAAAATTGTGACGAAAAAACGTACCGAAATCTGACGGCTGAGTGTGACGTACCTTAATATCTTACTAAATTTTTTCTCCAACGTACTTAAAGAAATTTAACTACAAAAAGAGATTTTATAGCGAAAAACCGTGTTTTTGCTTTGTTTGATTTTCTAAGTTTGCAGTTTTATCTAAAATCGGTTATTTTAATATGTATACAGGTAAACCATGAATAGATATTATAGTTAAGGTTTATTGTTAAGGCCATAATTTCACCTGATCTTAAGTGACGATACGGCCCAAGCTGGTAGACACGTTAAACCTGTGGGAGGACTGGCTCTCAAGTGCAACTCCCGGAACACACCTATTGATATTTGGCGGCAGATTTTCAACTTGAGGGTTGTAGCTAGCCAAGCGAGCTACTTAAACTTCGAATAAGAAAGTAATATAGAATTTTGACTACATATATCTAGCAAAATCGTGGAATGATAATAATATATTTGCATGATGGTATTTAACAAAATATATAATACTTATTGAACATTGAATATATTCGCAACAAGCTCTTATTCGAAACAATCTTATTTACGGTTCCGTAATATTTACTTGCGTTATTATTTCTTGTTTTGGTTTTAATATAAAATGTTATTATTAATATTAAGGATTTAAGAGATAAAGTATTTTAATCTATGTTAACTCCTATATTTTTCGAACTTTCAATTTATGAGTTACCCTTCAGGCTCACGCACCCTTCATTCAACTCCGATTTGTAAACACATCAAAATTATGGATTTTTAGGGAATGATTTTTTTTTGTTACATTAATCTCTCTATCTACCTTTTGTTCAATAATGATAGTCTGTTATTTGATAGAAAACACCGTGCGCTAGGCAGCGTAAGCAGGTCGGCGCTATTTTCACCGGATCATTAGCCGCTATTATAGAAAAAGAAAGTGAATTACATTTACTTTTCATTTTCAATCGAATTAAAAGCATTCTCACATTGTATAGTTGTGATTATAATGGGAACAAGTTTGTTAGATAAATACAAATTGTATTTTTATGTAACAAAAGGGGTGCACCGATAACCAGTGTACTTGCTTGTGATCAATCCAATATTAGTCAATGTCATTATTGAAGCGATAATAGCTTAGTTGGTTGTGTTTCCGGACCCCGCGCCAGAGGACGTGAGTTCGAATTCACCTATAATGAACTTGAGCTATCGGTGAAGAAAAACATCGTGATGAAACCGCAGCATGGTGGTAGCTTTTTTATGAAATAGAGAGCAATCGGGGAAGCGTGTCACCTGATTGTAAGTAATCACCGCTGCCCATGGACACCCACAACTTCAGGGCAATCGCAGGTGCATTGCCGGCCTTTATTGGAGGGACTGGCTCTCAAGTGCAACTGCCGGAACACACCTATTCGTATTAGACGGTAGATTTTCAACTTGAGGGTGGTTCCTAGCCAGCGTTTTGGATTGCATCATCGCTTAACATTAGGTTAGATTGTGGCCATAATGCTAAACCAATAAACTATAAAAAAAATACATTGAGATTAGTTTTGAATAAGATATAAATGAAACTTAATTATTTTTATTATTTTATTAGATTTTACGTGCGGCTTCGCTAGCGTTAATATCGGTTTTGTCTAATAAATCGAGTGACGCAAGAAAAAGTTTCATACAAAGTTTATCGCACTATTTGCCCCACTTCCAATAAAAAATTCACGAGAAAAAGTACCCTATCTCATTCTCAAGGGTCCTATTGATCTCTATACCAAGATTCATCACAATCGATTGAGCGCTTTAGACGTGAAAGTGTAACAAACAAACGAACTCACTTTTACATTTATAATATTAGTATGATGTTGTATAAAATCTGAATAGGAATTCACTCCTATATTTAAATGGAATCTAATTTAAGTAATATTTAGATTATATATACTTTTATCTTTCGTGCTTAAATAATATTTTTTTGAATAATAATTAACTAATAAAATTTACTACTACTAAAATTACATAATTAACTATACATTCGAGAATAATCTAATTAATAATTTAACAAAGTGAAAAAGCTTCGTCGCTGTCCCACGACAATTCATAGTTGTTTTTTTGTTATGTAGTAAAATTGGAACTCGAGTAATGAAAAATAAACACTTTTTATAATCATTAGTCTTAAAATGAAAGTGTATTTATTCTGTTTACCCTTGAAAGAGCCAGTTCGATTGGATGCATGAGTGCCATGTAATTTATTACACTCAAAAATATTCATTTAACATCGTACGGTACCAGGGCGACCCAGTTTTAAGCGACAGTTTGTGGGTCGGCTATCGTGTCCATTACTACGGAACTAAACCCACCTACTACGTAACGGCTCGTGTTTGACAACAAAAATAATTACATAAGTACTGTGTCCATTATATTAACTTGCAAAATAAAGGGCTAAAAGTAACAATTTTTTTATAAATAAATGAAATTGAAGAGTCCATTTGCAATACCAATATAACTATTGTCACTAGATGCATATGAAAGTATTATACTCGTAATAAAAAAACAACTTTAAATATTTTTGTCTGTCTGTTTGCTCTGGGTAATCTTCCAAACGATTGGACTGATTTTGATGGCACTTTCACTGGCAATTAGCTCATGTTGTATGGAGTAATTTGGGCAAGTTTAATTATCAAGTCCACGGCAGTAAAGTCGTAGGAACAGCATATAATATTGTAAAATTTTAGACAAGTTATCGCGTTACCTATAATTAAAATATAGGTTTTAATAATTTATTTTATTTTTTTTATCTTTAGTGTATAATCTTTGGATACATTTTAAGCGCATGCTTTGTTTTATTAATTAACGAATTTTTTAATCATTATATGTATCTCACAAGCTTTTACTTGCGGCTTTGTTCGCTGTAATAGTGATTTTGTCAAACAATTCTTATTCCGGTAACCGCTATTTTACATAAATTATATCAAAGGAGACTTGTATAAGAACATTTGTACACGTTGTCATTTATACGTGGTTTGCTCATTATTTTACCGATAATGGCTTACACATAAAAGATAAAAATATACCGTAGCGGGCTTTTTTGTAGGACTATTTAAGATAAACATTTCCATTATACATAATATAGTGTAACTCTAACGGTTTTTGCAGCGCACGCCAGAATATCTCGCAGATGGCAGAATATTTTCCTGCTTAGGTACTTGACACTCATCGTTATGTTTTGGACAATTTAAATCTTATGTGTTATTCTGATGCATAAGCTATATTATTGTAAAGTTTCATTAAAATCCATTCAGTAGTTTTTGGGTGAAAAAGTAACAAACATCCATATATCCACACATACGTACTAACAAACTTTCGCGTTTATAGTATTAGTAAGGAAGTAAGGATATATCAATTTCTTGTAAGCATATTTCAGTAAATCAGACGAATAGGTTCACCTGAGTAACTAGTGAGTTGTATAAATAATATCCTTTATTCAATCTATAAAGTCTGGAATAACTACGTAAATTATAAAATAAAACTATATTGAATACTGTCAAAGCATTGATGTTACTTGATCGGTTTTCAAAGAAATACTTGATGCGAACTTTAGATTTAACAAAGCTGTGTTTCACAGAAAATTTAAAATCGTGGGAGAAAATCACGTCGGCGCAGCGGCGGGTGTTTCACTGGGAGGGGTTGACGGGTGGTTACTAAAGAACCGGATACTATATATCAAGGGCCCGGATTCTGACCGTTTAATATAGAGAACAAACATCTCATGTACCATGAGTATTTCATATATTATGTTCATTTTTTTAAACTGTTAACTACATATATTGCACTACTTGCACCCGCGACTTCGTTTGTGTGTAATCAGAAATTATTAAATAATTTTGTAACTTACCGGTTTTTGTAACTTCTTTCAATACAGATTTGCTCTTATTAATGGTAGCGTGATGTTACATAGCCTAAACCCTTCTCCAATGATTGCTCTATCATATACAAAAATAATTTTGGAACCCTAGTGTTAGTTCCTAAGATTAACGCGTTCAAACAAACAAAGAAACTTTACCGCTTTATATTATTAATATAGATATATGCAACCCGTTCCGGTTTCACACCGGTTATTGTGATAATCCTAGAAGATAGAGATAAAGAGATGCTACAGTTTAAAATGTCTTTATTAATTAATAATACCGTAATATTTTGTTTTCATGTAACATTCTTAGTATACGCGGCACATGCCAATAAAGCATCCAGTCGGCATGATTTTTTCCAACTTTCAAGCTGATTTTTTTCAACATATTTTAGCCAACTTATACAAAACTGTATTGAATTATACTCCTAAACCTTCCTCATGAATCACAGTTTCTATTGGTAGAAGCGACTATGAGTTTATCACCTTCATACAGACAGACATCAAAAAGTTTATTATAGTGTGGATTATTATGCGAAAAATAGAGATATATGCTATTTTTTATTAGTTGTTTAGATCATGATGAATATTGGTATAGAGATAGATAGCACCTTGGAGACGGTAATAGACTACTATTTCTAGATAAAAACTTATTATAAGTGGTAGTGTTTTGCCGTTATTGATACTGATTTTCAATGGACGTCTTTATCGGCAATTTCGCCAATGTCAAGTGAGAATGACTTTACACAATAACTATCACAAAATACAGATCAACTATTTGGGAATTACATAAATTATTGTCCTATGCAGAACTCAAACTCAGCATTTCGGAGCAGCGGTTGCAGTGAGGTGCATACGTTTTCTTAGAGTTTAAATTAAGCCGTTTCTTCTCTTCCATGAGGCCATTTTGTTACCGAAACGGTAGTTGATTTTTGACCTCAAAAAGTGATATTAAGATATGATCTTAGATGCCACACGCTAAACCAACTAGAGAACTTGAAAAAGTTGTTGAAAAAGTAAAGTTGAAAATCTGCCGCCAAATATTTACTTATGTCGGCTTTGAAATTGTTTTGGTAATAAGATAATGAAAATAGCAAATCTTAATTTAAAGGTTTCATTAAAGTATATTCCTGATTTTTAATATATGTAAGTCACTTTATCACAATACAAAATCATCGTGTACCTTCCTAACGCTTTTTCTCACGTCGTTATGGTCGGAACATGCAAAAAGGGATGTAAACAACCAAATTTTGCAAATAAGAGTTCTCTCGTATATAACGGATCTGGTAGTGACCGAAACCTTGGAATTCTATGAAGAAGGTATAATTTATATTCAACGCGCAATACTTCACGGAAAGATTTTTGTAAATATAGGATTGCGTACCAAGTATAAAAGTCTTAATAAATGTAGAGGTACATTTATATGACTCTTTTAAATAACAATAACTGTTGAAATTGAAACCAACATAATTTAAAACTTTACTAAAATGAGTTATCTATACAGGACTTTGAAATTCTGATGTGCAACCTTTTTGTGTAGCGTTCGTTCGGGTAAAGTTGGCTTGATTACTCGAGTAAACTAAGGAAGCGAGAGAGATATAGTGATGTTTAAGTGATAATAATAAGATGGACTTTATTTGAAAAATATATCAATAATGACAATCCAATAAACATTTTAAACAGTTTAATGCATACAGAAAGTATAAATCATATTAGGAGACAAGTGATACAATAGTCCCAAAAAAAAAGACCGCGGCACAATCTTTCCAAAACACATGTCCCCTTGTAAATATATAGACCAAGTTTAGAACGAGAAAAGAATCGATGTTAGAAACCAGTATTGCTTGAACAAGTTTATGTATATGTGTATAAAATTTCGGAATACTGAGCAAGGTAAAGAATGCTAAAAATATTTCACACTTTCAACAAATAAAGTCACCTAATAAACGTACAGCAGAGAAAAAAAATGCATATTTTAACATTATACGAATATGTTTTGCGATGATTCCACGAATATACAGGCTGTGATAAGGTTTCTGCGGTGGTCAAATGTGTCCTACATAGTTAAAAATACGCTGCAAAACAATGTAAAGATAGTTATTCTATTGAACTAGATCATTATTTTGATCTATTTATGCAGTTTGGTAGTAAAATTGACCCACTTCTCTTGATGCCAATTTTTTTTTTCGTCCTGCCATACGCTGTTAGCCTTAAGGGCTTCAAAGTCAAACTTTTTAGGACAAATGCTAAGGGCACTAAGCTCCTAAGCAGCGGTTGCAAGGCTGTCAGAATGGCCGAAACTCTGCATGGGCTGCTGCCGAAAAAACGAAGAAAAATTCGCGAATCTGACTAACCTACAACCTAGATTGTACTATGCTTTTCCTAACTGTCTGATACGAGAGACGCTGTAATAGAAATGACTATAATGTACTAATCTTAATCGAAGTTGTTTGCGCTATGTGATATGAAAAAAGGAGAGAGGAGAAATGGCTGCGGACCGATCACCAAACCTACTTAAACAAAAATGCGTCGTGACGGTAAATGGCACGACGCTCACTTATACCGCCATACTATATGTCTTTGCCACGTAAATAAAAAAGCAAAGGTGAATGAGGTATTGATACTAATTTTTGGTAGTTAATATACAACGCAGCCTGTTGATAATGTGGAAACACAATAAGACTAATGACTAATAAAAAAGGTTGATATTCTTCTGCGTTTCGTGTGTCACGAGTGGACGTGTTATTTGTCCAGCTGTGAGATATGATATCAATGTAGTGAGTTCACGTGTACAAGTGTAAATTAGGAAAAATGAAATAATTAAAACAAAACAACATTTCATTTTCAATGAAACCAATAAAACCGTAATGATTCCGTTGCAGCGGGTTTCAATTTCGCTTCGATCGACAAGGCTCGAATCCTATAAAAAACCAGAACTATAGCATCATACACCAAATGCACTGTGCTACAGTATTTTCCAATGGTCCTTCTGGTTGGCCACTATATTGAAGTTAAATATCTGTAACCAATTAATTACACGTATAAACGTGCATTGTGATAACTGCCCTTGAAAGTCAATTTGTCTACAAGACTTAGCGCACTACTGTCCGCTGGTTTTGAAACATCAACGGATATTAACCAAAACATTAACCATACTGCATCTATTCTTCAAGTAATATCCTAATTGAATTATAGCATCGCTTATGATCGAATCGCTTTAGACAGCTGGGATATAAAATTGTTAGTTTAGCAGCCACCCTTAAAGTTGGGTACGCGAATATTCGCGCAACAATTCTTGGTAAATCTACGCATAGGGAGGTGCCCTCTCCTCCCGACCTCGCCCGCCACATGAATAACAAAATCAAAAGCAAATAGGCGTACTTTATCTAGAGAAGGTGTTTCGATTAGATGTATACACGCTTTTATAGTTTTCGACAGGTGGTTATTGATGTGCATTTTTATATATGTAATATCGTGGCGTTAAGTTGCTTTTACACTGGCAATAATATGATGCAATTAAACGTATTATGCAACGATCGTGGCAGCAAAATTGTTGATATTCTATTGCGTTATTCGGTAAATTGCATTATCTACGATTAAGGTGAAGTGATACGAATCGAATATGTATGTATACGTCACTGTGTTCTCAGATTGTTATTATAATATATTTAATTTATTATACGTATTTTGATTACTAGTTAAATTATTAGTAAAGTCCATTTTAAGTATAGTTGTTACGGCACTCCGTGACTGTACCCGAGAGTATCGGATATTTGCTTTAAAAATATCTAAAAATTAAAGATTATCCGAAAGTATCGGATATTTAGTTTTAAAAATTGTGAAACCTTAACAACATCTTATATAAATATTTAATTTAATAATATAATTCATTAGACGTCAAATAAAAGTTACCTAAAATTTAACAAATAATTATCTAAAGTTATGTTAACATTGTTTACTTACAAACGTATCAATAACAACTTTCTTTAGTTAAATGAACCTTTTTGAAGAAATAGATATATTTTTGTTGTACTATGAAAATAGGGAATTTTTTTTTTTTTTTTTTTTTTTAATACTTTATAGGTTTACCGTTATGACCACAATCTCAACTGATGTTATCACGCTAAGCCTAGTGGATGGAATGGCTCTCAAGTTCAACTGTTGAAACAAACCTACAGGTATTTGGCGACAGACTCTTAACTTGAAAGCGATAGCTAACCACATGGGCATTAGCAAAAGACCTAACACCACGCTATCTATGGTTTATGTTTTTCTTCACGGAAACTTCAGGCTTATAGTAGAGATTCGAAATCACGTCCATTAACATCGTGACTGTTAACGCTATCAACTGACCCATTATTGTTTTAGTTATCTATTCTATGCTTGTTCATTTATGTATGCTGGAATGACAAAGATATATGATCATCTCATCGTTATTTTTGGATCAACCCGTTCTTTCCATCAAACAGTGAGAACTTCTTCTTGTGCAAATCAAAAGAAAAAAATTGTTTGTGTCTAATATTACACAACAGTTATAAAAATGTTATTTGGTTACAGCGGACAACGCGACGATAGATCGACTGAGTTAACAACTTTCTAAATTGCATATCTCAAATAGTTGTCGGCCTTTTTATAATACTACAAGTAAATACGCCATTCTATCTAAAGACCTAGATATCTTTAAAAAATCTCGTGTCGCAAGGTTTGACCGCGATAAATTCCGAAACTACTTACTCTTTTGAAGCAATGATAGTACAGTTGGTAGTGTGTACGTACCCCGTGTCAGTGGACGTGAGGTGTGAGGTCGATCCCTTAAATGAGCCTGAACTTTCGGTGAAGGAAAACATCGTTATGAAACCGTAGAATGGTGGTAGGTTATTTTCCAATGCCCGCCTAGCTAGCTACCACCCTTACGTTAAAAATCTGCCGCCAAATATCTATAGTTGTACTTCCGCAGCTGCACTAGAGAGCCAGTGTCTCCAGTTGGCTTAGCGTGCCCACGTGTTGTGGCGCATTTTCACTTAACACCAATTGAGATTATGGCCATAAAACTAAAAAAGGTTTTATTTTTCTCTTCTATATGTTCTAATAATGTTTGCCTATTATTTTCGTTTCGATATTTATAAAATATAATTTCGAAGACATAGCTTGTTGGTTAATGATAACAAATACCAATATAAATAGGTATATAGGTAAAGAATGATGGAATCATTAATTCTACCGCCGATAGATTTCGCCTATCCATGTCACAGGTTACAAATACAAATGTTAAAATTATCTATACACACTTTTACGCTGCAGTATCTAATTCTATTAATTAATTAAATATTTATACTAGCTGTTTTGACAGACTTTGATCAGCCCTTTCCAACTGTTGGTACGTCGATGATATCTTTTGTATAGGTTTAGCATCATGGTATAATATCATCTGATATTAAGTGACTATGTGGCCCAAGATGGTGGACACGCTAAGTCTATACGATAAGGGCTCTCAAGTGCAACTACCAGAAAACACCTATAACTATTTGGCAGTAAATTTTCAACTTGAAAGTGGTGATTACCCAGCTGGATATTAGAAAAACCTTACAACTATGTTATGATTTTAGCACAACCTTTTCCTTCACAGAAAGGTCAAGCTCGTTACAAGGTTCTAACTCAGGTCTATTGACTCGTTGTCCCTACACACTGTTAACTGAGCCATCATCGCTTTATAGTCGTCGTATTGAGGTAGATTATAGGATATCTAATATCATGATACAACCCTTAGGGATACAGCAATTAGTATGCAAAGTGTAGTTCAGTAAGTACTCTAAGCGAGTACGAAATTTACTTCGAGGGAGGCGTGTGGTGCAGCAAGGGGTGTCGGGAGCCGAGTACTATCGAAAAGTTCCGAGCTAACAATATTTTTACACTAAATTACTGTAAGTTTTCTATCTACGCTTGAATATTAATATAATGAAGCCTTTTTGTTTAAAGCGCTAATCTCTGGAACTACCAGTCGGATACTAAAAATTGCTTTGTAGGGAAAAAAGTGATCCTACGAATGGAAAAATCTATTTTAGTTCCTAGCGAACGAAGTCGTGGACAACACTTGTCAGTTTAAATTTAACATTTCACTAAAGATTTAATTGTATAATATTTTTAATTTACACGCTAAGTTGTCCGATATTCTATATTGAAAAATTGTGGAAATTTTTGTTTTATGGTAAAAAGAAAAACGTTTTTCATTTTTTTTAATCCATACATATTGAACCGATTTGGGTTATCTATTTTTACGCCAATAAATAGTACTAACTTTATTAATTGAGTATTACATTAAATTATAGCGTAAATGTTTCTGTATCAAAACTCTAACTTTTTTACACATATGCCTATAATATAAAACACAATTTATGAATTCTCCTATTTTTTTCATGATTAGCGTCTGTAGGTTTTTTTTTATGTTAGGGTATTACTTATATTAGGCATATTATATATTTTATGTTTACTTTAATTTTACATATTTTAATAGCATTTAATGTCACGTTCGATAGTGGTCTGAGAGCGTATTGTGCTCATCGCTAAAATATAATCCATTTTATTTTATAACCACCTAGTTCTCTAATTTTAGTTATAAACGTGTCAATATTCATCGAAACATATCTAGCCTAGAAGAGTGTACAAAAAGACAGACAAAATTAAAATGTATATTCTTGTCCTCTATATCTACCACAAAGAACATTCAAATTATAATTTCCATAAAGTATATAGATTATTTAAAATTTAACGTGTATAGTGTTACATTATCTAACTCATCTACTCATCAATCATCTAGTACAAACATTCAAAAAAGGTTTTTATTTGCATTAAATGCTTTAAGTGATAGGTAGTCACTTAAATTACAGAAATAAGTAATGCCTCGGAAGACTGTAAAAAGTGAAATATTTTTATATCCCCGTTTCACGCTAAAATCTACTTAGTACTTTTGATGACTTTTGATAAGCTTTACGATTTACGATCGTTTTAAACGCATATTTAAAAGCGCGGAAGCGATGTTATGATAGAAGTGGTAATAACTATATAAATATTTATATTTATTGTGGACACGTAACAACAGTATATTTTGTTATTTGTTTGTTTAAATGCGATATTCTCTGGAAGTGAAGTACGGATTAGATAAGTAATTTTTATATATAAGTAACTGTGCCCCCGGCTGCGTTCACGTAGCACTAAAAATTATTTAATATTTTTTGCCCGTTTTTGTTTAGTTCGCAGTTATAAAGCCGGCTGTTGAACTGTATATCTAAGCAAATAATAATACCAACCTATTGAATCGAGAATACATAGTATATTTTCCTTTGCTAAAACACAATTTTATACTGGAAGAAATGCGTTTCATTTTATATCATTTATTCGTTGTATTACTGCCAACTAATTATTTAGAACAAACAAATGAATGTTTCTTTATCCCTCCATTTGTATTTCAACAGAATCTATCTAATTACGACGGAACACTGAGTTGTTTTGTGTACTTCGGCAATGGCTTCTATAGTATATATGTACATAATATGATGAATTTAAAAATAAAAAGTGAAACGTGATAATTTTTAAAGTAAAAACTTCTTTTAGGTGCGCTAAGCTCTTTACTTTGTGGGTGTTGAATCTGACTGAGCTAATACGCTCAGATATGTAATTCTCAATTCGGGTATAAACGGCTCGAGTCGACTAAGGGAGTGAGAGAGACATAGCCAACGCGTTACGGCTATACTTACTCGGCCAGCGTTACACTATAAAGAGAGACGTATCAGTCGTATTCAGTACCAACTTAAACACGATATGTGCCGTGCAGTATGTTTTATTTAATACGTTATAGTTGTATTTCGTATTATTAATCTCGCCTTGATTAAATTTTCACTTCTGTCGTGTGATTTAAAGCACACATTGCATTTTTTGTTATTTTAACATGTTAATTTGGCTTCAGACGGTAACACGTTAAAGCTTACATATAAAATCTTTCAAGAAGACTTTTACTAATACTTACAAGAGCTTGGTAGAACCGCTATTTGACGTTGTTACCTAACTACGCAGGTAATACAAAATGATTTACCACCGTGTTAATTAATGTAATACCATGATGTTTGTTATTTATATTATGTTTGTATTATATACTTATTTCACTAATTGTTTTATTTGCACTACCTACAATGGTAGTAATTTTTTCTTACTACATTACTGCTGGTTAGCTGGAAGAAAATGCCTTCTAGCATTAAGCTTGCCAGCGTATATATTTAAGGTGCAATAAAGTGTTCATTTATTAATTCAATCATTCATCCGTTCATTTAGTCATGCATGTTTTTGCTTGACTGAAAACCCAGACTCATTGACCGATTCTAATCTACGGTGATCGACGCGTTGTCTAAACACAATACCATTAAACTTCAAGATTAACAATTAATTTATTATTAAAAAAAAAAGTATAAACCAATGGATTGTTAATGCTTATATTATTCAAATGCGTGTTAAATCAATACAACATGATATTATTTGATCGTCCATACTTAATAGCGACAAGCCCATAAAATTATTTATTTTGAAAAACTACCCTTTGCATCGCTTCTTATAATCGTGTACTGTAAAATCGACTTTAAACCAAACTAAATACTGCGTATTACACATTAACAAGAGAATTCTCTCAGAAATTAAGGGCCACATTATTATACCCCACTGCTTTGGAGGGGCGTACAGTGACAGAAGTTGGCCGATTAATTACTCGTCCGCCCTTTTGTATGTCAAAAACGCGTTGAAATTAAAGCGAAAAGATTAACAGTAAAATATTTAAAACGTGACGCGAAATGATGTATAGAATTATGACGTCATAATGAACATTTATTTTCTATGAAAATTACGAATAAATTCAGAACTTCAAAT
The DNA here is from genome assembly GCA_039707435.1 of Actias luna. Lineage (NCBI taxonomy): Eukaryota > Metazoa > Arthropoda > Insecta > Lepidoptera > Saturniidae > Actias > Actias luna. The sequence goes on along the minus strand of JAZHAC010000002.1, from coordinate 5,012,746 downwards.
TCATCCTTATCTTTTTTTGGAACGTAGTTTCTTATCGCACGATACGGATGAAGGCTGGATGTTACACGCTTAAAAAAGTTAACCAAAAGTATATATTTTCAACCTATAATGGATTTAATAACATAGTATTTAAAATTTTCTAATGCATACTTTTATTTATAGAGTGACTAGATTTTATGTGCGGATTCGCTCGTATTTATATTGATTTTGTCAAACATATCGGACGACGCAAAAAAGAGTTTCATACATACTTCTTAACCCCACTTCCAATAAGGTTTTTACGAGAAAAGGTAGTCTATCACCGTCGCCAGGTACCCATCTGTCTCTATAATAAAAATCAACCTAATCGATTTAGAAGTTTAGCCGTAAAAAACAAACTCACTTTTGCATTTGTTATATTATATTATATATCTTAATGTACAAAAATTTCGTATCACGTTGTTTGTCCGCGATGAACTCCTACACTACTGAACCGATTTTAATCAAACTTTGTACACTGTGTGCAGTTTGATCCAATTTGAGAGATAGGATACTTTTTATCTCGGTAAATGATCATAAAGCGATAGATGTCGCTGTAGTCGATGTAATTGACTACTGGAAAAGGCAAAACAAGGGCTGCTAGGTCAGCTAGTTATATAATAAATTATATAATATTATTGGTATAACATATTAGTACTATAAATCCCTTAAAATCTGTTTTAATGAAAGTCAATCTTATAAGCCTTCTTAGACCTTGACCTCCCTGGAGTCCTTGACCTGGCCGCCAGTAGTGCTAGACACCGCTGTCGAACGAAGATACATTGGCTAGGCGTTACAAAGGTCGAGTGACAGTGGTGTAACCACAGAGGACTTTTAGAATTTTATCAAAGATATTTTCAAAGAATCACGAATGTAGAATGGTACTTGATGGGACATTAATCTATATCTTCTATCTATATTGATAAAGCGGTCAAGTTTGTTAGAACGCACTAATTTTAGGAACTACCAGTCGGCTTACAATATTTTTATTTTATTTAATACAACAATTAGTGACGAAGGTTTTATATATTTATAGCTGTGAAAATTAATATATATATATATATTTTTTTTAATAGTTTGTAGGCTAATCGTTATGGTTAAAGTCTCGTCTGATGTGAAGTGTTGGTGTGGCCCAAGGTGGTGGAAACACTAAACCGAGTAGAGGAGTGGCTCTCCAATGCCACTACCGAAATACACCTATAGGTATTTGACAGCAAATTTTCAACTTGAGGATTGTAGCTAGCCAAGGAAGTATTTAAAAAAACTCTATCACCATGCCATGGTTTTATGACAATGTTTTCCTTCGCCAATAGCTCAGACTCATTACAGTGATTCGAACTCCGTTCACCGACATAGCGTCCGTGCACACAAACAACTGACCCGTCAAAGCTTAATAATTTTATTTTTAAATTTAATCCATACTAATATATTAAATACGAAAGTGAGTTGTTTGTTACGCTTTCACGTCTAAACCGCTGAATAGATTGTGATGAATTTTAGTACAGAGATAGATGGAACGCTGGAGACGGAGTTAGGCAACTTTTTCTTGCTAAAAACTTAAAGGAATTGGGGTAAAGAGCTCTCTCTTTCAAACTTTGATTGAAACTTTGTATTGCGTCGTCCAATTTGTCTAACAAAATTAATATTAACGGAAGCGAAGCGGCATGTTAAATGTAGTACTCAGTAAAGTTAAAAAAAACGGATATATAAGTCGCTTCTGTAAAGAAATACGAATATTTGAATTAATTCTATTATCGATGGTATCTCTTGAAAATCAGTAATGTGTCTGTACTTTTTAAATTTATGTATAAAAAATATTGCAAATAACCAAGAATAAGTGAAAAAATACAATTACTGTATACATCTGTTTGTTTGTACACGCATCACTACTAAAGTATAACGTTTATGAAAAAACATCACCAGAAGGATATTATAAAGCGTACCCTCGTGTAACATTTAGTCTTTGTTTAATTAAAATCGGTTAATTATATCAGAAGTTATTATAATATAAATGAAGAATTCATGCGAACGAAGTCATAGGCACGGCTAGTGTATTATAAACAAGTCCATCACATACTAAAGCTCGTAGACTGTGTCAATTAATTAAAGCATCTATCAGAGTGTGACCAGGTATATTAACACCAAAAGAGGAATCCGAAAAGACATTGCAAAACAAAAACTAATCAAGCTACATAATTGCTAATTATGTACTTTTGTTTCAGGTAAACATAGAGTTCGATATTCTTTATACTGAAAAACATAAAAAAGGTATCGTTTTATAGTTAAGGTTTAGGCGTTATGACCATAATCTCACCTGATCTTAAGTGATGATCCAGCCCAAGTCGATGGATACGCTAAACCTGTGGAGGGACTGACTCTCAAGTGCAACTGCCGGAATACACTTATTGGTATTTGACGGCAGATTTTCAACTTGAGGGGGGCAGCTAGCCAGGCAGGATTTGGTTAAAGCCCTACCACCATGCTATGATTTCTTCACGATAGATTTCTTCACCGAAAGCTCAAACTCATTGTAGATGAATTCGAACTCACGTCTCTTGTCGCGGAGTCCGTACACCCTACCACTAAGCTATCATCGCTTCAAAATCATTATTTATTATAAAGATAATTATCTAAATAATATTATGTCAAAACACATTTTCCTAATATATTGCTTTATTACATTTTACATATTTACAAATGATGTATATTGCAATAAAAACATAAGTTACATGTATTAGAATACTATTTTTGAAAAAAATCCTAAAAATAATAACGGTATGGTTATATATCACGACGTTTTCCTTCACCGAAAGATCAAGTTCATTGCAGGTTGATTCGTAATTACGTCCATTGACATCGCATCCGTACAAATTACCAAAAGGGCTATCATCGCTTCAAAATGGGTCAGGGTGGGTATTTTGTTAGTGGGTATTTGGTATTTGCGATTACGCATTACCAGAGGAAGTCCATAAATAGATTTTTCCATCAGGATAACTCAGAAAAGTTCACACGTACATAAACCTACCTAAATTCACTGTAAAATACAAAATTCGCAATACAACCGTAAAGACGTACATATATTTAAATGTATAATAATATTTTGACTGCCTTCGTAAGTTCTTGGTAATAAATTATTCCGAAATACGAAGTTTAGTAGGTATTTGGGCTTCAGTAATCATAGGCAAATCTCTTTAGCAAATTCGAAGAGTATCCGTCTTATTTAGGTGCTATATAGTAGTCTATATATATTCTGAATTTCGTTCTAAATATATTTTCATTTAAATAAATTTGTCATCGTTCGTGTAAGTATTTTTTTTTATTATAAATTAGCATGAACAATTTTAATAATGCTCTAGGTTCATGCAGATTTTAACAGATATTATTTGCTTTAAAGAAAACCTAAAAGTAACCCGTTTTTCTTAACTACAGCATAAACCCGTTTTTAAACTATTGTGGCAGTCGCAATTGACCAAACAACTTAAGTCTTCAACAGGACACGAATTAATTCGGTAAATACAATAAAAAAAATTGTTTTCCATGGAGTGACATTAGTACCCACCTCAACACTTCGCTTATGAGGCGTGCAATATTCGATTTTGGATTTGATCATAGGAAAACGTACTTATGTTTGGTTTAAGAATTTCCTTTGAATGATTAAATGTCTCTAAAGGACAAATAGCTGAATGATCGTATTTTATTTTATTAACTTTTTCCATAAAAATAATATAAAAATGAAATCTACTAAAACTGTTCTAGAGTATCTGGTCATATGCCGTTGCCATTAATGGGTAGTTGATTCACATCTTTATCGCAGACTTTTGGAGAAAATATCATCGCGTTTTGGTGTCAATTCAAGTAAATTTAAAACACGCTTAGTAGCTTTTGACTTCGTATTCAAAGGCATTGTGACGAGGACGTCTGCCCCTTGAAGTTCGACTCCCCATTGTTCTGTATTTCAAAAGATCTTATCATCTGCTGCAGTGTAACAGCGTTTACCGATGTTGTCCTAAAACATAACAAGAAAAAAATCCCCGCCATTAACACGTGATAATATTTCCAGCGAATTATATGAAATAGAATTATAAGTTAATAATATACACCGGGTTTTCGTTGCGTCTTATCGCTCACTGATAAGATATCGACCATTCCTCTTGCGGTTAAACAAACGATTACGATAAAACCTTATCAACCAATAATGTCAGTCATTTCAATCAATTTTAATATGTATAACAAAAATTTGAATAAGCCTAATCTGCCGATGGGCTTGAGTTCATATGTGACAATTATTTGTGTTATCCACATATTTCTGTTCTGAATTTGTTTGTTACCTTGTGTAAGGTCTTTCTCACTACACATAGGCGATATTACTTACAAAGGAGAGACCATATTAATAAACAAAAAATACTCTAATGTTTTTTTCTATTATAATTCGGGTCTACATTATTATCGACCAATTTTATAGCGTTACGACTAGTGTTAATATTGATTTTATCAAACAAATTGTATGTAGCAATAAAATTTTTCATACAAATTTTATCTCTTTATCCCACTTCCTATAAGTATTTTTCGGGCGAAGTCTATCTCCGTCTCCTGGGTTCCATTTATCTCGGTACCAAAATTTTTCACAATCCATTAAGCGGTTTAGGCGCGAAAGCGTGACAAACAAACTCACTTTCGCATTTATAATATTAGTACGATGTAGTAGTCAATAATATTCTATATCAGATTTTCCTCTCTCTAACTAACATATTTTTAACGTAGGTAAAATAAATTTGCATATCACGTAACATGCTTCAGCAGGATACGAGAGCAGTATGTAGGATTTACCTAGTGCGAACCAGTACAGAACCCATTAAAATCCTCACGACGACCATGTTTTTTCCAATACAGGTTAGAGACTAGCAATTACGTATTACTCCTTCTAGTGGTCTGCTCTAACTGTAAAACCACTGCACAGATTTATATATATGTAGGTGTGTCCGCGACTCCTTTCGCGTAGAACTAAAAATTATTTAATCATTTTTACCCGGTTTGTGCAACTTTTTTCAATACAGTTTTGCTCCTATTGACGGTAGCGTGATATTAAATAGCCTAAAATCAGTGATGGCTCTATCAAATATAAAAAGAGTTTTTGAAATCCGACTGGTAGTTTCTAAGATAACCGCGTTCAAACAAACAATCAAACTTTTTCATTTTATAATATTAATACAGATAACAGATTTAGTTTAGTCCTATTTTGTATTAAATAACTCGACTGAAGCGATGATAGCTCAGTGGTAGTGTGTATGACTTCGCGTCAAGGGACGTGAGTTCGAATCCGAGCACCTACAATGAGCTTGAGGTTTCGGTGAAGGAAAACATCGTGAGGAAACCATAGCATGGTGGTAGGGTTTTTTCTAATGCCCGCCTAGGTAGCTACCACCCTCAAGTTGTAAACCTGCCGCCAAATACCAATAGGTGTGTTCCGGCAGCTGTACTTGACAGCCAGTTCCTTCATAGGTTTAGCGTGTTTACCAACTTGGGCCGTATTGACACTTAAGATCAGGTGAGATTATGGCCATAACGCCAAGTAAACCTTACACACACTCAAACCTTAAGTATAAAAAAACTACAACGCCATCTATCATATCACGGAATAGCTATGAACCATGGTCTCGATGAAATAAATATATTATATGAACTTTACTTCTATAAGTCAACTTGTTCAACAATTACACGATTACTAACAGACGTAGTCAAGATTTTCATATATATAAATAAATAATATTATCATACAGAACAGAGCTTTTGTTTGCCTATTACGGTTTACGGTCCTTAAAATATCACGTCAAAGACAGGATTTCTGAACACGATAACTGAATTTAATTGTAAATAGCAAAGACGGTTATTACAATTAAATACTCGTTTGCTTTTAAATGAGTATATCTGTTTTGTTATAAAATAACCTGTAAAACGCAAACGATGTGAGAGCACAAGTTACTTTTATTAAAAGTTGAAATTTGAAAAACATTTCTTGGACTCATAGTATGTAACTAATTAATGTTAATTTTTGTCGAAACATTTACTATCTGCGCTAGTTTAAAAAAAATGAAATTATGTAGAATTATTGAAAATGACATAACAACTATTTCATAAAATAGAAAATCATTATGAAAGTTATTACGTTCTTTAAACTTAATTGTTATCATTTTAAAAATGATGTTTTCCAAAATATATTTTTACAACAGTTTACCTTATTGAAAATTAGTATCATAGGAAAAGTAATGTAATATTAAACTTACATACATAAATAATTGCATTAAAATATTGACAACTGATGTATGTACATACTATTTAATTCCTTGTATTTGGGATTTTAAAAGTAAATTCTATAGAAATATTTGAAGTTTTGACGGGTTTTTGATATTTTGGGCCTAATAACTATGACGTCATTTTGGATGTTGTGCGTATGTGAAGTGATTTGTTAATAAAAACTAAGAACATTTTTTTTACGTGGGGAAATGTATACGAGGGGACTGAGGGGGGTATGTGGGACGCACCCAGCACTAAGCGCCGGGAATACCTACTAAAACCCAACAGCCGTTTGTCGACTTCCTGGAGCGACGCGGGTCCGTGCATGCAATCACCGCATCACCCCAGCGACCGGCCCGGCCTGGTGGTAAGCCGGGCCCCATCCGGGCAGCCTGGCAAGCTGTCCTTGCAGTCAGCCCCTTAGTCCGGGTTAAGCATGCGGTTTAAGTTGTCGCAAAAACTCCAGGGATTGTTCTAAAAATGGCGTCACCATTTTATAAGTACGAAATTTAAAAAAATATATATTAATAAATACTTAAATTTATTTTAAATAAATACACCAATACCGCAATATTAATATTAAAGTACTCAGAAAAGTAAAAGTTTGGTAATAAGGCGGAATTACATAACGCATGAACATCAAATGGAATGTAAGGCGCAGATTCGTGTTCGCATTGTGCATTGGTCATTAAAGTTGGCTGCCGGTTGTCAGATAAGGTTGTCAACAATAATAATGACATTTACTCTTATACTGTAATCTAAGTTTAAATACAGTATATCTTAAATAATTATGTAGTTTGAAGTACAGTAAGTAGTAAGACTGAAAATTAAAATTTTATTTCAGAGGTCATTATAACTAATACAGGTTATAAATGCGTATACGAGTTTGTTCGTTTCAATCCTTATTATGCATTACTACACCTACTACTACTACACCTACTACTACTGCAACTTCTACAGCGATTATTATGTATTTACATTACTAGGTGTACAGAAAAGGACATGGGTTATTTTTCATCCAGAAAAAAGTACCGATCCCGTAGAAAATTAATTTTAAGTTCTACGCGAATGAAAACACGGGCACAGCTGGTTATTTACAAGTTATCAAGCCATTATTATAATGTCGGTAAAAATATAAAATAAATTATTATTAATCAATAAAAAGCGTGATAAAAAGCTCTTTATTTTTATTATTTTTCCATGTATTCCAAATTACACACGACCTATTTTCTTGATATAAAAAAGGAGTTAAATTGTTTATAAATTTTTCTAACCGTAATCTAATCACATTTCGTTTTCGCAATCGTAATGACCGATTTGAATATCTAATTCTTGCGTTAAACAAATTTTGATAACAAAAATATTGTCAGTCTAGTTGATTGCAGATAACACATAGAAACGTTTGTTCCCATAGATGTTTTTATGTATTTATGTATGTCTTTGCCTTGTTTACCTATATTATATGTTACACAAAATATCGTGAAGAAATCTGTTTTATAATAATATGTTCGATAATTCAGAAGAGTTACAGTAATAAAGTTTCGCAACTAATCCAAACACGAATTGATTTCAAATAAATTTATTGTTACTTACTTGAATGAGGAAATATCTTTATTACAAAATACCTTTTTTTTCTAATCAAGGGGTAAAAAAAATTGTTTATTAAAAAACAAAAAAATGATAATATAGACTTCTATTTTTATATCTCTATAGATCGAGGTACTACCATCAAAATCTAGAGAGATAGTTGTATTTACTTCCCGCAATATTAGTTGACTGTATTTTATTTTATTTTAACTGCAGCTTCGCTCGCGTTAATATTAATATATAAATAATAATAATAATATTGTCAGACAAATCGGATGACCCGATATAAAAATTCCTACAAAGTTTATTCCTCTCTTTACCTCACTTCCAATAAGTTTTATGCGAGAAAAAGTACCCTATTACCGTTTCTAGGTGTTCATCTATCTCTATATCTAAAATCATTATAATCGATTCAGCGGTTTAGCCGTTAAAGCGTAACAAACAAACAAACTCAAATTCGCATTTGTAATATTAGTAAGGATTACATAGTTTGTTGATGTAAAGAAATAATATTAGATTGGGTTACAAAGCCATTTTTCTTTAATAATTGATACATAATAAAGAAAATTATTTTGTGTTAAATTTTTGCCAGCCCTGTAGTCTGTAGATGAGCTCCAAGCTCGTGTAACGGACTCGCGGCACGCGCCCACGCGAATGCTGCTTGGAGTAACGCGCTGCATCGACACGAGCGGGTTGCGTACTGGTTATTATGGGGTTTTAGTTGCTAAATAGTGTTGGTATAGGTTCGACAGTGATGCTAACTTAGTGAATGTCGATTCAGAATCCGTGCTAATCAGTGTAGATTACTCCTCTCATACAGGGAAATTAAAGAAAGGGAGTATTAGGAAAGCGGTCAGCTAAACTAGTGAATTGTTGATCGGGCATACGCAATAGAGAGGTTGGAAACTTTTTTTAAACCCTTCTTAACTCCCTGCAGACTAGTAGCTATCTAGGAATATGCAAGAGGGTAACGTAATCTTTTTTTAAACGTTCTATATTTCCACAAATTAGGGCGATTATCTAGGGCAGAGTCAAATATGAACACTATCGAATACACAAAATTTAAATGTCTTGAAATTAAATTACTGTATTTAACGATAGGTATAGCGCCGTCTCATTTATATAGGTCATTTCGCCAATGTCAAGGACTTTGATAACACAATACATACATAAAATAACAAAACAATTATTCTTGGATTACTCGAATAATTGTCTGGTACAGGACTCGAACCTACAACACTTCAGCACGGCGGTTGCAGCTAGACAATTGCTTTTACCACTAGGCCAACTGTATAGTCGTGCCTTTACGATACCATGCTCTTATAAAATATATATATTTCTTAAACGTGAAATAAATAGTAACTTGAAAAATTCTAGCTTATATACAAAATACAAGATTTGTCACATGTCTAGATTCGACATGGGTTTTTGACAGCTATATTTCAAGGATTTCAAATAACTGTATTTCAATCTTGTGAGATATTTGCATGTGCGTCATTTTTTTGTACTAATTGTTACAATTCTTTCGCTGTAATAATTTATACAGTAAACGTTAAATCTATGTATGTATCTCTTATAATAATATTTTGTTATGTATGCAACGGTATGGTTATTTTTCACCTCGTTTTCAGCTGATTTTTAAGCGTTTGAAGTTTACGTGATGACTTGGTCAATGAGAGCGCAATAACTGTGAAATAAGGTTGGTGAAATATCCAAACAGGTATTCGCTGAGAGCTATACAAAACATGCCGATTCATGTAAGAATAAGAAAATACCGGGAAGTTATGTTAACAGTAATAATGATTTTTATATAAACATATTTTTTTATATTCCGTTATCAACCTGCTCCGACTTCGGACTGGTAATTGAGTTAATAATAGAAGAGCTAGTAAAGCTTTTAGTCGACGTGTATTTTACTGACTTCTTCAATAATCATCGTCACATTTTAGCCGATTTCGTATCCATTCTCAATCCAACCTGAACCACCCAACCATTCTCTTATCATTGTACTTATCTATTACGGCCAGTAAGATATGCTAGGATGTATGTGTGCTAGAGGTTGACACACAGTGCAGCTGTAGGAAGATTCCTATAGGTGCTTGGCAGCAGATTTTCAATTTGAGGATACGTACTAAAGAGGTGGATATTAGAATATAACTTACCATCATGACATCGCTTCATCACGATGTTTTTTGTCGCTGGAAGCTCAATATTTGCGCTACTTTTGACATATAAAATCTTCATTTATTATTGCCGGGAGGACAAGAATTTAATACATTATTAATTTACCAATAATTGTCTAGTAAGTATGTACGGTTGTTGGTTTAGAGATTAATGCAGTCACCTAGGTGCAACCGTCGCAGCAAAGTGCTATGGATTCGAGCCCCGCAGGGGACAATTATTTGTGTGATTAATACACAACTATTTTGTATTTTGTTGTTATTTTGTTTCCGTTAATTATGTTTATAAAGTCGACATCTGATATTGACAAAATTATTTACGACAGATGCCATAATAGAAAAAAAGAACGAGTAAATTATTTTCGGAAAGAAATGTAATAGTATTTTTGTTTTTATATTGTTCATTTCATTGTTAATACATCTATTAAATAAGATTCGCTAATTATATGATATTTATACTATAATGTTTAAAGGTGTCTCATGATATTTGAACATGGTTATTTCAAGGTATGTCTCTCATAAAGTGTCATAACGTCACCGGATAAATCATTCTCACCTTTTTCGTAGACTAGTCACTTCGTACTTCTGAGGCAAACAAATTGGCAACGGTTCAAAAATTATGTGTCGAAATGTTTTATCTGTAATTACGTTCCTTCACTGGAAGTTGCATTGTTATTATAAAGTTTGTTTTACGTTTAATAACGTTCTCATTCCTGCATTTGATTCTACTTATTATTCTTATATTTATTTACTTTATTTTACGCTGAAATTCATAATATACCAGCAAAATTTTACTAATGCCCGCCTGGCTAACTACCACCTACAGTTTGAAAATCTGACGCCAAATATCTACAGGTATGTTTTAGCAGTTGCACTTGAGTGCGAGTCGCTCCATTAGGCGTAGCGTCTCCATCATGTTGAGCCAAATTGTCTCTTAACATCAGGTGAAATTGTAGCCATAACGCTATAAATTATTTTAAAAGAAACTTGAGAACCAGCGCTACTGTCCTGGACTACATTGTTATTTAACATTAGAGAAAATTGCGATCAAGGTATATCAAAATATACATAGTATTTTATATATGTATAACACATTTTTATTAAAATTAGTACAAAATACAGTTAGGTCATTGCGTACGAGAGAACGTTGAATAAATTAGAAATAATAGCAGTAAAGTTATATACTAACTCAAAATGGCTCTAGACAGTTCAGTAAGATAACCACTACATTATTAAAACTTTACTAGATTGCGTTGAATGTAGGTACTCTAGTCTTTCACAATTGCGTGGATAAATATAAGAACACGAAAGTAACAAAGGTAAAGATAATGTGGAATAAGTTATTGTGACCAATTACGGTAATGATAAAAAAAAAACAAACATTGATAATTTCAGATGCGCAATACGCTCTACTTTTTTAATTATTACACTCTGCCCTTGTACGCAATTTGGCCAATGTCAAGTGTAAAAATAAACATATAAAGAGTTTCGCTGTGAAATATTTAGTGTATTGAAGAATAGTTTAAGAATATAAAATACAAAAAGTTACTACAGAGAAGTAACTTTGTACGTAATGCTGGCTGTTGCCGGCGACTTTGCTCACGTTCTTTCTCATTAATCGGAAGCGGTTTTACCAACTTAAGAAAAATTTATACATCAGACTAACTGGTAAATGAACCCCAGGGCTAGATAGCCTATACTATTGCGTTTGGACCTGGCAACATGTACAGAATGAGCCAAACCGCACCCGGATTTTGGGCAAGCATATTCTGTGCCCAGAAGAAGTTCAAGTTCTTTCTACCAAAAAAATCTAACAGTCTCTCAGTCTTACAATTTAATGCTATAGGATTATGCAGCGATATTTAGCAGTGTGAAGAGGTTACAACAGAACATCTATGGGCGCAGTAATACAGATCTGAAAAGCCTGCATCCTCCCCTAACAATTATCTATATTTAAAGTTTGTTTGTTTGTTTCAAGGGTCTAATCTAAGAAACTATCAGTGGGATTTCAAAATTATTACTGTATTTTGTGAAACAATCATTGAGGAAGATTTTAGGCCATTTAACATCACACTACTACCAATAGAAGCAAACCTGTATTGATATAAGTTTCAAAAACGGGCAGGAGTTATTAGATTAATAGTAGTTACACGCGGACGAAGTCGCGGACACAACTAGTGATAATATATACGAATAATATAAGAAAATCATTTTAAGAGTCCGATTGGTAGTTCAAGAACTTAGCTGTTTCAACAAACAATCTAACAAAATACTCTTCAGCGGACTAGTATACATAACTGTGTTAACGCATAAGAAATGTATTTTTAATGTAACTGTTTATTCGGATATCACCGACTACTGTATATAATAAAATATTTCATACATTACAAATTAAAAGTTTTAAAACACGATGTCTATATATATAAACTTGTTATATAAACGCTACAAATTTCCGGTACTCCGATATTATATTAGGTTTATATAACAGTTACATGATATTTACCGTGTGTCGAAGAATTAATATATTTAGTGATATTCATACTGAAATCCAATAGAAGGAAATACTTTTTATGAATAATGTTAAGTGAGCAATTCTTGTATATATATATAAAGAAATTTCGGGTATCTTGGAAACGGTTCTAACGATTTCAATGAAATTTTATATACAGAAAGATGTTTGCTTTATAAATTCACCTGTGTATATGCATGTTTTGGAAAAACGCAGTATTTATTTTAAATGTAATTAATCACTACGTAAGTATGTAACTTAATAAAATGTGGATGTGTAATCAATATGTGAATATATATTTTAAATATATAAACGCAAATAAAAAAACCGAGCTGGGTTCGGTCACCCAGGTACTATTAGTAATATAAACTTCAAACAACAATTAATCAAACAATTAGTTACTTATTTTATTATTTTATACCTACACTTTAAACAAATAACGAAAATGTTTTTTGATAACAACAATTGTGAAATCAATGTAAAAAAACCATACTGTAAAATTCAACGCTTTGTTACTAATTTTCGCATTTTATCACATACTAGCTGTACTCTCATCTTCGTTCGGGTGGAACTAAAATTATGTAATAATTTTTGCCCGTATTTGTAATTTTTTTCAATATAGTTTTACTCTTATTGTTGGTAGCGTGATGTTAAAAAGTCTAAAGCCTTCCTCAATGATTGCTCTATCGAACACAATAAAAAAGCAAATAAATCTTTACGCTTTATAATATAAATCTATTCATAATATATATACATTTGTTGAGAAAGACTATCTACTATATAACATCATGTTACAACACTTAGGAGAGAATTAATTATCACACAAAGTGTAGGTCAGAAAGTTCGCTAAGCGAGATCAAATAAAAACTTAACAAGGTTGTTTATTACCTAAAGCGCTTTAAGTTTCTATCAAAAGTAAAATACGTATGAATTTGCTAAGCTATATGTGTAGAAGCTTTAATTTAGAATCATTCTAATCACATCTATACTTAATTATAATTTAATTATTACACCTTACTAATATTATAAATGCGAAAGTGAGTTTGTTTGTTTGTTACGCTTTCACGCCTAAACCACTGAATCAATTATGATGAATTTTGGTATAAAGATAGATGTGACCTTATAGACAGTGATATGCTACATTGATTTTCTCGTAAAAACCTATTGACAATGAGGTAAAGAGAGGAATAAACTTAGTATGATTTTTTTATTACGACATCCGAATTGTTTTACAAAACAATATTATCGCCAGCGAAGTCGCGTATTAAAGCCAGTACAAATATAAAAGTAATACAATGGTTCCATCCCTGAGTAAATCCAATCTAAATAAAGAATCTTCAAAATCGGTACACAATTGCCGAAGGTATAAAAATAATTTGTAGCCAAAATAAAACCTCCTTTTTGAAGTTGATTAAAAACAAGAGTAAACCTCGGCATTCGATGTATGTGCGAGCCGCAATCTAGGCGTCCGAGATAGTCCATAATGTTCGATGTACAGCGAGCGAGTACGTTGTACGAACCGTTAGTATAACGTGCTAGAAACCGATGCCAAACTTGCCGGCCACCTGCCACCACCTGCGTGATAATATTTTGATCGTCCGGCGTCCGGCTTCACCGTGTTTGCTCGGCGCAGGACCCGTTTTTGATTAGCCCACACGCGAATCTTAAGTAATTCCCTTTAAATACAATGGTATTTCTGATTTCTGATTTCTTTTAGGCATTCGAATTTAGGAATTCCCTGTAAATGTTTGCTTTAAACTGACGTATTTATTTTCAAAACGAGCCCTTGTTTATTTTTGAAATTGTCTTTCTGATTCGCTTATTATACATAACTGTGCCTGTGGCTTCGGTCGCGTGGAACTATTATTATTTAATCTCGCACCCTCATTAAAATTACAATAACTTTTGATATAGTTAACTAATTTTAATTAAACAGAGACTAAATGTTACTCGACGATACACTTTATAATTTCCTTAGTGATGTTTTATCATAAACTTTGTACTTTAGCAGTGATATGTGCACAAACAAACGGACAGATCGAAATATTTCTAAAACTGATATAAATATAAAGCATGATATAAATAAATATAAGGCAACTTGATTTAATAAAAAAAAATCATATACTCGGTCTTTTTTTTTACGTATAGGCCTCTTATACTAAGAATTTTGTGGTTGTCCAATACCTGGGCGACGTGGCCCACAGATCTTTATTCGGTGCCTTGAAAAAAACTCGTATGTAGATATACTTGGAAACTAAATCATTAGGTACTTAAAAACAAAATTTCATTCAAACTCTTTAGCAGTAGTTTACGAAAAACAAGTTACGTGTATTCAAGAATTGCTCAATTATTAGTGTTAGATTATGCAAACACGACGTGTATAGTGTGTGTTGTTAACAATAATTATTTTTTATTATTTTCTGCAATGCTCTATATTACTATAAGTCGGATTCGAAATATATTTTTTACACTTATTATAGCCAAATTCTAGCGGAATAGTATTGAATACTTTTCATCCCGAAATTATAATGTGTTCGAGCGATAAGAAATTAACTTTTAGTTCTTGCCGTGCTACGTTGCTTACGTTATGGGCTCAGCTAGTTTTAAAATATTTATGAACAGACTAGATGTGTACGCGGCTTTGTTCGTGTGTATTAAAAAAAACTGCACATTTTAATGATTTTTTAATACAGATTTACTCCTATTGGTGCTAGCGTGATATTAAATAGCCTAAAACCTTCCTCAATTATTGAGGAAATACAAAAATAAATTGAAATGTAACTGGTAGTTCCTATGATTAGCGCGTTCAAACAAAAAAACTTTGGCGCTTATTATATACTAATGTAGATTTATAAATTAATAGCACATATTACAAGACAATTCTTTGTGTATATTCAATCGAAATAGTAAACACAACTAATGAATGTAAATTACAAGCAGAATTCAACTACAACAAGCTGTGAGATTACAAATAAGACAAAAAAGGACTATCGGTTGATAAGATAAGCATGTTACAAACCGGTGTGATAAGATTATGCATTATTCGAAAACGGTGCGGGTGTGTTTGAAGATTTTTATTTGAATAAACAGGGTAATTTTAAGTCTTGAATGTTTTCTTTTATTAAATTCAGTTGTTCCTTTTTAACAAGTTATCATTGGAAGTCCTCTGGGATAGTAGTTAAATTATTTAAAACTGGGTAAGATAGTTATGTGGAAATCGGTAGTTCTGTATGCACTTAAATTAAAAACCTGATCATTCCTACATATTATTTTATAGTTAGGAACACGACAAAAAATGGATTTACCAATCAATATCGATGTATCCTAGTATATATCCTAGCTGGTATAGTCAGGAATTGGGACCGATGATGAATTCTAGAAAAGACCAAAATGCGCAGCACATCGCCATTATTCGAAATGCCGATTAATAACAATGAAAATTATAAGCAAAAATGTATGATTATTTTTAAATTCCCGGACGTGTTAATTATCATATATAATATTTAATACCAACGGATACGTAATACAATATCGCATGATATTCGCATTTCGTAAAAAGGATAACAAAGTGATGAGGGAAAAATAATAATAAAAATGAAATGCAAGTATAAAAACGAGTTATAAACGCGTATTTCTAAACACCGAACGGTTTAATCGTTCGGTTGAAAGAACTCCGTAGATGTGTTGTATTGCAATGTCAGGTTTATTGACCATACAGTCAATGACACAACATTATTTCAATACAGTATCAATTAAAACTGATCTTTCTTCAACTTCAATACAATAGAAAAACGTCCGTAATTATATTCTAACATTTCATTAGAAACAATTGGGCGACTGACTTTGTTCGGCGTCTCATAAAAAAATCCATACAGGTTAACTTGATAAGTAAAGCATTGTCTGAAAACAACGTTGCAAATTAAGTTTCTGAGAATCTCGTTATCTATGTGCTAGCTGTGCCGGCGACTTCGTTCGCATGGAACTAAGAATAATTTAATAACTTTTGATCGTCTTTGTAATTTTTTTCAATACAGCTTTGCCATCATTGGTGGTAGCGTGATGTTAAATAGCCTAAAGCCTTCCTCAGTGATTGCTCTATTAATACAAAAATAATTTTTGAAATTCGACTGGTACTTCCTAAGATAAGCGCGTTTAAACAAACGAATTTTTCCGCTTTATATCAATAGTATTATTACATTTAGTGTAAGTTAAGAACACGGCAGATTTTTTTTCTATTTAAATGTGAAGTATAATTTTGTTTATCGGAAAATAACAAATGATAAAATCAATTATGTAGAACTGATTCACCGATCATATACAGTTAAGTTCCCCATGAACTGATTAAATGTCTTCCTTAAATGTCGTTGACAGATAAGAATGTTTATCGTGTAAAGAAAATCACACCGGTTTAAAATTGAAAACAAATAACGCATTCCCTACACATTATTTTAACATTAGCTGTTTGAAGCGATGCAGCTCAGTTATTAGTGTGTACAGACCCCGTGTCAATGCTAGTTCGATCCCTGCAATGATCCTGAGCTTTTGGTGAAGGAAAACATAGCAAGATGGTAAGGTTTTTTTCTAATGCCCACCTGAGTAGCTAATCATCCTCAAGTAGAAAATCTGCCGCCAAATATCTATAGGTGTGATCTGACCGTTGGACTTGTGAGCCAGTCTTTCCACCAGGCTTAGCTTGTCAGATATCTTGTGACACATCGTCACTTAACATCAGGTGGGATTGTGGACAAAACAGTAAACCTATAAAGAATAAAATAAAAAACGTCACTGGCACAGCTTTTTTTTATCGTGGAGAAATCGGTTTATGGATACCCACACGCCCCTGGAGGGGACAAGCAGGTTATGTGAGACTCACCCGGTGCCAACCGGGAATGCGCACTAAAACTTCACAGTGTACCTTTGCCGCATAAATTGGGTTGACCCGGGATCAAACTGATAATCACCGCGTCGGCCCAACGAGCCCAATTGAGCTAAGAGGCACAGCTTGGTACACCCCAACTGTCCCCCATACGGTTGAAACCAGTGCAATGGGATCACAGGCACAGCTATATAGTATGTCGATAAATGTTCATTCTTTTATTGTTCATTTTATTTGTAACTAGGTTTTACGTGCGGCTACGATCGCGTTGATATCCATTTTATCAAACAGATTCCATTTTAGTATTGCGCTTTTATTTTTAAAATACGAAATATAAATTATTTGCTATAACAGATATTTATATTGTTTACTTCAAAATATATGGTATTCTACGATAGCCCAGCACATTATAACTGTAAGTGAAACTTTATAGGTTTTATAATGGCTGTATACTGTTATATTGGTGAACATTAGGTCAGTCTAAATCAGAAGGTTACAACCTTATGTCAAATAAACTGTCAAATAAAATAGTGTAACTGGTAGACATTCTATCTCACTCTCTATGTTATAACGCAAAAATAGTATCTTTAAAGTATACGTATACGATATCAACGAGGAAAATTAATAAGTAGTCAAAGTAAACAATGGCTTTTGTTTCCTTATGTAAGATACACCGGAAGAAACTATAATGGTTATAAGTGATACAATGTATTCAATGCTATACTTTTCCACTTTCAATCATATTATTACGGTGACATTAAAGAAATAGACTAAGATATTCATTGATTGTAATCTCAAATCAATGAGAGTGTATTAAAAATACTGATATAACTATAATCTATATTAATACTGGCTGACGTGACAGACCTTGTTCTCATTTTTGAGTAGTCAATCACATCGAATACAGCGACATCTATCGCGTTATAATCACTTATGGAGACAAAACGTATCCTATCTCTCAAGTTGGATTAAACTGCACACAGTGTGTAAAATTTGATTAAAATCGGTTCAGTAGTTTAAGAGTTCATCACGGACAACATGACACGAAATTTTTATATATAAATTTTATAAAGTGGAAAAGTTTGTTTGTTACTTTGAACGCGCTAATCTTAGAAACTACCAATCGGCTTTCAAACATTCTTCTTGTATTTCATAGAGCAAACATTGAGGAAGGCTTTGAGCTATTTATAATGACACTATCACTAATAGGAACAAGGCTGTATTGAAAAAAAGTTACAAAAACGGCTAAAAAACATTTATTAATTTTTAGTTCCACGCGAAATTACAGGCACAGCTACTGTTTCTATATTCTTACTGTTTAGTGAATCCGGTATTAAATTTTAGTGAAGCATAAAATTCATTTCACATATAACAAAATTTGGAAATAAATTTATATGAAAGCAAATGATATGTTTCGAAACTAAGTTCCTAAATAACTTTCTTCTATCTCTCTTCTGGATGATCAGTTTTATGTTTTACACTAAATCTGGTGAATATTCCAAACTAAATCTCCAATGTAATACTGTGTGTGGTTAATGGATAATCCCTTTGGCAGGCAGCCATGTTTTCGTGCGAAAGCCGAAGCTATACAGTCTAAATTAACATGATCGTTACTGTTAGGTATTTAAAAACCTCGTTAAACAGTCTTACATTGAAACTAAAGTGCTTAATTAATAGGGGTTATATGTAGTTAACTAATAATATAATTTTGAAAACGTTAACAATATATATGTAAAATGCAATATTTGTTTATCTTTTATTTCATTTGTAGCTATGTCGGTAACTTTGTATAAGTGACACTAACTCCTTCGGCAATAGTATTGTTTTTTAATAAAAAATGTGTAGATACATTACCTCTGCAATATTTAGCAAATTCAAGTGCTACGCTAATGCGCACATTTCAATGAACGGGGTTTTTTTATGCAATAGGGGGCTAAGGAGCATGTGTGACCTGATGGTTAGTGATCACTGTCGCCCATGGACACCCACAACACCGGGGGAATCTCACGATGTTTTCCTTCAGCGAAAGCTCAAGCTCATTGTAGGTGGTTGGATTTGAACTCACGCTACTACTGAGCTATCGTCACTTCAAATTGGGACAGTTGATTTATTTTGTAAACTGAATGCGAATATATATATATATTGCTATGCAGAATTTAAAGTATAAACATTAATTTTTGTAAGGGATAATATCATGGATGTATATATTTTATTTCGTAAAAATATCAATTGATTAATGAAAATAGTAATAATTACGAAATGAATCTGATCCCATGACATTTAAAAGTTTTATTATATAGTTTGTACAATATCGCAATTTCTGCTATTTTACGGCACTTGATATATCAATCCGCTACGCAACATACTTCCTTGAAGGCGGCTGAAGTACTGACGTTTGAGTATGCCAACTGACACACTTGTGGCCGCTTTTATTCCGTGTCTACATATTTTTACTTGTAATATTATTAATCAAAGGTAATTTATTAAAGTGTATGTAAAGTTTAATGATGATCGAGTTAAAGCGTGAAATCGTTCTAAACACATTTTCGCATTTCATGATAGGTATTAGAATAGTTTTTATCGATGTGCAACAGTTAAGACTTATCCAAAAGTTTGAGTTATAAAGAAGTATTCTGAACATTTATAAACGTGATTCCCTTAGTTACAGAGCTATGTTGATATTAATTCAGCGTGTTATTAGCGCGGAGCTGAGGTGTTGCCGCGTTGCAGTATCGTGTCGCGTTGGTCGAGAGAGGAAACGATTAGATAACGTGGCCTGTGAGAACAGTACACTATGGTAGTAATATGTATATCGAGCCTTTTCAGCAAAAACATCGTAAGCGCCAAGAATCTTAAAAATGTTTTTTTTGTGACCCTCGAAACAATATTATTGTCAGTAAAAAGCAGTAAGGTAATATTCACTATTTTAATAGATCAGTGGTTAATTATGAACAACAAGTCATAATTTTATTGTAAAGATATCATAAATACTTTTTAAATAGGAATGAAAACTCTCTCATAATACTTATGCCCCAATTTATAATAGTTAATTCAAGAATGTCAAACAGACGAAGGTGATGGAAGTGTAACTCGCGAATTATTCAATGTAATTTTAGCAAAATGTATTAGTAGGTATGATAATAGTTATAATTTATAAATATTCCAGCTGTGCACGCGAATACGTTCGCGTGGAACTAAAAATTTTTAATCATTTAGCCCTCTTTGTAACTTTTTTCAACAGCTTTGCTCCTATAACGTGATGTTAAATAGCCTAAACCCTTCCTCAATTATTGCTCTATTAAAAAAAACAATTATTGAAATCCGACTGTTAGTTTCTAAGATTAGCGCGTTCCAACAAAACACTCTTTCGCTTTATAATATAATGGACATAAATAAAGTATCTATTATCCTCGTACTTTTCTACCTACTACTATATTTACGTTATTAGATAGAAAAATAAAAATAGACAAGATTTTAAATATCAATTGAAATGTAAAAGTATAGATTATATTAATCAAGTACATGGTTATCTAAGGTCGCGTTGTTCCGTGCAATAACTTCGTATACGCGTTACAGATTATACACGCGCACGAATATATAGGGCTCATTTAAATTTTAAATGTGTTTCATTGTTTGAAAATAAATAAATAAACTTAACTTATCGCGTCTCGAGACCAAGATGGATGCCTCTAACTGTTTCCTAATTGAAAAAGCTTTACAAATGTCCCACTTCGGTCACCGCATCGATTTTAAAAATAGAATCTTGCTGCGTTTTCGATGTACGCTTGTGTCGATAAACTAAATACTTTATTGACAATCGCTTTTATGACGAAAGCGCTAAGGTCGAAAATCGCCTAAGGTAATTTACATGTTTAATATCGTTGCCCCGTTGAATGGAATTCATACGATATGCTCTCCTACGTCGAAGCTCAAACAAATAGAATGCTCGATTTACGGAAGATGTTATGAATTGAATTACCTCGTTATTTCTATTTGTAGTTAAAGTGATTGAAATTTTCTTTCATAGTAACGATACCGCATAACGTCATGGTTGACTGTATAGTTCCTAGAGGGTAGGCAGTAAAGGTAAATAAACTATATGGTGTATAATTCAAATAAAAGAACTTATATTGTTGTAATTTTTAAATTTACTTTTTTATCTCCTGTATATCGGGGTACATCATTACAGCGATTAATATTGATTAATAATTCCGTCCAAATTTACTTGCATATTAAAAAAAAAGGTGATATTAACATAATTATAGCAAATTATTCTACTTCTGATATCTATAGAAGCTAGACATTTAGGCCGATAATGTGTAATATTCATTTATTGTGTTTTTAATTAACGGAGCGGCACCATGGCCCATGGATTATAGGTTGAGAAACCCTGGTTTAGGTGGTATTTTTATTAAATACTTATTTTAAGCTTAATAAAAATTACACAGACAAAAGGACTTATGACTAAAGGGAAGATATAAAATAGGAATACTTACTATGTCTATGACATAATAGTTTAGTCTCTAAAAAGATAACCTCTTAATTACCTTTTTTATAGTTACAGTTTTAAAGTATACATATATATTAATATATATATATATATATATATATATATATATAAATACAATATTGTCGACCTTTAAGGTTAGTTTATATTCTTGTCAGTACACAAACATGCGAGTCTGATCTGCACAGCGAATACATAATTGTAACTCCATACATAGTATATGTATGTAATTAATTATTATGTGATACAACCATTTGTAATAACGATAACATTTTTATATGAAACCATGAGTCAAATAGAAGCAAAAGTGTCAATCTCACTTATTGACCTTTCTTACTTAAACAGTCAATACAAATTCAATTATATTATGTTTCAATAATCATCTTACTTAACTTTTTATGTTTTTAATTTAATATGTACTATATTTCAGTAAAGTCTAGTGCGGCGAAAATATTCAAATCTATATTAATATTATGTAAAGTAAAACTTTGTTTATTTGTTTGTTTAAGCTCGCAAATTTTAGGAACTACTGGTCGGATTTGAAAAATTCTTTCTGTATTTGTTAGACCAGTAATAGAGCAAGAATTTAAGCTGTTTAACATCACACTACCACCAATAGAAATAAAACTGTATAGAAAAAAATTACAAAAACGGGCAAACATGATTAAGTAATTATTAATTCTATGCGAACGAAGTTGCAGGCACAGTTAATATATAATAAACGGACACAGTGTATACTCAGAATAATCATTTCTAAACCACACAATTAATTGTCCTTTTAAACTTTTAGCCCTTTATTTAATTTAGTGTTCACTCATATTACCTCAGTACATAAGCTGTAAATTGCAATCAATTTCAGGTCCAACTACAAACGAATGTTAGATTGATGTTGTTCAATTTTCCTTTTCTGGCTTATAGATGGAAGTATATGCAAATCTTCAAACAGGTTTCCTTGAGTCCTACATATTTTTCATTGCTCACCATCTCTAAGGTAGTCGTCATCCAACCTCGTTAACTAAATCTTAAGAGTTTTTTTTTATAGTTTAGGTTTCTTTAGCCTTATAGCTAATGTCTCACCTGAAGTTAAGTGACGATGTGTCCCAAGCTAGAAATACCCTAAACCTGTGGAGAATTGGCTCTCAAGTGCAACTGCCGAAACACCCCTCTAGGTATTTGGAGGTAGATTGTCATCTTGAGGGTGTTAGCTAGCCGGGCGGGCATTATATAAAGCCCTATCACTCTGCTACGGTTCCATCACGATATTTTTCCTTCACCGAAAGGTCAAGTTCATCATAGGTGGACTCGAACTCACGTCCCTTGATATGGCGTCCCAATGCACTACCAACTGAGCTATAATTTCTTCAAAGACGCGAATTGTATTAAAGAGATGAATACAAAAAAAACTACACATTGTGCACTGCATTCCTAACATTACTCTCGTTATGTCGAGACTATAGTACATGCAGGAACTGTACATTTGCTTAGAACGGCAATATGGATGCGCATTGAGTGCATTGACCACTTAATATGCATGACCGTTTGCTTTTTCCATTACATATAACAAAAGATTGCGGGGACTTTGCGAGTATCCTGGTCTGTTCAATAAAGTCCCTGCATTTTGTATTATGACATATTTACCATTATACAAATCGGAGTAGAACTTACCACATGTAACTGGTAGTAGCATATTGAATAACGTTTTGAGATATTCAAGTCAGATTTAGGCTAGGAATTCATGACCGTAAAGTGAAATTTATATGGATGAATTGTCGATATCTGTACGGTTGTTATCATTTATAATAAAAAGGCGATTTAGGTCAGCATTTATTTTGACTCAGCTAATATCTAACCATGCTAAAAAAAATTTAAAGCTGTTCCTGATCTTTAGCAGTACGGAGAGCGAGAGTCGCGGTGGTGTGTTTTTAATAGGTATTTTACCGAGTTTATTACCTGATGAGTCTGCACACTCTCCTCTTGTTGCCTGCAAGCTACAGATTGCTAGAGGAAGAACCTAGTTTTTTTTATAGTTAAGGTTTAGCGCTATGGCCACAATCTCACCTCATGTTAAGTTACAAGGTGACCCAAGACGGTGGACATACTAAGCTTAGTGAAAAGACTAGCTCTCAAGTGCAACTGCCGGTATATACCAGATCTCTAGGTATTTGGCGGCAGATATTCAACTTGAAGGTGGTAGCTACCTAGGCGGCCATTAGAAAAAGTCCTACCGCCCTTCTATAGTTTTATCACTATATTTTCCTGCACCGAAATTTTAAGCTCATTGTAAGTGGACTCAAACGCACTTCCTTTGACGCGGCGTCCGTACACACTACTAACTGAGCTATCATCGCTACATCGCAAATGTACTTTAATACCACGAAAATAAAAGAAAAGACCTCTTTTCCTCAATATAATTTTCGGCAGGGATTGAAAGCAAAGCGAAAGTGATTGCTGTTCTCTGGCAAGAAATGGAGGAATTAGTCATGATGAAGATATCAGTGGGTAATTCTGGTTCGCAATAGGTGAGAATTACACACTCGTCTCGTAGCCTCTCTAGGCAAATGCGAGACCGAAATACGTAAATGGATTTACTCACGGTAAAAACAAGACCCTCAGCTGGTACTAGTTAGGATTATATCTTAATAAACAGCGGTTCAGAAATCGCATTCACCAATGTCGTAAAATTAATTTTGTTCCATATACATAATGGTTCAGGTAATCGATTACATGAAATTGTACTGACAGAAAACTTTTTATGATTTATTATTATATTTATTGATTCAATTTAGATGAATAAAAAATAAACCAAAGGTTAAATAGAGAACATAATCGTGTATTATAAAAAAAAAAACACAAATTGGATAATTGACTTTCAAGTGATAGCGAAAAATTTGTCGCAGCGATTATCTTTTATTTTTTCGTGTTACTGGATCAGTGGTCGAATATCTTCACAAATATTTATAATTTATAAAAAGATACAATTAAATAACACTTTAAAAAGGCAGATAAAGATATTTTTTATTATATAAGTATGCATCTACATTTCGAAAAGTCAAGGTATAAAATAAAACACGAAACGAGTAGCGAAAGGGAGCTCAAAAAATGATAAATACTTTTTTGATGTCGCATCTAAACTGCACACGGGGACAAAACGAAACTGTTTCTTGATGTTTTTTGTTGATTCCAAGTAAAATGGCTAGAAGCCACACTGTGTTCTGATTCGCAGTCTCGCAGATGCAGTTTGCACGCGGAACGGTCCGCATGCTACATTGATGTAATCAATGATGTTGTTACTTGTTACGTTCGAAAAAACTCAGTAGAGCGGGGAAAGTGACGCGCCGCGCCGCGCCTTAAGATCGTGAAAGGTACTTAACCAATCACCGGTTTAAGTTGACCTCCCTTGTCCCTCGCAGTCGTAACATAGTCTGGTGAAGAAGCGGACGCGGTCTCTACCTACGTGGTTCTCATTTAACCAGCCGCTAAAACTTACGACACCACCAAACGTTCGGAATTCGAACTACTTTCGCGTAATCTGTAAGAATAATATGTCGCCCTAGTTAATAGTAGACAGTTTAAGCGAAATTTAAAAAAAATTGCATTACAGAAAGGTCGATATCGACAAAGTCATCATTTTTACTATATATGTTGTTAATTTAAATGTATATTTATATATTAGAACACCAGTTCAGATTACTTTCATAGAAATCTCAGGTAATCACATTTACTAGGAAGTCTTTTGGTGACAATAGATTTATAGAGTAGGTTTTGTTACCTATAGCATTACACGAGCGTGTTTGAGTACTTGTATTATTACATTCATAAGATAGTGTCGGTTGTAATTGCAAATTGATAAAAGTTACATAGCTGCGTTTAACCCAATTTGCATTAAAATGGACGTTCTTTTTTATTATTATATTCGACTTGGTTTTTTATTGTTATAGCTTTACAATTTATATGTATTTTAGAATAATAACTATTTGATGTGTAAGATTTTAAAGTAAATCGTATTTACAATTAAACGCTAGTAGTCTTGATTAGTTTAAGAGAGCTACACCCTTTTTTCGTTAAAGAGTAAGTTACTAGCGTATTGTCTGTTAAAAGAGTATGATGGTTATTATAATATACGTTCACACTTGTTTTAAATATTTTTGCACAAGTCTGTAATACTTTCAAGCTTTGAATGGCTATTGTTTGCTGCTAGTCGTAGCGGCATTTACAGTTTATTTACAGGAATATATAAATATCACTGCAATTTTAGCTTGAGTTTCTTCACCGATTCGCCTTTGTTTACTTTTCGTCAATAAGTTCTTCATATAATTATCTCATAAAAGCTGTTACGTAATAAATATACTCACTAATTTGAGAACACAGTCCAATATAACTACATAGCTATAAGTTATATAAATTCAGTAATAAAATAAAGCATAATACACAAAAACCAGAAGTATGATTACTTAATATTGCAATGGTAACTATTTCAAAACTCTTAGACTAAAAGTAATTGAAGAGTTTTCGGACAGCTATGTTGTTAACTAATTTTTATGTATAATAATGCTATAAAAAATATAAAAAAGTATTTAATCAATTTGGCCCGTTTTTGTAACTTTTTTCCATACAGCTTTGCTCTTATTGGCTGTATCGTGAGATTAAATACCTTAAAACCCTCCTCAATTATTGCTCTATCAAATACAAAAAGATCTTTTGAAATCTGACATGTAGTTCCTAAGATTAGCGCGTTCAAACAAACAAACAAAATTTTCTGCTTTATAATATTAGTGATAAAATAGATTACTTCTAAACGGGCATTAGCCTGTTTTGCGGTTGAAGGAAGGGTTTCAGCTCCTATTATTATGAATTTTATCTGGAAAGTAATTACTTTCATATTCTTATTTAACTGAAAAGTTCGCTGATTCTTATTTCTGTCGTACCGTGTAACTGTAGAACCGTCTTCCCGTTAGCGTGTTCCCTCCTTCCTATAGTTTTGCGTCCTTCAAAAGAGGTGTGAAAATGTACTTAAACAGGCCAGCTTGACAGCCGTGACTGACAGAGAATTTGGGTTTATTAGCAGTCGCCAATGATTAGGATTGTACTGTACTTGTACTGTGTAACCTGTAACCTGTGTAACTGTGTTGTACTTGTACTGTACAGATGCATAACGCTAAACCTTAATAATAAAAAAATACTATCTGTATCTGTGGCATTTTCTACCAGTCAACCTTGGAGTGGTAAGCAAAGTGGTAAAGTATGTATAATAGAGTATAAACTTACCCAATAATAAAATAGAGGTATACATATAAAATATATTTGAATATATGTTTGTTTTCTAAATATAAATTAAACACGTCAGTAAATTTTTATTTGTCAAAAATTTTGGTTTTAGTTTTTGGTTAAATGTACCATTGTGTTCGTTTTTTTTTTGTCAGAGCTGGAAATGATAAGTGTGTTTGAATATACAGCTATATCTTATATTAATTTCTTATCTTTGTTTACGTCTGTACATTAGACGAATAATAAATAAATATTTTGAAACAATCTGCCGTACAAAAAACTACCGGCTACAATAAAACTAAATAGAAACGTATTATTTATTACAATTCCTTTGTTAAAAATTAAACTTCTAAGATCTAATTTAAATATTATTGGATTACACAATCAATAGCTTTACCAATTTCTAATTCTGTTTGTTTTTCAATATTAATGAATTACCCTTTTTATCTTAATCACTGTTGCATGTAGCTAAGTTTGTTTACAATACCGAAGTTCGAAATAAGTATGACGTCAAAGGATTAATAGCGATATTATTTTGAATATAAAATTACTTACAAAGAAAAAACTGTAGGTAACAATAACTATTGTGTAGTTAAAAAGAATCTAAAATATTGTTATGTATATGTTAGCTTTGTTAATTAAATTATAAAAGTAATTGACAATTAAAAATCTAATTATACAACCATATATTTCGTAACTATTTGCCATAGTTTTCAAATATAAATATTAATTATAAAATCCATAAAGATACTACGTACGCTTTGATTAGGTTTTCTAGGTGCCATCCGGAGGCAAATTAATATATCGGATTTTCAATTCAATCCCTTATTCAGTGAAATAAACGCACCTGCCTCCCTAGCAAGGGCCGAAGGAATCTCCACACAGAATCCCGACTGCACGACCGGACTGATTCGCAGATGTCTCTGACAGAATCGTATGCTTGTCACGCGATCGATCCGAGTTTCGTGTTAGGACAAAGGAAACAGATTGCTAACGGTGTGCATGTTTGTCGACCAGTTGTCGGACTGATCTGTAATATATATCACTCGGTTGAGCCATCAGTCGAGCAACTTGTACGGTCTTTCGCATCTACCTAGTTGTTTAATTTACGCTGTTGAAGAGAAGATAATAGGTGCTGTAAAATTTGTTAAAATGCCGACTTTTGAGCTGATATTTTCTCAACAACAATACGAACTTCATGTTTAACTATTTGTCGATGCGATTGATTTATTGTTCGAGTCGTGTCGTACGGAATAATAGGTAGTTACTTAATGTTTGTTACAAACAAGTTTTTTAACAATCGTAAGTTTACGGTTCTGTTGACCTTTTTGCGTCATTTAAATAAGTGAGGGCGAGACTGTAAGTGGAGGGTTCAATTAACATAAGGGTATGTTTAGTGTAAAACCAACTATTAGGTATATAATTTACTTCACACAAAGATCATTTTAACATCTTAATCATCATCACTTTACACGAAATTTTAATCATATTTATACAAACAAATCCGATATACATGCAATCATAATTCATTTCCTACTAAACTGCTTGAGCATTCTTGATGAAATTTTAATGTGTACATATGGGATCAACTGTGTTATTATTAGCTATAGTAGAAACAAACAGAGGGCGCTGTTTTAGAACTCCCGAATGTTTTTTTTTAATTTCTAACCGTTTATTTTAAATATGTTATTGAACCTTTCACGTAACATTAATTCTTATTTTTCAAGCTCCACGTATGTGTACTTATTTTTTGCAACCCATGTCTCTGACAAAATAACATCTGCCTACCGCGTTCATCAGTTAATTGTAAAATCGTTGACTTGAAATTTTTCTGCATAGGTAACGTAACAAGTTTAGCGGTCGCAATGCTATTGCCGATGCCGACGCGTTTAGTGTTATTGATTCTAATCCGACACGAGTCAAATATTTGAGTAACATATAAATTAATGTTTTTCGATCTGGGTGTACAGTGTTCAGTTGTATGTTTGTAATCATTGTCAAAATTGGCAAAAAATTGTCAGGGCATACATAACAGATTATAAACTATTACAAAATCTAAATTAAGAGTAAGATTACACAATAAGATTAGTTGGTTGTAGTATTTTACATTATATAAATTACATCATAGTTTGTAAATAAAAAGTGACATATTTATAAGTATAATATCAAAACAATGACATGAATTTGAATTGTATATCGAAATTGAATTCAATTTAAATGAACTATAAATTTAAATGAATAAACTACGTCAATTCTCATATTCACTTAATTGAACTCAATCTGCAAATTAACTGCAGCGCTAATAATGGATACTAAAGTCTAGTATAAGAATAACGATGACTATGAAAAGGGAAGAACATAGTTAATGTCATTACGTCGAGCGCAAACCATTAGGGGTGGTAGGACATACGAAATATATTGTATACGTATTATTTTGGAATGTGATTTTTTGAATAGAACGCGTCGCGTTTAGAAACACTTCATTATTTTATGAAAGAGAAAGAAAATATCGTGAGTTCGAATCCTTGCAATGAGTCTGAGCTGTGAAGGAAAACGTCGTGATGAAACCATAGCATAGGGGTAGGGCTCTTTCTAATGCCTACCTGGCTAACTACAACCTCTAAGTTCAAAATCTGCCGCCAAATACTTTAGATATGCTTCGGCAGTAGCACTTCAGAGCCAACCCATTGACTAAGCTAAGCTTGACCACCATTTTGAGCCACATCCTCATTTAACATCAGGTGAGATTGTAGCTGTAATGCTAAACCTGTGAATTACATAAAAATATGTAAGGTAGGTTTTGCTGATGCTCTCTCTATCTATGTCTCTCATACTGAATTTCTATTATTCTTCATTTTGAATAAGTTCTAATTCTGTTAACTGTAGAGTTAATTTTATACTCTTTTTCTTATTTATTTTATAAGTAGTTTCAAATATATTTGCGATATTTAAAAGTTAAAGTACAATTTTATGGTGCCAATTACGAAGTATTACATATTTGTTTAGTTTATTACTATCATAATCAACTCGGTCCACTTAGCTGTTTTAATACGCGAAACTGTTACACAAAGCGATAATAATACGGGTTCATTTAAAACTTAAATTAAACGAACAGACAGTGATGCTTAGTTTTTTATAAATATAGAAACATTTTATTGAAGTCAATGCCACGAAATCTAGCATTACCGTTCGGCATATTGACGTAGGTTTTATAAAATTCTCATTATAAATTAGGTTACGGGTGCAGAACTAAGCAGGCCTGTGAACTGATATTTAAATACGGTGTTATACATAATTTATGTGCATTATATAAAAAATAATCTATTCAATTGCTGATCCTAAAGCATGATTGTATTGATTGTTAAAATTTCATAATAAAGTTTGTAAGCAAAACTTTATTGCTTTTCAATGTTCCAAACAAAAATATATACAAACTACGCGTAAAACCAATGACACACCGAAAAATTAAAATAACAACGCCCTTTGAAGTTTTATTTCTTTTTTCAAATTTTTATTACTAAAAAGGATTCTCCATAAAGGTCAGTGATGATATAAAAAGAGTCTATCAAATAGGCATTTTATAAAATTTATGCCCGTTTTTGTAACTATCTTCGATAAAGCTTCGTGTCTATTGGTGATAGCGCGATGTTAAATAGACTAAAGTCTTCCTCAAGTATTGCTTTATCAAATACAAAAAGAATTTTTGAAATCTGACTGATAGTTCTTAAGGTTATCGCGTTCAAACAAACAAACTTTTCCGCTTTATAATATTAAATGATAGATATTCAAATAGCAATATGCGAAATATACCTTAGACCATTTTAAACCCGTTTTGTAGACCCTAGTTCACGTAAAGAATATACAAATAAATCATTCAAATCTTTCAGTATTTTTAGGTTTTATGTCTAAGTGTAATTTTAATGTTCGTATAAAGAAAAAATTTGGGTATCATATGGGCAGACTGACGCATACCGAAGTGCACTGAACTTACCGCGCCGACTGTCTGGGTCTCATTCATTCCAGACGTTTTGCGAATTCGTCGGCTAGATTATTTTCTAGAAGCGCCGAAAGTGTACTTGTTATTATGCACTGGGAACTTACAATTACATATTATCCTTTGTGATTTTTTAACATTTTGGCTGTATTGTAGACTGATGCTAGATAATAATGTGCCTATACATATGAAATGGCTCTTAAGTGTTGCAGGAACATATCTATAAATGCGTACTGATTTTTTATTTTGGTAGGTATAGTTAACAATAACGGGATTAAAAATACTTTAAGTACAACAGTACAATAATCATAATGTTTTTTCACCGAAAATTCAAGCTCATTGTAGTTATTCGAACTGACGTCAATCGGCACGCTCGTACAGGCTACCACAGACTTAACATTTCTTAAAACTTTATTTGTTTTGAAATATATTTGGAACAATAATATTTATGTTACTGTTAAATATACAATAGAATAATACAAACCGCTATGTAGATAAGTATTTAAGTATGTACGTTTTAATATGGTCGCCTTTAAAAATCTAACATTGTTGTTCATAATATTGTATACTTGTAAGATGTGCGGAGATACTTTATGATGAAGAAATTATAATTTAATTGTATCCTGGCTACCAAGATACAGGCTCTGCCTAGTTTGGAAGCCATTGTGAATCTGTGCGTATGAATGTAACCGTCTTGAATATGTAAATAAATACATGAAATAAAAATAAGCTATGCACTTTTTCTGATTTTCTCAAGCTTTTTTTTTTGTTTTTTTTGTTTAGCTATTAATGAGCTTAAGTGTTTCTCATCGCCAATGTATTTCCACTTTTCTACAATATGAAATCACTTCCGGGATATTTCTATGGATGGTTTACTTTGACAAGTTTAGCATTGTGGGTCTCTCGGTATTCACCATTGGTTTAAATTGTTTCGTCCTTACCATAAAATACAATAATAGTACTTGACCGTGCTATTACATATACAATATACATGCACATGTGTGTTTATAAATAGGCCGAGATTTAACAGTTCAGTACTTTACGATTTGCTAACCGATTATGTTTTTGTTTAATACCTAGCGTAGCGGTATCAATAACGAAAATATGGAAACAATTTATTTGCCCACCTATGCTAGTAATTACTGAAACCATACTATTATAAATGCGAAAGTGAGTTTGTTTGTTTGTTACGCTTTCACGCCTAAACCACTAAATCGATTGTGATAAATTTTGGTTGGATAAATAGGCTAGAAATCTTTATTGGAATTGGGGTACATAAAGAGATAAACCTTGTTTGAAACTTTTATTGTGTCATCTGATTTGTTTAACAAATCTATAATAAAGCCGCACGTAAAATCTAGTTTACAAAAATTATGATTAAATTTCGATCACCTGGCGAACAGTTGTAGACATAATTTCACTGAATAATCATAATAATTATAATAAAGCTTTTGGTAAATTATTGTTGGAGTGAAATATATACAAAGGTTCGGTTTTATTACGACCAACTAATTAATTTGTGTAAGCTTCAAAAATACCCTTTAAACCTTGTAATTGTTTTAGATTCATTATATACGTGTTAATAAGTAGTAACTACATACTAAAACGACGGCACTATATTTGATAGTGAGTACAGTAAAGTCAAAAATGGTTAAATTGACCTTTGCTTAGCTTTGGGGCTTTGACAGTTTCGCCTGACTTGTGGGGGAAGTGAGGTTACAAGCCAGGAAGTTACGAGCGCAAGGGGGACAGAGGCCGGACCTCAGCTAGGGCTATTACTGAGACTCGAATGATTACCGCATCTCTATCTAATCATGACGGATACTAATTTTTTTAATTAGTATCCTACTTTGAAATAGTAATGTAAGTCTAACAAATCTAACTACTGATTTTATCTAATCCTAACTTCGGGTTATACTGTACTATAAGATCAGGGCGGAATGACTGGATTTTAGCTGTTGGTTTATTTTGCGTAGGACATTCGCTGTTAGCATTAGGGGTTTTTACTCACAATGATAAGTGACGATGTGGACCCAGATGGTGGAAACGCTAGGCCTGGTGGAGAATTTGGCTCTGAAGTGCACACCGGAATACACCTATAGGTTTTCATGGCAGAGTTTTAACTTGAGAGAGGTAGCTAATGGGCCAGATGGGCATTACAAAAAGCCCTACCACCATGCTATGGTTTCATCACGATGTTTTCCTTCACCGAATTCGCCGTCCATTGAAGCAACCCATTAATTCTAGTAGAATGGAAAATGGATTCATCCTTGTATATGGGTCGTATTCACCCTTGTATATGGGTCGTATTCACCCTTGTATATGGGTTGTAGTGAGCTTGGTTTGGGTTAAAATAGTGACGCCATTACAGACGGCTGTGGATATTTTTGATCGTCGTGAACGCTATCTCGCTGTTACTAGAAACAATAATGGACGTAACTTTAAAGGAATACGGTAAATAAACAAATCAAAATTACATAAAAAATTTAAAATGAACAATCCCTACTTATACTAATATTATAAATGCGAAAGTAACTCTGTCTGTCTGTCTGTTACGCTTTCACGCCTAAACAATTTAACCGGCTTTGATGAATTTTGGTATAGAGATGGACTAGACCTTGAGAAAAGACATAGACTACCTTTTGTTGAGAAAAAAAAGTTAGTAGGAGTTAGAATTGGGTATGATTGTTTGTACGGAAGTTCGTTATTTTCGAAGAAAAAACCATGAAAGTTCGCACTTTTTTTATGCACTTGATAAGAAATAAATAAACATTTGTTCCAGCGTTTTTAAAATTTCGACCTACCTGGGAATGAAATAGGAGATAAAAATTTGTGTACGTATTATTTGCAAAAGAAGCATCCTAAAATATTTAAAATGTTGCCCAAAGTAACTATTCAACGCGGAAAAAGTCGCGGGCAAAAGCTAGTAATTTATATTAGCATTGCAATGCCTTGAAATTTATTTCTCACTTATAGTTTTTATAACATTCAGTAATTTTAAGAATCGTAAATATAATCAGTAGTGGCTGATAATAGAAATAAATTAACGGAATGTGTATAATATTTTTCTGAAATATAAATTACGATTACGTCACATAATCTTCGTAACTTTATCTCATTAGTAAAGATTTTTAGTGATTCAATATTGTTGAAGCGTCATGTCATCGAAGATACATAGTTATTAGGCTTATAAGATATAAGAAAATAAATTATTTACATACATTTATTCAGAACTTCAACGGTCTGTCTATAATATATTAAATATCGTTCTTCAGACCCGTAGCTTATGATAATAAAGAAATTTATTTAGTCGGTAAATGTAAAAGATGTTTAGAAAGAAATAAAGTATTTTTGGTTCCCTTCAATTGCTGGATCAGGTGTGTGGTCTGATATTTATAATTTCTGCTTCTATTCTGTTCGCGGGCCCCTTAGGACTGGATAGTGGAGCCGTGGTTAGAAAACACTGCTCTCAGGTTAGCTTGATAACATGTGATTGTATATTGTCGTTTATATTATATGAGAATATAGGTAAACTGTTAAAAGTGTAAAATGTAATTTATAATTATTTTTTCCCATCAGTCATCTTTAAAATCTATTGCTGTTCTATTTTGGATCAGGATTATATAATTTAGTTGCACTTACTGCGTTACAATTGATGATAAAACAAATTTAATTCAATATAACGGTCACTGTTTTAAGCCACCAACACATTCTGTACATGTCGCAGATGATGCCAAGTTCAAGCCAAGCCAAGATAATATTGCCTCTACTAAGGTCTTAAAAATGTGAAGTTTCCAATAAAGTAACTGTGACTATTATTTCATTTAAGTATACTGTGAAAATAGTTAATTCGAGCTCCTAATTACGTACGTTACAAAGAGCAAAGCGATTGAAGAAATCTTTACATTACAGCCTCAAAATGTTAATTTTAAGGTCAGATTATGCTGATTCATAATAAGCATTTACCGTTTTAAAGCCGATAATTACTTGCTTCTGCTATCGCTTACTTTCGCTAAATAAGTACAAGTACTCAGAGAGTTGATGTATCAAAAATATAACTAACTACAGTTACATGTACTATTCCATTATATCCTTACATTTGCTCAATAGTTGTGCCATATGGTACAAATTTAAAAATGACTTAATTATATTAATGAAGTCTAATTATGTTTTACATGTATTTTTAAATTAATATTGTTTTCGATAGTTATATTATTATAGGCCGGCTACTTACTACTGCCTTCCAATTTAACATTTTATAAATTTTGTCCGTTTAACCCACCGATCAGTAAAACAACTAGTATTACCGATCTGTGGTCTAACCGTTTTTATTATGTTTACTTAAATTAAATATAGCTCAATTGTTTTTTAAAACGTTTTGTGTAAAAATTATAAATATATTTGCTCACAAGGTAGGCAATAAAATTTATCAATATAACTTCGGATAGTTGCGAAACGTGGACACAAATAATTATTATATTATAATATATCATATAATCTAGATTAATATTATAAAACAGAAAAGTTTGTTTCTTCTTGTATTTGCTAGAGCTATCATTGAAGGAAGGCTTTAGACTATTGTAAATGACGCTGCTACCAATAAGAGTAAAGCTAAATAAAAAAGTTACAAAACTGGGCAAAAATTATTAAATAATTTTTAGGTCGATTTTTAAGTCGCAGGTACAGCTAGTCTATATATATTAGCAAAATACAGCTTCTTTGACGGTGAATCACGTCAAAACTACTGAACTTATTGCGATGGGATTATGACTATTCCAAGCGGAAGCGTTCTTAAATGGTTTAGTTTTTGAAATTCAATTTCACTGTATTATTATTTTTTCTGTTCACTGTAGGTATCCAACTATGTCTAATAAACAGTATGTAAGTACTCCACTATGTAAGTAAACTATGTAAGTAAACCACTTATTTGGTGCTAGATATAGATATTCCTTTGTATCTCTTTCGGGCAAAATTAGGTTCATTAGGATTGGTTTATTTATTTGGTCTACAGCATGGTAATTACAAATATTTTCTATAATAATCCAATTACAAAGTCTAAGAAAAGCTGTTACTGTGACAGTTTTTTTTATGGTTTTAACGGTATGTCCACAATCGGACCTGATGTTAAGTTACGATGTGGCTCAAGAAGGTGGACACGCTAAGCCCGCTGGAGTAATTGGCCTTCAAGTATAACTGCCGGACCACAGCTTTAGGTCTTTGGCGGCAGGTAGTCAACTTGAGGGCTGTAGCTAACAAGGCAGGCATTAAAAACGGCCCTATCACCATGCGGTTCCATCACGAAGCTTACTTCACAGTACTAACTAAACTATCCTCGCTTCTGAGGTGGAAGTAGAGTATTTTTATCGCACGTGAAGAACATTAAAGTTTGATTAACAATGTCCGTGCTATGCCGACGCGTTCACCAGGGAATATCAGTGCGTCCTGTATAGTCCGCATGTATTTGACTTTCTAAAACGTCATGTGATCTATTCCGTTATTTATTATTATTGTTAACTTTATTTGCATTATAATGACGTCCTTGTTTTTGTTGGCAATTACATATATAGATGATAAATTATTAAATTATTTGAGAATTCTACGTCTATAATTTTTTTTGTTGTAGTATCGTAAAAGTGAGGTTATATAAATAGCTATACTTAAACTAACAATTTTTGTAATAGGTAGTGCTAAAAATATATTAAAAAGTAGTAGGGTCAGAAAAAACCTTATAAATCATAGTTAAAGATATAATGACTCTACGAAATCAGATATCTACAAGAAGACAGAAACATTTGAATCTTGAGCATTAAAATATCAACGCAGACTAAAAATACAATAGGTACTCACTAAAATGAATACTAATCGACTGTAAAACATGAAGCGATTTTGAAGTTTATTTTTAATGTTGACTTTTTACAATTTTCTTGTAATGGTTTCTTGTAATTTTGTATTAATTGTATTACCTTTATTGCAATTTGCATTGTTCTATTTTGATTTGTTTAAATTCATTTAGATCGCTCAGTTAACGACAATATTTACTCTTTACTTTACTTTTTATTTATTATTAAATATCTACATTATAGATTGTTATGATTTTACGCTTTTAAACATAAAATATCTTCACTTTATAAACCATAGGATAATTTATAACCTTCTGACTCAGAAATACACGTCTTGGTCGATTGTTAACATGGATTTCGAGGTTTATTTTTATTAATATGCATATTATTGTAAAAATTTGTTTGAAATGAATTCTTTTTGTGTTAATTGAATTATCAATATGGTAATTAGCGTTGTTCTATTTTTTATTGCTTAAACTCATTTAAATTAGTATATTAGTGATAATCTTTATCTTTCTTAATTTGTAGATTACGATATTTTTTTTTCTTTATACCTAGTGATGTATTTACGATACATTATGGTGATGTTATGGTGAAGTATCTTATTTGACTGGTTAAACCGTTTGTTGGTGTGGCAACGCGTCGCCACGCTGTGTGATAGTGTAAACGTCAATAAGGGACTATTGAGAAGATTAGACTCAAGTTGTCTTCATGTAATTCGTGTATTAAATTAATATAAGTTTATATAAAAAATATATAGTTTTATATTTAAAAGCTTAACTCAGTACTTTCAAAATGTATGATTATGTCATATTTATTTCCTTGCATAAGCTATCCCTTTAATTTCGTTCAAAAAAATTGGATGTTTGACATCTGCTAGACATCCTGCGACAGCTCACTTTTTTCAAAACTATTCCATTACTTTAATGATAATAAAAGTGAATCACGCATTTTAAAGTTAAACACGTAAATATAGTCATCTATTTATTTCTTTAAGTTTCAGAAATACACGCCTACTTTTAGCTGACGTAAACTCCATGAGATATTATAAGCGATTTAATCTTTGTTCAACAATCATTAATCGTATAAACGTGAATCAAAACCACGTTATACAAACCAAAGCCATTAATTAACCTTGCAACTGAAGTAAGTGATGATTTCCTAATAAATATATTTATCGTTAGAAATAATCGATTTTAATTATTTTGGTGTGTGATTCAACTTCTGGATGATACTATTGTTAGTCACGGATACTGTTTCATACTGGACCACGGCTACTATTTACCAGATAGTGGTAGGGATTTTTCTAAAGCCCGCCTGGCTAGCTACCACCCTCAAGTTGAAAATCTGTCGCCAAATACCAATAGGTATCTTCCGGCAGTTGCACTTGAGAGCCAGTCCCTCCACAGGTTTAGCGTGTTTACCAACTTGGGCCGTATCGTCACTTAAAATCAGGCGCGATTATGGCCATAACGCTGAACCTTAACAATAAAAAAAAACCCTCTAACGGCGGTGAATTCAGGAGTCTACTAAACAAACTAGGTAGGCTGATCCTTAAAGCTTGTCTCTGGTTATCCACCAGAGATAGGAATAAGTGTGATAGCATTCCCTGGTGTCTGACAACACGGAAGATTGAAATATTGCCCTGGTGCTTTTTAGTGGGTAAGATGCTTATCACCCCACGATTCTTGCGACACTCCTGTATCGACTTTGCCTGAGTTCGGGTGTCTACGCGTTGCGATGTGGGAGTCCACAATCGAATTTTGAACATCACATAAATAAAAGTTAGAATGTTCATCGCAGAAGCCAACTTTGATGCGTTTGTAAGTATTTACCGAACAGATCGACTAGGTTGATGCTGGAATGTCTATAGAAGTCCGAATGGCTTACGCATTTACTTCAAAAACTTTAATACGCAAAAATAAAGAAACCTCGTATAAGATTTGTGCGCTGTTAAAAGTCGGCGATGAAAGTAATAGTGGTGCAAGGGGGCACTGTCATCACTACAAGTATTAGCAAAAAGATTTTATTTTAAATTACTTCATAATCTCCGTTATTCAAAGCTGCCCCTGTACGAAGCTGCTTCCTTCTTCCCTATTTTATATATTTTAATATTTAATATTATTAGTGTTATGTTGGTATAATTCATGGTTGTGAAAAAAGTAGTAGGAGGAGGAATATAAATTATACTTATATTATTATCGACAAGAGTTAATCGAACAACA
Source organism: Actias luna (assembly GCA_039707435.1). Lineage (NCBI taxonomy): Eukaryota > Metazoa > Arthropoda > Insecta > Lepidoptera > Saturniidae > Actias > Actias luna. Next base: position 4,973,454 of record JAZHAC010000002.1, on the reverse strand, counting down.
CTATTTCTATTATTTATGAAAATTGTATTATTATTTTATTTATTTACTAAAGTAAAACTTTATTTCGTTGTAAATAACATAACAACCCTAATTAGGTCTTTTAGCCGTAGCTGGAGCGCTTAAAGGAATTCAAGCAAAGTAAATAAAGATTCTGACAAGGAAGAAACGAGGGAACTATTACTAAGCTAATTTCTCGAGTTGGTTAATTCTGACTGCATTATATTATGGAATAAGTCAGCCTTGTTATCCACATCCTCCTTATAATAAAATAACGTAAGTTAGAGGACAAATCTAACCCTTAATGAACATATAAAAGTGAATGTACAAAAGAAAATGAATATTATTTTCTTTTATTATGCCTTTCCCTTACGAAGGCAATATAGCCGATGAAGTGTGAAATCTAACCTTCGAACTTGGCTCCAACAAGATGGCGATGCCTTGTTAGGACTGCCTAGAGTGCTGAATAGTAACTTAAAAAACATGGTTTTTAGTTATTATTGATATTTGTAAATAAATGATTCTATAACTTTAATAATACATATGAGTACACTTCAATTTTAATTAATTATTATTTTATCACACGGTACGGATGAAGGCTAGACAAATCAAAAAGTAAGATTTTATATACACGACCCTTTTTTTAATGTGTTCTATATTGCGCAATATTTCTATAGTGTAGATCTGTAGATTATCCATAGCGTGTATGTTATTAGCTATATCCAGTCATAGGTGCGCTCTTATTGGTTCAAGACAGCAGGTAAGTTCGCGACGGCTGCACAAATATAGATAGAGATATCTGTAGACGTCACACTCGTCAGTTGTTTCGTAGCGTATTATATGTATTATAATGAATTACATTAATTGAATGATGTACAATAAAATATTTATTTTCACAACTACAAAAAATATATTAATTATGAAATTTCCTATCATTCCTTCAATTCGTTAGTTATATCTGCGTTTCATTTAATTGCTCTCAAGCACTAGTAATTCATTTATTTGTATTTGTTAAGCAATAATTACCTTAATATACTTCATAAGTAAACTCGTTCCAATCGAGTGTTCCAAGACACTCGCGTATTTTTATTGTTTTAAATCTTATATTTAGGTTTATATTAGGTTTTTTTATAAATTATAATATATAAGTCCCTAACTTTCTAAAGATGGATAATTATAAAAAAATAATTTTTACAAAATAAGCAAAATATATTGCGCTAAATTTTACCACAATTAAGTAATATGCTTATAAGTGACAATAAAAGCCACAATAAGCCACGTGATGGTTTGAGATCTCGTTAAAAACTTCATAACGAATGTTAATTCTGTTAATTAGGTACCACCACCTCGCTCTTTTACGGCATATTGCATTAATAAATCGCATGCGTTTATTACGCTGTAATTTCTCTGTTTCATTGGAACTTATACTTTATGATCACTAAAAGTATCATAGATAAGTACTACAGCCTACCAATTGAACAATAACATATACTTTCCAACCTAAAAAAATCTTCATTATCTGCTACGACTTTCTGATTTATTATTTAGTATTGTAATTATGCTAAGAATGTTTTATAAAAAATATCCCAGGAATTCAAAATTCTATGAAACGGATGCTTTTAGAAATATCATTAATTAGTTCTCAAGAACAACAAAAATATTATAAAATTATCGCACTTGTATAGAAATCTATACCATGAATATTATAAAGCTCAAAAGTTTGTATGTTTGAACGCCCTAATTTTAGAACCAACCTGTCGGACTTCACAATTATTTTTGTAGATCATAGATTAATTGACAAGGAAGACTATAAGCTATTTAAGATCATGCTACAATCGATAGGAGCAAAGCTGTATTGAAAAATGTTACAAAAACTGGAAACAATTATTTATCAATTTTGAATTCCATGCGAACGAATTAGCGGGAACAGCTCGTAGTAAAATAAAGTAGGAGAATCACTTTGTTTATACATTTTAACGGAATTTGATAATAAATATATCGATAAACACGCTCGTGAATTTAAATCATGTGTGGTGAAAGTAAACATTACGAGCTCAGTGAAAACATGCGCTAGGTAATAATATATCTGTACGTGCGACTAGATAAAATCTGCCTTGTTGATATTTAGTGAATGCACGATTGTCGATTGATTCTGTATATGCAGGGCCGGATTTAGATGCAAAGAGGCCTATTCCACTTGTGAGGCCCTTTCACCTATTGCGTTTATTAGTTATAGAGACAGGGAGCTAGTGCCTCCACTAGGCTTTGCGTGGGCATCATATTCAGTCATATCGTCACTTAACATTATAAAACATAAAGTACATCTCTTAACAACTTTGAAAAATTTGGCGCGACATTTAAATATCAATATTCCGACTTGAGATTATGAGGATATTTATCATTTTACTTGTAGAAAAAAAAATTAAATAATAAGAAAAAGAAAGATAGATTTTTAACGATTTTAGAGTGTTTTAAATATTAGGAGTTACCTTTTAACCCTTTTTTAACCTGCTGTTTAGAGGGGACTCTTAAAACTGTAAATTTACATATTTTGGTACAATACTTGAAAAAAACTTTTTTTTGGGCCACCCTAACACACAGTTTGCATATAGCTCATGGGAAGCGTTCAGTGACGATGACGCGAGTTCCATGATTTCTGTTCACCCAAATAGTGCTCAACGCACCTAAAGAAGTTTTCACTCAGTAATAATTTACATAAAGATTGAGGTTAGTATTTGTAATAAACATTCATACACATATTCATATTATAGCGCACTGTGTATACACTATACATACATATGTATTTAAGTAAACATTAACTTTTGTATTAACACGTGACTTTTCCGTTCCAGGTACATACATTATCGATAAAGATAATATTGTGAAGCCGAAATTTTTATCGTACACCTGTATAAATAAGTGTAGTCAGCGTGTTTTTAAGTAAGTACTTATATGTACGTGTTCGTATTGCCTCTGATTGATAATTAATTAATCAAGCTAACGACTTTCGATGTCGCTGACACTTGGCTAATGGTTCTCGGTGTGACATTGTCGACGAATATAGTCCACGCATTCTTTGTATGCCGTACGGATTTGTGTGGATTATAATTACATGCCTAGGTCACAAGCGCAGAGCTATGCCCGGTGTGTTCTTTCTAGGTGGAGTTGGAACAAGTTATCTATTCAGATTGATAAACTGAAAGTTTCATTATTGTTCCAGTTGGCTCAGTTGGTAGTGCGTACAGACGCCACGTCAATGGACGTGTGTTTGAATTCACCTGTAATAATCCTGAGCTTACAGTAACGGAAAACATCGTAAGGAAACCGTAACATGATAGAAGGGCCCCCTCAAGTAGAAAATCTGCCGCCAAATACCTATAGGTGTGTTCCGACAGTTACACTTAAGAGCCAGTCTCTCCACTAGGTTTTGCGTGCTGGCCATCTTGGGCCACATCGTCACAACCTGTAAAGTAGAAAAAAGATATAGACTTACCTGATGTTAAATGAGGGACGGAGAGAACCGAATCCGAACAGAATCCGAACTGAATATAATATTCTCTATTATAGATGAGATATCAATTTAAACAAATTAGCTAGATTCGCAACTTAACTGAGACTGTTAGGATTACTTGTTTTCATTTTATCTTTATGTGGAGTAGTTTATTGTTATAAAAGTATCGTTCAAAGATTTTCAATTTAAACCAGTTTTTCGGACTAAATTTTTAATATCTATATATATAAAAATTAATCTCCGAAATATATGTACATGCATAACTTCCGAACCACTGCTTAACATTGGATAATTCTTTTTTTATTATATTCGTTATTGTCAGGACAAGGTTTGTATAAAATAAATAAAACAAATTCCGAACAGTTTTTTTTTCATGTTTTAATATCAAAAGTGAGTGAGTGAATGGGACAGAACACTGTAAAAATTTTATATATATAATAAGGTCGATTATAGGTGAAACGAGTTCACCGGGTCTGCTAGTAAATAATAAATTTGAAATCCATCTCGCCTGAGAGACTGTCGTAAGACAAGACTAACTTATGCGTGGGTAAATAATATAAATTAATTCATTTAAAATAATAAAATAAATACCATAATAGAATATTCCGTTGTATCTACCTATCCATTACAAATCTGTAGTTGTTGTAGTCGATGACTTCAGTAAAACCAAAAAGGTTTAATGAACTTTACACTTAACACTCGTCTAATTTACTCAACGCCTTTTTTAGACGTAACATAAAGAAATCTATAAAATATTGATCATTGTTTTTGATACTGACTTTGAATATCAATCGTGTTTAGTTCTCGGTCGGTTGTATATAACCTACTTAAAGAGTTTATTGCACTTCAAACGTCTGTCAGATAGCAAAATAATTATACGATTAACATAAAATGGAATATTAATGTTATCAATTCATTATGCGAAACGTCGACCGGCAGAGTTCAGAATTGGCATTAGATTTTTCCATCCTATGAGATGCCGTAATAATATTTCCTGGGTAATCTATCGGAAAGGGTTTCAATAGTTATTTTGGCTTATTCTTTTGCTATCCGTTCAAACACAAGTTTATCTAATATTTATTGTTACTGAGATTAGCTGGCTCTTAACTTATCACTATAAAACTTCCTGTCATAGTGCTTCGGTGACGCCATGATATTTTCCATTGACGTAAACTTAAAACGTTTCATTATGGCTAACAGACGAAACGAAACTAACGAAACAGAACAAAGTGTAAAATATTTAGATCTAGCTGTCGACTTCGTTTGCCTGGAACTAAAATATACTAATAATTTATGCTCGTTTTGTAACATTTGCCAGTACAGTTGTACTTCTGTTGGTGGTAGCGTAATGTTAAATAGTCTTTCGCAGTAATTGCTCTATTGAATACAAAATGAAAATTTGAAAATGAAATCCGACTGTTCCTAAGATTAGTGCGTTCAAAGAAACAAACAAATACGTTCTATATTATTACAATACAGATTACCAGGATTAAATAACTAACTGAAGAATACTTAAAACCTTCTTTTTAAGTGCTTTCAGACTTTTTTGGTGTCTAGTTACGATATCTTAATAAAATAATAATAAATATGTTTTAATGCAATAATTGAGATTGCAAATAAATTTACTGCTCGTCTAAGTATAAACAGTTACCATAACCTTTAAATAGCTGTAGCACCATAACTAGATCGATGAACTTAAGCCGCGTTTCCTCAAGAAACTCTGAAAATCCTATTCATTGCAGGAACACTACACAAGGTTATTTGAGATCTCTGAAAGGTAGAGTTATTGCATCAGCCGAGTTGCTCCAACTAGAGACAAATCTCCAAAAGGACGTATCTGTGTCCACCTCTCTTGGAATCAAAAACAAAACACATGTATTGTTATCTCAATACTCTTTAAGATATGGCTAAAACACTAAGTAATTCAATCACATGTCAAGTATCTGTATAATAATTTATTTTGAAATAAAATTTACATGCAAAATAAAGCAATATATAGATAAGAAATAACGGTATTAAATTATAATAACTGTGACTGGGTTTTTTTTACATTTTCATAGTTGTGACGTTTAACGTAGGTAACGTCTTTTTAACACGTCACGTGATTCAGCGCTTTTTGTTCTGTACTGGGCAAAAACTGTAAAAATAAGTTACTTTAAAATGTCTGATACAATAAACTAACATTTTTTTTTACATATGTATCGGCAGCTGTGCTAATAAACATCGAATTTAAAAAAGTAAGCGATATCCAAATTTTTAAGTATTTTTGTGTCGAATCTTTATCTGTCATGGTGTGGATTTCACAATAAAACTACGTTATTTGGTGCTATTTTATGTAATATTAGTGGCATTTTATGTGATACTAAAGAAGTTGTTATGCATAATAATAATAAATAAATAAGTCAGGTTTTGATTGCCAATTTTCCACAAAAATCAGGGTACAGTGTTAACAAATGTCACAGTTTCATAGGGTCAGTACTTTCATATGGTCCTAGAAAATTATCAAATTATTTTACTATTTTATATGACGATGGCATAATTATGTATTAGCACGTTGCCACTAAATATAAGAGGAAGATAAAGTAAAATTTTAGAATAAGACAGATGTCCGTTGAAAACCGGTCGTTTCTATAGAATTTTTGTCATATATATTTTGTTGCTCCATCATTTTTCAACCTTTGGAGAAGTCTATATTTATACAGTATTGTTTGTCATCATGAGTATTTTCTATTCCACTACTAAATTAATCAGAAGTTAAAATTGAAGATGGTTTCTTTAATAGAAACGTCGAATGAACAAGATTTGAATTTTCAAAACGCATTCACAAAAATAATTAATTACCTAAAAACAATCGCTCTGTAAGTTATCAGAAAAGGTTGATGGAGAACTGTCACTTTGTTTTTTAATAACCAAGGACTCTAGCCCGGTCGCGTCGTCGAGTTGCGTCGCGTCGCACGCTTCATGTAGACGTCACATGGCCTCGTCGAGTATCGGTGCCACGAACGAGCGATCGGTCGGTTATTTCCGTATCCACTTCGGATAATGTCGGCAACGGTGGCAGTACCACATAAGTCGAGGAGTCTTTTTGTACAACGGTTTCCAGCGTAAATAGTTATTCGATTAGTGTAAACGTTTGTACAATACTTTCATGATATCGATACGGACAATGTATACGCAAACTCGAGTTTTTATGTTTACATAATATTTATATAATTTAAATATAACTTCAAACTATGCTCCTACGTTATATGATTAAATTGTACAGTGATAGTTGATGTATGGAGTACCAAATGTAATTAAATAAGTGAAAGTAAAATTTAAGTAAACTCTAACTTTCTAACAAAATCATTGAACTTCCATGTTCCATATAATGTTATACAATTACAACAAACTGTATAGTTACAGGTAATTAGAATTCATTATCCACGTAGTGCTTTCCAATCTATAGAAATTGAAAGTGTTTTAATATTTTTGAACATTGTTGGTATTCTATTTGGGAACACTAAATTACTTTTCTGATTTATAAATTCAATTATATAAGGTTTTTTTGATATTTTAAAAGGACCTATATTACATAATTTATTACTTTCAAGTAAATAGTAAAATGATTACTCGGAAAGTATCAAAAAGATTATTGCTGCTAAAACTAGTCGGTCATTCCAATGCCAGTTGTAACTTGTCTACCGTTTTATTCGTAATATCACAAAGTGTAGTTCTTTAAGTTTAATTGTGAAAGTATCAAAACTATTTATAGTAACTACCTGATGTCCCTGACTTCTTTCGCATTTTGCCCGCCAACCGCACGTGATTTTAAAACCCGATGCTAGCTGCGCGTAGATAGCTCAGTTGGTAGTGTGTACGGCCCCGCGTCAAGGGACATGAGTTTGAATCCATTTAGAATGAGCTCGAGCTTTTGGTTAAGGAAATCATTGTGATAAAACCATATTATAGTTGTAGGGCTTATTTTAATGCCCACCTGGCTAGCTACCACCGTCAAATTGAAATATCTGCCACCAAATACCTATAGGTGTGTTCCGGAAGTTGCACTTAAGAGCCAATCTCTGCACTAGGCTTGGCGTGTCCACCATCTTGGCCCACATCGTCACTTAACATCAGGTGAGATTGTGGCCATAACGCTAAAACTTAACTATAAAACAAACCGTTCTTAATGAATGTCTATTAACTTAATTCGTGTGTATTGGCACGATTTACATTTTACTAAACTGTGGAACATATCATCGTAAGATGTTTTATTCTAATGTAATATGTCTAATTAAATAAAGATAGATCATTACTAGAGTAGATTGAAGGTGATTATATAATATTGTCAAGCAAATCTGATGAACAATAAAAAGTTTCATACAAAGTTTATCATTTTCTTTACCTCACATCCAATTTTTTTTTTTTTTTGATAAAATGTAGCCTATCACTGTCTCAAGGTATCCATCTACCGGTATACCATAACTCACCTAAATCTATTGAGCGGTTTATGCGTGAAAGCGTAACAAATATACTCACTTTCGCATTTATAATATTAATAAGGATTTGATCGTAGTAATATGAATGCGTGAGTTAATTTTCTTGATAATTGACACTTGGATATTGTCATTGGAACTTCAGTCTTCAATGTCCGTGTTTTAGGGTTTTAAATTTTAATTATTTCGACGGTTTTCTGTGTATATCGGCTCGTCTGGCGCTGACTGTAGCAGGAAATGTTGTGGGGGCTCGTGCATAATTACGTACCGTATTGCGTATATAGGGTTCGAGAAGTTTTAATAATTTGTTTAAAAGCAGTAGATATGTATACAAATGTCTACTGGATTGCGTGACATGGGGAGAGGTCTAAAATGTGCAAATTTACTCACAAACCGGATAATTTAGGTATATTTTTAGTTTTATTTGTACTACACTAAGCGTATAAAATATTTTAGCGTAACTGTTTTTTTTTTAATTAATAACACATATTAGTATTAGTTATCAAATTTCCTAGCGACGTTTTCGCACTTTCAAAAAAGATTATCTTTACATATGAAGATCCCGTGTCATAATGTCGGTTGACGCTAATTTTGATACTACAAAACTGATTTCAATAAAATGTTGAAAATGTATGTTGTTCGTTCCAATATCAGAAATAGATTAGTTTCTATTCCGATAACTGACCTTATCCGTGAATGAGTACGTGATGCTGTGCTTGAGCTAAAACAAAGTCTAGCAGACCAGCTAGTAATCACATATGTTCATGTTTTTTCACTCATTGACATAATGAAAAAATATCTCTAAATTCTAAGTTTGCTCACGATGCCTTCTATCAACATCAGCCGATATTTTTAGTAATTTAATTTAAATAGTTAATTTTTTATTTGCTAAAATAAAAAAGAAAACTCGTTAATCCTTTCCCACATTTTATTCGCCGGCCAGCTTTCGTTGTTGTTTCATAGACTGTAAAATAATTGCTTGTGAATTTAGTGCATTGATTTTATCGGGCCGCTATAAATAAAATGGCAAATAATATTATTAATACTGAAGTATGTGCCTTTTGTATTAAATTATTGAAGTATTATTGTATTGTGTGTAACCTGATGCAAAAGAAGCAGCAGCAACTATAAAATAAAGGAAATATAAAGGAAAAGAATATAAAACTTCAGGAAGTAAAAAAGAAAATATAAATAACTGAAACCACAGGAATAAAAGGTAAAAAAGCACTGACTGCAACGGAATAAAAGGCAAACTGAAACTATTGAAGTTAACAAAATGAGAGGCTGCATATATGAAAATGAAATTTGTACACAAAAAAAATTGTGTAAACTTTAAAATTCGTATTCATGATAGAGACCTATTATTTTATCCTTTTAGCTGCTGACGGTACCTCGATTCTTCCGTCTGTGTTATTCAGAATTTGCTGCGAGCACGTTAACCTGTTTAGGTATTGGACATCAAAACACTTTCAGTTATCAATTACTAAATTTCAAGCCCATTATATTATTTAAATTGTAGCGAACTGATGTCTAGACTAAGGGAACTAGACTAGACTAACTTCATTACTTTAAGTTTTAACACAAGAGAATGATGCACTATTTAGTTCCGACATTCATGTACTTCCATAGTAAAGAACGTCAAAAAAGTGTTGTCCGAAAACCATAATTTTCAATCACAAACCAAGTACTTTATTCAATTTTGACCCTAAGAAGACGTCAAAACTACCACCGGTTCGGAAAACAACCCAGTCATCTAGAAGAATGGGCAAGAAACTCGATCGGGCTATTTATTTTATGTACAAATTTTTCGTAAAAAAAAGTTAACTACAATGGTTTTTGCGGATGCATAAAAAGGGGTGTTAATTCCCGACATCACCATCGTTTACATATTGATTTATCCTATAATACAACTTTTTGACAGTCAAACCACGCTTGGTTTGGTGCATAAACTTACTATCTATCATCCACACATGCTTTGAATTTTTTTTGGAAACCTAACACTCTTAAACATGGTTGACTAGTTTGTGCCAATTTCTAAAAATAGGAAATATGAAAAGGGGTTAAAATCGCAAATGCGTCGTATACGACAATGCTGAGTAAATCTTTTATATGTTCCTGGTTAGTGTTGGAACATGCAAAAGTTAATGTTACTTAATTTGGAAATTATCATGAGCTAATTTTCTTCTCTTTAATACATGATATATAACGTCGGCTTTATTGTTCACAGAGCAATCAAATTCATTGTGTCGTTTATGATTTATCTAACGTGGGAAATGTTGTTAGTATCATTATGAAGCTTGTTCAACTTAATACTTAGAGTATTATTGTGATGGCTAAAACGTGTACTTGTATATCACGCGAATCGTTTATTGGTATAAACAGAACTTCCGTGAAATGTAGTAAACTTGATAGATCAAATTTTACAAGTTATCTTTTTAGTAACTTTTTTTTCATTCCAATAGTCTATTAAATGTTACCATCGACAATTATTCAAAATTTAGAGGAACGATCTTTCTCTAAACCTTATTCCTCCTAAATAACGATGTCACATGTTTTGCTTTTTCACTTACACCTTTTATATACATATGATTTTTTATACAGTTACATTATTAGTTTTTAGGTCTACCTCTGCTATACCGTATTTTTACTTTGAAAATGAATACTCCTCTAGATACATAACCCTGATCCCTCTTCATAACATGTTTATGTAAACTTAAAGTTTGGAACATTAATCGTTGTTTTTTTCTGTCTTGTTGGTGTAAAATATCGAATACAAATTACTTTGTATCTCTAACACGATCTATAGAATGTTCGACTTCATTTATCTGTAATTGTTGATGGCAAATGAATAAACATTTAAAATAAAATAATTTACTTGTACTAAATATCAGTAGAAAACTTTACTTGAATTAGGTAATGTTCGTATCTAACTGCGTGATTAAAATTTCTAATTTATCAAGGCCTAATCAAACCAGAACGAGTAATATTAAAATTCATCCAGGAGATACTCGATTTAGGGTTATCATTTTAAATTAACAGAAAGAAAGAATTCTTCGGATGAATTGAAAATATAACTTCGAATTAAAGTTAAATTATAAGAATAATGATAAGAGCGAAATAAATAAAAGGCGACTATCGCAAGTTTGGGAACTCATCGGCGATTGTTAATATCCCTTTATTATCTTAATATGTGAATGATGGTAGCACGGCCGGATTTTCCTATAAGCTAACTAGGCTTGAGCCTATCGCCTCAAGATCATAAGGGGCCGACATTAAATTTTATAGCAAAATTAAAATTACGCTATTCCAAAAGCAATGAAAACTAAATCGCTGGACCAAAAATAACGAGAAATTCTACGCATACGACTAATATACAAACATAAAAACGTATTGGTTAAGGTCAACTCGAAAGGTGGAAAGGCCTCTTTTCATCTAAATCTAACCCTGGGTAGTAGCGTCCAGTAATGATATTTATGCTCCCATCTAGCTAAAGACCTTTAAATGCCTGATGCACAACCCCATGGTACTACTACTACATACTTAATACATGTTTATTTTCATATTAATAGTGACAGATTAATACTCGTGTAGATGGTGGGCATTGTTGAAAAACATGCGAAGATCATACGTATTGTTTGTCTCGTGGAAATTTCCAAACAAAACACACCAGTCCGATCGACGAATGCGCGAGATTTACGCGCTAATTTAACTACTAAGTGACAAATCATCCATCGATTCTATGATATTATAATAATTAATTTTAACTACAAATGAAACTGACATCAAAAAAGTCTACTTTAAAATATTCATTAAAGGAAGTCCCTTGGTAATTTCGTAATCTTAGTCACTCCATAAGTTCCTTGATCATATTCCTGTACACCTTTTAGATCTAAATCTACCATTACCTCAATCACTGTACATCTCCTATTCGATTTCGAGGAGTTCCCTGGTGTATCTTTGTATTTTAAGGTTCGATGCTAATTAAATTAAAAATAGTTCCTTTTCAATAAAAATATTATTTTCCGAATCTGTTTATAAACGACAAAGGTCTGAGTTAACTAAGAAAAAAAAGGAAAACCACCAAATTGGCAACAATGGACAAATTTTGAAGTGAGGATAGCTTAGTGCGTAGTGTGTACGGACTCCGCGTTAAGGGACGTGAGTTCAAATCCACCTACTACGAGGTTGAGCTTTCGGTGAAGGAAAACATCTTGAGGAGACCATAGCATGGTGGTAGGGCTTTTTCTAATGCCCGCCTGGCTAGCTGCCACCCTCAAGTTAAAAAACTGGAGCCAAATACCAATAGGTGTGTTTCGGCAGTTGCTGTTTGGGAGCCAGTGCCTTCACAGGTTTAGCGCGTCTACCAACATGGGCCGTATCGTCACTTAAGATCAGTTGAGATTATAGTTATAACACTAAAACCTTAACTATGTAAAAAACTTTTTTTTGAACTAAAGTCAGGTAATAAAAGACAACAAACGTATTGTTGATATATTCTGCTCACTGATTTTATATTGAAGTATGAAACGCGAAATCTTATCTTTCAAGTGTAACGACTCCTGATTAAAAACAATGGTTTTGTATTTACCTTTAACGATCTTTTGTTGTATTTCTTTTAAATGAACAAAGTTTGGCTTAACGCGTTAAGTAACGTCGCTTGTTATTTCTAATATTTATTCACATGTTCTAGTTATTTTAACTATATTTCATTATTTGTCAGTTTATATTTGAAGACGATTTTTATATAATGTCATACCTATATTAGTATAGTATACTGTAAAGTAATATTCAGAAAAAAATAAATTTGCGAATTGTAAAGAATTGATGAAAAGTTCGATAGAATTTATTAATATTTTATTATTATTTAAAATTACATAGACCTATTTTGAACTGTATTGTGTAGTTTATCTATATAAAAAAAATATTTCCACTTCTGGCGCTTGTTCTACCTTTGTAGTATCGGGCGAACATGTTTTTCTCTTCCATTCTCCTTTAAAATCTAGACATTCAGGACTTGCTCATCGCAAGGCGCAACCTCAAACGCATTACTTTGGCTCAGACCAAGGTACTCTTACCTCCCTATTCCTCTGGACATGTGGCGACTCGTCTAGTTCTGATCCCCCAATACTACCCGCTAAAACGCACCACGGCCACACTTCAAACATCCGTGTTGCCAGAGACTAGGGACAGCGCCCACACTTCTTCTATTTTCCATTTTCCTCTACCAACTGTCATCTGAATAGTTATACCTTTCATACATATATAGGTAAATCCTCACACAGTCCCTTCGACTTTTTTCGATCTTCCGGTATCTTCTATCTATATGTATCGATGTATATGACTTTCGTCTCTCCTTATAATATTTGCATACCACTTTAAAATGTATTGATAATATTTATTTATGATAACTTTTATAGATGTTAAACGTGCTAATAGATTATATTAACCGTAAGTCCTTCTAATGAAAATTACTAAAATTACTTTATAAAATTATAGGCGTATGCTTAAGAGCACCTCGCGTGATACAGTGACACTCTGCATCACTGAGATTACATCATCACACCGCATATCATTCGTGCACACCTACACGGTTAGTACACAGTTCTGTAAGGGACTACCCCTGCTGCCATTGCGCGACTCGCCCGATAAGGTCGTTGTTAGGATCACTCAATTTAGCAAGTTAGGACCTGTTAGTTAGGCTCGCGAATGTTCGTTTGTTTTTTTGGCAGTAGCCCAAGCTGAGGTTCGGCCACTCTGGCACCCTTGCGCCCGCTGCCTCGGGACTGAGGCACTCAGCACTCGCCCCAAAAAATTCGGTGAAGCTGTCAAAGCCCTTAAGGCTAACAGCGTATGTCAGGACGAAAAAAATACTATGAGCACATGACACAAGTGAAACATCACTATATCTCTCTCGCATCCTACACCGCCTCAAGCCGACTTTACCCGAATGAGCGTCATGGAAAAAGGCTGCGGACTAGAGTTATAAAGCCTTATAAAAATTGTATTCTAAATCTTTGATAAATACTTATAATAATCGTTTTTTTTTAGCCCTCGACATATGTGATATTATGTTTTGATAAATTTTGCAAACAAATACACACAGTATTCAATATAGGTACGCGTTTTTTCTTTATCAACGCAATATAATATTGATAGACCGCATGCGTTATCTCGACGAGCGGCGCAACAACGTCACGCACTGTGACAATAAGCTTATGATAACATAATTTTAGGGAACTGCGTCCACATTCGTCGTCGCCCGACCTCGAAAAATTTATCGGTCGTTGTCTCTCAGTTTACGGAGATTTTTATAACAATTATACGTGAGCTCTTACGATGACATCATTTCCAATGTAAGACAACGTTATAAAAAAGAGTACACGAGAAAATTCGCAGAATCAAATCTGATTATGAACCTGATGGATGGAAAATTTCTTCCACATTAACTCGCGTTGGTTGCGTGACCTGTGACATTCAAATGGCTAACTTGGCCAGGAATAGATACAGGGCTGTATCAATAACGTAACGTTTGTACCTATCTATGAGATGTATATAATGTCAGATTAACACTTCGCATGTGCCTACCGTTTCCGTTTATTTAAATATAATGGACTCTTGGGCCACCATCTCTATTAAAAGCATCGATTAAACGAACGGAATGAGATACACTCCGCTTACCTATCCGAGTTTATAAATATGGGTCTTTGTAGAAATGTAGACAAATCGCGTGCAAGTTAAATTGCTCCAACTTTAATATTGTATAAGTACGTTCGGTAATGAAATGACAAAAGTTACCATGTTTCGTTAAAAAACTTGTGTTAAAATGAAAATTGCTATTGGATTATTAATTATTGCAACAGTTCTGGTCGCGACCTTGTTCGTATTCGCGCTGCGGGCTCCTACGTTTATTAGTGTTAAAGTAAATAAACAACGGTTTGAACACTTAGTCGACCTAAATTTTTATGAATTCGTCAAAACTTTTGGACGGTTTATCATAAGCCGGTCTAGTTTGTTAAAAGATCTCGTAGTTTCCTTGAAATATATTATTATGTAAGAACAAGCGGCTCCGTTTAACCGTTAGTTTGGTCCGGGGGCCGGGGGCCATTGCCCCGGTGCCGCTTTCCGAAATTCTGATTGCAAAAGCACGAGATCGCGTCGCGTAGTGATCGCGAACATTGTCGCTGGTGTCGCTCGCGGCACGGGCTGCGGGCGGAAGTCACGGTGAACGGTGGCTCGGTGGCCTTGGCTGTGCGGCCGCGCGCCGAAGGTGAAAGTCTTGACGGCCTGTAATTATTGAACCTCGACCCACCGTCCTCCTATATTCGGGTTACTGCAGACACCGAGCTGTCGCCATGCCACACTGTGCCGATATGTTCTGGGCGATTCTCGACTTCCGCATTCTTGATAATAAGACGATTTCCTCAATGCAAATCTTCACTTGAATAGTTATAGAAAAAGATAATGAACATAAACGTTTAAGTATATAGATTACATTATATTTAGGTTAAGTATTAATTTACTATATTAGAGAAGTTGATTGAATTATTTCATTCGTTTCGTGCATGACAAAAAATTCAATGAAGTGTGGTAATGTATGTAGGTCGATATTTGAATGCGATATATGATAGAAATGCTCTGGTCATATGTTTTAGACATACTATTCAACTACACCATACTATCAACATTGTGTCGTAAGACAATATGATTGGATATTAAAGGCTACGCAGGAACATTTTTATTTTTAGTGTCTTGGTAGGTAAAGTTACAGTACTGTACTTAATGGTAGGCATATTACAATTCAAAAACACTGACGAAGATTACAAATTAGCAATCCACCGAAGGTCATGGCTTTCATGTCGACTACTAGGCTCTCGACAGCTGATACGTTAATCTCGATACACGACAAGCGTATCGCCTTGAAGGATTTTTTGTCTATTATGCGGTCTTCCTATGCAGGCAATTTCGCCAATGTCAACTATGAGGGACTTTATAAACACGACTAACGTATGCAAACTAACAACCAAACTCAGAACAATTGTTTGTGAATCACAAAGTTTTAAAACAAATTGTGTTTAATACGTTTTTATTTAGAGCATGTTATTTTTATAATTTATATTTTAATGACGTTGACATTTTTAATCACTCAGTTACCGCTTATAATAAATTAATTAAAAAAAGAGTGAAAGTATTAAAAATTAATTACATAAGTTATAAGTGTTAAAATGGTTTTGTGTCTGTAATTTATTTTGTTTTCTTATTACAGGTTACTTTTTGAATTTATTCTAAAATTCGTGCTAATGTTATTGTAGTTGCGTTTTTTATTTTTTTATGTACCTTATATAAGTTTCATAGTTTATCTTTTTATAATATATGCGAAAACTTTCTCGGAATGTAATAATTTACTACCTATATATTTATAAGCATAAAAAACTATGTACCTTCAAATACGGACTTTCCAAGAACCCGAACCCACAGCACTTCGGCGCGTCGGTTGCAAGTTAGGCAACATGCCTACGGCCATGTTAACCGCTATGCCAACCGTGCAGTCATGTTGATACAATTTATTATGTATATTACAGTACATCATAGGTTCTCAAAGTAGGCGGTACCGGCCGCCAGTGGCCGCTGAGGCTATTATAGTGAGCTGTTGAAATTATAAGAGATATTGGGAAGGTTAAAAAAATCGGTGCACGGTGGATTTCCCTACAAATTTCAGTGAAAAATTTAGATGAAGTATTCTTGTGGGCGTTGGACATTCAATTTTCCTTAAAGTGGTCGGTACATCAAAACGTTTGAGAAACACTGCAGTATATTATTCTATACACAAATGTTGTTTATATATTATGTGATTCGAAAAAATCATTGGAACGCCTCAAGAATCATAAAATTATTTAGATTAATAAAGATACGAACTGAATCTTAAAGATCGGAATTATTCTCGACCGGACCAAACAAGTCGAATGTTACACCTTCACGCGTGATTTAATATGACCATTTGAGGGTCGATCTAACATCTGCCTCTTTGTCATCGCTTGGCGCTCATTCAAATACAAATGTGTTCGGCTACTTTGTGCAAGCTTCATTATCAACTCACAACCGAAAGTTCTTCGCTTTATTTATTTAATATTACTATTAAACTTGAGAATTCTTGTTGCAACGTTTTATTTTAAAATAACTACATATATATATTTTATTTATTCTAATATTCCCTCTGACGAACATCAGACACATTTGTATTAGAATAGATATTTTTAAAAACCACCGTATATTTATTTAACTATTACAATAAAATGTTAAAAATAAATCTACATGGTAAATAGAATAATATTTAAATTTAATTAAAGCAAGTACGTCAATAAAGTTAATTGTAAAAGTAAAGTAAGTAGCAGCACAGTGCTAGATTCGCCTATTTATTTATAATTTTGAGTTTTTCAATCCAATACATATAAAAAAAATGTAACTTAGCCAAATATTTACATTAAAAATATTTTTTGAAAATTATAATTGAAGTTTGTTTAAGGAGAAGCCAAAAATATTTTATTTAGATATTTAGTCTGTCTCTTAATCAGTTTATATTGGACAACTGTTTACCAAAATTTGACACGATAATAACTAATACTATGGAAACATACAGAATAATTTTTAAACCAAAAATACGAAAAGCGTTCTTATGGACTATAGATAACAGTTAAAAATTTGTAGTAAGTGAATTCCTATAAACTTTTCGGTAGTCAATTATTTAACTAAAAATCTAAGCTGTTTTATCTCTGTATGGTATTAAAGGGCTGGTTTATTTTTCAATACCTATTTTGTCAGCCGTTTTCTTAGCTGACTACTTAGGCAGATGTATAGCATTCAACAGAGTATATATTTATAATGATATACGTATTCTTTTGCCTTTTTATTTTCAAGCCTCACTCTATAGCATATAATATATTTGTTTAGAAAACAAAAATACCACGCATTTATGGGTTTAAGAGTTCTGTGGTTTTAAATAGTTCACTACTGTTGTATAAACACAGATCAGTATATATAAGATATATTATTATATAGAATATATACCTAAACTTCGAGGAAGGAAGTAACATAAAGTTGATCCCTGAATGGATAATAGCTACGTTCAAGGATTTTTTACCCATATGCAAAACAATGCGGATAATTTTATATTAAGATATTTACATAATAATCGTTTGTTTATTTATTTACACATTTAGATATACTCTTGTAGAAGGTAAATCAAACATTTAAAACAAAGAGAAGAAAATATACATTACGCAAATTTGATTACTAAACAGTACAAACTCTCTACTCTTTCCAAACGTCTCACAAAAAATTTTGGAAGTGGCACTCAATAATTATTTATTTTTAATGTATTATTAATCTATATTAATATTTTAAATAGTTAAAAGTTTGTATGCTTGTTTGTTTCATAGAGCAATTATTGAGAAATGCTTTAGGCTATTTAACATCACGTTACCACCACGCTAGCAATGCTGTATTAGAAAAAGTTTCAAAAACGGGCAAAAAATATTATATTATTTTTAGTTCCACGGGAACGAAATTGCTTACACAGTTGGTATAATAATATCTTCTAATTTCTTAAATCTTATGACGAGAATGTACTTATTATTATTTCGGATCTTATTAACGTGTATTAAATACCCATCCTGTATCATTTCCTTCCTCGGATTATCGGTAAACACACTCATAATATACCGATCTTTGTACATAACATTTATAAAATTAGATATTGCGACATTTTTATTAGCTTTGCCATTTTTATTTCCATGACAGGTACGTTCATAGTTTATTTTTAGTTATTTAATATTCATTCATTCATTAAGATCTACTATATATATAACTTTTTACGAAGTTCAAAAATAACAAAAACGCATTTCGATCTGTATTCTATTAAATAATTTCTGTAGTTATTATACTATATAATAATATGTAATAGATAAATATATATATACAGTTATAATTAAAAAACATTGTCTTTTATGTGTTAAATTGGAAACATTTGAAATCAAATTTTATTATAAGCGAGAAAGGAAAATAAATTTATTAAATTAGGGTGATCTACAGAAAAGTAGTGGATGAATTCTGTGATGGTATAAACATTAAACTATTCAGTTTGCATGAGAGGCATCTAAGTTTATTAATTTGTGAATTTTATGTTGAACTTGTTGTTATGAAGTTTATAGGTAATTGTCAGTTGTCTCTGGGTGGTAAATATGTACACACCTTATGATATATCAGCTGATTAGTTACCGTTTTAAAATTTGTCTTATTTTGGAATGAAATGGCTGCCTGTTAGACCTTGTATTTTTATTTATTCAATTATAATAAAAAAAATTAGATCATATTTAAATAAAAATTAGGAGATACTGAAATTGCAATACTTACTTTTTAAACTTTTTTACTTAAATATATAAAACTTTAATAAAGTGTTACAGAAATTTATTTTCTTACTTGCTTTCACCTGCGGCTCTGCTCGCGTTCTCAAAAGTTTGAAACATATCGGATGACGCATTAAAAAGTTTCATGGAAAGTTTATCCCTCTTTTACCTCACTTCCAATACTTTTTTCGCGAAAAAAGTAGCCTATCACCGTCTCCAGGTAGATGGGAATCTGTCTCTATACCAAAACTCATCATAAACAATTCAGCAGTATAGACGTGAAGGTATAACAAACAAACTCACTTTCGCGTTTATAATATTAGTAAGGATTAGTCAAATTACTAAAAAAATGTAAGAATATTGTAACATTGAATTTAGACCAAAATCTGTTCTAGAATTTATATTGATCGAATGGCAAAGGTAATTTTGCAATAAAATACTTTACACTGAAATGAAATCAAAGAAATAGAAGCAAAATTCATATAGTAAGATTGAAATACGGCAGAATTATTACGAGACCGGATCAATGTGTACGTTGCTGTGTGAGCACACCACTCTGATATAATGTTCTACGTGCTAATGTAATATCTAAAGGTCGAATGTGTTGAATTTTTATGCGATACCACTTCAATATACCGATGTATTGAACTATATTGACACATTTTACATATATCAAATTAGCTTAATCAAAATAACCTATATCTTTTACTGTTTACCGAGAAATTCTTGTTTATCTAGATATTTGTTCTTTTATTCAAGATATTTTACTTCGGGCAACGAAATATTGCTAGCAATTAAACTATATGTACATATTAGGTTAAGGTAAAGGTTTAATTTTTTAGGTAAGGTTTTCCATTATGGTCATAATGTCACCTGATGTTAAGTGACGACGTAGCCCAAGTTGGTGGACACGCTAAGCCCAGTGTAGGGACTGGCCCTCAAATACAACTGCCGGAACACACGTATAGGTATTTGGTGGCCAATTTTCCACTTGAGGATGGTACCTACATGAAAACTGTGACTTTGTGCTATCTTAAAGGTAGTGCCATAATCCCTATGTTGTACAAATTTAGGGCATTTTGATAAAAAAAAAACGCTACAAGTAGTTTTATCAGTTTTGTTTTGGTGTTAACCTGACACTGCCTAAAGAATTTTTAAGAGACCGAAAGAGGTAGAAATCTGTAAGTGCAAGGTCAGGGCTATATTACATATTAGGTATATATCTATATGTATCAATTTTCTTCATTAGATTCACTCATTTTGATTGAAAGAAAACCAAATGAAAAATACCTGGGTACAACATTTTACTAATTTGTTTATTTTTTAGAAATGATACTTTTTTAATGTCATCAAAACGAGCCAGATACAAATAATATAACTGAAGAGATTTTATCACAAGTTTATACATACTATATGCCAATATCTCAGACCTATTATTATAAAGAGAAAACGATGCGTAATTATGAAGTCAGAATGGCTAGCCCGTTTCTGTTGATATTTTAAGGCATTTTTAAGCAGTTTTATCTCGAGTGTTACAAAAATAACCTATAGTTTCACGCGAACGAAGTCGTTGGTAAAGTGTAATATGATCAAAATGTGTATGTGGGGGATATGACGGACATGTAGAAAGGGGCGTTGAGGGGATAAACACCTCCACTACAGGCTGAACGGGTAATATTCCTCGAATTAATTCCACTTTACTATAGAACTAAGCTGTAACTTCCAATTGATTGTTTTTATTACCTTTTATAGGTCTGCTTTTTATTGCGCGATGCCACGGTTAAAAACAAGTCCACCTTTGTACAATTTAGGAAATGTGAAAGTTATAGATATGCTCGTGCTCGAAATTAATGTTAAGAATTTCGTATTCTCTTCTGAGTATGTTGTATTCCTTTGTGAATATATATGGTTTGGTCTAACTTCAGAGATAGAGTACTGTTTTTTTCGATAAATAAAACTGTCTTGGAATATAATAGATGGCTCTGTCGTAGAATTATGGGCTACTGAAAAGGGTCAAGGTACAAGGTCAACCAGACTAAGACTTGAAGGTAGACACAGTAACATAAACTTTTCTGGACAACCTACACCTCAGTCCGCTCCGTGACCACGAAGGCTGAAAAGCTTTCGAAACCTCGGGATCAAAATTTAATAAATAACCGCGATAAAATCCGTTTAAATTAGTTTTATTTCAATCAACCAGACTAGCTAATTATTAACATATTGATAGTTATCATTATGAACAATAAACTAGAGCTAACCCAAACACTGTTTTTTTTTAAATAGCAATTGTTACCACATTGTAGGAAGTGCTTAAGTGCTTTAATAATTTTATCTATTATATCTTTTACCTGCGGCTTAGCTTGTATTAATATTGATTTTGGCAAACAAATCAAATCATGCAATAAAAAAATTCATACAAAGTTTATCCCTCTCTTTACCACACTTCTAATAAGTTTTTCGCAAGAAAAAGTAGCCATTCACCGTCTCCAGGTTCCCATCTATCTCTATACCAAAATTCATCATAATCGATTCAGCGGCTTAGGTTATAGGCAGGTTATAGGTATAGGCATAACAAACAAAAAACTGTTCTGGGAATACACCAATGGTTGAACGTCAAAACACGTAAATTGATTCAGTAGTTCTCGAGTTATAATCTGATAATCAATATGAACAAAAAACTAAATTCAATCCAAACATTATGATTAGCATTTTTTTATTTACATTAGGCTCCATATTTGAGGAAAATATTATAATTATTCTATATGTTACTAGTTTTGAATGTGGGTTCATTCGTTTGGAACTAAAAAATATTTAATATTCTTCGCTTGGTTTTGTTACTTTTTTCAATACAGTTTTGCTTATATCGGTGGCAGTAGCGTAATGTTAAATAGCCTAAAACTTTCCGCAATGATTACTGTATCAAATACAAAAAGAGTACAAATAATACAAAAATAAATATTAATGGGGGTTCCTCAAAAAAGCGCGTTCAAATAAACAAATTTTTCACCTTTGTAAAATCTATACAGATAAAGTACCAGATATTCCCGTATAATATTTTCTTCAAGTCCTAACTATATATAAGTCTATATAAGCACATACAAAAAAAGACAGCCTTACCTTTAAAAATATGTCGGTAAATAATTTTATATTATAATTTCCTTTTCAAGTTATAAATATAATGTTCACTCAGACAAAAATATGTGCACATATAATTCCATGTGCTAATTTATATTCAAGTTATGAACTTTATCTTTGCAAAGAAAATACTGAATGTTTGTATTACTTTTAAATATAGTTTGGTTAACCTTTTTAGTTTATGGATCGAGAAGTAATTGACAACTCCCAACTCATGTTTTAATGGATTGCCAAAATCTACCTCATAACTAGTTATTACAAAACAAAAAACGATGGGGCACACTAATTAAAGTTAACAGTAAAATCTAAAACATATTTAACTATTTATATTAGCATAAACAGTACCGACAGGATTAACATTAGTAATAATGTTGTTAAATACTCATTGGATTCCATAAGAAGCAACAGTTATTAACTAAATATTTGATCTTATTTGTAACGGTTTAAATTCAAAATTATGTCAGTAGTCATACACAGTATGATTATAATGGTTTTATTTATCGACAACCCCACGCATACGTTTGTATTAAGTGTTTAAAGCTTGACCGTGATCTTTACAATATAAAAGCTTTATTGGGTGTTGGCAATAGTAAAGTCATTCGGCAACTTATAGCCAACAATACCTTTGAATCAAGATGCGATAGCTTATTAAACAAATTCGCAATGATTAATGATCTACGAGATAATAGTGCAAAAATTTTGATCCGTATATAAGTACTTATTTATGATTACTGCACAAATATTAAACAAAATTTTGTTTAACATCCGCGTTGAAAGTTGGAAACAATAATTGTATGTAGGTATATAGCATGTAACTAGTGTGTCCGCAAGTTCTATCGGGTCGAACTAAAAAGTATTTATTTAATTATTTTTGCCCGTTTTTGTAACTATTTTCAAAACAACTTTGCTGTTATTGGAGGTAGCGTAATGATGAATAGCCTAACCTCTTGCTCAATGATTGCTCTATCAAATACAAAAAGATTTTTTTTATCCAACTGATAATTCCTAAGATTAGCGCGTTCAAACAAACAAATCAATTTTTCCGCTTTATAATAATACGTAATGTAGAAAGTACTTAAACTAATTATTTAATTTTATATACTATTTATTATATTAAAGTTAATATTGTTCGAATAACAACATTCTTTATACGAAACCAAATCATTTTAGGTTTCATATTGAAGAACTCGAATTGCCTATGTAGTTTCGCACTTTTTTTAAATTTATGTTTACCCTGTTTCATATATTATTTGGCTATTTATTATTAATCAATTAGTGTTAAAGTAAAGTCGAATTACTATCACAAATAGTAGTCCTTTGCTATGAAAAGTAGGAAAGTTGCAGCCAAATTGCACCCAGTGATTTCTATTTGTTCGTAAATGAACAGATTATCCGATTACTAATATTTAGCAACTATTATGCAATTAAAAAGTCATTCTTTTAAATATCTGTCAATTTTTTACCACTAAAAGTTAATTGATGTCGTATAATAAGCAACATTTGAACAGCAAATGTTGTACAGAAAATCACGGAAAGTTAGCAAGTTAATGCTAAAAATTTGAAACTGAAAATTTATCAATTTGTTATACAATGTTATAAAATTACATAGATTGACTTGCTAATTTCTATGTAATGTAATTATTGTGAAATAAATTTAAAGAGTCAATTATGTTATAAGCCAGTGATATTCAGAAAAGGTCACTTCCAGTGACAGCCTATAAATAAAAATTATCAAAAAGGCACACGGATTACAGTGAGGATAATGAGGTATCCTTCGCAAGGGGAGCATCTACCACAGGCCTACAGGGCCGTACGCCCGCCTGCGCGCCCTCTGTATCTGTAAATCACAAGAACTTATGTACGGTATAGAACACAAACGCAGTTTGGCGTGCGAAGCCGTCTCTAGTACACGTATTGACGCATCTTGCCCCCGTCAGTAATGTAGTAGCTCCGCGCCGAACGCCTGTTTGGACAAGTGCTAAGTTGATCGTTTCATGTGATACAAACTCGTTGAGGTTGGCATTATGTTTAATTTGAACGTTCGATTTTTTTAAATTGTTTCGTGTAGTTTAATTGTTTTTTTTATTGTATTCATATGTCAAATTAATTGAACTGAGTGATTTGTGTGCTTTTGGATTGTTGAACTATTTTAGAAGGTAATTTTTTTTTAAATAACGATTTTATTGTATTCTCACTTTTTATTGTATTTGCTTTGACGATCGTAAAGTTTTTAAAGAATATTGTTTGTACTTATTTGGTGATTTGTCGGAACAAAGAAGTTTATTATATTACAAAGTTCATAACATTTATGATTGTTGCTTTAGTGTGTAGATTTTATTGGTTAGTTTATTATTATGTGATAAATCGGTTGCGCGGTTAATTTATTGGCCTTAATTAGCTCGACGTAATAAATCGCTTTTGTTTTTAATAACATGTAATGCAGTTAATAATATCGAGAATAGTGATTAAAATTTTGCAACGATATATTTTTAATTACAACGGTAAATAATTATTTGTATACTTATATTTGATTGTTTTTCCTATGGAATAAAATTTTATAAGAAATATAAAAGAAAACTATGAGTGTTAATTTTAGACAAAGGGCATTAATTTTTAAGAGGTATATGGAGTATTTCTATACTTGATTGATATATTGCAACTTTATATTATTTACTATATAATTAAAATATCGCTCTGCAGATAAGTAATTATTAAAAGAACAATTAGTCAGAAGTGACTTATAAAAAAACTGCATTATAGTACAGTTTATTGCTAACATTTAAACCAATCTTTTAAATAAATTAAAAGTATGTTCCTTTAAAAATCACCGGAATTCATTTCTATTTTACCTGACCAAGCCCTTTATTCACTACACCAAACGGATGTCCCTTTCTGATTTGTGAACAGAGAGGGAGACGGCAACGGTTCGAATATTTCGAATCGGGTCTAAGTTTGTGGAATAGGGACACACTAATATTTGATTGTTCCGTTTGTGTGCGATAATTTTTGTAGACAAAAAGCGATTATGTTTTAGTTTCATGTAGTTTTAGAACTGGTATAATAATACATTGCATTTTAGTGCATTATCATTTCTTCTTTATGTAAGTTTTTTTTTATCCAAGTAAATCTGCTGTCTGTCCTATTTGAACTAAACCGTTACATATTTTATATATATTCAAAAGTTGCAATTATTATTTTCTCCTTAAAATTGATAAACGTATGACACGGAAAGAATACACGTACCTACGATGTAACATGCGCACATCGTACTGAGAATATGATTTCGCAATGTTAAAAATACCTTTCCCTGCTAATTTTATCTATTTTAATTAACCAAATAAAACCCTGAGTTTAGTTGACAAACAACTTGTAAACTAGAAAGTTTTACATAACTACCAAAGAATAGAATATTCTTTTTTAAATAAATAAGTAGTAAACTGTATTAATTCGTTTACGGCTTAAACGATACTAAAATTATGTAGAAAAAATCTAAAAATGAATTGCGATTCGCCAGTTCGCTTTACAGATGGCGTAGGTTGAACTAATTAGCATGTTTTTTTTTTTTCAATTATATAAATATATGAGACACTGATCGTACTGATATTGATAATGAAGGAAAATTTCACAAGGATACTAACGCGTCATATTACGTTGCTAAAACAACTATATGACTTGCACGATTAGTCACAGAGCGGAGTTTAATGTCATACATCGTGAGTATTGCTGCTCACACTGTGAACGCTACTCCGTGATGATTATATAAAAATGAATTGCTAGAGCGAGCGAAGGCGGATTGCTGTAATGAGTTCCCAAACTCTTACATCATCCTGTTATATAAATTGGATCAAATCTTTATATTGGATGTTTGAAGTTTTTCTAATAGTTCAAAGCAAACAGAAAATAGTTATCTTTCCGTTTAATTGATAGCAATCGAATTTTTGTACTTAAAATTCTCATCGTAATTAAATATACATAAATAAAGACATAATTTATTTACGAAATCTATACTATTATACCTATTATTATTTATTCTGTGGAAATATTACAATGAAGTTTGCGGAATTCGATGTAAGAAGTAATTGCGTAATTTAAGATACAATTCTGAAATTTCTTCCACCAACAGAAAGGCTGCAGTAATTTCCCGTTCTAGATTTTATTAAAACCTCTACACTTAATCCGCACTAAAATATGATTATCTATTTTGACTTTTTTTAGTGTATATTTTTTTACTTTCGTTTTTTACTACTGTTATAATTCGCAATTCCTGATAGTTCTTATTAAGATTGTTGTTGTAATTAATATTTATAAAGTCTCGAATGATAATTTGTAAAAAAAAAATACGGAAATTTTGGTGACATGCGGGAAACATAATCGCTTTGCGCTAGGTGCCAAAGAATAATAATTAGGGGATCTCGCTGTAGTTATTCGTATATTGACCATTACTGCATGTCAAACGTTCGGTACTGGATCTTGGTGATAACTGACAGCGAAGGTCATGGCACTTGAACTTATGAAATATATTATGCAAATATGCTTCGCTCACGTTTTTAATAACAATCCATGGTGTCGATTCCCTATTCTGTATATTGCGAAGCGTATAAGTGAATTACTGACAGGGCTTTTACTTTCTGTATAGACAGACATATTGTGGTCACTATTCACGAACGTTTATGATCTGAAAGTAAAATTACATAATATTTTTTTAAAACATCTAATACTAAATCAGTAAAATTATTATCAAAATTCAACCTGACAGTTTTTGATTTACTAGTTCAAAACGAATATTTTGGACAATTGAGTAATTATTTATTTCAAGAATCACAGTAATGGGTTCAAAAGCCATTTAGACTGAAAGTTTTTTTTTGCAAACGAATACATTTGGTAATAACATTAATAAAGGAATTTTAGGCAGGATTTTAAAATATTATGTGGTGAAATTTCTTTTAAGAAATTCACACACCATGTAGGTACTTATGTAATATTAATGATATTTTACATATTTTATTATGGTTATTTTGCACACTGGATTATGAATATTAACAAGAAACCTGCATTTTGGGTTGCTGAATACAATCTTTAATTACTTCTAACAAGGGTTTTAAATTTTGAAGATTCGAAAAATATTTATCTACTTGATATTGACCGATATATCTAGAAATATGTAGATGTTGCCATTGTATAAAATCTTTCTAATCTATATAATAATCAACAAAGATTTTACATATACAGTTCACTCGGTCTTATAAAAACACGTTTATCTTGTTATAAGCGCTAGTTTAAGCGATGACTTTGCAATTTGTAACGGTATATACGCATGAGTGCTTGTCACTGTCATTCTTCTTCTCCAATCTGATGTGCCCTGCTTAGTGCGTAGTGAAAGATGGTCGACGCTTTGACCTAACTTAATCTGGGTTTTCGTATTATGCTATTATTTGCCGTAAAATACAGAGGTAATTTTTCATGAATTTCTAAAATAGACGCTTAAAATATCATTCGAGCTGAATTGGAACTTAATCGTTACAATATTTATGGACTATTTTTGCATCTGGCATCTCTATGATCGTATTAACATGGTTTATCATTGTCGTTACGCAATCCTGTTCCATGTTTTCATACCTGACGTCATATGTTATATGTAGAAAAGTGAGAATTTACAACAGATCCTTGATTTTATAATTTATAAACTAAACAGAGTATGAGGAACCGTAATTTAGAGATGAATTTTAGTTTGAAACCTATTTACAAGAATGTTTACAAACCTGTTTAATTATGACAAAATTATTTTATTGAATTCGTCTAAATTATCTGTCGCCTCTAATAATAAAGGAGTAATTACTTGTTTTATTTGTGATTAATTATTAATAGCATATGTATAGTAGATACAACTCTGTTACTTTTAAGAACTTAGCCACTTGCATGGTTGTATGGCTTTTCTAATGCACGTCAAGGCTACCTACCACCTTCATGATGAAAATCTGCCGCCAAATACCTATAAGTGTATTCCGGCAGTTGCACTTGAGAGCCAGTCTCTCCGCTACGTTTAGCGTGTCCACCGTCTTGGGTCACATCGTTACTAAATGTCAGGTGAGATTGTGGCCATAACGCTAAACCTTATAACTATATAAAAAAAATTGAGTTCAATTCATTTTGAGTAGTCGGGTTAGTTTTTGAATTTATATTTTATAAGCAATCTTCCAGTGTACAGTAGCGATTTATCAATTTATCTTTATCAATACTTTTTATTTTTATTTTTACGTATATATAATTATTACAAAGATTTATCAATACTTGTGCGTAAGTACTGACATCCGATCCAAAATGACTGATAACTCGCTAGTGTCATAGAGGCATGGATTGTTTTGATAATACATAGCGAGTTGCAAACTTACACGTTGACATAGTTTTAAAGCGACAAGTAAAGGCCTGTGAATTTTATGTAATTATCGAGAGTTACTAAATGGAAAAAGTTGTGGACAACAAGGTAGTCGTTGAATGATGTTTCCACTGAATATTAAAATAAATTCATTTTTTAGTTATAAAAACTCTAGTTATAATAAATTAATGCTTTTGTTACGTGTTATTAAGTACTGTCATAAATAAATAGCTCTAGTAAATCATGTTTGTAAGTACAGTGTACTTACTAACTTTTTCGCAGTAGGGAGCGTGTAAATTTTATAATAACGGTGTTTTACTTTTTTTAAGAGAAAGATAAGATAGTTTTATTCCCGTCACGGGTTTTGAACCAATTTTAATGAAATTATAAATTTGGTCCTCAATGGGGTTTTTAATGAAAGCGGAAAGGCGTTTTTGAATATTTTTTGGATAAATTCATGTCTTATTTATTGTTGAAACAATTGTGGATAAGTCTAGTGAAGGTGTTTAGCGTCTTTTAAGTTTTCTGGGGTTTAATTTTTATTCATAAACTTTCGTTATTTCATTTTTTTTTGTTTTATTGTTGTCATGTTGCGTAACATTGTTTGATTATTCAATTATACATTAAAAATAATGATTATATAAGAAATTTCGAATATGTTACAAAAACTCACTAAAGGAGCCACCATTTTATTAGAACATTGAAGATTGGATATACAACGTTGCCTTAAAGGATATGTATTAAATAGACATAATAATTAAAAAAGGAGTTGAGTACCGAACCGAACTCTTCTAGTAAACAAGATTATCAGAAATAATTAAAATTTTATTAGTGTTAACATTTTTTAAAGATAACGTTTTTTGACTGTACGGTTGGTCTAGCGGTTAAATTAGTTGCCTCGTAACCGCCGCATCGAAGTCTGTGTCTGTGTTGAAGTCTTTCGTACAAGGCTACTATTTGTTTGACCAAAAACAATTATTTTTGAGTTTACTTGTTACTATGTGTTCGTTAATTGTGTTTATTTTTTAGGGTGTGGTTGGCAACATGCGCTAGCACACGTTTAACTCCACTTAACATCAACTGAACTACGTACCTATTTGCTACGTCATAGCATACGTATGTGTGTTGTTATAAAAAATGTATCATCAAAGATAGCCCATGACGCGGTAATGGAAAATTTGCATATATGTACTAGCTTTTGACCAATGGTCGAGACTCACTCCTCGTTTAGAGTTATAATTGTATCATTGAAATTTTAAGGTATTATTGTAAAGGGGGCAAAAAGATTTTCCAAGTTTTTATTAGCTACAAAAAAAATATATTAAAACATTTTTACATATTTAGATATATGTTACCCTTTACCAATATCAATTGATCTACTCGAATCAATAAGACAACAAGTTAACTGCGTTCTGATATCACAGTTCTAACTCTCGTAGCTTAGTATAACTCGGTTTGATTAACTCATACTTACACTGTGAAGTTTTCTCGCTGAATTAAATTAACGTTCCTACCATAAAATTTATTTGTACATTTTTTTAATTATTTGTTGACATAGACAGCTACTTCATTCTGCCTCTACACATTATTACAAAAAATAATATATCGTAATATATGTATATGACTAACACAAACATGATAATTAAAAAATAATACTTATCGTTAAAAATCCTCATTTCTTTTTTGATTTATTAAGACCACTGCATACAAGTATTTTAAGCCTATTCCTAATTTAGCCTGCAAAGTGTTGCCATGTTTTCACCTTACGAATTATCATTACCTATTTTTTTTAATAATAATAAACTGTACATGTAAATAAGCTATAAGAAACACACAAAATATTTCAAACGTTTTTAATCTCATACAACTAGAAAGAATTTGAAGAACACGCTCATAGTTCGTGGATGATTCAAAAGTATATTTTTTTATACAATGATCCGAACAAAGGTGACACTTATGCAATTATAAAACTACTGCAGCGGTACTTTTATTAGGTCAGAACCTGTGAATAATTGAGATTGCCCGTCTAACATCTTTACGTGACGAAGTTTCGGTTCTAAAATGCACAATAAATATTCCAGATGTTTAGTGAGTTTCTATACATTTATCTACAACAAGGTCGTTAGTCTAATCGTTGTTTTTTGAGAAAATAATTTCCCAGTTCCTTATTTACTACTCGATCTATTAATTAAGATATATGTATATATTTAGGTACTTATAGAAATTTAGAACCGTTTCAGCTAAGGATAAATTACTTAGTTAATCGTGTTGTAGTGACTCTTTGTTGGTACGAACAATGTAATCTTAGGAACTACCAGTCGGAATTCAAAAATTCATTTTGTATTTGATAGAGCAATAATTGAGAAAGGCTTTAGGATGTTTAACATTACGCTACCACCAATAGGAGCAAAGCTGTGTTGAAGAAAGTTACAAAAACGGCCAAAAACTATTGAATAAGATACTGTTAATAGTTAATATTCGGAAATATTGCTATATATTGTGTACTATATATAGTACTCCTTATCTCAGTAGGAACAAGCAAATAGTTGGCTTCTCCTGGGTGCTCCAAAATTTCGCTCCTTCTGAATTGGTGTGAAAAAGCATTTGAGCAAACCTACGTCAACTACTGTCTATGAAATCTTTGATTATTTGTACATTCATTATCGAGATCGAATATAAAAAAAAACATCTTAGTATTATACATATTTCATACTGAATTGTATTTACGTTTAGATAATTGATTATCGTTGAATTTATAGTCATGAAATAATTTTAATTATTAGTCACTCGATTGAATTATTCCGAAAACCGTTAGGTCATGATTAAAATTAAATTAGTTATAATATTCTGGGTTTTCACACAAGCCTGTAATGGTATCTCTCAAAGCACACTCAGTAGTCATTTCCATAGGTACTCGGTACTAATCTATCTCATTGTTTTAAAAATTCTATTCCGTATGGTTTCTGATTAATTTAATCCGAATTAACTTCTGTTAATTTATGTGTTAATTATGTAAGTATTGCCGGTTGTGTGTATAATTTAAATATTTAACCACTCTGAATAGTAAATGTCTATTATTTTTACATATTTATAAACTCCTTGTGTAACTAAGCACTCGATTTTGTATGCAATATATTTTACTTTTACATAAAAATTGTTTTAATTAATTTATATATGAATATTTTAAGCTCAAATGTTTATCTGTGTATCTTAAAAATAATAATATATTTTAATTTAACACCTAAAAGATAATATTTTAAAGGAATTAAAGAACTTTATTCACCAGACTTGTTCATTTACTAAACCGAATACAACTCTGTTTTATTATAATAAAAAGCATAATTATTGTACATTATGTGAGTTGTACTTTTTAACTTTTTTAATTTCATTATTAAGTTTATTTACTATAACTTTTTATCCTAGGACATCCGGTAAATAAACATAAATCATGATGGGTAAATTTAACATTTAAAAATATTTGTATAATTATTTGATCGCAGTACCACCTATCTCATTCAGGGAAATCATAAAAATCTTCTCTTTGAAAAACGACTGTATTACTTTCAGTAATGTTACCACATACGCTACCAAATTCTAAACAACTTGAGCTACGTTCTATTAAACGTCCCATTCATTTAATTCGGTTGTTTTATTTTACAATAAAAAGGAAATTCCAGATTGGAAGATAGATTAGTCAGATAGTCATAATTTAAATAATGTTTCTGTACACTTTGAGAATATAGATTAAGTGTGGTCAGCTTAAAAATCTCCTGAAATAATAAATAGAGGCGTCTGTCCACTTTATCAGCAACATTAGCATCATTCCGAGTGTGGGTCTCGACGTTTGCCTTCAACTCTGATAATTAGCATACCGCACTAAATTTACAAACTAGTTTATTGCGCATACATAATAATGGACTAAAAAGAAAAATCAACAAAATTAACGAATATTACCTTTTTTTAATGAATTAACATCTCTTTACAACGACTTTAAAAATATCCAGTATTTAAATATTTAGTATAATAACAACTGCTTATGTAGTTTTTGGGTAGATCTTGAGCCAAATTGTATGTAGGTATGGGTTTTTATTTTAATTCCTAAATGCTATATTTTTTATACTCAATATTATGTAATATTGGTATTATTTGCATGGTTTTTGTAGATAATTGAGAAAACAATTATTATTAGGAACTAGAAACATGTATTTTAAGGTACTACAAAAATTTCCTGCTCAACCCTAACAAAAGAGCAGCCTGCAGCCATCTTGTTCGAAATAGATATGAATATCAATTCACACTTGGCATTGGTAAAATTACGTAGGCAGAAGCCATACTTAAAGAAAAAACTTACTACCTGTTTCTGTTATATATCACTAAAGAGATCAACTTTTACTTTTTATAATGCCTATTGTATTATATATATATATATATATACATATAATATATATGTATATGGGATTGTACCTTGTCTTCAGGCAATTTTTAACTAGACTCGAGCTTACTCCAGTCGTTACATTCTTAAGATAACAATGAACAAACATAAAAAGGAAAAAAAAACTACAGAGTTGCGTAAAAAATCTGAACTAGTAGAAACTGTCGACAGTGAGATAATCCCCACTCGCATTTGTTTATTATTTTAATTTTTTTATATAAATTTATTTGTGACTAGTGATCCGTCCCAGTTTAGCATTAATATTGTGACATTTATAGTACTAAATATTCTCGCTTCGGTTGCATTAATTATCTATAGTCAGGTGCCGAACAACTAAAAAAGACCTGTTGATCAAATTACTACGAAACTAAAGGATCATCTGCCAAAGGATTATCTGATAGTTTCATAAAAACCGGTTCAGCCGTTTTGGCATCCATCTCTACAGACATACACTTCGACACTACTACAGACACTTCGATTGTTATATATAGACTAGTTTGGTCCGCGACTTCGTTCGCGATGAACTAGAAAATATTTCATATTTTTTTGGCTGTTTTTGTACCTTTTTTCAATAATTTTTGCCCTTATTGGTGATAGCGTGATGTAAAATTCTCTGTAGTCTTCTTTTCTCTATCAAATCAAATCTCATCTTGCTGTATCAAACACAAAAATTCGACTAGTACTACAATAAAATTTGAAATTCGACTAAGTAGTGCCTGAGATTATCGCGGTGAAACAGAGGAACTTTTCCGTATTATAATAATAATAATATACATAGATGACAATAAGGAACATCACAAAATTGGCTGCGTTAGGAACCAACCGTTTTTACGTAACCCAGTCTATTCTTAATTGTAATTTGATGCGGCGTTATGATGTATAGGAAAGACGAAAACGGGTTCGATTCTCGCTCTCACTGATGTATAAGGGTTGTATATAGCTGCTAGTTGTGTATGTAACTGTTAAAATTCTATACGGATAGAGTATTTCAGATATTATTAAAGAACTTTTGTTTCACATTCAATGAAACATGGCAAAAGAATAGGTAATATTAGAATTTAAGAGTACCAGACTGAGAATACTTTGCAGAAGTCGTAGAATTGTTTAGATTATGCGATTCCAATGTTGCAACAAACTCGTTGACATCTGCGAAGGGGCTTGCAAACTGAATATACAATTTAGTACAATCATTGCTTTAACACCAACTACGTAACAGTATAGAAGAATAAACATTGGAAACATACGTTTTGTTAAGAGTACCACTAATTTTGAACTGATCAGAGTTAGACTGAAAACACAGATATTCATTGAAAATTCACGGTCGCTCATATTTTTATCAGAGACTTCGAAATGCTGTGAGAAATAGTCATAACACAGGCACTGACCATAATAAGTAAGCTGACAGACAACCGACAGTTTCGACAGAGAGGTTGATTAACTGTCCAGTTGGCAAATGCCAAAATACAAGTGATAGATAAACGAGGGATAAATACAGCAAATAACGGACACTTGGAAACCTATAGGGCAAGCAAGCAATCCTCCGATTATCGAGAGGTTCTTAGTAATTGAGAAAGCTAATTAAGTTCAACGTTAGAAGACAGTATAGTTGTTAATGATACATAAGCATGTTTTGTAGATTTATTTAGAAAAATATAAAAATATTTCGTACTTTTTTTATCTAATTAAAAGCATAAAGAAATTTAAGGTAACTTTGATCAAATATATTCTATGAACAAATATAATCAAAATCAATGATATTCTAGTATGATATTTGATTTCAATTATATAAAATAACTCTATACGAGGCATAATAAAAATAACTTTCCATAAATCGTTCCTAAGTTTAAAATAACTATAAGAAAATTGCATGGAAATAATATACGGATATATTCTCAGATATATTTTTAATTCACATCTCTGGATTTAAATATAATACTTAATATTTATTATATTTAAATACAGAAATATTAATAAAAAAAAAATATCGGGGAATATATCCGTATAGTAAATAAAATGTACTTACTATACTTTTGGTATGCAACAGTAAAGCGTTTAGATAAACCATATTCTTCAGTCATACGAAAAATCAAACCTATTTCATGATAGTAGTGTAACCAAAGGTATTATTAGTTGAGCTTCGCTTTATAACAATGATCAGGACTAAATCGTTCGGCTCGATAAGAAACGTATACAAATAGATCTTCTCGACCCTGCATTAAAATAATAGCAGGATGCGTGCATGCACCCAAATAGTTCATTAATGTCGACAGTTACAAAGTAGCCGTGACATGATTTTAAACATTATTTATTTATTTACTTTTTTATCTTTATTTTTATACAAGGTTTTATTCAGATAGAGCATATCACCCTGATCCTTACAACATGTTTGCCTGCTACAATTAATTCCTCAGCCCAATACCGCTGTCAGACTAATCACAAAAATAATTTCGTTTCTTTCGATGTTCGGTATTGCGTTACATATACCTTTATCTATACATATAATAAAAATGTAAATTTAACGTGTCTGTACTTTTTAGATTTATATGAAAAATATATTGTAAGTGCTTAGTCACTCAAATAAGTAATAAAATACATTCACATCCATTTTAGAAATGTCTGTGTGTCTGTTTTTTAAGCACGCATAACTGCTAAAGTAAAACGTCGCCATGAAAATCATTAGAATCGGTTAATTCTATCAATTGCGGACTAACTGTCAGGCATTTTGTGATAGTCTTCCTTAAAGTTAAGCAGAGATAAAACATGGTAGGTGTAAAGCAAACCACAAACGGACAACATAAAACTACCAAAATATTAAGACTATCTATGAAACATAATAGAACAGAAAATACATAATGCACTATTTAATTTTAAATATAAATATTAATATAATAAATAAAAATAAATAGTTATTTCAATACTCGTAGAACATAAGAAGAGAGTTTATTGAACTGACTCTCTTGAAAGTTTTCTATAAAACTGACGTATCTTGGTTTTGAAGTCAAAGCAATTAGTGGATATTTAGATATATAGTGGGAGCGCATTCCATAGAAGAATCGATTGGACATAGAAAGATAGGTGTACAAGAGCATTGTTTAAATTGTCAACTAAATCTTTTTTGCGGGAACGTCCATATAACAAAAGGCGACAATAACTTTATTATTCACATGCCTTAAAAATAAGCAGGACTAACGACTGCTTGTCCAGTTTATGAATACAAACAAAACTAAGAAGTAACTAATTCAGTAAACTTTATTAAGCTTCATTTACCAATTTTCCGACGAAACTACTATCTTGGCAAGTTTCCTGCGATACTAAAGTTTATTATACTCTACGTTAGATAGAGACAAAGATATCTCTCTATTCCGTTCTTACACTAACACCTGTAATTACTCTGATCCTGTTAGGTGGATTTTTCATGGTAATTATATATTAATGCGAATAATCTGGGTAATTTACAAATAAAATAAATTCTAGCATTAATGTTGAATCTCGCCCTTCTGTTACAAAAGTTAGATGCTGAATAATCAATGACTGATATGTGATCATATTATCAGTGCGTTTAACCAGATGAGGTATTGTTATTCGATACCGGCAGGGCAAAGTAAACATATACTTGGTCCGGACATGTTGAAGTTTTGTTCTATTTACCTTTTTTATATTATCTCATCTGCCTTTGTAAGCAATTTCGCCAACGTCAAGTGATAAGGGCTTTACAAAATTGACGAAGAAAAAGTAACAACCAAACTCAGAACAATTATTTGTAGATCATACAAGTACTTGTTCTGTACGGGACCCGAACCCGGCACTTCAGTGCGGCAGTTGCATTAAAGTTTTATTTACTGTGCGTTCTGCTTCAATTAAAAACATTATTCATGACAACTCACATAATACTCTTTATACCAAACTCAATGTGTCCACGACGTCGTTTGCGTGGAACGAAAAATTGGTAAAGAATTTTACCTCTTTTTGTTACTTTTTCAATACAGCTTTGCTGCTATTGGTGGTTGCGTGATGATCAATAGCTAAAAGACATCCCCAATGATTTCTCTATCAAATACAAAAATAAAATTTGAAATCTGACTGCTAGTTCCTAAGATTAACGTATTCAAACAAGCTTGTTCGATTTATAATATTAAATTAGATAAATATATAGGAATATAGATACCAGATTCCAGTTTCGGTAGTGTAATTTATGTAAATTTGTAAACTTCGTCGAATTTGGCCTCGTTATTGCCACCGCTATTTTTGGCCTTGCTATGCAAGAGCACTCTCTTCAAAATATGTAGACCACTCAGTTATACAATGAGTACGCATCGTGGCCCATAACTTGCACTCACAGTGTGGGAAAAAAAACCCAAGATCCAAACGAAACAATCTTCGTGTCGTAATATCAACCGAAGTGAAGTGAGCTCGTGTTGTTTCGCGAATTAATGCTGACATTCTGATAAGAGTGACAGAGATAAAACTGAAATTAGTACGCGATTACTGATTATTTCAAAAAAGGTCATTTACATTATGTAAAGACAATGTATTTACTGATAATGTCTTTAGTTATTAAACAATTAACGATGTGTAGATAAACTCTATACACTAGTTCACAATATTAATTTGACATTACAATTTCCAGATCTCAGGTGGAGATTTTTTTTATAATTTATTTATAGTTTATGGTGACAATCGGAGCTGATGTTCAGTGACGTTGTAGCCGGAAATGGTGGCTACACAAGTGCAACCGCTGGAACACACCTATTAGTATTTGGCGTCAATTTTTCAAATTGAAGTTAGTATCTAGCTAGGCAGGCATTAGAAAAAGCCCTACCTGAATGCTATGGTTTACTCACGATGTTTTCCTTCATAGAAATTTGAAATTCATTGCAGGTGGTTTCCAATACACGTCCATTGATGCAGTGTCCGTGCATACCACCAACTGCGCTATCATCGCGTCATATTTCGATGTGTATATATTAAGAGTATATTATAAATGGTTTCAATTATGGAATATAGAACATAAAGAAGTATATCCATATAAGTAACCATATAACACTCGATTAATTTAATTTTGCACAATAACATTATTTGTTAAAATTAATGTCCTCGTATTATAAATAACTCCAATATTCTATTAATTTTCTTGAAGAGGTTTTTCTCACCTACATAATACTGTGAATTTCTGGTATCACTATTTTTTAGCAACTTTACCGGTATTCTGTTAATTTATTGAACCTTTTTTATATGTGGTTTTCAATAGACGATTTGTAAATTAAATACACAAGTGAGATACTTCTACACTCTATAGCTCCGCGCTTGCATAGGAATATAATTTTACATATAATAGCTAACAGTTTCGGATAACTTCAACCACGAATATGTTAATTTTTCATAGAACTGCACTTTAAAGAAATATGAATATTAATATAATTTCCTCCTCCACCACCTCTAATGAACAATATTAACAGAATTTTAAATTATCATTAGTTAAATTTAAAGCAATTTTTGATATTCGATGGTGTCCTATGCAACTTCCTTCTAATGCGAAATTATTATAAACATAATATAAACAAGAATATAAATTTAACGTCTCCGTACTCTTTCGATTTGTGTGAAAAAAATATTTCAAGTGACTAAGAATAAGTAATAAAAATATTTACATCGTGTTTAGAAATGTCTGTCTGTCTGTTTGTTTGTGCACGCATCACTGCTAAAGAACTAAGTTTATGACAAAACTTCACCAAGAAAATCATAAAACTAATCCTCGAGTAACATTTAGTATTTGTTTCATTAAGATCAGTTAACTCTATCAAAAGCTATTGTAATTCGAATGACGGCGCGAGATTAAATAATTGTATTTCATGCGAACAAAGTCGCAGGCACAGCTAGTATTTCATGTATTCAGATATGTTTACAGAATTCAGTTATGTAAAAAAGTAACCTGACGTTTTAAATGTTTAAACGATGAGTTCATAATTCCTGGGTTTACCAAACTGAAGAAAACCTGCACAAAGTCGAGTGTAAAACTGATGACACAAGTAGTGTCAAGATATAAGCGAAACATTGTACAATTTTATCACGTTGTTGAACCATTTCATATTATCAGTTTGTTGTAAAACATAAAAGGCGAGCTTATAATAGATCAAAAATTAACTTTTTATAAAATTAAATATAATTGCATTTGTTGTTATAAAATGGTTGCTTTAGGACCAGAGATAATTTTGATTCCTATTTTCCTACGATTAAAATCTATACTAATATTATGAAGAGGAAAAGTTTGTTTGAACGCGCTAACCTGAGGAACTACCAGTCTAACTTAAAAAAATACGTAAATTGTATAGAGCATAGGTTGTCAAAGAGGGCGGTACCGTCCCCCACTGGGTGCTGAGACTATCTTAGAGGGCTATTGAAACGTTAAAAGTGACATTGAGAAGGCTAAAAAAAATCGGTCGGTGGTGGATTGCCCTACAAATTTGTGTAAAAAATTTTGGTGAAGTATTTCTGGGGGGCGTTGGGCATTCGATTTTCCCTAAAGTGGGCAGTACACCCAATAGATTGAGAAACACTGTTACAGAGTATACATTAAAAAAGACTAGGCTATTTATCAGCACGCTACCTCCAATAGGAGTAAAGCTGTATTGAAATAAGTTACAAAAGAGACAACAAAAAATTTAATATACATAATCCATATATTAATACGTGAAGCAAGAACTTTGTACCCCTTTTTACGAAAATTGCGCGGACGTAGGAGTATAAATCTTTGCACACTTATAGTGTATAGAGAAGGAGTGCAAAAAGCTATTACTTTTTTTTATTATGCATAAAAATACATTAAATTAATAAAAAAAACATTACCATTAATTAACATACAATTAAAACCATGTCTTTGACACACACACGAAATATACTCTTTTGTTTATTGTTAAAGTCTGTTGCCAAATTGAGAATAGATTATAGACTAATATTGTTTGTCTTTACTGAATGTCAAACATAACCCTATACAACATTAATACGAGACTTGGACAAGAGAACCTTTATAATGTTCAAACTTATAATTTAAATTAATAATGGTCAATTCAATTCAATCATAGGTAGATTCTATTTTAATGCTGTATTTTTAATACAGTGCGATAGTTGTTTTAAAAATTATACGTAGGAATAATTAATCATCATAATTCAATTCATCATAATTTGCATGGTGGTAGGGATTTTTCTAGCTTGGCTAGCTACCACCCTCAAGTTGAAAATTTGCCGCCAAATACCAATAGATGTGTTCCGGCATTTGCACTTGAGAGCCAGTTCCTCCACAGGTTTAGCGTGTCCACCGACTTGAGCCGTATCGTCACTTAAGATCAGGTGAGAATATGGCCATAACGCTAAACATCAACCAATAAAACAAAAAAATCATAGAATATTCTTCATTATAAATATTCGATATGCTATTTGTGTAAAATTATTATTATACTTAGAAGTAAAAAGGAAATTATAACCATATTCCGCCTTCTCAGTTGAAAAGAATTAATTACTATATGAAATAGATACATCGTCAGTAATATTACATTTATACATTTTAGATATGACTTTTGTAATTCTGTTGTAACCGACTTGATGCCCGAGTAAAGACATTTAGTAGTAAAAGTGAAAGTTACACGTTAAGTGAGATTGACAAGAATATATGAAAAAAAGGTCAATATGAATTATTAGTAACGAAAACAATGTATCTTGAGAATATACAGCATTATCTTTAAACAAACACAATTTCATGCTATTATCAAAGTTTTCGACCTATTGAATAATTAATTTTGATGACGGTCATCTTCAACTGTTTGCTGATATCATGCATGTCTTTAATTATATTTAATTAATAATTTTGTATTTTTTAATACTGAGATAAAGTACAGAGTTTGTTAGAAAAGTAAAGATCAATCTTAATGATAGTTAAGTTTGTTAATAATCTTATTCTTTTTTATCGTTTTAACGCTGCCGCTGTGAAATACTTTTAACTTATTTAATGGTTGAATTCAATATTTTTTTCTTTATATCCCTGTGTCTAGCCATCCAATTTCGAATGTTTTATTATAAAAATAAAGGTACAACACTTTTATACACGTATATTATTAACTCCTTATTTAATGGGTAGAAAGTTGAAGCAAGTAGACTGGGAATATAGATACAAAATCAGCAGATTTGCATCTCGGCGTATATT
Source organism: Actias luna (assembly GCA_039707435.1). Taxonomy (NCBI): domain Eukaryota; kingdom Metazoa; phylum Arthropoda; class Insecta; order Lepidoptera; family Saturniidae; genus Actias; species Actias luna. The sequence goes on along the minus strand of JAZHAC010000002.1, from coordinate 4,931,938 downwards.
ATGTTTTTTTTTTTCGTACCATTTACACTGTCGGATAATGGTGAAGGGAAAGGTTGTAAGCTCTTGAGGAATTTTATATTTAGCACTGTTGGAGCTGAAGGTTACAGTTAGTCTTTGAAATCGCCAATAAGTCGAGGATTGGAATGGGGAACCATACCTTTTGAGGAATACGCCTTCATCCTGTAGTATGTCATATATAAGCTCATATTATTACATGTACACACTTAAAAATCCTTAGGTCTTTTCTACTTAACAAAATAAATTTACTTTCTAAATCTCCTGCTTGATTCTATACTTTTTAACTTTAGAGTCTCTGAATTAGGTTTGTTCATTGACCAATATCTACAAAAAGTATATGTACTAAAATGTAATTTAATAAGACAGTGAGTTTCCATATAATTTTCGATATAATTTAGTTAGAAACACAAAGCTAGACAGAATTATTTAAAATATTATTATATTATCTAATTACTTGGTTGGTAATTTGCCGCCGTAGTTAATAATTATCGCTCCAATATTTTGTAACTGTGGTAAAGTGAAGATTAAACATACTAGAAGTTTTTTTACCTGCAAAGTGTTAACTTACAAAACTTCCCGCAGTAAACTGGGTTCTTTGTTACTTAAGGCGTGTCCTTTTGAATTTCTACACTCAGTAGTAAAGGTAAACAGCTTTTAAAAACTTGTAAATTGAATATTCACTGCGCCGTGTTGTTCTACATAAAAATAATTTAATGTTCACTAATCTGGTCTTATCTCGGCATTCAACATTTCAACTCACGGGCTATGTAGGCGCGACATCCACGGAGTCCATCATCGAAGTCAGAAGTGTACCAACAAAAAAAGTCCCCTACATTTCGCTGGCATTTTTAACATATCGTCGGATTGGTCTGAACACGAGTGGGACAGAGAAAAGAAAGTGCAGGTAGGCAGTAGCGTCGAGCGGGCCAGGCGAGATTTATTAGATCGTAACTTCTGGGGTCGGCAACACCCGGCTCGATGTTGTCGCGCCTTTGCCTAAAACACTTTAAAAATAATAACTAAATGTCTATATTTTCTACATTTATCTATCGAGCCCGACGTAATTAATTAACTATTTAAGCCAAGTTTTCGTGTAAATTCTAAATGTTGCGAATTAGAAACTAGAAATTTAAATTCGAGTAATTTATATTGATTGGCCTTGAGATATAATTTGTTTATACGAGTTGTTATATGTTTGAATAGTTTTGATGATTTTAAATGAATACAATAACCGTAATATAAAACCTATAACAAATAAGATTAAGTGAAAATTGTATGCATATTAATCTTTTTTTTTTTTATTCCACATTTCCAACATTGTTTTTCATCGTAATGTTCTGAATACCCAATCAACTGACAAATTTTAAGACAAGATCACTATCACTTTAATAACAAATCTAATTATAAAATGATATTAGTTTACATAGAATATTGGAATTTTAATCAGCATAATATTTTGTTGCTTTTTTTAATAATGTTGAATGTCCGATACACTTTACAATCTGACCATCGAAATGTTGGTTTCGGAGTTGGACTCTTATTGTTTTTAAATATTTACAGGTCATAACCCTTTTGCGAACTCACCGTGGAAGTAACGGTATTGAAATATCGCAAATAAGTATAATCAATGTTAAATGTAATGCGGCGTATAGTTAAAATGCGCGTTCAGTGGTTTTATTAATAATATTTCCACAGTGAATCAGGTATTAAAACAAGAGTGAATTCAAAGCCGGGCAAACAGCTATTTCGGAGCAAAAACACGTACTGTGTAACATCTTTTCGATAATAAGATTGTGTAGGAACGTGTTCCAAGTAAAAGTCCAGTTTTTATGAGTTGTTACTCGATCCATTTCGATTCTTAGTTTATTTAGTTTAATGTAATCCGTACAATGACGACCTTAATTGAATTTTGTTAGATATTTACGAAGGTTCATTACGAGAATCTAAAGACGGATATAGAATCACAATTTCGTTTTATTTGAATACTTTATATGTAGACATGGCGTAAGGATTCAAAGATTTGAAGTTGAATGAAGAAATTGATTGGCATTGAGAACATTACTTATTTTGTACTATGGTCAATGTTAAACATTCATATCCAGTATTAACAGCAATGTTTATATCAATATTATTTGAAATACATCATTGTTTTTAACTGTTGACACGGTTGAAGTGAAAAAAATACTGACCCTATAAAGGTGACTGTTTCTTACGAATGCAGCTGCCGGAACTCAACAATAGATGCTAAACATGAAGTTTATAGAATAAAAACTAAGCGAACACTAGAATGTACACTTAACATCATGCATGCCAACTGTTTACATTTTTAAATTAAACTAAATAGTATCGCATTCCTTGATGCGTTTATGAAGCTATTTTACATACTGATAATACCGTCATAAAACTAAATTGAAGCGATGACAGCTCAGTGGTAGCGTGTAGGAACGCCGTGCCATGGGACGTGAGTTCGAATCCAACACCCTTTCAAGCTTTCGGTAAAGGAAAACATCGTGAGGAAACCATAGCATGGTAGTAGGGCTTTTTCTAACTCCCGCCTGGCTAGCTACCACCATCAAGTTGCAAAATCTGCCGCCAAATACCATTAGGTGTGTTCCGGCAGTGGCACTTGAGAGCCAGTCCCTCCTATAAAGACCGGCAACGCACCTGCGATTCCCATGGTATTGCGGGTGTCCATGAGCGGCGGTGATCACTTACCATCGGATGGAACGCCTGCAAGTTTGCCCCTCATTCCAAAAAAAAAAATCGTTTGGACTGGGCACGTTTTAAGCCCAGCGCCTCTGACAACTTTGCAGGTTGTCTTGACAGCGGCGGACTCTTCGTTTTTAATGGCTTAATTATGGTATTTAATTATGGTTGTAGCCCCAATCTTACCTAATGTTCGAGCCGATGTGGCCCAAAATGGTAGACACGCTTAACCTAGTGGATGGTCTGGCTTTCAAGTGCAACTGCCAGAACACACACGTCCGTATTTAGCGGCAGATTTCCATTAGAAAAATGCCTGTGACGCGAAATGGTTGTACGTATAAAAAATTGTGATTACTTCGATGCTATCTTACAGAGGAAAATAGAATCATGTTGTGCCCACTGTACTTACACAATAAGCTCTATAAGAAATTGTATGTATATAGAAGCTGTTAATAAAAACTGAGATGATAGCTTACAGGGTACCATACAGGGAATCATGTACCAACTTCACTTATAGAATAAGGGCAAGTCCTTACCCTCTCCTTACCCTTGTACCGCTGTGATCGTTTCAGTTCAAGCAAAAATAGTTCGTGTTATTAACAAAGCACTTCTCTATATTTTCTTCTAAACCTGGAACATGATTTGTATGAGGGCACTCATGTAAAAGGTTGATCTTTCGTCTGAGGCCCGTACTTTAACCAATTGTAAAGGTTGAGGAACATTGTTAATACTGAAGTATCCTCGCTATGATCTTGTTATTCGCGAAACCTTTACTTTTGCCTTCCTCCGAGAATTTACATTATATATTACTAAAATACAATTATTTTATAATCCGAACAATACGGTTTACTAATTAATTGCTACTAATTTCCTTATAAATTACGGTTCTGATACAATTAAACTAGTAAAATGTCTTTTGTTATACAAGATATATTAAGAACGTAAAAAGGCGTTTGAAAATCAGTGGCAGTAGGAATTGTATGCCCATTATTATTGCTTACTGATTTTGCAAACACACGGGTAATTAGTTCTTTTGTCTCTAAACAAATTAGCAACTTCATGACACGACTAGTCAGTCAATAGTATTTAATATGACGGTTCGGTATACGTCATGCGTTTCCTCTCCGCACGTACGTAGCTGTATATGACGCAATTGGCTTTTTCAATGTCTTATCTACTGGGCGACGTATGTTGTCATTCGGCGCGAGTCCGCAGAGTTGCGCGCACGCCGCTCACTGTAACGTTTATTTTTGTCTCACTTATGCCTTTATATACATTTTACAACATCTGAAGACAAAGTGACGAATTCGAGCGCGAACCGTGCTAGTGCTATGAACTTTGTGACATTGGTGAAACTATTTTAATTAATAACGTGACCGTTGAATCGACAATAATGTTCATGTCAGGATTCTTCATTATTTCCCCTGATTTATCTTTTAGGTGGGTGTTTATGAAAAGTATGTTTTCAAGGTGCTTTATTGCTTGCTCTTTATCGTCGGTCGGTACTTGTACACTAATAAACTTACTTTTGATGTTATTGCGAACGGAGAACGGATTATAACAAGTTGTGAACCTGATCGGCCCGTTCGGCCACGCATTGTTCTCCGATTGACCTAGTCTTTACCATTATGAAATAATTAGGACGTCTCCTTGATTGATTGCGTTCAATCTGGTGAATATTAATAAAACATTACTAAATTAATTAATAGTCACAACTTGCCCTGATAAATTCTCAGTAGTCGAGCGAGTACTTTGCGGTCGTTCTAATTTTATACCCGATACAAAGATTTACGAATCGCTAATAGACGCTAATGTGTCTGTGTATTTGTTACAGAATGACGCCGCAAGAGGAGCGAGAGAGCGCGCGCGGAGTCGATATCGCCGACGCTTTCGAGGACGACATGTTCGGGCCGCCGCGCACCGAGCCCGCCACCAGGCCAAAACTCTCCATGATTTCGGCACGCCTCCGCGCCAACGAAGAGCGCAAGCGAGTCATCGAGATCTGCTCGCAGAAACTTGAGAATATCGAGGACCCGGCGCGCGACCTGCGCAGGTCGGTCTGCATCAACAACACTTACTGCCGTCTGAGCGAAGAGGCACGGAGGGAGAAGGAAGCGAGGCGACGACGTGCGAGAGAGGAATGCGACGACTCCTGGGTGGGTAAGAAGGCCAGGCGTGCGGTAGAAGACGAGTGCCTAGCTCTCCTCGACGCCATTCCCGAGTTAGGCGACGCAAATTTAGGATGCGCGCAACTGGCGCGACAGATGCCGCGGCAGGACGTGCCGCTGCTGACGGGGGGGCTGTTGACCGTGCTCGACTCATGACCGCGCCGTAGTGCGCACCTCCACACTTCACTGTGATGTGAACGCGCCGAATGAGCCGTTCGCCTGCTCCGAATGCAAGTCGCTGACCGCGATACTACGCTGCGGGCCGCGGGCCGCGCTCCGATCTGTCGCGGAACGGACCGGAGTTCACCGGGACGCGCTCCGACGAGCCAGCCCGACCAGAGATAGACTATTATATCGTGTTTTAGGTTACCCAAATACGGACAGATGACGTTTAGCCAATTCTATGTTGTTTAAGAGGAGTACTTACTTTGTTAGCGTGTCGTTTATTATTTTAGTGAAAGTTGCTCAGGCGTTGCCGACGGGCGCGGTCCAATTTAGTGTTCAACGATTAATTTTTATCGAAAGGGAAGATACGGACTTGTTCCAACTCTGAGTATGTATTGACGTGCTAAAGATACTGGGGAAGTTCTGAGGTTTATCGGAGACGTAATTTAAGTGGTAATTATTATGTTATATTGTACTGTAAATTAAATTACTTAGTTTTTAAATGATAGTGCAAAACGACTGGGAACGGTTGCATAGACAAAGATTTATATTACCACGCTTTAGTTTTACCAAAATACTAGGTAGATATTATTTTACACCGCCTTATGTGAGATCTTTTTCATTAGGTGAACAGGTTTTGAGTGACAATGTTGAATTCCCAACTCGGAGAATAAAGGTCATACACTTCCAATTTAATGTACTTATTGTATTTGACTTAAAAGGAAAATTCTTGGAAATTGTGTTCCAGTTAACTACTGGGATTTTTAGTTTCCTTATCAAACGTTCGCGTGTGTCATTAGTGATTCACAATTCATTGAATGTGTGGCCAACGTGTCATGTTTGTATTGCATATATTGGTTCAAACATTTGATCTCGCGATGCATATTCACGTTGAGAGTTTGACTTACGAGTTTTATTGTGCGTCGAGGTTTATTGGATAATTATCGGTTTAAGTTTTATTTTCGTTTCTTATGTTACCTTATAGCTTACGTGAACATTTTTAAGTTATGTTACCATTATGATATTATTATATTTTGCTTACAATAACTCGCGCTTATTACAAAGAACTTTTGTGTCATTGTTAATTTATTTTAGGGCGAGGATACTAATTATTTTACCAGAGTTCATCTTGTAAGCGTTGTTTGTTTTTTATCGCATTAGTAACTTCGGATGGCTTATGATTTTCATTTAGTTTATTTTGAAATTTTAAAACAACGTTTATGATTTGATTAGTGTATATGACTTATATGATTGTGCAATGCATTTTATAATAGCAATCAATTTGTATTCGTTTTTTTGGTATCTTAATTGTCGCAAAATATATATCGGTTGTAGCTCGTTCGTCCCCTCTGAATAGTAAATAGGTACCTGGAAGCGCGCGGGGTTGTTGGTAGGCGTTGGGTGGGGAGCGAGGAGTCGTGAGGTGCTAGAAGGTGGCACGTCGGGGGCGGCGAATTGGTTTGGGTGTCTGCACCGTTCCCAGCACTCCTGTGATATTAGCCTAGCCTATGTGACGTATTTGTGCTAGTTTCCCTAATCATTTGGACATTGTGCTTGTAAAAACGGCTTTGAAATGGTTCATTTCCTATACGCCATTTTTAAACGGATTAAACGCGATTTTGAAGTCACTAAAACGACTAATGTAAGAGCATTTTTTTTTAAACAATTTGTAAAGTAGATAATTTTTATTTTATTTTAATCGGAAGATTTGTATGTAACGTTGAATAATCTATAATTGTAATATAATAATAAATTAAGCGCTTCTACATAAAGCTGTCTCCCTTATTAGGAGATCACGGAGTAAGACTCGCGAACCGAGTCGATAAACCAAGCTGAACTTATTCTGTTCATTAATTGTTAGCTAAACGGTAAGAAAACCAAATGTATTTTACAAAATAATTAAAAAAAAACGCACATAGCTTAGTAGATTTTTCATTGTACCTACCTACGTTCTTCAAGCCTCGTTGGATAACCTGTCAAAAAGATTTAGCGAACATGGCGTGGCTTCTAGAATATTCTCTACGGAGATTGTGAGATTCATAGTTAATAAATAAGTTTATACCGAGCCTCTAGCAAGCTTGATTCGCGTACAATTCATTAAGAATTTGCAGAAAACTATTCGAGTAGATGAAACTTTTAGTTTTTTATTTGTTGCTGGAATTATAAAACGCAGGCAGTACACCATGTATTTATTTATTTATTTAAACTAAACCGGAATACCGATCTTATATAACCATTGGAAATAATTATACTCGCAGTCTGTTTCATGGTCATGTTTTAAAGTATTAGCTAATGTATTGTATTGTATTTTCCTTGTATTCATTAAATTCTTACTACTTATATGGTAATCGAAGAAATTTCGTTATATGACCATGATATGCAGATGCCAAGTTATACTGGATGTATTAGAGGCCTGGTGAAACCTGTAAAACGAAAAGATAAAGGTATTTGTACGTGAGCGCGTTTTTTATATTTGTAAATGTTATCATAATTTTAATATTGTGATTAGCTGCTATTATTAAATAAATGTTTCCTGTATTAGGTTAAGAGATGATTATTAATAAATATTACATTTAAAATTGTAATGTATTTGTTTTATTCGTGTTAGGAACTGGCCAGTAATTAAGTAAAAAGTAGTTTGGTATACTTGTTAAGGAGCTATAACAGGTGTGTAATGAACTAGAATATCTACAAATATAACAATATCGTATCCGTAGATCTACTTAGATTAGAATCCAGCCAAAGGCTAGTAGAAGAGTAAAAGTTGTCCCTGTTCTCTGGCAACACGGGAGACCGAAGTGTCACCATGGTGTTTCTAGTGAGCAGTACCTGGACGATCGTATTTAGCTTGGTATTGTTGTAGTATTATGATTATAAAAAATATATATAACTATATTAAGATACGAATCATATACTGATTAACCACAGACTACTATTCTATACACTATTATTTAAATTAAACTAGTTATTTAAATTAAAAATACGAGTAATTAAAAAAAAACATTTATTGCTATTTTTTAATTAATTTAATTATAACTATTTGGTTGAGGTGGAAAAGCGAAAACTGTCTAAATACGAAATTAGAGCAAACCGTTAGAACCCTTTTGAGGGTAAGCAAAAATTATATATATATTTTTATATAGTTAAGGTTTTAGCGTTATGGTATAATATCACCTGGTCTTAAGTGAGAATACGGCCCAAATTGGTAAACACGCTAAACCTGTGGAGGAACTGGCTCTCAAGTGCAGCTGCCGGAACACATCTATTGGTATTTGGCGGCAGATTTTCAGCTTGAGGGTAGTAGCTAGCCAGGCGAGCATTAGAAAAAGCCCTACCACCATGTAAAGGTTTCCTCACGATGGTTTCCTTTACCAAAAGCTCAAGCTCATTGCAGGTAGTCGATTCGAACTCACGCCCCTTGACGCTAAGTCGTACACACTACCACTGAGCTATCATCGCTTCAATTAATCATATATCACTAAATAATTATATATCATAAGAATTGCTCCCCTAATAGTATTACATATATTGATTTAAAGGTGCTTACCGCCCGTTGAGTCGCTACATATCCCTCCCGTCATGACATGGCTCCAGGGTAATGCGTTCTACTCATTGCGCGAGGTAATCAGTTTATTGGTATTGACCACGAAAAAAATCTACATAGGTTAGTCGAATATCAAATAGAATGAAACCCTTTGGACCACTAAAAAGAATTAATGTTTGACTGAAATAGTCTTATTTGAGTAGAGACGAAATATAATTTGAACCTATAGAACCACAAAAGAGTTAAGATTTAACATAGAATTGATTAAAATAAGGTAAATGCAGTGTACATTCTATTTGATATCACTGGATTTTGAGACAAACTCGTCTATATTACTTGACTGGTGAAGTGAACAAGTAAAGGGGCTTAAATCACCTTCTTCGAAAAAACCCTTACGTATTAAAGGATAAACGGTAACCTATAAGTTGATTCATAATATTTAGTTGTCACCGTGTTAAATATATATATATATGTAGTTTGCGATAAAGTGATGCGCGTATAAAAAATAATAAAACGGTACATGCTTAGTGTCCCATACGACAAAAGTGAAACATCACTATATCTCTCTCGTTCCCTCAGTTGTCCCGAACCGACTATACCCGAACGGGCGTTACACAAAAAGGTTGCGCATCAGAATTTCAAAGCCGTACCATAAGAAGTTACACTTCAAAAAGATCCTCATTAAATTGTAATTCGAAAAGATATTAAAATTCAAGATTTAGCTCGATTAAAGTTTAAATATAAGTCGAAGTTGCTTAGAATATTGTCGCTACAAACTACGAAAAAACAAATATAATAGGCACAGGGACTTTTTGCTCCGCAGCACAATTGAGTCATTTTTCCTTAATCATTTGCTTACTAAAAACAAATATTTGTGAATGGTACAAGGTCTATGTACAACACTTGGGCGTTGACAGGCGTAAACGAAAAAATACCATTTGAATACCTCAAGACTTCATGAGCGAAAGTACCCACTTCGCGGCAGGTTGTAATTAGGGCTGTCACCGCTCGTTAGAGCAAATAAATTATTTCGGTTATTAATACAAGTGTGGCTACAAAATGCATGGTATGAAAACAAAATATGTAGTAAGATATACATATAGCGAAAGAAGAGTTTTTGTGATAAATTACGATCAAGTTTTGCTTGAATCCTTGCAAGCAATGATAGCTACGTTTAACGTTATGACCATAATGCCACCTGATGTTAAGTGACAATGTAGCCGAAGATGGTTGGTACGGTAAGCCTAGTAGAGTGGCTGAAAAATGGTACTAAAAACCACTGCCGGAACACATTTATAGGTACTTAACTGCAGATTTTAATTATGAGGATGCATTATAGCTAGCCAGATGGACATTAGAAAATGGCCGACCACGACGCTATGGTTTCATTACGATGTTTTTCCTTCACCGAAAGCTCAAGTTAATTGCAACGATTCGTACGCACGTCCATTGACGTGCCGCCTGTACACACTACCAATTGAGCCATCACCGCTTGACCTTTTAAGAACTATAAGACTTTCTAAAAATGTACGTCATCATTTGAATTCAAAATTAGTAAGAATGAATCTCTTAATAGTTCTACTATATTCAGAGCGTTTATTGCTATTGCTTTGCTTTTGAAATACGCAATATCGAGGCTGGTATATACGCTTGATTGCTGAATATAGACAAGCAGTTCCCACAACGAGGCACACCTAAGCATGACAGTATGTCGGATGTTATATCTAATGTTTGATCGTCGCAATCCTGTAACATAAAGTCACCGTATTTTATTTAACTGACAGCTTCGTCACACCTGAAGTAAATTTTGTTTTTACGCCCTATTTTATATGCACGATGATTTCCCTTTAACAAAAGTTTGGTTGGCATTTATCGTTATTACTCACTTCCTTAGCGTGATAACCTAAACTTATATCAATAAGTGAAGTGAAGCCATGATAGCTCAGTGGTAGTGTGTACGGACTCCGCGTCAAGGGACGTGAGTTTAAATCCACCTACAATGAGTTTGAGCTTTCGGTGAAGCAAAATATCGTAAGGAAACCATAGCATGGTAGTTGGTAGGGCTTTTTCTAGCTACCACCCTTAGGTTGAAAATTTGCTGCAAAATACCAGTAGGTGTGTTCCGGCAGTTGCACTTGAGAGCCAATTCTTCCACAGGTTTAGCGTGTCTTCCAACTTAGGCCGTATCGTCACTTAAGATCAGAGGAGATTATGGCCATAACTTGAAATATAAAACGAAAAAAAAAACATTATAAAACAGTCCCTTACCGCCTCTGTATGTTTTTACCAATAGACAGAGTGATTCCTGAGAAACTTTTAGGTTTATAATTTGTTAAGATTTTGTATGAATTGACTGAAATATACAATGATTGTTGAAGAAGTCGGAAAAAAATATACCGACTGGAAGCTGTACTGGCGCGCGCTGCGTAAACCGATAAGATTATATGAAAACAATGTGTCACGGAATTATTTCTCTTAAAAATATTTATTAATTGTACTAGGACTATACGTCTAGCTTCTATGATTAATTACATTAACCGTGCGAAGCCGGGGCAGGTTGCTAGTCGAAGATAATTGCCAATAATATAATCCTTCATTGTAAAATACGAGTAACAACCCTATTATAGTTGTAATGATTAATGAATAACCCACAGGAATATACAATTTATATTATTTTGTTGCCTGATATATATCCAAAGGGATTTCCCAGTCTCTCATCACTCTGACGATCGAATACCTACAGTCGTCCAGAATCTGAGACAACGTTGCCATGTTTTAATAAAAAAAAAAATCAAATTAAGGTGTACCATTTTCAGTCCAACCGTCTCTTTTTTAGTATATAGAAAACAACTGAACAGATTTGCATGATGGATTTATATTCTCCGAGAATATGATATAACTAGTTGAGGCTGCGACTTCCTTCGCCTGGAACTAAAATTATTTAATCTCTCGTCGTTATCAAATTACAATATCTTTTAGTAGAGTTAACCGATTTTAATGCAAAAAAAATATTACGGGTTACTCGCGGATGCTCTTTATGATTTCCTTGGTGACGTTTTATCATAAGCGTTCTAATTTAGTAGTGATGCGTGCACAAACAAACAGACAGACATTTCTAAAAACGATGTGAATGTACTTAATTACTTAAGCTTAGTCCCTTGCAATATTTATTTACATGAATCTAAAAAGTACAGATACGATAAATTTACATTCCTATTATATGTATAGAAGCTGTTTCAAGTTTACCTACATAGGTGTTTTATGGCAAAACTCAGCTACGAGCAAACCTCTGCTGCGATGATATTAACTTTAATTGGTCGTAAACGTGGTACATCAGTCACCGTGTTTAGAATAGTACAAAATACAGATTTACAAATTGCGAATTTCGATTAATGACAGACGAATACATAACGAGGCTTTTTTAAAATGTTCCACTTGAAACTTCGTCCGAAAAGTTCAAAACGCGGGGCTAAATCCGGAGTTTCCGACACTTGCTTCGAGCCACGAGAGATTGCAATCAACGGTGTAAATTTTCAAAGCCAAATACAGAATAATGTAACTATTCTATGCATGATTAACTCATTTATATTTATTTATATTTGATAGCACAATTGGTAGTGTTTACGGACTCCACGCAAATAAACGTGATTTCGAACCCTTGCAATGAGCTTGACCTTTATAACCCTAAAATTGAAATATTGCCGCCAAATATCGGTAGGTGTGTTCCGGCAGTGGCACTTGAAAACCTGTCTCTCCACTAGGCTTAGCGCGTACACCATTATGGGACGCACCGTCATTATTCGAAACAAATAAGGGCACATAAACTATTTTATTTATTTTCTATGACCAACCCAATCAACTTGTGAATAACTTTTATACAAATAAGGAATCAACTGTTCACTTAATGGTAGACTATGAACTGTAGCATATGGAAAAAACCTAGTTGAATAAAAAAATAATTATTTTCATACATTATTTCTGGTGTACGAAAAGAGCTTCCAGGGGCGGCAGGGGGGAAAATATGTCCAGCGCACCTTGGGCAGTCAATCGCTAATTCACCTACACTAGTTGGGCAATTTTTTGTGCCTGAAGAAAAACGTTTATTTTTTATTTTGTTGGTTATTTGTATTTTTTTTTGTGTTTTTTGTTTGATTATTTGTTGATGGATTGATTGTTTTGGTTACTTGTAAATTGCTGCTTGAAAGATTTTAATATAGCAATAAGTTGTCATTAGTGTTCTTAGACAAGAGAAAGCTTGTAACCTTGCACACTACTCAAATGAACAAGTTTCTGCAATTGGTTGATCTTTCTCAAACTCGAATATCAAATTGTTTTAAGTATTTTTATTAGATCAAAATTAACATAGTTTCTTGTATACTTAGCAATATTTATCTATTCCACCATTTAAATCACCTTTTATATTTCTTTAGAAAAAAAGAGACGTCTATTTGTCTGTTGGAACCACTGAACCGATATACTATTTTTAAACTCACAAATAATATATTTCCAATATCGATTAGGACGCGATACACAAGAGTCAAATATGTATAATTTGTCAATGTATATTTTTTATAGTTAATAGGTTTAGCGCTATGACCATAATTTCAACTGATGTTAAGTGATTATGAGGTGCAAGATGGTGCACACACTAAGCCTAGTGGAGTTGTAGTTGGCTCATCGTTCCGGCAACAGCCCAAGGCGATGTTCGGTCACTAGTGACATCCTTGCGAGAGTTGCCCCACGAGCTGAGTGCCTTCCGCACCCGCCCACAAAGTCCGGTGAAACTGTGAAAGTCTTTTAGGCTTAGGTCCTTTAAAAAAAAAGTGTTGGCTCTCAAGCGTATCTGGCGGAAGACACTTATAGGTATTTTGCAGATTTTCAACTTGACGATGGTAGCTAGATAGATGGGTATTAGAAAAAATCCTACCACCACGGTCTGGTTTTAATACGACGTTTTCCTTCACCGAAAGCTGAAGCTCATTGCAGGTGGATTCAAACACACGTTCCTTGATGCGACATCCGTACATATAGAATTCAAAATAAATATCAAATGAAAAACTATTTTTGACGTTTTCAGAAAGCAAATACTACGTCTCTTGAAATGAGAAATGTTTGTTCTCCTGAAATACATGTGCACTTCTTTCAACACGCAACAATATGTTATGATTTTTATAAATATTTCTATCACATTTACTTCTTCAATTATCTTTAAAAATTACAACCATTATTATATTTCATCATTTTCATACTCATACTCAAACGCGATAAGCGACAAACGAGTTAAAACAATTATTTTTAAATGAAGCTTTACATAAATAAAGAACAAGTAATTAATGAATACTGAATCGTTGGTAATACCATATTTTATTACAAATATTTAACAAAAGTATTGTACGCTGACGAGTTTGAAGTTCATACTTACGCAAGAGAGAATAACAGACGGCCTAAACGATTCGTGGAATAAGGTAAAAATAAACACAACGTGAGGGGATATCCATAACTATATAATTATCAACTGACCTACGTCATTGGTATCGAAATATCGGTAATGAGACGCTTTTGATTAACCATGTAAAATGTAGCATTTAAATTTAATTGCATAACTTATGTTTGGAATTGAACAGTTTCAGTTAGAACGAATTCGCTGGTTTGATCAGAATCTCATTTTTTTAATGACATAGGGGGCAAACAAGCTAGCAGGTCACTTTATAGTAAGTGCTCCCGCGTACTATGGACACCCACAACCCCGGAGGAATCGCAGGTGCGTTGTCGGCTTTAATAGTTAATGGGATTAACATTGTGGCTACAGTTTTACCTGATGTCAAGTGATGATGTGGCGCAAGATCATGGACACGATATGTGAAGGGACTGGCTCTCAAGTGCAACTGCCGGAAAACATTTATACTTATTTTGTGGAAACCTTTCACCTTGAGGGTGGTAGCTAGCTATGCGGGTATTAGAAAAAGCCCTACCACCATGCTATGATTTCCTCACGATATTTACTTCACCGAAAGCTCAAGCTCATTGCAGGTGGATTCGAATTCACACCCTTTGACGCTGCGTCCGTACACCCTACCACTAAGATAGCATCGCTTAAACCTATATGTATTTTTCGGCAGCTTTTCAACTTGAGGGTGGTAGAAAGCCGACTAGAAGAACCGAGGTGCGTTTTAGTGGGTAGTGCTTATCCGGTGCTTATCACCCGATAAGTGTTACCCCTCTCGCCTTGCGCCTTACGATTAGGAAGTTTGTAAAGAGTAGGATTTTAAATACCACGTTAATATAAACAGGATGTTAGCAAGCTAGGCGGGCATAACAAAAATCCCTACAATTAAACAAAATTATTCATACAAATTATCATTTAGTATTTAATACTAACATGGTTGCATTCATTCCTGACTACCGCAAGCATGAAATTATTGCAAAATACTTTATTATTTTAGGTTCCCAATATAAAAAATGGTAGTCAAATAGACTGATATTATATTATAATAAATTAATTACAACATCATGCTAGCTGGCCTTTCAGACATTCTGCCCTTTGCAGCAGCTAATTAGTTGATCACACCGTCAACTATGGCTTACACTTACACGGCATCCCTTCGGGGAAAAAACCACATTGCTTCTCAAGCAATAGACATTTATAAAATTGAAATCGGTAATCCGGTTTCCGAGCTTACCATGGACGAATATCTTGACACGAGATTTCTATTTACGTGAATACTAGCTGTGACCGCGAACTCTTTCGCGTGGAATTAAGAAATATTTTACGTGTGATTTGCATACCTTAATATTGATTTTGTCAATCGATTCGGATGACACAAAAAAACGTTTAATACAAAGTTAATAAGCATTGCTTAAAATCTTGGAATCCTAATGTCCTTACTGTTAGATAGGCTTACCATACGTCCCGGTTTGACCGGGATAGTCCCGGTTTGAGATCACTGTCCTAATTTTTTGTGTTGTTTGTATTAATTGTACTTTGTCTCTTTTTCTTTTTAATAAAAAATATATTCACATTTATTAATATGTTTTCAATTCATAATAATTTTGATTGCATTTCAAATATGAAAAACACAAATTAAGCGAAAAGCAAAATTAAAATGAGCCTCTTTCTCTTCTGCGTCCCGGTTTGGCTCTTCGTAATTATGGTAAGCCTACTGTTAGACCAACTTCGAATAAAGTATTTTTTATCAAGTATCATACAATTATACGCTCAAATGTGTGGCTTACAAATTATTTTCTTTGCTTTTTTAATTTTCTCTATGAAATGGATGATAGCTTAATTATGTAAAACCAATCAATACATTAAAATTTAATAACACCACTATTACAATAAAATATGCATTTTCATAGGGGTAAAAATGAATTAATAATAATATTGTTAAATATTTCCTTTTCAATTTAATAGATAGACAACTAACTCAACTTCAATTATTATTATTTCATAGTTCAATCAACGCGTCGTAGTAGACTATTCAATATAGAACTTTCCTAGGGCGCGCCATGACCTCCGATTTTGCGCATCCACCCTTTTAATGTCGATCGTGGCTCCATCTAGTATCATTCTGTACACTTACATCAGTTCAAACATAAACAGGCTTAGACCGTTTAAAGTGAAATAAATATCAGAACTTAAAAACATATGTAAGTTTTTTATGATGCTACAAAACGCATTACAATATTTTTTGGATGTAGATACTATATTATAGCAATATGGTTCACATTCTTTGCCGATTAACTTACTTGACGTACTTAATTAATTTGTACTTGTCTATTTTTTTAGTGTGGTGTCAGCATTAATGTGACATTAGTTGTATTATTTAATTTACCAATTTCTGTATTATCGTGGAGGTGCAAAGTCAGTCGCTCGCACACCGGCCTAGTGTAGTTGCGATTGGGCTAAATGTAATAGTTATTATTTAAGACAGTTGGGCTTTTTATTTGAGACATGAAATCAATTCCACTATAGGTAGTAGGGACTTATAGTATCCTTATAAAAAACACAGTTGTAGATTTAGCAGTAGGCTGATTTTAGAGGCGGCAAAATTGGGAAATTTTTGTTTTATTTTTAGTAACTAGAATGATTCCTACTTATGTATATATACACATATATATATATATATATATATATATATATATATACATACCTAAATGTTGCTTAGATTACATGTTTCACTACTGAGAATTTAAGTAAATTGAAGGCTTCTGTAATGTTCTAAAAGTTACAAATTAGTAATCATACAAATATTAAGATATTGATTATTCAGAGTTTTGAAGCGTCAATACCTCATCGACTGGCGATGCGGCAGGATGATGAACTAGAGCCTTAGTTCGGAAAGAATTCTGCCTAAAATAACGCCGCGTGTATGGACGTGAGTTTGAAGCTCTGCGTTGAGCTTTCGGCGAAAGAAAAACTTCGTGATGAGATAGTATGGTTTTTCAACTGCCCGCTTGGCTAGCTACCACACTCAAGTTGGAAATCTGCCGCCAAATACGTAATTATTGTCATTATCTCTTTTAGAAACCGTAAATCGAACACATAACGTATAAAGAACGCGTGAGGACCCGCGGACAGATCTTGTTTAGTATATTGTGATAGGTGATCTACATTTAATATATATGTTTGTAATGATTTATAGGTTTAGCGGTATTGTCACTTCTTATGTTAAGTAACAATGTGGCCTAAAATGATGGACACGCTAAGTCTATTGGAGGGACTGGATCTCTAGTGCAACTGCCGGAACACACCACCTACAGAGTTTGGCAATAGATATTCAACTTGAGGTTGGGAGCTAGCCACATAGTCATTACAACCATCCCATGGTTTCATCACGCTTTTTTCCTTAACGGAAAACTCAAGCTTATTGGACGCCTCATAACGTGAAGCGTTTGACGTTGTGCATTACTCTCAGCATTCCAAAGTCAAGCAATTTTCGAGACTTCAATGATCATTATTTAAATCTTTTGTGTCTTTACGGTTATGCAAATGTTTTATTATCCAAAGAAATACTCTTACTATCACACTAGATAATTTTTTAAATTCATTTCTTTCATATTATACTAAGCAAATCTTATGAAATCTTTGTGTATGGATGTGTAACGATTACGCCCAAAAAACTCAATGTTATGGGACCATTTATTAATAGCTCTAAAATGGCATCGGATTACTCCCTATTTAATACGAATGCTTAAATCTTAGTCATTTAATTATAATTACGTTATGAGGCGTGCACTTTTGGATATACCAAAGTTCTGCAAGGAATGCTCCGATTTCTAAGTTTTGATACTTTGGAAACACTAGAGACGTTGTGAGATGGTATCGCGGTTGCGTCCCCCAGCCGATTACATCACTGTTGCCAACTGAACGTTGCCATTATCGTGCCAATTAAAGGGTTGCGTAATTTTGCATCACAAGAATGTAATATAAATACGTTGTATATTTATGTGTTTTTTTAATACTAACATAAAGCATACTATACTCTATGGTAAGCACAGTTTTTTTTAGTCGGCCTAATTGATGGTAAATGGTTACCATCGCCGATGGACAGCTGCAACACTAGGGGTCAGTCAGGTCAAATAATAAACTTAAGAATGTATACAAGGTAATGTTGTAAATAATACAGTTTTAGTTTTTATTACTTTAACAGTTAAAATCTGAAGCACAACTGATCTACCTTGACCTCATTAACTTTCATTAATCTCTGCGTTTATAGGTGCACGGTTACGGCAACCATTGCGCCGACGTGCGTAGGTTCAAATTCTATACTGTGAGAAAACATTATTGATGAAGGATAGTATTTTGTATACTTGTACATTTGGCCTGAATGATTATAAATGCTATTATAAACATTAGTGACATTTTCGCCAACAACGACCGTGTTCGGATGTGTAACGATTGAGGGTATGTTTTGAAGATTGTGAATATTAAGTGTAAGGTAGCTCAAATGTGACAATCGCTATAATTCAAATATTTAAGTATGCCCCATTCCTTCACAAAATAGGAACATAGATTCTGTGAGAGACCGTTTTTTGAAATGAAACTCATTATAGGAGGTTTCTGAAATTCTAATCCGCAACCTTTATGTGTGACGCTCGGTTGGGTAAAGTCGGCTCGAGGCGACTAAGTTGAATGTTAAGTGTAAGAATGTTTCACTCCTGCCGTGGGGTCTTAAGCATACGCCGTTTTTCTTTTTAATTGCTCGATCAGTCCGAAGTTAATGTCTTAAGTAATCATTTATTTAATACATAAATGCATATACCTTAACGATATATATATGTATATATGTTGAATAATTTGAATTGGTATAGATTAGTCTGGGAAATTTGCGACCGATAACAACGCATGCCGAGGTCCGGCCACTTTTGCTGCATCCTTGCCAAAGCAAAGCGAAGCTCGGTGTTGTTATCAACGTCCCTAGGACTAAGGGTTTGTCCACACGGTGCGTTGCGTTGACTGAGCGTTGTCACTGCGTCGTTTTACATACTATTAACCGGAGCGTACACGCGGTGCACTGCGTCGACTCAACGCACACACGACTGACTGCAGCCCCCGAGATGAATCGGGCAGAGGATATAGTCATTGCGACGTCGTATTAACGCTGCTATGACGCAGCGCCTGTGTGGCCGGCAATACGTCAAAAAATTTGCGTTGCAACGACGCAACGCGACGTGTGGAGCGGTTCTAACAGTAAAGTCTAATCGAATAAAAAAGGCATCAGCTGGTATATCCAGTAATTAAATTGAGTGCTATACATTTGTACACGACTAAAGCGCCACCTACACGCATGTAGTAAAAATTTCGCGACAGAGGTTGTTTTATATTTTGTTGCAATTTATACCCAAGAAGTCTAAAAGCAAAAACGATAATGACGACTCCCATTGAACTGTTAGTCTCCCGTCGATCACGGTTGAATTTAGATTATACTGTGTTCGCCATCAGATATAGTGACGTTACTTTTCCGTTCTGTATTAATAATACGGTGCCTAAGATAACAATCCTTTTTTCTACAGAAGCAACGGGAAAGCAATTCCTGGTCTAGCATCACAAATGCAGGAACATCATGGGAATTTTGAACGGGTATTGCTGATTCTTGACTCCCTAGATCCCACAGTACCACAGTTCCAGGTCCCAGGTCTCACATATAAGTCTAGTAACCTGCCCGGCATATTGCGAGAGGACAGGACGTCCAGACGATGCAAAATATTTAAGATAAAATTTGTAACTAATAGGCAATAATAAAGAAAATATAGAGTAAAATAATAACAGTATGTACTATGTAGATTACATAAAGAAGCAACGAAGTTAGAACGAAGAACAAGTGTACGGGCGCAACAAGGGAGTCGATAAAGTATATGTGAATGTTTCATGATGGCATAAACGAGCGTCATGCCGTTTGCTGTCACGACAAGCAGGTCGATTACGCTTCTAAGACCAGCGTCGAATTTATACTTTTGCCGCCCGTAGGTTATTTACATTTTACCGTCCCCACCTACTTATACATATAATTAAGTATGAATCGTTCAGTTTCTGAAATATAAACATAAATACCGAAATATGCAACCAGTAAAATCTGCCGCCCTAAGCTCCAGCCTATTCAGCCTATATACTGGTAATCTCACCACTGGCTAAGACACTCCAACAGATGTTTCACATAAGGAAATAAAGTTCCCTTTCTAAATAGTAAACCTTAACACAACTTCGGTCAACATTTTTGGAAGCAAGTCGTACAAGTGTGCCCTGTTTCTTCAGTAAAGTAGCGAGCATCGTTTTATAACGGAATCAGGCTGTCGGCCACTTTCTCAGCGGATTTCACAGTCAAGCGATTGCGTAAGCAACGAGTCTTAGTAATTCGTAATAACTATTAACTCGATCGACGCGATATACTTGAAATATTTACGTGTTAAAACGTCGCGCGATACATTCACGAAGGGCTTTGTTTTATTAACACCATAACTAGTTTTCGATCGGTAGTCAAAGCTCAATCCTTCATTACTAATAATTTAAACAGATTATTTTAAAATTAGGTAAGAAACTGTTTTTAAGTGTTGAAGTGATGATGGTTTAGTTGGAAGTGTATACGGACGCTACGTCAATGGTCGTGAGTTCGAATCCACCTGCAATGGGCTTAAATATTTGATAAAGGAAATATATCATGATAAAACCATAGCGTGATAGTAGGGCTTTTACTAATAGTTGCCTGGCTAGCTATATGTGTGTTCCGGCAGTTGTGCTTGTGAGCCAGTCCTTCTATTAGGTGTAGCGTGTCCACCATCTTAGGCTGCATAGTCATGTAACATCAGGTGAGTTTGTGGCTATAGAGCTAAACCTACAAAAATACAAAATAGGTATGTTTGAGTAGCAGTAAAATTACGAATACAAGTACACCAGATTTTTTTTATATAAAGTTTCAACACGTTAACCAATACACTTTTCGCTTGCAAATATCTATCCCTAATAGTTTCTCATTTCCCCTCGTCGATTCCATTGATATCCTGCTATACGTACCATTTCTCTTTCACCCTTGTTTAGCTCCTGTTTATAACGGATCACGTAGGACCACGCGGGAAAACGCAGTCGAAAATAAACCTTATTTTATTGTGATAAAATTCTTTAGCCGTAGCATTGACATTTTTAGCTTAATTGATCTCGTACTTGCAGAGATTATAAGAGCGAAGAATACAATATCCACCCTAACAGTTTTATATCTACTTATATTAAAAAATACACTAAATTATACTGTAAATAACATTAAAAACCCTGAACATATACAAACTTCATTACTATTGAATTTGTGCGTATTTATTTACTAGTTGTGCCTCACGCTTCGTCTGTCTGAAACCAAAATTATATTTAATCATTTTTGCCCGTTTTTGTAATATCTCTTAATTTTTTTTTTCAAAGGTTAAGTTTAGCGCTATGGCCATAATCTTACCTGATCTTAAGTGACGATACGGCCCAAGATGGTAGACACGCTAAACCTGTGTAGGAACTGGCTCTCAAGTGCAACTGCCGGAACACACCTATTGGTATTTGGCAGTACATTTTGAAGGTGGTAGCTAGCCAGTCGGGCATCAGAAAAAGCTCTACCACCATGCTATGGTTTCCTCACGATGTTTTCCTTCACCGAAAGCTCAAGCTCATTGTAGGTGGTTGGTTTCGAACTCACGTCCCTTGACGCAAAGTCATACACACTACCACTAAGCTACCATCGCTTCATTCAATATAGTTTTGCACCTAATGGTGGCAGAGTGATACAGTATATCTTTCTTCTCTCTCATGTAACGAAATGCAATTGTACTTAAACGTGATGCATCCTTGAAATTTGACTATCAGCTCTAGTCCAGGTATCTAAACGCTTCCTAAGATATTTCACGTCAAAAAGACACCAGTGCAAAGGTCATGAATAGTTCTGTGTAATATACTGTATGTTAGTTTGAAAATAAAACACTTCATCACTTTTTTATACTTTATGGCTTCAGCATAACGGCTACAATTTCACCTGATGTTACGTGACAATGTGACCTAAGATAATGGTCACGCTATGCCTAGTGTAGGGACTGACACTCAAGTGCAACTGCTGGAACCCACCTATAGATATTTGGCGGTAGATTCAATGTGAGGGTTGTAGCTAGCCAGTTGGGCGGTTGAAAAAGCCCTTCCACAATACTATGGTTTGTTATGATGTTTTGTCTCACCGAAAGAGTAGGCTCATTCCAGGGGGATTTGAACTTACGTTCATTGACACAGCATCCGTACACACTATCAACTGAGCCATCAGCGCTTCATAACGTCGATTGATAGTGCTAATAATTCTTTGTGCTTCATACAACGTCACTTCGCACCGCGACGCTCGTTGCGCCGATAGGATTCATACCGCGTCGGGCAACCGCTATGAGACATATTCATACATTGGTTTGTTTGATCAAGGTTAACATTTTGTTTACTTACATGATACTACGTGCACAATATTGCGTAGTGTCAGTATGAGTTTTCCTATTACACTATTCATTCTCAGTACCATAATAAGGGTTGTTATAACAAACATGTTTATTATGAACGAATGCAAACTAAAAACATAAACAAAATATAACTAAAATCCTTACTTATATTTTTAATGCGAAAGTGAGTTTGTTTGTTTATTACGCTTTCACGCCTAAACCACTGAATCGATTATGATGAATTTTGGTGTAGAGATAGATGGTATCCTAAAGACGGTGATTTCTTACGAAAATGGTAAAGAGAGGGATATACTTAGTGTGATTTCTTTTATTGCGTCCTTAGATATGCTTCAGCACAATCAATCAAAATTAACGCGCAGGTAAAACCTAGTAATGGTATGCGAAAATATATTTGTTTTTAAGTTTATTCATTAAACAAATTCTTAGCAATCACAATTTTGGATATAAAGTATGAGTATATAAAATGGCAGACAAGGCAAGTCAATCCTAATATATTTCACGTATTTATTAAGATAAAGAAGATTACTGTACAACCTTTTTAATTTACTACTTTTTGAAATAGTGATGGCTCAGTTGACGCCGCGTTAATGAACCTGAGTTCGAATCCACCTGCAATGAGCTTGAGCTTTCGGTGAGAGAAAACATTGTGATGTAACCGTAGCATGGTGGTAGGGTATTTTTCGAATTATCCCTGGCTAAATACCCCTCAAGTTGGCAATATACTGCTAAATACCTATAGATCTACTCCGGTAGTTACGCTTGAGAGCCAGTCCCTCCACTAGGCTCAGCGCGTCTTCCATCTTGGGTCCCTTCGTCACTTAACATCAGGTGAGATTGCGCATTAAACTTTTACACCATATCTTCCTTGTCCTTAAAAAAGAGCTGCTCCCGAGGAATATAAAATAACTTTTACTACCATACGAGCGAAGCCACGGGCCTAGCTAGTTTCATTACTTATAAGTCGACTAATCGTCATAAACGTTGTTTTTAATAAATAAATTAGTCATTTAGCTTTGTAATTTCTAGAGCACAGATATATGCGACGTTATGAGATCATCTCATAACAGCTATAATATGTCACAATATTGCGCTCATTTTGTTCACAAGGTCTCAAGTAGTTCTACTTATTCCGTAATCCCGTAGGTTACCTAGAGTATCTTTATTGCATCTATATTAATAAATCTGTCGTTATATAAATACACTAGATGTGCCTACGACTTCGTTCGCACGGAACTAAAAATAATTTAATCATTTTTTCCCCTTCTTATAACTTTTTTCATTACAGCTCTGCCCATATTAGTGACAGCGCGATGTTAATTGCCTAAAACCTAAAGTCTTACGGATTATTGCTCTATCAAATACAAAAAAAAAATTGAAATCCGACTGGTACGTCCTAAAATTAACGCGTTCCATGAAATAAACTTTTCCCAGTAGGGATCCCTAACTTTTTCTAATAATAAATATAGTCTTATGTTACACAGAGACAATGTAGCATTTTAATGGTAAAAGATTTTATTTTAATTGGTCCAGAAGTTCTTGAGTTAATTCGTTACAAACATAAAACTACAAATCTTTTCTCTTATAATATAAGTATAGATATAAGGTTATTATAAATATTGTAATACATGCAAAATTTATAGATTTTGAATTTGATATTTAAAAAATGTCACATTGACTTTCCATTTATATGTTCAGATTTAACTAAAAAAAACGGTGTATGCTTAAGTCCATACGACAAAGTGAAACATCAGTATATCTCACTCGCTATTTTAATTGCCTCGAGCCAACTTTTCCCGAACGAACGTCACACAAAAAGTTGCGGATCACAATTTCAAAGCCCGCCCATAAGTCGTTTTATTTCAAAAAGTTACTGACTTTAATGTTGACGTAATGTTTTTCACATACAAACTCTTATGTAACTACTTATGTAAAAGTAGGTCATAAAATTATGTATACCTAATGCTTCCAAAGAATCATAAAATATTGTTTAAACAAAATCTCGTGACTTATACTAATAGAATATTGTAGAGCCGTGGGCATAATTAATCTATATACACTAGAAATATTTAAAGCCAGTCCCGCCACTAGGCTTAGCGTCTAGCCACCATTTTCAGCCACATCTTAGGTTAATTAACATCAGATGAGATTGTAGCTAGAACGCTAAAGCTGTCTTACTAATATTATAAATGCGAAAGTGAGTTTGTTTATTTGTCTGTTTGTTACGCTTTCACGCCTAAACTGCACAATCGATTTTGATGAATTTTTCGTATGCAGATAGATGGGAACCTGGAGATGGTGATAGGCGGCTACTCATTCCGCTACACTTCAAACTTTTTACTGCGTCATCAGATCTGTTTGACAAAATCAATAATAACGTGAGCGAAGCCGCATGCAAAAGCTTGTAAAGTATAAAAAAGAGGCTAAAATCAGTACAGCGCGACGTGGCATAGTAGTAACGATTCGGTATTCGATCTATTAGACCGATACATAGGACGGACGGATATGAACGATTACCAGTTTTGCGATTGAATGTTAGACATTATATCAGCTTATCAGCTGTTTATTTACCATAGTACGAGTTAAAATTAGCTGGGAATCAAACTGTCTCAAGTGCTGTTGTCCGATATAATTGTTGTTATATTTGCAACGTAGTAAACCGGAGGCGCGGTGGCGTGACTTAATATAGTTTTCATTTACATGGAACAAGAAGTTATGTAGGTTACACATGATTGACCTTTTACTTACCGAGTGAAAGTTGAGTTTACAGAGAATTACGCAAAAAATTACAATTTGACTGGGCCATATAAATATTTGTGACTTTAAAATCTATATTGAAGTGGAATAGTTTGTTTGAACGCGCTGGTCTTAAGAACTACCAGTCGGATTAAAAAAAAGTATATTATTAAATAATTATTATATATTATATTATTTATATTATAGAACAATAATTTAGGAAGGCTTTTTAACATCACCTTATCATCAATAGAAGCAAAGCTGTATTGAAAAAGTTACAAAGTCGGGCAAAATTCATTAAATAATTTTTATTTCAACGTGAACAAAGTCGCAGGCACAGCTAATACGAGAATACTTAGAAAAGTAAATACGAGCAAATAATAATAAATTATCTTTTGTAATTCGGCTGGCTTTCTTAGATTTCTTCCCGTCTGTATATTCTAAAGCCATTCAAGAAGTTACTTCAAGATGATACCTGAATAATCGAAACTTCGTAGCTATAGATCCAAATTAATTAAAATTTAATGCGAATTTATTACTCTGTCATGATATAATTACTGAAAACTTTGTTACAGGAATAGAAAAGGTCAAAGGGGTAATTTTTATCTAGAGAATGAAACTTTCGGTTTCACGTGAACGAAGTCGCGGGTGTAGCTAGTATTGTTATAAAACTAAAAACATCGCAACATTCTGCAGCCGAAATTGTGAAGTAATACAGCAATAAGGAATAAACATATTTATATATTACCTGCAACATAGGTTGTGTGTTGTGTATTTTAAATGTAAAATATAGCAATACCTTTTTTGTTTTTGTAAAAGACCGAATAAAAACGTACTTTTTGATCGTTGAAAGAAAAATTATATGTGCCGTCTAAGTTACAACGTTATCATATATAACTTATGAGTGTGTTCCAGTAACTGCATATCGAAACCACTGTCGTTTTTAAGTTTAACTTTTACTATTTCTACTATATAATGACTTTGTTTAATATACTCGTCGGGTTGAAAATATATTAATTACGAAATATTCTACCGTTCCTCCAATTCATTACTTTTTTTCTATCGTTAGTGAATAGTTGTTTTTTCTGGATGAAAGAAATTCTATGTCCATTTCTTCACTACTTACAACGCATATGCAAGATTTCATGGTATTCGGTTGAGTAATTAAAGCGTTAAGTAAACAAACCTATACATATAATAAGAGTCTAAATTTAACGTATCTGTACTTATTAAGCCGGGTAAGGAGCGCGGAGCGCAAATAGGTAGCGAACATAGTGGATACCCAGCTTTACATTTACGTATAAAAATTGCAAGTTTACTTACTTGTATACTTATTGTATGTATGTATACAATAAGTAATATAAAATACATTATTTACATAATTTTAAGAAATATCTGCCTGTTTGCTTGTGCACGCATCACTGCTAAAGCCCAGCGTTTATGATATAACGTCAGTAAGGGAAGCACAAGGCATACCCTCGAGTAACATTTAATCTTTGTTTCAGTAAAATCAGTTAACTGTACCAAAAGTTACTGTAATTTAAAGGACGGCACGAGATTAAATACTTTTAATTACACGCAAACAAAGTCGCAGGCACAGCTAGTTGTATAATATAAATGTAAATAAGAAGAATATGTTATATTTACATTCTGTTTTATTCTATCATGGATTGTTTTTCATTAGTTCATCTATCACAATTTCAACTAGTACGGTGATGTCTGATTTATCTTTCCACCAATACCATTTAAATTTCTTCTGTATCGAAGCTAAACAATTGATAATGCAAAAATTAGCGTAAGTTTCAAAACAGCGTCAATTGTGTGGCAACTACTTCTAAATTATAAGGGAATTTATTAATCAAGTGAACAGGACTCTACCATTTCCTCCGTACGATCTCAGAACTAACATAAGGGTGGCAGCCCCTTGCACCGTGCATTGTATTTAACATGGGGTTACTTTTATTGTCGACTTCTATAACTTAACATCTACACCGCTATTGAAATACCCTTAACTAAACGAAAACTATAAGCGAGTGCATGGAGTCGGGGGTCTTGGTAATGTGGACATTCAAATATCGAAGCTAGTGATTTAATGAATTGAGAGCTAAATTGATTTTGCAAATGGTACGGCATATTTTTATTTCCGGCTAATTAAAGCGAATTGTTTCGATTTGGATTTCATGTATAAACTTCGAATGTTCTCGAAGTATTGACCTACAAGTAATCTTATTCAAAGTGGGTCGATAATTTGCCTATAGTAAAGACAGACTGGTTTTTAGTCAATTTAAAACTTGTTTATTTTATGCGTTAAAAATGTTGTACTTAATCCTTTCAGTCGATAGTTTGAAAAGTAAATTTGTGTCGATTCGAATATTACTTGATATGCAATGGAACCGCTGATTTATAACATTGTAATTTTTTTTATAAATAATATGCTTTTTTCTATATTTTTTCAATATTTTATGTCTTTGATTTGTTTTCGTTGATGTTCTACACAAAACAGATTTCTATGATTTAGAATCATTAATATGATGAAAGTTGAATAAAAAATTCTAATGTCGCTAATCGAATTTGTCTATATTTTTTTAATAATATTGCCGTCATTTTGTTATTATTATTGTATTAAAATGTTTTATGATATGGACAGTAAGTTTATATTAATATTATAAATATTATAAATAGATTTTAGAGTTTTAATTTTTTTATACAAACTAGCTACATATCACACCTTTTTTGCCCTTACTAGGAGTTAAGAAATCGACCATAGAGCCATCTGTCTAAAGTTACACCAAGCTACGTATAAACATTTACAATATTGCATTAAAATAGATAAAGCGGTCTCTGAGATTAGCCCGGGCGAACATAGTGACACGGGATATTTACATACAAAGTTATTACAGCATATTTGCTTCTGTAATATTTGTATAATGGCTGACTCGTGCGAATACTTCGCACATTGCTGCATTGTAGTGATCATACACCGAATAATAGCAGTAAATGCCAAATATTATAAAGCAAAGTCCTCCGCCGATAAAGGTCGATTTAGGTGCCGATAAAGTCGAAAACTGCTGAACGGATTTTCATGCGCTTTTCACCAATAGATAGACTGATTCATGGAGAAGGTTGAGGTATATAATTTCTTTCGGTTTTGTGGGAATTGATTGAAATGTGACGATATAAATGGTCGCTAAGAACAAAAAACACCCAGTGTAGCGGGCGAGTGAGGGTTAGTAAGGAATTTTTATTAATGAATAGCACATAATGTTTCGTCTAGATATAAGAAGTTAAAGACAGAACTCTTCAGATTCTCTTTCGTTTTCGTTTTTCAATTGATTTTCTTAACTTTGCAATTTTTGCTCAGCATCAGTGTTAATAATAAAAAAAATAGACACAGTTATTTTATGTAGATAGATTTGATTCTATTGTGATTTCCAAATGATTTTTTATTTAGTAGCTATTTCTTTTTCCGCACAACTCTTTGAACAGTTATTTTTCTTAAAAGAATTTTCGATAACGATTATGGACGATTTTTTACTATTGAATGATAATTAGCTTGATCTAGTCTATTTGATTTTTTGATAGATTACACTTGCACATAGAATATGAACAATTTAATAAAATCTATGATGTTAGTTAAATAGCATGAGGTTTTTAAATAATAATTTAACTGATTGAACTGATTACACTTTTTATAAAGTTGCTCAAACGTTAATTGGACCATTTATTTTGAAAGTGGTGTAAGTCCATTTTTGAGAAAAATGAGCTATCACGTAATTCATGCTTAAATTAATGTAATTTATTTATATATAATTAGTCCGTGTTTAATTTCTCAAAAAAATCCCATGTTTTGTACAATTTAAAATCGGTCGGTAAATGAAATTGCATTATCAACAAATATAGTAACCTTTATTTTCTCAAAACAAAAGAAAATAGACTTACACCACTTTCAGAATAAACGGTCCAATTGTAAACTAAATATGCATCGATCATGAAATTATGAATCTATAATTTTAGTGATGCATAAAGGGAGATATGATATTCCACAAAGAAACACCTTTGAAAAGTATAGTATATTATTTACATAAATTTAATAATAATCATAAACACTTTATTGTACACCATGAAAATAAACAAAATTAAACAATAATTTAAAATATAAGTGTACACTTAGGCGGCCGTATCGCTTGAACGGATCTCCTACAAGCAAACCTTAGGATACATTTGATTTTTGAAAGTTTGTTTGTTTGTTTAATACACTTTTACGCCTAAACCGCTGAATCGATTGTGATGAATTTTGTTATAGAGATAGATGGGAGATAACCTGGAAATAGTAATGATCTACTTTTTATCGCGAAAAATTAATGGGAAGTGAAGTAAAGAAAGGGATAAACTTTTTATGAAATTTATTATTGTGTCATCCGCTAAATCAATATTAACACAAGCGAAGCCGCAAGTAAAAGTTAGTTTGAAATAAAATACAAAACAAAATATATAACATATAAAATATAGATAATAAAAAAAATACTGCAAACATATAAATCCATTATTAATCATATACATATGTATATAAAAACATACTACAAACACATTACATTCTAAAAGTGCTAACTTTTACAAATATTTATATATGTAGATATATATATATATATATATATATATATATATATATATATATATATATATATATATATATATATAGTGTTGATATATTTGTTTATATCTAGTCTGCTATCGGTTCAGTACTCGCGTTTAAATTTTACGGATCTTGTCCAGAGGCCAACCCCATTTTCGACCCCCGGTGTCTCGCGCCGCGCCATATTGCTTCCCCACACTGTTCGTTCTCCCTTAAACTATGTTCTCACCTATATTTCACATGATATTTGTTCCTCTTCCAAGGTTTATAGCATGATGATATAAATACTATATACTTCCTTAATGTATAGTACGTAGAATACAAAACGAATAATATGAAACTGACTGTTTATTTCTGAGACTATAATATAAAAAAAAACAGCTTGTTTAGAGCTATCTTTTGCCTGTAGTTCCGCTCGTTTCAATATAGATTTTTTGAATAGTAATGATATTGTTTTATCTGTAAGAAAAACTAAACAAGGTACCTTATGACTCCGACGTTATATTCTGCATCTGTATAACAATGAAAATGCAAAATGTCATGATAATCGAAAGAGTAGTTGAGGGGGAAAAGTTGTAACAAACAAATACACATTTGTATTCATAGTAATTAGATAGGATTATTTAATAGTTTAGCGTTAGCGTTTAGGTTTAGCGTTATGGTGAAAATCTTACCTGATGTTGAGTGATAATGAAGCCCAATATGGTGGACACGCTAAGCGTGTGGAGGGACTGGCTCTCAAGATCAACTGCCGGAACACACCTATTGGTATTGAGCTGTTGATTTTCAACTTCAGGGTAGTAACTGGCTAGGCAGGTATTCGAAAAAGCCATGCTATGGTTTCACCGAAGGCTAAAGCTCATTCCAGATTTTCGAACTCAAGTCCTTTGATGTAACATCCGTACACGCTACCACTGAGTTATCATTGCTTATTATAAATTGTCTAGCATTTTTATTTAACTATGTTGCGTAATATAATATGTAATATAATTGTATTCGTTTGTATTATGAAATCATAATGTTACGTTCATATATCTACAGCTTTTTGTTAACCAATTTTTTATATTTTTGGTTTTTATTTCTATTACATAATCTATCGTGCTTGATTGAGTAAATAAAGGTAAATAACGTGAGATCCGTATCGATTAAAAATTAGTAATAGTGAATATTAAAAATATAACGAGTTTTGGAGATTTTTTTGCATTATTTATTTTTTGTTTGAATTCCACAAAACACTAATGATATAATGGTACCGTTTTAATTGTAAATATCAGTTTTTATAGTTAACATCTTGGTGGACAGTACATCGTTGGTGGCAATGCCTGCAAGACTGCTATCATTCATACATTACCTATAGGCGTAGCGTCACAACGTATAATTATAAAATTATGTGATATGACAGAACGGATTAAGCCGTTTAAATCGTAAGGCGTTTTGTCAAAGTTTATGTATATAGGCTACAATGATATGGCATTTCCTATATAGACCAATATGCCCATAGAATAATTTCAAAGCAGCCATTATGTGACTAAATATGGGATCCCATCTTTAATATACAGAGATAGCCCACACTGAGAGGTATCGAAATTGAAATCTGATATTTCGGTTACTGTTTGAAGCTGTAATTATTCCATTATTAGGACATTCATTTGGGGAGGAGGAGGGGTATTGAGACTAGTCAGATGTGACTGATCCAAAGTGATTCATTTATTTGCTATCCGACAAGAGTCCTAAATAATGAATTAGTGATTTTTTACAAAAAAAACAATACGTGTAGACAAAAGAGACACAATTTACCTTTTTAAAAGACAATTGCTAGTGAAACGATGTTGTAACACACAGTCCCATAGATAATACCATAATACCGAGACATAGTCTTACAACCGGGGTGCACTACCCTACTGATCGTATGCAAATACGATGTCCACATAGGTAGTGTGTGAGTATGGCGAATCAAAAAAATGACTATGTGTGCATTGATATAATATCTTTGAAAGGTTTTCTGAATGTAGTGATGTGCCAGTACGCAGATCTGAATTGCACATTTTGTGACATTATAACATGCCGCTACATTGTAATAGTATGAAAAATCGAACGTCTTTGAGCGTAGTGATATTATAAAGGCAAAAACTTGAACAACGACAGGCGTACTGACGTATCATTTTTATGTACTTGACGCCTGAGAGCGTTATTGTCCATCAACGTGTTAAGGTTTCGCACTATGGCCACAATATCACCCGATGTTAAGTGATGGTGTGACCCAAGATGTTGGATATGTCAGTGGAGGGACTGGCTCTCCAGTGGAACTGCTGGAACACGACTATAAGTCTTTTGCAGCTAATTTTCAACTCGAAGGTGGTAGATAGCCAGCCGGGGCCTGTTGGCCTAACATATAATTTCTATATGTGGAATCCGGACTTACAGTATTCGGTGTAGCTGTAATGCCCCGGCGAGTCAAGGCAATTGTTTATACTCCTTGAGCAACCATAGAGGCGAACAATAACGAAGGAACGAATATATAAATACATTTTTATAGTTAGGGTATAGCTTTATGGCAAACAATCTCACCTGATGTTAAGTGACGATGTGGCTCAAGATGATGGATACATGCTATACCTAGAGGGAGTGGCTCTCAAGTGCAACTGCCGGAACATACCTGTAGGTATTGGGCGGCAGATTTTTCAAATTGAAGGTGGTTGCGTCCCTTATCGCCACATCCGTACGCACTACCAACCGAGCTATCATCGCTTCATACATGCTTACTTTCGCAAGGATGTATTAATGAAACTAAACAAAAAAAGAGGCATGAAAGAATTATTAAGTCATATACCGATTTAAATAAGTAGCTAATAAAATTAAGTAGTAAATGCAGTAATATCATATAGAGTACCTAGGACTTTAATTAAATCTTTAGTTTGGTATACATTGGGGAACCTATGTAGTTCAAGCTTTTCGAAACCTGTCGACAGCATGCAGATTGAAATCTAAACGAGCTGTTATAAACTTTACAGAGCATTATAACAGAGCACGTAGCGGAGTTACAGCGAATATAATTTTCACCGCAAGGTCACAGGTTCGATTACCTTGCACAGTACAGACTTCTGTGCAATGAACTTGATTGACAGGCGTATTTGAAAAATATATATTTTCATTTATATTTACCGTGCAAATGACAATATTGTGCCCGATAAAAAGTTTAATGTAATCTTGATAAAAAATAAAGGTGTTGTCCGTTCATCATGGGGCACCCGGCAAATGTGAGACATATTTTAAAATACTTTATATATGATTTATACAATGCTTTATACATTTTAACGTTATAACTACAATCTCATGTAATGTTAGGTGACGATGTGACCTAAAATAGTAGAAATGTTAAGCCTAGTCGAGGAGTCGACACTCAAGTGCAACAGCCGGAACATACCTATAGGTATTTGACGGCAGGCTAATTATGTGTGTTATAATTTAACTAAATATTCAATTTTATAATTAATAAAAAAACAATAAATAAAAAACAGTACGCAGCTAGGAGAGATAAATAACTAAGGGTATAGTTTACTACACGCGCGAATACGCGAGAAAATCGAGAGCGGTACCGTACACTGAGCATGATGGCACAAAAGAGCCGCATGCTGTTTTCCGTAACGGCGTGCGGGTTGATTTTACTATCAAGGTGTATAAATAGACGTCTCACATCAAAAATAATGCCACCCTGAAGGATTCATCAAAATACGCTTGTTTGCCGCGACCCAGTTGATCGCATCGTCGCATTTGATTGCTGGATTATCTACAGCTGATCTCGAAACATGACATGTCTTTTCTACGGATCCCTTCTCAAAGAGCCTGGGTAGCTGAATTGAGCCCTGAGTTTTTTATGGGTAAATCTCTTTGCGGATCCTCTTTCAAAAACTGTGAGCGGCTAAGAGAAGTGGACGACATTTGAGTGGTGAGATTTAATATTTCCTCATATTCCTCATAGAGATATTGCCTCACTTTTCAGGGATTGGGAATCTGAATGTCTTATTGTTTCCACTCCAAACGTGGTGTACCTAAACGTGCTACTAGTTAGGGTATGTCGTACAAAATTGTTGTGCCTATCTTGTAATAAGCCCATTCAGTAATCAAATTATATCAAATCGTTTATTTCTCAAATATGGGATAACAATCAGCATACTATCATACTAATATTATAAATGCAAGAGTTTGTTTGTTACGCTTTCACACCTAAACCGCTTAATCGATTGTGATGAATGGTGGCACAGAAATATATGGGATCCTGGAGGCAGTGATACGCTACTTTTTTTCGCAAAAAAATTATAGATAGGGGGATAAACAGAGGGATAAACTTTTAGAATCTGTTTACTGCGTCATATGATTGGTTTGACAGAATCAATATTAACGTGAGCGAAACCGCATATAAAATGTAGTATGTTTTTTTATACTTAAGGTTTATCGTTATGGCCATAATCTCACCTAATCTTAAGTGAGGATACAGCCCAAGTTAGAGACACGCTAGACCTGAATATACATTATACTTAGGATAATCATTTGAGGTCAAGAATTACTAACTAACGGTAAAAGAACCGGTGAAAGAAACACTCGTTACTATTATAAAATTCTCGTTATAGAATTCTCAGTGTTTGCTTACATATTAGTATTCATTATAATCAGTATAGTCACTCACCGATGTTGTTGTTAAATTTCAACGAATTCTCAATTTTACGTTAGCAATAAAAAAAGTGACAATGGACGTAACTTCCGCCCGTCCGTTCCGGTCGCGATATTGCTTTTTCGTGAGTTTGGAGGCGTTTATGTGTTGAACCTTTAAGAGTAGAACAAACCAAATAACGTACGCCGACACGTCAACTTGAATTACTGCAATGATCATGAGCTTTCAGTAAACCACAGCTTAGTGGTAGGGCATTAGGATGCTCACCACTCTTACTAAAAACTTCTCAATTGTTCCATCATATTTTTTTAAATCTTTATATGTAAAAATTTCGTTTCACGATTGTTTGTCTGCGATGAACTCCGAAATTGCTGAACCGATGTTAATTAAATTTGTCACACGGTGTGCAGTTTGATCTAACTTGAGAGATACGACACTTTTTATAACGATAAGTGATCATAACACTATAAATTTCGCTGTAGTCGATGTGATTTACTACTCGAAAAGGTAGAACAAGCTCTGCCATGTCAGCTAATTATTTATAGATCTAGCGTTATGGCCAGAATCTCACCTAATGTTGAGTGACAATGTGGCCCAAGTTGGCAGATACGCTAAGTCTAATAGAAGGACTGGCTCTCAACTACACCTGCCTGAACACTCCTAAATCTATCACATATTGTATATACATACGACTACGATTTACATTTCCTTTTGATACGTGATGACTACAAGCTTCCCTAATGTTAAGTGACGATGTGGTCCAAAAGGGTTACACGCTAAGTCTAGTAAAGAGACTGGTTTTCAAGTGCAGCTGCCGGAACACACCAATAGATCTGGCATCAGATTTCAAACTTGAGGGTGGTAGCTAGCCAGGTGGGTATAAGAGCAATAAGACCCTACTACTATAATATGGTTTCCTTATACGATTTTCCGTCACTGAAAGCTCAGGCTCATTTCAGGTGGATTTGAACTCACATCCATTGACGTGTCGTCTGTACATACTACCAACTAAGCCATCATCGCTTCAAACAGTTATAACTAAAATAAAATGAACAGATGCATAAATAACTAGCATGGAATTATGGAATTCAAGCATGTATTATCGTGGAGAAGTTCTCATGTTCAATTTGTTTAGGCTACCGTATATTCTTCGACATTCTCATGGTTAAACGAAATTCCCGTGCAATTTTAATGTATATCAAAGAATGCACAGAAATGCTCTCATAAGCATCATGAAACTACTTGAACACTTTAGAAATGCTCCATTACTAATAAGAATATTGAAATGTGAATTTCTCTGCATTTGAAATCGTTATCAAGTCTTGGACTGGCATGGTGATTAGTTTCGCTCCTTCCCTCGGGAAGGGTCCTTTGCTCAGCAAACTGATTATAACTGTTTAACGAAATAATCACAAACTGAAAACAACATAGAATTTGTTATTGGCTACTGATGTAAATTTCCTAAGCGAATTTTCATTACACCGGAACGTACCCCAAGGGCGCAAGTTTGTAACTCAACTTTGAACTAAAAGACGAGATAATTAAGATATACATGTTTGCTATCTTTAATTCCTTGTCGGTCTGTTTGTTCGCTATTTCTCTGTCAGTCTGTTACTATAGCATAATTCAAAGCCTACCAAGATATTGGAATTTCGCTAATTAGATCTTTAAACACTGCCTGATTATAGAAGCGATTGTATCGTCAGAAATTACTTCATTACTTAATATGCACTATGACTAGTAACTGTTTAGACTATAATTATAATTTTTTAATGTAAATATTATCTATACATGAAAGAGAACTCCGATCGAATTTCTTGTTAATTACACTTATTGAGATGTTTTTTGATTCTGTAGTTGTTAAGCGCCAAATATTGTCTTCATGGATAAAAGGATTCTGGATAAATTCACTTATGGAAGCCATTTCAAAAAGCGTGAGTGGCTGGAAAGAGTTTTTGAGACTCCAATAGTGAAGTACCTTAATAAACACCAACGAACATAAGAATTTTGAGCTACTCCTGACTACTGATAATAAAGAGAAATAATAAACACAATCAGATTATGCTAGTATAGATGTGGTTGTAAATTAGAAAACTTAATACGTAATTATATGTATTATAGTATTTTCATATATATATATAAGCCCATCATTATATTGTAGCTTTTTATTTTATTTACGGCATCTAATTCATCTTGTAATTGAAAATATAATAATATGACTTGAGATATATTAGGAGTTATATTTAATTTTGTGATTGTGGATTTCAACAGTAGCGACGCCGCTTGTTGAGTGCGTTAAAGGGAGGGATCATTTTAAGTAGAAATAATAAAATAAAATAAATTATAATTGATAATATTAAGTAGTCAGTCATCTATCTACCTTTATATAAAAAAACCGTGTACACGAAGCTAATCTACGCTGATTCCAAAAACAACTCAACCGATTTCAGTTAATGTTTAAATGTGTTTTGCTTGATCCATATTAGGAGATAACATGGTTCTTATCCGAATAAGAGTTTTTACTCCCAGACTCAATATGAGGTCCTGAGATCGAGTTACTGACTACTGAGTGGAAGGTTTAGAACTTAAAACACGTCTGCGTGTCTGTATGTTCGGGATATACTCAAAAACTACTGAACGGATCTTCATGCGGTTTTCGCCAATAGACAGAATGGTACATGAGAAAGGTCTAGCTGTATAATTTGTTGTCACTAATGCTATAAATTTGGTGTAGACGAAGTTGCACTGTATTTTATTTAATTTAAACGCAGTGACTGAGATAACTAACTTGAAAGAAGGTTTTGTTATTTGTTTCTCTATGCATGTTAACCAGTTACTTACAGTGTTATATTTCCCAGAGTTATAATTGCATGCCTCGTTCCAAGCTTGCTAGCTACCAACCTCAAGTTGAAAATCTGCCACCAAATACGTATAAGTGTGTTCCGACAGTTGCACTTGAGAGCCAGTCCCTCCACTAGATTTATCGTGGCCACCATCTTGGGTCACATCGTCACTTAACATCAGGTGAGATTGTGGTCATAACGCTAAACCTATAAAGTATTAAAAAACTCTCTTGCAGGTTGGCTTGATAAGAACTATATTCGATGAAGTGTCATCAGACAAGAAACGTCCATGTAATTTTACCGTCCTATTATAGAAAATTAAAATAGCTCAATTCTTTGCGGAATGTCGACAATTGTTCTAGAATTGAAGTAGAAGCCCTTCAACGCAGAAACCAAGTTAGCTGTGACGAACCCACCATCGACAGTCATTACCAGCCTGTATCGTTTCACCGCTAAAGATAGGGCTTTCCTTTATCGCGCATTCGCTTCCGACCCTACA
This sequence comes from Actias luna, assembly GCA_039707435.1. Lineage (NCBI taxonomy): Eukaryota > Metazoa > Arthropoda > Insecta > Lepidoptera > Saturniidae > Actias > Actias luna. Next base: position 4,893,998 of record JAZHAC010000002.1, on the reverse strand, counting down.
GATTTACGCATAACACGTGCGGTTGTTACTAACCGTCCGATGGGAAATATATTTATCTCTTTCACTCTATCTCTCTTCATATAAAGTTTGGAATACAAATCATTTGTTTTATGAAAATCTTTGTAGAATCTATATTCATATTATAAAGCAGAAATGTTTGTTTGTTGAATGCACAAATCGTCCAGTCGGATTTCAAAAATTATATTTGTATTTGATAAAGCAATTATTAAGGAAAGTTTTGGGCTGTATTGAAAAATTTACAAAAATATTAAATTACTTTCAGTTCCACGCGAACGAAGTCGCTGGCACAGTTAGTTAAATAATAAAACCCTCAGTCAAAGCTATACTTTTTTAAAAATTGTATTGGATGTGTATATTGTTTTCTATTCTATTTTTTTGTATACTTTACTGGTATAGAGTTATGTTTACAATCTCACCTGATGTTAAGTGACGATATGGTCCAAGATGGAGGACACGCTAGGCATAACGGACAGCCTACTTTTTTCTCTCTGTCTTATCATTCGTGCCTTGTTCTGAAACTATGGCATAGATTTTTATAAAATTGGACAAGGACGACATACAGTATACAGTTTATCGCATAAAACGACAGTTTTACTTGGTGATATGGGATAAAACGTGGTAAATTAGTAGTATTTAAACTTCATAAAGAATTTGAATGTAATTTACAGTGTTCAATAGCTGACAACTTAAATTATATAATTAATAATTGAATATTAAATTGTATATATAAAAATGTTTGTATACATGAAGTAGCTAAAATTCAACGCGGTCCGGCTGTCACAATGATAACCAATATATATAAATATGTGGAAAAGATTATATGCTAGTGCTAAAAGCGATAGTTTATGTTGTTTTTGAGTTATTACCTTCTATTGTTTTTGTATAAATATATTATTGTTTATACAGTTTATGTTGTTTGAGTTATAACAGACAACGGCTGCCGGGCAGCCAGTCATAGAATCGATCCCACGTCTATTTGGAATGTCCGTGCGCTAGTTGACACGTCTGTCATGCGATTGTTGTGACTTTAAACTGTTTAATTCATTTATAAGGTAGTTGTATCCACGGCGTCACTTGCACGAACATGAACTTCGGAATGTTATTAACTGAAAAAATATTTAAAATACATGATTTATTTCAACACAATAATATTGTTTTACTGTGCCAATATTACTGTAAATTGTATTACAGTTTCTTTTTTATTTGAATTAACAACATTTAATTTAGCTAAACATTTACCTGAGCAGAGAATTTAACTATGATTTAAAAGAAAAAATTATGTTTATCGGTTCAATTATTCTCGAGCTATAAGAATACTAACGGACAGCCAGACAGACGTTGTTTTTTATAATACTTAAAGATAATTTATGAGTAAGTATGAATTCGGTGCTTGCCTTAGGCGCCATTTCAGGTTGGTACGCCACTGTTAGGTACAACAGACAAACAAAATCATGTTCAAATAATTTATAAAAAGTGATTATTTTGTAATTAGACTGTTGAATTATCGCGTCTCTTTTCGGTGTCAAAGATGGAAAAAAATTAATCCTAATAAAATACATGCGAGCAACAAACTAAACTACCATTAAAAAAATTTAGACGTAAATAATAATAGTGCATGTTATCTAACTGCATATCTTATTATTAGCATAGGGCGTTCAGCTCAGTATATGATGAGGTGCCCGAAATACTCAGCGCTGATTTTCAGCTGAAACCCAGGTCTAGTTGCTGTGCGTCAAAAACTTAATACATTAACACTAAAAACATTAAGACTAAGCAGTAACAACAACAAAAACAAATACAGGTAAAACACCTGTGTTGGTACCTTCTGTCAACCTGGCTTATGTTTTGGCCTGATGAGTCTAGCCCTAATCTATATGTTGTATCCAAATAGTTACTACCAAATGAGCTGTTGCAACTGAAGATGCGACATAGTTCAAGTAATACACACAACATGTCATTGAAATCAATTAATCGGTTTTCAAGATTAGCGTTGACGATGTTACAGCACATTTTGATATTTAATGATAAATTTAATATTATAAGTACTATCGTATTACCGATATTGTATGATATTTGGATGAAAAAAAATAGGGTAAGATTGCGCCGCGCGAATCGAAATAATTTAGCTTCATGCACGGTGTCCACGCCGTCGCCTATAGGGTTGTCACATGTATTGTTATACCTAAATTATTAAATTCTCAATGACGTAAGTACCAAATACTGAACACCCTATTTCTATCAAAATAATAAATATAATGTTTAATTATTAAGCTAGAAAACACTTTAAACTTAGCAAGTGTTTAGTCTGATAGCTTATCACGTATCTTCATCGAATCAATGCAAAACACCACATCAAATAACTTAACGTTAAATATACGTTCTGAAAAAACCTTTATCTAAAAAGATAAATAGAATATCTGTACGGTTGGCGTAATGGTTGAAACAGTTCCTTCGCGTTAACTATCGCATCAAAGAGCTGTAGGAGAAACACAATTGTTTGCCTGATCCACAAATAATTGTTATGGGTTTGTTTGTTACTCTGTGTCCCTAAATTCTTCTTATGTCCTTCACACTTGACATTGAAGAAATTGCTTAATTAGATTGATTAAAAAAACATGCATAGATCATGGCTGAATGCTAAACTGCATGCACCCGATGTCAACATTATGCGTACTGTTCTATTAGAAAAAGTTTGAAAGTTGTACCTAGTATCTGGCAACATGAGAGTTTATAGTGTCGTCGTGGTGCGTTTTAGTGGATAGTGTCGGATACTTATCACCCGACCAGTCTTACCACATGCCCGTCTCAACTTGGCCTGAGCTCAAGTAATGCGTTACGATAAGGAAGTCCGTAATGAATAGAATTTTGAATACCATGTTAATTAAAAAAAAAAACATAATGTTCTGGGCACGCCCAATATTTGTCCACTAATCAAGCAAGCTAGTAGAAATTTGTACACAATTGCCTAAGATTGGCAAGCAAATGGTGACAAGCACGACACGGTAGCTATCTTTGTTTAGTCAAGTTACAGGAACAGCCAGTGTATATCCAACAGCTGAGTAACTCATAGTGACAAATCAATAAATTTCTAGTTTCACGGTGGCTGTTATTATATTTGGATGGTAATATCTCTTTGGTGTGTAACTGTAAAAAATCAACCCATAACTCTTAGAATAGGATCTCATATACCCATTATTTTAAGCCAACAGTGAAACTGTCTGACTGTCTCCCAGCTTGTGCATTCCCTTCTTCCTATAAAACCTAGGTCATTCAAGCCAAACGTAAATGAGCATTTACGCTACCCGGCATGACTTGGCACTAGTGACTAGATTGTTGTTCGATCGATGGTAACCACTGTTTTTAGATTGTTCTGTACTTAACATCAGGTATAGTGTCTTCATTCTGCCGAACCTCTACATAAAAACTATGATGTCAAAGTTTAAGATCCTTCTGATAGTAAACAGTTACCACAACTTGTGGACGTTTTTGTAAAGTCATATGAAATTTACCGACTCTTTATTATAGTAAAATTATTTTCTTTTCACTAACTAGGGCCCGGCACAAAACTTTCACTTCCTACATGTTGTGAACGGATATTCGATTTAATATTTTACGATCGGTTACATGCTTGATGGGGACATGCGTTTAATGTTATTCCCAATTACTTGCCACGTCAACTTTAAGCTTAGGTTCGATTTTCCGGAAAGGAGCCCTCGAGTTTGCCGCACCCGTGATACAGTGGCAACAGCAGTGGCAACAATACTAAGTCACTAGTATTACAACACCACACAGTGGGAGCCAACGTTCCATAAGAAACCTTTTTCTAAGTGGTTATTCTTAGATAACATTATCTAATGATCAAACTACCGAAAGTTCTGAGAGAAACTGATTTATAAAATAAAGCTAGGTTATAAAATATGTTTAAAGAATCATGAATGTTATTATGTTTAAGTAACCTACGTTATTTTGTATCTAAATCTTTAAATTGAAATGCATATACGTATGAATTTTTGGCATCTTCTAATTTATGTTGAGCGACGGTAGTCCTCTTGTTTGGTTTTATGGACACATCACTCAGTACGGAGGTATCAAAGAGGCGGCCGCTTAATCCGATAAACCAAGATACCAATCATACACAGATTTTAGAATTTTGTTACCAAATTCGAACACGAAATCGATAAAACAACGCGAAAGATATTTTCTCTAAATAGACGTTCCTTTGATTGGGACAAATTGACGAGGTTTTTAATAACGTCCTCAATAAATGGTTCTTTTGTAAGATTCCCAATCGGCCTCATTTTTTTAAGTCAAGAAACGATTGAAAGCGATATATTAAGCTTCTCTAGAGACTTCTTCTATCCACAATATAAAAATAAAATAAAGAAAAGAAATCATACTGCATAATACTACACAGAGTAGATATATTATGGTGGTAAGGCTTTTTCTCATGCCCGTCTGGCTAGCTACCACACTCAAGTTGAAAATCTACTGCCAAATACTTATAGGTGTAGTCCGGCAGTTGCACTTGAGTCAGTCCTTCATGTAGGTTTAGCGTGTCCACTATCTTGAGCCACATCGTTACTTAATATCAGGTTAGATTGTGGACATAGCGCTAAACCTTAACTATAAAAAAGGATGTCAAGCTCAGCATATGCCAAAGTATCTAAGGAAGCACTCAGCGCTCATTTTCCGCTGGAACCCGGTGCAAGTCACGGCACGTAAGAAATGAAATATCAATATATTACTGTCAAATATATAAACCGGATTTTTTTTTTCGTTGTTCGCGCTAATGTTAGAAAGTACCAATCGGATTTCAAAAGTTATTTTTGTATTAGATAGAGAAGTCATTGAGAAAGTCTTTAGGCTATTAAACATCACGCTATCACCAATAGGAGCAAAGCTGTATTGAAAAAAGTTAGAAAAACGGCAAAAAATATTTAAAGGTCGACGTGAACGAAGTCGCGGATAGAACTAGTATAATGTGTGTATATATACACAAATAAGGAATAGATGTTCTTCAAAAAATTGTAAAGATATAACAATTTTCAATTAATTAACTACAGATTTGGCGTGGCAGCCTTACGAATCGTCAGTCAACTACAGCCTAATAAAATTTCAGCCCTAAATGGGAACAGGGTTCGATATTGCAATCTATAATTGATACCGAACTAGGTTACAACAATAATAATTTTACATTTATTTATCATCACATTAAGTTCTGAGGGCTCAGTGAAACGGTGAGTTGGGTTTCATATAAATGGCACTAGTTCGATCCTTCGCCTTTCCTATAGACTGCTGTTATAAGCACGGATGCTTAGTGTGTACGTATGGTAAAGCTTTCTTTGCCTTTAGAATTACCAGAAAATAAAAAAGAAATGTGGTAATATATTTTATTTTTATACGATTAAGTTTAAAAACAGTGGGAAGGACTGGACCCAAATCGAACGAAGTTTTTTTTTTAAATAGTTTAAAGGTTAATCCTTATGCCTACCATCTCACCTGATGTTAAGAAACGTTGTGACCCAATATGGCGGACACGCTAAGCTTAGTAGAGAGAGTAGCTCTGCACCTACCTACCTATATGTACCACCTATAGGTTTTTGCCGGCAGATTTTCAACATGAGGGCGGTAGCTAGCCAGACGGCCATTAGAAACAGCCCTACAATCATGCTATGTTTTTATCACGATGTTTTCTTTCACTAATAGCTCAAGCTCATGCAGGTGGATTCGAACTCACGTCCCTTGACGCGGCGTCCGTATACACTATCAACTGAGCTGTCATCGCTTGAAAATGCAACTTATTACGGTCGCTCGGGGATTTAAAAAAGCGTTCAACTGACACTGATGCAATGCGGCTAGCGCAGGTAGATACTTTATAAATTTTTATATAAAGTTAGATAAGAACCTTGCATAATTGAAATGTAATCAATGACATAGTTAACTAATATTTACCCGTGACTTTCACTCTATGAAACTAAAATTTATATTCCTACCCTTAACAAGCTACCAAATTTTACGAGATCATTCTCTTTGCTATTCTGAGGATTGCCTGACAATTTAATCAAAATCGATCCATCGTTACTTAACATCAAGTGACACAGTGGGTACAACGCTAAACCTTAACATTAAAAAAAAACTGTAAATTCTTATAGCGTATTAATTTCAACATGTACACAATTTCATAGAAGTAAGTCACGCCATTTTTAAGTTAAATCCAGATGAACAACAAACATATTAAAACACTTTTATCCTATATGAAAACTCAAAATAGCCCATTAAAATTGTGCCAGCGACTGTCGCCGTTGTCTATGGACTGTATGATACTTATCACTACAATTCACAAGTGCAGTGAAGGTATTTTACAGAGCTACCTACTATATAAAAAAGCACCGACGCAATTTTAACATCGTTTGCAATTAGTCATTTGATATTATTATTTATTTATGTACATTGTGCAGTAGACACAGGTGTTAATAGTTAGTAGTATCATAGGTAAGTTCGTGGCAATAGCGCAACTAGGGAATGCTACATTTTTGAAACTACTCAGCAACTCGTTATAATTCATTTTACGGCCCCAATATCCCCAAAAAAATGGCATGAGTATAACTGCTTTTTGAATATATTTTTAACCAAACAATTACTTATTGTTAAATATATGATCTTACTAGGTTTTACGCGCGGCTTCACTCGCGTTAATATTGATTTTGTAAAACAAATCGGATGACGCAATAAAAAGTTCCATACAAAGTTTATCCCTTTCTTTACCCCACTTCCAATAAATTTTGTCGCGGGGAAATTTAGCTTACCAAAATTCATCAGAATCGATTCAGCGGTTTAGGCGTGAAAGCGTAACAAACAAACTCACTTTCGCATTTATAATATTAGTAGGATTATTGCTCAGAAGTGTCAAAAATAAAAATTGAATATCACCATAATAGTATAAAAAATATAGATACGTTTCCTTCTTAATATTTGATCAAAACAAGGGACAGGATAATGCATGATGAACAGTAAAGTAAGACAGTACGCTTTTATACCCGCCGCGAAAAAAAAACATGTATACATTATTAAGCATCTGCTAAAGTATGAATGTTTCCTTTTGGAAAAAGCATTTGATTTTATAAAAAAAAACATCAATTAAAGTAGTAATAATTAAAAAATAAATGTGATCCAATTTCCTTTAAAAATGTTGTTTGTATAGTTAGTACAATGTCGATTCACACGTTTTCTGTTGTTTTTGGGTGCCTACTAAATGTATTAGTCCTTACACAACATACTTTCTTGCTCGCCGATGCGATTCTGAGGTTACTGTGTAGTGACACAAAATATTATCATTTATCGTCATAACTAAAATCAATTACGAAAATATAACTTTTTTGGTTCGCTATTAATTTATTATGTCTATCTGGGGCAGGGACCTACTTTAGTTTTGAAATTTTGCCACTCATTGCATAAACTTCTACTCATATGGATTACGCATATTGATATTTGAAATACTTGAGAATTAAAAATTATAATTAAATTTTTATACCAACCAATGGCTTACAATGTTTATATTAAACGATATATGTTATGTGAAACTGAATTTAATATCATGTATCATTACTATACAAGTATGTACTACGTTAGGTTATAACGGAAATTCGACAGAGGCGGTCATAGGCAAGCGGTGATGTTAATTTCCAATATTAACATAATTATGAGAATGCAGACCATACACGTGTTCGGGCATGTAAGGATTTTATTGATTTCTAATTGACGATTCTTAAGATTTCATTACGTTTTAATGGCGCGGCATGAAGAAAATGAAAATTTATTAACTGATTCGAAACATTTTTGCACTTATATGGTTTTAACTGGATACATAATATATTTACACGTATCAACACGAAAAAGAAATAAAATAGATATAGGATAAATAATAGGTGCTGTTGTCCGTCTATTGTGCGTCCGTATTTCAATATAACAACATTTTTATATAAGTCAATAGTAACACGATAATTCTAAGTAACGACAGAATGGCGCTATATGTATTGTATAAAAATCTGTACATTAACACGAACGCGTTTAACATTAAAAAGTTATGCATAATACAAGATACATGTAAATAATTAGGAGTTACAACTTTGTACATTATTATGCGCAATGTGCTTGTAAAGAGTCTATAGCGAATGAATAAATTATAACTGTAAAGGATAGAATTGGAGCTGGACAGGTAGCGCCATCTGTGTCTCATAATTAAAAATTGTTTGGGTTACTATTAAAGCTATATTTGCTAGCCTCGTAGTACTCATAATTAAAAATAGATGTCGTACTTACTAAATAAAAGACAAATGGTGTTTAACCCATACCGTAGAATACCTGCCACCGTTTCACGATTTGAAAATAGTAATTAATTTGTACAAATTATTCGGAAGGGTTTACAATAGTTACATGGATTTCAGGAAAAGCATTTTAGAGGTAATAATTAGCGCCAGTAAAGCATTTTAGCAAGTGTTAGCTATTCAAGTTAACACTCTAGTGAAGGTTTGTCGAATATAAATAAAATATTTGACTCCTTATTGCCTGGTAAACTACGGTAGATGCTTATCTACTAACCTTTCGATATTGTATGAAATCTATGTATATAAATAGGATGAACGGAAACGGTAAAGATTGTATGGGAAAGGAAACAGTCTGCGCCTATTGACATAAAAATTTAGTTCATAAACTATCTAACAAAAATAAATAAACACCTATATATATAAGCTTGGGCTACTGCCGGAAAACGAACAAAGATTTGCGATCCTAACTAACCAACAGGTCCTAACTTACTAAGTTTAGTGGTACTAACAATGACATCGGGCAAGCTGCGTAAGGGCCGCGGTGTTAGTCCCTTACAGAACCATGTACTTAATATGCACGAATAGTAAGCGATGTGATGATATACTCTTAGTAATAATGTATCACGCGAGCAGAGTCACTTGAGGGCTCCTATCCAGAGGATCGATGCTAGTTTCGATATGGTATAGATTTCTACTTTTAATGATCGGGCAATAGCGTTGTTGCTATCTCAGTTTATAAGTAATCGGTTTATAGTAAATACCGCTGTGGCACTACACGGCACGGACTCAAGTAATTGGCGGACTGTAGGAAGCGGCAAAGCGGGAATTTAGAGCATATCCGGGATGGAAAACGGTCAGTTCATATCAGATCAAAATTAGCAACTTCATAGTATCAACGAACGTCAATAGAAAACTTCTAGTAGTATTGTCCGTACATACTTGTACACCGACATTCATTTACAGTGCATCAAAGAAAGCCTTCGTATCTAAATCAGCAATAGTACGTAATAATAGTTAGTCAGTTGAAGGTGGCTCACAATGTTTATTATTATTTTTTAAACTAATTGCCTCGGCGAACATTATTCTCCCCTTTTAAGCATTTGATAATCGACCTTAGCGCTACTTATCGGGTTTAGGAACAGCATTTACACTGTTTCCGTGAAAAACTACATATGTGACAATAGTATAGAGGATCAGTTAAACACTTTTGGAGTTTAGTGACGTCATATACTATGTAAACTTTCGTTTTTATGTTTCAGGTATTTAAAAGTCTTCTTCTTTATCGTATTGGAATAAAATGTATAAAGAAAATACGCTTCAGCCGTGATCTAATGATTGGCTAGTCAGTGAAGTTAAAGGAGAGACTGACAGCCCAGGGTGCGCAAGGCGAACTTGGACGTCGTCGCTTGCGGAGGCTCTTTTCATGCACTCCAATCAATAGACTAAATTGTATCGAATGGTGACAGAAGAAGAAGGAAATTAACTATAGTAGTCCTTACTCAAAGTACTATTGCCTGTTGTTCAGACCCCAGAGGATTTGTGGGCCTTTGTGGTGTCTATAGTGGGTGGCTACAGCTAAGTTAAGGCTACGGTGGTGCTTATAATCAAACAGTCCGTTTATATCCCATCTAAATAGTATTTGTGACCCATTATTCTTCTTTAGCAATTAAAGTAAACCGCATCCTGAAAACCCGGGTTTGCAAGATGATCTTGGCAACATTCAAAACGATATCTCGATCTTTATGAGTAGCCATTTCTTATTTACTTTAGCTTCGATTGATTTGTTTGAGGTTGTGTATAGATTAGCTTCAGTTTGCAGTTTATGTTCATTTGTTTATGTTATATATTTTGAAATTAGCTAGAAGTCTTACCGATTGTCCTTTCTTATTATTCAAAATTTTATTTTGCATTGACAGCTTAATGCTAAGATAAAGGCCGCCACTACAGATCCCGTTTGCAAGCACCAACTACAGGAAAAATGGTTTTATTGTTCGCAGTTTTATAACTTATAATGCACTGCCTTTAGATTTGGACATATACATATTCTGTACCAGTTAACATACGGTAAAACGTATTTTAACACAGCGCTATCTAACCAATTATAAATAGCAACATTTATCTCACTATTTTATACCTATAAGCATATATATAATTGCGTATTTGTGTTGTTAATCATTTACGCTTATAATTAGCAATATTGTTCTCGTTTTTATAATTTATTTTATTCAAAAGTTTGTATTAGCCTGTAAACCTTCCTAAAAAAAAAAAAAAAAGAACTACGTAATTAGAGATGGTGATATTTTTGGAAAACTTACAGAATTATAATCAATTAAATAATAGCTTTTGTATAAATTAATATCAATCAGCTTTGTATTTATTTACAGAATTTCAAAGTGTAAGCACAGCACAGAACAAAAACAATGCCGAACACTAACTAAACAGGTAGATTTTAAAAGAATTAGCGGCTTGCAAATATGGGTTAGTTTTTCAACTACCGAGTACACACTTTGCTAATCCCGAGATTAAAACACAGTCTGCTGTCCGAAACAGAATATAAATAGAGTCTGTGCTGTGTGGGTATATATTTTTTTTGGGTTGTTCGATTTTATTCTTAGTTATGTTTGTGACCTGTCTTCCAGTGTGTAGGTATGCTGTGGAAGACTTCAAAGGCCATTGTAACTAGCGTTGCACCCTACTTGTGACCTAAAAATACTTGATGTACTGGTATATTCGTCACTGTCTGTACTTTAAAAAAATGTGTTTATCACTGTTCTGTATGCCAGTTATGATCCAAGTGGGAACAGATATCTGTCATCAGTTTAAATGTAACAAAACTACCTGATACATTCAACTAAAAGGTGGTGCAATGAAGTTTTCACAATTAATCGCACGTATTACTAAAATGTATTTTTATTGATTCTATATTGTGAATTAAATACTTATGTCAAGTGTCGAGTAAATATATATGGTTATTTTAAAACACCGTAATAATCGAGATAGTAAGAAAAATAAAAGAGGTAAAATAAAAAAGTGAACGTCCGTAACAGACGTCAATAACAACACCAATATATATATTTTTAGATTTCTATTTATTGATTCAATTTGAACTTCGAACTCACAATAAAATGCAGCAAGGTTTAAAACACAATAAAATTATCAAACTATTACACATACTTATCGAATACAATATAGTGAGAGAAAGTGAGTGAATGAAAGTGGAATCATAAAAAATCAGATAAAATCACTATACATCGATTATCGAGGACAAAATATATAATAGTTCACGTTTCCAGAAATACGGTTGCATTTTGAGCAAAGGGTTTATGTTACAAGAGAAATGATAACAAATAGTCGACAAGTTTTTATTATTAAAAATACACAGCGGTACACGACGCGGAATAAACTTACGTTATATGCAAGTGACTTATATAAATGTCGTATGATAAGCCATACGGGTTGGCGAGTCATCACTCCTTTGATATCTGGAGTAGTTCCTCAATAGCAGTAATGCAGAGAAGAAGGGTAGACAGACACAGCGGCGCCGTGACATTCTGATATGACTTCATTTGTAAAACGTCACACACCCGCAAACAAATAAGAAACGGTGTATATAAATTAGCTTATATAACGAATAAGCTTAAATATAATATAATACTGAGGCAGAATTACATCTTATCTACGACGTAATATAACTTGTGTTTAGTGGGAGTAGACAGGAGCACAAGCCCTTAATTTATACGGACGAATGCGATATATAATTATTATATTTGCTTTATATCTATGTATCTGACGCTAAAACATCTATATAATGTATTACTTTTTGTACATCTACTTACATAATAACCGTACATACACTTATTAAGCTTTACTCTTCGCGATCGACGAGTACCCAACGTGCGTTACAACTACACAATCGCAAAACGGAGAACAAAACAACCGAATCAAAAATTAATATGCCCCTTCATGACTAGATTAGACAATATCAGCACTTTATGATTATTGGTAATGTCAAGAATCATAAGTGTTTTACATAAGAATCTAAAAGAAACCCACGTTGAGTACCCGGATGACTTGTTGGAATTATGAGTATTATTTCGCGGGCGAACGGACTGTCGATGAAGGAAAAATATGTTATGGTAAAGAAGCCATGAAACTCTGGCCGATATATGATAAATAACATTCTAAGAAAGACATAGGGAAGTAGAGAGATGTATATGGAAAAACCAATGTAATGGTTCGCCCGCGCCGTCCATCCCAACGCTAAGTACACATAATATATTATTAAAATATACTTTCGCATTTTATTACATAAATTCACGTTATAATCTACCTACATTAGAAAAAGGAAATGAAAGCGGGCGTCAATAGTATGAAATTTAGGTTCAAATTTGTACGCGGAGCCTATATACACAGCGTACCATGGACGTTTGTTCCGCACGACACCCCATTGATCATATTCGAGGAATAATAAAATATAATAAATAACTCATAATTCACAGTCTTAATAAAACCGAGATCAATGGAAAAAGTACTTATGATAGAATAAAATGCATTTCACAAAACAAATCGTAAATAAAGTTCATCGAACATCATCAACGGGGGTACGGTATCAAGAACTTAAATTTAAATATCTCCACTACTGCGACACTTATGAATTCTAGGACACTAGACAAAGAACTTAGATCTAAACACTTAGTATTATAAATAAATATTTCAGTGCGAACACAAAAGAATAACAAAAAACTTAAAACCGTATATTTTCTAAATACCTTAATAATTATCTGACTGATTGCGTCTTATCCGCAAATGTATGAGTATCCACTAATCACACAAGCTTTTTAAATGGATTTTGTAAGAAATAATTTATTTTAATTCCTCCACCTACCAGTCCTACCGAGACACAACGTATAATTTAATAGATCACACATTCATTCCATAAAGAATTGGGTTCGTATATAGATAAATAAATAGTAGATAGAAAATCACACACATAAAGAGCGTCTAGCACACAATGACTTGTAAATTGAAATACAATCATATAGTTGTCAATTGAATAGAGTCTTATATGTAAATCATCGACCAAATATATGAAATTAGCTGATTTTTTTTTATTTTGCTAAAGCTGACTTAACTGTCATTCTAATTTAAGCTGTTAAGAACCAAATTTTAATTCGTTAATAATTTTTAATAATCTTCAAACAAGTCTTTAGAATTTAAAAGAGGATTGTGTGCTGTCAGCTTCGGTAGATACTCAGTACGGCTGGTGGGACGGAGGTTTGGGAAGGTAGAGTAAGGAATTTACTCCTTCACTTCAAAATACTTGTAAGTGGGATTCTCGTAGCCATTGATTTGCATGTTGGCCACGTGTCTTTCCTCTGGTGTGGGAGCGACCACACCGGTCTGCTCAACCTGTAAATAAAGTTGTATTTATTATAAAAAGTAAATATGCATTAGTTGAATGTTGTGTTTACCATATTAATTCATGCTAAAAAGAAAATTGGAAAAGGAGTTCAAATTTGTTCTATAGCCAATATAGTAAAAGGAATGCTTTCTGTTCGTTCAAGGGAAGGCTAACTAAATTTATTAGCTACTATAAATAAATAAATAAATAAAAGTTTATTTACCAAGAACAAGTTTTACATGTTCTACAAATCGTGGCTCCCGCACTAGGGAAACCCTGTGTCGCAGGTGGCCACCACAAGAAGACGCTTGTTCAAATTAAAGTATTGGGTAACCAACATACCGCCATTAAAAGTTATAGAAGTCCCTTTTCTTTTATTTTATTTATGCTGTTGTCTATATAAGGAAGTAACGGTCAATATACCAAAAATTCATATGATTCAAATAAATAACTAAACTCAAACTACTGGACCTCGCAAAGGTGACCTAATAGATAACTATGCTAAATAATGAGAAAATCTTATCGAGGTCTTCTTCAGACGATTTTGGATAACTGGGTGAACGCAGAGTTTAAGTTTGAAGACTATGTTGAACTGAAGTTTCTCGAAGATTAACGATCGAACAGACAATGAGAAAAAATAAACAAATATTTTTCTTTACGAGATTTATCTTTCGAGAGATAACATGACTCTTTAAGTGTAGTGACATACCACACTGCTGGTATATGAAAAAATAATAGCCATGTATAAAACAGTACCTGTACGAAGCCTTGAGCTTGTGGTGCACGGTCGCGGCGGCGTGCTACTGCAAGCGCGACGCAGGCAGCGGCTGCAAGGGCGGCTCCGCCCACGCAAAGTGCTGGGTACAGAGCTCCAGCGCCGCTACCACCGCTTGGACCAGCTCCGCGCACCGTGTAGCCCTATCAAACAATAACCAATATTGAAATGCCTATTTGGATACTTTAATTCTTAACCTTTGAATCGATTTTAAATAAAACATAATTACATATTTACATAAAACATAAACACATTTTATATAAAAATAGCTCATAATGTGGGTAAGAATACAAACTAGTTCATAAAATTCAAATCGTGACTGTCAACGCAGCGGGAGGCATTTTCATGCAATCCTTTTAATTATCATTTTGTTGTTAGAAACGTAAAAAAAAAATTTTAAGGTAGGTTAGCCATATACATATACATGTTTTTAAGTGACGATGTAGCCTAAGATGGTAAAACGTTAAGCTTACAGAGAGAAATGGGAAATGTAACTGACAGAACATACTTATTGTGCTGGGCGAGAGGTTTTAACTTGAGAATAGACACCTTAGAAAATAGCCTACAACCACGCTATTGGCTACATCATAATGTTTTTCTTCGCCGAAAACTCAGGCTTATTGGAAGGATTTCAATAGACGTCAATCGATGCGAGATCCATATAATGTTAACGTAATAATTATTACGTCAATTATTTTTTAGATTTAACTAAAATAAATAACTCATATCGCAGCAAAGGTTTTACTTTACTTAATTAGTAATGATCATTTTAATATCGGTATTTCTTGCCCACTTAAGGACACAACATAACTGTTGTCTCAGTATTTCCTCCTTTTATCCACATATCATTCCTCACTCAATCTATTCATCTTCTTTGATAGTAAAAACTTCTAAATTATTATACCTTCTTGCTTAACATTAAAATATACCTAACAGTTTGCTAAATTATTTTAATAAATGCTACTTTCCAAACCATGCATTTTTCTACGTACTTTACTTATTTATGGGTAAAATAGAATGGAATAACAATATTTTGAAACGGTAACACATACTGCCTGAGGGTGTTGTAGCTCGTGTTTAAGAGAGTGGGCGGGCGGTGGTGGAGCACGTTCCTCAGCGTGTTCAAGAGCTGCTCGTAATCCTTCGCCTTCGCTCTGTAAATTCAATATAACTATGTATGACATAAATGACATCACTAGCAATTAAAATACTGAAAAGATTATATATAACGCAATAAGAAACAAATGTCGATAAAATATGTGAATTGAAATATTTTAACCTTCCATTACAGTTTTCTAGCATGAGAGGTTGGAATCTATGAAGGTAACTTTAAACTTTACCATATTGTTATGAGCTGCTGACCCACAACACAGAACTTAAATAAGTGGATCACAAGAACTTAATAATGCTCATTTTCTTATATAGACTAAGTAAGAGCAACGTTGGATGGAGCATGTTCTTCACATGTTGTATTACAAAAAAACCATTAAAAATACGTAAAGTAAAGTAAAGTATACAACTGACAAGATCTCATTAATTCTAGAAATAAAGTCCATATTATATGCAGTGGCATTATCGCTGCTTAGCGACATACCTCAATAGTGGATCGTCGGCTTGTGGTCTCGCCTATCTCTGCGGTCTCAGTCTCTATGTCAATAGCTTCAGTAGAGATATTAGTCGTAATGACCTCCTGTAATAATGTTAAACAAGATTTATAATCATTTAAACTTGTGACGATGCGCTTCGATGTACCCAAGGTTTTGCTTGGAGCGAATCGCCACAAACTCATTGACAAAAATATCTGTCTATACGCTTTGTTTTTAGACATATGCTCTAGTTCTGCTTCCGATATTATATGTAAGGATGAATCACTCGTTAACTCACTTTATGATCAACTTGAGATTTCTTTCCTCCATCTTTTAAACCAATGTCCTACATATCCTGTTTTGTCATCCAAAGGTGTTCAACAATTTCTCAGAGAATTAATGAGAATTCCTTATAGAATTTACATAGTGTTTGTATACATATTTCATCGTAAACAATATTTAGTTTAGTTTATTACGTTGTATAGTTAGAGTCTTTTCGATCACGCGACTTGTTTAAAGATAATTTGTATAAAACCGCGATTACCTTCCAAACCGTACAGCTTTAACAATCAAAAATGTATTTTTATATTATCTTTGATGGCGTGTAATGAATTATAGTAGAACCTCGTTAAGTCAAACCTCGATAAGTTGTAACCTCTAAATCTCGAAAAAATGTTTTTTTCCCTTCCTTTCTAACACCAAAACCTATCTAACCTAATCTATCTCTACAAGTAGAAAACTCTATAGCTTGAATTTTTTGGCGTCCCCCTTGATGTTCGACTTATAGAAGTTCTACTGTATATATGGTTTTCATAAAGATTTCCATCAACACCAATAACATAGCTGTAAGAGCAACCTAATACCCGTTAGATTATTTGGAAATGTAACATCTATTACGAAAATAATGTAAAATACTATTCGGAGTTCGATTACGACAATGCGCGAAATATTCGTCCCGGTTTGTTAGTATATAAAATTAAATCAATAATCTTGGAAACCATTGAAATAAGTATCGTTTTTATCATCTGTAGCCATTGGCTGACCATTAGTAACTTACGGTAGTAGTAATTTCCTGGGTAAATGCAGATCGTGTTGTGATGTCATGGACGGAGATAGGTGCGACGGATGGTGACGTGGAAGCCGATGGTGGTAAGGAAGGTGCGAGAGTTGGTGCTGGTGCTGCGGTGGTGGTCTCGTTCTCACTGGCCTCACTAGCTTCATCATCGGCCTCTTCGCTTTCCTTCACACCATTTGACGTCTGTACATGAATAATTTTACGTTTATTAAAATTAATGTACACAATGGCTGTATTGTTTATATGTCTTGACAAAATATTATTGTAATTGTGGTTGACTATATAGTTTGGCTATACATAAAAAAATCTGTAAACTTAATTAACTAAAACAAAAACAAATTGCGAAATAGTTCTAAAAAACTTAACCCTTCTTTGCATAATGGTGGAAATTTCCAGCATAATATTGAATGCCCAAAAATTATATAAAATAACAAATTCACGTTAAGTTGATGTGTCTGGATACCTTTTTAATGTTCATTGCATAAATAAACATAGCTATGAAAAATAAGCAAGTGTCACTATCAGTAAAACGAGCTTAAAATTGTCATTCCGCTTTTGTTATAATTGCAATAAACATATCATTTTAAAGAAAAAATCATGCAAAGAAGGGTTAAATATATGTGCAATGTAGTAACACAATATCTGGCAGCAAAACAAGAACTGAAATTATAAGAAGTATATTCAAATGGTTTGGTCAACTGGACTACTCAAATATTTTGCCTTTCAAAA
Source organism: Actias luna (assembly GCA_039707435.1). Lineage (NCBI taxonomy): Eukaryota > Metazoa > Arthropoda > Insecta > Lepidoptera > Saturniidae > Actias > Actias luna. The sequence continues at coordinate 4,876,087 of JAZHAC010000002.1, read as the reverse complement.
CTTGGTATTCATAACTACGCAGTACGCAAGGTTAAAAAAAATTAAAAGAAACTTTTTTAACAATGTTAAGTAGACTTTATTAATTACTAGATGTGCCTGTAAATTCGTTTTCGTGAAACGAAAATTTTATTTACGTATTTTTGCCTGTTTTTGTAACTATTTTCGATACAGCTTTACTCCTTGGAGGTAGCGTGATATGAAATAGCCTAAAGGTCATCCTTAGTGATTGATCTAACAAATACAAAAATATCTTTTGAAAGCCAACTGGTATGGTTTATATGGCATTCAAACAAACTTTTACGCTTCATAATATTAATATATGTATATGCATTTAATAATAAAATGCATTGAAATAATTTTGGCAATCGATGCCTTTTGGTATTAGAAACTAATATCTTCTTTAAATCCAGAGTTAGCCACTTAATTACTGACACGTTAATTTTAGTTAGATTGTAACTAACCTTCTCTCGTTCGTTTTGGATGTCCTGTCGCTGTCGTGCGCGCTGGTCTCTCTTGGCGTTGATTTGGTCACGAGCTGCCTGTTCACGCTGTACTTCGGCTTCGATTCGGTCAAGCAGTAGTTCCTCCGCCTCAGGAGTCATCGCCATCAGAGATACTGCCATATCGTCTTTCGACTGCATAGACTGTATCGTCGAGTATAAAAAATAATAGTAAATAGTGACGTCATACTTGTTTTCCATTATTTGAATTGTATGAATATATTGACTTTGACAGATTCGCATAACTAAACTAGCTGTGTAATAATTTACAGCCTGACTATATTGCGACAACAGTTAAGTTCTGCAAAACCTTCTCGTTGCGTACGTTGGTTCTATGGAGTTGGCTAGTCAGAATAGTTCCCCCCAAAACTATGATATGGGTCTCTTCCAAAAGGATTGTAATACGGTCACCAAGATTAGCAACATGGCTGTAATACGCCTGGTGTTCCAGCTGTCTATAGATGCCGATAACCATTTACCATCAGATGGGCCAACTGACTGTTTGATACCCATAAGCATCCAAAAATCTTTTTTACAAGTGGGTAATGTATGGACTTATATGTGTATAATTGGCATAGTTTTAGTAAGTATATAGTAATAAATGCTATGTAACACATCACTCAATTCCATAGATTTTTTTGTACTGACTTGAACGTAATCTTCAATGGCAGTTCCGATGCTTGCGTAGAGATGTGGGCGACGACGGAGAGAGCTAAGGGCACGTTGCAGAGCTCGGTCAGCATCCTGTTCAACGTGTTATATTTCTTTATATGAACACATATTCATCAAAAGCTTGATGGAGTGGAAATAGTTTTCATTCAAGAACCTATCGGTATAGATCAGAAATATTAAACACAGTGGAAGTTTTTAACTGCCGAGTAGTATCTGTAGGAACTGTGTATTGTAATATACTTTCGTGCTTTTAAGCAACGAACTCAGCTTCAGAAGTCATGTAGATTATTAGATATGTAGAGTGGCATAACCATAACACCTGAAGTCCATTGCAAATTCATTAGATAAAATCGTTTAATCAAATTCCTTTCTCCAACCTTACCGTTCCGCAAAAATAAAATCGACAAATTTTCAATAAACAGAATAACTAATAATAAAGTAAACTACATACTTTAAAAACTTAAATATTTATTCGATTATATAGATGTTTTGTTAAAAATATTTTGATCTTGTGGTCTCTCGGCCTCGTCTGGTACGGGGCCCGTGGCATTTTGCCTGCTCACCCTTAGTAATACCAATGGGTATGTACCTGGAGTCGGTCAGCGGCACTAGCACGTTCAGCGGCGGCAGCTTCACGTCCAGCAGCTGCAGCACGACGCCACGCAGTCAGAGCTCCGGATCGTTCAGCAGCCAAAGCGCGGACCAAACGCTGCAGACACTTTTGCACACGGTGGGCCTACACCAAAGGAATTTATCATCAAACTGAAGAAGCAAAATTTATATCAACCTACTTTGTACCTGCACAATACGGAACAGATATAAAAAGATAACAACTTTTATAGAATTAAATGCATAAAGACTTTATTATTTTATCGTATAGATCCTTAGAAAATAAAGCTTAAAAATATAGATTTCAAGCACTATCACATTATATTAATACTTTAATATCCCACACTACAAATGAAAATCAAATTTTCTTTAAAACATTTTACTCTTTTTTAATAGCACGGCAGAATAACGTCACTAGACGTGATGGTAAGCAGAATTTAATCCAAAAAGACAATAATCCGTCTACGATAAACCCTGTTATGCCGGCTTGCACGCTTATCAGTACCTAGATAAGGACTGGGTGATCCATAAGAGACGTGCATGATGTACGAAACCTACTTCCTCGCTTAGCTTTTTAAAATACATCAGTTGGTCCTCACGATGTGTCACGCGTTAACGTGTCACTATAGTGGGTGTCGCACCCACTGCCTTGATCTTGCCTTGAACACTTTGACGTTTGATAGATTTTTAATACTTCCAACTCACATTGGGAGGGGAATCCTTCAGAGAGCGAGTGTAGCAAGATAGAGCAGCTCGTCGTCGTTGAGCAAGGTGAGCCAAGACCCGTTGTTGGTGTAGTGCAGCCAGCCTGCGACGTTCCGCCACGCCTTCTTCTTCCAGAGACTGTTATAATATCACCATATGAATTTACATTATAACTGAACAAACATTCATCTCTATTAATATTAGAAAGTGGAAGTTTGTTAGATTGGAATGCGTTAGGACTATCAAGATAACCAAAGCTATATTGAAAATATCAACATAGCTTTTAGTCATATGTACAACGTATTATCAAACAAATTTAATTACATAATTTTGGACCTATTAAAACAATTACTGTAATTTCTTTAATGTGTTATAATTTTCTATTTCCTATCGTACGATTTTCATAAGTGTGGATGGCATTGATCGTGACCTCGATTTTAAATATTACCTTTATCACGTTACTATCAAGAGGAACAAAGCTATATTGAACATAGTGCATATCAATGTAGCTTTTGGTCATATGTACGACGTATTACCAAACAAACTTAATTACATAATTTTAAAGCTATTAAAATAAATACTGTAATTTCTATAATGGGTTATAATTTTCTGTTTCGTATCGTACGTTTTTCATAAGTGTGGATTGTATTGATGGTGACCTCGATTTTAAATATTACCTTTATAAGGTTTCTAAGTTGGTAATGGTTATCGAGCGCCACGCCACACCGTTAATTATTTTATGTGATAGAATTACGCGTGCTTATTAATTAGGGCGCCACAATTTTTTTTATTGGATTAGTAATAAATGTATTTGAGGTATAAAATAAAAAAGGTTGGATTCGATTTTGAAATTTATATTATTGTTATATAGGAGATTAGGAAATTATGTGGAAAAACGTACCCTGGTACTAGGCTGGGAAAGTGCTAGGCAAAAGAAGATCTTATTGTTACATACTTGTACGTTGGCCTGGAACCTAGCAGTCATACGTTGACGGAAGGATTGAGCTGCAGCTGGATCGGTTGTCATCATTTGTTGGTATCTATCTTCGAGATCGGACCATTCCTTCATGACTTTGGTGATCTGTAAAAGTTGTAAAAGAGTCAAGCTGTGCTATTAAAACATTCAAAACAAAAAAAAAAGGTTTTATTATTATTATATAATTACCTTCTCGCGATGAGTCTCTTCCAAACGTTGTTGGGCATCCTTGTAGCTCTGATGTTCAGTGCGCGGGTCGAAATGAGAGAAGTAAGGATCAGAAGTTGCCGTTGAAGCCTAAAATTATTTGTAATTTTAAATTACATTTAATTAAGATTTTACATTACGCATGGAATAAGTGGAAATTCTGTAACAAAGAATTCTACGTTTTTAATCAATTGTAAATAGCATATACTGTAAGTGTACTAATACTTTTTTGGGGTGTAAGGGGTATCCAATACCATCGGAGTTACCCAAGCTTGCTCTGGCTCTGGGGATTATTGGTCCCACATTTGGTTTTGATCATGATGGTTAACCATATAATCCTTGATCCGGCACAACTTGGTAGTAGGGTTATTGACCGACTGGTTAGAGATGACTACCGCAAAATAAAGGTGCGGTATGAGCTTTTGTGTGCCAGCATAGTGAATGAGAATCAGCTTTTTCCATTAGGGTCAGCAACATAGTTTTAAAACCTGACTGCCCATAGGTGACGGCAATTATTTAGGATGAGATTCTGTTTGCTATCCATTAGCATACAAAAACTTTCATTTTACCGTTGTGGTTGTGGTGGTGGTAGTGGTAGAAGTGGTGGTGGTAGATGGCGACGAGGAGGCTTCAGGATGTGGCCAGGCACCATCTTCAGTATCAGTATAGTCATCATCTTCAGCGTCGTCATCTCTAGAGAGATCCGCATCTTCATCTTCATCCATATCTAAAATTTAAAAGTATATTGTATGAATTAATTATTGTTCATATCTGCACATATGATGTCTTATAATTGTGTCATATCCTGTAAAGTTACACCATTTCAGTTATTTTAGATCTTCCAGTACATATGTTAGGTTATACGTATTTATTATTGCGTTCAAAAATATTTCAAAGTAACTACACCAAATAATAATTTATTAATGCAAAGTATAATTTGTTTATTTATTAAGGATTTAAGAAAATAAAATTACCATCATCGGTATCGTCGTCATCATCGTCATCGCTGAGGTTAAGAGTATCGTCATCATCGTCATCATCAAGTGCATCGTCATCATCGAGTAAATCATCGTCGCGCTCGTCCATCGCTGCAGAAGCCGCCAACATTTCTTCACCGCCTGGGCTAACTGGTACACCGACATCCATTGGCTTATGCATCTTTACGTTATCTGGAATAATAAAACACAGATTATTCTTTTACAAATATTTAGATATTAAACCAATAAATGTTCGATATCATCATAGCTCTAAGTACTGTATGACTTTTGGGGATTTCCTTTAAGTTTTTCTTTTTGCCGTCAACCAAAACAAAAGTGTATAACTAATCTAAACGATGGCATTTATCGATCCTTTCTATATTGCTAAAATAACACACAATATTTTAGTAAATACGTTAAAATATTACCAGAGTAATGAGAGTGGAAATTAATAACTCAACTCAATATTGGATAAACGTACTTAATAAGTACGTTCGTCCAATACGCCCGCAATTTCGCGTGTCACTTTTATTTTAATTTATGTGGAGCTTGAGTCCATAAATCATAAGGGAACAATTATATTTCATCCCTTAGCGAAACGTGAAAAAGTACTAACCTAGTCTTATGTTCAAAATAGAAGGATTTTTTTTATAGTTAAGACTTAGCGTCATAGCCATAATCTCACCTGATCTTAAGTGATGATACGTCCCAAGTTGGTAAAGTGGAGGAACTGGCTCTCAAGTGCGACTGCTGGAGCCCACCTATGGGTATTTGGAGGCAGATTTTGAACTTGACGGTGATAGCTAGCCAGGCGGTCATTAGCAAATGGCTTACTACCAAGCTAGCTAGCTAGCTTCCTCAGGATGTTTTTTTAGTTTACCAAAAGCTCAAGTTCATTGTAGGTGGTTGGATTCGAACTCACATCCCATGACACGATGTTCCAACACACTACCACTGAGCTGTCATCGCTACATTTATAAAATGAATTATAATACAGAGATTTGTATAAAAACGTAAACAAGACATGTTATTATATAATTTGCTTACCCTTAAAATGCTTTGGGCAGCATACAAACTCGACTCCGGAGAACAGGCTGATACCACAGGGTAGCAACATCGCAAAAGTCCTTAGCCTAAGTCCTCGCTGGGAGCAGGCTCGGCCAGCGGTAGCGTTCCATCGAGCGAACTGCCAGCATCGACTCTGGTTGTGGATATGGTCGAACAGACAGCTCTCGGGAACTAGCAGCGCATCCGATTGAAATGGACCTTCTGCCGCCAAATAGTCTTTGTATTTAGGTACTTATTAATATATTTAAATTTAAACACTGAGTTACACGAGATTAATTATACCATTAAAATGCTCATAGTATCTCCATGAAAACATAAGGGTTCCAAGGTTTTAAAAATTTTAAAAATACTATATGAATATTTATATTTCATTATTATTTCAGTATATAAATATCAATACAAGCAAAAAGATTCATAGCTAAATTTATTGTATTACCTAGTTTTATAATTATGAAATCTTAATAAAATGATGTAAATCGACGTATGTTTGGGCATGAGACATATATTTGGATACCTACCGAGACATCGGAAAGGCTTCACCCATCTCGTAGTTTTGCATTTAGCTGCGTTGCCTGTACCAAGCTTGCACCAGTTGCTAACCTTCACATAGTGTGATGCCTCAACGATGTTCGTGATGTCATGACTGGGATACATCTAAATAAAGAATATAATGTAAGAACTGGATTGCATTAATCTCAAATATATATGAAAAGTATTGTATCTTTTAATATTTTATAGGTACAGTGTTACGATCACAATATCACCTCATGCTAAGTGCCGATGTAACCCAAGATGGTGGGTACGCTAAATCTGTGGATAAATGTGGATAAATTAGCTCTTAAGTGTATCTGCTGGAATACACCAGTACAGATATTTGGTGAAATACTTTCAACTTGAGGGTGATAGCTAGCCAGGCGGGCATAGCAAAATACCCTATCGCAATGCTATGATTTCATCACGATGTTTTCCCTCACCGAAAGCTCATTGCAGGGTTCGACCACACGTCCATCATCGCGGTGACCGCACAATACATTGGTAGACCATTGAAACAATATTCATTCACCGTTTATGACACTATAACTAATAGAAATCATCAAACAATATAACTTCAACATTGCTTCACATTTTGACATAGTAACCATAATAGCAGTAAGATTTAATGCTATAATCTCGACAACTATGAAATTTAATCGAACTACATTCTCAGAAATTGTCACAAAATCAACATATTCATTAATATTTAGAAATAGCACTGCAGTGAAAATGAATAACGCCTGGGAACTAAAGATATTAAGTAGACTTTATTACATGGGAAAATTGTGTTCTCTGTAAAATAAATTGCTTGTTAAGTGACACCGATAATAAGATTAGTCTTTGTAGCTGCTAAGTCTTAGTGGGGGCAGACATGAGCTTGTATTACAAGTCACAAGATATATCGTTGCAGTTTCGTTAAAAAGGTAGTTTCGTTCACTTTTAATGAAGTTCTGAATGGCTTCTGGCTTAACTTAACACATTCATAGTCATGTGACTTTATATTTTTTTAGGTGGTTGTTACTATCAGTTACTAAGAAATAAAATGTAATATGAAGGTATTATAAAATTGAATATGTTTTAACTTTACGAAGAAGTTCACCACATTTTCAAAATTCTAAATGAAAGTACAGAATTCGTATGTATAATTAATTTTATCTGAAGTAAAGTCACATATAATTGGAAATGTTATGCCTAGAAACTGCGTTTAAGAATAATTGTTTGAAAACTTAGATTGTTGGTTGGCAATAAATTTTCAGTTTGAACTTTGTTCTATAACCACAGATTTACGTACTAGGTATTTCTCAAATATAGTGAATTCAGGTGGATATTTTTAGGTTATCAAAAGCTAAGATACATAACGATAGTAAAAATAACATCAATGACAATACAACGCTCTACTACGCAATAACTATCAATATTTCTGCATGTTATATTAATTTGATGATATAACTTACTATTATATTTTTATTATTAATGAGAAATTGATAAGAGAACTTCTACCATCGTATTGATAACAAAGAACGAATAGCAATAGAAAAAAATCATTTCCAACGATGACTGATCTTTACTCCTCCAAGTACGATTATCTTTAAAAAAAAGTAGTTGCCAAAGTGACAGGTGCGCAAAGTACGTTAAACAGAAAAGCGCTAGTATTCATTGCACTCATTAACTTTCCATACCGGGGCCCTTATCTGAAAAATCAATTCTTAAGCTGTAAACTCCGTTTAAAAAGCAGTCTGATATAAAGTAGCATCACAACTTACCGTCGCGCGATATATTTTACTTTTTTATGTATATAATCTTTTACGTACATTATATCTATTATATACGAAAGTATATAGCATAGAAAATAACCGGTTGAACCTTCTATAGATAGACCTATGTGCATAGGAATGATATCATCAAAAGTGTTGTAACTAAATCTTAAAGAAATGAATATAAGTAATATTACGACATTACGAAATCCTAGCATATTAAATCTATATTATTCGATCTACAAAATTGATCAAATTATTTGTAAATTATATTATTATGGAATAACAAGGATAACTATTTCACTCTAAAATACTATATCAATAATATTATAATCGGACTATGATAATCATATGGGAATATGAACTAAAAATGAGATAGACATTTCCGCGCTTAAACCTGGTAGCAACACTTTGTTCATTAGTAAGGATGTAAACGCTTTTATGATTTAAGCTTGTCTGGAAAATATATAAACATAGATTTTCGACGATAAACGATTATTGAGACCTGAGTGCGCTCATTCAAGAAATAACCAACTATATAAGGAATTACGCTTCATCAACAGTTCCATGAATATGCGATAATTTACCTTTTTGCAGTAGTCCAAAATTTCCATTTTATCCTTGAGGCAGTTGTGCGGTTTGGTCGTCAGATCGGGAGTCCATCGGCCTGCGGCGGACATATACTGGGGGTGGTAAGTATTTGCGGCCTCGCATAGCACAGCTACTTGAGGCTCCGCTCCACTGGTCGCCTAGAAATAACATATGAATTTGTTTTTAGATTGAACAAAAGTGCGTGTATGTCGATACAAAAATATGGCGAAACTTCCTAATAATCAGTTATTGATTTCAATCTGATGACAGATATCTTTAATAGTTGAGAATGTCTTTCTAGGAAAATAGACGTGATGTGAGTCCATGGGACAACATTTATGTAAATCTATATTTCAAAAATTTCAAAAAATCTTTGTGTATATTATAGAGCAATATTTGAGAAAGACTTTAAATTATTTAACATCACGTTACCATCAATAGAGAGGAAAACATCATTAGAAAAAGCTACAAAAACGGACAAGAATGATTAAATACAAACGAAGTCGCAGGCGCAGCTCGTTAAATCACATCAAAAATCTTTATTCAATTTAGGCCCTAAGAAGGCGCTTATGAACGTCAAAACTACTGGTCGGAAAATAACGTAGCCATCGAGAAGAACCGGCAAGAAACTCGATCTGCATCTTTTTTTTAGGTCTTATTCTTATCTCTTTTTATAATAGTTGAATGTGTTACAGTAGTTATTAGCGGATGTACAGAGAGAGGTGTATCAATTCCAGACACCACGATCGCTCACATATTGATCCACCCTATAATAGACTTTTGACATCAAAACCCGTTTGACATGATTCTTCAACCTACTGTCCGGCAATTCAGTAACGTGCTTTGGGACTTAATTATAAAACTTAACACTATTATTACCTAAAAAACTTTACTTGTTTTACACAGTCTAAAATAGCGGGTGACCAGATTGACACAATTTCTAGAATTAAAATCATGCCGGTCTTTAACGAAATCTAGCTTTTGTAAGTTTCAAAAATAAAACCCCTTTACCAAAGTAATAACGTACATCAAGTAATTTCCAATAAATGTAATATTGTAACTTTAACGGGTATTTAATATAAAGGAAAGTGCAAAGCAATTTCCAAGTCTGACAAACCGTTATTACGCGAGACCTACCAGCTGTCTAGACAGACCGTCTGGTCAGCAATTTACAGATCCAAATATTATAGTAAGTGCCTAGGGTAAAAGGGTATTGCACTCACTTAGACAAATAACTCATGCCGGGCGAAGAGACTTACGGATTAATTTATTTTCTATTATGATATATCGTATAACAACGTCTATTAGTCTATAGTATTTCATTACTAACTTATTATAAAATACATCTCAGATCTATTTGTAAGTCACGGTACTAATCATGATGTTGAACTAATATTTTTGGTCAATTTAAAAGGTTCTGCTATTGAATACCTTTTAAAGTGATACTACTATATATTCCTCAAGCATTCATCTGGCAAATGAGAAATGACTAGCTTAATAAATTGACAAAGTTCGATAAATGAATCAGTTCCGCTTGGTCCAAATAATGCTCTGGTCATTAGTGTAGTGTAACTATGAAAATTGCCTTTAGCCATGATCGCAAATAAGAAACCATTTATGCTTGTGTACTTCTATGTGGATATTTAAAATGAAATAAGTTAACAAAATCATTTGTGTTATAAAGTAAGTATATAAGATATATACAGTAATATGGAACTTATCGAGCTAACCATTTTCCCTCAATAAAGTACTGATAACATATTTATAACATCAATAGGAATTGTCTTCTTAAAATTATAATTTTATAGGTGTAGGTTTGATTTCTACCGGCACATTAAAGCTGCACTTTAAAATCTTAGCCTGTTGTCGTTCTGAGCATATGAATACTTGTGAAGACACTAAGCTTCTTATTTTAGGAGTGATATACAAAACGAACTTTTTACTTAGTCTGAATATCGAATTAAAGGAACTCTTTTGAATTGATACTGGTAAACGTATACTTCAAAGTGTATGTTTACTTTGTCAACAAGCCCTGCTCATTACAGACCTTCATGTTGGATAGTATTGATTCAGTGTACGGAAGTACGCGAACGTCTGCTGTAACTATTCAAACAAAACTACTTGACTTCCTAAAGTAAGCTCAGAATTATTATTTAATAGTTAATTTTCAACTGTCAGTATATAACTTTGCTTTCCCTAAAATATAACGATTTTATTCGTCAGTAATATTGCTGGACTATATTTTTTTTATATTAGCAACAAGATGATCCTCGACCTTCCTTCATATGTAGTACGGTAACTGAGGTGTTTAGATTATAAGCATATCCTTATGATTTTAAATTACCTAGCTTTGCACAAGGCTCTGCTAGAAGGAACTACAAAAAATTGTTTATAAATAAAATCAAAGCCTGCATTGTATTGGTATACAATATAATATAACAATTTAGGTACAGTAATAAAACAGCGCACCCCTACAATTTTTTGTCGTCCTAATTTATTAATATTCTTATAACATGTTTTACATATTACCGAATGTCATAAAAGACGCTAAAACCTAACCCGAAAATGTATTTATAACCCGAGATAAAAATTATCTAAATCATTTTTAAGTATTATTGTAAGCTCATCAACAGACAGACACATGTTCCCTTTTATAATATATAAAGATATTTCGCCGGTATGGTTATTATTATTTTTATTTATTTATTGATTTTGTCACATAAAGTTAGATATCAAACTTTAAATAGTAAACTTACATTTATGATACTTCTGATTCTTTTAGCTATTTATATTCCGAATCATATGATTAATATGTATTTATTTAGGCATAATATTGCAAAAAAACTTGGTAGTAATTTTTTGTCGTTTAAATTTAATTTTAGCCATATAAATTGTTCGATATATTTAACAAGAGTGATACTAAAACTTGACCGGACAATGTACGTATAATTTAATAAAAAATCTACCAAAACTATTCAGTAGGTCTTGCTTTATATTTGGTTAAATTTCTCATAGAATTATGAAACTATAACTAAAAGTATGTTTAAATTTTTGAAACAAGTTTATCAAGTACATTACATTAGTAGAATAATGATTGTCAGTTCGTTAGTTTGCAGAATATGGTATTAGTTATCCAGTTTCGTCACGGCGCGCTCCAAACTTAGCTCGTTAGCGAGCCGACAAGAAGCATCCGCTCAAGTTTTGATGGTACATCTTGTATTTGCCATCGTAATACTCTGCGACCCTGGTATTATTGCTACATGGCGCCGGAATACATAGAAATATTTGATGCTAGTACATAAAATAGACATGAGAGAACAGTATAATATTTTATCTTCCACGTTATTATTATAATAAAAAGGGACAAATGATGTAATCTTTTTGGCAGTATTCATCCCTTGATCGAAATTCAACTATAATATTTAAGGTTATTTATAATTTCCAGAAATTCTTTTAAAAGTGTGAAGATACTACTTACTAAAAAAATTAAAAGTAAAGTAGAACAATGTTCTAATTTGTTTAATTAATTAATTTTAATTTAATCTTTACCTACATATATGTTAACTACTTTGTTCGCGTAGAACTAAAATTTTATTATATAATTTTTACCCATTTTCTTTTTCTTTTTGTCAATATATCTTTGCTCTTATTGGTGACAGTGTGATGTTAAATAACAGCAAGCAATCCTCAATGATTGTTCTATCAAATTTACAAAAAGATGTTTAGAAATCCGATTGGTAGTTCCTAAGATTAGGGCGTCGAAAAAAAAAACAATTTTCGCTTTTTAATATTAACATAGATTAAAAATATAATCACACACGAAGTAAAACTCTAATAATACCTTAGTATGAAAAACTAATCCGAGATTATACTAATCTTTTTTAAAATTAGAACGAGTAAATTACAACGCTGAGCTTTGGGGTTAGCACAGCGCAAACTGAAAACAACATTTACTCCTTCTATTACACGAAAACTTGAGTTAAAATGTATAAATCAAAGTTAACATCTGCGAGAGGATTAAAAGGAAACACGGGAAACCCGTTCTACGAATCGCCGGCTTTCAGCAAACACGACTCCTCCGCCGAGGCAATTTCGTAAGAGCGGGTGGTAAGTGCAAACGCTAGTATTGTAAAACGGAAAGTTTAACGCCATTTTATTGAGAATTGTGTCACCGCAAACCGACCGCCGCTAGCGGAATTTATTTTTAATGAAGCGTTGTAATTATTTTATACTGGGGACGGTCATGAATATCGTTTCTTGTACAGAAATTATGCTTGATTATTCTAGAATTAGTCAATGTTATTTTATACTGAGTGGGTGAAATAGGAAATATATGTACATGTAATAAAACTGAAACTGAGCCAAACAAATTAATTTGTTTATTTATTCTACGATTATATTATGATAATACCAAACAACTAATAAAACCATAGCAGAAACTTATTTGGTACAAAGTATGACTTTATATTATAATCGGCACAAATAATAATGTCACTAAAAATGAACTATATTTTTTCCAATGAAATGAATAGATTCTTCCAACACAGGAAAAAAAGTTAAAATTTTGAAGAAAATCAAATTTCTAGTAGATTTTGCTATTTTTTTCCACCTGATAGCTGGAAGTTTTACTAAAAAAAATTAACATGTTTTATCTCTCTATTTTATTTGAACGTTAAATAAACCATCTCAAACAAAATGGCAACTATAAGAATCCCTTCAGAGGATTTAGCATTAAAGATGATTTAAGTCGTTCTCCGTAAAATGTTACTCTATTTACTATCCAAAGGATAGAAAAATAACTTTTAGATTGACAAGATCTATATTTAAGCCAGCAAGTCTGTGAAAAACCTTTAGTATAATATTAAAAGTTTGGTTTTTAACATAAAAATTGTTTAAAAAGTTTATGATAATGTGTTGTATTTTCCACCTGAACGGTACCGCGATTTAAACTTGTATTGAAATGAGCTTATTGTTATTTTACCGTACATTAGGGTGGACGAACCTTGTGAAACGGGATTTTTATATATTTTTTTAGTTTATGAGTTTTAGCGTTATAATCAAAATCTCATCTTATGTTAAGTGGCGATGTGGCCCCAAATAGTGAACACGCTAAACCTAGTAAAGGGACTGACATACATACATAAAAAACTGTGTAATAGAATAGATTCTTTATACTCGCTTTCATATATTAACTTTTACGTAATATGACCAATATAACATAATAAGGGGATATAGAATAATAAACAGCTCAGAACATTTATTGCCATCATAAATCTGCTAATGATTAATAACCAATATTAACAAGTAATACAGTCGATATTTTTAATGTTCCACGTGATTTGTTGCCTAAGAGATTTGGATATTATATTATAGTAATATACTAGCTGACCCGACAGACATTGTCGTGTCTAAACTATGAATATTGATTTCTAATTGGTATAATTTATATAAAATATATATGATTCAAAAACAGTGTTTGTTATTGTAATGCTCTATGCCAACTGACAGTTATATAAAATTAATATTGTCATTGTTTAATTTTCCTTAAATTTTCTAATGCTTCGCTCAACTTTCTTAATTTTTTCTTTCATAAGAACCTCCTTCTCACAATAATTAACACAATAACAAAAAATAATTAGCGAAATTGTTCCATCCTTTTACGCATGATGCAATGAACAAGGGAAATAGAGGTTAATTTATATATATATTTATATACATAAATATATATATATTTACGAATCGAGTGTTCCACAACACTCATTATTTTGGTATTTCATTATTTATTTACACACAGCACTATTATTAATTACTTAATTACTACTTTATTCCATACTACCTGACCCGGTAAACTTCGTATCACATTGCAAATCTTTAAATTTATAGGCTTTACTATACTATACTATGTATGTATTAAACATATAAACCTTCCTCATGAATCACTATTGCTAAACACCACAACTTAAAATTGCATATCCGTTGAATAGTTCAAAAGATCAAAGCGAACATACAGCGGAAGCGACTTCATTTTATTCTACGTAAAGAGATCTCTTGATAGAGTGAACCGATTACGATGAAACAAATGTAATATGTAATACTCTACAACTATGTAATAATCCAAGTTACGTAAAAAATTTATGTGTAAAAGTTATCTACATTGGTTTTGTACATTTTACATGATGCGTGCACAGATAAACGGACAAACAAACAGAAATTCCAAAAATGCTAAAAATGTGTTCTGATTGTTATCCTTTAGCACCTAGGCTATTTTTATTTGGAAATATTATCTAGAAATGTATTATGTGTATAGAATATATTTTCAATTTTTTTTTTGCCACACTTTTTACTTCACATTTATTATTAGTATTTTTATACGTTAATGTCAAGAGTAATCGACTTTACAAACTCAATTACTGAACTTAAAGTCTCATCCAAACTCAGAACTATTGTTTGTTAATCATACAAATCATTAAACCTATAACCCATCCCTACTGTTTTACTTACATTATCAAATATTTAACAAAAATATAAAAGAAATATATTTCAAATGGCCTTAGAGGTTATAATACTCTTTAAGATGAAGGCATCAATAACACCTTGCAAATTTAATGAATATCAAAGTTTAACTTTAAGTATTTAGAAAATAAATAACGTTATTTTGAATTAAATATATGTTAAGTCGGCTTGAAAAATAATTTCATATAATAAAAGAAAAGATGTGATTAATAATGCAAAGAACAGTCTGAATATATAAATTACCTAAGTGTTAATACCATCTTAACACGTGAAGTCTCGTGATTTCGCGCTCCTGTAAAGCGATGACAGATGAGTTGGTAGCGTGTACGGGCGTCAAGCGATGTGAGTTCAAATCCACCTACACTGAACTTGAGCTTTCGATGAAAGAAAACAAGGATAAAACCATAGCATGGTGATAGGGCTTTTTCTAATGCCCGCCTGGTTAGCTACTACCTTCAAGTTGAAAATCTGCTTCCAAATACCTGTACGTGTGTTCCGGCAGTTGCAATTGAGAACCATGCCTTTCACTAAGGTTAGCGTGTGTCCACCATCTTAGGAACATCGTCATTTATTATCAGCTATGGTTGTGGCCATAACGTTATACCTTAACTATAATTTTTTTTTTATTTCTTTAATTACATATAAGAAATAACCAAAACTCATTTAGTAAACAAAGTTTTTGCTTTAGACTACATTTCCTAAATTAAATCTTAATTTTTAATATACTAAATGGTTCATTATGACGAAGTTGAGGGAACAAATCCTTTCCATGTTAATAATAGTCTAGACTAGATTCAATGTGTTCACAGAATTATGCAAATCCATGTAAATTGAGCTAGCCGTCGGACACTTGTAAATCTGGCACTCGAGCTTAAGGACTAGGGTTGTCGCTTCTAATTAGACTAACTACTCTCTCATAAACTAATTTAATATTCATTTGTAGGTAGGCTTTTTCTATTTCAGACCAGAATTATAGGAAAAAAAAATATAGATTTTACGTGCGGCTTCGCTCGCGTAAATATAGATTATGTCAAACAAATCAGATACCGCAATAAAAAATTACCATCTATCTCGATATCAAAATTCATCATAATCAATTTATCGGTTTAGGCGTGATAGCGTAACAAACAAACTCACTTTCGCATTATAATATTAGTATGATTATTCAGTTCATTTATGTTATATATTTATGGTATTTTGTTATTATAAATGTAGTAATGTTCATTATTTACTCAATAATTTTTAGCTAATCAAATAATATTTCAATATTTATTATAAGATTTTATAAAAAAACCTGGTTCCACGACTTTATTCGCGTGGAACTAAATAATGTTTCACATAATTTTCAACATATTTTCCAACAACATCAAGTACAAATTATTCTGATAGGTGTAACTGTTATTACAACACTATAGATAAGGACTA
The DNA here is from genome assembly GCA_039707435.1 of Actias luna. Classification (NCBI taxonomy): domain Eukaryota; kingdom Metazoa; phylum Arthropoda; class Insecta; order Lepidoptera; family Saturniidae; genus Actias; species Actias luna. Next base: position 4,859,556 of record JAZHAC010000002.1, on the reverse strand, counting down.
CTAAAAAAAATACCAGATAAATTTGAGAACGACATTATCTTTGCCAAATCAAATTATGTGTCGTTTTGAATTGGTTTTAGTACTCATTAAAACCTTTATTTAGAGTAGATTACGGATACGTTAACGTGCAAATATTTATATTTAAAAATATTGTGTACATCTGTAAGTAATAGTGTAATATCTTAACGAGTTGACTGATAGAAAGAAATTTTATGTAATATATTTCTTTTACGGAGATTATGGTTCATAGCTATTCCATAATATAATAAATAGTGCTGCCATAAAATTAGGAGCACAGCAACATCGACCAGACTAGCTAGTTAATTTTTATAAATTTAACTTCGTGCGCCTGGAACTTAACAATGTTATATAATCTTCCCGTTTTTATATTTTCAATACTACTTTACACCTGATTATTGTAACGTTATGTTAAATAAGCTAAACGCTTCCTGAGTTATTGCTCCATCGAATACAAATAAAATTTAACAACTGTTAGTTTCTAAGATTAGCCTATACAAACAAACAAACTTTTCTCCATTTTTAATATCATTATAGATTCAATTTATAGGCAACAAAGTTAACAAAACGTTATAGAGCAATATTCTAACCAGTGCAATCTCTTTTACATTATATTGTATAATATGTATAATTTAAACAAATGTAGGAATATGTACAACTGTGTTCTTAAAAACAATTTGTCTCCATAAACAATTCAACGGAACTTGGCAACTGTCTGGCAAAGTCCCATTTCTCACGGTACAGTGACGGCCCTAACGAACTCCGAGCTTGCCAAGTCTCGCACTTAAATGCTCCCGGCACTTGGTACCTCTCTTATACGCTCCTTTGGTTTGCGAGTTGCGGGAAGAAAATAAAATAGAAAAAATATAAGAAAATTTCAATAAGAAAGGCTACGAGGAAGAGGGAAAATTTAAACTTGAAAGGACGGTTATATGAATTTTCCTTTGTGTTTAAAATTTTATATACATATTTTTAGTTTTTTTTTATTATTATAAATTACTAAAAGAAGTAATAATAGCGCAGTTGTAGCGTGTATGCAGACGCTTTGTAAATGAACGTGAGTTCGAATCCTTGCCATGAGCTTGAATTTTCGGTGAAGTAAAACATCGTATTGAAATCATAGCATGATGGTAGGGCTCTTTCTCATTCTTTATCACTCGCAAATTTAATTTTACTCCTATATACCTATATGTTTCGGCAGTTGCACTTGAGAGCCAGTCACACCATTAGGCTTAGCGAATCAATCTTCTTGGGCCCCTTAACATCAGGTGTAAGTATATGTTTTTAAGTATATGTCCAGCTGCCGAGACATTTTAACTTGGGATGACTGTGACGACCACCGATGAATTGCTTATCTCTTAGTGATCGCCATTAGTTTGGCTTATCACTAACATATTAGCTACTACTATCACTATCACTACCATCAGACACAGTCCCATCACTTTAACGTTCTAACAAAATATGCGTATATTACTCAGGTTTTAAATATCTTTGCGGAATATTATAGCTTAGAAATTTATTATTGTAATTATAAATTAATTAACAATAGTAAATTAAGATGACAAAACATTGGAATACAATATGTTTAATGAAATATTCGGTTTCATAATATATTAAGAAATTAGAATAAGATGTTTTTAATAATCAAATGCTTGCTCCTCACGCTAGAGGAACTGCAAGCACAGCTATTTATTACATATAAAAACACCGAGTCGATTCGGTCCAAGATTAGCTTCCCTACCTATAGATTTCCAGACAGACATGATAAATGATTGAAGGAGTGACTCGACGTGTCGACTATTTGTCTTCCTCCGGCTAGGGGAAGCGAAAAACCTACTATTATTTACATATTACAGTTTGGGGTGCGTAAGTTCGAGCATTCAGGCACTGTTTTATACTGACATGGCATAGTGACGTCACTTTACCTCAAAGTAATCACACTACAATCCAAAAATAACTACGGAGAGGTTATTGTTATAGGAATAGATATATATGTACAGGTATATCTATAGATATAGATAAGCAATATCTCGGAATTCATGTCTGTAATGCTAGCTGTCATAAACTTTATTTAATTATTACATACTACTTTATTTGCTTCCGACTATCTCAAGTTTTTTGTATAAAAAAATAAATACTCATGTTCATAAAATCTGTCCCCTAACTACGTATGTCGCAAAAGCAAAGCGATAGCCAAAATTGCTTAATATTATCTTGCAAATGGTAAAATCATCTTGTGTATCAACTTTAAAGTACTTGATTTGTTAATTTACTGCCAATTATTTGCAACTTTCGCTAACGTTCTGCCCTAGCTAAATTAGCAATTAACCAAATTTTAAGTCATACAATTTTGGAGATTCAGTGTTGAGATTATTTTTAAGTAAATCACTAAATTGTTGCTTCAGTAGTTGCAGTGCTGAGATTAATTTACATCAAAGAGATGGGAAATAGTATCTATGAATGAGATCAATTTGTTGCTAATACGCTCGCATAATTTACGTTAAACTGGCCATCATTCACGGTGGTCCCAAACGAGAGCCGTCGATAAATACCTACCGACCATGAGTCGATATTTGTTGGACCTACTCGATTATTTGTCGATGAACATCAATAATCTACATATCAATAGATTAAAACAAATGCGATTTGTGAAACGATTTTGTTTTATTTGGCTTTGCAGTTATTGACAAGGCTTCCACTAGAGTTAGCGTGTTCACTATCTTGGATTATATCATAACCTAACATAAGGTGAGATTGTGGCCATAACGTCTTAACCTTAACAATAAAAAAACAAGCTGAGAACAAGGAAGTTAATATTTTGTCTATCTTTACAAGAATTTCCTTAAATCTTTAACAAGGATTATGTTCTAATTTCGAATACTTACACATTAGGGGCCGTTCAAGTATTACGTAGCTCAATTTTTGAAGATCTTCAAGCCCTCCTCCTCCCACGTAACGCGCCGAATCATTTTTCTATAGCACCCCATCCCTTCCTCAAAATATAACATAAATATAAAAAAACGTAACATTTTACAAAAAAAAAAAAGCGTTACGTAATACTTAAACGGCCTCTTAAACGTAGCTGTGAAATGCTTATTTATTACAATAAGTATAAAACATGTATCGACTACTGTAGAATAGGCCAACCTGTAGTTTAGCAATTAGGTTTTGAAGGAATTAGTTAAAATAAACTCAAAATTAAACCAGCAATGTTTGGTAGCGATAAGAATAAAAGTTATTATTTAGTTTTTGTTTATCGTTTAATTAATACTTCAAGCGCATTGTCGCTATGATATAGAAATTTATTACGAGTCTAAAACGCCATTCACTTTAATACTTTCATTTCTATATTATAACACATACAATACGCGGTAGTTTAAAAAATGGCATTGTCGCTAGTTTATTATAAATAAACTAGAAAAATATGTTTAGTAAGAAGTGAAGTGAATATAGATAAATTTAAATTAATAAATAAAATTATATATTAAGTGATACTAGTTTTTCTAGTTTTGAAAAATAAACATTTTATTGTACATCATTCAATTTATCTAATTCGATGGTGGGTATAAACTATATCTGCGCAGTCATTGAGAACTTACTGGCTGTCTTGAGCCAATAGGCGCGAACCACATCGCAGCCTATTCGCGTTATGGATAACCGTCTACACTATAGGAATAGAGTGCAATATAAAGCAGACTAAAGAAAGAGTCGTAAAGGATAAATCTTACATTTCGATTTATCTAGCTTCCATCCATACCGTGTGATAAGGAACTTAGTTCCAAAAAAACTCTATCTTGTTATGTGAGTATAGATTTCAATGAAACGGTAGCTTATGTTAAACTTTCTTTTAAAACAATGGTATATAGGTATATAGAGGAGGCATGTCGCCTATTGATTTCCCATCAATAGAACGTGTGTTTGTGACGTGAAACTTTAGAAGCGTACACTCGACCGAGTTGACAGGAGTTCGCGTGACAGTGGGGAGGGTCGGCAAAGTTTTACACTCGAAGCTTAAGATGTAACATTATATAAATAGGTGTATGTACAAGTCACAAGACGTAGTTTGTTAGAAAACAAAGGTTTTTGTGTACACTTCTACCTCTACAGATTGATTCTGAGAGATAGTTTGATACGTAAAGGTTTTCCTATCCTGTTCATTTTCAGATTTATTGTATCCAGCTTTTGGGTAGGTATTGTGTGTGTGTATGTGTTTACGGAGATTAGAAGCCCGGCCATTAGGATTAATAGAATGTATATAAATTCTTTAACGATATCGATATACTAAGGAATTCTTAGTAAAGCTTATCCATCGAAATGCGTCAAAGGAGAATAACTATGTTGTTATATATTGCACTGATTTGATATTTTTTATTATACTGTTGTCAGTTCAATGAATACACCTAATATGTAAACAACATTTTTCTTTTATTTCTTATATATAGGAGTATTGTTATTTGAAAGGCTTTTATATTAACGTTTTCAAGTATTTTATTGGTTTCAATATAGACTTAAGACAAATTTCGTATGTGTTATATACATGTTATAATCAAAACGATGATTCCTTTTTTAATTTCAACCTAATTCATATAAATTTAGAAAGAATGTGTCATTCATAATTATAAAGATCAGTAGTTATTAATACCAAAAAAATAACTGTGTATACGGTTTTCCAAGAATATTATCTGTACATATATTTTTTGTATCCTAAACTACATTGTTCCATATACTACTATCTTACGCGAAAGTAAGAATTCTTATTAAGACTTAAGACTTAACACTTCTTAAGACATCTCGACTCTTCGCTACCTATATTTACGTGATAAAATAAAATTGTATAATGGCTTTTGTGTTTATCATTTACTTAAACTTTCTATATTTTGTGATATCTCCACAGTTTCCATGCCCCAATATTTTACATAATTGTGTTGTGGCACCGTTTGATACGTATTTTATTATTCTGCAGTACTTTCAATATTTGGCAATTAAACTTTTGAAGTTGTAACTGTCATACTTAACATTGGCAAAAACGCTAACATTGAGAGATACTTTAAAAACAGTTTTATTTATTTATGTTTTTAGCGTACAGTTGAATATCGTTCCGTTGTATCAGTAACACAGTATTATTTCTTTTATGACTGTTTCGTATTTTGCCTTTTAGATACTCTACGATACATTGAATACTTGGTAATTAACTTCAAAACATGTAGTCACATTTGTCATAATAAAAAAAAAATAGTAGGTCACAATAAAAATAAATGTATATATATATATATATATATATATATAAGCTGGCATTTTATCGTTTCATCCAGCCTGTTTCTCCTCGAATAAGCATTCGTATTTGCTGATTCGATTGTCTCACGAAAGATATAATTCGAGCGACGTCTATTGTGTCTAAAACGCTTAATATTCTCGTTCGACTGAGCGAGATGACAACAAGTAAGAAATAGCGGAATTGAGCTTTTTCGTTATTTTAATCACGCACAGACGGGACCGAATCTACCCTTAAATTAATTGGATTTTATGGGTCCTCTCGCAATTTTCGTTATTATTTGTTTTCTGAAAGTTAAAATATATTAAATAATTACCTAGTTTATGAACTATACTAGTATAAATAAAATAATACAACTAATCAATGTACGTGTATATTTGATATATTTTGCATTTTCAAATGCTACTAAAGTTTCCTTGACGCTTTTATTCAAGGAAATATCCCATTGTGTTAGGTTTGAAGATGACAATTCACACATGGCTTAAGAAAACTGAGTACATATTAGGCGTAAACCATAACATAGGAAGCATAACTTGGCTTTTTGTCTTCGATAAAACATGTATTGTATTTTACTTATTTGTCAGTTAGTTTTATTTATTATATTTATATTAATTTTATATCTTCTGTTTATTTATCAGGTTAATAGTTAATTGAGATAGAATATGAATATATAAGTAACATCAAACTTAATTAATATTTTTATCGTCATTCATCTTCTAATAAGAGTCCTATTAAATACTACTAAAAAACTAGCTATGCCTGTGACTTTACTTGGTAATAAAAATTATTTTTTAAATCTCTCTGTTACAATATTTTTTGGACGAAAGAATTATCGCTTGAGAAGTTAATACGATAAACACCTCAACACTCCGCAATTGACATTCTCGGTAACTGTAACACAAAAGCAAATGTATTTGTTGAAGTGATTAAATAGAAACTTACTATCGAAGGGTTTTGAAATTCTGATTCGCAACCTTTTTGTGTGACACTCGTTTAGGTAGAGTCGTCTCGAGGTGACTAAGGGAGCGAGAGAGATATAGTGACGTTTTATTTTGCCATATAGTCTTAAAACACATAATTTATGCTCGGCTGATAAAATTTGAGATTGTGCATTACTCTCAATATTCCAAAGTCGAGCAATATTCAAGAATTCCATGATCATTATTTTAAATCTTTCAAATTTTTACGGCAATGCAAATGTTTTATTAACTAGACAAATACTTACATTATCAGACTAGATGATTTGTAAATTCATTTATCTCATTATATACCAAAAAAAATCGTGTTGATAAAAAAAATTCGTGGTCGTCCGAATGCCTGTGTGTATAGACTTGTAAAAATTACGCCCAAAATCTTAATGTATTGGGAACTATTTCTACTTTAATAGCTCTAGAATGACATCGGATTACTTCCTATTTAATATGAATGCTTAAATATTATTCAATTGTAATTACGATATGAGTCTTGCACATTTATATTTTCAAAACATTTTTTTATTTACTGTCGGGAGCTAACGTAGTATTAAATTATGTGTTATTTTAATTTTTAAATGCAAAATTAATTGCGATATATCTTCGAATAATTTTAAGTAGTTGGTAAATATATATAAGAAAACTTAAAATTTTAGGTTACGAATAAGAACGTATAATTTAAAGTTGGGCATACCCTCGGCTTCTGATTCATTTAAGTTGCGAAGAAGTACATACGTATAAGAGAACGTACAATTTTTATACCCTATCGTTTAGAAGCCCCATCGTTGTAAGGCATATGAACTATCATAATATTATACATACAAACTAACAAAACACAAAAATATAACAACCCTATAATATTAGCTATCACCCTGTCAAATTTCAATAAAATCTATTGCATCATTTCAGAATGATGCAAGTACAAGGCGACTTTTAAATATATATATATATAATTTCTTGTCTATACATCGGTAGAAAAGTTCACTGCGATTATAATTTAAAAAAAATATTGAAGTTTATTTTATGTATAAATTTACTCAATAATTTACATTGTAGCAAATAATTGTTAAACTTAACACACTAAATTTAAATTTATTGAAAACGTTTTAAATACTTATGTAAAGACAAAAAAGATGCTATCATGTTTTAAATATCAATAATTGATTGCAACTTGAAATAATACATTTCAATAAGACAATTACTAATTAAAAATACAAATCGCCCGAGATATTTCACAAATTGTGAAGTAATTAATCATGCTCCTTAGTCAGTTGTCAACGATCGGGACGGGTCGAGGTCGAGGGTGGAATGTCGATAATTTAATAGACCACGTGACTCACACACAAGGTTATTAGTTAATATCAGGCTGAATATATAGTCGAGTGTTCAATAATATATATAGGTATTCATAATGCATATTTTATACGTATCTATTTGCTTAATCAAATTGTCTTTTAACTCCATATTTTTTCTGATTATATAACTAATCAATAATAATAACCATAGTTCAAATTTATGGTTAAATAATTATTAAAATCTTTGCAATGTGTGTTTTATAATTAACATTCAAATAAATACGTCTATTGCGTAAATGCTTTGTAAAAAGTGTTTACTTTATTATATAAAAATACAGTAGTAAAAAAACGAAATATACAAATAAAAATACTAACCATTCAATTTCAAATGTTAAAGTATATATGATTTTGTATAAAGTTATATCGATAATCGTCTTTTAAATAATATGCCTTGCATTCGTAGTCAAAAAAAAATGAAACATCAATAATATCATAGTTTCTTAGTATTCATTGCAATGAAGTTAAGTAATTTATTATTTATTCCTTAATAAATTGATTTAAATATATTTCTTTTTATTAAGGTAAAATCATAACTATTTATTTCTAAAAGTGCTACGATTTTTATTATAGTTTATTGATTGTATTGAAATGTATAAAAGTATGCTGTAATATTTTTCTCGAACTAAACTACCTAAATAAATCTTTTATATGAACCGAAAACATTATATATATATATATATATATATATATATATATATATATATATATATATATATATATATATATATATATATATATATTATTTCATGGTTAACCAATACATATAAATATAAACAAAGGAACAAATTTAATTATGGTAGTAGTATGGTAACAATTAATATAAAATAAGTAAGTCATTAAAATGCGGTCACTTTCAAAGCATATGTCGGTCATTGCCAATAAATCAAAATATTTCAAATAATTTTAATATCGATAAACAGTCCATGACATTTCTATTCTCCCGGTCGTATGTTTGTGCGTAATAGCGAGCGTATTGATTTTGTCTGCGCGCGCACCGCCACCTACCGAAGGGGAGAGCGTGGGGGCAAAAAAGAACAAGGGTGATCCGACTCGAATCGAACCTTTTTATGGAGGTGCTACAATCCCTTAGGTTAACACTCCCGACCGTTGGCCACTGAGAGCGTGTTGGTAAACTTTTTAATTTAAATCGAAACGTTGGCTTTTAATGTGTTTATGTCACACAATACTGGTCACTGTTGTTTGGATTTCTGCTCTTTGTAATTACGTAATTCAAACCTTTATGGTTTAATAAATATGATACATTTGTGATAAATTCGTTAACACGGTCAGCTGAATGTCTTTTCCAGCTTTTGTGGTTTTTATTCTGCTGCCGCGTAGGGCTGCAAACTTTACACAAATTAAATATTAGATTAAAGTATTTAGTTATGGTAATTTTTTGTACTTTCCTCTACTATTCTTAGTATACCTACCCCGTACACTCTTCAAATACACCCGTATCTAAAGTGACTGGCATATATTTAATGAGTATTTGATTTAAGTGATTGTATTAAACATACCGTATATTTAGGCATATCCCGTTTCTGGCATCAGTCGATGTAAATTCAGTAATCAAGCGGCATATCATAGATCTGTACCGTAGAACAGACGACGCCTTGGTTTTAGTTTTATCTAATCCTTATTAGATAAGAAACCTCCAACTATAACTTTTGGTTTGTCACATATCGGGCTTTAGTGTAACTAACTTGCAAGGTAGCATGACAGTGACAACTACCTACTATATAGGCACTATAGGCTGCTGGGTAGCCCGCTGCTTTAGGGCTGAGTGCCGTCAGAATTTCCGCCAAAAAGGTCTGCCAAGCTGTGAAAGCCCTTCCGCCTAACAACGTATGGATTCTGGTGGTCGCCATTATTTTAAATCGTATTACAGTCACCATCAGATAAACTGTAGTCGCATTGCCATGGTAATATAAATAAAAAAAATAGCATATATATCTTGGAAACTCGTGAATATAAACATATAAAATATACTTTAGTCGTAATAATATTTATAATTATAACTTGATTTATTTTATAGGAATTGGAAGGTTCGTATAATCTGTACAGATTGATAAGAGACTCGAATTTGTATCTCCAAAGCCACCAGATTTATAAACTTGAAAATTGCCATGGGGATTTTTTACCACGACGTAGAAATTCGTTAAGAACGAATTTTACAATCACGGGCGGGTAACATACACTACTCGAATGAAATTGGGAGCATTAGCTAATATGTTTGAAATGAAACTAGACAGATTAATTACGCTCCAAGCATTCCGAGCACCTACTTTTGAAAGCAGTTAATACAAATATGGTAGTCAACGTTACCTTTGATCTAAGTACCAATTGATATCGTGTAACTCCCACGTAATTATAATTTCAATGAAATATACAGATCACAGCTCGCTGGAGCCGAAACATATCCTTTAATTAAAAGTTCCTAACGAATGTCCCAAATAACATCATATAGCGACAACGACACGGCTTAATTGAATGTCTCGCACAGTTAAACAAAGGAAAGCATTATCAAAATATGAATAGAAAATAGAATATTTTAAGCGTGTAAAGAAATGACAATAGTCTGATGAGGGTAGTTACAAGAAACCGTGAACACCAACAAAGATAAAGCAACATACTACCAGACCAGTACTATTTTTTTTAATGTAGCCTAATAAATTGATGCATTTCATGAGTATGTATATGTAACTATAGAATTATATTGAATTACTATACAATTCTGATAACATAATAAAACACAAACTTGACGATGAAAACGTTATGTTAGTAGGATATTTTCTAATACTGGTTACATACCACTATCAAGCTGAAAATCGTTCTTCAAACACCAATAGGTGCGTTCCAACAATTTTACTAGTGTCAGTCCGTCAGCTAAGTTTGCAGGGTTTTGCAATGCTAGATCACATTGTCACATGAAAATGAAATGAGCTCATATACTTAAAATGAAGAAAGTAATGTTTACATTAATACCATGTGGTTGGAATAAAAAAAAAAACATATTAGCACGACTGTATTGAGTGTTGTAGATTAACAATGTAGGTTTAATGCGTTTTCTCTGAGTTTATTTACCGCAAATAGCACTGCATTTGTGCACTGCAATATACTATCTGGAATTATTGAATTGCAACGCGCTAATTTTCATAATCAAATTATTTTAATTTAGTAATTAACGCAGTTGTATTGTTTTTCCTGGTTACAATCAAGTGGCTTACATGTTTTTTATAATTTAGCGTTATGGCCACAATCTCATCTGATGTTAAGAGTGATTATGTTGACCAAGATGATAAACACACTAATCTAGTGGAGGGACTGGAGCTCATGTGCAACTGCTGGAACACAACTACCTTTAGGTATTTGGCGGCAAATTTTCAACTTGAGGGTGGTAGTAAGTAAGAAAATGTGCTTGGTTGACATTAGAAAAGCCCTACCTCACTGCTATGGTTTTATTGCGATGTTTTCCTTCACCGAAACCGCAGACTCAATACATGTATACAAACTCACAGCCATTAACATAGCGCCCATACAAGCTACCACTGAACCATCATCGCTTCATAAACTTAGCTTCATAGATTAACGACGTTAACGTTTTGTTTTTTAAATAATACAAGCAGATAAATGGCTGTTGACATTGGCGGTAGTATATTTATATTATAAGTTCTAATTTCAAGTCTCCGTATTAAGAAATCACATAAGACATATATTTTCTTGAAATATACATAATGTATAACACTGACACATAAACATAGTAGGTACCTACGTAATAAAGCTACGGTATTTGACATATAAGTCGAACGTGGATTTCACGGGTAGATAAATTGGATCCTTTTGTATACATGAGTTTGATATGAGTGCCTACTGAATATAATAAAAGATGTTCTCAGTAAAAGTCCTCAGAATAAAGGTTGCCGAGTATATTAAAATCATTGAAAATATTCGAGGCGTAATTCAATGTAATCTAAAAAGTACTATGTACTACAATTTACGTGTGGCTTCGCTCCCGTTAACATTGATCTATAACAGTTTTATGTTTTACTAAACACGAAATAACTCTTAACTACAATAACAATAAAGTTGGTATTCACACGGCAAGAGTTTAAAAATACAAATTAATCGTGCTTTATAAAAATTACAAGCAAGATCACATTACTAAGTTGATTAAACTAAATAATTAGAGCTTATATTAATGAGGAGAGCAATTTAACTTAACCAACACAACCACAGTCGAGGTTAAGCGTCGCGACGAGTAAACGGTGGAATTATTTCATCTTATATCGAATGTTTAAGCCAATAGTGGTATATATCTATCTTAGTAAACTTGTTCTCGTGCAACAGCCGAAATTGAATCTTGAACATTATTGAACATTTTAGTAAATTCTTTTAAAATGGAAAAATGGTTTTACCCAAATTTTTTAAATGATAACCTTAACATTTGATACTAGCTACTATAAATAAAACAAAGAAGAAAAGATAACAAATGGTGGCGGCGATAAGAATGTTATGTTGTTATGTTGACTTAATATACATTGTCACGAAAATCTTAATTTCGTGTACATCCGGTACAGTTTAAATACTAGAAAATACACAAAGATTGGTTATCCCATATTTTGAGATCCAACATGACTATTAAGAGTGTTAAGGTGAATAAGGCTAAGTTATATAATCTGATACCTATGTACAATACACTGATTTGTCGGTTAATAAGTGAAATGAATATATCAGGCGTTTTAGGTTAGGATGGAACATGATGTAACTAATAGGGAGTTAAAAATGACTCCGTGTCCGAATATGCTAATATAAAAAAAAAAATGATTCATAAACATGTTCTACAAAAAAAGAATAAAGCCAATGGAGCTTTTCATCGTTTCTTCTTAATGTCTAGAAGAATTATTTTTTTGTCAATAAATACCTTCTTAAGGCCTAAATTTAATAAAATATTTTTGATATCTTAAAATATATTTTAGTTAAATAAAGCACTGGGTATAGAAAAAGGAATGCCTCTGAAATGAAAATTTCGCAATATGGCGATAAGCGTTGTGTAGCAGATGTCCCTCTTCTTATAACGATCATATTGCGACTACGAAAAGATGTTTTCCTTAACCAAAAAAATTAAGTTTATTGCAGGAATACGACCACGCAAATCGACAGCATTGTACGATCAGGTAGTTAGTTTACTTAAACAGCAAAATAATACGATATAAAAAACGATGAATTGTGATTAAACAGTCCTGTCTATCCGAACAGTAATTTTCGTTCATTCAGTAAAATGAGACGGAAAATGTAATTACCTATCAAATATATATGGATATAAAACGGTTCCGGGCCAGTACTCGATGGCAGGAAATTGGCAATTTCGCCCGGCAGTGCCTACGGACCGACCGTTCGCAAAGCCGTGTCGCTGCGATGTCACAGTCGATGGAAAATTATCTTCTTATATTTATATTATCAGTTTATAAAATTCTTGATTTTGCATGAGGCTTCGCCTGCGTTAATATTGATTTTGTCAAACGAATCTGACGCCGCAATAAAAGTTTCATACAAAGTTTATCCCTTTCTTTACCCCAATTCCAATATGGTTTTCGCGAGAAAAATTAGTCTATCACCGTATGCAGTCCCATCTATCTCTATACCAAAATTGATTATATTCAATTCATCGGCTTAGGCTTGAAAGCGTAACAAAGAAACGACCAAAGTCACTTTCACATTTATAATATTAGTAAGGATTAAAAAAACAGAATACTTGGCTCGCTAATATAGTAGCAATATTATACATTGTAACAATTATTTAGTTAATATCTAGAAGGATATCACTAAGTTTAATGATTACAGTAGAAAATTAAGTTACAAATAATGAAACTATTACTTTTTTACACTTTATAGGTTTAGCGTTATAACCACAATCTAACCAGATGTAAGCGACGATGCGGCCCAATATGGTAAACACGCTAAGCATAGTAGAACGCCTCTCAAATGCAACTGCTGGAACATACCTATAAGTATTGACGGCAGAATTTCAAGTCAAGGATAGTAGCTAATCTGGTGGGCATTAGAAAACCCTATCACCATACTATGGTTTGATCACGATATTTTCCATCACCGAAAGCTCATTCACATTACAGGGATCGATCTCACGTCCATTGATGCAGGATCCGTACACACTACTAACTGAACTATCGTCGTTTCAAAACCTTAGAGCTGATTTATACTTTCTATAGTTATTGTAGTTTATTTTATACAACTAAAGTGACAAACAAGCACATCACTCGTATGTCGGCAATTCGTTGTTTATGGAGCCTTGTAACAGCTGAGGTATATTTATAAATCTTAAACCCTTGACGTGCTTTGGAAATGTCACTTACCAGAAGAGCAACACTTATTTAGATGTGATTTTGTTTGTGGCGGATGTATTTCACCAGTGGCCTACTGGTGCCTCATGTAGGGACCTTGATTTATTGTATTTGAAATACACTAACAACAATCCTGAAGGCATATTTGAACGTAGTTCAACCCCTCAATAAATACCCTTCAGTCTCAGCGGCTGAAAGGAGTATGTGGGACTTGCCTAGTGACTACACAGGAATACCCAGTCTCTGTATATATCTGTATATCGAAGACTGAGTAGTGTTTTAGAGAATAGTGTAGTAGTAAGCTATTCAAATTTTGTCGTCCCTACCTACCTCCACAACTAGATTCCACATAGGACTACGTAATATCCAGAACAAAAATTGAAACAAGACTTAAATTCTAAGTTGTAAAACATTTAGGTATAAGTATGAATAATTTCAGTTCCTAAAAAATAAAACAAAAATACCTCAAAATTACTACCTCTAAAATCTGCCACCCTCAATCCACCACTGCTTCCAGTCAAGATAGCTATCGTCCTAAAGTCATCCACCCCTAATTAAGTATTTCGCAAAGCAAAGCGATTATTCAAAATTCATATATTGGTACACCAAAGCTGTGATATATAAAGTAAGTACTTACTTTGTCAATACTTTGTTTATTTGCGAGTTTTGCCATTGCTTTACCTTTGCTAAATACGTAATAAACACCTCTAATTAAACAGGTGGTTTCATGTTTATAAACATTGCAATTATGTACATACTATGTATAAAATATACACTGTAATAAGTAAGAAACTACGTTTTAATGCGAATTGTATAATTCAACAGTTGCAGAGCTTACACTGCAATGCGGGCCGACCGCGTTACGACCTTGCACAATGTTTAAAATTGAACCAACGTGTTACGGTTTCTCCATCGAAAATATAGTGTTTCCTTTTAGCTATTAATTTATAACCCCGCATTCATTTTCTGTATCGTTCTTTATAGGAATTCGTGTCAAAATTCGAGATGATTATTATTAATATATATATAAGTAAATTATTAACACGGTCCGTAACGTAGTAGCGACTCCAGAAGGTACAGGATCGAGAGATACATGACTAAGTTTTTATAATGAGCATAATTGACAATTATATGTTTGGTGTATTGTGTGTTTAATCATATATGTATTTAGATACACTGACTTTGTTCGCGTGGACTTAGATTTATATGTTGTAAAAATTTAGCTACTTCTAATTCAGTATAATTATTCTTATGACAGAATGTATATACCTATATAAGCTTAATTACATTGACATAATGCTAAAAGCAATAGATTAGCTATAAAATTTCAATTTTATCCTCTATCCGTCAGAAAGTACTACTATTTACGTAATAAAAATTAGCTTAAATGCTAATTCTTAATATTAGTTATCATCACGTAAAAATAAACCGAAATCTGTCAGTTATTTCACAGTGATCCTCATACAAAATGATGGACGGGCAGAACAAACTTCATAATAAATACAATGAGTTACATATCTATAACAAAGTAGAGCCTGATTATAATTTTCAAAAAATATTTACAGAATTGGCTTAGTTACAAAACAATACGAGCTCTGCTTAGATTTGAAATATAGGGACATTTGAATAATTGTATGTGAAATAATTAACGAATTTAACTTACTTTTGTAATGAATATGCTTTATAATTTTTTTTATATAGTAATAGCCGTTCCTACCCTCTACGACATCAAAAGATACCAATCTAATCTATGATTCCATCTATGATGACATCGGTATTATTGGGCTGAGGAATTAATTGTGGCATATTGTACAGATTTGGGTGGCATGTTCTACCTGAATAAACCCTTAATAAAAATAAAGCTTCGAAAAAAGAAAAATAAACTATTTATATGTAAGTAATTCTTTATTACATCAATAATCATGTAAGTATTGTTATTACTTATATTTATACATGTGTACAGTACAGTTATTATAAAGATATATATATCCATGTAGATACAGTTAGTTCCAAACAGGCACCCTGTACGTGAGGTGTAAACTAAATTAGTGCGATAATAATATTCGAAGAGGGGGCGTGACGTGAGAACTAACGCCAGATTTTATTGCAAACTCCCAATTTTATAACTTTGGATAAATACAATAAAATTTATCTATCCAATACTGTGATGCAAGCAATATAAGTCCTTAGTTTTTTAGGAAACAGTCGTAATGATATCGATGAAATTTTGTATTAAAATAGGCTTTATTTATCGAGTAATAAATCAAGCAAATATCCATTGCCAAGATATTAAATAAATATTAATAAGAAAAATGGATTTCATTAAATATTTTATTATTAATAATTTTATTTAAAGAACTACTGTGGGTCTATAAATATTCAATTTGTAATTAGCACTTGAAAATAATTTCGGAACATTTGTTCTCCAAGGAGATTAAACTTGTTGAGATATTGCTGATGATATCTATATATTAACGGAATTTAATCTTACTTTACGTAACATATAATTTATAATATACAAATGATATGTCCAGCTAATAATTATATGTATATCTACATTAATAAGAAGAATTTTTAAGTTAACACAAAAACTAACTTCCACAAAATATTTTTAAGAAAAGTACTGCTATCTTCTGAGAGCTAAGTCTGAAGATTATTTTGCACACTTGATATTGACAACATTGCCTACATAGTCAAAAGACAACATAAAAAAAAAAACTGTACAGAATACTTAAACGCGGGGCGCCGACAAAAGCGATTTCAAGACCCATTCATCAACCTAAGGTTCCTAACGACCACAGATAACAATGAATTTCCTAACTTATTATTAAACTGACAAATTAAAACGTTTCTATCAGACAATTACAGACTTTTACCGCGCATTAAGTCGACTAGATAATACGTGCAAATGTAAGATAAGTATACCCAAGACACTCAATTGTGGAGATATCTAAGGACATACTCTTGCAGTTAATTTTTTTTTTATAGTTAAGATTTTAGTGTTATGGCCATAATCTCACCTCATCTTGCCCAAGTTGGTAGATACGCTCAACATGTGGAGAAACTGGCTCTCAAGAGCAGCTGCCGGAACACAGCTATTGGTATTTGGCGGCAGATTTCAAATTGAGGGTAGTTGTTAGACAGGCGGGCATTAGAAAAAGCCCTACAGCCATGATATGGTTTCCTCACGATGTTTTCCTTCACCGGAAGCTCAAGCTCGTTGTAGGTGGATCTGAGCCCAAGTCCCTTAGCGCGAAGTCGTGCACTCCACCACTGAGCTATCATCGTTTCCTATTTAAGTAAGGCTAGTGGGATAAGAATGGCTCCAATTTTTGTGCATTTATGTAATTTTTTTTTTTTTACATCTACAAAGTGACGACAGTGTTTAGTGGTAAACACAGTTCAATTAAAATAAAGCGTTACATGTTGGATACATAATAAAATTAAATACACATATAGATTATTTTATAGAAAAGAAAAGAATATTCACGATATTTTTTAACGTGAACAACACTTTTATGCAACTTTAAGTTGGCAAACTGCTTGTGGAAGACTATTTTAATAATAAAAAAATAATATATAGCCCGCATAAGTACCGCAAAGCCTTTTTTTTGTGTAAATAAACGGGTGCGGTTTTAACAATCATTTATGCGATAAATAAATACACCCGACCGACGTCACGCGCGAAGTGTCAAAGTGTCACAGGCAGACGGGTGCCAGAGCTCGCAGTCGCTAATAGGGCAGTCGAATAAAAACAGATCCACCCCCTTAGATCTACATATTAGATGCGGTATATCCACATATTGGGTTATACTTGATCCATATCTTAAAACTTAGACGTTAACTATAATAATATTTACTAGGTGTATTTCAAATTAAACATTGTATATTTAACCGATTGCATTTGTGTTATATATTTTTTAATATTGGCCACCTTAAAACTTCCTTATTTATAAACTGATTTGAGAAAAATATTTTTAACGGGGTATTATCAACGATGTCCTGTTTTAATTATATTAGCATTGGACCATAATTTCGAAGTAACCCCAGGGAATTTCACAAAATCGAATAGGAAACGTGTAGCGATTGAGATATTAGTAGTTTTATTACAATTAAGATTAGGTAGCTGTATCTAAGTGTGGTCCAGGACCTTGTACACTGACTTGAACAGCAAAGGCACAACTGAACTCTTTTTAAGTTTATTTTTACAAGAGATATTTTTAAGGCGGTATAGGAATATTTCGAAACACTCACTCTACGGATAATTATCTAAATTATATACATTACAAATGTCGATATTAAATATCTTCACTCACTACCTTAAGTAAGCCAAGCTTTATTCGCCCACAAAGTAATGGCTATTTTAAGCGTCCATAAATTCTTAAATTTTGATACGTTTCTAAAGAATAGGGGCGATCTAAATTCAACTGGATTAGAATCACATATTGGGTATACAATAGTCTACAGTCCGAGATTAGCCAGTATATATTCCGTAATTAAGTCGGGTGGTAGCGATTTGTACTTGGTTAAATCGTGAACATTGTATATGGTGCATTTCGGTATCAGCCACTGCGTGTTTAGCTGCCAAAATACTTACTGGCTGGCATAATAGCAAAGATGATGGATTGATTGCCAATGGTATTGTAGCAGTGGTGTTGATCACATGGCGGTGTTGCCAAAATAAGTTCTATGCTTTCTCTATACAATTACTGGGTGGCTTACATTTTCTTCGAAATCGTTTCTTTCATTCTTAGTGAATAAGGTTACCAATAATTAATTCAAATGACAATAATAAATCAATACTATAATTACTCATTTAGCACATATAATGGTTTCGATCCGTAATAACAGTGGGAATTAAAATGAATACATGAATCACCTACTTCCCCGGTAACCACCCCTTTAAAACGTAACTCGTGAGTCACGATCTAACTACTCGTAACCTCGATTAAAACGGTCTGATTCATACACCACAACGTATAGGGGAGACCAGTATCGATTGCGAGCCGTCTAGACTCTAGACCATCACTTCTTCAGGTTTTTTTTACGTACGTTTACATCGACATGTACCTGCAACTACTATATTAAATAGCTTAAATAATCCTTACTTATATCATACATACGAATGTGAGTTTGTATGTTTGTTACATTTTCAGGCACTAACTATTCAACCGTTTAATATGAAATTTCTAATTTAGTTTAATAGTTAATTTCTATATTTTAAGGGACCAGAAAACAATGGGTACCTTTGAACCAAGAAAATAACTATACCCGATGGAGAGAAAAACAACTTTTTCATTAAATAAATCTATATTGACGCGAGCGAAGCTAAATCTAAAGAAGAGTAAATATAGTCAGCAAAAGTTCATTAAAGGTACATTGAGAACCGTAAACCAGAATATTGCTTACTAATATTATAAATGCGAGAGTGAGTTTGTTTATTACGTGTTCACGCCTAAACCGCTGAATCGATAACGATGAATTTAGGTATAGAGACAGATGAGACTGTGGAAACGGTGATAGGCCATTTTTTCTCCCGAAAAACTTATAAGAGACGAATAAACTTTGTATGAAACTTTTTATTGCGTCATCCGATATTAACGCGAGCGGAGCCGCGGGTAAAAGCTAGTGGTAAATTATTAATTACGTATGTAATATATCAAACTAATTTTATTTCATATAGTCTAACACCTACACTAGTTGGACAGGAATGTGTTGAATATTTGTATTTATTATAAAACTATATAAAAAATATTGTAAAATAACAAGATATTATACAACAAGAAATTATATTGTTCACAAAAACTACATACTAATAATCTGAATAAGAGTCTAGATAAGAGAAATATCTTAACAAAGAGCAGTGATAAAGTTCAAGTTTATTTACGCATTTAATCGCTTCATTCCCGGGTAATGTTCACTCGTTTGCGGAATGAGCCATCATTTTCGCAGCTACATTGAATGAACGGTAATTGAGCTAGTCGAGCCGCTATTTTGCCGGCGTAATCCTGTTTTTCACGAGCCCGTACCCGTGGTAATTTCGTTGGATGTGCATTTTGTACGTACATCGGACAACTATCAGTTATCGTGTGCATGACGTGTGTTAATTAATTCTCAATTTACCGAATAGTTAATTGGAAATTTCTCTTGGCTCATTTATACGCTTTTAATGCAGTGTTTATAATTCTTTCCATACATATATCCATCTATTTTGTCCATCATAGTAAACAAAAATACAAAATAACCTGTTCTAGGATTCAATTAATGTTAACATAAATATATTTAACAATATTAAGTCTTACTTCGTGAGGATGATCCAAATGTAATTTTAAATTTAGATAATACAAGCTGTGACCGCAACTTCTTTCGCGTAAAACAAAAAATGATCTGATATTTCTTGGCCATTTATGAAACTTCTTTTAATACAACTTTGCTACTATCGGCGACAGCGTAATGTTAAAAAACCTAAAGCCTTCTTCAGTAATTGCTCAATTTGGATATAAAAATCTTGTGATAGTAACAGTTATTTATAGCAAAATTAAATAAAAACCTCTAAAATTATATAAAACATAATTCATGTTCGCGCGAAGCCCCTCGCAAAGTAAGTAGATAACAATTAAAATCGGAAATCTTATGTCAACAAACTCACATCACAAATTGTTGTAGCAGACATCGCCGTGGCAAGAGAAAATACGATGAAAATAAAATTCCCGGAACGGTGCAAACTGCAAACACATTAAAAAGCAATAGATTGGGAGCAATTAGCGCCCGCTCGGCTTTCGGGGCGAAACGAGAGGCTCCGTGGAAAATCAAGCGGAACCGTTCAGTGCAATTTCCGATAGAGCGGAGCAATATATTTATACATTCATGTTTATATAAACCTGTCTGCATACACTAGATTCGGGCTTATCTACACATTAAACATCGTAAACATTTACTGATTTTATATTTTTCATAAGCCTGTAGTTTATTCCATTTTTTAACCGACTTTAAAAAGTAGGAGATAATACGTTCGGCTGTATATATTTGTTTTTTTTTTTGTATATTAACTATACCGTTATGGCCAAAATCTCACCTGATCTTAAGTGATAATAGGGCCCAAGTTGGTAGACACGCTAAACCTGTGGAAGAACTGACTCTCAACTGCGTCTGCCGGAACGCACCTATTGGTATTTGGCGGCAGATTTTCAACTTGAAGGTGGTTGCTAGCCATGCGGGCATTAAAAAAAGCCCTACCACCATGCTATAGTTTCCTCACATTTTTCCTATATCGAAAACTCAAGCTAATTGTAGGTGGATTCGAGCTCACGTCCCTTGACGCAAAGTCGTACACACTACCACTGAGCTATCTGTCTTCATATCTTCCTCAATTATTATTTGATATTAGTGATTCTTTTTTGTTTGAATCGGTGTTACTTAGATTAGTCGCATTTAAATACGACGAAATTATTCAACCCCAAAAGGAGTGAAATTAAGGAATGATGATTTTTTTTAATATCACCTACTGCTCGTTTACGGTCGTCTACTGATATTTTCATAAATTTTAAATCGATTTTTATGATGCTTATTTAAATTAGTATTCAACTATTAGTATCATTTGATTAATTTGCTCCAGTAAAATATATAATCTTACGGAAAAATAAGTGTAAAGATTCCCATGAACCTTTTAGCGAAACTGACAACTGAAAAAATCATGTTAAGAAATGTATGTAACATTTACATCGCATTTTGCCTTCGGAGAAGATGGATAAGATTTTATAACACTCAACGAAATTAATGTATTTTCTTTTGTTTTTGCATATTACATATACGAGGAAAGTTGGACAGAAATTCTTAACGTTCACTTATTCTAGAATATATTTAATATTCATAGAAAATGCTAATTACCTTATCAGTAATTTGATAATTTTAAATCAGTTTAGTTTAGAAATATTTTTTACCTTTTTAGTACCTAACTATATCATTACTATATATTTTTATGAAGATTAAAATAAGTTCTAAACAAGTTTGTATAAAACGTAATCATCCATAGTCACGTTAATGTTGTATGCTTTAATTAGGTTCAGGATTACACCTTTAGTAGTTACAATGGCAATAGATCTTAAAAAAAATAAATAAATTTCCATATCAATATGAAATTGCACGATTGCTTTACCAGTTTCACGGTCGCCAAGAAATATTGTAATTACTTTTTTTTTTTATATGTTAAAAAGTGACGTACTGTACCTGATGTTAAGCACACCTATAAGTATTTAGAAATAGAGTTTCAATTCAAGTGTAGTCAGCATGGTGGGCATTGGATAAAGACCTACCTCCATAATATGATTTTATGACGATGTATTTTACCGAAAGCTCATTGCAGGATGCTGATGCCGGGGCTTTACACACTATCAACTAAGCTATCATCACTTCAAAACCTTAATTCTATCATTGAATTGAACACCAGAGGTATATCACTATCACTTTGGCCATCTTGAATCTTTCTTCCACTACATGCGTTGAAAGCCTTACCCTTTTATCATCGAAAGCTGAGGCTCATTGCAGGGATTCGAACTCGAATGATGAAATCAAAACAACACAGAAATAGTCCCTACAAAAAAAATCTCCTACCGCATACTAACTCATCTGATTGAGAGCTGCAATCATCCATAGCGAATGCCGCACTGATTGGATGCTCCTCAATATTGCCGGGATACCGACGGGTTCAATATCACTGTGCCTGACAGTTACGAACTGGGATATTTATGCGCTACGTGACGTCGCACACCGCCGGGTTTTATAAGAAAATTAATTGGAAATCTAGTGAATAACTCGAATCAAATTATTTCCAACTTATAACTAAAACTAAAATCGTGTGCACCCATAGATGTTCGTGTTGTAGTTTTAGCTTTAGTTTAGTTAGCGTTTTGTCTTCTATCTCGTAGAAACCCTGTCGATTTATGAGACCAAAAATAGTAACGAACAACGTATACAAATAGATACACAGGCAGAATAAAGGTCAGGTTCTTATATTAATTGACTCGATATATGAGCGCGGCATTAAGCAATTGATGATTCATAATATTCATAATAATTTGTAGTATTTGTTGTTAGATAGTAGAAAAAGGCCAACCCTGCTATAAAACAAACACGCCGACCATTGCGCCTGCCAAGCCCCAAGGGGCATCCAAGTGGTAAAGGAAAATATAGAAAACAATATTTTTCTGCTTTTGGATGTTTTTATTGCGGACATTGAACTAGTGTATATAATTAATATATATGTATATACTTGTTTGTTGAGAAATGGTGAACAAGTAAGAAGAACTATATTTAATTTCACTCCATACTAAAAATTACCCTAAGCCTTGCCTTACTCGCTTTGCTAATGCTATTGCTGGATTTAAACTTCTTAATTAAAGGGCGTCGTTAGTAAAGTGACGCAGTCTAAATTGTCACTACGTCTAAATCTCACTCTCGGAATTCCTTTATTCGTTTGTCAATCAGACAAACTGTGAAAGCTGAGATCAAATCGTATTTTTTTTAAAGTCAATCAAAGCTTTTACATCTAAATAAATCAAAAATGTCTAAGTTACATTATTATACTATTTTGTATATGTTACGGTTTCTATTTACATAAAAAAAGGTTGCCCATATCAAGAGTAAAATGTTATATTCAACCCTAGGTCTGAAAAGATGACGTTGCTCTTGTTAAAATTATGCAAAGAGTTTTTATGCTAACTCAAAATGCATGTTTTATTTTATATTTATATTCAGTTTAATTGAGCACCGTTAAATAAACTATATCATGCAAGATTCTGACTAAAGTAGACAATATAAGGCCAAATAAAATAGGTTAATCAATTAATATAAAAACCAAACCATGATAGAGCAATATCCCACAAATATCTCAAATAAAAATGCATTAAAATTGAACAATGTAAAACGCGATAGATTTATACAATAATAAAATGGATATTTTGGTAATATTACCATAAATTATAATAGCTATCTATACATAGATAGGGTTGGAATAATAGGGCACATGCTGCAATTGCGTGCCACATCGATCCGATTGGATCACTGACATGGAACAAGGGGTGAATGTATCATATGTTATATGCTTCTGTCATTTTTTGTTTTTGTATATTTAAAATTCCAATATACAAAAAAAATACGTGCTTTTGTCTTTCAATCATACCGATTATTACATTTGGTTTCCACTTCGTAAATCATCGTCTCATTTATTCAAGGACTGATATAGTCATCTCCTTGGTTTTTATTGCAAATAAATTGTAATCAGATATATATTCTTCTTTTATCCTTAATGACAAAATGATTATATTAAAACTGCCCTCGACATTGTTCGTGTAGATAAAACCTCGCGTGTTCGTAAAATTATAGCATAATGAGCCTCTACATCAGGAATGGAGTAACCAGGATGATTTTGATAAATAATTTACGTTATTTAGTTAAAATGAAAACCAGCATATGACAAATAAACGCTAAAAGATATAGTTAGCTATGAACGTTGAATAAGAATCATTCTTTGAAATAGCGAGTTTTCCGTTAAAAATACCATATACTTACGTGTACAATACATTTTTTGCTAATATTTTTTTTAATATTATAGAACTGTAATAGTGATTTTCTAATACAGAGTCCGTTATCACATATGACACTGACAAACTTGCTTACATAAACAGAAGCCGTATTAAAAAGATAAAAGAACGGTGGAGCGTATGAATCCAGTATTTGATCGCCATTGCTATATAGATAATATAGTTCAAGTCACTTTATTTCTTTTTTATTATAAAGTGAATGTGTTTCGAGTATAGGCCTCATCTAATAAATTATCGGTACTAAACTAAAAAAGACCATATAAAAAATATAAATGTCATAATATTATTATTACAAAATGGGTTACAAAAGTTTTTGGGTGGAATTGCATCTGTCGTGTGGTAACTTTTTAAAATCATTAACTTTGTCTTCTGATCCTGTATAATATAATATTTGCAACATATATCTGTACAACTAAGCGGATTCTTGGAGACACGAATTTTGAGTACCTAGTTAAAAAAAATGTGACACTGGCAAGTTTATTTACGATTGCTAACGTCAAAACTTCAAAAAAATTTAGGATGACACATGTCAAAGTGACTTTAACATTCTATATCGACTGTCATCCCATATATATCTTTTTACCTATTTGTTAGCAATTAATGGCAGACAACTAAGCTAAAGGCACCAGTCTACAATCCTATTAGCAGCTGGATATACGTTCAGATACCGGAACGTGATAAACCAAATAGGTCCACTAAAATGGGATGATCACCATGCCTATGATCATGACCTAGACCTTACCATTCCAAAAATATAATTAGCATCCTAAATATTTTTATCATAATTATGTAAGTTAACAAGTTTTACTTTCATTGTAACTCGACACACACACTGCTTAAGAGGCTATATAATACCCAACACTTTTCTGTGGGTATTATATATATAGGGGTATTGTAACAAAGGACTCTCGATTCTATTCATCTTTTGTACTAAGGAATTAGAATTTAAGGTCACTTAGATTAAGGTGCGCTAGTCGACGGCTTCTAAACACGCACAGCGGCCATGAACAACCCCTCTATCAGAACCCTTCGACAGTCACGCAATGATTTCAACAAATCCCTCATATCTTAACCGCAACCCTTGGTAAATTAGTTATACTTTATGTCATGGAAACTTCGCCATCAATATTCTGCCTTTTTCAATAAATCTATACATATTACATAATAAAGTAAACTCGTATCATCTGTCTGTCTAACTATATGCGATAAACTTAAATCTTCTGAACGAACTTTATAACATTACTGTACAATTATAAAAAAAAATTACTAATTAATATCTAAATTTAAGTTTCTATTGTACAACCATACATTTTCAAATAATACTTATCTTATTTATGAATACAATTCTGTAAAAAATCTATTTCAAATATCAAACAAATAATAATATTTTATATCCGTTTCTTATACATCACGGAAACCAATAAAATCTTAAAATATCCATATCCAAATTCAAAATTTCATATTCATACCGTCTTTAATTAAAATAATATATATTAAATTAACAGAGAACATTTCTTGTAATTAGTTCTCTAGAGGAATGATTACAGGTTGGCGTGTAACAAAATCTTGCCTTTCCGTTTCCAATAGAAATACTGACATATCTATCTGTAAAATTTACATAGACCTAATTAAGAATCTAATAATGGTACATTTAAAGCCTACTGTGTAATTTGCATTAACAGTCTACTTTTAATTACAATGTTATTCGAAAACAATAATAATTCCATCAAAAAGCTTAAAATTATATTTTTGTTACCTTTTATTGATAATTTCTACTAGAACAAAATACATATAGGTGTTTTTATTAAAATAAAATAGGCTAAATGTTATCCTTAATAATAAACTGATGTAACTAAAAAAATGTTCTTAGGAGTTTTTCTAATAGTATGTTAAATACGCGAACTCAAAA
The DNA here is from genome assembly GCA_039707435.1 of Actias luna. Taxonomy (NCBI): domain Eukaryota; kingdom Metazoa; phylum Arthropoda; class Insecta; order Lepidoptera; family Saturniidae; genus Actias; species Actias luna. The sequence goes on along the minus strand of JAZHAC010000002.1, from coordinate 4,833,074 downwards.
TAGAAATATATACGCATATTATTCTTCATACAGTACATCCGTATCCTATTGGAGCAACATTTACTTATATTCATTACCTTCAATCCTATTTTTTTTTTCTAGATTAACCTTTTATCTCGTCTCATAACATGCCCAACCAAGCTTATTTATTATTTCTCAACTTCTCTCACTAGTCATATGTTTATGCTTACTCGAAAAAATACTTTTTAAATCTTATACATTTATAGTATTTATTATAAAAATTGTATTAAATACTTTATCTGAGATTTATTTTATCTGATGATTTCTTATGTTTACGCGAATACTACTCGTCGAAATAAAACTGAAAAGCTTTCGAATCGTCGGGGTCAAAATTAATAAATAACCGCGATAAAATCCGTTTAAATTAGTTTTATTTTGTCTGTCTTATATTCCTTATACAATTGATAATGGTACTTAATTAACTGGTCCCATCCTTTACTCAAATGCTCCATTCTAATGTTGAGTAGATGCTGGCAATTAATTCTCTCCTTAAAAGATTTTTTAAAGTTAATATAAGCCATCGGTAAAACATAACATAGAAAATTATGTTTTCATAAATTCTCAACAGCATGTGATAGAATATAATTTATGTGTGTGTATTTATATCATTAAGAAATATTCTAAAATTACACAGTGCTAAAGTATAAGAAAAATCCGTTGTTTTTATGATTTTTTATCAACTATATTACATATTGTTCGTGATCGAAAACGAATACGACATTAAATGTCCGGAAATACAGTAATGATTTTTCATCTTCACAAAGTGCTCGCTATCTCGACGGGTGTTCGGTTAGTGTCAAACCACCTCTATAGGAATGTACTTTGACTAACATGTTTTCAACGTTGAAAGCCTTTGAAAGGCCTTGGTGGTCGAAACCGGACTTCAAACACCTGAAAGGGTTTTTTGTCAACACATTTGTGGATTTGGCTTTATTCACGACTGAGCTTGAATTAAGGCTACCTTTTTATAGGTACATTACCTTTTTCCGAGTAATGTTCGAGAGATGTAATTTAGATCAGTAACTCTACGTCAGCATTTCGTTAAGCTGAAATGTCTTGGAAATTTGTATTTTACTTTGAGTCTACTGAATAGATTTTGCTGAAATTTGACATAGTGATAACCAATACTAAAAAGTATGGGATACTTTTTATTCTATAAAACTCGGGTTCCTGTGGGATAAGACATAGAATTAAAAACAGGCAACGAGTTAAATAAATTATCTAAGGATTTTAGGTAACTGCCAACTTAACATAGTTTTAACGCTGCTGCAATGTGAAACTAATATGCATATCCCTGTCTCTCCGTTTGTCTGTCTGTACGTCATTGTATTCACAATTTTGAACTATTCGTTTTTTTATAATACTAGGTGTTTTCTCTTGTAGATCTTTTTATAAAATTTGTTAAATTAAGGGAGTTAATCTTAAACAAAGAATAAGAGGAAAGGAATATAAAGTTATGTGTTTTTTAATGAAAAATATTTCATCAGGAACAAAACTACGGTCCCGACTATTTATATACGATATATCATTTATCCATTTTATAAAAGATATATTATGACACTTAAAAGCATTTTTGTTTTCATCAAAGTTTTTTTTAAATAACCTTAAAATATAAAAATTGTATTGGTAATAACATACATTTTAACTTTAAATATTTATATCAAAGGCTACTTGTATTAACTTTCAGATTATCTCATAAATTATGCTGACAGCCCCTCGCTACGTATAAAACGTTGGTAAGCAAATTTTCGATCAATGTGCTCGGAAATTTCTCCGCTTATCTCATTATAATAAATGTGAAAGTAATATGTACTTAGTTTGATTAAATTAAGTATTACTGACTCGGTGGTAGCGTGTACGTAGTAATAAAACTATTTTGGTTTCACGCAAACGAATCTACGGACAAATGACATAAAGTTTTGAAGCGATATAAGTTCAGTTGATAGAGTGCACGGACGCCACGTTAATGGACGTAAGTTCTAATCCACTTCCAATGAGCATGACATCTCGGTGAAGGAAAACATCGTGATAAAACTATACAATGGTGGTAATGCTTTTTTCTATTGCCCGCCTGACTAGTTACCACCCTCAAGTTGTAAATCTGCCGACAAATACCTTTAGATGTGTTCCGGCAGTTACACTTGACAGCCAGGCTCTTCACTAGGCTTAACGTGTTTACCATCTTGGGCCACATCGTCACTTAACACCAGGTGAGGTTGTGGTCATAGCGCCAAAACCTATAAACTACTAGCTGACCTGGCAGACCTTGTACTGCATTTTCGAGTAGTCAATCACATCGACTACACCAGCATGTGTCGCGTTATAATCACATATCGAGATTAAAAGTATCCTAACTCTCAAGTTGTATCAGTTACACACTGTGTGCAAAATTGGATTAAAATCGGTTCAGTAGTTTAGGAGTTCATCGCGGACAAACAACATGATAATGACGTGAAGTTTTTATATATAAAAATAACACAAAAGTTTCGATAAAATAAACGAAATTAAACTGATGATCCATTCTTCCCCAGTAACATTTTACACAAAACACACCCTACCTGCTATAAAGCACAGGTCTCATAAAAAAAAAAATAACGAATATAATCTAAGCCTTTCTTATCTCTCTCCGCTCAACTTTACGACATAAATCGAGATAGAAAAGATTATTAGGTAGCTACAATGTCAATCTAATTTTGCCGTGAACGCAAACGTCTAACCCAGGGGTTGGTTGCGTCAGCGGGCACCTTGAAATTGACGTTTCATTTAAAACATTGTATCGAGTTTGCCTGAAAACTGTTTAGTCCGAATTAGGGAAGTTCAATTTTCAATTCAATTTTCAAATAGATCCATGACTGTCCACACTACCAACAGAGCTATCATCGCTTTGCGTAGTAAAAATAGAAAAACAAGAATAAATTTATTAATAAATTAGCGAGTTAGTTATTAGTGTAATTAGCGAAAGGGTTAGAATATATATTACCTTATAAACAGTGGAAAAGGAAAAAATCTTTAAAAACTTTATCAAATATGACATCAGGTTACATTTCCAGAACCATTTCCCAATAGTGATGTGGGTTTTCCTTCTATTATTACAGGCTAAAGACATTTTGCAATATTGAACGAACATAAAAATAGCCTAGAAGCAATAATAAAAGTGGTTACATACAAAAAAATTGGGTCTAGTGCGTTCTACAAAAGACGGGCCTTTTTATATGGTTCATAATTTATTATTGAAATAACAGCTGTCAAGTAAGTTCCTTTCACGATATGGGTTCATGACGATATCATGGCCTAGGAACTGGTTCGGCAAAGAATAAGATAGCTAATTTGGAACACGGAAAGGTTGCCAAAAATCGAATACTTTACAAAAGTATTAACGGTTAGTGACCTTTTTGAAAGACAATAGACCAATTATTTCAATATGAAATTTAAATTATTCTGTGTTATGTTTTTATTAAAATATAAAACCATATGCCCACGATATTCGTCTACGCTAATATAGAGCCCATTGAGGAAAACATTGTAAGGGCCAAAAATCTTAACAATGATTTTATTGAAACCTCTTAAAATATATTTTTGCCAATTAGAAGCAGTATGTTAATAGCCATTATTTTAATAGATCAGTGGTTAACTAGAAACAACAAGTCTTAATGTTTTATAAAGACATTATAAATACTTTTTAATTAGGAATGAAAAAACTCTTTCCTGTAATAAGTGCAACTGTCGCTTACGCAGTTTTTCCTGAAAAGGTTCGATATTGTAAACCGGATATTTCATATCTGACTTGTAGTTACAACAAAATCATCCGTGTAATATAATATACTAGTTATGCCCGCGACTTTGTTCGCGTGGAACTAAAATTGTATTTAATAAATTTTGTCAGTTTTGTAATTTTTTTCAATACAGCTTTGCTCCTATTGCTGGCAGCGTGATGTTAAATAGCTTAAATATTTACTCAATTATTGTTATATCAAATGTAAAATATTTTTTGTAATCCGACTTTTTGATTTATTATAATATAATATAGATATAAAATATAATGTTCATATGTACCCACATGACGTAAATGACAAATTTCTTTTTGTCCTACTTTGATATATCTAGAAATTGATATTAATCTTTATAATCCTCACTAATATTATAAATGCGAAAGTGAGTTTGCTTATTACGCTTTCTACGCTATATACGCTTTCATATATATAGCTTTACTTTAACCATAATTTACAACTTTATGAATTTCTAACAAATTTTACAAAGCCTTATCATTACTGCTAATAGAATATCTGAAAATTTCTAGATAATCTCAAGTTGAAAGACAACGTCGAATACAAAATTTAATGAAAAAGTGTCCTCCAGAAAACAATATAAGATTATAAGAAAATTTTCTACCTTTGAAATCACAAATAAAAGCTTTATTAAGTTTTATCGTGATAAGAAAAATTAATACGAAATCTTACTTTATATTGCGGAGCTAAGAAAAATAATAGTCATTTCGGTATTTCATTAAATAAAAGTTTTGCGCTTCCCTTAATTTGATCTTATTGTATTTCGAAGCGATGATAGCTTAGTGATAGCGTGTACGGACGCCCCGTCAAAGGACGTGAGTACCAATCCCTGCAACGAGTTTGAAGGTTTCGGTGAAGGGAACATCATGATGAAACCATAGGGCTTTTCTAATGCTGCTTGGCTGGTTAGTTGCCACCCTCAACTTGAAAATCTGCCGCCCAATACCAGTAGGTGTGTTCTGGCAGTTGCATATGATGGTGCAAGGTTTAGTCTTCCTACAAAGCTGAGCGTGTCCACAATCTTGAAAATTGAAGCTATAACGTTAATCTTATAAAGTATAAAAAAAGTAAAAGTACCAAGTTAGATTATGTTTATAAATGAAAAAAAGTAGACAACAGACGTTTATCGCATATGTATTTATATCATTACCAATCTTAGCATAACTTGAACTGTAAAAATCGTGTTCACTTCTTGAAATTCGCAATGAAAAAAATTTAAACAGGGTAGCATCATTTGTATGGAAAGTAATATCGTAATTACTATTATTATTGATTATTATTTTAATTGTGACGGTTTCTTTTAATATTTATTGAATTAATATTTTCAGGTACTTACGTATTAACCGCAGTAGGAACTCAGTATATATTTACGACAAAGAAATATTTTATTTATTACTGACTAGCCAAATATATATGGCGCTTCCCGACCAGACCGCGGTCGGCTCGCGCTTTTTCTAAACACAAGTCAAACCTAACTAAACCAACGAGTTCTACAGCAGTGGCGTTAATAGGTAGATACCTATTTTCATTTTTAAATAAATAAATAATAATCAAGCGAATAAATAAAGGAAAACTTCATTGAACTTTAAATATGTACACGGACCAACTTAATGCCATAACATTATCTTCCAGCTAATCAGTAGTAATAAAGTAAGAAAAAAATTACTACCTACAATAGATAGTACAATTTTTTTTTTCATATATAAACTATATATATTTATATGAATTTTAAGGAAAATTTAATTCTTATGTCGTTCAATCAAGCCAATACTACTAAATTTATCGGGATGGGGCTATCACCATTCGAAAAAGAAACATATATATAATAAACAAGTTACTAAGTTTTTGGATCCCAAATGTCCCTTTGCCTTTTTTCGATTTACTTTTGTATGCCTATCATAGCGGGCGGATGACGCTTAATATATACACTAGTTTAATATAAAATAAATAATAACATTTAATAAATTAATTATTTAATATAAAACAAAAATGCTATATCCCATATCTTTTACTCAATACGCTGAAATTTATGCGTAATTTATACGATTAAAAAGAGATAGAAATTATTCAAGTCGAATTAAATTTTCAAGACAGCACATGGGCTTGAAATCCCGCTTCAAACGTTACAAACATCTTGTATACAATTTCTCAAGTTATTTAGTATAATGGAACCCATCATAAAAAGAATTTTCATATATAAACATGAACAAAGCTGTGTAAATGTCCTGAATATACAACAGATTCTCACATTTTTCTAAACAATATTTTTCTCTGTACGTCAAAATAAATTTGTATCAACGATATTGCCTCGCGCGCACGATATTGTGTTGGAACACGACCGTTGTATTAAATTTTCTTACAGTTTTATAAACGAAATTCATGAGACGATAAGTTTTTCCACTGAAAATAAATAATGTCGTTGCTCTCGTTGCGAAGATGTTGAATATTATGTTTTTTTCTATATCGCAGCACGATAAACTAGTGGCACTGCGCTTTATAGGAAATACAATGACATCCAAAAACAATACAGGCCATCCACGCTAATCTCGAAAAACCGATCAACAGACATTCATAATGATTTCTTAGGTTTACGCGAATATTATTCATTCAAATAAAACTAATTTAAACGGATTTTATCGCGGTTATTTATTAAATTTTGATTCCGACGTTTCGAAAGCTTTTCAGCCTTCGTGGTCACGGGGCGGACTGAGGTGTAGGTTAACATTGCCTTACATCTGGCTACATGTTGTGGAGGAATCAGTTTTATGTACAAGTGAATGGAGTAGCTATGGGCTTACCTGTATCTCCAGTATTCGCCAATATTTTCATGGAGGACTTCGAAGAGACAGCCCTAAGCACTGCCCCTGTCACCCCCAGGTTTTACAAACGGTACGTAGATGATACTTTCACAATTTTACCATCTGATAAAGTAACTACATTTTTAGATCATCTTAACTCCATTAACAATAACATACAATTCACTGTGGAGTTAGAACAAAAGAAATCTCTTCCTTTCTTAGATGTTTTAGTTTTCCATAATCCTGATCAGTCTTTAGGCCATACTGTGTACAGAAAAATGACCCATACAGATAAATACCTGAATGGTGAATCTCATCACCATTCGAAACAGTTAGCTACCGTGGGTAAATCTTTGTTTCTGAGAGCACAAGGAATCTGTGACGAGGAACATCTGGCTGCTGAGCTGCGACATGTCAAGCAAGTACTGCGAGATAACAAGCTCCAAATTCCACGCCGCCGTCACGGAAACTGAGTGAAACCAGCCACAGTAGAACGTTTACCTGTTGTATTACCTTTTGTAAGAGGGGTCACAGACAAGATTGGCTATGTACTGAAGCGTGCTTCAATTAAAACTTATTTCAAGCCGCCCAAGAAGATTAGTCAATTTTTACCACCTGTCAAGTGTCATATACCTCTACAAGAACAGGGCGTATACAAAATCGAATGTGACTGTGGCCTCTCCTACATCGGCCAAACTAAAAGAAATATAGGGACCCGCGTAAAAGAACATATAGCTGACGTTAAACACCGACGCTCTACGAAGTCTGCAGTTGCTGAACATTCAGAAGAAGGCTCCAAACATTATCTTAGATTCGACAAGCCACAAATCCTTGCCAAAGAACACCGATTCCTACCTAGGATGATTCGTGAGGCTATTGAAATTAAAAAACATCCAAATTTCAATAGAGAAGATGGTTGGAAGCTAGCACAAGCCTGGGATCCAGTTATACATTTAATTAAATCGGAACCCAAAAGACCAATTGCCAGACCTCAAGACACTGTGAGCTCTTTCTGCGTAGATCGGAACACTATCAATAATAAAAATTAAATTGAAGGTAGACACATTAACATAAACTTTTCTGGACAACCTACACCTCAGTCCGCTCCGTGACCACGAAGGCTGAAAAGCTTTCGAAACGTCAGAATCAAAATTTAATAAATAACCACGATAAAATCCGTTTAAATTAGTTTTATTTCAAGACATTAATAAAATAAAATAAAAGTATGGATTGGTCCAACTTGAGATAAATAGATTTTATCCGGACAAGTGACTCTGGAACTATTAGAAAAGAAGATTTAAAACTACTATTTCTATAAAAAATGTACCTTATTGACAGTTGGTACTTGCCAATGAAATGAAATTACCAAATAAACAAAGTTTAATACCTCTTTGCATGTTTGTCTTCAAAACATTCCCAAACTAATCATACGACTGTCATTAAACTTTTTAGTTATTTTGCAGCGACTCAAAAAGATCATTGGACCAAAAACAGATTTTTTTTCTTTTCTTTTCGTGTCATTGCAAGACATGCAGGTTACAACTAGACAAAAATAAAAAACACATTTATACCCTATTTGAACTTTTAAAATTACATTTATACTAGAATTCACACATTAAAATAATTCTGAATCCTTTAGTGTTCAAAGTACTATCGACTTCAAGATATTATGCCTTTTTCAAAGTAGAATATATAATAAGGTCGTTGGATACGTAATAACTTCAATATTGGCATCATTAGCATAAGTAGTCTGTCAAAATACTGCTTTACTACGTATTTCTTAAAGTAAATCTAATGGATTATAAAGACCATGGCAAAATCGACAGAATTTAAAGCTTTATAATGAACAGCCTAAAATTGAATATCATATCATAGACAGGGAACACACTAATGGGAAGACGGTTCCACGATACGACAGAAATACGAGTCAGCGAACTTCCTATTGATATCACATCGTACGTTTTTAAATTTAAGTCGAAGCCAACATATAACAATTAATGATCACGTCGAAAACTCCTTCTAGTAATCTTATTGCTATGTATCTGGCGATATCTACTTCTTAGGAAATGTGCGAAAGAAATAGTGAAATAAGATAAAAAGGAATTTAAGCTGAAACAGCTTTTTAACATGCCTTCGGAATAAGTAGGTAATTTCACCAATTTCGACAGTGATAAGGTTAAATTGGCAAATGTTTCGTATATTGAAGAAGAACCTAAAAACAAAAAGATACGCTACTTACTAATAAGTTAATTATTTTCATATGTATGTTATGCCAGGTAAAACTCGACTATAAGATATACAGTATATACATGCTGAAAACATTCGAATGCAATGTGAATTTGCTCTACAACTTTTCCCTGGAGCAAAACTAATAAAATTTCAAGAGTTGCATGCAGTTTCGTGAACAACTCTTACATGCCTTAAATTTCCTCGTCTAAAGTTACTTACGGCTCGAGTACGCACGAAATACATACTGTATTGTACAACTGATGAAAATCTATGTATATTATTTCTCAAAGATACTTTTGTAGTAATACTATAACTTCCTTAATTCTTTGTTAAAATTATTTATTTAAACATAATTCTGAAGCATTAGTTTTCCGTTATTGGTGAATTGATAGAACTAAATAAAAGCATACACTTTATTCTGATAAAAATATTAACTTATCAATAAAAACATTAATAGTTACGAATTGAATATGATCTCATGACCTTTACAAGTTTTGTTTGTATAATTTGTAGAATATCGCATTACACACAAGGGCATGTTCTGTTGTTTAAGGCACTTGACATAACAATTGGAACACAACATACTTCTTTGAGCGCCGACGTGGTACTGAGGTTTGAGTGTGCCAACTGGTACAAAAATAGAAAAACAGAATTAGTTATTGTTACGCACTTATATTTAACATGTGACACTCATATTTACAATATCTCTTAGCAACCTGTGAGAGCGTGATCAACAATTATCCAACGATATATTTATTAATTTACAACTCAAAGATATTTAACTTGCCTCACTAATAATAAAAGTTAAAATATGGTACTGTTTTTTTTTACAGAAACATTTTGTCTGACATCGAAATACTACGTTAAATTCTACTATAGAAATGGTAGTCATAAGCAAAATTTATGTTCTTTTTTTAATTAATGTTCAGGCAATTTATTGCGAAAACAGAGACTCGGTACACCGAACGAACCATTCCTTTTTTTTCAGATGAGATCCTCCGAATGTTCATTCTTTCTTGAGTTCATTATCAGATTGTCGAATGCAGGTTTTAATCAGCGGGAAAGCCAATGTTCGCCTCTTCGTCACCATTTTAAAAATGAAAAAGGAAAAGATAAGCGACAAAAATATCTACGCGTTCCCGTTTCTTTTCTTTTGCGAACAGAATGAACGGCGGGAAAGGGTTGTGTAAATAATAATGAACAGTCTGCATGTTGTAGTGGATGGGTAACTAACTGTCTTTTTTCTTTGTATTATTTAACTTTCATGTTTTTTCTATTACATTATGATTTTTTTTATTCCTTAATATTTAAAATATAATTTCTTGGCAATGATTTAGTAAATTAACAAGATGTGAGAGTGTAATTTCAAGGATGCGTTACGAGTTTTTTATATACTTTATGGATTTAGCATTCACGTCAAAATCACACAATATATTGAGTGATGATGTGGCCCAGATTGTAGACACGCTAAGCTTAGTGGACCTAGTTCACGTGTAGGTATTTAGCGGAAAATTTTCAGCTTGAACCAGGCGAAAATTAGAAAAAGCCCTACCAACATAATATATGTAGATTCATTACGATTTTTCCTTCACTGAAAGCTCTGACTCATTGTAGAGAATTGAACTAATGTCCATTAACGCGGCGTCCTTCTACGTTACCACTGAGACATTATTGCTTCGAAGCATCTAAAGAATAACTAAACTAAATCATTTAAGAAACGTAGAAATCCTTAGAATACGCACAATATTTTTCTCTCGCTTCCGCAGCTAGGATCATGGTAATAAAATTTGCACATAATATTGAGGTTAGAAAATGTTACATTTCATCAGCTAAAAGGTCCGGTGCGAGCTCCATCACATTGACTATGTATGAACACGCAGATCGCAAACGAAATGCCAGTGTAAATAAATTTGATGCATTATGTATACATTGCAAATCCATTGCTGGTCGGAATATATAATTACTTACATTCATATCTATATCACATAGCTGTTATCATTTTCTTTTCCACTTATGGAATAATATTTATTTATATTATATTATTATAAAGCGTAAGAATAGGTTAATCTTAAAATTTCAAAAATCCTTTTTGTATTTGACAGAGTGATCATTGTGGAAGGTTATTAGGCTATTTAAAATCATGCCACCAAAAAGGAGCAAAGATGTACTGAAAAAAGATACAGAACCGGGCAAAAATAATTAAGTAATTTAAAGTTCTAAGCGAACGAAGTCGCAGGCACTGATAATTAATATTATAAAATAGAAAAGTGAGTTTATTATTGATCGCGCTAATCTTAGAAAGTACCAGTCGGATTAATTTTTTTTTTTTTTGTTGTATTTCATAGAGCAATCATTAAGGAAGGCTTCGGATTATTTAACATCACGCTACCATCAATAGGCGAAAAGCTGTATATAAAAATAAAAATAAAATCGTCGTAGGACGCCTTGTAGATGTAAAACAGAAATTATTTTGTTTCCTAGGATTACCGAGTTCAAACGAACAAACTTTTCCGTTTTATAACATTCATGTAGATTTTAAATAAAGGTGAATCAAAAACAAATGAGACATAAAACTTAAATCACTATTAAAATCTAATATTAAGCTCTTTGAAATAAAATGCCCGATGTACACTAAAATTAAGAAATATAATTTAATATTTACTGGATATATCACTGGATACTGAACGTATTTAAAAAGTAATAAATATAAAATGCGTTTTATTGTCCTTATGTATTTATATGTTCGATATTCGAATATTTCTAATCAGGTGTTTGGGTGCGAGTATATTGTACAATTAAGTCATATGTACAATATGATAAAAATGTAATATCAACTAAAACAACCCAGTTTGCAAAACCCAACAAAGCATTGATAGTGAAGCGATGATAGCTCAGTAGTAGTATGTACGACTTCGCGTCAAGGGACGTGAGTTCGAATCCACTCCACCTACAATGAACTTGAGCTTTTGGTGAAGGAAAACATCGTGAAGAAACCATAGCATAGTGGTAGGGTTTTTTCTAATGCCCGCCTGGCTAGCTACCATCCCTAAGATGAAAATCTGCTGCCAAATACCAATAGATGTGTTCCGGCAATTGCACTTGAGCCAGTTCCTCAGCAGGTTTAGCGCGTCTACCAACATGGGCCGTATCGTCACTTAAGATCAGGTGAGATTATGGCTATAACACTAAACCTCAAGTATAAAACTGACAGAAAAGACTGTCGTAAGTAGAACTATCGCCTTGTTACTTACTACTATTTCATTAATGACTGAAAAGTAGACAGCAAAAAAACTAATCTTAAAAATCGTATATCCAGTGTCCTTATCAGTTAATTAAAAAGATAATTACGTTTTATCGAAGTAGGTACGTTCTATTAATAATATTGAAGCTTCTATTCGCTTTTATATTGTACGTATTCCGCCTACGCTGTTTATGGTTCTGAATAGACAATAGCGTAGGAACAATGGCTTACATAATGGACTTGAACACTGGTGTACGCTTTGATTTCACTCCTTGCCTGTATCTGATGGGTTATCGTAACAACAGTTTACTTTTCGAAATTCTATATCATTATTGTATAACGGATTCTCTTTCATCATAGGTTTAAGTCCTAATTTAACATTATTAAGTAATGTTTTTCAAATACTTAACATTCTCAGGCTTTGACAAATTAAAAAATATATTTATAATTTTTCAAAGCGACAATGGATCAGTTGATAATGTGTACTGACGCCGCGTCAGAGGATCTGTGTATTGAGCCTAAGCTCTCGGTGAAATAAAACATCGTGATGAAACCATAACATGGTGGTAGTGTTTTTCTAATGGTTCCCTGACTATGCTTACCCTTAAGTTGAATTCCTATAGGTGTGTTCTCGCTGTGGCACTTGAGAACCAGTCCTTCCACTAGGTTTAGCGTGTCCATTATTCACTAAAAATCAAGTGATATTCTGACCATAACGCTATGCCCATAAAATATTTAAAAAATCAAATCAAAAATAATTATACAGCATTAAAATAAAATTTCTATTACTTAGTTACTTTGAAGTTCGGGCAATGAGGTGGTAGCCCTACGACAGTTGCTACAAAATCAATATACTTATTTTGATCCTACAAATCAACAGCGTGTCCGGTCGAAAAAAATAATTACTACACAAATTGTAGAAAGCTAAAAAAAGGGTTTAGTATTCATTTAATGTAAGTTAACAACAAGTAATGAAACTACTTAAAAAAAAACAATTTCATAAAAGTAAAGCTTAATTTAAGCCTGCATGACTGTTATCTTTACTATATTTGTCGGTTTTTATAGCCTAATAAGTTTTTAAACATCGAATTTTTTACTAGTGTTTTATGTCAAAAGTATAATTAAATATTTGTATACGATCGATATTTGTAGTAAAACGTACGAAAATAGATATTTGTACTGCTCAAAAAGCCCTAACACAGCCCTACGCGAGTTCACCGACCTCACTATCATCATTGATCTTGGTATTATGCGGCTCAAGCAAACCACAGACTAATTATCTCCCGTACTACATAAATCCATTTACCAGTCTCGTATATGGAACATAAATCCATTTATAATAATCTATGTAAACTTATAGGGATGTGAAGCGTTCACATTTACCCCGCTTTAGGGATAATCCCTGAGTTTTTCGAATTTTATTTCGTTACGCAACGCTTTGAGTGCGCCCAATTTGCAATAATGAATAAAGTTAGTTAAACGTGATCTCACCTGTTTATGAATGTAGTGAGCAAATATAATTGGTTCGCATATTATTAGACATTGGCGCTGATTTTGTAAATAAAAGTTTAAAAACCTTTATAGATTTTTTCAATACTTTTAGTGATTGTATTGTTAAGACTACCTTAAGTTTTCAATATGATTTGTACATATTGTAGCTTTTATTTACATCTACGTTATTAAATGTTATAGTATCTAGATTATCAATGTTTGCTCTGTACTTTTTCTTAATTATTTTTATTTGAAGAAAAAAGTGCCGGCATAACAGTAGCGATTGGCGATGGATTATCGTTCTCTCGATGGTCGCTGCTGTTTTTGGACTATGATGTACTTAACATCAGGTACAGTGCAGTCACTTTGCCGAGTTACCATAAAAAAAAGGTATAAATCACGTTCTGATTAAAATATTAACATTTTACAAGTTTACACACGCATGAACTGGTTATTTAATAAAAATGTCACGAGTATAATTAATCCCTTAATTAGGAAGAATTTTCTTTAAAAAATGCTTTTTACGAAAATCGCATCTATATATACTACACACAAAAATTAAGGGATATAAAAAAATTCCAAATTTTTGGGTAATTTTCAACGAGCTGTAACTCCGAGGAAAATAATTGTACAGAAAAAACAAAAAAAGCAAATTGTAGCTCCATGTGTCTAGTTTTCAGATATGACTATGAAAATTTTTTGTCATGGCCAGGTCTGTAGAAATCCTAAGAAAACTACGAAATAAAAAAAATACCAAATTTTTTCTCGTCTAAAAAAAGGTCCACGGGCTTCAAAAAAATTTTTTTGATTGTTTCGTTCAAAAGTTCTTTTAGAAAATTTAATACTTTTTAATTTGACGTATTCAAAAAGCCTGTATGACGAATTGCCGCGGAGTTATCGTCAATCAAAGCAAAAAAGTTCTTTTTCACTTTGATAATCAATAACTCCGGAAATAATGATCGTATAGGAAATTGAAGGAGGGTTTTAAAAACTGCACAATATTCTCATAGTCATATCTGAAAACTAGACACTTGGAGCTACAATTTGCTTTTTTTGTTTTTTCTGTACGATCATTTTCCTCGGAGTTACAGCTCGTTGAAAATCACCCAAAAATTGGGTTTTTTTTTATATCCCTTAATTTATGTATCTAGATAGTTTGATTATATTTATAATGTATGTAATACGCGAAAGCTTAAAAAGTGTTATATTATTATACTCAAATAAAATAAATATTAAACAGAAAAATGATTTTAAAGCCGTCGCTTATAATAGCAGAGTCACCATCTTGGTAAATGTTCCATGCACTCTGAAGTTGCTTATACACATTCGTTGTTACTTAATAGCACTATTAAATTGAAAAAAAAGAACATTTGTAGTTTTTTACACAGTTCATTAAACCAGACATAAAACAATCAACCGTTGCGTCTGTCTGTTCGCGATACACTCAATAACTACTGAACGGATTTTCTTACGGTTTTCACCAATAGACAGAGTGATTCGTGAGGAAATTTTAAGCGTATAATTTGTTAAGGTTTTGTGTAAATTGCTTAAAGTATGATAATAAATGTAAAAAATTTAAAGTTACTATAAAAAAAAGATTTCTATCGTAGCTGGCAGATGACACCTACATAAATACACATATATGTTTTAGTTGTTATATCAAGCACCTCATTAAATATAAGCCTTAAGTCAAAATTGTACTTTTGAAGTAACAACGCATAAATGTCTGAAACTATTTAGGTCCAAGAACGTTTACCAAATAATTTAATAAACACCTCATGATGTTCTCACAAAGGATTAATTTGTACATGTATGTCTGCGTATCACCGGGGTAGTACAAGTGCTTGAAGTGCCGACACGATCGGGAGGGTCCGCGTTAGTGGGGTCCGGTAATAGGGCTCGGGGGACCGCCTGTCGCTTCAGTAGATACGAGCATTCTGCGATGTACGCGTTGAAAGAAAAAACTGCCCAATATTTCTTTTAAGAAATGACATTCTTTATTATAAATTTAGTGTTTGGCTGTATTCTAAACGAGGCAAAGCACTAGGCCAACCGTGCAACTAAAAGTGTCTAGACAGGTTTTACTATTGCTGTATGTTGGTATATGACCTTTTTGTCTACTTTTTTATACTTGAATGTAACTAATTAAATTCGAAGCAAGGCCAATAATAAAGTAATGCGCCGGCCAAAGAAATTATCAGCTACAACATGAAGACGGCCGTAAAATCCCGAGAGATGCCAACGGTTAGAAACATTACTAAGACGACAGACGAGGACTTTGGCGCAACTGACTCAGCAAGTCAAACGTTTTAAAATAATAGTATATATAGATAGTATAATATTGATTATATTAATAGTATAGTATATAGGCCAGTAGCTAGTATGTAAGTCATTTTAATGAAGAGTAATACAAATTACATTAAAATGGTGCGGACCAAGAATCTGCAGTGTGGAAAAGAAAATCAATTAAATCCCTGAATATATCGTATCATGGTAACAATCTACAGGATTGTCAACAGACGAACTAATCCAGAGGCGTCACTAGATCCACTTCACTATGAAGCGTTGATCCCGGGGCACAATGACGCAGCGCGCCATAATCCCGAGTGATTTAACTAAAACGGACTCGCATTTGGCGGATGATCCTACTTTATGGCATAATAACCACAGCCGTACATAACTCAAGTAACTATACAGTTTACTTAAGATTTATTGTCCCTGGAGAACGTAATATATCAGTATTACTAACTTGAAATAGGTTGTGTCTCTTCAGTCACAACAATTTTTTCTTGTGGCTCATATTAGTTAAATTGAAAACCATTACAACATTTGCGTAAGTGTTGTTGAACTCTCAGTTAGAACGAATTTCCTTACGTAGTATATTATTATTGACAAACATATTATATTATTGATTAACAAATACAAATAAATAAATGACTAACATCTGACAACAATTGAATGAAACGCAGAGACAACTAATGAATAGAAGTAATGATAGCAAATTTAAAAAATAATATAATATTTTTTCTAATTGTGAAAATGAACAATGTTATTCAATTCATCTAATTAATTTTTATAATACGCTACAAAACAGCTGATGCATATAACGCATACAAACTATATCTGCGCAGCCGTTGAGAACTTACTGGCTGTCTTGAACCAATAAGCGCGCATCTATGAGTGGGCACATCTAATAGTATGCGCGCTATGTATAACGGTCTACATTATAAAAATATAGTACAATATAGAACAGACTAAAGACAGACAGGGTCGTGACACAAAAAATATTTCTTTTAGTTACATTTTCAAAATGCCACAGGTTTATGTCAGAAAAAGAGAAAAGAAATATACCTTAACGGGCTTACATAAGGTTGTTGATGAGTATGAAGAGTATAAAGAAAATGATACAGTGCTAGTAAGATATGTATCAAATAACAAGCTTGAATATTTTATTGGTAGAGTTACTCTAAATTTTTTAATTATTTTTAACCCTTACCACAACAAAGATGTCGACATTGTACCAACTAATATGATTGTCAAAACTGTAAACTTGCTCAGTTCGGATGAAAAAGACACTGAACTCATATTTTTAGATGACGATGATTATGTTTATACATGATCACGTAATCGAAATAAATATATACATAATAGATAGTTGGTACTTCCATATATTGTGTTTTCTTTAATAATGTATAGGTTCGTTCGTTATCTTTGAAAATATTTACAATTGCCCATAAAGGAATTAAATGTTTCTAAATACCCCATAGTTTAGTTAACATATAATAATTAAAATTAGATAATTTGTTTACATTTGCCCCTGTATATAGCTAGATGTTTAAATCAAAGACTTTTGTGTTTAACAAACACTAAATAGTTTAACATGTTGGTACCATTATAATTCATATCATAGAGGTCTATATTAGCTGTTTCCGTTCACCCCAATATATCAATTTAGAGAAGAAAATGGGGAAATTGTAAACACCTGATTTTCAGTACCACTAATGTTGCAGCTAAAATGGGTGATTTGAACCTTTTTAGACAAATTTATACATATGTAACTAACTCCTTCCTCGAAATAGCCCATAATTATTTTTTTTACAAAGCCCGACACTTTATACACTTATTTTTCAAATCCGTTTATAATTACCCTGGTTGACTCTGTACTCATCGTAAGCTTTGGCCATACATATCAAGATCTCTTTTTTTTTTTTTTTTTTTATACTTAAGGTTTAGCGTTATGGCCATAATCTCACCTGATCTTAAGTGACGATACGGCCCAAGTTGGTAGACACGCTAAACCTGTGGAGAAACTGGCTCTCAAGTGCTGCTGCCGGAACACACCTATTGGTATTTGGCGGCAGGTTCAGAACTTGAGGGTGGTAGCTAGCCAGGCGGGCATTAGAAAAAGCCCTACCACCATGCTATGGTTTCCTCACGATGTTTTCCTTCACCGAAAGCTCAAGCTCATTGTAGGTGCTTGGGTTCGAACCCACGTCCCTTGACGCGAAGTCGTGCACACTACCACTGAGCTATCATCGCTTCAAACTTCTCTTTGAGCAAACTAAACAAATCTTATTTAAAAAATACATTGGATTTCAAAGCGATCATGAGTAAATCCGGAGAGAATGTGTTAGTTATGTCCCTTTGAGGGGTGCGAAATAAAACGATTTGTTTTGCTTATTTCCCCCTGTTAGGCCGCGATAAGGGACAGACTCCTATTTCATCCTAATGGCTAAATGACGCCCCGGGGTCAGGAACCTGCCTCGGAATAGATGCAACTTTGGTATATGGCTATATCGTTGGGATAACGACTTCGGGAGACAGTTAAGTCAAAGGATAAAATTAAGTTAACATCTTTTAACAAATAACTCAATATATTACACATATCTTATACATATCTCAATACTATAAAACGGAAAACTTTGTTTGTTTGAACACGTTAATCTTAGGTACCACCAGTCGGATTTCAAAAACTATTTTTGTATTTGATAGAGCAGTCATTGAGGAAGTCTTTAGGTTATGTAACATCACGCTATTACAAATACAAACGAAGTAACTTAAAAAAAACAAAATGGGAAAAATGGTAAGAAATTTTTAGTTCCACGTAGCTCAGCTAGTGGCATTATATAACAAAGCCTCTGCCTATATGTCTGAATACGAGAAACTCAAAAACTACCAAAAATAATTTCCATACAGTTTTTACTAATAGATGGGATAATTCATCAAGAAGGTTTGACTGTATACTTGATGATTGTTTATGAAGTTGTATTACATAGCCGAAAATAATAGTTTATGGAATTATTTATATTCAAAAGTTCTACTAAATTGTAATAACATACACTCTTCTATCTTCTATCTTCTATGATTAACTCAATAACACGTATGAAGGTTGCGTGGGTTACTTATTGGATACTTGCAACTTTCAGTATATAGTGGAATTTCTATAACTCGAACTTCTTAAAGTTGTAATCCTCAGCACGTTGAAAAAAAAAATGCAAATTCCTTCCGTTGAACCTCTAAATATGCGTTGTCTCGATTTTGACTATATACGAACAGAACGTTATTTTCCTGCGGGGTATTAATAATATATATTTATACTCTATAGACCGAATTTTAAGAAGCAGACTTCGTCAGTCGAAGTTAATCAAATATAATGACGTCTCGATATAATCTCTCGGTACAACTCGGTATAATACAACTCGAAAAATATAATTAGAGACGGCGCCGTCTAAGTCGCAATTACTACAATTAAATCCTTTGTATCTCGAACTTCTTGTTAAGTCGAAAACTGGATAACTCGTATTTTTTAGCACTTTGCTTAACTTTCGAGTTATAGAAATTCCACTGTATTCAGTCTACCCACTTCTAGAATGTGACAAGAAGCGAACATCAAAGTAATGGTCTACTTAAGGGAACTAAGTAACAAATCAACATCATACGTACTGTGGTAATACCAGCATTTCGAGTGTAAATGATAGGGGTTTTAATTATTTCATTTATGCAATGCAAACGATTAATAGTATTTTCAATATATCAGACGTAAAAGGACGTAATTTTTCAAAACTGGTCTCTATTACTTTAAATGTGATTCCTCGCAGCGACATACTGTTCTTAGTAACATAATTTTGAACCAAGTAGTATAATATCGTACCTATAAACCTACTTTATACGTTCGTGCTTTAAAGACATGAAGCGGTGACACAAAATTTCAGAGCAGTCATAGAAAATTTATTAGGAATAAGCCGCCCTTTGTTGCTCGGGCACCGCCATTGTGTGGAGTGAGGCGATAAAAAGTGAACTTGGCTTTTTCATTATTATCTCGAAAATAAAATATGGCGATAAAACTACATATTTGCAAATTACAAGTACAGTACATATATATACAACAAGTATAGTAAATAGTACATATTTTAACTCCAACTAGATTTTCCTGTCTCTAGATTTTAGCTCTTCGCGATAATGATTTTCAGTTATTTTACCTTGTATAAGTAAGACGAAAATTACAAATATTTAGAAACATGAGACATTCGATAATGCCGCGTCAAAGATATTTGTTTTACCATTAAACACGTAGAGTATAAAATAAAATAATTATGTATAGAATAAAATATTACTACGCTACGACTTATTAATTGTAGTAAATAATAACTAATAATATTGAATGGACCGACGCAGTAAAATGTAAAAAAGTTTGGAATATCCAAAAGCGCACGTTTCATAATCTCATTTTTTTATATTTAATAACAATTAAACCACATCGAATCAGAGCTTGAAAATGAATTAGTAATATACATAAATATAATAGTAATAAGTAAGTAAGATACAGGACCCGCACATACAGACACACAGACGTCCAAGACAGAACTTTTTAAACAGATTTTTAACTTGTTTAAATAACAAAACGGCGTCAAAAATATCATGACTGTTAAAAAATGTATTTTTTCTTGATATGTGTGTGTATATATTATTTTGCGTTATATAATATATATAAATCACTTGTTTTGCGTGAAGTGAAGTGAGGCGTGCAAAATGTACTTTCCAAATAGAACAAGCCAATCAAAAAGAAAGTAATATGTTCCATAAAATTCAAGTTTTATTTTTGAAACGAATCAATATAATAACTGCAATACTCCTTTAATAATATGATATTTTGTTCAATTTTATTGATAATAAAAGAAAGAATGGGAAAGATAAATCTAACTGTCGAATTATAACAAAAACATTCAATTGTATAAATTGTTGCAGACAGGGTGAATAAGGTTAGACAGGTGGATACTTTAAAATTATATATACGTAGTATTAAAAATAACAAATTTCTCCATCCAGAGTACCAAAACTATGTAAGTTAACCCCTAACTGTTAAAGAATTCCTCTTGATCAAAGTTCAGATTGTTTGAAGTTTGTTCGTTTTAATTAAACCAGTCACTCGGGTACCCTTGTCGAACTTATCTCTGAAGTCGCTTACCTGAAACAACGAAAATTATTATTCAAAATCATTTATCGTACGAACTTGGTTACATGCGAATGCCCGTTACATTTCATAGAATGTTACAATATTATTAGAATCGTTATTAACTTAGAAAGTAAGTTGCCTAAGCTTTGTTACAGTAGTTTTGTATATACTAGGTATGTACGTTATTATTCTTATTCGAAAGTCGTCCATGAGTAGTGTTATGAGTATACACCATAGTCGAAAAGACTATTATTCGCGAAAGGATATATGCAAAACAATATAAAGAGAGTGTTCCGTGTTATATATATCCTTCGAATATCTCCATAAATACTAACAATCAACACAAAACTATAAGGAAGTGCTTTGTTAATGTTTCTCTTGCGTCACATTTTAATCAGATACTACTGGAGCTGCTGGCCCACTCCAAAAAATGTTAATTTAAATACATTTTTAACATTACATAATTTCTTTTAAGACAAATATTTAGCACTGACCTTACGCTACCACCAACAGGGGCAAAGCTGTATTGAAAAAGGTTACAAAAATTGGGCAAAAATTAAGAAATAATTTTAGGTCCACGCGAACGTAGTCGTAAGCACAGTTAGTATACAGTATAATAAAATACTAAAACCTGTCCATAGCGTATATAATTTATCTACAATAAAAAATGCTTAAATAGGTTGAGGGGTTTTTGAGTTATTAGCAAACTGACGTACAGACAAACAGAAGGACGTTGCCTTTTATAATACGTATATAAGGATAACAATAATATACAATCACTTAATTGGTTATTATTTTGTAAAGTAGACTTACATTTCATATATCAAAAAATATACTGTCGCATTTTCGTACATATATACCAATGTATTTATTTTAAAAATAGCAACACTTATGTATTTTAACCACAGTGTAATATCCTCCTAATGCTGGAGTATTAGCATTGCATGCAAGTTAAACCTGCCAGTTCTCGTTTTACCCACATCCTGCTGAGGAAGGGGTTAGTCGTCCCCTCGCCCATACTTGGGTGCGGCGCCGCTTGTAATTATACCCAATTTGAGAATTGTATATATTATTATAGTATTTATTTAATAAAAGAAAAAAATTACACTGATAAAAGCAAAATGTATGTATGTATAAACGAAGCAATTCTTGTATATATCGCTTGTATATATCGGAAACGCTCTAACGATTTCAATATAATTTTGTATTTAGACAGATTCTTACTTTTTGAATTCACTTATTATGTAATATTTTTCGTAAAAATGCAGTATTTTTAACTATTATATATATTCGTGTTTTTTTTTTTGTTATTTAAATAATCAGTTCATATGTATGTAACATCATAAAATGTGAATGTTTAATCACTATGTAATTCGTATTTAAATATATTTTTACAACAAACGCAATAAAAAAAAATCCGAGACAATCTCTGTCACCCAAGTATTATTGATTCATATTTTACTGTATTATATATGTTATACTCTATATTTTAATAATGTTATGGATAAAGTCACTCTGTGATAGGTGAATGCATATATCCCTCCAATATAAAAATGACGTAATAAAATCCTTGGAAATTGAACACTTACAACAAAACCACACAAAACCCATTTAAATTTCCGCGTTAAACTCTGTACAACCTAACAAAGTTTGGTAGATTGTTTGTCCTATCTCCCATCTAGTTTTAACAGGCTATTTGACTCGGCTGCATTACCTGAGTGTTTTTATTTAAGTTTTAAAAGGTTAACCTCTGTTGATGGAACACTCGTCTGAGGAAAACTGCTCCTTTGAGATAATAACTTTGTCGTAAAGTCTTACTTAAGTCTCACGAATATCTTTTTAACTAAGGCAAATGAAAAATAAATTTGTTGCGTTATGTAACAACACCTAATTAACATTTACCTAGCTTACCCTGGCGAATATTTAAAAAATCATTGTGTTCAAACATTGCATAATTATACTATAGTAATGTAAAAATAGGTAACTTACGAAGAAAAGAAAGATTTTAAACTATTACTTAATAGAAGAATATATAATAATAACTTTGATTACAATCGAGTTTGCGTATAAACGGCCGCATCACTAGAGTCAACCATGGCATCTGTCATACGTATATTTTGCAAAGTATAGCACGAATATAAAATCTTTATCCTACGTTTTACTAGAGCGTCCCACGAGCGCAACACAGACGGGAGCTATCGCTTTTTATCTGAAAACATGTACTGGTATATAAATTTGATGAGACCTCGTACCGGCACATGGGACAAAACATTAGCATATATTTGCGACTCCAGCCTTACGCTAGTGTTGGCACAGCTGGACCTTATCAATTTAAAAAGCAAATAAATTTATTACCCTATAGTTTGTAGTAAATGAAACTACAAATTGTATCTATTTTAAAAAGTTCTAAAATACAACTATTACACCGACTCTACTTTTAACTTTATAATTATTAGCTCACATAAAATTTTAATAATAAAATTGTTATACAATCGCTTCGCTATTGATGTTATAGTCCAAAATTATGTAGACCGTGATTTTTGGACTATCAATGAAATACAGTGTTTTACAGGATTGATAACAAATTCCATTCTCTAATTGGAAAAAAAGGAAAAAATTATGACAAGTTTGTTGTTAAAAAAATAAAATGTATATTAAATTACACTCTACGATAATAATGATATTAGTAATACTTATCTATCAGTTTTGATATAAATAATAACATTTAAATACACTTAAAAAACTTATGTCTAGTCAAATCTACGAACGAACCTACAAAGTACCTAAACAAGTTTATCCTAAAAAGTCTTATCTGGAGAGAATCGTCACAAGTTGAATTTGAATTATCAATAGTTGGTTTATCATCATAATGAATATCTCTATAATATTATGAAACAGCTCTAGTATAAAACATTTATAAATAAAAGATTTACCCTAAGAAATATTTTTTTAATAATTTAAATAATAAGACGTATGTAAATAAAATAAAAAACTGTGTATGCTTAAGACCACACGACAACAGTGAAATTGCATCAATGCGAGAGGTTAATAATACGATAAAAGAAAAACAATCTTTAGCTCTGTATCCATAAAGTAATAACATTTAAAATATACATATATAATTATAACGTATTGGCACGGCACTTACAGCATTTATGTCGATACTAAATGCGAGTGATATATCATGTTATCTCATGTAACGCTCGCCGCTTAGTCAACCTTAGCTGACTTTTCCCAAACGACCGTGACACAGCCCAGCGTTTCAGTTCAATCTTATTCAATACCCACAAAAAAAGTGCATAGCATGCCTGAAGATTTTTACACTTAAAATATTTGAAACGTAATGAAATATGTAATGGGCAATCGATAAAACAATAAATACTGCAGCACATCACTAATCGAACAGTATGCTATGTTTACAATAAACGAAGTGGTCTCGAAAACACGGACTTTACGTTCCAATCAAATAGTATGTCAGAAAAAGCAACACGATTACCTCCCTCAGACTACACAGTATAAACAACCTTATAACAAGCACATAAAAGCCTATTTATCGATCTTCTGCTTCCACAATAATAATTAACTTGCGTGATCACTACAAATTGACCTATTATGTGCCTAATTACAGTAGCTGAAGGTAGCTTTTACTTTGCTACGGGAGAGGCGAAACAAAACTGAACCTTATCGACCTTTAGTTAGGGCAGTAAAAAGAGTTGTGTAATGGTTTTGCGCGGTCTGTCAGGACACCTTGCGGGCCCTGTAAGGTCAAATGTAAACTTTGTCCTCTGAAGGGATACTGCTATAACGTTGTTTTATTACCTGTAGATAAGAACTGTACTTGGTAATGTGTACAACGACGAAACACTGTGTGTTAGGATCATGTCTATCGTTCTGTCTTGCTTTCCAAGAGTCTAAGTTAATGTGCGAAAAACATACCACCGTTATTTATGTTTCGAATCTATAAGATTTCTCAGATACACCTATCTAGGTACTTACTATGTTCACCATTGAAAATTGTAATTTAAGGAATTCAAACTTATTTATTTTTTATAGGTTTAGCGTTATGGTCACAGTTTTACCTGATGAGTGATGATACGGCCCAAGATGGTGTATACGCTAAATCTTGGGAGGGATTGAATCTCAAGTGCAACTGTCTGAACACACTTACTGGCGGCAGATTTTCAACTTTAGGGTGGTAGCTAGCCAGGCGGTCAGTAGAGAAAGCCTTATTACTATGCTATAGTTTTATCACGATTTACGTTGTATCCGAAAACACAGGTATGAAAGTAAAAAGAAAAATAAAAGTCAATTCGATTGACAACGGAGCTCGTATACAAAATTTAATTTGAGTAAGTCAAAGAATGTACAAATATACCAACACAAAAATTAAATTATATTGAAGAAACCATCTGGAAGGCTCCATAACAAAGAAGTAGGCTTTAAAATGAAACGGTTTTTCGGCGTCAGATAAATGCGCTGTGATTTCTCTTTGTACGTTCTGACATCGACTGATGTCAATTCATCGGGAAAACGAAGGAAATGGCCTCTTTTATGTAAAAAATACCGAGTATTTACAATTCTCCTGATACTGCGGTTAACTTTCAGGAGATGTATAAGGAAAACTGGGTGATAAATTATTGATGTTCGCGAGTTACCGATGACGTATATATTTCATTCTATAACTGTCATTGAGAAGTTTTATAAGTAAAAGTATTCTTTCTCAATAAAACATAACAGTTGTATGTTATTAATATAATAATAGCGTGACATATATCAACCACTGTTCAGATTTAAGAATAATCAGTTACAGTAGAATGGTGTAGTGAAAGTGATACCGTAACATAATAATATTGTATTGTTGTTATGTACTTTATTAGTTATATATAAACAAAATCGGAATGTAGTAAAATATTATATATATATATATATATTAAGCCTACTCAGAAATAACATCGTAAGCGCTAAAAATTTTAAAAAGGTTTTTTCATTATAACTTTCTTAAAATTGTCTTTATAAATTAGAAACACTATATTAATGGCCATCTTACTAGATCAGTGGTTAATTATGAACAAATCATAATCTATACTAATATTATAAAAAGGAACGATTTGTATTTTTGTTTGTAACGAATAATCCCTGAGTAACACAGGCTATAAATTAGTTAAATAATTTTCAGTTCCATGGAAATGAAATCGCAGGCATAGCTAGTTTTTTTTATAAAAATATCGTATGTACTTTTTAAATAGGAATGAAAAAGCTCTATCCTGTAAAAAGAGCAATTGTTGGTTACGTTGTTTTTTCTGAAAAGGCTCGATATGCTAAAACATTTTAAGGAGAGTTGCATAGTTCAAACTCAATGTTATAATGTTAATGTTACAATCCTATTAAATAACACTATATCAAAACTATGTAATATATAAAACATATATAACACTATGTCAAAAATGGGCACATGTTAAAATATTGGAAAAATCATTATTATTTAATCAAATAATTACTTCACACTGAAATTTTTATTTACTTGAAGCTATGAAATTTTATTTATTGAGAAAAAAATATTTTAGTGATGATAAATAAAAAAAAGCTTTTAAAATCATATTGCACTTATAATAATTAAAGGTCCTATAGAAACTACAGTAGCATCGTCCGTACGTCCGGTTTCCCCTAGACATAACGCTCGAATAAACGCAAGGCTGACTGTACGCACCTATAATACATTCCCTTCGCCAACTACCCACATTATTGACCAGCCAATAGCCGTCTACCTCGACGTAATCAAGATTAATCCACGGATTGGCATCCACTTTCGTACTATTGTCTTTGTCTGTATACATTTGAGGTATTAAGCTAGTCTAAATTAAATCACATAACACATGAACCTAATTATTAATAAATAGTATATTACATGTATTAATAACAAACTATTATTAGGTATCTGAATTTTAATTTAGCATAAATATAAAATTAAATCTAACTCTGAAATGCAAAAAATCTATTTTGCAAATAATATTTTATATACAAAAATAGATAACGAAACCGAATGTTATCTTAAATCAGTACATATTATTTTTTATGTTATATGTTTAGTAAATTGTTAAAGTGAAGACGTAGTGCTCGACGTTAGGCATAGTTCAATCCAGAACCACGGCGAGCACCAAGATACGAATAATCCTGCGAACAGTCGTGACTGTCGTGCTGATTACTATGTCCCTTAGCAATTGGACATGCCCCGGTTCTTTCCGAAATGCGATAAACTAGAAGAGCCATCCTGGCGCATTTATCAAAATGTGTATAATAAATGTCGCCTCTTTTTTTTAAATGTAGATAAATGTATTCACAAATCTCCCTCTCGTGAATGCCTGGACAGGTAATGAGCAAAATACACGAGATCCGACTGGTACCAATCAGAAGCATTTACTAACACCACAAAATGGCCTTATATTCCCACTTTCTTGCAGGCGTACGGAAATTGCTTTTGCATTCCTTCCAGTGAAATAATTGCAACTTAGTCGGGTACAGTAACGCCCCACTTAATCCTTGAGTGTACCCAAGCCCTTTTTTCGCATGGACATATTCTGTTAACTATAGGAGCTCACACAGCTTAGCCGAGCTTTGGAACTAGTACTTAGGTCCTCAACCCGCGACAGCGAGCACAAATGAGTCGTGAAGTGACCGATCCATGGCTTGGGCTGTTGCCTTGGCGTACCCTAGCTAATCCTGAAGCGTTATACGCTTCAGCTTTTTTTGACATGGTTAAAATATATTTACAAGAGGGGGCATGTGATTCCTCAGGTGAGAAGCGCTGTCAAATACCTACGAAAAAGTAATCACAATGGCCACGTTGTCTTATTACCAAACACCGGATACTGGTCTTGCACATCTTCGAGTTTCTGACAAGAGTAGAACTTTGTTATACCTATGAATAGGGAGGATAATGATTCAGATAAAATTGTTGTATAGCACCCGCTAACAGAAAAGAACTGTTTAAAAATTAACAACTAGCTGAGTCCGCGACTTCGTTCGCGTGGAGCTAAACATATTTACCAAGTATTTAATCATTTGTGCTCGTTTTTCTGACTTTTTTCAATACAGAGTTTTTTCTGTTGGTGGTAGGGTGATGTTAAATAGCCTCTAAATAATTTAAATAGGCTTTGCCTTTCACAATGTTTGCTCTATCAGTTACAAAAATATTTTTTGAAATCCGACTGGTAGTTCCTAAGATTTGCACGTTTAAACTAAATTTTCCGTGGTATAATATTAATATAGGTATTAAAAATAACTTATAAATTATAATTGAATGACTCCAGTATCACTTTTATCACGTTTGATACTGGGAAAAATACCTACTTAGATAGAAAACATAAAGTAACAAACCATTTTATATTTAACCTTGTAAATTTCTAATAATGAAGACTTAAATTGAACAAAGAACGTTTGTCAACAATATGTTATAAAGAAGCTTTACCTACTTTACATCGGAAGGATACAACAAATATTGATTTTGTAATTAAGCGTATATTAACTCATGCTGTGTGCTTCTACATCTTAGGCAAAGCTCATAAAAGGGTGCGGGATAAAAGAGCCACTGTGTTTGTACAGAGCTCGGCGAGCCAGTTACAAAAACAAAGGTAACAACCCTTGAAGTGCCAGTTGAATGGTTGTATCGATGGAGTTATTGATTCAGTTCACCGGGTTGTCCTTGAAAACGTGTCGTGGCTGGTTGATCAGTTCTATTTATGTAGTTAAGTATGATTGGCATACTTTGTGAATGCAGTTAGAGTAGGCAGCAGTACAAATAAATTGGTTAGCGATCTCAGCGTAGATACAAGCTCACTGAAGCTTTCTTTGTAGTTTATATTTTCTTTAGTTAGTTGCGGAAACCTATAAATAGCTTTCTGTAATATATAAATGCCTTATTGAAATTTATTGTTAAGCTGTAAATTCTCTTTAAAAAACGAAAAATATATACTAAAATATCAAGTATTTTGACAGAACATTTTTACTACTACTACATTCATGCCGTTGTAATTTATTTATCTTGCATTATTATATCTTATAGAGTACAATTATTTCAAACCTAATCGATTGTAAAATTTTATTTTACTGGTAGATGACGAATATATCAATTTTTTTTCAAGGTTCAGAAAAAACATATTAAATACTTTTTTTTTATGCTTTTTAAAAGATAATTGAATTTCTTATATAAATATAAATATTACAATCTTTAGTTTTCAGATGTACTTGGAATATATAAATTACTTTTTTATTCATAACTTATTAGTGTATGACAACATCTGCCCAACGCATCGGATTATAATATGCATATTACTAATAATAATAACTTTCATAGGATTATCATATAATGAGATTACAATAAGATTCTTTGTTCAGGTAACAACAATTTATTCGCCAAGTAATCGTATGTAACTCACAGAGAACATCAGAAATAAATCATACAGCCAAGTTATTCGGACCGCATTTGGGATTTAGTTCGCATTACCCGGGTCGTAATTTATTCAAAGAATTGCGCGTGATAACTCTCTGAGTCCCGGGAATCGAACCGGTAATTGTTGGAGCGTGACAATACGCTTAAAATACAACTGTACGGGCTAAACGGAAAATAAAAAGGCCTTTCACACAAAATTAAATTAGTACTCTTTTGAGTGTGAAGTTTTAGAGTGGTAAGACACAATAATTGTGTATTATCACAATCACAATCATTAGTTACTAAAATCGCTAAATATTTTTTTTATAGTTAATGTACTAGCGTTACTGGCTTAATTTCACCTGATCTTAAGTGACGAGACGACCCTAGTTGGTAGACATGGATCGTACTTAGGCAGAAGAGTATTATAAACACGCTACCATCATGTTGTGGTCTCATCACGATATTTTCCTTCACCGAAAGCTGAGGCTGTTTGCGGGGATTCGAACTCACGTCCATCGACGCGGTGTTCATACACGCTATAACGGACCCGCCATTATTATTTAATTGTACAAAGCCTAATACCAACCAAACAAACCAACCCTCACAATAGGAATTATATAATATATTTTAGAAATTTTGTAATTTTGATACGAAATTTAATTATAACAAATTAAGAACACAATATTCTTTCCTTTCATTACTTCGCCTTGTTATTTCTAAGAAACGAGAATCAGAAGTAATGAAAGGCACTGGAAATTGGAAAAGAAATGCGGGTCTGTAGCTAATAATACCTAATTGCTACAAAGTACCTATTACGTAGGCAAAGAAGAACAAATTTGCTATAATATTTTCCATCATCCGAACGCTGCCTACAAGTTATATAAGTATACTTAGATCAATTATGACTGCTATAGAAATATCAATGTACAGATATTTTTTTTATGGAATAGGTAGCAAACGAGCAAGTGTGCCACCTAACAGTAAGTGATCACCGCCGCTTATGGATACCCACACCACCAAAAGAATCATAGGTGCGTTTCCGGCCTTTATAGGAGGGACTGGCTCTCATGTGCCACTGCCGGAACTGATCTAATGGTATTTAGCAGCAGATTTTCATCTTGAGGGTGGTAGCTATTCAGGCGGGCATTAGAAAAAGCCCTACCACCATGCTATGGTTTCCTCACGATGTTTTCTTCCATAGAAAGCTCAAGCTCATTGTGGGTGGCTGGATTCGAACTCAGGTCCCATGACGTGGAGTTCCTACACGCTACCACTGAGCTATCATCGCTTCATACTTGATATTTAGAAATTATAAACCCCTTTACACTGCGTTGTCAATTCAATGCAAATTTAAACTTGCCGGAGACGCCCACGCTGCTCCCACGCGACGTACTAGAGATATGCTCCCTTTACATCCTCCAGTTATTAGCATGAGTACTTGAAGCAAATGAGTGCCTAATGACATTGCAATTTCATATGAATGAATTTTTCTTAATAAAACCACATCTTCAAATAATGTGACGATTTGGTCCAGGGTGGTATAATTGCGCGCACGCTGATATGGAAATTTTATTAGTCAAAAGAGTCACTATGACAGTTTTAAGACTGTGTCTATCATAATAGCTATTTAGTTAGATAAAGGAATATATTAATCATTTTATTTACATTATTTATTTGTAACGCGAATATCTTTAATATTTTTTTTATATATTGTTATTTTACGTATATTGACGGAATGAAAAAGGCTTACCACTGAACAGTGAGAAAGCGGTTTCAATCCTCCTATATGACAAATTTCTTTGTTATGAGCATTGTTATAACATTATAAACAAACTTTTTATATTAAATATATTAATTTCTTTCTTTCAATTGTTTATTTCATGCAATAATCGTTTATTTCCCTTGGTACTAAATACCAGTATCTCATATCAACTATTTAGTTAATTTATTACATAGTTAACCGCGTGGATATGTGTATTCTCTTATCACTGTTTGTAATACCTACTAAGAGTATAAACATATACAATATGAAAAATATACAAATGGAAACCAATTATTAAATTAAAAAAAAGGTTCGTATGGAACTTCATATCAATTATAGCCCCTTTTTTAATTAAGCTTATAAATTAGGTATAAAGGTAAATTAAGTATTTAGTTAAAATTAAATTATTATGCATTGACTAGCGCATGTAGTAGACGATGCTAAACACTCCTCAGAGACTTGTTACAGAGCCGTATGAACCGGTCTAAAATTCTACTGAGTAGAAATCAAACAGCAATACGTTCCCATACCATGTCTAGCAACATCGGGAATCCACTTAAACCGGACTCACATAAATATGCTTGGGAACTGAATTAATAGGTCTAACCTCCTTCATGTCTAATAATAATCCGATCTATTTATATTAATAAACTCTCATATAATTTTCTTTGCGACAATTATTTGCTTCATAGAAAATTTTATTACTTGACGGATTTTCTTTGAAACTCGATAGCTGACAATATAAGTAAAAACATCTATCTAATCTAATACTATTAAGTGAGCAATTCTTCTATACCTATAGGTAGATCAATTACGCGTATCTCGAAAATCGTTCTAACGATTTGGAAATTATTTCTAATGAAATTTTTAGTAGAATTCGAGCGTTATTATTATTTTATGTTATTTTATTATTTTTAGTAATATGTATGTAAAATCGTAAAATGTAGAATTTTAACCAATCTACGTTTGGTACTTATCTTTTCTTTAATAGGCTCAATAAAAAAAGCTGAGCCCAACTTGGTATAAAATAAATAAAAAACGATCGTATTAAAATATGTATACAAAAAAAATTTACGATGATGGTTCTGTGTGGTTCTAGATGGTTCTATAATGAAATCATTGTCTAATGGAGAGGGAAAGACAAAACAGATATTACTAAAATATGAGTAAATACAAAAAATCGAGACGAAGTAATTAACTACATTAACGAATCACGTACGGAATCGTAGACACAGTTAGTCTATACATATAATAAATAAAGTATGTGAATATAGGAAGGAATTGTCATTGTCGTTTGGCTTCACTCAATACCTTTATAAATCGAGCATTGATCCGACACCACGCAGCGAACGAGTATTGACTAATAGCCGCTGTCACGACACATCGGCTCGTTCGTCTTGCCTTGTCAACCGGTATCAAGCATGGCATTCATACTGAGCTGACAGGCAACAAGAAATATTCACTTGTGTCGATCTATTCATTTTTGCCATAGTATATATATGTCTTCACTAAGCCTTTGATATATTTATTCATTCAACTCAAAGCAAATGGTATTACCAGCTTTTACTTTCATAGTTATAATCATATAGCTTCATGAATACTCAGTACGATTTTAAAAACCAATTCCTTCAGCGCGGCTACAGATTTTCGAATCAAAATATATACACATATATATATAAATACACTAGAACTGAATTATATTCAGTTCACTAACACTGTTGTAGAAGAGTTTAAACTCAGGCAGGAGTATAACATATGGTTTAGAACTAAGAGGTTTTAAACAGCGGAGGTATTTCACTTATCAAAACTCTAGAAAGGGAAATTCCAATTTCCTGTATATCTTTCCAGCTTTAAATCGCGGACCAAAAATATAGAACTCTGAAAAGAAAATATTTATTATTTATCAAATAACCCCTCCACATATCCTACTGGCTCAAAATAATAAAGCCTACATGCTTTACAGAGGCCTTAAAATAAATTAACTGGGCTCTTCGCGAGACACGTGAAAAATTTAAGTCAATTTAATTACGCTCCACATCGTCCAAACCTCGAATTAATACTTGCTCCGACAGGAATATTCTATGCAAAAATAGGGTTGCAAAAGTATCGATATACCGTATCTATATTAATAATATAATGCAGAAAAGTTTTCTTGTTTTTTTTTTAAACGCTAATCTTAGTAACTATCAGTCGCATTTCAAAATTTTTTATTTGATAGAAAAATCATTGAGGAAGACTTTAAGCCATGTAACATCACGCCACCACCAATAGGCGAAAAGTTGTATTAAAGTAAAACTTACAAAAGCGGGCATATAATAGTAATGAATTTTTAGTTCCACACAAATGCAGTCGCAGGCACAGCTAGTATAAAATATATGCCAAATTAACCGTTTCGTAATATCTATATTTATTATTATCTTTATATAAATATACACTATAGGTTTATGTGTTCCTAATTCTACTCTTCCTAAACGACTTACCGACTGTTATGTAGGTAGTTATGAAGTTCTGGATTATTCTTCCCCATAATTAAATCCAATAGGTATAATATCTCTCAACATCTAAATTCCTAGTACTAATTTTTTTCAAATACCTAGTAATTCTAAAACCTAGTAGTTCTAAATTTCTAAAACCAATTAGATTATATACTAAATCTATTTCACTTACAGTCTCAAATAAAAAACGAGGATAGAGAAATGTTTAACACTAATCGATACCAAATATTCATAAATAAAGGTTCCGTGTTACCTTGAGAATTATATCGATAAATTTTATTAACATAAAGCATCCC
Source organism: Actias luna (assembly GCA_039707435.1). Lineage (NCBI taxonomy): Eukaryota > Metazoa > Arthropoda > Insecta > Lepidoptera > Saturniidae > Actias > Actias luna. Next base: position 4,799,075 of record JAZHAC010000002.1, on the reverse strand, counting down.
TTCTATACCGCGGGGTCGCACGTACTCAAGGAATTTCTCATTTAGCGGGCGCGGCTCTATGCACCTTTTAATACCACTAGCAATGTACGGAACAAAGGAAAAATGCGTCTCTTTTGTTGAGACGACACGGAACACGCCAATGCTGTGCAAATTACACAGTTACATTGTATGAACTTTGTTTTACAAATTAAAAAAAAAACTACATTTTTCGTTGCAGCTTGCAACCACGAAACAAATTTTAAATTACGAAAACGAACTTTGTAGAAAATTGCTTATTTGAAATTCGTAGCCTCAGTATCTACTACCAACTACTTGCAACAAACTAGGAATTTAAAATCAAAGTTGGGTGTCAAATTTGCATGTGGGAATTAAAGTTTCAAACAAGAATTGGTAAAGCATGCGACAGAGTCAAAGTTAATCTAATATTTATAGATTGATATATAGATACATTACTTAAACGACAATTTATATAATAAATATAGAATTACCCTTTGAACGTGTATATGTTGAAGCACACTAGCTTAATTAGTCGTTCAATTAACTGTCTGCTATATAAAGTACAATATATTACCGAACACCCAACCTACAATAAAATGTTTGTTATCACAAGGCAACCTAACCCAATCCAGCAAACACCTCTACTACATCGACTACCTCACCGCTACATACTCCGCCTACAAGTTATTTCCTCATTACCTATAATTATAGGTAACTATAGCTGCTGTTTAGTAAAGAGTCTAGGCTTTAATAGAATGACTGAATTAAGCTAGTTGGCTGCGAGGTATATATTAATTATCTACAGTTCAATAATTCTAAACATAACTTCAATCTTTTTAAATTAAACTAAAATTACATCTTTTGAAATGTATTACATATGTTTTTAAAAAGATATTCTTTTCTTTGCTACTAATATAATAGACATCGCGGGTATCTTCTTGTATATCTTTTATATATCTTTAATATGCTATTTTAGAGTGTTTCTTACCTTTGAATGACTATTTATATACGACATCTACACTAATCTGAAAATCGTTTAGCACATAAACATTTTTGTAAATGTGTATTGTTTGCTACAAATAGAGATATTGAAAAAAAATTTTGAATAATTGGTCCTATTTCTGAACACAATTATGGCATTATGGTCTATCAGAATGGCCATAATATGGTCTGTCAACTGTCAGCTAGTTATATCAAAATATAGTTTTACAAATATAAAATAAGTAACATTGTTTTAGCAGTTATTACTGTAAACAACAATAATAAATCTGAAGCGATGATAGCTCAATGATAGTATGTACGGATGCCGCGTCTAAGGATGTGAGTTCGAATCCACCTACAATGAGCTTGTGCTTTCGGTATAGGAAAACATCGCGATGAAACCATAACATGATGGTAAGGCTTTTTCTAATGCCTGCCTGGCTAACTACTCCACTCACATTGATAATTTACCTCCAAATACCTGTAGGTGTGTCCAGCAGTTGCACTTAAAAACCAGTCCCTCTACTAGGATTAGCGTGTCCACCACCTTGGGTCATTTAACGTCAAATGCGATTGTGGCATTAACGCTAAGTCTTAAGTATAAAAAAAATGACATGGTTGTGTAAAATTATTATATTATTATTATAATTATTGTAACTATACATTATGCGAAATATTTGTTATCAATATGTCAAGTAACACCTACAGAGTGGCTATATAGTAGTAGCTATATAGACGAATGCAGCGTGTCGTGTACTTTTGCGTCGATGTCGATATTCGTAACCATACAATTTGTTTCGATAAAACAGCAGTACGTCACTAGTGTGTTGAACACACATCATAATAATTTATAACATAAAGAATTCTTCTCAATTTTGTTTTACTTAACCTTAAATCATGGAACTTGAGTCAATTAAATTACAATTATTTACATATCATTATTGAACAACGTTTAACTCCACTTTCATAATTTTTATTTGTTGTAAGTTCAGGGCTTGGCGAATATCTCAGCTGATGTTAAGAGCTGATGGGGTTCAAAATAGAATAACTCTAAATCCTAGGCGAGAGGCACTTTGAAGCACAGTTATTAAAACACATCTATAGATACATTTTCTACTTGAGGCTGATTGATAGGCAAGCAATAGAAAATTCCGTGGTAATATCATACTATAGTTTCATCACAATATTTTTCTTCATTAAAAATAAAAAGTATATATAATAATAATATAAATTAATAAAAGAGCTGATTGAGAAATAAAATACCTTAGTCTATAAAGTAAGACCTTGACGTTGCCTTAAGAATTTATAATGATCCCATTATCTTGTAACAACATACTTCATAATAGAAGGAGAGATTAAATATTTGTCTACGAGTTAATAATGATATTGAAATTATTAACTTAAAATTACAAAACTCGAAGTTCATTGCCAGACAGTTTCAACACAAAAATCGATTGAAATAACCTTCCACCGACGGGAGGGCGAAATACGATCGCTTTAATGTATTTGGTTTATACCGCAACATTAAAAATATATAAATTACAGTGAATTTATAACCCCACTTAATAATTAATTACTTAAGTTGTGTTATTATAAGCTAACCCATTTTGGTTAGTATATTTTTACGATATTAACTGAATATACACATTATGAATTATACTTAAGTTGTATACATGTTATTTGGTTATTAATATTTTTGCACCATACAAATAAATATAATAACTTGGATTTATGTATTTGTTACTCACATAGCGTGCTTAGCTAAGTTTATATGCGTGTTAACATTATTGGTCCTTATTTATGTGAAACTTTGTAATGAAATACCTGTATATCTATCTATGTCGGCATTTTTCTAACATCAAATCTTAACAGTAAATTTGGATAATTTTTGTAGAAGTATGACAAAGCGACAGCGTAGTACTTGAAAGTATTTATCGAAAGTACATTCACATTTTTTATACACATATAATAATGATATGTGTTATTCCTCATACAGTTAATCCATATCTTCTTTGGTCATTCTCTTCTCTGATATATGAATAGATATTCACCTTCATTTTTAACATAATAACCACATTACTACACATAAGAAAAAAGGGTGCGTGCCTATTTTCTTTCGAGATATTTGTTCACAGATATTAGGTATATTTATGGCAAAATATCTTGATTTGCATATGGGCATACATTTATTTAAAAACAGTTAATCTGTACCATATATGCTTAATTTATCTATCACATATAGAAAATTTTAATATAAGGTGTCCACTACATTTGAATAGTAAAAAATAAAAAATGCCCAGCATGTGTTACTATGCAAAACCGTGCACGAGTTTCCATTACAATGATATTACCCGTGCATTAAATTGTGCTTTGTGCAGTTACCATTTCTCCTCGAGTCTAACATACCGGAGATAAACATCACTCACGCTAACGACGCGAGCGTGGCTCGATTTTATTACACCATGTTCGATAACAGCCTTAAAGGATAAGCGAAAGCGATTATGGAAAAACCCTCAGATTTTTTTGTAAACACAAAATACATAACTTTATTCATATTCTCGTTGGTACTAACATCTTACGCAAATAAAGTACTTATATTTTTTAAAACATATATAACAACAATATTACCTGATAATAGACGATAAATAAGAGAATAAATAAAGAATGTTGGAAGATGGCGGATAGTCTTCTCTGATCAAATTACTACTTTATTTTTCTTTGTCTAAGTGAATGTATAAATAACTCAAAGCTGATCAGACTCAAAAAAATCATTATACTAAACTGTAATAATGTAAACGATAATTCTATGTTAATAAATAAACAGTCCAGTTTCTACACATAGGTTTTCCGTTTGAAGTTGAATACCTATTATGAAGATAAACACTACTAAGAAATATAACATTTAAAAATATCTTAAGTCTCTTATAATTTGATTTTAAATTGTTTGAGCGAATTACGACTATTTTGTGCACAGTAATAATCTACAGTTTTGTTTCAATATAGTGTTTTTTTTTTCTATTTTAAGTTTACTTAGAGTAAGTTAAGTTAATTATAAAAATACCACTAAGAAATATAATATTAAAAAAAATATCAACGTGTATTGATATAATTACGAAAGGTTTAAAATAATTATAATAAATTATGCTCGGAAGATTTGTCCCTTCTCAGTTACTAAGATTATAAATTATCAATAATCCTTGTCTAATAAATATGTAAAGATATACAGGCAAAGTTAGTATATTATATATTAATAATTTCACTTGTAACAAAAACTTTAAACCATGCAAAATTTATCCACAACGTGCTCGGTGATTTATGGCTTGGAGTATTCGTAATGAGGTTTCGCCCGGACATATAAATATGGCGCACTAACGATACGCTTGTAAGGGCTGCATTGCGATCCTATACCGAGACTTATTACCAGATCGCTACATTCATTATTTATTGATATGAGAGGACTTATTACTATAGATTATTATGGTTTAATTTAAATCAATTGATTACTTTAGAACTGGATTTTATACGGCCATTGGTCTAATGTTGGTTTGCTATTTTAACGTCAACAACACTACGGACTTTTTTTTAATTTAAGCAAAATAGCAGTACAAAATTTGTTGGCAAAAACAAAGTATTCTAGAGCCAGGGACAAGTAATAGACTAATGTTAATCAACAATTGTCGGTACTTTGCCGGTTTACAAATATTTTGGTGCAATATATTTTGATAGGTTAGGATTTTATAAATTAAATTAAATTGAGTACTATCTCTAGGGCGCTCTTCTTGCCACCTTCCTATCTAAGTAGGGTTAACCCAATATGTTTAGCCTCAAGCTTTTTTTATATACCTACATTCTTTACATTTAAACCCTTCCTTGATCTTTCTCTACCCCATAACCTTTTTTTAATTTTCAATACACTAAAGTACTTCCGTTATATATTTATACAAAAAAAAATAAGACAAATGGAAAATATTTACTTGGCAGTTTCTTTTTCTTTTATTTGAATATCTTCTTTAATCAAACATTTTACAGCATATGACAATGTACAATGTTCATAGTTTAACCATTATTCATTAGACTATACATTTTGTGAGTTAAAATAAAATTAAAGTACCGTAAATAATAACCATTCTTATTACGTTGTAAAACGACCTATAAAGCCGAACTCAGTGAAATTCAAACGTAAAACGATAAATGCCTAATTGTATTAACGTCCACATCTTAACGGACCATTGCCCCGGAATATCTGATATTTATGAGGAAGGGAACACACTGAAAACACTATACCTTTATTTTTTTTAACAATTTCGCTAATTCTTTTTGTGTTGTGTTAGTTATAGACAGGATAAGCTTCTTATGCAAGAAACAATTAAGGAAGTTGAGCGGAACATTAAAAAAATTAAGAAAAATTTACGATAATATTAATTTTACACACCTGTTACTATAATGCGTCACCAATATTCATAGTTAAAACAGGACAATGTCTGTCGGGTCAGCTAGTTGGTTATACTTTAAAGTAAAAGAAGTTTTTGAAATACATAAAAGATTTCAAAATAGAATTTTGTATTCTAAAATGTAACTCACGGTGGATTAAATATACAAGCACTAAGGCGTAGTTTATATCTTTTAATGATAAATAAAGCTTGATTATATTTGTAGATCAAATTTCTGAGATCTCAGATTAAGATGCTTTCCTTTAATAAGGCTAAATACGTATGTAGATTTAATCCAAAACATTAATACAAACTTCATCTGGTCTCATGATGGCGTCGCGAGACGCCGCGATCGGGAACCATACTCCCACTAACTCCGCTATTACGGCTTAATTAAATTACTTCGAACATTAATTTCGAACGTAATTTGCAAAGTAATTTGGTACATAAATTAATTTGGATGAAGTATCCATTTCAATACATAAATCAGAATTTAATATATACGAAACTGATGATGGTGTCATACTCAGACATTTCACTTTGTTGAATCTGCTTTTTATTAAAATCGACGTAGAAAACTTCGCTTCTCCAAATATGGAAATTAGGAAGTCGAGTACACTCAAACTACGGTGCAAGTAAAAAGTGGTGAGCACTTCACACCGCAGATAAGGCGCCCGACGGAGCTGAGGGGCCTCGAGATAAAACATTACCAGATACCATTTGGTGCAAATTATGAACGATAACAGATTTTGATAAGAGCTCACAATACCTTGAAATCGTGCTGTTATAATATTTTACTATAAGCAGAAAGTAACTCCCTTAATAAATATACACAACATTTTGCAATGTCTATAACTCTAAAAAAATATTATTTCGAGAAACAGCACCCACATCAATATAAAAATGTAGAATCAATTTAAAAAATCTAGTTTGTCTGTCTATAACGAATATCTGAATGTAGGTTATAGTAGAATTAACCAATATAATTCAGTACAATGGACTTAAAACAATGTCCTGAAATGGAAATAGTTATAACAGTATTTTAAACTTAAATAATATATTTAGAGAAATCTTAAAAAAAATCATCGTTATTATATAAATCCGCTGTGTCTACCTACATAACCTTCTTTTTCCTAGTACGCGTTTTTTAAAGTATCAGACCAAATCGACTATTCTATTCCATATGTTAAGCACAATACCATCCAAGTACATGAGTAATCACTGAGAAATCGACAATTTGTCTACGGCCGTCGCTATCAGGCTTTCGAGAGTCGAATAAATACTAGTTATCCTGAAACGTGTAACACAAAAATTTAATCACTGTTTATATATATCACGATTTAGATTCTTATTTCTACCATTTCGCTTGACAAGTCTACAAGTTCGTTACTCTTGGTATAGGTAGGTAGCGATCAACTTGGATACAATTTTCGTATCCCAGGGTATATGTTACGTTTTTTTTTAATAGCCAGCATGTAGAATTTTACTTGATATCCTTTGCAGTAATATTATCTGTAGCTTCGCCAACTTTAGTCATCAAGATCGCTTCTGCCTTGTACCACAGTAGCATGTTCTCTGACAGCGCCTTCTTAATGAATATAATCTTAATAGGGCTGCCCCTTTGTAAGTTAAATATTTAATTAGGTCAGAGGGTGTTATAATGGCTTAACTGAGCTATATAATTTATTTTCAAATTATGTCTCCTTCATGGTAGTGTATTTGCACATAGATTGACAAAATAAAGTAATTCAAGAGGACGCTACTCAACAAACATTTAGGCTAACATTACCGCTATTCTAAAATCATAAGAAGCAACACCTCTAAATTTGTCTGCATATTTATTTGCTTATATGCATATTACTTTAAACGATATAATTTTTTTTTTATTTAAGCTGTTTACAGTATATGTTTTGTTATATTTTGTAATACACAGCACCTAAAAATAGTACCATAAATGAAACAAAAAAACAATGAACCTATTAAAGTATCTATCTAACTATCAATATGTAGTACAATTAATATTTTATCACTCAATATGAATATTTTGGTAACCGCAAATGATACTAAAGTCTATGACGTGAGTATAAACATCGCCAAGAAAAGCTGGACACGACACATGGACTGGACACATGGACTGGACATGGACGGACAACCTAAGGAGTCACAGAGTTATACTAAAAACAATTCAGAAGCAGACCATCAAGTTTATGGTCGGATAACATTGTCAAGCTTGTCAGAAGACGACGTATAAAGCAAACATAAGTCCAACAGTGGATGAAACAGAACTAATAGAGTGAAAAAAATATTTTAGTAATCTATAAAATTCGTGGATATGACCAGTATAGAAAAAAATTGCATTCAAGTAAAGCTAATTGGTACTTTCAAATATGTTATAGGAATAAATCTCTACTAACGTCAGAAAGTAATATTACAAGTGTAAAGCAAAATTAATTTTCAAGTTTACAACTTTGAACGTAACCCTCGTTTTCACTCCTTACGAGAGACTCTGAAAGCCACAAAAAGAAATATGAGTCAGTGTGTCAGGGCCATGCCAACACTCTTGAGATAAGCTGCCAGCCGCCAAGTGTCAGCTTAATGAGGACTCGCTTCAGAACCTACACAAGGACGGTTCTTTCATAGCGGATAAAGTACGAGACCTTCGCTACTACTGATGGATTTTTAATATACTTTTAAATTATCAAATAGATACGATATTTATGTAAAGCGTACAATTCAACTTTCTAAAAATGGATGATAATAATTATGTTTTATCCCAAATATTAGAATACCACAACCCATAATCTGGTAAAAGCTTGTAAAAGCAATCACAACACCGTTTGTTCATGAACTATTGAATTACTACTACACTAATACTATTGAATTCATTGTATTATTAAATTAATGTATATATCTATATCTAATGCTATTTATTTTTATTATGCATAAAAAATACTATAAATTAATAATAAAAAAAACATTACACACACTACCATGTATTTGACACACACGCATATATACTCTTTTGTTTATTTTTAAAGTCTGTGGTCAAATTGAGTATTATAGATTAATATTGTTTGTCTTTAGTGAATTCACAACTGAACTGTCTTTGACAACAAAAGCTTAATAATGGTCATACTTATAATTTACGTTATTTATGGTCGAGTTTCGACCACTGGGCGACCACTAGTTAGTTTAAACATACATAAACTTTAAACATAGTATCTATTTTAGTAAAGCGAAAACGTTTCCTTCTTTAAACACGCTAATCTTAGGGGCTACAAGTCAGATATCAAAAATTCTTATTGTATTTGACAGAGCAACTATCATTTATCTTATCTTTTAGCTATCATTTCGGTTACTCAACATCACGGTTAGATCAATAGGAGCTAATCTGTATTGAAAAGTTACAAAAACGGACAAAAAATATTAAATACTTTTGAGTTCCACGCGAACGAAGTCGCGGTAACAGCTAGTAATTTATAAAAATGTTGACGGATAGCTATATTTTATTACAATTTTTCCAACTAAATTTACCTCTACTGTGAGTCATAAATAATGAACCTTTAAGGTTGCCACGTTCGGAATCCATCAAACTATATAATAGGCATAGTATGTTACAGGGTTGCGACTACCTTACATATGGTAATAGACAGCGATTCTTTATTGTTTTGTTACGTCATGGGATCAGCTGCTATAAGTGTAGTTACCGAGAGCCTTGCAGGATAGTCTGATAATGATAACCGACGGTAGATTGCTAATTTTTTCATGATCGCCGTTTGTTTTTGTACTACCATCAAATAAAGATACTATTATAAAAAAATTGCATAATTGATATCGTGAAAAAATTTGCCCGTTGTATCGGTTCGAAAGTTGGTGAGCCGATTACAAAGCGATTGTACAAAGGTTTAGGTACTTTAAAACCTTTTCCAACAGTCGATTCAAAACAAAGTATGAGCTTAATCTTTGTTTAGGCTTCTATCGTAAATTATTTATTCACTTGAGACATAAATTATACTGTTTAATTAAATAAGCATATCTTGTAACTTGTCGAAAACGAAGTATTATAAATTTATAAGTGGGTGGACGTAGCGTAATTAGAAATAAATAATGATACTATCTTACCTTAAGAAATCCCGAATTGGTGTATCTCATTTATATATTGAAGTTAGTTATATAGGATAAGTGAAAAAAGAGGCCTCGTTAATTAAAATCTTTTTCGCTTCGTCGAAAAAAAATCGAGATCCATTTAGCGTCCCTAAAAGAAGTTTATTGTTTTCAATTATTATTTCTTTCTTTCGTATAACATTCCGCCATTCTTTTCGTCTGAAATGTGCGGCACATTTATAAATTATGTATATATTCAAACAATCCTATTTGTCGTGTCGGGCCGTGTCGTGTTTATTCGTATTTTGCAAACCCGTATATAGAATAATGCGAGGAAGGGAATTGGTAAATGATTTTGCAAGAATTATTTACATTTTCTGTAAAATCATTTGATACCTAATTTTTTTGTGATATGATATCTAAGTATCAACACTATACTATGATCATTTAATGCACCGTACTACATAAACCACGGCGACCGCAGTGAGATGAGCAGTAACTTGAGTGTTATTGCTGTCATATCAACCTGCAAACTTTCAAGCGACTATAATGGCTAACCCCGATGTGTCAAATCAAAAAAGATCTATGAAAGTTTTATAATCATACACAAGATAGCCGCATCGGGTATAAACTCTTACCATCACGCTTGATTTACCTTGATCCATAACTAGAACATTCTTGTTTGCTCCTGATAGATACAATTTTTAAATGCTATATGAACTAGATTATAATAGTGAAGAGACTTTAAAACAAGTTCAAGTTTTTTTTTTTTTGAAGGCGCAGATAAACTATATTGAATAATAACTAGTACTCAAAATGTACTGCCATGTGCCGCTGGACTGTGCTGCTTACGACACAACACCTACGCAGTTACACCATATATTTACCAAAAACGACTAAAGACGGGAACAAAGCAAATATTTGTGAAACTCAAAAGTTTCCACAATAAGAAGCCACAAGAAAGCAATGTCTAAATTGGCACTCAACAACAAGAGCCCGGCGATCTCCCAAAGTGAAGTAAACTTGCGAAACCAAACGTGAAAATACAACAGAATAGAAAATGTATGTATTTATATATGTGATATATATACATACACTAATGTTCTTTTTTTGGACATTAGAATTGAGAAAAAGATGCGCTTTCATATTTACATGTAAGAGACTTCTTAGCATAGCATTACTTCTAACTCAATCTCGACAAAATTGAATTTAGTATTTTACTATCTGAATATGAAGTAACAAGATTGAGTGAACTTAGGCCTGAGGGATTTATAACGAATCTTTGCCCTACTTTGGATTCCATCGCGCAGGTTATATTATTACAATTAAATACCTAAATAAATAATACAAGGTAATGGTTTTTATATCTCAAAAACAACTTTTAAATTTAACTGTATCCCGCAACTACGTTCGCGTGGATCTAAAAAATATTTAGTAATTTTTGTTCGTTTTTCAAACTTCTTTCAATACAGAATTACTTCTATTGGTGGATTCCTTTATCAATTAAATTAAATTTCTAAAGATAAATAGATGAAATAAATCTGATTATTGTAATTAAAATTGTAAGAAATGTATCTGAATCTCAAAATGAAATACACAAGCTTAAAAAATCAATCTAGCAACACATCTTTATTTTATTGAGATTTAATTAACTAGGAAATCGATAAGTCTTCTAGAGATTTAAAACAAGAGATTGTTATCCGAATTTTTAAAGGTTATGTATGTGTTGTGTTAATTGTACTTCAAAACTTAAGTCAGTTTCGGCGATATACTATGTCCTTTAAATATAATCTATATTAATATTATAAAACGAAAAAATATGTTTGTTTGAACGTCTGCTTGACTGCTGCCCATAAGCATAAAAAAGAACGCGCTAATATTAGAAAATACAAGTCGGATTTCAAAAAATCATTGTTTTATTTGATAGAGGAATCATTGACAAAGACTAGGGTATTTAACATTACGCTATGATCAATAGGATTAAAGCTATGTGGAAAATTTTACAAAAACGGGCAAAAATTATAAAATTTAGTTCCAAGCGAACAAAATTGCGGACACAGCTAGTTTAATATACAATACAAAGAGCCTGTAGCTTCATTACTTAACATTAAATATAACACTCAACAAAAATGCCAGTTAATACCGAGTTAAGCCAACATAATCTGCAAAATAACGCTGAATTTGAATTAGCCTAAACTCTAACCTCTCTTAAAAGTTCGACGCGGGGCGTCCATTACGAAAACCATTACAAAGGGCGATCAAGCTAAGTTTTAATGAGAACAGGCTTTAGTATCGCCACGTATACTGATAACAGAAGACGCTGTAGCGTTCAAAATAATAATACTTTACTTCTATATTATATACAATGAAATAAATGTACTCTCAAATTTTATAAAAAAATACATTAAGCAGTAAACAATGTCGTAATATGAAAAAAAAATTATATCGAATGGTACAAACTTAGAAATATAGTCATTAATAATATGCACAAAGTTAATGTGACTGTTATGATGTTTAGAATTACGCCTTATATAATTTACAAAGCCGAGGAGAAAGAACATTGGCCCCTTCAAAACCTTTGTTTAATATAAAATGTTACACTGATTAACTAAACATATCTATGTACAGTATATAACATAATTATATAGGTCCTAAAACAAAAAAACAACTGTTTACTAAATGGCTGCAGAAACATTAACTGTACTCTTTTACAAAAAGAAACAATGAAAACTAGAATTGAACATACGTAATTGAATAATACTGAGTTCGTAATAATTCATAAAAACACATACCTTTTTAGGTTATTTAACTTATAGTTGAAACTAACTGGGACTGCAACTCCACTTGCGTAAACTATTTTAATAAATATTTATAAATAAAATCCTCACAACCTTTTTCATACATTACCTATATAATATCTGACCAGGTAACGCAGTTATTATTTAGAAAAGACTCATGTAAATCGCTGCAATGATTATTGAGTGCTAAACACACTAACAAACTAAGATACATTGCTTTTTATTTTACTGCCTATCTATACTGATTAAACAAATTTCAAAAATATTTCATTTTTGAAATGAAGAATTTTTACTACTTTCATATAACAATCAATTAGGAAGACTTTAAGTTAATTAATATCACACTACCAACAATATAGGAGCAAATCTTTATTGAAAAAAAATCCAAAAACAAGCATAAAAGAATAAATAAAATTTTAGTTCCACGCGAAAGAAGTCGTAGGCACAGATAGTTTAATAAAAAGAATTTATAACTTAAAATATTGTCAGTAAATACAAATCACTGCCTACATTATAAAATAATATATAGACACAATACATAAATTCAGAATTTACTACAACATCAGCTCGACCATAATCCTCGCCTAATTGATTCACAAACCGTCCACTCACGACCTCCAGTCCCTAGAGGATGGTAGGTCACGACCGCCATTGTGTAATGGGAGATACGAAGATCGAACCCGTTATCAGGCATTTGGAGAGTACGAAAAACGCCTCGGGTTCTCTATAAGCTCTGATGAAGGATACAATGATGTGCGAATACTACACTCACATATATCTCTGGGAATGAATATCACTTTGTTATGAAGCATAACACAAGAATGAGAATGCGGAAAATCGAACGATCAATAACTCATTTTCTCTACCGTAGTCATAATTTTCTCTGGAATGAGCATATTTACTATTATATATATGATAATGAGCTCATTATAATTAAAAATCGACTTCCATTATTGAGAAAGCAATAATCCAATGACGATAGTAGTTGGTATGTACGCTTCATACATTTCAACAAACACATGAGCTGATCCTACCTTTCGCCTAATAAAACTGTCCTCCAGTCGGATCTGGAGACGCTTTTCGCGCTCCGTGACTCTGTTATAGTGGCTGGCGATTTAAACAGCGGGCACATTCAATACAACAACCCGCGTAGTACCACTAATGGTAGGACTCTATACTGGCTAGAAAATACGCTTACGTTCGACGTAATAGCTCCTTCTCAGCCAACTCATTATCAAGCTAACTGCCGCCCTTCAGTTTTAGACATAGCTATTATAAAAGGGATCGCGCTTCAGGTACGACAAATCAATGTCGTACATGAACCTGATTCCGATCACCGCCCAGTAGTTTTGCAACTAGGTCACCCGGGTGACCACACACCTGCTTCAGTCAAAGTGGCTGACTATCTAAAGCTCAAACACTATCTTTCAAATAGGATCCCCGACGAGATAAAGTCTGTGACCGATGCCGATGTGGCAATTGACTCTCTGGTCGATCACCTCCAGAATGCCATCAGCGAAACCTCGAAAGAGGTAAAGGCGGCAAACGATCGCCGCTTCATACTCCCTGATGACATTCGAAGACTGATCACGGAAAAAAACGCCGCGACTCGCGCCCTTGATTCTTATCCGACGGAGGAAAATCGCGTACGGCTACGTAACTTACAACGATTAGTTAAAACTCGTATCTCCGAACTCCGCGGTCAAAGATGGGACAGTCTTTTAGAGGAAATCAAACCATCTCATCTTGCTTTCTGGGATCTTGTCCGTAAACAAAAGAGCAGATACTCGTCCTCAATGCCACCGCTGGATAGAGGCCCCTGCAATATGCCCGCCTTCGAAAGTATAGACAAGGCAGAGTATCTCGCTACCACTCTCGAACAACAGTGTTCTCCCAATTCCTATGAATATCATACCATAGATCCCGGACACATCGGGAGGGTCAATCGAACAATTCAATCAATAAAAGAGTCCCCACCAGTTGAAAATTTAGACCCGGTCACAAATGACGAAGTTGTCGCGATCATAAAACGCCTTAAGCCACGGAAAGCCCCTGGTCCCGATGGAATCAGAAACGAAGCCCTAAAACTTCTCCCTGACAAACTTATAGCTCTTCTGGTCTGTATCTTCAATGCGGCCATAATTCACTGCCATTTTCCAGCCGCTTGGAAAAAGGCAACGGTAATAGGTATCCGCAAATCCGGGAAAAAGGCATCTCTCCCAGAAAGCTACCGCCCAATTAGCCTCCTCAATACGTTAGGTAACATATACGAGCGGCTCCTTCTGAACCGACTTCAATCCATTGTCTCAGAGAAATGTCTCTTACCACACGAGCAATTCGGCTTTCGACCGAAGCACTCGTGTACCCACTAAGTACTCCGCCTCACGGTGCATATTCTCTCCAATTTCACGGAGCCACGCCGTCCTAGGCGCACGCTTGCCGTATTTTTCGACATAGCCAAAGCTTTCGATAAGGTCTGGCACGAAGGCCTCATATTTAAACTCAATCTCTTTCAAGTCCCGGAAAGACTAGTCCGCATAATCCTCGCTTACCTATCAGACCGTACCTTCTGCTATAAAGCGGACGGAACTCTATCCTCACCACATTCAATAAGATCAGAAGTCCCGCAAGGTTCTATCCTAGCCCCTTGCCTCTTCAACCTGTTTGTTAGTGACATCCCTGAATTCTCCGACATCGGAGTAGGCTCTTACGCAGACGACACAGTCATCTTCAGCTCAGGCAGAAATAGGATTTACTTATACTACCGCGTCCAAAGGGCTGTGTCTACGTTCGGGTCCTGGTGCCTCAAATGGCGCATAGGAATAAACCCAGACAAAAGCGCGGCTATTATGTTCGATCCTTACGCGAGAAAGAATATAAAAAGAACATTACATCTTTTTGGTGTCGATATCCCCTGGGCTAACCAAACTAACTTGGTGTAGTTTTAGATAAACATCTCACCTTTAACAAACATATAGATTATGTACAGAAAAAAGCCACCACAGCTATGGCTCTACTACGCAATCTAACCTCCTCTAAGAGCAAAATGTCACTCAGACATAAGCTCACAATATACAAAGTATGCATCCGTCCCATACTTACCTACAGTTGCCCCGTATTCGCTCACGCTTCACACACCACCCTTCACAAACTACAAGTTCTGCAAAATAAATTCATACGTATAGCCGTCCAAGCCCCTCCGTACGTCCGTAATGTAGATCTCCATAAAGATATGGATATTCCGTGTATATATGCATATATCAAAGACCTTACAAAGCAATTCTTCGAAAAAGCCGAAGTTCATCCCAACCCCAAAATAGTACACGCAGTTAGCTACAATGCTAATCCGCACGCCAAAGGTTTCGCGCGCCGGCCACGTAATTGCTTCACTGATCCCGTCGATAAAATAACAAGATTGAACGCACTTCTTCCTACCGTCTGCACCAATCGTACGTGTCCGCGTACGCGTACGCGTAAGCGGCTAGCGGTTAATTTCGCTCCAGCACACCCGCCGCGGCCTCCCTCTGCAGACGCTTGAGCCTAGGATCGATCCTCCGGATAGGAGCCCTCAAGTAACTCTGCTCGCGCGATACAATGACACTCTACATCACTGAAAGTACATCATCACACCGCATACCATCCATGCATACCTACACGTTAAGTACACGGTTCTGTAAGGGACTACCCCCACGATCCTTGTTTGTTTTCCGCAGCATCCCAAGCCGAGATTCGGCCATTCTGGCACCCTTGCGCTCGCTGCCTCGGAGCTGAGTGCCCTCAGCACTCGCCCCAAAAAGTTCGGTGAAGCTTTCAAAGCCCTTACGGTTAACAGCGTATGTCATTCAAAAAAAAAAAAAAATTGAGCTGATCCAGTAACGATGACAGTTTACTTGGAGTGTGTACAGACGATGTGTCAATAGACATAAACTCGAATCCCTCTAACGAGCCTGAGATTTCGGTGAAGGAAAACATCCTAATATAACCATAGCACGGTGGTAGAGCTTTTTCCAATGCTAACATAGCTAGTTATCGTCCTCAAGTTTAAAATCTGCCGCTAAATACTTATAATTGTGTTCCGGCACTTGCATTTGAAAGCCAGACCGTCCACTAGGCCTAGCGTATCCACCATCTTAGGCCGCATCGTCACTTAACGCAACGGACTAAGTCTAAGAATAAAACTTTAAAAATATAAAGAATTGGGACTACATTTCAAATTTGTAATTAAAGTGTAAAACTCGCCAGAAAACTTTCCTCTTCCTTCTTTTCAGAAATAAGTAAACGGTAATCAATCAATAGACGAGTATTTGTGAATTTATTTTTATGGCAACTCCTAAGTCATAACTTCGCAAACTGTTATCTACAGTTTCTTAATTATATTTTTGCAAGAAAACTCTATTTTTACGTCTCCATCACGCATCAAACTTTCTTAATGATCAACTTAAAATGGTTTACTGAATAATTATTCAGCATTGCAGTGTGTTTGATGGTGCCTTTGAGGATTTTCATTAAACTAAGTAGGTGTCACGAGCCTCATTAATATTTACGGCCTCTTTCGGTGGTGTTGACAGATGAAAGTTTGAACATTCCTTAAAATGATCTTTAACCCTTCGAAGATAGAATTCAATTCCTGTTATTTGTATCTCTTTCAACGCGGAAGAATAAAGGATTCGAATTGTAGCGAATTTTATCGTCAAGTATTTTTTTTCTTGGTAAATTCTGTTCTATTTTATTAAATCTAATTTAACTTCTTAACAACGTAAGCCTACTTCTGTGAGAGCTTATTTAAACAAGTTTTGCTTGTGCAACTAATATAAGTTTTCCTTTATTTTAATTTTTTAATAGTATTGACGTGCGACTTCGCTCAATTTACTATTGATTATGTCAAACAAATAGGATAACACAATAAAAAATTCATACAAAGTTTATATCTCTATTTACCCCACTTCCGATAAGTAAAAGTAGTATATTACTGCCTCTAGGTTCCCATCGATCTCTTTACTAAAATTCATCATTAGCGGTTCATCGTTTTCATTCGGTTTATTCATCGTTTTAGCGGTGTAGGAGTGAAAGAGTAACAAACAAACTCACTTTTGCATTTGTAATATTAGTAAGGAAAGGATAGATTATGCTTTTAATCACAATTTCACTTGAAAATAAATAAGGACGTAATCCAAGAGAGTAAAACTATATATCTAGTTATTAATTGGCTCTCAAATACAGTCGCCGGAATACACCAATAAGTGCTATAAGCTAGGAAATAAACGCGAAAACATGAACTCTATATACTTTTTATAAAAATGTGGTTAAGCTTAAATTTGTACTGTTGCAATTAGCATTACGATACTATGCTTACAAATTTAGAAAATATGTCCTAAAATTATATGAAACATAAGTTTAACGATGAATACTTACAGCACGGTTAATGTCACATATTATCGACCTATAGCTTCTTCCAGTGACGTAAGTGTAATTTCGAATATAAATACTTAACTATTTAATTGCATTAAAACATTATATTCTATGGTTGATTTACCAGTAGGCTGAGTAGGTTAGAGCCTAGAGCGGCGGATTTTAGAGGCGGCAAATTTGGAGTATTTTTGTTTTGTTTTTTAGAAACTGAAATTATTGATACTTATACATGTTGCTAGATAATAATATGTTTCACCATTTAAAACCTAAGTTTTACATCGGTTGTTTTTCTACAATTTACGGAGTACCCTATGCGGAATCTAATTGTAGTGGTAGGTAGTGAAGGCAAAATTTAATTAGCCTGCGGGTGGCAAAAGTGAAAATCCGCCACTGATTATATTGATGAATAAAATACTGTAAAGGTATCGAGTAAAATAAATAGAAATAAAATTTACGACATAAGACAAACATAAAAAGCAATGAAACTGACCACTACAATCACAATCAATTACAGTGAAAAGTACCCCCGGAGATAGAGTATTCCAGCGGGTACGGCACAAACAGAAATTGTTCATTTCCACACGAGTTACCTTTTCGAAAGCGCTACCGTACCGTACCGAATAATATACAAGTCACTACCAATTGCTTAATTTATTGCTGACATAATTTTGAAATAAAATTCATAATACTATTATAACTTCTATTTCGATTTTATCAACAATAGTGCACAGTGAATACATTATATATCTATATTAATATCAGCGGGAAAATTTGTCTGTTTGAACGCGCTCATCTTAAGTACTTACTAGTCGGATTTCAAAAAATTGTATCTGATAGAGTAATAATTAAGGAAGGCTTTAGATTATTTAACATCACGCTACCACCAATTTTGAGTAAAGTTGTATTGAAAAAAGTTACAAAGACGAGTAAAAATGATTCAATAATTATTTTTAATTTAACGCGAACAAAGTCGCGGGTGCAGCTAGTCTTTCATAAAATGAATGGTTTTTAAATATTCTTTAAGTATTTCTAAAGATATTTGTGATTGTTTGTTTCGATGTACAATTTATTTAATCGATCAAGCTTTCTAATTTAAATAACTGACATACAATTTTCCCGCTTTCGATTGAATCCTTGATATACATTACGGAATTTAGACGGACTAGATGTAAATTTATGTCAATACGTAAATTTGATTTTCCGTTTTCAGTATTAAAGGAAACATGAATTATTTAAATTATTTAAGAAGACCACATATAGTTGTACTTACACCTTTAAAAGAGTTCCTAATTGATATTAGTTAATTATTAGGAACATCAAGAATATAATAGAACTTATTTTCATGGCATTGTGATAAAAGGCGTTAAAAATTCGAGTATTTCAAGTTGGAATTCAAGTTTAACAGCGTCACAAAACAACGTATCAAATTCTCTCCACTAGGTACAATACGCAATTCCCCGTATCACTGGTAAAGCGATTTGGTGAATAACAACAGTTCCTTTGTTAAACACACAAAACAAAGTTCTATTTTACGTTGGAGTCCATTCAACTGAAAATGTATTGAAGGCATCTACTACTAGCTGGCGCCTTTCATTTTTATTTCTGTTTGAGAATTTCCTTTTATTTCAGTAATTGAAGTACATAATTTTACTTTAATCTCTTTAGAATTTATAATCTCCTGGTAGCTAAGTACACATATACTCGCTGTTATCATTTTCAAACCTTCACTTACACACTATGTTAATCAATGTCTTCTTCTTCTTCTTTTTATATTCTTGGCAACTTAGTCAGACTATTTCTGCCATTTTCAAGTAATAAGATTTGGGCACTTCTCTCTTGGGAGTTTTGGTGGCCACTAATATATCATGTTACGAATTATTATTGACAATTCACTTCACCTATGCTCTTAAGCTACACTATATTACTTAAAATGTTACCTTAATTTACACAAAATAGGGCTAAAAAACTAAATATATGAATAAAGATAAAAATCACACAACGAAAGATCAAGATCCCGCCAAAAACTCCTATTAATCTGTCATCTAGTGATTTTTGATTTTTATTCATAAATTTGTTTACTAGATATTGTGCATAGGTGCATCAAACATAAATATCATTGACCATGAAGTCTGAAAAATCTGAAAAGCTTCTGATTTTTTTGTAGAAAGGGATTATACACCAAGTTAGGGAAGTAGAAACATCAATTATATGTTAATAATACTATATAACTATGCATATTTTATGTACAGATTAAATTAGCAGCATCAGAAGAAAATCTCAAGTAGAGCAAACATGTGGTTATAAGTGACAGTCACTTATTTGTGCCATTTAGAATCGAGACCTTTGCTTTTTAAAAATTAAAATTAAATATTAGTGTTATATGTTGGTGCACCATTTTATTCATTTCAAGGTAACAATATTCTTTATCACATGTGATGTACACAAAAGCGTACAGCGAGCAATATTTAGATTATAATTTATTTTCACACGAACTCGAGTCCTTTTAGCTCTCCCTTTGCGATTTAGCCGACGCTATCTTGTAACCCGGGTGTAGTCAGAGTCGTAGAGGAATAATGCGGTCGCCTGATGAGACAAGCCCGGTTGAATACTGATGAACCGCATCGTTGACCCGGACGCTCGGATATTAATCGTTGTACATTCAGTCCATCTTATTGCATAATACCGTCAAAGGGAAAATCTACATAACATATTTACTATTTTATACTATATACTACGGTTAATTGTTATCGAAGATAGGAATATTCAATTTGATACCGGATTTAATACGATTTCAAAATTATTCTAAATACATCCATAGTGATAGTAGCTATCAGATAATTTAATGCAGTTAATAATGAATATGAATGAATGAATATGATATTCTTAAACACTTTTGATTCTGATTTGACTGTAATAAAACTTTGATAAGTTGTTATGTGTAGATTCGCGTAGATTCCGTGCCTCTAGCCAGGTAGTCTTTCGACAATTGCTAACGTAAACATAAAACAAAAAATGTATCGGATGACATTCAATGTTAATAAAAGTATAAACTAAACTATAAAAATACATTTTACCCGATGTAGTGGAAAGATAAATCAGACAGTAAAGTTCACAAATGGTACTGATTGGCAAGGATGCGCCGGATATACTCCGATATGATGACTCACAGAGACTCTTTTCATATTCTTACTTATATTATAGGTGCAAACGCTTGTATGTATGGATGTTTACACAAAAACTACTGAATGGATTTTAAAGAAACTTTACAATAATATACCTTATGCATCAGAATAACACATAAATTATAACTTGTAAAGATATTGTGTGAATTGTCTAAAATATAACGATATGTGTCAAGTAAGTTGGAAAAAATCCTGACATCTGCGAGCGATTCTGGCGTGCCTTATAAAAACAATTAGAATTACACGTATATCAAATATAATGGAAATGTTTATCTTAAATAGTCCTAGAAAAAATCTTTTATATGTAAGCTATTATCGTCAAAACAGTGGGCGGCCCGCGTATTAATTAAGAGCACAAATAATATCCTTATACCAGTCTCTATAGATATAATTTACGTAAAATAGCGGGTACCGGAATGAAAATTGTAAAAAAAATCAGGATTAACTCGTGTAACAACTAGTATCTTAATTTTTACAATAAACAACATAATTCACAAGATATTTTATATAAAGCTAATATTGCAAATCTAAATCTAGTTATTCATATATACATAAAACTATTCTAGAAAGTTCTCTCACATGAAATAAGCCCAAGATACTAGATAAGACAGAACTACTATAACATTTCGTAGATTCTTCTTCGTATCCCATCACAGAACGACCAGACACTGTGAGAGTTCCCACCCTTACCCTATAATTATCCTCGGTTCGCACGAAACATTTAGCTTCGTAGTTTATTATGCGAATAACTAAACTGTGGAATTTACTACCCATCCATTTATGTCTAAAGAGTATTTTAAAATATGTACATAGGTAACGCACAAGTACGCGTGATACATCATCAGCCACATCTTTAATAATCATCACATGAGATTAAAGGTCAAGATATTAAAAAAAAAAACATGCAAAATACAACGTTTCTTTATAACAGTACTTACTAGCTGACCCGACAAACGTTGTTCTGTTTGATAAATTATTTCTACTGAATACTTTGGTTGCATTAAAATGAGAGGATGAGGATATGAGGGTTGAAATTAAGGGTTGCATGTGTTTTTAATGCCACATTATAATTATTTTTTTTTGTCATATATAAAAAAAAATGTTTGGGGTGAACCACTCTTATAATTTGGGCGTATGAATAGTAGATTATGACCGTTTCTCACACTTACCGAATATACATATAAAATTCCATTAAAATCGGTCAAACCATATCAGAGGAGAATGGCTACTGACACTGTGGCACGAGAATTTTATATATAAGAGATTAACGCAAGAACTATAATTAAATCGAGTATTTTAGATTTAGATTTACAAGCATATAACTGATATGTTATTTATTCGATTTATCTTCAAGTTAAGGTAAAAACAATAAGAAAAACTGTTTATCAAATAAACCGAAATCTGCTCTGCGATATTTCCTTGATTCGTAAGAAAATAATACTAAAGATTAAACGTTGAAAATATAAGGAACAGATCCAAGTAACATAATGCGAAGTTTACGATTACTCTGATTTATATACGGATCGTATCCGTCAAATAATATCCGAATAAGATATAGTCAACCTGCGTATGTACGTTCAATATGAATAATGAAACAATTTTTATCTATTGTTTTTAATAGCAGAGAGCAGTTTATTATATAGTTAACTGCAAATAATGCCACTTGCGGTCCTTCCTTGAGGCAGCTCTTATGATAGCGAATATATTGACTAAGTAGTTTCAAGTAGTAGTAGTAAGACAATCTTAAGTGATAACAAATGGTGATAAGGCCTAACACAATCACACACTAAACCTAGTTGAATCCTTTGTCAAACTTATTGTGAATTTGAAGGTGCGTCTATCCAGGTAGCGTTTATAGAATGACCTACCACCATCCGATGGTTTAATCCCGGGTTTTTTCTTCGAAACCTCAATTACCGTTATGGATTTGAAACCAGGTATATCACACACGCACACATAATACACAGCTCTTTGATGCCAATACTACTATGCACACATTCGGTAGTGGTCGCCTTGCTCGCACTTACAATACAATGTACAGCCATATAAATGTCCTCCAGTACAGCAGGAAAGCATTTTAGACCGAACTTATAAAACTACATCACGATCTCTAAACTATAAACACATTTCACGTGCAAACATATACACATGCACACATCCACACACTCACATATGCACGCACGCAGGCACCAATCACGGACGCACACATTAAGCACCATGAATATTAAATAATTTATGCTTGCCTTTTTATTTTTATTTATATTTACTTCCTACTTTTAATTTTATAGTGTATATACTACTTATATTTGTAAAATTCTATTGTGGCTTTATTATTATATTTAAATATGTACGCTAAGTATATAAGATCGCAGTTAGATTACCAAATTAAATAAAATAAATCCACGCAAAATTTTAGCTTACTTTGTGTAAAACGCTCTAATAATTTTATTAAGCTAATGTTAACTTAAAATTTCATTACTATACCATCGGAAACTGGCAAAAAAAATTATTAATCATGTTAAAATATCAGGGTCCATAAATAACTATGTAAAATTAACGAGTTAAGAGAAATTGCGTGGAATACAGGGCTGTAAACTGTTAATTTATTATTCACGGCGTGTCTAGGCTGCCGGGTCTTGTGAATTTATTAAACAAGGGCACGCCTCACTTTTACGGCGATAATAAAAAATAAAACAACACGTCCGACTGACAGATGAGATCTGAAACGAGCATCTCGTATGATAACACATTCCCTAAGATACATTTCATATCTGTCTACGTAAGTACGTATAAACATATGTATGTATATAAAACACGTAAGCCTGACTGTCTCGTCTTTGCCGTGTCTAAAACATCTATATTTAAAATTTGGACAACATGTGGGCATTTTATCGTAGATTTAGTTTAAGAAAGTTTTTTTTTTGAAAGCCTGCCCTATAAGGATTAACAAGGGATTTTCTTTGTATGGTTAAAGATATTGTTTATGTTACATATCTTGAAACTTAGTATTGACAGATGACCTTATGATGCAGTGATAGAAAATTTTTACTATTGAATAGAGAGCGCACATGTTCAATCCCCTTATACGAGCGACTACTGTGTGTTGACCAGTATTGTTAAGTGCTTAGTGATAATATGTGTAGTATATCTACTGTTTAGTTACATTAAAAACTTTGCTTCAATTACAAGAAAAACTGATTTATTTCTATAGATTGTATAATATTTATCGACATGTATTTTCCAATATATGTGCTACTGAATAATTCACAAATCTCTCAATCGAGGTACGTGTGTTATAAATAAAAGTTTTTAATCTTTATCGATTTCATTTTTTTAGATTCCTCTGTATATAATTGGTATCGATTGTTTTTAATAGTAATGTCAAATTCATTCTAGTTGAATAATACAGTAATTTCCAGCATGTAAATGGCAAAATTTTATTAAATTCTTTGATATTATGTGCTTGACAATTAAGATCGTGACAGAATTGACATTCTTCCCTTTGTGGCTTCAGTTCAAAATAATTATGAAACTCTAATCACTTTACAAAGTGAATACAATTAATTTTATGATCCGTTCAGAAATGTCAGAAAATTAATAATTAATTCTCCGAAGATATTTCATTTGTAAAAACGTTCTTAAACTTACTAGAGTACTTGAACAACGAAACTTATTTATCGTAAAACAACAACATAGGATAAAGAAAAAAAACTCTTTATAATTACTTGTATTGTTCATTAACTGAGGTTAGATATTATGAATTAGTTGTCTATAATGTGACTGTTTAAATAATAAGATTAGAATAATATTCACTCAAATTATAACAAAAGTATTAGTATAATCATTAAAACAATTATTCTAATACTTTTCAATACAAATAAGAAACAATACAAATGATTATGTATGTATCAATCGAATCTATAGAATTGAAAAGACACCATATAAATTCTTCTTTTTATTTATAAACAACGTGTACTTATACTCAAACGTACTTTAACTGATAGAATAGTTTTAAAAAGTCAACGGTTCTACTATTAAAACTGTAGAGAAAGATAATGTGATAACTTATAATTAATGCTTTGAATTATTTTGTTCAAAAAACACTTTGTACAAAATTTGCTTCCCATAGTAAGTTTATATAGTAAAATAAAAACCACAAGAAAATATAAAAAAAAATCCGGTAAGAATTCTACGATAAAAATTATCAACTGCATAATTTGCATATAATGCAAGTGTGTAGTAATTTGAAAGAAGTGTAAAATTTTTGTAAGAGTACCTAGCAAAAGTACTTCCTATGTATAAATGAATATATAATAAGTACATATAATGTAACAGCATATATAAAGTTAAACATGTTCCTACCCTTATTCAATATACAAACTCTGTACTTTGCAAAAGTGAATCGTTCCAAAGCAAAGTGTCAGAGATAACTTTGTACCGACGTCGCTGGCTGTACGTACAAAAGCTGTGGAAATAAAAGGAACTTTGTGACTTTATAACGAAGCCATGCTATCGCAACCTATATTGTGATATTTCTTTGAAGAAATGTGCGGTAGATAATATTTTATTTTTTCTTGTCTTTTTAAGCGCGTTCTGAAGGTAGAATAAAATGATTCCTTTGAATAATAAAAAACGAAATAGAGACACAAAGCGGACGAGCTCAAGTGATGGTGGATTTTTACGACAATTTCTTTTGTATTTCCAATTGGAAAATAAAAAAAATGTGGTTTTTCTCATGAAAGATCTTGAGACTACATAATAATAATGGTCCGAAATACTGGAGGAATATTGCGCATGCGAAGTACGCTGTCAATTCTATCACAGAATGTATTGATTGAAATATTGATTTTTAGCTACCTACTTGAACTCTTAAATAGATTCACAGTTTGTTAACGCGGGGCCTTACTTATGCAAGACGCATTGAGATATATTTTTTATAATTTTATAACCAAGTGACTAATCCATAGCTGATGCTAAGCACAATACAATCGAAGATCTGAGTGAGACCGATCAGTAACCCATCCGCAGCGGACATTGCCGTTGTGATGACCTCCAGATTTCTCGACAACTGCATATCTGGAAATACGACAATTTAAAAAGCCATTGTAACAGGTTTATCGCCACATGTATGGCGGTCACAACCCATTCCGCTACATAGCCCTATCACAACGTTTAATTATTGGATATTTATCCTATCAGATAAAATCATCGTATTCCTATAGTGTAGTATATAGTTTATTGTTATTTTGTTGTCCATAAAAATAGTATCAGAGACATTCGACTTATGTGTATTTTTGCTGTTTATCTACAATGGACCTGTATAGGAATGCAGGCATGATTGAGAATAGTGTTTGATAATTTGCTATGCTTTAAATCGAAGACGAACAGTTTTACATTGCGTGTTGATTTCCACATATTTAAATCGAACACATGGGAACGTGTACTCTAGGACTTTATGTAGGAAATAGTCAGCCTTGTACAGTTTCTACCACTTCCAAGTAATACTGTTTATAAAATTGTTTATTTATGCTTAAAGTAAAAACCCACATTAATATACATAACCATAACGTAAACAACCCTGAAATGAAGGTTAAACTAAAAACTGGCAACATTTATATCAACTAGGTCACCCCGGGCGCGTTATGTCAAAATTAGTGTGGCCTACTTATGTTGGTAACCATACTGGAGGGTTGCCAGCATATGAAACCTCGATATGCATTCACGGCAGAACTTTACCCGATACATATGTGCCAGAAAATTAAAGGAATTATTGTAGGATATGACCAACTACTTACATATTCCAATAAACACATCTTAAAGACATGGAAAAATATTTATATATTATACTATATACTTGTTTTGATAGCTTACATAATAACACAACTCAATTTTATGAATAAATTTTCCTAAAAATGGTTCAACCTAAATAAATAAAAAACGCTCAAACATATTAAAATACTAAACTCCAAAATCATAAACGCTGGACAGTATATTTATAATTTGTTGAAATATTACCACATTATTAGTTAAGACTGGCCAGAGAGAAATAAACATTATTTAAAAGAAAATAAATAATAAATGAATATAGAGTAAAAATTGTACACACTACAATTAAATTTCAAAGCAAACACAAGCATTATTACTGTGTACTAAGTAACTATATGCTATACAAACATATATCAATATTTAACTCTTAAACAGATAACCGATAATGATACACCTTAAACAAAAGTCAGTCATAATCAGGTATCCGACCTGTAATTAACAAAAAATTCAAATCAAAAATACTTTTTCAATTTATACCCTAAGAGTGCACTTGTCAACGTCGTACAGTACCAGCAGTTAGGACACCTTGTCATCTATCGAATAGAGCCAGCAAGGATTTCAATACATATTATTTTCTTTATTTATAAATTATATATTCAGTGCATAAATAATGCTATTAGCGCATGCAGGAAATACATGACTATATTTCACATAAAGATCCACTTTATAATTTTGGACAAACTTGATTGGCATAGATCTTGAACTTAATGTCTGGCAAACCGATAATGTAATTAGTGATCTAATTACAGAACTTAACATTATTACCTAAAAACATTTATTAGTCCTATTAAGTCTGAATTATGAGTTTCCAATATTAAAATTTATTTCCATGTATAAATTTAAATATTAAATCTTCACTGGTGATTTACAAAATGAGACTTATGTTTTTATAAACGTACTATTAATTGTCAATTAGATAATAGAGGAATAAATTTCACGTACATAATTTTTGTATCTCTTACGTTGGTGATTATAAAAATGGATTCCTTAAGTCACAGCTTGTATTCGTATATTAAAAAAAAAATGACGAAGATGATGCAGTGATTTGCAAGACTTTGAGATAGCTTGATTCGATATCTGTATTTGGTATTGAATTACAAGGCTTTGTCGAAATGTGGCAATTTTATTATGGCTGATCTATTTAAACATGCCTATATTTCCTTCACTACAGGAAAGATGTTCATTAGGTGTCCGTTATTTCCCAAGTTGATTTTTTTTGCTGCCGCCCCCTGAAGTTTTAGTTTTTACCTTAAAAAAAATTATCCAACGTAAACAAGCTCTTAATTTTCAAGTTAAACCGTGCCCGTGTTATGTTACTTTTCCCATTTAAAGAACATGGTATTTTTGTACTTTTTGCATTTTATTTTTTATCTCCGAAGCAAATGAACCTACAGCTTTGATAAAGAAATATTCTAATACAAAATTTTGCGCTCTACAAAAAAGGTCTCTTTGGTTTTTTCGCTAAAATCATTCCTTTAAAAGTTATACGCAGTTAAAGTCATGTTCATCATTTTTATCATAATTATTTTAGTTTTATCGAAGTTTTCTGTGATATAATTATAAAACTCACTTATAATTGTCATAAAAATTTTATTGAATAATCTTATCAGTTACAATAATGGAAACATTGCATGACAACTAATATTACGATGGATTACTAGTTTTTTTTTTGTCTTTTTTTAGTCACGTTTCTTTGTTAAGCAGCTTTTTGTAGCGTTAGAGAAAGCATCCTTGTATTCTCGTACAACTTGTATTAAATACTGTTTTTGGTCTTCTTTAGTAGTCAAAATGTTAATGTAATCTTGAGGTAACTGAACTGCTCTTTCAGCTACATCATTAACAACTTGCAGATTATTCACAACATTCAAACCTTCTAAGTAATCATCATTAGTTGACCATGTTTCTACATCAAACTTTAACCGCGTATAACTTTTTAAGGAATGATTTTAACGAAAAAACCAAAGAGACCTTTTTTGTAGAGCACAAAATTTTGTGTTAGAATATTTCTTTATCAAAGCTGTAGGTTCATTTGCTTCGGAGATAAAAAATAAAATGCAAAAAGTACAAAAATCCCGTTATTTAAATGGGAAAAGTAACATGACACGGGCACGGTTTAACTTGAAAATTAAGAGCTTGTTTACGTTAGATAATTTTTTTTAGGGTAAAAACTAAAACTTCAGGGGGCGGCAGCAAAAAAAAAATCAACTTAGGAAATAACGGACACCCTAACTATATATATTACATGAACATTGTTCATGTAATATATATAGACAATAACGTATTGTAGTTTATTGCTTAAACCGAATTATGAACTATGTATAATAAAAGAAAAACATCAATCGCGATAGAAATCGTAAAAGAGTTGAGTTTTGAATACAAATTTATTTTCTCCACTCATTGGCCGCGCTCGCTTCCGTTGACGGACGGGAAATGAGTTTCGCCCGCTCGCCCTCCCCGACATACCTCACACCCTTCGTCAGACGACAAGAAAACCCAGCTCATTATCAACTTGTCGGGAAACTTGTTTACTTTATTTTCCAGAAGAAAAGTAATTAAACTTTATAAACATTCCCCCTGAAACCTGGATAGTTGACATGGCATTGGGCGCTAACACGAAATTTACTAAACCTATTCTAAAGTACTAGATAGGTATTTGAATACGTTTTCCGTTACCGAGTTGTCTCATATTGAGAGGCACGTGTAAGACTTATCGGATGTAATTCACCATTAATAAAGTCCACGACAACCAAACATTCTACCCTTATAACTAGATATGAGGGAATGTTTTATTGTAATTTCTGGCGGAGCAATTATCACAACTTACAATCGATTTAAATATATAAACCTACTAGCTAGCTGGGGTGGAACTAAAAAATACTTTTTGTAACTTTTTTCAATACAGTTTTGCTGCTATTGGTGGTAGCATTATTTTAAATAACCTAAAGCCTTTCTTAGTGATTGCGCTATCGAGTACAATTTCTTTTTCAATCCGACTGGTAGTTGCTAAGATTAGTGTGTTTAAACAAACAAACTTTTCAACTTTAAAATATTAACTAATATACATATAAATAATATAATCGATCAATCCCAGTGTAGTAAAAGCTACTTGAGTACTCGCTTACTTTCGCTTCGTGACAGGAAATGATAACAAAACACCAAAAGCCTAATATATAACCTAGATATTATTCTAAATATGTACTAAATGTTATATTTAAGTTTTGCAAAACTAAACAAAGAAAATACAAGCGAGAATTCAAAGCACGTAACATGGTGAAACCATAAATTCTCCGTAGCCAATATCTAGAGTAATAATGTGCCAGTTATTGTGATATTTATTCCGGCAGCAATTTTTGACAATTTTTTATACATTAAATATCAAACATGGCTACGACTCCTCTTCTAATGCTATCTATATTAATATTATAAACCAGAAAAAATTGTTTGTTAGAACGCGCTACTCTTACGAATTCAGTCCGATTTCAAACCAAACTGTGTTGAAAACAGTTAGAAAAACGGTAAAAAAATATTGAATAATTTTTAGCTCCACGTAACCGAAGTCGCGGTCACAGCGAGCAATTAATAAAGACAAATTATTATTTTTCTACATTCCCTTACATACAGAGTAACCAAAAAATGTATGGGGTGACATTCCTGTTAAGAATATCGACTACATAACATCAAACTAAATCCCGTATATAAGCATCCTATCATAAAAATCTTCCGATTGCTAAAGACAAATGACAGTTCCGATATGCGGTTAACTCGGATTCGTACCTTGGATGTTGGCCAATGGTTTCCGATTCGGGCAAATCGAAATGGAATTGCCTCGTCTGATTTATTGGGATACACAAACATGCGGTTTGATTATTGCAGTTGCCTGTTTATCATGTCGTTTATCACATTTTATTGCTGGCACCAAAACGCTGGGGAGGGCGCAACGCTCGGTTCTTATTTCATGTAGACATATATATGACATATATACTTATACCGTATGTTGTCTCACAAATCTATACAAATGTAAAGAATGTTTATTTGTGTGTTTGTCATTTATGCGTTCCTAAATCGACATGGATTTTGATACAACGTTGGTTTGCTCTTTTACGCAAAGAAAAAGAGCTTGATCAAAAGGGAACACTTTTTCTTTTCGCGTTTATAAAACAAGTACCTTATAAAAATCGTACAATTTTAGTGTTTAATTATTGATACATGCATTTTATAACATACACATTACTAGTTGACCCGCATAATTTCATCTGCGCTAAATTAATTTAGATCTATATAAGAGAAACATTTCCCTCACACATTCTTGTTATTTAATTTTAACTACTTATACAGTATATGCCACGGAAGCACGGGAAAACGATTTTTTCCTGTAATTGTTCCTTATAACCTTTTACAATACTACTTCGGTCCTGGTAGACGTAGCGTCAAGTAACATTACCTATAAATACCAGGCTAAATGCATTAAGACTGATGGATTTAGCCAAGATAATTACTCTAGCTAACCAAATTTTTCTAATTTAACCTGGTTTTGCCAGAGATTTACCCATTCCAAACAAACAGAAAATCAAAGTTTTCCTCCTTATAGATAATATAATATCAGTATAGATGACGAAATAATTTTAAAGTTGTAGATAATAAAAATTACCCAAAATCAGCACTCTGCAGTAAACTTAGTCATTATGTTTTTAAATTATTTTCATTTTACCAAAATACTGCCGGTTAATTAGTAGAAATTAGCTTATGTCATTAACTTCGCACGAGTACATATTAAAGCGTAATCATAGTTTTATTTATTTATTGTTATTAATTATACTTATAGCCTATCATTTGAGGAATAACATGACGTCCCCGCGTATTAACTTACACAAAAAGTGGTCAAGCCGTTTTTAAAGTAAATCTGCACGTACAAACAGATATACAAAGACATATTAATTATATATTCCTTTTTATAATGGTTTTATATTACGTAATTTTGAGAAAAATGAAGGTAAAGATAAAACCACTTTATTTATATGATCACGTACTTGTTGGTGTTTTCAAAAAACTTCTACTACGAAGATATATTATTTCTTTAGTTATTTCTACTTTTCTTTCTTATTTACTTTATATTTGCTTCATTTAATAATTTAAGGGCCGCAACAGCCGCACAAAATATTTAATTCTTAATATACATATTCGAGATGCGTAATATTGTGCGGTTATTTAAAGACGGCTACAGCATGCACAACTAACAAAATATTAAGTGAACAAAATAAAATGAAATAACAATATTAATATAAGATATAGGAAAACAAATAACATGATACATCAAAACAAAAA
Organism: Actias luna; assembly: GCA_039707435.1. NCBI lineage: Eukaryota > Metazoa > Arthropoda > Insecta > Lepidoptera > Saturniidae > Actias > Actias luna. The sequence goes on along the minus strand of JAZHAC010000002.1, from coordinate 4,767,026 downwards.
ACAATTGAAAATAACCCAATATTTGGTAAGCATACACTAATATATATAAGATAATTAATAATCAATCATATCTTAATTTTATTATGAATATTGAGAAGCCGCCAAACCATGTCGTTAAGATCATACGAACGAATTATATTGATAAATTACGTTTTGTAAGGTATAAACTGAAAAAATAATTATGAACAGGTAAGTACCAAGAGAACATAGGACGAGAGGTAATACTATGCAAGGAGACACAAAACGCTAGTGCGCCACGAGCCCTCGAGTCGCAAGCCGTCGAGAGCTGGCAGTGATTAGAGCGCGCTAACAAAGCTCAAAGGGCTCTTAACCTACATGCTCCGTTACACAGCAGAGCTGGTGACACTCCGCAACCGCTGCGAGCCTGGTATAATACCAACACTCCCTCGCGGCTAATCACATTTTAGTTATACTTTCCCAGTATCTCTATTTTTTATTCTCTAAACCCACTGTGATGATGGAAGCAGATACAGTAACACCCTAAACATATAGTAATGAAGATACTTATCAAATTGAATCTGCGACATCATTATTTGTTCATTCTCTTATTAATTCGAACGTTCAGGATCTGTGTAATATTATGTATTAAACCAAATAGTTAAAAGTTAGTTAATATATGACCGTGGAAAAATGACTTACGTAGGTGGAAGCATACCTAAAAAACTTATATCGATATCTATTTTGGTAGTCTAAATGCTACATAGCAGCAAATGTATATGATTTTCATTACATTCAAATGTGTAGAAAATAAAAATAGTATTGCCGGGTCAGCACTTCTAACTTTAGTTTTATATAAAATTGCCCAACCATATCCTCGAAGGAAACAGTAAAGTGAAAAGGCCCGAACATAACACAAATGACAGCGCATAAAACCTTAGAGAATACGATACATAAACGGCAGACTTGTACAAAATGGTAGTCGTTGAATTTACAGATAAAACAGAGAAGACGGTAAGTCAAAATATTTCAGTTTTATTTTACAAAACTAAGAGTACTTGTGGAGAATTTTACGACATAAGAGCGCGGTAATAAAGTGGCATTTAACAAAACGGAGCTCAGGCAGCCGGGGTCGAGAGCCGTGGAACAGCAGTCGAGAATATGTAACACGTTGACACTTCTGATATTGATTTCGACAGCTCATTTCAGACTGAGTACCCCAAGAAATGGTTAAATAGATTTTTAAGGACGTATTCTGTCGAGATGGCACATAATAAAGCAGTTATCTTCCGCCGTTCCAGCAAGAACGTTTGTGGGATTTAACGTCGGTAGTAAAGCAATGTGTGCTCATCAGTAGTTACCAACTTCCGTGGCAGGTAACTTTACGTTCTTAATTTGTTCGTAAACTTGGTAAATGTTTCGCTTGACAAGATAAATTCATTAAATGTTAAATGTGTTTGCAACATTAGTTCGGGATGTAGATAGAGGTTGCCTTTTCAAATGACATCGTCAGAATAAAGTGTTTCGGTTTGAAACAGATATTATCTTAGATCTAATGTTGTTGAACGTCTTCTTAGTTTAAGTGACATTTGAAAACCTTAATATGGATCAATTATATGTTTCATTAACATTACTAAATATACGTTTAATTTCGTGGTAATAAATGAGCTTATAAAGCCGTGAATCAAAAACTCATTATGGTCTAAGACAGGTATCAGCCACACATAATAATTACATATTAGTTCCTCTGAAAAAGCGTAAAAATATATATCTTTCTAAATATTTTGGAAAATCCTTCATCTGCAAATAATAGTCAATAAAACTTGTTCAACCGTTTCATCGAGAGTAATCCGAACGAACAGCCGAAATCAAAAATGTGTATCTGGGTTTTGGTAGGACTTAAGAAAACGTCTTTATTTCTAGATTGCAGACATAATTGTCAATTTTATTTGAGTATATATATATATAAGGTATAAATGTAAAGTAGAAAAATCTAAACGGTAACAGACTAGATGGTGAAAGCATCCATGAACATATTACATGATGTTGGTTAGAGAAACACTGCTAACTCTTTCCTATAATAAAATAGTTATTTTATATTTAGCATCATCATGCAACTTATGAACGTTCACAGTTGAATTTGAACTACAAGTGGCATTAGAAACTTGACTTGACCTGATCTTTTTAATATATATTTATACAACAAAATAGGTACTAAATCTTGTAATTAACCTTCCACATAAGTACAACTTCAATAGAAAAGGCGCGGAGGCGGTGCGACGTCACCAACAAATCTACTTAAACATATCTAACGAAGGTTCAATGTATGCAAATATAAAGACAAAGGTATAACACGTACATGTAATTGGTACCGCCCGACGATTGTGGCTGTCTCGTAATGAAATTTATTTATGATATGCCTACGATCCTGTACGATGTGACCGCATACGAAAATAGGTTCGAAGGGTTCACTCTCCTAAACAGTAATCCGACCTTTACAGTGATTAAAGGTTACTCGGCCCTACTTAGGTGAAATAGATCTTCAATAAGGTTACGTTCTACTTAAAGTGTTCGTAATCGGCTCTCTGTAAAATTGAATATTCATATTAAGTGTTCGGGCCTCATTTTCCTTTTATTTTGTTTGTTACCTTTCTCAGTTCGAAGGACCGCTCGTTTTATTAAATTTACATGACAATTAACACACCAAGCTCAGCGGAGACCGAACATAGACCATTTGGGACTTAATATAATAGATCAGGGCATGTTCCGTAAGATCATGGCTGCGTCTGCAAGTGAGGAAGCCAAGATGTAATGGAATTTTGTCGTTAGTTCCAGGTAAGTTTTGTAAATATTTTAAGTCAGGGTATGATGGGGAAAGAAATGTTTCTTTTATTATAATGATACTAGTAAGCACAGTATAATCTAGAGAGATAAGTAACCTATTAGAGGTCGTCTTTATTACTAGAAGAAATGTAAAAGCTGTTTATGGACTCTATGGGGTTTTAGTGTCACCGTTATGTCTTTTCTTAGTGAATATTTATCAGTTCTCCCCCGATAAGTCTCTCCATACCTTTCTCTCCGTGGCCTAAAACCCAGGTAGTTTTTTTTACCGAGTCAACAAAAAAGGGGGTTCGTCGCTGACATACCTGATGCCCTTCAGCAGCTGAATGTACAAACGTCTGATGCCCAAATGTAACAAGCTCAAAGCGAGTTTTTATTTTCGATTGGACATATGCTATTAGTCTTAAGGACTTTCGCAGCTTCACCGAGGCAACGAGCACAAAGAAGCCATGAAGTGGCTGATCCTCGGCTTGGGCTGTTGCCGGGATGAAAGCGAGTCACCGGGGCAGGTTTATCACATTGCGCGTGGTAGTGGATAGTAAGATATTCTGCTAGCCAAATTGTCTTTTAACAATTGGTAAAATTACGAAAAACCTTAAAATATATGGGATAGCATTCGATACACAATTTTATCAGTGTTAGCGTATATCAGACATGAATTCGAATCCATCTGCAATGAGTCTGAACTTTCGATGAAGGAAAACGTTGCGATGAAACAATAGGATGGTGGTAGGGCTATTTCTAATACCCACCTACCAAGCTATCGCCCTCAGTTTGAAAATCTGGCGCCCAATAACGATAGGTGTGATTGCAGGCACAAACCCGCGTTGCCCCAGTAAGGTGACGGATGGCCGTGGGGTTTTAGTATTCCCGGCGACTAGCCTCGGGCGAGACCCACATAACTTTCCCAATCTCCCCCGGGTTGAAATGGTATGCATAAATGCGTTTCCCCATGAAAAAAAAAGGTGTGTTCCGAATAATCTTCTTTAATGAGCACTGGAAGCCGTATTAAATATATAATGGTACCATTTTTTATAGTTTTAGGGTTTTAGCGATGTGACCCAAGCTAGTGAACACGCTAAACTTGTGGAACACACCTATAAGCATTTGGCAGCAGATTTTTAACTTGACAGTAGTTAGCTAGGTAGCCATTAGAAAACCCTACGACCATGCTATGGTTTCATCACGACCTTTTCCTTCACCGAAAGGTCAAGCTCATTGTAGGGATTCGAACTAACGTCCGTTGATACGACGTCCGTACCGTTGAGCTATGATCGCTTCGAAATTTAACTACATATTTAGTTTTGTTACATATTTATATGTCACTGTATAAATACTTAAATAAACATATCTAAACCACTCAATATTTCAGAATTTCGTCCACACATTTGAAAGTTGTTGTTAAGAAGCTATAAACATTTCTGAAACAATAAAGCGTCTTATATATTATTCATTAAACTTCAGAATATCAGAACGGTCGCGCCCTTTTTGACGTGAAAATTATGGTTTATTCAGCCAGCGAAAGAAGTCTTTGTTAAATGGAAAAATTAAAAAGTGTACACGTATCGATTTATAAACGAAAAAAGTAAAACACCTTATATGATCTTAACTAATAGTGTAAATGCGAAAGTGAATTTGTTTGTTACGCTTTCACGCCTAAACCGCTGAATCGATTATGATGAATTGTGGTATAGAGATAAATGGGAACCTGGTGACAGTGATGGCCTACTTTTTTTCGCGTAAAACTTATTTCAAGTGGGATAAAGCGACGGATACACATTGTATGGAACCTTTCTATTGCGTCATCCGATTTGTTTGACAAAATAAATATTAACACGAGCGAAGCTGCGGACTACAGCTAGTTATTTATATATAAGAAAGTTCTTTAGCGGTAATTACTAACGATAAAACTGAACTTATCGGGACGAAACTATGACCATCCGATGCGGAATTTTTCGTAGATGGTTCTAGGGTACTGAGTTTTTGAATTACATTGTCCTTCTACCATTTTTTAGTTATAAACAAGTTTGAGTGTTATAGATAAATAAAGGAACAAACAATGTTTTTTTCCCATTTAAAAGAATTATCCTGCATATCAATAATAATTATACGAACCTTTATTTTATACAAACTAACATCAATGGGCTTCTCTTTAAAAAAAGCATTTTCGAAATATAGTTCTGTAGATTTGTAGATGTGATGATGTAGATAGTTGTGATCTGTAGATTTCTGTAGATTGATCAATACAAGATTACGGTTATTCCCTATTAGTTAACTTGCGGATTGACTAATCCCAATGGCAAGCATTTTGGAATTCAATATTCAAATATTTAGATTGTGCAGTCAATTGCTTGTGCCTTGAACTTTGTATTTGAATTAGATCTATGTCCATGTTACGCAAATTATATAATTGTGGCGCCTCCATTACCACTGCTATTAATACCCTGTTCAATATTTTCTTTGGTAATGTTGATAATGTACTTTTTATAATTATTTACAAAAACTATTGATTTGTCTCGAACAGTATAGATATGGGTTTTCCACGAATAAAATTCTAGACTAGGAGCCTGTCAACGGTCGTTACTAACGATGTTCAATACTCATCATTTCGCATTGATCTGCGAATAATGAAAAGCTACAATCATTTTCTCACTTTAAAACATATGTTCACTTCCATTCGAGACTTGAAAAATCTGTGAGGTAATATGCAAAGGTTGCAAACATATAGGTCGTTTTAATACACAATACAAAATCCCACTAAACCGTGTCAAAATTTTGTTAATCATAGTTCACTGACGTCAGAAACTAATAGAGTAACTGACTATCGGATTGTGGCATGTCGACCACAATGCGTCCTATCCGGCCTTCCGTTTAATAGCACTCAACAACATACACCTCCTCCTACCACCACACTCCCCTAATCCGATTATCCGACAGTACATCATACTGAAATAGCTAAATATGTTTTCGAACATACACAACAATACATATTTTAAACTTAACAACTGGCTGTGTGAACTTATTTCCCCACGTTAAAAAAAAGGCGTTTTTACGAAATCTTGATAAAGTTACAATGTGTGATTTTGTTGTAATTCATAATCTTATGTTATTTGACATTATGTAATGTAATTTTGGCAGTATTTTTCGTAATCAATTTATTTATTGGACACAAATGAGGTGAATTATAAATAATATGATGCATTTCAAGTTGAAACTTAAAACTCCCTGGACAATTCTATCAACAGCGCCGGTATCGTTTTAGGGCTAAGTAATTAAATTTCATAATCGAAATTGACATAATTGCAAACATAGGTAGAAGGCATGATAATAAAAGTTTATATATAGGTATTTACATTGGGATAAAGTGGGCCTAATTTAACAAAAATATAATCAAACTAGCTGTGCCCGCGACACCGTTCGTATAATTTTTTGTAATTTTTGCCCATTTTTGTGACTTCTTTCAATACAGTTTTGTTCTTATTTATGGTAACGTGATGTTAAATAGCCTAAAACATTCCTCGATTATTATTCTATTAAATACAAAAATAATTTTAATATTTTTGGTAGTTTCTAAGATTAGCGCGTTCAAACAAACTATTTCGCTTTACAGTATTATTATAGATTGACAGCATTTTCTACTGTAAATGAATCTACATACTTTATACAAAAGGCTTTGTTCCGACTGACTATTTGTTGCCCATTTATAACCACCAAAAATACAATATATATCTTGTAGTTAAATTAAAATATATGTAAGTCATATCTAGGACATACTATTATACGTCACGGAAAGAAAACAGCGTCTGAGATACAGGCTCGGCCTAGTTCAGGCGCTAGGATTCAAAAATGTAAAGCGATACTATGCCTTAAGATATTTTTTATGTATTGTAGTATAATAAATTCTTGTCAGTAAAGTTATTATTATTATTATTAATTAATTTAACATTTGGACACAATGACAGTTTCGGGAATTCGCCTCGTTTAAATAGAAAATTTCTTTAAGAAATAGTATTTGACGTGAGAGTTATTTGTTATTTGAAATTGTAGTAGATTTATTTCAAATATTTTAAGCATGAACGTGTAACACAAAGATGTTTGAAGCAGTGCGTGGAAAGTTACTTTGTCTGCTGTAAATTATAGTTCTTCATATTTTGGGGTTCACTTCACAAATAGGGGTTTATATAATGTGGGGATAATCCTAGTAAATTTTGCTATTAGGAATACAAAAAGGACATAGGGGACCTTTCGTTCAAAGTAGATATTGTAGATTCTAGATTGATGAAATCTGCGTTCATTAAAGGAATAAATAAATTAAATTAAAGGAAAAAATTAAAATAAATAAAAGGAAGCCGCGGGCAAAAGCTAAATACTAAATAGTATCAAATTTTTGTAAATATATACATTCCTGTTTAAATCACTGCACGGGTTTGCATGATCTTTAAAAACAATGTTTTACATACGAAATGTATCTAGATGGTAGGTTTTGTTAGGTACTAAGTAAAGCTCTGTCGATAAGATATTCAAGCAGACGTTACGTTTATGTTAAAATAAAAAGCACTGACTACCTCAGGTTATAAAATGTAATTTATGACGAAACCCATCTATTGATTTTGCATATACGGCGCCATACGCCCTTTATTATATCTAACAAGTCTAATACAGCGCTCCACAGTGTATCAATAATATTCTATAACTTAAAGTAATGAAGGCAAACATGAAAGCTTATTCTTCTGAATAACGAACTGAGTCGTGAATAATTCCGAGCCAATTTACTCAAGACGTAGGTTCTTATGTAGCTCGTTTTGAACGGTCTCCGAATAAATTATACATTGTAAAATTATTCCCACAAGGGCAGACCTCCTAGACCGTATTATAAAATATACCAAAATTACACTAATTTGCAATAATTTTAATAAAATAATACTAATGTTTATAAGTTTAGTGGCGATCTGATGTAATGATTGGCTTTAAACCAATTCCAAAGTCCATATACACTATTAATAATATTATTATTATTTATATTTAACCATTTCATTATTATATTTAATAATTTATTTCACAAAGACATTCCTAAGATTTTCTATTAGTTTACTATTATATTTCTATATAAATTGTCAGATTTAAAGAATATTTTTAACACGTGCATTTTGTGTAACATTATAGTTACTGCATTCATTGAGAAAGCCATATATCCGTTCTGGTTGGAAAAACGTTTTTAAATTTGATACTACCAACTTCTAAATATAAATTAATTACCACGCTACAGTGGCCAGAAGTGTGTTAGGCGTTCCTGGTCTCTGCCAATACGGGAGTTCGAAGTGTCGGGGTAGTTTTGTCACCCGATGAGTCTTGCTACACTCCCCTCTCGCCCTGGCCTGAGCCCGGGTAATAGGTGTACGCATTGCGATGAAGAAGACCGTAAACGTACTTTGAACACCAAGTTAATAAAAAAAAAAGGTTTATTGAGGATGTGACCAAGATGTGGACCTCATAAAACATCTCGCGCTGGTTCTTAACGAGATTTTCGTCCACTAAAAGCTCATTGTGGAATGTAGACTTACCCAATTGACGAGGTATCGCAACAGACGATCACTGAATCGCCTTACATGTATATGTAATATAATATATATCAATACTAACTAGTGCCCTCGACTTTGTTTGCGTTCTTCCCGTTAACTGTGTGTGATAGTAAAATCCCTTGTTTCTGAGCATCTAGGTATATTATAGGAATGATTATGGTAATTTTCAAGCCATTGAATTTTAGAGATATCGAGATAAGTCATTGATTTTAATATAATTTTCAGGCTAACCCAGCAGGTGAAGTTTAATAGCACTCGAATAGACATATTTTTTGTCCGTGCAAAGCCTGGATAGGTCATTAATACAAAATAAAAAAAGTCTTATAAATTATATATAATTACCGACAAACAAAAACGCCTTTATAATGTTATTTTATAATTTAATATATAACATATTAAACGAATTTATTTTAATTATGTTGCGACACATATATCATTTGAATATTTCGTTAAACATTAACCAACCGTAGCTAAAAGATATCATTGTTCGGGCTCGTCGCCATAACAACTGGGGCAGAAGGGCCTATTTGCCGCTCCATTGGGTATTTTGTGCCTCTGACGTAGTTAAGCCCGAGAACGTGTGTTACGGTGCCGTTATAACGAAGTTTCAGGGTATGAAGGGGCTTTGTTGTATATATGGAGGTCATAGGAGACGATGCCTTTTGGCGAAATCTTAATCAACTCTTAACTTATATCAAAGATACACAAACGTTACAAAGTTAATATTTAACTTTGAAGTATATATATTATTTTGAACTAGCTGACCCGGTGTACTTCGTATCACACATAATGGTTTGACCGATCTGTATTTTTTTTTATTTCCTTTTATATAAACCTTCTAACAATAACTTACAAGAATGCTAAAAATATATACTGTTGATTACCTTTTAACACTCTGGTTATTTTATTTAGCAATATTTTTGTTGTACTAGAACGATTTTACGTATTAGCGTAGTACAGAGCGTAGTATAGTAGTCGTAATACGAGTAAAGAGTCTAAAATCAAAAACAATCTCTGTTATAAATCAGAGAAGACAAAAATCATGTAATATTTTCATTTTTGCGATATTTGTTCATAAATCGTTTATTACTATAGTAATAAATAAAAGTACAGTAATAATCCTAACATAGCGCGTATGAATTTAATTTTTACAAAAACTAACCATGTTGCTTTTATATTTCTAACTCTCAGTTTAACGATTATTAAATTATATTTTTTTTATAATTTTTATAACGATAATAATTGTTGTTTATTTCTAATTAATGCGTTTTAACATCGTATATCAACGTTTATGCGCAAATGTAAATTAAAACCTATTTTACTTTTCAAAATTGAATTATTGAAAAACTTTTATATTTGTAAATTTAATTCATATGTGTACCATTTCTCCGAAACAGATTAAATATTTCTTCAGATAGCAGATATATTGTCATAATGTTATATCCGTAATAGCCTTGGATTATACAAGCTTATTAAAAAATTTGGATACTCGGAAAGCTGAACAATGAGAACGACAAGCTCGGTAAGTTGATTCATCATTCTTCATAATTCAACGTCCCTATTCTACTTATTATATTAGCACTATTCTCTTAATATAAACAAACTGGCCCCGGCGAACGTTGTTCTGGCCTTTCTAGGAGTCAATTCGGGGTGCATGAATAAAGCGCGGGTGATCCGGCAACCCTGAGCCGTTAGTCTTTTGATCCGACTTCACTGACTAGAAAATTTAATCACCGCAGCACAGGATTTTTTTAATATAACTTTCTCAGTGCTTAATTCCTCGTATCCTGTTCTGCAGTAGCATGAAAATGTTAACCTTAATCTTAATATATATTGATAAGAACATACGCGTGCCAACTTTCATGGTGCTCTATTAAACTGGGTTGGGAATCAGCAAAATCATACAAACATCCATTTCTATGAATGTATATGCAAAAAAAGTTTATAAAAAATAACTTGGATTATAAAAATAATATAACATAAGTATATCATTCTCTACAGTATCGTCGTACGAGTAAATCGTTATTATTAATATCTAAATACAGTCTAGACGTTTTTTAGCTGTAAATAACAGTGTCATGTGAAGGAGAGACGAGTTTATTGAACCAGTCCAATCGATAAACGTATTTATAATCTCACAAAAAAAATGTATTTACTTACCTTTAATGGTAATTTGAATCAGAAAGTGAAATGTAGTTTTAGCCTAGGTAGAATGTACTTGACAAGAAGCAATGCCAAAGAGACTCCTTCCAGGTTATTACGTTTTTAGTAGGTATTTTGCAAACGATAGGACAAGTCGCAAATGATCGGCACCCAATTGTGAAATTAAGTACATTAATGCTGATAAATAATAATAATTCACCAAATCGAGCAAATATCTAGCAATTTGTGCTATCGCTTTGCTTTGGCAAACTGGCGGATCCATGTGAAATAAGGGCAGAATTTAGGGTCACCGTATGGATTATTAGTAAGCATTGCTAGTTCGTAGTTGAGTTTAATATACATCTATAATAGCCTGCTCGGATAACGAGTCAGAGAATTTTTTTATTTATGTTATGACATCAGCCTATGTAGATAACTTCGCCAATATCAAGTGTGATATGTACACGTTTTAAACCTAATTGTCAAGTATTCAGTGTAACATAGAATAACCTAAAAAGGTATAAAACAGAACAATCAGAAATTATTTGTTAAAAAATATAATATTCGAAGCGTAGATGCAAACTAAGAAGCTATCACAATTTTATACAAGCTTATATATTAACAAAAAATATTTCGGAAATTAATTTTATTCACTCAAATTTTTGAATAGTAGTAATGAACAAATTTAAACCACGGGGCGAATACGAGTAAAAACAAACAGTTCCACAATCAATTTGCATTGGAGAACTGTCCTCTCTTTACATCCTTATTAATAGTTATAACACAATCGTGTAAAGACATAGCAACTGCATTATATAAAAAAATTACAACTTAAAATTCGAATCATATAATAAACTAGTTGATGCTCCCGGCTCTATCCCCATCAACCGTGCGTGATAATAAAACCCCTTTTTAGTAGCTGTCCTCGTCATAAACAGAATATCCGTGACAACCACCAAGTGAATAGGTTTTTTTTATTTGACGCAATAATTTGACTTCACTGATGCTGATGTTAAGTATAGTACAATCCAAATCCACGGTGACTGACAATGAACCAAAATTCACTGCCAGTCAACGCTGTCATGCTGGTCTGCTTAGTGCCTCTTCACGCCTCTTTTGAAAGGCTAAACATCATAGGAATGAGGCAATCCGCTGCAGGAAGGTAGTTTTGGAGATATTATGATGAATCATTCAGTTAGTACCTATTTCGCTTATATATGTATAGACAGGTTGATTTCACTGACTTCGTTCGTGTTTTACCCGCCAATAGAGCTTATTCTTAAAATCCGTTCTTCATCATCATGAAAGGAATATTCATGTCAAAGTTCATAATTATAGGTCTGATAGCTTTGGTAATATCGTGAGAGTTAATTTAAATCTACTAGATTATATTATCATATAAAGTACGGAATTATTCATTTCATTTTAAGATTTATTTTTCTTTAGTTTCAACCATAAGTTCTGTAATTTTGGTGATAATAAAAGTCACTTTTCCGGAATGAACGATAAAATTTATATTCTTTTCGTGCGATAAAATAAACGCGTTGAAATCGGACCGTTTATTCTCATTTTGATTCATGAACGACGAAAGTTTTGTGAAAGTTTTAATAGGAGGAATGTCATTTTATATTCAACAAACCATAAAAGATTTCTTAATCTGAATTGATTTCATTCATTCATTCCAATACACGATATAATTCACTAGTCAATTTAGTCAAGAATTAATTACCTTGCTCAAACAATAATTTTATTTACTTCTCTTAATTCTTTTAAGAAGGACACAATTACCTAATCTAAACTAAAAATTAAAATGGATAGTAAAATAGAATTGTGGCAGTTGAAAATCAGCGCTATGTGATTTTGCGGTGCCACATAGCATTAGCTGAGTCTGTCTCTTTGCCATATAGTATTAGGTATACAAGATTACATTGTGAAAATAGTTTAAAATATTCTGTATTAGCAATAACTTATTTTTCTTGTTATTAAACAATGTAGAATACAGACGTCGCCACACGGTTTGAAGAAAAAAACGACAAAGGATTTATTGATGTAAAAATACATCACTATTAATTTTAAGTGTGGAATAACAGCATTGGAAAAAAATGATATCAACTTAGAATGATAAAAGAAGAACTCTCTACTTGAAGTACTAAATATATTAGTTTAAAAATTATTTTATACATTACATGATATATTTCCAAACAATTATTTTACCCGCACGCGTGTAATGTACTGAAATTTTTAACTTATTAATTATCTATTATTTTTATAAGTTATTCTGTATATAACTAATTGTAACAAACTGTTAAAGCAGTTGCTACGCCCAACCGCCACGCCGAAGTACTGTGTGTTCGAGTCCTGTGCAAAACAATTAATTGTATAAACCATATACCATTTATTCTGGGTGTGGTCGTTACTTTGTTACCCAGTTAATTGTGTTTATATTGACATTGGCGAAATTCCCTACATAGGCAGATGACATAATAATAAATAAAGAAAACTCCAATATTTTCTTCACTATATCTTAAAAAATAATTATTTACCGATTTATTATTTATTTAGTTATAAACATATACTAGCGGACAAAACACTATCATTTTAAAAGAGACACAATGCTATCGAATAGATTCTAATATTCCTAATAAAACAAGGTTTTATCCTCACGTACATTTTTTTTTCAGGCAATAAAATTCAATATTCGCCCACGTATAATACAAAGGATACTACAGTGTTCTAAAAGTAGGCGAAATTCCTCTCAGTACCCATCCCACGGCTCTACACACAAGAGTCTTCGTATTCTTGTGAGGTAACATAGGCTAGTATTATATGTAGTGTGTCTCCGTAAAAGCGTCTTATAAGTACGGCCACGAAATTGTCATTTCCCCGAGAAGAACGGTACGCGGTTTTGTTCTTTATGAGCGATTAACTAAATTAGATTAAATATCAAAATTATAGAAACTCAATTAAAATCCATGTAATAGAATATAGGCTCTATAAAGGAATCGCTTATAATATTTTTCAAATATTCATACCCAAACACTGGTTTATGGATACACACGTACATAAGCGTCACATAATAGTGCGTTTTTTTCTTACACATTAATGTCAGAATTAGACTTACAGATTTATACAGATTACAGAATTATACTTAACTTAAACAACGTTTCACAATTACCTCACAGTGACGTAATTGTGAAACCCTGTTTAAGTTTTGACCATTAAATAACATATGGTACAGTATATAGTTATGTACGATTTTAAGTTTCCTTAATAAATAAATAAAAGTTAATTCTGTGGAATTATTTCAGCATCTATACAACAACGTTATAATTGGCAGTTTTTTTTTAAGGTCGAAAATTACTTAAGTACATAGCTCATATTTTACATATATATCTCTGCGAAGCTGCCAAAGCCCTTAAGGTTAACAGCGTATGTCAGAACATGTACTTTATGAATGTATTGAGCTCCTATGATTAGTTCGCATATCATATTTAGATATTAATAAGATGTTAATAAATAAATTAATAACCAAGTTTAATAACTATTGGATTAAAAGCGTAAACACAACGTCTGTGTCTAACTGGAGACCATTAAGCAGCTCATGATACGGTCACGGCACGCTTATTTCATGGCCCTAATCCTGCTTCGTGGAGCTTAGCGTCGCTGCATCATAGCACACTGACGCCATCTTGGAGACGGAAGATTAAATTTCAAAGGGGTTTTCTACTGAATTGAAGACGTATATAATATAATCATGTATATTCAAACGATGTTTGAGGTTTATATAACATCATGTTACAATTATTATATTTATGCCACTTTGTTAGTGAAGCACGAAACTTAATGTAGAGTTTAGAATTTAATTACTTAAAGTGGTTTTCATCAAATACATTTAAAATTATAATTTTAAAATAGCACATGCAATTTTTTAAATACATTAAACGTTTTACTTGATGGATGCAAAGTGTACAACGGAAACAGATTTTCAAAAGCACATCGGATGCCTGGCGTTAAATTATCTGCTCGGCAAAATAATCGCTTTAAACCTTCTTATTACAATTTCATTAAAAACGATGGGTTCTTAATATCACACAACAGGAATTAAACATCACTATATCTCTCTCATTCCCTTAGTTGCCTCGAACCGATACCGTCTCACAAAAAGGTTGCGGTTCTGAATTTCAAAGTCCTCCCATAAGAAGTTATATTTCAAAACTAAGTTTTTTATAGAATGAATACGGTTTTGTTATTATATACAAATAACCGTCTGCCATTTCTTACATATTTATTACATCGTTATTATATTAACTACTTCTGTTGGCAACTGAATTTTTACCATCTGATCAGTAGTTCTCGAGAATAGCTATCATATAATGACAAACAATTTCCAGAGTTGATTAATTTATTTACTAATTGGGAATTCCATTGGGTATAGACAAGGTATGATAGCAATAATCAATAGATTTAGCAAAATCAACCCAGGTCCACCAGGTAGACTTTATTTGAAAAAGTTGTCCTTGTGATTAGGAATCTGAGTTACAAACACAGTATACCTAATATAAGTTATTAACAAGTGATGAAATAAAAATAAATTATGAAACCTACCAAAGCTAAGATTATGTTAGCAATGGGAATTCCGAAACACTACTCATAATCGACCTAAAAAAAATACTAATGTTCTCATTTTATACATAGAAATGTTATAAATGCCAATGTTACTATTATCGTTAATACGAGTACTGTTGAAGAAATCTCCGTAGATGAAAGAGTTTTCTCTACAGTACAAGAAAACGGCAGCGATAAAAGGAAAACAAAGAACAACACCAAATAGATTTTAATCTATATAATCCCTAATTAATCATGTTTGCACGTCCCGCACCTTATCGGTAAACACATTCCGCCACACAATGGAGAACTCCGGAATCCTCTTTTAAACAATCATAGCCCTCTAAAGCCAGTAAGTCCCTTGAAAGAAAGGAAAACGATAAAGCCGTGGCAACACTCGGCCAACGGGATTACCAGCAGGGTTGGCAGAAGTTTCCTATAAGCTGAAATGTGTTCGTGAGTTTGCAAAGAAATGGTGCGTATAATCTTTTTTTTTATAAAATTTAAATTTTTCAACGTAACAATAACTCTTATGATGGATAACCTTATTTCAATTAAAAGAAAGCATTGCCATCGAAGCCTCGTGCAAAGTCGCCGGCTATTTCACACAATACCCTGAAGCAATGTTTGCAGACCCGTGAAAAACTATTATTGTACTGAGGCTATATACCAGGGTTATAACATTATTGTACTTTATAAAATTAAATTTAGTCTATCTTAAAACATTATTCAATGAAAATTTAGTTTGATAAATTACTAGGTAAATATTGATTATTGTAAAACTAACCGATCATATTAATGTATGTCTCAAAGTATATAATTGATAGTGGCTGATGCTGTCCACAAAAAGATTGCACGCTTAATATTGCAAATTAAAAAGAATATACAAATAATGAAATTATGATACTGGTACAATAATAGTTCTACTTCTACCGACAGTGCCCCAAAGTAAAGGCTATACTCATTAAAATAATTTATCAATCAACGAGGATTACATAAAACAATCAGCGCCAGATTTAATCTACAGAATTAATTATTCCCATTCTCGGTGGAACAAGCGACAGGGACAATGGACACTCGAAGCCCATTAAAAAGTAATCCAGATTAACGGAAAAGTAAAAATGAGAATAAAAATGAAGGTAGGTGTATATTTTAGTGGGTTAAATATAATAGCTTAGATCTCTTACAATCTGTTACATGAAGAATACGAAATATTAAACCCTAAATTTTATCGTTGATGCTCGAATATCGATGCTTAGAATAATCTAAATTTATATCAACTAAATGCATTAAGATCTATAGCCGACGATACTCTAGCCTATAGATACAAAGATCAAATATTCTATGTACACACACCAGTTAAACACACCAGGACTCATACTATAGTAGCCACGAGTTCCAACTCTTTGCATGTTTCACCAAAGCGGAGCCATAGCAAAAATGACTAAATATGGGCTTCAAAGTAGCATATTTAGGTTATGTTTGATACATTTGTGTTGGTTACATAAAACTACAATTTTTAAGATAATTTTTAACGTCTTTTGCTATCAGTCGTAGCGTATGCGGACGCCGCGTCAAAGGGCGTGTGTACGAATCCCTGCAATGAGCTTAAGCTGTTGGTAAAGGAAAACATCGTGATGTAACCATAGCATGATGGTAGGGCTTTTTCTATTGGCCGCCTGGCTAGCTACCATTCTAACGTTGAAAATCTGCCGCCAAATACCTATAGGTGTGTTCCGACAATTACACATGAGAGCCAGTCACTACTCAGGCTTAGCGTGTCTACCAACTTGGGCCGTATTGTCGCTTAATATCAAGTGAGATTGTATCCATAACGCTAAACCTATAAACTATAAAGGACCCAATATTAAAGTGCGGAAGTGAGTTTGTTTGTTTTCTCGTTTAAACCACTGGATCGATTATGATGAATTTTGGCATAGAGATAGAAGAGACGGGAGACGGTGATGAGTAAATAGAGAGATAAACTTTTTATTGCGTCATTCGATTTGCTTCAAACATTAGGAAATTGTATTTGATAGAACAATGATTACTATATCAATCGACAACCAGAGTTTGTTGACAAAATGAATATTAACGCGAGTAAAAGTTAGTAAATGTATAAAATAGCATTTCTACTAAGAATTTATATCGCCTTAATCGTATTAAGATACCATTCATTTGATTTTCACAAAAGTTTAAAAGCTTTCAGTATCTTATCGGCAATCTTCAATCTAAATAAACTCAGTTTGTTAGCGGGTCTAACCATTAAGGCGTATTTATTGCTGAAGATTTTTATTACAATTGATATTATTGTTTTCTTGACTTATGGACATAATTTTGAACAAGCAGATATTAATCTAACTTTGTGTGGGTAACATATAGCATAAGTTCCACTTAGTGCTCAGACGTTTCATATGACAACCACGGTCGTTGTGGTCGCGGCGAATACGTCACTATGTTCACTTACACTTAGCTTACGACTATCTACACGATCTACAAGCGTGTATTTATACTTCATTCCACTTTAGTTAATGACTGTAACGCTCGTAACCCAAGGGAACCAGTAAAACCACGGTCGTGAGCGTGAGAATTGGGAATACTAAGAGGAACATAGATAAAATAAATACCATCGTTTTTACAGTTTATAGGTTCATAGACCCACAATGTGGCCCAAGATGGTGGACATGTTAAGCTTAGTAGAGGGATTGGCTCTCAAGTGCCACTATCGGAACACGCCTATACGTATTCGGCGCAGATTTTTCAACTAGAGTGATACATAGCCAGGCGGACATTAGAAAAACCCCTATCGCCGTACTATGGTTTCCTCATGATGATTTCCTCTACAGAAAGTTCAAGTTCATTCTAGGTGGATTCAAACTCCCGTCCGTACAAGTCATCACTAAGCTATCATCGCTTCAAAAATTTCTCTTTAAAATCACGGAATTATATTCATTCCATTTTACATCCAAGATTTTATTTGCCTTCACATAAAACATAGTCAACAGTTTTAGTACGAAGTTGTAAAAATGCAATAAAATTCTTCCGAATAATAATTTATTACGAATGTATTCGAAAAGCGATATACAGGCTGGGATCTATTTTCATTGGGTATATCTGGATTTAAAAGAGTATTCAATTTATTTTTGTATATTTCGATGGAATAGTACTATATATTATTTTCTAGCCTTTAGCACTAGTAATAATCACCACATATAAAAAGAAATACAAGATTGTCCTCCAACGATTCTAAAACAGTTTAAATTTAAAATTTTCGCAGAACTGCTTGATATAAATAACGTATAATTAATTCATCAAGAAATTACGCCTTACAAACACGAAAATGTAATTAAACTTATAAATAAATACACTTATATTTACAGGTAAACACTATAAAAATAATAACCAGTCACGAAGAATTATAAACAAAAATTTATGAAGTCTTAACTGAACTTCGGTTTAAAACCGAGGTTCGCTTTGACCACGACGGGATTTACGAGAACAAAAACAACCAAGCAGTCAACTGCTGTGTAGTTAGAGAGCGATAAAACTTGCCGCCCTTCCCGACTCTGTATACGACAGTTAACCTTTTCTTAGCCCTTGGGTGTCACTCGCCATAATTTACTATCGAAAGTTCATGTTGTAGCAAAAACTTGTGGATTTCGAACCTTTTTTTTAAGTGTCGCAATAAAGTGAAGACACTTTAGCCTGGTATAGGCAGAGTGCACAATAAAATCAACGATGATAATTCATCAGCACATAGGTGCTTTTTATAGTTAAGATTCTAGCGTAACGGCCACAATCTCACAAAAAATTTCATGCACAGTTTATCCCTATTTCAATAAGTTTTTCGTGAGAAATAGTAACTTATCACCGTCACTAGCTTCCCGTCTATGTCTATACCAAAATTCATCATAATCGGTGCAACGGTTTAGACGTGAAAACGTAACAAACCAACAAACTCACCTTCACATTTATAATAGTAGCAGGGATTTATTATATCTTGAACGTTTAATGTATAAATGTTTAATTTAAATCTGATTTAATTGTATAATTTAAACCCTACTCTCTGTTCAGTACTGTTTTTTATTTCATTCTATATCAATACCTGGAGATTAGATGTTTCCAGTCTCAAGCAAGTAGATTATAATTACATATCATTATCATCATAAGGAGCATAAGGAGTATGCTAGAAATAAGGTTAAAAGATAGTATTAGTAACAAAATAATTAAAAGTAAGACAAAATAACGAACGTTATAAAAAGGATACGGTAGTTGAAATGGAACTGGGCTTGACATGTATCTCGAATAGAAAGTAAGCGATTGACAAAGTTAATTACCCAGTGGCTGCCTAAAAGTAGCCAGAGAAAAAGAGGCAGACCGTTTAGAAGATGGGAAGACATATTTAGAGAGTTAGCTGGCCCAGGCTGACCCACTATTGCAAGAAACAGGGAAATATGGTCGGTAACGGGGGAAGGGAAGCTTACGCCTCTGGCGACTGAAATATATTAGTTTTTTTTTTTTATGAATAATTTAATATTCATACGCTATATAGATTAAAGGCTTTTTATTTTTATTTATTATCATGTCATACATACATACATACATATTAATAGCGGTGTTACGCATAACAGATTTCAGATGTCGATACCTTAGAAAACAAGAAGAGAATAGATTTATATATAACTTATTCTACTCCGTGCTTATCCGAATTTATTTAAAGGTTTTAATACGATAAGGTTACTGTTTCGGAAAACTATTAAATATTTAGCATTGTAAAAATCTTTTAACTTTATATTAGTTCATCTATTAAAGTTTAACTATCTATTCGGGGGCGGACCTCGGGAAAATTTGTCATGGTTACATATTATACTCAAATGGTATATGAATCGTATTCATCCCTTTTTTAGAAACAGTAACTAATATACATAATAATAATAAAAGACGCTTTTAATAAAAAATACTTTGGTGCAGATTAAATATTACAGCAAATATGCCTTTTATTTCTACTGTTAAAATTAATACATTTCTATATGAACTACGTAAAACTGTTTCACATATAGTGTATACACTATGTACAGCTTTTATTACAATCATATGGAACAATGACAACCCAGCGGTAGCAAGTTCGGACACGGTATCGATCGATGTGGTTTCGAATCTGACCATGAGCAGAAGTTTTGGCTTAAGAAAACATCGTCATGAAATCATACGCCTATCCCTTAGTCCACCTAACGAGAGCACCCTTGACTACCTACAACCCTCCAATTGAAAACCTATAGCTCAGTGTGATTCGGCAAATGAACTTAAGAGCCCATGCCTTTACCAACCTTAACTATCTACACATCTAGGATGAAATCTCCATTCAACGTTAGGTGTAATTGTATACAAATCGTTAGCTAACATAAAAAACAAAAGGGTATAGTATAATCCTGGTGGTATAAAAATATGGCCTTTAAATTAATGAATATTTTTGAGATTTTCGTAAGATCTCTGTCTAATCTATGTTTTATAAATTACAGAATCGATGAGTTTGATCTCTACAATATAAGAAATTACCAGAGCGATCACAAAAGTTACTTTTCGAATAAATAGCTCTATTTTTGAAGATGATTTAGGCTATGTACCTTTAGACTATAACTTCCAGCAGAAAATCAACATGGATGAAACCGTGGACAGCAAATAAAAATGTTATATACAGAAAAAAATTGCATATTATTTTAATCCCTTTTTTATTTTAATATTCTGACCACGTTTTTATTAACCCGATTTCTTGAATGTCTGTCCGGGTGGAATTTGGTATTAGATTTTAAAGTAACTTCCTGACGAGCTAGATACTTGGAACTTGGACCATAGCTCAAATGTGGATGACAATGCATTAAAATGTGAAAAAGGAAAATCGTTTGTTTTTTCCATAAAAATTTATAAACGATTTATAACTAACTTCTAGATCAACTATATACTCGGATATAACTCAAATTTAACTGTCAGATGAACAGAATATATAAAAACTTCGTTCACATAATCCTAAAAGGTAGAATTTTTTTTTTCTTAATTTACTATATTTTTATAACGGACTAAAAAATATAAATAAAAGATTGGAAATGAAAAACATGGGGCACAAGTTCATACATGCGCTCCATGCTTTTCGTTTCCAATATTTTATTTTATATTTTTTAGTCCGTTATAAAGACATGGTACGTTAAACATTTTTTTTAATTTAATTATTATAATCAAGTAAACTGAATGCAGAAGTGTATTTTTTTTTTATTATTGCCGTATCACATCCACTTTTGTTATAATAATAAATGTATATAAATTATACATATTAAATACAGGTAATTGTTAACATCAATTATTTTGAATTTTAGGTCACACAATTTTAATAAAGTAAAAAATAATGATCAAAATGCAACAACTTTAATTACATTCGGTAGGCATCTTTTTAAAGTAGGTAGGTATCTTTTTAAAGTAGGTAGGTATCTTTGTAAAGGTAGGTATCTATTTTATTTATTTCATGCTGTTAATAATTAAAAAAGCCCTACTCGATAGAACGTAATCGTGACAGACAGTAAAAAAATAAAAATAACTCCGTATTTATTTTATAGTAGCTTAAATGAAACATTCTAGAAAATAGAAGAGAAACCAGTGGCCCGACAGCAAATTCCTACTTATTGTATTTTGCACGGACGATATAATCCATGCATACTTAAATTTTACATATCATTGCGTGATAGTACTAAAACTACTGAGAACAATTGCCACAATATTAGACTCATATAGAAAAAAAAAAAAATATGTCGTAATAACGTCGTAATAATAAAAAGAAAATTGACCGTCTTCATGTTCAATAACTATACCAAACTAACTCGTATTAGCAAATACTGGCTTTCTAATCCTTGTTTCAAACTAGACTTTATACCTGCTATGGCATTGAGGCTAAGACACGTAACATCAGACATCAAATGAATGAAAGTAAAATTATCTAGCATATTCTAATTCGTTTCACAGTAATATCTATAAATTTTATTTATTGACTTTATATTTTACGTCATCCAGAAAGTAGGATTTTATTAAATACAAGCTCTTGGAAAAAAATAATAATTTTACTATCGTGTCAATTTTATGCAGAGAAATCTATTTTTGTGATTTTTTTAAATATAAATTAATCGTAGTAATAGTTAAATGCAATACATTTTCCAATTAAATCATACAGATATATAAATATTTTCTACCAAAAAGAAATGTATTACGTACAAACGCTTAAATTATGAATGAAAACCCATTAGTAAATTATATAAAATACAATTAATAACTCTATAACATATCATTTTCCGTTTGCGCTTAAAAGTATTACGCAATCTATAAGTATCCACGAAAAAACGACAAAGCGAATGCTTACGAAAACAACTTTTATGGCATCAGCCGGCGAACGATCAACGAACCGGCGTTTTTCAGTCTGCTACTATTTTACGCCCGCCTTGAAAACATTACTCGAACGTATTCAATCGATTTTACCTCTCGCTCCCTTGCACGTTGTAGCTATGATTAGAATAAAATGTACAAAATTATAATCCCTGTAAACGTTAGTGTCTTACCTGGCCGGCGTGCAGGACGTCCAGGAATATTGTAAAAACACTTATAAAGAGCACGGCGCGCGTCATTTTAGCGGCCGCGTTGAAATCCCGTGCCCGACTGGCTAGTGGTTACGTTTGAGCCAGACGCGAGAAACCTGCGTACTAGTGGCTCGGTACGGCACCGTAGTCGTACCTAGCGTCGTATAGATCGACCCTCCCGAGACAGAGACAGACAATACGCCCCCCTTCACGACAGACAGAGAACGAATTGGGAGGATAACGCACGCGCACTGCTAATAACGCAGTACAATGAGGACTATATCGAAGGGAATAGCTAATGTCTTCGTCTAACTTCGTCTGGATTTCCCAATGATGCGTCACTTAATAGTGGAGAATTTTCTATTACATTTCAGTACATATTTCTATAGACATTGCATTAATTCTAACATTTAAATGAGGTTAAGTGAATGGAAAATTATTTCTATTCTTTCTAACCAACTATCGCTATAGGTCACTCATACGGAACATATATGTCTAAATAATTAGTTATTCTCGGTAAAACTATCATTATTAGAGTATGCAATAGACTTCGTACCAATTAGACAGTGACAGCTGTATTTAATAGTAAGTCTAACGGAGGTGACTGTCTATTCGTAATTATAATCTGTCAACAACTTCAGTGTATGACTCACAAGAAATAAAATACCCTATATATAACTATGACGCTATAAGAGTTGAAACTGAATACACATGTGCTGGAAGTGCACTATTAACTTTTGTATGATGTATTCATGAAAACACAGATGAACAGTAAACTTCAAAACAGTATCATAAAACGTATTTACATGTTGAAACTGATATTGTATATTACGATGCGCTCTCGATTTGAATTACGATATTACCAACTGAAGACGGATGAGTATCGAATGCATGCAGCAATAATGAGAACATTGAGATGGAAGTTTAACGTTACAAAATCTGGAATGAGTATGTTAGGGGTATTTGAAAATAGCGTCAGTGGTAGAAAAGATGAAAGGAGATCGTTTGTCTTGGTTTGGACATGTTATGAGACGAGAGGAAATCTATGTGGTGAGAGAAGTAATGAATATGAATGTCAAAGCATATAAAGGAAGAGAAAGACCAAAAAAAAATATAGTTAGAGTGTGGAAGGAATGAGATGAAAAAAGGGAATGAATGAAGAGATAGCGGCTGGTAGAGATTTATAGAAGAAAAAAAACGTATTGCTCCGATCCCAAATAACTTGTTAACAAGACAAGAGGATGATGATGATTACCGACTGTACCAATAGCTATATAGGGTCTTTCTCTTAATCTTGCGAAATCATTTTACCGAGCTGAGACCAAAAGAAGCATCACTACAATTTTAGAGAGCTTCAGTTTGAATAATTTGATATAATTTATAAATAATCAACTTCATAGGCGGTTAAGTGAAATAAACGCCGCTATTTCTCAATATCTATAACCGAGACCAATACCTAGCACAGGTTTTCGAGACACAGAATCATATGTGACTTCTAGATGAGGTCATCCAAAATTCCATAAAAGTCGAACTCAGAGGGCTTGTTGATTAAGTTAGTATCAAGTTTTATTTTAATTTATTTATCATTGAAGAGTAGTAGAGCGTGTGCAAAGGTCAATTGTAGAAGCACTATGCCACACATATTACGACCCCAAAAGAGTAGGAATAACAACTTAGTAATCATTGACATGAGTATCACGATCCTATTAAAGATATTATAGACAATTATGGTCATAAGTTGACGTCAAGTTGACTGTATCTCTATTTGTTCTCCAAAATAAATTATTATCAACGAATCGGTACTGATAGTAAATCATTTAACCTTAAACAATGCTTAATTTAAAGATCCCTTCTCGATATTGAACTGCTTTTGGAAAAGCTATAAATTTATTTTATTGCTCCCTTATAAATCTCCAGCAACCAGTCCATATACAAGTATACCTTAACATTACAAATAAACCATCTGTTTTACTACTATATATTACATTGTTTGACTAAAATACAAACGTACAATCTATTAAAAAAAAACATATAAGGAATAAATAGTAGCGAAAATAAATGAAAAATTTAATGTGATTATAGACAAAAATAAACCGTCATTAAACCATAAATTTTTAATACAAAATACAGTCCGCCAACATGTATGCATTTGCTCTGAAAGGCAGCCCATAACGCTCCTATCGTCTCCTGTCAATGTTACAATATCTGAATGTAGCCTTATCTTTATTCCCCTAAATGTCCCAACGCCCCACGTTATTCACAAATCTGCAGACATTTTACTGGTTCAATGTGAAATCTTTAAGCTTCCAGTGTAAAGGAAGCGATTGCAAGGAATTATTTAAAATATTTTGTTATATTTACTGTTGTAGTATATCTATTGAATACTATTAAGTTTGCAATTCTTGTATATTAATTATAGTAATTTCGGAAACAGCTCTAACGATTCGGATAAATTTTGTATTTAGGCAGATCTTTGCTTTTTAAATTCACCTGTATAGTTGTATATACCTATATAGTATTTAAATCTTATAAAACACGGAAAATTCAGAAAATTATTTTAAATAAAATGATTAATTAAATTTGTTTTTTATTTTAAAATTACCAGTTGCTATGTAGGTATGTAAAATCGTAGAATATGGATGTTTAAACAACATGTGATTAGTATTTATTATATCCTTTGAAATTAACACAATTTTTAAAATAAGCTCAATGATCCAGCTACTTCTATATTAACAGCATAAACAAATTGTACTTCGTTACGAGTAACACTAATTTCAATATTATTTAATTGTCTATTGAAAAATCACAATTAATTATTTAATGTTATTTACTGGTTAGTTGACCTCTTAGAAACTGGTAACCCGATTTAACCTATTTTTTTAACAACAGAAATAGGATCAGGAACCTAATAATGTTTGGTTTTAATGACAAAAAAAGCGGAAAATTCAGAAAACAGGAAAAAACTAAACTCCGTCCTGTTAGCTATTTTTACTTTAGATCATAACTGCTTCAACAGCTTTCTACCAATTTACTAAACGATCAATAACAAACTTACGAAAACTTGGACAGAACGTGTTTTGGAAATGTCGGCATTTTGAACAGAAGTTATATTACATTTATAAGTAGGTAATAGATATCTATATTAATATAATAAAGCGGAAAAGTTTGTTTGTTAAAATACGTCAATCTTAGGAGCTACCAGGTGGATTTTGAAAATTATTTTTGTATTTGATGGAGCAATTATTGAGGAAGGTTTTGGGCTATTTAACTTCTCGCTACCACCAATACAAGCAAACCTGTATTAAAAACAGTTACACATACGGGCAAAAAATATAAAATAAAGTTTTGGTTTCACACAAATGAAATTGGGATCACAGCTAGTATATTATATGTAGTTCATTTAAAATAAAATAAAAAGGTATTATCAGGGTTTGAAATACAAAAGTATATTTAAATAAACGACGTTAAAATATTTGAAATTTTTCGTAGTATAGTTGTCTCTTCTGAATTTCACCAAGCCAAGACAACAAAATATACATGAAATAAAAATGCAGGTATATTAACTATAACTGTGCGTTCCAAGAAACCTTTCAAATATACGATATCATAATAAGCAAATACGAAATCAAAGCAAAACAATGTTGGTATTTTGACAAAACAACCCCACAGCCGATTGTGTACCTATGTATATTATCTTTTCCGTATTACATATTCCTAAAATAATAGTACCCAAATAATATTATAACAATAATGCAAGATAATAGAGCATGAGCACAAACCAAATATAAAACCCGTGATAGTGATACGCTTAGGCGTGTTGCGTTCGGGTATCAGATGGGGAATACCAAATACGTATATTTTTTTATAAATGGTAAAAGATCTTGGCCTGTCTAGGACTGCAGTAAGTTCTAGATTAGAATGTGTCTCTAAAGCTGCGCTATCAGGAACTGCTAGGAGGTTCCCTCTCTTCCACACAATGGACCTTCCACCCGCACGGTCAATCCATGGGTAGCTAAGAAGAGCGTCTCTTTATGCATTTGAACTACAAAGTACTTTTTTTCCCAAAACAACCATTTTATAAGTAATTAGAGAGTCGTTTTAATCATTTGGATAGTTACTTTATACGAAACTTCTATAGGTTCCATACATTGAATATATAAATATAAACATTTAAAGAAATGTTTCTAAATTTACAAGGTCAGCTAGATTATTTACCTTGTAAATGCTTCATAGATAAAGCAAACACGTCAAATAACATTTCATCTTGTTTACAAATCACTTTTATGCATAAGTCTAGCTCACACAATACTTAATATGTAGAGTAAATACTAGCTCTTTTGGTTTTAAAGTAGGTCACAATTCAGTATTATGTATGAACTAGAAAGTTCCATATTGCATTAATATACTTCTGTTGATAACTGAATAGTGAATGTCTTCGAGGAGCTTTTTATAAAATATATACAGTACAACCTCTATAAGTCGAACATCAATGAAGACGCCAAAAAGGTTGAGTTAGAGTGAGTATAGAGTTTTCGACTTATAGAGAATGGAGTGTTTCAAGGGAAGAGAACAAAATATTTCTTCGAAATTTAGAGGTTATCAACTTATCGAGGTTCGACTTAACGAGGTTCTACTGTATATATACATATCTAAGTTATAAATGAACCAGTTTAATTTGCTATCTTATCTCACTCTCATATATATACCTACTTCTAAAACCCGTGGATTATTTATTTTACACTATAAAAACTTCCATAATATTCTTGTATATATATTTATAAATATAGTACTGGGAAGTTGAAAATTAATAATGATATGAATTTAATCTAGAAATCATTAATTTTTTTAAAGATAAATAAAAAAAAACCTCTTTCGACAATAATATCCAATTATAATTGTAAGAGCGACTCATGTGTCCCGAGAATTTGTCAAGATCATTTTTTTGGTAAAATTTTCGAAAATACGTAAACTGGAAATTTAGATTGGGAAATTATGTATAAAAAGATATTTATCAGATTTTTTTATATGACACACCAATCAATGATAGCGGTTAGATTTTCTTTATAAATCAACACATAAGCATTGCGATAATTACTGCTATTGTGTAGGCAAATCAGCATTATAACGCGTGAGAACAGTAACTGTCATACGATCTCAAAGAGCATAACTAAATAATAAACCGTATCATCCTTGTAAAACAAATATACTTTATGAAATTGGTATTACTTTGAGATATTGAACAAAACGGTACTTTGTAGTTGATAAGGTTTTGATTTTTCGTAGGCACCATTTTCTCCTCGCCAATTCGTCGATTCAATTTATAGTCGGCACGTATGTAAACCCATCGCTGGATGTGCATATCATATTTTTAGCGACCGCAGTTCAACGTATTAAAGAACTTATTCTTAATTCTCAGAGGCACATAGCAACCTGTTTATACGATACTTTAATTATTAAACTAGTTAAAATAAGCAAAATGTTGACATCACAATAAAAATGCACATAAGAGATATCGGTTTCACAACGGTGCTATGATACTATTGTAGGTTATAAAATATATCATATAATTCATTTTAGTAAATTTCGTGACTCTTGGAGCAATCTACAATTCTACAGTAATCTAAATGATATTGTGTCTTTATTATAGGCGATACAAAGTGAATACATAGTATCTTTAATTTGTAAGCCTTAAAAAATAATGTACGATATATTTTATCATACTCTTTGTTGTGTACGATAAATAGGACTTCAATATACAGTAAAAAAAAAAAAACAAAAACAACAGTTGACAGAAGCGATGATAGCTTAGTAGGTAGTGTGTAAGGTCGCCGCGTCAAAGGACGTCAGTTCGAATCCACTCCACCTACAATGAGCTTGAGCTTTCGGTAAAGGAAAACGTCGCGATAAAACTGTAGCATCGTGGTAGCGCTTTCTGGAATGCTCACCTGGCTAGCTACCACCCTCAGCTAGAAAATCAGCCGTCAAATACCTGTAGGTGTGTTTCGGCAGCTGCACTTAAATGCCAGTTCCTCCACCAGGTTTAGCGTGTACACAATCTTGGGTCACATCGTTACTTAACATCAGGTGAGATTGTGGCCACAACACTAAACCTTAACTATAAAAAGTTACTGTTTTTTTATGTTACTTAATACTAGTTTAAGCTCGTTAATAGCTACTGAATAAAAAATAGAGAGACGAACTTCTTAGCAAAACGTAACATCAGTGGTGGATTTACCAGTAGGCTGCGTAGGTTGGAGCGTAGGGCGGCAGATTTTAGAGGCGGCCAATTTTGGCTATTTTTGTTATGTTTTTTTGAAACTGAAATAATTCATACTTGTACCTAAATCTTGCTAGATAATATGATTCACCACTTCGAATTCTTATTACGATTTTTTTTCTACAATCTACGTAATTGTAATAAGTACGTACGTAATTTGTACGTAGTCCATATGGAATGTAATTGTAGAGATAGGTAGCGACGGCAAAAGTGTAAATCCGCCACTGCATAACATGCTCTGAGATTTTATATTTCCTTCATGGACTATACAGTCAATAGATAAAATAATAGTGAACTATTTTACATCCATTTATTTATAATATTATCATATATGTGTGCAGTTCGTTAATAGGTTTCAAAGCTTTCAGAGCTACGGATTAATACGGTGCATCGCAGAGACTCTCCAGTTCGTTATCTTCGCATTAAGCCGAACTACTCACGGACAATGGCAGTATTAATTCACTTGTACCTACTGCACGCGAGAATTCACTTCAAACTAATCGAGTGCCTGGGACGGATCAACTTACTTAAATTAGAATTACTTCTGTTACTATGTTTAAACGTATTTGTTATGGCCTTTTAGTTTATATTAAGGAAATTTAGGTTAAGTGTATTCATGTCTTAACTAGTTGACTTAGTGGTCTTGCCCTTTGTGATGATTCGGGATTCGATCATAGGGCCACCTATTGCGTTTATGGATATTATCAGTCAAACAATGTTTGAGATTTCACTATTTCATCTCTTGTGTCCTAAGGGCACCATAAAAGAGAAGCAGGTATAGTATTGAAGCGACGATAGCTCAGTGGTAGTGTGTACGACTTCGCGTCAAGGGACGTGAGTTCGAATCCACTATACCTACTATGAGCTTGAGCTTTTGGTGAACGAAAATATCGTGAGGAAACCATAGCATGGCGGTAGGGCTTTTTCTAATGCCTGTCTAGCTAGCTAGCTAGTCTCAAGTTGAAAATCTGCCACCAAATACAAATAGGTGTATTCCTGCAGTTACACTTGAGAGCCAATTTCTCCACAGGTTTAGCGTGTCTACCAATTTGGGCCATATCGTCACTTAAGATCAGGTGAGATTATGGCCATAACGCTAAACCTCAACTATAAAAAATATATGTATATATTTTTTTTTCATTACTATAGTACAACCACTTATAAAAACTTCGATTTCATATTATAGTATTAAAAATCTCAGTTACTTTCTCAGTTACGTTACAATCTCAGTCGCTGAAAGTATAATTATTTTTTTAGTACATATGTAGATATTTTTTACTTATATACGTTATTATGTAAAAAATTTACTACTAGCGCTGTATGTGCTTGAAACAATTTCTTTAGCTTTACTATAATTTATCCCATTTAGAAGGCAATTTCAATATACAAATAGGAACGTTAAAGAATTGTCCTTGGATACGGTGGTTGTTTTGGCAAGCGGCATAGTAACGCTGTTCCGGACGTGATTGGGCAAATATTGATCACGGCACACCGCCGACCGGACGCACCATGGTGATGTAATATATTTCATAAGTTACCGGTGCCAAAAACACTATAACCGTTTCCAAGTTCGTAATACAATTAAAAATGCCATACTATTGCAGTAAAAAAAACTATCCTAAAGAAACTAATAGACGAATTTAAATCTTGTTAGTTTGGTTCTTTATAATCTGATCCTACATATACGTATTGTATATGTGAAAAATATAAAAAATACTAGCTGACCTGTCAGACCTTTTCTAGCTTTTCGAGTAGACAGTCACATCGACTACAGGTTCATCTATCGCATTATGATCACCTTTCGAGAAAAGAAGTATCTTATCTCTCAAGTTGAATCAAATTGCAAACAGTGTGCAAAATTTGATTAAAATTGGTTCAGTAGTTTAGGAGTTCATCGCACACAAACAGCAAGACTCGAAATTTTTATACATAAAGATATAAAATATGCATTACAAAAAAGTCACGATAGAAACTGACTTGAATTTACATATATATGTATAGTGCATGGGCAAATAATTATTTCTAGTATAATTTGTCCTTCAATAAATATTTACTATAATTTTAATTCTATGAATTACTAAATAGAAATGGTATTATTTTATAAATAGCCAAGGATT
Source organism: Actias luna (assembly GCA_039707435.1). Classification (NCBI taxonomy): domain Eukaryota; kingdom Metazoa; phylum Arthropoda; class Insecta; order Lepidoptera; family Saturniidae; genus Actias; species Actias luna. Next base: position 4,735,894 of record JAZHAC010000002.1, on the reverse strand, counting down.
TGCCTAGTATAGTTATATAACACAAACTACATAATATACCTATAAATATAAGCATTCTACCAACGGCTCACTAATCAATGAATCTTCGAAGTTATATATGATTCTTAATAAAACTCGGTTTTCCACAAATTTATTATTAAATAATACATCTGAATAATAGAGAAACGAAGCGAGCTTCGTTTATTCTTATATTATATTCCATATTTTCATAATTTACATTACTCCCATTACTTTGCATATCAAGACTGAACACTCGGTGAAGTAAGCACATTGAATAAACTATAGTATTGTGGTATTCTATCCTTACTAATATTGTAAATGCGAAAGTGAGTTTGTTAGTTACGCTTTCACGCCTCAACCGCTGTATAGAATATGATGAATTTTGATATAAAGATAGATGAGAATCTGCGCGGTGATAGCCTAGTTTTTCTGCAGAAAAAATTATTAGAAGTAAGGTAAAGAGAGGTATAACCTTTTTATGAAACTTTTTATTGCGTCGTCCGATTTGTTTGTCAAAATCAATATTAACGCGAGCGAAGCCGCGCGTATAATCTAGTAATCTCACCTAGCTAGCTACAATACTCAAGTAGAAAATCTTACATCAAACATCTATAGCCTTAGCCTATATAATCTTCGGCCACATCGCCACTAAACCTATAATGAATATTAAAAAGTATTTTTAAAGATTTTTATTTCTACACTGTAGAATTAACACCGTATGATGTTGTCCGTCGTTGTTAAATACTTCGAAATTGTTTTGTGTGTTGTAAAAGAAATTATACATCAACACTTAGAACAGTCAGAAGGAATAGTAAATACTAGTAGTACAACTAGTACTGCCCTCATCCATCTTTTCAATTCAACTTTCATACAATACCAGACCAATATGTTCATACCATAATCTAATATTTATTTTGTATTTATAAGAAATATTTGCTTTCTTATTTCCTACTATTTTTTACGTTTAGTACGTTAAATTCATATAACCCCAAGAAATCATAAAGAAATTCTTAAATACATAATTTAAAGATAATAATAGTTCAGACATAAAGAAGGTTGTCAACCTCTTAACACAATGCGTAAATTCCCCAGACAGCTATGAATAATTATATGTTATACTCAAAGCGGGAGAAAATTTTACGCAACCATAAAAATATTATTAGCGATCCAGATTAAGAATAGACAGTATAATAAATATTTCATCAAACTTATTTATGAATTAATCTCGTTTTATTTCTATTTTCCGTCAATAAGATAATAAGTATGCTATGCTTTTTATTGTCTAATCATGTATTAGTTACATAAAACTACGGGCACCAAACATGCAACTACGGACGCGTTTAGAAATCTAAATAGTTTGTTTGTTTCTTTGTTTGAACGCGCTAATCTTAAGGTATGAGAGTCGCATTTCATAAATTCTTTTTGTATTTTTGTATATGAGCAATACACGAGAAAGGCTTTAGACTATTTACCATCACGCTACCATCACTAAGAGTAAAGCTGTATTGAAAAAATTACAAAGCCGAGCAAAAATAATTAAATAAATATTTAATTCCATGTGATTTTATTTTTAATCGTATTATGAACAATTATTTTGTCCTATTAATCGAAAAGTAATAATAATAAAAATTACACTGAAATCGGATGATTAAGTAATAAAATATGTTTATTTTTTATAAATATTTATATGCGACTGCTAAAAATGATACTATTACTCTATCCTACCAATTAAGGAATGTCAAGTGCTTTCTCTGTACACTTGATCAATCTCTTCAATTAATTCTATTCGATACGATTCGATTAATGCTCTTCTTATATAAGATGCATTAAAATATTAACTGACTGATAATCTTTATATTAATGTGCTTATTAGTGTGGAAATATGGTTCTGTCTGTCTGTGTATATATCTATCTAAATTTTCGCACAAGCAACTACTATTAATAATTTTTATTTATTTATTTATCCGATTACAAGATCCATTAAGAAAACTAAACAATAGAAGGAAATTAGTAAAATAATGAGTTAAAAACAGTTTAATAATTGAATATAGTACATTAATAGAATACAGTTACAATAATAGAGACTAGATCAACAATAGACCATTGTAAAAACCGACATTATCATATGATGACTAATAGCCAATTTTTCATAAAAGAACTGTCATACAAGCCAATGTATGTTTGCATTAGAATTATAAAGGACGCTGGCCACGAATAAAACATCAACGTTTTTAGACTGTCTGAATGTCTGGATCTCACTTGAAGACCGCTACGTATGTACGTATGTATCCACGAAGTCTGTCTCATTTCACAATTATTGTTCTAATAGATGCTAGTAATATTGTAAATCATATCTTGGAACAGAGTTCCATATCGCACGTTATCGTTCTGATTTGTTTGCAGCCTGAGGGGCTAGACCGAAAAGTGTTACAATAAATAAACGACACCAAAAACCGACATCTTGTTGCAGCCACTTTTCAGGCACTACTCGATCGCCTATGAAAATATTATTTTTTCAATCGATTCAGCATGCCTTCATTTTTTTTTAAATTTGACTTTTAAACCTTACAATTACAAACACAAAAATAATATAGCGAAGGGAACTCCGTTCCAATATGGTGTCCAAGTCACTTTTCCATTTATAAAAAATAAAAGTATTTAACCGTATTTAATTTGAATAAAAAAATATTTTCGTGTTATTGTGAAACGAATAGGAAAGAGCATATAAATTATCAATAATAATTTCAGAAATCCTAAAATATAAATAAAATTACTAAAAGAAAGTAAAAGTCGTGGAGAGCCGCGAGTACAGCCAATAGCTCATAAATGGTTATGCATTTCGTTAAATGAACCAGTAATGGCATAATTACAGTAGGTTTTACGGGCACTTCATGAAGTAAGTATCAGAGTACAGTAAAATATGTCATATAACTTGTAAATTAGATTGGAAGAAATAAGCTTAATGTTGTTAAGTTTATTGGTAATTGTAAATAATATTAATAATTTGCAATTTATCTGGATTGCTCTTTGTAAACTAACATGCTAGTTAAGATAGGTTCTAGGTTTAAATTCTATATTTATTAGTTCTTGTAATTAATTTAAATTATTGACAAATAAATAATAATTATCACTGGAATGAAATAGTTGAACTCGAGGCGTTTGTTATGCAGCCATTTCTTATTATCATGTTTTTAGGTAATTGATGATTTTTAAGAATGAAAATTCTTTTAGTCTGCTTAGAAAAATTCGACATAATATTCAATTATTTTTACTACTGCTCAAATATGTATTATTAAAAATGTCTGTTCATTAAAGTAAGTAAGACTTGAACTCAAAATAACATTGTTCAAAATATTTATGATAATAATATAATAATATACAGGTGTATCAAGAAATAAAAAAAATACATGTAGAAACAGAAGCACGCATTTAGTCATATAAATAAGGACTAAAATTTCAGTATCCTTATTAATATTATAAATTCTGAAGCGAGTTTCTTTGTTACGCTTTCACATCTAAACCGCTGAATCGAATATGATTAACTTTGGCATAGAGTTAGATGGGACCTTGGAGACTGCGAGAGACTACTTTTTCTAACAAAAACTAATTTAAATTGAGGTAAAAAGAGAAATAAACTTCGTATGAAATTTTGTATTGCATCATTCGATTTGTTTGTCAAAATCAATATTTACGCCAACCAATCCACACGTAAAAGCTAGTAATATATAATGATGATATTGGAATACAAAATAAAAGTATGTATAAAATATATTTCACACTCAAGATGTGTATTTGGTAGTTACATAGAGAGTGAGAGAGGATCCAAATCACATTTAGAAGCGAGCCAAGCCGAAGCCATTAGGCATGTGCAGATAGAGAGCTCGGCGCATTGCACAGAATATTCCAGATATTTGCATGTAGACGCATGTCGGTTCGGAACTTTCGATGCATTTGATTCGGTACTCGGAACGAACTATAAAACGGATTGTTCAATTATATCGCTTTCAATAGAAAAAACGAATCTAAATGCGTTCTTGAAATATTCTAAATGTTTCTACACAAACTGATCTCGGTGGAAGGCGACCCGAAACGAATTCCAAACAGCTCGTCGGACCTGAACTGATTTATATTCGATGTTACCTGAAATTTCATCTAAACATAGTTACAATAAAACTCTGGATCGACTCTGTACATTATATATTTGTTGAAAATTATAATTGGGATGTTTTTTCTTATTGATGTAGAGACCAAATATATATATATTAATTTATATTTTTTATTTATCTATCTGTCCCTTTATGTGTGTATCTTGGGAAGAACAACAGCTAAAAATAAATATCTATAGTTTTTTTTATTTTAACATTTATGATTGGCAAATAACTCTGTAGGTACTTCAAATAAATCTACGTCTGTATTTAACATAAATTGTACGGTATATGTTTATTTTAACCTAAATTTGTTACCTTATTATAAACGTTATGAAATCTCTATTGTGAAAGATAATTATATGAAACAATCATAAATAGTATTTTTATCTATAACTGATAACACAGTTTTCATTGAGGACTAATTGTTAAATATGTTTATCAATTTCCATACATGTGATTAAAAAGATGAAATGGTTCCAATGAAGTCTACTGAATGTAGGCTCGGAGGTGCTACCAATCAACAAACCAAAATGTCGCTTTGATACTAAATGCAGTCACTATAAAAACAATTAACCAGAGGATGATTAATATTAAGGCGATGCTGTATCGCACACCAACTAACTATATATATACATCTAGAAGATTTTAAAATGGATTACACTAAATTATTATAATTTTGCAGTACTATTATAAAAATAGTTATGTAAAGAACTATTGCACGTGATTCGTTCCGCAGATATTGAACGGCATGGGCCGTGACTAGCTGCGTTGCATGCTCCGAGATGAGGTCACGAAGCGTCGCGACGCGCAGTCGGACTGGTATTCATAAGGGCCTTACGCTAAACCCGGAGACGCACCGAGAGACAAATCTCTCGGATATCGTTGCACTTTATGAGCATTGTTGTTCATTTGTCTATGAGCACAGTCGTAAACGCTTTCATCGTTAATGTCAGAGGTTCCCAAAATGTGCGCCGAATCGCCCTGAAGTACCATAAACAGTTCTCCGAAACCTCAACTTAAATGGTCGTGGGTACAAAATAAAGAATTAAATTTCTAGCGCTCATGATATTTACCTACTTTACCTTAAATAATTTAGATTCATAATGTGGATGTTTTAAATGTTGTACCTATCTACATAACTAGTATTATTGTACCTGTATATTTTGACTGGCTAAATAGCTTAGGGCGGCGCGGCGCGACAAAATAATAAACGTGTGTGTCCGCCGAGAATTGAAAAAGTTTGGGAACTCCTGGTAACTGTAATATGTATTTGACATATTCGTTGTTGTAGTTGCAAAGAAGGGGTAGTAAGTTACTACGTTAGAGTATTAATCATAGCGTTATCATACCGCTTTGCAGAACCAACAATGTATTAGGCGACAGACTTATATCGGTGTCTTCGCCTACATAAAATTATTATAGTATTTTGTAGTCCAAAAATACAAAGTTTGAATTGACTATATATAACTACGAATACACGTTTCATATAAAAGATGTCGCCTCACTACTGAAACACTGACTGTAGCGGATTCGAATCCAATTTCAACACTAGACAATTGTCTGTGTGGTTCAGAAAAGATTGTTCTGAATCTGTTGCTTTGTGTCGGTGAGTGCTATGTATCTAAAGTCAACCGTTACAGAGGGCTCGATGAATAGAGCTGGGCATACAATTTATATATAAAAAAAAACTATTTACATCTGCTACGCTACAATCGCATAAGTGTTAATTCAGTTTTTATAGTTTTATTTGTTATAAATAAACGCCAATTACCTCGCTTTAAAATAGAATTGAACTCACACAAATATCTTTACCGATAGTAATTCCTTAAAATAAGGCAAAATTATTTCCTTACCAGCGACTTTCCTTTTCTGAAGTAAATAATTTAAAATTTATTATTTTCTAAAACAACGCATTTCACTAAAATGCTCTCCCAGCTCGTCTAATTCGCTAAAAAGTAGCATATATATATACTTTTTTAATTCCTAGCAGTCAATGAAAGTTATATATAAATCATTCATTTTATTTATTTCGGAGATTCGTTTAAATAAAGAATCGAACATACAACCAAAACCTTTCAATACATGTGGTTTGGCTATCAAATTATTAAATTTAAAAAAATTAAGATTATTAGCGTTAGAAAATAATCTATGCAGATATTGAAATATTATTTTTATACATATGGGTTCTATATTAAATTGGTCATTACCTATTCCCCGGTGTTTGGTTCGACATTCAGTTAATGTCAGTGAGTGTAGTAAGCCCCTCGCTACGTAGAATCCTCGAGGCGCCACGGAGGCAAATCGCAGGAAGGTCGTATCGTTGCTAACGAAATGTGAATAAACAGGTTACTTACCTACTTTCAAATATCGATCACGGTTTTAACGCTATACCTACGTTTATTTTTGCAGGTGAATATAATATTATACTCATTATCCAAATTAGGGATGTAACCATTTTTGTTTGAACAAATATATATATCTAATACTATTAAGTAATCAATTCATACATAGCATATATATATATATATATATATATATTTCATGAATCTCGGAAACGGCTCTAACGATTTGGATGAAATTATGTATATACACAGATACTTATTTTTTTAATTCACCTCTATAGTTGTCTTTTCATGAAGATGCAATTTATGAAACAAATAAATTATTTGTACTAAAATGATTCCTGCAATTTCTGCAAATTAAGGTAATTCGGTAAAGAAAAACATCGTGATGAAACCATAGATGGTGGTAGGGATTTTTATCATGTCCGCCTGGCTAGTTATCACCCTCAAGTTGAAAATCTATCACAAAATTCCCCATCTTGAGCCATAACGTCGCTTAACATCAGGTAAGATTAGAGCCAGAATGCTAAACCTTAACTATAAAAAACTGTACATTGAAAACCAGCCCGTACTAGATAAAATTCATTACGCATTCTGATTTCGAAGTTTTTCAGCATCTGGATTTTTTAGGAAGTTATTTTACAGACGCATGTTGAAAGTTCGTCAACTCGTATAACTAAGTCACAATTAATAAGTATAGTACTCATTATCGTTAAGATAAAATTTCTTTCTGGTTTTCCGTGTAAAATCACGTTAAAATTCAACTAACACACCATGATACATACTCCTTTGTTGCAAAAATAATATATATTCCTATATTCCGGATTTTTTACAAAAGAATTCCTTGTAATCCGACAAATTACGGATCTAATGATAAGGTTCTATATGTTGTACTCTGAAGTACAAATCATACTTCATTATGTATGTCGAATTCAGTAAATTAAACAACACACATGTAGTCAAATTCAAACTAAGCAAGCGGAATCATAACAATACCTACGCGTCGAGTACCATAGTGGGTTTCTCTGTGTATCAATGTAGCGCGTACAAGTTGTAACATGTTCAATCATACATTATCTACATTTACGAAAATTGTCAAAAAAATATTCAATAATAAAAGACATGTCGGATTACAGGTGGTGCTGGATTAGACAGGGACTGTATTACCGGGAGCCTACTGTATATAAGGAAAATACAGCTCTAAAAGTCTTGCCAAGCTGTGATAGACCTTACGCCTAACAGTGTATATCCTTTCGAAAAAAAAAATCAATCACGTCAAAACTACTACAGTTATCGGAACGTGACTATGATCGTTCGAAGCGGAGACTTACGTAGACAGTTCTATGTAGAGTAGGATTTAGATGAAAAGAGGCGCTTAACTATTTTATTAACCAAAATGTATATTAACCAATACATTTCTATGTTCGTTTATTATAGTCTGACACATTAAAATAATTACTTTTTTTAATATAAATACTTAAATGTAAATGTAAATACAATGTATTAAATGACCTGTCTAAGACACATTTTATCCAACCATCCACCAACGTCAGGTCTACCTTCGGCGACCAATCAATTCTAAAACAAAAGTGCAAAGTAATATACACTTCAACATTTAATAATGGATTTCCGTAAAGTAACGCCATCATCAATCAAATATATGGTAAAATTAATTAATTATAATAAACAATCATTTTTGCTCGTTTTTTTTTTGTATAATTTCTTCATTTTAGTTACTAAAAATGTATAAAAACACGTACAATCCAGTAACATATACTAGTATTAAGGAATTTGTCATTGATGATTAAATATTGTCATGAATAGATTTGAATTTATCTCAGGATCAACTTTCGTGTGCCAGACTATAGTCATATGTGTCGGTTTTTACTTATTTTTGTTTTTTGTTTTTATTTGCATTGCATTTTCATTGCTTTTAGAGTTATAAGTAAAATAAAATTTTAATTTGGCTAACAACTTGAATGCAGGCCCCTCTTGATCTTAAGGTCGAAGTATAGTTAACCTATAGAAAAATCTGACCCTGGTTGTATACTACTTGGTTTTTACATTATCCCTTTGTCATTTTTTTTTTGTTTTATTTTTATATCCTACGCGTAGCGGGTAAGTGATCAATCAAGTGATAATAATCCACTTGCCATAGAAATGCTATAGAAAATCAATATGCCCATGTATAATATGTATTACTATATAGAGATAGTTTCTAAGATTTGGTACATAAGAAAAATAGAAAACGGATGTAAGGTATAACAATACCAATTAATAAAGAAAATTAGAAATGTAACAAAAATGATTAACACCGAATTAAAGTTTCTGACCGAAGTCGGAAGAATGATTCGTGTCTCAAAAAAAAAGGACTTAAAAGCCAGCATAAACGTAGAATGTTTATTTAAAAAAAAACACATAGTATAACAAATTGTGTAGGCTTTATTACGAACAATACAAAAACTAGCAATTAATAAATTTTATTCACAAATAGAAAATATAATAAAATAAATATCGTCCTTAATTCATCATAAGTAATAGAGATGTATAAAATTTAAATTACATAATGCTTTTTAAAAGACTTATTAATTACATTATTTTAATGATTGATATTATTTGATATAATTTCATTTTTTTACAATATCATAAATATTTAATTGTACGTAAAAATCTCTTATACAACTACTTTTTACTCTTAGAGTACTAATCTATCATACTACTATCATAATCAATTTAGAGAAATGAAACCCATAAATGAATGTCGTTTTGAATTACATTAAACATAATTAACAATAAAATGGAGATTGAAAAATATGATAAAAAATGCATGTAAAGATACTTCACCATTAGTTTAATAATTAATATAATTTAATATAATTTCTTTTATTTTACAATATCACAAATACTTAATTATACGTAAAAATCTCCTATACAACTACTTTTTACTCTTAGAGTACTATATACTATGATAATCAATTCAGAGAAATGAATCCCATAAATTAATGTTATTACAATAAAATAACTAATAGGAGACTGGATGTTGATAAAAATATGATAAAAAATTGATGTAAAAATACTTCAGTATGCATTTAAAGGTTCATTTGTACCGAGTCATCACACCAAAAAAACGAACACTCGTTATTTAAAATACATAATAAAACTACAGTTCATATACAATTATTTTTTATTTGACAAGAATTTGTTGTACACGCCAACAAATGACTTATCATAAGTGATAAAGAGATATTCAATGGCAATCATGTCAGCTTATGCCAACGCATCCACACACGTCATTTAACATTACAACGATATATGTGTAAATACAGTATAACATCAGTAAGTCGAACCTCGATAAGTTGAAAATCTGCAAATCTCGAATAAATGTATTATTCCCTTCCTTTCAAATACCGAAACCATCATTCCCTATAAGTCGAAAACTCTACAACTCGAATTTTTTGGCGTCTCCCTTTCTGTTCGACTTATAGAGGTTCAACTCTATTCGAATTTGCTAATTATTGTATAAGCAAATCGTAACGAAACGAAAAACGCAGAAGTCAAGAGAAGATTGATTGGCCGACAGAAAGTGTTAGGAATAGACGCGAATAAAACCATGTGGCATAAGTAGTGTGTGATTACTGTTGATCAAATGTAACTAAGTTATCTACATCATACTAATATTATAAATGCAACAAATGAGTTTGTTTGTTAAGAAAATAAACTAATAAGTTTGTTTGTTTGTTACGCTTACACACCTAAACCGCTGAATCGATTATTATGCATTTTGCTATAGAGAAAGATGGGCACCTGGAGACTGTGACAGGCTACTTTTTCTCGCGAAAACGTTATCAAAAGTGGTGTAAATAAACTATGTGTGATTTATTTATTGCATAATTCGATTTGTTCGAAAAATCAATATTAACGCGTCGCACGCAAAATCTAGTCAAATATAACAAAGCTATTTTAGAATCATTATTTTAAATTTGACTGGTGCAATAGTTACGTGTTTCGCAAAAGCAAAGCGATTGCAAAGGTCGCAAATAATTTATAGTTAACTGATAAATTAAATTTAGTTGTGGCACAGTAGAACTAATATAGAATGCGAGTTTTCCAATTCGAAGTAGGTATTTAACGATATTTGCTATTTCTTTGCTTTTGCGAATTACATAATTTAGGGGCGGATTAGTCACAAAGCAAAAGTAGCAATGTAACAAGCGGGAACCCCGTTCTTAAAAGCAGGGAATCCCGCTCGTAAGCGCGGGGAGTTCCCACACATATGTTTTAAATAAATACTGAATATTTACATTGTCCTTAATTGGATGATCCTTTTACGTGTTTTTTTTACATTTGCTATTAGTAAATTATCAAACTTATGCCCTAACAGTAACAACTAACATGGGCCCATATTAACTTATTACATCTCTTTACCTACATACGAAAAACCAATGACATTGTCAAAATTTACTTGTACATACAAGTAATCCGCTCTATCCATAAATACAAAACGTCGTATAATTTTTCACATTCGTATGGTTTCTTATAAATTACTTTATTTTTAATATAATCCACACACCTTGTTTGCAGGAACTGCTTTATCTGAAAATACAAAGAGCTTTGTATAGTGATAAAGAAATAAAATTAACATGTAATAGCTTACATTTGTATACATTAATAGTTTGGTCATTGTCCTTTAAGAGTACATTTGCACCAGTTATCAATTGGAGATATAAGATAACGAGTAAACGATAACACGAACTAGTTACCGCTCTTTTCAATATGCGTTATATTTATTTTCTAGATTTTTATCTTGTATTATGTAAGATGAACTAATTATAATTACATATTAACGAAACAATTTTCCCATATAAATACGAATTTGTATGTCTGTCACTATATCACACGTTAACTAGACATGCGATTTTTATGACATTTTGCATGCACATTGTCAGGTGTACAGAAAAATATTTATAATAATTTTTATTCAGTAAAAATTGTATCCCAGAAGGATACATAATAATCTTTAGTTCAACGCGAATAAAGTGACACACCTGATATAAAGCATTTTTAATTTTAAAATGATAAAAGACCATGTCGCAGATAATTTCGAACTGATAATGATAATTCCACACTAAACCACTGAATCGATTATAGAGAATTTTGGTATAGAGACAGATTGCAACCTGGAGACGGTGATAGGCTACTTTTTGTCGCGAAAACCCCATTTGAAGAGGGATATAAAGAGGGACAAAGTTTGTGTGTAACTATTTATTGCGTCATCAAATTTGTTTGACAAAATCATTATTAACTCGAGTGAAGCCGCAGGTATAAAAGCTATTACTTTGTAAATGTTAGTGTTTAGCCACAATCTCATCTAATGTTAAGTGACGATATGGCCCACGATGGTGGACACGCTAAGCCTAGTGGAGGGACTGGCTCTCAAGTGCTACTGCCTTTTGAAGCGATGATAGCTCAGTGGTAGTGTGTACGACTTTGCGTCAAGGGACGTGAGTTCGAATCCAACCACCTACAATGAGCTTAAGCTTTCGGTGAAGGAAAACATCGTGAGGAAACCATAGCATTGTTGTAGGGCTTTTACTGATACCCGCCTGGCTAGCAACAACCCTCAAGTTGAAAAGCTGTCGCCAAATACCAATAGGTGTGTTTCGTCAGTTACACTTGAGAGCCAGTTCCTCCAAAGGTTTAGCGTGTCCACCTTCTTGAGCTGTATCGTCACTTAAGATCACGTGAGATTATGGCCATAACGCTAAGCCTTTAACTATATAAAAAAAAACACCTACAGATATTTTGCGTCGGATTTTTACCTTGACGATGGTAGCTAACCAGGTAGGTATTAGAAAATCCCCTCCTATCATGGTATGGTTTCATCACAATATCTTCCTTCAGCGAAAGCTTAAGCTAGTTGCAAGAATTCAAATTCGCATCATGTTTTTGCGTATAAAAGCCAAAATATTACTCACCAATCATTTTCGGGTACGGCAGATTTAGATTATCCATAATCTTAATGAATTCCTCTAAAGGTTTCGTCAGCCTCGGGTTATATTTTTTTTCCTCGCCAACAGTGGTCGCCGTTTGTCCCTTGTAGTCATGAGCTGGATACAATGTATAGTATTCGGGTAAGGTGTATATTTTTTTATATACAGAATTATATAAGGTCTTCGCGTCCCCTTCCTGGAAGTCGGTGCGACCGCAGCCTCTGATCAGTAAAGTGTCTCCAGTGAACGCTATACCCTGGAAATTAAAAATATTTGGGAAAAGGTTAAAATATGTAAGTACAGAAAAGAGACTAGAACGTGTGCCAGCTGTCTCTTGTATTGAAATGTATGATTGGGAAATATAAAACAGGCAATTATAACAATTTTTAAAATGTTTAGAGTTTATAATTATAAATTTAAGAAACGATAAATATAAAAGGAAAAAAAATTCAAATTGCTAATATAAATTCTATTTGAAAATAGTATACAATATTTAATAATAAATTTCAAACATATATTATGTATTTATTGCATTATTATGAACATTCTAAAGTCGAGCAATTTTCAAGATATCAATGATCATTATTTTAAATCTTTTGTATTTTTACACCAATGCAAATGTTTTATTATCCAGAGAAATACTCTCATTATCACACCAGATGATTTTTTAGTTCACTTATATGATTATATACAAAAAAAAAAACAATTTAAAAAATGTTCGTGGCCTTCCGTATGTTTTTGTGCATAAATGTGTAAAGATTATGCCCAAATAACTTAATGTATTGGGACCATTTCTTTTTTAATAGCTCTAGAATGACATCGAATTATTTTCTATTTAATATGAATGCTTATATCTATGTCATTTAAATATATTTATGTTATAAGGCGTGCACTTTTAGATTTTCCAAATTATTTTGTTGTTTTTCATTTCTAAAATCAAATTTAATAACGTTCATTACAGTATTTGGCAATGAGTGTCGCCATTGTGTGTTTTGATGTGAAACGTCTAATGCGGTAAGTCAGACCGTCAGATAGCATGGCGACGCGTCGTCACACAATGTGATAGTATATCTACACAAATGACTAAGGAGTAGAACGAAGTTGTCTCTGTTTAAGTTGTTTATTAAAAAATCGCGGTCATGAGCTTAAGCATTGTGAATGCTAAGTGGAAGAATTCACCGCGTATTGTTTTTTTTTTCTTCAACGTTAACTGAGATGGAGCAATCTGATCATCTTATATGGTAAAATAAGAAATTGTATTATTGGGTTCTTTGTTATTTTAATTGAATCTGTTATCTAATGAGTCTACCTTCACAGATTATATGCTTTTGCTTTTCACTAAACTCTATATTATAAGTATGGGCACATTAAGTCCTTTTAATCGATTTAACACCATTCTCCATGTATAGAATTATTGTTCATCAACAAACAGAATTGGTCGTCAAACTAACAAAAAAATATATTTGTAAACTGCATAACTTTTGATAACAGACCGGTGTATCTAGATTGCACTTGTTTTTGTTTTGATAAGTTATCTTATTAAACACAACACTATCTCGAGTGCAAGGTCCCTTTTTATATTTATATATCTTCAAGTTTACTGCTACTGTCTATATTTCTTAAACAAACAGCATTTTTAGAAGTATGAAAGAGGAGTTTTATGACAAGATACGTACGCCGTTACAATATTTAATTTATAAACTTAGTAATTTGCTTTGATGTTAAGTAATACTGTTGATATTTTTGGACAACAATTCTAGTTGAAAGTTTGATTATTATGTCTAAATGATATTAATTACATATTACAACTTAGAGCATGATGTTTCAGTGACTACAAAAACAGCTTGAATCTTTTAACAGGTAAGTTTTATATAAGCATTATATAGACCCTGAAATTTTACGAGATATTTAATCATGACATTGGCATATTTCTGTATAAGTTTGTCACTAAGTAAAAGGCAGAGAAAAAGAGTAGTTACAGAGATCAATAAATGTAAAAATAAACAATGCCTTTAATCGAAATTACCTATCCTTCCAAATAAACCCAAGTAGGTACTCTGAATTTAGCTGTATTATTAGATAAATTGTACAATACTTGGATTCATATGCGACCAGCGTACGTCACGGTTCGTCCATAATTTTATGCGAGTATGCGAGTAGAGACGCCGGAAAAAGTCCGAATGACCATTACTACCAGAGGCTAGAATAAATGTATAACGCTTGCCCTGGTCTCTAGCAACACCGGGATTTCAAGTATCGTAGTGGTGTGTTTTAGTAGCATTGGGTGATTCGCACCCGATGAGCCACATGGCCTCTCGCCTTGATCTGAGCCCGGGCAAAGCGCTTACGCATAGCGATGAGGAAGTTCGTAAAGAATAGGATATTAATCACCACGTTGATAAAAATAAAAAGGTAAATTTTACAAAGTATGTACCTTAAATGAAAATATGTACCTATATATTTGTTTATTGGACACATCCTAGAACTGTAGTCACATTTTAATAACTACTTCGGAACGTAAGTATACATAAAACATGTTTTCCATACTATATTTTCCTGGATATTAAACTCGTAAAAGTCGCAGGCATGACTCGTAAGTTGCAGTCATCACTTCATACTAGGCTATTTGTATCACTTTTTGTATCATGGAATTATATTTATGAACGTTATTGGAGCTCGACCAACAGCCCACTAACACTGCACTCATACAAGAAAGGTCGAATTTTCGGGTTAATCACCTACCTGTCAATAAATTCCAGAAATTCATTTTACCGGTAGGCAAAAATGGTAAGAACACTTTAACTAGTTTGATTCGGGAAAGCAAAGGTTTATCTATACCTTTTACTTTTTAAATGAGCAGGAAATACTAACTTAACAGATTTTATCGCGGTTTTAATTTTGATCCCGACGTTTCGAAAGCTTTTCAGCCTTCATGGTCACGGGGTGAACTGAGGTGTAGGTAGTCCAATTAATTAACCCAATCCTCCACACTGTCATATTTTTAGGACACTATTTTCAAAATTTTAAAAATTTGTTAAACTGAGCCTAAAATATAAAGCTTTATGTAACTATTAAATTATATATTTAGCCTATTAAAAACTTTGTGTAACTGAGCCTAAAGTATGGGATAACTATTTTGTTTTAATTTCTAATAATAAACCACTTTTTTATAAGCTCCAGGTTCTTGGAAACATACATCAATTTTTAAATTGTTAATGGGAGAAAAAAATTATATTTTAAATTTCTAGTAACATTGTTATTTAGTGTTTTATAAAGGCTCCTATTGTAAAAAAAAAACTAGATTTATACAGTTACAGAAGCATCAAGCAAGCACGTGATGTAAAGAAACAATGTGGCCCAAGTGTTTTTATACTATTTAATGGAGGTCAAACGGGATGTCACTTGATGGTAAGTGATCACCGCCACCCATTGACACCCACAACACCAAAGGAATCGCAGGTGCGTTGCCGGCCTTTATAGGAGGGTCTGGCTCTCAAGAGCTACTGCCTAAACACATCTATAGGTATTTAGCGACAAATTTTTAATTTCAGGGTAGTAGTTAGCCAGTCGGATATAAGAAAAAGCCCTACCGCCGTGCCATGATTTCATCACGGTGATTTCTTTCAACGAAAGCTCAAGTCCATTGTTGGTGGATTTAAACTAACTACACTTAACGCGACGTCAATACACACTACCAACTTAAACTTTAATTAAACCACACTAACCTGTTCATGGCATATGTAAGTTAGACAGCCATTCGTATGACCTGGAGTAGCAGTCGCTAGAAGTTCATGATGACCAAACTTCACCAGGTCACCATCCAGGAGATGGATATCAGCTTGTGCTCCTGATGCTTTACCAATCACACTCTTAGTACCAGGTAATAGAGATTTCAGTTTACCTGTACCTGTAATATGATCGGCGTGCATATGTGTGTTCACTGGAATAAAGTTATTTCTCTATAAGTTTTAATGCAACATTACACTAGACATTAAATACAATATTGTTGAGGAATGCGGAATGAGGAATTTTGAAGCGATGATAGCTCAGTGGTAGTGTGTACGACTTCGCGTCAAGGGACTTGAGTTCCAATCCAAGCACCTACAATGAACTTGAGCTTCCGGTGAAGGAAAACATCGTGAGGAAACCATAGCATGGTGGTAGGGCTTTTTCTATTGGCCGCCTGGGTAGCTACAACCCTCAAGTTCAAAATCTGCCGCCAAATACCAATAGGTGTGTTCTGGCAGTTGCACTTGAGAGCCAGGTCCTCCACAGGTTTAGCGTGTCTAACAACTTGGGCCATATCGTTACTTAAGATCAGGTGAGATTATGGCCATAATGCTAAACCTTAAGTATAAATAAAAAAAATAAAAAAACTTTATTGTACTAAATATCTAGCTAGTTCTAACAACTATCCTTCAAACTCTATACTTAAATAGATTTTAAATGGAACACTAAAGTGAGAGGTAGTTATAAACCTAAATGTTTCTTTTAACCAATGAAAATATATAAAAACAGTAACATCACACTTGAAAACTGTTACAATTTCAATAAGATTAATTTACATTGATAAATTCGATGAACCAAAGCTTTTTAATCTTAAAATATGCCTTTCAATACTTATATACATCTGAGTTATTTAGTATTGACTCATCCAATATATTACCTTCATAACTGTCTGACTAATTATATTGAAAATTTCCCTGCATATTCTTTTTACAAATAAACACCCACTGAGACCTGATTATAAACACAAGTGGTTCACAGGAAAAACCAAAATTAAGTTGAAGGCATTAAGTTTATATGTTCAGAATGCACTCACAGGCATAAACCAATTTAAACCCAAGATCTTTAATGAGCACAGCATCCCTCTCAGCATGTTCTATCACTGGGTCTATGAGGACAGCTTCAGATGTCTGTGTGTCACCCAACAAGTATGTGTATGTACAACTTACTGGATCGAATAACTGTAATAAATTGAAAATACTCTTGATAACATAAACTTCTACAACCTATATGTATACAGCCCATGTATCTTCTTTTATAATGTAATAAAATGTGTTTCATATTAATTTAAAAATCTATCTAAGATGCTAACAGCATTTATTTTGATAATTTCAACAAAAGTAAGAGATAGTTTATGCAAAATATAAAATACGCTGTGACTTTATTTGTGTGGAACTAATATTTTTACTCATTTTTGTAATTCTTTTTAATACAGCTTTGCTGCTATTAGTGGTAGAATTATGTTAAATTAACTTTATATGTTTTAGAAGATTGTATGTTAAATGCTCTATCAAATACAACAATAATTTTTGAAATCCTAGTGGTAGTTCCTAAGCATAGCATTTTCAAACGGTCATTGCTGCTTTAAATATTAATGGTGATATACAGTAGAACCTTGTTGAGTTGAATCTTGATAAGTCAAAAACCTCTGAATCACGAAAAAATATTTTGTTCCATTCCCTTCAAACATCAAAACCTTCATTCTCTATAAGTCAAAAACTCTACAACTCGAAATTTTTGGCGTCTCTCTAGATGTTCGATTTATAGAGGTTCTACTGTAGTACCAAAGAAGAATTCTTTGAAACAATGCAAGAAAGGATATTTATAATGAAATTTAAATTAAATGTCACTTACCTGCCTAAAAAAAAAATTGGAGTGTCTGTCAGGAAGAACAGACATCATTCTAACAGGTACACCCAATCTTGGTACAGCACAGACTGCTCCCACTAATCTCAAACCACGGAATGAAAATTTCTGCAGCATCTTGCCTTTAAATAAATAAACTATTTCACAACTAATGAATAATCTTGCAAAGACAACGGTTGTATAAGAATATAGTTATCAGCTATGTTGTTTTTTGTCAGTTTATTTTACATTTAACTGTTAAGATGTGCACATATTTATTTTATAAATGCAGTAACTTTTAAAATGACTATATCTGATAATATTGAACATCATAAAGATAAATAAAATGTATTAAACACTGTAGTGCAGCAAGTACAAATCTTTATCTGCAAATGCAAGAAATGAATACATATTTACCTTATATAAGAAGTGTTTATGAACATGAGAGAACAGTGCAAAACCACAGCATAAACTGTTACTTTACATTGGCAATGATGTAATACTACATTATTCAACTTGACAAATCATTTACCTACTCTTGATTGTTCAATAAAATATAACATATTATATTTTGAAGCAACAATGGCTCAGTTGGTAGTGTGCACATACACTTTATCAATGGACATAAATTTGAATCCACCTGTAGTGAACCTGAGCTTTCAGTGATGTAAAACACTGTGAGGCAACCATAGCATGTGGTAAGGCATTTGAAAATCTGTCACCAAATACCTATAAGATGTGTTCTAGCAATTGCATTTGAGAGCCACTCCCTCCAATAGGGTTAGCATGTCTACCAACTTGAGCTAGATGGTCACTTAACATCAGGTGAGGGTGCAGCCATAACTCTAAATCTATTTAAAAAAAAAAAAACAAAGACTATATTTATCATTGCATCTACACATTAATAATGAAAGAAAATTTAACACCTATTTAAAACTTCTGTTATAGTTTTCTTTACACGTTCTTTCTTCATAAATCTGGTGATTGTAATACACCACCAGTAGATAACTTGTGACAAATTTTTATCTTAAGCTAGCCAACTGGGCTCTGAAAAGTATCCTACCACTATAAACATGATAGTTTATCTATTTTTCAAGCTATTTAAAAAACCTATTAGTTAGTTTGCTATTCCTAGGCAATCTGTTCTAACAAGCAAAAGGCTATATGTATCCAAAAAATACAATTATATAAGTAGAGCTGAAAACACTGTAATAATCATTGAAATTAGAAATTTATTCACCCTTATCTGTACTCATTAAGGGATATCTATTCAAAATATTTATACATGAACCTTGATAAAAGATAATGCAATATAAAATTATAGATAATAATAATAAAGGTAAAAACAAACTTACCTGTGTTACTTAGTGCTGGCGTATAACCTATACTGATTTTTATTGATTTTTCCTTGAAGTAAAAACACGATCAATTGCAATCGAGATTAACGAAACACTGACTGAAGCTTTGTCATAAATATTTCCAACACGTAACAACTTATAATATAGAGTAACGCCTTATTATGTATTTATCTAAAAACATGATAAGACAAGAAAACAAATAAAAATATTTGTATTGTAAATCATATTTTAAAACAATACTAATGACATTCTTTAACTTGACAGATCAGTCTTATCAGTAAAGTCAAGTCTTCGCACAATTAGAGATGAGAATACCTACTAAACATTAGCGGAAAAAATTGTTTTGATACTAATTTTACGTTTATTTAAATTTAAATAATTTATTTTACTAGTTTAGTGTTGAAGGAAAAATAATAATTACAGCATAATAGTTTGCTTAAGTGTAAAAAAAATTAGTTAACGGAGTTAAGTTTTAACAGATTGATAGTATAATGAAAATTTTTCGTTTACCTGTATACTGTTATACTTTATATTTCTTTTTATTCTTGGCAGCTTAGTCATCTTTAGAGACTATTACTGCCATTTTCGAATGATAAGATTTGGACAGATGAAACTAGATTCAACAAAATAGTGTACTCTCTTGTTGTGTAAGATTCCATTTTTTTTTTGACTTGACATTCGCTGTTAGCTTAGGGGCTTAGTTTAGTGTTAGGGGCTTTGACAGCTTCACCGAACTTTTTGGGGCGAGTGCTGAGGGCATTCAGCTCCGAGGCAGCGAGCGCAAGGGTGCCAGGATGACCGAACCTCGGCTTGGGCTGCTGCCGGAAAATGATTCCGGCAAAAACTCCTACTTTATATTAGCTGGTATACACAGGCAAGAAAATATTGATCTCAAAGTTTGTTAATTAATTCTTAGGCTTTAAAATTAAACTGCTTAAACTGTTTGAACCTATGGCTAAAACTTTATTAAATAGAAATAAAAGCTACACATAGTATTTTACATATTTACATATAAGTTTAATGATAATATTTAAATAATAATGAAAAATAATAACCAATAGAAAATAAATATAAGATTGAAATAAAATTAATTAGCATTATACATAATTTTCATTCACAGTTATTTTCCGCTTATTAATTTTGATTTAGTTGTGCTGATTTTCTAAGCATTTAAATAATCACATCATCTGTTAATTAAACAGTTTCAAGACATCACAATAAATTAGGGATGGCTTCAAAATATTAAATAATAATTTAAAAAAAACCTAGTTATAATTATGCAATAGTTAATATCCAACAAAAGGTACACTATACACTAGTATATACTACTTTCAAAAATTCAAATGCTATATATTTTTATTTCAATTAGCCAGTTCTACATCTACTCTTCAAACAAGAAAAGAAAATCTAAAAATAGTTTTTCGTTTCAAAGTCGATAATCATAAGCACATCCCTAAAATAAATCATCTGTATGTACCTATTATTGTAAATTATATTAAGGAAAAGACTATAAATGAAGAAGGTCAATTGTGTAAATTTTTATATTTGTCAAGAATTATTTAGTAAATTTGATTATCGAAAGCCAGTTTTTAATTGTTAAATATGCGTTATTTTCATTATTTATTATTTCAATATAGTAGTAGGCTAATCAACAATCAATGTTCTTATTATTTTCTGTATAAAACTATTTGAACAATATTAAACTGGCAGTCTTAATTAATAAAAATTAATAAAAACAAGTCCATGTCAGATAGATGAGATATGTGTATTTTAAGCGTAAAAACATAAAATGTAAAAACTAAATTAACCCAAACAATAATAAAGATTCCAATTGGAAAATATTCATGTAAAATTATAGGTAAATATACCCTTGATTATACTTTATCGTGAAAAATATATTTTTCAAAAATCTATTACCTATACAGACCGCCAACAACGATAATGATAAACTAATATACAGATCAGCAGGTATATTACAAGCTTAGATTTTCACACATACGTATTTATTTATGTTTCATCTCGAGTAATACCATTTGTTGTATTTCTTTCTCAGCTTTTTTATAGAATATTTATATATCTTACTCTCTCTAGCTTTATTGCCCATGCAACGTCATTGACCTCCGCCATCCCCACTACAGCCAGTCAATATTTCCCACTCCCAGTTTCCACTTTGCTCACATCGCTGATTGCTCACAAAGGTTTGCTCGTGTGAGTGGAAACAGGCATTGCGTCTGTGCAGTGTATTGATGTAAACATTCTCGTGTCATTTTCAGTGCGCGTGGACGATCGTATGGGATTATTATTATAGCGAATTAAAAAAAATGTGATCAGCTTATATCGTTCATAAACTCAAGATATTCATGTGAATGTGTTCCCTACCAAAATTCCAGTGGGATTATATTTAACTTTGTTTATCGTGATTCTCCTTACAAGGTTAGTGGTTCATTTAAAAAAGGAATTGTTTTAAAACTATTTGGAATAACATTTTAGTGCTCAAAATTTTGTCATTGAATTACATTAAAAGAGTTACTTATAGCAGAAACTGCATGGTTGTTATTATCTATATTTTATTTTGCAAGATCACTTAAAACATCGGAAATAAACTATCTAATAAAGACCATACGGCTCCATCAAAAAGCAACTACTTTTAAAATATTTAAGTAGCTAGGTCCATTGTTTTTGTGAAAACTAAACGTTAATTCCATAACAATTACCACAAATAAGTTTTATATAATACAATCATTTCGTTTCAAATGTTTGTTTTGTATATAAAATAATAAAGACTCTTGTAGTAAGAAGTATATAAGCTTTATATTATTAATTAGTACAAAAAGATTGTAGGATAATCGTAACTTTTGTAGTATTATTCTATTTAAATTAACTTTTCCTTTGTTATGATAATAATGCGCAACCGATCATTTACCTAATCTTTTCGGTCAATCTAATTATTGTATGCCTCGTTTGATATCATGATTATATGACATCATGGACCAAATTTGCAATATGTGTTGTGGCCGTGACCTATTAATCCATTTCTCAATACGCGTGGATTCATACCGTAGTGGATACATACCAAAATATATTACGTTTTCGTCAACAAAAACCACTGCGCTATTATTCCAACTCAAACCTTTACAATATATATGTTTTATTTTAAAACACTGATATCTTAGGTTTTTTTTTAATTTTGTAGTTATAAAAACACAAAGCAATTGATGTTCGTGGGATTATATTTTTTTTTAAAGATTTTTTATGATTCTAATAAATATCTTTTTTATACAATATGTGTAGGTGAACCAATATTTTATATAGGAGATGTACATATTACATAGAATATAAAAAGGTTATCGCTAAGCAATATTTAATTGTTTCCGTATGTAGATTCTACGATGTTATTGAGCTTATTCATTTATTGGGTGGTTTGATTTTTTATAACACCCATTTCATTACAATTTGTTGTGATATAAAAATGTCTAATTCAATAATTTAAAAAAATGGAACAAAAGTATAAAGTCCCCGCTCATTACACGCGACAAATGTTACACAGCAATACTGGTGACCTTGGCTATGCGTAATGCGAAATTGTTACGCTCATAGACATTATTAATTATTAAAATGCATAAAATTACAACACTGCGCCCACCTGTAGTTTAATTATGGTATTACGTAGATAGATAGTTTTACTTGTAATTGTAATGTATTATACCTAGTTGTAATGTTTTAACTTGATATTCTATGGAACCTTTTTTATGAATTAATGATTTTTAAATTATCCAGTTCTCCAGTTCGTCTGTCTTTATGGAGTAGAATTACATCTGTTTTAAATTGATTGAAATTCTTTAATCAATCAATTCGGGGGTGTTCGGTTGAGTGAATCAAAAGGATTAATTCAGTTTAATAACACTCTTACTTTCTAACTTGGCTTTCGTATTTGAAACTTCAAACTTGAATTTTATTTTTATTTATTAAAAAACACATACTTCTGCCGTATTTAAAAATATCACAGACAACGAGACAATCGGGGCTTTATCAAATTTACATATTTATCATACATTTTCATTGTTTATATTGTTACAGTTTCTAGTATTTTGGTTAATGTTCTAAAAAGAGTTATTTCCACATGTAACATGGACTTTGAATTAGTTTTACCAACATGAGATATTCATTGTTGTAATTATTACTTGTTTAAGTTTTTGCGAACATTGTTACAAACCTTAACTGAAAACATATTTATAAAATAACTTTTGATGAGTTTGTACAACGAAAAAAACGTACAAATACGTCTCTGTAGGAAATATATAATAAGTAAATGTCATTATAATAATGTTGAATTAGGATACAGCGTGATATTTACAAATATTACAGACAATAAACAAGTTAACACGTGTAGGAATTCTAACATACGTCAATCCTTCTTTATCTTTTGTAGTGGGTGACCTATGTCGCTTATTTAAATATTAGTCTCGCAGTCTTAAGTCAATCGTACAAGGTCAGTGTCATATACATATATCATTAAATATATAGATATATCAGCTGTTGATTGAAACATGTGCGGGGAATTCTATATTGTAGACTTATTACCAATACCAGAAAGCCACTTGGTTGATGTTGTGTTGTAGTAGTACTACTCTCGATCCAATTAGTCATAAGTTCGAGTCTCTTGAGTCTTTTTGTATCGATGTTTATTTCCTTCATAACTTTTACTGTTAGTAGGTGCTTTTCGATTACCAATACCAGAAAGCCACTTGGTTGATGTTGTATTGTAGTAGTACTACTCTCGATCCAATTAGTCATAAGTTCGAGTCTCTTGAGTCTTTTTGTATCGATGTTTATTTTCTTCATAACTTTTACTGTTAGTATGTGCTTTTCGATTACCAATACCAGAAAGCCACTTGGTTGATGTTGTGTTGTAGTAGTACTACTCTCGATCCAATTAGTCATAAGGTCGAGTCTCTTGAGTCTTTTTGTTTCGATGTTTATTTCCTTCATAACTTTTACTGTTAGTAGGTGCTTTTCGATTTTTCACGTATTTGCCTGAGTATTATGATGAAGATTCGACTGGTTTGAACTAGCAATACTAAATTCCCCAATTGGATTTGGCGGTCCCACTCTGCTTGCCACTAGTCCAAAAATGCAAATGACATAACTTCCGATACCATGTACAATTCTTGGACATGCCTGCATGCATGGAGCTTCGAATATACATATTCAACTACTATAGTAACAACTATAGTGCGAATCTTCCGTAATCATAAGTTTTAGTTGGCTAATTTAATGTCTTATTTGTTATCATGAAGAACGATATCAAATGATGCGACTTTACGTCCATTTGTAAACAATATTATAAGTTATAATCATATTTTTACGTAAGGTTACATGTTTAATTCAACTCTTGGTGTGCCAAGGTTTTTATAGGAAAGGATAATTTTTGTGTTATATTTATTTGAACAAATTCATCATACCCATCCATACAGTTAGTAAAACACGCATTTAATATTTTTTAACCCTCGAAAGCGTACTACATTATGTAAGTAATGTATTTCCGTTAAATACACCAGCTGGCCTGATACACCCTCTTCTGTCATTTACAGTAATTGGTAACTCTACTAGAGCGCAACCTATCGCATTTAGGGACAGGGTGACTTATTGAAATAGCAATTATCCTATCTCTCAAGTTTATCCGTGGTTCCAAGCACTGCAAATTTACAAATTTGCACTAAAATCGGATGACTGGTTTCCGAGCTAAGCGAATATCGTGGGGCGGAATTTTTATATACATATAGTTAAAAATAACAATAAAAAGTAGGTGCATGTTTTAGGTACTTAAGTAAATGTTACTCTGTCCTCCATAAGATTTGAAGCGATGATAGCTCAGTGGTAGCGTGTACGGACTCCGCGTCAAGAGACGTGATTTCGGATTCACCTACAATGAGCTTGAGTTTTCGGTAAAGGAAAACATCGTAAGAACACCATAGCATGGTGGTAGGGCTTTTTATAATGACCGCCTGGGTAGCTACCACTCTCAAGTTGAAAATCTGCCGCTAAATACCAATAGGTGCGTTTCGGCAGTTGGATTTGAGAGCCAGTCCCTACACAGGCTTAGCGTGTCTACCAACTTGGACTGTATCGTCACTTAAGGTCAGGTGAGATTATTTCCATAACGCTAAACCTTAACTATAAAAAAAAGATAATGAATACTAAGTGAGACACCAGCGAATTATTAAGCCATCTCTGACATAGAATGAATATTAGAAGGAACCAAGAACTTTTTCATGTTCCTTATTGTTTAGACAATGTAGCCTAAAATAATTCAATTTTTCGTTTAGATGCCGGCAATGCACCTGCGATTCTTCTGATGTTGTGGGTTTCCATGGGCGGCAGTGATCACTTACCATCAGCTAACACTCTTGCTCGTTTGCCCCCTATTCCATAAAAAAAAATGTGTAGAGACTACAACAAATATTTCAAGGAATTGTGTATTTTTAATAATAGTCTAAATTTGTAATATGTAAATGTGCAATACAAGGGTCGGTTAGAACAAAAACTACCGCTTTTCAGTTAACGCTTGTATTAATTTCACTCCTCATAAAAATTCTATACTATTAGGCTTTTCATGAAAGTTGGTTCTTTAGGAGTAAACTCTAATATAAATTCAATTAATTCAAAGATTGCAGAAATCTTATAGTATACGTGAACGAACCTGCGGCGAAGATCTAATTAGTTAATAAGTTTGAATCACCCATTGGAAAAACTAAATAGAGCATAGAGTATTATCTTAATAATATTAATAAATACTATGAAAATAACAATATAGATAATAGAAGATGCTATTGAGTCGTTTGTAATATGGTAATATGGTTGTAAGGTATTTTACACCTACTGTTAATACAAAGTAAAACAAGACTTCGTGGTTCGACCAAACAAAGTCGTCAAGATTTTCTCAATACCTACGTGTTGAACGTTAAAACAAAGATTGATTTAGCAAAACACCAATAGATATATTAGGTATGTATTGCGCGACAAAAACTTAGTTACTGCGCAGTTACCTTATCTAGCGATAGGATTTGTATATTTTTTTTTTGTAATGGCTTCGTGGATGTCCAGCAAGGACACGCGGATCCACGCTTTGTCGGTAAGTACCGCTTCTTTGTACCGGTTTTTATTGTTAATTGTTACTTGTTATAGCAAGTTGTATTTAGAGGTTTTTTCTAAGTTTATTCATTTATACCTAATTAGAGGTCAGGGTGTGTTATTTTATCTAAATTAAATTATAAAATTTATTTTCTAACACTCTGACTTTTATGTTTAACTCCATTAAGGGATGCATTATTGTTTACCGTATACGTGGTTATTATGAATAACTTCAACTTTATGTAGATCCATTGGTTTACGTTGTACATAGCCTGGTAAAATACTATTAAGTAGGAAAGTTCAATCAGAAACATACGAGATAACTTTTGTTGTAGTAAGTCTTATAATTGCTGCTTCTACAACCATATTGTAATTTAGTATCTGATTACCAAGTAATATTGACGTGTACAAGTCATGCTGCTTTTGTTTTGGAACTGTTGATCATAAGTATATTTTCGATGAGGCAAAACGTTAGCACTTTCATAATGTAATGACTAATAGATATAAAAATCGAGTTGAGATTTTCTCCAATTTCATATTAATATTTTATAGGAGCTATACTTGAATGCAAGAACGTAGCTAGGTACAAGTAAAGGAGCAACTAACTTTCCCACCCTACTCCCTAGTAGGATGTAACGGAGTGCTGGCTGGTTTATTTGTACGCAACATAAATATAGTCCTGCTGTATGAGTAATACTCTCATTGGGCAATTGTGTTGTGATTATTATAAGTAACAACATAAAGACATTACTAATAGAGTTTTTGTTAGTTTAGTGACGATATTACTGCAGCTTAAGTATTTAATAACGTAAATTTTCATTTCCCGCTTGCCTTGTTCTGAACCCTGGTTACATTCTGTTGTATTTGTGACGTGATATTACATTAGCCTATAACGTCACGGCGTGAGGTTGTAGTCAAATGCTAAATTGTACAGGATTTTAAAATTAAATAAAACTTTATAATAAAGTGCTCCAAATTTCACTGATAACCGCTATCAGGGACGTAACAGTTTGACTGTCTCGACGTATCGCTGTCTATTCGTGTCTTGTTTAATCTCGTAATATGTGTTTCGCGATCTAGGTTAAAATAGTCTTTGCATTAATTCCGAAAGTAGAATTTACTTTGTTAATATTATTTCACTTGAAAACCACAATGGTTCTCGTTTTTAGAATTAACACATAATCAATTCGAATTTATATCACATGTATTTAACTGGCTCTGTATGTAATATTGCTTATTCCTACCAGGCTAATATGCATTGACATTGACTATACACCCCTATACTAAACTATACTATACTAAAAGAGTTGCCTCAACTACACTCTGAAAAATGATATACTTGTTAAAGTTGAAGCTTAACCCGTGCACGTAAGCCGATAAACATTTTCATAATAATGTTTTGGTTTTGTTTACATCCAAAAATCTCATGAGCCTTTAATGGAAGATTAATTTAAGAGTTATCGTTTAGTACAAAAATATGAGTAAAATCAATATTAAATGCAAAGTTAAAGAGATTAAAACTGTCGTATATATTTTCAAACTATATAAGTTCAATAGCTGAACGGTCAATGACTTCGAAGTCCAGACACTTGTTCACCAGAGCCATTAGCTAAGTATTAATCTTCAAACATATAGGTACGATTAGACTGAACAAACATTTCCGGCGAGACGCCCCACGTCGAGACGGGTTGCACCCGCCACTTTTTCATAAATCTCCACTTTCTGAAAACAATGCAAATCTCTGCAGTTCGAATTCTTTTGTCAGCATTGAAAGTGCTCGGTTCAAAGGAATTTGATCTCTTCAAATAGTCTCGATGGGCGTTTAAATGGGGACTGAAAATACTTCAACTATAGATACTTAGTAGTTCACGTATAATTGCTGATATGTACTTCTTATTAATTTGTCTTTCTGTTTATATATTTGTACTTTGCTTATTCAACTTGACCTTCTCTAGGCACGGTAGTAAAAAATTAATAGCAATATTTTAAAAACGTCACCACGGTCGTTCGTTTTTGCCCGACATCTTTTCGCGTGACTGCCTACAAATGTGTGAATTCCGTACTTGCACATGAAAAAGGTGCCAGATATACTCTCAAATATTACTGCTATAGAATAATTATCCCCTCTTTTTATGTATCCCTTCATTTATAGTTTATTTTTATTTATTTAAATATTATAACCTAAAGTACTGTCACTTCTTACGAGCATACTTTATATGTCTCAGTTTTGTAACTTCGCAAATTATAATATAAACTCTTCTAGAAGCATGTACTGAATTTAAAATATTTTCTATACTAATTGAGATATAAATCGTACGGCAATACATAGCTCTATTATACAACACATTAACAAAGCCACTTTTTCAACACAACTTCAATGTGATTACGAGTTGCAAATAATAGTTGAAATGCGGTTTAGGGATGTATGAAGAAATTAACATAAATTCATTAATATGAGTAAATTTTACAATATATAATTATGAAAGTCAGAAATTTTCGAATTAAACATTACGTATACTCCAATCATATTTGATTCAATACTCAAAAACAAAACTAATAATATAAAAAAAAAATGTGGTTAGCCGTTTTTTTTTTAATTTGATTGTTATTAAGGCACTTAAGTTCGAAAGTATTTTTTATAATTATAGCAGATTGTTTTTAATTCTATAAATTACCAACATTTTAACACTCTAGCGTTAGTCTTTATCTGTTCGACGGTTGGCAGTATGAATGTAAACACTGAATGTTTTATGTAATTAAAAGCATGTATAACACGTTATATAGACAAAACTTAGTTTTCAGTACTCTTTTACTCCATATATTTTTGACTATCCCAAATGTTCACACTCGTTCGTATGTGTAATCTTTTAAACCGGATACAAAGCTTTTTCTTTACGTATTAATAAAATATATGTTATAAAAATTGATTCCATTAAGCAATCTATCTTCTGGATTAGGTAAAAAAGTAGTTATTCGTTAATTATGTTCCTCCATGGCAGAAAACATGGTAAGATAATTATTTTGTTCTGTTCCAACCCAGACCGCTCCTAATTATTGCATGTTTCGTGATATATCCTCATACAAGTCTCGCACGTCCGCGTCGAAAACGCTTGTTTTATTATGGGTCCCTGTTGTGTTGTTAGGTTGTTTACCATTAATAGTACGTCGAAATTATGGCTCGGTTGTCACGAGTATTGACATATTGTCTACCTACGTGAGTTCAAATCCCTGCAACGAGTGTAAACTTTCAGTAAAATATCATGGTAAAACCACAACAATATGACCGGGCATTATCTTAAACGTCTCTAATTGAAAATTTATCGCCAATGAACTAAAACCTGCACTTGAGATCTAGTTTCCTGACTAGGCTTAGTGCTTTACCATCTTGGGCGACTTCGAAGCTTAACATCAAGTTATATTGTGACTTAAAGCTGAACCTATAAAGCATAAAAAGAAACCTTTAAAATTTTGTTTCGTAAAAAGTAATACCAAAGGTTTTTTTTTACACATATCCATTTCCTTCAAAGCAAAGTATAATTAAGAAACAAAAGTGCCTACAGATTAATTGGTATTGCATCGACGTTCAATGCTTTCGGGCCTTGATTTTTATGTTCTTTTTTGTTCTTGGCAACTCTGTCCTCTTTAGAGACTATTACTGCTATTTTCAAGTGTTAAGATTTGGGCATTTTGGGCAGATGAAACTATCTTCTACAAGATGGTGACTCTCTTGTTGTTATTATTTGTTGAATGATTATTCATAATTCACTTCATTTATGCTTCTCAGCTACATTACATCATGTAATATATCACCTATATTACACAATTCAGGGCTAAATAACGAATTATGGGAATCAAAATAAAAATCACAACATGACAGACTAAGAGCCCGTCAAAGACTGCAGATCGAAAAGAGTCAGTGTGACAGATTTATCATCATGCTCATGGTATTACACTATCGGGTACAGATCTCTATCACTATGCTAGAATACTAGATATGATTGAAAATAAAAAAAAATATAATTTGATCTTCGACTGATGTGGCGATTTTAACCGTGCCTTCTCGTGGAAAGAGGTATTCGCCTAACAATAAATTTCCGGTGTAGTATTATTATTATTTACTCGGACTGCTAAAGCTGTCCTTGGCAATAAGAACTTGCGTGTCGTCGTGGTTTATTTTTAGTGGGTAAATGCTGGTACTTCTCACCTGATGAGGCTCATATTCCCCTCTTATAGCTCGCCCGGCATAATGCGAAAGAATGTACATTAATTTGTTATATTATTATTATTATTTTTTTTTATTAATAACAAGTAAGCGCTTGACCACAATCTCACCTGATGGTAAGTGACGACATGGTCTATGATGGAACGCGCTTACTCAGCAAGTACCTGTTCACTCTCTGTTTGAAGACTCCCAGATTGTACGATATAGGAAAGACAGACGCCGGTAGTGAATTCCACTCCCTAGCAGTACGCATTATAAAAGAAGCTGCAAAACGCTTCGTGCGGATCGGGGGAATGTCAACTATATACGGGTGAAAACTCTCGCGGCGTCTGGTCATCCTCAGATAGAATGGAGTTGGTGGAATCAAATCGTGCAGTTCCTGAGCACACTCTCCAAAGTGTATTCTGTAAAACACTGAGAGGCAAGCCACCTTACGGCGATGGTCAAGAGACAGCATATTGGCCTTCTTCAGTGCTTGTTCACCAATCAATCGACGGGCGCGAAGCTCGATTGAATCCAATGCAGCCAGCTGGTATTTAGCTTATCCATCCCAGAGGTGGCTACAGTATTCCACACATGACCGAACTTGCGTCCGATACAGGCTGAGAAGCTGATCAGGTGTGAAATACCGTCTGACCATAGAAAGGATCCCTAGCTTTTTTGCAGCTGTTTTTGCTTTGGTCTTAATCGAACTCCCAAAGTTGAGGTTTGCTGTTAGTTGCATTTCCAACAGCCCGAGGTTATCAGCGACTTGAAGGGAAACGACTTGGAAAGTAGGAGTCAAGTTGAACGGACTCTGCTTCGCGGAGAAGAGACACACCTGTGTTTTATCGGCATTGAACTTTACCAGGTTCTTGTTGCCCCAGTCGGCTACGAACCTCAATTTCGAGTTCCGACGCTCGACCATAGCCTCTCTCTCATTACGGATCACTTGAAAACAAGCGCGCGGACCTGATAAGTATATCTCAGTGACAGTGCTGTCATCTGCGTAACCAAGAATGCTCGGCTGTAGCAGATCGTTGATGTGCAGCAAGAACAGTGTCGCTGAGAGTACAGATCCCTGAGGAACTCCGGCATTAATAGCGCATCAGACGAGTAGCCATCAACAACTACTCGTATGACCCGCTCACTCAGGAAGTCGTTGATCCAGATCCGCAGATTTTCTGAGATTCAGTAATATTGGAGCTTGCTTAAAAGGCTGGCGTGCCAGACCCTATCAAACGCTTTAGATACATCGAGAGAAACAGCTAGAGCTTCTCCGTGTTTCTCGATAGCCTCACCCCAATAATGGATGGCATATACCAAGAGATTTCCAGTTGATCTTTGTTGACGGAAGCCATACTGTCTATCACTGAGGATATCGTTCTGTTCGAGGTATGCCCATAGTTGTTTGTTAATTATTCTCTCCATTACTTTGCAAAATATGGAAGTTAATGCAATTGGGTGATAGTTGGACGGGTCAGCACGATTTCCCTTCTTCGGAACTGGCTGTACGTTCGCAAGCTTCCAAGATGTTGGAACTATGCAGGATTCAAGGGAGAGGCGAAACAGACGTGTCAAAACAGGAGACAATTCCGGTGCACAGTGTTTGAGCACCCTGGATGGAATACCATTAGGGCCACTAGCTTTATTCACATCTAGATTACCTAATTTGTTGTGAACATCCTTAGTGCTTATTACAATTTTTAGCATTAATGTATCACACGAAGGTATTGAAAGTGGACTTTTATTGTCAGTTTCTAGACGTGAATTTTGTGCAAACAGATCCGCGAATACATTTGCCTTTTCTGCTGCTGTATATGCTAGTGACACATCATGTTTCAGAATGGGTGGAAGCGAGGACCTCAGAAAGTTCGCCTCGATTGACTTAGTAAGAGACCAGAAGGCTTTGCTACCAGAAGGGTAGTTCGCCAATTTGGCTCCAACGTGACTAATATGTGGGAAACGAGCCTTTCTGAGAACTTTCTTATAGGACTTGGCGGCTTTTGTTGTATGCTTTCTTCTTAATAAGCTGATCCGAGGACTTACAGCAACGAGCTTCTGCCCATGCTTGAAAGGACAGATCTTTGACCCTTTCATATTCGGCACACTCGTCGTTAAACTATGGACGAGCTCTGCTTCCGAGTGGTACATCGGAATAAGGTATAAAATACTCCATGGCCTGATGCACCACGTCGGAAATTGCATCAACACAATTCGACGGATCAGCTGTTGAGAAGCATACGTCTCGCCAAGGGTAAGATGCTAGGAAGTGTTGCGTCTCATCCCAGTCTGCCGACTTGTATCGCCATATTCTTCTAGTACCTTGTATGCTTGTATCCGGCGGGGAATATGATGATACTGACTTTTCCAGACAATGGTCAGAACTGCCCAAAGGGCTGAGACCATTATGGAATAACGTTCTGGATCCGTAGTCAACAAAAGGTCTAAACAGTTAGCGGTATGGTCATCCACGCCGGGTACCCGCGTCGCCTGGTTCACTAGCTGTGTAAGGTCTAAAGTGAGAGTAAATATAAGTGTTTCTCTGCCAGAATGATCAGTTTTTTGGTATGGGTAGAGCCATTCTTAATGATAGCATTAAAGTCTCCCACAAACACCAGTTGTGCGAAGGGATACCTTTGCTGGGCCATATCAGCTGCCTCGCTTAGGTGTTCAAACAGATTGGTAGTCTCCTGGTCTCCACTGTGCGAGCAGTGACTCCTATGTAAATAGTCTCTTCTGCACCGTAGTCCACCAATATCCATAAGGTTGAAAAGTGGTAGTGAACATTATAGTGTGAAAAAAGAAAAAAATATATGTTTCAGTCTAATATTTATTTTCTTTTAATACTCGTTTAAACTAGGAAATCCTGTGTAATTAATGAGAACAGTAAACTCGCTTATATTAATTTATACGAACCATGTAGTTGACGGAATAAATTTTCCACATCTCAAGGCCCCACGGCTCAAACAATGTCATATCTAATTCCGTCAGTTGTCCGTACGTGAAGTCGCGTTTTTTGCATGCACTGAACATCATCATTACGATAATTTATTCACATTAAACGTACATTACAATTTGACTCTTTTGACATTTAGTTTACAGTTAAACTTAAAATTAAAGAAACTTTAGATGGATTTTCACTTTGGTAACATATGATCCTTGATAAGGCTCCAACTGAAATGCACTTAAGTATCTTCTTTTCGCGTTTACGCGGGTTGATTACGAGATAGTATGTGGGACTCCCCTGATATACCTATTAAAATCCCCACGGTATTTCTACCTGCCAAAGACCAGAAATCCAAGCTAGCTTACAATTCCTTTCAAGAACAGACCTTGTTCTGCTTTCTCTAATAGGTTTAAACTTAACCACAATCCAAAAAAATTATACAATAAATGTGCTGGTATTTGAATGTGCTTTTTCCTTGCTTTTTCATGGTATTAACGCATTTTGTAATGCCCCTCTGAAAATCTATCCCCAAATAGATATGTCTTTATTCTAGCTGTTACACTTGAGTCCTCCTATTATCTTAGCCATAGTCATCATTATGGGCCTCTTTGTCATTTAACATCAGATAAGTTCGCGAACAAACGCAATAGCTAGAAAATATAAAAGAAATCCTCAAATGCTACAGTTTAATAGCATCTTGTGTAACGAGTAGCAGAAATGAGCGAATAACATAATTCGTTCAAAACTTTTTTGATGTAAAAGTAACGCGTTACGTTAGTGATGCGAGTTTACACAATCGATGGGTATCAAACGAATGTTGGCTAATGTTTAACGCAGCCGCTGTAATATGCAATAACAAATTATACGCGCTGTTTCCAATCTAGAACGGGATTTTATATGTCGTTCGGTTTTATGGTTTGTAAGGCCCTGACATGTTATTATTGTTATGTCAATATAAATTAACCTTTCCCTGACACACTTTTTCTGGTTCCTGTGTTAAGGGAAAAGAGTTTGTAAAAGTATCAATTAATAGCTTAAAGTAAAAAATAGATATATTATTATTTTTCTAACGAACTGTACCTGCCGTTCCCATTGGTTTCAATTTCATAAAATATTTATTCTCACAAACCTTTTAACATACTAAGAATCTTTGTTTATGCATTTTGCACATATTAATATCCTCGTATTTTTTCGGTGTATAACCAGTGTTACCAGAGTACAACCTTTAGAGGTTCCGTAGTTGTACATGCTAAAAACCTATTTGCTTTTTCCATATGTAGAGATTAAAACAATTAAATGTCCAACTAGATTTTGTAAATGACCGCTCCGATACATTTTTAATACTAGAAATATAAAGGTAAACTAGTCATACAATATTACACACAAAACAAGACTAATTAAATTTGCATTTATGACACTTGACATTGGTAAAGTTGCCTACATAGGCAGATGTCATAATAAAATATGAATATAATAATATTTCTAAGTATATTACTTAATTACTCCTCAAGAATCGCAAAGTATAGTAATAATCTTATATAAAATAAGTTTACTATCCAAGATTTTATTATACTCTTAAGGTGGATCTTTATGCGAATAAAGTGTGATAGGAATGATCAAATGATAGGAGTTAGTCCATATCTGCAAATACACTAAACTATATTATTATTTGTATGATTATATATTTTTTTTTAATTTATAAATATCATATTTTTAACTGTTTAGATTTTTTAAACGAAAACTGTAAACCCAATCATGTTTCTCAACGATGCTACTTGATATCAGAACTTGTTTCCTAAACCAGCGCCAGTGCCTTGGGAAGTAATAAATCTTTATAACTTGTATTCCCTCCTCAGACCTTAATTCCTATAATTAATTATTGTTATACTCGGCCATTTTAATTCATAGATATGCTATACAAAACATCTAAATAACGTTTTACATGTAAAGGAATAAAATTAATGATTGTATCTTTGATATTGAGAAGACATAAATTAAAATTAACTTGAAGTCTCTTACATATTATTGTATAATGCTATAGGTACTCCATAATTGTATTGAACTCCTTCCTGTATTATATGTTGTTATATTATGGATTCTCTCTAGTTAGTCTCAATTAGCCACACTACTTTCTCTTCCATCCCGCAGCCGATAAAATAGAACCTTGACTACAATGACTTCCAAATTGTGTTCCTCAATCAATTAAATCGCTAACACGTGACGGCTACTGTGTATTACGAGGAAGTGTTATAATAAATTAATAAATAGATTTTTGAATAAGGAGTAGTAAATTAATTTTAATAATTATTGAATTATTTATAATTTTCACTACATTCTTGAGTTCATTTTATAGTACGTTATTTTTTATAATACTAGCTGATCCTGCGACTTTGTTTGTAACTAAAAGTTATTTAATCATTTTTGGTCGATGTTACTTTTTTCAATACAGCTTTGCTCGTCTTTATCCTAGCGTGAAATTACATAGTCTAAAGCCGAATTTTTTGAAATCTTACTGGTAGTTCCTAAGATAAGCGCATTCAAACAAAGATTCAGTTTCGCTTTATAATCTTTATATATGAAAATTTCGTACGTAAAATTTACGTTGTTTGTCGGCAATGATAGCGAACCGCTTTTAATCAAACTTTGCACACTGAGCAGTTTGATCCAACTTGAGAAATAGAATACTTTTTATTTCGATAAGTGATCATAACGCGATAGCTGTCAATGTGGATGACTTCTCGAAAAGAACGAACAAAGTCTACCGGGTTAGCTAGTATTCATATAGATTATATTTATTTTTATTCATTTATATACGTAGATGATTTTATGTATTTGTGTGAACCGAACTACATATAGTTATCTCGTCTTTCCTATGAACTGCATTTATTACCTTGTTATTGGGCAGTCTCGTTCTGTCCCGACATCAGTCATCATACATTCAAACTGAACAGTAACTATTGATATTAAGTATTTTGCATTAATATAAATTCATTTTATATCAATATATTTAATGCACTAAGGTAAGAACCATTAAAGCTAACAGCTAAGTTCGATAAAACAAACATAGTAAAACTGATTGAAATTCAGATCAAACAAAATCAATGAACATAACAACGGTATAAGCCAGCCTTTAAAATCCACGTTACACACGTTGAACTTTTATCAAATTAATTTTTGACCTACCATAATAATGTATTGTCATTTCGAAAGTCGAATTTAAAACAAAATACTAATTATGTGTTAGTGAACACTTTAACGTGACCTTGTGTGCAGTCACGAGTCTGCAGAAATACAGTAACACAATGTTGGGCAAGACCCCTTCTAAAACTGTTCCTTCAGATACCATGCCCCCATTAAGTTAATGATAGTGCGAAATAAACTAATAAATAATCTAATGTTCAATCTGAATAATAAATCTAAACGTTATTTGTTTATTCAACGATACATATAACGGAAGCGATTTATACATCTAAATATTTAAACTATATTTGGACCAAATGTGTTTATTAAATCTTTTTTGGAAATTATAATTGGGATGTATTTGGTATCGCTTTAGAGGCTAAAATATATTTTTAAATACGAAATTGGTAACGGTAAGAACTAATATTATGGATCAATATATAGGAGACTTTTTGTCTAAAGCGATACTCCAGGATAGGTAAAATAGTTAATTTAGTAGCAAATGACGATTATGATACAATAGACAGATATAGGACTAGGTATATGTAGGTACTAGCTGACCCAGTGAACTTCGTACCACCTATAAACGTTTTTTTTTAGTTTCGCCGAGACTCAAAAACGGTTTGACCGATTTGTATTTTTTTTTTACATTTGATTAGCTGTAATCAATCCAAATCAACCTACAAACTTCAATTCGTTAAGATCAATAGAATTGGCTATATCTAATATCGTTTCCGTTGTTCGTTTCTTTTGGTTATTAAATGCAACTTGTTTGTAACTCCTAATGAATTAAATGTCTTTTAATTATATGAAATTTAAATATAGGTGGATTCGAACCCACAGACCTTGACGAGGCTTCCGTACACACTACCAACTGAGCTATCATCACTTCATTACTTTTCATATTATGAAATTTAAAGAAGATTTTGTTCTTTTCCTATATATACAAACCTTGTCCTGACAATAACGAACACAATCAAAAAGAATTTTCCAATTTGGTGCAGTCATTCGGAAGTTATGCGCGTACATACATTTCAGCGATTCATTTTCATATTTATAGATTAGATATATTTTATGAAGAAAATTTGTATGCTATTAATAAATGCAATAATAATTGCTTTTCTAACTAGCCAGTAATAGTAAAATACTGTTTGCTTTATACAAGTATGTATCTAGTTAAGCGAACTTAGCTCGGTATTTTTTTATAATTGTTTTTATCCTAAAACATATTTAAATACGAATCAAATATTGGTTATATATCCACATTTTAGGAGTGTGAATACATATAAAATGATTATTTGAATAAAAAACACGGATGTTATCATACATTTTATTGGAAATATATTGCGTTATTACGAAAATTGCAACTACATAATTGAACCCATTAAGCAAAAATTAGTCTAAATACAAAATTGCACCCAAATCTTTAAAGCCATTTCCGACATATGAGAAATTGCTTATTTAATATATAAACTTAAGTAAAATTGCAGCTTATTAACCAAGACATCGTTACTACTTTAAAGAAGAAACAATATTCTCTCCTATGTGCTTAATCTATAAGAGCTAAATTCTATAAAAGCTTACTGTGTTCCCACCCAATTCAATTGAAATAGTCATTTTCGAGTCTCGCAAAAGTCAAATATTTGTGTGATTCACAAATAATCGTTTTGAATTAAGTTGTCACTTTATGCCCGCTATTTCTTCATTTATAAAGTCCTTCCAGTCCTTGACAGTGGAATTGCCTGCATAGGCAAATGACATATTAATAAAAGAAAATAGCTATAAGTGTTAAAAGCTTTAGTTGTCATAATGCAATTGAAATATATCCAAAATATTGCAGTCAGAAATTACCGTTACGACTCTATGATTTCTTCATCGGTATAAGGAAATCTTTGATCCAAGTTTTAATACCCTTGCAACTTGTACAAGGTTTTGTTGCTTAATATTCGACTAAATAATTTGAAATTGTATCATGGTTTATCTAGTGTTCTATTTTTATACCATTTAAATTATATAATTAAAATATATAAATAATTTTAGTTAGAAATAAATTAATATTTTAAATAGCCTTAATAAATAAAGACAAGGACATTTGTACAATATATAAACGCAGAAAATAAACGTGTTAATTGTCCCACATTATTCTATGCAACAAGTTTTCAATAAATCGAAAAATCAATGGATACCCATACAACAAAATAATTCCATGACAAGGAGCTTAATAAAAAACATATGACTTAGTTGTTTCAGACGTAGTTAAACTTCAAATATCAAATATTGATACAAGACGTGAATACACATATAAAATTATTGTTTTAATAGTTACCTATTTGCCAATATATATTTCTGAATATGGTAAATGATGTTTAATAAACCTTTTAAATTATAATAAAGCAGAATTTACCTAGTAAGCCCTTGAAATTAAGTATGTAGAAACAATTCCGGTTGATTGCGCATTTACACTTCGCGGATCGCTGTACGCATGTTTATTCTGTGTTTATACCGTTGATTGCGCGCGCGTTCAACTGAGAAGGAAACACTGAAGTAATTAACTTACAACTAAACCTTCAATGCTTTGATTTGATTTTGCAAGTGATAGCTAAATTACAGGGAAAATAGCCGTACTTAACGTTGTATTCATTATAATTTAAATTAAAGTAGCAGTATTTGTAAGATCTTTAGATACTTTTTCAGTGTCATCATTAGTTAATTTCATCACACGATACACGATACACACGATTTTATCACATACATGTATTGATTATAATGCATTATTGACCTTGTGTTTGCTTTTTCACGAACTTTTAATTTTAGATATAGTTAAGGTTGATTTGTTAATCGAATCTAAGTCAAAGTTAAATTAAGATTCATATATGAGTTTATGAGTAGACCATGAAAGTTACGCCACTTTGAAGAACGACTATGTACGATTAGATATTTTTTGCAACAGTATATTGCATGAAATAAAGTAAAAAGCTGGTTAATTTCCATTTTTTTTTTGTTACAGGTGTCCAAAATGCCATCACTTTTAGAAGCTTTAGAGCGCAAATACGGTGCAAAGAGTGAAGTGAATCCTTCAATCGACGATTTACCAGTTGCAATATTCGTGCCTAAACGTTCACCTAGACTGAGCGTACCTACACTTCTGGTATTAAACGATTGCGATATAGACTGCGCAGGAGACGCTTGCGCATTAGCGGATAAATGTGCTGATGTTGTTGAACTGGATCTTGCAAATAATAAACTCACAGAATGGGAAGAAGTAAGTAATATTATTTACTCTTTGTAAGATACTTTTTCAGTAGGATTGTGCCTACTGTTTCTAGTAATAGTTTAAAGAAAGATAAAACATATCAAAAGTAAATTTTCTACATTGGTTTACGTAAGTTTGAAGTTAAATAAACCTATTCCGAACCAAATTCTTACAAGTAAAAAAACCTCCACGCACACCATTTTACTGTATATATCTAGTATACGGCAATAGGTTTATTATGAAAGGTTATATAATTAAGAATGGGGCAACTAAACATAACGTTCTCATGTTTATGGCATAAATTATAGCTTATCAGTGTATTTTCCGTCTTGTTACGTAAACATTATGAAGATAGGTTTAAGATTCCGAGCATTATCGTTTGCAGGTCTTTGCAATCTTGGAGCAAATGCCACGAGTACGATTTCTGAACTTAAGTTTTAACCGTCTGACAGCACAAATACAAGCAGCGCAGGCACTTCAACCACGATGGGACAGTCTTAGTCATTTGATTCTGAACTCAACCTACGTCGGATGGCCCAGCGTTCATGCCGTAGTCAAAGCTCTACCAGCTCTCGAAGAGTTGCATTTGAGCCTCAACGAGTATTCATACGTGGACCTGAGTGGGCAGGAAGTTAATCAAGAAGATCGATGTGAGGCATGTTCTCGTCTTAATACTATCGATACGCCTGAACCAGTGCACGAACAGCTAAAAAAATTGCATTTTTCTGGTAATCCTATAAGCAGTTGGCGAGAAATATCCAAACTAGGTTATGCCTTTCCCAATTTGGAAAGCCTTTTGATTAATGACTGTCCAATAACATCGTTAGCGCCCGATCCGTGCGAAAAATGTGGAGATGGAAATGGGAACAACAAAAGTCATGATGCGTTTCCGTAAGTTCTATTTTATAATAAACCAAACCTAACCATAACTAATGTTATAAATGCGAATTTAAGATTGTTTCTTTTTTACTCTACAACGCATTACTACTCAACCGATGGTAGTAAAATATTACGTACATATTTTCAAAGGTACAGAAAAGGACACAGAGTACTTTTCGTCTAGTAAAAAGGAATGGTCCCGAAGGATACAAAGATAACTTAGTTTCACGCAAATGAATTCGTGGTCACAGCTAATCATTAATATTCTAAGACTCCATGATACTAATCTAGTGAACCTTTTAATCTGCTCGATCAAATAATTATGTAATGTACCAAATAAAATATACTTATTGTTTTTTTAGATATCTTCGTTTCCTGAACCTCAATAACACTTGTCTAGACACTTGGGACGAAGTAGATCGACTGGCACGATTTCCAGCTCTAAAGAGTTTGCGAGTTCAAGTAAGTTTTAAAAATTGTAAATTTGTTTTTAACACCACCATTTAAATACCTCTTTTTCTTATTAACGTTGTCATTCTTTCAACGGACTTTCTTTAGCAATAACTTTAACACTTCTGCTACTACCAGTTTAATACCCAGAACTTCGTTTACTTGTTAAGCTGTTGCCACTAAGATCTCTGATATTATAATTTCTTTTATATTTTAAAGTAAAAGATACTATTAATATATTTTGTTAGCGTACCACTTCGAAATAGGCGTCATAGTTCTATTGAAATTTGCAATTAATATTACATAAGCGTCTTCATATCTATCTATAAACACTTAGAATTCACAGCAGTCATTAGATGTATTAACCTTAGCTCGCTCTAAGCATTCGCGAATACTGGCCTCATTTTACTTTGCACATGGCCGGAACTCGTGCTATTTATGTTCTAATTGCAAAGCAAATTAAAGTAGCACCTCAAGCTAATGTGCATCTCATTCATGCACCTGCATTATACATAGTTTTTCAGTACTTTCCTTATCTGTGGCAATGTTTTGAGTAGATACCTAGGCTCGTTCCAGTTAACATTCACAATGCTCACAACATACATTAAGCCGTTTCACATGTTGAATACAACCGTTGTAGTCGCGACTAAAACGTCAATATTTCCACTCACACCAAGCTCACAATGACTCGTCTGCAAGGGTCCTCTGACAATTCACTTAATTATTGTAACGCTCGCAAACGACTGGAATGGGAAAAACTCCGGTCCTTAGCATGAGCATTGTAAACTCTAAGTAGAACATACATAATGTAACATGCAGTAGCATAACCTATGCCTACCGGATTTTGCAGATAGATACGTAATATTTAGGAATATATTGACATTTGTTTTGAAGACCCCGCTACATCGTACCCTAAGATTAACATGGTTTCGAATTTATATAAGGACCTTGTTTTTGACAAATTAAAACATCTTAACGTACCTATGCATAGCATAATGGTAGAGCATGGTAACTTGCCACCATCCCTGCATTGAAAATTGATTGGTGTGTTCCGGTAGCTGTTACGGTTAAGGTGACCACTATCTGGGCCCACAGCGTTAACTTAACATCAGGTAAATTTTTTGTGAACGCTGTAAGAGTACAACATAACAAATCACCCCAAATTCAATAATAGGATTGCACATAATACAATAGATTGTTTGCAGTTATTTCGTATATCGTTATGTGATATACAATAACGTTAGTAATGTCAATACTACATTGCATTGTAAGTACTCTAGTAGTATCCATAAATTTCTCACAGGAAATTTGCTTTAACTGCAATACGCAGCTCTGACACTCCTGACTTTGAAATAGCTCGAGGACCGTGATGCTATTTATTCGTGCCGACCTGTTTTAATTTACACGCATATCCCTCGGGAACTGGGTGTAATGCAGGTGAAGGTCTTCCCGATATAGTGCGGCCGGCGGTCTTGACGCCCAGCCGTTGTGCAACGACGTTAGCTAACACCGCGAACGCGTCAGGAACGCACGATTTCGTCACGTCCCCGCATTTCAGATCTCTCAAAGCCTAAATACGGTTTTCGACCTTGAGCTTTTCATTTTTGGTTATTGTTGTATCTATTATTTTTACATAAATTCGAAGTAATATTAATTCGAAAGAAATTTTGTTCGTTTGTTGCGTTTTAAAGATTAAGCGGCCATTCAGATATTACGTAAGCACCAAAGGTATTGGAGGTGTTGACGTGGGGAACAATATTTATTTATTTACTTTTTTTTATTGTAGACTATGATATGGTAACCCTACTTGCCATTGCTCAATAGTGAATAGCATGTTCATGGGTTCACTACTTTAATAACAGTTATTGTGAAGTTTTTCTATTAGATTACTATTTTTTTTTTTACAAAGGGCAGCCGTTGACTGACAGATTAGCCGTTGTTTGCGAAATGGTTCCTATTATTCTCTGCAACCCTTGTGATAATAAAATCCGTTCTTTGTGGCTGGTTCGACTTTATGAAAAGAGTATATATTATAAATTTCAAGCCAATCAGGCGTATGGCGGTGAAGACCTGGTGATGATTTAGTGGAAGTCTCCTATATGCGTATATAGTCCGAATCATGTATATGTTCATTTCTATTCTATTCTGCCCATTATTGATGCTCTTGGGACCCTTCAAGAAATTGGGAAACAGCAATAGTATTGCTAATGGTAATCTAAGTACGCTATTGAGAGAACGAGTCTGTGCTTTAGATACTCCATAAACTTGTTAAACCAGCGCAGTGTTGGGCTTAGAATAAAAAAAAATATACTATGATAATTTTTTGTAGCAGACCGCATATATCTCTGCCCGCCCCAAAAAAACCTGTGAACACCTTTATTATACGTAGTAATTATGTTTATCCTATATGCACCAATGTAATGCACATTGTTATTTCCTACGATTTGTTATTGCAGTATCTGGTTAAGCAAATTTGAATCTTATGACTACGGGTTTAAAAACAATTATAGGTTAAAATTTAGCTTTTAAATTTGCGTGAAAGCGTGCGACGTCTACTGGCTATTGTAGTTTATTTTACACACTGACTAAATACTTGATTATTATGTACAACAATTTTAAAGCTGATGTTATATATATTATACTTATGTAGTGTTTACAAACGGTTGCGCTGTATGCACCAGCTGGTATGTTATAAGATGAAATTTTATTATTATATAATGGAAACTTTATCTTTGTGTCTGGGTCTGGTAACACAATTTATTTGTTAACTTTCGAATAAATATCGTAGTAACTTAAACTTATCGTTTTGTATTACCACGCCAAAGTGACGGTATTGTATACAATAGTAAACAGTACATTCCAAGAATAGTTAGAATTGCTCAGTACAACCTGCCTCGCCTACTATGGCTCAGTACAATCGATAGTTTCATGTTATTATTTGCACCTATACTAGGCGCTTACACTCGTTTTTAGGCTTATTTAAGATCTTTTAAGATGATTCTGCGTGTTCATTTACGTAATATCTCGCTTGCTTGCCTGTTAGGATTGTAAAGTACGATCTTTTCGTGCCTGTACGGCTAAGTAGAATCCATTTAATTAGTTCCTACACTAGTTGAGCTCGTTCCGCGTTCGATTTTCATTTCCGTCCCGACAACAGCTCAAGCTGAGGTTCTACTACTTAGTGACACCCTTGCGCAAGTTGTCCCTGGAGCTGAGTAGGCACTCTCTGCACTTGCTTCCCACAAGCTGTAAAAGATCTTCCAAAAGAAAACCATTGCAAGAACAACGGCTGCTAGTATGAGATTAACAATGCATTGGAAATAGGTGATGACATTTTTTGTTAACATGTTGAGAAAAATATATTCATGTTCATACTTTCGCAATGTTCCTGG
The DNA here is from genome assembly GCA_039707435.1 of Actias luna. Lineage (NCBI taxonomy): Eukaryota > Metazoa > Arthropoda > Insecta > Lepidoptera > Saturniidae > Actias > Actias luna. Next base: position 4,690,989 of record JAZHAC010000002.1, on the reverse strand, counting down.
CGGGCTACGAAGGGCGTGTTGAATCCAGCGGGGTCAAGCACCGTGAAATATACATTAAAAAACACCATCACGACCCGCAATTCTCTTTTATTATTTGAAGCCGGGGACTTTGGACATCTGCAGACCTTGCGGCTTTAGTCTATCTAATAGGTCTGTAACTGTTGTACCGGCCTGCAAGCTTCTCGGTAGATCGATTTATATTGGCTAACCTTATCACAAACTTAAGGAAAGTCAGTATCAAACTGGTGTGTATGCGTTGCTACCCAGCTGGGCATTGATTTACCATCTTTTTTTTTTGTAGCTGTGACAAAATATGCGTCTATCGACTTCCTCTGGCAATACGTAATCGCACTTGTGAGTAAACCAGGGCGAAAAAGGTGTCTGGAGAGACTCATTTGTGAAAAACTTTGTCAAATTCCCACTAAAACAGATACCACGGCGAGACTCAAACGGCAAACCCCAGTATTGCCAGAGGTCATGAACAGCTTTCACATTTCTTCTAGTTTGGACTCAGATCTGCTATCCTACCATTATGCTTAAATAATAAAACACACAAGTACCGTCTAGTACTGTTTCTTTTCGATACCTACGTTTCGTTTCATCAGACGGCATAATGAAATAAACAAATCATTCTTGCTGACACACTTATTTTATTACTAAAATATTTTATTCCAATGTCCAATTAAATATACAATTTACTATTTGTTGTTAGTTACGAAATATGTATTATTCAAATTTAAAGTCACTCTCAAGTTGCGTTACTCTGCTGACCCTGACCTTGAGTTTGATTTCAAAACTACACCATAGCGAAATTGGTTAATTTTCTGAAAGATACTAAGGTCGTTGGTTAATAACCAAAAAAATTTGATTGTTTATCTTTGTGACGGTAAATGTTAAATCTTTATGCAAATATGTTATAAAACAAATATTAAAAATTGCAAGGGTATCGTCCAGTCGATGATTCATTCCGAAAACGAATGCAGTTGGGTCATTCACTTTAACTGAATTACTGGTTGACCTCGCATGTTGACACTGTGCTTTGCACTGTCGATATATGTTCGCGATTATCATCCCATTGTTACATTCATATAATTAATTACCATGAATTGTTTGCATTCTTTAGTCTTACGTTCTGTCTTTATAGTCAATCGAACACTAGGTATACTTGAATATATCGTGCCTTTTTAGGTAAAATATCGTAAGTGGCAACCGCACTTTTTACTGAAGAGAGTTATTTCATTCCTTATTAAAAAGTATTTATGATGTCTTTATAGAAAAACATGGCTTGTTGTTTATAATTATTAACCACTGATCTAACAAAATAGTGGATATTAACATACTGCTTAATTTACAAAGATAATTTAGGAGGTTACAATAAAAACCATTTTTAAGATTGTTGGATAACATATGTTTTTTCTGATAAGGCTCGATATATTGTATATATTTTGTGTCGAAAAAGGTCTATATACGGATTGTTTATATCTTATAGGATATCGTTTTGAATTGTACTGTGTATAATACCCATAGATACAAAAGGTAAACATGAAGGTTGAACAAAGCGTTAATCTTTTTACAACTCCCGCACAGTTACTACTTCATAAAATACTAAGTCTTATTGTAATGTGCAGTTTCTTGTAATCGCGAAACGTTTCGCAGTCACACTCAAGTAGAGTGAACAAACGAGAATTAAAAACTAGAGTAATAATATTTTGAAACATATCTTTTTACATGGAAATGAGGTAATATTGCTATACATCTATTTTCGTTCTGTTTAAACCAAAATATAAATACGCTTGACTATTAATAGTATAGTAAAACTGATTAGAATGTCAAATTATTTATATTTTTTATAATGATATCCTGGAGTTGTATTGTCGATTACGGTAACACGCTAAGTCTAGAAACGGAAGTGGCTATAAAAAGCATTTACCGGAGCAAATAAGTGTTTGGGATAATAGATTTTCGAAATTAAACTTTCAAGGATACATCACGTTGTAGGCACATTTTGTGACATGACAGAGAAAGTAAATACAAGTTATTCTTTTGAGATACTTTCTTTCTGATTTTCACTTTAAATCTCATTGATTTTCCTACATTTTTATGAGTTTCCTTTTTATTAATGACGCAATGAGAGCTACGCGGTAGCGTGTACTGCCACCGCGTCAATAGACGTGAGTTCGAACCCATAATCAATGAGCATGAGCATTCGGTGTCGGATAACATCGTGATGAAATCATAACATGGGGTAGGGATTTTTCTAATGCCCGTCTGGATAGCTTCCACCCTCATGTTGAAAATATGCTCCCGAAAAGAGCCAGTTCCTTTACTTCGTATTCAACATCTTGGGACACATCGTCACTTAACACTAGATGAAATTGTAGCCATATCACTAAATTCATCAAACTGTAAAAAACACGTATAAGGTCACAGCACATTTTTTAAATGTATCCTCATGTTGCTTTCGTACTATTTTACTATTTACGCTTGAGATTAATCTTTAAAACTTTATGGATATTGGAAGAACTAGACTAGATATGCATTGAGCATTTCGAATGAACTCATTTGAAAAGTAATTTAACGTTTCGATTAAGCAAAACGTCTACCCTGCAAGTGAGGGGAATACTGTATTTCAAAACGTAGCGGCCATGAGTACTTATTTATAATCAGAGTTTACTATAAACGATTTAATCATTTAACTGATTGCAACGTTGTATCCATTTTGTGAGATTTAACAAATATGGTATAAATATACTAACTGACAAGGCCACGCGTTGCCGTGGATGTAAAAAAAAATTCAATATAAATATCGGGTTCATTGACCGAAATATAATATAGTCTACATTGTAAGTTGAAAAAAAGTACATATCTGTGCGAAATGTCATTAAAATCAATCCAGTAGTTTCAGAAATTAGCACGGACAAACATCATGACACGAGATTTTTATATATGTACTAGATGATCCGGTAGGCCTTATTCTGCCTTTTCAAGTAGTCATTCACTTTGACTACAGCGATAACATCTATCGCGTTATGATCACTTAGCGAGATAAAAAGTATTATATCTCTCAAGTTGGATTAAACTGCACACAGTGTGCAAAATTTGATTAAAATCGGTTCAGTAGTTTACGGAGTTCATCGCGGACAAGAAACGTGACACGAAATCTTTATATAAGCTAGCGTTCTAAAAATGCTTCATAAACTCGCATACAATTAAAGCGATAATAGCTCAGTGGTAGTGTGTATGACTTCGCGTCAAGGGAGTGTGTTCGAAATCACCTACAATTAGCTCGAGCTTTCGGTAAAGGAAACCATCGTCAGGAAACCATAGCATGGTGTTAGGGCTTTTTCTCAATCCCGCCTGGCTAGCAATCACTGTCAAGTTGAAAATCTGCCGCCTAATACCAATAGGTGTGTTCCGGCAGCTGCACTTGATAGCCAGTTCCTCCATAGGCTGAGCGTGTCTACCAACTTGGGCAGTATCGTCACTTAAGATCAGGTGAGATTATGGCCATAACGCTAAACCTTAATTATATAAAAAAAAAACAATTTTCAATATAACCCTGTAAATAAAAACAAGGTTTAATTAATTATAAAAAAAAATATGAGACCTTGATCATAAAGATAACTTTAATACTTAAAAGCGGATAAAGTGGAAGATTGTCGGACAATATAACGAGCCAAGTTGCAAGTGATTCATTTATTTTATATGCGTTTATTCATCAACGTATGATCGGACTCTTTCGATGAGCATCACTAAAACCCACACATTATTAATTTTTAAAATCAACTTTCTACACCAACGAAATATATGTTCCGTTATATGACAAAACCCACCCAGAAACTGTAAAAAGTATGTTCTATTAATACTTTTTTTTAGGAATAATTGCATGCTTAAAACATCGACGAAGCAACATTGATAGTAGTCTTTTTTTTTATAATTTTATAGTTTAACGAACATTTAACAAAGAGTATGATACATGGGGTTTTTTATTATAACATGACTCCTGTAGACCTGGTGACTTGTTGTATCGTTATTAACCTTTTGAACGTCAATTTGAGTGGTTTTATTCTAATGCGTTATTATCATTGTCTCCAAATTGATACTTGCAGTTACAACTGATATTTGTACCCCGTAGACATCTTTATATTATACTAAACTTTCTCGACGAGATTGAGGTCTGAATTATGAGTTCATGTACACTACTAACTTTAGTTAGTAATGCTGTTGATGCAAGCGCTGCAAATGAGTTCTTGCGTTGCGCAAATTTCCGCCAATAAATCGTGCAAATAACATTATGTACTCTTCTAAATATGAAACACGTTTCAGAGAGCGTTTACACCCTTCTCAAAACAAACGAACTCGGTACAGATTTCGAACGATAAATATTTTAATTCTTAACAGGTAGTTGATCGTATCCGTTATGCCTCATAGTGTAAACGTCGCTTTGTTTATGCATCCGTAGACTTGCTGACGTCTATTTGGTTGTTTGAAAACAATTCTGTTTGCGTTTTAAACCAAAACGCTCTTTCTTTGCTCTCTTGAATAGGAATATTCATATGCGTATTAAAGTCACTCTATTCGATATCCAGAGGATAGTTCTGGTAACTTAGCCTAGAAGCATGGAGATTTTATTCTGTCAATCTTCTTCTCAACATTATTAAAGTAAAAACATATTTAGACATGTTTTACTTCTTAAAATTAGTTTCAACGAATGTTAACTATCACGCTCGGATCAGCGACGCACTGAATGCACTCGGCTCTAGTCGTCATCAGACTTTTTTTAGCCTTTCAAAACCTATGTCATTACATACAGTTTTGACTTATGCTACATTCTTATGTTCTAAAGGCTTCAAAATTAAATTTGATATAATAAATCTATCCTTCCAATGTAAAGTACGGTGAGAGAGACATTTAAACTGGTCAGTATCTGGTAATGTCTTACGTAGTTGTCTACAAAGCCTTCCATAATGATTGCTCTATCCGATATAAGAAGATTTTTTAAAATCCGACTGGTAGTTCATAATATTAGCCCGTTCAAACAAATACACCAAACTTATTCGCTTTATAATAATAAAATAGATAATATAAGATACGATGGATATAGACAGACTCGCGACGAGTTAATGTTAATTATTGCTAAAAGTTATATCAATAAAAAAAATTCGCCTATAATAGACTCATTGATAATAGCTTACCTATTGTGCTGGAGGACTAAGTACTTGTGGATAAGTAATAAAAGTTATCTGAAGTGCGATATGTTATAGGTAGTTCTTTGTCTAGCCGACGCGGGCAGACCGTCCGCGACCGCCCGCACCGTCGCGTCGCTGTGTCGTCACTTCTGACCTATGAATACATTAGCGAACTGGACTTTTAGGTCAAATGGCCCCACGTTAAGATAGTATATATACTATATAAACATATATAGTCTTAGGACATATTGTAGATTCTCTGTATAAATTTGTTTCGGATGTTATCCACAAAAGATATCAGCGGTGGATTTACGAGCCTACTGGCTGAGTAGATTGGAGCCTAGGGCGGGACATTTTGAGTCGACGAATTTGGGGTATTTTTGTTTTGTTTTTTATATATATATATATATAATAGGAGCTACGCTATAACAATGTGTGGTGTTTTATAAACTATATGTATGTAAATAGTCAAAGACAATCCATTCCAATACCTTTTCTCCTCGGATGGTCAAACGATTTTCCCTTTCTTTGTTAAGTAGAAACCAACGAGTTGTGATAATATTCTTAAAAAAAAATGAGACAGAAAGTTTCTTTTGAACATTTACAAGATTTTTCTCTATATTTTCTATATTGATTAGTGTCGAATTTAACTATTAGGTTAAACTAATATTATAAATGTAAAAGTGAGTTTGTTCGTTACGCTTTCCCACCTAAAACTGCTGAATCGATTACGATGAATTTTGATGGGACCCTGGAGACGGTGATAGCCTACTTTTTCTCTCGAAAAACTGAAAGGAAGTGGGGTAAAGAAAGGCAGAAGCTTTGTATAGAACTTTTTTATTGCATTATCCGATTTGTTTCACAAAATCAATATTAACGTGAGCGAAGCCGCGGGTAAAAGCTAGTAAAAAAATTAAGACTTAGGCAAATTAAGAAATGCTTGTACGTTTTACATTTATAGGTATTTAATGTTTACAAATAGAATTTGGCGTATAACAGACAGACACAAGATCCGTGAGTGACCCCCTCTAGTAAGTTAGTAGGACTTGCTGATTGCTTCACGGCAACGAAAACTTATTATATAATTTTCAGAAATTTCTCTATTTCAAATTTAATATTAGTTATTTTAATCAGATACGAGGTATATAAAGATCTGATCTTTAAATCTTATTTTTTTGCTCTACTTTATTTTATTGTAAATACAAAGCCTATGTTAAAGAATTGTAAATAGTTTCTCGAATCCGGCTCTCAAGGATAGTTGCATTATCTCTGTGCCACTTAATGGACCCTGGAAGGATGGCACAGAAATCGGATACAATCACCGCAACGTCATTCAATGTTGTGGTCTGCGTCATTAACCTTTGTTGGCGAAAGGTTACCGGTTCGGTTTCATAAACCCTTTACGACACAATAAGGAAATATAAATTAATGTCTAAACATATTATAAAATGGAGAAATTCATAACCAAGGTTTAGATGTATAATTTACTAGGTGTGTCCGCAACTTCGTTCTCGTGGACCTAAAAATTACTTTATATATTTTGCCCGTTTTTGTAACTTTTTTTAATACTACTTCGCTCTTGTTAAGGGTCGCGTGATGTTAAATATTAAATAGCCTACATGAATAATTGCTCTATCAAATACAAAAAGAATTTATGAAATCCGATTGGTAGTTCTTAAGTTTACGAGTGCGAACAAACAAACTTTTCTGCTTTATAATATTGATAATATTGAATCAGGTCTAGTATACAGAAGCCTATAAAAGAGATTTACTAGAACTCATGCGTAATGCTTAGAATAATAATTAAATTAAAAAAAAAAAACAGTAGAGTAAAACGTAAATGTATGCCTTCCTTATTCGCAATAATATGCGCATAATAAACATTATTACCATTTATATAATTTAAGCAATTTATTAAAGTATGACTAACGTACAAATACGTAAGACTTAGAAATCTTGATCCTTTGTGTTTCGAATATTACATACACACGTTTCAATAATAAATCTTATAGATTCGGATTTCGGAATTATAGAAGTCGGTAAATTAATTGCTACGTAACTTTTGGTTCGTGCAAAGTGCTAATAAATTTCTAATGTACGACTGTTTTAGGTAATTCTTGTTTATGATATTGATTAATGTTTTTAATTAGGAGAAATGAGTCTTTGAGCAGGAGAACTTCATAACTGTATTACATATAAATATTTCCAATAAAGCATAGAGATGGAATAAAATGAGACACTGTCGAATACTAAAAATAACTGAGTCTTCTTCCATTCATTTTTTGTCGATTATTACTACATCTATGAGGGTAATTTCACCAATGTCAATTATGACGGACTTTGTAAACACAATTAATGGACACCGAGTACCAACCAAACTCCGAGCAATAATTTTTAGACCACACAGATACTTGTATCGTGTAGGATTTGAACCCACATCAGTTAAACACGGCTGATTCTTTCTCTTGTTTAGCGGTAACGTGGTTTAGCTTGTTTATACAATTATACACGTAAAATGATTGATTATATTCAATGTACAAACAGTGACTCGCTTATTAAAATCGTGTAGCCTTTCATTGCATGATTTTCCTTCTTTGTTATTAAATAATTCAGGGTGCTATAATTAATATTTTAAAGTAAAGGAAAAACGTTAAAAGTAATGTACTCCTTTGTGATAAAAAATCAAGTTTAATGTTATTTTAAGTTTCTAAGCGAGCGAATCCGAGGGCAGTAGCTAGTTACCTAAATAACATTAGGCAGTTGCGGATTTCCAAGTAAGCTAGGTATGCTGTAGCATGCTAGATTGCGGCGGCAAAGTTATGAACACGGCATTTTATTTAGCGCCACTGAAAATGGAGTATCAATTTTTAATTTTATAAAAACTCTAGTACAGGCGGTGTTTTATTCAGTCTATAGGTGTTACATTTGTTATTTCATCGCTAACGTAGAGTCTAATATAAGTTTATTAATTAAAAAAACACAGTACGATAAAATACGGTTGTGGCAAAAAATCTCATTACTAATTTTCTTACGTAAAATGTTTACATGGTTCCCTATTTTAGAATAGAATACAAAATCGATATGCGAACAGCAAAATTAATGATTCATATCGGTACTGTCACGAACTGGAACGGAACTACGAATTATTTAAATTTGAAATGTGCACATGTGCAATGACCGTCGCATTGGGGTTTGCTCACAGCTTGACTCGACACTTTATTTCGTCCGTACCGATTAGCGGCCATTTTGTTCCTTAATTCATTTCATTTTACAGTGACACAATTACAAATACGGGCTATCAATAAGACAAGACAATACATATATGACCAAGTAATAGCTACATTAAATAATGAATAAATATTCTCTTCCTGAAAAAAGAAATTTTCATTCTGTTCTAATGACAATTTGCACTTACGTCACTGTAATTGTGTGGTGAGATTTGATCTACCATACTTATAGCGATATTTAACATTCAATGGCAATTGAAGTTATGCTCATTACACTAGTCGTGGGTGGGGATCAAGCATCTCAACTGAAAGTAGTAGTGCTTGGAATATACCTATTTACAGTACAGTTTAATTTGTGGCTTATTGTATAACTTAGTTTGCCTGATAGAGGACATTTGGTGTAGGCTATGGATGCTTTAAACTTGAAGTATCACTGGCTTGAAGTCAGCCTTGGATTTCCTTTTCTAATAGTTCTAAATACCCTATTGTCTACAGGAACATTACGTAAATTTATTAATTTCAATCATCTGTTCAGGTGAAGGTATCTTACTAGTCAGGTCGTACCAAGTAGTGTGAAATTTCCAAAGACATTTCTCTATGTTCTAACATTTATAATAATAAGTATTAGTCAACTTATTAAACGTTACTTAAAAAATTGTATACATATGCGGTGACTGCAAATCTATAAACATAAATACATACATAATCGATGCCCTTTGATTGATCCCCCTGAGATTTGACACGTAAATATATACGAGTATATATACAGGGTAATCATTTGTATGTCATATCTGAACGAGAAAGAGCGCTGTGATCTAGTAAGACATTTGACATTGGTGAAGTTGCCTACCCAGGCAGATGCCATTATATTAAAGAAAAGAAAAGAGCAAAACATTAAGGCCGATGCCAACTAGTTTATCATACAAAACATAAATATTACAGCAAAAAATTCCTGGATACGTTTAATATGCGGTAGTCATTCTATAAGGTCATGTATTGTACCTAGGTATCCTGCATATATGCAAAACAATTCCTGTTTCCGTTTTTAGTCAAAACGAGTTGAGTAAGTTGAACGCACGCGCACTTACCGACCCGATGCATCATGAACAAAGGGGTCGCGCAGTTACATATTTTGAACTCAGCGTCTTTACGCATAAGATCTTGTTTTGTATGCGCCGCGCACGTATCTCAACATTGCCTTTGTGGTTTAGAGTTGTTAGACAATACACATATTACCTGTTAAAGTATCCTTTGTAGATTAGGAAGTTATTTGCTTTGACGGTATTTTTCACGACCTAGTTCATTCTTATATATACATAATTACATTTTGAAGATTGGTAACACATTCGTAAGATCTACGCAACCACAGTATGGTGGTAAGACAATTTCTAATGCCCGTTTGGCTGCAAATTTGTCACTAAGTGTGTATAGGTATGTTTCAGTAACTGCGCTTGAGAACCAGCTTTATGATAAAAAGAGAAAGATACAGCAGTATTTTATAGACTTTTATTTTGTATGACGATTTCAATATTATAGCAAAACCATATATTATGAATCTTTGAACTGTACTCCAAATCCCGATAACTGTATACAATATACGCATTTGTTGATGCGACCCCAGCGGCATCTCTTGCTACTATGTTAGAAACTTTTACGCAAATGCCAACAAAAATTGTATGAAGTTTCAAATCTCTTGAATGAACTAAAGACAAATATATAAACCTAACATTTTACGTAAGCAAGTTAGAGATAAGTGTGTGGCCATAACTTCGTTTAAAAGCATTTAACTAATACATATGAATATATCATCTAGTAAACTGGGAATGCAGCAGATTCTCTAAGAGGGAGACACTGGAGAATTGGTAATTAACTTTTAACTTGAGAGTAGTGTTTAAATAAGCAAAAAGATCATACCAAGCTCATATACATTGCAATTTTCGAACATACGTCGTTCGAAGCGATGTTTGCAAACGCTAACAGCGAGCCATTAAATCAAAACAAGTCTGTCTAACCACAAAGCAAACAAAGAAATCAATTTTCTTAGTGGTAAAGAGAGCCAGGAAAATATGGTTTTCACTTTTCTATATATTGGTATCTTTAGTGTAGTTTAAATTGCATATTTTCACGATCAACTGGTAACTATTAAGGCATAGAAAAGGGTATAATAATTGGATCTCGTTTCAACCTAAATCTTGCCTCGGGCCGACAAGGATTATCCTTTTATTGTGTCTGGGTATTTTGTTGGTGAGTAAGCTGGGTTTTAGTAATTAACATATATTATCTTAATCAAGGTTTAATTCTTTCGCAAAACCTTTTACCGGCTCAACCTCAGTAGAAACGGAAAACATGCTAATTGTTGTTGTACATTATTTATAAGACATGCATATTGTATGCGTTCACATAAAAATGTATTTATTGATCAGGGAATTAATGATTTTTATTCTGTTATATTAAATATATGTTTATTGTATAAGTAATATCACGATGCTTAAGAAAGTACTAGATAATTTGATTATTATGATAATAAGATCTATATGAAGTAAAGGTGATATTATCATACTTTGAAGCCTATTAATTTGAATAGATATTTTATTATTTTGAGAATACTTATACCAACATTTTCAACACGTGAGTTTGCAGCGTTTGGTTCAGTATGACTCGTATATACGTTTATTTTTATAAACGTTTCGCCATAGAACATAAAGTATTATAAAAAGGGAATGCCTATTAAATGTAGCTGCCAGAATACGCTTGTGAATACTTACAACTGTAGTGTTTTGACTTTAAGTTTAATTTCGCAGATCTAAAATTCGTATAAGTGCCTGTAGTTTTATTTATGTATGTAACCAAAAGATGCAGATGAAACGAATATAAAATTTTGGTTACAGATATGGATATGAATATTCGTGACAAACAAAAATACAAATCTTTCCACCTTATAATATTATTATAGATATCGATAAGTAATTATTTCGGTTTAATTCGTTTTAGATATTCAACAATGTCTCATTTCTCTTCCTTCCTAGCAGAAATTATTGGGAACATTTATATAGGATACGGTAACGACTTATGTTTTATTTTTATAGTTTATAGGTTTAGCTTTATAGCCACAATCCCATCTGACTTTAAGTGATGATGTGGCCTAAGATTGTAGATACGCTAAATCTAGTGGAAGATCTGGGTGTCAAATGCAATTGCCGAAACACACCTATACGTATATTGCGGCAGATTTCCAAATTGAAAGTGGTAGTTAGCCAGGTGGGTATTTGAAAAACCCCATCGCCATGCTATAGTTTGATTACGATGTTTTCCTTCACCAAAAGTACAAGCTCATTGCTGATGGGTTCTTCATTACAGTTGGATTCACGTACATTAACGATGCGTCCGTACACACTACCAAGTAAACTATCATCACTTCATATCCGATGGTTTTAAATACAGTTACGAGGATTCATACCACCGATGCAATGATCACACTGCACCAAAGCAAAACGCGGATACAGACTAAATAATTATAAAAAACTTATGAGGTACTAGATACCTATATCGTGAGCCAATCATTATTGCTTATTCATTTGATCGCCCTATACAAGGAAACTTGACTCTCGGCGCCTTGAGACGAATTATACGAAATCAATTTAAAAAGCTATGGTTTTTTTGCTTCATATATACAGCCGTCCGGGTTCGTGAATCCGTGACTCTTTACATAATCGTGTCTGTTTGTAGGTATTCACGGAATAATTTTTGTGATTTTAATTTTTGCAAAATTGTTTTATGTTAAACAATATTTAATCATTTTATATATTACAATAACACTACATTTATCTTCTGCATTTTGAAGTCGATCAGTGGTAGTGTTCTATATATAAGAATCATTCCATAACCTTGTCACATATAGGTTTTGCTATAGAGCTTTTGCTAATGCCCATCTAGCTAGCTACCACCCTCACGTTGAAAATCTACTGCAAAATACCTTTAGGAGTGTTCCGGCAATACCACTTGAGAACCAGTTTCTCCACTAGGCTTAGCGTGTCCATCGTCTTAGACCACATCGTCACTTAACATCGGATGAGGTTGTAGCCATAACTCTAAACCTAAAAAGTAAGTCGTGATAATACCATCATATGATAGAAAGGTATTTTCTACAATACGCCTGTACCTCTAGCCAAGTTGTCTTACAACGATCGCTAGCACAAAGATAGGAATGTTAAAATCCTTAGTAAATGTTATAAATGCGAATGTGAGTTTGTTTGTTTGTTACACTTTCACGCCTAAACCACTGAAACGATTATCATGAATTTTGGTGAGGAGATAGATGGAAACCTGAAGAAGGTGATAGATAAGCTATTATTTCTTACGACAAACTTATTAGAAGTGGGGAAAAAATATGGATAAACTTTGTATCAAACTTTTCATTGCATCAGCCGATTGTTTGACAAATCAATATTAACGCGACCGAAGCCGCGGGTAAAATCTAGTCCTTATTTACTCCTATACTGGATTGCAGACAGGGAATTTAAAATTTATGATTGGCCATAAATAATATATTTCTTTAAAAAAATAAATGTAATTTCTAATACGATGCTTTTACATTTATATCCTTTTTTCAGGGTTGGTCACTATGGGATCGTTTCGAGTCAACAGAGCACGAGCGGCGGTTACTACTGGTCGCCAGGCTTCCGAGCGTGAGGACCCTGAACGGAGGTGGCGCTGTGACGATCGAAGAGCGGGACGCGGCGGAGAGAGCTTTCATTAGATACTACATGGAGAAACCAGAGTCTGATCGACCGAACAGGCAAGTATACCTAAATTAAAGAAAAATATTGCCCGGTAGCAAGCTAATTACAATACAAAAACTGCACCAACTCCCACATAATCAGCGAAACATCCACGGTCCCCGTCTTCATGCCGACTTGGAGGCCCCTCTGCAACTGAATATATAATGGCCCGAATATACGTCGGCTGATGCCGGGACACGTTACGTTTATGTATAGTGATATAGTAAGTTGTATACATTAAACATTAGTAAGTTATATACATTAAACATGTAACAAAATTGTAAAAGAATTAAATGCGTACACTTAATATTTTTTTCTGTCTATCTGTCCTCTTACACGCGCATCAATCTAATACTACTGGACAGATTATGACCAAATTTAGCTGAGTGGTAATTGATATTATATTATGGGTCGAAATTATTTTTATTCAATAAAAGGTTTCCTCTGTAGGTTGGGCACAGTACTAGGCTACAACATGACACGACCGATGACAATGAAAATTTCCACATATGTGTTTGGTTTATACTAATGCTGTGGTCTACCAAGACTATAATAAATGTGCTAGACCAGATCGTAATAACTTACATCCTTCTATAACTATACATATATTACCTCCTAGGCTTAGCATGCCCAACATCTTGTTATTTAACATCAGGTGATATTGTGGCCATAACGTTAAACCTATAAAGTATAAAAAGATGTCGTCAAAAATATATACTTTACCTCGGTGCGATAAATAACGTCACGCTCCTCGGCCACCATTACAAAATATGAGCTACATTTCTAACAACATATTTATAGAAATGTTACGAGTACGATATACCGCCATCTCGCATTGCTACCGTTAGTTAAAAGTTTAAAAACTATTTTACAGGTATTGGGAACTAGTAGGCATTCACGGAAAACTAGATCCTCTGGTTTCAGTCGATCTGAGGCCCGAGAAGCGAGTTCAGATCACTTTCACATGCGGCGATGTTAGTGAAGTTCGTACCGTCGATGTTTACAGGTAATTTAAATATAACTAAAAACGAAGTGTTCAATTTAAAATAGTTTTATTGAAAAAGTTTTACAGAGACCTAGAGAAAACCATTTTAAAGATTTTTATCTACTTGATATAGGCCAATTGGTGAAATACCTCCATACTATGGAAATCACAGCCATATGTTTTCCTTCAGTAAATAGGAATTAAATCAAGTCAACCGAGCATACAGCAAGTAACAAAATACATCGACATGATAATTATTGAGCTGATATTTTCATGGCACTCTTTAAAACGAATGAAACAGTTACCTCTATAATAGGCGTCAATGAAATTGTTCAATGTATACCTATATCAAGCCCAATACATTTTGAAGATTGCCTCTCATTTCTCAACACTAATACATAATTACTAACATTTATTTTACTAAAAATTACATTGTCATACAAGTCATATAATATACTGTTTCATTCTTTTTTTTTATTGTAATTAACACGCACGAAATCGCAGTAACAACTATAGAACACCAAAATAACTGCCAGCACCATGATATGGAAGCAGCGACCACCGATGAAGGGCAGTCGGGGCCTTGAATCAGCTTCTTCGCAATTTCCCACAGGGGTGCCAAATTAACTAGTCAAAACAGAAGTCGCATTCGTTTGCGAGTATGACAAGTAGATAAGGTTTTATTATTTCTTATTTCCAGAACCGTATCAGATTTAAAAACCCGCCTAGAAAGGCTCGCAGGTTTCCCCGCAGCTAAAATGAGACTGTTCTACGTTGACCAAGAAATGAGAGATGCACCACAGGTAAGACATTATTTTAACACTCCGTATATCATAGTCCACGATCAGAAGGAAGTTTTCTAGAATCGTGACCGAAGGTTCTCAATATTGTTTTTATACACTGGATCGCGACCAACACCAACACCCACCAATATGCCACGCTAATGCTAGGATAAGATCGTCTAATCACTCATAGGAGTCACTGAAAAATAACCGATTATTGAAAATAAGTAATTATGCTTTAGAACACACGACAGAAGTGAGGTAAATCAAGGCGAGATTAATAATCCGAAATACGACTAAAACATATTGGCACGACACGCGTTTATGTCGATATTAAATAAGACTTATGCGTCATTCTCTTACATGTAACGCTCGCGGAGCGAGTATAACAGTGACGCATAGAATATATCTCTGTCGCTCCCTCAGTCGACTCGAGCTGACTTTACCCAAACGTGCGCTACAATTCATTTTCACTCACTACCCACAAAATAAAGTACTCGGTACGCCCAAAAAAATTCATTTCAATAAAGAACCCAACAATAGAATTGCTTATTGTACCTTATAATAACGAGGAACTGCTTGTCATGGCCCTATATGGATATATAGGCAGAATAAAGATACTGCCAAAAAAACTCGAAGACCATTTAAAACTTGTTTCAATTCTTGTCACAGGGTCCAGAGGAGATGCGCTATCCGACAAAGCAGCTGTATTCATACAATATTAGATCCGGCGACGAGATCATCATTGACTGCAAACTGAAACACTCGATATCGGTCAATTCGACCGCGTGAGATGTTACCTTAAATCTATAAAAAAACCATATGTAATAACAACTCGTTGCGCTTCCTGATGATGTCTTTCTAATTTTCCAAAGGCAACTAGGGTTGTCGAACATTTTAAAAGTAGTATTTTCAAAACATATACTTGAAATAATAGTATTATAAACTTTTTTTATCAATTTATTAGATATTTCTAGCATAGTACTGTTGTATCTATTGATTTATAAACGTTCAACGGTATTGAGTAGTCGATATGAAGAAAATACTAGAAATGATATAGTATCATTAGGCAACCCTAACGTAAAGGTAAATTTGCACAGATAGTTTTTATTTCGATTTCGCAAGTTGTTTCAACTGCCGTGTTTTTTAAATTTCACGAACCACGAATTTTAACAATATTTTAACTACTCTAACGAGGTAATATACTTGAATAAGTAGGTATATACAATGAGAGCCAAGAAATTTTGACCTAAATACTAAGGAAAGTGGGCGTGCACAATTAATAAAGACTTTTATATTCTTACTGTTTGAACAGTAATTTACAATAATATATTTAACTATATTAAACCTATTTATATCCAAAAGAATATTACCTGTAGCTTATAACGTTTTCTAAGTACTTCTATTTCGATCAAAAGTTGTATACGGTATACCATAGAAGGCGTTGGAAATATTAGCTTGAAGTGTTTTAATAATATTACAGGGACATATATTTAAATCAGAGTTCGTAAAGCACTATAATTATCATTTATATATGATATAGCTAGTGCCCTCGATTTTGTCCACCTTTTTGCTGTCAAACATGCATGACCTTAAAATCCATTCTTAATGACTATTAATTTGAAGACAATGGTCATGTCATGACAAGTCATTGAAATATCATATATATATTTACATTTCTTAACCACGTACGATGGTGTATTATTATACACCAATTGTGATATATTTCCCATTCTGATTCATTATTATTAATTGTATTATGGGCATTATTTTAACAAGTTCGCACATTAATTCTGAGCCTTATACGAAAATTGAACGTCGCTGGTACTACAGATGTTTCAAGTCATGTTGTGAATAATTTTGTAAATAAGAAAGGCATATGTGATTATCTCAAGCGCCTGTATAAATAACATAACAGTTAATAATACTTTAAATTTATCTAAATATTTCAACTGTTCAGTGCAATACTTGATACAAGATTTTTGTTTTAGTATTATGTACATAAAAGACATAAAACTTAACTAATAATAGTTTTTTCGAAAACAAATGAGAGATCATCACGAAATGCAACTTGTTATGAAATAATTAACAATATTAGACAAAAGCCTGTACTGTATTGCCATTATATGTGTTGTGTTGTTATACTATATAATTGTCGTACTAACAAGGGACGAGATTTAGTTGTATTTTTTTTTAAGAAATTGTAACATTGTTTGGTGAGAAAGGTTATTTTTGTGAGTACGATATATATTACAGTAAGTAATAACAGTGAATTGTGATATCGACGACGTCATAAGCATTTAGGTTTGTCACTACATTTTGCTTGTATGAAGGATTGTCATTAAAATTAATATTTTTTTAAAGAAATAACTAATCTAACTACAGAAAATTCTTTATTATACAATTGAAAAGGTTTGATAAAGCTGCTAGATCAGGAGAAGGCTGCATAATACGTATGACTAATATGAATATCGTATATTTTAATTGCAATAAACTGTGATACATAATAAATTATTAATTAGATGTGAAAAATTTTAATCAGAAATTATCTGCTTATATAATTATTACTACTGCACTGCAGTGCTTATACTATACTATAATAAAAGTAAAGTAAATTGGTTTTAATAGTCAGTAAACCATTCTTTTATTTCGTATATTAAAACTTATTTTTGTCAAAAGCGCTTATTAACGTTATGCTATTTGCCATTCTGTGTATAAATACACTAATTATTGTAATGAACTCATTGTACACTATACTTGATTTTGACGACTTTACTACAAATACAACAATAATATTGTTGGATTTTAAAGTGCGACACCTGTGCCAATAAATGCTAAATATAATGTTCTGTGTTTGCCAAAAATAAATCTGGAACTCTTTATTTGCACAGAACATAGATCATAGCAGGAACCAGTATGATGATGATTATTAAATAAATACCCTCATACAGGCAGTATTACAAGAAAAGCTTTTAAACTTTTGTTATATTTTGTAGTTTTAGAAATTGAAAAATAAATGAATTGTATAAAATAAATAATTTATATTTTATTTCAGTCATATATTCCAAAAATTATGATCTCATATCAATCAATGTACAGTATTTTCCTATATATTGCTAACATAGTATTTTGAACTTCTTCCTCTATAACTCTGTATACTTCGATCCATTCTGATTGTTCTAACTCAAAAGTTCTTCTCTTTAAAAAATGTAGTAAAACACTAACCTTTTCTATTTCTTTTTTCTGTACCATATCACTTAAATATAAAGCTATCATCTTTGTATCATAAGGTAAAGGTTTTTGCCCACTATCTAACCAAGCCCTTGCCAAATCTCTTACTTTCTCCCATGATAGCCCTTTTAATCCTTCTCCTTTTTCACCTTTTTCTTCTTTTATTTCATTATCTTTATATTGCACTACTGTATTTATTGAAACTCTATCTTTAATCAAATTTTGTGCCTGATATAAAGTATTACTATTTTTTTCTAAACTTGATTTTTGTAAGCCCAAAGTTTTACGAGGTCTACCTCTTTGTTTGCCAGTTTTTTTTGTTATTGTGTTAATCTTTGTTGTAGAAATTCCAATTTTATTACTTTGTGGTTTCACGATATTCAAATCATGAGCTAAATTTTGTTTTATTGGTACCATAATTTTAGATTGTGTTTTGGTTTCCAATTTTACTTCACTTTTCACTAATTTATTGCATAAAAACTTGGTTAAACTTCCTTTGTTCATTTTGTTTACTGGTTCCAATTTTGTAACTTGGATGCCTACACCTCTCATCACAAATGGATCAATTTTCTGTTTCTTGTATAATCCTAACACTTCTTTAGTTATGATCTCAATTTCATCAGTAGCTGTATATAATGAACTTGATTTGTTAATAACATTGCAAAATCCATGTCCCATATACTTGGCTGTTTCATCTGGAGCTTCTTCAGCTCTCACCATAAGTTTCAAAGTTATACATTTGCCTAAGACTTTAAACTGATGCATTCGCGATTGAACTTCAGCAGACAACTGTTTTAAAAATTCTATACACTGTCCTTCATTCTCAAATCTGATTCCATAGTTAACTTCTGCTGATACAGATTTCCTTATAGTATGAAATATTAAGGGATTGGAGTCATAACCACGGCATTGATCAAATAACTGAGCACCAGTTTTATTTCCTAACTGACCTTTTAAATATTGAAGTGTCAAGTTCTGTAGTGATCCACATGTTGTATGTCCTAATGTCTCCAACTTTTGTGCAATTTGTCGTCCAACTCCAGGTAAATCTTTTAGTTCAATATTAAACATAAAGTCCTCAACCAAATCTTCAGTTAAAAAAAATTGTCCATCAGGCTTAGCCTTTTTGGTTGCTAGTCTTGCTTGCAAACGGTTTCCACCAAATCCAGTAGAGCAG
The DNA here is from genome assembly GCA_039707435.1 of Actias luna. NCBI lineage: Eukaryota > Metazoa > Arthropoda > Insecta > Lepidoptera > Saturniidae > Actias > Actias luna. The sequence continues at coordinate 4,671,620 of JAZHAC010000002.1, read as the reverse complement.
GGGCATCCAGTTTTCCTTTTTATCTCATTTCTTAATACAGTAGCAAAGTCTTGAACACCTGTATTCATTTCTTTTAAAAAGTCTGTGCAATCAACATACATTTCATCACAAGATACTGCTTCTATATTTAAAGTGTATTGTGCAACAGTGTTGTAAAGAGTATGAGCCACTTCTTTGTAGCCTTCAAAATCATATGGTATTGTCTGTAATTCAGGACAGAGCTTTAAAGCTTTTCCCATGAACATTCCATTTCCCACACCTTTAGCCCTTGCTTCATATGAGCAAGATGCTATTTCACTCATTGAGCCATACTTATCATCCTCATCTGTTAAGCCATCTACTCTGGTTTCAATTTCTATATAACTATTTGCGCTATTTGTCATCTTTTTAGCTAGTTTATTCCTATATAAACTGAACTCTGTATTTCTATCGACACCTGGGCGTTTAGATCGTGGCTGCCCTCCTTTAGAATGTGTGACAGCAACAGGTTTACCACGTAGGTCTGGCCTACTGCGTAACCCAACAGAAACAAAGAAGCAGTCCATATCTATGTGCATTATAGTCCTCCCTTTTACAAAATTTAACTTTGGATAATTGCTATTCAATGACATCATTTTATTCTTTATATCAACACGGGCTGGAAATGAAAAATTACTCTTTTCTCTAAGATCATTTACATACTGTTTAAAATATGCTCCGAGTTGAGATATATGATGAAGCCTTGAATTGTTATAAAACTCTGAAATAAAGTTAGGATCAGCAGCAGTTTTAATAGGTAGCTTTTTAGGTGAAATTTGTTTCATTTGGTTTGTATTTAAATCATTCATACAAGTTGGACTCATTCTTAAATGTAAATTGTTCATGCTTTCTGTACCATTTAGACATTCTGAATTACTTTCTGGAGAAACATAATCTTCATTTTTCATGGCAAGAACATTATGTGCTATATTATTGATGGCTTTGGTTGGAAATAATGAATCATTTTCACATTTATTTGGTACTTTGCTGACTTTTTGGAAATTCAGCTGTCTTTGTGTACTTGAGTTTTTATACAGTAAGTAATTCCTGTAATCTAATAACTTATTTGCTACCAAACTATCTGTTATCCATTCAGGCTTAACTACTTTAGTTAAAGCCATATTTTTTACTTTGGTATCAGGTAAATTTGATGCTATAATAAAATCCTCAGATTTATGGTAAGTGTGATAAACACCTCCATTCTTCAACATAAGTGCCTTCAGTTCATCTGCAGAGGGAATTGTAAATCCGTTTACAAAAATACTAACTCCGCTGAATATGTTTGATATGGTTTCCTCTTTTGAAGCATTTGATGAAAATTGTTCTTCTAGTTTAGCTATTTTTGCATGCATGTAACCTCCCCATGCTTCGAACCCATTGTCGGAAAATTTATCCTCCCTTCGTTGCATTATGTTCTAAGATATATAAATCCAAGAAAAATACAGATCGTGGTTATCGAATGTTAAAATCTCAATGTTATTATTACTTATTATATTCTTGACGGCGTGACAGACTATAGAATTTTAATATTTAATAAAATGTTATATAATTTAATTTAATAGAATAGAAATAAGCAAAATATTTCAGATTCAGAATTTAAGTTTACAGTTTACAGAATGTCTAGTAAATTGGTAATAACGGTTTATGGAATAGAGGACAAAAATCAAAGTTATCAACACAAACCTAAGATAACATTGAAATATGTAAATATTTGAACATTATTGCAATTTATTCTGTTACGTCAAATGTATAACAAATTACAGCAATAGATACAAAATAAAATTTTACAGTAATATATTTGTAATCATCACATTATTTACATCACAAAATAAAATAAGCATTAGAGCTAGAGCCGTCACAAACCGTATATATTCGTTACTAACTAAAGCTGTAACAAACCTTATATATTCCTTACTAAGTAACGGGTATACCATCTAGTTATTCGTCAACTTTACTCACGAATGCATTTCGTTACTTGCATGATTCGTATATTCGTACTGAATATACATAGTGCGAACGATGTGATGTCAATGTCATACCGTCCCTAGTGAATACGATGCTCTTTGTTAGGCATAAAAATTTACAAGTAAGGTAACTATACGATTATAATTATAGTAATGAATACGTACAAGTACGCTATTTTTTGTTACTTTTACAACTCTATTACTAAGTAATAGGTACACATTAATACTGAGTACCCAAAAATTACTCACGAATGCATTGCGCTACTCAGACGTCCCCTTTCCTACGTCCCATTTCCTACTCAAAATACAAAGTACGGACGATGCGATATCAATATTATAACATACGCAACATGACTTGCAGCGATGCTTTTTGCTAGGTATCAAAAGTAATAAGAAACGTGACGATAGGATAGTGACGAATACAAACGGGTACGATATTTTTCGTTACTTATACACCTCTAATAAACATGGAGTCTACCAGATTCAGGAGCATAGATAGTAAAAAATAGTGATGTATATGAATGTATACAGTAATTAAATCACATTTATTTATGTTTTATCTGTCTATATGTTTCACTTTCACTAGCAGATAAGTAATATTATAATTATGCTACTTTTATTTTAAGTCTACGCTACTAAAGTCGCCAACACGACTAGTTAACAATAAAAAGCAGTACCAATTCCAATATTATTAAACTAGGCTTACTAAACTTTTTTTTTTTTGTAGTTAAGGTTTAGTGTTATGGCCATAATCTCACCTGATCTTAAGTGACGATACGGTCCTAGTTGGTAGGCACGCTAAACCTGTGGAGGAACTGGCTCTCAAGTGCAGCTGTCGGAACACACCTATTGGTATTTGGCGGCAGGTTTTTAACTTGAGGGTGCTTGCTAGCCAGGCGGGCATTGGAAAAAGCCTTACCACCATGGTATGGTTTACTCACGATGTTTTCCTTCACCGAAAGCTCATACTCATTGTAGGTGCTTGGATTCGAAGTCACGTCTCTTGACGCGAAGTCGTATACACTACCATTAAGCTATCATCGCTTCAGACTTTAAAAAAGATGTATCATATTAAAGTGGAAAATGATTAAAAAGATGTTGCAGTAATTATAATCGTATCTTACAAACGTGTATTTTTCTTATAGTTTATTATTATATTTTTAAAATAGTCATGTAGGTATCGAAAACATTTACATATTTGCATTTGCTAATTTAATAATAAATTATGGTTTCTGGGTAACAAATTCTTAAATACTTATAATACATAATTTTAAACTATTAAATTGTAGCTCATTTTAATGATACTATGGTACGATTAAAACACCATTCACACCATATTAATTTTAAAATTAAAGACAACAGTAATGAATAATCGTTACTGGTTTCTAATGAAAAGCAATATATTTGTATAACTATTTTTAATAGTATTTAGTATTATGTTAAATATTAAGGTAATGTATAGATAGTGTGTGAATGATAAGATAACAATTAATAGAGGAGAAAAAAATTGTGGCGACTTACATTGGCTACCTATTGGCTATGCCTTATAAGAAAAAAGTAACCAATAAATTATCCAGATTTTTATAAAACTTATTAATACATCTACTGATTCATAGATTCTAACTGTACGTTAGCTTAAAATATATATATCCAATAGTAACTTTAATAATTATTTACAACTCTATGATACTTATATCTGTGTAAACAACCGGTATAAGTGACATACAAACGTCATATTTAAATTCCTTTGATGTGGTAAATAGAAGAATTAATACACGATTTTATTTTGAATGATTGAGTAACATGTCGGACTTCGAAGAAGATATTGTTTTAGTTCCATGGGTTGGTCCAAATAGTCATAAAAATACATTAACAGTAATTGTCTTGTCATTAAACATTGAAATCGTTGATCGAATATCAGAAGCTTTGATAGAAGTACACAAGAACGGAAAATATAGTTGGAAACTCATTGTTTTACGTTCATTCCATCTTGATGATGTTGCAAAACAATTAAATATAACAGGAGGAATTGCTCTTGACCTTATAATTGTGGCTATAGATACCAGCCGATTGTTTTGTTTAGATTGGGCAAAACATCAATTGTTACAAGTCGATCCAGATTTGAGAAGACGACGCGTGGTTCTTATCAATGCTGGTGGACTCCCGGTGAAGGCGATGGCAATTAGTGCTGATGAGTTAATTTCTTTTCAGGCTGATAGTAAACTAGATTTACTTACTGCAGATGTTATTAACGACAATCCAAATTTTTTGGCGCGTAGACTGTTAAAGTACATTGAAGTTTCTGTTGGTGTAAAAACTGGTATTCCAAATTTAAATATATAAAATGTAGTGTAATAATGTGATATTAATGTAAATAAAATATTTTTATAACTTTTTTGTACTATAATTCAAAGTGCCACTTGTACTGTCTTATTATGTTTAAATTTTATTTAAACAATTATATTTATTTCAATCAGATATAGTGGACTCCTGTAAGCTGTTTCCTATCTAATCTGGTACCGCCTGTAATCCAGCATGTCTATTATTATTGAATATTTTTTTGACAACCTTCACTTATGTAGATAAACCATGATTAAACAGGTTACAATGCTCCACCACTTTTATTTATAATAAAACGGACTCCATTGTGTTGTTGAATTTACTAAATTAGACATGCATATTGAAGTATGATTTGAACTTCAGAGTATAACATACATCATTCTTATGATTGTATCTGTAATTTGTCAGACTATAAGAAGCACTTTTGTAAAAAAATCCAGATTATAGGGGGTCTTAGGCAGTTCTCTATAATCTGACAAATTTGATAGTTTGACACTGCCCTGCAAAATGTTTGTCAGGGTACTGGGTGTCCACTGTACGTCTTTGATTTTAGAAAAACTTTAATGGCTTTAAATATGATTTCTGAGCTTTGAATATTACATGTATTCTGGGCACAACACAACTTGACATGGTCTGTTTTATTATTTCATGTATATTTTTAAATTAATTAATTTTATTAGAATTCTGGTTAAATTGAATGTTTAAATAAAATGTCCAGCAGTCATTCTATGTACTAATTTTAAATTATAGACCTACATAAATAATTTATTTAAATAAGATTTTTATGACACAAATAATAGTTCCTATTTCCAAAATATCTAACTGATTGTCATTTTTATTATAGACGAGAGTGAAAAAGGTGTGGTAAACACATTCAGTTAAGCTGAAAGATGAAAAAGTTGGTATAAGACATTTATTATTGCATTTAAAATCTTTTTAACCAACATGCCACCCGAAATGTTTATGAATCTTACTAATCATTCAATATCTTGTTACATACATGCTACTATTTCAAGTTCTATTGAATGTATCCTTACTGCCTTTTCATCACAGTCACACAACACAAGTCAGTGGTTTGTTAGATATATTTCATTGTTCCTTGATAGTGATTAAATGAAGCTGATGACAATAACCAATTTATTGTCATCAGCTGTTAGGGATGAGATATTATTAAATAAATAATAATTTACACATTTCTGAATTGTTTATTATACTTTGATTGTACTACAAAATAATAGGAAGTTTCCTACAGTTACAGTTATATATTACATAAATATTGAAACAATTACAGCAGCCCTCATTCAAGTCACTTTGTGTGTATTCCAGTTATCCTCCCATTAATCCATTAGCAAATAATTCTATAGTCACAAAAATATAAACTTCTCCAAAGATATGTGTGAAAATGAATAAAATACATCTTAAACTAAATGAAAATACTGTTCCGTTTATTATCTGTTTATAAATTATAAATAACATCACTATAATTATTAAATTCTGTTAAAGAAATCTGCAATCATAAAAACCAAATTATAATTTTTACATGATTATAATTAATTAATATTAAATAGCAACACAAAATGAAATGTCTTGCCATTTCCATTTCACACAGTTACATTAATTAACTCTAAAATATAATGTAACATTAGAAAAATGCATCTAAGATTAAAGTCACAACAACAGTGCGACTCACTAAAATAAACGTATACAAAAATTTAAGATTAGGCAATATCACAACTAAACCACCTGTTTGATAGCAGGCAAATAAATACCATCAATATAGGATCACTACAGAAATCACTAAATTCTTCCAACACAGTCCTGCCTCAAAAAACGAAGGTACCACTCAAACAACACTGACATGTTTAATTAATTATATTTAAAAAATTCATATGGGTTTAGTTAAAACTTTTATAAATCAAAAGCATTTAACAGTTTCTAAAGACAGTTTTAAATATCTACTGCATAAGGTAAGGTCCATCAGAATAAGGATATAGACATCCCTCTCCTGCTAGATTCGCCAGTCTGCAGATACTTTAGTAATGTTGTGCGATTCATCACAAACCTATTGACATCACTCAAATATAAACAAAGACAGAATGGTCCCAAGTCATCCTTATTCTGCTAGATTCACCCTAACCACCATATCTTTCTAATAACTGTAATGTTCGGATATTATTAAGTAACAAATTAGAAAAATAGTATTGCACATAAAAACTCATAAAAATGTGGTTATACTAGTGAATTGAAACAGATTTCAATCTTGTCATCTAAAATATAGTTACAAGTTTATGAATAGACACTGATCAATAACTATTTTAGAATCTTTAGCACAAATTGGATCTATAATGTTAATGTTGTGAAAGTATATTTAAATAGTTTACGAGACGTGCCGATCAAATATATTCCTCATCAGTTTAGTTACGGAAGTTATCTAACTACTCACATATAACTTACTCGCTAATTTCCTGTACTGAGAGATATAGTTAAAATTATTTTCAAGTTGACATTACCGAGCACCCCAAAGGCAAAACGCGAATCTTTTATACGTCATAAATAATAAAATGTGAGACGACCAATAACTTGCACAGTTCAGTATGGAATGCTGATAATGATCGCGTTTGGTGGCACGCTTATGTATTTGATCAAATTTGCATGAAAATTATAGCTACTCTTAATATATCTAGAACGTCATGACATAAGTTTGTCACTATTATATCGCTGGTGATATATCACGACCTGCTATGTGGCAGTCAATAATAACACCTAGGGTGCATAAAGTACAATAACGGCTTATAAACCTCAAGTAGAAAAAAATCTCGCAGTAATTCTAGAGTTATAAAAACCTAAGGAATGAAAAAGACTTCTTCAAAAGTTAAAAAATTTTCAACTTTCATTTAAACAGATGCTCAATGAATCTTTTGCCATACGTAGCTTTGTCATTACATTATAAGAACTCTGAAATATAGCTTGGTTCACGTTAATATATAACCTGCTCACACGATATTGCGATGGATATAACGAATGTGACATATTTTATCACCAGTGATATAACAATGATAAGCGAAATATTCAATGCTTAATAGTTGTAACAAAAACGTCGATCGGACTGAATGACGACACGAGTTGTTACTAATATACCAAAATAATTTAAAACGAATTGTCATAAAATATATAAAAGAACTCACACGTTTCATCTACTTCGTCTAAGGCTTCCACTTTACTTGAACGACAAACCAGAGATTCTTTTGTGAAATTTAAAATTTTACTCCGACCGACAGACAAACAATAGAATGGATTTATACATATGATAAAAATTATATATTATGTATGTAAAAATCATAATACTAGGTGCTGAGATTCGTGATATGTAGTACAAGAGCGTAAACCTTGAGACGATAAGCGACACATGAATATGTAAGTAAAAGTTTCGACAATCCTTAATTTGGCCAGCAAACAAGTCGAACGGGCTGAAAACGCACAATGGAAACTCGTCTAGACGTAGCCGGGTGCATTTTCATCCCGATCCTTTCATCTCCGCATATTAGTTTAGCACCTGCTAATATATACTGTACATATTTCACTTGACACTTTCACACCTGAAAATAATAATGGTAATATGAATTTTTAGAGTAACTTGCATGACGTATTTTAAATTTAAGTTGCCAGATACTAGTGTTCTACCCAGTAGACCAGCATAAATCATAAATCTCTCTCTCTCTCTCTTTCTATTTTAACTAACTTTCTCTCAATTTCTGATCACACCGCCCGATCACACTTACTCCCTAAGTCAAAGGTGCGTAAAGAAGTTTTACTTCAATAATTAAAAATATTAATTTAGTAATATATTGGCAGTAATAATCTTCTACAAGGGGGAAAGGTAATAATGAATATGAATGTTAAAGGATGAAAAGGAATACGAAGGCCAAAGAAAAAATGGACGTAGTGTGTGAGGAATGAGATTAAAGTAAAGGGAATGAATGAGATGGCGGCTGATAGAGATTTATGGACGAAGAAATCGTACTGTGCCGACCCCAAATTACTTGGGAACAGGACACGCAGATGATAAAGGAGAAGAGAGAATAGTTGTAAAGTTAAAAAAAATTCATAGCAACCATGAGGATTGCAGACAGAAGAGAGAACTTAAAACTAGAAACAAACAGTTGTTATTTTTGGTTATCCAAATTAATTGTTTGTTCTTAAATCAAAACTGTTAACAGCGCAATAAGTTATGCTAATAAGAACAGATATAGTATGTACGTTAACACGTCACGTGACCGTGTCGATAACGAATTACATGAATTCATTCATTCATACATACAATGGGGAGGTTTTTTGGGAAGCTCTCCCGTTTTGCATGGATACTGAAATTATCGCAAGTCAGTCGTATATAGGGTGACCAGATTCGTAAATAAGTTTTAATGGAAAAATCCCTGCCTTAGCATTAAATTTCGGCAGTAGAGGTATCTTATTTTAAAACTCGCGAGTAAATTTGAATATGAGTGTGAGATTAATAATTAATCAATTAATTAATTGCTAATTATCAGACTTTATTCTTTAATTATAATTTTATTTATGTTTTTTTAATTCCTGACAATTTCCAATTTTCCGTTTTCCTGATAGGCAGCGGAAATTCCGGACATGTCAGGAAAATTCCTGGTAACCCTAGTTGTATACCTACTTGATAATGGCAATAATTATCTTTAACAAAATGAGGAGGGCGAAGAGTTGCCCAAGTGTAGAAAACAAAAGAATAAGAGACTCATTGGAGTTTTTGACAGAATCTTGATCTATCATGTTGTGATTTTAATTCATATATTTAGTTATTTAGCCCTACATTGCGTAATATAGGTGACATTTTATGTGATGTGGTGTAGCCGAAGAGCATAAGTGAAGTGTATAATAAATAATAATTCGGAACATGATATATTAGTTGTCACAAAAACTCTCGAAAGAACTTCAACGAGAAAAAGTTAAAGATGTGTCCAAAATGCCTAAAAATCTTCTCACTTGAAAATAGCAATAATAGTGTCTAAAGAGGACTTAGTTGCCGAGAACAAAAAAGAAGACGAAGACTTACGTGGGGTGTTTTGCTTAGTCAGAGTCGAGGTTGACGACGTCCGCCGGGCCTGTCGGGGCGGCCGTGCGGGCCCGCAGCGGGGGCCGCCCTCGGGGCCGCGAGCCCGCGCCCAGCACCGGGAGCACTCCGCCCCCGCCCCCGGCCCCCGCCCCCGCCCCCGCGGTGCCGCCGCCGCCCAGCATGAACTCGCGGGCGCGCTGCTGCTGGAGCGCCATGGCGATGGGGTCGCGGCTGCCGAGCCCGCCGGCGTAGTACTTCGCTCCCATCGACTGTCAACACAGTTCAATCACTGCATTTTATCAAATAGGGACGTATAAACTACTTTTTCTTTACGTAATACGTAATAAAACCACGGACCACGCTATTAACCAAATAAATACTACAAACTACTAAATCAACCTGAATAGGAATGGTTACGTAGCTCTTTTATACGTGGTCGAAGTTGAAGTTGAAACAAAATCTCTCTATAATCTACTAAAAGATCTTAGCCAGTGTAGTACTGCAATAAGTTCTATGCCAAATGTGTCTAAACAGGGAGATACACACGAGTACACGAGTAGTGGAAGGTGGGTGTTGACGCGCACCGAAAAAAGGCCTCTTAAACCTACACCCGTGTCACAAGTCTCGGGAACTGCTCGAGGTTTCCCTCTCTGTCACACGACTAAAAATTAACTAAAAAGTTCGTCTCTACTTCACGCAAAATACTAGCTTTTTATACCTCCCCGTTTGTTACATTTTCTGCGTTCCGTCTATAAATATTATGTCTTACATGATTTATGGCAATTAATAGCAATATACAAATTTTAATATTTGTACCTTGCTATAATAAATTAATAAATTAACAAAATTGTTTGTTAATTGTTTCATGACAACACTATATTTACTTTCAGCTTAAGCTGACAGTCTTTGTTGATTTATTTTCATACAATATTAAAGTTGTCTGTATTTCTATATAAAAAGTATTTATTTTATTTTTGATATATAATATCAGTTAGCAGGTATAAATAAAAAAGAATACAAACACTCTGCTGCTGCATGAGCTGTTGCAACCTCAACTGCTGTTGGTGCTGCCGCTGCCAGGGCGGCTCGTACTGCAGCCCGCTGGTGCCACCCATTCCGCTTCCTGCCGCTAAACATATTCATTTTGCTATTTTATTTAAACATTTAAAATATCTTCATTATCAGACCAATATCCTTATACATTAAAATCTAATATACTTTTTAACATATCTACTAATAGAATAACTATTTGCCTAGATAATGTTTACTTAAATTTCGAAGAAACAATATAGTTGATAGTACCTCTACAAAAATACCACAACAAAACAAGAATTCAATTTTCTACATTGAACCACTTTATCGGTAATTAAATTTTTAAAAGTGGATCCAGTATGACAAGAACCTGCGTAAAAGATCGTGATCAAGGTCAGTCAGGCTTCACAGACTATGGCAAAACTTGGGTTAACTCACAATAACATGAAACTGTTTGTATGTTGGAATTAGAAGGGCATTGTTCATTATAAGATTTTACTGCTGGGTAGAACCATTGATTCGGATCTCTACTGCCAACAACTAATGAGGTTACAGAAAGAAGTTGAGAGGAAGCGGTCGGATTTAATCAATAAAAAAGGTGCGGTCTTTCGTCACGATAACGTTACACCACGCACATGTTTAGCCGCTCAAGAAAATTAAGATAGTTTGGCTGGGCAGGAAGGGGTGGGGGGTTTCGTTAGTGCATCCGCCATATAGCCCAGAATTTGCACCTTTAGATGTCCACCTGTTTTGGTGTCTTCAATTTAGGTAGTGCCAGATTGACATCAAGAGAGGACTGCCTAAACGATATGTCGCGTTTTTTTTATTTGGAGGCCCAAAATTTATACAGCAACGGGATCATAGCACTACCTACAAAATGACAAATGTCTGTAGTTTTTATATATGATGCGAAGAAACTTTTTCACCATCCTAATATAATTAAATTTCTAACAGTACTATTAAAACGTATCCCAAATTGTATTGCGAAGTTTAAATAGAAATTTATATAACTAACTAAAAAAAGATAAATCTTAACACTCACCAGAATTCATAACAGACGCCATCATAGGGTTCATCATACCAGCTTGCCCGTATTTGTAATTATTCATCTTTTGCATCATCTGTAACACAAAACATAACATGACATGTTATTATTTATTATTATATTATACAGGCTGTTATGTCTCAAATTTAAAATATCACACGGAGATCAAAATCTTCAAAGTTCTCTTCGATGAAACATGTATGGTATAAACTTAAACTGAAATTAGCTATATGGATGCCTTTATTAACTTATAATTTCTTCATAGAGTGACTTATCGAATACAGTATTCAATGTACAAATAGCATTTACTATATATACAAAAATTACTACGTTACAACCGATTACTGCTCGATCGAAATTTCTTTCTCTTTACATGTTATAGGTTTTCTTTTTAATTATTTTAATTGAAGGACACCCAGTAATATTACAATTAAGTTTGATATTTCAAACTTGTCCTGGACTCTCCTACTTATAAATTATTGTTTGACTTTGGGGGAAGATGTTGGGTTAGAAAAAGTTATTTGGGATTTTTGTAAAGAACAAGGTTATTTTTTAGTTCCAGACCATTATTTTTAACCAATGTAGTAATGATACTATTGTGCATGCAAAATATACATCTATACAGCTTTCCATAAATTACGTTACGCTTTTTCGTACTGAGAGTTTTTTAACACATCGGTTCTCAAACTGGGCGGTACCACCTCCAGTGGGTGCTGAGGCTATCTAAGGGCGCCATTGAAACATTGAAAGTATTATTGGGGGGCGCTAAATAAAAAACCGTGGGCGGTGGAAAGTATAAATTAATAATTTATACGGAATTAATAAAGGTAATCAATTTTTATATATATTATATCTTTTTTATTTGTAGTTCCTGCTTTACACTTCGCAACTTTTTATTTCCCGCTATGTAGCATATTCTTTACAAATTCAGTACATTTTCAGCCCTAAATTTATTACATATTAAAAACACTGTCCAAACGTTCTTTTATACTTTTTGACTTAGTGCTAGAGTGTATGAAAGAGAAAAATACTAATTTAAAGGCTTATCTAACATATTGATTTTATAAATTCAATGAGGTGATCCTTCAGGTTCAAAGTGATGATTTAAATTTGATAAAAAGCAAAAACGTGTCTTCTGCTCTTGCAAGAAATCTTCAAAACCATACATATCTCTCCAATATCTCCAAATTTAGAAGAATTAATCGAATTGAGAATTAACAAAACAAAATAAATCAACGTAAGATGTATTGTTTATTTTCCTACACATTTCTGTAAAAAAAATTAGGTAAATAATTTCAACAGGGCGTTGGGTATTCATTTTTCTTAAAGTGAGCGGTACTTCAAAAGTTTGAGAACTGATGATCTAGCACAATTACATTTCTTTTACGTGAGTTATATAATAAACATTATTAATATATATGTTTTGTAATGCTTTTATTGTAAGGAGATAAAATCTATTAGTAGTGTGAATAATGCCACAAAGCTTCTTTAAGGCCAAATGTATTATACATTTCAATATGATTGAAAGGATATATGTACATCTTTGACAATCATTTACTTTCTGGAATACCACATTAACAATTAAATATCTACTAATACAATGTGATAATAGAAAATATAAAAGAAATATAATATAAAAAAAATATAAAAGAGGTCTGAAATATTAAAATTTGTGATGACTTAATTTATGGAAAACCCTAATCAATAAGTTAAAGTAAAAAAGATTATATATAATTTATGAAATAAGCTATAGATAAATATATTAAAATGAATTACATGCTATATAAAAAGTACTATATTATAGGCGTTAGATAGTGGCGCATAGAGAAATAAATAAAAACGTGATAGAGGTGTAAATATTGACACATCACTTACGCCATAGTCATATCCACCGAACATCTGAACAAATAAATATAACAAATATTAATAATAATTACATGAAGCATATGATTTACTCTATCTACATCAGAAAAGTTTGTCGATAATAATTAATTATCTATTATTCGTGTAAATATAGATTAATAATCATATTTATATAAAAGTTTCATTTGCTTTTTCATATAAAACTAGCTATAACTGTGACCTAGTTCGCTTGGGACTAAAAATGTTTGTCCATTTCTATGTATTTAGATTAAAAAAAAAATGTTTTCTTATCAAAAGGAAATATTATAGGTGTTGTCGCAATACATACATTTTTTAGCGATCAGTTTAATGTATATTGATGAAGTATAATATTATAGATAAAAATGATTAAATGTATATTTAGCTCCAGTTTCATTTTACTTTATTATGATCATATATGTACTGTAATATAATTAGATAACTCATTAATTTACTAAATATAAATTAAATGTATGTACATTATTGAAATAATAATAATATAAAATAGTAATAATTCTACAGTTTCTACAAATATTATAAAGACTATAGACACCAGAATGTAAGAGAATTTACAATAATTTATAATTTAATAATCTATTCATTTTTACCGAGGATGGCAAGGATATAGTTTGGCCATTTTGTTTAAGCTTTATATTATTGTAGTGTTTTGTTGTTACCTTAAAGTAACGGTTTTGGAGACGACGATATCAGATTAAAGATGTTAGAATCCATCTACTTTCTATAGGGGTGCTTTACAACAAATTTTCAACTTGTATGTGGTTGCTAATCAGACTGTCATTAGAAAACCATCTACCACCATGCAAAATCCTATTTCATGAACAATGAAGAAGTTTAAACTATAAATAATTATAAAAATGAATATATTTAGAACTACACAAAAAATAACAAGTCGGCCGATACTGGACGCTCAACAGATGCGAAATATTTAAGTTAATCTTAGCATTTATAGTTAATGAAAATAAATAAAGAAAACTTGTTGTGATAATTTAAAATAAGAATTTCGTTATTAAAATCGATGTATTAATATTACAGTGCTGCATACTATTTATATTATATAGTAATATAAATAATACGCAACACACATATAATATAGCAAACGCGCGCAGACACACCGCGTGTGCGGTGAGAGGTGGTGTATGGCCATGACGGCATAATAGAGCGTCACGCTGTTTATCGTCACGGTAAAGTTATCGATTTTACGTCCAAGGCGCGACAATATATGTTTACATCTAAATTCTTTGTTAATACTATATTTTTCTTTTAAGAAAGTTATTTAAAAATCAATAGTTAAGGTCAACGTCAAGTTTTAACTTTATATCTGGAGCCTTAAATCAAATCCTGTAATCACAATGACAAAATATATTTATGAGAGAAAACTATTTAGATTTTTCATTTTTACTAAGCCCAAGAACATACTATGAACTGAAAATGTCACCAGCACCATAATGAAGGGAGAAATTGCTATCTGAAAAATTATTATATATGTAAATAATTAAAGGTAAAATAAAAAACCAATGTATATATATGAACTTACCCCCGCAGAGTTGTATAGCAACGGCAACATGTCTCCCAACTGTGCGTCGTTGACTTTAGTGATGTCTTTACCCATCATTGCAGCGAGCATGGCATACGCCTGCTGTTGTTGGGCAAGTAAATTGGGCACTGCGGATTCGAAACAACGATATATCAATTTTTGAAACTCCTTTTCTCTTTTGTTATGAAGTGAAAACTTCTATAGCGCGGTTTGAATAGTGAGTAAATTCAAATAAGTCGTCATCGACATGGTCACGAGACGTGTTAACGTACACACTATATCTGTTCTTATTCATATAATTTATTGAGTTGTAAACAGTTTCCAATTACAAGTTTTAATTCAAGATCAAACAATTAATTTGGATACCTGAAAATAACAACTTTTTGTTTACAGTTTTAAGTTTTCAGGGTGAAAAATTTTAGAGGGGGTTACATGGGAAGGGGTTGGTTAAAAAATTGCGCTTCGTAATACAGTAGAACCTCTATAAGTCGAACATCAAGGACGACGCTAAAAAAATCGAGTTATAGAGTTTTCAACTTAAAGAGAATGAAGGTATTGGGAGTATGAAGGGAAGGGAACAAAAAATTTTTGAGATTCAGAGGTTTTCAACTTATCGAGGTTCGACTTAACGAGGTTATACTATACTTGATCGGCCCCTAAAAGCTAGTAATCTATAAAAAGCCAATTTCTTGTTTTACAAGTAGGAAACGAGGTGTTTATTATGTAAGAAAAGTATTATGAAAAAGATATAGATCTCTTTCGTCTCGGTCCTTTAGACTCATTCAAAACTAGAATAAAGCAATACTTTTATAATATATATTGTACGATCGTTTAAATGTTTACTATTCTTGTTTTTTACTGTTTTATTAAGTACGAAGAATTTGTTTTCTTTTTAGTCTTTTACCTCAGATGCTTTATTTTATAATGTTTTATTTTATGTATAAAGTGTAATTGATTACCACCGTAAATGTGTATAAATCTATATATATTAAAATTTAAGCTGTGTCCGCGTCTAGGAGGGTTCAGTTTCACGTTGATTGTTGTTATACATTATTACGAATCATTATTAAATAGAACCCAGTTTCGCAGTAAAAAAAAGGTTTAGTGTAATACTAACTCATTCCGTTGTGCGTGGGCCAGGCGGGGAAGGGGGAGGGCGGGGGCCTGTTCTTTTCATTCTCGAAGTCCTCCCAGGCGGCCTTGCGCTCCTCCTCTGTCAGCGTCTCCTCCTCTTTATTCTCCAACAGCGAATCGTGCTCGTGATACTTGTATATCTGTTTACGCAATATAAGCCTATCGTTAATAATAAAAATAAATATTACTAGCTATGTCTGCGACTTCGTTCGCTTGGAACTAAAACTATTCAACAGATTTTACCCGCTTTTGTAACGTTTTTAAATCAAGCTTTGCTCCTATTGATGGTAGCGTGATGCTGATAACCTAAAGCCTTTCTCAATTATTGTTGAGCCTTCCTAAATTTATTTGTTGAGTATCCAAATTGTTTATACAAAGTAAGAAAGTAAAGAGAAATCTTATATAAGGTATGAAATTTGGTACAAATAAAATTTTAACAATACTGAAATGTTTGTATTTGGCGACAGATTTTAACTAGCTAGCTAGGCGGGTATTACAAAAAAACCTACCACTATGCTATGGTTTCCTCACGATGTTTTCCTTCACCGAAAGCTCAAGATTAATATAGGTAGATTGGAACTCACGTCCTTTGACAGACTACCAGTGAGCTATCATCGGTTCAGACCACTACTACTTCTAGGTAGGGAGTATATACCTGGGCTTCGTGTTCCCTGAGCATCTCGGCGAAGAGCCTGTCCTTGGGCAGCGGGGGCAACTCTCGCGGCTCTGTGGGTTTGGGTTCGAATTTGTAGAGTTCGGCGAGGTCGTTCTCCGCGTAGTGCCTGTCGATCTGCTGCTCGTCGATCACACGCTTCGATATCGCCTGCTTCGTCACCTGACGCTCGTATATCTTCTCCTCCATCGTACCCTTGTAAATGTTCACAAAATTATTATATCTTATTAAATTTCAATAAAATTATCCTAACGAAAATTATTGTGACAAATAAAAATTGATTTTTTTATAAGTGAAAACTTGCTTAAGCGCGCGCTGAGCTTTAGTTCCATGCGAACCAAGTCGCGGGCATAGCTAGTATTTCAATATGTTCGAACCTTTTATCAGTTAGATTTGATCTATATTCAAAAATAAAGCTTCTCAAGAAGTTAGTTATAAATCGTTATTTTTTTTAATCGAAATAACAAATCAACTTTTTCACAATTTCTGCATTGTCATCCAGTTCTGATCAAGATTCTAGCTCATCAGGAAATTAGCTTAAAATCAATTACAAAATTCCACCCGTGCAGAGAAAGAAAGATCCAAGAAAGTAAGTTGATAAAAACATGGAAAAATAGTAGAGCCCTTTTTGGCTTACCATGGCAAGAAACCTGTAGACATAACACGGTTTCTTCTGTCCGAACCGGTAGACCCTAAAGATGCTCTGCACGTCGTGCGAAGGGTTCCAGGACACGTCGAAGATGACCACTCGGTTGGCGGCCACCAGGTTTATCCCGAGTCCGCCGGCGCGAGTCGATATCAGAAACAGTCTGTAGTATTATAACAAAGTTTTTAGCTACCGGAAGGACATTTTCAATGCCGTGTACAAAATATATTCACATGGCCAAAGCAAAAATGTATTTATTTATTAACAAAGGTTCATCAACAAATACTTAAACTAATGATACAATTTATTCATAAATACACATTCACGAGTTGCATGAACCTACAATATTCATTTCCCGCATTTATAACAAAAATATCACTTTAAAAAATCACGAAATAAAAATAAAAGAAAAACATTTTATAAAGTATCAGTTGCAAGCATTTTTATAGGAATATAAAGACGACATACAAAGAGTAACCAGGCAGTAGAACTGAGCCGCGAGCGTAAGGTAAAAAGTATTAGGAAATACTCATCCATATACTCATACAATCCATACATCCACCTATCTATACAAAAGGTTCCGTGAAGCTGTCAAAGCCCTTACGACTAATAGCGTATGTCAATTAAAAAAAAAAAAAAACCTATCTATACATATAGAGTTGCTATATATTTTATAATGAAAAATTAGTTACCACTGAGGCCAAAATGGCAAAGTTACAATCACATAATTAGCCTTCATATATTAATATATCTTTCATCATTATAAGATATGAACAACAAATTAATTTCCTGGGTAATCTATTATCATAATAGACTAATCTGTCTTTAAACTTCCCAATATGGTATTTCTCGTTTCTAATATTTAGTTATAATGAACTAACCTTGCCCTGGGGTTATCTTCCCTATTGAAATTCTTGCACCATATCGACCTGTTCTCACACGAGGTGGAACCGTCTAGACGGAAATAGTCCACGCCTGGAGACCACGACCCTGCAATATATTTCAATTCCATTAATAAAGACACTTCTAGATGAAGTGGCAACAGATCTCGAGCACTATTTGCGACTGCAGAATGCCCCTTAAATTAAAGGGCAATATATATAGGTTCATTATAAGAACTGTCATATTTTATGGATTGGAGTGCTGGGCTAGTATGAAACGGATCAGTTTTGATTACATGCAGCAGAATTGTGATATTGAGATGGATGTGTGATGTTACAAGAATGAATAAGTTAGAGGAAGTTTGAAATTGGCGCCAGTGGTAGAGAAGTTGGAAGGGAATTGTCTTGGTTGGTTGGTGTCTTAGTTTGGACATGTTATGAGTAGAGAGGAATATTATCTGGTGAGAAAAGTGAAGGATATGACAGTTAAAGGATGGAAAGGAAGAGGGAGACCAAAGAAAAGATAGATAGGATGTGTGAGTAATGAGATGAAAGACAAGGAAATTAATGAAGAGATGTTGGCTGTTAGAAATTTGGTGAAGAACATTTGAAATTTTCTTTGACACTTTTGCTACAATTAAAAAGTCTCATTTTAATTAAAAACACGAATAATTTGATTGTTATAATTTTAAATTAAGTACATCTTTTACTATTTTGTTTTTTTTTTTTTAATTACAATATTTTATAAAACTGTTTTGCATCCCACTTATAATTTGTATATATTGATATTTTTAACATCATAAATATTACATTTGTTATATTATAGTAACTTTTACTGTGCATTTTTTTTGTCACCTGTAATTAGGGTTACATTTAAAATAATATTGAAATGTATTAGTAGTAGACATTAATGTGTTGATGTAAACTCTGTTGTGCCCTATATAAATAAAAAAAAAATGTTATTCACAACAATTTCACTGACGGTTCTGTGACAATAGAGCCTTAAATGATCCGATGTTAAAAGTATGTGAAGCTTAAGTGTTCAACAGAACCTAATCAAAAGTTCAGATTGATTACTAGCAACACAGGATTTAGGGAACGATCTGATTTTTTTGTATTGTTTATAGGTTTAGCGTTACGGCTATAATCTCACCTACTGTTAAGTGAGGATGTAGTCCAATCTGTTGAACACGCTAAGCCTAGTGGAGGGACTGGCTCTCAAGTGCAACAACAGGAATACATTTATAGGTACTTGAGGGTGGTAGCTACCCAAGCAGGCATTAGAAAATGCCCTACCACCATGTATAATTATACTATATCACAAAATATGAGCACTAACCGAAATGGCCTCCCAATTTTTCATCCATTCGGCCTTCTTGTGTCGCCTCGTCAACTTTACCTAAGAAGTGCTCTATAAGATCTAATGAATACAGCGACTGTGAGAATACCAATCTGAAACAAAAAACCAATACAATATCAACTAGTTAATCGACGAAACGCATTAATCATGAAAACAATCAAACTTGGGGTCACATTTTAGGCCAGAAAACATAAAATACAGATGACTTTATCAGTGGTTTTTATAATCAGTAACTTTTTGAAGTACAAACTTCTCGCGATAAGCACGTTTATTTTGTGGGTATTGATTTATACTGAACCGTCATATTCGGTTATGTAACGCTTGTTCGGGTATCATCGGCTCGAGTAGACTAAGGGAGCAAGAGAGATATAGTCTAGCCATAACTGTTATACTCGGCGAGCGTAACATGAAAGCATGATGTATCAGTCACATGAAAACACTGTACGTACCGTGAAAATATGATTTATAACTGAACTGTGATATTTATGAACTATAACGTATCAAACGTTATAGTTGTATTTCATATAATTAATCGAAAATTAAAAAATACGGCAGTGATTAATGTATGATAAAATACATTTTTTTTTACATTAAAGTAAAATGAAATAGCAGATAAAAACATAATCTCAAGAGAGATTGAGAACCAGAAAGCAGTGAAATGACAAAGTTAAATATTTCTGCATTTCCCGCATTCTTACGTTTTTAACTCAAATCAAACTACTTTATTCGATTTCCGCAAGACTACCATCGCTTCGGAAAATTACCCAGTCATCAAGAAAAACCAGCAAAAAACTCTATCTAATTATATCTAAGAAAAAAAAGCATTTTTAATTATCGTTTTTAGTGGATAAATAAAGAGAGGTGTTAAAAACAGACATCACAACCGTTCACACATTGATCTACCTTAGTTAGAAATCTCAACTCATACACTCAACAGCCGGACTTCGATTTTATTCTATAATTTGTACTGTTTGTTGTTAAAGAAAATGACATAAAATAGAGATTGCATTGTAAAAAATTCGAGAAATAGTTTTTATTTTGAAGTTATGATGACTCAGTTGGTAGTGTGTACGGACGCCGCGGCAATGGATGCGAGTTCGGATCCATTTGCAATGAACTTAAACATTCGGTGGAGGAAGACATCGTGATGAAACCATAGCGTAATGGTAGAGATTTTTCTAATGGCCGCCTGGCTAGCTGCCGCCCTCAAGTAGTAAATCTACCGCCAAATACCTAAAGGTGAGTTCCGGCTGTTGCACTTA
Organism: Actias luna; assembly: GCA_039707435.1. Lineage (NCBI taxonomy): Eukaryota > Metazoa > Arthropoda > Insecta > Lepidoptera > Saturniidae > Actias > Actias luna. The sequence goes on along the minus strand of JAZHAC010000002.1, from coordinate 4,650,752 downwards.
AGAGCTAGTCCGACCACTAGGATTAGTGTATCCAACACCTTAGGTTACATCGCCAGTTAACACCAATTGAGATTGCGCCAATAACACTAAAAATAATATACAGAATGATTTGTAATTGCTGGTATTCCATTCGTAAGGTGAATCTGAGGCCATAGAGAAGTAATTTAACCCCCTTCAGGTAAGGGTCGAAAGTGCGCTATTTCGGAATAAAAATGCATTGATTATAATTTTGGAAAAATACCAGATTTCGGTAATAAACCAGAAAAAAAATACCTGAACTCAAAGGTTAATTATTTATATTAAAAAATCTCCCAACATAAAGGTAAATTTAAAGTTTTATGCAAAAATCCTTACAAAAACAGTTTTATATACAAGATATAAATAACTTACAGTTTATCCCCGATGGCCTCACACTGTCTCAGTATATCGAAGAGCAACACCAGCTTGTGGGAGTTGCGAATGTCCTCGAGCTCGTCGTCGGAGACCAGCTTCACCCACCACTCCGTCGGGTTCTCGTACTTCACTTCCACCACATCAGGATTCGTTGGGTCCTCTTCATCTTGTTCCATTGCTATTACACGTATATACGAGTCATTTAAACACTAGTCAACTTTTATCACGAAAATATAACATATAGGTACTACTTTGTTTATTTATTTGTTTGTTATGGTCATTAATATCTACTTGTTATTACGATATGCACATTAAAGTATCTTTGTAGTAATTATGATGTTAACAATATCAATGAATAGACGTTATAAATGGCTTAAAACAGAGTAGAACAGTATAAAACACAAAATTGTTTATCCATTTTCTAATTTAAGATGAAGCATTACTCATTTTAGAAATAACAACATGAATTATTTTTTTAATAGTTACAATTTTTTTACCTTAAATTAAATGGTAATAATATTTAAAGTATGTTTATGCATATATTCACTTCAAAATACTTACACAGAAATACATAAAAAGTACATTTGTTACTTATTTTCTTTTTTACATTTTTGAAATAAGTAAACACATTAAAATGGCATAATGTGCTCAGAACACTACCCCCTATACATAATAATAAATATATGTTGCCCGCTAATTCTCTGTTATGATATGCAGTAAAATATATGGCTGTTATTTAACAAAATATTCAACCCTATAAAATAAATAGTTAAAAAGATTTGATAACATTATGAAAGTTATATTTATTACATCACAGTTGCAAGTCAATACTGTTTTGATATTACATTTGAACAAAATTTAGAAAATGTAGTTAACCGATTTGATAAATTAAACATTATTTTATATGAAAAACAGTATGTGAAAGAGAATTAAGAGACAATGAATTAAAAAGGCAAAAAAGGATATGGCGGCGCATAGGCCTTTTGTGGTATAGGTTCTATGACTTAGAAATTACAACAAGTAAAATATAATTTAAGTGTCAATATTTTTAAACTCTATGTTCCTAATTTAAAAAAAATCTAAAGATATATCTATCTCATTCTCTCTCAAGTTGTATCCTATAGATGTATGTAGTTGTCTCTTTTTACTATCGCTTTATCGTTTTATCAAGATTCAAATCACAACTATGCTAATTAGAAAATGGTAAGTCATATCCAAGAGATGTATGTGGTTGTTTCTTTTTACAGTCGTTTCTTCGTTTCATCAAGATTCAAATCACAATTATGCTAAATAGAAAATGGCAAGTTATATCCTAGAGATGTATGTAGTCTTCTTTTTTATATTCGCTTTTTCGTTTCATCGAGTTTCAAATCATATTAATGCTAAATATTAAAAAAAAGCAAATCATATGCTATAGATGTATGTAGGGTTATCTCTTTATACTGTCGCTTATTAATAGACGTTTTCACTTCAAAAAATAAATATCACGTAAGACGACAAAGGAAATATAACTTGCAACAAACTTCTATTGTATATTACATCGACGTATCCAACTTACTTTGTTCCAGTTAAAATTAAATCTGAACCCATTATAAATCTAGTTCAGTATGTGTATGTTTTAATGTAAATCTATTTTACCTGGATTAGCTCTGGTGCCTCGCCTCGTTGAAACTTTGTCTTTCCCCTTGTTCTTCTTCGATGATTTTTTCTTTTTACTTTTTTTTCGACTGTCATCGCTCATGTCCGATGAAACGTCCGTAGACTCTTCAGTTGATGTCTCCTGTATGACAATCGTCAATAAATATCTTATGTGTTATAATATACTAGCTGTGTTTGCAACTTCTTTCGCGTGACTCTAAACATTATTTAATAATTGTTGACCGTTTTTGTAACTTCTTTCAATACAGCTTCGCTCCTATGGATGGTAGCGTGATGATAAATAGCCGAAAGCCATCCTCAGTGATTGCTCTATTGAAAATAGATTTTGAAATCCGACTGGTGGTCCCTAAGATTAGCGTTTCAACAAACAATATTTTCCGCTTTTTTAATATTAAAATATAGATTACTAGATTTCACGTGCGGCTTTGCTCGTGATAATATTTATTATGCCAAAAAATAGGATGACACAATAAAAAGTTTCATACAAAATTTATCTCTTTTTACCCCACTTTCAAGAAGGTTTTTGCGAGAAAAAGTGGTCTATCACCGTCTCCAAGTTCCAGTCTATCTCTATACCAAAATTCACCATAATCGATTCAGCGGTTAAGACGTGAAAGCGTAACAAACAAACTCTATCTCGCATTTACAATATTAATAAGGACTGACATAAATTTTTATCATAAAAATATATCACTCACCTCTGGCGTTGAGTCGTCGTCGATAAAATCAACCAATGAACCTTCCGAATCATCTTCTTCCCGTTCTCTCTGACAAAATAATATACATAGTATCAAGCAAACAAAGTCACGGGCACAACTAGCCTAATTCTATAACTACTAGCTGTGCCTGCGTCTTCGTTTACGTGAATCTGAATGATTAAAATCAATCTTATTATACCGCCTTGAGAGATGATATTTCAAAAACTTTTTTTTTCTTTTATAATTTCGTTATAAAGTATATGTATAAATATTCGTATGCCTATATTAAGAAATAACGGACACTCCAACAGACTTTCGTTCATAAGTAGCCGAGGTCCAATCAATCACTTTACCACAAATAGTTTGGATTACCTTTTTCTGTTGCATAATTTCATAACGTTCTGAGTTATATTTAAGGACAAGCGGATGAGTCCATATCCTTTGTAGCGATTGAAAATCGGGGAACAGGAATCCTGAAGATTTGCCTGGCTGTGGTCTGAAAATATATCATTAAATTTATTAATTACAAAGAAAATAAAAAAATGTTGACTTAAAATTAAAAATAGTAACCATAAAAAATAAATCAATAAAAATTTAATTTATATCTAATTTGAATTATATGCAATTAATTTGAGTTTAATTCCATTGTATATTTAAGTTTATTATAAACAGTAACAGAGCAATATGAACGAACCGTGAGTGATGTAATCGAGAGATCGTCAATACATTGCCAGTACCCACTATTACTTATAGAAAAAATACTTAGATACAAAATTTTAACAATCCCATTGACTATAATCTTACTTATAATAACGTGAAACCATGTTTGCAGTTATAGTTTAATGTCGGAACAAGTAGAGATACAAATTTCAACGGTAAGTAATAAACCATACCTATATATTGAAAACATAACAGCCGACGAAACTTGACTTAACTTCGGGTAAAAAATTTATCGAAGTAAATGGTATCTATTCGTTATGGAGTATTTTTAATAGAGCTTATTCAATGGAAAAGGTTGATTTGCGTACTAAAATATATTTAACGACATTTTTTTCTCAGTATACATGCGCGAATATTAACTGAAGCTAACATGAGAGAAATCAAGACACATCAGCCATACTATAATAGGCAGTTAATTAGAAAACTTACCTTCTAGAGTAATTATCTAGGTACGTCTGATACAATTTGATTTGCACATCGCTTAGCGTGATGAATAATACGTATTCATGTTTTGGAGGCAGGAAAGGTGCTAGCACTCCGTAATCCCTCCTCTGCGAACAAGGTTTATTTATTTAGTTATACGATTTAACAAAAAAATATTAACTTCTCAAGGATTTCTAGAAATTTTGGGACGGTTTATAAATGAACAGGTTAGGTAGGTTATCACAATGTTAAAAATATGCCATCAGCCATTCATGCATCTGCTTCTCAGTATCATTATTGACTGTGTCAATGTTTTGACTAAATACCTAAGCTACATCCCACATGTCGATCACAATCGTTTTGGTAGAGGCGAAAATGGTGGTAGGGCTTTTTCTAATGCCCGCCTGGCTAGTTACCACCCTCATGTTGTACACAAATAGCGATAGGTGTGCTCCGGCAGTAGCATTTGAGAGTCGGTCTCTCCACTGGTTTAGCGTGTCCACCAACCTGAGCCGTATCGTCAATTAAGATCAGGTGAGATTATGGATATAACGCTAAAACTTTTAACCTATAAAAAAACATGTCATTAATTTACCAAAGCCCAAGCTCACAACATCCCATCTGCAAGTCTGGGTATTTACTCCATCCCATTAGAGTTAATGTGTGTAACGCTTAAAATCAAGTGGAATGGGCAAGCCGCGGTCATTAGCGTGAGCGTTCTGAACGCTTAGTGGAACGGGGCAATACTAATTTACTTATGTAATTATAAAACGGAAAATTTTGCTTGTTTCTTTGTTTAAACGCGCTTATCTGACTATCAGTCAGATTTGAAAAAAATATTTTTGTATTTGATAGAGCAGTAATTAAGGAAGACTTTGGGTTATTTATTGTCACGCTACCACCAATAGGACCACAGATGTATCGAAGTTGCATTTAAAAAAGTTACAAAAACAAACAAATACTAATAAATATTTTTTAGGTCCACGCCAACGAAGTTAGGGGGACAGCTCGAATGTCAATAAAACTCAAAAACAGTTCCGTTGATAAATGCATCATTTAAGAACGATTGGCCTAGTTTGGCTTTTTTATACTATTAATAAACCAGTTAAACTTAAAAAAAAGGTACCCGGAAAAAAAAGTTACTGGTTTTTTATGTATGTTTTTAAAGAATTGAAACACGTTAGGGCTGCTGGGGCTGGTGATTATAATAAATCATAGCTACACTATAGTGCGGTTGGCAGCACTGTAAGCCGATGTGTCAGATAAGTGAAAAGCCTCAAATGTTTTAATATATAATTTTGTTATAAAGACTCAGTGAAATAAATATAAAATGTATAATGAGCATTGAACATTCATTAAAGAAAATATACAACTAGTTGTTTTGTTTAAAATTACGATCCATTTAATTTGGCCAATTACCTAAATCAAATATTAAAAAAAAATACTTGATTGATTTTCATAAAAGATTACATTTGCAAATCATACTTACTAATATTAATAATACGAAAGTTAGTTTGTCTGTTTGCTTGTTTGTTACGCTTTCAAACTTAAACTGCTGAATCGATTGTGATGAATTTTGATACAGAGATAAATGGGACCCAGGAGGAAAACTTATTGGAAGTGGAGTAAGGAGAGGGATAAACTTAGTTTGGAACTTTTTGTTGCGTCATCCGATTTGTTTGATAACGCGAGCGAAACTGCACGTAAAAACATAGTAGAATATAAAAAGCTGTCATCTTAGTTAAATAGAATGGTAATCGATGGTACTTTTTACAAGTTGAAGGATATCCTAACGAAATAACGCTTTTCATTATAACAAACAAAAAAATAGTGAACGCTATTTGTGAAAAAGTTCTTTGAGAAATGGTAATGGTACTAACTGTAGCCGTGACTTCAGTTGCAAGGAACTTAAAGGTAATTTTTTATCGCTTGCGAACAACTTTTTTCTTGGTAAAAATAAACAAAATATCATCATTCATCAAGTTATCATGTTATACCAAAATAATCATTCCAATTGGACTGGTAGTTGCAGCGATAAGCGCATATAATTAATAAATTTGAAACGATGATAGCTCAGTGGTAGTGTGGACGACTTTGCGTCAAGGGACGTGAATTCGAATCCAACCACCTACAATGAGCTTGACCTTTCGGTAAAGGAAAACGTCGTGAGGAAACCATAGCACGGTGGTAGCGCTTTTTCTAGTCATCCGAGTTATTGAGAAAATCAATATTAACGTGAGCGAAGCCGCACGTACAATATAGTATATATAGAAACTGACCTGTACAGCTCCGTCGAGCATTTTGTGCAGAACGTGCGAGCGACGCTTCATAACTCTGATGTCGTGCTCGGTCGAGTCCGTGTACTGCCCGTTGGTGATGGGGTTCACGAATCTGTTCAGGTACTCGTTATACTTGCCCAAAAGGTTCGGCTTCACGAACTGCACCATGCAGTAATCTGTTACACAATTATTACTCATTTAAAACTAATTTAAACGGATTTCATCGCGGTTATTTATTCATTTAGATTCCGACGTTTCGACAGCTTTTCAGGTGTAGGTTGTCCAGAAAAGTTCATGTTACAGTGTCTACCTTCAATTTAGTTTTTAATTTTGATAGTGTTCCGATCTACGCAGAAAGTGCTCACAGTGTTTTGAGGTCTGGTAATTGGTCTTTTGGGTTCCGATTTAAATAAATGTATAATCAGATCCCAGGCTTTTGCTAGCTTCCAACCATCTTCTCTATTGAAATTTGGATGTTTTTTTAATTTCAATAGCTTCGCGAATCATCTTAAGTAGGAATCGGTGTTCTTGGCAAGGATTTGAGGTTTGTCGTATCTAAGATAATCTTTAGAGCCTTCTTCTGAACGTTCAGCAACTGCAGACTTTGTAGAGCGTCGGTGTTTAACATCAGCTATATGTTATTTTACGCGGGTCCCTATATTTATTTTAGTTTGGACGATATAGGAGAGGCCACAGTCACATTCGATTTTGTATACGCCCTATTCTTATATAAGTATATGACACTTGACAGGTGGTAAAAATTGACTAATCTTTTTGTCGGCTTGAAGTAAGTTTTAATTGAAGCACGCTTTAGTACATAGCCAATCTCGTCTGTGACCCCTTTTACAGAAGGTAATAAGGGTATGTATGATAAGGGTAACTACGAGGCCCAATAATGTATTGTAGTATATTTGTTAAATATAAATTTTTTGAATAAATATTTATGCGATCGCCAGGACGATTTATAACAACGACAACTGCGTAAGCGTTGCGATTCCAGCTAGCGAGCTCGTATAACTCATGGGAACGATTAGAATAAAGTTTTCGTTTTGAATCATAGTAGAATAATTAAGACAGTTATGCTGGATATCGCACTCTGTTCAGACGATTCACTCATTGTAGTATTTGCAATAGTTAAAGTGTGCAATAGTTTTCTATCTTCACAGAAGCATAATCGTTAGACCTTTTCTTAATCGGTGAAAGAAATGTACATAAAAATTTAATGTCGATACATAGCTGGATACACTGTTATGATGTAAAATCACTTATTTCAAATACAGATAAATTGAAGACTATTAGACAAGTGTATATTAAAATGCAACAAACAGAAGATATGAATTATACAAATGAGGCTTGAGGTTGATGGGAGTAATCAGTAAGTAACAAAATAAGTTAATGTGCATTGTTAACATTTTAAATATATATTTGAATATAATCTAAGTACGTACACTCTTTGAGATTATTCTGCAGCGGAGTGCCGGTGAGGACGATGCGACGCTGCGTCTTCACCTTGTTCATGGACTGCGAGAGGCTCGTCTTCTCGTTCTTCAGAAGGTGCCCTTCGTCGCACACAACTAAGTCGGGCCCTATAAAATATATACACTTTCGAGACATTCAAAAATAATATTAAGAAGATTTCATTTTAAGTAACTTTCGTACAGTCGTCGAAATATTGATTGTACGAATCGGTAATGTTTTTATTTTAACACATAAAACAACCCAACATAAAAGATAATTCCAATTTGTCGACATCTTGAAAACTATTCTGGCAACTTAGATGTTTTATTCCTTAAAAATGCAATTGGATCTATATAATACTAAACAAAAAATCCTAAATTGGCTTGGCTGTTTTCTGTTATCTAATTAGTTATTAATTTTTTATTTCTGCAGATCATATTTCCTATGATAAACTTTATACTGCTTCTTTACATAATGTCTAAGGACCTGACTGTAAAAGCTGATAAGAAAGAAGACCAATCTAGAAATAAACAAATACTATATATCAACAAACTTAGCCAAAGTATTTTCTCTTTCTTTTTCACACAGTACCGAGAGAAAACATTATGACCGCTATTAAGGAAGAATCTTAGAAATAAATATTGTATTGAGAACAAACTAACCGGGATCAACGAGGCTCTCTTGAAAACTCTTAAGCATTTTTTTCTTAAACTTCTTATTATTATCAGCGGACAGATTACGGAACATCTCATATCCGAGTACACACACTCCGCCGTCCTGAAACCACTGGCTCAGTTGGGCAGCTCGCTCCATGTTCTGTTTGTTTCTGTAAATTGACAGAACTCATTTTAGGGGCATTTAATAAAGCACGTCACGCGATATTTTACCTATTTAAACCCCCTCCTCGCCCCCCTTCGTCACGCTATGTCATACTTTCTGAGACCCACAATCAACATAACAAATGGTTGGCCCGTCCCGAATATGATATATAATAAATATTTATTGTTTGCTATAAAGACTGATAAATTAATAGATATCTGTAATAACATGTATAATATACAAAAAAAAAATTAGTTGCGAACGTCACATTTTTTATGCACGGCCCCTTAGATGTGAGCAAGCCATTTGACTGCTGAACATTCAAAGGCTGATCCCGAGACGTGACAAACTCAGGGTTTAAAAAATGAAACAGTTCTTTTAAGTTCCAATCAAATATTACCCATAGCAAAAGTAAAAAAAAAATTACAAACTTATATTATTAAGTGAAACCTTCTTTAGCGCGCTGAGCACTTTATTTTGCGGGTATTGAATTAGGCTAAGCCGTCACGCTCTGAAATGTAATATTCGTTCGGGTGAATTCGTCTCGAGGCGACTAAGTGAGCGAAGCATTGCTACACGACCACGACGAGGTGTTACATGAGAGTGCATGACGCATCAGTCGGAATCAGTATCGACATAAACATCATATGTGCTTTGCCAATACGATTTATTTAACATGTTATAGTTGTATTTCATTGTGAACTTCGCCATGAAGTCTTAAGACCGCTGTTTTTATTTTTATTTATCTACATACTGTCTACTTATATTTTATCATTTAATACAAATAAATTATGCATTTAAGGGTTAACGTATGTATCACGTGTACGGTGGTTGTGAGAGTACTGACTTGGAGAGCTCGTAGACGTCGACTTCGAAGTCGGTCTCGGCGTGCTTGAGCCACATGCGGAACTCGTTGACCCAGTTGAGCACCGTGGACAGCGGACACACCACCAGCACGCGGCTCACGCCCGTCAGCGCCCCGTGCGTCAGCAGCGTGTGCGTCAGCGATATCACCTGCACACCGGACTCATTACCAAATCGTAACGCCATCTATCCTACTGTTACTACTACCCTTCCCTCTCTGTCGTATAATACTACGGCCACCTTTGACGCACTCATTAATCTATCCTATTACCCCTTCCCTCTCTGTCGTATAATACTACGGCCACTTTTGACGCACTCATTAATCTATCCTATTACCCCTTCCCTCTCTGTCGTATAATACTACGGCCACCTTTGACGCACTCATTAATCTACCCTATTACCCCTTCCCTCTCTGTCGTATAATACTACGGCCACCTTTGACGCACTCATTAATCTATCCTATTACCCCTTCCCTCTCTGTCGTATAATACTACGGCCACCTTTGACGCACTCATTAATCTATCCTATTACCCGTTCCCTCTCTGTCGTATAATACTACGGCCACCTTTGACGCACTCATTAATCTATCCTATTACCCGTTCCCTCTCTGTCGTATAATACTACGGCCACCTTTGACGCACTCATTAATCTATCCTATTACCCCTTCCCTCTCTGTCGTATAATACTACGGCCACCTTTGACGCACTCATTATTCTATCCTATTACCCCTTCCCTCTCTGTCGTATAATACGACGGCCACCTTTGACGCACTCATTATTCTATCCTATTACCCCTTCCCTCTCTGTCGTATAATACGACGGCCACCTTTGACGCACTCATTATTCTATCCTATTACCCCTTCCCTCTCTGTCGTATAATACGACGGCCACCTTTGACGCACTCATTATTCTATCCTATTACCCCTTCCCTCTCTGTCGTATAATACTACGGCCACCTTTGACGCACTCATTAATCTATCCTATTACCCCTGCCCTCTCTGTCGTATAATACTACGGCCACCTTTGACGCACTCATTAATCTATCCTATTACCCCTGCCCTCTCTGTCGTATAATAAATACTACGGCCACCTTTGACGCACTCATTAAATACTCGCGACGTTGACCTTCGCTACTTCGTGACGCGCTCTTGCGGTTCGGTTGAGCACCCGAATTCGTTTATATATTTTTCTCCGCATTCCGTGCTCAAGAAATCAAAAGTCACGCAAGTCTATACACGTTTTCGGGCGGCTGTACGTTCGAGTTTAGTGACTGGAATACCGCAGAAAGGATCTTAAAGGTTAGTCCTTTACTCCTTTCTATTTTTTTTCTTATTCGCGCCATTAAGACTTTCCGCGAACGAAATAAATACTCAATTGCTTGTAGGGCAATACTTTATTGTAACATTGCAAAGGCGTCGAAACGTAATGTTCTTTAACATGTCTCACTACCGTAGCGAGGCCTCGCATCTTCGCCAGAGCGTTACTTTAGTGAGACACGCCGTAGAGCGGGATGGCAAAAGTATACAAGATATTTACAAATTATACTCATAACTATAATTTAAACATATTCAAATGCACAAATTACCATACTCAATTTACATAATCGTATTAAAATTGTAGTTATAACTAAATGTAATCACAACAATTTAACAAACACAAGCAAACATTCCTTTATATTTAATCCTAGTCGTATGCTACAAGTTGTATGTATCTCTTTCCATAGTCCCTACATAATTTATTAACATATTCCTTTATTTTATATCCTTATATATACCAAGCTTGTGTGGTTCCCTGACGGCAACAATAGTTCTATTATTAAACATTAAGATATCATGGGAAAAGACATCATTATATTCAACGACGCACAGGTATAGGAAAAAAAATTGACATAAAATAATAATAGTCAAATCAACTCAAAAATAATTATTCAATTTAATCCCTATGAAAGCGCTTATAAAAGTCAAAACTATCTTCGGTTCGGAAAGTAACGCAGTCATCGAGAAGAATCGACAAGAAACTACATCTACAAATTTGTATACCTTTTTAGGTACATTTTTTTTGCATAATATATTAATGTGTGTGTTCAATTAATCTTTCAAATATCAACCAAAGAGTAAGGATATTACTTTTAACATTTTTAATGATTTAACTGGGAATTCATTAAAACCGAATGAACAAAATATTATATAATATTTATATATATATAACACCTACCTGTAAAGTTTTCCCGAGTCCCATACAATGCGCAAGAATACATCCCGAGCCTTTATCCTTCTTGATGCGTTTAACGCTTTCAAAGCACGCGTCCCACATGAACTTTATCCCGTTCGCCTGTCGAAATATATACATTTATAAATAATAATTCTTCCCACTGTACCCATAGCAGCACATACTGTACCGATTACGTCGCCCCGGACAAAACGACAAATTACTGCCCCATAAGAATTGCATGGTGGTAGGGCTTTTTCAAATGCCCGCCTGGCTAGCTACCACCCTCAAGTTGTAAAACCTGCCGCCAAATACAAGCAGGTGTGTTCCGGCAGTTGCACTTGAGAGCCAGTTCCTCCACAGGTTTAGCGTGTCTACTAACTTGGGCCGTATCGTCACTTAAGATCGTTTAGTGTTATAGCCATAATCTCACCTGATCTTAAGTGACGATACGGCTCAAGTTGGTAGACACGATATTGGTATTTGGCGGTTCAACTTGAGGGTAGTAGCTAACCAGGCGGGCATTACAATTAGCCCTACCACCATGCTATGGTTTCCTCACGGTGTTTTCCTTCACCGAAAGCTCAAGCTCATTGTAGGTGAATGGATTCGAACTCACGCCCCTTGACGCGAAGTCGTACACACTACCACTGAGCTATCAACGCTTCAAAAATATATGCCAATGAATTGACGATCTCGTACTGATCGTCTTTGTTTTGATTGCTCTGTAGTTACCATCCGGCATTGTATTACGACTTCACTGCAATACTATAAAAGAAAAAAAATAAAGGCATGAGTTACCTGATGCGGCTTTAGTTTCTTAACCAATCCTCTGTCGACTTCAATCAATGGCTCCTTTGTTTCCGGGTCAAAATCTAAGACAACTTTCTCGAGCACCACTTCATCCGGCTTACCGGACTCATCGAACTCCAGGTTGTTATACTGTAAGAGTATAGCGAAATTAGAACAAGCAACAACCAACTAGTTTTTGAAATGTGTTGAAAAATATGTTTAAGATAATTTATTTCAGTTTTGTTTTGTTTTTATATGACATCGTGTATTTCTTGTCAACTCGCAGTATTAATTTGAAATGGGCTGCCATTTTTATACATAGTGGCAACTCTATTTGACACTTTTCTCTTCAAGGAAAGCGATAATCTTTAATAATGACACAAATTCCTTAAGTGTCCTTGTGAGTTAAGTGAGTTTACATTATATAAGTACTCCTGAGGTCTGACGTTGTAAAGGCCAAAGTTTATTTTTATAACAGATATACATATACTGTATTTTTTTTTCAAAATGTATTATATAATAAAATTACTATGACTCCGTTTTCATATTGCTAGATAAAATTTTATAAGCATTGAAAAAGTTACACCAAACAGGGAATATGTTTTTCACTTTGAGAGCAACAAATTTATTTATAACCAACTGAGCCGGCTCACTTCGTATCACCTATACTCGTTATTCTTTATTCTCGCTAAAACTCAAAAACCTAGAAACCTAACCTAAACTTAACCTTCTAGAAAGTATTAGTAAACTTTAAAAACAGATGAATGAAATCGTTTCAGCCGTTTGTGACTTTTAGCGAGAAAAACGAACGGCGTTTAATTTTGTTTTATATAGATATCTCACAATCTTTTGTCCCATTCACTCACTCGCTTTTCATACTATGCGATTTAAAAAAAATACAAACCTTGTCCTGATAATAACGAACACAAGAAAAAGAAATTACGCAATTTGGTACAGTCATTCGCAAGTTTTGGGCGTACATACATTTCAGCGATTCATTTTTATATATACAAGAAGATATCTTCGATATAGTGAACCGATTGCGATGAAACAAAAATCAAGTTATACTCCAAATTGCGTACAATTGTACAAATTAGATATTAAACTTATTAACTTACATTGGTTTTGTACATTTTACGTTACGTTACAGATAAACAGACAAACAGACACAAATTTCAAAAACGCTGAAAATGTGTTCTGTTGATTATTCTCTAACACCATGGCTATTTTTTTTTTTATATTTTTGATGCACAAAAACGACTTTTCCAAAGATTTATTATATATATAGAGATCATTTGGTAGTTAACAATAAAATATTTTTCTCATACTATTGCTTACTATAATAACGTATTATATGGATGCAAATAGATGCCAGATCATTATTTTAATGTAAGTCACTGGTAACAAGTATTTTTTTTAAATACTCTTTTATGGCTTAGTTGTAATTTAAAACGAATAGAGCTTACCAATTTCTGTCGTTCTGCAATACGGGCGATTCTTTCTTTCTCTTCGCGGGCCGCTTTCTTAGTCGCCTCTTCCAACTGATTTTTCCCCATAACCTAAATTGAAAATTAAATATATGTAAAAATGAGTAACCCATATTCAAATTAGATATCTAGAATACATGTTGACGTGTTAGTCCGTTTTTTTGAAAAAATAGGTTAATGTAATAAATCACATAAGAATTATTCTAGTTAATTCATTAGTATATTAACTACAGGCTAATATTGTTGTAAGGTCAAGGTATGAGGGGACTAACATGTCTTTTGTGGACCAAGGTCCCTAAATAGGTTTAAGAAGTACTATAAAATAAGTTACTACTCATACAATAGTATCATCATCTTTCGTATATTTTTATCCTCCATGTTTATAGGATAATGTTATAAATTATACAAGAAATATTCGAGTAAATTTATTAGTACATTAACTACAAGTTAATACTCTTGTAAAGTCAAGGTTTGACAGTATTGTGACATGTCTTTTGAGGACCAAATTCCCTAAATAAATTTAAAAAGTACTATAAAATAAGTTACTACTCTAATTCAATAGTATCATCACCTTTCGTATATTTTTTCTTCCATGTTTGTTTCTGCCTTCAGTTTCTCCGTCAGAGTCAGATAAATCGCTGTCGTTTATTTGTTTGATGCGGCGCCGTTTCTTTTTACTGTAAAAACAAATAAGCGCAAACATTATTAGCTTGTTTTATATTTTACTAGCTTAAGAACAAAAAAAATGTTTTGACCCTTTTTATTAACTTTTATCAATACAGCTTTTACTTCTATCGGTGGTAACGTCATGTTGAATAGCTTAAAGCCTTTCTCAAATAGAAAAATAAAGTGTAATTAGACTCGTAATGTCGAGGATTGGAGCATTCAAACAAGCAAAGTTTTCCGCTTTATTACACTAATATAGATAGGTTTAGCGTTTGGCCACACTGCCAACTTATATTAATTGACGATATGTTCCATGATGGTGGACACGCTAAGCCTATTGAAGCTACTGGCTCTCAAGTGCAACTGTCGAAACATTTTCATAGGTATTTGGCGACAGATTTTCAACTTGAGGGTAGTAGGTACTAACTAGAAGAAGTGTGAACGCTCTACCAGCTCTCCAGTAACACGGGGTGTTGAATTGTCAGAGTGGTGCTTTTCATCTGGAGAGTCTCATAAGGCCCTCTCGTCACCTAACAGGTGTATTACCAAAGAAAATACGTAAATTTCACCAGGAAATAAAAAAGGTTGATAATTATTACCCTGGCAGATTTTCAACTTCAGGGTGGTAGCTAGCCAGGTAGACATTAGAAAAAGCCCTACCGCCATGCTATGGTTTCCTAACGATGTTTTCCTTTACCGAAATATCAAGCTAATTGTAAGTGGGTTCGAACTTAAGTCCCTTGACGCGGCATCAGTAGACACTAGCACTGAGCTATCATCGCTTCATGATGTTTTCATTCAGCGAAAATCAGGCTCATCGAAAGGACTCAAACTCACATCCATCTATGCGGTATTTAGGTACTATACCACGGGTCATTGTTCCTTATGATTGCCTTTGGTTTTTTTTTACCGTTGCTTTTATTCTAAAAGGACTTAAGACTTCGCCAAATTTCGTAATGAGCTCGAAAGACACCGCAGAAAAGCAACCTCATCTAAGCTTGAGTTGTTGGCATGATAGCTATAGTGTTCAATTACATATTGGCAACCAAGTTTAACACGTAGCAATATACCCAACACTTTATTTATTGGTTATTACTATCTTCACAAACGATTATATTTTAGACAACCAATAACATAAGTTATTGCCTGATATACCGTAGGCAAAGGTATAGCGAATATAAATATAACTAAATTGTACGTTATACTATATAGAGCCTGGTCAAAATTTGACACATGGAGCACGCCTCCTATAATTAATTCTGACGAAAAATAGTACCTGATCCGATACAAAGTATTGTTGGAAACAATAACGGTCACACCAGAAACTCTAGCCAAGTTAAGTACACAAACGATCGTGGAGAAAGACAACTTGGTTAGTGGCTCAGGTATTTAGTCAATTATAATTAATATGACGAATACAATATACGCAAATGTCATACGTTACTCAATCCTTACTAATATTTTAAACGCGCTACTTTGTAAGGATAAATGCATGTTTCTCACTCGTTTACGCAAAGTTAAATTCATCCATCCATTCAGTAGTGAATAGATTTTAATGAAACTTTATATTAATATAGCTTATGCATCTGAATAACACTTAAGACTACAATTAATAAAGATATTGTGTGAATTGTCCAAAATATAACGAGTACAAGAAAAACAAGCCCGCAAAAGCATATATTTATCTTTTATGTGTATTATTCTCAAAATTGTGAGAGATTCGCGTATAAATGACTACTAGCACATATGTTCTTATAGCAGTCTCCTTAATTATAATTTATTTAAAATAGCGGGTACCGTAAATAGAATTGTTTGACAAAATCAATATTAACGTGAGCAAAGCCGCGGGTAAAAGCTAATTGAGAATATAATAATCTTACTTGGCATCACTAGACGACATAGATGCATCACTATCAGTGGCCTTCTTGACCCGCTTGGTCCTCTTCGTCGGCTCCGAGCTGTCGTCGGAGTCCTCGAAATCACTCAGCTTCACGTCCCGGTCCTTCTTCCGCGAGGCGCCCGCCTCCGAGTCCGACGACAACGTGTTGCCCTTGCGCCTTTTAGACTTCACACTTCGAACGAATATTATATACACTATAAACTCTATATTGACACATACACTCTATACATGCTCTATACACACAGATTTGAAGTGATGATAGTTCAGTCGGCAGTCGGTAGTTCGAATCCCTGCAAGGGGGTCGTTCATAAAATACGACCAATTCATAAAATTTTACGTCGCAAATTACAGTCACCCGTTCCGCCCCTTTCATGATAAATAACAGTAAAAAGCAGTACACAAATTTCAATATTTTGAAATATTTATTGCTTGCAATAACAATACTTCAATAAATTAATATCTGTACGTATCACATTTTGTCGCAATAAGCGACACCAAACCATAGGTACAAACGTATTTTATGAACGGCTCCAGTGATCTTTATCTTCCGGTGACGGAAAACATCGTGAGGAAACTATAGCATGGTGGTAGGAATTTGTCTAATGCCCGCCTGGCTGGCTACCACCCTCGCATTGAAAATCTGTCACCAAAATAAGATATGGCCAGATCGAGTTGCTGGCCGGTTCTTCTCGATGGCTTCCGTTATTTTCTAAACCGGTATTAGTTTTCAATAAATAAAATACCATGGCGTATGTGTAAGCCCATTTTTTTATTAAAGATTCAATTCAATACTTGAGACCTAATTTTGGCTAAGCTGATTAATATTAACGGAAATTTGACATATTTAGAATTAAATATCCAGAAAATGACTTACTTTTCCTCGTCAGTATCTTCTTGAGTGTTCTGGAAAAACAATGAGTTTACAATTTATATATGATGCTATAAGTATTTGAAATTATGAGGACGTCATGAAAAATCAATCGCTACCGGTCGTGTTGAGATATTAGAAATGGTACAGTTATCAACATAAACCTACTATTTTTTTAAAGTGAAGTACAGTTGGCAATAATATAAGTAAAACTGTGTAGATACGGCATATGCCCTCCGAAAGTGGTAAGCTGATTTTGTGTCAATTGGCACACTCAACCCTCAGTATCGCGTCGACGTTCAAGGAAGTATGTTGTGTACCTATTAATCGTACCACTTGTTTAAGACAAATACAATGAATGTAACATATTGTATATACTGTTCTAATATTATTGAGCGAGCGTAAATTTGTTATATTGTTAAAAACATGTCAGACATGCGTTACAGCCACAAATGTCTATGTAAGAGTGTATACATGTGAGTCAGTTTATGTCAGATATAAAGTGTTATATCACAGATATAGGCGACCTAACTCTTATATGAAATATCAATCATGTATTGGTGCACGTTGGTAATAGAATCGACTCTTATGCCATGGTGTGAATTGCATTTTATTATTATAGTCCATATTTTCTTTATTGATTTTTTATTAATTAAAATTCTGATATTCGCTTAAATGTTTCGCATCTTCCCGGCGTCACGTAACGGTCAAGATTTTTTTATATAAACAAAAATTATTAATATTATTATTCTTAGGGTAAGTACGCCAGTTTTTCAGAGCTGTATAGTGATGATCTAGCACAATGCCTAGTCTTATTGATTCAAAGTACTGCAACACTTGCAAGAGGCAGCGATGATTTGTACATCTTCCAGATACAGTACATACTTGCCGAGAATCTGGTTACGTTTAGGTTTCAGCGGATCACATTCGCATAAGGGGCTTTGACGTTTCGTCCGCACTACTAATATTTTTACAGTCTTTTATGCCCTGGTCAATTATATTGCATATGAGACAATAATGTCCAATAAGGGTCCCTTACACTATGTTTTTGACTTTTTAATTCGTATTATTTTTTAATAATCACCTCGGCCATTTTACCGTTCTGTGAGACCGACGAGTCACTATCGCCGAGCAAGTCATCTTTTGATATGTGCCCGATACCATTGTTAATGGACGGCAGAGTCACTTCGGGTAGATCTGAAAAAGATAATTAACTATTAAACTCAAGTGCTAATTATTAGCTTGTTAAATGTGAATATCTATTAATTTTTTTATACATCTATATTACCATTATAAAGTGGAAAAGTTTGTTTGTTTGATCGAGCTAATCTAAAGATAAACCAGTTGGATTTCAAAAATCCATTTGTCTTTGATAGAGCAATAATCGAGGAAGGCTTTGCGCTAAATAAAATCACGCTAACGTTGATAGGAATAAAGCTGTGTACAAAAAAGTTACACAAACAAGTTTTTAATTCCACTCGAACGAAGTCATATAGCTAATATTCAGATATAATTACAAATTATCTAAATATGTTGAAAATTGTACATCTTAATAAATTTAGAATGTCCATTAGATGCGGAGTTCTTCGTAAATGGTTCAAGGATATTTAATTTTTGAATTCCAGTGTCTCTGTATATATATTTTCGATTAACTATTGTAAATTGTATATATAAATTGAAGCGATGATAGCTCAGTGGTAGTGTGTACGACTTCGCTCCAAGGGACGTAAGTTCGAAACCAACCACGTACGATGAGTTTGAGCTTTTGGTGAAGGAAAACATCGTGAGTAAACCATAGCATGGTGGTAAGGATTTTTCTAACTCCCGCCTGGTTAGCAACCACCCTCAAATTGTAAATCTGCCGCTAAATACCAATAGGTGTGTTCCAGCAGCTGCACTTGAGAGCCAGTTTCTCCACAGGTTTATCGTGTCTACCAACTTGGGCCGTATCGTCGCTTAAGATCAGGTGAGATTATGGCCATAACGCTAAACCTTAACTATAAAAAAGTATCATTAGTCTTTATTTGCAGTTTTGTTTAGAGTTGCTAAAAACAAATGAAGCCTAGCGTAAAAGTTGGGAGATAGGTAGTATCATTATAAATAGTAATTAGTTTAAGTTACTTTTTTACGCTTTAACTTATCAACCAATCATCATATTTTGCATACACGTTGTCAGGGTTATAAAACTACAAAGTGTTAAATTAAACGTACTGCGATGGCACTTTACCCGAAAGAGCGTTAGTTCAAGCGATGATAGCTTAGTGGTAGTGCGTACGACTTTCCGTCAAGGGACGTGAGTTCGAATCCAACCACCTATAATGAGCTTGAGTTTTCTGTGAAGGAAAGCATCGTGAGGAAACCATAGCATGATGGTAAGACTTTTTCTGATGCCCGCCTGACTAGCTACCCTCAAGTTGAAAATTTGCCGACAAATACCAACTGTATTCCGGCAGATGCACTTGAGAGCCAGTTTCTGCACAGGTTTAGCGTGTGTACCAACTTGGGCCATATCGTCACTTAAGATCAGGTGAGATTATGGCTATTACGCTGAGCCTTAACTACATATAAAAAAACATGTGAGCGTTTTACCTCAGACTCAATCGATACACAAAATTAAAGTGCATTATTTTCAAAATCGACATAAATTCGATCGATGCAGCGGGCAACAACTAGTTATGATAATGCTAGTAAGGATGATCTAATACAAAGATTTAAAGAACGACTCGAGTCCGTACTCTCAGCTAAGGTTTTGTGTATGAAATAATAAAATAAAACTTGCCATAAAGATCATCAAAAAATTCGTTTGGTACGTCATGAAAGCCCAACAAGCGCCAAGTCATGATCTTCATTAATAATGGTAATAATGTGATTAAATTACAAGTTTTTGTATTGGAAAAATAATAATAACAAATACACGTCGTTTGTAAAAAAAACCACAAGCTCGACTCAGAAACAGGTTGCAACGCGACGCGATGGTGTTTGTATTTGCAATTTCGTTTTACAATGATAACGATAACATGCATGTGTTCCGATATACACTGCGAGCACTGTCAATGCTCCTACTTGGAGAAATTCGTTCCGATATGGCTGACAGTATACAGCTGCAGTATCTATAAGAAATATATGACGTTATAAATCGTCGCCATTTTTGTACTATGAGCATCGGCGTTTTCGAAGTAACGTGTTCTCAGTGCTCTGATCACGCGATCAACAGCGTCCTGAAAGTTAACAGCTTGCACTATTGGTTATTTGTGTAATACCGGATTTACAGTTTTGCCGCCAGTAGGTTATTTAAATTTTGCCGTCCCTACCTATCTCTACAATTAGAATCCATGAATTATAAAAGAAAATCGATATAAGATTTAGATTCTAAGTGGTAAAACATAGTATCTAGCAACATTTAGGTATATGTATAAGTGTGAGTCATTTCAGTTACGAACAAAATACCCCAAATTTGTCGCCTCTAAAACCTGCCGCCCTAGACTTCAGACTACTCAGCCTATTAGTACATCCACCATTGAATTTGAACATTGAATATTCATAGATACCAGCGGATAAAAACAAAAATGGAAAATTTAAAAATATTGTGTTTATTGCAGCGTGAAATAATTTGTATGAAATGAAATTAACAGAATAATTAAGTGTATTTCAGTTAAATAATAAATAAACACGGATGACAGTGAACTACATTGTGTTCCGTTTTAAACAGTAACCAGTATAGTTAAATAAAAAGAAATGGCTTTGCAATATACCCATTGACGTCACACCTTATAGTACTCGCAGTGTATATCGGAACAGAGCCCATACTTGGCATTTTGAACCAATTCTGATATAAATTTTTACTTCTGTACGTATATATATTCTTCAAAGTTTATTAATAGTGTTTTTCCGAAGTATTTCCATTATGAACCAGATTTTTTGTACGTCTTCCTACTACTATTGTATATTATGTAAACGTTATACTATTTATTTATACAACATTTACATTTATATGCTTTCACAAAAACAAAAAAAAAAGGATAAAATTGTGCGGAGTCGCAAGCACAACCAGTTATTAATATTTGTTAATGGTGTTTTGAAACATTTTTAAAGATCTAATCAAATAATTATCGCACTTTTAATTATCAGATCAAGATAAAATTGGATTAGTATTTATCTATGCACTTTCTTTAGTAACATTTGCAATTTCCATATAATAAAACTGTAGCTAAGCAAAAATCTATTTAATAAATATTTTTGAAGATTATAATTTTGGGGTAATACTTTGTTATCAAAATAGAGGCCAAAGATATTTGTTTTATTACTTGTCTTTTCTTGTACGAGCATCATTGTGAAGGTACTGAATAAGTTTTGATTATTTACTATCTATTATTTGATATTATAAAGCGGAAAAGTTTGTTTGAACAAACTAATTTTAGACATTACCAGTCTGATTTCATTTTAAATGTAGCTGTAAATGAGAGAAATTTGGCAACCAAGCACAAAGAAAATCTGCTGGATTTATCTGCCGATGGGATGCTGCAATTGGAATTTAAGTCTGTCAATTTGGATACCTTATGGTTAAAAAAGAAATCAGAATACCCAGAATTAACAAAAGTGGCTTGAAAAAAAGTGTTTGATTCCATTTACCACCTCATAATTGTGCGAGTTGACATTGTAATCAATGGCCCAAATAAAAAGTAAGGAAAGAAATCACATAAATTTAAAAACGATTTAATTCTCAATGTAGCAAAAACGAATCCATGATGGGATAAATTAATTAATGAAAAACAAACGCAACCTTCGCATTAAAAGTTCTTTTTTGGTTTTGTTAAGTTCTTATTTATTTTTTGTTAATTTGATACAAATATTTAAGATGGAAGAGATCTCATGTTATTTGTTTATTTAATACCAATGATTATGTTCTTTAGTTAACACTTTTCGTAATCATTCTTTTTAGCTTTATAGTTTTTTTTACTGCAGTTGCTTCCTAACATTTTACAACTCGGCTATAGAAGCTTCGCGACCCCCCTAGGGGTAGCGACCCACACGTTAAGAAACACTGTTATAAAGTAACCGAACCTCAATGCCATTTACCTGATCACCGTGTAAACTGACATTTAGTTATTCTCAGAGATTATTTTTGTTTTACGTCATTGTTCATAAAACTTACTCTCCTACACAATTATTTCTAAGTGTTAATTTTCTACTTATATGTTTTCCGAGTCTCTTAAAACTCAACGTGTCAAATCATTTTGCAAAATTACCCCACGTTTTAAGACCTAGGTTGCCACGAAATTTTTAAAAAATTTGGAGATCTATGAATAATTTTTTCAGTATATACAATATTAATACATACTAGTATTATAAATGCGAATGTGAGTTTGTTTGCATGTAACGCTTTCATGCCTAAACCGCTGAATCAATTATGATGAATTTTGGTAGACAGATAGATGGAAACCTGGAGACGGTGATAGGCTACATTTTCTCGCGAAAAACTTATTGGATGTGAGGCAAAGAGAGGGCTAAACTTTTTATTGCGTCATCCGATTTGTTTGACAAAACCTATATTAGGTAACACCACCGAAGCCTCAGGTAAGAGCCAGTAAAAATATAAGCCTGTTGAAGCAGTATACCTTCATTGATTACGTTTTCTTCTTCAGAATGTGATTCCGAACTGCTTTCAGCATTGAGTAGTTCTTCGCCAATCAATGATGGGCCTTTCGGCATCTCTTTACGCTTTTCAGTGGTACCAGTTTCCTCTGTGTTGTTGGAACAGGTCGAGTCTCGCCGTCGATGAGTATTCGCCAAATTCTCCAAGTTCGTTAACCTATGAATAATATTAGTCGAAAATTAAAAACCTGTTAGTTATGGTTTTGGTTATGGACACAATTTCACCTTATGTTAAGTGACGATATGACCCAACACGGTGACACGCTATGCCTGTTGAAGGGACTCATTCTCAAGTGCAACTGCCGGAATACACTTATATGTACTTATACTATACTTATAGGTACACATACACTTATTTGCCAGCAGATTTTCAACTTGAGGATGGTAGCTAGCCAGTCAGCATTAGAAAAAGCCGTACCACCATGCTATGGTGCATCACGATGTTTTCATTCAACGAAAGCTCAAGATCATTGCAGGTATTCGAACTCACGTCCTTTGACGCAACGTCAGCAAACGCTAAAATTGGCTTATTTTTATTTGCGTATTTGATTGTTCTTGGATTAATAGCATTCAGTGACGATGTGGTCCAAGATGGTGGACAAGCCAAGCTTAGCGGAGGGACTGACCCTCAAGTGCAACTGCTGAAACATACCTATAGGTATTTGGCGACAGATTTTCAACTTGAGGGTGGTAAGCTAACACTAGAAGTATCACTGCTCTCTAATCTCTGGCAACACAGTAATTTGAATGGTCGTCGTGGTACCTTTTAGTATTGGGTGATTAGCACCCGACGTGTCACCAAATGCCCTTCTCGCTTTGGCTGCTATATTAGTGCTTTTGAAACATTGTAAATGTATGCAAATAATTATGATTAGAATTGTACATAAACTCTTAAATGCACAATACTTTATTTTGAGAATAAAACCTTTTTTAAAAATTAATTAAAGAAAAACATAATGATTTCTTAGGTTTACGCGAATATTATTCATTGAAATAAAACTAATTTAAACGGATTTTATCGCGGTTATTTATTGATTTTGACTTTATTTGAAAGTAACATGAACTTTTCTGGACAACCTACACCTCCGTCCGCCCCGTGACCACGAAGGCTGAAAAGCTTTCGAAACGTCGGGATCAAAATCAATAAATAACCGTGTTAAAATACGTTTAAATTAGTTTTATTTCAATAAAGAAAAACATATAGAAGTATCGAGTGATTATTTAGAAAAAAAAAACCATGTAGACTTTTGACAATAATCTGCATTTTAGGGTTAAAGGTACCACATTATCACAAGATTTTTGAGACACAAGCTATTCTTTTCATATGCATACCTTATTTAATTATGGATTTGATACACAATCAAAATTATCAGTACTTTATTCCCTTTATAAAGAATCGGTCGAAATCACATGTGCTATTGAAGGGGACATTATGTACAGTTTCACCAAATGTATTCTAAAACCATTTTTATTACAAATATTTACCTATCAATATCTTTGTCATCCTGTGTATCTGAATTATGAGTGACGCTGCTTCCTGGTTTCGACTTAGAACGGACCATCTGTAATTAGTTTAACCACCTTTTAATTTAATAACAATAATTTAAATCTGGTGATTCTGTACATTTTTGTAAACCTGTATAGCCAACACTATATAGTATATTTACTAATAAATGAAAGAAAACACCAGGTAAATTTAATTAAATTATATTTAATACATATAGTATTATTTGCAATCATGAAACATAAAATTACAACATCAATTGCTTATATACTAAATATTCAATTAAAAGAAAAATCATGCCATAAAACATTAATCAACTTAAACTAAGACCAATATTCTTTTTTAAATGTAGTTAAAATTTAATGCTTCAAGATATATAATACTTAATTTTGTCTTGAACACTACTTGAAATGAATATTACAATTTATCATTTAGTTTTATGAGTAGTTACATTTTCAAACCTGACTACTACTGGAATCTGACTGTTCGTGAGAATTTACACCCGCATTTTGTTTTTCTTCTGCAGCACTCCCAGATCCTGTTGAATCTTCATCAATTTTATTACTCTTTTTTCTCTGATTCAATTTCTGTTTTCTTCTCTTCTTTAGCGTTTTCATTAAGTCTTCTTCTGAGGATTCAGAGGAACTTGAAGTAGTAATTTTTTTCATAGTTTCAATTTCATCAACAATTTCTGTGAGCATTTTATCAATATTATTACGGTTTTTCAATGTTCCATTACTTGATACATCATCATCATCATCAGAGCTAGAAGAGTTTGTCAGTAACATTTTCCTAGCTTTAATACTTTCCCTAATACGTTTTCGCCTCAGTCTGGGCTCTATAAACTTTTTTTTACTGCCACTCTGGCTTTCATCTGAGGAATTTAAAAGAGACGACTTTATTTTATTTGGACTTATTTCCTCTTTTGTCTCATTCTCATTGACATTAGAGTCAACTTTGCCATCTGATGTGATAGATTCTGTGATATTACAATTAGTGCTTCCAATTTTTTCTATATCAATGTTATCATTCTTTTTATTGGACAATTTATTTGTTTCTTTCTCTTCTGAACCTGAATGTTGGATCATAGAGTCTGTTTGATTTTCAGTATCATTGTATGTTTCAATTTCTTCAGTACTCTTGGAAATATCATAGTCATTACTATCAACATTTGAAATTATTTTACTTTTTAGTATTTCTGAAGATTTTGCCTTACTCGTAGATATGTTATCTATTGGTTGATCATCAGAATCTGATTCACGTAGTAAAGAATCTTTTAATTTTTCATTCTCATCAGTCAGATTTTTGTTCAAACCAGTACATTGCAATTCATTTTGAGATTTCATGTTTTCATCTGTGTCATCTTTACTATTTGATACCTCAATTGATGTACTTTTTTCACTATTATCTACTAAATTTTTCTGTTTATTAAGAAAATCATTATTTTCTGTAGATTCACAAGTATTATTATCAGGATTATGTTCACTTGAATCTATTGGATATATACATTTGTGTTGTCTGTTTTCAAGTGAAATTGATTGATTGTTATCTTTAATAGGTTCTGAATTAGAAGCATCAATATTTTTAATTTTATCTATATTTTGAGCAGTGCCATAGATTTCATTGCATAATTCTAAACTATTTTCTGTTGCATTAAGCATGTCACTTATGTTACAAAAATTATCATTAGATGATTTTAACACTTCTTCAGTCACTAAATTATTTACTTCTATATCTGGCATATCAACATCTGATTCATCAAGCAATGAACGTTTAATGTTTTCTGTTGTATGACCATTTTCATACAATGTTTCTCTTTTATTTGTTTCTGTAATTGCCTTTTTTTGTTTACAACCATAAGTCTCTGAACTATCTTCATCAAGTAATTTACTGCTAGTTGCCTGAGCTTCAGTGTCTATATTTTCCTGATTATCAGATCTAACAAATCTATTACCATTTATATTATTGCTTTCTTCATTATCAGAATCAGAATCACGAAGCAAAGCATATTTCACACATTTACCTTCAATACTAAGTCTTTTAATTGCTATATCATCTGTTTCAGAATCATTTAACAAATTATTTTTCTCCACATCAGATTCTCTTATCATATTTTTATCCACTAAATCCACTTCACAAAGCACAGAACCATTCTGGGTAATTCTTTTCAGTTTATATTTATGAAGTAATGCCTTTGAGAAACTTGGTAATCTATTCAATTTGATTACAAACTTTTTCGGTTTGAATGCAAGAACTTCTTTTTTCTTGGCATTTACAAGTTCATTTTCTTTTAACTTGTTTATTGAACATGCTTGTAGCTCTCGTGAATAGGTTTTGATACTTTTATAAGTCTTAGGTCCAGAACGATAGGTTGTGATACTTTTATGAGTCTTAGGTTCAAAATGTTGAATTGAAATCTTTGTTTTTTCTGATTCATTTTGTATATTATTTACAATGTCTGGTTTTAGTAGTTTAAAAATATTAACACATTTTATATGAGGTGTTAATTCTTCACTTTTTTTTGTATCCTCACTTATTTCATTGGTTTCTACAGCAGGCTGTTCATTGAAATCTAATAATTTTTGCTTAGTTTTACTATCATCATCATTATCTGGTTCACCAAAATTAATTTTCCTTTTGTTAAATTGAATTTTATTGTTTTCACTTACAACCTCTTCATCTCCTGCAGAGACTTCATCGCTAGTTTTGGTTTTTGAATCATTATTTTTTACAGTTTCATTATCATCAGAACTATCATCCAAAACTCTAAGTTTTTTACTTCTAACTTTTGCAGTAACTTTTATGAGTTCTTTATCACTGGAATCTGATTCATCTACAGTATTATTTTCTATATTTTCATGATTATTTTTAAAATTGTCACATGTGTCAGATTCTCCATTTGTTAATAGTGTTTGATTAACTTCCAACATATTTTTATCAAGTTTTTCAATAGTCTGTACTTCAAGCATATTTTCAGTATCTTTATTTTCTTGAATTAACTCACATACAGAAGTTTCAGTAGCATGTGCACATTGTGAAGTGGTTAAAGTGTCAATTATAGGTTGTGATATAATATCCTCTTCTTGCACATGTTCTACAGTATTATCCTTACTTGGATCATCATTAGAACTTAAAAAATCCACTTTATTACTATTACAAGTTTCATAAGTACTAGAATTCTTATTTTGGTTGACATTATGCATTTCTGGTTTCTCATTCTCCATTCCTATTTGTTCTTTGGCCTTTAATTTCTTCCTCCTTATTCTATATAACTTACAATCATAATAAACAGGATATTTTTTTTGCATCGAGAGCGACATATTTCTGACCCGAACTTTAGCTGACATATAATGTTTTATTGGTACAGTTTTACATACTCTTAATGTGCGAGAGCCATAACAAAATTGTTGAAACTTCATATCCGTTTCAGAATTACAATTCACCCCCAAGTTCCCGCCGTCACTCAAAGCCGCCTGTGTCATGACAACTTTGTCGAGTATTCTTCGTACGCCTTTTTCAACATTTTCAAGTGACTTTTTTGATAATTCACAAATTAGTAATACTTTATTAGCTGCTTTGTGAACAGAATGTGTATTTCTCAATTTATCTTTTCGTATTCTTTTTTCTTTTAAATTATCTGTTCGGGTTTTCAGGTTTGATCCGAGTTTGGATAAATAATCCATCGCCTCGCATAAGACATCGCTTACAGATACCTCTGCCGCCATTTGACGTCGGCAAAACAACAATTATTAGTAACGAACAATTAATCACTCTAATTTCAAATTAATAAACTTCAGAGTGTTTCGTGTACCATTATTTGATTGATAAATAACACTGAAATATAATAACCAAGTGCCCCATTTTGCGTACGGGATTGCTCTATACCATAAACAAATACGTTCCATTACATTTCTAATACAACGTACTTAATATGAAGATTCATTGAAACATACAGATACATATATACCAAACAATATAAGATATAAAAACACACATTAAAAAGTAAAAACAAAAAACAACAATATTCTTAAATTTTTTAAATCTCTTATTTCAATTACTACTACATAGCTACTTAGCATGTGTTAGTTGCGTGAATAGAAACGAAACGTCTTCCCTGTCACCTATTCAACTTGTTCGGGTTATCGTTCTATATACATAACTTTATAATACAAAACAGCGGCAAATAGGTATATATATGAAATATAACATATGCAACGCTGTGTGCAGAATCTTCTAATTGAGATTATAATTAATCACACTCAGCACAAAGATTACTCTTATTAATATTTTCATAGTTTCCAGTCAACATAACGGTGAAACCTAAGCTTTAGAAAAAAAATACAAGACACCAATTTTTTGTACTCACCTTTCATGTAAATGGCTGTACTTTGGTGTTTTACGGAATGTTGCTGTTAGAATGAAGCTAGATATAATTGTTACACATTATTTTATGTTGTAATAAGATTTATGTGTTAAAACCATACACATATTTCACTTCTAGACCGAAAAATCGGCAATATAAGCAAGGTAAGTAAACTATACAAAACAGTCGTGAAAAAGAACCATAGACAATATAGACTAGAGACATAGATTAATATGTATATACTAGTTACTAGTATTCATTAAATATCGAATGACTATAAATTAATTGATAATCTATTGTAGTTATAAAAATTATTACTATTTGCGCGAGATGAAATTGCATGTGTAATTTTTTGGCGCCATTTTACATATTCTTTTGTGATATTTATCATACCATGTGTGTGTATTTGGAATTTTACTATGAAACAGATGACATTTTGCATAATATACTTCAGTTTTTAACTTAACACAAAAATCTTAGATCTCACAAATACATTCGGAAATAATTAATAAGGCCATTGCACTTTTATATCAGAATGTCATAGTGAAGTAGATCACTGTTGTTAATGTTTACATCTTCCAGTTTATTTTTTTGTTAAATGTCAGTAATTTTAGTTAAAAAGTTCTTATTCATGTAAACTAAAACTGTCCATGGGATAATCTATTTAAGTCATACAGTAAGAAAGAAAACAACGATTTTTTTTAAATCGTTTAGATGTTTTCATTTCATAAAAGCACATTTTAATTTAGAAATATTATCACCAACATACGTGTTCGTAACAGCATTAAACACCCTAAAATACTTTGGAATCGTATTAGATTAAAAAAAACATCTAACAAATCAATATACCCTTACACCTATTTTATTTAGGATCACAACTCCTTAATTTTAATATTTAGTATTGCTTTGCGCCAATATTTAAACTTTAACAATATGTAATTTATCAATTTGTAATCTACAATATTATATATGACAGGTATATGGACCAAATAAATTATTGGATAAAAATTAGCCCAAAATAGATATACCTATTCTATAAAAAAATGACATGTAACATACAGTATAATTTAATTTAGGTTGAGTTTTAGAATAGCAAATTATATTTCTTTTTAGGTTTTATCTGTAACATTGTTGTATTTATTTGTGTCAAATATATTATACAAAGTCTGTGGAGGGGATAGGTTGGACTCTGTGGTAGACAGACGGATTGGAATAAACTTTGAATTGATTGTGTAATAAAAGAGATGAACGCTCGACTAGCTTTGAGGAGCAATGTCCTCAGATATTTGTCAAGACGCTACAGCGACATCCCATCCCAATCTTCAAAGTCGTCTGTGAATATTCCTGAAGTGCCAGGACTAAGTAGTGCCGTAGTGCAACCAGCTACGAATCCTGTGGGCCCTGGCGTGGACCCTAAGAAAACTGGAGCGTATAAAGTACCAGAATACTTTTGTTATGATAATATGAGTTTTTTCGAAGCTGAAATAGAAATGGCAAAGTACAGGCTACCCCAACCTTCAGCTATGAAGAAATAAAATTATTTAAAAAAATGTATAGACTTTGATGACAATAGTGATTAAATTTGTTTTAATTTATTTTC
The DNA here is from genome assembly GCA_039707435.1 of Actias luna. Classification (NCBI taxonomy): domain Eukaryota; kingdom Metazoa; phylum Arthropoda; class Insecta; order Lepidoptera; family Saturniidae; genus Actias; species Actias luna. The sequence continues at coordinate 4,620,400 of JAZHAC010000002.1, read as the reverse complement.
ACCCTTTGTCATTATTTACTTAAATTACCTATTATATATTACTATTAGGAAACTGGTATAGTAGTAATGAAACTGGGTTGGGTTACTATACTATTAAATAAAATTCATATTTGTTTAGATTTGGGTGGCTACTTTATTGGATGGTTTATCTAGCAGTATCTTGAGCCAGATTTAGATGAATAAAGGCTAGTCTATTCCACTTAGGAGAACCCTTCACCTCTCTTGATCGTAACCAATAGACTTATTTGTACATTAGTTAAATGCATAGAATTACTTCTTAATTTTGGTCCTGTGTTTTAGTTTTCACTATTTTAGAATAGAGTAATTTGACTTTGACTAACTACCTAAATATGGGCCACTCTTGATCTTGAGGCTGTAGGCTAAAGCCTACTTAGCCTATAGGAAAATTGGGCTCTGACACTATGCATGTACTACAGTTCTTGCACTTAGAATAATAAAGAAAGATATAATTAATCCTAAAATAACAGTGTACTGTAGTAGTTCTATGGCACTATTATAATAATTATCAGAGATTAAATGAGGATCTCTAGGTGGACTCCATTATTTATAAATTGTACTGTGCTAAACATGACACAGTATCTTTATATTTTTTGTGTTACTGTAAAAATCAGTTTGCACTTGAGACAATATGACAGAAGTGAAACATCACTATTTCTCTCTCTATTTAAGTGGACTATACTCGAACAAGCTACATAGTGTGGTTTGAAGTGATGATAGCTCAGTGGTGAAGTGATGATAGCTCAGTGGTAGTGTGTATGACTTTGCGTCAAGGGATATAAGTTCCAATCCAGCCACCTACAATGAACTTGAGCTTTCGGTGAAGGAAAATGTGAGGAAACCATAGCATGGTGGTAGGGCTTTTTCTGATGCCCACCTGGATAGCTACCACCCTCAAGTTGAAAAGCTGCCACCAAATACCAATAGGTGTGTTCCAGCAGTTGCACTTGAGAACCAGTTTCTCTAAGGGTTTATCGTGTCTACCAACTTGGGCTGTATCGTAACTTAAGATCAGGTGAGATTATGGACATAATGCTAAGGCTTAACTATAAAAAAAAGAAAAACATACTAGGTTGCAGCTAAGAAATTCAATGCCCTCCCATAAGAAGTTTTACTTCAAAATGTGATGTTTCCCTATAAGTACTTATTATTGGTCTGTGCTCACTTTTATTATTAAAATGTACAGTTTTTTTGGGCATTAACCATTTTTGGTAATTCTCTTTTAGATAAAGTAAACAGTCTCAACAGGAAGTGCAGAACAATATGACTAAAGCTAATACTTTTTTAATGGTATAAACAGTAAACAAAATAACTGTCCAGTTCAAATGTTGGGTGTATTATTGTTACATATGAAAAAATATGAAGTAGAGAATTGTCAATGTGTAGAATTTTCTACAATACTTCCAGGTTTTCATGAAATTATCTATGTAAGAAGTATATGTTCTTACACATTGGATGGGATATAAAAACTTTAATAATAGTTATGATCTGAAATGTAGTTGTGAATAAAAGGTTTATTAATTTTCAAGTGATTTGGTAGTAACTTTAAGAATCATGTTATTATTTATTATAAATTGCCATGATAATCTGTAATAATTATCGATAGTAAAAAAATTAACAAGGTAAGTAAAACTAAATATACGTACTTTTGTACCCTACAATGTGTATGCAAAATTGTATATATGGTAGACCAGTTAAGCATTGACTCATTTTTCTCACTTAGGGCCCGTTCAAATATTACGTAACGTAATTTTTGAAGAATTTTGAAACGAACGCGCCATATCAGTTTTCTGCCAACCCTCCCCCCATCTTTAAACGTTACGTAACACACCCAAGCGAGCATTTTTATCTAAAGGTCTTAATTATGTTTTACCTTTTTTTACTAATGAACCCTTTTAATAAATAACTTATTTATACTAACCTCCGGAAATGCGATTAAAAAGAGTCGAGGGATTTTCCGTGAAACAAACATGCGAACTTGAGAAATATTATTGACCTAGTTTTTACTTTAAATAAAATGTTTACATAACACGTTGTTGGAACCCCCTTCCCGCCCTCGTAACGCATCGTAACGTTATACAAGACCCCTCTTCCCCAGAATACTTGAACGGCCCTTAGATTTTTTCTTTTTGTTTTGCTCATAAGACTCATAGTCTTGTTAAATAGCATATAACATTCCTCGATAATAAAATAGTCTAAATCAAAAAGAATTCTTCAAATATTATTACTAGTTTCTGAGATTAGAGCATTCAAACAAAGTCTTCAGTTTTCTTTATAGTGTAGATAACCAAATGGACCTTACCATTCTCTACTGCTAATTGTCAGATTAAGAGTCCTATGTAGTTGAATGAAGATCTGTATCAATGACTCACTCTCTCTTAATTTACAATTTCATGACATAAAGGTAAGCCTGTGAAGTCTGTTGTGCAAATACGTGTTTACAAAACAGGTAAAAAACTTTCAATATGAAAACTTCCAATCATATCCCAGTGGAGATGAAAAATTTTAATACCAAATCATTCTGATATGCAAAACGTTCTCTAAAACAAGTGTCAACTGGTTGGATTTCTTCAATTTAAAACTACAAATTAATTGTCGGACTATGAAATTGTTCTAAATTATATTATATACATACATTGATCTACAAAAATCGTAGCCAAGTATGATAAAATCTCTTAATATTAGAGTGTAATAAGATATGTATTTCTAAATATGGCAAACCTTTCAGTGTTATCTACATCTGTCTCACAGTTTAAATGTCTCACTGCCACATGTGCACCTTGGAATGGAATGTTAAGTTTGTCTCTAAGCAAAAGTTCCATAAAAGTAACTAAAAAGGAAAAATAGTATGCTAATAATCCATAGGCATTCTCACCACACAAACATATAGGTGAGGACTGCATCAAACTCTCAATACAATTATAATACTTGGCATCCTAAAAGGCCTGTATTGTAAAATTATAAATATTTAATATAAATGTATCTTGATAGAAAACATCAATTATAAAATAATATCAGTCTTTGAATTTTAATCATTTTAAATTACCCTACTTCTGTGCTACAAATAAAGCTACAAACGTAAACATACTTTAGGTAAGGAATGCAATTTTAAAATAAAAGGCTTGATTAGTTTTATATTATATATTCAGTTTTGATACCCATACAATCTAATAATCCTACATAACTATTTAACATAAAATGCAACATTTAATTTTGAGGGCATGTTACCCTTTAAAACTTTAAACATTTAGTGAAATGCTTAATACACATAAAACACAATACACTAAATAGCAACTGAAGTAGCACCACTGATTATGACAGCAGTTTCATCAACAGGAGTGGTCACTGGCTCCAGGCATTCAGTGTACACACTCACGACCTCATGTTACTTCTTCTTTGTTAGTTTCTCAGATAAATCATCAAAGCTCGGGTCCTGAAGGTTGATCATTAAGCTATTGCCTGGAAGGAAAACTCTATTCTGAGATTGAGCAATCATTCTTGAGATACTCTGAGCTGCACGAATTTTTCTAAGTTTCAAGTAACCCGGGTTCATTCCCATAGCTTTACCCAACATCTCAGCAGCCTCTGCTTCTCCCTCAGCCTGCACAATTTTCTGCTGACGCTCCTGTTTTGCTCTCTCTACAACAAAAGCAGCACGCTGGGCCTCCTGTTGTGCGACCTGTTTGGCTTCAACAGCTGCAGTGTACTCTTTACCAAAACTCAATTCTGTTAATGATACATCATCAAGAATTATGTTAAAATCAGCAGCTCGCTCCACAAGCTCCCTCCTGATTAGCAAAGAAACTTGTTGACGTTGAGTGATCAATTGAGAAGCGTTAAATTTAGCAACAACAGACTTCAATACTTCATTGCAAATAGATGGCAGAACTTTCTCATCGTAATCAGTACCAAGTTGTCTGTACATTGTAGGCAGCATGCTAGCTTCAGGGCGAGACAATACACGCAAAGAAATATTGACCATTTGCAAATCCTTGGACCCAGTCGGAGAAGAAATCTTTCGCGGTCGGGATCTAATGTCGTAGATAATTGGATATTGGAACCATGGGATTCTGAAGTGAATACCTTCGCTCATTACATGTGGCTGTATGCCTCCTATCCTGTTGAACATGATAGCCCGGTGGCCACCTTCGACGGTAAACAAAGATTGTGAAATACCATAAGCCGCTGCACCGACAACCGCTACCACTTTCAACCCGATGTTCAGTCCGGGTGGACCACCTTTGGCAAATTTACCAGCCATATCATTTAACTTACTTTGTGCCATACCTGCTAATACTTAATAAACGTTTTCGGATTACACAATTCTGTAAATAATTCTAACCTATAATGCAACCCGAGTCTCAATCTGAATTCGATAGGGTTTTTGGGTTGTGCAATTACCATAGACAAAAAAATTAAAATAGACTCGATATAGATAAGAAATAATACATAGCTGCTCTAATTTTTGATGGTCTCTCTTCTGGTCCAAATATACCGAATTGAATACGTTTTTTAGAAAAAGTGGTAGTCGATATTCAAGGACAAACCAAAATCACATTTCATTTTGACAATAATTAGTTTAAAGTATACCAGAAAGTTTATTACTGGTCTCTGGTTTATACTGCTAAAATATAATTATTTATAAGGCTATATATTTGTGTGCTGTTATCACAGAGTAAATTAAAAAAATTGCAAATGTTATTATATTCTGTGCACATTACACAGAGGTTTTGTGTTTATTAGTGGAATTACGAGGGGAAAGTGTATTTTTATGAATTCCTTTAGAATATTTACTTTTAAAAGTTATATCTAAATTATTATCCTTTTGTGGAGTCTTTGTTATTGTAAGTTTTCTACGAAAGACGAAGGACATTTACGTTTTGACACCCCGAAATCATGGATTCATGTGAAGGAGTTGAACAAGATTTGGACAAAGCTATAACAAAATTTAACAATCTGAATGAAAATACGAGTAGAGTGTTACAAGATGTCATTGACCAGGTTGAGGATTTCAGAAAAGAAATCGCTAAACGTAAGTAAAGTTTGGTATGATTTTGTCTACATTCAGTTACTATTATAATCATATTTCGTATTAGATGCTGATAGATTTATAATTAGGGTACTGCTTTATTCATTAAATTTTTCATTTAAAAATGTATATGTTAAAATTTTATATTAATTATACTGGAACTCTGTAAAGTATTTCTCTCTGAATCTTAAACCCATCTTTGTATTAAATATTCTCCTTTTATCTACAATAGAACTGTAATAAAAGACGAATGCACATTGTCACTGTGAGATTATTATGGTGCTTGTAATCATATTAAAGGTAAATAATTATTTATATTCCCCAATGTACACTTTTGAAATAATTTTACCTTACATATTAGTTACTATTATGTTTTATGATTATATATTTGTGTCACTATTTATAACCAAATAAGAAACCTTTGTGACACAATCATAAGATTACATTTCAAAGTTGCACACTCATCCAGGCCAATGAAACCAAATGTGACTGAATTATATTTTTAATTTTAACTTGGTTATTTATATGAAAAATAGAATACAGTATGTTTAAACCTTCTGTAAATTAATGTATTTGATAAAAAAGATGTTATTATAATTATAAAAACAGCTACATTTCTTTTTATGCTCAATTGTTAAATACCCACTTATTTCCTGTAAGAACATATTTAAAAATTGGTGTCGAATCAATATTTATAATATTATTTTGTTTTACACAATACAACCTGATTTACAAAATATTTAAAAGCTACTCACTACAGATGTACAGTATAAATAATAATAAAATCCAATAAACAAAATAAGGAGTAAAATAATAACACAAAAAAATAATGAAGTGTGTAGTATACATATTCACACATAAGGGAGTTTGAGAGAAGAGACTTAGAGAAAAAATTGCATAAGAGACTGTCATGCTGTTTGTCTGGCAAATGACTTGCAAGCTGGTAGATTTTACAGCCACTTACCACTTTTACTAGTAATAGATTTTCACATGAATCATAACACATTATCACATAGAATTTAAATTATGCATTATCGGGTTAACAACCTTGAAGAACACAAGAAATCATTTATCTATGTTTATTCCTATTGAATCTTCTCCTAGCACTTACTAAGAATCAAATAATCTTTTAATACATAACCAATGTTAGTACTTTAGATACATAATTTATTTTATTTTAAAGGTAGCTTTATTTGGTATGATGATTTCATAGGTTTAATAAATTTAATAATAAATTAAAAATAAACAATTAGAACTAGTTGAATGTTGTCTTCTGAAATAGTAAAAAAAATGTTCAGCTGTGGTCTGAGCCTTATGGGGTTAAAAAGAAATAAATGATATAACATTTTAATTTATATTTCAGAACCACCCAACACCCCCTTATCACAAAACCAAGTTATGGTTGTGGGAGAATTGTCTGATTCAGTCAAGCAAAGTGTATTTCAGCTGTCAACAGGTAAATGTCTGATCTATGAACTATTTTATGCTGTAATCTGTCAACTGATAGAGCCATATGTTTATTGAACCCATTTCATAGTTTATATTTGATTTATTTATTGACAGGTCTGTCATGTTAATATGCTTACATCAGACTGATATGGCTATAGTAATAAATATTAACTAATATATATATGCAAAATAACTCTGTATAATTTTTAGCTATGTCTAACTGTTTGTTATCTTTTTACACCTAAGCCTTTGAATAAATTTTTAAGTATTTTAGTATAGAAATAGATAAACCCTTGAACAATGACACGGGCTTCTTATAATTGTAAAAATATAACTTGAGGGACTTATTTTCAAAATAAGAACATGAAAATTCATATGTGTATGCTTTATTACGTTTGTAAAAGGTCTCAAATTAATTTTGCAACAAGGGTTTGTTGCTAAGTATATATGTGTTACATTACAGGAGGATGTTACGAATATCTAAATATATTATTATAGCTTTTATTCTTTGGTTTGATTGTCAGACCTTGTATCTGAATTAACAGCTGTATTGATTCTGACAGGTTTTCCTTAAAAATGCTAGTTTGTAAAAAAAATATTTATTATAATGTTAATAGACGATCAATACTATATTAATAAATTTTGAACATGAATTTACATGTTGTAAACTTGTTAGATCTTTTATATTAATGTGTTATAGCAAAATCTGTTTTAACTGTTTTTTTACCAATTTTCCTTTTATTTGTAGTGTAGTAACTATTGAGGAACTATAGTTCTATCAATAACAAAATTTTGGAAACAGTTTTTCCCTCATTTTTACAAGAACTTCTTGAATTTTTTAATAATGCTATATGGTTGAATATACACCATTGGGCAAAAACAAGTTTTTATAATAAAACATCTAATCATTTAGATCATCGGGAGCTCCATGCAACGGTATCAAGAGTTGGCAAATCAATAGACAGACATTTTATTGGAGATTATGCATCAGTAGCACCAAAAGCTGAATCATTTTGCTCTGTTAGTAAAAGGCCTATCATGGATCAGGCTATTGCACAACACTTGTTTAGACAGGTATTGCATTTATTTTCAGACTTAGTGTTCCAATACACTTAATTTTTGTACTCTTAATAATCCCATTACTCAGTAATATACTATACAGTGTTAGCATTTTTTGGCAATTTGTCTTGATAGAAGTGGCTCCCAGAATCCTATAATCAGCCTGAGTGATAAATGAAAACATTAGAATCAGACTGTAGTATGGTATGATATTTTTTATGGTACTTTGAGTTGAAAATCTTTCACCAGTCATCTAATCACTTGAAATCAGTTCAGAGTAGGTGTAAATGCTAAACATGTAAGAAATAAAAAATAAGAGGTATTAGAATATTTGAAACCATGGAATTTATTGAAATAAAACTAATTTAAATGGATTTTATCGCGGTTATTTATTAAATTTTGATCCCGACATTTCGAAAGCTTTTCAGCCTTCGTGGTCACGGGGCGAACTGAGGTGTAGGTTGTCCAGAAAAGTTTATGTTACTGTGTCTACCTTCAATTTAATTTAATAATAAAATTTAAATATTCGCGTAAACCTAAGAAATCATTACCTTGGAATTTTTTAATTTAAATATGCTAATGACTTTTGTACATAGAAAAAATAGAATGCTCTTAACTGTGTGATGGTACGACGATTGTGTCTGTCTGAATTGTGATGACTATATACCACCAGGCTGTGTTCCACTTACTGTGATCATAACCATAGTTTTTTCTCACTGTCTTGGGGGCGTTATAATCATTACTTCGAGTGGAATGGAGTATGAGTCCATCCTTGTAAATGGGTCTTTGTGAGGTTGGCTTAAGTCAAAATAATATAATTATTGTCATTGTGTAGAAAGGTTCATGGCATATTTTGAGCCGATCACTGTCATGGTCAGTGCCGTTGCTTTGTCTTGCTAACTGAATTAAAAATTATACCTATTTTTTAAGCTCATTAAAATTGAATAGATTTAATATTGTTTTCATATATTGTAGGGATTAGAGGAAATAGGAGATACGTTTGTAACAGAAGCGAACGTGACAGGTGTAGAGAGAACGTGCTCGTTCGCGTCCGTGCAGCGCTGTGCGAGCGCGCTCGCGGAGGGGGACCCCGTGCCCGCGCTCGAGTGGGCGGAGCGCAGGATGCACGACCTCCAACATTCCCCGCTACCGTTTACACTGCACAGGATGTATGCACTCAAGGTATTACTAACATAAAAAGCGTTATTCTTAAGTTCACTTATAGCGTAGAAGAAGTATAAAACTGTCCTTTCTCTTTGGTGTATCTTTTGTGGATGAATTTTGACAGTACTTGTCATATGATGCGTGACAACACGTGATGCGTGCGTGATGACACGTTTCTCTCTCAGTGGGTAGTGTGTACTCATTGCGAGAGGCAGTCCATAAAGAGATTTTTTATCACATGTTATAAAAAACGTTTTACTTATTATGTTTGAGCCGGTGTTTGAGAAGTCCCCGGCGTTTAGTGACAAGAAAGAATAATTAGGGAGATAAATATTTTTGTTAATGTTTGAACTATATGATTTAATCAATTATATTTAAATTTACATCATTACAAGATCACTACTATTAATTAAAATAAAAACTACAAGATGACAGACTGAGAATCCTCCTGATAATTACGTATTTCGCAAGAGCAAATAAATAGCACTGCTGATTGATAAATATTGATACTAAAAAAAACAGTCGATACGTTTTGTTTAATACGTTATCGTTGTATATCATATTAATAACATTGTCTGATGAAGTTGTGTTAAGCACCGAGGGTAACGGGCAGTGTTGTTGTGTTGTCAGCTGGGTCGCGAGCAGGGCGTGGGCGCGGCGATCGCGTACGCGCGCGCGCAGTTCCCGGCGCACGCGGCGCGACACGAGCGCCAGCTGCAGGCCGCCGTCTGCGCGCTCGCCTGGTGCACGCCGGCCGCGGGGCCCGCGCCCCACCACTACCGCCATCTGCTCGACCCCAAGGCGCTAGGTCTCTCATAACCACATACACTACCCCTCACCACTCTATCTCTTACAACCCCATACACTACCCCTCACCACACTCTCTCTCTCACAACCACATATACTACCCTTCACCACTCTCTCACAACCACATACACTACTCTTCACCACTCTCTCTCTCACAACCACATACACTATCCCTCACCACTCTATCTCTTACAACCCCATACACTACCCCTCACCACTCTCTCTCACAACCACATATACTCCCCCTCACCACTCTATCACAACCACATACACTACTCTTCAACACTCTCTCTCTCACAACCACATACACTATCCCTCACCACTCTATCTCTTACAACCCCATACACTACCCCTCACCACACTCTCTCTCTCACAACCACATATACTACCCTTCACCACTCTCTCACAACCACATACACTACTCTTCACCACTCTCTCTCTCACAACCACATACACTATCCCTCACCACTCTATCTCTTACAACCCCATACACTACCCCTCACCACTCTCTCTCACAACCACATATACTCCCCCTCACCACTCTATCACAACCACATACACTACTCTTCAACACTCTCTCTCTCACAACCACATACACTATCCCTCACCACTCTATCTCTTACAACCCCATACACTACCCCTCACCACTCTCTCTCTCACAACCACATACACTACCCCTCACCACTCGGTCTCTCACAACCACATACACAACCCCTCACCACTCTCTCTCTCACAACCACATACACTATCCCTCACCACTCTATATCTTACAACCCCATACACTACCCCTCACCACTCTCTCTCTCACAACCACATACACTACCCCTCACCACTCGGTCTCTCAGAATCACATACACTACCCCTCACCACTCTCTCTCTCACAACCACATACACTACCCCTCACCACTCTCTCTCTCACAACCACATACGCTACCCCTTACACTCGAGTAATTCTGCTCGCACGATATACTTATACTACTGGAATCATTATAAGTTCATTATCATAATGCATTTCGTGCATACTCGCACGTTAGGAACACGGTTCTGTGAGAGACCAACCTGGCCCTGAATGGGGTTTAACCATTTGTTGATTATTGATCATTAGCATGCAAGATAAGTACAGTACAGTCATTCTGTTTAAATACAAATTCAATACAACACAGTAGGTTAGTAGGTCCAGATTTGCGTATAAAAACCGCACTGTAACTGAGTAGCTTAGTTGTTAAGCATAAGATCCAACCACGATTGATCAGGTTCACTGTATTTACAATCCAAGCTGAGGTTTGGCTACTTCATAACACCTTTGTGCTCATTGCCTCCTGGGCTGAATTACAGATTCTTACAGACTCATCCTAGTTTGGCTACTTCATAACACCTTTGTGCTCATTGCCTCCTGGGCTGAATTACAGATTCTTACAGACTCATCCTAAAAACTCTTTAAAACTTGTGAAAGCCACTTAAGATAAGAGCATAACAAATCTCATTGTCAATTTGTTTTTTTTTCTACATTCGCTTATGTAAAGACTAATCAAAAAATGTATGAGCTGACCTTGTTTATAATATCGACGATATAAGTCAAAACGAAACCCAGTAACCAAAGTGAGTTGAAAATTTTAAAATTTGTATATTTTGAAATACAATATACACTCTATACCCTAGCTAAAGAAACCATGTTTTTAAAACGCTTTGATTTCTGGGTTTAAACAAAAATGTGAATCCCACACATTTTTACGTTTTACGTAAAAACTTAACTACAAAAACGTAGGCCATGTTTATACTTAGAACGATTGTATGTCTGGCGACGCGTCACCACGCTATGTGATAGTATATGTAAACAAGTAAGAAGAATCCAGTCGTTTCCTGTTTAATTGTTTCTCAATTTAATATACATATATGTTGAATAATAATCACCGTTACCTTTAAAACAATCTCAGTATTATTAAAATTTTTGATGGTGCCATATTTATTTCCGTTCATAAGTTTCCTCTTTTCTTTTAATTTCATAAGTTATTTTCTAAAGAACGAATCCACCTGGCAGCGGTCCCGCGACGGCTTTTTTTTATTACTCTTTACACAAGCGAGCGAAGTAAAAAAGAAACAACTTAGCTAGAGACCGGACACTCGTTTGTCCGCACTCGAGCTGGAGAGATAGAGCGGTTCGTGACGGTGTGTGTGTGTGCGTGCGTGTGTGTGTACGTGTGTGTGTGTGCGCGTGCAGGCGCCGAGGCGTCGGAGCTGTTCGTGCGCGAGGCGTGCGCGCTGCTGCGCCTGGCGCCGCTGTCGCCGCTGGCGGGCGCGGTGGGGGCGGGCGCGCGCGTGCTGCCCGCGCTGCACGACATACGCACCAAGATGTCGCACCCGCACGTCATCGCCGCCTGGTCAGACGACGAGCTGCCCTTCGAGGTACCCCTCCTCCTCCATACGCACAAACACACGCCTACCACTCCTACTACTCCACTACAATGTCACGAAGGCGAACTGCCCTCCAAAATATACGCAATCTTGTCTCCCTACCGAACCTCACAGTTCTCTTTCTTCACTTCTACATCATACAAATGTACTATTTCCCGCTCTAGCTAACCCTCATCCACCTTCTTACTACATTCCGCCGTAATAAATACGACATTATTTTGGCTTGTACTAAGCTTTCCATCAAGTATATTTGATAATCAATGAGTCATTTGGTAAAATATTAGCAAAAAATATTTTTTTAAGTTACCAGTCTCCTTTTGACAGAGTCGCTAATACGTTATAGATATATCTAATCGCAAGCTTTCCATCATGCACGCCATGTTTTTTTCTTTCTACTTTATTTATCCTTACTAATATTATAAATGAGAAAATGAATTTGTTTGTTTGTTACACTTTCACGCCTAAACCGCTGAATCGATTATGGTGAATTTTAACGTAGAGATGGGGCCATGGGGACGGTGATAGGCTACCATTTCTCGCGAAAATCTTATTGGAAGTGGAGTAAATAAAAGGATAAACTGTGTGAAACTTTTTATTGTGTTATCCGATTTGTTTACTAAGATCAATATTACCGCGAGCGAAGGCACAGGTAAAATCTAGTTAACTTAAGATATATTTTTTTATACAATAAATTTTTAGAACCCTTTATTAAAGATAAGTCATTTGGGTTTAAAGACGAACCTTAAAAAAATGTGGTCAACAAATGATTGTTAATGATGATGAATATTTCAAGCGACGTTGTCAGTAAAAGCAGTCATGAGTACTACCGAAGTGAAAGCTTAAAACTATAGACAAACAGTAGTTATTTTTGGATATCCGAATTAATTATTTGGTTTTAAAATTAAAACTGTTTTTATTCGCAATTCGCTGTGGATCAAAACAGCGCAATAGGTTATACTAATAGGAACAGATACGGTGTGTACGTTGCCACGTCACGTGACCATGTCGATGACGACTTATATGAATTTACTTCCTATGCAAGCCTTGCCATAGAAATTTTCACATCAATAAAGACTAATTATCAGGTGGATCTCGGTGAAGAGGACGGTGGGTACCACTCGGTGTTCGCGTGCCCGATCCTGCGGCAGCAGGCCACGGAGCAGAACCCGCCGATGCGGCTGCTCTGCGGGCACGTCATCTCTCGCGACGCACTCAACAAGCTCACGATGGGAGCCAAGTTAGTTCAACTAAACACAATTACCTTTATACCTTACCTGTGATTCAATCAGTCAATATACCTTAGCATTAAGCCATCGTTGCAGTCTTCTTTACTACTTTCATCTATACTAATATCATAAAAAGGAAAGATTTGTATTTTTTTTGTAGTGAAAAAATAAACAACTATTGGAGCGATTTAAAAAAATCTTTCAACATTAGAATACTATATTTTCCTTAAGTAACATAAGCTATTATAATTAAGTTAAATAATTTTCAGTCCCATACGAACGAATCGTAGACACAACTGTTATATATAAGAATGTGTTAGTACATCCGTGCATAATTTATAAAACAATTTTGATTCTATTTTAAACTTATGGTCATCCGTCCACATATATCTGGAAGTTAATTTTCATCTATATATTAATAATCCAACAGTTGCCAAAAAACTTGAAATATTGATTTAAGTTTTAACTAAAAGACGAATAAATACGTATATTATACATATGTATTATTTTTATTTTTCCTCAATCTTATGAATCCTGCTACCAATAAAGATATAAAAATGGTACCTGGAATAGAAAAAATTAAGATACTTTATAGGAATCCTTGATTGATATATTATAACTTTTGTAATCTTACAGATTGAAATGTCCGTATTGCCCGATGGAGCAGTCGCCGGCGGAAGCGAGACAGATATATTTCTCGTAAAGCGTCTGTTAATTGTTGCTAATAAAATCCTCGACAACACTACATTATATGTTTAATAAACATAAGTGATGATGCAATAATAACGAAAAACTATTTTGTTTCTCGAAATTATATGACTAATTAAAATTAGATAAGGATTTTTTATTTGTAAATAAATAGTTGGTTGTAATTACACATGATGAGATTAAAAATGGCAAACAAGTCCAGGGCTTGGGACTAGGTACCAGGTAGAAATACTGTTCCAATCTAGAAAAGTAATATTCTCTAATTGAGGGTGGTAATTAAAAGTAGCCAGGAGATACCTAAATTTGATGTAGGCAAGCTAATTAGCAGTGTCTAAATTTGATGTTGGCAAAATAATTAGCAAGGTCTAAATCTGATGTGGGTAAGATATTAACAAAGTCTAAATTTGACGTGAGTAAGACAATTAGCAGGGTCTAAATTTGAAATCAGAAAATTCAGTAAGTTCTATGTGGGCAAGATATTTAACAAAACGTAAATTTAAATGTGGGTAAGATAATTAGCAGTAATTAAAATTTAAATCTGGGTGAGAAATACTTAGTAGTGTCTAAATGTGATCTTGCAAGATAATTAGCATAGTCTAAATATGATGTGGGCAAGATAATAATCACTGTCTAAGCATGATTTGGGCAAAATGAAATTTGCAATATGTAAAATTGCTGTGGACAGAATATTCTTTTAGTTTCGACACTAAATTTACTATTTTTGATGCATCTATCGTAAAGCCCAAGCGACCTCATGATTCATTACTGTTACTGAATAATTAAATCAGATTATTTCATGATGACAATGTTTTCTGTAATGTAATAATACCCATTACGTAGTCTATATAATGAAGATATTATCAATAAAATTAATACTGATAAATTAGATATAATCATAAGCTATTTTTTATCGATTAATTGATATAGTATTTAATTCGTTATTGTGGAACTTCCTTCTAGTGGAACAATAAATAATATATTGCACATTTTGACGGCGGAGATTCGACTTTTATTTAGTTTACAGAAGACCAATACTTTTCCTAAATACATAGAAAAATACTTACCGAACATAGTATTTCGTTAAAACGGTTCTAAATAAATAAAATCGGTTAAAATAAAACCCAGAGGCATTCTCGGTACATAATTTATTAATGGATATGTACAGACAAAAATCTTAGGACAAATAAAAATTTGGCAATAACTCTCAACAATAGCAATAATAATAAACGAGTGGTGTCATTCAAAAGCCTGCAAAATATCAACAACAACAATATTTAAGATTTTCACTTAAACATATTCCTATAAGTTCGAACATACTTATACAGCTCGCAACGTTTTATGACGTCACAATTCAGTACAATCCAACGATAATAAATTTTAATCCTGGATATCTTTAACTTTTCATAATGATTTTCTTTGTTTACTTTGTTTTTGATGGTTTCAATTGTGACGTCATAAAACGCTAACAAAAAATAGATCTCCAAACAAATGCTACAAGTAATTCACAGAAGACATTTTATAAATCCCGTATTTCTCATAAAACAAACACCAAATAAAATTAATAACAGCGTTATTAACCTAAAAATAAATTAATTGATTAAAATATAGTTTCCATCGACAATAGAACGCGAGCCACAACAATTTTAATATCATATCGATATAACTTCTTTTAAAAGACATTTCATATTCGTAAACAACTAATCAATTAATTTATGTATTCTCGAAGAATGTAGAACCATTTTATCATTGATTTCAATGTTGTTTACAATTATAAAATTATTAAGCGTTTTTGACATGTTGCCGGCAATCTAAACGAACATGGCGTCGAACATTATTTTTTTACTCTAAACCGTGAGTCGGTCTTAAAACAGCCATAAGTCGTTACATATTTGAGAATAGTTAAATCATGTGTGTTTATATTCGATATTTCTGATTAAAACTGCTTTAGTCCATTTGGAAAAAGATTTAATATGACATTAACAAAACTTTTGGCTTTTGACCGACCCGCTACAGATTATAATTGACGTAAGAATATAAAGTTTTATATGAAAATATAAAAATTGGTACATAAACAGTTTATTATTGCAGCTATATATATTAAACTTTTAAATAATCAAAATATAATATTTAACCTAAACTTTGTCATTTAATATGCATAAATACGGACGGAAAGGAAAACATGTATTTCTGTATATGAAAGCCACGAAATATAATCGGTCAACATGTCAAAAACGCTGAAATTTATCACGCACAATTTTATACGCTTAGCATCTACCAGCAAAGTATCACTATTAGGTACTAATTATTGCTGTAAATTGTAATCTACAGTATTAATAAAACACCAGAAGAAAGGCTAGTGCGTGCGACCGAAAGGAAAACAAGTCGGCCGCATACATTTTAATCACTCTAAGAACCATTTCACGAGATGTCCTTGTCATAACTATTACGGTCGGTGTTTCACACCTTCAAGCTCAAAACAGCAAAGTTATTTGATTATATTATATGCGATACGTCGACTTTTTTCCCTCCATAGTCGTAGTTTTTATAATCTACAAGAAATTATAATATATGAGTAAGATGGAAGACGCTTCTAACTACAGCAAAAATGTATGGTATTTTAAATTTATATAATTTAGCAATTAAATTATTATAATATCACTTATCACCTAATCTAATTATGCGTTTATATTATAAATACGTTCATAAATGGTATTTAGAAATTGCTCGATAAACGGGTAATTATGTTTTCAACATTTGGCACACATATACCTTCTTTTGCCTACCACGCAGAAGATCATAGCGTAATAATAGCAATTCCTCTCAACTGCCTATATAAGTTTTTATTTTAATCTAATTTAAAGAGCCATTTAGATTATTAATTCAATTTAAATGATAAACAGTACCCCTAAAGAAAATCGATTTCACTAATAAATAATATTGCTCACAAATCAGTCATTGATTCAGTCTACTCATTCCTAAGTGTAATATACATTTTTTTTATAAAATCCCGACAAACACGTATCGATTTTTGTACTAAAGAAGCCGTCAAGTTGCATATTCATCAGTTAATAATTATAATAGAACATAAATATGAAGTTATATTTTATTTAGGTAATTTCTAATACGACTGAAATAGATTTCCATATTCGATATAGTGTTGACACGATCAGTGAAGAAAACAACACGGTGCTATGCAATTAAGAATCGACATTGAAACATTCCTAATGTAATTAATTACTTTACGTACGTTGTCAATAACTCTTATTGTACGCGAAATAAATATTTCTTTACTTATTACTAAGCCTAAGGTTGTAAATTTGTTGTCGAATCTTATTTATCTGCAATATTATACTCGTGTATAAACATCCTCTGCTGATAATATCCGAATACGAAATAAACAATCATAAGCATAGGTACCTAATCCAAATCCTCTTCTGTTAATACATCAATGTCGAGTTGTATTAAAATAAATTTATAATTATAAAAACCACTAGCAGTGCCCGCGACTTCATTTGTATAAAACTAAACATTATTTAATTTTTACCCGTTTTTGTAAAAAAAAAAAACAATCAATATAGCTTTCCTCCTGTGGTAGCGTGATGTTAAATAACCTAAAGCCTTCCTCAATAATTGCTGTATCGAATCCAAAAAGACATTTTTATAACTGACTGGTATTTTTAAGATTAATGCGTTCAAACAAACAAACTTTTCCGCATTATAATATTAATATAGATTTGCAAGAGCAAGGAGCATTTGAAACGAATTACCTTTACAATTACACTGAAACCCTTATTATTAAAGTTGGTGTATTTATCAAGGCTCTGCCCTAAGCGCCGGACACTATACGTTTACAATACACAATACGTTTTACGCGTTTCTTTTCACAAAGACAGCCCGCGAAATTAATTTATGAAGAAGGCACCAACTTTCAATGCGCCGGACACTAACACCTGGCGTTATTACACACTAGGGATGTTACGGAGGTGGGTCCGAACCGGAGGTTTATAATCGGCTTTATCTGAGTCCAAGTCGGAGTCTGAGTAAATGGAGGTCGATAAGAAGACAGATATGTTAAATTAATACATTATATATTATATAATAATATTATTCGATACCAGTAACTGTAACAAGCGACGAAATTTCGTATCTTTCATAAAACTTAGAGGAGGGTCCTGTAGAGCAAATCTTTGAAAAATGAAGCAATTCCCTGAGCTAGAAGTTACATTTTGTTAGTACCTAAGCTGCACAAGCACTTATGTTGCGATCTCCGCTATAACCTCCGATTCAAAAGTACCGCGGCCGAAGTCTGATGTTTAGAATCAATCGGAAGTTCCGACCTTTCGGAATCACAATCGAAACACCGTAACATCCCCATTACACACTCCGGTTACATTCAACTAATGACAGGCAGAAGAATAATTTAAGTAGTAGGCACTTTGAGAAATAAGTTCCACAATCCGTATGCCGCTATCTCACATAAAGCCGTGTACAGACTCGTGACTGTACGCCGCGGTAAAAAATTTAAGAATACAAAACTTCAGCTACTAAACACTGTTACCAGATAAGTCATATTTTCCCTAAATATCGGAAGTTTTACGGCGAGAGGGGAAATTTTAGAGGACAAAAATTTGGGATATTTAATGAATTTTTGATTAGGCGGTTTTAATTATCTATGGTTTGTACTTGCTGATGTATCCAAAATCAAGATGGCTTGTGTGTTAGGAGATTCCTACATATTTTAATATCCCTGTTCTACTCATAGAATATGGATTTTTCGAAAATACAGACAAAAAGAACTAAGTAAATAATTTTAATAACATAAGGCGATTTTATTCTTAAACTAGTATTTAGATGGGTAAAGTGGGTTAAGTTCAGATGCAACAGTATTAGCAAATCCACCGGTACATCGGTACGAACCAATACATCAGTAGAAATGAAAGTGATAGGTAAGCAATATCTATGTTCTAATTAATGTTAATAATAAATTTTTACTAATTTTAATGGTGTTACGACACCATTCACTATAAACTTGTCCATTACGACACTTACACCGTCTATTTATATTAGAGCTACATTAATTATATAATTGGTAGAAATAAAATTCTCTGCAACACATTTATTACGGTAGACATTGTATGAATTAGATCACATGGTTCATGAACACAAAATATAGTTAGCTTACGGCTAAAGTCTACTATATTAATATATGAAGTATATATAATATCACTTCGAAAGTAGAAAAGATTCGATAGATCAAAAACAAGTTCGATAGCCCTGTAAAGATATAGTTTTTATTTTTTCCGTTGTCTATTGTAGAGTTCAGATCACAAGTAAGCTATCGTTTGCTTATTTTGAAAGAGTTTTTTTTAATGACCGAATGAAATTATTCTTAACATAATCTGAAGACCTAAAAATAAATATAAATATCAATAACTTATAAAGCTTAATGCTACTATGATAATTACCGCATTTCCGTTTCTGTGATTTCTTTAAGCGATTTACTCAATTGATCTGGCAACATTTGGCATGAAAAAAAAAACAACATGAATCACGAAAATGCGGCAACAATAATCATTTTTAATAATAATCCCTTAACGTAACATGTATGATTGACTATTAGTAACCGGAAAATACCTAAATGCATATAGGGGAGAGACTTTTACAACTATTTTTTCCATTCTTATTTTTAAATAATATTTCATACTAAATAGTATCACATCTATTCACTATTAGTAACTACTATTTAGAAATCTATTTAATTAAATCTATGTTTTAACGTCTGAACCGAGGGCTAGAATGGGGATTCGAATCGATTTACAAGTTGCCTTTTTAATGTCAGGCAAGTTGTAGACGGTAACTTCGTCTATATGTGATGTTATTGGACACGTTTCGATAAACGAATACACATACGAATGGAAATAGACAAGATCCTATGAAATAACATGAGCCGTATACTACACTTTAATATTGGATAATTTATAAAGACATCTTTAGGGTGTTTGTGTGTCACATTTTTTTTTACTGGACTGTCTTTATTGGACTAGAGAATGGTAAGCTTTTGTCTACATCTTCTGGTATAGATGCAGATGATAGACATACGATATAAATAAGTTTCTCATGTAACATATTTCTATTTTTTGTTTATTTTTCTCTAACGTTCTAAGAACTCATATTCTAATAATGAATCACTTTATACTTTTATCAGAGCTTTGCTCTGCCATGTTACATACTCTTTGAGAAAATTCTATAAAGGGGAAGATAAGAATGTACATACTTTTCATAACTTATTTATAATTCAATAACATACAGAAATATGTTAGCGAAAATTTTGATAATGATTTTCATAAAATAAGCTTACTCTATTTATAATATCTTTATCAAATCTATGGTAACGAAATAGGGGAAAAGTTATCGAACAAAAAGTAATAGTACTTAAAATAATCTCTGTCGTAAATTAAAAGTAGGTAATTTAGATTAAATCGGTTTAGAAAAAAATATAACAATTCGACACCTGTATTTTTTGGTAGATATTGATTTTTGTTATTTAATTTTATGTACTGTGACATACGACGCTATTTCAGATTTTTTATTTAGAATTTTAATTGTTTAAAAACCATATGTGGTCCGTCCAAGCCCGTAAGTATTAAAAAGACCGCTCTCTGAACATTATTGTAGGGCACAGAGGTTGCCAAAGTGTGGTGTTTTTAAATGTTAATTCACAAGTATTATTTTATATGAGATGTTTAATAAAATGTTGGAAGATCAAATTTAGTCGATGTTTCGTTTTGTTGCTGTATTTCCAGTAGATGAACATCTGACAAAACTCGTGTTTTATAGACACTCAAATTTCCTGTCATACAATATTTACTAAAAAAATGATAATGGTTTTGGGGTTTATCTTCCTTTGCTATATATTTTTTAGTATATAGTTATTTAAATATGATAATTCCTGTGTATGTGAAGAGTATATGGAATAAATTTTATTACCAAGTGATTTGGCTAGCGACTTACTATACCGATATAGAAATCTCAAACGGGTGTTAGTACTTTGAATATACAGTTTTATATCTGCTATTTGGATGGAGTGGACGACAACTGTTATTATCTTTGCTGTTAACACTAAATTACTGACCAATGACACGAACAACATTTATTTAATGTCCGTTCTATTCAGGCAGCGGACATAACCGTATACTGAAAGTCTATATACCCTGATTTCTTAAGAAACATTTTTCGATACGAGTGGGATATATTGATCTTGCAGGTCGTTTTACCAAAGATCGGACGACAGGAGATCTGATTTGACGATATAGAGAAACAGTGGAAACATCGACACGACTTGTACACGTGCGGGTGAAGGATGAAGTGTGGTGTTACGTATCTGATTTAGTATGTGGTTGCGGGGGGCGCGGTGCGGGGGGCGGGCTAGCTGGGCGCGGGGGCGGGGGCGGGGGCGGGGGCGGTGTCGGGGCGCACGCCGGCCAGGTTGAGCAGCGCCTCGGCGGTGCGGCGCTCCTCGCAGCCGCCGCTGTACGAGTGCTCGTCGCGCGCGCACCGCGATATCACGAGGTGGGCGGCCGGCGGCAACTGCAACAGATCGACGAACTCAATTTCACACTTTTATACTCTATATCACCGGCCATTAATGCCATTCTTATTGTATTGCATTCTTCACGTAGCCGTATGATATTATTTATCTAATAATGTCAAACTTTTTATTTTATTATAATAGCGTTAAAAAGTGAGGAGTCGGTAATAAAATACGTTCGCACTTATTGGTGTCGTTTACTGTGACTAAATGTGGCGTGGGGGTCTAGGTGCTCTAAGAAAACGTGACGTTTTGTCGTAGACCGATTTTGTAAATGTTACATGTTATTACACATATTTATTAATTTATGATTAATTTTTTATTATTGCAAGCATTAATATTTTAAAATATTGACATTGTGTGTAAAATATCCACATTGAGTGTAATACTACTGCACGCCTCATAAGTGAAACGTTGAGGTGGGTACTACTGTCACTTCATTCACAAGTGGTTCTTCAAACTTAAAATGTCTCTATTTATCATATATTGTACTGGTAAAATAATATATACACACATATCAAGAAAAAGCACTAGTTTTAACACTCATGTTATTTTTGATGCCATTTTTGTTATTAAAGTTAGTTAAAAAGGGTTTAAAAAAGTCCTGCCTTGGACGTATGTGTGTCTGTATGTGCGAATCCTGCATGTTATCACGATAACGACTTTACTAATCGAGTCTTTTTTTACACTTCAGTATAATTAGAAATATAACCCTATTACTTTTCACGGTCTGATTCGATGTGATTTAATTGTAAAAAAAAAATGAGATCATGAGCCGTGCACTTTTGGATTTTCCAAACTTTTCATTAGCATATATGATATATCTGTGTGAATAATATTAAATAGATGTACCTGATCTAAAACGGCGGGACCGTACTTCATGGCGAGCACGGTGGCCGCGGCGAGGTACTCGTCCGCGCCGGGCTCCGGCTCGCCGGCCAGCCGCCGCGCCAGGAACGGGAACAGTGCCGGGTCCGGCGCGTTCTTGCACGCGGCCGGGGGCTCCGCCGCCGCCGCCGGGATCGGCTGCCGGCCGAACGCCTGCCGCACACACACACACACACACACACACATAAACAAACCACATTATTACTGGATTACTATTTACCTCCCATTACAGCGTTATTAGCCCTCAAGTGTTATTAAATCCGAATTAATTTATGATTTGTTAAATTCAACTTAAATTTCAAACTAAACTCATATTGCTTCTCTTGACTTCGTATCACCAAAAATCGATGTTTTTTTATTCTCGTTAAAACTCAAAAACGGTTCGACCGATTTGTATTTTTTGTGTACATTTTGATTAGCTATTTTTGATAAACAATCCTAATCAACCTTCCAATTTTAATACGAATTAAATGTCTTTCAGTTATATGAAATTTAGTTATAGATGGATTCGAAAAAATATATATATCTAAAGATTGAAAAAAAAAAAAACTTTGTTTAGTTTGGTTCGTTTTTTTTATATTAACCTTGTCCTGAAAATAACGAAGATAAAGCAGAGAACTCAATTAACTTACCTGTAATAATGACGCACGATGTTGTGGATCCACAGTCCAAAGTGAACCTTTCCCTAGTCCCGGCGCTGCAGCCACCTAGCGTATACAATGTCATTAATATTCGCATATAAAGTTTATAAAAATCACAGATTTAATGTAAACGAGAATCAATATATAGTTCTATAAGATATAATTATAACACAGACACAAGAAAACGTATAAGGAAAACTGAGTGAGTGAATAAGGCTTCAACTGTATATATTTTTATTGTAATTATAGTAAACACATATTAAAGTTGTTTCTAGTAGTGGTTTATTCGCAAATCCTCTCCAAAATGACCAACAATGTGTCTATATTCACGACTAGAGAAGTATCATGTATATATTATAAACACCTTATATATTTAACCCGGGCTAATTTTTTATCTTGACATATTTTTTTAGATCACTTCATATTTCATCAACTTTTAATGATTTTTTATTGTCTACCTTGTTTTACATTTCTTCAGGTAAAATGTAATGTTTTTTTTTTAAATATGTATATACAATGTAAACTCTAGTAATATTATAATAGCGTCATTTTCCTGTCAAATAGAGAGAGTAAAGAACAATATTATGTGAGTCTACCATTGTATGGAAAAGATAGACCAACCAAATTAAGCCATTTTCAACATTTCACGTTCTTTGTCGTTAAATCGACTGGTATTAATTATCATTTCCTAATTTCTTAAAGCGATGATTGCTCAGTTGGTGATGCGTAGGGATGCCGCGTTAATGGACGTAAATTCGAATACCTGTAATCAGCCTGAGCCTTGGGTAAACGAAAACATCGTAATGAACCCATAGCATGGTGGTAGAGCCTTTTTTAATGTCCATCTTACTAGCGATTACCAACAACTTGAAAATCTGACAACAAATACCAATAAACTAATAGGCTAAGTGTATCTACCATCTCAAACCACAGACTCATCATCATGTAACCTGTAAAAAATTGATTAGTTACATGCAATAAAAAAAAATTGAAACTCACCTTGTGGAAACACTTGTTCAATGACAAGTTATGCCGGACGCTATTCTTCCAGCCCTGGGGCGCGTGTTTGAAGTAGGGGAAATGGCGTATGATCCATGCGTAGATTTCTTTGACGGGGAGAGCTCGTGCTGGAGCGGCCTCGATGGCCATGAAGATGAGGCACGAGAACGAGTACGGGGGCTTCGCGTGCGTTGCCGCTGGCGGGGGGGAGGGCGGCGCCTTGCACGGGGTGCGGGGAGGGGACGGCACCCGCGCCACTGGCGGCGGTGTTATCGATTCTGTCTGTTGATTGACAACTTACAATTCACTACCAATATAACTGTTTCACGTCTTAAGTTATTTATACTCAGTCAGACCGGTCAGGTATAGGTGTTAGGTTATATAACAAAGTTCAGAAGCACATTACCGATTCGCACGAAATTGAGTTCAAGCACCATGTCAAACGACTATATTTATTATAGGGTGGATCAGTATGTGAGCAATGGTGATGTCTGGCATAAACACCCCTCTCTGTGCATACGACAATAACTTTTTTAAACGTAAAACATTATTTAAAAAAATGTACCTAAAAAGACAAACAGATCGAGCTTCTTGCCGGTTGCTCTTGATGGTTGGGTTATTTTCCGAGCCGGTGGTAGTTTTGACGTTCATAAGCGCCTTCTTAGAGTCTAAATTGAATAAACATTTAAAAAAAGATTCGTTTCTGGATGACTTGCCAGCTATACATATCAAGATTATATAGTTTGTCTGTGAAAATACCTACTTACTTTTGCGTACTTTGTTCGCGTGCACCTAAAATATTTAATAATGTTTGCCTATTTTAGTAACTTTTTTCAATACAGCTTTGCTTCTATCGGTGAGAGCGTGATACGAAATAGACTAAAGCCTTCCTCAATTATTGATCTATCAGAGTAAAATAAAAAAAAACCGACTGGTATTTTATAAGATTAGGACATACCAACAACAAATAAACTAACTTTTCCGCTTTATAATATAATTCAAGATAAAGAATCAGATAAGATTCTTTAATTTAGAGGAGGTAGATATATATAGTAAACTAAGTAAGGTAATTCCAACACAATACAGTGTTTTTTACACTTTATTCACAATACTGTTGTTTATTCTACGTTCGACTATCAACGAAACACCTGTCATCACCTTGCATCAGGCTAAAGTACACAATAATTTTGCAAAATATCTTAATCTCACGTTATTCTCCATCTATATACACTGCTACAGTTTGGCAACGTCGCGATTGGTAAACTTAATATTTTGTATGTGAATGTACCAGCTACTCTTATGATATACTTTGTAATACCCTTTACAGCAGTCAATAACTGGATCATAACTCCATCTATCGCAATCAGGAATAGGATCATCATTGGCATAAAACAATTCTTATGTACTTTGCACAAATCAATACTAGTTTTACAAAATTTAATTGAAATCTATTAAGCGGTTCACTAGATTAGTGTGGACGAACATCGGGACACGGGATATTTTTATATAAAGATTTAAATTCGTTCATTCAATGTTTGGAATGCTTTTATGCTCGTAAGATGCGATGTTGCAATATAGAAATATTTAAATAGTGTGACCGATATGAATATCAACACTACAAGAAAATATAAAATGGTAAATTCATCTTTTAAACTAAAACCGGTAGATTTTTATATACTTATATTATACTCTATTGTCATTCGTAGTCATATTACCGATTTACCGGACAGAATAAGTTCTAGTATCATATTACGTTAGTCTTATTTTCGAAAAGGTATTTTACGGAGTGAATCATTATGCGAATTATAGTGATGTCTGAAAGTGACTCTTAAGCGATTACTTAAATTCCTCTCGAAGTGACTCTGTGTATTAAATATTATTTAAACAGTTATGACAAATGAAATATACAAAAGCAAATCATTTTGAGCAAATCAAGCAGTTTTACAAATTTTAGCTACACCAGCGAGCATAGATAACGTTGCCACAGTTTTTGATATGGTATTGGCTCTTTTTTAGTCGTCCGATCCCACGGATGCGGTTTTTAACATTGTTCAGTAACATTATTAATCATTTACAACAGTATTTGTTATACGAGTAATCGTAAAATGTACTAAGTGACTTGCTTTGTTATTTACCACAGTTTTCGTTGTAACAATTCATAATTTTAAATTAAAGCGACAAGATAATTCATGAGCCGCAGTTTTGGCGGTTTTTGCTACGTCCTCATATTTATCTATAGGCACCATACAACAAACACATTCGTGTTGAATACGTGTTTAATTTTGCAATTAAAATATAAGAACAAGTCACGTATTATGTAAAAAAATGCTCTCAATGCGATAACATTTGTGTTATCGTAAATTAGTATTATATTTATTAATACAATGTTTGTAGAAGTATTTAGTGTTTGACAAATATTTGTGGGCTGTGGGAAACCTTGGCGAGTTTAAAAAGATTTGCTTTTCGTTTCGGAATGTAGCTACAAAATTTAGTGGGATAAATTTAACCTATATATTACTTACTAGAGATATAATTTAAAGAAGTCATATGTATTTCTTTTATATATGAACATTGACACAAGCTAAATGACATTTTATGTTTAGAGTGAACAGTTGTGTAAATAATTCAACGTAATAAATCGTATTTAGGTATATAAGAGAGCAATGGGACGAAAGCGATAGATCAATGCTTGATCATAGGTACAAAGCTATCCCTGGTCTCTAGTAATAAGAGAAATACAGGGTTGCCTTAAGGATATTCTAATGGTGTACTTTGGTTGACTTACACTAAATGAATTGGTTCTGTAAGGGATTACCCCCGCGACCGTTGCGCGGCTTGTCCAATGTCATTGTTAGGATCACTTAACTTAGCAAGTTAGGATCTGTTGGTCAGTTAGGACCGCGAATCTTTGTTCGTTTTCCGGCAGTAGTCCAAGCCGAGGTTCGGCCATTCTGGCACCCTTGCGCTCGCTGCCTCCGGCCTGAGTGCCTTTAGCATTCGCCCCAAAAATGTCGGTAAAGCTGTCAAAGCCCTTACGGCTAACACGTATGTCAGGTTAAAAAAAAAACTAAATGAATCCTACATATTTTTCTGTTCGCCTGTCGGGCGTGTTGCGAGAGGCAATATGTAAACGTATTCTTTTCTCACTAAACATAGATATTACTGCCACTGTCGACTCCAAGTTGACGCCAACGATTTGCGCAAGAAATGTATTGATTTACATAAACTAATTTGATTATTTAATTAATCGAATTCATTTACCTAAGCCGAGTGGTTGTATCAGACAGTTTCGTGACCACATTTTTTAAGTTAAGGTTTAGCGTTATGGCTCTAATCTCACCTATTTTTGAAAATTATAATATTATATATATTTGAAAATTAACTAGCGTATATTAAGTAGTCAAGAGTTTTTGCATCCGAAACCATCTGCTAATTATTGTTTAAAACACTATTAAAAAAATACCTAAATAAATATATACTCTTACCAGTTGTTGTCGATGACAAGGTTATTTTCTGAACCGGTGGTAATTTTGACTTCATAAGCACCTTTTTAGGGCCTAAATTGACTAGTTTTTTGTTTTGATTTGGATTACTCTGTACCTACCATCATATGCAGGGTCGACACTTCACAGTCCTACTATTAAAATATTTATACCCTATTATTATCTTAACGGTAAAAATAAACAACCAACCAAGTATAACCAACCATTAGTATACGAGTCGCGCTGTTTGATAAAAAAAAAAACATCAAAATATAATAATGTATAACAAAAATATGTATGCTATAATTGTATTTTAATTAAATAAAAACAAGCGTGTAACTTGCGACACACAGGTAACGTTACATAAGGTAATATTTATTAAAATATCCTCCACGTAGAATATTCCTTTGTTATTTTAACGTTTTGAAAGTTGTATCCTTTTGCCAAGTGGATAGTCACGAACTTTCATAGTATTGTTGTCGGTGCTAATTATAACTACTCAGAGTTAAAAATTACCATGACACAATTACACAACACTGAATTGTGTCACCAATTATATATAATTTAGAAGTACATTCGATCCAACGGTTATATTTTAGTTAAATGTTTTAGTGACCAATGCAATAATATCCTTGCAGTGCAGTTAGACAGTATTGAATTTTGCAAGTTTTAAACATTCCAACAATCAAGAACAGCTGGCAAGAAACCCGATCGGTGATTTTTTAATTTATTTTAAAATGTGTATAAAATATATTATGGCAGTAGATCTATTCAATATGGTCATTAAAACCGAGTCCGAAAATTCGATAATATACTAAAGAACCATAAAGCAGTGGAATCTCTATAACATGGATTTCGTTAAGTCGTAATCCTCAGTAAAAATAAAAAATACCATTTCCTTCCGCTGAACCTCTAAACACTCGTTATCTCGAATTATTTAGACTTCGTAAATCCATTTTTCCCTGCGGAGTATTGATAGTACATATTTATACTGTAAAACTCGATTTTCAAAAAGCAGACTCCGTAAATCGTAAGTAGTTAGTAAAATATAATTACTTTTTACCTGGAATTCTGCAAACTTGTAGCCGAAACATTATTAAATATAAAGTTTTTTTTTTGATGATGTACAGTTTACTTTATTCATATCTAATTTGTTATAATAAATATGTATAATAAAACTTGTCGATTTTTTTATTTAACCTTGACTCTAGAACTCGAAGAATGTACCAACTTAAAAACAGGCATTTTTATGTTGACATTTAAGTTATAAAGATTCCACTATAATCTTATATTTATTGGCCTAATTGACTCTAAAATGTAGGATAATCACCTTACTTCTTGTTTAAAAATCTAAGGTGTTTATAAAATTATGAATACATAAACTGTTTAGATTTAAATTATCAAAGACGTATTAGAACGAATTTAAAATATTAAATTCTTGAAACTTTATTTAGTAATTCTTAAGTTCTCAATATTGTAAATTAACAAGTATACACTCACTCACCTTCACGATTACTTGACTTCCAATTATTTTATTATCTTCCATGTCACCTTTTGTTAAATTTATACCTGAAAAAATCGACATAAATACGATGTATTAAAAATTATTTGAAACATTTAATAAGATTTCTTACAAAAAAATGTTAACTATTTTTTACTTTCTCGTAAAGTATGTTTTTTCTTGCATACAAATCTAAAAGTACGCATTCATCAACTTTGCATAAATATAATTGTAAATCGAATAATTTATATAGGTATATATAAATCAAGTTGTAGCATTTTGTTTCTTTTTCTTCTTAGCCCTTATCCCACTTAGGGTCGGCACAACATCTTTTCCTCTTCCACTCAACTCTCTATCAGCCGTCATCTCAGTATTTATACACATATCATATCTCACACAGTCCATCCATATCTTCTTCGGTCTTCCTCTTCTCTTACATCCATTCACCTTCATACTTAACATTCTTCTAATTATACGGCTTCCATCACTTCTAATAACATGACCATACCACGCTAACCTATTAATCCTTAATTTCTATCTCACTGGTACTATTTTCATGCTTCCTCGAATAAAAAATCTCATCTATTGAAACTTTTGAGTTATCTTAACATATTTAATTATTTAACTTATTAAATTCATATCTGCTAAAATTAAAGTTAACTTTTATGAAGTTGAATGCCTAAACGAAATATATTAATATATTTAAACAGAGTTTACTAGCACTTGCACGCAATCTTACACATTATTCTTCGTATGTTTATTAATGTTATATTATATCGGTTAATAATTACTCGTATACGCATGTTATGTTTGTATGGATCACCCAAGGGTAGGTGCAATCATACAAAAGTATCCTATCAATCTTACAATCTTAGCAAGTTCCGGTCTTGGTGTCAACTGAGGCTGGTTGTGACAGCAAATATGGCTATTTCATTTTTTTTTTCAATTATTTTACTCATTACAGTTAAATCTGTTCAAAATAAAGTTGACTTTGATGGATTATAAAGCCTATATGACATACACAATATATTTTTTAAACAGAATTTACTAGGACTTGCACGAAATCTTACACATTATTCTTCATATGTTTTTTAATGTTACAATATATCGGTTTATTGGTACTCGTATATGCACATTATGTATGTATGGGTCACCCAAGAGTAGGTGCTATCAGATAAATATACCTCTAAGCAAGTTCCTGTCTTGTAGCCAACTGAGGCTAGTGAGGTCGTCATCGTGGTCCGCCGGCGGTAGGTTACCGGCGTTGCCTCCGCACGCCACACTGACGAGAAATGTATCATCTTCTTAATTATTGTTCAATGTTTCATAATTAGCTCTTAGTTTAATTAACATTTATTTTAATAATTTTTTGAATCTTCATTAGATTAGCGTTATAGCTATTAACGATGTGGCCTAACATGGTGGAAACGCAAGTGGAGGGACTGGCTCTCAAGTGCAACTGCTGGAACAAGATTTTCAACTTGAAAGTGGTAGCTAGTGGCATCAGAAAAAGCACTACCACCATGCTACGGTTTCCTCGCGATGTTTTCCTTCACCGAAAGCTCAACAAGCTCATTGTAGGTGGTTGGATTGGAACTCACGTCCCTTGACGCGAAGTGGTACAGACTACCACTGAGCTATCATTGCTTCGAAATTTCGAAGTTCCACAAAAACGAAGTCGCATGCAGAGCTATTTAACATATAATTGCAATGCGTGATTTAATTTAATTGTTTTGCCGTATTTATTTAGTGTGTTCCTCATAATATGTTGGATATAATACCTAAAATCCGTTAAGGTATTCATTTAAAAAGTAAAAGTATAAATAGATTTTGTCAACATTGAGCTATAAACAATCTAACGGATAAAACAGTGATATCATGTCATTTAGTAATAAGTACGTATTGATAAACTCCAAAACCGGTTGAACTTTGACCTTAAAATTTGGTATATCGCAGTATATTTCATTGAGAAAGTTCTTATGCTATACTTGAATCCTACAGATGAAGGTGTTGTTGAGAAAGGATACAAATGCCGCGGGGCGAGTTCATTTCATAAAAAAGTAGCTTTTACCTGCGGCTTCGCTCGCGTTAATATTGATTTTGTCAAAAAAAATCGCATGGCGTAATACAAAATTTATCCCTCTCTTTACCCCACTTCTTATGAGTTCTTCGAGACAAAAAGTAGCCTATCACAATTTCCAGGTTTCTATTTCTATCTCACTCTATACCAAAATTCATTATAATCGATTCAGCGGTTTAGGCATGAAACGATACAGAGTATGCAGATTTTAATAACAGTGATTATTTTTACTCTGACTTTAAAGATAATTTCTTTTTATATAAAAAGTAAAGTCTTCAGTCGTTTGAAAACTATCAGCGTTATTTTTTAATCTTTATATCTTGTAAATGTGTATGGTATATTATTAAAAACTTATACTATTATGTATTCCATAAAAATAAAGCGAAGCATTATTTATATTATTTTTCTTGGCACTGAGAAGTTTCGTGGTATCTATAAAAAAACACTCTG
Source organism: Actias luna (assembly GCA_039707435.1). Lineage (NCBI taxonomy): Eukaryota > Metazoa > Arthropoda > Insecta > Lepidoptera > Saturniidae > Actias > Actias luna. Next base: position 4,588,899 of record JAZHAC010000002.1, on the reverse strand, counting down.
TCACATAGAACTGCGAAAAAGTTTTACGGGCCATTGCTTGCATATAAATAATTATTCAACTTTAAGCTGTTCAACAGCTTTAGAAAATTTAAATAAAATACAATAGGTTTCCGGACACACACTTACTACAAAAAATATCTTACAGCCTGCTGGCGACGAACAATGCAAAATAATACCGATATCTTATGAGATATGTTAGACCAAAAAAAAAGAAATCAGTCAAATTTCGAATCAAATTGTTGGGTATGTTTCAGGATGGGTAGTTAAAAAAAAATGAAGTGTTCAATATGTTGTGGCGCAATGATATCTGAACAAGTTAATTAATTTAATAATCTTGGTGGATTAATTAAGCTTCACAAGTTAATTAATTAAAAAAATCTTAGAGGATTCATTTTACAGCACAAGATGTTTGTGACGTATGTATTAAAACAAAAGCATTCCTGAAACTACAAAATAAGATATAAGGTAATCACTACATGTACACTGAAAACCAATTTAAACTGTTTCACGTAATAATACTGAAATTGATTAAGCAAACGAATGTTTTCCCCATATTAAACGACCTTTCATTGGAGCAACCAGCAACGTTTCTTCTTTTTATGTTTCTCACTAGTTATCATTTAACTAACTATAAAGCAATAGAGATTATTTCAGTATTTATTCGTTTTTAATAGTATTATAAGCTTATTAATTATAATTAAATTAAAAAGTTGCGGATCAAGAGTCTGCAGTCTAGGATAATAAATATAAGGCACTAAAGAACTCATATTAAATACAACAAAGAAATACTTGCTCCTATTTTTTATGATATTAAAAGCATTTCTTTATAGTCAATTCGAATAGTAAATAACAAATAATTCTAAAAGCGACGCCATTCTTATCGCCTAAAGATAAAAAGTTACGTATCGTCTATATATCTATATCTATATATTATATATTATAATATATATATAAAACAAACTCGGGTTTGTTAGAACACATACCTCGAGAACGGCTGGACCGATTACCATGGTTTTTAATTTGTTGTATTTGTCTCCTTCCCGAATAGCATAACTATCAAAACCATTGGAAAAAGTACAAAAAAATAAAAGAAAAACATATTCCCATACAAAATGTTCATAGGTTTCGTATTTGTCAAAGATTTAATGTTAATGCCGTCGATACGGTAAACTCTCCACTCAAATTAAAGAATGTATTTTAATAAAGGTTTCGAATTGACAAGATATATCCACAATATTCGGATAATGGTGTATTATAGATTTTAAAAATGTAGAATAATGTCAGTAGTTGGATTGACATATTTATTCGTTGTGAGATATATATGCGAGCTTTCAAAAATAATTCACTCTTTATCATCGACGGTACGTATTACAAACGATACCCAAAAAGTAATGATGGATACTCAATGTAAGCGATCATTTGGAGACAATAATAGTGAAGTTAAAAGGCACAAACCAACTAATGCTTACATGTACATATTGTATGTAAATGTAAGCATTAGTTAGTTTGTGCCATACTCTCTAATATATCATAAATATAAATCACACAGTCGATCCGCGAGCTGTAAATAGATTAACAAATAGGAAATAACATGTAACGAGTTTTAATAGCAATTACTAATAACAAACCTTGACAAAGGTTACTTACTACTGGGCTGCGTCACCGACCTTCGAAAGGTTGTTAAAATATTATGTAAACTGTTGCCTATTTTTTTTTACATACGGTCAAGTAGCTACCTCTACAAAAGCTTTGAAATAAAGGAACTTTTAATATATTTAGTAGATACAAGATATGCTCGCTACTTCTTACGCGTACACTTGAAATAAAAGAAGTCTAAATTACTCCTTATTTTTTTTATTATTATGGCATATGTAGGCCATGTATACTCGCCAATAATAAGGAATGCAATGTATAAGCAGGCTTAAGATGCTTTAGTGGGGAAATCCAGAGGTTTTATGGACAGAATCACAAATATGTCTGGTTTTACAATATAATGTAATCTAGATTATCCTTACCAATATTATAAATGCAAAGGCAGTTTGTTGTTTGCTATGTTCTCACGCCTAGACGGCTGAATCCATTGGAATTAATTTTAATATAGAGATAGGTGGGGCCATGGAGATGGCGATAGGATACATTTTCTCACGAAAAACTTATAAACAGTGGGATTAGAGAGGAAAAAACTTTTATTGCGTCTTCCAATTTGCTCAAAAACTTTAGAGGATATAATATTGTTTATAATTTAATCAAAATTAACGCGAGCGGAGCCACGAGTAAAAGCTTGTATATTATTTATATTATAAAAAGGAAAAGTTTAGTTGAATGCGATAATCTTAGGAACTACTAGATGAATTAAAAAAAAATCTTTTTGAATTTGATAGAGGAAGGCATTAGTCCATTTAACATCACGCTATTCCCAATAGGAATAAAGGTGCATTGAAAAGAAGTTACAAAAACGGAGAAACATTATTAAATAATCATTAGTTAGCACAATCAATATTTTGTTGACGATTATCTGTTTCGAATTTAGGTGTAATTTGTGTTTGTTAATTATATATGTCAGTTAAGTACCCAACGATTCAGGGTTTCCTACAATAATAAGAAGGGAATAATATGATATAATAAAAAAATATTTAAAAAATTAACACCGAACTATAATCACTAGTCTTTCTTATCGTGAAACGCATTTGTCTTACCCACTAACCTAGCGAGAAGATAACAAATGATTTATCAAACGTAACTGACTTGGCATTGATTGATGTTCAAGTCGAAGTGTAGTAGAAAACATTTTGATAACTATCGTAATCCGGATTAACAAAACATAACTTCAGGCGTGATTTTTTTTGTTACCTTGAAATTTCCGGTATGCGACACTTACAGAAAGATTCTGCCAGAGTATAAAAATAGTAGCTGTTCACGTGTAACTAAGAATTATTTAATCAACTTTGCCCGTTTTTGTAACTTAATTGCAAAACGGCTTATCTCCCATTGTTGTTAGCGTGATATTAACAACCTAAAGCCTGTCTCAATAATTGATCTAATAAATACAAAAATATTTTCTGGTAAAAATGACTAGTGGTTCCTAAAATTAGCGTGCTAAAACAAACTTTTCCGTGTTACAATATTAAAATAGATATGACTGCTTACGCGTAGTCATGCTGAAATTGCATACCTATATCATTTCAATGAGATTCTACGAAAACTTCATTAATTATTCTTAAATCTGTTATGTAGTACTCACGCAGGTTGTGGTACTTCCATGTCGGAATCATCTGAGGCGTCATCGATGTCGTCAAAGTTGTCTATGACACGACCGGAGACTTCCAAGCGGCGCAGAGAGCGGCCGCTGGAAGCGACATGCCTTGCGATCTGCCGGATGAGCCGACGAGGCAGCGGTAAGGAAGCTCGCGCACCACGAGCCGGCGAGCCGCCGCGTTCGCCACGCATTGGCGCCATCTGGATACAAACAGATTCATTCCAATATACTACATTGTATTATTATACAATCCGCTCGCATAGATGCTGGCGTCTTTAGACTATGTCAAAGAAAATACCTCAAAAGTAGCGAGAGTGAGACCAATTGAGGGAAGACAAAAGAAACCAAAAACAGTCTACATTATTGCAGCCATATTGTCTCTTCATTAGTTGTAGGTGATTGTGGAACCATGATTATTTAAGCCGGGATTGGTAAGTATTACTAATATTTTAGGTACTTCAAACAATTGCCATTAATAAATTATGACGATAAGAAAAACCATAGAAAAATTAAAGAATTTTCATTATAAATGAAGTGTAAGATTCATTTACGCGATTTTCTTCAACGTAATTATGTTAGAACATCTTATTATTTATTTATGAAAACAATGGTATTAAATTTTAACTAATATTTGCCCGATGTTCAAAATTTCTACAATAATCATTGTATTTAGAATATTTATTGTATCAATACTCATCCTATTTTAATTTTACGAAACTGACATCCGGAATTACTACTGCAAAAATGCAACAAAGGTCCGTTGTGCTTAACTCTGTCCAGAACAACCTTGACCATAGTTAGGTCACCTAGTGTTGATTGTCATGAATTTACCAAAATATCAATCTCTTTACATCTTCTAATAGGTTCTGAAATACACGGTGTATCTTCAAAATAAAAAATGCAGTGGTAATGAAACGAAAATGGGATACGAGTGAAAATTGTCCTTTTTATACGAAGAATTACCGAAATCGGTTTATAAATGACAAAGTTATGACATAACAAATTACAACAGAATTGTGAACCCCCGCCTTTTTCAAATGAACTCAGTTAAGAATATAATGGTAATGTATATTTTTTTGCCAATGTAGTTATGCTTTCTACTAAAATCTCCATGTCAACTTCAATGAGAGACGAACTTTTTAGCTATTCGTGGATATAGGATTCACCGTGAGCATGTCGGATCCTTCGTGTGGCAGAGAGGGAAACCTCGAGCAGTTCCAGATACTTGTGTCACGGATGTAGGTTTATAGGGCCTCTTTCCTATATAACTTTGTAAAATGTATTATGACACTAAGTAATTAGTTTATTTGACATTGGCAAAACTATCTGCATAGACCGAAGCCATAAATTGAAAAAGTTACTAAAATGCTACGACTAGTTTTAATCTGGTAAAATCCGCTTATATAAATTCCTTTTCATTCGTTATACTATTCGAGCTGCGTAATTGAAGAGTATTAAAAAAGATTTTCCGCAGTTAGCATACATTCCCTTAATACTCTGAAATGGAAGCGCTGCACCGGGCGACGAGGAGTGGGAGGGAGCATCTGCATGTACGTAGGTATAACTCGTCCACATGGTTGTATGTGCCCCAGTTTCCGACTTTGCTTTCTATGTACGCGACACATATTATCTTTATCTTCACGCTTCTTATCTTTGCAATAAGTATGTAACAAAACATTGTATCGATCATGTAAATGTAGATATATTAATTCTCTTATAATAGTATTACAGTTAAGTGATGATTTCTTTAAATACTTTATAGGTTTAGCGTCATGGCCATAATCTCAACTGGTGTTAAGTGACAATGTAGCTCATTATGGCGGATGCGTTAAGCCTAGTTTAGAGACTGGCTGCCAAATGCAACTGCCGAAACACACCTATAGGTATTTAACGGCAGCTTTACAAATTGAGGGTGCTATCTAGACAAGTGGGCAATAGAAAAAGCCCTACCACCTTCTTGGTATCCTCACGATGTATTACTTCACTGAAAACTCTTGATTATTGCGAACATATTTTTACGACTCTATTAAATTATTATACACTAACTGATATAAGAAACGGGATATACTTGGAGTATCACTATAATGTTACAACAGGTTTCCGTTGACATATAAATACTATGCTTATCACCTAGCAACTGTATTTATACAAGAATTCGTAAGTTTAGTAATCAATAAAAAGCTACAAAGTTTTGTATGCTTTTGACACGTAACGAATATACTTGCAATTTCCTAGCCTTACTTGAACTTGGCCAAGTTCACTGTTTATGAAAGTTAATGGGTACAACAGATTTCTTATAAACACGTTACATACATCCTATCAAAGTCTCTTCTCATTTTTCGCAACAAATTTATATTAAAGTAATTATAGGTATATTTAATATTATAAAGCGGAAAAGCTTGTTTGTTTGAACGCGCTAATCTTAGTAACTACCTCTTGGATTTCAAAAAATCCTTTTGTATTAGTTTCGAGTAATTATTGAGGAATACTTTAGGCTATTTATAATCAAACTACTATGAATAAAGCAAGCCTGTATTGAAAAAAGTTACAAAACCGGTCAAAAAAGATTAAATAATTTTAAGTTCCACGAAAACGTAGTTGCAGGAACTAATAGTATATGTGAATACGGCGTTACCGAGCTAAATCAAATAACGGTTCGTAACAGCTTCAATAAACGTACCTTTATACTTAGGCATTATAAAAACATAAAACCGTCACACGCATTTACGCAACGGATACGAGACGCGAAAAGAAAATACAATTTTATCTTTGCTGTAATTTATCGCGAAGGCGTAGTGACACGATCACATAATATCTCGTGACCTTGGCATAGTCAAGTAGTCGGAGTGTGGCGGAGAGTAGCGGACGCAGCGTGACGCGACGCGTCACTGCGCGGAGCGATTCGGCTAAGGTTACCAGATGACAGGAATTATCCTGACATGGCCGGAATTTCAGCTGTCTATCAGGAAAACAGGGAAAATTGTAAATTGTCAGGAATAAAACAAAGTGCAAAATATAAGGAATCAAATTATAATTAAAAAATATAATATAATTATCAGCATACAACTAATTTATTATTTATTAATTATTCATCTCAATCTCGTACCACGAAAATTCAAGCCTACCCGCGAGTTTATAAAATAATATATTTTGCTGAAATTTTTTGCTAAGGCAGGGATTTTCTCAGTAAAACTTATTTTCAGATCTGGTAACCCTAGATGCGGCGCGTCGCTTTACTCATCGCCAGGTTCACCGTACAAACAGACATGTTAATATATCATTTATCTAAACACAATACTTTAGTTACCGTCACCTATTACGGTTCTGTAAGTAGCGTTTCTAGTTCACGCTACCGTATCTGTTTCGTTTCACGTGTTTCTAGGTTACGTTTCATATTGTTTCTACATTTAACTCGGGCAATAATAGGAAACAATAACATACTAATTTGGAATTATAATTCGTTTAATGTTTAATATAGTATTGGAAAAAAAGTAAACAACAGCATTATCTATTGGTGAACAGCAAAACAATGAAGTTATTTCTTCCGTTTATTTGTTAGTACTAAATATAAACTACCAACGAAATGTGAGATCTTAGAGTGCGATAATTCTGTCTGATTTTATTGTGTCTACCATATAATAATTATACTAATACATATCAAATTAATTGTTATATTCGATGGTGTCCCGATTATCACGCATGTATTGATAAACTCGTAACAGGAATTCTTTTTGTTTGTCGGATTATAAGTACAATCAGTATAAACCCAGTTATTCAGCAGCGGACGGTCCGGAACGACAGCGAAGACCCCAGATCTTAGTCGCCGTTGCTTTTAGATTGTACTGAGCTTATTATCAGTTACATTATCGTCAGTTAATTGAATTATCATAAATAATATACACTCATATATGTTATACTAGCTATGACCCCAACTTCGTATGGAACTAAAATTTAAATTAATAATTTTTACCCTGTTTTATAACTTTTTTCAATATAGCTTTGCACCTATACATTGTAGCGCGAAACATAGAGCCTGAAGACTATCACAATGATTGCTCTATCAAATACAAAAATAATTTTTGAAATGCGACTGGTAGATCCAATATTAGCGCGTTCAAACAAACCTTTTTGATTTAAAATATTAATATAGGTTAATGAAATCTACAAAGTTTGCAGTTCCTACTTTCTCTAGTCCAACCAGAAGTACAGTCAATGTTAGGTACAAGTGTTAAAGGCGAAAAGATATCGAATAAAATTTCGCCTCTACATCTGTGAAGAGATATATCTTTGTAACAATGTTTAAACAGTCTTTCAAAATCGCGAAACCGATGACGATAATGCATTGAAGTTCAAATATTTTTATCGAATAATGTAAATTATTAAAATTAAAAATGGTACAATTCTTTAACAAATTTAATATTTATTATAATATAGAGCTGGTATTTAGGATAATACTGTAGCCATTCGGATTACTAGTGATTTAGATATTGTTTTACTATACAAGTATATCTATATCGGTGATTAGACACCGAGCAAAATTTGGTCGCTTAGATTAGCCTTAGATAAACCCATCATTAGCTATCTCAAATAATGGTAACCGAAAAGATACGCGATCTCCCACAGAGATCGAAACCAAGAATATATAATATTCCATTTAGAATTATACTATCATTTTTTTCAATTGTTGGTACGAATGTACTAAAATAGTTTATAGTTATATAAATAACAAAAGAAAAATATAAAAACATCTTCCAGGTAAAAAATTTACAATTAACCCCTTCTTATTACAAATACATTTTACTTAACTCACTACAAGCGAGTTTATCGAACTTTTCTCATAACAAAATATATATCAAAGAAAACAATTCATTTTAGTATGAAAGTCAATTCGGATTCAATTAGCGAACCGCAGACTGTTGAAAACAAAGCAAAAAATAAATAAAAACAAACTGTACAAAATCGAGGAGCAGGAAAATGTTTTGTGAGTGTACACTCTGAAATATAAGTTTGAAGCACTATCGAAAAACAAAATGGCTTCAACTTCTCGCAAAGTAGCTATTATACTGACTGGTAAAATTCGGACAATGACTTCCGACAAACTTTTATATGATTAAAACACTTTATACGCGAAGGGTTCACAATTGCTACGGTCATACCAGAATAACTGTAAATTTACCTCTTGCACATAATCATTTTTATTAGTTCGGGTCAGTCGTAATTATAATTGTGTGTATAAATTAAAAATTAGATTGAGGTTATGTTCACAATGCTTAAAACACGCCTTCAGCCGTACCACATGACGACCACGGTCGTTGTGATCGTTTTTTTAACAGTTTATATAGGTTATGGCCATATTCTTACCTAATCTTAACTGACGATACGGCCGAAGTTGGTGGGCACCCAAAACCTGGAGAAACTGGCTCGGAAGTGCAACTGCCGGAACCTACCTATTGATATTTGGCGGCAGATTTTCAACTTGTCGGTGGTAGCTAACCATGCACAATCGCGATTGTACGCGCGGCGAGGAAATCAATATTTTTAGTCTGTCCAAACTCTCAACCAGCCCTCGGATCCAGCCCTCAAAACTGATTGTGGTCACCAAAAACGCGAAAATCGGACAAGTGCGAGTTGGCGTATAAACTTATTGTTTATGAACTATTCATTCTTACAAACAACATATTCATATGTTTATAAATTACTAGCTATGTCAGCGACTCTATTCGCGTGGAATTAAAATTTATTTTATAACTTGCATAAAAAAATGTTATATAGCCTATGTTACTCAGGGGTAATGTAGCATTCTAATGATGAAATTTTTTTGTAATCAGTCTAGTAGTTCTTTAGATTATTCGTTACAAACAAATATACAAATCTTTCCCCTTTATAATATTAGTATAGAAGTATAGATATGGACGTGGGAAAACACTAACCGTGAAAGTGTAACGTCACAAGTCTGTTACGGTTAGGGGCATACCCATCGTGTCCACAACGGTGGACCCAAATCAAATCTAATACCTCTATTCAATTTAGGCCCTAAGATGGCGCTTATGAATGTCAAAACTACTACCGATTCAGAAAGTAAAGCAGTAGTAGTAAAGTCAGTCTTCTTATATATTTTTTAGGTATCCGTGCTTGCTCTCAACGACCCTCATGCAAGGGTGGAATTTTACTCCATTGAGTTATTTAATGACTGTAAAACTCGCATGCAAGTGGAACTAGAAAAAACGCTGCCTTGAGCGTTATAAACGTTTAAAGGAACGTAGCTTAAGTGTAAATAAAATCTCTTGCATAACCATCACAATAGAAATGACATTATCACGGAATAACCGTAACTCTTGACACAGATTTCAAATGGCACTGAAGCAATAATGGTTCAGACTAACACCGCATCGATGGACGTGTGTTTGGTCGTGTCTGTGAAGCATAACATCGTGATGCATCGATAATATGATGGTAGGACTTTTTTTAATGCCTACCTGGCTAGCTACCACTTTCAAGCTTAAAATCTGTCGTCAGATACCCACAGATGTCCTCCCTCCAGTAGGCACAGCGTGTCTACCATATTGGGCCACATCGTCATTTAACGTTTGATAAAAGAGAAAGTGGCCAAACGTTACATCTATTAGTTTATAGGTTTAGTTTTATGGCCACAATTTCACCTGATGTTAGGTGAACATTTGGCCCAAGATGATGGACACTCTAAGCCTAGTGGAGGGACTAGCTCTTAAGTGCAACTGCCGAAACACGTGCTCAAGGTCCATTGAAGGCAGTGTCCGTACACACTAACAACTGAATTATCATCGCTTCAAACCTATAAAGTATAAAAAAATGGAGTATGAGATTTATAAACTTAACCTTATCCATTATCGCCCGACAATTTATATTTCAGTCACGTAAACAACTATTTCTTATATTGAAACAGTCATTTTTGATTGAACATTTAAATATATAAATTATACAGACAACAGCACTTACACGGATGCCGTAAATAACGGTGCAGTCAAAAATAGTTCCTCTGATATTTTGAATGCCTTCACGTATACATTTCATTTAAATTCTAAATGCTTGTATAATTAATGATTATGATAATACATAATAACTATATCTTTATTAAGTAAGAGATTAATTTTATTTATCTGGATTTAATATTAGGCAAAATGCATGGCACATTTACGTGTAAATTTGGTCAATAGAAAATTTAATTATAGGAAAATAATTAATAATTGACGTCCATTATAAGACCTGCCATATTGTATGGCGCAGAGTGCTGGGCTAGTAAGAAGACGGATGAGTGTCGATTGTATGCAGAATAATTGCGAATGTTGAGATGGTTACAAGAATGGACAAAGAGTATGTTAAAAGCAGTATGAAAACGACGCCAGTAAGAGAAGTTAAAAGGAAATTGTTTGACTTGGTTTGAACATGACTTGAGAAAAGAGGAATTTCATGTAGTGAATGTGGAAGCATGGAAAGGAAGAGGAAGACCAAAGAAAAGATAGAGTGTGCGAGGAATGAGATGGATAGGGTGTGTGAGGAAAGAGATGAAAGAAAAGGGAGTGAAAGAAGTGATTTGTGCAAGAAGAAAACATATTGCGCCGATCCTAAGCGACTTGGGAACAGGACATGAAGTTTGATAATAATTATCACGCAAGTCCTGGGTATATAAATTTGTATGTGTGTGTGGGTAATGTAAATTCAGATCACAACAGGACAAATATAACAATAATAGGAGGAAGGTGAAATGTAGGTAGTGCTTTAAATTAACATTTTTAATTGATCCAAGTAAAGAATGTAAACATATATAAACATTACTCATAAATCAATCATGGATGCTTGAGGAAACCACTGATATAATAACAAATGCTCAATAATTATATTTGTTACTGTTTATTTGTTTTGCTTGTATGATCGAAAAAGGTTAGTAATAGTATGAGAATATATTGGGTAGCTATGGAGTCTGCAGTCAATTTTAGAAACTATTTACCAAAGATAAATGATACCAAGTCTTGTAATATACCTGTATGATAAAGCATTCTCAGTTTTTGCATATGATAAAAATACATATAGAAACAGATTACAAGTAGGTACCGATTTAAGAATACAACTTAATAGTAACAATAACCCAAATATAATTAATTTAGCTGCAAAAATCAGGTTCAACCTCCACATTAACATAATTTATAAGAAAAATATTTTCTTTGTATTTGCAGTACTCTAATAAATGCTACAGAAATTATTATTGGGTCTTTGAAATTGTGCTTTGTGTGGGTTAAGTTGGTATAAAATTCTACATTTATATAATAGATAACAAGAGACATAAAAACAAATCCTAACTTACATTGCCAGATGAATGCATTAAAAGGTAGTTGGGAAGAGATAGTTTTACATTTTAATTAATTCATAATGTCTTAATATTCAGTTTGCTTTGATAGAAATCCTTATAGCAGTTAATAATTCTAATAAAGAAACAAATTACATAAGTATTTATTACTACTAAGTGAATTGTATAGATTATAAGAGCTAATATAAATAATATATACATTTAAACAAAAGAAAAAATAGATATCCAATTAGCAATATAAATGTACCAAATAATCTCAGACAAGGACAGAGTTGAATGAAGCAGACACTTAAAATTATGTTATTATTCATTACCTGCAAAACTTATAAGGATAACCTACTTTCTTCTAAATAAAATTCTTTGACAAATACATAATAATATTTGAGATAAACTATTGTTTATCCAAATAATCTTATATCAATATTGTTAACAGAATGAATGCTCCTCAAGATATCCATATATAAAATTTCATGTTCAAATCACCCTGAAAATTGTCTATATGACATATTACATTAATCTTAAAGTTTCCCAAATTAAAAATGATATTTTTTATGGTACTTTTCTAAACAATATTACAAAAGTAAAAAAAAGTAGTGAATAAAAAATATCAAACTAATGCAAAATATATGGCAACAGTTTTTTTTATTATCTATCCCTACAATTTGTAAGTATGTAAATGATAAATTAATGCAATTTATAATAACCTACAATACATACAACAACTTTGGATTCATATAGTTGGGATTATTAACAACACATGTAGTTATAGAATAATATTAGTTACTATGTAAGGTGACTTCTCAAGTTTGCAATAATACCTAACCATAAACAAAAAAATAAAAAGCAGTGCTAACTAATAAAAAATAGAACATTTATATCTTTGGTAATTGGTTTTATTTAAATTATTAAACTTGTTTCAAATTATCAACATACAGAAACATTTTAAACTTTAATAAAGTTAAGACATCTAAAATTGATGGTAATTGTTATCAACCTATAGATCTGATAGTGCCTTATATTTCGTTTGTCATGCCAGTATAAAACTTATCACAATATAGTTTTATATGTAGGTAACTTATCATATAAGTAGATTGTGGAATCTTGTGGTAATACCTATTTATGCAGTTATGTTACTACTTTTTTTGTGAGTAATGTATTTGTTATAGGTCTACTAAAAACTTTTAGAGAACAGGGAAATTTTAATTTTGTATTTGACTTGAATCAAAATAGTTATGTAAAAGTTTCATTTAAAACAACTTATTTCTATTTTTATGTTAGGGCATATTAAAAAAAACTTTATTATAGATAACATCATTTGAAATAATTACATAAGAATACATAGCAGCAAAAATAATTGCAATTCTATTTAGAAATTAAAGTTATATTCTAAATATATGAAAGTAGAACATTGTCTCTGGGTGATAATTAAATTTAGAAATCCTATAGGAAGTGTCAAGAGAAATATAGGTCACACAAAGGTCTAAGTGCTATTTATAGTATTGAGCATTACAGAGTTTACAAAGACATTTTAGCAAATCATCTACATTTTATTTGCTCACTATTTAACAACAAGGCCGTTGAATGTATTTGTTAAGTGTTCTACATTAAATGTACTCACAATAGTTAATATGAAAAGGTTAAAGTTCAATGAAGCTATAAATCCTTTGCCATCAATCTGGTCAAATATGTTATGAAATAAAGGTACCCTAGCAACGTAAGCTGAGGAAAACAGTTGCGATGCAACGAAAGTGTGATGTAACACCTGGTAACCATGTGTTTTTGTGTTCATGAGTTCACCAGCGGCGTCAACAACGTGTTGCTAGGAAACTGGTGTTCCGAACAGCGCGACTGACCGCGTGCGCGGACGCGTCGCTCCGTACGTAGTCGTGCACCTTCCGACGTGGAACCGCGTGCACGGCGCACTGCACGTGCCCCTTCCGAAGGGTCATTACATAACCAGAGGGACGATTAATGACACCTAACGAAGACAACACTAATGTTGACTATCACCCGTTCCATATATAGAAGGAGCGCCGCAGTTATGCGTCTCGACTGTTCATGCGTCTTGTCACATTTTTAGATCCGCATGTAAACGATACTTGCATACCCCCACGCAGTAAACAGGCCGGGAACACCAAAACACACCACAGTCATTTTGTGCGATGTACAAAATCTATAATGCGTAATACTATAACATAAAAACAGATGTGATCTTTCTACTTTGCGACAGTCTTGTATTTGTACAGAAAATAAAGTAATGGATATATTTGAAGCATTACACTTACCTTTGTATGAAATTGTGTGTTGGACGCACTAACAATAAATTAAAAACAATAAATAAACAGCATTCCGCGACCTCCGCACTTGTGATCAACATTCAACAACACCTCAATAAACACTTTCCGCAACACCCAATCAAACCATAAACTAAAGATGAAACTACATAAATAAACATATGATTTTGTAAATCTACGCCAATTTCCCTTTCCGCTTATTTCCATTGCCAGTTACAATAAAATGTTTAGTCGATTTGTTGTAAATATAGACATAACCAGAACGTCACTATTAATTTTTATTGTCTCTCTGGTCACTATATGACAATAATAGTTTTGAAGTGAATATGATGTAAAATAATATTTTTTTAAACAGACAATTTTTTTGATAAAGAATTAATTCATTTCATAGTAAACAAATTTGATCCTAAACTTTAATCACAAAAATAACGTCGTAGTGCATTGTAATAGCAATTTTTTTGTTTTCTCTGTGGCAAAGATGACATTAACCAAAAAGAACCAAACACGTTAAACTTGACGTGGACTGTAGTATATGGTTCACTTTACTGCATTGAAATTAAATATATAAGTTTCGTTATACTATTCTATGTATGAAGAATTCTTTTAATACACGCATAAATGATAATTTGTTAAAAGAAGATGGTCTTAACTTTAGTAAGTGAAAACTTTCTCTTCTTTTATTACTAATGTTAGTGACGCGGTGTATTTCTTCTGATTACAGTATTTCGGCTTTCTTCAATTTATGATTTTTTAATATTTTACTTACAGAAAATGTATGGAATATTGTGTGTGGTATTATTACCTTTATTTATAACCCCGCAAACGGAGGCAGCAGCGGTTATATCTATTGATTTCGGTTCGGAATGGATGAAAATCGGGATTGTGTCTCCTGGTGTTCCCATGGAGATCGTTTTGAATAAGGAGTCCAAGAGGAAAACGCCAGCTGTAGTCGCATTTAGGGATGATGTGAGGACATTCGGTGAGGATGCTGTCACTGTTGGCGTAAGGTTTCCTAAGAACTCTTATAAATATTTGCTGGATCTACTAGGAAAGCCTTACGATCATCCACTTGTTAAGTCGTATAGGTAAGTGTTGATTTTTCAATGATTTAATATTAATCCATTTTTCTATTTATATTAGGTGTTACAAAATATAATCACATTACAAGAAAGTAATAATTTTGTACACTACAAGTATAGCTATTTAAATTGAGCTAGGTTATTAAGGATCACCCATATGGCATTGTAATGCCAAACAAAACCTTTTTTTTTACCAAAATGTTTCTTCTATTGTTAATCTATGACTAGTAAAAAAACTGTTTAAGCCTTCCTTTCTAATCAAATTGAATGAAATTATCTGCTGTATTATGAAAGTTTGCATTATTACTTACACTGTGAAAGTTGTTATTCACTAAAGATAATATAGAAATTCATTTTGCATAGCCTAGTTCTAGATCACACTGTATATGGAATTAGTATATTAGAATTTAATTAAATGTTGGTTTCTGATGAGTTGTGATTTTTACAATATTATAAATATTGTTTTTTTTTTTAAACATAATATCATGATAAATGCCAGCAAACGTTAACTACTAGTATTTTAGATTCCCAAGTATAAACTTTCGTAAAAGATTCACATGATTTTCTCACTTCTTAGACTGTGCCAAGTTTTTTCACTAAAAAGAAATGTGCTAGATTTGTTGTTTCTCAAATGTACTTCATTAAATATTTCTCAACATATGCTAATTATTTTACTGGGAAACACATTAGCAGCATGAAGGAGGCATAACTTGGTTGTGATCGAGTGACATGAAATGGTGGTAAAGTTATGTTAGAAGAGATTATCATGAACTAATTGTAGATTAACGGATTTAAAAGTATTTATGGTACTCATGTTTTTGAGAGCTGATAAACAAAGAAAATTTCACTTCAGCTTATATGATTTAATGAATGTATTTTGCTCAAATAACTATATAATCAGAAATGTATTATTGTAGTTTTCTACACTTAACATATTGACTATCTATATTACAAATAATTATAAACATGAATAAAAATATTTTTAAATGCTATTGTGGAAGTGTGCAGTATTATAGAATATTATAATAATAAAGTTATTAGCATTACTATTAGGTATTTAGTGTGCTAATCTTTAAACACCCACCCGCCACACATCTTTCACTTCAATTACAAAGTAACATTTTATGAGTAATACAATTTGCTTGGATTGGCTGTAGTAATGTTTTATATTGATGAAAGAGGGATCATAGTTTTAAATTTACCTCTTTTTAGTAATAGAATTAATGTATTTCTTTATAAATGTAGAAGTATAATTAATTATTGAACAGATTAAACATAGTATTTTTTTTGCATTATTTGTTTAAATGAAATTGACAGGCAATTACATTTCTAAGTCAGTGGGTGTACTTGATAAAAAAATAAAGGTGTATTAACATTGCTTACTTACTGTGGACTAATATTATCCCCACATTTTATAATACTTGTAGGACTATATAGAGGGTGTTGATGGGTTAGGTATAGTGGTTTAATAATTGCGTAAAAGTGAGGTTGTTAATTAGTCTCGCTTACTAGTTCTCACTCATTCAGGTTTGACTGTATAAAATAAAAACAAGTAACATGTAAATTGATATTTTTGATTATTTTTTCCAACCAACCTCATATGTTGTGACTTTTTTGATATAAACTCTCTTCTGTCAATTTGTTTTATCAATATATGATATGTTACTACTATTGATACTATCAATATGTATATTAATACTTAATTTGATAGTGATTTTATAAATATACGTGTATGTTGTAATAAATAAAAGGTACCACTGGTATTTATGAATACTCTTTTTACTCCTGTGAAATATTTAAATTGCATTAAATTATTTTAATTTATTTCAGAGAGAAGTTCCCATATTATGATATAGTTGAATCAGAAAGAGGTACTCCAGTATTTGTCCATGATGAAAATACAAAGTTCTCCCCAGAAGAACTGGTGGCACAGTTGTTTGCGAAAGCAAAGGAGTTTGCTGAAATCAGTCAGGGTGAGTTCTCTATATTAAATATTGTGTGCATTGTTGTATGGTATATTAAGAAATATATATAATTTTGCATTCAATTTAAATATGTTGGCAAGTTTTCTGTATCAGAGTACTTCTAAAGTTTAATAAATAACTTTTTATTTTATTAAGGTCAATGTGAGGAAGTCTGTCAGTGGGGGAATTTCATGCACCACTCTTTATGTGGTGTTCCTTAACAGAACTCAATGGCTTCTAAAATTGTAATATAAAATTCAATAGTGATTTAGTTTTACTGATTAATCTATTATCATCATATCTATTTAAGAACACAAGGAGTGGTATATGAAATTCCCCCATTGATAGAATTTCCCATATTGACCTTAATTTAAACTTAACCTAAGTTTATTGAAGTAAATATATAAATTAAAATGGTTTTTATTGTTACCATATATTAATTCTAATTTCCAGGTCATTCTATAAGTGAGTGTGTGATCACTGTCCCTGGTTTCTTCAACCAGGTTGAAAGACGAGCTATTAAGGAAGCTGCGACTCTGGCCGGACTTAATGTTCTACAATTGATTAATGACTACACAGCTATTGCAATTAACTATGGCATATTCAGGAGAAAGGTAAAGATGATAATGTAGTACATAATAGGTTTGGTTTTAGTTACTTTATATTAAAGAAACTTGACTTTGTACATATTTCATTATAACTCTATAAGTAGTAATATTATAATGAAGTTGTAAGAGGAACTTTTAGGTTTATAGTGACCTATTTTTGACCATACTTATCATTTTTAGTGTCTTTTGGTTTATCAATGTTTTAGGTAAGCCAAATGTCCAAAAAGCTACCACTGAAGGCTACCAGTCATACAAATCTTTGATGCATTGTATATTACTCTACTTTTGAGTTATTGATATATATATAAGTTGTTTTATATAACATAGTCTGCAAATTTTGAGTTAAGCTTTAAACAGATATTTTTTATCCAACCTACGGTCTGTACTGACATATTTTTTGACCTTTAAAAAAACAATGAATATACGATATTCTCCTCAATTTGCGGAAATACGCAAATGAGAGATAAGTTAATTCTAGTTAAATTTTTTTTTTAATTTCCTTTAATAAATAAAAATAATTATACAGAAATAAATATTTTTTGCCACCTATATAAGTGAGATTTAAATAGTTTTAAGAAAGTTCAAAATTATTTCAACTTAAGCCTATTTATTTTAATTTGCTTTACTTATTTAACTAGAAACATAACAGAAGGTAACATAATCAACTTTACTGCCATGTTTAAATCGGATGAAATGATAAAATATGTATTACTAAAACTAAATATTAACTAAAACTTTTTTCAAAATGTTATTACTCATTTTATAGGAAATAAATGAAACTGCCTGGCATGCATTGTTTTTCGATATGGGCGCCGCGTCCACTAAAGCAGCTCTGGTTGAATACAAGACTGTGAAGATCAAGGAGAAGGGTTATGTCGAGACAGTACCGCAATTACAAGTCTTGGGAGTTGGTTTCGACAGGTAAATACAATTGTGTTATATTACCCTATTTCAGCTTACAATATATTATAAACATGTACGAACTAATGTGCGTTCAAGTATTACGGAATGTGATTTTTATAGATTTATGAACCGCTCTTCAACCATGTAATAAGCCGTACAATTTTGTGTATGCCCCGCTTGTTCCTTAAACGTTACATAACACTCCAAGCGTCCATTATTACCTAAAAGTCATAATTATGTTGCGCAAAGTACTGAAAGGTCGTTAAAATAAATAAAATAAGCGATTTCTAACTCGTACACGCGTATATTAGTTATTTTATTGGAGCGAAGTGCCTTATGGGGCGTCGCGGACGGATTTTTATGTATAGTCTATGTATGATGGCTATACAGTGTCTGATGTATAGTCTACGTGATGACTGTTATTATTATATATTTTTACTAATCATCGTAAATAAAATAAAGGTGTTTAGATAATTTGATGAAGTTTTTATTTTATCGATAAAAAAATCATAATAAAAAATGTATATCCGAATAATTATTTTCTTTACACCTCGAATAGAACTTCAAATTAATATTTTTATTATAAGGAACTTCTTTCCTATCTGGTATACCACGTCACCACTCGTTTTTATTTACTTATATTGTTATTGAATAAACAATCAAACATAAATATTTTCTTAAGTTTCAAATATATGTTTTAATTTGTCATAATAAACTTTTACTACTAATAATATATTTAATTACGGTGTTTTCATGAAAAGGCCCTTTCCTTATATATACATTTCTGGCTTCATTTAACTTTGTTCTTGTCGTGCATTCCTCCCATATTTTACATTTTTCTACTTTTAAAATCTTAAAATAGAATAATCCCCTAAAACATAAACGAAAAGCGGCCACGAACTTTGGAAATTTTATTTGCCTAGTTTTTATTTCAATAAAAGTCGTTACGTAATACTTCAACGCCCTCTAATGACATTTTTATCATGATTTTATCATCTATTTGTATATATTTTTGCTTAGCTTAATAGAATCTTATTTGCTACTGGATCCTTTCCCATTTGTTGCTACTAAATAATGGGCAAGCACTGTTGGAAATTTAAACGATGTTAACAAACTGGTTGTGTCAATTTAAGAACACTTGGAGGACAAGAAATCACTCTGCGGCTTCGTGAACACCTAATTAAAGCATGGCTGGCTAATGGAGGTGGCGACGTTAGAGCCTCGCCCAGAGCCATGGAGAAGCTGTTGAAGGAAGCGGAGAGACTGAAGATTGTGTTGTCTGCGAATACGGAACACTATGCGCAGATTGAGAGCCTGCTGGATGATAAGGATTTCAAACATTTGGTGAGTTTCATAAATTTAGAATATAGGAACAGTTTTAAAGAGCAGTAAAGATCAATGTTGGAGATTTCTCTTTATTTCAAGTAGTCCAACTGTTAGAATACCTACTCCCCTCTGAATAATAACTGTCCATTGTATTCCTGCAGTGGTCAGTCCAGTGCTCTTGTAAGTGCTAAATCAATGATAGAAGTTCAAGGCGGTTAGGATTTAAAGACGTCAATGATACCATTTGTCTTCAGGCTGGTTAGACACTTGTTTGCTATCATAGTTGTATAAAAAATACAAAAACTTATTATATTTATATTGAGATAAAATTTAAAATTTCTAATATTTGACTGGGAAGGTATCACAGTGATGTTAAAGGTTCATCACCAAGCACCAATGATAGGCTTGACGATATTAAAACAGCTGAAGGCAAACATTAAACCTATAAAGAATTAAAAATAATAATTGAGATAAGCACATAATCAATAACACCTCAGATAGAAACATTAAAGGTCTAGATTTAAAGGTATGTCAGTGAGCTACTGACTAGTGTATATTTCATGGTTTTAAACACTTCTAATTAATTAGAACTAGAAGGTTGCTATCCGTAACTCTTGTAGATCTTGTAGATGTATTACCAAAAAATCTTCAAAACTAAAGTGAAATTAGATTGGTTGCAAATGTTTAAGTTGAAGGCTGTATAGACATCATGTAACATAAAGTGGAGTTCCCACAGACAAGGAATACGATTGTGGCATAGTTTCAACGTTCAAGTTGCTTAAAAGATGTTAAATGTCTTGAAATTGTAACATTTGCTTTCGAAAAATTCTATAAATCAAAGAAATAACGGCAAAATTATGAACAGAAGTAGAACAATTAATATTGTTAAGTACTCACTTGATCACTAGATTGCCTTATAATAAAAGTATAATAGAATAAATTGCTGATTTCAAATGGTAAGATCCCAAACGGCTTAGTTTAATTAAGTATTATTATGTTTTATAGATGTAGAAATTTAAGGCAATCTCCTAGAAAGTACCAATTAGCTTGATGTTAAGTCTAGCGAGGAATTGACTCTCGGTTGCAGCCACAGTTTGTTTTGTTGCGGTTTGTTTGATCGCGCTAATTTTAGGAACTTCCAGTAAGATATCAAAATTATTTTTATATTCGATAGAGCAATTATTGAGGAACGCTTTTTAGGCTATCTAACATCATGCTACCACCAATAGGAGCAAAGTTGTAAAGAAAAAGTTACAAATACGAGCAAATACTAAAAACTAGGTTCCTCGACTCCGTTCGCATGGAACTAAAAATTGTTTTTAATTTTTTATTTCGTGTAACATTAATTTATATCTAAAATAAAAGTAGCCTCAGTTACGTCATATAACATCAACTATTTGTCACTGAAAGAACTGTCAAAGTTGGTCTAGCCATTTCGAAGATTATCCGGAACAAACCAACAAACACAAAAAGTTTAAAAATTGCTTTTTTTAAATTTTATATATATATATATATATATATATATATATATATATGTACCCTATAAACTTTCATATGTATTTAGTTAAAGGCTGTTCATTTGACATAATCAACAGACATTTCAGTATTATGTATTTGGATGTATAGTTTTTTGTTTTGGATGTATAGTTCAAGTGATAGGGTTCGGTAATATTGGGCAGATGACGGGAATAGGCGGGTAAATAATGAAGTGGCGTATTGTAGGTGAGTCGTACTGAGCTGGAAGAGCTGTGCGCGGATCTGTGGGGGCGCGTGTCGGGCGTCGTGCAGCGCGCCATCGCGGCGGCGGGCGGCGCGGGTGCGGGCGCGCGGCTCGTGCTGGCGGGCGGCGCGGCGCGGGCCCCCGCCGTGTTCGCGGCGCTGCGGGACGCGGCCGGGCACGAGCCCTCGCGCTCCATCAACGCGGACGAGGCCGCCACCATGGGAGCCGTCTACAGGTAACACATACACACACACACACACACACACGCGCACGCACACACACACACGCGCGCACGTACACACACACACGCGCGCGTACGCACACACACACACACACGCTAGGGGATGTTGTGGAGGTGGGTACAGCGGAGCCGGACTCGGAACTGGAGGCAGAGAAGTAAACATATGGGTGATTCCGTTCCGTGATGTTTTTGATTAAAATTTCTAAGATTTTGTAATTAAACTTTTTCAATTTTTTATGCATATCATTTATCTATTTTATAGTAAAATTGAAAGTCTGTGAGAATTTTACTACGACTTCAAAGCGTCAAGAATGAGAAACAAATTTCAAACGTTACGTTCCACGGTACTGACATAAAATAAACCAGAATTCAATGTTAACTTAATACATTAAACAAAACGTGTGTAATTTTTTTTGAGTTTGATTATTATTATTAGAATTTATGAGGTAAGTAGTTTGTCATTTATTGCGACAAAGAAAAACATTTTATAAGTAAATTCTAGAAATGGACATGACACGGTACTGACATATAAGTGATATACTGGAAATTTTCTGTAAGTTGCATGTTATATTGTATAAAAATAATATTGAAATATGTTAATAATTATCCAATTAACACAAAAAATTCATTAATTGATTAATAAGTAATGACCTGTGAGAACAAACAATAGAGGATATTGATTATCACAGTAAGAATGGAATCACCCATTAAATAAATAAATAATAATATTACTCGATATTAAGAATTGTAACAAGTGACGAAATTTGGTATCTTCCATAAAACCCTGTAGAGCGATTCTTTGAAAACTCAAGCAATTCCTTGAGTTACAAGTTAAATTTTCTGCTTATTCTAGCGGCAGGTACTTGTTGTGTTGCGATCTCCCTTATAACTTACGATTCAAAAATACCGAAGCCAGAGTCTGAGTCGAAGGTGTAAATCAATCGGAAATTGCAACACCAAAGTCGAGATGCACTCAATATACGATAAAGCAATGATAGCTCAATTGGTAATGTGTACGGATGAATAAGCTTGAGTTTTAGTTGAAGGAAAACATCGTGATGTAACCACAGCATGGTGGTAGGGTTGTTTCTAATTCCCGCCTGGCTACTTACCACCCTTTTTTATTTTATTAACATCGTGTTTATTGGTGAGAATGATTTTTGTAGATACATATTGTTCAGTCCAACTAGAGGGATAGTTTAATAACTATCTCCATAATAACCTTTTAAAATGGAATTAGTGAACAAAAGACATAAATGGCTCTAATATACTTACTAATCATTTTGTTCAATTGGTATTATTTATTCTAGTTAGTGCGTTGGAAAATATAGTTTATGTTAATAACCAAATGTGGATTGATTATATTTGGTAATTGTGTGAAGTCTTAAGCTATATTGGTATTTACAGGGCTGCTGCTTTGGCTACAGGATATAAGGTAGCCGCACTGAATGTTCGTGATGCAGTGATATTGCCAATCCAAGTTGTGTTTACTCGACATATTGATGGAAATGAAAAATTGGTAAGCAACTCTAATATTTATATTAATACTATAAAGCGCAAATTTTTGTTTGTTTATAAACAAAATTTTTTTTTATAAACGCACTAATCTTGGGAATTACTGGTCAACATTAAAAAAATATTATTGTATTAGATAGAGCAAACATTGAGGAGGGATCAGGCTGTTTAATATAACGCTATCACCAATTTTAGCTAAGCTCTATTGAAAAAAGTTTCGAAAAGGGGCAAAATATTTAAATAATTTTTAGTTCTACTTGAACGAATTTGTGGGTACAGCTAGTATAATAATTGATTAATTTTTATTTCACAATATAGTATTGTAAGATTGTTTTTTTTTTGTATACTTAAGGTTTAGCGCTATGGCCATAATCTCACCTGATCTTAAGTGACGAGACGGCCCAAGTTAGTAGTCACGCTAAACCTGTGGAGGAATTGGCTCTCAAGTGCAGCTGCCGGAACACACCTATTGGTATTTGGCGGCAGGTTTACAACTTGAGGGTGGTAGCTAGTCACGCGGGCATTATAAAAAGCCCTACCACCATGCTATGGTTTCCTCACGATGTCTTCCTTCACCGGAAGCTCAAGCTCATTGTAGTTGCTTGGATTGGAACTCACGTCCCTTGACGCGAAGTCGTACACACTACCACTGAGCTATCATCGCTTCAAGTCGCGCAATGATTTTGAAGTAATATTAGACTCCATAATAGGTATTATTTATTATATACTGACTTAATTATCTCTTACAGATAAAGAGAACACTATTTGGACCAATGAACCCATATCCACAAAAGAAAGTGATCACTTTCAACAAGCATACCGATGATTTCGATTTTTATGTAAACTATGCGGAACTAGATCATTTACCGTCAACCGAATTGCAATACGTTGGCGGTTTGAATCTGACACAAGTTTCGTTGATCGGAGTCGCGGCTGCTTTAGGCAAACACACGGGCGAGAACGTCGAACACAAGGGCATTAAAGCGCATTTCAACATGGACGACTCCGGTTTACTCAATTTAGTTAATGTCGAATTTGTCGCTGAGAAAACTGTCATAGAAGACGAAGACAAAGATAGCACACTTTCTAAAATAGGTAGTACAATAAGCAAACTGTTCGGTTCTGATTCAGAAACACCAGATAAACCTGATGATAAACCGGAGGATACAACTCAAGAGGCAACTAATAACACACAGAAAGTCAACGAAACTACAACTGAGAAACAGAATACAACGGAATCGGATACAAAGAGTAAACCGAAAATCGTCGTTCTTAAAGAACCTATTAAATCAGATGAGTTAGTTTTGGGTCTACAACCTTTATCACCAGATCAATTTAAGGTATCGAAAACTAAAATAAATGATCTGAACGCTATTGACAAGAAACGCACAGATAGAGAAACCGCTTTGAACAACTTGGAAGCGTTTGTCGTGGACACGCAAATGAAAATAGACATGGAGGAGTTCGCAGAATGCGCGACGGAGGAAGAAATCGAAGAAATAAGAAAACTCTGCAGTGAAACATCAGAATGGTTGTACGATGATGGGTATGATGCTGAGACGGAAATGTTTGAGGAAAAACTCGGTGGGCTCAAAGAAAAAACTAATGCTATGTATTACAAACATTGGGAGCACAGAGAGAGATCTGATGCTGTTACAGCCATCCGTAATATGCTCAACAGTTCAAAGGAATTCCTTAAAATGTCAAAGAACTTCACAAAGGAAGCAAACGAAGATAAAGATGTTTTTACTCAAGTAGAAATCGAAGTGTTAGAAAAGAAAATTGAAGAAACTGAGGAGTGGTTAAATAAATCTATCAAAGAACAGGAACAATTGAAGAAATATGAGGACATTAAACTGACTGTGGAAGGTATAAGGGAGAAGATGTCAAACTTGGACAGAGAAGTGAAATATTTATTGAATAAAATGAAAATATGGCGACCTAAGAAGCCGGTTAAGAAGGAAACAGATAATAAAACAGAGGAAGTCGTTATAGAGACACCTGCTGAGAGTCCGGAGAAGGTAGAAGAAACTCAGGAAGAAACTCCAAAGACTCAGAAAACTGAAGCGGAAACGGAAAAGGATTCCGATGGTGTACCCACGGAGCCACCTTTGCAACTCTCTGACGGCAAAGATGAGAACGATGAACATTCCGAGTTATAATAAGCCCGAGTGAGGTAATATAATTTATTAGTTTAATTTAATATTTTTTTAATTCGAAAGTCGGTATGGCTTGTTTACATTTGGTTTTATTATAGAACTACAAATTCTACAGCGACGATGTGTATTTTTTGTTCATTTAATGCTTTTCAAATTTGATAGTATTCAATAAAATTGTATCGTATTATTTTTACTCTGTATTTTTCTTTTCATGTTTTCAACCAAAAGTGAACAAGTCAGTGTAACTTTAAATCTCAAATCAAACTGTAGCCGCCTTTCTTTAATTCCGTTATGATTAAATAGATAACTATTTATTATTGTCTTTGATTGGATTGAATATTGTGGTGTTTATTTTATACTGAAGTGCGGCTTCTCTCTAAGTTTCTTGTATTTACGCAGTGACCCCAAGAAAGCTGTAGTTGACACGAGAATGTATTGTATTTATTATTGTAGTTCATGTGATATGTATAAAGGCTATAAGTTTGTGAGAGTATTATTCTGTTTTACTAATGCACACATAGTGTTGTGATTGTTTTTGAGTTTGTTGAGTTATTGGTAGGTATTGTTTGTGTTTCATATTAGTAATTCCAACGAAGACATTTCATACTGTAATATCTAAATTTAATTTCAAAATACTTTTACAATGTAAATTGTCACAGATTGTTTATTATACTTTGTATCAATTTTATATTTCATTATTTTCTCATACGAAAGTCATAGACAACAATTAGCAAAATATTATCTCTTGAATATATAAATTAGCTCTAGAAAAACTGATATTTTTTTATTTCTATGTCTTCACTAATTTTTCCATTTACAGGTAAAATTATTTACGACTTATTATATTACATCATGCTTCAAAGAAATAAGTGGTATTGAAAAACAGTAGCAATTATTTAATATATTTGTTAGTATATATAAATCCACAATATGCAATATTATTTAGTGGTATATATGGTAACTTGGTAAACTGTAGACTAGTAACCAATCGATAATTTCAATTATTATTAATCCTTAGATACAAATTTACGGATGGGATATGGTAGAGCAGATGTAAATGTATGTTTTAATGATTATAATTATAATGGTAATATTTAATAACAGATAAAATACAATTGTGGTCAAGAAATTATAGATTTAAGAAAAATACATGTGTCAACAATTTATTTGGTTCACGTTTCAATTGTTTATAAGAAAATAGCATAGATTAAAAAGACACATTAAGTTTCAATCAATATTTAAAAGACAGATCTAATGTTCTAAAAAAACATTACATAATGAAATTTTAATAAGTTTCTCTGTGTAACAACATTTGAAAAAAAATACACTAAGTATTGTACTCTGATGATTCTTAAAACTAGAGTAGTAACACTAAAATAAATAAATCATTTTAATTAATATGTCGTATTCAATTACTATTCCTTTTAAAATTTAGATAAATCTATTTTTAGCTATTTCTAAATTTTACCACATTATTCGGAACTGCATATATTGAATAACAGGACATGGCGATATTGTGTCCTTTGCTGTCAGGTTCTCTGTACGTATGTTAAAAACGTATTTTAATAACAGGTTGCGATATAAGCTGTTCTTGTTCTTTACTATTGCTATTTTATTTACGCAGATTATTGCAGGTCACAGTTTGACTACCTTTGGATTTGGATCAATCAAAATTATTAAACACTAAACAATCGATAATCGTAAAATTAAATTATTTCAATTATGTCACGTAGCTAAAATGAACGTTTGATATCTTTCATTCAATTTTGTATAATTAATGAGATTATGTATAGTTTAAAACTGTATATTGGCGACGAGACGTCTATTCCGATTTATTTATATTAAGAAAATATAATATGATGTATTAACATATAACAAAATATACCTTTAATACTTAATGTTTTGTAATAGATTTAAGTAAATTATGCATGTGTTAGTAAAACGGATTTTACAATTAATTCAAATATTGTAACTTAACTGAGATTTCATCAATACCCAGTCGCAAATGGAAATAAATTATACAATGAATGAACGTATTGTTGTTTCATTATCGTTGTTTTGTTCTAATTTGCCCATTGCATTGTATAGTGATGAATAATCCATGGTTCAAGTTGAATTTGAAATTGGTACCTATATTTTCTGAATATGAAAGTGAGTTTATTTGTTTGTTGCTCTTTCACGCCTAAACAGCTGAATCGATTACAATCGCTGCATTTTGGTATAGAGATAGATGTGAACCTGGAGACGGTGATAGACTATTTTTTCTTGCGATAAACTTATTGGAAGTGGGATAAACTTTGTATGAACCTTTTTATTGTGACATCCGATTTGTTTGACAAAATCAATATTAAGGCGAGCGAAGCCGCAGGTAACAGCTAGTTAATATTATAAAGTGGAAATAATTATTTGTACCTTGTAATCTTAGGATCTATCAGGCTGATTTTAAAAATTGTTATTGTATTTGATTGAGCAATCACTGAAGGTTTTTTACATCGTGCTATTACCAATGAATCTATTAGGATTGTTGTGTGCTGTATTGGAAAAGTTACAAAAATAGGCAACGATTATTAAATAATTTTTAGTTCCGCGCAAGCGTAGTCGCGGACATGGAGCAATTAATAGGAATATAAAATTTCACATACGACTACTTATATTGTAGTTTTTGGCGAGATCTGAATAGTCATGTAGGTATATAGTGCTTTTTACAGATTTGGCGCTGTTTAGTAGCGATATAGATTTTTTTTAAGTTTATTAGTCTTAAGCGCTAAGGCCACAATTTCACCTCATGTTAAGTGACGATGTTGTCCAAGATGGTGGGCACTCTAAACTCAGTGAAAGGAACGGATGTCGAATGCAACTACTGGAAGACACCTATAGGTATTTGGTGGCACGTTTTTTGTCAAGGGTAGTAACTAGCTCCGTCAGAAATCAAAATAAGGCTGAAAGATATCTTTAGCAACACGGGAGGTTGAAGTGTCGCCGTGGAAAGTTTTAGTGGGTGGTGTTGGGTGATTATAACCCGATGAGTGGCTATATGCCTTTTCCCCTTTTGCTTGAGCCCTCGATTAATGCGTTTAGCCATTGCGATGAGGAAGTCTGTTAGAAATCGTTTTTTGATCACCACGTTAATAAAAAAGATGGCAGCTAGACAGGTGCGCATTTTTAAACACTGTAAGTCTGTAGAGTTTTTGGGGGGTATCTACTTAGTTGTATTGTGTAACGTTGGTGACGTTTTGCGTAGTGTAGCATGACTGCTACGCGTAAGTAAGTACATTGTGAATAATGGTTCGGAACATATATTAATTAGCACAAACCCTTCCTCCACATTTCAACAAGAGAGACACCATTTGTTGAAGCAATAACCTTGTAATTAAGAAATAACCTCAGATTTGGTGCATGATTTGTCACGTTAGAACTATACCTTTATGGAAATGGTTATTCTGTCACTTAGTTAATCGAAAACTATGTATTTTAATGTCTATTTAAACAAAATATTGACACTGTCAAATGATTCTGCGGTATCAACACAAGAAAAAGGAGAAAGTTCTAATATTTTAACATAGGTAACAATTGATAGGTCGATTCATAGGCCAGTTACAAGTTACAAGAGTAATCCATTCGCAGGTTGATTATTGAGCCTATGTAACAAAAACTTCTATCAATTTAACATTAATAACCAGAAAATATATTATAAAAAAGCTAAAGTAGTAAAAAGCAAAGGGGAAAAAAAAGCGCATTCAAAAGAAATCCATATAGAACCGTAGACAATTGTTTATATGTGTTTGTATGATAAAATAGTTCTATGTTTTATTATGTAAATACCGTACGATAATAACGAATCTATATTTGCTTTTTTAACAGTTTATAGGTTTAGCATTATGGCCATATTCTTACCTTAAGTGACGATACGGCCCAAGTTGATGGACACGCTAAAGCTGTGGAGAGTCACAAGTATTACTATTCTGTGGGAAGGACTGGATTTCAAGTGCAACTGCCGCAACACACCTATTAGTATTTGGCGGCAGATTTTTATCTTGAGGGTGGTAGCTATCCAGGCGGGCATTAGACAAAGCCCTAACACCATGCTATGGTTTCCTCACGATGTTACCGTTCACCGAAAGCTCAAGCACATTGTAGATGGATTCGATCTCACGTCCCAGACATGGCGTCCGTACACAATACCACTGAGCTACCATCTCTTAATAACTTAATAATTTTTGAAAAGAAATAATAATATTATATAGTGGAAAATTTTGTTTGTTTAAACGCGCTAATCTTAGGAACTACCAGTCAGACTTCAAAAATGATTCTTGTATTTGATAGAACAATAATTGAGGTAGGCTTTGGCTATTTCACATTACGTTTCCAACAATAGTACCAAAGCTTTACTGAATAAAGTTACAAAAACAAGTATATATTAATCAATAATTTTTAGTTTTACGCGCACGAAGTCGAGAACACAGCTCGTAAATAAATAAATAACTACATTTAGCAGTAGCTGGTAAGATTTACATCATTGACTTTGAATTAAATTAAACTTAATATTGTTTCATTTCCACGTTTCTTTTATGAAAATACCGTACCTATATGGATGATTGTGCTTTAATTGTTGTCTTACAAAAACTACTATAACACGAATACACTTAAATTAAAACATAATCTAAATAAGAGATATAGACAAAGTTTTTAACGAAGTTACTGAAGATACAATTATATCCGTACGTAAATTTCTTACTTAGATATACTTTTAAATCGTCTAATAAAATTTAAACTCACTTCTATCTTACGCCATGAATATGTTTGGAAGATGTAATGCTTTTTATTTTTGCAAATTATATAACATTCATTAAAACATTCATTTTTATCTATGAGTTTTCGTTTGCGAAAAAGTTTAATTTATTATATTCTGACAGCTTAATAATGGGTGTTAAAATTAAAAATCTTAAAAATAAGTTACAGTCCTAAACACAGCAGTTGATATTTTTTGCTTGAGCATTTTCGTTGTTAAACACGGGACTGAGAGATCTTTATCTTCCAAGAGATATGCACAGAAATATTTCATATTGTTACGTTTTAAATCATATAATATCATGACAAGCACCTATAGACCCATTACGATCAACTTGTTTCAAAAGATTTTTATTTTTTCGTTCAAATCCCGAAGGAAGAAATCGCCGCCCGCGCCGAGTGCGTGCTGGCGCCTTTCTCCATAAAAACGAAACGGGGATATAAAAAACCCCTGTTGTGGAACAGAGATAGAATTATGTTATTCCGCGTTACAGCAGAGAAGTTAAAATGAATTCATTGAATCCAGTTTGGTTGTTGTGCGCCGGGTATTCGGTTGTGTACTCAATCGTAAATTTTATAGTGATGTAAACAAAACTATAATATTGTGTGATTACACACACTGTTCTGACTGAGTTAACTGTGATACACTGTGGTTGTGTTACATGTGGTGCAGGTATATGGCATTTAAGGGTAATATTGAATGAAAAGGTAAGAATAACTAAGAATGCAACCCGTTCCCTCTCGCGTCCCTCTTTGTGGAATGCACTTCGGTCTGCTCTGGCGCACCTTACCAGTTGTTACATTATCAAATTTACGGTACAATCAATAAATTACAATCATGTTTTGACTGAAGTTTGTATGCCTTGTTTCTTCAGAGTTAATATCTATACAAATTATTTTTATTTGTATATTAAATATATAGATAAAAATGGAAATAAATTCATTTATGAAAATATACAGTTATCGAGGTTACACGTTTTTTTTTGTATGATACACTGTCCTACACGCGTGTTAATATGTGGGGACTCAAAGGGAAATGAAGTTCTAACAAATAACACGGAGTTGTAAAAAGACTTGCTTGTTGTCCGAAACAAATTGGGCCTTCTATGCATAATTGTAGTAAACATACATTATTACTCTGTGTCCTCTATATTTTACTATATATAAATATAAACATACATACAGGTCTTTTATTACAAAAATAAAGGCAATAATCATATGATACATATATCGTATTTTAAATGATAATGAATGAAAGATAGGTCCTTACAGATTAAAGATCAATTTATTGCGAACAAAAAAAGTTCGATTTATGCTCTTTAATTATTTAATAGGATATCAGTGTTTGGGGGTGAACATGTGACTTGATTCTTTTGAACGTTTATGAATCCAAATTCGGTATGCGTTAAGTACGTATGAGGTCAGAACTCGGAACCAGTAATTATAAGTTATAATACACAGTACATATCTATCAATCCAACGTATGCCTTTGTGACAGATAATAAAACAATCTTCATGTATGGCGTAGAAAAAGAATCATGTTTATTTTTTACAATAGGTAGCACGACGAAGTAAGGACAGTGTGGTTGATTCTATTTAATACAGTACCATTTCAAAACAATACCAACTTTAAAAAAAATCACCGGTAGTTATTATTATCATAATGGCTTGTAAGTCTATCGGTCACTGGATTAGTTAAACCGAAATTAAAGTATGTTCGTTGGCCCCAAACTAAACCGAATGATACCTACTCATATTACGGCTAATATATAGAGGTGATACATTCAAATACAGGTTTTGTACGCTATCTACATTTTTCTATGACTCGTGAATCTTTTTTCGGGCGTTAAGGAATTATCATCTGACAAGCACAATTAATACCCAGTAGAAGAGACGAGCGGGACACTCAAACTCACGTTTGCCATCAGGGACAGCTTTCACACTTCTTCCAGTCGCACTACCTAACCTTATTCACCAGCCAGGCCTTTACGATACGATTATAATTTTTAAAAATGTTAGATTCTTATAAAGTGTGAAGAGTCGGGGATGTAATTAAACAAATAATTTTATTTTAAATGTTTATTTAATGTCATTATTACTTGCACACTTAAACATTTTGGATTTAACGTATTAGGGTGACATGTATTTAAGAATTTTTATTAATGTAACTCTGAGTTTTTGGCGGGATCTATATCTGCCATGTTGTGATTTTGATTCATATTCATGTACATAGTTATCTAGCCCTATATTGTGTAATATAGGTGACATTTTACGTGGTGTAGTATAGCTGAAGAACATAAGTAAATCATTCGGAACATGATATATTAGTTGCCACAAAAACTCCCAAAAGACCTTCAACAAGACAGGAGTCACCATCTTGTTGAAGATAGTTTCATCTACCGAAAATGCCTTATAAAATATTTTATACACATTACGTCTGTCTGTAGTCGATCTGCAATCCAAGATACACTGTATGTTTAGTTATTGTGTTCTTAGGTATTAAACGACTTTCGATAATGACATGAGAACATTTATTTTATTGATAAGAATATGCGTACGTGATTTGAGAAACATAGCATTTGTAGTAAATTGCTATTTATATGCGATTATAATATGGTATAGTAATAAATACCATTATTATATGAATATTTTAATATTGAAATATCCTTAAAATGTTTCTGTTTGCCGATCTTTATCATCAGTCCACAGTATTTTTAGTCTATATATTCTATTAATCTATGGAACACGTTATCAGTAGGTATAAACTATTCTCTATATTCATACAAGGTTTATCCTTATCTTTACCCCACTTCCAATAAAGTTTTCGCGAGAAAAATTACCTTATCACCGTCTCCAGTTTCACATCTATCTCTATACCAAAAATCATTATAATCTATTCAGCAGTTTAAGCGTGAAAGCATAACAAAAAAATAAACAAACTCACGTTTACACTTATAATATTATAGTATAGTATAGTAAGTAAGGATGTTTCCTATACTACAGTAAACCCTACAACGCTCAATTCAAAAATCTGTCGCCAAGCACGTAGAGGCGATTGCACTTGAACGTCGATGAATTTATTTCCTTGAAAGTCCTTGGCATAACACTTGATTCACGGAAAATGCTTTCACGGTCACTTGAGAAGGGACTCGATCGGCAAGCTATTAGAAAAATGTTTTTAACAGAAATCTATTGCTTTCGCGCCACGTCCAAACGGTCCATTAGAGTGAGATAGAATCAACTGCAGCTCACACTGATTATACTTATGTATAATAGATGCTATTATAGTTTTGTAAGCGCCCATTTCCTCTTCTAAAACTCAACCAATTTTATTATATTGTAAGCGCTTTACGTATGCTTGTATGCTTTTTTTTATTTTAATTCTAACAAAGTTATTTACAGGATTTCTGAACTAGGCAATATTAGTCGTTTTGGGTTCCCTTAGACCTTACTTTTTTATATAGTAACATAGCGGGAGGACGACATTTAACTTGATAGAAAGCCGAATATAATTCAAAAGTAACGGTGACTATCGAGACATTGGTAATCGTTTGATATGTTGGCCGCTTACCCTCACAGGAGCTGAATACAGGTGGATATCGAAACGGGGCAAATCATAAGATGATACCACTTTCTTGATACGAAGAGATTAGAGATGAAGAGATCTCTAGCCTTCCGCTTTTATTCCCTAATCATGCTACTCCTGTGTGTATTATACTTGTGATTCAGTTGGAACAATTATAGTTTTTAATCTACGAAATCTTGAAGCGATGATAGCTTAGTGGTAGTGTGTACGACTTCGCGTCAAGGGACGTGTGTTCGAATCCAACCTCAACCACCCTCAAGTTGAAAACTTGCCGCCAAATACCAACAGGTGTGTTCGGGCAACTGCACTTGAGAGCCAGTTCCTCCACAGGTTTAGCGTGTCTACCAGCTGGGGCCGTATCATCACTTAAGATCAGGTGAGATTATGGCCATAACGCTAAACCTTAGCTATAAAAAAAAATGATACAATAATTAATGAAATAATTAAAACATGGTAACACATATATGGATAGTGTGAAAATATTTACTACATCGCTATTAATATCTAGAAAAAAGAGGAGTAATATGCTTGAAGTGATTAAGCGCTGCCTGTATTGCTTCTTAACGTCGAGCGCGTTTGTAATTAAAATCTACTTATTTATCTTATTCGTATAGTTGATTGATAGATGTATCGCATGAAAAACTTGATAAGAATTCAGAGCTTGTAATATAAACTTATAGTCTTCCTCTCAGACTTCAAAGCCTCGTTCCTTTTGCTTATCGCAAATATCAAATTTAGAAAGATCGTATATTCGCGCCGAAGATTGTATCGGATATCAAAGCTGGTATGAGATCGTAGTCTTCAATAGCCTTTAATTATAGGTACATAAATGAGTTCTGTGTAGGCTGCTCAATCGGCTACGACTATTACTTACCGTATCAAATCACTCGACCGCGTGCAATCATCATTATTAATCAAATGTAATTGAATTTGTGTCTGTTGTACCGTATCTCATATTGGCGTGTTTAAGGGCCCGTAGTACTAATAGATTTCATACTTAATTACTATTATATTAGAATTGGTATATTACGTACTAAGTTCCGGAAAATATATTACCTTCTTGTCCTAGATATCGCTGTATCTTGAGGCCTTTTTACTACCCTCAAGTTGAAAATCTGCCTGTACGTCTGTTTCGGTAGTTGCACTTGAGAGCTGGTCCCTTCATTAGGCTTAGTGTGTCAACCATCATGGACCACATCGTCACTTAACATCAAATGACATCGTGACCATAACGCTAAACACATAAACTGTATAAATAGAAACAATTTAAAAATAACAGTAATCACTGAAAGACTTATATCATTACTAAGTCCTTCACCTGTCGACTCTCTCTATGTAAACGTGTTTAAATTTTTTTTTGTATTAGTTTTGAAGGACTTGATATATGGTAGGAACAAAGACACAATGGCTTGAAATTTCATTGATTCATAGTAGGGTACAGAAAATTATTGAATAATTATGATAAATAATTGAATTTAGAAAAAATTAAATAAATCCGTGGTTACACGAAGAGGTTTAATAAAAATAATTTTCTCTATTATGTGTTACTAGTCGAATAAGCTACTTAGAATTAAGAAAAAGCTTTTAGGACCATAAAAAGGCACGCTGTAATCCGTTGTAAAATGAGTTGTCCCTACAATACTCATTCAAAAATTTAGATTCAAGAATAATCTGAGGAAATGAGTTTTGTGACTTATTATGGGTTGAAATTATACCGCGTTTCTGGTAATCACCTTTAATGCTGCAACGCCCTCGTATAATAAAATCACTGAGATATCAAATACAATTGTGTAGGCGATCTATTACTGGTTTGAGCAGATTTGATTTTAACAGTCTATATGAAAGTATAACATATT
The DNA here is from genome assembly GCA_039707435.1 of Actias luna. Taxonomy (NCBI): domain Eukaryota; kingdom Metazoa; phylum Arthropoda; class Insecta; order Lepidoptera; family Saturniidae; genus Actias; species Actias luna. The sequence continues at coordinate 4,553,263 of JAZHAC010000002.1, read as the reverse complement.
CTAACTTTAATATCGTCGCCTTCAATGACATTGCAAATGCCATTTCCGACATTACGCCATTTAAGTCATGCAAGTAGCATTTACGTAAACCTAAATAACAATTTACGATGTGAAGCCGACATTTGTGGGTTGTATGCTAAGGACTGCTCTTGTTTAGGCCAAGTTTATTTGAGACAAACAAACTTACAAAGCATTTAATCGGCATAAGAATAAACTTCGTTACTAACTGCGTAACTTAGCATTAGTGTAATTAACTTTATGCGAAGTCAAACTTTTCTGATGAGCCGAAAGCTGTCGAACTTTGAAGGAAACAATAAATGCCTTATTAAACGAAATGGCTTCCTACGAAACAGAGATTATCATTATGAGGGTTGCGGTTAGTAGTATATGTAATTTCTGTAGAGTTTCTTAGCAAGAAGTTTTGCGAAAATACAAATCCTTTCCTTGAGTCAGAAGTTAGTTAAGTTTATTAATGATATGTACAAACATTTTACTTAATATAGTATTTATATTATAAACCGGAAAGTATGTTTGTTTATATTAGGAACTACCTGTCGGATTTCAAAAATTATTTTTGTTTTTGATAGAGCAATTATGGCTTTAGGCTAATTAACATCACGCTGCCGCCAATAGGAGCAAATCTGTAAAAGGTTAGAAAAATGGGGAAAACATGTTTAAATATATTTTTGTTTCACGAGAAGTCGTATGCCCAGCTAGTATAGTATATACGTTGAAGACGAATGAGCAGTATGACCCTGGGTATGTATAGTATAGATTTTTCTGTTATGTGAGTACATAGAAACATTCTTGTCATCTGAAATCTGTGAACTTTTCTGTGATTTAAATAATAGTTTTAAATTGAACACCATCATTAACTTATATTATATTATTTTTTTATTTATTGTACGTCGACGGTCCAAACAACACCGAGTTCTATTTATTTAAAAAACTCATGTTGAGTAAAAAACTATGTACAAAACAATTTCACGCTTGAATTGAAGAGTGTATGCTCTTGTCACGTAACAAATGTATTTATTACTTTTCGTCTGAAAACTCTGTTATTGGGCGCGTTAAAAAAACTAGACGGATGGTGGAAGTGATTTCCGATAAAGCAAGTAATGCAGGAGTTAGCTAGTCAATATACCTTCGTGCATGCTTACCGCCGTAGGTGGTCGATCGTACTTAAGTTATACTTATGATGAACACCTCTTATCCACTTCATTAGACCACCGAGCAGGCTATACAAGCACAGGTGAATTTTGCACGAATAATAGTTATGAAGCGGATGGCTCGTGCTCAAGAGGTTTCACGTGCTCTATGGGATAATAATGATTTTATACAGTTTTATCTAATCGTCTATGTATGGCTTATTCGTTTAATATTATAATTAGGAACTAAATTATAGCCAGCAGTATATTAGACAATAGTTAAAATATTTAACGAAATATGTTACTAAAATCTTCACATCCGTGAAGTTTTCATGTTTTACTATAGTGTGCGTATTACTGTTATTATGTGCTTACATTTCGTTTGCGTGGAACTAAAAACTATTTAAAATTTTTGCCCATTTTTTAAATACAGTTTTGCTTTTATTGGTGGTAACGTGAAGTTAAATAAACTAAAGTCTTCCCCGATGATTTCTGTATCAAACACGTAAAGAATTTTTTTAATCCGTCTGGTAGTTCCTACAATTTTTATTAAAAAACAAATAAACTTTTCCACAATAATATAATAATAATCTAGATTATTTGACACCATGTGATTAGACTGTGAATTTATATTTGAGTATTTAATTTTTAACTTTAAGCTTACTACTGTATTTTCATTATTCCATCTGATAACGTACATATATGAGATATTGTTTATATCTTATGCTTATAAATATGAATTCTAATGAGTTTTAATGACTTTAATATAAGAGAGCGTTTCAACATTTCTCTACGGAAAAGTACATTTACGGTGTCGAAAGCATCATTGTAACATGTCCACAGGTCCGAGGGCCATATCTTATGCGTAATTCACAAATCAATAGTTCCAAATGCGTGTTTGTTTTGAAACTCGATCGTCGTGTCATCGATATGGAGGTCCCCGCAGTCCGACACCCCTCGGGGACCACACACCGTTCTGTTCCGGGTACACTTACAGTCCTTGTTACCCAATCCCGATTTATGTATGAGCTATTGATCGATGTATGAGCTATAAAGTACTTTTACACAGTGTAGATAATTAAATGCTGCATGTCAGAACTATTGACTTTTGTTTCAATTAATCGATCAGGTTTTTGATACACATATTTTTGTTATCATTCATTGTTTTATACTGTATATAGGTTTAGCACTATGGCTACAATCTCACTTGATATTAAATAACGTTTTGGCGTGAGATGGTGGATCTGCTAAGCCTAGTGGAGGGACTTGTTCTCAAGTGCAACTACCGGAACACATCTATAGGTATTTGGCAACATATTTTCAACTTGAAGGTGGTAGCCAGCCAGTTGAGTATTAGAAAAAGTCCTACCGCCATGCTATGGTTCTTCAAGATGTTTTTAGTTTCCGATAGCTCAGGCTCATTGTAGCTGGATTCGAAATTACCTCCATTGACGTGGCGTTTGTAGATACTACCAACTGAATCGTGATCGCTTCAAGTTCATGTAACTAAGCAAATAATGTAATTATTTAATCTTACGTATTTCTTTTATGTGTAATACTGATAAAAGTTAAACTGTCTCCTCACTAATGTGTACAAATTCACAAGCAAGTGACAAAAATGTGGAAGCTTGATTCAGAATGTATACACAATCTGCAATTCACACCAACATTGGTGCCGTTTATCTCTCAAACGACTAACTTGTTTTGAGTTGTTTGCATAGAACTTCGTTAACCGGCCCTTGTTCTTACATAATTTTATTGTAATATTGTAATTTTTTGTGCTAGAAGTCAGCAGTCAGCTTTATGTGTTATGCATTATTCAAGTTAGCCATATAGTGTATTGAATGCAGCTGTTTTAAATAATGTTGTTTATAGTATATAATAGTCACGTTTTAACAAAGAAATATCTTGGAAAGAATTTTGAAGTGATGATAGCTCAGTAGTAGTGCGTACGACTCGCGTCAAGAGACCTGAGTTAGTTTCGGTGAAGGAAAACACCGTGAGGAAACCATAGCATGGTGGTAGGGCTTTTTCTAATGCCCGCCTGGGTAGTTACCACCCTCAAGTTCAAAATCTGCAGCTAAATACTTATAGGTGTGTTCCAGTTTGCTGCACTTGAAAGCCAGTAGCTCCACAGGCTTAGCGTGTCTACCAACTTGGACCGAATCGTCACTTAAGATCAGGTAAGATTATGGCTATTACGCTAAACCTTAACTAAAGAAAATCTGTTGTTTTATTCCTTATCCCTTTTATATCTGCCCACTGCCATTCTTAACATTCTTCTAGTCATATGGTTTGCATCTCCCCTTATAAAATGCCGATATCACGCTCATCTATTGCTCACCAACTTTTATATCACTTTCATGCTTCCTTGAATATATTTATATTCTACATTTACAAATTACTTTATATCGCAATGACAAATATCTTCTCTGTGACTTTGAAATTTCAGAGAATGGTTAATTTGCAATTATGTAAAGATAATTTAACATAATTACGTATAAACATAATTAATGAATCTGGAATGATGTCACTGGTCAATAGGGCATCAGACTTAGTTCAATTCTGCGGTGTGAACGAGTTAAAACACATTATCGATGTTATAGAACTTATTAGCGAAAATATAGCGTAGAATTATGATGTTTCAATCTTCCACATCGTGAGTATATTTATATTCTAGAGTTATGACGCTTAGTTACGAACACTATTTTACTTTTAAATATAATTGGATAAACCTTTTCAAGACGCTTAATAATGCGCGGATGAACAATACATAGATTTATTCAGTATGACTATACATGCCGTCTATTATTAATTACATCATGTAAATTCTAACATTGAAATAAAAAAAATACTTTTTTACTCTTCTATAGAATTAATCAAATTTACTTTTGCGGTGTTGTTTGCTAATTGACGATATAAGATTTCGGATCTATTGCACGCCTCATAAGCGAAGCGTTGAGATGGGTACTACTCTCACTTTATGCAAAACAACTGATTTTTCATACTTAAGATGTCTCTATTTATCATATATTGCACTGGTAAAATAATATATACATATACATATCAACAATAACTAGTATGCTATTTTAGATGCCATTTATGTTATTTATACTAGTTAAAAAACTGTTTAAAAAAGTTCTATCTTGGACGTCCGTGTGTCTGTATGTGCGGATCCTGTATGTTATCACGATAACGACCGAAATACTTTACTAATCGAGTTTTTTTTCTTATGCTCAGTATAATTAGGAATAGAACCCTATTACTTTTCACGGTCTGATTTGATGTGGTTCAATTGTTATTAAATAAACAAAAAAAATGAGATTATGAGGCGTGCACTTTTAGTATTCCCAAACTTTATTTTTTAATGTCTTATAAGCTTAGCGGTATGCCCACAAGATCATCTGATGTTAATTGATAATGTGGCACAAGATTGTAGACATACTAAGCCGAGTGAAGGGAGATGAAAAATATGTATATTTTATTGAGGATCGTAATAATTAAAAATCTAACCTATTTTTTAAGTTCAACCGTATCACATTCTGTTTTTCGGTTACTACATCGACATCGACTATGACTTTAAACACATTTTTATATCCACCATTTTTGTTAGGGGTGCGAAGTTTCATAACGTCTATTACATATTTTTTAATTTTAATATATATTATTAGGAAATTTTAGATATATTTAATAACAGTAATATTAGTACATATTTTTTTATCATCATTTATGATTTTAATTATATGTGATTATTCGTAGCGTGGTTAATTAAGTTCATCATTATAAATGGTAACCTTCATAGTGTTTACGATAATCGAGTGTTATTTTTTATTACCAAGTGAAAATTAATGTTACTGCTATCGATAATTGGAACGTTAATGAATAAAATGGTAATATAATTAACTTTATTTCCGCAATATTGAAACTTTACGAGTGGACTTTCGTTACCATAAGTTTAGTAACGATATATATTTTTTGTATTTGATACATTAAACTGATAAACGTTCTATATATTTTATAACTAGTGTCATATCTAAAATTGTTTTGTTTATTGTTGTAGTCTGAACGGATGCCGCGGCAATAGATGTGAGTTCGAATCCCTACAATAAATTTAAGCTTTTGGTGAAGGAAAACATCGTTATGAAACCACAGCACGGCGGTCAGGCTAGTTCTAATGCTTGCCTGGCTTGTTACCATGCTCTAGTTGGGTATTTGCCATAGAATACGTATTTGTGTATTGCGGCAGTTGCGTTGGAGAGCCAGTGCCTCCATCGTAGGCTACATCGTTACTTAACATCACGAGAGATTGTGGCCATAACGCTTAACTTATAAACTATAAAAAACCCAGAGGGCATTTAGGCCATATAATTTAGACCTTGTTATTTCTTATAAGTATGCCCTTGTTCATTTTATTTGCGTTTGCAGATTGCAGATAATTTAGAATACTTGAACTCGGACCACATTTATATACTTAAGTCGTTATTTTAAATTTACTATTCAAAACAGTTTCGGTTTTTAAATGTTTACCCGTACTTACAAAATTAAGTTAAGCTTAAGAACTTTGTATATTTACGTAATTTTTAATAATGAATGAATAAAACGATATGACTATATTGTAATAAAAAAACAGTTGAAGAAATTTATTTTAAGATAACGTAAATAACACAGTTGTTTGTTAGTTGGTCCTTGAACAATCAATAGTTGTTGTATGTATTTTGTTTAATGTGGTTAAAATAATAATACATTAATTCTTTGTCGATATGGTATACTAGCTGTGTCAGTGACTTCGTTCGCGTGTAAATAAAAAATTAATATAGATTACTTCTACAGTAATAACAGCGAATAAATGTAGATTTAAAAGTAACTCAGTACATACGTTTCTGTAAAAGTTACTTCACCGTGATAACTTTATTGTATTTCTAGTGTAATCGAATAAAAATGCAACATCATACCAGAAAATGGTTTATTCCGAATCATTCGTTAACCTCGGTTCTAACTGTCGGCTATCTGGCCTTCAGAAGTCAAGAGATACGAGTTTCTATTTATTATGGTTCACAACATCACAGGCAACAAATGGTTTTATAATACAATCAAGTAAGCAATGAAAATGAAATGTGATATAAGCTCATAACATATTCTCATACAGCTTGTTGAGCTACTTTAATATAGAATCCATTTATTTGAATCAGTCGATGTGTTATGCACATATGTAAGTATGCGTAGATATTGTTTTGTTTAGGTACAGTCGCTTTGAGCAAGATCACGTCAAGTGGACCCCCCTTTTCCACTTGATTATTAAATTCAGGTATGAATATTTCTACATGAAGTATATACTATGAACAATTAATCCCCAGAACAGTTTTTGAAAATTTTCATTTTAACAACATTTTTTTTTTAAATGAAAATTTTTATGACTTTTAATTAAAAACTCAATAAATAAAAAGCTATTAAAGATATTTTAATGAAACTTTCAGGATTTATAGTTCAATAGTTGTACTTTGATAAGATACACAAAAGTTTAAATTATTTATTGATTTTCATTTATTTTTAGTTAACAAATGAAAATTTTAATGACTTCTCCCTCAAAAAACTAAAAATTTTTTCTCGATATTATGCATTAAACATTTAAATAATAGAATCCGCAAAAAAATTTGAATGCTCGCGATTAGATTGAACAAAAAAAAATTATGTATCACGGGCGGTGAGCGCTGTCGGTACGGCGCGCTGCCGCGCGTCATTCACTTACCCTTTAATTTACTCAGTAATTGTTAGTAAAAAGCAATTCTATATTTATTTAATAAAAAAAATGTTATTTAATGGATAATTTTACTGAAACTCATTACATAAAATTAATTCATAAAATAAAAAAATAAAATAAAAAAATAATAGAATATTCCTAAAATTTAGATATCTTCGTTTATTCAATAATAAAAAAAAAAAACATTTTATTAATTAATTTTATGTAATGTGTTTCAGTAAAATTATCCATAAAATAACATTATTTTTATTAAAAAAAATAAAGAATTGATTTTTACTTACAATTATTGAGTAAATTAAAAGGTAAGTGAATGACGCGCGGCAGCGCGCCGTACCGACAGCGCTCACCGCCCGTCATAAATAATTTTTTTTTGTTCAATCTAATCGCGAGCATTCAAATTTTTTTGCGGATTCTATTACTTAAATGTTTAATGCATAATATCGAGAAAAATTTTTTTTGTTTTTTGAGGGAGAAGTCATTAAAATTTTCATTTGTTAACTAAAAAGATAATAAACAATATGAAAATCAATAAATAATTTAAACTTTTGTGTATCTTATCAAAGTACAACTATTCAACTATAAATCCTGAAAGTTTCATTAAAATATCTTTAATAGCTTTTTATTTATTGATTTTTTAATTAAAAATCATAAAAATTTTCATTTAAAAAAAAATGTTAAAATGAAAATTTTCAACAACTGTTCTGGGGATTAATTGTTCATAGTAAATACTTCATGTAGAAATATTCATACCTGAATTTAATAATCAAGTGGAAAAGGGGGGGTCCACTTGACGTGATCTTGCTCTTTGGTATTTAAACAAGTTCAACAAAATGTCTTTCTAAAAATTGAAGCGAATGGTAGCTCAGTTGGTAGTGTGTACGGTCGCCGCATCAATAAACGCAAGTTCAAATCCATCTGCAATGAGTTTGAGCTTTCGGTGAAGGAAAACATCGTGATGACACCATAGCATGGCAGGGCTTTCTCTAATGTCCGTCTGCCAAGCTACCATCCTCAAGTTGAAAATACCTATAGTTGTGTTCTGGCAGTTGCATGTGAGTCAGTCCCTCCACTAAGCTTAGCGTGATTACCATATTGGGCTACATCGTCACTTCACGACAGGTAAGATTGTGGACATAATGCTAAATCTATTAAGTAATAAAAAATACATACAAGCGTTAACTTTGTAGTGTTTTTCGGCGCGATATACCTTGTGCACCTTTCACTTTGAAATCATGTTTCAAAGACAGTTGTACTTAAGGAGTAAACGCCAATGGTGAGTTGGAGCTTACACATAAAAACACTTTTTTTGTTATGGTTGTAGTACAACCAGTATAGCGGATTAATTATAGCGAAAATAATTGAATACTGGATAGTTTAATAATCATTAAAATAATGGTAGTTTTAACGAGTTCTTGTTTGTTGATCCGTATTTTTGCTGGTTTTAATTTTCATTAATAGAATATGTTATTTGGCTCTATATTATATAATTTAGGTGGTATTTTGTATTCTAAAGCTTGGCTAGGAGCAATCATTTTTAATTTACAATTTGTCTCTACCATAGTTATGTGGTATATACGTGTATTTGGCGACAACTTTAAAAGCTAGAAATGAGAAAATATTAATATATCTGAATGCGGACGTCTGGTTTTGTATTATTAGAATATATTGTCACATATACTGCACATATATTTACTATTAGTTGTATTTTTTAATTTGTTATATAATTAATCATAATGAATGAAGATAGCGTTTTTTCTACCGAAAGTATATGATAGACTAGCTGAGTCCGCGTCTTCGTTGGCGTCGAACTAAACATTATTTAATAATTTTTGCCCATTTTTGTCTCTTCTTCATCTTTTTTTAATACAGCGTAGTTCCTATTGATGGTAGCGTGATATTAAATGGCCTAAATCCCTCCTTAATGATTGCTCTATCAAATATAGAAATATTTCTTGTAATCCGACCGGTAGCTTTTTCGCTTTATAATATTAATATAAATGATAGTATCTCAAAGTATATCTTAAAACAAAATATTCAATACTAGCTGTATGCGCGACTCCGTTCGCGTGAAACAAAAGATTTTTTTTTTCACAAAAGAATGTTATCCTATTTTACTCAGAGCTAATATACCATTCCAATGGTAACACAATTTTTGAAATCGATCCAGTAGTTCTTAAGGTTACTTAAGGTTACAAACAAAAATACAAATCTTTCCTTCTTATAATATTAGTATAGATAAGCACTCTCAGGTATGGTGTTAAAGAAAAGGTTGTCATCAAAAGGAATGAAAGTAATAATTTTTATAGTAACGCGTGGCGTGTGGCATGCGGGCCGTACAATTGTTTTACGGCTGGTTTTATTAAGAATGCCCTTATAACTTTTCTCTATGCTATAGAATTCTGTGTGTGGCGCGGCCGTTGTTCGCTTTTTATTTCTTATACGTATATAAAGCTATTGCCATATTTTATTCGAGCATTGTATAATGCTTACGTATATGGTAAACAAAGTACTACTCAAAAACCGAAGTCGGCTAACGAAAGATGGAGATTATTTATTTACATAGTCGTTATCGCCTATATGGTGTATTTATGATAACGGTAATAATACCTTTTACGTAATTGGATGTACATCGGTTTATTTTCATATGTGACGAGCTGAAATGTGTCACTATAACGGGTTAAAGGAATATCAGAGAGAAAACATAGATACGTTTTTGTAGTACTTATAATCTGTTAGAAATATAATCAAATGCAATACATAATTTGCCGTAGACACCTCATACCAAATTTGCAACTTCTTACATTCTCTCCGTTTCCTACCGTGATTGTAGACAGATTAGTATGCGCTTTATTTTATTATCTTTCGCGAAGTTTAGGTATGTAATATATTCTACCCACTACTTTCTTTAGTTATATAAGTCTATCACAAAATAAATAATACACCAATACATATGTAATTATAAATTTATTAAAAAACATAATATAGACGTTGTATGTAACACAAGTCTATTTCAATTTGGCTACACTATAAAGTAATAAATAATTGTCTAATTGAAACAAAAAACAAAAAAGGCATTGTTTCTGTTTTAATTTATGTCACTTTATTGTTTCCCCAGTCTAATACATACTTTTTATTATTATTTAGGAGTAAATATTTGTGGACAAATACCCCCGGTGTTGTGTTCTCATTCCTTAGTGAATAGATTTTTCATCTATACCTAAAGATTTTGGAAGGATAGAGCAGCACCCGTTTAAGGGTCAGGCAACCCGGCCATTTGTCTGGAGCACCAAAATTTAGGGCGGCATTTTGGCTGTGAGTGTGATAAGAATATTGATGATTGTAGTATCTAATTAATATAAATATTTGCTGCTTTTTACTGCTGGATTGTCAGGACTGTATTGTTGTTTAATATTTATTTACAAATGTTATTAATTTACTTAGATTGGGCGATAATTTGTAACCGCCTGAGTGGAAGCCGGATAGGCGAACTGAAACTTACACTCTTTGCAAATATGTAATTATATAAAATTTACTTTTCATGACCGCCCGATTCCATATTATTTATACATTATAAGTTTAACATTCACCACAATCTAACCTGGCATTAAATGACAATAAGTAAGTGGGTCAAGTGTAGCTTCTATTCACTTACACGGTTTGGTGACTATTTGAGCGTGGTAGGTAGTCGAGCGAGTATTAAAAAAAGGCTTATGCACGGGGTTGTGGCTTTATTAGTAAGCTATATATTCCATCCCTGAAGTTTTCTCATGAGCGATCATCGCAACGTCGAAAAAAGCTACAATTGCGTTATTACCGCTTCAAAAAAGAAATCATTTAACTTGCAATTTCGCTTGCACTATTACTTCTATAGATTCTTTATTAGAATATAAAATAGCCTATAAAGCTCAAGGATAATGTAGCTTTCTAGTAGTAAAATATTTTTCATTGTTGGCCTACCTATCCGGTATTTCGCAGAATCGAAGCAAAATTTGAAAATGACTAAATATTAGCTTCAAAAAGACAAGTTCGTATTTTCATATCAGCTTTAGTGTACTTAATTTGTCAATATACTGCTAATTAATACTTGTTATCAATTTGATTTTCTGAAATCTATAGTATTGTGCGAATTAACAGAATCATGTTTTTTTTTACAGAAAAAACTGTGTATTGGTTCTAGATTATTTTTTAAATGAAACTGTGTAATAACATTTATGTTAGTGTATTACTAAGAAATATGTCCGTCTATAGCTTCAATGACAACTTTTATTAGTTTTGACTTAGATTTATCACAATACCACACCTGAATGACCGTGTAGATTATCTTTATTTTTTTAGTGCAGTCGGTTTTGCTTATTTTTGTTTTGCAAACGGTACATAAATTGTCAATGGGGTTCTGATCAGGTGAATTCTCGTGTCAGTCTAGAATAGTGATCCATTATTCTTGCAATATTTCATAATTGCCCGTGATTTGTGGCAGGAAGCAGTCTTATTGAAAAAGGGCTTCGCTTTGAGTTTGGTGTTTTTCAAGTTCGTCAGCCAAATGCTGTTCAGAAATGTACTTGTATCATGCACTGTTCATCATACTATCGATTGGCACCAATTTTCCAATACACCTGTCTGAGAAACAACCCCAAAATAATTTTTAGGGTACAGTCCCTGAACTATTAAATCCAATGATTAAGTCCGAAATATTATTTATTACATCGAAACTTACACTTCTACTTAAAGTATGAGTATATACTAAGGTTGGTAGAAAAAGTTTACAAAAGACTTGTAATGTTACTTTTAAATTTTGAGATTTTCAACTTGAAAGTAGTAGCTAGCCAGGCTGGCATAAGAAAGCCCTACCGCCATGCTATGGTTTTATCATGACCTTTTCCTTCACCGAAAGCTCAAGCTCACTCCAGGGATTCGAAATCACTTTCACTGAATCGGCGTCGATACACCCTATCACTGAGCTATCATTGCTTCTATGGCTAAGATGTTGTAACTTATATTATATTATAGTCATTAATTGCGTGGATTTGGAATATGTTTCGCTCCTAGTTTTTACCTGAGTAGACATTGTATTCATATGTTAAATGTAAAGCTTCCACTTATATATATATATATATATATAGAGCATTATTAAAATACATTTTAAATGTATACCTATAATTTAATTTACTATTCAATTCAACTGTTTGTGTGTTTATTTCAATATGATTAAGGTATAATTAACGATAATGTATAATTATGTTATTGCCATCGGTTATATCCTTGTAACTAAGTGTATAGGCGGGCTAATGACATCTAGACCTCGAAGGCTCAATTTGAACATTACGTACGTCTCGCAGATTCGTGCTATTAACCGCACCCTTCAAATCAATCTATACCATTGATTTTTCAATAATTTAATAAAGTTGATAATAGTCTTTTCGTAGTTTAAATTTGCACAGTATAACTATATTGAAACCTAACACAATGGCGATTTAAAAAAATATATGTTAAAATGCACTTTAAAAACTATTCTAATAGGAAAAACGAAAACGAAATAGATTATTTAGATAGAGGTGTTTTTTACTTTTTAAACGCTGGTATTATGCAGCTGAGAATATCTTTGATGTATATATTTATATCACTATATTAGTATTGTAGCTACTGTATTAAAATTAAATTCTCGCGACACTTACTGTGACAACCATTACAACCAACATGGAATATACGCTGTATATCCCATTTTTTTGAAGCCGGTAGACCTCTTATAAAACTTGTTGGAAGTGGATGCCATACAAATAAAACAATAGATAAGTTGCATAATAATCGATACCCGGTCTCACTTACTTTGCGTCGCCTATATTACCAATGTTAAAGCTGTAAAGGCACTCCACATCTACTAAACCCAAATTAAATGCATTCTATTCAAATTACCAAGTATCAATTTCTTTTAGAGCAAGTAGAACGTATATAAAACTTGTTGAAAGTGGATACCATTCAAAATAAATACCAAATATGCGGCATTATTATAGACACACCGTATTACTTACCCTGCGTCGCCTATATTACCAATGTTTAAGCTCTACATTACATCTTCTAATTAATTATCACATATTCTATTCTATTTACATTACGTATTTATGACAATTTAATTAGTCCATTCCATTCTGATTTGACTACGGCTTCTCCGATTTTCCTAGATCCGCCAATGTCAGGTATTAAATAGCAATATTAATAACGCAATTTACGTATTTATAAACCCAATTTCATAAAATTACTTCTATTTTCACCAGTTACATATTTTATTTATTTAAACAATTTTATAGTAATGTCATTCTTTGTTTTCTTTTTTTCCTCTTATTTAATTGCTCCATAGTGAACAAGCCAAGACCAAAAATCATACTGCCTAATCATATAAGTCATATTTTTTATTTTCTATCCATATAAGTTAATTTATGACTTTATTATATCGTGTTATTGGACATGTATATTCCTAGTATTTTATTTTATTGCAATTTTTAAGCATATTTTATTTCCTTAGAATGTTTTTCTTTTAATATTAAAAAGGAGTGCTGACCGTGACATCACGTTGGTCCATCGGAAATCCAGCGCTGCAACGCATTATACGTTGTAGCATTTTAGCTGAGATGGAACCATTTACGGCCTCACACAACTGATTAGTGGGCACCCTCTACCTATTATATTCACTAGGCTATTGTTGTTTTTGTTTTTTACCCTAATTTTTTATTATTATTGTTAGTCATTTAGTCATTATTATTATTGTGTGAGTTCCGTAGTAAATGTATTTTCTTTCTTTCTTACATTATCTAAACCTAAATACATTTGATTAAAACTACTAAGTATCAAGTAATTCGTTTGCCGCCGCGCTGCGCCGATTTCCGAGAAAATGAGCAATTTGAGATCAATTTTCAGACTTATTAAGTCACTGAAGGTCCCGGTAGCGCAACTTCGTCTTATTGCGAAAATTAATGATTGTATTTTCATTTCATTAAAGTAAAATTATAAAAATTGGTAACAAGTTTACAAAAACTAAATTTCGACTCTACCTATTGGGTCAAACTATAAATAAAAAACACTGGTGTCTTCATGACTATAGAAATTCATTAAAATTGACCATGTTGTTTATGAAGGAATAAATTACGAATGTATGCTCATAAAGATAAAAGCTAGATAAAGATGGAAAGTAATTTTGCTAGCTTTCAACCCATATATAATCCCGAACGGTGACTACTGTTGTCTCTCATATATGTATAGAATTGACCGTTAGTTTTCAATAATAATAAATTCGCGTGTCCCTAATCCTAAATGCGTGACACATGTCCGCTGAGGAAACGTAGGCTCCGCGCGAAACCATTTTAAATAAACAAAGGAAATGTCACACAACGTCACCGTGATGGATTTGAGCGATTGTCTAGCGAATAAATAAAGTTTAGGTATTTGATATATGTCAGTATTTTTACACCTTACTTGTGGTTAGGTTTTTATGATAGAACATTACAAAATGACAGCATTGGGTTTAACGGTGAACATTTCAACATTAATTTACCCATAGTCTTCGTCATTCTGTCCTTTAAGCCTCTGACCAGGTAGCTATATGCTATCTAATACCAAACACGAAAAGCCAAGACCAAGTCTCTACGAAGTGTTTATCAGCATGGTCGTCCCAACCCAGTCTCGAACACATCTCTTGATAACTGAATCATCACCAGTTAATCTTGGAACGTGACAACCACTAAATGTTAGTCTCAATTAGTGCATTGCGTTTAGAATCCAATTAAATACAATTGTCTTGTAATAGTACGCAGTATACAAGCATATTTACAACGATGATGACTTAGTAGGAGAATGTTCTCATACCTCGTTTATCGTCTATAATTACATATACCGTTTGTCAATACTCTCTTTACAGCTGACTATGTAAGACTTGAATAGTTTGAGCTAGTAACACTCGAGGAAACTCCTACGGTGACCGTACACCTGAGAATCGATAATAGCTCAGTGATAGGTTGTATCGACACCACGTCAAAGGACGTGAATTCGAATCCCTGCAATGAGCTTGAGTTTCTGGTGAAGGTAAACAACGTGATTAAACCGTAGGTTTGTGGTATGGCTTTTTCTAAAACTCGTCTGGCTAGCTTCCATCCCCGAGTTGAAAATCTGATATCTATAGGTGTGTTTTGGCAATTACACTTGCCAGCCCCTCTACGGGTTATTTTTCTTTTTTTATACTTAAGGTTTAGCATCATGGCCATAATCTCACCTGATCTTAAGTGACGATACGATCCAAGTTGGTAGAGACGCTAACCCTGTGGAGGAACTGGCTCTCAAGTGCAGCTGCCGGAACACACCTATTGGTATCTGGCGGCAGATTTCAACGCAGTCATCGCAGTGTGTTCATCAGCTTGGGTTACATTGTAACGTTATAACACGTGCAATATATATAAAAAAACAGAACTGTGCTTCCCGTTCTGATGTCCTCTTGGTGAATTACAAACTTTAATATGGAAATCTGTCAACAATTACCCATAGCAGCGTTCTGGCAGTTGTCTTAGTCAGACAGTGACGCTCTACGTATAGCTTTTTACTATCTAAGGTCAGATAATTAACTTCAGATGATTTTGTGGTCGAATGCTAAACATATGAATTTTATTGGTTGGGTAATCTTTTGTCATGTGCACACATTACTTTCAAATTTTACGAACATTATTGCTGTTTAGAATTATTTGCTTAGCAATCGTTACATGTAAGTTAAAGCGCATAAAATAATAAATCTTTAATGATTCTGGTAAAACAATGATCCAAATTTTATCTATCATAAATTTTAACGCAATTGAATTTTACAATGGTGATACCAAAACTTTAGTTCCGATGGTTACTTCAGTTACGTATGAATTATCCTTGGTGTGGAACCCGATTAGAATTATAATGTAAACGTATCCTTAACAGGTATAATGTAATAACATAATTATTATACGCGTGCTCTTGTAACCATTATGTAAATTGACACATCATTGTTAGTTTTCATGGTTTGTTTATTGTTTAAATTTGTTTTATCTTCACCCTTTATTGAGTGAATGTGAATCATGGTAGAAGCGTGTAAAGTAGGTAAGTAAATAATTTTTTTTAATTGGTTAACGTAGACAATCATCGTAGCTTGCTTAATAAACTATTGAAACGATAATGGCTGAGTTGGTAGTGTATATGGATGCCGCGTCAATGGATTTGAGTTCGAATTCCTGCAAACGTCGAGATGAAACAATACCTGGGTAACTACCACTCTCAAGTACAAAATTCGCCTATAGGTTGGTATCCTACAGGTGTGTTTCAGCAGTTGCAACTTGAGGGACAGGATTAGCGTGTTCACTAACTTAAGCTACATCGTCACTTAACATGAGATTGCGGCCATAATACTTAACTTATAAAGTATTAAAAAAATACTTGTTCTTATAAATATAACCTATTCGATTTACACTCACAAACAAACTAATATTGACTATATATGAAAGCTTAGCCTATTGGCACATGGTAACCTGTGCGTAATTGTTAGTTAACATTTTATTTGTTATCGTTTTGATGTAAAATGTTGTTAGAGAATGCTTATAAATATTGGTACCCATATACATTTATGTTAACACGCTGTAAAAAATAAAATCTGATCGAAATAATAATACCAAATAGAATCCACAGATGAATCGATTTTGGTATGTAGTCATATCCTGAACGATGCGAGCAAAAACTTGCAATGCGGTCTGACCGTGTATAGGTATGTACACATAAACGCGATTCGCGATGTTCTTGAATGAGACTTTCAAAACATCCAGTCAATGATATAAAAAACACATCGGAATCTCCTTCGTGCATGATAGAACATTATAAACCTTTTTAATGTTGAATCAATTCATTTATATGTGGAACGTACTTGTGAACAGTTGACAACGCCGTGAACATTTTTATAGAACGTCTACTACGCATTTCAATGAAAACTATGACTGTTTTTTGTTTTAAGTTAAGGCTTAGCGTTATGGCCATAATCTCACTTGAATTTAAATGACGATACAGCCCAAGTTGGTAGACACGCTAAATCTGTGGAGGAACTGGCTCTCAAGTGCAACTGCCGGAACACACTTTTGGCAAATTGGCGGCAGATTTTCAACTTGAGGGTGGTAGCTAGCCAGGCGCACGTCAGAAAAAGCCCTACCACCATGCAACATTGTATGTAACAATGTATGCAACAAACGTTACCGTTTTACTTGAATTTAAAAACGACAAACATCATAAACACGAGGTACCTAGCGAGTGCTAGCGTAAACTTGTAAAAGATCAATATCTTTAACTGGTTTTAGCGGAGTGGTCTCTAAGTTACGAGTAAAAGGAATTCAGAGACTCGTTGAACACGAAGTTAACTATAAACGGAGGTTTCGAATGCACTGTTTAAACTTTTAACGGTGATGCTCGTTAACTTTAAAAAATATTATTATTTCTTGTTTCGTTTCCCGGCCTACTAGTGATAATTGCGTAAGAAACTTTCAACTTATATTTATCAGTTATTCGATTTAGAATCTGGGAACGTTTAGAGTAGTTATAGTATAATCATTATTTGGCTTAAGTTTTTGTTAGCAGACTTTTGATATGATATAATTAATTATACGTCTAAATAATCTAGACCAATAAATAAAATTGAAGTATCTGTTTGTAATGTTAAAATAATAGTTTTTCACTAAATGCATATGAAGGTATATACGGTACTTATATTAAAAAAAAAAAACATTTTTTATAAATTTTGTCGGTCTGTCTGTTTCTTCCGGCTAATCTTTGAAAAGGTTGGACCGATTTTGACGGAACTTTTTGATGTTATAAGGAGTAGTTTAGGCTACATTTATCTAAAAAAAAATTGGGTCCGCGAAAAAAAAGGTAGTAAATAATTTTTAGTTCTACGCGAACGAAGTCGGTGGCACATAAATAATACTGACAAAATATAAAGATGTGTGTTTCCGGTGAAACTGTGAAATCCCTCCAGGCTAACAGTGTAGGTCCCTTCTAATATACATATATTAATTATTATTTAAATATACCCAAAAACTACAAAATATTTAACCCGACAAAAGTACAATGGAGTTTCAATGTACTTCTCCTATATACGCTAGTTATATGTACTAGCTGTGATCACGAATTCGTTCGCGTGACACTAAAAATTATTTAATACTTTTTGGCCTGTTTTTGTAAGTTTTTTTAATATAGCTCTGCTCCTATTGGTGACGTTAAATAGACTAAAGTCTCCCTTAATGATTGCTCAATCAAATACAAATAAAAAAATGAAATTAGATTTGTGGTTCCTAAGATTAGCGATTGCATTAGATTAGATTAACCTAAGATTGACAAACTTTTACGATTTATAATATTAGATTCAAGTTTCGTATCTTGTTAACGTCACTAATCGTTTTGTCTGCTTAATGCTGATGCATCAAGTTGATATTATGGTAAAACGAAATGTCGTCTTACTCATCATTACTTTAATTTTCATGTTTTTTTTTATGGGAAACTAGTCAGAAATATATTCCTGTTACTTATTGTTCGAACATGAACCGTTGGCACCTTTTGCGTGATCAGAATACTTAATTGATTTAATGCAAAAGCGTTTGTGATATGAATGACGTCGTGGAGTGAAGACATCTTATAAATTTTATTGTAGCCTTAAATCGTAATACCAAGAAATACACTACTGATACTTCGCTTAAATTATTGTTCGTTCATTTTCATATCAGTTCATATCAGTTTGAAATTTAGTTATTTAAGAATTTCAATTAAGTTATGTATTCGTGAAAATCGTAAAATTAAAACGTTTAACGATATTTTTAGTTTAAAGAAATAATAATGAAGGACTGAAAAAATGGAATACTTTATGCTACAAAAAGCCACATACAATTTTTGCAATCCTTGTTTAACATTCGCAATATTGTGTGTTGTCGAAATTATTTGCGTTAAAAAAATGTAACTAAATTGAACCCGATGACGACTAAAGAAGGTTGAATAAAAAATTTGAACCTAGTTTTTAGGGTTCTTGAATATGATAAAAACACTTATAAGTATTGCCAATCAATGTTTTAGTTGTACTCTGCATTACCAGATATTATTTAAGTTTTTCGATAACAGTAAAAACAATCAAACGATTATAAGAATAATGGTTATCAATGCAGCTAAATGGTTAATGAATAACCTTTAGTAAGTCATTATTGAGATATTTTTAAAATTATTATTGCTTATGGGCACGTGGCGGTTTCGCATTACAACGTTCTAATTTTAAAAATGTGTTTTGCTTTTTCACGTGCGTGCGACAGAAATAGACTGAAATGCTAAGAGCTTTCTCATTTCTACCTACTGAGTATTAATGGGAATTTTGTATTACGGAGAATTAAAATATATTTCCGTTTTTTTTTCTTTACCACAAATTATAACAGCTGTACTTATGCAAAATT
Organism: Actias luna; assembly: GCA_039707435.1. Taxonomy (NCBI): domain Eukaryota; kingdom Metazoa; phylum Arthropoda; class Insecta; order Lepidoptera; family Saturniidae; genus Actias; species Actias luna. The sequence continues at coordinate 4,533,887 of JAZHAC010000002.1, read as the reverse complement.
CTGCCAACACCTCGTGGATAAAGTTGTTATTGGTTTGACAGATGGTAGCGCTTTATTAGAGCTGAGTAAGGAGTCTTTGTAGCAACAAAAAACAAACGTTAAATATTGTTAATCATACTGGAAGGAATATGAAAGCTGCTCCCGGTCTTTGGCGAGTAATGGGGAGTTGTATTATCGCTGTGGGGCACTTTAGGCTCGCCTAGTCGCGTCTGACATATCTCTCTTGTCACCATTTTTTAAATTGGATAAAATTCATTGATTTATCTGTTTTTAGTGTTTGCTGCGCAGGATATGAGAGGGGTATGTGAGATAGACCTAATAAACAATACACATTAAAACCTTACGATAATGTCATATATTCTATTATCGTATTGCTTAGCCTGAACAATTTACGCGGGAGGAGACATTCGTAATTGGTTTTTACCAATGTTAAAAAAGTAATCATAATCTACTTACCTTCCCAAATTAATCAAACTTTGTCACTTATAACGCCACCAATATTTAAATGACATAAGTTTGTTATTGTCGATAAAAATCACTAACTAACAGATTAAGATCTCGCAAAAACTCATTTTAAATTTTTATTTATTTATTTCAGATCAATATGCTATCAACGTTATGTATTCATCTGCTGTTGGCAGTCATTGTGCCCGTTATATCTGGTGAGTACGATATACTTAATCGAATACGTTTATTCAAAATTTACGTTGGATAGTAACAGCAAAACATTAAATATGATTTAAGGTTCGTTGGTATAATTACGTATAATTATAATTTTGAAACCATGATATTGTTATTATGTACGGATGCTACATTAAACTCCTGTACGGGATTCGAACCCATAGTACTTCAGCGCGCCAGTTGCAGTAGGAAATTGCTTTAACCGCTAGAAAAAGAAGCCTGGCCAGGCAAACGCGAGAGCGATATCGGTAAATAGATTACAGTAACGTCAAAGAAAGATAAAACAGTTTAGATTTTGGTATAATTTAGATTAAAAATATGTTTTGGGTATAATTATAGCCATTGTATTAGGCCTTTGTAGAAAATACCACTTTAAACCTAATTAAATGCATTCTAGACCAGCATTATTTTGCTTATACGGTATTAAATTTATTTCGTATCAAAACTTTTCCTATGTAACAGACCTTTGAGCGGAGAGTTAAATTCACATCGCATAGTTTAGAGCTTTCGCCAGAGGCAGGTGTGAAATGGAATCCCGACCGCTTTTGACGGTCCGTACACGATCACGACCGGTTGTTCACATTACATTAGTACGTTTAATATTTCATTCGTTGCAACACGTAACTAATTATAAAGTGAAATAGAAGCTTTGCTTTGTACATACGCATCTGTTTAAATTTTTATTTCCCAATTAATTGGTAAAGCTGTCTCTATTCATCCGAGACGCGACACGGCGAATCGAAAGCTCTTTACTTAGTTTCAAGCGATAGTTTCGTCACTGAATATTTTTTGTATCCATTGCTTAACGAATGTAACATCTTGCTTACTGTTTTTAAAAAACGCCAGCGGTGAATACGATGTGAAATTGTATAAACTTAGTATTTTTTCTCTCTATTTCGTAATTGTAACAGGCGTGACTGGTAAGCTCCCGGATACCGCAGGTAGCTATACACACATAGACACGGGATTTTAGTAGTTGTAAACAGGAAAAGATTGAAAACTTTTTAAAGGTTCCGCACGTGGTATATATAAATATGTAGATTGTAATACTTCAGAATTATTACAAGCTTTAATTTATAGTTGTAAGAGAAGTAATAGATATTTCATTATGTACAGGCATTATATTATCTTATAACATTATAATGCTTGGTTATTAAACTTAGATCTACTTACAATAATATCTGCGATTCAGCATTATAGGATCTTTTAACTTTAATAATTAATATGTTACATAAATTCAGTTGCAATACAGCATTCAGTTAAGTAACACAATATTAACATTATTAATAAAACATATTTTACCTAACTTAAACCATCATTTCCCACAACGAGCCACGAAGCAATTAAAAGGATATAGGACTTGATCCTGTACCTTTTCACATTATACATTCATATTAATTTAATTAATATTATTTATATTTATGAATAAACAGCTATGAGACAGAACAAATAGTTAAACAGAAAGACATTATTTTCTGTTACTTTCTAGTCATTTTAGTAGCTTTTCGATGTATTAAACTTATATTCTAATTTTTTATTATACAAACATTCTGAGTCACGCTGTTAATTTTAAATAAAAATAGTACTACCCGCGGTTTCGCTCGTGTGAACTACAGAGTAATATAATATACTAAAAAATCTTTTAAAATACAAAGAGTAAAAAAAGTACAAAAGATTAAATACGAAATTATAAGAAAACTAGCTTTGTATTACTTTGTTGTCGTAATCGACTATTATCTAAATAACTTTATATATACACCCAATTAAGTATTAAAATATTAGGTTTATATTATAAATTGTTCACCATCTTGATCCATATTGTCAGTTAATATTAGGTGAGATTTTGGTCATACGCTAAATCTGTCAACAATTGTTACGTTGTAAAGTATGTAACAGTGTTACAAATAACGTTTCTTCTGAGACATAACTGAACCCCAAAAAGTAATTCGGTTGTTTTGGTGTGTGTACAGAACAAATTTTACGCTTACTCGTCATTATGTTATCCAAGTATTTGTGTGAAGTCATTAGTGACTACCTACTCGTGAGGGATATATTTTATTTTTTTATTTCGTATATCCGTCCAGTCCCTTTCTGATTACAATAGGATTTGGGAAATAGTTCGACAAATAAGTAAGGAGTAACTTCTCAGTTGAGTGCTGTTGGGCTTTTGGAGGTTTTTCGTTGAAAATATTTTATTTACGGAATAGAAAATACATATTGTAATGTAACTTGCGGTACACGTTTCGTGCGTCTAAATTTCTGTCTCATATTATTATATATTTTTAACAGTTTCTTACTAAATTTATATGAGTTTGTATGTGGGTATCTATCGTGTAGATTTTTGAGGTGCATTTTTTAGCCTCGCTTTGTGAGTATTGAATGAGACTGAGTTGTCACACTCGGTTATGTAACGCTCGTTCTGGTAAAGTCGGTTCAAGTCAACTAAGAGAGCGAGAGATATGGTCAGTGCGTTACATGAGAGAGCACGACGCGTCAGTCGCACTCAGTATCGACATAAATATTTTATTTAATACATTGTTGTCCTACGTGTAGTTGTATGTCGTATTATTAACCTTGCTTTGATGATTTTTTTACTTCTGTGCTCTTCAGGACACACAGTTTTTGTTTATGTTTATACTTAAAGAGTTATGGCTATAACCTCACATGATATTAAGTGACGATGTGGTCCAAGACAGACACGCTAAACCTAGTTATGTGATTGTCTCTAAGTTTTTCAGCTTGAGAGTGGTAGCTAGCCAGGCGGCCATTTGTTTATTTAATAATAATAATATATGTATTTATATTCTCAGATTTATACAACTCTTTGTTAGTAAACTAGTCTACGTAAGTACCTAATTACATTAAAATAATAATACTGCACACACTTTTTAGTAATCCAGTCCAGTGACGAAAAACGTACTGTCCGGTCTATATGACAATACTTTTTGAACACCATTGGAACTACCACGCAGTCGAACCATCAAGGAATGTGTTTTTTTTTACGAATTATCACATAAAAATCGTCGACACGTCTTTCAGCAAACATCGCCGATGCACTACAATATCGAGGTGGCCCCAACAATATCCTAAAGACATTGTTATATGCACGTACAGCATTATTTTTATAATTTCAGTATGATTTTTCGTTTTCGAAAGCTCAGGTTCATTGCATAGATTCGAGCGCACGTTTACGGTTAAACTACTAAGCCAATCTATCTAATCTAAATTCTATATAATCTAAATTTGATATTAATGCAATTTGTTTTCAGTAATCGCAGGAAAATATCTCCCGGATTCAAATGAACGCGTCCAAATAAAAGAATCGAGTTACGCGAATTTCAACACATTTTTATTGCTAACATAAATATTGTGTTTAACGATCTAAAACCGGCATTTTTGATGTTTTTAGAGTTTTTTATATGCGCGAGCATTTATGTTCATCGGACTTTGAAATCATTTCGTTATAAATCACACTACTTAAAAGGCCTTTTTTTCTTTCACGTGTGTTTCTTCACTACTATATCTGTTTTTGTACCGTAGGAAAATGTAATCCCTATGTAATAAGATACAATAAAAAGAACTTTGTTACAAAAACGGATTTGATATATTGTAATATTAGGTTTTATCTTACAACAATCTTTCTGGTAAAATATGACTTTGCGGTTGGAAATATAACAGGAGCTTATAAACAACTATCGCTCAAATGTAACTGCCGAAAGAAACACATAGTCGCTTACCGTTACACTTACATCACGATGTTATTCCTTCATCTAAACCTTTTTACAGTTTTTATATACAATGCTGAGGCTGCCGCTATATAGTACGTTTTATTACAGAACATCCAGTAAGCCGCAGAGCAAATTTTAAGTTGTTACAATTATTGGAGATAATTGCTTCGTCATCCCAATTAGAAACCAATTTCAAAGTAATGTCGGGCGTGAATTGTCTTTTGCCCTTTGCATAAGTGTACATGGCAATAATAGCTTTATCGTGAATTGTACTGTTATATTATTCTCTATCAATTATTATTATAAAAATGAAAAATCTGGACTAGGTTGCCTCAGACAGGATGTTATTAAACCTTGTAATGCGATACAATGACTAAACAATATATCTCGATAAAAAGATGCTTAAGATCTAGCAAATATTAATAACTATGAGGAGATTTAGTGCTATCAATAAAGTATACATAGTTATTTTCGCTCTTTTAGAAAAGTATCTTCAAATTTTCATTAATGATATAGTCTGATTTCTGCTGCCGATAAAAGATGAGCCGTCGCGGCATGTCTGGCAGACGTTAAACATCTATTATTTTAAGGGATATCTTGACCAAATAAATAAATAAATATGGAATAATAAAAAATATTTAAAGTGCAGAATTTTATTTCAAGATATTGATGATAATCTTTTAATATCCACTTATATTATTTTAAAACATAAATTAAATAGAGACAACTTGATTCGTTTCCTTAGATACATCTGTAATAGGTACATTCGATGTTGTTTGTGACCATATACTATCACATAGCGTGGCGACGCACGCCATGGCGACCCGCCGCCACGCCAACAGACGGCGTGACCCACTGCATTAGATATTTCACATCAATAATAATATAGAACGGACAATCGAACGCTGAATCAATGTGTATGTAATACTGTGTTATACATTAGAAATAATGTATTACATTATTGGCTATTATGGTAACGAATATCTTTACAAATAACTTGTTATTGCAACAAAACTGCCGGTATAATATGAAGGTGGCTTAATGTTCAGCTAGTGTTCAAATTTATTTGTTTCTAAGTTATATGGCGCCACTATACCAGCAGTCAAATGTCACGTCCAGTGTAATTTTTACATTATTCAATGTTATGTTAATTATAGTAAATTTTGTTGAAATTTAAGAAAGAGTATGCTTTCATAATATTATTCAGAGTAGGCGACTGAATTTGTTTTTAAATGTCTAATTTTTTTATTGTTCTTTATAAGTTTCGCATTTGTCTATAACTTGGCTTAATGTTAGTCGTGATCTAACATGGTGGACACTAGGTCTAAATGCTTTTCAAGTGCTACTGCAAGAGAACACTCGGCGGTTTAAGAAAATATCCTACCACCATGTTATGGTTTTATCATGATGTCTTCCTTTACGGAAATCTCAGGCTTATTGCACAGATTCGAATTCGTGTCCATCGACTCGGTCTCCGTACACACTACCACTGAGCCATCAATACTACAAAATATTGAATACTATTGATTGGCCAACTCTCGTATCTACATTGTCAAGTACTCATAACCTTATAATTCGTTTTAATGAGTGTTCATATTATGAAAAGCGAGTGCATACCAAATATCAATTTATTATAGATCAGGTAGTTTTGGTGATCTGGTCCAGAGTAAATGGATGTTTTCTATAAAGTTGTATTCCTTTGAACTATTCGCGACTCCGTATGATTTTTAGGTAGTGAGTTTTTAATATTATCTTGTCTAGGACCTGAATATCGCTATGGAGAGTTAAACTCATTCTAGAAATAAATTTCGATACGAATACCAATTCACCTTATCTAAACGTGAGCTTAAAGCAAGATTTAAAGTACGGGCCTCGTCTGTCCGGAGTGAAATCTCATAAAATGCTATCCAGCAACAAGAATAAAATAAGCGCTACATCTCAATTACTACATATAAAGGATTGTTAACTTTAAGCTCATAGCGATGAAGTTTAAACTTATATAAGGTTTTCTCCCGTACAGAACTCCTTGAGAATGCGTCATTCGAGATCGAATCGTGTGGGTAACAAGGTACCAAGGACAGCATGATTTTTTTTTATTGTTTCGGTCTGCCTTTCGGTATGCAAATAAAATAAAGGTAACGTTGATCCTTTTGGTCGTTCTAAACACAATTCCAGAGTAAAAAAAGCACTAGTTAACAAAATGTATTATTATAATAGATGTTTATTTAAAAAAAAAAAACAGCGAAGTCTCTTCTCACTTTGTTGTGCTAAGTAAAATAAAAGTATTTATGTATAGTTGATTTTTGTTCATTACTGAGTATTTGTTTTTTTTTTTTATAAGACTAATCGCTCATTAGCAATTGAAGCTGCTCTAGCGAGGAACTTTGCAAAAATAACATTAATTGACACAAAGAAACACCATGCATGTAAATAAAAGCATAGTTCTAATGCTCGGTTAGCTAGCTATGGAAAGCAAGTTGGAAATATGACGCCAAATACCTGTATTTTTGTATGTAATAGGGAGCAAAAGAAAAGTCGTGTCATCTGATGGTAAGTGATCACCGCCGCGCATGGACACCTTCAACGCCAGGGGAATCGCAGGTGCATTGCGCGCCTTTACTTTGCAACTGCCGGAACACACCTATTGGTATTTGGCGGCAGATTTTCAACTTGAGGGTGGTAGCTAGCCATGTGGGCATTAGAAAAAGCCCTACCATCATGCAAATATATATATGTTCCTATAGTTACACTTTAGAGCCAATCCCTCCGCTAGGCTTAGTGTGTCCACCATTTTAGCCCACATTGACACTTAACATTTAGTGTGAATCTATAACTATTAAATATACACTACATTCTTTATAATAATTTATGGATGAGACAACTAAAAATACTTTATCAAATTTAGATCTTACAAATGCACTTTAAAATATTATAAGATACATTATTCCGGTCAGCGAGCTAAATGTAAATTTTATATCAAATACACCAAAAAAAAAATTGAAATCTAACAGGTAGTTCTTAACATTAGTGCGTTCAAACAAACTTTCCGCTTTATAGTTTGATTATAGATAAACGCTCATTTAAACCCCAACAAAATGATATATCTGAAAAAAATCTGGTCTAAATGGCTAGGTATAAAAAGCTTTTGAAATATTAGTCATCCTGCGTCTCCGACATGGGATGACTCATTTGTGTTTATTCATTGTATTACAATTATGCAAACTGTTCACGAGATCTAGTTTACTAAAGTTTTTGTGAACAAAATTTAACTTTCAAGGATGTATTTTTGGGTAAATATACGAAATAACCTGTTTTTGTGATATAAATATGATGTCTATATCAGTTGCTCCTCTCACAGTAATATGTCATAAGATATTAAACTATAATAAGCGAAGTAAATTAATGTATCAGAGGCAATTTCTGTTAACTGGCGAATAATAGAAGTTGTGAAAGGAGCAAAGCTTAATCTGTCCGCTAAAGTTTCAATGTGCGGATATCATAGTAATTTTGTATAAAGTGCGGTACCCAATGTGTGTGCAGAATATTATCAACTAAGCTTATTAAATTCCCTTCTATCTTCTTCTTCTTCTTAGCCCTTACCCCATCTAGGTAAGGTCGGCACAACATGTTTTTTCTTCTTCTCAATTCTATCACCCGTCATCTCAGTATTTACTCTTTTTATACACATATCATATCTCACACTAGCCAACCATATCTTCTTTGGTCTTCCTCTTCTCTTACATACATTCACCTTGATACTTAGCATTTTTCTGGTTATATGGCTTTCATTCTTTTTCATAATATGTCCATACCACTCTAACCTATTACTCCTCAATTTCTATCTCTCTAGTGCCATTTTCATGCTTCCTCGAATATATTCTTTCTTAATCTTATCCATTCTCGTCACTCCACACATCCATCGTAGCATTTTTATCTTTGCTACGTGTATTTTTCTTACATGGGTGTCTTTCGTTGCCCAACATTCACATCCATACAATACTAGAGGCTTTATAAAAGTCTTATAAACTTTTCCCTTGAGTTTCACTGATATTCGTGGATCACAGGTAATGTCTGTGACCTGTCGCCATTTCATCCACCCTACTTTATCCTATTATTTACGTCCCGGTTAATGACCCCATTGCTTCATATTAATTAGCTAAGGTATCGAAAAAAATCGGAACTATACCATAGGTAACACCATTTACACACTATGACACCATTTACATTTACAAAATATAAGGAAAACTCGATGGGTCATCGAAGTCACAAAACAAATGTTCTGTTTTTGTTTTACTTATTTTTAACCACTCACTCTCGAGTCTTTACCGCCATTTCTCCAGTCTGATCTGAATGTCAATAGTGTCTTCTTCTACGAGAACAATGTCATCAGCAAACAACATACAGCATGGTGCTACCACTTCTATATTAGATATCAGTGCATCCATAATAAGTAGGAATAAGTACGGACTTAGAATATATCTTTTGGTTTGAAGTATAAAGAAAAACAACACTAAATTTTAAAAGATTACAAAGAAATGTTTGTTTGTTGGAACGTGCTAATCTTAGGTTTTTCTGTTCGAATTACATAAATTATTTTTGTATTTAAAAGAGCAATCATCGAGGAAAGCTTTAGGCTGTTTAACGTCACGCTACCACCAATTGGACCATAGCTGTATTAAAAAAAGTTACACGCGAATGAAGTTCTCCTCTAATACAATATGTAAATATGGAACTGTGTTACCATTTACGATTTTTTAATATTTACTTACAGAAATCGACATGAAATTCGTGAAGTTCACAGAAGATATAACAGCACCAGTGGGACATTCTGTTACCTTCGAGTGCGAAGTCGACGTACCAGCCGAGAAGTTGGTTTGGCGATGGCGACCTGCTGACGGTCCTGAAGGCAAGTGGGAAAATGTGAACTCAACCGCCGCTAAAGTGCTCGTGTCTAACGAATTCTTAACCAAACTTTTAGTTGAAATTAAAGAAGACTCACAAGCTGCATTTTATCAGGTATCTGTAGCTCATTACTTAAATTATTAGAAACAAATATTTACTTTTCTCATTGTATATTTGTAAATAAAATATACAAGAAATTGTATCAAAATCGAATTTCTTTTACATTTTCTACTCCTTCCTGTCCTCAAAAAAATTGTGGCCAACAGTCACCCAAAAATCGGCTAAGTGCGAGTCGGCGTTTTAATTTGATCATGATCGATATAGTTCATTCCTAAAAAAGAGGTCTTTATAGAATCTATAGGCGTGGCAAACACTAGCCGTGAAGGGTTCATGACGTCACAAGTATTAGGAATGTAGGCATGCCCATCATGTCCTCAATGGTGGATCAGCTCTTGATTTACTATCTCTAAATTACGTAATATCTTAGTTTTCATTGGTGTGCAAAGTAAATGTTACAATAACGGTTCTAGGCGATCTAAAAGCTTTTACGAAATTTGATTCTATTGTTGTTAATAAGTAAACACAGACTTGTTGTTGTACTTAACTATTATGTTAACGAAAATTTTACATTAGTAATGGTTGTATTTTAATGAAGCTTTTGAAATTGAATATAGCTTTATAAGTGATATTCAACTCATAATATTTTTTGAGATAATTTTTCATAGCATGTCTTTTGTTTTGTTACTTGATATCTAAGAATTTGAAATTTTATAAAAAAATATATGAAAAAATTCAGTTGAATAATGCATTAATCTGTCGTCTTGACAACTTTATAAAAATTATTTATGCACGAGTGTCAAGGAATCCATACCATCGTTGGCAAGAAGTCAAGATTTGAGTTTAAAATTGAGATGCGTTGATTTCAATAATTCAAAACTTATATCGAATATTTAGATGTATATATTTAAAAAAAATATATTAGAAAGCGAAACGAAACGAGATTTTGATTTGATTTTGGAAAAAAAATTAAGCTGGTCTTGATGAGTTTATCAACTTTTAGTTTACTTTTAAGGTAGGATATTATACAGTTATAGTTAGTCTTATGTAATAAATATAAACAAACACGCGATAAGCTTTGAAGCCACAGCATTACAGTAAACTAAGACATGCTAAGAAGTTTCTCTTTGGCGTATCGTCTAAGTTGTAGAACGGTATCCCGGTCAATATGTTTCCTGCTTCATATCGGACCCTTTAAGCACAACATTTAGATAAATTTATGCAAACTGGCGTTAAAGAGGTCATGAATTTACGAATTTTGTAGCTATGATAGCTCGGTGGTAGCATGTATGGACGCTGTGTTAATGGACGTGAGGTCTAATCCCTGAAACGAGCTTCAGCTTTCAGTGAAGGAAAACGTCGTAATGATACTACAGTGTGATAATACTACAGTGTGGTAGTAGAGCTTTTTTTATTAACGTGGTACTTAAAAGTAAACTAACGCTTTACGGTCTTCTTCATGGCAACCAGCAAACGCATTACCCTGGCTCAGGCCAAGGTGAGAGAGGCATATGGTGACTGTCATGTGCTAATTACCCAACACTACCCATTAAAACGCACTACGGTACCATTTCAAACTCTGGTTTTGCTAGCGACCCCCACTTAGAGAGTCACACTTCTAGTCTGGCTAGCTATCGCCCTTAAGTTTCAAATCTGCCGCCAAATAACTATAGATGTGTTCCGGCAGTTCCACTGGAGCGCCAGTATCTCTACTAGGCCATTAGGAATAGTACTTTCAGCAAGCTGTACTCGTACAAAAATATATCCATTAATATTGTCTGTAATGATTGTGCGCATATTGTATTCGTTTAAATGTGACTTCCCTAATTTTTTTTTATTATAGTGCGTGGTTTTGTACGGATCGGTGATTCTGGTGTCAGTGCCCTCTCGGCTTAGTATCGCGAGGTTAGATCTCAGTGAAAACAGTCCGGAAAGAAGAGTCGTCACAGCTCCGTTACGTAATACCGTCGTGTTGCATTGTAAAGAACCGATCTCTGAACCTCCCGCTGATTTAAGCTGGTGGAAGGAAGGGTCAAAGGTAATTGTTTATATGAAAATGAATAAAAAATATCTATTAGTATATCCTTCTTGTTACTCAAAGAAGTCTTTGTATATTATTTTCATACTAGCAGTGCCCGCGACTTCGTTCGCGTGGAACTAAAATTTTAGTTGATAATTTTTGTCCGTTTTCGTAACATTTTTCAACACAGCTCTTATTTTGCTCCTATTGGTAGTAGCGTGATGTTAAATACCCAAAAACATTTATTAACGATTGCTCTACCTAACACAAAAAGTTTTTTTATATCCGATTGGTAGTTCTTAAGATTTACGCGTTCAAACTAACAAAAAACAAAACTAACATAAAAACTTTTTACTTTATAATATTAATCTAGATTTAGTAGTGTCTTAATCATACTTGAGTAACAGCTTTGCAATTTTTGAAATACTTACTAAATCTGGTTTAAAAATGTAATTCACGGACAAATTATTACAGCAGATAGTATAAAACATCACAATGTAATAATGCTTTGTGTTGTATGTATTCTTGAGATGAAGAGAATATCCAGAGCTCTTTCGAAAAGGGGGCTTCAATGTTGGCAACGCTCTAGTTGTAAACATTTATGGCCTACCGAGCTTCAAGCAATACGATTGTTTGCCAACTTAGTTGTATAAAGAAAAACGTGATCTAGTAAACTAGAAATGATAGAATCGAATATGATCAAACCTATCGTTCACTTTATAATAATTACTTTTAAACGTCGTCATATATGAAGCTTTCATAGCTAAACAGAAAGAAAATAACAGGTCGTCTATGGAAAACAATCGAAAACTATTGTACACCCATGGGGCTATTTTGTTTTAAAGTTTGTTTACAGGCTTAGCGTTATGGCTACGGCAGGTGGAAGCTTAGGCTCATTGCAGGTGGAGGCGAACTCACATCTATGACACTCAACTGAGCCATAATTGCTTCATAATGTATATTACAAATTTAAAAAATGAAACTATGTATACTTTTCTGTAGTTTATCAAACTCTACGTATCCCCTTTCCGTTTCGGTATCAGTAACGAGAAAAATATTTCCTTCGCCGTCTTCCTCGGACTTCTGGATACAACAATGCCAAATTAACCTTAATAAATTAATTACAGAATTCAAGAAAGTCTTTAGATACACCTTACGGTGTGCTTGTCATTGATAACGTGACTGCAGAGGACAGTGGCACTTATGGGTGTCAAGCAACGAATGTACTCAGCGGACAGACAGTAGATTTACCAGAGAAAACACATTTGAATGTTCAACATGAGGAAACTGCTGAGGTTAGGTAAGTCGATGTATCTTATTACATGCTTTTTATTAGCTTTACTTGTATGTTCGTTTGTATGTTTGTAACCGACTCCTTTGGACCTGATTATGAGCCACTTCAAACGGTCAAATTTCATGTAAATTTAGTACTTATTGAATACCGATGACAATAAACTAATTTGATAAGATTATTCCATTATTTAATTTGCGGAATAAGATTTGTTAGTTTATATAACTTTCATCTGTAGTTGATAAGGCAGGAATTGTTGTTAACTATAATTTCCAATCATTATTTTCAACCGATATATTTACTACTAACGAATTTTCGAATACCATAGAGAATTTAATTCAACAAAATAATCAAGAATTTAAATCTAGAATTTTGGAGGAAAGAGCCTTGTTCACTATTGTAATGAGTGAACGATAATTGAGCTACCGATTAATTTTGCTCTAATAAAAATAGTAGTTAAACAAGAACACGCTTTTATAAATAAACCAAACTAAAAAATAGACAATAAATTTGAATACACTTGAATTAAGAATAGTGTATTTTTTAAATTAAATATAAATAAGAAAAATAGTGTAAATAACAAAAAAATGTATTTTATTTAAAAAAAACACATGGTGTACTTTTTAAGATATTATCGAAATGATAATCCTTCTACTCAATAAATACTGTCAATAAAAATTTTATAATTATTGTCACCATGCACCCCACGTCTTTTTATTAATTAATTACTTTTTTTCCTATTTACACTATTATTAATTTACATTTATAAAAAATGCACTATTCTTAAATCAAATTTATTAAAATTTATTTTCTTTTCTTTAGTTGGTAGTTATTATTTCTTATGAACTGATTTTAGTGCTGTTCCGGATATGCGATCTTAAATGTTATATGGTAGGAATGAACGTTCTAGCGGTTTAAGTCCACTATAGATGGAGCTATAAGATATATTAATATAAATCATAGTAAGGTATATTACGATATATTTTCTATAGTAACCGGCGAGTGACAATAACGCAGATATCACGTATATTTTTATTATGTCCCCAAAATATGTCGACAGATATAGCACGATATATATTTTGGTATAGTAAGACATATTAGCGTATATTTTAATATATTTCAAGAAAACAGGGTGTAATTTTACAGCTGTTATTTGCGTGCACAGTGAACATAACTAGTTATACGTTATACGATATCTAAGATTAGAACACGCTTTATTAAGAATATAGCACAAATATGTGCTCATGCAACTTCGGCCACAGAGCTAATGAGTGCATAAATATATAATATAGCATAGCCACCACCTGTGGCAGCCTGCTATACTGCAATATATGGCTTACTATATTATAGCTCCGTATGTTGTGGGCTTTAGGCGGTCGCCTCGCTTCTAACACTTGCTGTGGTTGGAATCCTACATAAGACAATCATTTGTGTGATATGTGTGTGACTGTTCTCACTTGACGTCCGGGAAACTTTCTACAAGTAGAACTTTCGTAGTCTTTTTATAAAGTATAAGTTTATCATTTCAGCGTGTGCGTACGTGTTCATGTGTATGGGTACACTTAGAGTTTGAAGGTTTATGTCCAGGACCGGACTTAGATGAAAAAAGGCTCTAGTTTATTCAGTTTACGAGGCCCTTTCACCTCTTGATCTTAATCAATACTTATGTTAATCTTAATCAATCAATGAATCTTAATCAATAATTATGTTAGTAGTAATATGCGTAGCAAACTGATGTTATGTTCAATGTTTTAGTGTTCACTCTTTTTAGAATAATGTGATTTTAATTTTGTTAACAACATGAATGTAGACCTTTCTTGACCTTGAGACCCTAAGTTGAAGCCTAGTTAGCCTCTAGGAAAATCTAGTCCTGTTTATGTTCAGTAATCAAGCGACGTGGTAGAAACCGGTAGTCAAGCGATGATAGCTCAGTGGTAGTGTGTACGGACGCCGCGTCAAGGGATGTGAGTTCGAATCCACCAACAACGAGCTTTCGGTAAAGGAAAACATCGTGAGAAAATCATAGCATGGTAATAGGGTTTTTTTCTGATGCCCGCCTGGCTAGCTACCACCCTTAAGTTGAAAATCTGCCGCCAAATACTAATAGGTATCTTCCGGAAGTTGCACTTGAGAGTAAGTCCCTCCACAGGTTTAGCGTGTCTACCAACTTGGGCCGTATTTTCACTTAAAATCAGGTGAGATTGTGACCATAACGGTAAATCTATAAAATATATAAAAAAAGTTGACTATGCCTATGTAATAACTAGATAAATTACAGATCACTAGGCTTAAATTCCACCTAGCGTTCGCAACGCTTACAACCGCGCTTCTTCCCGTTCAAGTAAAGTGAGTTAGTTCAAGTAAGTGGCGAGTGTTATAATCACGAACACGAGTTGAATGGAGTACGGATCCGTCTCTGCAGATGGGTCAACTACAACGGCCATGGTCGTCGTTTTTATTGCACTACTAGCTTTTACCCGTGGCTCCGTTCGCGTTAATATGAGATGACGTAATAAAAAGTTTCATCTAAAGTTTATTCTTTTCTTTACCCAATTTCCTCAGTTTTTCGTGTGAAAAAGTAGTCTATCGCTGTCTCCAGGGTCCCACCCATCTCTATACGTTCATCGTAATCGATTCAGCGATCTAGGCGTGAAAGCGTAACAAACATACTATCAAACTTACTTTCACAGTTATTATTATTTTAAGTAAGGATAAAGATGCTTACCATCTACGTTTTTGTTGAAGATTCCTCGAAACCGAGGAGTATGTAGGTGTGAGAGACAGTGAGGGTGTACTGACAATGCCGGTGTCGTCTAACGGTGTGCTTCGACTGTGGTGCGGAGCGGTGGGCACTCCACCCCCGAGGGTCACGTGGACATGCGAAGGGAAATCCGCTTTGCAGCACCGACATGACAATATGCTGACTATATCACCGTTTACTTCTAACCACCAGGTTTGTTGTGATACTGATTATTTTGGAATACTTGAAATGAAATAATAAATAATGATTTCTTATGTTTACGTGAATATTACCCATCAAAATAAAACTAATTTAAATGGATATTATCGCGGCTTTTTATTACCTTTCGAAAGCTTTTCAGCCTTCGTGGTGGTGGTGGACTGAGGTGTAGGTTGTCCAGAAAAGTTAATGTAACAGTGTCTACCTTCAGTTTCTCTTCTCTCACTCTCTCACTCTCAGTCAATCTTAGATTCGACAAACCACAAATTCTTGTCAATGAACACTGTTTCATAGCTAGGATGATTCGCGAGGCAATTGAATTTAAAAAACATCCAAATTTCAATAGAGAAGATCGTTGGAAGCTAGCGCAAGCCCGGGATCCGATTATGCCTTTAATTGAATCGGAACACAAAAGACCAATTGCCAGACCTCAAAACACTGTGAGCTCATTCTACGTAGATTGGACCACTAACAAATTTAAATTTTATGAATAATTGTAAAATGAAGGTAGATACTATAACATTAACTTTTCTGTACAACCTACATCTCAGTCCACCCCGTAACCACCAAGGCTGAAAAGCTTTGAATACGTCGGGATCAAAATTAAAACCGCGATAAAATTCGTTTAAATTAGTCTTATTCCGATGAAATAATAAATATAATAGCAAAATAAGTTCATTATTTATATTGTCTATGAAAGTATATACAATGTCCACCTGTGTACATTATATGTGTGATATATATTGTTCTGAACTCGTTTTATTTTCCTTGTATTGTTTACTTAGTGTTTTGTTACTCTTTGGTAATATGATTGGCAATCATGCCTTATAGCCAAAATTATAGGTATAATAAATTACCGAGGGAAAGTAATAAGATGAATAAGTTTTACGGTTAACCATGTAAAACGTGATCCGTCACAGCTTGGTGGTAGGGTTATTGTCCAGTTAGTCAACGGCCACCCTTGGGTTTAGACTGTCGCAAAATAAAGGTTCAGTTTGGGATTTTGTGTTCCGGCATAGTGAATGAGAACCAGCCGTTTCCACCAAGGTCAATGATTTGAAGCGATGATAGCTCAGTGGTAGTGTGCACGACTTCGCGTCAAGGGACGTGGGTTCGAACCCAAGCACCTACAATGAGCTTGAGCTTTCGGTGAAGGAAAACACCGTGAGGAAACCATAGCATGGTGGTAGGGCTTTTTCTAATGCCCGTCTGGCTAGCTACCACCCTCTAGTTGTGAACCTGCCGCCAAATACCAATAGGTGTGTTCCGGCAGCAGCACTTGAGAGCCAGTTCCTCCACAGGTTTAGCGTGTCTACCAATTTGGCCCGTATCGTCACTTAAGATCAGGTGAGATTATGGCCATAACGCTAAACCTCAAGAATAAAAAAAAAAAAAAAAAACATGGTTGTAATACCCCGAGTGTTGCGGCAGTTCATAGACGATGGTAACCATTTACCATCAGATAGTAAAAAAAACAAATAATTTCCTAGGGTATATACTCTTGTTCGGCCAACGGCATACGTCGGTCGTGGAAAGTGGTTGAACTTCAATCTCCTCGATGGGAAGGTTCTGCTGAAAGTGTTAGCGCTACAGAGGGCGGCAGCGCACACGTTAACTGCGGCACTGCGGTCGGATATCCCGCTCCGACCGTGTATTGGGTCTTGAATGGAGAATTGCTGAAGAATGGAAAAGGAATTAAGACCACGGGTACGTATTTTAATATTATGTTTGTCTTGCATATTATTCTAAAACTATAGATCGCATTTCTTAATGTAAAATTTTATTTGTATACTAGATGTTACCTGCAGCTTCACTCGCATTTCTATTGATTTGTCAAACAAATCGGATAACGCTATAAAAAGCTTCATACAAAGTAAATCTCTCTCTTAACCCCACTTGCAAGTTTTTCGCGAGAAATAGTAGCCTATTACCAGTTCCAGGTTCTCATTTATTTCTATACCAAAATTCATCAAAATCGATTCAGTGGCATAGATGTGACAGCGTAACAAACTCACTTTCGCATTTATAATATTACTCGTAGTAGTATTTGTAATATTACTAGTAGTAGTAGCTGCATCACAGTTTATTACTTTATTTTAAACGCTGTACCAAAAGCTGGAACATATCAGTACAATTTCATTTTTAATTTCTCATATACGTTTTCAACTAAATATGCACGTAAAATAATATAACATTTGTCAATACTTATACTACATTTCGTCGATCGACGAGCCTAACATTTTTGTAATGGAAGACATCGTGATCATAATATAGCAAAGGGATTGGATATTTTCTAATGTTTGTTTCGCTGACTACAATAACCTTTCAGTTGAAATCTAAGTTATAACAATTGCACTTAAGAATCAGTACCATTTCTAAGCTTAGGATGTTACTATCTAGAGCCACAAAGTTATTTTATATCAGGTAAGATTGTGGTCACAATGTTATACCTGGATTGAAGTGTTGATAACTCAGTTGGTAGTGTGTACGGATGCCGCTTTAAGGCCTTTGGCCCTTTCTAAGGCTCATCTATCTAGCTACTATCTTCAAGTTGAAAATCTGCCGTCAAATGCATACGGGTGTGGTTCGACAGTTGCACTTGAGCGCCAGTCCCTCTACTAGTAGCATCTTAGCATACTTATCATACTTAACATGTCCACCATCTTGGGCAACAGCGTCACTTAACATTAAGTGAGATTGTGGCCATAATGCTAAACCTTAACTATATAAAAATGTATTTAGTCATACATACTTTATTTAAATTTATGATCTGTTTACTCAAAATGAGTCTTTTTAAATACTTACTTATAAAGGTTTTATGAAACCAGTTTTAGTTACAGTTTATATAATATCAGTGAAAACTTATCAGTCAGTGTCAATCTAGACCATTGAATTCTACGGTAAACAAATAAACGTTTGTGCGTTATATTTATCAAAGAAAAATAGGACTTTCAAGCGTTTTTTAGTTTCTACAGATTATAATTGGACGAGTAGTTTCTAATAAAAACAATATTTATACTACAGATTCTGATCTTAGTATAGATCATCTGGAGAAGCGACACGCGGGTATAGTCCAATGCTTTGCTTGCAATCGCCTCGGTTGTTCATACTTAGCCGCTATGCTCACGGTTGTGCCTCTGCAGATTTCTGATCAGGTAATTAATTATTTAAGTTATCATTTATTTATTTATATGTTATTATATTTAGAAAAATATTTAAAAAATAAGATGCCATAATATAAAAAACAAATGTATCACTTACAACGGTACCATTTTTTTTTCTTACTCCAATGCCGCTGGTTAACTATAATATTTAGCTAATGGTTGGCAATAATGAAATAATAATGGGTTTTACACTTTATTTTTAATTTAGGAAAATAATTTTTTACCGTGAGGTATGGATGGGTGTTTTATGTTTTATACTTCATATGGAGTAATCGCGATCCAACGTTCATAATTTTCACTTGTTTATCGAGTTTTTGTGGAATTTTCACGTTTATCAACTGAGCGGCGGTATGTGATATGTAACAATAGGTGTTTGTTAATTTGTTTATATTTGCATTACCTAGAATTGAATGATGTTGAGGATTTCTTATAAATAACAACTAGAAAGTAGTATAAGTAGTGTATGCGATATCAATTTTTATAGGATTATTCTGCTGAGGTTCCAAAAACGACGCAGTTTTCGTCTCAACCACCGAAGAGACACAACAAAAAGAATCCTAAGAAACAGAAACGTAAGTATTTCTTATATTTAAAATTATCAACTAGTCAGGACTTGGTTCGGGCTTATAAATTTATTTATATAATTTAATATATTTGACATCCTACGATGAATTTTATAAAATTAAATATATAATTTGTAGGCCTTGTGAATATGAAGTCGTTTGATAGTTTGTAGCTTAATTATTTAGAACTTTTAATTTTTCAACGATAATATTACAACATTTTAAAATCCTTCCACGCGTTGCGTTACTATTTACCGTACATAATTGATCTTCTGTTAACTGATACCCGGATTAATATATTCACTTTTCAACCTTCAACGTCGTGATACGTAACAAAATATGTATAAAAAAAATTATTTAAATATTATTTTTTTATAGTTATAATTTCACCTGATCTTAAATGACCATACGACCCAAGTCTGTACACACGTTAAACCTGTGGAGGGACTGGCTCTAAATTGCAACTGTCGCAACATACCTATAAGTATTTGGCAGCAGATTTTCAACATGAGGGTGGTAGTCCGGCGGGCATTAGAAAAAGCCCCACCACTATGCTATGGTTTCATCACGAAGTTTTCCTTTACCGAAAACTGATTGTAGGTGCTCACGTTCCTTGACGAGGAATCCGTACAAAGCACCACTGAGCTATCATCGCTTCATTTACTGTGCTTTGTAACTATAAATAATGGGGTTATAAAAATCACAGCAATTTTGAAACCGCCCTCGCGACCGAACGTGACCCGTCTCTCAGATCAAAGTGTAATGGTGACTTGGTCACACGATAAAGGCGGCCTGCCGATACAGTTTTTCAAGGTTAGTAATGTATTTTAATATTACCTATATTGTCATTTTAATTAAACAAACACATGTTCACAGGTCGTTATCGATTAGTAGATTTTTAGAATCACTACCTAAATAAAACTGTACTTTCGTTTGATCTATTGTATTATAACTTTTTCACTTTTACATGGTTTCCATTACAAGAGCGAATATATAAAAATATATTGTGTGTCTCAGAATTTAATTTAAAAAACTGATCTAGTTTAAATATAAAACTTCCTTAAATATATTAAATACTTTAAAAAATAGGGGAATTTAAAATTTTGTGTACAGGAAGTAGTAATTTTGATATTAATTGGCTATGGAAATAATCTATGATTTATTATTAAAAAATCTAAAAAATTATATGCGTATATTTCGGACAGTAATTATATTTATATATTATATCGTTCCGAAAATGGTAAGCTTTAATTGTTATAATTAACATCATATTATGAAATGATTAGAGACCTACATGCGTCTTGCGTATGGATGTATAGTGTATAGTAGCAGGGTAACCGAACTTTGCTCGTTTTTTTTTAAATTGTATTAATTTCAAATATAATTATTCAAATACGAATTAGTGATTGATTAAACATCCATATTTTACATACGTACATATGAATGGTTTATATAAATAAATAAAAAAACAATACTAAAATGAATAATTGTAATAGAAATAATTTGCTTAAAAAACTGCAAGTTTGACAAAAAAACATCTATATATGTAGGTGAACTACAAAAGCAAGAATCTGTCTAAATGTACAATTTCATTGAAATCATTAGTCGTTTGCAATATATGCGAAATTTAAATACATGCAAACAATATTTGCTCACTTAAGGGTATTAGATAGATATACTTATCTGATATTATTATTAAAGGTCCAATACAGGGAGGCTCCGAACGCAACGAACGCGACCAACGCGCAGTGGAACACCGCCAACCAAGACATACCGCCGCACATACACTCATACGAAATCGACGGGCTCGCACCTGATAAATATTACAAGTAAGTACCGAAACCCCTTTAACCACAATACCCACACGCATTTACATATATTAATCAGATTATTTGAGACTGAACTATTATTTCATAATTTGATGACAATACTAATTCATTACAGATAGATAATATTAATTACATATTCGAATATCATTATTAGAAACAATTTTTAATTGGTTAATCATATATGTAATATAAGAACAACAGATACCCCATAACATAATCATAATAAAAAACTAGTAAAATATTGTACATATTTGCTTGCTAATTATGGGTGAATACTTGATTTCCTTATATTGGTGACCTGCTCCGGTTTCGCACAGTTGTCTTTTTCTACAATCTTTAGCGTCAAGTGGAATAACACAATGTATGGGATGACATTCTAAACACTAAATCGACGACATGCATATCTCAACGCTAAATCCCGTGATCAGAACGTGTTTAAAACATGGCGTTTTTACAATCCAGCTGTGAGATAAATATCATTGTTGTGATTCAAATATATTTATGTGAATTTTAAAGTTCTTAACATGTTCTGGCTTGCTTCTTAATATTGGATATATCACCGATTTAATGTCTAGAATGTCAACCCATACATTTTATGTTTTCTACAGATTCTGACGATTGTACAAAAATGGAACTTCGCTAGGGAAATTGATAAATAAATTTAAAAAATAAATTAAGTAGTGTACATGGCGATAAAACATATAGTATATTAGCTGAGCTGGCAGACCTTGTTCCGCCTTTTCGAGTATTCAATCACATCGACTACAGCGACATCTATGACGTTATGATCACTTATCGAGATAAAGAGTATCTTATCTCTCAAGTTGGATCAAACTGCACACAGAGTGCAAAATTTGATTAAAATCCGTTCAGTAGTTTAGGAGTTCATCGCGGACAAACAACGTGACACGAAATTGTTATATATAAAGAGTTATTTTATACGGTTTATTTATTTGTTATTGTACCGATTTAACCAGCTTTAGCCATGTATGATAATATTATTAACACAAAAATAATAAATAAAGCCCTTAAATTAAGCTTACGAATTGTAGAGATATCTCTTCCACAGACTAGGTCACTATCTATTATTGTCTATTGATTTATTTCTTTCTGGGGCCGAGCCGTATAATATATGTCCAGCTGTTCTTGTATTGTTTCGCTTTTTTGTACTGAATTATGGTTATCGTCAATGAGTGTACTAGAGGGAGTTTGAAAGTATTTAAAAGTCTTCATTTCTAAATGTCATAAGAAAAGAGGAAACTCATGTGGTGTGAAAAGTAATGAGTATGAATGTTGAAGGATGGACAGTAAGAGGAAGATTAAAGAGAACAAGGGAGTGAATGAAGTGGTAGCGGCTGATAGAGATTTATGGAAGAAGAAAACGTATTTGCCGATCCCAAATAACTTGGGAACAGGGCAAGAAGATAATGATGTGGTTATCATTAAGCACCATGCTAATAAAGGGGCCTAACATAGCCCTTTTAAATAAAGTCATTTACACGTGGTGCATTTGGCAGTCGTAAAAACGTTACATTTACATGGTTTTATTTTTATATTTACCTCAGGTTTCGTATAGCAGCGGTTTATTCGAATCAAGATAATAAGCAAGGTCGAAGCAGCGCTCGTTTCTTCCTCCAACGCGGCGGGTTCAAGAGTCCATCGGCTCCAAGCCTCACTCGCGTCGAGGCCACTTCGCCACACACTATACAAGTTGACTGGACTGTGAGTAAATAATAATAAAAAGGGTAGGGGGTCGTTTAAAACAAATATTTAATTTTTTGAAAACTTCTATAGCGTGTTTGATTGGGAGTAATTTCATGTAAGTCGTCATTGACACGGTCACGTGACGTGTTAACGTACACACTATACCTGTTTCTATTAGTATACACTTATTGCGCTGTAAATAGGTTCTATATACAAGTTTTAATGTTAAGATCAAACAATTAAATAGGATATCCAAAAATAACATATGTTTATTTATAGTTTCAAGTTTCCACTTTTGTCGGAAGTGCTCATGACTGCTTTGATTTTTTTTTTAATACAAATTGTTGGTTTTTGTAGTGGTCCAAAGGGGATGACGGGGTGGAAGCTGACGGTTTCTACGTGTACTACCGTGCGGTGTCCTCTGCTGGAGCTTATGAGAAGGTGGACGCTGGGGGGGCTGCGAGGTCCCTCGCCCTGCACCACCTGGCGCCGGACACGCGCTACGAGCTTAAGCTCCAGGCGTACACCGCACAGGCGCCTTCAGACTTCAGTGCTATACAAGTAACATTACACAAATATTTCACTGTCAAATAACTTTATTCAATACTAGAGCTTACGTGTGGCCTCGCTGGCGTTAATATTGATGTTGTCAAACAAATTGGATGACACAATAAAAAGTTTAATACAAAGTTTATTCCTCTATTTATTCCACTTCCAAAATATTTTTCCATAAAAAAGTAGCCTATCACCGTTTCTAGGGTTCTGCCCTATCTCTATCATTATCATAGTTGTGAGGAAACTGACCAGGGCACAGTGTTCTCCATAGTGCCTTCAGCTAAACATTAGAGTTTTTACAATCCTTATGTAGTCGGCTGGATGGTATGTGGGGTGGATGGACGCTATGTAGAACCCATAGAGTATGAACACAAATTGGTTGTTACAGATAGCGAAGACTGAGAAAGCTGTGGGCAGTGGTGGGGCGGGGGGCGGCGGGGGCGCGCGCGGTGGGGGCGAGGGCGGCGGGGGGGCGGGCGGTGCGGCCGCGACGCCCACAGAGGTGCCGGAGTCGCGGCGCGCGCCGGACGTGGTGGTGACGGCGGCGGGTGCGGCGGGCGCGGCGGTGCTCATAGTGCTGGCCGTCACGCTGCTCCTGTGCTGGCGTGCCAGGAGACCCGCCGCTAACAGTAATACGTCCTCCTCTTTTTTACCTAAACAACGAACACGCACCCAGCACACTTAAGAGCCACGCTTAGGAAAATTTTATTACATGAAAGATATATCGTATATAAGAGCATATATCATATAAGGGTATGTAAGCGGGCAATACATTGCCTAGCATTGACCGAGCGATTTAAACATCTACTATTTACCCAAACATCTACCGAGAGTAGGGTAGCATTATATTGCAGTGTGATCTTCTTCTTCTTCTTCTATCGTGTCACATTGCATCAAATTTAGTTGGAACAGTATTCGGCCACTATCTGGGTATTTGACGTAGATGCCAACAGGTCATCGAGTGTGTACAGAGGGGGCACGACAGTAAATGCGTCATAGTTTGGGGCTTCCCACATTCACATAGAGCTTGGTTTGGTTCTCTGAAGCCCCATTTAGCCATGTAGTAGTTGTATTGCAGTGCGATAAGACAGTCTAATAGAAATAATGACGAGTGTGAAAGAAACAGTAATAAGCGAGTCAACTCCAACGCACGTCGAAAATTGCCCTTATTGTAATATCAACTGCGGTGCATGTCCATGTCTAATGAATAAAAATAAATCTTATTCAGCACACTCAAGGGCAATTTTATAAACATTCATATTTGACATTGCTCTCAGTCGATGTTTCGGGCGATGGTTGGTATTTAAAGTTGCTATGTACTTTGCGACTAAATGATATCATATGGTATTTACTTTTAGTCCAATGTTTAGTACATATCTAGTAGAGAGAAGTACGAGATATGGTCTAATATATATATATATATATATATATATATATATATATATATATATATATATATATATATATATATATATATATATATATTTATATATATTTATATATATTTATATATATTTATACATATATATATATTTTTTTTGTGTTGTACGTCTCTAGCGATGCTTTTCCTTTCTTCGTATTAAATCTGTTACACAAGTAAAACTGTGTCGCAGACTCCAGTGCATACAATTATAGGTTTATAAAATTATAAAGTTGAGAAGGTGATGCATTAGTATAGCCAAATTAATGCAATTGTGTACTTAAATCGAATATATCGAGTGTTTAATCGAATTCCATTTAAGTACTCTACTCGTATTCGAATGAATCAAGGCGTACTCTTTAATAAAAACATTACGTATCTTAATACTTGATACTGATAAATTTTACAACCTTTATATAAATTTTGCAGAGGAAAATCGTTCTACACTAGAGACGAGCGGTGGTAATGGCTACATACCCGCTAAAGTGCCGATCACTATAACGACGAACCCGATGCACTCAGAGGTAAGCACTTCGGTTTTACTATAATAACTCATAAAATATACAGGATGTATGACCGACGACCTTTGCCATTTTAATTAAGTGAAAATAAAAATATTTATCGTATGCTTTGCTGTGTAATAGAATTAATGACACAATGAAAATATAAAGTTACGATTGAACGCAAATAGATTATAGGAAGAAAGTGAAGTAAGAGATAGAAAAAAATGTGTGTGCAGTTCACACGCAATAGAAGAGAAATCATTAAAATATCGCTTCATAATATGTAGGCGCGCATACGCACATACTAACATGTAAACGCTCGGACTCTGTAAGAAACACCGTATAATATCTTCTATCTCATTCTCTCGCACGTTATATCCTATATATGTATGTGGTTGTCTCTTTACTGTCGCTTTTTCGTTTCATCGAGTTTCAAATCACAACGATACTAAATAAGTTTTCATTTCAAATAGTTTTGTAACAATATTAATAGTGGAAAATTTTGGTAATTAGAACGTGAATCCAATATTTTATGATTAATTCGAACTTTTAAGGAGCAATTGTGAAGAAAATAAAGATATATTTGAATTATTTCTTCAAAGGGATCCGATGCCGGAGTAGAAATGTCACTCATACACAATAACAACACCGGGAACAATGACGACACGTTACCACATTCGAGAAAAAACGGTCCAGGGAATCGTCAATATGTATAAAAGGGTGTTCCCTTTGTTCGAAGTATTCGTGTTGCTATATACAGAAAATAGCTTACCGTTTTGGTAGTTTCTATGAAGATGTGAATAATTATTAT
Organism: Actias luna; assembly: GCA_039707435.1. Classification (NCBI taxonomy): domain Eukaryota; kingdom Metazoa; phylum Arthropoda; class Insecta; order Lepidoptera; family Saturniidae; genus Actias; species Actias luna. The sequence goes on along the minus strand of JAZHAC010000002.1, from coordinate 4,507,700 downwards.
CGCGCCATGTTCATCGAATACGGACTTGTGAGAGTACAAAATTGTATTTATAATTTCTATTTAGTGTACTTACTTTCTATAAAGTTTAAGGATGAGATAGATTTTTTATGGTTTTAAGAATTGAATTTTGTTATTATTTGGATGAAAAGTATATACTTACATTGCAAACATCACGCAGTATAACTAAGTATAATCATTAGTAAATTTCTTGGTTAAGTGACTCATTTTTTTATTTCTTGTGGTAGTTTTTTCAGTAAATAATTTACAGCGATCTGATAATAAGTTAACGACTGCAATAGTATATTCGTGAATTTCATGAGATGTAATATTATATTTGTTTTTTTTTATTCCAGTGATTGTTGAATCTCGATTTAGTGTTGCCATATAATGTGAAATGTACTAAAACATGACAAAAGAGGCAATGTGTACTTAAGGATGTATTTTGTTATTATTATTAATATTATTTATAAAATTATTATGTGTATTATTATTAATAAAAAGGACGTAATTTAAGATGTCTGTACATTTTTGTTTTTAATTATTATTGTATGTAATATAGGTTGTGATGGTAAGGCAGACATTTGTTTTAGTGATTCTGATGTTCTGTATTTGGTACTCATTTTAAGTAATCGTTGCATTTCATTCATAATTGTCATGTAAAGCGTAAGATAACTTAAGTTTTAGTCTGTTTAACGGATTTTAAATGTTTACTTGTACTCGATAAACGAATCTCGGATGTATGTTGAGAGAATCTTCATAGTTCTATTTAAGATTTTTTACAGATTATAGTGTGTGGGTTCATTTGAAACAAAGAATGTGTACTATGTTTTAAGTCAGTTTCTAAAATCTTGCTTCACTGTCAGTGTTGAGTGTGGCTACGCAGTTTCTAAGTGTCCTCGTTTTCTAAGGATGTCTCAAAATTATTTTAATTTTTTTATTTATTATAATGTTATGGCAAAGGCAATTTATAAGAAATAAATACCACTGTTATATCGCTGCGGGACTAAGTATATAATTCTTGTGCTGTCGATTGTGCAGACCGTTCTTAGTTTATTTTTAAAGGGACCAAAATATATGTTCTGGGGGTAAGGTCGTACTGGATCACCCATTTCATAAGTTTAACATACGAGAAAAATTTTTTCTAAAGAACTTTAGTATTTTCGCAACACGACGGGATATTAAATATAAAATGCCACCTAATCTACTTGAATTTTCGTGTTACTTATCCGTTATATATACAGAGATATTTTCTTTTAAAAAGCTCTATGCGAATCACTGTCTTCATCTTAAAAACAATAATTTTTACTTGACTCGATTTTTTTTTACTATATATTATCGAGTTGAACGGGTCATGCTGTATATGGTAACATGATTTGCAAGTTAATTTTAATCGAAAGCAAAAAACCAGTTGTTTAAGATAACCAATAATTATTAGTCTTACTTATGGAATGTAAACTGAATATTATTATCAGTTTATTTGTACTGTACTGATATTGCGTTATCAAATTAGGAGAAAAATTGTGATGGTAATATTGGCAATTGCCGATGACTATGTTCATTTTAATTACAATTTTTAAACATAGTAATAATAAAAAGAACAACATATTACTACGCGATCTTTTTGATTCCTTTTATTGAAATAATTTTCAAAATCCGTTCAATAAGAAATCAACATAAACTATACCTTTCCATAATATTAGTGATTGTTAAAGATATTTTAATATTTAAATATAAACATTTTTTTGTTTCAATTGAAAACCGTATGGAATACGCTTTTTGACTCGTTAATAAGACTGAATGAATAGAGTGTACTTGTGGGAAATAAACGGCATATTTTTATACTAAATGAGTTATGTAAATGTATACGAAATATTTCAAGGAAATTAATATTCCGCTGATGTAATAGCGGTACATATAATATAATTATTATTTGAAAATAAATATCTACTTATTGAACTTGGTCTTGGTTGAATTTGGTGTATAAATAAATTCGTTATTTTACTGTTCGATCTGTGTTTAATAAATAAAGTTCATAAAGTTTTGGATTTATTAACTAATAAGTCTCAGGACCTTGTTTAATGCTGCATATGAACTCAACAACTGTTTGAAACTTGTCTCATATATAACAATAATTATGAAAATTATTTGACTGAAACACATGTGTTTCGTATTCAAGTTGGCAAATACACTCATTGTGGTAACTCGAAACATCGCACCTTTTGGATGACAATAATGTTAATTGAAAATATATGGATTAACAAAATATAAACTGATTAAATATTTCTATATACATGTTGACATTTTATACCATCGAAAAACATATATAGTATAACAGGTTCATGAAGTAGAAACGGGAGCTAGTTTATAATATGTTCTAGTTGTGTCCGTGACTTCGTTCTTGTGGAACTAAAAAATCCTTAATAATATTGTAAATGCGAAAGTGAGTTTGTTTGTTGCGATTTCACGCCTAATCGATTGCCATGTATTTTAGTATAAAGATGATGGGACCTTGGAGACGGAGATAAGCTACTTTTTCTCGCGAAAACCTTATTGGGTAAACAGAGGAAAACGCTTTGTATGAAATTTTATATTGCGTCATCCGATTTGACAAAATCAATACTATCGTGGGTAAAGCCGCGGGTAAAAGCTTGTACTTAATATTTTTGTAATTTTTCTCAATACAGCTTTGCTCCTATCCGTGTTAGAGTGTTAAGTAAAGACTTCATCAAAGATTGCTCTATCAAACGCAAAAGATTTTTTTTGAAATCCCACTTGTCCTTCCTAAACTTAGCCCGTTCAAACAAACTTTTCAGCTGTATAATATTATTATAGATGAAATAATTATAACAATACATATAATTAATAACACTAGAACGATGCCGATAACATGTAATAAAAATAGATTATGTGGGTTCCAATCCCGATCAAGACAATTATTTGTGTGACCCACACATAACTGTACCGAGTTTGGTCATTAGTTTGTGTTTGTTAATTATATTTGAAATCCTTCTCATTTGGTAGTCGCAAAATTGCTTACATAGGCAGATGTCATAATAACAAACACTTGTGTTTTTAAAATCACACGACAGAACCATCACTATATCTCTAAGTCCTTTAATCGCCTCGAGCTGGTTTTATCCGATCGAACGTCACACAAAAAAGTTGCGTATTAGAATTTCAAAGCCTTTCATTAGTTATTTCACTTCACAAGTTTCACTTCAAAAACAAGGAGTTGCAAAGTTTTATAGGGAAATAATACATCTTTGTTCGTATTATATCGAAATTCAAATATAATCAAAAATCTTATAGTGTATACAAGACAAGTCGGCGGAGTAATTCCGTTCCTATGTACAATAAAACTCAACCTAGAATTTATTTAGGTCAAGAAATAAATATTGGTTTATAAAAAGGAAATATTTTTTTTTAGAATTAATAAAAAATCTGCCATAATCATTACTGATTCAAACAGATCCTTGTCAGGAAGTAAAAAAATATATATTTCCAATTTTTTCGTTAGCTCATCGACAGCAACAAAACAGAGGTTTTGCCTATTTCTATGTAGATTCTAAAGGTACGATAACAATATTTGCGTTTAGACGTTTTGTTTAGTAATGTTTTCTATGATCTGAACATAATAATAAGGTATTAGGTACTCTTGTATCATATTCGTGTTAACGTGAAACTGTTTGTACACATAATAAAGTGAATTTATGAGGTACGCTGTTTTATTTCATTTGTTTCTGTGGTTTGCCTGCCTGCGTACAAAACCGCGGGCTTCACGATTGGTTCCCTTGTTAAATACATATCTCTTATTTTATTTTATGCACATTAATAAAACAGTACCAATTTCTGTGTGTGCAAAGACTTTTCATAGTTCAAATCAAATTAAAAAAAAATACACTTTATTTACTTTAAGGCCTTGGTAGGCGTTTATGAACGGTAAACTGCCACCAGTTCGGAAATTAACCCAGTCATCGAGAAGAAACGGCAAGAAACTCGATCGGGTTATATATTTTTTTTAAGGTAAGTACATTATAAAGATAAAAATTTAAATACATTTACAATAGGATGCACAGATAGTGGTGTCAATTTCAGACTTCACCATTGTTCATGTATTGATCCACTCTGAAATATCCCTTTAACATTAAAACCCGCTTGACATGGTGCTTGAAATTACTATCCGGCAAATCAGCAATGTGCTTTAGAAATTTGTTATAAAATTTAACACACTATTACCCAAAAAAACTTTCACTAGTCTTACCTTCACGATTTATAGTATTTAAGTAATGCAGATCTTTTACACAATCTAACTTATCGATTTTTTTGCCGAATGTAGTTTTAACGAACCCTGCTTTCTATTATTGATATATAAAAACATGTTTGCTTGTACAGGTCTCGTTTACCTTATAAAATTTAATCAAGTTGGTATACAAAAAATACCTGTCAATCCTCAATAAACTATGAAAATTTATAAAAACACTGTGATATTTTGAATCTGTTAAAATTAAAAAAATATATATAATGCTTATTAATAGATATAATGAAAAATTATATAGGGTGCATTTGTCTTTTCCATTAAAAAAATAAATAAATACGTGTGTATTTGTCTTTTTATTTTATTTTATTAATAATGAGTTACCACAATCTCACCTGATGTTAAGTGGCTATGTGGCCTAAGGTGGTGGACACGCTAAGCCGAGTGGACGGACTGGCTCTCAAGCGCAATTACCAGAACGCACCTATAGGTATTTGGGGACACAATTTAATCTTGAGGATGGTAGGTAGCCAGAGTGACATTAGTAAAAACTCTACCTCCATGCTATGGTTTCATTACGATGTTTCCCTTGTTTGAATCTTATTGTAGGTGGATGCCAACTCACATCCCTTGACGCGGCGTCCGTACAAATTACCAACTGAGCTATCAAAACCTTCTTGATTCTTGAAAACTGACCTTCAAACTTGACAAGACCGAAATAATATGAAAAATATATACGAAACGTATTAATGACCATAAAACAGACGTGCGGAATCGTAGGTACAATTTGTGGAAAATATTTATAATTAAAGTCTGAAATGGTAGACTGAATGCAATCGCATTGCTAGCTTATTAACAGTGAAATGAACTGGGATTTAAAGTAATAAATAAATCAGTAAGGTGAGCATTGATGTTAAAAGACTTAATTGAGTGACAGAGCATTTGGAAGCCGTATCGAAGCGACGTTTCAATTCGAATAGCGCATGGGTATGATCCGGTTAAATTCAAATTCTACATTTAGCCTGTGCTTCTATAAAGGAAAGAATTACCACAAAACCGTAGCATTTAGCCATCTAGTTGAGGAGACAAACGGAGATTTTTTACTAAACACCTTTAGTGTGTTACTAGATGCGATAAAACTATGAAAGCTCACTGGTAGTGTGTAGGAATACCGCGACATTGGACGTCAGTTCAAATCCAACCACCTAAAACGAGTATGATGTTTCGGTGAAAGAAAATATTGTGGGGAAACCATAGCATGATGGTAGGGCTTTTTCTGATGCCCGCCTGGATAGCTTTCACCCTCGAGTTAAAAATCTGCCCTCAAATGACCAATAGGTGTCTTCCGGCAGTTGCACTTGAGAGCCAGTTCCTTCACAGGTTTAGTTTGTCTATCAACTTGGGCCGTATCGTCATTTAAAATCAGGTGAGATTAGGGCCATAACGCTAAGCTTAAACTATAAAACAAAGTTATCCCTTAGGCTTAGCGTGTCAAATATCGTGGTTAACCGGTTAAACATAAACAATGAAATAATTCGAAACGCAAACATCCTGAAACTCCCACAGCTTACAGAAGATTTGCATAAACTTATTGAAACTGAGAGTCAACCGGACAGATTATGAGATAAATGTGGACCGCTACAAAATGATAAGAATATCATCACAGTACCTTCAATTTTAATTTCGAAACGTTTTTTCTTTTATAGTTAAGGTTTATCGTTATTGTCATAATTTCACCTGATCTTAAATGACAATACGACCCTAGTTGGTAGAAAGACAAACTAGCTCTCAAGTGCAACTGCTGGAACACACCTATTGGTAATCATTTAACGTATTTTGAAAGAAAGAGAGAGAGAAAATACCTACATTTATTTGCTACCTACGACCACATTCATTTTACAAACAATAATAATAATAATAAAACAAAAGAAAAAGTCCCGAGTGAGTGTATGTGCTGAAAGACATCCAACGCTGGTTTTCACTCCGGGTTCAGAGTGTTATGCCTGTAATAATATGTGGTGTATATGAACGTGTGGCGGAAGTTTACATTTTTGAAATCTATTATTAAATGGGGTAAGGCAAGGTAATGACATATTGCGTTAATATATATTCTCCCAACAGCATACTTAGAATTATTGTCAATGCATATACAGTAGAACTTCGATAAGTTGAAAACCTCCAAATCTCGAAAAAATGTTTTGTTCCCTTCGCTTTAAACATCAGAACCTCGATTGTCTACAAGTCGAAAAGTCTATAAATCGATTTGTTTTGCGTCTCCCTTGATGTTCTACTTATAGAGGTTCTACTGTATTTGTTTAGATTATTTGTGCGTCACACCAATAACGGGCTGCGTTCTGTATAACTCTGATCTTGAAAGTTATTGCGTGTTTCTCAGGTTAGTTACCACACAAGCATATTGCTTAAGCTTTGGTAGCTGCATTCGAGAGCTATATCTAGCCTGCAAAATGTACTCCTTTGATAATAATTTTGATAACATTTTTGTAAAAAAAGAAGCTTGTAACTTAGAAGATTAAGAAGTTAATGCAGAACCTCAACCATAAGACACAACTGTCACGAAGGAACAAGGTATGCATAGGAATGGAGCTAGCCACGCGTGATAGTATATCGGCGACATTTGTATTGTTAGATTCATCTCGGTATTGCTTCACTTACATCGGGCAATCGCCCTCATCTAACACGTCGCATTGGATCCCTCGTTCGTGGTAACATGCATCTCACTTAGTATTCTTTTTCATTCTGCTTAACAACTAAAGATCTTAGCGAGATGATAAACATAACCTTCTAATATTTTTTATTAATTAGGCTATTAAATAAATAAAAAAAAAATCTGGGTATTAGTTCCGAAGATTAAGGAGTATAAACTAACTATTCATAATTATTCTATAAGTAATATCTCACTAATGTTAATAATAATTAATACAATTCATAAAATTAATAATCAATAGTATTAATTAATATCTCACTGCATTAGTACCCTCTAAGTATGTATATTTATAAACTCCATTAAAAATAACTTCGAACTATTTTTATTTTTCTAACCAGAATGTTAGAATATATTCGTGTTATGTGTGAGACAAGTTAGCCAGCACTTAGTTAACCCACACACTGCTGGAAGCTAGAGAGGGGTAGCTGACCTCGTGTTCGAACCTGACTACACTCTCGTGTATCGAATTAATTAAGTGTCGAGACATTGGTGCGAAATTCGGTTTACAGTACCTACCTACTCCACGCATAATACTGTATAAGTAACTTTTCCATGCTCAAATGCATATCACTTTATAGCCTTTAAATCAATTTGATTATTGTTTTCCGATTCATGTATTCGAGAAATAAAACTGAGCTTTCGGCGAAGGAAAATATCGTAATGTAAGCATAGCAAGGTGGTAGGATTTTTTGTAATGGCAACCTGGCTATACCTTTAAGTTGAAAATTCTCCGCCAAATACCTATAGGTGTGTTTCGGATGTGGCACCACGTTTGGCCACATCGTCCCTTAACATCAGTTGAGATTGTGGTCACAAAGTTAAACATGTAAAGTATAAAAAAAATAAACTCTAAAAAAGTGTCAGTGGTGGTATTGCTGTAGAAAACGTTATCACGGAACTTTTGACGGCATTTTAGTATATTATAGCCTGTTGTCAGGACATATTTTAATGCCTAACTAGATACTTTTCCCGGAAGTTCAAAATACGTATAATAGTATGTTTTGGCAGCTGCATTTATCCCAGCTCTATCATTTGGTTTAGCGTTATATCACCGTTAGCAATAATCAGGCGAGGTCGTGGTTAAACGCTTAAATCTATAGCAAATCCAAAATAAAAATACTTGACCAAGTCACGAGCCATGGCTAGTATAAACGAATGTAAATAAAAAAATATTTTTGACATGTAGATACAACCCAATTAGAGGGACCGAAGAAAATATGTATATTTAAAATGCGAAAAAAAAAGAAAACGCTTCCATATATTAATATTCAAAGGTGTGCGATAAAACGTCTCTATTGGAACGCCATTATTTAGGAACTTTTCGTTCCCCGGCGTCATGTTTTTTAAAACATTCTTGATTTATGTAAAACGTATTCATAGCAATTAGCCCGGGAAGCTAATTTCCATTACGCGAGTTCGTTTTGTTTGTTTTTAAATGCTATTTTTTGAAACTGTCGCTTGGTGTGTCATCAGTGGAACGATTTACTGGAAATATCTCACGACATCCGCAAAATGAATTATTTTTAATATGAACCTGATCCTCACCTGATCTTAAGTGACGATACGGCCTAAGTTGGTAGACATGCTAAACCTGTGGAGGAACTGACTCTCAAGTGCAACTGCCGAAACACACCTATTGGCATTTGGCGGCAGATTTTCAACTTGAAGGTGGTTGCTAGCCAGGCGGGCTTCAGAAAAAGCCCTACCACCATGCTATGGTTTCACCACGATGTTTTCATTGACCAAAAGCTCAAGCTCAGTGTACGTGGTTGGATTCGAACTCACGTACCTTGACGCGAAGTCGTACACACTACCACTGAGATATCATCTCTTTTTTAGTTTGTAACGAATAAACTGAAGAACTACTGGAACGACTTCAAAAATTCTTTATAAAAATGATTTAATAAAATTTAGATTCACGCGAATTAATAGTCGGAAATAGTACTAAATAAAAAAAAAAGTAAGACAACACGACATATGTGAAAAGTTCATTGCTATATTTCTCACGCTCCATTAGTCGACTCGAGTCGTAGCGTGACGGCTCAATCTCATTTAATATAACAAAATAAAATGCTCAACGTCCTACATAAAGTTATTACTTTAAAAATAATTTTTGGCTCTATACCGATTGTAAAGTACATATTAATTATAATAAAATAAGGCACAATATTTAAATATGTATCATTTACAGTTTTATTGTATGCATAGATATTAGATATTAATTAATACCAACATTTTATATCGTGTTAAGTATAAGCATGGATATTGTAAGTTAATTGAACGTGTTTTACAGAAACGCGAAATATTAGCTTAGAAAAGTTTTAAATGAAAATATACTCATCAAAACTCCTAAATCAGCTAATTATTATTTAACTATAAACTTTGGCCAGAAGCCCTTTTACTGCTTGTAGTAGTAACGGAATAAAACACGAAGAGAAACAAAAGTTTTAATGAAAAAGAAATCATTCTTACAAAAATGATGAAATATTTAATTTACACCGGCAGTAAACAACTTTTATATTACCTAACAGATTATTTAATAACAGACGGACCAATCGCTATGATAGAATAAATTCGCTTGCGTATTACTGTTTCATATTGCTAAAATAGAGTTTTACTTACAATATAATTTCAAAGTTTGTGATGTGGCTAAACTCAAAAATAAAACTTAACTAATAAAAAAAAACATGGAGATATCATCAAAACCTCATAACATGTCTAGAATTACTGTATCTATGTTTACTTTAATTCCTATTCATATATAATAATGATATTCTTTAGTGCGCGTTACGGTCAATTAGTTGGAACACGTAACACCCACTTCGGCAATTAAGTCCAGGGAACAATACGGAACGACCGACGAGTACAAGGAAACTAATTAATTTTGCTCAGCGAATAATTGTTTCGTTGTCGGCGGTCTTTTCTCTGGTCTATTTTAAAGACGTAACAACGGAATAATTAACACGTAGACGAGTAGAATATCTTTGACGAATATCAATTACTGATTCATTTTAGTATTGGAACAGATTACATAAGCTTCAAATTATAAGTTATTATTCTGTTGTACGTTAATTATTTTGACAAATGTGCGAGTTTCAAGTACCCCCCTACACAGATTATAATGTTGCGGGATTTACAAACCGTAATTTTATGAAAATAGTTCACCCAGTCTCTCCAACTACTATAAAGCCTTTATATTATTATGCCCACGCAGTTACGCATTTACGTGTTTTATTCGTTTTGAAAGATAAAACAGATGAACTATAAAAAAAAATGTACCAATTAGTTTGGCGGCAGATTTTCAACTTGGGGGCCATTAGAAAAAGGCTTACCTCTATATTATTATATTATATTTTTTATTGTAGGTGGATTCAAGCTCACGTCCCTTGACGTGGAGTTTGTACACACTACAAACTGATCTATCATCGCTGCATAAGATCGCTTCAGGTATATGTATGTATTTTATATATAGGCTATTGTAGGCTCTGTGTCATTAATTATTAATCTCAAGGTAGGATCTAGCCAGGTAGGAATTAGAGAATGCTCTACCAACGATTTATGATTGCTTTGAAGACTTTTTTCTGCACTGCAAAACATAGTATATCTTTGGTCATTATACTTTACCTAATAAGGTAACTACTTATGTAACTGCTTGAAATAAATATTTTCTAGCTATAAACGTGGCTACCGTTTTGGCAAATATAATAGATCGCAGACGAAATCTTTCAAACGTTCTTGCTAATTCATTTGAACAGTATTATTCATCGTGAAGAAAGTTTCGCGTCATAAATTAAGCGCAGACTAAGTTTGCGGTCGTAAATCTAAGAGATCCGCCCCTCGCTTCGGCGCGCCTGTCTCTTGTGACAAACCCGCACCCACAATTTCAGATGTCTATTGTAACCATAATTTATTGGGTATGTGTAAATTTTTCAATGTAACAAATATAGATTTATATCGATATAAATAAATCAACAACAAATTTGCTATGTCAGTCCTGGCCATACCTTTTTTATTTAGGTACCACGGGGAAAAATACATTCAAATTAAACATAGACCACTAAATACCTATAGGTGTGTTCCGGTAGTTGCACTTGAAGGCCAGTTCAGTAAGTTTAGCTAATCCACCATCTTGGGCCATATCATTACCTAATATGAAGTGCAATTGTGGCCATAACGTTAAGTCTAAACTATAAAAAAAACATATGCTTGTATTATACATGGTTGGCTACAACAGGGGTACTTGGGACTCCTCTGGTGCGAATCATCAAAAATACCCAGTAAAACAACCTCATGATAACCACGCATTATTACCTTATTGCCAGAAACCGATTGCACTGATTTTAACGGGAATCCTGAAGACATACGTGGATTTTTTAAGATATCACATTCTGGGATCAGATGATATATATATCCAGTTATCTAGAGGTTTGTGTCAGATTGCGTCGCAACCACCATAAAAAGTAACAAATCCGTCACAAACTTCCATTTGGTTTGCCGTATTTCTGAATCAGTCAATATATGCGGAGCTGCAGAGAGGTCTACAGCATGACAGCATTGATCGTTGATAGACTGGAAATCTCTCAGTTTTCTGACTTTTTCAATTATTATAATGAGTTTGTCATCAGGTGCAGTGGAATCAGTTTACCGGTCGACCATAAAAATAAATAAATAGAATAAAAAATAGAAATTACGTTTTAAACTCGCATGAGTAGTATGTCGAAAAGTAAATGAAATTAAAAATATAAAGACAAATTTTATTTGGGTAATAAACATTTTGTTGCCAACAACTTTTCAGCGTAAATCTTATTTTGGAGCTTATAGTTGATATTATTAGACATTGAGCATTCGGCTTGTAAAATCAGACATCAAAGTGCCTATAACCTTTGTTCACCCGAGCACTGTTAATTTTTTTACATCTCGTGGTTTTTATACTTATTGAATAGGCTTTATGAGTTTCCTTATGTATGTTCGCGAGCAGGCGTTTTTATTATCTCTAGAGATTTTGCAATGATGTTTTTTAGTGGGCAAAGGACATATAATTATAATTTAAACATATGATGATAGGCGATTTGTAATATTCTGCAAGTTTGTTAATATTACTCGTGTTTTTTTAAATTGGATTGGACTTATGCTGTTAGCCTAAGGGGCTTTGACAGCTTGAATGAGATTTGAGGGCGAGCACAAGGCAGCCATGGAGTGGCTGATCCTAGGCTCGGGCTGTTGCCGAGGACGCGAAAAAATTCTGCGAATTAGACTATCCTCATTCTGTTATGTTATCATGAGTTATGCTGAGAAGCTAACCTACTCAGTGACAACTCTAGTTACGTGCTTGAAACTAACCCTACTACTACATATAAGATTTTACTGGTGATGTATTGTAGATTATTTTATATTCCAATGCATAATCGTCATTTAAAGACTTGTAATAGATTTTATTTTTATGTAATAGAGGGCAAACGAGCAAGCGTGTGACCTGATGGTAAGTGATCACCGCCGCCCATGGACACCCAAAACACCAAGGTAATTATTGAAGGTGCGTGTCTGACCTTTATTGGAGGAACTAGCCCTCAAGCGCAACTGCCAGAACACACCTATTGGTATTTGGCGGCAGATTTTCAACTTGAGGCGGCTAGCTAGGCGGACATTAGAAAAAGCCCTACCACCATGCTATGGTTTCCTCGCCAAAAGATCGAGCTCATTGTAGGTGGTTTGATTCGAACTCACGTCCCATGGTACGGCGTTCCTGCACATTCACACTGAGTTATCGTCGCTTTACAGATGTTACAAAAAAAACAGAATTCATTGTACATAGTATCTGAATATTTAAAATAAATCGCTACAGATGAACATAATATAATATCTCTTTGTAAAAGGTAACATTATTAGCAACTTGGATACAAACGAAAAACAAAATAACATCACAAATTGTCTATTAATTGGGTGAACCCACAATCTTGCTTCCCCCTTTGCCTTGTTACAGCGCAATTACTTATTGCTGCAATTTCAGCTGAATTCATAGCTCGTCTGTATCGAGTAATGTATGGTACAAATATGATATCTAAGCGTTTATAGAAAAACTTTTATAAAGCGGAAAAATATCAGCGCCTTTTACTCAATCCTCAACGAAGCGATGATGGCTCAGTTAATAGCGTGTACGGTCGCCACGTCAATGGACGTGACTTTAAATCCCTCTGATGAGTTTGAGCTTTCAGTGGAAGAAAACATTGTGATGAAACCATAGTATGGTGGTAAGGGGTTTTCTAATGCCCATCTGGTTAGCTATCACCCTCATGGTGATACTTATAATTCTGTTCCGGCAGTTGCACTTGGGAGCCAGTTCTTTCACTATGCTTAGTGTGCCCACGATTTGGGCCATATTGTCATTTTATATCAGGTTTATGACTGTAATGCTAAACCTATAACTATTTAAAAAACCCTTATTTGAACTCGCTTGTGTCCAGGATTTACTTCATAATTCTCTTGAAAATATTGAGTTGCGTTAGTTCCACTAAGGAATTATAACAAACAAAATAAGAATGAAATAAATATGTCATGCTTCTGATCGAAATCGTAAATAAAAATATTGTTTTTGCAGTTTATCCACATTTTCCTACTTCATAAATGTTCCAAGTTTTCCTGAAAACTTTTCTAGGGCAATTAGAAATAAAAGAAACAGGTTTATAGATATCCGTAACTTGGTATGGTTCCATAAAGATATCCTTCTTTCGAAATATAACTTATGATATTGTAATTCATATGGGAAAAGCAATTTGTTTTTTAATTTTTCCATTTTGAGGGCAGTTCTTTTAATTTAGCTTTCGTTAAAAATGTTCGCATTATTAAAAACAATTTAAAGGAATTATCCGAATCATCTAGCATTCTTAAGTGATATGGTCACCAATGAACAGCATTTTATTATGACCAGTGTTTGCTCAGTGGTCGAGATTTGACGTTAGATATTATCGAAGCTTTATGGATATTATCATAATGTTGGAAAAAAATTACTGCTGTCTAAATTGTTATATTGATACCTACAGGTGATTTATAGCTACTAAAAAATATACTAGACAAACAGGTAAGAAGAAGGTACTGCACTGATTTATTTATCTTTACCTATTTATAGAAAGAATAGCTATGCCTGGGACTTTATTTGCGTGGAACTAGAGATTATTTAATCATTTTTGCCCGTTTTTGTAACTTTTTTCAATAAAGCTTTGCTCCTTTTGGTGGTAGCGTGCTTTTAAATAGCCTAAAGCCTTCCTCAGCGATTGCTCTATCAAATAAAAAAGAGTTTTCGAAATCCGAATGGCAGTTTCTAATATTAGCGCGTTCAAACAAACAAACTTGTTGCTTTATAGAAATATAGACTCATGTACATAGTAATGGTAAGTTGGGTTGTGCGAATCCATATATTAAAGTTGCAGTTAGAAGTTGGGAACTTATTCTAACTCGGTGTTCACGTGTATCAATAATAACCCAACCATTTAGTTATTTATTGCTTTGTTCATAACATGTTGCGGATTCTGATTTGATTCTATTGTTATAAGTTTATTCGAGCTACCATTACGTCGCTTCGTCTAGTCTGAAATTGGATTTCCCCAAAGGAGAGAACTCGCTGTTGCAACATTAAGAACATTAGTTTCATTTAGTTTATTTCGGCTGACATTTATATATTGGATTAAATGTGATTTTATATTTTTTAGCTTAGCTAATAAATTTAATTTTCCACATCTATATATTTAAATTGTAACTGAAGCCAATCTGTATAGTGTCAAATACTATATGTAATGATGATTTTTCTTTTAAAGTTTATAGCTTCAACGTTATGACCACAATCTCAGCTGAGGTTAAACGATGATGTGCCCCAAGATGGTGGATACGCTAAGCCTGGTGGAGAGACTGGCTCTCAAGTGCAATTGGCGGAACACACCTATATGTATTTGGCGATATATTTTCAATTTGAGGGTGGTAACTAGCCACCTTGAGACGCCGTAAAGATTGTAAATCCGAACGGCCGTTCCCACCAGAGATTAGAAGAATTGCGAAAGCTGTCCCTGGTTTTTAGCAACCTTAAAATTTGCAGTGTTGTCGTTGTGCATTTTAGTGCGTACTGTTCGATGCCTGCTATCCGACGAGTCTTGCCCCTCTCGCCTTTTCGTAATGAGTTCCGTAATGTAAGTCCGTAAAAAAGGGTGGTAGTTAGTCAGGCGGGCATTGCAACAAGCCCTGCCACCATGTTATGGTTTCATCACAAGGTTTCTCTTCACCGAAAGCTCAAGCAATGATTGCTCTATCAAAACCAGAAAAAAATAATTGAAATGCGAATGGTAGTTCAAACGAAAAAACTTTTCCGCTTCATAATATTAATATAAATGACTTGGAATAACATACTTTGTTAATTGAATTTACATGAAAAGATGTAACTTAACAACTTGTGAAGGATCTTTCGGTTGTTAATAAAAATCTTAATCGCTAAATCGAAGCGATGATAGCTTAGTGGTAGTGGGTACGACTTCTCGTCAAGAGACATGAGTTCGAATCCAACCACCTACAATGAGCTTGAGCTTTTGGAGAAGGAAATCATCCTGAGGAAACCATAGCATGGTGATAAGGCTTTTACTGAAGCCCGCCTGGCTAGCAACCACCATCAAGTTGAAAATTTGCCGCCAAATACCAATAAGTATGTTCCGGCAGCTGCACTTCAGAGTCAGTTCCTCCACAGGTTTAGCGTATCTGCCAACTTGGGCCGTATCGTCACTTGAGATCAGGTGAGATTATGGCCATAACGCTAAATCTTAATTTTAATAAAAAACAAACATTATAATATTGTAACATTTTGTTACACAACATACGTGTTGGTATATTTGTCGTAACAAATGAAAATTGACATATATATTTTTTTTAATACACTGCCAATTAAATTTATACATACAATGCATAGAGTTCATTAGTCAGCCTTTACCTCTGCCTTTTTAAAGTGAAATTTATTTAAAAAAAAAAAAACAATCTTTCTTACTACAGTATTTTATAAAGGTTATAAAGTAAAAATGATAGCTGGCACCTGAAACCTGTTTTCATATGATCCATAAAAGCTTTGTGAATGTGTTATGAAAATAATATTAAAATTGCGAATTTTATACTTATAATAAAGCTCTGCATTTATTATTGAAGTTAAAGCGTACCTAGACACCTCTGTGAAAAACTGTAGTTAGTTACTGTATGCTGTATTAGAATTTTAAATTTTACATTAGCATGTAAATACTCTCAATTTTAATGGAATATGGGGCAAATGAGCAAGCTAAGAGTAATAGAGGTAAGTGATCACCACTCATGGACATCGACAGCACCAGAGGAATCGCAGTTGTGTTGCAGACTTTTAAGGTATGAGTGAGCTCTTTTCTTGAAAGTCCTCAAGTCGTATCGGTCCGGAAACACCGTGAAGGCAAGTTGGTTCCACAGAGTAGTGGTACGAGGAAAGGAATTTCGCGCGAAAAGCATCGTCCTGGATCGCCATTCATTCAGATGGTGAGGATAGAATTTCACGATTGGCACGATGTTCGATGGTAGAAGCCTGCTGCAGGTATTAACCCGTACAATTCTTCGGAACATTCCCCATAGTAAATAAAATGGATGAATCCTCTGAATTTCCTATGAATAATATGTAAATACATAATATCAAAATATAAAAAAAAAAACCGATATATTCAGTTTAACACCTTTAATTCCATTTGTTTGATGAAGTAGTTTTATATATGTTATTTAATTTTAGTTTCAATTTATTTTATTATCGTTTTTTTCGTGAATTTTAATTTCATATAATTTAGTTTGTTTTGTTCGATATTAATTTTTCAGTTTAAAATTATACTGTGTCACAATAAATATGTGTCATAATCACCTATAATTAAGATTACATTTGTGCTTAAAGTTTTATACGTATTTTTAATTTTAAGAAAAGTCATTATGTAAACGATGTAGGTGTTTTATATATTAAAAAAAATATATGCATGGTTGGCCTAGCCGTTAGACCGGTTACCTTGCTGCAACCAGTGCGCTAAGATGCTGTGGGTTTGAGTCCCACGCCGGACAATTATTTGTATGGACTACATACAATTGTTCCAATTTTGGTTATTACTTTGTGTACGTTAATTGTATTTAAAATAATTAAAGCGATGTCAGCTCAGTCGTATCGTGTAGGTACGCCGCGTCTAAGTACGAATCCCTGTGATGAGTTTGTAGTTTCGGTGAAGGAAAACATCGTGATGGAACCATAGCATGACGGTAGGGATTTTTCTAATGCACACCTAGCTAGATAACACCCTTAAGTTGAAATGTACCGCCTAATATCAATAGGTGTGTTCCGGCAGTTGCACTTGAGAGCGAGTTCCCACCACAGGTTTAATGTGTTCACAGCATGGGCCACAACGTTAGTAAGCATCAGGTGAGATTGTATTGGTAAACCTGTAAACTATCAAAAAAATTAACCGTGTTTGTAGTTAAGGGAGCTACGACTCTGCCATCAAAAACGTCTTTTAAAAATTACTTATAAAGATCATCTATTCTTCTAAATAATAAAAAAAGTTTTAGACTGGAATTTAGTCCAGGAATGTTGAGTCTTTTGTTCTTACTATCACTAAGAATTTACCCAGATTGATATTAAAAAAGTATTCAGAAAATTTCGATATTATACAATGTAGATAAAACACGATAAAATCCAAAATATGTTATCGACATCTATCGAAGTATTTATCATAAATGTTCGACCTTTAATTTTTATATACAATTCCATAACATTTTTCATGCAAATAGTATGGTTAATTTAGCTATTACAAAACAGTGCCTAAAGAGTATTACTGAAAATTCATATCTAAGGCGTTCGGGGTGTCCAATATAATGAATTTATTAAGATCACCAAGGATATCAAGTTTGCAAGTGCCTCTTTTCCCGAGTAAAACCGTAAAATAAGGTGTTATGCTTTATATGAATTATACACTGAAATACTACGTATTTATCTACTAGAAGAACTACTTAAATCCATTCAGTCAAAAAGGACAAGGAAGGAATGATTTGTTTAGTCTTCTAATTTATTGTTTTTGTTGTTTTTAGATTGGCATCTGTTATTTAGATTAAATACGGTGGTGTTTTTATCTTTGACTTTTGTAGATAATATTATGTCGACAGTCGTGATTTCAAATCCCTACAAAGCTTTCGGTGATAGAAATTACCGTTATAAAACAATAGAATATGGTACCACACTTTCTAATGCGCACCTGGTTGGCTATGGTTAGCTATCATACTCGAGTTGATAATCCAAGTAGCCATAGGTATGCGCCGTCGCCTGTATTTCAGATCCATTGTTTTCACTAAGCTTAGCGTCTTCGGTCATCTCTTAAGTAATATTAGTTGAGATTGTGACCAACTGCTAAATCTATAACGAATAATATAATTGAAATATAGGTATTTTTGTATAATCGCGTAGCAGTGAAATACTTTTTTACTGTACATTCTGTAGGTGATAAATAGCTGCTATGTAATGTGGAATGTGATGACTATTGTTATAACATGAGAATATTTCTTTCGTTAAACCATGAACGGCCTTTACAAATGTTTTAGTTTAATAGCAGACGGAGGAATAATTGTTTATAATTCACAGGTATTTGGCGATCTCTAATTAATTCATTATTCACAATTATTTTCTTTCTATATCAGTGAAGTATAAAAATTTTCTACATTCAGGCCTGATCAACCAAATCAGTATGATCAATATATACTATGTTCAATGAACAAGAACAGAGGTAATGTTGTACTGCTTTTCTCTTGTACATTAAACAAATCACGATGTCGACTCTAGAAATTTTACGTGTTAACTCAATGGTATTTTATAATCTTCCACCGTGTTGTAATACAACGAATGTATAACATATTTTTTTTTTGTGTAAGCCACGGCTAACTTCCAATAAGATTATAAATTGCATCGTAACTAAATTCATATTTGATATATAAATTCTATGATGGTTAATGTCCTTCTTTTTTACGTATAGATAATAACATTATTCAATAACTACATCACAGAAAATGAAATTTTTAGTACTGACTTTTTCTCTGATAAAAATACTATTTTTTAAAACTTTTATCGTAGAATGACAAAGTGGCGCACTTTACTATCAAGTATAGACATATCCTTTTCAAGACTTGAATAGGATAACCAGAAAACGACGAAGAATAGCGAGATATAAGCAATACATCAAGGGTTCTCACTGTCATGGCCAAAGGAGATCAAAGCCTAGATTCCTATTGGCTTCACAGACGATTCTGCCATGAACATACGCTGTAACGAAAACATAAAAAGCTAAATCGAATCGTAAAATTAGACTACATAGTACAGCTTGCGAAGTAACAACTTTACGGCTTAAAATTTAAGCGTTCAAACGGAGAGTTTAATTTAAACTTAAACCGGTACAGACAAGACACACGGCCATGTAAATTCGCAAGCAAAATATGAAACGCCCAGCTAACCGAGATGTGAAGTGAAGACATGCGCGCGTGGAGAGCGGTAATGTGCTTTGTCGGTAACAGCTTGTCGCTTGATTAAGCCATAAATATGCAGCCTGCCCGCTACATATGTATGCCCGGTACAAACCCTCGCTCCGGCATAGTTTTCCACGGTACGGCCTGTTTGAATTTTATTAATTTTCGGCTAAAGTAAAGCGCCTCGGTGGAGGCAATATTGTCGATAAAGATAGCGCTATTTTTTATACTTATCATCTCCTATAGTGCTTCTGGGATAAGATTAACTAGGACTAGACATTTTGTAATATTTACTATCAATATTATTCAGTCTTATTTTAAAGTGAAATTATAAATCCCTTAGATATACCGCTTTAATAGTATAAATAAAAGAAGTAATGTTAGCTTATTGGTAGCGTGTATGGACGCTGCGTCAATGGACGTGAGTTCAAATCCCTGCAATGAGCTTTCGGCGAAGCAAACTAAGCATGGTGGAAGAGCTTTTTAAAAGGCCCGACTAAGCTCCACCTTATAGTGAAAATCTGTCGCTAAGTACCTATAGGTGTGTTCCGGACATTCCCTCCACTAGGCTGTCCACCATCTTCGGCTACATCGGTTGAGCTTGTGGCCATAACGCTAAACTTATTAACAACTAACTTTTACCAGCGACTCCACTCGCTTTCATTCGCATAACACAATCAAAAAGTTTCATACAAAGTTTATTCTTCTTTGTATTTCCTATAAATTTATCCTGAGAAAAAGTAGCCTAAATTCATCGTAATTCATTCATCGGTCTAGGCGTAACAAACAAACTCACTTCAGCATTTATAATATTAGTAAAGATTTGAAAAATAGATAAGTGGCTGAGTATATAGTCTAAATTTTTCATGCACAAATAAGATCATAAATATTCTGTTTTGATCTTTTTCTGCCTAACCTTATCTTTCAGAGTTTACACATCTATCTCGTTCAAACTTTGCTCATCCACTTGAAATTTTTGTTTACTCGTTCAATATTTTTGCTTTCCACTTTTTTACACTTGACAAATGGCGCTACGAACGTGGCTTATTTTTATTATACGAACTGCGAAAAAGATCTAGAAAATAAATTATGTTATATTAAACTTCTGTATAAAGTGTAAAAGGTATGTAGTGGTTTTCATTTTATATTGTTCAGAAATTCGTACTTAGTAAAATTTCACAAATATTGGTAGAACAATTTCGTGTATATTATAGGGTAAATTTAACGTTACCACCAGACTGGTTTCATATAATATTCCAGACAGAGGCGTTATTAAAGCCCGCGGATCGCATTTTAATTTGATATTTTATTTCAAAACAACAAACAATGTCGGGTTAAAAATTGAATTATTTATGTGGACAGCGTATACGAGACTTTTATAATGAATATGATATAAGTTTGTATGTTTTTTTTTCAAACGCGAGTGTTGTCATTCATTTTTGACATTAAATATGTAGACTCTTACAGTGGAATTTTAAGTAGACCCGTTCTCGCTAGAATTTTGTTAATATATTTACGTTAAAATCTTTTTTATTTTTATTTATTATTTTCAATGATTACAAATGGGTTGTTTAATAAAGTATTTGGATTTGGTTTACTAACCGGCTCGTTTTCTTCCTCGTTTATTCTAGGAGCATCGGCTTGTCTTTGCTCTCGCTTCTTCCTTCCGCATAACAATAGCCGGGAACAGCACTATAATATATCTCACTGTTCGTCGGCCACCGTAGCACGAACTACACCCGCCAGTGAGAGGTCGCTGCCTATGGTGGTGGTAGAAACCCCGCGCTCTTCGTGCCACCCACGACACTTTTGCCAGGCATACTGTGCAGTATCGAGATTGTTCACGCAATGATGACAGTTCGGTGACGACTCCTTTTTGGATATTTGTTGTAGACACTGACACTGGCAACAGATCAAAATGCTGTCCTACACTACAATATAACATAGACCATACCACACTATGTATGGGACAAAACTGCTGCATTGTGACTTATGGTCTGCATTATGAATGAACGCAATATGAAATTGAATGTAATATAATATGAAAAGAACGATATTAGGTTAATAGAATTTTTACAGTACATAATATGAATGAAATATCGGAGACGTTTTGTAGATAAATCGTCGATAGTAAAAAGACGTCTACCAAATCTGCCAAAGCAGCCATAGTCTATCAGCACCTGTACCAGCTGATACGCTGTCTCGTTGTTGTCGCTATAGTGGCTGGCTTAGACGTATCACGTTATAGGAACAGCTATCGAAACAAAGATAAGCGATTGGGAACTGTCCATCATGCATATGAACCCAGAACAGTAAACACCTTCTCTAAAGATTTAGAGGCCGCCGTGACAGTAACGACAGCCGATGAATTTCTAAAATCTCGGAAGTTAACATAAAAAAAAGAAAAAAACATCAGTGGTTTGTCTTCGTCAGAAAAAAAGTACATTCAAAATTGCTACAAGAAAAAAATGTCGAAAACAAAGTAAACTGGCTCTCCCCTAATACCGGTCCTATATCGTTAAACATAATATTGATTTTGTTAGTTATCACCGCATTAAAATCTCTATCCTTACTAGTATTATAAATGCGAAACTGAGTTTGTTTGTTTGTTCCGCTCTCACACCAAATCCGTAGAATCGATTATGATGAAACTTTTTATTGCGTCATCAGATTTGTTTGACAAAATAATATTAACGCGAGCGATACCGCAGGTAAAAACTAGTTGTTTAATATTTATTCAATTGTTTTAGAGTACGTACAAGGGGATAGTCGGAGACTGACAACAGATTTTTTTTTGTTCTATAAGTATCTATATATACGTAAGTTTCAAAAACTATTCAATGTACAGATTTAGTTGAATTATTTGGTTCAGTTGAACTTGGTTGTATAGAATTACTAATAAATGGAGGCTAATTACATAAAAACTTCTCTACCTAAAACAAGTTTAAAATGTGTCTTGTAATTAAAATATTTTCCGAATTATTGCTTTAGGAATAGTGTAGTGCAGTCGTGTGTGAGTTTACGTCGTGTCAACAATCTGCTAACGCTGTATCTATGTAGCATTCGCTCCCTGGCAAACAGTACGGATTCTTGGCATATGGCAATTTACTAAGTGATACGTTTGCCTTGCAACCACTAGTACAATAGCTTATTTGGCGATATGGTTGTTCAATAAATAGTTATAAACACTAACGGTCCCCGCGTCTTCATCCCATGTACTTAAAAATCTGTTTCAAATAGTTTTATGACCCATTTTTAATCTTTGTTAACATGGTATTTTATATGTTAAATTGTTGTTATTGTAGTCATTTTATATTCATGTGCTCAAGAAAGATTGTTCATGATTTATTATCAGTATATCTTCAAAATACATTCACAAGTTTATGACGAGGCAGTCATGTTTTATACAACAAGTTTACGAGTACAAAAATAAAATGATTTATTTCTAAACGTATCTAAATAAAAGTTAGCAGGCCATGTTCCTAAACTTACTGAAGGTTTTATAAAAGAGACCAGCCAAAAAAGTGTGGAAGCAGAACGGAATGTACTTTTTGGAATGTGAATTTTTGTAAGATCATTACTCCCATTGTTAAGTGGAAAGAGTGTCTTGTGTTTTTTCAGTATACTAACAAAGCGGTGGCTCCTTTGTTAGAAGTTTCTAGAAAGTTTTGTGACATTTCAGAATTCATAGTGTATTTTGATGTTTCTAATCCACATTTTTTGTCAGCACAACTCACCTATATATTAGAGCTGAGATAAAGCCAAATTTGTACTTGGTAAATTTTGATAATCGCTAATCAAGATTGATTATCGATATAAAGACTAATCACTTATCTCTTGGGAAAAACTTCTATAAGACTAACACAAAACAGTCAAGAATAACGTGAAACGGAGGAGGCCTATGCCCTGGAGTGGGTTGAAAAGAGCTCCCTATGATTTTGATAAAGAATAACATTATTCTATTTTCAAGTTTTTTATGACTTCCACTTGTACGCACATCACTCTGAAACTACTGCACCATTTTTAATGAACATTTGATACGGTTATAACTAATATTACGGATCAAGATATGCATTGGATACCTTTTGCACCATAAAAACAAAGGATACCTGTGATGGAAAGGATAAAATTCTAAACTTTAATACTCCTTGACAGAACCATTTTTAAGTGAAAAGAGGCCCTTTCACCTCTCTTAATCAGTATATTGTTATCTCTATTTATTAGTCATATACGAATAATTTCGCTTTATATTCGGTTCACATTTGGCAACATTCAGTTACTATTTCTTTGTTGGTTGACGATTTTACGGTAAAGTCAAACACATACGACTAGATAATAATATACTTCTTTTGTGTAAATGTTATGGAAAAATAGAAATGTAAATGACTTACAATAAATTTGTTACAAATATATCTGCCACGCGGCTCGTCCAACTAATTTGTTAGGTTTTACCTAATTAATTATAACAAGTCAACATCTCGTATGTGTCCGTGGCGGACGACGCTGTGCTGAGCTATATCGGCGATGTATCCATCATCTGGGACCTTGGATCATCAATAAGTAAGTGAAGAATAATTTCCCTCGGTATTCGTGAGAGGGGAACTAGTGGGGTAAGCTCAGCCCTAGCTGTGGTTTACTGCCCATCCCGATTCGCCATTTGGGTCGGCATGGTTGTGGGAATTAAATGTTTACTGCAGTGAAAACTTTTCAAGCACGTTGAGCACTTTTTGGGAGAACAAAAAGCGTGAAACTCGCGTCATCGTCACCGCACGCTTCCCATGACCTATATGTATGCTATTAATATATGTACATAGATATACCTCCGTGCGTTATTAGTATATTTATATATAAATAGAGTATATCTCTCTGTTACTTCGTTTTCATTTCTATCGGCAGTCCCCAAAGACTGTCCTGCATCGTTTTTTTTATTCCACTGTCGTCGCTACGATACTATACGATTTGTGTAAAATCCCATGATAATAGACATACAAATGCGGATGATATTTCGGGTAAACGTACTGTTCTTGTGGAAATTTTCCTTTTATTCCATCGCAATCTAGTCATTTGACGTGGGTTAATAAGCATATACTTGGTATATGAATGAAAATCAAATGACCGTCTCTGAGATTGCCTCGAGACCTTTTGCTGAATATACTAACTGGAATAGAAACTGGATGTTATATAAAACATGGAAATTAAATATGTGTTAATAGATCTGTAAGATTCATTGTTATCTTTTGAAGTGGAAACTGTTTAGGTAAGATGATCACTTTTTTTTGTATGTGAATGAGTCTGAGCTCGTAACGCTCGATTATGTTACGCTCGTTCGGCGAAAGTCGGCTCGAATGTACTTAGAAAGCATGAGAGATATAGTCAACTTGTCACTGCTTTACTAGCTCGGCGAGCGTTACATGACAGCACATGACGCATTAGCCGCATTCAGTATCGACTTAAATACGGTATGTGCCATGCTAGTATGTTTTTTAAAACGTTATAGTTATAACGCATAGCTTTTCTTGTCACAGGTGATACACTCCAGGACTTATGTGCGCTTTATTTAAATAACGTAAAAAGGAAAATGCTAATTATTAATTCGCTAATTGTATTTTTTTTGTAATTTATATTATGTCTTTTAAGTAGCTCTGATACTACTTGATGCTGTTAACTCGTATCGAGTACATACAAATTACACTTTAAAACGTAAAAATCCATAGCGATGGTTACTCAAACAGTGCAAGCAAAATATAATAAAACTAGCTGTGCCCGCGACTTGTTTCGTGTGAAACTATTTATTTAATTTTTTATTTTTCCCGTTTTTTGTAATTTTATCAATACAGCTGTGCTTCTCTTAGAGCTACCGTGATGTTCAATAGTCCTTCAATGTTTGTTCTATCAACCACAAAAGGATCTTTTATGTTATATATTTTTTCGTTGCTTTTGAATTATACTATATACTACCATTATGTGCAGTGATATCATTTTATCATGTTTCAGTATTAAAACAAATATTGAAAATCTTACACAAAAGTTATCCGAAGAGTTCTTATGAATAAACAATTTTAATACATAACGTGTCTGGAAATGTTAGCGTATTTGTGCTTGAAATCTTAGAAAGGTATACAATTTGCAAAACCTCTAGCGAATTTATTAGTAGTAGTGTAAAGTAAAGCAAAAAGATAACGAATTCCCACATTCAATCTATTAAAATAATATGTGATATCTTGGATAAAATGTGATATCTAGGACTAAAATAGTTGTAATAAGCCCTTTTTATGGTATAGGAGGCAAACGAGCAATCGAATCTCCTGATAGTAAGTGATCACCGCCACCCATCGACACCTACAACACTAGAGGAATCGTAGGTGCGTTACCGGCCTTTCAGGTATGCGTAAGCTCTTACCTATGGGTAAAGCCTGGGATATATTCGAGGGATTCATGCGAAACCGGGTGATTTTGCGAAACTTCGATATGTTAATATCTGGCAATGCCGCATCACTTTAATTACACTTTTTAAACTTTCGTGTATTGTATGCATTATAATATAGAAATTAAAAACTACTACTAAAAACTATGGCCAAACGTTTCGGCCTAGTTACATAGGCTGTGGTCACGAGCCGACTGAAGTGTTGCGGTGTTCTCGTTAGGGAGGACAGTTTCTAGTAACGTCGACCAATTACTAAAAAGTGAGTCGCGTTTTAGACCCGTATTTAATTTCTATGTTATAAGTCGCATCCCTTCATCCCACGGTGTTGGCGACACGTATCGCGCGATGGTGTCAGACATAACGAGCGTAGTCCGGCAACGTCAAATCACTTCACCAGACGTCGCTGGCGACACGTGTCGGAAGACATTTGTCCCATAGTGTGTACCCTGGTTCTATAACACTAAAGTGGCAAACGAGCGTAAAGTTCCTCTGATTACAGGCGATCATCATCACCATGGCATTACTAGCGCTTGCCTAAAGAGAACTAGGAACTCTATTCAGCACTGGAACTCAAAATTGATCAGAATTGATTGAAAAATGCGATCTTCTGGATGGTGGAATGGTTTTTCCAGTTGAGTTATCTTATGTAGAGATGAATTTCCAAAGGTATGTGTATCTCTGTACTAGCGATGTTAAGGAGGTGAGTATACCGAAACCGGAGTCGGAACCGGAGTTTTATACTCTGCTTTATTGGAGTCGGAGGTGAAACGGAGGTAGAGAAGAAGGCAGATGTGTTAAATAAATGAATTATATACTACTAAATAATATTATTCGATACTAGGAATTATAACAAGCGACGAAATGTGGTGTCTTCTATAAAACTTAAGGGAAGGCCCTGTAGAGTAATTGCTTAAATTTTGTATGTAATTATTCTAGCCGCAGTTATTTGTTGCGTTGCGATCTTCGTTATAACCTTCGATTCAAAAGTACCGAAGCCGAAGTCGGAGTCGGAGGTGTGAATTAAATCGGAAGTTCCGACCTTTCGGAATCGTAGTCGAAGCTCCGGAACATCCCTACTCTGTCCCCTACTTCTTTTAACTGAACGTCACTACAACAGTATCGTTTCGTCTCTTAAAACAGAGCTGGGACCTCTATTTCAGTACAACTAACGTTGATAATAAGAGCCTCAAGTTGCTCACTAAAACTTAGGGACTTATATATTTAACCAGCTTTTACCCGCGGCTTCGCTCACGTTAATATTTTGTAAAATCGGATAACGCAATAAAAAGTTTCATAAAAAGTTTATTTGTCTTTTTACCCCACTTCCAATAAGTTTTTCGCGAGAAAAACTAACCTATCACCGTCTCCAACGTCTCATCCATCTCTATATCAAAATTCATAATAATCGATTCAGCGGTTTAGGCGTGAAAGCGTAACAAACAAACAAACTCATTTTCGCATTTATAAATTAGTAAGGATTAATATGAACAATTTATATCGATTGAGTTCTGCCAATAATATAAGTGCGAACAATAAAATACACAAGACAATACATTGCAGGTTTCCGAAAACTTAGTACATTCACATTTCACCAGATGTCCGGCTTCCGAGTTCACAACGGGCGATGCGTCTGACAAGCGGGGGAAGTTAAACTCGCTCGGAATCACCCAGGAAATGCAGTTAATTAAAATCTAGTTAGCGCTAAAACAAAACTAATTTGCTAAATTGTAACTGAGTACGTAAGTTAATACTTGCCGATCATTTTGTTACTCCGTCTCTACCAAGTTCTATATAATTATATTGTTGCGAAATGAATTTTTTTTTTTCATGTTTGCTATGACGTACTATACCGATTGCAATGATCGATTAAAAGTAGAGTGTAAAAAGTGAAAAAAGCTAATGGGATGGCTTTTTGTATTAAAAAACACATAGTTTATAGTCTTTTTGTCTTTATTAGATCTGCCATCAGTTTTACAGTGTTTCTTATATTTAAATATACTTACACTTGATTTACTAACTATACAAACTAATTATAGGCTAACACAGCATCCAATAACTATAGGTTTCAAACTAAATTGTCTCTACTATATATACTAAATTAAAATAAACTATATATAAAATAAATAATTTGAAACCAAGATAACTCAGTTGGTAGTGTATACGGATGCCGCGTTAAGGCACGTGAGTACGAATCCACCTGCAATGAGCTTGAGCTTTCGGCGAAGGAAAACTATAGTATGATAGTAGGACTTGTTGTAATGCCCGCCTGGCTAGCCACCGCCCTCATGTTGTAAATATCTATGGGTGTGTTGCGGCAGTAGCACATGAGAGCCAGCCCCACTTCTAAGGTTAGCGTGTCTACTATCTTGGGCCACAACCTTACTTAAGATTAGGTGAGATTGTAGCCATAACGATAAACCTACAATGTATAATAAAACTAACTGGCGTCGCGCATGTTGTTCAGTTTTTTACCTGAAAATTAAGTTGAGCACTATTTCGTCTATTGAAATCATAGAAAACATAAATTTACTATGAAAACATTAAATACGAGAGATAGAATTATATATCTTAGACTTTATATAAAAGGCATGAATACTATTAAAGGATTTCCAATTACTGATAATTGAGGCTCTCAATTTAATATAAGAATTTAAATGCGACAACTCACTTATGGGTCCTTTTGAGTTATAGGACGATGCCTTGAGGTTTCCACAATGGACCTTGTGATTCAATCTAATCATATTAAAACGCAGCAATATTGTATAAGATGTTTAAAGGAATATATAGTTGTACTATTGAAAGAGAGATTTCATTTTGAAAAGAAAATCTAATCATAATTTCAGTTGAAATAAATTGTGTTTATACTAACTACAGAAGTAGTGTTATATATTTTTTACATATCATTAAGAGCTGTGTTGAGCAATATTATTCATCTTATATTTTTTTCTGTGTTGTGCCTTTGTTAGGTTATTCTACGTTGCACTGAATAGTTGGTCATTAAGTTTAAAACGTGTATGATGTACGTGTGTGTGTATGATGTTCAGCAAAGACGTCATAGTTTTAACATGCTCTGATTACGGAATTTATTGTTGACATTTGTCAGCGATTTATTGTTTATAGGATCATCCTAAGGTTTTTTTATTTTTTCTTTACACAACAATAAGTACGAAAAGACAGCTTATAAGTATTTTTAAGGCTTATATGACAAACATGTGCAAACTGCAAGCAGTCCTCACCCTGCACACCTGCACGCTACGCCACTCGCACCGCTAACATCAACTTCGTGCACTTCCATGCGCAATGCAAGTGGCATTCGAGTAATCCAATAATAAATCCAAGAGTAAATCCAAGTAATCCAATCCAGAGTAATAAATCCAAGTATGGACTTTTTAAGCGCATTTATTTTCCTCAATAATTTTTGACATTTTATGGTGTTATTATTATATATCATACTCATATTGGTATAAAATAACGAAGAGTAAGCCATCGAAGGGGCTGAGTGGGTTATGTGGCATTCGACCGGCACTAAGTTAGAGCTAGAGCGACGCGGGCTCAACTAATGGTAAGCCTGGCCTTGTTTCGGCAGCCTTGCGAGCTGCCGTCTTAAACGGTCGGACTGATGCAAAGTTATCGAAGCCTAACGGTATAGCATAATTTCAAAACCATGGCAAACGTTGATACATTCGAAGTTCTTCAGAGGTCGTTGCTATTGCTAGATATACTTTTACTCATCTTGAAATATAACAAACTAGTAGGGAGTCACTGTGAACTGTTTATCACTATGTGTACGTATGCGAAATAAGTATATTTGTCAAAACTGGCGTCCATATATTCATGAAGTTCTAAAATCACCTTAAGAAATCGCTTTTAAAATATGCACGAGAAGTGATGCGTTATTCCAAGTGCTCCGTTTAATTTTAATCTATTATACGCTTCTGTTGTCAAAGTATTAGAGAACTCGTTATCAGGATGTAGTAGGTGGGTAGTTAGGTAAATTCCGAGAAGTCACGGCGGCCTCTCCTCCACGAAGCTCGCCGGTAGGTACTTAGCAGATAAGAAAGTTTTTCCTGCTAAACCTTGCAATTTATAACTGGCAAATATATTAAGATCGTTGTAGATCGAAGAAAACAATCTGTGGAAAATACACAGTTTTCTAGAAATTATTTACGTAATATTAGTTGTTTCGTGTATTATCTTGAACATAGTACAAAATACATTTTTATTACCTAGTATGTATAAATAGATTTTCTTTGTCTCATCTATCTCATTTATCTCAACGAATGTTTTGGTTCTTAAAATTACTAAATGGTTTTCCGGATTAGTCTAAATAAATTAATTTGAATTCAATTAAGTCCTGATGGTAAATTGTAAATACACAAGTAAAAGTTCATTTAAATACAGTAAATAGCTTTGGTGAGACAAGGAAAGTATCTTTTTTTTACACATCCAATCCTCAACTTGTATGTTTGGCAGAAGTAGTGTTTTCCTATAATTATTTGTAATATAATATGAACAAAATATTTTTCCTATTTCTATTTCTGTAGTAAACTAATATTAAATCAATAATACATATTTCCGGCTTTTAAAAATGCATTTTTTTTTATTTTAGACCATATTACACACCTTTGATTCCACATAATAGTAACTCTAGCCTTTAAGTGGTTTTGTAAGGGACTGCCTTGGCCCTGAATATGGTTCGGCCCTTTTTGTTAATCACTGTTGATTCGTATAGGATAAGTGTTATCTATTCATTCCGCTCTGAGACATAACCAGCACAATCCGTAGTTAGGATCACATTAGCGTGTATAACTCATGTTGTACATGAATAGGCCATTTATTTGGACTTAACAGAATTAGTCTGGTTCGCGGTATCTAATTACGTCCCGTCACCAGCCAAAATTAAGGTCACTTCATTGCTCCCACATGATCATTGCCTTCCAGGCTGAGTATCTTCCGCATTTATACCACAAGTTCGGTGAAGATATGAGAGTCCATAGGACTCTCAGTATCCCGACAGAGATTAAAAGAATTGCCAAAGCTGACCGTACTCTGTGGCAACACGGGACAACACGTTTGAAGTGTCGCCGTGGTGCGTTTCAGTGTTGGGTGATTAGAAAGGAAGAAAGAATGAAATCATTTAGATTAGCTATTAGCTCCCGATGAGCCACCACATTGCGTGTTGCGAAGTCCGTAAAAACTGGGATTTTAAACACGACGGTAACAGAAAAAAGGGCTATCAGCATATGGCAATTCAAAAAAAAAGACTGTTGGTAGTTTGTTGATATGTCACTATCAAAAATAGTAACACCGTACACTTATCCAAATAAATCTGCCGGGCATTGAACCTAGGAGTTAATATTTAGATTTCACTTATAACGTTATCTAGCTCCTATAGAGAGTACTGAACAGGGCAAATCGTAGTTAAACATCATACATTGTTCATGCATTTTTGTCGTATTTACATTGTTTGCTTATACTCTAGTAGCTGTTTTGAATATTTTGCAATGGAAATAACGGCTATACTAAAGTGTTGTTATAAAAAATGTTATTCTTTTGAGTGTCACAAAGATATTAAAAAGCAACGAGCTCCCTCCGCATGAAAAGCAAAAAAATTCACATCTGTAGCGTTGATGAAACAGTCCGTTACGAGCCCCGTTTCAAATTACAGAACTGCCAAACCAATTCTATGATTCGGAATTCTTGTTTTTTTAGTGCCGATAAAAGTGAAGAAAGTGAGCAGTTTCAATTAATTTTTTATTTGATGAAAAATATTCAAATGGCACTCTCGAATAAGCCGTTGTTTGGGAATTTATTCAATAAATTCGTGGAGCCGCTACGCCGCCGCCACCTCGGAATGGGAATTTTAATAACGTCTAATTAATCTTTTCACGCTGGCATCGTTTTATCGAGCGTTTAGATAATGAAAGGCAGTTTACGTGATTAGTGATGTAATATTAAAAATAATTGTATAAAATATTAGTAAAAATTGGCTTTAAAATGACATTTTAGAGGGCTTTAGAAATCGCTATGTTAGAAGTCTCTAAAGGGACAAACTCTATAATGTAACTATACGTTGGTGAATTTATGTAACTGATATAACTTAAAAAAGTAAGGAAAATATGGTGGTAGAGCGTAATAATTGTATCCAATTGGATCGCTACCAACACGCATTAATCACCCTAGCCGAGTTGTCTATTTTACAATGTTTTTATTAACTCGCTGTCTTTTAATGTAGTCCAGGTGGAATTTTGTAATTTATTTTAAACTAGCTTCCCAATGAGTTACATACCACAGTTTACATACAGAAATTTTGACCAAAATAATAATGAATAATAATTTATAATCGATTTATAACTAACTTCTCGTTCAGCTATATACTTGAATCCAACTGAAAAATGACCAGAATACTTCAAAATTTCATTCATATTACCCTAAAAAGCGGATAATAATAATATTAATAATAATAATAAAAATATGTACAATGTTTTTCTACTTTTTAGTCTATTATAAAGACATTGTACATTAAATTAATTTTTTTTTATTATCATTTACAATCTTTAGTGTGAAAAGAAACAAATAATGTATGGGTGACATTCTGAAAACTAAATCAACGACAAATCTAAAGACTAAATTCAGTGATCACGGCGTGTTGAAAATATGGCTTCTTTCAATGTTGTGTTTGAAATGTATGTGAATTTTAAAGTTTTTAACATGCTCTGGTAAATTTTTTGGTTATTGGTTAATTTTCAGATATCTTATAAATTATGTGTTACAGTTTTTTGGTTTACATTTGGGCATACATTTTTTAAGTAAAAAATTGTTTAGGCGTATTGTGCACTTTTTGGGTTACGAAAAATCATGGAACTCGCGCTATCGTTACTGAACGCTTTTCATTTATGTAGAGAATTTATGCAGATTGTTAATTACGAGCTTGTCATACATGAACATTTGGTCGATCATTTTGACGTGCGACTTAATAATCACGCGTAAGCAAGGTCGTAGGTTCCAAATCTAAACGTATGCCTACGACTACTTCTTTCATTATTTTGTGAAATATAGTTTTCACTTCTGTCGGCAGTCCTCATGACTGCATACAGC
This sequence comes from Actias luna, assembly GCA_039707435.1. NCBI lineage: Eukaryota > Metazoa > Arthropoda > Insecta > Lepidoptera > Saturniidae > Actias > Actias luna. The sequence goes on along the minus strand of JAZHAC010000002.1, from coordinate 4,474,673 downwards.
TTTTTTTATTTCTTTTTAGACTAACGCTTGTAGATAAAGATTGTTTTATATAGATTAAAGGCTTAATATTATGGACACAATCTTACCTGATTTTGAGAGACAATGTGGCCTAAGATGGTGAACAACTAAGCCTAGTGGAGGGACTGGCTTTCAAGTGCAACTTGAGGGTGGTTGCAAGCCAGACGGGCATTAAAAAAACCATACAATAATGTACCTTCACGTTACAGAACTAATAGATTTAAAAAAGACTAGGAAACTGAGTATCTTATATACAATCTATAATTCGTTTCTCCTTTCTGCGTTATATCATATTTCTCTCTTAAGTAACGAAATGTGCTTAAATGTACGCGTTCTTGAAAATGTGAAATGTGATTTTAAATTGTTGTTGAATTATTCTTTCGCCACCTAAAAAGTGTCTCTTCAAAAATTTCGCTGTCAACTCTTTACTCTCTTCTTACATAGACTTAACACACATACACAGGTTTAGCGTGTCTAGCAACTTGGGCCGTATTGTTACTTAAGATCAGGTGAGATTATGGCCGTAAATAATAACCTTAACTATAAAAAACTTGGGACTATAGTTCGTGTTAGTACTCAACAATGTTTAAACTAATATTTAGTAGGTTGTACTTTTAGGGATTGTATGTCATGCATACGTATTGTACGTTAATATGACAAACCATTGTATATAAGGAGACAATAGACTTATCAAAGTGCCAAATTTTCTACCCATTTCAAAGTATTTTGTGTTTACTGTAAGGGTTTTAGGTGATACACATCTGAATTTTAGAGAGGCCTCAGTTATTGGCAATTGTTTACATTAACGAAGGTCGGGCAGTAACTTGACGTGGAGCGACACTCTCATGCCGCGCCATGTCAATGGGAATGATACCTTGTATACTTGTGTTTATTTTTGAGTATTTATATATAAAACTAATATACATATATATATTAAATACTAGCTTTAAGCAAATTGGATGACGCAATAAAAAGTGTCATACAAAGTTTATCCATCACTTTACCCCACTTCCAATTAAATTTGGGCAAAAAAAAGTACCCTATCACCGTTTGCAGGTTCCCATCTACCTCTATATCAAAATTCATTATAATTGATTCAGCGGTTTAGGCGTGATAGCGTATCAAACAAATAAACTTACTGTCTTGCGTATTTATAGTATAGGATATTATAATAAGAATATAGATTTGTCAGTACGTAGTATACTACAATTGTGTCCAACTGGAACTTCCCCACTTACGAATGCAAGTTGGTTTCTGGCAGGTAAGGAGTAAATATAAGGCGACGATGTTTCCACCAGTTGAGTTTCGTAATAGCATAGCAACCGAGAAAAAAAACGTAAATGGATCTACCGACTGTTAGCGTTATCATTGGTCGCCGCTTTGTTTTTAGCCTTATCGTTGATCTTCTCTATACATTAAATGTCATATTGCATGGGTTTCAATATTCACACGTTACTTCAAAATAACTTCGTGGATTTAAATTAATATTTACATTTGGTTATATTTAACTTTATAAATTCAAATTGAAATGAAGAGGTTTTATATAAATTGTTTTAATAATCTATTTCAAGTGTTAGGCTTTTTCATTGGTCGCCTCTTTATTTTTGCTTTATCATTGATTGTCTCTTTACTTTAAATTTCATATTACAAGGGTTTCAATATTCACACGTTAGTTCAAAATAACTTTATAGATTCAAATTGATATTTACATGTTTCGTTAAAAATAACTTTATAAATTCAAATTGTAATGACGAGATTTTATAAAAATTGTTTTAATAATCATATTCACACTAGTTCGCTTTTAGCGCTTTTAGTTTCCGGTTGTGGCAATATAAATATGTCTTATAATACTGAGGCGGAGATAGTGGAGCTCCAGAACGAATCAGTGGACTGAAGTATTAGTGATATGAAGAACCGAATAGTACGTGCAGCCTATTAAACAAGACGGTTAAGATATAAGGATTTTTTTACACGACGTTAAAAAAGCGTCACACTAGTCATAGTGGGACGTTAAACCGTATCGAGTTCTGGGATCAGCTGGTCCAGGAATTAAGCGATCTGCCGCCGGCGATTAGAACTGTGAAAACTGTCTCTAGTTCATGGGGTTTGAGAGTCACTGCCGTGTATTTTCAGTGAGCATATGACGGTGATTGTTATCCAGTGAGTATTTGAACACGCTTATCTCAATGTCTCCCCGGGTATTGCGATCACTTCAATAATAATAATTAAAATAAGTAATCCAACAGTAGGCATTTGCCCCCGAATTGTTCGCGGCTATCAAGTACATGGTTGTAACCTGTCACAGTGACTCTCTTTTGGTTAATACTATTCGGGATCAGTTAGTAAGGCGGTTATCGTTCTAGGATTGTAGTGTGCTTCGCCACAGACTAGAATAATTACGAAAGCTGTTCCTGGCCTTTGGCAACACGGGAGTTTAAAGTGTGTATGGTGCGCTTTAATGGATAGTGTTGGGTGATTAGCACCCAATGAGTCACCAGATGCCTCTCACGCCTTTGACCTGAACCCGGGTAATACGATTGTACATTGCAATGTGGAAGTTCCTAAAAACTGTAATTTAAAAAAACTTATTAATAAAAAAAATAAGTGTACTTATTATACCGGTAAAGTCCCATCATTTAATCGTGCGACTACAAAATAAAATACACTAATGAGCATAACATCTGTCTACTTTGTTCAAATTTGGTAAACCTTGCAATGTTGCTTCAAGCTTTATTAAAATCAACACAACAAAAGTATACTTGGGTCTAAAACAGCGAACTATGGGTTATGTACTAATGATATAAAAGCCGAAGTTCTACAACTTCTCACAATACTCGTAAGTTCAGTATAATTTAATATCTTGTATTAAGCGATGATTAATTCGAAAACCGTAACCGATTACTCAGACCGAGTTTAATCAAACAGACATTAGGATAATTGGAACTTTGACTTTCAAAAGCGATGTAATGTATCTTAAAGCTGGATGTTACGCGCTAATTGGGTGTAATTTTGGGTGTCAATTCGTTACAGAAAATCAATTACAATTTCGTATGCGATTCAATTATGCGGTTACCCATATATATGCCTTCAAATACTGTGAAATTATTTTCAATTACTTTAACATAGATATACAGATATTTAATTAAAGTTATAATAATTTATTCATTAATAATGAATTTTACAAATATGTTCATTTCAAATTGAAAAACAAAACGGAAAACAAAATAAAGTAAATAAAAATACAATATAGGTTTTAATTTGTCGTAATGCTATCGAGTACAGGTCTGTACCACCCCATATATAAGTCCCTAGACACTAACATAATATCTTTTACCATTAATCCTATCCTTGCTAATTATTCTTTAACTATTACATAATAATAGATTATTTGTATTTTTACGGTCAACTTCTACGAATGTCGTTTTATGTTTATTAATTTACTTTTGTAATCAAATATTGTGTGTATGTTCATGCGTGGTGGATTTGCAATTTTGCCACTTACCGGCTGAATCAAATGGCCGTCTCTAATAAGTTTTTTTCAAAATGTTGATAATCACATTTCAGTACCTTCGAAAATATGCCGCGTTTGAATACTTGTCACCTAGCCTACCTGGGAATTGGTCAATAAGTGGAAGGTGTAATAAGTAAATATATGTAGCCGTATATTTTTAAATATAAAATGGCGGTAATAATACAGTCCTTTTCCATTTACTTCTAGCTATGTATATAAAAAGACATGGTCGACGAGCGAATTATTGAATGGTGTGATCCTACTGTGTTCTCGCCTTCCGAGAACATATAAAGCTAAGTGCTCGTATTGTTTTGTATTAATTGTATTATATCTCATTTGATGTCTATATTTCTGTTAATATAGCGAGGAGATGAAATTATAAAAAAAAACATAAATTATTATTATTATACAACGGTTAATAAGAAATCTCCACTATATGTAAACTTCCGACTTATTGAATAAATTAAATATATAAATATACATTTCTTTATGGTAAATAGGGTTATCGTTGTGGCCACAATCTCACGTGATGTTATGTGACGATGGGCCCTAAGGTGATGAAGGGACTGGCTCTCAAGTGCAGCTGTCGGAACACACCTAAGGTATTCGGCGACAGATTTTGAACTTGAGAGTGGTAGCTTACCAGGCGGGCAATAGCAATAACCCTACTATGCTATGTTTTCATCAAGATGTTTTCCTTCACCGTAAGCTCAAGCTCATTGGAGGTGGATTCGAACCTATGTCCTTGACGCAGCGTTCGTACACATGATTAAACGAGCTATCGGCACTTCAAAATTCGTGCATTTTTAAATACTAAAATAAAACATATTATTAACTATCACTTTGACACATGTATATAATACAAATTATAAAACAACATCCTCGACCACGTCTGTTGGTTTGTCTAAAAGCGATAAACTTAAAATTTACCAAATAAATTTTCATACGGTGTTCACTATTAGATGAAGTGATTCATAAGAACAGTTTAGGTGTCTATTTTATTAAGGTTTTGAGTAAATTAGCTGAAGTATGTTAATTGCTGGAGAAGTGGGAAACATCGATGCGAACTAAGAGCTTCAGTATAGTGCATCGCGTAAATTAACGCAGTTTTAAGAAAGCAATGTTTGACGGAATAATTTATCTTAACAATATCTATTCGTCTATATTTTATAACATGCTGTGTCGGTGACTTCGCGAGGACCTAAAATTTCATTTAATTTTTTTTCCCGTTTTGTAAGTTTTTTCAAAACAGCTTTGGCCCTATTACTGGAAGTGTGATGCTTAATAACCTAAACGTTACCTCAAGAATTGTTCTATCAAATACGATAAAAAAATGAAATCCAACTCTTAGTTCTTAAGATTCCGTTCGGGGCGAGAGATAGTATTTTGTACAATGAATGATGAAATATATATAATAGTGTTACATCTATTAATAAAAACTACGACATAAAACTCGGGACAATAATATTATACTGAACCATGTTAGGTTTTCACCAAAAAATTACAAGATTTTTCCTATCCGTTTAGTAGTAATAAGAAATGTCGTAGGAAAATATTGAATTACTTTCCTACGAATAACAAAAGAATGGCAGGTATTTTTAACGTGTTCATACACATAACCGAGGCCTTTCTTGTACTATTTACCTTTCTCTTTTTTATTATTTATAAATACAATTCTCTTATTTTTTAGTGGTAAAAAATTAAAAAAGGGTTTCAGTAGGCGAATAAAATTATAAATAACTTTACACATTTTTATTGTAATCAGTTTGGGCAAATGCTTAACAGAATAAGTGCAAAATTATTAGATTTTAATTTATACAAATGAATATTAATATAAATTATGAAAATTTCATTCAATATTCAACTTTGGCAGGGTAGCAGTTTATAGATGGTAGATATTAGCTAAAAAAGTGTTATTGAAATTTCATATCTACCTTTATTGAACAACATCGTGAAATAAATATAGTAATAGCATTTGAAAGAATTAGTTGAGAAAATCAATATTACCGCGAGCGGAGGCGCGACTAAAAGTTAGTATAGGTAATGTACTTCAAAATAAATGTAAGTAAATTTCATATTCACCAGTGGTTCACTTGTTTATTCAATAAAATCTAAATTAATAAAAGCGAGTTTTATAATACCGTACTGTGAGTGAGAAGGGCGCGTAATGGAGGGACAGCGAAAACTCTCTCTATTCAAGGCAAAGCCGAGCCCGACAAATAAATTGTTACGATTTTTCTTTGACGCCTCTAGAATGTTGCTTTGTATTTTACTACAAAATCAGTATTAACTCATAGGCGGAGAGCGTAATTTATAGTTATATTTTTATCATCATTATTATGTTAAAATTTTATAGCAAAACGGACAGTAGTTGATGGTGAGGTCAATAAAATCAAAAACAACGTCGACCTTCGAGATATTAGTAACCCATTAGGAGTCATTGCTGTTATAAGAACTTGCGTGCTTTAAGGTAGCTAATACAAAACATGGCTAACTAAAATAGAGTCATTGTATTATGGTTTTCATTATCTGCATAGTGGGCAGTCCTCATTTTTTTCAACGTGTTGTAAGAATCCGTTTACGGACTTCTTGATATAAATGTTTATACGCACTACTCAGACTCAGACTGTAGCGAAAGGGGCATTTGGTGACTAATCAGGTGTCAGGAATCGTCAAAATAAACACCAAAAACACCACGGCAACTCTTCAACCTACCCTGTTCTCAGAGACCAGAGCCAGCTTTTGCTATTCTTCCAGTCCCTTGCGAAGGTAGGAGGTACTGATTGTCAGTGCCCCTATGCTAATTTTTCAATAATAGCTAATGTAAAAAGAGACCAAACAATGTATAGTTGACTCTATGTATGTATCTATATGACTTTGATCTTGTATGTCGGTTGATCACGCCAGATATTGTAACGTGAGTGTACTTTGCCAGTTGACACGAACGTTGTGAATATAAACATTCACCCACGTTAATATTTATTTTGTCAAATTGGATGACGCTATAAAAAGTTTCGTACAAAGTTTTATTCCTCTCTTTATACCACTTCCAATAAGTTTTTAGCGAGAAAAAGTAGCCTATCACTGTCTTCAAGGCCCTATCTATGTCTATAACAAAATTCATCATAATCGATTCAGCGGTTTAGGTGTGAAAGGGTAACAACCGAACAACCATTTTCGCATTTATAATATAAGTAAGAATAGTGAAGATAGAATAAGGATTAGTATAGTAAACCGGCGCCGGTTCAATATTTGTGGGGATAGTTTAGTGAAGTAAAAAACTAATAATTCAGCTCGAAGATAAATTGGCACCGCTGAGCATCGATCAGCAAATTACAAGATTGGTTGTTCTCCCATTTCAATCTTTAGCTTATTACAAATCCTTGGTGTATTATTATGCACCATTGCTATACTTTTTTGGTTTTCTCTTTCGATTAGCAAGTATTGAACGAGAACTTGGCTAAGGGCACTGATTAAATGCAAAGCGTGTAAGCATGTTATTACAGTGGCGGTTTACTTATTTGGTTCATGAACCGTACAATACAGATATCAACACACCTTGTATATTGCGGTCGTGAGAATTAATGATAATAATAATTTGTACGTAATATTTTAATAATTTGGGTTAACGATTATTAATAAGTAAAATTAAGTTTTTTGAAAGTAGGTTTAAAGTAGTTGAAGTCAAATAGCTATTTTAAGGTGAATCAATATGATTATGAGCGATGGTGACATCTGGAATTGACACTCCTCTCTATACATCTACTAATAACTATTGTAAATGGATACATTAAACTATTATGTAAAAAAAAGTACCTAAAAAAGTTATAAAGCGCCTTCTTTAGGACTAAATTGAATAAAATATTTTTTATTTGAATTTAAAGTTTTTCTTTTGAAGATTAACAGCATCGAATTTGATCATTCGCTTATAAATTGAATCGTATATATAAATTTATTTTAATGCTAGTTTTTGCTTGCGTCTATACTCTTTTAGAATGTTAAGCGAAAGAGTTTGGGGCATGCGATAGAGCGACATGAGCGTCAGCGTGGGTGAACCTTTCTCTTAAATAAATAGCTACCGAATTCGTCCTTTTTCCATATAGTCAAGAAAAATTACTTGTCTAGTATGAATACCGACGTCTATGAATTTCTTATACTTTTTATATGGAGTCGTAGCAACTCCTTAATACAGTCCTGTTTTATTTTTGAAGTGAAATCCTCTATAGCGCGGTTTGGATAGGCTGTAAATTCCTATAAGTCGTCATCGACATGGTCACGTCAGGTACGTACACACACACACACACAACGTACACACTATATCTGATCCTGTTACTATAACTTATTGCGCTGTAAACGGTTTTGATTTTAAAGTTTTAGTTTTAAGATAAAAACAATTAATTCGGATGTCCAAAAATAACAACTGTTTGTTTATTGTTTTAAGTTTTCACTTCTGTTGGCAGTCCTCATGATTACATCGAATTTTATTTACTTTTTCTTTCTTTAAGTATGTATATTTTTTGTTTTACTATATAACTTCATCAGATATACCTTCTGATAGATATACCTATGAAGATATACTTCATAGAAACCTACCAGATATATCATTAACTATCATTAATATTACAGAACCATATAATATATAGCTATCTAAGGAAATAATGCGAACTTAACCACAATTGGATTTGAATGTTATGAAACATTAAAAATTGATAAGGCGTTAGAGAACAAGGTACGAGGCCACTATTTGACACCCGTTCATAAAGGGAAAAACTCTTTAAAACTCTTTAAAACGCTCTTCAAAACTAGACCTTTGATCTTTAACAGCATCTTCAGGTGCTGTTCACTCTTCAAGTTTTCATATATACGTCAAGAAGGTAGTGCGGCCTTTGATGTGGAGCTTTTGTTCGAATTTCCGTTTAGAAATAATAATCTCTTGCTTTCAATTTTTCATTGTTATTTTACAGTCTTATTTATTTCATAAATCTATAGAAGAAAAGATCGTATCTTTTCTTTTTTGTAATTAGCGATGTTAGCTGAGTGGTAGTGTGTACGACTTCGCGTCAAGAGACGTAAGTTCGAATCCACCTACAATGAGTTTGAGCTTTCGATGAAGGAAAACGTCGTGAGGAAACCATAGCATGGTGGTAGGGCTTTTTCTAATGCCCGCCTGGTTAGCTACCACCCCCAAGGTAAAAATCTGTCGCCAAATTTCAATAGGTGTATTCCGGCAGTTGCACTTGAGAGCCAGTTCCTCCACAGGCTTAGCGTGTCTACCAAATTGGGCCGTATCGTCACTTAAGATCAGGTGAGATTATGGCCAATAACGCTAAACCTTAATTATATAAAAATACTAATATGTAATGTTAGAGGTGAATTTTAAGATGGTAGATGATAGCGCTTATTACTATACAAGTACAAGGTGAGCGCGGCATTAGTTCAGTCTAAGCGAACCACTTGAGGCGAGACAGTCATCGTACGTAGTTGGAACATCACCAAAGTTATGTGAAATTTAAATTTTTATAATATTTTCCTAAAATTTTTAAACTACTTTGCTTATGAATTCTAACAATAGCTATTAAGATAAATGGTCTGAATGTTGAAAGCTTATTTTAGACATGATATTAGTTGGATATGATTTAGAGGTAACGTGCACGTAAGTACAATCGACTTTAGTTCGAATCCCTGTGATAAATATTAGGAAAAAGAAACATTGTGGTTTCTTACCATGACATACTTGTAGACTGTCTTCTGCTGGCTGTTTGGCTAGCTACCATGCTCACGTTGAAAATTTATTCAAGTATTTACTGGTATAATCCGGCAATTTCAAGTTAGACCTAGTCCTTCTAATTTTTCATTTATATCATGGGTATAATCGATTTATGGATCATCCTTTAGCGTTTGCCTATATAAAGGATAGATAGATAGATTAGATTACTTTCGTGACAAGGATAATCGATTTTTCAAAAGTAAAAAATAAAATTAAATAAGTGTTGTTTTGTTGACATGTAAATAAATATATTAGGACCTTAGTTTAGATCCGCAATTTTAATAAATTAATACCGTTACAATTCCACCTACAAAAATCGTTTCTTTTAGCCAAGAACCTCTGTGAGCGTCCACAAGACAATCCACCAAAGTTTTATTAGAATATGATTCATGGTTTAGATGCGTAGAGGACAAACATATAGAGAAACTTACATCTGTAACTCATATATATAAAACTATTAATAATAATATACAAATAAAGTAAACACATTCAAGTTATTACGCTAGTCGAAGAAATACTTTTTTCTATATAATTATCTTAATAAATAGTGTCTAGTAAACAAAAATTAAGTCGCATATAAGAGGATTACCCTAACGAAGTGGGTGGACGATACTCCGGAGGCTTTACGTGACACGTCCGGCTTTGTCTCTAATAAACCCGATGAGCGGCGCGACGCGGCGTGGACTCTAGCGGACACTGTTCGATGAATGCCACAGTTAGTGAGGACAAGTGACGTTACCTGGGTGTTAATCGTTTTTATAACTCGTATCACAGTTATATATAATTAACTTATGCTAATGAGTTCCCTCGAGTTATTATTTTCAAAATTATCATGATTTTGTAACCACATAGTAAATTTTCCATCCCCAAAGAACAAACCCTTCACATGTAAAGCTCATTTTTTATTGCACGTCTCATACCGCAATGTGAATGAGATTGTGCTCTACGCTCGACACGTCAAGATCCAGCATTTTTTTGCTTTGAAACTGCTTTTATCGGTAATATAGGTCCATGTATTCCAAGAAAACAAATTTACATAATTTATCTCATATTTTGTAAGAAACAATTTTATAAGTCCGGACTTTTTTAAACGAGCTGGTCCCGGACTCCCGGAAATTCCCGGAAAAATTGCCATATCGAGATCAGGTTTCATTTCTTATCTTTAGAATAACATCAACCAGTTAGCGATCTTATGTCAATAGCCTAGTAACCCTAGTTATTAATAGAATGTAGCGTAGTGAAATTTATTACATAACTGTACTGTGTCCTATAAATTATGGTTGATGATTTTCGTTGACGCTGATGATCCTGGCGCGGATATTTAGGAGGTGAGAGAGAGTACTAAATATACGTTTTAAAGAACCATTTATTCTGTTATTTGTGGTTGTTCTATGTATAAAATTGTTTGTGAATTATGAAAACACGCGAACGACACTTTAAAGTCCCTGAATTAGCCGGTGTTAAAAGTATAAAGTTACATGTGATGTTTTCTATCGTTAGATTGGGTACGTATAAAACTTGTTATGTGCAAAAGGCCGTGATATAATTAATTCAGAACGGTACGGGAAGTTAACACGAAAGTCGCTGACATAAGAGGAAACTCCACCACGTCAGTATGTGAATATATACATGTTTATTACTTCACCGACATGGAAACACCATTAATTTAGCTTTTTGAATAGCGACGACGGAACACTGTCGTAATTACATACGTGTAATCATTTCTATAGTAATAATTTATTCATTTTCAACATTCCGCGTCTCACTAATGAATATATTTTTCTGACTTTATATTTCATTTTTTATTCACAGTTTGTTAATGCGTTTTTTTAACTAGTTTTCATGTCTGTTCGGTACAAATATTTGCAGTCGATTTTAAAAATTTAAATTTAACTCAGGTGAGAAAAGGGTTGTTTAATTGAATTACCGCATTGTCTTTCTGTTTAAGTGATTCTTTTTTTGGTGCAAATTATGCATTTTTAGATTTTAAATTAAGGCATTTAATATAGTAAGTTTCAAAATTAATTCTCACATACTCGCATAAACAAAAGAACAATTTCACATAAACGCACTCACACGTAATCCACACATATAAAACATCGAGAAGACAATTTTATTTAAATAGAAACTATATTGTACTGCGATCAAAATCATAGACTAATTTGTACTTATCAAATATAAGAAAGGGGCAAAAGCATGCAAAATTTAAAAAGAGTTCTGGACTTCGCATAATAACAAATTGCTGTTACGTGAAATATAGTTAATTCATAATATTATTATCATGCGCAATACCATAATTTTTTTTGCATCATAGGTGATCTATTTATGAAAATTTCTCATTTAGAAAGCATCTCGTGTGTCTTACGTTTTTCATTTTGAAATTATTTTAAAAAATCAAATTAGAAGGATGTTAAAAAAGATTAATATATTTATAGCATAAATTAAGTAATTTTTAATAAATAGTTTATTTATGTCGAACTCCTTATAAAATAGTTTCATCACAACATTACACTATTCCTTAAAAAAAAGTTACTAGTCTTTCTGAGTTTAAAATAAAGGGTGATTAGCTTGTCACGAATTCTAGTATTTAAATCTTGCCGGTCTTCCACAAAATCTATCTTTTCCAAATTTTTGCAAACATACATTTAACATATCAACGTCGCTCGTATACTAAATTGTATTAAATCATGTAAAAAGGTCAATCATTAAAGAATCACCAAAAAACCAAAATCATCAAAAAGTCATGTAATAAACATTTGCGTTCACAGATCAGAATAAAAGTTAGCTATGTGAAGGAAAAAATCATACTTCGCTTTATAAATTTAATTGTTTGATTACTATGTAGTTACCGCTTTTTTCGTGAACAAGTAATTAAGGATCAATTTAACTTTTGTACAAATTAATTGTGTAATGGTCAAGTATTTTTTTCTTTTAAACCAGTTAAAGTTTTATTTGATGACGACCGTTGCGTAATTAAGGAAAAAACGTATACGCTCGAATTTGAGTGAAAGTGGGCCTTACAACTTTTATTGGAAGACCCAATTAAGGTAATCATTATATACGTGTAAAGAAAATTACTCTACTTACAGGTATGCGGTCGCTTTATTTAAATTTGTTATCGTTGTAAAAAGCATAATAAATGTAACAACTGACTGACATTTAACAAAATTTATAAGTACAAAAAAATATTATAATTGTATGCAATAAACATTCCATAAAATATAAAAAATATTCGAAAAAAAAGGTTTAAATGTTGTTTCTTTTCCATTACAGGTTAGAAAATATTTGTTTTGTTATGTCACGGATAAGTGCAGTTATTAAATGTAAATACGTATTGTTAATAAAACGTTTGAATTACAGATAAACTTATATTTATTCCTCCATAATTCCCAATTCAAAAATAAAGTCAATATTATTATATACTTAACATTTAAAAGCATATTTGGCAGGAAGGTCGGATGTGCTTGATGGTAAGTTTATAAAATCTAAAAATAACGACTACAGAGAGATCGTCAAACAGAGATGGTTACAGAGATGGCGGTCGGTGATTTGTTGCACTACATCATTCGGCAGTTTTTTTTTTTTTTTTTTATACTTAAGGTTTAGCCTTATGGCCATTATCTCACCTGATCTTAAGTGACGATACGGCCCAAGTTGGTGAACACGCTAAACCTGTGGAGGAACTGGCTCTCAAGTGCAGCTACCGGAACACACCTATTGGTATTTGGCGGCAGGTTTACAACTTGAGGGTGGTAGCTACCCAGGCGGGCATTAGAAAAAGCCCTACCACCATGCTATGGTTTCCTCACGATGTTTTCCTTCACCGAAAGCTCAAGCTCATTGTAGGTGCTTGGATTCGAACTCACGTCCCTTGACGCGAAGTCGTACACACTACCACTGAGCTATCATCGCTTCATAAAGTTTTCGCAGTTGTGGATATACCAAAAGATGCCGCTAATGACGAATTTATATCTTTATGCTTAGAACTCGCAAGACATTCGTGTACATAATATTTTTACCACTGCTGTTTATTACTAGACTAGCTGTGCCCACGACTTCGTGTGGAACTTTAAATTATATAATAATTTTTGGTCCCTTTTCGTAACATGTTTCAATACACCTTTGCTCTTATTGGGGGTAGCGTAATATTATGTAGCCTAAAACTTTTCTCAATAGTTGTTCTATCAAATACAACATTTTTGAAATCCAAGTGGTAGTTCCTAAGATTAGCGCGTTCAAACAAACTTATCTGCTTTATAATATTAATATAGATAAATACCGATTGGTTTCAGAACACGATATATCGCAATAGACTAATGTACTCTTATCTTATGTCCACCACGATGTAAAGCTTTGCGATTATGTTGTCCCAATAGTTTATTCCGAACTGAAATCATAACATATAAAAATAGTATATAAGGTATCTTTAGATCACGAAAAAGGACTGCTCTCGTAAAGAAAGAAAACTTTTTAATTCACATACAAAACGTACATTAAGGTGTGTGAAACCGCATGCAGAAGTTAGGAATGAAATGTAGTGATAACCGAAAATACCACAGTCCTATTACAAGCATAGTTGAAAGCTCCGAGGAACGCTCTAGTTATCGAAATATAAGTATTTTCACTCAAAGTTCTCTGAGACGAGCTTTAATTAATTTAACTTCATGAAACTGCTGAATATCTTGAAACCGTTGAAGGTGACACCGACGTTATGTTTTTAATTATGCATGATCTTCTTGAAAATAAGTTTGGTCAGAATATTTCAAAGAAGAAATCGATTCTCGAATGATTGTATAATACAGTAGACAAGGTAAGTGGAATTATGTTAGTAAAAGTGAAGTTTTAGGGTATCTTTTTTGGTAGAGTAAGTGTTTCTAACTATATTGTATATAGATGCGGTGAAAGACCTGTTTATGTGTTAATCTTTCATGTTAGATTTAATAATAATTAGGTACACGCTTCTAATGTCGTGAGGGTGACGTAGACAGCAGGCGGACAATTTCATGACGGTCACTGTTTCATAGATTTGTAATGGACCTATCATTTGGGACAAAAAAATTGTATCCGTTACTTAATTTTTTTTGGAACGAAGTTCCTTATCGCACGGTACGGATGGAAACTAGATAAATAAAATGAAAGATTTTTTCGTCACGACCCTTTCTTTAGTCTGTTCTATATTGCTTTATGTTTCTATAGTGTAGACGGAAATGAACTCTTGGTCGAAAGGTTTCACATGAGACTTAATAGTCACGCGTAAGCATGGTTGTCGGTTCCAAACCTCAAAATATGTATACGAGTTTTTAATTTCTCGCACGATACCGTAACACTCTACATTACTAAAAGTGCATCATCACACCGCATACCATCCATGCACACCCACACGTTAAGTACACGGTTCTGTAAGGAACTACCCCCGCGTCCCTTGCGCGGCTTGCCCGATAAGGTCTTGCTAGGATCACTAAATTAGTAAGTTAGGACCTGTTGGTTAGTTAGGATCGCGAATCCTTGTTCACTTTCCGGCAGCAGTCCAAGCCGAGGTTCAGCCATCCTTGTTCGAACAAAAGTTTGGTGAAGCTGCCAAAGCCCTTACGGCTAACAGCGTTAGTCAAGTTGAAAAAAAAGCGTTCAAAAGATACTGTTGTATCCTAAAGCCCCGATCATAAGTCTAGTTCATGGTATAAATGAAGCTACACCGATGTATGTTTAAATGAATACGAAGATTGAAACTCATTCAATATTAATCATAAACTAATATTATCATCCACTTGGTAAATTCTTGTCACGGCGACGAATATTAGTTATTCTGACGGCGCCGCTGGTTGCTTATAGCGGCGCTGGCCTGGCGAGCAACGTCGGCGAGTACGGATAATTTGTGCCTTGATCCGCAGATACGTGTACGGTTATTACGATGTAATCAAAATGTTCATATTTCGATTAATATGAGTCCATATTAATTTTGTATCACCGTGCAACCGTAACAAACATACTGTAAAAAAATGATTGAAATTACAGTTGTGGTGTCTTGGAGTTAGATTTTGAAAGTAAATGATCACTTAGAAAACTTTAACTCCATGTTTAGGATATTATACATTATCCTATAGCTAAAAGTCTGATCTTTACCGATAACGCTTATCCACAAGGTTAGTAATTGTCATAAGTGAAGAAAAAGGAGGATCAATATGAAGCAGAAAAAAAATTCATCTGTATTAATGATTTCTTATGTTTACCCGAATATTATTCATTGAAATGAGTTCGATTTCAACCGCGGTCGTGAACGGACGTGTCCGTGAGCTCTCGTTGATTGTTCTCGAAACCGATCTGGCTGCGTCTTACCGCGCCGCCTATTGTTTCTTTGTGCTGTTCTTACGTCTTATCGGCAATAATCCGTCTATTGTTGCCGACATTTCAGTTCGCGTTACCGATAATTAGTCCTTTGTTAATCTCAACCTATTGTTTGGTTATCGTGTCAAGTTTATATTGTGAGAGATATCCTACTTTATTATTCCGAATTCCAAGTATTGCTTTTCGTCATTGTGAATTTAGTGCAGTGATTAAAGTGCCGACACTGTAAGTACGCCGGTCACCGGCTACCAACAAAGGTAAAGCTTACTTTCCCTTAAGCCTTTTATTACAGGCCAGGCCATAGATATTTTATTGTGATTGTTTTTTTGCTTTCTTTTTTCCTTTTCTTTCTGATTTTGCACGTGCAGTAGATTGTATTAAATGTTATTTCTCCGAACTTGGGATAGTTCGTTAGTTTTTTGCTAACCGCGCCCCCCTGCCCTTCCGGCAGGGAGGTTTCACCTAGGCTTACGAGCAAATTTTCTCACCCCAAGTCCTACATCCGGACCATGGCCAATCGTCCGGAAGATTTATATTTAAGGCTACGTGCCTTCATAGGTAGAGAGCAACCAGACTTGCTCAAGGCGTTCCTCGCCTCCCAACCAGTCCAACGCGTTCGCACCCCACCGACCGCAGCGAATGCACCAACTCGTGCTCGACCGGCGTCCCCCCCATCTACGTTACTACCCCTTCGCACCCCATCTACCGCAGCGACAGCACCGGTGCGTCGCCCAGCATCTCCACACTCACGCTCCCGATCCCGCTCGCCTGTGTTAATTCACTCGCAGGCATCTGCTATCAACATAACAAGTACACAGTCGCCTTCAGCGACCCCCACCCCTACGCTTGCGCCTCGTCCTTTCGAGGAGCAAATATCGTACGCACCACGGCCAATACCAACGGCGAACTCTTTCTCGCTATTATCCTCCGACCCGACCCCCGAAAACGAGGCTGAAATGAGGGACCTCGATTTGGAACCTGAAAGCAATCCTGAAGCCGACTTTATAATAGTCACAAAGGCCAAGAACAAGAGGGTGCTATCACCCTCAACAGTTGAAACTGCTGTCGCAAAAACAAGGCGCGTCCCTACTGCATCCGAGAACGCTAATACCCCAATGACACAACCTCCCACATCCGCTAGCTCGACTGAGAAAGCGGTACGCCCACCGCCCCCCGTTACGATCTGCGATAAGGCTTCCTGGGTAAGCATCTCGGCCCAGCTCAACTCAAGGAAAATTGCATACACTAGGGCCACCAGCACCCCTTCAGGGATACAGGTTAAAGTCCCGTCTATCAAAGATTATAAGAATTTAACGTCCTTTCTCCGGGAAGGAAAACACCAGTTCTATACCTACACAACTGAAGAAGAGCGCCTTCTGCGCGTCGTTCTTAGGCGCGTTCCTAAAGAGCTCCCCGAGGAGCTAATCCTAGCTTCCCTTAAGGAGCAAAACTTCCCGGTCCACGAGGTACATCGAATGTACCATAATATAACAAAAAAACTATACGACCTAGTTCTAGTCACTTTGGACCGATCCAAGGAAGGAAAAGAAATTTTCTCCCTCCAATCCGTCTGCGGCCTCTCCGGCATAGTTGTAGAGACCCCCCATAAGAGGCATACCCCCACTCAATGCCATAACTGTCAAGCATACGGCCACTCCGCTCGCAACTGCTTTATCAACCCGCGTTGCGTCAAATGTTTAGAAAACCACTCCACTAAGGAGTGCTCTCGCACCCGTGACTCTCCAACTCCACCGAGCTGCGTCTTATGCGGTAAAGCCGGGCACCCCGCGAACTATCGCGGGTGTGAACGCGCTCCACGCACAAGACACACGCGTTCCTTTAATCAGGCGCCCTCAGCGCAAACAACGGCCGCACATCCTGCCCCACCGCCACTCAAGTCAATTCAGGCTTTCCCGAGCCTGCCTAAACCCGCGCGAGTCACTTCCGTGAATACATCTCCGTCTCAGAATTCCACTTTAGCTCCAACCACCTCATGGGCGCCCCAACCGCAGCCTCCAAAGGCTAAACCCTCACATACCACTATGTCCAGCCCGTCTATTGGTCTAATAGGGATCGACTGGCTCGCTGAACTTCTTGACCAACATTCAGTAGAGGACATCATCGCATTCGACGAAATGCTCAGTGCTAGTCAGGATCTAGGCCGTCTTAAAGCTATTAGGTGCTTCCCAGGCATTGCAAAGACCGTGCAACGCCTCATCCGCTCTTCCCCTAAATAAACTCGCAATGGAGGATAAGATCAGACCTCGTGGCCTTTCTATATCCTTTTTTAACGCACGTAACCTGAAACCCCAACGAGACTTAGTAGCTAGCTTCCTTAAGGAGCGACAGATAGACGTGTTTCTTGTACAAGAAACACTACTAAAACCGAGCGTTCGTAATCCTGCGATTGCGAACTACAAGATAGTAAGAAATGACCGTACCGGTGTAAGAGGCGGCGGCACGCTCATATACTACAGAAAGTCACTATATTGCATGCCAATAGATCCTCCCGAACTTACAAATTTAGAAGTCTCGGTATGTAGAGTGGGTATGACCGGTCATCCCACTATCTTTATCGTTTCCGCGTACCTTTCACCTAATAAAACTCTCCTCCAGTCGGATCTGGAGACGCTTTTCGCACTCGGTGACTCTGTTATAGTGGCTGGCGATCTAAACAGCGGGCACATTCAATACAACAACCCGCGTAGTACCACTAATGGTAGGACTTTATACTGGCTAGAAAATACGCTTACGTTCGACGTAATAGCTCCTTCTGAGCCAACTCATTATCAAACTAACTGCCGCCCTTCAGTTTTAGACATAGCTATTTTAAAAGGGATCGCGCTTCAAGTACGACAAATCGATGTCGTACATGAACTAGATTCCGATCACCGCCCAGTAATTTTGCAACTAGGTTACCCGGGTGACCACACACCGGCTTCAGTCAAAGTGGCTGACTATCCAAAGCTCAAACACTATCTTTCAAATAATCTCTCCTCCCCTTTCTTAGATAGGATCCCCGACGAGATAAAGTCTGTTACCGATGCCGATGTGGCAATTGACTCCCTGGTCGGTCACCTCCAGAATGCCATCAGCGAAACCTCGAAAGAGGTAAAGGTGGCAAACGATCGCCGTTTCATACTCCCTGATGACATTCGAAGACTGATCACGGAAAAAAACGCCGCGACTCGCGCCCATGATTCTTATCCGACGGAGGAAAATCGCGTACGGCTACGTAACTTACAACGATTAGTTAAAACTCGTATCTCCGAACTCCGCGGTCAAAGATGGGACAGTCTTTTAGAGGAAATCAAACCATCTCATCTTGCCTTCTGGGATCTTGTCCGTAAACAAAAGAGCAGCTACTCGTCCTCAATGCCACCGCTGGATAGAGGCCCCGGCAATCTGCCCGCCTTCGAAAGTATAGACAAGGCAGAGTATCTCGCTACTACTCTCGAACAACAGTGTTCTCCCAATTCCTATGAATATCATACCATAGATCCCGGACACATCGGGAGGGTCAATCGAACAATTCAATCAATAAGAGAGACCCCACCAGTTGAAAATTTAGACCCGGTCACAAATGACGAAGTTGTCGCGATCATAAAACGCCTTAAGCCAAGGAAAGCCCCTGGTCCTGATGGAATCAGGAACGAAGCTCTAAAACTTCTCCCTGATAAACTTATAGCTCTTCTGGTCTGCATCTTCAATGCGGCCATAACTCACTGCCATTTTCCGGCCGCTTGGAAAATGGCAACGGTAATAGGTATCCGTAAACCCGGAAAAAAGGCATCCCTTCCGGAAAGCTACCGCCCGATAAGCCTCCTCAATACGATTGGTAAAATATACGAGCGACTCCTTCTGAACCGACTTCAATCAACTGTCTCAGACAAATGTCTTTTACCACACGAGCAATTCGGCTTTCGACCCAAGCACTCGTGCACCCACCAAGTGCTCCGCCTCACGGAGCATATTCTCTCCAATTTCACGGAGTTACAGCGCCCTAGGCGCAGACTTGCCGTATTTTTTGACATAGCCAAAGCTTTCGATAAGGTCTGGCACGAAGGTCTCATATTTAAACTCAATCTCTTACAAGTTCCGGACAGGCTAGTCCGCATAATCCTTGCCTACCTATCGGACCGCTCCTTCTGCTACAAACCAGACGGAGCCCTATCCTCGCCTCACCCAATACGCTCAGGAGTTCCCCAAGGCTCTATCCTAGCGCCTTGCCTGTTCAACTTGTTCGTTAGCGACATTCCCGAATTCTCCAACGTCGCAGTAGGCTCCTATGCAGACGACACAGTCATCTTCAGCTCGGGCAGGAATAGGATTAATTTATATTACCGCGTCCAAAGGGCCGTCTCTACGTTTGGGTCCTGGTGTCTCAAATGGCGCATAGGAATAAACCCAGACAAAAGTGCGGCTATCATGTTTGATCCTCACGCGAGGAGGAATATAAGAAAAACATTACACCTTTTCGGTGTCAACATCCCCTGGACTAATCATACTAAATATCTTGGTGTAGTTTTAGACAGGCGCCTAACCTTCAACAAACATATAGATTACGTTCAGAAAAAAGCCTCCACGGCTATGGTTCTGCTACGCAATCTTACCTCTTCTAAGAGCAAAATGTCACTCAGACACAAGCTTACAATATACAAAGTATGCATCCGTCCCATTCTTACTTATAGCTGCCCCGTATTCGCTCACGCTTCGCGCACCACACTTTGCAAACTACAAGTGTTGCAAAATAGATTCATGCGTATAGCTGTCCAAGCTCCACCCTATGTCCGCAATGTAGATTTACATAAAGATATGGACCTTCCGTCCATATATGCATATATCAAAGAAGTCACAAAGAAATTTTTCGAAAAGGCCGAAGTTCATTCCAACCCCAAAATAGTACACGTACTTAGTTACACTCCTAATCCGTATGCTAAACGCTTCGCACGCCGGCCACGTAACTGCTTTACCGATCCCGTCGACAAAATAACAAGATTGAACGCGCTGCTCCCTGCCGTCTCCACCAATTGCACGTGTCCGCGCACACTCCCGCATAACCGCCGTTCTCGCCGCCGAGGCCGAGCGGTAAATTTCGCTCCCGCACACTCGCCGCGGCCTCCCTCTGCAGATGCTGGAGCCTAGGATCAATCCTCCGGATAGGAGCCCTCAAGTGACTCTGCTCGCGCGATACAGTGACACTCTACATCACTGAAAGTACATCATCACACTGCATACCATCCATGCACACCCATACATTAAGTACACGGTTCTGTAAGGGACTACCCCTGCGGCCCTCGCGTGGCTTGCCCTATGTTATTGCTAGGACCTGTTGGTTAGTTAG
The DNA here is from genome assembly GCA_039707435.1 of Actias luna. Taxonomy (NCBI): domain Eukaryota; kingdom Metazoa; phylum Arthropoda; class Insecta; order Lepidoptera; family Saturniidae; genus Actias; species Actias luna. Next base: position 4,453,691 of record JAZHAC010000002.1, on the reverse strand, counting down.
GATCGCGAATCTTTGTTCGTGTTCCAGCAGTAGTCCAAGCCGAGGTTCGGCCATTCTGGCACCCTTGCGCCCTCTGCCATGGGGCTGAGTGCCCTTAGCATTCGCCCCAAAAAGTTCGGTGAAGCTGTCAAAGCCCTTACGGCTAACAGCGTATGTCAGGTCGAAAAAAAAAAAAGAAATAAAACTAATTCGAACGGATTTTATCGCGGTTATTTATTAATTTTGATCCCGACGTTAAGCTTTCGAGGTCACGAGGCTGTCTGAAGTAGGTGAGGTGAGGTGTAGGTTGTCCAGAAATGTTCATGTTACTGTGTCTACGTTCAATTTAATTTTTAATATTGTTAGTGTTCCGATCTACACAGAAAGAGCTCACAGTGTCTTGACGTCTGGTAATTGGTCTTTTGGGTTCCGATTTAATTAAATGTGTAATTGGATCCCAGGCTTGTGCTAGCTTCCAACCATCTTATGTATTGAAATTTTGATGTTTTTTTTTTTAATTTCAATAGTCTCGCTAATCATCCTAGGTAGTAATCGTTGTTCTTTGGCAAGGAATTGTGGTTTGTCGAATCTAAGATAATGTTTGGAATCTTCTTCTTAATGTTCAGCAACTTTATTATTCAATTGATGGACTATGAGAGTTGTTAATTATACTTTTGGCAATTACGTTTTTCTTGAGAGATCCGACAATGAAAAACTCTAGATGCCTTGGAATGATAAAGAAATTGAGTTAAGGTTTGAAGGTACGATTACAAGTTGCACGTCATAACTGAGCATACTAAAATATACTCCTAAAACATGGGCAATAATAAAAATATCAGATGAAGATATTGTCTCGTAATAAGCAGATATTTATGGAGTCGTGAAAATATATAGTAAAAATATAAAATGCGGTGAGTACGTTTAACATTAAAAAAAATGGATTATAAAAATCTACATGAAAATTCATAATAAAAGGTAAAAATAATAATATAATTTTACTTGCCGCAACCGTAAAAGTTTCTGTAAGGTGGTGACTTAAATAACGCAGTTCGACCGCTTCGCATACAGATGGAACAGCGCCAAACCAAAACTAAAATGGAAACGACACTCCTGGCTTTATTTCACCAAGCTTCATCGATTCTTTTAGCAATACATAAAACAATAATACATACCTATTATTGAATTGTTTTAAAATAATTTTAATTAAATTCTGGCATAATATTATTTTTGATCGGAAACTTTGATATTTTGTCGTCGAATTGTTCCATAGGGTTTTCCATCTGGCTTAACTCATTTAATTACTTTTTTTTTTAATAACCGGATGAGTAACCTGATGTTTTGTAGATTAATGATTTTAATTTGCTAGTATTAGGACAAACGCTACCCCTGGTAACAACAGGTTCTTTGAGTTTGTGTCTAAAGTTTTACTCAAACCGTAATTTTTGTTCCTATCGATAATAAAGTAATCATATAGAATGGATGGGATTAGGGAATGAATATATTTGGTAAGCATTAAAATAGAACCAGTGATAGGAAAGTTGCGGAATAATATGTTAACGTGGTATGGGCATATTATGAGAAGAGATGAAAGCCATATAACTAGAAGAATGTTAAGTATAAAAATGGATGAACGTAGGAGAAGATATGGATGGAGTATGTGAGGATGATATGTGTATAAAAAGTGTGAATACTGAAATGCCAGCTAATAGAGTAGAGTGGAGGAAGAAAACAAGTCGTGCCAACCCTACCTTATTACCTATATTAAATAAAGCAATAAATAAAATTTTATAAAAATATACAAGCGAGTTCATTCGTAGATACAATAAAATGAATGCTTTTTATAGGTTTGCCGTTATAGCTACAATCTCACCTGAAGTAAAGTGACGATATGGCCCAAGATGGTGGGTATGCTAAGCCTAGTAGAGGGTCTGGCTATCAAGCGTAACTACCGGAATACACTTATAGATATTTCGTGGTAAATTTTCTATTTGAGGTTGGTAGCTAGCCAGGGAAAAGCCCTATGACCATGGTATTATTTTCTTCACTATGTTTTCCTTTATCGAGAGTGCAAGCTCATAGCAGTTGAATTCGAATTCACGTCCATCGACGCGTCGTCCGTACACACTACCAACTGAGCTATTAACGCTCCAAAAATGTAAATCTGATTGTAACCTAAAAAGTTCGATGTAAGGGAAATTATATAACTTTTATTATTTTAGCTCATATTTTCCAAAATATAGGCACATATATTCAGACCGAGCATGTAATCACGTGGGTGTAGACACATGAAATAAAAAAATACGAACCTCTCACAGATTACGCTAACGACCCGCCAAACCGTTAAACGCGTGTTACGTAACAAGTACGACACGACCACGTTTAATTTAAATACATTTTTTTTATAAACAAACTCGTAGATTTAATCCCGAGGGTGGCGCTGGTACAGATTTAAATTCTCATAGTTGATGCGATAACAGTAGTATACGATTTTGTATGAACTATATCCATATCAGTAGCGAAGAGTGGTAGTCTGAAAAAGTGAAACCGGAGCATAAAAAAGTACTTATCTAACAGAATATCAGCTTTTCACTGATTTTTCTATGGCGAATAAAGACCCATAAGCCCAAAACCAAAACATTGTATTTAGTTTACAACTGGTGGTCAACCAAGTTATTTTTACCATAAAGACATTTATGAAAATGTTTAACAAATCCGTCCGGCCTCTCTATCTATAGTCATATATGGAAAGGCACGGCTTAATTGGATTACATGCTTTGTATTTTCAAAACGAAATCTGTTAAACAACATTCTATGTGAATTAATGACATTTCTTATGTTGAATTACCGAACTTAAACAAAATTAATATTAACTTACATTTATTAATTGTTAGTCATTAGCCCCAACTTATTATATCACAATAAAACAATTACAAAACATTAAAGTCGAGAACGCATGTATGATACACGTAAAGATATATGCAAACATTAGAAAAAGCCCTACCAACATGCTATGGTTTCCTCACGATGTTTCCTTCGTCGAAAACTTAATTACATTGTAGGTGGATTCGAACTTACGTCCCTTGGCGCGAAGTCCGTACACACTACCACTGAGCTATCATTGCTTCATTAATTGTTGATTAGGGTTATTAATTTAAAATATGAAAAAATACAGAATAATAAATTTTTTGGCGTTGACATTTTCATAGAAATTAAAAAAGTATATGAAAAAAAAAATGTTATATAGAACAGGATTTAATTAAATTAAAGCAGTTATGAGGACTGCCGTTTGAAGTGATAACTAGGTTTCAAAAAATAATGTAAAAAAGAAATAAAATTAGTATCATATGTTGAGATTTTGGAACCTACGGACTTGTTATCGCGTTGTTTTTTAGTCCCACGTTAAGCCCACTGACCTATTGCTCGTATATGACAAGCTTGTAATTCATAATCTGCACACACTTTCTACATAAATGGAAAGCGATTGGTTGTTCACCCAAAAAGTGCTCAACGCGCCTAAATAAGTCTTCACGTCAAAAATATATCTATAGTATAATAAATATTAAAAACGCATACATAACTACTTATAGAGATAACTGCGGAATAATTTCTTCTATATTTCTTGCCGTTGGTTTACTGAATTTGATTGAACTGTGACTAAAGGTAACGCAGTCGAGGTACATGTTAATGTAAGGCTTAAAATGAAGCCTTGAAACAGAGCAAACTGAAAATATAGCGCATGTGATACACGTGGGATTTACAAGCGTAATCGCTTGTCAAAACTGCAAAATGACTTTATAGCTCGAAGATAAGTATTGAAGTACTATTTATTTACTGCAATATCGTTGTATTCTGTATAAGGTTTATAAAATTCTATAAAGAGGAATGTTTGTATGAAATACGGAAAATTTTCACGCAGTGGTTTGCTGTCCCTGAATGCAATAGGTGGCCTTGGGGTCTAATTTTTGTTTTAATGAGAGACGGTATGCGTATGCCGTGCCAACTTTCAATTTTCTAGACTCTCGTATGAAAAATATTATTCCGGTTTAATTTAGAAAACATTATAAAATAAAATAAAAAGGGCGTGTGTGTGTCCGCTAAGATGCACGCCTTCAGTTTACTCTTTGAGTGCGATTATCGTTGAAATATAAAGAATGTCAATAAAAAGTGCTTACAGTACGTTGCGGAAAAAAATCCATACTGGTGGCCTTATGTAGAAATAAGGAATAATGTTAAAAAGTAAACTCCAAAACTTGATACTAAAATATTTTTAAAAACAAACCTTTTTCTTTAATGCGTTAAGAATAAGATTTAGCTTGACATATTTTAGAACTATGCTGTGTTCTCCAAAAGTTAAACCAATATTTTGTAAAAAAAATATAAAAAAAGGCAACATTTTTTTATGTTGCGCAACATAGTTACTGCACTGCACCTAATGTTAAGTACAATTCAAATTAGCGATGACTGATAATGACTCAAAATTTATTATCAGTCAACACTGTCGTACTGTCCTGTTTAAGTATCTCTTTATGCCTCTTTTCAAGGACCAAATATTATAGGAAGGAGGGCACACCGACAAGAAGACAGTTCCACAACCACACGGTCCAACAGCAATAAGAGTCGGCATATTTTTTTGTTCTTGATAGGTGTCACCGTGCAATTATACCACCCTAGTTCCACCCGCGTGATTCTATTGTAGACTGGAGAAGAAGAGTTTTGAGAATGGAGATCATAATAAAGTTTTGTTATGAAACTCCAAATTATGAGCTATAATGATGTTCCAAAACATACAAAAATTGTTTATCTACCAGTTTAGTTAATTTAGAAAATATTATTTTGTTCTTACAACTATTTTTCATGAAAACCGACAAATTTGAGATAAAAATGGTTTTTTTAATATAATTTTTTTCGTGAAAACTAACGGAGTTAAGACTCGAGTACTTCCAGGAACTTTATAATTCATTAAAAAAAATGTTAATTAGTTTATCAGGGCGGTTCAGCTTTGACATTTTATATTTCTACTTCGCTTGAGTCATATTTATACACGAAAATTGAATAAGTCCAACCAGATTTCAGCTCAAATGTTATTTTTAATGACCCTCAATATATTTTTTACTTCATTGGTTTTGGTGTATCTGAATGCTCTTGAAATATTGAAAATTAAGTATTGAATGCGTGTTATGTACAAATAATTAATTTATATTAGATTACAGAAAAGTTAGCTGGTAGTCTTTGGTATCAAATATGTAAATATTAAATATTTGATACAAAAAATATGACAGGTATTTTTATATTAAGCAGCTGCTTATCATTGTCGTATGCAGGGCTTTATAAATGTAATTAACGGATACAAAGTAAAATCGAAACTCATAACAATTATATGTGCATTACACAAATATTCGGTCAGGGAAAGTGTCTTTGAATTTTATATGAAAACTCCAAGATATTCTTTACCAAAGTTTATGAACACTAGCTGAGCGAATTAATTAAAAAAATATTACTTAAAAACATAGTATCATTAATATTCTAAGGGTCTATGATAACAGTTATGTAAAATAATGTTGGCGTTAGGTTTTTATACATTTACGTAAACTTTCTAATGTTCCACTCAACTTCCTTAATTTTTTCTTTCATTAGAACTTTCTCATGACAATAATTAACACAAGAAAAAAGAATAAGCGAAATCGTTCTATCCGTTTACGCGTGATGCGATGACCAAGGGAAAAAGAGATTCATTTTTTTATGTATAGCTTGAATGACAGTATATGTCTCCCATTTTGTTCAATGATTTCCTGCCATTTTGTATCTTACCGTTTAAACCAACTTTGTGCTACTCTTACTGACACAGCATTAGGTCCATAAATGTCACAACAATTTTTCACGTCTTGCGATGGGTTTGTTTCTTGTTATATAATCCAATTTTAAAAAGTATCGAATTTATTCATTACATTCACTCATTTTGACACATGGAAACAAAATAATAAAAAATATCTAATTAATAATATTTTACTAATTTGTTTCTTTTCTTTAAACCTGTTTAAATATTGAGTAGATACTAAAAGTGTAACCAAAGATTTTCATTACAAGTTTTTTATACATATTTTATGCGAAATGTCGGGGAATCCCGACCGCATTGTCTTCTGCGGGACTCGAACCCATAGCACTTCGGCGCGACAGTTGCATTGTCGTGGAGTGTGGGATACTACCACACAAATGGTTATAAACTGTGTGTGAAAGTGATTTCCTTCAGTTTTACGTGTTTCAGGTTTAGCCAGTGTATGTCTAATTTACGAGAGTTATACCACTCGCTGGTCAGGATGATTATGGATTTAATTGTTCAAATTAAGTGTACTTATATATTCGTATAAAATTGCTATATTCATGAAATTACCATGAGAATTGGCACGTATATTACTTTTTTCACAATCAACGCAGAACACTATAGACGAAGCTATGATTGAGTTTATTGAATTTTAGAAAAAGTAGACCATGCCTACTGCGCTAGCCACATTTAAATATACAAAGCCGCACCGTCCTATTAAGATCTGTTGAGAAAACTAATTATGTATAAATATAAAATAAATAACCTTGAAAATGGATAAGGACTTATTCCGATTGACAACAATCATTTATAAGAGCAGGGTCCGTTCCCGCGAGCCTCATTACTTCATATGAAGGACCCAAATATAGACCAACGGTACAGATTTATCGAACTATATAAATACGTCCCCAAACGTTTTACGACGCTATATTTAATACCACAAAAGGGAAAAAGATTCTATTTTTGAAATACATTTCCCTGTTGTAAATAAACGTTTTACGCGAGACTCCTGTTTTGATTTTATTTCGACGTCACATCGTTGCAAAGGGCTAAATCATAGCCACCTGATTTATTTTTGTCCATTAACCTAGATTTTTTAACCTTAGAAATATGTCTTGTCACGATACATTTAGGTAAGAATGCTGAAAACTCTATAACGGTGAAAGGTATCAGCGAGGAATCTTCTAATCGCCTTCAATTCGCGCTTTAATGTCGATCGTCACTAATGACCTTCACGTATGTTACAGTACCCGGTGGATATATATATAAAAAACGTGTCACGTTGTTTGTCCGCGATGATCTCCTAAACTACTGGACTGATTTTAAACAAATTTTGCACACTGTGTATAGTTTGATCCAAACTGAGAGATAGGATACTGTTTATTTTGATAAGTGATCATAACGGGATAGATGTTCCTGTAGTCGATGTGGTTGACTACTCGAAAAGATAGAACAAATTCTGCCAGGTTAGATATATGGTATATGATATAATACTACAAGCTACTAAATGACCTGAACAGGAATGGCTACTTAGTTAATTTAGACGCGATCAAGTAAGAGGTATACCAGCAAAATCTCTCTATAATCTTCTAAAAGATCTTGGCCTGTCCAAGAATGCCATAAGTTCTAGGCGCTAGCAGACTCCTACCAAATCTGGCTCGGCAAGGAGAGGAATACGAGCAGTGATGGCTTGTGTTGATGCGCGTCCTTAAACCTACATTCGTGTCACAAGTCTCGGAAACTGCTCAGAGTTTCTCTCTCTGTCACTCAATGGACCACCCACACGCACGGTGAATACTAAGGTTTGCTAAGTTAGACTCTCTCTACATAGGGTACTTTTGAACGGAAAAAAATTCTGTTAAGAAAAAATAAAACGTTCCAAACGACGACGCAGGCACAGCTAGTGTAAATATAAACTAAAATATTACAATGTAATCTACCGACATATAGTAAGTACGTATATGCATAATCAATTACTTTACGCAGACCGCTGAGTGTAGATGTGAGTAGTCGGTTTAGTGACGTCATCCAAATAGAAACTTTGTCCATATTTGAGAAAACTTTCACCGAAATGAGCCTTCGGTAACTAGATGGGGTCGTATTTAGACGCAAAACTTATTATTAAAGTACCTTTATGAGTGCCGCTTACTATCCATTTGATGTTTCTTTTTTATAATTTTGTTATGAAAAGAATTAAGCAGATGTGAGTATAAATTTACGCACCTGTTAGTTTGATTAAATAAATTTTGTTTAGGATCTGTGGATTTTTAAAGAGAAATGTTTTTTGGCTCGTTCTTCGAAAATTTATTACGGAATTAAAAAAAAACTTTTACGCCCTCTACACTATTGTACATCTCGGTGTGCAAGACAGTAAGGATTTGTATTTGGAATGGATTATGAGAAATGTGATAGTACCTTGCTACAATTGATTGATCAACGGATGATCAGTGTTGATTGGTGTCGATTGATCTTGAAGTGTCACTTTAGACTTTGTTATTCACTAATTGTCCCCATAAACACTAAGTCAGCGCCGTTTTATTATATTAATTGTTTATTGTATTTCACAACGTCCGTGTCACCTGTTTTTTTATTAACGTGGAGTTTAAAATGCCAGTCTTTACGGACTTCCAAAGGTGCGAGGGGCACGAGGTGACTCACTGGGCGACACTTGGAACTCCCGTGTTGCCAGATACAAAGGAAAGATTTCACACTTCTTTTAAACGTTCGTGCTATATTGAACATACAAAGTTATACTTTATAAGTGTCAGACGACAACTTTCAAAGTTTCTTCTTTTATATTGTTGGCAACTAAATACACTTTGAAGACTATTACTGCCATTTTCAAGTGGTAAGATCTGGTCTTTTTGGGCAGATGAAACTATCTTCTACAAGATGGCGACTCTATTGTTGAAACTGTCTTGGGAGTTTTAAGGGAACTAATATACCATGTTCCGAGTAATTATTCAAAATTCACTACACTTATGTTCTTCAGATATATTACACCACATAAAACTACACCTACATTACATAATATAGGGCTAAATAACTAAGTTAATGAAAAAAAAATATATAATAGATCTGGATCTCGTCAAAAATTCACATAAGAATTCTTAAATACATGTCACCCTAATACGTTAAATCCAAAATGTCAAGTGTGCAAGTAATAACGACATTAATAAACATTCAAAACAAAATTATTTATTTATTTTTATTTCCGACTCTTCACACTTTTTAAGAATATAAAATTTTTAGAACTTCTAATCGTATCGTAAAGGCCTGGCTGATGAATAAGGCTAGGTAGTAGGTAGCGCGACTAGAAGAAATGTGTAAGCTGTTCCTGATTGATCTTAAGTGACAATACGCCCTAAGTTGGTGGACTCGCTAAACCTGTGGTGAGGGTGGTTCTCAAGTGTAATTGCCAGAACACACCAATTGGTATTTGGAATTTTATATATCATAAGTGAAACTGGTGAATACGTAGATGCAAAAATAAAAAAGTGTAAGAGTTAAAAAATGTTTCTTGATAAACGGAATATTCGTGGAACTCTCATATTAGATATGAATGATTTTAAAATAGGTTTTCTCCGTTGTTACCGGTAGGACGACTTCAGCCTCAGATTCGATCGATGGAGGTCTCATCAGATACAGTGGGTACACTGTGCTGGAACACCATTAGTGATAATGAGTATATGAGGGTAGTTACTAGACACTGCCCTCACAAACGAATACATCGCAACATTTCAGTCGGCTTGTGACCACGGCGTGTGTGACCAGGCTGAAATATCGAGTAAATAAATAAAAAGTAAGTCGTGTTTTAGATCCGCATTTAATATCTATGTTATGATTTTAAAATAGGACATGAAAAAATGGAACAGAAAGTTGAAAGGCAACACAGAACAATAAAAATGAGCCACATATTAAAATGAGCTCACGTGAAATGAAATAGTTGAACAACAGCAATATTGCCAACGTACAGTATGAAATGTCAACTAGATGGGTGAAATTCAGGTCGGCCGCCGCACAGAAAGTTTCACTTTTCCACGAGGCTTTGCGTTTATTAAAATAGTTTTTTTTTCAGAACGGTGCATAGTCACGTTGTTAAATCCATACACATAACAAAACCTGTAACGGAGCTAAATCTATAGCTTAGATAAGTTTTGAAAGTACTGTAGTATCAGTATAGCGGCGAATAAAAAGTAGTTTTAGAAAACTTTGCCTGTCTCCTAATACGCGGATCACTCTGAAACTTTTGCATAGACTTTCATGAGATTTGATGCGGTGATAAGTAATAGTATTGGGTATTTGGATGTGCTTTTTATCCCATAGAACGAAAGGGCTTCTTCGTTATAAGAAATAATATTTTTCTCTTTTCGTTACATGACAAAATAACTATGTATATCGAGTAGTCAATCACATCGACCACAGCGTCATCTATCGCGTTATGGTCACTTATCGAGTGAAAAATTATTCTATCTCTCAAGTTGGATCAAACTGCACAAAGTGTACAAAATTTGATTAAAATTGGTTAAGTAGTTTAGGAGTTCACCGCTCACAAGCAAAGTGACAGGAAATTTTTGTATATATTTATGATATAAACTCTGGCTTATGCTATTTTTTAATGTAATAGAAGATGCTTTTCTGGAGATAGTGTGAAAGCAGTTCCCGGTCACGTTTAATTTAGGGTAATTAGTGTCCTCAAATTTTCTTTGTAGTAGGTATATGACTGTGCTTCACATCTGATGTATCCCACACGCCCCTATAATAGCCCGCCAGGCATATTGTGAGAGAATGTATATAAAAGTATTTTATTTACTACGTTATTGTAAAAAAAACGATGCTTTGGTTGAATGCTTTAGTATTGGAAAGGACAGGATAAGGATAGTTAGAATAGAAAGTAATTTTAGAATTTTCACATTCAATTTTAAATCATTTACATTTTACGATATATTTACTAAATGGTATGTAGTCTATACTGATGGGGTTCGGTCACAAATTGGTCATGTCATCCCCGCGATAATTTCCGAAATAAAGTACGAATCTTTCATAATTTATATTACCTATTTTATTGGTCTTGAGTGCTACACATAACCAGCCTGTGTCTGTTTGCATGATTATAGTTTGAGAAATACCGAACGTGTTTCAATAATTTTCAGTCATAAATATGTTCTCTGGTCAGGTTTTATAACAGAAAATAAGAATAATTATTAAAACGACAAAAATGATATATTGAACAAATAAGCAATGAGGGTGAGTATTCTAGGTATAGTGATAACAATCACAATAACGAGAATACTTACTTATTCTATAGTAAAAAAAGATAAGGTAAATAGTGTCACAATTCAATACACAATATTATCGAGAAAAAGACATTTAAAGTGTATGAAATTCTTCTGTTTTTCTTTTTAGGGTCTCAGCAACTTATAAGTTTGCTTGAAGCTAAAAAATGTAATTTTAATATCCTGAAAATCGAATACTACAATAACATGATTTTAATATTTTTTGAGTTATGACAATATTCGAGAGGAGATGCTATATACAATATAAACAAAGCTAATAAGATGGCCACGATCGAAGAGCCTTACAAATAACTCGTTTGTGATTTGATATTTATAAAAAATATTCACCTTTGAAGGTAACCTTAGTCTCAAAGAACTCTCAAGGAGGCCGATCTTTGCTAGGGATGGATGATTACGAGGTGATATAAAAATAGAGAAACTGTAATGGTCAAGATCTGCAATCAAATCAGCGATAATCTCGCTCTTTAATAAAATAATTTCATAGTTTTAAAACCTTATTTGGATTACGTTCTTTATTATTAGTTCACTAAGTTTTGACGATGCGAATTGTAAAAAAAAATGAAGAAAAAATATTTTATATAAAAAACACATATAGATTGTGTTCTAAAACGCAAAAGTAAATAATCTTTAAGTTGTCCCATATTTGTATTTCATTGTCAGATGTCAAAATGAAGTGGCAAGCAACACACGCTGTCAACATTTGGACTTCTACCCTTGTCATGAGGTGTCTCCTATACATGTTTACCTTAGAAAATGTAAATATAATGGTAAAAAAATATTGTACTTTTATTGTAATAATAAAGATGGACATTCGTTAAAGTGAATAATAGAGTTTTCGATTGAATGAAAAAAAACCCTAAACTGAATTGAAATTTATGTTAGTTCTACATGCATAAAACAATGAGTATTGGAAAAAGAGAATGTAGATATTTATGCTTTAAAATCACTGAAAAAATAAAACGCCTAATGGGTTCACTGAATATTGCATGAGACCTATTATTGTTTTTATAAGATGTACATGTATATAAAAAATGGTTCGTGTTTTAAATTTATAAAAATAACCTAGCTGCGTCTCTGATTTCAAACGCGTGTTATATGTTCAATAGAAAAATGTGTCTTTACGATTTGCCGTTACGACCTTTTCTTTAGTGTGTTCTATATTGCACTATATTTCTATAGTGTAGATCAGGAGTTCCCAAAGTGTGCGCCGCGGCGTCCTGGTACGCTACATAGAGTGAAGAAGGGCGCCATGAAGCAATTCTCTTTACCATTCTCCGTAACTACAACTTAAATTTTCGCGGGTATAAAATAAATAATATTTTCATTTATATACTTACTTATTTCATTAGATTCATAATGTGGATGTTTTAAATTTTGGACCTATCTACGTAACTAGTATCATTGTACTTATTTATTTCGACCAGTTAGATAGGTTAGGGCGCTGCGACAAAATAGTAAATATGAATGTGCGCCATGAACTGAAAAAGATTGGGAACCCCTGTTGTAAACGGTTATCCATAGCGCATACGTTATTTTTTTATAGTTTACGTTTTAGTGTAATGGACATAAGCGCACCTGATCTTAAATAACGATACGGCCCAAGTTGGTAGACACGCTAAACCTGTGGAGGAACTGGCTCTCAAGTGCAAGTGCCGGAACACACCTATTGGTTTTGGCGATAGATTTTCAACTTGAGGGTGCTTGCTAGCTAGGCGGGAATTATATAAAGCCCTACCACTATGCTATAGTCTCCTCACGATGTTATCCTTCACCGAAAGCTCAAGCTCATTGTAGGTGGAGTGGATTCAAACTCACGTCCCTTGACGCAAAGTCGTACACACTACCACTAAGCTATCATCGCTTCTTTTGTTATTTTTCTGTTAAGACACTAGTTGATGCTTTTGACTTCGTTTACGTTCTTCGGCACTAACGTATTTTGTATATTTTAATCAATAGCTTTAGTATAGTGAGAATAAGTGGGTCTCAAAAAAATATCAAAAATGCGGTTTTGAGCTTTTGTTTAAGCCAAATATCATTAACTTATTGTGCTATTTGTTAAGTTAATAGTTTTATTCAGCTTAAGTGTTATTTAACATTAAGCGTGGTCATGCTCCAAGATAAGCCATATATTATTCTAGCTAAAAGACGTTCACTGCTGGATCTAAATCCTGACATAGGCCTTTTTCAAAGGTCTTGCAATATTTTCCAGTACCGATGTTTGTTTAAGGTAATTATGAAGTAAATTAAAAGTAAAAAAAAAAACTTTGCTTTTAATTTGCAACACCATATCATAATAGTTAATAGGGGACAATGTCTACGGAGAAGTTATAGGTCCAATTTAATATTCATAGCCGCGAAGTTGTGACCAAGAAGTGGGGAAGTTTCCAGAGCGAGGCCAGTAATACTCAATGACAAATATTACTTGTTAGGAACTTGTCTAGCCACTCAGTTTGTGAATTATACGTATAAACATTAAAATAATTTTCATGTAAGGAAGGAAAACACGACAATTGCCTTTTTAATATTGGTGTACTTATACGCAAGGTTTTTTATTTAGATGCCAGCATTAGGAAACTTAGTAGAAGGGGCCAAAAATGTTTAGTAACAACTATTAGTAAACCTTTATTTATATTGTAAAGTGAAAAAGTTGGTTTGTTTCTATAAACACGCTAATCATAAATGTAAGGAATTAGTTACATCCTGGTTGAACGCACAGAAATATGAAGACAGAAAACTTATTTGTAATCGTCCGATAATTGCCTAGTGGAATTATAAATAGTATCTGCATATATGGATCACGCATAGTTATTCATATACAGTAAGTGACGATGTGGTCTAAGATGGTGGAAACACTTACCCTAGTGAAAAGATTGACTCCCAAGCGCAACTGCCGGAAAACACCTATAGGTATTTGACTGTAGATTTTCAACTAGAGGGTGGTAGCTAGCCAGATAGCTATTACAAAAAGCCCTACAATCATACTATGTTTTAATTGCGATGTTTCCCTCCACAGAAAGCTCAGGCTCATCACAGGAATCGAATTCACGTCCATTGACGCGGACTTCGTACACACTACCAACTGAGTTATTATCGCTGCCATATATTCATCCTATATTATCTATTATCTTAAAAACATTAATTCCTACATGTAAATCGATACTTTAAAATTCCATATCGTCTATTTTTTCTTTATTTCTTAGCATGTACTTATAGAAAAAAAAAATTCTTTATTTAGGGAATAATTCTTAATACAATCTCAAATATTATCCGTATCATGAGTCCGGAATTACTGAATGAAATGAGTTGCGAAATAAAATGTTTAAAAATTATATTATATTAGAGCCGTAATGATTAATTGGAGGCCATTATTAATTTCGGAAGTTGTGGCTGAAATTTAATTAAAAGTTTCGAGTTTTTCCGCGTGACGTATTTTGTTGTTGTTGTTTTTTTTTCTACTTGTTTTGTGGGATATAAATAAGGGAAATATTATTTTGAGTTTTTGGCGTACATAAAAAGTTCATATGGAAGAAATATATGGTTTTTGTATATCTATGTAGGGTTAATTTGTCTCTATTCTTAGTTTTTCGTGTAAGTGCGTATGTGTTCGAGTGTGAATATGCGTATTTACATAAATGATAGTCCAATATTATACACTGAATTTAATATTTAATATATTGCTATAATTACACTTTATTAGTTTATCACAGTTCATGGCAAAGTCTACACGACTGATTTAGAAATCGGGCTGCGGACAATGCGTCGCTCTTCGCAATATCGAAAACCATGCATCAACATTGACATTATACCTAATTATTGTTTTATTAAATAGTTTCTGGGTAACCGAGCTTAGCTCATTTTTTTAATTGTGTAATGATTTTACAAACATAATTATACATTATTGAAATAAAGACAACGCAACAGTAATTACTTTTATTATATTAAAAGTAATTTGCATTTATAGGAAAAATATAACTATATAGAGGAACCCAAAAACCTAGAATTAGTCAAAAAAAAAAAATCCGTCCATATCGTTAGATCCGTTTTCGAGGCACGAGAAATTTGTAAATATACCTAGATATACAAGAATTATGATATGAGAGTTAGAGATAGATAGATATCATTTAACTTAAAAATCTCTTTTGATTGTAGCACCGCAAAATTACCGCATAATCGCGGTTCCATTATTCCGTATTTCCAAACGCATATCGATAGCAAAAAACGATAATTTTTTACTTCAAAATAGAAAATTTGTTTTACATATTAGCTTTAACGTATTTAATTTGTCAGTTTATTGCTACTTATTTGCGATTATGGCTTTGTGAGATACGTTAATGAGGGCTCATGCTGGGTATAGTACAATCCAAAAACAGCAACGATTACTTCCATAAGTTTTCTCTGTCATTGTGGCCTGCAAGTCTACTGGCAGCTGAACACACACTGGTTGAAAAGGAATCCCAAAAAGATAAACGAGATGCTGTGACGATTTTATCACCATATACTGATTGTTCGCGATTATATCTAGTACAGATCTCCATTAACCTTCGTTAATACCCATCGGCTGATCCTGAATCACGAAATATCTATGTGTATTACTTTCGTGAGCATTTAACCTTGTTTGTGATGGATGAAATGCAATCATCTCAAATGTCACAGCTCTCAAATGTCGTGACATACCAATCTTATATCAGTATATCCTTTCGCAACATGATTTCTATTCCATTCCTCACATTCCTGGATAAAACGATGATTGTGTTCAACCATATTGGTATTACCATATACCGGATGTTGCATCCCTCGTTTTCTTACGCGAACAAATGCATTTATCTGTACTCTCCTAGGCCGGGGGTCTGAATGGGTAATGTGGGATACAACCAATGGGAAGCACCGGGAATACCCACTAAAACTTTACTCCTATCTGTCATCTTGCTAATGTGACACGGGTTTGAATTGGGAACCACTGCTTTGCCCTGGCAACAAGTCTGGCTTGATGATTACCGTTGCATCCTCCTGTTGATTTGCTTATTATGTCATTTTAGATTGTGAACATAGTAGGCTTTAATCATCATCAACATCTTTTTATCCATTCTTTCTATCCTTCAACATTCATACACATTACTTTACTCACCACATGTGTTTCCACTCTTCTCATGACATGTCCAAACTAAGACAAACTATTTCCTTTCAGCTTCTCTAACATTGGTGCCATTTTCAAACTCTCCCTCACATACTCATTCCTGCCCACGGGATGCTTTTATCTATTGACTGGGTCAGTCAAAGGATAGGGCATTCGTGTGCGCGACCCTGGCCTCTCCTAACTACTACAGTTCCTAGTTCATTCCCATTTCGTGACTGTAGTATCCAAATAATATGACCTAGTTCCTTTACCATGCTTCCCTTGACCGACTTTACTATTCCTCTCCACTTCTAATTTATTAACAAAAGTATTCCCAAGGCGGGTTGGCGTCAGGCAAGCGGCCGGCTTTGAAATATTGGCCAAAACTCCTGTAGTACATATGAGACGGCTTTAATTATTGCTAAATTATTCAAGTTGATAGTGCAAAATGTTAACAAAGCTTAGAGTATAGAGGTAGTAAAAACTAACGTCTACAGGTCCAATTTAATCAGAAAGATTTGCTTATCATTTCAGAAGATAACGTAAGTACGTTGTACAGTACACAAATAAAACAAACAGTGTAATAATTTAACAAATCTAACACTAACTACGTATGCGAGGTATGAATAAAAAATCTCTACGTAAGAGCCAGACGTGAATTGACCAAAGCGACTAACGGTCCACTTACGAAGATTTATAGAGATAGGCGGACGGGGCAAAAAACGCCCGGGCCCCGTCTGCTTTGCGAGCGGATCTAATGGAGGGTTCCGTTATATGGAGACGAAAAACATGAGTGTTTGGATTGCATGCAGTTTACTATAGTGCTTCGAGAATTGTTGGGATAATGTTTGATTGTGCTACGGCTTTTTATTTGGGAATGATTGAGGTGAGCTGATGGATGGAAGTGTTTACGGAGTGAAAAAGTATTTGTACAAGATTTGAAAACACTTCCGATGCTGAGTAAAATTCGATTTATATAAGATACGAGTATACTCGAGATCTTTCGATAAGGTGAAGTATCTGCGGGTTGATTTATCATATAATTTTTCATTATAATAAACAACAACATTTCGAACTAGCTTAACTGATGTAGCTTTCTACAAGTTTTCGTAAGGTTGTTTCGCATTATATTACATATAGTAAAATAGAAGTGCATTTTTTTCCATACATGGGTTTTCGGAAATCTTTAATAGTTATTCAGTTTCCTTTTAATTATTGTATTAAATATCTACTGGCCTTTCACGACAACCTGGAGTCCTGTATCATAATGTTAACTATTGACAAAACATCTTCACTTACCGTTCGCTCCTTTTTATCGTATATTCTTTAGTCATTTGGTCAAGTAAGAACACAATGCAATCAAATATATCGTGGCCTAATCATATATTCTTATTTAAAGAATTCGCTGTACATTTATTGGTCAAATTAGAGGACTTTTTTGATTGCGTATAGGAGTAAAATTCGTAACCCCTTGCTTTGATTTTTTAAATTAGGCACACCGTTATTTCATTCACAAAAAAAAACGATATACTATCAAGTATTATGCAGGCTGGTAGAATTCAACATATGGGTTCGACATAATTGTAATCAACATGTACGACCAACCAACCAACCAACTATATGACTAACATGCATGTGGAGATAAGTCAGTAAAGTGATTGGTCAGTGTATATTCCAAAATGGATTCCAAAATCCAATGGAATATTAATGTCTCAATAGTTAGTTGCTTTTAGATTCAACCGTGCTTACCACGTAGTAGTTTGCAGTAACGTTAACAAAAAAAGAGTAATAGACTTGCATATTAATAGTATATCGTTTTACAAATACCATGATAAAAGGCCAAAGATGTAAATCGAATATTATTATTAATTAGCTACTCCGTAGCGAACAACGCAGCTTAACAATTAGCTAATTAACAGATCTTAGAACGCGATGGCTTGATTAGTCCTCTCACAAGTTCTGATTCGTAACGTCTGCCTCGAATGTATTTATGTATGTATGTATTTCTCACATTTATACAGAAATGCCTAATTGATTAATTTCAGTAAATTAGTAAGACAGAGAACAGTGAATTATACTTATTTGTTAATTTGGATTAATAGTATAACAGATATGCGATAGGAGAATATATAGTCAATAAGTTGTAGTTAGCGAAGACAGCAGTATATGGAATAGAATGGTTGATTTTTATATAGTTTACAGGTTTCGCATTTCACTGTGTGCCCCAAGATGGTGGACACGCCAAACTTAGTGGTGTGGAAATACCAAAAGGCGCGTTCCGGCAGTTGCAATTGAGAGCCAGTCCCTCTACAGGTTTAGCGTGTCTACGAACTTGGGCCGTATCGTCACTTAAGATCAGATGAGATTACGTCCAAAAACGCTAAACCTTTCTTTTCTTTTTATAAATATATTTATATGCACTTTTAATTTATCTACTTTACTATAAACAAACTCGTGTAAATGTAGGAATGAAGGTTTTGTTTGAGAAGATAGCGTTAATTAATTAGGTCCTTTTAATGTAATATCTCTACGGGTTCCCTCGACAGAACTGTTATAAGATTACAATCGTCCACTTCGCTTTGCTACTTGATGACATTACTATTATTACTCTAAGGATACTTTTAGGTATAATTTCTCTTAAGTATATTTTCAATCTAGCAAAATCTTAATTAAATTAATTAACCTTATTAATACGTACATTTGTTAATGTGTTCATGTGTCAATTCATTTTGTATAATTTATATAAAATAAAACACAAGTATTAGTAATATTTTAAGGAGAGATATTTTTATTTATTTGCATGATTTTAGCTATGTTTGAACTTTGGACATGATTGGACTATGTTCATGCTATAAATATGCATGACGGATTGTCTTTGATACGCTTGTCACATTTTAAGTTAAAAGTAATTTGTCAAAAAACCCATATGAGTTCGTGAGTCAACGCTGACATAGAAAATAATTAAAAATAATAAAAGGTGGTATTTCTGTGTTTTAAAAGTGCGTTTGTGAGTGCAACTACTGCAAGAAATAAAAGAAGCCAGCTCTTCATCGATACCAATCGAAGGGGCGCTCATCCTTTGATAATTCCATTGTAGGTGGGTGGTCTTTTCCCATAACAAACATGGGGATATATACGCCAGATTACAATTTTATTTATGGATTGCTATTTTGATAAAGGGCTTCAGCATATTGTTTTGTAAGTAAAAATATGTCTAGTAATATTGCAGCACGGATACATTAGTTTTATCTTCTGTTCTTGCACTTGTAAACAAAGACCGCAATTAGGAATTTAGGTTTGAAAAGCCGTTTGCTTAGATGTACAGAGGCCAGACGAGTTTTTTATATTATTCAAATTTTGTACACATCTTCACATACATGTATGTAAAATGCAATATATCGTTATCATAAACTAGACAGGTTCACTAGAATGCACTTTATATTGTTGGACGTCAGACGTATAGTCGACGTATTATTACGTACATACATCGTTAGGGTTACCATTATCGTTGCAAACTGATGCAGAATATTGTATCAAATTTGTAAAATATTATTAAAAAGCAGGTGTCAATTGTCTGTCATAAAACAATGAATACTGTAATAATATATATTCTTTATAGTATCACAGTAAAGGCACTGCGCATCGGCTGATGATATACAGTATGAGAGGTAGTAATCCTTCTACAAACGTTTCTGTCGTGCTTTTGACACCTGGATATATACTGGTTGGGCTCAAAATACGACAAACGAAAATAAGATCATCATATTCCAGGCTTTATTTAATTTGTAGAAAGATTTGCCCCATTCAAAACCAGAATAAAGTAATATTTTAATAGCACACATAGCAAGATTTAAAGCTTAAAAGTATTCTTAGTTTTACTGTTGTTAATTACAAAGTATTTCTTTCTTTCTCTCTACGTCGGATGTCATATATTTACTTCTTCTTTTTTTGTACTAAAAGTAATTTATTGCCACTTGAAATGTGCGTTATGAGTGTAAATATATGTGTATGTATGTGCGTTTATATAAACTTGTAAGTTGTGTTTGCTTTTAGAAGGGTCCAATTTTACGTAGATTGTTGTAAACATTGTGAATATGCGAAACATTATTAAATCGAATCCAGTTTTGCAGACTATTGAAAACATAATAATAATGAGTATGACTCTGTCACGCATCGGCCAGGAGACTCTACACTTTTGCAGTATATGAATTAAACGACAAGATTGTATTGCTGATGCTGACTATGTTTAAAAATACCCACTATTCAGAATTAATTTAGAATTAATATTAAATATGTAACCACCACCACAGTATACTTTCAACTTTGTTTCGGTGTCTTATACAGCTAGCTATCTGAAATAGATGCAGTGAATGGAAATAGATACAATGATCCTGGTAGAGATAGGCTTAAAAATATAAACATCTACAATCCAATACAATCCAAAACATCTACAATAGAATAATATAAAATTGAAACGGAATAGATATACAGATACAGAAAAGATAGACCCCGGCCTCCTCTTTACTTTTTACAGTGTGCCAGAGCGCCACGTCTCTGTTTTTGGGAATCTTTTGAGGCTACCTAGCTAGTTTAGCTAGAAGTGCCATAATAGCTGTTGATACACTTGTTCCCAATCCGATCGAACGTAATTATCGTACCCTACATAGGTCAAATATGGAGTATATCAAATTAAATAAAAAGAGTGTATAAATAGGATGTTTCTATATTTTAGCCATTGATATTTTGATATATTTTCTTTAAAAAATATGCTTTTTTTATTCTAATATAATAACAATATTGGAACAATATCTTAAAATGCCGTATCAGAATTGCTTTAAGGGTCCTAAATAATAATCTGTTTCGATTAAATACTAATTGAGCCTAATATATTCTTACTCTATCCGAATCTGTTTTGTAAGCAGGAATATTATGTCTTGTTCGTCTTCGTGTCGATACAACTATTTTAAGTACTGAATGATTGAATCAATAAAGTTTGAATCAAGATTTACTATCCAGTGTGTTCCGAATGTATTTGGGCATAGTCATTAGCAGAGGTACTTTTCTTGCAATATCATAGGGGCACATTCATATAACTTTAAGACTGGTGACAACAAATTGAAATGTGCTTTAGATGTAAATTATTTAGTTATTTCTTATCTTTGCTTATCATTAATGTTATTCTAGGTTCTAAATGCGAAACAAAACTTTCTAAACTATAGTGATGGTCCCGTAATGCATATGGTCACCCGAAATATCATTTATTCGCTGATACTATGTATAGTGAATATACGTACACTAGTAGCATATGACATAGAATGCGATATGTCGCTTCCTATCATCTAATCTGGAATACAAACAACGTAGCTGTCGGCTAATATATCTCATGTACACAGGTAATATACATTATTAATGTTTAGAAAACAGGTCATTGTTATATATTATTCTAGAATTATTGTACATAATCAACAATGTATTGAATGTTATGTCTCTTACTCTATTACCATCGCTTTTTGATAATTCTAAGTATTTTTATCAGTTAGCATTATAAAAAGATAATCTTATACCGATTTGGTCCACTGGGTACTAAAAGTTATTTTTGTTTCTCGGAAACCTTTTTTTTTGTTTGGATAAATATATACCTCAGGTGCTTTTTTGTACACTTGATAGCGTGTATCCAAAAAATTCATGACGAGCGCTTGAATGGTAAAGGTGTAACAAACAAACTCACATTTATATTTTATATTTAGTATTAACGTGTCCGTCAATTATGATCATAATTTTTCATTAACGGTGAGTGTTTCTCAAATCTGTTTTTAGTGAGTATATATTATGTATTTATTTAATATGCATTCCATATTTCTATCTAGTCTAGAGATCTAATGATGAATGTAAGACTCTTATATATATAGAGTAGCTAGAGTACTTGTAACTTTGTTCGTGTATTTTCCCGTCAACTGTGCGTAAAAACCGTTCTTAGTATGTTTATATTGTGAAAATTTTCAGTCCGAATACCAATAGTGAATGGGCACATACTTTTGGAGATACGGTTATACATGAGTGAATGTCATACATATAGATGTAACTAGCTTTTACCTGCGGCTTTACTTGCGTTAATATTGATTTTGTCAAACAGATCGCAAGACGAAATACGTAAGACGAAAGTCTCACACAAAGTTTATTCCTCTCTTTATCACACTTCCAATAAGTTTTTCCCGAGAATAAGTAGCTTATCACCAATTCCAAGGTCCCATCGATCTCTATACCAAAACTCATCATATTAGATTCAGCGGTTTAGGTGTGAAAGCGTAACAAACAAACAGACTCACTATCGCATTATAATTTTAGTAAAGAAGATTGACCTTGGCTTTTAATAGAGGGTATGAAAGCTGCTGGGTTTGGAACAACATTTGTGCCATCCGAAATAGGAGATATCCTTTAATGGTAGAATGCCTAACATTTTTTTTAAAGTTAAGGCTTATCGTTATGCCCACAGTCTCACCTGATCTTAAGTGACGATATGGCCCAAGTTAGTAGACACGCTAAACCTGTGAAAGAACTTGCTCTCAAGTGCATCTGCCGGAACACACCTATTGGTATTTGGCGGCAGTATTTCAACTTCAGGGTGGTAGCTAACCAGGCGGGCTTTAGTATAAGTCCTACCACCATGCTATGGTTTCCTCACGATGTATTCCTTCACCGAAAGTTCAAGCTCATTGTAGGTGGTAGGATCCGAATTCACGTCCCTTGACGCAAAGTCGTACACATTACCTCTGAGCTATCATCGCTTCATAGAATACCAAAGCTACGAGCTGTATAAGCTGTTTCATAATTATATGCCTGAGACTGCAGCATTTCTAGATTAGCTAGTATACATTCAGTAATCAAGACAGGTGATAAGGAAGCAATTGGCATGTAAATTCATTGTTATTTCGTTTTGTTTGTTTTTGCTTTCGATACGTAGTAGTGAATATGCAGTCGATGTTCAGTGTTCGCTGTTGTTCTTGGATTAAACTGTGATAACCTTTAATATTAGCATCGTGCTATTAAAATTTAAACTGAGTGACTCTATATAGGATGTGAGGAAGCGTGAAAATTATCGATAAAATAGTTATGTATATTTCAGATTTGACTGCAAATTAGTGTAGTTAGTTAATTTCGGCCGCAAATTACAAGCTAATGTGAATATTATTATTACATGTAATTGCTTTAATGCTGTTTTTTTTTTCTTTTACTATTTTTTGTGTTGTTGTTTGTGTTTCTATATGGTGATAATAAATCGTGTCTTTCTTTCTTTCCATATCAATTGAAAATAAGATGTACGTAAGTATATATTAAATTATTCGTTTACTTGTTTAATTAACTATAAAACATCAAGCTTTGTTAATATTCTAACGTGGATTCCTTGTTAAACAAGTGAAAAGTTTGATCAAAACAAAGACTCTTAAACAATAAGATTAGTTACGCTCAAATGAACCTTTGTATTTTGAATTCATAATAGAGTTTTATCTAGGTAAATTCAATGAAACGATTGTTTATTAGCGTATAGCGCTTGGAGAGTAAACATTACAATTTTAAATATAATATTTGAGGTGTTGCTACACTCATTTTATTTATCTTTTCTACCGCATTACGAAAAACAGTACTAAAGTTAGTTTTAATAAATTTGTATAGCTACATAGTATTTAAGTTGTATTGCAATTTGTTTAATTTCCAATTTGTTGTTTGCTAAGAGAAATGGGTTTAATATAACTAACTTTGTGTTATTAAAAAAAAGGTTGGGGGCTGGACTGGACGACATGAAGGTTTAATTTTTAATCGGGTGGATTGCGATAGAAATGTCAAGTAGGATGGGGTTACTTTTTAAAAATTATTTCAACTTAATTTTTATTTTTACAGGCAACATTTCTTGTATTCCTTATAATACATATCATTTCTGCTTTTTTTGTATATCAATTTGTATTGTCGAAAGGCTTGCAGGTGTGTATAAAAGTGTTGGGTTGCTTAGTCTCTCAAAGTTCATCGTTATTCTTGGATTATACTGTGGTAATCATTAGGTAAACTTCAATTATTTTGTCGTGCTACTGTAAAATAAATTACTCGGTACCTTTTTATGTTAATGAACAGCGAACGAGCAGACGGCCCATCTGATGGAAAATAGTTACTGTCGCCTATGAACAGCTGCAACACCAGGGTCTTACTGCCATGTTTCTGACCTTGAAGACCGTATTTTAATCCCTTTTTAAAGAGCCCTATATTATAGATTTTGGAAAACCGAGCGGATAGTCCGTTTCATAGACCTAATGTGAGCGACAAGACTGTTTTACAGAATCTAACTGTTTTCGCCACACACCTAGGCTTTAGAGTATACAGATGGGCAGTTAGCCAACGGCGATAGATGCGACCTTGAAACTGTGACGAGGGCATCATATCAAATAGTTCCTCAGACTTCGTTTCCCTTGTTTTTAATACGAAACGTCTTGTTCTATTGAAAAATTAGTGCAACAGTTCAGGAACTTTTATGAGCATTTTAAAGCTTTATGGTAATTTAATGAATAGAATAAGAATCCGCAGGAAATGAAAGAAGAAACTTTTTTGATAATGATGTCATTTGAAAAGTTTAGTTCCTGAGAAATAGAAGAATAACTTTTAAACTAACGCGAGCAAAGGCGGAGGCATAAGTTACCTATTACATAAAGATAGGGAACAATAAATGTGTGTTTTACTGAAAGAGATACCGACAAATAGTCATCGAGCCACGTCCGTAAAGCTCTCTGCGGATTATTGAGATTTTTATTGGTTTTCGCGGCACTCTCGGCGGCGGAGGATCTGCCGAATGATAGCCGGAAGTCGTTTAGCAAGGTTTTGTTCGATGATAACAGCGAATTTGTTTATGTCAAGACAAATAAACAGATCAGATCACTCTTTTTACCGGTTAGCAATCTTTTGTCGTCTGTTTATATGAAGTTTGATATTTTGGTAGGTATTTCAATTTTCAATATAACTTGACAATTTATGTTTGCAAAACCTGAGACTACTTATATTAAAGATAGTAAATAAGGTACTAAACGTTTTATAAATAATAATAAAAATACTGTATCATAATTAGATTCTAGACACATTACCGATAGTGCATGTAATAATTTCAAAGGGTTTAAGTAATTTTAACTCTTTAAAGATGAATGGTAGTGATGGCTGAAATGCAATAATGAACGCAAATAATCATGAAAATGTTTACCAACTGTATAACATGTTCTATGTGTTAAAAATATTAGATCTTAGTTTCTTGTCCATACTTCTAATTTTAATATAATATATAGTATGTGCATATAGTTGATAAAAAAAATTGTTCATTTTTTATAATTCATTGTAATGTAAACAATATCAGGAATATAACTGCCTAATTTCTTTTACTAGAACCACAAATGGTACTACCGATTTATTTATTTCATTTCTAATAAAATACATAATAAAACCCCCACATAACGGTAAGCTTAATGATTATTCGTAAAACTAACTTACTTAGATAATTATAATTGTATTCTCAACTTAAACATAGATAAATTGAATCCTATGTTGAATCCTGCGTCACATTACTGCCTCTGCAATAATTACCACATTAAACCACCTTATTTACGAAACAATCTTCGGTACTCAATGAACAAATAATTAATGGATGCTCCAATTGAAAATTCAACCCCATCCCGGACATATTTGTCTCGGAAGTATCCGCGGTACGTGAGACGCGGATGGAATCTATGATGGATATCCCACCGCAGGGAATGACTAATGAAATTCCCCACAAATGCTGCCATTCTCTTAATTCGTTCGGTTGAGCTGTGTGAGCCCTAGGCTGGCGGAAAAAAACAAACGTTATCACATACCAGCGTATTGCCTTAAGACATATTGAGGGCTATTCAACTTTTTGTGTACCCACTTAATATATGTTCTTTCCCCAAATTTTTGAAGTGATGATTAGCACAGTGCAGTCCATATTGTGACAAATAAAAGATTTGAAGTTCATCGAATGTCACCGTTGATAATTTATCTGTAGATGGAGATAAACTAGCCGATCCTAAAACGTCACAATTTATTCAAGGGTCTCCGTTATATATATATATATATATAAATAAATTTCAGTTATCTTGGGAACGGCTTTAACCAATTTGGTAGCATAGTTAGATTTAGTGTATGGGACGACTAGCTCCGCACGTTAAAGTTATCAGATCAAAAAGTCTCAGAGTGGACTCGAGGGCTTCTGCAACTGGACACTTCAATAGAAACTTTAGCAATGTAATAAGGTAAGAAACATAATGATCGTTCGCACGATAACCGCTCAAGCCCGGGGACTAACGAAACGGTCGTCTATCTAAGATTAACATCAATTATTCGTCGCCTGTTTCATTACGCATGACTGGTCTGGACCTAGTACTCATTAATAATGCCGGCCCTTTAAAACACTTAAAGGGTTTAAACTCTAAACTTACATATATTTTAAGTAATATTTACTTAAGTAATTCTATAATGTTTAGCGAAACTTTAAATTGTGCTTGAAGAGAGAATTATACAACGAGTATGAGGTTTCAGTGAAAAAAAATATCTAAATGACACCATAGTATAGTGGTAGAGTATTTTCTAACTTCTGCCTGGCTAACCCTATCAAGTTGTAGACTGGTCAGCAAGTGCATATGATTATGTTTCGATAGAGCCGCGTCTGAACCAGTCTCTTGGTTAGATTTAGCTATTATTTTGGTCCACATCGTTACTTAACTCTGTGAAAATTTTAGCCAAAGAATATTATTATAAAAGCATTTACCATATATATATGTATGTATGAAAGGCAATTGTCATCGTTTTGGATTTTTTTTTATATGGACAGTCGGCCATATTGTTATATTTATAAATACAATGACAATAATAATTAAAACAATACATTAATCGTAAATTTGTGATTTCATAACGTTTTTTTATAATAGATATGTACAGTGGCGGATCATCGACTGATGATGGTAAATAAAGTAAAATTTAAAAACAACGATAACCACAGAGTAAATTAACAATCACTGTATCGTTGATATGCGGGTCAACTAGGTCCTTGTAAGCCGGATACCTAACACCCGTTGATTCTGAAACGTTGAAATACCAAAAGAGGATTACTGTAACTAACATGCATTCTAATCGAAAACTGTGTCCCTAGTCACGTTGTGTTTAAGATTGCTAAGGAAAAAATAAAATATACCTAGAATGACATTCCTACTACTCCAGTTTATTGCTATATAAAATCCGGCTGATTCTAGAATGCGACATGGCTGAATATACCACTTTGGTGGGGGTTATACCTGGGTGGGTACCTAACCCATAGCAGTTGCGTTCCAATCAAACACAATTGTTTAATCCTACCATTCTGCATTCTTTGTGATACTTTTTCTTCAGGTACTTTCGACGTATTCAAAATTTCCTGTTCATTTTTAATATTGTGGTATATTTTTGAATGTAAATAAAAACAGTTTAATTAAACTCACACTTTAAGTAAGTTGGAGGAAATTATCTACTTAATATTAAGTTATTAGCAACTTTCATATTCCAAAGCTCGGGAAACTAAGTTTTCTAACTATAGAGTAATATAAACTCACTAATCTATTCAAAGTTAAGACTCGGTAGATAAAATTTTGATAAGTAAATTATTGATGATTTTGGGAGAATATTAATTAAACCAGAAGTTTCTTGTTTTATGAATTTATTAGGCGGTGGGACATGACAGCTGTGACCATCAGGTATAAAACATTCGTTATAGTGACTCGTTTTGATGTTCTCATTCCAGGACCAGTTGGTCTATGTGTAATTGTCTAAAGCAATGATTGTGATCTGACTTGCCATACATCACGAAAATCATGAGATATATTGTGAGAGCCAGCCAGTAGCTATCAAGAGGTTTGCAGATCGGAATTACAGTAACTACCTACTGTCGATCGTAATAGATTGTTGATCTTTCTATGACCGCTGTTGTTTTTTAATATATTACTATTAAAAATTAAACCATTGACGTTCTTTTGTTTGGAAATATTGTATGCCACGATTAACCAAATGTGATGTTATGTGGTGGTTCCTTCATGGTAATTGTCCTACTTAGAGTCGATTGATCGCTTCTTTGCACCTTGAGGGTGTTACTATATACGCTACTACTCTACGTATGATTATTTCTATATTTATCATTATTTTCGAAAATTGTGTTCTAGCTTGTGCTTCTTAAAGTGAATGCCAGCAATATTTATTAACTGCCAAGGAATATATTCAGTTAGTTTTTGTAATATTTTTACATGCATTAAAAAGCTGTAAGTGTATTGCTGAAAATTAATAATGTATTTATGTATAAATTTCGTAGTCGAAAGCTTTGTTTCAACAATTTTTCCGTAAAGTTATTTAGGCACTTTTATATTGTCAATTTCAAATAGGACTTGTAATGGGTTGTTAAAAAAAATTCTAAGCGAATTCAGCCTGAATAGTTATACTAACTTACTAACTTATTTAGCAGTCAAATTTATAATCTTCTGGCGTATCTTTAGTTCAATACTTTGTTGAAAACTGTTCGATAAGATTTCAATACAAACCTTCGTTACCAGCGGTAGCAGATGTAAAACGCATTAATCACCCCCAAACTGTCAACCAACTCTACGCTACACTGTTAAGATCTTTTCCACCTAATTTAACTAACCTAATAGCCCCTAAATCCAATATAGCCGTGACCTAGTTTCGTCATTAATTGTTATACCTTAGCACTGAATATTAGAATACGCATTAAATAATTATGATGCTTTCGATTAGGTCGCGTTTCGGTTCATTTGTTTCAAACGATAATATCTTCGTGATATCACCATTGAATCTACCACAAAATATTTACAGCAACTAGGTACTATATAGTGAATAATAAATATGTATGAAAACAAAATGCTTACGACTAAGAACCTTGGATTAACTTGGTCGGACGCCGATCACATATGTCTGTATTCTTATATCTATAACCTGCATATTTGGGTAGACTACTAAAGGTGAAGTGAGATTCGACCGATGAGAACCAGTAGTAAAGAAAACATGCAGGTCAGCCCTACATTCTCTCTTACTCGCGAGAAAATCAGCACCACTTTCACATTACTACCCGTTTCTGTCGAGAGTAAACAAAGACAGCAGAACACTACACTTAGGATATACATAGTATTGCATGTATCGACCACATGCGCACTCGCTAAGTACCTGTTGCATTGCTGCGAAGTAAACGATTTCATAGAAGCCTCATTACTGATTCTAGGTCAGAATAGCTTTTTTTTAATTCATGAAAGTATTAATTCTCTAGTTTCATGCCGACTCTACATTACAAAAAAAAAACTAAAGTATTTGCATACTAGGCTCGATTTCTAAAAGTTTCATCGATAAATTAAGGGACCTTTTCAAACTCATTATTTGAATTACATGATAGCTTTTGACAGGCTTCGGGGCGAAGCGCTACTATTGAACAAAGATTTCGGCGGAATATTTTTTATTTTTAGTAATCAATAACGTTAAATATCTATACGATAAAATCATTGAATTTGTACTGAGTGCAGTACCTTTATATACCTGATAATTAATTTCATCCACTTTATATTATTAGATATCAACTAATTTATATTTGATAGTATCTTTGAATTCTGAGATGACATTTAAATGAAATTATACATAAATGTGTTAATTAAGATGAATCGAATTTAAGTAACAAATAAAATGAATAATAATTATATACTAATAAATTTATATTATAATAATAAATAAGAAAAAGTTATTTTTATTCGATCTATGTATTTGTGAATTGGTACTGTGACTTGTTTAGTGGTGAGAGGTGTTGGTGGGCTGATTGGGGTGTAAGTTGGTGGCGGTGGCGGTTTGGAGTCCCGAGCGTCGAGACCACACGCTGACCAGCAAGAAAGGTAAGAAATAGGGCTGCATATCGCAGGCACCATATCGAGTTGTCCCCGACCCGCGAGCAATATCGTTTGAGGGGCGCAGCACTGTTTGCTTTTGCTGCTTGTGCACCGCTAGAAGAAATCGAAAGTAAACAAGTTCCTTTTTTCTGGTACTCAGAAAACATAACAACCGAAGTTAGTAACATTAGAACTTAATCGCACACATGACAATAATATTAAACCAATTATAAGAAACTCATATTTAGCTAAGATTATGGTAATAATATACATAAATTACAATTATACCTAAAGGTCAATAGCCTTCAGCAAAATAAATCTAATGAGTAGTAATTAGCAAACACAGTAATAGTATAGCTTTATTCCTTGAAAGTGGTAAGAAAGCTCTGAGGTGAAAAAGACAACCAAGGAGAAAATGTACAACTCACTTCAATCGAGACTTCCCCGCACAGTAAGATAAGGAAGCTACAGACCGTGGGATTATAGATGGAGAAGACACAAAGTCAAAACTCCGAATCCTTAGTCATAGTTCCTAAGACTGAGAGAATCAATGGACATGGATATATAGAAGGAAGCTACGCCCTAACAAGTATTATGGTTATGGTATTATAACTGCCCATAAATAGTAAAACTAAATCACCCATCAGATTATATAATTTTGGTTTTTTTAGAGTTTTCGTCCTCTCAACTTCCTTTCAAGTGCTCGTGCTTCGACTTTCTCTCAAGGTTCGCCTCGCGTCTTCTCTCAAGTGGTCATCTTCCGGCCTTCTCTCAAGTGGTCGCCTTTTTCTTTTATCTCCTTTACAGTCTCCGTACTTCGTTCTTATAACAACTCTTTCCACAGCGCACTTTCCCACGAATCGCAGTTGCCTTCTCAAACTTTCCCCATTGTTTCTCCGATAGTATATCCCCCTCTCTCTCATTCTTTCATAATTTATCTCTTTCATTTGTCCTTCAAAAGTCTACCAACTCTCTAATGTATCTCATAGCAAAAACGAAATGTCCTCAATTTTTTCTAATTCCATTCATAACAACCCCTCTGATTCGTTAATTCAAATGCATATAAATATAGACACAGGAAAAAGTCGTCATTTGATTGTGATTGTAAGAGTTGTAAAATCTAAATATGAAGACTTTCTAAATTTTTTATTATAGGTTTTGTTATTTTATGGATCCGTTATATTATTGAGTGTAAATGTTATTTACTAAGCTTAATTAAAGTTAGATTTATATTGCACATATGTTCTACAACTTTCTCCTAAAAAATTACATCATATGCATAAAAAAATAAACTATTTCTGATGCTTTTTCGTTGGGTGTATGTAAGAAAGCATCTTATCATTATTGAAAGTATTTCAACTATATCATTATTGTGCTATTAGTATTCCTTATAGGTACATAAAATAGCTAAAATTTTTGTTCGTCTGAGTTTTAAATATCTATATAACAGGTTTTTATATAGGACTAGCTGTGCCTGCGACATCGTTCGCAAGGGACTGAAAATTATTTAACTAATTTATAGCCCATTTTACTCAGGGAGAATATCGTATTCTAATAGTGAAAGAATTTTCTAAATCGGTCCAGCAGTTTTTGAGTTTATTTGTCACAAACAAAAATACAAATCTTTCTTCTTTATAATGTTACTATAGACTATTAGAACTGGAGAACGTCGTCATACTTAGCTGTTTCTAGTTAACTAGACAGCTGTAAATATACAGACTTATTTGAAAACGTAGCAAACTGATATATGAGTCACTATGACAGCTTTGCCACTATGTTAACATGCCTGAGTTTTCTATTAATACGGGTATAAGGTACACTTAATATATAGAGATTGTGTTCTAATTGAACACATTAGATTTTTATCACAGATATAACAGACTATTAGTCTTCCAAAATGCACTGAATATAATTTTAAAATAATAAAAAGTGGTCGTTAATATATTTGATAGTTATAGATAATAATGGCAAAATTATCTGTCATGTATGTATATTTTATTGAAAGCAAGGTCTTATATTATAGAAGCTATGTCTTTAGAAAAACCATCTCCAACAATCATACGATAATCTATTTAAATGATTATGTTACCCTTATAAAACATTTTGCCCTGTATCTTTTGCTCGGGGTTTCGAGTAAAGAAGGAGCTCTTTTCATTATTTACCCTGATGTCGAGTGCAGTGCGGTTGACTGTATGGTTCGTATTATAAGCGTCAATAGCAGTCAGGCGGTTAACCGCAGTCAACTGTCGCGTCCCAAACAGGTATCGCTAGGGTTGCTACAAACTTTGATCTTCGGATTTAGGGTATAATTACTACTGTAACTTCGTGTAGTGGCATAAGGCAGCAATCAGAGAAATTATCTGTTTGATATTAAATTGTTACAGCCTCGTTGTCGATCGTTACTATAATGCCTTTTTAGAGTTCCATATGATAGTCCTGGGAGATAACCGTGCTGGGTATTCCATTCCATAGTTCTAACGTACGCGATAAAAAGGATCTAGAAAGTCTAACTGTTGCCATGACGCAGCCAGGCTATAGCATATGAGGATAAGTAGTCAGCCAACGGCAAGAGATGCGAGTTTGAAACGGTTATAAGGGTACCGTTTCGAAAAGTTTTGCAGAATACTCGCCAATCACACCAGAATGTCGTGACGTTAGTGCGCTTGTGCGAAACTCAACACGCCTGAGTACATAATCTGTTGTTTTGTCGATTATCTCTAACATAGTGAGTGTGCAACTTCAAGATTGACAGGAATAGTATGGAAATATAAACAATAAATATAATATACCGGCGCCGGCTCAATGTATTCTTGAGACAGTGTACTAAAGTATATAGTAAGGTACTAGTGGTAGTCTTGACGTTCATAAGTGTCTTCTTAGGAAACCCTAAGACGGCACTTATGAACATATGAGATAAAGATATTTGATTTGATTTGACTACAACTAAAGACAAATAATTCATCAGCTCAAAATTCAATCAGCACCTATCAGCACATTCCAAGGTAGTTGTTATCACTTATTACCCACCACTCGCCATTGTAGATAGGGTAAAGCATACTAAGTACGCCGGGTGGTAACACTTGGCTCTGTGTGAGTGGATCGAAATCGCGATAGGCCAGATGCTACAGTGACATGCTTAGGCACTTCTTAGGCACGTATGAACCTATGTATATATAATAATCAAGCGGAAGTGGTAGGTCAGAACTACACGGCACATTTATGCACGGCGATAAATCTTACAGTGATATTCTTTTATTTTGTCCTCTTTTGGATATCGAAGACAGCCGAAAGATCAGAAATCCAAGGTTTCTGGCAGGATATATAATGTATTTTTGTATTTCATTTTAAGTAAAACTTCTTTAGTAATGCTGAGCACTTTATTTCCTGTGTACTAAATGTGACTAAGCCGTCACGCTTAGCTATGAATTCTCTCTCGGGTAAAGTCGGCTCGAATCGACAAAGGAAGTGAGAGAGGTATAGTGATGGAGTTTCTTCTGTCATGTGTTCTTAAGCACACACCGTTTTTATAGTTTTCATTTGATAAACATGGTATATTACAACTCTGAAGCTCCATATTCAAGAATATAGTTACATCATTACATTCGCTCTTCACTTTATACTTTAACTAAATTTTACCTGCGGCTTTGCTCGCGTTAATTTTGATTTTGTCAAACAAATCGGATGACGCATAAAATAGTTTTATAAAAAGTTTATCTCACTCTTTACCCCACTTCCAAAAGTTTTTTGCGAAAAAAGTAGTCTGTCCCATCAATCTCTATACAAACATTTATCACAATCGATTCAGCGGTTTAGGCGTGAAAGCGTAACAAACAAACAAACGGACTAATATTCGCATTTCTAATATTAATAATCTTAATATAAACAATACGATCCCACGCTTTTAGAAAACACAATATAAGTACAACTATTGATACATTGTGAAAATGAAAAAAAAAATACAACGAATAATAATTTAGTTCATTTTTTTGCAAACCCTACTTACGGACAGGATGTCCACGTCGTTGCCAAACCGACGCGCTCAAACGCGACTGTCACAAAGGATTTATTTTTCTACCTTCAACTGAAAATGTCGAGCAACAAAATATAATGTCAGGTATATACATATAGAGGGGCTCACCGCAATCATATAAAAATCATGCAAATGTACTTCGTCGGCTTTATTTTACCTGTATTTTAAATATGCACGGGTTAATTGTATTCAAATTCTTGTACGTTTTAAGCACGTATTATGGGCTCAATTAAAAAAAGATGTCGTGTTGGGCTCTTGTATTAAATGTATATTTATGTTTCGAATGCCGTAAATCCGTGATATATACATCTTTGTTTTGTATTGGTTAGGTATTTGTCTACAATCTCGTTTGATGTTAAAGAACGTTATGGTTGAAGATGTTAACACTTTAAAACTAGAGTGAACCCTAGTTTTATCGGATATTTGGAAACATTTGGAGCCCTCAAATTGCCGTTGTTGACGCTACCATAGATTTTCAGTATGAAAGCGGTAGCACACCAGGAGACGTTATATAAGGACTTACCACCATGGTTTGGTTTTATTACGATGTTTTTGCACGCGAAACTTATGGTTTTATGGACTGTATTCCTTAAGATATGATTTTCATATTGAGCTCGCGGTATAAAATTTTTATGAGAAGTAAAATCGAGCGTAATCTAAACGTGAGGCACCGAAATAAAACTAATTTAAACGGATTTTATCGCGGTTTTTTTTATCAATTTTGATCCCGACGTTTCGAAAGCTATGAAATTAATAAATAACCGCAATAAAATCCGTTTAAATTAGTTTTATTTGGATGAGTAATATTCGCGTAAATATAAGATATCAATATGTAAACGTGCGTCGTTACGTTCCTTTGCATAACGTACTTTGACCTTTCAATTGGATATTATGTATGTGTGAATATACAAAGTATACTCAACTTATAAGTGTAGAATCGAATATATAAGGGAATATTAATATTAAAATTTAATACTATGTGAAATAGTCTTGTTATGTACTTCATTGGAATGATGTAAATAATATGGAAGTATGCATTGATTATTTTTTAAGATTCTTTCATTTACCCTCTTTTTAGATAATCTACATAATAAAAGTTTTTAAGGAGTAAACTCCAGTCGTGCGTCGGAGTTGACACACATACTTTCGATGTTCCTCAATAATAGAGCGACGGACTTTCTAAACACAATTAATAAACACTAAGCGACATACCAAACTCATAAAAATTATTTGTGAATATTGGTCCTGTGCGGGATTCGAAGTAATGAAGTATTTACTGTATAGTTTACTAGCTTTGTCCACGACTTCGTTCGCGTGGAAATTTTTTTTTTCCCGAAACCCTTTTCTTAAATAAAGCCCAACCTACTCCTTATACCACAACCTATCTGCCAGCGAAAATCCCGTTAAAATCGGTCGAGCCGTTTTAGAGATTACATGATCGTCTTTACTGTTTGACCATACAGGGATAAACAGACGGACAGATAAAAAGACAGACAGACAAAAAATAAATTGTATATAAGTACCGTATGTACTTTTGTAAGCATATAGTAAAAAAAAAAAATTGACATTATAAACGGACACTTGGGTTTATATTTATTGGTATAGATAAATTAAAGTTACTCTGACAGTTTTTTTCTCTCTAATAGTGTTAGCTCTATAGATTCTTGGTCCGGACCTTTTTATGATTTCATTTATTACATACGGAAAAAAAACCTTAAAAATGTGAAATTACACAATAATCGGGAGTGATTGGTATATCTAAGCCTAAATATATATATATTTATTAAATGGGTTTCTCCACGTTAAAAAAAGTGCAGAGTGATTCATGAGAAAGATTTATGCGTTTCATATAAACTGACTGAGATATGATGGTGATTATTGAAGAAGTCGAAACAATAATGCCTACTGGAAGTTTAATTAATGTATATCGCGTAACAATAGACATATGAATAACATATGATGGAATTAATACTCTTAAAAGTATATATTAAGTTTTAGTAATACTATTTAACATTTTTTCTACGATTAAAGGTTGTTAATTTTATAAGAATTAAAAATACTACAATAACACAAAGCGTTCATGGTGCAAAATTATGTAATCTATTTTTTTTCGACCTGAGATACGCTGTTAGTCGTAAAGGCTTTGATAGCTTCACCGAACTTTTCGAGGTAAATGCTGAGCGCACTTAGCCCCGAGGCAGCGAGCTCAAAAGTGCCAGAATGGCCAAACCTCGGCATGGACTGCTGCCGAAACCAAAATTACTTTTATTCAACACGAACGAAGTCGCGGACACAACTATTCAATAATAATTTAATAAAACCTACATAATTAACTCAATCACCACTTTGTTATATGTAGAGCTTGCAATTTCAATTAACTTTGTGCCACTCAGTACTATAGCTTGTTATCATCAGCGACTGACCATTAAAATCATTTATAATTATAATAAACCAATAAAACCACATCATATCTCTTGATACGATCTTCTATAATCTGTGTTTATTAATGATGCTATATGTATTTATAACAGATATTATGTGTTGCGTAACATTTTTTTTTAAATTTGCTTATATGTTTCAACTTCCTTTGCTAATTTAAAATGAAATGTAAACACATAGTGGAAAGAACGAACATTTCCAAATCCTATTATATTACAGAATTACTTTTATTCGTTATAATTGGTGTCATTGATGATTTTATTTTATAAACATTATATTACTAAATTTTTATGTGTATAACTGTAGAATATTAATGTTGATAAGTGTTAAAATCGGGCCGATCACAACTAAGCTCAATTTATAGCATGAAAATTATGATTGGATATAAGAGTACACAGAAATATGGAAGGACTGTGTGAAGCACGGTATGTGTATAACAGTTATGAATACTAAAACAACATCTTATATAGTGGAACATAAAGGAAAATATGTTGTGCCAGTTCTACCTACGTAGGATAAGAGATATATAAAAGGTTTGAAATTCATTGATGACATTATTACGGCGTAGTTTATTTTTAACAAATTGATATTGCAAATTGATAGACCACGAACAGGTAGATAGTAAATGAATACTGTCGCCCATAGACAGCTGCAATATTAGGGGTGTTACAGCCATGTTGTCAATCTTGAAGTCCATATTTTAAATTATTTTATATGGAAATCGAGTTGCCTAATTCTATTCTTACGTAGATAACAAGAAATTTCTAGAGAACCTTAGTGTTGTTGTGATTTGACCGCGATTTAGAGTATGAGGTTGACAAACCAGCTTACGGTGGAAGGTTCGAGTTTAAAACGGCGCTAAGCGAAAAAACCGAAATAAAATAGAGAACGACCTATTGTTAATACAGTAGAACCTACAAAGAGATCCAATATTTGTACCAAGTTTCAAAGTCTGTGAATTATAGGGTTTTCGTTTAAATTTAAGGCATTAAAGTACCATTTGCTCAATATAGCTACGCCTATGTTTGATGTTACATGGTAATATGTCCCAAGATGATAACAGGATAAAGTTAAAAATCAAAGACATTTTTTTTAAATCTATAAACAATAATATAAATAAATCATCATAACATACTTAAATATAAACACGGCGATAAACGACACAATGTGTTTTTATAAAGAGGGTTGTCGTAACAGCGAACTGTTAGCCGGACAACAAATGAAATAGTTTGCGCGACGCACGTCGCCTCGCGTCCTTTTAGGCACAACTGTTTCGCGGCGCGTCGCCTTGTCAATTTGTCATGCGCACCAACAAATTGCTTTCGTACGTTTGTTTCCTATTCAAATAAAGATAAGTAATGAATTTGTCTTTTTTCTCATCCTGAAATAGAAATACCACAAAGTGAAATAAGTTATACAGGGTTACTAAGAGAGTTTTTGACTACACATTTATCCTGTCTCTTAGGTACTGGTTTAGTATATAACCTTACGTTAGTTTATTCTACGTTTTGTAAAATTGGCACCGTTTTAAGTAGTGAAGGTTGCTTTGTCCTATGTTATGTATGTGTCCTATGTTGATTACAAGCGATTATAGGTTTAACTAAGAACATTATTTTAAGTTGCTTTGAAAATTATCTGGAGATTATTAAGATGAAATGACCATTTTATTAGAACAATATTTGCAAATTATATTTCACATTGATTTTACACCAAAACAACTTTGTAATAAACAGAAACCATAATAAAAAAGAGCGCTAACTTATCGTACATTTTTATTCGTATTTATTTATATAGGTAAAATTATTTTACTAAATATTCAGTTTTGTGTCGTAGTTATTAACTTTACCACAACGCTACTTATAGCATTCAGTAAATAAAAACCTTCTCTGTGAAGCGCATCTACCAGCTTTTATGGTGTTCGGTCAAACAGTTTTGAAGTTTATCTATCTCATAACACATACGCTCATATATCTTCTTTTAAACAGATTAAACAAAGAATTATTCCGTGACGAATTTTTATGTGAATAAAAAATATATGTATAAATTAAGATATGAAACTAAATAAACTAGATTCGGTTAAGGCTTAAGGCGATCCTTGTGAATGTCAAAGCTAGCATCGCTTTGAAAATAGTTCTATATACTCAGCAGACACACCTTGGCTGAGCTTTCGATCAAAATCGAAAATATTTTATTCAAATTTATATTTTTATATTTCTTTTTATAAGAATTGACAAAATTCCCCTAATAAAATTGCAAATTCTCTCGTATGATGTTTTTTCTGAAAAGACTCGATTTATATTTTCAGTCATTTTCTTATGGGCTATTTGTTTAATTTAATTCTAAACATAATAACAAGAAGAAAATGGTATAATATATCCAGATTTTATTGTATTACATAATTTATCAGCTACATTGGAAGACTGGTAAATGTTTGAACAAATTATATATATAAAACAAGCTTTATTCTTCTATAAATAGTGATAATTAATCAACGTCGAGGGTTACACACACTCTTCATTTGTGGCGATATTCCCCGGTTCGTATATACGAGTAATTAATGGGCGGTTTGATTTATTATGAGAATAAATGTATCGGTAGAAATACTATACGTTCTCAACGTTTTCTCTATTGTAATATTGTTTGATTATCTTCAATATTGTTTCTCACTAAAACAATTATTCCTTGGCAAATATATATATTCTATAAGTTTTGCCCGCATCTTTGTTCATGTAAAATATTAATATACAATGCCTAATAACACTGTTCATAAATCTCTTTTTAAGTTTCAACATGTTTTACATGTACTAAGGATCAGTGGTGGGGTTACACTTTTACCGCCCGTAGGCTATTAAAATTTTGTCGTCTCTACATATCTCCACAAAGGATTACGTAAATTCCGAAAAAAAAAACGTTATAAGACTGAGATTCTAAGTGTTGCAAAATTTTATTTCGGAACATTTAGGTATACGTATAAGTATGAATCATTTCAGTTTTCTAAAGAACAAAGCAAAAATACCCCAAATTTTCCGCCATTAAAATCTGCTGCCTTAGGCTCCAGCCTACTCATCCTACTAGTAAACCCACCACTGCTAAGGATTAATATTTTTGTAAATCATTTGTATATAGATACCACAAACTATAATGTCACATCACACGTAGGTAAAGTATAGATCTGAAAATAATTGGTGTCTCTTACACACTCTTATTTCATATTTCCCATTAGAAGTTGTATTTTCCAGAAAAAAGTAGCCTATCACCTTTTTAAAGAACCCGACTGTCAACATAACAAAATTCATAAAAATTAGTTCATCGATTTAGACGTGAAAAAATAACAGACAGACAGACGGAATTAATTTCGTATTTATAATATTTAACATGGATATATATTATACTCGCTGTGCCTGCCTGAAAATGATTTATCCAATTTATAGCCTATCTTAATCAGGGATAATATAGCATTCTAATATGGTGAAATAGTTTTTGAAATCGGTTCAGAACTTTTTAAGTTTATTCGCTACAAATAAAAACAAAAATCTTTCCTCTAAATAATAATAGTATAAATATAAACTAGTATAGAAATATAACAAAATCCCGCCGCCATTTCTGTCTGTCTGTCTGAATGCGATAAACTCAAAGAGTACTAAACGGATTTTTAAAAAGTTTTTATCTACGAGGAAAGTTTGGCTGTTACATACATTAAAGTTTAGGGTATACTGTCTCTAATCCGACAATGATGAGGTTTATTGGCATGAGCCGCGTAAACCAATAAATAAAAAGCAGCTATGTAGAAACAATGTAGTACTGAATTATTCTTCCTAAAAAGAGCTATCCAACTATAGCAAGGTTGTTCATTTAACTTTGAATTAATTACCCAAAAG
Source organism: Actias luna (assembly GCA_039707435.1). Taxonomy (NCBI): domain Eukaryota; kingdom Metazoa; phylum Arthropoda; class Insecta; order Lepidoptera; family Saturniidae; genus Actias; species Actias luna. Next base: position 4,413,188 of record JAZHAC010000002.1, on the reverse strand, counting down.
AAGCCGGGGCAAATGAGTATTGCCAGTTATCCGCAATTGTAACATTATTTTCTCAAGCGGACGGTGAATTTGGGCTAAAGAATCCGGGATGACTTTCAACCTCAATTATTCGGGTGAATGATTCGAGTACATCTGTGTTTGTAAAGATAGAGGTATATGTGACTTCCTAATAACTATTTTTAAGCGCCCAGTCTTCAAGTCGTGAAGTCTTGGGATTGCTAGGACATGGCGATTGTATTAAGTGAAGAGCTACCACCATGCATAGATGTAACAGGGGTAAACCTATATTATAATCAAGTAATAAGTCAAGTATATGTTCAAGTATACGCCCAAGAATATACACAAGTACATGCTCAAGTATATACTCAAGATGTATATAGCTAGCATGTCAACAGTACTCCCGATTGATAGTTGATCACTCAGTAGTCACCAATGTTTTCAAACATTGCTATGCATACCATTAAATACAGTGACGTCACTTTGCTACTACTATAATAAACGCAAAGTTGGGCCACCATTGGCAAACACTCTATCTAGTCTATAATAACATAACGCGTTTGCCAATGTCTGATAAATGGCGGCATCTATAAAGGAGTTCCTATTAAAAAAAAAAACTCATGCTACAACCATTAATTTACATTAATTGTATTGCTTCGTTTGAAAGGAATCAATCACGGCTCTACTTTTCGCTCGATACGAACATTTTGCGCGTTATTTGTTCAGTGATTATTAGCAGTCTTTTTTATTTTTTTCACATATTATGTTATTTCAAAATATTAACACTTAATATTATTACTTTTAGAATAAAATATACCCTTTGTTAAGAAAGTTGCGATTTTATGAAGCGATGATAGCTCAGTGGTAGTGTGTACGACTTTACGTCAAGGGACGTGAGTTCGAATCCAACCAACTAAAATGGCTTTGAGCTTTCTATGAAGCAAAACATCGTGAGGAAACCATAGTATAGCATAGGTGGTAGGGCTTTTTCTGATGCCCGTCTGGCTAGCTCCCACCCTCAAGTTGAAAATCTGCCGCCAAATACCAATAGGTGTGTTCCGGCAGTGCACTTGAGAGCCAGTTCTTCCAAAGGTTAAGCGTGTCTACCAACTTGGGCCGTATTGTCACTTAAGCTCAGGTAAGATTATGGTCACAACGCTAAACCTTAAATAAAAAAAACTTATCCAATCATTTAAAAATATATATTCATCAGCTATATTAATTCTTTAATTTGCCTATATAGCCAAAGGGCCGTAATTAAAAATGCGTGTCTTATTTCGTTATTTTATTTGGATTTAACATGTTATGGTTTTTCTCATTCGTATGTAGTTAAAACATTATTTGTATATTGTATGGTGTAAGTATTCTACAATGCTTTACTACAATGGAAACATAAATCTATAGCTTTTCAATGTCCAAACTAATCCAAGTCGTTATTTTGAACTCTACATGAGTATTTATTGAAGGTTTTTTAATAGTTATACTTATTGTAGTGTATTGCAAAATTGTTGAGAGTGAATTTGTATGTTGAAATAATAGTTGCGCTGGTAGATGTAATACACCATAATGATGATTGTAAGTTATATATTTTAGTTTAGCCTACTGAATAAAGGTCTTTTTGGTATAAACAGTCCGCGGTTTTAAATCGATTTGTTTTTCTATTATAAATAGAGAGCAAGTAGGACACATTATATTTTATATCGCTACATTGTTCTATAAATGACCGTTTAGTCACTATAGCTCTTCTTGCTTCGTTGATCGATACGTTCGTTTTTCAAGAATCTTTTTATTCCGTACATTCATTCGAAATGACTCATTTGCAGACAGTTTATGTTATAGAGGTCGTCGAAACATTAATAATAAGTAAGGTCTAATACTGAAATTATTAGTTTAAGTTATAGAAGATGCCTTTTTTTTAGTAATAGGGGTTTTTTTTCTAAATTATAGATGTTTTTACTTTATCGTGGATTCTGTTATCGAGGTTCTACTGTATTTAAAAATCGTTCTTCGAATTTTTGACTCCGTGCCAAACGGTTAAAATACATAAAAAAGTTTATTACTATAGTCACTCCGAAGATTTATAACATACATTATTTTCTATAGTACCATATACACTAGTCGTAACTCCAGCTACAGAGTGTCGTGATGTTATGTCACAATCTTGTGGTGGATTATTATAATCAGCCATCGAGCGCAAGAGTTGTACCAAACTTGGTAGAGATCACCATATTCAAGCTATTATACTCGACCTTGTGACTTTCTTTTGATTGGTGCAATTTCAGAATCAACGAATATACTAGTATATCTAATTGCCAAAAGGTTGGACATTGACGTCCTCTGGTGGATTACTATTCCTTACCTTGATAGGTTATAAGAAAAGACAATACGTTTACAAATCTATATTATAATATTATGAATCGGAAAATTTTGTTTGTTTCTTTGAACACGCTAGGAACCCTTTGAATCTAAAATTATTTTTGTATTTTATAGAGCAATCATTGAGGTAGGCTTTAGGCTATTGTACATAACGTTACTACCAATACTTGCTACATAACAAAGTTATATCAAAAAAGGTTACAGAAGTGGACAAAAGTTATGAAATAAATTTTTGTTCCAAGCCGCGGGCACAGCTAATCGTAATATATGACTGAAAATAAAAATATATTATTGAAATATCATGGTGGTAAATAATGGGGGAGTAGGGGAAACGAAATTGTATGTATATATTACATCGTTTGTACAACAATAGCAAGCAGTAAAAACAGTGTTGTTTTAATATATAGGCATTATGTCAGCCGGCGTCAGCGTGCTGCAATTTGCCGCATCACTGGCTTGACGATTCACGGCCTCTGAAATTACACTACGCTCGGGAATGTTCGGTTAAACGAATTCAGCCGATGTTGGGATACTAAGGAGTGGGAGGGAAAAAAATCCAACGTTTTTTTTATTGCGTATCCATATTTCACGTCGCGGGGGTCGTGAGTCGCGGCATTTCGAATATATGCTTTTTATTACGTTTTAAAATCGAATCGTTGCAGGTAACGGGCCCTTGACAGTCTTTAGGGATTTTCTGGGCCATTTTTTACCTTTTTTATATAAAGATTCTATCACCGAGACGGCCTGTAAATTTCGGTATATTTAACGTCGTACAAGAAATTTATGATACTGTGCGAGGTGGTACAGTATTTAGAAGAAGTCTCATTATTTTTTCTGGGATTTGGCAATATGGGGGATTGATAGTCACCAGATTTAGTGAGCATTTGATAGTTTTTCGTACCTGATCGCGTGCACGGCGTATTGCGAGAAAAAGGTAGGTAGCACTGGTTTTATATTAAAGGTTAAGAGGTATGTCTGCAATCTCATCTGAAGTTAAATGACGATGAGGTGCAAGATGGTGGACACGCCAAGCCTAATAGAGTGACCGGCTCTCATGTGCAACTGCCGGAACTCATCTATAAGTGTTTGCTGCCAGGTTTTCAACTTGAAAGTGTTAGCTAGCCAGGCGGGCATTAGAGAAAGCCCTACGACCATGCTATGGTTTCATTACGGTGTTTTCCTTCACCGAAAGTTGAAACTCATGTCCGTTGGCGCATCGTCCGTAAACAACGGCAACTAATTTTCTTCCATTTATGTTGGTCGAAATCCTACCGCTCAGTTTATTTTATTTTAGTACTTAACAGGAATATCCATATTTCGTGGGTATTAATTTACAGAATCTGCCGAAGTCATTTTAATCCGCTGTCGGATTTATCGTTAAAGTAGAAATTGAAATTTTAATTATTTTTAACAGATTTCTTCCTATGTCGGTTAAAATGGTCTTTATATAGTATACAAGCAATTGCCCGTGGTTTTGTTTGCGATAATAAATGTAACGTTGTAAGATACAACAGCCCTGTTCAATTAAATCACATCCCTTATATATTAGGTCTGAGGTGTGTCTAGTGCTGAAGTTAGTCGGTTTATAAGAAAGGGGGTGTTGGTATCTGTACCTGGCAGGTCTACGTAGTCTACGATAAGTGACCAATGCGTGTATCAAGATTTGTTAGATTTCTGTGATCCACAAATAATAATTCCGAGTTTGGTGGTTGTGGTGTGGTATGTGTACGTTAATTGTTTTTATAAAATTCTACAAATTTCAAATCGGCAAAATTGCCTACATTTATCAGATGTAATAAAAATGATTAGAATCTAAGAAACCGTAGCTATTGTTAATTACTTAAAGCAATAGTATTTATTGCTAATGTTAAAACTAGCAATACTCACGGTTCCGCCTGCGTTTATTGTACAGATATTTATGCAGGTCATATTTTTATTTTATTAATTCTAAAATTATTAAATAGGTAATAAAACTATAATTAAACTAAAGGTGCACATTAATTAATTTTCGAGCAAAACTTAAAAAAAATCCTTTAAGCTGTTAGATCAGTTCCGATATTCGAACACGCACATACAGTGAGATATTAATGCCATGTAATTTTGCAAGAAAAAAACAGGTACTAAAAATTTATTAATATATGAATAGCAATTTCAAATAAATGCGTACATGAAATAAAAAATTCCATCCTATTTCGAATATCGAAAACCTTTCTAGAATAACAAAGACATTTCGGATATGACGTTAACGACTCATTCGCTTCTCTCGTTTGTAAGACGATACTCTTGAAACTCGCATCTTATTAGGTGTCGAAACACGAAATAAATAGGAATAAGGTTCTCATGTTAATGTACAAATGCGAACCTCGTTTCATGTTTTATCCGAAAAGACCTTAGTAATTCTTTTTTTGAGGCTATTGTGTATTGTATATTCTAAAGAAATATAGTCTATATTATGATTCTTGCATGATTATTTTAAAATAGTTGTCTAGATATGTTTTAGTGACATGTAATTTTTATTATATTGATTTAATCTTTGAAGACATCTTAGTTCACAATACTTTGCAAATTAAATGTTAAAAAAAAATCATCAATAAATATTTTATGTAATTAGTTGTGCCTGCGACTAAGCATTGTTGTCAATGCAACTTTGATCCTATTGATGTTAGCGTGATGTTAAATAGCCTAAAGCCCTCTTGAATGAGTACTCTACCAAAAAAAAAAAAATGTTGAATTCCGATGGTGGGTTCTAAGATTAGCTCGTTCAGAGAAACAAACTTTTTTGCTTTATAATATTAATATAGATAAAATTGTAATTCATCCAAATGTGGGTGATAAATATTTTTTGACAGTTAACATTGTTATTTTTTATACTTTATAGGTTTAGCGTTATTGCCACCATCTCACATTATGTTAAGTTACGATATGGTCTAAGATGGCTGACATGGGAGCAGATGCAATGTGAGGACAGATCCTGCTTCCTCAAGTGTAACTGCCGAAACATACATATAGGTATTTAAGGACAAATACCTATAGGTATTAACTAATTACACTTAAAATTGTATTTTCCTTAATATTAATTAATTTAATATGTCTCACGTGTACATAGGTATTGTTGTTAACGTGAATAAATCTATATATGATAATTCTATATTTAGGTAAATAGGGTTGGTTGTTTTGTGTGATATTCGCAGAATCCTTTCAGCGGCCGTGTCTACCCGAATGTCAATTGGCTTGCTTATATGAATGTAGGGTCGAGCGCTTTTTGTTCTATTTTGTGTTTGCAGAACGCAATTTATTATTTCCACGAACGGATTTTTGGTATTTTTCCTAGTTTAGTTTACCCTATCGCATTATTACATTATTTATAGAAATGGCTTTATTGTTAACTAATATTAAGAAAAATATAATGGCTTCTACGTCTATGTCAGACACTTAAAGCAATATATCTGGGAGCGCTTTCTCATATGGCTGATAAGGCCAATATGAGATCGGTATTATTTTGACTGTAAAAAAAACATAATAACCATAGAGTCTTGCCAAGCACCATCAGCCTTGTCGTGCGCTTCCAGACCGCCATGCATTCCGCCAGTCGTGTCTAACCACAGCGAGCTTTTGCCATCCTGCATGATCGATGTTGAAGGCAATCAAGTCACATATTAAGAAATATGTGTCTGAAAATAGTTAACCCTGGTGGAGGGCTGGTTCTCAAGTGGTGTGTTCAGTAGATTTGGCGAGAGATTTTCAGCTTTAGCTACCAAAGTAAGTATTTGAAAACACCCTTCTGCCACTATTGGTTGATCACTAAGTTTTCCTTCACCGAAAATTCAAGCCTATTGCAAGAAATTGAACTTATGTTCGATTAACGTGATGTCCATACACGGCACCACTAAGTAATCATTGCAAATATTATAGAACCTATAAAGATATTTATATATATATATATAGAGAGAGAGAGAGAGAGAGAGCGAGCGAGAGGAGAATGATATATACAACAAACAAATCGAATGACGCAATAAAAAGTTTTATACAATGTTTATCCGTCTATCCCTTTATCCTTCTTCCAATAAAGATTTCGTGAGAAAATAGCCTATCACAGTCTCCTGGGTCCCATCTATCTCTATACCAAAATTCATCTCAAGCGATTAAGCGGTTTAGGCGTAAAAGAGTAACAAACAAACAAACTAATTTTCGCATTTATAATATTATAGTATATATTATGATTTAAATATAAAAATAATAAATATATATTTTTTGCAGCATCGGAAAACCTGTAATGGCTGTAGCTAAGGTTATACAATTACTTTATGTGTTGACCACCTTAAATGCATACATACACGTAAATGTATAACGGCCCTATCGGAGCTTATACTTTACAGTACTATTATAATATAATTTACAAAACTAAATAAAAACACCGTTTTTTATAGGTTTTCCTTATTGCTAGAGATAACAAAGTTACATAGTATACTAGCAAATAGGGCGTTGAAACCGATAGTACACCATATAACATGCCTATATACAAATAGATTTTATAAAAATAATGTTTAGCTATTTATATGTATAAAAGATAATTTGTTCTCTTTATATTTTCAGTACACGATAAATATTTATTCATTTTGTCAGTAGTGAACACCAGAAGGGCCACTCCAATCACAATAGGAATGCCGCGAAGTCATTACAAAAACTGTTAACGGCTAATGGCTTTTTAAAACGTTATTCCCTAGAGTACCAACCGGCCTTTCAATTGTATCTGAAGGATCCGGCAATGTTTACAATCATAATAAAAACACACTAGGGAATATCATTTTATTACGTCGTTTAAAATATGTAAAAGAATTGACAGAAAAATTATAACTTTTTTTTTTTTTTTCAGCAAATCGTGCCAGATTAGTATTTGCTAATGTGATATTTTTTTTATAGTTTATAGGTTTGGCGTTATGGTCATAATCTCACCTGATCTTAAGTGACGATACGGCCCAAGTTGGTGGACACACAAAATCTATGGAGGGATTGGCTCTCAAGTACACCTGCTGGAACACACCTATTAGTATTTGGCGGCCAATTTTCAACTTGAGGGTGTTAGCTAGACAGGCGGGCATGTAATGGTTTTCCTCACGATGTTTTCCTTCACCGAAAATTCAAACTCATGGTGGTTGATTCGAACTTACGTTCTTTGACGCGGCGTCCGTACACACTACTACTAAGCTGTCATCGATTCAATATATAACAATAAAAAATGTTTGAACATTAAAAAATATTAAAATTATTGCACTCCAATAAATTCTTATCGTTTCGTTTATTAGTTCACTATTATTAAATAGTAATATTGTGGACTAGAATAAGTTCACCAGTATTATTAAAACTGTAGAAAAATATTTTGCATTTACATATATAATGTGTTCCTTGATATTATTTTAAACTAATTTCGATGAATAGACAAAATTTTATTAATTATTTTAAAAGTTACAAACATGTAGTAAAGAGAATCATACCAATAGGTGTGTTCCGGCAGTTGCTCTTGAGAGTCAATCGCTCCAAAAAAGCCCGGCGATTCCCTTGGTTTCCGGGGTGTCCATAGGCGGCAGTGATTACTTATCATTAGGTGATAGGCTATTTCATTTGCCCCTTAATCCACAAAAAAATGCGCGCCCATTGTAATGTTTTGAACTAAAAGCAAACGACGTGGTTTTCCTACATATTACTACTAAGCAATCATTGCATACATTATCAAGCACTCTAGGTATAACATATTTCTTTCTTATATTAAATTCGAATGTAGTAATATTTAATAGTTATGTTACATACAGTCATTACATAGCAACCTGCTAGTAATGGATTTCATGGTTGCGCGAAGTTGACGATGTATACGCGGACGAAGCCGAGAGCACCAGCTAGTAGTAAATTTAGTTACCCTTAATAACGTTGTTAAATTAGTTTCGCTCTAAATACATAACATTAACTTAGTGTAAATCTAAGAACATCCCACACAACCGTCATGGATATTATATTGCCCTTACAACAATGCTTAAGATATTCATATCTCGGTTGTACGTAGAGTAATAAATTCTCATTAAATTAGCATGAATACAGTCCGATCCGAGTATATTTAGGTAAACAAACGTTAATATTATTTGCGAGCGCGCGAGCCCTTTGGATTGTATTCGTTTGACATTCCTTTCAGCTTTGGCTATGTTATTAAGCATTCTTGCATTTATATTCCCCGGTTCGAATGGCATATTCTTTTATATGACTGTAGTGTGTTTAGGTTTAATTCTAATATACTGAATTATTTATAAGTTGAATTTGTGTGCATAAATAAAAGTGACGTGCTGTGCGGTAGAAATTCATCACTTGACAACGCCCGAATCTGTGTATGTGTGTGTTTTATGCATTTTTTTTGTATTTCATTATATAATAAAAAAAAAATACTGTTTTGTTTTTTTTTTGTTTTCAATACTTAGTAATGATAACCGTTATTTAGTTTTTTAAATACTATTTAGGATTTCAAACTTCCTTCGTATTTTTACCATTATAAGCGTGATCGTAAAAAATGTAACTTAATCGATGTCTATGAATTCAGTTGTGCGTATAGTTTTGCTGATCTAATGATGAGTGGATGGAAATATTCCGTACACAGAATAGCTGGGCTCATGACTCAGTTCTCTTGAAATAAAACTAAAAACTTCAAAGGTTCAAAATTTTCAGAGATAAGCAGTAATAATCAGACAGGCAAATGTTAAAAAAGAAAATATTTTCAAATACCGTATTTACTTTTACAAGCAATTAGTGAAATGCTTATATTTTGACATCAAAATGTGACATTAGTAATTGTGAAATTATTCACTGTTGTAGAAAAACTTAAGTATAATTATTAATTATAGGCAGCATTTATTTTTGCGAAGCGCGTGTTAAAGAAAATTGAATTTATTAAAATTATCTTAAGTGCTTTTTCTTAGTTTTTTAATGGTTTTTGTGTAAACGTTGTTACCTATTTTTCTATGTTATATTAAGTAAATTCGTGTCATTTTCAATGGGTAAGCCACCGTGTAAGTAGGTGGAACGGGGCCAAGCTGGATTTTAGCATAGTGGGAGGCGTCTGCTTTAATAAACATTTGTTAAGAGATTTTAAGCAAAGTGAAAGTTCATTCATTTCACCGATTAATAACTGTAAATATAATTATTGCTCGAAATGTATATATTAATATTATATATATATAAGTAAACATATTTTATTCAAAACTTTTGAGTCCGAATGAATAGTTTTTTGCATTTTTGCATGAAAGTTGCGACTGATGGAGGTAACTTTCCCCCAGTGGTAGTCACTACTGTTCTTGGACCTTACTGAACTTACATCAGGTAAAGTATAGTCATTGTTCCTAGCCAGGATAAAAAAAAAATTTAGTAACGCATTGGGAGGGGAGGAGTTAATATACGTACCAATAAACATCCTATGAAAAGCGTGTCGCTTGAATTCAAAAATAAGAAGTGCTTACTAAATTTTGACTTATTTAATTTACCTAAATAATCAATTCGAGGAGATAACACGGCAAGCCGCCTCTCTTATCGACATCGGTACGAAATCAAATTCTAAGAATAAACATTTTGTTGTTTCTCAAGGGGGATTTGATGGATTCACTTTTATAACACGTTCGTTCTTGAAACTTTATACTTTCTATTTACGATGCAACTTTAAAGTTAACCTATACGGGATACGTCGAATAAAGTTCGTGTATAGGTAAACTTAAATCTCAAGTTCTCTGGGTCGACGTTACAGACTTTGTTTTCCTTTGTACGGGTTTATAATTTCACTTTCAGTAGTCAAACGGAATAAATTACTTATACTCTTCAAAATATAGTGTGTGTAACTAAGTTGATAAAATAACCTTTTGAGGCAAGGTTAGTATAATAATATACTTTATCAGCCATAAAACAAAACCTGTTTCATAGCTTGTCCAACTAAAGTCTAGAGAGATATTATTAAATTTACCCAAACTAAAAAAAGTTAAAGGTACTGGAAAAGGTGTCCTGTAATGCTTATCGTAATATTATTTTTGTTTTATTTTCTTATAGTTTATAAGTTTTAGCGTTATGGGAATAATCTCATCTCCTGTTAAGTGATGCTGTTGTCCAAGATGGTGGACAACCTAAGTCAAGTCGAGAGACTGGTGAGATGGTGATATGGCCGTGGCTGGCGGTGATAGTAGAACTGGGCGTTAGTGAAAGCCCTAACACCATGGTATGGTTTCTTTCACTTTTTTCTTCACCGAAAACTCATGCTCATTACAGGAATTTGAACTCACATCCATTCGCGCAATGCTCCTACACTGAAAACAAAATAATGGTCTATTTCACAGCTGATTAGATAACATGGGAGTAGACATATTACCCGTTCGCTTTACATGCTCTATTTGCAGAACGCATTTCATTTAAAACAGCTATTCTAGTACGTATATAACTATTTAATGATTGCACTATTGAAACCAAATATTGGTATCCGTAATTATGCTCATCTATACGGATAATAGAGTTTATTAGTCAAACTTAGCATCCTATACATTTAAATAAATACCAGTATTTACATATGTAAAATACGCGAATAGAAAATTATCTAGCGAGTACATTATGCGCTCGGAGGAATATGTGATTTGGTATATTAAAAAATGTATATAGACAATTCTTCATCGAGTCAGTTCAGCGTCGCTTTTCCAGGGTACTGTGGAGTAAACTTAGTCTCAGGTAGAAAATCACAGAATACAAAGATAGACTCCTTAAATACAATCTCAAAAGTCTCGAATAGTAAAGATCTATTACAGACTTATGTATACTTTATAAAATCGTAAATGGCACCTTTGCCAGTGAACTGCTTGGACAAATTGATTTTTAAATACCCAATCGTTCAGTACGAGTGCATCAGCTACTTCATACCAACTGTCAATAACATTGGTTAAAAACACAATCCACTGTTTCGAAAGTGCATATATTACAACGATTTTTGTATTCAACAAGACATTTTACGACAAATTTTAATTTACACTTATGTATGTGTAATTGTGTATAAATATATATCTTTTATCTATATATATAAAAATGAGTCTCTATTTTTCTTGGCCTTCAGATTACGCGTGAACGGATGGAACAATTTTGCTAATTCTATTTTTGTTGTGTTAATTATTGTCAGGAAAAGGTTCTTATGGAAGAAAAAACTAAGGTAGTTGAGAAATTTAAGAAGACCCAACAATATTAATTTTACAAACCTGTCACTATAATGCGCCAACAATATTCATAGTTAAGACAGAACAACTTCTGTGGGGTCAGCTAGTTGTATGATAAAATTGTAATGTATGCTGTAAATAGACTCTCATTAGACTAAACGTTTAGAACTTAAAATGCTGTATACAATTGGTTATTAGATCTCAGATTTGTAATGCTATATATCTTATACTAGCTGAGTCCGTGACTACGGGTGAACTAAAATTTTAATTAATCATTTTCATGTTTTTTTCATGTTTTCATGTTTTCATGTTATATAGACTATGTTACTCAAGGTTAAAGCAGCATTCTAATGATGAAAGAGTTTTTGAAATCGGTCAAGTAGTTCTTGAGTTTATTCGTTACAACCGAAAATACAAATCTCTTCTCTTTATAATATTAGTATAGATATAAAATTCTCGACTTACAATGTCAGTTGCCCTACTCCTTTGAAAGGCTAGACCGATTTTTATGAATGTTTATATGTATATCAAGTAGGTCTGAGGATAGGTCGTAATTTATTTTTCAAACCCCTTAGTGATAAGGGTGGTCCACCTCAAACATTTTTTTTAATGATATGACATTAAACTATTGATACAACCCTAAATTTTCCCCATCCGACCCACATCCCCTCAATGTTTACTAGAAATTAATTTATAAGACAGGATAACTTTTGTCATTTTATTATAGTTTTCTTATGTAACTGCTAATCTTTAATTTTGCCTACTTATAAAGCAACAATAATAAAATAAACTTAAATTGTCTATATTTTCGTCGTATAAGTACCAACTTGTAAATACAAAATTATGTCAAAATGAAGTTAAATTGTAGAATACCTTGCATATCTTCATACTTCACTCAACACTTTAACGAAATGATCTCGTATTAAATCAGTGTAGGCAACTTTAGTGTCAACATACAAATCATGCTCCATGTTACTAGTTATGAATATTTCACTTAATATACAACATGACAGATCAAGATCCACGCAAAACTATGGTTCTGCCCGATGCTGTCAATTGCAAACATATACTTATCTGTGGTAAAACTGTCCTTCTCCTTTTTGTCGTGGTAACTACAAGCCTCCTCTTGATTAGAGATTGTTGTCAAAGAGTTCTAAAATATTGTTAATTACCAAAATCAGTTTAAACACTATATACTACTACTATCTTTTGCCATAAAACTTCAATACGTTTAAAGTTAAAAGCGTAATGAATAGTTGAATTGAGCCACACCACATTTGGAATTAAGAGACATAGTTTTGATTGATGTTTAAGTTATTAGAATTTAACATAGAAGAGGAATTATGGATACATTTTTATCATAGGATAATTAGTAAGTTCCTACAATACCAATATGCTTAAATCAAATATTTAAAAAACAATAAATCCTCTTACCTGTTATTTCACAAGACAATTTTCTATAAGAATTCCTGTTGTTTTCACGAGACCTGTATATATTTTTTGAATATAGGAGAAGCTACTCATCCTCGAGTTTATTTTGATTCGGATATTCATGATGCAAATCAATGCTTATAATCATTTGTCAGATTTGCATAAGTTATGTTTTTTACGTTTCTTGATTACAGCAATATAATAAAATTTATCCGTGATTGTGGCAATCTGAAATTAGATTACTATACCTTTGATTACCGGAGTCGAGAGAATCAAGAACTTGGTTAATATTTATATTAAATTAATGGGTTATATTGTATAGGACAATTGTATTGACGTAGACCATGAGAATATTGCATAAATGCAGATTTTTCGATACTTGGTGGAGCTGACTAAATTTGCACTAGCTTGCACAATGTAACCTTGTGTCTTGAAAACAAAGCTATAGTTATGGTTTAAAAGGTTAGTTCTTCACTTATATGATCTACTTATGATTTTCAATGTTTACAGTAATAAACTCGCAAATTTCCTTTTATATTAGGTACTAGTATTCACTGCAACTTTGTGAATAAGAGTTAGAAAAGCAATTTGAAGAATTTTGTCTTGATGTTTTAAAGAATTAACAAATAATTCATTATTTATAAATGTTGTATTGTGTGTAAGATTAATTTCAAAAAGAGGAAGTATTTCAGTGCGCGCGCAAACGCTACTAAACAACAATTTTAATTCCACGTCCAGATTAGTTTATGTCTATGATATTTGGTGAACCCATTTCTTTGTTACACCAAGTAAGTGTAGCAAGATATGATTGTCGTCTACTTTCCATATTCAAATGTTATCTCTGATTTAGAAGAGGTATGAATACGTGGTGGAATGTTAGAAGTAAAAATGCACTCAGGTATGCTATACCCTCTGTCCAAATCGCACAGTGCGTAAAATATAATTTTATTGAATTGAATTCTGTTTAATTTTCGCATAGTAGTCGAGATTTTATTGAACTTAAATCAGATCAGTTTCTTATAGTGGACAACATTTTATTGAATTTAAATCTGCTTAGTTTTCGGAAAGTGGTCGAAATTTTATTAAATTTAAATCTGCTTAATTTTCGCATGGTGGTCGAAATTTAACCATGACCATTATTGAATAGAAAATTCTCGTATAGGCGGAGAAACAAAGTCAGGAAGATAAACGTAGAAGGAACTCAACAAAAAAAAAAAGGAAATTGTTTGACAAATGGAGGAAAAAAGGGTACTAAACTCTATTGATTTCATTTATACATACATATTTTCTCTGTTAGCGAGTTTGTTCCCGTGGAATTAAATATTATTCATTTATTATTGCTAGTTTTTGTAACGTTTTTCAACAGAGTTTTGTCCTTACGGTTGGTAACGTGATGTTAAATAAACGTCAAGCCTTCGTCATTGATTGCGCTGTCGAATACACAAAGGGTTTTTGAAATATGACTTTCAGTTCCTAAGATAAACGCGTTCAAACAAACAAACTTTTCCGCTGTATAATATTATGATACATAGTTATAAATAAATACCTACTTAAGTGTTAATGATAGTACTTATATATAACATACACTAATATAACTGTTGTCATACTTAGTATATTACACACGTTCTAAAACAACCTACTTTACTGAGCCTAACTAAAGGTTAACGTTGCCCTTTCATTTTAATCTTCACCACCCTCTCTAATTGGGGAAAACAATTATTAAAACGGCCTTGGAGACGACAAGACAGAGCTTAGTCGCCCAATGTTTATAAAGCGTAACAAATCATATTTTAGACTTAAATTTATTTTACTATCTAAAATATTATAATAAAATAAAACTGATGAACGAATAAATGCCTCTATTAATTTTCCTAAAACACGCTAAGAAAGCCAACAAAAAACATCACAAGGATCAAAGAACTAAAATTATTATTTGCGTAGTCGAATATTCGACATAAATTTAGAATTTTGTCTTATAAAGTAGTAATACAAGACCCCAGATAATAAATTAAGTTATATAATAGTAGATGGCAAAAAAAAACATGTTCATATGTATGTTTTCCTGTATATATAATACTAACTGTGGCCGAGACTTCGTTCGCGTGGAACCTAAAAATAATTTAATTTTTTTTGTAACTTTTTTCAATACAGCTTTGCTCTTATTTGTAGTAGCTTGTTTTTAAATAGCCTAAAGACCTCCATAAGGATGGCTCTATCATATACAAATATATTTTTTTAAATCAAATCAAATAAAAACCCTTTTTTAATATAGGCTCTAAGAAGGCGCTTATGAACCCTTATTATTACAGAGACGGGTGTCAGTTGCAGCCATCACGATCGCTCACATATAGATCCAACTTATAATAGCTTTTTAACATCAACACACGTTTGACATTGTTCTTGAACGTACTGTCCGGCAATTCGGTAACGTGCTTTGGGACTTCATTGTAAAATCTAACACTATTATCTAAAAACTTTTACTAGTTTTCTGAGTCTATTTCCTAAGATTAACACGTTCAAACAAACAAACTTTTTCGATTTATAATATTAATTTAGATATTTAGTATCATAAGGGGAATATTATCGCGCCGGAGTGTATTCATGGGTGTGTGTACCATCTAATCTGTGTGTTATGCTTATTAAAGCTTAATGAACTTGTTCGATTTCTTTTTTAATTAGAAAATGAAAATGTACAAACTGTAGAACAGTATGAATGCATGAACAGCATGGTAACAGCACAGTAGATTACTTTTGTTTTTCTCTTGTGATGCTTGTTTTCTTTTTCATAAATAAAGGTGATTCTGCCATGTTTCTTTATCTATATAGGAAACGTAGGAAAGCAATTTGTCGCAATGTTCTGCGAAGTTACAACTTGACAAATCGACAGAGAACGATACGGCCGTATTTCACAGCGATACAAACTACTTCATTTGTTTGGATTAAAACGTGGTTTTGTCAAGGCCGTTACTAATTTATGAGCGGATATTTCATGAAAGTGAGTACGAAATTTCCGGATCGTATTAAACTTTGATCGTACGGTAGAGTAACGATACTATGTCTAATAATAACTAAAGTTAAATCCGAAATAAATCACGGCCTGCAAGTTTATCTTCGACTGTATATGGTGGGATTGATTTCGTTGCTGTGACGGTTCTACCGCAATGTATATGATGATCGTGGTCCACTTCTATATCTCTATTCATATCCATTTCAACTGCTTCAATGAATACTGTATATACACAATACTAATTTTAAATTAATTAATTTTAATTTAAAATCCAAATACTATACTATACAACGATCATAAGAGGGAATATATATAAAGAATATATAGAAAAAAAAGAGCCGCCAATGTCCATGCGACAGTTGGCATATGTTTCCATGTACTGCTTAGTTTAAATTTTTTTGTGGTATGTGCACGTGAAAATATATGTTGTCTTTATTGTGAAATTGATTACTGTCAAATCGCTGAAATGCGACGCAATGATTGTTGGGTTTATTCTGATGGAGTATTTTTTAAATGGAAGACCTCTTTGAACTTGTTTGACTTTAATCTCGTACCATGTTGACATGGAAGCTTCTCTTCAATTAAGTCTTAATAACGGTTTCAGTAGGATAGCTTTACAAAATATTTTGTTTTTAACTTGTGTATAATCTTTATTTATACACATTTCGTGTCACGTTGTTTGTCCGCGATGAACTCCTAAACTACTGAACCGATTTTAATTAAATTTTGCACGCTGTGTGCAGTTTGTTCCAACCTGAGAGATTTAATATTTTTAGTCTCGATAAGTGATCATATAGCGATATACGTCACTGTAGCGGATGTGACTGACTATTTGCAAAGGCAGTACAAGGTCTGCCAGGTCAGTTAGTAAATAATAAAAAAAAAGTAAACAGTCATTGAGTCTTGCAGCAACTTTGTAATGCCAGTGTATTATTTGGATTTTCTAAATAACTGTGTTATATAACTTCATTTATATAATAACTAGCTTTTGCCTACTGCATCGCTCTCTTTAAAATTGATTTTGTGAAATAAATCCAATGACGAAATAATAAGTTTCATACAAAGTTTATCCCTCTCATTACTCCACTTCCAATAAGTTTCTTCGCCTGTCACCGACTTCAGGTTCCTATCTATGTCTAGAACAAAATTCATCACAATCGATTTAGTGGTTTAGGCGTGAAAGCGTAGCAAACAAACAAAAAAACTCACCTTAGTATTTATGAATTATTATGAAGTAAGGATTAATAAAAAATACTTTATTTATATATAGTGTTTTTATTTACATGAATGTCGATGATCTTAATTTTACAACATTACTTTCTTAGTTTGTATACCACATGAGCCAAATCTCAAGATTTTATCCAACCAGACACCGTCTCAGTTGACTAAAGAAGTTTTCTGTTCAATACTAAAATAATAAACAAGATAGGCGAATTATTAGCACATATTACAACGAATTTTAAATTCCATTAAAATACAGCTTTAGATAGATTTAAAATACTAATAGTGACAACCAATGTAACTTTATATCAAGTAAATTAAATCGCAATCAACTGTTATTTCTCTGTAAGTCATCGAATAAATATAATCATGAATTATGAAGAGGTAACTTCATGAGCCTTCTTCAATCGTTAAACAAAGACAGCTTATCTGTAATTATCGTTTTTTAATTAGGTCCCTTCAAAATACATTGCACAAATGATCGATTAATTTTTACAACTACTTATTTCAAGAAAACCAACGTTTTTATTTTTATTATTGTACGCGGTTTCCGAAGAATGAACACGGGCTTTGTTCAATTAAATCACTTGATTTTAGAGCTCTTGTTCTACCTAAGTAGGGTCGTCAAAACGATTTTTCCTTCATGTTGTGAATTGTGATTCGGCTTAGAGTTTTATGATCTGTCGCCTGCTGACGTTAACTCTTCGTAGGATTTCCTTGTTTGTACCGAATTGAAGCTATAAAAATAGCCCAGTTTTACAGGGTTACTTAAAAATATTGGGTTTAAGTTTATATGCTCAATTCTTACCTTTTAAAAGAGGACGGTAAAATGATAGCAATGTATCCGATGATGATTTTAAATAGATTGTAGGTTAAGCGTAATAGCCAGAATCTCACCTGTTGTTAAGTGACCATGTGGCTCAAATCAGTGGAGACGTTAAGTCTAGAGGTTGGACTGGCTATCAAGTGCAACTACTGGAACACACTTATAGGTGTTTGGTGACAGACTTTTAACTTAAGGGTGGTAGACAGCCAGATACGTGTTATAACTTAGTGTCTCAGGTGTATAGTGGTCGCGATCTAATTGAACATAATTGTCTAGTATCTGTTTTTAAGTCTCTTAAAAGCAATACAGAATAACGTTTTATATTCTGGTTAAATGTATTCAACGTGTAACTAACCCGTTCGGCATACCGAACCGTTATAGTCCGTTTGTAATGAATCTATTGTATGCTACAGTAGGAAACCGACACTGCGTATGTGAAAACCGCTACGGGAAATTACGAACTGATACCTCGGGGTATTTTGCTTTGTGCAAAAAGATGTGTAGCAGCATAAAGACTCTTGACTGTCAACATTTTCATACATTACTTTCGAAATACATGTGTCTGAAAGCTTTTTGCGTAAAAAATAGTTGTTTTCAGTGGTCCATAATGTAGGTTCACAAACTATTTTTATTAATTTCGACTGAGTGCCTTCTACGATGATCAGTATTAGCTAGCTGGATGAAAAAATACTGTTTTGTAGATCTTTTTAATAACGTTCTTTGGTCATTTGTTTATTACACATTCACGCTTAAACCACTGAATCGATTGTAATGAATTTTGGTATAAAGATAGATGGTATCCTGAATACGGTTATAGGCGAGTTTTATTGCGAAAAACTTATAGAAAGTACGGTAAGCTTTGTATAAAACTTTTATTGCGTCATTCTATTTGTTTCTAACTTATAGAATAATTGATTGTAACAAATAATGAAGGTATGAATATTTTGTTGTTTTAAACTACTGTTAAAAGAGATAGAATGTAGAGGTTTATAAATATGATATTGAGAAATCGAGTTCACGTTCAAATTTTACATCTATCTATATTGACCAAATTTCTCAAATAAATATATGAATATCATTTGATAAACAAATGTTTTCTGTATCAATCGACAGCCAGAACTGGTTGACAAAATCAATATTAACGCAAACGGAGCCGCTGATAAAGGTTAATATTTTATCATTTTTTTTGCATGGTAGTAGTGCTTTTTCTATAGCTGTGTTCCGGTAGTTGCACTTAAGAGCTAGTCCTTCCACTAAGCTTACCATATCCACCAACTTGGGCAATATCGTTAATATCAGTTCAGATTGTATCCATAACGCTAACCTAATCTATAAAAATATGGAAAATAAATTGATTAAGTTCATTTATTTCTATGATTAAGTGTAACAGGTAAAATTAATATTATTTATGTAGTTAAGAAGATCCATAGTATAATATTAATAATGTCTACTATAATATTGGGCTAAGAGGTCACACCGCGCCGCGTCGGTTCAATTTCCGCACATTCTGTGTGGATGAACAAGATTGTCAGTCTGTGCTTGAGAATAGAATTTATGTACATATATGTATAGTTTCGGGACCCATATTGACAAATTAAAGTGTATGAGATTACCTGTTACCTGGAATAATAAAAATTACATACCACGTCACATAAGACTGTTTGCACCGATAGGTTTATATGTTTTCAGCGAAATATATCATAAATCACTTTTTTCTATTCGATTTTATATGAACCTTAATTATTTTATGTTAATTGATATTATTTATTATTAATTGATAATAATTATTTTATATTAATTTATATTAATAATTAATTATATTATGTTAATTGACGACGCGACTTAGAATGGTGAGCCTAGTTGAGGGCGTGGTTCGCAAGTGCAAGTGTCAGAGTACACCTATAGGTAGTTGGCGTCAGAATTTCAACCTGAAGCCAGGCTGGCATTAAAGTTTTTTTTTGACGTGGCGTACGTTGTTAACCTTAGGGGCTTTGACAGCTTCACCGTATTTTTTGGGGCGAGTGCTGAGGGCACTCAGCTCTGAGGCAGCGAGCGCAAGGGTGCCAGGATGGTCTAGCCTCGGCTTGAGCTGCTGTCGGAAAGTGAACAAGGATTCGCGACAACTAACCAACAGGTCCTAACTTACTAATTTAGTGATCCTAACACGACTTTATCGATAGTGTGGGTGTGCATGGATGGTATGCGTTATGATGATGTAGTTTCAGTGATGTAGAGTGTCACTGTATCGCCCGAGCAGTGTCACTCGAGGGGCAGAGTCACTTGAGGTTAGCATAAAAGAAAATTCTACTATGCTATGCTATGGTTTCATCACGATATTTTCCTTCATTGAAAGCTCAGGCTAATAGCAGGGATTCGAACTCACGTCTATGGCTTCAAAATAATTGATCGATTAAACGATGAATATTATGCTCTATTATTTATTCTATTACATGAGTACATTTTCTAACTAGGTTTTAGAGCTTTGTTTTAGGTAATATATGGAAGTAACAAGTTATATGTAACTGTTAATGAAGACGACAAAGCAGTTGAATAAAAAATGTCATTTAGGTGTTATTTAAATTTAAGTTCATTATCAACGAGCGTAAGTATTGTCAGTATAGGTACAAAACGTACTAAACATTGTTATAATAAAAGCAGTTGCATCTAGAGAAATTATGTCTATTTGCGTCCGAAACGTTTTATTGAAAAAAAAAAAATCTACCTTACAATTTTGGGATTAAAAACTCTCATCCCTTCGAAGTTCCAACGATAACAAATAAAAGGACCGAGAATAATTATTACCTGGTCCTTGAGTCAAATTTTCACGAGTCATATTGTTTCCCACGTATATTCGTTTGCAGTGACCCAGATTAGACTAAACATTATAATTGTATCAGTAATTTGGTTTGCTAATATTACCGATTGTACCTGTTAGTCAATCTATATGCGTGCTATTGATTGATACGTGTTTCATTCTAATAGCAGCAATTATTGGATGGCGCGTTTAATTTGTACTGTTAAATGTTTGATTGAATTTTGATACATTTTTCATAGTATTAATTGTTTCAGGCAGTATAGTGTTTTGATTTATTATTCTTTTTAGGTAGTTTATGGACTAGGGGCTATTATACTGATTAAATATCTGTTCTGAGATCTGTTTCTGGTACGACTAGAGAGCGTTTGCATGGTGGTAGGGCTTTTTCCCATCTCCGCCTGGTTAGCTAACATTTTCAAGTTGAAAATTTGTCGGCAAATACCAATAAGTGCGTTTGGCAGTGGCACTTGAGAGCCAGTCCCTCCTATAAAGACCGGCTACGCGATTCTTCGGTATTATGTGTCTATGGGCGGCGGTGATTACTTACCATCAGGTGAAACTCTTGCTCGTTTGCCCCTAATTTATTAAAACATTTCCGTCGTTATCACGATAACATACAGGATCCGCACATACAGACACACGGACGTCCAAGACAGAACTTTTGTAAACAGTTTTTTAACTAGTTTAAATAACAAAAAGGGCATCAAAAATATCATAAGTGTTAAAAATAGTGATTGTTCTTGATATATGTATGTATATATTATTTTACAAGTGCAATAAATGATAAATAGAGACATTTTAAGTTTGAAAAATCAGTTGTTTTTGCTTGAAGTGACAGTAGTACCCACCTCAAAGCTTCGCTTATAAAGCGTGCAATAGTTACGTCAATTGAATATATAGAAAGTCATATAATTGTAAATGTTACCTGCAATGTTTAATGTTAATATGGATACATATATTTATTAAAACGCTACGTATATTAGAGGTATAGACTGAATTCCGAATTTCGGACTGGTAGTTAACCAAGTGGGTGTTAAAAATTATTTCTACATTCAGACAATGATTTCATAATTGTAAGTCCAATCAAGTCATAAGTAATCCAGGACATTTGACGCGATGTTCCGATACGTTACCACTGTTGACTTGTACCGTTGACTTTTACTTCATATTCACTTCATAATGACTTCCAAGATGTCTGAGCATAAATATTTATAAAATAATTGAAAATATATTAGCGAATCAGACAGACATTCAAAGAATAAAATATTTTTGACTCCATATCGCTAACATACTATAATAATAACAAAAATATAATGTAAGATATAACTCATTTGTTTTTATTTTTATTAATTTTGGTTATTATACCTAAAGAGTTACAGCAATGTAGTTTTTTTCAGTATAGTTTGTTAAGTATTGTATAATAATGTTCTTAATATTAATTTTCAAGTGTTGAGTTATCTCTTAAAAAATCTATAAATCAATCAATAAGTCAATAAGTCAATATAAGTCAATGAGTTGGCGGATCGAAATGTAATTTCTTGCGTTAATTTTTACGCCTAATACGTCGGTATTCGATTAAAGTTGAACAATCAGAGAAAGGAGTCTACGATGTGTGTGATTGGGTTCGAGCGACGAGATGCGTGAACTATGGAGTTTGGGACTGAAACACACTAATGGTTTTTTTTTTTTTTATTTAGGGTTTTTATAGGATATTTTATATTATTATTATTACCAGTATCCTTCATATGCGCTCACACCGAAGAGTCGCAGAAATGTTTGAATATAGAAGTAGACGTCGGTGGCGAAATCGTTAAGGAAGGATATGTATATATATATTTATCATCGGAGGACTCTCCTCTCATTAAACCAGTCTGGCCAGTCACCAAGCTGACGGATTGAGGCACGCCTTATCATCAGGCTGGGTTGGTCGCCGGGGCGGTACAGTGATTGCTAGTTCGAAGCCACGTCGACTCAGCAATGCGACAAATGGCCGTGGAGATTTAGTGGGTATCTCCTGAGCTTTCCACATAACTTTCTTAGCCCCCTTCCCTGTGCCTGGGAGTATGCGTAAATGCATTTCCTCACGTAAAAAATGAATTGTACAGGTTTACCAATAACATCACTAGAACACTGAATTACTTATAACCACAATTGATTTTGAGAAGTATTATATTTAGATAACGTTACAATTACTCGGGGTTTGAGGGACGAAAAATATTGACTCAGTGAGTACAACAACAATTTGCAGTGCAGTAGAATACGGTGACCGTGACCACCATACACAAGTGTCTCCAGCCTAATGACCTTTCAACGAAACAAAAAATGTATGGGATTACATGGGACTAAAATGTCAACGCCTATTATGACATGGGTCATTCTATACTCTTTTTTTCTTTACGTTAGCAATTATAGAAAGAAATTTTGGCTCGGGTGCGTTGCGGGAATATCTGTCATAGTGGCATATTTAGAAGTATCACTCTTCAGGATCAGCCGGTGTATATATACCCTACTGTCTAGAGGCTTGTTGGCTGGCATGACAACGAGCCCTGATAGGATAGTGATTCATTAATTTGAATTGCATTGCGCTTACTATACGTACAGGGGCGTCATTTTGACATTCTATTGCAATAAAAAAAATAGTGCAAATATCTGCATTTCAACCATATATATATATATATATATATATATATATATATATATATGTAAATGAATCTCTATTTCCCTTGGTCATTGCATCACGAGTGAACGGATGGAACAATTTCGTAAATTCTTTTTTTGTTGTGTTAATTATTGTCAGGAAAAGGTTCTTATGAAAGAAAAAAATAAGGAAGTTAAGTGGAAAATTAGTAAATTTATAAAAACTTAACGCAAATATGAATTCATATAACTGTCAGTTGTCACAGAGAATTACAATAGTAACTATATTATGTTATTGAATTTAAAAAAATAATAATTTTACTGTCTTTAATTCAATATGCATAGTTAAGACAGGACTACTTTTATCGGGTCAACTAGTTTTATGTATAAATATATTGAATGCATAATGCTATATCTAATGCTTGCCTGGTTACCTACCGTTTTTTTTATTACGTGGTGTTTAAATTCCTATTCTTTACGGACTTCTTCATCGCAACTCGCAAGCGCATTAAGCCATACATACTAATATTAATTATATCAAGGTATATTACGGTATATATTTTTCACAGTATCGACGAGTGGCCAAAGAAGCAGTTATAACGTATATTTTTGTTACGTCACCAACATATGTAGATAAATACAGCATGATGTATTTTGGTATAGTAAGATATATTAAAGATATTTTGATATATTTTAAGAACAACGGGGTGTAATTTTTCGTCTACTATTTGTTTGCGTTGTGAACTTAACTAGATCTATAGTATGATACCTAAAATTAGTACAGCCTTTATTAGGAACGTAGCACAAATACATGCTCATGAAACTACGGCTTCAGAGCTAATGCGTGCAAAAATATACTGCTATATATATTAATATATATTATAGCTCCGTCTGTTATGGGCTTAATCCGGGGTCAGGCCAAGGCGAGAGTGGCACTTATCGAGTCATAAGCACTGGAGACTATCCAGTAAAACGCATCACGATGACACTGCCAACTCCCGTGTTTCCAGAGATCAGAGTCAACTTTCGGACTTCTTCTAGTCTTTCTGGCTATCACCTTCAAATAAAAAATCTGACGCAAAATACCTGTAGGTGTGTTCCGGCAATTGCAATTGAGACTCAGTCTCTTCATTAGGTTTACCGTGTCCACCATTTTGGGCCACCTAATATCAGGCGAGATTATGGTCACAATGTTAAATCTATAAAGTACAAAATAAATGTATTCACTTATTCCATTAATTCATCCATACTTGAGCATAATTCCTTAGTAAATACCAACGGACATATCCTGCATTGTTTAAATAATACTCACAATATTAGTCAAGACAACAAATTTGGAAAATAATACATTTTTACGTTGTTATAGATCGTATTTAACAGCACACCGAATCTTTTCTAAATTGGAAAGTAGATTTTACGTTGATATAAGACCAATACCATCAAACAAAATTATCTAAGACCATACCTTTAGGAATAAAACACGCAAAAAATTCAAGACAGGATAGCCTATAAATAAAGAACGCGCTCGACTATGAAATAGGTCACATCGTTAGTCCCTGATGGTAGCGTCAGGAATGGTATCTCAGCCTTATCTTTGAACCTAGGTTTTCGGCTAAAATATTTTTATAATATTAGAATGTGTAGGCACAAAATCAAAATACGTTCGTGACACTGGAAAGAGAGGTCTATCTGAGAGCGATATATATAGCAAAACAAAGTATACTGAAGACCTCGGTCTACAGTGGTAGCCAACCCTACTGTAGAGGTGATAGGTCGCGAACTTGATTCCCGCCTATGACTGATTTATATAAAAAATAGTTTAAAAAGCATAATTGTTTATACTCTATTGGCTTAGCGTTATGGCCGCCATGTCATCTGATGTTAAGTCATGATGTAGACATGTTCAGTCTAGTGGAAGGACTGGCTCTCAAAAGTAACTGCCGAAACAAACTTATAAGTATTTGGCGGCAGATTTTCAACTTGCGGGTGGTAGTTAGCCAGGCGGGCATTAAAAAAATTCTATCTCCATGTTGTAGTTTCATAACGACGTGTTTCTTCACCGGAAGCACAGGTTTCAACAGGGATTCGAATTCACGTTCATTGACGCGGCATCCATACACGCTATCAACTGAGCTATCATCACTTCAAAAGGTAACTAGGTAACTAGTTATCTGTATATGTGTACTTATAGTATAGCCACTATTTAGTTGCTTCCCTTTGTTTGAAATTAAATAACAATCCGTGACAATACGGATCTTCATTACTATTGTTATACCGCTTATAAATATAGTTAGGTACACCAGCAGATATAACCATTCTAGCCATTCTACAACACATGACTCCAAGTATGTACATGTTATAACTATAAAAAAAACTAGCCATCAACCGCCCGCTACGTTAACCGTCATCGCTTTAACGTGTCTTAATGTTTTTCGAAATTTTCAACATGTATCAACCAATGTACACAATGCCTTAACAAATAATACACCTAAATCTTCTTTATGAGTCATCTATCTATTGGAGAAATCCCCATGGATGTCCGTTTAATGGTTTTGAGTTTATCACGAATAGATAGATAGACGTAGCAGTGGACTTTGTTTTATAATATGTATAATATATATATAACATTCAATCATAATCATAATAATATATACAATCTTAAATAACAATCTAGTTTCTTGCTGGCTGAGTTTTCGGAACTGCTAGTAGATGTGTATAAGGAAATAAGCCGAATAAAATATTTTTGATTTGGTTTGTTTTGGTAAGTGGCAAGAAGATCCTCTCAACCCACTGTGCCAATGGAATTGACGTTAGTATTATAACTTATAACAAATGGTCTACGTGTGTCCCTGACCTAATCTAAAGTGGCGAGTGAAAGCCATATTCCATAAATCTAACTAATAGTTAGAAACGTTTATGTGATTGAATGGTTCCGAACCTTCTTGCAAGTTCCAATTCCGAACTAATAACCTAGTCGATCAATGCTCTCGTAATCTGTATCCGAGGAAAATTTTCATTACAGCGGACTATTAATTATAATAGCACTAGCTTTTACTCGCGGCTTTGCTCGTGTTAATGTTGATTTTGTCAAATAATTCTGATTCCAGTACCTGCTATATTACATAAGTTATATCAAAGAAAACTGGTATAAGAGCATTTGTGCTCGTAGTCATTTATATTCTGATGATAATGGCTTACACATAGAACATAGATATGTACTGTCATGGGCTTTTATGCAGGACTATTTAAGAAATACATTTCGATTATACGCGTTTATAATATTAGGAAAGATATATATTATATACTAACCCTGCTCTAGGTTTTTCACGCTTATGTCATTGAACATAAGACACTCGTACACTTTGCCGGGGTACTTTAAAAGTATCGCTTTTTAATTATTTCCAACAGTATTATTGTTATTTTTATAAGTCAGCACTTGTATAAACACTGTATTTTCTTTTTTATAAAATTTAATTAAAATTGATCATGCTATATTAAAGAAAACAATGAATAGTTTTCTAATGGCACATTCCAATTCCAAATCTTTAGTTTACCTTTAAACAGAAACAAAACATGTACATGCAGAATTGCAGATTTATTAATAGTTACATAAAATATTTTCATATCAAAGCGGGTACTGACTTCTGGATATTATAAGAAAGTTTTGTTCGATCTAATGGAACGTTAATAGAAATGTCAAGAACATATTTTATTAAAGTTCATATCAAAGGAAATTATATCATTATATATATTGTACAAGTATGTAACGGATATGTTGTTCAAAATAGGTATGTACAATTTAGATTGTTATGCTAAGTACGTAAAAAATTATAAAAAAAACATACCGTTTTTAAAATATAAAACATTCACGTTTTTAGTAATTAAATAAAAGTATAACAATTACGCAATCACAAATGATAACTATATGTTAAGTTCTACTATAGATATGCTAGTTTTGAATATAGACATATTATTTACTTTCGTAACGAAACAAAAGAATAAGGCCAAAAAAAGTAAAAAGAACTCGCTTTAATTGATTGTCAATTTAAAATAGTATATTAATAATGTTAAATAATAGTTTAATATGGAACTACTAATAACTAATTGTTAAAATAGGGTCCATATAAAGGTCTAATTCTGATGTCTGAAATTGATCTCAGTTGCGGTGCAGGAACACACCTGTAAATATTTAGAAATTGTTCTTCAACTTGAGGGTGGCAATTAGCCAGGTGAGCATTAGCCTCAAACCTTTTCTAACGCTAGACTTTTTTTTAACGTAAAATGCATTTACGCATACCCTCCTTACCCGGAGGACCTACCTGGGATAAGGCTATATGGTACTTGCTCTGCGCTAGCCGTCGGGAGTACCCACTAAAACCCCATGGCCATCTGTCGCCTTATTGGGGCGGTGCGGGTTCAAACTAGTAATCATGTTACTCTGGTGACCGGCTTGATGGTAAGTCGGGTTTCCATCTAGGCAGCCTGGCGAGCTGCCTTCCAGACAGCGAAACTAGTGTAATGAGGGGCGGTTCAAGTCAGTAAGGCTTACGGCGGCGAAAGGACACGAACATACCGGCTTTTTTATCCTGGATCGGCAAAATGACTCTACTTCACCACCTGGTGGTAAAATTCAGTACGGTTCAGTAACAGTGGTGATTGCCGTAAGAGCAAATGTCCTTCGTCCCTCGCAACCATCTTGCCAGCCTGAAATAATTCTTTGGCTGAAATAATTCGGAGATAACTGTCTCGCAGAAGGAGATCATTACTGTCCATGACCTCTCGGTACCAAGCACGTCTCTCACCACACCCAGCAACGTGAGATTCATCCCCATTGTCACGTCCAGCGTGCGGCGTGGCTCCTCCCAGGTTACACACTCGGTGAAAGTATGCTTTGTCCTATCTTCAGTCGCGTGGTGATCGGCTCCCTACGTGCAATATTGTGGAGGTGCCATCCGAAGCATCCATGCCCGGACAACACCTACATAAGACAAAAGTCAGAGAGCCGTGTCCCCTATTACACCATTGGGGGAGGATCGGGTGGAGGCCGATCCTCCCCCAATGGTGTAACACCAATGTATCGGAGCATCACACCGAGTCTGTACTCTTCATTAGTTCGACTCTATGGGAGCTGGAGCCTCCCGTCACACTTTCTTCACTATCTCTGTACACAGCAGCGAGAAGAAGTGCCTCCAACTCCCATGAAGGGAGCATCCTTACTAATAATATTATAAATACGAAAGTGTGTTTGTTTGTTACGCTTTCTGCTACATCGATTATGATGAATTTTGGCATAGAGATCGATGGGAATGGGGGATGGTGATAAGCTACTTTTTCTCGTGAAAAAATTATTGGAAATGGGGTAAGGAGAGGGATAAACTTCGAATGAAACTGTTTATTGTGTCATCCGATCTGTTGGACAATATCGATACGCAAGCGAAGCGGCAGATAATAGCTTCTAGCAAAATAAGTTTAAGTTCCACGCGAACCAAGTCGCTAGCAAAGTTAGTTACAACGGCGTGTTGTGATTTTCTATAGGTTTATGAGATTAGTTTAGCTTTGTAACGCCAGAACACGTGTGCTTTTGTACGTTTAATTTATATAGTCTTGTTAATCTTGAGGATTACAATTTGCCCTTGTGTTCATTACGTTAATATATGATAATTGGTGCTATGATGTAGGTCTTTACGAAATTTGTGTTGTCATAATATTAAGCTATGTTACCTACTTGTTAGGTCTCCTGCCAAATTCAAAGTTTAAGTGCTTATCACAAACAAAGACCTGCGGTTTCTCGCGATTTTATTATACCGTTATATATGTTATCTAAATGCTCGTATATGATGAATGATATAATCCATAGTAATATTATAACGCTAAAAAGTTTGTTTGTTTGATTGAATGCGCTAATTTTAGCAACTACAAGTCGGATAAAAAAAAATATGTTTGTGTTTAATAGAGAAATAGTTAAGAAAGGTTTTAGGCTATTTAACAGCATACTACAACCAGTATGAGCAAACCTGTATTGAAAAAAAGTAACAAACATAGGGAAACAGTAATAGTTTTACGCGAACGAAGTCGCGTACGCGGCTTGTTAATAATAAACGGATATATTAATTACATTGTATAATATTTGCAGTTTGTATGAGATTTGAGTGCATATTTCAGGCCATTAGCAGATTTACTCGTTGGGTCGAATGGTTCGCGAACCAGCCGGAGGTCGCATTACCTGTTTAATTAACCGCAACCCTTGAACGTAGTAATTAATTCGTAACACCACCCGTTACTACGCTTGTCGCATAAATTCCTCAAAGTTAACATAACACTGTACGTATTTTGAATGTAGGGTGACCATCATTCGCATATTTTATATGGATTGTCCTGCCGTTTAAATTTTAGGTAGGGCGTCTTTAACTGTGCTTTCTTTTTTTCTTACCATATTTAAGGTGGTATAGTTTAGATTCACTATTGTATATTCAATTATATAGAGACTTTCGCTGTATTTTATTGCCTATCTAACTAGATCTTTCTGGTCAGTGTGATAAATGTGTACTATAAGCAGAATATAAGTAAAAGCTACCGAATATAAATAAAATTTGGAAGAGGGTTGTCTACAATAATACTGTTGTCATAGTGCCAAGGTATAAATTTTTTTTTTTATTCTTCAGGTTTAGCGTTATGGCCATAATCTCACCTGATCTTAAGTGACGATACGGCCCAAGTTGGTAGACACGCTAAACCTATGGAGGAACTGGCTCTCAAGTGCTGCTACCGGAACATACCTATTGGTATTTGGCGGCAGGTTCACAACTAGAGGGTGGTAGCTACCCAGGTGGGCATTAGAAAATGCCCTACCACCATGCTATGGTTTCCTCACGATGTTTTCCTTCACCGAAAGCTCAAGCTCATTGTAGGTGCTTGGGTTCGAACCCACGTCCCTTGACGCGAAGTCGTGCACACTACCACTGAGCTATCATCGCTTCAATGCACACTAGCACTGAGCTATCATCGCTTCTGCACACTGGCACTGAGCTATCATCGCTTCTGCACACTACCACTGAGCTATCATCGCACATCGCACATCAGGTGTACTAAGTAGAAAAGACTGGTTATTCGTCGTTATCATTATATAAGCAGTATTCTATATAATTAAACAACTTGCGCCCGCGACTTTCTTCATGTGAGACTTAAAGATATTCTAAAATGTTATCTCTTTTCTTCAGAAATAGTAATTTTCATGGATTTATATTACTCTAAATCTTTTTACGTACTTATTATTTTTCTAGTAATATGACTTCTATCTTGTATCATAATAAGTATTGTTGTTTTTAGGATTGCTACGTTTCTGTAGCATGTTGGGTATGTTGGCTGAAGTCAGAGTCGACGCCATCATGCGTTAGCGATTGGCTTCAATGCTGAAGCATATCCGGGGTAGTCCTAATAGCATTCTGGGTGTACTAGATAGCAGGTTATATAGTCCTTTCCTTATCCATTGGGCTACATTACATGCACGATAAACCGTGTATATAGTGAATTAAATGAGATAATTAAGTTACTAATAATACTAACACTAGATTAAGAATTCGTATTATTATTATTTTAATATGCACATGCAATGTTAATCCCCAATTTTTCTGTCACTGGTGCTATTTTCAAGATTCCTAATTCTACTCCATTAATTTATATTCACAGCATACTAATATTATTAATGCGAAAATGAGTTTGTTTGTTACGCTTTCACGCCTAAACCGCTGAACCGATTATGATGTATTTCGGCATTTAGATACCTGATAACCTGGAAATGATGATAGTCTACTTTTTCTCGCAAAAACCTTATTGGAAGTGGGACAAAGAGAGGGATACACTTTGTATAAAACTTTTTAATTCATCATTTTCTTGTTTCTATTTGTTTAATTAATATTAACACGAGCATAGCCGCACGTAAAATGTAGTTGTTTATAAATAAATAAAATAAATTGTTTCATTAAATAATAAATATATTGGTGTGTAATTTTCTGACATGTTTCTATTCAAATCCGGGTACAAGCTTACAGAGCGTCGCGGTTACCTATGGAGTTTTCAAATACCAAAAAATAAACTTTAGTCTTCAGTTGAGAGCTCGCTAAACCCGCCCAAACTGACTGATGTCATAAAAACAATTGTGAGTTGTCTCTGGTTGTGAAATCCATTAGTATATCAGGTATTTCGTTATCTTAAAATAAGCTTTGCTCGATTTCCATTAGTCATGCTATTTTTGTACGGAGGGACTAGTTCTGAAGTGCAAAGAACACAACTATAGGTATTTGGCGACAGAATTGATACAAAATTACATCGTCAGAGTCACTGAATTATTTTCTATGACATATCGAGCATTTTCAGGGAAAGCAGCGTAAGCGCCAAAAATTTGGAATTTGTTTTTTTATTGTAACCCCCTAAAATTATCATTGTATACTAGAAGCAGTGTGTTAATAACCACTTTTTTAATAGATCGGTGGTTAATTATTAACAAGTCGATTTTTTAAATAATGACATTATAATGACTTTTTCTAGGCATCTGATGGTAAATGTTTACCGTCGCTCATGAACAGCAGCAAAACCATGGGTATTACAGCCATGTTGTTGAACTTGAAAGAAAGAAAAACATACAGTATTTTTCGGCAGTCTAATACCGATGGTGATCGCTTACCAGTCTTCCACTTACTCTAGCTGTGACAGATCCAGGATTATATGATTAACCGTCATGATCAAAACAATATGAGGGACCAAGAATAGCTAGAGCCTCGTTGTTTGAATCGACGTTGAGCCTCAGCAGGATGCACTGCGTACAGATCAGGTTGCCTTGGGTAACTCATATGGTTTTCAAACCTCATACACCCCACTTTTTAATTAGCAATTATAACTCTCCTGTAAAAAGTGCAAATTGTTGCTTACGATATTTTTCCTCAAGAGGCTCAAAAGTACATCATAACAAGTATTATACCAAAAAATTGGCTAACCTAGCTAATGTATGAAAAACAAACTTATAATGCGTTTGAAAAAACCAATTAGTATGTGGAATGTTCTCTATTCCAACGGCGTGGAGTTAAAATTTCAACTTACAGTATTTAACCAAGCGTAAACTAATTGCTGAAGTAAGATTTGACATGGCAAGACAGTTATGACAGAGCCGTCAGCGGTGTGTTATAATATGTCAGGATGTTGGTTTGTGTGTGATTTAGTGTTGTACAATGCGGGGTTTTGTTTACTTTATGCGCAACCAGTGGGTTAAATTCTTTGTGAATACACGTTGTAGTAGTTGACAGTGTTTATGAATAAGTGCCTTTAGTCCTGCTAATTTATCTGCATTTGATACCTGCAATGATATTATCGGTGGTAGCGTGTACGGACGCCGCGTCAATAGACGTAAGTTCGAATCCTTATAGCGAACTTGAACTTTCGGTGATGAAAACATCGTGATGAAACCATAACGTGATAATAGGGCCTTTTCTAATACCCGACTAGCAAGCTACTACCCTCAAGTTAAAAATCTGGTTGTTTCGCCAGTCCTTATCTATCATTATAGATAAGGTTTAGTGTATCTATCATCTTGGGCGACAACGTCACTTAATATCAGGTGAGATTGTGGCCATAATGCTAAACCTATAAACTATAAAGAGAAAATAAAAATTATTGTAAATAAAGTGTCGATGAATGTTTACTTCGATTGGGTCAAGATCAAAACCAATATTGGTTGTTTTCAAGTGATATAAGAGTAACTCTGTATGCAAATAACGAATGCGTTGGGAATTGTGAATAACGTAGCAAGTGGAAAAATCGAACAAGTTTTTTTTATAGTTAAGGTTTAGTATTATGGTTATAATATCACATGATCTTAAGTGATGTGAGTTCGAAGTTAGTAGACACGGTAAACCTGTGGAAAAACTGGCTCTCAAGTGCAACTGCTGGAACACACGTATTGGTATTTGGCTACAGATTTTCAACTTGAGGGTGGTTACCCAGACGGTACTTAGAAAAAGCCCTACCACCATGCTATGGTTTAATCAGAATTTTTTCCTTCACCGAAAGCTCGAGCCCACTGCAGGTGGATTTGAACTCACGTCTCTTGACGCAGAGTCCGTACACACTAACACTGAGCTAAGATCACTTCAAAAGTAGATAAGTAGTAATAATATAATGTAATTTATCAAAAAGAGGTCTAGGGGTCTATCTGATGTTTTCTGTGATTCACAATGCGTCAGACTCTCAGAATCGTCAGAATCTTTTTAGTATATACTGGACTAGCTGTGTCCGCGACTTCGATCGCGTAGACAAAACAAATATATAATAATTTTAACCCGTTTTTTTATTTTTTCCAATACAGCTATTTTTATTTTTGACGGCGTACATACAGCTTGATGTTAAATATCCTTTTTCTAAGATAAAAAAATTCTAAAAAATGATAACTCCTTTTCGTGTGAATATCGATTTTGTCAAATAATCGGTTGACAATAAAAAGTTTCATACAAAGTTTATCCCTCTATTTACCCCACTTCCTATAAAAATTTCGCGAGAAAAAGCAGCCTATCTCCGTCTCCTGTGTCCCATCTGTCTGGTTCTTCTAACTTAATAAGAATTAAAATTAAAATTCTAACCTAACCAGACCCGACGTCAAGTATAAAGTTATTGTGAGCTAACATAGTGATAACTTGCTGGGACCTTTCACAGTTATAAAGATCAATCAGTCCACCTGCAGCCAGGGAGAGGCTTTTAGCGTGGTATAAGCGAGCCGACGTGTAGATAAATGTTGGTGAACATATTCTAATTGAGGCATCCAAAACTATTTACCCCAACCACCATGATTGTTAGCGATATTTCAAATAATTCAAATTATAGAATTGTAAGACATTTCACTTTCCGCTTAAAAACCAATGCACAATATGGGCTGTAGGAGCAAAGGACTCAACAAAATGATGCTTTACTAAAATAGCACCTACTATTAAATATTCGTTTTGTGAAGTATTATGAATATGTTCACCAATTTATTTAGAGTTAATTAGTTGCCGCAATTTTCGCCGTCGAGATTCAATACTACGACTGATTGACGTTGCGGTGAGAGGGCTTGAGAAAAGAAAATGGACCGAGTACACCGTATTCATACATTTTACTACGAATCAATTACACATTTTAGCTTAAAGTTGTGCACTGGATTTATACATGTTCTACGGGGACTGCATTAATATGGATTGATTTTTGCATATCTTTTGTTTTATTTAATAATATTTCTTTATTAGCATATAAGCGTAAGCTAAGTAGTATATTTCTTCAAGTTTAGTTCTGAAAATTAGATTCAAAACATCGATAACGATAATATGTGTTTCTAATCGCAATATGTCGTGAGTATGCAAATTCAAGAATAATTATAAAGAAAGATAAGAAAATAAAGAAAACAAAAGAACGGACGTCGTACAGATATATAAACAATGAATATAATAGAGCGGCGCCGGCTCGATATTTTGTGGTGACAGTGTAGTAAAGTGAAAACTCAAGGGTACGAAGGCTACGAAATCAGCTTAAATATTTATCAACACCGATCAGCACATTACAACGTATTTGTCCTCATTTTTCATTAACCATATCTTTTACTACAAATCCTTGATGTATTATGTACTAACTCCTATGTACTAACGTAATCAAATGAACAACTTTATATTTTACAAAGTTGTTTTCCACGATATGTAACGTGTTTGTAATATGTAAATAATATACAAAGTTCATATGAGATATAGATGGTTATAGCAAAGTCAAACGTAACCGGGTTTCTTTATTAAATAATAAAGCCAAAGGGGAAGATAGGCAGTAGGACGCGCATGGATTGACTGATGCCTTACCCTGGCACGTCTAAAACTCCGAGGCGCTTATAAATTGCTTTAGGAATGGCCTTCGACCTGCCACTTATCATTTTTGTATTATAAATACGATCTATATACCCGTCCGTCCATTCCGATGTTACGGGTAAACGATATTCCCTTTTATCACGATTTTGCGAATGGATTTTTCTGTGTATTTTACTGTCGAGATCTCATTCAAATAAATCTTTATGGTTTTCGCTTAAAGTATTACACAATTTTATTAATAAATTAGCTATTTTCTATATTATGCTTTTTTCAGTAGTGAAAAATATTGCCTAAATGTTATTTATAGCTGTCAGAAATCGCATGAGTATGAGTATGAGTTTTGAAGTTTAGTGCATTCAAATATACAAATGTTTATGTCTACATCTTTATCTATACTAATATATTTAAAAGTCCGAAGACCGTTACTTAACTCATATAAGATTTTTATATATAAAGATAAATAACTCTTATACATGAACCAGCTTTTATCCGCGGCTTCGTTCGCGTATTTTTGATTATGTCAACCAATTCTGGTTGTCGATCGATACACAAATAGCCGTTCTATAAAATGCTATTACACTATTTATTTTAGGATGTTAGTAAATACAGGTATATATGAATTTTCAAAAATCCTTTTACAATCTAGTAACAGCTAACCGCAAAATATTAGCTTCATGATTTAGATTTTTCTATATTTTAAGAGTACTTTGAAAAATAAATGTCCATACTTTCAATATTAATTAGAAAAAAATATTCCCTGAAGTTGAGGGAATTCGGAAGGTGTAATAAAAAGTTTCATGAAAAGTTTATCCCTCTTTTTACTCTACTTATAAGTTTATCGAGAGAATTTTTCTAATGCCAGCTTAATTAGCAAACCCAAGTTGAAAATCTGCCGCTAAATATCTATAGGTCTGTTCCGACAGTTGCACTTGAGAGCCAGTTCCTCCACTAGGCTCAGCGTATCCACCGCCTTGGGCCATATCGTTACTTAACATCAGGTGAGATTGTGACTAATCCTATAAACTATAAAAAAATATTCACGTGTGTCAGTAACAACTGTCATCGTTGGCTTCAACTGACTTGTAATAAAGTATCTTCTCTTCATTTTTAATATTGTCCTTTGTTAACTCATAGCGTAGACCTGTAGACGTTTTCGTCTCATCAACGTAATGAAATTGGTTCCAGTATCCACTTTGCGTCTAGACAGCACTTCAACCGATTGCGAAGTCTAGTCATATTCTTGTCACAAGTCGGCCAATGACTTAAGGTGTTTGATTTTAATTACGCTAAAGGAAAATAGGATGGTTCAGAACGTGATTCTCAAATATATTTCTTAGAATTCAGGATATGATCATTGTCTACGTAGTACTTTTTTATTTGAAGGATAACGTCACGTATGAGCATTAGATTTTTATGACACAAAGGTGGCTCACTAGTAGGGTGTATGTATTGCATTGAGTGAAGCGATGATTGGTCATGGTAGCGTAAAGGAACGCCGCGTCATGGGACGTGAATTCGAATCCAACCACCTACAATGAGCTTAAGCTTTCGGTGAAGGAAAACATCGTGAGAAAACCATAGCATAGTGGTAAGGCTTTATCTAATACCCGCCTGGCTGGCTACCACCCTCAAATTGAAAATCTGCCGCCAAATACTAATAGATGTGTTCCGGCAGTTGCACTTGAGAGCCAGTCTCTCCAATAAAGATCGGCAACGCACCTGCGACTCCGCTCG
The DNA here is from genome assembly GCA_039707435.1 of Actias luna. Classification (NCBI taxonomy): domain Eukaryota; kingdom Metazoa; phylum Arthropoda; class Insecta; order Lepidoptera; family Saturniidae; genus Actias; species Actias luna. Next base: position 4,376,065 of record JAZHAC010000002.1, on the reverse strand, counting down.
AGTTATGGGTGTCCATGGGTGGCGGTGATCATTTACTATCGGTGACACGATTACTTGATTTCCCACTATTCCATAAAAAAAGTTAGAATCTCTGCAATAAACCTGAGCTTTTGGTGGAGGAAAACATCGTGATGAAGCCATAGTATATTGATAGGGTATTTCCCACTGTACGTCTGGCTGGTTACCACCTTCAAGTTCAAAATCAATCTCCAAGTACCTATTAGAGTATTCCGGCACCGATATTTGAAAGTCAGTCCTCCAACTCGGCTAAGCGTGTCTTGCGTCTTCTTACATCACATTATCTATCGCCTATCATGAGATGAGATTGTGGCCAACGTTATATCTATAAGAAAATTAATTAAAGCCTGTACTCGTAATTATACTATACTTTATTTATTTGAATATAAAAAGAAACCCTTATACACTTTTTAAACGTTTTGTACCGATTCAAAAGTATTTATGGTTCAATCAAAAACCATGAATGACTAATTTAATTTATATCGTACACAAATTATATTACTTATAATAACAATATGAAAATAGCAAATTTACAAGAACAATGTTTCTAAGTTTCGGAGTTAAATTTTAAATAATGGTTTAAATGTAGTATAATCTCCCACTAACTTCATGGCTTTTTATTCTATGGTGTTTGAAACTGTTGTTTCAAACTAAATATAAAGGAATGTCATGACGTGTTAAAATAAAATAAATTAATGAAAATCATTCATTGCAGTCCGATTTGCGCATTAATCGAAATCCTGATCTTCAGTCTTAAGTCTAGATTTACAATTACTTCGGTATATAGAGATACCTGTTAACGAAACTTAGAATAACAACTGCTTTAATGACAGAACAAAAAATTATTTATTAGTAGCGATTTTTTTTTATCAAATAAGATAATCAAATTATCTTAATGCGAGAGTACCGTTGGCACTGAGCAAACCATTCCAAGATATTTCAATATTAGATGTAGAATGCACAAAAGACAAACACAATTAAATAATTGGCATAATAAAGGTACATGTCATTTGGGAAATAAAGAGATTGCTCGAAGTGAACCGAGATCAAACTTCTAAGTATACGCAAAAAGTAAATCTGTTTTTCTCTTTTAGTACTACACCTTATCAGACAGGGTCGTTTTCAAAATTATTCCGGTGGGCTCGACCTACCGTTATGTAATTTTAAAATATATCTTTTTAACTGCTTTGACATAGAAATGAATGCATTAATTAACTTTAATTAATTAATTAATGACAGTTATACATTTTCGATGGGACTGCATGTTATTTTAACAAATATTTCTTAAACAGCTATTGAGCATTTTTTAACTATATTTTAATTTATATAGATTAAATTGCAATACAATGGTATGAATCGTTACTATCCTTACTATAATTTTATAAAATTGAATGTGAGTTTGTTTATTTATGAAGAGATTATGATGAATTTTGGTATAGATATAGATGGAAACCCGGAGACGGTGAAGATACATTTTGTGGCGTATAGAGACGGATAAACTTTGTATGAAAGTTTTCATTGCGTCTTCCGATTGGTTTGACAAAACCAATATTACCGTGAGCAAAGTTGCAGGTCAAATCTAGTATTAAACATATTTAGTAAATTACCTCAAATATATATTATCCGTTTTATGATTTATGATTACTATTATAATTAGTTTTAAGAATTTAAGAAGATAATCCTACTAAAATATATATAATGTATGTTTCAATTATTAGTGTACTAGTGAATAGTAACTGGAGTTATAAATATTTACATTTGTATGATTTAATAGGTACAATTTGGACCCTATTTCGAAACAACTAAATGCACACCTGTAACGTGTTTGATTATAAAGCTATTTAATTTATTCTTTATGTGCTTTGGCTGGAGAGGTTTTGGGACTTTGGGAGTTCACGGCTCAGGTTGGGTTTATATCTCTTTGAGTTTACCATTTGCGAGTCTCATCACGTCATCTTACCTTTACTAAGGTAGATAAACCTGAAATTACTTAAAGTAAGTACACAAGAAATGTATCAAAAAAATAATTTTTATCTTATATTTCGAGAGACACGCGTAAATAAATGTATTCCAGTGTGAGTAGATGCCATCCGGAGAGATTACTGCGAGAGAGATGTTTAAAAATATGGCTCTAATTTTGCCATTTCCTTATACATACATAAATTATGAAAGTCGCGAGATATGAGTCACTGAAAAGCCTCATGGCACTTGGAAGCAAGCTTATTACGAATACTCGAGAGTTCAATTCCTGCTTACGATTGACTTTATGATTAACATGACCTTTAGCTATGTGTTGTTTAAGAGTGCCACGTATACAAAGAGATAGATGGTAATAAAAAAACAGATATATATTTATTTTTCAAACCTATGAACGCAGTTTTTCCTATAATAAAACTCGATGCCAAAGCTTTAGAACATATTTATCTATTTCTTATAGTCTTAGAATTCCCGTAGTAACTTTTCTTAATGTGACATCTTGTATGTGACTTAGCTTTGGAAATAACATCATGAAGCGAAAAACATGCTTTAGTTTGTATAGGAATTATAATCATAACTTGAATATAGAAACGTTTGTGACTTCCTTGACAATAATTACAACATAAAAAACTTGATTCCTTTTAACGAATTTTTATAATCGGATCTTTACTTGCACTATTACAAAGATACAAACTTTGCCGTTCTATAATAGTAGGAAACACAAAAAGTACATATACAAAACACTATAAAACCTGCACGAAAAATTCTATTGTTGCAAATTTTCACCTCTCTAAGCATCACTTTATGCCTAATCGAACATCAAAATTCGGAAATCCGTAAAATCGTTGGAATTTATGATGTTCTTGCAACTTTCAGACGAGCTGGCACGAATATGTAAATCGAGACGCGTCAGGAATAAAGCGTCTCTTACACCTCGGCATACTAATATTATTGTCGGCTCGGGACACATATGACCTAATATTATAAACTTAGCACATTAGTAATCATGGATTCTATTGATATGAAATTTTCGATCTGCTTATCCATTTAATAATTTATTTAGTAAAACTCACATTTTATTACAGATATACATATATATGTTATATATATATATATATATATATAAATGGCGATGGTTCAGTTGGTAGTGTGTTCGCACACCGTATCGATGGACGTGAGTTCGAATCCAACCACCTACAATGAGCTTGAGCTTTCGGTGCAGGAAAACATAGTGAGGAAATTATAGCACGGTGGTAGGGATTTTTCCAATTTCCAAGTGACTAGCTATCACCCTTTTTTATTAACGTTACCATGCAAGGTGTTGTCAGAGATCAGGGACACCTTTTACACTTTTCTAGTCTCTGTCGTAAGCTAGCTACCATCCTCAAATTGAAAATCTGTCGTCAAATACCTATAGGTGTTTTCCGGCAGTTGAACTTGAGAGCCAGTCCCTCCATTAGACTTTGTGTACCCATCATCTCGCCCAGACAATCACTTAACATCAGATGAGATAGTGTCCATAACGCTAATCCTGTAAAGGATCAAAAATGTTTAGTGTAAGTAAATTGAAGTCAGAGGATGCGTGTTCTATTCCCGTTCCCGATTTACTTTTAAGTGATAAACATAAAAATTGTGCCTAGAAATTAAATGTTCATAGTTCTTAAGGTGTTATAATTTTATTTTAATTATACTACGCTCACCGGTATGGACAATGCTGTTTCTTGTTCAAATATTAAAAAAAAAAATATGTATATTAATAGCTTAGTTAACACAATATAGTTATGCTAAGTTTGCAATTACTTGTCGGTGTGTAAAAATATATCTCATATTTCTTATACTAACTCATAACGTTAATAATTATGGTTTAGAACCAGTTGAGTACAAATTCTAGATTACTGGCAAGAAAAATAAAAGCGTACTCATAATTTTCTGGGTAGTTTGTCGTTTCATTTATGTGTTTACGAATTTATCAATAACAAATTCTATTAGTCATGCAAGTAAAAATAAATAAATACACTAGAAGAAATATACTAAATCGTTAATGGCTTTAAAGTAAATGAAAATAAATTTAAGGACCTTTGAAATCACGCCCATGATTTTATAGCTACTGGATGCCTAACTAAACCTTTTTCTTCACGCTTGTTTGATACAATTCCACTATAACTGAGCTAAATTTGTTTCTGAAATATATTTTTTAATTATAATCATTATTATATCTATTAAATTTGTTACCCTTTACGCTCATCGATCTATCAGAAACTACTTACTGTATAAATTTCGATAAAGTTGTACACGGTGATAGCTAATACTATAGAACAAAGTTTAGGATAATTTTCATCCCAGAAAATGTAGGGATTTCTTAATTATAAGTATGGCATATTTCCAAAAACTGCGTCGGGTCTGTCAATCGTATTGCTAAGGTTGAAATGCCTTCGGTTTTAAAAATCTCACCACATATTTAAACCATAATAGACTTAACATCGCGGAGTTTAGCCTGTGTGTAAAATATTCCTACAGAAACGTTGGTAGACGTCATATTTTAAAATATGAAGATTCAATATCTTTTTAACACTCTACATATGCCACATTTACGACCATACTGAACTTCACTGACACTCCATTGCACGCCTGAGAAGCACTCGGTTGTGGATAATAGGCTACCACATAAATACATGTTTGGAACAAGGACAATGTAATGTGGCGCATGCAATCCTCTTACAAAGTACGTGGTTTACTCCGATGCAATGATTACCAGGGTACGTATGTTCTTAGTTTAATAATTAAATATTTTACATTTTCATTTTATAAGGCGCTAGCTGTGCCCGTGAAGTCATTCGCGTGGAACTAAAATTATTAAGAGACTTTTGCCCCGTTCTGTAACTTGTTTCGATACAGCTTTGCATCTATTGGTAGTAGCGTGATATTAGCAAGGCCTAAAACCTTTTCCATAAACGCGTTATTAAATACAAAAAAAAAAAAAATTAAACCAGGTCGATAGTTCCTAAGAACAGCGCGTTCAAACAAACAAACTTTTTGACTTTATAATATGGCTCCCATCAATTCCACTTTAATAGCATTTAACATTCTATTAAACTATGTCATCAGGCAACGTCGGAAAAGAGCTATAACAGAGTTCAAATATATTATCTTCTCGCTACAGTAAAATGTTTCAATGTTGCAAAAACTCAATTTTAAGATAAAGGTATGATGCCAGATTATACGATGAATCTTATGAACTCGACGTGATGTCGAATCGATCAAATTATATTGAATTAAAAAAGATATTACTCTGGGGATAAAGAAAGAATTTTCTTTATAGCTTAGTCAAAAGAGCGAATAAAGTTAAGAGAATTTAGATTAACCTACTTGAAATAATTGATACTTTATTAAATTCACGTCTAGTGATTCAATATAGTTTCAGTGTAATGGCGACTCTACTTTATATTTTCCGACTTGAACATCTACTGGATGTATAATAATATAATATTAATAATATAATATAATACTGATAATCTGATCTTGAAAATATATTTTAAGATAAAACATTATAAATTTCCCCATCGTAATATCATTCAATAATTAACTTCAATGGCTAACTACTACCCTTAACTTGAAAATCTGCCGCCGAATACCTATAGATGTGTTCCGGCAGTCGCTGTTGAAAGCTAGCCCCTCCACTAGGCTTAGCGTGTCCGCCATCTTGAACCACATCATCACTTAACATCAGGTGAGATTGTGGGTACAACACTAAACCTTTATCGTCGATAAGGATACAACATAGCTTTCCAAATATTGCCCAACCAAATCGGAATAGACGATTGATTTCTTTTTTAATTTGGACTAAACTGAATTTAATGAAGCCTAAAACTATGGATTAAGTTTTCCTGGATTGGTTTCCATAAAGCCCTAAAGTTTTTTTATCTAGATTAATAATGCGCCTACCAAATATTTACCTATTATTATAGTTATTTATAAATGTTCGTAAAATAGTTAGTATCTCACATAAAAGTACGTCCGAAGTCTTAATTTTCTATTTAAGTAAAATTAAATACAAACAAAGCCTTGTTAAGACAAATCCATGTATTTATTACCAAAGTTTAGACATCTATAAAGAAAATTCATTCAATCTCAAGTGCAATTTAGACCGAACAAATCTTTTGTAAACACATATTTTCGCTAGGAAGAATTTTGTATTATAATGCTAAGTCTGCCATTGTCTCGGTCCGTACGAAGATTAATTTGGTAAGCTCGGTAAATTTGCTATCCAAGAATTAGTATGTAAATGGAATCGATAGGTTTGTTGAAGTATGTTCAAATACACAGAAGTATACAAAGGAGAAGTTGTTATGATAAATAGATAGATTCCGGATTTTTTCTTAAAAAATGAGTGTCTTTCCATACTCATTGACTATACATGGCATTTATGTAAAACAAATGATTTACCATTAGGGTCTACTAGGTAGGTTCTCAGGAAAGCAAGAGCAGCTCACCAGCCCGCCCGGATGAGGCCCGGCTTTCCATCAGGCCGGGCCGGTCGCTGGCGTGACGCGGTGATTGCATGCACCAACCCGCGTCGCCCCAGGAAGGCAACATACGGCCGTGGAGTTTTATTGGGTATTCTCGGTGGTTAGCGCCGGGTGGCTCCCACATACCCATCTTAATCCCCCCGGGCTGAGAAGGGATGCGTAAACGCATTTCCCCACTTTAAAAAAAAGGTTCTCAGGCTAGTCACTGATGGCACGGTTTACCAACAAAGGGCCGGCAAATATTTTGAAGTGGTTAATGTGTTAATGCTTAGTAATTTGATATTTTTGAAGCTCGAAATAAGTATAAGAGTAATCACAGAATTATAGGAGTGAGATTTGTTGGATCTTAATTCGGTATCTTAAAATATAAGAAGTTAATAGCGGAACTGAGAGACTGAGTAAATAAATCAGTATTTTATTTCATTTATTCTTTATTAGCTTTTATCTGCGGCTTTACCTGCGTTTATATTGTCAAACAAAGGAATGACGCAGTAAAAAGTTAGTTTCGTAAAGAGAGGGACCTCACATAAGTTTATCGCGAGAAAAGGTAGCGTATCACCATGTCTATAACAAATTTCATCACAATCGATTCAGCGGTTTAGGCGTGAAAGGGTAACAAACAAACCAAGTCACTTTCGCGTTTATAATATTTGTAAGGACTGTAAACCTTTATACATATATACCTACTATGATACTTTACGAATTATACAACTAGAACCAAATAGCAATCTATTTCAGACAACATATGAATAGAGAAGAAGCAAGGGTATTTTGAGTGTAAGCAAATATAAAGACTAATACACACCATATACATTACGATACATGCGATCTGTAAAATAGATACATATGAAATATACTACAAAAAATATAAAAATAATATAGACTACATAATAATGATGTACAAATATGAAATATAATGAAGTTTATGCATGCAATATATCAAGTGTACTTTTTGACTAAATTTTTAAATATGCCAATCGATTGTGCACCTCTCAGGCAACCACACAGTGCATTACATAATTGCGTAGCATTGATTGTGAAGGATATTGCAAAAAAATTGTAGGGTGTTGGGACTTCAAGTGTTATGTTTCCTGGTGATCAAAAATTTCGTGAATAAGTATCGCCAGGGAACTTGAATCGTTATTTTCGGTAAAAATGAATGATGGGACTAAAAACAGCCCAATATAAGAGGAAAAGGGTATTTATTCATTAGATTAGTATTGAAGATAGCACGTAAACATTAATATAACTTATAAATGGAAGTCTTCATTTTGTTTGATTATCATACTACAGAATTAAAAAGAAAATAAAAATAAATTTTCATATCTCGACTTGTATATAGCCTGTAAATAAACTGTAAGTAACTTAATTCTTAAATACAGCAAACTTTATTGGCTTTAATGTTTTGTGAATGAATATATAACAAACAAATATATATTGTGTATAAATTACGGCCATATTTTGGTATAGTTATTGTATGAAATAGTGTTATCTTTTAGGAATAAATTACTTCTAGAACTGTTAGAACAGTGGAAATATTTCTACAAAATGTGTAACTATTATAATTAACACCTTTGTAATAGTACCTAGTTTATCCCAAAACTACTGCTTGTTTCCAGTTTCTATAATTCAATCGTTAACTTTAATAACTGTCATTTCATAACCTTAAAAACAGTCTGGTAATATTTGGAACTATTATACAAAATATTTCGGTTCTCCTTTGTTATGAATCGGTAAATTTCATGATAGTTACACTACGTATACTGTCTGTAGAACTTGACCATCGCTTAGTTACCTCATTATTCATTGTACCTTCAACATCAGCTCAGGAATGTTGTCGCTTCTGTCAGCTATATGTCCCGATCAAAGATCTATCAATCTTGTACGTCAGCGGCACGTCTGGGCGCTCTCAAACAATTATGCCTACTCTTGAGTACATGTTAAGTCAGCCTCAAGTAAGCCAACTTAGATGAAGAGCCTAGTATGTCACATTTATACATTCGTAATTAAATTTGTTCTCAAGTTATATTGTATGCGTAAAGTTATTAACTTACTGTAAAGTTGCCGAAGTAACATTGTAACGATAAATAATTACCGCTGTAACTTGAGCTTTTAAATTTGAGTAATGATGTGATAATTATCACATTTTGATAGTTATGATTTTTTAAAAGAAAACTTACTTAACAAATGTTTATGTAATTTGAAAATAACAATTGTAACAACTTTAGATCGTTAAGTTGCTCATACTTTACTGTTTAAGGAATAATGTCTTTTTTTGCTAGTGCATTTTGTATAAAAAAGTTTCGTATAAAGAAAATAATTAGCTAGTATTTTTTTTGTGTTTACTAATTTTTCATTACTAAATAAAAACCTTTTCCTAAAGAAATGAGCAAGCTAAAACACTAACTTCAAGATCTACTTCATTTTGTATTTCCTGTTACATATTTCTACTACGTACATACTTACGATTGCTTCAAGTATCACTGATAGGTTATCTTTTTTCAAAATATTCTTATGTATTTTTACTTTATTTCTAGTATTTATATCATTATGTACTGGATACTTGTTATTTTCGGTCTCAAAAAACAAATGGCAATTTTGCAACTATCATCTGTTCTCTTGAATCAAATGCTAATATTAGTAATTACCTCAAATACTAGTTCTCTAAGACTATAAAAAAAATCATTAATTTGAAAACGATTACCCGTGATCTAATAAAACTGAAAATAAAATCTTCGTGGATAAATACAAAAAATATAGAAAAACTAATTTAAAAAACTTTATATCACTTCAACGTCCAACCTACATGGAACTAATATGAACAACAAGACTACCATATGAATAGCTCTATTCTTTCTTCTGTCTTTCAGACAGGTGTAAAAAATATTATTAACAAATGTTTAAAATTATATATATTATAAAATTATATTCACAATAAAACATGGAAACCTCGAAATCTGGACATTAAACACATTTGAGAAGAAAAACAAAGAGTATTTTGATATATTTCATTTGAATTTTGCCTTTATATTAGTCTGTCTGTCAGTTAATAATTTCAGTATGATAAAGTTATAAAGTTATTAATACTTTGTTATTTATTCACCACGAAAGAGTCCGCTTTACTTCGCTGTATAATCTATGATATTATATTTGGAGTTGAAGTGTGTTTTTTTTTTAATTTGACTTATATTTGCGTTGAATAAAATTTATTGAATCAATTATGTTTGTTTAAAGAGTAAAGAAATATTTTTACGTTAACTACTAAAATCAAGTCTAAAACTGACTCTAATAATTAAGAAATATTTACTAATCACGAGGCGCTAAAGTCAAGCTACATCACATGTAAGTTAAACTTAGTTGTGTATGTACACAATCTATATATTTCTTTTTATTTTCTCACTGTTATTGTTACCAAAATTTCCACGCAGTCAGTGTCACGGGCCACTGCTAGTATGTGTATAAGGAGATATTTAAAACAGTATAATATGTTGAAGCTAAATTAAATTCAAATAATTTAATACTTACAAGGGTAAAATCGTCACTTCATTACTTAGCAACTTTGTACAGAGAATGAAACTTAGAGTGTTTAATATTTGACTCCTTGAATGTACAGACAGCAACACAAGTCATTGCATAATTGAATCTGTTTAGGTTTTAAATTTCAGCCTTTATAAAAGCTTTATTAAGTTGTGTTTTTTAATAAGTTTGACTTTTATTATTTCACCCTCTACAAAAACTTTATACAAATGTTTCTTATCAGATTACATAAAATACAGTGACGTCGAAAAATGAGAACAGTACTCATTCACTTTACAGCGGAGTGCCTTCAATACTTGCCCCCCAAGTTCGGTGAACCTGTGAAAACCCATCAGGCCTAAAACGGCATTTGTCCATTCGAAAAAAGCTCGAATCGTATGGATTAGTTCGAATCACATTAGTTGTTATTTAGTAACTACCGATTTGGCACTCGTGAGCTAAAAGCCTTTCGTCTGAGTGCCTTGCATACTCACTCTATAGTTCGGTGATTTTTTTCAAACCATTCAGGCTAATAAAGTAGTTACACAAATAAATGGTACTGTGTTGAGTCGCAGTCATCCTGCGCATATTGACAAACACATTATAATGACTATTATTTGGATGGTCGAGTATCGGTATGGGTTACTTGATATCCAGCAACCGAGAAGTTCGTAGTCCATTACAACTGCAAAGGTGTTGACCAATTACAAATCCTTTCTTGATCATCGTTGTTTCTGGATTGTTTTGTGTTTATTACCAAGTATAATGACGTCACTGATTCATGCTGTTTTAAAATATATTAAAAGTTTGTTTGAAGAATAAAGAAATATTATCACGTTAAGTTTTTAAAAGTAACTCGCCGATGTCGGAACTGAAGATTTTGAGCTTCTTACGGGGACAACTTTGTGATGCAATTTCAAGAATTATGCCAATTTTATCATGAAAAAAGAAGTAAACAAAATATAAAATGTAATATTATTACTACTTTGTGTCGACAACTGTACATCATCTTTCGCATTTCGCCCGAAACACCACAAAAGCAGCCAAAAGTGATTTGCCCACTCGCCGAATTGAATTTAATGGAGTAAATAAATTAATTTCCATCTGCTTCCAACGGAACTGTTAAAGGAAATTACGTTGAAGGATTTTTTTTTTCGGAATACCGACAGCGCGGTTCCCGGGTAGAGGATGTACGGTTATTTTTTTAATGATTTTAGGTATTTTTCCTTATGGATATCCACAGATTTCGTTTTATCTAACGGGTGTTGTTTTAACGCGTTTATATTATTGCTCAGTAAAGATAATAAAAAAAATGTGACCTGTAAACCGAGAGTTTTATTTGTTGTTATATATACGTACGCATATTAGTGAGGCTTTCGGTTGCATTCACTTATTTTTCTATTTTATTTTACATTGTTTGAAAAACATACAGCGAACGAAAAATATAGAACACCAAAAATATAAGGCTAATTCCATGTTTTCACAGATATAATTCTATAAATGTAGACATAAAAAATGGGAAGCACGAGAATTAAATCATAAAAAAAATTCTCTGTATATACTGTGTCAGAGGAAAGACACACTTGTACTAAACAAGCCAATATTATCATGTAAGGAAATGAATTGCCTGTACGCCCGTATTATACATGTATTTTGTCTATATGTTATCTTCACGAGTGGGATATATAAAGTTTTTTTTATAGTTAAGGTTTAGCGTTATGGTTACAATCTCACCTGATGTTAAGTATGATGTGGTCCAACATGGTGGGCACGCTAAACCTTTTAAATACATTAGTTGTCATGTACAACTGCCAGAACAGACCTATAGTTATTTGGCGGCAGATTTTTAACTTGAGGGTGGGCATTAGGGAAAGTCCTACTGCCATGCTAAGGTTTCATCGCGATGTATTCCTGTACTGAAAGCTTAAGCTTATTGTAGGTGGATTGTAAGTCATGTCCTTTGTTTTTCCATACACACTGTGTTTCCATACACACTATTAACTGAGTCATTGTTTAGGTTTTCTTAATGATTGGGCTTACTTTTGCTCCATCAACGATGTCTAATAGTAAATACCGTTTTCATAGGATATCTATTTTCATAGGATTTTCATAGGACATTATGAAATCAATATGTATGCTAAATCAATAGATCAGCATACTCTGAAGACACCGTGGTGAGGGATTTAGTGGTAAAACTTTTTTTTTAGAATCTCTAGAGAAATTTATACTATTTTTTTCATAATTAAAAAGTATTCGTATTTTTTTATTTCATCTTCTATTTTTTAAACGTCCACCGTTTTAATCGGAATTGTATAAATTAAATACCAATCAGTCAGCTTGAGGAAGTTCCGTGCTACAGTATTTCAAATTAAACAAATTTCATATTTAAAGGTATTTGAAATATTTCATAATTTATTGCAAATCGGAATGATTTATATAAATTTATTACTGTCATTTAATTTTCGAATTATATTTGCAAAACATTTAAAATGTCTATCAGATGTAGAAATCTATGTCCATCCCCACTAATATACATACTAATATTACAAATGCGAAAGTGGGTTTGTTTCTTTGTTACACCTTCAGGCCTAAACCACTGAATCGATTATGATGAATTTTGGTATAAAGATAGATGGGAACTTGGAGATGGTGATAGGCTACTTTTTCTCGTGAAACGGCATAAAAGAAGGGCATAAACCTTGTATGAAACATTTTATTCCAAATCAATATAAACGCGAGCGAAGCCGCTGGTAAAAGCTATATTTTAAATAAATCTGTATTTCAATGAAAAATAATAATAATCGTTTCATTAACTAAATTAAATGGAGGTATGCATTACAAAACGCTGTTAAAACTTTTTTTTACTAAACATTCGATCCAAGTTGGCGGGTCTTTATCGTCGAATCTTGACTTCCCTGGCTGAATGCCAGCAGGATTATTTGAGTAGATGAGAGATAAATTAAGCTCCGGAAATTGTGTGAATTAATGCTTTTCATACGTTTTCGGCTTATATAACTAGTTAACAGTAGTTTTGTAGCACCATGTTTATTAGCGTGTCGATCAAAATGCTTTTCTTTACGAATGATGATTCCCTTGATTTTATGGGTTTCCGTGGTCACTTACCATCAGATGACACGCTTGCTCATTTGACCCCTATTCCATTAAAAAAGGTCCAAAGATTTTCACTAGGATATAATTATGTATTCAACAATGACCTAAATCAACCCCAAATGAATGACTGGACGGCCTAGAATGGAAACCTCTGGCGTAGAATGACGTGGACAGCTGACCTCAAATGAGAAAAGTCTAGGCAAAGCGAGAGAGATAAAAAGGTATGAGTACCATATGTTATGATAAGTAGGTACAATGCATAAATATTGTCAAACACCGAGCGATTGGTAACCCAAAGTCGCTGTGATGTATTTGATCAATGATAATCGAGTTCAATTCGCGTAAAGTAGTCTACCACCACTCGATGACTGGATTACGTATCGGCTGATCCCGGAACGCGACAAATTTACTTAACGGCGACAATGGCGGGTGTTACACCTCTTACTGGTATATACAAAATGATCGGAATTTAGTAGGACGAAAATTCTATCTCCTTCTATCCAACTGACTTTTCTAACGTAACGATTTATCTATACATACATATGGATATTGTAAAGTCGAAGAAGTTTGTTTGTTTGTACATGCTAATCGTGAATACTAGTTATATTTCAAAATACCATTTTTGTTTTTGGTAGAGCAATCATTGAAGAAGGTTTTAGGCTATTTAACATCACGCTATCACCAATAAGAGTAAATTTCCACGCATGCGAAGTCACTGGTATAGCTATTCCAAAATAATTTATTTATTAATCGCATTGTCATATTTCTTAGTCTTTTATTTGTAATTTTTTGATATAACCTATTCATTTTTATAAAGTTTCTTTACTTTATTACAATTATCAATTACGAGTAATTTTATTTTACCTGTATAACAATAGATAGAGAAATGAGCGAAACCGTCTTGAATATAAATAATAGCCTATGGAACTGTAACAAAGAAAAAATATAGAGCTTCGCAGAGCTTTGTCAAATTATTTGAATTAAACTTTGAGACAAGGCCATTGTTCCATAAAGGTTTTAAAGTGAATTTAAAAAGTTTTGTCTAATATTATTATGAATATTTTCAGATGAATTTTACCAAACTCGGTGTGCGGTGCGCGGCTTTAACAGGAAAATTCTTTGTGGGAAGTTTTTAAAATGTTCCCACTATTTAAAAGAGTACTTGGACCCTTAAAAGTGTCATAGAATTTTACATATGATGTTTAGTGAATCAACTTAGCGATGCTAAATTCTAACTTCGTCTGCAAGAAAGGACCCAACTGTAGCTGCCAGATCATGGCTACAGATCATGCGACCAATGTTTCACTTAAGGGTGTTCGCTATCCATAAGAGCATCAGTCCATGGCCTATTACTAGATTATTATTTTATGATGATATTGTAAGTAACGGAAAATTCAGGATTAATGTAGGATTTTTTAAAGGTTTAGCGTTATAGCCACAAATCTCATCTAATGTTAAATGACGATGTGGGCCAAGATGATAGATATGCTAACCCTAGTGGCGAAATTATTACAATCGATATGTCCATCGAACACGCGACAGCTAAGGCATAATTTCTTCAAACGTCAGTCAAATAAGCTTAAATCAAATTTTCTATAGAATAATTAAAATGACATATTTTTTACAAATGTATACAAACCACATAAATGTGTATATAATTTATATAGTGTATTTTCGTATTTAATTAATTAATTTATACATGATATTTGGAATTTGACTATACATGTAGATATGTATATGTATAGGACATATCGCACCTTAGCTTCGCTCAAAATCCGGCACAACTAAAAAAAAAGCACTCAAAAGCACTGCCGACAGAAGTGAAAACTTAAAACTATAAACAAACGAGAGACATACTATTTGTATGTATATATAATGTGTACTAATAACGCACGAAGGTATATCTTTGTATATATATATATACACAGTGAACATGTGACTTATGGAAAGCGTGTGGTGACGATGACGCGAGTTTCACGCTGTTTGTTCACCCAAAAAGTGCTCAACGCGCCTAAAGAAGTTTTCACTTCAACAACATTATAGAGAAAAAGGGCTTTTACATTTATGTTACTCTCATGTTTTAATTTTCAGGGTATTAGTTTATTTTTTAACGAAACGGCTTTCTGCAACTTTAAAGCATGCCTAAAGCTATTAAATGACATTTTATTTTCCTGAAAATGTAATAGCAAAGTGAAAATAATTTACATATCAAAATTTACAATCAAGCAGAATGTAAAGTTGTTTCCTACCGACATATTGTACTAAATGATACTTATGGTTGAAGTTCTGATATGATTGCGATTTGTACTAACTGTACATTCAATTAAAAGTTTATCCTGATAGAGACTTTTGCTTGCACGGTTGTTCGAATTCTGCACAAGAATGTTATTTGTATGATCCGCAAATAATTGTTCTGAGACTGTGTTACTTTGACTTAGTCGCTGGCATGGCTATTTTCACTTGACATTGCAGAAATTATCTATATAAGCAAATGCCATAGTAATAATAAAAAGGCTAAAAGTATTACAAAAGCGGTCCCTGGTCACTGACAGTAAGGAAGAATTTCGTCGTGGGTCGGTAGTAAGTACTCTGGGTGATTCCAGTATATGGGACTCACTCGGTGCTAACCGCTGATAATACCCACTAACCCCACGGCCGTCTGTCACCTTGCTGGAGTGTCACGAGGTCGTGTTTCCAATTACCGCCTCTCGTAACCTGACCAGCATATTGTGAGAGGCAATATATAAATATATTTTTCTCCACTTAGACAATAAAAAGTTGAAAACTGAATGGAATGCACTTATACTCCACTTACATGCCCCCTGGGTTTATCTAAATAAAGTAATTTTTATTTATCCGTGTAAACTTAAACCGTGCACATACGAAAGTGCAAATGAAAATTTCTGTAAATTGAATTCTAGACAACGGTATGTGTAGTCGGAATAAAAAAAATACGTAGAGAAGCAATTTCGTGATCCGCGTATCGGCCCACGTATTCTCGATACGCGAAATTGAATTTTCAAACAATCCCGTTTATTGTGTAATTTACTACTTAACGTATATGTGCGCACCACCTGTTACCTAATATAATTTTGTATTAAACTATGTATAATTCCGCCAATTTACATTGTCAGATTAATGTGAAGTTCCTACTTTACTTTGGCGTCGAGCCAATTTGGCAACATATTCGGCAATTTGTGTAGAGTTGGTAGCCAGTTGCTTTTTTAGCAATATAAGCTGTAATCATTTTTGAAGGATCGTCAAAATTATATTAATAGTTGACTGAAAAGTACATAACTATATCTGATTTTAACCGTAAAATGATTTGGAAAATCTAAAGTCTAGAACGTCTTTGTTATTAAATAGCTTTGATCTCGTAGAAACTGGAATTGAATATACCCGTTCTCTATTTATTTTAAAATCCATGCCATCCATTTCATCTCTGTAATAAGCTCTGAAATACGTATTTAAAGTGATGATAGATGATACCACGTCGAAGGACGTGAGTTCGAATCTCTGCAATCAGCTTAAGCTTTCGGTAAAGAAAAAAAACTTCGTGATAAAACTGTAGCATGATGGTAGGGTTTTTTCTAACGCCCACCTAGCTACCACCCTCAAGTTGAAAATCTGCCACAAAATACCTGTAGGTGTGTTCCAGCAGTTGCACTTGGGAATCAGACCTTCCCTTCCTTCAACAGGTGTAGTGTGTCCACACTTGGGCAAAACTTAGCATCAGGTGAGATTGTAGCCATAACGCTAAACCCAAAACTTCGTCTCTATGTCTATTAAGACCAAAAAAAATTCTACGGAAGAATATACTTTCCATACAGATTTAATAACCTTTTTCATTATTTCACGCGATGAATTAACTACAATTAAGCTTTGAGAAGACATTTTTTTCACACTACCTTCGATAGAATATTTAGATTCCCATGTTTAAAATTTTAATGGTTTGTACATTGTACTGTCCCATGATAAATGCATTATTTGTATATTTAGAATTAAGCTGATAAAATCTTGTCCAACGTTTTAATATATGTAATTTTATTAAATAATTAATTTTACAAATACTGTCATGAAATGACAGTGCCGATGCAAGAAAAAAACCTATTGCATTAAAATTAATTGTATGGATACTTAATTAATAGGTTAACAACACAGCACTTAAAGAGGATGAATATAGAATAATAAAATGTATTCTTTTATGTATGCATTTACTGACTATTTCATTCATTCAGTACTATTTTTTATAAAACATTTTTACTATTTTTATATCATTATCATATTTTGTGTCAATTAACAACTTATTATTTCATATTACTTTTCTTTTTTTACATATATCCTATAAGCGTCCGAATTTTCGTGTTTGTTGTTATAAGTACAAAATTAGATGTATATGTCGCAGCCAACTAGCTTGATTAGCCGTTCAATTAACAGCCTATCCTCTTTACTAAACGGTGCCGTTCAACTAACGGGCCGTGCGACTAGCAATAATAGAGGTAATAAAAAAATAAGTTGTTGGCGAAGTATGTAGCGGTGAGGTGGTCGCTGTAATATTGTAGGCAGTAAATTGAACGGCTAATTAAGCTAGTTGTCTGCGAAATATATATATATATACATACAAATACATCGACACTACAAAGCTGGCTTGTATAACTTGTTCGTAAGAAGCGAGGACTACATATATATATATAGCCAGCTTTGTATTGTCGATGTATTTGTAGGTATGTGCACATATTGTAAAAAGTCACTCACCATTTTCCCGTAACACTCTGAAAGAAATATAACATCGAAAACATTTAAATACTTAGTAATGAGCTATAACTTATAAAGTTACTTCAAGTTACTTCAAGTCAAGTTCAACTTAAAGTTACTGCAAGTTCATATCTTACTTACCATTGGGTAAGTACCTTACCTTATGATACCAGAGTATAGACTATAGTATAGTTACCAGCAGGTGAATCGCTTGCTCGTTTGCCCCCTATTCCATAAAAAATTACAAGCAATATAACTCCTTATAATACATCGGTATGCAAATCTTGTAACATTTCTTCTCCTACCATTGCAGAAGCACTTTTAGACACTTCAAAGTAACGCATAACCGATTTGAATACAAAAACAGACTTGGTATCGAAATTATT
Source organism: Actias luna (assembly GCA_039707435.1). Lineage (NCBI taxonomy): Eukaryota > Metazoa > Arthropoda > Insecta > Lepidoptera > Saturniidae > Actias > Actias luna. The sequence continues at coordinate 4,357,776 of JAZHAC010000002.1, read as the reverse complement.
CCGATTCGAATTTTCTTTTTATTATACAAATACTTGTTTTTGTACATCACCTCATGTTTAAAAAGTGTTGTTCTCATAACAGAAAACAAGGTTCGAGGGCACTACGGTCGGAAATCGGAATCTACCCGGATATCGAACGATCGAGATGGGATATTGCGAATGTTTGCGACATCACAGCCACACGTACATAGGTACCTGCGGCGGTTAGATAATTTTGACCGACCGAATAAGCCCCCAGCTGCGTCGCCCTTTACAACTAAAATAAATGAAAGGTCAAAAGAAATATTGCTGTTATGTTATTGGCGTGTTCGATACGTTTACAGAAGCGCGGAGCCCAGCCGAGTTCGGTTCAAAAGATTTTTTTAATATTACCGTATTGGTTTGGCGTAGATGCGTGCTATTCATTCCTTTTCAAAGGTTATTTCGTGTTCCGCTTTGTAATGTTGTGTGAAACTATCCGACGCATAGGTACAGTCACCGAGAAACATCTTAACACTTTCCTATTTTTATTTTGACACAACCCGGCTTTCGGTTCGATTAAATAATGCTATAGTCAGAGATGATGTAACAGTAATATTAGGCAGTTGTGCTTCTGTCACGACATATGTCTTAAATCACTTTTTTTTTTAAAGTTAAAATACAACTTGTCTATGGTCACTGGTATAGTCTCTGAAGTAATGGTGAAACATATAAATTAATTAGTGACAGACATATATAGCACCATATAACCTTACTCAATTCAATAAAAATTTACATATATTTAGTACAACTTTAATAAAAATCTTATCGACGTGTTAATGATGAAACACAATGGTCGGAACAATGTTAAGTTTTATTTACTTTATTAACAGATAATCCTTTGTCTCTTAGTGCACCCAGTATTTTTGTGATATAAACTGTGGGAAATGTACTCAAACAGCATGACACAAGACAACTGTACGTTATTAAGTTATTCATCCTTTTATTATTATGAAGCTTTTCGCTTCCTCGCTTGTAATATAAATCGTTAAATAATACTATTTACTTTCGAAAATAAACACTTCAGCATAAAGATTTGGAAGAATGAAGTAATGATGAATATATGGGCATTTGTTAGATATGAGCGTAACGACTCTTTTTAATACTTCATAAGTTTAGCTTTATGACTACAATTTTACCTGATGTTAAGTGACGATGTGAACCAAGATAGTAAACACGCTAAGCCTAGTGGAGAGATTGGCTTTGAAGTGCAACTGCTGAAATACACCTTTATTTGTATCGCGGCATGTTTTCAAGGTAGTAGCTAGCCAGATGGGTATTACAGAAAACCTCACCATGCTATGGATTCATCACGATGTTTTCTTTCATCGAAAGCTTAGGCTCATTGCAGGGATTTGAACTCATGTTCACGTGTTCACATGTTCACGACGCGGCGTCCGTAGATAATAAGAACTAAGCCAGCATCGCTATATATTTAAAAAAATGTTTAATATGGTTATTTTTTTTTATTTTCAATACATTCGATTTAATGGAAAACATCATACGAGGCATGAAAAATTTAAGGTTTCATATATTTCAATCGTTTTAGGTTTTGACTGTACTACAGTGATATGACGTTTTTCCGAGAATTGAGATGTCGAACGTAATAGACAGTTATCATCGTTTGATTGATAGTATTTGATGTGTGAAGAGAGCTTTGGCCACAAATGTATATTAAATGGAATATTAAATATACATTAATACGAGTTTTGTATTCCCTTTTGCAAGCTTTGTCCCTGTTTTGAAATTCATTACGTTAATCTTTGGAGTTTATTTCTTAAGAATTGACTTTCGATATGTGACCACTGATACGAAAATTTTTTGGCAGTTGAAATTAATACAAGTATTAACTTAAAAGTGTTGTTTTTCTGCACAACGCATCTGGCGCAACCATTTGCTTTGAAATCAGTAGTTGATCATTGAGTGGTTCTTCCGATTCTAGGTTCTAGAATCTGGTTCAAGAAATCTCCCAGTACCTTGATGTACACTAAAAGAAAGCTCATGTAACGGATTTATCACTATGACTGACAATTACCTATATAATTTATGAAGAATAATAAAAGAGATGAACTGTTTATCATACCGTGGATTAATCGTGCGGATGCTGGGTCTATCGAGTGGCACAGAGGGAAATTTCGAAACTTGTGATGCGGGTGTATCTTAGTACGAAAGTGTAATTATTAATAAAATAATAAAGTATAGTAAGTGTCAGGGGGGATGGATGTAGGAGAAGAGAAATACCGAAGAAGATATGTGTGGACAGTGTGAGGAATGATATTTATATAAAAAGTGTGAATAATGATATGACAACTCATAGAGTACAGTAGAGGAAGAAAATATGTTGTGTCGACCCTATCTAGATGGAATAAATGTTATGAAGGCGAGGTTTTTGGTAGTCACCCTACCGTCTTGCAATTTCCTAAAGTTTTTCCGTGATGCGCGATAATGTTAACAATTAATATCTAATTGGAATACATTAATTTATGTGGTAGGATAATTGATGATGATTTCATGGTACGGTTTTTTCTAATAGCTATGGTTATTATAGTTATATAGTATAGTTTTTTCTAATAGAGATGGCTAGCTTCTACCTCCATCGAGTAAAATTCTGAAGGCAAATACTTATAAGTGTACTCTGACAGCTGCATATGAGAGCCAGTTCCACTACTAAGCTTAGTGTGTCCAACATCTTGGGCCACATCATTATTTAAGATCAGATGAAATGGTGCCCATAATGCTAAACCTTAATTATAAAAATGTAAATTATAAGGTTAATATAGAGTAATAATTGTATCCATCTTTCAACTATATTTAATTTTGTATAGTGAAAGTAAAATATTTTGTCGTGCTACCGACTCGTTTGACTTTAACACAGCGAGAAATTATAGCATGAACCTTACATTAATTCGGTGAAACACGGGCTTTTATGTTGTAATCGGTAAGTTTATTTAATTAAAACTTTTTCTTCCTACTACAGCCGTTTCGGTTTTTTCGAACTTTATTATCACAATCTCACCTTATTGTAAGTTACGATGTGACCCAAGATGGTAGACACACTAAACCTAGTGGAGAGATCGGCTCTTAAATGCAACTACCGAAACACAACTATAGGTATTTGGCGGCAGATTTTGTATTTAGATAGATTTTTGCTGTATAAATTCACTTATATGGTTGCATTTGTCAAACAAACGTAATTTTTTGTCCGAAAATCCTAATTAAATCTGTATGGTTTTATCAAAATAATCAGTTCGTACGTATGTAACATCATAAATGTGATACGCATTTAAACAAATTATTTAAAACAAATACAATTAAAAAAACCCGTACTAAGCTCGTTCGGCGAACTATTATACCAATGAAATGAACGATATTATAGTCTTGACAAAAGATTTTTAACCTAAGAATTATATCTAGTTTGCTACGAAATTACTACACAAGTCTACCTCTACGCCGTAGTAACGTAGCGGTGTATTCGTAGCAGCTTCGGTTCCGTAGTCGCCACTGTATTTATAACATACATGTGCCCGCGACTTTATTCGCGTGGAATAAAAAAAAAAGGGTTTGCTATTTTTTGTAACTTTTTTCAGTATTGCTTTACTCATATTAGTGGTGACGTGATGTTATATTATAAAGCTTTCTTAAATGATAACGCTATAAGAACAGAAAGATTTTCTGAAATCCGTCTAGTAGTTGATAATTTTAGCGCGCTTAACTAAACTAATATTTCCTCTTTATTGTGAAACTCTTACTAATATTATAAATACGAAAGTGAGTTTTTCTATTCGTTACGCTTTCACACCTAAACTGCTGAATCGATGGTGATGAATTTTAATACAAAGGTAGATAGGATCCTAGAGACTGGGATAGGTTACTTTTTCTGTCGAAAAACTTACAGGAAGTAGGGTAAACAATTGGTTGATAGAACCAATATTAACGCGAGCGTAGCCACAGGTAAACGGTAGTGATATATAATGATAACGTGACAGGCAAATTTGACGGGTGAGCGTGACGTTTTATCAATATCGGTCTCTTATGCCTAAAGAAGCTTCACTTTAAGAAGTACCGTTCTTGATAAATAATATGGGCCTTTTTGAAAAGGTACATTAATAATATGGTAATAACAAAAAACAATTCCATTTGGTTCTGGCCTGACCAATAATCACGACGATTTGTATTCTTATCGTACGATGTTTTCACAAATTATGTAGATGAATTAGTTTTGCTTAGATAAACACGCGTTGGTAAAACAATTGAATCGTCCGAAAGTTCGGGGCTACGGTCAAAATGTTAGCCAGTCACGAAACATTACAGAGGTATATACTTGTCAACTGAGCTTAACCGAGAATCAGGTCGGTGCTCTTAATAATATTCATGTTTTCCCACTCAGTTAAGTTGATCTCTTTGTCCGTTTCTTCATTCGCTTTTATTAATTTAATATTTCTATGAATCGTACCCGTCTCAGTTTAATTTAAATAATTTTAAATGTAATTACAGTAATTGTACTTTGTATTTTATTATTTATTATTATTATCTAGTCAAATAACATTTTTCCTGCCTTTTTGCATGTACAGAAATAAGTCATAACAGTGACTAAGCATGAAATTTTATATTTATATGATATAAGGAAATATATAAGAAATGGTATTCATTTTTTAGAATTAAAGAAAATCCCCTCCTCTCCTATCGAGAACGGGAACACGCAGGCGCGACTTCGGCGTCTTAGCTTCACGATGACTCTCATTGAATCACGTACTAAAAAGTTTGCGGATTCGTATTTTTGTCATACCGTAGAGCTGTGGAACTGTCTTCCTCTTAACATGTTCCTAACTTCCTTCCTTCCTGTCTTTTAGAAGAAGAGTGCAGAGATAACTGAGCAGGCTAGCATGATAGCGGTGTCTGGCAGTGAATTCTCATTCATTGTCAGTCACCGCTGATTTGGATTGTACTGTACTTAACAGCAGTTGCTGTGTAGTAACAATGATAAAACCATTATTACAATTAAGCAAACTTTAGATACTGCAAAAGTATATCATTTTTAAATTGATATGCTCTAAGAAAATACTTTTAGATAGTGGACTTACGTTACACTGTACAAAAAACCTTCTTGGAAGTGGGGTAAAGAGAGGAATAAAACTTGTATGAAACATTTTATTGCGTCATCCGATTTATTTGATAAAATCAATATTAACACAAGCGAAGCCGCATGTAAAATCTAGTAATTTTATAATTTAACAATATGGGTCAGCGATTTTCATCCTTACGTAGCTATTAAGGCGGAACGAAGGTAACTTACCTCTCACGAAGTTATTTCTTTGGATACTCGTGCGGTGATCGCGACGAGTTTGTTCGTTGCTTCGTAATTACTTACAGTGTAGAGTTGTTACGTAGGCGTGTTTATTTTATCGACCACATAAACAGACGAAATGTATTATTATTGTAATGTAGATAGATATTTAATTAGAAATCTGTGTTAAAAAAAAAGTTTAGCGTTTTGCTTCCATTTAACATAAAGCTGCCTAAGGTATCACAGGAGGCTAGTGTAGGAAATGCTTTTAAAGTGTAGCTTCTTTTCAAATCAAATAACCTTATTCAATTTAGGCCCTGAGAAGGTGCTTATGAACGTCAAAACTACCACCGGTTAGGAAATAACCCTGTCATTGAGAAGAACCGGAATGAAACTCGATCAGGTTGTATTTTTAGGTAGGTAACATTTACAACATACCATAATATAACGTTTACAACTGGAACACAACAATAAGTACTTAGAAACTGTTTATCAATTTAAGATAGCCAGTTAGCTATGCGAGTATTGAGCTATTCCTCAGCATCATCTTATGGTTTCATCACGATGTCGTTTCTTCACCGAAACCTTTACAGAGTTTAAACACGGCATTCTACCAGATGACAACCATAATACAATTCGGTAACAATTACGAATACACCAGGAGGTCAAAGTCGTCACTCTGGTGCTTGTTTGCAAGTCTGACGGTAGTGAGGTATACATTGATCGATTCCTAAAGGAAAGACATTAATATGGTGTTATTGACTCGGGTTTATCACCGAGTACTTACCGATCGCCTTTCAGTCGAGTATCCTACATTTTCGATCGGTTACTCGATACACACAAGCAGATATGGGAATGCGATACCCGCAAGCATGCTATTATGATTACTGGTGTATGGTGCCGACTATCCAAACAGCCATAATTGTTTTATCATATTCTTTTGTTTTTGTGGAGAACAAATACATCTACGTACTTCTTCTCGTAGTGTGTGCCGAGCCGGTATCGAGTGGAGTTTATAGAGATTCATCAGTGATATGTACCGCCAAATACCCACTAAATAAACACAACGGCGAATCTCATTTCCAGTGCTGCCAAAGACCAGGGACAACTTTCAAAGTTCTTCTAGTTTCAGGCGGATGATTTTTTTGTTCTACTGTGTCACAACTTCAATACCTAATTAACAGCAAAAATTATTGAACCTACTGTGTACATTTCTACCCTATCAATAACATAATATTAAACCCACAGAAAAACATTTACGTCGGACAGTAAACTTGTCTAAACAAACAAGCCAGTCACAAAGATGGTATCATAACATCGTACTACAATTTCAAAGCACGTAGAAAATTACACTGTCGTATACATATCACGCTGAAAATTTAAAATATTTCTAAATAAAACCATCTCTTTTTTTACCGTATTCACACCTGATAGATGACGATGCGATAGAAGTTGGTAAATGTACTAAGACCAGTGAAGAAACTGGGTGTCAAATTGAGTTTGGTCGCAAATTTGTAACTTAAGGGCTGTAGCTAGTAGGTGAACATCAAAATATATCCTAAGAGTATACTATAGTTTTATAATGATGTTTTACGTCACCGAATACTAAAACTCATTACAGTATTGATTCAAACTGACCTCAACTGGTGCGGTGTCCATACACGAAAGCAATGCTTTTCAAAATCTATAATGTTAAAACTATTTTCCAGCCCTGGGTAATTATGTTTCTACGACTTTTATCAAAAGCAAATTCCAAAATCCGTTCACACAATACGTTGTTTAGTTCGGAAGCCACGATAAAATTTAGGTATAACTTAGTTTTGTAAGCAATTTATCATCTTACAACTAAGTATTTATGTCGTCGACGCCCCTAGGACGATATAAACGATCCTAAGGTAAAGTATGTTATTATGATATTATGAAATTTTCATGATAATAATTTATTCAACATCTATGTTGACTTTTTTTTACAAAAAGATTTAAACCAATATTTTAAGAGATAGAAAATATGTATTCAATTAAAGTACTATCAAATTGTATAATATCTACACAGGTTATTACAGAAACTATTAATTCTATAAAAATCGCATAGTAATAAGTACCTTTCAATTATTGAATCACCATTTCAGGCCTCATTAAGGCCAACCAAGGTCTCACCATTTCAAGTTTTTGCAAAAATATGTATGTCAAAATCAATATATTAATTATACTTTAGTCGTGTATTATGTCACACTAACTCAATACGATATATTCAAATCTACCTGATTTATGAACTTCAGATTTTGTTGTGAAAGTATGCAACTTTTACAAGAAATACTGACTTTGAAAGAACAGGCAACAGTTGTAATAAGGTAATATAATAGATAAACGTAGGAATTTTTCTTTCATAGTTAAGGTGTTAGTGTTGATCTGAACTGACGATATGGCCCAAGTTGGTAGACACGCTAAACCTGTGGAGGAACTGGCTCTCAAGTGCAACTGCCGGAACTATTGGTATTTGGCGGCAAGATTTCCAACTTGAGGGTGGTTACTAGACAGGCGGGCTTAAGAAAAGCCCTATCACCATGCTATGGTTTCCTCACGATGTTTTCCTCCACCGTACACAATATCACCGCTATCATTGCTTCAACTTAAACAGGTATCACTTTTCAGGTATCACCTGAAGGACTTATTTGAAACAAAATACAATCGAAACTTATTTAATCCGACTTTAATTCAATTAGGCTGGTTACTTGAATTTTCAAATTAGCATGTAATGAAAATAGATGACATTCTTTAAACTCTATTTTATTGATCGATAACGTTAAATATAATAAAAAGTGACGCATTCGGTGAACACGTACATACATAAATGTACTAAATACTAGTTAATTTAAATGTAGAAATGAAAAAATAATAATAATATTAATTGCACAAGAATCAAACTTGAATATTAATAAGCTTTTATTGAAAAATTTAGCAAACAAAAGTAGCGAATATAACCTGCACACGTTCCTTTTGATTTATTCCTTTTCCTCAGATGGTTCACGAGATATTCCCGCAATGCATACAAAAACCAAACCATTTACGGATCGCCCGTGATCCAGTGGATAGATTATGGTCCATGCTATTCTTGGCCCGAGGGAGTTTGACCCAGCTGTGCGTACCATGTACAAAGGGCCAGACTACTTACAACTAAATTTATCTTGTAATGGTTTTATATCTTACAATAATACCTACGCTTTACAAAGAACATCGATCATTATCTATTCTATATATTTTCCTTTCATGTACCGTTTCTTTGTAGGATTATTTTATTTTTTTATACATATGTGTGGAACGTTGTAAAAGCTTGAGTGATGGAGATGATTTTCATTTTTGAACAATTATTCTTAGCACTTAAAGGAATATTAGAAATACAGCGATTAAATCAAAATTTTCTTTCAAAATTACAATTTTATTAACTCGGAACGACTTAAGTACTTTATGTATTACATAACTTTAATAATAAAATAAAGGCAATAGTTTAAAATCATTAGCTGTATAAAAAGTTTACTAAATATAGTGTAATTATAAAAGTTCATAGTAGATCACACTTCGTAAAAAATTATTTTATGTAGGTTTAAAAAATATAAAAATAAACAATTATGATTGTTTATTTGAGATAGTGAGAAGGGAATTATATTTTCTTCTGAAACTATTTTCAAAGAAATTTTAGTCAGAAAAGTTAAACCAGTTGTAGGAAAAAGTAATAGTCGTTCGATTTGCAATTGGTAAAATATTATATCTATCTAATTGAAATAAATTAATGTTTTGTACATTCTTGCATTTGTTAACAATCTTACCTTCATAAGTGACAATGTTGGCCAACAGTGATAACATACTTAGCTTTAAGGACGAATCGACTATATAAGTCCAAATGCCTGAACACATCTATCGATACTTTGATGCCAGATTAGTATTTATTATTATATGTCAGATGGCATTTGGAAAATTGGAATGCTTTTCTTCAATATAAGGTCATGTTTATAGCAGAATTTAGGCACGCGTCTTTCTGTACCTTCTTCAAATAATATATTAGAATATCTTCACTTCGTTACTGTAAACATAATGCTCAATTTACGCTGAGAATGAACAACATAGATGAGGATATTGCCTTATTAAAGTGAAACATTTTTCCATTGCCTTAAATATTTGTGCCCCTCCATTGCATGGTGCATTACGGCTGTCCGTGGAGTAAGGGCAAAGTGAAAGAAGCTTGGCAGAGCAGCTAAGACGAATCTGTCGGCTTTCATGGTTCTCTTCTGCAGACCATGTAGCATTTATATTCTCACTCATTCTTGCAAGTGCTCCGCGGTGTTTTTGTGTTTTGATCAGTGTATTGATGTTCCACTTGCGTCATTGTTTCATAAAATAACACAATATTTTGTAATTAGATGTAACTTCTACCATATTGAGACGTATAGGTGTGTAGTGTTTGGAGTTCAATCAATGTGTATCTAGCGATTGGTAGGGATCTGTATCTGGCTAGGTTTCAATTACTATACGTATAGTATTAATTAGACTTACTTTTGGCTTGTCAAGTTTTGGAATCAATTAAAGTTAGTAGAAAGGCTTACAGGCCAAAATGGAAACTCAATAAATATGAAACTACATTTGTTGCTATGTACTTACTATTAATCTATTGATTAATAATACAATAAAGATAAAGAACTGAACGGATTCCAATGTTTACTATTAAAGTTGTTAATGTCATGGAAATAGATTTTAATTGTTTAAAAAAAATATATTAAGAAATGGAACTATAAGGACCAATTTGTTTTTAATAAAATAAAGATAATTTTACTTGAATTTAATCCTTTTTTCTATAATAAGATTTTTGTTAGTATTTTATGTAACCGGTAGGATAAATAAAATAAACACACGGGAATGTCACGGGTAGAAATATTTATTACAACAGAATTGAAGTTATACACAACCTAGATAATATCTTACTAATTTATTTTTGTACAATCATATTCAATATTATGTACGATGATGTAACATGATATAACGACAATAAATTCTTATATAAAATGCGATATGATGAATTATTTCATTACTCTTAAAACATTATTTATAACATTACTAATAAATATTAAACATAGACCTATCTCGTTTTACGTTTTTACATTAGCGAATAAGCAAAAAAGATAAAGAATAATATTTACATTATATTTAATTATTACACCTTAAAATTCATAATTACATAGTTATACTAATTACAAGCGAATCACATTTCAAAACTTTCAATTACAACATTTAAAATACATAAACGTTATACTAACATTATTCTTCTTGACAACGACAGCTGTCAATTGTGACAGCCATTAGTAATGAGGTTATCGAAATGACAGCTCCAATAATATTTGTCTTAAATCTATTTGTTTAAAATGTAGAAAACAGAGGACTAGAAAATTCTTTAATTCATTAACCTAAGTAAAGCATTCAAGATCTAATAATTAACATAATGAATGCAGTGTGTATTAGTTTAGTGTAAAATAAACAAAAATTGCTTTATGTACTACTTTTAGTTGATTATAATAATTAACAAAAGATCACGCAGTAAACAAATAAATGCTACGAGCTACTAAATGACCTGAATAGGGGTGGCTACGTAGTGAATTTTTTACGCGATCGAAATGGGAGCGAGAGGTATACCAGCAAAATATATCTATAATCTACTAAAATAACTTGGCCTATCTAAGACTACAGTAAGTTATATATATAAGAACGTGTCTACGAGTATAAAGCTGCGCTAGCATGCACCTACCGAATTTGGCTTGGCAGGGAAACACGAGTAGTGCAGGTGTATGGTGCGTTAGAAAGGAGCCCAATAAATCTACATCAGTACCATAACTCTCGGGGACTAGTGTCAGTTTCCCTTTCTGCCACTCGCACGGTGAATCCATAGATAACTAAGAAGTACATCTCTCTATACACTTTGGTGATTTAAACGATTTTAAGATTGTACATAACAAAAAATGATTCACATTATTTACATGAGAAACTGCATTACCTTTTATTAAATTTAATCACCAATGATTTATCTAGAACACTCAGAAGAAACTTAATCTATTTGTCTTATCCTCGTCATAATTATACTCTTGCAGAATTTAAAAATATTATTTAAATGACACCTGTTGATGGATTAAAACGAGTGTAAGAGCTTCAGTTAGGCACCTTGTACAGACGTACTGTTACGTTTATAAGGCTATGGAAATCGGTTTCAGTGTTTTGATGATGTAGTTAATACCTCTGAGATAACAAGTCAATCATGGACCACTATGACACCGGAAATCGTTTTTCACCAAGCATTGCGGTTATCGGTTTTTTCCCCTATAGTTCGGATATAAGTTTTTTTTGTAATAGCGGGAAAACGAGCAAGCGTGTCGCCTGATTGTAAGTAAACACCATCGCCTATAGACACCTACTACACTAGGTAAATCGCAGGTTCCTTGCTGGCCTTTATTCGGAGGGATTGGCTCTCAAGTGCAACTGCCGGAAAACACCTATTTACCGTATTTGGCGGGAGATTTTCAACTTGAGCACTACCACCATGCTATGGTTTCCTCACAATGTTTTCCTTCACCGTAAGCTCAGACTCATTATAGGTTGCTGAATTCGAACTCACGCCATATGACGTAGCGTTCCTACACACTACCTCTGAGCTATCATCGCTTCAGTAGTTCAGTACATCCCACTGCTTGTTTGGCAATAGCAACCCTAGTTGCTTAATAATCGTACGAGATATTGATGGATGTATTTATGTAATCCCAGTATCTCACAATTTTGAAAAACTTTAGTGAGTATGAAATATTATACTCCAGTGTATTAAATAGAAGTAAATTTAGAGAAATTATCGATTGTTTCAATAAATAATGACGAGGCTTAGGAAAAGTAATGGAACCATCTTAAGGTGAAAATTTGCCCTTTATTCGTAGTCCAGTGGCAAAAGTTTTGGATTCTCATTTATTATTAGATACTTGGAAGTTGAACGAAACATAAGCAATAAGGAACTTCTCCGTTTCCATTATCCTATATTTTGGGCCGACGTGATTCTTTGTTTAGCACATTTAAACTTTACTGCTGATACTAATACAGCATAAATTACTTTTTTCATCTACTTTTGTTTCTATCAAATGGTTTTCTCTTGAAATGAAACAATTGGTTGTTTGTTTACCAAATAATTTCACAAAATAATTATATCACAGTAACAAGAATAACTTGATTACTTATATTATTCATTCAAGGAAAATTATGAATAGGAAACAAATAATTTTGAGTGTTAATTTTTTAGAGATCTGAGTTAGGCAGTGAATATCGTAAAACAAAGAGTCGTAGGCATAGAGAATTACTTGAAAGAGCTTGAAAATGTTTGTCAGTGATTTGAACACGATCTCACTTGATGTTATCTGATAATAGGTGTAATTCAATACGTATAAATGTGTTGCATAAATGGAACATTAACAGAAAATCTTTGAGCAAATTTTTATATTATCAATTAGGTAGAGTATAACAGATTCGTGTACTAAGATAGTTTCCTACCCAAATATAATGCATATATATTTAGTTAAGTATCTCACATAAATTGAATATACTTAAATAACTTAATAATAAAGTTAACTCAGCAACCACTTACTAAACTAACTGTAAACGATTAGAAACTCTATCAAACTTCATAATAACTTGCCCGAGAACGAATTATTTACCAACATATTATTTTAAGACGGTGCGGCGCTCAGTTTATAGTACTTGGTAAATGTTGTGGATGAATAGTAACATTACTCGGTCATTAGTAATTTTCGTCTGAGAGAAATACCTCATTATAATTCATATTTATTTTAATAATACGCTATAATGATTAGAATCACAATAAAATTTCAGAGAATATTGGGAATTCGACTTACAGACCGGATTTATTTATTTTCTCTGGAATATCGTAACACACTGTTTTAGCTCACTGTGTCATTGGAAACAGATATACTAAAAGACTACGCTATAAAACAAAAAATATTACGAGATACTAAGTGACCTGAACAGGAACGTCTACGTAGTTAGTTTAAATACATGGTTAAAGTGGGAGCGAGAGGTATACCAAGAAAATCTCTATAACCTTCCAACAGATCTTGGCCTATATAGGAATGCAGTAAGTTCTGTATTATAACGTGTTTCTAAAGCTGCGCTAGCAGGCTCCTACCAAATTTGGCTAGTAGAGAGAGAAACACGAGTGATGAAGGTGAGTGTTGACGTGCGTCGGAAAGAGCCCGTTAAACATACATCCATGTTATAAGTCTCGGGAACTGCTCGGAGTTTTCCTCTTTATTACACGATGGACCTGGCACCAGTATGGTGAATGGATGGCTAAGAAGTTCGTTTCTACATTAATGATCTTCATTTAATAATCGTATCAAGCCATCTTATTTTTCCCTTGAGGTTACTTTGGCGTTATTTTTTCTGTTTAACCATTGAATTAATAATGAAATTTGTCTCCTATGAAGCGTCAAGCTCTATATAACGTTTTAAAATTATAATATACGTTTTAACTTGGAATCTGTACACGCCATTCAATTATCCCGAGCGACGTTACCCCCAAAACTTTCTTCACCCTAAAAAGTAAAAAGCAAACTTGGAAACTCCACGAAAGTGTCCTAGATAATTTTAAGCGGTCGGGCTTACGGGGCTCTCATTCGAAACATCTCCCAAATCACGTATTCACTTAATCCTACTGGGATTTTCCCTTACAAACAATTTGCTTTTAAATTCTGCGAGAAACATGTCAACCGTAGAATAAAATATTTATAACACCGAATATAAACAATAGAAAGAATTTTCATTTTTTTACTAAGTAATATATTTGGTTAACTTGTTCGATCCGCTTCATAATTGATAAAATATAATCTGACTAGATTATTTTACATCTCTACTTTGCGAAAGTGAATGAAATTTATACCCAAATTTAAACTAATTAAAGTCTAATATCACAAATATGTTATTTTTTTTTGTTGTGTAAAAAATACTCTTTAACATTTTTAAAATAGTTGCACGGCAAAAGTTAAAATTAACAATAAGCTAGGAGTAATTTTGTCGGAAACAGAAAAAGCTTTTAGCCTAATCTCATTTTGTATAGGGTGCCCGTAAGATTCCTCGACAGATCGCATCAGCTCTTTAGGGCACGGTAAACTTTCCAATGGGATATCGATCAGTTTCACCGCCTTGCTCGTCTTAGATTTGTTTTTCTCACCGTAATCATCGGTTTTATCGTAATATTCGTAATTATCTTCGGTGTCGTTATCGTTTTCGACGCCATCTTTATCGTTCAAGCGACTGTCGCTCGTCGGTTCGTTGATACATGTTATTTTATCAAGAGCGTGTTTCAGGGTACTGTCTCGGGTTTCGTTTCGCAGTATATATATCCATGATAGGCGGCAATTACAGTTGAGTGGGTTACCTGAAATGAGAGCGCGAATTAACTTCTGTGTGGTTAGAAACATAATCTTTATAAGTGGCGAAGGGTTCAAACGCTTTTTGTATAGGTTAACATTCACGAAGCCCACGCTGAAGGTTTATGTTGGCAGTGAAATTACTAACCGCGGTAATTTGTAACGTGATATCGCAATTTCACGGCCGAATATAACTAAAACTTCACTAGATATTGTTGTAAAGAAGTCATATTTTCTTTAATAATACAGCGTTTATTCTGAGTTTAGAAAGCTAATTACAGATAAACTTATATTAAAATGATATTAAAGCTAAAATTAAAGATACATTTTATTAAAACAAGTGTTTATAATTTTACGTTTATATATAAGAACAAATAACAATGAAATGGCTCTGTAATGTTTTGAGATAAAGATCTTTTCGTGCGTTACTTGAATATTAAAAAAACCTTTTGTTAATTTAATTTTGGATTGTATGAAAAAGACCTTCACGAATGACGATATCCGAGTATAGGCGCAACCTGTAAGTGTATGTAAAAAATAATAATTAATTCGCTTTGTTGCGACACCAAGAAGAAGGAGAATATTATATTTTTTTTTTTCAATTATGTTTTTATGTTTTACCACATTAAGGGCTAAACTTATTATGAGGGCTATTGATTGAGAGTTAAATTAGTTTTCTGTGTATCCATACTAATATTATAAACGCGAATGTTCGTTTGTTTGTTTGTTGGTTACGATTGCACGCCTATATTGCTGAATCGATTTTGATGAATTATTGTATAAAAATAGATGGGAAGCAAGAGACGGTGATAGGCTACTTTTCTCGCGAAAAACTTGAAGGAAGTGGGATAAAGATATAAAAATATACATAATAAATGAGATCTCAGATAAGATTCAACGAAATTCATGGAAGTGCTGGAAATCTCCCGATAGCCGGTTATACAATGGCTGGTCCCGAAACGTAGCGATTCAAATAACAGGCACGTGATGAGTTTGTGCTCTGCTAACTGGACTATCTTAATTTGATTAATATTTTTTATTGCTACACTTGCCTATGGCTTCGCTCACGTTAATGCTGATTTTGACAAATTGTATGACGCAATAAAAGTTTCATACAAAGTTTATCCCTGTCTTTACCCAACTTGCAATAAGTTTTTTGCGAGGTAAAGTAGTCTCTTACCGTCTCCATCTATCTCTACACCAAAATTTATCATAATCGATTCAGCGGTCTAGGCGTGAAAGCGTAACAAACAAACTCGCTTTCGCATTTATAATATTAGTAAGTAAATATAAAACTGGCTGTTGCCGACTACGTTTGCATTTTACCCGTTAACCACGCGATCAGAAAACCGTTCTTATCGTTGTGAAAGGAATATCCATGACAAATTGAAAGCTATAGATCTGTGAGGAGTCAGTGAGTGGTATAACTACAAGTACAGTGGTATAAGTACAAGTTCAACAAATAACAAGGAGCAAAAATACATATTTAATAACAAATGCATTTGAATACATAAAACTTTAAAATATTTGCAAAAGCTTTATATTATACGCAAGTGAAATCGCTGACAGAAATAATATTAATTATTATATACAGAAGAACCTCGTTAAGTCGAACCTCGATAAGTTGAGAACCTCCAAACCTCAAAAATATTTTTTATTCCCTTCCCTTCAAACACCAAAACCTCCATTCTCTATAAAACGAAAAATCTAAACTCGAATTTTTTGGCGCCTCTCTTAATATTCAAATTATAGAGGTTCTACTGTATAATATTTTTTTGTATAATATACACTAGGTTTTGGTACAATCATCAAGGATTGGAGAAACGAGTTATTTTTTCTCTACATCGATCTATGATCTATCGACATCTATCTATGAAGGCGTCTTCGCCAAGATCAACTGTTACAAATACACGTGTTAAGCTGAATAACCAAGTATTCAGTCTAACGTAGAATAACCTAAAACAGCACATTACAGAACGATTGTTATGGTATGGAATGGATTGGTAGGGTATGATAGGTGCCTAACAACACTTGAAATGGTATCAGTTATATATAACGTCGTCGGGTATGTAAATCGTGACACGTCAATATATTAAACTGCAGACATTTCCGACAAGAGAAACGTCTTTTTATGCCATAAGGAATTGATGCTTCCAGGTGGAAAAGTTTTTGTTTAATGTAAGAGTTAGCAAATTTTACATCGCAAAAAGAGGCTTATGTGTCGAATTGTAAATCCTTATTATATATGTTAACGTGAATCCCTTTTAACGTCGACTATATTTATAAAAAAAGAGTGACTGTAACAGTGTATACATGTAATAAGTGAAACATTAATGTTTTTTGTTAAAGTTAAATAGGAACACTTAATTAATCACTGTCAAAACATAGAATGAAAATGCGTCTTTTATATGTCTTAATATAATTTTATTTATAGTTAAGATTTAGCGTAATGACCATAATCTCACTTGATTGTAAGTGACGATGAGGTCAAAGAGGGTAAACACGCTAACCCTAGTGGAGGCACAGGATCTAAAGTGTAACTGTCGTAACACAGCTATAGGTATTTGGGGGCAGATTTATAGCTCGATGGTGAAAGTTTGCTAGGTGGGCATTTAGAAAAGACCTACTACTATGCTATGTTTTCCTCACGATGTTTTCCTTCACCGAAAGCTCAAGCTCATTGTAGGTGCATTCGTACTCACGTCCCTTCACGCCGAGTTCGTAGACACTACCGCTGAGCTATATATGCGTGTTTTGTTAACAAATACCTCGTGGCACATTAGTGAAGTTTTAGTAGCAATCCCTCATTATTTTTAGTTATCAATATTGCCTATGTTACTCAAGGATAATATAGTTTCAGTGGTGTCACTTGTAGTAGTAGCAAGCTAATGGTAAAAGAACTTTTGAAATCGGACCGGTAGTTTTTGAGTTTATTCGTTCTAAACGTACCAAAATACAAACCTTACCTCTTCATAATATTAGGGTAGATAAATTTAAAAAATAGTTGCAATGTTTGAATTTTTATAAAACAATTTTTAAACGCAAGTTATTACATAAACTTGTTTGTCGTAAATATATTTCAATGTGTACTGAAAATTTCAATTAATATTTATATATATGTAAAATATAAACTCTTATAATAATTTGTAGGTTTATCGTAATGGATAGAATCTCACTTGATATTAAGTGACGATGAGGCCCAAGATGGTAATCACGCTAAACCTAGTGGAGGAACGACTAGCTCTCAAGTGTATCTGTCGTAACACACCTATAGGTATTTGGTGGCAGATTTGCAGCTTGATGGTGATAGCTAGCTAGATGGGCATTTAGTAAAGCCCTACTACTGTGCTAGGGTTTTTTCACGATGTTTCACTAATGTTCTTTTTTCCGGACGTGCTGAAAGGAGTTTCGCTTTCAAATGAATGAATAATCAAATCCCGCGACCAACTTTTGTGTGTAAGATGTGTTTAAGTGAATGAATGTGTTTAAAAATTGAAACTCTGTGCACGTTTATAACTCTATCGCTGAAGTTGGAGGATTTTATTTGCATTCGGAAGTCGTTATCGGAGTAGCCAGCGCAGCGACCTGCCTTGAACAGTAAGCTTTTGTATTAGTCCTGCGGGGAGCAGAGAAAAATAACGTTTATCCAAACTTGGCACGTATTAAGAGATTATTCCGGCGGAGCATATATTATTAAAGCTTCATTGAGATTATTGTGAATTATGCAGATTGCAAAGTCATAGTGGAATAGCGGAATATGTTTTTTATTTATTACTACATAGAGATCGTCCATTGCATGCAATTAATTTTGTTAATTAATTAACATTTTCAATTTTTTTGACACATTCTCTGACTACGACTATTTGACTATAGAGTTTGAGACATTTAAGATAGCCTTTTTTTGTTAATTTGGTGAAAACACAGTGATACGTTGACTTTGTTGATAATATCTATTGCTTTTTTATTTAATTTCAATGTTCAATATTGTACACGTATTTGTAGTTTTAAGTATCATAATCTATACATATAATAAAACTATAACAGAACTAAATTATTACGTTAATATATTTTTTTTATAATCGAGGTATCTTATGTTATTATAAGTAAAAAAAAAAATAGATCTCTTTATACACGTTAAATTTAAAACTATTGAATAGATTTTGAACATTGACCCGGCGATAGCTAATACATATTATAGGTCAGCAACCCTCACAATATAAAATGAAATGGTTCCATCGGCATAGCGTATAAAAATTAAGATTTTTTTATAAACGAACTTCTTGGACAGGTTTCGAAGTATTATTCTACTTTCGATAGGCGATAAAAACAAATAAATAAAACTAACAAATAATTACAAATATAAGTTAGTTTTTATGATAGTCGTGAAACGGCATAGGTGACGCCTGCAGTCGAATTATTAACTAATCGAAGAGGTAGAACAACATCAACCGTAAAACCGATACTACGTCAAAACATATTCCGATGTCATTTGGCTAGTTAGTATCAGTGTGGCCAGTCAAGCGGATATTGTCGGATATAGCACGTAAGTTACGGGATACTATAACAAGAGCATTTATCTACACTTGGCACGTAGAGAGACTTTATTCTTAGCCTTTTCTCTAGTGGAATATCAATATCGGTACTTGATATTAAGCGAAAATATTTCGTACATATTCTTTCTTGTTTACTTAAAGGAGGTATAGTTTATATTGGAATTTATTTCTCATCTTTTTTCTGCCCTTTCTAGTAGTCAATAAGTTGACCATAGTCCAAGTTTATGGTCTTTCATCGTGGTAAAAACTATTCTATCTTTTGAACCCTATTAAAAATATAGACATTTATAAAATTTCGAATAGGTTAAGCTGTCTTCGTTAAGTAGACGAATTTCGGGACAAGAAATTTCTATATAATGTAAAGATATTGAATGAGTAATCAATATGTTAACGACAAGAGTGACAATGATTATGCCGCGAAACCGATAAATCTGAAAACATGCAGGTATTTGTTTAAAATACGGTGTGCTAAAGGTTAATTTAATCTTATTTACACACTAGTTATATCCGCGACATAATTCGCTGCAACTATTAGGTTGGCAAGAAATTAATTTCGGTTTGTATCAGTTGTTCGCAGCATCATCCTTTTGCCAATGTTACAACGTTTTTCTTTAGAGATTCGGTATTTTATACCTTCGAATTATTATTAAAATAAACCGATTAACTTTGTTTACAATTGCCATTTTAGGGTCTTTTTAACACAAGAAAGAATTATTTTCGATACATTTTATTTTCTTATTTTCATAAAGGCAAGAAAGCGGCTGATGCTCACAATGAGATATATGAAGTTTATGGTGTTGATTGTTTAACAGAACGCACCTCTTAGAATTGGTTTAAAATTGTCGTTCTGGAGATTATCCTTTGTAAAATGACTATGGTCCGAATCGACCTTCTGAAGTTGAATGCGATAAGCATATTTGAATCGATTCGTCACATAACAGTCATATAAGGACAACGGACAGAATTCAAGATATTTGACTGATTAATTTTTTGTAGGATAGGGAAAATCGAGTCTTATTGTACACTATAAATCTCAAAGTACTTTCATGCCATCCCGTTAAAAATGTATTTAATACATCTTGCCCGGTTTTCGAACTTTTTCCAATACAGCTTTGCTCCTATTGCTGGTAGCGTGATGGTAAATAACCCGAAGCCTACGTTAATGGTTACACTATCGAATACAAAAACAGTTTTTGAAATATAACTTAAGAGTATTCAAACGAACTTTCACGCTTTATGATATAGGTTGGACAAACTTCATATTAAAAGTTATAATGATGCGGTGTAGTACGATTTGTACGTAAAATTAGAGAAGTCAAATAAATATAAGTTTAGTCATATTGTAATTAAACTTCAGTTAAACGTAAATCAATGTATTATGAAATACTAAACGATGGTGCGGTTATATACCTGTAGAATCCATAATAACGTACCGAGCGGTTGCGGCAGTCGCCAACTGAATACCTTTTGGATATTGTTTGCTCGTATAAACACATTTATTATATTATTTTCTTTAATCCCGTTAAACTAATTAGGATAGTTGTACAATTAAGTACAATAGATTCGATTAAGCAAGTTTTGTTTACAGGCAGATCGGTAACAAGTTTCAGTTTTTTTAGTTTATAGGTTTAACGTTATGGTCATAATCTATAGACATTTGGCGACAGATTGGTTCAGTGATAGTATGTACGGTCGTCGCATAAATGGATGTGAGTTCGAATTCATATGCAATGAGCCTGAGCTTTCCGTAGAGGGAAACATCGTGAAGAACCCATAACATAGTGGTAGGGCTTTTTCTAATGCCCAACTGGGTAGTTACTACGCTCAATTTGAAAATCTACCACCAAATACCTATAGGTGTGTTATGACAATTGTAATTGAGAGCCAGTCCCCCCACTAAGCTTAGCGTAGCCACCATCTTGAGTCACATTGTCACTTAACATCAGGTGAGATTGTAGCCATAACGTTAAACCTATAAAGTGTTAAAAAAAACAATGCCAACTGAACCATCATCGCTCATACACAATTTACAATGGAATTAATTTGATGAAATTCCATTATAAGTTACAAGTGAGTGTTCAGAAAACACATTCTAAAGTCTGCCGCACTTCCGAGCGTAATTTAATCTGAGGTTACTTATAAATCATATTATTTTGACAGTGCAGAATGGGTCGGTTAAATATCCGCTGAATTCATAATAAAGCCGCCGACATTCGCGTCCATTTGCGTTTTACTCGATATTACTGATTCGAAATTAATGTTTGCGAGGTTGTGTGTGTTAATTACAGTATCTATTCAATATATATTTATATTAACTTATGTTTGTTATTTTTTAATACTAGCTCTTTCATTTTCTTTTCGAAAGTTTGAAGATAAAAACTAAACCGCTTTTATGTTTAGCAATTCTTAATATCATTCATACTAATTCGGATTTGTGTATAATAAAACTTAAAAACCATGCTAGTTAAGTTTTCGAGATCGAATGTTCAATCAAGTTTTTTTACGATGGAAAACAATTCTCAATAATTCCGTATACATTGGAATCTCAACTTGTTTGCAAATAACTGCATCAGTACGCTGGCGCATTGCAGCAAAGGCTTTGACTATATAAAAGATATATTATATGCATGCATATTAAACACATAAAAAGAGCTGGCAATATATTAATAATATACAATTGTTTTACAAAACTCGTTTTAATTAGTCCAAAGTAAAACTCCCTAATTTTTCCCGAAATTAATTACGGCACCACGTATAAATATTACTTAAAACATTCAAATCATCCTTTACTAAATGTTAAACATTTCATTAATAAACGTTAAAGTCTTGGTCAAGTGTCTGTTACGAAGTTACTCGCATTCGAAATGAATTGCGAAATTATTATAAGAAGCAATAAATTCCTACAAAATGTTTATATCAATGTAAAAGGCATAAACAGGGGCATCACAATAAAGTGTTTCCATATTTCAAAAGAACAGCCGGAGTTATTTGGAACATTTCTAAAACAAGCGTAACACTTGTGAATAATCAAAAGGGAGTTGTATCCAAAACAGAACATGTAACAACGTGTAGGCATTTGGAAATAAAATGCTATTTCTCAGTTGAGACGGGGGAAATTTATCGGACACCTCAGCGAAATATAGGTGCAATCCTGGCGTTCGGAGCGGGTGATTTACGGACACGATGGCTATGAGATATAAACGGATTATTATATCGAATGCCGAAGTATCGAGTGTCGGTACCGATGTGTTATTGTTCGTGACTTCAGTATGTATCTCTCAAGGTTGGCGTGTCGAGAGCTTCGCACACATCGTTAGGTGACTATTGTTTATGGAAACCTTTTTGTTGCGAATATGTTCCGTAAGTACTTACAGTGGGCAGAGTATTATTGTCGTTTCTCTTGTAAATATATATCGTGGAATAACCATCGAAATTGAGGTTGAAATACATAGCGGTTGAAATAGGTCGAGATCTGCTCGGAATTTAGAGATAGATTTTGATAGAATTTTGCGGGAATGTATTCCTATTTTTATGAAATCGTATTTTAAGTATGTAATCTTTTTTATTCGATGTTATTTTTTAAATCTCTAGTATTAGTGAAAGCTGTGTATTTAATAATTGTTTTATTACATTTTGGTAACTATAACGACCTGCATACATTTAGTTGGGTCCTTGGTAATGTTATCAACATAGGAGTAAAGAGGGCGTGTAATTGATTTGTAAAATACAATTGTATTTAAGAACATTTAAGTAATTAATGGTTCAATATATTTATGAGAGAAAAAAGCTAACTACTTATATTTCAATTATCTTTAATATACTGTACATCTTTTTAATATACTGGGCTTACCATCACTTTATCACAGGGACGTTACTGTGACGTAAAAAGGTAGTTAATCGTGTAATGTATTTCATCAATATAAAAATAATAATTTAAGATCCTGGAATCTTGTATAAGTACACAGAATTTTATACGAACCCACGAAATAGTAATTTTGCCATAAAAACAATATTTTTAAATATTTTTTAAGGTATTAAGCGTGTGTATGGCTCGTGTTAGATTTCTTGTAATTGACTGTACAAGTATCACTAACACGTTGCCTTTAACTTTACTTCCACAAGAAGCTACGCATTTCAGGAACATAACAAACGGTTATTTGACTGGTATCTTCTGTAGATTGGTGGTAATTTACTAATTAGACTTCCGGTAGTAGTCCAAGCCGAGGTTCGGCCATTCTGGCACCCTTGCGCATGCTGCCACGGGACTGAGTGCCCTTAGCATTCGCCCCAAAAAGTTCGGTGAAGCTGTCAAAGCCCTTACGGCAAAACGGGTATATTGGGTCGAAAAAAAATTATAATTAGGCAGCCCTTAGTAGAAACATCTTGAAAAAATTCTGTCATTACCCCTGTCTCTGTCTGCCCCATGTCATTAAAAAAAAATAACCAGCTATAAGTCAGTCAAAGCAAAGCACTCGAGGCGTTTTCACTGTACATAGGTGGAACATTACCAAAGGGACGTAAGATTTATATTTCTCTATTATAAAACAGTGTTATAGTATTAATGCTGTGAATCATTACCGGGAATGATTTATACTGTATAGAGAGCGTTCGAACGAGCGGTGAAGGTGAGTTTTGACGTACGTCAATAAGAGGCACCTTTAAACCTATATCCGTGTTGCAAGTCTCAGACGCTGCTCGTAGTTCTCCTCTCTGCCATAATAATTAGGTTTATGTTTTCTCATATTTGGTTTAACAATATAAATTCAATTGGACACTATTATTTATTCTGAATCCACGAAGAGTGAACTTTGAATACAATATTTTCCTTTACAACACGCATCAGACGGCTTTTACGAAATTAAATTCTTTACATAGTTTTACCCGACTGTGCTGTAAGTTATGGTTACGGTAATGGTTCGGGCGAATTGCTGAATATCCATTGAATTTTATGCTGTAGAGTAATTGTATTTAAACGTAAATGTCATCAACATACCATCCGAAAGATTGCACTGTCCGTAAATCAACGCAACGACCAGTGTTGCGTTTTTAACATTCACTAGTTTGTAACACCTTTCTCTAAGTCGTCTGTTCATGTTATTGTGGGTCTGTAGAAGCCACGTCCTCTAGTAAATAGTAGCTATATATTTTTTAAATTAAAGTGGTGACAAGGCTCATCCCGTGATAAGCACCTTACAATACGCACTAAAACGCAACACGACGACACTTCAAACTCTCGTGTTGCCGGAGAATAGGTACAGTGTCCACACTTCTTCTATTCAACAAGGGCTACCTGACACGTTAAATACATCTGCCTCTAACAATTGTTAATACTAAGTCACTTTGATTCGTATACATATCTTCTTTTTTTTGGTTGGATTATGCAGAGGGACCTCAAGTATAGCAATTTTTGGGCTTATAATATTGCGCGAAATAACCGTACTAATATTATAAATGCGAAAGTGAGTTTGTTTGTTTGTAACGCTTTATTCATGCACAGACCGATGAATAGATTGTAATTAATTTTGGTACACAGATCACCGTGACCCAGGAGACGGATCTACAATAGTATACTTTTCACGTGTAATCTTTATTGGAAGAGGGGTAAGTAGAGGGATAAACTATATATGAAACTCTTTATTGCGTTGTCCGATTTTTTTGACAAAATTGATATTAACGCAAGCAAAGCCACAGGCAAAATCGGATAAGTTATATTATAAAAAAAGTATACCTCCCTGTGCCCACGGCCGCTTAAGTCTACCAATTATTCGACTTATGTCAGTAAATTTGGTTCTTGGGCAGATATTCTCACTTCTCCACATGCAAGAGAAACTCTATGTTTAGCCTTTCTTTGTTCTGTTATCATACATCGAAAAAAAATTGTAATAAAGTACCTCTCAGAGAAAACACGCATACCCTTGTAAGTAATGAACAAAAAAAAAAAGCAATTCCCTTTGCGCTTTGCCATTCGGATGTATTCATAAACTTTATTTGAAATTCAAAACGAGTAAGTAAAGAACATAAAACTAGAACTGTGTAACTTATACATTATTTATAGGACAAAGTACGTTAGGGCAGTCTACCTTCTTCACATATAATACCTCAAGTGGTAGTGATATTCTGTTTGTTTATTAGTTCGTCCAGAAATTATAATCTACGTGTATTTTAAAATTTCATGTATGTTTGTTTGACCTGGACCTGTGGTAATGATTTGAAAATCCGGAAAACGAATTTTCTTTATCGCTTTCACTAATTAATGATGCGATTCTGTAGAAAGTATTATTATGTGTTAACAATTTTCCTTTCTAATATTTTAATTGATACTGCCTATATTACAGCACATAATATTGTGGATTTAAACGACAAGTATGCATATATATTGTTTGTATTTAGTGTAAATATATGTTTGGTGCCTTGATCTCTAGCTGTCGCGACTTAACAAATCTATAACACTACTAGCCTTTACTAACGGCTTCACTCACGTTAATACTGATTTTATCAGATTGATAACACAATAAAAATTTCATAGAAAGTTTATCCCGCTCTTTACCCTATTTCCAAAAAGTTTTATCACAATCTATCAAAATTTATCACAATCGATTCAGCTGTTTAGGCGAGAAATCTTAAAAAACGAAGCTACTTACGTATTTATAGTATTAGTAAGGATAACGGACATGACGTCTCACAGTCTACTACTACGTACTTTTAAATTAATTTTTGTTATGAAAATCAGCTTGCGTGTTTTAATAATATCTCAATATTTAACATTAATAAATGATTTTTTTAAATAAAATGTAATAAAAGCATGTGTTAACATTTAGTCGTAGTTTATGCACTTCTCATCTATATAAAGTTTAACTGTGCCAAACCGTAAGTTTCTCAGTGCCAGCATTATTCTAAAAAATATTTTTAATTCGCTTTAGTTTTCGCTTCACTTATTCCTATATAGATAAATAATAACAATATAATTAATTATTCTTATCGACTGCCTACGATTTCGTAAGCTTTGATTGCATTATAGAAATTATTAATTATTCAAAGCGATGATAGCTCAGTGGTAGTGTGTAGGAACGCCGCCTAATGGGATGTAAGTTCGTATCCAACCACCTACAATGAGCTTGAGTTTCCGGTGAAGGAAAACATCGTAATGAAATCATAGCATGATGGTAGGGCGTTTTCTGATGCCCGCCTGGCTAGCTACCACCCTTAAGTTGAAAATCACTTGAGAGCCAGTCCCTCCAAAATAAAGACCGGCAACTCACCTGCAATTCCCCTGGTGCTGTGGGTGTCTATGGGCGATGTTGATTACTTACTATCAGATGTGAAACTCGCTCGTTTGCCCACTGTCAAAAATGGCTGTTAAAAAAAAATTATAAGAATATATAACTAATAAAACCTGAAACACTTCGAGAGAATGATATGGTGAAAATATAGGTATTCATAAAATTAACTTCCCTAGAATATGTAGTACAAGTATGTGTTAGCATTATCATTGGTCGCCGCTTTGTTTTTAGCCTTATCGTTGATCTTCTCTATACATTAAATGTCATATTGCATGGGTTTCAATATTCACACGTTAGTTCAAAATAACTTCTTGGATTTAAATTAATATTTACATTTGGTTATATTTAACTTTATGAATTCAAATTGTAATGAAGAGGTTTTATATAAATTGTTTTAATAATCTATTTCAAATGTTAGGCTTTTTCATTGGTCGCCTCTTTATTTTTAATTTATCGTTGATCGTCTCTTTACTTTAAATTTCATATTACAAGGGTTTCAATATTCACACGTTAGTTCAAAATAACTTTATAGATTCAAATTGATATTTACATGTTTGGTTAAAAATAACTTTATAAATTCAAATTGTAATGACGAGATTTTATAAAAATTGTTGTAATAATCATATTCACACTAGTTCGCTTTTAGCGCTTTTAGTTTCCGGTTGTGGCAATATAAATATGTCTTATAATACTGAGGCAGAGACAGTGGAGCTCCAGAACGAATCAGTGGACTGAAGTATTAGTGATATGAAGAACCAAGTAGTACGTGCTGCCTATTAAACAAGACGGTTAAGATATAAGGATAATTTACATTTCAGAAGTGGGATAACATCAAGGTTTTTTAAATTGGATTATTTACTTCCGCCTTGATGTAATCTTACGCCCGCAATAAGGTATGGTGATTATTATTATTTCTACCCACGGTCATATTCTGGCTTAAAAGTATCATAAATAAATAAATAGTCACTTAAAACCGTGAACACCCTCTCATTTTTATTAAAAAAATGAAGAGACTCACTTTAAATTGTTTATTTTTTACTTTTTCTTGAACGCTGGATTTTGAATTACCTAATATTTAAAATAGTGAAAGTCGCGTTTTATATATATAAAAAAAAAACAACAAATGACTCACGGATGTATATTAGATGCTTATTTACTGCTGTTGAATTTTGAATATCACTAGTATTTCTCACGGATGTATATTAGATGCTTATTTACTGCTGTTGAATTTTGAATATCACTACTATTTAATTTTCTTGAACGCTGGATTTTGAATTACCTAATATTTAAAATAGTGAAAGTCGCGTTTTATATATATAAAAGAAAAAAACAATTGACTCACGTATGTATATTAGATTGACTCCCGTATGTATATTAGATGCTTATTTACTGCTGTTGAATTTTGAATATCACTACTATTTAAAGTAGTGAAGTCTTTATTAATAAAAAGTAGAAATTTATTTTCTGCTCCTTTGTTGAATTTGTATGGCCTACTAATCAAAGTCGTGTACATCGTGTCTTTTAACATAAAAGAGTAGATGCTTATTTTCTGCTGTTTTGTTGAATTTTCAATTACCTACTATGAAGTAGATACTCGGTTGTGATAATTATTTCAGGTCTTTGATCCACTATACGGATAAATGATACCTAATGATCGGTCCAATAGTGGACGGAGGTCTTATTTTCTGTTTTGTTGAATTTTGAATTACCTACTAGGAAAGTAGATACTCGGTTGTGATAATTATTTCAAGTCTTTGATCACTATACGGATTAATAATACCTAATGACCGGTCGAAGAGTGGACGCAGGTCCAGTGAAAGAAGATCAGTCATCTTAAAAGACAGATTTGAATCGAAGGCGAGAAACCAAAAGAGGATTTATTTCATCTGTGCATTCTCAGCACTCTCAATGTAGAGAAAAATTTACTAACGACAATGCTGTTCCGAAATTAGATTCTGAATTGAAAATCCAAACAAACTACTACCTGAATTGTACTAATAAACTCTTAGGTATTCTGAGGGGTGTCAAACCGTTTAACCGATTAGATATCTTTTATGATTGGTATAGTGTAAGATGTGGTAAGTGTAAGATTTCATTGATAATTGATGGTACAAAAAGATTTCATTGGTATTGATGGCACAAAAACTTAGTTGAAATACAACATCGTACCTGATAATTTTACTTTATCTATGACCTATGTACTGTATTAACTATGATCTATTTACTGAACAAATTGCTACAGAGGTATCTGACATATAATGCATATGTGAATGTGGTAAGTGTAAGATTTCATTGATAATTGATAGCACAAAAACTACGTTGAAATACAACATCGTTCCTGATAATTTTACTTTAGCTATGACCTATTTATTAAATTATGATCTATCTACTGAACAAATTGCTACAGAGCTACCTCACATTTTATATAAAAGTTGGTACGTTTAATGTCAAGAATGGCAGTGGATATTTAATTATTTTATTCTAAACTATGAGAAAAAACCAATTCAGATTAAAGGGTCTGTCTTGGCTCGTGATTGTATTATTGTCCAAGCAAATAATATAGAGAAAATTAATAAGGTGCACCTACACTAGACAAGTTGAGCATGAGTGCGAGCATGAGTGAAGCGTGAACTGAGCACAACGTCGTGTAACAACTTTACCTTTCCTGTGCTCCGCCAGATGTCGGATTTTGTTTGATGAAAAGACAGTATATTTCATTATTTCTTCGCGGTGTGCTCGTGGACGTGTTTAGTGATAGTCGTTTATCGGTCGAGCAGGACGTTGTGGAAACGAACGTCGTAGAAACGTAGAAACTTAGAAAAGATGATTGTTGCTTACAACCAACTGATTTGTATCACAATAGTCTAATGTGGGTGACCCAGGGATAAGGATTACTATGAACGATTACCCCCATACTTGGGCAAGGATGTTGGTTTATTATTGGCTTAACTAATTAGGAAACGAAATATTATTGTACTACAAGATACGGGACCAGTCGTCTATCAACCGACCTATAAGTTCAGTCATTCTGAACGATAGTTATTGCCACTTTAGTGAGATTCAGAACATAAGTGTTGGAGTTGCACTATTGTGAAGTTTGATTCAAGAGTATTGTAAAATGGCATGATTCATGCCAACGCGTTGAACAGAAACCGAACAGCCGAAAACGCAGATGTAATTCAGACCATTGACGACAGAAATCACGTAGCCTGATGTCGGTGCTAACTTTTCTAGCCACATTTATCTTTCGTGTCTCTATTGGAAGAACGTCTTGAGCTTGATGTACTGAGCGTTGCCACGCTGAATATGCGTATTTATCGAGCCGAGTAGCAAAAGCCTGGCTTGATAATGACAGGTGGAATAGCGCCCCAGGCAGACGAGGTCAAGCGACGGAATAGATTGTGCTCAATGCTACCTTCTTCTTTGTATTGAAGCATAAACGTCTGTCGGTTCCGTAATTGGAAAGTACAGGATTGTGTTTTTATAGGATTCGGCTTTATAGCGTTATCTGCATAATACTTGCCAAGTATGGTCAACGCCTAAACAATGATCATTTTTTAACCACTTTAAAAGTGTCGCTTGTGTTGCTTGAGCTAAGGTGTTTGCAGATAATAATCGCTCTGTGTGAGGTGTGGAAGGTTCTGCCTAATGTTCAACACTATACAAGACTGTAATCATTCGTTTTGTAATACTATGGCCGCATACTGTCCTGTGACTATTGAAATATCCAACGATCACATTATAATGCAGACTGTAGAAATTATCAGCTGATAAAAGACTAATGGATACAAAGTTATAAGTACAACGGTTATGAAATAATACTATTTATTAGCAAAGATAGTGATGAGACTGTTATAGTTATATTATCTACATGTATGTATGTTGAAAGAGTCTAACATTGGCGACGAAAGTGAAACGAACTTTATTTGAAAATTATCGTTATCGATAAAAATAATTAAGGATCGATATCAAAAAAATGAAAAAGAAACTCATTCTATTTGGAAATATTTGGAAGTATTATCGTGAGAACATATACACAAAAGTAAAACAACAGACCGTTTCCGTGAGATCAACTTGACTTCAAAAACCAGTTCAGAAGTATTTACTGGTGATAAAGCGAAGTTTTATATTGTTAAATGAGTGCAAAACCGCGCATTACATTAAGCAGAATTTAGAAAACGGTGTTCAAAAACGAAATAATGCATAGTATACAAAAGTGAAAAAAAAAAGGAGAAAAACATAAATGTAAACTGCAATTTCAAGAACATAGATGATGAAATAAATGACCGTTAGATGATAGCGTTTGTTGTAGTAATTCAGTAAGATTTGAATTATTAGTATTTAACCAGGAAAAAGAACAGGAACAAATGTTCCAATTACAACTGTGTAAATAGAAAACTTTGTACATTTCAAGATTGACATGGGACCACATTTATAGCCTCCAAGATGGAGTTACAAGAGGCATATATGTACAAGTTTTATAACACAAAGAATCTCTGGAATGAGTAAGAATAGTAACTGTTGATTCAGAAGATACTTTGGTAACCGCCGCTGTACTCTCAGACGTGAGTAAAAGTTTTGATGAATGGGTCTATATTTCATTGATAAAAGTGATGAGTGAAATTATGAAGAACGGCTTAAGTGAGGCAATGTACACATCTTAATAAAATAAAGGTGTACGGATTCATCTGGGCATTATAAGCATAAACTGTTAAGTGCAACATACACACCAAGTTATGAGCGAAGCTTCTAAAGTGCTTCATGCTAAGAGCAAGATCCACTGATGTCTTAGTGCAAAAACTTCTCGCTATGAATGATGCCATTGAAGTACAATAGGCACATAACGTCATTTTTAGTGAACCTCCTGAAATACACGAGATGCACATTTACTATGAGAGGCGTCAGCGACGTGCAATGTGCACATGACCTATAAGAGTAACTATTGAGTGCAACGTGCACATAATGTCATTATTTGTGAACCTTCTGAAGTGCGTGAGGTGCACATTCACTATGAGAGGGGTCATCGAAGTGCAATGTATACATGACCTCTATGAGAGGAGCCATTGAAGTGCAATGTACACATAACGTCACTATTAATGAACCTTCTGAGGTGCCCGAGATGTACATTTATTATGAGTATGCCATCCACGTGGAATATGCACATGACGTCGTTATGAGCGAATTTTAAAGTGCGAAGAGGTCCTGAAATACACGAGATGCACATTTACTATGAGAGGCGTCAGCAACGTGCAATGTGCACATGACCTATTTATAAGAGTAGCTATTGAGTGCAACGTGCACATAACGTCATTATTTGTGATCCTTCTGAAGTGCGTGAGGTGCACATTAATTATGAGAGGGGTCATCGAAGTGCAATGTATACATGACCTCTATGAGAGGAGAAATTGAAGTGCAATGTTCACATAACGTCACTTTTAATGAACCTTCTGAGGTGCGCGAGATGAACATTTATTATGAATGGTGCCATCCACGTGGAATATGCACATGACGTCGCTATGAGCGAATTCTGAAGTGCAAAGTGTATATTTAAATCGCTATGAGCAAATTCTGAAGTGCAAAGTGTATATTTAAATCGCTATGAGCAAACCCTCTGTCGCTATGAGCGAACCTTTACAGTGCAAGGTGCACATGTATCTCGCTATGAGCGAAACTCTAGTCAATATGCACATGACGTCGCTATGAGCGAATTCTGAAGTGCAAAGTAGACATTTAAATCGCTATGAGCAAACCCTCTGTCGCTATGAGCGAACCTTTACAGTGCAAGGTGCACATGTATCTCGATCTATGAGCGAAACTCTAGTCAAAGTCACGGGACGCTACGGTCAACCTCCAAAATCTACGTATGCAATGTGGAAGCATGCTAAGAGGCAGTGTGAGGGATTTGAAAGATTGGCCACTCAGTGACGCATAGAACACAGTGAATCATCGAGGGCAGTTATTCATCGTACGTAGATGGAGTGTTACCAAAGGGACGTAAGATTTATAATTTCTATTACTGACGCGATTCTTTTGATATCTTTATGTTGGGAATAATTTATACTGAGCGGAGAGAGAAACAAGAGTAGTGAAAGTGAGTCTTTACAATTGTCGAAAGGGGCCTGCTTAAACTAACATCCGTGTCACTAGACTCGAACGCTGTTCGTGTTATCTTCTCTGCACCACAATATGACTTTCATCGTGTAATTGTTATGATCCAATTAATCTTTTAAACTACTACCTAGCTATTAGGCTTCTATGCCTATATACATTGGACGTTGTACTATTAAAATTATCGTTTTATATAAAATGATCTGTTATGTATCGCGGGGACGCGAAAAGTTGTCAGGATGGACGAATGTTAGCATTATCATTGGTCGCCGCTTTGTTTTTAGCCTTATCGTTGATCTTCTCTATACATTAAATGTCATATTGCATGGGTTTCAATATTCACACGTTAGTTCAAAATAACTTCTTGGATTTAAATTAATATTTACATTTGGTTATATTTAACTTTATGAATTCAAATTGTAATGAAGAGGTTTTATATAAATTGTTTTAATAATCTATTTCAAATGTTAGGCTTTTTCATTGGTCGCCTCTTTATTTTTAATTTATCGTTGATCGTCTCTTTACTTTAAATTTCATATTACAAGGGTTTCAATATTCACACGTTAGTTCAAAATAACTTTATAGATTCAAATTGATATTTACATGTTTGGTTAAAAATAACTTTATAAATTCAAATTGTAATGACGAGATTTTATAAAAATTGTTGTAATAATCATATTCACACTAGTTCGCTTTTAGCGCTTTTAGTTTCCGGTTGTGGCAATATAAATATGTCTTATAATACTGAGGCAGAGACAGTGGAGCTCCAGAACGAATCAGTGGACTGAAGTATTAGTGATATGAAGAACCAAGTAGTACGTGCTGCCTATTAAACAAGACGGTTAAGATATAAGGATAATTTACATATGCAAGAATAATATGAACGTTTGCATATAAAAAGGTTATAAAAATAATATTCATCCCTCGTAAGCCTCCGTAGAATGATAAGGAGTACCTTCGCATTGATTTTATATCTTGCTGTGACTGTGAAAGTTATAACTTCATTGATTCCACAGATTCACATTCATCATACGCCATTTTGTATATGGTTCGTCCAATTTTATACGTCTGAGATTAGCCGTGAACAAAACAATTTAACGTAAGAATATTGTGTCAAGATTTCATTGTACATGTTTGTATATTAGCGGTAAATTTACTTTGTCGATAGAAACAATATTCAAATTTTATGTTAGTGTTCTTTTTTTTTGCTAGACGGATTAATTTTTTTCGTAGCACGAACTGCACGGTTGTTTTTTGCGTATCCATATATACCATTTTTTTTTAAATCAAAAACGGGGTGTACTTTATTATGGATGTGGAAGCCAAAAATATTTATTTTTGAATTTTCCCTCCTGTATGCGTATTACTCCGAAACTAGTAGATAATTTTAACGGTGATATTATAATGAATACTGTGCATTAACAAATAGTATACTTGTTTGTCTCATAAAACGAAAGACATAGAAGTAAACTTTGAAAATTTATATTAATTGAGTTTCTTTATGAATTTTGAAGCAATTCTCATTATCCGGCAACTGCTACTATAAAATATCTAAATAGTGCTACAGAAATCGCGATTCCAGGAAAGGTTTTTTAAGCAACGTAGCATAATTTGTAATGACACATACCGAGGAAGGTTCAAATCACACCCCGGTAATTGCCTTTCTTACATTTAAATATTTGTTTTTTTTTTTTTACTTTTCCATACATTTTGTGATAAATCCTTACTAATATTATAAATGCGAAAGTGAGTTTGTTTCTTTGTTACGCTTTTACGCCTAAACCATTGAATCGGTTATGATAAATTTCAGTGTAGAAATAAATGGGATCTTGGAGACTGTGATAGGCTCGTGAAAAACTTATTGGTAGTGTGGTAAAGAGTGGGTTAAACTTTGTATGAAACATTTTTACTAAGTCATCCGATTTGACCAAATAAATATTAACGTGAGTGAAGCGGCGAGTAAAAGCTAGTATTTTATAGTAAGCGCACGAATCACTACGTATATGAAGTACGGTGGGTATTTAAATATACGATCTTTTCTAAGCTTAAGTGTCAGAAGACGTCTATAACTCAAATGTGTCAACTAGGGAGTGTAATAATGGCTTTGAATATACATGACTCATATTTAGACAATGAGACATTGATACATTATATAAACCTAAAACGCACATTGACGGGTAACGTATAAAACCAAGGCCGAGACCGCCCTATTAACATAATTAATTATTAACATCACTTGTTAGGTACGAGTACTCTAAAATATTAAACTTAATAGAAATTTAGTTTTAACAAATTTTTAGTGGAAATGAAAATACATGCTTAGTAAACTTTTCGCACAATGTAATTGGGACCATCCTGTAGGCGCGTTTCAATTACTCTCATGCTTTATCATGATTCGCGAACCGCTAGTGCATATTCAGGTACCATTTTTTTTGTTAATCAATTGAAAAACTCCTTTCGCAGTTTTGTTTAGACCGGACATAAGCTGTTAGCCTAAAGGACTGACAGCTACACTGAAATTATGAAACACGGCTTAGGTTCATGGGACTAATGAAAAAAAAAAATCGCGATCTTAAAAAACATACAGGTTTTAATCGAGCTAACTTATTAAAGTTTTTTTTTATTTAGAAACGAGCCTCTAACATCATCAGAGATGATGATACTTTCGTCCTCTTATTTCATTTGTTACTTACTATAGTTAATGATTCTAATAATGAATTTATCAGTAAAGAGCCTGTTACAGACTTCCCTTGGAAATTCAAAAGTTCTATTTAGGCTAAGGCCAAGACGAGAAAGCTAGAGATTCATCGAATGACAAGTACTGCCAAACACCCAAAATAACTCACCATGGTGACACTAAAACCCACGTATTGCTAGAGACCAGGTACAGCCCGTACACTTTTTTATAGTCATATTCAGCTACTTTACAAGGCAATATGATAGTGACAACTGGCAACAGATTGGCTATTTTCTTATGGTCATTGTTGTTTTTGAATTGTACAAGGTACATAATTTGGCACATTATCGTCATTTTGTCATGATACAATAAAAAAAGTAATATTTATGTACTTATAACTTCTTATTCTGGGTCTAAAATATATTTTAAGTAGTAGTAACATATGACATAAGAATACTGAAATGAACATTGGATAGTATTTTTTGGTTGCATCACAAGTTTAGCTAAAATCCCAAAAAAATTATGACCATTGATAAATTTTGTACAAAAGTTTAAGAATCGTTCATTTATATAGAAATAGACGAAAACAAAATTTATTTTTCACCGACCCCTGTTTTTATTTATCAGTATTAAAGAGTTTTCATGATATCAATAAAAAAAATGAAACCAGGTTTCACCTTTGTAAAATTTCTTAATATTTGCATTGCGTGTCATTTTGAGAACATTTGTAAAAGCAAATATATATTCTTGTTGATCTAGTTAGATTGGCTTAAAAGTTAAATTTTACTGTTGATAATAACAAATGAAATCTAATGATCACAACGAATATATTGAAAGTGATATGATATTAGTTGGTTAAAACCAGAACTTTCCAATCTCACGATTTTAATTTCGATATAAAGTAAAGGAAATGTAAAAGTTATCTAAGGTTTAATTATAGATTACGTTTGCTTCCCTTACCTTACAACATTCACAAAAGGCGGTCCGTTTACCTTATCTTTAAAAACTTTAAAAACGTCGACGTTTTTGATATAAGAATTTTTGAATTGAATTTACAAAGTTTGTAACATTATTTTTTTAGCTCTAAATATAGAAAAAAGGACTTCTGTTGAAAATTTTCGCAGTTAAACGATAATGAACCTTAATTTCAATGATAAATTGTGATTTTTAAGTAAAAACCCCCAACACACTGGACAAATGGTAAAGGCATATTTTAAAAAGGAAAAATTAGGCCAGCGACGTGTTTTGTGTTCGTATATTTTAATTCATCCGAAGGGACGGGAGAGACAAAAGCCCATCTAATGGCCACCATATCCAGACATTTATTTTAAACTTAGTAATTATTTATATAAAAGGGTTGTGCAAAGAACTTAAAAATAATAATATACTGGGATATATTTTTATAATTGACATTATAGTCAAGATTACAGAAAAATCACAATTCATCAGCTAAATATCAATCTTATAGTTCTGTGTAAATTAAAAGAAAATGTATACAAATTTATTATAATCAATAGTTTGCATTAATTCATTTAGAAATGATTAATTCAATTAGAACTTTTATTATGGAATATACAGTTTCAAGTTGCAATACTTCTTACTTCCAAAATGAAAATTGATAATAAATAATTCTATTGATGCTGTAATTATTAAGTATAACAAACGTTAATATAGGGATCAATTTTAGCTTACCTTCCAAATACACCGCGGTCGAGGTTGCTTTATCATTCTCCACCACTGTCCGGATTGTTTCGTACGATATTGTCTGAAGCAGATTGTCCCTCAAATCTAAGACAATAAGACTCCTGATATCTTCTAAAATATCTTCATAAAATGTAGTCAGCTTATTTCCAGATAACGTCAATTTTTTCAACTGAGTCAAGCCACCGAATGCTCTTTCTGATACGTATTCAATAGCATTATTGTCGAGCATTAGCTCTTTCAGGCCCCACAACTCACTAAAAGCCAAATTACCTATCATTGTCAATTTATTATGCTTTAAATTTAATCGCGATAAGTTTTCCAAGCCCTCGAGCATCTCTCTAGTAACCACCGATATGTAGTTATTATCTAACTTTAATTCTATTAAATTGTTCAAATGTTTGAAACAACCTTCATGTATTAAGCTCAGGTTATTATTCGATAAATGTAGAATATGCAAATTTGGTAAATTGAAAAATACATCCCTCTGTAGCTCTGTTATCATATTGTCATCCAAACTTAAATTAGACAGCATCATCATTTGCGAAAATGAGTGTTTTTCTAAATTTGTTATTTTCGTAGATTTCAAAACAATCTGTCTTAATGTTGATGAGTTAGTGAAAGCGTACGGAGGAACTTTTTTCAAAGCTCCGAATTGTATAGATATGTGTTTCAATTTATCTAGTCTAACGATGGCTTTGGCTGGTATAAAGGTGAGAGCGTCATCTGATCTTATGTTAAACATTAGATGTTCTATATTGCTCTGTGATGAAAAGTTTGGCCATATCGGGTCGTCTTCTGTAATTCCATCGCCGAATACCCAACAATCAGCTTTTGTTGCCATTTTAGGCTTATTACTGTCACAATAGCAATGAACTTTCGATCTTCTATCTTTAATGTCGCAGATATTGATGAACATTGGTGCGTGGAAGTATCGTCTGTCGATTTTAGTTTTTGTATCATTTTTACTTCCAGTCACGGTTAGTTTTATTGTCATCAAAGATGCTATTATAATCAAATACTTTGCCATATGTTCCATAGTCTGTTTTACATCTGCTGGTACGTACCTGTAACAATTAAATCTAATTAATGCTGTTTCTAACGATATTGTTTTCCTATTTCGAAAGTTTTAGCGGAAACGAGAACATTTCTAAAATTACAGAAAGCATAGGAATAATATTGGTCGCCATATTGTCGATGAATATTCCGAATTAGGGAAGTTATAATGTTGTACCTGTCAAAAGAGATCCCTTCGAACTGCTTTTTTAACTATTCAGGGTTTCACAAGTTAGTGATTTGCTATATGTCATA
This sequence comes from Actias luna, assembly GCA_039707435.1. Classification (NCBI taxonomy): domain Eukaryota; kingdom Metazoa; phylum Arthropoda; class Insecta; order Lepidoptera; family Saturniidae; genus Actias; species Actias luna. The sequence continues at coordinate 4,319,383 of JAZHAC010000002.1, read as the reverse complement.
ACTGTAATTGAAAACAAGAAGTTCAATAGGTATAGGTGTGATACTGTCGTTTTGCTGAAAGTTCGTACCAATATTTTTTCTTGTAATATAGCCCGAACAGCTTAATGTTCGAAGTTTTTACTATTATTGTAAGCCCTTTTTAAGAATAATAGACTTAATAGTTCGCTTGGTATAGATAAAAACAATGTTAAGTCTGCTTAGATACGTATTGTTATCTAAACGACTATCGTTTATCTAGTTTAGTGTCTGATTTAGGTACAGTTATTGTAAGATATAAGTTTTCGATAACAGATACTTGTTTATTACCAAAGTCGTGCCATTAGATCGTTTGTACACGTTGTATGTACACGTTTTATAACAAAGTAAAAAGAATTTTACCTTATGGTATATCAGGTTAGACATCCGTAAGTGAAACAACCAAGTTGAATAAATGAATTTATTTGCGACTCGTGCGCAACGGAGAAATAACGCGTGTCGACTGGTTAATCATAACACTTGACACTAGTCGCCACAGCATAAAATAATTTTTCAATATTAAATGTTGAAGTGTATCTTACTTTGAAATTCCGCTTAGAATTATTAGGCCACTGAAGGTTGACTCGGTCAACATCGATCTCGAAGATGCTCCGTGACAGATCGAAACACGTGTAAGCGTTTCTACCACATACTCACCTTTGTTCCAGCCACCCACTAACTTCAGATTAATCGTTAGCGGCCAATGAAATACTAAGCGGAAGTGCAAAGTAATATACACTACATTTGATTTCCGCAAAGTGTCGCCGTCATCAATCAAATAACATCTATATCAATATTATAAAGTGAAAAAGTTTGTTTATTTGTTTTCACGTCCTAATCTTAGAAACTAGTAGTCGGGTTTCAACACATTATTTTTGTATTTGATATCTCAATAATTAAGGAAGTTTTTATGCTATTTAACATCACGCCACCATCAATAGAATCAAAGCAGTATAAAACAAACTTACAAAAACGGGCAACTTTTTAAAATAATTTTTCATTACACGTAAATGAAAGCGCAGGCGTATTTAGTAAAATGTTAAGAGTTAGCCTCAAATAAATTTATGCTTATCCTTTACCTTTGTCTTGCAAAAATACTTGTGTATAAAAGAAATATATTACTACAAATGTTTAATTTGTTGTATTATTTTGTCTACAGAAAGATGGAAAGGAAGACTATTCTATAATGTGTTATTATTGATACCTACGCTGTTTAGTACTTTAAGTCGCATTCGTAAATTAGGTTAAAATTAATTTCAATATTTTTATCGAACAAGGAATTGAGGTATCACATTTTAATGTTAAAACAACAATGTAATACTAATAAGACAATATAATTTGTGATAATAATATATTCAGATTTTGCTGGTGATAATTACGTCATTACTGTTCTTAAAATAATTTTCAGAAAAGAATAGGAATTAAGTATCCACCGTTCAGAAGGTTGGAAAATGTTTTAGCAAAAAAAAACTTATAGAAAATCTGTGCAACTTTATACCACAGTGACTAATCCAATAGTTAACCTAGTAAATAGATACCTGTTTTTAACTTCTAAATTATTAATATTTAAGACTTTTGTTAGGTATAAATATACAAAATATTAATATATTTCTAATTAATTACTTACACATAACACAGATAATTATGAATGTAATGGTAAATAAATTATAGCCTAATAAGATACAATTAAAATACACTTTCGACTAAAAACCACATACTACGTTCATAGTCGACTAAAACACAATTAAAATAACCTGACAATGGTAAAAAATTGTTATTTGCTAATGAATAGGTATATTAAAAAGGTTACTTTTTTTCTTTCACCATTCTCCGACGCCCCGCATTTAGCCCCGGTGATAATATATGAATAATGTACACCATAAATATTCCTCAACATACATTTTTACACACCCGGTCACGACACGAGTAAATTTTTACTTAATTCGTTTCTATATAATTAAACTTTTTGTTTACGTCATGTTTTCATGTATTCACTTTTTCCTCTGTTTAATAAGTTCTAAATTATTCATAAATATTACATGTTGTAAGTGTATTCAATTTGTAACTTGATAAAGTTGATTGTACTTCATACATATTTATTTATATATACCTATGCCCGCGACATTGTTTGCGTGGAATTAAAAATTGCTTGATCATTTTTGCCCGAATATTTGTACCTTTTTTCAACGCAGTTCTTCTCTTATGAGTGGTAAATATATTCTCATAATGTTAAATAACTTAAAGCCTTCTTCAATAATTGTTCTATGAAATACAAAAAGATTATTTAAAAGCGGATAGGTAGTTTCAAAGATTAGCGCGTTCAAAGAAACAAACTAACTTTCTCGCTTTCTATTAACTAGCCGTACCTAAAACTTCGCTCGCGTAGAACTGATTTTTTTTTCAATGCAGCTTTGTTCCTATTAGTAGTAGCGTGTTGTTAAATAGACCTTTTATAATGATTACGCTATAAAATACGGAAATATTTTTTGAAATCCGACCGGTAGTTTGTAAGATTAACACGTTCAATCAAACAAACAAACATAGTTTACCATTTTATAATATTAATATAGATAATAATCCATTACCAAAACTGCAACTGAAACGAATAGGTTATTGATAAGTAATGTTTTGAATTAATAAATAGGGTATTTTATATTACGTAAAATGAAGCCACGCCTCTAGGATATGGGATTGAAGTTAAATTTTTGGATTTGTGCATTCATTTTTAGATGGATACTGATGCAAATTTCTCTGTTTGGTAACTGATAACTTAACTAAAAATCAAATATTAATATCAATAAATAATAATATAATATCAAAATATAACAAGGCTTATTTAAATCACATTCCCGAAATTGTTTGTCAAGCCTTTTAATACTTATTATTTTCCTTTCATTTCTCAATATCAATATTTTGATATTTAGCTTTCACTCTTATATAAACCATGAAATATTAAGCAGAAAAATAAGTCCTATAATTACACAAAACATAGTTGAGTTCAGATCCTACTAAGACGACTGTGTATTAAAGTATTAGTAGATACATATTCAGACATCTTTTACTAAATTGATAACATTGAAGAGAGAAAATTTCGATTTTCTGGACCCATCCAAATATAATATTTAAAAAAAAAGAAACTTTTTGTAATCGACCGCAATGCCTCGAAACAAATTAAAAAGTTGAGGATGGATATAACTTGTTCAAAGTTCAAATGTATCTTTCCGTATCATCACATTTACAATGTAGCAACCAACACTCGGGAGTTTAAAGAATTCTTTATGAAGGCTTTTAGAAGAAAATTATTAGTCTTGTTTTTCTTTTTTGATGTGACACATTTATTGGTACGCCTTGGCAATAACATCGACCCATATGACATTACGGCACGTGGCATGACGTTCGTGTGCCGTCATGACCCCTCCACGCTAGCTTTCGATTTATAGTATATAGGTTTTAGCGTTATAATCACAATCTTACCTGATGTTAAATGATGATGTGGTCCATTTTGGTCACGCTAAACCTGTGGATAGACTAGCTCTCAAGTGAAACTGCCGGAACATACCTATTGGTATTTTTCGGCAGATTTTTAACTTGAAAGTTATAGATACTTATAAGGGCATTATAAAAAGCCCTACAGAAATGAAACATCACTATATACCTCTCTCTTTCCCTTAGTCGCCTCGAGCCGAAGTTACTCGAACGAGCGTCACACAAAAAGGTTGCAGATCAGAATTTCAAAGCCCTCCAAGTTTCACTTCAAAAAGTTAATTGTCACGGGATACCCAGTAGGTGTAAAAAATGTAAGTAAATATTAGAATTTACAATTAACAACTTAATTAATTAATTAACAATTAACAAGGGAGTAGTCGAATAAGCGATTTGAAGCGATGATAGCTCAATTGGTATTATACACGGACACTGCTACAGTGGACGTGCGTTCCAGTCCACCGATAATGAGCTTCAGTTTTCAGCGAAGGATATCGTGATAAAACCATAGCATGTTAGTAAGGGTTTTTTCTAATGGTCGACAGGTTAGCTAACATCTTCAACTTGAAAATCTGACCTATTTGTCTGTTCCGCGTGTTGCACGTGAGAGCCAGTCCCTTCACTAGGGTTAGCGTACCCACCATCTTGGGTCACATCGTAAGATCAGGTCAGATTGTGACCATAACGCTATAAAACATATGAAATAAAAATATAAAGCACGATATTAATCGATTATTATATAACTTAGAAATATGAATTGTTATATTAGCGAATGTTATGAGTGCGTTAGGGAAGACAGGGGTGATAAACTCAAGGCGATTTACCGCGACAGGGTTGTGATTTACCGAACGCGCGGATGAATCGGAAGTATTCGATTTTTAGAAATATTTTTTTGTTACTATACCCACGACTTCTTTCTTATGAATTTAATTGTCGTTTATACTACTTGGGGACCTATTTTTCCACTTTTCGGTATTAATATGATAAGTAGACTATAATTGTTATTGCAAACGACATTTTTATAGACCTTTTAATCACACTTCCATTATGCGCTAAGAAGTTAGTTCAATACAAAATAATTTTATTTATATACAAAATTATTATTTTTTGGAATAAAATAATTCTATATTTTTATCCATAGTGTTAATTATGACCCCATATTTTTTATGTAAATCTGTTCAGTAGTTTCGAAGTTATATGGGGGATACACACATAAACTAACATTCAAAATTAATTATTTTTCATGTTGTAAGTCCACTGCGATTATAATATTTAATGTACAGATTTAATTATATAACAGTTTTATTTTATACGTATGCGACTTTGTTGCATGTCTATGAAATAAAAATAGTCTAAGTTACTCCCTATAACGTGAGCTATAGGGAGCTATAGCGGTCATTAAAATTTTTCCTTAAAATCTGTCCCACTGTGTCGGCTATTACCCAAAATAAATAGACGGGTCAAGCAGAAAGAATATATATATATATATTTAATATAAGTATCATATATACTTTCATATACATTTAGTAAAAAGCTTTCACAAACATACACTACAATTTTAAGCATAGAGTTATTCGTATTTTAATACAACCGGTAGACATTTTGCCCTCAGCAAAAATTGAGCATCTATCAAAAATTGTTACAGGTGAGTTGTAGAGACAATAGTAATAAATCCGATGGCGATTTACCGCGACAAGTCTGTGATTAACACGAAAGCGAGCCAACAAAATGTTTCTCTTCTAAAAACATTTCCTGAATATTTATGTTGATGCCATAAACACACTACAATTAGTAAAGAGAGTCGAAGAGATAGGAGGGGAAAGAGTCAATTCCTATTGAAAATTAAAGCCTTTATAAGGAGAAAATTGTTTTCATTTGTGGTAGCTTTGTATCAACGAAATTAAGTTTAACTATTCACACAGTTAGAAGGAACTTTAAGGTAAACTTTAAGGCCCTTATAAATGTTTTCCATCACGTATCAAAATAATACAAGAGTATAGATTCCTATATGTTTGAAGTTACTAGTGTAATGTAGTGCTTGATAAATAAACCCATGTTTTTCGTTGAATATTGACTATTTTCTGGTCCAGCAGTTATATACTCGCAAGTTGGTATTAGTACTGATATGTATACTATGAAATAACGACTATATTGTATAGGTACAGTGCCATCCAATAAACGCATCTCCCACTGCGAGGCTAGGTTTATTATGTATACGATTTATAACCTTTCAATATTTATTTATCTATACTAATATTATAAAAAGGAATGATGTGTATGTGTATATTTATATTTGTAACGAACTCAAAAACTACTGGACCTATTACAAAATTTATTTCAACATTAGAACGATATATTATTCCTGCTATTAACGATATTATTGTTATTACGACATATTATAAAGTTGCTCAAAGGACAATGGGGAGGGCTATGCTCAATGTTTCACTGAGTGATCGAATCAGGAATGAGGAGATCCGCAGAAGACCCAATCAACAAACATTGCCCGAAGAATTGCTAAACTTAAGTGGCAGTAGGCTGGGCACATTGCTCGCAGAACCGATGCCCGATGGAGCCAACGGGTTCTCGAATGGCAACCATGTATCGGAAGACGTAGCGTGGGTAGACCCTCCACAAGATGAACCGACGACCTTGTGAAGGTCGCAGGAATCCGCTGGATACGGGTGGTGCAACACCGGTCGTCGTGGAGATCTTTGGGGGAGACCTATGTCCAGCAGTGGATGTCTTTCGGTTGAATGGATGTATGGATGGATTATCCCTGAGTGACATAGACTATGAATTAGATAAATAATTTTCAGTTCCATGCGAACAAACGGAGCAAAGATGGTAGTTGTCTATAATTAAAATATGCCTCTACAAGGGATAGCAAAAATATAAAATCAAATGTTCGCTCAAGATCGAATTGTCATACAAAACATCGTGATAGACTCATACCTTTTTAAATTGCTATTTTAACTAGCTTTTTTTTTTTTTTTTTTTTTTATTGCCTCGATAGGCAGACGAGCAAGCGGCCCGCCTGATGGTAAGCGGTCACCGCCGCTCATGGACTTCCGCAATGCCAGGGGCACAGCCAAGCCGCTGCCTACCGCTGAAGGGATACTCTTTTTAAGCCTCGTTTGAAGAAGGACATGTCATAGCGCTCGGGAAACACCGAGGCAGGGAGTTCATTCCAGAGCTTACATGTGCGTGGAATAAACGAACGCTGGAAACGTACGGTACTAGACCGTATTGTTTCCAGGTGGTATGGATGAACTCTACTGCGGTGTCGGGTGGTGCGATGGTAGAATGGTGACGTTGGCACCATCTTAAACAGTTCCTCAGAGCACTCCCCATGGAACAGCCGATAAAACACGCAGAGAGAACCAAAGTCTCTCCGCAGTCCTAACGGTTCGAGGCTATCCGTGAGATCAGGATCATCGACGATTCGGACAGCTCGTCTTTGCAAGGAGTCAAGTGGGTTAAGCAGGTATTTTGGGGCTCCTGCCCAGAGGTGGGAGCAGTACTCCACGTGGGGCCGTACTTGAGCTTTATAGAGCATCAATCTTTGGCCCGGCGTGAAGTACCGCTCCGCTCTGTTCAGGATACCCAGCTTTTTACTAGCCAATTTGGCTTTGTCCTCCAAATGACTCCTGAACTGAACTGTGCTCGAGATTTCGACGCCGAGAATCCCAATACTCCCGGAAACCTGAAGAGGTACTCCTTGGAACTGAGGCGCTATGACAAATGGGTCCTTCTTCGCAGTGAACGCGCAAACTTGTGTCTTCATGGGGTTGAATTGAACTAAGTTCGTTTCACCCCATTTGGAGGCCCGCCCCAGAGAGCTCTCGATTTCAGACACAAGTTGAGACCGTCTTTCCTCTACGGTGCACCGAGGAACATTCTGGTGGCCGATGTATCGCGCATCACTCGTGCTGTCATCTGCATAGCAATGCATGCTGTCAATAGACAGCATGTCATTGATATGCAAGATGAAGAGTGTCGGCGACAACACCGAGCCCTGTGGAACGCCAGCATTGACTAATAGAGTCTCGGAGCTACAGCCGTCAACGACGACTTTAATGCTCCGGCCCTCCAGGTAACTAGCGATCCACTTGCAAAGTTCCTCAGGGATTCCGTAAGATGGTAGCTTCGATAGAAGGGCTCTATGCCATACCCGATCGAACGCCTTCGCGATGTCAAGGCCAACACCCATAGCCTCACCCTTGCCCTCCAAAGCTTCTGCCCAGCGATGTGTGAGGTAAACAAGAAGATCACCAGCTGATCGACCATGACGGAAACCGTACTGACGATCACTGATCAACTGGTGCTCCTCAAGGTACCGCATCAGCTGGGCATTTATGATACGTTCCATAACTTTAGAGAGCAAAGATGTGACCGCAATCGGCCTATAACTCGAAGGGTCCGACCGGTCACCTTTTTTAGGGATCGGATGGACATGAGACACCTTCCATGAAGTGGGAACCCTGTTAGTATTATAGGAAAGACGGTAAAGGCGCGTAAGAACGGGGGTCAACTCAGGGGCGCACGTTTTAAGAACCACCGCGGGGATACAGTCTGGCCCACTCGACTTACGGATGTCGAGAAGCCTTAGTTCCCTCCTGACCGCACGCTGGTTGATGCGAATTTCAGGCAGGGTAAACTCGCACCGGGAGATCTTCGGCGGTGTGGCTTCTCCATCATCTAAAGTCGAGTTCGAGGCAAAGGATTGAGCTAAAAGATCCGCCTTCTCCTTTGCACTATGGGCCAAACTGTCATCAGGCTTACGCAGTGGCGGGAGACTAGACTGGCAGAAGTTGCCTTGGACAGCCTTGGCAAGCGACCAAAAAGCACGGCTCCCAGAGGGATAACTCTTTAGTCGTTCGCCAATTCTGCCAATGTGCTCAGCCTTGGCCCTGGCTATAGCCTTCTTGCTGGACCTGGAAGCAGCATTAAAGTTCCGCTTCTCTTCCTTGGCGTTTGGATCCTGACGCTTTCTGGCGTCATTCCACGCCACGTATGCGGACTGCTTAAGGCGCGCAGCTTCGGCGCAGGCCTTGTTATACCAAGGCCGGCTACGACGCCCTACTGGTATTTTGGTATTGGGGATGAACAAGTCCATCCCCAATAGCACCACGTCCCTGATGCAGTCCGCACAAGCGTCAGGATTTTCGGAAGAGAAACAGAGCTGCCTCCATGGGTAGGACGCATAGAATTCACGAAGTCCATCCCAATCTGCTGACCCATAACGCCAGACCCTGCGAGATCCAGTCGCTGAAGAGCGATCGTGAAGAGTAGCAGGGGCCGACGAACGCACTAGGCAGTGGTCAGATGACCCTAGAGGGGCATCGACCACCACCCTGTATCCGTCAGGGTGTGTAGTCAGCAGAAGATCCAACAATGAAGGCTGGTGGGTCTCAACATCTGGAACACGAGTGGGTTGCGTTACCAGTTGTGTAAGACCATAAGCCAAGGCCAATTCATAAACAGTCCGACCCGGGAGGTCAGTGGTCCGGGAGCCCAACCACTCCACATGGTGAGCGTTAAAGTCGCCGAGGACCACCACCTCCGCAGATGGGTACTGCTTAAGAATTTGGTCAGTCCCCACTTGCACGTTCTCAAATAGGTGAGTAGACCCCACTTCACTGGCATGAGACCTGTAAAGGCATGCGTAGATCCGAGTACGACCTCCATAATCTACGCATAGCCACAAGATCGACAGGTCCCGATGCTCGAGGCCCCGAAGGCGGCGACAACAGATATCACCCCTAACGAAAACGCACACCCCGGCCTTACGAAAGAATGAGTGCTCTAGTACGTAGCCGAGGTAGTTCAAGTACGAAGTATGGTCAGGGGTAGATATTTGAGTCTCCGTTAAAAAGAGCAGAGCGGGCCGCGACGTCTCGAGGTGGTGATGGACGGCGTCGAGGTTACTATGTAGACCCCTGATATTGCAGAAGTCCACTTGAAAAGTGGATGCAGTCTCCGCCGAGTAATTTCTGCTCTTTTTGTTGGCCTTCTTCATAAATTTTTATTTTATTTTATTAGAGTAGGAAGGGAGAAGGATGTGTGCAGTGAGTTCAGAATGATAACCGAATAAAAGGCGGAGCGTGGTGCGAGGTGGGCACGTGGGTTATTTGAGGAGCTGGCACGAAGCACGGAAGGGCCCCCGATGCCCCCCCATGTACAGACGCCGGGATCCACTCCAGTCTCCCACTCTGGCACGGCGACTGTACAATGGGATTTTCGCCGGTTGGCAGGACAGCTTCCCAAGGAGGGAATTTTAAAAGAGAATCCTTGGGTTCAGGTCCCCAACTGACCGGCAGGCGGCCGGCGGCGACCGTTCCCATCGGGTCTCCCTGTGCCCCGAGTCAGCCCCTCACGCCCATCGCGGCGACCGGGACTTTGGCACCGCATGTTCCGGGCACCATCCGAAACCACCGACACGGACAGGAGAGTAGAGGACGGGAACGGCTATCCAGTCCTTCCACAGGAACGCATTGCTACTTAGCTGCAGAAATAGGCTGGACGGTGGTACCAATCCGCTTGGGCCGAACGCCGAGCAGAAAAACATCCACTCGGAGTTGAGCCCTACCACCAGTGACGGGAGAGAAAGGTAGGGACAAGGACACCATGACCGCGGAGAGAGTAAAAGGTATGCGGCGATGGAGGCTCGAGGGGCCGGGGTCGCGTACCCGATCATTCTATGTGGCAACCGGACAGATTAACACAAGAATGACCCTCTGACCACAAATATATATATATACCACTAGCTATCATTCTCTAGTTGAAAATCTGCCGCCAAATACCCATAAGTTTATTCCGGCAGTTGCTCTTAAGAGCCAATTCCTTTACTAGGCTTAGGGTGTCCACCATCTTGGACCCCATGCTCGCTTAATATCAGGTGAGATTGTGGAAATAACGTGAAACCAAAAAGTATAAAACATTTTTCTCCTCATAGCGTAAATCGTTTGTACATATCTAAAAGTAAATATACATTCGGATCTAAATATATAATGTTAAGACTCTTATCTATGAGGAACTTTATATATTGGGAAGTATTTTCTGTTGTTAGAGTCCCGCAAGCGGATTAAAAGTTAAGCCACGGATTTAACTGTTAAAACTGCATTTTTAGCCCGGGTAAAGTTTCCATCAACTGTTTTACTTTTTTTCCCAACTCGAAAGCCGTGGGCTTTAATGTATTTATTTTAGTATATATATATATTTTATGTGTGTGCTACCGAAAATTTATACTTTGTTATGTTTACGTACTTACATGTCTGGATTTACAGTAGATAACAACAGGCTTTCGAAATGAAAAAAAAATTACAATATATTCATGCATACAAGTGTATACAGATTTTCAATAATATTATATTTGTAGTGTAAGTAAATATATCGAAGGCTTCGTTTGTTTATTCTAATTTTATATCTATCAGAAAATATGTATTAAAAATTAAAAATACGCTGACAAATATTAAAAGCAAGAAAAACAAGTTTGTGATTTATACAAACCTTATATTCCAATACATAGTTCATTAAGATGCTAAAAAAATTTACTTCCAGATGTAACTTTTGCAATTCAATGACATAGATATGGACATAAAATACCATTTAGATTTTTATTAAGGTGATTCTACCAGACATCTACCAGACAGATAGGTCAGGTATACCAGACAGAGTGGTTTATATTAAAATACGTTAACAATTTTTCACTGTACAAATTTTTAAAATGTATTCTCTAAACCCGGAGAAGCTTTTCCGTTTAAGGGAATAAAAAGTATCCTATATAATTAATCCGTAGTATTAACTTTGTTATCCCCATGTCAAAGTTTAAATACCGTTGTTTCGGAGTGATACAGGCAGACATACAAGCAGAAATGTCAGAAACAATGTACAACACCCTGATTATAGTTTAAAAACAATAATTCAACGTGTAGGATTGGTTGAGCTATAGCTTTGTTATACGTAGAGAAGATATGAAGAAACAGGCTATATGTTTACAAATTACATTTACTGGGATAATAAATAAATAGGCCTCTAAAACCTCCCACATGAAGGCTAAACTAACAGACTAGATTATAATAACAATGAACCAACGATCGCGGCTTTATTGTTATGTTTCCTTAGGCAATTAATTTAACAGCTTGTGTACATACATACGTGTTTCGGTTGCTCTTTTCCTTTGTGGCTCGAACAATGTGAGTGCTCGACATTTTCTTTATTCGATCTATATAATAATATGGCACGTTGTTATTATTAACTGCCTAAGTGGAATAGTCTTGAATACTTTCGTGAGAACAATACAGTACTTGAAATACTTTTATTTTCTTATTTGAATTATATTATTTCTTTTGTTTTTCATACATTCGAAGTTGTTACTGACATTATTACGGAAGGGAAGTGTCTTGTAATATAAAAAATATAACCAAGCGGTGAATTTTTTTAAATTAAACAGATTATTTTTAAGGAATTTTGTGACATGTTTTGTAATGGTCATAGTATTATAACAGATTGGTGTTTCTTCAGATTTTTTGTTTTAAAGAATTTGTGAGATCTCAAAATGTACTGTCCATACTATTATTTCTGTTAGTTCAATATGCATTTCAGTATAACGATCAAGCTATATTTTGCAGAATGTCACCTATATTACACAACATAGTAAATATAATTGTAGGAAAAAGAGAAAATCCCAACGAAAAATATGAATTACATGTTACAATAACTAGTTTTGGTACAAAAAGTTTTTTAAGTGACATCCTAAGGGATTATTATATAGTAAAAAATGCATCCTATTCTGACTGTCCGTCTATCCTCTAATGTACTAAAAGAATTAATGTGTAATTTTTCGAAATCAAAAATGTATTCTTTCGCTTTTTTTGCTTTCGTTAATGTAATTATAAAATATGGATGGTTTCTTGAAACACTGTACCTAAATCATTATATATCACTAATTAGTTGGATGTACCGGATTACATTTTAGAACGTAAATCGATATAAGTGTAGAACCAGCCTGAAGACGATATTGACTAACTGTTGTAAGAATTATAAGTTATAAAAGGTGTAAAAACTGATAGGCTGCTATTTAACTGCTATATAACGCTATTTAGATAGGATAAGAGATAAAGAGAGAAGGAGCCACGATGTTGAGGTAAAGTTATGCATGGTGGTATAACTTTACCTTATCTATACTTCTATCACCCTTGTTTCTTACCGCCCTCGCACTGATAGAAATCTTTTGCAGTTTGAATCCAAGCAACGTACGGTCATCTGTTACTTTAATGTTTTATTTAAGTATATTAAACATCAAATTACCATTCTTACGAACGTTATTATGTGTATGGTTTGTGCTCCAGTCGAAACTGAAGGCCTTCCAAACAATCAAGGACGGTATTCAGGTGAGTTCTTTCTGCAATCCCATCTGATACAATTGTGCGTAAGTTATTGTTTTTACTCCTAAATCCCACAGTATTCTTAGGTAGATTTTTCTATTTAAATCCCAAAAACTGAACCAGCGTGATTACGCTGAGTTCGAACAAACGAATGTTGAGCTATCCTATAAAACTAGCGGGTTGTACAGTCGTTGAGTTCCGTTTTAAAGTAGTCAATAATTTAACCGCAGCACTAATACATAAAACCTTCTTCATAAAAAAAACCCATAAACAAGACAATTTCCATGGTAATCTGTCAAACGATGTTGGAGTTTAATGGTTCCATATGTACATCAATATTATAAAGCGGAAAAGTTTGTTTGTAATAACGTGCTAGAAAAGACTAGTCAAATTTCAAAATTCTATGTACTTGATAGAGCAATGATTGAGGAAGGATTTAGACTATTTAATATTACTCTATCATCAATAGGATCAAAGGTGTTTTTGAAAAATGTTACAAAAACGGGCAAAAGTTATAAAATAAGTTTTAGTTCCACGCGAACGAAGTCGAGAGTGCAGCTAGTACATACCATACACATATAATGAACAATTATTTTTACACATAAACATTAGCATTTTTTTTTAAATATGCAATAACTCAAGGCAGCCCTATTTATTGCGCTCAGGGATATGGTCGCTTATCGTTAAAAACTACCCTGCCACTAAAACTCATTTGCAGTATTTCATTAAAATAGTTTGAATGGTTTCCGAGATTATTGTAGATGAATATTGTGACACAGGTTTCATAAAAAAATGCATGTTGGCATTGAGAAAGAATTCATTTACGTTCTTTCTCTGACAATATACCCGGTGGACTGTGAGTAGGTCTGTAGGATTTCCCTGGTGTGACTAACCCAAAATATCCAGTAACGGACACTGTGCTGACCGCCTATTCGCCCTTGTTACTGGTGGGAGGAAGATATAAGAATTGAAACGTTTGTGGGATGAAAGATGCTGATTGAAACTTTTGTGGGAGCATTATAAACAAAGAAAATTTGTTTCGATGATGATGAATATATAACGCAATGCTCATAGTGTAAATACAAAGATGTATAACATTAATAATTATTATGTATATTATACAAATACAGTCTTACTAACCCAAGCCTTTTACAACATTGAAAGAGGCCCAAACTTAGCATCTGCTATGGCAAACTGCTATAACGCTGGTCTCCAGCTGGGACTAGCTTTGATTGTCTACTTTACAAATGTTAGCCTTGGAATAAAAGGAGCGGATTGGAAAATACCACTCCAAACGTTTTTAAATTAAAATTGTTAGTTGAAAAAAAAATGAAAGTTATAAGGCCATAATAGTTGACATTTTGTTTTATTACCGTACCTGAAATAATTCTTTCAATCGAATCGGTGTATCGTTATCATGTTTTTAATTAATACAGCAATTAAAACTCTTCCGGCGTTTCAATCAAGAGCAATCAAAAAAGGTATTCCGTACGCTTTTTATAAATAAAAGTTATTTCTTACCGGCGGTTAATTTTTATTGGCCCATCAATATGGTACTAAATGTATTCCGGTTTGCATCATAAATATTATACAACCACCTCAATTATAAAGATACAAAACTGGTATTTTCAAAATTGTAATTTTTTCTACCTAAATGGAAATGGAAACTGCTAAAATACAGATATAGATGCTTGATGACAGGTTTTTGAAGTGAAACTTTGAAATTCTCAACCGCTACCCTTAGTCTGTGACGCTTTTTTGGGTAAAGTCAGCTTGAGGCAACTGAGGAAGCGAGCGAGATATCGTAATGTATTACTTCTGTCGTGTGATCTAAAGATCATACCGTTTAACTTTTTATAGCATGACAGAGTTATGCAGTTGTAGTTACAGCAGAGAGATCCATTAGTTAATGTTATGATCAGTAACAACGATCACCTCTGTTGGAAACCATTGGGAGTTATCGCTACCTTGCCATCCTGTAAACCTTCCAGCAGCAAACTATTTTAGTTGGTTAGAAAAAAACCGTGACAGTTTTATGAATATGCGCACTAATGACACTGTTAGATACTGATCCCTACCATCTCTTTTAGTTATTGGATATACAGCGGCCAATGCTGAAAAGGGAATATATGGTGTTCTAAATAGTATCATGCAATGTTGCAACGTTAACCAAGTAACTAGTTAGGTACTTTGACAACGCCGGTGAGACGAGGTAATTTCTAGATCAAACCCTGGTCACGTGGAGTTTTTAGGCCTAAATGGTTAAAAGGTATCCCCGGTGAAGTATCGAGTTGTATCCTCTACATGCCGTTCGTTTCCACCGAAGCTAAAATCACCATCGTAAAAGATTTAGATCAAGTTAAAAAAAGGCACTTGGGCAACAGAAAATACAATGTAATATTATGGTTTCATTTTAGATATTTGAGCCCAAATCAATCTGCTTCCGTAATAGTAACAAAAATTGAAGCAAATCAGTTCAAATATTAATAAATCAAGGGGAAGAAGATAATTTATCGCAACGATCAACAATTCAGGCCGAACGAAGATTTGAATTTAAATATTCTCACTAAATGAGCCAGGGAAGAGAAACGCTGATAGTATAAGAGAACTGCCGGCATCTGTCGCAAATTGTGAGTCAAGTTAGTAATTTACACTTGAATTGTTCGAGCGACCTAATTTCATAAATACAGTGAGAATGGCAGCTTCGCCGCTTCACCGGTATACACCGGTTGCTTCAATTGTATTTATGTTTCGATTTGAAATACTTTTTCAAGAACACCTGCACTAGTTAACAGTAGCACTTCATATATCAGACTGTTGGCGTGCCAGATTCCATCTGGCAGAGAGTCGAAGTAGTGCGTCAGTAGACCCTAGTCTCTGGTCATAAGAGGGATTTTGGGTCATCGTATTGCCATTTTAGTGAGTATTTGATAGTGCTTTTCACTGAATTTTACTATTACATGGAGTTCAAAATCTATTTACGGACCTCGTCATTGCAACTCGTTAACGCATTATCCGGGCCCAGGTCAAGGTCAGGGTCAAGCTGAAAGAGGCAAAACTCTCATAACACTACACTCTAAAAAGCACCACGGCGACACTTCAAACTCCCGTGTTGCCAGCAACTAGAGAAAACACCCACATTTCTTTTTTTCAAGTCCTCCCAGCATATAACAAGAGCATGTACGTAAATATAGTTTTTATCATGTTACTAAAAAAAGGAATGGTTCCAGCATTAGCCGTTGAATAATTACCAATCGAAAAGGGTTGCAGAGAACTAGAAACAACATGGTTGCGACCACCACACACATGTTGAAAATTTTGAGATAGATAGTGAATTTCCAGCCCGCGAAATAAATTGCTTATTACCATTGTTTTTGAACTCATTATATGGTAGCAACTAACCAAAAACTATACATTAAAATTAGAATAAAACTTGTTCTATCAAAGTGTTCGCATCCGAAATTTTAATAACTTAATACAATTTATTTTATAATCTGACGACAATGCAATTCAAAGCAATATTTTCTAAAATTGAATACTGTGAAAAAGTCCATTATCCGTAAGAATCTCGTTAGAACTTTGAGTTTTACAAATAGACTCTTCACCTCCATTTTCAGATTAACTTTTCCTTTTTGCATTCTTTGACTATTTTGTAATTAACAAAATGGCCCAAGATTTATGCTTAGTGATAAATGAAGGTATGAAAAGTAATGACTTTAGTGTGATGTGTATAATTCTCTGTTATCTGTCTGGTATATTATATAATAGCCTTTTAGTTATCATATAACTACCCATAATGACTTTATAAAGTTGGTCTTGCATGAACGTGTGCGAATATTATATTTATCTTATACTTGCGGGCCCAGTAGGTGTTATTCCCTTTTCTGTAGTCATCGACCGAGGTACCAGCTATTCGCGTTCAGAGATAACTTATATTTCTATAAAAACACATCTATTCAAACGGTTTTGAACTATCAATTTCTTACAGAAATCAGCTGTTAATTGGCTAATTTTTTTAACTGTCATTCATATGTATCTTGCTATCTATACTATGGATGCATTTTTTTGTCTATATATCCTTTGTAGTTGTAGCTACTACGACTGAATCTACTTAAGTGATAATCATGAAATTTGGGATTATGATAATCTGTAATAATGTGGATCAATAAAATGGATATTTTATTCCAATACCAAATCAAACCTTCAGGCTACCAAAAACGATATTAACGAGCAGAGAGAGGCCATGCTCGTCCGTGTAAATGTATCCTTTGAGTTTGTATCGAACTGGGCAGGTGTAAACCTCGTTAGATTTAATACTACGAAAACCCAGACTCTCTTTTCTGCAACAAACGTAGCCCATTTCTTTACACTCCGAAGCTCCAAGGCGTAGCCATACCTATCACTGATACCCTGGAGCTTCTGAGGATGCATTTTAAGGCCGACCTCAACTTTGACTGCTTGATTGACGCTAGGGTTAAAACAGCCGCCAAAAAATTGTGGGTTCTTTTCAAAGTTAAGCGGTACTATACATCGTTGTATCTTTTCAATATATACAAAGCGCAAATAATAAGGCCGTGTGTGGAGTATTGTAGTCATATCTGGGCCGGATCTGCCAAATATCAGTTAGCAGCACTAGGCTCAGTCGATCGACGAGCTAGAAGGCTAATTGGTGACGACTCGCTGTGAGATGTTAAAATGCTTGATCTGAGGCATCGTCGCAAAGTCGCTTGCCTTGCAGTTTTTTACCGATTGCACTTCGGTGAATGCTCGCAGGAACTACATTTATTAATACTCCCTTCCCCATTATACCACCAAACTACTTGAAGTCGTGTGGGTCTTCGCCCGAATGTTGGCGATGTTCTATTTGTTCGCACTAAACGATTTTCATCCTCGTTTCTTTTGCGAACCGTCAAGGAGTGGAATTCACTACCTGTGTATGTTTTTCCGGAGCCTTACAACATTGGTTACAACAACACTTTCTATCAGGTGTGACTAAAGCCAAGCGTCGTACAGTTAAAAAAAAACTGTTTTTTTTGTATGTGGGATCAAATTTTTTTATTTCTTTATCTAAACTCTTTAGTAATTTTAATATCAAAAATAATATTAAACATATAAATTATTTTAGAAATGTGTTAGTAACTAAATATGACAGGTATTTTGATGAAATTTTCTCTGTTCGATTAGTAAACTAATATAAATAATGTAAAATAAATATAAGCTGGTTTTTATGTTATTCCTGGACTCGATAGATGGGGCTATGTTCTAGATATTAACTAACTACATATTACATGAAAATGTTTGTTGGGTCTATTTGGTAGGGCAAAAAAGATATATTATGAGGTGATAGTAATAAAGGTATTATATATAGAAATTTTAACCAATTTTACAGAAGCGACACACCCTCTGACCTTAGTTACCCGTTAGAGTTTGTTTATTGCTGTTTCAATGTTCAAATAACAAATATGTATATAACAAACAGTGGTAATGTGAGCTATAATTATGTACAGGTAAGCTATCATTTAGCTTTATTACTTTCGCGTGTTAATTGCCCGAATAGATATTAGAAGTCGATAAATTCGGTGGCGGACCATTAAAATTTAAACAAGTCACATAATGTATATTTTTTGTATTATATAAGAAACTAGGTGTGTTCGTGGTTTTATTACCGACGAAGCCTTTTTTTATTTATTTTCCTATATGATTTGTAGAAGTAGAATTTATATATAAATCTATCTATATATATAAATATATCTAAAAAAATACATTTTATAGTTCAGGCTTAGTGTAATGGCTACAATCACATCTTAAGTGACGATGTGGCTCAAGATGTTGGACTGTAAGTCTAGTGGTGAGACTGGTTTTCAAGTGCAACTGCCGGAACATACCTATAGGTATTTTTTGGAAGATTTAGAACTTAAGGATAACTGTTAGCCAGGCAAACATTAGAAAAACCCTACAACCATGCTATAGTTTCATCAAGTTTTTTCCTTCACCGAAAGCTCAGCCTCATTTTACCAGCTTCACTGATTCCTATAAATATATATATGTAAACGATGTACTATTTGAAATATCATATAACTACAGAATTTCATTCAAGACTAATACTTTTGTTTTTTAATCTTTAATCGTAATAACATATGGCCACAATCTCATCTGATGTTTAGGTGACGATGTGGTACTCTACCCTGGTGGGAGAATTAGATTCCAAATGGAACTATAGGACCACACGAATAGGTGTTACCAGACTGATGTTCAACTTGAAGTTGGCAAGGCAGGTGAATATTAGAAAATATCCTAACACCGTACTATGGTGTCATCAGGATTTTTTCGTTCAGTGAAAGTTAGGAACATTATTAGGAATGTCATCTTTCAGTCGACACGGTGATCACATATCCAGTGTAATTGTAGCCAAATACATATAAAATATGAAAAAAATGTCTAAATATATTCATGAAAGGAACGTCAGTGCCTAAAAGTTAAAAAATTAACACTAAAAAGTTCCGAAATATAGTCCCTTTGAGAAATACAAGTTGAGGTGGCAAGTCATTTATTCGCATTAAACTTTTAACAAATTTGTGTCGCACGCAAAAGGCATACCGAGAGTAAAGTTTCTATTAATATAAATAATCTGTGTTTCACTATTATACCCCAATTACACAGTTAAAGTTTCTCAAACTTTTAACATTTCAAAATTTATTGTGATATACTTCCTACCACTATCATCTTATCGTTAACTATCATCTGCGTTAGTTAAAAACAGTGATTAGAATATTTATTCTATTTAGTTTTGATCAATCATAATATACAATAATGATAAATCTGCAGTAAAAACTTGCTTTTTATTAGTCATTTTTCCAAATGTACTAGCATATATTCATTTAGCGAGAGTTTTCAGTTAAATTCAATAATTAATTACGTAAAAGGCAATATATAAAATGTATGCAATGACACTTGTAAATGTCACTTAGACATTCTATATAGATTATCATTGCATCTTTTTTATTAAGCATGGCGAATCCTTTTTTATTTTTCCGGTAGCAGCCCAAGCCGAGTTTCGACCATTCTGGCACCCTGGCGCTCTCTGCCTCAGAGCTGAGTGCCCTTAGCACTCACCCTAAAAAGTTTGTTGAAGCTGTCAAAGCCCTTAAGGCTAAAGATCCTTAAGAGTAAGTCAGTTCAAAAAAAAATCCTTATTATTATTTTCTCTTTATGTTAGCAAGTGTTGAAAGACTACATTACTACATATACAGGCCAGCATGACAGGTACGACTCCTGACTGATTGCTTATCTTTAGTAGGTCAGGTAACATGTGGTCGCTTTGATTTACTGAAATAGTAACAAGGACTTCTTATTCTATCGTGTCAAAGATTGTATCAAATTAAGTGGGACCAGTATTCGGCCACTTTTTGTGCATTGAGACAATAGACATGAGAGTGCAAGAGATAGATGATTTATTAGTAAAGCTGTAACCAACCGTATGTATTCGATACTGAGTAACGCGTATACCGTCTAGTACCGAATAACGAAACGTTAGTCACGAATGCATTTCGTTACTTGCAGTTTTTCATATTTTGGTACTGAGTGTATAACGATGCGATGTCAACGTAATACCGTACGCAACACGATTTGACGCGATGTTCTTTGTTAGGTATCAGAAAATAACGAGGAACGTAACAATACGATAGTAATTAGTACTGATTGTTATAGTAACAACTACAGACAGGTAAGCTATCTTTCGTTACTTTTACACCTTTGCGGATCAGGTTTTTAATACAATAAGCATCGAAACGTTTTTAAATGAATTCAAATAAAACCAATTATTTCTTTGAACAATTTCACAAATTTATTTGAGAAACGTCTAAATACGGCTCCCGTTAATGCTCTTAACGAAATTGATTACAAAACTAAAAACTGTTTAATTTATTTTAGAAACTCCGTAATACTTTACGACTTTCTGAAATATATATCTTTCTTTATGTAATAGCGGGAAAACGAGCATGCGTGTGACCTTTTGATAAGTGACCACCGCCGCCCATGAACACCCACAACACCGGAGGAATCGCAGGTTCGTTGCCGGCCTTTATTGGAAGCACTACCTCTCAAGTGCAACTACCGTAACACATCTATTGGTATTTAGCGGCAGATTTTCAACTTGAGGGTGGTAGTTAGCCAGGTGGACATTAGAAAAAACCCTAGTACCATGGTATGGTTTCCTCACGATATTTTCCTTCACCTAAAGCTCAAGCTCGTTGTAGGTGGTTGGATTCGGTCCCATGACGCGGCGTTCCTACATACTATCACAGTGTTATCATCGCTTTAATAACATAACATACCTTTGCCTAAAACATAACGTGTTTTAACGAAATACAATTTTTTTACAGTCGCGCACTTTTTAAGGCTTTCGCACATTAGGGCAGGCTGCACCGCACCGCATCGCATAACAAACATCTTCCTATTTCCCTTTCATACATTTTATATGAACCATCGTACACTATGGAGGACAACGCGACTCCTATGTGCTTTAATCTTCTAATGTTGTCTTAATGTAAAAATGTAATCCGTGGTGGAGTTTCCGGGAATATTCGATCCTATGAGAGTAATTCGTTTAGGTGTATCGTCAAACGCTTTGGGTTGTGGCCGGAATTACCTAATCGTGTCGAGACTTGGCCTAGAGTAACAACGCGTTACTTAACTTGTTTAATTTTATGTATGCTCCCAAATGTACGTTGAAGACATGCCTGTATATTGACTTGAAACATGGTACTATGGGGATTCCAAGTAACTGATTGACTTATTAAATCAATATATGGGTATAATAAAACTACATCGGAGTCAAACCTGTTGTTATGGCTGCCGCCAATATAACTTAAACGGAGAGTCACTATCATTATCTACACAAATAAATAAAATTTGAGCGTCTGCTTGCAATGTCAAAATAACAGGTTTTTATTAAATGCATATAAAAGTATATTCGGTATAATAAAGGAAAAACAATTTTTAAAATTTTTGTCTGACTAATCTCTGCAACGGATGGATCTAATTTGACGGGACTTTCAATGGCAGACAGCTAATGTTATAACTTAGGCTACTTTTATTTCATATAAAAAAGATTAGGTTTCCGCTAAAACACATAAATAAATAATTTTTAGTTTCATGCGAACGAAGTTACGGGCACAGCTAGTATATTATTATAAACGCAAAAACTTCCTAACTTTGGATTTTCATACGGTCTACACCAGTTAACCAAGTCCTTCATGAAGAACTTTAAAAAAATATAATTTATTTAGGATTCATGTAAATTGGCTTAAATATTACGATCAACATTAAAGAACCTGAAACCGAGTGCTCTGCGAATGTATTTTACTCACGTTGATAAAAAGATCAAAGCCTACTACAAGAGAATTGTATTAAACAAGTTATAAGACATAAACGTACGTACAGCAATGATATGGTTAATGCTTTCCTTTGTCATAAGGGCTTTTATACCAATGATCATATCGCAGAGATCGCTTTAAACCTTCATTATCCTTATCATATATTAAAGAGCACGATATTGAGAACGTGACCGACATGCGAATGTTGCCGAAATCGATGGAGGTAGGCGGCAATATTACGCCTATTGTGTTTATTGGCGAAACCAAGATTTCCAATTCGTTAGTCCGCGGAGATTGTGGTAAGTGCCGACAACAACCTAAAAGAGTTTTCTGTCGGACCTTAATCGGTGTTGTCGTGGTTATAATGTTAATATTGGTTGCATTTAACAATGTCTTTATTAACTCACTTTCGTGTATATCTGCGCGGGTCGAATATTGTAATTGATTTTAAACTACCTTCGAAATTTACATTGGTATACTTTTCTAAGTGATTATTGATATTTTATATATTAGAATAGAATCATTCCAAATCGTTTAATTATAACGACCTTAGTGTGTTGTGATAAATCTGCAGTTTAGACTAACGGAATATCGGTTTGATAGATGCAGCTTCGAATGATGACGTTTACTAAAGAATTTTTCGGTATCGACTAGATTTATTCGCGTGAAACTGAAACTTATGTAATATTTTTCCCCTTTTTTGTATTTTTTTAATACAACTTAGCTCCTCTTAGTCGTAGCATAATGTTAAATAGCCTAAAGTCTCCCTCAAACATTCTTCTATCAAATACAAAAAAAAAATTTAATCTGAGTGATAGGTACTAAGATTAGTGCGTTCAAATACACAATCTTTTCCGCTTTATAATATTAATATAGATTTGATTTTATAACACTATAGGCTAAGGGTGTATGAAAATATCTCAATGCTTCAAAATGCTCTTATAATATGTGGGAAATATATTGAATTGTGGATTTATCTGTGCTTAAAAGCGTCGATACGTTGTGGGCTGACTGGGCAATTAAGCCCATGCCTTCCCTTGGGATGAGGCCTTCATTCAGCGGTTAGACGAAGAGTGATATTATTAAATTATAGCTGACCGATATTAATATCTATCATTTCTATATTTACTTTGTAAGTAACTCTACATAACCTTCGACTTCCTTCAGTTTTCAAATTAATATATTAGGTAGTTTTGAATGCTAGTAAAATTACAATCTCTTTCAAATTCAAATTTATTTATTCAATTTAGGTATTATTAAAACTATTAAGAATTTCACAACACTGCCACTGTAAAATAATCCCATATATGGCGAAAAACTGCGATGGACAGTTAGGTTTATTTAAAAAAACTTTGTTAATAAACTATGTTCTCCATATCAGTATGGATATTAAAAAATCAGGTAACATGAGAAAAACGGTGTAAATGAAAAATAATTAATGTTTTCCCTTAAAAATACTTACATTATATACCAAAAACATTCAATTTATAAGCATAATCGTAATCTGTTGTCCGGTAAAACTCCATAAAAAAGGTACGCAGTAATTTGACAAAATAAACCGTGAAAATTATTTTACAGTACAATAAATTGCTGTTATAATTTATTTCAGAATTAACTAATTTATACATTGAAAGCACACACGCACAAGAAATTGCTGAGAACTTATCACAGGCAATCAAGATATTATGTCGGTCGTACCATAGGCGGTACTGTATACAATTTTAAACTAAGTACCTAATTGCCTTAATTTGATTGTAATTTCTTATAGTTTAAGTTTAGCGTTTAGGTTACAATCTCACCTGATGTTAAGCGACTGTAAAGATGGTGGGCACGCTAAACCTAATGAAGGGGCTGGCTCTGGAGTGCAACTGCCGGAACACACGTATAGGTATTTGGCGGCAGATTTTCAATTGAGGGTGGTAGCTAGCCAGACGGGTATTACAAAAAGCCTCACCAGGCTATTGTTTCATCACGATATTTTCCTTCACAAAAAGCTCAAGCTCATTGTAGCTGGATTTAAACTCGAACGAACTCACGCGGCGTCCGTAAATACTACCAACTGAGGTATCATCACTACTAAAGAAATTATTTTAAACCAATCCGTACTACCGGTACCAGTGCATGTTGTGGTTAAAAGGCTGATACCCTCACGGGTATCCTTATTTGTGTACCGTAGAAGCTACAGCTGCCCGTGACATGCACCCTAGGGTGCCAATCGCCTTTTAAAATTTCAAACAAAAAGCGCTTTTACTGTTAAAAATGAAAACGAAATAAAAAAATGTTGAGTCATTTTTTTCATGTTTGAAACTACAACACAAAAACGTAAATAGATGTTGGAGAACAGTCTTTTGAGATCACTTGAGTCACCTCAACAGTCACTTGAGGGTACATCGTTAGATGAGCATGAAAATTAAGAGTTAGGATTATATAATACGTTTTCATGACGAAATTTATTTTAGTTTATTATTAAAATCAGTTCTGTGTCTGTATTAAATAACAAATTAATAAAGAAGAAATTTATTCTTATATAGACCATACAAAAAAAAAATACAAAAACGAAATACATTATCGAAAATGGACAAACCAACAGTTGCCCCTTTTTCATTTACTTGCTGCAACATAGCGTTGATAGCGTTTTTAGTTTATTTAGTATTAGTATTTATTTAGTTAGATAGTTTTGAAGCGATGATAGCTCAGTGGTAGTGTGCACGACTTCGCGTCAAGGGACGTGGGTTCGAACCCAAGCACCTACAATGAGCTTGAGCTTTCGGTGAAGGAAAACATCGTGAGGAAACCATAGCATGGTGGTAGGGCTTTTTCTGATGCCCGCCTGGCTAGCTACCACCCTCTAGTTGTGAACCTGCCGCCAAATACCAATAGGTGTGTTCCGGCAGCAGCACTTGAGAGCCAGTTCCTCCACAGGTTTAGCGTGTCTACCAACTTGGGCCGTATCGTAACTTAAGATCAGGTGAGATTATGGCCATAACGCTAAACCTTAAGTATAAAAAAAAAAAAAAAAAAAAAAATAGCAATAGTGATACTTTGGTTTTCAGAACCGAAAATATGAGGATAAAACAAGAGATAATAAAGAAATAGTGTAAATCTATACATCAATACTTAAGGGACTGCGTGTATTATGTCGTTAAATGGACGTAATTTTATTTTTTATACTGTAGTCAGTATCATTGTATAGATAACAACGCAAAGCCAAGTAATTACGATTATTTTTAAATTGTCAATACAGTTTAGCATCTCGACCACAATTTCATCTGATATTAAGTGAGGAAGTGGCCCAAAACGGTGGACACGTTAAGCCTATTGGAGGGACTGATTACATTACATGACTGATTATATTATAGGTCATGGCAAGTATAATACAATCTAAAAACAACAATGACCATCAAGGGCAATTACTGTCATGCGAACTGTATTTTTATCAATAACTGGATTTATGCTGGCTTATTTCTAAACGCGACAGACTAAGAGATTATCTACCACCCCATAAAATGGTTTACGTTACCGTGCTGTTCAGTGTTGATGATTAAATGAAATGACCTCAAGACACTGTGAGCTCTTTCTGCGTACATCGGAAAATTATCAATAAAAAAAAAATTTGAAGGTAGACACAGTAACATGAACTTTTCTGGATAATCCACACCTCAGTCCACGTGGCCCCGTGACCACGAAGGCTGAAAAGCTTTCGAAACGTCGGGATCAAAAATAATAAATAACCGCGATAAAATCCGTTTAAATTAGTTTTATTTCTATGAATAATATTAGCGTAAACATGAGAAATCATTAAATAAAATGAAATATTGTACTCCATTTAGACCCTGACAAGGCGCTTGTGAACTTTAAAACTATCATTGATTCTGTAATAAACACAGTCATCGAGAAAAACGGGCAAAAGACTCGATCTTTATAAAAGTATATTGAATTAAGATAGCAGATACAGAAATAGGTGTGTTCATTCAATACATTCCATAGTGAAGCCTATAATAATAACTAATTTGCTCCTACTTTGGTAAATTGTTGCATAACCATGATTCTTCATCTAATATGGTATTTTATGAGGTCGGATACTTCAAGTGGGCATGAAGAAGCTTTTGAGTAGTCTGAATTAATGGTTACCGATGAAATTTATATTACTGACGGTCGTTGTTACTTGTATATTGTACAGTACTTACAATTAGTTAGTGTATAGTCATTCTGTGAAGCTAGTATTAACAAAATAACAATAAACCGTACGAGTGTTGGTACATCGTAAATTTCCACCTTTATGAATGTAATTTATGTGTCTCGTTGTTAACATGAAATCCTGGATAATTTCCCGCTAAATGGATTGTAGTACACAAAGCTGTTCGTTTATTATGTTTCTCGTTTAATAACAACGGCTTTTAATTAGGTTCTGCGGTAATGATTTCAAGCTAAGTAACATACAAAATAAAAGAGAGCAAGAACGTTTATTCGACACGCATAGGAAACATGTTCAAGTAATATACAACGTTAAAAAGCGATACAAAGTTTTGTGTGGTATAAAAAAGGTCCCTGTCTTAACATGAGACTGCAGACCTAAAGGCGTTGTCGCACTGATATTCTGATAAGGCTCTTAAGAATGTGCATTGACCAAAGTTTTGAATTATCGACCAATAATTTACCTAAATAGTTTGATTAAACAGAATAAAATACAAACAATTTAGTTTACTAGTGAGCATGAATACGAATGTCAAGAATATAGAACCTAATAATAAAAGTGAGCGCAGACAATGTTCATGCAGTTCCTGTGCCCAGACCAAGTAATCGATAGATGAAAAAAGTGGGATTTAATTAAGCAGGAACCCAATGTACAACGTAAAAGAGTGAAGTGTAAAATAAAAATAGAAATGTTGCTTTAATATATCGTTTTTTTTTTCAGCTGGAACCTAAATAATCAACTCGTAACAAATAATGTTACAATTTTTTAAAGCAACATAAATGCCTGAAAACTAAAAACATTATATAGAAAACTCAAACTAAAGTTTGCTATATAATAAAACTGCAAATAAGTCAAATATATCCTGAAATATTTAGTTTAATTTATTGTCAGGGTATGTTTTGTTGTGTATAAATAAGTCAAAAATATTTTATTTGAATCAAATCTGACTCAACTAATATATATAAAATCAATTTTGTCTAAGAGAAATATTCGAGATGAACTAATTTGATGATAAATAATTTGATAACCAGTAATTTTCACTAATTAGATAGTAGTTAGTTAAATAAACCTCAAAGAGCATAGTTAAATTTGTACATACGGAAGCTGCGGGGTAGAGTGAGAACTCAATTAGCGCCACCGCAAAATGTTATGATTAAATTAATATGAAGTGTTGGGGAACTCATCGATTATTAAAGGATATTACGAACACAATGTAAGACGTAGATGTCGATAAATTATTCTCCAGTAGAACGCGAGGCGCGCCTGGTTTTGCTTTTAGAGGAAACGTTGTTAGCTAAGCGCATGTGACGTTCGAGTTTATCCGAACTTAGTTGTATGTTTTGCGATTATTAGATTTTGTCAACGGAATACGAGGAAAATTGGAAAGATGTTACAATCTTTTTGAAGTAACCGCACCATGAAATAGGGAGAAAGTTTTTGAAGAACAAATTCCAACAGTAATACTGTCGGCGGTGAAAGCCTCGTTAATAGCCCTATTGAAATACTAATCTAGTAAAAAGAGTTATTCAGTTATATTACAGATTTTCTTCATAGTAAGCATGATTAGCTAAGAAATTTATCTGAAGCGGTGTAGCTCAGTGGTAGTGTGATCGACTTTGCGTCAAGGGACGTGAGTTGGATTCCTACCACCTACAATGAACTTGAGCTTTCGGTGAAGAAAAACATTGTGGTAGGGTTTTTTGTGATACCCGTATGGCTAGCTACCAGCCTCAAGTTGAAAATCTGCCGCCAACTACCAATAGGTATTTTCCGGCAGTTGCACTTGAGAGCCAGTTCGTCCACAGGTTTAGCGTGTCTACAAACTTGGGCCATTACGCTAAAAATTTACTATATAAAACAAATCTACAGTCCAAAAATAATAACTACTATCAACAGATTATCGTCTAAGTGTGTGATTATAACGGTTGATTCACTTATTGTATTCTGGTTAACAATCACATTCCAGCACTTCACATTTTAGTATTAAATAGTATAAGTTACTTCGATAGCAAAACACAAATATTTTAAATATTCATATTTTTATTTATATGCATTTGGTGTGACTTATGTTTTATATATCTTATCATTACCTACTTGATTTCTTTAAATTATGTTAAATGTTTAAATATTGTATATATACTTTATAATTTTTGCATTATTTGCTAGATTGCAATATTTGCAAGTTTGCAATATTATGTAAATTATAGCTCTGTGATAGTGTGTACGAATGCCGAGTCAAGAAACATGGCTTCGAATCCACCTACAATGAGATTGAGCTTTCGGCGAAGGAAAACATCGTGAGGTAACCATAGCATGATGATAGTGCATTTTCTAATGCCTGCCTGGCTAGCTACCAGCCTCAAGTTGAAAGTTTGCCACCAAATATCAATAGGTGTATTTTGGCAGTTGTACTTGAGAGCCAGTCCCTCCATAGGTTTAGCGTGCCCACCAACTTGGGCCATATCGGCACTTAAGATCAAGTGACATTATGACCAAATTGCTAAACCTATAAACTATAAAAAACCTTTTTATTTTTATAGCTATATGGTTTTTATGTTTAGTTACCACCTCTACTAAACTATCTCACGTGATATTAAGTCACAATATAGTGCAACAAGCTAAGCATAGTTGAGGGACTAGCTCTTAAAGTGATTGAAGTTGTTGGCCACAGATTTTCTAGTTAACTGTAGTAGGTAGAGAGGTGGGTAATTGATAATGTTTTAGCCTTAAGTATTTATGGTTTCGTTATGATATTTTCCTTTACACAAATCTTAAGCCATGTTGCCAATCCCAAGAAATGAAGAAAATAACAGCTCACTAGTAACATACAAGAGAAAACAGTAGGTAAAATAAGGAATCACATACATTATTATATTATAGTATTGATTATACCATAATAAAGAACAAATATCAAAGAAAAATTTATGTATTTAATATATCTAAAACTTATGCTAAGTTTTATGTATAAACTTTTAAAGGAACATCTGCTCTGTTTTGATAAGTCGAATAACAAATCATATTGCATATATCACAGATGATATTATTTCATTTCACACGTTATAACCTAATATATGAAGTATGTGCAATATCCAATGAAATAGACAAATCATTTTGCTTAAGGTAATAAAGGCCGGGTGCGAGAGAGCTTAGTTCCGTCGGCGGCGTCATTTAAGGCTTTATCTCGAGAGGGTACGACTCAGCAGATGTCTGGCTCCAGGCTTCAGGAATGTTACAAGCGACTTAAGTTACGAGCGGAACATTAAACGATATTTAATATCCGGACCTAATTTATGAATCGTGCGCTGTAAGTATATAATGTTGGATTTTATAGTTTCGTTCTGAAATATCTTATTCCCTCTATATTATGTCTACAAGGTTAGGTCTCCTTTTATAGGATATACACTTTCCAGTTCTTGGTATAAACGGTGGTAGTTCCACTGGATTGACCTCCTTATTATGTATTTCAAAAACAAAACGACATCAAAATTCGCAAATAATCCTTACTAATTTTATAAATACGAAAGTGAGTTTGTTTGTTTGTTATTCCTTTACGCCTAAACCTCTGCATAGATTAAGGTGAATTTTGGTATAACGATAGATGGGAGCCTGGAGACGGTGATAGGCTACTTTTTCTCGCGAAAACGGTTATGATGGTGGAGCAAGGTGAGCAATAAACTTGGTATGAAACTTATTATTGCATCATCCGTTTTGCTTGACAAAATCAATATTAACGTGAGCGAAGCCGCAAATAAAACCTAGTCAGCAATAAATTTATAAATAACTTACTGTAAAGCCGATACAGAATTTAAATTTTACAATTTATTTTCTCTGTTTCTAACACTCTCTATTCGACAAAACACCTATATTCGAGTAGTTTACACAAGTAATATTGCAGGAACAGCTAGTTTGTGTTAATATTTTAAAACGAAAAGTTTGTTTGTTTGCGCTTATCTGAGAAACCACCAGTTGGATTTAAAAAGTTATTTTTTGTATTTGATACAGGCAGTAATTAAGAAAAGCTTCAGGTTATTTAACGTTACCATCAACAGGAGCAGAGCTGTTTTTAAAAATATAAAAACAGGCAGAACACCTAGTATACGCACATATAAATAGCAATCGCTTGTAATTTACACTCGGCTTCGAGTGAGTCCAAGCTTCGTTCGGGCTGTTAATACATAATTCACATGGTCGGCACGGCGTTCAGTTAAATACGTTTGCCGCACTGAAACATCACTATAGCTGTCTTTCGTCTATGTTCGTCGGTATTAGGTTAGTGTTGGCGAGCTTTCTGCTTCCGTTCGGACAGCACGTCCATCACGGCTACTGGGTAACCACAGGAAAGTTCCATCGTGTGTAATTTAACTAGCTGTGCCTGCGACTTTGTTCTGAACGAACTATTTAATTATTTTTGTGGAAAACTATTTAATCATTTTTGTCTGGTTTTGTAACTTTTTTCAATACAGCTTTGTTTTTATTGGTGATAAAGTGATATTGTAACATCCGCATGCTATCAGCCTTAATTCATAATTGCCATATCAAATAAAAATAAAGCTTTTCAAATCCCAATGGTAGCTTCTAAGAGTAGCGCACATTCAAACAAAAATAATAATAAACTTTGGTGCTTTAAAATATTAATATAAATAAGTTACCTATAAACACGATAAAACACTAACTAAAATAATCTTAAACAATGAATGTACTCGAGTTTACGCTTTAATAATGGTTTTTTTCACATAAAGCCCTCGGTATGAGAATTTTATAAGAAGTTAAATTAATAAATCATTAATTCAAAAACGTTACACTCCTTGGCGCGACATACTTTCCGCACTTTTCACTTTGACAATCGTGAAGCCGTTCGTTCTATGACAATCATAATTAAAGATAACTTCAGGTATGCGCCGAAGCGATTTTCAATATTCATATTATTTCATGTCAAACTGCAGGCCAGATTTATGTGAAATATATCATGAGGATAACTAATTATAACATATAGCATAAATAAACTCTATTGAAAATATAAGCTAGTTTTTCTTTAAACCTGAACGCGATAGGTGTTATTGTGGTTAAGTTATTGGCGATACTGATGAATATATGATAAGACTTCGAATGTCGCAATAGCTACTCATAAAAGTAAATTTAAAAGTATTTTATACAAATTGTTACAAAATGTAATTAAAGAGGCAATAAGAAAACTGAAAATAAATTCATTTCATTCAATATGTTCTTATCAAAGTACTTTAGTTAGATCTAAATTGATAGCTCTCATTGATCACCTTACGATTCAATTAAAATAATCTATATACTTTATAATTCAACTAGTTACGTGATTTTTTATAGTAAGAAAAAATACTATATTCTTTAAAGAAGATTTTACTGAACTATTTTGCTAAAATAATTAAAATAAGTTTATGTGAGGTGTTTTTTTTTCATGGTGGTAGGGCTTTTCCTAAAGTTTGCCTGGCTACATACCTCCCTCAAGTTGAAAATCTGCCACCAAACACCTATAGGTTTTGTTTAGAAAATTGCACTTGAAAGTCAGTCTCTCCACTAGGCTTAGCGTGTTCACCATCCTGGGCCACATCATCACTTAACATCAGGTGAGATTGCGGCCGTAACGTTAAACCATTAAAAAAAAGGAATGGTGATAGTGAACCATCGGTGCACTCACTTAAATGAATATAACTTATGTCACACATAGAAGATCCATGTCAAAAGGTAAATTATCTCTGACAACAAAAATTATTAGATCTCTTCTACGGCGTTCGATTTCAGGGTATACACTGCCAGATCTCAAAGGGGACACGCAATATAACCAAACACTTTTCATGCCTTACCATCATTTTTCATGCCTTACGATCCGTTAATAATTGCTTGCAATTATGATAATCCTAGCTCTTACTAATTTTATTATTATGGTTAATATTGATTTTGTGAAACAAATCGGATGACGAAATAAAGAGTTTCGTACAAAGTTTACCTCTTTCTTTACCTTATTTCCAATAAATTTTTCGTGAAAAAAAGTAGTCTATCGCCGTCTTCAAGGTTTCATCTATCTATAAAAAATTATTATAATCGGTTAGCGGTTTAGACGTGAAAACGTAACAAACAAAGAAATTCACTTTCACATTTACCATACTAGTAAGGATATCAGCACTTTCTCCATAAACTTAGCTTGTTATAGTAATAATAATATTTGTTATACCATAGTTATGCACGGAAACATCAACGTATGTATCACACCAATCGTTACCTGCGTGAGGACAGCGCAATCATTACCAGGAACGCCGCCTCAGAGATGAAGACTTCTTGGTCACCAGTGGCTCACATTTTGACCGGTAGACGCAACCTTAGTATTAATTAGTTGTAGGAAGTTCTATATATAGTAATTATAAATAAGTATTAATTTAGAATAGTTTCTTTTTTTGTGCCTCTGGGGCGCGCCCCACATATGTAATTAGTTTCTCAATAAACTTTGTAATTTAACTGTAATGTAACTTTGTTACGCTTTCACGTCTAGACCACTGGATGGATTACGACGAATTTTGGTATAGGGATAGGTGGGACCTTGGAGATAGTGGTAAACTACTTTTACTCACGAAAAACTTATATGAAGTGGTGTAAAGAGAAGAATATACTTTGTATAAAACTTTTTATTGCGTCATTTGATATTAACGCGAGCGGAGCCGTGGGTAAACGATAGTGATAGAAATAAATTAACAATATCTCTATAAATGTAGACCTTATATTAAAAATGAAAATAATATATCAACAGTCTCTCAACAAGCCATATCATAAAATACATTCATAGCTTTATAGAAGCAAAATAAATACCGCCAGAAAAATACGTTACTCAAATAACGATATATGTAGAGAATTTATAAAGATTAATAACACAAATGGATAGATAGAGAGAGGGGAGATGAAAAGAAAAACACCGCAGCGGAAAAATGTTTGAGATAATAATCGTTAAAATAATAGAAGAAAATATTCTTTAAACAGTACACCCCTGAACCCTTTGCCCATAAGAAAAAATATGGAGGAGAGTCATAACGAACATT
Source organism: Actias luna (assembly GCA_039707435.1). NCBI lineage: Eukaryota > Metazoa > Arthropoda > Insecta > Lepidoptera > Saturniidae > Actias > Actias luna. The sequence goes on along the minus strand of JAZHAC010000002.1, from coordinate 4,285,872 downwards.
GAACGTCAAATATTTCTTGTTACGTTGAAAGATCCTAATAAAAGTCTTCAGATAAGCGATATTGCTACCCCTTGTCTAATAAAATTTAATATAATTCCACCAAGGAAAATATAAAGTAACATAATTTTTTGTACATTTACTAAGCTGTCTATATTTCTACACAATACCGTGCCTTTGTAGTCCCTTAAATATAATTTTTTGAAGTTTTGTTAAGATAAGCGGAGTGGTAGAATACAAAAAAACTAAACGGCTTGATCGCAAGTTCCATAAACAGATGACACATTCGATACAATAACTCGCTTAAGCGTGTCGTGTTCTGGGATCAATTGGTGTAAAGATAATGACTGCGGGATTAGTGTGTACATATCTACCGTTGAGATTTATACTTTCGAAGACAACACAAGAAAAGAACTTGACAATAAATAATTTAAGCTAAAAGCTAGACGACCTGCAGCTATGTAATACAATTACTATGACAGTATTTTGACCCGCTCCAAGTGCAAACGCACGTTTGTCGCGAAGATAGAATACGCCAGCCATATACATGCACACGAAAGGTCGAAGGAGTTGTCTATAACGAATTAATAAAATTAATGTTTAGGCAGTCTCTATAATCGAAAATGGTTAGAAGCAGAGCTGAGATGAGAGATCGTTAACATATATGTATCGTCGAGATATTCGATGGTCAAATTAGTAAGTCGGTAAGATAATGCCGATTCTCTATAGATCTTTGATAAATGATGGTGGCTTTTTTTGGAATGTACTGAGCTAATCCTCGTATATAGTGGTATTACTTTGCCATGCTATTATAAAAGAAGAAGAAAAGACTGTTATAACTGTATTGTGTTGAAAATAAATCTTTATTCAATTTCACAGAATATTCTACTCACGAAGTTTGGGACGCGGTCACGACAAGCCATCTCGGTCTCGATCCTCATTCACAACTAACTTTTGTGTGATAGACAAGTATGATAATTGCGTGTCTAGATTCTAAATATTTATATAAGTATAGTGTATCTACTGTTCATTATTTATAAGATATGTTTTACATAGTGTAAAATAAATTTGACGATGGACCCAAATCAGACCAGGTGCTGGGTTGGATTTTATTGGCACTTCTTCATCATTTGGGACCTCTGGCCACCACAATGTTAGTGAGACTTTCCTTTTCCTCGGGTAAGAGAGGATCTAAGGGTGTAAGCCTGGCCCTATCGGATCTTTGCTGTCCATCCCGCTTGCAATTATGTTCCATATTTATTTATATTTCGTATAATCTTAGAGCTTATCTTTCAACTTTCTAGACTTGGTATTATAATGTACATTAGTATAACTGTTATTGTCAAAAACTTTTAAGTATATTAAGAAAATAGTCAGCATTGTAATTTATTTTCTCGTAGTAGGCGAACAGCTAGGTTTGCAAAGAGTGTATGTAACTAAACTATATAATATCTATATGTCATATCTAGACTATTATATATAACTATGTGCCAGATTCTTCGTGAAAATATAATAGTGTAGATAATTTATAACAAAATACAACAAACATAATAAACAAATCACTTAGATGGGAAAGCTTAAAAAACAATGTGTGCTTAAGACTACACGACAGAAGTAAAAACTTGATAGTTATATCTCTTAAGCTCCCTAAGTCGCCTCCAGCCGATTTTACCCGAAGGACCTTTACCTAGCAGAGCGTCACAGCTCAGTGTCATTCAATACACCACACCACAGAATAAAATGCTCAGACGTATACAAGTTTTCCCTTCAAAATTTTTGTTTTCGTTTTTACAGTTAAGTTTTTTGGACCAAATCTCACTTGATGTTAAGTAAGTAAGTGAGACCCAAGATGGTGGTCACGATAAGTCTTGTTGAAGGGATTGACTCTCAATTGCAAAAGCCGGGACACGACTATAGGTATTTGGCGGCAAATTTTCACCTTGATGGTGGTACATAGTCAGACGGGCAGTAGAAAAAGGCCTATCATTAAAATTTTATTCAGTTATAGTTTTCTTATGTGTATACGTAATATGTTTATATGTATATATAATAAAAATCTATCACGCACAATATAATTAGTAATGCTACAAAAACTTAATAACAGTTCGTATATTCAGTTATATTACATAATACCGTAGTAAAGTTTGCGCTAAATATGCGACATCCGAAACAAAAGCAAGAAAATCCGAGTGAGTAGTTGGAGAACATCGTTTACCTTTGGCGGCATTCATATTCAAACTACGTTGTTTAGTAGCGCCGTTTGTTTACGAGTTCCATAATATTGCATTACTTGGTAAATTTAATTAAAATAAGGGATGAAGGGCGCTTGGCTATACGCTGCTTATTCGCGCGATTCTTGACAGCTGTGACAAAATTTGATGTGACTTTGTGACGCCGGCTTCGCGGGGTGGCCATAATTTTTTCGATTTAAATTTACTTCAGGCGCGAAATAAAACTATATAAGAACCACTGTAACTCACTTTTTCTTTCAACTGAAGCGTGTTAACAAAAAGCTTTTAGAAAAATTTAAAGGTAACATGTAAAATTCTTACAAAATTCCTTTTAGTCTGAGGATTATGACCGCGCGAAATAAATTGGCTCGTTGATATTGAAAATTAAAAGAAGTAAACTGACTTATTCATAATATATTTCTGAAAAATATGTCTAATAAATGATTGCTTTTGAGACTTATCTCTTTTTATTTCTCACGAAAATTATAAGACGTATCTTTTTAACTCAGCGTTATTGCTTAAATTATTGTATTCACAACGCAATTTTTGTTTATATCGAACAAGTAAGCGCTTGACCACAATCTCACCTGACGGTAAGTGACGATGTGGTCAATGATGGAATGCACTTACTCAGCAATTTCCTGGTCACTCTATGTTTGAAGACTCCCAGATTGTAGGGTATAGGAAAAACAGACGCTGGTAATGAATTCCAAAGGTCTCCTACAAAATGAAGTAAATAGAAAGTTACTATTACATTTACTTACTATGGAGTTATGCAAGTGTGAAGTGCAGTGTGATGATGATAATGAAAAATTTGTGTTTACTGATATCACTATAACACGAATAAAGTATACTTGAGGGCTCCTTAACTGTGGATAGGACCTAAACTACGAGGGGTGACTAAGACCGTCCTTTATAATTTTCTGCTTGATACATACATACATAGTATCTCGCCTCTCACCTATAAGGGTAGGCAGAGACCACATCCTTCCACTTGCTACGATCCTGACATACATCTTTCGTTTCTTCTACTTTCATAATCACCTTCATACATGCTCTTCAGTTACGGGTACTTTTGTCCTGGCTTTTCTCCAGAACATCTTCGATCTGGTTGAGATAAGTTCGCCTAGGTCGACCCTTACCAGCTTGCCCAGTCACACAGTCCTTACTTGATTGATTACGGGATATACACGGCGATCGATTACAAAACTATCCCTTAGCACCAAGTTATAATGTCATTATAGTGGTTCTATAGAAAAACTAGCTAGTGCCTTGCGATTTTGTTCGCGTTATTCACCCAGTCACACGTGATCGTAATATCTAACCTTCATTGTCGTTTACATCATGACAGTAATATCCATGTCATATTTATGGAACCTCGGTTTGATTAAAAAAATAGTATTAATAAAAAAAAATGGTTCTTTATGAGCTTTTACGTCAGAAAAGGTTATGTTCAACAGTTCAAGTTTAGTGTTTCTAAGTTCAGTAGTTTTGGTTGTCTTTGTTTACGTATATATCATAACCGGAAGTACTGAACCTAGAAACATTAAATTTGAACTGTTGAACTTTACCTTTTATATATACATACATACAGATCAATTAAATGTATACATACTTGCAATGGATAGCGTGTTAATTCAGTAGAATATCGAGTTTAAATTATACGTCGCTCTGTGTATTTCTACGTAAAACTATTATTATTATTCGATTTTATCGCTGGATACATGAGCACGCTTGTTAGGCTTTTAAATGGAGATCCGTTGGCTATTTAAATTCTCTTCGCGTTTTACATATAACTATCCTGGGATAATGTATTTTATACTTCTATATGTACAGTAAATATTTTGATTTTTGACGTGAAAACTTCTTTAGGTGCGTTGAGAACTTTTTGCGTGAAGAAAAATCATGGAAGTCGCGCTATCATCTCCGAATACTTTCCGTTTATATAGAGAGTGTATGTAGAATGTTAATAACAACCTTGTCGCAAATGAACGCTTTGTCGATTAGTTTGGCGTGCGACTTAATAGTCATGCGTAAGCAAGGTTCTAGGTTTCAAACCACAACATATGGATGCCAGTTTTATTTATTTTTCTTTTATATTGTTTAATGAAATAAAGTTTTCACTTCTGTCGGCAGTCCTTATGAATGTTTTTTTTATAAAGCATCATCCGATGTTGTTTAGGATTTTTTTATTTCATCCCGTTCACGTATAAAATAGGGTACATTATATGTAAAAATCAATAGAAAATTTCATTCTTCATTTTCCACAAACATAAATTGAAATTTTAAAAATGTTGAATCTCGTTTTTTTTATTCTTAAACGGTTTTATTTACCTTCCGCTGATTTAATTTTGTTTAGATAATTTTTTTACTAATTGAAATTTTACCAATTTTCCTTTGACAGATTTATAGGTACCAATGAAAAGGCTTTACAAGCAGAACACAGTGCATGGCATATCATAAACTTTGTTCGGTCTATACATATAATGAAACTGAATGAATGTTGACTGGAACCTAAGACCTGCTGAATTATTTGTTAGCGCTTAATACATTATCTTCATCGAAATAAAACTAATTTAAACTGATTTTATCGCGGTTATTTATTAATTTTGATCCCGTCATGTCGAAAGCTTTTCAGCATTCGAACTCACGGTGTTTCGAAAAGGCTTTCGGGAATATTATTAAATAACCGCGATAAAATCCGTTTAAATTAGTTTTATTAAGATGAGTAGTATTCGCGTAAACATAAGAAATCATTACATTATCTACATTTTATTTTTTACTTATTTTATTTTTAGGGAAACTTGATGCTAAATTTTAGGTCAATAGAGGAAAATTTATTTACAACGATGCAAACTTTGCCAGCTCCATTTACCCCCTTAGGTTAGTGACGATGTGGTTCAAGACGGACATAAATGTAATGTCAACGTAAATCTACTGGTGAGACTGGCTCTCAAGTGCAACTGCCGGAACACGTCTATAGGTATATGGCGACAGCTTTTTAACTTGAGGGTGGTAGCTAGCCAGGTGGGCTAAAAGCCCACTTAGAAAAAGCCCTATCACCATGCCAATTAATTTATATCATACCATGTATAATATTAATGAAAAAAAAAAACAGAGTTATGTAAAAAATTGTACCATAAATTTATCAAACAAAGATTCTGTATGATCAGGTTTTATATTGAAAATTCAAAGAAATTTTAAACCCATATCGTTTAATACAAAATTGGCTATATTTATATCTATTCTCATAATCATTCATGCGTTATTTATCACAAAATATGCTGACTATAAATTATCCCAGACAGGTTATAAATTTTATTTCTACCTAGCGGTAAGTGAACTGTCGACCTCGGTGGTCTTGACTTTAACCGCTAAATCGCATGGCGTAATCCCCTGAAAGTTTAATTCGCAAATATCGTGTTAGCATATTATTACTGATAGTTATTTGAACATGGATTTGTAGACTTAGGCCGCGGTATTTGCATACTGGGATGACAGCGTTGGCTTTAGACAATAACGTCTTTCGGCGCACTTTATTGTTATAGACGGTAAAGTGTTTGCGAGAAAGCGTGGATAAGTTATTTTGTCTAGTTTCATATGATCATAGTTCTACTGTTTTGGATTCTTAATTATCGATTTTCATACAATCTTGAAAATTTAAAATTATGAGGAGTGAAATTAAAACAAGCGTAATGTTACTCTGCACATCGTATCTTGTGCATCTTTTACTTTTAAATCTTGTTTCAAAGACAATCGGACTTGGTAAAGTAAACTGCAGTTGTAAATCGAAGTTGACTTTTTTTTGTCGTAAACGGCATAGTGCCTGTCCTGTAGCTGATGGTGAAAACTGTATGATCCAAAAACAATGAAGACCATGGACAGCAAAAGCAATTAGTAAACAATCACAGGTCACCTACAAGTCACTTACTTGTCTTCAAGTACTGATTCGGAAATTCAACAAACAATGAGAAACTAATTATGACGGTTTTATCATCAAACCACACTGTTTTTATTCATATGAAGATTAGAGTAGGCACTATCTGGATACTAAAAGATATCAATTGGAGCATCAACCGGCCTCAGATATTGCGTACTAGCTTTTTACTGCGGCTTCGCTTGTGTTAATATTGTTTCGTCAAAAAAAGCGGATGTCGCAATAAAAAGTTTCATACAAATTTTATGCCTATATTTACTCCACTTCCAATAAGTATTTAGCGAAAAAATGTAGCCTAACATCGTCTCCAAGTTGCCATCTATGTCTGTAAAAAACATTCATTATAATCGATTCAGCGGTTTAGGCTTGAGAGTAACAAACAAACAAACGCACTTTCGTATGTATAATATTAACAACGATAATTAAATTACCGGTGTCCTAATATGTAACATTTATTAAAACACGGTAACTGTAAAAATTGAATACCACAGTCATATTTAGTGGATGTTAGTTAAAATCAATTACAAAATGCCACCTCGACATACAATAAAGCGAGCTAATAAAAACGCTAAAATAATAAAAATAAATGTATTTTATATCTTCGGAATATAATAAGCTTGAGTAAATACTTGTGTACCGACTAAGTAAATTTTACGAGCGTCTGCGATAGAAATCAGTAGGCTTTGTTAGGCAGCCGCGTGAATCATTACAGGATTACTAGAACTTTCTATAACAAATAATGACATGTATACTTGAAAATAGGTATCGTCGTATATTTGTACTTAAAGAATAATTAATTACATTCTATTATATGTTAACAACATGATAAATTATTCATAGTTTATAATTTGTTTCCTGTATGTCTACCATTATCATATAGCGATGACAGCTCAGCTGGTACCGCGTATAGGCGCCGCGTCCAATGAAAATTAGTTCAGATCCCTGTTAGGCGGTTGAACTTTCGGTGAAGGGAACCATCGTGGTGAAATCATAGCATGGTGTTAGGGCTTTTTCTAATGCCGGCTTGGATAACTACCAGCCTCTTATTAAAAATCTGTCGACAAATACCTGAAGGTGTGTTCCGACAGTTACACTTGAAAGCCAGCCCCTCCATTAGGCTTAGTATGCCTAACATATTGGACAACATCGTCATTTAAGATTAGATGAGGTGTGTCCATAACGCTAAAACCTATAAAGTATACAAAAAATAGGGTGTTATGGGTTTCAACCTTCCTCATTTTCCTCTTATTTCACACGACATGTTTTTTTTTTTACTCCATTCTACTCTATCAGCTGTCAACTCAGTATTCACACTTTTCATAAGTGTCTAACCATATATATACCATTCCTTACACAAACCATCCATATCTCTTTCGATCTTCCTTTTCTCCTATTTCAATAGGACTATATTGAATAGATAAGGCAGAAAAATTGAGAATAGATAAAAGCGATTTTATTTTAAGCATATAAATCTGTCCAAAGTTTTATATAAGTATAGGTAAACTGTATAGGTAGGCAATTTTACAAATGCCACATGTGACGAATAAACGTTTTACAAGCATATGTAGTTACTAAACATTACCTGTATTACATAATATCATATAAACAAAATATAAAGTAGGGTTTCGTCCTATTTAGTTGCAATAGTATAAGTATGCCAATATCTTGCGATAGTTCAAGATACATACAGTACTTTAATAATACTTATGTATGGTGATATACTTATTAAACCTACCCAGAGTGTTACCGTTGGAATTACAAATCATAGACTGAATCATTATTTATAATTCATAACTTAACTTTATCACGCAAAATTAAAACAATATTACCAAACGTGATAATCAAATAACGTGAGTTTTTGACAGATTAAGATCGCGTTAAAAACTCATGCTAAAAGGTATATAATAAATATTATTGCTTCTAACGTAGAATAACTTAAAAAAACTTAGAACAGACAACGACCATACAATAAATAGTATAGTAGTAGACAGTTTTTATTACTTTAGCGTTATGACCACAAACTAACCAGATGTTAAGTGACGATGTGGCGCAAGATGGTGGACTCGCTAACCCTAGGAGGGAGGCTGGCTCTCAAGAGTAACTGCCAAAACGCACCTATAAGTATTTGGCGGCAGATTTTCAATTTGAGGAGGTAGCAAGCCAGATGGGGATTATAAAAAAACCCAACCAACATGCAACAGCCCCGGCTCATTGCAGAGCTCGAACTCACGTCCATTGACGCGGGATTCGTTCACACTACCAACTGAGTTATCATCGCTTGCAGTTTAATACAGTAAAACTACAACATATAAAATATCTGCGAAGATTAATTAAGCATTAATACTGCACCAATCTCTCGACCTATTTTAGTTTTAAAAAGGTGCCCTCAATTTACGCCATTTCTACCTAAGTTGAAAGGACTTTTGTATAGTCGATATAAATTCTTAAGACAAACGTGTTGTACTGGTGTAAATATTTGATGCCCTAAGCCTAATTTACATATAACGCGTTGTGTTGTTAAGAGGCCTTTTGCGGATGACTTCGGCCCCTTCACGCATTAATAGGTAATGCCCGGCTTGGGTCCTTATTAAAGTGCGAGAAGGAACTATAAATTCTGTGTCCTAGGAAGAAAGGAACTATAAATTGGATTCTGATATCGGTACGTTACTATTTCTAACCGTATTAATTATGTTTCTACCAGAGAACATTGTGGATGATTACGGATATTGATAATTATGCGTTTTTTTTATTATAGCACAGGAAAGTGATCATCGAGAGATCCTTAATAGATTGGTAATGATAACAGGGGGTATTATTTTTCTGTAGGCTTGTAAAATTTGTTAGCTACAATCTGATTTATACATTTATAAATGTAACTCCGCTACTAGTTCAACTGTTAATATCTTTCCTATATTTCCTTTTTTATCTTTCATAATCCCGTGTTCTGTTTCAAAAAATATCAATATCTATTGTTATAACTTGTTTGACATTAATTTCTCGTTATATTAAAAATATCATACCATTTATGAAGCACTCAATTCGATTACAATTTTTTTTTTATGAAGTTAGTCTTTTGTTCTGTTATTGAAAAGAGACGAAGCCTAGGCATCGTTCGTCGACAAATTTAGTATTCAAATTTTATCCCTTTTATATTTCAATTTTAAATGAGTTCGACCACAAACAAACCCCCGAAAACTCCGAACTCAATATAATCAAGCCGACGGTATACAGTTAATGAGGGGTAGTATTATCAGTACATAATATAAGCGTAACAACAGTCTGTCATGTGTGGCGGGTTAGTGGCAACTTTAAACAACAATTATTGCTTTACCATAGCAAGTATTATTGTTTCAACAATCCACCGAGCCAGAACTTCGTGACGCAGACGACGCGAAGTAGGCGGATCAAGACTACGATTGTAAAACTTTTTAAAGGGCGTTAAATTTTAAGTTATTTCTTGCCTTATACCAAAACCTGCAAAGGAATTGAAATGTCTCTTGTTTCACTTGAGCTAACAGATAGCGGTTTTGATTCCCTAACATGGCTTACATGTTAAACATAGTTTTCTGTTGCGTGTTTAGGTATAAAAATTTATATCCAGTTTCTCTAACTATCAAATATTATAATACTCATTTAAATTATGTATTACTTTCGTAACCCCGATTCTAGAAAAACATTTTCAGTTAGTAATTGTGGCAGTGGTTAATTTTCGTTACTAGAATTAATAAAACAATAATACATAGTTTAGTGGTAGCGTGTTCGAGTAACACGTCGTTCGACGTCGATTTGAAGCCTGCAATGAACCTTAATATTGTATTTAGAAAAACGTAATGAAACCATAGAAAGATGGTAGAACATTTTTAATGCCCGTCTAACTTGATACAACTGTGAAGAATAACAGAAAGAATTAAAGTAGTACATTTTTTTTAAATATATAAAAAAACGCTTAAGAATACATGTACCAGTTGATTGTGCTTTTAAATTAATATTGAATGACGATAAAAAATATCAACATAATTTCGTTCGACGTGAATATTTAAAGCGTCCATTTCGTTAAATGAACGTTAATGATTTATAGTCTGCATTAATTAAAATATGTTCCGGGTCTGATTAAATTGATAATGTGATGGGGTCACTGCACAATAGAGTTGCCTATAATCAATTATTAAATTTCACCTGAATAAGAGGTTTATAAATCTATACGTAATAAATTATTATCATTCAAGCTATTTCGGTTATCAATTGTACCTCAGACAACCCATTTGAATTTGAAAATATCATTGTTGTATTAAGGATTGCTATTTAATTTTTTGTTATTATTAAAAATAGTGCACATATTTAAGGACATAAACGACATCAATTCAAGTTTATTTTAATTAATTTGGTCTACAGCCCTGATGGGCGCATCTGGGGTGCAAATGTGATATTCTTTTGTAACGAGCTATATTTTACCTCAATGTTTTAAAACTCGAGAATTTTAACTTAAAATATAACTTTCTTTTTAAGCAAACAGATATAAGTGTAGATATAATGAAAACGTTTGTCTTATAATACTAATCTATTATTATTTTCATCAACAAATTTATCTTCAAAGCTGGACTAAAATAAATTAGGTACAAGTTTATTAACGTAGCGATAATTCGGTACACAAAACAAAATTAGATGAGTCAGCCGATTGAGAAACACTGGCCGATGCTAAATGTGTACTTAGGTGATTTATTACGCCAAAGGAAGTAGCAGGAATTAGACACAATTGCGTGTAAGATTAATGACTTACCGAGGAGGATACAACAAATTTTATGCCATGGATCTGCGCTGTAGGTACTTTAGGTCAACAGATTATAATGGATCTACGTTTAAACGCGTCGGGATTACTGCTGATGCGTTTCAGCTCATTGCCCATTGATAATGAAGAGGAATAAAGCGCATAGACTTTATTGAAGTGAATTTCTTATAGGAGAGCTTTGAAATACTGATCCGCAACTTTTTGTGTGACGCCTGTTCGGGTAAAGTTGGCTCGAGCCGACTAAGGGGGATGTAGTGATGTACTTATATATGTGTTGATAGCTTAGTTGGTAGTGTGTACGGACGCCGCGTCAAGGGTCGTGGGTTCGAATCTATGTACAATGGACTTGAGCTTTCGGTGAAGGAAAACATAGTGATGAAACCATAGTATAGTGGTAGGACTTTTTGTAATGCCCGCCTGGCTAGCTACAATCCGCAAGTTGAAAACCTGCCGCCAAATACCTATAGGTGTTTTCCGGCAGATGCACTTGAGAGTCAGTCCCTCAGGCTTAGTGTGCCCACCACCTTGGGCCACATCGTCATTTAACATAAGCTGAGATTATGGCCATAACGTAAACTAAATAAAAGTAAACTAAATAAAAATACATAACTCTTTTACATATGTAATCCATTTTTCTCAGAGACAGTTTTAATAATTTAGGTAAAAATTTATTTTTAGACAATATTCTGTTTTCCAAGTTTAGGTCGAAAAGTATTTTTTGTTTCGGCAAATTGATGCAAAACTGTTAGATATATCAGAAATTAAGCATGTATCGCAAAACTATATTGCATTTAATTTGTTTAAAATGGGAATTCAATTTAAATTGAACTTTATCATCAGACGTTTTTTTTTTTATTAAAAAACTAATATTTTGTTAAAATGTGTAATAGTAGTAATATAAAGTAGCTTTATATGTAACACTGACTTGTGTTTTCCCCCAACCGCCCGTGATCATAAAATTTGATTTTAATGGGAGTCGGCGTAATAAAAACATAAGCCATGACAAATTTCATGTGCATAAGTCTAGTAGTTTTGCGATATCATGATGTTCCCAGGTGCTATTGGTTTCTATAAATGTCATAATAATCCTTACTAATATTATAATGCGAAAGTGATTGTGTTTGTTCGTTACGTTTTCACGCCTAAACCAGTGAATCGATTATAATTAATTTAGGTATAGAAATAAATGGAAACCTGGAGAAGGCGAATGGCTACTTTTTCTCTTGAATAAACAGAACCAGAAATAAGACAAGCGTAACTATAAAATTAGAATAATTCCTTTTCATTTACAAATTGTGGATACTTCTTTATCCTTAGAGTCATTTACAATTAAAATTGTCTTGGAAATTTACGAATTTATCCTTCCCCTTCCACTCAAATTTATCCATATTAAAACAATATTGATTTTATGAAACGCCTGAAATAGGATCTTACATCAATCAATAATACTTAGTATTAAGATAACTCCAAATTTTCTGTTGTAGCTTTTTGATTGTATTAGTTATAGAACTTTGTTTCCGCTTTTCCTTTAGCTTTGAAGATATGATGATGAGTGGTTGGAAATTACCTATATATATAATTAGACAGAGATAAAAATCTTATATCTTTCTCGTTCTGTAATAAACTCTATGTTATTATAATAAAGATGATATTTGAAGAAATTCAATGGCGTATTATAAAGCCCGTTAGTAGAATACACTGCAAAGAAAATTCTTAATTACACACTAAATATTGGGTGGAAAGATAAAACTTAATGGCTTGGTATAGTAATTAATTTTAGGTAAAGTGCTATACACCGAGTACTGGGATGTAAATATGAATTAATATTTTAAGGTTCGCTCGTACTTTAAATGTAAAGGCTTATTAGTGGCACAGAGTGGCATAAAATAGGTGATGGCTACAGAATGTTTTTAGGCTAGCAGGCCAGTGCGAATAATTAGCACATTATCCCTATGAAACACCTAATATCTTTGTTATTTAATAAAATACTAGCTATGCCTACGACTTCGTTCGTACTCCTTAAGAATAGCGAGTTGAAACAAACAAACAAAATTTTACGCTTTGTAATATTAATTTAGATGCAAATCTAGCTGATACTCTTGAATCCGTTCGCGTTTGACGTCTGGACAACGCGTGATCGTAAAATTTGTTCCTCTTGGGCATATACTTTGTAAAAGGATTATGAATATCAAAATTCAAGTTAATAGGTAAGGTATTTATAAGATTATACATGTATATAAAAAACCAAGCGCGCTTAAATATTAGCGCACATCAGCGAAAATGAATAAAAGATATTTGCAAAATCTCAGGTTCTTACGTCAATAAATTTGCACTGGTAAATAGTAAAAATAACAAATTTGCTAATGTTTTTCTATAGCCCTTTTTATATCTAAATACTACAATGACATGGAATCTGTCTTTCCAAAAATATTAACAAATAAATATTCAAAAGAGCTTTAACACAAAGAGGTTTTAACAAAATTCTTCATACGAAAACACAAACTTTTCACCATATTTGTCAATAGTGCTACATTAATAGAGATATGATTTTACCAGGATTACACTTTTGAGTGCTAATATATACATGTGTATAGACAGTTGAACAACAGAATATTGTTGAGGACTGTCGTTACAAAGTTTTATGACAGCATAAAACAGATTTGTTTTATATATTCAGTAACTGCTTCTTGCTACTTCCTTTATGTGAAGCGCTTGTCATGCTCCACTGGGATTAATTATCGTATTTGGATGAATTATTACGTTATCTTATAGTTTCTTCTATTCTAATTGCCCATGATAATTAGGTACGACTGAATCAGAAATACAATTAGCTGTACTACTAACCAGCCGGTGAATACTTTGTTTTCATGTGTACCTAACATATACCTAGATAGATATTTATAATTAGACAGAGCAGGGTTTTATTTCACGTCCCCGGCAACAGCCCAAGTCGAGGTTCGGCCACTTCATGGCTCCCTTGCGCTTGTTGCTTCCCGTGCTGAGTGTCTTTCGTACTCACCCTTAAAGCACAATAAAGTTGTGAAAGCCGTTAAGGCTAACAACATATGCTAAATCGAAAAAACAAAAATTGTTGCTATGGGATAACGATAGACTACATATTGCTCCATAATATTACTTATCACCGCGTCAAATAACTTCGAAACCTATCCAATAACTCTTAATTGACGCGCGTGCAAGAAGTGCAAGAAGCAGCCAGACAAAATACTAAAATATGCCTCTATAGGTTTTCTATTAAGGCCACAATCTCACCGAATATTACGATGTGGACTGGTTCTCAGTGCAACTGCCGGAACACACTTATAGATAATTGGGTGCAGATTTTCAACTTGTGGGTAATAACTAGCCGAGACTAGAAGCAGTGAAAACGCTGTCTCTGTTGTCTCGCAATACAGAAGTTTGAAATGTTCCGTGGTGAGTTTTAGTGTGTAATGTTGTGAGATTAGTACTCGATGAGCCACCATATCCCGCTTGCCTTGGCCTGAGCCTGGGTAATGTTCTTGTGCGTTGCGATGAGGAAATCTGTAAGGAATAGGATGTCAAATACCCAGTTTAACCAAATGTAGTGGTAAGTATCCAGGCTAGCATTACCATATAATCATACCATATAAGTCAGTTACCATTCCTCTATATCAACAACACGGTAAAAACCAATTATAACTTACAAAAAAAAAATAGTTTATGTTATAATTTTATTCTATGTATATATAGGAATTTATTTCTTTTGTTATCGTTTAGTGTGTAGTGTGAACTTACAAAGTACAGATCAAATGTAATCCTCTATATATAGTACAATGAAATCAAAATTGTAAAACTCTCAGACCGTGTCAGAAAAACGACTCCATCAATCTCACACAGCGAGTTTGTGTTAAAAAGTTAAACGAAAGTAGACTAGCTACGTCCGTCGCATGCTGCAGTAACTTTAGGCTAAAATAATCATAGTCTATTTACAAATGAAGAAGCGATGACGCGACAAATCGTGTCAGAAATGGCGAAATAAGCTTTTCTCGTTTATAAAGAAAGCTTGCGAGCACCAAACCAAAGAGTGGAAAAAGGACATAGACATTTATTAATAGTGCGGGATCTTAGACTTTCAAACGAAATTGATATAAAATGATACCTAAATAACATTGTGATAATTTTTTTAAATGCCAGTCGTGGTGTACTTTGTTAGCGGTAAGGAAATCAAAAATATTTTATTTATATTTTTAGACAAAGGCTGTCTTCTTGTTTATTTTATTTTTATGCATCTAACTATGAAACTTCCAGATATTTTTTCTGTTCTGCCAAAAAATTGAATGTCGTTGACTTTCTTGAACTTGAATTGAGTTGTCTCTAATACTCATGTCCAGTCAAATGACACTCGACGTGAACCAACGCGAGTCAGCGCTGACACGTAGGGTTTCGTGGTACTAATAAACAACAAGCCAGCTTTTCTCATCAGCTATCAACACCAATTGATGCAGCGCTCATTCGCTATCAGTACAAGTCCAAGTGGTCGGTTTCCCATTCTATAACAACTGTTTTATACGCCAGATAGTGATAATACCGCATACATTTTTAAAATTTGTAGCAAGTGAAATGCTTCACGAGTATTTTGAACAATGTTTATTTTAAAAATAGCGTTAGGAATGTTGTGATTGGACATGTCGATGATGATTCCAATAACACGGCAGTGGTTGCCTTTTGTGTTTGTTAAATATTCTTTAGTTCGTGTTTATTTTACAACTAACGTTTCCCGCGACTTCGTTTCCTTTGAACTAAAAATTATGCAAAAAAAAAAATGCCTTTTTTTGTGACTGTTAAAATACACCTTTTGCTCCTATTTGTGGTAGTGTGATCTTAAATAGCCTAAGGCCTTCTCAATGATTGCGCGATAAAATACATTTTTTTTAATCAGACTCTCTAAGATTTGCGCAAACTAACAAACTTTTTCGCTTTATAATTTTAATATTATTATTAGAAAAAACCCAATCATCATGATATCGTTTCATCGTGATGTTTTCCTTCACAGAAAGCTCAGGCTTATTGCAGGGATTCAATCTCACGTCCATTGACGCTATCACTGACACATCCCTGCTTCAACTATAATTTTAAATTTCAAGTCAGTATGTATTCTAGTTTCAAAATTACATGATGAATAAATAACAAAGTAGTATGTATGTGGCTTGTATACATAGATATGGATTACGTTGATAATTATTCAAGTCACGTGCCATATTGTGATATGGAATATCTTTTTTAAAGGAAAAGCTTTCTCCGTATAACATTTACCCATTAAAGGTTATTTGATAGCCTAATAGAGTTAGAAATTACGGATAAAGATATAAAAGCAGAGTACTGCGCCCGTGACACGAACCTAATACCCTTTATACGTCCGAATTACTTTTGTTACTTACGATCTTATGTATTGTTATATACACTTATAACCTCGGAACAACTTGGTAAGCCGTTGATAGCGTATGGTTTATCATCGATGGTGATATGCCTTCTTATTATTATCTTTCATTGGTATAACAAAGTGACGTTACAGTAGCTGATAGAAGTTTTTAGGAACACTCTCAATCTAAAACCTGAAGCTGAACTTGAAGTGATTATAGCTCAGTTGGTAGTATACGGATCCAGTGTTAATGAACGTGAGGTCATATTGTTCCAATGAGCCTGAGTTTCCGGTCAAGGATAACACCGTGATGAAACCATAGCATAGTAGCAGGCTTTTTGTAATACCTGCCTGGCTGGCTACCCCCCTTAAGTTGAAAATCTTACGACGAGTCCCGACAGTTGCACTTGAGAGACAGTCTTGGCACTAGGCTTACCATGTCGAAAATCTTGGACCACATTGTCAGTCAACATCAGGTAATATAGTGACCATAATATAAAAAAATTGGTACTTTCTGTCAGTGTTACAAGAAAAACGGGAACTAAATTGCTAGTGACGTATATCCAAGAATCTTCAAAGCTACATATTCGATCAATTTAAACTTTGGCTTAGATATTGCTATCACAATGCAATCGCTTACAAAGAACGAATTTTATGATGACATATATTTGACGGAAATAAATCGAATGACGTTGCAGGAACGGGCTAGTTTAAGTATATAACATATTCATCCTTCAAATACATTAATCATGGTATATTCAAAACGATCTCATTTATTAAATTAGAAATATACATTAAATACTCCTTTCACAAAGCCCACTCCCCACTAAGAACGAATTTTAGAAGGAAGAAGCTGATTGTAGGTAAAGGTTCTTAGTTATTTTATAATTAAGACCGAAATACTTGGGAGGAACATGGGAGGAACACGGCAATAAGAGGGTACTTGACTATTATTATTATATTAATTTGCCAGATCTCATGCTTAAGAAACGCTCAAGAGTTATATAGAAATAAATTATTTCCTAAGCTTTTATCTGTGTAAAAATATTTTTGCTATCATGAAAAAATTATGTGTACAATCAAACATATTTTTACTGTAATTTCCATCCCACCGTGAATACTTAAATTCGATATGTCATATTTTTAGGTCGACATACGATGTATCTGTCGTACTGTCTTTTGGCTACTGTATTCCTGAATCCTAGAGATCTTCATAGGTATCATGTAAAGATATTTTTTATCTTTATATGTTTAGCGTGATGGCCACAATATCATCTTATGTTAAGTAACGATATGGCCCAAGATAATGTACATGCTAAGCCTAGTACATGGACTGGCTATCAAGTGCAAATCTCAGAACATATCTATAGGTTTTTGGAGGTAAATATTCAACTTAATAATAGCTATCATTTCATCACAATGTTTTCCTTCACCCTAATTTATAGCTCACGCATTTCAAGAATTCGAACTTATGACGCGGCGTTCGTATACAGTACCGAGTCATTATCGCTTTAAACATATAAGTAGGCAGGAAAGATAACGACAAATACCGTAAATTTGTAAATCCCTGTTTACCATAAGTTTATCGCTTTTATTTTGTCCTATCATAATAAAAGGAAGCACAAAATAAAAACATAATCTCATTTGTTAATAATATTTAATCCCACTTTGATCTCTTAATACTAAAAACTATTGAAAATAACAACGCCATTGGACTACAGTGGGTATATAACAATTGTGATAGTAACAATTATATTAAACTTTCGATGTGTCTGCGAAGCCTTCGGGTGAAACTAAAAATTGAAAAATTTTACTCGTTTTTGTAACTTTTTTCAATACTGCTTTATATAGTCTATAGCCGTCTTCAAAAGTTCTATCAAATACAAGAAAAAATCTTGAAATTTGACTAATTATATACATATAACTTGTTAAATTATAACTAGTATACTTTCTAAAATTAGCGCACTGAAAGAAACACAAACTTTTCCGCTTTGTGATATTAATATAGGTAATAAACAATAGTTTCACAAAGATTAAAAATAGATCCTAAACAAGACAGAATTGAAGTCCACGAGAACAAGTCGCGATAACTAGAAGATTTTATTGTGATAACCTCAATTTTTCTATACTACATTTCAAAGGCAAGAAATGTCGATGGAATTAATGAATAAAAAAATGCCCTGTTCCTTAAAATAGTCCTCAGCGTATAAAGTAAATCTTCGAAATAAATTTGTACAGCTTCTAATTTCTTTCATATGAATTCCCGCTGATATGAATCGCAGATTATCCTTTTTTTAATCAAAAACCCTTACCGTAATGAGATTTATTAAAGAAAAAAGCGCTTAAGAAATCTTAATACTTATTCCGTTTCATCTCAGACCTGCTGACGGTTATTTTGTTTGTATTCTTGGTTTTGCATTGATTATAATTTATTATTTCAGTAGGCGGTCGAGTATTAAATACGAATGTTTCTGAATAGTCAAGCAAATACTGTATACGTTTCGTATTATTTGATATTGCTAGTGTGTCGTGGGTTGGCATGTTTCGAGCATAATTCGATGCGATACTTCAGGAAGCGGCCATTGCATAGAAATGGGACATTTGTAGACTAATATTATTATTATTTTTATATTATATCGAAGCAGTGGAATTAAAGCTTATTGATTGTATTGCTTTATTACTGGATCTGATTGTTTTGCCTGTCTCTTGAGTACAATCATTATAATAATGGTGAACAGATTTGGTTCTAAACCTAGTGAGGTTGTAAAGTGAAGAGATATAAAATGGTATGGATTGAAGCATCGATAACATATCAATTAGTATATTAAAAGTAAAATATTTATATCTACGCACATGTGACCCTTTTTTAATGTAGTTTAAATACACTAAGGTATATCCCTCCTGAGTTTGCAGGGTGAGCTACGGAAGAAGTATGCGTGACTAACCCAATTTGAACCAGCAAAACCAATTAACAATCTCTATGGTGACCCCAAATTTCCTCCTTACTGGCCAGAGACTAGAAACTGCTTTTCCATTGCTTTTTATCTCATTCCAGAACGTACAAGTGACCTACCGATCGAAAGACAATTGATTTGTATACAACGTAGAAATCACGACTCAACACGGTTTTGGTTTGACGATAGAATCAACTAAGTGTAACAAATCAAGCAATGAATTTATATTTAGCCGATGAAGTTACGAGCTAACATTTATCAAAATTATATTATAAGGACATTACAAGAATCAACGAAACTACCAGCTACTCTCTATTAAATCCGTCATAGTAAAATTGTTATTGGATATCTTAAGTCAATTACTTCGATTTTCATATTCAGTAAATAGTTTCAGCTATTAACGCAATAATGGTACAGTGGTAGCATCTAGAATGCCTTGGTTACGGACGTGAGTTGGAATCTCTGCAATTAACCTGAACTTTCGGTAAAAGAAAACATCGTGAAATAACATGAAACCATAGCATAATAGTAGGGTTTTTACCACGCTCTTCTTATTAACGTGGTATTTAAAATTCTTTTCTTTATGGCTTTACTCGTGTCAACGCGTGAATACATTACCCGGGCGAGTAGGGCGGGTGGTAAGACTCGTCGGGTGATAATCACCTGACACTACCCACTAAAACGTACCACGGTGACACTTCAAACTCCTGTGTTGCCAGAGACCAAGGATAACTTCCGCAATTCTTCTAAAGGCTAGCTACTATCCTCAAGTACCTATAGGTGTGTTCCAAGATTCGCACTTAAGAGCCAGTCCCTCGACTAGGCTTAGCGTGTCAACCATCTTGTGCCACATGGTTATAAACATCAATTGAGATTTTGGGCATAACGCTACACCTCTAAAGCATAAAAAAATCAGGCTATACCTTATCATTATGCTGTGCAAATATACGAAAAATGGATAATAGTCCATTAATGTACATATATTTATTAAAATTTTAATTTGATCAAAATTTATATTATTTATGTACATATACATATTAGTATTTATTATACAGGTACCCGTGGACATAAATAATTTTAAGGTAAATTTCAGTAGTAGAAGTTTGATGGGAGAAAATTATGTGTCCAGGTTTTAAAGCAACGTTCTATGAAAAGTTGCGGAAAAAACTAAATCAATAATCAAGAATGTAACAATTGAAACCGACTTCATATAGATCAATTAGCTCGTAAAAAAAATCAGTATAGGTATCGTGTTAAGTGAGAATGTAGCCGATGCTTATGTAACATGCTAAGTTAAAATGTTAGTTCTTAAGAGCGGGTGTCTGGTGTTAATGACAATTTTGAACTTACGTAGTAAGTATTACAAAATTGCCTAGTTCTATTATTCTCAATGTTCTCAAAAAAAAAAAACGTCCTGAAATATCAAGCTCACAGGATTTCAACTTTCCTCCTAGTACTAACGAAAGTTTTAATTGTATTAAAGTAAACTTCCCTCATATATAGAGTTCAAAACGAATAAAGTTTTTTTTTTGCTATACTTTGTTTACTTTTGATCATTACTACAGACATCCTCATATTCATTACTTTGTACTCATAAATGTTCTATGTTATATAGAATAAAAATTATATCTATTACATAATGGTGCATTTATTAGACTATATATTCAATATAATACAACTCACCACGAAATCAATTTAAAGAACGGTCCATCAACAAAACTACCACAAACAAATTAATTCAGAAAACCCAAGAGTTTATATTTCAAATTCCGTAAAACCGCTTCAGACGGAGCAACTTCGAATGCGGCCACCGGGAATCGCGTGTCGACTTCACAAAGGATCGGCACCGACTAAATTCAACCAGCTCTGGAAAATTATTTGTTCTACTACGTGCCCTGTATGCGCGGACTAGGAGTGATTAAAACCCATTTTTGATTTACATCGCCGCTTTATTTCACACTTTTCGTTACACGTCAGCTAGATTATCATCGATGAAGGCCGTTCTAAATATTCCCTTCGAATGTTTTAGCTGAAAAGATATTATTTTTCGCTTTGTTATCACGAATTTCGTGTAAAAGAGTTTATGCTTTCTTTGACAGCGACCGTTTGAAATATTGCTTCGCTGGATTTTAGTCAGTATGTTGAAAAATGTTACGTATGGGCAGATATTAAAATGGATGAAGTACAAAGAACAAGTCATATGTCAAGTTATTAGAGCAGATAAGTTATAATATCGAAAATAAGGCAATATTTCGTTTATAGCTACTTTCATTATTTTGGGATTTGCTGAGACTGACGTTCTTAACCGTCAAATAAAGACCTAAACTAATTGTGATTGAAAATATTTGTTCTCTAGTATTGCAAACATTTTATTACATCTATCGATAACAGTTAGGGGTGACTTAAATCAGTTTATTTCGCATCTAACTAATGAGACTATATGTATCTATACGTGTGTAACGAAAAAACAGGTCCTCTGATGTTCAGTCACGTGAAAAGTACTAAACTTCTTGGGACTGGAATATGACTATTCGAAGTTATGATGGCTCAGTTGGTAGTGTGTATGCACGTTGCGACAATGGACGTGAGCTCCAATCCCTGTAATGAGTCGGAGTGCACGCTAGAGGAAAATATTGTGATGAAACCATATCATGGTGATGGGATTTTTTTAATACTTACCTAGTTAGCTATCACGCTCAAATTGAAAATTTGATACCATATACCAATAGTGTGTAACTACTATAGCCTATGAACGCTTGTAATACCAGAGGTATATTTAGTGCATTTGAAGTGCTGAAACAATGAAGACTTATTGGTAACGTGTACGGACATCGCGTCGACGGATATAAGTTCGAATTCCTACAATGAGTTACAGTTTTCGGTGAAGAAAAATATCATGATAGAACCATTATTATGATGGTAGAGTTTTACCTAACACAACCTGCTTAGTTATCACACGCAAGTCCTAGAATATTGATAGGGATTTTCCTTTTTTGGCATCTGGCTATAGATAATTAGTGCTACCTTCGCAAATACAGACCGGGTTACAAGTATGTTATAAATTCACCGTCTATTAAGAACAAACAATCGCCCTCTTCTATTATAATTTTCCATTTTAGTTACTGTTAAGTATTCTGTCATTAACACAACCCGATCGATATCGTTAACACATCTTCGTGATCATAAAATATTAACAGACACTTAGCCTCTGTGGTTCATAAACCACGGCTGTTATCGAACTCGGTAATAATACCTAACACTATCAGAAACGTAAGGGTTCCTCCTGGTTAGACGATAATAATATAAATTTTTGTAATAAATAAACTTCGTGAAGGATTTTTCTTGCAACTTTCTCTAACGGATAGCAGACAATATCAATATTATTATTATAAAGAGGAAAAGTTTGTTTGTTTGTACTCGCTAATCTAGTAATTACCAGTCAGATTTCAAAATGTCTGTATTTGATGGAGCTATGATCGAGAAAGGCTTTAGGCTATTTAACATCACGCTACCATCAATAGGAGCAAAACTGTATTGAAAATGGTTACCAAACCCGACAAAAATTATTAAATAATTTTTAATATCACGCGAATGAAGTTGCGGGCACAATTAGTTAATATTATAGGGCAGACAATTTGTGTGTTTGTTTGAACGCGTTAATTTAGGGAACGACCAGCCGGAATTTAAAAATTATTTTTGTATTTGATACAGTAATCATCAAGAAAGCTTTAAGGATGTTTAAATATCAATAGAACCAAAGCTGTATAAAAGTTAAATTTTCTTTATAAGGCTTAGTTGCATGCGAATGAAGTCGCAGGCACAATTAGTTAAGCTTAAAAATATAAGCTTTAATTGAATTTCGATACGCATATTTATTAAATCATAGTTTGTCATCATCGTAGTCATCACCTAGAACACTGTTTGGTGTACCATTTTTCAATCCTATATATACGTGGCGCTATGATATGACGACATTTCAAGCAACATCTGGTAATGTAATAAATGCGTAACTTCGATTAAAAAATGTTGGTGATTAACTTAGTATAAACATAATTAAACCGTTGGCCTCATTTGGATTTCAACATCAACGTATTTAAAGGGAGAATTAAAACTCTCCCCCTAATGTAAATAACGCCGGATTCAGTCGGAAAAAAATGTGCTTCCTTATACGCCGGGTAGGTAATTACTTTAATTATTTCAATTATCTAAATCTAATTTATTAGTCTTATATATAAAATCAATTAGAATAATATTGTCATGTTTGAGCAACGGTTTATTCGTGTGATACCAAGTTGCTTCGTTTATGTGATACAAGTTTTTGAACTATCCCTCGACGTTCTAAGCACAACATTGTTAATGATTAAGGATTTTTTTGAAACTGTAGAATGAAAAGTTATTTCTCGCACTAATTTTATATTATAAACATTTTAAACTTTTTTATAGTGCATAAGTTTAGCCTTATGACCATAATTTTATCTGATCTTAAGTGATGATACGGCCCAAGTTGGTAGACATACTAGCCGTAGTATATTTATTTATAGTCGGTAATTAAGTCGGTATTTGGCGTCAGATTTTCAATTTGAGGGTGGGGGAGGCCAGCATTAGAAAAAGCTCTACCACCATGCTATGGTTTCCTCACGATGTTTTCCTTCACTGAAAGCTCAAGCTCATTGTCGGCGAAGTCCGTACATACTATCACTGAGCTATCATCTCTTTGAATTATAGAGATAAGGCACAGAGCCTGGAAGTAATGCGAACTGGTTTCCGATCTCTTGAAAAAAAGGTAAGGATACTCTCAGGGTTTAGGGAATATTAGTTCTCACCAGTCGTTTCTCACATATACTTTACGTAGGTTGTCCAAGCAAACAGTACAGGAAACCCCTAAAATGAATTTCGGCTACCCTACAGAATAGGCACAGAGATAAAAAAACTTTATGTTTCTAAATAGCAAAAATGCCTTTTGCTATAAAATGTAACCGATCGTAAAATTGATAAATAAGCATTGAGGCGTCAATTTGTTATCACTTTATTAGCTTTTCCAACATGTTCGATCGCATTCGTATAGTTTTTCTCAATCTAATATTTCCGGATGATGAATGAGTACCATATGCTTGCATTTGTACTCCTTACCAAGTGCCAAATTTCATAAGGGGTGCTGCTGTACTTAAAGCGTAAGAGTAACAAACAAACACAACTTACATTCGTACTTACAATATTGGCGAGAATTCATTAGCGTGGGCAATGCATACCATCAACAAAGCGAAAGACACAATAAAAAGTTTCATGCAAAGTATATCCCTCGTTTACCACATTTACAATAAGTTTTTCGCGAGAAAACGTAACCTCGTCGCATCTATCTCTATAGGTACCAAAATTCATCATAATCGATTCATTAGTTTAGGTGTGAAAGTGTAACAAACAAACAAACTCTCTTTCGCAATTTGTATTATTACTTCGGATAGTCTATATATTCTATCAAATTTTTTATATGTTTCAAAGAAGGTCAATATTTTTTACAGTTCCACGCCTTTATCATTGTGTGTATGGTAATCATTCCTCAGTAACAGTAACACCTCGCAAACTCTCATCGTGATAGCCTAATATTCTATTTTAAGTATTACAAAAAGTGAAATATACAACCCTCAAGTTAATTTTCAGCGCGTTGCAACGGCGAACCGGTGCTCGTTTAACTTTAACGCTTGCTTTGTAATATAAAAAAAAAACAAAGGAAAATTTTCACCTTACTGAAAATATATCAAGCACTCGGGAAATGCCTTACGTGCATTAAATTCTACTTGAAATTCGCTTAATTCAAAAATAGTTTAATTTGCAAAAGGAAGTAACATTTCGTCTAGTTTTAGTTTTTTAGTATTATTGATGTGAAATATTAATTGGCACGAGTTGGCAGTAAAATCATTCTGCTTGCAGTGACTGCAAATCGCTCATGCCATCACACTCCTCAACTCCCTTTTGACTCGACACCTTTTTACACCATACATTCTTTACTGCGTTTTATTAATTATACATTCTAATATTAAATGTTTCACATCTCCCAGGTGTCCCGTTACGGCCACCTTTTTTAAATATATAAATCAGTATAGCAAAAAGTTACAAATCAATCTAATTGTATTTCAACACTATTACAATAACCAAACATGCATAGCCTTTTTCTCTACTCTTCTATTTCTTCAAAACGTGTGGCGTCGTCTCGCTCTGTAATCGTTAGAGTTACTTTGTACAATCTACAATTATTAAAATATTTCTGATGTTAAGCTGTTTTCTTACTAATTTTTTTCTTTTATATTGCCGTGATAAGATTATTATCGATTATTCATAAGTGTAAGCCGGCCAAGAGTAAAAGAGCCCACAGAGAAATGAAAAACCGTATATTTGTTACAGTAAGGTAGGTAATTGAAAACACAATCTGTTGCTTACTTCATAACATTGAGGAATACATAAGTTTATATGTGAAACGAAAATATTGTTTCAATTTTTAAATATATACTACGCATACGGAGTAGGTGAGATTTAGCTTAGTTATAATGAAAAAGAATTGCTGAATCCTCAAGTTTCAGTATAACATGTGTTACAAATGAGCTTTCTGTGAAGGGAAACATCCTGATGAATTCATAGCATGACCTTTGTTGAAAATAAATAATATAAATATAAACTAAAAAAACATTTTTAACGTTCATACTGCAATATTAAATGCATAAAATAGTCTGTAGTCAAACAGATACGCAAAATAGAGACTGTCACCAAAGAATTTTAAATTCTTTGCTATTTAGTAACATAATTAGTAATTGTCGAATTTCTGCAATACGGGCGGATGTTGGAAATTCAACCTTTTTGTATTAGTATATTCTAGTGATTTATTCTTTTTATTTTAATATTCGAATTATTTTTCTATGTAAATTCTATTGTGAGTCTTCATAAGATATAAGACATACAACAGAATATCTCATTATTCCTATTTTCTCCCAAAAAATACTAGTCAACACCCAGTCTGAGCTATCCGTAACATTTTTATATAGTAAATAATAAATAGTCCTTTTAAAGCGATCTCAGATCAGTGGAAGCGTGTCTATACATTGCTTTTCTCGTGGTTGCTGGAGTTTACTTCTTACGAATCGATTTTTCATATCGAAATTTATGAGTAGTGAGATTAATACAAGCGTAAACTCAAAAGCGTTACGTTTTTCTTTGTAACTTACCTTACTCAACTTTCACTTTGACAATCATGAAGTTGTCCGTCCAATGCCAATCGTACTTAAGGAGTAAACTTCAGGCGTGCGCCACCATCGGAAAGGGGCCTCTTAGACCTTCATCCGTATCACAAGCCTCGGGAACTTCTCTAAATCGATTATGATGAATTTTGATATAGAAATAGATGGCAACTTGGAAACGTTGATAAACTACTTGTTGTTGCTAAAAATTTATTGAAAGTGGGGTAAAGACAGGGATAAATTTTGTATGAAAATTTTTACTGCGTCATTAGAATTGTTTGACAAAATCAATTTTAACGCGTGCGAAGACGCAGATAAAAGCTAGTTAGCAATAAAGTAATCTTGCTCTAAAATATTCCGGGAGGTAGTCACGGCTAACAACGATACATGCATTACCACGGAGCGGAAAGGTTTTAAAAACGTGCATAAAATTTGAAATATATTTTCTACTGTTATTTACACTATCCCTTTTTCAGTTAAAACGCTCGGTTGGTGTGCAGGGGTAGTAAACATTTTATTGGGGTGTCTCTTCCATTTTTAAACGTGTAATAAATTCAGCGTTTTAAAAGTTTTGAAATATGAGAACAACGAAAACTTAGGTTTGTTTGTTATTTTAAAACAAATACCCATTTTTTTTTATTTCTATCATTATAGCTTTATGGTATTATTTTCTTTACGTGGATGTTAGGAAATTGAGATTAGAGTAGAAGAATTGCGAAAGATGTTCCTGGTCTCTGGCAACACGGGAGTTTGAAGTGTCGCCGTAGTGCGGTTTAGTGGGTAGTGTTGGGTGATTAGTATCCGATGAGTCGCCACATGCCCCTCACGTCTTTGACATGGACCCTGGTAATGCGATTGCGCGTTGCGATGAGGAAGTCCATAAATACTGGGATTTCTAACACCACTTTAATAGAAAAAGGAAATTAAGATTTTTTATTGAATATTACGGTCAGTTGATCATAAGTGATCACCGCCGCCTATGGACACCCACAACACTAGAAACATCGCTTGCTACCGGGAGAGCCCTACATACTTCTCTTAGTCCCCCGATACGATTCGTTATAAGGATAAGTAAATGAATTCCCACATGTTAAAAAAAAATTGCCGAAAGATTTTATTTTGCGTTATGAATTATTAGTTGAAACAGATTTCGATACATTTTTTTTCTATTTGAATTATTCACAGACGGGTATAAAGGATAAAGGCCTATTTCGCGTTCTATTTCAAATAAACGTAAAAAAGAAAAGGACTGTAAAAACTGTTTCGTCAATTACAAAACCCGGTTCGTTTTAACATGAATATTAAAATCACGAAGATTATGCCAAATCGCGTATTAAAGACATTCTAAATCCCTGGTTAGAACAGCGAATGAAAAGGTATAAGCCTTTTTTCATTTTTACTTTTTCGATATCTTAAAATTGAACGATATATATTTTAATCATATTAATAGAAACATTATATTCTTTCAAGTCAAATTGAAAAAAAATATAAGCTATGTCTTTATTTATTTATATTGATGCGAAAATACCTTAGACATTGAAATAGAATAGAATGAAAATAATAGAATAGAAAAAATATTAAGATTTTTTTGGATCTATATGTTTATATAGGAGTTTGAATATAATTAAAGTATATTGAAACGACGTCTGGGGCTCGTGTCACTGTAGTACACAAAAGCGATCTTGTGTGGTTGTTTTAAAGAGACTGCGTTTCCTGCTCGTCTCATAGAGTGAGATCGTAGTACGAGTTATGAAATGAAGCGATTAGTACAACAAAAAATACATTTATTTGTTACAAACGGATAAATTCATTTTACATACAAAAAATAAAAAGATAAAAAGAAAAAGAAGAAACACAGTTTATCAAATATAGTGGTAGAAAGTGTCAAACAAATGTGGGCCCCGAGTCAGCTTATGTGCTGAAAGTCATCCAGCGATGGTTTTCGCTCCGGATCTGGAGGGTATTTGGCTGCAGATTTTAAACTTGAGGGTGGTAGCTAGCCTCTGGCAATAGGGGGGTTTGAAGTGTCGCTGTGGTGTGTTATAGTAAGTAGTGCTGGGTGATTAGCATCCGATGATTCACCACATGCCCCTCACGTCTTTTACCTGAATCCGAGTAATGCGTTTGCATGTTGCTATGAGGGAGTTACTAATAACTGGGATTTTAAAGATCACGTTAATAAAAAAGGGTGGTAGCTAACCAGCCAGTTTGAAACGATGATAGCTCAGTGGTAGTGTGTACGACTTCGCGTCAATGGATGTGAGTTCGAATCCAAGCACCTACAATGAGCTTGAGCTTTCGGTAAAGGAAAACACCGTGAGGAAACCATAGCATGGTGGTAGGGCTTTTTCTAATGCCCACCCTCAAGTTGTAAACCTGCCGCCAAATACCAATAGGTGTGTTACGGAAGTTGCACTTGAGAGCCAGTTCCTCCACTGGTTTAGCGTGTCTACCAACTTGGGCCGTATCGTCACTTAAGATCAGGTGAGATTATGGCCATAACGCTAAACTTTAAGTATATAAAAAAAGCAGGTATTAGAAAAGCCCTATCGCCATCCAAGTTTCTAGAAATCACTTTCAAATACTCAATTTTAGAAGTACTATGGAATCATGGTGTTAAAACTTGGAAAAAGCTGTTCAGTAAATATCGCTAGAGCTTATCCTTTGTACTCTTGGTAAAAGAAACATCAGCAGCAGGGTCGCAGAACAAAGGCGAGTCTCGACACTAGAGGACTCGCCACTCCACTTCCTTTGTCCGCGCCTAACATTGTTTAATTTTCGACCAAGGTAACCGCACTGTTACGTGTACACGGGAATTCGGCCTCGAAATATTGACGTCACGAGTTTTTGCCATACCTTGTTTTAGATTGTATAATTTAATTTATAGTCTATTAAGTTGATTTGAAGACGTTCGAGTATTTCTTTGGTAGATAGGGGGAAGCGAAGCTTAAGGTAAAGAGTTAGAGAGATATTTATTTTAGATTGTACAATTTAATTTTTAATGTATTTATTATTTCAGGGTATGCCAATAAAACGTAGGCAAGTCTACAGAGCCAAGGTACAAAGTTTCTGTTTTACGTCTCCCCAAAAAGAGATAGAGGGACATGTCATAAATTACTCCAAAATTAAGATAAATAAAATGGTTTCACCAATAACGGCGTTTCATCAAGAAATGTTTGACGAAATATGTATATTACAGAAGCGATGATAGCTCAGTTGGCAGCGTTAAAGGACGACGCATTAAAATATGTGAGTTCGAAACCAGCTGCAATAAGCTTGAGCTTTCTGTGAAGGAAGTTATCGTGATGGCATAGCATGGTGGAAGGATGATTTCTAAGGCTCGCTTGGCTAGCTACCACCCTCAAGTTGAAAATCTACCACCAAATACCTATAGATATGTTTCGGCAGTTGCACTTGAGGGCCAGTCCCTCTATTAGGCTTAATA
The DNA here is from genome assembly GCA_039707435.1 of Actias luna. Classification (NCBI taxonomy): domain Eukaryota; kingdom Metazoa; phylum Arthropoda; class Insecta; order Lepidoptera; family Saturniidae; genus Actias; species Actias luna. Next base: position 4,255,898 of record JAZHAC010000002.1, on the reverse strand, counting down.
TGTCCAATGTCTTAGACACAATGGCCATAACATAACTTTACATAATAATAAATAAAAATAAATCTATAAATTAAAAAATACTAACGAAAATGGTACAACTTATAAAGGTGTTCACTCCGCATTTAAACCCATAAATCACACTATAATATGTCATAGATACTTTTATGTATTAAATATTAAAGACATATAAAAATATATATTATAAAAATATTAGGTACTTTTAAAAGATAAAATTCAAATGAGTCAACGAGTATAAAAATACAATTTTCTTTGATATAAAATAACAATGATACTGAAAAGCGGTCTCTATGTAAACATCGGGCAATAACGTCTCTTGTGTATTTTGCATAACAGATCCAAAATAAATAGTAAGAATCGCTTTTAAAACAGTTCACAAAGCTTAAAACTGTAAAACGTTGTTTCTGGTTTATAGAATTAATTCAGTTTATTCAGTACGTCGAATAATACGGGGTTCCAATACGTTTTATTATGCTTTCCCCTTTATTAAACAACCATGTGTATAAATAAAACGTTTTTTTTTAGTAAATCACATTTTCTGTTTACTATAATTATTTGAATTAAACTTTTTTTATCTTCGCGGTGCTCATGGCGGTTTAAAGTCCACGTGGTGAAGTTGAGCTAACTTCTATTGATGGGGTGAGGTCGCAGGTTCGATCATTGCACACAAAAAACATTCACTTTCATCCTTTTTTTCTACACTAAAATACATCAAAATAGTATAACTTCCAAAGATAATTTTATTTAAACCAAATAAAAAATAATAATAATAGTTAAAGTTGAAGTACATCCTTACCTTCGTCTATACATGTGTGTGCTTATATTTATTTTTTACTTTTCAAATAGCTACTTTCATGTGCTAAAACGAATCAGTCCGACTTGGGATTTCAATCATATAAAAATACAATAATCGAACATTATAAACCAATGCCGAATAGGTTGACAGCTATAACGTTATCATAAACATTTATATTGGGAGGTTATTATAATAAAAATGCGACTTTCGGTTCAAGAATCGTATTCTAGGATCGCTCAATTCACATTTCAACGCTCATAAAACATATAAGTAAATTGGATATTCGAGGAGGGATGTTCACGATGCGATCTTTATTGTTTCCCAGTGCGTAAATAAATATAACCGGCCGTGTATCGTATTGGCGGGGAATTCATTCTTAATATAATATGTTTAAGTGCGTTTCTTCCGTACATTTGCGTGCCGTTTTGTTTAAGATCGGAACGATGAATAATAATCTAGTTTTTGTAAGTTAATTATTAGAACGGTGTTCATGTTTCTTACCTTTATGTCTTTTAGTTTTGTTGAATGTATTATGGAATAGTTATTGTATCGTAAGTTGCTCTATGTATATGATGGTAGTTTTCTATTGGTTTGCTATTCTCTATTGGTTTAAAGTGGCATGCTAGGACGTATTGCGTTAAGAAATCAGTCAAAGTACAGGTGGCAATCATACAATATGTCTATGCGAAAACCTCGGCTGAGAGACCATTTTATTATTATTATTTCTTCACACTGCAGACTCTATGTTCACACCATTTCATTTAATATGTATTTTTTATTAATACTCTTAATAAAAATGCACATTATAAATGACTCACTTATTTGTTGTCTTTTTTATATACAGGTGATTTATAATTGCTGATATTTCATTTATGTGGTGAATCTAGGACTGTAGAGGAGTAATTTAACCCCCATTATGTGGGGGTCGAAAGTGTGCCATTTCGGAATAAAACTGCATTGATTTTTTTTGGGATAATTCTGGATTTCAGTAAAAAAAACTCATCAAATCAAAAATGTGATCTCATCCGGTAGTGAACTGAATGACCAGCTATTTTAAATTTTATGCAAAAATCCTGCAGAATTTAAACAGAAAATGTCAATGCAGTTTCATTCCAAAATGGTGCACTTTCGAACCCTACGTGATGGGGGTTAAATTACTCCTCTATAATCCCAGATTCACCTCCCGAACAGATTACGAGCAATCACAAATCACTCTGTATATAATTGTTTCAATATAGCTATTGTAATTATTATTTTAAATGTTTGTAATGTTATTAACCTGCTGCGTCAAACTCCTCTTTTCTTATTTTGGAAATATTATTTAATATTACCTTGTTCTTGTTTTTTATTGCCATATTAATATTATAGGTGATAATTTCTTTACCCGGCGTACTCACCGTCCTTTGAATGAGCCTGCCCATAGCGTCGTTTGTAACATCGGCGTAGTATATATAGGCTTTAGTATGTCTAGATGTGGCGACTAACGCATACGATATATTACCATGTATATTTACTTCTTAACCCAATACTTTACATGCAGAAACCTAGAACTCTAAGAGTATATGAAGATAAATTCTCAAGTCTTGGCGCAGCTAGAAGGCAATATTATTTTCAGGGTTCACTTATACATAATAGGATTAACAGTGAACTAAATATTTACCCTCTTATTCACAATAAATGTATACAGTATGTAGCTTACTGACTTTTTATACTTACTTATGATGAGACTGAGAAAATTGTTAACACGTAAATTTATTATGAGCTCAATGCTTTCTCCAGGTATATCTCGCTACTAACATGACAAACACACACAGATACAACTTACGCATTTACTCACAAACTCACACATGCACACACACATGCACACACACGCATATAAACACGCATCTCATACAATTATATTGTTTCATAGATTTTTTTTCTAAAGTGTATTTTTTTTTTTAATTCCAATAAATTATTATTATTATTATTTGCAGCCGCCTGCCTCTGGTCTGGAGAATTACGACCGACTGAGACGCCAGATCAGTGACCATTCAAATTTGTCATGATGCAGACGCAGTCACTGAATATTTTGAACCGAGAGATTTGTTGACTTGCATGAAAACTACGACTCTTGACGATTTGACTATCTATCAGGGTCGTTTTTGAATTGTACTATAATCAATTTAGGCAATATTCAGTCACTTTTCCCAGTTACAGTAAAGAATCTCGTAAAAAATATCGTAATGACGGGAAATCACATCAAAGCTTCTGAACTTATCCGGATAGGACTATGACCATTAGAAGCGGAAACATTCCTTAATGGCTGTAGACTACTTAGTTTTTGAATTTCATTGTTCGGTTCTTTTTTTCTCGTCGTTTTATTGACGAGTGTTTCAAACAAAAGTCGCGTAGTATGGCGGACGGGTGACGGACATTTCTTTATGTATTTATTATTTTTCTATACCATTGCTTCTCCATTCTATACTCAGGGCTCAGCCACTCTCAGCTCAATTCCATCTTCATACATATCTCATGCAAAAAAAAAAAAAAATTATGATTCATAACAAACTTTGTGTCTGAATAGTCTATTTTGTATCTGTAAAATTTACCACTTCTCACAGGTTGATATTTAGTGCGCGATTTAGTTAAAAAATCAATTTAATAAACAGGCTCGTAATTAGAAAAAGCTTAAATGTGGTTTTACTTATACTGAGGAAAATAAGTAGTGTTCTGTTACTGCAAAGTAATAAAGAGCCGTGCACACAGACGCCATGAATGAAAAATTATGGGTATTGAAGGAAAGACTTTGTCCTGTAAATTGCTTCAATGGCTTAAGTACTTTATCCTTGGACTTGCAGCTATATTGAATATTACGAACAACGGCAAATATAATATCGTGACATTTTATTTTAATGCAAAACGTTCATAAATAATACTTTTTTAACGGCGTTTTATCCGACATTTATAAATCATATGTATATTAGGGTAGGCAACTTAACGAATATCATTTAAAAAGTTTGCTTTCAAAATCAAACAAAAATGTACTAATCTTATAATATTATAAATACGAAAATTAGTTTGATTGTTTGTTTGTTACGCTTTCATGTCTAAATCGCTGAAATAATTATGATGAATTTTGGCATAAAGAGAGATAGCAACCTGGAGAGGGTGCTAGGCTACTTTTTAAACCTTATTGGAAGTGGGCTAAAGCAAGAGATAAAATTTATATAAAACTTTTTATTGTGTCATCAGATATGTTTTATAAAATCAATATTAACGCTGTACTTGATACGGTAGTTAGTCATTGAGGAACGCTTTAACCTATTTAACATCGCATTAATGCCATTAGGAGCAAAGCTGTTTTGAAAAAGTAGCAAAAGCGGGTAAAAACATTTTAACTCTACTTTTAGTTCCACGCGAACGAAGTCGCAGACATACATATGACTAATATTATCACAAATATTGCTCAACTATAATTCTTATAAAATCTATACTCTCATTAAATAATACTCTTATTAAATGAACCTCTTACGTATGATCCGCCTTATCATTTATATATTTGCCCTTTTAAAAAAAAAAAATCCCATGCATCACATATACTGGTATGTACTATATGCTGTGCCTATCATACATATTTTTAAGAATTTCTACTGATGTCAGTGACGTCGCCTGCAGAGGGTCCAGTCAGAATATCAGCGCTGCACTATATCAGTGTAGCTGTTATGCTGAGACTGGTACCAATTTATCCATACATTAGGTTTTTTTTTGTTTATTCTTTTGTGATCTTGCTGTAATGTTCTGTTGCTTTTTGTATTATTTTTTATTTTTAATTTTTTTTTTTATTTATTTTAAATATCATTTGCTGTGCGTTGGATAAATAAAGCTTTCTTTCTTACTTATTCTTTTTTAAATTAAAATCGGATTGCACATGTTTATCTATATAGACACGAAAAGACGTGAATATTATCTATCTATTCATTCGTTCACTCAGAAATTACTAGAGAATTTTTAATGGTATATCCCTAGTACTTTTAACCGATTACAACAAAGGGCTCGTCTATGATAGAGGGATTTTATTTTTATTTTATAGGTAATAAAAATATTTCTTATCTTTATTTCGAAACTTCTTAACATATTCGGATCAAGTTTTTTGGCAGAACTAATTGATAACGTAAGAAATTATGGGTGAGATAAAAAATAATGTGTTGCTGATATAATTTTTTGAGCAGCGTTGGATACACAAGAATAAAAGAAAAAGTAAGCCTTTAAATATTAATTAGTTTCTTTCTCTCTTTTTTTATTTATTTTACAATACTTGTACCGATATATCATGCGAGAAAAATATGGTCTCTATTAAGCAATAATTGTGTTTTTTTACTACAATGTTGCTGACTAGCTGGATAATAAAAATGCTTTATGGAATGAACCTCGTCAGTACACATATTTCAAATGCAATAAAATATTTATTCATTCCTTAACCTGTAGTCTACGTATATCTTTTATATATAATACAATTATCCGTACGAAGCCGGGCCGGGTTGTTAGTAATATCATAATTTAGGGCACATATAGAAATGTAGTCATTTTAAGACATTATTAGCATTAATGGATTCGTAAACCTGCGTCACATAAACTATCCGCAATTTCATGTTAATTCGCACGAGAAATCCAATTCTGTAACGTATGATTCACATTGACAATTTAATTCAAACCTTAATACTTATTAGATCCCATTCGAATTCCAAAGATGTGTATAGCTCTTCCACACGTTCAACTAATATCCCAGTTTCAAATATTGCGAATAGCTTCAACTATTCAAGCGTGCATAACATTAAATTAGGCATGGCTTTAATTGCTTATTACATCTATGTTAGACGGACTCAGGTTTAGAGATTACTCCGAAATTTCTATACCCAATGCCTTTTTTCTTCCTTATACAAGTTTTGTAGATAGTAGCAGCGAAGCATTGTATCGGAAGCAATGGATTAAACAGCGTAATATGATATTCCGTGGTCATATAAGTGAAGATAGGATCGAAGTTCGGTGTAACGTACATATTAACTGGAATTCCTTTCAGTTTCGCCCCGGGGTTAACCCTCATCAGATTGGACATTGTCATTACATATTGGATAATTTTGAAATGGACCATGTTTTATTACGTGGTTACACATATCAGTTATTCATAATCATTTCGAATTTTAACTTTGAAATTGCATGTACAACACATTATATTCATTATATTTTTGATAGGAAACATTTATACGCGCGTTGGTAGTAAGATTCACCCGCTTGCCGATACAGTAAACAGTATGACGCTCACTTAAGCCGTCATGCCGTTCTACACCAACTCTCTCGACTCCATTGAGTGTGTCTGCTGCATTGCTATTTTGTGTGAGCTGCATACTCTTATTCTCTAGCTTTTTTATGTTATTAATTACTAGTTGTGCTTGCGACTTCATTGGCGAGTAACTAATTTTTTCCCATTTTTGTAACTTTTTTAAATACATCTTTGCTCCTTTTGGTACTAGCGTGATGTTAATAGCCTAAAGCCTTATTAAATAATTGTTTTGTGAAATACAAAAAATCGACTGGTAGTTTATAAATTAGCACAATCAAACAAAGAAATTTTCCGATTTACGAATTATTTTCTATAGATTGGCCAGTCAGTAAAGTTGGAACTTATGTTGCCAGATTGCCCAAGGAGCGACGGACGTATATTGTCACCCGGGGATACTCTTTTCGAGAACCCAAATACGAATTTACGAATATATAGATAAATTCTAATATTAACTTAAATTTATCACATCTGTCGGGCGTCCCGTGAAGTAATAGTATTCAGTACTATTTGTTAATATCTTTACGCAACTTATCAACTAGGAATATAGCTGGTGTACAGTAATCACGTTCTAGTAAGATTATATTCATTTGGCTCACTACACCGCAACAACAAAACATAACAAAACCTATTAAAACGTAAACCGCTTCTACGCTGTTAAATATTAGCTTAATAAAACTGTTCCAGTGTTACAATAATATTCCCTTCCATTACATACCAACTCAAATTACACAATTACGAGAGACATCACTGTAATACCTAACAATGGATCGCATTAGGATCCTGACACCCGACCGCATGCGACAAGGATTTTCTCACTGGCAATCAGTAACACAACATTACTCTTTACATCAATCTTGTACAAATGAATCAAGAAAGGGAAAGGAGTCTCCCTACGATTTGATCAATCATCATAGAAATTAGCGCTTAAATGAATTACAAAATCTTACAAAAAAAAAAGTAAGATAAGCAACTTCAAACAAACAAAGCAGGGACTAACAACGTGTTGTCAGGATTTTAATTATAATTCATAGACTTAAAGTTAATTTGCTTAAACTTTAAAGTTGAGTGAAGCTGAAAACTCTTAAATAATGATTAAGAAATGCTCTACTGACATGCTATGGTTTTTATAGCGATATTTTCCTTTACCAAAAACATAGTCTCATTTTAGGGTTACTACTCGATATATTATTTTGTTTCTCCTTTTTTATAGGTTTAACGTTATTACCCTAATCTCACCTGATGTTAAGTGACGATGTGGCCCAAGATGATGGACACGCTAAGCTTACTAGAGGAACTGACTCACAAGCGCAACTGTCGGAACACACCTATAGGTATTTAATAGGTATTAAATAGATACTTACTATTCCATTTATCCTCTGGCGAATAAATTAAACCAGTATCAATACTGAGTATACATGAACTGTGGTTCCAAGTTCTTCATGGTCAATGAAGCGTCGCCGTCCGCGGTGTGGATCACTTGATTTCCCCTAAGGCGAGGTCCGTTGAAAATCTCACCCTACCCTTGTTATGCGATTTGGCTAACAGATTGCTTTCGAGATTACATTCAGGCTTTACCTATTAATCTGTGGTGAACGCACTGTAACATTACCTTATTATTTTAGACAGTCAGAACATATTATTCTTGTCGTAATAGTTTCAAAAATTATAACTTTATAAAGTTTAGATTTTGGTTGGAGATCTTTGGTTAAACTACCATATTCCTAGCAAGTATATGTTATATCATAGAACGGTGAAGTTTGTTTGTTTCTCTGTGTGCGTTAATCTTAGTCACTATCAGAAGGATTTAAAAAATATATATTGATGGCGCATTCATTGATAAATAGCTTTAGACTATTTAACATCCTGCTTCCAGCAATACGAGCAAATCCATATTGAAGATAAATACAAAAACGGTGAAAATTATTAAATATCTTTTTAGTTCACGCAAACGAAGCGAAGATAGCTCAGTGGTAGTGTGCACAATTTCGAGTCTAGGGCCATGAGTTCGAATCCAACCACCTACAATGAGTAGGTTTCGGTTTCGGTTTTTCTAATGCCCATCTAGCTAGCTACCACCCTCAAGTTGAATATCTATCGGTTCACATAGGTGTAGCGTGTCTACCAACTTGGGCCGTATCGTCACTTAAGATCAGGTGATTTTATGGCCATAACGCTAAATCTTAACTTAAAAAAACAATGTTACAATCACAGCTAGCAACATATATAAACAAAATGACACTAACTTAACACAATATGCCCCAAACTACCAGATCTATAGACTTGAAATCTGATATAGACATTCCTTTATGATGTAGGCACTTACTATGATCGGATTTTATGATCACGCGAGGTTTATAGGACAAACACGAACGAAATTGAGGGCATCAGCTAATTTCATATAAAACATCAACTATCTATATATTACCTTTATACTGATTATTTATTCTTCTACAATACTTAGAACACAATTAAAATAAATGTACAATTTACGATAATCTATAATAAGATGCGAAAATGTATTGTAGCTGGCAGTTATGATGGTGAATACAGCTGATAGGTTTTTTAGGCGCAGTTTTGTTTGAACTCTATTGTAACTGTTATGTTGAGGATGTACAGTCACTTTTTAGGTAGGTATTTCAAGTTAGAATGTATTTAATAGCATTTTAAATTTAAAAACATCTATATAATTGTATATCATCTTTTTAACATTTTAATATATATATCATTTAATATTATCCCTTTGAAAAACACAAGTCAAATTTACAAAATAAATATACATATCTAGGAGCGCTATCGCATCTCACGCATGTTTGCTATCTCAAGTTCTACCTAACCTAACCCAATTCTGGAAAAGTTCTGTCCACCTACCAGTTAATTTTGAAGCAAATTTATAGTAGAAATTATTATTGTTATGGTTTATTTTATTCATTTTAAAGGTAAACCTTTTAAAGTGTAAAACATTATTTTTATATCGTGTTTATAGTTGATCGGACAATTGTAAAGAGCGATTGCTGGAAAGTTTCTTTTACCGTTTCTTCTCTTCCAGAATACTGTGTTGTTTCCTAGGCAGTAGTAGAATTTAGACTTCAAAAAAGTGATGTTATCCTAGATTTGAGAAATAAACGATTTGATTTTATATGTTCATTTCATTCCTCTTTGAAATTTGTCTTGACACTTTAACTGATGCAATTTCAAATATCGATGAAAAACAAAGAAGCAATTACGTCTGTTGCATCGGGACGCGACGTTCCCAACCGCAGCATGTGGCGTAGCTTGAACTCTCGGCGTAATGACAGCGAGCACAATGTATTGCTTAATTATTGATAGTCGCTTCTCTAAAATATTAAATTAATTTGAGATATCTTACTGTTATCTTCACGCTATTTTAGGTACATAAGCGACACATGGTTGAAGACAATGCACCGTATTAAATATTGAAGGGACTCTTAGAATTTCCATTGTTTTATGATTACGAAACTGTCACCGAACTCTCCTTTTAAACGTGGGTAAAATGCATTTAAGAATCCCCACCTGTCCGGGCGGTTCAAAAGGGTGTGTGAGATTCATAAAGTAAAAAAATAAAGTCTACGTTTACAGAAGTTGGAAACAATTCTCACATAATGTTAGAGTGTAAGAAACTGAGACTAAACTATCGGTGACGGACAACATCATGATAAAACTATTGTATAAAGGTTGACTACTGCCTAATGTCCGCTTTAGTAGTTGCCTCATTTAAATTGAATATCATACAGCACATACATGCATTTGCAACCAAACCCCTACTGATGTAAATAAATAAATAATTCAGAAACGAGTGAAGTCGCGTGTTTTTATTGTTTACTAGCTGATTAGAAATAGCGCCGTTTAAGCGGGTACATAAAAATATTAAATACAGCACGGTCCCCGCCTCACTTAGTCTGATGCAGTACGATTTGATTACGTGGCTTGCCGTTTATTGTTCTAGTGAAGTTTGTGATTTTGAACACTTGTATACGAAATTGGTGAATTGTGAGCATATGTACGGGCTGTGGATTTGTACTAGCGACTTGTTTAATGATGAGAAATGATACAGATAAGCTGGCCGATTGGTGCGTAGGTTGATGTCGGCAGCTCTAACCTTCCGTTTGGACTATTAAATGTACGTATTACACACAATTTACTGTATATACACTGCCCTACAAGTTAATTGCAAGTTTGGAGCGCCGAGGGTTCAGGTAATAAATAGTAATGTGTATCACAAGCACCGAATCGTGTAGTCCGCGACCCGCGAGTCCCCAGTTTGAGGGGTCCAGCACCGCTCGCTTTGGCTGGTCGTGGACAGCTCGAAAACCTACATTTTGCTCGGCGTGTTATTATCTTAGATGACATTGCCAATTAACGTCAGGTACCACTGTGACCGAACTTTGAACTTATAAGAATCGCCATTAAAATAATTTAGTTTCATTTAATAGTCACATTTCAATTTGTTTTATTAAAGTAAGAAAATAAATTCATTCTTAGCACTTAGCAAAGTTGAGCACTGTTAATCATATTTACTCAAATGAAATATCTAATTCTGTTTTTATTAAATTTGCGAACAGATTCCAACTAATAGTATACAATAATATAATTTACTTTTTGAAATTAAAAAAGATAAAGAACGAATAAAGCACGAGCCGCGCTACGGTACACTCGTAAAAACACCTAATAAGGTTAAAAGAAAATTCGTGCAAAAATATTTTATTGTTTTTATTTTCTTAAATAATCTTGTTTTTTGCGCACCGAACTTCAGCTAATATAATTGGCTCGCAAGGCTAAGGGCAGGAATAAAGTTAATTGGGTACAATTAAAAAATGCTGCGAGTTCTAAAAATATATCGCAGGGTATAAATCCAGCCTGGATGTGTCCTGCCGCTGAATGCTGTTAGATTTATTAGGAAGTTGCGTTGGTTCGGTGTTCCTGACATTTATTATCGAACAGTCCTTGGAGAAGTTAGGTATTTTGACGAAATTATTATTTCATAAGGATGTTAAAAATAGGTTTTATACGTATATCTAATAATAAGGCGTAAAATAATAACATTTCACTTCTAACTGTGATTACGTGCTCGGGCAAAGTACATTCATTATATTAAAAAAACACTTTTTTAACATCTTAGACCCAAATTACAGGACTCATATATAAGCAACTAGGTTTTACCCACAGCTACGCTCGCCTTAATATTGATTTCTGTTAACCGATTCTATCTGTAGGTCGATACAGAAATAATAGTTGTATGTAATGTTATTTAAGTTATTAAAGTAAGTTTTAAGTATTAAAATTTATTTCTCAGTTCACCCCACTTGCTATAAGTTTTTCATGAGAAAAAGTAGCCTGTTACTGTCTTCAGGGTCCCATCCATCTCTATGCGAATATTTATCATAATAGATTCTGCGGTTTAGGTGTCAAAGCGTAACAAGCAAACGTATAATGTAACTGACTTTCGCAAAAGGATTACGAAGGATACCTATATTTTTAAACAATTTTACCTAATTAGTAAAGAATTTGTTTTTTATTATTATTAATATAACTAATAGTTTGCGTGTCGTCTTTAACAACTGTATTCTATTTTACCACGTAATCGATTGATATAGTAAAGTTAGTTATATGTTAAAACCGATTTTACAGTTTCTAAATCATAACCCACAATAAAATAATGTTTTAGTAGTATTTTTATCTTTATTTTATAGTTAAGGTTTAGCGTTATGGCCATAATGTCATCTGATCTTAAGTGACGATACGGCCCAAGTTGGTAGAGTTGTTAAACCTGTGGAGAAACTGGCTCAAGTGCAACTGCCGGAACACACCTATTAGAATTGACGGCAGATTTTTTACTTGCGGGTGGTTGCTAGTCAGGCGTGTATTAGAAAAAGCCCTAACACCATGCTATGATTACCTCAAGAAGTTTCCCTTCACCGATAGCTCAAGCTCATTATAGATGTATTCGAACTCACGGCCCTTGACGCGAAGTCGTGAACACTACCGCTGAGCCATCATCACCTCAAATCATTTAAATTTACCTTATTACCTTTTATACATAATGCAACAAAAATGAACTAGACGTTGTACACCTATAATAAAAAACGGTGTGTGCTTAAGAGCACTCGACAGCACTGAAACATCACTTTATCCCTCAAACTCCCTTAGTCATCTCGAGCCGACATTACCCGAACAAGCGTCACACAAAAAGGCTGTGGATTAAAATTACAAACTTATCTCCCAAAATAAAGTTTAATTTCACAAAAATCACGTTAATAAATTTAGTAGTTCAGTAGATTATACACACTAAGACCAAGTTTTAGTTGACAACGCTCAGAACGTGAGTTGATTCGTTCCATATGATGACCACGATTGTGGTAGCGGCGGAATTCTCACTAATAAAGTTATTACTTTCATTCATGCAAAGTTTACAACAATTCATTCCAATTCCATTTGGGTTAATGATTGTATCAACGCGGTCGTGAGCGTGAGCTTTGTGAGCTCTAATTGACACGTAGCCAGTGTAAGGGCACGCATTAAATGTTAGAATTATTGTAATCTACCTAATAATCAACCACTTACTCAACTGTCTTGATTTCGATTGGATTTTAACAAAAACGACTAGGATTGTACGGAAACCAAATACCAAGTGCGGCGGTATATAGAAACATCAATAATTCAAATTTAAATTTCAAAATGAAAATTTCTAATTGACAAGCAACTGTTTTTAATTTTATTATAATGTATAATAAAATATATCCTAAATCTAAGAATTGAAAATATAGTCTTTTAAAAATTCACCCTGAGCTATTTTCAGTGCATATAAAATTGTGCAAAGATTTTCGTTCTACTTCGATTAGTTTAATACGATTTCGTTTGTTATCACAGAATTTTGTTAAAAATACTGCAAAACAACAATTTAAACTATGTACATAATTATTACTGGCTTCTATAAAAATAAAACTGACCTAGATAAAAAACATTATCACTTCCAGACAGATGTAGCGTCAATGTACTGGATTCGCTATGTTTATGCCCAGCCTGTTTGCGAGGATGCCAATTGAGCCTCGCCTTAAGCCTTCGTAACGTAGACTTACATACCGCATCACCTAATTAGTCCCGTTTCAAGTAAATTGTGTATTTTTCTCGTCATTGCACAGCTTACACAGCGTAGTGGTTGGTTTTCTGATGATCATTTATCTAGATACCACTCTAGACTTGAGTATTTGTCTAAACCTTCAAGCGATGATAACGTAGCAAGTGGCAGCGCGCTGAATCCATAGCATGGTAGGAAGGCATTTTTACTGCCCACTTGGCTATCTACCACCATTAAATTGAATTTCTGCCGCCAAATATCAATAGGTGTTTTCCAGCAGTTGCAGTTGAGAGCCAGTTCTTTCACAGGTTTATCATGTCCACCATCTTGGACTATACTGACACTCAACATCAGGTGAGCTTATGGCCATAACGGTAAACTATAAAAAAATATTTGCCTGAAGATATTCTTAAAAAGCAAAAAAAATAGGTTGTGGTCACACTTTAGTCTATACCAGAATATAAAAAAGCGTGAAATATATAGTTTTGTATTATAAGCTCTAGAAGCAAGATATAAAGGGATAATTATCAGATCGCCATGACAAAGACGTATGGCGATGTATTGAGGCTTATTTATTGGTTTCCTGTAGTTTTGGATCATCCTTTGTATAACAAACTATGATGCGGTGATAGATCTTTGTTAGTAGTGTGTTCGGTCGTCGCGTCAAGGGACGTGAGTTCGAATTCACATACACTACGCTTGAGTTTTCGGTGAAGAAAAGCACCGTGATAAAACCATAGCAGGGCTTTTCCTGTTGTCTGGCTGACTAACAACCACCCTCAGGTTGAAAATCTGCCGCCAAATATCTATAAATGTGTTCCGGTAGTCGCATTTTAGATCCAGTCTCTCCACTAGACTTAGCTTGTCCACCACCTTGAGCCACAGCGTCACTTAACTTAAGGTGAGATAATGGTCGTATAGGTAAGCTTATAAAAATAAAAATAAAAATAAAAATCACTACTATTTTTTTTTTTTATAAACTCTGATATACCTTCTAAAGATTTATCTTTAATTTACATCGCAGAGGACGTGGGTGTCATATTATAGAATAATAGAGGGTATTACTCAGTTTAACATAATTCTGAGAAATAATAACTGAGATACATATAATTAAATATCTCTTAACATTTAATGGGAAATACCTTTGTTAAAATTATAAAAAGAGGCAAAATTCTCGGTGTTAATTCATTGAAATATATATAACCTGATCAAACTGAGGATTACATCAGATTTAACTTGTAAGGATCCTATGCCAATTATATTTTATTCTTCATATTACGTTTTCTAATTTGACAAATAATCTTGCTTGAATCTAGGTCCTTTGACATTTGAAATTTGACAGGCTCTGCTCACTTTATTAGTAGTTTCCAAGAAATTTGTCATATTTTGATGAGGTCGCTCCGCACGGTTGATACGCGAAGCCTAATGGAGGGACTGGATCTCAAATACATCTGCCGGAACACACCTATTGGTATTTGGCAGCAGATTTTCAACTTAAGGGTGGTAGCATCATTAGAAAAAGCCCGATCACCGTGCCATGGTTTCATCACGATGTTTCCCTTCACCAGAAGTTCAGACTCATCGAAGACATTTAAATTTACGTCCATTAACGTCCGTACACTCTAGCCCTAAACGATCATTTATGCATAATAACTAAGCTGTATTATCCAAACTTCACCTATATTACGGAATACAGAGAGAAGTAAATATATTTATGACTAAAAAATCTAGGTATATCAACAGTAATTCTAATAAAATGATGTGTTCATTATTCTGTTTAATAATATTTTGCTAACTCCAAAGAGTAGTAGGCTACACGAAAATCATATTAATATGACTTTATTTAACTATAACAAAGGGATAATATCCACTGGATGATCAAAGCTTAAATTCGGCCGGGCAATTTCCTTTGTTAAATATCATAATATCGGCCCTCTCTAATATTGGATTCTGACAGATTTTCGAAATATCATTATCTTTCAGGAAGGATAGGGATGTCAATAGAGGTTTTGTTTTCTCAATTAAGTATATACTAGTTGGTGCCAGTTTCTTTTCTTACATTTTTAGCCTCTATCACTCTTGATCGTAAAATCTAACCTTAATGGGCACTAAGACCAGACACCGGTCTAAGTTGTGAAAGAAATATTCAAGTCAATCGAGTGTATAAAGTTTTAGATGACTGGAGATGAGTGTTTTTTTATAGTTTATAGGATAAGCGTTAAGGTCACAATCTTACCTATTGTTAAGTGACGATATGACCCAAGATGGTGGACACGCTAAGCTTAGTGGAGGGACTGGCTCTCAAGTATAGCTGTCGGAACACAACTATAGTGTTTGGCAACAGATTTACAACTTGAGGGCGGTAGCTAGCCAGGCAGGTATTAGAACAAGCACTGCTATTATACTTTGGTTTCATCGCGATGTTTTCCTTCACCGTAAGCTCAAGCTTGTTGCAGGTTAATTCAATGTCCATTCCATTGACGTAGTGTCTGTAGACACCACCAACTGAGCTATCATCGCTTCAAAAGTTTAGTATATATAATTCTCCTATATTTCTGTATTATACCTGCACTAACTGATCACGCCGTGACGTGAGGGCGTTCGTTCTAAGTAATAAGTTTTTACTACTAATACGAACCCAATGTACGTACACTGAAATTTTGCAAATAGCTTCACCATTCTTAAAGGTCAGATATAGAAATTAGTAAAATTTCAAGTAATTTATAATGGAATTCACGAAAACTCCTCGAGGATTTATTATGTATTATTAGTCACAAACTTTGGACAGTTAATTATATCAACGGCCACTAAAATGTTACTCAACAGACATATTTTTTACGGAGTAAAGAAAACAAGTGAATATATGTATTCTTAAAATAAATTATAATAGTAGGCTAATATGGCATTTAGATATTCTCATGTGATAAGTGTAAATTAATATGTAGCTCTGTTTATTCAAGTCATTTTTCTAAAAAAAAACTGTATCATACTATATAAATAATATAGTATACTAGCTTTTACCTGCGGCTTCGCTCGTGTTAATATTGATTTTGTCAGAAAAATTGGATGACGCATTAAGATGTTTCAAACAAAGTTTATCTCCCTCTTTATTTCACTTCAAATAAGTTTTTCGCGAGTATTACGTAACATTATTGAAACGTAACACGCCGTAACGTTTTTTTGTACCACCCTCCCCCTTCCTCAAACGCTACGTAACACCCAAGTGTCCATTAGTATCTAAAGGTCATAATTATGTTCAACCTCTTTTTACCAATAAACTCTTAAAATAACATAAATAACGTAATATAACATATATATAAAATAACGAACGTTTTACCAGTCCCCCTACCCCCCAGATAGCGTTACGTAATACTTGAACGGTCCCTTAGGCTTGGAAGCGTAACAAACCGACAAACTCACTTTCGCATTTCTAATATTAGTATGGATAAGATGCCTATTGATAGATAATTATAGAAAGTCTGATGTCAAATATGGCTTTATAAAAACTGTCTGACTGTGGGGAAATGAGTTTGGAGTTACATTAAAAAAAAAAAAACATTTTTGTATAGGAACAGTATTCTTATTAAGATTTAAGTAAATTCATAAGATATAAGGAAAAATAAACATACGAAACGAATAAATTACTGCGTAACAACCACGCGTGGAGCCGCGGGCACTATAAGTATTACATACAGTTGTATGAACAGTTTAATTCAATTTACTGAGAAAACAAGAACAAAGTAGCTTTAATACTTTTTATATTCTTTGCGAAAAAGTATTTAGGAAGGAAAAATACTGCGTTCATCGTTAGTGTTAGTCCTATCTTAATGTACCTATCAAAAAAATAAAGATAGAATAAGAAAATAAAGGAACGATAACACCAAAATTAACCAAAGCATCCAGCTCTCCAATTACGTAAAATATCATGCTTTCTTAGACAGGCTAAAGAGACAGAATTGGGTAGCTCGAAACATTACCAATTGTTCGGAAACTTAAAAAGATTGGAAAATCTAAAAGTGACACATCATACTATTTATTCAATTTTTAAGAAGAAAAAAAACAAGCCGTACCATAGACTTACTATATTATTGACTAGCTGACCCGACAGACTTTGCCCTGTCTTAAGTATGAATATATTTAACTAATATTAATTCGTTGGTGGGAGACGCCCGACGTGACGGCCCAGTGGCATGCGCGTGAGCTGCGCGCGGTACTGGACAGTACTTGGACATTGGAACATAACTTCATTTTTCTAAAATAAAAGATTATTTCTAAAATAAACGTAGACTAAGTTACTCCTTATTACATCAGCTACTTGCCAATAAAAGTTCCGCCAAAATTGGTTAAGCCGTTTTAAAGATTAGCCGGAACAAACGGACAGACAGACAGACAAACAAAAATTGTAAAAAAATGTTATTTTCGTGTATCTACCGTATATATTCATATACATGTAGTAAAAAACGGTTATTTCAATATTACAAACAGACACTACAATTTTATTTAAATGTATAGAATATTCTGTAGTTTTTAAGAACGATGTATTGTTTGCCACAAAAAAAACTCCGTACATAGTTTTACCTACAGAATCTCTATCATGATGAAGCACTCATATTTTTATTATCACCTTAGCTGCGGCAAGTAAAATCATAAACCTTCATCTGGTACGGTAACGGGTCGAATTGCGCCCCCAACGATATTTCCGCCAGTGCGTGGCAGGCCTTTCTCGACCCACCAGCACTAGGGTAGATTAAAATGTTATAACTTTGCGAAAATATTATGTATACATTTTTTTTTTGTCCTGTTAGAATAACCTTGAACCCAACCTCCTTAGGTTTGATTCGCTCCGGGATCTACTAATAAGGAAATGAGAAATAAACCAGGGAAAACGGCAGGCCGATATCAATCTGAATCGCAGTAGAAAGTATATTTAGTAGTGATGGGACAGACAAAAATAAGGGGATATCGAAAATAAAACAGAATTATCGTAAAGTAAAAGGAAATAGTTTTGTATTTACTTATGCCTGTCTTTAAAACATGTCACGCAAAAGTCTTGGGTGCATTTCCTGCAATATTATTTTATTTTTCCATATTTTTTTTTGTTTGGGTACTATTTAAGTTTCTCCGCAGTGTCTTGTAACATCTTGCACAATTTTTCCGCTAAGCGCTAATTTCAAGGACATGATCATTCTCCTCAGGATTTACTTGGTTTTCTAAAATGTTTTATCTTTATTTTTATTCCATGTGATGTTATTTACCATACGAGTTTTGCCTCAGGACTAACTATTTGGATCTAATAAATAGGTTCTCAAATGAAATTAATGAATATAGATAAAAGGCTTTGAACTTTAAACTGAGGCAGTATTTGATAAACACTGTGTCACATTGCCATAGTGTAAGATCGTAATTTGACTGCATGTGTATGCGTTAACTGTGTCTATAGACTGTATTTGTAGTTTTTTTTTTGCATCACCTTTTTTTCCGTGGAGTTTTATCTAAGCTCTTTAATTTCATTTATTTTATTTTTCTTTTACTGCTTGCCAACGTTGATATTGAACGTTTGCTACGTCAGATTAGCTAGATAGCACAACACTGCCGCACTGAGTGGATAAGTTTTACCAACAGTGCCTGATAGGCCGAAAAGGGTCTACCGTGATGTTGTAATGGGAAATATCTACAATTTTGTCTACAAGCCTAAAAATATATTTGTCTCTGTTTGTAACTCTTACAGACACCTGAAATAGTCGTTCCGCACCAGTGAGAGGGACATAGTTTTTTACTTCCGCACCCTCTGAAGTACCGCGACAGGCCGATATGGGCCTGTTCTGCAGTGAAGGTGTTATGGAGTACCATTCAACTCGGGTGTACGGTTTTGGAACCTTTGTCTCTTCGTTACAAAGAATAAAAGTTGACAATACTTATATAAATTGTCAATAATTGTAAATTATATATTTTAAAAAATGCGGCTTGCAAAACTATGAATACATGTTATACTAAAACCAGGTCTCGATACGTAAATTTTTTCGAGACTTGTCGTGCCACCTCGAACAAAATCCAGGCGTCAACGTAAAAAAAATAAACAGTTTTTTTTCAAGTACACTGAATTAAATTGTTTCCTTAAAAATATGAGATAAAGTATTTTCTTGAAATACTATTATTATCATATAAATCAAATTGGTTATGGTAGAGGTAGTTTAGGAAAAAAATATTGGTTGATTTTGTTGTGTCGAGAGCGGAGCACTACCTCATACATACTTGTTGAATTTCTTCAACTATTATTACAAAGGCACCATATAAAATATTTTAACTAGATACTTGAGGTTTGACCTCTTGAAATAGTTTTCACATATAAAGTAGCTCCACAGCACTATACACTTTGAATAAAGCGCACTGTACAACAAAGGATCCGCCACAAAAGTTTCAAATGAAAGCCTTCTTTTCTGCGCAAAGTTGACATCCCCGCGCAACGAGCGCTCGCGGCAAACAATGTAATTTTTGTATATATTTTTTTAATAGCAACGCTACCGTGTTGGCTTGACAAGCGGAACACGGATGCATAGACACAGACGCAAGTAAAACTTTAAACAACCTTTCTAGTTACTGTCAACCCTAATTTTGTTATGAACTAGTTTATTATTAGCTTTATCCGTTTGTTTAAAATGCAAACGAAAAGTTCAGTTTATCTATCTTTATACCGCAACTATGTATGGACGTTGAATAATGTTTCTATTTGTTTAACTTTACATTTATAAGGAAGAGCTTATAGAAAACACGAGTCTATGTATGAAGTTATCAATGTTTACGAAGCAGAAGAAGTTTGCAAGGAAGTTGCAATTATATAGGCATACTTATAAATTATAGTAAGAAAAAAAAATGCGCGAGTGTCTTGGAACACTCGCTTGGAACGAATTTCCTTACGTTGTATATTATTATTGATAAACGTATTGTATTATTGATTAACAAATACAAATAAATCAATTACTGGCGTCTGATAGCAATTAAATGAAACGCAAAGATAACGAATTAAATGAAGGAATTGTAGGAAATTTCGTAATAAATATATTTTTCTTTGCATATGACGTGTACAAACTATATCTGCGCAACCGTTGAGAACTTACAAGCTGTCTTAAACCTATAAGCGCGCAACTATGACTGGGCACAGCCGATAGAATATCCGCATATGTTATATACAACAAACTAAAGAAGTGGTCGTGACAGAAAAATCTTACTTTTTGATTTATCTAGCATCCATGGGTATCGTGCAATAAGGAACTGAATTAAAAAACATTTTTTTTGTAGTTACATTATTGTAATATATTACTACAGGCAGATTAATATACGGCTAAATTACTTTCTCGTAAACACTTATTTGCTATAATTAAATCGATATTTCTGTCGAACTGTTTGTATTTATACTGAGCGAAATTCCAGTATATATTTGAGGTTTACTCTACATTTTAGGTGCAATAAGTTAACATTACCCTAAGACATATCTTTAATTTGTATCAAATTACTTTACGGTTTACAGTCCTGTCCAATTGTTTAAGTAATAACTTCTTTAATATATATTCCATCCTCGAAATCACTGAAGTATTCTCTCACAAGCGTGATGTCATATTTCTGTTTAAAAATAACATGTCGAGATAATAAACACAGTTGTCGAGGATAGCAAAACGAATGCAACATAGTTATATACGAAATATTAATAATTTATGACGAAAGTCGAGGCACGTCCGTGTTGCTTACTTTTCTCATTATCATAATTTTAAGGTCCCCGTGTCGCCACAGGAAAGGCCTCTGGCATCAACTTTATTATTTCGTGAACGTTTTACGTCTCCTTTTTTATTTTGATGTGAAAGAAGGAGTCGTCATAAATCTTTAATAAAAGTTATGGAGCCGACAAGTCTTTTGGAGAGAGCAAAAGTGTTTTCAAGATGTGATGGGAAATATCACGTTATTTTAATCTCTTGAGTTGTTTCAACTCGATAAAATAATTATAATAATAATACAAATATCACAATGTTTTGCCTATAACAATATAGTGTATGGAGTAAATACAAATTTGCTGTATGAACTAATAAAAGATAAATTATAAAATTCGAAAGAATAATTTATCAAAGAGTTCAGGGTTATAAGTAACTCAGCAGATAACTTTGAACTATTTCTTTGCGATGCGTATGTCATATAATTGTAGCCATAAATTAATATATATAAAAAATGGTTGTTAAGCGCATATAGACGTGTTCCGGCAATTGCTTTTAAGAGTCAGTCCCTTAACAGATTTAGTACGTCCACCGACTTGGGCCGTATGGTCACTTAAGATCAGGTGAGATTATGGCCATTACGCATAACCTAAACTTTAAAAAAGTCCTCATACGGCGTGTTAACACCTTCTTGGTGAAAAAAACAATACATAATGAAGATGGACCAAATGAGGCTCCACTCTTTCTTCCTAAAGAGTAAACAAGGAATGATAATGCTCATGAAGTAAATATTGCAAATAAAAAAAAAGATAGTCTTATAATCGTATCCTGTGACAATCGTTGTTAATATATCCGTTATAACTGATTTAATGGTCGCCCCGAATCTTTCCATGAAAGCAATACATACATTCATCTCAACCCTTTTTAAATTTAAGCAATTTATTACAGGCACCGCAAAAACCAAAAAGCATTAAGCCCATCGTATTTTCTTTTTATTTTACCCTAAAATTCATTTACTTCATTAAGCCAGTAATTATTTATGATTTTGCAGCGGAGCGGAGCGTTGTTCCGGACAGACAAACAATTAAATGACAAAAGAGCTCTAATTGTCCAATTTAGATAGGGAATACCGAAACTCTGGTTGGCTTTTGTATTGTTACGCTTTAGAAAGGGGTTGATTGTTGAAGATTATCACACCTTAAAGCTTTGATGTCCCGACAAAATTCGTGGATTTGTCATCGGCTTGTGGAACATTGGATGTAACAAGCTTTAATGTTTGTCATCAAATTTTGGTTTAAATTACCTTTTATATTTAAGTAATAATTCCGTAGTGGACAAATTTTTATTAGTACTAATAATTTAATACACATACCGAGGATAAAAATAATTTTGACCAATAACTAATAGTTCGGGAAAATACTCTATATGATTATTTATGTAATAGCAGGGCAAACGAGCAAGCGTGTCATCTGGTAGTAAGTGATCACTGCCTCCCATGGACACCCACAACACCAGGGTAATCGCAGATGCGTTGGATAGTTGGCCTCAAGTGCAACTGCCGGAACACACCTAACGGTATTTGACGGCAGATTTTCAAC
The DNA here is from genome assembly GCA_039707435.1 of Actias luna. Taxonomy (NCBI): domain Eukaryota; kingdom Metazoa; phylum Arthropoda; class Insecta; order Lepidoptera; family Saturniidae; genus Actias; species Actias luna. The sequence continues at coordinate 4,233,373 of JAZHAC010000002.1, read as the reverse complement.
TTGAGGGTAGTAGTTAGCGAGGTAGGCATTATAAAAAGCCCATGCTATGGTTTCCTCACGATGTTTCCCTCCATCGAAAGCTCAACCTCATTGTAGTCTGTTGGATTCGAACTCACGTCCCATGTCGCGACGTTCCTACACACTACCACTGAGCTATCATCGCTTCCATTCATTATTAAAAAGAAAACCTCGCATTTCTCTAATTACGTATTTCACAAGACAATTCCGATAGTAAACACCACTAAATATCAGCTCAAAAGCTGAAACCAAATATTGATCGACTTCTATGGTTTTGGTTACGCAAAATACATTATTAGGAAAGTGTAAATACTGTTAAAATCTAAATCAAGTTTCATATTTTATGATATCGGCTTCATACATTATGGAGATAGCGTCTATAGGTAGAATAGCAAAGAAAAAACTCAAGAAATTATTTAAGAATGAAGTACATCGTACTAAAAACTAATCAACATGTAATTTCGAGATAAAAGAACATATTTAATATGAATAAGATAAAATGTTATCATGAGTAAGAAGTAAATAAATAAGTAAAAAATAATTTACATATAACATGACAACGATAAAGGATTTTCCTTTGTGACATTTTACGTACCTAAATGTAAAATATTTCTGTTTCAATGTCATATTAGTATCGCAAAACTAATTTCATTTCATCTTTCGTCTTTTACAAAGCAATTTTACCAGGTTGTGTAGGAAAATAAATCTAATATCCATTGTTATTTCTCATTATATTTAATTTATGTACTGGTATATATATTCTATGTAGGGTGGAAGGGTAACTTTTCTGAAATGTTTATTAACAATGACTCCTAAATGTGTTTTATGTAGAACATTGAGCGATGGTTTGACATTTATTTCGCATATACATCACTCTACCATTGTTGGCTTCCTTTATGAAGAAAGATAAAATATTTCCCCAAAGGCAGGGTATTATGGGGGAAATGCCGAGTGGCGGGGGGCAGCCGTTCACCGCAGGGCTTGGTACTAAGATTAGGCGGTGGCGATCATTTAAATAGAATGAATTATTATATTACTTAATAGCTGCTCCTGCAACTTCGTTCGCGTGAAACTAAAATTATTTAACTCCGCACCGTCATTCAAAAGCGATGATAGCTCAGTGGCAGTGTACACGACTGCGCGTCAAGAGACGTAAGTTCATATCCAACCACCTACAAAGAGCTTGAGCTTTCGGTGAAGGAAAACATCGTGAGGAAACCATAACATGGTGTGGTAGGGCTTTTTCTCATATGCGCCTGGACAGCTACCACCCTCAAGTTGAAAACCTGCCGCCAAATACCAATAAGTGTGTTTCAGCAGCTGCACTTGAGAGCCAGTTCCTTCACAGGTTTAGTGTGTCTACCTGCTTGGGCCGTATCGCCACTTAAGATCAGGTAAGATTATGACCATAACATTAAACCTTAACTAAAACAAAAACTTTTGATAGTTAATCAATGTTAATTAAACAAAGACTAAATATAACTCGAGAATAAACTTTATGATTTCTTTGGTGACGTTTTATCATAATCGTGATACTTAAACATAAACGTAATATAAAAATATTTTCTGAACACTTACAGAATAAATAAAACGAATCTATAATTTTAGGCTTTCAGCTTAATATATCTCGAATGGTTACATATCATAAAGTTAGCTGAATGAATATACTGTAATAAAGATTCTGCATTAAAGGTTTGCCTGAAACATAGATGTTAAAATTTAGGTCTCTCATTTGAACTATTGTGATATATTTTGTAGAAGAAACATTTCTACAACTTGCGTACAAATTGAAGATTGTATTGTTTTTCTATAAAATTAATCTATAAGAGTAGTCTCTATATTCTTATAACTTTTACTTACAGCCGGTTCTAGTGAACCTTCAACAAAAGCAGCTGCCGACGTCAGCGAATTGACGAATATTTATGCTGTAAACTCCAGTACATTATGTGTGTATTGAAAATATACATGGGCGGTTGTGCCTCTGCGTCCCATCACACCAGATGGAAATCATTTCACAGTATTATTATTTTTTTAATTCCTTTATTAAATGTATTCTACTATGCTTTGATTTTTGCTTATTCAACGATACTGTGACAATACGCTCAGCTATGTGATGCTCGTTCGGGTGAAGTAGCTCGAGTCGACTAAGGAAGAGAGAAAGTCATACTCACGGAGTGATTGGTATACTGTCGATTGATTGTTACGTGAGACAACATGAAGCATCAATCATACATGATGTATGTCGTGTGAATACGTTTTTTTTTCTATGTTGCGCAGCATAGTGACTGCACTGCACCTAGTATTCAGTACAGTAAAATCCGTAAATTTAAAACAATATAGTTGTATATCGTATCATTACTTCGACTTGATAAAGTTATCTTTTTTGTTGTGTGATTTTAATACACAGTCTTTTTTTTTATATTACACTCTTGCCAATAATAAAGTAGCGCGTTTCTGTTGCGATCTTAGTTTTTAAGTGATTTTTGTTTTAATTCCTAGATTATATTTTGGAACTAATACATTTTAACTATTGCGCTGAAGTGATATACAGTAGAAACAATTCAACATTAATACTGGAGATGACAAAAAGCTTCAGACTTAAATCATCACAAGATACTCTGTTCACTTGATAATGACAGTAAATACTTATTATGAAGTAATAGTACAGTGGCAGCATCATGTTACCAAGTTAGGGGATGAGGAAAAATAAGTAGTAACCATTGGCAGTTCTATAAACCACAATTATTTTTATACCTATTAAGAATAATGCATGAATGATATACTTTATATTTATATCAATATTATATGGACAAATACTGTAACAGTCGAAAGAGATTACAATACTATGTCGGGAAATACAAAGCCGTAAAGATAAGATATTCATCTCCTTAATACCCGTAAAAGCATGACATTAAACAAATCTGAAGTGTAACGACTCTCCTTACAAAAAGTATAATTTAACAGTATTCCAGTAGAATTATTGCTGCAGCACAAAAGGGTTTTTATGTTGAAGAAGGGATGATTTTCTTTATTATTCCACAGTCAACAAGTGTAGTTCTATTTCTATTTCCAAAGAATTGGTTATAAATACGGTACCATTTGCTAAGTTAATTATGTATGTTATCGTGTCAATATGCGATCGACACGCGAAATGCAATAAAGTATAATACGCTATTCTTGGTACAGACGGTGTTATCGAATTGTTGACACATTCCCATTAAATAATAAGTACAGAAAGCTAACTCTGTACATAGCGCGATGCACTTCTAAACGGGTGCATAAGAGGATCTCACTTTTACCTGTGCACTTAGCCAAGTTGTCTTTCAACGATCGCTAACGTAAAGGAGTAACACAAAATATCGCCTACATTTTAAATGTTACATGTGTGTACATTTACATTTTACTGTTTCACCTTACATGACACATGTCAAAATGATTTTGACAATTTGTGTTATGATTAGGTGGTCCATTGACATGACCCGACGTAATGCCTGACAGTCTTTGATATCATGGTAATAAGGAGAAATGTTGAACGTCACGGAGTATTTTTAGCCGGAGTCCATTAGCCATGTCACGGGGATGCAAGTAACTGTATTTTTCACCTTGTTTACAAAATAATAAGGTACAGAATTATCAATGAGTAAATAACTTCGTCGAAATTATACCTATTTTCTTGTACATAAATCGAAATGAGTTTAAATATGTTAGTAATACATTTATAGATTTTCATTGATTAGAAATAAATGTACTTATTATTAGCTTGGACTAAACCAAACCAGTACATTAAATGTTTGTTCAAATTTATAATTACAGTATACTTTGTTATCAACATATAGAGATTAAAAATATTTTACATGAAATTTTTATCATTCCTTCTGTCTCATTTTACGGAACTACTGAATAAATCTTGACAATTTTTAACACGCTGATAACATTTACCTACTATGATATTTTATATTCCATAAAATAAAAAAGGTCCTGTGGAAAAGGTGGTTAACTTAAAGTTTTGTTATAAATTAACTTCATTGTACGCTATGCCAATTAAATTGATTATTTGATTTATTGTTGAAATTGATTATTATTTCTTATAAAGTTAACACATAGGTCCTAAAATTTTATACGAAACTTAATTTGCATCTACGAGATTAAAGTCATGAGCAAAGGTAGTTCATAAAAAATGTTTTAATGGTTATTTACATTACATACTGTGTGATGGTTACGTTAAAAGTGTATTTAAACAAGTGTAGGTAATTCAATCCTTAATAATATTATAAATGCGAAAGTGAGTTTGCTTGTTTGTTTACGCTTTGGCGCCTAAACTGCTGGATGGATTTTGCAAATCGTGAAATCCTTATTGGAAGTGGGATAAACTTTGTAAGGAACTTTATATTGCGTCATCCGATTTGTTTGACAAAATCAATATTAACGTGACCGAAGCCGAACGTAATATCTAGTCTAAAATATCAAACTTTCTTTACCTGCACATTTTGTGTCACTATTGTATGTATAGTGATGAAAGCTTTGTGTTTGTTTTAAAATAATGTATTATAACGAATGGTTAAAATTACCTTTTTTTGGCCCTTGTTTATCGAATCCGAAGCCGCGTTTCCGTAACCAAACAAACTCGTTTTTATACGTTTAACGTTTTATAAATAACAAGGTGTTAGGTTTTTAATTTTCACGGGTCAAATAATTATTCCCGGTCACGTCTTGTTGTCGGGAACTCGGTGAGTATTAAAGAGAAATTTTACAAAAGTATATTAAACCACTTATACTTCAACTTCCTTGTTTATTATAACAGGATGATAAAGTGGTATCTTGCAACATCGATTAAATAAATAAAATTGGCAGTGGTGAGGGAGAAAGTATTATTTTAAGATATATGGCAAAGTAATAATTAATATTTTGAAAGGTTCTATGAGTACAGACACTTTTATAGGTACAGCGTTATAGCTACCATTTCTTCTGATGTTAAGTGACGATGTGGTCCATGATAGTGGATAGGCTAAGCCTAGTGGAGCGACTGGTTATCAAGTACCACGGCCTATCGATATTTGGCTGTGGTATTTTCAACTTGAGGGTGATAGCTAGCCAGGCGGAAATTAAAAAAAGCCCTATTAGCATATTGTGGTTTCATGACGATATTTTCCTTCACTGAAAGCTCAAGCTGATTGCTATCTTGGTATACAGAGATCAGTGCGTGTAAATTCAGTAATCAAACAGGGTGGCAAGAAATGTATCCGACTTGATCGAGACCACTTCACGCATGGCTGGTCATGTTACTTTCGGTGTGGTCAAAAGGAGCGAATTTCGATTGATTTTAAATCTCTCGTTAACCACTGTCGAATCTGTATTGTAGTGTGGTGATATATTTGCTATTTCACTATAAAAAACATCAATTTTATTATTACATACAATACTTATTTTATATATATTTTTAATAGTTACAGTTTAACGTAACAGCCTCAATCCCAGCTGATATTAAGTGATGATGTGCCCTAAGCTGGTGAACCTGTGGTAGGACTGGTTCTCAAGTTTATTATAATTGTATGATTTATACTCCAGTGTGACCGATGAATGAAGATGTTTTTTAAATCTGCCGTCAGATATTTTACTCAAACATAGTATTATGCAGTTAGGTAGGATTTTGTATTGACATTTTAAGAGTGGGTTTTTTTAGTAATACGCCAGTGAATTGTCGCAATTTAAACGAGGTAAGGCGTTTTGAAGCTCGGTGCTACATTTGTTGTAACGCGTATGCCATATTTATATCGTCCATCGTTTAAGGTAGGGTTGACGCGATATGAAGTTAAGAATGCATGATGGTAGCGCTTTTTCTGATGCTCACCTGGTTAGCTACTGTCCTCAATTTGAAAATCTGCCGCCGAATACCGGGGTTTTTTTTTCCGGCTGTTGAACTTCCATTAGGCTCCCTCCATTAGCCTTAGAGTGTCCATGATCTTGGAAGAGAAAATTCTATGTAACACTTTCGACCTACTCTCTCTAAGACTCTGTATTTTTGTAACAACATACAATTACACATAGAAGAAGTAAAAATAATATACCATTTGCATTTCTTACTCAAGATAAATCAAATATTTCATACGTTATAAAAATCATCCCTACAAATCAATAAATATTTTACATTTTCACCAATTATATAAATTACTTTTTATTACCTGTTTGATAATCATAATCCTAACAAAAATCATTTACACTACTTGTTTTTTTTGTCAATCCATGATATGTTTCTTCTCGACGTTAATCGAATATTTAAAATATAATACAAATCGTTTAAACAGATTTCAGAAGACAATAGTTTTCGCCAATTAAGTAAACGTGGATGTCATACTCTACCTTAATCTCACATTTAAAACGCAACAGTCTGAACAAATTTTTCGAACAGTTTTTTTTGTTTAGAATTTAATACAACCCCTAAAAGCTCTTAAACAAAAAAAAAAACCACTGTAAAGCCTAAAATAGAGTTTCGCGTTGAAACTGTAGAAAAGTGGAGCGCATCAGTTGTAAAGTTTGGAAATTTGAGCATTAACAGGACGTAGAGAGCCCGATAACGCTTGCGGGCGCAGTTTTAAAACTTATCTATGTGAAGCTCTACAGAATAAACTACGAAGGTTACGGACCTGTGATATTCCCTCACACTTAAGTTGTGATTTTATTTATCTTTCTGTTTGGAATTCGGTTCGGGTGCAGTTGAAAATAACTATCCAAGCGGATTTATTATATGCAGATAAGAGGCTTATAGAAACTTTCTCTTAATAACCTAATCTCGATTCTGCAAGCTGAGTTAACGCACAGTTTGTTACTTTACAACAACAGAACTTCTAAAAAATACAATGCGACTATTGTGTACCAATTTTTGTTAGTGTCTTGTTATAAGGTGTTTTTTTTACTATTTATACATTGTTTAGGAAAATAAGCAATCTGAATTATTTATTTCTACGCTTTTTATTTAAGACTTTATTGAGCATTACAGTCGGCTAATAGGCTAAAAGTTTAGTAAAGTTGTGAAAATGAACTCAAAACCCTTCTTTAATTAATTTATTTATAATCACAATAAAAAGTAAAGGCGAATACAATAAAAAGCCCAACAGCCCAAGGCTATGTAAGATGCGATATTCTCAATGCAATATACTAACAATCAACATCCATACGCATATACATATAATGAATACTGCTTTTACAGTAAATAAATGAATATCTGTTTCTGTTCCGTGAATTTGCATATCATTCATCCCTTGTACATTTGTTAATTATACGTCCGAAAAAAATCTTTACTATATAGTACCAACAACGTACAAGAGATGGTGCGCGTGTCGTTTGACCAAAAGACTACGATATAGAGTTATAAATAGTACATATGTTTCCAAGCTAATAGGAAAATAATGTAGGGAGAGATGTAGCCTACATTTAACTTCTTTATCTGTATGAACAAAATAGAATTAAAACAGACAGAACATTTTTCCAGGTACTATAGTTACATGAAACTTCGAAGATCAAGAGTATTACCGGCTAGTTCACGTAGTTAAATTGTTACTTATACAGGGTCCACATGAGAATACATTCCAATAAAAATAAGAAGTTACTAATAATAAATTAGGTGTAGAAAATAGATACTCTAAATTAATTGTGCATTGCAAGAGTGGTTCTCTGGTGTAAGTGGTTCTCAGGGAATACTTCTGGTAGCCCCGCCTTCTTATAAACTGGTCAAGCTAAGAGATATTCGTAGATGGCTATTTTCCACGTCAAATAAACAAGAGATAAATTCAGTTTTACTGTGTATACTTATTATACTAGATTAAAATCAAATAAGTAGAAAACTTGGGAATAGAAAATAATAATTTCACGCAAATAGATGAGCCCATATTATAAATAATGTCGTAAACCTTTTTATTTATTATTATCATCACAGAGCTCGATTGAAATAGAGCCACAGAGCACTGATATGCTCAGAATGTACACACCATTATAATAGTAGAACCAAGTGAGTACACCAGTAGGGAAATTTGCAAATAAATTGTACTTCAAAACTACGATAAGGTTATTAATGTAATCAACGAAATAATAGAAAGAATAGTTGGTTGGGCGAATAATTATTCACTTATAATTATTATAATTATAATAATTAATTATTATAATCATAATTAAAGAAATGTAATGTTGGGAACTAAACATCAAAACAAAGGACGGGCTCTGCAAGACCAGTACAAGAAACATAAGTAAAATGTTGTTGAAATAATAATTTTTATACATATACATATATTTACATTTTTTATATTTATATAGAGTTGGTTCAGATGGAACATGCCACCCTCACCCTTACAACATACCACAAACAATTATACATTAATTTGGCTACTTTCGTTGTTGGGTGAGCCAGTATTTGAGCCAGTATTTAGTAGTATATACCTTTTTTGATTTGAACTCATTTTGAATATTTCGCATCTTAGAGAATCCTGCAGAACATATTCCATTAAAATACCACCTCCATCTAAGTTACACATCTGGCAATTCAGTGTGTCGTTTCTTTTCATTAGAAAGTCAAAATTTTCAATGAAATATGACAATCTCAATTTTTTTATTATTCTAGATAAGCGTGTCTCGTCTCATAACGACATTTTCAAACGAAGGGACAGGACCCAGAGACGGCTGTATTGTTTTATACCAAACACCTTTTGTCAACGATCTTAAATTAAAATATTTGACTCATGGGTTAATGTAACGCACTATTCTTTTAAAACCAGAACTCTACACCGCGTAGGTAAACAATTCTATACATTTATATTTTAATACGTAGTTTGTGCATGGATATGAGTTTAGTGAACTTTGTTATTAATATTGTTTTCGGTATTTCATGTTGGTGTCGTAACTTTAAATATTAATGGGTACGAAAATCAATCAATGCTCATAATATACAAATTATCTCTTAAAAAAATAATTCTTATAGACTAAAAATGTTGTAAAATTGGACAGCCTCAATAAACTCAAGCTGAAAATAGCGACTGAATTCTCAACCTTCTGTTCTTCTTGTTAATATTATGATCAACGCCTAACCTTTTCACAGGAGCGCCGACTGAAAACTTTCCAATCCGATTTAACTCGCTTTCTTATCTAATCGTTAAGTTTCGCTAAATTTTCGAACGTTCACGGGAACTCAATCGAAGTTCGGCCTATCGCAGCTCGACAAAAGCAGTTTTCTATTTTGATCCTACTCAGCGTTGAAAATTCTGTGATAAAAATATTGAAGGATTCATGCTCATTTCTTTGTATCGTATACGCTGTGCTTCTTTACAAATAACTGGCTTGTTCCTTTGGCTGTTTTTTTTTATTATTTTTATTGTTAAGATTTAGCGTTATGGCTATAATCTCACCTGATCCTAAGAACGATAAGGCCAAATTCATGCTAATCCTGTAGAGGAACTGGCTCTGAAGTGCAGCTGCCGGTACACACCTATTGGTATTTGTTGGCAGATTTTCAACTTGCGAGTGGTTGCTAGCCAGGCGGGCATTAGAAAAACCTTATCACGATGTCATGGTTCCCTCACAGTGCTTACTCTCAGCGAAAGGTCAAGCTCATTGCAGGGATCGAAGTCACGCCCATTGACGCTGAATCCGTGCACACTACCAACTGAGCTGTCATCGCTTCAAAATCGAAAATAATATGCATGAGACGTATAGTTTTTGAAATCTATTAAGTTTTTGCAAATGAGGTCGTGGGCTCAGCTAATAAATAAATAAGACTTCACGACTCCTTCGATATAGTAATAAAAGTAAGCAAAAAAATCTTATTCCTCAATATACTGTTGTTGCCCCGAAAACACATACATAACATCGGATATTTTCACACATTCGTTTTACTGAAGGCTCCGATTGGGTACGCGTTTGTCGGTGTCCCTTCGTAATTTTGTGATAAAATGGAAAACAACTGTCAATTTTATTTAGGGATATACTGTCTTGTTATTGCTTCAGACGTAGTTTATGTTTATTAATATCATAAAGGGGAAAAATTTGGTAGAAAACGCCCTACCACCGTGCTATGGTTTCATGGCTATGTTTTCCTTCATCAAAAGGTCAAGGTCATTTGTAAGTGGATCGAACTCACGTCCCATGACACAATGGCCGTACAAACTACCAGCTGCGTTATCATCTCTTCAAAAAATGTAATAATTAACGATGGATGAAGCTCTTGTAGAAACTGTGCAGGGAATTTATGTCGAAAGTAATACGTAAAATGTCACCAATATTTCATACCATAGGGTCAAAAAATAGTATATGAATTAAAATCACAACATGACAGATAAAGATATCGCCAAAAACACTTACAGTAGTATCAAGAACTATTTTTTTACATGTTTTTTTTAGATAAGCAATGACAATACTAATCATTAACTTAAACTCTTCTGATTTTTATTAGATTTAGTTACACTTTATTTAGTATCATAGATTTTAGAAAAGTTTCTAGTTATATTTTCACATTTTTAATATTAATTATGGTCAAAGGTTGACCACTAGGCGATTGCTAAATAAAATTTAATACGCAATTGTTTTCTACGATTAAAAGTAGCGTATCACATGCCATTACAATTATAAAATCTTAACATTACTTAAATGAACTTGACATTTACATAATCTCAACTTTATATTTGTCTGTAAAAGTTTTTGTATAACAAAATAGACATAAACAAATAATCCGGTGTTCATTTCGTAGCTTTTTCGCGAATAAAATGTGAAAGGACAGTGGTATAAAATTCAAGCGCACTAAAGGCTATAACATTTGATCTTTCACTGTATACTTGAAGTAGTTTCGTTTAGATTTTTTTTTCTCAATAAAAAGACTCCGCAGCTATTGATGCGAATAAGATTGTTTTACTACCAATATCTGATTAGATCAGGAATCAAAATAGTTTATAGGATTTCATAAATAACAAAGTTATCATTACCTATATTTATATGTTCCTATAAAATCGCCTGATATTAGTTTGAGCATCTTTAATTAATTGAAAAGTTAACGAACACTTTCGGCAAAACTGAAAACTTAAAACTCTAAATTAACTATGATTTTTGGATTCTCGTTGATAATTGGTTTATCAAAAATAAAAGTTTCAATTTTTCCCAATTAATATCATGATTACAAGATATTATATATTCTTTAGGCCAAATCTGTCACTGGATCTGGGATAGGATGTTTAACTATCTATAACCGACCTCCGTGGTGCCATCATAGAAATTAAAAAAGATTTTTTTTTTTAATTTTTAAAGCGTCACCATAGCAATGTTCACTTGTTTTTGGCGGGATCCTGATCTGTCATGTTCTGGTTTTTATTTTGATTCGTATATTAAGTTATTTAGCTCTGTATTGTGTTATATAAACGACATTTTACGTGATCTAATGTAGCTGAAAAGCATAAGTGAATTATAAATTACCATTCGAAACATGATATATTAGTTACCACGAAAATTCCCAAGAGAACTTCAAGAAGAGATTCGCCATCTTGTTGAAAATAGTTACATCTGCCCAAAGTGCCCAAACCTTATCACTTGAAAATGCCACTAATAGTCTCTAAAGAGTACTGAGTTGCCAATAATAAAAAAAAAAAGCAATGATCCGTTAGTCGGAAAAAACAAGATAATAAAAATAAGGCTGAAGATATTTTGGTTCTTTTCCGAATTATAGAAAAGATAAATTCATAACAAATTTGGTGAATTGTCTGACGCCCAAATATCGGGTGTTGCCTGAATGTTAACGCCAGAGCATATTATATATGTGCGTTGTGGATGGTGGTATGCTGGACCATAGTAGCGCTGACTTCGTTGTCTAAGATCTTGGATCACTACCAGGTAAGTGAGGCTTTCTTTTTCTCTGTATTGGTGAGAGGGGATCCGGTGGTGTAAGCTCAGCCCTAACGGCTATTTGTTGCTTATCTTGCCACGCCATTTGATTTCATGATCGCCGCTACAAACACAATAATTAATGTCTATATATTATAATAAATATACGCAGTGTTTTTGTTTAATTGTCTTTTAAATGTCTTAATTTTCAATATTTGATTGTGATCTTTGATTGTGAAACCAGACGCCAGCATGTCGGTGACAGAAATCTGTATTTTTATTCATACAGAAGTCTGCATCAAGCAAAAATGCGTCTAAAGAAGTTTTCAGTTTAATAACAATGCATTCGGATCCAATGAATAAATTAAGTTGCTTTTAGTTTTTTATAAAATAAGTATATACTTTGTAATTTAATTATTTCAGTTTTATAAAATGTTTCAATGACCAAATAAACTCTTAATCCAATGTTTAATGATTTGCGATTCAAAAAATCTATACTGAAAGGATATGTAGCTCAACAATGGGAAAATTAATGTAGTGATGATATTTTTTATGCCATGCCCTCCAAAACTGACTATAACGTGTTAATTCATGGGTTCAGATCTGAACTATTCGAGGATCACTGTTCAGCACATATAAATTCCCGAAATTTTAATTCACTACGCCACTTTTAATAGATACAGACTACCTTTTGAAAGATTAAGAAATATTATTAAAATTATTTTGCTGAGAGGTATCACAATACGATATAAAACAATTTTGATAAACTTTGGTTAAAGTTTTCTTCTTCAACTAAGAACTTTTAGCGGCTATCTTGATTTTTCATTGTCAATAAATATTTTTGCTTTCTTTATGTTTTTTCAATTTCACGTACGGTACTTATGATTTGTGGTTTATAATTTTTGGTGACAATCATACGTGTTTTATTTTTCTCCTGAACATTAAATTGTTCTGGATTTTCTATAGTTTGTCAACCATGTTATTATTGTTTCAATATATGCAGTTCTTTGTTAAAATATACACGCTAATACGTTAGAAAAATTACCCTCCTTTTAGTTTCGTAGTAATCAAATAAAGTGGTCTTCCAACGCCCCGTACTTATGTTTAAACTTACCTACAAGTACCTCATTGTAATACAGCAACATTGTTGAAGTTTTATGAACATAGTAACAATTTACTGACAGGAATATCTAAACATTATATGTTATTAATGAAACGATGGTTCGTCTTACTTTTTAAAGGAGGTAGTTATAAAATAGAAACTACAACCCGACTACTGAGGAATCATGTTCTGAAAAAGTACGAAACAAGAAAATATTGTCATCTGAAATATTTATGTTCAGACTTAACAATATTTATAGTCTGTTAAGGAAATAAATTAAGTCTAATATATTTTAAAGTGAAACTTTTTTTACATCGTTTCAAATATTTTCGTCCATCGATCGCATGTCGCATTACAGCCGGCCGCGGAGTGTAGAGGTAAAGTGAAAGGCGGTCTGCAGAGCATCCAAGTCCAATATGGAGGCGCCCATGGCTCGCATTAGCTGACTGACTAGCATTGATTTTTCTTCTTCTTTTTTATTCTTGGCAACTTAGAATGACTAATACTTCCATTTTCAGATGACAAGATTTGGGCATTTCCGGCAGACGAGACTATCTTGTTCAAAAGAGTGACTCTCTTGTTGTAGCTCTCTTGGTAGTTTTTGTAGCAACTATCACATTACACTATCACTATTATGTTCTAAATGATTTTTCATAATTTGCTTCACTTATGCTCTTCAGCTAACTAAATAACGTAAAATGTCACCTTAATTTACACAATATTGGGCTAAATAACTAAGTACATGGATTAAAAATAAAAATCACAACATGACAGATCAAGATCCCGTCAATATCTCCCATTGATTTCTCATTATCATTCCTATTTTCCTATTATTAAGATAAGATTAAAAACGCGATTTTAATACCCTAAATCTAATAATTTTGTATGTAATAATAATAATAATTTTAATTGTAATTGTTAGTGTACACGGACTCCGCGTCGATAGACGTAAATTTGAAAGTCTGCTACGAGACTGAGATTTCGGTGAAAGAAAACATGATATGCAAGTGTTGGGCTTTTTCTAATACCTATCTGGGTAGCCACCACCATCAAGTTGATAATCTGCCACCAAATACCTGTAGGTGTAATCCGGCAGTTGCATTTGAGAGCTACTTCCTCCACTAGGCTCAGCATGTCCACCATTTTGGGTTACATCGTCACTTAACTTCAGGTGGGGTTGTGGCCATAACGTTAAACCTACAAAGTACAACAAAACAATGCCACAAAATCGAGTACATTAAGATAGAGATCCTGCTGAAACTCCGCGTCAAAATGTCTGTTCTAACAGAAGTAAATAAAGTCAAAGATTTGCTTTGGCTACAAAGAACGTATGCAAAATAGAAGCGCACAGATTCGGAGAGTGCAGTCAAATTGAAAGACTTTCGTAGTAGTAATAATAAAGTTCCATTGATATTTGTCGAACTGGATAGCGTCGCGCGGCTCGTAAAGCACACCGGAGCGGACGTTTCGTGGAGCGAAATCAAACCCCGGGCTACAACCAACTCTGAGAGTCTCGTAAAATGTTGATAGTTTTTACATAATAACCAATTTATTGTTTCGAATTCATTTTAACGGCGTTTCGAATTCAAGTTTTTACGATGAGACAGTGATTTCTGCTTTTATATTGAATAGCATTCACACCGGTACACGATATAATCTGACCAAAATTTATAGATACACTAGCTGCGCCCACGACTTCGTGTGGAACTGAAATTTTATTTAATTATTTTTGCCGTTTTTTGGAACTTTTTTCAATACAGTTTTGCTCTTATTAGTGCTAGCTTAATGTTGAATACCCTAAACTCTTCCTCAATTATTACTCTATTAAATACAAAATGAACTTATGAAATCCGACTCGTAATTCTTTTACTAGCGCGTTCAAACAAACGAACAAACTATTCAGCTTTATAATATTAATATAGGTTATTAGATATAGATATAACAATGGTAAAGGTATCTAATGCACTCTTTTCTGTTACGTCCTTGTTGATTATCAAGTATATAATTAACTAGCTGACACACGTTACATTGCCTTGGGTTTTTCAACTCGACAGTGAATGAATATGAACTCTGATTTTGTTGGGTGTCTATCCTGGGAAAGGTATATCGATGTCAAATTTTAGTCAAGCGAGTTTATAGTTTTGGATATCTGTTGATAATTAGACAGAAGTAATTTTATATCGACATGTTAAAATAGATAAGATATTAATATGTAAAAACTATGAACGAAAACAAATGAAAATAGATATAGAAAATATAAAAACACGGCTTAGTAAAAGCAAATAGTCCACAGTAGTATTTACTCCTATAGCTTTTTCCGAGGAACTAAGTATTTAAATTACATGAACATTAAGTCTGATGTTCGCGTTAAAACTTTCGTTATAAAAGATAATTAAAACTGAAACTTTTTAAGGCTGCTTTTTATAAAACAGATTTTTATTCATTTCTTTTTTATTTCTATACATTTGAAACGTATATTACCTATGCCAGTAGCGGTTTTTCATCCAACAGTATTAAATGAACATTTCTTATTAGCATTCTAAATAACATTATTTTATGCATATAATTATCAGAATGTATTACATGTTTTTTTAATACTTTATAGACTTTAGCGTTATGGCCCCAGTATCATCTGGTGTTAAGTGACAATGTGACTCAAAGATGGTGGACAAGCTGAGCCTAGTAGAGGGACTGGCTCTCAAGTGCTACTGCCGTAACACATCTATAGGTATTTCGCGGCAGATGTTGAACTTAAGGCTTGTAGCTAGTCAGTTGAGCATTTGAGAAAGTCCTACCACCATGCCCTACAATCACGATATTTTCCTTTACTAAAATCTCAAGCTCATTACAGGTTCGTACTCGCGATTGATGCAGGGTTCGTATACAATATCAGTTGAGCTGTCAAAATTTGTCGCCAAATAGGTGTGTTCCGGCAGGTGCACTTGAGAGCCAGTCCCTTCTATAAAGGCCGGCAACGCATCTGCAATTCCCCTGATGTTGTGGATATCCATGGGCAGTGGTGACCACTTACCATCAGGTGCCACACTTGCTCGATTACCCTACGAGCCATAAAAAAATCATCGCTTACGAAAACTAATTATAAATACTCCCCATACGATTACACGGTAATGCGTACTGACGCAGAATCAAAAATGAAAAACACGAACGTAAAATTCAATTCCGCAACTTTGACCTCACCTGGGGAGCCACTGTAACTCCGCTCAACAGTTTTATATGAAAAAATAACCGCTAACTTTTTTTTTACAACCGGCAATTTTTTCACGGAATGAATACTTTTTGCGGATTTACTTTCGTGTTGCTGTTTGAGTTGTTTGTATAAATGAGAGCGATATTTTTTGGGTAATCCCATCTTTTTTTTTATAATCATGTCTGTTTGCATAATTTTGCTGGTTTCGCAAACGAGATAGTGTTCCGACAGTTGCCATTGAGAGCCAGTGCCTCCACTTGACTTAGGGTGTCCAACACCTTGGAACACAGTATCTCTCATCATCAGATGAGATTGTGGTTAAAGGTTTTTTTTTATACTTAATTTTTAGCGTTATGGTCATAATCTTACCTGATCTTAAGTGACGATACGACCCAAGTTGGTAGACACGCTGAACCTGTGGAGGAACTACCTCTCAAGTGCAGCTGCCGGAACACACCTATTGGTACTTGACGGCAGGTTTACAACTTGAGGGTGGTTGCCAGCCAGGCGGGCATTAGAAAAAGCCCTACCACCATGCTATGGTGTCTTCACGATGTTTCCCTTCACCGAAAGCTCAAGCTCATTGTAGGTGCTTGGATTTGAACTCACATCCCTTAACGCGAAGTCGTACACACTACCACTGAGCTATCATCGCTTCATCTATTACGTATAGGAAAGACAGAATCATGCAGATTTTGAAGCGATGATAGCTCGGTTGGTAGTGTGTACGGATGCCGCGTCAACGGACGTGAGTTCGAATCCATTCCACCTATAATGAGCTTGAGCTTTCGGTAATGGAAAACATCGTGATGAAATCATAGCATAATGGTAGGTCTATTTCAAATACCCGCCTGGCTGGCTACCACCCTAAAGTTGAAAATCTGTCGCCAAATACGTATAGTTGCGTTCCGGCAATCGCATTTGAGACCCAGTCCTTCCGTAGATTTAGCGTGTTCACCAGAGTTGCCACATGGTCACTTAATATCAGATGAGATTGTGGCCATAACGCTAAATCCTAAATATATAAAAAGACAATCAAAACTTGAATTAATATATTTTTTCCTCTGTATCAACAATACATTATTTATTTTAATATTTAATGTAGGTACAGATTTTGAGTTTAGTTACAAATTCGATGTATAGATAATCTCGTAACCTACATCGTGTTCACATTGTATTGAAATTAATTAAACATGTAAATAAATTGTAAAAAAAAAAGAGTATTAAAGGTTACACTGACATTTTTGTTTAATTACAAGATCAAATACCGATGTATCACACTTTCACCCGCACGTGTTCATTCCATATTAACGTTACATGATGAGCGGCTATAAAAGGTGTTCCCCTAATATCTGCAGAAGAGCCCGTGTCGCGCAGCCTGTAGATATCGGGCCGGGATTACGTGCGGTGAATTAATTGGAGCCACGTTAATCTGGCGCAACTGTATATTTATGGGGCGCGTATGGACCGATTACTAAACATTTAATTACATCTATACAAATATAATAAAGCTTAGGGGTCTTATTGTTTTTTTTTAAAGCGCTAATCGCTGAACTACCGTCTATAATTGGATTGGAAAATTACTTTTGTATGTGATAGACATTTTTTTTTATGTAAGACGCAAATTGGTTTTGTATGTGACACGCAAATTACTTGTGTATATGTGATAGGTAAACTATTATTCTATGTGATAGGGAAATTCATGAAACTAGTATATAGTGCTTTTTTCTAGAAAAAAGTACTACTTCATAGAAAAATAACTTTTGGATCGACGTGAACGAATTTATACTTCTTAAAGTCTCGAATAAACAAGTATACCGATTAATTTTATCGATTTTACTACAATAACCTTACTAAAATACGCAGAAGTGTGACAAACGGCGTATGTTCGTACTTCGTCGTACATGATGAGTGAAAAAAACCTCACAAAAGCGATAGCATGATCATAAACTTACCTTAATAATACTCGCGTAGTTAACTGCCACCAATAAGTTGAAATTCTACTTATACTTGGGAGTCAGTTTCTTTTAAAAGAATCAGTCTTACCATCTTGCGTCACTAAACATCACGTAACATTGTGATCATTCATCAAAACTTGAGACCCTAATAGTTTCACTGCTCGTATAAAATAAAATTAAGCCATTGTACAATATACTTAAAGTCTATACATTATTTTTAATTGACCAATCCGAATAAATGCAATAGATAATTTGACATAAGAAAACATAATATTCGAAATATTAAAAAATGCGTGCGTGTCGTGGTACCATCCATTTGAAAGAATTTCCCTACGTAGCATATTATTATTAATAAACGTATTATATTATTGATTAACAAATACGAATAAATGAATTACTAGCATCTGAGAGCAATCAAATGAAACGCAGAGATAACTAATGAATCAAAACAGTGGTAGGAAATTTCGCAATTAATATATTTTATTGTTGTGAAAATAAACTTTGTATTGTACATCATTCAATTCATTTAATTCATTATAATACATGTAATATGCTTCGAAACACTGACGCGTATGACTTGTACAATCTATCTGCGCAACCATTGAGAACTTACTGGCTGTTTTGAACCAATAAGCGCGCACCTATGACGGGGCACATCCAATAGCATACACGCTATCGTTAATCGTCGACATTATCGAACTATAGTGCAACATACGACACGCTAAAGAAAGGGTAGTGACGAAAAAATCTTACATTTCGATCTGTCTAGATTCCAACATGCATATAACTTCATAAATATCGGTGTAACTAAAGGTATTTTTAAAAATAATGTATTATTTTGCATTATGTTTATTGAGACAGGCTAAAATCTTTCTATAATTTTGTGGTCGAACCTAAGCACTAAAATAGTAGCTAACTTTCAAATGTCACTGACATAATAGACGTATTAAATTGTTGATATATTTTAACTTAAAAATGGTAATTAAGACAGATGACAATATCGTATAAGCTTTTAACAATGTTTTACTTCACTGAAAGCAATGGCGTATTGTAAAATTCAACCCGGGCCAATCGATCGCAGTGACGGATTTAATAACAGTGCGAAATCTCCTTTGAGGTTTTGCCAAGCCGCTTCCGTCTAAACAAACCTAATACCTTATGGGCTGTCAGATATATATTTATATTCGACTTAGCCAGCGGAATAAACCTTTAGAATGGAATAACTGGAAGTAAATATTTCTTTTACATTTTCATATATCTTTACTGACAATGATGTCATAAATTGAGAAATTGATATTTAATGATTATTGTTATGTTTGTGTGATGTTATTTCAAGTCGGTTACAGGTCTCTTGCACCTTTTTCCAGCATTAAGGCTTATGTGTGGTGGTTGCGATCCAGTTGGATTTATATTTGGATTAATCACTTCGCAAATATTAAAAAAGATAGTATTTAAATCATCAAAATGTGTATAATTAGGTTTTCGATGTCATTTGTTACGTTAATTACCGTAACAGGGATATTCAATGTTTTTATCGAATCTACATACCTAGACTATGTAAATGAAAAATAATCTTAAACTTTTAATTATAAAATGCGTCAGCCTATAATTAAGTATCCCAAGTGAGTGCTTGGCAGCTTGGAGTATCGCTGTTATTGGTGCACACACAAGCGTACTATTGTTCTTACATGAAGTTATACTATCGTGAAGATGATATCGCTTCACTTACGTTATAGGACAAGGAACATTAAAGTTATAACAATTTTACTGATTATATTAAATATATTGGTTTAAAAAACAATAAAACACTCTAATTTTACATTATTATATCTAGAATATCCACTGACGTTCGGCAAAAGATTTCACCAACCAAATTACTTGAAAAAAGAACTGAGAAGCGTCGAACTCAATCAATGCATCAAAGAGTAAAAGATAGAGAATCAATTTCGAAGTAATTGCATCACTTTTCATGGCGCCACCCATTAACGTAACCTTTTTTAATCCGGTTTTTTCCGGTTCGGTCCGGATATTGCCGGAGGAGTAACGGGCCACTTACTCGAATGTATTGTGGGGCCTCTTGGACGCTAACTAGTGCTTCTCGAGTTTCTAACCCGTTTAAAGGCGGTTTAATAGATTGGATTTGGGATATATGGAGTCAATTTATTTAGGCAATCGGTAACGTAGTTCCTCTGTTTCTTGTGAACGGTTGTAACTTCCTGAAACTAAATTTTCTTTCAAACCCTTACAATTGTTTAATCGAATGAAAATCTAACACATATGTGGACAAAAATAAATTAAGTTCTGGCGCATATAGTGACATAACGTCAAAGTGACAGATGTAAATGAACTACCTTTTCAAAACAATGGTCTCTATTTATTGTTGTGTTGACAATGTGCGCTTGTCAGTGGTTTAGTGATTGACCGTCAGGCACAAAAGTCATAATCCGAAACTCATATCTTATTACTTTGTCAAATTGATAACTTTGAGCATTGTACGTGTCGCGACATCATGCTGAATCTAGAGCATTATTCTATATAACCTAATAAATCCAATAATTAACAACGCAGAATGTATGACTCACAGTTTTTTTTTTTTTTAGATAATTAATAGGTTCAGCACTATGACCACAACCTCACCTGATGTTAAGTGAAAATATGGCCCAAGATGATGGATACGCCAAGCCTAGTGGACAGACTGGCTCTTAAGTTCAACTGCCGGAACACACTTATAGATATTTGACGGCAGGTTTTGAACTTAAGGGTGGTAGCTAGCTTGAGGGCATTAGAAAATAATCCTATCACCATGCCACGGTTTTATCACGATGTGTTCCTCCACCCAAAGCTCAAGCTTATTGCAGGCATTCGAACTCACGTCCATTGACGCGGCATACATATACACTGCCAACTGAGCATACTAACAAGAAATCATCTATTTCTGGTGAAATAGACTGTCACTAGAAATAGTGAAAATAAATTGAAAATCTGACTTCTAACAAAATGAACAATTGAGAACCCAAATTGTTTTTTTAAGTAATGCACACTATTGTGCTAAGTATAAACTGTAGGAAATATATTAAAAACATTTATAAAATTTATACATATTTGTAATATCTAACGTTTTTTAAATGTGTTACAAAAATACGTTCTATCACTTTTCCTACATTGAGACATCTAAGCTAAGGTAAATAGAAGTTTTCTCTTAAAGTAGCAATAACATTTAGCCTAAAGGCTCATTTTCATTGGTCGTTAACTCAGTTGTTATACCGTATACGGGAACTTCACGCGTACGGGCTATTGACTAATGAAGTAATGTATCTATTTATAGTATCCAGGTAATCCCTGCACACGACTTAACATCCAATGAAATTTATTGGTGTAAAGCAAGCGTGGTGCGGGTAATCGGTTTATTCTATTACTCGTCTATAACGTCTACTCATTCCCACTATTTTAAAAGAAATACGCGGTGAAAAATATCTATCAAACCGCAAGCGAAAACGAATGAAAATGATTATCGCATGCGGTCACTATGACATGCGTGAACAGAAATCACCCGCATCCCGAATGAGGGCTGTAACGACCAATAAAAATGAGCCCTAAGAGTTTGTCAAGTGTCAAAGCACTCCATTAATACCATGAAAGCCAATTCCGCAGAGACGTTTGTCCATTCTCAAAAATAACAACTGTAAGCTAACTTATTGAAAATCAATGTTCAGCTAAAAGGTAAGTAGGTACTTGCTTTATCTCCTTAATTTTAAAGTCAAATCCTCATTCCGCGGGGTATTCTGGGCACGTCTGCCGTCGGCCCATTGGGCCGGAGGTAGGGGTCGCTTTGCAACGCAAATAACCTTGTTGCGAAAGGTTTAAGGTATTGTTTTTGACAAAATTTACGCAAATGTTATGACAATATTTCAACCATTATAAATAGTTTATTATAGAATAATAGTTAATAAACTCTAAATAAGTCTAGTATACATACAAGTAGGTAACTGTGCTAGAGGTTTTAAATATACTTAATCTGGCCACACCTAGGACAATAGTGTTACCACATAGCGCATCAAAGAGCAGATAAATAACATTTTCAATAATACTATCTTATACTTATTCAGTGCACTAAAAGTAGCTGTAGCTGAAATTTAATAAGGAAGAATAAAGATTATTAATGTATTTGCTTAATAGAAACTGGCTCAACACTGTCTGATTGTAGAACATTTTTGATAGTATGTTACATAGATATTACCAACGTTAGAAAGCATCATCAGTCACACGCATAAGCGTAAAAATACAAAGTAGCTGGTTAAAATTAAGGCAATTTCATCAGTATGAATCATACTGCCAAACATTGAACTTAATTAAATTAATAGAGATAGGCCGCCCGAGGGCACTCGATGTAAACAAGCAAAATATCAGCCGAATCCGATCCAGTTGCGCTTGATAAGCGGTTACGTCGTATTTTAAAGTCAAATCGGCTATGGCGAAATATTCAAAGCTACAACGCCCTGCCCTAGCCTGTTCCGACTTGCAAATTGCGAACTCCTTCTCGTATATATAAACTGTTTTATTCTACACAACTTGCTTAGTAGAAGAAACGTATTTTAGCTATTATTTTTTCGTTATCACATAATAAACCTGAACGTTTATAAGTCGTGCGAAAAGTTTGGAATATTCAAAAGTGCAAGCTTCATAACGTACTTCACACACACACACTTCATAACGCTTCTTTTTGTTTATTTAATAACAATTAAAACACATCGACTCAGACCGTGCAAAGTAATAAGATTCTATTCTTAATTATACTGAAACATCAGAAAAAAAGACTCGATTAGTAAAGTATTTCGGTCGTTATCGTGATAACATACAAAATCCGCGCATATAGACACACGGACGTCCTAGACAAAACTTTTTGAAACAGTTTTTAAAGTTGTTTAAATAAAAAAATGGCATCAAAAATATCATGAGTGTTAAAAATAGTATTTTTTCTTGATATATGTGTATATATGATAAAGAGAGACATTTTAATTTTTTTAAATCTGTATTTGTGTGAAGTGACTGTAGTACCCACGTCAACGCTTCGCTTATGAGGCGTGCAATACGGCGCATTTCATGTAGAATTGTAGATTATTGTATGATATCATTCGGATTATTTAGTGTTATCCGTGTTATTTTGGATAACTAAATGTAATGTTTGTTACACATAGCGAAAACCTGGCTGATCTATGAAATTGGAATTGGATTAATCCAAAGCTGATATCATATGATTATCATTCATCTATGATGTTGAATTTTATTGCATAAATCAACAAATAAAATATATGTATATTACAATTTCTTATCAAGTAATAATGAATTCAATAATATAAAGTAAACCTTTTGTTCATTTATTATTTACAAAAACAAAAGAATAACAAAACTATAAGACATGTTTATCCTAATCACGAAGCATCCCCTACATCCTACTTCCTCATGCCTCGGGGTAGGCTATTCTGTCGTAAATAAAATCAAATTTGAGAGACAATTCTCTCCGAAAAACCCATTATATCTCCTAACAAACCGTGTAATGTCTCTAAGTAAGCGACAATAAATGGAGGATAATGACGTCATAAAAGCTGTTCATTTTTCTCGCGGGCCGTGTTGGCATCGAACGTGTGAAATTGTATTATTTCTTTATATTTACTAAAAAGAAGGTTCAGCTTGTGTACTGTAAAAACAATATTTATGGAGCTCTTCTCAGATGATATTTAAATGTCAACGACGCTCTGACTGTAGCCGACAACTTTACTAACTTTTTTTTTATGGCGAACTAGTCACTATGAGCGAAGTTGGTGAATTTGATCTTTTCTGTCTTTTATATTATTATTATAAAGTAAAAAGTTTTTTCTAACACGCTTATTTACTTACTACCCACCAGTACTACCAGAACTACCAGTCGGTTTAAAAATATATATATTTAATAGAATAATCATTGACAAAGGCTTGAGGCCATTTTCTATCATACTAGCACCAATAGGAGCAAAGCTGTATTGAAAAAAGTTACAAAAAAGGGCAAATTTTATTTAATAATTTTTAATTTCATGCGAAAGAAGTTACGGGCACAGCTAGTACATTTATATACGATTTATTCGTTCACCAAAACCCAAAATGTCCTACGACTTAAACTTAACTGACATAACCATTATTTTTCATTTATATCAATTGTAGATAATGTTTCTACACAATATTTAACATTGTATTATTCGTGTGGTATCAAGTGACGCCTGCACGTCAGTCACACGACCTTGAATCATTACTTCCAATAAAATTTCCTAACATATCTAATGAACTTTTCATTTCAATAAAATATTCAATCCCTTCAATCTCGTTGTATAAAGGTATAAATTATACTGTACTAGCTGATTCGGTGAACTTCGAATCACATTAAAAATCTTTGCATTTTTAGCTTGTCTGTGGTAAAAATATGTATGTATTATACATATAAACCTTTTTCATAAATTACTCTAGCTTTTGCTGAAAAATGAATAAATCCCATGCAATCGTTTAACAGACAGCGGAAGCGACTTCATTGTAAACTATGTAAAGATTTTTTTATTTACATGTTGTCTGTACCAAATACCCAATTTGTAATCCTCATCGTATCTAGGTGGGGCGACACAACATATCTTCATTTTCCACTTACAGCTTTCATCTTAGTTTTCACAATTTTTAAACACATATCATTCTTCACACAATCCATTTATATCTTCTTCGGTATTCCTCTTCTCCTACATCCATTCACCTTCATACTTAACATACTTCTTGTTAATATGGCTTTCATCTCTTCTCATATTACATGCCCATACCACGCTAACCTATTACTCCACAATTTCTGCCACTTGTGCTATTTTCATGCTTCATCAAATATAGTTATTCGAAACCTCACTCATTCGAGTTACTCCTCACATGTATCGTAATATTCGCATCTCTGCTACGCGTAATTTTCTTTCAAAATAAAATCATCTAAAAATTAAAATTTATTCCTTATATTTTACTTAGTTTACAGCCACGGCTTCCGTATCTCTGTCGACGCTATTGTGTTGGACGCCTTAAAAAAGTGTTTAAAATAAACAAAGACAATAAGACAAAGATAAATCGTCCGAGATTCCATTGTTGTTTAGTTAAGTAAGAAATCCAACTTTATATTTACCGCTTACTATGTATATATCAGTAAAGAATCCAGTAAAGTGTGACGGGAGGCATAGCCATTGGGTTGTAGGACCCACTACTATAAGATATAGTGAACATACCACAATGACATTCTGAACACTAAATTGACGATATATCTCAACACTAAATTCCGAAATCAGAACCATGTATAGCTTTCAGATATAAGGTATAATATGACATAACTTTCTTCTCATTCTATAACCTTGCCGATATTATTGATAATTAATAGAACTATATTGGACTTAAGTATTTAATCTATGCAGATATATACTTTTTATAGATACAGTTGTCGCTAAATAGTTTAATTATATACATAGTATATACAATTATAGTATAGTATAGTAGTATAGTAGTATAGTAGTATACAACTATTATATGACAATTTAATATCCAGTTAAATACTCTTACATGCAATTACATTATTTAAACCTAAACTTTATTCACATTTTCTTCATAAACATATCTTAATGGCTCACGGCTGAGTAAATATATGTGTGTACATATGTATATATCGGGTGTTTTTCATACGTCGTTAACCCCAGAGACAAGATACGACCACGTCTCGTTAAAGGACAGAAAAACGACATGTTCGAAGAAAATATACTACGGAATACAATAAAATGGTCATGCAGGAATATGATGATTATAATTGTGCTACAAAACATAGACCTTATACTTAAAGTTTCATTTTGTTTTCCATATTCGCGTGGAACAAAAAACTATTTAGTAATTTTTACCCGTTTCTGTAACTTTCTATAATACGACTATTCTCCTATTGGTGGTAACGTGATATTAAATAACTCAAAACCGTACTAAATAATTTACCTATCAAATACATTAAGATTTTTTTTAATGCGCTGGTATCTCCTACTATTGGCTCGTTGAAATAAACAAACTTTTCCACCTTGGCACGATAGCTCGGGAATTGGCATGTAATTTTTTTTGCGTGAACTAAGTTCTGTGCTTATCTATACGCGATAGGTGGTTCAGTATTTGAATTATCAGATACTTGAAAGTGTTAGATACAGTTAACGGGAACAAATAACTCTAAAATAGTAATAACTCAAAAAAGGTTTCAATAATAATGAAGAACCACAATTTTTTTTTGCGTGAACTAAGTTCTGTGCTTATCTATACGCGATAGGTGGTTCAGTATTTGAATTATCAGTTACTTGAAAGTATTAAATAAAGTTAGCTGGAACAAATAACTCTAAAATAGTAATAACTCAAAAAAGGTTTCAATAATAATAAAGAACAACATTTTTTTTTTGCGTGAACTAAGTTCTGTGCTTATCTATACGCGATAGGTGGTTCAGTATTTGAATTATCAGTTACTTGAAAGTATTAGATAAAGTTAGCCGGAAAAAATAACTCTAAAATAGTAATAACTCAAAAAAAATCCAAGAATAATAAAGAACGACGTCAAAAGGTACAAACATACATTACAGATAAAGATACATTACCAGTTCTTTAAATTCCAGTTTTTCAGATCATATACGCCGAAAAAATAGAGCACATACTATTCTCCGGAAAATATGTAATATTTCATACATTCTGAGAACCACAGCCATCAAGGAAAGGTAGTTTTCCACATATTATTATGATTTTTTTTCTACATATTACCTGAACAGTAATAAGTTTCCCTCGCCGAGGAGATAGAGCTGATTGGTGAAGTCAGAAGCCACGAGCGGTTACGACGTAAGGTGGTCCCGCGGGAATGAACTGGCCGCAACAAAAGTGGAATGAATCATAAATCTCGCTTATTGTTCAGATACGGTCCGGCACACTGTATTAGTCAACGTACATATTCGTAGACTTTGTTAGTTAACTTTTCCTAAATTGTATACGATTTGTAAATCGAGATCGAAGGACCACACAATAAGTGTTCTTAAAAAATGTACGAGTGTCGTAGACCATTCGGTTGGAACGGATTTTCTTACGTTGTATATTATTATTGACTAGCTATGCCTGCGACTTTATTCTTTGGGACTAAAATTATTTAATTTCGCACCTTCATTCAAATTATACTATTTTTTTATAGAATTAACCAATTTTAATGAAATAAAGACTAAATATTACTCGAGAATATGTTTTATCTTTTCCTTTGCGACGTTTAATCATAAACGTTGTACTTTAGCAGTGATGTGTGCACAGACAGATAGAGAAACATGTCTAAAATGATGAATATGTATTTTATTACTCATTCTTAGTCAGTTGCAATATTTTTCCACATTAATCTGAAAAGTACAGCCACGATAAATTTGCATTCTTATTATATTATGTTTATAAACAAAGGTATAATATTATTGATTAACAAATACAAATAAATGAATTTGTGCTAGTGCGTCTGAGAGCAATTAAATGAAACGCAGAGATAACTAATGAATTGAGGGTTTAGTAGAGAATTTCGTAACTAATATATTTTTTCTAGTTATGGAAATAAACTTTTTTTTTTTATACATCATTCAATTCAGCTAATTTATTATAGTCGTTGAGAACTTTCGGGCTTTCTTGAACCAATAAGTGCGTACCTATGACTGGGCACAGCCAATAGCATACCCGCTATGGATAACCGCCTACACTATAATATTATAGTGCAACAGACAACATACTAAAGGGTTGTGACGGAAAAATCTTATATTTTGATTTGTCTAGCCTCCATTTGTACAGGGCTATAAGGGACTTAGTTCCAAAAAATATACTTAAAGAGGCACTCCTAAATGTTCATCAAGATGAGTAATTTAAATTCAGGCTCCTGTCATTGATAGAATTTTCAGAAAGTCGACAAAGAAAACTTCCAAGACACCTAAATTTCTAGATATTTCTTTCTACTTGAAATTCTGGTATTGAGGTAATATCCATCATGCCAGACACAAATAACTGTTTCATATTCCTGAAGTGTGTAAGGTTTCTAGAGCTCCTTAAGGAACTATGAGGATTTCAGGGATAGGAACGCGCTAGTAATACCTCTAATACCACTAATCTTTAAAAGTCGATGAGCATAACTGTCACTTGTTGTCTAGGTATTTTTATTGTGTTTAGTTACCGTAAAATAAGTTATTAACCACTTTGATATTGATATGATATATAGATTGATTTGATACAAATTGATATAGAGATAGATGGTACCGTAAAGACGGTTATAGGTTACATTTTCTATCGAAAAACTTATGAGAAGTGGAATAAAGAGAAGGATAAACTTTGCAGGAAACTTTTATTGTGTCAGTCGATTTGTTCAAACTTATAGAAAAATTGTTTATAATTAATGATGAAAGTATATATTTTTTTCAAACTACTTTTAAAGGGGCGTGACGTGTTTTTTTTTTCATTTCACATCTACCTATATTAACCATCATCCTCAAATAAAGAAACGAATAGCATTGGATAGAAAACTGTATCAGTCGACAATCAGAATTGGTAGACAAAACTAATTTTAATGAGAGCGGAGCCGTAAGTAAAAGGAAATACTAAATACAAACGGAATCTGTTATGCAGATTTCGAAATATTAATTACTTAATAATATAAGATCTTGAGTCCTCACAGCTTCGTGGTAGGTTTATTGCCCGACTGGTTAGCGACTACTCTCGGGTTTAGACTGCCGGAAAATAAAGGTTCAGTATGAGCCTTTGTGTTCCTTGTGTTCATATGAATGAGTATAAGTTCTTTCCACCAAGGTCAGCAATAACACCCCTGGTGTTGCGTCTGTCCATAGGCGAAAACTATTTTCCATCAGACGGTCTGTTTACCTGATTGCTATCTATGAGCATAAAAAAGATACATAATATAAGTGGGTATTACAATATGAACAAGCACGGTAAGCCTACATAAGGCCCCGGTCCTTTATGTGCTTCGGTCGATCACTAGGATGATATTGCCCTATGTCCGCCAGAAGCCATTGTAATTTGTAATGTCTCGAGTATTATCACGTCATCTCCGAGCGTTTGTATGCAAAGCTATTGTTCATTTGTTATATGTATTTTATTACAGTCATTATGATTATTCCCATAATAATTCTCATCAACACGCCATAACGACTTTCCTTTGTTTTTTAGAAGGGTAATTAAGTATTATGTATTTAGCCTAAGATGTATGATGTTTAAACATGTTATTGACGTTTTATATATTAGAGCAATGGAAATTTTGTTAAAGTAAAATTGAGTATTCTTATAGCCTACCTATTGTTAAAATGCTTTTTGATTATATAGTTGTATGTAAATTAGTAATCATTCTTGAGTTAAATTCAGATATACAATTTGATAGACATACGACATTTCTATGTCGTATTTTTTGTCACTATGTTTTATAGTAATTGACGTTTACTAAATACATAAAAAAAGTTTTACAAACTAGAATTTAATTTAAACTATAGAACACTACAGATTAATTATTTTTATATAAAAAAATGGATTATTTAGAGCGAGACAAAGCTTCGAACTAGAAAAATTACTTATAAAATGAGTTGCATTTTTTTTTTATATTAAATATGTTGTAATATTGGAATTGGAATTGGAAATATGTAACAAAAATAACAGGTTCTGAATTTTGTTAACAATTAGGTCAATTGCAGTTCTATGGTACATGGTTATTATTCTTTCGTATGCCTAGTAAGGAATTAATCCGACTTCAAAATATTATCAAAATTACATCAACGGATTTTATAATAACCTTTAATAACATTAACCAAATGGATTGAACAATAAGTAAACAATTTTAATTTTGAGTTTCGATACCCTATTTAATTCTTAATGGGTTTTTACATGACTGGTATATATTCCTGTCTGATGATAGTATTTGAATGTTCATAGATGCCTCAATTCTTTATTTTTAATCTGAATCACTACGAATCTAGAATTTTGCTTGTAAGCAATGGAAAAAAGAAAGCCACATATCTTATATTAATATAATAAATAAATCTCCTCAGTATCATATCCGTTTCACGCCAAAATATTTTATTTAGTGCGATCGTTTGGCAACGTTTCGCTTATATTTTATGACACTCGGTCAAATCCCTAATGTTATTCGATGGTTTTCAATTTCCCGCCAGCGATATAGGCTTTTCGTTCGGCGCCCACGATCCTCGACGCTGTAATAAAATATATAGGGTAGATAAATGTATTGTGCTGATAGTCTAAACGGAACAGTAAACGGATCATCCCAATGAAACAATTTCTGTGAATTATGTTATTAAGTAAATATACAAAATTTTATGTTAGTATAGTGTCTAATTTATATTGTTTATAATATTTTTAATGCTATATTTTTTGTATTGTTACGGTTTAGCGTTATGGCCTTGATGTTAAGCTGCTGAAGACACTAAACCTTCTCTTCAACACAATAACACCAACTTTTTATAATGGTGAATGCGTACAAAAGAGATTGGAATTCAAGTATAATTGGTATTAACACCTGGGTGAATTACCTTACAAGGGTATAGTTTTAATTATATTTATTACAAAAAATATATTTAAATACAAATCAGATACGGATTTAACATCCACCTTTTACGATTTTCTATGCATATGAACTGATTATTAAAAATAATAATTTTTTTTATTTTATTATTATTAATAGATTAGATTGTCAGATGTAGCCAACAAATTTGAGATTGACAATGTAACTAGAACCTAAAATCCATTGTTTCTATACATTTTGTCCTTCTTTTAATCAGATCAGATAGACTTCGCAAAATCAATATCTGTTGTAACCCAATACTGGAAATACTAAAAGAATGCTTACCCTGAATAGTTCAAATAAGCGTAATGTTTTCATTACATAAGCCAAAACCCTCATAAATTAATGTCACGGGAATATGTAATAAAGGATTTGGCGAAATCCCTAGACGACCTGATTCCGCTAAGTGTCGCAGAACGTTTTCTTGCGAGGAAATCTGCACGCCTGAGATGGTTTTTGAGGCAATGTATAAGAACCACTAACCGGCAAGATTGCCACAGAGTAACTTGCTCCAAGTAGTTTAACTTTTCATATAGTGAAGCAAACATGCGCCTATACTTTCACTTTAGTTTGGTCATAAACTATCGTTTCGATTTGAATGAATAAAAGAGTAGAATCTTGGAACAAAACATAGGGTGGCTTTTTTATTTCACTAGTCTTTACCAGGGGGGATATATTTTACATTGACTCAAAGAGTAAATTCTTCGTCTGATTGAAAATTATACGAATCCTGTTTCATAAATCATGCTGCAAATGTTTTAGATTCACAGTATCCAACGAACTGACCTTTTCTCAAAAATGTTTTCCAAACAATTGACGTCAATGACTTCAGTGAAGGTCTTTACCTCTTTTAATAGTATATATATTTAGCGTTATATCTACAATCCCATCCGATTTTAGGTGACGACGTGGCCCAAGATAATGGAAAGATGGCCTAGTGAAAGGACTGGGTCTTAAGTGCAATTGCCGGAACACATCTGTAGATATTTGGAGGTAGATTTTCAACTTGAGAGTAGTAGCTAGCTAGGTCGATGTTTGAAAATGGCCTACCATGTTATGCCTTCATCGCGATATTTTCCTTCACCGTAGCTGACGCACATTTTATGGATTCGAACGGAGGCCTATCGATCGGAAGTATAGTATCTGTGACACAGAGCGATTAAGAGATAATAGATTAACGTATGAGCGTACGGACACACGGAGAAGATAAGAGATGACAAGCAAATAGCTAGACGAATGGTAATCTATAAGGTAATAAAATATAAAAGTAGAGAAAGGCGTAAGAAGGAACGATGAGACAGGATGAGAAATCATATGTATAAATGGAAAATATTTAAATGTTCACTAGCACAGGAGACCAAAGAGACAAACGGTATGCACATTGTCCACTCTACTTAAGTAAGGAGAGGAAAAGCAGTATTAAAAAAATGGTATTTAACTTTAGTGTGTAAATTCATCCATCTGAAGTTTTTATAAAGGTGCTTCGAAATCTTATATCGACGTTACAAGACAATATTTGCTATGTGCAGAAAATTACAACTTTGATATATTATATGAGATAACAATTTTAAGTTCGTAGCTGTGAAGCATGAAGAGAACCTCTGCGAGAAGGCAGTGTCCGTCTCGGTTCCAACTTCATTGTCTAGCCAGTTTTTTCAATACGATACCTGCGTGGAATATTTACGTAAATACGGCTAGTGTTGACGCGAAGTAAAAGAAATTTAAAATGTTCTGGCTGATATAGACAGCTGGTATACATATTTTAGCAACCAAAGTTAATTATATAATATATCACACGACAGCCTTTTTGTGAGTAAACTAGTTATAATAATCAAAATCACGGCATCTTCAAAAAGTTTTCATAGCGTATACTGATTTGAAAACAACAACATGACATGCATCGACAAGCGTGCTCTACTATTCAGTTGATAATTATACTATGCCAGATTAATTCGGCTAGCTGACTTCCACCGTTTTTTGGTGTACCGATTGAAGTTATGTTCACCAAAAAGGGAAACATGAATCTTAAGATAAACTGAAAAAGTAAATAATCATAACACTAAACTTTGTGCCAAAATTAAGGGTCTAGTTGCTTGAACTTTTGATGTGCTTTTAGGGTTTTTTAAAGATAATTTACATTTTATGAATTTATTCGGAAAATAAATAAGTGTAACTTCTTGCATACTAATTGACAGACGTTCAGTTCTTTCAAATCACTAACTTAACCATAGCGATATCGGTAACGTTCTAGAATGGCATAAAATTTTTTCCAAGAATAAATATGCGAAAGCAGTAAATATAGAAATTTAATAGATTTTGATGCATTGATGGCTACGTTGATAGTCTATATAAAGACGTCAATGGACCTGAGTTCGAATCCCTACAATGAACTTGCCCTTTCGACAAAGAAAAACATCGTGATGGAACCATAGCACGGTGGTAGGAATTTTTGCAATACCTCACTACCCTTATGTGGAAAGTCGGCCGACAAATAACTATAGGTGGATTCCGGTAGTTGCACTTGAGAGCCGGTTTTTCTACCATGTCCACCATCTTAGGTTAGATCGTCACTTAACATCAAGTAGCATTGTGACCATAACGCTAAACCTATAACATTTAAAAAATATATGATTTTCAACCGTGTTTTTTAAAAAAGCACTTATAAACTCTTGAAGAATTCTTAACAGAAAATTTAATTATGGAATTAAACATTAAAATAAAGAAAGAAACGTAATAATATCTTGTTTTATTTAGTATGGTATACAAAAATAGGATGTAAGGTAAATTTATTTTTTAATATTCTCTGAATGCTTCATGGAACCTCGAGGGTAAATTAAATGGATGGACCGCTTCACCGAAATAATTCAATTAGGTAGAAAAAGTCCTGTGAAAATTAACTTCTAATTGAGTTCATTTAATCAGTATAATTTAGTTTAATTGACTAATTCTATTTCATTGTACTTATTCCATGGTTTTGTTCCTAATAAAACAAACAAAGAAGGTAACCAAATTGTTTATGTCTTATTTCCGCACTATAATAGTGATTTACAATAACGAATATTTTTGTACCTACATGGGTAACATCGTTTTGTTTTCTTTTATTAATATGGTATTCGAATTGCATACACTTTGTCAAAGATAAAGATATAGAGTGCCTTTCACGCCTAAACAAAAAGCTATTGTTCCCGCGGATTACAAAAACAAGTTTTTATTTGATAAAATCTATATTAACACAACTGAAGCAATTAGTAAAAGTTATGAAGTTATTTTTTGTATAACATATTACAATATCAACATATTAATTATAAAATATTAGGTTGTACTATTCGCAAGAAACTCAGTGCGAACTCTACGATTTCACTCGCGTTAATATTAATTTTGTAAACAAATCGGATGACGAAATAAAAGGTTTCATGCAAAGTATATCCCTCTCTTTACCCCACTACCAAAAAGTTTTTCACGAGAAAAAGAAGCCTATCACCGTCTCCAGGTTCCGATCTATCTCTATACCATAAATTCTATAACATAGTTCATCATAATCGATTCAGCAGTTTAGGCGTGAAAGCGTAACAAACAAACTCACTTTCGCGTTTATAATTTTAGTAAGGATTTCTGCTTATGTCGATCATTTCCCTAATGTCACAAGTTAACAGCCACAAAGTAACAAACACTCAGATCGATTATATTTGGATTAGCCAAATAATTGTCCTATGTGGAACTCGAACCAATAAAACTTCGGCGCGGCTGTTAGCAAGGCGAACCGTGTAATCAATGTCACTCATCACTATTTTGTCAATCTCATTTTGCTTTTTAGCGAGTAAGCTCCGGCTAAATTACGTATTTATTTACGGTGGTGGGTTTATAAACAGGCTGAGTAGGTTGGGGCCTGGGGCAGCAGATTAAGACGCGACAAATTTGGGGCGTCTTTGCTTTGTTTTTTAGAAACTGAAATTATTCACACTTTTACCTGAATTTTACTACATAATATGTTTCACTAAGTCTTACAAAGTTTTTTTTCTAATTGTAGAGATATCATATAGGGACGGCAAAATTTGAATAGCCAACAGGTGGAAAAAGTGTATATACACCACTGTTTATGTATATTAATTTATGAATTTTAAATACTATTAGTTTGAGTAATTCCAATTAAATATATTAGTATTAATACTAAAGTATTCTAAAAGTAAATTTACTCTTTATTGGGATACTGTCCGTCATAGGCACAATCTTAAATTAATAGCATTATATGGACCGTTTATTTTGAAAGTGGTGTAAGTCCATTTTCTTTTGTTTCGAGAAAATTAACGGTTACTATATTTGTTGATAATGCAATTTTATTCACCGACCGATTTTAAGTTGTACAAAACATGGGATTTTTTTGAGAAATTAACACGGACTAGTTATATATAAAAAATTTACATTAAATTAAACATGAATTACGTGATAGCTCATTTTTCTCAAAAATGGACTTACACCACTTTCAAAATAAACGGTCCATATATTGTATGGATTTTCCGACGAATTACTAGGACTATACCATTATGTAATAAACATTTTTTTTTTGTTTTTTTTTTTCTATTTGTTAAATCGTATTTAATATATTGTACTTTTCAACGTTAATTCATTACACTGGTCTACAGTGGTTTTGTTGCCCTAGATATAAGATTGATTTTGGATATATTTATACTCACAATTCATGAAATTATGAATGATTTTGTAAGATTTGCTTTCGTTTTTTTTTAAATACTTATTTTTATTTTACATTACAAAAATCAGAAAACGAGAAACAAAATAACAGATATATTTATAATGTCAGTTTTATTTGGATAAAAATATGATATATCGAAGTAAATAGAGAGGAAAATTTGGAAAACATGTTATATTTCCATAAAACGCCTTTTAAGAGCTTTTCTTTTATAATTTTTCCGGGGACAATCTCTTTTTAAAGACCAGCAGTAATCTGCCATCATATGACAGTCCCATCGACCCTGATATCTTTCTTCCATTACTTTCAGATCCTGGTGGAACCGCTCTCCTTGTTCCTCACTATAATTTCCTAAATTATCTGGAAATTTATCCAAATGATTGCGGAGATAGTGTAACTTGATACTCATATTTGCTCCTAGAGTCTGAAAGTTTGTCAGCATATTTTGTACAATTTCTTCATAATTTGGTGCTTTATGGTTACCTAGGAAATTTTCGACTACCAACACAAAACTTTCCCAAGCTTCACTTTCCGGAACAGTCATAACTTTAATAAAATCTGCGTCTTTTATCAATTGCCGTATTTGAGGACCATCAAATATTCCACCTTTCAACTTTTCCATACTAAGCTTTGGAAATTTTCGACAAATGTATTTAAAACAATCCCCTTCCTTGTCCAAAGCTTTAACGAATTGCTTTATCATTCCTAACTTAATATGTAATGGTGGAAGTATGATTTTGTCTCTGTTCACCAACGGTTCCCTTATTACATTGGCTTTACCGACAGTTAGAGAATTTCTTACAGGCCAAACATCTTGTTCCCAATGAAGTTGCTTTGCTCTACTGTCCCACATACAAAGGAAGCAAGGGTATTTCGTGTATCCACTTTGTTGACCAAGTAAAAAATTAACCATTTTCAAATCTACACAGATCGGCCATTGAAGCTCCGAGTATTTAATTTTTTCTAAAACTAATTTTACATTTTCATATTCTTCTTTGAGTTTTGTTGAATGGGCAATTGGAATTGATGCAAATTTATTTCCATTGTGCAGTAAGACGCATTTTAAACTTCTTTTACAGCTGTCAATAAAAAGACGCCACTCAGTAGGTTTGTATTCTTTCAAGCCCATGTCTAAAAGCAGCTTCGCAATATCAGTACAGTATACCAGTCCTTCATTTTCATCAAAAAATTGTAATAGCTCACTTTCTCGCGTTCTGTATGTTGTAATTGTTACTGTTGGTGCCAATAATTTTTTTTCTTTCAATCTTGAGGCTAACAGTTCTGATTCCTGTTTTGATAAATTTAGATCCCGTATCAAATCACTGAGTTCATTTTGAGAAAATAACTTTGGCGTAGATGTTTCACCCTCCCATTCACTTCCACTGGTAGACTGTTTCGATTTCTGTGAATTCGGCAACATCATTGTTTCTGAGGGCATGCGAATCACTTTTGAAACGTAAACAGGCCGAGGGAGAGTTTCACTGTGTAAAACAGGACATTTTGTAGACTGTAAGTCTGGATATCTCCACGTTTGGTTTCGATTAAATCCTTTAGCATCTACTACGCAAAAGTAACAATCATCGACATGATTCTTAGGCTCCATCCAGATCATAGGAATACCAAAGTCTAATCCAGAACGTTCTCCTTTTTTCCACAACCGCAAAGACTCAACACAGGACTTACAAACTTTATTCGGAACCCATGATTTATCTAATTTGTCCATTTTAAAACCGAAATATTCAGCATAAGTCTCCTTAACAAAGTCTGTGATATTTCGTTTTTGTTTTTTTAATATATAAATACCACAAATATAACAAAATAAATCACTACTATATTTACACTTTCTTCGTGACGAACTCATGTTTAAAAAGACAAGACAAATATTTTTTTTTTTTTTTCGACCTGACTTACGCTGTTAGCCCCAAGGGCTTTGACAGCTTCACCGGACTTTTGGGGGCGAGTGCTGAGGGCACTCAGCCCCGAGGCAAGACAAATATATTAGAATGAACACTCAGCAATTGAATCAAAATATTAACATATGACAACTTATCCAGATTCACATGTAAGTACTTCAATATTATCAAATAACTGAGTTATCAGCTGTTTTGCGGAGCAAGGAGTCTGATAGTGGAGATCAAGTGATGTTTGTAAATATAAGATACGTAAAAATCATAAAAAAAGAGCACATTCAGTATTTTCATGAATATATTCGTAATTTAGGTACTCGAAAACATAAAAATATGCAAAAATATCCAAGGCAACGCAAAAAATTTTTTTTTTTTGTAGAGCTGTGTTATGTGTTCATATTATTACTATACTATGTTTTCATTAAGTAAATTAAATAAATATTAAAATTACTAACTTGAATTAAATACAAACTATGAAAATTTTGGTGCTTAGTTTTTCTGCCATCTTACGAACCATAGTATAACTATCTCATTGTGCATCTGCATACTTCTACAACTCACTTATCAAATGTTTAGTTTGTAATTTACCAACTAGATGGCAGCTATTACAATTCATTTAAATTCCCATCTCTTACTGGCCGTTATATTTTACTTAACAGGTATATATAATATTTTTGATAAAATCTGCTACTCCAGATAACTGAGAGAAAGTTATATTTAATTAGTTTTGTTTGTAGTGTTTCTAACAAAGTTATAGCATTTACCGACAATTGTTTCCACTGGGTGCACTCCGAGATGATTTCTGGAATCTGGAGGAGAGAATCTTCGGACGGCTTGATAATCACGAAATTAAGCAACCTTTAGAAATCAGTCACACTTGTTTGTCTTTTAACAACTTCATAATTTAAATAACAGATAAATATAAACTATGCATCGAGCAATATCTCCATGCTTTATTTTGCTACTTGTTTAGTTTTCTTAAAACTTTTATCTTTGTACCAGACTTTGTATCAGACGCCGGGAGAGAGTTCCTTTTCTTTGCTATCCGCATGATGAACGAAGACGCAAATCATTTCGTACGATCATTGATACTTCTACCACATAAGGGTGGAAACCCGCGTGGCATGTGGTCATCCTGTGGTGAAACGGGTTGGATGGAATTAAATCATGTAATTCCTGCGCGCACTCTCCAAAGTAGAATTTATGAAATATGAGAGACAAGCTACCTTACGTCTTTGCTCTAGACATCTTTAATATTGTGCAAAACTGGAAATACTAAATACAGCGTTATTTGAGTAATTTGAGTAATCATTAAATTGATACTGCTTAACTGATTTGAACACGACGGGTGACGCAATAGTTACACCTATAACTGTACGAACATCTCTGAAAACGGAAAAAACGGATATCATTTTGTCGTTCCATTTTTTGAGTGAATTATGTTATTCACTAGGCAAAGTATTTTTCATATCCATTACGCTGAAAGTATTGATATTGTTCATTACCATTGGTAAGCATGTTGCGGTTTCTATAGATATATCCGGAGCACTAAGATGTGCTTGTTTTGGATTTTGGATACTGGTTGCAATTATATTATAAATATCCTGTGCCCGCGACTTCGTTCGCGTCGAATTAAAGTTATTTATTAAGATCATTAGCTGAATCCAAATTTTTTAATAAAATAAGCCTAAGTTACTCCTTATAACATCAGCTATCTGCCAGCGAAAGCCCCGTCATAATCGGTCTGGCCGTTTCAGCGATTATCCGGAACAAACAGACTGAAAGACAGACAGACATTTTTTTAAATATAAATAAGTATTGTATACTTTCATATGCATTTAATAAAAGGCTCTGTTTTCATTTTACAAACAGATACTTCAATTTTATTTATTGATGATAATCACTTATTTATAAATAAGCAAAGACAAAACTATTAAGTATCTCTTTCTCCTTTATTAATTACTTATCAACAGAAAAATTGATTTCGTTCTTTTGTCCATTTTTACAAGAGTTCCTTTTTGGAATGAAGTTCCTTGTGGGGCGATGCAGAGGGGTACCCTAGCCGGCAAAATATGTCCGAAACTAAAATAGGTGTAGTAAGATTTTGTTAGATATATCTCATTGGAATTATGTAAATCTATAATAATATTACAAAAGCAAACAAATTTGTTTATTTGAAGGCGCCGTAAATCTTAGAAATTACCATTCGGAAATAAAAAATATATTTTTCCATTTAATAGAGTAATCATTGCGGAAGGCTTTAGGCTATTTAACATCACGCTACCACTAATAGGAGCAAACCAGTATTGAGCGAGAGCTATATTGTTAAAATTAGATTAGTATAATGTATGATAAAAATATTGCGTTTAAAAAGTTATAAAAATAAGTCCGCGATAGCATATATCTATCTTACCTGGTTTTCTTACAATAACCATTTTTATGATTTACAATTTAGTTCCAAAATACCACTTCATTTGCAAAAATGGTTTATCTACATGGTATTAATCCTTATATAACTGAATCTATTTACAATTACGAGAATTTAATTTAATCAATTTTTTAGTGTGTGTAGTGTATAGTATCAATAAAAATGAGTAACGTAGAAATATCACAGATTCAATATTTAGATACATAAACGTATATCGTACGGTTAATACACAATAAATAGTAATAAAATCAATTATCTTATTTGATATTCGATGATGGTTAAAACGTGATATGTTGTTGAACAATAGTGTTAATTTAAAGGACCTATGTTTTAACTTTTTGAAACATATGTATTATTGTTTTAAGTATAACTCTACAGTAACAGGCTTTTTGTAGACCTATCGAAGGTCAGTGATTAAGTAAGTTAATCTACTATTAAGCTTTTATAGTCTTTTCTGCAGCAACTATTTGGTTTATGAAATAAATAGTAAGCTAAATGTTTTTGTCTCTATATTGATAAAAAAGTATACCCCGATTGTATTGTTCAAGTGGCAGTTATTTTGCAGATTTGTTTAAACTACAGTTATATTATATGTATAGACCAGCTATGCTCGCGATTTCGTTCTCGTGTAACTAGCACTATTTCATAATTGTTGCACTTTTTTGTAAATTTTTCTATACGAGTTTACTTGTAATACGGGTAACGTAATATAAAGCAGCCTAAAGCCGTCCTTAGTGCTTGCGCTATCAAATACAAACATGTTTTAAAATCTGACTGGTAGTTATCAATATTATCACGTTCAAAGAAATAAACAAACTTTAAGGTTTTATAATATTAACTGTGTAGTTAAAAATACCAAATTTTTTGTCATTTTTCTAATTTTTTTCAATACAGCTTTGCTCCATTTGGTGGCAGCGTAATGTTAAATAGCCTTAATCCTTTCTCAATGATTCCTCTATAAAATACAGAATCCGACTGGTAGTTCCTAAGATTAGCGCGTTCAAACAAACAAATTAACTTTTCCGCTATATAATATTATATTATAGATACAGATTTAAATTCGTAACAAAGTTAGGTAATTAAAACTGCAATATCTAGACTTAATTCTATTTATTTAATTTAATGACTGTGGTGAGATTTATAGCTTACAATAATAACATTCTAATAGTATATTATAGTTGTAATGACTTAATTAAAATTAAATTTGATGCATAATAGTAAAGTTAAAAGCAAAGTAGAGCATAGGTTAATGTTAGCACTGTTGCCTTTATGGTCTTCAGTATCGTTGAGATCTTGGACACTTCTATGCGCTTTGATTGCGTCCGGTTTGGCCTCGTCTGATGCCATGTCGTGATATATATTATTGTTCAATGGATTATCAGATACCGTCGCCAGTCTTGTTGTAGTAAATGGTTCAGATTTATCAGTGATCGCTTCGTTGTCTTTCATCTGTTTCATAGACGATTGTAACAATTGTTGCTCGGGTATGTGTGTTGTAGATTTTATTGGTGATTTCGTTGTTGGTTTTGCAGTCGTTGTTGTGGTTGTTTGTAGACTAGAAACGGTTTTGGTTGTTTCAATATTTTTAGCGGTTGTTGTTGTGGATGTTTCAGCCGTTACGATTGGCTTCGAATGAGCGGGCACCTTGATACAGTTGAGTAAATCTCTGACGTCGAAAAAAAATAATTTTCCGTTCAATTGTGTGTCATCATAGTATTCATAGTCATTGCTCTGTAAGTCTGTTCCTTCTTCATCGATAACTTGCTTGTTCTTTTCAGCTTCCTGGATTTTGTTCCAGGTTTCTCTTAAGGTAGCATCGGGGAGACATTTGAGGTTCTCTATAGCGAGTTTAAAGTTACCGTTCTGGGTCTTGTTCATTAGTGATGTGAACCAGTCCAAACGGCAGCTACATGGGAAATCGTTGTCTGGAATTGAAAATATTAATAATTAATATCACTTACTTTATCAATCGATTAATTAGTATCAATATGTTTTCAAAATCGTATATATATAATTGAGATATTACAACAAAAAAATATTGAATTGTAAGATGGGATAATAATTTCTATATAGATATAGTATTAATAATTTCCAAATATTTTGCAAAAAAAATATTTAACATTTAATTCGTTTCCACTTGTGTAAGTGGTTTTTAGAATTTTGATAAGTAATTGATTATTTATGAAAGGACATTATGATGTGAAACATATAATATAGGTTTGACAATTTATATTTAAATATTGAATACTATTCTGAAATAGATTATATATTAAATTTTAACTAGAACTATCGCAAATTTAAACTATAATTATTTACTTTCATATTTATCGTTTCTTAAATTTATAGTTATTAACTTCTACGTTCTAAAAATTGGTTTAATCGTCTCCCTTATATTTTCCAATCATTACAGTGTAGCACAGGAAATACGTGTTTTTTTGTTCATAAACTTTCACAGAGGTACTATTGAGTCCGACTGAATAGCGAACATGATAAATCAGGTGTTTAATACTCATCATGGTAAACGTTT
This sequence comes from Actias luna, assembly GCA_039707435.1. NCBI lineage: Eukaryota > Metazoa > Arthropoda > Insecta > Lepidoptera > Saturniidae > Actias > Actias luna. The sequence goes on along the minus strand of JAZHAC010000002.1, from coordinate 4,191,024 downwards.
AGATGTACCACGTTCCAGGATTAGCTGGTGTATATCCAGTAATCAATCCACGCCTCCATGCAAGTTGTAATGAACTTATTATAATGAAACTTTTAATCTGATACTATTCAAAATTAGTCAGAAAATGAAGTATTCTACAGGCTTCCAGGTTGATTCAACCTTATTAAGTATGTCTTTTGTAGAGAACATACAGTTCCATTACAGTATAATACATTAAAATTATTATTACATAAAACTTACATAAGCAGTAAATTGTATAATATAATAAAATAAAAATTAATTTAGTTTTTTTCCGTCACAGCATGGCATACAACAGTATAAGCTAGCAGACACGATTGCAGATGAGTCAAGCGCTGACTTTCAATTACACTTAGTGTCCAAGTTATTGCATCCATGCATATTTTACACTTCTCTCAATTAAATATTTAAACGTACATACCTTCAACATCCAAGCTGCTTGTATTTCCATAGAAATTAATTAAAATTGGAGCCATTAGTTCAGGTTTCAGCTGACGAATCTGATTTCCTCTCAAACTCAACGATATCAGACTTTTCAAACCAACAAAAACTTTTACATTGTCTAAATTGGTCAGATTATTGTGTGCTAAAGAGAGTGACTGTAATTTCTTTAAACCATTAAATGCCTTATCATCGAGCATTTGTATTTTATTTCCTTCCAAATTAAGTGATTCTAGATTTAAAAGAGGCAGGAATGTATTATCTCCGATCACTTCCAAACTGTTGCTACTCAAATCAAGCTTTTGTAATTTCTTCAAGCCCGAAAATGTTTCACTATTTAAACTAAACAGACTATTGCGATCTATTTCTAGTTCCCTCAGATTATGCAGATGTAAGAACGCTTTGTCGTGTATTGTTGTTATTTTATTACTAGTCAAATAGAGTTTTTCAATATTCGGTAGATCCACAAATACGTTTCTATTTATTTCGACAATATTGTTCGTGTCTAGGCTTATTATAATTACACCTTTGTGATGGGCGAAAGCGTTTACTTCTAACGTTTTTATTTGATTATCCCTTAGAGTGATTTCTTGTATTGTGCTTGAATTAGCAAATGCAAACGCCTTTACAGTTTCAATGTTAGCATACTTGATATCCAGTTTGAGTAGGGAATCGATTAATTTAATAGCGTTTGTAGGAATGTATGTGAGGGTTATGCTTCTTGTGTTTGTAAGAGTCAGTTTACTCGCATTATTGATTGTTTTGAACTCATTCCATGCAGCATCGTTAGGTTTGACATTTGCATTTGTGAGATAGCAATCAGCGCTTCTAACTCGATCAGGTTCATTTGAATCTTTTATGCAGTAGCATTGTATTTTCTTTGTATTGTTATATACTGGGTCGCAGATGCTGAGAGCTATATCTCGCTTCTGCTGGTGACTCCATTTCGCTTCCGCCAAAATTGTAGCAGCACATGTAAGTGTGATGATCTTCCATAAATACATGATGACTGGTTTGAGACTCAGCACCTGAAATAAAAAATACACATATGTTAATTGTAATTCAAACAGATGTATTTGATAGTTGATGATATTGTTGATCTATTAGCGTTAACAACCCGTCAACCCGAATATAATATATTATCTATTCCAATATTTATAGTAAATCTAATTCGGATATGCAAACCCATTAATGGCGCCCACTATATTTCCGATAGCATGATGTAATTTAGCATCACAACATCATAAGTAAATAACTATTATATCTGAATGATTTTTGTAGAAATAGATTATGAACAAGATAAATAAATCTAAATAATAACCGTTTTAGTTGATCGGATGCAATTTTGTGATTTTAAGGAATGGTTACTTATATTTTATAAAATGTTTTGTTGCTTATAGATTTTCTAACTTTTATTTCTCCACTTTTAATAATTTAACGAGGCTGACATTTTTGCGAAATAACTATCATCATTTAAATCACTTTAAACTATTTAATAAATGTAACAATGTAGAGATTGGCAGGTTATACAAATTTAATGATCCTTAAAAGATTAATATGTGATAAAAATAAGGCATTATCTGTAATTATAAAAAAGTGTTATACTCAATCAGCCCAAGCTAATATGTGACGAAAGTTTAGTCAGCTCGAACAACCTACTCAATTATCAATTTCGCCGATACTTGCAAAAAAGTTTAACGAATGTATTCTTTCTGTTATTTATAATGTTTATAGAATTAACATTCCTCTCTATGCATCAATTAAAAACCATTATAACTTTTTTATATGTATCTAAAAAGATATAACTCGGTCAAATTTCTTGCCAGTTCTCCTTGATGTCTTGGCTATTTTCCGAACCAGTGATAGTTTTGACTATAAAATATTATATAAATTTTAATACAATTTCTAAATAGTGACAAGTTATGAATTAAGTTGAAAATCTGCTGCGAAATACTTATAGGTGTGTTCCGGTAGTTGCACTTGGGAACCAGTCCTTCCACTAGGTTAAGCGTGACCATCATACCAGAGATAAGATGAATGGGTTTGTCTAACTGAGAGCAAATTTTTTTACTACAATGCTGTTTGACCAAATAACATTAAAATGCAACGACCCTGAGTTTTCGATGAAAGAAAACATCGTGATAAAACCATAGCATGGTGGAAGAGCTTTTTCTAAAACCCTCCTGGCTAGCTACCACCTTTGAGTTGAAAATATGTCACCAAATATCTATAAGCGTGTTCTGACAGTTGCATCTGCAAGCCAGTTACTCCAGTAGGCTTAACCTGTTCACCATATTATGTACATCGTCATTACACCATCAGGTGAAATTGTGGGTACAACGCTAATCCTATATTGACTAATATTAACATTCCTTATTATTTTACTTCTTATTAGTATTATAAATGCGAAAGTGAGTTTGCTTGTTGTTGTTACGCTTTCACGCCTAAACTGCTGAATTGTTTATGATGAATTTTGGTATAGAGATAGAAGGAAACTTGGAGATGGTATTAGACTACTTTTTCTCGCTAAAACCTTATTGGAAGTGGGGTAAAGACAGGGATAAACTTTGCATATTTTTTTTATTGCAAACTTCGATTTGTTTAACAAAATAAATATAAACGCGAACGAAACCGCACGTAAAATCTAGTAAATTATAAAAAGTGTCATTTCATTAACTTATTTCGTTATTACCCAGTCAAATTCACGATAAAGTTTTATGAATCAGTTTTATTATAAGACTAAATGCCAAGTTTAGTACATGTTGAATGAACTTGATAATTGTGATAATGTCATTAAACAACTCGAGTAAATAAATGGACATTATGGACACAGTAACATTTATTTTGGGGACATGCTTATCGGCCACAAAGAATATTTATGTTTGTTCTTTCTAACTGGAATTTGAACTTAATATAACTTATTACAAATAATTTATATATATATTGATTTTCAAGGGTACTTTTCACTTAGCAATTATAACTCTCCAAAACCTTAACTCGTTCCACATGATGATCACAGTCGTTGTGGTCGCTTCGAAAATGTCACTAAATAATGTCATTATCTTCACACACGGCAAGTTCTCAACAACCTATCTGCAAGGATGGACCCATACTCAATTCCATTAAGGTTAATTATTGTAACGCTCGCAAGCAAATGTAATGGGGAATACCGTAGTCGTAAGCGTTGTAAACGTCCTAGTGTTTCAAAACCGTTTTATATACCATACTATATAGTCCAAGAAACATTTTTATGGCCTTTACAGTATAACACTTATCACATTCAAAGGTAGCATAAATATCTTGTCTATGAAAGAATACACATAGTTTTGACAGTCTAAAAGTACACGCCTCATGCAAATTAGTTCTGGTAGAAGCAGTTTAAGAGGAAAGTTTTGAAGCGATGATAGCTCAGTGGTAGTGTGCTCGACTTCGCGTCAAGGGACGTGGGTTCGAACCCAAGCACCTACAACGAGCTTGAGCTTTCGGTGAAGGAAAAACATCGTGAGGAAACCATAGCATGGTGGTAGGGCTTTTTCTAATGCCCGCCTGGGTAGCTACCACCCTCAAGTTGTAAACCTGCCGCCAAATACCAATAGGTGTGTTCCGGCAGCAGCACTTGAGAGCCAGTTTCTCCACAGGTTTAGCATGTCTACCAACTTGGGCCGTATCGTCACTTAAGATCAGGTGAGATTATGGCCATAACGCTAAACCTTAAGTATATAAAAAAATAAAAAAAAATAAAAAAATTGCTTGATCTTGACATGTCAAGAGTAGAGCACTACCTTACCCGCTTCACGGTATGAGGCCTGCAATACGTGTACATGTTCAAACTGATTGGTAAAACGATGTTGGAATTTAGAAATTTAAACATAAACACACTATTTTATATACACACTTTTAAAATTCAAACTTGTAGCAGTATTAAAATGAGACGTATGAAACGTCGGCACCATATGTGTTTTTATATTATTTTGAGATTTGCCGTCTTGTGTGTTATTGCACTGTCAAAGTTATTCATAGAAATAAAATGCAGACGGAGAATCTTTTCATAAATAAAAAGCATATTTTTATATTGTTTTCCATGCTATTTGTTATTGGTAACAAAATTACAACATAATTGTAGTTACTTTGTAATGTATTTGTCTACCATCAATCTGCAAACATTGAAACAGATATGTAATATCAAATTAATAGGTTGGAGGAAGCAAGAGTACGTGTTCTATATTCAGTTTCGTTTTGTCTGCATTTAGTTTATTTATTTTATATACTATATTTATATATTTCAACATGAATTATATATATTTCAATGTTAGCGCATTTAATATTATTATTTTAATATTTTATCACGAAAGGGATAAATTTGATAAATACAAAAATCATAAAGTAAACACACCCTGAAGCACATCATGTGATGCAGTTGCAGAAAATACATGACAACTCTCTATAAAATCTTCACCTTATCATAGAATTAATAATATACGTATAAACTGCTAATAATTAATATTATGGCAGAGCATAAAAATAACGTTTACAAAATTATAATGCACCTATTCGATTGAATTTTCTACAAGATTACATTTTCATACATAATGAAAATAATCTATCAACTGTAAAAAAGTTGAAAAGATTGTTGATAGGTGGCGCTTCCTATTTATTGATGTCTTACTATAGAAAGTATGCTTATTTAAATAACATAAAAATTTATTTATTTATTTGTCAATAGCGGAAAACATAAGCCTAAAAATAATGTTTAAATTATAATTTTTGACAAAGAATTATGGAAGATATGGCATAGCCGCAAAAACACTTTTGAGAAATCTATTATAATATTATAAAGTGGAAAAGTTTGTTTGTTTGAGCACGCCAATTTTAGGAACTACGAGTCGGATTTCTATAAACTTTTTGCCATTGAGAGATTAATACATTTATGCTATTTAGTATCACGCTATCACAAAAAGAAACAAAGCAGTATAAAATAATATTAAATAGGTAATAATATTAAACAGTTTAAATTCCACATGAACGAAGACGCGGGCACAACTAGTTAGTTTTATACATATATTATAATTCAACTCGATGGTAATTGTTTATTTTCTGTGATTGATTATACGAAAAGAATGCGGTCAACGAACCTGACATAGACTGTACACCTACTTACAAATAGATTACTCATAGTTTTTAAGCTGATTCAGTAATTATACTAAACATTATTAAAATTAGCAGATATTCGTTGAATGGTAAAATATGAACTCCAACGTTAGCTAAAACGGTATTTTTTAAATCAGCCTATTAACAATCGATTCAATACAGTATTCATGAATTAATGCTTTTTTTTAATTTTGACTACCTTTTCTTGTTTTCAATTTTTCAACATGATTAATTTATGTTTATTTTTTTCATACAATTCACCTTGAGGATGGTAGTTAACCAGATGAACATTCGAAAAAGGACTACAAGCAGGCTGTGGCTTCATCACTATGTTTCCTTCATCGAAAGCTCAAGGTCATTGTAGGTGAATTCGAACCGACTTCCCTTGACGCTACGTCCGTAAACACTGAGCTATCATCGCTTCAAATTATCGAATTATTACATTATTTTCTCGAATATAATGTTAATATAATTTAAATAGAAAAGGCACGACTCTAGGACTACAGTGTTTTTTATTCCACGGAATTTCAGCTCAGTATCAAATGTGATTATTATTATTTTTTTGAGTGGTATAAATATAGTACCAACTTAATATTCAGCACAAAAGGGACTTCCGCGTGTATAATACTAACACTTTTGCTTTATTAACGGCTATAAATATTCCCAATGGAACTGCCCAACGACGTTTGCTTTGGGTGGCCGACGCACCTTGATTTAGGACCTTGTTAACAGACGTGAGGTGTGTAAAGATGTGTGTTTTGAGACTTAGTAACGTAAAAGTAACTTATGAACACACTATTAATTAATTATAGTAGATTGGCAAAGTGCCGGCACTGTAGCTAGGGGTGATCACAGTAAAATCAGTAGGCAACTGCGATTACGAGAGGTATGTAATCATTAACCTGTTGGTGCTATCAAGTTAGTATGTAAATATCTCCGAGTCAAGTTGTCATTTTCTATGGTCGTTAGCATAAGAGAATATGCCCATTGTAGGTATAAAGATTCTATAATTGATCCCGAAACGTCACAAACAAGAAGAAAGTCGCATAGTGATTGAGAATTAGTTGAGCCCAAATTTCGACCACCTCGCTTAATTATTACATCGTTTGATACGTACTTATTAAATACTGAACTGCCTAGTAATTTATAATAGGGTAAATAAATAGACCTTAGATTGATAAACTTATTGAGTTCTTGTTTAACTGTAAACTAATATTCTACCTATTCATGACTCACTCATCACAAGATTTCAAAAACTATCCATTCAATATTTGGCTTGTAGATGCCCATCACAACGTATACGTTCACGAAAAGTGGAGGTTCTAGGTTTTCACATGGTTGAATCCAAAAACAAGAATGAAGCAGAGGCGATCAACTAGTCGTTAGCAAAATATTAGAAGTAAGATAAACTGCTACAGTATTTTATATTGTATCACAGCTACATCACTGCATTATTCCTAATATTAAACATAATACAAATCAAAAGTACAACGACTTCCAAAAGATAAGCAATCTTTCAAAGGCTTTCGATGTCATGGCGATCTACAAACCTGATAAACAATACAAAGTTACAGTGACAAGTTTATCAACTTTAATATGATGCTCGCAAGCTGTGACAGATTTCCAGGTAGACTCGGTAGGCTATATAGTCTACGATACCAAATTTTAGAAGGTGGGATTTTTTTGGCACCGTTGAGAATTTTTAATCGTAGATCGCATAGACGGCGATTTGTGTCAGCCTTTAGGCGGTATATTTGTAAATCCACCACTAGTCACGATCCAGTGAGCTACTAATCCTTACCAACTCTCTGGAATGTTGGATTAATACCGGCTGATTCCTGAATAAAATAATCTATGCGTGCCATTATGGCGAGTGTTATACCTTTTTTTGCATGTCTAGTGAGTTAATGCATTTACGTACTTGTAGTGACTCTTCAGGTGATAAGCACTGTCAAATACCCAATAAAATACCTATAACGACACTTCAATTCCAATGTTGCCGGTAACTAGGGACAGCTTTCATACTTCTTATAGTTCATCGCGGGTCTTATTTATCCGCAAATAAGTTAATCATATATTTTATTTAATTAAAAATTACAGAGCATATCCACTATTTACATGTTATATAATTGGCTGAGCAAACACGTTAACAGCAAGCAGCACCTGCCACCGTGGAGGAGTTTCACGCAGAGTTATAATATTTTTGATATCAACACGAAATTAGGTCGTAAACGACACCTGTTACTGCTGAGTAATATGGGTAGGTACGGCCAAGTGTCATAAGTTATAATTTAGATTGTTATAATAGTTTCTAATAGTTCATAGAATAATGCTTATAATGCAGTTAGGAAGTCCTGTTGCCAATTTTCGCTGAATCAGTTAAGATAAAATCGATTAGAGTACCTGTGCCTGCGATGTCGTTCGCGTGGAATTAAGAATTAGTTCATAATTTTTCCTCCTTTTTTGTACATTTTTTTAATACAGCTTTGCTCCTATGATGGTTGCGTGATGTCAAATAGCTTAAAGCCTGTCTCAATTATTGATCTATGAAATATAAAATTAATATTTGAAATCTGACTGGCAGTTCATAAGATTTACGTATTCTAACAAACAATTTTTGTCGCTTTTCAATTGTCAGAGACTGAAGACTACATTCAAACTTCTTCTAGTAAGCTTCTTCCACCTAGTTTATGGTGTTTGCGATCCAATGAAACACAATTATTGTGTCCTTTACCGAGAATATTTAAATAGTTTTAATATTTACTACAAAAAATGACCGACTATCGACGAATTTTAAGAGTATCTTTATGAATGATATCGTTTATCAATACTAGCGCCTATTAGTTTGGTTTTAAAAAATCCTATGTAAAACAATCAAAGGTGTATCTCAACACAACTGTAAATGTAAACATTATTTTTTTTTTCTTCAAAATATACATGAAAACTAACAGGTCATATATGAATATCAAATCATTATTACCGATTCATAGAAGAATCCTATCCCTCGAGAAGACCCGCAAAATAATCGATTGAGTTCATTTTCTAATGTATGGATGCTTAACTTAAATTATATTAATTCACGTATGGTGAACGCGGTGAAGTAATTTCAAGATATCATTTCTACCATCATACGTACATTGAGCTATCATATTATAATAACTATCGGATAGTAAAGTTTTCTTGACATCGTCCTTGAACCTATTGTTCGGCAAATTTCTATCATGCTTAGAAGCCTTAGAGAACCTAACAGCGCTACCCAACTTTTATAAGTCTTGCTAAGTATGAAACGTGGGATGAATAATTAGTATACTTATAGCATTAAACCAATGACGGGCGTTTACAATATTTGGTCTAACTAATCTATATAACATCTGTACATTTTATATTTTTTCTTTTTATTGGAGGCTACATTGTAATCGACACACAGGCAAGAAATATGTTTTTTAGAATTTTTGCCTATCTGTCTGTCTGTGTATGCCGTTAAAGCATCACTTTGAAACTAAAGGATAGACTTCAATGAAATTTTGCAGGGTGGTAGCTAATATTACGGATCAACATTTAGGATACTTTTTACTCCATACGTTCCTGCGGGATAAGAGATAAAAGTTTAAATGTTTGTATTAAACGAACCACTGCATAGATTTTGTTATAAGTTTTTTTCGTTCGACATATAAATATATAAGCTATTATTGAACTTTATACTAAACATATACCAGTGTATATTTTTATTTTTTCTACCATCGTATATTTCTGTTTTTCTACCAAAATAGATTTAAGTTTTCGAAAGGTAAGTGTGTAACAAACTTCAAAATTAGTCGATAGATGTCACACATTACATACTAAAAAAAGCGATATCAGTCTTATATTCAACTGTACATATTTATTTATTATATACATATTTATATATAAATTTATAAATAAAGATTTTTAAATAGCCAGAATATACATATATTAGACTTATCTATATCTAATATTATTAGGTGAGCAATTATTGTGTATACATGTTGCGTATCTCGGAAACGGTTTTAACAATTAAGATGAAATTTTGTATGTAGGTAGGTTTTTGCATTTTATCTCATACAAAACGCAGTTTCATATTAAACAAAAATAGTTTTGTTAAATATTTTTATAACATCAGGTCCGTTCTTATACTAAAATATTTTGTAAATTGGCTCTATATGAAATTTCTGTTTAGCTGACACGCTATACAACATTGTCCAATTATTTTACGGTTCATTAAGTATCTGTCGTCTTCCTGGAGTGACGCGGGTTCGATAGCAGAATGTCTAGAAATCATTTGAAAAAGACATTTTACTTTAATTAATGCAGGCAAGACTCAGTTCAAGAGAATAACCAACCATGATTCTCAAACTTTACCGAATCAAGAAATGTTGCCTTTAATTCGACCTGAACGTACTGCAAAAGTAAGATAAGCTGATTTTTTTTTAATAATAAAAGTGAAAAAAGATCCTATAATTGAAATGAGCAATAAAAACGTACTAAGTATCATGCGTCACAACGTGCAGTAACTGAGTGTTGAACAACTTAGACAACGTCTAGAAGATCAACGAGGGTGTTCTTCCCAAAGTATAGCTGCTGAAAGTAATGAACAACAAAAGAACTGAATAGAACAACAAAGACGTCAAGATACAAGACGTCGTGCAGTTTTACAAAGAAATTATTTATCAATATATAAAAGCGCTAATATGTATCAGATGTTACATATCACACCTTAGGACTATTTGAGGTTTTGTATATCGATTGTAATTGTTTGGATTTCTCTGAAGAACGTATTTTAAATAAAATCAATAAAAATTATGTTGGTGACTGCTGTTTGCATTGGCGAAGTGCAATTGATCTACCATTATTTTTAATAGAATTAGTACGCCTTTTTATATCGATCGATCTATTATTTATTTATTGAATATTTCTATAAGCAATGTTTGTTATGGACATTTTTCATGACTTTTAAACTTGAAGAAAATATTCGTGTTGACACGGAGCAACGGTAATTTTCTGATTATTTAGTTAATTAATGTACCGATGAACTGCCATTAAGTCCCGAAGAGTTCAAAATGTTTTTAATACTATAAATATTCTAATTTGCAATCATACGCAGTACGATTGTACCAAATTGAATAATTCTTTTTTTACTGTATTCGTTATTTTCAGGACAAAGATTGTATAAAAAAAACCGAAGAGATTTTTTTTTCAATCTAATCTAAAAGTAATGAAGCGATGATAATTCAGTTAGTAGCGATGAATGCTAAGTTGGTAGCGTTTACGGACACCGCGTCAAGGGACGTGGTTTCGAATTGAATATTTGAATTTCATATAATTAATTTATTTCATTGGAATTATAAACAAGTTGCATTCAATAACCAACAGAAATAAAAAACGATGTTAAACATAGCTTGTTGGTCTTACTTAACAAATTGAGCTAATCAAATATAAAAAAATAATTATCAGTGAAACCATTTTTGAGTTTTAGCGAGAATAAAAAACATCGATATTTGGTAATATGAAGTTCACTGGGTCAGCCAGTATGTATAATAGAATCGTATCTAATTATAACACAAACACGAAATTAAAACATAATATTGATATTTGACGAAAAGGAAACGCGAACAAGAATTCCATTCATATAACATTGAACTTTTTAGTAAAAGTAAACAAGCCCGTACTGTAACTAATTCAGGGAAATGTATGCAAATAAAAATTCCTCGCAAGCAGCCATATAACAGGAGATATGATGTTGATTCATCAATTACGAAACTCACCGATGCGATATTCGGGTTATTCAAACATTCGCATCTATTGTAGCAGCATCGTAACGCGCGAGTTTTATATGTAGCAACCGTGATTGATGGTGTACGGTGTGAATTTGAAAGCATAGTTTCATAAAGAGGTCGTAAAATATTTATGTTCAATCTTTTGGAGGACAATTTCTTCTTTCAAGTGCCCTAAGTCATCTATTAACTTTCTTTTGCTCACCTTTGCGAATTATGCTTTCGAATTCAGATGCATAGAAAAGTTCAGTAGTAGATACGTAACAAACTAAAAACGTGGAGTTGCTACATTTGTAATAGAAAATGCAATAAATCTATCCCGCTAGATTTAAAGCAAAAGTATAGCAACCAATATTTTGCAGGGTAAGACAATTGTATTAGATTTGATATCGTCACCCTTACACAAGGATATAGAAGTGCTGCACTTTGGGATCGTTAGTTAGTTAGTTTATATCTAATAATAAAAAGGAATTATACTATACTTGACTGGGTTTGATCATCATAATTATGATGATAAAGTTGTCACAATAATTGTGATTTGTTGAGTTTCAGATTTAGTCAATGTATAAGATGCCTGTAAGTTAGTATAATAGCGATAATCAAAAATCAGGTACAGTGCTATTAAACATTACTAAATAAAGTAAATTCAGAAAGTCATCATGGGTTTCTAGAATTTACGCAAAGGGTTCGATTCTTTGCGTCATGTAATTCAAGGTAATGCAAGGTCTATTCATTCTAGAGAAATTTCTATATAGGAACTTTGGCGGAATTCTTTTATAGATATAATACATATAAAAACCTAATTATACTTACACTCTGCGCATCAGAAATAATTATATCCAGCATAAAAAATAGTGTATTCTTCTCCTTTTTATGAGTGTTAATCTTTGTATGCATAATTATACCAGTTTTTCGTATAACAGTAGTAAATCTTGCAAATCTTGTGGGTTCATAAAATGCTTTAACAAGATGGTGATTCTATTGTAAAATTGGCGAGGGAGTTTTTGTGGTAGAAGCAGTTGGTGCGTAACACGTGCCCGAAGTAATAAATTATAATATACCTCATTATTGGATTATTATTAAACTGTAACACACATAATGCCATCAATATTACCAATATCAACTTTAATCAATATTAAAGTAAGACCAAATAAGGTAAGTTTATGAATCTACATTATTATTATAAAGCGGAAAAGTTTGTTTGTTTGTTTGAACGCGCTAATCTCAGAATCCCGGCTGGATTTCAAAGATTATTTTAGTATTTTATATAGCACTTATGGAAGAAGGCCTTATGCTATTTAACATCACGCTATCACAAATAGTAGCAAAGCTGTATTAAAAAAAGTTACAAAAACGGGCGAACATTGTTAACTATTTTTTAGTTCCACGCGAATGAAGTCGGCGGACACAGCTAGTTAAAATATAAACCCAAGTATGACTCATTAAAATCTATCTATATACTTTATATCTATATATCTCTATAAGCTCTTTGTTTTTGCGGTGTCATAGTTTTCAGTGTATCATTGATAATATTCTAAAAGTACAAATACGGCCTTCAAGCTTTACTTTAGTAAAGACCTTTACAAGAGTTATTTTGTTTTTATTGAAGTTATGAAAAACATCACTATATTAAAATTTCTTCCCAACCCTAGCGATTCACATTTTTTCCAACAAACTATTTTTAAATAAGAAGAATCATTTTTATAACCGAAATTTCATAACGATTTGAACACAATGTACATAAAGCTATCCATTCGGAAGTTATTTAGGTTTGGTGTAGATGTAACAAATTTCACTTGTCATATCTAAGTTTGAACAAGCTTACAACGAACAAGTTGAAACTGTCTTGGACCGCTGTCTGTGTTTAGTAGCTTTATTACTTACTTCATGATAAAATAAGTACCTAATGTGATAAAGTTTAAAATTCAAACCTTATTTTTATTAGTTTATTTATTTTCCTTCGTTTACTATTTTAGACGATAAAGCGACGGGTAAGACTTAGTTCAAATCTTTTTACACCTCTTATTGGAAATAATATAAATTTAATTATTTATATATGTATATATTCTCCCTCATGCATGTATATTCCCTCACGAAACGTAACATTTTTTTGTGCTACCATTACTTTTATACCCAAAAATCTTTAACCTATACAATTTTATTTCATTATATTATATCTTAATTAGCTTCTTCTCGTTCTTCGTTCGTGTGAAACAAAAAACAATCTAACAACTTTACCCGTTTTTGTAACTTTTTGAATACAGCTTTTACTAATATAGGTGCCTACGTGATATTATTTAGTATAAAGCCTTCCTCAATGATTGCTCTATCAAACACAGAAAAAAAAATGAAATTTGACTAGTAGTTCCTAAGATTAGCCCGTTCAAACAAACCAACTAACTTTTCCGCTTTATAATATTGCTATAGATTACCTGTCTTGTGATAATAATGATAAAGACTTATTATTCCACGTTTTAACGTGTTTGAATGTGTGTGATTTTATTCCAATACGACATATATTCAATCGGAATTAGAATTTATAAATAAATCTCACTTCGCCATAAAAAGTCGTAGAGAATATATTATAGCGCGAGCAATAAATATCTTTAACACGGAAATGCGAAATAAGTACAGACATAGTACATCAGCCGACGGATTTAAAAAACCATAAATAAAACGTCCATAATGGTAATGTGTATTTGTGTTAAATGTAAACAATGTTTTATAGCATATCGGTGTCGACCGTTAAAATTGGTTTACGTTATATAGTGTAGGCGGTAGGGTATATCTTGAAAAATCCTTACTAATATCATGAATGCAAAAGTGAGTCTGTTAGTTTGTTACGGTTTCACGCCTACACCGCTGAATCGATTATGATGAATTTAGGCATAGAAATAGATGATACATAGATACTTAGAATCTGGAGACAGTGATAGTCTACTTTTTCTCCCGAAAACCTTATTGGAAGTGGCGTAAAGAGAGGGATAAATTTTGTAAAAAAAAATCTTGCGTCATCCGATTTGTTTAGCAAAATCAATATTAATGCGAGCGAAGCCGCAGGTAAAAGCTAGCAGCTGATAATAAGATAAAAGCTAGAGGTGGATTTACTTTTTTTTAATGAATGTGGTGTTAAGGTCTCAATTTTTATGGACTTTCTCATTGCAACGCGCAAACGTATTACCCGGGCTCAGGTCAAAGGCGTGAGAGCCATGTGGTGACTCATCGGGTGTTAATTACCCAAGACTACACACTAAAACGCACCACGGCGACACTCCAAACTCCAGTATTGTCAGAGACCAGGCTCATCTTTCACAATTCTTCTAGTCTCGTGAACTGATATACCTATTTTTTTTTAGATTTCGTTTGTTTTGATTTGAATCACCTATTGGTACCTCTTGGCTGTAAAATTGACCTATATGCCAGGACGGAAAATGGTACGACTATTATTTTTATTAACTGCTAGCTAACCCGACAGATGTTGTCCTGTCATAACTATGAATATTGAATTCGAATTGGTAAAATTAATTTAAAAATATGTGATACAAAAGTATAGTATTTATTATTGTAATGCCCTATGACAACTGAGAGTTACGTAAAATTGATACTGTCATTAAGTTTTTTTAATTTTCTAATTTTCCGCTCAACTTCCTTAATTTTTTATTTCATAAGAACCTTCTTCTGATAATGATTAATGCAACAAAAAAGAATTAGCGATATTATTCGATCCGTTTACACGTGATGCGATGACCAAGGGTAATGGAAATTTATTTTTACATATATAGGTTAAAAATTCTAATATTACCTAATTTCAATGTTTCACATTGGTGGGATGTCCCGTGACAGCTTTTTTATTTGTACGCGATGTTGTTTTAATGGTAACTCTTTAATATTAATAAGGTCTTGTTTGTCTTAAATAATTACATTTGCCTATCAATTATAAGGGTTTGGTTGACATGGATCCAATCACGTCAGAACATTGTCATGTCGACGCGTGTTACAGCCTTCCCCTGACAAGCAAGCAAGTATACCCACTTACATATAAATTAGATTAATTAACAAATAAGCATTTCTGAAGATTTTTGAGCTAAATACGTGTGAAATACGTCGTTTACTGTTTATTAATATGGAAACATAATTATACTACATATTTTAAATTAATTATATTATCCAAACATGAATAATATTAATAGTTTGCATTTTTGACAAGTTGTCGTGTACTACGGGAAGTAATAATTATATTAAATCTTTATATATAACAATGTCACGTTGTTTGTCCGCGATGAACTCCTAAACTACAGAACGGAATTTAATCAAATTTTGCACAATGTGTGCATTTTGAGCCAACTTGATAGATAGGACAGTTTTTATCTCGATAACTGATCAGAGTGCGATAGATGTGGCTGTAATCGATGTGATTGACTACTTGAAAAGGCAGACCAAGGTCTGCCATGTCAGCTAATTGTTTATATAATATATTACGCGTCAAATTATAATTAAATAGTAAAAGTAAATTTATCAATGCGTATTCACTTGCAAAGTTATATAATTATGATTGTTTTCATAAAAGCTGTTGTATTGATCTTTCTGTTAGTGTAATGACTTTTTTTTAAAGTTGATTATTTTATTAAATTAGATATCCTCGGTAGTAACGCGATTATGTGAGACAATGAAGTTAAGAAGGTTCGATAACACGGAAGATTGATCGAAATATACGAACTTATTATATCAGTAACTTACTTGCCGGTACTCAGGCAGCCTTAAGATCTGCTCTGTAAGTACACGATAATATATACATATTTCATTATTCCTGATTAGCCAACAAATGAATAGAATCGGTTAGACAAGTACATGATATTGTGCAAAGTTTTTACAATATTATGGAAGATCATGGTTTAAATTACGGTATCTGCCGATGTAAGCTATATCGTCTATATTAAGTAAGAATATCAATACAAGAAACGAATATGAATACCCAGATTAGGAACAATTATTTTAATTCAAATAATTGTCCCGTGAGTAAATCAAAAATTTGTAAATGTAATAATAATATTTATTTGTATTTTATTTATCAATATATAACTATTTAATTTTAACCCATCTTTGCTAGTACAAATTTACGTAACATATAGTGTTATAAGAATAATAGAATATTATATGGTAGTGACCAAGTTTTATCCACGTAACAGTACATGTAAACACCTTTTAGTAATTATTATTAGTCTTAATTATTATTTAAGTAAGGATGTACTGTCTAGTAAATATAATACGCCAAAGAAACCCTAATACGTACATACTTTTCTTTATTTAAACAATAATAATGTATAGCCAATCAGATTTAAATACATATTAAGTAATCTATAGTAACGTATTAGTGCATTTCCTAATGATATCACACTGAAAACGATTTTGCCATCATGCAGCTATAGGTGTGTTCCAGCATCTATACTTGATAACCAATTCCGCAACATGGCGTAGTCACATTATCAATTAATATCTGGTAAGATTGTGGTCAATAAAACCTTTTCATCCTTTACATGGAAGTTAAAACTTATATTAAGAAGCAAGGACTTCTATTTACGTTACAAGGGTCTCATGAAATATTGATATAAATTTGACCTACAAACTGACTGCATAATATATTTTACATGAATATATTGTAGATAAAAACTGTCCAGACTTGCCACGAGTATAACATATGAGAGGATGCATAGTACGGTTTTTATTATTATTTTCAAGCTACTAGCTAATAACCGTACTTTTTTGAATTGACGAAAAAAAGCATTTATAATTTAGAAAGTCTTATAAAGCCGACCTCATTTAACTTCTCCGTCATTTGCTAACAAGTGTGTGAGTTATAAATGCATAGTAAATTGCTATGTATCAAATGTACACACCAGTAATTAATCTAGATTTAATTCTGTTACCTGGTTAGGAAAAGGTTGAAGTAAGTTTTTGCAAACAAAGAGATTGCAATTCCAAAACATTTAATAATATTTACATATACACCTCTTTTTATAAATAACTTATTTGTAATAATATCAAATATAAAAATATTTTTTGATATCAGACTGGTAGAGTACAATCTCTTTAACTCGAAACTCGATAAGTCGAAAATCTTCTAAACTCAAAAAAAACGTTTTATTCCCTCCCCTTCAACCCCTATACCTTTGTTGCTCGAAATCTGAACCCTCTATAAGTCAAAATAATGAGTGACTGTCTATAAGCAAATTCATTACAAATTTTCCCACTATAACTCGAAAAAGTAGATTGAACCTTAGTGTCTTAAACATAGCAATGTTTCAATTTAGAGCCTATAAAAGTTTATTATTTTAAAGAAATTTTATAGAACAAGCAGCAACTCGGAAGAAAAGAATTTTCTGCTCTCTATACCTTAGATAATGCTCAGACACTTATATATATGCACAATGTTACGTATCATTTAAATTGCAATTAAATTAATTTTTTAACCTTTGTAACTAGGTGTTTTATTTATTTTACCTTTAAAATTATTTGGAATAAATCTTAACCTCTACAATTCAAACATTCTCTTGCAAAATTCGCTTAAGTCTAAATCCTCAAGAAGTCGAAAGTCTTTTGACTCGAATTTTATTGGCGTCTCCTTTTAAGTTCGACTTACACAGGTTCTACTATAGTTTCTAACATTAGCACGTAAAACAATTCCGCTTTATAATAGTAATAAAGATAGAACGGAGCATTCGCAACGTGCGACAAGTAAATTTTCTTATATCTTTTCCTAACAGAATTACTAACTGAAGTATGTCAGTAACATAAATAGGAAGTGCCGAATGTTATCTTTTATGCATGGAATCTATAAAGATCACGGATCACGGACATCGGGAATCTTTCAGTAGTTTCATCGCGGATATGATCCGATCGTAACACACGCACGTTAGTTATTTGTTTATTTTTATGCTTAAATTTCTTCCTATATTAAAATAGTATATGCCTGATATTTATATATTCGTGTGGGATTAGGAAAGACTTGCTGACAGTGCTTTGCAGACATCTATCACGCTGTTCTTTCATTGAATTGTAGTTATTTCTGAGATCTCGTCATATTAACAATATCAAACACTTAATAATTTTATTTTTCAACTTAGAGATTAGATGAATAACTATATGAACATATACAACATCATAAACAACAATGAAATAAACAGATAAAACTGTATTAGATTCACATTGGCTAATGTTTCTAGGGTTTATACTGGAATCGAAATCGAGGGGAATGTAGTAGGCCTTATTGATAATACTGTGTTCTTGGGTATCACGCTTGATTGCAAATTTGTATTATTTTTAGCAGCTTTAGTGTACTGAATTTGTCAATTTATTGACGATTATTTGCGACTCTTGATATCACTGTGCTTTTACAAAATACGAAATAAATGTGCCGGCATGAGACTGACTAAACCGTATGACGTCTTTATAAAAATGTGTACAGTCTAACGTGAATATTTTTTTATGTTATGTATATAAATAAGCAGATTGCGATGTCTCCAAAATAGTTACCATCTAAATACCAACATCGTCATATAGGTATCAAAGGATAAGCGACGACACTATAAAACTCTGAACACCATATGCCTACAATAATTTATAGTTTATAGGTATAGCGTTATGGCCACAATCTTACCTGATGTAAAATGACGATGTGGCCCACGCTAAGTCGAGCGAAGGGACTGGCTCTCAAATGCAACTGTCCTAAATACACCTAAAGGTATAAGGCGGTAGATTTTCAACTTGGGAGAATTAGAAAAAGCCCTTTTATCATATGCTGTAGTTTATCACGATGTTATGTTTCACCGAAAGCTCAAGCTAGTTGTAGGTGGTTTCTAATTCACGTCCCTTGAAACGAAGTATTTAAACACTAACAACTGACCTATCATCGCTTCAAAATATAATGCATGTATATTTAAATTAGTATATAAATATATTTCTTTGTTCTATAAACTGTTGTGACATAAAAAAGGAGTGGTGTCGTGGGAAACCAGATAGGAACGAAGTTCCTTATTATAAAAAACATTAATTTCAAGCTCTATTTGAGGTATAAACAAAATAATTATTCGGGTATACATTTTTTATTATGATTTTATTATTGATAAAAATTAAAAAATAAACTACTTTACAAAATTATCTTAACATCTCTATTTTTATTACGATGATTTTTAAAAATACATAATAATAACAGTCATCACGTAGACTATACATCAGACAATGTATAGCCATCATACATAGACTATACATAAAAATCTTACGCTAACGTTACGGACGTTTTTTGCCGGCTACGGTACCCGTCTGCGACGCCCCATAAGGAACATCATTCCAAAAAAATATTTCACTTAAAAATATTATTAACATATTTGTAAATGTTTAACAACAATGTGACTTCTTAATTGATACGATTGTGTCAACGATATCAATCTTCCCTGCATTATTAACATTAGATGTAAGATTATAATATCGTATGAGTCCGGTTGCGGAGAAAATACAAAAGGATTCCTGAGATATGACCTTACCCTTATGTTTGATTTTTTTATGTTTTCAATATTTGCATACAATCTCAGCCGATGTTAAGAGACGATTTGATCTATGTTAGTGACACGCTAAGCTCAATAAAAGTAATTGGCTTTTAAATACTGTAACTGAAATAAGCAGATGTTTGACTGCAGATTTTATACATGAAGACACCTAACCAGGCGGTTATTGGAAAATATTTTATTGCACTTAATAAGAAAATTAAAGTAGAAAAGATATTTGCATAAGTTCTGTGATATATTTATGAAAATTTATAGGTTGGTATAGTGATGATTAGTAGAAGAGCATATCCTAATGCCCAGCTGGCTCTCTGCCACAAGTAAGCTGATCCTGTTACCTGGTACCTAGTACCCGGGACTCATCATTGTCAGTTTATTTGACTTGAGTATTTAGCCTAACGCTAACTTATAAAGACTAAATAAACTTAAATATTCTATCGGTTTTCCAGTATATAAATAATTAAAAAATATTTAATATTGTTCTTATTGTATTGTATTGTATTGTAAAATAAAGGACTAAAATAGATCTCTAACCAAATTCCTTATTTAATTTTCGACACGAATTAATATTAAAATAAAACATATCATCAGTAAAAACATCGCAAATACTTACAATTAAAACTTCTTAGAGACTTTATGAACTTAAAATAATTTTTAGAAAAGATATCACAAGTAAAAAAATAACAACACTAGATCACGTTTAACTTGTAAACTACTACAAACTTTTGTGACGTATTTTTTAAACGCGCTAGAAGTAGGTGTTGACTCAGTGCGAGACGAGACGGGACTACCGGCGCAACACTAAAATCACTAAAACGCTGTAGATATGTACATCGCAAGGAAACTAATTACATATAGTTTTCATATTAAAATAACATTAATATATTACCGTCGAAGATTTCTTACTATTTAAAGTAAACAATAATAAGCGATAGAGAAAGTACAATAGCACTTCCAATTTCAGTCTAACGTTCTGTCAAATATTTGAACAAACTTACGACAGTGACATATTTTACTAGTTGATGTTCACAAAGTTATTCGCGTTTTGATGATTTACCATATAATAAACACACATTGTTTTAGTAAGTAGCTATTTAATTAATAATTTAAATAAAAAAAATTGTTTTTTTTTTTTTTTTTTTAAGTAACCTTTGTAACTATTGTAAGACCACGGTACAAAAGGACTGGAATGTCCTTTATGGACATAAGTACATAAATAAAAATATACATACATAAGTACAAAAATAAATATAATAAAGTCATAAAAGATATAAAGTCAAATGAAAACTTATTGAGACTTTGTACACAAATAAGCAAAACGATTGGATATCATAAAATAAAGTTATTTTTAGGAAGATTTTATTCAACTTATCTAGTCTTCGTCCAATTATTGAATCTTCGGTCGAACATATTTTACTTTAGTAAATGAAAATATAAAAACAAGTGTATGTTTAAAATTGTAGATTTCAATTACTAAACATGTATTTATGTTAATGACTATGGTTCGTATCAAATCGTTTATTTCTCAAAAATACCATAATCAAGTACCATACCATAAAGTCAAAAATCTACTACTGTTTCGAAAATAAAATGGCGGAGAAGAAATGGCTAAAGAAATTCTCCAGCAATCGTTCTTTTTATTATGTGACTACAATTGTCCGAACTTGAAAATATTAATTTATTTGCTAAAATAATTTAACAATGCTTGCTCTTTTAACAGCTTTTATTTTCGTTTTATTATAGAAGCGGACATCGGTTCTGTACCATTAAGAGCTTATAAAAATAGAGTATATTGTGAAATAGAACATAAGCTATTGGGACGGGCAACAATCCTCGTTACAAGTTGCAGCCATCAAGTATAGTAAGCTGAAGGGGTAGATAAGTGTCTAATATTAAACAGTTTCAATGGAGGTCGTCTAGAGTGTTCTGAATTATGTACGGGAAAATCTAAAAGTGACTTTTTAATTGTGTATTCTTTCAGGATAACAATAGATTTTTGGGTTCAGCCTTTACCATATATGTAAGAAATTACACCACTATTACAATTTTCGAAAAATATTTAATGGGCGTGAATATCTAAATAACTGTTTGAGGTATGTTGATGAAAATTTAGAGCACATATGTATCTCACAAGTCTCAATATATACGCCAAATTTGATATCTTTATGTGAAATAGTTTTTGAGTTATGAAGGTGCCAAAAGTGGCAATGAATGATTCGAGTAATATTACACCCGGTGCTGCTCGCCAGTTCTGTTAGCTTGACACGCTACCGCTAGATAGCTAATATATAGATCTGAGTCTCTGACAGGTTCATTATATTGATTAAATATTTTATAGTTGAGTGACGATGATGTCCAAGCAAGTATAAAGTATACGCCAACCCAAATGAAGGGACTGGCTCGCAAGTGCAACTACCGGCACAAACCTACTGTTATTTCAGCAGATTTTCAACTCAAGGATGATAGCTAGTCAGGCGGGCATTAGAAAGAGCACTACGACTATGCTAAATGCTCAAGCTTATTAAAGGCATTCGAATCACGTCCATTATCTCGGCATCCGTATACGTTACCACTGAGCTATCGTTGCTTCAACAGTAGATAAGATATGCAAGTAGTAAAATTTTGTGAAACCTTTTCAGTAAGCTTTTTAGAAAACTTTGAACTCTATTAAACGTATATAGTCTTTGAGAAATGGTTTTAGTAGCGTTTTCTCTATTGGCTCCCCGATAGAAGCAGTAAAACCGAATTCACAACGCTCATCTCTTCGAAGATGGCAGTTCAATATTATCTATTTAAATAATATATTATTGGTGCGTAAAAAGGGATGTATTGTTTTTTTTTAATTATTTATAGGTTTAACGTAATGGCCATAGTTTCACCTGATCGTATGTGATGATACAGCCCATGTTGGTTCACACTCTAAACCTATAGAGGGACCGGCTCTCAAGAGCAACTTCTAGAACACACCTATTGATATTTGGCGACAGATTTTTAACTTGAGGGTGGTAGCTGGTAGCTAGCCAGATCGGTATTAGAATAATCCCTACCACCATGCTATGGTTTCCTCAAAATGTTTTTCTTCACAGAAAACTCAAGTTTATAGTATGTGGACTGGAAGTTACGTCACATGGTGTCCGTACACAATACAACTGACCTATCATCGCTTTAAAAATATGTGAAATCGTTTTATTTATTTGCCATAGAATAGAAAATCTAGTTATAATTATTTAACTATACCTGAGCCAAATTTGGAAACTAGATATTTTTGGGTGTTCTTTGTTATTCTTTAAGTAAAAATATATTTTTACAGAATTTATTCTGTCTATGTTAACTTATCCGCGCGTCACTTGGAAGCTAGCAGACAGCTTTTGATGAAATTTGAAACGGTGGCCAATAATATTTTGAATACTATTATATAAGGTATCTATTTTTTTTTTACTTTTTATCCCATAAAAAGAAACGGTACTTCCACGATTGAACTAGAACGCAGGAAATGTATTTTTTTTTAGATTATATAAATTTGCTTAAGTTTCAATAAGTCCATCTGAATGAAGCTGTGATCACAGCAAGTTGGGGTTCCTTTTTTATCACTATTTTGTTTAAGTTTTGGTATTATCTTTTGACCATATATCACAACCTTTATTTAAGTTATGATTAGATATTGATTAGCAGTTGTTTGGTACTGTACATGGAATCTTTCAATATTTTTTTAATTATCAATACCTTCTTAATTCTTTATGGTATACATATCGGAAACCATATTTGTTTCGATAAACAACTTATTTTCTTATAGCATACTTGTTGGAACGGTCTCTAATTGTTGAAAATATTTTACAACAGTATAAAATAAAAACCTGACTCATAAAATACTCTACATATATATTTGACTTTTTTATACTCAGTTGCTAACAGTTCTAAATTAAGTACATTAAACTATGAGAATAAGTTGGCCTTATTACTGAGAGAACTTTCTTCCATGAAAGCTTTGGATGGAGATTTCCCAACCAGAAAAGCAGGGATACTACAGACAATCTGAAGTGCATCTGCCAAGAACACAACCATACAATAACGGATTTGGCAACATATTTTTAACTTCGGCGTGGTAGCTAACCAGGCGGGAATTAGTAAAAGCCTTGATAAAGTGTGTTGAAAAATGTCGTAAAACACTTTTGACGTGTTAACCGAATTTATTAAATAAAATAATTTCGAAGTTCAGTAATTTCAGTAGACAAGAAAACTGAAAATCTCTCGGATACTTCAATGTTCTATTTCGAAAGTAAAATCTATTCGTAGCCTCGAGAGACGATAACAAAGACGATTCAAGTAAACAACGATAGAACTGTTAAAAAACATTTGAAACACAAATAAAATTGTACGCGAAACATTTGTGGATGGCGCAAAATATAAAACGTCAGAGTTTGAAGCGGATTTAGCTCAAAACCGTTGGGGTGTTTTAGGAACATTTGGCGCAGATGGACGTCTCTAGCAATGTTATACAATAACAAATATTTTACAGATTCATTTTCGATATCTTTATATTTTAACGTTCTATATTTAAAGTTTCTTGTCACACTTTTATACATCTTGTTATTAAGATCTAATTTATTGTAAAGACATGTAAATTTAAAATATTTTTAAGGCAAATTACAAAGTGACGGAACATATATGCAATGTGTTAGGGAATCGTCACTACACGCCAGTGTCTCGAAGCAGTATGAAAGCAATCCCTGGTCTTCAAAAAGGAGCATCATTGCTGGTCAAGCAGGCTTGTAAACTCCTGGACTATTAGATTTATACTGGCAGACTTCAAAACGTAATACACAAAAGGAAAACCAAAGCAAAGATTTTATTGCTTACAAATTGCTTGCTATACGAACCCTTAGGATCCTATTTGATTTTTATATATTTTCTAGGTTTAGCGTTATGGCCAATACGTTTAGCGATATCGCCAAAATTGCACCGTATGTTAAGTGACGTGTGGCCCAAGCTGGTCTTTAAGTCTAGTTAACGAAATGGCTCTCAAGTGCAACAGCCGCAACACTCCTTCAGGTATTTAACGGCAAACTTTTAACTTGAAGGTGGTAGCTAGCCAGACATACATTAGATAAAGCCCTACCACCATGCTATGGTTTCATCACGATGTTTTCTTTCACCGAAAATTCAAATTCATTGTAGGTGGATTCGAACCCGACGTCCCTTGACGTGGAATCTGTACATACTACCACTGAGCTATCATCGCTTCGCAACTAACCTAATGTTAAAATTGTGCCTCCAAATATCTATAGGTGTGTTCCGGCAGTTGCACTAGAGAGCCAGTCCCTTCACTAGGCTCAACGTGTCCATCATCTTGTATCACATCCTCACTTAACATCAGGTGAGATTGTGGCAATAACGCTAAACGTATGTTCTATAAAATGTGTTGAATTTTCGTAATCCATGTTTCATATTGTATCTTTAAACGTACCTAACTTTTTCTTTTACCTACTCCTAACTTAAATCGTACTGATGAGAAATTTCATTTTAGAATAATGAGAGATTATTGGAAATTCAGAGAAATGTTACTCAAATAAGAATTTCAAATTCTATTTGATCTTGTTATATTTCTTTGAAATTAAATATATTATTACCTTTGTATTCTCCACGCTGGCAAAACAGACATCGTCTTTTCCAGTATTCAATAACTCAACTAGAATCACATGTGTCACATTTAGTTATAGCTTACAGCCAATCTCTACGCAATGCTTTCATCACGATGTTTTCTTTCACCGAAAACTCAAGTTCATTGCAGGTGAATTTGAGTTCACGTCCACTTACGCGGCGTCCGTCCACACACCAACTGAGCTATCATCGCTTCAAGTTTATTCCGCGACATACATATATATTGTCATTTTATATACTTACAATTATAGAAATAGCTTAGTATTATCTCACTAAAGAAATACAATTGGAGAAAAATATCCTTTTTCAAATATGGTACCAGCTCTTGTTTAACGGGATATCTCTTAAAGTAATAATGACATTATCAATATCATGGGCAGGTTGTCTTTTTTTTATAGATATCGTGTGATTTAAATGGATTATTTTATTTTTGCCCAAAACCTTAATAGTTATCTACGACAACAGCACAGAAGTAGAATGAAAGGAATAATCAGTTAAAGAACCTGTAGCACAGATTCTTGACGCAGTCAAAAAATTTTTACACAATTGTTACACATGTTATTACTAAATATATAGCTTATAAGCTCTTTTTATCCAAGAGTCGTAATTTAAACTAAACAAGACATCAGTAGAGCAGGTTATATTAAGTCCATGGCCGAGGTTATTGCCAGAGTTCTTGCGAATTTCAACAGCTTTCTAGCATGTAGGCAAATCGTTTTACAGAGTATATATCACGACTAGGCAGCTCTGGATATGTAAGGCTCGACAGGTGACAACTCCTAAAATTAATCCAAATTGTATACAAAGTTGCAAGAACTGGGAACAGCCTTTGCATTTCATCTACTACTAAATATGATCGAACTTAATTTCTCTGACTTTTCCTCCCGGCTGCTAGAATACATCAACAGTCAATAGTACCTTAGTAAGTACGTCTCTTGAGTTCTAAGTACAATAGCCGTCTGGCAGTCTATATCTAGACATTAATAACTTCGGAGTAAATAAACAATAATGCGCAGATGTTTGTTCAGTCAAGTGTACGGGTATAAAATTCTCGATATCTTTCATATATTATACAGTACTTTCGTTTCTTCTAGGCTTATTTATCTATCGCTATCTTGATGTTGATATTTTATGTGTATTTGAATTCATATTGAGTTTACCGGGCATGATGATATTACCGTAATAAATTAAAATAGGTCGCTGTTTGTTTTTTCGAGAATACAAGCAGGTCTGTATTACTTTTACAGCATCATTCGTAGAATATACAAGTAATTATAGATTTTAACAATTTACGTGAATATATACACTTTCAATAAAAAGTAATTAGGAGGTAAATGAAAAACCATATTTTATTTGATTTTTTATCTGTTCATTAGTATTTTTCTAAGACCATCACTCTGAAATTACGTATCTAATATTCATGAAATTTAACATGATCATAACATATAGGGTATTTGTTTATTATATCGGGGTAAAAGAGAACAGTTTTATAAAAACTTCTATGCATGTATTGACAATATGATATTGGGCTTTTATATACATGTATACAAAGAGTGTGTTTAATAACACGGCTAGTACGATAATAACCTTATAAATCTAAATAAATTTAAAGTTCCCGTCTAAACAGTCGCGTAATTTACAGGAAACCTTTGATGGTTTCATGTTGTAAATAATTTTCGACAACATTTTCCTTTAAACCGAATATGCCTAAATATACTTATATAACATACTTTGTTTTTTGTTATTACTTGCCTTCAGTAGGCACAGTTAAAGATAATTTTGTGTTTTCAATCATAAATTGCATCAAATGATAAAGTATAATTTTGACTCTTTTAAAGGCTTTGTTCGAATTTTAAAGCTCCAACTCATTTCCTATACTGATAACACATATATTGTTATCTTACATTCACGTTGTGTTTATCGTTGCGGTGTCGGGTTTGTAGACAAAATTATGTTATATATTAGTATTTATTTAACCTCAAGCTGGAGATCGAATATTTTGAAATAGTGAAAATTTTCAGATTTAAGACAAACAAAAACTCTTCGAATCATTTCACATATTTAAAATAAAAAAAATATACATCAAATTTTGTAAAACGTTGTAAGAGCAGGCAGTGTAGCCGCCCCTTAAGAGTACCTACAATTGTTAGTTACTTAAGCCAGTCACCAAGTATAAATATATACCAAAATTCGGTATAATTACTTACTAAAGTTCAAAATAGTCGGTCCGTTTCTACGCGCCGTCGTAAAATGAAATAATGTTTGTAAAGTTTCTCATAGTGAGGCGAAGTTTTGAATATTTTCATGAGAATTTTCGCTTTCATTAAAGAATATTTAGGTCACAATGTGAGTTTTGCTATGGCGAAAATATTCTTAATTAAATCCATGTCGTGATCGTAAGAACTCGAGAGTCGCTTTTGAAAACGTAGGTACCTACATCAAAGCGATTTCAGTTTTATTCGTAAAAATATATTTGGACAACGTAATATTTTAATACGGTTTTATAATTTCGACAGTCCTTAATTAAACGCTTCATTCGTGTTGATTTTTTTTTTTTTTCATTAAGAATTTGAATACTTTGTTAAGGAATGAATAATATGCTTACTGGTTTTAATTTATAACAGCGGTAGCGTAGAACTTAATAAAAGAAGTATTGACTAATTATAAATGCGAATAAGAGTTGGTTTATCACTCTTTCATGCTTTCCCTTCCCAGAGCCAGTTTCTCCTTAACACCATGTAAGATTGTTGCCATAACGCTAAACCTATAAAAATACAGCTACACACCGTACCATTTATAATTTTGTAAGAATGTAATACACTAGAACTGAAATTATCCCAGTCTTTAATAAATGTTAAGTAAATCCAAACTAATAAAGTATTCTTGGTTAGCAAACCAAAATCTTATATTCGTAATATCCTTGATTTACAGCCAGGGATCGACTATTTTTAAAGCGTGAAAATTCCTACACGAATTATGAAATGATTAAACAAGTTAATTAAATTATCGTGACGTCTAATAAAAAAATCTACGGAGATGGCAACGAAGATAAATTAATCTATTCAAGAAAAGTGAATAAAGAACGGATATTATATGATAAAACTTTAGGATTTTATGTATACCAGTGTCCTGGGTGTGTTCGCAGTGCAGTCATTTTTATTGTTATATATTTTTATATATTTACATATTTACACATTCTATTACGTCTAAAATAAAATTTACAGTTTTTATAACCTTGCATGATATTTTGTAGAAATCGGTTGAGAAATGTATTTTTTCTAACTTTCAAAAGTAATTACGAAAAAGTATATTATGTTGAGTTTAATTTATATTTTGTACTGAGCAATGAATAGCTCAGTTGGAGGTGTGTACGAACGTGATCATATCATGACGAAAATCAGGTACGGTTGTGTTTATAACAATAAAACTTATAAACCCAAAAAAACTGGTACTACTCATCCTATGTTTTCGGTTAATAAAGAAACCATATACAATGTTTATAATTGTTTTTCCGAATACCCAAAAATGTAAAAACAAGACTTATATTTAAATAGTTATATTTTGTTTTATAGTGCCACAATTATTTTGGAAATAAAAAAGACATTGTTCCTTCAAAGTTTGAAGTTTGCACTTCCGTCGCCAGCCTGCGATGATGGCCTGTTTTTTTTTTAATTTTCACTTCTCGCAAATTGTTGTAACGGAAACAAAATTTTTCAACAAGTCATTAAAGAAATTTCACTTGAAAAATTAATTAGGCGTAAGAGAATCTCATTTACCGTAGAAAGTAATTTTCTCTCATAGTATAATATACTGCATGAGAATATGAAGAATAATTTACGGTAGGTAGTTTATGACTGTGTACTTAGGACCCCTGGTGTTTGTACCGTCTCGGATAATGGAATTTTACGACGATCTATTAGCTGTGTTTAAATATAAATTAGAGGTTTTTTCGAGCTTATAATAGTAATTATTTTTAGCACATTCAATTTGAAAAAAATTATGGTCTTAAAAGTAAATAAAAACCAAAATCACATTTTCGGTCCGATTTCAAATTCAATAAATATTTTCAGCCGAAATTATCTGGTGACTTTATATTTTTATGATTCAGAAACTAAATTATCTTCACTTTTCTTGTTACAAGTGATTTGGAAATTTTCGTTTGTCCCTTTTTGTAGATTCAGCGGTGACATACGAATAATTAACACAATCGTTTTTTTTTTGTTTTCTTTTTTTAAATATAATCTGTATATATGGATATAAGAATTTTATTCTAAATATTTGCAAATATTAAACTAGCTCTGCCTGCGACTTCGCTGGCGGTGAACTAAAAATTAATTAATAATTTTTGCCCGTTATTGTAACTTTTTTTAATATAGCTTTGCTTTTTTTGGTGCTAGCATGATGTTAAACAGCCTAAAGCCTACCTAAGTGATTGCTGTAACAAATTTAATAATATATTTTTAAGTTCGAATGATAGTTCCTAAGATTAGTGTATTCAGGCAAACAAACAAATTTTTCCGGTTTATAATATTAATACCAATGGTCTTTTAAATGAGCATGTATATGTGTTTTTCATAGAGGTAGGTTATAAGTTATACGTTTACATTACACATGGGGTTGTAGTCAAATTATTGACTAGTGGAGAAGACAACGTCTGTCTTGCCAGCAGGAAGAATATAAAGGTAAGAATATACTTAATTTCAAAGAAATATAACAAGATTAAATAGAATTTGAAATTCTTATTTGAGTAACATTTCTCTAAATTTCCAAGATTCTCTAATCTCTCATTATTCTAAAATGAAATTTCTCAACAGTACTATTTAAGTTACATTACGAACATTCAACAAGTAATATTCTTTATATTATATATGTTTAGCGTTATCGCCATATATATATAGTGAAGGAAAACATCGTCAGGAAACCATAGCATGGTGGTAGAGCTTTTTCTAATGTCCACCTGGCAAGCAACCACTCTCAAGCTGAAAATCTGCAACCAAATATCAAAAGGTAATTTTAGGCAGTTGCACTTGAGAGCCAGTTCCTCCACAGGCTTTGCGTGTTTTCCAACTTGGGCCGTATCATCACTTAAGATTAGGTGAGATTATGGCGATAACGCTAAAACTTTAAGTATAAAAAAGTAGCTAGCTAGGCGAGTTAATAAATTACTAAAAGCTGTAGGTACATCGTTAGTAACTACGAACCTCCGAAAAAATAAATCATATACGAGTATCTCACTTGAATCAGCTGAAACCATTTTAGAACGAGCACCGTTAGTACAGTCATCAATCATTTCACACATTAGCACTTTTTTCAGACGGTTAATTTTCGACGTCACATTCACCCAACCTTCATAAGTCAGTTTATCTCAGCTTAACAAACATAAATTCGAAGTTAACGAAGCTAATAAAGATTAGCGAGATAAAATATTAATTATCACACTACCCGTATAATGAATCATTGTTGTAATCCCTCTAGTGTTTCGTTCATTTTGTCAAAGGAATTTATAATTGGGATACGAAATTTACTGGTGAGGTACTAATTTAGAATTGTTGTAACTTGAGGAAAATTTACTGTTTGAGAATATTAGTCGTATTTGATGGAAAACACTGCAGAATCTTTGTTATTATAAAGTTAGATTTTCAATAATCATAAGTATTTAAAGATATCACGGCAAAAGACAAAGTAAGCAAGCTTTTTTACGAAGTCATATATTTTAGTCGATTGTCTTGATTGCTATTTAGTCGAACACTGGTGTAAAGGAGAGTGGGACATAAACTCTGTTTGTTTCTGTTCATTGTAGCATGGTCAAACTGCAATTAAATCTAAACCACGTCTATAATTAAAACGTTTTCATTAGTTGTTTCTGTTATGATCAAGCAATGTTATGCGCTCTCGACATCTGGATAAAAAATGGTTTATTCCGAATCGATACTGATAAAACTAGAGTCACTGTGACGTCTAAATTATCACCCAGTAAATTGCAGTCGCAATGCAGTCTTGTATATATTCTTATTATTATTATTTTTTGTTATCGTATTTTAAAATAAAGTTATGTACTTCCTCACGCAGTGTCGGGAAAGCCATAAGCAAGAACGGTGGATACCGTTGTGGGCACGATGGGCATGCCCCCAACCCTAATATGGCGTATATGTGTTTGATGGCACACCCATTACCGTTACTATTTGCTCCACAGCTTTGCCTACGTCCATATATATTGCTAGCTATACTTGCGACTTCGTTCGCATGGAGCTAAAACTATTTAATAATTTTTGTCCGTTTTTGTAACTTTATTCAATACAGCTTTAGACCTATTAATATTAGCGTGATGTTAATAAGCTTACAGCCTTCGTCAGTCATTGTTCTATCAAATACAAAAACATACATTTTAATTTTTAAAGAGAAATAAACTTTTCCGAGTAGGAGTCCCTTAATTTTTCTAGTAATAAATATAGCGTACTACTACGTATTACTACGGAATAATGTAGCATTCTAATGGTCGAAGAATTTTTGAAATTGGTCTAGTAGTTCTTGAGTGCATAGATAAACAACTTCTTTGTGGGAATGTAATATATCGATTAGCAAGTTCATACGCCGACTCGCACTTGGCCGATTTTCGAGTGGCTGCGACCACAACCCTTTTTGAAGGCTGGATCTACGCCTGGCCCCCAGAGGAACGTATGGCATATCAGGTGACTACCACCGTTACATACCCAGACGAGATAAAGCGAGGAACACCTTTCACACTTCTTCTACAGTTTCTTACTAACTAGTTGCTTTATTAGATATACAGCGACAGATTTTAGCATATGGTGCGCCTCAGATTACTATGCCGGGTAGTACACCAATTTTATGGCAATCGTGATCCAGCTGGATAGATTTGTCATGTCCTGCTATACAGCGAATATATTTAAAAATATTCCACAATTTCAGTACAATATATACAAATACTGAAATATCAGATATATTTATTTTTTGTAATAAAAGGTCAAAAGAATTTAATCAAAGAAGTCATATATTTGATTTAATAATTAGCGTGTGGTCCTACGTACAAATAACGCTGACGTTATAGGCCTTTTGTGTTTGTATATTTAATTCACGTTTATGAGTAGGTCTAAATGTGTTTTGTAAATCGAATTTAAAGTATACTAATTATTATTATGTAGGTCACATTTAATCATTTATACCTGTACGTAATGCTTTTGATGATGTTAAAATGCGTACAATGCAAAAGGTACGAATTATTTGACTTACTTTAAACATATAAAGCGCCCGAAATTAAAAATCTACAGTGCTTTGTGTTTCTTTTCATTGATGCAATTTTGTCTCATTTGTTATTTCTTTTTAGGAATCCTTGAGGTAAGCTTTAGGCTATTTAACATCACACTACCAACAATAAGAGCATAGCTGAATTGAAAAATG
Source organism: Actias luna (assembly GCA_039707435.1). Classification (NCBI taxonomy): domain Eukaryota; kingdom Metazoa; phylum Arthropoda; class Insecta; order Lepidoptera; family Saturniidae; genus Actias; species Actias luna. The sequence continues at coordinate 4,157,996 of JAZHAC010000002.1, read as the reverse complement.
TTACACAAAGATGCAAAAAATATTAAATAATTTTTAGTGCCACGCGAATGAAGTCGTGAACACAGCTGGAATTATATAATATTGTAATAGAATTCATTGTAGAGTATAATTTCTTATGTGTATTCAGTACAGTGTTGTTAACTTGTACTATCACATCTATACTTACATTAGTGATTATTTTATTTATCTCTGCATAAGTACATTCCAATAAATGCCGGTGTCGTAAACGATGGAACTTAGACAAGGGTAAAACTTTTAGCGAGTTCTTGTTACTTTTCGACATCTGATTTGATCAATCAGGCTTGTTATCACTCTTCTTCCTTTATCTGAGTTTGTTAATCTTAAACTTTTGGAAGTATATGTGAGTATTAATGTTTTTAAGTTAAAGGTAATCATAATACGATTCATTGTTCATCCTTGGTCTTTTTGAGTTATCTTTGCTTACCATCAGACAATACATGTCGCTTTACTATGCTAAAATAAAAAGCCATCACTCTTTAAACTTTCCCAATATGTATTTAAAAACATCGTTTATTGGATTATAACTTATCTTTACAAGACACACTACAGTGAGTGTTATAAAAAAAACCTCAAACTAAGAAAGAGGCAATAAAGATTCTTCGCATGTACAACTTCACGACTTCAAACCATTTTAATTTAAATGACGGTCGACATTAAAACGAAAAGGTGCATCTTTATATATATCTTAAACCGAAATTATAACGTTCGTAGAAACATAAAGTATACCATGAAATAGATCAAATGTTACAGAATGATCCATTGTGATGGCTTTAAGAATAACTTATCTAAACAACACCCTTGTTATGAGTTCGTCAACCTAACATTACTGATATGCGTTTGTTAGGTCGTACATTTAATTCATCTTCTAATCTTTAGTTGATTAATTGCTTTTCTTAACATGCTTGTAGTGGCTACCTTTGTCAATATAACATTTATTATATTTTATTATTGTTTATCAATATAACAGAATCTTTCGACGTTGTTTTATCAGAGTCGTTTGAAAAATTTGTACACATATTAATTAAAACCCAATGACGGTATATTCATATTATAACTTTGCTATACTTAATTATGATAAACAGGAAAAATGAAAACCATCAGGCTAAATATATGTAAATAGTAAAATTGTCACAGCTTAGAGGTCGTTGAGACAATTTTTTGTATTCACTTTGAAATTGTTTTAATAAATTAAGATTCCCTATGAAGGTCACATACCATGTATTAAAAATTGAGTCTCTAGAGCTAAACTACTTTTGATTCTGAGGCTAAATGCTTTTTTACAATATAATTTATTATTTTGTTTATATAATTCGTATTTCAAAATTATAACTAATTTTGATTAATAAGTATAGCAGTAATCTTTATATAGCTATACAACAATCTCATCAAATATTGAAGATTGTTTTCTACTTTTTAGTTCAGTTTCTTATTTAAGCGTGTTTTTTATTTATTTAAAACTATGTTATTTTACTATAATCCCTTAAGATATTACTATTATTATCAAGATAGGTGTTTTGTTAATTCAAATAGAGTGTGTTGCAATAAATCATAAGTTGGACTTTTGCAGGTTCTTAGTTGAGAGTGCTATTAGAGATGTTGCAATGTTGCATATAGTGTTAATAATAAAGACAATCATATCATACGAAGGATATCTACAAATGGTAGATACAAAACATAATCATAGTTTCCAAATAAAAAATAATTCTGTCGTGAAATTTATGCAGCTGTTAAAAATAACGGAAGTTTTCTAAAAGTTATATTTCAGTTGGTCGCGGTCAACCGTTTTTTATTGTAACCTTTTCTATATGTTGAAGACATATACAGAAAAATAAATAGAATAAAGCTTCTCTCGTTGTACAAAAATGACGTGTTTTATTTTATTTTTAAATAATTTTTCATTATAAATATTATTGGAGGGTTAGTAATCACATATTGTGGTTGATCATTATTACACAGCTTTTAATAGAAATTGACACAGTGAATAAACTATACGTTGATGTATATTGAGAAAGAAAATGAGTAACTTACATAGTTAATGATTTCTTATGTTTACGCGAATATTATTCATCGAAATAAAACTAATTTAAACGGATTTTATCGCGGTTATTTAATAATTTTGATCCCGACGTTTCGAAAGCTTTTCAGCCTTCGTGGTCACGGGGCGGACTGAGGTGTATGTTGTCCAGAAAAGTTCATATTACTGTGTCTACCTTCAATTTAATTTATGTTAATCATAGAGTTCCGATCTACGCAGAACTTACGATAACTTACATAGTTGTTATAATTTTACATTACCGCCCTGCAGGGAATAACATTTTGTTTTTAGTACTTATTACATTCCCCCCGAGTGTGTGGACAGAAAGTTTCATATAAGTGTAAATGGTACACGGGCACAGAGTCCTCCCAGTCGTTTAGTTTTAATTAACCCATAATTATTATTTTACATTAAAACTCGTATTGTGTCACCATGAAACCTTTGTAAACAATTTCTGAACTTTCTTTGTAAACACGTTCTAAACAATTTCTGTCTTAAAGATATTTTAGATAGTTAATAAATAAATAGTTAAAAAAAGTTGATAAAATATCTTTGAAAACCACTATTATACAAGTTTTACTACAAATAAAGACTATCTGTAACCGTGACTTTGTCCATGTGGAACTAAAAGCTATCGATTTATCCAATAGGATTGGTATTTTTTTACATGTATGTACTCTATGACATTACGGTACAAATTTCCTATGTCCTTTTCGGTACCTCTGACAAGGTGTATTCCAAATTTCATTACGATCGGTAGAGCAGTTTCGAGTTGAAAGAGAAAAAAACAATTTTATTTAAATTCGCATTTATGATATTAGTTGACATAAACGTCTACTGAAGCTCTTAAAGACTCTACTCCAATACACGGGATGCGGGAGATATTTTTTTTCAAATTCGTTGTCTGGATTTTACATTGTGGAGCTTTTTTACGGTAAATAGTTACTGTCGCATATGGACAGCCGGGACAACCACAGGGGTATTATAGCCCTTGACGATGTGGCCCAAGATGGTGGACACCCTAACCCTAACAAGCTAAGCCTAGGGCTGGCTCTCAAGTGCGACTGCTGCGGCATAACTGTAGGTATTTGTCGTCATATTCTCAACTTGAGGATGGTAACTATCCAATTGGACATTAGAAAAAAAGTGTTACCACCATGCATGATTTCTTCACGATGTTTTTTCTTACTGAACACTCAGGCTCATCGCAGATGGATTCGAACCTACGTCTATTGACACTGCGTTCATAAATACAACCATCTGAGCCATCATCTCTTTCATGAATATCAAAGAATTACTTTGCTAGTCAAATTATTAAGATAATCGATGCGAGATAAGTGCTCAGTAATGGTTTACATAAATAAGCTGTAAGCCCAATCAAATGTTTGCGTTACAGAGTAATGCTGTTTACGGACGGTGATTAATATCAAAGGCAAAGCTAAATTACGGATAAATTTTATTATGAAAGTGTATGTTCTTTGTTACTGCTTTACTGTAACTTTAAGTTAATGATCGAGCGTTTAATGTATATAATACCTACCAAAACATATATTAACTAGATCATAAACTGTGCTTTATATATAAATGAGGAATATAGAATAAAATGTGGCCTATATGTATGTGGGAAAACTGTAGTATTTTTAATTAATTACCTTCTTAACAGAAAATATCAAATTTATTATAGTTTCAACAAGACACGAGATTTGTAAGATAAAAGCAGAGTTGAAGTTATTAAGTCATAGAATTTTATTCAGGGGTGACAGCTCAGTTTGCAGTGTGTATGGACGCCACATCAACGTGAGTTCGAATCCACCTACAATGAGCTTAATTTTTCTAATGCCCACTACCACTCTCAAGTTGGAAATCTGCCACTAAATACCTATAGGTGTGTTCCGATAGTTGCACTGGAGAAACAAACCTCCAACTAGGCTTAGCATGCCAACCATCTTGGACCACATCGTCTTCTAACATCAAGTTAGATTATGGCTATACCGCTAAACCTAAACTATAAAAAAATACATACGCAGAATGAAAAGTGGTTTATATGTATATGTGCCAAACTCCAGTGTTTTTCATTAGTTACATTCTTAACTCAATATATTCAATTTATTGTAGTTTCAGCAAGACACAATAAGTCTAAAATAAAAATTTAAGCTAAGTAATTAGAATATGAAGAATTGATGTTAATATAACTTAAATTCAAATTAACCTAAATGACATAAATAGAGCTTTGATTGTTACAATTTTATTAAATCCTGACTTGTTTATCCATCTATACTAATATTAAAAAGCGGAAAAGTTTATTTGTTTGAACGCGCTAATCTTAGAAACTACCTGTTGGATTTAATAATTATTTTTGTATTCGATAGAGCAATTATTGAGGAAGGCTTTAGGCTATATAACATGTTATATGATCATCATGTCAGGGCCTCTAGTTCGGGTCAAGCACACCTTGTCCATTTTAATCCTGGTAAGACTCAAGTTTGTGCGTTTTTCGCTAAGAAAACACGATTCCTCAAAGCACCTAAGTTTCAGAGCACTTCTTAAGAAATATCCAGTAGTATCAGGATCCTCGGTATCGATATATCTCATGATGTACAATTCTGCATGCACTTGGAAAGCAAGGCCAAATTGCCAGCCTAAAAACTGGGTATTCTTAATCGAGCCAAGCGATACTTCACACCGAGGCAACGGCTTGTGCTGTACAAAGCGCAAGTACGGCCTCACATGGAGTACCGCTCTCACATCTGGGCCAGTGCTACCAGCTTGCCCCTTTGGATTCAGTGCAAAAGCGAGCCATCCCTGTTGTAGACGATCCCGTACTAACACGCACAACGTGGTTTAGAATCCTTGGAACTACGTAGGGACATAGGATCTCTCTGTGTTTTCTACAGCATGTACAACGGGGAGTGCTCTGAGGAACTATTTGATATGGTGCCCGAATCACAGTTTCAAGGCCACACCTCTCGCCATTGGCTAGCTGCTCATCCGTATACTTTAAAACCTGGCCGGGTTGTGAAAACAGTTAGGTACTCTAGAACATTCCTGCCGTGCACATTAGATCTTTAGAACAGACTGCCCGATACTGTATTCCCCCAAGGTTATGATATGGGGCTTTTCAAAAAGGGATAGAAATACGGTCTCCATGGTTAGCAACACGGCTGTAATGCCCCTGGTGTTACAGTTGTTCATAGGCGGCGGTAACCATTTCACATCAGATGGGCCGCCTGCCAGTTTGCTGCCCATTAACATTAAAAAAAAATGTTAGCACTAATAGAAGCAAAGCAGTATTGATAAAAGTGTCAAAAACGCGAAACAAATATTTTTTCCGTAAGCTTTCTACGCGTGCGCTGGCTATATTATTAATATTACATTAATATAACTTATGAGAGAAACGTTTCTCTTTAAAAGATTCAATTCGCGACAGCATATATCTATCTTTTCTGGTTTACTTGCAATAACCATTTTTATTATTGACAATTTCGTTCCAAAATAACACTTCACTTACGATGATGTTTTATCAACATTGTATTAATCCTTATTGAAATGAATTTATTAATAATTCGGTAAATTTAATTTAGACCAACTTTTCGGTTCACAGTATTCAATATAAATGAGTACCTTAGGAAATATTACAAATACAAAATTTACAACGCACCAAAAAAAAAAAGCCTGTTTATTGTGATATCTGCCTTTGTAGGAAATTACGTTTATTACACGCGAAAATAAAAATAAACAACAAACCTAAATTCACTCCTACACTAAAATAACATTTATCATAAACAAGTGTGATATGTGGGTTTCGAACCTACAACACTTTGGCGCTGCGCTAGCAGCGAGCCGATTGCTTAAGCCCGTAATCCAAGCGTGCAGACTGAAAGTTACATTGATATTCTATACACCAGATACTTATATTGATCATTTTTATGATATTAAAATTTTTCCTTTTAATAATACTTTATTTGCCTAGTTGTTTTATCGATAAAGCATTAATCTTTTCTAGATGAATTTCTTAATCATCTTGAGCATTGAATTTAATCCAAAATATCATTTTATACTACCTACTCAATTTAAAAGTCCACAATGTTCACTACTTACAGAAGATTTTGAAGGCTCAATAATGTTAAAGAGAAGGATTAGGGTTTTCATTTTTCTAAGCGAGAAATTATCTTGAAGTTATTAAATAGCGGATGAGAGTTTGTACGAGGGGCTATTAATTTGTCAGATATATATTTTATCCACGTGCACTGTCTTAGTATACATAAATAAAATGTATAACAGAAATATTTCTTCTTAGTAGATCTAAAAAAAAAAATAAGCCACAATGAAATTATTTGTTATATTCAAAATTAAAAAATGATATATGGGCACTATTAGTAGATTTGGTATATTAATCCTTACGAAGCAAACTTACTTCCATAATGATAATTATTTTATGAAGATAAACATTGCCTATTATAGCGTGTTATTTCAAGATTGAAAATTGAAAACCGATATATGGGCATTATTAATATGCATATCATATTAATTAATTCTTAAAATAAAAGTTAGTTAACTATCAAGATAACTTTATGAAGACAAACATCGCCTCTAAAATCATATTATATGAACGGATAGGTTAGAAACTATTACCAAAAAAGCAACACTCGACTCGGGTTATGTTTTAGAGTACCTAATGATCAAGTAAGATTGATTAAGTATATCAAGTAAGATGATTTAAGATGGGGGGTGGGTGTAGGCTCCTCAAAGTAGTAATTCTATGCAGATGGAGTCGTGAGTATCAGATAGTATATTTGTTAACTGCATAACTGACCATCATGAAAATTTGCATACACATTGCCAATGATACAGAAGAGGACAACGGTCACTTTATATTAATATATATATATGAATGATTTTAGGTTCTACGCGAATAAAGTCGCGGGTATAGCTAATATATATATAACATTGAAGGAGTTCAACGGGTAAGCGAGTATAAAATATAACTCCGAAAACAAGTGCTTGAAAACAATAAAACTAAATACGGCACTGAATCATAATATACTAAATCGAGGATTATGTCATAGGTAGTGTATAATTACTTGTAGTGTGACAATTTGGGCCAATAGTGCAGCGGTAAATAGAAGCTCGATTTCTAATTCCGCTTTGTATGACATCATTCAGATTGCGGTCCAGTCATTGAGTCAGACTGCTGGTCGCGGCTGATCGTGCCTACATATTTTATTACTCGTACGTGTTGCTAAATATAGAAGAACTTTTTAACGGCTAAAATCAATCAAATTTTATGTGTATAGGTCTGCATGTTTTGAACTGTAATGATAGAAAAGCCTATTTACTGTACTTATACTATACCAGTCTCGGTATGCATTCAAGATATATACACATTTTTTAAAGTCTATAATTTTATCGTTACGGCCAAAATGTCACCTGATGTTAAATGGTGATGCGCCCTAAGAAGGTAGACACGCTAGTGGAGGGACTGGCTTTCAAGCGCAAATGCCGGAAAACACCTATAGGCATTTAGCGGCAGATTTTTAAATTACGGGTGGTAGTTAGCGAGGCGGGCATAAAAGAATACGCTAGTACCATTCTTTAGTATTATCACGATATTTTCCTTTACCGAAAGCACATCAGGCTCATTGCAGAGATTCGAACTCAGATCTATTAACGTAGGGTCCCTATAAACTACCAACTCATCCATCATAACTTAAAAACCTCCCAGGAGATAACTAGAATTTTACAACAACTGCAAGAATTTACATAAATTCACTATAATATATATCGGATCACTTAGTTTTACAACACCAGGTGGAATTTTCATTTTAAATCAATGCATTTATCTCACGGGTATTTGAAAGGCAGCCAATTCGAACATCACTTCAATTTCGTGGAATTTAAATCAAAATGAACAGCATTTTCGTCAAATATTATAGGTATGTCGTAAAACTTTGATTTACACGGATCACGGGCACGGATTATTTTATCAAAAATTTATGCATAACAACTTATAGAGCGGACACAGAAGTAGTTTATTCGATTGATGTACTCCAATTCGCTATTTTAGGGCAAAATGTAAATTATTGCTTACCTAATCAATTAACTTCCACCTACCTAGACTACTAAAACAGATCTCTTTTTTACCATGTTTTTATTAATTCGTTTTCTTGTATGTCTGTCCGGGTGGACTTTTGTAATTGATTTTAAACTAACTTGCCGATGAGCTAGATACTTGAGATTTGGACTATAGCTTAAAAGTGGATGATAATGCATGAAAAAGTGGAGAAAATTTTTTGTTCGTTTTTTAGATAATCTATAACAAATAAAAATTCTATAATCGATTTACAATTAACTTGCCAATCAGACTTAAATATAACGCAAATATAAGTGACAGGTGAACAGAATATATCAAAATGTCATTTACATAAACCAAAAACGCAGAAAATAATAATAAAATAAAAAATCATGTTTTACAACAGACTAAAAAGTCTAAAAAAAGATTGGGTCCATAACTATAAATATGCGTCTCCTGTTTTTCATTTACAATCTTTTATTTTATATTTTTTAGTCCGATATAAAATATGGTATATTATAGTATTATTTTTTTCCATTATTTATATATTTAGTATTAAGCTGCCGGAGGAAGTGGTGTTCAAATGAAAAGCACGTATTTGCACAAAACACAAATGTAAAGCACAAAGATTGCAGTTAGCACCATGATATGATTTCATAATCGCACAGTATTTCATCATAGTAGTCCGCTTCATAAGTCACAAAATTATTGAGAAATCAAGCATTTTTTTAAACCAGCGTGCAATAGTAGTAGTTTTTAGTTTCCTGACTTATCACTATTATCTAATTCATTCGGTAGTCTTGCACATTATCTGATTTACTAGTTTTCCACACCCTATTAAGATATCACCTGTAAAGACTTTAGAGACCTCACATTGACTTTCTAAAATATCTAATACTAGATTTTACGTGCGGCTTTGCTCGCGTTAATATTGATTTTGTTAAATACATCGGATGACGCAATAAATAGTTTTTTCTTCCTATTCACCCTTTTTACAATACAGATTTCGTGAGAAAAAGTAGCCCATTCCCGTCTTCTAGGTCTCATCTATCTTTGTACCAAAATTCATATCAATCAGTTCAGCAATTATGCTCACTTTCTCATTTATAATATTAGTACATATAGTTGATACTATATATTCTATAAATTAGTAGATTTATATTGATGGTAGTGGGAATTACAATGAAAATTATTTTCTTAGGTCAATTATTTTTTCAGACCTTACAATGCCCATTGTATCATAAATATACGCTGAATAATGAAATGATTTCCAGCTTTCAGTTACTGTAAGGAAATCACAAGGACAATAAATTTTGATGTGTTTTTAAATAAAATTGATCTTATAATTGTTGTATTCATATGTGCGTAAGAGATAACAATAGATGATATAATGGTTGCTGAAAATGTACGAGATCTAAATAACAATATTTTAATAAAGACAAGATATTTTTTTTATAGAAAAAAACATTTATTCCTCTAACAAGAATAGGTTATTTCACTTTGAACTGGAACAATATACGTAAATACCAATTACAACGGTTTGAAATATTTGCCCTGTAATATTACACAGAGCTATGTAGGCCGAGCGTAAAACTGTGATGGAGTGTTTATTGAAACTGAAATAGAGTGTCAAAGATATTTTTATGTAACTGCAGTTTAAGGAAATTTTTAATTTCGATTAGTTTTTTCGTTATTTCTCTTACGATTGATAAACTTACATAAATAAATCTCAATGTGGTGAAATAAATTAGTTTACATGTTTGGAATTTAAAATAACAGAGCAGAACCTTTACCATATATTTTGTTACATTACAATAGTTGTGTATAAAGGAATGTCAACCAGCATACACCATGTGTATATAACAGTAACACCAGACATACGTGTGACCTGATAAATTCCACTCAAAGCAGACCTTGATCTCTAGAAATAAAGACGAATATTGATCGCCGAGATGTTTTTATGGATACCAACATATGCTTGACGTGATGCATTGTTCTCGAAGTAGTGCTTAAGCAGTTCGTGGTAATAAGTTAGGTAATGCGGATCGTTGTGGTGTACTTAACTGTGCTTCTCACCCGCTAGGTCCCACACACCCCTTTCGTAGCTCGTCCGGCATGTTATGAGAGAGGAGAGAGAGGCGATGATAGTATGTATGTATGGTATGTAAAGTGGTCGTGTCTGTGGACTCTGCGACAAGGGACGTGAGTACGAATCCACCTACAAAGCTTGATTGAGCTTACGTTGAAGGAAAACATCGTCAAGAACACAGCATTATGGTAGGACTTCTTCTGGCTTGCTACCACGCTTAAGTAGAAAATCTGCCACCAAATACCAATAGGCGTGTTCCAGCAAATGCACTTGAGAGCTACTCCCTCCACAGGTTTAGCGTGTCTAACAACTTGGGCCGTATCGTGTGACTTTAGATCATGTGAGATTATGAATAAAATAGCCTGCCAATAAAAGTCCCGTCAAAATCGGTCCAGCCATTTTAGAGATTACCCTGAACAAACAGACAGACAGACAGACAAAAATAAAAAAATAATGTTATTTTGATGTTTGTACCGTATATATTCATATACATGTAGTAAAAAACGGTTATTTCAATATTACAAACAGACACTCCAACCTTATTTATATGTTTAGATTTTTTCTGCATCATTGATAACGTTTAGACAAAGTTTAATGATAAAACCTTACCTAAAATTTAATGAAAAAATTCTAGTTCTAAATATAAAAGTAAAGGCAAGTCAAAACAGGTAAAATCGTAAATTAACAATATACATATAATTGTGATTTTGAAAAAAAAAAAAACTGGGATAACGTTAAATATTCTTACAAAACCAATCGATTTTAGAATGCACAACCAACATTTAACAGCTTATTGAAATTAGTTTATATGGCGTAGGCCACTGCTAGATAACCATAGTCAACAATGACATCATTACCCATATGAAATCAAGCACACTCGACCAAATATGTCCACGGGGCGGACAATGGACGCCGCTTTCAAATAATTTCAAAGGAAAATGTTTTGTTTGTCTGTTTACAAACTAACTTCTATTGATGTCACGTAGGTGTGTGTTTATGATTGATGTGACGTGAACGTTAATGCGTTTATCCTTATGCGATATAAATTTGTGAATAATTTTTGAAGTGTAGCTTCTTATGAGAGGGCTTTGAAATTCTGATCCGCAACCTTTTTGTGTGACGCTCGTTTGGGTAAAGTCTGCTCGGGGCGACTAAGGAAGCCTACTTATACGCTTCACGATCGTAGTTCATCATCACGAATGATGTTTCACTTCTACGTGTGGTCTAAAGAACAAAATGTTTTTTTTTATCCAACTTTCCAAAGAAAATATTGGAGAGCTTTTTATTTACATATAATCATTACGGCTATTATAATTACTATATCCAAACAAACCAAAAATAAATATTACGTTGATTCGTTTTAGTACAACATTTTTAAGTCTCACTTAAAAATATCGTTTTAATGGACCAAATTAGCTACAAAAAGACCAAACAATTCGCTTGTCAAGTTGAATTTTTATAAAAATAACCACCGTAAATCTTAATTTATCATCAGTTAGTTTAGCGCCTTATAAAATGTTCGACAATCATGGCCGAAAACTAAAAATAGAAAAAACATAAATCGTACACGAATTAAAATACGGTTCAAGTTAGTGCGCAATACATATGAGTGTTAATTTTTCATGTCCTGAGGTATTTATTGTCTTCTTTAGATTTAAACCGGGACTAGTATAAATAGAAACGAAAATAAACCGTTCCCGTTGCGACTAAAACTACAGAGTTTAAATAGATGATTTCAGAGTGGCCTTACTGAAATTTTAGATTTACGACTTAATTGTTTGGCTTAGCGCAGTTTCAATTTAAAAATCCGCTTCGAGTGTTGCGAAATCACACTATATTTTTTATGTTGTCCCTTCTTCACTAGGTGTGTCAATCGAATATTTTTAAGTTCTTTGGTCATAAATTGATTAGAGAATGATATCTGAAGTAAACCCCTTAAACAAATGTATGTACACTTTTTAGTGTGTTTAGGCTTCCAACTAGAATTACAAAAATCTTTTTTAGACATAAAAAAAATATGTAGCAAAAAAAATTTATACATTTTTATGTTTACCTAAAGTATGTCTTTAACTTAATCATTTTTTATTAGGTAATTGTGTAAAATTTGTTTAAATGCTTTAATAAATACAAATTTCAAATATTAAAATTTATATCAAACTAGATTATAATAAAGAACAACTTATTGACCATGCTGAAAGAATATTTCTTCACTAATCCCTAGTTTTGGTTATAATCTTTGAAATTCTACTTAAACAAACATATTTTAAATATCAATGATACATTTTTAAATATTTTATTAACGGGTAATCGAATAGAATCAAGGAATTGTGATTTTTTATGTAAATATTATATATTAAAAATAAATAAACCTTGAAATTAAAGTGACCTAATCTAATCTCACGTGTTTAAGCTCTTCCTGTCTGTGTATGTTTTAAAACAATGTTTTGATTTTTATGGCTAAGTGTTGAGCACTTATTTAGAGGTATGACTGGACCGACGCGTGCACCGAATAGTGTAATCCTTTGTACCAAAAACTACTCTTTATTACGTGCATTTATTATGCATTTGCAATTAATAGTGGGCAAGCGGTTCGTAAAAAAGTATGAGACACACTGAGATCTATATTCAAATTAATTTTTACTCATAAATAACTACAGCCATTTCGATGAAAATTGTTATTAGAATAAATGGAACCTTAAAGAAAATATAGACTACGCAGTCCCAGTTTCTAATAAAACGAATTTAATGAAATAAATTTCAAAAATCTATTTTATTAAACTGTAAATCGTCATATATTTGATAACTAATAACACTGCCTAGTATGTGTATAAAACTAGCTATATATAAGAATAAAAAGTTTTGGTGCAGTAAACTTATTAATCTTTAAAATGAAGGCGTGTGATTAAATATTCAAACCGTCGTTTAAATTATAGAATTATAATAAAATATAAATATAAATGCAATCGTATTCAAACAAAAAATCTTCATATAATAATTAGGTAATTCTGAATGGCTTAAAAACTCTCTGGCCCAACTACTAAAAAAGGAAACATAATATATGTGGAGTCTTCATTTTATATCGTTCGCTTTAAAAATCAAACGTGTAGCTATATATGGAAAATATTGATGTGTAGCTTGGATTTATGTGAATCCTACCAACCAATAACCAACGTAATGAAAAGAAGAATTAAAAAGACTCCATGAATTTATTTGTGAACTATAGAGAATCGGTATGCCTAATCAAAAAGTAATCAAAATCACCATACGATAGGTAAAAATCCTATAGTCTATACTAGAGAAACCTCTGGTGGAATGCAAGTATCATTATAATCACTCAAATAAAATGTTAGATCAAAGGGTAATGAAATCAAAATGTTTAGATGAAAAAGCTGGTATTCTCACAGAACTCCTTTGAATAATTACCGCTCAAGTAATGACCAAATGAGTTCGTGAAATTTGTTACGGGGGCAGACGTTTAACAGAATAAGCGCTGCGGTAAACACTTTTCCTTGATTTATAGCATTGTCTTTACCACTCTTTGTGTAAATGATATTCCACTAAATTAACAAACTAATAATATTTTCAAGAAATATATAAATATTTGTATAAATGGCAAAGATAAACAAATTTGGTGCCTTTTTTTCCTCACTTACTCAACTCATTTTCTTTTATTTTTATTTAGTAGCGAGATTTATGATTTGTAATGATGAAAAGATTTTTTCCCATATATTAAAAAAAATCTTATCTTCAATAACAATTATCATCAAAATTCGACCACTTAACGAACCTCTGTAATAAGTAGATACATAACAGAACACAGAAAGCTTTGTTTCATTATAATGTATAAATGCTAAACTACCTAATTAATATATATTATATCTACATTGGTGATATATACATCATCATATATTAAAAAAAAAAACATTCACAGATCATAAAATAATGTTTTAAAAGCAGCTGCATGGTTGTTGGTTTTAGGTTTTTTGTCACATTTATTATCAACTGAAAATAATAATGAGGTAAGTGTATATTTTATGTATTTAAATATGTTCCTTTTTGCATAATGAATAACTGATAACTTTATAAGGAATTTTTAAAATGTTAATGTATTAGGTATTAATTCGTGTACTCGGTGTGCTACGTATCTTACAGGTGCATGATTCATTATCCTTGTAAAATGGATAACGGTTGTTATAGATCATCATACATTATAAATGGGATATGCTATACTCGATGAGCAACAAGCTATATCTTTATTAATATTTGATTATAGTATTAGTGTTTACTAGTGTTGCATTAGTTTCCGGTTTTTAGTAGTTAATAACTTGACTACATCACCGACTATCACGTTCAGGAATAGCATACAAATGTTCTTCATGAAAAAATATTTTTAACTTTTATCCCCTATACTCGTACAAGAAGAAACTTTCGATTTGTGGGATAAAACATATATGTTCATTGATATTATTAGTTGTCAGCGTGTCAAATTTCATAATAATTTTTATTTTAGACTATAACCCAAAAAATATATAATGTACATATTTGATTCAGTTACATTTTAATGAAAATAGAATTAGAATTATTTTTCTACAAGCTTACATTTTTTCAAGACCACTCCTAATTTGTATATCTGTATTAAAAATATGCAAAAGCTTAGCTCAAATTAAAATTTCAGTTTCTTTATTTATTGTAAATTAATTAACTAATTCGATTTATTAACGAAACGAAGTTATATTTCATTAATTTTGTACAGATTCTGTACTTATAAAGGTATTATTAATTATATATTTTTCTATATAGGTTTATACAAAACAGTTATATTTTTCGGTTAATTAATAATATATCAGATATCTATCAGTTTTTTTTTTATTGAATTTTGAGATTAAATGCATGTAAATATTTTTTAACAAAAGTGTAATGCTAAAAGTATCAAGAACATTATTTAGCTTACAGTTTACAATAGACACAAAAAAAGACCGTAAAAATAAATAACGTTTATCAAGTAAGTATAGAAAAAGCTGGTGTATATTTCTGAATCAATTTCAGTATTTTATTATGTCTGCAATATCCTTTCGACATGACTGCTGTGCTCTCGTGCCCGACAAATTATTACGGTAACACAAACAAAATGTAAACCTTGACCAATATTTCTTTCATCTTGCGAACACAGTAGGCGTATAGGTTTCTAGGCAGCAGCGCCTTAATGCCTATTATACTGGTTCGAAAATATACGGCTGTGTATTACGCACGTTCCAGCGATTAATAATTATTTTCGCACACACAGATCGATTTCTGGTATTTACTACGAGAATTATTTAATATTCAGTACATGTTTCATTATGTAATAAACCTATATACCTATATAATCCTAGTGATTACCTTTCATATTTCTGTAAACGTCTAATTATTTTTTTCACGCAGTAGTCCCTTGGTCGGCATGCTTTTAGTTTATATTTTATTATATCTTTAGTATTAATAAAAATGCATAATATAAATTATTTACTCGTTAGTGATCTCGTGTGTATATTTTTTGTCTTTCAAGAACTTTACAGTACAGGAAATTACAAAAATCAGAAGCAACAAAATATTTTTTTCTTTGTTATTCTTAGGGAAAATCGAAAAGTGTTATGTGGAGCATCTTAACATTAAAATTAAAAGCTCATCTCTTCACAGGCTCAGTTTTATAATTAAAGAAAACATATTAGTGTGGTTCCGAGAAAAAAAAATGTTATTTTAATCACCCTAATATATGTTTATACTTTTTTATTATTCTTATCTATATTAATACTAACTGTGCCCGCGACTTTTTTCGCGTGGAGCCAAAAATTATTTAATCAGTTTTGCCTGTTTTTGTACCTTTCTTCAATAAACAATTATTTTTTTTATATTTCGTACAATTTTTTTGTTTCTTCAATAGCTAGTATCCTATGTTACTTCTAATACCTCCAAGAATCTATGTACAAAGTTTCATGATGATCGGTTAAGTAGTTTTACGAGAAAGTGTAATAAACAAACTTACACTCACATTTATAATATTAGTAGGGATTATACAACGGATAAGTTTGTTTGATTGCGCTAATCTTAGGTATTGCTAGTTGATTTTCGAAAATTATTTTTATATAATAATTATTTTGTATTTGATCGAGCAATCAAAGAAGTAGGCTTTAGGTTATTTAACACCACGCTATCATCAATAGCAAAAACTTTTCTCAATATAGAAAAATTATAAAAACGGGGAAAAATGATTAAATAATATTTTAGTTCCACGCGAACGAATCGTAGGCATAGCTAGTTATTACTTTTTTTAAAGCGAATGTGTTATTATTGTCCTGATGGGTCAACTGCACCAAATTCCTCTACTATACTCTCTCTACTCTACACTACTCTGTATACAAATGTTACTATGAATTAAAGGTAAAAAATAATAATCTAAATAAAATTATCTAATTATATCTATACATATAATAAATCTGTAGAAAAGTCGTTTTTGTACATTGAAAATATTTCCAAAAAAATAAAAATAACCAGGGTCTTAAAGGATAACCAATAGAACACATTATCAGCATTTTTGGAATCTGTGTCTGTGCACAGATCACGTACAATATACGAAAACCAATGTAGATAACTTTAATACTTATAAATTCTACGCAACTTGGAATATCACTCATTTTTTGTTTCATCGCAATCAGTCCACTCTATCAAGAGATATCTTTAGATAGTATAAAATGAAGTCGCTTCAGATGTTTGTTTGCTTAAATCTTTTAAACTACTCATCGGATTTACTAATTTCAGTTTTCATCACTAGATAGAGTGGTTCATGAGGAAGATTTATATGTATAATACATATATATTGCGGTACATGGAAGCTGAAAAATTCAAAAAATTGTGATTCGCGACGAAGTTCACTGGGCCAGCTAGTTCTGTAATAAATCTCCAATCTTTTAACGGAGCACTTCAATCAGTTCACACTGCAGCTGTTAATCTTCTCGACATGGTTGTGTAGCAATAACATGTTTTAAAGATAAGTGTATCCTAGTAAATTATAGACGAAGTATTGATCTAATATAAATAAACTCTCACTGACCAAACTATACTATAGTACAAGTATTTCTCTTCCGCAACTTATCATATTATTTATATTGTTGTGTGCGAAATAAAATTTATATAAACCAATACGTAAATTATTTGTATAGCATTCTCTATCCGTATATCTCGTATTTCGTAATAATATGTTTATATCATTGACTATTTTTATACTTTAAAGTGTAGGAAATATACTAACGACATTTCTGATTGCGATATATTGAAACTTAGGGCACCTTTCACAATTCCATTATATGAAATTATTCTTATTTAAAATCGTAAAGAGAACGTCGTTTATCATAAGATTAGCAAACGCGTAGCAAATACGTTATTACAGGAGTTAGAGAAAACCGCCACCAGACTCTTGTAGCTGTTTGAAAGTAGTCCCTGGTATCTGCTTTTCAGAGACAATGTAATTTATTCGGCGTCTTTTGGTAGGTTTTGACAATATCTCTTATCTTTTGAGTCTCACACGCTCGTCATATTGCCTCTCGTATAAAACGAAAAGATTTACATAAACGTATTTTGTAATATGCTAACATAAATAGAATAATGTCAGAGACAAACCAACTACATGGACGGCGCAAAACTGACGGCAAGAAATTTAACCTAATTAGTTTAAGTTTTACCCAACTAATAATGTCATTGAAACTGAATTAGAATATCCACGCGCAGTGAGTCAATAAAAGTATTTCGTGCAAAACCACAACCGCAGCGCACGTAATAAAGTCCCGAGTGCTCACAGATTATTGTTTACGCTGATATCATCACACTGAAGTCGCCTGACTTATTCTCGGAACCACGATATAGTATTATTATTCGTAACTATAAAGCTAATACACATTGCTCTAGTCCCCGGTGCTGGTGTCAAATAAACTTTCTGAACAATATTCTGTTGGCATCTATTTGACGAAATGACAACGAGGATAAAAATTTACTTGCTCGGAAATAATTTGTTCTATTCGTTTATACTAAGATTTTTTAAATAGTGCAGAAAAGAAAATATCATTTGTAATTCGGATATTTCAGATTATTTAGATTAACGCTAAACCTATAAAACAATCAAATAATATCAATTGATAAAAAGGATTCTATCATCTCATTGCATTTATATAACAGTGGACAAGACCTTTAATGAATGCGCTTTATTAATGGTCATATCCATTATCTCTTTCTAAGAAGTCTTAATTTTACATCCAAATTATTGAGTGATAAGAACAGATGGTTAAACAAAAATTCTACATAACGAACTGACTCTACATAAATCAGCTACAAAATTCAGAACACGGTTCTTCAAGGGAACGGTGTAAAGTTGTAAACTTTCAAGATAACCCATTGCATAAAAGTTTAAAGTGTTTTACAGTTACTTTTCATGCTAAATAATTTCTTGTAAATTGTTATGTACTCGTAATTGTCCGAGATTTTGTAGTATTCATTATAATATGAAAATGAATAAAAAAGAACATGGCTTCCGACTATCAGGACAATATTTTCGAAATTAAATCAATACTTTTACAAATTAACTCTTAGTAATATATTATGCTGAGTGATAAGACTGGGTACGTCTATCCTGTTGGTGGGTGTAGGTCTAGGTGGTTCGTATATTGGTTATAGTATATTGAAGTACAACGACGTGCTGTACTTGCTACCAGACATGATGAATTAAAAGCCCAACCAGAGCAGTAATCAATTATAACTATAGGAACGGTGTTCTCTCATGTCAGAAATGCGGACGCACTTTTCAGAAAAAGATCGGCTACATTAGCCACATCAAAGCCCACGAACGCCGGAGTTGAAGCAGTCTCTGTTGCCGAAAGCGCTTAGGAATTCATCATATCCAGCTACCAAGGGACACGCAGACTTGCAGGATAGCATAATATCGATGGACTGATTACTGATCTTTGTCGTTTTTTATATTATGCTGTATTTATTGTGGTAGGTAAATAAAGAGTACTGTTACATTATTCATGAAAAATCTCGCTTCTTTTTTACACGCTTTTTATTAACTTCACCTGTATGTTTGTTTGTATGTTTGTAACCGACTTCTTTGGGCGCGATTTCAACCCACTTTAAACGGCCAGATTTCGTTCAAACTTTGTAGATTTATCGAGGAACGATGACAATACACTAATTTGATAAAATTATTCCATTTTTCAATTTGAAAAATAAGATTTTTGTTAATTTATATAATTTCCATCTATAGTCGATAAGGCAAGAAACTTAATTTTATTTTTTATATAAAACAAACAAGCTATTATAAATAAAGCAAACTAAAAAGTAGAAAATAAATAATAGTTTAAAAAACTAAAAAACACGCTTTTTTTAGAAAACTGAACTAAAAAAATAGAAAATAAGTTTTAATAAACATAAATTAAGAATAGTCTTAAAAATTTCAATAAATATAAATTAATGATAGTGTAAATAAAAAAAAATATATATATTTTAAATAAGCGTGGGGTGCATGGTGTCAATAGTTATAAATGTTTGATGGACAGATATGAGTAGAGTGATTATCATTTGATAATCTTAAAAGCACCCCACACTTTTTTTAAATAAAATTCTTTTTTTTTATTTACACTATTATTAATTTATATTTATTGAAAATTTTTACACTATTCTTAATTTATGTTTATTAAATTTTTTTAAACTATTCTTAATTTGAATTTATTAAAACTTATTTTCTTTTTTATTAGTTCAGTTTTCTATAAAAAGCGTGTTTCTTAGTTTTTTAAACTATTATTTTTATACGTTATAAGTTTAGTGTTTAAACTCAATCCCACGTGATATCTAATGATGATGTGACCCAAAATGGTGGGCATATTGAGGCCATCGAAGGAATGTTTGTATATTCCATCGTTACCTTACGTATTCTATAGCCTAGACGTTAAAATTATACATGATTCGAAATTATGCGAAAGAAGTGGCAGGCCTTATTTTAATATGTTTGTTTGTTACGGTTTCACGCTTAAATCGCTAAATCGGTTTTGATGAATTTTGGTACAGAGATACACGAGAACCTGGAGACGGTGATAGGCTTATTTTTCTAGCGAAAAACTTATTGAAGTGGGATAAAGAAAACTTTCGCTCGAAAAACTTTCCTGAAATAAGCTACATGATAAAATGTATATCTACGCGAGTGGACCCGCGGGTAAAATCTAGTGTCAAATATTCCCTATAAAGTTTTTTTAAACAAATAGAGTAGGTAGTAATATATTTTATGTCCGTTCGAATTCAAAGTTGTTAGGTGCTACAAATTGAGTATACTAACTGCATTAACCTGTTCGTAGAAGTTCACAGACAACTTTGCCTACACAAATAGCATAAATCGTTATCGGCGGCATACACAAGTAATACTTATGAACAGTGTCCTTGGATTGTCTTGTTGCGGTCACATAAGATTTATAGTTTCCGTCACCCATTGTTCCTTGCATATTATAATACATACAAAAATAACGTTAACTTGGTGGCATTATTTTCTTTTTATTAAAATAAATAAATAAATGTGTCATTGAATCTAATAACACATCATGACAAGTTAAAAAACATCGTATCGTTTAAGTCACAGAGTATATCGAATAAATATAAATACTTTATGAATGATGATTATATCCTATGTTATGTATATGTACATTAATTATATAAATTGAAAACAAACATTCATGTGATAATATTCAGTCACTTGAATATATTTTCGGGGATTAGTCGCTTTTTAATATTGGATTGGATTACGAGACCCGTTGTAACGTACGTTCCGTAATGAGTATGATATGTACATGAGTAGGGTTTCACCATTATTTTTTTTATATGTAACTGATAAGCTTAAGTATAACTTTTTTTTTTATACTTAAGGTTTCGCATTATGGCCATAATCTCACCTGATCTTGAGTGACGATACGGACCAAGTTGGTGGACACGCTAAACCTGTGGAGGAACTGGCTCTCAAATGTAATTTCCGGAACGCACCTATTGATATTTGGCGACAGATTTTCAAGTTGAGGGTGGTTGCTAAACAGGTGGGCATTATAAAAAGCCCTACTACGATGCAATGGTTTCCTCGTGGTATTTTTCTTTACCGAGCGCTCAAGCTCATTTTGTAGGTGAATTCGAGCTCACGTCCCTTGACGCGAATACGTACACACTACCACTGAGCTATTAAGCTATCATCGCTTATCTCCTAAGCTTTTAATAGAAATTAGACCCTTTTAACATATTAGCACCATTACTTTATTTATATTAGTATCTCTATATAATTTTTATCGACTTGTATCATTTCCTAACATGTTTAGTATCTCTTTAATAGCACATATTGTATTACCTAAATTACTCGTTCGATATTATCATCAATATATCTTCGGCTAGCTGTTATTTCCCACAGTTAATTACTTTATGTATTAAAGTCATAGATGAAATTGTATATAATCGCAAACCACTTTGTGACTAAACCACTCTATTTTCTAACACAGGGGTTCCCAAAGTGTGCACTGCAGCGCCCTGGTGAGCCGTAGAAAGTGAAGAAGGGTAGCATGAAACAATTTTCTTAACAATTATCGTATCATTGTACCTAACTGCTTCGAACAACTAGATAGGTTAGGACGCCGCGACAAATAGTAAACATGTCTGTGCGCCGCTAACTTGGAAAAGATTGGGAACGCACTGTTCTAACATATTATTTTATCCACGAGTAGTTGTAAATGGCAGTCACGTAAATAATACACCAATTCTCAATTGCAGTCGACATAAATATTATTAATTTAGTTACTATCACAGAATAAGCTTTGGTATTAATTCATTAAATCAAAAATTAATTTGGTATTAATAATTAATTCTTAACATGTTGCTACTTATGATTTAATAATGACAATATGTGTAATGTAAATATTATTTCTCAGCACCATTATTTAATACCATACTCGATTTATTTCCTACACATTTTAATAGATTATCTGGGACATGTGGTGTACTGCAGGATAGCAAAAACATTTCTACATTCTAAATTACCTACCGATTGCATGAAGAGCAGTCTGCTCGACATGAATTTTTCGGCTATATTAAAGTAGTATACTCATTATACTTATCGGTAGATATTGAATGTCATCTTTAATCTGAGTCTTTGCTTTCGATTGAAATTGGACTTAGCGAGTTAATGTATTATGCTGACAATATGTAATACTTTGAAATACAAGGTGTTGATTATTGATGATGTTTTAATAGTACCGTGCATATTATGAACACTGCTAGTGGCTTAGGTATGAATGTAACAAATTACCTGAACTTTTGGAAAGGAATAAACTCGTGATGAAATTATACTATGGTTGGGTATATTTTGATTTGAACGCATAGCCTTCTGTCATTCTTATGTTGAAAATTTTGAACTTTTTTCCTTATCTCGGAGGCGCAATTTCGTTTTATAGAATTAGAAGTAATAATATTAGTTAATATCGTGTCAAATTGGATGAAAATGTATACAGTAGTCTAAGAATGTTTTGTGTCTAAGGGGACAGAGAGTAACATGCAAATGTATATATATATATATATATATATATATATATATATTTATAATAAAGTAACTAGTATGACTATTTTATAAATATTTAATGTACAAACTTGTTGTAAGTTGAAATCTGGTAACTTGAAATACAATTACGAAAATTGTAACACAAATTTTCTTAAACTTAGTAACAAAATAGAGGCGCACTTCACCTTACCTGATAACTGTATTAAAATATTATACTGGTAACAAATTTGAAACATAAAAAAGATCGAATACCGTAATATCGAACGAAGGGGCATAATAAATTACCCAAAATCGGTTCGTTAATTTATAAACCCATAAATCTAGGCAATATGAAATGCGGACTAACTAAACTCGATATCCTAAAGTTTCAGTGAGCCAACCCTTTGTGGAAAGATTTATTTAAATCCGCTCACCCGTTTTCGAGTTTCAGGATGGTTTCAGGGGCGGAATGTCCTCAAAGGTCAGGCCTCGTCGTCTCAAGTTTTCCAATATTGTCCCTTCAAGTTTCACCTGAGTTATTTAATATTCATGACGTCGAATCGGATCCATAGAATTCATTAGTTATGAAAAATATATACTTCAAAGATTATTTATGAAGTTACAGCATTGACAGTGGGCACGTAGATTAGTTTGTTTAAGACAAATTCGATTTCGATCGACGAATTCGATTAAAGACGTGCGAGTGTTTTTAATTTAAACATTATTTTTATAATTGCTTCTCTTTAGTATTTTATTTCTTCTTAGATTACTTTTCATCTAAACAAGTTACATAACAAAACTAATGTATTTTGCAAGCAATTACTGTATTTTGTACATCGTTAAGATGGAAAATAAGTGTACGGTCCGCATGATGGTAAATGGTTTCCGGAGGAATTTCAGAAGCCTTATTTACCGCAGACATACAATACAAGATTATTTGGCTACGATCTTCTGTTGGGTGCAGGTATTTCACTAGTAGAACTGATCTGAATAAAAAAAAAACAATATATGTAGTATATATGTAGACATGAATTGGTTATGTCATTAATTATTTTATTTTATTTTAAAAGCATTATTATTTACTTAGTATGTCGTTTATTTATTGGAACGTATTTTTTTTAGTTTACACAATATCTTCTACATATAAGTAGGCAACGACAAAACAAGTCAGTACCTTTTTCTCTTTTTTATGTTTACCGATTTTGAATACCTATTAACCAGGTTCAATAAAAAGGTGGAATGGTTTTTTTTCTCATATTGAGTTTTCTCAAATTCTCAACTAATAACGATGACCAATTTTCGACCATTGAAAAGAAAACTAGACATTATTTATTAATATGTACTTAATATGAATAATACTTTTATAGCCTTTGCTCCGTTATTAATATTACAAAGAGTGTGTGGATTATCTATAATCAGCGACGTCGCTTAGAGATAAACTATTCTTTGGACCAGCGGAGTCTCAAGAGTTCGTCCGTGTTCATCGGAAAGTTCGGAAGCTATACGTAAGTGGATAAAAATATCTTCTAAAATTACAGACTTGGAGAGTAACAATATGATGTGATGACTTAATATTGAAACTTTACCTACATAAACATCAAACTTATTACTTGATAATATATGTTGGAAGTCTAATCATATCAGAAGCATATTCAAATAGACGAGACTTGTAAATTATTGATTCGATTTCTCAAAGTTTGAGATTCTGTTATCAGCAAATTTTGGAAAGTTATGTAAATGTACTAATTAGAGTACAAACAAGGACGGATGAAGATGAAAGGGCATGTCGTAAGGATGCCCTATTGTTTTAGGAATGTTCACTTAGTGCCGCTATATACATAATGAGAAAATACAGCAGTTTTTGAACTTCTAAACGTACATTTGTTTGTTTTATGCTTTATTGGTTTAGTGTTATGCCTACAATCTCACCAAGCGTTAATTGGCGATGTAACCTGAGATGGTGGTCACGCTAAGCCTAATGGAAGTTCTTGCTCTAAAGTTCAACTGCCTGAGCGCTCCTATAGGCACACACTACCAATTGAGCCCTCATCACTTTAAACGTGAGGCAAATTTAGGGATTGGCCATCGGTAATACTCAGGAATCATACTATTTTTAACCTTTAATTTAAACCCTTATTACTCATCTACGCTATACAAAGAACTACTTTGCAAAATCCACCGGTTTAAAATGTGCGCTTCTGTCAATCTATCTTGTTGATTTTATTAAGTTAATTGTATGGATTTTTCATTCGTAAACTGGTGTTACCTGTAAATTCACTAGGCAGATGATAATTGGGTCGGGTAATTTATAGGCTATTATTATTATCGTAATTATCATGATAGAAGAAATTTTCTTTTCCCAATATTTATATTTTTTCATTCACACCGGATACTCAATAACCCACTCACTGGAACTTACGATCCTAATTTGACATCTTAAACGGGTCACAGGATTTATATTTACCGATATATAACTCACATGTTATGTGGGTGATGTGAAATAAAGGTCAAGTGTTTATTGGAAAACAATTCCACTGAGTTATCCAATATAACAGTTCAGAACGATTCAGAAAGTCTTATAAAAATGCGAAACTTTTAAATTAAAACTCCTTGTGGACGGTTTTCTGCGTCTCGTCGTTGAATGAAGATATCTGAAGGAGGAGAGAAATCAAATAGTTCGCAAACTAAAAATTCGTCACGTCACGAATCTTGTAGTTTGTGAAAAAATGCCAATTTTTATCTTAGACTAGCTGAACCGGTGAACATCGTATCACCTACACTAATTGTTTGATAGTCTCACTAAAACTCAAAAACCGTTTGACCGATTTAAATATGTTTTTGTAACAATATGATTAACTATAGTCAATCTTCATCAACCTTCCAACTTACTCTAACTTAATCACTTAGTGGTATGAAATATACTATACAATCTATTCTTACACCACACAACAAATATACATAAAACAAATCATAAAAATCGGTCGAGCCGGTTTGGAAAAATATTAAAAATAAGAGGATGAGGGTAGGAGGATGAAAATTTAGGGTTGTATATATTGTTAATGGCACATCATAAAAAAAGAAAAAATAATTTTTTTTCTCATAAATATATAAACGAAATGTTTCGAGTGGACCACCTTATCACGCTATTCTCTAGACCTACCAACCTAGCAAGACATACCAAATATGCATATAAAATTTCATTAAATCGGCCAAGCCGTTTTAGAGGAATGTGACAACTAACATTGTGAAACGAGAATTTTATATATTATCGTATACGAAACTATTTATTGGATTAAACTAAATTTCGAAGCAATAATGGCCCAGTGGTAATGTGTACGAACGCCGCGTCATAGGACGTGAGTTATTTTTAGTTTTACAGGGCTTTAAAATGTAAGTTTATGCCAGCCCCATCAGAGCATGTACCCATATACACAATGTATTAAAAAACCCTGCCAGCATACTATGGCTTTATCACGACGTTTTTCTTCACTGGAAGCTCAAGCTCATTACAGTGATTCGAATTCACCTAGTAATAAGAAAAGATGCAAAGTTTCTATTTAGTTTTATAAATTATATTATTACAGTGAATTCGAATCACTGTAATGAGCTTGAGCTTCCCGTGAAGAAAAACGTCGTGATAAAGCCATAGCATGCTGGCAGGGTTTTTTTAATACTCTCCTGGATAGCAACCACCCTCTAGTTGTATATCTGCCTCCAAATACCTATCGTCCGCGCCAGTCCCTCCACCAGACTTAACGTGTGTACCATCTTGGACCTTATCATCACTTAACACCAGCTGAGATTGTGACCACTGGCCATAACGCTTTAGCTATAAAGTATAAAAAGTATTTGGTTCGAACTGTCACTTATTATAACAGTGTACCAAAGATTTTTTAATTATTGTATTTTAGTTTAAATATTACTCCGGAAGGTGGTTTGTTTTCGTGGACTGACTAATGTTATGCGCCTAAAGACCTTTGACATCTTCCCTGGGGCTTTTGTGCTCTCGCAGAGGACATTCAGTTAAAAATACAACTAGCGGAATGATGCCAAAGAGGCAAAACTTTAGCTTGGGTGATTCCCGTAAATATAAAGATATAAATCTAATTCATAGAAACATCTAAAAATAAATAAATTCAAACAAATATAACATTTATTTTACCTTGTAATCTCACATGTTGTCGAAACAATTTTCTTATATAAAATAGCAGATATATAAATACGAAAATAAAAATATAATTTATTATAAAAGCACCTAATATTGACCATAAGGTAATGTGCCTAAGTAGGAACATTGCTACGTTGTATGACAATGCTAATTTGCTAAATAAGATAGTAGCTAGAGCATTGTGGTCCTGCGTGGTCTTAAATAAAAGTTGTGTATTAGTATTTTAACTAATTCAACTTGTTTTTTATTTTTGGGCCTTTTATCCGCCTCAGTGCAAATATAAGATCGACATAAACAAAGAACTTCAAATATTAAGTGCGAAACCAAAAACTGGGACTCGATAACCCTTTTTTCGCTAAGTTAACATTTTATTTACGTTAATGGATGCCGAAAAGACTTATCTCGACCACGCTCTATCTAACACGAAAAATGTCTGACCTTTACTGATCCCACGTATTTGTATTTTCTTTTCACTGTAACCGAAAACATAAATATTCACAAGGGAATGTCGCGCTTCCTCCACAATACAAATTCCAGTCACCCCTGTTTCAGGTAACATTACTGCCTCAACAAGTACAGTCCAAGTATTGATTATTTATTGTCTACAAGACATCCTTGGCTGTATAGCTGCTAAACCTTTCGAGAATTCATTTTTCTATAATAATAATAATAATAATACTCCTACACCGATTTCGTCTACAACGACCTATTCAACTCCGTTCAAATTGTTGGTGGTGTGCTCGTATATGGCTAACATAGCCGATCTTATTAGTAAATGTGCGCGCACAAGCGGGCTGGTGAGCAAACCATTTAAGTAATTATAAGTGGTAGCACAAGGGGGCCGTGATTTCAGTTCCTCGCGTCTAGCATCTACTTCAGAGTAGCGATTCTCCTACTGTAAGTCTGGTTATAACCAAAGACCTCCATTCAAGTCGTCGAGCGGCTGTTTGCTCCCACTCTAAGGGCTCACAGTCACACTTCTTCATGTGTCGCTTAAGTACATCTTTATACCTCAGGAATTGTCTATTGCTTGCCCTCCAAATTAAGGGTGGCCGTTAGCCGGAGCGCAGTCAAGGAACCTCTATTAAGAATTACCCAGGAGCGGTTCCTTTCGAGGGACTATCGCCTGCTGGGGAGTACAGACAATGTAAATATAAATACTGCTCCCGGGCCCTATAGAAGATATGTATAGAAGAGTGTTTCGAGACACCGGGTTAGTCCCAAATGTCCTTTCCAACCCATCAAGGAATTAGGGAGGAGATGTCAAATGCAAACCCCCACGAATAAAAAAGGATGGTAGCTAGCGAGGCGGAAATTAGTAAACGTCCGACCACCATACTATAGTTTGATAGCGATTTTTTACCTAATCGGAAGCTCATCCTTAGGTATTGTAGAGGTTCGAACTCTACCACTGAGCCATCATTACATAAGTAGAAAGTATTACATATGTTGATCCATAATGTTAGTTATCACCGTGTATTATTTCATAATCGTCTGTTTACTACGGTCAGAGTGATGCACATATAGAGAACAGTCAGAGAAAACGTTTATTTTTTGAAAAAAATTATTCTATATCGATAACAAAGTAACCCATAATTATAATTTATACAGAATATTCAAGGAACAAATTTAGCCCTGTTACAATTTTATTATATTTATGTATAGATAGCAAAATCAAAGATTTGTTTTTGTCTTTACAATTTTTCTATCAGCACAAAAGAATTTAGCTACCGAAAATAGATCGTATCCTGATCCGTAAGTGAAAAATAAAACGTGGGGCGTATTGACGTAACTAGATATTGATGTGCCGCAGGCGGTCCGGCAGTGTTCGAAACTAAATAAATATTCGCGTATCATAAGGAAATCGTGTATTTTTTATACGGAAAAGTCATGTCACGGATTGTTGATTTAATAAAACCATTTTACAAGATACTTTCGATCACTATTTTCTTTTAATTATAAGCGAAGAAAATCAATTATTTATAGTAAGTTGAGTAAAAAGTGCCTGTCGGTCTTGAATCCATATCATATTTACGGTTGATTTGATAAAACTATTTTAAAAAATATTTTTAAAGTGAAACCTTTTTCATTGACCTAAATTTTTCGTCCGTCTATCGCGTGTCGCATTACAGCCGGTCGCGAAGTAGGAATAAAGTGAAAGGAGCTCGGAGTAGCAGTCAAGGCTAATATGGCGATGCTCATAGCTCGCATCAACTGACCGGGTGATTTCCCATTATGATATCTATTTTCCAATTATTTAATTAAGAGCAAAAGCGTTGGATCAATTTTCCAAAAATTTCTAGTTAAATACCTACGATCCAAAACAAGTTTCACTTGCATTGTGTTTTCATAAAACCACACAATATAACATTTTTATTCCGTATCTTATATTATAAGCGACCAAAGTCGATTGTTTATATGGAAGTTAACTATAGTGTATTTTCTGCTCCTAGCTACACACTTTTCACATTCACTCTTCCACTTGACTGTTACTTTTTTAAAGACAGAAGGTTCAACATATGCTGTAACTGGATCAACCACACTTTTGAATATGACCTACCGCTCTTTCAGGTATTCTATTCATCACTTATCATCACATTCTCCACAAACTAGATGCAGTATGAAAGCAGTCCTTGAACTCTGATATAAGGGGAGAATGTGACGACATAGGGTTGTTTTAGTGAGCTTATATAGCAATTGGTACCAGATGAGTCCCATATGAGTCTCGTATTTTCCTACATCAATAAAAAAAACATTCTGCACGAAGTGTGCTAAGGATAGTATGTAACCGCTTTAACAAATAAATATTAAATAGAACAATATTTTTGTTTTATCGTTACTTATTAATATTATAAAGAAATCTGAGATATAAATATTATATCAATTCCATTAATTAACTGTGCAATATCGTAGATTTATTTCGAGCAATCCCTCTTTAAACGTTGCCTATGATATAAAATCAACGTTCATTTTAACTTACTCGGTCCAAGTAACGACAAACGAATAAAAGATTTAAATAATATTTTCTTTATAATAATAACAGTGAAAGATATAGTAAAATGAACTGAAGAAGATAGTATATGAAAGCGATGATAGCTCAGTAGTAGTGTGTACGACTTCACGTCAAGGGACGTGGGTTCGAATCCAACCACCTACGATGAGCTTGAGCTTTCGGTGAAGGAAAACATCGTGAGGAAACCATAGCATGATGGTAGGACTTTTTCTAATACCCACCTGGCTAGCTACCACCCTCAAGTTCAAAATATACCGCCAAATACCAATAGGTGTATTCCGGCAGTTGGACTTGAGAGCCAGTTCCTACACAGGTTTAACGTGTCTACCAACTTGGGCCGTATCGACAGTTAAGATGAGGTGAGATTATGTCCGTAACGCTTAAACTTTGTCTATAAAAAATAATAAAAAAATATATAAGTATAACCAATTACAGAGAAACAATCGAACACACGTCATACTTAGATAAGATTAGCAATCGATAAAGTACAATATATTTAAATTTACAAAAACAAATCTAAAAAATAGTTCCATCTTTACCTATTTCGAGAAACGTCATTATTTCATCTATCGTAAAAGTTATACCTTCTACGGCAAACAATACGTGGGCCGAGCAATAAACCGATTCCATCTATCTTTTGCAATATGACGTCTTTTCTTTCTATAATATTGGTATTGATACAGATCGAATGTAACATAAAATAGATATTACCTTCAACATAGTAAAAACATTTTTCCAACTTACACAGAAGCGATAGTAATCGCAGAATTGGTACCTACTTAGCTCATAACTCTGAATTTATATAGCAAACGAAAAATTAAAGCTTATTGAAATAACTTCATTGTGAATGAAAAAAAAATGTCTAATGAGCCTTGACAACTCACCTTACTTTGTAGCGAATGCAGAAAGCATTAATTCAAATAATATTTGTAAAGATACTAGCTCATATCTGTGGCTTCGCTCGCGTTAACATTGATTTTGTCAAACAAATCGGATAACGCAACAAAATTTTCATGCAAAGTTTTACCCTGTCTTTACCCCACTTCCAATAGATTTTTCGCAAGAAAAAGTAGCCTATCACAGTCTACAGGTTCCCATCTATCTCTATACCAAAATTCATCATAATCGATTCAGTGGTATAGACGTGACAGCGTTACAAACAAGCACACTCTTTCGTATTTATAAAATTAAATAAGCATTACCACTCTGCTAATTCTAAAGAATCTTACTACAAACAAAGTTGATTATAAATAATAACTACAGCAACAAATACAAAACATTTTTGACCTGACAATCACATACCAAATGTAATTTTAGTACTAAATTATTACCACGTATTCAAATAGAAAGGAATAAAGAAATTACAAAAACTCCAGTTATAGGTTATTCACCAGCGCATTAATAAAGAAAATCGCTTAAAATCTATCATTCAAAAAATGTATGTAAATTACTTAAAATTAGGTCGATTTCTTTGGCAACTAATAAATTTCGACTAGATTCCGAATATGGCGCAGAATGAAACAACGATACGCAAATATTAAAATACGGTATACGTTTTGTTTCAACATTAGTATAATGTCTTTATTTGTCACACTTAACTGTGTTGGTAAGTTTGACAAAACAATAAAAATAGTTGCATTATAATGTTAAAGCAAATTTAAGATTAAAACATAATTTACTCAAGGATAAGATTATATATGTATAATTCGAACTTATTGTTATAACAAGCCTGGTTTAAAGCGGTCTAGAACTCAACGTAAATTTGTTTTATCCTAGCACGGTAATGTACTGTACTAAAGATAAGCCTGATCGTGGTATCATGGCGTAATGGTGACCATAACCGCCAGTACAAATGAGTATCGATAGTAAGAACAGTAAGATCTAGTATCCACTCGAAAGCTGGATATACAGTAATTGATATCAGAATACGAATTAGTATAGCACTATGGAGGGTGTTAAACCTGTGCCCCTTGCCAAATTGTCTTTTAACAATTAATAGGGCAAAGAGGAGACAAAAAATGTATGTAGTGGTATTCTAAACACTAAATTGATGATATATGTCAACACTAAATCCTGTGATCAGATTGAAACGTAATAATTGCGAAAACGTTTTTTTAACGAGGAGAAGTGATTTTACGCGTTCCTTCCCAGCCCGGGTGTGTGAGGGTTATGTGGAAGTCAACCAATGAGAAGCACTGGGAATACCCACTTAAACTCAGGGACATCTTACGCCGTATTAGGGCGACGCGGGTTAGAATTAACTTTCACCGCGTCGCCCTCGCGAACACCTAAGGAAATCATTGGATATAATATAGATCATTGATAGGATATAATGTCTATTAATGTGTTTTTTATTTGTATTATCTTATATAAATATCCAATAATAAATCTCTTTCTTTCTTTCTTTCATTACCGATTTGTTTTTTTGTTTGCGGCCCTCTATAAAAAAGGTTGAGGTACGGCTGGTCTAGGATGTCCTTCTTACTTTTTTTTGTTTTATTTCTACGCTAATAATTGCAGGAAAAGATAACTTGGCTAGGGGTTCTGGTGTAGGGTGATACAATGAAACAAAGTTGTCATATCTCAGACTTAACGAATAATGGAGTAGCTGTCTATAAGGCGTCGTTTAGCAACAATCGATAATTTTAAAGCATTGGCGAATGTGGTAATAAATAAAATACATATTTTGATGACTATATTGATAACAAATATTGGAGTCTATTAGCCATGAAGTAACAAGGATCTTTTGTATATAAAAAGGTGGACTAATCTTTAAAATATATTGATTATTATATACTTATTTTTCTGGAGTTTAAAATTTAATATTGAAAACAACGTTTTTTTAATTTTCAACGTCATTTGATTTTACATCTATTACTGTTATAATTAAGAGAATCGGTTACTTTTATCGTATTGTAATGACAAAACAACACCAAAAAATATTATATTCTACTTTAATTTACAAATATACAGTTGGGCCGCATAAGTATAACAGTGCTTGTCACATGGTATACTCATTAAATTTGCTCGTCCGTGTCCATGATGCGTAAATGTATTGAGACAGCTTACTGAAAACAAAAAAAACCGCCTCGAGACGCCCGGCATATATAAACCATTTAAGTTGATATTAGAATGTATAATTAACGAGAAACAATAAAAAAATGTGAAGTAAAGTAATCATAGTTTACAACTCACCCAGAGTAACGAATTGTAAAATAAAAATATAAACAATAATAATTGTGAATTAGTTTGTTTGCTTGTTACGCTTTCACGCCTAAACAGCTGAATCAATTATGATGAATTTCGGTAAATAAATAGGTAACCTGAAGACGGTGATACGTTACTTTGTTCGCAAAAAACCTTATTGAAAGTGGGGCAAAGAGGGGGACGAACTTTGAGTGAAACTTTTTATTGCGTCATCTGAATTATTTCATAAAATCAACAGTAACGCGAGCGAAGCCGCAGGCAAAAGCTAGTTGTATAATATACACACGCAAACACAGAAGGCAGTCGAGAGTGGTGGCGTAAAGGGGACATGATAGCATAATCGAGCGTCACGCTGTGTGCCGTAACGGTAAGCTGGTCGATTTTACTGCAAGGTGCGCCTATAGATTTCATACATCAACAACACATCTACATACTATTATAATATAAATATAATAAAACTGTAACTGTTGAACTATATATGATTGTTATGTATGAGAACGTAACATACGAACAAAAAAAAATGATTTAGTTTTTCCTTACTGGAAGTAGATGAATAACGCCTCCCGTAGCAACTAGTGTTAAATAGATTTATAAATATTCATGAACATGCAGATATTTGGAATAATGCGTATAATATTTTTTAACATACTGACCTATATAAAACACCATGAAACAACTCACTCGTGTCCACTATAAATCTGAGATGGGCTCATTGCGATGATTCATCGGTAGCACAAAAGT
The DNA here is from genome assembly GCA_039707435.1 of Actias luna. NCBI lineage: Eukaryota > Metazoa > Arthropoda > Insecta > Lepidoptera > Saturniidae > Actias > Actias luna. Next base: position 4,124,075 of record JAZHAC010000002.1, on the reverse strand, counting down.
TCCCACCTACGCTTCGATTAGGGTTGCCAGTATAATGTGCAATTTTATTTGTAATGTAAGAAAAAATTATGTATTTACATAAACACACCCAAAACAAAGCGATAATTGTTCACATGATAGATGTATAGAAGTCGCGTCAAGGGACTTGAGTTCGTAACCCTGCAATGAGCGTGAGGTTTCGGTGAGGACAACAGTGTCATTAAATCATAGCATGGTGATAGAGCTTTCTCTAATGCTTACCTGGCTAGAAGTTGAGAATCTGCCGGTATATACCTATAGGTGTGTTCCGGTAGTTGTACTGGAGAGGCTGTCACTGCACTAGACTCAGCGTGTTCACCATCTTAGGACATAGCGTCACTTAACAACAGGCATGTCAAATATCTATCCGAGTTCTGTTATTTCCTTATCTGCTTTAGTAGACATAATCGAAAAATGAACGATTATATTTAATCAATAAAAATACCTTCTTAAATTGTAATCCCTAGAATAGACGATTAAAAGTTATGAATAACAAAACATTACCGTCGGTTGAGTAAATGCAGTCAAGAAGATATCGACTAGAAATGCAGATCTGGTAATTTTTTGTTTATCTTTATAGTATTCTTCGTACAACTATTTTTAAAGAATGGTAACATACAAAAAGTTGCTTCAAAATATTACTACCATTAATATATTGATTTACCCTTAACCTTTGGATAATAATGCTTACTCTTCAAATACGATTGTTATGGCAATGGCGATTTCAGATTTCAAAGTAAAGGATGCGCTAGGTACGTTGCACAGAATTATATAATGCTTTAGAGTCAATCCTTGTAAAATTTTCATTCGTCATAAAATTTCCATATCTATTGTTCATACTTTTTAAAAGGTATATTTCTTTAAGAGTAAACTTTAATCTATAATAATATTATAAAGAGGCCAGATTTTTATTTTTGTTTGTAACGAATAAACTCAAGAACTACTGGACCGATATCAAAATTTCTTTCGCCATTAGAATTTTACATTAGATCTAAGTAACATAGGCTATATATTTTTTTTTAATGAAAATGATTAAATAAAATTTTAGCTCCACGAACGGAGTTACGGATACAGCTAGTACAATATACTCCGATGCTTGCAACCCTGACGGACACCAAATGTTCCGTAATATTACAATTCAAAGTTTCACACTACCCGCGAGCATACATATATTGTAAACTAATGAATTCTAACAGATGTCAGACAAAATACACATCTAAATACAATGACTCAGTGACTTGTAGCTTGCGATAAATTCAAAGTATTATAATTTGTTTCCACCGTAGCTTTATGTGTATGTTTTATATACACATTTATAGTCGGCATACTGTTAAGACAGTATTATATATTTGTTTTAAAAATGTCGAATATGTCATTTCAGTTTTTCTACTCACCTCAGAACAGAATCGGCCTAATATTATCTTGACGATAAAATAAAAAGTCTAGTGAACAATAATTCCGCTTGTAGTAAAATATTTATAGGAACATGAAAGCCGTTTTTATTCCTATTGTAGAAGCACTAAAAGAAATTACCTAAACATAAGTTTTCGTTATCATTGGCTTCCCGAATTAATTTAGCATCAGAGTATATTATATATATCTATCTTATTATTTAATAAATGGTTTCGTTTATATGGCTAGAAACCAGTAACAGATAATTAACAACTCCTTTTTATAGGAATTCCAATAACCTAAATCAAACTGTATCTGTAAATAACTAGTTCAGACTTCAAACAGACATTATCTGGTTTCTAGAATGCCCACAAGATATAGACCCAGCTGTCGGTATGTAAAGAGAATCTAGAGGAAAATAGAATACATTTAAAACAAAATTGCGTCCAGAACGTTCTTCATAGCATTGTATTGTTATAGAAAATAATTTTATAATAGTAGGAAAAAATGTATACCTCGTAGGATTTTCTTTTCTCTTAATAAAAAATATTTGATAAAGAAGATGATATATTTCTGATATGCAAATTGAGCAATACAATACAAGAGCAATACAAAAGCAATACAAAATACATACAAAGTTTGTCCTTCCAATAAGTTTTTCGGCAAAAAAAGTAGCCTATCACTGCTTCCAAAGTCCCATCACGGAAGCATAACAAACAAACAAAAACAAACTCACTTTCGCATTTATAATATTAGTAAGGATATACTCCTTCGTCGCTCAAGAGACTAGAGTCCCGAGTTAATTATAAATCCAATAGACGAATTTTATTTGAAATAAACTTTTTGCGAGAAGAATTTTTAATAACAACAAAATAATAATGTAAACATTAAACATTTAAACAGTTCCGACTCTTTGTAATAACATCACGTTTTTGAATAAAAACCCTTTCAAGATCATCCTCGTTCCGGAAACGTTATTTTTTCCCTACAGCGAAATTATTACCTACTAACTTCTCCCTTAAGTATTATCAAGGGATTTAAGGCGGCTTAAGTTGGTTGTAAGCTTGGGATATAACGCAAAAGTTCATGGTCCAGTGGCGACTGTATCAGACATTAAGTCGCGCCGGATACCGGCTTTTGTAAAAAGAAAACTGGAAATATAAGAATCGTTAATCCTGTATATAGTAATAGGTACAAATTTATACCGAATTTGGTTCGTATTCTTAACACATCAATACGAATAAATAAAATTGAAGTGCCCGTTTCTTATGTCAAAATAACAGCTTTTTACTATATGCATATGAAAGTATATACGGAACTTACTTCAAAATCATTAAAAAAAATCTGTCTGTCCGTTTGTTCCGGCTAATCTCTGAAACGACAGAACCGATTTTAACGGGTCACACGATGTGAGAGAACTGATGTTATAAAGAGTAACTTGAGCTACTTTAATTTTAGAAAAATATTAGTGTTCCGCGAAAAAAATTAATAAATCATTTTCAGTTCCACGCAAACGAAGTCGCGGACACAGCTAGTTAACATACAGAATTATTTTAAAAATTGCAGTAATTATTTTATTTTAAGATTTTAGGAATTTAAAAAAAATAACTGGAACACAACGTTCAAGATAACATCATGAATAATATATGCCCAGTGTGATACATACCACAGTGGTATAACTAGAAATTTCGGAATCAGTTGGAGTATATCTTTAATCAAGCGAAAATATCTACTTCCTACTAACAAACATATGTGGCGATAAAAGTTGGTTTAATTGATGAGAAATTAATTAAAATGGTATCATCCAATGTACATCTACCGACAAGCTTACTGGGTGTTTGGTTGCGATTGTATCTGTAATTGCTATGTTCTTAGAATGAAATACAGTTGATACACTATTATCACTAAGTTGTGATATTATAAAAAAAATGGTGAGTGCTTATTGCTGGATCGGGAATTTCCACCCCTCTCCGTACATTCGCTAAAACCTATTATAAATGTGTTTAAATTTCTAAGTATGTACCTACCTATAAATTACCAGATCAAGTTTCTTGTCAGTTGTTCTCGATGGCTGGGTTATTTCCAAACCGGTGGTAGTTTTGATGTTCATAAGCACCTTCTTAAGGCCTTAATCGAATAGTTTTTTTTTATTTTGATCTTTAAACCACTACCGAAGTGAAAAGTTTATCAAGGCGAGGTTAATAATACGAAATAAAACTATATCGTATTTAATAAAACGTATACGTATATAGTATTTCTGCTGATACTGAATGCGGCTGATGCATCATGATCTCTCATCTAACGCTAGGCGAGCGAATACAGCAGTGACGCGTTGACTATTCTTTCTCACTTCATTAGTCGATCGTTTCAGCTTAATGTCATTCAATACTAACAAAATAAAGTATCAAAGAAGTTTTTATTAGAAAATATCTACATCATCACTTAATCATACAAATATAACCTTTGGTGCATTGTCTTTTATATAAAATTATCTTTTAATCATCAAATCAAAGACTATAATTTTAATTCTACGCAATATAGTCCTATTTAGTGTATTAATATTAATGTGCGGACCTTTCACTTAAAGCACTTAGAAAATATATTTTTCTCAACATTTATAAAACATAGCTGTGCCCGCGACGTCGACCACGTGGAACTTTAAAATGCCATATAATTTTTGCCCGTTTCTGTATCTTAACTCCTATCGGTAGTAGCGTTATTTTAAATAGCCTATCGCCGTCCTGAATGATTGCCCTATCAAATACAAAAATACTTTATGTAATCCGACGAGTTTCTAAGATTACCATGTTGAAACAAACATACAAACATTTCAGTTTTATAATATTAATATAGATAAAGTAACGTTAGGTTTACTGAAGTACATACAAGAGCCTAGGCAATCCTAGAATACTATCTACTATATACTATATACTATCTCAAGCTCACTTGTCCCCAGAGCTTTGGAACAACGCAGGCCAGCAAGTAATTTGTTTGAATTGCTCACAGAGGCCTTGTTTACTCGACAACTGATTGATAAACGCGCTCTAAGCTGCGACCTCTATCAATTATGTACATATATTTTTATATATTGTATGTATATTTAAATAAAATACGTTTGTAAATGTGTTCATCTTTTAAGACATAAAAGGTGATCTTACAACTAACAAAATAATACATTTAAGGTAATAACGTAAAGTACACATTAAAGGTCAAACATATATATGTTAATATTTATAAAACGGTAAAGTTTATTTGTTTGTCTCAACGCGCTCGTTTTAGGGATTACTTAGAAATTTTAGAAAGAATTTCATGAATTACTTTTGTATTTATACAGCAATCATTGAGGAAGGCTTTAGGCCAGAGGTTTCCAAGATGAGCGCCGTGGCGTCTTGGTGCGCCGTAGAGAGAGAAGAGTGTCGTAAAGCGATTCTTTTTACTTTCTCCGAAACCTTAACTTAAGTGTTCGTGGGTACAAAATAAACAATTTAATTGAGGTACTTACCTATGTGCTCTGATACTGTTAATTTTATGTACATATAAATAAAAAGTTTGGTTTTATAATATGGATGTTTAAATTGTTTGCCGATCTACATTACTAGTATAATTGTCTAACTAGTATAACTTGTCTAATTAATATAAAAGCGAAGTCCTGGGGACAGATATTGTAGAAAAATAATTATTCCAATGAGATTGGTAGATAAAGTAGAAAAATATTTGAGTTGGAGTTCCTAGTGCGAAAGAGATGATGCATGAATAAGTAGACCTGGCAAAAATTTACGTATTGTTTAATATTTGTTATGTAAATAACTATCAATGGCGAATGAAGTAGTTGGAGTGCGCGTGTGAATGGTTAGTGTTTACACTTTACTCATCTGTCATTGTTGAGTTATTTAGATAGATAGACAAATACAAAAAGACTACTCCGGTTGACCTAGAATTAAATTACGCTAGGGCTATAACAATTTATTAAGTACTAGCTTTTACTCGCGGCTTTGCTAGCGTGAATATTTATTTTTTGAAACAATTCGGATGTCGCAATAAAAGTTTCTTACAAAGTTTATCCCTATCTTTACCTTATTTCCAATAAGTTTTTCGCCAGAATAAGTAGCTTATAGCGTCTCTAACGTCCTATCTATCTCTATACCAAAATTAATCGTAATCAAATCAGCTATTTGAGTGTGAATGCGTAAAAAACTAATAAAGAAACTCACTTTCGCATTTATAATAATATTAAGGATACGGGTTTAAACAAGCAGAAAATATTACAATTTTGGTAAGATTGTTTATTGTAATTTCAGAACATAGTGTAAGAGACATAATAAATTTACGTGTATTGAAATACTTAATGTGGGCGTTCAACTGACTTTATCCGGGGAACTCATACATAATGGTTTTTCTGCGTGTCAACCATTATCGCTAGTCGTTTGTAACTGACTATCTGTATGTATATATTCTGTGGTAAAGACGAGAAGTCACAATTGACAAATAGAAATTAATTCGATGACATAAACACAATTGATTCATCAATATCATAAATATTGATCGAAATGTATTATTATTAACTGATGCTGCTAATATTCATTCTGTATCATATAAATACGACGAAACATGTTAAATGTGATATTAAATCGTATTAAATTTTCATCAAAATGTACTGAATTTTTTATTTATTCCTAAATTTGTTTACTAAACCCTGTATTATTCTTTTTGCATAATATGGCTTGATTATGATTAACAAGTGTTGTACAATAAAAATAATACAATGAATTCTAAGAAGTCACAAAAACCATGGAAAGCTCTAATAAAACGACTACAGTCTTCAAAAACATAGTTGTCAAATTTAAAGAAAAGAATATAAAACTTTGCATCGACATTAGTTTACTAAACAAGATTACTGTGCCACTAGAACTAAACCGTTATCAATACACTCGATTAATATTATTAATTACTTTATTTTTAGTTATCTTTAAACAATTAAATATTAATTGCATATGTTTCTCTACAGATTTATATCTGTAAAGAAGTAATGCAATATGTGAAACGCATTTTACGAATTTCAAAAACAAACATGGTCGTTATTCTCAGAAGTATGCTAAGGGAATGACATCATTCCGTTTATTAAAGGAACCGTCCCTTCATGGTACCATCTGCACTCCTTAATGCGCTATGAGTTCTGAATTGAGAGATTTTCTTTGTTGACCCATTTAAATTACGCGTTTGGTAACAATCTGTTTAGTTATTTAATTGGGTTCACTTATTTCACGAGCTTTATGACTCATTAATTCATGAATGTGATTCCTAATTGGACTGGAGAGTTTAAATATTCAGAGTTAATGTATAGTTTGTATTTTTGTAAGATAATCAATATCTATCTAGTCAATATACAATATAAAAGTAACTAAGCGAAATTTATATATGAAATAATTTGCATGGTGTTAGGGCTTTTCCTAACACTCACTTGGCTAGCTGCCACCCTTAAGTAGAAAATATGCCGCTAAATATCTATAGATGTATTCCAGCAGTTGCACTTGAAAGCCAATTGCATCCACTAGGCTTAGCATATTCACCATCTTGGGCCACATTGTTCTTTAACATCAGGTAAGGCTGCGGTAATATTGCTAAACTTAAAGTGTATATAAAAAAATAATAAATAAGGACTCAAAGTCAGAGTTAGTAAATTTTTGAAGTAAAACTTCTTAAGGAAGGCCTTTGAAGTTTTGATCTACAACCTTTTAGCGTGGCGCAGGTTGGGGTAAAATCGGATTGAGGCGACTAATGGAGCAAAATATATATAGTAAAGTTTCAATTTTGTCATTTGGTCTTAAACACATATTGTTTTTTTTTAAATAAATTAACGTTTTCACGCATTTTTATGCAATATTCTCTGCTCGATAGCTCACAACATAAGTACAAATAGAAGCAGTAATTGTATTACAATTTGTATTGAGAAATGGTTTTTATATACTAACAACGTTTCAATATCATGAAAATTAGCTAATAAATGGTCTTCTGGTGGAGTTATTAGCATCCGAAAAGGGCAGGATATCTTTTTCCGGTACATCTAGTCAACCTCAATGATTGAATCATAAATCTGTACTACTTTATGTCATTATGACATTGAAATATTAAACAAAAATGGAGTGAAATTGAAATAAAAGACCAAAATCAGCATAGCTAAATGCACATAGATTATCTTTAGAATATCTAAATTTAATACAACCTTGATTGAACCCACTCTTATAAAGGTGTATGACGATAATAGCAATCCAAATTTGCCAAATATATACATAAACAAATTATTTTTTCCTCCTCAATTCGTCAATCAGTTTTGTTATTGTTTAATTTAATACCTATTGACGATATTTAGTGTTATAAATAAGTATTCTTGAATTATCAAAAAGTAAATATAATTAATTCTACAAGTTGCAGTATATGCATCTTGCATTCAATATACATGTTCTAAAGATGGATAATAAAGCTTTTACCGGGCACTTTGTTGTATGTTTATTAAACTTCTCTTTAGCACTTCATCGTATTCGAGATTGTTATCTGGTGAACATTTTTCTTCACTTCGCGTGAACAATGTACATTATTAATAGTGTAGGAACATCTCCAAAATAGTAAATAAACCCTTTTGGTGCCTATTATTGTTATTGTATTTAGTTTTATGGATTGCTAAACTGCTCTATATGAATATTCTTACTTATGAAAAAAACAACATGTTTCGATGCATATTACCTATGGACTCCAAAACTGGGGTACTAATTTTGATGAAATTTTCAGGTTATCTTCAGATTAAGAAATCCTGTGAAGTCTGGTAGCGATCAAATCGATAGATTTTTATTTTTGGCATCTATGTACTTATTGGTGAGTGAGAGTGCTGAGTGCTACTCATATGCATCCGGACCGGATCGTAAGTTATTTATAAAAAAAGTGATTGATCAATATTTATCGCTTTGCTATTTCTAAGTTGCAAGATACAATAAGAGTTCAGTTAGGGTGTTGTACTAAGAATAGGTTCATCACCCAAGAAAAATAAATTTTAATCTAATTTCAGTTATTATTCGTTTTATTGTATCTAAAAAAAATTGAAAAGTTACATCTATACATATAATAAGAATGTAAATTTAACGTGACTTTTTTAGATTTATGTGACAACAAATATTTGCAATTTAAGTGACTACGAATAAGTAACAAAATACATTCACATCATGACGGCTAAAGTACAACGTTTATGATAAAACCTCATCAAGTAAATCAAAAAAATGTATCCGCGAATAATATTTAGTTTTGTTTTCATTAAAATGGGTTAACTCTGTAAAAAATTATTGTAATTTTAATGATGGTTCAAGATTAAATAATTTTAATTACAAACAAACAAAGTCGTAAAAATGTAATAATAATTTGTATACACAATACCTCAACTACAATTTTCAAGAAAATATTTAAATAGGTTATCGGACACTGGCTAACTGATTTCGGTTAGGTACATTTATTGAATTTTTTTTCGAGAACATCGCGTTTTCGATAGAAAATTGCGATTCGCATTTCAACCATATTTAAAGGGGAAAGTTAAGATGTTGGGTCTGGCTGCCTACAGCTTTTCATGGATCAATGAAACTGACTATGTGTCTTAAATTCGGCGTTTTGATGCGTATTTGAGAAAGAACACCGAATACCAACTAGCAGCAGCAGTGTTTTATTTTTAATTGAGTTTCAGTTCACCATTTAATTGACCTTAAACATAATGGTCGGCCTCTTCTACAGTAGTTGTAAGTAAATTACACATACCCTGATCCGACTTGTTTATATAGTTAATAATATAAACAGAACAAACAAAACGATCCGGTACATATTGACAGTCCATATTACAAATGTGTAGTTTCGATAGTTTGTTGCAAAATTGATTACATTTTATGTATTTTGGATATTAATATTTGATATGACTTACATGTGTGTTTATGAATTTGTATTTCATTAGATTTTCACTTACTTGTTCATTGTAATAGGTTATAATTTGGTGAACAAAGATCGAGAAAATGTTTAATTAAATAAATCTCCAAAAATAACTCGTAAATCTTCCGTCTCTAGCATCATATGAACATACTTGAAACATCTGTTTCAAAATCTATTCGATCGTATTCACGGTTTATATTATATCATCAAGGGTTTCACGGAATAAATTCAAGTTTTTAAAGTTATACTTTTCGTGGCGTATTAGAGATAATTGATCACAGAACATTTTTACGATGCTCTAACACAGACATCTAAATCGACGCCCTGAAGTCGGTTAGTGTGATATGTCTGTAAAAAGTTTAGGGTAAGTACCCTTTAAGTACCCTTTAATAACTTTAAGGTAAGTTATTTAAATATTTCCTAATCTACAACACGTGTTTCATAACAGAACGAATAAAATATATTTATATATAAAACTATGTGTGTTTTAAAAAGATATACGGGGATGAATTAATTACATTTATTAACCTTTTTTTGTTTTGTTACACAAAAGCAGTCAAACTTATTTTTTACATTTTCTTCTATTTGATCTGTTTTTTCGTCATACATGCCAAATGAATATCAATAAAATCATTAGATTAAGGTTCTTTAAGGGTCCGAAACAATTTTAAAATATTCATCGCTCAATTGCACGTTAGAGGTAATTATTAAACGAAACTTTTGCGCTTCCCACACTAATCTTATAAAATAACGAACAATGATGTAATATCATTGATATGTTGATCGTAAACCTCCATTCATCTGTTAGGACAATAACTCATGCAACACTAATGGTTAACGTTGACAATCCTTTTACAGACTTTACTACAGTTACTCCCACACACTTTAAAAATATAAAGTTTCATGAGTTTTATACTAATCTTAATAAAATAGTATACATTGGTTTTTTTTATTCTTTACCTATTAATATTATTCATTTTGGTGTTATATCATCATATTATTGTTGAGCCTCTTACAATTTCTTCATTTCCAAATTGCAATTGCAATTCTAATTTCACACTACAATTGTCCAAACATATGGCGACAACAGTACCCGAGGTGACTTAGGCGTTTTGTGTTCCCCGTTTAGTCGATATATATCCTATAAACATGCGGGATAGTAGGAATCTGTTTCCGATTGGGTCGCGACTTTAGTTATGGTGATAAGCCGGTTATGTTTCAGGCGCCTAGAAGATAGCAGGATAATATAAGTGTGACAACTCTCGATGACGCCCCAAAACCCTCAATGGTCGCTATTGTTCTTAGATTGCTTTGTACTTATAAACAGGCCCGATCCTGCAAATTCAACAATAAAAAAAAACAAAAAGTACGTATTAGGTATAATAATGTAACCAGTAAGTTTACAAGTTTTCAAGTTTTGTCATCGTTAAATAAAATAAATGGTGTCAGTTCACTAATCAATATATTATAAACAAATTAAAAAATAACATTTAGCAATCAAGCATATAGCATTAGAATTCAAAATTTAGGAAAAATACATTTAGCTATCACAACGATAAAATAGCATATGATTGTGAATAATATTTAAAAATTTATGAAATCTCGTGCACCGACTGAAATATAGAAGAATATACATATTTCATAAATTTCCCTTCTATTATTATATGTTGATAGTCCAAATGATAGCCTAAAATATCAGCAAATGCAAGACCGTTAAAATCGACAGAAGCCAAATTATGGCCCTTGAGCCATTACGTGAACCGCAAAGATCCGAAATGTCGAATGCCACATTCAATAAGTCAAACAAAAGCGTCGTAAAAACTGACGTAATCGAGGCCGACCAGCCCTCGGCATTATGGTTATTTACCGAAACAGGTCACCGGGATCGTGGCCGTAAACGAAACTTTCCTAAGTAGATTGGTTTAAGACAGGAGATTAAAAGATTATCCTGGTTCGGCATGAAACTGTAAAATGTATTCGATCCTTGATGAATAATAAAAACTTGTTTATTCCGTCAAAATTACTTTACCAACTAGAATAATTGAATTTTGTAACAAACATAAATTAAAGTTTATGTTTATAATAATAATAACCCTTTTATGCTGTATGTTTTATTTTCATCATATAGTATACCTCTTAATTCAGCGTGCCTCATGGCAAAGGCCTCTCGCTAGCTGTTTCCACTGTACTCTGTCACAATCCACTCTTGTCCAGTTGGGAACCGCTGTAAGCTTTAAATCCTCCCATCTCAATTTTGTTTTCTTCTACTCCTTTTACTAATACGCAGAAACCAATAATCTCTCTCATCATGTGGCTTGCCCACTTCCAGTTTTGTTGGTCATTTCTGGGCAAAATGTCTTTTACTTTTGTTTTAGCTCTTAATTAAACATTTCTTATTCGGTCCATTTTGCGTGTACCTATCATACTTCGTTCCATAGAAGCGTGATTATGTTATTAATCACTGTGTCGTTAAATTCACCTAATTAAATCCAAATATATTGGTAACCAACATAAGGTGACTATATAGTCGTACGACATATGTGCCCTCGTCATACCAGACTATGTTAAATCCTCGCATAATATGTACCATTCTACAAGTGTCACAATACTACAAAAAATCAGAAACCACACACTGATGATACAGACACCGTTTCAACCAACATGAGTCCGAATTCCAAAAATAAGCTTTAATTTTTTCAGTTAGTTACATTTGTGAATAATTTCGTATGTTAGTTGTAACATCACTGATCAACACAGATCAAGTGAAATCGTGATCAAAATCTACGATTGTTCACAATAAAACATAAAAGAAAAAGCAATTGTGTAAGTGTCGAGATGGATATTATCGTAAAACTCTGCACACGTATTTTTTTGCACCAAACGTTGAGCTGTACAGAGATTTATTAGTCTTGTTTTTAAAAGCACTCGCCGAGTGTTCAACGTACTTTTAGGCTTTCAAATTCAGGCTACCCGGTAGAAAATTATTTGAGTGAGCGCAACTCAATTATTGTATTTCATTTTTAAAGAACATTCTTTTACGACATAAAGGTCACAAAATTTGCACGTTAAATATAATATTTTTAAGCAAATGGTTGTTAGTGATATATAGGTCATCACTTCGAAATTACACGAGAAGTGCGACAGTTGCACTTGAAAGCCAGTCTCTCCTCTAGGTTTAGCGTGTCCTCCGTCTTACACCACATCGTCACTTAACATCAGATGAGATTGTGACCTTAACGCTAACCTTAATCATAATAAAATATTTTTTGTTACATTTTATATAACTATAAAATATAAAATAAAAGGGTTTTCTTTGGGATAGAGGTAATGAAATGTTTGTAGAGAAATTACTTCTGCATACATTATTGCAATATGATTGAGCTTCAATTGGTGTAATAGTAACTATAACAATAATTCCTTCTTCACTAAGTTTAAGAATGCGTCCTAAAATTAAATTAAACATAGTTAAAAATGAAAAATTCCAATTGTAAAATAAATTCACAACTAGGGGCTGATAATCACAAAACCGTGTTCAAAACACTACTTTAGATTATACAACAACGGAAAGAAATAAATTGAAAAAAGGTTAATTATACAATATTAAAAGATAAAACTTGCGACTCACTAATAGAAACAGGGTGCGATCCAAAAACCAAATCCAAAATCCAAAAACAAAATGCAACAAATCAAAAGATACGATATATTACGTTTACCCTCATGTGTACATTGTTTATGACTCCGTCTGGTACAGCCCCTACAAACCCGCTTGAATGATTCCTGAATACGACACTGCCATACATAGTACTACGTCACGTGTTTGTTACATTTGAGTGCATGATGCACTAAATACAGGAGACACAATTGCTGCGTTCCACTAACGAGTAAATAGCGAGTATGGTCTATATTACTGTGGTAAATCTATTTTGCATGCAACCAATTTTGGATATTTATCTGACAGACATTCTACTAGATTCTTTTTCTGAGCTAAAATATACACATAATTTTATGGTGTTTTAATTTAGTCAACGCGTTTCGGTTTTACTAAGATATACATACATATTTGAAATTAGATGTAAAGCAAATTCAGAAAGAATACTACCATTTTCAAACTGATTTATGAATATTATCGTCCCTTGTTGATAAATATAATATACTTTTTGATTATTTTATTTGATTAGCTATTAGTTATTAATAAATATGGGAAGAGGATAAAATGTCCCACTTAGGTATCGTATTCAAAAACCAAATAAAACTTGCATTAAAAAATTATCCTAAAAGATAAAAATCAATCAAAGTGCAGTCTGCGAGAATTATGTACACGACTTCTTGGTTTAATATTAGAATCCACAAAACTACGCTACGAGGACTGTCTTTTTACACCTAACTTACACAAGTATTATATAGAATATATTATCTTTAATATATAAAATAATAATATGTCTTGAAGCGATGATAGCTCAGTGGTAGTTTGTACGGACGCCGCGTCAAGGGAAATGGAATCCACCTGCAATATACTTGAGCTTTTAGTGAAGGAAAACATTGTGAGGATATCATGGTGGTACGTAATTTTTTATGCCTACCTGGTTAACTTCCACCCTCAAGTTGAAAATCTGCTGTCAAATACCATTGGGTGTACCGGCAGTTGCACTTGAGAGCTAGGCCTCCACGGAACTTTTCTCTGAGAACTACGATATGGGTCTCTTCAAAAAGGGATTGAAATACGGTATCCAAGGTCAGTAACATGGCTGTATTACTACTGGTGTTGCAGCTATCCATAGGTGATGGTAACCATTTACCATCAGATGTGCCGTCGCGACCGCCTGTTTGCTGCCCAATAGTAAAAAAAACAGGTTTATCGTGTTCACCAACTTGGGCCATATCGTCGCTTAAGATCAGGTGAGATTATGGCCAAAAACGCTAAACCCATAAAAAAATTAAAGAGTTATTTTTGAGAGTTTATTAATGTGGAGGTATCCATCGAATACGAAAAAGTATTTTTATATTTACCACTGAGATGGTTAGCATATTTAACATCACGTTACAACCCTTAGGACATAAGAAAGATCAAAAAGAATGATACGCAAAAGGGAGTAATAACGCGGGCAGGTGGTACATTGCGATACAATAGCTCAATGGGTACAGACAAGGACAAGGAATACATAAATACAGAAAAATATACTGTCTCTGAGGAAGCGAAAAACAACTTTTTATAAAACAAGAACTAAATTGCGGACACAACTGGTTTTTTAATAATATGACTCTGAAATATAAGTTATACATTTTTTGTCACAAATATGTAATAATATTTCATACATGGGTCCATTAACAAACATTGTAACTAAAATACACTCAACACCGAAATTCGGGTCGCGCTTCATTTGAGTTCACGTAATAATGCAAATGCTTGTCACACACTCCGCGGGTTAATTAAATTCCCGTGTTTTGTCCCAGCAACAATACTAAACACGACAGTAGTAGTGTAAATTATCCTTATATCTTAACCGTCTTGTTTAATAATCACTACTTGGTTCTTCATATCACTAATACTTCAGTCCACTGATTCGTTCTGGAGCTCCACTGTCTCTGCCTCAGTATTATAAGACATATTTATATTGCCACAACCGGAAACTAAAAGCGCTAAAAGCGAACTAGTGTGAATATGATTATTAAAACAATTTTTATAAAATCTTGTCATTACAATTTGAATTTATAAAGTTATTTTTAACCAAACATGTAAATATCAATTTGAATCTATAAATTTATTTTGAACTAACGTGTGAATAGTGAAACCCTTGTAATATGAAATTTAAAGTAAAGAGACGATCAATGATAAATCAAAAATAAAGAGGCGACCAATGAAAAAGCCTAACACTTGAAATAGATTATTAAAACAATTTATATAAAACCTCTTCATTACAATTTGAATTTATAAAGTTAAATATAACCAAATGTAAATATTAATTTATTCCAAGAAGTTATTTTGAACTAACGTGTGAATATTGAAACCCATGCAATATGACGTTTAATGTATAGAGAAGATCAACGATAAGGCTAAAAACAAAGCGGCGACCAATGATAATGCTAACATTCGTCCATCCTGACAACTTTTCGCGTCCCCGCGATACATAACAGATCATTTTATATAAAACGATAATTTTGATAGTACAACGTCCAATGTATATAGGCATAGAAGCCTAATAGCTAGGTAGTTGTTTAAAAGATTAATTGGATCATAACAATTACACGATGAAAATCATATTGTGGTACAGAGAAGATAACACGAACAGCGTTCGAGTCTAGTGACACGGATGTTAGTTTAAGAAGGCCCCTTTCGACAATTGTAAAGACTCACTTTCACTACTCTTGTTTTTCTCTCCGCTCAGTATAAATTATTCCCGACATAAAGATATCAAAAGAATCGCGTCAGTAATAGAAATTATAAATCTTACGTCCCTTTGTTAACACTCCATCTACGTACGATGAATAACTGCCCTCGATGATTCACTGTGTTCTATGCGTCACTGAGTGGCCAATCTTTCAAATCCTTCACACTGCCTCTTAGCACGCTGCCACATTGCATACGTAGATTTTGGAGGTTGACCGTAGCATCCCGTGACTTGATTAGAGTTTCGCTCATAGCTCGAGATACATGTGCACCTCAGAATTCGCTCATAGCGACGTCATGTGCATATTGACTAGAGTTTCGCTTATAGCGAGATACATGTGCATCTTGCACTGTAAAGGTTCGCTCATAGCGACGTCATGTGCATTAGCGATTTAAATGTACACTTTGCACTTCAGAATTCGCTCATAGCGACTTCATGTGCATATTGACTAGAGTTTCGCTCATAGCGAGATACATGTGCACCTTGCACTGTAAAGGTTAGCTCATAGCGACAGAGGGTTTGCTCATAGCGATTTAAATATACACTTTGCACTTCAGAATTCGCTCATAGCGACGTCATGTGCATATTGACTAGAGTTTCGCTCATAGCGAGATACATGTGCATCTTGCACTGTAAAGGTTCGTTCATAGCGATTCTTTGCACTTCAGAATTCGCTCGTAGCGACGTCATGTGCATATTGACTTAAGTTTCGCTCATAGCGAGATACATGTGCACCTGGCACTGTAAAAAAGGTTCGCTCATAGCGATTTAAATAGGCAGTTTTAAACTTCAGAGGGTTCGCTCATAGCGATTCTTCGCACTTCAGAATTCGCTCATAGCGACGTCATGTGCATATTCCACGTGGATGGCACCACTCATAATAAATGTACATCTCGCGCACCTCAGAAGGTTCATTAATAGTGACGTTATGTGTACATTGCACTTCAATGGCTCCTCTCATAGAGGTCATGTATACATTGCACTTCGATGACCCCTCTCATAGTTAATGTGCACCTCACGCACTTCAGAAGGTTCACAAATAATGACGTTATGTGCACGTTGCACTCAATAGCTACTCTTATAAATAGGTCATGTGCACATTGCACGTCGCTGACGCCTCTCATAGTAAATGTGCATCTCGTGTATTTCAGGACGTTCACTAAAAATGACGTTATGTGCCTATTGTACTTCAATGGCACCATTCATAGCGAGAAGTTTTTGCACTAAGACATCAGTGGATCTTGCTCTTAGCATGAAGCACTTTAGAAGCTTCGCTCATAAACTGGTGTGTATGTTGCACTTAACAGTTTATGCTTATAATGCCCGGATGAATCCGTTACCTTTATTTTAATAAGATGCGTACATTGCCTCACTTAAGCCGTTCTTCATAATTTTACTCATCACTTTTATCAATGAAATATAGACCCATTCATCAGAACTTTTACTCACGTCCGAGAGTACAGCGGCGGTTACCAAAGTATCTTCTGAATCAACAGTTACTATTCTTACTCGCTCCAGAGATTCTTTGTGTTATGAAGCTTGTACATATATGC
The DNA here is from genome assembly GCA_039707435.1 of Actias luna. Taxonomy (NCBI): domain Eukaryota; kingdom Metazoa; phylum Arthropoda; class Insecta; order Lepidoptera; family Saturniidae; genus Actias; species Actias luna. The sequence continues at coordinate 4,106,770 of JAZHAC010000002.1, read as the reverse complement.
CTCTTGTAACTCCATCTTGGAGGCTATAAATGTGGTCCCATGTCAATCTCGAAATGTACAAAGTTTTCTAGTTACACTAACCAGCTACACTAACCAGCAGCACTTTGTCTTTATTCAAAAGTTTCCGATTCCTTTTCTATGCTTTTATCTTCTTCAGCATTCTAGATTTCTTTCTCAATTTTTTTTTTTTTTAAGTATTGGGTATAAATATATGTGAACTAGTAACTCCGACTTAATTTTTATTTTGTAATTGGAACATTTGTTCCTGTTCTTTTTCCTGGTTAAATACTAATAATTCAAATCTTACTGAATTACTACAACAAACGCTATCATCTAACGGTCATTTATTTCATCAGCTATGTTCTTGAAATTGCAATTTACATTTATGTTTTTCTCCTTTTTTTTTTTCACTTTTGTATACTATGCATTATTTCGTTTTTGAACACCGTTTTCTAAATTCTGCTTAATGTAATGGTCGGTTTTGCACTCATTTAACAATATAAAACTTCGCTTTATCACCAGTAAATACTTCTGCACTGGTTATTGAAGTCAAACGATAATACTTCCAAATATCTCCAAATAGAATGAGTTTCTTTTTAATTTTTTTGATATGTACATCACCGATTCTTGATTATTTTTATAGATAACGATAATTTTCAAATAAAGTTCCATAGTTCGTTTCACTTTCGTCGCCAATGTTAGACTCTTTCAACATACATACATGTAGATAATATAACTATAACAGTCTCATCACTATCTTTGCTAATAAATAGTATTATTTAATAACCGTTGTACTTATAATAACTTTGTATCCATTAGTCCTTTATCAGCTGATAATTTCTACAGTCGGCATTATAATGTGATCGTTGGATATTTCAATAGTCACAGGACAGTATGCGGCCATAGTATTACAAAACAAATGATTACAGTCTTGTTAGTGTTGAACATTAGGCAGAACCTTCCACACCTCACACACTCTTCAATAGTCACAGGACAGTATGCGGCCATAGTATTACAAAACAAATGATTACAGTCTTGTTAGTGTTGAACATTAGGCAGAACCTTCCACACCTCACACAGAGCGATTATTATCTGCAAACACCTTAGCTCCAAGCAACACAAGCGACACTTTAAAGTGGTTAAAAAATGATCATTGTATAGGCGTTGACCATACTAGGCAAGTATTATGCAGATAACGCTATAAAGCCGAATCCTAGAAAAACAATCCTGTACTTTCCAATTGCGGAACCGACAGCCATTTATGCTTCAATACAAAGAAGAAGGTAGCATTGAACTATAATCTATTCCGTCGCTTGACCTCGTCTGCCTGAGGCGCTATTCCACCTGTCATTAGCAAGCCAGGCTTTTGCTACTCGGCTCGATAAATACGCATAGCGTGGCAACGCTCAGTACATCAAGCTCAAGACGTTCTTCCAAAAGAGACACGAAAGATAAATGTGGCTAGAAAAGTTAGCACCGACATCAGGCTACGTGATTTCTGCCGTCAATGGTCTGAATTACATCTGCGTTTTCGGCTGTTGGGTTTCTGTTCAACGCGTTGGCATGAATCATGCCATTTTACAATACTCTTGAATCAAACTTCACAATAGTGCAACTCCAACACTTATGTTCTGAATCTCACTAAAGTGGCAATAACTATCGTTCAGAATGACTGAACTTTAGGTCGGTTGATAGACGACTGGTCCCGTATCTTGTCGTACAATAATATTTCGTTTCCTAATTAGTTAAGCCAATAAACCAACATCCTTGCCCAAGTATGGGGGTAATCGTTCATAGTAATCCTTATCCCTGGGTCCCCCACATTAGACTATTGTGATACAAATCAGTTGGTTGTAAGCAACAATCATCTTTTCTAAGTTTCTACGTTTCTACGACGTTCGTTTCCACAACGTGCTGCTCGACCGATAACGACTATCACTAAACACGTCCACGAGCACACCGCGAAGAAATAATAAAATATTCTGTCTTTTCATCAAACAAAATCCGACATCTGGCGGAGCACAGGAAATGTAAAGTTGTTACACGACGTTGTGCTCAGTTCACGCTTCACTCACGCTCGACTCGTCTAGTGTAGGTACACCTTATTAATCTTCTCTACATTATTTTGCTTGGACAGTACAATCACGAACCAAGACAGACTCTCTTTAATCTGAATTGTTTTTTTCTCATAGTTTAGAATAAAATAATTAAATATCCACTGCCATTCTTATCATTAAACGTACCAACTTTTATATAAAACGTGAGGTAGCTCTGTAGCAATTTGTTCAGTAAATAGATCATAGTTAATTTGATAAATAGGTCATAGCTAAAGTAAAATTATCAGGAACGATGTTTGTATTTCAACGTAAGTTTTTGTGCTATCAATTATCAATGAAATCTTACACTTACCACATTCACATATGCATTATATGTGAGGTACCTCTGTAGCAATTTGTTCAGTAAATAGATCATAGTTAATACAGTACATAGGTCATAGTTAAAGTAAAATTATCAGGTACGATGTTGTATTTCAACGTAAGTTTTTGTGCCATCAATACCAATGAAATCTTTTTGTACCATCAATTATCAATGAAATCTTACACTTACATCTACCACATCTTACACTTACCACATTCACATATGCATTTTTAATAACTATCTGTTTTATAAAAGTATACCAATCATAAAATATATCTAATCGGTTAAACGGTTTGACACCCCTCAGAATACCTAAGAATTTATTAGTAAAATTCAGGTAGTAGTTTGTCTGGATTTTCAATTCAGAATCTAATTTCGGAACAGCATTGTTAGTAAATTTTTCTCTACATTGAGAGTGCTGAGAATGCACAGATGAAATAAATCCTCTTTTGGTTTCTCGCCTCCGATTCAAATCTGTCTTTTAAGATGACTGATCTTCTTTCACTGGACCTGCGTCCACTCTTCGACCGGTCATTAGGTATTATTAATCCGTATAGTGATCAAAGACTTGAAATAATAATCCGTATAGTGATCAAAGACTTGAAATAATTATCACAACCGAGTATCTACCTTCATAGTAGGTAATTCAAAATTCAACAAAACAGAAAATAAGACCTCCGTCCACTATTGTACCGGTCATTAGGTATCATTTATCCGTATAGTGATCAAAGACCTGAAATAATTATCACAACCGAGTATCTACTTCATAGTAGCCAATTCAAAATTCAACAAAACAGCAGAAAATAAGACCTCCGTCCACTATTGGACCGCTTATTAGGTATCATTTATCCGTATAGTGATCAAACACCTGAAATAATTATCACAACCGAGTATCTACTTTCATAGTAGGTAATTCAAAATTCAACAAAACAACAGAAAATAAACATCTACTCTTTTATGTTAAAAGACACGATGTACACGACTTTGATTAGTAGGCCATTCAAAATTCAACAAAAGAGCAGAAAATAAATTTCTACTTTTAAGACTCTTCACTACTTTAAATAGTAGTGATATTCAAAATTCAACAACAGTAAATAAGCATCTAATATACTTACGTGAGTCATTTGTTTTTTTTTTTATAAAACGCGACTTTCACGATTTTAAATATTAGATAATTCAAAATCCAGCATTCAAGAAAAGAGTAAAAATAAACATTTAATATACAGTTTAGTGAGTCTCTCATTTTTATATCATTTTTAATTTAATAAAAATGAGAGGGTGTTCACGATTTTAAGTGACTATTTATTTATGTATGATACTTTTAATCCAGAATATGACCGTGGGTAGAAATAATTAGAAATAATAATAATCACCATACCTTATTGCGGGCGTAAGATTACATCAAGGTGGAAGTAAATAATCCAATTTAAAAAACCTTGATGTTTTCCCTCTTCTGAAATTGTAAATTATCCTTATATCTTAACCGTCTTGTTTAATAATCACTACTTGGTTCTTCATATCACTAATACTTCAGTCCACTGATTCGTTCTGGAGCTCCACTGTCTCTGCCTCAGTATTATAAGACATATTTATATTGCCACAACCGGAAACTAAAAGCGCTAAAAGCGAACTAGTGTGAATATGATTATTAAAACAATTTTTATAAAATCTTGTCATTACAATTTGAATTTATAAAGTTATTTTTAACCAAACATGTAAATATCAATTTGAATCTATAAATTTATTTTGAACTAACGTGTGAATAGTGAAACCCTTGTAATATGAAATTTAAAGTAAAGAGACGATCAATGATAAATCAAAAATAAAGAGGCGACCAATGAAAAAGCCTAACACTTGAAATAGATTATTAAAACAATTTATATAAAACCTCTTCATTACAATTTGAATTTATAAAGTTAAATATAACCAAATGTAAATATTAATTTATTCCAAGAAGTTATTTTGAACTAACGTGTGAATATTGAAACCCATGCAATATGACGTTTAATGTATAGAGAAGATCAACGATAAGGCTAAAAACAAAGCGGCGACCAATGATAATGCTAACAGTAGTTAGCAACCGTGTCGACATCGCGCCGCGTCGCCGGCCCATAGCTCTTGACCCGTTCCCTTTCTGCTCTTGACCTTTCACTAGGCTGCTGGGAGCAGTAATTTCTGCGCTATATCACTCTTTCAAAATTAGGTCCCTTGTTTTTATGGCCTGAAGTTTATTCGTTATTCCCCTAGCGAATCCGGTACGCGTAACTGAAAGTTTACAGCATTTCTGTTTTCTAGACCTTGAGCGATTTCATCCTTATTTAGCGAAAATATTTATTCCAATTTATTTGGTAATATTTATGTGGTCGAATAATTCACAAATTATATATTTGTGTATGTATTTTTTTTTTGTACATTTTCAGCGGACTCTGGTTCCGCACCATTTTTAGGTAGGTGTTTTTGTTGGCGTTAAAGACTTGCTTTATAATAGTAGTTATGCATTAGACAAAAAACTAAAAACTAAAATACCTATTGATGTTTGGCGGAAGATTTTCAGCTTGAGGGTGGTATACAGTCACACGGGCATCAGAAAAAGCCCTACAATAATGGAATATATGTCAACTTAGCGCTTTTTGCCACTGCTTTTACCGTTTCACTAGCTTGTGAGCGTTTTCGGTCATTAGCTCAATTGGAATAGAGTATAAGCCCACCTTCGCAGATGGACCGTCCTGAGCCTGGCGTGAATGAAAGTAATGACGTCATTAGTGACATTTTAGCTGCGATCATGTTCGTCACGTGGAACTTTTGAAGGCATATTTCGAGCACTGTAAACGCCAAGTGAAACGTAGTTATAGCAATAAGTCTACTGAAATTTGTACTGAAAAATATAAAAATTTGCGGATCTAATTGAAATATATTGCGTAAATATTTTAAAAGAGGTAGAAAATACGAACGTTGGACATTTATCCCTACTTGGACTAGCCAGAATACCACAACGCCCTACAAAAGAGCACAGTGGAATATTTGTATTGTATTCCTTCGGTTAGAACGTTTTCCAGAATACCTTCAGCAAGGAGTTTCATATTCAGCAGAGTTTTAGTGATATCTCTGATGTTACAAGCGTTCTTACGGTATGGTAGCCATGCAGTACCCAGTGGGTTCTACATTTTTTTGCCAAAAAAGTATTTGTATAGATTAAATTCAGATGATTATAAAAAGCTTCACTACAATCAACATCTGAAATCTTATTGTTGTGTATCTTCTTACATTGTAATGTATCAAATACATGCATTATTACTATCAGTAAAACACCTCATGAACTCCATTAAACATGACTTGATTTAATTATATCATGTTATGCAATTTTTGCAAATTATGCAATTTTTAGTATTTTTTTATTTTTCCGATTTACTTAAGCTTTTAGGTTATACGACCGAAATGTATCTCAGATTCGGATTCAGCGCGTCGAAATACAAGTCTATATAGGGGTGTGGTCGTATGCACAAAAAGATGTTTTCGTATACCGGTGTTAATGTTATCTTATTTTATAACCAAACGATATATTATAGCCCTCAATAACTATAAAAAATAATATATACATTGTAATTTATTTTAGGATGTTTAAAATATGACATGACTTGCAGCACGTAGCTTACGTAAATTATATGTTTAAATTTAACCGCATCATATTGTAGATTCTAGGAATGTTACGTTGCAGTTGTTTATAATATGATAGTTAACCCGCTGAACTGTTTTTACACGTTGTCTCGCGTTGCGCTAATATTTATTTATGTAGTAGGTAGATAGTGCGGTTTTTATTTTTAAAATACATCGTCGTGTACTGTGTTTTGAATACGACGCAACAGCCACTATTTATAAAAACTATTACAGTAGAACCTCTATAAGTCAAACATCAAGGGAGATGCCCAAAAATTCGAGTTATAGAGTTTTTGACTTATAGCGAATGGAGGTATTGGTGTATCAAAGGGAAGATTTATTCTTCGAGATTTGGAGGTTTTCAACTTAACGAGGATCTACTGCATATTATACTAGCTGTGCCTGCGAATTCGTTCGCGTGGAACTAACTATTTTTTAATTATTTTTTCCCGCTTTTTGTAACTCTTGTCAATACTGCTTTACTCCTGTTGGTGGTAGCCTGATGTTGAACAGCCTAAAGCCTTCTTCGATGATTGCTTTATCAAGTACATTAAGAATATTTGAAATCCAACTGGTAGTTCTGAAGATTAGTGCGTTCAAATAAACAAACTTTTTCGCTTTATAATAATAATATAAATATCGTTTGTATATAACATCATAAGATTTTATTAAATACAGCTATTAAGCTTTATTATGTCGCTTCTAAAAGAATTGATTTATGGGTAAATTATATTATATACTTATAGAGTAACAATTTATTATATTTAACAAGACAAACTTGTTTAGTAACTGTGGATGTGCTTTATTTATTATTATGTACCAATGAAATAATTGTCCTCTAATCTTTTCAAAACTTACCTCAATTGTTCAATGTTTATTTTCCTTTTAGAGTAATATACACATACAATCTATATACAAGGCGGACTTAATGCCTGGGGAGTTCTCTACCAGTCACCTTGGGGTGGTGCATAGATGAAGCAGTACTAATAGAAAGAAAATAAGAATACTAAGAGAATAATAAAGAGAAAAAAATACCTATACAATAATTTTAATGCAATAAATAAATAGTAACAAATTTAATACATACATACATATATACAATTACAAATATTTTATTGTTTCGGATCAATCATTTTATCTAAAAGTAATTCTCAAACTTGTAACTTGAGCGTATACCGATTGGTCGATGTTCTAATATTAAGAGGTAGCGCATTCCAAGGAAGTACAGATTGGACAGGAAAGGAGGAATAAACAAAACCTAAGCTATGAGAAGGACATCCCAAGTAGTTGATTACTTGAAGACTGAAGCTTTCTGTCATAAAGGGAGCATAAATATAGAAAGGAAGAAGTAGGATAGTGGAGTGGGACATGCAGAGGTAGAAAGGAGATAGTGAGTACACGTAAATCCCGGCGTTGGCAAATAGGCAACGGCTTCATTAGGACCGAATTTCGAGTATAATATCATGAACGTATATATTTATTATATTTTAGTATGTAATAAGAATGCAGATAATAGACGAAGAGAATTTTTAGATAAGTACTATGTTTGTACAACCACTCAAAAGCTGATAAAACATTTGATATTCTCAATTAATTTTGTGATAGATATTTAAAATTGAGCTGTGTTTCATGCGGGCATTATGCGGCATTCTACAAAGTAAAAGTTGGTAAATGATACTACCACGCTACATGTCTCGTTTTTATCGAAGCTCTGATAAACTTGTTATCCTGTGACATGGTTTTAACAATGACAGTCTTTAATAAGAACAAGCTTTTATTATTATAATAAATTCATCAACTTACTGTTACGCAGAAAGTTGTATTTAGTATAAACTGTAAATTATCTTTGATGTCTGAATTTAAAATAATGTGCTGAAATGTATGTACATCTATATTCATATTATAAAGCGCAAAATTTTGTTTGTTTGAATACACTAATCTTAGGAACTACCGGTTGGATTTCAAAATTCAAAAATTCCTTTAAGCTATTTAACATCACACTACCATCAATAGGAGTACAACTTTATTAATATAGCTACAAAAACGGCCAAAACTTATTTAATATTTTTACTTCCACGCGAACAAAGTCATGGGCACACCTAGTTAAAGAATTTAAAGCGCAAAAGTTGTTTTTCTTGAACGATCTAATATCAGGAGTCATCACTCCGATTTCAAAAACTATTTTTGTGTTTGATAGAGAAACCGTTGCGAGAGGCAATAAATTATTTAAAATTTCGCTATCACTAAATAGAAGCAAAGCTTTATTGACAAAAGTTACAAAGACGGCAAAAATACCTAATCAGTCATAATTGAATGAAAGTTGAATATATACAAAATTTATTGTCACGATGTATGGCCTGATTTGCTGAGCAAGTTGATAGCTTAGATCCTGCAGGGTCGGAAAAATACGTTTTGCAATTGCTTTTAAAGACACAAATTCAAAACTTATCATAATTTCTTTACAATTATTTTACATTGAAACTTCTTAAGCCTTTTTTGTATACAGTTAAGGCTTAGCGTTATGGCCATAATCTTACCTGATCTTAAGTGACTATATGGCCCAAGTTGGTAGACACGCTACCTTTAGGGGAACTGGGTCTCAAGTGCAACTGCCAGAACACACCTATTGGTATTTGGCGGCAGATTTTCAACTTGAGGGTGGTAGCTAGCCAGGCGGGCATCAGAAAAAGCCCTACCACCATGCAGCATCTCTAATAATCAAAATAAAATTACTAAAAGTAATATTACTTAAGGTAACGTTTAATGTTTTCTCAGTAAAATATGGTGAAGTTTCAAAGTAATTACGTACTTCATCTTAAGCAACAGCTTTAGAGCCTCGCATTTGCCCAGAATACGTTAGAGCTATATATCTACGTACTGCATTTATGTTAAAAGTCTACAAAATAACTTTTAAAATTATGAGTACGCAAATAGCTTAATGTTCTGTCTCAAATATCTGTGAATCTATTTTAGAAAAGGCGTACTAAGGCTTTAACAATAAATAATTTGCAATAGTGTCTTAAGTAAATTTATTGCAACAAAAAGTAATTAAGAATTGGAATGGAACTTGAAAAAGTAATACAGGGAAACATTTTTTTTTAAGTGAATAGGTTTTAGGGTTATGACCGCAATCTCTTTGATGTTAAGTGACCAATATGGTAGATGCGCTAAGCTTAATGGAAGGACTGGCTCTTAATTCAACTGCCGGAACACACCTATAGAAGATTGGCGGCAGATTTTCAACTTGAGGGTGGTAGCTAGATAGTTTGGTATTAGAAAAAGCCCTACTACCATGCGATGGTTTCATCATGATGTTTTTCCTTCACCGAAAGTACAAGTTCACTGCAGGTGGATTCAAAATCACGTCTCTTGACGCGGCGTTCGTACACACTGCCAACTTAGCTCTCATCGCTTCGCTTTTGATAGGTATTGGTTAAACAACAGCCGCCGTTTGTTACAGTGTGTGTACATAACTTATTTACTTCTTCGACTTATAATCCATTACCACCCTTGTTTAGGTATTACGATTTACTTAGCACGCATACTTCACTTGTAAACTTTAATACTAGAACGAAAAGCTTCGTAAAACTTTCAAAGCTAAAGCTTCGTTTCAAAGACAAACTAGGTTTTGTATGTCGGTACTGAAGTAGGAAAACTTACTATGCGTACATTAATTATGTTCGAAACTAGTTTTTATAGTCTTATTTCATTCGAAACTAACTTTCATTTGAATTCAATTTTTTAATATTCTTGATTTTACAATATACTTGTCATCAATTGAAATCCGAATGATTTTGACTATATACTATAGGCGAGTACAATATTTGAGATGTCAAATGTGTGTTGAATTTGAAGCGATGATAGCTTAGTTGGTAGTGTCTACGGAGGCCGCGGCAATGGACGTGAGTTCGAATCCCTACAATGAGCTTGTGCTTTCGGTCAAGAAAAACATCGTGATGAAACCAACAAATAGGAACAGGGCTTTTTCTAATAACCGCCTGGCCAGCTACTACCCTGAATTGATAATCTGCCGCTATATACCTATAGGTGTATTCCGGTGATTTTACTTGTAAGCCAGGTCCTCCACTTGTGTTAACGTGCCCACTATCTTAGCCCATATTGTCACTTAACATCAAGTGAAATTGTGGTCATAGCACCAAATATATAAACTATATAAAAATGTTTGTCGTTTATAGAAACAACGAAGACTTTATTACTTAGTTGTACATAATCAATCACGTCAACAAGAAATTACAGACAAGTTAATTTAATACAAATTGAAACCTTCGCTACCGTATTGGATCGAGTTCATGACGACTTTTGATTAATGAACAAAGCAAATTTCAATGGCAGTAAACATGGCCCAAATCTTGTTGGGAAACAAACAAAAACAAATCTATTTCAAGCAAGCTTTAGCTTTGTGTCCGTTAATAGGTAACTTTCGACTTTCAATGCCTATTTTAATTATCTTATAATTGCTAAATCAAAGAAACAAATAAAACTTCAATTTATTTAGTTTGTTTGTAACACACCAAAGCTGGTACTGTACTGTCTTTGGTGGTAATAATAATTTAATCCATAAATCGAACACCACTACAATGAGATCTATGCAACTTCGCGTCTGTTTTTTGCGATTGGACATATCATGTTATCCATAAGGTATTTCATAGCTTCACCGAGTTTTGTGGCGGATTCTAAATCACTCAGTCCCAGGTAAGCAGCACAAGGAAGCCATGAAACGGTCGATCCTCGGATTAGGCTGTTGCAGGGGAAGCGAAAAGAAACAGCGATTCTGACTACTCCTAAATAAGATCCTATACTAGGCAGATTTCCTACAGAGCTACGACGCGGATTAAGAACACGAACTAATCTCCTAATCTAAGAATTTTACTGACTTTAGCTCAGGGTGGCATGACTAGACTGTGCGCCGGCATACCGGCCTGCTGAAATATATCTTGGCACTATCTTGAAAAGGATAATGTGAAAAATGTAACACACATGTGGATAAATTAGTCCACAGGTAAACAACGAGGTAAAGATATCAAATAGTGAACTCTATTGTTCGTACCGACATGCAAGTAAAGTTGTGGTTCTCTAATAGAAGAGAATTCGGTTGAACATTATTACAGAGAATTCGTTATGATTACTGTAGAATAGTCAGTTAAGCACCGAAGCGACTTTATCTTTCTCAATGCGGATAAAGATGTGAATAGTATTCTATACGAGGCTAAATTTCATCGAGCTAATCTACTAGCTAGTACTAGTACTAGCTAGTATAATGTTCTCCTGAACATTGCAGTATTTTCGAAACTTAGGGGAGAAAACATTTCTGATATTATAATTTCTGGAGCTATGATTACAAGAAATATTCACAATTAGGATATTTAATTAAGTAAAAACCATATCTGTTAACCAACTTCGCTTAGTGAATGACTATTTTGATTATGATCCTAGCTGATTCTATTTTAATTTCGACCTTTATGTACGAATATATGTATATGATACAATAAGTTCTAAAATATTAATATCTTTATTTACGATTGGTTGACGTCATTAATTTTTTGGTAAACTTCTGTCTTATTTAAACTGATATCAACATATTTTTCTCAATCTTTTTCTGGTGCATTTGTTTTGTTTTTAGTTGCTTGATGATTATAATTAAGCAAATTCCAATATTATATTAATTTAGCAAATGCTAGATATATAATTTATACCTTTTTTTTTTGGTTTTCTAATAATGCTTTCACTTGGTGATACTTTAAATTGAATAAGTAAATAAAATACTCCAGAGGATTATTTCTACGAAGATGCTCCAAAGTTTTCACTGTTCCGTCGCATTGTTCTGTTTAATGAATCGTTGTTACTTCATTTGGGGCTTGTTACTAATGAGAATTGTTAATTAAATTATACGGCTGTTTCATGTTGACGTTAGATATTAGTACGTTACAAATGGAAAAGGAATTGTCATATCTTTTTTAAACGTTTTTTGTTCAAGTGATTATTATAACAATAGTTTTATATTTTTTTTAATTTAATTTATTTTTTTATGTTGCTTAACAAAGTGACTGCACTACACCTGATGTTCAGTACAGTACAATCCAAATAAGCGACGACTCACAGTGAACCAAAATTCACTGCCAGTCACCGCTGTCACGCTGACCTGCTAAGGTATCTTTTCACGCCTCTTTTGAAGGACCTAATACCATAACAAGGAGGGAAGAAGGAGGGAGAGGGAACACACTGACAGGAAGACAGTTCTACAACTTCACGGTACGTAAATAAGAGTTGGAAAACATTTTAGTTCTCGATATCATAGGTCTTGTAGGTTTTTAACAATAACTACAGGTGAATCTGATAGGCGAATGTCCTGCTAGAAAAATTACGTAACATATTTATAAACAATCCAAATAAGAATTTAAAGAACTTGCTAAAATAACCAAAAATTTTACTACAGTTATGGACCATGAAGTACACTGAAAAATCTCCTAAATCGTTTTAAATGGAAAAAATATGAACACACATACATCAGATTTTTATATGTATATAGTTGTAAGAATAGTACTATTTTTTATAGTTATCATTACTAATGTATCTATTTACATATAAATTATATTACAATAACTGTAACAATACCACAATGTTTTCATTATTAAGCAAAGAAATAATGAAATTTTAATAAAAGTACGTATACCGTATTTATATATGAATTGTATTAGAATAATAGAACTGTAATAATATAAAATTGTTTTCATATATAAGCAAAAAAAAAGAATAGAACTCTCTCTCTACATCGTATGATAAGCTTGTAGCAAACGGATAAAGTCGGCAAAAGTCCTTCGGCGTGGATTAAGACATCTGCGAATATCAGACACAGTCATGGCCATTGAGTAATGTGTTTCTTTAATAAATAAAAGAAAACTTTTGTTACGTCTCGCAAAACGTGAGAATGATTCGCCGATCGAATAAGTTTAATTTGTAAACTAATACTTACTAACATTTATATAATAAGTAATACAATATAGTTCAAAAATACAAAAACAACAGGTTTCAATAAAAAGTTGACATAAAAAGTACAAAAACCCTAATGTAATTGTGCAAAAAGTGCCTTAGCAACGGCTCTAATACTAATTTTCCTTTTTTTTACAAGGTATTTTGCTTTCTTTTTTGACAACAAACACAAGGTTCAGGATTTTATGATAGGTTTTTGATTTACAAAACGTAAAGATCAATCGATGTGTAAAATAATTTATAACGAGAATAATTAAAAAGGTATGGATATATTTTTATATTTAAGGTTTTAGTGGTATGGTCACAATCACACCTGATGTTAAGTGACGATGTGGCCCAAGATGGTGGACACGCTAATCCTTGTTGGTGAGACTGGCTTTGAGTCAAAAGAAAAAATAATAAAGTAAGAAAATGAACTTAATATTGAATGTAACCCAAAATACATACATAATCGCAATAATGTCAAAAAATAAAATACAAAAGGGGACCGTGTTTATTTTAAAATAAAAAGATTGTATAACATATGTCTTAGATCTTAACAGAAAATAAAGAGAAACATGAGCAGATAATTTCAAACCCAGCTCCGGATCGATAACCGCTCCCATTACAAGGGAAGTTTCAGATTAGCGTTTTATACGCGTTTATAAGCTTTTATTTGGAAGCCGCGTAAGCGTGTATATACACGTCTTTTGCCAAACGCGCGAGTCGAACGAGCGTTGACGCTTTCATAAGCTCGTACGAGCGCAAACCGCGAGAGACGCCTCCTAGAATCACTTTGCAGTTTTTGGTAAAGTGTATTTAATTGACCCTTCGTCAGTCTTAGTTAGTCAGTCGGTGACACTCAGCATCTTTTTCGTCTTCGTCGACGACGAATAAGTAACCCAAGTAGCAATGTTTCCTCGTCAGAATCTGCTAGAGCTTACACATATCTTAAAAGCCGGCAACGCACCTGCGATTCTTCTGGTGTTGTGGGTGTCAATAAGCGGCGGTGAATACTTACCATCATATGAACCACCTGCTCTTTTGACCCCTATTCCATAAAAAAAATGTTGATACTGACTCACCTCCAGCAGTTCGAGCAAACCCGCCGAAATAAGCCTGTGTAAGCGAGTCAGGTTTTATGAAGCGCAAATTAGAGCGCGCGTGTAAGGTCGTATGCTAACCCGTCAGTCAGGTCGTATACGCGCAGAAAAAAACGCTAGTTTGAAACGGCCTAAAGAATTGTATTTATCTTATATTACCAATCTTATTTTATAAGTATCTTGTAATCTAAATCTAAAGAAGTAAGGCCTTTAGCTCGCAAGGCAACACGTAGATAATCCTTAGGGATGCTTAGCTCGCAACGTATTAGCACTTTCAGACGCGAAGTAATTAATAGTGCTGTGACTACAAACTAAGAGAATATTTCTAAAACATTCAGATTTCTTCACAGAATTTCGCTTTACTATTAACCATCTATTATATTAATTAAAATGAAAATTTAAATTAAAAAAGGATGGATTAATTGCCTTTGTGCCTACATATTATTTATTGAGGTACGTACATGTACGTCGAATAATCACTTTGCATTTTTTTTAAGTCAACAAGATTTTATAACGCTTTGAACACTTGATATTGCATTTATAATAATAAGTGAATAAAATGAATATTCTGTAATTTGCATCTATTTAGTTATTAGAAATGGGAACAATGTTCTTCGGATACGAAAAAAAAAAATTAAATTGTGCATTTATTGACGTTTCAAATAGCCAATAAATAAATTTGGGGCTGGTGTGGCCATTAAAAGTATGTCTATCTTCAGTAAGATGTCTACACTCAGTAATTTATTTATGCCTTAATTTTATTAAGGGACTTAGGTCCACAAAGGGCAAGCCAGTCCCATCCTACTCTGACTTGACAATATTTACAAACAATACTTTTTTATGTTGCACAGCAAAGTGACTGCACTGTACCTCATGTTAAGTACAGTAAGTAATGAACGGAATTCACAGCAAATCACCGCTGTCATGCTGACCTACTTAGGTACCTCATCACACCTCTTTTGAAGAATCCCATCAGTGGCGGATTTACACTTTTACATTTACACTATCTATCTCTACAATTAGGTTCCACATAAGACCAAGTAAATTGTTGAAAAAAAGAAACGATATTAGACTTAGATTACAACTGGTAAAAAATATTATCTAGCAAAATTTAAGTATATGAATATCTATGAATCATTTCAGTTTCTGAACAAAAAAAAACACAGTTTCAAAAAAAAACAAACAAAATTACCCCAAATTTGCCGCCTCTAAAATCTACCGCCCTACGCTCAAGCCTACTCAGCCTAGTGGTAAATCCACCACTAGACCCAATAATATAGGAAGGAGGAAAAGAGTTCCACAATCTCACGGTACGACGAAAGTAAGAGTCAGCAAAGTTTTAGGCTAAATTTGTTTATATTACTTTGTTACTTAGAATTAATGACAATATTCGATAAAATCTTAGCATATTAGTTCTTAAAAACCGAACCATAAATAAATAAGCTTACCTACCGCCTAATATCACGGAAGATTAATATAGTTACTAATAACATTATATCTAATATTATTATAATGGATTGGGAAGATATTAACGTCAGCAGAATAGCTTCATTACCGGCCTCCCGGGTCAGTGATAGCCGGTTGTCAGGCGAACCGGTAATCAAGCGAGCTAACTAGCGTCCATTCTACCTAACTTGATTAACTGATCGTATTAGGCTAAATTGAGGGACAGTTTGTCATATCTAATTTGGAATTTATACGGTTGAATCATTCATTTCAGACGAGCCTATTTCGGAGCCGATTCGAAATTAAATGTAATTACTAACTAATAAATGTAACAAATAAATTACTTTCAGGCTCGCGACCAAGCTTTTTCCATTTGCTTGCGAACGTTACAATTATTAACTCAAACGGAGTATGGATCCACCCTTTTTATAGTTTATAGATTTAGCGTTATGGGTACAATCTCACCTTATGTCAAGTGACAATATGGTCCTAAATGGTGGACAAGCTTAGCCTAGCGGAAGGACTGGCTCTCAAAAGCATTTGCCGAAACACACCTATACTTATTTGGCGGTAGATTTTCAACTTGAGGGTGATAACTGGCAAAGTGGACATTAAAAAGCCCTTCCATCATACTGCGGTTTTATCACGATGATTTCCTTTACCGAAATTGCAGGTTCATTGCAGGAATCGAACTCACGTCCATTGATGCGGAGTCCATACACACTAGCATCTGAGCTATCATCGCCTCAAAAGAATTTGAATACGTTTTGAAAGGAATGACGATAATGGTATGGTAGTTTTGAAGATATCGTGATAAGTCAGTCAGTAAGTAGTATTTCGCTTATACGTTGTATCAATAATAAGGCTGTCGGGATTTTTACCAGACCGGGTCGCAATCGCCAGTCATAAAGATAGATCCGTTACAGTGACTCACATTTCCTGTGTTACTTTCGAAGATTAACCATGATATATCCAGCTGATGCTCCAGTAATACAGCATTGATGGGTAAGCGCTAGTGTGTATGAATATCCTTGCAATCTGCTTGACCTTTAGAAGAAGAAAACCATCGTAATGAAACCATAGTATGGTAAGGCATATTCTGATTCTCGCCTGATTAGCTAGCCCTTTCTTTTGACGTTTAACTGACAATTTGCCTCCAAATATCTTCAGATGTATTCTGACAATCGCACATGAACGTCTGATCCTCCACTAGGCGTTAGCATGACCGTCATCGTGGGCCACCCGTCACGCAGCTCCAGGTGGGACGCTAAACGCTAAACCTACAAAGGATTGAAAAAAAGTTTTGCAAGCAAACATAAAAGGGGCACCACCTGATACATTGCTTATATTTTGAAAGCGGTCGTTGTTGTAGGAAGTGTACTATATTTACCATCAGATACAATGGTAGCTGCAAGCTGAGAAACGTTAAAAAACGCCACGGAAAGGTAACACGAAGGCGGTCGCATTAGTCGCAATTATCCTCGAAACGATCCCACGCTGTAAACATTACGTAATAGGCACACAGACTCCGTTAATTAGACCCGTGGATCCGCGACCTTTGCAGCCTCTGCGTGTTTTTTACAGCTTTTACTTTTAAATTAGCGAACTTTTCATGTTTATTTTCAGAAGAGATTGCGCTCTTCTCATTTAAAACTTTGAAAGCGACAACAGTTCAGTTTTCGCCGATTTGACAGCTGCATTGAAGATTCTAACCCCACAATGATTACTGACTTTAATAAAGATACGTTTTATAGGCATCTAATAATATAATAATAACTGCTCCTATATGAGCCTCCCCTGGCTTATATCCTTACTAATATTATAAATGCGAAAGTAAGTTTGTTTGTTTGTTACGAAATATATTTAACATATATGACAATGTATTCCCAGCGATCCAGAGAGGCGGTAGGAAACTCTACCCCTAATACTATGCGTATATTGATAAGCTCAACAATGGTCCCCTTTTTTTTACTTCCTACTATGTAAAATCAAAAAACTAATTTCCAAATCACATAAAACCTTGTTTCGCACATAGATCATACATCTTTCAAAGTATCAAATGAAATTACTTAAATAATGATATTTTATTATTATTTATCTTCGGGATGCTGGAAATGCTGTACCAACAAAAGTGTAAGTGTATGAGCAAGTGCAAGATAAATCAAAAACTTATTTATGTAGAACCCGCAGAAACAACTGGAAATAAACTGTAATTGCTCGTTTAGGAAGCATTGAGTCAACTTCAAATAAAAATGGGTTGTAGGCAATAAAACGCAGCCCTATTCGACCTCGATGAAATTCAAAGCTGCATACTATCTTGCACTGTGTCCTCATGTCTGGACAGGGACCGATCTCTCAGTAGGTTCCCAGAACGCTTAAAAGATGGCCAGAGTCAATTGATCAATAAAAAATCAGCACATCAGAAGTTCGCATAGTTTCTGTTCCTACTGAATAAGTTTTTGAAGATACAACATTTAAATATTGCCCTGAACACTCATAACCTTGCCTACAAAGTATCGTATTGACAGTAGCCCATGATTATTTTATTTTATATTCTGTTAATTACAGCGTTTAGGTCCGTGAAACGTCACTGACCAAGTGTTATCAATACGTTTTAATATATGTACATAGATTTTAAGAATTATAATTAGAGACGTAATTATCTAATACAAAAGTTATAATTTCTATTGAAACATATAATATACCTAAAATACTATTATATTAATTACATATGAACTATAATACGAAACACTACAAAATATAATAATATTTTGGAATATATATACGCAAAATTGATATATGTATCTACGAGTATATAATTAACAGAAAACCCTTTGAATATTTTTTAATAATATACGAATCGGTTAACTTAAAAAATAATTATAATATTACTTACGCAGCCAAAAAACTCCAAAAATCAAATGCACTTTTTCTTGTATAACATCCACCTATTCAGTCCTGCATTTTATTTAATACGGCAAGAATGAAATGCAAACTTTAGTTCATTTAAAGGTCCAAATACTATGTTGAATTATACACCTATTCAAGCAGAAATCTCGATCTGTTCGATCATACTGAGTGGGAGAGACGACCACGCTCAACCGGCAACCGGAGTTTTTAGTCTAAAAACAATTCTACCAATTCCATTTTCCCGCCAAATGTATAATGCTAACGGTATAAATTAAATAGCAGTATTCTTCTCATGGATGTAAAGAATAACGCGATGACAATTTAATTTAGTCGATTTAACTTCAGAGTTAATATAGTACGATTATTTTGAGTTGAATCAACACGTATTATATTCACTTGTTATTTCTGACTACTGAATTTAGTAGGACAGCATTAAAGTTTAAAGATGGAGTGTAGACATCTATCGAATGAAGAAGGTACTTTATAGTACTTCGAAATAATTACTTTCGTGCTATTTGCATGAAAGCGTGGTTACCAACGTTACTAAATGAGTTTGCCCTGAAATAAATAGATTGACGTAATTAGTTAATTACAAATTTTTTAATACTTGACTAAATATAAACAATTTCATATTTCCTTGTCGACACAGGGTTCCTTTTTACTGAATTTAAAGAACCATGAATATGCCGTACAAAAATGTTTACGAAATACGACATACAAAATTAACTCAGAAACGGCATAACGGACTCAAATCACATTTTAACATGAGAAGTATTATATATAAATTTTGAATTGATAAGCTGCATAATCTGCCTGTAATATTTTTAAAAATTATTTATAAGTTTTGAGATATTTATATGTTATTAGATGGCAGCACAAATTTATTTATTTGTGTATAGTGACATCTAGTATCTTGAGAATACATATAAGTTAATTTGAACTAAACTATTTCAATAAATTTTATACAATCAATATTTAACTATAAAATGTTTTCTATTATTAAATTTAGAAGCGCAGAAGACTATGACGTTAATAAATTATATTGACTTTTGACATATCTCCTTTGACGTTGTCAATATCAAAGGCTAGTTGTACTAGTTTACTGTGAACATAGTACATAAGATACCTAAACGGTTTTGTTCGTTGTGATTCAGTTACCAAATTGTGCAGTATTTAATTTTAAAAACCAAAAAAAAGAAAACTTTGGTCTTTTGATATTCGTTATGCAACGACCGATAATTATAATCGGTCAGAGAATTGCACTTGAAAGTAAACCCAAAGAATTTATCCGAACTAAAGTAGTTCGACCCGCTTCAATCTTGAAACCGGCGGAAAAGTTAAAATTGTACAATAAAGAGAACAAGGAACTATTCGGGCCGCTTCTAGAGACGAATAAACAAAAGAAACGTCGATTGCAGAAAGAATGTAAGTTATTCCACGATCATAACCTTGTTATTACCACTTTCTAAATAGGTAAATGGCATGAGGAAGGCCGTATCTGCCAATACGCACTTGGTAATGACGATTTAGAAGTTGTTTACATTGTCCGTCACAATCGATTTATCTTGCCAATTAAATCATATGACATTATATACAACACACTTTCTTGGCGCCATCAGAATCGCACGCGTTATATTTTATATCGGGTACATCTGTTGCAGCCAAAAATAGTTCGCATCAAAACAAGAAAGAAGCTAACGAAAATACATCGAAATATCTAACAAACAATGCAATAGGAAACCTTTTGTTCAAAGAATTCCCAAACTACAGACCTGTTGAAGTTTTAATGAAGAAAATGTTGCAAAACACAAGGAACTGTGTCAACTTAGTTGGTGTTCTCTTAAATAATGCTTCAGTTAGAGGCTACAAGAGTTCTGTGGTGTGTAATGCTGCTCGTAGCTCTCCAGCCGAGCCTGGGTATGTGAGTGAAGACAAAATCTTGCAAATTAAGCAACACAGAAATGATTTTGCTCAGCAGTATCCTGCGGTTACTCTAATACTAAACAAGACTATGTCAGAAGAAACGAGAAAAATTTTGGAGAAATGGAAACAAGATAGAATTGCTGAAATGGGTGTTGAAGAGTTCAATAAATATTATGAAGGTATTTATACTCTCCGGTTAATCTTTCCATTATGGGTTATCGATTTGAATTTTCACATTATTTTCATAGATAATATTCACAAATAGAAATTTATTTACAAATGTTCAAGTAGTGGAAATTTGCAGTTTACAAGATATAATTTTATATAGTTGCCAACTGGTCATACCAAATGGAATATAACATGTAATTTGCAAATTTTTAGCTTGGATTAATTGTCATGATAGATACAATAGTTAACATTTCATTGCATTGATGATAGAGATGTATTTTATTCAATTCTATTTCATGTTTTTTTTTTATATATAAAATATAATTTTATTTTATTAATCTGCACAATGTTTTTTGTTCTATTATGCAATTACATTGACTTTTTACACAAAAAGTGCAAATATTTGTTTACACAGTGCCATCCCAAAAATTGACAGCCTATAATGGAAAGTTTAATATACTCTTTCTTATAAAGTGTATGTTTATACAATGCATATTGTTTTCTTGGTCTTCTCGAGCTTAGAAAACCTATTTGATATAGATTTTTTATCAATATTATATTGCTAATTACTAGAATAGACTACTGAGATGTGATCATAATTCTGGTGATAATACTTGTTTTTTATGTGATATTTAGAACTAGTTTCATCCTTTTCTCAACATTTAAAATGCCATTTAAAACCAGTTTTAGAAATATATTATCTTATTCAACTACAAAGTTGCAATTCTTTATATCTGTGTTGTATTGTTTAACTTTTTTTGATTTGATTTGAAACCACCATTATTTTATGTTAGTAAGTTTTCTTGCCTTATGTTGAAAACAAAGACTTATTCTAAAAGACTTTTAATATATCATATGAAAAGTCATTTTTTAAAGTAGTTCAATGGCATCTAATTTAAAATTTCACTAATGGTGGTTTGGAAAAGTAAGCATTGAGGTCCCAAAACTGTGTTATGTCAAAGGGATATTAAATAGTGTACTATGATGTATATTGTATTGAGTATATTTACTATAATGTATATTGACACTGATTTGATTATATGAATAGGAACTCTTACAAATGCTGTGTTTACAACACATTGCATGGTATTTTTAGATTGATAGCTATTTTTCGTTTACAATGTAAAGTAACTATGGCTGAGAATATTTTCGTTTTATTGTTACTGTTTATTTATAACCTATATTAGGCATATTCCCTATTTAATTTAACCTATATTGATATTATAAATCACAAAATTTTGTTAAAAAGCAATTGTTAAGCAAGGCTTTAGACTTTTGAACATCAGTTACCACCAAATAGGAGCAAAGCTGTATTGAAAAAACTGACAAACACATCAAAAATTATTAAATCATTTTTAATTCCATGCAAACTACGTAGAGGACACAGCCAGTATAGAATACGTGATATAAGTCTGTCTTTATTACTCATGTTTATTATATAAATGTACTTTTATGATGAACATAACTATTTGTTTATACATAATAGTTTGTTGCTTTCTTTATTGACACAGCTTATGAAAGATAAACATATGCATGATAAATATAATCATAAATTATTTTAGTAGAAACCTTTAATTATTAGGAATATTGTGTGGGTATTTATTTCATATGGTTATTTTTAATTTTTAATTTATATACTTAATTCATAATTTTCATATTATTGTATGAATAAAAAGTATCTCTTCTTTTAAATTTAAAACCGAACTTTGCTGTAGAACACCCTCTTTTATCTAACTTAACACTTCTAAAATCATAATTTAGTTTATGTGCTGGTTGATATTTAAACGTGTGTTATTTGGTATTTAAATGCTATTATTGGAATTGATTATTTAATTTTAACAGTGACCTAACATTTGACTTTGAGACAGTTATATATAGGTCTAGTTTTTTTGGTGAAGAAGACTCTTTAAGGATCCTGTCTTTGATTCGCTGAAAGGGGTATATTCTACTCACTCAGCGCTAGTTATTGTGAATACTCACTAAAACCCCATGATTTTTTCATGCGCGTATGTGGATAATTTAACGAAAACTCGAGAGCAGTCGTCCACTACCATGTTCATGCGCTAGTTCCCCGGTAGATAATAACACTAAAGTACCCTCGTCTCATCGAGAGCGCTTTAATGTTTTTTGAGATATACCAAAAAATTAATATAATTTTTTACGTGGCAATATGCATTAATACTTACCCTATCAGTTCGGGTGGACTGAAAGAGTTATGTGGAACTCGACTGGTTATTTAGACGCCGGGAATACCCACTAAAGATTTACGGCCACCTGTCGCCTTGCTGGGGCGACGCCGATTGGAACTTGCCTTTACCCCATCACCCTAGCCTAATGGTAAGTCAGCCCTACATCGGGGCAGCTTGGTAAGCTGCCCTTTCAGACTTCCGCACTGTTGCTATGAGAGATGGCTTCTCCGACCTGCCCCTTTCAGTCCTGCTTAGAGTAGCGGAAGGGCACGAACGTTGATACGTGGTTCGGTGATTTCGCTGATGCCCCTCCTGCCCCAGGGGCGTCAGTTTCGGAGAGGGTGTCCGCGGGGGTTAGCCTCGCTGGCCCTCTCCGCGGTCTCCTGCGAGAAAAACCGTCTAGCAAAAGGAGACTAAAGCATTCCACGATCTCTTGCTGCCGAGCATGGCTTTTACCATGTCCAGCAACGAGAGATCCGTCCCCACCGCTTCCTCCAGAATAATGCGCGATTCGGACCACGCAATGCAATCAGACAGTGTATGCGATGCGGTATCCTCCGCCGCGCCGCACTCAGCAGACGGTGGTCCGATGGTCGGCTCCCTAACCCCCCTATGTAACCCTACTGCAAATATGTAGTAAAACATATTTGTATGTATTTCTTAATTTTATCTATACCTATACGAATATTATAAGTGCGAAGTGAGTTTGTTTAATTGTTACGCTTTCACGCATAAACCGCTGAATCGATTGTGTTAATTTTGGGAAACAGATAGACGGGACCTTGTAGACGGTGATAGGCTACTTTTTCTCGCGAGTGCTTTATTGGAAATCAAATCAAATCAAAAATCTTTATTCAATTTAAGTCCTAAAAAGGCCCTTATGAACGTCAAAACTACGACGTAAATGGACGCATGGAAGTGAGGTAAAGATCCCTCATAAACTTTGTATGAAACTTTTTTTGCGTCATCTGATTTGTTTGACATAATTAATATTAACGCGAGCGAAGCCGCACGTAAAATCTATTTTTTTATATAAGGTACAAATTTAACACTCAAGATCAGAAAAAAATATTTTTTCGTACAGGTTATTTTTAGCACACACAATATTTGGAAAAATATACAGAGAGCAAAATTACAAATCTATTACTACTAGTAGATAAAGAGTATTTCGTACTATTGTTGATATATTACTTCACTTTGGATATTTAATATTTTGTATATACATATTTGATTTGCGACACATTTGCATATGTAACAGCTTGCAACATATTATGAGGTAATGTCACTACAACACAAATGAACGACACTATCGCTTATTGGTACATAAACAACTTACTTTTTATTTCTTAATATATAGATTAAGTGCTTCACCTTTATTCTTTATAGATTATTCCTATCGTTATAGACACAATCTCACCTAATTTTAAGTGATGATGTGATCCAAAATGATGGTCATGCGAGACCTAGAAGAGGGACTGGCTGTGGAGGACAAATGTCAGAACAAACCAATAGGTATTCGATAGTAGACTTTAAACTTAATGGCAGTAGCTAGCCAGATTGGCATTAGAAAAAGCCCTAGCACATTGCTATTCTTTCATCACAATATGTCCATTCTCCGAAAGTTCAAGCTAACGATTCATCAGTTCAGCGATTGAAACTCACTGAGCTACCATCGTCTCAACCACAGTCTCTCTTGATGTTAAGTCACTATGTGTATGTAAATTGGACTACATCAGTCCAAAATGTTAGCATGTTAGCTTAACAGTTACAATTTTTCAAGTTGGGTATAGCAACTAAATAAGGCGGGTTTAGAAATTGGAAAATTTTGAAATCTGACTGATAGTTTCTAAGATTAACGCGTTCAAACTTTTTCGCCTATAATTTTAATTAGCTGTGCCTGTTTTTGTAACTTTTTTCAATACAACCTGACTCCTAGTGACGTAATCGTAATGTTAAATAAAGCCTAAAGTCCGGCAATATAAATTTTTGAATTCCTATTAGGGTATTTCCTAAGACTATTGCGTTGAAACAAACTTCTTTGTTTTATATTATTAATATGGATAATGGAGGATATTTTAAATTTTATTAGCAATTGCGGGAGACCGAGCACGATGACATCGTAGAGAAATGCTCTGAATAACTATTTAATGTCGTAAAAATAGAGCGGTCGCGTCGTCCATCTTGTGTTTATCGCGAAAGATTTTTGCTTTAAGCCCACAAAGACGGAGCTATAATATATATTAATATAAATTATTGCCACAGATGCTATATCTTATATTTTTGTCACGTCACCTTAATATGTCGACAGATATAGCACGACATATTTTGGTATAGTAAGGTGTAGTACATATTAACGTCAATTTTGATATATTTCAAGAAAAACAGGGTGTAATTTTTCATCTGTCATTTGTGTGCGCTGTGAACATAACTAGTTATATATATTATATGATATTTAAAATTAGATCACTCTTTTATAATATAAATATAAATATGTGCTCATGCAATGAGGCCGCCGAGCTAATGAGTTCAAAAGTATATATTACAACATAGCCGCCGTCTGTGGCAACTCCCTATAACGTAATATATAGCTTACTATATTAATATATGTTATAGCTCCGTCGGTTGTGGGCTTTACGTAGATGTATGAGCACTTGCACTGCTTACCGCAGACGAATCTTCTCGCAGTAATACTAACTCGATAAATGCGACCGCAGTACTATAATTAATAAGTTTTCTATCAATTCTATATTTATAAAGTACATCAATTGATGTGCTGCTCAGAACATACCCAAACATATATAACGTGTACATATCTATTCCATATTCAATGCCAATAAGAACAATCTTAAGTATTATTTATGCATTTCGAATAGATCGTTGGCTCGACTCTCCTCTTGGTAACTATAGTGTAGATTGTAGTCTAAAGTACAAAGAACTGAATACTTTTAGATTACTTATTAATTTCTATATTTATTCATCAGCATATAGGAACTCAATATTTCCTCATACATCAATATTATGCATTTGCACTAAAACCTTGAAACTTCCTTTGTTGATCGTTCACTGAACAGTTGTTTTTTTATAGTAGAAATCTTACTTTCTGTGAGGATGCTCATGAATCAAATAAGTGATATTTTATATCAAATAAGTAATAAGAGCAGCATCATATTTATAAACAAAACCTTTACTAATGTTATAAAGCGGAAAACTTTGTTTCTTTGCACGCATTACTGTTAGGAACTCCAACTCAGGTTTAAAAAAATATGTTTATATTTCGATTGAGTAACTATTAGGTACACCAATAAAGGTATTATTATAATTACTAGCAGTGCCTGAGACTTCGTTCGCGTGAAACTAAAAGTTATTTCATATTTTTTTTCCCGTACTTTTTTAATACTGCTTTTCTGCTGATAGTCCTAGCGTAATGTTATATAGCCTAAAGCTTTCCTCGATTAGTGCTTTATCAAATGCAATAATATTTTTGAATTCGAACTGGTAGTTCCTGAGATTAGCGCGTTCACACAAACAAACAAACTCTTCCGCCTTGAAATATTAATATAGACGTAGAATAAGAGCCCGCCTTATATCTTCCATACACATTACTTGTTTTTGGTTCCACAGCGCAAATGGCAGTCGGTACGAAGTTCCATAATACACTGAAGAACTACTTCACTCAGCCTCAATCGCAACTACGTATTGAGAAGGAAGTCGAAGGTGTCTGGGTGTCTGTTGCTGACGTTTTAAAAAGTATATCTCAACCGAAAGCGATAGAATCTAATGTTATTCATCCTGTATTGAAATACAGAGGAATATTTGATGCTATTGCTGATTTTGAGTAAGTTTAAAATTTATTGTGTTCACTACGTAGTTGACCGTCAGGAGGAGGTTTTTAAAAAGGAAAGGCAACGTTTGTTTTTACAAATTTACTATAACTAGTTACAATATAATTACTTAAAACTAAGTGCAAGTGCCAGAACACACCTACTGGTATTTGGCGGCAGATTTTCAACTTGAGGGTGGTAGCTAGCCAGGCGGGCTTTAGAAAAAGCCCTACTACCATGCTATAGTTTCATCACGATCTTGTCCTTCACTGAAAGCTCAAGCTCATTGTAGGTGAGTTCGAACGCACGTCCCTTAACGCGGCGTCCGTACACCTCCACACTATCAACGGATTTGTTTATGTTGTAATGACTTCACTTGGTTAAGTAAATCAAAGGATTCACGAAATAAATCATAGCACGAAATCTTTCACAACCATTAAAGTAATCTTGTTCGGATTGATATGCAGAAAACGATTCATAAACATTGTATTATCTAAAAAATGCTAGCTCCGACACCTCGACTTGATAAAGGAGTCAATGACATCACAGATTTGATATAACAAATTTTCAATGTCAAGGGGAGGCCTTAAGGTTATCTGTCGTTATATAATAAATGTTCGTTCATTTAAAATAAACCGTTTATTATCGCCTATTATAGATATAGATGCATTACTCAGTGTTGAAAAGAGAGAAAACATTAAGTGATTAATCGGAAAATATATACATACATTCCAATTAGGCATAGAACATTTCACGCATCACTGTTATATGACAAATGGTAAGATAAAGCACGTGCTACGCCAGTAATATGCAGTGAAAATGCCTATTACGTATTGCGTGATTTTTTTAACCCACGTGGGCAAAGCTACATTACAGTTAGTAGAATTTTATCGTTAGATGAAATAATTCGTTGTGGAAAAGAGATAAAGCAGTAACATTGCAGCGAAACGCTCCATCTTTTAGCAGAGAAAATTTGTGTGAAATTGAATGTTATTTTAAAATTTACTGATTTGGGTTTACTTATCGTGTTTTGTACTGAAGTAACTTTGTGATTGAGAGAATTATCTTATTTGCATGTTATTTTTCATCGTTCAGTATTACATATAAAATATAACTGATCGTGATATATCATCTGTTATATAATAATTATAAAAAAATCACGAAATTTTAATCCTGTTAAAGTAGTTATATTTTCCATGCTCAATTGAACTAAACATTGCCGTTTCTTAAGCCATCTATGCATTTATTGGGTCTCGTTTACGCTCTTTGGATCCCACCCATAATTACTCGAAGGACTTTCTTTATAATTACATTCATTATTTTCGCTGCTACTTAATTTTAATATTAAACCGACATCGATTCAAAACGGGAAACAATAAATAATTTTTCCAGAGATAAACCAACTCTAATCGAGTGGAAAAAATCCGACAAGCCGCGTAAATCCCTATCGCTGACATACGACAATCCCGTTCAATTAGCTGCGTACTTTGGCGCTGTCTGTAACGATCTGAACTATAAGCACTTTAATGTGAGAGACGCTTTACTGGTGATCGCGTACACCGACGGTTCTAAAGCGGACGTGTACCGCCTGTCGACTGACAAACTTAGGGAGCACTGGGCCCGGTGGCTGATCAGGCTCGAGGAGTACACGAAGAAATTCGGAAACGACACTGAAAAGTTGTTGAAGGGCGGTAAGAGACTGTTCGAAGTTGATATTGGGAATCTCCAGTAAATCGCTGTAAGTATGATATTCGTTTTTTTTTTTTTTTTTTTATTCTTAAGTTTTAGCGTTATGGCCATAATCTCACCTGATCTTAAGTGACGATACGGCCCAAGTTGGTAGACACGCTAAACCTATGGAGAAACTGGCTCTCAAGTGCTGCTGCCGGAACACACCTATTGGTATTTGGCGGCAGGTTTACAACTTGAGGGTGGTAGCTACCCAGGCGGGCGTTAGAAAAAGCCCTACCACCATGCTATGGTTTCCTCACGATGTTTTCCTTCACCGAAAGCTCAAGCTCATTGTAGGTGCTTGGGGTTGAACCCACGTCCCTTGACGTGAAGTCGTACACACTACCACTGAGCTATCATCGCTTCGGATTTGGATCCTAAAGTTTGTATAACAACGGTGACCGTTGATGATTTGCTAATCGTTCGATTGTCGCTGTTGTATCATTGTATGTTGTACTGTGCTTACCATTAGACACAGTTGAAAACAGTTGTAGTATGATCTTAACATATTAAAATTTACCTATGATTACTGCAGAAAATAATGGATTTACCCATTTTTTATTTCATTTTCCTATCTATAACTGCACTTCAGTAATATAAATCGCCTGTTTATGAATAAAAGTTCTATGGTCTGATTAAAACCTGAACCGGTTCACTAATTACATGATTCGCATGAGCAAAACGATAGCCAAAGTCGCAAACAATCGACAGTAAACCTTCAAATTGAATTTATTTTTTGTACACTGAAACTTTGACATAAAAATTTACCATTTCGAAGTAAATATTAAGCGATTTTTACTATCGCTTTGCTGTTGCGAAATATGTACGTAGAGACGGACCACCATCATTGTATTTAAATTGTGATGTGCTAATAATATAATAATATTGGTATTTTTTTTGTCTACCAATTTACATGTCGTAGTTGCCTTAAAAGGTCCAGTGTATTTTTTTTTCGAATTTCCTCAATTATACTTTGTAACTGTTATAATGCTGATCAATAGCAATCCTAAACAAAGAAATAAAAGTAACAACGCTATCACTTTACCTCGCTATTAATAAAACCTTTGGACATTATATAAAAAGATCATAAACTATCTTGTTAGTTATTTCTTGTCAACAATAAATTAGAATGTTAATATAAACAATAATATTCATACTAAATTTATATAACACTTCGATAAGTATTATCGACTTTGGAATTTACAATTATGAGGATACCCTACTTAGATTAAGAGTTTCGTGCGCACAATAATGAATTCTAGGAAACAATAATTTATTTCGACCGAGCATTAAGTCAGCGCATATGTATATAATGTACTTATTTGTTAGATATTAAATGCCGGTCTAAAACGCGACTTTTTTTTTTGTTAATGGACAGCACATAACCAGGCGACTTATCTGATGGTAAATGGTTACCGTCGCCTACAGACAGCCGCAACACCAGGGATATTATAGTCATGTTGCTGACCGTGACAGAAAGGACTGGTTTTCGTACACTATACCGGAACACAATAGCTCATACTGAACCTTTATTTTACGGAAATCGAACCAATGGTTACTGGTCGCTAATCAGTAGGGCAATAACCCTACCACCAAGCTGTGACGGCTCCAGGATTTTCAGGATAACTGTCATAACCAAAACCAAACGCGAGACTAACAATCGCAGAACCTCGTCGGTTACTCGGCAGGTTGGACCCGGTGTAGGTGAGATTGGCTTAGGTAACTTAGATAGATAGATACTTCATAAACCCCAAACTTATTTCCTTGACGTTTCGACCTGGTCACATAGGCTGTGGTCACAGATCGACTGAAATGTAACGGTGTCTTCATTAGGGAAGGCAGTTTCTAGTAAATACCCTCGTCTATTACTACCTACTGTTGATTATCATGAGTAATGTTCCCTAGTAATAAAACGTAAGTAGCATTATGGACCACATTTAATATTTATATGATAATGTATACAATACACGTAAGTTTTAAAAGTATTATTTCTTTGATTTTCAGTGGAGCCAAATTGCACCAGGAGACAATTCAGACCTTGAATCACCACCGACCACTTTAATAATAATAAAAAAAAACTCATCTTAATACGTAATTAATATGAAATTGCCATTAATATATCGAACACCAGTGCTAAATCAATTGCTGACAAAAATGTATGAGGTGACTTTCGAGATAAAATGTCAAAATGTCTCCACCAGGGGTCATCCCGTACTTTAATTAAAGCGAAACTATCTTTACATCGGAGCAATTTTTATCGTCCTTCTATCGCATGTCGCATTACAGGGGGGCGCGGAGTAGGGGTAAAGTGAGCTTGGCTCGGCAAAGCAACCAATACCAATATGGCGGCGCCCATGGCTCCCATTGATTTCCCATTTTCCAATGATTATGATTCTATTATCCTAAATCGAATAGTTCTCCGAAAATTGCTATCCGAATTGTTGCCTACGATCCGAATAAAAGTTTCACTTGCATCGTGTTTTCATAAAACCATACATTTTTTTTTATCATTTACATTAGCATTGTTGAAAGACAAGTTGACTGGGGGCACTTATATATGCCTTTTTGTTATGACGCCATTGTTTAGACTTTATTTCCTCATCACGCATATATTTCCATTTGTATCGATAATCTATTCGAATATTACCGAAAGCGGTAACTTGATGTTATAATTATCTTTATTGGTTGCATTTTCTTTGGTTACTTTTCGTATACGTGATGTTCATTTTAAATCCTATTTATTTGAACGGACATATTTGAATAAAAGATACGAAAAAAAAGTTGATTTTATTATAACAATAAAAAAAGACTTTTGTACAATAAACTAAGTTGTGGAAAGTATATGATCTTTCAAAATTACAAAATGGTATCGACTATAAATCTGAAGTTAAAATATTAAAGTGTACATGAATCAAACATAAATATAAATATTTAAAGAATAAACTCTTAAAAATGCAGATTTCTTAAAATTATTAAATATGGTTCAAATGAGTCGAACAATTTTTTTTTGTTTATTACACGTCACTCTGCGTCTGTAATTTGATTCTTTTACCAATATATTACAATATTATAAGTAAATAAAATAAAAATTATAGTCATCAATATACTTAGTTTATTAATTTATACCAAAAATTTGTAAATCACTAGTCACCTTATAGGGGTAGTAAAAGTCAATTTCAAATGTAAATTTAACAATAATTTAAATCTAGAAGCATATACTAGAAACTTGCCAGCCTTATACTAATTAATATGAAAGTCTGCATAAAAAAAAGATAATGGAAAAGAGTATGGAATTTCATGTTTTCAATAGAATAAATCTTGAAAAGGAGCCTTAATATTGTAATATTTAATCTAATAAAAAAACTAATATACTATAATACGAAGGGTTTTTTTTACATATCAACTTGGTTAAACTATGCATAGCTTATATTGACGATTCATACAGCAAATATAATTTCGACAGATATTGAGTATTTCGTGTTAAGGTTCACTTACGCTTTAAGTAGCAATATTTAGTGGAAACAATTCAAGTAACTTTACAAATATTATTAACACCTAATCAAATAGCAGTGATGGATTTACTACTAGGCTGAATAGGCCGGGGCCTAGAGCGGCAAAGTTATTGTATTTTTGTTTTGTTTTTTAGAAACTGAAGTGATTCATTCATATACGTATACATAAATGTTGCCAGATAATATGTTTCACCACTTAAAATATAGTCTTATATCGGTTTTTTTCTACAATTTACCTAGTCCTACGTGGAATCTAAATTTTAGAGGTAGGTAGGGACGGCAAAATATGAATAGCCTACGTGCGGTAAAAATGATAATCCGCCACTGTATATTATATGTTCTCGAATATATACGTCTTATTTGATTTTAATTTACTACACTCTTATACAGTTGTATTGAAGTTGTGATTGAGATTTAAAAAAAAAAATTTTGTTATATATATATATATATATTATATATTGAATGTTATAATATTGAAGTAAGCAATATCAAGTAGTCAGGTAGTCATTAATCAGTTCTCAAACAGCAAATTATCTATATTAAATTCAAGCGATATGTGCGAACGGAAGGTCAAGCGAGTGTGAGAGGGAACACGTTACACTCAAGTCGTAGAAAAAGTTTTCCCATAGAAAAATATGACCCTGCTTCTAGAAACTGTATGCTTCCCCTTACCATTTAACTAAAGGTTTGCTTACAAACTGATTTTAATGTCTATATTTATCATAAAGTGTAAATGAACCTTTACTCGCAAAATGCAAACAGCTAATATATGAGCTATTTGTTTGAAGTTCCAGGATTCGTTCGAGTTGCGTTTTTATTTTTGATTTTTGAACAACTTTGATATTGAAATATAACCATTACAATTAACCGCGGTGGTAATTAATAAGCAATCTCTTGTTAATTCGATTGAATACATTAACAAACTAGTTCATATAAAATAGGGATGAGCAACCTTTTTTTTTCATAACCTATCTTCTACCTCAAAAGTGATCAGAATTTGAATTTCGAAATATTAAGTTATAACGTTAAAGTGAGACTGCGGCACGCTGTAAAAATTATTACAAGAGGAAATGACTAAGGTCGCCCAAAAAATAGTGGTGTGCAGGTTGCTCATCCCTAATATAGAATACGGTTATATTAAGTACTGTTAAATATTATATATTTGATTAACTGTCAAAATAAAGTGATTGAAGTTTATTGTCTTTATATATGGAAAATACATACAAAATCGACTATTTGAGAAATAAAATTACTGTTGCCAGAATTTTAAATCGCATCGTTTTTGAACATGCTTGCGCATGTGTTGGCAAACTAGTCACTTTTTATATAGTTTATAGGTTTAGCGTTATGACCACATTCTCATCTAATGTTAAGTCTGATGTGGCCCAAGATGGTTGCCAGGCTAAGCCTAGTGGAGGGACTGACTCTTAAATGTAACAGCTGGAACATATCTAGGTATAGATATTTAAATGCTGATTTTCAACTTTAGGGTTGTAGCTAGCTACGTGGGCACTAGAAAAAGCCCTAAGACTATGTTATAGTTTCGTCACGATGTTTTCCTTCACCGGAAGCAGAGATTCGAATTCACGTCCTTTTACGCGGCGTTCGTACACTCTACCACTGAGCTATCATCGCTGCGATATATCTATTTCTTCCACTCTTTCAGCTGGCCAGACTATATAAACCTTAAATATCGAGTAGAATATACTGTGAATTTTAAAAATTAAGAGGTATTTAAAAAAAATTGATATCAGGTAAAGCTAACAGTATTTCTCTTTTAACACCTTTCGCAATACTTTTCCTGTCGGGTTCTTTGGTATTTCATCGATAAACTGGACTTCTTTGATTTTCTTGAAAACAGCTACTTTGTTATTGACGTAGTTAAGTATTTCTTCGCAGTTTAACTTCTGCCCCGGCCGCGGGACTACGAAGGCTTTCGGTATTTCGCCTGCTATAGGGTCTGGGATACCTACAACGGCGCAGTCTAGTACCTTCGGGTGTGATCTGGCGATTGTTTCTAATTCAGCTGGCGGTACTTGGAAACCCTTTACCTAAAACATATATTTAAGTCAATGATCTTCTATAGTTATTTGTAAATGTTTTCATATCATCGGCTAAATATCAAACCTAATCTGTCGGTAGGTATATTTAAAAAATTATGCCTGCCTGTATATATGAAATTTTTAAATTCCCAAATAGTTTCATTGGATACCCTGTAAGTTAATACGTTTACACTTTTTCATACAGAATATTTTTACAGCATTTCTAAAATTGAAAACTTGTATAATAGCCGTGTAGAGTTTGATATATGAAATCACTGTATTACGAATTTTTTTTAATTAATTAAATTTTTTATTTTATATATGGAATAGGGGGCGAACTAGCAAGCGTGTCACCCGATGGTAAGTGATCACTGCCGTCCATAGACACCCCACAACACTAGAGGAATAGCAGGTGCGTTGCCGGCCTTTATGTGATAAACTGGCTCTCAGAAAGAACAAGAACATTTACCGAAGGTAATGTATATATTTTTATACCATCATAAAGTTGAGATTTCAACGGACAAAAGGCTCACCGAATATTTTAAAAAGCTGATATTTTGACGTGAGAATTTCTGATTGAAAATTAGGGTGCTTTTCCGATATTAATGTAAAAAAAAATATAAATAAAAAAACACTCTGTGTTTGGAACATAAAAATATAAGTTTTTACCAATTTTTTTTTTAAAGATAATAAAAAACCAGAATTTTGGTTATTTGAATTTTTTACATAAATTTTGAGGTCATGTGAAAAAAGTGTACACTTAAAAGTTGTAGATTTTTTTATTACCCACAAATTCGCCATTTATCTTTTTTCCATAGCATTTGCAGGTTTGCTGGAAATCGAGATAAACCGTTTTTTACGTTTAAAATCTCACCCCCTTCTACTGCCCGACCTCAGATCGCCCGTAGTTTATTTTTCCTTTCATTTTTGTTATATTATCTTCCTTTTCTAATTGGTTTCATACTACTATTTTTTTTTTTGGTTTCAAAAATTATCAACCCTGGTCTATATAGGTATTTGTCTGTAGAATTTGAGGATAGTAGCTCCAGTCCTAGAAGAATTGTCGCCATAATGCGTTTTAGTGGGTGGAGTTGGATGATAAGCACGTGATGAGTCACCACATGTCCCCTCTTGACTTGGCCTTAGCCCGGGTAATGCGTTTGAGTTTACGCGTTGCGGTGAGGAAATACGTAAAGAATTGGATTTTATACATCACGTTAATAAAAAAAGGATAATATCTAACCAAGCGAGCATTACAAAAATCCCGACCACCATGCAGAGTAAATAGTTATTTAACAGTGTTCGTCACCCGATCACTATTCACATACCTCTTTTGGCGCAGCCTGAAACCCAAGCAGTGTGTTTATGCATCATGAGAGAAGGTCCATAAAGCCATTTTTGATACTGCCAGCAATAAAGGTACATAATACGCTACTAAATGTATTGCTACAATTAATATACAATTTTACCTTGATCAGTTCCTTAAGCCTGTCAGTGACGTACAAGAGCTTGTTCTCGTCATATTTACCGATATCTCCGGTTTTGAACCAACCGTCCTCCGTCATCACTTCCTTCGTAGCTTTTTCGTTTAAGTAATACCCGTTCATTAAGTGCGGTCCTCGATACCAAATCTCCCCTTCCTGTAGTTAAAAATAAGCATGTTTATATACTTATTATTTGAGTAAAAGGTTCTTACATATTAATAAGGAGCAGTTTAAACGACACTGTTACGAAGTGAAGATTTATCTATACATTGACGACGTCAAGCAAAAATTCGTAACTCACACAATTACGAGTAACATTTTCTCCTTTGCTTCTCGGCCTTATGTTTCTTGTTTAGTATCTATTGATGAGCTTCAGTTTTGATAATAAAAAAACGTTGAAATAATCACTTCTTTACACCTTTCAAAGAATTTGCTCTAATTATCACTAACAATTTTGGTCAAACTTCACCTGCAAGTTCACGTTACCTTAGTTTTGTTCTATATAATTCGTCAGAATTATGAAAATTTAGTACTTGCGGCAAGCAGAATGACTTGTTTTATACAAAAATAAGATATCCCAGGTGCTTTAAAAGCACGTAAGGCCTGGATAATCGTAGCGCGTATTAAAAAGCGACTGTAAAAATTGTGCTAACTCACCTTGCCCGCACCCAAAGCTTCCTGCGTGTCCAGATCTGCGATTTTAACTTCCGAGCTGCCCATTATATATCCCACGGATGAATGGTTCGTATTGTCGTTTTTGCCAACTGACACGACGCCATTTACCTCCGTTAGGCCGTAACCTTGGCGGAATATTATATTCTTCTGTAACATAGTTTCTTTTTTACATATTACCCCTTCACAAATAATTATTTCGGTTGGACGCTAGTGCATGACATAAGTAAAACTTAGGGTGTAAAGTACAATAGTTAACGATCAACATAAAACTACCTAGAATAGTTTCTAAAGTGAACGATAACAATAACTAAAGACTGATTATACGGTAAGATTATAATAAAATGGTTAATGACTGACCTATTCACATGATATTTAATTTATGTAGCTGATATAGGTACCTATGCGAAAACAAAAGTTAATTAATTATTCATCATCAATGTTTATTCTTTCTATTTAATGATTTGATAATGAAATGAAATTAATGAATTGCACTTTAAATATGTACACTGAGTATAAGGCAGTTTCTTCCAGCTAATCAGCAGTATTTAAGTAACAAAATAAATCTATAGACGCAGGTAGATTAAAAGTATCACTAAAATTTCAGACATATTATGTTTTTAATAATTCTAGCATTTAAAAGAGGTTTCGAAATTTAGAATTATAACCTAAACAATGAAGTACTTCTTCCTAAAACATCAATTCAAGACGGGAAACTAGAAAAAGTCGCACGAATATTAAAAAGAAGTTACTATAACATGTTTTATAATAAATAATATTAGTATGAAGACAATAATGGCCAGTATTGTTTCTTTAGATTTTCTATATAACTTAAATTCTTACAAGTTACATTGTAAATAAATAAAATAGGTTAAATACGTGGATTTTTTTACATTTTTATATAGAACTGCAGCAGCATCAGATTCTGATAGTGGAGCGGCTCCGCTGATGACAGTGGATACGGACTCCAGGTGTTCAGGTTTGACCGCTGGATGTTTGCCCAAGAATATTACTGAAATATGAAATGGTTTTAATTATATTTTCAACTTTAAATTACTTCTGGTAAGCTCGGTACAAAGGAAATATTAAAAAGTCTAAATTATAATGAATTTATTTATGTCAAGGATGTTAAACCTAAGGATGCAAGGGGACCGATGGGTCTAAGTCTTTCAGTGGACAAACTAGCATCCACGTCCGTTCTATGATACACAAAATTTGTCAAAATTATGAATTTTAATCAAGTTCGGGGAAGATTATTTTATATTTACCTACCTATTGTATTTGCGTAGAGATGGGATATGTACTTGAGTAGGTCACTATTTAGTTATACATGGTAATAAATTGGAGTTGTGACCCCCCTTTTGATTTTTTACATGTACGGGAGCATCCAGTGTATATTCAGCTACTGGGACGCTTCCTGATAGAAGGCTTAAATATTTCTAAGTAGTCGTTATTTTTGTAATATAATGTGCTTACCATATAATACAGTGCAACTGTTTTCCTATATTACGATAACATAAACGTAGGTTCAAATGAGCAGTATTTACACAAAAACTATAAGCATAATTTTTATTTACGAGGTATATAAAAAATTAAACAGTTTTTTTCAAGTTTGCTTTACAAAATATGACATAAATTATTTAAGTAAAGTGTTTTCGAGAAATACATCTCATATAATTATATAAATTGGTTGTGGTAGAGGCAGTGTAAGAGCAAAAAACGGCTTGGTGTTAACGTGTCGAGAGCAGAGTACTGTGTAGTTAAAAAGCTTACCCATCGGTGGCACAATATACAGAATATCAGCCTTATGGTTGACCAAGGCTTGGAGAAACATCTCGGGTTTGAAATAAGTCATTGTGACTAATTTGCACCCAAACGACATTTGGTTGATCATTAACGAGTTGAAGCCGAAAATGTGGAAAAAGGGCAAAATCGCTGGTAGAACGGACTGGTGGGATTCTGTTAATTAACAAAAAAAAAAACAAAAAAAATTATCCTAGATATACAAAATATCGAATTCGGAACTGAGAATTTGATTGGACGAGATATTGTGATTAAAGTAATGCACCTACCAGTAGTTTCTTTAACAGCTACGATTTCAGGGTCTGTGATCATTTGGTTCATAGTAACAACGCCGTCGTGACTCAACTCCACGGCTTTAGGAAATCCGGTTGTGCCGCTTGAAAACGGTAAAAACGCTACATCTTTGGAACTTCTCTGAACAGATTTTAAACAATCTGTATCAACATTGTAGTCTTCCGCGAATTCAGCGAACTTAATTGTGCCTTCTGGTAGATTGTCATTCTCTATAAGTACAGTTGGAATGTTTGCTTTCATTTCGTTTAGTGCTTTTTTAATATTTCCGTATGCTACTCTTGACGCGACAATTGCCTTACAATCGATGAGTTCTAGTTGACGTTTAAGTTCATCTGAAAATATAATATATTTATTTAATTATGAATTTTTACGATGTAGCCTAGTGCAAGTGCAAATGCCGGAATACACCGACAGTTGTTTGTTGGCAGGATTTCTACTCGGGGGTGGTAGCTAACCAGGCGGGTATTTGAGAAGCCGCTATCACTATGCAATGTTTTATAACAATGTTTCCTTCACCAATTTTTGTAGATTAATTGTCATCTATTTACAAGGTTTTAATTAACTCATCACAACATCTGAAAATATATCTGACCAGTAAACTTGAAATTAACAGGGATATTCCGTTCACGACCGTGAAATATACCAGAATGGGTTTAACTGTTGACGCAAAAAATGCCGAACAAAATAGCAAACACCAGTTAGTTTAAGATATTCCAAAATTATGGCCAACCACATGTATTAAATATATTTCAAAAAATCTTACGTGAAGTATAAGTTGGATTCATCATACTGGCTATACACCCAGCCTGAAGTATGCCAAGTATTGTGCTCGGATATTCGGGTACGTTAGGTAAAACTATAGCCACTTTATCGTCGTTTTTCAGTTTTAATTTAGTACGCAGTGATGCGGCAAACATTATCGACATTTTATAGGTTTGTGCGTATGTGTACGCGTGGCCAGTTAGTGCGCATACCTGGAAATATTCAGAGAGAAAAGCTGCGTGAAACAGTTTACGCTCAATTATAATAAAACGAAATGTGTGCTTTATTTGTAAGTACTATCAGTTTAAGAATATCCCTATCCAAGTCTTAGTCTATGATATATATTCTAAATATTACAAAAAAAAATATTTTTAAGACAAATAGAGCATCACTTCTCACATCTTCTCTAAATCATTTCCTTCTTATCTAATATATTAATTCTAATTCCGTTATATATCTCCGTAGGTTTCCTGCACTTTTTAGGTACTTTTCTTAACCTTAAAACTGGGGTAGGGGTCAAGCTGGGCATTTGCATTATGCGCCGAAAAGTGGGGGCGCCGCGGTGATAGTTTGGTTGTAAAAATTGATATGGTAAATTTTACCAAGAAAGACAAAATTTGGGATAAGAGCCCCTTCGTTTGCTAAAAAATTATATCATTTATATAATATGCTAGTATATTACTCAGTGAACTTCGTATCATCTAAAATCGATGATCTCTATTCACGATAAAACTAAAAAACTGTTGTATTTTTTTACTTTTTGAAAGTTCTATAATCAATCTTAATCAACCTTCCAACTTCAATTCGTTAACATCAATATAACTGGCTATGTCTATTATCGTTTCCGTTTTTCACTTCTGTTGAATGAAACTTGTTTATAACTCCAATAAATGTTTTTTTTTTTTTTTTTTATTAAATTAAATATAGGTGGGTTCCAGCCCACGTCCCTTACCGCGGTGTCCGTGCACACTACCAACTCAGCTATCATCGCTTCATTACTATCAAATTATGAGAACAAAAAAAAGGGTTTTCTTTAACATTTTTTTATACAAACCTTGTCCTGACAATAACGAACACAATAAAAAAATATTATTCAACTTGGTGCAGTTGTTCGGAAATTATGCGCGTACATACATTTCGGCGACTCATTAAAAGTTCAGTTAAGCTGTCAAAGCCAGTGAGGCTAACAGCGTATGTTAAATTCGAAAAAAGCGAATCATTTATATATATAAAATATATACAAATACTACATTCAAATTTTTAAACAACGCTGCTTGAACTGATTTAAACATTCGGTGATATAGATATATGGCACTTCTCTCATTAATGAAAATAACATATTACCCTAAGGGGAGGCAAGTTGTCTTTTACTCCTGGATGATGTAAACGCTTGAGCGGACGTATCTGTTTCGGTTGATTCATCATGGTTTGATTAAATTAATAATAACAGAATTACTAAATACAGGAAAACATAATAAAATAACTTCAGACAACTAGTGGGTACTTATATATATGTATTGTTACCACCTTATCTATATAGTTATTGCAAAATAATGTATACTTGTCTGTCTGAACGCGATAAACTAAAAACTACCTAACGGATTTCCCTACGGCTGTTAACAATAGACGACAGAAGAAAAACATCACTATAACTCTCTAGATGCCTTAGTCACCTCGAGCCGACATTACCCGAACGAGCGTCACACAAAAATGTACGGATCAGAATTTTAAAGACCTCCCGTACGAAGTTTCACTTTAACAATCTATTACGGATTATTTTGTCTAAGAAAGAGCAATGAATCTGTAGATATACTATACATATACATTTTATCATTGACAGAAATACACGTGCGAAGCCACGCTGGGATGCTAGTTCAAATATATCATATAAAATAAATGTTATTATTACAGTATTTATTTCCTTTTGTTAATTCTCTTTGTGACAAATACTTTTGTCTACTATAGCACTACTAGCAACCGCTCACAGCTTTATCCGCGTGTACAGCTGGTAAAATGCCACGAGCCCCTTTAAGTAGTTTAATTTTAAATTTGATATAAATACTTGAAATCAATTGCACATACTAAAGATCAAATTATACAAATACACATAAATTATTAAAATTAAAACGCATGTATAAGCCACAGCTTGGTAATAAGTAAATTTATAAAATGACTTACAGTTGCAGTTTTATTTGGCCATTTTTCTAAATTCTGCCAAACAAAATCATTAATGGTAAGATTCGAGACGGGAACGTCTTTGTAAACCGAAGTTAAGATATTGCTTTTGGTACTCTTTTGCTTTGTTCCTGAACGCCCCATTGATATTTTGTTTTTCTTCAAAATTACTAAACATTGGCGTACTAGAGTGTTCGTCATTTCTCTAAAAAAAAATTTTCATTATTATTCATATATCAGGTATATTTTATCTAAGCTATTGAATATTTACTTACGGTTTAAATTTGTTTTAGGCGCCTAAGGTCTAGCTAATTTTAAAAGGTGATATCAGAGCGATCTTGGTTTATAATATTATCTTACAGTTAATTTATAACTTTGTAATTGTATAAAATAAACCTTGATATGTTGAAGTCGTGCAACGTATTAAAGGTAAATAACACAATAAATATATAAGACTCATTTCATAATAAATATATTCAAGAATAAAACATTTGTAATTGGGCTGCGAGCAATTTTAATTATAATATAATTGTAAAATTTTAAAACGGACACAACTGACTTTTAAAAAATATAAATAAGGGTACCAATAAGTTATTTGGATATTCCAGTTTTATTATCATCTTCATAACACTTAAAATTGGAAATTAAGTAATTATATAGGGTACAAGGCAACCGCTCCCGAAAACGAAGACAGATGATAGTACTAATGATACCTTTGATGATGGGACAGAAAAAAACTCGATCATGAAAAAGAAAAACTTTTTGAAAACGTTTTTTTAGCGTCATTCGAACTTCAGCTTGGTAGTATAGCTGAATGAAACGAGAATTTCATAAAAAATAAATCAATTTACTAATTATAAATAATTTGCAAAATAATCGAAACATCTGATGGAGGTCATTCACCCGCCGCACGCTCGGCTCGCTCCCACGCTGCCCCCCACCGCGTGTCCTGAAGCGATATAGCCTATGAACATTTGTCCAAATACCTAACTTAACCTAGGTACTATTTTATTGCTGTGCAAGTCTCTTGCTAGCCGCTTTTATTCAGATTCACCGGTTGAATAGACAAAGTTCCACGTTCGATTCCCTGCTAATGATAAATTGTACTAAATAGTTTCTAAGGTCATACTAATTACAATTATGGTCGATAGTTAACTAATCTATCAGAATTAATTTAAAATAGAATTAAAATATTTTATTTTAATAAACATCCGTTTTTAATCTGTCTAGTAGAATGAATTAAAAAAAGTACGTCAAATCAATTGCAAGTTTTATTGTGATTGCCGACTTTATTTCTTATATCGCCTACAAAACTTAGTCCTGCCCTTAGCCTGCGCCTGAC
Organism: Actias luna; assembly: GCA_039707435.1. Taxonomy (NCBI): domain Eukaryota; kingdom Metazoa; phylum Arthropoda; class Insecta; order Lepidoptera; family Saturniidae; genus Actias; species Actias luna. Next base: position 4,064,334 of record JAZHAC010000002.1, on the reverse strand, counting down.
CGTCATGTCACCCCAATAACCCGCATGCGCCCAGTACTAGCATCTGTGACGAAAAATAAAACACGCATTAAATTTTACATACTTTATTTATTATGATGTATCTAATAATGTGTAAAAATATAAAACTACTTAAATTATTTCCACTCTTCTCGTTTTTCTGTTTGAGAAATCCTTAATAGTTGTATGTCTATATGGTCTAATATGGCGTCCTCTATGGACATTAATGCTAAATTTGTTAATCTTTTGTAGCTCATTCTTGAGCGTAGGTATTTTTTTATCAGTTATATGTAGAAAATTACCTTTCCGTGCATGCCACGTTAACCGGCATAGTTAGCCAAATTCGTAATGCAATGGTGATGTTAGTGTATACAGCTGTCAAGTTGTTTAAGTATATAAATAATTCGAGAATTTTCACTACATCATATTTAATTTTTTTTTAAATACTGTCATGACCAAAATCATCGGCGTTAATATCCAATGACTCATTTGCTGAAAGTTTCTCCTGCAAGCTACATATTAATCGCCTTTGATCTTGGTCATCACTTAGTTTAAATAAAAAATTAAACGAGTCATTCTGATTATTCAATAACTTAAATCTTCCGTCTACGGAGGATAAAGCTTGATCCAATATATAAAAAATACATTAATTTTAAAAGGGGTTTTCGGATCATTTATAATGTGGTCTTCGTGTTCATAATCAAAACTCTTTGGAGTCTTATGATGTCTTAGGGGCCTGGATCTGGAAGTTTCAAATGCAGCCTCGACATCAAATTTTTCGGCAATTTTCATGGCATCATTTACAATTACCTCAAAATTTGCATCAATTCTGTTTTTTTTCAAATACTTCTTTAATTTCGTTAAATCATCTATAGCAACTTGCATATTCATATCGATGCACTACAAAAATCTGCTCACAAATAAAATTACCAAAAAAATGAAAAGAAGCATATTTTTTCTGCTAGTCATTTAGCGTCGAATTTTGCCCTCTGATCATATGATATACCATATGATATTTCTTATAAGGCATCATACATTTCTGGTAAATTTGTAAACAGCGATTTGATAGCGTCTATTCTGCTTGACCGTCTTGTTTCAGGCAATGATTCCATGACAACAAATCCTTTTGGTAGAGGACGAAAAATATTTATATAATTCTTGCACAATACTAAAAAATCCAAATAATAAATTAAGATTGGCAGCGTCGTTTACTATTAAATTTAATCTATGGCTAGCGCACGGTACATAAAAAAACGCAAGGATTTAGATCCAGCCATTTTTATTGAAGACCATTATTATTACCGCGCATATTGCATCCATTATCATAGCCCTATCCCCTTTAGTTGTTTATGTCCAAAATAATTTTGTCTACTTTTTACACGCTTTATATTAGCTTCACCTGTATGTATGTATGTATGTATGTATGTAACCGACCCCTTTTTCCAAGTAAAAGACATCAACGGGATCTAATTACACGCTTTATATTAGCTTCACCTGTATGTATGTATGTATGTAACCGACCCCTTTGAGCTCGATTTTGTCCTACTTTGAACGATCAGATTTAATTCAAACTTTGCGCACCTGTCAAAGATCGATGACAATGCAGTAAACCGACCAAAGCATCCGATTGTCCTAATTAGATTCGCAAGGATTAATTAGAGAGTAAGAGAGAGAGAGAGTAAGAGAGATAGAACTAGTGCGCGAACTACGCATGCGTGCAGTTCCAGTAACTAAAAAATAAATAATAGTTTATAAAACTAGAACACACGCTTTATAAAGAAAACTAAACTAAAAAACAGAAAATAAATTTTAATAAATATTAATTAAGAATGATGTAATTTTTTTTAATAAATATTATTTATTGATAGTTTGAATAAGAAAAAAAATGTTTTATTGTAAAAAAGCGTGGGGTGCATGGTGTCAATAGTTATGAATATTTAATTGACAGATATGAGAAGGATTATCATTTCGACAATATCTTGAAAAGCACCCCCGCTTTTTTTACTATAAAACATTTTTTTTCTTATTCAAACTATTAATAACTTATATTTATTAAAAAATTACATTATTCTTAATTAATATTTATTAAAATTTATTTTCTGTTTTTTAGTTTAGTTTTATATATAAAGCGTGTGTTCTAGTTTTTTAAACTATTATTTATTTTTTATATTATAAATTACGTTAATTCGGCTGTATCGATAATTGAACAGAAAGCTAGGAAATGCTCCCTTATTTCCAACTTTCTAGTTTCTGTGTTAAAATTGACAAATCCTCTTATAATACTAATTGGCTCTACTTGTGAAACGTCAGGAGTAAAATTCAGTATTATTGAAAAATATTTATTAATTTGACATCATTTTAAAATAAAATGTTGAATTTGGTTACCGAATATGTAAATTATGTCTTTTTGAATCTTATCTCCAAGACAAGTCGGCATATTTTTGAAATCCGAATCTCCGAATCATTCGTTACGCATCGTATACGTTCAGTCATTGACAGCTCGAAATTGCCTAACATTTTAAAAATTACCTATTTTTTGTTAGTATAATTTTTGGCTTTGACTAGGAAAAGACATATTCTGTGTACATAGAAATTGGACCATGTATTTGGATCTTTTGATTACATCGTACCGGCGCTGCTTTTCAACCTCAACAAGTATTTTTATTTAATACTATCATTACTGTTTTTATTTTTAAGAGCGTGACACAAATGTGTTCATTTTTTATAATTATTGAAAACTTTTCTCATGTCTGCTGCAATACAAACTTAAATGTTACCAATCACTAATTCCCTCGCAGAATTTATTGTTATGTTTTCATTCAAATACCTTGCAACGGAAGCAATAAACGGCATTTTTTGACACTGAATACTGCAGACACTCTCTGTGATAATTTTCACCTGTTTCCTAAATAGCTTACCTAATAGTACTCGGAAAACTTTCGCCCAGAAAAGTCTCGCGGAAAATTATACTGTTTAATTTGCTTAATCGGATTTTCTATTAAATACTGGTTCAAAGTAGCATTTAAAACTTCTGGACAGAGTCCAGGTTTATCATTGGAAAAAGTTTTTATTGGTATTAGTGACGATAATTGTTTTGGTGGAGACAATGGTGTATTGGACAGAGGCACGGAAGTAACTTCGGCGGCATAATCGTAAATTAAAGATAGACAAACAAAGACATAATATTGCTCGCATGAGAACCTATCTACCTGTCTGATTAAACTGATTTATGTATCTATGAATAATTTTGTATAATAAATATAAATAAATGAATTTTCTCGACGATCAAACTTCACCGTCTAGTCTCAAACTAATTAAGCTGGGCTTGTATTGTATTATGGGGACTTATCTTGGGATAGTTGTACAATATTGCTTTGTTATTTACAGAGAATATGTTGTTGTGAAAGTGTAACAAAAATAATTTCGATGGCGGCGCCGCTATTGTCTTGGCGGTTGTATGCGCCGCACACTTCACATACAGGAGTGGCGCGGTCCTGGCCATAAAGCTAAACCTATAAAATATAAATAAAAAACGAGTGGTTTCGTGGGACACCGGATAGGAACGAAGTTCTTTATTATAAAAATATTAATTTCTAATTCTAATCGAGGTATAAAGAAAATAATTATTCGGGTATACATTTTTTATTATGATTTTTTATCGATAAAAATAAAATAAAAACTACGTTACAAAATTATCTGAACACCTTTATTTTGTTTACGATTATTTATAAAAAATATATAATAAAAATAATCGTCGCGACACCACACTGTTCAATGCGAAATAGAAATGAAAATATCTGGCTTGCTTTCTATAAGAGAGAGAGAGAGACATGCAGAGAAACATGCGCACGCCACACAGCTTACAATAGCTTACTATAGCAAAAAGTGTCGTTACAACTTTTCGTGAAAATTTTTTCTGTCTAGCCCCCTTTCACAACGTGCGATAAGGAACTTCGTTAAAAAAAAAAAAATTGTACATAGTGTTTACTGCTAGTAAGCTGAACTTTATGTGTTCATATAACAAAGGTTTAATATTAATATAAATGATCCCAAACCCATAACTAAAATTTCCAACGTACAATGCTAAAACTTTACAGATTTACACACCTTGGATACAATCTATTAGTTGAGTGTAACGGAACTTGTAACCTCAAATATTTTATATTATACATAATTTATTTCTGGTTTCTGTTGCGTAAGTACAAGAGAATTACTAGACAAGACACTGACGAATTCCTCTGCGAAGCTATTTGATTACCATACTGTACATAGTTTGCATGATTTTGCGAGCAAATAAATCGTGCAAAATATTTTTTTGTACTACTTTATGTTTTTGTTAGCAGTGAAGTGTCTTAGTAGAAGTGAAGTAGTGTGTTAGATCTGGATAAGAAGTAAATTTATTACAACGTCGTTTATATCTAAAATGTTAAATAATTGTACCTTGGTCTTATAATTTACTTTGAGAATGATATACCATAAAATATTTGTTTTAAAAGATGATCATATTAAAATCAAGCGCATATAAAATATGTACTGTATTTATTTTTTATAGACTAGTTAAAAAATAATAACTCAATCTTTTTAAGATGTTTATTTTCACAATAAAAATATGTAAATATAAATGAGTAAAAACATAATCTAAATAAAGAGAGCCGATACAAAACTGAGTTTATACAGAGTTGTCTTATATAATATGAGTTTTAATGAAGAAAAAGGATACAAAAATGATATTTTAGGGGTTATTTATTCTATTTACAGTTTTGATACCTACATTATGAAGGAAATTACTACCTGTATATAACATTTCCAAGCAACTTGTTCACTAAAAATATTTTTCTTGAAATTAGACATAGTATAAGCAATGACGGTAATGGCCATGACGGACGAGCGAATCATGCAATTTGTTTAGATTACTCTAGCAACATTCATAAAAGTCCAAACTTTATGTTTTATCAATTATCAGAAATAAAAACAAAATTGAAAGTGTTGTGTTTGTACGTTAACGCATAGATAGTAGCGCCATAATATTAAAGTACTTGTGATTTGTGTAAATATTTAAGAGTTTTATACAAGGTAAAATTTTATAAACAAAATATTTAAGCAAATTAAAATACCATATGCCTAGTTCACAATAAATACTTACTACACGTAATTTACAATTCATAAATACAACTTTTTATTTAACAATTATTTTTTTATTATTTATAATACTAAATCGTATATTTTTAATATAACGCATGATTATAATTTCTCTGGCATATAGTTGTAAATATGTATGAGCAAAAAATTAGTTTCACTCTAAAGTGTATAAAACTTTTTTTACAGCCATGGCATCTAGTATAGGAAGATCAGCTTTAAAAATCTTAAAGAAACCTAGAGTATCTACTGTATCCATAGGAATACGGAAGAAAAGCACTGAAAACAATATTTTAACTTCAGTGTATAAAGATATTCCTGTGACAAATTACACTGTTAATGATTTCGTATGGCAGAATTTAGATAGATGGCCAGATAAAACTGCAACTGTAAGTTTATTTTATGTATATGCTTGTTATAATGAAATATAAAAAAAAAAAAAACAAATTATCTTGTAGTTGTAAAAGTAAAAAAAAAATTGTTTCACTAATAAAATCATACAGTACTATTTATTTCTCTAAGTGGAACATAGAGTTTCTATTAAATAATGTTATATTCATTGTAATAATTATTTTATCTTACATATTTAATATCCAGTAATTAAGATTTTAAACAATAAAATAATGTATAGTGGAGTTTTTCCATATTAATATTTTTTTTATTTTAAACCATAACTGTAATCTTTATGTGTAGTAATATCCATTTTAAATGATAGTGAAGAAAAAATTGTATTTTTGGCTAAGTTACATATACAATTTTCTAAGTATAATCTGTGATCATATTATAATTAAAATAACTTATTTTATCTACAAATTTAGTAATTATGACACAAATTTACTATAATTTATGTGACAATGTTATTCGCATATATACTGTTTATTCCTTTTGACCACTTAAATTTGATTGTTAAAATTTTTTTTTTTTTTATATGAATTATATTAGTATTGTAAAGTGAAAAAGTTTGTAGGTTTGAACTTGCTAATCTTAGGAACTACATGTCAGATATTAAAAATTATTTCTTAATTTGATAAAGCAATTCTTGAGAAAGGCTTTAATATCATACTATCACCAATAGGTGCAAAGCTGTATTGAAAAATTTACAAAAAGGGACAGAAATTATTTAAAAAAAATTGTTTTCATGTCATAAAGTAGAGGACATAGTTAATTGATTACTACACATGACAAGGTGTTGTGGGGTCATCATGACATTTACTATATCCTTAAATACTATCTACCATGCATCCACCTTTTGTATTTTACCTACAAGCTTACCATAACACTTCAGTTGTCATTTGAACAAATTTAATTCTTAATTATAAAATGAGGAAAGTCATGAACTAAAATCAGTTAAAACCTATTATGTCATTTTTTACACTTGACATATATATCAAATCACATATTGTAATCTTATGCTAAAAACCAATTTGGTATAAAATATATTCAGTATGATCTTGAATTTTCAGGTGCCCTAGGTTTTTGTTTGATATCACAAAAAATAAAACATGTATATATCTTCAGATATCAACTTTTCATATTTTTATTGTTTACATTACCAGTGTGTAGCTAAAGTTCAGATGCTATTTATAATTGATTGTTCAACATTCTTAGACTTTTTATATTCCTAAGTGACCATCAAATCTATTAAGAGGATAATGCATTAGTATTATAGCAATGAACTCTGATGGATTATTCAATGCCCCTGTAGCCACCTTAATTTGTAGTAAATATATAATGAATAATAATGACACTGAAAATAATGACATTGAAAAACAATGTATAACAAAATAATGTATATGATACTCTATATAAAAATGTGTTGTATGTATCAATCTAAATACTGCGCTCATAATTTAGCTACAAAGTTAGTTATCAGAAGAAGCATGAAAGCTGTCCTTTGTCTCTAGTAACACAAGAGTTTGAAGTTTAACCATGGTGTGAGTTAGAGGGTAATGTTGGGTGATTAGCATCCGATGAGTCCCAGTGCCCTGGACCCAGGTAATGCGTTTACACATTGCGATAAAAGATAGAATTTTAAATAACACATCAGTAATAAAGTACATACTAGAGAAAGCTTCACAGTAATTTACATATTAGAAAACTATTTTACATATTTATACAAATAATATATACACAAATAAATAAAATTGGTGTGTCTGTTTGTAAGGTCATAATAACTGCTTTTTACTCAATTCATATGAAAGTATACACACAATACACATAAGTAAAGTAGTTTTGACATTTGTGCTGGTTACACCTTTCCGGGGACTGAAGTGAATAAAGTTATTTATTTGATTTGATAGGTATGTTATGATCTGGTAGCTTTCCTTGAGAGTCAGTCTCCCTCTTTAATTTTTTTAATGTAGTTATAGTATTTTTTTGGCGCGGTAAATGTGAGACATCCGGCGCTTGACGCCGGGTATACTCACTAAAAACAGTTACCCTATTGTAGAAATTACTTCTTCAGTAGATTTTCATATGGACAGTTTGCGAAGATACCGAAACTCTATTATTGAATTACTGAAGTCTTAATTGAATAATTTATTTTTATTTATAATATAAATTCAAAATTAAATCCATTTAAAAACTATAGTTAATGCAAATAGTGTTAGCCTATAATTATTCAGTACAGTTAATAAATTAAGTGTAATTGTATTTAAATATAATAAATACTGTTCAACTGTTGCCAACTTAATAAAGAGAAAAAAATTGGTAAAAGGTATAGTCAAAAATAATGTTATTAAAAAAAAAATATATATGTAATGTACTGATTTGGATTAATTATATGTGTAGATAAAAAAATTAAGTAAATGTGCTTTATAATCTATTTAACAAAGTAGAAATATTCGGTACAATGATTTACTCGAGGTTGTTTACCTTCAACAGAGTAAATACGACTTGAGAGTTTTGTCCTTTGATAACCTTAAATAAGTACACGTTAAGGTTTTGTTGTAATCAGTCAACGTTAGAGATTACCGTATAATGTATTACGTCATATTTCTGCAAATAATTTTTTAATGCATTGTTATATTCAAGCTAGCAATAACTTTTTTTTATATAGTTACGGTTTATTTTCCTTACTACTGAAAATGTTTTGTAGATACCTGTCGGCCGTCCGTTATATCGTAATATAGATCTGTGCTGAATCCTCTATAAATTTACAGGTGTGTGCCCTAACTGGTCATGGATATACTTATGCTCAAACTCACAGAATGTCTGTGACATTCGCAGCGTCACTGCGTACTAAGTTAAAGCTAAAAAATGACGATAAGTTAGCCATAATTCTGCCCAATGTACCTGAATATCCTTGCACTGTATTGGGGGCACTACAAGCGGGCTGTATAGTTTCTATGTTGAATCCAGTTTACACTGCATGTAAGTTACGATACCATTACAACTGTTGTTTTACTAATACACGATACCGTCTTTAATACAATACAATTTACAATCAACCCAACAGCCGACCAACCCCATCACAACAGTAGATTACCTTGGTCCACAATGAAGGTAGAACCGAAAACTTTGAATTGGGCCTAACCTTTTGTTCCAATTTTTTACGTTTACAATATTCATATATCTTTCACAAGAACATGGCATCAGAAGGCATGGTATTGTCATATTCGTGTGCTGTAATAAAAAATACACTTGTAAAATCTGGTTTTAATAACGCTTCGGTAAGTAAATGGTGTTAAAAATATATGTTATTTTTAGATGAGCTTAAACGTCAACTAGAGCTCGTCGATTGCAAGGCAATTGTCGCATCTAAAGTCTCATACGCTAACATAAAAAAAGCGCTTAACGAGTTGAAAGTGAACGTTCCAGTGATACTTATAGACAATGATGACCTACCAGAAGGTACGATTAGATTCGCTGAATTCGCCGAGGATTTCAATATAGATATAGATTGTTTGAAATCCGTTCAGAGGAGCCCGAAAGATGTAGCGATTTTACCGTTTTCGAGCGGCACGACAGGATTCCCGAAAGCAGTTGAGTTGACTCACGGCAGCGTTGTCGCTATGAACCAAATGATTATTGATCCTGAAGTCGTCGTTGTTAAAGAAACTACTGGTAAGTGACTTATTTTTAGTAAATTTTAGAGGAAAGCGACTGGAAGAATGTCGCCTTTTTTAGTGTGTCTTTTAATCTATTTAGTATATATTACATATTACAAGCATATATACACTTTGTAAGTGTGTGAAATCGCTGAACCATAAATTTACATGAGATTCAATGTGTTTTAATGGGTGACGTAGCTATTCATCATCATTCTCTTGCCTTAATCCCAAGCCATTTGAGGTCGGCGCAATTAATTTTCTTCCACAATTGTGTATCTGTCGCCATCCCTTTATTCACTCCTTTTTCTTTCATCTCATAACTTAAACACTTTATCCATCTTACCTTTGGTCTTTCTCTTCCATTCTATCAACATTCATCTCTATTACTTTTCTCACCACAATCGCTTCCCCATGACATGCCTAGTAGCTTGATGTTTGTCGTGTTACTATCTATATTAATATTATAAATCGGAAAATTTTATTTATTTGTTAGATGTTCTAATCTTAGGGACTACTTGTCAGATTAAAAAATAGGAATTAGGGATCGCTTTAGAATCCTCACCAATACATCATCACAACATCACGCTACGACCAATAGAAGCAAAGATGCATTGAAAAAAGTTACAGTAACAGGTAAAAATGATTACATAGTTTTTAGTTCCAAACGAACGAAGTCACTGGCACAGTTAGTCTATACAAAAATTATAAGGAGGAAAGATTTTTATTTTTGTTTGTAACGAATAAACTCAAGAACTACTGGACTGATTTTAAAAATTGTTTCACCATTAGAATGCTACATTAGCGCTGAGTAACATAGGCTAAATAACATTTTTTTGTATAAAAATGATGTAATCAAATTTTAGTTCCACGCGAACGGAGTCGCGGACACAGTATTAAATAAGTTACCTAACTCTGTTCCACTTTATACATTAATTTACTTAAATAAATTGGTTTTAGGTATTTTGAAATGAATGTGAGGTGTTATCTCCGCTATCAAAGTCCATTGTGTGAATTTTTGTTCAGTTACCGTACATATATTAGTATAGCAACAAATTCTAAGGTCATTTCACTAACTACGATTTTATAAGAGTTTGAGAGTTCTGTTGTTAACAAAATGAGTTGTTAACAATAGGTGGGAAAAACGTTTAAGTTTAACCAGACACAAATAACAAATAAGTTATCCATTATGTAATTGTAAACACGTTTATCAGTCTACTTCAAGTTGTTTAAACTGTTATCTATATGAGTTTCTTGTGTTGTTAATTTCAGTTTTAATGTTAAAGAATATTACTTTTTTAAATATATTTTGTGTACAAATTATAAGTGACTTTTGAACGAATAATATGTACACAATGTACAAAACGGCCCAAGATGGTGGACACTTTAAGTCTAGTGGAAGCACTGGCTCTCAAGTGTAACTGCCGGAGGACACCTATAGGTATTTTGCATTTGCATTTGCATGCATGTGCATTTATATGACCGCGGATTTTAAATTTGAGGGTGGTACCTAACCAGGCGGACATTAGAAAATGCCATAGCATTATGTTATTGTTTCATCACGATGTTTTCTTTCGCCGAAAGCTAAGTCTCATTGAACTCACGTCGTTTTGCGCGGTGTACGGATATTACGATATCTTGAGCCATCATCGTTCCAAGAGCTTGCTTGTGTCGTTTTGACTTCAAACTTACTTTTATGATATACATTGAGCCTTTTCAGGAAAAGCATCGTAAGTGACTGTTGCAATTTTTGCAAGAGAGTGTTTTGTCATTCCTAATTAAAAAGTATTTATGATATCTTTATAACAAAAACGAGTGGCGTCGTGATACACCAGATAGGAACAAAGTTCCTTATTATAAAAGTATTAATTTTAAATTCTATTCGGTGTATAAAGTAAATAATTATTCGGGTATACATTTTTTATTATAATTACATTTTTTATTTGTGATTAAGACGTAAGGAGTGTAAATAGTTTACTCAAGTTCTACCCGAGTCGCATCTCTATTATGACTTGTGCATAATTAACCCCTGTTCCATTTTAATAGTGGATATTAACATACTGCTTCTAATTTACAATACTACATTTTAGGGGATAACATTAAAAAAAAACTTTATGAAAACGTTTTTCCTGAAAAGACTCGATGTGTTCCAAGCAACTATACTGTCTCAAATGTATTAAAAATAAAAATTAGTGTTACGTGATTAGCATAGATTAGTTGGTAAAGTGAACGTCATTGTGGCGCATTAACATTCACGATAATTAATTTTTTGGTCGAATGGCTTAGGCTAGTTCGTTATCGGCTTAATAACAACAGGTTCGAACTTTGGTATATACAAACAAAATTGTATTAATATACGCACATTTATTATTTTAATCTGCAAACACTAGTGTCTGATAGTGAAGGAGTCTAAACCATTGAGAGATGTTTTTGTAGTACCATTGTATTTGAGGATACTTTAGAATTGTATATATCATTTGAGTTTGCAACCGCTAGTATCTCATCAGCTGATTTGTCAATTAAGCCACTTTCCTTTTGTGACTTTATTATCTAGGCATTTACTTAGTGTTGAGTTTACGGAATGTGATATTATTATAAAAGTTTGCTGACTCTTATCTTTGTCGCACCGTGAAATTGTGGAACCGTTCTTCTTGTCATCGTGTTCTCTTCTTCCTATGATATTGGGTCCTTCAAAAGAGGCGTGAAGAGGTACCTAAGTAGGCCAGCATGACAGCCGCGACTGTCAGTGTATTCTGTTCGCTGTCAGTCGCCGCTGATATGGATAGCACTGTACTTACCATCAGGTCCAGTGCAGACACTTTGCTGCGCAACATAAAAAAAAAAATAGACAATGCACATTAGTACGCCGTGGTCTACTTTTTTATAAACGTCTGCAGTTAAAATTAAGGTTAATTATTGAATATACGTACTTAATTTAGTTGCGTCACTGTATCAAGCAAGAACTAGATTGAGGGTTTCGTTTTCTAAGGATCGATCGTAATTTCATCGATATTTAACATCAGTTCCTCTTTTTTATTAACGCATACCCTCCAAGTCCCGGTGGACTAAGAGGTTTATGTCGGACTTGCCTGGGGCTAGGCCGCTGGGAATACCTACTAAAACGCCACGGTTGTGTGTCGCATTGTTGGGAAGGCGCGGGTTCGAACATGCAATCATCGCTTCGAAGCAATCACCACGATGCCCCTAGTGAAATTGTGTTTTAAAAATCGCTAACGTAAAGAAATAACAAAAAATAAAATGTAAGACATCTTGGCCAGGGGCAAATTCAAATGCTTGTAAAAGTATAAAAAAAGGGCAAAACAAATTTGTTATTTCCATAAATTATTATAATTTACATATATACGCATTCTAGCTTTTACCTGCGGGGTTGCACGCGTTAATATTGATTTTGTCAAAACAAATCGGATGATTTAGTAAAAAGTTTCATACAAAGTCTATCCCCTCTTTACCACACTTCCAATAAGTTTTTCGCGAGAATAAGTAGCCTATCACCATTATCCATTTATCTATCCATTCCATCTATCTTTATACAAAAAATTATTATAATCGATTCAGTGGTTCAAACTTAAAATCGAACAAACAAACTTTCGCATTTATAATATTAGTAAGAATAAGAATATCTACCCATTCCTCCCCACTGCAATATTTTTGGACACTAATTTCAAAATTTCTTTTTACGTATTAAGACTTTTATTTTTATTATTTAAACATTTTTTACAGCGAAAAAAAATATTTTATTAGAAAAATACTGTAAAAATATGAATTTCATCAGAAATAATAAAAATACAAGTCCTAATACGTAAAAAGAAATTTTGAAAATAGTATTAAAAATTCTACAGTGGGGAGGAATGGGTTAATAAGTGTAAGGATATTAGTAAGTGTAAGGGTGGTTAGTATATTACTTAAATTTTGCAGAAAACCATCAGTCAGTCCTGCCAGCGATCGTACCCTTCTTCCATATTTTCGGCTTCAACTCGCTGATGATGAACCAGATGACGCTCGGCTGCAAACTAGTCACAATGCCTTATTTCAAACCTGACTTGTTCCTGCAGTCTTTGATCAGTCATAGGGCCGAAGTTTTGTTCATTGTGCCGCCGATGGGTAAGGATTTTTGTTTGTTTATTTATTCATTTGGTAGTTTGGTAGTTATTGGCGACACTTTTTTATATACTTTATAGGTTTAGCGTTATGGCTACAATCTCATTTGATGCTAAGCCTATTGGAGGGGCTGGCTCTCAACTTCAACTGCCGGAAATTGGCGTCAGATTTTCAACTTGAGGGTGGCTAGCTAGCCAGGCGGGCATTAGAAAAAGCTCTACCACCCTGCTATGGTTGCTTCGCGATGTTTTCGGTCACCGAAAGCTGAGGCTCATTGCAGTGGATTCGAACTCACGACCACTGACGTGGCGTCAGTATATACTACCAATCACAGCTCCAATTCATGGCGTATGTTTCCATTTCGGCTACAAACATACTTTCTTGGTATACATGTTCAAGGCAACTACACTTTGTTTTCAAATAAACATATTACACCATTTCGTTTTACTGAACTAGCGTAGATTTGTTGATAAGGCAAACGTCATCGTGACTCATTAACATTTAATTGACAATTACTTTTTCTTTTAGTTGTTTTCTTGGGAAAACATCCTGCTGTAAAGCCTGAACATTTGGAATCAGTCTGCGCCATTATCAGTGGTGCTGCGCCACTCTCGGAGGCTGACGCTGCCGCTGTCATAAATAAAAATGTAAGAATTATAATAATTACTTTAATATCCATAAACAGTAGACGTGTTTTTTATTCGTTAAGATTTAGTGTAATGGCCATAATCTCACCTGATCTTAAGTGACGATACGGCCCAAGTTGGTAGACACGCTAAACCTGTGGAGGAACTGGCTCTCAAGTGCTGCTGAGTGCAAGTGCAACTAGAGGGTGGTAGCTAGCTGGCGGGCATTAGAAAAAGCCCTACCACCATGCTATGGTTTCCTCACGATGTCTTCCTTCACCGAAAGCTCAAGCTCATTGTAGGTGCTTGGGTTCGAACCCACGTCCCTTGACGCGAAGTCGTGCACACTACCACTGAGCTATCATCGCTTCAAATACACTTGAGCTTAAGTTACGATAGGGTCCAAATTAGTAGATATGCTAAACCTGTGGAGGAACTGCCTCTTAAGTGCAGCTGCCGGAATACACCTATAGGTATTTGGTGGAGATTTTCAACTTGAGGGTGGTTGCTAGCCAGGCGGGCATTAGAAAAAGCCCTACCACTATGTATGTATGCATGGTATATAATAGATGAATAATTTTAGATAGACAAGTGTAAAGAAATCTCATGAGTAGTAGTTGTAGTAGGGAGGAATAAAACAGCAGTATCCGAGACTTGCGACTCAGATGTAGGTGTAAGGAAGCCTTCTTTATCGACGTTCATCAGCCCTCACAGCATAAATATCAAATATATCAAAACAATACATAATATGTTGACTAAATAATAGAAAATATAAATGTTACGTCCCTTTGGTAACGTTCCAGTTATATACGGTGAATATCTAGTCTCGAGTGCTTCGCTTTGACTAAACCCATAGGCGCGCACGTATCGCGCGTATATAGCAATCGGTGTTAATATCCTACCCTCCTCCGTTACTTATCTTAGTTCTTTTATTGTTCTATATATTAAAGTTCTTGTTAAAATCAAATAGTGTAATAATTAGGTGATATAACAATAGCTTTTAAAATGGATCACTACACAAGCGATTTAAATAGAAACGCTCATAACAAAATTATAGAAACATGGAATTCGGTTACCAGACAACTGTACCAACTGTTTTAAGATGCTGGCATGTTCACATGTTACTTTAATTTATATTACGCCTATAACTGACACATTGCAAAGTATATTGTTTTATCTTCCCAATAATCACGAAATCGTAATTATTTTTCTGACATATCTATATATCGACCGTTTATTTTGAAAGTGGTGTAAGTCCATTTTTGAGAAAAATGAGCTATCACGTAATTCATGCTTAATTTAATGTAATTTTTTTATATATAACTAGTCCGTGTTTAATTTCTCAAAAACATCCCATATTTTTTACAACTTAAAATCGGTCGGTAAATGAAATTGCATTATCAACAAATATAGTAACCTTTAATTTTCTCGAAACAAAAGAAAATGGACTTACACCACTTTCAAAATAAACGGTCCATATATTAAATATTTCTTTATACAAAATGGCACGTTGATGCATAAAGATTCGCTACCTCTGCCCTAGATAGTTTTTTTTGCATAGTTCAATAGTCCCGATGTTTGGAATATAAAATTCTTAGTAAATTTTATTATGTCACAATGATTATGAACTTACTTTTATCATTTACTATACGAATGATTACAAATTGATAAAATACCCCTTATGAAGGAGTAAGCGACTTTATCGAAATACTTTAACATGATAAAAGATTAATAATGTATACCTACTTATTAAATTCATTCCATAAAATACAAGTCTAATAATGTACACGGTAAATAAAGTCTGTTAGAGTTATTATCGGTTTATGGGAATATTGTTTTTTTTTATGACTGTGATTTTCCTTATAGGTACTATGGGAGATTTTAATGGATATGTAAAAATTATTTATTTATGAAGGTTTTTCCGTTTTTATGTGCATTGTAATCTGTGTTTTATCGGCAAAAAGTGATGTTCAGGCATTCCACCGTTTTGTAGGTATCATCAGTTAGGTAATAGCATATGTAGAGCCATCGACTCACTGCCAGACTATTATTTGAGAGTTTCTCTTTAAAAATCGATTTTTCTTGTAAAGCTTCCACAGTATGGAAATTTCCTTAAGAGTGAGTTTAATACGAGCATTACGTTTTCATTTTTCTATAACATTAAAGAGCCAAACAGCATGCTAATGATAATATTTGAAGGGATGATGGCTTAGTTTGTTAGTGTGTACGGACTCAGTATTAATAGTCGTGAGCTCGAATCCCTGCAATAAGTTTCAGCTTTCCCTGAAGGAAACCATTGTGATGAAACCGTAGCACGGTGGTAAGGCTTTATCTAATCCTCACCTAGGCACCACTTTCTAGATAACTACCACCTTTAAGTTGAAAATCTGCCGTCAAATACCTGTAAGTATGTCCCAGCAGTTGCACTTGGGAGCCAGTCCTTCCACCAAGCTTACCGTGTGTAACTTGGTCACTAGGCCTATCTTGCCAATCGTCACTTAACAGATGTTATTGTGGTCATAACGCTAAAATCTTAAAAGTATAAAAAATATCACTAACTGAATCATACCGATATCTCCAAAAGTACCAAACCCAAATACTTCAGTATAGGTGTTCCTTTTACGATGTAGGCTTTCTTTAAGAACGGATTTTACGATACCTTACGGTTGATGAGTAAAACTCGAATAAAGTCAGAAGCATAGACTCATAGGTAAATAAATTATATAATACTAACAGTAGTACTTGATATAATAATACTATCTCGAAAAATAATGAATAGATTCTAAAATTATACGAGACGCACATACGCGAACGAAGACGTGGGCACAACTTGTTATTTTTTTTTTTTTGCATCTATCTATGTAGTCAATTTTGCCCTTGTCATGTGAGAATAGTCATACCAATAACGAACACAAAAAGTGTTTTCTCACAAATAATTGTCCCGTGCGGGAATCGAACTCACAACACGCGTCAATGAGGAGACCGCCTAAACCATTACCCCAATAGTCATAAAGTTATTTTTATAGTTTAGAATTTCAATTAGTATTCATTTCAGCGGTCACAAGCAATGTCATTGCGGGATCTGTTATAGACTCGATAATTATTTCGGAAAATTGTTGTTGCATATTCTAACTTAATATTATAAATTCGAATTCTCAACCGATTATCATGAATTTTTGCATGCACATTGTCAGCGATACAGAAAAGGATACGAAGTTCTTTATATTCTTAAAAAATATATATTTCTCAGAGATTGTAGTGTAAAGGCTTTTGTCTACCCTCTCAACCTCTCAGTAGTACCCTCTCAGTAACCTCTCAGTCTACCCACCCAGGTTGGGAGGGTAAGTGTAAATGGCAAACACGAAAAAGGGAAGCTTTTACTTCTAAATGAACTTAGACACAGGCATAGCTGGTTTGTTAAAAAAAGGATTGTTTTTTTTTTCCATTAAATTTTATTTTTCATTAAATAAACGATATTAGGTTTATCTGTATAACTCGCATGGCCTCAGCCAAGCGACAAATGGCCGTGTAGTTTTAGTGGGTATTTCCAGCGACTTATCGCTTGGCAAGTCTCACATTACGCTCTCAATCCCACCGATAAATGAATTTTCCCACGACAAAAAAAAATATCTGTATAAAACACTTGCTTTTACCTGCAGTTTCGTTCGCGTTAATATTTATTATGTCAAACAAATCGGATAACGTTATAAAAACTTTTCCAATAAATTTTTCGCGAGAAAAATTAGCCTATCACCGTCTCTGGATTCCCATCTGTCTCTACTCAAATTCATTATACTCGATTCAGAGGTTTAGGCGTGAAAGCGTAACAAACAAAGAAACTCACTTACGCATTTATAATATTATTTCAGAAAAATATAATATTCCGTCAAGGCTACGGCCTGACAGAGACCAATGGCATCATATCGGTTGGCAGAAAGAATAACACTAATCATTCATCCGTCGGATACATAATGGGCAGCACGGAGGTAAAGATTGCAGATTTGGACACGCAAGAGGCTTTGGGTGTGGGCAAGGTGAGTTATGAGTATGTTACCGTTGGCATTGATGATTCACTCATTCAGCTATCCATCCGTTCGTTCATTCATACATTCGTTCACGTACTCATTCATTTAATTATTTACTTATTTTTGCTTCACAATCATAACTTTACGTTGTAACGGTAAGCAATTTGAATAAGACAAATATACGTTTGCTCGTTCATTCATTCATTCATTCTTGCATTATACAGTCGTTCACTTACCGTCCAAAAAACAAAGTTGGTCTCACAGGTACTTTTTACTTTAAAAACTCGTCCGTAAACGAGCATATCGTTTTATAATAAATAATTATGGAATATTTAAGTTAAGCTGAGACTGAGTTGGTTTAATTTTTTTTATAGTTAAGGTTTAACGATCTTTCCTGATGTTGAATGACGATGTGGTCCATGATAGTGGAAACGCTACGCCTAGTAGAGCAACTGACTCTCAACTGCAACTGCCGGAACACACCTAGAAGTATTTGGCGGCAGACTTTCAACTTGAGGGTGGTAGCCAGTCAGGCGGGCATTAGAAAAATCCCTACCACCATGCTATGGTTTCCTCACGATGTTTCCCTTCACCGAAAGTTCAACCTCATCGTAGATGGATTTGAACTTACGCCCCTTGGCTGAGCTATCATCGTTTGTATTTATAAAATCTATTTTTAACTACAGGAAGGCGAGATCTGGTGTCGAGGACCGCACTTGATGAACGGGTATTACTTAAACGAAGCAGCTACGAAGGAAGTGATGACGGAGGACGGTTGGTTCAAAACCGGGGACATCGGTAAATATGATGAGAACAAGTTCTTGTACGTCACCAACAGGCTTAAGGAACTGATTAAGGTAAGATTAAGTCGATTAGTAGCAAAAAACGAATGTATATTTATTTTACCCTTTATGCATGGTACAGTGGCGGACTTAATCCCGTAGGGATTCTCTGACAATAAATCTTAAGGTGGTGCAGAGATAAAAGATGGCAGGTGTAAAGCAAACAACAAATGAAAGATCTTATATATACAGAAGATAGAATACTAGGACTATGATACATATTTTGTTTATGGAATAGCGGGTAAACGAGAAAGTGTGTCACCTGATGGTAAGTGTTACCTGCCATTATAGAAGACTGGCTCTCAAGTGCAACTGCCGGAACAAACCTAATGGTATTGAGCGGCAGATTTTTAGGCGGGCATTAGAAAAAGCCCTACCATCTTGTTATGGTTTCCTCACGATGTTTTCCTTCACCGAAAACCCAAACTCATTGTAAGTGGATTTGAACCAACGTCCCTTGACGCGGCGTCCGTACACACTATCACTAAGCTATCATAGCTTCAATATATCACTTATATAAACGTATATTTAAGGAAATATAATAAATAAGAGGCTGTTCAAGTATTATATTGGGAGGAATTAGAGGAAGGAATCTTGTAAAACGTTACGAAGCGTTACAAGGGCGGGAGGGGGTTGGAACAATGCGTAATGTAACGGTGTTTTTTACTTATTTAAATAAAATCCAGAGATCCGAAATCTCCCATTTTCGCAACTATTTTCGTTTATGATTTACAGGGAATCCCTCGACTGTTTCCAATCGCATTGCCAAAGGTTAAGATAAATAAGTTGTTTTTATGAAAGAGTGTATTAGTAGGAAAAGATAAATCATGATCATGACTTTTGGGTAAAGATGCTCACTTGTGTGCTTAGTAACGTTTATGGCAGAGAGGGGGGGGGGGGGGTTACAGAAAAATGTTACGGCACGTAACATGGGCGAGGGAGATTTAAAAATTTTCAAAAATTGCTTTATCTAATACTTGAACGGCCCCTAATATACTATTTAATTCTATACATAAATACGAATATAATAAATATAAATGAATAATTATGTCAATATTCGTAAAACATCAAGTGACTTTGAAGCCGAAGCGATTAGTCGACATTATACAGTATATCACCTACGATTGCGACTTCGTTCGCATGGAACTGAAAATATTTAACTAAATTATATATAACATAATTATATATAATCTATATTATTCAGGGATAATGTAGCATTCTAAAGGTGAAAGAATATTTGTAATCGGTCCAGTAGTTTGTGAGTTTATTCGTTACAAAGACAAGATATAAAAATACAAATCCTTTTCACTTTATAATATTAGTACACATTATATACATGTACCGTTAGTGAGGTCACCATATAGTCAGACCTCCATTTTTAGTAAGAATATATCGCACAACATTGATATAGATTTATCTTACGCGGGAATTCTCAAGTTTAAGAAGGTTATCGTTACTTTTTCCCCGTCCATTTAAATAAACACACCATCCTAATGCTTTTAATTGCATCTATATCTTCAATTAATAATGTTGATATAATAAATTTCCAATAATGTTTTCCCGAAAAACGTAGTTTATTACCGTCTCCTGGTACCATTCAGCGGTTTAGGCGTGGAAGCGTAACAAACAAACAAACTCACCTCGCATCATCATACTAATATAATAGTTATATGAGTTTGTTTGTTTGCTTATTACGTTTTCACACCTAAACAGCTGAATCGATCGTGTTGAATTTTAGTACAGAGATAGATGGGACCCAGGAGCCGGAGATAGGTTACTTAGGAAGCTTTTTGTTGAGCCATCCGCTTTGTATGACAAAATCGATATTAACTCGAGCGAAGCCGCACGTGAAACCTAGTTTATAATACGAGTAAGGATGTACACTTTGCAGGTGAAAGGTTACCAAGTAGCTCCGGCGGAGTTGGAGTCCATCATCAGAACGCACCCGAAGGTGCTGGACTGCGCCGTGCTGGGGGTACCGGACCCCGTCGCGGGGGAACTGCCCAAGGCATTCGTCGTCCCCCAGCAGGGACAGGATGTACACTTCGAAGAAATATTCGAACACGTGAACAGCAAAGTGGCCGTTTTCAAGAACATCACAGAAGTCCAGTTCATCGATGAGATACCGAAGAACGCGTCGGGAAAGATTCTGAGGAAAGTATTGAAGGAGAAATATTGTTAAGTCTATTCCTTAGCTAATATAGATCATAGGTTTCGTCGGCTGATACTTTTAATCGATGAGCTATTATTTTCCTTAAGTGCCTTAATAATCTATGTATATGTTAATATTATAACCAAGAATCCGTCGGGAAAGATTGTGAGGAGAGTTTTGAAGGAGAAATATTGTTAACTGTATCTATTCCTTAGCTAATATAGATCATAGGTTTCGTCGGCTGATACTTTTAATCGATGAGCTATTATTTTCCTGAAGTGCCTTAATAATCTATGTATATGTTAATATTATAACCAAGAATCCGTCGGGAAAGATTTTGAGAAGAGTTTTGAAGGAGAAATATTGTTAACTGTATCTATTCCTTAGCTAATATAGATCATAGGTTTCGTCGGCTGATACTTTTAATCGATGAGCTATTATTTTCCTGAAGTGCCTTAATAATCTATGTATATGTTAATATTATAACCAAGAATCCGTCGGGAAAGATTTTGAGGAGAGTTTTGAAGGAGAAACAATGTTAACTGTTAATTCTTCAAATGTCTATATTTTCCTTAGCTGATACAGAACATAAGTTTCGTTGTCTGATACTTCTAATAGATAAGCTATTATATTCCTGAAGTGCCTTAATAATCTGTGTATATATTAGTATTATAACTAAGAACCCGTTGGGAAAATTCTTAAGGAAAATATTAAAAAAGAAATTTTGTTAATTTTTCAAATGTCTATATTTTTCTTAGCTAATACACACCATAGGTTTCGTCGGTTGATACTTCTGACTGATCAACTACTATTTTCTTGAAGTGCCTTAGTAATTTATATTAATATTACAAAGCAGAAAAGTTTGTGTGTTTGTTTGTTTGAAGTTTGATTTGGATTTGAAAAATCAAATGAAATTATGACAAGATTATATAAAATCGAAAAAGGCTTTAGGCTATTTAACATCACGCTACCACAAATAGAAGCAAAGCTGTATTCAAAAAAGTTACAAAAACGGGCAATAATGACCTAAAATACAATTTTATTTCCACGCGAACGAAGTCGCAGGCACGGCTAGTGTATTTATATTTCGTATAAATCGTCTGTCTATACTTATTTTATTTCATATAAATATAGGTGTCGTCGATTCTTGATGAATGATAAAAAAAAAGGTTGACAGGTCTCTCTGAAGTACCTTAATAATATTAAGCGAACCTTTGAAATCGTAAATTAATGATCTTTCACATTGGGTTCTTTTCTCAGACAAAGTTATACGCAGTAACGAATCCATAGTTTTTATCAAAGCGTGATAGGAATTCGACGTCGATTCTATTTTTATTTATCATGCAATGTTTTATTTAAATGGTAATGCTTGGGGTATTCCCCGTACAGAGCCATCAAGCAAGTATTAGGTAATCAACTTCGAAACAAAATATACAAACGTGAAATATAATACAGTATAAATTATTATCTAGGGATATTATTATAAGGCTTTCTAAGCTTTAAAAAAAAATATACTAACAGGTTTTTTTTATAATAAGTCTTTAATAAGAAAAGAAGTTCAAAGAATGACCTGACAATATGTGATTTTTGTCAGGACAAGATTATACAGACGTTTAATAAATTTATATAGAAAGACAAACCACATACAAGTAAAGGCGGTAATCTCTTGTTTTTGACAAAATAAATTAGCCGTTATTGTTTTTAATTCAAAGGTTTCTGAAACTAACATCACCGCCTTTATTTCTATAACATTTATATATTGAAGTGCCGTAAAATAAATATATGATTATATTTTATAAAGATTTTTTTAAAGTTATTAATTCCATTTACATCTGAAATACTTTTACACTTTATCATAATCAATTAAAATTAAAAAAATATATAATTATTATTTTATATTAATTATACAAAAAAAAATTAGATGGTTCAAAACTTTGGTATGGGTTTGTAATAATTTAAAATATTTCTTTTTAAATACAATCGTAATTCGTTATTTTTATATAACTTTTGATACTTAAATGTTTTATATTGATGTTTTTTAATTGTTGAGAAAGTAAAATATAAGTTATAGTATGTTATTTAGTATTTGTAAGTCAACTTGTCTAACAATGTTATATAGACGAAATATTTGTAAGGGATAAAGTAAAAAAAAATACATAGTATTCTGATTTCAATTGTATTCTAGGGTTGGCAGGATTTTAGCATAGTTTTTATCAATTTTAGTATACAATTTTCTGTCCACATTGCAAATAATAATATACTTGGTTTTTATTGCAATAAAAGTATGAACTGGTTATCGTAAACTAAAAAAAACAAGCACGAAACATGATGACGTCATTAGCTGCCATGTTGTGATACCATAAAGTAAGATAATAAATTAATCCTTTGGAAAATGTAAATGGAACTATGTCCATAACGGTAAACCTTAACTATAAAAAGATAATGACAATTAACGGATACTAAACAACATTTTGAAGCGATGATAGCTCAGTGGTAGTGTGCACGACTTTGCGTCAAGGGACGTGGGTTCGAACCCAAGCACCTACAATGAGCTTGAGCTTTCGGTGAAGGAAAACACCGTGGAGAAACCATAGCATAGTGGTAGGGCTTTTTCTAATGCCCGCCTGGGTAGCTACCACCCTCTAGTTGTGAACCTGCCGCCAAATACCAATAGGTGTGTTCCGGCAGCTGCACTTGAGAGCCAGTTCCTCCACAGGTTTAGCGTGTCTACCAACTTGGGCCGTATCGTCACTTATAATCAGGTGAGATTATGGCCATAACGCTAAACCTCAAGAATAAAAAAAAAAAAAAACATCTACACTCCGAACGATTATTTGTGGATCACACGAATAAATTTCCTGTACGAGACTCGAACCCATAGCACTTTTGACGATGTGGCCTCGTGACCCAAGATGGTGGATGAACACACTTATAGGTATTTAGTGGTAGATTTTCGACTCGAGGCTAGTAGTTAGTCAGATGGGCATTGGAAAAAGACTTATCACCATGCAGTTACTTGTTTTTACCTTTTGTCTCTTGTAATTATTGTTTTTTCCCTGTAAAACTCTCCTATGTTTGAATGACAATGGCCTATTGTTCTTTTGTTAAAACTTTATATGTATAAAAATTACGTGTCACGTTGTTTATCCGCGATGAACTTCTAAACTACTGAACCGATTTTAATCTAATTTTGCACACTGCGTGTAGTTTGATCCAACTTCAGAGACAGGATACTTTTTATCTCGATAAGTGATAATAACGTCATAGATGTCGCTGTAGTCGATTTGATTGGCTACTCGAAAAGGCAGAACAAGGTATATAACAAATATACCGGTAATTGATGTCGCTTTAAATATACCGCTGTCATTAATTTCCGTGAATTGTGATGCGGAATGTACATATTTCTACTTTTATCTGACATGAAGGCGTTAGTTAACTTACGTACGTTTAAGTGATAGAAACAAAACGTTAATACGCGTTTGCAGCGATGATAGCTCAGTTTGAAGTGTGTACGGACGCCGCGTCAATAGACCTGTGTTCTAATCCACTTGCAATGAATAAACACTCTGTAAAGGAAACAGTGTAATCAAACCACAGTATGGTGGTAGGGCTTTTTCTGATGCCCGCCTGGCTAGCTACCTCACTCAAGTTGAAAATCTTGAATGTTAAACATCGTCACGGAGTCAGTGAGATAGCAGTCATAACGTTGAAACTATACGGTATAGAAAACTGAAATGAATTTAATAATTTTTTTATTGTTAATGTTTATCTTTATGACCTTAATCTTACCTGATCTTAAGTGACAATACAGCCCAAGTTGGTAGACACATGAGAGGAACTGGCTCTCAAGTGCAGCTGCCGGAACACACCTATTGGTATTTGACGACAGATTGTCAATTTGAGGGTGGTAGCCAGTAAGGCGGGTATTAGAAAAAGCCCTACCACCATGCTATGGTTTCGTCACGATGTTTTCCTTCACCGAAAGCTCAAGCTCATTGTAAATAGATTCGAACTCACGTCTCTTGACGCGAATTCGTACAAACTACCGCTGAGCTATCATCGCTTCAATTTCGTTATGTAGGTCGCTTAAACAGCGCTTTTTGCTGTAAAATTTTATCAGTTTTACAAACTCGCGTTGTCCGTGGAATTCGTGTTTACCTATACATATTTCTTGCACACAAATTCCAATAAACAAGTATTATTGAATAGTCTTTAGCCCCGACATTTCACCTCGACTCACTCATACTTTGTTTACTACACCTAAATACATTACATGACGATTAGGTAAAATTCTAGCTATTGTCAGGTATTCTTGAATTAATCAACGAAATGGAAAAAAAGTCTGAATACAGTCAAATTAGTATTCATGATTTAAAAATATGCTGGAATTTTCGTAGTCGATGATGGGTTGATGGTAGAAGTATTATAAGTCGCAACACATGCACTTTCGTAGTCGAAAAACATAGAAAATTTACTTAGGGTGGTTAGTTAGCCTGTTGCAATCAGTTAAGAACCTTTTAAGCATATACATTGACATACATTTATATATATTTTTCTTATACGAAGCGCGAACACACGATATCATTTCGTCCTTTAACGAATCTAGAAAACTCCAATTTGAGTATGCAAACTTCCAACGACTAGTTTTGTTATTTGTTGATTGTCTATTCAATAGACAGTCGCACGGGAAATTTTAGTCGCTTCAAATTAAATGGAAAATCCGTTGGAATCATTTGTATACGCGAAATTAAGACAACCTCTCTTATTTATATTATCCATTGATCGTTGCTTCTTTGACGTTAGTTAATAAATTTTTTTTACAGCCAATCTTGTTTCATTGTATAGTCATGTTAGTAATATTGGTTGATACTAAGATACTTAGTCATTTGCATTTGTTACATCAAAAATAACCATATCACTGCCTTTTTTATAGTTAATATTTAGCATTATGGCCCTAATCTCAGCTAATGTTAAGTGAGGATACAGCCCAAGTTGGTAAACACGCTAATCCTGTGGAGGAGCCTTTGTGTAATTATTTGCATTTCTATATTACTGACATGTCGGCGTTAAAGTATTTCTACATTGATGTGACTCCCATAGGCAATGGACTATATCGGAGAGTACGGCACTATCCAACTGTTGCTTACATGAACATCCTGTTTTTTAACTTTACTTTTTTATTGTCTGCAACTGATCCCCAACATTGAGTATCCCGATTAATTAATATAGTATCCGAAATCCGGTTTCTCGTGCATCGTTTGAAATCCTTACCGTCGATCATACAGCGTGAGTATTTTTTTTAATCTCCGCAAGATCCAGCTATCATTTTTTAAATTATTATTGTATGTAATGTTTGAGCAACTGTTTCCCCCCCGGTTATATCTGCAATGAGGGGAACTTTTTAGCTACCGTGGATTACCCGCGCGATTACAGGGTACATCGTGTGGCAAAGAGGGAAACTCCGAACAATTCCTGTGACTTAAAAAACGGATGTAGGTTTAAAGGGTCCCTTTCCAACACGCGTCAACACTAGTTCACTACTCGTGTTTCTCTACCTGGCTAGTCAAATTTGGTAGGAGCCTGCTAGAGCAGCTTAAGAGACACTCTCTAATATAGAACCTACTACTGTCCTAGAGAGGCCAAGATCTTTTAGTAGGTTATATAAATTTTGGTGGTATACCACTCGCTCTCACTTCGACTGCGTATAAATTAAATACGAAGCCATTCCTGTTCACGTTATTTAGTAACTCGTAGTACTTACTTAATATTTATTTTATAGTATAGTCTTTTGATATATTTGTTCCCCACGGTACAGTGAGCAGAATCAATGGAATTAATTTCATCTTTGCTTTCGGTGATGGAAAACATCGTGAGGAAACCATAGCATGATGGTTGGGCTTTTACTGATGTTCGCCCGGCTAACTACCACGCTCAAGTTAAAAATCTGCCGCCAAATACCAATAGGTGTGTTCCGGCAGTTGCACTTGAGAGCCAGTTCCTCCAAAGGTTTAGCGTATCTACCGATTTGGGCCGTATCGTCACCTAAGATCAGGTGAGATTATGGCCATAACACTAAGCCATAACTATAAAAAAAATATGTATTTTTAGGTTATCTGCGGTTATATAATTTTCTTCGCAATATTCTTAAATAGATTCCTCGCAGTCTTCTGACCCATTCATTTACTCACTTTTCATATCATAAAACTAAAAAAACTTCTTATTTCTTACTTACTTCTTATTTACAAACCATGTCCTGACTATAACGACCACAATAAAAAAATAATTATCCGGTTTGATTCAGTCGTGCGGAAGTTATGCGCATACATACATTTCGGCGATTCTTTTTTATATATAGAGATTTTTTAATAAATCGTTCAACTTCTTTAATTTTTTCTTTCATAAATCATCACTTGCTTCTGACAATAATTAACATAACAAAAAACGAATTAGCGAAATTGTTCCATCCGTTCACGCGTTATACGATGACCAAGGGAAGTAGAGATTCATTTTTATATATATTTAGATTTGTAATTAATTAAATGATTTTTTTTTATAATTTACTGTATACATTATAAAATTTGAAATTTATATACAAGTACGTTAGACCTTTACATACTATGACGTTACAATATTAAAGAAGATTTATTTAAATATCTAAGATATACACAAACCTATCTCATTCTTATACACTTTATACATTAATAAGAGTTGTATTTAATAGTGATTTATATTGTAAATGTTAATAATGTTTGTGAAGTTACACATACCTATTAAGCATATTTGTTTTAAAAGCTAATTATATTTTTTCTGTGTTAAATGAATTAAAATGCCTTGAAATAAAATTAGTACAAACCTACACCTATCAGAAGAGATATTTACCTTCCTAAGTACAGTGATACTGCAGTATATGTATAAACGACCAGTAAATTCATGTTCTTAATATATGTTATTGTTAAATGTTTTTATACAATCATGTTAATTCAGTTGAATTCTGCAATAAAATTAGTAGATAAAAAGGTTTTTGTTTCATTTTTTCGCTGCATCGATATCAAGAGAAATTAATTATATAATAGTTAAAATTCTTCATTATACAAAGTTCATTATATATCGAACAGAGACGGATCCAGGAAAGGTGACAGTGGTCATGACTCCACTAACCGAACTAATATTATTTTCAATAATAATAAAAAATGTTCCCCGATAACAGAAATGTTTCGAAAAACGTATAAATAACATCATCTAAGTTTATAAGGCCATAGAATATTCAACAGTCCGAATAGCCAAATGGATCCGTTCTAAAAATGATCTCTGTACTACGTTTAAATCTTAATTATTTGAATTAGTATATGGTCTTCAAATGTGTCTATTTTAATTAATTTTAAATACGTATCTATATCTATATTTTAAAGTTACTTTTGATTCGCGGCCTCTCGGGCTTGGGGCCCCATGGGGTCGAGGGCCTTGGCGTTTAGCCAATTCCACCACCGTATAATTACTCTATTGATTAGTGAGTAATTTCTATAAGTGAAATAGAGATTGCAGTCGCTTGAACTATGGCTTATATGGCTTATAACTGTATTATAAAAAGATACTCTGTATTATAGGTTTGAAATTTCTGTTCTGTCACATGTACATTTTTTTTACATAGGGATATGTATTTATTTTAAGATTATAGATTTAGTGTTAAGACCACAATCTAACCTGATGCTAAGTGACGATCTAGCCCAAGATAATAGCCACCCTATACCTAGTGGAGGGACTGTAACACACCTATTTGGTAGCTGATTTTCGACGTCAGGGTAGTAGTTAGCCACGCGGGCATTAGAGAAAGCCCTATCAATATGCTATGGTTTCATTACTATGTTTTCCTTCACCGAATGAACTTCCTTCAATTTGAACTTTCGTCTATTGACACGGCGTCCGTACACACTACCAACTGAGCTATGGGTATTTACACATTCCCTTCCAGTCCGGGTGGTCTGAGAGCTATGTGGGATTCGCCTGATGCTCATAATCATCGTTCATCATTTCAGCCTATAGACGTCTACTGCTGGACATAGATCTCACCAAACTTATTCCACGCCGTGCGACTCTGTACTGCCTATAAAGAACGGTGATTCACAACCTTCATAATATCTTCCTTCCATCGGGCGAGTGACCGTCCCAAATTGCGCTTTCAGGTACGTGGCTGTCACTCTAGAACCCTTTTATGCTCTATCGGCTATCAGTACTTTAAGCTATGTACCCTACCCATTGCCACTTCAGCTGTGCTATATCAGTATTCAATGAGTTATATCGGTAACTTTGGTTCTGTTACTGATCTCATTTCTGATTCGATCACGTAGAGAAACCACGAGCATTGTTTTTTCCATCGTTGTCTGTACGACCTTGAGCTTTTTTATGAGGCATATAGTGGCCACGTCTCAGTGCCGTAAGTCATCACTGATAACACATGAAAGACTTTCGGCTTCCCCCAAGTGTTTGAAGACGAAAGTCTGACGCTAATCGCCGGGAATACCCACTGAAACCCCACAGCCATCTGTCGCCTTGCTCGGGCGACGCAGGCTTAAACTTTTAGGTACTTACTGACTTACAAGCGTATTTAGGTTTCAATCTCAATTAGCAATTATTATCATTGAATGCCTACAGATTTATATTGTATTACATTATTATAACAGATTATGTAAGATCGAAGACTTTAACGATGTAAAATTTTACACAAGTGGTAGAGTAATAATTTTATGCACTATTTCAATATACATAAAATGAAAATTGTTATCCCTGCAGATTAGCTAAAATTAACTTGTTTTCAAATTGTTTGTGTTAACGTGATGTAAGAATATATTTTCTAACATTCTCTTACAATATACGTTTTTTTTTAAACTGACATACGCTGTTAGTCGTAAGGGCTTTGACAGCTTCACCGAACTTTTTGGGGCGAGTGCTGAGGGCACTCAGCTCCGAGGCAGCGAGCGCAAGGGTGCCAGAATGGCCGAACCTCGGCATGGGCTGCTGCCGGAAAAACAAACAAGGATCGCGGGGGTTTTCCCTTACAGAACCATGTACTTAACGTCTAGGTGTGCATGGATGGTATGCGGTGTAATGATGTACTTTCAGTGATGTAGTGTGTCACTGTATCGCGCGAGCAGAGTCACTTGAGGGTTCCTATCCGGAGGATCTAACCTAGGCTCAAGCGTTGGCAGAGGGAGGCCGCGGCGGGGTTGCGGGAGCGAAATTAACCGCTCGGCCTCGGCGGCGAGGGCGGCGGTTACGGGGGCGTGTACGCGGACACGTACAATTGGTGGAGACGGTAGGGAGAAGTGCGTTCAATCTCGTTATTTTATCGACGGGATCAGTGAAGCAATTACGTGGCCGGCGCGCGTTACTATATACCAGATGGGCTACGATAAAGGAATGTGGAGCTCACGGGATAGAAATACCATGTTTACATAAAATAAATCTGGTTACTTTTCGTTTTGGAACTAGACTTGTATGGTACAGAACAGTTAGTCTAATAAATCGTAATATTACTATTCAGTACCTTTTTTCATTAACATGATGCTTAAAATCCTATTCTTTACGAACTTCTTCAACACAACGCGCAAACATATTACACGGTCGTAGGCAAAAGCGAAAGGAACGTGTGGAGGACACGCCGGCTGACAACATACAATGCATGGTGGCTTTTTCTAATGCACGCCTGGCTAGCTACCACTCTTAAGGTGAAAATCTGCCGCCAAATACTAATCGCGGTGTGCTCTGGCAGTTCCACTTGAGAGCCCGTCCCTCCACAGGTTTTAGCGTGCCCACCAACTTGGTCCGTATAGTGACTTCAGATCAGGTGAGATTATGGCCTTAACGCTAAAACCTATAAAGTATAAAAAAAATGACAACGACACTACGAACTCCTGTGTTACCAGACACCAGGAACAGTTTTCGCACTTCTATTTAAAAAAAAAAAACAAAGTTTTGGAGGCGCCGGGTGTCGATCCCGGTACCTCTCGCATGCTAAGCAAACGCTCTACCATCTGAGCTACCCCCCCGGTGACCGAGCTTAACGCGGTAATTTTATCTTAAAGAATATGTTTATCCAAAAAATGTATTTAGATAGTAATCATGTTTTAAATAAACATCCAAATATTAAAATTGTACACACGTCTGAACTGTTTATTTTAATTTAAAAAAAACACGAAGGTAATTAAACTTTTAATTGAACGCATTTGCTTCAAAAATCGCGTATCAATAAATTCCAAAAGGTAAGAATGTGTCTAAATACAAAATTCCATCTAAATCGCTATAGTTGTTTCCCATATACGCTTAATTTATATACTAACTCGCTGACCTGACACACCTTGTTCTGCCTTTTCGAGTAGACTGCAACTACAGCGACATCTATCGCATTATGATCACTTATCGAGATAAAAGGATCCTATTTTTCGAGTCGGATCAAACTGCAAAAAGTGTGCAAAATTAGATTAAAATCGGTTCAGTAGTTCAGGAGTTTATAGCAGACAAACAACGTGACACGAATTTTTTATATATAAAGATATGTGCAAGAATTACTCACTGAATACTTTTAGATATTTCTAAATTTGAACCATTCTTTATTTAGATGTCTTTTTTGATATCAAGGTAAAAAAGTTAAATACTTTTAAAAATATCTTTTATCATGGATTTTATAAAGTCCAATATCTAAATAACTGTTTATTACTAAAATATATATTATGCTAGCTGTATATATATGTTTATTAAGTTTACGTGAACGGCTTAGAAAGTAAATCAAAGTGCAGACTGGGAACGTTAACTCGTTATTGTATAACAAACCAGTCTAGTACACACGACTTGTGTGCTAATAAGCAGTCAGACGAATATAAAAACCTGTACAAGTGAATTCACTTAGCAACATTTGATTGACACGTATCTAATAGTAAATGAATCTTTATTCTCTGAGTATGTTAAAATTAACATAATAAATTTAATATTTAACCAACCATGACGCGGTTCTGCAAGCTCATACAATTGAATTATTGCTTATTTGTATAAAATTATTTGACGTCAATTGTTAGGAATATATATGTTTACATATATTTAGTCGCCCCATGCCGATGTTAAAGACTGCAACTGTAAATTATTATTGGAACGAAGTTCCTTATCGCACAAAACGGATGGAAGCTAGACAAATCAAAATGTAAGGTTTTTACCCTTGCGACAGACTAACTGTTCTATATTGCACTATATTTCTATAGTGTAGACCAGAGAACAGTAGAAATTAGTGTAGACGGTTAACGTGACCAGCCATAGGTGCGCTCTTATTGGTTCAAGATAGCCAGTAAGATCTCAACGGCTTCGCAAATATAGTTTGTACACTCCAGACGCTTCAGTTCTTTCGTAGCATATTATATGTATTATAAATAATTAGATGAACTGAATGATATACAATCAAATGTTTATTTTCACAATTTGAAAAATATAATAGTTTTGAAGTTTCCTACCATTCCTTCAGTTCATTAGCTATCTTTGCATTTTATTTAATTGCTTTCAGACGCTAGTAATTTATTTATTTGTATATGTTAATCAATAATATAATACGTTTATCAATAATAATATAGTACGTAAGGAAAATCGCTCCAACCGAGTGTTCCTCGACATTTACGTATTTTTGTTTGAACAAATGAAACATCGACAGCATATTTTTTAATACAGGCTTTCATACTCTTTTTTTAACGTCAAACCCGTAATAAATTAGGGTTTTCGTTGTAGTACTCTTAAAATAATTATAACTGTACTATTTTTTATTGAAATACTTACACGTAGATACCTACCTAGATGTAAAAATAAATAATTCCAATCGCGTGTTCGCACACCTCTCTCTATGGTTTCGTAATTTAACTGTTATTTTCTCAGACTACAGGTTTCAAACCTTGTTTTCAAGTTATAGATCAAATAGGTACGATATTGTAAAGATCATATTTGCATCATTTTGTGAAGTGAAGACTTCTTTAGCTTCGTCTTGTTTTGAAACTCGATGAAACGACAGTAAAAATTGACAACCACATAAATCTATAGGATATAACGTGAGGGAGAATAAGATAGAAGGCATTATGCAGCGTTTCTTATAGGGTCCGAGAGGTGGCCGTGTATCAGTGTGCGAAGCGAATTTTTGGAGGTTTCACTTCTATCGCGTGTGAATTGCACACACAATTTTTTTTTCATAGCGAGTCACTTATGAATTTTTATTGTTGTAAAATTTTAGATAAGTTGACAGAGCTCATGCCTAAAACAAAACAATGTTGCCCGAATGTATGCGTGATTCGATTAGAGGTTGACATACATTACCTACCGTTGAGGAAAAGAATTATGTTGAAACAGTATATACTATATAATGTATGTTATATACTGTATTCTATACTTTATTATACTATATATAGAATGTAAAACACTACATACTTAGATAAAAAAGTAAATTTATATATTAATATGCTTAGCTTGTCTGCAAAAGTGGGATATTTTTACTCTTAGGACAGGCCGTCAGCAAACCTAGAGATTACAAAAGCAAGGATATTTATATTTAGGTTAAAAATGATGATCCGTGTAGGTACGTATAATAAAGTTTTGCTTTGCTAACGACATTTTTAAAGTGAAATAACACGATAAATGTTTCATGACTGCCGTAAACCTGTTCCATTTTTAAAATTCTTTATTTTTTTTATTTTTTTTTAATTGACATACGCTGTTAGCCGTAAGGGCTTTGACAGCTTCACCGAACATTTTGGGGCGAGTGCTGAGGGCACTCAGCTCCGAGGCAGCGAGCGCAAGGGTGCCAGAATGGCCGAACCTCGGCTTGGGATGCTGCGGAAAACAAACAAGGATCGTGGGGGTAGTTCCTTACAGAACCGTGTACTTAACGTGTAGGTGTGCATGGATGGTATGCGGTGTGACGATGTACTTTCAGTGATGTAGAGTGTCACTGTATCGCGCGAGCAGAGTCACTTGAGGGCTCCTATCCGGAGGATCGATCCTAGGCTCAAGTCTGCAGAGGGAGGCCGCGGCGGGTGTGCGGGAGCGAAATTAACCGCTCGGCCTCGGCGGCGAGGGCGGCGGTTACGCGGGCGTGTACGCGGATACGTACGATTGGTGGAGACGGTAGGAAGAAGTGCGTTCAATCTTGTTATTTTGTAGACGGGATCAGTGAAGCAATTACGTGGCCGGCGCGCAAAACCTTTGGCGTGTGAATTAGCATTGTAGCTAACTGCGTGTACTATTTTGGGGTTAGGATGAACTTCGGTTTTTTCGAAGAATTGCTTTGTAAGGTCTTTGATATATGCATATATGGATGGAATATCCATATCTTTATGGAGATCTACATTACCGACGTACGGAGGGGCTTGGACGGCTATACGCATGAATTTATTTTACAGAACTTGTAGTTTGCGAAGGGTGGTGTGCGAAGCGTGAGCGAATACGGGGCAACTGTAGGTAAGTATGGGACGGATGCATACTTTGTATATTGTGAGCTTATGTCTGAGTGACATTTTGCTCTTAGAGGAGGTTAGATTGCGTAGTAGAGCCATAGCTTTGGTGGCTTTCTTCTGTACATAATCTATATGTTTGTTAAAGGTGAGATGTTTATCTAAAACTACACCAAGGTATTTAGTTTGGTTAGCCCAGGGGATATTGACACCAAAAAGATGTAATGTTTTTTTTTATATTCTTCCTCGCGTGAGGATCGAACATAAGAAAATTCATAAGTAAGGTAATATATTATTAAGAATGATATTGTAGTATTATCAAGTATAAGTTATATGCACGTACGTATCATGAGGGTTTGTTTTATTGTAGCGGCAATACTAATTATCATATATGTAGTTGAGCGTTCAGTCGCGTACAGTTCGCCGTGGCAGGAGTGTGTGCACCGTCGAAACAAATATGGCGCGAAAACTTTTGTTACGCGAATTGAAAAATTTAAAATGTCAAAGGAAACTGTCTGTTAGTGCCACTTTGAAAAATAACGAAAACAATTATGTTATAAGTTCGACGATACCCGACCTCGTTATACCGAATATGAGATTAATGGACCGTTTATGCGTGGAATGGAGCCGTTTCAAAAATTTAGTCGCTATTGTAAGTTATTTGTATCCCTTTTTTATTAAATTGATTTGAGTTAAGTAAATTAAGTTCAGTTCTTGTAATGCCTTTAAGTTAACTGTCGTGCGTAGGAGGCAGACGGCGTGACACAGAATAAAAAAAAATACATGTCGACATTAGTGCCGCCTACCGGGTTCAATTATAGGAAAGAATAATTTAGATCATATAAAAATATAAAATTAATTAATCAATTAAACAGGAAAGGCGTTGCGCTGGATTTTTATACGTGAACTAGCTGTGCCCGCGACTTCGTTCGCGTGGAACTAAAAATTATTTAAACATTTTAGCCCATTTTTGTAACTTTTTTCAAAACAGTATTGCTCCTTTTGGTGCTAGACTGATGTTAAATAGCCTAAAGCCTTCCTCGATTATTACGCCGAATATATATTTTATCCGAGTATTATTTTGTACATAATAAATACAAAAATAAACTTTGAAATCAGTCTAGTAGTTCCTGTGATTAGGGCGTTTAAAAAAACAAACTTTTCCACTTTGTAACAATACTAGCTTTTACTCGCGGCTTCGTTTATGTTATATTGATTTCGTCAAATCATATGACGCAATAATGAATATCATACAAAGTTTATTCCTCTCTTCACCCCACTTCCAATAATTTTTTCGCAAGAATAAAAATAGCCTATCACCGGCTCCAAAGTCTCTTCTATCTCTTTACCAAAATTCATTAGAATCGATTCAGCGATTTTCGCGTAACAAACAAACAAACTCACATCGAATTTATAATAATAGTAAGGATAAGAATAGACAAAACCTCTACATTTATTAGACAATAAAACATTTTTCACTTTTACAATACCTTGAATATAAAATTGAAAACAATTAAAATACTGATATATTATTTTACATATTTACAGCTAACGGTAAAATTATAATATAGAAAATCTATTTATTATTCAAGGCGTTATTTGGTAGTATACGACATTGAATGCTATTTAGCGAAATTATCGGATTTTTCGCAACTATATTTTACATTATAATTCGACTGATACACTCTTGTATAGTAATATGTTAATTGGTATAAACGTATACCTGTGCCATATGTAGTAGGTATCAAATTGACAAACCATATATTATAATTGTGATTAAAAATTATGATAATGTAAAATTTATAATGTGTGGTTGTCGGCTTTAAACTACGGATTTTGGTGTCGATCGTCACTAGTTTGTTTTCTGGTGTGTACAATTTTCTTTCCGTATCCTCTGTACTTTCCTTTTAATTAGTAAAACTCAAAAAGAAAATACATCGGCGGTTATAACCTTTTATGTTTTGTTTTCGCGGTGAAAATATTCAATTACATACGCAAATGTCGGATCGTCGTACGGTGGTAATATCTGATATTAATATCCCTCTCTGTGGATCCGCTTAAAACTACGTTAACTTTAATATATTTTTATAGAAATACTTCAAAGGGTCGAGTTTCTTTCCGGTTTTTCTCGATGACTGGGTATTTTCCGAACCGCTGATAGTTTTGATATCCATAAACATCTTCTCAGATCATAAACTTAGTAAAGTATTTTTGATTTTGTTTACTATCACGTTAAATGCCACGAATATTATATTATATGGGGTCGAATAACATAGGTATAATATTTTATACAGTAAAAAAAAAACATTGAAATTCTACCAAATACTCTCTTCTCCTCTGTGTTGGAATTCGATCATTGCCCAACAGTGGAATATTTACAAATATAAAAGTGTGTGTAAAATTTTATATAGAAGGACGATTTAGATCAATCTGAGGGCTTATACCGGATTTAGAGTATGAATGTAATTGACTCCAATAGGACGCTCACTGTTCTTATTCAAATCGTGATTACATTTAGGACCTTGGTCCATATCTTAAGACCTACATCTAACCTCGTTCATCACTACAAATCTACGGTACGATCTTTTTAGAAATATAGCATATTTTTGAAGCGAATCCTTTGAAGCGGCGATACGATAATTGATCAGGAGTTGGAGAGTGAAACTCCAATGATGCATTTCATTAACACATTCCTTAACGTGTGAAAGAGCATAGGTATAACTAAGAGGAATGAAGGTAGAGGTAGAGGTAGAGACCTGTACATTTAATATCGAATACACATTTTAGGCCATTCGCTAATCCTTTGTATTTACATTAAAGACTTTCACTTCTAGGAAGTCTCACTCTTAAGGATAAAATAAGAAATGAAGTTTTACAGTCTGCCCAATCAAAGAAAAAACTGATTTGGAAAATGATAAGGCTTGGCAACACTTGACGCTTCTCTAGGCAAAGCTTCCCAAAGAGGTAAAATTTCCAAAAAAAGAGAAAAAAGAGAGGTTTCCCAAAAAAAATAGAGGTAGACCCTTTCTCACCTTGATATCTGTAGCCAACAGTGACCTAAAGCAAGCCCAATTAAACAACTTGACGACACAGAACCCAAGTATCTGGTGAATAATAACGAGAAGAGCCGAACCCAAATTAAATGGGATAAAACAAGGCAAAGAGAGAAAGGCTTTCACTTGTATATCGGTATGGTCCTGGATGTATAATTTTTATGGTCTAGTACTGTTCTTGTACTATACTCAGGACTATACAAGAACAACACCAGCAACCTGGGTACAAATTGGTACAATATATACACCAGCTAATCTTGAAAGTCAAGAAGTCATAAGTGTACTAATATAGACGTCGTCAAGCCCGGTGCATTTGATCACTATTTAACAGCAAATAATTTTGATGTGTGAATATATTCTTGTTGGATTTTTTTTATCATTAGTTTAATAACCAGCTTGTCGTATAAAATTAATGTCGTATAAAATTGCTATTATATTCAACATCTCAAGGTCATACATTTTTGTATAAGCCGTAGAAACTATTTGTGTTAAAAACAGAGGGATTACAAAATATTTTAAGTTACCTATAGAGTATTTTATTTATCAAGGGTTTATGTAACGAAATATTTGATGAGTTACCCGAATGCGTTAGAAGAAGTGGTAAAGAAAACACATACACAAGTTACATAAAAATAAAACGTTATTAAAAGTTTAGTCTGCTGCAAAAAAATGTGTTTTTTTTTGGCTTAAACAGTTTGCGGTTTATTCGATTGTATTCGATTTGATTTTCTATTTAAGAGTTCAGATTCTTTTTTAATTATCAGTGATAATGTACTTTCGTGTATTGCAAACTGAGCCGCAGCGTCTTTGCTTTTCAAGGTACTTTTCACTGCTTCTATCGCTTTTAATTTATCAGCGTCTTGTTAGTGTTGTTCATTTTCGTTTTCAACTCATTTTACTAAGGTAACTTTTATCACACAGCACAGTTTCCTAGACAGTGACCAACAACTACTGATCCAAGTAAGCTGTCGTTCTAATCACCGCAAATACAGCTTTTAGGGGATTTCAAAGAAACAATATGTGATTGTATACTTATTGCTTGTGTTAAGTCAGGTCCCGTATACAGGACAATTATCTGTGTTATTCACAAATGATCGTCTGAAATTAGTTGTTGCTTTGTGTCCGTTAATTGCGCTTATAAAGTCCTTCGCATTTGACATAGGCAAATGTCATTACAGAAATAGAACTATAGATAGAATAAGTTATATTTTAATGCTTCATCCGCACGTCAAAACTCCGTACTAAATTGTGTTCTAAAGGACTTTTTTACTCCGAAGAACATAGTTCAGTTACTGAGAATAACATTTCTCTCATTTCACGTAGCTATTAATATCCAGTCATCCTTAAAATATTGTTTTAACGTAGTTTTAAATATATTCAATGGTTCACTTTCTCTCAGATGCATCGGTAGTTTTTTAGATTGTTTTTCTCCTTAAAATTTCATTACAACAAATATTTATCCCATACGTTTTTGTTAAGTGACGATGTGGCCCAAGATGGTGGACACGCTAAGGTTAGTGGAGGGGTTGGCTCTCAAGTGCAACTGCCGAACACACTTATAGGTATTTGACGGCGGATCTTCAATTTGAGAGTGATAGTTAGGCAAGCGAGTATTAGAAAAAACCCTTCTACCATGTTGTTGTTCCTTTAGTAGTCTTCTTTTTCTACCTGTCGCCACAAGCTGATGAAAAAAATTACCCCTACGTCGTGGTGAAAACATTGACCAGTCAGTAAAGTTGGAATCGAGAGTAACTGCGCCGGATATACTCGGGTACTTTAATAGTTATAAGTTTATGTTTATTAAATAATGTTTGATATGTCTTTTTCCGAACTTTTTCCAAGTACTAGAATACGTACGTACTAGTACATTGTACGATAAATTGTTTCATAGCAACATTACGGGCAAGTCGATTCTATACAGTGACCCATTTATTGACACGCCAATTGAATGTAAACAATATTTTGTGTTACGACACGATCTGTGAACTGTTTTAGTAAACGTTAATCATATTTAACGGGTTCTTTTTAAAAGGTTTTAATTTCATTTAGCGATCATTATGTTTGCTGCTGTTATAGAATATTGAACGGGAATACCAATTTTGTAATGATAATAGGATAGTCTGCTGTGGAAATAAAGATGTGATGTAAATAAAAGTGTTTGTTTCTGTAATTTTGTAGAACTGAACTGTTGTAAAAGGCCTTGATCTCCTGAATTTTTTAAGACTGTTTATCTCACAAATGGTTTATTTATTTACCAATGCAGCACTAATAGTTCGAATATTATATACTAGCAGCGTCCGCCACTTATTTTGCGTGGAATTAAAAATTATTCAATAATTTTTGCCCATTTTTTATAAGTTATTTCAATAGAAATATGCTCTCATTGGCGTGTCGTTAGAATGCATAAAATCTTCCGTGATAAAAGGAATTTTTGAAATAGTGGTTTATAATATATATTCAAAATGATAGTATGAAAACAACAGCCGTAGGTATGGGAAGGGAAAGAAATAGAGTTCATTGACTATGCCGGCGGTACCTACATACAAGTTGAACAGTGATACTCGTATATAAATACTTTGACCCAATTGTTACCGTGGTAAATACAAGTCGGCAGTCTTACAATGTTGCTCCATACTTTTTGCCAATGTTCCTCTATTAAGTAACGTTAAACGATAATTGATATTAGTTTTTCTTTATTAAGATAATATTGGTGCGTTCTTCGTCGATAATATTTTCCTTCTTTTGGTATTAAATGCTCTCTATTAGTCGAGGATTTACTCTTTTGCCGTCGGTAGACCAACAAAGTTTTACCTTCTCTACCTACCTCTACAATTAGATTCCACATAGGAGTACATAAATTGTAGAAAAAAGATCGATATTGGACTTAGCTACTTAACGGTGAAACCTAATTTTATCTAGCAATATTTAAGAATATGTATAAGGATGAATCATATCAGTTTCTAAAAAACAAAACAAACATACCCCAAATTTGCCGCCTCTAAAATTTACCGCCCTAGGCTCCAGCCTACTCAGCCTACTGGTAAATCAACCACTGACAAACAGTGTGTCCCGGGGTTTTTACAAATATATGACTAACGGAGAAAAAGTAAAACCCAGTCTCAGACAATTGTCTGTGGATAACAATAATAATTATCTTGTCTGGTGTTCGGTCCCACAGCACTCAATGTGATCATTACGACAAATTATGATCTGATCAAAATAATGCAGTAAAAAATAGTGCTTCTACTTTAGTTTTTTTTTTTAGGTTATATGGACTTCAACATATTATAAAAAGCACAATGGTAAACATACTAGTAGACGAACTTAGAAATATAAAAAAATAACAATTTAATAATATCATACAACACGCTTATCGATAATAATTGACCTTTGAAACGAAATCGCGAACGAACTTTGGCTGAGAGTTGTGAAGGTTACAAATACGTAAATATTGCGTTTAAGGCGTAGTCACAGTATCTACTATATTATTAATATAAATTTCGGATCCAAATAATCTTTGAAACTTTTTACGGGTTAAACTAGTGTAGGATTTACAAACGCATCGCATAAAGAATGAATTAAATTGTCGCTTCTGTTACATTTCTTACCAAATTAAAAAAAATATATACTCCATTCTCAATGGTGCCGAAAAAGTTCCGTCGGAGAAAAATTTGCCTCCACAGACATACCTAGTTATCCACTATCGGGTTAAAGTTATTTATTTTTTGTAACATGCACACTGAAGACATGAAATCTCAACCAACATTACGTACGTGTGACTTCCATCCTGTCATACCATTTTTTTTTACGTGGAGGTAAATCCTCTAAAGGCGATACCTCTCCAGCCTTAGGCTAGACGAGAGGCCTGTGGGGGACTCAACCGGATAAGATCGGAGATACCACTATGCCTAAAACACTCCACGACGTTTCTTCAGACAC
This sequence comes from Actias luna, assembly GCA_039707435.1. NCBI lineage: Eukaryota > Metazoa > Arthropoda > Insecta > Lepidoptera > Saturniidae > Actias > Actias luna. Next base: position 4,022,927 of record JAZHAC010000002.1, on the reverse strand, counting down.
CTTCGGACCGAGGAGCAGGAACTGTTAACACAGTACTTCTACTCCCCGGCAGGTACTGGCCTCTACGGAGACCTCAACCTGGGGCTCCTCAAAGAGAGATCGCGACAGTCAATAAGGGGGGGACGGGAGCTTCCCCCAACGAACCTTGACGCCGCCTGGCTCGCCGACTGTGGGAGGGGACCCTTCCGATTAACTGCCCTCTCACCCACTCCGCCGCCTCCTTCGCCAGCATGACTTGCTTGCAGAAGGAGGCAACGAAGATCCACCAGCTCTCGCTGTGGACCATGGTCTTAAGCGAGAGATCGGGCCCCGTAACCACGATTATGTCCCGACGCAGCGACTCCCACTTTTACAACCCCGTTCACTCACACCTAGCCTTCCGTTTCACATAACATCCTACATAAATATTAATTATATCTTTATATAAAGAAATCCTTTGTAACTTTGTTCGTTGACACTAATCTCAGCAAACGATCAAATTCAATTACATTTTTGAAACGTGTATTTCTTGAACTAACCTGATAGGATAGTTTTTATCCCGATAAATGACCTTACCCTACACGCAATAGAAAGCGCTATACTGGAATAAATAGAAGATCTGCGAGACCCGCTAGAATATTACAAAATATATATTTCGAAATAGGAAACAACAACGGAAATGGGAGGATGAATTAAATCTTACTCTTTAATCTTAATCTTTAATCTCTTAATTGAATTTATTTAACAAAAAATTGTTCTCATCATTGTTTCTAATTAAATAAAAAAAAAATCCGCATACAGGAATGTTACAGTATGAAAGTAGTAATTTAAATATCCAAATTATTCTTATGCAAGATGAAGAGGGGCTTCATCTTTAAACATATTTTATATAATTAATATTACAATATAGGTGTATAATAACACACAGGTGTATGTATCATAGGTATTATAACATACTAGTTGTTTTATACCAATTTCAGTTACGTCACTACAATCTTTACAAATTATACACCGCTAATTTATTTTGTTGTTTTTCATAGGACATAGGAGTTGTGATCGCCTTAAAAGAAATAATGGAAATGAATCCTTATCAAACTCATATAAAATTCTTATACTTATCGTAATAACATTTAGTTTCATATTAAGATCTTGTAAGCCTACTCTCGATGAATGATATTGGCTAACACTTGCGTCAACAAACGCTATAAGGCAACTGGTTAATTATTATTGGCCATGACATTATTACAACCTAAAAAATATTTTACATTAGAAGCATCAAACTATTTGTAAGACTAATAATAGGTATACAGGATAGCAGGATCGAGCCTTCTATTTCATTGTGATGATTTGTGTATATTTCAAGCACTCCGGTGTTGCAGGTGTTCATGGGCGGCGGTGATCACTTTCCATCAGGTGAGCCTCCTGCTCGTTTGCCCCCTATTACATAAAAAAAAAAAAAACTGTTTTTTAGCTTAAGTTTAAAAGACTATTCATGTGATGAAAATACTTTGGGCCTTTGCTCGTGGGTACCTTCATAGAGAGCTCAAGTTTATTGCAGAATACATAAGGTCATCAAAATTTCACTTATATCCTTACTTAAACGCCAAAGTTTATAAGTAGGGATGTATGGATGTTTGTTACTGTTTCATGCTAAAACTAATGAATGGATTTTAATGTAACTTGACAATAATATAGCTTAAGAATAACACATAGACTATAATTTATAAAGATATTGGTGACATGTCCAAAATATAACGATAAATGTCAAGCAAGTAGGAAACAATTCTGCCATCTGCGAGTTATTCTGGAGTGAATACATTATAGAAACCTATGACAGCATATATCTAGTTTTCATGTGTAAACCATTATCACCAAAATAGTGAGCGGCCCGCGTATAAATGAATTACATTAAACAATAGAATTGTTTGACAACATAAATGTTTACGCAAGTAAAGCTGCGGGTAAAAGCTAGTATGTAATAATATTAACTGATTGGATGCTCCGACACTTTGTGTAGGATCATTGTCAGTTCAATCACCCTCGGATTTTATTAAAGTTGATTAAGACTTGCAAACCATGACATAAATAATTTAGATACCGCTAATGATACCTTCTCACTGGAATAATAAAAATTTATTTATCTCTTTTATTATCAAATATTCGTATCCAGGACCAATACACTCTTGGTTTATTTTGTTTGTAGCGTTAGTGTTTGAAATCTAAAGTTAACATTGTTTTAAACCTTGTCTAGATTTACACCATCGTAGTGTGATTGCACAAACGAATTTTCGCATCTACATGATACTAATATTATAAATTGGAAAACTTTGTTAGTGTGAACGCGCTCATCTAAGAAACTATTAGTCAGTTTTCAATATATATTTTTTGTATCTGTTACAGTAAGCATTGAAGAAGGCTTTTGGTGCTACCGCCAATAGGAGCAAAGCTTTATTGATAAAAGTTACAAAAATGGACGAAAATGATTAAATAAAATTTTAGTTCCACTCGAGCGAAGGTGCAGGCACAGCAATTTATGAATAATATAAATGTAGCTTAAATTGTAGAACCCTTTCTTTCTCGGGCTGAGCGATCGCCCACAAAAGCTAGTGAAGCTGTGAAAACCTTTTAGGCTAACGGTATAGGTATTTTCGAAAAAAAAGTAGAACCTTTTCAGTTACAAAGGTCACCACAAATGTTCTAAAATTATTTATCTTGAACCTATTAATTCCCTTCCACGATAGAGCGACGTGGGCTGGTATTTAGGATCATAGCTATATTGTAACATTCATAAGGGCACAAACAAGGTATTTCACAAATTATCGTATCGTTTGCTTTACATTTTTTTATGATTTACTCATCCGAATGCGTTATAACATTACCCTAGCTTAGGCCAAGGCGAGAGGGATGTGTCTGCCGGAACAGAGCTACTGGTATTTGGCAGCAGATTTTTGACTTGAAATTGATTCCTTCCTATAATATTGTGGTGCTTGAATTTAATTGGACTGTACAATTTAACTGGCCACCTAACGGAAAGGACTGCCGATGGGATCTGACATAAGAAGTTGTCGTTGTTCAACAACCGTGATATACCAAAATGCGCTATGTATAATATTGTCATGATATTTGTTAGAAAAACCGTTATGTTGAAAATGTGTCGTTAACGCATATCGGTTCTTACCAACACAGGCATAATCTAGCATTACCTTGTCTACTTAATTAACAAATACATTAAACAACCAGTAAATATGTATTTATAATAAAATATATATTATATTTTCCAGGAAAGCGCAGAGACGAGGAAGGCGTACACTTACCAACAGTTGGAAAATAACATCTTAATATTCGCCACTTCTTTATTGAAGAAGATCGGTCTGAAACCCGGTGACGTAGTCGCGGTAGTTCTCCCGAACTGTCCGGAGTTTCCCGTCGTCGCATTTGGGACGATGCACGCCGGCTGCATTCTGACGACAATCAACCCTATTTATAAAGAATGTGAGTTCTAATCTTACAATACGCACATAGAGATCAATATTTTTTTCATTTGTTTCGTTTGTTTGAACGTCGTAATCTTAGGAACTACCGATCGGATTACAAAAATTCTTTTCGGATTTAATAGAACAATTATCGAGGAAGGCTTTAAGCTATTAACATCACACTACCACCAATAAGAGCAACGCTGTATTGAAAAAAGTTACAAAAACGGGCGAAAAAGATTAAACAATTTTTAGTGCCACGCGAACGAAGTCGTAGATACAGATCTTGGGTAATAAAATAACATAATATATTCAAAAGTCAAAGATTAATAAAGATGGCCCATTTACCATTTTTTTATATATGCAAATAGGATAAATACATGTTTTAAAGAGATAAAGACTTAAATTCTAAAGTTAAGCGATAATGGTTCATTTGATAGTGAGTTTGAACCCCTCAAATAATCCTGAGCTTTTGATGAAGGTAAATATCCTGATGAAACCATAGCATGGTGGCAGGATTTTTTCTCCTGGCTAGTTGCCTCCCTCACGTAGAAAATCTGCCCTCAAATATGTATAGGTGTGTTCCGGCAGTTGCATTTGAGAACCAGTTCCTGAACTACGCTTAGCGTGTCCACCAACTTAGATTACATCTGCACTTAACATCAGGTTGGTAAAAAAAGTGAACTTTGAACTCGTTAATATCTATTTTAGTGTTATCTCTAAATTGCTAAGTAATCCGTGGGTCCTAAAGCGATAGCATATCTAATACGTTAATGCGGTTTAGAGGTGAAAATGAAATACAATTATTATTATCATGTAGCAAAAGGCTTGATTGATGTCATTCTTTGTTATATTTTTATCACGATTAAATGATACGTGTACCTAGAAAATCGCCTTAGGAAATTACGTTCTACATATATAGTTTGAATGACAACGTGTTAAATATGACAAGTCATAAAACCTGTATAATTTTATACATTGTATACAGCTACATAAGAGAAGATAATTGCTAAGCTGAGAACGCAATTGGCTCTCGAGTACAGCCATGTAAACATATCTAAACTTATTTGATATTTTTGACCGTTTTTATAACCTTTTTCAATACAGCTTTGCTCCTATTAGAACAAGCGTGATGTTAAATAGTCTAAAGCCTTCCTCGATTATTGTTCTACCAAATACAAAAATATTTTTTGAAAAGCGTATTTCAGTGCTTATGATTATCGCTTTCAAACAAGTTTTCTACTCAACAATCAATTCATCAACAAATTCAACCTTCAATTATATACTTAGCTATGCTACTACAAAAAAAAAGGTTGCCGTCATATGACGTCCGGCAGATATGAAACATTTAAATGAATATCATAATAAGTAATGTATAAAAACCAATAAAGAAAATATTGGATAAAATATTAAAAAGGAATAGTGTTTCTTTAATGAATTTAATACTTTTTTCTTATTATTTTAATATAGTTTATGAGTGTATAATATACGCGCGCACACGCAAGGGAATGAAGGGCGGTGTTGTAGAGAAGGTAGGACCATACACGAGAGCTGTTTGCCGTGATGGCATACGGTTTATTTTAATTCCAACGCACGTTAATATATCATTTTTTTTTAAATAATACATTAATTGCATTCTACCAACTTTTTTTTTTACTAAGAGGTAATGCAAATCAATTTCCGCCAGAAAGAAGAAAGTCTTAAATTCATTGTAGGTACATGAGTTTTTATTTGGATGTTTTATGTACATACATTCACAAATTTTTATTTCTACAATTTACTAATACTTCCAAGAGGTTTGATAAAAGTTGATGTTACTCTCAAATATGTGGCTTTTGAGGTGGGCTCTGCCCTTGAATCTATCTCTCCAAGCTACGCTTCTTCTCATGAGCAATGTGTAATGGTATATCAAAAATAATGAACTTTATGTTTTGCAAAATTTCTTATAACAAGTACTGTAGTTGTAGTTTGATATCGATTATTTATTGCCCATATAATAAATAATGTTACTTTGTAGTTTGGGTGTGGTCTTCAAGACAACAATCTTGGTTAAACCGTTTTCCATTCTACAAATTAAATTTATTGCCAATTTCTGTTTAGTTAGGTGTACAGAATAATTGAAGATACATTGTTGTTAATTTCATTATCAACTACAAGGTTTATTGACACTTATCAGTCCCACTACGCGTCGCGGCGTGCCGTCAAGCCTCTCAAGTTTATCGCAAGAACAAACATTGTATCCGTCTTCGAGTTTTATCTTAATATATGATAAATTTCATGATAAACAACTAATCTTTACCACCTAGACCGGGGTATCAGCATATCTATACTGTAATTTAATGTATGTTTGTACCGGTTAAACCTACTGAATTCAAATACTGCAAAAGTATAATTTTACATTAAGCATTGACTGCACAGTTATCCTAGCCCATCGGTTCTGGTTTGTCACTGCAACTGATAATTACATGTGTGATCCAAAAATAATTGTACTCAGTTTGGTTTGTACAAAACGTGTATGCGTACATTTAATTACAGAAATGATTTTCCATTAGAATATGGTGATAGCTGGGTATTTTAATTCTAAATAATAAATATCACTAATATTTTTTTTAATAATCATAAAGAATAGGTACCGAAATATAGAAACAAACTAACGGGAAAGATAAGAGACCTTACTAGCGATGAGACCTGAAACATGTGCCGAGGAATTTGACGCTGCCGCAGCAACGTTGTATTCAACAGTTTTTGTAATCCAACACCACGAAACGATGCAGTTTACATTTTCTAATTAAGGTTAATCTAAATTCGCCACGAAATTCATTTAATACAAAATTTTATTTTTTTATTGCCTATAGAGAAGCAGCCTTTTTTATGCCGAAATAAAAATAATTTTATATGCTGATCCATAATATTTGCTATAAATCAGAAATATCAGTCTTTTTCTAGAAATTAATGCACTTGAAAATGAAACAGGAAAAATTTTAAATAAATAAAATATCTTTCGCATTTAAACTGGCCGTAAAGTATATGATAATTATAATTTACAATTAATATTTATAGTAAAGCTTTGACAGAATTATTTATTTATGCAAAGTATTTCTTAGTAAATATTGTTTATTATACTGACAAACTGAGGGGTTTAAAAGAGAATTCGCTTCCCGGGTCCCATTTACCCTCTCAATTATAGATTCTTCATGTACATCCATCTCGGTTTCCCTTAGATATAACTAAATTAGTTTAAGTAAGTTCGTGAATCACAGTTTATACTTATTCACCTTCGCATGCATACTAGAACAGATTAATGATAATTGTGATTTCTTTTTTTCTTCTTACCCATGACAACCAATTCAAGACATTACAGATTATCGCTTCCAATATGAAACGGGTAAAAAATATTTTCCATTGCAACGTATTTCGATGAGTGAAATAAAAAAAAGCAAAATGGTGTTTCCTTGTTACGAAATGAAGTAAGGGGCCGTTCAAGTATTGGTGACGAAATTATTAAAGTTTTTTGACTCTCTCTCCCCCCATGAAACGCACGGTAACATTTTGCTATATACCCCCCCCCGTACTCAACGTACGTAACAACACCCCCAAGTGAGCATTTTTACCAAAAAAATATAATTATGGTTTCCTATTTTTACTAATAAACTCTTAAAAAAAATTACTTCTTTATCTTAACCCTTGATAATCCGGATAGTCGACGGATTCTCCGTAAAACAATAAACGTGCGAATTTGGGAAAATTAAATGGGCGAGATTTTTATTTAAATAAAAAAAAGAATGTTACGTTACGCGTTGTTCGAATCTCTCTTCCGCCCTTGTAACGTATCGTAACGTTCTACCAGACCCCCCGCCCCCCAAACTGCGTTACGTAATATTTGAATGGCTCCATACTAAAGTTAATAAAATTCTTCACACAATATATTTTCAATAATAGTTTGGAAAATCCAAAAGTGTACGCCTCATAACGTAATTATAATTGAATGACATAGACTTAGGCATTCATATTCAATAGGAAGTAAGCCGATGTCATTCTAGGGCTATGTCCCAATATATTAAGTTTTTTGGGCGTGATCGTTACACATCCATATACATTGATATTCGACGTCCACGAAAATTGTTATTGCAATAAGTTTCTTTTTAGTGTTTCTATTTAGAATTAAAACATCGTCTAGTGTGATAGTGAGCGTATTTGTCTGGAATTATCCAACACCAAAGGTTTAAAAGTATGATCATTGAAATCTCGAAAATTGCTCGACTTCGGAATGTTGAGAGTAATGCACAACCTCAAACGCTTCACGTTACGAAGCGTGCAATAATTAAAATGTTATTATAATTAGTATCGGATTAAAGGACGCATAATACATTACCTATAAGAAATATATCATTAGAAAGCTGACCCTGTCAATAAGTAAATACAGACGCCACTGAAAAGTACGAGTTAAAAAATTGTCAGCGTTACAAAAACTTGGTCGATCCGTCCGCGTTATCGGGCGTTGTGAGCAAACCTAATAGTCTAAGATAGATAAGTCTAATAAGGAACCGTATTTCATAATAAACATTAAAAAAAAAGATTTAATTTGATATATAAATACTAAATGTACCTTATGAACGCACAAATGTATTAAAACGCAAGTTTTTTTTTTCCGAAAAACTAACTAAAAATACTAGCGGGAATATTTTGATAGGCGATTTGGTAGATGTATATTCTGTTAATTATAAATATACGTAAAAATTTGGATCTCGGTACTATAAGAAATGTAAATTTATATTAATTCAATTGTTGTCAAGTAACAAAAACAAATGTTCTTTGATGATGGCATTGTTGTAACTTTTTTGCATCTATAACAATTATTTACATTCCATGCATGCTCGCAGAGTTTATGAGCGTAATATTGTGTAACTTCAGTAATTGCAAAGTTACGTTGGTTAATTTACTGTAAAGTAATAGAAAAAAATTGTTTAACGACAGCGTTCATGTACCCATTAGTGTATACGTTGCTGTGCATCATCTAAAACAGTGCTTCTCAAACTTTTTGGTGTACCGCCTACTTTAGGGAACATTGAATGCCCAACGCCCCGCAGGTATACTTATTCAAACATTTTGTCTGACATTTGTAGAGAAATCCATAGCCTACCGATTTTTTTAGCCGTCCCCAATATCAGTTGAAGTTTCAATACCCCGCTCAGGTAACCTCAGCGATCACTAAGGGGCGGTACCATTTGAGAACTTATGGTCTAAAGTATAATCGGGTTTTTGTATGTAAAAACGCGTGTATAAAATGCTACGGGTAGATATATTTTACTTTATAAAAAATCACATTATCAATAAAAATAGTAATAGGTACGAGTTAAATGTGATTCCATGACCATTAGATGTTTTGTTTTTTATAGTTTGTGCAATATGGTATTATACACGAGAGCGCTTTCTCTTTTTCAGAGCACTTGATATATCACGGTTCACGACATACTTCCTTGAAAGCCAACGCGATACTAAGGTTTGAGTGTGCCAACTGACACAAAATCAGCGTGCCACTTTTGGTGCACTTACACCGTTTCTACACATTATTACTTATAACATTGTTCGTATCTTTAATAATAATATAATTATTCTAAGTATTATTCATATATTTTGTAGGCCCACTATGTTTTATAAAGATTAAATATCACTGATAGGATTATTGCGTTTGTTAGTAATGATTACTTGACAGTTTTATTGACCGATAAGCAAAATTATATAATTGCTTAGAATGAAAACAAAGATAGTGATATCTATCTTATTGATAGGAAGCATGGCTAATACCTCCTAAATTTAAGTTTTTACCTAGCTTGATATAAGGACATGGTTTTTGATGTAACGTTATAAAATTTGAATAAAAGTATGTTTAATTGAATTAGACCGAAAACATACATGTAGTTAATATCGGAAAATAGATGAAATTAGATAAGAGCGGGCTTGTCGCGATTCGCGTAGATACTTTGTGATATCGAAATGTTTCATGTAAGATTGAATTTATAATAAATTTTAAATAATCATGAAAATTGTAACAATTTTTTTGTTTCTTTATGCGGCATACACTAACTTCATAATTCAAATTCACTGTTTTATCGGTGTACGAAAATTTAGTTACATATTTCTAGTATCAGGGACTTAACGGATGCTCGTGTTGCATATTACATAATATAATGACCTTAAAATACCTATAACATTTGCAAATGGGCTTTAAAGTAATTAATTATTAATAAACGGAAGCATTTCTTACAATAATAATCCAATTTAGACTTAGATAATACTATAATTTATATACAAATCCAGAAAATTAATAATTTTATTATGAAAAATATAAAGTATTTTTTAATAGTTTATAGGTTTAGCGTTATGGTTACAATATTACACACACACAAACGGGAACACACGTATATGTATTTTTTGTTAGATTTTCAAGTTGAGGGCAGTAGCTGGCCACGCATGCTATCACTGAGCTGTCATTGTTTCAATTTTACTTTCGCTTGAAACTAATATTATCAATAACAATATTCTACAAAGCTAGTCTAATATGTCGAAATAAAACTAATTTAAACAGATTTTATTGCGGTTATTTATTAATTTTGATCCCGATGTTTTGATAGCTTTTCAGCCTTCATGGTCACGGGGTGGGCTGAGGTGTAGGTTGTCCAGAAAAGTTCATGTTACAGTGTCTACCTTCAATTTAATTTTTAATTTTGTAAGTATTTCGATCTACGCAGAAAGAGCTCACAGTGTCTTGAGGTCTGTCAATTGGCCTTTTGGGTTCCAATTAAATTAAATGTAAAATCGGATGCCAAACTTGTACTAGCTTCCAACCATTTTCTCTATTGAAATTTGGATGTATTTTAATTTCAATAGCCCCGCAAATATTCCTAAGTAGGAATTGTTGTTCTTTGGCAAGGATGGTTGAAAGCTAGCACAAGCCTGGGATCCGATTATACATTCAATTAAATCGGAACCCAAAAGACCAATTACCAGACCTCAAGACACATTGAGCTCTTTCTGCGTAAATCGGAACACTTACAAAATTAAAAATTAAATTTAAGGTAGACACTGTAACGTGAACTTTTCTGGACAACCTACACCTCAGTCCGCCCCGTGACCACGAAGGCTGAAAAGTTTTCGAAACGTCGGGATCAAAATTAATAAATAACCACGATAAAACCCGTTTAAATTAGTTTTATTGCGATGAGTAATATCCGCGTAAACATAAAAAAATATTATAGTCCAATATATGACAGATAAGATAGTTATACAAGCAATATATCTTCAAATCCCTTGGAGGTAAATCAATAAGTAATAAATTTAAGCTTTTAGCAAACATAAGACTATGGATCACGAAATATGTTTAGATTGTCTATTTTTTTATTTGCAGTTGAAATAAGTCATCAAGTGAGCATCACAGAACCGAAACTAGTTGTGACCATACCACAATGCTACGATGTTGTTGTTAAAGGATTGAAGAATTCAAAGAACAATTCCAAGATCGTAATAATCGATAATCCCAGCGTTGCGATTCCTGATGGAACTATCAGGTACTCCGAAATCGCTGAGAGCGGTGAAGTGGCACATTCTTTGTTGGACAAAATAGAGAAGAAGGAAGACGATATCGCTTGTATACCGTTCTCTAGTGGTACCACCGGACTGCCGAAAGGTGTTGAAATTACACATAAAAATTTACTGGCTGGGATTACTTGTATGCAAACTGAAGAATCGTGTTTCCCGAGGATGTCAGATGGTAAGTCTATTTGTGTACATATTTGAATGAAGGAGAAATTATTAAAAATTTAGGGAAGCTATGTTTAATTGTAGATACTAACATAAGTATAATGATATAGTGCTTTATTCCTGACAATAATAATCATTTTCGATTTCGGCTATACCAAATTATTCTATTATTGAAATTGAAATATGGACCATTGACGTTAAGTTTAATATAGTTAATTCGTATGCAATGTATGCTAATCGCTATTACCGTTTGATCGACAATAAAAATTGGCATGTATTTGTAACTTTTTGTGTAGATCGTTTTATACTATTCGTGAAAAAGAAGGATGATGCTGTGGTAGAGTTATATATTTTCAGCAGTAAACGTGATTCATAATGTAAACGCATTAGGGCACTATTAGAATAAATATTTTACTAATGATTTTTTATAGTCTAAGTTTATAGCGCTATGACTATAATCTCACCTGGTATTAAGTGACGATACGGCACAAGTTGGTAGACACGCTTAACCTGTGCAGGGACTGGCTCTCAAGTGCAACTGCCGGAACACTCGTATTGGTATTTGGCGGCAGATTTTCAACTTGAGGGTGGTAGCTAGCCAGGCGGAAAAAACCCCACCACCATGCTATGGTTTCCTCACGATGTTTTTATTTACCGAAAGCTCAAGCTCATTGTGAATGGATTCGAACTCGCACCGTTCAACGCGAATCCGTACACACTACCACGTAGCTATCATCGCTAAAAAACTGATCGCTGGTGTTACTTTGTGGAAATCCATTACAAAACGTTGAAGCAAAGGCTACTTTACACCTGTGCCTGGAATTGATTGGCCGGTGCTAGGGGTTATAATATATAGTAGCATTTAATCAATTACAGGCGGATATGCAAGTAGGGCTTACTCTAAACTTTATTGATCGCAAAACACAATTTTCGTTTACTCAAATACGTTGTATTCAAATTCCCATTTTTATGTATAACATTCCAGTGTCCAAGTTTATGTATTACTACAACTACTAAATTATTTTTCTTTATGTATGAGATCTGTGGCAGTCAATGTTTACCTACTAGGTCGGATTATACTTATAGTATTCTCTGTAATCTTATTACCTTTATCAACTGCTTTTTTTTTATTTAGCAGTTAGAAATAACAAAAATTTGGTATACATTTTCCTTCTCAACTTTACTAGAATTCCATTACTTTCTCACTAATGATTATGATTGCTTTTCGATTACAAAGCGCACACTTAACCTAAATAACATACTAATTCAAATTGTTCAATATTCCAGGTACGGTGCAAGAAATTCTTCCAAGCTTCTTACCGTTCTTTCATATCTACGGTTTGGTCGTCGGACTGATAGGACACATACCTCTAGGGTGCAAGTTAATCACGATGGCCAAGTTCTCGGCCAGTTTATATTTAGACATACTGAAAACTCAAGACGCATCCATACTTTATGTAGTGCCTCCAGTTGGTAAGATTAAATCTATAACATTTTATTTTTATAAGAAACAAGCTGTGCCCATGACTTTGTTCGCGTGGAATTAAAAATTATTTGATAATTTTTGGCCGGTTTTTGGAACTTTTTTAATACAGCTTTGCTCCTGTAGGTGGTAAAGTGATGCTAAATAGACCTAGCTTATAGGACCTGAGAAAAAAAAGTAAAAAGCACACTAAGCGAGAAAATATATCTTTCAGCTGTAAACATGTTCACATCTAAAACGGTTTTTCTGATAAACATTCTGGCGTCACTTTTCAAAAGACACTATCGTTTGCTTTCTAAATACTTTTATTACATCCTTAGTAATGTTATAAAGGCGAAAGTGAGTTTGTTTGTTACACTTTCACACCTAAACCGCTGAATAAAGTGTGATTATTCGTTGGTATAGAGATAGATGGAACCTAAGAGACGACGATAGGCTACTTTCTCTCACAATTTTTTTTGTGAAAGTGGGGTAAAGGTTTATCCGATTTGTTCAACAAAATGAATATTAACGTGAGCGAAGCCGCGGGTAAAAGCTAGTATTCTATAATACAACAATCAAATAGGTGGTAATTTAAAATTATGTGGATCTTCATTTATTTACTTACAGCTATTTTGCTGGGAAAACATCCCGACGTGACACCAGAACATTTCAGTAGCGTGAGGCATATAGTCTGCGGAGCTGCTCCCTTATCTTCCTCAGACGTTCTAGCTATACGAGAAAAGGCTAAAGTAAGTTATACACATATTATAATATTACAATATTGCGATGTAGAAAATATTGACTTTATTTTATTATGCTGATGTTAAGGGGCAATGGAGAAACTGGCTCTCAAGCTTAACTGCCGGAACACACTTGTAGGTATTTGGCTACAGGTTTCAACTCGAGGGTGGTAGCTAGCCAGGCGGGCATTACAAAAGTACTGCCACCATGGTATGGTTTCATTACGATATTTTTCTTCACCGAACTCTTAGGTTCATTGCTGGGGGTCGAAATAACATCTATTGCCACGGAGTCAGTACGCACTACTAACATAGCTGTCATCGCTTCATGTTTCTATGTTGTACCATTATATGTTTTGATGTTAAATGATTTACAGTATAAGAAACATCTGACAATGAAATTCTAAAACGTGTATGGGACCCACTTTTTGTATAGAATAGCCAGCAAACGATACGCAGAAAAATGCCTTAGGGACATCTATGATGCGATAATTGTACTATTTCTAATGCAAATTAAACTTCGCCATGTTTCTTTGTACTAGTAATCCTGGTTAGGACATTCGGTCAGAGTCAGGATATTATTGTATTATTACTAATAAATTATGGTATCAATGGCTCGTAATACGTGTGCAAATATTTAAGTCAATCAGACGATTCTTAGTTGGCGAAAATTTCGTTATATTACTTGGTGGTAAGTAAAGTTAAGAATTATATTAAAACATAATGTTGTCGTTATAATTGAGAATCGAAAATTTCTGGTTAATTCTCTTTCGTTTACTAATTTCAGCGTGATATAGAGTTCAATCAAGGCTTCGGAGCAACAGAAACAACATCCCTTGGAACGACCACCTTCAAGAATACTAAGAACGTAGATTACTCAGCCTGCGGTGTGCCAATGGCCAATAACAAGTTAAAGTTTGCTGATCCGGTTACAGGCAAACCTGTTGCCATTGGTGAAGTAAGTTGTTATTTATGAAAGAACGGTAGCATATATACATCTATACATTTCTATAAAGTTCTCCCTTCCCTTTGTAAGGAACAGCAAGTAAAGACCTCAGCCACCCTCCTGTGTACGTAAAAGTTTTTTGAAATTAAAATGCAATTTAGGCCTTGAGAATTCGTTTAAGAACATCAAAAGAATTATCTTTTTGGATAATAACCCAATCGTTGAGAAGAATCGGTAAAAAACTAGATCTGTGTTTTTTTTTTTTTTGAGGTACATTGTTTAAAAGAATGTTTTAACATGTGCATTTACAATTGTTATTAGTGGATGTTAAGATAGGGGTGTTAATTCTGGAGATCACTATCGCTCACTTATTGCTCCACCCTATTATAGCTTTTTGCCATCACAACCCATTTAACATGGCGTTTTCAAATCAAATACAATCAAATAAAACACTAAAGCCATAAAAAATAATTGTTTAGTTTTATGAAATTGCGATGTGCGTGAAGCTTTTTGTCAATTTACTCCTCGGCCGGCTGTAATGCGATTAGCTATGCCTTATGCGAATATTAGCTTTACCTTACCTACCTTCTTACTTCTGATTAGTAGATTTTATATTCTGTAATTAAATTTTTCCAGCAAGGCGAGATGTACATCAAAAGTCCGACCATAATGAAGGGTTATCATAAGAATCCGACAGCGACGCGAGATTCCATCACCGAGGATGGTTACTTCAAGACCGGAGATTTGGGTTACTATAAACCAGGAGTCGGTCTCTTCATTACCGATAGAATAAAGGAACTTATAAAAGTAAGCATTATTTTAAGGTTATTCTTATGCTTAATTATTTAAATTTGAAACATATAATCATCAAAGGAAATAAAAGTTTGATTGTTTCTGCATATATTTTTCCTAATCCATATAAAAATTCACTAACCCTATTATAAAAAATAGTTGTTAATAAGCTTAAATTTATGTCAAATTTGGAATTCATTTGGATAAAAAAACCAGAAAGGTTAAAAATAATATTTAGTGGAATAACAAGAAGCAGAAAGTAGATGTATCGCTAAAATGAAATAATTCAAAATTAATCAGTTAGTGCAAGTTAAAATTCAGTAGCAAGATAGAGTATTTAACCATGTTTTTACTCTTAAATTACATACCATATACACGGTCAAGTTGAAAATCTGCCGCCAAAAACCATACACTATAGTTGAAGGCAAACATCGTGAGGAAACCATAGGATACCTTTGGCTAGCAACCACCCTCAAGTTGAAAACCTGCCACCAAATACCAATAGGTGTGTTCCGACAGCTACACTTGAGAGCCAGTCCCTCCACTGGCTTAGCATGTTTACAATCTTGGGTCGTATCGTCAGTCAGGAATAGGGGAGATTATGGACATAACGCTAACCTTTACTATTAAAAAAATGCTGCACTCGAGAACCAGTCCTTCCACTAGGCTAAACGTGTTCACCATCTTGAGCCATTTGTTGGTGAGCCAATGATTGTCATTTAACACAAGGTGAGATTTTGGCCGTGGCGCCAAACATATAAATTATTAAAAAAAAAATTGGTTTTAATACTATTGTGAGTTTTTCGTGTGTCTTTCCATTGTAAATGAATCTCTACAGTAATGGATAATTATTGAATTTTCACAATTATTACACTGAAATCCTATTTAGATGCATTTCCAGAGGCTCTATGAATGGAGTGAGTGCAAGAAATGTATAAATGAAACCTGTGATAATTTATACGTATATAAAAACGAGAGATTGGTAGAGACAAGTAGAGGAGAAAAATCTGTTGTACCAACTCTACACAGGCAACATTTGGCTGTTATTAAGTTAGGCTTAGAATTTCAGATTCCTTTCATATCAAATGCCTATGTCATTCAGTTGACTTCTTATGCAAAATTTCAGGCTTTTAAACTAATTTACATTAACTATACCTATGTAAGCAGCTATACCAAAATATTTACTAATGAAATTTAAAACGTATTAATTTCCAGGTGAAAGGAATGCAAGTAGCTCCAGCTGAATTGGAGAGTCTCCTTCGCTCTCATCCCGCCGTGCAGGACGCCGCAGTGATCGGAGTACCACACGAATTCTACGGAGAAGCACCGAAGGCTTTCGTCATTCGCAAAAATGGACAGAATACAACAGAAGAAGAAATCCAAGATTTCGTAGCTAGCAAAGTAGCGGGCTATAAGAAGATAGAGGAAGTTATGTTTGTTGATGACATTCCTAAGACGGCTTCCGGGAAGATACTGAGGAAGGAGTTGAAGAAGATGTATGCATAAATACTGAGGTTTTTAACTGTGATAATTTTAAATTCGATTAACATTATCTAGGGTAAAAAATGGTGTATTTAGTCAGGTCGAGGTAACAGATTATGCGATTTGGGCATGATACATTTTTGCGGTTTCTTATGGTGGCACAACACCGAGCAGTTTAAATAGTGATGATTTTAAACAAACTTAAGAATTAAAGAAACAGAAATTTCAGATGCTTACTAGACTCATTAGTAATTCTGTGAGTCAATCTAGCTTAGATAATGTATTGCCTTAAAACTGCCGACCGATGAGTCGTGAATCCAGTAATTACGATTTCTATGTGAAGCGACGATAGCTCAGTAGGTACTGTGTACATACACCGCGTCAAGGTACGTGAGTTCAAATCCACTCCAGCTACGACGAGCTTGAGCTTTCGGTGAAGGAAAACATCGTGATGAGACCATAGCGTGGTGGTAGGGCATTTTCCAATGAACACCTGACTAGCTACCACCCTCAAGTTGAAAATCTGCCGTTCCATACTTATATATGTGTTCCGGCAGTTGCACTTGAAAGCCAGTCTTTCCACTAGGCTTAGCGTGTTCGCCAGCTTGGGTCACATTGTCACTTAATATCGGGTGAAATTGTAGTCATAACGCTAAACTTTAACTATACAGAAAAAAGTATCGTTAGGCTGTAGGAACTGTGCAATGGTAATCCAGGAATCAGGAAAAAAAGTGCCAATCTCTGAAAATTTAAAACTTGTCAACGGATTAGCATTTTACATTAATTATTAATGTATATTCTTGTAGGGGATTGAAAGATCTAGAAAAATGGTCTATTGTGTTTTTTATTCTATGATACTTTAAGTTTACTGTCATGAATTTATACATAACACAAACGAAATAAACATAAAATAGATAGGCTTTAATGGTCACTATCGATTTGTAATTATTGATACTGAATATTATACATTAAAATATTATGATGTGGTGCTATTTGATTGTTATTTGGTGTTTAGGAATATAGATGAATTAATGTATAGCAAACAATCTCTTTTTATACATAAAAACATAAATAAAACGTTAAAAAATAGGGTTTCTAAATTTTTAAATAGGGTTTTAAAAATTATTATGATTCATTTTTAATATAAAATAATGAATTTTATTACAATTAAAATAATAATTAAGTGAGTTTTTATTATTATTCAAATTTTGTAAATGATAAAGATTGACAGTTTTGAATTATAATAATAGCATTTAGTTATGAACTTTTTTTTAATTTTTCTTAATTAACATGTATGTATATTTATATTTATATATACCAATAGTTTATTAACATTAATACGTTTTGTTTTAGAACGGGTTTTTTTATAATTCGCCATATGTATATTTTAATATTTTATTTTAATTTGATCATTGAAAATGCGTCATATAGGTTTTAACTGATAACTATATAATTAATTACTGGTTTTATTCAGGGGCAAATTGTGTATTTTATTGTTTTTAAAATACACTCGTTTTGTTTTTCGTGTATATAAAATTTTATGTCAGAAATAAATTATTTTATTACCGTTTACGAGTTCATTTCCTTGCGTATTACCTTTTAAGTGAATCAAAAGTTTTTAGTTGAATTTATTTGGAATAAAAGAAGATTCAATTCCACTTCTTGCATCGTTCGCCTAGTGGTCAAAACAGATGCCTCGCTGCAACCGCCGCGATGAAATGCTGTGGGTAGGTTACTTGGTCTATACCCAATAATCTAGTGAAAATATATACCTTTATATACCTCATCTTGAAGGTCGGTTATAGGTAGCAACACTTCTTATCCCCTTAATTGGTGATAAGAGATCAAGTGATAGAATTGCCCATAATAAGTATATTGTACCCACTTGAAGCTAGGTTGGGTCATTATGAAGCGATGAATGCTCAGTCAGTAGCGTGTGCGACCATCGAATGGACGTGAGTTTGAATCCCTGTAATGAGCCTGAGCTTTCGTTGAAGGAAAACATCTTGATGAAATTATAGCATGGTGGTAGGGTTTTTCCTAATTTCCGCCAGGCAAGCAACCGCTTTCAAGCGGAAAATGCCTATAGGTGTGTTCCGGCAGAGGCACTTGAGGGCCAATACTTCTAATAGGTTTAGCATGTTCACCAACATTTAAGATTAGGTGAGATTGTGGCATTAAGGCTAAATCAATGAACTGTAAAAAAACATGTAGGTACAACGAAAATTAATCATTTGTACTAATAAGCATTTTAGGTTCTTTTCCATTTCGGTAAACATCTTGCAAATTTATCAAAACTGTTTTAAAAATGTGGTATCCTTAGTCTGTTTATACTAAAAATATAAATATAAAAATAGAAATGCGAATGTTTGTATGTTAGGATATTTGATAATGAATCACGCATAACCGGATGAACGGATTTGGATGAAATTGGACACACATTTCGTTAGCTGGATTAACACATATAATACATTTTGTTTCGGAAATATTTTTGGTTCTTTATTTTAAGATCAACGCGGACGAAACCCTAGGTAACAGCTAGTAAGTCTATTTTCACAAAATTATAAGAATTGTAAAATAATTCAAAAATGCACATAGGGTATTTTGCGTGCGCTTTGCTTAAGTACGATTACGTCGTCGATGAGACTTCAATAGTTTTTCTGTTTAGATATAGACTAGGGTTGGTACGGAACTTTGACTTCGATTCCGAAAGGTCGGAACTTGCGATTGACGCTACACCTCTGACTCCGACTTCGGCTTCGGTACTTTTGAATCGGAGGTTATAACGGTGATTCAACACAACAAGTAACTGCAGCTAGAATAAGTACGCACAAAATTTAACTTGTAGCTCAGGGAAATGCTTGATTTTTCAAAGGATTGCTCTACAGGGCCTTCCCTTAAGTTGTATAGAAGATACCAAATTTTGTTGCTTGTTACAATTCCAGTATTGAGTGATATTATTATATAATAAGTATTTTCTGTCTGTTAATCTGTCCCCACATCTGTCTTCTTCTCTACCTCCATTTCGCATCCGACTCCACCTACGACTTCGACTCCGATAAAGCAGATTATAAATCTCCGTTTCCGACTCCGATTCACGCTTACCCACCTTCCTAATATCCTCACTATAGAGTATAGAGGATATTAAACCGAATAGTGATACACTGTTAAAAATTTCTTTGGTAATTTTACAAGAAATGTGTTGGAAGTATATGCTCAAAGCAGTTTTGTAATTTAAGTAATCAAACTTTGTAATTTTACAAATCTTTTTTTATTGTTTCTGTTTTGGAAAATTCAAAAACGTAAATACTAATTTCAGTAACAAACATTGTAATTTTGCAAAACATTTTTCATTGTTTCTGTTTTAGAAAATTCAAAAACGTAAGTACTAATGTCAATGACGAACATTGTAATTTTACAAATAAGCTAAATTAAAAATAGTTTGTAAAATTAAAATATTTAATTTGCAAAATACAAAACTTATCAAAAGCAATATGTCTTGTTTTTCAATAAACAAATTTTTTTTTTATAATTTTCAATGCATTGATGAACGTAGCTTCCTGAATAAGAAAAAGTGCATTTTTTAATATTAACGATTTTTTAACGACAAAAAACTATAAAATTCGGTTTAATCAAAATAGCATCTGCAAAAAAAATTTTTAAGCTGAATTTTTTCATAATAGAACAAGTGGTAGTAGTGGCAGAACTAGATAAGATCTATAATAAAGAGAAAAAATAAAATTGATTAAATTATCTCCGAGATAGAGATATTTGTTTATGAGCGTACGCTCAGAACTCACAGAGTTTTTATTAAAAAATTAATATTTTGTAAGCTATTAGTCGTAGAGTAATGCGGTTTTTTCAATTTGTTTATTATTCTTCTCTCTAAATTTCATTCGCAAGATGTCTCGACTACTTGTCAATAGTTTACGAGATATTTTAATTTAGCAAAATTTTTTTGGTAAAATTACAATTCATCAAAAATATTGAGACAATTAAGTAATTTTCATTCATTTTCATTGTAATATAATATTATGATATTTCTTTGGGATAAATACTTGTAAATATAATTTTTTTTTAATTTATTAATGATAAATCAATTTGTAAATTTACAACACATATAGAGTTTATGCAATATAGCTGTAAAACTCAAACTTTTAATAGTGTTTTTCTGATATGTCTTAGAAAATGACTTTAATTGTATGGTAATCGTATTTTAGTTTGGACAAAGTTGCAACTTTACTTAATCTTCAATTTGTAAATAGATTGTAATTTTACGAGCATTTTCAACAGTGTGATATCGGATTTTACAATAATTATGATTTGTAAAAATATAATAATTTTACAAATAATTTTTACAGTTGAAGTTTAGTAAAATTACAATTTGCGGCTAACATATTCTAATTTTTGGCGAAATTACTACGTACTTTGTAATTTTACAATTAAAGAAGTAAAAATAATATGATGATTTTTGAATATATAATAAATTCATTGTAATCAAAGTTACATTGTTTCTTTGTAATATTACATAAAGTTGTTATGAATAAGACTAAAAACAAAGCTTGTATATTTATAACGCTTTTCATTTGTAATTAATGAATTGATTTGTAAAATTACTATATGTGTACTGTTTATACATGCATTTTGTATAATTGCAACTTATTATAGTGGTTTTATGAAAGTGTTTGGAAAAATTACCTAAATAGTATAGTAACTTCATTTTGGTACACACTGGATTGTAATTTTACATGACATGTGTCTTGTAAAGTGATTGTAATATTACAAATTTTTTTAACAGTGTAGGAACAGATATACTATTTCACAAATTATCGTTAAAAAAAAATTAAATATATTTTATAATTAATACAGTATTTTAACTAAATTTAGAAGTATTTACGCAATTAGACTTTGTTATTAATTAATTACGTAGTCAATGTTTCGTTAAAAGGAATGAGGGAAATATAAATTACCGACGTAATCGGTAGTTTTGATAACAAAATAACATAATTTCTCGTTTTTAGCACCACTGTTTACATAATGTTGGAGGTTGGAGTGTATACGTTCCATTTGAGTCATAATAATCAGTATTAAAGTAACTGATATATGTTCATGTATCACGCTGCGCCATTAAATTTGATATACATAACGCGAATATATACCAATGTATAAAAACATATTCACCGGTCATTAGTATAGTCAAAGAAATATTCGCGCAATAATGACCCTATAAACTGGATTGGGCATGGTATATAATTTCTTATTCTACTGTAATGTAGTATTAAAAAATAACTATGTTTTCAAGGTCAATCTTATTTTATAAAAAAAATCACGTAAATACTCTTATTTTCAACCTTTTTCTTGTTATATTAATAATAATATTCCACAGTGAGGCTCACAATTATTGTTATTACCTTTCCATTTTAAAAATATTAAGGCCTGTTACTTCCTAATTGGTAGACCGTAACCGGTAATTAGTGATAAAAAAAAAAAAAAGTATGCATTTATTAGTGTCTGTATCGTATACAACAAATACGAAGTAGAATTCCTTTAAAAAAATTTGGTCTGCTATATGAATAATTAATTACTACCCATAACTTCGTTCGTGTATTTACCGTTTACCACATCTGGTCGTAAAATCGATATAACGACATCTGATTGTTTTGAAGATGGTTTTTAATAATGCCCAACCAAAATCTATAGGTGTATTTCGGCACTTACACTTGAGAGTCAGTCCTTCCACTAGGATTAGCGTGTCCACCATCTTGGGCCACATCAGTTATGATTGTGGCCATGACGCTAAACCTAGAAAGGTGGGGTAATGAATCAGTGGCAAAAAAAAACGAAGAGACTAACTGTGTATTCATTTGATATACAATGTATATTTTATGTTAATAAATATTCACTGTACTTAATCTTTTTTGTCTTTTAAATAAATAAATGCGTCTAAACGGGACGTGTCTTTGAAATTTCATTCTAAATTCCACTTCAATTATGCAATTGCCCCCTAACAAGTCTCACGTCACAAAATATCATTATTGGTTCAGTGGCCCACACATTTTGGGCCAGCACCGCTGTTCGGAATTTATATCACCTGTACTTTCCGTTGCCTGTTGTGTCTTAATCGTTTATATATTTACGGTGACTTTCGTTAAGATTGTACGTATATCTAAGTTTGGGTAAAATAATTTGGGTAAAATAGTAACTGTTATTTCACAACTTTTTGGCTGATGTGTTTAACATATATATTGCTAGCAACCAAAGCTTACCGTATCATGCCTACATTCATTTGGCAGCCTTTTTATACGAAGATTAGGTATGTAAAATAGTCATAATAGTCAAAATGTCGAAATTTACAAAAATGCACAAAACATACATTGTTTTTTATAACGATGATGTTAACTAATAAATCTAATATGTAGACAATTTACTTTGTTTAGTAACTTTCGAATATATCTAACTAGGCAAAATCTGTCAGAAAAACGAGATAAAAAGAAACTTTCTTCGTTGTGTTTCCACGAATTAGCTATTCAAATCATCTCGAAATTTTACATACACGTTGTCTGAGATACAGAAAAAGACATAGGTTACTCATGAGAAACAGATAAAATAATTCTAAGCTAACTACATCGACATTATGACGCTGAGAAGCAACGGGTAAAATCTACTCTACATACACACAATAACTAATTATTTAATAGTAATAAATAAACCCGACAATTCAATGATGTCCTTAAAATTAATTACTAGGCCATTTTTTTCTTTGCAATGTACTGAACTGAATAAATTCATTTTTGTTTAAAAGTATTTTGTGTTCCTGTGTTACTGTTTTTACTGTAGTGAATTAGGAGCATCACGTGAAATTATGGATAAAATAATATAGTACAATTAAAATAAATGTGTAGATTTATCGATTTCTATCAAATACATAACTACGTATAATGTCATTAACAGCTAACATCAACACAAACAACACAAACAAACCAACTGTACTGGCAAGCGATAGTTTGTGTTGCCATAATTTTAAGCGTTTGAATGACTCAACTGCCCGTTCGCTTAATACATTCGCATCCATATTAATGCGATACAGCGGCTGGAAAATCAAACTTTAGCGTTCTGTCAGTGTTTATCGGCGAGTGCGCTTATTGCATCTGCCCTTCCAATACGTCGAGTGACAGCTCAGTGGGCACAGTCTGTTGAACTATATATTTTGTTTTAATATTGTACCTACACTCTGAGGTATAAAGTGTACTTTGTTTTAATTTATTACAAAATTTTAATCTATTATGTCGTCAAAAGTATTGATGTTGTTTAGTTGTAAACTATAATTCCGAATCCCTACAGGTTGTGCCTCGTTGAAAAAAAAATTATAGTCTTTGTTCCTATTTTTAGAAGTGCAATTTGTTTACTTCGACGCGTGCTTTGTTTTAGTGTGTTTTATAAAGACATTGTGTTTTTTCTACATTTGTTGAGAAGTTAATAATGATCGGAGACATTTAAAGGTCATTCTGTCAATGAATGTTCAATAGTTTAGTGTTGTGTTAATACCTATTTAAATTGATATTGAATAGCAAAATTATTCCAAGCAATTTTATTTTTGTGGTACTATAAAAAAAATCAATGTGTATTAATCCTGTAACATATTAATATATATCGTATCTATATAGTCGATACTAAAACCAGGGTTTTTCCGAGAATTTGTAACATTGCAATCATATTAGTGCCGGTTATTGTACTGATATCTGAACATGGAGACTAAAAGATATGTGTACTTGCTTAGTAAGTTGTTATTATGAGTTTCTTTTAGAATTCTAATAGACTACATTGTATTCAAATATTCACAATTCACACATAACATTAATACTAACCGATTCATCAGTGATTATGAGAAAATAAATAATTATTCCTTTGTTTAATAAATTTAAAACTTAATTCCATTTAACCAGTACCTCCATTTTATTCCATTTAACCAGTACCTCCATTTTAATTATAATTTTATAGATATTAGTGTTCGCACAGTGGTCGAAATTAAACCGAACTCATTATTAAAATTTTGAAAATAAAAATGTTGATCAAGTTTTATTGATAACATTTAAAACTTGACAATCGTTAAAAACCACTGAAAAAAATAATTGAAAATCGGTTCGCGTGGGTTTAAAATTTTAATATTTTTGAGGCTTATTGTAACATTTCCAATACAGCTTAGCTCTTATTAGTGGTAGCGTGATGTTAAATAACCTAAAGCCTTCCTCAATCATTGCTCTGTCAAATATAAGATTTTTTTTTTAATCCAACCGATAGTTCCTATGATTGGTGCGTTCAAACAAACAAACCAATTTATCTGCTTATTAATGTAGATTAAAGCGCACAACAGACGGAGCTATAATATAAATTAAAGCATGGTATATTACGGTATATATTCTATAGTAATCGTCGAATGGCCACAAACGCAGCTATAACTTATATTTTTATTACGTCACCAAAATATGTCGACAGATATGTCACGATATATAGTGGTATAGTAAGACATATTAACGTATCTTTTGATATATTTCAAGAACTACAGGCTGTAATTTATCGTCGCTCATTTGTGTGAGCGGTTAACATAATCAGTTAGGTTCTTTATACGATATCTAAAATTAGAACACCTTTACTTAAAAATGTATCACAAATACGTGCTCCTGCAACGACGGACGCAGAGCTAATGAGTCTAAACATATATATACAAACAGTATAACCGCCGTCTGTGGCAGCTTGCTATATCGATGTGAGATCGTATTAGGCGTTTACACCAATAATATATAATTTTCTATATTAAAATATATTATAGCTCCGTCAGTTTTGGGCTTAATTGTTGAATCGTAAATTGTTCGCAATAAATATTCCTTTGACCACATCTGTCACTCAGCCGAAGCCTTGTACTTAGGGTAAGGATTAATTTTTTTTTTGGTCTCGACTTATTTATTGTACATGTGATAATAACCCATTTATTTTTGACATTGCAGTTTTTTACAATGAGCAATATTCATTAGTATTTCCAATTGTATACATACGGCAAATGCGGTCCGATAGTGGTTCGCTGAGTTTATGTCAATTGCCACACTCATACTTCAGTATCACGTCGGCGTTCAAGGAAGTATGTTGTGTACCGAATACCGATTGATATATCAAGTGCCATAAAATATCAGAAGATACTCTCGTGTGTAATGCCATATTGTAAAAGCTTACAAACAAAATTTATCTAGCTTTACGGTCATGGAATCATATTTCGTTCCTAACTATTAGTATTTTCA
Source organism: Actias luna (assembly GCA_039707435.1). NCBI lineage: Eukaryota > Metazoa > Arthropoda > Insecta > Lepidoptera > Saturniidae > Actias > Actias luna. The sequence continues at coordinate 3,997,002 of JAZHAC010000002.1, read as the reverse complement.
TTGATAATTTAATATTTTTATTAAACAAAATATAAATAAATCAAAATAATATATCAATATCTTAAATATATCAAAATAAAAACTATATCTATGCGTAATTTTCCGTTACAAAAAGAAGCGTTTATACTATCCTATAGTATTTTTTATTATTCTGACAAACATTGTTAGCCGTTAGGGCTGTAACAGCTTCACCGAAATTTTTGGGTCGAATGCTGAGGGCACTAGGCGCAAGAGTGCCAGAATGACCGAACCTCAGTATGGACTGCTGCCGGAAAATTTATGCTTTAGGCGATGCATAGCAATGTATGGGTGTCTCTTTTTTGCGCCCGGTATAAAAAACATGTTGTCCTACTTTCCTAATTAGCGTGCATTAGTGTGCCAGTTATTTCGGTCAAATATTATTTAGTATTTGAGAGAACACATATACAAACTACGAATACAAACATCTTGTAAACGTTTTAAAAATTATTTCCGACATTTCCGTGGGCGAAATAATATTATGAGAATTTTTACCTTTTCTTATATCTTATATAAGAAGAATTTCTCAATACGTTTAAGACGATCACATACTTCATGGCATGCCATGAGTTCACAAGTGGAACGGATAAATGCACGATCGTTAGTGATTAGTGGAACTAGAAGCGATAATACACAGTGGAAGTGTGTACGGATTCCGAATCCACCTACAACGAGCTGGAGCTTTCGATGACAGAAAACATGGCTAGGAAACCATAGCATGGTGGTAAGGCATTTTCTAATGCCCACCTGGCTAGCTGCCACCTTTAAGTTTAAAATCTGTCGGCAAATACCTGTAGATGTGTTCTCAGATGCACTTGAGAGCGAGTCGCTCCACACGCTTAGCCTGTCTACCAATTTGGGCCGTATCGTCACTTAAGATCAGTTGAAATTATGGCCATAACTCTAAACTTGTGAACTATAAAAAAAGGTGTCCATATTCGTCACTTTGCGAGACACTATAAATAAAAATAATCTCGATCTAATAATCTGAGAATTAAGGAATAATCTTATCAATCCTCTCGGAATATTATTATCTGGGCCTTTTGATATGACCGTAGCTTGAAGTGTTATAAAAAACAAATAACATTATCAGTCTTCAATTTGCACCCACGACTGTCTTCGCGTGAACTTAAATAATTGAAATCCGACCCTATGGCATCGCATGGAGAGTTGATTTTTCAAAAACACTAAGAAACTAAGATATTGTGTTATTTCTTAATAAAAGCATAAATATAAATTTTCTTATCCCCAGCTAGCGTGAAACTAAAAACAACATTTAAAATTTTTATCCGTTTTTGTAACTCTTTTCAGTACACCTTTGCTGCTATTGGCGATAGCGTGATGTTTAATAAGCTAAAACCATGCTTATTGATTACTCTATCGAACAAAAAATATATCTTGAAATCTAACAAGTAGTTACTAAGATTGGCTCGTTAAAACAAACAAAATTTTCCGCTTTATAATATCAATATAGAAATGTCTAAACATGATAAGTGAGTTATGTTCACGCAATTAAAATTGACCTATAACTATAGAATAATTATAAAAATACTTAATTTTGTGTTGGATTTTAACTTACGAAATTGATTGCTTCTTAAAGACATTTTCGCGGATTCGCTATGTCAAATTATTTTATTATTATGTTGCTATTTGATTACACTATATCTATGATTAAATAAAATTTTATTTCCACGCGAACGAAGTCGCGGGCACAGTTAGTCTAATAGAAAATGTGAGTTTATGTTTATGCAGCAAAGTGTGTAAAAAAAACTTAACGACTTCATTGTAAATGTAAATAGGATTATATATTTAACAACATAAAAAAAACAAGTAAATGAGATACGATAACAATGGACTTCAAACTTAAAAAGCCGTCGTACTTTGTTACTAAGTGTATACAGCTTGATTTTGAAACTATATAGTTTAGTTAGTAGTGTGTACGGACGTCGTGTTAATGGACGTGAGTTAGAATCCCCGCAATGAACCTGAACTTTCGGTGAAAACATCGCGATCTAGCCATAGGTAGGATTTTTTATACGTCCCACTTTGCTAGCTATCACCCTCCAGTTGTAAATCAGCCACCAAACGTCTTGCACGCGTTAACTATCTTGGACTACGTCGTTACTTAACATCTGGCAGAATTGTGTCCATAACCCTAGACGTATTAGGTATAAAAATCTGCGCTACACTTACTATTATATAACACTTATTAAGCTATATTACTTATTCCACTTTTTTACTGTGTGTTCCTCGCTACATGATTATAAGTGAAGCTCTTCTCAAACAATGTGTACAACCGCCAAAATTTAACATTTCTCTCCTTAGTCGTTTGGACTGAACTGTATAGACTAGTTGTCGCAATAGATCTTATCCTTTTCGTCTTGTAGTTTTTCTTCTCCTTTTTTATTCTCGGCAACTCAGTCCTCTTTAGAGACTATTACTGCCATTTTCAAGTGATAAGATTTGGGCAGATGAAACTAACTTCAACAAAATGGCCACTCTCTTCCTAAAGTTCTGTTGGGAGTTTTTCTGGCAACTAATATATCATGTTTCTAATGATTATTTATAATTCACTTCGCTTATGCTCTTCAATTACACCACATCACGCAAATCATTGTAAAAAGCAATAGAAAAGCTGTATTGGGAAAACAGAAAAATGGCAAAAAAAAATTAAATAATTTTTTGGTTGCACGTGAACGAAGTCGCGATCACAGGGAAATATTATGAACTTTACTAACCAATACGAATACTGAAAAAAATAACACTAAATGACAGCTTATATTTTTTGTCATATTGTTAGTCATCAAAAAAGAAAATTTTCTTTATAATTAGTGCAGAAGTTTAATACAAAAATTTAATTTCTATGGCCTATCACTGAGGAACCTTTTATTTTGTTGGTCCGTAATAACAGTCAATCGTACCATCGTATCGTAACAATCGCATTAAATTTACCTAAAATCAATCCAGTAGTAGTTTCAAAGGGATGCACTTACAAGGACACAAATACATATAAAAATATATATATATATTTTTGGTCTCTATTTCGATATGTACATATCTGGTTTAGATACAGTGTTACTATGTCTAGATAGTCATATCATCATACTAATATTATAAATGCAAAAGTAAGTTTGTTTGTTTGTTATCGAATCACTGAATCGCTTGTCACTGAATCGATTGTGATGAATTTTGATTCACAGTTAGATCGGACCCAAGATACGGAGATAGGCTACTTTTTCTTGTCAAAAACTTATTAGGAGCGGGGTTAAGAGAGAGACAAAGCCTGATTGAAACTTTTTATTGCGTCATTCGATTTGTTGACAACACCAATATTAACGTGAGCGAAGTCACACGTAAAATCTAGTAATATTATAAATGCGAAAGTGAGTTTGTTTGTTTGTTACGCTTTCACGCCTAAACCACTGAATCGATTGTAATGAAGTTTGATACAGAGATAGATAGGACCCAGGAGACGGAGATAGGCTACTTTTTCTCGCGAATCCTTTATTGGAAGAAGGGCAAATAAATAAATAAATAGGGATAAATTTTGTTTGAAACTTTTTATTGCATCATCCGACTTTTTTTGACAAAATCAATATTAACGCAAGCGGAACCGCACGTAAAATCTAGTACATTATGAGAATTATTATTTAAAAAAAAAACATTACTTCACCGCCATAACTAATTTTATTTTGTAACTTATATACTTAACAACACTATCATCACATCACGAAGCCAGTAAAATAATAATTATTCTCATGACATCTTTATCCGTATAATTTAGATAAAGTCCCATTGTGTTCGAAAGAAACAAGCGTTGAACTTTGTAGAGAACATGTCAAGAACAATTTTCAATGTGAACAGAACTTTAGCGCGATGGAACCAAAGTTCAAAGTATGTGTGTGCAGTGAGAAAACATAGTGTTTGGACGCAAGATAAAGTTATCAAATCGCCGTTCGGCAAAGTGGAGGTACCCAATTGCACGCTGTATGATTACGTGTGGCAAAATTTGGACAAATGGCCTGAGAAGACATTGTCCGTGAGTAATAAGTATAATAATAAGTAATTTGATGTTCCTGCCCAAGATTATTATATTGCCTTTGATTCAGTCTGCCTTGCGATGCGATGCCTTTCAGTTGGTAATGTGTATGGACTATGCGTCAATGTCGTTGAGTTCGAATCCGTCTGCAATGAGATTAAGCTTTCAGTTAAGGAAAGACATCTTGTTGCAACCATTACTTGGTGGTAAGGCGTTTTGTAATGCCTACGTGGCTAGCTCGTCAAGTTGCAAATCTGTCACCAAATTTGAGTTTCGCCAATTACATTCAACTAGGTTTTCACCATATCGGAACATAACACTTTAACTAAATTTCAAAAATACAAGCTTTGCTTGGTTCCTATGATCCAATTTTTACTATAATTTCGTATTTGAAATTCTTTAAAAATTATGCCAATTATATTCCTTATCTACGCAATCCCACCTACGGATTAAAAAAGGTATATTTTGAAGAGTGACTTCCGAAGTAATATTTCAAATTGGCATTGATATAATCTAATTTTATAATAAAACGCAAGGTATGCGCTACAACCGGCCGAGGATATACCTATGAACAAGGGTTCAAACTCTCCAATGCTTTTGCCGCTAACCTCCGGAACAAATTGAAAATCCGCGATGGTGATATAGTGGCTGTCTTGCTGCCGAATATGCCTGACTACCCGCTCGTTGCTATGGGCATTCATGAAGCGGGCGCTATTATCACTACAATCAACCCAATTTACACTGCTCGTAAGTATGAATACGGCGTATATTATTGAACTCATTAATATTTACCTTTCTGTCTGGTTTTCAATACAATAGAATAAATAAATAGTAATGCGCCGTGGAATAAACTACAAAATATTATGCACTGAGTTGACTTCGCCTTGAAATGAGGAGAATATGCAGAAAGAGAACATTAAAATTAGTGTTCAACTTTAAAAAGATTACAATCAAGTTATGATCTATACATCCAAACTAATGTTATAAATGTGGAAGTAACTCTGCCTATTTGCCTGTTACGTTTTCATGCCTTATCTGTATGATCCCATTTAAATGTTTTTTTCGTCGACTAGACATATTAAACTAACTTAGTTAACATATTGTTCCTAAATAAAAGGACGAACTTTTGTGTGGGTATTATAGTATTTCTCAACTTAAATGGCTTTGTTATGAATTATAAGCCTTATAATTCTAGTATATAATATAATTATATTATTTAGTACAGTGGTTCCGAAAGTTGATTGAGTCGCGACACACTTTAAAACACAAATTCAAGGTATTTTTATTTTTAAATTGCATGTTTAGCGTTGTGGCCACCATGTCAACTAATGTTAGGTAAAGATGTGGCTTAAGATGATAGACACGTGGAGCCTAGTGGAGGGATTGGCTCTCAAATGCAAGTGCCGGAACACACCTATAGGTATCTGGCGACATATTTTTTTTTTACTTGAGGATAGTAGCTAGCCAGGCGAGTATTAGAAAAAGTTCTACCACCATGCTATAGTTTTTTGAGGCTAGAGGCTCAGGCTCTTTGTAGGTGAATTCAACTTGGCGTTCCTTGGCGCAGCGTCCACACACACTATCAACTGAGCTGTCATCTCTTCAAGATCCGTCTTTTGGTATCATGAAGAACAAAGTATCTATTTAATAGCAGGGGTGTTCGTGTTGTCCTATTAGTTAAGGCTTACCCAACATTACCTCGTGACACAGGAAATGCTGATCTGAAAACCACAAAATTGTTTATTTACGTTTTCAGATGAGATTCAACGTCAACTGATTCTCTCTAACGCAAAAGTAGTTATCACATTACCCGAAACTGTTAGTGTCGTTAAAGACGCATTTACTATTGCAAAAATAAACCTGCCCATTGTTGTGGTGAAGACTAACGAAGATGCTACTCCGGAGGGAACATTGCTGTTCAATGAACTATCAGAAGACGTTCATGTAGATACGTCTTCTTTAAAGGAAGTTAGGAGGAGTGCGAATGATATCTGTTTTCTCCCTTACTCAAGCGGTACTACTGGGTCGCCTAAGGGCGTGGAGCTGTCTAATAGGAATCTTGTCGCCAACTGCGAGCAAGTTAATAACCCATCGGTCAGCTGTCACAATGAAACTACACGTAAGTTATTTGTTGTATTTTGTTTTCGATGAAGTTAATCTTAATACCCTCGAGTGTAATGCGATATTGTATAAACTGTACAAACTAAATTTGTAAAGGTCATAGGAACACATTTAATTCTTAATAATTACTATATTCATTGATAATTTAATGTTATACAAAAGAAACGTTTATACTTTAGATGACGCATAGCAATGTATATTTACATTTTTATTTTTACGGCTGTTAAAAAAAACATGGTGTTCTACTTCGCCGTTCATTGTAATATTACTATATATATATATATATATATATATATATATATATATATATATATATAGATATAGATAAAGATATATATATATATATATATATATATATATATACTCATTAATGTGCTACTTGCTTTGGCCATATCGATATGGTAGATATTTTTGCATTCCGACTCCTATTCTCGACAATTACTGAAAACAATGCGAAAGCGGTTCTCTCCCCCTTATTCTGTATTTTGCATAGGCAGTATCAGAATTCTTGGTATCGATATACCTCGTGATGTACAATCCCGAACGTACTTGGAAAGCAAGGCCAAATTGGCAGTCAAAAAATTTGGTATTCTTAATCGGTCCAAGCGATTCTTCACACCGCAGCAACGGTTTGCGCTGTACAAAGCCCACGTACGATCTCATATAAGGTACTGCTCTAACATCTGCGCCGGTGCTCCTGCCTACGAGCTTGCTCCTTTGGATTCAGCACAAAAGCGAGCCATTGCAGTCTAGAGTCCTTAGAACTATTTAGGGACATAGGATCTCTCTGTGTTTTCTACCGCATGTACAACGATTAGTGCTCTGAGGAACCATTTGATATGGTGCCCTCATCTCAGTTTCAAGGCCGCACCTCTCGCCGTTGGTTAGCTGCTCATCCGCATACTCGTAAGAACTGGTCGGGTTGTAAAAAAAGTTAAGTTATCTAGAAAATTCCTGAGGCCATTAGATAAATGAAACGGACTGCCCGGCCTCCTCTAAGGTTAAGATATAGGGCTCTTAAAAAAAAGATTGAAATACTATCTCCATATCTCCAGTCTGCCTATTTGCTGCCCATTAGCATTAAAAAAAAAACAAAGGGATATCAAACCATGTAAATAATCATCTATAAATTGACAAACTAAGTACTTTAAAGCCGATACATTGTTGCAATTTCGAAGCAAAAATTTAGCGATATTTGTTATTGCTTTGCTTTTGCGAGATAACTAAAAGAGGGCGGTTCTATAGCAACGAAGAAGGGAATGTAGTTATTGTGGGGATTTAAATGGATATTTCACTAAAAATGTTATAAAGAACATGGCATTTGTGATCTGTTATTTCACGAAGTTTTACAAATTTTTGATGACTTAGTTGCCTCCTACACTGTATCGTGTAATACAGGATTAACCCCTTAGCCTACACGATATCTACCAATTGCGCGAGCTATAATACGCAAGATTCGCGCGCCGTGCCATTCAACTGTTCAGCCGTGTACCCGAACTGGCGCAAAGTGTATACTTTTCGTAACATATATATTTCAATGCAACGAAAGGAATTGTGAAATAATAAACAATGTTTAGGTACAAATAGTAATTTTAAGACGTCTAGGAAGTAATCATAATCAATTGATCAGTTGACAAAAATAATTTATTATTTCAAAGTAGATAAAGAATCAATAACATTTTGTTTATGACACAAATTCTTTACCACGAGTCAGACTCGTGGTTTTCACTTATGGCACAAAGTCTTTACCACGAGTCAGACTCGTTGTTTTCGCTTATGGCACAAATTCTTTACCACGAGTCAGACTCGTGGCTATAGGCTAAAGGGTTAACAACGGTTTAAGTACGTTTTATAAAATTGTCTAGCAACTGTCGGAATAGAGTCAGCTTGCAGTTAAAAAAAATACCAAAGTACAGGTTCAAAAAAATACATTCTATGAAATTCCAGCTACGCATCAAGACAGAGTTATGGTGGTTCTCCCTCTGTTTCACATATACGCCGCAACTGTGTTGATGTTTCACAAATTATCCGTCGGAGCGAAGTTAGTGACGTTGGCAAAGTTCAACCCTGATTCATTCTTCGACGCCATTGAGAAGTACCGAACGAATTTAGCCTTCGTAGCTCCACCATTAGGTAAGTTAAAAAAAACATCTTAAAAAAATTGTTAATACAAATTTTGATAATTAAAGATCAGGTCGACGTGGTCAAAGGATAACGTAAAAAAATATTATTTTTTTGGTATTTACATAAGTGTTAGTAGAAATCTTATTTAATGTTGCGAATGTGTTTTTTGTTACAATTTTACTTCTATACTACTTAACCTATTAAGGGAATAGAAAACGACATAGAACACCTTTCTTTCGGAAAAAAAGTATTGTTCTGGAGGAACAGAAAAATAAAACTACATTAGTCTTAATGTAGTAATAAGAATCCGCAAGTAAAAAGTAGTTGCTAATAAATAAGTAATCTTTTTTACCATGATTTTATATACTCGGTTTCTTGTATGTCTGTCGGTCGGTGGAATTTTTTTATTGTTTTTATACTAACTTCCCGATGAGCTAGATACTTGAAGTTTGAGCCATAGCTCAGAAGTCGGTGATAATGCACGAAAATGTGAAAAATTGTTTGTTTAAAATAATTAAAAACGACTTATAACTAAATTCAATCAGCTATATACTTGAATATAGCTCAAATCTAACTGAAAGTTTAACAGAGTATAATAAAATGTTAGTCACATAACCCTAATAATGTACAACGTTTTTATAACGGACTAAAAAGTGGAATATGCGCCCCATGTTTTTCCTTTCCAATATTTTGTTTTCTACTTTTTAGTCCGTTATAAAAACATGATACATTTATTTTTTATTATTATTTTTAACATTCATTTTTATTAAGGTCTCTGACATCGGTACAGAGTAACTAGATGGCCCTAAAACTTTTGACGATACAAAATATAAATTTATACAAGAAATAAATGAATACATTGGGCATAAAATTTACAGCCATTTATATGCGCATATATAGAATCATTCGCACTCAAATTTAATTATATTCGTCACAGTCGATGATTTCGACAGTTGAATATATCTAGATGGTAAAATAAAATGTTATTTCGTAACAAGAAAAACTTTGGCTTCCTTTTAGAGAATACTGTACACACGAATGAGTAGATTTATCATATTTTATATTTATAAATAGTAAACATTCGTTAAACTAAAATGTATAAGTCATATGTATTGAAAAATATATAAATGGTGTTATTGTTTTATCCAACAATTGTATTAGAATTATTAAATTTATTTTTAATGTCTTTTTCACACCTGACATCGACGAAATGTATTTATTTTTAGTTTCTATCTTTCTCCTAAGTCGTTTAATCAGTTGGATACCTATCGACCTGTAGTAAAAATATATTATTATTTGTATATATAACTTCAATCAATCAATTAGATTGAGTTGAATCGATGATGGCTGTGTGTACGAACCCCGCTTCAATGAATCATTCAATGAATCATGAATCACTTTAATGAGAAAGACCTTTTGGTGTAGGATAAAGTCGTGATGAAATCATAGCATTATGGTAAGGATTTTCCTAATGCCCGCCTGGCTAGCTACCACCTTAAGTTAAAAATCTGCTGCCAAATACCTGTAAGTGTGTTCCGGCAGTCGCACTTAAGAACCAGTGTCATCACTAGACTTAGCGTATACATAATTTTGGGTCACATTGTTCTTTAACATCACGTGAGATTGTTTTTCGCAAGTAAGAAAAGAATATAGGGCGTAGCGCCATCTCATTAGCTTATTGAGAATCTGAGTATTATGTGAGCAATTCTCGTCTATCTTCTTTATATACAAAAATTTCGTGTCACGTTGTTTGTCCGTGATTTTCTCCTAAATTACTGAAGTGATTTTACACAAATTTTACACTCTCTGTGCAGTTTGACCCAACTTGAGAGATAGGATACTTTTTATCTCATAACGTGATAGATGTCGCTGTAGTCTTTGTGACTGACTACTCGAATAGGACGAAAAGGTCTGCGAGGTCAGCTAGTATGTATATAAATTTCACGTATCTCGGAACCTGCTCGAACGATTCGCATGGAATTTTGTATTTAAATAAATTCTTGCTTTATAATTAAATTCATGTATATAGCAGTGCCTTTTGAAAAAAAAAAACTGTTTGTTAAGCAAATATTTTTTATTGAAAGATTTATTACATACGTTTTTTTTTTATATTTAAATAACCAGTTCAAACGTACTTATGTAAAAAAAGGAGTTATATATTTTGTTTTAATGAGACGAATATATAACAAACTAAGGAGTCACCGTATGGGTGAGGAGTTCATCGTGTGGCAGAGAGGGAAACCCCGAGCTGTTCCCGTGACTTGTGACCCGGATGTAAGTTTAAAAGGCCCCGTCAACTCGAGCCTTCATTACTCGTGTCTCTCTTAGCCCAGACTAATTTGGTAGGAGCTCGCTAGCGCAGCTTTAGGGACACTCTAATATAGCACTTACTGTAGTCCTAGACAGGCCAAGATCCTTTAGTAGATTATAGAGAGATTTTGCTAGTATACCTCTCGCTTCCACTTAGACTGCGTATAAATTAGCTATGTAGCCGTTCCTGTTCAGGTCATTTAGTAGCTCGTAGTATTTATTCGTATCTTTACAAAGGAATTCGAAAAACGTTAGTTAACAATTCTACGTATCGTGTACTCTATATCAACGACATTATTTTCCAGTATTGTTAATGGGATCACACCCGGCTGCTAACGAGAACGTTCTGCGAAATATTGAAATCTTGGTTTCCGGCGCGGCTCCCATATCCGCCACTGACATCGATCGGTTATTAAAAAAAATGCAGGTAAAATGCGTCCCCTTTAGGGAGGCTTTTTTCAAGAAGCGAGACATGCACAAGGCTGGAATAAAAATGTACTAAATAATATATTACGTCATTGTTTCACCAGAAAGTGGATTTTCGACAAGGTTACGGACTGACTGAAACGTCTCCGACTGTAGCGTTAACTCCTAAGGTTTGGACGAAATCCCACTCGAGCACAGGTTGCCCGGTGCCCAGCACCGAGCTAAGAATTGTCGATGGAGATTTGAAGAATTTGGGGCCTAATGAGGTAAGGGGATGACTGCCTTTTTCATATTTTATAGGTCCAGCGTCACAGCCATAATCACAACTGATCTTAAATGAGAATGCGGTCCAAAATGGTGTACACATTAAGTCCAGTGCAAGGACTGGCCCTATAAGATATCTATATATAAGACTCTATAATATGAGATTAACCTTTGGAGTAAGAGTTCAGTACAAAATTAATACTAGTTGCCCATTAACTTGGCAAATATTATGAAGAGAACGTAATGAATGCTTTGATAATACTACGGCTTTTTTTATAGGTATAGCGTTATGGCGCCAATTTCACCTGATCTTAAGTAACGATACGGCCATGTTGGTAGACTCGCTAAACTCGTGGGAGGATGGTTGTCAAATGTAACTGACGGAATACACTTGTATTTCGATTTAGAGGTGGTAGCTGGGCAGCCAGGCATTAGAAAAAGCCCTACCACCATACTATAGTTTCATCACGATGTTTTCCTTAAGTGGAAGTTCATGCTCATTGCAAGGATTTGAACTCACGTCCATTGACGAGAAATCGCTACACACTTCCAATTGTACTATCATCGCTTTAAAATCTACCGTACCCAAATCACCTTGAGCCCGCTTAATATTATTTAGATAGATTTTTGCAAACTTTTGCTTTTCACTGCCGTAATTTGCAAGCTTCTATCTCATTCTTTCACACGTAATATCTCATAGGTGTATGTGGTTGTCTCTTTTTACTGTCGCTTTTTCGTTTCACCGAGTTTTAAATCGCAACGATGCTAAATAAGTTTAGACCGCAATAATGTAATATCTTCAGACAGGTGAAATTTTGATCCGCGGTCCCCAAGTAATGAGGGGATATAGGAACAACCCACAAGCGAACAATGAGGTGTTTACGGCTGACGGTTGGTTCAGAAGCGGAGATATGGGCTTTATCGATGAAGAAGGGGCCCTGACCATCGCTGACAGATTGAAAGAACTTATAAAGGTAAAAATTGCTTTCCTTAGGTATCCAAAGTGGTTCATATTGGCCCCTGAGGGTCGATTATGAACCTCAAGAAGCTTACGTCAGGGAAAATAAAATTTGGGGCTCGATAATGAAGGTATGAAGGTATAGACAAATTCTTTTAGAGAATGTCAAATATATATTTAAATTTGATTTGTAAAAATTCAATATATAATAATTAGGCGATTTACCCAATACAGCAAAATTTAGAAAGAGGTGTACGAAGCAAAAACGTATGGGGACCATAGCTCTAGAAGAAAACACCCAATCCATTACCAGCGCCTTTTATTAAAAATAATTGTTTAAGATGTAATACATAAAAAATATAATTCTAAATAAATAAAATTAACTGAGAAAGAAAATAGCTTTTAAGCTCTCGTCCATTTCCATTTCAGTTTTAGGGCACATATTACAGCATCTGTAGCTTTAGTTATGTTTCTTATTTTTGTGTGTTAAATTTATTGGATTAATTTAGAATACATTTTATCTACTTTGAAAAAGGTGTCCTATATCTCTTAGTTTCTATCTAAAAGGCTTTCCAGGTATTGCACGCCTCATAAGCGAAGCGTTAAGGTGGCTACTACTGTCACTTCACGCTGAACAACTGATTTTTCAACCTTAAAATGTCTTTAGTTATCATATATTGCATTTGTAAAATAATATATACACACGCATATCAAGAAAAACACTATATTTAACACTCGTGATATTTTTGATGCCATTTTTGTTATTTAAACTAGTTAAAAGACTGTTTAAAATAGTTATGGACGTCCGTGTGTCTGTATGTGCGGATCCTGTATGTTATCACGATAACGACCGAAATACTTTACTAATCGAGTCTTTTTTTTTTCTTATGCTTCAGAATAATTAGGAGTAGAACCCTATTTCTTTTCACGGTCTGATTCGATGTTGTTTAATTGTTATTAAATGAACAAGAAAAATTAAAAAAGATTATGAGGCGTCCACTTTTGGATTTTCCAAACTTTTTCTAATATTTTTGTTAACGAACTTTTCAATTCCAGGTAAAAGGCTTCCAAGTTCCACCTGCAGAATTAGAAGCCGTTTTACGGGAACATCCATCAGTCGATGATGCTGCTGTGATCGGTATACCTCATCCAACTACCGGAGAGACTCCCAAAGCCTTTGTAGTATTAAAAGGGGGTAAAAATGCTGAAGCTAAAGAGATCAGTGAATTTGTCAAAGAGAGAGTTGCGCCCTACAAGAGAGTGGATGATATTGTATTCATAGACAGTATACCTAAAAGTGCAGCGGGTAAAATTCTCAGACGGGTGTTGAAAGATCAATATTGCTAAGAATTACGTATATATATAGCATTAAATGCAGCATTTAATATTGTTTATACATTACGCTTTATATCAGTGGTTCCCAATCTTATTTAAACCGTTCGGTATAATCTCCTGGTTTTTTTAACGCCCACACAGTTCAAGAAAATTCCACATTGTTAATTTATTAACAGACTACAATAAAACTATACGAATATTCATTATCATGTAAAATCACTTGCCTTTTACCAGATCTTCCGGATAATGAAAGATTGATAAATTTAAAAGAGGTAAAAGGGATTTTTTAAGAGATTACTCCCGCAGTAAGCCGACATACATACATACATTTTAATTTACCATTAAACACTGTATTATAGCGAATAAGGAATAACACTTACTTTGGAGAATTCGTGGACATAATTTTTTCTTTTGGGCTTTTTGCTTTTTTTGAAACGATGATAGCTCAGTGGCAGTGTGTACGGAGTACGCGTCAAGTGATGTTAGTTTGAATCCACTTACAAGTTTGAGTTTGAGCTTTTGGTGATGGAAAACATCGTGAGGAAACTATAGCATGGTTGTAGGGCTTTTTCTAATGTCCACCTGGCTAGCTACCACATTCAAGTTAAAAATCTGACACCAAATACCTATAATTGTATTCCGGCAGCTGCACTTGAGAACCAGTCTCCACAGGTTTAGCCTGTCTACCAACTTGAGCTGTATCATCACTTAAGATCAGGTGAGATTATAGCAGTAACACTAAATCTTAACTATAAAAAAGGTATGTAATATTGCCATTTTGGCCAATTTGGGAAAAATTACACAAGTAAGTAAATAATTATTATTAACGTAATTATCGTTTAAACCAAACCCAAACCCAGGTCATCAAAAATAAGCAAAAGATTATTGATGATGTAACTTCGGAAATAAAAAAGAAAACGAAATTCTTTGTTATACTATATATGTTTACTTTGTTATACTACTTAAGTATTTTGAAATATTTGTGTAAGAATAAATGTAAAAAAATTCAATGTTTTGCAAACGGTACTTTAGATTTTAGGGATTCCTTTTTGGGAACCAGAGGTTTAAGTATAAGAAACAGTCTGACAAAATTTGTAAATGATATAACTTGTTATGGCTAAAAAAAAATTTTTTTTATACTTTTAAAATATTTTTATACCGAATTTTTATAACTATTTTCATCGTAAGATGTTAAAAAGGAAAGGTGGCGATAGACTTAATAATACATTTAATGTACATGAGTTTATAAAACACATAAAAAATCATAATTTGAATACAGTTATACATAATATTATTTTTAATATATATTAAGCGTAAGTGAATTTTGCTTTTCAGGCGTAGAATATTCTAGAAATTAGATAAAAGAAAAAAAATTATATGATAAAATCTTTTTGATACTATTGTAATTAAATTTATTCGATGTAACATTTGTTCACAGGCTTAGTATATCTTTCAATATTATTTTCATATATTTTATTTACATTTTTAAGATACATGTGGCGGTCAACCTTTTTGATTCTAACCTTTTTTATATATTTAAGAGTTATACAGAAAAATAAACGTCGATAAAGCTTCTCTTATTATACAAAAATGGCGTGTTTTATTTTAGTTCCAAATAATATTTAATTATAAATGTTATTAAAGGGTTATAACACCATTAATTGGTGACCCCGACTATATAGTAAAACTCCGGTAATATCTTAATTAACATCAACGGTGCGATAGTCAGTGTAAAGAAGTCCGAGAGGAAACATAGGAACATCTCTACAATGCATAGCTAAAAATTTTTTTTGAAGTGAAACTTCTTTAGGCGCATGAGGGTAAAATTTTTACAGATGAAACGTCACGCCGGTATGCAACGGAAGTGTCGGAAAAGAGAGAGAGAGTGATCGAGACCGATTGAGAGAGAGTAAGACAGGGCGAACGTAGCATGAGCAACTAGCCGTGGAGTGAGAGTAGAGAGCAAGCGAGTGAGAAAGATTGAGAGAAAAAGTGAGACAGAGCGAACGTCGTAAATTAGTTCGCCAAAGAAGTTTCACTTCTGACATGTGTACTTTGTACGCACGCATGTTTTTTTTTTTTTCGAACTGCATCGCCGCAACTTTCTACGGCTTCGTCAACATGACTACCAGAAGACCCCAATCTTCATGAACTCACCAGCAATATTAGCTATTAACAGTGTAGACTCATAATGTCACTTCAGAAATTACGCAAACCTGACTAGAAGATGATAACTTTTAAACATCTGGATATCGATATACTTTGAAAAGGACATTGCGATTTACAAGTCCGTCTTTCTAAATAGTTTCCACTCAGCGCATTTGCTAAGTCATATCAACGGCCAGCTTAGCCGTAGAACTAGATATATCATGCAAGAGACGCCTAAGCGAAGCCTCGCTCCTAGGTCTTTTGCCGATGTCTCTAATGGCCACATCGTGTCTCATTTGCTGAAGCGAAATGATGTAGAACAAACGGGTATCATTTAACGGTATAAAAGATATCAACATTTTCGTATATGCTGTTATATATTTTCAGTTCTCCAAATCTTTCGATCTTTGATTTTTATTTTTTCCTCATCACGGTGTCTTCTTTCCCGTAGAAGGATGATGTGGCGGTCAACCTTTTTAATTGTAACTTTTTTTTTATGTTTAAGTGATATACAGAAAAATAAATAGATTGAAACTTCTCTTATTAAACAAAAATTACGTGTTTTATTTTATTTGTAAATAATATTTAATTATAAATGTTATTAGAGGGTTATAACACTCTCATACTCAATAGGAGAAATATGTAAAAAAGACATAAATTATTTCATGTACCTTATTAATTATTCCTTATTTCATTTACCTTTTTGTAATAAATGCATAATGTATTGATTAAAAAAAATTCTATGAAATTTCTACTTGAGGATTGTATAAATAATCTGGATTATTATCAAAGGAACTAGGTAAATAGGTTAGTTATCTAGTTAGCTAGGTTTCAATTTATTTCACCTGTATATCGCGTTCTTAAAGTGAGCGGTATCTCTTTCAAGTCGGCGCTGAGGTTATCTGAGAGGCTATTGAAACTTCAAATGATATTGCGGAAGGCTAAAAGGAATCGGTGGGCAATAGATTTGTAAAAAACACACACAAACATCTGTAAAACAATTAGAATAATTATTCTTGGAGGGCGTTGGCCGCTACACTTTCCCTAAATTAGGCGGTACACCAAAAAGTTTGAGAAACACTGGTCTATCGCCGGCCAGTGAAAGGCGCTCGGTACACCAAAAAAGGCTAATATGACGGTGCCCATGGCTCGCATCAGTTGACCGTGTAACATTTATATTCTCACTCATTCGTGCAAGTGTACCGCGGTATTTGCTTGTTTGATCACTGAATTGATGTAAAAGTTTCATTTCCATCGCGATGTCATAAAACCTACAATGTTTTTTTTTTACGGAATAGGTGGTAAATGAGCGAGCTTGTCATTTGATAGTAAGTAACCACCACCGCCCATGGATACGCACAATACCAGAGTAATTGCAGGTACGTGCCCGGCTTTTATGGGAGATACTGACTCTTAAGTGCCACTGCTGGAACACATCTAATGCTATTTGGCGGCAGATTTTCAACTTGATGATGGTAGTTAGTCAGGCGGGCATTACAAAAAGCCCTACCATCATGCTTTTTTTTATAGTTTAGTGTTAGCATTATGGCCGTAATCTCACCTGATTTTAAGTGACGATACGGCCCAAGTTGGTAGACACGCTAAACCTTTGGAGGAACTGGCTCTCAACTGCAACTGCCGGAACATACCTATTGGTATTTGACTGCAGATTTTCAACTTAAAGGTGGTAACTAGCCAGGCGGGCATCAGAAAAAGCCCTACGACCATGCTATGGTTTTCTCACGATGTATCCTTCACCGAAAGCTCAAGCTCATTGTAGGTGGTTGGTTTCGAACTCGCGTCCCACGACGTGGCGTTTCTACACGTTATCATCGCTTCAATCGCAATAGCAGTTTGTTGAAGCGAAATTTTTACGCAAGGGCTTTGAAATTTTGATCCGCAACCTTTTTGTGTGACGTTCGCTCAGGTATAGTCGGCTCGAGGTAACTACGGAAGCAAGAGAGATGTAGTGATTTTTCACTTCTGTAGTGAAGTCTTATGTACACCGTTTGTTTTTCTAAATGTTAGCAATCTTTGTAACTTAACTTGGCTAAGGTTTCTTCTATTCACAGTAATCAGTTAATAATAATAGTACTGTCACGTAGCTAAAAACATGCCATGACTTTGTTTAATACCCTTAGGAATATTGTTATTAGGAAAAGCATTTATGTCTTAGTGATACCTCGTACGGACGCCGCGTCAATGGTCGTGAGTTCCAATCCGTACAATGAACCTGTGCTCAAGGAAAACATTAATGAAAGCGTAGCATGGTGGTAGGACTTTTTCTAATTCCCACCTGGGCAGCTTACCACCACCTTTAGTGTTTAAAATTTGTAAAAGACTTCCTCATCGCAATGCGCAAGCGCATTACCCGGGCTCAGGACAAATCGAGAGGGTCTTCCGTATTGCCAGAGACCAGGCACAGCTTCCGCACTTCTTCTAGTCTGACGGAAATGGGCGTTCGGACTTGCAGTCGCTTCCGTGACTTCTACTTTGATACGAAAGATCCACAAAACTTTACGGACAAATCCTGACGTACGTTGGTCTCATACGAACGTCAAGGACCTGTGCATTATTGCTTCGGCGAAGGATTGCCATTAGAAACCATCTGGCTACCTACCAACCTATTGATGCGTTCGGGCAGTTACACGTAAGTCAGTCCCTCCACTCGTTCGAACATCTAGGGCCACATCGTCACTAAACATCAAGTGAAACTGTAGTTAAAACGCTAAATAAAGCTATATCTTGAAATAAAACATGACTGCTTGTTAAAAAAAAAGTGTAGCTAAAAACGTGAGACGTAGCATAGCGGGCGGGTGACACCTAGAATGTCTATAATTACAGAACAATTTACGTATAATGAAATAATTAGGTAAATATATTAGGTACATTTACAAGTTAAGCGAATACATTATATATAGGGTAATATATAAAATGACGGTTTGGAAACCATTTTTTATCAAAGGTATATCATTTATTTTATATTCTTTATAGGTTTAGCGTTTCATCCCAATGTCATCTAATTTTAAATGACGATGTGGCACATGATTGCGGATACAATTAATAATTAATTGTACTTAAAATAATATTAAGTGTAAGATTAAAGTACTGAAATTGGTATAAATAGATTGGGTACCGTGGGGCGGTTCGCTAGGTCGAGCTAACGAACGAATCATTTTCGTCGCAGTGAACCGTTCGTTCGCGCGGTTCCTGAGAACCTGTTCATTTAATTCGTTCGTTGCGAAAGACACATATCTGGTTCATTGACGTTATCGCTCGCGCCTAAAGTCAGTTCTGTTCACAATCGACTATATCTCTGTTGTAAATAAACGAAATCGTGTTCTAACAAAACAATGATATCAAAATTTATCCGACGGAGTTTCTCTAGTGCTGTTAAAAAGAGACAAGTCTGGACCAACGACAGAGTTATCTTGTCTCCTTTTCAGGATGTCGAAATACCGAAAGAAACGGTTTTTGAATTTGTTTTTCGGGATTTACAAAGGTGGCACGCGAAACCAGCTGTGGTAATAATATTTAAGTTCAACTCTCTATTTGGTTATTCATTTATTTTAAATTGTGAACAAATTAGATGTATATATATAAAAACTAAACTAAATAAATACAATTTAATAATCGTACATTCGAATTTATCGCCAAATAATAACAGTATCATGCATATGATAAAATAGTTAAACTGATTATAACAGAAAAAAACTAATCAAGCATGATTTTTGATTTTTGCAATTTATTAACCTTCTTTATAGTTAAAGTTTAGCGTTATGCCCGAGTTGGTAGACACGCTAAACCAGAGGAGGCACTGACTTTTAACTGCAGCTACCGGAACACCTATTGGTATTTGGCGGCAGATTTTCAACTTGAGGCTGGTAGTTAGCCAGGCGGGCATTAGAAAAAGCCCTACCACCATGCTATGGTTTCCTCACGATTGTTTTATCTATTTATTAAGTCACCAGGATGGGTGGATTCGGTACAGTTATCGACAACAATTTTTTTGCGAATAAAAAAAAAAAACATGTTGCGTATTGCGATTATAAAATATAGCTCTCTTTAAACGGCCTCTCAGTAGGCTTATATATTTTTTGCTAGCATGTATGTATATATGTAGTATATAGCAATTTAAACTCACCAAAATGAATGTTTGTCAGTATTAATGTTCAAAGCAGTACGCTGACCTTGTGGACTTTGACGTACGCCTATTTTAACGTAAGTATTATTTGAATGTGGCGATATAGTATTTTATCGCATTCAATAAAAAAGGAATTATAAATTGCTTTGATAAAAATATGACATTACAAATACACGTTGATTCTTAAAGTAATCATATTTGAGGAACTATTACAAAAATTAAACGATAATAAAATAAAAGATAGTACATGTATGAATGCAAGAAACCTCGGTTGACGTTTTTATGCACTTTGTAGTACTTAATTACGTGAACACAATAATACCTCATCTCTTTCAAGCCTAGCGTAAAGCCCTTCTCTATTAACAAAATAGGTTATCGGTCACAATATAAAAATCTATTTAGATAACAGCTTGAAATTCAATCATAGCTTATATGTGAATGATATTGTTTGGTATAAATTACAGGAGAATTCATCAAAATCTACCAAACAGCTTCTTTACTATAAAATTGTAACTTTTAGTTCCTATCTCGAAGCGACGACGCTTTCGTAACATAAACAGTGTCTATGTTGATCCGTAAAATTAGTTATCACCGTTTCCAAATTTATCTAAATCAGTGTTTCTCAAACTTTTAGGTGTACCGTCAATTTTAAAGAAAATTTAATGCCCAACGGCATCTAATGTTATTTAACGTAATTTTTTTACTGTAATTTTTAAGTAAATCCACCATCCACCGTTTTATTTTATCTTTCCTGTATATTACATGAAGTTTCAATAAACCACTCAGACAGCCTCAGCGCCCACTTTGAGAACCTATGATCTAAATCTATCGGGTAGTTTCAGAGTTATATATAAAGGAACAACGAAAAAGTGAGTGAAATATAAAAAATAGACTGTTAAAACATAGAAAATTACACCATAATAAGTAGTTTTCAAGTAAGATTTAATGCATAGACTTAGCACTATTACGGTTTTATTATATTTATATATTATGTACGTATATTAATAATCTTAAATAGGCTGGCGTTCTATCACAATGTCGATAATAAGTGATAATAAACCCAAATGTGGTGATACGTGAAACTACGGTATATGCTAAGTCATACCAGCCAAGTTGCCTTTTTCTACAATTGCTAGCGGAATAAATAAACAAATAAAAATGCGTCTTTGTGCAAGTCACACACAGTAGAAGTGAAACTGCTAAAAAGTCCCTGATCAAAAATTCTTATTGAAAAGTATTAAATTAGTAGACGATAGTGGGCACGCTACGACGCATCGCAGAAAGAGGAGACCGAGAACGTGTAATGTGTTCTATCTCATTCTCTCGCCGGCTGAATCCTATACATTTACGTGTTTGTGTCTGCATGAACTTGCTTTTTTGTTTCATCGAGTTTGAAATCACAACGATTCTAAACAAGTTTCACTTCAAAAATACGTTTCTCATGACATTCTAGACCAGCCAGACTCAACCTTTTTTTAAAGGCACCACAAATATAATTTAGTCATGGTTTCATAGGCCGCAATCAAAAAAAAAAAAATTTAGGCAATTATTTCCTTACATTTTTGAGATTGTTACACTTTGAATTAAACAGTTACGAACGGATATATCATTAATATTTTTTTATTATTTTCTGACGTTAAACACGTTTTAGTGCCTTTGGTCATAAGTAGTTGTTTAATTACAGTTATTGAGGTACTAATCAAAAAACGTCCAATGCAAAACATCGCCAGTGTTCTAAAAATTCTGTGTTACCGTATGCTTGGATGGAAAAAAACTAGAACCAGATGGACCAACCTCAAAAGCCGGTCTGGGCGCATGTGACCTGCGGGCCGCAGGTTTAGTATAGCGGTTCTAGACACTGAATCGAAGATATATTTAAACATTAAACCCCGTTATCAAAACGTGTTATAAACTTTTTAAATTTACAGACATTTCAAAAGAAAATCATATGTCTTCATAGGTATGCGGTTTAACTAATAGACAGTATACGTACGAACAAGTTTACAAGCAGTCAAGAGTTCTAGCAGCGAATCTGCGAAAAAAAATGAAACTCAATAACGGGGATACCGTCGCAGTGGTCCTACCGAATTCACCGGAATTTCCAGTAGCTATTTTTGGTGTCATGGCTGCTGGCGGTATCGTTACACCAGTCAATCCAGTTTACACCCCTTGTAAGTATCTAATCACCTAAAACTTTTCTAAGAACGTCTTTGTTTTAATCGCAGATCCATATCTCCAGATAATTTATTGTTAAGTTGAATCGAAAGCACTTAGGTAATATATAATATTTTAATTGTAGACTTTACATCTAGCTCAGGTTTTTTATGAGCAATAAAAATATTGTAAATACCGATTGATATTTTCAATATTAAGGTTGAGAATAAGGAATGAGTATGTTAGAGAGAGTTTGAAAGTATTGTCAGTGGTAGAGAAGTTGAAAGGGAATAATTTGTCTTGGTTCGGACATGTCATAAGAAAAGAGGAAGTACACGTGGTGAGAAAAGTAATGGATATGATTGAAGGATGGAAAGGAAGAGGAAGGCCAAAGAAAAGATGGAAATAGTGTGTGAGGGATGAGATGAAAGAAAAATGTGATCTAAGTATAAGAGTAAGTAAGTATAGGAAGCTGCATTTAAATTATCATTGTTATGAAAGTTCTCCGTATCTCTTTTTATAAGTATTATCTATGGTTACTTTATATACTATTTTTTATGTTGCTTTACAAAGTGACTGCATTGCACCTGATGTTAATTACAGTTCAGTCCAAATCAGTAGCGAAAGAGATTGTACCAAAATTTGCTTCCAGTCACCGCTGTCATGTTGGCCTGCTTAGGTATCTTTTTTCGCCTCTTTTTAAGGACCCAATATCATAGGAAGAAGAGAACAAGCTGACAGAAAGAAGGTTTCGCAACTTCACGGTACGACAAAAATAAGAGTCGGAAAACTTTTTAGTTCTCGATGTTAGTCGTTAGATGGTATAGTCGTGAAACTATGATACCGAAACCCCGTCTGCGTGGTTCTGTTGTAGAATGGAGAGGAGTGGATTAGTTCAAGGAGCTCATCAGAATACTCTTTATGACACAGACGGTAGAACATGCGTATGTATTTATAACACATGTTGGTAATTTGATTTTTGATTTTGATTTTGAATTATATTTGTAGATGAAATACAAAAACAGCTTGATTCCTCGAACGCATCATTGATAATCGCTCATCCAGATGTAGTACCAAATATTACTAAAGCACTGGAGTTATCTAAAAAAGATATTAAAATTATATCTGTAAATGTTGAAAAGGATCGACCTGAAGGAACGATTTCTTATAAAGAATTAGTTGAAGATGACCTTATTGATTTAAGTGTATTAAAAGAAGTAAATAGAATAGATAGCGATGTTGCGATTTTACCATATTCCAGTGGAACGACCGGGTTGCCGAAGGCTGTGGAATTAACTCATAGAAACATGGTCGCAAATAGTGTCCAACAGAATACTGAACTTAGACAGTTTCAATACACAACAGGTTTGTTATACAATGTACTTAGTCGAACTCCGTGAATCTAAAGAAAACATTTTCACTTTCAAAGTTTCATTGTATGTGGTGGTGGCACTTGAATGCTAGATATACATTGGCCAAACCTTGAATGTAAGAGTTATACTATGGCTCGATAGCTCGTTATGGCTTTTTATGATGGTCACAATTTATTTGGATATAAATGTTGTTTGCACCCAGTATCAATCATCATCAATATATTGATAGATGGCTCAATAGGAGTCTGTACGGATCTCTCATAGATGGGTGTGAATTGAAAACCCTGCATGAGCCTGAGCTTTTAGTGAAGGAAAACATCGTGATGAACAATAGCATGGTGGCAGAACATATTCTAAATTCCGTTTGGCTAGTCAGTAGAGTGAAGTTGAAAATCTGTCGCTAAATACCTATAGATGTTGTCTGACAGTTGCACAAGAGAGACAGACCTTCTACTGCGCTTGACGTAACTGCCATCTTAGGCTATATCAACACTTAGCATTCGGTACCTATATAGAAATAAAAAATATAGAATTTCGTTTTGCAGAAAAACATCAGAACACCAGCCTAGCAATCTTACCGATGTTCCATTCGTACGGACTTGGCGTGCAGTTGCTCCACAAAATGTCGGTTGGATTGAAATTGGTCACACTACCACGGTTCCAGCCTGACGCTCTACTGAAGGCTCTGCTGACTTATCAGATCAATTTAATGTATTTGGCACCGCCTATGGGTATCATTTTCAAATATTTTCACAGTTTTTAGTTGCTACTATTCATTAGTACTTTAGGTATTTGCATAGATTTTTCTGCTCGCGCGATACAGTGACAGTCTACATCACTGAGATTACACCATCACTCCGCATACCATTCGTTCACACTCACACGTTAAGTACACGGTTCTGTAAGGGACTACCCTCGCGGCCCTTGAGCTGCTTACCTGATAAGGTCGTAGTTAGTATCACCAATTAGTAATACAGAATCTGTTGGTTAGTCAGGATCATGAATCTTTTTTCATTTACCGGCAGCAGCCCTAGCCGAGGTTCGGCCGTCCTGGCGCCCTTGTGCCTACTGCCTCGGTGCTGAGTGCCCTCAGCACTCGCCCCCAAAAGTTCGGTGAAGCTGTCAAAGCCCTTAGGGGCTAACAGCGTACGTCAGTTCGAAAAAAAAATAGATTAGATAGTTTTCTGAAAAAGTTTATTTTCTGTGAGTTGGTTTTTATGAAAAGAAGTGGTGTTCTCTAATAGGTCTTCTAAATGCTGCAGAACCCTCCACGATTACTCACTACACGGATTGAAAGAAATGTTCCTACACATTACCACTGAGCTATCATAGCTTCAAAAGTAATATCGCTAGTAGAGAATATAAGGATACCTTGGGTATTTTAGTAGATATTTTTAGTAATTTGAACCATTAGAGGCTTACATACATCCCTTGTAGCCAGTGCAGGAGGACGCGAAAGGAAGATATTTATTTTTAGTGATATTAAAAAAGGGGAGGCAAGCTGTCTGCTCAGTAGCCACTACAAGGTTACAATTTTAGTCATCCTAATCAGAATACTGATTAACTTTAAAATGAAACAGACAAATTTTCTAATGGCACAACGTTGTGGCAGCGAATAGGTAGATTATACGAAGATTAAAAGTCTCATTATGGTATTTACAAGGTGTTAGGCTGAATAAAGCAACTAAGCAGCTGTCGTTTGCTTTTGGATGTCATCCGCGCCTACGTTCACATTACAATTCATTCGATACTCGAAATTATAAACCTTTTTTTTTAAATTAAATTTCCACAACAAACAACTATTCCACTAAACAATTATACGTTTAATTATAAACGAATACTCAAATTATACACAAGGTTTTTGTCTCGTTTGCAAGGTTTTTTATACATTCACCTCATTCAGTGTAAATATGTTTGACCATTTTTTATCATTTATAATAATTG
The DNA here is from genome assembly GCA_039707435.1 of Actias luna. NCBI lineage: Eukaryota > Metazoa > Arthropoda > Insecta > Lepidoptera > Saturniidae > Actias > Actias luna. The sequence continues at coordinate 3,971,644 of JAZHAC010000002.1, read as the reverse complement.
AACATGAAACCGACGATATTCTTTTTTTAAATACCGAGTTATATGTCGGACAAAAATACTGATCCAACAGTAAATTTCTCGGGTATGAAATTAATGACAATGGCAACAGTGGGTTTCTAAGGGGAAAGGACAATGTATCAATATTCCTATTTACTAATATATATGAATAAACAAATTTTATTGAAAAAAAATCAAAACCTTGATGTGTTATAGTAATTAATTATGGTTTGCCTTAAATGCCCAAACCTCTTTCCGATTTATTTTATGTATTGTCGTTACAGTTTTATTCCTTGGTTCTAACCCGGAAGTGACGGCTAAACATTTAGAGAGCCTTAATGTAGTAATTTCGGGAGCAGCACCCTTACCTCGGGTAGACATTTACAATTTTTTAAATAAAGCAAAGGTAAATCAATATTTTGTAGATTGTAAAACGTCAAAACTAGAAAGGAAACTTGTCCTGAACAAGTGTTTCCTTTCAAACTTATAAGTTCACCTTGATTTTATTTATCGGTTTAGCATTTGTGCAACCTCATCTGATGGTAAGTGAAGATGTAGCCGGAGATGATAAAACCTAGGACGAAAACTAGTTCTCAAGTGTAACTTTCGGAAGGCCCCAGTGCATACTACATATTTTCAAATTAACGATAGCCTGAGGTGATGCCTGGTGGATAATAAAAAATGATCTTTCAATATATTTTCTTATACGGCAATCGCAGACATAGAGCCAGTACACGCAGTCTCTCAAAAATTATTGGTTTTTCGCTTAAACCGACAAATGTTTTAGTTGTATAAAAAACTAGGGTGAGATCTGCAGCAACAAGAGAGTGCCACGGCATACTAAAGTGACATTACTGAACCTGCATTACAATCGTTTTTTATGTTATACGTTATGGACACAATCTCACCTCATATTAGGTGACGGTAGCTAGCCAGGCGTGCATCAAAAAAGCTGTACCATAATGCTATGGTTTCATCATGTTTTTTTTTATACTTAAGGTTTAGCGATATGGCCATAATCTCACCTGATCTTAAGTGACGATATGGCCCAAGTTGGTAGACACGCTAAACCTGTAGAGGAAATGGCTCTCAAGTGCTGCTGCCGGAACCTACCTATTGGTATTTGGCGGCAGGTTTCCAACTTGAGGGTGGTAGCTAGCCAGGCGGGCATTAGAAAAAGCCCTACCACCATGCTATGGTTTCCTCACGATGTTTTCCTTCACCGAAAGCTCAAGCTCATTGTAGGTGCTTGGATTCGAACCCACGTCCCTTGACGCGAAGTCGTGCACACTACCACTGAGCTATCATCGCTTCAAAATGATGTTCTACCTTTACCGAAAATTCAAGCTCATTTCAACTTCAACCAAATATTTATGAGCATGTCTCCGCAGTGGCACCTAAGAATCGGCCTCTGCATTAGGCTTAGCGTATCCACCATTTTGTACCACATTGTTAATTAACGTCATGTGAGATTGTGGTCAAATGATAACCTATAAAGCATAAAAAATCACGTAATTAATTAGAACATAATTAAGTAATGATATTCTTCTAGAGTGACATAGAATTCTGCCAAGGTTATGGCATGACAGAAGCAAGCCCATTGGTCACCTTGACGCCAGTCGGTGAGAAGCATTACGAGGAAGTTGGATACGCCATACCGAACATAAATCTAAGAGTCGTTGACAGTGAACTGAAGAATCTAGGACCTGGCGAAGTGAGTATTCTCACACACCACATTACATATGCAATAGTAACACTATTATTCTGTTAATGTGACAATTTTAAATGTTGTGAGCTTAAAATATATTCCCTACAGGAAACTAGAAATTGAAGGAAAGGTGAAAGTGGTACCTAAAGTGGTAATTTTTTATTTCCATAATTCCTTGTACACATCACAAATTGTATAACTAATATATATAGCCATAAACATTTTAACAATAATTTTAACTGCATGCGTTAGAAGAAAACCCCCGACTAAGCTAGATACTCCCGCTACGAAAATTGCAAAAGCGCTGGTATTTAGCCGGGGCTTATAAATTATATCTGATATGTAGATTAAAAATCACACAAAATATACATTTAGATGTAGGTGATAAATATTTTAATTTTAATAAGGTCGGAATATAAGATAGTCCTGGTTGTAACTATTCTAGTAGATATTTCTGGTTATTTGGATCAGTAGCCAAACATACTCGTCTGTAGCCAGTTTGGGAAGACGCGAAAGCAAGATATATGTTTTTACTGACATTAAACAGAGAGAGCAAGTGGTCTGCTAAGTAGCCATCACAAAGATTCCAAAACGATAGGAAAGATTTCCATTAAATATTAAGTTTAGCCCAGTAGATGAAGCCGTTCAGTTTTTAGAGTATATCTAGTTGACAACGATCGGCTGTCTATTGTAGAGGTAAAGAAAATTATATAATAGTTCACATCCAGCGTAGAGAGAGACCCGGATATTTAAAAGAAGCTGTTCATACTAAATATTCAAGATAATTAATTTTAATATATTTTTATTTTTGCAATGTTTTAATAGCTATTCTACTAATTAGGTTGAAGACAAATCCAACAAAAAAAAAAACGTAAATTCATCCATTTCGAAGTTATAAATTATGTAATTTATTGCGTAGTTCGCATAATCAAAGCGATAGCAAAAAACGCAACGTCAAATCCGTATTATCTATCAGCTTTAATGTAATTTATCAATTAATTATCGATTGTTTGCGGCTTTTGTTTTCGCTTTGCTTTTCCGAAATATATTGCCAAGGACACGTCTCGGTTTCCTGTATGTACATATTTGATTAACGTATTACAGGTTGGAGAGTTAGTGATAAAAGGTCCAAACGTAATGAGAGGATACAAAGATAATCCTAAAGCGAATGAAGAGGTCTTCATTGACGACGGGTGGTACAGAAGCGGAGATTTGGTAAAAGTCGACGAGTCTGGACTTGTAACCGTAATGGATAGGCTCAAAGAACTAATCAAGGTAATTAAACATATATAATATCACAAAATTTATTCACATATATATGTATATAAACTTATATCTTAATCTATTTTACTTATAATGGATGTATACTTGTAATGAATAACATAAATCAGTTCAAACCTTGCACTGTTACATCGCTGTAGGCCTTGAATAACTAATTCTATATTGTTTTAATTTAATGTTTTGTTCGTGATTTAAAAGGAGTGACGATAATAATATATCTACGGCTATATTATAAATTACGCTAAATATATTTTCAAACATATATACCAAGGGTTCCCAAACTGTGCGCCGCGGCGAACGAAACCTTAACTTAAGTGTTCGTGGGTACAAAATAAGCAATTTAATTTATATAGGTACCTACGTGCCCGGAAATTGCTAAATTTATGTTCATATGAATAAACAGTTTAGATTCATAATGTGGATGTTTTAAACTTTGTGCCTATCTACATAACTATTTATTTTATTTAATATTTCTAGGAAGGCATATAGACTAATACAAATTTTAAAACAAATAAATTATAAAAAGAACAATATTGTAAACAATTAATTGTGTGTTAACAGCTTTGATATTGCTTGAAATACATAGAACAAAAATAAATAAATAAATATTACTAATTATAAGCCTCCACTTATAAATAAATAAAAACGCACAAACACAATTATATATAACGGTATAAAATAATAGGATAGGCGTCGCGATTTACAGATGGTAAGATAGTACTCTGTTAAGAGACGTTTTACCATATGTAGACTACTACAGAATATGTTAAAGTCCAAATCTAAGTGCAGTGCATTGTAATTTATAGAACTGTGGATAATAAAAGCAATTTTCCTGTAGTTGGTGCTCGCAAACAGGATCTGTAGTGACGCCCGTTGTCTTAGTATTAAGCGGTCAGTTCGAAATAAATTCTGGATAATAGGATAGGATAATGGATTCTAGCTAATTTCAAAAGAAAATAAATGTCACTAATTTTACGTCGGTCTTCTAATAATTTATATTGTGGCTTCCAAACTTGTGACGTATACTCGAGACGGATGACTATGTAAGAAGGGACAATACAAGATCTATAATGGTTTTGATGAACGAAAACATGTAGTAGAACGTGTCAAAAAGCCTTGGGCTTTAGATGCCCGACTAATTATATATTCAACGTTCTTATCACATACTAGGTAGTGATCATACAATACGCCTAAGTCTTTAACGTGCGTTACGCGCTGAACAGTTTTATTATTAGTCATAATGTGTCTACGTCTTGAAATAGTTATGTTGAAACATTTAGTTCTACTTTATTTTTTGTACAGTATACGGCAAATCTGTTAAGGTATTCCTGAAGGTCCTCTCTATCCGACTGATTATCCACACATTGAACAATTTTCATGTCATCTGCATAAAGCAAGATATCTGAATTATGCAAGCTGCATGTTGTTATATCTAAGATGAAAATAATAAACAAGAGGGAACCTAATATTGAACCTTGTAGTACTCCAGATGTAAAAAAATCCAATTGATCTATGACCTTATAAAACTACTGTTTGCGTGCGGTTTTTATCATAAGATGTAAACCAGCGATAGATATTACCGTGTATGCCAGCCAGCATTAACTTTTGATTGGAACCTGATGATCAATACGGTTAAAACAGTTGCTGTAGTCTGTATAAATGACATCAGCTTGTCCGATTTTAGTGGAATAAATCGATCAATAATCTCACACAATTTTTCATAATAATGAGAAACAGCTTCATTTAATGACATCTTATTTAGGTGTTCATGCCAATTAATTTGACAAAGTGTTTGAAAAAGGCACATATGTGAATATTATATGATACGGACGATCTACCTTTTTTCAATGTTAAACTTATGCATTACTACGCCAATCAAGACTTTCCATAACAAGTAAATCTTTTATTACGGCAATTAAGACGGCTCTACCCGAGACTCTGACGTTTGAACATAATTGCGATCACGTCTCCAGACAATATATCTATAATCGAATAACTCGGAATCGTCTATACCTTCCGTAAGTCAAGTTTCAGCCTATTCAATGATTTAAGTTTCAGAATAATTAACTATAATACAAAAGTATAAAACACGAGTGCGACAACAATGATTGTAGGTAGATGTGAAAAAGGTGACGTAAACCAAGGCACACAGCATGCCACAGTGTCCCATTCGCTGCACCTTTGAACAATTTAATAACGTATAGTTCTGAATAGAGATAAAAGCACATAAGATATTTACGGGCTAGAAATAATATGGTGTAGATAATGTAGCACCTGATCTTGTGGACAGTATAATTAATTATTTATAGTTCAATTTCAAAAGATTGGGAACCTCTGATGTATACCTTTAAAAAATTTTGAACATTATATTGTAGTAGCACAACTGAATTAAATATATGATAGATCAGCGCCATCTAGTTTTACAAACTGGAACAAGTATCATCAATAACGCATCAATCCTTTAAACTACAGCCTGCTTCCATAATTTTATGTTAGATGGCGGTAAATTGTTTAACACGCTCGAATCAAATGTTTTTGCATACATTTCAGAAAAATGCATATGTAACACATCAAATACGGAAAGGTCATGAATAATTAAAATAATAATCATAACTGGTGATCATTTTACAAACGTAATGTCATGCAATGTAGGCGCCCAGTGTTTTTGAATATTATTTTAAAAACTAAACTTGCTGTATGACGCAGTCTAGAATTCAGTTTTGTATTATTTTTGGGTTTATTTTTCGACGTAAAAGACATTGTATTATAATAATTATAACTGTTACCAATTCAGAATTTATTTATCTTCTGTAGTCTAATACATTATTATAATTATAATCATTGTCATTGCTAGGAATTTTACTAGGGGAGTTGGGGAAGTCTAGGAGTTTAAAAGCTGGACCTGGTCTCTGGAAACACAAGCGCTGAGGATAGTCTAGAATTTACCTAATAAAACCCTCTAATAAAATTATTTATTAAAAAAAAAAAAACTTGTCATTTTTGTAAAACAAGAGAAGCTTCATTCTCTTTATTTTTCTATATATCTCTTTAACATATAAAAAGGTTACAATCAATAAGGTTGACCGTCACACATTCCTTCTCGCTGATTGGGTTAATTTCCGAGCCGGTGGTAGTTTTGACGTTCATAAGAACCCTCTCAAGGTGTAAACTGAATAAAGTGAATTGATTTTATTGTAGTGGCGTCGTGGTATTTTTGTGGGAAGTTCGACGGTGCTTGGCACCCGATTAATCTTATCACACACCCATCTCGCTTAGTCTCAGTTCGGGGAATGCGTTTACGCGTTGAGTAAAAGGAAGTGAGAACAGGATATCATAGACCACATCATTGAACAAAACTAGGGAAGCGCAATGAGAATTTGAGCGCCCACACTCATCCTTGCACTTTATAACTACGCCATTGTTCATTCGTAGCGAATGCTAAATGCTTTGCGAAACGAGCGAGCGAGTTGACAACCGAATTAATTTCTGGCAAATTAATTTTATACTCACCATCAATATTATAATTATAGCCATCCTAAAATAGTTTGGTATAATTTATTAAATATTTATAAAATACTAGCTTTTACTCGCGACTCTGCTCATGTTAATATTGATTTTCTCAACGTTGTATACGAAGTTTGTTTCTCTCTTTAATTATTTTATATAAGTTTTGCACGAGAAAAAGTATCCCATCACCGTCTTCAGGTTCCCATCTATCCCGTAAAAGCGTAACAAACAAACAAACTCACTTTCGCATTTATACAAGATATTAGTAAGAAGTAAGTAAAAGGGTAACATCTGACGCATTGTCAATAACAAAAATGACTGGCAATAATAAATTCTTACTTGTAATAACTTATTAGAAATATAAAAAAATAATCTTAAAAATATGTAAATGTCAATACTTTTATCTATAAAGGTGCGATGCGCACTAGTAAACGAATCGTTTACAAGCTCGCTGTTTGGAAGAGAATAAGGAAAGGTATATTAAAGGAGTAGTTTGCTTAAAATTGAAGCGATGATAGCTCAGTGGTACTGTGTACGACTTCGCGTCAAGGGACGTGAGTTCGAATCCAACTACTTATAATGAGCTTGAGCTTCCGGTGAAGGAAAACATCGTGAGGAAACCATAGCATGGTGGTAGGGGTTTTTCTAATGCCCGCCTGACTAGCTACCACCCTCAAGTGGTAAACCTGCCGCTAAATACCGATAGGTGTGTTCCGACAGCTGCGCTTGAGAGCCAGTTCCTCCATAGGTTTACCTAGTCTACCAACTTGGGCCGTATCGTCACTTAAGATCAGGTGAGATTATGGCCACCTTAAGTATAAAAAAAAAACTCTCTCGAATACGTTGCTAGCTCTTAAACTATAACTACGTAATGGTGTATTTTTATAAGTTGATGTATGAATAATTTTTTTGTCGTCATCCAGGTAAAAGGTTACCAAGTGCCACCGGCAGAGCTTGAAAGTGTTTTAAAGGAACACCCGCATGTATTCGACGCAGCCGTTGTCGGGATTCCAGACCCGAAAATGGGCGAGATGCCGAAAGCCTTCGTGGTTCTGAAACAAGGCGCGAATACGACCGACGAAGAGATAATGAATTACGTTAGCTCTCGAGTCGCGCCTTACAAAAGGATAAAGGAAGTTGCGTTTATCGACAACATACCGAAGAATCCTTCCGGGAAGATTCTGAGGAAAGACCTCGTTGGGAAATCTTAAGATTTTTTGATCATAATTGTTGTATTGTAAATATCGTTGTTTCTCAACGCTGATTTAGGACTGATTACAGGGTCGTATTCAGGAATGGGGATCACAATAAATCATTAAATGAAATAATAAAAAGTGTTAAAATTAAGTTTTTTTTTTATTTAAATAAAGGTTAGATAATATTACAAACTTACTAGCTAAAAATAATTCACTGAAAGTATGTGAGATATATTATTAGCAATGTCGTGGTTTTTATTACGCTTTATAAACGTATACTATTTAGTCTTACAATTATGTAGTTTTTGCTTAATATAAAATGAATATTCTATGGCAATTGTGCACAATGGAAACGAATAAAACTAGGAACACATTAAAAAAAATTGAAATCCTCTTCCTTGCAGTGTTCGTACTTTACTCGAAAGGCGAATAGAGCTCTTGACATTACCGATTCAAATCAATCAATCAATTTAGACTCTAAGAAGGAGTTTATGACCGTAAAAACTACCGCCGGTTCGGAAACTAACGCAGTCATCGAGAAAAACCGGCAAATAACTCGATTTGCGTCTTTATTTAGGGCTTATTCTTAAATCTTTTTTAGGTCAGCGTTGTTTTCATAATAGTTGAATTTGTATTTATAGTAGTTATTTGCGGATGTACAGAGAGCGGTGTCAATTCCGGATATCACGATATTGAACCACAGTAACAAGCAGAACGAGGTAACGTCCTAGGAGGCAACTACCAATAAGACAAGCTACTAATATAATTACAGAACTTTTGGCTTTTACAATTTCACCGGACTCAAGTAATAGTGCAAAAACTGACCCAGCAAAAACCCGACAAGTTCAAGGGTGCCAAAGTTGCTGAACGTCGGCTTCGGGTGTTACTGAATAAGAACCATCGTGAATCTAACTAATCCCCCATTATCACTGTTATGCTGAAAACCTGAGTCTCTCTAGAAGGCTTAGCGTGCCCACTATCTTCGGCCACATCGTCACTTAACGTTAAGATGTATGTGTGTGTTTGTATAACCGAACCATACCATTAAGCTAATTTGACTAATTGGAGACCTATTTTATGGTTCGACATATATTGTTACGGGTTATAAAAGTAAATTCGTTTCAGGCAGACTTCATGGTTCTTTTCTTAATGATTAGGTATTAATATTACATATTATTAGTTCTACGTGTTCTTTTAATATTTTTTTGAAAAAGACAGGACTGTGTGTCTGCAGAAATGATATCATGTAAGAAAAACAATCCTCCGTTTCCATAGATAGTAACAATTATTTTAGAGAGTCCCTTAACATAATTTTAACTTTCTTAGTAGGGTTGCTATTTTCTAGTGACTTATCGACGGGTGAGTTCCACATATGAGTTCTTTCGGACTTGGATGGTATGCATTTTCCCATGATAAAATGAAAACAGTTATCGTATCGTAATCTATTTAATTTTGTAGATGAACCGGAAATGATATACAAATGAATATTGTTTAACGTAATTTCCTTCTGCACCACATCCGCTCCTGTTTTGGTGTCTACGTAATACTTGAGTGGCCCCTTTCTCTAATTTGTCGATGGAAAGTACTTGTACTTTTTTACTTTTACCTGGTTAGGTCCTTTTTGATCGTGAGGAAATGTATTTATGCATTACCTCCCAGCCTGGGGAGACTGGGAAGGTTATGTGGGACTCGCCCGCCGTAGTCGCTGGGAATAGCCATTAAAACTCTACAGCCATATGTCGCCTTGCTGAGGCGATGCGGTTTCGTACTTGTCATCACCGCGTCACCCCGACAACCGGTTTGGCCTGATGGTAAGCCGGGCTCTGTCCGGGTAGCCTGATAAGATGCACTCTCAGACAATGAGAGACCCAAGGGACAAAGGGCCCTATCTTGTGCGAGATAAAGTGATTAGGTTCTTGCCGATACTAGGTAGATTTAGCGTTATGTCTACACTCTCACCTGATGTTAAGTGACGATCTGATCCAAAACGGTGGCTACGCTAAGCCTAGCATAAAAGCTGGCTCTCAAGTGCAACTGGCGGAGCACAGTTATAGGGATTGGACGCAGATTTTCAACTTGAAGGTGGTAGTAAGTCAGATGGGAATTACAGAAAACCCTACCACCATAATATGGTTCAAACTCACATTTAATGTCGCGGCGTCAATACACACTACCATTTAAGCCAGTTTCAAGATGAAATATTTTGCTCTAACAAAAATATAACCTAAATATAGAAGGCAGACTTAATAAATCCAACAATATTAAGCTGTCGGTGACACTGATCGTTTCGCAGATACTTCTATTAAGAAATGGAGCTGTAAATAAAGTACGAATATAAATATATTGACGTATCAAAACAAAATAAAATAAAAAATAATAAGAAACACAGTATTCTATTAATAAAAATATGGTATTTTGAATTTATATACCAATTTATATGCAGGCGCCAGTGTCTTTGTATATTATTATATATTTAAGGAACTCACAGACGATTTATTGTAAATATATTCTCAGTAGGTAGTTAAAAAGCGATCAAAACAAGACGTGTCGCCGGGTTTGCGATTCATTTGAATATAAACCAAATGAAAATCACATATTTTTGATGATTCCGATGATATTTACGTTTCTATGTTTAAATAAATACTTTTACCGATAACACAGTATAATTGTTAACGGAATGACGTTTTTTAAATTATCCCAAGATGCCGTTTCAGTTTATTCTTTTTCTAACTTCTCTCACTTAAACCAGCCTTACCGTATGTTTTTACACGTAGTCAAAGGGAATGTAGATTTTTTAAGTTAAAAAAAAAACTACTTAAAAGTATTTCATATAGTTTTAACCAATACATCGAATGACTCATAAGGAATGTTTAAATATATAGTTTATTAGGAATTTGTATGAATTAGCTGATATATGACGCTGATTTTTGATCAATAATTATATGAAATGATGTATTATTAAATTATTCCTCCTAAAAAATCTATGAAACCGTCACAACGCTATACCTCTATGTTCTAAAATTAATAGAATTTCCATGCGAAACGGGGTTGGGTTGTTAGTTAATTTTAATTAAAAAATTATTAACTCGATGTCGGTTCATTAAACATCGCTTTGTAGTGCTAATAATAGGAATACAATTAAGAAAGATATGAATTATGCTAATTTATTTTATCACCTAAAATAGTTATTATAAAACAGGGTTTTTTAAGTCTAATTAAAATTAAAATAGAAATACCGTCTGTGAATATAATGGTAATGGGATCTCGATAATTGATAATTAAAACGGAACGGAAGTAATAAAATGTCTCAATCTGGACTAGAGCGTCCCAAGCGATTTGGGCCACACTCTGGCAGTTTTCCATCTCTCATATTCTCTTCGTCTAGACATGTCCGTTGGCCGACTGTTCGTCCTTCAGACTGTAAGTAACTCAAGTGGTATTTTGGCGCCAGCCGTCGGAATGTTGTTGTCTTCTTCAAATTCCACAAAACGGTATGGCTGTTATTTGATTTTTTTGCCATTTACTACGTTATAAAACTGTCTGCTTTATTTTTACTAATGAACTCATCGTTTTAATAATATATTGAATTACCTTCTTGATTGATTCTCGATGGGTTTTTATTTGTAATCGAATACGGATATGAACGCCCCTGATTGTAAGTAATGGACATTAATTAATTAGTCAAGAATGATTAAATACGATGGTATATATAACAAATTTATGGCTACTGACTCACTCAAAAATATCTGACCTACTTCAATGACTTCAATTTTTCCATATTACAACATCCGTAACTTGTTACTGCGACAATAACTTATTAGGCAATTTTGTTTGATTTTCTGCCAATGAGTCTTTTACCTGGCTGCATGTTATCATTTTCTTGTAGTTTCAAGGTATAGCATTTTTGTATCTTGTGTTAATATCATTGTAATTTGTAAATGGAACGTCTTCGCGTGTCATGACCTTTTATTTTATCGAACAATTTTCTTATTTCTTTCATTAATATTTCTATAATGTATATTTTCGCAACTGAGAACTGCACTAAGAGCACATTTGTAGATCACGAGTGGGAAAAGCGCCACTTATTATAATGATTTGAAGCGATGATAGCTCAGTGGTAGTGTGTAGGAACGCCGCGTCATCGGACGTGAGTTCGAATCCAACCACCTACAATAATCTTGAGCTTTCGGTGAAGAAAAGCATCGTGAGGAAACCAAAGCATGGTGGTAGGACGTTTTTTGATGCCCATCTGGCTAGCTACCGCTCTCAAGTTGTAAATCCGCCGCCAAATACCAATAGGTGTGTTCCGGTAGTTGCACTTGAAAGCCAGTCCCACCATAGGTTTAGCATGTCTACCAACTTGGGCCGTATTGTCACTTAAGATCAGGTGAGATTATAGCAACAACGCTAAAACCTTAACTATAAAAATAATGGTGGTTATTCTTTACTAGCTGTTCTCGAGGTTCAGATGCGTTTCTTGAAGCGCGCGATCAGGTTTTCACCTAATGGATGTTAGATATTTCATGTATAATATCATCACAGTAATAATAACATTAGTTAGGATCGAGAATCTTTGTTCGTTTTTCCAACAATCTGCAATTCTGGCACCCTTACGCCTGCCTCGGAGCTGAGTGGGCTCAGCATTCGCCCCAAAAAGTTCGGTGAAGCTGTCAAAGCCTTTATGGTTATAAGCGTATTTCAGGTCGAAAAAAAGTATTAACAATAATAGTCAATTTGAATTTAGTTATGCTATTGGCTACCAGACAGAAAATTGCATCAAAATCCGTCTAGACATGTATTAACATCGAAACTTTAATACAGGGTGTCCAGTGGCAGATTTCAAACTTTGAACAAACATAGTTTTTGAACGCAACACGCTAGAGGGGCGCGGGGGACGTCTTTAGAAGCGCAAACGCTGCGGATTTTTTAGTAGCCATGGAACAGTGGAGTGGAGAGCATCGCGCTTTTGCCGTCGAGGCATACATTTCGAGTGGATTTTCGCTGACTGAAGCACGCCGTCGATTTAATAATCGTTACGGTATTCGTCGATTAAGTGATGGACCATTGATCAACCTCATTCAGTCATGGGTAGCAAGGTTCAGATCTACAGGATCAACGTTAAATAGACCCAGGCCAGGACCTACGCCATCGGTAGCCACGGATGAAAATTGCGAGCGTGTTATGGTTTCTGTCGTTGAAAATCCCCGATTATCACTGCGTGCACGTTCATCGATATTGGAAATTCCGAAATCAACTTTGCAGGTTATAATGCGAAAATAAACTCAAGTTTCATCCATATAAAATTCAAATCGTGCAAGATTTACACGATTCTGACTTTGAATTAAGAAAAACTTACGCAGAGGTAATGTTGTTGAGATTTCCTACTGCTACTCGGATGGGCAACATATTCTTCAGTAACGAAGCCCACTTTCATATTGGAGGATATGTAAATAAGTAGAATTTCCGTTACTGGGATGTCCGCAACCCAAGACAAATGCATCAAGAGCCTTTACATAAGCCTAAAGTGACAGTTTGGTGTGCCATATCTGCATCTGCAATCATAGGGCCTTATTTCTTTGAAAATGGACGTAGCCAAACTGGAACTGTTAATTCGGAGATATATGCCCAGATGTTAAATGACTTTTTCAGACTAGAACTTCAGAATAGTCCATCCTTCAACCGAAACACATGGTTCCAGCAGGACGGGGCCACAGCTCATACTACTAATGTGTCCATGAGTGCAGTGCAGCAGTTATTCCCTGAAAAAAACATATCCCGAAACGGTACCATACCGTGGCCACCTAGGTCACCCGATTTAAGCCCATGTGATTTTTTCTTATGGGGATACTTAAAATCCATGGTTTACAAGGCAAATCCGAGCACTGTGACACAACTTAAAGAAAATATTCGAGCCGAAGTCAGCAGAATTCCCCAGTCGCTCTGTAAACGCGTTTTCGAAAACATGCGTGCTAGACTCGAAGAGTGTGTCAGACTTAAGGGCCGCCATTTGGAGAACGTGGTTTTAAAAAAATGAAATCCGCATTAATTGTTATTAAATTAAAATAAACCTACTTTGTATTAGAGCTGTAGTTTTTTTTTACAATTTTCCAAACAAATCTGCCACTGGACACCCTTTATTATCATTTAAAACATAACATTTCAAATATATTTTAGATCTATTAAAAATAAATATATTTTTTTATTTCTTGAGGTGAAAAGTATAAAATATATGCATGTAATTGTCATGTCATTTTATTGAAGTCTTAAAGAGTGGGTAAGGTACCATATGGCATTGTTTAAAAAGTTATAAAATCTTGACGTCTGCCCTTGATTAAGCAAATCGCAGGTTCGTTATAAGAGTAAAATACAAAATTAATATTTAACCTTTGCTTGTGTCATCGCTCGTTATGACTTCTTCGGTATAATAATTATTTACAGTTTCGAAATTAGTTATGATGCTGTAGAAGATTTATTTGTGTTATGTGGGAATATTTTATTGCTTCATAAACATTGACGCACCTGCTTTTTTACGAGGTCGTGTTGAACGATCATCGAGATCGATGTAAAACACGTTAAAATCTTTAGTCTAACAGATTCTTACGTAAATCAAATATTTTTTTAATACATTATAGGGTTATGGCTACTGTCATATCTGATGTTCGGTGACGATGTTGGACACGCTAGTCAGGGACTGGCTCCTAAGTGCAACTACCGGTACACACCTACAGGTAATTGGTGGCAGATTTTGAACTTCAAGGTGGTAGCTAGCCAGGTGGAAACTGGCAAGAATCACTATGATATGGTGTCATCACGATGTTTACGTTCACCAGAAGTTCTGGCTCATTGCAGAGAATCGAACTCAGGTCCAGTGTCCGGCTTCCGTACACGCTACCAACTGAGCCTCATCGCTCCGAATATATGATATTATTATATAGTTTATTATAATCTACCTAAACTTATATGCTAAATATAAAAATTGGATGAATTGCGACAACACTAAAACTTTCTAGAATCTTATCGCGTACCTTTGGATTGTAGGATGAGTTACTTCCCACGGGTTTCTCCTAAGGTTATGGAACAGGATTTGTTAAACAAGGGTTGAAATACACTGTCATAGTATTAGGTAGAGGTGTTATAACTTCAATGTTGCAGCACTATCTGTAACTGTATCTACTTATATTTAGCGGGGTCATCTGGCTTAAACTAGAAACAGTATCAAAGCAGACCTAGGTCTTTGGTATTTAGAGGAAGTGTACGGTTGTCATGATCTTCTAGTAGGTATTTCGTAGCCCGCCCAGTATTTTCCGAAAGTGTACGTATATATTATACGTCATCAAAAAAGGCTAACCATGTTGGCAACAACACTGACAGGATCAAGTTAAATTGATGCTAAAACATAGCCGTTTATTTTATAATAATTATGCAGCATGATCGTTAATGTGTCAACAACTATAAGAAAAATAAAATCATACACAAAAACATTAAATAATATCCCAGTTGTGCTCGGAGCGACTTTTAAAGTGACTAGTAACAGGTATTGAATATATATTATGTAATGAAATGAAGAATTTCGAAGCGATACTAGCTCAGTTGGTGGTGTGTAGTGACGCAGATTCAATGGACATGAGTTCGAATGCCTACAATGAGCATGAGTTTTCGGTGGAGGAAAACATTGCGATGAAACAACAGCATGGTGGTAGGGCTTTTTCTATATCTATCTAGCTAGCTACAATCATGAAATTAAAAATCTGCAGTCTCTCCACTAGGCTTAGCGTGTCCATCGTCTTGGGCCACATCGTCACTTAACATAAAGTGGCCATAATGTTAAACTTTACCTATAAAATAACCCTAGTTAGCTCAGCCTGCCTGGTTGGGGCCCGGCTTACCATCAGGTGTCCTATTGCCGGGGCGACGTGGTGATTGCTAAATCGAATCCGGGTCACCCCAGAAAGACGACAAATGGCTGTGGGCTTTTGGTGGGGATTTCGTTAGGGTATTCGTAAATCCATTGCCCGACGATAAAAAAGGCATTGACATCAAATTTGATGATTCCAGTAAATTTTACCATTGGATATTTTTACTAATATCTAATTATCTATGTGTTTTTATCTAATATTAAATTACCTTTGATATTATTATCCAATATTCATACACAATTAGAACAAAATGTGTAATTGTAACTGAAATGTGTAACTGTAAATGTCCATTGCTGGGCGTATACCAATTTCTCGAAGGAAGTAATGCGCTTAATTACCGTATCCGGACTCCAAGTATTTAAAGAAAGAGAAAGAAAGCTACTTAGTTGTCACATACGCTCAACATAGAAGTTTTACGAGGAGAGAAAATTAAGAAATCCAGAAAATAAAAATGAATAAAACCAGGAGTAATTAAAATTTTGATCGATATATTTGCGAATTTCCACATCAAGAAAGACCATAATTTTTTTTTTTTTCTAAATACATTGTGGTATTACAAGAAAATTCCTCGATTCCTCGAAATGAAATGCCTCGATATAGGAATCTCGATTTAAATCAATATTCTATTATTACATATCATTAATTTTACCTTCATTAAATTCTGACCACCTACTTATACTTATGACTTGTACAATTTTATATATCTATAACTTATTAACTATATATACAGTTTTAAGACAATAAGAACTTCAGACTAAAATTAATTATAGTAATATCAAAGATAGATTAATATTAACATAATTCATTTGAAATGTCTTCATAAGGCTACTTCGTAATTAATTTCGATTTTCATCTAAGCTCGGAAGAAAACAAAGATACAGAGATTCACTATAAAGTCGGAAAATTTAGAATCTTGATAAACCATGAAATTATTGGAACAGCTTTTATTGAATTTATGTTGGACTACTATTTAAAATCAAAGAAGTCTTGTTATGATATTAAATCCATCAATATTAAATGAATATAGGATCAGATGTTATATTTATTTACTCTGAAGTGCCAATCTCTGGAACTTTGTGTGATCTTTGCCTCTTTAACATTTTAAAGTAGTAAATTATTTATAAACAACGGGTTAAGATGATTATGATTTATACTGTGTTTCGCAGAATCAGAACTAAGTTAGGTTACCTACGAATAAATAAGATGTCTATATATAATAAAATGCAAAATACTTAAAGGTTATTCGTTATTTTGTAAATAGTATTTGATCAAATATTGTTTTTGCATGTAAATACAAAAAGCTGTTCTATTCTTATATATTATAGCTATGTTATAGTTTATCTATTCAGCAAACATATAGAAACAAAATAAATATCTTTGTAACTGGTTCACATAGAGTACATGCAATATTAGACATCGAACTTTTACTAATACAAATTATTTTGAAGTATTTTCAGGCAATATAGGTCCTGTTAAATCAACAACAGCTCCCAAATGTCTTTATTATTAACAAAATTAAATTATACAAACCGATAATTTTATACTTAAATATTGCTATCAAAATATGAAAACGAAAAGACAAACTTGTTTCTCAGAAGAATTTATGCAAATGTTTATGATGATAAATCAGCCCTGACAAGTTATCGCACGTGATGCGGATTTGTAACTTCATTTCGGATTACAAGATTATGTATGATCATTGTAGAATCATTATTGAGTTATAGTTTTTCGAAGCAAATAAATTTTGCCTGTCTAAAAATTTTAATAATTTCCGAGGTTTGCGAAATTGGTGAAAACGATTATGTATATTAAAAAGCTATGTTATAACCTAAATAATAAATCAAGTTGTTAATGGTTGAAAGTCAGATTCCTCAAAGAACATTTAAAGACGTTGGTATTGTGGTCTTTAGTTTCACCGTCGAATATTCTTCGTTGAGCATCCAGGAGTGTGTTTTGGTTACTGCATTTAACAAGTGTCGTTTTTAGACTTACAACTACATTCACTTTTACACCCAGTTAGATTCTTGGTATATGCCATTATAAGATGCTAGTATTGTCAGTAAGATTGTAGTAAGATATCTTAAAGACTGCGTTCGTTGTTTTACATCGCGGATAAATAGTCAATGCTACAATTGTTTTGTATGTTTGCATTTGTGTAATGATTGGAAAGATCGATCTAAAGTCATTTTCGTGACGTGCTAGAAGTAAGTCTTCTAATGAATTAACTATAATTACTTATTGAAATATGGGTTTATATATTTGGTCACGGCTGTTTATCGAAGGAATTGTATTTAAATGCTATGTCCGTATTCGAATTGTATGGTGGTATATACTTCATAATTTAAAGCAATGATAGCTCAGTGGTAGTGTGTACGACTTTGCGTCAATGGACGTGAGTTGGAATCCAACCACCTACAATGAGCTTGAGCTTTCGGTGAAGGAAAACATCGCGAGGAAACCATAGCATGGTGGTAGAGCATTTTCTGATGCCTACCTGGCTAGCTACCACCCTCAAGTTGAAAACCTGCCGCCAAATACCGATAGGTGTGTTCCGGCAGTTGCACTTGAGAGCCTGTTCCTTCAAAGGTTTAGCGTGTTTACCAACTTGCGCCATATCGTGACTTAAGATCAGGTGAGATTATGGCCATAACGCTAAGCCATAACTATAAAATAAAATGTATGATACAGTACAATAGTACTTGACATGTTTTACGTGTACTTCATAAATACATGCCTATTGGATGTTTAAATTACTATAAATATAAAATCACTTTTTTTGTATCTAAAGAGCAAAAGGAAATTTAGCATATCATAAATATTGGCCTATTTGAAAATGTAAATTGGAATAAAACCGATTGCTAATATATGCAGATAAATGCTAAACTAAGATGTTCGATGAAATGCCTATTATTTTGTAATAAAACAAGTTTTTTTTTATGTTTTTAAGCTAAACGCTCAAGGCCTATCTATGAATATGAACAATAAAGACGCTCAGTTTAAAAGGCATTGTAGTCTATAGTTTATAATAATTAAAATATAGTTTTGCGTACGTGTCTACCATAAATCGGCAACCAAAATACCTAGACAGTGAACGGCATCATATACATCTTCAAAACTAGATTAATTAAAATCCTGAATAATGAATAATATTATTGTAAATGAAACTAATCAGTCTACAAAGCTATGATATTAAAATAGTTCGGTTTATGAGAAGGATATATTTTACAAATTTATGTTTACAAATTCCTAATATATAATATCATCGTGGAAATACCCGATTTCTCCATTTCTATTTTCTGATAGACGATGCATTCTACCCGTTCAATTGTTAACTGTCGCAATAACTCAACGATAACAATGCAATTCTAAATGTATTTCTTTTTATATATCTTTTGTTCTATTTACCTCGATAGTTTTATGAACGAAATTTTCCATCGCTATGCGTTTATTGGTATGTCGGTAATTTACTTCTGAATCAGTCTCCGTTATTTGAATGAATCCACTATTTATAACAGTGTCATTTAAAATCAGGTAAGATTAAGGTTAAATATTAGATTTTAAAATAGATAAATACTAGATTTGAAAATATTCCAAAGTTATAGCAGTTTATTAAACCATGCAACTTCTAAACATACCTAGTGTATTTAGTGATCTATCATCATAAGAATACATTTTGTTTCTCATTTCATCTATACATATAAATAAGGTTGGAGTGTCTGTTTGTAATATTGAAATAACCGTTTTTTACTACATGTATATGAATTTATACGGTAAAATAACATTTTTTTACAATTTTTGTCTGTCTATTCGTCTGTTTGTTCCGGCTAATCTCTGAAATAGCTGGACCGATTTTGACGAGACTTTTATTCTGTACGAGTAACTGATGTAATATAGAGTAACTTAGGCTACGTTTATTTTAGAAAAAATCTTTTATTTCAGAAAAATTAAGTAATCTTGCAATGTCCAAGTACTGTCCCGTACCGCGCGCAGCTCACGCGCATGCCACTGGGCCGTTACGCATTAGAGGCAACGCTTTTCGTATTCAACGGAATCTTGACCATCAATTGCCAGACATGTTTATTGGTATGAAGTCTCGAGATCAAAACGTTTATTCAGTAATCTTATTATCAAACAGGTTGTACCGGAATGAGCCGCAATAACCATGTATACAGTGAAAAATCTGTCAGAGTCGATATTTTTGTATGTTTCGGTATCATTAACATTTTGAAGCGATGCTAGCTCAGTGGTAGTGTGTAGGATCGCCGCGTCATGGAACGTTAGTTCGAACCTAACGTTCGTTAGGCTTAACGTGTCCATAGGTCAAAACCTTTAACAATAAAAACAAATAAATGGCTTTGTGAACACATCTAAATGGTTGTAGTTGTACCTAAACTACTCGTATTACCGAAGAACATTACGAATTCTGTTCACAGTAGATAATGCTAGATCGACTACATCAGCAAACAATCATGGACACTTTATGTTATTCACGGAACAGGAAATATACATCCATATAATTTTGGTATTTGTGTGATGAATAATGATCGCTCTACTAATAGAGTTGCTGGTCGTTTAAAAAACTTATGTATAACAACAGCTGTAATAACAGTAATTAATAAAGAAACAATTATGATATCACTTCCCTCTTGAATTGATATACAGCTATCTAAAGTCAGTCACACACGTAACGATATATCGTACCGATCAATCTGTGCAAGCCAATTTGCACGAATTTATCGATTGTGTATATGAAAAATCATTGCAGGTTATCGTTTATCGGCGGCAGTTACAACTTCGATCAGAGAAATCGTTGTCGTTTGCGCTTGCACTCTTTGCAACATGTCGGAAGACGAAAGAGGTGGACACCGCGAACAACTGGAAGAGTATATAGAAAGCCACAGAAGCGAAGTGAACTCCAAAATAAACCAAAAAACCAACGAGTGCGTCATTAGAAAACCGGGCAAACAATAATAATTTGGAAGTTACAAGTATTTTCCTAGTCATCGACTTATGTAATCTCTGAGGTGACATAAAAAATAATGAATAGTAAATTCTAGATATCTCTTTTTATGACTTTTTTAGTGTTCGGTTGGTTTATTTTTATTATATGTATTTCGAGACTTATGATTAATTATATATAGCCTTTGAATAGTCAGTAACATTACGTAAATAAATAGTGAAAACAGCGTTGAAACCAGTTTGATTGCTTAAAGATTAATTCTCTTAATTGTTCGCTGTGATTTATATCGGTATTAATATTTATACGTTAAGGTTTATGATATATTAAAGAAGGATTTGCTATATTGGTTCAGTCACGCTGAATTATCGTTGCTAATTTTATAAATGCGAAAGTGAGTTTGTTTGTTTGGTTGCGCTAACATGCCTACACTACTGGAGAATTACATATCATTAGTTTTGGTATAGAAATACATGGTACCCTGGAAACTTGTAGGGAGTTGGGTAAAGAGAGGGTTTTTTTTGTAAAAAACTATTTTTGCGTGATTCAATTTGCTTGAAACTTTTAGAAGAATTGTTTTAATTTTAAATGAGAGTATGAATATTTTGTTTTCTCTAAGTACTCTTAAAAGGGGTGAAATGGGAATGCAAATATAATAATACGGTATAAGTTAGCTAAAAAAGGGGTTTTTCAAAGTTCATATCTACCTGCATTGACCAAAATCCTTAAATACATTAATTAGTACCATTTGATAGAATAGTTATTTCTCTATTGGTTGACAAAATAAATATTAACGCGAACGGAGACGCAAGCTAAAGCTAGCATTAAATAAATAGTAATACTATTTCGCGTTAACAATATTTCATAATCAAGCCGTGTTTTTTTGTTTTCGAAGATGTATTAGTGATATTTTGTAGTTTTTTGCGAGTAAAAATGTGCTAAGGCGAGGTATATTTTTTATTATAGGCTTAAAGTTTCCAATACAACCTCATTCACTTAAGTAGTAATGTGGACCAAGAAAATACTAGTATTAGGATTCTTTGGTTCTCAACTGTATTTAGGTTTAGAATATACTTTTAGAGTATTGCTTTATTGATTTAGGTGGTAACGATTGGAGTTAACCCTGCTCGTAATGAAACTACGTTCCGACCATGTCAAAGTTATAGCACGATGTTTATAAAGCGATGATGGCTTAGTCGGTAGTGTGTACGGACGCCGTGTCAATGGATGCAAGTTCGAACTTAGCAATTACCCTGAGCTTTCGGTGTAACAAAATATCATGACGAAACCAGAGCCCGGTGGTATTCATTTTTGTAATGTAAGCCTGTGTAGCTACCACTCTCGAGCTAAAAATGTGCCGCCTATTGGTGTATTGAGATCCAGACTTTCTACTAAGCTTAAGGTACCCACCATCTTGGGCTACATCATCACTTAATATCAGGTGAGATTGTGGCCACAACACTAAGCCTTAACTGTAAAAAAATAAAGTGAAACTGCCAGTACACACCTATAGGCATTTGGAGATTCTACTCTTAACTTGAGTGTGGTAGCTAGTCAGGTGGGTTTTGGGAAATGCTCTACAAACATACTATGGTTTCATTACTATATTTTCCATCATCAAAGATCAGGCCCTTTGCAGGGATTCGAAGTCATGTTCATCGACACTAAATCCATGCACGTTGCCACCGAGACATCATTGTTTTAATCCTATTTGATTATGAGTTTCCTATAAATAGGTAAGTACTAATAAATAACTTAAAATGTTGTAGTTTGCGAAGGTTCTATACGGGTTTAAAGTTTAGTAAATGTTATTAAATACAATTCTGAATTTCTTCCGAGTAAAATATAGTAAAAATTGTGTGAAATCAGATAATTTACATTTATTTGAGAAGTTATGTCTGAAAATAAGAATTATTATCTAAATTTTTAAAAATTTAATTAGTTGAGAGGTATATATTAAAAAAGAAATGGAATATATATGTTCAAAATTATTGCATATTGTCGATAATCTTAATTTATTTTACCACATCATTCAGGTTTTTTTTAAGAATAAAATGTATATAACTATATATTTGTATAAAAAATAATAAAAATTAACAATTTAGTTAAACATCTAAACTATTGGTATGGGATTTGTAAAGAGTCGCATACCGAATGGGTACAGCAAAGGAGTCGAAAATAATAAATAGATGTAGCGAACTAGTTATGGTAACTTACTGTACGGAGTTTTCTATGACCTTTTATCTCTCGGCTTGTGCATTGTATCTTAGCTGGCAAGATTTTCCTGAATGATACAATGCTCACGTCTCTTGTAACTTTTAGATTTGATCTCCATCAGTGTATAAATACAAAATATATGGATAAGATATATTATGTACATAAATTTATGTTGAACTAAAATATTTATATAAATCTACCCCAACTTTAGAGCTTCGTTGTGTACCATATTGAACGTCCTGGATTCCCGCCTACATCCTATATAATTCTAACATCCTAAAATTAATTTACCGTTCTTACTGGTAGTTTAGAAAATAGATTATAATGTGAGACCCGACTTGTAATTTTTCTTATTTTATTTTTAATATAAAGCACCAACAAGGCTTGCAATATGAAATTCCTTAAAATTAAAAATATATATAAAACTTCAAGCACAAATGTAACTATAGGTGAGTAGGACACATATTTATTGTGTGAGGGACACGTACTAATTAAAAAATGAATATTGAACAAACTAGACTAAATTATGTGAAATTAAAATTAATGTATTAATTTTATTTATTTAGTAAGTAATTAAAAGTAAAACTAGTAATACTCACTAAAACCCCCGGAGTATCCCCTTTCCGTCATTAACTCTACGAGAACAGAAGTCGCTTTCACATAACTTCTAGTCCCAGTGAGGTCATCAAAATTGGTCTTACAATCTACTTCTACATCTTGGCCGAACCGTATTACACTAGTTGACTATATCCGCATACTCCAAGGTCCTGTTGTAGTACAGAAAAGTAAAAGAATGCCTAATCCTTCCACCTTAGATCATCACTAAGAAGGCCTGAGATCATTCCGATGCCTACGTAAAGAGGTCGTCGCTCGCTAGATAGAAGCTTGCGGTAAGTTCTCGCACTCTTGCTGGCATCTCTTTCACGATCAGAACCTCATCATAAAAAGGGACGTGAGAAATCCGTCGCTATGACTAAGATCGAAACGCATCGTTCCAAGTTTGACGTGGACAGACAGCTAGCGTGTAAATCGTGTCATCAAACGCACAATACAATGATGACATTTCGGTGTAATCTCCCGGCCGATAAGGCACAGGTAACTCCCGAAACAATCCGTGTTACGTCAGCACTTGCGTCAATCAGATGGTCGAAGTATTTTACCTACTACCAGTCATGCCAGTTTGACTCAAGCCTGCGTTACAATGTCTTCATAATTATAGGAAGCCCTTTTTTTATTTAAATCTGGTACCTCAGAACTGTTACACCGTTCACTAAGCCAAAGTTATATATTAGAAATATCTGTCTGATAGAGATTTTTTACAGAGGTTTCCTTAAATGTGTGTGTTTTGCTTCTGTAATCTTTGGACGAGGATGAAATTTCTGCTGATTTTAAGAAGATTTTATATTAAATATTTGGCCGCTGACTTTAATCTATTCCGATAATTCTTTCACTTTCGAACTTAACCGAATCAGAGTTCTCTAGTTCGCAGGGTAACTCACAAAGCTGTGACTCTCTATAAAGGAAATCAAATCCGTTATTTAATATCTACAACATAGCTCAGTTATTGTAATTGTTCATAGACGACGTAATCATAAAAATTAGATACACTTTTGGCTATTATATTTTGCCCAACTTTGTTATTTTAAATGTCTCACGTGAAACAGTAACTGTCATAGTCTATGAATAAAATGAAACATGATTAATTCTTAATGTAGTTTACTATGACAGAGACGTAATTATTTACCAAGAGCCCCTGTTATTAGTTCTATTACTTCATCGCCAGTATTAAAAAGATTAGTGTACCTGTTGCGTAGACATTTTCGTGCCTTTGTTCATTATACAAAAAGTATACTTCACTAACACAACAGCCATTTATAACTGTATGTATCTATACTAGAACTGGTCACATTTGGGCAATGAAATGAATATTTGTAGTTATTTTATCCAAAAATAAATATTTTCAAAAATAGCGTCCTGCCTACCTAAAAGGCATGCCAGATAATTTCTAGTACCAATATAATAGAAGTTTATCAAGGATCCTGTCTGAAGCTCGTGTCAACTGAATATACACTGGGTCATCCAAACTGTGACGGACGAAAATCGATAGAGACTGTCAAGAATTTTTCACCCTGTTTGTGGTGGTCGTCAACCATTTGGGTCTAGATCCCTAAAACTTAAGACTTTAAACTTATACCGCAACGTGTCACTATGGCGAGTTTTGTACCTGGTTTGTGATGGTCACAATTCATTCAGATACGATTGTTCAATACTACCACTGCATAGAATTACAAAAACTTGTAAGTTTACTCAAGACAAGAGGCTGGTTTGAATGTTTTCCGATCGTTTGCATGGTGTTCATTTTACCCTCTGTCTATAATGAAACAAAAATATTTTATCGTGCGAAAGCAATACCTACTAATTATATATTATTACGCACTAAGTCGAAAGTTGATTTGCTTTCAGTCGATGGAGTTATAATCTTCTTTGATCCTTACAAAATTTACGGTATATCTTGTAAATGAAAAGAAAAAAATTCTGCATTTAAAGTAGATATTGAAGACGTTAAGTTACTATATCAATACCTAAGCAAATGTAGCAACCTGTTCAGAGGAATGTAAGATCAATGTAGACGTTATAATAACTCATGTCGATAAAACAATTTGGTTTTACCAATTACCTACTAAGATTTATATACAAGAGACTAATGGAAAAATATGATAACAAAAACAGTGAATGTTCTTGACATGGTAATGGTGGAGATGAGCAGGCCACATGATGAGGGACAGACAAGAAAAATGCAATAATATAATAACTGATTGGTATCCCCGAAGTAGGAAAAGGAGTAGAGGAAAACAACAACGGAGATGTGAGGATGAAGTAAAGCTTACATCGGGCCCCAACTGGAGGAGAGTGGTTCGTGATAGAGTACAGTGGAAACAGTTGCAGGAAGCCTTTGCAATGAGACTTGCTGAATTAAAAGATATACTATTAAAAAATAGAAAAAAGATCAAGAATAAAAGGGCATTTTATACAGAAACGTTAGTTGACTGACTCATAAACGCACAGCCGAAACTACAAAAATTGGAAACACGAAATTTTGACTGTACTTGCCTTTTGTAAAATATAGGCTCACAAAGAAGCGATTTTTAAAGGACGCGTTTTGACGTTATCAAAATTTCATTTCCGAAGTGTGTAAAATACATGAAAATTTTAATAGTACTTTTACTGCGAGATTTTCAAATCTACCTGAAGGGATATTATAATTACGCGCCAATGACAGTAATACCGAAGTCACGAGGCATCTTTTTTCTTTTTCGAAAGAACATATGCCGTTATCCGGTAGTGCTTTCACAGCTTGGTAGGACTTTAACGAGGCATCAGCGAGTATATGTATAATAATCGATGTATGTATATATTTCCTCTTTTGTTCTCTCTTCTTGGTAAGGCGTGATAAAAGATCTGCCATAGAATTATTTAGGAATTTATAGGTATCTATTATTAAGGCACTAATCTGTAAAGGTACGGGAAAAAAGCGGGATATGTAAGAAAACAAAACTAAATAAAGGATCAGTAGAAATGTAATTACTTTATCATAAAAGGAAAAAATATAAAAGTAGATTATTATTATATAGAATATTATTATTGTTTTTATACAGTAGAACCTCGTTAAATCGAACCTCGATAAGTAGAAAACCTCCAAATATCGAAAAATGTTTTGTTCCCTTCACTACAAACACCAAAACCTCCATTCTTTATAAGTCGAAAACTGTATAACTCGAATCTTTTGGCGTCTCCCTTGATGTTCGGCTTATAGAGGTTCTACTGTATAAGGCAAGCAAATGATATATGTCTATTTTGAAGGCATGAAGCAAGGAAGTAATATTAATAGGTAAGGTACATGAAGAGACAATAAAGAAACGTAAAAGCCACAATCGTAGGAGCGAGTTACATGAGATTTTTAGGTAATCTTCAGATTATTGAGTGATCCTCTAAAGTTAAATAACCGAGAGCTATTTTTTTATTCTAATAATAGTGGGCAAACGAGCTACCGTGTCACCTGATCATAAGTGATCACCGCCGCCCATGGACACCCACAACACCCGGGGAATTGCAGGTGCGTTCCCGGTCTATATAGGAGGGACTGGCTTTCAAGTGGAACTGTCGGAACATACCTATTGGTATTTGGCGTTAGATTTTCAATTCGACGATGGTAATAGCCAGGCGGGCATTAGAAAAAGCACTACCACCATGATATAATTTCCTCACGATCTTTTCTTTCGCTGAAAGCTCAAGCTCATAGTAGGTAGTTGGATTCGAATTCACGTCTCATGACGCGGCGTTCCTACACAGCTATTTCCTTACTAATATTATAAATACGAAAGTGAATTTGTTTGTTTGTTACCCTTTCACACCTAAAACGCTGCATAGATTAAGGTGAATTTTGGTATAACGATAGATGGGAACCTGGAGACGGTGATAGGCTACTTACTTACAACCTTATTGGTGGTGAAGTAAAGTGAGCGATCAATTTTATATGAAACTTTTTATTACGTCATCAGATTTTTTTTAATATTCAATATTAACGCAAGCAAAGCCGTAGGTAATAGCTAGTAATTACTATATTATAATTTGCTAATGACAATGCTAAATATAATTAAATCCGACCTTATAGTTGTTATTGAAATTATTAAAATTACGTAATTTCATGGTATATAAGGGAAGAATATTGGGATTTAATGTGGTGTAGAGCTTAAACCTTAGTATAACTAAACTTAAATATATATTTAGAGTAGACTCAAAAATCTGTGGTCAGTTTTAACAAAGAAACTGCAGTCTTAGCAAAGAAAAAGTTAGTTTGGCTAAAGCAAAAAATTAAATAAAATGATATGCGTGTGTGTGACCACCCGACAATAAATAAGCACACAATGAAATCCAAGTTAATAATATGAAATGAAAACATAAGGTATAAAATAAACCCTATCGGCACGGCACTATATATGTCTAAACTGAATGCGATTGTTGCGTCACGCTTTATCATGTAACGCTCGTCAAGCGAGTGTAGCAGTGATGGGTTGACTATCGCTTTCGCTGCCATAGTCGACTCGAGCCGACTTTACTCGAACAAGCGTTATATACCCGAGCGTTTCAGGTCAGCCGTATTCAATACCCACAAAATAAAGTGCTTAGTGAATCAATCAAAAATTTCAATCTTCAAAAAACCTTTTGTTTTTATTTTTAAGTTAAACTTCCCTCTTAAGTAAATTTTAAAGATGATTGGTTTTTTTGCCGCATCCAACACGCCATATCTGTTACTCATTCAAATTTGTATATTACGTTAGGTTTATTATAGGTTTTCCTTTAAATTTGAAGGGTATTAGTTGAATACGTGTCTTCCCCGAAATATGTTGTCATTTTAACCATTATGTCTTCATTCTATCCTTCAATTCGCGGTCAATGTCATCACTGTTTGATACATTTTAATACGCCCAATAACTAATGCCTGGTGAATCATTTGTTTTGTTAAATATACAACATAAAACATATAACGATTAAATTGCCGGTACAAAAATTATACACATGCATAATTTTCATAGAGGTTTGAGACACATTTAAGACTGAACGTTTGATAAACATAATAACGCAAACAAATGAAATCATGATTAGGAAAACGCATAATATATTATGAGAGGTTTTCAAGGTAATGTAAAATTAAAAATTAATATCTAAATCAAAATTAGTCATGTAAAACCTTTTGTATATATATTAGTAGGTATACAATTTTTAGTGTGATATCTTTGAACTTCGAGTCTTTAATAAGACAGATTAGCTTAGTATATTTTATTGTACTGTTTGAACGCGCTAATGTTAAGAAGTTCCACTCGGATTAAAACAAATCTTTTTGTGTTTGATAGAGCATCATTGACGAAGGCTTTAGGCCATTTAACATCCCGTTACTACCAATATTGGCAAAACTGTATTGAAAAAAGAAACAAAACTGGGTAAAACATCTAACGAAATTTATATTTTCACGCGAACAACTCGTTATTATTATTACTTATTTATTTATCAGATCACAAAGATCCATTGGATAACTAAACACAAGAACTAAATTAATAAAAAAAAACCTAAACGTTTGTTTGTTTGAACGCGCTAATCTTAGAAACTACTAGTCAGAGATCGAAAATTATTTTTATATTTCGTTAAATAATCAATAAGGAAGGTTTCAAACATCACGCAACCATCAATAGTTGCAAAGCTGTATGGGAAAAAGTCACATAAACGGGCAAAAATGATTAAATAATTTTTAGTTCCACGCGAATGAAGTCGCAGGCGTAACTAGTTTCATATACGTTTTTGCTCAGGTTACATACAGTATTGCTCCCAATCGTGACTAGGATTATTACGAACGTAGTCTTTGGTCTTAGGCAATAAGGGGATAATTCGCATCGGGAAATTCCCTGGCGTATCGTATCGCGTACCGTACACTCCGTACGGTGATTTATTTGCTTACCACGTTAAGCAAACGTGATTTCGTTAAAAATGAATTATCAAATTAATACGTATTGAAATAGTTACGTGTACGTAATTTCAATTAATTATTTGATTTTCATAATGTGTTTCTCTGTTCCTATTTTTTTTTTGTTTGTTCCCAATACGACGTTAGTATGCTTGTGGATTATTTTATCTTGGTTTGTGAACTGAAACTTCTTATGGGAGAGTTTTGAAATTCTGTTCTGCAATTTGAAAAAGGCAGCGACAGACATTTATTGATATTTCACATTGATTGATACATTTGATATTTCACAAACCGTTTTTTAAACAATTATTACTGTTAAATTAAATAATACGTTTGACATTACAATCAGTACATATTGTAAAACAAAATCACCCGCCATGACTGCCTATCAGTTTCTGCACGATAACTCAAAAACTACTGAAGATAATTTCATGCGGTTTTCACTAGTAGACAGAGTGATTCATGAGAAAGGTATGAATGTATAATTTGGTATGATTTTGTATATTTTGGCTATAATATGACGATTATTGTTGAAGAAGTCGGAAGAATGTTATACTGACTGAAAGTTTCACTGGCGTATTTTATATACCAATAGAATTATATGAAAACAATGTACGGAATTATCCCATTAAGAAGATCTATGAAAGTGCTGTACCGCGATAACACAATTTCCGAAACCAGGACGGAGTGTTAGATATGTTTGTAGCTTATTGTAGGCTGTTACTCATGTCTAGGTATTTGATAACTAAGAACTGTACAGATATAAGGAAAGCAATGTATCTGCGATTCCTCTGGTGCTGTGAGTGTCCATAGGCAGCTGTGATCACTGATCATCAGGTGACCCGCTTGCTCGTTTGCCCCCTATTCCTTAAAAAAAAAACGTTAGTACATTTTGTTTAAATATTAGATGAGGTTGTACATAGACGATATCCTTATACCAATATATATATAAAAGCAATATTTCTTTAGAAAAACCGTAAAACTAGGTCTGATTACTTAAAAGTTGGTCATCTACGAGGCGCCGCGTCGCATAATAATATTGTCTAAACTTCATAATATGTTTTTTTTTTACGTAGAATAAATCCTAACATTTGCACTAGTAATAGACGAAAGGTCGTTTCCATAATCGATCGACACGGATCTAGAGATGCTATGTGATTCCTTAGAAAAGAAAATATTTTGTTTACAAACGTATTCGTGGATCTCACGTTATTTCCATGCACATTCTGATGTCACGACCTTTGTAAGGCCGCGCGCACTACTGCGACTTATAAAAACACTGTATCAGATCAAATCGTTTATTTCTCAAAACAAGGATAATAATTTCACTTTTTTGAAGTCAAAACTCTAGTACCATTTTGGAAACAACATGGCGATCTGGATGATAGCGAACGGCGAAAGAATGTCTCCAGCAATCGCTCTTTTTATCATGTGAATACAATTGTCCGAACTTAAAAATATTAGCAATATTTTTATCTGCTAAATAATTTGCAATTGTAGAGTCAATTTTTTACAAGTTTCCATTTTACAATTATTGTAACCTGTTTTAGTTGCAGTTCACGTAATTCGTGAGGGATTTTATTATAGAAATAGACATGTTGTCCTTTAAATTATTTCTGTGTTTTTGTTAGCCTTCCTAGGTCAATCTTATCATGTCTATTTCTACCATTACAACTATGCAAATATTTTTTGTAAAGTAATAATATTTTTATGAAATTATCAAATACGTATTGAAATGGCACTGTTAATGGGTTATCCTTAAATTTATGTCATAATAAGCATTTATTGGAATAACTTTTGTTTTTTTTTATACTTATGCGTTTAGCGTTATGGCCATAGTCTTACATGATCTTAAGTGACGATATGGCCCAAGTTGGTAGACACGCTAAACCTGTGGAGGAACTGGCCCTCAAGTGCAGCTGCACACACAGTGTGAACACACCTATTGGTATTTGGCGGCAGGTTTACAACTTGAGGGTGGTAGCTACCCAGGCGGGCATTAGAAAAAACCCTACCACCAGGCTATGGTTTCGTCACGATGTTTTCCTTCACCGAAAGCTCAAGCTCATTGTAGGTGGTTGGATTTGAACTCACGTCCCTTGACGCGAAGTCGTACGCGTGTACTACCATTGAGCTATCATCGCTTCGAATCTTCGAACTCTAATCGAATCGAATCTATCTATTATATTTATAGCTATACATATAATAAATCTATAATTTTAGTACATGTGCTGCCGGAGCATTTATAGTAATTAAACATTAAAATTCGTATATATACTTAATAACTGTT
This sequence comes from Actias luna, assembly GCA_039707435.1. NCBI lineage: Eukaryota > Metazoa > Arthropoda > Insecta > Lepidoptera > Saturniidae > Actias > Actias luna. Next base: position 3,940,058 of record JAZHAC010000002.1, on the reverse strand, counting down.
AAAACACTTTTAGCAAGATGCGGGTTTTATATATATACCTAATATTATAGATATTATGCAATATTATTAATGTATATCAATTAAAATTGATTTATTTATTTATATTTTATTAATAAGAAACCAAGCATGGTGGTACAGCTTTTTCTAATACTCGCCTGGCTAGCTACTATCCTAGAGTTGAAAATATGCTGCCAACTGCTTGTAGCTTTTTTCCGGCAATTGCACTAAGGAGGCTTCGTTCATCGTCACTTAACATCAGTTGAGATTGTGGCCATAACAATAAGCCTTTAAAAATACTAATAAAAAAATTATTAGAATTACACAAAATAATAATGCTGTTGCGACATTTGGATGTATTAGAAGGTAACGGTGTAAGACTTATTATTAAATATTGGTGCAAGAAATAAAATAATAATGGCGAAAATTGTGATTGCTGAACAATCTGGCAGAGAGGTACATATACCAAGAATAACTCTAGACTCATTAAAGGGTCAACTGGGGTGTAACTCGCAGCGACCAATTCGCAGTAAGATCTGCATTTGTCATGACAGTACATAAATCTTAAGGCCAAATATTTGTATTTGTCGGCGTGGACTCGTAGGTCGTCAGTTTTCATATACAGAATGTTGCGTGTAGCATTTTCTAAAGCGAAGCGAACATCAACGTTAAAAGTACTTCTACCACAAGAAAATCTTTGGCAAGTCGACGTACTCGCAACATAGTATTGTAGAAGCTATTAGTTTAAAATCCGATTACGCCTGAAAAAAAACTGAGTATGATCCGATATATCCGTAATGATAACAGATAAACTAAAATTTATAAATATATATATATATATATATATATATATAAATGAATCGTTGAAATGTATGTACGCGCACAACTTCCGAGCGACTGTACCAAAAAGAATAATTATTTTTTAATTGTATTCGTTATAGTCAGGACAAGGTTTGTATAAAATAAAAACGAAAAGAATATGAAAAATAATGAAGTCATGATAGCTTAGTTTGATGGGATGATAGCTGAGTCGGTAGTGTATACGGGTGCCGCGTCAACGGACGTGAGTTCGGATTAACCTATGTTTACATTTTATGTAATGAAAAGAAATTTATTTCATTGGAATTATAAACAAGTTTCAATAAATAACCGGAAGAAATGAAAAACGGAGACGATATCAGATATAGCCAGTTTCTTGATCTTATCAAATTGAAGGGCGAAGGTTCATTAGGATTGATTATAGCTAATCAAAATGTAAATAAAAATACAAATCGGTCATACCATTTTTGAGTTTTAGCGAGAATAAAGAACATCGATTTTAAGTGATACGGAGTTCACTGGGTCTGTTAGTCTATATACAAAAGCGATGTATGTTATGTATATATTATGCCAAAGTACAGCCACCTAGGTCTCTGGATACACACTGGCTGATATCAAAGTATTTACTTAAATTATAGAATACGTGTTATCTTATTGTAATGCAGGTCATAGTGATACAAAAGGTCGAATAATATCTATTGTAATTTTATAGAAGAGCATTTAATTAAACAGAGGGTACACTGCTGTCAATTTTGCTTCATCGAATGTGTGATACATAAATAAAATATTTAAGACTAGCTTTTACCCGTGACGTTGTTCGCGTTGAATAATTACATTGGGCAGCATTTTAGTTTTTTTTTAGGATGATTTTTTTGCAAATAATGCACACATAAACTATAATCTCCTATATTATCACCACGTAGGTAGATATTTCGATTTTTTTGTTTATTTTTTAACCATACTAATATTATAAATGCGAAAGTGAATTCTTTTGATTGTTTGTTACGCTTACACGCCTAAACTGCTGAAACGATTACGATGAATTTTTGTATACAGATAGCAGAGCTTTGGAGACGGCGATAGGGTACTTTTTTCCGTGAAAACCTTATTGGGAGTGGGGTAAAGAGAGGGATAAACTTTATATGAAACTTGTTATTGCGTTATACGGATAGCTTGACAAAATCAATATTAACGCGTACGAAATCGCGGGTACAGCTAGTCTAGTCCATAAATACATAAATAAAACGTTATGCCAAGTTTTTTTGATTAATATTTTCTCACATAAACTGAATAAGCATAAAGGGTAGGAAAACAAATATATTTAATTAGTCAATGAGGTAAAATTACAGTCGCAAACATGTGTCCAGCCGCCAGGAGATATAAACACAAAGTCGTCCGAGCGGGGTCAGTCGAGTGCTGAAACTCGAGACGCGTTAAACACAGTTCATTTCTATTAATAAATTAATATCTGAATGAAATAAATATGATTTCGAAAATTCTAATATTGTCGCTGGTCGTCTGCACCGCTACCGCAGAGGTATGGATGGGTCTCTTGCCTGAAAAACCAAAGGAATTTGGTGAGTTCGATTGTTTAATATCATTTGGGATAATCAAAATACGCGGCGGTGTTCTTTATGTAGTTCTAATCAATTAATAAGATGTCTAATTGTTTAACTTTTTTATTTATATTTTTAAACATATGCATGGAATAGGTGCACTTTTGTTGCAGATTAGTTTGTGGTATTTTTTTCGTTTTGATTGAATCGTGAATACAACAGCCAATGAATCTTGAACGATTTAAATAGTTTTTGTAAACTGTCTTGTGTAAATACTTAAAAAAAATGTTTTTTATTTAAGTAAACTTCTCATGGAATTGCTTTGAAATTCTGAACTGCAATCTTTTTGTGCGGCACTCGGTCGGGTAAACTCGGCTCGAGTCGCCTAAGGAAGCGAGAGAGAGATATATTGATGTTTCAGTTGTGTTGTGTAGCTTTAAGCCGAATTGTTTTTTTAAATCAATTATCTATACTAATATTATAAAGAGGGAAGATTTTTATTTATGTTTGTAACGAATAAACTCAAAAACTACTGGACAAACTTCTAACGTCTTTTACCATTAGAATACGAAATTAGCCCTGAGTATCATAGGCTATATAACATTTTATTATGAAAATGATAAAATAAAAATTTAGTTAGGAGGATTTTGTCGAGGATTTGTATAAAGACGCCAGTTCACTGACTCACAAACACTCAGACTATACTACTGAAGCCAGAAGCATGACATTTGGACCGTAGTTCCCATTTGTCATGTAGAGGTTCACTAAGAAGTGATTTTTCAGAATTTTACCCCTAAGAGGATACACGGAGACGATTAAGTTTGTTTATGTGAGAAAAAAAATCTTCATCTATTGACTTAAATTAAAAATAATACCTTCTATTAATAACAGGCAAACACGTCTCAGCGTTTTTAAAATGACACTTCCTACGCGTGTAAAGTGAAACAGGGGATGCCAGTGTTCATTTACTGAGATATCTCCAAAACAACCAAATTGTCTTAAATTTACCATGGATTTTTGAATGGATCATATCATATCATGGATGGATTTATCATCTTTCATCACCTAGACTCTAGTTAAATAGGGATATTATGACCACACGTGATAAACGGTACCTAACAACGCGAACGAAGTCGCGATGTATCACCTAGTTTACATATATTTGTGAATTATTTTTTCGGCTTAATAAGGCCCATTTGATAAACACCATATATATGTTAAATCTTTTCTACGCCTGCATCTTTAAGAATTACTGTCTGACCAAGTTTAATCGGTCGTACTTTACCATTTGGTACGGTGCAATGACTTTTTATGGGATTGTATGTCATAAAAAAATGGTCGTCATTCGGATATTTGACGTTATCGACATATTTAGAACGCGATTAATTTATTATGTCTACAAATTTCAGAATCATATTTATTATTTGTCGATACAATAATAGAGTCCGGATTTAAATTTAATTTTCTCGTGTTATATTTGATTATATCCTGTTCTTATATGGAAATTTATTTGCTTTTAACGTAAAGGTGTTGAAGGTAAATATAGCACAATGTCCACAAAATATACGTATCATGATAAGTTGACAGTGCGAAATGCATAACTGAAGACTTTTTTTTTGAACTGAAACTTTTATGGGAGGGTTTTAAAATTTTAACCTTTTTGTGTGACGTTCGTTCGGATAAAGTCGGTTTGAGGCTTTTACTTTTGTCGTGTGGTAGAAGCCCACCCGTTTTTATATTTTAGAGGCCAGAACGATGTTTGCGAAGCCTGTTAGTTTACAATAAATAAACGTGTAAAGTAAAATATACATGACTATCCCTATCCGCGACTCCATTCACGTGGAAGTAAAATTTTATTTATTCATTACCATAAAAAAATATTACTCAGGTCTAATGTAGCATTTTGAACGTGAAAGAATTTTTGAAATCGGTCCAGTAGTTCCTAAGTTTATTCGTTACAAAAAATAATACAAAACTTATAAAGAGTTAAGTTTGATATAATTTTTTTTCATTACAGCTCATAAAGAAGGTTGTTATATAGAAGAGATAAACGACGTAGTACCGTTTGGGACCGAAGTCAAGCCTCGCGGATATTGTTATGTCATACACTGTGGAACTACCATAATAGATTATGCTTCGTAAGTATCTTCACTTATTGCCTAATATATTTTCAAGAAAAACGAAATAAATATTTTTTATTAGCCGTAAAAAATGCACACCGAATATTACAAGAGAGAGGTTTAAAATGGTATTTAAACGTTAAAAACGGCAAGTTGAATCGATTTAAAATGTTTTAACTTCCTAAGTGGTCGGAAGTGCTTCAAAAATCACTGTTTTTTGTATCGATTTTCATTGTGACACATTTTTCCGGCTAGCTTCTCAGCTCGCAAATAAATCAGAACGATGACGGAAGGAACTCCCTTCTAATAGATTAAAGTAAATAGTCGGTTAATTTTATTGTCTTATGTATAAATAATCATGTGTATGTGTTAATAATACCCGAAAGGTAAAAATTTTAAGTTCATTACTCATACTAAAGAGCCTGAGTTTGGTGGAAGTATTTAATTTTATACTTTATAGATTTAGCGTTAAGGCCATAATCACACCTGATGTTAATTGACTATGTTCCCCAAGATGGTGAACACGCTAAGCCTATAGGAGGGACTGGCTCTCAAACGCAACTGCCGGAACACACCTATAAGTAATTGGCGGCATATTTTCTTTCACCGAAAACTCGGGCTCATTGCAGCGATTTGAACACACTACCAAATAAGCCATTAGCGCTGCGAGATTATTCCTGGCAGATTTTTTTTTTGTTTATAGTCAAATCTTAGCGTTATGGCTATGATCTCACCTGATCTTAAGTGATGATACGTCCCAAGTTGGTGGACACGCTAAACCTGGTGGTTGCTAGCCAGGCGCGCATTAGAAAAAGCCCTACCACCATGCTATGGCTTCCTCTCGGTGTTTTCGTTCACCGAAAGCTCAAGCTCATTGTAGGTGGTTGAATTCGAACTTACGTCCCTTGACGCGAAGTTGTGACAGTATCGCTGAGTTATCATCACTTTAAAGACAGCGTATTACAGATTAAAATTAGTTTATTCTCAAAAAGAGAGAAATATCGAGTATCTACTTGGTTTCGTCTCATCCCGATGACTTCTTTTTTAAATGTAGAGCTTCCACAAGCCTAAAATACTTTAAAAAATGCTTTATGTATTTAGGTTTTGATTTTTTTTTTCTTTACAGTTGTGGTATTGTCGATACCGATGACCCACACTGTCACATCACAAAGACAGACTTAAGGAAACCGTATCCGGAATGCTGTCCATCTATCATATGCGACTCAGAGAATGATATCGACGTAGTTTCTTAATTAATCCTTTGTTAATTTAATTTAGGAACACCTTAATATATTACCATGGTGGAGCCTGACAACGATGGTGTTAATCTATTTAATGTAATTGAAAATTAGTGCTAAGATTATGGATTGAATTGAAGCTTTCTATAAAATGAAAATTCTTGATTACTGTAAAATAAAAATTCCTATTACGTCGAAAAATGATTTTCTGTATTTAATAAAATAATTAAGACCATATGAAGTAGAACTATGATTGACTGGAATATTTGAATTGAACATAAATATTTAAATAAATATTACTTATTGTTTTTAATCTTATAATGTTTAGTAAAGTAAGTATGTACTTTAAATTATATGTGTTACTTGTAATGTATAATTCCGCACAATGATGTATGTTAGTTTCTTATTTTTTATAATGTTTTTCGTTTTTTTTTTTATTGTTTTTTTTATGTTCAGACCTGTCGTCCACATTGTACATGGTGTGGTAGGCTTCAAAGGCCACTGCGCCTAGTGTTGCATTCTATTTGTACCAAAAAATACTTGATGTATGGGTGTATTTAGAACTACCTAACCTTTTTAAAAAATATAGAATTAAAAAAAAAACAATTACCAGAGATATTTCTGCAGAGGAATTAATTTAGTATTAAACTTGTACATTAGATATTTTAATCTTCATTTAGAATACTAAGATTTAGAAACCACCATTAGTATATGGCTTAAGTTGTTGGTTTAAGACTTGTTAGTTACTAGTTCGTTAAAAAGAAATTGGAGTAACTGGGAAGAGGGAAGTGTTACTCTGAGTTTAGAAGCTATCTTGCCGCCAAATTGTTAGAATTATTTATTTTTGTAATAAATTAAAAAGCACTTTCATAGAGTGTGAGTTTTATTTTGTAACTATTATATTATACTAGCTAGCCGCTTCGACATCGTTCACGCTTTGCTCATAAAATCCGTTCATAATTCATGTCAGTTTCACGTCTATATGTAAGTTAGTATCGGAGATTTCGAGTTGTATTTATGAGGGTTAACTAACGGGGTCTAATAAAAAAACTATCTTATTAGTTAATAACTTAATAACGGAGGCAATTAAATGCTAGATAAAACCTGATCGTTCTTCGAATTTCATGAAAATATTCACCTTTATTTTTTAATGACCGCAGAAGAGATAACAATCCGCTAAAATATAATATAACTGTATCGAAGTTATATTAATATTCTTTAAAGTTATAGTTATAACAGAAAAAAACGATAATTATACTAACATTATAATAAAAAAAAAATTGGTTTTAAAAAACATTACAGCTTGATGATGATTTGGTAATGGTTTTCTTTATTGAGAATTCGTACTATTGGAATTTAAATCCAAGGTTCACAATCCTATTTTATTTTCGATTCCATATTGACACTATAATAATTTATCAATACAATAAGTATCGAGAGACGTCAAAATGTGAAAAGCTGTCCCCCAAATAAATCAAATGAAGCTAGTCACTATTAAGAATTCTCCGTTGAGTACAATGGTTGATGAACCATCTATTATAATATTTTTTTATACTTAAAGTTTTAGCGTTCTGGCCATAATCTCACCTGATCTTAAGTGACGATATGGCCCAAGTTGGTAGACACGCTAAACCTGTGGAGGAACTGGCTCTCAAGTGCAGCTGCCGGAACACACCTATTGGTATTTGGCGGCAGGTTTACAACTTGAGGGTGGTAGCTACCCAGTCGGGCATTAGAAAAAGCCCTACCACCATGCTGTGGTTTCCTCAGGATGTTTTCCTTCACTGAAAGCTCAAGCTCATTGTAGGTGCTTGGATTCGAACTCACGTCCCTTGACGCGAAATCGTACACACTACCACTGAGCTATCATCGCTTCAACATCATATGATAATAGATAATAAATACGGTAGATAAAAATGTATTTATATTACGAGCCGCGGCTGCGACTTCGTTCGTATGGAACTTAAAATTGTTTAAGTACTTCTTTTCTTAATAAAAAGTGACCAGTTTCCTTTTCTGTATTACTGGCAATGCATATTCAAAATTTCATGATGATCAGTTGAGCTGTTAACAAATATACTACCTGATTCCTACCCCCCCATCTATATAGAATTACTACTTTACATAGCCTACTGCCCCAATCTTATATTCACATCATTATTAGATCTTACATTATCAATTTACCTGACTAACCTATTCTAGAAGAAAACCCGAGTTGAGTGTTGTTTTTTTGCTGTTATTCCCTAGCCTATGCGTTCACATAACACGCCATTAAAGGCGATGTCTTCGTAAAGTTATTTACTAATAATGCCCATATATCACATTTTAATTTTCAATATTTTTTCTCGCATAATACCTCTTTGTGATTTATGTGATACAGATATGCTACCGCGGACTTGTTTTAGATTTCTCATAGAACAACAGATTGTTTTTTGTACACATTATATTTACGTACCAGTTAACTTTATGCCAGTACACGCGGGTATTATTTCTGTCGCTTAGAAACTGTCATTCGGTAAATAACATTGACAAGTTTTATAATCACGAAGTAGCCTTTGACCTTCTTCAAGTTGTTTTCTTATTTCTTTAGCAAAATTCATCAGATAATGTACATATTTACTTAGATAAAATTATTAATTTACATAAAAAAAAAAAAAAAAAAATTAAGGTAGACAGTAACATAAACTTTTCTGGGCAACCTACACCTCAGTCCGCCCGTGACCACGAAGGTTGAAAAGCTTTCGAAACGTCGCGATCAAAATTAATAAATAACCGCGATAAAATCCGTTTAAATTAGTTTTATTTCGATGAATAATATTCGCGATAATATAAGAAATCACAACGTACATATTGACAGAGTTACTTTCGTATATATAATATAGCTGTGACAACGACTTCTCTCGTTTGAATTTTAATTAGGTACTATACGTCATGTACTTATGGACCAATTTTTCAACTTCGTGGTACGATATTATTATGCTAAGAGTAACTGTTTGTATCACAAACTTTTATATACATATTCAATAATACACTGTTAATTTTATTTCCATTTATATATTGTCATAAATAATATAATAGTACAATTCTATATGTAGTATTAAACAGTAACGGACCGAGTTTGTAAAACATTTCAATAAATTATAATTGGGATTTATAACCTATATTAATATAAAAAATAGGAAAGATATGTATTTTTGTTTGTAACAAATAAACTCAAGACGGTGTTTATCGGTACCTTCTGTCTTCTAAATATATAACATAAACTATTTCACATAGAGGTCAAAGTACGTTGCGCAATGGAACATAACGCATTTTTACTAACGCTCGATTTCACTCCTCGTAAATTTTGATGGTCTATATATGAAATCGTTTCTTTAGGAGTAAACTCCAAAAAAATATCGTACGCCTAGCTAGATTCTGGTTTACGTTTTATTTTTTTCCTAGGTTACACAAAACAATTATCAATTAAGCTTAAAACTTGTTTTTGTCACACTTGACATTAGCTAAGTTGTCTACATAGAAATATGCAGTAATATTTAAAAAAATACGCTCAGATAAGTAATTAAGAATAAATGAATTTGGTTAATTTATTAATTTTAATGGATATAAGGTCATATTTAAGTGACATAAGAAGGTAATTATTATATTATTAGCTTTTACCCGCGGCTTCACCCGCGTCAATATTGATTTTGACAAATCGGGATGATTTCCTTCACTGAAAGCTCAAACTCATTGATGGTGGATTCTGTACATACTACCGACTGAGATATCATCGCTTTAAAATATGAAACAGTTATTTTTGATTTTATAATCTTACTTACACTTCTTTAAATATAACTATACTATATAACTAGTTGTGTTTTATTATAATTTTAATACCACAAAGATAAAAACGAATTAAGATAAATCGTTTAGTTTATCAGAAATAAGAAATAAGAAATTCATTCGTCGCTATCCAGCTACGAGGCGCCGCGTCGCATATTAATAATGCCTAAACATTCCCATATCGTCACTATTCGTAATATGTTTATTTTTTGTAGAATAATGCTAAAAATTCTCTCTAGTAACAGACGAGAGGTCGTTTCCATGATCATTCGAAACGGATCTAGAGATACTACGAAATTCGATAGAAAAAACAAATGTTTGTTTACATACGTATTGGTGATTCACACGTAATTTCCATGCACATTCCGATGTCGCGTCCTTCATAAGGCCGCCCACACTACTGCGACCAATGATAATTAAAAAAATGCTTGAGTGTCGTCAACCACTCCGTTGAAACGAATTTCCTTATATAGTATATTATTATTATCAATAAACGTAACATATCATTGTTTCACAAATAGAAATAAATTAATTACTAGCGTCTGAGAGTAATTAAATTAAATGTAGCGATAAGTAATGAATTGAAGAATTCGTAAGATATATCGTAACGAATATGTTTTTTCTAGTAATGAAAATAAATATATAATTGTACATCATTGAATTCATCTAATTCATTGTCATATATATATATAAAATACGCTATGCAGCAACTGACGCGTGTGACTTGTACAAACTATATCTTCGTAGCCGTTGAGAACTTACTGGCTGTTTTAAACCAATAAGCGCGCATTTATGACTGGGCACAGCCAATAGTGTACGCGCTATGGATAACCGTCTCGACTATAGAAATTTAGTGCAATATAGAACACACAAAAAAATGGGTCGTGACGGAAAATCGTACCGGTTCGCATCAGTACCGGGCAATAAGTAACTTCGTTCTAAAAAATGTGTAGATACGATATATGCCCTCCGATAGTTGCACTCTGATTTTGCGTCAGTTGGCCCACTCAAACCTCAGTATTGCGTCAGCGTTCACAGAAGTATCTCGTTTCCCAATTGATTTGTGTATCAAGTGTCTTAAAACAACAGAAAATACCCTAGTGTGTAATAGCGATATTGTACAAACTGTACATACAAAACTTCTAAAGATTATGGTATCACATTTAATTAGTAATTATTACTCTTTCTATTAATAATATGATAATTTTATGAAATAGAATATATAACCGCCGTTTTTTTTTCGGTTACATAAAAAAATGTTCATGTTAAAGACGGTACATAGCGATATATACATTTCTCTTTTTTGCGCCCGGTATAATAATACCTACTATCCTACTACCCCGTTCATTGCCATTCTACGAATGTACGTTAGTATCTATACTTTTATGTCATTGACTACGACTTATAAAAAAAAAAAAGGTTCGCAAACAGTATAAAATATAGATGATTTATAACATTATTACCGTTTTTTAAATTAGTTATAAATATAAATACAATAAGTAAATAATTATTGATAGATATCTCTCAGCGCAAAGTTTTAACAGCTTTTCAATATACATATATAGCCGTACAGGTATTTTATAATATATCCATTTGTAAAATTCAAATTAGATGATGGATACCAATGTATACTACATTTGTCTTTTTCGTGGCTAGTATAATAACATACTGTCCAACTTCCCAGTTCATTGTAATAATACTATATGCGCGTTATCGTGCAACTGGTATTGGCAAAATATTATAAAAGTAGCATATTTATACTTTTATAATATAATTGGGTTATTATGACATTAATACGTCTGTTATTATGTCTGTAATTATGTAATTAGTGCAGTGTATAAAACGTATTGATAGTAATGTTAAACAATGTTAATGAGTTTGTTTTCTTGTATGTCAGCGTAATGATATGTGTGGTCGAATGTTATCTGTCTTGACTGCAATGTGACACAAATGAACTAAGAAAATATTTATTACTATATCACCATGACATTGATTTCATTATGTTATGATGTATATTGGGTAGACAATTTTTTATAGGTTTAGCGTTATGGCTAAAATCTAAATTGATATTAAGTGAATGCGTGGCCCAAGCTGGTGGACACGTTAAACCTGTCGAGGGACCGGTTCTCAAATGGAATTGCCAATTATAGGTATTTGATTTTCAACTTGTCTACAAGAATTACGAAAGCTACCCCTGGCAACAGGGGAGTTGGAAGTGTCGCCGTGGTGCATTATAGCGGGTAGTGTTAGCTGATTAGCACCGATGAATCACGCCCCTCTCATCTTTGACCCGAGCCCGGGTAATGCGTTAGCGCGCTGCGATTTGAAGTCCATAATGACTGGGATTTAAACATCAAGGGTGGTAGCTAGCAAGGTGGGCATTAGAAATGCGCTAGCAGCATGCTATGGTTTCATCACGATGTTTACCTTCACCGAAAGCTCAAGCTCATCGCTGCGATTCAAATTAACATCCTATGACGCGGTGACCGTACACGCTATCACTGAGCTATTATCGATTCAAAGGTTATTTATGTTTTTTTATGAAATAAGCGGCAAACAAGTAAGCATCTCACCTGAAGGTAAGTGATCACCATTGCCCATGGCCCCACAACAGCAGAGGAATCCCGAGGTACGTTGTGTACCTTCATATAAGGAACTGGCCCACAAGTGCCACTGCCGGAACACATCTAATGGTTATTGGCGGCATATTTTCCACTTGTGGGTGGTAGCTAGTCACGTGGGTATTAGAAAAAGCTCTACCACCATGCAAATGTACATAAAAAAATAATGATGTGCATTGGTAAGTGTATTTCTTTCTTATTTAGTTCTGGGACTTTTAACAGCTGTTACATAAGCCACAACATAACCTAATAATACTAAAACCAAACTATTTCGTACGTATCATCTTCACTTTTTTCATATAACATTTTAGCAACCTCATTCGAAGGATTTACCAAAATGATATGACACATACCTATATTTAATTTATTTCATTTAAACATATGAATTACCCTAATCCTATCCTTAATAATTGAGACTGGAGTTAATTTTTTGCCTGATAAATTGGAATACTTCTAGAATGATAAAAACACATTTTGACATATATTACGACATACTACGTAATATATTTTTCGGTTTTACGCAGGACAGTACTACTGAGAGAGACGAACTTTTTAGCAAACTACGGACTCTCTGTATGAGTACCGGGTCCATCGTGTAGTAGGGAGAGAAACCCCGAGCAATGTACGAGACCTGTGAGTCGTATGTAGGTTTAAGGGTAAGCAAGGTAATAGTAACAAAATAAAACTCAAGTAAATCGGTTAACAGACAGCGGTAGAAAAATGAATTCTTTCGTCGTCCCGATCGTCGTTGTTGTCGTCATTTAGAGATAATATTTTAAATATAATAATTAACCAATGAATTCTGAGAGCTCTAATTTTGGTACTGATAAGAGTAACCTACTTGAGTTATCTACAATTAACTTATACGGGTCAACGCATTCTGAGAAGTTCCTGACGTTTCCGGGTAATTAATTCGACTCTATCGCGATACCTTTTTGATATTAATAACTGTATTATTGTATGTAGGTATACAAATGTTGCCCCGCGACTCCTAGTACGTTTCCCACACTGGATTATTGTATTTTTACTTACAGTATATACATTTTAAATACATTCTCATGTGTATTAGTATTATAAAGCGGAAAACTGTGTTTGCTTATTTTAATGTACAAAGGTTAGAAAATATTACTCGAAATTATATTTAATTTTTTTTATATTATAATTTTTTTTATTAATTAATTATTTTAAATAAATAAAAATAATCTCAATGAACACAATTATTTTTTATAAGATAAAATTACTAGAAAAACAATGTCTTATTGTAAGCTATTAGACTTCATCAACAAACAGAATACATAATTTTTACAATACCAAGTTTTATAAAAATCTCGACTCGAATTGTCAATAATCAAGTTAATAAGAAGTAATAAGAACTCGAACCCATAGTACTTCGACGCGGCGCTTGCTGAGAGACAACTGCTTTAACCGCTAGGCAATCAGTGCAGTCGAGTCCAATCATCTCTATACAAATTTTTTTCGAAATTTATCGAGCACTCTAGTCTCGAATGCTAGTATGGCTTTTTCTAATGCCCACCTGGCAAGTTAATGCCATCAAGTTGAAAATCTCCCGTTAAATACGTATAAGTATGTTCCACCAGTTCCTCTTGAGAGTCAGGCACTGCATTAAGTTTAGAGTGTTCAACATCTTGTGCCACAAGTCCCTTAATAACAAGTGAGATCGTGGCCACAATCCTAAACCTGTAAAGTATAAAAAGGCAGTTTTAACGATGCAGACAATAAAGCTTTATGAATGAAAAAATAAAAATCTCGAATTGGTCATTTTGGTAAAGGAAAATCGCAAGCGTGTATCCAGCCGTGGCAAGATAAAAACCCAAAGTCGTCCCAATCGCGGTCAGTCGAGTTCCGAAACTCAATACAAGTCAACAGGCTTCATTATATAAAAAAAAATCCTCAGAATATATCAATACAAATATGGTTTCGAAAATTCTAATAATTTCGCTGGTCGTTTGTACCGCTAACGCCGCCGTATATATAAGTTATCTGCCCGAAAAGCCGAAGGAATTTGGTAAGTTGGATTCTTTCATATTCCTATCCTATCCATATACAGCCTTAAAAAGGCGGCATTCATATTTATGTGGCGCTTATTAATTGACAAGATCATCAACTACATTCTTGAAACCAGTTGTACTTTATACTATTCGTGTTACGTTGTGGAACAAAAAGCGGTTATTTTATTTTTTGCGGTCGTGGTATTTGGGTGTAGGTAATTCTTAGAATGTGTAGATTAGTTATCTTTGCAAGGACCTTTTTTAAGTGAGGAAATGCACGTCCGCATACTCCCCAGCCCCCCGGGTGTACTCAGTAAAGTCATTCGGCCATCTGTCCTCTTGCTGATGCGACGCGGGTTTGAACTTGCCAACACCAAACTGTTAAGTAAGTCGACTCTAGACAACCTGGCAACTTGACCTCTTGCGTTCGAAGAAGCGATATTGACTCGGGCATTGTATGTCTTTTAGTTTGTTATGAATTTTTGATGTAACCTTCAGCTTATGTCGATACAAAAATCGTCTAAGTGTATTCGGGTACAAGGCTTTTTGCTTATGCACGGAACCAGTTGTCGTGGGACATATTATTAGTCTGTTCATACTAACGTGTTTAGTTGTTTTGCGTAATGCATTTTCTCTGTTCTTTTTTTATGATATTAAACTAGTAATAATAGCGTTTCGTTCTTTGCAGCAGTATTTTCCTATTCTCTCATTACCGCGGGTTAGTTGACGGAAAACGTTTTGAATCGTAATACCAAATTAAATTTCACCCCATTTCACTGAACATCGCAGATCTATTTACATGTAATAAGCAACAAGTGAAATATTTCAGAGTTTGCGGTGGGAATGTTAAATAGAAGGAAGCCTTGGTTAGTCAATTAGAGAGTTTGAAACAATGTTACAAACAAACGTGAAACACAAGGAAACAAAATAAACGCGGATGATTTTATTAAATCTTCTGCGTAACTCGATTCTATTTTCGTTTTCGAGTTTCATACGAACATTGGACATAGTGAAAATTAATTTGCGATCCGAACAGTTTCTCGAAAAACTATTTTTTTTTATTTAAATCAAAACTATTTATTGTCGAGTTCGTTTTCTTTTGTATATGGTAGATAGATACGTAATGAATAATGCACATTATCTAGAACTAGACTACATTTCCCAACTAGTCTTAAATTCTGACCTTTGTTATGTCTGTAGAAAAAGCGCTTCTGATTTGATTTCACCACGTGTGCTAGCGTTCATGGTTAGCTAAACATAAATACAATGCCCTGAAAAATACACTATTCAGCCGACTATCATGAAATTTTGCATACACGTTTTCAGCGGTATTATATTGAACATATGGTACTTTTCATTCAGAATAGAAAACATTGTTCTGATAGGTACTTAACTTTCAGTTTCACTCGAACGGATATTGTATGCTAGTAGGGATTTTTTTCCCCTGGATACCTACCACCCTCAAGTTTAATATCTGGCACCAAACAACTATCGCTAGGTTTTTTTTTTATTAAATTCTCTGAACACTTCGTACATGATTCGAAACCATTTTTAGTTTCTATAGGTGTGTTTCGGAAGTTATACTTAGGAGCCAGTGTATCCGTTAGACTTAGCGTGACCTCCATTTTGGGTCACATCGTCATTTAACATCAGGTGATATTGTGGCTATAACAGTAAATATATAAACAATTTTAAAAAGTCGACAACATTTTCAATATACATACAGCGAGTAATTTATTTTCATCAATCACCCATCACGTGTCTCGATAGCTACATTTTAATAAGCTTAGTTCACACATCACATTCACACGCAGACATTTAAATATGTTAAGTTTCATAATATTTCTCGAAATAGACATATTCTAGACATACGAAATTTTCGATTTAACTTAAGTTATTAAAACGTGACCATAAAATATGTTTTTCAATATTGAAACTTAATTTCGGAGAATTTACATAATTCTTTAATACAAATTTATATAATTAAACAAAGATAAAAACTTTTAAATGTTCCTCGAAATTTCAACAACTAATGTGTAGTTAAGTTTGGCTCTTTATCTTGGTAAGATACTAAGAAAGTTATTGAAATGTGTTCGTAAAAGAAATTAATTATAGAATTGAATGTGGTTTCTGTGACTTGTAAAACTAGTTAAACGCATATTAATTAATTTATTAAAATGTCTGAGCGACTGAGTTTTTATGTCTCAAAGTATATTTTTTTATAGTTATAGTTTAGCGTTAGTATCATAATCTCACCTCATCTTAAGTGACGATATGGCCCAAGCTGGTTGACACGCTAAAGCTGTGGGGGAACTGACTCTCAAGTGCAACTGCCGGAACACACCTATTGTTATTTGGCGGCAAATGGCGATCCCTATAAGAAATTACTTTGATTATAAAAATAATGGCACAGATTTGGCTTAATAACAGTTTCAATTTGTAAATAACGGATTCGAAATGTGTACCGTATTTTATAGATAACAGTATTTTATTTGTGACGTATATCTAGTTAAAATTAAATAATGCGATGTTATAATATGACATACTTTGTTTCGCGTGATATCAAATTGTATCGCGTACTTGTGGAAATTCAATCTAATATACAATTTCCTTTTTTTGTATAGTGTAAGTACACAAAGGATTTGGGGGGGTGCTGCTTAGTAAACTTTTGTCGACATGGGAGCCTGAGTGGGTCTTTGCTTAGTTTATTCTTGATGACTTGGTAGTTGGGTGGCGGGGGGTTCTAGATAACGATTACGCCAACAATAATTATTTCAGTTTTCCGTTTTTCCTGCAATAATTAATAATATTTCTTTCATTCTTGTCTATGATCGAGATCGAAAAGTATGTGCAGGGGTTCCCTAAATATAATATTATTGTTCGATATCTCTGGTGCGGATTTATTTTAAATAGTAAACTTTAAAAATGTTTATCGAGCAATGTTTTGTTGTGTATAAGGGGATAAGAGATTTGCTCACTTTTGCTGGAAAATTGTGCTCACATAATTCTTGAATGGGCCAATACAAAACAGTGTTAATACAAAAAAAAAATGTATTTTAATTTGATATTCGGGTGAAACGTATGAGGATAAGTATGTGTAATCTCTTCGTATTCGGCGACCTTATGATATAGGTACATTAAGTTATCTTCGGATAGCTGGGTCACGGCTTAATATATGCAAAACAAGTTCCTTATGTTTCAAGCATCATCGTTTATGTATGTTACATACAGATATATCTGAAATAGATTATCAAAATAAAAATACAAAGTGTCAAACATGTATTAATATCTTTTTTAAATGCTCTT
Source organism: Actias luna (assembly GCA_039707435.1). Lineage (NCBI taxonomy): Eukaryota > Metazoa > Arthropoda > Insecta > Lepidoptera > Saturniidae > Actias > Actias luna. Next base: position 3,922,567 of record JAZHAC010000002.1, on the reverse strand, counting down.
TCTTTCTAATTAATTCTATTTTGGCAATTTATTGGATATCATTTATGTTTTGAAAGGTTACAAATTTTCTATTCAGTTATTTTGATTTATTATTTGTTGGTGTAACGTTTAGATACAATCTCATCCGATGTTAAGTGTTTTTACGACATAACTAATTTAGTTGTCATTATGAACTTTAACATTCACCTTGTTAGAAGTATAGTGAAGGACATAGGCTAATTTTACCCAGAAAAAAGTATTGCTCCTAAAGGATAAATTATATTTTTTTATATTAAAAATATATATTAATTTGGTTAAGAGGAGACTAAAATATTGTATTCCTTTTTTTATAGTTAGCGTTTAGCGTTATAGCCATAACCTCACCTGATCTTAAAAGTGACGATACGTTCCAAGATGGTAGACACGCTAAACCTGTGGAGATACTGGCTCTCAATAACAATCATCAAGTAGACTATACATTAGACACTGTATAGCCATCATATATACATAAGAATCTTACGCTAACATTACGGACGTTTTTTGCCGGATAGTGTACTCCTCCGCGACTCCCCCTCAGGAACTTCGTTTCAATAAAAAAATAATAGTAAAGGTGATTTCCTGTTTCTTTTACTATAAAAAACGTTTCAATAGTAAGACTTCAGAATTAGCTGTGCTGAAATTTATCAGCGTTTGTTTTTTACAGCACTTCCATAGCCATGTTGAATGAAACTATGTGTACAAGCTTCATCTTTAAAGAATCCCCACCAATTGCGCTTGTATTCAAAGTAATTGAATCCATAATGTCTGGCTGGCAGTATGTTGATATGAGTTATGTTGCGATAGATAGATTACATCGACTATTTAATTTCCATTACAATACATTTCTTCAACTACATTTTCTGTAAAATAGAGCAGGTTAGCATGGTGCTAGAGTTATTTAAATGTTCACCTGCCTAGCTACCACTTTCAAGTTGAAAATCTGATACCTAATCTCCATAGATGTGTTGCGGCGGTTGGACTCCAGAGCCAGTACCTCTATTAGGGTTAGTGTGTGTACCATCTAAAGCCACCTCAATCCATCTATCCATGCATCCATTCAACCGAAAGACGTCCACTGTTGGACATAGGTTTCCCCCAAAGATCTCCACGACGACCGATCTTGCGCCACTCGCATCGAGCGGATTCCCGCGACCTTCTCCAGATCGTCGGTCCACCATAAGTGTATAGATAAAATCGATACTAAAAATTAATTGAGATTGTGGCCAAAGCGCTATTACTATAAACTATAAAAAAGGCATTTCCACTATGTCTGCATGCCTAAATACAGTATATCTTTACGTCATACAAGGAAATCTGACGTCGATGATACAACACGTAATTATTACTATAAACTTTACAAGAACCGGATTAGCTTAAGCGATGTTTTTATGATTCATTGTAAATCGAACCGTTTCGGAATAAGGTTTGATATCGCATGCAGCGCGATATGTTTACAAATAACTGAATATATTACAGTCATGATTCGTCTATTTCAAATGGATACGTGAGATTTATTATGCTAAACACTTATAATTTAGGTATTGTTGACGCTGGCGCTATATTTGGGACGTGAACAAATTGTTAAGTTCACGAACCGTATGATACTTGAGGTTGTTGCGGCGAGATTATTTGCTATTATAATTTTATAATAATAGAGTCCGGATTAAAATTTTAATTTCATGTTATTTTTAACGATTCGTGATGTTTTTTTTATATGGTAATTTATTTGCTATTAACATAGAAGTGATAAAAAAACATTGTAGGTTACTTTTATATACATAAGCGTGATATTTTATAATGTCACAGTATGTTTCGTGTGAATGTTGAAATAGTACTGACAAAAGAAAATGCGAAAGGGGGTGGACACAGGATTAGAGAAAGTTAGGAAACAAAAGTGGATAGAATATATGAGAATGTATACGATCGAAGTCGCAGACACAGCTAGTATGTAATATATATATATATATATATATATATACACATATATAATGGTTTTTATTTCATTTTCAGCTGACAAGGAAGGTTGCTACGTAAAAGAAATCAACGATGTAGTGCCATTTGGATCAGAAGTCAGGCCTATTGGTTATTGCTACAGAATAGAGTGCGGAAGTATGCTGCACTATGCTTCGTAAGTTGTCTACTTTTTTTATAATGACACTAGCCGTAACGCGTCCGCTATGCAGGGCATACAGAATTACAATAGATTTCAAAAACCGAGTAGCTTAGAACCATCTACGAATATTTTCGCATCGAATGGTCATAGAGCCCCATCCCGATAGGCTTAGTACTTTTGACGGGAAGTGACGTCAAAGGAAGAGTGTTTTTCATATAAATATAGGGTGGCCCAAAGAAAACGTTTTTTTTATTTCGATTTTATTACGAAATTATGTTAGTTTATCGTGTTTTAAGAGCGCCGTCCATAGCGCAACTAAAAAAAAGTTAAGAAGTCATGTTTTGTCGAAATCGATTTTTTTTTCTTGTTATTTTACTATTTTCTACTATTCAAATTCAGTCGCTCAGATTTTTTTAAGTACCTTAAAACTTTTCGAACTCGTAACATGAATATTATCGACTTTTTTTAAGTTGACATACTACAGAATAGAAATAAGGTTAGAGTCACGTCATGGGACGTGAGTTCGAATTCAACCACCTATAATGAGCTTGAAGCGGTGAAGGAAAACATCGTGAGGAAACTGGACTAGGCTAGACAGCTAGGACTAGCTAGCTACCAGTTAGAAATTACAGTTGTAAGTTCAAGTTGGAAATCTGCCGCCAATGATTAATAGGTGTATTCCGGTAGTTGCACTTAAGGGTCAGTTCCTCCACAGGTTTAGCATGTATACCAATTTGGGCCGTATCGTCACTTAAGATCAGGTGCGATTATGGCTATAACGCTAAACCTTAAAATAAAAAAAAATATATTCCTTAAACAGTCGTACAAAAAAGCCCGCGATAGCGTATATCTATCTTTTATGTGTAAGCCATTATCGCCAAAATAGCTTGTAAAATTATAGGAAATATGATTCAAGTTCACGCGAATATTAACGAGGGCACAGCTAGTGCAATTTTTTTTTTTTAATCGTTAAGTTATAGCGCTACGGCCGCAATGTCGTAAGACAACGTTAAATATAATAAATATTTCAGCTTAGTCATATATCGTAGTGCATATGCTCAATGCTAATTTATAAGAAATGCTAAATGAAAATATGGTTTGGTGGATTTTAAAACAGCCTACTTTTATCTTTACAGTTGTGGCGTGGCTTTCACAAATGATCCAAACTGCCGCATCACAGACACTGACCTAAGAAAACCGTATCCGGAATGTTGTCCAGACATCAAATGTGACTCGGAAAACGACATTAATGTCGATTCTTAATTTGTAATTTCTATAAATAGCATAGGAGCATCTTAATATATTACGATGGTGGAGATTGAAAGTGTTCGTAAGCTTGATACATTGCTATGCAAAATAAATATGGCATATATTTTTCATGGATTAAATATGCACGCGTGTCATAAGACGGACATATAATGAGAGCTTTTATAGAAACAGATTATTAAAAAAAAAAGGTTAAAAGTGAGTTATTTTTCCCGCAATTCGAATGGTTTTGTTTCTATGTTACCAATGTTATGAATGATGTTCTCCTGTTCAGACCATTTTGATATGATTAAGATGTTTATTTAAGACTTATCGATAGAGTTCCTTGAGAGAGAATCGGAATGACCGGGGAGATGGAAGAGTTAATCCGATTCTAGAAGCTATCTTGCCACCAAATTGTTAAATTTATTAATGTTTATTAAATTAAAGACTATTTTCATAAAGTGTAAATTTTGATTTCTTATCATTTCAAATTAATTTATCTTTTCTTTTTTTTTAGTTAAGGTTTAGTGTTATGGCCATAATCTCACCTGATCTTAAGTGACGATACGGTCCAAGGAGGTAGGCGCGCTAAACCTGTTGAGGAACTGGCTCTCAAGTGCAACTTATGGAACACACCTATTGGTATTTGGCGACAGATTTTCAAATTGAATGTGGTAGCTAGTCAGGCGGCCATCAGAAAAAGCCCTACCACCATGCTATGGTTTCCTCACGATGTTTCCTTCACCGAAAGCTTGTAGGTGGTTGGATTCGAACTCACGTCCCGTGACGCGGCGTTCCTACACACTACCACTGAGCTATCATCGCTTCAAAACTATTAGTGGTTATTTTTCGAATTACAAGGACGTAACGCTACGCAATGAAGGTATTGAGCTTGATTTTACAGGCATAGTACGAATTGAACAGAACCATGGTTATAAATAATATCTATAGCAATCGTTATACATTTACAGTCGCAGTTAATATTATTGGCAACTGGATGTAGTGGTTAATTCTGAATCTGAGCAAATCTAAAGAAAATTACTTTAACCGGTTTATTACCACACGAGTTATGGTTGCAACTCAGTCGGGTAATGATTACTGTATTCGCGCTTGATTATTGGATATACGCCAACTCGTAATATCTGGTGTATAATCGTTACGAACGAGTCTGATACTCATTTCGGATCCTTTTATTAACGTGGAGAAATCGTTTTATGCATGGTTTGCATCATCGTAGGCTTTTAAGATAAATCTGCCGCCAAATATCAATAGGGGTGTTCCGGCAGTTGCATTTCAGAGCTAGTGCCTCCAAATAAAGGCCGGAAACGCACTTGCGATTCCTCTGGTATTGTGGGTGTCCATGGGCGGCGGTGATCATTTGCCATCAGGTGACACGCTTGTTCGTTTGCCCCCTATTACATAGAAAAAGTCTCTTGCCCCGGGGAGGTAAGATGAGCGGGTTATGTGGGACTTACCCAGTGTAAACCGGAATACCCACTAAAACTTCACGGTGTACCGCTGTCGCGTATATCAGGGTGACCCGGGTTTCGGAAGGTATGGAATAAAAATACGAGGTGTTCGTGAAGAATTTATGCAAAACAACAAAATATAACAATGCGCCGGACCTTTTATAGTCCGTCTAATTACACTGATTATTCATTGACTGCTCGAGCGCGGATTATACAAAGGGCGTGACTTAACCTATTGTTGTTTAATTAGGTGCATTTTTATTTTATCTGACGAAGGAGTGTTTAGGCGGCCGAGCCTACTATCCTGTTTTAACGGACAGTAGACTCGCTACACTATCATCGCGTCGCCCCTATAACTCTGAATTCTAAAACAGATTTCGTTACAATCAGTTCAGTTACAGACTATGTAGATAATAGGAATATCAACTTATACTGGAAATGTAATTTGTACATTAAAACTTCAACATATTGTTCGACGAACATTACAAAATTCAAAAAGATTTCATCTTATGATTTCGTTTATATAAACTTCACATATATTTATTTTATTTGTAAATGAACTTTGCATATCATTTTTATTTTAAAAGAATATTACATCTTTTTGTTTTATATGTTAATTCGTTTATTTCAAAAAAAAAAGCGAACAATTGCGGCAAAAATTAGAATGTTCCTTAGATTTTAATTCGATAGAGTGAATTATTTATACTCGACCTTTTTATTAATGTTATTATTATATTTATCTTGAGGCTTAATAATCGAAAGGTACATCTAAATATTTGCTTCGCAATTCCTAATATTACTACCTAAGTAATGTGTTTTTAGTGTACCAGTAACTTCAATAAAGCTAAATTTAAATAAAACCTAGCCAAGATAACAAACTTAAATCCTACGTATACATTTCCTTCAACACACGCCGTAGTATCTTCCCTGACATTGCCTTAGGAATGTCATTAACGAACACTACGTCTTTTATTCTTTTATGATCTTCTACTCTACTAGCAACGAATTCCTGAATCTCTTTTCCCGTTATCTTCATTCCATTTTTACGGATGATGAAAGCTTTCAGTGCTTCGCCGTTGAATTCATGATGTACTCCGAGTACCGCCGCGTCCTCAACTGCTGGATGTGACTGAAGCAGGAATTCTAATTTAGTTGGGGAGACTTGCTTTCCTTGCACCTGGCAATAAAAAATTTAATTTTATTTTAGTTATAATAAATTGTTACTTAACTAACCCGCTCACTCTTTTGGCATATAAGCTAGGACATAAGTTATTTTTTTATTATTTTGAAGTGATGAATCCGCGTCAAGGTAAGTTCGAATTCCTGCTTTCGGCGAAGGAAAACAGAGTGATGAAACCATAGCATGGTGGTGATGTTTTTTAATGCCCTCCTGGCTAGCTACCGCTCTCAAGTAGAAAATATGCCAACATATATCTAAAGATGTTTTCTGGCAGTTGCACTTGAGACCAGCCTTTTCGTAAGTTTATCATCTTGGGCCTCATTGTCACTTAACGTAACGTTAAGCCTATAAACTATAATAAAATATATAATTTGTAATGTCAATAAAAGTTGTCTCTATGTTTGTAACACTATTAGCATCCTTTATATTTTTTCAAGATTAAATAATTTCAATTTTGGTGTTCTAATAAAGTAAAAAAGGCAAAGTTTCCTTTTAACATGTAGCATATATTATACGTGTATTTATTTCTTTGAAATGGATTTTGTTTACTCTGTAATTATGTTACTTACCGCTGTTTTATTCTTATACAGTATTATGTTTGGCACAGATGCATTTTTACAATGAGCATTAAATTCCAGCCTCAAGGTGAAAATCTGACATCAAACATCTATCGGTATATTCCGGCAGTTACACTTCTGAACCAGTCCCTCAATTAGGCTTAGCGTGTCCATCACCATCTTGGGCTACATCGACGCTTAACATCAGTTGAGGTTGTGGCCAAAACGGTAAACCTAAATATAAAAAATAATTAACGCTAAAACTACAATAAAATATGTTGACATTTGTTTAGTGATTCAGGCTTTTTCGTTACTTTAGAGATTTTCTATTTATTTATGCTTTTTGGGTTTAGCGTTATGGCTATATTCTCACCTGATGTTAAGTGAAACGTGGCCCGAGGTGGATACACTAAGCCTACTGGAAGAATTTGCTCTTAAGTGCAACTGCCGGATCACTTCTATATCTATTTGTCGATAGATTTTCTACTTGAAGATGGAAGCTAGGTAGACATTAGAAAAAGCCACACTGATTTTTGCTAATAGATTACCTAATGGTTCCTAAACAATTCTTTCACAATCAAGTTTCGTTATTGTCAAATCTTTATATATAAGAATCTTACGTCATGTTGTTCGTCTACGCAAAGCTCGACATGAAAATTAAAAATTTCAATGATATTTTGTAAATGTGTATAAAATGCACGGTGGTCAAGTTATTACTACAAACGGAAGAACAAAGTCTGCCCGACCAGCAAGTATCTATATTATAATATTGTAAACCGGAAAAGTTTGTTTGAATACGCTAATCTTATGAACTACCATTCGGATTTTAAAAAATATTAGATAGAGAAAGCATTGAGGAAAGCTTTAGACTAATTAACATCACGCTATTGCTAAAACAAGCAAATCTATATTGAAATGAGTTACAAAACGTGTAGAAATGATCAAATAACTCTTAGATTCATGAGAACGAAATCGCCAACACAACTAATATAATATATAATACAGAAGTACTAAGTTAAGCAAATCAATACATAATAATAAATCTATAGAAAAGTCGTTTTTGTCCATCGATAATATTTCCGTAAAAATAGCCAGGTTGTTAAAATATAATCAAGAAAACCCATTTCCAACATTTCTGGATTTTTTGTTTGTTTGTCTGTGCACACATCACTTCCAAAGTACAAAGTTTATGATAAAACGTTGTCAAGGAAATGATAAAGCGTATCCTCGAGTAATATTTAGTCTTTGTTTTATTAAAATCGGTTAACTCTATCAAAAGTTATTGTAATTTGAATGACGGCGCGAGATTAAATAATTCTTATTATTCTACGCGAATGAAGTCGCAGTTAGTACATAATAGCTTACTTAATGAGAACGTATTGCTTACTTTAATAAGGTCCGCTACTCTATCGATGAAGAAGAGACCTACGCCAGGCTTGTAGTAACCGAAGTCTCCGGTCTTGAAGTAACCATCCTCGGTGATGCATTTCCTCGTCGCAGTGGGATTCTTGTGATAGCCCTTCATTACAGTTGGACTTTTGATGTATATCTCGCCTTTCTGACAAATTTATCAAGATAGAACAATGTTAACTTTCTCTTTTTTTATAGTTAAGACTTATGGCCATAATCTCACCTGAACTTAAGTTACGATACGGCCCATGTTGGTAGACACGATAAACCTGTAGAGGAACTGGCTCTCAAGTGCAATTGTCGAAACACACCTATTGATATTTGGAGGCAGATTTTCAACTTGATCATCAGATAAAGATGATCATGATCAAAAGATAAAGTCCTACCACCATGCCATGGTTTCCACGCGATGTTTTCCTCCACCGAAAGCTCAAGCTCATTGTAGGTGGTTGGATTCGAACTCGCGTCCCTTGACGCAAAGTCGTAGACACTATCCCTAGGAGAATATTTTTTGTTATTATCAATGTATATCAATACCCCGTAAATAAATAAAAATAAGCAAAATTCTTACAAGCAAGATGTTCATATGAATATTTTTATTATTATAATATTTTAAAATGTTACTTCTGGGAATAAAATTGTCCAAATAACTTTTTGCAGACGTTATTACCAAAACTTTCTAAGAACATTCAATGTTAAATCTTGTAACACATCAAGGATCCAAAACAGTTCTTTTATAAGCTTGTATAAAAAATGATAGCAAACATTTTAATAATAATTATATAACTAATAATAAACGTAAGATTTGAAAATACTATAACTAAAAATATATATACTAGACACAAAAATTAAGGGATATAAAAAAAATTCCAAATTTTTGGGTGATTTTCAACGAGCTGTAACTCCGAGGAAAATGATCGTACAGAAAAAACAAAAAAAGCAAATTGTAGCTCCATGTGTCTAGTTTTCAGATATGACTATAAAAATTTTTTGTCATGTCCAGGTCCGGAGAAATCCTAAGAAACTACCAAAAAAAAGTTTTCCAAATTTTTTCTCGTCTAAAAGAAGGTCCACGGGCTTCAAAAAAATTTTTTTGATTATTTCGTTCAAAAGCTTTTTTAGAAAATTTAATGCTCTTTAATTTGACGTATTCAAAAAGCCTGTACGACAATGTGCCGCGGAGTTATCGTCAATCAAAGTAAAATGTTCTTTTTCACTTTGATAATCAATAACTTCGGAAATAATAATCGTATAGGAAATTGAAGGAGGGTTTTGAAAATTGAACAATATTTTCTATCAGAAAATGTAAACATTTTTTAGAAAAAATTGTTTTTTTAATTGAAAATTCGGACTGAAGAAAAGACAAAAATTCGCATAATTAAGGATATTTGGATAACTTTTGATAAAATGGATAAACGAAGGATATCGTCGGTAATTTTTTAACCTCAAAGTGTCCCCTAAAATCCCTCAAAAATTCAAAGCGCTGTGATTTTTTTTTCATTGTGCCCCGAAGCTTCAAATTCTTTGTTTTTGCAAAAATCACCATTATGAGCAATTTTGTGATTTTTATTCATTTTTTCAATGAAAAAAATTTTTTTCTCTCGGAATTGAGAAGCGATCGTGTGAGCATGAGCAGTGGGGTTTCGACGAGCTTCTCGAATGATAGCTCGATCATCACGCTCGGTAGTGATTCGTCGTCTACCTTGACCCGAACGACGATCGTAACTTTCAGTCACGTTAATTCGGGCATAGGCACGACTGAAATTGAAAAAATGAATAAAATCACAAAATTGCTCATAATGGTGATTTTTGCAAAAACAAAGAATTTGAAGCTTCGGGGCACAATGAAAAAAAAATCGCAGCGCTTTGAATTTTTGAGAGATTTTAGGGGACACTTTGAGGTTAAAAAATTACCGACGATATCCTTCGTTCATCCATTTTATCCAAAGTTATACCAAGTTATCCAAATATCTTTAATTATGCGAATTTTTGTCTTTGTTTCAGTCCGAATTTTCAGTTCAAAAAAAATTTTTTTTCTAAAAATTGTTCACATTTTCTGATAGAAAATATTGTGCAGTTTTCAAAACCCTCCTTCAATTTCCTATACGATCATTATTTCCGAAGTTATTGATTATCAAAGTGAAAAAGAACTTTTTACTTTGATTGACGATAACTCCGCGGCACATTTGAACGCGTTTTTTACAGGCGTACAGGCTTTTTGAATACGTCAAATTAAAGAGTATTAAATTTTCTAAAAAAGCTTTTGAACGAAACAATCAAAAAAATTTTTTTGAAGCCCGTGGAATATTTTTTTTGGTAGTTTTCTTAGGATTTCTCCAGACCTGGACATGAAAAAAAATTTTCATAGTCATATCTGAAAACTAGACACATGGAGCTACAATTTCCTTTTTTTATTTTTTCTGTACGATCATTTTCCTCGGAGTTACAGCTCGTTGAAAATCACCCAAAAATTTGGATTTTTTTTTATATCCCTTAATTTTTGTGTCTAGTGTATATATATATTTATAGTATATTTAAGAGATCGAAAATTATATGGGATATTTTAATTTGTTGAAATCACTTGTATTGTTATTGGTATACTACAAATTTTGAACCCATTCGGAGGAACAATGCGCGTACAGTCCAGCCTCGGCTCTACGATTTTTTCGAACCGGGACAAAAACTTGATATTTGCGCCCCCTCACGAGTATGTGAAGTACCAATTGTTAAAAAAACTCACAAATATGTAATGGATGGCAATTTTTGTGATCGTGACATTCATTATTACCTATTAGTTACTAAGTTATTGAAGTTAAAACCTATTTAGTTCTGATCACGTTTGCTTCGGAAGCAATCCTATCCGGATTTGGATTTTTATTCGACCAAAACAGCTTCAAAAAAATTGGGAGTCCATTTCAGAATAAAACGGGTTTTTTACTCCGACGTAGCTTCTTAATTTATATAAAGCGCAAATAAAGTCGTGTGTGGTGAATTACTGTTATCTTTGGGACGCCAACGCCAAATATCAGCTAGCAGTTCTAGATTCTATCGATCGACGAGCTAGAAGACTAATTAGTTGGTCAAATCATTCGTTGACAGATATTGAAATGCATAACCTATAGCATCGCCGCAGGGTCGCTTGTCTTGTAGTTTTTTTATCGATTACATTTCGGTGAACGCTCGCAAGAACTGCATTTGTTAGGACTAACTTAAAGGGGGATTCACACGAAGAGTGAAACAGTTCTTATTGCACGAACGCGGTACATCTTCAGCCTCGTTATCACTTTCTATCAGATGTGTCGGAAGCTAAACGTCGTAAAGTCAATTTAATAAGTAACTCTGGAAAAAATGATCGTATAGGAAAATTCTTAAGTTCAATAATTGTTATTTTTTTTTTTTTTTTTTTTTATAAATTTTACTGTACATCTTTTACTAAGATGAGTAAATATGTAAAAAAAATAAAAATCCGGTAGTTTTTCTTAAGATTACTTTAGAACCATACATGATAAAATATTTTCATGGTCAGATCTAAAGACTAGTTGCCTGGAACTAGAATTTGCTTTTTTTTGTGAAAGAACATTTTCTTCGGATTTATAGCTTGTTAAAAAGCATCAAAAAATTAAGAGTTGTTTTTATATCCGTTAGTTTTTGTGTCTTGCATATATGTTTTTGCTCATTCCTTTTAAGATCTTAAACGAGACCTTGCATTATCGCCACAGTTCGCGAAATGACAATATCCTCTTTTTGTATTTCGACATCCACTCTATTAATTTGTCGAAGAATATTTATTAAGCCAAATTGTTACATTGAGAATAGATTTAAAACCCATTCAATTTAAATAAGTACACTGGCTAGCTTAATCAATTAGAATTAGCGAGTAATTTCAAAATAATCGACTTCATACTAAAATTCTGCGCCTAGAGAGAATTCTGCAATGACTTCCATAGCTCTGACAACTTTTGGTAATTTTTGTAATGATCAGTAATAGCTTGGTGTTTAACTGACCACCTGTTTTGACTATTTCCTTTTTAGACTGGTTTTGTACACTTTTGTTTTTAAAAAAAAATTGTCTTTTTCATGTTGGTGTTTGCGTGTTACACCGACAATTGTTAGAAAGGTTTATCGTATACAGTAGCGGAAGTTTGTAAATGTTGACTAAAAACTTACTTTTCCAATGCAGAGAGGTTTGCTTGTTGTCAAATCAACGAACTTCAGCTTAGTGTTGACTATAGGCATTCCGCAAGAGGAATAATCGACGTTCTTAACTGTAGTGTAGGTAATCGTTGCAAGCGACATTGTTTCTGTTAACCCATAACCCTGACTAAACTTGATATCGCGCTGAAAAACATAACAACATTCGTAACCACTACAATAGCTAATTACTAAATCATATACTAAAACTAGCTGTGCCAGCGATTTCGTTCGCGTGAAATTTAATGTAATTTTTTGCGGATCTCTATTTTTTTATCAAAATAGAAGTAGCCTAAGTCACTTCTTATAACATCAGCTATCTGCTAGCAGACCGAAAACAATTTAAAAAAGAATTTTTTTTTATATATGTACCATATATAGTTTCATATGCATTTGGTAAAAAGCTATTACTTTGACATTACAAATGGACACTTCAATTATATTTGTTTGTATAGATGAAGTCATTTTGGTTGACGATGAACTTAGTACAATTAAAAAACAGTGGTGAATATCGAGCCGATGGATATCCATTTGTAAGGGGGCGTTCATAACTGAAGCGATGATGGCAAAGTTGATAATGTGTATGGAAGTTGCTTCGATGGACCTGAATTCGAATCTCTGCAATAAGCCTGAGTTTTCCGTGAAGTAAATGATTGTGATGAAACCATAGCATAGCAATAGAGCTTTTTCTAATGCCCGCCTAGCTAACTACCACATTCAAGTTGAAAATCTGCCACTAAATACCTATAGGTGTGTTGTGGACGTTGCATTTGAGAGCCAGCCCTCCATTCAGCTTAGCGTCCCCCCCACTTGGGCTTAAAAAGTATTGAAAGAAATATTATGTGAGGTATTTGAGAGAGGAATGGTTGGTATATCATCTAAACTAAACCCAAAGTAGTGCTGAGTATCACGTATTTTTTTTCCGCAATAAATAGTGTAAAATTTCAAGAAGGGTTAAATTCTAAAGAGGGATAGTAATCTTCTCCTAATGGGTGTTCTATGTGTCCACATTCTATGTTAATTTTGAGTCTATAAATCTGGTAGTATTACAGTTATCATGATTAGTCAGGCTTTTGGCTATATATGTATAGATTGGAGTGCTAAAAGTTGGGGAAATATAGGTTTATTGAGCAATACAGTGATCTCTATCGGTTCAAAACGGCTTTACCACAAAACACTTCTCAGTGTTTCGTAATAAATAGTCTATTACTTATTAAAATCAAAGCTGTTTTCGACGCTGCTGTCAAAACAATAGATTGGCTTTGATGCTATTTTCAGGAAAATTTTCAGCTCAGCAACTGATTTTATGAAATATTATTGCGATCGGATCAACAGTTTTTTTTTTGCTGTACGAAACCGGGCTTGATCGCTAATATACCTATCATCGGTACAGCTAACTATTTCATAACACTGTTAAAAACCTATACTTTTGACTTACTTTGACCTTTTCTTTTAAAGTTTGAACTAGTAACGATGATAATGGAGCAGCTCCACAAATTATATGTTTCACGTTACGGAAATGTTCTGGGGTTACCTCAGGATGTTTTGCCAGTAAATTAGCTGTGGACAAACAAACAGAATCAATCGTTAAGATTTTTTTAAACTTATATGAAATATTATTTGAAATTGAAATAATCTGTGACTAAATGACGATATCATTATGAAAAGTAAATAAAATAAAACTGAAGAAGCACCTTTATGGTCAGTTATATTAGAGATCGAAAATACATTCATTAAATCAGAATGCATTTTAATTATGTGATAGAGGGCAAACGAGCAAGCGTGTCACTTGATGGTAAGTGATAGCCGCCGGTGATGACGCTCGTCTGATGTCAAGTGACGATGTGGCCCTGGGTGGAACACACTAAGCATAATGTAGGAACTGGCTCTCGAATGCAACTGCCTGAACTAACCTATAATTATTTGACGGCAGATTTTCAAATTAAGAGTAGTAGTAGGTGGTAGGTCATTGTTAAAAGTATCATGCATGATAAATTTGAGGGGAATATTTATAATAATGTTTTTGGTAGGAAATAGTATATTCGAAGTTTTTTTGATATTTAATTAATTTCGACATTACAATAAAAAGTTTAAATCCTTGTAGCAGTCGATGACAAATATCCAAAATTCTGAAACGATTCCACTTAACTTTTGTTAAGACGTGACATCTTTTCTAAAACACAGTCTATGTTGTACGTCCGCGAATAACTAGTGTAAATGCACACATAAAGCAGTATTTAAAAAAAGGGGTATCTAAAAAAATATATAAACCGATCGAGTTTCTTGCCTCATTCTCTTGATGACTGGGTTATTTTCCGAATCGGCGGCAGTTTCTACTTTCGTAAGAGTCTTCTCAGAGGCTAACGTGAATAAAGAGTTTTGGTTTGATTGGATCTGAAAGTTGTGCAAGAAACGTTGCGAAAAAAAAACCTACCGCTTGTATACATTCCACTATTAAAATATTTCCATACCGGGGCCTTATCTCAACAGTAGATTCTTAAGAAAGATATATTAATGTAATCTTACCAACTGGCGGTACCAAATACAATATACTTGCGTCTCGCGTCTTCAGTATGTCTAAATACAAATTAGGCGAGAACTTGGCCATGGTGATTAACTTGCATCCTAAAGAGATGTGACACAACAGTCCAATGACAAAACCGTAAATATGATAGAACGGTAGAAAGCTCGGCAGAATCTCTTGACAGTGACCTGAAAGATTGAAAGATAAACTTATGCAGTCCAAATCGCAGAAGTATTACACATGTGTTCTGGCCGCTTTATCGTCCAAATTCATATATGTTAAGTGACGATTAGGCCCAAGACGATGGACACACTAAACCTACTAAAGGGACTGGCTCTCAAGTGCAATAGACGGAACACACCTGTATGTATATGGCGGCAGATTTTCAAATTCATAGTGGTAGCTAGTCGGGCAAGCATTAGAAAAAACCCTACTACTATGCTATGGCATAATCTTAATGTTTTCCTTCATCTTCAAGCTCATTACAGGTGGATTCGAACTCACGTCCTTATATCCTACCAACTGAGTTATCATCACTCCTAAATTTTCGATTACATATGTAGGCAAATCAAGTTCATTTTGGTTGAAGTATTTTGACAATGGTTATAGTATGGTATCTGAATTCAATAGTGGAATATTTACCAAATAGAATAATAGGTACATTGCATTTGCTATTAAGCGTTGTGAACGTTTATCGAAACCTAGGCAATGTACTCTTTTGTTATAAATTGTTTTGGAAATTACTTCCATTCAAATAAAGCCAATATTGATTTTTATAAAATACTAGATTTTACCTGCGGCTTCACTTGCGTTAATATTGATTTTATCAAACAAATCGGATGAATTAATAAAAAGTTTTATACAAAGTTTCTCCTTTTTTTAACCCCACTTCCTACAAGTTTTTCGCAAGAACAAGTAGCCTATCACCATAACCAGGTTCCTATTTATCTCTATACCAAAATTCAATATAATCGATTCACCGTTTTATACGTAAAATCGTAAAAAACAAACAAAGTCACTTATGCATTTATAATATTAGTAAGGATTTGTTGACTGCCTGCAGGCTGGTTGTAAGGTTACTAACAGAAATAAAATAAAAGTAATAAAAGTTTGTAAAATATCAATAGAATGTACCTTTCGTAGAAAAACATGTAACTATAGACCATATTAATTTTAATGTTATACTTTAGTTTTCAAGAAAAGGGATTAATCCACAGTCTGCTAGACAGATGGGGTAACAATGTGTCCATCTATAAACGCTCCGCTCTTTATCAATAATAACTTGAGATTCAGAAATGAACTTCAAAATTTAAACTCACCGTCTGAAAGCCTTGCTAAATTTATTTCAGCTTTTTGCATAAAAGCAATTCCAGCTGATAGATTTTTGTAAGTTATCTCAACACCCTTAGGTAGTCCGGTGGTACCACTCGAGAACGGTATATATGCGACATCATCTTCGTTCCTCTCTATTTTATCCAGCAAGGAATAATCCACATCACCGCTTTCTGCTATTTCGGAGTACCTGATAGTCCCACTGGGGACAATTACGTTTGGGCTATCGACTAATATGAATTTTGAATTGTTTTTTGCATTTTTTAATTTAACAATAGAATCGTAGTGTTCTGGTGTGGTCACAATTACTCTCGGTTCTGTCATGTTCAAACAATGTCTTATTTCATCTGAAATGGATAAGAAACAAAAAAAATATGGATAGTTTCGTTTGAATTTAAGAAGGTCTATGCCTTCTAAGCCAGTACTAAGCATAAGGGTAACCTAAATTTTAGGGTTGTCTAAGGGAAACATCAAATTTTGTTTTACTTTCAAACTAGCTCAACTGAATATTTTTTAAATACGTTTATTAACCTTCTCAATAGATTTATAAAATGTGTGATAAAATGTGTATACTTGAAATATGTATCATTCATCAGCGAAGCTTATAAAATCTATTAATAATAGTTATACGTATTATATTTTAGGAGTAAAAATAAAAGGTAAATATATTATTACTATCTAAAACGAGTACGGAGTCACGGGTGCAACTAGAATTTACATGTAATATATATAAATTTTGTAACAATGTAATTTACTAGTGAAAGTTCTCGTGTTGTTTGCGTTGGGTGAATTAAATCAGTACCTACGCAAGTAGCAAAAAGTAGTATGATAGGTGGTGTTAGTATAAATATTAAATTACAGATTTGAACCTCACGTTCTTTATAAATAAGGCTGATTGTTGTTAACACACAACCGGAGTATAAAGTCCCGAGTGCGATAACTGAAAACTCCGGACAGTTTGGCAGAATGACCGCTACAATGTCACCGGGTTTCAGACCGATTTTCTTTAACAACGAAGTGGCGAATGTCGATATATTATTCTGCAACTGCTGATAGGTGTACGCTTTTTTCGTCTCGGCGCTTTCCTGAAAATTTTCCTATACATTTTAAAACGAAGCCTATTGAGTCACTTAGTAGAGAAATGGATAAGTGGCGTAATATAGTATATACTCAGTATATACAGTTTATGTAATGAGAATTTGCAAGAATACATTTCTGAGATACTTCTTGCTGCAAGTGGTTCTTAAGAAAGTAGTAGCAGGTGTGAACAAGACACTTTACTATTATCTTTGAAACCTCTATACCTGCTGCATGGAAACCGTTATTTCTTGTGACCCATATAGATTTTCGCCTCGTTTTATTTACTTTTGTATTACAATAGATATGTAAATAAACACCGTACATATACTTAGCTATTACAATTAAATAGTTAAACTAGGTAAGTAGCATAAAATTTAAATTTAAATAATTACAGAAACACAATAAAAATAGATCAACTATAAAAGAAAAGTAATTATTAGCATATGAAATTAGTAGATTCGCCTATTTATTTAGAATTTTCGGTTTTTCAACGACAATGTTACAAAATTATAAAACACTTCCAAGGGTTGTGTTGTTTGTAATTACCGTATAATATTGATCTTCTGTTAATTAATACCCGGCTTCTAGTTGAAATGTCAGTCCACAATAACAATTGTAACATTTTCTGCTTCATTCTACCCTTCGGTAGAGGTAGCATGATAATTTTATTGTCTTTTATAAACAGAGGGATAAACTTTGTATGAAACGTTTATTACGTCATCCGATTTGTTTGACAAAATCAATATTATCACGAGCGAAGCCGCACGTAAAATCTAGTATCAACTCAACCGTTTAAAACTAAATATAGTAATTGTATTTGTTAAAACAGTAAAATAAATATAATTTTTAATTTTGAGGTAATAAACGATCGCACTTTCTTATTTTCTATTTTTAACAATAAATATCACTATTATATTAACAATTAACGAGTTCTGAAGGTCAAATTATATCTCATGTCAGAGCTGCTATTTATGCGTGCTCACGTTGCATGTATGACAATCGAAAATACACAATTACTTTTGGCCTAAATATGTCACTAAGTATATGCCGAGTATATATCACGTTATATGCCGAATCTTAGAGAGAAGCTGATCTGAGTCGGGCCGGGCATCGTGATGAAACTATAGCATGGTGTTAGGACTTTTTCTAATGCCTGCATGGCCAACTACCACCCTCAAGTTCATAAACCTATAGGTGTATTCGTTCAGTTGCACTTGAGAGCCAGTGCTTCCACTAGGCTTAGCGTGTCCAACATCTTAGGCCATATTATCACATGACATCAGGTTAGATTACGGCTGTAACGCTAAACCTTAACTATATAAAAAATATTCCAAATAACAAAAACTTACAATAGCAACTAGATTTTTGAAACCACTCCATTCCTTCCATAAATGATCAGTTAATCTCATTTTTGGAACAACGATGTCCGGTATCGATGAACTGATTACGTAATTATTTTCGTTAGTTTTTTGTACGGCACTCAAAGACAGTTGCCTTTGACATTTTAATTTTTTTAAATCGCTTAATAAAAATTTTCGCGTCATATCTGTTTTAGCAGTAACGCCTTCACCAATGTACGATATGTTACTGAACTCTGATATCGTTTATTCACATACTACGTTTTATCGCAGAGCGTACAGATCGTTGGTGAAGATTTTGCATCAACATATTTTATGTAGAAAGAATGCCACGAATGTAAGAAATGCCACCAATATCAAGAAGGTATAATCCACAGATTTGCTTCGTATATGTATAGAACAGTCACCAATATCAAAATGGTAGAGAATCAGTACATGGCGCACTTTCTTTTATCATACTATCATCGTAATATTATAAATACGAAAATGAGTTTATTTGTTTTATTGTTAAGCTTTCACGCCAAAACCGCTGAGCCAATTATGATGAGTTTTGGTAAAGAGCTAGATGGGAGACAGTGACAGGAAAAGACAGAAAAAGTATTTCTCGCGAAAACCTTATTGTAAGAGAGTGATGAACGTTCTATGAAACTTTTTATTGCGACATCCGATTTGTTTGACAAAATCTATATTATCGCGAGCAAAGCCGCGGGGAAAATATATTATATACATAAGAGTGATATCCACTAAACAAGATGCAAAAAAGGTGTAAGAAATCTGTTTGTATCGGCGCGGCGCTTTCATTTTCATATAAGTAACATCCCGTAAAGGAAAACGATAAAAGACCTTCCTAACGAACGTCCAATAAAGTGAGGAGCCGGGAGGCGGTTTTTTATGATTATTACGTGCTCGCCGGTCGCCTCTCCGCCCGAAATTATCCTATTCGTTTTAATGTTCTATCTAACTGCCAATCTTTGCTCTGACTCTTTTTAATTTTCCTCATAACACACACCTTTATACATTTTCAGATAATTTGAAATTTTAACATTACATTTTTCAATTACGATTATTGCTCGCTAGTACGACTTCAGCGTTAGAAGTTTCATCTTTTTTTATATAGTCCCTTTTAATAATTAAATATTTCGTATCTGTAGTAATTACATCGCCGCAAAGTTTTTGTTTCAATTTTGCATGGTAATACTTTATATTGTAATCAAATTAGTTATGGACCGTTTACTTATTATTGAAACAGTTGGTATGGTAATTCAGTTATATATTTTTATGTTCTGAATAATACAAGGTATGAGAAACTTTCTCCAATGTACATACATTATTATGTATTTTTCCTATAATTCTGTCGCCAAATACCTATAGGTATATTCCGCAATTTACACTTGAGAGTGAGTCCCTCCACTAGGCTTATCGTGTCCTGAGTCACATTGTCATTTAACTAAGGTGAATCTGTCACCATAACGCTAAACCTATTTAAATATATTTTTTGTGCCACATTGTGCGTAATAGTGTCCTCAGAAAAAAGGCCTCCTCGACGCTACCTAAAATATCTTTCGTAGATGGGAAAAGGCCAACGATGATGATTGTGGATGCGTGAGGTGAATTATAATATAGATAAATAACAGTGCCCGCGACCACGTTTCCGTGGGATTAGAAATTATTTGATAATTTTTGGCCGTTTTTGTAACTTTTTTCAATACAACTATACTCTTATTGGTAGTGTCATGGTGTTAAATAGCCTAAAGCTTTTCTAAATGATTAAAAATAACAGTTTCTAACTTTAGTACGCTTAAACAAACAAACAAACTTTTCCTTATTATACTATTAATATAGATAATCCAGGCCTTGGTGGATTTACCAGTAGCTTAAGTAGGGATCTGTAATCTAGGGCGGCATGTTTTAGAGGCGGCAAATTTGAGGTATTTTCTTTTTGTTTTTTACAAACTGAAATGACTCATACTTATACATATACTTACATGTTGCTAGATATTATGTTTCACTTCTTACAATAAAAGTCTCATATCGATTTTTTTCTAGAACTTACGTAGTCCTATGTGGATCTAATTGTAGAGGTAGGTAGGGGCATAAAACTTGAATAACCTACGGGCGGGAAAAGTGTAAATCCATCATTGAAGTCAGGGTAACTCTTTATAGTTGCTACAACATTCCGTAAGCACATTTAACTACAGTCACATCTTGTTAGAATATTGTATGATGAAATAAAATTATAATTCGAATTACGTTTAAAGAAGTTTCCCAACGAAGAGTAATCGAGCGTGAAAACAAAGAAAAATATCAATAAAATATTTCATGTCAAAAGAAAACAATGAAAGAAGAAACTTAAAAGAAACGATCGCCATTTCTCGACAGCGGCTATTTTTGAAGTTAACAGAGAAGTTACCGAAACAAGTCCTGTTATTAAATTGTATAATTCACTCACTGCATAATTTTGTCGTAATTTTATATTCTACGCTCTCGAGAAGTTGATTTCGCTTTAAAACGTGACAGATGGCGGTGGTGATTCTTAGAAATTCCCAGATATTTACATATTTTTATTATTTCTTACTTTTCACTTATTTTTATAACGAAAATGCCAAGATCTTTTTCATTAGGAGTCTCAGAAGTATTGCTATTAATAAAAAGTACTAACTATTAGCGTTTCTCTCTATTTCTTATTTCGTTATAAAGTTATTTAAGATATACGTCTCAGAATTTCAATTTTCTGTAATGTAGGCTTTCAACTTTTCTGTAAAAAAATATAAATCGCTTGTAAAGTATTAATCGAATCTTGAATTTTTTTTAATGGAAGAGAAGGCAAACGAGCAAGCGTCTCGCCTGAGGGTAAGTGATCACCACCGCCCATGAACACGTACAACACCAGAAGAATCGCAGGTAGCGTTGCCAGCCTTTATAGGAGGGACTGGCTCTCAAGTGTTACTGCCGGAACACACTTAATGTTATTTGGAGGCAGATTTTCAACATGAGGGTGGTAGCTAGTCAAGCGGACATTAGATTAAGCCCTACCACCATGCTATGGTTTCCTCACGATGTTTTCCTTTACCGAAAGCTCAAACTCTTTTTAGGTGATTAGATTCGAACTCACGTCCTTTGACGCGGCGTTCCTACACGCTACCACTAAGCTATCATCACTGCAAAATCGAATAGATGGCAATACATTATTTTATACTTTGAATAAGGTAAGAAAAAATTACCTCTTTTTTGGAAAATTGACATATTTTAGACAGATTTGAACACCTAACCAAGTCTCATATATTTTTTGGTTTTTTCTATGAAAATGATTATAGAAAAAGACCAATTGATTAGGGGATCTAAAATTACTTTTTATGGAGTGTTTTAAAATCATAATTCACTATATTATAGATATGTGTATATGTGTTTTCTCTTTAAAAGTATCATTTTGGGGTGTAAGAAGTATCGAACGTCTCCTGAGTTCCGAAGCCAAATTCATCTGCAGAGTCACCGACGGCGATTGATGGTCCCGAATTTGGTTCTGGTCATGACGGTTTCTGTGATTCATTACAACTTGGTGATAGGGTTATTGCCTGACTTGTTAGCGACCATCCTCGGGTTTATACTGCCGTAAAATAAATGTTCAGTATTGAATGAGAACTAGCCTTTTCCGCTATTGTCAGCATAATTTATTTGTTTTATTTTTATTTATTTATTTCCGGGAATTTCAACAGCTGTTAATACATAATTCAAGATACAATAAGCAACTTACAGCTAATTAGAGATATACACTAGTAGACAATGAAGTTGTAATAAGAAGACATAAAATAAAGCATAGTGAAGGGATGAATATTAGGCACTCGTGTCAAAAAATGATGTGATAATGGTTTCGACTTGCTTCATTAAGTGGTGTATCAAAAAGATCGAGATTCAGTTCTTTACTGAGATCATTATAATTACGGCTAGTTCGAATAATGTACAGTACATTACATGTATCAGTGGGCTATGACGAAGAACAATAGACGAAGTGGTAAATAATTGTTGTAATACCACTGCTGTTGCGGCTGTCTATAGGAGTCGGTAACCATTTACAACTAAATTACCCGTCTGTCTGTTTGCTGTTCATAAAGAATCCTGGAATTACCGATTCCGTATATATATGGGGCACAGTGGCGGAGATAGTGACAGCTCGTTTTTCGTGCCTGCCTTTTAAACCTGCCGCATACAATTTTCTTAAATAGAAAACGATTTCCTTTTACATCTGTGTAGGTAAAATGTAGTTCTAATATTTAATACCGATAGGTTTTTCTAAGCTGCTTTGAAATGTAAATATAATAATATTGCATTGCATATGCGCGCGTATAGCACTAATTTTTAACAACTATAGAGATCATGAAACAATAAAAATATTGTACGTGTACTATTTTCTTGTTTATAAATGTAACCTAAGCTATAGGAACGTGTGGTCGGGTGTAGCTAGTTACATTGATAAGGGAAGAGCAGTTTACCGTCACAGAGGATGTACATCATGTGTTCGTTTTTTGAACTGACTAATGCTATTAGTCTGAATTCTTTAGTACCTTAATAACTCCAGCGGCCTTTATGGCTAATGCAGAAAGCACTTAGCCTAAATGTCCAGTAGAACGAGGCTGTCAAAATGTATCTTACCTTGGAATCTCGACTATGGGTTTTACTGTTGAAATGATATTAAAACAAAAGGTAGGAACAGTATGCTACTAGGTTAACCATACGGTTATATATATGGGGTATATAACGGATACAAAAGAGGGGAAAATATCATACACACTGTTGTATATGAAATAATGTTGTTTGTGTTCATCCAACTTCTAATAGTTACCGGGATGCAACTCAATGAATTCAAAGTAACTGACATCAGTACTTACTTTGAAGCGTTTATAGCTCATTTTGTAGTATCTATATCACATTTCCGGTCTTGAGCTGGAATCCACCTACAATGAGCTTGAGCTTTCGGTGAAGAGAAACATCGCGATGAAACCATAGCATGGTGGTAGGGCTTTTTCTAATACCCACCTAGCTGGTTACCACCTTCAAGTTGAAAATGTACCGCTAAATATGTATAGGTATGTTCCGGCAGTTGCACTTGAAAGCCAGTCCCTCCATAGGCTTAGCGTGTCCATCATCATAGGTCACATTGCCACTTAACATCAGGTAAGAATCTGGCTACAACTCTAAAATCTTATCTCAATAACTATCTTAAAGGAGTTTTTGGCGGGATCTTGATCTGTCATGTCATTTGTGATTTTTATTTATATTCATTTACTTTGTTCATACTTATGTCGTACCGTGGAGCTGTGGAACCGTCTTCCGGTCAGCGTGTTCCCACTCTCCTATGACTTAGGGTCCTTCAAAAGAGGCGTGAAAAGGTATCTAAGCAGGCCGGCATGACAGCGGTGACTGATTGTGAATTTAGGATCATTGTCAGTCACCGTTGTTCTGGATTGTACTGTACTTAACACCAGGTGCAGTACAGTCACTATGCTGCGTAACATAAAAAAAATAATTTTGTAGTCCTGTATTGTGTAATATGGGCAACATTTTGCTTGATTAATTGTGGCTGAAGAGCATAAGTGAAGTGAATAATAAACAATAATTATAAAAGTCAATAATACGTTATTATACATTTCCTGAACTGACAATGTTTTATAATTAACAAACAAAGAAAAATCCTTCATAAAACCATTGTGATTACTGTGGAGGATCGAAGCGTAGCGCTTTTTGCTTACTGTGAGCTGTTATACAAGTAGCGTAGTCGTATTCCTTTTAATTGTAACTCGAATGTGATCCATTTGCATTAACACACCTTCTGCACTCCCACATGAATATTGTAAGCTTCCTGTAAACATTTCTCCAACGTTCCATATTCAATACTGGCAATATTTCATTACTTATTTTTGTCGCTAGATGTTTGTTAAAAATATATTATTTTTTATAGTTTATAGGTTTAGCATTACGGCCGTAATCTCGCGTGATCTTGAGTGACGATACGAATCAAGTTGGTGGTCACGCTAAATCTGTGGAGGGACTGGCTGTCAAGTGCAACTGCCGGAACACATCTATTGGTATTTGGCGAGAGATTTTTACTAAATTATTTTGCATATCCACGTTCAATATTAGTTACTTTATCTCTCGCATCGATTCTTCGGCTATAATAAACTTAGTTTTTAAATATGCACTTTAGTAAAGTCCGCCTGGCTATCTACGAACCAACTACAAAACAAGTTGAAAATCTACTGGCAAATACCTACAGATGTGTTCCGGCAGTTGCAGGTCAGATAGTGACCATAACGTTAAACCTATAAACTATAAAAAAATGTAACCTGTTAGCTCTACCTATTAAATAAATAAATAACGGTAAATTTGTCCTGGCAATGCCTACAGAAACTTGAATAATTAGGGTATAGATTTACGCAACGTTCATTACAGTCGAGTTCTGGCTGCAGTTGACTAATGCATGTTATTTCCGTGGCAAGGAATTAACTATGCCTCTGTTGTGTTCGCCCGTCTACGATACCTCGGACTAATTCATAAGCGTCAGCGATAAGTGTCAGTACAAATATTTCTACCTATTAAATAAATAAATAACGGTAAACATATTTGTCCTGGCAATGCTTACAGAAACTTGAATAATTAGGGTATAGATTTACGCAACGTTCATTACAGTCGAGTTCTGGCTGCAGTTGACTAATGCATGTTATTTCCGTGGCAAGGAATTAACTATGCCTCTGTTGTGTTCGCCCGTCTACGATACCTCGGACTAATTCATAAGCGTCAGCGATAAGTGTCAGTACAAATATTTCTACCTATTAAATAAATAAATAACGGTAAACATATTTGTCCTGGCAATGCTTACAGAAACTTGAATAATTAGGGTATAGATTTACGCAACGTTCATTACAGTCGAGTTCTGGCTGCAGTTGACTAATGCATGTTATTTCCGTGGCAAGGAATTAACTATGCCTCTGTTGTGTTCGCCCGTCTACGATACCTCGGACTAATTCATAAGCGTCAGCGATAAGTGTCAGTACAAATATTTCTACCTATTAAATAAATAAATAACGGTAAACATATTTGTCCTGGCAATGCTTACAGAAACTTGAATAATTAGGGTATAGATTTACGCAACGTTCATTACAGTCGAGTTCTGGCTGCAGTTGACTAATGCATGTTATTTCCGTGGCAAGGAATTAACTATGCCTCTGTTGTGTTCGCCCGTCTACGATACCTCGGACTAATTCATAAGCGTCAGCGATAAGTGTCAGTACAAACATTTTTCAAACCGACTGATTCAACACTTCTAAATTATAATATGATGATAGCTATTAAGAACAAAATCAACTCTTGTTTATTTCCTTTCAATCGGATTATTTTGTTTTTTAAATCCTTGAATAAATACCACTGCATTTCATGAAGTTGAAAGATAACGATATGCAATTGTGACGATTAAGCCAGTGTTGCATTTGATACACAAGAATTAAAATGCAATCTGTACATCATTTACAGAATATAGATATGTGATTTTATCATTAACAAACATAGTTATGTTATCATCAGCAATGCTGTTTATGTCTATAAAAAACGATTCAAACAGCGCTGTGAAGACAAGTTTTTGATATATATAATGATCGGAAAATAAATTTTAAGTTGGTTTGCTTGGCCATTGCGAGTTTTATGGTAACGTTTAATTTAATTTTCCTAAAGTTAATTAAAAGACAACTGTTTACGCCTGCAGGGTGTTTTAAAATTTTGTTTGCGGATTATTTCAATATTTTTCGATGAGAGAAAAAAACCCGTACGCGCTGTTTTCCATGTTATATATTTATAAATTGTGGTTCTTTTTCATACTGATGACATTCAAAAACACATAAAAGAAAAACTTTAAGAAATAAATCGTTTACTGCGTGAAGTCTGTATTCCGAACTCAAACAACAACCTATGCTGAGTAATGTAACTTTCTTGAACAGACCTATGTCTCATCAGAGAGTAACTCCTATTCCGTCTTCTTAATTCTAAAATAAGATATTTTTCCAAGAGTTTAGTCTTTAACACACAATAATGGGTTTTCTAACACTTATTGTTCAATGCGTCACAAAACTAAACAACATTTGTATATGAATTACTTCTAGCCAACGAGTGCAACTATGTTACTGAGTAGTATACAATCTTTATATTATAATACTATCTTGAAAACGATATAACTGGAGGTATTAAAGTGGTACATGAATATTACTTCAAAATTCTACCATCGCTTTTAACATCGACCTATCCCTTTCCCGTCGGTCTATCTAACCGCTGCAATTTAAACCCATTGTCTTAATGAAACAGGCCGTTTCTACACATTACGCCCCTCCGCTTGGCGTCATTTGTAACATAAACATCGAGGTACCGGCTGAAATACGAAGAAACTTCTGTCCCTTTGAAAATTTATTTAGTTAGCTACTTAGCCGCTGCGGGTAAAGTTTTCGTATTATATAAACTAAAGAGTAATTGTATCAAACTTCTTAAGTATTCAAATGGATGTAAATTTCTGCTTGTGGTCTGCATTGCTGGTAGAGATTAGCACTTAGCTTTGTGTTTCATACAATATTTTGAATAAATCTGACTTCATAACAAATTATTAATTCGTAATAATGACTAATCTGCTACTGAACAAAGGACTTGTATCGAGAATATGTTGAATTATCATACAGCTCTCGATATGTTAGTAATTGCTATGTTTACAAATAGAAGTTCATATGTTTCTTTACTAAATTTTTGTTCGTGCGCAAATTAGTTTACTAATTAAATCTGAATTAGTAAAGTATGATGAGTTTTAGGGACTTTAGTAGTGGGTTTTATTTTAGATAGTTCACCACATTTACTATGTGATGACTTTTTATATACTGAAGTTTAGGCTATGGTAACGATCTCACCTGATATTAAGTGACAATGTGGCTCAAGTTGGTGGACACGCTAAGCCTAGTGGAGAGATTAGCTCTGAAGTGCTAAACTGAAGGAACACATCTATAGGTATTTGACTATAAGTAATTTTAGTCATGTAAAGAAAGAATCGTTATTTTGAACCCTATAAGTACTATAGGTATAATTTCTTGGATATTTTATAACTGCTATAACTGCATATCGTTATTATTCCAAATTATTTAATAAGTTGAAAGTTATTCAATAAGTTCAAAGTTATTTTTCCAAAGTGAAGTTTAGAAGAACCCTCGTCTTGCAGAATATTATCCACTTGAACGTATATTACGTAAGGGGAACCTTAAGATCGTCTACTGGCGGCTTCTTAAGGAATTAATAAAATAATAATTGCTCGCTTATGAAACGGCCCCTAACCTTTGATTACCGTAATACACTTGCGGGCATGAAAGTTGACTAAAACGATTTTTTTGATGTGAAACATCTATTGACACACTTTGGCAGTAAAATCTACCGGCTTATCCTGAGAGTAAACGGTATGGCTTTAGTTTATTATGCCATAACCTTTACATTACCTGTTTGTTAGAGTTTATACTTTCAATAGAAAAAAAAAATACATCACTGTAAGTTCTTGCGCATAAAGGAATGTTAAATACAAGGACTAATAAATAGGAGTCTCTTCGGTCTATATGTTACTTTTAGAAAATCATGAACAAGAAAAGTCATTCCTGGGTCATTGAATATGTGATATTAACGCTTAATTGACAAAACAGTAGGTGTACTTTATTAACATAAAAAAAAAATTGTAACTTTTCGTCTCAGTATAATCGGTAAAATTAGTAATCAATAGTTATATAATAAAAATATAAAAATAATTAATCACTTCGAACAACTTTCAGATCAGCTCTAATATTTTGAAAATCTGGCGCCAAATACCTATATGTGTGTTCCGACAGTTGCATTTCACAGTCCCTACACTAGGCTTAGCGCGGCCATGGTGGCCATATACTCACTTAACATCAGGTGAGATTGTGTCATAACGCTAAAACTTTAACTATAAAAAAAACTTTATACTTAAACTAGCTGACCCGGCCACGCGTTGCTGTGGCTAAAGTTTTTGTTATATTATAGTAAACAATCTAAGAGGAACAATAAGAGAACATCAGTCACGGAATCCACTATCCTTTTTCACACAGATGGTATTTGTAAAAAAATATGGTGATCTCCTTATTTGACTTTCTACTACTATAACCCTTTAGTACAATGAAATTATTTACGAACAAAGATGAAAATGTTGATGTTGGTATACAAATTCACTGGATTGAGATTTGAAGGGGAAGTACGTTGAACACAATTAATTAAAATGTTCTTACACTTGATATTAAGCAGAAATCAATAGGTACAAAATAAAAATTTATCAGATTTATTATTTCCATTTAATTTTATAACAAATATAAGTATATTACAGTATAATACAGTAAATAACATGTGACGCTTAAACTCATGAATGAGGTAGGCAAGGCAGACAGTCTTAAACTTTTAAACATTAATATCTATTTTTTTGAATTATAAATACTTTCAATTTCAATTTAATTTAACACCAATCGGTGCACAATGTTTTTGGTTAACCTGTCTTTAGCTAACACAAATAGATTCGACGGTTTCCCAACACGTGAACACGCAACATATAGTTGCCCATGAGAAAAACATGGATTTTCCAAATCCAAACCACAAATGGACATTGTTTGACCTTGAGATTTATTTATAGACATGGCGAAAGCTAAACGAATTGGAAACTGTAGCCTTTTGAAGGGTATGGTAGAATCTGATGGTATCATCGGAATACGTGGCAGCAGGACCACATTTACGCTTTCATTTTCATCAACAACAGTATCGATTGATTTAAAAGACATCAGATCGCCTGGTAACAACTGTTGTATCTGGAAGTTAATTTCGTCAACATCAACGTTTTTGGCTGCCAAAATCGCCCGTTGACTAAGCCATTCATGATTCAAATAATTATTCTGTATATCCTTGAAAATACTCTGAATCAATTCATTTTTATCCTGAACAACAGTGCAAAAATTGTCTGGTAGTTTAATGCATTGCGTATTTGGTTGCAGTTCTATTTTACCGTTCCCAATATCTAGTAGTTGTTCGGAAAATATTTGTGCTGATGGATCATTTTGCAATTGTACTCGCATATTTATGGTCAATCGAAGTGTTTCAACACTTCGCCATAATAATGATTGTTTCAAACATGCATTAATCTCATCCGCGAAAGTAGAGCGAGGTATAACCGGTAAGGTCTGCCGGAAGTCACCAGACAAAAGTAAGATAGCACCACCGAAAAGTTTATTATTGCTGTTTAAATCTTGCATAGTTCTGTTTAATGCTTCAAGTGAATATTTGTGTGCCATTGTGCACTCATCCCAAATTATTATAGAACTCTTCCGCAACACTGCAGCTATTCCACTATTCTTTTTGATGTTACACATTGCATCTGGTTTATTATGAACGTCCAATGGCAGCTTGAATGTTGAATGTGCTGTTCGCCCACCATCCAGTAAAGTAGCCGCAATGCCTGACGATGCTACTGCTAATGCGATTTTTTGTTGCGACCGTATTTTGGCAAGAATCAACGATATCAAAAATGTCTTACCGGTTCCACCGGGTGCATCCAAGAAAAAAAAACCGCCTTGTTCAGCAGCAACAGCCAGCATAATCCGATCATAAATAATTTTTTGTTCTGCTGTCAGTAATGGTTCACTGTTCATGATAATTGTTGCTAAACTTCCATGGTCATATTGATTTTCTCGTTGTAAATCGGTATTGACTAAGTCGGTGGCTGGACGATTAGGTGATGGCATACCATAATGATTAAGTGGTAAATTTGAAATAAGAACACATAAATCCTCGATCAAGACCAATGCTTCATTGTACATCTCTGGTGTATAATCTATGTTTTGGCATTGATTTCTTTGTCTAATTCGGTGCAAGATGTCTTCTGTCATACAATTTTTATATTTTTCCCACAAAGTTTGTGCTTGCGAGGGATAACATGTCGTCAAAATAATTGCATACAACTGACGAATGTTATTCGGTGTTGATGTCAACGCAGCATCAACAAGTGTTAAGTCCCAATGGTTATCGTCTTCTAGCAATTGCAGTTCACGACATGCATCCTGGTATGTATTGAATACTCGACCATTAACTGTTCGTAAAAATTCAAAAGACGTTGGTCCGGGAACATTCACCAATAACAAACGTAAATAGAAGCACTCACGTTGCTTTGGATGTACCGTGTAAAGTCTCCCCAATGTCTTAGCTTTGAATATGCCTGTAATGGAAGGATGTGGTTTTCCTTGTTTCCGTGGCTCCCATTTTTTACTGGATTTGTCCCATGTGAAATAACGTGGAACATCACCATACACCAGTTGACAATTTGACTTATAGTACCATAAAATATCCTAACTTATTACTTCAAATATTTACAATATGTTTTAAGTGCAGTACTTCGTGGAAATAATTGAATTATACGGTATTTCGTTCACTACAAAATAAATTTTATAGCGTCAACAACCCGTGGTAATTATGCTGTTAAAATGTAGCTTATATGACACGTTCGTAGATTTACCATAGCAGCGCCATCTATGTATTATCTTCATTATAATATGAATTCAATTTACACTTCAGTCTAAGTAACACGTGGCCGGCTATGCTAACACCAAAAAAAGTGGAAATAATTGAATTATACGGTATTTCGTTCACTACAAAATAAATTTAATTAATTTTATAGCGTCAATAACACGTGGTAATTATGCTGTTAAAATGTAGCTTATATGACACGTTCGTAGATTTACCATAGCAGCGCCATCTATTGATTACTTACTCAACCCAGTCGAAAGGTATCGACATCTGTTAGAATCATTTGGATTTAACAGATAATTGTGACTGTCAGATAATAACAGACAAATAATTAGCAATAAATTAAAATTGCGACTATAATTTGAGATTTAAACTATCCTATCTCTCAAGTTGGATCGAACTGCACATGGTGTGCGAATTTTATTATAATCGGTTAAGTGGTTTAGGAGTCCATTGAGGACAAACATTGTGACACGAGATTTATATATATTAAGATATATTATTTAAGTGAGTAGTACGATTTTAGGGAGTTTTAGGGGAATTTTAGGGGATTTTAGGGATATAAGAGTTTTTTTTTATAATTAATGTATTTCGCTATGGTTTTTAATGTAATTATCTTTTTTCGTAACTGACAAGTTACGTAAACGTTGAGAATTAAAAAAAAACATTGTAAATATGAAATTTCAATGAACTTCAATATGCATACAAATGCAATGTTTTGAATGTTTACTTCTATAATACTACTAGTTGACCTGGCAAACCTTTTTTCTGCCTTTTCGAGTAGTCAATCACATTGACTACAGCGACATCTATCACGTTATCATCACTTATTGAGATAAAAAGGTTCTTATCTCTCAAACTAAAGCAAACTTCACACAGTGTGCAAAATTTGTTTAAAATCGGTTCAGTAGTTTAGGAGTTCATAGCGGATAAATATCGTGACACGAAATTTTATATAGAAAGATATCCACAAAGTTGAAAACAAATATTTCAAGCTTACATAACAGAAGTCAAGTCCACATGATAAAAGTGGTTGGCAATATCACAAGCTGAGTTTCGGCCAACTCATAGCACCCTTGTACTTATTTCCATCAGGGCTGAGTTCATTTTGTACTCACAAGTCCGGTAAAGCTGTGAAAGCTCTTCAGTGCAACAGCATAGGTTAATAGAAAAAAAAAAAAGCTATATGCAGCAAAGACTATTTGAAAACAATTATATCGTTTGGTAACTAGTTTCGTCAGTAACATAGCTGGTAACATCTCTGGTATTTCTGTTGTTCTTAGGCGACAGCAACCATATTTCACCAGATGGACCTGACCATTAGCACAAACAATATGCAAACAATACAAAAAAGTAATGTTCCTATATCCATGCAAGGAACTGTACGCAAAGATAAGCATGTACTTTAAATAAACATAAGCTTGTAATATTTCCTCCTAAAGCAATGTAATGTAATCTTGTTGACACGGGTGCTTATTAAACCAGCTTTACGAAGTAATTTTAAACATCACATTTACGGTTTAAATTGCGTTCAGCGGTAATTACTTACTTTCTAATTAATGTTATTAGAAATTTTCTACCCTCTCGTATGTCCTATATTTGAGTTACGAAGCCTTTGTTGACAGTTCACAACATGCGTTAACAAATCCGTTCAATATATATATAGAATAAGGTTCTTAGATAGCCTTAGTAGTTTGTTATTAGACACTAATCAGTTCAGATAATAATTTCAGGATGAGATACGAACTCCTTTGCAAACCACGGATTCATCTTAAGTGTGGCCGGGTACATCGTGAAACCTAATCATTGTGGCAGAGAAGAGGATAACACGAGGATATCCGAGACTTGCGACTCAGATGTAGATTTAAGGTTTCCTTTGTCGACGCGCGTCAACACTCAACTTCACCGCTTGCGCCTCTAAACTATTCCCGATAATGATTTACAGCATAAATCCTAAAACAGTGTCAATAATAGAGAAATATAACACTTACGTCCCTTTGGTAATGTTCCAGCTACCAGCAGCCAGTTGAATATGGCTCAAGCGCCTCACTTAGACTGAACCCAAAGCCAGACTTGCGTCGCGCTTTATACTAACTACCCTTCTATAACTACATTCCTATATATAATATTTATAGCGATGAAAAACATAAGCTATATGACTACGGATACAGTATATGAGACGCCTACTAAAGATGAATGGAACATAATGAAGTACATATTATTCTTAAAATGAACGAATATAGTATGTCGTAAATCTCAAGGGTAATAAAATCTTTGTTACCGCCCCTCATTGGTACTTGTCTGCACCTGTCGTCTATCTCGGTCCCTTTCACACACATTGTTCGTTATATTTTTATTGTAACATTCACTAAATATAATTTACGTCATTTTTTTAACATCATAAAATTACTTTTATATGACTATGGAGCAAATTGTCGGAACGCGTTCCTAGTTAAAAAAATTAAGAGAATATCTTGATTTATTAACATGGTCTTAGGCTTTTATTAATTTAGGTTTAATTTTAATTAGTTTTGTTTATTCAACTCTAGAGAAACGAAGTTTTTAGGTATGTATTCACCGTAAGGGTGCGGGGTCCATAGTGTGAAAAGTAGGGAGACTCCGAGCAGATCTCGAGACTTATGACAAGGATGTAAGCTTAACGGACCGCTTTCCGACGCACGTCAACATTCACCTTCACTATTCCTGTTTCTCCCCTGACCAGCCAAATTTGGTAGGAACCTGTTTGCGCAGTTTAAGAGTCTCGTTGTAATAGAAATCTTTTAGTAGATTAAAATATATATTAATAAAATAAAGCTGAAGGGTTTGTTTTGCTTATTTGATCACGGTAATTTCAGAAAATAGCCTGTTGGATTTGTAACATTATTTTTGGATTTCATAGTTCAATTATTATGGAAGGCTGTATATATTAAAGGCTTAGTTAGCGTTATGTTCACAATCTCACTTGATATAAAGGAAGTTTTTAAAGTCTTTTATCATTCAAGCCAGGTATTTTTGTAATCGTTGCTATAAAGTCTTTTCTAGTTTCTAGGATTGTGACTGTCGTGCCGTCCTTTAAGCCTTTTAAGAGCTGGATTATACATTAGCTGATCACAGAATGCGTCATCCCTAAGCTACTTACTATTGTGGGTATAACGCTTGGCTTATGGTGGTTAGTATATCCAGCCGGGCAAAATCGACGAATCCTTCCATACCGCCTGGAAATCAGATAAATTTGTCACAGTTGCAAGTACCTCGTAGTATTTCATACATTTTCTTTCGGTTTTTTTTTCCTTACTAAACAACTTCATGATTATTTCAACTGAAATAAAGCTCTTGCCTCTAAGATAATTTATTTTGTTACATTTTAAATGTCTCTCTAGTAGTATGCATAGTGCATAGCGGTAGGGTTTTCTTAATACTATGGCTAGCTACCACCATCAAGTTGGAAAGCTGTTGCCAAAAAGGTATAGATGTGATCCGGCAGTTGCACTTGAGAGCCATTCTCGACGTCATAAATACGACGTTATCATGAACGACAATCTTGATATGTGCCTTTGGTTGGTTAACTATGAGAAATACAATGTGAATAGTTCAACACTGTCGTTAATTTGACTGTTACTGATTAATGCTGTCGCCTGAAGGGTTTAAACAGATTCACTGCGCTTTGTGGCAAACGTAGAAAGCACTCAGCTGAAAAGTCAACGAGCCCAACGGTTCCAAAGTGGTCGGTCTCAGCTTGCACTATTATCGCTATGCAATTCCATTAATTTAATCTGGCTTATCTATATTAACTCTGTCTAGCTATAAATATATAGCTATTAAAATCCTACGTCCGTCAATGTTACTAAGTATTTAATTTTGAAGTATTCTAAAAAGTCCCAATGACTGCGTTACTTTCCAAACCGGTAGTAGTTTTAATATTAATAAGCGCCTAAATAGGGCCTAAATTAAATAAAGATTTTTGATTTGATTGTCACAGTATTGCGCTTATCCCTGAAGACTCTATACCTACCAACTTTATCAAATTTAAATATAACTACGTGCTCTGGAAGACGTTGATGTGTCTTATGCATCATCATTTCCGATTTCTGTTCTCAAGTCATTTGGGGTATCGGTGATATGGTTATTTATTCTCTAAATCTCTTTTAGCCGTCATAATTCATTTACTCCCTTTTATTCTCATCTCATTTCTGGCATATTACGTCTAGCTTTTCTTTGCCCTCTATTTTCTTTCTATTCCTCAACATTCATACCCATTACTTTTTTATCACATCCATTTCCTCTCCTCGTGTCACCCTGTCTTATCTAGGAAGCAAAAAGTCAGTCATAGTAGTATCAGTTTTGTTAATTCTGAAGAAACGTGTTAATTTTATGGTACATGAATCAGCGATGCAGTTTTGCATTTTATCTCTACTCTCGACGAAATTGTGTATTTTTATGGAATGGAAAGTATATTATATGTTGATCCATAAAATTAATACAATTTCATTAAAATAGTTATATCTGCGTGCAAGCGTCCATTTGAAGCGATAATAGCTTAGTAGTTAGTGTGTACCTACAATGAGCTTGGGCTTTCGGTGAAGGAACCAAAGCATGGTGTTGGGGCTTTTTTAATGCCCGCCTGACTATGAACCACCCTCAGGCTGAAAATCTGCCGCTAAGTACCTATAAGTGTGTTTCTGCAGTTACGTTTGAAAGCTTATCCCATAAGCCAAATCTTCACTTACAATCAGGTAAGATTGTCGTTGTAATGCTAAACCTTAACAATAAAAAAGACATAAATAACCAAAAAAAAAACATTGTTTTGAGCTCTATATTAATTTAAAAGTATAATCCAATTATAATTGTAATAAAATGGTTAGATCCATTATGATTTTCGTTTGTTTATCAAGACTGAAATTAATTGAAGATGGCGTCAATACAATAATACGATACTTAACAGTAAGCTATTGATTGATTTGTTTAAAATTCTTAAGAAAGTGTTTCTTTTTTCATTTAGCTGTAAATTTGTTGGTAAAGTAACAATTGAAAAATATTGTAATATAAAAAACATATCATATAAAATAATTCCACAAAATGTGACAAACAAGATTACAGAACTCGTCGGGCTTATCCGCTTATCCACTCACCTTTTCACAATCTTAAGTAGGCGTATACAGTCTTACGTGAAACCGAGTCGCGTTTGTTATGAAAATTCAAAGAATACTGGCTAATCTTTTTTTCATAAATCCCCGAACACGCAAAAGGTATCCTTTTGTATACAGTAAAATCGTCTGCGGGTATAGAGTTTAAGTTTGTTAATAAAGGGATTACGAAAATATACATCTTTTGTGTTTCATTTCAGAAGCGATGATGGCTCCGCGGTAGTTTGTACGGACGCAGCGTCAATGAACGTGAGTTCAATTCCAGCTGTAATGAGCCTGAGCTCTGGAGGAAGGTGATTGTAAATATAATATTTTTTTATAAAATTTACAATCTTTCCAAACAAACAGTAAACGATGGAAATATGATTTTCCGTTCAAAGAATTATGCTTTCTGGCTCAGTGTTGTTCGAGTAACTTAACGGACACTTCGACGCTCATCTTTTGTTTTCATCCACTTAGTGTAGAGAGATTTTTACAACGCAATACACTTACGTTTCCAATTTGCGGAAAATCAATGTCCAGACGTTTAGAACGGGTAGTTGGTGTACCAAGAGTTAAAAAATTATGGACATGTCACTTTTGTATTTTAATACAATGGTTAAGCAATTTTTGATAATAACAATAATAAGAATAAGAACAATAGAAACAACTAATATCCTGAGCATTGTTAAAAAACAAAAGCGCAATGATAGCTCAGTGGTAGTGTGTACGACATCGCGTCAAGGGACGTGAGTTCGAATCCAAGCACCTACAATGAGCTTGAGCTATCGGTGAAGGAAAACATCTTGAGGAAACCATAGCATGGTTGAAGGGCTTTGTCTAATGCCCGCCTGGCTAGCTACCACCCTCAAGTTGTAAACCTGCCGCCAAATACCAAATAGGTGTGTTCCGGCAGCTGCACTTGAGAGCCAGTTCCTCCACAGGTTTAGCGTGTCTACCAACTTGGCCCGTATCGTCACTTAAGATCAGGTGAGATTATGGCCATAACGCAAAACCTTAAGTTTATAAAAAAAAGTGAAAATAAGAAGGTCATGTTACAGGGCTTACAGACCAAAGATGAGCAGTAAAATAAATGCTGTGAAGAGATCGACAAGGTGAAATAGACAGAGGGAGATAAGCAAATTTAGGTGTATGGGATATTGAATACTATCCGAGTTACCCAAGCCAAAGTCACCTGCACTTACGAAGCTCTGACGATTGTTGGTCCCCCATCTTTGGTTTTAGTCATGATTGTTAACTATATAATCCTGGATCTGTCACAAGTAGGTCCGTCAATAGTAGAGTTATTTCTCGACTGGTTAGCGACCACCCTCGGGTTTAGACTGCCGCAGAAGAAAGGTTCAGTACGAGTCTTTGTGTTCCAGCATCGTGAACGAGAACCAGTCCTTTCCTTCAAGTTTACAAACATGGCTATAATATTCCGGTGTTGCTGCTGTCCAAAGGCGATGATAACCATTTACCATGAGATCATCATTTGTTCGTTTAGGAAAGGAGATGGAGCAAGAAAGAGTTTGTTCCGGATCGCTCATCGAAGACAGCGGACAACTTTCTTAAGAAAGACTGATGGAGAAAATCTTTTAAAAATTAAGTACCATCTAAAAATGAAAACGGACAAAAAAGACGTAAAAAAGACAGCCTAGGTAGAGAGCGCAGTTGCATCTCCTTTTCTTGAACTAAAGCTGGGTTGTAGAACACATCTTGAATGTAGACATTTCTACGACACCGGGCTATACCTCTTTGAGGACAATACCAGTACGAAGCCAATCCGTCAGTGATTTATCGTACACGCCATATTTCTTAGTGACTATTCCTGGTTCTTACTAGGTGAGTCTCACAATTTCTGACTTAAGATGATCCTCTTATTGATGTTTTTTTTTTTTTTTTTTTTTTTATACTTAAGGTTTAGCGTTATGGCCATAATCTCACCTGATCTTAAGTGTCGATACGGCCCAAGATGGTAGACACGCTAAGCCTGTGGAGGAACTGGTTCTCAAGTGCAGCTGCCGGAACACACTTCATGGTATTTGGCGGCAGTTTTACAACTTGAGGGTGGTAACTACCCAGGCGGGTATTAGAAAAAGCCCTACCACCATGCTATGGTTTCCTCACGATGTTTTCCTTCACCGAAAGCTCAAGCTCATTGTAAGTGCTTGGATTCAAACTTACGCCCCTTGACGCGAATTCGTACACACTACCACTGAGCTATCATCGCTTCAAAACGAACCCTAATGACACATTTGTTAATCTATACTCTCATAACTCCTGTTAGATGACCGCGCCTTAAAATGTCTTCTATTTTACCTTAGCTAAGATAACCTTTTCTTGTAATAAAAATATGACTCAATATACCTTATCCAATCTTAATAGCTTATAGTTTACCTTTTCTTCCAAGTAACGTAACCTGCAAAGGCACTAGATTTCGTACCATCTGTTCAATTTTCCCGCTATACAGGTTTTGTTTCCGGTTTGCAACGAGGCACAGGTCGGCCTAAGGATATTGCTGTGTCTATAAGAAAAATCTCATCACGTTAAAGGAATTGAATTTTTAAGCAGAACATATTGTTACATTATTGCAGGCTTATAAAAAATAAACCTTTTGGATTGTAAGAAGCTATTGGTGTTATTTTTTTTAAACTTAAGACGTACTCCATACTGCGCTGACCGCGATATACCGTATTGAACCAATAATATATCAGTGGTACCGTGTCTGGACTACGCGTGAATAGACGTGAGTTTTAATCCCTGCAATGATCTTGAGTTTTTAACGAACAAAAAACATCATGACGAAACCGTACCTTTTTCGAATACGCGCTTGGATATCTACCATCCTCAATTTTAAAATCTGTCGCCAAATACTTAAAGGTACGCTCCAGCACATGAGAGCTAGTACTTCGAAAAGATTTACGTGTCCCCATCTTAGACCACATCAACGTAAACTATAAAGAACCAACCACGGAAAAGAAAAACAAATAACTCACAGAAAATATTTGTAATATTTTCACAATGCATTTGTAATGCAGTGTAAAAATTAACGA
Organism: Actias luna; assembly: GCA_039707435.1. NCBI lineage: Eukaryota > Metazoa > Arthropoda > Insecta > Lepidoptera > Saturniidae > Actias > Actias luna. The sequence continues at coordinate 3,883,329 of JAZHAC010000002.1, read as the reverse complement.
ACGTAGTCATAATTTAAATACCACTACGTGCAAACTGAAATTTCGACACTCATAAATACAACGTTGAGTGAAAAAGCGGTCATATAGCCTCAGGCCATGTTTCCCAATGAATAATTTACATCGATACAGTGGCGCGGTTGTTTGGGGATTTGGTAGACGGGAGATTACAGCGAATGCGACTGAAAGCGCTCCAAGGCAAAATCATTTGATAATCGATTCAGCTGGCAGTATCGTAAATTATGCCGCGTTTTTATAACTGCTATTTTTTTTTTAAATATGTACAGATATAATACATTTTTCAGAAAAAGCTCATTTATTAATAGTGTTGTACAAAAAATTAGCTTCCGGTTATTATTTTTAGACTTTCAACTGAGAGCTTCCTATAGTGCCGAGAATAATCCAGTTCTTGCAACAACGTAGCTTAAATATTTTTAGAACCGTCTGTGAATTGTGGCTGAAACATGTTATCAAAATTTTCTGTGGTTAATGTTAAGTCAGATACTTCTATGTGGATCGAAAGAATATGGGGAATAAAGGAATGGATCGCAATACTATAGTGAGCTAGTTCTATCCAATAAAAAAATGCCAAATCTGTAGTGATCTTTTCATAATGTTAACAAACAACAAATATAATTAGTTTTTTATGTATATAACATAGTTATACTCTTGCGTTGAGTTTAACTTTACATCGTATTTGTACGCAGGTCATAATCATAACTAACATTTTAGACATTAAAATAGCAGTTTAATCATCGATATTTAGTGAATATCATTTATTTAGGCATTAAAAAAACGTACGAAGTAATCTATAGATTTCAATTCTAGATGACATTTGATGACATTATAGGCGCTCGATATTATAAATATGTACTATTTCTAAAATTGCACCAACTTAAACTGATTTCCGTTCATATACCCATCATAAATTGTTTGTGTCATAAACTTTATATAAAAGTCAATTGGAACACAAAAACTTTTAACCCTTAGAAGATTCCTTAAGATCACTTAAAGGCTATTACAAAGGTCTATGCTCGGAATTTCTCTATGTGATCGAATGGAGTAATAGCACATAACCGCACTGAGTGCAGATTCTTAGATCAATAAAAAATCACTGATTTTGAACACAGACGAAAGTGAGCACTTGAAATAAAACGAAACGAACTAAAAAATAAACCACCTACAAACGTAACTTTTAACAAGGAAAATTTAATTCTAACGTGCGCACACTGTAATTTTACGTTTCTTGCTAAAATAGAATTAATTAGCCACGTAAGAGCGATTCATCTGGTTTGTAAAATTCCTCTCATTTTCGTAGAATACGTCGCTGTAGTCGAAATCAGCAAGAATGAAACTCAGGTCGACGTAGTTCTCAGAATTAGTAGATTTAAATGACACTGGGTCACATTGCTTGTAGGACTGATTGTCAATACAGCTAAATAGTCCTCTAGAGTTGGCCACGTACTATAGGTATAGGCTTGGTATAAACTGGACTGGAGACTCGTTCAATTGCTGGACGTAAGTCACACAGGATCGGTTACTATGTCAATCTTTGAAGCAGGCCTATGTTCAGCCATCAATGAATAGACTATAAAGTACGTTTTCTCACACTTATATTTCATGTTATAATTATTTGAAAACACCATTTAATACTGGCACCTGAAACTTTCCTGTTTACAAAACATTTGAAGAAGTGATATTTTTTCCTCCCATAAGCATTACGAAACAGTTTGAAATCGCTCTTCCCTCGGGTCTGTTATTTCGCAAAACTTCAGCGGAGTTATTTATTTCTTATACTCTTATTTGGTTTTATCTTCCAAATAACTTGCTTAAGAGGCTTTATCTGTGAAAATATATTCGTTTGAAGGCACTGTAATTGGTGGTAAGGTCTGTACAATCTAAAAATAACAATGACTGTTAAGAAATCAGCAGTCCATCCGCAGATCCACTTTACTTACATTTTACTGGCTTACTAGCATCTCTATACTTAGATATTTGGAGACTGATCCCAAAACGAGATCAAATCAAAATTGTTTGACGGGCTTTGCACCATAAGCATTGTGGTTACAACCTAGTCACATACAGATCCCTATCACTCTGTTCGGTTTCAGCATCGTCATCGAATGATTCCGGAACGCGGTTCGCCTATGCATGTCATACATCGTGTTTTGTAGTTGCAAGCTAGGCACCAAGCTAAGTTATATTTCGACAATTACTATCGTAATGACAAAAATTTAGGAGATGGCAGAGAATAACTTCAGATTAAAGATTTAGAGAGGATGTCTGATAGAAGATTATAAAGAGATTTCGATGTTTAACCGACTTTTCGTTTGTTGTATTTGATGATGAGCTAATGTATATTTAACTATACTAGAAGAAGTGTGAACGCTATTGCTAGTCTCTAGAAGTACTTTTTTACCTGATATTAAGTGATTGTGTATCCCAAGAGCTGGACTCACTAAGCACAGCGAAGTAACGGGCTCTTAAGTGCAACTGCCTAAATACACCTGTAGGTATTTGGCTGCAGATTTCAACTTCAGGGTAATGGCTAGTCAGGATGGCAGGAAGGCATTGGTTTCATTACGATGTTTTCCTTCACCAAAAGCTCGAACTTGTAGGGATGGAACTTATGTCTATTGACGCGGGTTGGTATAGACTACCAAATGAGCTATCATCGCTTCATCTAATGCGGAATCAGGAAATGCCATAGTGTTTTTAATAGGTATGTAACGGTTATTTTCACCCCAAATCTCGTGGCTTGCCCAGCGCATTGTGATTATATATTACGTAAATGTATTTTTTCTGCACGATAATAAATGAAAAAATCTATATTCATCTATCAACGGATTTACTAGTCGTAATGACAACGAATACCGTTGAAGAATTACCTGTCAATCGGTAATTGCATTACAATTGGAAATTTAATTAACATAAATCATTCCACATCCCGGGAACAGGTGTAGTTAGTCAAAATGTAAACAATGTTCGTTGTAAATCAAACATTCCGTAGACCTTATAAAGTTACACGTTAATAAATCATTGTACCTTTAAAAATAAGCCGACGGTGCGCTTTGGAAACGATTTTCCATCGGTTCAAGGTAATATTTTAAAATTTTCAGACAAAACCCGCTTGGATTTATGTTGGGTTTGTGCAAATTGGAAAGTTCGAGAAGACATACTGCGTGTGGGGTCCAATACATACTGTTTTCGTATTATATAAAAAAAAGGTTTAAAGAAGTATTTATTTCGTTTGTTTCGTTGATTAATTTATCTATTGTTTTTTTTTTTGTTAATGTTTAGAGAAATTGTCACAATCTCACTTGATGTTAAGTGACGATGTGGGCCAAGGTGGTGGACACGCTCACCCTAATAGGAACTGGCTCTCAACTTGCTGGAAAACACCTATAGGTAATCTGGGAACAGATTTTTAACGTGAGGGTGATAGCTAGCCAAGTGAGTATCAGAAAAAGTCATTTCATCATGCAACGGTCTTCGTGTACCGATAGATTTTTAGCTTTTATATAACGTTGGATATAATGCTATAGTCATAAAATTCTTTTCGTGACATTATTATTTCCACTTTCAAAATTCACCTTTCTTATGATTTCATTCATCTAGACATGAAACATAAGTGGCTTAAGTTGTTCCTTATATCAACACCACTGTAGTGATGATAGCTCAGTGGTAGTGTGTACGAACTCTGTGTTAAAGGTCTTGGGTTCGAATCCACAAACAATGAGCTTGAGCTTTCGGTGAAGGAAAACATCGTGAGGATACCATAGCATGGTGGAAGGGCTTTTTATAATGCCCGCCGGGCCAGCTACAACCTTCAAGTTGACAATCTGCCGCCAAATATCTATAGGTGTGTTCCGGCTGTTGCACTTAAAACCCAGTCCTTCCACAGGCTCAGCGTGCGTACCAACTTGGGCCTTATCGTCACTTGAGATCAGGTGAGATTATGGCCATAAGGCTAAACCTTAATATAAAAAAAAAAAACAACTATCTGCTAGTGAAAATCCCGTTAACGAGAGGTCTGTCTCCACTGCTGCCCCCAGACTGCGGCACGGACAATCAGTCCAACCGTTTCGAAGATTGGCTTGAACAAACAAACAGAGAGATAGACTGTATTGTCTAAAGTTGGTGTTTCTCTTTTAATATGTACTACTTTAAGTAAACTATTAATCAAAAGGTAAAACGTGATTTATGAGTAATCACACTACATTAAAAAAACATGATCAGTCGTGTGAAATAAATATGGCAGTATGAAAAACAAAATATTACGATCTTTTTTAAGGAAAACATGACTGTTAATAGGCATTTACATTAATTAAATGCAACATTGTAAATTCGTGCCGCGACAGTGATGGTGTATCACCGAACTGAGTGGGGCGAGTCGCACAGTCGCTTGAGGATGGCGACGCGTCGCCACACCGTATTAGACGTTTCGGAATGCGTCACCGCGCTAATAGACCGGACGCTATAAATATTTCACAATTTCACAATAATTAAAAAAATGCAAGAGTTTCCTGGAACACTCGGTTGGAACGTTTTTTTGTACTTACACAAATACAAACAAACGAATAACTCAAAGCCACCAAAAACAATTAAATGAAACGCAGATATAACTAATTAATTGAAGAAACATTAGGAAATTTTGTAATCAATATATTTTTTCTTGTTATGAAAATAAACAGTTTATTGTACATCATTCAATTTATCATATAATACGCTGTGTAACAGCTGACACGTATGACGTGTACAACTTATAACTGCGCAGCTGTTGATAACTTACTGGTTGTCTTGCACCAATAATCACGAACCTATGATTGGACACAGCCAATAGCATACACGCTATACACATTGCCGTCTACACTATAGAAACATAGTGCAATTTAAAACAGATTAAAGAAAGCGTCGTGACGGAATAATCTTATATATTGATTCATCTAGCTTCCATCCGTACCGTGCGATAAGGAACTACATTCCAAATACATTACTTTTATATAATAACTGAAGTTTATATTCGACTTTTTATACTCTTCTATTATGTACACGACTGTACATATTTTTGTTAGTAATGTAAATGAAAAACGTCAATCATCTGATTTTCAAACTTTGATTATTGTCCCAGTACAATCATTAATCATTTCCATTCGTAAGAGACACTCGATTACTTTAACTTTGAACGTAAAAATGATACAACAATAACGAAGGTTTGATTTATAGAACTCGCGACAGCAGCGGCAGATTTTATCTCACCAGTCATTTTATTATTTTTACGACATCATTTTTTTTTAAATCAGCGATATAATGAGAAATTTCTCGCTCGTTTATATGTCGTCTAATATAGTATGAAAGAGGTATTAAGTAGGAATATGTTAACAATATATTTTACGTTATGTCAATCGTAAATATGTTATGTGTATTATATGTCCAAAACCGTTTATTTAGAATATTAAATGTATGCTTCATATATCATTACCTTTTACTGTGGTACTTTGTTTTATGACTTCTTTTATATACTTTATAGGTTTTAACGTTATGGCCGTAATCTCGCCTGATTTATTGAGTGACAATGGGGCTGAAGATGATGAACTTCCGGAGTGTACCTATAGGTATTTAGCGGTGGATTTTCTGCTTGAGAGTGGTAGGTAGCCAGGTACACATTAGAAAAAGCCATAACACTAATATATGGTCTCATGACGATATTTTTCCTTCACCGAAAGCTTAGAATCATTGCAGGGATCGGATTCACGTCCATTGATGCGGTATCGGTACTTACCACCAACTGCGCTATTATTGGTTTAAAAATAACTTGTGTAATGAAATATATCTTGGTTGATTAAGCAGATAAAGAAAATATATTTTTCTTACTCTTTTTGTAACGTATAAAGCTCCTAACAAAATTTATTGAACTCATTTTTAATTTGTTTTAGATTAACACACTTCAGAAATTATCTGCCAAAGCTTTGTAACGGAATTTTTATTTTACGTAACATTTAGTTTAGATGACATTTTCCGTGATATAAATAGGAAATTTAGCATATATCATATCATTTATAAAATGCAAATAAGAACATACATTTTAAATTGTCACAAAACTGCCTTGATAGTTTTACAAATTAGGTCACCTTTTCGTTGGAACTATATTTGATAACTAGCTGTAGATAAAAGAAGTATATCCAGTGGACTTAACAATATAAAAAACAACTGTTAAATTTGTTTGGCGGGATATTGATCTGTCCTGTTGTGATTTTTATTTTAATTCATATACTTTGTTGTTTAGTCCTGTATTGTGTAAATTAAGGTGACATTTTACGTAATGTAGTGTAGCTGAAGAGCATAGGTGAAGTGAATTGTGAATAATCTTTTGGAACATGATATATTAGTTGCAACAAAAACTCCAAAGAAGGCTTCAACAAGAGAGTCACCATCTTGTTGGAGATAGTATCGTCTGCATTTAAAACAACATCTGACTTGGCTGCATGGTCTAAATACCTTTGCCTTTTTCTTTCTAAATTGAAAGCAAAAACTAAAAAAAAAAAAATTAGCGTGGTGGTTGTAACGAGGCAACCGTATGATTATTAAAAGTGATACCAGAGATTCTATCATGACGATTAGTCGCGTCAGTTTTGATTATCGCACATTATTCACACACTTTTTTTTTAAAGTGAGGAAATGCGTTTCCGCTTCCCCGCCAATCTGGAGGGAATCAGAGCGGTACGTGGAACTCAACCAGCATTAATCGCCGAGAATACCCACAACCGTCTGTCGCCATCCTGGAGCGACGTGGGTCCGTGCGTGCAATCATCGCGTCACCCCAGCGACCGGCCTGGCTTGATAGAAAGCCAGGCAGCCTGGCGAGCTGCTCCTGCAGTCGTCTGGACTGGTGCAATGGGAGGCGGGTCCGCCGATCCACCCCCTCAGTCCCACTGAAGGCGGTGGAATTGTCATTATTCACACACACTACAGAGGAATCTTATTTTTTAGTTTTCTTTTTAATTCTTTTTATAATACTAACTGACTCGGTGAAAATCGTATCACATTGCAAATCTTTCAATTTTCGGGTTTTTTGTATACAATTATATACAATTTAAACATAGAAACATTCCTTAGGAATCACTGTATCTATTACTAAAACTGCATTAAAATCTGTTGAATAGTTTAAAGGATCTACGAACAGACAGCGAAAAGCGACTTCATTTTATACTGTATAAAGATTTTGTCTCTGTTATATTTAAGTGACATGCAGTTGTTTAATAATCGTACAAGAATATTTAAACAAAGAGAATTCATTAATTTAAATATGTTTCCAGTGTTGTAAACTATATACATTGTTGGCCGTATTGTTTAAAATAAAATAAATTATCCAACTTTTTTACTTTTATTGAAAAAAGTGCTTTAAAAGTGTTCTCACTAATGTACATATTAATGTGTAAAACTGAATCCATCAAACCGACATAGTATGATAAAAAAAAATATGCTAATTTACTTGAACGTATTTATTTTATTTATAAGACATAAACAAAGTGACTGCCTTAAAGAATAACTTATACAGGGTCTTTTAAAATAACTGAAATTGCACGAATGTTAAATGTAACCGCTTCATATAGTCGTTTGTATTGTTATCTACAATTAAAATTATTTGTAACGAAGAACTTGTAATTCAATAATCAATTTACATTAAAAGGAAAACAAATACGAAGCATTATAAACTCTTTCGTGAACTTCGCACTCTAACAAATCCACTGAAGATTGTCCCAGAAGCAAACATGAACGTAACAGATTAAGAGCTCTTGAAGTTCCGCGGGACGACACGAAGCGACGGTGAAACTTTTTCATTACAAGTCTGAGTACAAGATGGCACCAAATCCGCTTCTATGTTTACGAGTTTTGCAGTTAACTATAACTTTGTCGTCTTGTTACCTATAGGACCGAATTAGTGTTACGTTTAACTCTCCTGCGCTTTTTCGAGGAATTTAGTGAGATTTGTTTACTTTTCATTTTTTTTATTTTCGTATGGCAGGCAATTTTGCCGTTGTCAAGTGAGAATAACTATACAAGCAAAGAACACAAACATCTAGACCTAGAACAAAATTTTCATACAAATAATTGTTCCGTGCGGGGATCGAAACCATTACATGCATCAGTGAGTGGATGCACGCATGCATGCATCATTTTCAGTGGTAGTTTGTACGACTTCGCGTCAACCACCTATAATGAGCTTGAGCTTTCGGTGAAGAAACACATCGTGAGGAAACCATAGCATGGTGGTAGGGCTTTTTCTAATGCCCGCCTGGTTACCAACCACCTCAAGTTGAAAATCTGCGGCTAAATACCAATAGATGTGTTCCGGCAGCTACGCTTGAGAGCCAGTTCCTCCACAAGTTTAGCGTGTCTACCAACTTGAGCCGTATCTTCACTTAATATCAGGTGAGATTATAGCCATAACGCTAAACATTAACATATAAAAAGATAAAATAAAAATCTTCCTGAACCGGTACACCAATCGTGGAGAATTTTATTCTACATATGTTCAGTTAGTATACATTAGTGATTCCAATTTTGTACCGCTTATGGATGAAAATTGAACATACGTAGAACAGGACAACTGCGCGGTTAGTTCAACGGTTAACTCTTATACTCATGGTCAATTTTCAAATATTGTAAGTGTTATTTATAAACGTCTTACTTAAAATTATATGTGTTTATTTGATACGCTTTTGAATCTTAATTACCGAACCGATTACTATAAAGTTCTGTATACATGGTTTCAGGGACCATAATTAGTACACACAAAAATATCTATTACCGAGAGATAGAATAACAATGCTTTTAGTTACCTGCAAAGTCGCAAAAATGAAAATAAAATTATGTAATATTGTATAGTGATCGGATATCAATCATAGCTTTTGGTGACTTCAAGTATTGGTTATTGAGCCTGAAATGAGTACGATGCTATCTAAAAAAAATGGATGTTCATTTCAATTTTTCATTTAATAAGGAATCTTGACTAACAAAGATAATAATACTATTAAAAAAAATTGAGTTATAATAAACTTAGACTTTCAGGCGTTAACTTGAAATTTTAAGCGTATGATTATAAGTAAAATGTTTTTTATGAAACTGCAGTCGCAGGGGAAGTCGCCGCGGCATCAGCAACAGCTGTTGTTGCTTCTTCATTTGGTGTTGTATTGCCAGTTATATCGTTAGAACCTGCTTGAACCGTAGTAGCTATAGACCTATTTACGCTGTCTCCCTTAGAAGCAGTCGCCGTTTTATCAGCCGTTTTTTTGTTGTCTTCATCACTTAAACCGAAATCTTTCAAATCTTCCTCGCCAGATGAGTATCTTGTAGTATACCGTTTAGTTGTTGTTTGAGGACTACACCCAACATATATGTTAACTGATATAGGACTGTTGTACATCGATATAAGGCGTAGTGTTATGTAGTTGTATCTGAGGCCACCGCGTGTGATTTCTACTCTCGGACCTCGACCTAAGCCGAGACGATCAACGACTCTGAAGTATGTTATCTGCAAATTATATAATTATATCATGATGTGACGTATAATGTAGTCGTAGATATACATAGAATTTTATTTTCTCTTTGACAAATATTACAAATGAAAGTATTATGTTCATGTTTTTCTGCATTTAAATTTCTAAAAACGTAAAAATTAAATTGCTTTTGTTTAGTTTTTGACCCTTAGCTTTTTCATTTATAAAAAAGTAATGTTATTTTTTTATTGTAATCGGTCTATATGACGACAATCTTAAAATCTTAATGTATACTTAAAGAAAATATTAATAGTACTGCAACGAATTATGATTAAAAGTACTTCAACAAATGTTTATTAATTATTTACATTTACAAAAAAATAATTACATACTAAAGAGGCAGTAAGAAAAAATAATATTAATTAAGTTAAATATAATTTGTAATGTATAAAGGAGTTTAAGCTAAGTAAAGAGTGTTTGTATGGACTAAATGCATCGAAAAATATATCCATGTAGTTCATTGTGCATATACCTCGTTATATAGTTTTGCGATACATATTAGTGGACTATTATATACTAGGTTGTATTGTGGTTGGAATGTCAAAAACATTTCGGTTGTGCAATGCTCGGTAATTAGGCTTCAAGTAAGAGTGGTTGATAATTAATGCATCTATAGAACAATTAACAATTTTATGAAAGATAAGTAACTCCAAGATTGTTATATTCTTAAAGATCTAATTAACGTTAAATGTTCTTTGAAAGCATATTAAGTTTATGTATATTGTGATATCTTACTGGGCACTTAAACAGTCTGCCGTATTTAGCAATTGTGAATCTATATGGCACTCTTTCCTTATAAAGTCGATCTTGAGCAACTAGAAAATCGTTCCTCTTGAACATTCCCATATAGAAATCCCTGCACGTAACACACGTTAATAATACTGAAATTACAGCCAAGCTTTTCTTCATGTTTATTCGTACCTCTTCGGAAAAAAATTGCACTTATAGAATAATTAGAAAACATAATCGCAAACATAATTTCCACGTAATTAATAGGTATTACTAAATCGATTGAGGTTCTATTTTATGGTTTATGCACACGAACACAATCATGCTTTGTTCAGCTAATCAGTTAATTAAAATTAACACTATCGTTGATACATTAAGTTAAAAAAAAATGAAATTGTTATTAATATATGAAATGAGTTTGAGATTTTGCGTATATTTTCTTGCATATTTTATTTAATAAATCATATGAAACTGTAGTGTGGTAAATGATGCATGGAAAATTATAATCATGTGTTCATAAAATAACAATATAATAAATAATTAGTTTTAAAACTTTGAAGACCAGATCGTGGATATTACGTATATCCTTAAATCCATATCTGCTTTACCTTAACTGGACAACTACTTATTCTTGCCGTTATAGGTGCGTTCACACTTCTTTCGAAATTATTTTTTACTGTTCCGGCAAGTTATTACTTACAAATGCCTCCTATCGCTGGCCACAGTTTCTACTAATTATTGAAAAAATAAAAAAACATTTTAATGACGATCTAGTCACTTTTTCAATAGTGTGAGCGAGATTGGTGATTTAGATTTTTAGTACTAACATAAATAAGGCGACAACATCCTCAAGTAGCTTTTTCTTTAATAATAGCTATTGTAAGAAGAAATATACTCTATATTTTTGTATTTTTAATTTTACGTCTATTTACGTAGTTATGTAATCACATATGATTTGATAATTAATTTGCTACTTATCGTCGAGGACCAGTAAAAGGCTTTTTATTTCGAATGTAATTGTTAACTAATGTAAGATTATAGCTGTTGGTATATCAAATAAATAAATACACATGTTTTGAATACTCCTAGTACGTTTCGGTAACAGTCCAAGCCATGGTTCGGTCACTAGTGACACCCATGCGCGAGTTGCCCCTCGGGCTCGAGCGCTCTCCACACTCGCCCCCCTAGTCCGGTGAAGCTGTAAAAGCCCCTCAGGCTAACAGTGTAGGTCCCTTCGAAAAAAAAAATACTCCTATTAAGGCCCATTTTGGTATAGTTGTATATCAAATCAAATCAAAAAAACATTTTAATTTAGGCCATGGGAAGGCGCGTATGAACGTCAAAACTACCATCGGAAAATATCCCAGTCATCGATAAGAACTGGCAAAAAACTCGATCTGCTAATATATTTTTTTAGGTAGCTAAGTTAAGGTGTCCCGTTTGCCATGATGCTTGAACTTACCATCCGGCAAACTAACTTATTGGTCTTACTCAGTCTAATGTAAGGAGTATATGTAGTGTTTTAATACATAGCTTCATAAAACGACAAGGCAAAGTTGACTGCTGTTTAACTCGTATTGGGGTGATGACCATTTTATTTAGATGATATACGATTAATACTATAAGTGTAGGGTAGGTGAATTTATTTTATATATGACACTAAAAATTCAGTGTTAATATAAAATGTACGATCTGTAATATAAGATGCAATATCCTATGGTCCTAACCTATTGTTTTTTTTCAAAACGGAAACACTTTATTACAAACGAAAACAAATTAATTAACGTCTTTGATATAAAACTGACAATAATAACTGACGTTACTAAGATAAAAGCAACTTTTCCAATGGAAGCCATATTATTTTATAAGGCTGAATAGATATAGGTTGACTTGATTATCTTTTGGCTAATGAATAGTGATTGGTTCGATGGCTCCTCTCGATGCTATTAGTTTAATGGAATTACATTTACAATCAATGGCTTTGAAGATATAGGCGATATATATTGCCGACAGTTATCATTTTTGAAAATTCGAGGAAAGTTTTCAAATTCTTCTTTAAAAAGGGCTTAAATTTTTTAAATTAATAACATTAAATGAAATATTGTATTTAGGCAGGTATTCTCTTTTTTCATTCAATTATGTAGTTGTATATTTCGTAAAAATGCTTCTTTTTAAGCAAATTATATCTAATAAAATAAAAATAAATAACTTTCGTTTTTTTTTATTAATCAGTTCTTATATATATATATATATATATATACTAAAATAGAATGTGGGTGTTTATACAATATGTGATTTGTATTTAAATAAATATTTTAAAGAAATATAATATAAAAAACCGAGGAAAGATTAGTCACCCAAGTACTAATTATTAAAAACAAACAAAAAAAGGTTAACCAACAAGGAGAATAGGTTTTGTACTGATTTACATTTGCATATTTATATATAGATGAATATTATGAAGACTTGAACTTGCTTTGAATCCTACGAAGTTCCACAAACAGTGAAGGAACATATCATGATTATCTTAGCCTATACTATTACTCTAAATAGGAATAGTTTGTATTTTTGTTTGTAACGAATTAACTCAAGAACTGCTGCACCGATTTCAAAAATTATTTCACCATTAGAATGAGTAACATAGTATATATAACATTTTTTATGAGAATGATAAAATAAAATTTTAGTTCTGCGTGAACCGAGTCGGGGACACGCTAGTAAGGAATATTTTTATGCTCGTCGTAAGTTATCTGTCTTAAGTTTTTTAATTATTTAGCTATTAGCACACACAACATCATCCAATAATAGAGTACGATGTTGCCGCAGACGGTAACGAGCTAATCAGGCAGACTGAAAGATTTGTGTCGATGTGATGACCGAACATCATCATTACACCTGCAACTTTATGATATATAGCAAATAATTTATATCTGTGTCAGGGCAACTATACTTACTTGATTACTAGATTCCATTTTTTATCATATTCGTATTTTACCTTCGAAATCCAATAACATTATTTTAGAAGTAATAAATTTTATACGCTATTTTTTTAATATACTGCTAAAACTGGTAAATTGAGAACAATTAATGATATACTTGAATCACGACAACCACAAACATAATAAAAAGATTCTATAGGAATGATTCGTTTTGACGTGTCGTATTCGGTATAAACTGTGCAATTGTACTATAAGTAATGTAGGTACATCATATACGCTCAAAAATGCCGTCCTGTTCTTGTGTTATTTAGCACACCCGAACCTCAGTATCGCGTCGGCACTCAAGAAAGTAGGCCGATGTATCAAGTGCCCAAAAACAAAAGAAAATGCTCTAGTGGATAGTATGATATTCGCACAAACAATAATTCTTAAGGTCATGATATTTATTTCGTATTTATTCATAATTTCGTTGATATTTTGACATTATTATGAAATAAAATATGTACATCCGAATTTTTTTTTTATTATAAAAAGACACGGTTATACTTTAGACGATCTGTAGCAATAGTCCAACCAACTATAATGAGCTTTCGGTTAAGGAAAACATCGTGAGGAAACCATAGCAGCATGGTAGTAAGGCTTTTTTTGCCCGTTTAGCTACCACCCTCAATTTGAAAATCTGCCGCCAAACACCATTAAGTGTGTTCCGGATGTTGCACTTTAGAGCTTGTCCCTTCTATAAAGGCCAGCAATTCACCTGCGATTCTTCTGGTGTTGTGGGTGTTCGTGGGTGGCGGTGATCACTTACCTTCAGGTGCTATGCTTACTCGTTTACCCCCTCTTTCATAAAACATTTTTCGCGTTGAAATAAAATTATTTAATCTCGCTTCGCCATCTAAATTACAATAACTTTTGATATAATTAACCGATTTTAATGAAACAAAAACTAAATGTTACTCGAGGATACGCTTTATCAGGTTTTACCATAAATGTAGTACTTTGGCAGTGATGCGTGCACAAACAATATACAGACAGACATTTCTCAAAATTATGTAAACGTATTTTATCACTTATTCTTAGTTAGTTATTTTTTACATAAATCTAAAAGTGCAGACATACTAAATTTACTCTCTTATCGTGTCACGTTGGTTGTCCGCGATGAACTTTTGTTCATTTTCCTTCTATTCCATAAAAAAAGTTTACATATTTTTTGATATACCGTCCTAGCTTCCCATTAATTGTAATGTTACTGTGTGCATTAGCGTGTCAAATGCTGTGAAAGTAACGTGTACTTTCGTAGTAATATTGGTACTAGGCTACTATTATTTATATACGGTTATTTCGTATTGGGGTTGATTTGTTATCATCGATGGTGACTACCCTGTAATTCTTATCCACGTTTTTAAGTTCTAATTACCACAATTGAAACCTACCCACTTTATCAAATTTTTAAACTCGTATACGTAAATATAATCGTCTTGAAATCCTATTGCTGATGAACTAGGTATCATTTTAAATTCGATGCACTATGACTGAAGAGCCGGAAGTAAGCTTAATAATGTACAAAGTAGACATCGGCATGCTAATCGTATTCCTTCACGGAGTTAACATAATAATAAAGACGGTAAAATTGAAAATATTTCCCAGGACAGACATGCGAGTTGTCGCGAACGTACGAACCTAGAGTACACCGGGAGAATTTTATTATAAGCTCTGCAACACGTGCGCTCAAAGTGCCAGCCGATGTGATAAATTGAAAATACTTTACATTATTTACATAACATACCAATTTTATATAGTTAGAGTGTACAATGAAGTAGGTATATGACTATTTTTTTCATATGAGAAAAGACGTTGAGAAATTTAAATCAAAATTACATAATAAAGATAATACAATGCCGATATCACACATTTACTGTTATAAGTAAAGGTAACTGGATGACCGAGCTTAGCTGGGTATTGGTATCATATTTCTTTTTTGCTTAAAATATATTTAGATACGAATGATATACTGATTAAAAATACACATTTCCTGTTTTCATACATGTATTAAAAAGGATATTCAAGTAATGCTCAGCATAGTGGTGGGATTGAATCTCATTGGCGGCAGATTTTCAACACGAACGGGGAACACTAGAAAAAACCTTACCGCCATGCAAAATAACTGAACAGCTATCTACCCTGTTCAAGTTGAAAATCTGCCACCAAATACCTATAGATGTGTTTCGGCAGTTGCATTTGAGAGCCAGTCCCTCCCCTAGGCTTAGCGTGTCACTCGTCACTTAAAATAAGGTAAGATTGTAGCAATAGCAACACGTTAGTAAGACTCATGAAGACCGTATATATTTACCATGATAAATTGCTGGCTGAATAAATGCCTTCTGAATATACGGTACCGTGGAAGTCAGTCTTCAATCAAAGCGGTCGGCGATAACTGAATGATGAACTATTTCTAAGCCTCAATCAATCATGTCGCGATATTGGCCAAGCGATACAACGCCGGAAAAACTGCCTTTTATTTATAAAAATGTTTTATGAGTGACGTCAGCGGTTTATCGATAAGGGTGTTTTTTTTTTCGACAGTCTATACAGGAAGTTCAACTTTTTCTCTTTATTTTTCATGTAATATTTTGCTTAGTTAAGTAACATAAGTGAGTTATATCTATACATATAACAAGAATTTAAATTTAACGTGCCCGTACTTTTTAGATTTATGTGACAAAAATTATTGCAAGCGAAATACGTTTACATCAATTTTAGAAATGTCTGTTTGTTTGTGCACGCATCATTGTCAAAGTACATGATTTATGATAAAACGTTAGCAAAGAAATCATAAAGCGTATGCTCGAATTAAATTTAGTCTTTGTTTTATTAAAATCGGTTAACTCTATCAAAAGTTATTGTAATTTGAATGATGGCGCGAGATTAAATATTCACGCGTGTTCCACGCGAACGTAGTCGCAGGCAGAGCTATATTATATAAAATAAATTATTGTTTACAAACAGAACGCTTTATATACAATAAAAGTTATATTACTATAGAATATTGTTTTCATGCTTTAAAATTATTTTCTATTGTTTAATTGTGTCTTCCATAAAAACATGTTTTCAATTATTTTTTAATTATAATTTATTTTTCTAGATTTTAGACTTTCACTATCACATAACACGTTTGGTGATTCACCTCAGTGACTCTTTTGTTTTGTCATTTATTAGCCATTATTTATCCAATTGGTTTGTAGGCTTGAATGACACTAATGACCTATTATAGATTGGAATGGTTAACATCTTTATTTGATATATTTTAATAGTTATGGTTTGTTAGATAGGTTTAGTGTTCCGTATCACCCCAGGAAGGTGACAGAGGGTCGTTCGGTTTTAGTAGGTATTCCTGGCAATTAGCGCCGGGTGAGTCCCACATACCCCTTTCTGACCCCTCTGGCTTTTTTTTATAGTCAAGGTTTAGCGTTATGGGCATAATCTCACCTGATACGGCCCAAGTTAGTAGACACGCTAAACCTGTGGAGGAACTGGCTTTCAAGTGCAGCTGTCGGAACACACCTATTGGTATTTGGCGGCAGGTTTTCAACTTCAGGGTGGTTGGTAGCCACCATTAGAAAAAGCCCTACCACCATGCTATTGATTCATCACGATATTTTCTTTCACCGAAAGCTCAGCCTAATGGCAGAGATTTGAACTCACAACCATTAAAGCGGGGACTATACGCAATTCCCACTGAGCTATTATCGCTTCAAAATACTATACTAACCGCCAAGAATAGAGCCATCACTTTGCTGGAACACAATAAGAAAATAGTATGTATACTATATTTAATAGCAATTAAAAACTGTAGAATACCCACTCGAGCGAAAAGCAAGCAGAAAATAGACGATATTAATGCCACAATACCAAAATTATCGAATAGGAATATAAATCATTGTACTTACGTATACTCAAACACACTTGATACTCAAGTTCGATTGTGCTGTTAACACCCCCGAATCCGGCTTTCAGACTAATGTGTTTATTTATAAACCATTTCCACCCCTGCTCGCCACTCAATGACATACGGGCCCACAATTTGACCGCAACCGCAACTGGAATAATATAATATAATAGTAAATCTTATTACTCTTTACTACGGAAGTTACTATAATGTTTAAGCTAATTTCTTTCAAATATGTGTAAAAATTCTTAACTTTTGCGACTTATTTTTCATGCAACATTTTCATTAGCATCATAGGCAAATTACATAGTTAGCCTATTCAGGAAAAGCTAAAACTCTAAATGGGTTTTTTATTTCAACCCTCCTTAAAATTATCTTTGTAAATTGGAAGCAGCATATTAATCGATTGTAAACTGTTATAGTTAAGAGATTATTTTAATAGATTACTGGTTATATATGAAAGGTCATAATTTTTACAAGGATACGATAAATTCTTTTTGATTAGGAATGAACAACTCTTTCCTGTTAAAGATGCAAAACGTCGCTCACGATGTTTTTCCTGAAAAGGCTCGATATTATAAGAATTAATTATTGTTTAATAAACAACACGTTTTTTACAATAACACGTCATAATCATCCTATTAGCCTTAATTTGGATTTAAAAGCAGGTAATACTTATAATACGTTAGTCTAAGTTACTGTAATCGTAAATTATACAGAATGGCACAGATTAATTGCAAAAACAAGTAAAAATTTGGATAGTAAATATTTTTCTATGAGTGCTCGTGTTTTGTGCGTTGACGTATTCGGCTATTGGCTAATATTGCATATTAAATAATCCTTTTTATATTATAGAATTAGCCTATGTAATGTTATCCTTTCATTAAATATACTACAAAACCGTATGGTTAAAACATCAACGCCTGATTATATTAAATAGCACAATTCCTATACTTGACATTTTTGAACATATTTTTTTGTCTCCCCAGAGCCAAATAGTTTAGCCAAGTAGTTTGGTAGAGGCGATATGTTCAACAATGAATGTCTATAGGTTGTGATGATGATAATGATGAACGAGAACATCTAAGATACACCTTTGTAACAGGGTGTCGATTATATTAGCAATTTTCAACAGTCGCCAAAAAAATCAATAATACTTTAAAGACAAATATATAGATGTAAAGGTCTTATTTAACCCATTGAATACAATACTTTACAATACCATTCAATAGTCTTTATTATTAATTAGACCGTCAAAACAGCGTCGTTTCTGAAATGATTTTCAAGACGTGTTTTTTCAGAAAAGGATATTTTGAAGAGGATAACGTGGTAATGGGAAGTAGCTAATATCGCATGAGGGTGCGTTTTGTATGCACTTGTATCATTGGATTGGATTACGACTAAATGATGTATTTTCGATAAAAAAAATGTGAGTCACGATTATTGTTACCAATCAGGATGTCAGGACGTCATGTTTCTAAGTACGTACGAAATTGTAGTGACTATCGATTGCGGTTACTTCACTACCAGTGTGCCCATTATTTTTAGTATTTATAACTAACTAGCTTTTACCTGTGACTTTACTCGCATTAATATTTATTTTGTCAAATACATCGGATGATGCAATAATACTGGCCGGTATGCAATAAAGAAGAAAACTTATTATGTCAATAAAAGAAAAATATGTAGAACAAAACTTTGTTGTAACAATGAACGAATACATATGATAGTAACAAGGACGATGTTATCTATCTTAATTATTTAATTACATGCGTAAAAACAAAGCCTATTCCTCTTATTACCTGATTTTTAGTAAGTTTTTCGTGAGAAAAAGTAGCCTATCATCGTCTTCAGATGCCCATCTATCTCTATATCTAAATTCATCAAAGTGAATCAGCAGTTTAGACGTGAAATCGTAGGAAACAAACAAACTCACCCTCGCATTTATACTAGTAAGAATTTTACACGGTCTAGCTCTATTGAATCTCTGTCAGAGATTGTGATTATTATTTTTGATTAAACCTAAATTGGACAAATAAAACACTTTTGTTACATTTAGCTCCGAAGAAAATAGTGAAATATGTTTGTTATTCATATATCATAAAGTAGATGTATGCGAATAGTGTTGCATGGATATAAGGATATTCAAGTTATTGAAAATAATAAAACTGTTTAATTAATTTTTACTTAGTATTGATTGATCCTCCATTGGGTATGAATTTAGTATTTTTGTTTTGACGTAGCACAGAAAGGTGACGGTACGGTGACCGATTATAAGCGCAATTACAATATTAAAATAATTACGATTATCGAGAGAACAAAAATCCATTCTCCATTCTCAACTACTCGAAACACACTGGTCGATTTCGTAATATGACATGTCGAACACTACCATTAAAGCATGTAATGACTTTTTTATTTTGTGATTACGAAACAATTTTATTCTACTCGGCAACGACAAATATTTGAATTATTTTAATTATTTGATTCATTCGAATAGTACGATTTATTTGGATAATTTTAATTATCGTTACTGTAAGAACCAAATAATTAAAATATATTCTTCGACGATTAATTTAAATACTTGTGTGTAAATGTGTTTAAATATGAAATTTAAACGTAAAAACATATAAACAGTCTTTTCATTAAAATTATCTTATCTCAAACGTATAGATTTCCACATAAATACAGATATTGTTATGTATTCATCGTCAAATGGAAAGCCAATACAGAAGACGTTGAGGCTGGATCCGGCTGTGCGCAAACAATGGTGTTTGATCAGATGTTTGCTCAGGCCGATCCGAGGCCACATGCAAATGTAGATGTGTGAACAAACATATGAGAATGGTACTAACGTGTCTTTGGAAATGTTCACTTTAGACTATACTGTATTTTTCACCTATATTTTAACACCCTGATAAAAATATGTTATTTCTAATTATTGTTTGTTCGTATGTTCTCTTATACATGCGTCACCTTAAATCTAGGTAATGAAAGGTAAAATAAAAGGGTGTTTATTTTATTCTATATGTGCCTTAGTCCGTTGACTAACTGAAATTTTATGTTGTAATTATTTGTGCCCGTATTTGTATGTCTTTTCAAAAGAGCTTTGCATCTATTGATGGTGGCGTGATATTGAATAACCTAAAACTGGCCTTAGTAATTGCTCTATTACATACAAAATTACATCTCATGGATGGATGGATTTTAATAAAATCTGCCAAATAAGCCTACGACCACCATAAAAATCATTAATAAGATGCTGAATTAAAAGTGCTTTCAAAATAAATTCTGAAATCCTTAGTTAAGCAAAGGAACGCACGATGAGGTTATTTGGTTGCGATCTCCTGTAGAGTAGAAGTAATTTGTCAGCCGCCTTGTCCTGGGTAGAAGGAATCCCTAATGAGATTTCTCTCTGTCGTACCGCTGTTAATATGCATAGCATAGGTCTGTATTATATCACGACCATCTATATACAGTTTCAAAGGCGAATTTAATGAAATTGTATGGAGATTTTATTGTTGTAGGTGACGTAAATTGTAATATTATTGAGAATATTTTGTCATTTTTTATTTGACTTATGTGCCCATCGTAGCGGACGAGTGAGAGTTATCCAGCCGGTTTATCCAGTACTCAAGTGAAGAGGTAGTCATTTATACTGAACAAAAAAGCGACAATCAGACACTAAAACCTATGGAACAATTGTGATGACTCTTGGTAGATTGCTAATTTCCCTGATTGTACTATTGATTTATTGATGATATATTGATTTATTGATACTATTGATTGATTGATTGTACTAGACTTACTACGAGGTACAGTTCTAACAATAAGAATATAAAAATAATTGTCCATTTTAAATTTAGACATAAAACGAAGGATCTAGACGAATAATTTTCAATTTGTGCCTTTTTCAAACACCTGCGTCAGTTCATAGTGATCTCGAGCGAAATGAATATTTGCTATCGCGCAGTTCTGACGACTTTTTTGTAGCATCGCTTCTGAGATTGAAACTTTATTAGGTTGTTCGTAAAGGAGAGAATATTTTAAATGCCAGAGTATAATTCTGTATATTCCCTGTCATAATGCCAATGTTTGCGGTATCGAGATACGTGCATTTGCTTTCTTTGAGATATATTTTTTAAGAAAACGTTCCGATTAATTGGTACAGAATAGCGAATAGGTGGTTGTATTTTTATTGCATGCATATGATCAAACTGTAACTGTGACCCCCTGGTGTCACAAAACTTCTATACGGGGATCAAATGGGGTTGCGGAAAAATAAACAATAACATCAAAGATCAAAAACGATTTTTTATTAAGAATCGATCATTATTGCGTTAGTAGCTATACGATTCTCGTAAGGGTTTTTAACCTTTCGATCTAAATATGGTAAATATGGGTGGTATTTGTGCTTAATTATGAATTTAACCGACTTCTTAATTTGGAAACCTTACACAGGTTATAAAATACATGTTACAAACAGCTGAGGATAAAGGGTCGCTAATTAATTTTAGATATTAAATGGGTCGTTTTAAAAAAAAAAAAAATACCTTTCCGTACACAGTGAAAAAACAGCGACTACTGAGGTACCGGAAATCCTTCATCGTTTGTCGTTGTCTTGCCAACCTGTAATCCTCTCTGATCCCTTAAACGTGACCAATCGAAAAAGAGTAACTGTGACGTGTCTATTTCCCTAATATGTAGTCGTGTTTCAGCTGGGTAACAGATTGTTATCACTTCGTTTAATTACAGGATATAATATGACAGGCTTTGCTATATTAAGACAGCTGCTATTCCAGTTAGTATGGTAGTAGTCGTGATCTAGCTGCACTTATTTTTCATATGCCATCGTCTCCCTAATGCATTTTGCTAATTCAAGCTTAGTTAGTACCTGTATCTGTACCTGTAGTAGTATCACGGAATTCTTATTAGTACCACAATCTCTTGCGGGTCAGACTGCAAATTTGAAATTAATTAACAAAGTGATATTAAATTCCTTACAACAGTAACCTACATATTTGGTAATGGACATGAAGTTGACAATCATCGTTAAGTTCTGTCCTTGGCGGTGGTACACCGTTTGGTAGATTATCTATATTAATTAACATTTCTCAATTAATTAAACGTTTTTTTAGGACTGCAAAGCGATGGCTAATCCTATAACAATTACGATACTGTGCAATCAGAATAGCGAACACCAAAGAATCCATAATTCATATACAGCCTATAAGTCGCTCTGCAACTTACATACATTACTGGTCATAACATTAGCCAAATAAACGAAGAATCGAGTGGCGGGTGTTCTGAAGAGCTCCTTGAACTGATCTCCTCCTTTCTATTCCATAACAGAACCTCGCGGGCTGGACTGCGCTGTCACAATTTTAAGGAAATACTTATAACCTCGAGAACCAAAAAGTTTACCTACTCTTACTTTTGTCGCTATATGAAGTTGTGTCACCGTCTTATTGTCAGCATGTTCTCTCCTTCTTATGATATTATGTCCATCAAAATAGGCGTGAAGAGCTACCTAAGCAGGCCAGCATGATATCAGTGACTGGCAGTGAATATTGATTCATTTTCAGTTACCGCTGATTTGGTTTGTACTGTACTTAACATCAGGTTCAGTACAATCACTTTGGTGCACAACATAAATGTTAGTCGCAACACTAGTGAGATATATGTCCTTATCATCCCACTTGGTTATTGGTTATACACTAACTAGTCACGTAACGAGGCATTCATTATGTTCTCATGGACTTGATCTTCATTAGTCGAGATCCAATCGAAGGTTTTAGGCTCGGTAAGACCAGTAACAGCTTCATAGGTAATAGTGATAGGTTCTACGACAAAGTTCCAAAACGTATCACCGATTTACCAGATACTAAGTTAAGGTTTCAAGCGAGTTTTGATGTCAATAGGTTATTATAGGTTGGATCAATATGTGAACTATCGTAACGTCTGAATTTAATACCCCTCTCAGTGCATCCTCTAAAAACAAGCGATTATAGCTCAGTGATAGTGTATACGTCTTTGCGTCAAGGGACGTTACTTCGAATCCAACCACCTACAATTAGCTTAAGCTTCAGGTGAAGGAAAATATTGTGAGGAAATCATAGCATGGTAAGAGGGCTTTTGCTGATGTCCGCCGTGCTAGCTACCACCCTCAAGTTGAAAAACCTGCCGTCAAATACCAATAGACGTATTCCGTCAGCTTCACTGGAGAGCCAGTTCCTCCACAGGTTTAGAATGTTTAGCAATTTAGGCCGTATCCTCACTTAAGATCAGGAGAGATTATAGACGTGACGCTAAACCTTGACTATAATTTAAAAAAAAAACAGTTGCCACTGTATTTTTTATTTAATATGCACTTAATAAAAGATATCACACCAGATCTTGCGGGTTCTTCACGATGATTAGGTCGTTTTCCGAACTGGTGATAGTTTAAACGTGTATAAGCGCGTTCTTAGGCCCAATATAAAAAATATATTTGGATTCAATCAGACACTACTGCACTGTCACGGCACAGAGAATTTATTAGGTAATCATATCGGTTGAAACATAAAAAATAAAAACATATGGCTTTCATACAAAACTAAATATAACATATGTCGACTGTTACAACACAATTTTGAAGATAATTTATATATCTAAAGGGAATGAGGAATAAGAAAAAATGAAGGGATTTCATCTGAGTCTGTGCTGTTAAAAGAAAACTTTCCAAACAAAAAGAAAGTCTACAGAAATGTTTATTCAAATCCGCAGTTTGCGTAATGCCCACGTCATGTTCCACCTCATTAGCTGTCAATGGGGCTTCACGTAAATTCCTTATTGACATTCCCTTTTATCCCGCAGTTCCCGCCGGTTATATGGTGATTCGCTTTAATGTAAATACTTGTTATTTGACGCAAATTTGAAATATTAAATGTCAGATATGGAATAATGATTAAATATTAAACGTAATAATATGAGGTAAAAGGATAAGTAACACAAAGTTTTTGTATATAAATATTAAGTGAATATGAAATGTAGTACTTAAAAGTATTTTTTGTGATGTAGCCGTCAACGTCGTTGCATTTGAAAAGAAAATTGAAATGTATAATGAAAACAATGTAGAATAAAACATTAATGATTCACAACATGGTGATAAATTTTATTTTCAATTGAATTTTTTATTTTATATATACTAGGTATTTTATTTTAATTAATTTTATGGAAATTTTAATGGACGACCTTAATTTTAGTTCGAATACGAATCTACGCCTACTTCCGTTGTGATATTATTTTTTTCAGTTTATTTGAAATAACTTCCTTGATCGAGAGCTAAGAAAACAGTTATATTTTTAAAATAATCTGCAAGCCAAGTTTCATCACGATTATTTTTAATTTTAGTGCAATTAAATCAGAAAAAAAAAATTACGTCACACATTTTTAAATTTGGACCGATAATTGTTGTTTTTATAAAGATGAATAGCCAGTGTTTAATAGTTTTTATCAAGCACAAGAAAAAATGAGATTTAAATTGATAATTTTTAAAATAATTGTTTGATGTCGTGTTACAGACCGTGAAGAAGCGAGGTATAATACTCATTTCCATTATTGCCAAGAAAACTTTAGTTGTCGGGATCATCGCACCATTCTCCTTCTCGCCTCATAGCCGTAACTACATCATAAACTGTCGATTCGTATTATCTTACTCGTAGCGAGTCTATAAGACCTACATAAGTCGGTGTGACCATGTCTGTGTAGATATCTAATGATGGCTGATTGATCAAGTGTGTGTAAGTAAAGATGGCTGTGTGATCAAGTGTGTGTAAATAAAGATGGCTATGTAATCAATTGCGTGTGAATAAAGATGGCTATATGATCAAGTCTGTGTGAATAAAGACAGCTCTATGATCAAGACTGTGTGAATAAAGACGGTTATGTGATCAAGCTTGTATAAAAAAGACAGCTGTCTGATTAAGATTTTATTTGGAGAGACGGCTTTGTGATCAAGTCTATTTATAATAACCACTATTTACAGTCATTAAAATTTTAGTAGAGTCCACATTTTAAAACAACAAGTTACTGCGGTGCAATAGTGTTTTAGGAATATGGGTTGGGCAGTGAAGAACAGAATAAGAACTGCGGAACGCAGCCTATGCGGGATGTCTGAATGTTACATACTATGTCTACTGCTTGTTAATATGAAAACTTTATAATACTACATACTTAAAATTGATGAGATGGAGGTTACTTGATAACCCATATGACTATATGAATGCTTTGTAACAGTTGAGTTAAAAACGTTCGACAGTAAAAAGCTCTGCTGTAAATATACATATAACGATTGTGAAACTCTTGAGTATAATTCCACGCAACCACTACCATCTGCAGTAGTTGTATTTTTGACTTATTTTGAAAAAAGATAAAAACGTGATAATGCAAAAACGGTTCAGTTTTGCATAAAGGATATGGGGGTTCAAATTACCGCAAATAGTCATCCCTATCACCTCCCAATGGAAATACGTCGAATTACCAATAACCCTGTATACCCGTATAGAGATAAAAAAATACTAGTGAAGCAACATAAAGTGAAATTACTGTAGGTTTATTTAAATAGATGTGACGATTTGTTTTTTGCGTTGATCGACAGTTTAATTTAGTTGTCAGTTAGAGAGGCTTTGCACGCGATGAATGGAGTATTGAAAGTAACCGCTCCGAAAAAACTTTACACATTTTGTATTTAATTCAAAAACCAAATAAACAATATAGTTCAGTTGATATAATTACGGAACGTGAGTTTAAAACACCACAATGGTCCTGAGATTGCGGTGAAGTAAGCCATAGTGATGAAACCATATTATGGTAGAAGCGTATTTTGAAAATATGTCGACAAACTTTGCTTTTGCAGTTGCACTAATCAGTTCTATCAATAGGTTTAGAATATTTACCATCTTGAGCCAAAATCCTAACTTAATATCGGGTAAGATTGCGTTATAAAATATAAAAAAAAAACTGCAGGTTGGGTTTAAAATAACACACCTCCCAAGATTTTATTTAGAAGTCCTTAAGTATCTTAATATGGATGTTTCAAGTTCAATGAATATACTTAATTAAACAGATAAAGTTGAAAGGCATTCATTGCTTTAGAGAAGCTACAAAAACAAAGCAACTATAACTCGCATCATGTTTATTAAAGGAACAAACTTAGATTTAATTTACTTCAGATCAAAGGAGCTTTCGCCCTCTCAAGACTTCACTGTTGCATAAAATTATTTGTTGGTATTTAGTTTGCGGACTTATTAAAATTTATTATATACCTTGTCTTATTACGCATAAGTACATATTTGTTTGCACATCTGTAAATATATTCTTCAAAAATCCAATGGATATTTGATATCTAATTAAGAAAATAGGAATGACAACTGTACTTGGCCACAAAGAAAGCAGGTTAGTTATAGAAAATGCGATAACTTTTAAAATATTCAAGCAATCCATTTAAAAGAACAAACGAATTTAAAGTCTATTTCATTGCAAATACATAAAGATGTAATAGTTTTTTTTTCGTGATTGTATTAATAACCATAAATAAAAAAAGTATTAAGAGCTCATGGTAATAACACAAAATATAAATTTGTGTAAAATTTTCATATTTGATACCGTATTACTTTTTTTGATATCTACTGAAAAATGGTCATTATTAATTAACTTACTCTAATTCAAAATAAACTTCATAATCTTGACTGTTATGAGTTTCATTTAATCACTATAAAATTGTCTATAATACAATCTTTATTTAAATAATTTGGAAGTTATTGAGATTTTTGTAACCGATTCGTTTTCTTTGCGGTCCAGTTTATCTTCAGTTTTGAGACTAATATTATACATTGGCATTGTTAAGTATTAAATTATTCAGAGATAGAGAGATTACTTTCAGATACTGACTAGCAGAATTGAATACAACCAGCCAACCGTTATTGATGTGAAGTAGTCAATTTTAGGCTTAAGAATGTTACAATTAGATCCCATACAAAGGAAAAAGTGGACAAAGTATTAAATGCATCAGACACGAAAATTACAAAACTTTTGATATAGAATTTGAAGTGCTTTTGAAGCATGATTTTCATTAAAAACTTTTCAATTGCAAAACGACTAACTCCTGAAATATTTCGATTCTGCCAAGTTGAACACGATCATTAATATTGAATTCTGTTCGTGTGTTACAATGACTTTAATTCTTACGCGACGGTATCGTTCAACGTTACTTATTCAGAGGGGTTCTTGACGAACTCGCCGAGTATCTCGATACGACAAGACTTACTTCTAAATGCGTTCGCTGGTCCAAGGCATGGAATATCGACGTATTTATATTAAAATCTAAATCACTGATCCTTAATCAAGTAAGTGTATTTATTTTAATCTTATTGTATTTGATTATCGTCAAGCGTGATTACTAATATGATTCATAACGATGTTTTGATATAAAATTTTGTTTCCAAGACCAAAAATGCGCGAACTTTATACATTATAAAAATTGCGAAATGTTGCTGTATAATGCAATTCTATTACGAAGTCCAGTAATAGACCGTTTACTTTTAATTGGTTTATGTAATATTTTAGCTGTGAAAGAGATAATATTTAAAAAGTTCAGACTTTCAGAAATATAAGCTTAAAGTCGAATAGGTAATGTAAAAAAAAGAATATAGTCCGTGGACTTTCTAAAAAAATGCTAGAAGTAACCATGCTCTCACGATCTTCTATCTAAAACACATGAAAATGTAAGAAAGTAAATAAGTAGATTAATAAAAATCAAAGTAAGCACGATATACGTGTATTTATACCCATGAATGTATTTAGTATGAAAACATTCTATAAACTTAAAACAATATAGAAATCCATGTTAGCAAATTATATAATTTATATGGAGTACTATAAGTATGTTCAATTGGACTAAAATTAATATAGAAAATAGAATAGGAGAATGCCTACATAAGTATTAATATAGTTACTATATATTTTATTGGTACTCCTATAAATTAGCCCACAATATATCAGACAGAAACTTTAGCGGATTGAAGCTAATTCAAGCTGACGTTGACTAATATAACTTTAGGTGATGCTACGTCTTTTCCACTTCGTTCTTTTTTTTTGTTATTTTCTTTACTTTCACCTTCTTGCATTATGAATTGAAATGTAAAGTCGTTCGGATAAGATTTAACGGTTCTATGAAACTCTGTTGCGGAGAAACTTTTCATCGAATACTTTTTTATGAGATGCTATGGATGTTTTCTTTTCGAATATTATTTTCGTAAACACTTGTTTTGTATTCATAGAATGTAAGCTTTCACTTTCTGTCGCTTTTCCGAAATATTTTCACTTATATTACTAATGTTGGTAATATAAATGGACCCTTACTTTGTTATTAAATCAGTATTTAATTTTTTCACTTACTAGTAACTAGTTATAGATTGGCATGTCTATACTTTTGTTGATCTTATAACTACCAAATTTCCCAGGATTACCCGCTGAGTTAACCTGCAGAATGCATGACAAATTCAAAAAAAATTGTACAACTTTTTGGAGACCACAGGGGACATATACAAACAATCTCTATTTCCCTTAGTAATCGCTTCACGCGTGTCTGGGTGGAACAATTTCACAGAGTCGACATACTCATTCACCAGAATAACGTAGTGAACTATTCTTTTTTTTATAGTTTAAGGTTTAGCGTTATGGCCTTATGGCCAGCTTATTCTCACCTGATCTTAAGTGACGATACGGACCATGTTGGTAGATACGCTAAACCAACGGAGAAACTGGTTCTCAAGTGCAGCTACCGGAACACACGTATTGGTATTTAGCGGTAGGTTTTTAAATTGAGGGTGGTTGCTAGCCAGGCGGGCATCAGAAAAAAACGCTACCACTATGCAAGAGTCAGCTAGTTTATTTATATAGATAAATATACATACATAGATTAAATTTTCTATTTGAGAATAATATTCAAATAATCCATTTAAATCTATTTAGCAATAGAGATGTATAATAATTTACAGTTCATTTATAAATAAATGTTCCAGCTTTTTATCGAAATCTATGAAAGTCGTTTAAATTTTCGCAAATGTACACCGTGTTCAGTTAGGACGCTCAATTATTTAAACGTAATATGAGTATAACGTCGACCTCTGAACACTACTGTGTACAAATGTGGTCAACTTTAATTATCTCTATTCCTAGTTACCGTCCTTTGGTTTTAACGAGCCCCCGGGGTGTTACCGCCTACGTATGCAGCCGAGGGCGAAAAGCTAAAGATACTTAATATGTTGTCTGTTTATTTCTGGCTACGTCTTATTTATGTTGGCGTTTTGCAAAAATCTATACTAATATAATAAACGAGTTTGTTTGTTTGAACACGTAACTCTCAGTAACTAGCAATTCGATTTAAAAAGTTACTTTTGCATTTGAAAGCTTAAATACTAAAAAGTATTGTGAGCTATTAAATATCACGCTACATCCATCAGGTGCTGAGCAAATAGAAAGAGAACAATAAGCGAGAGGTATGGGCGAGTGATTTAATGCGCGATGCGATGCTTCGAACCAATTAACGAGAATGGTCGCCAGACCTAAGCCGAGCAACGTCGAGACGAACCAAACTATACATGTCTATGTGTTATACGGAGTAACTTAGGGCAGTTTTATTTCAAGTAAATTGTGCACGAAATCGCAGGCACAGCTGGTAAATAATAAATAACAAGTGTCATAATGTTTTGTGAAATATTGCTAAACTGATTGATAAAACTTGTCAAACGTCAACAGCTTATTTTATATTTAATGACATTAAGCTCGCCAGTATATATACTTAACATGCAATAAAGTATTCATTCATTCATTCATGGTTCACAGCTATTCCATGATATCACAGACAGTGCTATGATCGATGGTTTAACTATCGAAAGAGTCAGAACAACATCTATTGTGCCAACAAGTAGTCTTTGGAGTCGGTGCGAAACGTTTTTTTCTTCCATAAATGTCTATCAACCATCATCTCTTTATTCACTCCCTTTTCTTTCGTCTCATTCCTCACACTCTATGCATCTTTTCTTTGGTCTTCATCTTCCTTTCCATCCTTTAACATTCATATAAATTACTTTTCTCCGCACATACGTTTCCTCTCATCTCATGATATGCGTGAATCAAAACAAACGATTGCTTTTCAACCTCTCTACCACCGCGCCACTTTCGAACCTCCGCTCACATACTCAATCCTCTCCAAATAATAGTGTATAAAAAATAAAATTATGAATGTTTTTATCAGTTCCTTAAATTAATATGATTTATAAACAAAAATAATTGAAGCACAAATTGTCTATGAAGAATTTATTTAAAAACCTTCCCCTCTGTATAAATAATCTAATAAATGTTTCCCGTATAATCAGCACGCCGTTTTTGCGGAACTTGGATGAAAGCCATCTGAGAGTCGTTTAGGAGTTTTACGACCCTGAGTTTACTAAGAAAAAACATTGTTACTGTATTCTAGTTTGAGTAGATGATGCGTTATTACGAGTGCGTTAAAAAGTTCATGTTTCTTTTAGCACGGTAAAGTGACTATATAATTTTTGAAAATAAACGGGAGTCAATATGTATTTTTTATAGTTAATATATTTACCATTATGACCATAATCTCACCTGATGTTAAATGACAATGTGGCCCAAGATGATGGACAAACTAAGCCTAGTGGAGAGACTGGCTCTCAAATGCAACTGCCGGAACACACCTATAGGCATTTGGCGGCAGATTTTCAACTCGAGGGTGGTAGCTACTCAGACGGATATTAGAAAAACCCTATGCCATGGTTTCATCACGATGTTACCTTCACGAAAACTCAATCTCATTGCAGGTGGGTTGGAACTCATGTCTCCTGCTTGATAGCTAGATATATATCGTCTGATCCTAGATGTTATTACGCCGGGTATTAAATAAGTATCATGTGCTAAGTGGCAGGGATTCGAACTCAAATCCAACGTCGCGGTGTCCATGCAATTCTAACACTGAGTCATCATCACTTTCAGAGATTTAATTCGCACTGTTGTCAGGAAAAAAGAATATTACAGCACGTCGAGACTTTTCACACGGTTAAAATTGACTCTTAAATAGCTTTTTAAACATTTCAACGTATCCACTTAACATGTCAAACAAGTCTCCGGTTTGGAGGTCCGCTTTGCGAAATCCCATTTCGTTGTAAACTTGTTTCGACGCCCACGATATTTCATTATGTTCGGGACTGGTTTTATTATTTTTTAATGCTCGCCCGTGTACACATAAAGGACCGAGAGGGACCAAAGGGACCTAATGAAGGGATTCGTACATAAATCTAGTTTAATTCACGCGACCATCTATTGTTTTAAATACGTCGAAATCAGGTTGAAATGGTGATAGATTGCAAAGATATGTAATAGCTATGCTCTTAAATTATATCGGCTGGTTAATCAGTGTTACTTATTATTAGCAATATCTTATAACAATGCTACTGTTGTGTAGCCTATTCCCTTGATGTTTAAGTACTTGTCGTTCATCAATAGGAAATAATTCAATTGGTTTAGCCTTCAACTAGATTAAACAATGCATTCGGGATTCCTTAATAATCCTGAGTTTTATTCAAACCTGATTCTTCTGAAGCAACAATGGCTCAATAGGAATTAACCCTTAAGCCTTGTAATGCTAAGCTATTAATTTAGTCAAGTACAGAGTAATTTAGTAGCTAAAATACTCGCTACTGCCCAAAAATATTTCGTTCTACGGTCGAGTACAGTACACGAGTGAGTGGTGTTTTTCAGAATCAACGTTCAATGAAATAAAGTAAATAAGCAACATTTCACAACCACTCATATTGTAAATACGTAGAAAAATATGTTTAAGTGGTTTCTTCGTTCCAGTGAAACTATATTTTCCAGAAGCTAATGAACTCGACTAAAACGATAGGTTCGAACTTGTTTAACAAGAGAACGAGTAAGCAGTGACGCGTGATGGGAGGTGCTACTGGCTGAAGAAATTAGGAGTAAATGGATCGACTCGACTAAATGATTT
This sequence comes from Actias luna, assembly GCA_039707435.1. Classification (NCBI taxonomy): domain Eukaryota; kingdom Metazoa; phylum Arthropoda; class Insecta; order Lepidoptera; family Saturniidae; genus Actias; species Actias luna. The sequence goes on along the minus strand of JAZHAC010000002.1, from coordinate 3,851,091 downwards.
CTAATCTACTCGACTAAATTTTTGTTATTGAGACACGTTTAGTTACTAAATTACATCCAGTAGGCATGGCTTGTGAGATTGTGGTCTATACGAGAATGACAAACCTTTAAAGTATAAAAAAATTGTTCAAACATAGTTTTGGTTCATGCGTTTTTGAATTTTATTATGAAGGACATTATGATGTAACCACAATATAAAAGGGATATTTCTTAATGTTTCCCTAACTTTATCGCAATTTATTAGTTTATAACAAAGCTCAGTTTCTTTAACATAATAGGTATATCGTGTTATACTTAATCATATGCTAAATTGGGATTAACTCCAGGTGAAATGACACGCAAATATTAGACCTATCAATGCAAAAATTGCCTGACGTATTGTCTATGGTTTAAACTATGATACTCTATGACGCTTCACACTTGAAGTAAAAACAAAAAAAATACAATAATGAATAAAGTTATAATTATATTAAGATAAACAACGATCCAGCTCATTTCTTCAATATTCGACACCGATACATATACGCCGATATAACCATTGCAGGTAGGTTGTCTTTTCTCATAACTCATTCTATTAACGGTTCAATAAATAAATAAAAACAATTTGTAATTAAATAACCAATGTTTAGTTAGTAGCTGTATTGATAACGAATCCAAAGAAATCACAGTTACAGCTCGTAAACCAACGATGTTGTTATTAGCAATATTAATATGCTCTAGAAAGTAAAACCTATATCTAAATTGTATATGCTATATACATACAACAAATCTTTAATTTTAGTACACGTACTGCAGACCCATTTATAGTCACTAAACTTAAAAAAAATTATATATGCTTAACCACTGTTAAAACACCTATAGCGCAATACAGGCTTTTACGTCAATGCTTATTATTATATATATATATATATATATATATATATATATATATATATATATATATATATATATATATATATAAATCTGTATCAATTGAAAATGATGTATTAATAAATAATATTTCTCTGTATTATCACAGCAAGAAGCGTAAATTAAGCAAAAAGAAAATTAAACATTACAGTTGCACTGGCAGCGTCATCTTATGATAGCAAAACAAAGTCGGCTAATTTCATTTCGTGTTCCGTTCCTATGTTGAACGTGCATCACTCTGAAACTACTGAATAGAATTCAATGAAATTTTGCAGGGTGGTAGCTAATATTACGGATCAACATTTAAGATACCTTTTATTCCATAAAACGATAAGGTTCCTACGGGATAGGAGATAAAAGTTAAACATTTGTACTAAACGATCCTCTGCCCAGATTTTGTTGCAAGTTTTTTTTTGTTCGCTATCTAAAAATATAAGCTATTTGTGAACTTTATACTGAACACAAACTACTATGCTAAATAACAATTAATATTACTGTTGCGTCATTTGGATGTATAAGAAGGTATCGGTGCAAGTCTTATTTAAAAAAAAAAGTGCAATGAATGGAATAATAACGGCAAAATTGTGACTGCTGAGTACAATCTGGCAAAGAGGTGAATATCTATAAGAAAGAAAGAGAATACTAAGAATATCTCTAGACTCGATAAAGAGTCAACTAGGAGTCAAGTTGCAGCGACACCAAATCCCAGTAAGATCTGCTTTTGACATGACAGTACATAAATCTCAAGGCTAAACATTAATTCATTCATGTATAGAATGTTGCGTGTAGCATTCTCTAGAGTGAGGCGAACACAAACGTTAAAAGTACTTGTACTACTTGAAAATCCTCGACAAGTCGACGTAGTTGCAACATAGTTTTAAAGGAATTATTGGCTTGAAATCCGATTACGCCATAATAAAACGGAGTACGGTCCGATACATCCGTAATATATCCGTAATATATCTGTATATATATATATATATATATAAATGAATCCTCGTAATATATGTACGCGCATAATTTCCGAACGATTGTACCAAATTGAATAATATTTTTTTAATTGTATTCGTTATAGCCAGGACAAGGTTTGTTTAAAAAAAAAAAAAAAAACGAACAGAATATGAAAAATAATGAAGTCATGATAGCTTAGTTTAAAGGGGTGATAGCTAAGTTGGTATTGTATACGGACGCCGCGTCAAGGGACCTAGGTTCGAATTCACTTATATGTAAATTTCATATTATTAAAAGTAATTTATTTCATTGGAGTAATAATCAGTTTCATTCAATAACCAAAATTATAACGATATTAGATATAGCTAGTTCTATTGATATTAACGTATTGAAGCTGCAAGATTGAGTATTATTGATTATATCTAATCAAAATATTATATATATAATAATAAATAAATAAATATATATATATATATATATACATCGGTCAAACCATTTATGAGTTTAAGCGAGAATAAAGAACATCGACTTTAGATGATACGAAGTTCACCGTGTCAGCTAGTAATCAAATAAATTGCTTTTGTTGGAAACTTCGTTTGTTAATAAATTGTTGTATTTCAGTTTTAAACTAATCCTTTTGTATTTCACAATTGTGTTAGCCCTTTTGGCACTTTAAAGGGAATTGGGGAGAACCCATTGGACTATGGTCAGCCTAATTTCTATTGTGGAGTGTGAATTATCGCAAACCTGTTTTGTACGATGGTGGGCGGTGACCAGTTATTTATTTCTTAATTAGGAGAGTTCAAATTAGACGATTCTTTCAGAATAAAGATAAAGCCCCTATTGACTTAATGCGGTTTTTAACAATTACAATTATTTTTTATACTTTTATAACAAGTATTTTAATATGTATGATTATTGAAATCTAAATTATAGTATATATAAGTATTTGTTAGTTATTTATTTATCTTTACATAGAGTTCGTTTTTTTTTTAAGTTTATATGTCTAATGTTATTATCAAGATGATCCAAGACGCTAAGCCTAGTGGACGGACTGGCTCTCAAGTGCAACTGCCGTAACACACCTATATGTATCTGGCGGCACATTCTCGACTTGAGAGTAGTATTAGAAAAAGCTCTACTACCATAAAAAATTTTGTATAGTCGTCAGATTTTTTATGTTTAATGTCATTTAATCAAATACAAAATGCAAATCTGCAAAAACATGCTAACTTCTGCAAGAGTATAAGAAAAACACTGAACTGTAGAAACGAATCGCACGCCATCTATTGCGCTTTGTTTGTTCTAATTCTAAAGCATTAGCGAGAATATGCAGTATTGCACGCTAAAGTTTTGTTATAATCGGATGAACGGCAAAGAGAAGCATATGGCATAAACAAATAAACAATTATATATGCAGATAGATATACTCACAATAGTAACCGTTCGCTTCACAGTCGATTTCAAATCGCCTCTTCTCGGTATCAGTTGCTTATTCAATCGGGTGCCGATTTCAGCGAGCGAAAATACAGTTCCGTGCACGTAACAATTTACAATTCACTTACCTCGTCTCGCTCCAATGCTGAGGCACATTGGGATAAAATACAATGGTAGTGGGTGATTTCAGGTTCGCCTTTCGAATCGTTTCGCTCCCATTGTGGACTAGCCATAACCACGTTGTGGTAAAAGAAAAAACTTAGACTGTACTTGTATTTATGCTCTAATCGGAATGACTGTTAATTGAAAATTATCTAATCAACTTGTTTCAAATAAATCGACCAGATTATTATAGGTCCTAATTGAAATAAGGACTGTACTGAAAAGCTAAGGTGCTTATAACATTCGAAATAGGACTACAAATTCTGGCAGAGGATATTAACGACAGACCGACTGTCCGATGAATGCACAAATGTACACAACGTAAGAATATTATTAGTGCAGTAGATAATTGTTGATACCAGTGTTATCAATGACATTAGATTCTATATCGAAATCTGACCTCGATGACATCCGCAGCTATGTCCACTAAAGTTCATTCGAAAATCGAAATTGTAAATGTTGCTAATAATTATATATACGATTCTACTCAGAAATTATACGTTCCATTATATACGAATACTCAAATTATACAATAATTTTTATTAATATAAATAAGTAATTATATACAAAAGGAATGAGAATTTCTATATTTAGAAAATACAAAAATTTAAGTTTTCCGAAAGTAACCAGGATAATGAAAGTAGGCACTTAAAAGCGGTCGCGAGTTTTCCGCAAAACAAATGAATTTGTAATCTAATTTCACTTTCTGGCCAAAAAGAGAACAATAGATATTAATAATTAATTAATTTAAAAATATCACGCGATACGGTAACGTTTTGGTAAAAAATTATTTTGGTAATTTTCCGTAATAAAATATCCCGGTATTTGCTACGCAATTTATAGAAGCTAATATTTAAAAGAAAATCTTTTTTTGTAGTATTAGCTGTGATCTCGACTTTGTTTATGTGAAACCAAAAATGATTTAAACATTTTTGGATGTATTCGTAAATTTTTTCAGTATAGCTTTCTTCCTATTGATGGTAGCGTTATGTTAAATACTCTAAAGCCTTTCCCATTTACTACTCTATCAAATACATTTTTTTTAAATCTGACAAGATTAACTCGTTTAAAAGTACAAACTTTTCCTAATTTATAATATTAATATAGATGACGAAGTTACATATCTATGGTTGATGATGTTAAACACAATACATTGCAAAACACAAATGGTGACCATCGAGAGATCTCCAAGCCATTGGCAATCGTCACCATTATGTTTTCTTACCTGTAGTCCTCTTTTCATTTGATTACGTAACGTGACAAATAAATATACAGTCACTGTAGCGGGTTTATCTGCATAAGTAAGCACGCATGTGCCTGAAATTTGAATAAAATGGTAAAAGCCCAGATATGAACCTTTTTTTTAACGTGAGGAAATGCATTTACGCGTCCCCTCCCAGCCCGGACGGGACTGAGAGGGGTATGTGGGAAGCTTAATGTATAATCTAGTCTAGTAATAAATAAATGTTGTATCACGCATGCAGGTAAGAGAGCTCCTTTGCGGAAAATATGTAAGACTCAACGCATTAAAATGTTAACGTAAAACAAAAAATCTATGGAATAAATACAACTAAGTATACATAATAAATACTTACTACAGAGAGTTTCTTGCTTTTTAACGATAACGTATCTATTCATTGCTCGTATTTTCAGGTTCGGAAATTCTAATAATAAATTATTAACTGTAAGTTGGTAAATTATTAGAGTAATATAATTTGAAATTTGGAGTTACTGGAAATCGTATGCACAAACTATGAAAATTATCAAAGAAGTTACGCATACTTATGTTAGCTTGGTCATTGATCGTCTCTTTATATTTAATCTAATAATACAGGGGTTTAAATATTGAAATAAAGTTGATTAAAAATAACTTTATGAATTGAAATCTATATTTACACGTTTGGGTAAAAATAATTATATAAATTTAAATTGTAAAGACTAGATTTTATGAAAATTGTTTCAATAATTTATTTCAAGTAGCTCGATTTTCACTTCCGGTGATGGTAATATAAAAACGCGTGTTTTGAAATATTGAGACATTGATAGTAGAGCTCGGGAACGAATCAGTGGACTGAAGTATTAGTGATGTGAAGAACCATATACTACGAGCAGACTATTAAACAAGACGGGTAAGATAAAAGGATTTTGCATATATTGTTTTATTATATCATGAACATTGTACATCTATTACTCGTATATATCACATATTATGAGTAGTGGGAGTTTTAGTATGCACGAAATGCGTACATGCTAAAACGCATCCATTTTATTGTATCCATTAAAATATTTAGTATCTTTTGCTCCTGTGTTTGTCGATTGATGTTACTTTTTATAAGCTATTAACCAGCTCTTAAACACATGTTCTTCTTTTTCATAGCCCTTGTCTCATTTAGATAAGGTCGGCAAAACAGGATTTCTTTTTCCACTCTACTCTATCCGTTGCCATCTCAGTATTCACATTTTTTATACCTATATCATTCTTACTACAGTCCACCTATATCTTCTTTGGTTATCCTCTGTAGCATCTATCCACTTTCATGATTAACATTCTTCTAGTTATATAGCTTTCGTCTTTTCTCTTAACATGTCCATTCCACGCAAACCTCATCTCATATTGAAACCAGACTTTGCCTACATTAGAAGAATTCCCTCAAATTTTTAATCATTACCTCTGTTGAATTTCAGGCACTGCAACATTTCATATTGTTATCGGTAATTTATGCTTAGCTTTAGATTGGCCGTGCTTGTACGAAATTTATATCCCGGGATGATAATAGCTCAGTGCTTAGATGAACAGAGTGCGCATAAACGCCTATATGAATATGCAGATATCGGCGCATCTCTCAGCGCGACGGGTAGACGTTTAGTATGTTAACTGTGCACCAAATGGGTTGCATTCTGAATACGTTACCGCGAGCGGGGTAAGCTGCCGCATTCGGCATCCGTGACCCAGTTCGGGGTTTGTTGTGTTTTCTCCAAATAAACACCTAGTTTCGAGTCTTACACGCTCGCGGCGTCGGGGATTTCGTGAGAACTGAGGGATATTTTTGCAAGTGATTATAGAACAAACCTGAGAACTGACTACGAAATATATATTTGCTAAACTGTGTAAAGCGACCCTTAAGAGGCTGTGCATTTTATGGGGTTTTTAAGACATGTTATCTTATAAGTAGATAATAAAGAGAACCAAGTAGTGTTAAGTCGTATTCTATTGTCCCTTTGTATTATTTTTCCGATGTCGATTAGTTGTATATGCTTGTGCACATGGCTGTTATAATAGTGCAATTACTTAGTCAGCGATACAATAATTGAACGAAAAATGTTTAATGTCAAGGAAGTGTCACTTCTAACCATATTAGTTACATGAGAAAGATAAAGTATATTAGCTTTGTTTAGGATGCTCTCTGTGAGACTAAATTTCTTTTTTTACATCTATGATATGATATGTATTAATGTGCAATCAAAAAGCTGTATGTGAGATTTTCATTTTTTAATTCGTTCTAGTAACTTGTTATTGCTATTATAATTCTTACAACAAATCGTCACCATTGAGTTTGACCATTGGACCAATGTTTTTTACACAGAACCTTTAATAATGCTCTGGTTACTGTATAAAATTATTATTCTTGTAACGTTTATTAATATCTTTTATGAAAATATAATCTTTAAAACTAATAAATGTAGTTTTTGTTACAGTACACTAAAGTTCAGTGAGCAAAATCGTTAAACAAACTAGTAGTAATAAATCTAAATAACACTTCAGTTATACAACGATTTATACTGAAAATATCGAATACATGTCGATCGAGCATATCAATCGAATCGAAAATTGCTCTATTAAAATCTATTGAAACAAAGTATCGGAAAGCAATTACTGTCAATCTATATGATGAAACTGTCGCGCAACAAGATAAATTTAAATATATCTTATCAAAATCTACTGATTGAGTGTGTCAAACTTAATTATCGTGTATTGTCAGATGTCAGACGACTATTAGAAAAAGCCCTACCCACCATGATATGGATTTTTTAATAGTCCATAGGTTTAGCATTATGGCCACAATCTCATGTCAAGTTAAGTGGCAATGCTGGCCAAGATGGTAGACACGCTAAGCAAAGTGGAGGGACCAGCTCTCAGGTGCACCTGGCGGAACAAACCTATAGATATATGGTGGGATATTTTATACTTAAGGGTGGTAGCTAGCCAGGTAGGTGTCAGAAAATTTACTACCCCCTTGCTATGATATCATCATGATATTTTTCTTAATCGATACCTCTGGCTCGTTAGAGGGATTTGAACTCACGTGCATTGTTAAGGCGTCCGTATACTCTACCAACTGAGCTTTAATCGCTTTTTTTGTGACAGGTTCGCGACTATAGATCACATAGTTTTTTTAACCGATATTTCGGGGTCTGCTAGTGTCTATTCAACTACAAAGAACTTTCCAATCAAACGTAAATACTCTCGCGGGTTGTTGTTATTTTTCTATTGAAATGTCCCATCACTTAGTTATTTTATTATAAAAAAATTCATAACAGCTCGTAGAACTATTATACGTTATTGTTTTTTTTTAATAGTTAAGGTTTAGCGTTATGGCCATAATTTCAACTGATCTTAAGTGACGATACGACCCAAGTGACACTCTAAACCTGTGGAGGAAATGGCTCTCAAGTGCAGCCGCCGAAGCACACCTATTGGTATTTGGTGGAAGATTTTCAACTTGAGGCTGGTAGCTAGCCAGGCGGGAATTAAAAAAATCCCTACCACCGTGCTATGGTATCCTCAGGATGTTTTCCTTTACCGAAATCTCAATCTCATTTTAGGTGTTTGGATTAGAACTCACGTCCCTTGACGCGAAGTCGTACACTCTGCCACTGAACTATCATCACTTCAATATCAAATGTTTTTCGTACCATTCGATAAAATTGCAGTAACTCGTGAAATAATAGCTTTAATGTGTTCAATAAAAATACATAGGATTTCCCCTTAATCCGTGTTCAGTTTAACCGACGTTAAGTAATCGAAGATTAACGCTACCAGCTACTGTACTGGTCCGAATGCGATATAGTAATAATAAATAAGAGGCTAAAATACACTAGGTGTATTTATGTGTTCATGTATTTTAATTGTAAAGTTTATTTTGTATTTAAATACCCCACGCAATATATCAGACTGAGTATGATTGGATTCAGTATATTCTAACCCTAATCTAAATATTACATATTGGTAGGGATTTTTCTAAAGCAAGCTACCACCTTTTATATTAATTCTATTCTTTACGGACTTCCTCATTGTAACTTGCAAACACATTACCCGGGCCCAGTCCAGGGCGAAAGGGGCATGTGACATGTCTTCGGATAATAAGCACCAAACACTACCTACTAAAATGCACCACGACGACACTTCAAACTACCATGTTTTGCCAGAGGCCAGAGACAGCATTCCCAATTATTGTGGCGGGTGGCTAACTACCACCCTCAAGTTGAAAATCTGCCTCCAAATATTTATAGGTGTGTTCAGGCAGCTGAACTTGAGAGCTAATCACTCCACAAGCGTGTCCACGATTTTGGACCACACAGTCATTTTTTTTATACTTAAAAACACTAAAGAAACTACAAGTTGGTAGACACGCTAAACCTGTGGAGGAACTGACTCTCAAGTGCAGCTGCCGGAACACACCTATTTGGTATTCAGCGGCAGGCTTACAACTTGATTGGATGGTAGCTAGCCATGCGGGCATTAGAAAAAGCCCTACCACCATGCTATGGTTTCCTAACGATGTTTTCCTTCACCGAAAGCTCAAGCTCATTGTAGGTGCTCGGATTCGAACTCACGTCCCTTGACGTGAAGTCGTACATACTACCACTGAGCTATCATAACTTCAAAACCTCGCATTTAACCTCGGGTTAGATTGTGGCCATAGCGCTAAAGCCTAACTATAAAAATATATTCACGAGATCTAAGGCGTGTGCGAATAGCCTTTTAGGTGTGGTAGTGAGTTAGAAAAAAATGATACGTAACACGTAACTAATACAAAGGAAATCTATATGATATTCTTATTCCTATTCCTCCATATAATATCCTATCACCGTCTCCAGATTCCCAACTATATCTATAATAAAATTCATCGATTCAGCGATTTAGGCGTCAAAGCATAACAAACAGAAAAACTCACTTTCGCATTTATAATATTAGTATGATAGTAGTATTTAAATTAAAACAATAGCGTTTCCCTTCTTCAAATATTTTTCAAATAGTTATTTCGAGGATAACGTATTACAAGCGTCCGAGGTCACAGATACAGCTGGTCTTCTATATACTTACTCTATACTTCTCTATACTTTAAAGTACCTGAATATATAATGGGTATCTACAATGATTTTTTATCAGTTTCATATGAAATTGATGTTTTAAAATATGTAATAGATAAAGTTCAGCATCGATTTATCTTTCATGGCCAAAATTGATACGTGTATATCTTTTCCATGGTAAACAACATTTTTGCATGTTATTGTAAATTGTCATTAGATGCACTGGAATAGATCATACCGTTCAATATATCGGGTTACCTTGTGCTCGAGTTATTAACTATCCAATAAGGCACAACAAAACGTCCATCAAACGAGCCAGTTGCATGTAAAATAAGGTTTTTTTAGGCTTAAATATTTTAAATATAACTATATATTCAATACCAAATTATAGACCACTCTCGACCATTATTCATTATCCAAGCTTAAAACCAAACTATTTTCATTCTCAGACTGTACTGAATCCTCCTGAAAAAGGGTATTGAAATGATGAAAATTGTTCGGGAAAGTTTTGAGGGAAAGCTTATTGTTTTCGAGAACCTCGTTAAAACTATCCACCGATGAGGCGTCCAATGGTTTTTTTATGTTGCGCTAATGGATGAAACCAACTTTTCAAGTTTCGTAGTAAACAAAGCTGGAGGTCTCTTTTGTATTTTCATATCTATTATATTAGAAACGTTAACATTGATATTATAATTAAAGAATACACTACCAGGACGATCATGCATGCTCGATGTCAAGCTGTGATGGTTCAGTAGTAGTGTGTATGGTCGACGCCTCAATGATCGTGAGTTCAATCCCCTGCTATAAGCTCAAGTTTTTCAAAATTTTTGTAGTTCCCGACTGGATAGATAACATCCTGTTAATGCCTATGAGTGTGTTACGGTAGTCGATTTCGAAAGCCAGTACCACCCATAGACGTTCACTATCTTAGGTCACATCGTCACTTAAGCTCAGGTGGGATTGTCTCCGAAATGCTAATCTATCAAAAGTGATAGTGTGTCATATTAATCTGAAGTGAACTTCGATAATAATGATGATGATTGTTCCAAAAAATTTCGGCCATGGCGACCACTTTAACTCCAAATGGAAGTTGTAAGATGCGCAAGTGGTGCACAGGTGCACAGATGCACAGGTGCACAGGTGCACATACTCATCCTTGTCTTACTTGACCCAGCGGAACGGGGACCGTTACGATCAGAGAAGGACTCGGACAAATGGTAAAGTATCACGGTGAGTAATGGGATAAATGGGAAAAGGGTTCATTATGATCTCACACTACGTTAATCGCCTTTTACAATACCCAAGGGAAGATATAGGAACGTGCTACTTACTCTGCCGGCACTACACGATGTAGTTTATATTAAAATAAATAAACCTATGCATGCATGTATAATTGACATAATACTGGCTGGCTCATCATAATTTCTCCATAATTACCAGACCTATAGACTTGAAATTTGTCATGAGTATTCCTTTATTGCGTAGACATAGTATAGTGATAGGGCTTTTTCTAATGCCAACCTGGCTAGCTACCACCCTCAAGTTGAAAATTTGCTACCAAATACCAATAAGTGTGTTCCGGCAGTTGCAATTGAGAGCCAGTCCTTCCACAGGTTTAGCGTGTCTACCAACTTGGGCCGTATCGTCACTTAGGATCACGTGAGAATATGGGCATAATGCTCAACTTTAAGTATATAAAATAGAAATACTATTAAAATTCACCTACGCACTATACGCTATATCCGTTATTAACAACTGACTCCTGATAGTCTCGCCTATACCTCCTACCCGACCGGTAATCCCGGTATCACGATTTACGGTTTACGGTTTACGGTATATGCCAATATAAAAACGCCTGAATAATGAATAATTATATTTAGTAAGAATATAATAACATATTAATATCATATCTTTATTCATAATATAACGCAAAAAAAAGTTAGTATGTTTGAACATACTAATCTTAGGAAGTACGAGTAGGATTTAAAAAAAAAATGTTTTCGATAGGGCAATCATTTTGGAAGGCTTTTGGCTATTTAACATCACGCCACCACCAATAGAAACGAAGCTGTATTGAAAAAAAGTAATGAAAACGGGAAAACATTACGAAAAAAAATTTTGTTCCATGCGAACGAAGTTTAATATATACACAAATAAATATATTATAATATGAATGATGAATAATGTTGTATTAATTGTTCTGTTATCCGAATGTGACGAAACTTGGAGAATTAGTTTTGGCAATTGATAACTGAGTCCTTTCTTTTTTAACATTAAAATACTAGAAAACGTATTGATTCGCGCCACAAAAATGCCAATTTGCAATTCAGATATGGCGGCACGTTCCAAAAACCCGCCGAGTACTTTTCCAATTCACTATTGCAACTAATTAAAACTTTAGTTAAATCCGTGATTCCCATTATACTTTCAGAAATAGCGACGGGTTAACTAGGACTTCGGGAAGGGTTATCTGTTCGGAAATATTTACACAGTTGCGTGTCATTGTTATAATTTCTTTTCTTGTTAAAAGACATTTTTTTTTCTCAACTACATTACTGCTGGTTAGCTTGTAGGAAATGTCCTATGCCATTTAGCTCGCCGGTGCACGTATTTAAAGTGCAATAAAGTATACATACATTCAACATTCGCACTGGGAATCTTTAGGTATACTAATCTTGACTATGACATCAAAAAGATCTTTCTGTAAATTCATGGAGTGTATAGAAATAAATTTTTTATTCAAATAATTTTAATACAATATTATTTACGGGAATTATATAGACAAACTGTTCTTGATATTAATACAAACCATAAAATATGTGTTTAGTTTATAATGTGTACGTTAATTCAATGCACAATGGTGCATTATCCCTATATTTTATCCTGACAATATCTGTCATTTCAATCTCACCGCAAGCTTTTCGATGCTACATCAATCTGTCGGAGCATCGAATATCAACGGTGAACATTTTGGTCACGGCATTAGTGTGAGCTATATTACTGGAGAAGAGGAGGTCTATTATAATACCAAAAAGCAACATTTCATTGAGTCCCTTCTTTTTTCCTATAGCTCATATCCTCCTGCATTGGTTTGACCCGTCTATCAATTATACACATTTATTTAAAAAAAACGAATAAAAATTCGAATCAGCACTAACCATATGAATTAAATTGAAATTTTAATATAGAAATATTTACCAGCATAACATCGCTAGTATTTAATATCCCAATTGACGTTCACAAAAAAATTAATTAAGAATTATGCTACCAAAAATAAAATGTTGCAAAATCTATTAGGCAGATTTGTTGGAGCAGTCATTTTTAACGGATTTCTATCGCTGCGGTGTGAGTGGGGGTCTGTATTGAAACTGGTAGAACTAAAACAAGGGTTCCTTTTTCCCAGACCGATTTAGTAATGTGCTTATGTTAGCCCGTTCATTTCGTTATAGTGAATTCGGTTAAAAGAAAACTCCTTCTGTTATATTTCATTCCGAGCCGTGTTGAAACTAATATACAGTTTTTTTTATTAGTCACTCATGCCAATAAAATCATGATCTCACTGATTGAACAGATAATTTTTAAGATTGAAGCTTTGGATTATAATTACTAATAAATTTAAGTTCACTGTTTTAGGTTATACTCACAAGACAGTATTAAGATTTTTATATTACACTAGCTGATTACCTCGATTTCGTTCGTGTTTTTCATTCAACTGCGTGTGATTATAAAATCCGGTCTTAGTAAGTGTTTAAGTCACGAGTTAAATATCAATGCCAAATTTCTATAGGCTTAATAGTAAATATCGTGATGAGTAAATTTAAGTTTTTTGTATAGGATATATATATATATACAAGATCAAGAGTTTTTTTTGTATTTTTTTTAATAGTTCTGTGTAGAACTGTTTAGCTTAGTGGAAGTGTGTACGAACTTCGCGTCAGATGACGTGATTTCGAATCTACCTACAAATGACCTTGAGCTTTCGGTGAAGGAAACATCGTGATGAAATCATAGAATGGCGGTAGGGCTTTTTCTAATGCCCACCTGGCTAACTACCAGTCTTCCGCTAAATACCAATTGGTGTGTGCCGGCAGTTGCACTTGAGAGTCAGTCCCTCCACGGGTTTAGCGTCTCTCCTAATATGAGCCATATCGTCACTTAAGCTCAGGTGAGATTATGGTCATAACGCTTAACCTTAACTATAAAAAATAACTTTACATGAGTAGGTGCATATACTTATTAAATGTTTAATCTATGAAGTTAAGACAATGATGATTTATGAAGTTAAGTTATGATTTCACAGATGAATTTTATATTTGTAAACTCCATATATGTGTTTGTTATGGACTCCAAAACGGCTGGACATATTTGAATGACAATTTTCTGGTATCTTTAGCCCTAGGATTTGCCTTAGCCTTAGATTTAGGATTAGCCCAGCGGGTAATCCTTTGAAGTTTGGTAGAGATCGGATTTCCGTTCTCGACAGAGATATACAACTTTCGGTTTCACGCAAATGAAGTAACGAGCTTAGTAAATTATATAATTATGATATTCAGGTTCAAATTTAAATGGATAAAGATGACTATCACGCGTAGAGTCTTGTGTAAAAACATTATTAAAACAAAATAAAAAAAAATATCTAGCGCAAAGTTAAGTCTGTATGTAATGTTCCAATAGAATCCCCTGTTTTCCACCCTCGCTGACTCTATGCGGATACATTGCTAAACTTCAGTAGTTACGGACGCACGTGACCTCGCACTTTTTGCAACCGTTGTCCCTAATAACCCGGTAAATATCATAAGAAACGGGGTAATTTACATGCTATGATGCCGGGTTACCCAAGGGAAAATACCAGGATTTTGGTCTATTTTTTATCGTATTCATCCAAATCCATCACGAGTTTAGTAAGCATTTGTTTTTCGTTTTGCATTTATTTTATAAAATATAAAAATAAGACTTCAATCCACAGAAATATACTAAAATACATAACATTAAAAGTAACTGAAAAATTATAAATTCATCATATAATATTTTTATATATACGTTTCGCGTTATGGCCACAATCGCATCTGATGTTAAGTGACGATGTAGGCCAAGATGGTGGACACGCTGAGTCTAGTGAGATACTGATGCCGTAACACACTTATAAGTATTTGGAAGCAGATTTTTAACTTGAGCCAAGTATCGAATTAAAAGTAATTTAAACGGATTTTATCGCGGTTATTTATTAATTTGGAGGCAAATTTAATTTAATAATTATTGAGGCAAGTAGCTTGCCAGCTGGGTGTTAAAAAAAACCCTACAACCTTGATATGATTTTCACGATGTTTCACTTAAAGTTTAAGCTTATTGCAGGTGTTCGTTCAACGCCGCGTTCGTACACTCTGAGCTATTGTTGCTTCAAACAAAATTACATAACATAATCTAAAGATGAAATATAATACACCGTGCACCGACCACTGCAAAATACATACAGTTCAGCATAAACTAAATCACTATAATAGCGACCCAACGGTGATTTTTTTTTATATAATAGCGGGCATAGGAGCAGGCGTGTAACCTGACGGTAAGTGATCACCGCCACCCATGGGCACCCCCATAACATCAGAGTAATCACGGGTACGTTGCCGGCCTTTATTGGAGGGACTGGCTCTCAATTGCAACTGCCGGAACACACCTATTGGTATTTGGCAGCAAATTTGCAACTTGAGGCTGGTAGCTAGCCAGGCGGCCATTAGAAAAAGCCCTACAACCATGCTATGGTTTCGTCACGATGTTTTTCTTCATCGAAAGCTCAAGCTCATTGTAGGTAGTTAGATTCGAACTCACGTCCCATGACGCGGCGTTCCTACACACTACCACTGATCTCTTACCGCTTCCAGTTGTAGCCAAATGAGTTTACAAAAATACTTCAATACAGCAACTTGTAACTAGTAAAAATATTATTATATTATCGTTTGAATGGTTCTCTTGTTTTAAATACACTAACGTACAAACAGAGAGTCGTTGCCTTTTATAATACATATGAGTATATTTAATAAACTGGTGTACTCAATTTTGTTCACGTTTTTCCTATAACCGCACTTGATCGTAAAATCCTTTGTTAGTGGCTGTTCACGTCGTGATAGGAATGTGTATGCTAAATTTTGCGTAATGCAGTTCTGAAAATATTGTGAAGAATAAGCTCGTAATGAATTAATTATGCAACTTTTTATAGTGTTCAATATCACTAAAATTGTAGCACGTATGAATATACATTCCAACTTTCTTAATACAAGATTGTGACAAACTATTGTATTGTTATAATACTAGTTGTTACATCATGTGCCATTCAATATACTTATGGAGTACAAGGTAGAATAATTATAAATATAATCGAGAAATATGGTTTTAAGTTTTCACAATAATCATCCAAGAATAGTTTTACGTTGACATAGGTATAAATTTGTATACAAATACACAGCTTTTCAATTATAATATAAAATGAAGTAGATAAGTATGAAGATAAATAGTATTATAGTGTCGGCACGTAAAATATCAAGACTAATTTATATGAGAAAAGACAACCACCCACTTGCAATGGGTTGATCGGTGTAAAGCTGGATTGTTGTTTACCTTTAATTATTATGGACGCTATAAACTCTGAGCGCACACAATATTACAGTTTATTGTACTTTTATTTACACACCGTATCAGTGCTGACTTGTGAACTTACGCGTTGTACAGATGAGCTATCAACAACGCATTTACGCACTGTCACAAGTCGCTAGGATCATACAAGTTTCCTCACGTCCCGATATCTAGCGGGACCAAGTGTATATACGGAAAGATCTTAATTAAAATATTTACCAAATAGAAATTACCATTTCGTTTTATTTAATTACCACCTTGAACCTCATATTTCTTTTATTAATATTCAGTAAAAAAAATTAATTAAGATACATTACACTTAAATTATTCCCATTTACATTTATTATATTAAGTAAGAGCTTTTCTATCACTTTATTTGCTATCGATAGAGATAAAACCCAAGACGGCTTTCTCATTACATGTAAATATATGCCATAATTACTCAGATATTTTACCAAACTTATCTTTTAATACGCGTTTCAAAATTTTCCCAGATGGATTTTTAGGAAGAGTGTCTAAAATCATTATTTCTTTTATCCTCTTATACTCCGCAACTCTATCTGCTACAAAAGCAGAGACTGCATCGGTTTCCACTTTATGTCCATCTTTTAAAACAATAAATGCCTTAGGAACTTCTCCATATCGTGCATCAGGAACACCGATAACGGCAGCGTCTAATATATCAGGATGTTCCTTCAAAACATTTTCTAACTCTGCCGGTGGTACTTGGTAACTTTTGACCTAAAAATAATTAAAACATTACAAACTGCAGTAACACATTCCATATGTATAACTCAACGTAAAGCACATAAATCTATTTTAATTTATTCTCTATTTTCTCTATCACTTTCTCCTTTAGTATAGTTATAAATTATTGCTTTGCTAAGTTCGCGAAGTCCATCACAGATTTGTATGTGATTCACTATTATTTACCAAGTCTCGTTTATCTTACCTTAATTAATTCTTTTAATCTATCTGCAATAGTAATAGCGCCGTCTTCGCCAATAGTTACAAGATCACCAGTTTTGAACCAACCATCTTCAGTAATAGCTGCTTTGGTTGCTTCTGGATTATTCCTGTATCCTTTCATTACTTGCGGACCTCTTATGAGTAGTTCACCAGGCTAGAAATATTTAATATTTATAATAGTATTTTAAAGTAATTTTTTGTCCCAGCGTTACTATTAAGCAGTATTACATTTTTTGTTATTTCATGTTTGCATTACCGTTCAATGTTGAACATATAATATTGTTACAAATTTATATTGTAAATAAAAATCAAAACATTATCAAACTGGTTCCTTGCTGACATTTGTACAACGCAATACATAACTGAAATTAGGCTATTTCAACAGAGCATTTAATTATTATTTTTCTTGATATACAATGATAATTTGTATATAAGATCTCGCTAAATTCCAGCATAATTCACAGATCAACGGAGAAGGATTTCATCGTATCCCTGATTGCATTCCTGGTATTGCAGGTAACTTATGGGATTACTGTGTGGAGCAAAACCACCGCAATATAACATTCTTTGTGAATTTTACTAATCAAGATGTATGTACATATGCCTGTTTTTTGAGTAGCAACAGTTCAAGGTTACATAAATATAAACCAGTTTCCATAGTTTATGTAAAGCAATGTTACCTCGTTTGGCCCCAAGCTCCGTGAATTAGAATCAACTACTTTTAACTCAGTATTAGGAACCGCAAACCCGGCGGTGGTGTAAGCCTTACTGCCTGGCAACATCCCGGTCACTAATGGTGAAGTTTCTGTCGAACCGTATATTTGCAAAAAGTCTATTTTGTGCTGCAAGCAATTAACATGATTACAAAAAAAACTGATTTTAGTTTATATTTTTTAATTAATTGATAACAAGCCATTTATTAAATTAATAACAAAACCATTGTCAATTCTTCATTTTTTAATAAATTTATCAGGTGTATAGCATTCTAGCATTTAAGCATTTTAATGATATTAACATTCTGCAAAATATATATATCTTTAATAACTCTACATCAATTTTTTTACTGTAACCTAATGATTTTTCTCATGTAAAACTTCTTTAGGATCACTTTTTGGGTGAACAAAAATCATGGAACTCGCGGCATCGTCACTGAACGCTTTCCATTTGTGTAGGAAGTATATGCAGATTGTTAATTACGAGTTTATCAAATATGAATGCTTGTTCGATCGGCTTGTCGTGCGACTTAATAATCACGCGTAAGCTAGGTCGTAGGTTCTAAAACTCAACATATGGATAACGAGTATTACTTCTTTCTTTCATTATTTTGTGAAATATAGTTTTCACTTTTGTCGGCAGTTCTCATGCCTGCTTTAATTATTTTTTTACAGAATTAAGCCTAACCGCTGATATCTGAATATCTACCTCTTCATACTTTGAGTAGTTTTTCAGAATACAGCGTCGACGGAACAGTGTGAGATTGAGCATATTTAAAGTTTATAAAGAAAAGAAATAGAAAGTCATAATTTATAGTTAGCATATACCAAAAAATCGAAATAAAATAAAATAAAACGTTTCTTGTTTACATACATACTGCCAATGTCAAACATATTGTCTGTTATTAAGCTATTTTAAAGAGATTGTCACAAAAAATTACTAAAATGTTGCTAAACTATACCAAATAGTTACAATAACTTTTAGAAATATATATGTATATGAATACTCTTTGTGAAAAACCTTCAATAATGTAGAAACTTTTCAATGTAATTGGAATCGAATTACGATTATTAGACGGTAGATGATAAACAGTAATATTTTACCTTTACTCTGTCAAGAACTTTCATGATATCATTCTTTGGAACTGGCGCTGCACCGTTCGTAATAGTTTTGATTGATTCTAAATGTCGTGGCTGTATGTGTGGGTAAGATGCCAGAAACAGAACTAAAAATAAAATAGTTTTTATGTAATACCCACATGTGTTGAAAACCTACAAACGATGATAGCTCAGTTGGTAGTGTGTATGGACGCCGCGTCAAGAGTCTTGAGTTCGAATATACTTATAATGAGGTTGAGCTCTCGGTGAAAGAAAACATCGTTATGAAACCATAGCGTGATGGTCGGGCTTTTTTCAATGCCTGCCTAGCTAGTTACTACCCTCAAGTTTAAAATCTACCGCTAAATACTTATAGATGTGTTCCGGCAGTTGCACTTGAGAGCCACCCTCCACTAGGCATAGCGTGTCCAACATGTTAGACCACAATATCGCTTAACATAAGGTGAGATTGTGGTCATAACGCTAAACCTTAATTATAAAAAAAAAAAAACACTAGGTTTCGTTAGACTAGAATTTTGTTCTTGCAATAATGTTCAAGTAAAAATTCATAAATTAAGAAAAGAAATGGTTGTTCAACATTAACGATCTTTCGTTGATTATAACAACTAAAATATAAACCATTTGAATTTATGAATGATATTAATATTTTTATACGATAGTAATATCTTAGTAATGGACATCTTGAGTTTTGCGCGAAGGAACACGTCGTGAAGAAGCCATGATATTGTAGAAGCACGTTTTGTTAGGCCCTTCCAATTAGGTACCACCCACGAATATATATATCCAAAAACCTACAGGTGTTCGGGTAGTTGCAGTTGAAAGTTAATTCCTCCATTAAGCTTACTGTGTCTACCATTTTCGATAGCAAATTCATTTAAAATCAGGTGAGTTTATGGCTTATAGTCAATCGAACCTATAAAACATAAAAAACATGCTTATAGTATTTTATAATAACTTTTTCATCACGCACCCTATTCATATTCAATTCATCACAACAATTTCCTACCTATTAAGTGATAAGTTTGTTGATAATAGATTTCCTGTCCGCAGTGACTTGTGCTAAATTACTAGACATTTGTGGTTGTTATCCTCAATTATGTAACTTACTTATAGGAGGTGCAGCGCACAATAAAGTAATTCTATATTCCTCAAGCGCCGAGAGAAAATTGTTCGGTTGGAATTTAGGCAATGTTACCAATTTTAAACCGACGGATAATTTATGGAGCATTATTATTGATAAACCATATATATGGTAAAACGGCAGTACGCCCAATGTCGAGTCTTGATTGGAACCTGTGAAATTTTTGTATCATATTGTTAAAAATGTATTTGATAGCACTTTATACTAATAATACATATATAATTAAATATATGTATTTAAAAAAACATGAATCAAACTTACATAATATATATACATATTTATTTGTTATCACGGGTCGAACCTAACCTAATCCAGTACTTTTCTACCTTTTGGAGCACTTCTTTTCGCTTATGGGTTAATTTTAAGGCTAATCATTTTTAATTTGAAAACCATTATTTTATAGTTCATTCAGTTAATTTTAAAGCTAAACTACTTTAACAGTAAACCATTATTTTTAAAAAGCGTTTTTATATTCTCCATATTATTATAAATGTTATCATTGACTTCGTTAACATGAGAATTGTTATGTCTTAAGATTCGAGATTTATTTTTATCCGGTATTTGTTGTTTTCGGGATCATCAACGATGATATTAACTGGATACATTAATATAACTCGTATTTAAAACAAATTTTACAATATAAATATGAATTGTAATTAAATGTGATTTTGCGCGTTTGGGCGGAGATATCTTTATTTGACCTCTTAATTTAATTTTTCTTAGCAGTTATCTGCATGACTAGTATGTGTTTACGCAAAAGATGTAGAAGGTATGTGTATATAAATCTATATTGACTTGGTTATGTTGGAAGTTGGTTTCACTTAATAAAACGTTGTGTGGTTTTATGAAACCACGATGCAAGTGAATCTTTTTATCAATATTAGACGACATATTCACTACACGGTCTGCTGATGTGAGTCATGGGCGCTGCCATAATGGCTTTGCCTAATCTGCCTAGTGCCTTACACTTTACCCCTAATCCGTGGCCAGCTGTAAAGCGAAATGCGATAGATGGACGTAAAAATTTGAGTCGATGAATAAAAAGTTCCACTGTTACTTTTAGTAGGTATTTATATAAAACATTTCAAAAGTTGTTGACTGCATTTTATTATAAAATCCGTTCTTATGGGGTGCCTATGTAGTATACAATTCAGATTTATATGCCCATTGGTTTTGGAGTAGTCCGGTAGTTTGAAGCGACAATAGCTCAGAAGTAGTGTGTACGACTTCTCGTCAAGGGCCGTGAGTTAGAATCCACATACAATGAGCTTGATGATAGCATGGTGGTAGGGCTTTTCTCATGTCCGCCTGGCTAGCTACCACACACAAGTTTAAAATCTGCCGCCAAATACAAATAGGTGTATTCCAGCATCTGCACTTGGTAGCCAGTTCCTCCAAAGGTTTAGCGTGTTTACCAACTTGGGTCATATCGAATCTTAAGATCAGATGAGATTATAGCTATAACGCCTTGCCCTAACTATAAAAATTACAACACTCTAAATAATTACTATAAATACCAATATCGGATTCAATTTACTGGTGATATTCCACTTATCTATTTTTACATACCTACTTTGATAAAAATTAACTTGATATTTTATATTTAACCTTGCTTTATTCATAAATTTAACAAAATATCTACATAAGTGTAGAATTAATAAATATCTTGTTTCACTATATAGAATTTTTTAGGAACAAAGGGAAATTTCAGATACTGAAAAAATATTGAATATAATACTTGTTTAATAATCCTCTCTGTTACGCACATTTTAATGAGGGTATTGGTAATGATTGCTCATTAGGTATGAATGAGTTACTTATTAAAGCTGACAATGATCGAATGTTTTGAAACGCACTAATTAATCCTATTTTATACAATAAAACTAATTTGGGTCCATATTAAAAAAAAACAACATCTGTAACTGTAGATTTTTTTTATCGATAGGACATATGATGTTAGCATTAAGGACTTTCACAGGAGGAAGTGAAGAGACATCTCGATGCTGACTAATCTTAAGAAGGATCCTAACTAAGAAGAAAACCTACTCTACTATAAATCGAACTAAGAGCCCAACCTAAAATTCTAAACTAAAGGATTGTACTGACTGCATCAGGGTGAAATGACTGGACTGCAACTGTTCTACTGTACTTGTACACTGAATGAAGAAGGCTTCGAATAGAATAAAACAAACAAAAAGCCAAATTACATTCTGAGCCAGGGTGGTACTTCACAGAACCTTGTACCTAACGTGTGAGTGTACAAGTGTGAACGGCATGATGAATGCTCAGAGGTCTGAGCAGTGACACTGTATCGCGCAAGTAGAAATACTCGAGGGCTTCATGCCAGGGGAACGAACCTATGTTCGAGCATCCAGGAATGGCGAGGCTGGTGTACAAGAGTGAAGTTAACCATATGCCATCGGTGGCAAGGAAGGCGGTTTCGTGTAAGGGGATATATACGTGATAGACGAGGATTTGAACGAGACTTGTTCTGCCGAGTCTGAGTCATTGAGCCTGTGAAAATACATTTATGCAAATATCTGCTACCGAAAAAAGATAAATTGTATCTTTAGAAATACTAGAAAACGCATGTAAAAGTGGTTACGTTGGTAGACTTATATTTTCACATCAAGGAGATGCAAAATCATTTACATACCACTTGTGTCTTCATAAAGCTTGGATTCATTCACGTCTTGTTGCAGGCAATTGACGACGATGTTACGATGAGTTAATTCCACTCCTTTTGGCAGACCCGTAGTACCACTGGAATATGGTAAGAAGGAAATATCGCCTACTTTTTTATTTACTTCCTTTAAAACAGTGTGATCAATGCTAGAGTCTAAAGCAAATTCTTGAAATGAAATAGTGTCAGGTGGTAGATCCTCGTCAACACTTTTAACAGTTATTATTGGTATTTCCATGTTGGCTAATTTTAGTGCTTCTTTTATAACCTTTATTGTATCTGGTACGCCTATGATTACTTTAGGATTACATAGCAAAAGTTGCCTGTGTACTTCATCTGTAACGAAAATACTATATTATATTATGATTAATAATTTTTTTTATATAACAGCGACATTAATATGCGATTTGCATACCACTATTAAAAATTATCATATCATTTGTAAATTTATGCTACATCATTCTATAAAATTAACGCATAACAAAATTGATAATAGTTTAAAAAAGAAAAAGAATTTTAAGAAACCGATTCTACTATCGCACTTACACGTTGAATCTAATCTAATCTAATCTAATCAAAGGTTCTCTATTTTCTTCTACATCTCTACCTGTTTTTAAGAAGACAAGATGATTTGGTTATTTAAGGCGATGTCATCATATCCTCTTATAAAAAAAAAGAGAGTATTTGTTTATTTTATAGGAAAACGTTTTAATTTTGTTACGGTAAAACTATACAAACTTGAAAGCAATCTTAATGTTAAAATGCAATACGGAAAATATAAATAATGTTAATATGATAAGATGATGACTTACGAAATGTGTAAATAGGATTTATTGTCGTTACGATAGCGCCGGCTTGCAAAATTCCCAAGACTGCTAGTGCGTAATCCGGGCAATTAGGAATCATTATGCAGATAATATCGTCATCACGGATCTTTAGATGGGAACGTAATTTCGCTCCGAAATTGCGGGAATATTTGTATAACTGATGATAAGTGTAGGAATGTTTTGTTACACCGCATACCTGTAAAATTGTTATGACAAAAAATGATATAATATGTCAAACAATGTTTTTAATTCTAACGTGTGTTGCTTATCTATTAAATAGTTAGACTGATCTTATCAAAATAAATTACGGACTTATATTCTTTATATTTCGGGTTCTATAGATATCAATATTGATTGTGATGTGACGTTGAGATTTATAATTATATTGCCTATTGATGATATGGTGAAATATAGAATATAGCTACATTATGCTGATTATATTGTACATGATGGACGAAAATTAGGTTGATATTGCTTGCAACCCGCTTAAGAACATACTAGTTCCTAACAATGGTCATAAACGAAATAGTCTTACTAAGATAAAAAGATCTTAACCATTCAAAAGATGGGTGAGGGAATTTTTACGCAGTCCAGCGGTGACTGGAAGTTAATTTTGGTTTACTATCAATTGCCAATGATTTGGACTGTACTGTACTTTACTGTACCATGTGCAGTCACTTTGCTACGCGATATAATAGAGTTATTTTACGCTACCACAAATCTTAGCTGGAGTCTAGTAGTATGAGTTGTGTCAATATAAATCGTAGAGTCACCATGTTTGAGTGAAAGATAATACTTACGACTGCTGTCTTGTCTGCCCATTTGTCCAAGTTCTCCCAAATATGTTCAGTAACTGTTCTATTAGGGATCTCTATATCTTTGAACGGTGATTTCACAATATTGTCTGAAGTCCATAAATGGTACTTTTCACATAATGTTAATGATACATTTCGACTTTTCAGATATCTTTGGGCAGTTCTTGTTATTGCTTTTGTTAAACCCATTTTGACTGGAAAATATGATATATTATCTTAACATCAATAAATTACGTTTTTTTTCTAAAAAATACCTCTTTGCTTCGCGAAATATGGTAAGCAGACTAGGAGATCGGCTTCCCGCCATAGAATAGAAAAAGTGTAAAAGCTGTTTCTGGCAACACGAGTTTAAAATGTCACCGCGGAGCGGTTTAGTAGGTAGCGTTAGGTGATTAGGACCTGATGAGCCACCACATGCACCTCCCGTATAGGCCTGAACTCGGGTAATGTGCTTGGTCGTTGCGACGAGGAAGTCCGTAAAGAATAGGATTTTAAACAACACGTCAATAGAAAAGGCTAAGAGTATGTGCAATTCCCTTTATGTCACTCACCAGAACTATTTACTAAAAACCGACCAGCACACCTTCTTACTGCCGGATATCAGGGACTGTTTCTGGTCTCTGATACCAAGAAACTACCTTTCACTTGCAACTTCTATGTATAAAGTAATTGTTATAACGTAATATAATTTGTCATACTGTTCTCTATTCCACTAGAAGGCATTAAAAGTAAATCTAGAAAATTGTACGCTATTAAAATGTACTTAACATAAATTAACTTATTACACAATTATTACACGTTATTTACTAAGTATTTTCGAACAATAAAATTGGCAGCATATAATAAGTGTTTCGTTGTAAAGGATTGTAACAGAATTGTATATAATATTTGTTATACAAGTCTTTCGTGAAAATAGAACCAGGGACAGAGATATTGAGGAGTAATAAGTTAGCGTGGTGTCGACACGTATGAGAAGATATCATAGCTATATAACTACAAGAATGTTAAGTATGCAGGTGGAGGGATGTAGGAGATGAGGATGACCGAAGAAGATATGGATGATATGTATGAAGAATTATATATATGTTTAACAATGTGAATACTGAAATTACGACTGATAGATTTTTTATATTTTATAGGTTTATAGAAATTCTGTCATAAATTCTAAGGAATTATTATACATATTGAAAGATACAGGGTACGGTGGGACTGACATATCCTTTGCGAGCCGAAGACCCTTAATAATATAAAGACCAAAAAAAGTACTGATAAAGTTAGTAAATTTTGTAATGTATTTAAATTAAGGAACAATCTCACCCAATTTTTTACTCTTTTTAAAGTCTGCCCACAGCTGCGCTATATTTCTTAATTTAGATATAATTAAAATAGTTTTACTTAATGTATCTACGTAATCTTACAGGCAAACGCATCTCGTACTAAATCGAAGTTATTACAAAATGTACATAACAAGATTATCACAAAATGGGTATTTATAATTTCGACATAATTTAGCTATAAAGTTAATTGTCTGTGTGAATGTTCGTTGGTAAACTCATACTGTTACATAATTTATACACTTAGTAATAATTTGAGACCAAGACTACTTAGTGAGAATCGGAAAATATTCAATCACCATATTATAGTTTTACTAGTGTGTTTCTTTTTCGAAGTCTAAGAGAATCCATTGAGTCAAAAATGCTTTAAAAACTTAAAAAAGGAAAGAAAAATTTCACTTACAATACATATTCTTCTTTACTTTGCCATCAAACAATAACTACACACTATCACATAGTACTAATTAATAGCAATGAAATTACAGCACGTATTAAGTAATAATTTATAATAATATCAGCTAATAAAATTTATCATTATTATCGTGAATTTACATTATACTATGTGATAAATTAAAAAATACTATTACGTAGTATCACGATCGTTGTTTTTATATCAGTGCTCGTAAATGGATCGTGAATAATAATTATTGAGTGACAAAGAAAACACGATTTTATATAAACCCGTTTATTAGCGCCGAGCGACCGACACAAGTCGCTGCGCAAACGTCACTAAATGATATATACGATAAAGGAACTATGACTCCACAATTGTAGCATTATCATTGGTCGCCGCTTTGTTTTTAGCCTTATCGTTGATCTTCTCTATACATTAAATGTCATATTGCATGGGTTTTAATATTCACACGTTAGTTCAAAATAACTTCTTGGATTTAAATTAATATTTACATTTGGTTATATTTAACTTTATAAATTCAAATTGTAATGAAGAGGTTTTATATAAATTGTTTTAATAATCTATTTCAAGTGTTAGGCTTTTTCATTGGTCGCCGCTTTATTTTTGATTTATCATTGATCGTCTCTTTATTTTAAATTTCATATTACAAGGGTTTTAATATTCATACGTTAGTTCAAAATAACTTTATAGATTCAAATTGATTTGAATCAATGACATGTTTGGTTAAAAATAACTTTATAAATTCAAATTGTAATGACGAGATTTTATAAAAATTGTATTATAAATATAATATTATAAATATAAATATGTCTTATAATACTGAGGCAGTGACAGTGGAGCTCCAGAACGAATCAGTGGACTGAAGTATTAGTGATATGAAGAACCAAATAGTACGTGCTGCCTATTAAACAAAACGGTTAAGATATAAGGATTTTTACACAATATTCCCCTTCCTTATTTAAAAATACAGATTATATGTTTGTTTTTTAATATGTAAAAATTATACATTTTAATTTTATTTAAATTTTGTATATGCACTAAACTTAAATGTAATTACTTTTCTTACATACTAGGCGAAATTCCTATGCTGATAAGCAGAACTGTTTGCATTTGCAGCTTCCTTGCGCAACCATGATCTAATTTTATGATGACAAAAGTATTTCAGCACCACGATTAAAATAATAGCCTACAAAAAGCGTGATAGCCACATAGCATACATGTCGATGTTGTGCTCAACTTCTGCTAGTTGGTTCCACTGTTGAACAACTGTTGCAACTGCTACGTTGTTTTGACTACATCCTGAACCTGTTCCGAACAAATGGCCAGAACTATGATGTAATTACTATATAATCAGGCCAATTTATTAATTTAGTTATACGTTTACACTGAGACAGTGTGAACACTGCACAGCTACCTAGTATAATAGGTCTTCTCAAATAGTGAAGATAACGTTGGTTAGGGCATGTGCATAGAATGAAACCTTCTCGTTTACCGAGGCAGGTACTCCTTGTCCAAATTGAACACGCTAAGCGACCAGGCGGTCGCCCTATGTTAAGATTTAAAGACAGCGTTAAGCACGATATATTTAGCCTCAACATAGAAATATTCAACTGGAAGCACATCATTAGGCACCAGCACGAGACTAATCAGTTGCCACGCCCGTCGCATTATATATCTACCTGCAGCAAATGTGGCCGCGTCTGTGACTCCCGTATCGGCTTATTTAGCCATGAGCACAGATGTAACAGAACGAAAGCTACACAAAAAAGCCATCTCTTGTATGCTGAAGGCCATTGATGATGATCCTGACTCCAGTCAGAGACAATTTTATTATATTACTGAATTAAATATAATTATAATGGACACAAAAATGTAAAGAGAATTTAGGTTAGCACTAAATGTAACAATTTAACTTTTAATATTGTAAAACTACAAAGACAGAATGAAAACTCAAGCGACAGTCTATTTTTATGAAAATATCTAAACAAAATTAAATTCTTACTAACTAAATAATACATTCTTGTTAGAATAATACATAATTGAATAAACACGAAAGAACGTGTATTAGAGGAAATTGATAATAGATTAATGTAAAGTAGTTGTTACAGAATACAAATTAGTTAGAAAAGAATTTAAATTAAAGGCTTAAAAACAACTTACCAATAAGGTTATATGAATAATAAAATGGTAAATAATTAAAATGAATAATAGCATAGTAGATATTGATTTAAATAACTTATAGCTAACAGTGTTGAATATACATAACTTCAATAAA
The DNA here is from genome assembly GCA_039707435.1 of Actias luna. Lineage (NCBI taxonomy): Eukaryota > Metazoa > Arthropoda > Insecta > Lepidoptera > Saturniidae > Actias > Actias luna. The sequence continues at coordinate 3,822,403 of JAZHAC010000002.1, read as the reverse complement.
GAAAATGAAACCTGTATATCTGCGTTTTACACTTTATTGATTCTTTGACTCTTTTAAACAATAACGTTGTATATGGACACTAACAATGAGTATTCTTTCGAGGTTTTCAATATACATTTCTACTCAATTTTATACTGGAAACCAACTTACCGGCTGTGACTCATCCCTAATCTTTTAAGTCTATACAAAAACATTTTAGACGTTCAATGCCCTTTCATTAATAATATGATATTCAATTATTTACAAAGAATCAATTTTACCGAACTTATCTTTCAAAACCATTTTCAATACTTTCCCAGACGGGCTTTTAGGGAGATTATCCAAAACTATAATTTCTTTTATCCTCTTGTATTCAACCACTCGGTCAGCAACGAAATTAGAAATTTTGTGAGTTTCAACATAACGTCTGTCCTTTACTACGATAAATGCTTTAGGAATTTCTCCAAATCTCTCGTCGGGAACGCCGATTACAGCGGCGTCTATAATATCAGGATGTTCTTTCAACACGCTCTCCAACTCCGCCGGTGATACCTGGTAGCCTTTCACCTAAAAATATTTAGATATATTCATATTGAAATATTATTTTAGATTAGTCAAATATTAATTTTAATGCATCATTCTTATTAGCATTTTATATTCATATTTCACATACTAATGTTTTGATTTAACGTATTAAAATTTTGTGCATTATTTTTCTTCTTTTTCTTTTTTATTCTTGGCAACTTAGACTGTTACTGGCATTTTCAAGTAACAAGATTTGGGCATTTCGGGCAGACGATACTATCTTCAACAAGATAGTGACACTCTTATTGAAGCTCTCTTGGAAGTTTCTGTATCAACTAATATATCATGTTCCGAATGAGTATACACAATTAACTTCACCTATGCTCGTCAGCTACACTACAATTCGTAAAATGCCACCATAATTTACACAATATAAGGTTAAACAACTAAGTATATTAATAAAAATAAAAATCACAACATGCTAGATCAAGATCCCGCCAATAACTCTGCATTATTTTTATATGGTGTACTATATTTTTTTACTACCTTCATAACGAAAAAGGGCACAACTAACACTTTTTTATTCAACAATAAGTTATTAATACACATAGTTTCGCTCTCTTTTTTACATAGTATTTATTGATTTTTATTGTTGTATCGAAATTTATAATAACCTTGAAATTCCGGAGTGAAGTTACAAATTGAAATTTGTTCATTATAAAAGTTTAACAGAGTATTTTTTCTGTGTATATATTAAAAATAGCCACGAGTAACAAATTAATTGAAATACATTTACCCGTTTTTAAGTTAACTGCAGATATTCACAGAGATATTAAAGAGACCAAAAAAATGTAAGGCTGAATTGTTAACAAAATAGCTATCTTTTATGTACAATTTCTGGTTTGAGTAAGGTCACCTACAATGCTTTTTACGAATGTGTTTATATTTTGTATCTTACCTTGATCATGTCTTTTAATCTATCAACGATAGTCACCGCCCCGTCTTCATCGATTCTTCCAACGTCACCAGTCTTGAGCCAACCATTTTCAACAAAAGCTGCTTTCGTAGCCTCTTCATTATTCCTATAGCCTTTCATCACTTGAGGTCCTCTTATAAGTATTTCACCAGTCTACGAATAACACGGATCAGTCTAGATTTAAAGGTTACGAGAAAGTTTCCAAATAACAAAATTAAATTTTCTACAAAAACATTATCTTCATAAATATGTCTTTATTTAGAATAATTTTGAATAACATATAAAGTATTTAAACTTATATAGGCTAAGAGTAATCAACGATACCTCGTTTGGTCCCAGATTGCGTAAATAAGAATCTACGACTCTTAACTCAGTATTTGGAACAGCGAACCCGACAGTACTATAATTGTCACTACCAGCTAACATTGAAGTAGCTAATGGTGATGTTTCCGTCAAGCCGTACATTTGTATTAAATTTATTTTGTGCTGAAAGGGGTAACTAGTTTTATATTTTTATATATAGTTTAGGTAGCGTGCACCAAGCGCATCACCGCGCATATGACCGTAGACAATGAAACTGTTTGTTCTCGGTCTCGATATTCAGAAGAGAGGGAACGATGACAGAGTGAGTGTTAAATTAGTTAGATTTTTTTTTAACAACACATGATGTTATAAATATATCTTTATTAATATTTGTGAAAACTTGTAAATAGTCTCTTGTATTTTTTTATTTAAATTAAGTTTATAATGATAGCTGTTAGTTTTCCCTGTAATAAATAAATAAAATAAAATGAAAAATAAGCTCTATATATTGGTATAGAGTAGAAGTGTCCCATTAGTTCAGCAGTAAAATATATTATTTCAAATATTTATGGTATATGTATCAATTATAAATTGTTCCTTATTATTTTCTGCCATCATAGTTTTTTTTTTAACTTGATCCTTTAGAATACATAATGATTGAGTGTATTACGATACCTTTATTTTTTCAAAAACTTTGATAATATCACCCTTTGGTAGTGGTGCTGCACCGCATGTAATAGTTTTAATTGATTTTAAATGTTGGCTCCTTAAATTTGGGTAATATGCCAGGAATAGCACTAAGAACAAATTTATTATATTACTTGTTATCGTATTTTAAATGCATATATTCAATCATCTTCAATGGATAAACTGATACATCAGGAAATTCTTAAAGCCTTTAAAATTTAAATTTATGTTACATTCATGAAATCTTACACTTATCCTAAAAGTGATCCTAAAAGTATCCTAGTTCACAGCTAAATTACATAATCTGCAGGTATTTTCACTAGTTCTGTTATAAATATTGCTACGACATGGACGATGCCACGAGAGTTTGAAAAAAATTATGGCACAATATTATGTACTCTAGCGAATGCCTACTATTTTACTATAGAAAAATATCAAAATGAAACGTAATTACATTTGCAACAAAATGTAATGCCGGCTTAGTTTACTACATATGGGTATCTTGCATAGGATGCACTTGAAAAATTGTTCTATTTATCTCCCTATTGTGTCATCAAACATATCGTCGCTTATTATTGGGTGATGTTGTGGTCAGTCTCTAATTTACAAACATTAATAAAACAAAATGTGACACCTTGATTGACGCATTTCATATGTTTAGTATCTGACGTGATATGATGGTATTGAAATGTAGTCTAAAATAGTTATTTTAATTTCCAGAATGACAAAAACTTTAAAACTTACCTGTAGGCGGTGTAGCACAAATCATATTTATTTTATGATCACTGAGTGTCGGAATAAATGTACTCGGATGAAAATTAGGTAGTGTTACAATCTTCATACCCACTGATAACTTGTGGATCATTATTATTGATATTCCATATATATGGTAAAATGGTGGAGTAGCCAATACTGAGTCTTGATTAGAACCTGTAAAATTTTATGATAAGTAGGTACAAATTTTAGTCATAATTCATATCATTTGCATTAAACAAGTCTGAACTGAATATCAATCAAAGAAAAAAACTGAATTACCACAAAGAACGAAGAATACGTATAAGTGGAAGTGAAAATGTAAGAGATTTAACACAATAATACAAGTGATATTGTATGTCTGATAAAAACTAAGTCGAGCGAGGGTAATAGTTTATACAAAAATAATAATATATAAACTCACTAGTTGTGTCAGCGTATAATTTAAATCCATCCGCATCCTGCTGTATACAGTTAGCTACAATATTTTGATGAGTCAATACGACTCCTTTAGGCAGTCCCGTAGTACCACTAGAGTACAAGAGTAAGGCCACATTTTCATTGTTTGTTATTACTACATTTGAAACATCATTATCAGTTTTAGAACCCAGAAAGAATTCTTCAAACGATATAGTACCCGTAGGAAGATTTTCATCATATATTGTACTGAGCATTATTGGTATATCAATATTGGCTAGTGATAGTCCTTTTTGAATTACTTCAATTCTCTCTGGTGTGCTTATTATTAATTTTGGATTAGCTAAACTGAAAAGTCCTTTTAATTCATCTGCCAAATAAATTATTTTAATTATCTATTAGTTAATTGAAGTCAAATGTGTCATATGAATGGAAAGAAGAACATACGTAACTGTGAAAAGTCTCACTAAAACCATCAACCTCACAGAAAGCAAATAAGACTTCAAAAGCTTCATTAAACACACTTGAGTTTTAAACTGCTACCTAACATAGATATGAATTTTAATAGGTCAATTAAGATCAGGTGACATTATAGCCATAACGCTAAACCTTGACTATAAAAAATCTGAGATAATAAAAGGATACGTAAAGACAGATGATTATAAGAATATAACTTACGAGCTGTATAAAGAGGATTCATAGCAGTTACTACAGCCCCAGCTTGTAAAATACCTAGGACCATCACAGCGTAATCCGGACAATTAGGTATCATAATACAAACAACATCATTATCACGGATTTGAAGACGCGATCTTAGATTTACTCCAAATTTATTTGAGTGCTTGTAAAGCTGACGGTAAGTATAGGAATAACCAGTTACACCACAAACCTAAAAAAAACAATATTATTTTGTTACAAAACGTTCGAAGCTTATATATAATAATATATAGGAAGGATAATAAAGAGTAGTAAGGATCCTTGCAACGACAGTTATTAATAAGGGCATAATTACGATTGCAGTCTTATCTGCCCACATGTCCAAATTTTTCCAAACGTGTTCGGGGATAGATTTGTTTGGTATCACCAGGTTCTTGAGCGGCGATTTGACAATATTTTCTGACGTCCATAAGAAATTTGAATTTGTAGGATTGAATGAGGTGCTTTGGTTTTCTGTGGAACTTGTAGCCGTGTTCATTTCTTTTTCTTGAAAGCGTTTTGACTGAAAGTGTAATAATGATATTTATTTAAAGCACCAAACTATAACTAATAATTTGAGTTTCAATTACTCACTTTTGAATCATGTCTACATTTAGAACACAGGTCCACAAAAATGTTTTATTTAATGCTGACATTTTTGTATGATTATTTGTGTTATTGCTAATTAATCCTTAAGAAGTCATTTCGGGATGTGAAAACGTGAAATCTACTTGCAGATTCATAACTAAACTTAAATAAATAAAAATGTATTTTCATATCCTATTCTTTTCTTTCCTTAATTAATAATTTCGATATGTCGTCGTCTACGAAGCTTTGTTTAAGCAACCCAAATATTTCATCATGAGGCAATCATAGCATGGTGGTAGGGCTTTTTCTAATGCTCGCCTGGCTAACAACCATTCTTAAGTTGAAAATCTACCGCCAAATACGAATAGGTGTGTTCCGGCAGATGAACTTGAGGGCCAGTACCTCCACAGGTTTATCGTGTCTACCAACTTGGGCCGCATCGTCAGTTAACATCAGGTGAGATTATGCCCATAACATTAAACCTTAACTAAATAAAAAAAAAACTATATAATACAATAAAGTATTTTTTGGAATCTAATTGGTAATTACTCAGATTAGTGTGTTCCAACAAACAATAATTATAATTCTAATATACATATACAAAATACTACAGACCTGCATTTTTAGATTTATTATTTTCTGTTAAAAAAAACTTGATCAGTAATGCACACTGCCACACGAGTTTTTTGGTAATGGTCTCGGATACAACTGCGTTCTTTATGAAGTTATATAGATATAAACACGCATGGGGTGCAATGACCTTACCCTTACGATTATTTACCACAAAATATACAGGTACAAAATGAATACTCCGTCCCAATTTGAATTGACCGTTCTGATAACAGTCATCAGTTTTCAGACACATATATCGTCGATTTAATATCTGGAATGTCATCTCATACAATTGTTGTTTACTCATCACGCAAGCGAATATAGAAATAGACAATTTAGTTAGAGACATGTTTTTCATACTAGATAGTAGTCTCCAGTAGCATTGCTATAACATCTTGGGCTCGCGGCAAATTCATTGTATGGGGTCCTAGTAAATATCGTCACTTTGTAATTAAATTTTAAAACCACTAAATTACCGAACAGTATTACTAATATTGTGTCCATTTTAGTAAAATATTGAATCAATATAATTTTCTTAAGCACATAGATATTACATATCTATATGGACACAGAAAACCAAGTCACGTTATTTACAGCTATATATAACTCGACTGAATCGATTTTAATGATCTCTGATTAGTTAAGGTCTCTGCCCAGAATAGCGGAATAACTATAAAAAAATTCAAAATTTAAATTAAGAAAAATATATTTATCTATATACATAAAACAAAGTTAAGTCAGTTACAGAATTTATAACTCGACACCGCCTAACCGATTTTAATGATATTAGATTTCTTAAATTCGTTTCCGTCCATAAAATAAGAATAAACTTTCGTATTCATTTTAAGACACAAATAAAATCCTAAATTGAGTTTACCTAAAAGTTACCACGATATTCATTGAATGTTAGACGGTACGAAGTTAGCCGGGTTAGTTAGTTTGTGATAAAAAATAAAATATTAATAAGGTATTTATTAATAAAATTTATTTTCTTCGAGATTTCTGTTCCGCAAAACCATCAATAACATAATCGGACCATAGGATTTTCAATAGGCAAAATAACCGAATGGAGGCGTTTTAAAATTGATCTTATTCTTGTAAATGCGTTTAAATCTTAATAAATTATTTGAATTTGTATATGGACTTTAGTTGCGTTTTATTTTCGTAGATTTTAAGCAATTATATATAACTTATAATTTTTGCTACATGTTAGATTACTTCTGAGCTCTCGGCCTCTCAGGCCTGGGACCCCGTCGGGCTGGGGACCCCTGTCATTTTTCCAGCGTTTCCACTCTATAGGTAGACCAATAGTGGTGACGATAAAATATATGTTAGGTCAGCACGGAACTCGCAATTAGCTCTCGCCTCACACCTACACGTTTATATGTTGGTGCGTCTCGATCGCTCGTTACACTAATCCGGCTTTATGTACCTATATATTCTGTGCTTTACCAAAACAAAAATTCTTATCTTATGCTGTCATGCAAAGTTATGCATGAATTATTTTAAAATGGATCTTATAATTGGCTAGATACTATGTGCGGCTTTGCTCGCTTTAATAATGATTTTATCAAACAATTCGAATGATGCAACAAAAAGTTTCGTTTAAAGTTTATCCCTCTCTTTATCCAATAAGGTTATCGCGAGACAAAGTAGCTTATCTCCGTCTCCTGGGTCCCATTTATTTCTGTACCAAATTTCATCACAATGTATTTAGTGGTTTAGGCGTAAGAGCGTAACAAACAAACTCACTTTCACATTTATAATATTAGTATAAAGTATAATGATTATGCATGGTGGTAGGGTTACTTCTAATGCCTGCCTGGCTAGCTACCACGCTCAAGTTGAGAATCTGCCGCCATATACATATAGATGTGTTCCGGTAGTTGCAATTGAGAGTCAGTCCCTAACGTGTCCACCATCTTGGGCCACATAATCACTTAATGTCACTTAGTATTTGTGGTTGTAAAGAAAATCATATTAATTACAATGAAAAAAAACTATAAAGAGTAAATATAGTTGGAGATGTTTACACAACGGATAAAGGTTACACATTATAAAACTTGTTTTTGATTCCCGATGCTTTATGGTGCTAACTCACTTGGCTTCAGGCTTGCATTAAATAGAATAAACCATAATTTATATGCCTGCGAATCATCCAATGTATATCTATCTGCCGTTGGGGTTTCAGATCGGTATGTTAGCAATGACCCTTGTTGAACACCAAATCTTTCGGCTATTGACATTGTGTTTGTATTGTATTAATCTATTCAGCAATATAATTTCGTCATCTTGCCATCCTATCGATTGACTTCGATCGGATCCGCGTGACGTCAGATAACTTTTAAATATAACTGCATGTATTAAATAATGCTTTGATATATTCCTTGGGAAATTATAGAATAGAATAAATACATGTACATATGAGGCTAAGATGAACCCTTTTTTTTTCACCGTCACTTCGGAACACGTTCTATTTTCCGAATTCAAATATAATTCCTTTCATTTTTTGAGAACGTCATAGGTTAAATTATTATCACGTTCTTGGAAACCGTCGTTATGTTGCGTTGCTTATACTAAATATATACTTAATAAGTTTAGAATCGGGCTACAATTTCTCCTGATGTTAAGTGACGATGTGACTTAAGAGGTCGAAAGATCAAGCATAATGGAGGAACTAGCTCTCAAGTGAAACTGCCGGAACAAACCTATAGATATTAAGTGACAGAACTTGACAAATTAGACAACAGCTCTACCAGCATGCTATGGTTTCATCTCGATATTTCTACTTCACTGAAAGCTCAGCAATTGAATTTACGTCCATTAACGCGGCATTCGTTATCAATCGGCATCCTTTATGCACCGAAGTCTGTAAATAATACACAAACCAAACAAAACTACTGATTTTTGTAAAGTTAATCAGTTTTGTAATTAATTTAATTTTACAGAACTACTGCACTGTATTTGTGTAATTTAGATATCATTCAACTAGGTTTATTTTATATATATAATTCTATTTACAAGAAAACATCACGCACTAAATCGAAGTTATTACAAATTATACATTTAAAAAACTTATATAACAAGACTATCACATAAATTAGGTAATTATTTTTTCGAGAGTAATTTAGTGATAAAGTTAGCTCTCCATATGAATGTTCGTTACTTACAATATCATGTAATTTATACAGTAAGTGACCAATTGCGTCAAAGATAAAAGACAAAACCATTACGCGTATTGGGAAGGATTACTATTTTCATCGTGGTATTGCTTTTTCTAATACCTGCCTGGTTACCTACCATCTTTAAGTAGAAAAGCGACTGCCAAAATACCATCAGATGTGTTCCGGTGGTGGCACTTGAGAGCCAGTCTTTCCTATAAAGGCTGGTAATGCATTTGCGACATCGCTGGTGTTGTGGATGTCCATCGGTGTCGGTGATTACTTACCATCGGGTGACACGCTTGCTCGTTTGCCACTTATTCCGTAAAAAAATCACTTGCTAGAATGAACCTATAAATGCTTGATAATAGATTTCTAGCTTGAGGATGGTAGTTTGCAAAACGCGAATCAAAACTTATTTTACACTCTGCTATAGTTTCAACTGGTCTGTTCCTTCGTTGAAGCCACAATAGAAAAAAATATGAAAATATCTACTTACAATGTGCATATATATGTTCACTCTACCATTAAACAATCAATATGTATACACTATCATATAGTACCAATTATAACAATGAAATGAAAGCATGTATTAAGTACAATTTATAATAGTATCAGCTAATAAAATTTATCATTATTATCGTGAATTATCACTACACTATGCGATAAATTAAAAAATAGTATTACATAATGAAGATCAAAGTAACAATACACAAGTTATTCCACTAACTCGAGACTATACTAACAATTAACGGCGGTTGGATGATTGTCTAAATCCAGTTTGCTTGCTGGAGTTCTGTGCACGCCAAGATAGTATTTAAATTGTGAGGGTTATAATGAAACTTTATTCATTGTAAGTTTATTAAATAACGGAGTTTGAGGCCGTTAAATCTTTACACATGTCACCTCCGCTTCAATCATTACTAATATTATAAAAGCGAAAGTGAGTTTGTTAATTCGCTTTCACGCCTAAACCACTGAATCGATTATTATGAAATTTGGTATAGAGATAGATTGAAACCTGTGCTATAGGCTACTTTTTCACTCGGAAACCTTATTGGAAGTGGGGTAAGGAAAGGGGTAATCTTTGTATGAAACTTTTTATTACGTTATCCGATTTATTTGACAATTTTAATTTTATTTTTGCACTTGAGAGCCAGTTCCTCCAAAGGTTTAGCGTGTCTTCCAACTTAGGCTGTATCGTCAATTAAGTTCAGGTGAGATTATGGCCATAACGCTAAACCTAAAACTATAAAAAAAAAATAACGCGAACGAAGCTGCATGTAAAATGTGGTAGTGTTACAATTAAAATAAAGTACTTTTTAGTGTACTATTTCAGAATAATAACACGTCATTCTGTAGAATCCAGCATATTTTTAATTTGCTGTAAACAGTTTTGTTATAAATTAAAATACGACCAAGTGATTAAACATCATGACTGTTATTTCAATATATATTCAAGTTTTCACATCTTCCAGTAGCCCACAATCATTACTTACTGTATTATCTTATTGACTGTGTCTATGGAATAGTTGAATACGTGTCGTAGATGTCAAATTATTGACTACAGGAAAAAGCAGAACAACATTTATCTCATTAACCAGTTTATTAATAAAACTACTACGTACATAATTTAAGTATAATATTTTATATAATTTTAAATAGTTAAAACATATATCAATGTTATATTAGAATATAATTAACATTTAATAAATATATAGTCGCTAAGCTGATCACATTGGTTGATGGTTGTCTAGAATTACACGGAGTTTTTCTCATTCGGAATGCGATTGTATACATTTACATAATGTCAATAATGATTATGAGTAAGTTCCGTGAGGATACATGATCAATGTATTGAATATAATGTGACAACAACAATAAAAGTAAACGAACAAGTACAGCGTATTATAAATTAGTAATTCAAAAACAATGTAAAGTAAGCATTTTGTGGGAAATAAAAGAGACTTTTATTGTTATTTATTTTTATAACAAACAAATAGTCGCTGTGTCGCGCCTATCACCATTGTATGTTGTTTGGAATTTGTTAAGGTGGACCAGTTATTGAAATAATGTAAGCACATTTATTTTAATGATGATGAATACACAATGTACACAGTTTAAATACACAAATTTATCGTTATAAGAATTACAATGCATATTATACAAATACAGTCTTACAGAATAAAATCTCCTAAAACATCGAAAAGGTCCTAAGCTCAGCATATGCTAGGGCAAACTGCTAAAATATTGGTTTTCAGCTGGACCAAAATTTGTTTGATTGCATTACTACTGATGATCTTGGATCAAAAAGAGTGGTTAAGTGTACTATTGTAAAATCGTTTTATAATTTAAATTGTTGTTAGTTAATGAAAGTGCTGATAAATAAGTAGATGATTAAGTAAATACGGGTAAAGTTGTCCAATGCACACTTTATGTGAATAACTTGTCAAAATATAGTAATCAAATATAGTTATCATGGTGGCATAGCTTTAGGAGAATATAACGCAATCTTGAAATATAATTTTATTATATCAGCATACACGTGTGATTGCTATTATATCTAACTAGGGGTTATTAAAAAAAAAGCCACATGATTCATTTTTAAAATACCCTTTCCCCGTTCTCGTCACAGACGCGGATAACTTTAACTTAGATAAACCTTGTACTTAATAATATTAATACATAAAATTTTAATGGTTATATTGTAAACCCTTTCGTTGTAGTTGAAGTGCAAAATATTAAATATTTTATATATACATAAATGTGTGTGTGTGACTTTATTCGCGTGGAACTAATGAGTTTTAAATATATTTAGTAACCTTTTTCAATATTCCTATTAGTCGTAACGTAATGTTAAATAGCCCAAAAATTTCCTCAATAACAGTACTATGAAATACAGAAAGATGTTTGTATATCGCCTACTGTTAGTTTCTGAAATTAGGGCGTTCAAACAAAGAAACAATTTTTCCCGCTTTATATAATTAATATAGAATATAAATGATGAATTCCTGACCGTTTTCGGCCTCACGGATTGATTAAACTCCGACGTTCGTGGGCTTTGATGTGGCTAATAAAACCAATATTTCTCTGAAAGGTTCTCTGGAGGTAATATGGATACACGTGATGTTACATTGGTAAGTTTGCGTACTTAGATAGATACCTGCATAAAAATAAATGATCATTCCTAACGACGAAGCGATGATGGCTCAGTTGGTAGGTTGCAGGCCACCGCATCAATGGACGTGAGTTCGAGTGCATTTGAGCCTGGGCAATGAGCCTAAGCTTTGGGTGAAGGGAAACATCGTGAGGATACCATAGCATAATGGTAGAGCTTTTTCTATTGCCCAACAACCTTGCTACCACTTTCAATTCTATAGCTGTGTTCTGGAAGTAGCATTTGGCAGCTAAGTCTTACCAAAAGGCTTGTTTGGCATCTTGGGCCACACCGTTACTTAACACCAAGTGAGATTGTAGCCCTAATGCTAAATATATAAGGTATTAAAATTTTAAACATAGAACACAAAGTATAAGGACTGTGCCTCCCAATTTTCGTTTCTTTAACAATTATTAACATTTATTGACTAATGCCTTTATTATTCTATAGTAGGTAATAGTAATAGAATTCTGGGTATCTCGTGGAAGGATCGAGTGACAAACGAGACAGTGCTGAACACCGCACAACTACCTAGTATAATGCATCTTCTCAAACAGAGAAATTACGTTGGTTAGTGCATGTGCATAGAATGAAACCTTCTCCTTTACTGAGGCAAATTGTCCTTAGCGAAATTGCACACGCTAAGTGACCAGTCGGACGTCCTATGTTAAGATTTAAAGACAGCATTAAGCGTGATATGTCTAGCTTCAACATAGAAATATCCAACTGGAATCACATCCGAAGATCGCGACCAATGGGGAAAAGTAACAGCATACGGAGTAGGACATAACGGCGATTCCTGGCTAGAAGTGTTAGCCGTAAACGCGAGATTAGGCACCAGCACGAGACTAGTCAGCTGATACCCCCGTTACATTATACATCTACCTGCAGTAAATGTGGCCGTGTCTGTGGCTCCTGTGTCGGCTTATTTAGCCACGAGCACAGATGTAACAGAACGGAAGCTACATAAAAAATAATCATCTCTTGTATGCAGAAAGCCATTGATGATGATCCTGACTCCAGTCAGAGACTGTTTTGTTATATTACTGAATTAAATATAATTATAATGGACACAAAAATGTAAAGAGAATTTAGGTTAGCACTAAATGTAACAATTTAACTTTTATTATTGTAAAGCTACAAAGACAGAATGAAAACTCAAGCGACACTCTATCTTTGTGAAAATATCTAAACAAAATTAAATTCTTACTAACTAAATAATACATTCTTGTTAGAATAATACACAATTGAATAAACACGAAAGAATGTGTATTAGAGGAAATTGATTGCAGATTAATGTAAAATAGTTGTTAGAGAATTCAAATTAGTTAGACACGAATTTAAATTAAAGGCTTAAAAACAACTTACCAATAAGGTTATATGAATAATAAAATGGTAAATAATTAAAATGAATAATAGCATAGTAGATATTGATTTAAATAACTTATAGCTAACAGTGTTGAATATACATAACTTCAATAAAGAAAATGAAACCTGTATATCTGCGTTTTACACTTTATTGATTCTTTGACTCTTTTAACCAATAACGTTGTATATGGACACTAACATTGAGTATTCTTTCGAGGTTTTCAATATAAATTTCTACTCAATTTTATACTTGAAACCAACTTACCGTCTGTGACTCATCCCTAATCTTTTAAGTCTATACAAAAACGTTTTAGACATTCAATTCCCATTCATTAATAATATGATATTCAATTATTTACAAAGAATCAATTTTACCGAACTTATCTTTCAAAACCATTTTCAATACTTTCCCAGACGGGCTTTTAGGGAGATTATCCAAAACTATAATTTCTTTTATCCTCTTGTATTCAACTACTCGGTCGGCAACGAAATTAGAAATTTTGTGAGTTTCAACATAACGTCTGTCCTTTACTACGATAAATGCTTTAGGAACTTCTCCAAATCTCTCGTCGGGAACGCCGATTACAGCGGCGTCTATAATATCAGGATGTTCTTTCAACACGCTCTCCAACTCCGCCGGTGATACCTGGTAGCTTTTCACCTAAAAATATTTAGATATATTCATATTGAAATATTATTTTAGATTAGTCGATTATTAATTTTAATGTATCATTATTATTAGCATTTTATATTCATATTTCAGATACTAATGTTTTAATTGAACACATTAATATTAATGCATCATTTTTCTTCTCCTTCTTTTTTATTCTTGGCAACTTAGACTGTTCCTGCCATTTTCAAGTAATCAGATTTGGGCATTTCGGGCAGACGATACTATCTTCAACAAGATAGTGACACTGTTGTTGAAGCCCTCTTGGGAGTTTCTGTGGCAACTAATATATCATGTTCCGAATGATTATTCACAATTCACTTCACCTATGCTCGTCAGCTACACTACATTTCGTAAAATGCCACCATAATTTACACAATATAAGGCTAAACAACTAAGTATATTAATAAAAATAAAAATCACAACACGCTAGATCAAGATCCCGCCAATAACTCTGCATTATTTTTATATGGTGGACTCTATTTTTATACTGCCTTCATAACGAAAAAGGGCACAACTAACACTTTTTTTTTCAAACAAAAATAGGTTATTAATACACATAGTTTCGCTCTCGTTTTTACATAGTATTTATTGATTTTTATTGTTGTATTGAAATTTATAATAACCTTGAAATTCCGGAGTGAAGTAACAAATTTAAATTTGTTCATTCTAAAAGTTTAACAGAGTATTTTTTCTGTGTATATATTAAAAATAGCCACGAGTAACAAATTAATTGAAATACATTTACCCGTTTTTAAGTTAACTGCAGATATTCACAGAGATATTAAAGAGACCGAAAAAATGTAAGGCTGAATTGTTAACAAAATAGCTATCTTTTATGTACAATTTCTGGTTTGAGTAAGGTCACCTACAATGCTTTTTACAAATATGTTTATGTTTTGTATCTTACCTTGATCATGTCTTTTAATCTATCAACGATAGTCACCACCCCGTCTTCATCGATTCTTCCAACGTCACCAGTCTTGAGCCAACCATTTTCAACAAAAGCTGCTTTCGTAGCTTCTTCATTATTCCTATAGCCTTTCATCACTTGAGGTCCTCTTATAAGAATTTCACCAGTCTACGAATAACACGGCTCAGTCTAAATTTAAAGGTTACGAGAAAGTTTCCAAATAACAAAATTAAATTTTCAACAAAAACATTATCTTCATAAATATATCTTTATTTAGAATAATTTTGAATAATATATTAATATTTAAACTTATATAGGCTAAGAGTAATCAACGATACCTCGTTTGGTCCCAGGTTGCGTAAATAAGAATCTACGACTCTTAACTCAGTATTTGGAACAGCGAACCCGACAGTACTATAATTGTCACTACCAGCTAACATTGAAGTAGCTACTGGTGATGTTTCCGTCAAGCCGTATATTTGTATAAAATTTATTTTGTGCTGAAAGGGGTAACTAGTTTTATATTTTTATATATAGTTTAGGTAGCATGCACCAAGCACTTCACCGCGCAAATGACCGTAGTCAATGAAACTATTTGTTTATATATATATATATTTATTAATATTTGTGAAAACTTGTAAAGCCTTTTGTATTTTTTATTTAATTTAAGTTCATAATGATAGCTGTTAGTTTTCCCTGTAATAAATAAATAAAATAAAATGAAAAATAAGCTCTATATATTGGTATAGAGTAGAAGTGTCCCATTAGTTCAGCAGTAAAATATATTATTTCAAATATTTATGGTATATGTATCAATAAAAAATTGTTCCTTATTATTTTCTGTCATCATAGTTTTTTTTAACTTGATCCTTTAGAAGACATAATGATTGAGTGTATTACGATACCTTTATTTTTTCAAAAACTTTGATAATATCACCCTTTGGTAGTGGTGCTGCACCGCATGTAATAGTTTTAATTGATTTTAAATGTTGGCTCCTTAAATTTGGGTAATATGCCAGGAATAGCACTAAGAACAAATTTATTATATTACTTGTTATCGTATTTTAAATGCATATATTCAATCATCTTCAATGGATAAACTGATACATCAGGAAATTCTTAAAGCCTTTAAAATTTAAATTTATGTTACATTCATGAAATCTTACACTTATCCTAAAAGTGATCCTAAAAGTATCCTAGTTCACAGCTAAATTACATAATATGCAGGTATTTTCACTAGTTCTGTTATAAATATTGCTACGATATGGACGATGCCACGAGAGTTTGAAAAAAATTATGGCACAATATTATGTACTCTAGCGAAAGCCTACTATTTTACTATAGAAAAATATCAAAATGAAACGTAATTACATTTGCAACAAAATGTATTGCCGGCTTAGTCTACTACATATGGGTATCTTGCATAGGATGCACTTGAAAAATTGTTCTGTTTATCTCCCTATTGTGTCATCAAACATATCGTCGCTTGACATTGGGTGATGTTGTGGTCAGTCTCTAATTTACAAATATTAATAAAGCAAAATGTGACACCTTGATTGACGCATTTCATATGTTTAGTATCTAACGTGATATGATGGTATTGAAATATAGTCTAAAATAGTTATTATAATTTCCAGAATGACGCAAAAATTTAAAAATTACCTGTAGGCGGTGTAGCACAAATCATAGTTATTTTATGATCACTGAGTGTCGGAATAAATGTACTCGGATGAAAATTAGGTAGTGTAACAATCTTTATACCCACTGATAACTTGTGGATCATTATTATTGATAGTCCATATATATGGTAAAATGGTGGAGTAGCCAATACTGAGTCTTGATTAAAACCTGTAAAATTTTATGATAAGTACGTACAAATTTTAGTCATAATTCATATCATTTGCGTTAAACAAGTCTGAACTGAAGTTTGAATCGAAGAAAAAAATTGAATTACCACAAAGAACGAAGAATACGTATAAGTGGAAGTGAAACTGTAAGAGATTTAACACAATAATACAAGTGATATTGTATGTCTGATAAACACTAAGTCAAGCGAGGGTAATAGATTATACAAAAATAATAATATATAAACTCACTAGTTGTGTCAGCATATAATTTAAATCCATCCGCATCCTGCTGTATACAGTTAGCTACAATATTTTGATGAGTCAATACGACTCCTTTAGGCAGTCCCGTAGTACCACTAGAGTACAAGAGTAAGGCCACATTTTCATTGTTTGTTATTACTACATTTGAAACATCATTATCAGTTTTAGAACCCAGAAAGAATTCTTCAAACGATATAGTACCCGTAGGAAGATTTTCATCATATATTTTACTGAGCATTATCGGTATATCAATATTGGCTAGTGATAGTCCTTTTTGAATTACTTCAATTCTCTCTGGTGTGCTTATTATTAATTTTGGATTAGCTAAACTGAAAAGTCCCTTTAATTCATCTGCCAAATAAATTATTTTAATTATCTATTAGTTAATTGAAGTCAAATGTGTCATATGAATGGAAAGAAGAACATACGTAACTGTGAAAAGTCTCACTAAAACCATCAACCTTACAGAAAGCAAATAAGACTTCAAAAGCATCATTAAACACACTTGAGTTTTAAACTGCTACCTAACATAGATATGAATTTAAATGGGTCAATTAAGATCAGGTGACATTATGGCCATAACGCTAAATCTTGACTTTAAAAAAAACTGAGATAATAAAAGGATACATAAAGACAGATGATTATAAGAATATAACTTACGAGCTGTATAAAGAGGATTCATAGCAGTTACTACAGCCCCAGCTTGTAAAATACCTAGGACCATCACAGCGTAATCCGGACAATTAGGTATCATAATACAAACAACATCATTATCACGGATTTGAAGACGCGATCTTAGATTTGCTCCAAATTTATTTGAGTGCTTGTAAAGCTGACGGTAAGTATAGGAATAACCAGTTACACCACAAACCTAAAAAAAAACAATATTATTTTGTTACAAAACGTTCGAAGCTTATATATAATAATATATAGGAAGGATAATAAAGAGTAGTAAGGATGCTTGCAACGACAGTTATTAATAAGGGCATAATTACGATTGCAGTCTTATCTGCCCACATGTCCAAATTTTTCCAAACGTGTTCGGGGATAGATTTGTTTGGTATCACCAGGTTCTTGAGCGGCGATTTGACAATATTTTCTGACGTCCACACGCAATTTGAACTTTTAGGATTGAATGAGGTGCTATGGTTTTCTGTGGGACTTAGAGCCGTGTTCATTTCTTTTTCTTGAAAGCGTTTTGTCTGGAAGAGTAATAATGATATTTATTTAAAGCACCAAACTTTAACTAATAACTTGAGTTTCAATTACTCACTTTTGAATCATGTCTACAGTTAGAACACAGGTCCACAAAAATGTTTTATTTTATGCTGACATTTTTATATTATTATTTGTGTTATTGCTAATTAATCCTTAAGAAGTCATTTCGGGATGTGAAAACGTGAAATTTACTTGCAGATTCATAACTAAACTTAAATAATTAAAAATGTATTTTCATATCCCATTCATTTCTTTCCTTAATTAATAATTTCGATATGTCGTCGTCTACGAAGCGTTGTTTAAGCAACTCAAATATAGTTAGTTATACTCGTGGCGAATATATTGTAAAACAAAGTAGAAAATTTATAACAGACTACAAGGTATTATACTCCAAGAACTATTAATTACCTTTAAAATTTTTGGATGTAATGTGAGCCTAACGTTACGCTATCTGCACAGTCATTTAGACAGATTTCCTGATTAATCTTGGCTCCTATAGCGAAGAACATGGAGGATGAAGAACTATGAGAAAAATAAGATAAAACTAAAGGAAAATAGAGACCAAGGACATTGGGATGAACGTTTGATGATAAATTATTGCTGGAGAGCTTTCGATGAAGGAAAACATCGTGAGGAAACTATAGCATGGTGGTAGGGCTTTTTCTAATGCCCGCCTGGCTAGCTACCACCCTCAAGTTGAAAATTTGGCGCCAAATACTTATATCTGTATTCCGGCAGTTGCACTTGAGAGCCAGTTCCTCCACAGGATTAGCGTGTCTACCAACGTAGGCCGTATCGTCACTTAACATCAGATGAGTTTATGTCCATAACGCTGAACCACAACATTAAAAAAAGTATTGCAAAATCGTTTATTTCCTAATTTTTGAAAACAACAAATATATACTTAGAATCAGAGTAATGAATAAACTTAAAATCGGTTTTAGATTTGGCGGCATCAAAATCATTGTAAACCTGTGTAATCAACAGCCTAATCAAGATTAAAAATTATATCCTTAGTAGTGTGGATTGGGCGATGATAAATCATTTTGGTCAAAGTCCTTTTACATATCGTCTGTTTGGAATAAATTGGTTACATATAAATAATTCAAAAAGGATCATTGTACCTAATATGTAACTTCTATATTCCATTAAATACACTAAATCGCTTTGCAAAATATATGACGCATACGACATATAATAGATGATTATAAAAAAAAGATGATTATTAAAAAAAACTGTAAAAAATATGGAATGATATTTGTCATAATAAAAAATATATATAAGGAATTGAAGAGTTATGGTAAAGCATTCGATGGGAAGTCAATATACTAGATAATTTTATTTTGTCGCATAAAAGTATGATATGTTTATCTATCATATTTCTAATCACCGTTAGACCAAATAATGTTAGAAAAAATAATCATCAACAGCTGAAGTCGGCTTATTTATAATGTTTAGTAAATGTAAAAAATAACCATAACAGAAGTAACCTATTGTTTCGGCAACCCTATATTTAATACTAGCTATGCCAGCGACTTCGTTCACAAAGAGCTAAAAATAATTTAAGCTTTAGCCCGTTTTTGTAACTTGCTTCAGTATAGCTTTGCGCATATGAATGGTAGCGTGATGTTAAAAAACCTAAAGCCTTCCTAAATGATTGCACTATCTGAAGTAATAATAGCTCAGTGGTAGTGTGTACGACTTCGCGTCAAGGGACTGAGTTCGAATCTACCTAATGAATTTGAGTTTTCGGTGAAGGAAAACATCATGAGGCAATCACAGCATGGTGGTAGGGCTTTTTCTAATGCTCGCCTGGCTAACAACCATCCTCAGGTTGGAAGTCTACCGCCAAATACGAGTAGGTGTGTTCTGGCTTAAGAACTTGAGAGCCAGTACCTCCACAGGTTTATCGTGACTACCAGTTTGGGCCGCATCGTCAGTTAACATCAGGTGAGATTATGGCCATAACGTTAAATTTTAACTATAAAAAAAAACTATATAATACAAAAAAGTATTTTTTGGAATCTAATTGGTAATTACTCAGATTAGTGTGTTCGAACAATCAATAATTATAATACTAATATACATATACAAAATACTACAGACCTGCATTTTTAGATTTATTATTTTCTGTTAACGACGCGTCACACGAGTTGTTTGGTTATGGTCTCGGATAGAACTGCGTTCTTTATTAAGTTATATAGATATAAACACTCATGTGTTTACAATGACCTTACCCTAACGATCATTAATCATAAAATATACCTGTATATTACAAAATGAATATTCCGTCCCAATTTGAATTGATCGCTCTGATAACGGTCGTCAGTGATCAGACACTTATATCGTCGATTTAGTATCTGGAATATCATCTCATACAGTTGTTGTTTACTCATCACGCAAGCGAATGTAGAAATAGACAATTTAGTTAAAAACTGATATTTTTCGTACTAGATAGTAGTCTTCAGTGGCGTTGCTATAACATCTTGGGCTCGCGGCAAATTTATTGTATGGGGTCCTAGTAAATATCGTCACTTTGTAATTAAATTTTAATAAACCTCTAAAGTACCGAACAGTATTAATAATATTGTGTCAATTTTAGTAAAATATCGAATCAATATAATTTTCTTAAGCATATAGATACTACATATCTATATGGACACACAAAGCCAAGTCATGTTATTTACAGCATTTATAACTCGACTGAAACGATTTTAGTGATCTCTAATTAGTTAAGGTCTTTGCCTAGAATAGCGAAATAACTATAAAAAAATCAAAAATTTAAATTAAAAGAAAATATTTATCTATATACATAAAACAAAGTTAAGTCAGTTACACAATTTATAACTCGACACCGCCTAACCGATTTTCATGATAATAGATTTCTTAAATTCGTGTCCGTCCAGAAAATAAGAATAAATTTTCGTATTCATTTTAGACACAAATAAAATCCTAAATTGAGTTTACCTAAAAGTTACCACGATATTCATTGAATGTTAGACGGTACGAAGTTAGCCGGGTTATCTAGTTTGTAATACAAAATAAAATATTAACAAGGTATTTATTAATAAAAATTATTTTCTTCGAGATTTCTGTTCCGCAAAACCATCAATAACATAATCGGACCATAGGATTTTCAATAGGCAAAATAACCGAATAGAGGCGTTTCAAACTTGATCTTTTTCTTGTAAATGCGTTTAAATCTTAATAAATTATTTGAATTTGTATATGGACTTTAGTTGCGTTTTATTTTCATAGATTTTAAGTAATTATATATAACTTATAATTTTTGCTACATTTTATTAAACATGTTAGATTACTTCAGAGCTCTCGGCCGCTCAGGCCTGGGACCCCGTCGGGCTGGGGACCCCGTCGGGCTGGGGACCCCTGTCATTTTTCCAGCTTTTCCACTCTATAGGTAGACCAGTAGTGGTGACGATAAAATATATCAACACGGAACTCGCAATTAGATCTCGCCTCACACCTACACGTTTATATGTTAATGCGTCTCGATAACTCGTTACACGAATCCGGCTTTATGTACCTATATATTCTGTGCTTTACCAAAACAAACATTCTTATCTTATGCTGTCATGCAAAGTTATGCATGAATTATTTTAAAATGGATCTTATAATTGGCTAGATATTGTGTGCGGCTTTGCTAGCTTTAATAATGATTTTATCAAACAATTCGAATGATGCAACAAAAAGTTTCGTTTAAAGTTTATCCCTCTCTTTACCCAATAAGGTTATCGCGAGACAAAGTAGCTTATCTCCGTCTCCTGGATCCCATTTATCTCTGTACCAAATTTCATCATAATGTATTTAGCCACTAGGATTAGGCGTGAGAGCATAACAAACAAACAAACTCATTTTCACATTTATAATATTAATATAGTATGATTATAATTGACTAGATTTTATGTGCAGCTTCGCTCCCGTTACTAGATTTTGTCAAGCAATTCGAATGATGCAATAAATAGTTTCATACAAAGCTTAACTCTCTCTTTACCCCACTTCCAATAAGGTTTTCGGGAGTAAAAGTAGTCTATCTCCGTCTCGTAGATCCCATCTGCATCTGTACCGAAATTCATCACAATCGATTCAGCGGATTAGGCGTTAACGCGTAACAAACAAACTCACTTTCACATTTATAATATTAGTATAAAGTATAATGATTATGCATGGTGGTAGGGTTACTTCTAATGCCTGCCTGGCTAGCTACCACGCTCAAGTTGAGAATCTGCCGCCATATACATGTAGGTGTGTTCCGGTAGTTGCAATTGAGAGTCAGTCCCTAACGTGTCCACCATCTTGGGCCACATAATCACTTAATGTCACTTAGTATTTGTGGTTATAAAATAAATCATATTAATTACAATAAAAAAAAAAACAATAAAGAGTAAATATATTTGGAGATGTTTACACAACGGATAAAGGTTACACATTATAAAACTTGTTTTTGATTCCCGATGCTTTATGGTGCTAACTCACTTGGCTTCAGGCTTGCATTAAATAGAATAAACCATAATTTATATGTCTGCGAATCATCCAATGTATATCTATCTGCCGTTGGGGTTTCAGGCCGGTATGTTAGCAATGACCCTTGATGAACACCAAATCTTTCGGCTATTGACATTGTGTTTACATTGTATTAATCTATTCAGCAATATAATTTCGTCATCTTGCCATCCTATCGATTGACTTCGGTCGGATCCGCGTGACGTCAGATAACTTTTAAATATAACTGCATGTATTAAATAATGCTTTGATATATTCCTTGGGAAATTATAGAATAGAATAAATACATGTACATATGAGGCTAAGATGAACCCTTTTTTTTCACCGTCACTTCAGAACACGTTCTATTTTCCGAATTCAAATATAATTCCTTTCATTTTTTGAGAACGTCATAGGTTAAATTATTATCACGTTCTTGGAAACCGTCGTTTTGTTGCGTTGCTTATACTAAATATATACTTAATAGGTTTAGAATCGGGCTACAATTTCTCCTGATGTTAAGTGACGATGTGACTTAAGAGGTCGAAAGATCAAGCATAATGGAGGAACTAGCTCTCAAGTGAAACTGCCGGAACAAACCTATAGATATTAAGTGACAGAACTTGACAAATTAGACAACAGCTCTACCAGCATGCTATGGTTTCATCTCGATATTTCTACTTCACTGAAAGCTCAGCAATTGAATTTACGTCCATTAACGCGGCATTCGTTATCAATCGGCATCCTTTATGCACCGAAGTCTGTAAATAATACACAAGCCAAACAAAACTACTGATTTTTGTAAAGTTAATCAGTTTTGTAATTAATTTAATTTTACAGAACTACTGCACTGTATTTGTGTAATTTAGATATCATTCAACTAGGTTTATTTTATATATATAATTCTATTTACAAGAAAACATCACGCACTAAATCGAAGTTATTACAAATTATACATTTAAAAAACTTATATAACGAGACTATCACATAAATTAGGTAATTATTTTTTCGAGAGTAATTTAGTGATAAAGTTAGCTCTCCATATGAATGTTCGTTACTTACAATATCATGTAATTTATACAGTAAGTGACCAATTGCGTCAAAGATAAAAGACAAAACCATTACGCGTATTGGGAAGGATTACTATTTTCATCGTGGTATTGCTTTTTCTAATACCTGCCTGGTTACCTACCATCTTTAAGTAGAAAAGCGACTGCCAAAATACCATCAGATGTGTTCCGGTGGTGGCACTTGAGAGCCAGTCTTTCCTATAAAGGCTGGTAATGCATTTGCGACATCGCTGGTGTTGTGGATGTCCATCGGTGTCGGTGATTACTTACCATCGGGTGACACGCTTGCTCGTTTGCCACTTATTCCGTAAAAAAATCACTTGCTAGAATGAACCTATAAATGCTTGATAATAGATTTCTAGCTTGAGGATGGTAGTTTGCAAAACGCGAATCAAAACTTATTTTACACTCTGCTATAGTTTCAACTGGTCTGTTCCTTCGTTGAAGCCACAATAGAAAAAAATATGAAAATATCTACTTACAATGTGCATATATATGTTCACTCTACCATTAAACAATCAATATGTATACACTATCATATAGTACCAATTATAACAATGAAATGAAAGCATGTATTAAGTACAATTTATAATAGTATCAGCTAATAAAATTTATCATTATTATCGTGAATTATCACTACACTATGCGATAAATTAAAAAATAGTATTACATAATGAAGATCAAAGTAACAATACACAAGTTATTCCACTAACTCGAGACTATACTAACAATTAACGGCGGTTGGATGATTGTCTAAATCCAGTTTGCTTGCTGGAGTTCTGTGCACGCCAAGATAGTATTTAAATTGTGAGGGTTATAATGAAACTTTATTCATTGTAAGTTTATTAAATAACGGAGTTTGAGGCCGTTAAATCTTTACACATGTCACCTCCGCTTCAATCATTACTAATATTATAAAAGCGAAAGTGAGTTTGTTAATTCGCTTTCACGCCTAAACCACTGAATCGATTATTATGAAATTTGGTATAGAGATAGATTGAAACCTGTGCTATAGGCTACTTTTTCACTCGGAAACCTTATTGGAAGTGGGGTAAGGAAAGGGGTAATCTTTGTATGAAACTTTTTATTACGTTATCCGATTTATTTGACAATTTTAATTTTATTTTTGCACTTGAGAGCCAGTTCCTCCAAAGGTTTAGCGTGTCTTCCAACTTAGGCTGTATCGTCAATTAAGTTCAGGTGAGATTATGGCCATAACGCTAAACCTAAAACTATAAAAAAAAAAAAAAAAATAACGCGAACGAAGATGCATGTAAAATGTGGTAGTGTTACAATTAAAATAAAGTACTTTTTAGTGTACTATTTCAGAATAATAACACGTCATTCTGTAGAATCCAGCATATTTTTAATTTGCTGTAAACAGTTTTGTTATAAATTAAAATACGACCAAGTGATTAAACATCATGACTGTTATTTCAATATATATTCAAGTTTTCACATCTTCCAGTAGCCCACAATCATTACTTACTGTATTATCTTATTGACTGTGTCTATGGAATAGTTGAATACGTGTCGTAGATGTCAAATTATTGACTACAGGAAAAAGCAGAACAACATTTATCTCATTAACCAGTTTATTAATAAAACTACTACGTACATAATTTAAGTATAATATTTTATATAATTTTAAATAGTTAAAACATATATCAATGTTATATTAGAATATAATTAACATTTAATAAATATATAGTCGCTAAGCTGATCACATTGGTTGATGGTTGTCTAGAATTACACGGAGTTTTTCTCATTCGGAATGCGATTGTATACATTTACATAATGTCAATAATGATTATGAGTAAGTTCCGTGAGGATACATGATCAATGTATTGAATATAATGTGACAACAACAATAAAAGTAAACGAACAAGTACAGCGTATTATAAATTAGTAATTCAAAAACAATGTAAAGTAAGCATTTTGTGGGAAATAAAAGAGACTTTTATTGTTATTTATTTTTATAACAAACAAATAGTCGCTGTGTCGCGCCTATCACCATTGTATGTTGTTTGGAATTTGTTAAGGTGGACCAGTTATTGAAATAATGTAAGCACATTTATTTTAATGATGATGAATACACAATGCACACAGTTTAAATACACAAATTTATCGTTATAAGAATTACAATGCATATTATACAAATACAGTCTTACAGAATAAAATCTCCTAAAACATCGAAAAGGTCCTAAGCTCAGCATATGCTAGGGCAAACTGCTAAAATATTGGTTTTCAGCTGGACCAAAATTTGTTTGATTGCATTACTACTGATGATCTTGGATCAAAAAGAGTGGTTAAGTGTACTATTGTAAAATCGTTTTATAATTTAAATTGTTGTTAGTTAATGAAAGTGCTGATAAATAAGTAGATGATTAAGTAAATACGGGTAAAGTTGTCCAATGCACACTTTATGTGAATAACTTGTCAAAATATAGTAATCAAATATAGTTATCATGGTGGCATAGCTTTAGGAGAATATAACGCAATCTTGAAATATAATTTTATTATATCAGCATACACGTGTGATTTCTATTATATCTAACTAGGGGTTATTAAAAAAAAAACCACATGATTCATTTTTAAAATACCCTTTCCCCGTTCTCGTCACAGACGCGGATAACTTTAACTTAGATAAACCTTGTACTTAATAATATTAATACATAAAATTTTAATGGTTATATTGTAAACCCTTTCGTTGTAGTTGAAGTGCAAAATATTAAATATTTTATATATACATAAATGTGTGTGTGTGACTTTATTCGCGTGGAACTAATGAGTTTTAAATATATTTAGTAACCTTTTTCAATATTCCTATTAGTCGTAACGTAATGTTAAATAGCCCAAAAATTTCCTCAATAACAGTACTATGAAATACAGAAAGATGTTTGTATATCGCCTACTGTTAGTTTCTGAAATTAGGGCGTTCAAACACAGAAACAATTTTCCCGCTTTATATAATTAATATAGAATATAAATGATGAATTCCTGACCGTTTTCGGCCTCACAGATTGATTCAACTCCGACATTCGTGGGCTTTGATGTGGCTAATAAAACCAATATTTCTCTGAAAGGTTCTCTGGAGGTAATATGGATACACGTGATGTTACATTGGTAAGTTTGCGTACTTAGATAGATACCTGCATAAAAATAAATGATCATTCCTAACGACGAAGCGATGATGGCTCAGTTGGTAGGTTGCAGGCCACCGCATCAATGGACGTGAGTTCGAGTGCATTTGAGCCTGGGCAATGAGCCTAAGCTTTGGGTGAAGGGAAATAGTTTTATAATGCATCTTCTCAAACAGAGAAATTACGTTGGTTAGTGCATGTGCATAGAATGAAACCTTCTCCTTTACTGAGGCAAATTGTCCTTAGCGAAATTGCACACGCTAAGCGACCAGTCGGACGTCCTATGTTAAGATTTAAAGACAGCATTAAGCGTGATATGTCTAGCTTCAACATAGAAATATCCAACTGGAATCACATCCGAAGATCGCGACCAATGGGGAAAAGTAACAGCATACGGAGTAGGACATAACGGCGATTCCTGGCTAGAAGTGTTAGCCGTAAACGCGAGATTAGGCACCAGCACGAGACTAGTCAGCTGATACCCCCGTTACATTATACATCTACCTGCAGTAAATGTGGCCGTGTCTGTGGCTCCTGTGTCGGCTTATTTAGCCACGAGCACAGATGTAACAGAACGGAAGCTACATAAAAAATAATCATCTCTTGTATGCAGAAAGCCATTGATGATGATCCTGACTCCAGTCAGAGACTGTTTTGTTATATTACTGAATTAAATATAATTATAATGGACACAAAAATGTAAAGAGAATTTAGGTTAGCACTAAATGTAACAATTTAACTTTTATTATTGTAAAGCTACAAAGACAGAATGAAAACTCAAGCGACACTCTATCTTTGTGAAAATATCAAACAAAATTACATTCTTACTTACTAAATGGCACATTCTTGTTAGAATAATGTGAAAATGGAGAAAAACGAAAGAATGTGTGTTAGAGGAAATTGATTGCAGATTAATGTAAAATAGTTGTTAGAGAATTCAAATTAGTTAGACACGAATTTAAATTAAAGGCTTAAAAACAACTTACCATTAAGGTTATATGAATAATAAAATGGTAAATTATTAAAATGAATAATAGCATAGTAGATATTGATTTAAATAACTTATAGCTAACAGTGTTGAATATACATATAACTTCAATAAAGAAAATGAAACCTGTATATCTGCGTTTTACACTTTATTGATTCTTTGACTCTTTTAACCAATAACGTTGTATATGGACACTAACATTGAGTATTCTTTCGAGGTTTTCAATATAAATTTCTACTCAATTTTATACTTGAAACCAACTTACCGTCTGTGACTCATCCCTAATCTTTTAAGTCTATACAAAAACGTTTTAGACATTCAATTCCCATTCATTAATAATATGATATTCAATTATTTACAAAGAATCAATTTTACCGAACTTATCTCTCAAAACCATTTTCAATACTTTCCCAGACGGGCTTTTAGGGAGATTATCCAAAACTATAATTTCTTTTATCCTCTTGTATTCAACTACTCGGTCGGCAACGAAATTAGAAATTTTGTGAGTTTCAACATAACGTCTGTCCTTTACTACGATAAATGCTTTAGGAACTTCTCCAAATCTCTCGTCGGGAACGCCGATTACAGCGGCGTCTATAATATCAGGATGTTCTTTCAACACGCTCTCCAACTCCGCCGGTGATACCTGGTAGCCTTTCACCTAAAAATATTTAGATATATTCATATTGAAATATTATTTTAGATTAGTCGATTATTAATTTTAATGTATCATTATTATTAGCATTTTATATTCATATTTCAGATACTAATGTTTTAATTGAACACATTAATATTAATGCATCATTTTTCTTCTCCTTCTTTTTTATTCTTGGCAACTTAGACTGTTACTGGCATTTTCAAGTAATAAGATTTGGGCATTTCGGGCAGACGATACTATCTTCAACAAGATAGTGACACTGTTGTTGAAGCCCTCTTGGCAGTTTCTGTGGCAACTAATATATCATGTTCCGAATGATTATTCACAATTCACTTCACCTATGCTCGTCAGCTACACTACATTTCGTAAAATGCCACCAATATTTACACAATATAAGGCTAAACAACTAAGTATATTAATAAAAATAAAAATCACAACATGCTAGATCAAGATCCCGCCAATAACTCTGCATTATTTTTAAATGGTGTTATATTTTTATACTACCTTCATAACGAAAAAGGGCACAACTAACACTATTTTTTTTCAAAAATAAGTTATTAGTACACATAGTTTCGCTCTCGTTTTTACAAAGTATTTATTCACTTTTATTGTTGTATTGAAATTTATAATAACCTTGAAATTCCGGAGTGAAGTAACAAATTGAAATTTGTTCATTATAAAAGTTTAACAGAGTATTTTTTCTGTGTATATATTAAAAATAGCCACGAGTAACAAATTAATTGAAATACATTTACCCGTTTTTAAGTTAACTGCAGATATTCACAGAGATATTAAAGAAACCGAAAAAATGTAAGGCTGAATTGTTAACAAAATAGCTATCTTTTATGTACAATTTCTGGTTTGAGTAAGGTCACCTACAATGCTTTTTACAAATATGTTTATATTTTGTATCTTACCTTGATCATGTCTTTTAATCTATCAACGATAGTCACCACCCCGTCTTCATCGATTCTTCCAACGTCACCAGTCTTGAGCCAACCATTTTCAACAAAAGCTGCTTTCGTAGCTTCTTCATTATTCCTATAGCCTTTCATCACTTGAGGTCCTCTTATAAGAATTTCACCAGTCTACGAATAACACGGCTCAGTCTAAATTTAAAGGTTACGAGAAAGTTTCCAAATAACAAAATTAAATTTTCAACAAAAACATTATCTTCATAAATATGTCTTTATTTAGAATAATGTTGAATAATATAATTAATATTTAAACTTATATAGGCTAAGAGTAATCAACGATACCTCGTTTGGTCCCAGGTTGCGTAAATAAGAATCTACGACTCTGAACTCAGTATTTGGAACAGCGAACCCGACAGTACTATAATTGTCACTGCCAGCTAACATTGAAGTAGCTACTGGTGATGTTTCCGTCAAGCCGTATATTTGTATAAAATTTATTTTGTGCTGAAAGGGGTAACTAGTTTTATATTTTTATATATAGTTTAGGTAGCATGCACCAAGCACTTCACCGCGCAAATGACCGTAGTCAATGAAACTATTTGTTCTTGGTCTCGATATTCAGAAGAGAGGGAACGATGACTGGGTGAGTGTTAAATCAGTTAGATTTTTTTTTAACAACACATGATGTTATAAATATATCTTTATTAATATTTGTGAAAACTTGTAAATAGTCTCTTGTATTTTTTTATTTAATTTAAGTTCATAATGATAGCTGTTAGTTTTCCCTGTAATAAATAAATAAAATAAAATGAAAAATAAGCTCTATAAATTGGTATAGAGTAGAAGTGTCCCATTAGTGCAGCAGTAAAATATATTATTTCAAATATTTATGGTATATGTATCAATTAAAAATTGTTCCTTATTATTTTCTGTCATCATATTTTTTTTTTAACTTGATCCTTTAGAAGACATAATGATTGAGTGTATTACGATACCTTTATTTTTTCAAAAACTTTGATAATATCACCCTTTGGTAGTGGTGCTGCAGCGCATGTAATAGTTTTAATTGATTTTAAATGTTGGCTCCTTAAATTTGGGTAATATGCCAGGAATAACACTAAGAACAAATTTATTATATTACTTGATATCGTATTTTAAATGCATATATTCAATCATCTTCAATGGATAAACTGATACATCAGGAAATTCTTAAAGCCTTTAAAATTTAAATTTATGTTTCATTCATGGAATCTTACACTTATCCTAAAAGTGATCCTAAAAGTATCCTAGTTAACAGCCAAATTACATAATCTGCAAGTACTTTCACTAGTTCTGTTATAAATATTGCTACGACATGGAGGTTGCCACGAGAGTTTGAAAAAAATTATGGCACAATATTATGTACTCTAGCGAATGCCTACTATTTTACTATAGAAAAATATCAATATGAAACGTAATTACATTTGCAACAAAATGTATTGCCGGCTTAGTTTACTACATATGGGTATCTTGCATAGGATGCACTTGAAAAATTGTTCTATTTATCTCCCTATTGTGTCATCAAACATATCGTCGCTTATTATTGGGTGATGTTGTGGCCAGTCTCTAATTTACAAACATTAATAAAACAAAATGTGACACCTTGATTGACGCATTTCATATGTTTAGTATCTAACGTGATATGATGGTATTGAAATGTAGTCTAAATAGTTATTTTAATTTCCAGAATGACAAAAACTTTAAAACTTACCTGTAGGCGGTGTAGCACAAATCATATTTATTTTATGATCACTGAGTGTCGGAATAAATGTACTTGGATGAAAATTAGGTAGTGTTACAATCTTCATACCCACTGATAACTTGTGGATCATTATTATTGATAGTCCATATATATGGTAAAATGGTGGAGTAGCCAATACCGAGTCTTGATTAGAACCTGTAAAATTTTATGATAAGTAGGTACAAATTTTAGTCATAATTCATATCATTTGCATTAAACAAGTCTGAACTGAATATGAATCAAAGAAAAAAACTGAATTACCACAAAGCACGAAGAATACGTATAAGTGGAAGTGAAAATGTAAGAGATTTAACACAATAATACAAGTGATATTGTATGTCTGATAAACACTAAGTCGAGCGAGGGTAATAGTTTATACAAAAATAATAATATATAAACTCACTAGTTGTGTCAGCGTATAATTTAAATCCATCCGCATCCTGCTGTATACAGTTAGCTACAATATTTTGATGAGTCAATACGACTCCTTTAGGCAGTCCCGTAGTACCACTAGAGTACAAGAGTAAGGCCACATTTTCATTGTTTGTTATTACTACATTTGAAACATCATTATCAGTTTTAGAACCCAGAAAGAATTCTTCAAACGATATAGTACCCGTAGGAAGATTTTCATCATATATTTTACTGAGCATTATCGGTATATCAATATTGGCTAGTGATAGTCCTTTTTGAATTACTTCAATTCTCTCTGGTGTGCTTATTATTAATTTTGGATTAGCTAAACTGAAAAGTCCTTTTAATTCATCTGCCAAATAAATTATTTTAATTATCTATTTAATTGAAGTCAAATGTGTCATATGAAAGGAAAGAAGAACATACGTAATTGTGAAAAATCTCACTAAAACCATCAACCTCACAGAAAGCAAATAAGACTTCAAAAGCTTCATTAAACACACTTGAGTTTTAAACTGCTACCTGTCATACATATGAATTTGAATGTGTCAATTAAGATCAGGTGACATTATAGCCGTAACGCTAAACCTTGACTATAAAAAAAACTGAGACAATATAAGGATACGTAAAGACAGATGATTATAAGAATATAACTTACGAGCTGTATAAAGAGGGTTCATAGCAGTTACTACAGCCCCAGCTTGTAAAATACCTAGTACCATCACAGCGTAATCTGGACAATTAGGTAACATAATACAAACAACATCATTATCACGGATTTGAAGACGCGATCTGAGATTTGCTCCAAATTTATTTGAGTGCTTGTAAAGCTGACGGTAAGTATAGGAATAACCAGTTACACCACAAACCTAAAAAAAAACAATATTATTTTGTTACAAAACGTTCGAAGCTTATATATAATAATATATAGGAAGGATAATAAAAAGTAGTAAGGATCCTTGCAACGACACTTATTAATAAGGGCATAATTACGATTGCAGTCTTATCTGCCCACATGTCCAAATTTTTCCAAACGTGTTCAGGGATAGATTTGTTTGGTATCACCAGGTTCTTGAGCGGCGATTTGACAATATTTTCTGACGTCCACACGCAATTTGAACTTTTAGGATTGAATGAGGTGCTATGGTTTTCTGTGGGACTTAGAGCCGTGTTCATTTCTTTTTCTTGAAAGCGTTTTGTCTGGAAGAGTAATAATGATATTTATTTAAAGCACCAAACTTTAACTAATAACTTGAGTTTCAATTACTCACTTTTGAATCATGTCTACAGTTAGAACACAGGTCCACAAAAATGTTTTATTTTATGCTGACATTTTTATATTATTATTTGTGTTATTGCTAATTAATCCTTAAGAAGTCATTTCGGGATGTGAAAACGTGAAATTTACTTGCAGATTCATAACTAAACTTAAATAATTAAAAATGTATTTTCATATCCCATTCATTTCTTTCCTTAATTAATAATTTCGATATGTCGTCGTCTACGAAGCGTTGTTTAAGCAACTCAAATATAGTTAGTTATACTCGTGGCGAATATATTGTAAAACAAAGTAGAAAATTTATAACAGACTACAAGGTATTATACTCCAAGAACTATTAATTACCTTTAAAATTTTTGGATGTAATGTGAGCCTAACGTTACGCTATCTGCACAGTCATTTAGACAGATTTCCTGATTAATCTTGGCTCCTATAGCGAAGAACATGGAGGATGTAGAACTATGAGAAAAATAAGATAAAACTAAAGGAAAATAGAGACCAAGGACATTGGGATGAACGTTTGATGATAAATTATTGCTGGAGAGCTTTCGATGAAGGAAAACATCGTGAGGAAACTATAGCATGGTGGTAGGGCTTTTTCTAATGCCCGCCTGGCTAGCTACCACCCTCAAGTTGAAAATTTGGCGCCAAATACTTATATCTGTATTCCGGCAGTTGCACTTGAGAGCCAGTTCCTCCACAGGATTAGCGTGTCTACCAACGTAGGCCGTATCGTCACCTAACATCAGATGAGTTTATGTCCATAACGCTGAACCACAACATTAAAAAAAGTATTGCAAAATCGTTTATTTCCTAATTTTTAAAACAACAAATATATACTTAGAATCAGAGTATTGAATAAACTTAAAATCGGTTTTAGATTTGGCGGCATCAAAATCATTGTAAACCTGTGTAATCAACAGCCTAATCAAGATTAAAAATTATATCCTTAGTAGTGTGGATTGGGCGATGATAAATCATTTTGGTCAAAGTCCTTTCACATATCGTCTGTTTGGAATAAATTGGTTACATATAAATAATTCAAAAAGGATCATTGTACCTAATATGTAACTTCTATATTCCATTAAA
This sequence comes from Actias luna, assembly GCA_039707435.1. Lineage (NCBI taxonomy): Eukaryota > Metazoa > Arthropoda > Insecta > Lepidoptera > Saturniidae > Actias > Actias luna. The sequence goes on along the minus strand of JAZHAC010000002.1, from coordinate 3,788,434 downwards.
TACACTAAATCGCTTTGCAAAATATATGACGCATACGACATATAATAGATGATTATAAAAAAAGATGATTCTTAAAAAAAACTGTAAAAAATATGGAATGATATTTGTCATAATAAAAAATATATATAAGGAATTGAAGAGTTATGGTAAAGCATTCGATGGGAAGTCAATATACTAGATAATTTTATTTTGTCACATAAAAGAATTATATGTTTATCTATCATATTTCTAATCACCGTTAGACCAAATAATGTTAGAAAAAATAATCATCAACAGCTGAAGTCGGCTTATTTATAATGTTTAGTAAATGTAAAAAATAACCATAACAGAAGTAACCTATTGTTTCGGCAACCCTATATTTAATACTAGCTGTGCCAGCGACTTCGTTCACAAAGAGCTAAAAATAATTTAAGCTTTAGCCCGTTTTTGTAACTTGCTTCAGTATAGCTTTGCGCATATTAATGGTAGCGTGATGTTAAAAAACCTAAAGCCTTCCTAAATGATTGCACTATCTGAAGTAATAATAGCTCAGTGGTAGTGTGTACGACTTCGCGTCAAGGGACTGAGTTCGAATCTACCTAATGAATTTGAGTTTTCGGTGAAGGAAAACATCATGAGGCAATCACAGCATGGTGGTAGGGCTTTTTCTAATGCTCGCCTGGCTAACAACCATCCTCAAGTTGAAAGTCTACCGCCAAATACGAGTAGGTGTGTTCCGGCTGAAGAACTTGAGAGCCAGTACCTCCACAGGTTTATCGTGACTACCAGTTTGGGCCGCATAGTCAGTTAACATCAGGTGAGATTATGGCCATAACGTTAAATTTTAACTATAAAAAAAAACTACATAATACAAAAAAGTATTTTTTGGAATCTAATTGGTAATTACTCAGATTAGTGTGTTCGAACAATCAATAATTATAATACTAATATACATATACAAAATACTACAGACCTGCATTTTTAGATTTATTATTTTCTGTTAACGACGCGTCACACGAGTTGTTTGGTTATGGTCTCGGATAGAACTGCATTCTTTATTAAGTTATATAGATATAAACACTCACACACTCAATGACCTTACCCTAACGATCATTTATCATAAAATATACCTGTATATTACCTGTATATTATATAAATATACAAAATGAATATTCCGTCCCAATTTGAATTGATCGCTCTGATCACGGTCGTCAGTGTTCAGACACTTATATCGTCGATTTAGTATCTGGAATATCATCTCATACAGTTGTTGTTTACTCATCACGCAAGCGAATGTAGAAATAGACAATTTAGTTAAAAACTGATATTTTTCGTACTAGATAGTAGTCTTCAGTGGCGTTGCTATAACATCTTGGGCTCGCGGCAAATTTATTGTATGGGGTCCTAGTAAATATCGTCACTTTGTAATTAAATTTTAATAAACCTCTAAAGTACCGAACAGTATTAATAATATTGTGTCAATTTTAGTAAAATATCGAATCAATATAATTTTCTTAAGCATATAGATACTACATATCTATATGGACACACAAAGCCAAGTCATGTTATTTACAGCATTTATAACTCGACTGAAACGATTTTAGTGATCTCTAATTAGTTAAGGTCTTTGCCTAGAATAGCGAAATAACTATAAAAAAATCAAAAATTTAAATTAAAAGAAAATATTTATCTATATACATAAAACAAAGTTAAGTCAGTTACACAATTTATAACTCGACACCGCCTAACCGATTTTCATGATAATAGATTTCTTAAATTCGTGTCCGTCCAGAAAATAAGAATAAATTTTCGTATTCATTTTAGACACAAATAAAATCCTAAATTGAGTTTACCTAAAAGTTACCACGATATTCATTGAATGTTAGACGGTACGAAGTTAGCCGGGTTATCTAGTTTGTAATACAAAATAAAATATTAACAAGGTATTTATTAATAAAAATTATTTTCTTCGAGATTTCTGTTCTGCAAAACCATCAATAACATAATCGGACCATAGGATTTTCAATAGGCAAAATAACCGAATAGAGGCGTTTCAAACTTGATCTTTTTCTTGTAAATGCGTTTAAATCTTAATAAATTATTGGAATTTGTATATGGACTTTAGTTGCGTTTTATTTTCATAGATTTTAAGTAATTATATATAACTTATAATTTTTGCTACATTTTATTAAACATGTTAGATTACTTCAGAGCTCTCGGCCGCTCAGGCCTGGGACCCCGTCGGGCTGGGGACCCCGTCGGGCTGGGGACCCCTGTCATTTTTCCAGCTTTTCCACTCTATAGGTAGACCAGTAGTGGTGACGATAAAATATATCAACACGGAACTCGCAATTAGATCTCGCCTCACACCTACACGTTTATATGTTAATGCGTCTCGATAACTCGTTACACGAATCCGGCTTTATGTACCTATATATTCTGTGCTTTACCAAAACAAACATTCTTATCTTATGCTGTCATGCAAAGTTATGCATGAATTATTTTAAAATGGATCTTATAATTGGCTAAATATTATGTGCGGCTTTGCTAGCTTTAATAATGATTTTATCAAACAATTCGAATGATGCAACAAAAAGTTTCGTTTAAAGTTTATCCCTCTCTTTACCCAATAAGGTTATCGCGAGACAAAGTAGCTTATCTCCGTCTCCTGGGTCCCATTTATCTCTGTACCAAATTTCATCATAATGTATTTAGCCACTAGGTTTAGGCGTGAGAGCATAACAAACAAACAAACTCACTTTCACATTTATAATATTAATATAGTATGATTATAATTGACTAGATTTTATGTGCAGCTTCGCTCCCGTTACTAGATTTTGTCAAGCAATTCGAATGATGCAATAAATAGTTTCATACAAAGCTTAACTCTCTCTTTACCCCACTTCCAATAAGGTTTTCGGGAGTAAAAGTAGTCTATCTCCGTCTCGTAGATCCCATCTGCATCTGTACCGAAATTCATCACAATCGATTCAGCGGATTAGGCGTTAACGCGTAACAAACAAACTCACTTTCACATTTATAATATTAGTATAAAGTATAATGATTATGCATGGTGGTAGGGTTACTTCTAATGCCTGCCTGGCTAGCTACCACGCTCAAGTTGAGAATCTGCCGCCATATACATGTAGGTGTGTTCCGGTAGTTGCAATTGAGAGTCAGTCCCTAACGTGTCCACCATCTTGGGCCACATAATCACTTAATGTCACTTAGTATTTGTGGTTATAAAATAAATCATATTAATTACAATAAAAAAAAAAAAACTATAAAGAGTAGATATATTTGGAGATGTTTACACAACGGATAAAGGTTACACATTATAAAACTTGTTTTTGATTCCCGATGCTTTATGGTGCTAACTCACTTGGCTTCAGGCTTGCATTAAATAGAATAAACCATAATTTATATGTCTGCGAATCATCCAATGTATATCTATCTGCCGTTGGGGTTTCAGGCCGGTATGTTAGCAATGACCCTTGATGAACACCAAATCTTTCGGCTATTGACATTGTGTTTGCATTGTATTAATCTATTTATCAATATAATTTCGTCATCTTGCCATCCTATCGATTGACTTCGATCGGATCCGCGTGACGTCAGATAACTTTTAAATAAAACTGCATGTTTTAAATAATGCTTTGATATATTCCTTAGGAAATTATAGAATAGAATAAATACATGTACATATATAAGAGGCGACGATGAACCTTTTTTTTCACCGTTACTTCGGAACACATTCTATTTTCCGAATTCAAATATAATTCCTTTTTTTTATACTAATCGAATAATTAAAGTAGTTTCTAATACTGAAAATAGTGGCGATGTAGAGGCCAGCCTATAAAAGATATAGAAATAAATGACTGAAAATCACATTTCCGCAAAAACAGGATCCCCATTTTCCAAGAATCACTTTATTATGCAATTTAATTAACTTTGTTCGCTTTATGAAAGTGATAAACTTTATTTTTTCTCTCATCATGTCAAGCAAATATTTTCTAGGTCATTGCGGTTTATAATAAAATTAGCTATACCTATAGTTTCAAACATCTTAGTCATGCTTTTCAACGAGCTTTCATTTTTTGAGAACGTAATAGGTTAAATTATATTCACGTTCTTGGAAACCATCGTTATGTTGCGTTGCTTATACTAAATATATACTTAATAGGTTTAGAATCGGGCTACAATGTCCCCTGATGTTAAGTGACGATGTGACTTAAGAGGTCGAAAGTTCAAGCATAATGGAGGGATAAGCTTTCAAGTGAAACTGCCGGAATAAACCTATAGATATTTAGTGACAGAACTTGACAAATTAGACAACAGCTCTACCATCATGCTATGGTTTCAACTCGATATTTCTACTTCACTGAAAGCTCAGACTAATCACAGGCTTTTGAATTTTCGGCCATTAACGCGGCATTCGTACACACTACCGACTGAACCATTTTAATATGTTTTCTTTTTGCAAGATACCGCACAAAGATTTTATATACAGATGTTATCTAATATCCATTAATTTTTATAACAAATAATATTATCCTGATTTGTAAAATTAAAATAACTGATCTATGGGATACTACCGCACAAGCAAATTCAAGATCGCTCGGATTCCAAGTGAGTGTTAGATTAAACTCGGTTAGCGCGGCGCGACCAAGTCGTGAATGTATTTAATACACAGCCGACTGGTTCGATTATGACTGGGAAAGTGTGTACGGTACATTAAACAATCACCGTTCAACGGTTCGACTCGGAAACGTTACCCGTGAACTTTGTTAAACAATGTTCCCTTAATGTTTTCTCTGACTCGATCCGGGCTCCACTGATATATTGTTTTAACACGTTACATGTAATTTCAGTGTACTTTATTTAGTATAAGTGAATGTATTTGTAAGTGGAAACTTCCTTTGGCGCGTGGGACAGTTTTGGGATGGGGAAAAAGCACTGAACTTTCGTGACTGTTACTCTTAGAGACATTTATACAGATAGCTCTGATAGAAATATATATTCATTAACGTGGGGTAATGCATCTACGCGTACCCTCTCAGTAAGCGGGGACCGAGAGGGTTATGTGGGACTTGCCCGGTGCTAGCCACTTGGAATACTCACTAAAACCCCACAATCATCTGTCGCCTTGCTGGGGCGACGCGGGTTCGAGCGTGCAATAGCTGTTGTCCCAATCCTACCAAAGTAAGAAAAGGAGTAAGAAGAAGAGTTCCTATTTTAATTAAATATCTCATAAGATACATGTATTCTGGCAGTAGCACTTTAGATCAAGTACCTCCACTAGACTAAATGTATTCATCAGCTTAGACCGCATGGTAACATAACATCAGGTGGGATTATGAGCATAAACCCATAATGTATAAAGAATGTATAATTTTAAGCAAAATATTTTATCAGTTTATGCAATATTAAAGTGAAAATATTATCCATAGATTGGTTGCCTGTATCTAAACTTTATGAAACTAAATCTGCTAAAAGTAACTTCGTAATAAGTTTCTGAAAACTTCGACATCTACAGAGCTGACGGATCGCCGCTCTGGTGAAATATATTTTATTTATTATTAAGTAATGAATTTTCTTAAAGCTGAGTGAAGTGAACTAAATATTGTATCCGAAAAAAAGTGTATTTTCTTTTGTACAAATTTGATTTGGAGTGAGGGTATATAGAAAGTATATTTCTGTAATATTTTCTTGTCCACTAAAAATCGGAACAATAGATGTAATATTTGAAATAAAATACAATAAATAAGTATTAAAAAAGCTGATCAAGTTTCTTACCGACATTCCTCAGAGATTGGAATGTTTAATAAATGTTATATTTTGAATTTGCTTTAGATTTCATAAGTGATTTATTAGGACATTTAATATTTAATATTTTTATTTTATTTCGTAAAATCTAGAAAAATTGTTAAATATTATTATGGATAATATATTATTTAATTTATAATAAAACATCCAGCTCCCTAGCTAAGTCCTTATGTTCTATACGCGTTAGAAACAAAAATGTGTGTACAACATTGATTTTTATATCATAGCTGATAGTAGTGACGTCATGTTTTTAACTCGCTCTTATAAGGGGATTTAGTGCTTAAATATGTCGTCGGGTTAGTCATTCCATACATTTTTTCACTACTTCGTATACAAAAGAATGTAAAAGAAAAACTTTGGGGACTGCCGGTAAAAGTGAAAACGTTATTTAAACTTGTGAATTGTATCGTCGAGCTATTATAATATTATTTTTGAATTATTTTGGGTTTATAAAGAAGTGTTAATGACCAATTTAAATTTTAATCCTTGTCATACACACTTCTTTATAAACTAAAAATAATATTACGCACGGAGGTATCTCTATGTCCATATATACACAGTATACATATAGCTCATAGGAAGCGAGCGGTGACGATGACGCGAGTTCCATGATATTTGTTCACCCAAAAATTATACATATATACACAGTATACATTACATATAGCTGATGGAAAGCGTTCGGTCACGATGAAGCGAGTTCCATGCTTTTTGTTCACCAAAAAAGTGTTCAACGCTCCTAAAAAAGTTTTTACTTTAATAACTTGGATAGATAAAATTGGTATACATGGCTGGTATGGTAGTGGTGACAAGTAAAAATGGGAAAGCTGTACCTGTTTTCTTGTAATATGGGGATTTGAGAGACGCTGTATTGTTTTTAATAGGTATTTCATAGTGCTTGTCATCAGATGAGTCTTGCTACACGCACCTTCCGCCTGAGCCTGGATAGTGATTTTGTTTAAAGAAGTTGCAATTGGGCATCTTCACCTTAATTTTAAAGCGATAATAGCTCAGATAGTTGTGTATACGGACGCCGTGTCAAGGGACGTGAGTTCGAATCTACCTATAGTGATCTTGAGCTTTCGGTGAAGGAAAACATAATGTTGAAACTATAGCTTGGTGGTATGGCTTTTTCTAATGTCCACCTGGCTAGCTACCAGCTTCATGTTGATAATCTGCCGCCAAATAGTATTAGTTGTGTTCCGGAAGTTGCACTTGAGAGCCAGTCGCTCCACTAGGCATAACGAGTCAACCATCTTAGACAACATTGTCACTTAACATTAGTTAAGATTGCGACCATAACGCTGAACCTACTATACATTTAAAAAATATGTATATAGATATTTTTATTTTGTAAAATGCAGTTGTTTCATGTTAATGATTTCTAATAAACTGATTCATTACATTGGTGTTTTTATTTAAAAAGTTATTTTCTTACGTATATAAAAACATCGTAAAATGTGGAAGTTCAATCGACAAGTGGTTCACTAGTCCCTCCACTAAGCTTTGTGTATCCACCATCGTCACTTAATATCAGATGGGATTGTGGTCATAACGATAAAGAAAAACGAAAAGAAAGAGTAAGGGAGCTAGCATAAAGTGGACGCGAGCCTATCACCCTTAAAAACCGTATTCGGTTATTCAAAATATAAGTAGTGAAGTTCCTATAGTAATGTCATACGCATATAAAAAAAGAAAACAGAGTACCTTCCTCTTATTTAGCCGGTACAAAAGAGACGATTAAAAAATGCAAATTTACCTGTATCCATTTAATCTACATGTCTATTATCACGTCGTGTTCCTGCCGGGATTATTTGTTCAAAATGGACCAAATGTAGGTCACATTTAGGCTGTTTTGTTCGCAAGGTCGACGTATTATTTCCACATAAGTAGTAATTATATATCTAAAGTTTAATGGGCTTTTTTTTAAGTCGCACAAATGGCTTTAGATTTAAGTGATGACAATTAAAAAAAATGTGTGTATGTGCATTCCCAACGCAGAACTGGAGTTCATGGGTGACTTCCACATACCCTCCTCAGTACCTCCGGACTGGGAGGGAGTTCATGCTTGAAGTAATTTCACTCTTCATTTAATACCGGATAGGGGGACTATATGAAATTGTGACCATAGGTAGTAAACTCCAATAAATTAAATTATAATTTTATTCATTACGTATAAATAAGTTTATAAATATATACATTACATAAAAATGATAAAATAACATTAACGAAACATAGTAACGAAAAACAGTAACGAATATAGTATCCTGAGCAATCAGTATGCGTTTCAAAATTTTGAGAATTGACACTGCTGGATACGTAATTTGTTGATGATAGAACTTCTTTACACATGTTACTTTTGTACAGTCAAAAACCTCAAGGTCACATCACATGGATGCTTCATGTAAAACAAGCACAAAAAAAAATGTTGAAATTCATATATATGCAAACAGTATACATAAACAGCATAAATGTATATTAATTGATAAGTCATATAAGTTTCTTAATTAATCCATCCTGTGCATTCCGTGTTTTAATGAATAAATAATAAATAAATATACATACTATATATACTCTAAATGAAGTTAGGATATTTATGAGGATTCTCTACGATAACTTGAAATCATATTAATACTGGAAATATCAAGAATAATAATATTTAATTTACATAACATTATACATTGTTTCACATACACTATATTCTATATTTTAATTACTCGAAGAATCACGATATCAAAATTGTGGGAAAATTTCACACGACCTTATAAGGTCATATTAGGCATAGACTACACTATGAGAAATAATATATATTAACAAGCAGCGCCCGCGACTTCGTTCCCGTGGAACTACTAAAAAATATTTAATCAGTGTTGACCATTTCTATAACTTTTTCTATACGCTTTGGTCCTATTGGTCATACCGAGATGTTAAGTATCCGTCCTCAATGATTATTGTATCAGATACGAAAAGCGTTTTTGTAATGCGCCTGGTACTTAATAAGATTAGCGCATTCAAACAAACTATTTCGCTTAATAATATTCATATAGATTTATATTTTGTCAAGGTATGTGTCTCAGAGAACTATATAAATTATAAAGATACAACTAACACACATACTATGATGAAGCCGCAATTTGTTAATTAAGAAAATTATTTAATGAGATTATAATGAATGAATTCTTTGTTGCAATTTTAAATATGTTCATCGGCGAACTTAATTCCATAAGGCATTTTCTTCCAGCTTACCAGCAGTGATGTGGTAAGAAATAATTACTACCATTGTAGGTAATGCAAATAACTCAAAAAAGCTCTCTACGAGGTGATTATTCGAAATTCAACCGCTGAGGGGGTAACTAGGGGTAGCAAATTTTGTATGAGTTAGAAAAAAATCATCATGTATTGACTTGGAACTTAGCATAAAGACTCCTTAATAAAATGGTTGTAGGACTTTTTATAATGCCCGCCGGGTAAGTTACCATCCTGAAGTTGAAAATCTGCGTCAAATACCTATTGTATTCCGGTAGTTGCACTTGAGAGACAGTTCAAGTATCAGAGTTCACTCAGTGTCCACCATATTGGATGGCATCGTCACTTTACATTAGAAGTACGTATAATACGTGTGTAGAATAGGTGATGGACTTTTTCATTGATAGTTTTACTGACATTTCTCCAAAACTACCCGATATATGGACTTGAAATTTGCCATGGACATTCCTTTCATGTCGTAGACGCCCAATAAGAGGGAATATAATGATAATGTGTGATTAAAGAAATAATGCGAACGAAGTCGCAGGTCACCAATCTGCCAGGAAAAACTTTTTTATCGTGGGGATATGCAATAACGCATACGCTCCCGGCCCCGGGGGTCTGCGAAGGTTATGTGGGTCTCGCCCGGCGGTAGTCACCAGGAATACCCACTAAAAACCCACGGCTATATGTCGCCTTGTAAGACGAAGCGGTTTCGAACATATAATCACCGCGTCACCCCGTTACCTGGCCTTAATAAACAATTGTTTTTTGTGTAGAATATAGAGCACTAATGTACAATCTTTGTACTTAAGTTGTGTGGAGTGGGGCTTAAGTTTTTAGAACTTATATTTTTTTTATAATATTGTACACCCAGCTTAAGGACTTCTGCCTATGTAAAATATGTAAGACTAACGGCCCGTCCCGGCTTCGCACAGGTGGATATTTATATTTAAACCATTTTGAGATAAACGTAGAGTATACGTATCTTTAAGCAGGTATAAGTAGTTTTTTTTTTCAAATAAATATTTATGTTTTTCCTATAAAATTTTGCATTCTGACCTTCTCAAAGTTAATTTTTTATTATTTTTACATTTTATTTATTCGGCGCCCACTTACTCATGCGCTGCATGCAGCTACATCGGTCACGGCGCGGATCGGCGACGTTTACTTTTTCTATTATTATTTTGTTTTGGTTGACATTTTAAATTCGTAAATCAATAAGTAATCTTCAGGTATTTGAACAGTATCGAACTCAAAATGATTTATTTAAATAAGGATTAATACAAAGCTATCGATAATATGTTACGATGTTGTTGTTTCTATCAACTTTTAAAATGTAAAAAAACTAGTTATAGAGACATAACAACAATAGTTGGAGATATGGTATTACGAAGTTTTTTGTAGATATTGATATGTCTTTTAATATCGTACTAAATTCTATTGTTCTATCATCAATAATTTCCACAGCGCGTGCGTTGAAAGACGTTTTACGGCCTTTTTTTACACCTAGGGTTCCATTATTGTAGTAAGGAGCCCTTTTTTTATGGTAACAAATATAGCTATGATACTCAAAGATAATGTGGCGTTCTAATGGGGAAAATAATATTTGCAATCGGTCCAGTAGTTTTTGAGTTTATTCATTGCAAACTTCTGATTTTGAACAGTTTTTACTATATATTGAATTTATAATGTAACAAGTTTTAAGTTACTCATGTAAATTATTTTATGAATGGGTATTATAACCTTGAGAATAATTAGTTTTGTAATTCCAGTTAGCTGTTAGTATTACGCTTGACAGCATTGGGAGTGTTTGTAAATTTGAATACTACAGAAATTTATTTTAAGCTACTCAAAGCATAAAATAACTGTTGTCTAAAATCATATTGAGCAGAAACTATAAGAAAGGTAATGATTAATTTTAATTTTAAACGAAAACAAATGTTAATTGAAAAATCTAAAAGTGCACGCCTCATAATCTCATTTTTTATTTAATAACAATTAAACCACATCGAATCAGACCGTGAAAAGTAATAGGGTTCTACTCCTAATAATACTGAAGCGTAAGAAAAAAGAAAGAGTCGAATAGTAAAATATTTCGGTCGTTATCGTGATAACATACAGGATCCGCACATACAGACACACGGACGTCCAAGACAGAACTTTTATAAACAGTTTTGTAACTAGTTTAAACAACAAACATGGCATCAAAGTATCATTAGAGTTAAAAATAGTTTTTTTTCTTGATATGTGTATGTATATTATTTAAAAAATGCAATAAATGATAAATAGAAACATTTTAAGTTTGAGAAATCAGTTGTTTTGCGTGAAATGCCAGCAGTACCTACCTCAACGCTTCGCTTATGAGGCGTGTAATAGTTTTTATTTTGTTCATATGACTTTGTTTACTTGCACTAGCTCCTTTTTTCCGTGGAAATTACTTTCGAACAAAAAATCTAATACTAACTGAACAGTTCGAGTTCGGAAAATCGCTTTTATGTGTCAATATCATATGGTACTAAATTCTATTATATTATTTATAGAAGCTGCTTCACCAATTCATCAAAGTACAGTTTAACCGATTGAAGCTATATATATGAAATTTGAATAGTAAATTGTGCATTGTACCTGACTCAGCTTAGTTAATTCACTTTATTACTATTGAGGGGGATCAAAGTTCATATTTCCTATATATTGTATGTAAATCAGACAGTGACGTTTGCGCAGCAGCCTGCAGTAGTCGCTCGGCGCTAATTAATAATTTATTATTTTATTAAATAATAAATAATTATCATTTACGATTACTTGTCGAAGTCTGATATAAATAACGACGATCGTGATAGTGGTGACCCCGAGTTTTTCCGAACACCCTGAAGGATACCTCGGATGACACTCTGCGGATCTTTTGGCAGTCACCTTCCACCGACAATTCGAGTAATACTCACGGTAATGGAAAGTAAAGACATGGACAAGCTAGCAGCAATAGCCGATAACGTCATGGAAACCATATTCCAACCACAACTAGCTGAAGTAGCTGTTACTCCAGACGCACCCAAATCCAGTATTGACCCAGTCCAAAGCTGACAGTTAAAATCGAAAATTTGGAAAGATCCCACAATGGAAGTCGAAGGCAAACAAGCAGCCATTCCCGTCGGTGTTCTGAGTCCCGTAGCCAGAGTCAGCCACGTCGTAATCCATGCAGTTCCGACTGGCTATGCTTTTACCACTTTCAATTTAAGAAACGTGCCAACAAGTGCATCCAGCCTTGCAACTAGGGTAACGGAAACTAAGAGATGTGCAGATAGATAAGGCGAATACCTGCGCAATCTTACCTTCACATCGCCTATGTGTTATGGACCTTACGAGTGGTTATAATTTTTGGTAGATACTGGTGTAAATATGTCTGTAATTCCAGTCTCAAAAAGTTGTTTTCAATTTGAACAAATGTTACGATTATACGCAGCAAACGATACTGAAATTAAAACCTACGACACAAAGTTATTAGAGATCAATTTACGTTTACGTCGTTCATATGGGAATTTATAATAGCCGACGTAAAATAGCCCATTTTAAGTCATTACGGCCTTTTTCTCGACTTGAAAACACACAAATTAATAGATCAAGTAACAAACTTGAACTTATCGGTATCTCTCGTTTCTTTTAAGGAATCAACCATTTGCACCGTAGATAAAAATTACCCATACTGGGACATTACAAGTACCCAAACGTAACCAAACCTTTAAACTTTAAGGATAAGCCTAAGCAAAGTGTATATCATCATATCGAAACTACTGGTCCTTCGGTACAAGTGTATCGGGAACGAATTTAGGGTCAAGTTAGAAGCAGGCATATGTAGGCCATCTAATAATCAATAGTCCAGACCACTGCACGTGGTACCCACGAAAAATGAGGAAATACGTCCTTCCGGTGTAGATGACTAAACGCGACAACAAGACCCGATCGCTACTCTCTGCCAAGACTACACGATTATACTTATCTATGGAAAGGTATAATATTTTTTTCGCGTCATTTGTGCTTATCTTTCGATCCCCGTTTTCGCTGATAACATAGAGAAAACTGCGATCATTACACCTTTCAGCCTGTTCGAATTTCCGAAAATTACATTCAGATTACGTAACTCTATTCAAACATATCAACGTTTTATGGACTATTCCGTACTTGAAGGTCTTGATTTTTTATATACTCATATAGACGATGTAATGATTGCAAGTTAATCAGTTTCTCTGCATAAAAAACATTGAGAGCAAGTTTTTCAGCGTTTTAATAAATTCGGCATTTTCATAAACGTAAACAAAGGTGTCTTCAATTAATCTAAAATAGAATTTTTAGGGTTCAAAGATTTTAAAGTTCAATATAATCATTAGCCAGCAAAATTCAAATGATTAAATATTTTCCTAAACCTAAAACAATCGAAGAATTAGGCCGGTTTTTAGAAACGATAAACTTTTATCGTTAACGAATTCTTAACGCGGTCAAATATCAATACGTTTTAAATAGCTACTTAAACCATGCAAAAAAGAGACAAAACACCTATTGTTTGGACACTTGAGACGAACGAAGCGCTTACGCAATGCAAGCTGAGTCTGCAAAATGGCGTTACATTATCGCACCCGCGAGGTGATGTACCTATAGCTTTAATGGCTGATGCATCAAATTCATGCGTTGAAGTGGTTTTGCAACAATTTATTGACGATAATTGGAAACTTTTAGCCTACTTTTCACTAGTAGTGTGTTTCAAATAGTAATGCCCATGAGTAGCAAATCTATTCTTTGTGACATCTCTAATAACAAACTGAGACTATAACTGCCTACAGAATACGGTAAACCAGATTGTTGATGCAACGCATAATTAAGCCATCCCGGAATTCGATTCTCACGAAAATTAATTGCAGATAAATATTTTTGGCCTAATATCGCGATATTATGCGATTGGTACTTGGGCTAAAACATGTTTAAGTTGCTAAAGTGCTAAAGTAATAGGACAAAGTAATTCTGCTTTGCAAGCTTTCCCAACATGCCATAGATTCAAGCACATTCATGTCGATTTAGTTGGTCCACTTCCAACCACTGCAGACCGTTACAAATCTTGTGTAACTTTAATTGACAGATGTACACATTGGCCGGAAGCGTTTGCTATTAAAATATCACTGCAGAAACAGTAGCTAGCTAGCTAGCTAGTAATATATGATGGTAGGATAACACGGTTCGGTTGTCCCTTGAAGTTGACGAGTGATCAAGGTTGTCAATTTGAGAGCGACTTGTTCAAAAACCTTATGCGGTTGCTAGTTATGAAAAAAATTCGAACAACCCCATATCATCTACAAAGCAACGGAACTATAGATAGATGGCACAGATCACTGAAGGTAGCGTTAACAGCATGTTGATCTGAAAATTCGTCATTATGGATTGATGAACTTTTAACCGTACTGTTTGGTCTTAGAGCCGCTATTCGCACCGACAATAACGTAAGCGCAGCTGAGATGACTTATGCTCAACCGTTAGGTTTAGCTTTTGATTTTTATAATGAGGGTACAAGTATGCCACGTGATAACTTTACTTACGTTTAGCTACATAACATTTTGAGCAGTCTCTGACTAAGCCCTATGTCAAATTCAGCAAAATCATTTTTTGTTCATACCGACTTAAAGACATGTGAGATCGTATTTGTGCGGAAAGAGGTGCATAAACCTTTGAAACCCACATATAAAGGTCCATATCGCGTAATACATACTTATGGATATGGATACTTAATCATTCTACCATTATAAAAACAATTGTTCACATGGTTGTGCGTTTCCATGTTCGCCTAACACTTTGTTTTCGATCGCGATAGTAACGTGTTTTTCGGATCTGAACAAAATTTTAGACAATTTTGTTAGTTTGGTTTATTTGTACTGAATAGCTCTTGTATATTTTTAAGTTGTACAGAGGAAAGGATATCTGTTTTTTATTAATAAAACTATTTTCAGGATGATGGCATTAGCAAGTGATATTGTTAAGAAAGGTGTGAGAATGGTGATAATTAAAAGATGGTGCTCGGTAAATTCAACAAAGAAGCTGGATCTCTGGACTTCTGATAGAACCGTAGTTTCTCCGTATGAGAATGTTAATGTTCCAGAAATGAATATTGTAGATTATGTTTTTAACAAGTCTTTAGAAAAATGGTCAGAGAAGACGGCTTTGGTAATATTTTCAATATTTTATTTATATGTAATATGTTTTTAACCTAGATACGGTATCATGTATCAAGCCATATTATTTACAAAAGTATACAAATATGATGTCACCATGAAATACATTTTGAGTAGTAATTTGTTTTAATACTTATCATAAAAATAAAATTCAATACATGACACAAGTTCTTTCATCCCTAATATTATTAATAATGAAGATCCAGAACTTTTAAATCATGTAAAATAAACATACAATCTATCTATGACAGTAATGCCATGCTGACAGTGTTCTAGCACATATTTTTTTTAAATCAAAACAATGCATTTGCATAATAATAATCTTCTTCCGTAATTTCAGGTATGTGGTATAACCAACAGATCCTACACTTACCATCAACTTTATAAATATGCGAGAAACTTTGCAGCTCAACTACGCCTGAAATTCAAATTAAGCAGTGGCGATGAAATAATTATTATGATGCCCAATTCAATTGATTACCCAGTAGTTGTTCTCGGTGCTTTGCAAGCTGGCTCTGAGATTACTACAATAAACCCTTTTTACACATCCCGTAAGTAAACAACTTTGTTAACAATACAGTCTTCAAAACACTGTAGTCGGATATTTGGAAGCTATTTTTCTTTTTTATGTTCATAAAACATAGTGTTTTTACATTAAAGATTTTTTTAGATTTACATTCCATCTTACTAACATTATAAATGTGAAAGTGAGTTTGCTTGTTTGTTATGCTTTCACGTCTCAACCACAAAATCGATTATGATTAATTTTGGCATAAAGATAGATAGGAACCTGGAGACGGTGATAGACTACTTTTTCTGGCGAAAAACTTATTGAAAGTAGAGTAAAGAGAAGGATAAACTTTGTATGAACCTTTTTATTGCTTTATTCGATTGGTTTGCCAAAATCAACATTAACGCGAGCGAAGCCGCAGGTAAAAGCTGGTAACGTATAAAATTAACTGTGTACCATAAAATTAATGCGAAGAAATAATTGGTAAGAGACCCGGCGGTATGATTTTGCTTCCTTTGAGGATAGGAATGGCTCTAGTATGGAATGCTACATATTTAGACACTTTAGCTCCATCCTATGTTTCGCCTACTGCTAAAAAGACTGACAGCGCAGAAGCGCTTTAGCAGAAGTTTTCAAGCGGCTCAAATATTGGAATTTAAATAATATCTGGGTTTATTTTTGAGCCGTTTGGAGTCAAAACACTGGGTTAGCGCGGTCGAGTACACACGTTTCATACAAACATATTGCGCAATCTATTTGAGACCACAAAGGCCGAAATGCTAGTTTGTTATTACTACTACTTTACTTATAAAATCGGCATTCTAATGCTACTAGTATTTTGGAACACTGCTTTGCGGCCCCAAAACGGTGTTTTTAGTATAGTTATTTGCTTTTAAGTTTGTTTTAAGTTTAATAATACAAAATATCGATTAATGTTTGTATTGTCAAGTACAAAACAGTTGGTGAAGATGGTTTCATTACTTGAAACTATACTACAGTTTCTAACTTAACGGAATAATGTTATTTCAGATGAAGTTCATAAAGTAATATTATCTTCAAATCCTAAGATAATCATCGGTACTACAGAAACTTTGGCAACAATCAAAACTGCATTACGACAGGCAAACCGAGAAACTCCTGTAATGACTGTGGACGATAAACATGCAGGTTTACGATCAAGCATCATTTCATACAGAGAACTTATTGAAGATTCTAATATTGATCATTCCGTCCTTAAACATATTAATAGAACTAGCGAAGATGTAGCTTTTCTGCCATATTCAAGCGGGACGACTGGATTACCTAAACAAGTTGAACTTAAGAATAAAAGTGCCATTTTAGCGTGTATCAATCAGGATATTGACGAAATCAAACAGTATAGAGAAACTACAAGTAAGTGTTTTTTTTTTAATTATATTATAAATATTTTGTTTGTTTTTCAGTAATTCAGATACTACTCTTCTCTCGTACTTTACTTGCACTGTCACTCAAATTAGAATAACTTATGATAGAGTGAACTGATTGTAATGAAACAAAAATGAAATGTTACTCCCGGATATACGTTATAATTTTCTTGACGGCTTTTTTTTCGTAAACGTTGTACTTTAGCTGTGAAGCGTGCATAAACAAACAGATGGCAATTTTTGAAAATGATTATAATTAACTCTATTATTTATTCTTAATTACATACAATAATTGTTTCACATAAATCTGAAAAGTACCGACACGTTAAATTTACATTATTATTATACGTATACATTTATTGTTACAAAGGTTATTTACGTTACATTTGAAAACATTTTATTATTGTAATTGCTTTCTTCTTTTCATTTTAATTATTTAATACTCATAAACCTATAGATGCTGAGGTCCGAAACAAATAATCATTTAGTGAAATTTAAATGTAGATTATTTATCTAACTGTTATAGCTATAAACAAGTTAGATTAATATTATTACTGACATGTCATAATTTGTTGATACAAAATAAATAAAAAAGTGTTACCATTTTGTTTAATTATTATTTACATAATTTAACAGATACAAATATATTATTTAAATCAATCATTTAAAATATAAAAAGAAAATATACATCAACTTGATATTATTACTAAACAATCCAGTTAAATCAATCTCTCACAAAAAATCTTGAATGTAGCACACAATTTCTTCCACTTATTAGCAAATAGGTCGAGTAATCATGGGAACTGTACTAGACTTGATTAAGATATCGAAATATTTAAATGAAGGGTGAGTTGAGATGTGTTACAGTATGACGTGCTGGTATACTAGTGTAAAACACAGCAATTTTAAGCTAAAACAATAGTCGTTATTGTATATTTACATACGTTGTACATTTTAAATAACAATTGAACAAAAAAGTACCATGGGAAAATTAAAGAAAAAATATTCATAACATAGTATGTAATTACAGCGATTTACCATGTATTTCTAAATTATTTTATATGTAGTAATTTTAGAAGATGGGTTAAATATTTTAGACATTTAAAAGTATATAAATATCTTTTTACAAAATTCTGGACATTGTGTATTATAATATATGAGTATGTTGAAAAATAATAAATGATAAATGAAAAAAACAGATGAGTATGTTGTAAGTTGAAAGAGAAACGTTTATCTTGGTTCGGACATGTAATGAGAAGAGATGAAACACATGTGGTGAGAAAAGTGTCAAATGAATGTTGAAAGATGGAAAGGTTGAGGAAGGCCAAAGTAAACATGGATAGGGTGTGCAAGGAATGAGATAAAAGAAAAGGGAGTGAATGAAGAGATGACGGCTGATAGATATTTGTGGAAGAAGAAAACATACTGCGTTGATCCCAAACAACTTGGGAACAGGACATGAAGATGATGATGATTTATACGAGATTTAATGGCTTTAGGTTAATACAATTATCGATTATTGCAGGCACTCATCAAGACTCAGTGATGGCAGTTTTACCCTTCTTTCATATATTTGGTTTAGGAGTATTATTGTTACACAAATTATCAATTGGAGCAAAGCTGGTGGTATTGCCTAAATTTGAGCCTATCAGTTTCTTAGCAACTCTTAAGGAGTATAAAATCAGTGTGTTGAACATCGTACCACCTTTAGGTGAGAATCACTTTTTATCTGGTATTTCTACTTTAGCACAAACGTTTATCAGCATAGAAGTACAAGTGATTGCCTTTGGAGAAATGTTAGAAAACAATAATGTTCGATCGATTTGCACAGAGGCAAGCTGCTTGGTTTAAACCTGTTATTGTGCACAACATTCACTAAAAGTGCAATTATTTCAAAGCGTATTACATATAATTGTGATATAATTAATAGTGAGATACTTTTAGGTGTATTAGGTTACTTTCGGGGCCAGTACAATTTGTATATTTAATAAGTTCAATTGAGGTTAAAACCGTTTTCTATATATAGGAGAGTAATATATCGTAAAGTCTTTACGTGGATGTTTTCAAAATATCCATTCGCATCATAAGATGCTATAAAAGCTAAATTCTCTTTCTAAATTTAAAAAAATGATATGAGTAATAGTAAGAAATATAAGGATAGAATGAACTTTGAAGAAGGGCTCAAATTTACTTCATAAACATCGTTGGGTCTCATGTACAATAAATACTCATAGTAATCATGTAATATTATTGTCTAATTTTAACATTTCAGTATCATTCCTTGGTTCAAATCCTGTAGTCAAGAAGGATCATTTAGAATCTGTTCAGAATCTTATATGGGGAGCAGCACCTTTATCGAAATATGAATTAAACATATGTCGAGAGAAATGCAACGTATGTAGAGACAATTATACAATATACGGTGGTAGTTATTTATTAGATAATTTTGTTGGAATATTGAACTAATGCGAGTTCGACGTAGTAACATAGTTTGAATTTTGATTTTTACTTTTAGTTCATATTCCTCGTTATAAAACAGTTTTTTTTTAATCAGGCTGATATAAAAGTATCACAATTATACGGATCTACAGAGACCATGTTAGTAACAGCGTCTGTATCGGGAGCCAATAACGCAGGATATCCAGTTAGAAATACGGAACTGAGGATACTTAATGAAAATGGAAAAAAGTTGGGTCCAAATGAGGTAACGTTATTATTATGCCCTTTATGAAATCTATAAAAGCATTGTTTATTATCTTTAGTATTCATTAATAAAATTATATTCATGCATTAGCAATGGTATATCTAACGAAGCATTAAAAGCGGCATACCATAATTAAATACTCGTATTTTAACCTATTTTTTTCTTAGATATCACTGAATCATTACCTATGCAAATATGCAAACGCTTTATTTTATGTGCAGTACTGAGAACATTGTAACAATATTGCCGATCAATAATACTTAGAAATATTCATTACTGTATTCCATTAAATAACTAAAATAATATTATTACAACTGTAATAATAATTACGCAGCATTTAATTACGTTTTCAGATTGGTGAACTGGTAGTTAAAGGTCCTCAAGTAATTAGTAGATACAGAAATAATCCAGAAGCAACAAAAGCTGCATTTTCTGAAGGAATCTGGTTCAAAACTGGTGATATAGCTTCAATCAATTCAGATGGTTCTCTTAACATTATAGACAGAGTCAAAGAACTTATAAAAGTAATTTAATTTTTATTATGCATGAGAGACAGACCGCATTTCACACTAGTAACTTAGTAAACAATTTAAACCTAATACGAAGAAAGAAAATTCATGATATTGTTTTTTTTAAGATGTGATTTGTTTTTATCAATATTTTATCAGTGACAAAATTTAATAATAATTTGTTTCAGTTTTCATTTAATAAGCATGATAAATATGTAATTGTAATATTGTCATTGTGCACAGCATAATAAAGAAATATAAAAATATAGGTAAATAAAAGTGAAAAAAAAATGTTTCAATAAACATTATATTTGTATTATAGGTCAAAGGTTACCAAGTATCACCAGTAGAAATAGAAAATATTCTTAAAGAACATCCTGCGATCATCGATGCAGCGGTTATAGGCGTACCCGATCCTAAAACAGGAGAAGCTACGAAAGCCTTTGTAGTTTTCAAACAAGGACATACAGCAAGTGCGGACAATATAAAACTTTTCGTAAAAGAACGTGTTGCAGAATATAAGATGGTAAAGGAAGTAATTTTTGTAGATGAAATTCCAAAAAATCCTGCTGGTAAGATATTGAGGAAATGTTTGAAACTAAATTATTGTTAAAATATCATTATCGACATAATATTTAATATAGTCCGAATGCATCATAAAAGCTTTATAATGAAATTGCTTTAAAACTTTAGTTTATTGGATGGAAAGTCAATCAATATACGATTTCAGTAATATAAAGAAGTGAATGTTTATTAATATTTTCGTTTTTATTTTCTAGCAATTATTTCATCTTTGCAGGGTCTGCACAACATGTTTTTTTCTGCACTCTTATTAATTACCTATCGTCTCAGTATTCACACTATTAGTACCCGTATAATTATTTGTTTCTATTCATGTGTCAACTTAATTTCATGCTTAAGTTTTCATACATTTTGTTAGTCACTTTGCGCTATCCTAAGTTACCTATATTATAATTTATTTTATTTAAATAAAAGTTGTCTCGTCTTCAATTAATCACAATACAGTAGATATAGCAAGTGATACATGATTTCCGGTTCCTTGATTTACTGTAATAATCGGATGAACAAAAAGGGTCTCCGTGTCGTAACGATACTGGCTGAGACATCGTATATACAGCTGACGTGTTCAGACAATATTGATGTTTTGAAGGTATAAATTTCGCAAAATTAATATTACTGTTCAAAAACTATATCGATCTGGTAAATACTTAGTTCTGTGTTCAGTTCTCTGTATGTCCTTATTAATGTGTTATTATAACTACTTGGGAAATCAGCGAATTGTTAAGCCATCTCTCACTAAGAAGTAATACTAGAAGGAACCAAACACTTTTTCATGTTCCTTATTGTTCAAATAATGTAGCCTACAACAAAGATTTCAAGGAATTGGATATTTTTAATAATAAACTAAATTTGTATATTAACATAGTTATAAAAAATCTTTATATTGTTATTTTGTTAATGTCTGTGCAGACCATCTATTTAAATGTTGTGCGCTATTTTAATACGAGTGCAAATTATATCACTTTCGATTGATATTTAAATACTATTGTTTTTATATAGTTACTATAGTTAAGTTTAGTTTACTATGCTCTATGTAATACTAATAATGAATAAATATAGAAATTGTTTCTTCATGAACACGGGGTGTATGTAATTATGTATATTGATGCGCTCTCGAGTTCAATACAATAACAGTCAAATGTCATTAACAGCAAGTGAGGCAGTCTGGTAGTCGTAAGCAACAGACGTATCACCAGTTAGGTTACCTTTTGAAGCGATGATAGCTCAGTGGTAGTGTGTACGACTTCGCGTCAAGGGACTTGAGTTCGAATCCAACCACCTACAATGAACTTGTGCTTTCGGTGAAGGAAAACATCGAAAGGAAACCATAGCATGGTGGTAGGGTTATTTCTAAAACCCGCCTGGCTAGCTACCACCCTCAAGTTGAAAACCTGCCGCCAAATACCAATAGGTCTAACAACTGTCTACCAACTTGGGCCGTATCATCACTTAAGATCAGGTGAGATTATGACCATAACGCTAAACCTTAACTATAAAAAAGGTAGTCCGACGACAATTGTCAAGACAAACAAAATCTTAAAATTTATCACCAGTATTGACACCTTAACTCAGCAATAGATAAACATACCTAGGCTGGAGCAAACCGAAATTTAGTAGTGGGTATATGGGAGCAGAATGGATAAGTGGATGCTCTACAAGAATTACGTTAAAGCTGATACATAAAAAAAAGTTTTCTTGGTGACATGTCTGCTAACATATTATATGGACAATATGTTTTGATATTGTACAACGTATCTTAGCAGGTAGGTATATGCAGCAGGGTTAGCACGTAAGATCTTGGTGACATGAATATAATTCAAAAAATAAATAATTAAAGATTTATTATTAAGTAACTATTTCTAGTAAGCGATTGATGACATAGTGGTGTTAGAGAATGATGTGATTTAAAACCCTGCAATGATCCTAAATTATACATTAGTTAAGAAAAAAATTAACTCTTCAAACGATACATATATATTAAATATTAATTTTGAATAAACATCAAAAAATCAATACAGCCTTTATTGTATTATTCTAACTAAGATTATAAATGTGAATGCGATTTATTTGTTACCCTTTCACTTTTTAACCACTTAGATGATCATCATGACATTTTACATTCATGTTGTTAGGGATATAGAAAAATACAGAGAAGATTACGGTTCGCAAGAGAAAATAACTTTAAATTCCATACGTACCATGTAATACTATAGTATTACATCATATTATATAGATATTTGAATAAGATGAGGTGAGACATAATGCTTGTCGTTCTTAAGAGCACTGTGTAACACATAATAAGCGTACTTACTTCCTTCAAGTAATTTTCCACTTGATCAGTCACTCGACTTTTTTCTTCCCTTTTTCTGTTTCCCATAGCAAGCCAAGTGTGAGCTTATTGGCCTGCTAAGAATTCTAATAAAAGTTAGGTACATCGAGTTAGTAAGGCTAGTGGCCTCTTAACCCCAAGACGGATTGGAAGCGCTGAGAACGGCACTTGATTTAAATAAGGACCCACGCGATCTGAATTGTTTCGTGTTATTTGTTTTGTTAGTAGTTGTTTTATTTGTATTTCGTTGATTTGACCTTTTTATATTCCGTCACTAAATATATATAAAGTATATTGTATACCGTTGAGTGAATTTGAATATGTGTAAGTAAATATATAACAGATCTTTAATGTATTTTGTCTTCATATCATTCGTCATTGTATAGTTTAATTGTGCCTTAATAAGGATATTTGAAATTATATATAGTAAGATACATATGTATGCAAGTCTGTTAATTTATATTAAATTGTTACACTTTGGAGATGCAAATATTTAATACATTATTTAAGTACAACTAATACGAATGTTACGTATTCTATTTTGTTGTATACTTTCCGATTTATATAGTTATTTTTGAAAAGCTAATTCTTCAGCTTAGCTCCCGTTATCTTGAATTATGTTTCCTATAATTTTATAATATTTTGGCTGTATCGATGTGCGATGAATTTGTAATTTTCTAAAAATATTTATCGGGATTTTATTCATAAGGATCTGAAACTAGAATAAAAGTTATAAATAATCAATTTACTCTTGATCAAATTACATTGATAAATTGAATTACTAATATTATTATCTCATATTAATTTATGAGCCCGTTAATAATTTCTGGTTAACTTTATTAGAACGATTGAAAATTCTATTCCGAACCATTTTACGTCGTAAATAATTAAGTTAATCCAATTTATAAAATTTATTGAAATAAAAATCTTCAAACGGCTCTCTGGAAAGAAATAAAACTGTCTATAAAAGGAAATTTTAGTAGATTCTGTTGTTAACAGTCGCTTTCAATTAGTTCCAGTTTGTTAATAAAATTTTGTTACTGTGGTCGCTATACAATACCTGACGTAGACTCGCTGAAATAAACAAATTAATTGCTTTAGCATTTATAAATAGACTAATTTATATGAAGTGGTTTCGAATAGAATAAAAATTAGTTTATTTAAAATTACTTAGAAGTATATATTCGTATATTTTTTAAATAACTAACAAATACGCCTTTACTACTGTTATAAGATTATTATTTCCGGTACCGTAGCCGCTTAATGAATTATTAAAAAGTACATGATACTAAAGTTATATTTGTTGTGAATTTTACAGTATTCAGTACATATTTTAACTTGTTATATTACACTAGCTGGTGCCCTCGACTTCGCTCATGTTTACGTCAAATCCCATGTGATCGTAAAATAAGATGTTACCGGCTGGTGACGTTGTGAAGCGATGATGGGTCAGTTGGTAGTTGGTACGAACGCCACATCATTTGGACGTGAGTTCGAATCCCTGCTAAGAGCTTAAGCTTAAAATCATAACATGGTGGTAGGGCTTTTAGTAATGCCCACATAGCTAGCTACCACGCTTAAGCTGAAAATATGCCACAAATACGTATAGGTGTATACCGGTAGTTGCACTTGAGAATCAGTCGCTCCACTAGGGTTAGCGAGTTTACTATCGACAACATTGTCACTTAAGATAAGGTGAGATTGTGACTATAACGTTAAACCTATTATAAATTTAAAAATATATGTATGTAGGTATTTGTATTTTGTAAAATGCAGTTGTTTTGAGTACATGATTCCTAATAAAACTATTCATTACATTAGTTGTTTTTATTGTAATAATGGTTTCATACGTGTATTACATCGAAAATGTGGATGTTCATTCAACATGTGGTTCGTATATAAATATATTTATTGGAATATATCGAATATTAAAGGAAAACCAAGCTACGATCGGTCACCCAGGTACTGTAATAATATATTCAAAATATTTTTCTGTTGAAATAAATATGTACGCAAATATTCAGTATGGAAACTTTCCGAGGTGTAAAGTTTGCCTTCGCGGTCCCTCGCGGGATACTCCGAAAACTTATTGAGTCTAACTTATTCGATAAGCCGGTATCGAGGGTCTCAAAATTATGGAAAATATTTTATTAGCCACGCGACATTTTATTATGCTTCTGTTGCTAGTTTTATATAAATTCTAGGCCCGTTTTTGTCTTGCCGCGAATCTGTTTATACGAAATGGAGTTTTGTATTAACGAAATTGACGGTCGGTTTAGCGGTTTAGGCTGTTGCCTGGCTGACAAGTGTCGTGAGTTCGATTCCACACGGGATGTCTTGTCGAGAACCTAATTATAAGAAATTAATGTTTGTATATATGAAGTCGAGAGTTGATTTAGTTTAGCTGTAATTAATTTAGTGGTAGCCTCGCTGAAACGTGTTGTGAGTTGGATTCCATACGGGACAACTATTTGAGTGAAAATAAAAAAATGGTAAACACCAACAAATTTTGATTGACCAACCAGAAAATTGATATGCTCATTTACATATATGTATGTCGGTTTACGTATAAAAGTTTTGTTATCGCTTCAAAAACAGAAAATCCCGAGGGTAAAATCAGTCAGTTTTATTATCGATGACATTGTCATCATTCGGGACAGCTATCAAGAGTGCCTTCCGGAAAGCATCTCTGTATGTTTCGAACGAATTTTTTTTAATTTAAAGTGAGTCGTTAAAAATGTCGTCCGAGTGATATCCTACTAAACAATGCAGTGATTATGGCTCAGTTGGTAGTGTGTGGGGACGCTACTTCAATGAACCTGAGTTCGAATCCTTGCAATGAGTCTCAGCTTTCGGTGAAGGAATCCATCATGATGAGACCATAGTATGACGGTAGGGTTTATTCTAATTGTTCCCACCTGGTTAGCTACCACCTTCAAGTTAAAAATATAGCGCCAAATACCTACATATGTGTTCCGGTAGTTAGAATTGAGAGCCAGTCTCTCCACTAGGCATAGTGTCCATTTTGGGGCATCATTTCACATCAAGTATGACTGTGGACATAACGCTAAGCCTTAAAATCAATTAAAAAAAAAATCACTTCACCATTTACATTTTCTTTATTATAAGCTGCCTTGTCTTGAGAAATCTCAAGAGACACCCGTAATCCAGCTATTTTATTAAACTTTAGTAAATTTCTGATCCTCGACTACCAGGATTTCGAAGTTTACCCCATTTATAGCAACTATAGTTACTAAGCTGCAAAATATGATCATACTTATTTGTTTATTTATTTCTATTTAACTGTGCCTGCGACACCGCTCGCGTAGAACTAAAAATAATTTATACCTGTTTTTGTAACCTTTTTCATAACAACTTTGCTACTATTAGTGGTGGCGAGATGTTAAATAGTCCAAAACTTTCCTTATGGTTGCTCTATCAAATATACAACATTTATTGAAATGCGATTGGTAGTTCGTATGATTTTTTTTATAGTTAAGGCTTAGCGTTATGGCCATAATCTCACCTGATTTTAATTGACGATACAGCCCTAGTTTGTAGACACGCTAAGCCTTTTTTTTGGAGGGACAGGCTGTCAAGTGCAACTGCCGGAATACACCTATTGGTATTTGGCGGCAGATTTTCAACTTGAGGGTGGTGGCTAGGCAGGCGGGCATCAGAAAAAGTCCTACTACCATGCTATGGTTATCTCACGATGTTTTCCTTCACCGAAAACTCAAGCTCATTGTAGGTGGTTGGAATAGAACTCACGTTCCTTGACGCAAAGTTGTACACACTACCACTGAGCTATCATCGCTTCACCACCACGTTTAAACAAACAAACTCTCCGCTTTATAATAATGTTAATATAGATGTTTTCATATAAACATACATGAAAACCCCACGGCCGTCTGTCGCCTTCTTGACAGAACACTTATTTTTCGATAATGGGATTTATTTTGAATTGTAATACCATTAGACGCAGCATCGTCACTTCACCCTGATATTCAAAAAATATGTTCTCATTTAACTTTTATTTTGCCTACGGTTTCAGAAATAAGCCAAGCGGTAACTGTACAAAACAATCGCAGTCATTACTAAGTATTCCTGTAGCAGTAATTAATTAAAGGTAATG
Organism: Actias luna; assembly: GCA_039707435.1. Taxonomy (NCBI): domain Eukaryota; kingdom Metazoa; phylum Arthropoda; class Insecta; order Lepidoptera; family Saturniidae; genus Actias; species Actias luna. The sequence continues at coordinate 3,761,001 of JAZHAC010000002.1, read as the reverse complement.
TGAAGCTCGCCGATACTGCCGCCTTTGTGTACATAGCATTTAACCCTAAATCATAAATTTTCATTGTAATGTAAATTTTGCAATGTATATACACACCACATTAATACATAGTACCGTATGTAGGATGAAAAGGCTATGTGGTTTTTGTCAATTATTGCACGTAGTAAAAAAGAACTATTAACGTAAATTATTAGTATTAAGAAAATATGACATATTAGCTTCTGCGCTCAGCTTCGCTCGCGTTTATATTGGTTTTAACAAACAAATTGGAAGACGTAATAAAAAGTTTCATATAAAGTTTAACTCTCTCTTTTCCCCACTTCCAATAAAATTTCCGCGAGAAAAAAGAGCCTATCATCTTTTCCGAGCTCCGTAACAAACGAACAAACTCACTTTCGCATTTATAATATTAAGTAAGGATTTTCCAGACAAAATGACTTCAAAAAAATAATAACAAGAACCTACTCAAAGATATCTAAAAATATTAATTTCATTAGCATTATTCAAAAAGTACCATTTTTGGACGTTAGAAAAAATTATAAAATCGCCGTTCTAATGGTCTTGGACAGGTGGGCTGACAAGATAGTAATCGTAAGTGTTTTCTTTCACTCATACATGGTGTCTCTATGATTCATATATATCTAACTTGTAACTTTTTTTGTTAATGATGTTAAGTCCAGTACAATCCAAATTAGCAGTGACTGACAGTGATCCAAAGTTCACGTCAGTTAGCGCTATCGTGCTTATATAAAACCCTTCACGACTCTTTTGTTCCATAGCTCTGGTACGACAGAATGAATATAATCAAAAAACAGAAAATAAAAACAGAAGTATGTGAGTGATATACTCCATATTAAGTAGTAAATGTGGCTGATAACGACTGGAACCGAATACACACGATTCAGTGTGTCACGGACCTGAGAGCTTATCGTCGAAGAATACTTACAGTCAAACTCGACTCAACATCACCGGTGCGAGCGAGACGTTTCCCTATTTGCAAACGGAGTCTAAGAAAGTTGTTACTTCGTAAACTAAAAAAATCAACGACACCTAAAATTAAACAAGTTTAAATATTATTATTATTTGTATCTAGAAGTGTCTAACTTTACTACAGGCGTGAGAGATGGTGTTTTACATGCAATAAAAATGTACCCTTTCGTTGAGCCTCGTAATTTGTTTGAAGCTTTTGGCGCGTGTCACAAAGTCGTTGCTATCAGTCGAATTAAAGATTTACTAGATTCGTTTATTGTATAGAATTTATGAACTGAAATGACTTCATAATCTATATATTAATACGTGAAGCAAAAACTTTGTACTCCGTTTTACGAACTTTGCGTGGACGGAGGAGTATGAAATTGCATTTTTTTTTAATTATGCATAAAATACATTAAATCAATAAAAATACATTACAAACACTACCATGTATTTAAAACACACACGCACACACACACTTTTATGTTTATTGTTAAAGTCTGTGGTCAAATTGAGAATAGATTATAGATTAATATTGTTTGTCTTTACTAAATTTCAAACATAACCCTATATATTAAAACGAGTCTTTGATAACAGAACCTTAGTAATGTTCAAACTTACAATTTAAATTTATTATGTTTGACTTTCGACCATTGGACGACGATACACGACTTCATAAAAGTTTTCTTTGAAGTCGTATATCGGCTGCAACAGTTATTTGTCAATCTTTACTGGCAATTTGACATTAATTTACGATAGCAGTTTGACGTTAATTTGTGATGCATTTTGTAGTAGATTTTCCACTAAATGGTCGTTGAGGAAATATCATAATTATAATAATAACAACGCATTATTTCCAAGCCATTATAAGTTTTGATGACCGAAAAAAGGCGTCTAATGGTTTTATTGCAAAGTTCACAAAACCTGTTAAAAGAAGTGAAGTTCTTGGCTATAAAGGAAAATCATCTTGCCGCAACTGCCCTGCCTTGATCGTAAAGTATGGATGACTTGCTTTATTTGTTTCCCTATTTTGCACTTATCTTTGCCGGTGATTACGATGAACTTGTTAAATTGAAACATCTCTTATTATATCGTCTTTAAAGTTACATTTTCGAAATGCTCATTAATAGTGATGATCTCAAAGCAGTTTGGATACAAATTCATGCTACTCAACTCGACTGCTCGGTATTTTTGAATTTGGAATTTGGATTCGACTTTGGAACGTGACTATGCCAAGCGTACCACTATGGCGGTTTAAAGATGGTCGTGAACCAATCGAGTACAGAATTTTAACAGCCAGCTCCATTGCTGGGTATACAACGGCTGATTTTGGAACGTAATTCTACTAAACCAGCAACTGTGGTGGATGTAAGCATCTTGCGATACAGTCGGACGCAGTTGTTGTAATACTAGCAAGGCTTTTTGGTATTGACGCGTTAAAAATTGACATCAGGTGCCCCAATTTTTTCCAAGTTTCGAAAACTTGTATTTTTAGTCAATTGATTAAAACTTTGTATTTTTAGTCAATTAAATAATATACATATAAGACTAGCTGTACCCATGCCGTCGTTCGCGTGGAAATAAAAATAATTTACCTAATCATTTTTGCCCGTTTTGGTAACTTTGGTCAATACTGCTTTGCTCCTGTTGATAGCAGCGTCATATTAAATACCCTAAAGCTTTCAGCAACGTATGCTCTATCAAGTGCAAAAAATATATTTTTAAATCCAACTCGTAGTTCCTAAGATTGACGCGTTCAAACAAACAAAGGAACTTCTTCATATTATAACATTAATTTAAATCATATATGAGGTATTGAGTTAATATATGAAACACTAGATTTTACAAGCGGCTTTACTCGGAGTAATATTGATTTTGTCAAAGAAATCGGATGATGCAATAATAAGTTTCGTAAATAGTTTATCCGACTTTATACCCCACTTCCAATATGGTTTTTACAAAATAAGTAATCTATCCCTAACTTCAGGTTCCCATCTATATCTATACCAAAATCATACTAATATCATAAATGCGAAAGTGAGTTTGTTTGTTGATTAAGCTTTCATGTCTAAATCGCTGAATCGATTGTGATGAATTTTGGTACAAAGATCGATGGGACTCAGAAGGAAGATATAGCCTACTTATTCTCACAAAGCCTTTATTGAAGTGGGATAAATGGAGGGATAATCTTTGTGTTAAACTTTTTATTGCGTCATACGATTTGTTTGACAAAATCGATATTAACGTGATCGAAGCCGAACGCGAAATACTTCATTATACTCTATTCAATGGTTTATACGTGAAAACGTAACAAACAATCAAACTCATTTTCGCATTTATAATATTAATAAGGAAGTAAGGGTAAAGATAGACACAACAGGCTAATACTAATGTTAATCCTCTATTACTAAGCAACATGATGCCACTTCCATTGAAATATTGGCATTGTATATGTTATTCCGACGGTTCACCTTCCGCCATGTGGTTTACGTTACGTGTCGGGCCCGAAGTTTTGGTGTTCGGCGACAGGATACATTTTAGCTTAATTAGATTTTCACAATGTGTACGTAGAGAAAACCGTCTGAAGAACTCATGCTACGTGTAAGGAGGATAATAAGAATAAATGTGTGTACAAATGTATGTTTTTATAGGTATTAGGTTATGGCAACAATCTCACCTTATGCAAAGTGTCGATACGGCTCAAGATGGTGAACACGCTAAGCCTAGTGGAGGGATTTCTTCTCAAGTGCAACTGTTGGGACAAATCTACGGGTATATGTTGGAAGATTTTTAACTAGAAGGTGGTAGCTAACCAGGTCGGCAATGGAAAGAGCTCTGTAAGCATAGTACATCCTAAACGTTTTTTTTTTTTTATAATTAATGTTTTAGCGTTATGGCCATAATCTCACCTGATCTTTAGTGTTGTTTACGGCCCAAGTTGGTAGACACGCCAAACCTGTGAAGGAACTGGCTCTCAAGTGCAACTTCCAGAACACACCTTGTTGGTGTTTGGTGGCAGATTTTCAACTTGAGTATGGTTACTAGCCAGGCGCTAAAAAAAAGCGCTACCACCATGCAATGGTTTTCTTACGATGTTTTACTTCACCGAAAAAGCAAGCTCATTGTAGGTGGATTCGAACTCACGTCCCTTTGAAATAATTTTATTGAATGTATAATTTGATTGGCGTAGATATGTATTATTTCTGGATTAAAACTATATATATTTTCAGTAAATGCGATAGATAATGCTGTGGTCGCTTAAATTATTGTAAGAAATAGTACAAATTTTACCCGATAAGCTATTATACGCATAGGTACCTCAAAAAAACGTTAACCTCCACAATGTGAGCAATAAAGCATGCGATAAGACAATAATTTAAAATTGTCTAAATATATAAATATAATATAGACAAGAATTCTCTACCTTCAATAAACTGTGACCTCTGAACTGAGCATATCAAATGAGATCGATTAGCCTCGAAACACTGGAAAGCCAGGGGCGCTCAACATTTATCCCTATAAATGCTAATTGGCCGGAGTAAACACGGCCACATCGTCCATAACTAAATAACGTCCAAGCCAGAGGTAGTAAATCATTGGCACGTTTCGAATTAATTCACTACTGTACCTACCTGCAACTAATCAGGCCGCTTTTGTGGTTCAACTACATTATAGTGGTGTGCCAATTATTTATATCTGTTCATTCAATTTTTTTTCAGATGTCAAATTTTCTTTACTCGATTTTCGGCAGTTGCACTTGAAAGCTAGCCCCTCACTAGGCTTGGCGTCTTTACTATCTAGGCCACATTGTCACTTAAAATCAGGTGAGATTGTGGCTATAACGCTAAATCTATAAAATATACTCTCTTTAATAATAAGCGGATGAAGCTAAACGTATATCTAATCTAATGTTACTAATTTTTTTACACACCAATAATAATAAATTCGTTGTCCTCTCTGTGTCAAGTATGTCCAAAGATTTAGTTCAAAATCGGCTCCATAGATTATACTAAAATTCCGTACACGGAAAGTTTTTGTTTTAGTCTATTGATAAGCTTTTTTTCATATCAAGTCCTGTTGTTATATATTATAGAGATATATATATATATATATATATATATATATATATATATATATATATATATATATATATATATATATATAATTACATTTTTAATCATGACTGTAATTTTTTTTTGGACATATGATAATTTTACATATAATAAGAAAAATAAAACTAGGACAGGAAAATAAATTACAACATAAATATGCGTAAGTAAAAGCGAAATTGAAAATAATAATAATTATGGAAATATAATTTAAATAAACAACACATAATAGTACATAGGTAAAGTAAGTTGGGGTTACAGGAATATACACACATAATTTTATTTCTTCGAAAATATAGTATGAATTTTTATACACCCAATATTACCGCTTTTGCTTAATATGTAAGTTTTGAATGAGAAATTCCCGTAAAAGAACGTCTGCCCGAAGAATTTGTATGTTGATTCCGTTAGATTTTGTACGATGTAGTACTTTCCCTGAAACAGAAAGCAATTACAGTATGCATATCTATTGATCTTTGTATATAGTTACTAGCCAGCCTTGTAGATCCTATCTTACACCTTACAGTAGTAAGTAACTGGAACATAGTGCCAGCTATCATCAGTTAAATATACCTTAAAAGCTCAAAGATTCCAAGGCCACTATGTAAATGAAATGAATTCTAACTCTTCTGATAAGTGAATATTTCACAAAGCGATAAACCAAAGGCGTACCTTTTTAATAATGCAATTTTGAGCTCCAATTTCTTTAAGTATACTGCTAATGACGAAATGTTGACATGGGTTGTCTACTTTGTAATTCCAGAGCAGTTTCTTCGTATCTTCACTATAGCTGTACACGGCAATTTTAACCTTAAATATAACAAACAATGAACTACGCTCGCTGCAAGAAATTGTGAGAAATGTAGTACTAACATTTCTCTTTTACTAATGTTCACCCAGTGATTGAAATTTGCCCATACAAATTATCCAAAAACAAGAAAAATCTTATTAAAGTGAAAAAAACTTCTATCTCTATACTAAAATTAATCAAAAACGATTCTGCGGTTTAGGCGTTTAAGCACAACAAACAAACAAACTCACTATCGCATTTATACAAAAGTATATGTGTACGTCGGCTCTGACGCACGACTGTACTTGAATTTGATTATTCTTGAAATACGATTTCAAAGTAAAAGATGCGCAAGGTACGACGCGTAGAAAAACATAACACGTTAACACACGTATTAATTTCACTTTTCACAAAGTTTCCATAGCGAAGGACGAATAGGAAAGTCGATTCTTAAAGAGTACATTAGCTCAAAAAAAGAATACCGGTTTACAGAGGTGGTTTATCTTTATATGTAAAATCCCATGTCACTATATATGTCATATTTAATCTCGAAAACCGCTCTTTTGTATGCTTTATTAGTTTAGAGCTATATGTTTATGACCACTATTTCACTTTTTATAGTGATGATAGCTCAGTGGTAGTGTGTACGACTTCGCCTCAAGGGACGTAAGTTCAAATGCAATCTCCTACAATGAGCTTGAGCTTTCGGTGTAGGAAAACATCGTGAGGAAACCATAGCATGATGGTAAGGTTTTTTCTTATACCCGTCTGGCTAGCAATCAACGTCAAGTTGAAAATCTGCTGCCAAATAGCAATAGGTATGTTCTGGTAGCTGTAGTTGAGAGCCAGTTCCTCTACAGGTTTAGCGAGTCTACCAACTTAAGATCAGGTGAGATTATGGCCATAACGCTAAAACTTAAAAAAAAAAATTATATTCCGTAACGATGTGTTCCATGATTGTGGGCAGAGGAGACTGGCTCACTAGAGCAACAGCTATAACAAACCTATAGGTACTTAGCTGCAAATTTTCAACTTGAAGGTGGTAGCTAGCCACTACAAGAAGTGTGGGCGCTATCTTTGGTCTCTGGCAAAACGGGAGTTTGAAGCTTTGCTGTGGTGCGTTTAAGTTGGTAGTGTTGGGTGATTGGCACCCGATGGCTTGTCCCTCCCGACTTGGCCTGAGCTCGGGTAAAGTCCGTAATGAATACGATTTTAAACACCACGTTAATAAAAAAGAAGGGTGGTAGCTAGCCAATCGGACATTAGAAGATACGCTAACACCATGCTGTAATTTCAGAACGATGTTTTCATTCACCGCACGCGCGATCTCAGAATTTGAACTCACGTCCTATGATGAGGCATGCATGCTACCACTGTGCCATCATTGCTCATTTATTTGTGTATAGGCGTTGTTTTAAACTCTATCAAATTTACCAATCGCAACACTGTCATCATTTTAAATATAATAATTACAATCTATTTTACTCATACTAATATTACAAATTCGAAAGTGAGCTTGTTTGATTATTTGTTTGTTACGATTTCACGCCGAAACCATTGAATCGATTGTGATTAATTTTAGTACAGAGACAGAGGGGACCCAGGAGACGACGATAAGCTACGTTTTTCGCGAATGTTTTTTGGATGTGGAGTAAATAGAGGGTAAGCTTTGAATGAACATTTTTATCGCGTCATCCGATTTGTTTGTCAAAATCGATATTAACGCGAGCGAATCCGCACGTAATAGCTAGTATAATATAAAATTTGGAAAAGCAATGAATGAACGCCCTATAACATTCACTTAATTTTTAAGAATACAAAGCCATACCACTGATATTGTTATATTAATAACTTGTTATTTTTTTTAATTATTTAATTATCTTTTATTAATTATTCTATATTTTTTAAGTAAGTATGATTTATTGCCTGTTACAAAAACTCCGTAGTTTTGCCTAGAGAGTCCCTAGCACGTTAAAACGCTAACCTCTTTATTATGAAATAACGTTCTACTCGGCTGGTTGGATTCGATATCTTTGCGTTGTCCTTAAAAACAATAAAAAAATGACAATATCAAAAACATTTAAATGTAATAAAGTCACAAATGTGTACTGTGTGTGTACGAGTACTAAGCTATTGACATGAAATAGATAACTGGTTGATGTTATTGTAAATATAATAATCGATACCTGGTCTCGATACATCAATTTGTTTGGGAGTTATCGTGACCACCTTGTACAAAAAAATCCGGGCGTCCACGTAAAAAACAAATTAAACAGTTTTTATTTCATTGTAGCAGAATAAAATTGTTTTTTTACAGAATGTGCGATAAATTATTTCAAGTGCTTTCTTGAAACATATCTACTCATATTATCGTATAAATGCAAAATGCTTGTGGTAGAGGCAGTTTAAGGGCAAAAAGTTGCTTGATCTTGACGTGTCGAGAGTAGAGCAATACCTCACCCGCTGCGTGGTTTGAGGCATTCAATATATACCTGTTCAACACGCGCCGTGACCAGAAAAGTGAAATTCATGATAGCTCTGTACATGTTACCATCCACTAGAAGAGATGTTTCCAGGCTGGTCAAGTTTTTCGATTTCGGTCCGCGACATGGCTCGTATTGCGTCCATGTAGCCACATATGGACCCTGGAATACATTCGAATACACGAAAGCTCAGTACATAGATGATACTTTCCAAATCCTGGATTGAGTTTAAGTTTCCTGTGAAGGAAACGTCGGGAGGAAACCATAGCATGATGATTGCGCTACTAGCCTCCTAGCTTGCTTTAACCCCCGTTTCGGAGTGAATATCAATTTACTCATTCCCTAACCACATTACCTTGCCACAGGTAAAAAGGCAGGTAGGATATTAGCACTAAACACTACAGCTACACTTCGATCTCCCATGTTGCCATACCCAGGGACATTTTTCAAACCAAACACCTATAGGTGTGTTCCGGCAGTTGAGAGCCAGTGCCTCCAATAGGTTTAGCGTATCCACCATCGTGGGTTATATCGACACTAAACATCTGGTAAGATTGTGGTGTTAACGCTGAAATCTATAAACTATTAGTAAATATCAAACTGTCTGTTTCCCATCTCTTTCACTAATGAAGTGTCTAAATAGGGCACGGTGATTAGGTGGTGGCTGAGTTGGTAGTGAGTACGGACATTGCATCAACGGACGGGAGTTCAAATCCACGTGCAACGAGTCTGTTTTTTTCAGTGAAGTAAAACATCGCGAGTAAACCATAATATGGTAGGATTTTTTCCTATGCCCAACTGGTTAGCTGTTACCCTCAAGTTGAAAATTTACCTTCAAGTACTTGTAAGTGTGTTTCATTATTCGCACCTGAGAACCAGTCTGCAGTCTAAGTTTAGCGTATCCATCATCTTAGACCGCATCACCATTTAACATCAGGTGAGATTGTATCTATAACGCATATCTAAAAATATATAATATACCTATATATCAATTTTTATATATTTTTAATTTACACTTACATAATTTTTCTGGTTTGGTACCAAAATATCAGCAGTGAACAAACAAGCCTTGAGAGCTATTAGTAAGTTTATAAAATATATTCGCATTATACAATGTTACCTAATCGATTTGATATTAGTACTGCGTATTGTTCGCATATTTTAAAACACTAATCGTTTTTTGATTATGTTCATATTGTATAGAATTAGATTTTTTTATTCTAACAAAGAATATTTAGATCAGAACCGAATTTATTAAAATATGTAATGGTTTTTCTATGCTTTTTCTAACTACGAAACCAGGTAATCAGGTATTACGTTTGAACCACGTAGAATTAAAGACGGCAGGCCTCCTTATTCATAGTTTTGAATTACGTTAATAAAGCAATTGGTTATTATAGAGAATACTTTTTTATTTATTTATGATGAGGTTAAAAAAGCTGCGATTAAGATGTTTTTTAAGGCCTAGGGGGCAAACGGGCAACCGGGTCACCTGATGGTAAGTGATCACTGCCGCCCATGGACACCCACAACACCAGGGGAATCGCAAGTGCGTTGCCGGCCTTTATAGGAGAGACTTTCAATACAGGTATGGGTTTACTTTTTCAACTGAAAATTGTTAGAAGGTGAGTTAGCTCTTTATGATTCGGCCGCCTTTGATTCGATATTACATATTTTCTATCCTAACAAATATAATAGAGTATTACATTGACCTATTATGTAAGCTACTAGCTGAGCCAACAGACATTGTTGTGTCTTAACTAATAATATTGAATTCGAATTAGTATAATTAATTTAAAAAAATTGATTCAGAAACATAATGTTTATTATTGACAACTATGACAACTGACAGTTATGTAAAATGAATATAGGCGTTATTTTTTTTTAATTTTCTTAAATTTCATATATTAAATGTTTCGCTCAAATTCCTTATTTTTTGTTTCATAATAACCTTCTCCTGACAATAATTAACAAAAAAAAAAAAAGAATCGGCGAAATTTTTCCATCCGTTCACGCGTGATGCGGTGACGAAGGTAAATAGAGATTCTTTTTTATATATATTTATAGATGTATGACGCTTTTATATTTATGTAGGAATATTCGTAATATTTATAATATAATTTAAAATTTAGCGTTAGGTCCTTCGTACATACATATATCTTTATGATATACATATTAGTACGTCCAGTAAATTAAAAAAAAATCTACAGCAATGTATTGCGAAACCACTTTTTAAGTTATATCAATTTCAATTGATTTTAGAAATAAATAAAAAAGATAAAGGTTGTTTTAACTTTTATAATATTTTATTAATATCGAATAGAGAAATAAAATAAATTACAAATTAGTTATATAGTTAATTAAGTTTTCTTAGTAAACATTGGTGCGAAAGACAAGCAAGCTATGTTCCCTTTCTTCGACAGCACCATAAGCTTGAAGAAGAAATGTCCGTAGAAAAACGAAGTGCCCAGATACTTGTATGTGCATTCTGTGAAATTGATCACCCAGTAATGACGACCCTGGAATAAATATGTATACATATTTATATATAGATATTCCGAGAGATATTATATGTATATACAGGGCAATTAAATATATATTAACACAACGTTGAATCCCGAGAGTAAAGTTTGACGATACTGTTTCGTATGGTAATGATTTTATAAAATTACCATAGATATACGTAACTTATAAAATTTATAAATTTGATCACAATCGTATTTCAAAGGGTATGTTTTTTAGTTGCGTAGTTAATGTACAGCTCCTGATTGGATACATAATAGTACGTGCAGTTCAAAAACGGTAAATATAAGGATAAGTATAAGGATATGGAGGAATAGGTTTAAATATAAGGACTAATTATTGTCATTCCGATTGATTCTGCATAGTGTTTTTTTTATACTTAAGGTTTAGCGTTATCGCCATAATCTCACCTGATCTTAAGTGACGATATGGCCCAAGTTGGTAGACACGCTAAACCTACGGAGGAACTGGCTCTCAAGTGCAGCTACCGGAACACACCTATTGGTATTTGACGGCAGGTTTACAACTTGAGGGTGGTAGCTACCCAGGCGAGCATTAGAAAAAGCCCTACCACCATGCTATGGTTTCCTCACGATGTTTTCCTTCACCGAAAGCTCAAGCTCATTGTAGGTGCTTGGATTCTAACTCACGTCCCTTGTCGCGAACTCGTACACACTACCGCTGAGCTATCATCGCTTCATACCATAACCATTCCTTCATTTATATACCATATAAACCAAACGAGTCACTATGATAAGTACTATACCATAAGTATATTAGTCGCGATCCAGTCCTGTACGATTGATTGCTTTCTTTTATAGTTATGGAGACAATCTCACTTGATGTTATGTAACGAGGAGACCCAGGTTCGTGAACACGCTAAATGTTGTATAGCGGCTGGCTTACAAGTACAATTTCCGGAACACACCTATAGGTATTGGGCGGCAGATTTCCAAGATGGAGATGGTAGCTAACGAGGAGCGCATTAAAAAAAGCCGTACTACTGTGTTATGGTTTCATCACGATATTATCCTTCACCGAAAGCTTAGGCTCAATGCAGGGATTCGAACTGATGTCCATCTGACTATTGCTTACCATATGATGAGCCCCGTCCAGAGTCTTTTAGTAGAGGAAGTATGTACGTCAATGTATTTTTTCACAACGAGAGAAAAATATTTGGGTAAACATAGTTCCACGGACCTGACGGAACTAAACCAGAGAAGTCGACCAATAAGCGGTATTATCTTTAATTACGTGGTTAGGGTGTCTCTAGACAAATACAGTCAATGTAGGCTATTAATGATTGTAATTACGTAACAAAACATTACCCGGGGATTTCATTGTCTGAACACATTCATTGCTATGAGACGTTAAAATAAATCTAAACCAATAATTATCCTTTCAAATGAATATGAATACAACTCAGTCAATATCTATACGTATATATGGATTAGTGGTAACATGTAAGGGCTCAGCATCGATGGGCGTAAGTTCAAATCCCTGCAATATCCCTACCTAGAGCTTACGATTAAGGAAAACTCGTGTTGAATCCATAGCTTGCAGCTAGGCAATTTAAAATAATAGCTGTCTGCGTATAGCGTCAAGTTAATAATCTACCGATAAATTTCTGTTTATGTGTTCCAGCAGTTGCACTTGAGAGCCAGACTCTCCGCTAGGATTAGCATGTCCATGCTTGCGCTTTCGGTGAAGGAAAACATCGTGAGGAAACCATAGCATGGTGGTAGGGCTTTTTCTAATGCCCGCCTGGGTAGCTACCACCCTCAAGTTGTAAACCTGCCGCCAAATACCAATAGGTGTGTTCCGGCAGCTGCAATTGAGAGCCAGTTCCTCCACAGGTTTAGCGTGTCTACCAACTTGGGCCATATCGTCACTTAAGATCAGGTGAGATTATGGCCATAACGCTAAACCTTATTTATAAAAAAAAACCTGGACCACTTTGTCACTTAACGTCAGGTTTGAAGTGGTAAAACGTTTAAAGTTACATGACGACATATAAACCTATATATATAAAAAAAAAACATATAATATACTACAATTATGCCAAATATGTACATTATATATATTTTTAAATTATAATTGAGGTGTTGTAATTTGTTTCCGGTGTTTAAATTTAAAACATTTGATTTTATATTTTTGAAACTACTGAATGTACTTTGGTCAAAATTACCATAGTAAAGATAATTTTGCACGAATTAAAATATGATGGACACGTTCCATTTTTGAAAGTGTTTCTTTTTAGGAAATATTACCTTCGGGAATACGCAATTAGAGACTTTGAATTGCTTTTCCAATATATCCGCTATGGCGAAATGTTCGCAAGGTTTGTCCACTTTGTAACTCCAAAGAAGACTCTTTTTATCGTCGTTCAAGCTGTAGACCATCATTTTTACCTGTAAGAAGTATCACCGAATTGTAATTATATTTTCACAGTGACTGTCTATTGATTTGTTTCTGGATTAACTTATTTATATCCGTTCGTCGAGAAGTTTCTGAGATTTCTCGATGAGCACTGTTGTTTCTGTACTTAGAATAGGGCTACTACTGTGCTATGGGCTATATTACTGTGATACAACAAAACAAAATTCCAAAGAAAGACAATATTAATTTTAAAAAATTTCATAATTAAATTTTACAGTATATGCTATCTTTCCCAGGGTTTTATTTAATTTTTATAACTGAATTTTTAATATTTAATAAGTAAACTTTCTAGTTTTTTTATAGTTAAGGTTTTAGCGTAATGGCCTTAATCTCACTTGATCTTAAATGACGATACGACCCAACTTGGTAGACACGCTACACCTGTGGAGGAACTGGCTCTCAACTGTACCTACCTGAATACACGTATTGGTATTTGGCGGCAGATTTTTAATCTGACGGTGGTTATTAGCCATACGGGCATTAGAAAAAGCCCTACCACCATGCTATGGTTTCGTCGCGATGTTTTCCTTCACCGAAAGCTCAAGCTCATTGTAGGTGGTTGGATTCGAACTCACGTCTCTTGACGCGAAATCGTACACACCACCACTGGGCTATCAACTTCAGTATTGCCAGTGGTGGAAGCTTTACAAATGTGTTAATACATATTTAAACTTCGGTGTAGTATCCTTCTTCCATTTGTTCTTTACCTGACTGTCCTCTTTGTTATAGTTATATATAACTAGATTTAACTTGCGGTTTCGCTCGCGTTAATATTGGTTTTGTCAAACAAATCGACTGACCCAATTAAAAGTTTCATACAAAGTTTATATCTTAATATACCTCACTTTCAACAAGTTTTTTTTGGTGAAAAAGTAGTCTATCACCGTCTGCAGAGTCCCCATCTGTCTCTATACCAAAATTCATCGTAATCGATTCAGTCGTACTGGCGTGAAATTCTAAGAAACAAACAGAACTCACTTTCGCATTTATAATATTAGTATGAATAAGTAACTATTAACAGAACTTAGATTCTGATATCTTACGAATTATACCTATTTAGAATAAGAAAACAAAATATAGTTACATGATTAATCTATATTAATATTGTAATGCTAAAAAGCATTTGTTTGTTTAAACGCGCTAGTCACAGGAACTATCATCAATTAGATTGCAAAAAATATTTTCGTATTTGGTAGAACAATCGTTGAGGAAGACTTAGGGTTATTAAACATCACGGTATCACCAATAGGAGTGAAGCAGAAACGGCTAAACATTATGAAATAATTATTAGTTACACGTGAACGAAGTCGCAGACACATCTAGTAGAACAATAAAAATATTTACTAACCGGTTCTGTAAGGGACTTCCCCCCGCGGCCCCTACACGGTTTGCCCGATAAGGTCGTGTTACGATCACGAAATTAGTAACTTAGGACCCGTTGATTAGTTAGCCTTGCATATCCTTGTTTGTTTTTCCGGCAGCAGCCCAAGCCGAGGTTCGGCCATTCTAGCACCCTTCTGCTCGCAGCTTCGGAGCTGAGTGCCCTCAGCACTAGCCCCAAAAAGTTCGGTGAAGCTGTCAAAGTCCTTAGGGCTTTCAACGTGTCAGTTCAAAAAAAAAAAGAAAAAAAAATTACTTACCTCTGTCATACGGGCAGCTGATGGAAATGTGAAATTCATGATACCTTTATATATATCGTTTTCAACGATCAATTCTGTATCGAATACGGACAGGTTTGCTGATTTCGGACCGCGACAACTTCCATAGTGGCTCCATTTTGCAACGAAGGGACCCTGATATTGGAAAGTTTTGCAATACTAAATGCGTTTTTAATTAAGCTAATGTTTGCCTAGTAGTCGGTTTTCGACTATAGTTATTACTGGAAATTTTCGTAAATTCTTGTAAAGGTGAGGAAAAAAGCTGTTAACAGTGTAGTTTGTTGCCAGATCGAAGTCATATTGACATGACAATGTTTTATTGAGACAAAGGTTTAACAGGTACTACGTCAAGTGGGTTTTGATGTCAAAAAGCTGTTACAGAGTGGATCGATACGTGATCGATGGTTATGTCTGGAAGTAATATCTCTGTCTGTCCAGTCGCTAAAACTATATGTAAATGTATTACAATTTTTATTTCTTAAATGTATACATTGAATATTTTTTTATTGTTAAGGCTTAGCGTTATGGCCATAATTCCATCTGATCTTAAGTGACGATAAGGCCCAAGTTGCTAGACACGCTTAACTTGTTTGGCTTAACTAGGGACTAGTTCTCAAGTGCAAATACCGGAACACACCTATTGGTATTTGGCGGCAGATTGACAACTTGAGGGTGGTAGCTAAACGGGCGGGCATCAGAAAAAGCCTTACCACCGTGCTATAGTTTCCTCACGATGTTTTCCTTCACCGAAAGCTCAAAGTTCATTGTAAGTGATGGGATTAGAACTCAGTCCCATAACGCGGCGTTCCTACGGCTTGAGATATCATGGCTATATACCCAGATCGTGTGTCTTACCGGGTTTTCTCTAAGACTGGGTTATTTTCCGAATGGGTGGTAGTTTTGACGTTCATAAGCTCCTTCTCAAGGCCTAAATTGAATGAAGTAGTTTGATTTTATTTGATCTGAGATATGATAGGTTGAGTTGCTAATTATCAAAAAGGGCTGTTTCGTGTGTCCGTTTAAACGCGTTAACATCTGAAACTGATAATAACATTTAAGACTCTTTTTCGAAAGCCAGCTTGATGTGAAATTCTATGGGGTACCGTGTCCAAACTGTGTGAAAGATAAATAATGTTTAGTTTCCCGCGAATATGATAGAATACTTACATAATTATCTGAGTTCTTTGTCAAGAATTCACTATGAGATATATAAAACGAAGTAAACAAAATGATGGAATAGAACGACAACATAGCTGGACAAGCTTTCAGTGATTTTGTATACAAATTAATATAACCGTTCGTGACAAATGGGTATATAATTTCTATAATTCAGCGATTTAATTTTCCCGTATTATAATCGTATTACTTAATACTAAGTTTTGCTCGGCGTTTTGCTTGCGTTAACATATATTTTATCTCTCTAACAGTTATCTGTATTTCATTCGGTTTTTTTTTTGCGGTTAAAAATCCTTTTCTATACCTTCGACAACGTCTATGAAAATGTAATGAGTGTCGGTAAATAAGACGTGACATTGTGACAAACATATTTACATTCGTATTTTTTGTCATTTGTATTTTATTGTAATTAATCTAGGTACATTTGTTTGAGCTAGGTTATTTTTATTTTTTATGTCAGACACATATATGTGCAGGAATGGAATTGTTTAAAATGATATAAATAATAACGTAGATTTACAATATTGACAGTGCCTCGAAGTTGTGGTACGAATTCCTTTATTGGCTCTTTGAACGAAGACATTATATAAGTCAGCATCTGAGCGATAACAGATGATGAATTTCAAGCTTCTCAGTGCTCTCTCTCTTTTATATCAATTCTACTTTGCTTAAGCCGTCAGTTACGAGTGGAACAAAAAAAAATCTTAATACATATCACGTGTTGAAGGTAAGCGCAACCCATCAATCAATTAGAATTGTAATATACCTTTTTTATCGTATATTTTTTTCATTTCTATAGATTCACCGTTGTGGCTACAATCTCACCTGATATTAAGTGACAATGTAGTCTAAAATGGTG
This sequence comes from Actias luna, assembly GCA_039707435.1. NCBI lineage: Eukaryota > Metazoa > Arthropoda > Insecta > Lepidoptera > Saturniidae > Actias > Actias luna. Next base: position 3,743,992 of record JAZHAC010000002.1, on the reverse strand, counting down.
AACACGCTAAGCCTTGTGGAGGGACTGGCTCCCAAGTTCAAGTGCTGAAACACACCTATAGGTTTTTGGCGGTAGATTTTTAACTTGAGAACCATAGCTGGCAATGATGCTACAGTTTCATCACGATGTTTTCCTTCACCGAAATCTCAGCCTCATGGCATGGAGTCGAACAGAGTCTATTGACGCGGAGCGCGTCATTTCAAATTACTTCAAAATATGTATATATATAACTATGATTATGGATAACTCTTGATAATTACTCATTTTATAAACAGGGATGGGTTTTTTTTTGTTTTATAATTTTTTAAAAGACTTGAATGCTTCGTGTCTACATTCGGATTATAATTTTCTGAACAACAAAACTTTCTGGTGTTCGAACAAAACAGATATTGGGATGAAATTTCAAACAAGGTAAATTACTAGATATATCAAGTCGCTACAGCTGCTGAAGTATACTATTTCGCTGTAAACCTTCTACGTTTTATAATAAGAAAATTGAAGAACCGTTCATTCCCTACTGTATTTTCCACGATAAGACCGCGTGCACTGCGCTTCGCGTTTTACGGTTACCTCCGTGTTGTTACGAGCTCAAAAGTTTTTAATATATTTTCCATACAGTGAAGCTGTGTGTGATAATGTTAGTGGCGCTATTGAAGAATAAAATTATGTATATGTTTACTAGCTGTGGCCGCGAATTCGTTCGCGCGAAACAAAATTATTTGGTTTATTTGGTTATAACAATTTTGTATAAAACTTTGCTGCTATTGGTGGTAGCATGATGTTAAATAGCCCAGAGGTTTCCTCAATTATTGCTCTATTGAGTCAAAACGGAATTTTGGAGATCCGATTGCTAGTTCTTATTATTAGCGCGTTTAGATAAACAAACAAATTTTTCCGTTTCATAATGTTATCAATATAAATACCGAACGCAATAAAACAGTATACCATACATTGTTCATTTTAACGTGTGAATTAACATAGGAAAATGATTTTCCATCCAGTCTCCATTAGTACAATATGGGTTCCTTTAAGGCTAACTTATAAAGATGAGATTGAGATGAGATGAAGCGATTTGAAGCTATGATAGCTCAGTGGTAGCATGTAGAAATGCCGCATCAAGGGACGTGAGTTCGAATCTAACCACCTACAATGAGCTTGAGCTTATGGTGAAGGAAAACATCATCAGGAAACCCTAGCATGGAAGTAGGGCTTTTTCTAATGGTTAGCAACAATACTCAAGTTGAAATTCTGCCGCCAGCCAATAGGAATGTTCCGGCTGCGGCACTTGAGAACCAGACTCTCCTATAAAGGCCGGAAACGCACCTGCGATTCCTCTGGTGTTGTGGGTGTACATGGGTAGCGGTGATTACTTACCATCAGGTGACATGTGTGCTAGTTTGTACCCTATTCCATATAAAAAAAACCAAGCCAGTATGACAGTAGTGACCGTCGCTAGATTTCGAATCTCACGGTGATAATCGTTATTTTAAATTATACTCTATTTACTAACGGGAATTTTCAACTACTTTCCTGTGCACATATAAAGAGGGTCATAAAAGGCGCATAAAGAGTGGGTCGTTTGTTGATTTTACGGTTGGTCTAGCGGTTAATGCAGTTGCCTCGCTGCAATTGTCATGCCGAAGTGATATGGGTTGGAATCCTGTATAGGACAATTAGTGTGATCCACAATTAATCGTTCTGAGTTTCGTTGTTACTTTGTGTCCGTTACAGTCCAGGAGCCAGTGACAGGTTTACATAATCAAGTTCCTCTCAAGCGGTAATCAGTAGAATGCATCAGTTATATTTATATATAATTATTTATATATACCGTTATAGTTATATTATAAATCCTCGCACGAAGAAAAGTAAATTTTATTCAAATCATTTCATCTCAGCTGAAAACTTGTTAAATAGTGATTAGAGTAATATTTTGAAGATAAAAAAGTGTTCAGCCGAGTGTAACTTGGTGTATTATACGACAGCTGGACGCCCGAACATGGAAAGAAATATACTTTCAATTTACCTAATTTTTAATTTAAATTTACCTAATGACACCTGATATGTAACTGTGGATATATGTCAGCTGCTTGTACCTCGATGGAAAAACTGTCATCTGATACTTTGTAAGTTATAACGCAGGAGTTAGGCTCGAACATCTATTACCTATTTTAATACATCACCTGACGAGGTTTCCCTCAACTTACTGCTCTTTTTTTATTAATTACAGCAGTATATTAACCATTAGCTTTCATCTGTGACGAAATTCCTCCAAAGGATCCTCCCAGGCTGGAAGGATATGCGTAAATGGACTTCATCGCGATAAAAAAAGGTTACAAAATTGATTATGCATATCTAATTTTGTAACATTATTGTAACTATGTATTATGACACGTCTGATACAGCTTATCAGTGTATTATAGTCTGGATCAGCATTAATATTCAATATTCAGTGTATTATACCCGATATCGCTGCATGCATACATCATTGCGTCGCAATTAAGTCTAATTTAAACCGGTTATGATCTACTTTGATATATTAGCTGGTCCATTTGTTACTCGCTGGATAAGATAGCAGGATTAATAGGTGTCCATTAAACTCCTTAAGTAGATGGTCATGGGTCGTTATCCGGGGCATAAATAATTACAAAGTTTTTATTACGATTGGTTATATTTTGACAGTGTTGGAAAGAAAAATAACGACATTTTCGATACTTTTATTTAATCTATGTCAAGTTAATTTCTTTTGGTATAGTTAAGATTGTGCGTTATGGCTATAATCTTACCAGATCTTAAGTGATCCAAGATCTTAAGGGGTCCAAGTTGATGGAAACGTTAAGCCTGTGGAGGGACTGGATCTCAAGTGCAACTGCCAGAATATACCTATAGGTATTTATAGGAGGGTAAGAGGTAGCCAGGTGAGTATTATTTTTTATTTTCTTTTAATGTTTTTATTTATAGTGTCCTTTAATGCTTGTATATCTTTTATTAGTATTAAACGATTTCTTTCTTTCTTATTAGAGAAAGCCCTAACACAGTTTTATGGTTTCATCGAAAACTCAGTCACATTACAGGTGGAATCGAATTCAGCTTATGAACTGAGCTATCATCGCATCAATTCATTTTTTTTTTTTTTTTTTTTTTCGACCTGACTTACGCTGTTAGCCCCAAGGGCTTTGACAGCTTCACCGGACTTTTGGGGGCGAGTGCTGAGGGCACTCAGCCCCGAGGCAGCAGGCACAAGGGTGCCAGGACGGCCGAACCTCGGCTAGGACTGCTGCCGGTAAATGAAAAAGATTCATGATCCTGACTAACCAACAGGTTCTTTATTACTAAATTAGTGATACTAACTACGACCTTATCAGGTAAGCAGCTCAAGGGCCGCGAGGGTAGTTCCTTACAGAACCGTGTACTTAACGTGTGAGTGTGCACGAATGGTATGCGGTGTGTTGATGTAATCTCAGTGATGTAGAGTGTCACTGTATCGCGCGAGCAGAGTCACTCGAGGGCTCCTGTCCGGAGGATCGAACCTAGGCTCAGGCGTCTGCGGAAGGAGGCCGAGGCGGGTGTGCGGGAGCGAAATTATCCGCTCGGCCTCGGCGGCGAGGACGGCGGTTACGCGGACGTGTGCGCGGACACGTGCGATTGGTGGAGACGGCAGGGAGAAGCGCGTTTAATCTCGTTATTTTATCGACGGCGTCGGAGAAGCAGTTACGTGGCCGGCGAGCAAAGCCTTTGGCATGCGGATTGGAAGTGTAGCTAACTGCGTGTACTATTTTGGGGTTAGGATGAAGTTCGGCATTTGCAAAAAAATTCTTTGTAATGTCTTTAATATATGCATACATGGACGGTAGGTCCATGTCTCTATGGAGATCTACATTACGGACGTAAAACGGGGCTTGGACGGCTATGCGCATGAATCTGTTTTGCAATACTTGTAGTTTGTGAAGGGTGGTGCGTGAAGCGTGAGCGAATACGGGGCAACTGTAAGTAAGTATGGGACGGATGCATACTTTGTATATTGTGAGCTTATGTCTGAGTGCCATTTTGCTCTTAGAGGAGGTGAGATTGCGTAGCAGAACCATGGCCGTGGAGGCTTTTTTCTGAACGTAATCTATATGTTTGTTGAAGGTTAGGCGCCTATCTAAAACTACACCAAGATATTTAGTTTCATTAGCCCAGGGGATATTGACGTCGAATAGGTGTAATGTCTTTTTTATATCTCTCCTCGCGTGAGGATCGAACATGATAGCCGCACTTTTTTCTGGGTTTATTCCTATGCGCCATTTGAGGCACCAGGACCCAAACATAGAGACGGCTCTTTGGACGCGGTGGTATACGTGAATCCTATTCCTGGCCGAGCTGAAGATGACTGTGTCGTCTGCGTAGGAGCCTACTGCGACGTCGGGGAATTCGGGGATATCGCTAACGAACAAGTTGAACAGGCAAGGCGCTAGGATGGAGCCTTGCGGGACTCCTGAGCGTATTGGGTGAGGCGAGGATAGGGCTCCGTCCGCTTTGTAGCAGAAGGAGCGGTCCGATAAATAAGCAAGGATTATGCGGACTAGTCTGTCCGGAACTTGAAAGAGGTTGAGTTTATAAATAAGGCCTTCATGCCAGACCTTATCGAAGGCTTTGGATATGTCGAAAAATACAGCAAGCGTGCGCCTGGGACGGCGTAGTTCCGTGAAATTGGAGAGAATATGCTCCGTGAGGCGGAGCACTTGGTGGGTGCACGAGTGCTTCGGTCGGAAGCCGAATTGCTCGTATGGTAAGAGACATTTGTCTGAGACAAAGGCTTGTAGTCGGTTTAACAGAAGCCGCTCGTATATTTTACCTATAGTATTGAGGAGGCTTATTGGGCGGTAGCTTTCTGGATGGGCTGCCCTTTTCCCGGGTTTAAGGATACCTATTACCGTTGCCTTTTTCCAAGCGGCTGGAAAATGGCAGTGAGTTATGGCCACATTGAAGATGCAGACCAGAAGGGCTATGAGTTTATCAGGAAGAAGTTTGAGGGCTTCGTTCCTGATTCCGTCAGGCCCGGGGGCTTTCCTTGGCTTAAGGGCTTTTATGATAGCGAGGACTTCGTCAGTTGTAACCGGCTCTAAGTTTTCAATTGGGAGGGTCTCTCTTATTGATTGAATTGTTCGATCGACCCTCCCGACGTGTTCGGGATCAATGGTATGGTATTCATAGGGATTGGGAGAACACTGTTGTTCGAGAGTAGCAGCGAGATACTCTGCCTTGTCTATACTTTCGAAGGCGGATGGATTGCCAGGGCCTCTATCTAACGGAGGCATCGCAGACGAATAGCTGCTCTTCTGTTTACGAACGAGGTCCCAAAAGGCGAGATAAGACGGTTTGATTTCCTCTAAGAGGCTGTGCCATCTTTGACCGCGTAGTTCAGATATACGGGATTTAACTGATCTTTGTAGGTTACGTAGACGTACGCGATTTTCCTCCGTCGGATAAGAATCGTGAGCGCGAGTCGCGGCGTTTTTCTCCGTGGTCAGTCTTCGAATGTCATCAGGGAGTATGAAGCGGCGATCGTTTGCCGACCTTACCTCTTTTGAGGTTTCCCTGATGGCATTCTGGAGGTGACCGACCAGAGAGTCAATCGCCACATCGGCATCGGTCACAGACTTTATCTCGTCGGGGATCCTATCTAAGTGAGGAGAGGAGAGATTATTTGAGAGATAGTGTCTGAGCTTTGAATAGTCAGCTACTTTGACTGAAGTGGGTGTGTAGTCACTCGATTGGCCTAGTTGCAGAATTACTGGACGGTGGTCGGAATCTAGTTCATGTACGACTTCGATTTGCCGCACCTGAAGCGCGATCCCTTTTAAAATAGCTATGTCTAAAACTGAAGGGCGGCAGTTAGCTTGATAATGAGTTGGCTCTGAAGGAGCAATTACATCAAAGGTAAGCGCATTTTCTAGCCAGTATAGTGTCCTACCATTAGTGGTAGTACGCGGGTTGTTGTATTGAATGTGCCCGCTATTTAGATCGCTAGCCACTATAACAGAGTCACCGAGCGCGAAAAGCGTCTCCAGATCCGACTGAAGGAGAGTTTTGTTAGGTGAAAGGTATGCGGAAACAATAAGGATAGTGGGATGACCGGTCATGCCCACTCTGCACACCGACACTTCTAAGTTGGTGAGTTCGGGAGGATCTATTGGCATGCAATATAGTGACTTTCTATAGTATATGAGCGTGCCGCCGCCTCTTACGCCGGTACGATCATTTCTTACTATCTTGTAGTTTGCAATCGCGGGATTACGAACGCTCGGTTTAAGAAGTGTCTCTTGTATGAGAAACACGTCTATTTGCCGCTCCTTAAGGAAGCTAGCGACTAAGTCTCTTTGGGGTTTTAAGTTACGTGCGTTAAAAAAGGATAAAGAAAGGCCACGGGGTCTAATTCTATCCTCCATTGCAAAAACTAATTACGGAGAAGCGCGAATGAGGCGTTGCATGGAGCGCGCGATGTCAGGGAAGGCCTTAATGGCCTTGAGGCGGTCGAAATCGCGACTTGAACTAATCATATCGTCAAACGCGATGAGGTCGTCGACAAGGTGTTCCTTGAGAAGGCCTGCGAGCCAATCGAGGCCTTGGAAGGCGGATGACGATGCGGATGCGGTGGAACTTGCGGGTTTAGCTTTCGCAGGTTGCGATTTGGCGGCCCACGCGGTAGATGGGGCTTGTGCGAATGTGTGCGCAGGAGTGACTCGCACAGGACCGGAAAGGCTCGGGAAGGCCTGGGTTGACATAAGCGGTGGCGGAGCAGGACGTGCTGCCGCGGTGTGCGCTGACGGTGCTCGTTGAGAGACGGGAGCATGTCTCGTGCGTGGGGCACGTTCACATCCGCGATAGTTCGCGGGGTGTCCGTCCTTACCGCAGTTGACGCAGCTTGGTGGATTCGGAGAGTCGCGGGTACGCGTACACTCCTTTGTGGAGTGGTTTTCTAAGCATTTTACGCAACGTGCATTGACGTAACAGTTACGTGCTGAGTGACCGTATGCTTGACAATTATGGCATTGTGTTGGAATATGTTTTTTTCGGGGGATTTCTACTGTGACGCCAGAGAGGTCGCAGACTGAGCTTAACGAAAAGATTTCCTTACCTTCCCGAGTACGATCAAGGATTACTAGGACCATATCGTATTGTTTTTTAGTAATGGTGTGGTACATGCGGTGTACCTCTCGGACGGGAAAGTTTTGCGCTTTGATGGACGCGAATACCTCTTCGACAGGTATTTCCTTTGGTACGCGTCTTAGGACAACGCGCAGAAGGCGCTCTTCTTCTAAAGTGTACGTGTAAAATTCATGTTTTCCTTCTCTAAGGAAGGTTGTGAGTTTTCTATAATCATCTGTTGTAGGGACTTTGACCTGGATCCCGGAAGGGGTACTCCGGGCGTTGGTGTAATAAATTTTTAGCCGGTTTAGTTGACCGGAGATAACAGTCCATTTGGATTTGTCCTTGATCGTAATCGGGGGAGGTGGGCGTATTTTTGATTGCGGTTGCGTAGTACCGATTGGATTTTTAGGGATTGCGGTCGTCGTGGGTGTCTGAGGCCCACGAGAATTTTCGTCGCGTCTAGCTTTCACGGACGCGGTTTCTACTGTCTCGGGTGATAGCACCCTTTTGTTTTTAGGTTTGGCCCTACATACAAGCGTAAAGCCGGCCTCGGGATTAGTTTGGGCCTCAGGTTCGAGGTCCTGCATTTCAGTCTCATTTTCGAGGCTCGAAAGCGGCGAAAAAGAGTTGGCTGTGGGTACCGGACACGGGGCGAACGAAATTAGCTCGTCGAAAGGACGAGGCGTGGATGTAGGAGCGGAGGAGGCTGACGGCGATGTGGGGCGTGATTTTGATGTTGCGGATACAGTAGGCGTCTGCGAGGGACGAATCACTGGTGACCGGGAACGGGAGCGCGAGCGCAGAGAAAGTGTTGGGGATGCTGGGCTGGCACGCGTCGGCGCGTTTATCGCGGCAGCGGGCATGCGCACGTGTTGTGTTTGTGAGAGTTGTGTGGCCAGAAATTCTTTTAGCAGGTCCGGGTGCTCTTTACCGATGAAAGCGCGGAGCCTACTATTTATTAAATCTATACGGCTGCTGGCCATTTTAGTGGCGGGTATGGAGCAGGGAAAGTTAAAAATGGGAGCCTATATAAAACCTCCCTGCCTGAGGGGCAGGGGGGCGCGATTAGCAAAACTTATAGGAGCTATCCCGAGTTCGGCGAACTGACATTGAAGTACAAATCTGTTGCACGTGCAGTAACGGAAAGAAAAAAGAAAATATAATTAAAAAATAAATTTCATAACCGGGTCCTGGGCTGTAAAAAAGATTAAAGGGTAATTAAGCTTTACCTTTGTTAACGGCCGGTGTCCGGCGTACTTACAGAGGCGGCAATTCAATCACAACACTGTTTCACAGTAACCAAAACAATACACTGATTTCACACAATAAACTATGAGATTTTCACAATGTGGTATTTACACGGTAAACAAACAATAGAATGAATTTAACAAGGAGTAATTATCGGTACCACGAACTGGATTATCGGCAATAATAGAGGGATTATTGCCGATAACACTTCACAATGGTACAAAGAACAATAGCCGGCGTAGTAACGCGCAGAGATCGGTTTCGAGAACAATCAAGGAGCGCTCACAGACACGTCCGTTCACGACCGAGGTTGAAATCGAACTCTCGCATCAATTCATAGTTATACAGTACATGAGGGAAACAGACGCTTACAGTGAGTTTAACTCACTGACAGCTTTATAGTTAGCAAATAATTAGTTTCTGGAACATAAATTTGCTACTGTCATACTGGAGGCAGTACAAATTAATTTGTCATGTATTAATTGACCGCGCCTTACCGCCTACTGTTCAATTATTCGCCTGAAACGACAATAATTAATTAATTATGACACATTTAACTGGTTGGATTAATTGCTACAACTTGTTTTACCAGTGTTACTTGCAGGAAAACAACAGTGTTGTCATTAGATCGATAACTAGAATATCGATAATTTTATGATTAGGACTGAACTTGTTTTCCCCGCGGCTCGGTTCGCAGTATATTATGGTATTTTCTAAAGATGTTCATGGTTGAAAATGTGTCGGTAACCTCCCATAGATATGTTTTGGGTGTTGTACTTTAACATCAAACAAGTTTGAAGCTAACCTTTAAACATGTAATGAATTTTAAAAAATCTAATGAGATGTTTTATTGTATATGTATATTATTACTAGCTTTTACCCGCGGCATTGCTCGCGTTACTATGGATTTTGTCAAACAATTAGGATTCTCATGCCCGCTATTTTTTGTAGCACTATTTAAGATAAACATTTCCATTATATTTATATAATACAAGTGTAACTCTAACGGTTTTTGCAGCGCACGCAAAATTAACTCGCAGATAGCAGACCTTTTTACTACTTTCTTAACACTTATTTCTATATTTTGGACTATTCACAGACTATCTTTATAAATTATATGTAATGTGCTATTCCGATGCATAAAGTTTCACCAAAATCCATTCAGTAGTTTTTGCGTAAAAGAATAACAAACAAATATACATCCATACTTACAAAGTTTCGCGTTTATAATATTAGTAAGGATATTTAGGTACAATTTCGAGCGTAACAAGCTATGAAAGTATTTAGTACATCGATATAGATGAAAAGTTTCAATAGTAAACATTATTGCTAAAAATTAAATACTTATTTAATAGGAATTAGAGGCCGTAAAATGAGGTTCGACGCCTAAAAAAGTTAGCCAAGTATTAAAAATAAAACCAATTACTTTCTAGTTAACCTAGCAACGTATTACCTCGCAAAAAGCTATCGGCTCCACACAACCTTAAAGTAAAGCATCAATACCGTAATGCACAATTAGTGCTGCATATATATGAATTTACAGCACAATAATTTATATAATTTAAAGATATACAAATTAAAAATTATAGTACAATATACTTGATTTATTTATAATGAATAAAGATCGATACCTTAATAGTCTAACTTGTCTTCACTACATAATCGATTATTTTAAAATTTTGCATATACTTTGTCAAGGATACAAAGAAGTATATAGGGTAAGTTTTATCAATAGAAACAAATTGTCGAATTGTTGTGCGTCACAAGCAAGTCACCAGCTAAGCTATTCTGTCATAAGACACTAATTATTTATACATGAAATTACTTAGTGTGCTTAATAAATATTTCGTATGCTTCCTTAGCGACACCACGACAGCATCTTGAGATGGCTATTTCTATGTTTCTCCCAAACTAATATATACTGTTAAAATAATAAACGTTACCTTTTAGGGGTCAAAAAAGCTTTGAGTATTTGATTCAGACTAATTTTGTAAGATAACAGAAAAATGTTGTTCACGCATAAAGTGTTGAAACTAAAATATAGTGAACTAAGAACTTATTACGCGAGTTCGTTTGCATGGAACTAAAAATTATTTGATAATTATTACCCGATTTTATAACTTTGATTCAATACTATTTTGTCTTTTTTTTAATTTAAGATTTAGCGTTATGGCCATACTCTCACCTGATCTTAAGTAACGATACGGCCCAAATTGGTACACACGCTAAATCTGTGGAAGAACTGGCTCTTAAGTGCAACTACCGTAATACACATATTGGTATTTGGCGGCAGATTTTCAACTTGAGGGTGGTAGCTAGCCAGGCGGGCATTAGAAAAAGCTCTACCACCACGTTATGGTTTCCTGGATTTCTTTATTAAATACAAAAATACTTTTTGAAATCCGACAGATAATTCATAAGATTAGCTCATGCAAACTTTTCCGTATGCTTAAACGATAAACGTAATCTTTAAAGGGTCAAACATGCTTTGAGAATTTTAATCAAATTACATAGTTTAGTAAGATAATGGAAAATTTTCTTAACGCATAAAACTTTCAAACTAAATATATAGTGTATTATCCAACGGCATGCCGACGCATCGTATATTTAAACTTCTCGGAATACCGCTCTAACGTTAAAATTACATTCAACCCCTTAAAACTTCACAAAACGAGTTAAGGGGTAGTGCTAATCGTTAATAAAATTTTAAGTGTACTCGAGGCTCGCTGACGACACTAATTTTCTTCGGAGCGCAGCCCTTTCTTGGCTCTCAGTTGCTTGTTATACTATTACGTCCATGCTTCGTTTAGAACTACTTTTAAAACGGACGTAACTGGATAGTAATAAGTTTTATTTTTTGTCAAGCTTTTTTTACATCACCACCAATTTTTTCGTCCATCTATCGCATGTTATATTACAGCCGGCTGCGAAGTAGGGGTAAAGTGGGCGGGGCTCGGTCGAGCAGCCAGAGCTAATAAATATGGCGCCACCCATTGATTTGCTACACGGTCAGCGGTCACGGAATGCCGCATCATGGGACGTGAGTTTGAATCTAACCACCTACAATAAGCTTGAACTTTCGGCGAAGGAAAACATCGTGAAAAAACCATAGCATGGTGTTAGGGTTATTTCTGATGCTTGCCTGGCTAGCTACCACCCTAAGGTTGAAAATCTACCGCCAAATACCAATAGGTGTATTCTGGCAGTTCCACTTGAGAGCCAGTTCCTCCAGAAGTTTAGCGTGTCTACCAACTTGGGCCGTATCGTCACGTAAGATCAGGTGACATGAAGGCCATAACGCTAAGCCTTAGCTATAAAAAGGAGCAATTATTCACATGTTTAGGATATAAAATAAGCTATATTTCTTATAAAAAATGATTGTATGAAATCATAGGATAATACATAATTTAACACTTAAAAGATATCGGTGATAAGTTTACGGTAGGTTATAACGAATTGAAAAGCACTCATTAATGAAATTTGTTTTGGTAAATTGTAAGCAAACATGAAGGCAACGAAAATAATTTTCTGAATAATTGTCTGTAATTTTGTGAAATAAAAATATACTTTGTTTGGCAAATTGAATCGGCAATTTGGCAATTGGAAAGGCAACGATACTTTTCAACTCATCGCTAGTGACTAATTGCATAAAAACGTATTACTTAAATATTTGCTCCACTTAATGGAAAATTTCAACGGGTCTACGGACGTAAAGATATCAGGTGCTATACGTCTGATCTTAGTGCTTAACGAGTTTTCTCGTATTATCTGAAACTTTTCTTTCCGGTTTAGTATGAATAGGTAATTGATATTATATGTATTTATGATCACCAGTACAATCGTCGGTTAAGTGTTTTTCATCGACATATCTGGTTTAAAAAAAATTCAATATCCATTCGATAAACAAAACTGTATTTAAACATACTTAATGCTTTTCGAAAATGATTATCCGGTTATGGTACTCCCTTATCACATGAAGATCTACAATAAATATATTTTTGGGTCCGTTTCTTGTCACGTTAATAAAAAAGAGGTTTAAGAATTTGGCAACAATATCATCTGATGTTGTTTGTAGGGCAGTTTCATTATACTTATGAATATCAGAATTGTGGTGGTCACCGGATAATGATTTGCTTATATTTGCAATAATGAAAACCCAGAGTAGAATATTCTATTTACCTTTCAATATGATTAAACAATAATAAGTAAGGTACGGATTTTCAGATATAAAAAATACTTGTAAATAATCCGAAATATAATTGAGAAAAGCCTTTACTGACGCAATTTAATTTGAATTAAGCTATTCGAAGCGATGATAGTGCAGTGGTAGTGTGTAGGAACGCCGCGTCATTGGATTTGAGTTCGAATCCAAACACCTACAATGAGCTTGAGCTTTCGATGAAGGAAAACTTCGTGAGGGAACCATAGCATGGTTGTAGGATTTTTTCTGCTGCCCGCCTGATTAGCTACCACCGTCAAGTTGAAAGCCAAATACCAATAGATGGGTTCCGACAGTTGCACTTGAGAGCTAGTCCTAACAAATCTGAGTATTCCTGTTATTGTAGGTTTCCATGGGCGGCGATGATCACTTACCATCAGATAACACGCTAGCTCATTTGCTCCCTATGCAATAAAAAAATTTAAACCTTTGTTGATCCAAGACTACGTTATCTCGTTGTCTTAAATATTTATTTGCTTTGTCCCTACAGACAGATACAAACATACTAAAAGTATGTTTTTCAAATGAACAATAAAATTAGTAGTATTCACCTGTAAACATCCTGTAAACAAGGAGAAAGCTGTAATGACTCAGTCGCAGCGTATAGGAACTCCGCGTCGATAGACGTATGTTTAGATCCATGTGAAGGAAAAAAACGTAATGAAACAATAGCATTATCTATTGCTGTCCTGGCTAGCTACCACTCTCAAGTTGAAAATCTGTCACGAAATACCTATAGGTATATTCCTGCAGGTGCATTTGAGAGTCAGTCCTTTCACTAAGCTTAGCTTAGCAAGCATTTATTGTGGTAGGGTATTTACTAGTGTATTATCAAAGCTACTATACGTGATTTTTACTTAACTGTATACCTAGTGACCACTCTTTATTCAAGGTCTTTAGTTAAAATATTACGTGTTTATTTTAATAGCTCATACCTTATAAATATATACTTATATTAATTATATATAAGTTGAAGAAACTACGTATTGCGGTCTGATCAGTCTTTACAATTTCCCAATTGGTGAAATGGACACCGAATTTCAGGGAGACATATCTAAATTCGTCGACCAGTACCAGTCAGACCAATTTATTCCTGTATTCACCGAATATATAGGTACAGACATACGAATCCTATTAACTTAGTATTTAGCAATAGGGCTGCCATCAGGAATATTCTATTAAAATGTTAATCCGTAATTTAAGTATGAAACGCGTATTTCAAAATATTTAAGCGCACTTATATACATACTAGCTTTTACTCTCGGCTTTGCTCACGTATATTTTGTTTTTGTTAACAATTCTAATTTCGGTACCCGATATTTTAAATAAAATATATAAAAGGAGTCTGGTTTAAGTAAATTAGTATAAGTCATTTGTACGCGAGCCGCTCACTATTTTATCGATAATGGTTTACATATAAAATATAGATATATGCTGTCGCAGGCTTTTTAATAGAACTATCTAAGATAAACGTTTCCATTACACATTATATACGCGTAACTCTAACGATTTTGGCAGCGCACGCCAGAATAGTACGGAGCTGGTAGAATTATTCCTACTTACTTGACACTTATCGTTATATTTTGGACAAATTACACAATATCTTTATAAATTACTAGCTGAACCGGTGAACTTTGTATCACCTCCACTCTGATATGCTAGATGGCGCTAAAGAAGCTAGATTTTGAGATTTTTTGACAACTTCTTTATCTTTCGTAATAATTTTTGTTATCATCAAAAAGTATCCTGCTACTTCTAATACCTTCTAGAATATGTGTATAAATTTTCATGATGATCGGTTAAGTAGTTTTCCTGTGAAAGCGTTACAAAAAAACTTACATTCACATTTATAATATAAGTATGATAGCATATGTGCTATTCTGATGCATAAGCTATATCATTTTAAAGTTGCATCAAATCCATTCAGTAGTTTTTGCGTGAAAGAGTAATTATCATCCATACATCTATACATCCATTTTTTTATAGTTAATGTTTAGCGTTATGGCCATAATCTCACCTGATCTTAAGTGACGATACAGTACAACTTGGTAGACATGCTAAACCTGCGGAGGGACTGATTCCCAAGTGCAACTGCCGGAACACACCTATTGGTATTTGGCGGCAGATTTGTACCTTCAGGGTGGTATTTAGCCAGGCGGGTATTAAAAAAAAGCCTTACCACTATGCTATGGTTTTCTCACGATTTTTTCCTTCACCGAAAGCTCAAGCTCATTGTAGATGGATTCGAATTTACTTCGCTTGACGCGAATTCGGTACAAACTACCACTGAGCTATCATCGCTTTGGCTTTAGCTTTATCATCGTCATACATCCATACTTACAAACTTTCGCGTTTATAATATTAGTAAGGATAGTAAAGAATATACATATATCTATAATTTGTTTATTGTAGAAAGATTTAAAATGTTTATATGAAGACGAATGAATCCACTTTCTATAAAGTTATTTTTTAGTTGGATTTCTATAAAACCGAATTTTTTAGTTTTTTAAACTTTTAATTATAGTTATTTTTTGTGATTATTTAGCAATAGCTTTATGATATTTACATCTCTATTAGCTATTGCATAGAAGAGCGGTGTTTCACCTTGACGGTCTCTGCAATTGTCATATGCTAAAATTGCTAATCCTGATAACGATAACGGATCAAACTGTTTAAAATATTCAATTGTCATCGGTCCTTAATAAGTATGCCAAATTTCGAGTTAATCCCACGTTTTGAAGGGGGTCAAAATCATGTTCAAAGAGTCCGTTACATACTAACATACGTATGAAGCTATTAAAAGCGTTTAAAAAGGGTATATGTATATGTTATCACTCGTTGTGTAGAACTGGCTTTCTATACCTATTTAATTTGTGTCAAAGTTTATCACCTTTAATATCCGAGATCTTATTTACTCGTGATGCATCCTTTGTTCTTGTAGCAGAATGTAAATTTTATTCTGAGATTTATGTAACTTAAGAAGGCTCGAAGTTATAAAATATATTCTCAAAAATATTAGAACATGCCAATTCCTATAAATACCACATTTATTAATTAATTTTTCATCCAAATACAATCACTGTGATTTAAGTCTCAAAATATATATCTTAAATAATTTACAAAAAATAATATTCCCAATATTGATCATACATGAATACTCCGTACGTCGAATATGTAATAATTCATCAAATATCCTCCTATATTTAGCGAAGATCAAATTTTACGCAGGGATTTGTGAATGTAATAAAATGTATTTCGAATTAACGTTACGAGGAAACGTTGAATGTTTCTGGGTGTTTCCATTTCGAGAAGTCTTGGGGCGTAATCTCCGGTTGGTTCGGATGCTTTTTGCTACTAAGTATATGCACAAACGTCCCGTTCCATTCGATTAAATACACTAATAGCTAAGGTAAATTTAAATTAAGGTTAGAAGCGATGATAGCTCAGTGGTAGTGTTTACGATTTCACGTCAAGGGACGTGAGTTCGAATCCAAGCATCTACAATGAGTTTGAGCTTTAGGTGACGGAAAACATCGTGAGGAAACCATAGCATGGTGGTAGGGCTTTTTCTGATGCCCACCTGGCTAGCAACCACCCTCAAGTTAAAAACCTGCCGCCAAATATCAATAGGTGTGTTCCGGCAGCTGCACTTGAGAGCCAGTTCCTCTACAGGTTTAGCGTGTCTACCAACTTGGGCCATATCTTCACTTAAGATCAAGTGAGATTTTGGCCATAACGCTAAACATTAACTATAAAAAAAATATAAAAAAAACTATATTTTTATCTAGCTTTTTGAATAGTACAAGAGTATTCACTTTTTTGTTGTTTATAAGTTTATCATTGTCATGTAGGCAAAAGTTATGTTATAGTAGTATAGTTATACTGCCATGGTACAACTACTTTTAACTATATATCTGCTTCAATTATATACTAATGACAATAACTATTCATTTTTGTCAAAAATATAAAGGCGGACCCGAAAGAAATGGGAAAATTGTCGTATTGAGGCTAAATAGACTGCTGAGTGTCAGACGTAGAAATCAAGGACAGAGCGAAGCGGATATAGAAATTTAGGAAAAGTGATCTCATTACAATGTTGAATATAAAGCCAGGTATGATAGAAAAAGAGAGAGGCGTTTTCCCCATAGAACTCTAGTTAAAAAAGAAAAAATAGTTATACCGTGAGGTTGTGAGATTAAAAATGAAGGATTCTATTAATAAAATTATTTTAAAAACATTGGTATGGAAAAACGAAAAAGGAATGTCGAGAATAATTCAACAAGACAAAGGCTTCAACTACACCAAAGAAGTATTTAGATGACTTCATAAGTCAAGCCGTAAAACAGAAAAACAAATGTATAGCGGAATTTTATGTTTGAAGGTATACCTGGTCTCTATACGTTTGTGTAAATAATGCATGTTTTGTGAGAAATATATAAAATCAATACTAAATATGCTACATAGTGCAAAGCTCAATTAACATAATCAACATAAAGGATTATTATTTATTTATGGGGCAAAAATAACATCTGCTATAAACAAATACAAAATTGACAAGTCATGTCAAATTTTATACAAAAAAAAAATATTATCGATTAAACTGTAAAACGGAATTACAAAGAAATGACTAAACAGAGAGCAGCATAGCTCTTGTTTATCAAGTAAACACGAGTAGTAGAACATTCGCAATAAAAAGTGCCCGTGTACACGTATTTACATGTCTCGAGATGCGGAGCTTCGCGTCTTTATTATTAACACGGCACGACGCTGTGTCAACAGGAGTTAAGGGGCCACTTGCCTGTTGCTTCTAAATAATAAACGTAATTATTATGCTAATGGCAAACAAGCGGACGTCCTATCTGATAATAAATGTGTATCGTAGTCTATGGACATCCGCAACATCAAGGGTATTACAACCATGTTGCTGACGTAGTTGGTTAAATAAAAATGGTAGTTAGTTGTAAGCCACTTAGCCATCTTATTCTGTGGCGTGAAAGTAATGAATTTGGTATTAACTTGAGGCATCTTAGGTTGAAGCTAGAGCACTCAATGCACCCATTCCATGGCTACTTTGTTATCTATACCTAGGTATAGGACCACTGCTTATAGTGGATCTTTCCAATATGCTGCTACTGGATGCTGGAACAATAGTGTACTATCGATCAATTCAAGCAACATTACTTACATTTGTCAAAAAAGAAAGCCATGTGGGACGTTCGATAGGTTCAAATATCTTTTTTTTTTTTTTTTTTAATGTTGATATTTAGCATTATGGCCATAATCTCACCTGATATTAAATGACGAAACGGCCCAAGCTGGCAGACACGCTAAACCTTTGGATGAACTGGCTCTCTAGTGTATCTGGTGGAACACACCTATTGGAATTCGGTGGCAGATTTTCAACTTGAAGGTGGTGCTAGCCAGGCGGGCATCAGAAAAAGCCCTACCACCATGCTATGGTTTCCCCACGATGTTTCCTTCACCGAAAGCTAAAAGCTCATTAGTAGGTGGTTGGATTCGAAATCATGTCCCTTGACGCGAAGTCATACACACTACCACTGAGCTATCATCGCTTCCAATGAATGAATGAATCGCTTCGAATTTAATGGAGACAATCTAATTCTTCTTATTTGTCTTTTCTTTATAAATTGCATAGTAGTAATCACATAGTGTACGCATGCAGTGACGACCTGCCGCATTAGATGTTTCACATCAAAAGTATCATAATAAATTCGCGTACAATAACATTTCTGGTAGAATTAATAGAGAACACTTTTATATGTCTGCATTTACATTTTCACTTCTGAATCCACGCTCATAAATCGTTGACATATTGCTACATTTATTTACATACTATCTCATACTAAATTATATGTACTATACCTGGTGTTAAGTACAGTAAATCCAAATCAGTGGCGGCTGACAATGAGTTGAATTCACTGCCAGTCACCGCTATCATACTAAATTCTGACGCCTCTTTGGAAGGAACGAATACCATAGCAAAGAGGGAACACGCTGATTGGAAGACGCTTCCACAACTTCACCTTCAATTTTGAGCTTTCCTATATATATTACTAAATATTTTTTGTTAGATTGTTGTACGTATCACATCAGTTTACCAACATGACGTCTGTGTCTCTTTGGATACATTTATTTAACTAAAAAAATAACTACAAATGTAATGAAGTGCAAAGCATATTAGAACTTGGCATACTTTCAAAAGCTGAAGTATTTTATTTGGAATTTGAAATAAGTTAAATAAAGTGCCTTAAATAAACTTACTGCTAATAAGCGCAACACACTATTGCCATAGATTCATCGCTACTAAAATGTCTTGTTAGTGAAATCGCACGTTAAGCTTCAAAATATGAAAGGTGCCCGATGGAGTAGCGGCATGTGAGACAGACGCAGTGAATATAAACCACGCCGTGTTGTATTCATGCGAGGATGGGTTTTAAAGAGATTGCGTTCAGGTACTGGTTTTTTAAACACCCTCTTACGTTTTTATTCCCTTAACTATGTATCTATTGAACATAATGTAGATATTGAATGGTTTACGCTGATTAGTAAAATATTTCGGTAATTAGTCTTCCAAAAAATATATATCAATACAATAAAAATTGGAAATTTAAATCTTAAACATAAGGCTAGAGTTACATACCGCGCCTACTGATTATTAATAGGGAAACATAATAATGCTACATACTTTAAATTAATGAGATGGAGAGTAGTTGATAACACGGAATACTATATAAATGCAACGCAAACGCACTTAAAGGTTGTTCGCTAACATTTGGATTTCGGTGGATCAGCTAGATTTGAATATCTCGTTCTTTTGAGTACCCAGTAGTCTTTGACACCACCAGTTAGGTTAGGTTAATTTTAGTTGGTACCGCGTTCGACACTTCGTGTCCCGGCAACACCCCAAGCCGAGGTTCGGTCATCAGTGAAACCTTTGCGCGAGTTTCCCCTCGGGATGAGGGCCCTTCGCGCTCACCGACAAAGTCTGGTGAAATTATGAAAGCCTTTTAGGCTAACAGTGTAGGTCCTTTAAAAAAAAGGGGCTAAAGATTTAGTTGAGTTATGAACATTCGACAGTATAGAAGTGTTGTAGTAAGAGGAAGCTCTGCTGTAAAATATAACGATTGTGGAACAAGACTTTGAGTATGATTCGACGCAACCTCCACCGTCTGTAACACTAGACTGTAAATAAGCCACAGGTAGGTGTAGGTTTCTTCCTTCTGATGAAGAAGGTTCTAGGAGTATTCCTAAAGGGATCTGAAGGTTCCTAAAAATGCGAGTTTGATAACCACGCAAGCTCCAAACGTATTTTTCATTGCTACCACCAGGTAATCTACTTACTATTGATTTCTACACACACTGATACTTTTAGAATAGTTCTTAACCATTTCTATGCCTTATATTTTTATAAACCAATGACATTCTGTAAAAGATAGACGCTACTAACGTCTATAAGAAATAAGAAAGAAATAAAGTTACATTAGTTATAATTTAAAGAGTTATTATACTTCAAACAACATTGTTTATCTTATCTATATAGAAATAACTTAAGTCTTATGACTGTAAGCTATATACAGATTTACTTAATAAATTTAATTAAAAAAAATTAAATGGTTATCAAAAAGAGGTTATCCGTGAGTTACCTAACAAGAATTTCATGATTTTTGGACGCACCTTCTTACGCATTATTACAGGTAATCAAATGTATGTGTCATTCTGAAATAATGTGATGTTACACTGGTAGCAAATATAAATTTAGAAATGGAAAAGTATCGCATTTCTAAACGCCTCAAACTCGATATGGCTTTCCCGTTGTTCAGTGTTACCTACACTATGTATGTATTCGTGTCCGTGGCCTAACGTACCAAAAAGTGATAAGATTTGAGTTAGTGATAGTAAAAGTTTCGAATACAGTTAAGATTTTGATATTGAATTATTTAGATTTATACATATGACGTCAGGAAGCGTTTGAGTCGTCCTTTCTCCCGTTTCATGATGTAACAATTTTTGGAAATCTCGCTCCCTTATAATGTGTAAAGTAATTTATGGCTGACTTCTAAGGTGATAGTTTCAGTAGTTTATAATATGTAAAGTATAAGGTTGTGACTTGTGATACAACAATAGAATATGTTCAATAAGTTGACGAGAATACAACCATCAATTCATTTAGAATTATTTAGGTATAAAGATTTTTAAAGTGAACCTTATATAGGCTCCTCCTACTTTGACATTCTGACCCATAAACTTTTTGTGTGACGCTCGATTTTTTATAGTTTATAGGTTATAGCGTTATGGCTACAAACTCACCTGGGGTTAAGGGACGATGTGACCCAAGGTGAAGGTCACACTAAGCCTAGTGGAGGAACTGACTCTCAAGTGCACCTGTCGGAACATACCTACGGCTAGATTTTTGGCGGCAGATTTTCAACTTGATTGTGGTAGCTTGCCAGGCGAGTATTAGAAAAAGCCCTACCACCCTGCTATGGTCTCAGCATTATGGTTTCTTTCTCCGAAAGCTCAATCTCATTGCAAGTGGATTCGAATTCGCGAGCATTGACAAGGCATCTGTACGCACTACTAACTGAGCTAACATCGCATTAGGCGACTAAGGGAACGAATAATTGATGCTTAACTTTGGTCATGTTATCTTAAGCACACATCGTTTATTTTTTATACCAAGATGCTGATTAACACGCATGTGATCCACTCTAAGGTTTAGTATTAACATGCCTTTATGGACGATTGTCAAACCCGGAGTATAACATGAACGTTCATTCCCGTTTGAAGAACCCCGTAGTGTAAGGAAACCTAAGCAGGGAGTTTATTCCTTAGTAAAGTATATACGGAAGTAAGCTCCTTTGAAACGAACTTCTCGCAAATGATTAGGTTGCAAATTACGCCTGATAGCAAGCGTGTGATATAGGAGGTAGGTACAAATATAGTATTGAGCAATTCCTTGAAGCACATTCCTTTATATAACAGATAAAATACGCTCAAGGAGGAAAATGTCTCTCTAAACTTAAAACGTCGATACCGCTTCTGAGTCTACGATTGTAAAAGATTCCTAGAAATACAACCTAAAGTGATTCTTAAAACCATTTCCTATATACCAGTTTACTACTTTAAATTCACCAAACGGTATCTCTGTTTACAGAACAATTTATAGCATTTTTTATCTGGACGTGAGTTTTATCAATAGTCTATTGCATATGATATGAATCGAGCATGCTATGCAGAATTTCAATATCCGTTGCAATGGTAGCTCGCTTCTGTATGAGGCTTTCTACAAATGAACGACCAGCGGTCAAATGGTTTTATTTCGTAAAAACGCATATTTTTGAATATTTTGCCGTATTCGCCATACAGTGCATAAAGTATTGTTTTCGAGAGTATGTATTTTAGTGTAATATTGTATGGTTAGATTTTTTATCAGAAAGTAATATGGTATAAATGTTTAATATTAAAGCGATTATAGAGAGAGGAATAAAAAAAATATTAGGTTTTATTCTCGAGTGATGCTTTTTTTGTGTGAAGTCCTTATTTGTAACTTATTTTTTTTTGTAAATTTAGTATATCCTACGCGCTTAAAAACTTAATTTGTTCTTCTTATAATTACTGTAAATCGCTATCAGCCATTATGGCTCGGTTGGTACTGAGTTTTTTTTTCGACCTGTCATATGCTGTTAACCGTAAGAGCTTTGACAACTCCACCGAACTTTTTGGGAACGAATGCTGTGGGCACTCAGCCCCGAGACAGCGAGCGCAAGGTTGCCAGAATGACCGAACCTCGGCTTGGACTGCTGCCGGAAAACGAACAAAGATTCGCGAGCCTAACAAACCAACAGGTTAGTTATAAAGCTTAGTGTCTAACTTGCTAAGTTTAATGCTCTTAATAATGACATTGGGCAAGCCACGCAAGGACCGGAGGGGGTAGTCACTTACAAGATCGTGTGGTTGGTAGTAAGTAAGGACGTTGTATCAATGTACGTGAATTGAATGCCTGCAATGAGCCAGACAAATATCCCGATGAGACTATAGCACGGTGGTTTGAGTTTTCCTAAACCCTACCTAGCTAGCTACCACCCTTAATTTGAGAATCTGCCGCTAAATACCTATATATGTGATCCGGCAGTTGTACTTGAGAGCCACTTACTCTTATCGGCTTTGAGTGCGACCTATTTGGTCCACATCGTCACTTTATGTCAGGTAAGATTGTGGCCATAACGAGTCAGCGAGTCACTTATAAAGTATCAAAAAATTTTAGTCTTAAACTTTTGATTATAACAATGTTGACAAGATCCGATGTAATACTAATTTTGTTACTCAAAAGAGCCTTAATGAGACACAAATTTAATTATTATTTTAATTAGAATAAAAAGAAACCTTCCATAACCATACTAATGTTTTAGAAAATGTTAAGATTTGTCGCTGGCCTTATTATAGATGTGACGTTGATCTATAAATTTGAAATTTTACCGGCACCAGTATTAGTATCATTTGAATATTGAGAATGAAATAATGCTTATGCTGGACGATACTGCGTTTTATCGGAAATTAGATGGTTTTGGATATTCTACCCCTATGGAATATCATATGAGACAACGTAAATTGTTTGGTAGCATAATCTAGTAATTGTATCTGACTCGATTGCGACCGTCATAACCCAAGTGTATCACCAGTCATAATTGTAATCAGATAATCATTATGTGTTCAATCAGTCTGCCAGGTACGTATATTTTTATCTTTTGCCAGTTTAAAACCACTTGGACAACCTAAACTATAATACAATAAGATTGAATTTACGCAAAACATAAATCAATTTTAAACGAAGAAGTCACGGGCTCAGTTATAAAAAAAAACATACGTAATGTAATAAATGTTCTGTTTAAAGGATCCAGAAAAGCAAATACAAATTAATTTGTATCTGGCCGGATGTAAACGAGACATCATTTTATTAAAACGGATACCAATAGCTAATTACTAATTATAAAACACTAGTATTTATCAGCGACTTCGGCCGCGTGGAACGGAAATTTATTTTTATATTCCTCCGAAACAGTCAACCAATAGCTATCAAACTAGATTCTAACCCACTGGGCTAATCTGATAAATGGGTGGAAATTTCATCGAAATTGGTCCATTCGTTTGGTAGTGCATAGGAAACATACATACACAACGATTTTTATAGAAATACATATCAATATAGTTTTATTCTGTATAACAGTCATACGAACAGACATTTCTCCTTGTGTATCACTCTGAAGCTACTGAGTAAATATTGAGGAAATTTAACACGATTATTAGCTAATATACGATATCAATATATACAAAGTCTTTATATTCCAAAACGACAGGATATAAGTAACAGTAGAAAATTTTGTATTGTATTTTGTTGTTGGCAAATTTTGATATTTTTTTTTTCTATTCAATAGTTTACGCTATCATTTACAATGTAAGCTGGACTTGAGTATAAACATGTTTATAAAAAAAATCATGTTTTTATACATGAAATCGATAAAGTTGGCCCATAGGTTGTACTATCCTCTTGATCACTCAGAGATCCGATTGACTGTGACATATATTCCCGAAGGTGAATCAAAAGATGACTTCTCGAGGTATGCACCTATAGGCTTTATCCCCGCGTGAGAAAGATATCAGGCCTCCATAGACAGGGTCTGCACCACCTCAAACTCATCAGTTACCTCCAAAGAGCTGTAGTTTCTTTCGGCGACTGGTGTAGTAAATGGTGTATCGCACTCAACCCGGAAAAGAGTGCCGCCGTTATGTTCGACCCTATTCGTAAAAGTAGAATTTCTCCGTACGCTCCTCTCAAACTCTATTCTCTAATAACTCTAATGGTCAGGTACCTAGGTGTCGATTTGGACTCGAAATTAATTTTCAGTTCCCATATCAAGAGGGTGAAAAGAAAAGCTACTACAGCCTTAGTCCACCTTCGCCCTCTTTATAATTCGAAAAGAAAAATGTCGCTGAGCTATAGGCTCACTTTATACAAGACATGTATCCGTCCGATTCTGACATACGGCTGTCCAGCTTTTGCACGCGCCTCGAAACTCACTCTCAGGCCTCTGCAAGCGTTGGAGAACAAATACCTGCATGCGATTACCGGGGCCCCCTGGTACGTACGAGATGTTGATCTGCACAAAGATCTCAAAATGCCCTCTATTACGGCATACATTCGTGACCTCACCAAGACTTACTTCCAGAGAGCGGAGGCACATCCGAATCCTCTAGTAGTGAATTCTGTAAAATACGATCCGAATCTGAACGATAGCGTATACAAACATCGTGCAATTAGTACCTTTAGCTTTTTCGATTTTTATTAATAGCTAGTGCCGCTTTCGATTTTCTCCTACGCGATTCGGCAACAGCCCAAGCCGAGGTTCGGTCACTAGTGACACCCTTGCGCTAGTTGCCCTGCTGGCTCGAGCGCCCTCCGCGCTCGCCTCTCTAGTTCAGGTGAAGCTGTAAAGGCCCCTAAGGCAAACAGTGTAAGTCCCATTAAAAAAAAAAAATGACAGGGTCTGCAGTGAAGGGTAATTTTCTAAGGGCAGCCCTTCGCCATTGCAGTAATGCATAAGATATTGGCGTTCGTATATGATCAGCGCACGTCACGGTTCGTCCGTAAATTGTGTGGGTCCGTCGTATCAGACCAGTTAGATAATAGATACCAGAGACTAGAAGAATTAGGAAAGTTGTTCCTGGCCGCTGACAACACGGGAATTTGGTATGTCGGTGTGGTTCGATTTAGTGGGTAATGTTGAGTGATTAGCACCCAATAAGTCATCACATGCCCCTCACGTTCTATACCTGAGTCTGGGTAATGCATTTGCACGTTGTGATGAGTAAGATCGTAAAACTGGAATTTTCAACACCATACAATAAAAAAAGGCTTGTGACCTCTTCATTGTATCGGACAGAAGATTGGCTACTGTCATGGAGTAATGTCCTGAAGCGATTTCGCGATCTTATTTAGCTATAAATTACTCTTAAGATTAGCATAGTATCGTTCACGAGTAAATAGTTTAAAATGTATGATCTAGAAGAAGGTTTAGATGCTAAACTGGTAAGCTACGTACTTGTTACGTCCACACACTAAAAGACCTCAGGACGGACTGCAGTAGGAAGGAGCAAGTGAAATAAAAACAGTAATACTAAAAAGCGAGAAAATATGGTTAATTAGTTCTTAAAAAGGCAGAGTCACGTCTACCGTGGCATTTAGCTTAGAATAAACATAATGCCATCAAGTATT
This sequence comes from Actias luna, assembly GCA_039707435.1. NCBI lineage: Eukaryota > Metazoa > Arthropoda > Insecta > Lepidoptera > Saturniidae > Actias > Actias luna. The sequence goes on along the minus strand of JAZHAC010000002.1, from coordinate 3,718,103 downwards.
TAAATAAAGAAAGTTTGATAAGCCAGGATTTCTTCAAGTGTTCACATTATATTTGCTTGCAAGCTCCGAAATAATTATTTATTGTGAATAGAATAAGTTCGAAAACTTTTGGCATCAAGTATACTATATTTTAGCCAAGTATCCCAAACTTACTTATTACCAACTAATTTTCAAACTTAAATAGCGCAGTAATTTAGCGAAATAGAAATGAGACGAGAGAAACTTGCGTTTCGAGTGCGTAAGGAGAATTGTGTGGCATTGTTTCAGTTTGAATTCTCAAGCTATTTAGTTAATATTTACAGTACTGGAGACGGTATTGTACTATTGTTGTTTATTACATAATTTATAGTCCATGAATCACAACTGTAAACCAGATAAATAAACATTATATGTATACTCAAAGAGTAGAGAAAGTAATATAATTTTAAAAAGTATGTAGACTACGGTAGACGGAGGCATGGACTAAAATATATGATCACGCCAGAATGTCATAATGTGAATGCGCTTGCGCGAAAGGAAACGCGACCGAGCATAATCAGTGTTTTTTTTTTCAATTATCTGTTTCAGATTGAGTATGCACGTTCAAGGTAACGCGAATGTTGTGAAAATGTACACAACAATAACACAATATTTAGTGGGGACAATGAAGTTAAGTGACCAATGTGTAAAAAGAAAGAAAGAACATTTATTTTGATGATACACAATAAATAAGAATAAATACACAAAAGCACTATTACAAAGTAATATCATCCTACAACATCGAAACAGAACCTAAGCTCAGCATATGCTATGGCAAACTGCTTAACTGCTGGTTTTCAGCAGGATCTGGAGACGATTAATAAGACGAATAATTCAGCTCAAATATCGCGCTCAGTTCTCAACCAGCGCCGAACAGGACCGCTCAGCATATCGCAAGGAAGTTGTCCTCACATTTCAATATTTATCTATCAAGAAATCCTTATTGTATAACGTAGCATTATACTAGACCTGCATTTTTTCTTCCTGATCCTGATCCTGATCCTGATGAATTTTGTAACTTCTTTCAATACAACTCTGCTCGTATCGATAGTAGCGTCATGTTCACATAGCCTTGTTTAATAATTGCTCTATCAAACATCAAAATATTTTTTGTTTTCCGACTGGTAGTTAAACAAACATATTTTTCCGCTTTATAATATGAATATAAAATATACCTCATCTATTAAGTTCATAAATTGATGTCGTTTATAAATTTTTCTTAATTAACGTAATAAAAACTCAAATGCTAAAACTGCGTAGTTGAGTAAGTGTTAGTTATTTTAGTAATTAATATAAGTTTTGGATTATTTTAAATATTAAGTAAGAGATTAAAGGTTTAAATCTTTTTGGATCTAACAAACAACGTAAACGGTAAAACTACGTAGTTATTTTATTAAGTGTAATTTTTTTACTAATTAATATAAGTTTTGGGTTACTTTAAATGCTTTAGGTTATTAAGATTAAAAACTGTTCTAAACATCTCAACTAACTTTAAATGAAAAGTAATGGACAATATTTTTATAGCCTGGGAGGTAGCATCAAATTTACACGACCAATTCAGCATAACTTATTTCAATTATATATGATAGTTTTTACTCAATATACAATAAAAATTAGTGTTCGCTAAGCTGACTCCGTGGTGTTTGACTGTGGTAGACCAGAAAACTATAAGAAAAACTTGTTTTTCAAAATAATTCAGCAAAGTTGAAACTTCATCGATTATATATTTATATTATATCTAACATGAAAAAATGTGTCAGCTGCACGGGCTAGATGGAAAACTTTGTTAGTTTATCATGTTGAAGTATATGAAAAATAGCTTTTTTTTCTATATTAGTTGACGACTTAAGTATTGTATTTATATTATAATATAAATAAATAATCTACAAAGTTTCAGCTTTGTTGAAATAATTAGAAAAAGCAAGTTTTTCTCACATCAGCTGAGAACTATTTTCATTGTTTATTAAGTAAAAACTACCCTATTCAATAAAGGTAAGTTATGTTGAAATTACCCATGAAAATTTGACGCTACCTCCCGGACTATTATTTAAATAACTTTCTTTTACTCGGCACACATGCATACGGGTACCCATACACACACACACATACACACTCACACAAACCTACGTCTTTATATCCTTACGAAATATCCAAACTGGTGGCACTGACATCTATGAAATAGTTTTAAAATAGTAAACTTTCAACGTTACATGTGTAGTAATAATATCCTTAACTTCATTGTATTTTTCATGCTATTTAATTTTAATTAAGCTATAAAGGATGTATATTAACAAGAACAAAAAAAAAGAAAAATATTATTGTTATTATTATTAAATGCCTATGCGGCAAATACAAACATTAATAGATTAGAAATATAAAAAGTTTGGAAAATCCAAAAGTGCACACCTCATTATCTCATTTTTTTTTGTTTATTTAATAACAATTAAACCACATCGAATCAGACCGTGAAAAGTAATAGGGTTCTATTCTTAATTATACTGAAGCTTAAGAAAAAGACTCGATTAGTAAAGTATTTAGGTCGTAATCGTGATAACATACAGGTTCCGAATATACAGACACAGACGTCCAAGACAGAACTTTTTTAACAGTTTTTTTAACTAGTTTAAATAACAAAAATGGCATCAACAAAATCATGAGTGTTGAAAATAGTGTTTTTTCAAGAAAAAACACTATCAAGATATGTGTGTGTATATATTATTTTACAAGTCCAATATATGGTAAATAGAGACATTTTAAGATTGAAAAATCAGTTGTTTTACGTGTAGCGACAATATTACCCACCTCAACGCTTCGCTTATGAGGCATGCAAAATGAAGAGGTCAAAATAACGGTGGTAAATTATGACTATCGTCGTTTTTCTAGGTTTTTCTAGGTTTAGTGTTATGCCCACAATTTCACCTGAAGTTAACAGACGATGCTGCGAGAGATGATGGAGACGCTAAGCCTAGTGGAAGGACTGGCTCTTAAGTGTAAATGCCTTAACATACGTATAGTTATTTTGCCGCTAATTGTCAACTTAAGGTTGGTATCAATCCAAGCAGGCATCCATACATATCGAGCCATCATTGCTACAAAATCACCTATATTTTTAAATCACATCCTCGTAACAAACAATTATATTGTAGATTTAAAAATCTGCGCACATTAGACGAGAGCTTGAGTACGCGCTTCCCAAAGCTTTAGTCGTACATATAAACATAATAATTATGAAAAATGCAATAGCTATATATAAAACGAATCTTATCAATTATAGTAAGCATAAAAACACTGTGTCCTAATGTAGAATAAACGATTCGAAAATTAAATGAAATATATTTCAAACTCGAACAAACAAAGTTGTAGACACAGCTATTGATATAAAAAAAAACTAACACAATCGCAATGACTCGCCCGAGCTTAAATACTTGATTTGTTGCCTTTAATAACAAAAAAAAAAGTGTAATTCGATTCCTCTCGACAACACTTTAATACTGTTTGAAGACCATATACTGTTATTGTTCGGAATTATGTTTAGCTGTTACAATGGCCTCTATAGTGATTATTCTGCGAGGGGATGTTGTATTTAATGTTGGGGTTGGTTTGTCACACGTATGGTATTGACAAAACTGATTTATTTCTACCATTCACTGTGGTTTATTGTATAACGAAAAGTAATGTGTTTATTTTGTGTCGCGTATCATAATTGTGTGGGAAAAAAGTTATTGAGTGTGAAATAATGTGTTTTTTTTTCATCTTTATCCTTACTATAATCTAAACTAATATTTGCTTTTACGTGCGGCTTTACTCTCATTCTAAACAGTTATTCTAGGACCTTTGAGGCCAGTCGGATGACACAATAAAAAGTTTCATAACAAAAGTACCCTATCGCCGTCTCCAAGTTCCAAACTATCTCTACACGAAAATTGATCGTAATTCATTCAGCGGTTTAGGTGTGAAAGCGTAACAAACAAACAAACTCGCTTTTTTATTTATAATATTCAAACTAGTTAGAATTATAAACAGTAAAAGTTTGTGACTTTGAATGTTCGGGGTTATTTCCGGTACTAATGATCAGATTTTGAAAATTCTTTCACTGTAAGTAAGGTATATTTCCGTGAGTGTTATAGACTAATGTTTCATTTTGGTAAATATGTATTTTTAATTAGCGTCGTCAAAAATTTTATAATATTGCTTCTGCTACTTGAATGGTTTAAAATTAAATTTATTAGTAAAAATATTCATTACTCCTAACCAGAATTGGTTGACAAAATTAACATTAACGCTATAGGAGCCGCTGGTAAACGCTTGTAATATTTTTATTGGGAAAGTGTGTTTGTTTATTACGCGTGCATGCCTAAACTGCTGAATCGATTATGATGAATTTTAGTATACAGAAAGATGGTATCCAGGCGATGGTTATAAGCTACTTTTTCTTGCTAAAAATGTAGAGTGAACCAACTCTATCTCCCTACAGGTATGAGGGAATGAGTGCCTCTCCCTCTTTACCACAGTAAGGCCAGGAAAAATCTTATTTTTTTGCGTCATTCGATTTGCTCAAAATTTTGAAGAATTATTGTTTATAGTTGATAATCAAAGTACGCATATTTGTATTCGTGAAGCTAAAATATGTCAGGTAACCAGTTGAAAGGTAGAAGATAATTAACTAAAAGAGGTTGTAGGTAGTTTTACGCAGCTGAATGAATGCATTTACAATAGATATTATCGGATGCGCAGACACGGGTATCAATTCTGGAAATCAACATCACTCACATATTGATCTACTTAGTAATAGCCTTTTGACATCCAAACCCACTTGACATGGTGCTTGAACTTACTCTATAACAAATCGGTAATGTGCTTTAACTTTGTTATATAACCTAACACACCAAAAACCAGTTAAACCAGCGTATATCGAACAATAAAACAGAGTCATACTTATCTATACCTCACTGATATACACATATTGATAACTCATCATATATCTACTAATATTATAAATGTGAAAGTGTATTTGTTTGTTTGTTACGCTTATACGCCTAAAGCTCTGAATCGATTATGATGAATTTTCGTACAGAGATACATGTGTTAGCTTCATCATTGGTCGCATCTTTGTTTTTATCCTTATCGTTGATCTTCTCTATACATTAAATGTCATATTGTAGGGGTTTCAATATTCACACGTTAGTTCAAAATAACTTCATGGATTTAAATTAATATTTACATTTGGTTATATTTTACTTTATAAATTCAAATTGTAATGAAAAGGTTTTATACAAATTGTTTTAATAATCTATTTCAAGTGTTAGGCTTTTTCATTGGTCGCCTCTTTATTTTTACTTTAACATTGATCGTCTCTTTACTTTAAATTTCATATTACAAGGGTTTCAATATTCACACGTTAGTTCAAAATAACTTTATAGATTCAAATTGATATAAACATGTTTGGTTAAAAATAACTTTATAAATTTAAATTGTAATGACGAGATTTTATAAAAATTGTTTTAATAATCATATTCACACTAGTTCGCTTTTAGCGCTTTTAGTTTCCGGTTGTGGCAATATAAATAGGTCTTATAATACGGAGGCAGATATAGTGGAGCTCCAGAACGAATCAGTGGACTGAAGTATTTTATTATTAATATAAGTATTTTTTTTACTGGTATAACGTGAAATGGTAACATTTTATACTGTCTTTAAATTATAAACTACCAGTTCTATATTGTCAAGTGCTACCCTATACAGTTAAATGCATTTCTCAGCTTGTTAATTACTGGTTAGTAGAGAAATTGCGGTAGGCAAATAATTGCTGGGCAATTTGCGTTATGCATCGATCATTGTAGTCGATAATTCGCTTCTTGTTCGATTCATTTATTCGTTGGGTTAATGCTATGGACCAAGTTAAAAGCGATAGTAAATATATTGATAACTTATTAATAGGTATTTTTTATGATATCATTTTTTTTTCATTCTCTATACCTTAAGAGTTTGGCATTATGTTAAGTGATCATATAGGCCAAGATGCAAATATGTGAAGCTTAGTGAAAGATACAGCTTTCAAGTATAATGCAGTTCTCTCCATAGTTTTAATAATTTTTTTGTATAGTTAAGGCTTAGCTTTATGGCCATAATCTCAACTGATCTTAAGTAACGATATGGTCCAAGTTGGTAGATTTTTGGAGGAACTGGCTCTCAAGTCCAACTGCTGGAACATACCTATTGGTGTTTGACGGTAAATTTTCAACTTGAGGGTTGTATCTAGCCAGGCGGGCATCAGAAAAAGCCCTACCACCATACTATGGTTTCCTCACGATATTTTCCTTCACCGAAAACTCAAGCTCATAGTATATGGTTGAATTCGAACTCACGTCCCTTGACGTAAAGTCAAACTGTCTTTATTATACACAGTGTTTATTATATGTCAGATTAATTTTATAACTTTCACAGACGGTATTGGAAAGTTCTGTAATGATGTTTTAACACTAATTAATTTATCGATAATGGTATATCTTCGTGTTTTTTTTAATTTTAAGACCAAGCAACGATGGATTTGTTGTAGTATATTCGAAAATATTTCCATAGACATGGCATGAATTTTTACAGTTTTCCTAATGCCCACCCGACAAGCGATCTCAAGTAGATAATCTAAACACCAAGTTCTGGTGATATTTTTTCCATGTTTTAGAGCTCCACTCAAGTGTTAGACTCCACAGAGATTCCCACTATCTTGAGCTATATCGTCTCCTAATATCAGTTATGACTTGGACTGTAAACCGGTAACACATTGGATAATTTAATTTTCTATATATAATGAGTTGAAAAAGTAGGCTTGCCTAATGCTTATTATTATGTATTCGATACAAATAACGTTAGACTACATTATTTGTTTTTAAATATTTGTCCGTATAGTAACATTCCTTGCCATCAGCTCCTACATTGGTCTATACAATACCACAACTAAAACGTACGTCTCAGCCGACAATGCAAATTGAGGAGTTCGAAATAGCCGTTCCGATCGACATTAAATCAATTATGAATTGCATTCACTCCCACTAAATTATTCGACTTTAATTGGTGGAGCGATCCAAACGATTTAGATGCATTATGTTTAATTATTTAGAAGTGGAATTACTGTGGTACGTATTACGAGAATAGCATAGATATCAACCAGTCATAAGTAGTCTCAACTATTCAGGAAGCTATATATAAAGATATACGTAACAAGTCGGTTGCACTAGAAATTAGTGTGTGTTCCGGTGTTATTTTTGTTTATATTTCATCCCACACATCTGTAAAATAGGGGATGAAATTTTTTATTAATACTTTTTCTGAGATAACTACAAAACTACAAGATCTATTGGCTTGAAATTTGTCATGGACATACTTTTTATGACGTAAATATCAGACGTAGAGTAGAAATTACTACTAATAACTCGAACAAAGTCGCCGGTCACCGGCTAGTATATATATTACATGCATTACATAATTTTAAAAACCACCGAACCTGGTGATACTAAATTTAATATTTTGCTATCACGTACGACTATTGAGAAGAAAGCGAACGAGTTTGAAAGCATCAGTTAATATCTATTACTTAAAGGCCGTTATAAATTACGAAGCACTGAAATATTGCAAGGACTTTTTATTTCCAGTTTAAAGATTTAAAACTAATGTTGCTTATCTGATTTCCTTGACACCTTTGGACAATGCCTCTGATGGAGGTTTCTCTCGGACATTTGAAACATGCTCTGACTCCTGAGTAATACTGACTTACTAATAAGTATTTTAACTAAGATTGTGATTCTGAAACAGTTTGGGCATAGTTATAAATTGTTAAGACAAAAAATTAGATGGACAACACCCATACTCATATAAATTAACTAAATCTAAATAGGACTGTCTTTGCAAAATGGTCAGAATGAGGAAATCAGGTAAAGCAAGCCTAACCTATACTAATACTTAATATAACACATCTGAAAAGTTTGCTTCAATGCGTTCATCTTAGGAACCACTGGTCAAATTTGAAAACGTATTCTTGCATTTGACAGTCCATAATCTTAAGAACCACTGGTCAAATTTGAAAATATATTCTTGCATTTGACAGTCCATTTATTGAAGGATTACAGGACATACAATATCACAATATTACCTTGTTATAATATGGGGTCTTTTAAACGAGACGTGAAGAAACATTTAGTGGGCCGGAAAGACAGTTGCGACTGACGAAGGACATTTGCCCCTACGGCAGTCACTACTGTTATTGGACTGTACTGAAACTTTCCATCAGGTGAAGTACAGTCACTTTGTCGAGCTAGGATAAAACAAAAAACAAAAATATCACACCACAGCTCTATGGAGCTGAGTTAAAGGGAAAACAATGCCAAGCGAGAAGTACATAATAGCGCGGGCGAGCAATGGGGTAAAGGAAAAAAAACATTCAAGACAAAAAGCTAATGTTTCGGAGAAATCGAAAACGATTTCTTTGAACGAATGAAGTTACGGGCACAGCTAATTTATTACAAAGCGATAATGTATGTAGAGTAGGTAACGGTATATGCTTAAGACCGCACGACAAAAGAAAAATACCACTATATCTGTCTCGCTCCCTTAGTTGGCTTAAGCCGACTTTACGCGAACAAGCGTCGCAGGACAAGGTTGCAGATCAGAATTTCAAAGCTCACCTATAAGAAGTTTTACTTCAGTAATATGATCATCATCACCTCCCCCCCCTCCCATCATCTGTTTCTAACCGTTATCGGTTACAGTGAACGCTAAACCTCTATTCTAACAATCCATTCTTGACAACTCCTCCAATGTTTTGTGTTAATAAAGTGATAATAATGTGTTTGTGTTTAGATATGAACTGATCAGAGTACAGAGGAATAGTCTTAAGCATAGGATGTATACATCCAACAGTCTTATTGTAAACAAAGATCGAATGGATTAGTAAATGTTGTTTGAGGATCATCGGTCGAGCGTGTTTGTTTGGGTCACTCTATTTTAGGTAACTACCAAATAACAACTTGGCTAATAGATTTACTACTATAATATTAGCTTTCCTAGCTTAGTAAAGTTAAAGATAATATTTTTAAATAATTAAATATTAACAAATCTTTTATAATATTTAATTGTGCATATTTCGACGTTTCTTTTAATAACAAGCTTATATTTTGCCGTTATTTTATCAAATCATTGTAGTCTGATTGATAAGAATATATTTTTTTATAAAAAAATACTTGCTGACCCGGTACACTTAGTATCACCTAAAGTCGATGTTCTTTAGTAAACAGTTTGACCGATATATTTTTTTTTTACATTTTCCTACTCAACTTTCCAATTTCAATTCGTTAAAATAAATAGAACTTGCTATATCTGCTCATATACCAGCATTTCCGTTTTAAATTTCTTTTGGTTATTGAATGAAACTTGTTTATAACTCGAATAAATTAAATGTGTTTTAATTATATGGAATTTAAATAAAGGTGGATTTGAACCTACGTGCCATGACGCGGCGTCTGTACCCACTACCAACTGAGCTATTATCGCTTCATTACTTTTCATAATATGATATAAAAAAAAAAACTGTTCGTTTTTTTATATACCAACCATGGCCTGAGAATAACGAATACAATAAAAATTAGTTATTCAATTTCGTGCAGTCGCGATGTCAGTTATGCGTGTACATACACATAGCCGATTTATTTTAATATATATTAGATTAGTCACAACGGCTGTACGGTTGGTTTAACGGTTAAAGCAGTTATCTTTCTGTAACCGTCTCGTCGAAGTGCTATATTTTCAGAACAATTATTTCAGTGAGCCAGAAATAATTGTTCTGATTTTGGTTAATTCCTTGGGCCCGTTAATTGTGGTTACAAAGTACTTTGCTCCTGACATTGGCGAAATTCTGTACATTGCCATGACAAATCTTACATTCCACCTTCATTGCTGGACATGCTGTCTAAGCTAATAAAACACTACTCACCTAAGCATTCCACTATAATAGCTGATTCGCCTGATATATGGTAGTTATGGTCAAATTGTAGTCAATTCATCGTTTCCCACCCGCCCCATCGACAGTAACAATATATTACCTACAATAGTTTTTATTGAGTACTTACACATGACACATTTCACTTACAGTAGAACACATACAAGCATTCATAACTTAATCTAATATTTATAAATAGTTTCTTATTCAATACCATTACTGAGAACGCGCATATAGTAACTTAAAGTAATTTAAAATGATAAACAAGAGTACGGAAAACCAACAATATATCCCCTTAAAAAGGAGATAAAAAAAGTCGTAGCTCCTTATAAATCAACTTTAAACGTTAAACCATGTGTGCACAAGTGAAAGACGTTTCCAAAATGAGGTATGTGACATAATAAGTTATTTAGAAACTCATTTTTGTGCTGCGATGGAGATATTTCCCCGAAAGGAGGTGTAATAACGGTAAATGGCGCCCATCAAGGAACGGCGCATTAACATCCGTCGCGATGGGAATCACGCCGTTTGAACTTTACTATTAATTCTCGATTCATTATCACTTTTATATACAGTATGTATTTTGTATAGGAACACGTCAGGGCTAAGGATTTTGTGGCCTTATGGAGAGTTGCGTTTAAATTTCGAAAAGATACAAATTTTATGGAAAACAAAGTGAACAAATCAATGTTTTACAAATTTCGACGTTTTAGAGTGGCTGTTGTTGGTGTAAACGGTAAAATCAATACCGTTACATGGATTTCACCTGTACGTTCAAATTATACTAAAAATTATATTTATTAAAATATTCGCTGTACTCTTTATGCCGCTATATTTATAATGCTTATTAAAACAAAATTCATAGCAGTCATGAGGACTACTGACAGAAGTGAAAACTTAAAACTATAAAGAAACAGTTGATTTTTGGATCGGTATCCAAATAAATTGTTTGATCTTAAATTAAAACTTCTATATCAAAACTGTTTATAGCGCGATATGTTATACTGATAGGAACAAATACAGTTTTATCGTTAACACGTCACGTGACCATGTCGATAACAAAAATACATAACTCCGTATCTAAACCTTCCTACAGAAGCTTTCACCTCAATCTCACAAAATATCTATGAGAAATAACATCCTCTGTACTTGTGCATATTCAAAACAAATTCCGAACACACATTATAAGTAATTTAAAATTACTATTTAGTATAACATTAACCCCTAATAATATTAATTTACTTCGAAAATAGCAACATCACCCTTCATGTCAAGGTATCTTTTTTGAACAAGTAGTTTTTTATATTTAATCCTAGTTTTTTTGCTGATTTTTACTAAAGGGATTCTTGAATTTATAATGGTGTGTGGACTGAAAAAGGTTAAGAAACGCTGATATAGAGGAATAATATGTTTTGCTGGTTAATTAGATATTAAATACAATTCGATTCTAAAACCATTAGTAGAGGTCTCTGGCAACGAGCAGTGAAGTAAAATACTTGTACCTATTACCCCGGGAAAATTTTTAAAGGACAGAGTTTCGTCCGCACTTTTGCACTTTTACTTAGCGCTTCTAACTTAAAAAACCTTAAGCTCCTATGCTTATTGTCTCTTTTTCCTTTTATTCTTATAATCCACACGGAATTATTAAGAAACTCCCGAAAGTATTCCGGCCGAAATTATTTTTAGGTTTATCTAAATTAAAGACGGAGATCTTAAAGCTTATTTCTCTAGTTTGTTGTACTATCTAGCTGGATATTTCTTTAGAGAGAAGAAAGTTTGAAACTTAATACAAAATATTTTAGATGTTATTTTAATGTCTAGAGTATTCAATTCCATGAGTTAATCCAGCAGTGAGATTGAATATACATTAAAGTATAGCGAGAGTGCTTGTGTTTCAACCTTAACCACAGCCTTATGTTGGTATAAAGACTTATGCATGAACACTTTATATTATTTTGATATCATGAAAGAAATGATTTTTTCATAATTATAACAGCCACAATATGGAATTTCTATTCGTAACTAAGTGAGATAATTATATAAATATGTCTTCATAATTCGTTTAGTCTTAAAAGTAATACAATCTTAAACATCATCACTACTGTGATCTATTATTCATTCAAAACAACAGTATTAATGTGAAGTTCGAATTCAAAAGGCACAGTTAGCATCATACATTGTATACATATAATTTTTTCCAACTTAGGTCTTACTTGTAGCAACCTATTTCCGTTTTTCCGTCTTCGTAGCCCATCCTTGTTGTAAAAGATCCCTGTTGCCTTATGATGGATTCAATATCCTGACAAAGCTATAAATCCCTTATTTCAATTTTTCACAGAGTTTTTTGTGGCATATCAGCAGTAATGTCCCAAATGCTATATTTTTTCTAATTCATACGACTTGCCCACGTTTACCAAAGCTACATTCATACATTCACAAAATAATATCTATATTACACAATATTAGGTAAAATGAACAAAGGTCTAAATAAAAATAAAATTTATTGACAACCAAGAAAAATCTCGCCAAAAACGTTTTGGAACCTTATAAAAATATACCCTTATTTGAACTATGGTCCATCAGAGTAAAATTAAAAGATAAACGGACTATAAATAACCACTTACTATCAGGTAGACTACATACCTGTTTTAAAAGTGTTTATATTATCACTTGACTCAAATCTATTCAAGATTTTACAGTGTATATGTTGAAAAAATATACAAATTCTTTGTCATAACGTCGGACGTGTTCGTTCAAAAACATACGTTTTTACCGCCCGCCCATAAATGTGGTCTTGTTTTTCATAAGCACGGTTATAATCCCAGCCAGGTAAGTTACCAAGTCTCTGTGATCCTCCATGCGGTACTCATCCGACGACAAGGGCTAAGCTCAGAGAATAATTCTCAGGTAATTACCTAAAACATAAATTATGTAATTCATTCGTAAGGCCGGCGGAAAATTATTCGTTTTATATTAAACCTTACAAAGGTAATAAACGACTAATTGGATAATCTACATTACTAAATATTCGATATTCTGTAGACAAATTTAAGCTCTTCAGTTTAGGAATGAAATTGGTTCACAAGTGTGCCTTTTAGCATTAGGTGAGATAGCTCAGAATACGATGATAGCTCAGCTGGTAGTGTGTGCAAATGGCGCGTTAAGGAACGTATGTTTGAATCTATGTACAATTAGTTTGAGTTTTCGATTAAGGGAAATATCGCGATGAAACGATGTTATGGTGGTAGGCATTTTCTAATGCCCGCCTTGCTAGCTACCACCCTCAAGTTGGAAATCTGCAGCCAAATATCTGTAGGTATGTTGCGGCAATGGCACTTGAGAACTACTCGTCACTTAACATCCGGTAGGAATGTAGCAATTACGCTAATACTTATCAATAAAAAATCAAATTAACAGTGGCAGTTAGCAAACTCAACTCTTGAATATATCTTACTACTATTCATGATTTATAATATTTTCCTGCAATGGAACCTCAGGAAAATGTATCTATTTGTTAAATAAATTTCTCGACTCCTGCCTTCACACAGGCCTGGTGAAAAGCAAAGTCTTTGAGCTCTTCAAAGGCTTATCAAATTGTGTATGGATCAAATTCCACAGTTCTACAACGCTTTTATTCGAAATTACTTTGTATTACTTTCTATTGAGTACTGTATATGATCTTTACATATAATAAATTTGTAAAGAAGTTGTTTTTTGGCATTGAAAATATAATAAAGGACAGGCTGTTATAGGATAACCAAGAGAACCAACTTTCAGCGTTTTTGAAATTTTTGTCTGTTTGTCTGTGCACGCATCAAATAAAATGTACAAAACTAATGTGGATAACTTTTATACGTAAAAATTTAACCAGGTTAACGACAGCCCTTGGATTTAGACTGTCGCAAAATAACGGTTCAGTATGAGTCTTTGTATTCTGCATTGTGCACGAAAACCAGCTCTTTTCGGAAAAGTCAGTAACATGGTTTTAATGGCCCTGGTATTGCGGCTGTCTATGGGCGACCTTAACAATTTATCATCAAATAGGTCATCTACTTATTTGACGTCTATTAGCATTAAAAAAACATGTGGTAATTACTAACTAATAAGGACATAGTGTATATTCTCCGAATAACATTATGTACGCGTAGTTTTCCTCAGGTAACAAAACTCCATTATAATTCCCCGTCATTAAACTAACTTTGGGAATTACTCACGGATAGTTCCGAAGCCACGCTCTGTTTCGACATGTACATTGTTTTAAAAGTTAACACGGTGTACACCCAATCAATGTACAAGAACACTGAGTTCTTCACTATATGAAAAGGTATTTTTTTGAACTGACTAATTCTGTTATCCTTGTCGACCTTAATACCGTCATTGTGTTATTGTATTGATTAAAGAAATGTTTTTCCAAAAACTAACAACGCGAAAATCGCATCTAGAATAAGTTGCTGAACATTTGCTTCTGGTTAACTGCTCATCTAAATACTATAAAATCTGCCTTAATCACGACATCACTAAGGTATCATAAACCTACTTCTCGTGCAAGTTATGATTATATAATTGATTACACAGCACTGAAACAGTTCCCCCGAGGATATGATATGAGGGTCTTCAAAATGGATTGAAATACGGTCACCAATATCAGTATCATGGGTAAAATGATGTAAGTATGCGTTGAAATAAAACTAATTTAAACGGATTTTATCGCGGTTATTTATTAAATTTTGATCCCGACGTTTCGAAAGCTTTTCAGCCTTCGTGGTCACGGGGCGGACTGAGGTGTAGGTTGTCCAGAAAAGTTTATGTTACTGTGTCTACCTTCAATTTAATTTTTATTATTTATAGTGTTCCGATCTACGCAGAAAGAGCTCACAGTGTCTTGAGGTCTGGCAATTGGTCTTTTGGGTTCCGATTTAATTAAATGTATAATTGGATCCCAGGCTTGTGCTAGCTTCCAACCATCTTCTCTATTGAAATTTGGATGTTTTTTAATTTCAATAGCCTCACGAATCATCCTAGGTAGGAATCGGTGTTCTTTTGCAAGGATTTGTGGCTTGTCGAATCGAAGATAATGTTTGGAGCCTTCTTCTGAATGTTCAGCAACTGCAGACTTCGTAGAGCGTCGGTGTTTAACATCAGCTATATGTTCTTTTACGCGGGTCCCTATATTTCTTTTAAAATCCGTTTAAATTAGTTTTATTTCAATGAATAATATTCGCGTAAACCTAAGAAATCATGATGTAAGTATGCGGTTACACATGTCAATGATTTCTATGCTATTAAGTGTAAGAAATTTGCATCTATACAGAGTAAACTTCGCGAGAGTCCTAATACAATTATGCAAGCACTTAAGGCTTGTATGATATCCCTTCATAAAACATTGGCTATCGGTCGTTATATGATAATTTTAGGTTGTTTTGCTGTTGTTTTAGCCTCTATTATTGTAACTGTAATATAGTAATGGCAGTCACCTGGTTTAGCGTGTCTATCAACTTCGGTCGTATCGTCGTAAGAGCAGGTCAGATTATAGACATAACGCTAAACCTTAACTAAATAAAAAAATGTATTATATCATTTTCTACTGTTTTTAAGTTAAAAATTAATTAATTTCATTATTTCGTTTACTTTTATGTATTAATTATAAAGCCTTCGGTATTGCGGCTAATTTATAGATGATGATAACTATTTACGTCTGTCTATTTTATGCTCTTCAATATACATGTTCTTCAAGGTTAGGTGGTGTTAGCCCTATATAAATACTCTGGTATGATTTCAATTTAATTTGTTGATCGGGTATATTTTCGGTATAGCTAAAAGCGTCTTCGCTGTTCATTAGTTGAATAAAGTACAGGCCTACTAACACTTGCGGTTCTTACCTAAGTATCTCTTGTTAATTGTTTCACCTAAACGTAGAAACTTAACCAATTTATAATTTTGGACAGACTGTAGTCGAGTAATGAAGGCAACAAATGGGAAGGATTATTAGAGATTCTCCGCCTAAATGGTTGAGAGTTGTGTAAAATTGTTTGAATAACAATTTATATTTATAGATCTTCTATATAGAGTCAGAATATCGTTTAAATTACTTTGTGTATAGTTAAGGTGTAGTAGCGTTATGGCCATAATCTCACCTGATCTTAAGTGACTATACGGCCTAAGTTGATAGACACGCTAAACCTGTGAAGGAACTGGCTTTCGAGTGCAACGGCTGGATCACCTATTGGTATTTAGCGGCACATTATCAATTTGACGGTGGTAGCTAGCCAAGCTAGCATTGTAAAAATCCCTACCACCATACTGACTTTTCTAAAAAACTTCTTGAATTAAATGGCATAAAGTTTGGTACATATTTAGATTCATAATTAATTGGATGTTCTAACTGCTTATTGATTTAGTTTGCCTCTCAGCTGCTAATAAATTCACTTCTGTGGATTCTAATTCCACATAGTACAAACAGCTTGATTACTATTGGGAGAGTAACATGTGGAAATCCATACCTCATCCAGTATATAATAGTTGAGTTGTTTAAGCTTTTTTGGAAGATTTACTAAGGCTTTTATAGTACTTTTATTGTAATTAGTACTTAATTATAGTAAATAAAACAAACTGTTCATCGCATAATTTATTGTTTTCCAAAAATTTTCTTAATTTTTATATTTACATTTTTTATACAATACAGTTTTAATTTCACTGTGGCTTGTACGATTTAAACGTCACATCTTAACTATAATATCAATCAATTCACTTAAACTATATGCATCTTAACTAACTGAGATTAAAGTTATTATAACTTATGTCATAAATAAACTAATTTACAGATTTGTATCTTTTCCAGTTGTGTCGTTTTTTCCTTGGACGTATACCTAATTGTTTAGTAAATTTTTAATTACTTGTTATGGTTAAGCACAGTTAGTAGTATAATTTAAAAATAATGACTGTGTGATCAATAATATATTACAGTTGACATGTTCCTATGAAGACAAAAGGAAGGTCACCATATGTAAAAAAGTCATAATCTAGACAAGTAAATAAAATACTAGCTGTCATAGCTTCGCTAGGCGTTTTTTGTTTGCAGCAAATAAAACGGCGAATAAAAAACAACTAATATTCAATGTATACAACAGTAAATCTAAAAAGAACGACAAAGATGCAATGGAATCCAAAAAGTATCTGCGCTAGAATCATCTATAAACATGTCCGCATTGGATAGTCATAGTTCGATCCCGATAAGTTAAGTAGTTTTGAAGGAATTGTATTTTCTTATATATAGTTTGAATACACCGGTTGATTCAGGAATAACACACGCCAAAAGAACCTATTATATTGAGTGTCACACTTATTATTTCGAGTTTTTTCAAGAACAAAACATTGTAAGCGACAATTGCACTTTTTACAGCAGAGAGTTTTTCATTCCTAATTAAAAGGTATTTATGATATTTTTATGTTTAAAAAAATATCACTCTTTGTGAATAATTAAGCACTGATCTATTAAAATAGTTGTTATTAGCATACTGTTTCTAAATTACATAGATATATTTTAGGATGTTACAATACAACAAAAAAAAATGTTTATTTGAAAACGCTCGATATGTTAGTTGAGATAAACACGAACAAAATTTTCGTACCCCCTTATTAATTATGTAATCAATAGCTCTACTTTATAAGATACTTTTTTTAATAATCTATTACAGAAACCACACAAATTGAATCAAGCGATGAGAGCTTAATGGTAGTGTGTACCGACTCCGCGTCAAGGGACGTGATTATGAATTCACCTACAATAAGATTGAGCTTTCGCTAAAGGAAAACATCGTGAGGAAATCATATCATAGTGGTAGTGCTTTTTGTAATGCCCACCTGGCTAGCTACCACCCTCAAGTTGAAAATCTGCCACCAAATACCAGTAGGTGTGTTCCAGTAGTTGCACCTGATAGCCAGCCGTCCACAGGTTTAACGTGTCTACTGATTTTACCCGTATCGTCACTTAAGATTAGGTGAGATTTTGACCATAACCCTTAACATTAACAATTAAAAAAAATCACAATAATATTTCACGATATCGTATTTTACTTGCCTATTTGAAAAATTTATACCTCTATTTCACACCGCAATAAGCAATAATGTTTACATACATTTCAATTGTCAACAAGTTGGCTCTGAACCAAATAGTGGTAACAGATCGTTCGGCTATGGTCACTTTAGAGTTTCCCCTTTTTTAATCTATAACATAAAATATTACAATGACTACTTTTTAATAGAAGAGGAATGTGAAACTTGTGTAATTGGTATTGGTATTTATAGAAAGCGCGTGTCACGATATTCGTCCATATTAATCTCGGAAATCTTAGAACAGATTTCAATGATATTTTGTAAATGTGTTTTACTTTGTCAGACTTGAGGCATACGATGGTTTGTATCCCTATAAGTGACCATATACTGGATCAACATAGGTAGTACTATATGTCGTATGTATACTGAGGTGTCGACTAAAAGAAAAGAGAAGACCTAGGTCTGCCAGGCATAGTTAGTTTATCATAGTAGTTAATCAAAGGTTTTGAAAGAGAAATAATCTTTAACGTAACATAAAGTATTTCACAAAGCACTGCCAGAAATATATCTTATATAAAAGGATACAAATACCTATCTATACAATGTGCCGCTGCTTTTTTATTGGATACGACCTAAGCCTCGTGTTAGATAATGCGAAAAATTTGATAATATTAGACCCCATTAATGAGCGAAAACATTACACGTAAAGTCTTTTACAAACGTAGTATATTAGTTACTAAAAATTCAGAGCAGACTAATAATACTAATCTAGACCAGTCTTCATTATTAAGACTACTTAAATCACGCTTAAACTTAAACGATGACTAGCTGAAAATAAGCACAAATTAACATTTATTGGGTGCAACATTTGTCGAAGGACTAACATCCAAAATGTTTTTAAATAGATACTGCGTATTTAACATGCGTAGTGTAAGGCGCTCTCCAACCAAATAAAGCGACCAATCTTGAAATGCCGCTAAAAGCAATTAGAAATATCCAAAGAGTCTGCGGTTGGATCCAGTTATAAAGTAATATTTAGTAATGGACTACCCAGGACTAAAACCAACAATGATGGGGATATAAATAGATCAATATGGACATTTAATCGAATAAAATAATTATCTATACAATAATATAAAAAAGTATTAATTACTTATGACATTACATTATTTTTCGAACAATTATCATTCATAATATTAATTAAACTCTTACTTTAATTGAAGTAAAAATGTACAAATGTTAATAATCGTACTTGAAAACGAATGAATGCCGTATTAAATTTGAAAATATAGGAAGCATGATAAACCGAACATCAGTTGAGTTCAAAATTAAAACGTTGTTTGTAGTATTACAATCAATATAACCATTAAACTTAAATTAGATAATAACTTATTGCTAAAGTTAGGCCTCCAATAGCTTTCGTGTTTTGATGAGAGCATCAGGGAATCTTCACCGTTTTCAACCAATTCATTCGAACAAAGAAGTAATTCTGGCGGTACGCTAACTATCGACAGTTGATTAGTTATGGTCGATTGAGTGGTAGTTTCTTGTTTGTATTTATTATGATCGTCATATTCTTCATCGTTTCCATCTTGTTGAAATACTTCACTGTTCGTTTCTATTTCGTAGAAGTGCTCGGTTTTTGTTTCATCGGTATACAATTCAGGATTTGCTGTTTTTGTTGTATCTGCTCTATCTGGCTTTGGTATACAAGTAACATCATCTATAGCTGTTCTGAGAGGATCACTTTTTGTTTCGTTGCGAAGTACTTGTATCCAAGAAAGGTGACAGTCGCACGTTAGTTTGTTACCTGGAAAATATAAAAATAATTACATTTTGTAAAGAATGGTTTTATAAATTACGCTTAAAGCCTATTTTGGTAAGCAGGTGAACTATTCAGGAATTTTTATTTATTATTCATCCACAGTATAAAACGAAATCTATTCCTGTCAGCCTATTTATAGGAATTTTTTGTCATGAGTTAATTCTGTAGACCTGTTTATATTTTATCGCATTAGCTGATATATAGAAGCAGTTGTGAGGATCATCGTAAATAGATCTGTAAATAAAATACTGTCGATACGTTTTCGTTGCATGGTTGTATGGCTCTTTCTGATGTCTGCTTAGTTAGCTACCAACCTCAAGTTGAAAATCTGTCGCCAAATACCAATAGGCAAATTCCGGCAGTAGCACTTGAGAGCCAGTTCCTCCACAGGTTTAGCGTGTCTACCAACTTGGGCCACATCGTCACTTAAGATCATGTGATATTATGGCCCTAACGCTAAGCCTTAACTATATATAAGAAAAACCTACATGAGCGGAGTTAAAGGCATTGATTGACACATAGTATATACGCAATATATAGCAGTATCGACATATGATATTATTATTCTAATGTTAATGAGATAAAACATATTTCATTTTTTTGTCTGGGTGAAATTTCCTAATCAGATTTGAATTTCTATCCACAACTGAAGATAACAAAATTATTGTTTTCAAAAATTACCTATGTAACAATGTAGTTAAAATACTTATTATAAAATATGGTAAGAAGTTAAGAAAGTTCTTATGGAAATTAATCATACTATACGCCTACCGACTAAGTTAACTAATTAGCTGCCAAACCTTATAAGATACAGAATATTTTGTATTCAAAGTTGTAATACAAGGAATCCACAAAATTATTTCAATGTATAAAATTAGTGGCTTTTAGAAATTCTTGGAGGTATTAAAATAAAACCTTTTATGGCGGGAGGCCTAATAAATTTTTAAGACTGAGCGAAATTAATTAATCAAATAGTTGTTTTAGTAACGATTTATATAAAAATAATAAAGATTGAAAAAACACTAATAAAATGCGCTTTATTTAAAGTAAATTTAAAGAGAGCATTGTAATTCACATAGTAATACAAGGTAACTTTGAATAGAAAAATCCTGTATCACGATATTCGTATTTTTTATCCTATAGGCCAGCAAACAGGCAGACGGCCCATCTAAAGATAAATGGTTACCAACACCTATGTATAGCCGAAACACTGGCTCTCATTCTCAATGCCGGAACACAAAGGCTCATACCGAACCATTATTTTGCGGCAGTCTAAACACGAGGGTGATGGCAAACCGGTCGGGCTAAAACCTTATCAGCAAGCTGTGTTCGATCAAGTATTGTTATGATTAACCATCATAATCAAAACCAAATGAGGGATGGCAATCGCCAGAGCCTCGGCGGTTACTCTGAAGAGTGCACCGCGTGCAGGTGAGGTTGGTTTGGGTAACTCTGAGGGTATTTGATAACACCCCGATAACACATCAAATTTCCCAATCTACGCTTATCTCAGAAAAATCTTAATCGAGAGCGATGATTACCTCGGGTTGTTATCTCCATAAATGAGGCTTTCTCTAAATTCGATAGATAGCCGGAGTAGTAAGTATAATTAGAATCTACTAGCTATGTCCGCGACTTCGTTCATGTTGAATTAAAATATTATTTTCGTGATTATTTTAAATACCGCTTTTATCCTATTGGTGATATGAAAAAGTATAAAGCCTTCCTAAATGATTGCTTCACCAGAAACAAAAATAGTTTTAAAATGCGAGTGGTAGTTCCTAAGATTAGCTCGTTCAAACAAACAAACTTTATTACTTTATAACATTGATATAGATAGCATTTAACTTATAATTATTTGCAACATTATCTATGAGGATCACGGAGAAGCGATGACAGCTCAGTGGTAGTGTGTACGACTTTGCGTCAAGGGACGTGAGTTCGAATTCAACTACCTATAATGAACTTGTGATGAAGGAAAACGTCGTGAGGAAACCATAGCATGGTGGTAGAGCTTTTTCTGATGCCAGCCTGGATAGCTACCACCCTAAAGTTGAAAATCTGCCGCCAAATACCAATAGGTGTGTTCCGGCAGTTGCACTTGAACCAGTTCCTCCACAGGTTTAGCGTATCTACCAACTTGGGCCTTATCGTCACTTAAGATCAGGTGAGATTATAGCCATTACGCTAAGCCTTAACTATAAAAAAATATATATATCTGAAAATATATATTTATTGAATATTACTATAACAACCAGTCCAAGTATGAATGTTTGCATTGCTTGTAATTATTGGGTAATCAAATAAGCTACACGCTTTACGTGACAGTGTGACATGTATCGAGAAAAATGAATGTGTTTGATTAATTTACTGTATCTCTATTATATTCCAATCAAATACTATTAAGTAAGCAATTATGGCATATACACTAGAACATCTATAACTCGAGCATAAAGGCAGACACCAAAAAATTCGAGTTATAGTGTTTTCGACTTACAGAGTATGGAGGTTTTGGTGTTTGAAGCGAATGAAATAAAACCTTTTTTCGAGATTTTGAGGTTTTCAACTCATCGAGGTTCTACTGTACGCATATAAATTTCCCGTAACGCCGTCTTTGATGTTTTGGATGGAATTTTGTATCGCTTTCCGAATTCACGTAGTTTTATTTTTCGTAAAAAGGGTTTTTTTTTTCGAATATTGTTTTTAATAAAATGACTAATTATATTCGTATTTTTTTTTATTTAAGTATTCATAAGTAAAATATGGATCTCTAATAAGAATATGATTTGTGTTTAAATATATATTTTTTTATAAATATTATATATTGTAGATGGATTCGATCTTGCGTCCCCTGACGCGGCATCTGAGTTATCATCGCTTCGCCTAATTTTGTAATAAAGACATTAACTAAATAATTAGTTAAAGATCGTGTATTTATTTTATTAATCTATATTAATAATATTATAAAAGGTAAAAGTTTGTTTATTTGTTAGATCACGCTAATCTTACGAACTGCCTGTCGGATTTTTTTTTTTTTTTTGTATTTGATATAGCTGTCATTATGAAAGACTATTTAATATCACGCTGTTACTAGCAGGAGCAGAGCTATATTAAAAAAGTTTTAAAGACGCACATAAATTATTAATGAGTTTTTAATTCCACACGAAGTCGCGGGAACAACTAGTAATTGATGAAATATTAGTGTGCCTATAATACATTTCATTATAACTAAATCAACTTATAAAATTATCTATAGGGATATATAAGGGTACAATACACATTAATTGTGTTTAACACGTAGGGGAGCGTGCAGGGGATTATTCCTAGTCGGGTGCGTTCTTTTGTTTACATAAAATAATGTTATTTAATCTTCCCATGAGCAAACTCTAAATGTATTTATTTTCGAATAACCGCTGTTAATATTTTGTTGTCCTTTAGTAATCATATGATGCAGAAATAATTCTGCACCGAAAGTTTTTAAAGTTTCGCGTATTGTATACATTAGAGTCTACAAATTCAACGCGGGTCTAAAACGAGACTTACTTTTTAATAATTGTTCCACGTTTCGACTTGGTTGCAGTCGGCTCATGACCACGGCCTGTGTAACCAGGACGAAACGTCGAGCAATTATTATTAATGTAAGTCGCGTTTTCAACCTGCATTGAATTTGTTTATTACAAGTCTGTACCATTTATGTCATTTCACAAACAGTGACGGCCATTTAATGTTTTTTGAATCCATTTACATATTTTGCGTACACCTTTGCAATTATAAAGATACTTTTAGCCTAGAGAAATGGTGTCGTCGCTGTAATATTATTTATATTTCCTTACAATTGTTAGTAGAAACACTTAATACCATTACTACTGTTAAGTCAAGTTAAGAAATAAGCATTAAAATACCTTTAGACAAATACTGAAATAAATCGTCTTCAATTTATTAAAATACCTTTTCTTACCCAAATTCCCAGGTAATAATTTACACTAAAGTAAGACAAAATAAACTTACCACTCAAATACAAAACCGAAGATGTCATTTTTAAATTCTCAAGAATGGGCTTGACAGTTTCGTAAGTAAAGTATTCTAATTCATTGTTCCTCAAATCTAACAATTCAAGACCGCGAACACCTTCTAAAAGCCCTTCGTTGATTGATTTCAATTTATTACCAGTCATGGACAATTTCTGAAGTAAGGCGAGACCGTCGAACGCCCTTTCAGACAGATATTTCAATTCATTATTATCCAGTAGGAGCTCGTTCAAATTCCACAATTCAGTGAATGTTAAATCGCCTATCATTGACAGCTTGTTTGACCTCAGATTTAGTCTCGTCAAATTAGCCAGGCCTCTGAACGTCTCTCTAGTCAACACATTAATTGAATTCGCCTCTAAAACCAGATCGTTGAGCACTGTCAGATGTTCGAAACAACCGTCGTGTGCCAAATTAATGATGTTGAATGACAGATCGAGATATTTTAAACTGGGCAAATCAACGAAAACGTCACGCTGTATCTCAGCCACTTTGTTCTGTTTTATAGTCAAGTTTACGAGCGATGGGAGATTTATAAACGATGAAAAGTCCAGCTCGGATATTTTGTTGTTCATTAACGTTATTTCCTTCACTGTCGACATGTTTGTGAATGTTTTCTTTTCAATTTTATTTAAAGTCGCATAATGTATGTACAGTTTTTGTAATCTTTTCATATGATGTATTACATGCAACGGTATAAATTTTAGCGCTCCATCAGATCTTACATTAAATGTAAGTCTTTCTAGATGCGGTTGAGAACTGAAACTTGTCCATATCGGATCGTTTTCATCTATACCACCATTAAATACCCAGCAATCAGCTCTCTTAGCTGTTTTTAGTTCAGTATTCTCACAATAGCAATGCACTTTGGATTCTCTGTTGGTTATTTCACATATGTTGTCCTTTGCTGGCGTTCCGTGGTAGCGCCTTTCAGTTTTATCTCTCCGTTTTTCATTTAGACGGCTTTCAGTGTAGGATATTTGCACTGAAGTCAGAGCTAAAGCCAGAAGTAAAAATTGGACGACGGTGTCCATGTCCCCTTATGTTTTCAACAACCTGAAACAAAACAAAAATGAATTCAAAAGGAAGTGTTTACATAAAAGTCTTTTTGCTCTATTTCGTTTAATAAAACAAACGAATGTAGAAAATCATTCAATAACAGTACCCATTATATAGTTAGCACCTTTCGTATGATTAAAAGTTAGTTAGTTACATTTCATAGCATGAGTTATAATAAAAAACTTTCCTCGTTATTTTTAATGATATTCCATGCGTGACATTTTATATATGACTGTCTTATTAAATTCAATCGAAAGCCTTTTGTTTTACAAAAAAGATAAGCTATTATAACAAAGTTGCATCATTAATCAATTTCTTTTTATATATTTAATTTAAACTGAATTATAAAATTGATCCGTTAGTCGTGTCAACTTCAAACACATGATTTTAAGAAATTTAAAATTCCATGTGAACAAAGCGTAAGTTAGAAAATACTAACATAATAATATAATAAAAGATGTAATAATGTGAACGTCAATATAATAAGTGGTTACCACAATTGTAATGAAACTTCAAGATGATTCTTTACGAATTAGATTTAGTTCTTAAATTGTATGTGAGTCAACGAAATTTTAGCTGCGTGTGGTGGTAAAACAGTCATCGACTTGTAGGTTTGGTTGTATTGACTACACTCAGCCTAATTTGTAGGGGAGGTTGGGGTTCAGCGAAACATGTCACGTGACGGTGAGTCATAGTGGACACCCCGTTTACGTTAATGTATACTTTATCGTAATTACTCTGATAAAGTATTTTATCGTTCGGCGGGTGAATTGTGTAATGGACGACCAGTTTTAAATATCCATAAAAAAGAATATATCTAAACACAATTAGATATTATCTCTTATTTCCTTATATAAATGTCAATAGTAAATCTTTATTTTATGTACAATAGAACCTCTATAAGTCGAACATAAAGGGGGCGCCATAAAATTCGAGTTTTAGAGTTATCGACTTATAAAAAATTGAAGTTTTTGGTGTTTGAACGCAAGGGAAATTTTTTGTTTTCGAGATTTGGATGTATTCAACTTATCGAGATACGGCTTAGCGAGGTTTGACTTAACGAGGCTCTAGTGTATATACTCATATAATAAATGACACTGATTAATAGTACGATATTGATTAAAAAAAATCTGCATGATGAATGAAAAACCCTTTTATGAACAGTCTTCGTTTAAAACTCACTTAGCGTGTGCTAATGTATCATGGTGAGTGCTCTGAGAAGTTATTCAAATTAATCCTTTCTATACCAAACCCACTTAAGTTTGACAGCAAAGTCACAGCTCCACTATAGGCTCCATCCCGACATTAACCAAAAAGTACTAAAAGTGTTACCATTCTCGCACTGTGAAGCAGTGAAAAGCGTGGAATGGGTGTTAAATATTTCCTATAATAATTGATCCTTTCAAAAAGGCATGAATTGGTATTTATCAGGCTGGCATGACAGTTGCGATTGACGAAGGCAATTTTCCCTTTCGACAGTCCCCACTGTTCTTGGAACGTACTAAACCTACCATCAGGTGAAGTACAGTGTCAAGCTAGGGTTAAAAAAATATTATATAGTATAATAAAGTAAAAAATTACTGCAATAACATGTTACAGTATGTTACTTCTGTGTAAAATATTCTCGTACACAATTTTAAGGTAGAGAAGTCTGAAGAATTTCAGCCCATTCTGAGTATAATAAACATAATTTATTATTATGTGACGACTTCATGTGTAAAATTTCGCATTTATGGTCTTAATAACTGTAATGATTCACTTTCCGCATTTTCTTCGTGACAAATTTAGGTTAAAGAAGGCTTCATTTAACGGATCTAAGAACAAATTTGCATTGGATCCCTACTAAACGAGTTTGAAGCGATGATAGCTCAATTGGTAGTGTGCACAGATGCCGAGTTAAGGGACGTGAATTCAAATTCACCTACAATAAGCTTAAACTTTCGACGAAGGACAACATCGTGATGAGACCATAGCATGATAGTTTTTTTCTAATGCCCTCCTGGCTAGCTATCACTCTCATGTTGATAATGTGTTGCAAAATATATATAGGTGAGTTACGGCATTGCATTTTGAGAGCCAGTCGCTCCACTAGGGTTAGCGTGCCCACCATCTTGGGCGACCTGGTCACCTAGTATTAGGTGAGATTGTAGCCATAACGCTAAACTATAGATATATACAAAAACCATTATACTACTAAATATAGAAACTCGATTAATTAAAAGAGAAGCAATCTTAAAGATGCATTACCAGGGCAAATTACATTTATTTGCAAATAATTATATAATATATATAAATTTATTACAACAAGCACAGGGTTTTCAAGTCAATCTACAGTTTAGGTTAAATACAGGCCGTTCGCTGTTTTTTAACAGCCCAACATAAAGTTTATTACCAGACGACAAAATGACCATCTAAAAAGAAAATTGCACATCACAGACCTAGCTCATCAGTTGTTAATTAAAAATACACACCCTCTCTCTCGCACACCACTCTTTAGTAATTCGTGCGAAAGTGAGAGTAGAATACAGAGACCTTTTGTTCTCTAAATGGTTATTGGGGTTGATCATTCCGAAGGGAGTCCCAAGATGGCCTTTCGCCTGTTTTAATTAGAGGCATTGTTTTCTTTTTGGTTTCAATTTCAACAGCGGCATTGTTTGATTCACGGAAATGTGTTATATTGTTTTTTATATTACGCTGTCTAATTTTTTGGATTGTAGAAAAGGAATAATGCTTGCAAGTTGATCTGGACCATCCAGCTTAGTAGCTTAGTTAGGCGTATCAAGTTCTACCCCAAACCGATTTGCTTTTTTCTATCGTCACCGTAAAAGGAAGGCAAAGAAAAACGTTATCCACATTCTAGACACTAAATGTATGACTTATAACAACAGAAAATCTGAAGATTAGAGCGTGTTATAAACCGACACATTTTTCAAGTTAAATCTCGTAGTAACTAGCGAAGCGGGCATTAGAAAAAGCGCTGCCACCAAACTACGCTTTCATCACGATGTTTTCGTTTACCGAAAGCTCAGGCAAGGATCATACTAACGTCCACGTTAACGAGGTGTCCGTACATACTACTGACTGAGCTGCTACCGTAGAAAACTTCACATAGAGCAACAAACTGTGAGCGGTTCATAGAAAGTGCGAAATCGGTTTTAAGTATAGAAACAGTATATTTCGGTTGCACGGGTGTGAGGAGAGGCGAGGGGATAAGGCGGGGTTAATCCATTATTTGTAAAGTGATGTACAAGCGGACTGCTGCTACGAGCATCGTATCGATATTTTGAGTATGTTGAAAAACCTTTGACAAAAACATTCATCTTATTTATCATAATATTATTCTCTTAATCATTAAAGTGCTTAAAAAAATCGATGACATTAAAATATAAACAGTTAATAACCTTCAAACAAAATAAGTTTATCGTAAGTCCACTTTTTTGAATTTACAAGTCCTTCTATAGAAGTTTTTACGTTGTAGTAAAATCTGGTGTATAAATATATTTCAACAACAGCTTTAATTAGGTTAAGTAAGTTGACCAAACTGGTCAAACAGAGACATAAGAAAACGCATTAGAGAAATAACAATTTCATTTTTCTATATGAGCTGTTGACTCGATTTTCGTCGAGGCCATTATGACTAAATAAATTCATTCATTTTTCTTTTGTCTCCGGTTCTTGGCAAAGCATTACTATATTTGTCATTCAATATACCTTTAAAGATATATAAGTTAATATACATTTCATAACTTATATGATAAATAAAATATAACACTGCTACAATCGAAAGTGTATTAAATATCAGTTAATAATGAAAAAAATGGTTATTGCTTATAATATTTTTTAGAACTGACATAATATAATTATGCTCATATGAAATAATACTAAGAGAATACGGTATATACTAAAATCATAAAACAAATTTATAGTTACTCGATACAATCAGAGTAGGCACAACACTACAGCGTCTTAAACATATGATGCGCTGCCATGACAGTTTAGTTCATATTTTATTTTACATCCAACTAAAGTCAATCAATATTTACACATGCAAATAGATAACTATGGATTTGATTGGATTGGATGGTTTTTTTTTCTGTTAATATTTTTACAAGTAAACATTGCAAAATTAGGCATTCATACCGTGTAAAATCATTATTTTCACAGAGACAACCACTGACAGAGACGCGCGAACAGACTAATTGTAGATACAGAAGTCGGGAAGAAATAGATGAACAAAATCATGTATAAATGGTAAGGCGGCTACACCGCTTATTTACTATCTAGTCTAAGTGTAAGCCGTTTCATAATTCTATGGCACTTTACAATCATTCAATTGAGAGACGTATAAATATTCTTGATTGTAAACAATCATTTGTGGATTACACAAATTATTATGTAGTGTGAAAATGGAAATTTAGTTGCGGACACAAATTTAATTCTACACTGCTCATCAATTAAGTTTAAGACATAGGTGTTAAAATATTTACAAAGAAAAAAATTAATGCTATCAAACCTAAAGTTTTTTTAATGAAATTGTCGCTAATGCGTTCTGCTGGTTTGTACGTCCCACAAAAACTTTTGAAAGAAGCTTTAGTTTTAGGACACAAATTATTAAAGTTAAAACTGAATATTAATAAGAATTAGAAGGCATTTTAAAACGAAGAACTACTGGAAAATCCTATTTAATTAAAAACGTTACATAAATTCATTTTGGGATAATAACGTTGAAGAATAGAAGGATGAGGAAGATGAAGGGAAAGAAGGATAGAGAGTCTGATAAGGGGATGAAAGAAAGTATGGCTGCTGATAGAGATTTATGATAGAAGGAAACGCCGATCCCGTGACCCGGAAACAGGACAAGAGGATGATTATGAAAATTTTTGTACAGGTTAAACCTTTGAATTAGTACCAACGATATGATACAAAAACAACTTTGGACATAAAATATAATAAAAATACATGTAAATACAAGCACCATGTGTAAAAGTCCTTGTATCTTAACCGTTTTGTTTAATAGTCTGCGCGTACTATTTGGTTCTTCACATCACTAATACTTCAGACCACTGATTTGTTCTGGAGCTCCACTATTACTGCCTCAGTATTATTTTTTTATATAATCTTATCATTACAATTTTAATTTATAAGTTATGTTTAATCGAACGTGTAAATATTTAAACCCTTTTATATTATATTTAATATTAAGAGACGATGAACGATAAAACTAATATTTATAAAGAGACAATCAACGACCAAGCTAACACATGTATAAATAATATAAATGTACGATAATTAATTTGAGAATTAGTTAAGGTTTTATATTTTGTAGCCACAATCACACCTGATGGTAAGTTACGGTCCTAAACTGGTGGTCAGGCTAAATCTATAAGAGGGATTATAATGCTTTCAAGTACAACTGCCGAACACACGCCTATAAGTATTTGGCTACAGATTAGAAAAAGCCCTACAACCAAGGTCATGCATATATATAGATAAATATTTATTTATAATACCGATAACAGTGAAAAATAAGACTAATGTTATTGAAGTATATGTCGCAGCCAAATAGCGTAATTAGCTGTTCAATTAACTGCCTAGCCTCTTTACTAAATAGCACCGTTCAACTAACGGCCGTGTAACTAGTAATAATGATAGGTAATAAAGAAATACCTTGTAGGCGGAGTAAGGTTTAGCAGTAAGGTGATCGCTGTAGTAGAGGCGTCTGCTGTGTTAGGTAAGGTTGGACTTGTGATAACAGGTACCCTTGTGCCTGCTGCCTCGGGGCTGAGTGCCCCCAGTACTCGCCCCAAAATGTCCGGTGAAGCTGTAAAAGCCCTTGGGGCTAACACAGCGTACGTCAGTTCGAAAAAAAAGAAAACTTGTTATAACGAACATAGAGTATATGTTGGATGTTCAGGTATTATATTGTATTGTATATATTGTAGGCAGTTAATTGAACGGCTAATTAAGCTAGTTGGTTGCGACATGTATACTGATACATAATAACAATTTAATTAATAAGAATACAATTGAAAATTTTAATGTATTCTATTATTTTTCAAGCGATGATAGCTCAGTGGTAGTGTGTACGATTTCGCATCAAGGGATATGAGTTCGAATCCAAGCACCTACAATGAGCTTGAGCTTTCGGTGAAGGAAAACATCGTGAGGAAACCATAGCATTGTGGTAGGGCTTTTTCAAATGCCCGCCTGGCTAGCTACCACTCACAAGTTGAAAAACTGCCGCCAAATACCAACAGATGTGTTCCGGCAGCTGCGCTTGAGAGCCAGTTCCTCCACAGGTTTAGCGTGTCTACCATCTTGGGCCGTATCGTCACTTAAGATCAGGTGAGATTATGGCCATTACGGTAAACCTTAGTTATAAAAAATATATTATCATTGCGATTACCGTTTTTATTAATAATACTGTTAATATTTGTACAATCATGACGACTTAATAAAGGCGTATTTGTTTCAAAAATCGAATCCTAAACCTCTTACAGAGAAACGAGTAGAAACATTTTTGAGCAATGTTGTTTTGTTTTTATTCCACTCTACGTATTATGTTAGATTGTGGCCAAATGTGTTTTCACTTCGGTATTTATTTGTATATTCGACAAGACACTGCTTACATAAAGGGACGGAATGAGACTAAAACATTGGTTTTGATAAGGTTTCGTCTTTATTTTCTTAGGCTTGTTTTGTTTCTTTGTATTTTTATAGATTACTTAGAAGCACCCTTTTGATTCGAAAATAGATTATCGAGGTTACACTAAATGTTCGTTAAAAATAAACATCAGAATGAATAAATATAAAGTTTATCTTATCTCAATTTCCGGCTTTAATAATCATTTAGACCTTTTTTTGAAATAATAACTATATCAGCATCCAACATTAATTAATAATCCCTAATAATATTATAAATACAAAAGTGAGTTTGTTTGTTACGCTTTTACTCCTAAATCGCTAAATCGATTGCGATGAATATTATTATAGATATAGATGGGGCCTTGGAGACAGTGATAGGCTACTTATCTTTCAAATAAACTTATTGGAAAAACTTTTTATTGTGTCATCAGATTTGTTTGAGAAAAACGCGAATGAAGCCAAGGGCAAAAGCAAGTTTAGTAATAAAAAAGAGATTTTAAACAGTGTTATAAAATAAAGTTTACTATTCAAATATGCTGTTATTAAAACAACAATAAAATTAAGAAATCCTTATTTACTCCCGGCTATGTAATACGTTCATTAATATATCTAAATATGTATTCCATGTGGCTCGTTGAATTTACGGTATAATATTATTGATATAAAAGCAATTTATTACTTAATGGACGAGGTAGGGCTTTGGTCAGATAATCAGCGGCTTTAAAAACTGTATTCTAAGAAATGTTTATGAACAAAGTAAATGTTTATTTCTACGTTTTAAGAGCAACAGTAAATATATAGTGTACAATATTGATTACTAGACTGTTAATTTAAGGTTCTTATGTGCCCAATTATCGGTGAATGCAGTACTCTTTTTATAGAAATATAAACGAATATAAAATTATTAATATGTTTGTATAATTATCTGTGTAAGTAAACGAACATACTGCAGGAAGAGTTTAGTACACAATCAAAGCATTGAAAAGCTGTTTGATGGAAATAACCACATCTTTTCAGCGATGATATCATAGTAGGTGGTTTATATGGACGCCGCATCAATTATTGCATGGTGGTAGTGCATTTTCTGATGCCCATCTGGCTAGCTACCGCCCTTAAGTTGAAAATCTGCCGCTAAATACCAATAGGTGTATTCCGGCAGGTGCATTTGAGAGCCAGTTCCTTCGAAGGTTTAGCGAGTCTGCCAACTTGGGCCATATTGTCAGTTAAGATCAGGTGAGATAATGGCCATAACGCTAAGCCTTAACTATAAAAAAAAAGTACCGTGAGTTAGAATCCACCTATAACGAACTTGAGCTTTCAGCAAACGAAAACATCGTGATGAAACCATAGTATGGTAGTGCAGCTTTTCTAATACCCGCAAGGCTAGCTACCGTCCTCAAGTTGAAAATCTGTCGCCAAATATCTTTCACGAGGCTTATCATGTCCACTATTGTTCTCATCGTCATTTAACTTCAGGTAAAATTGTGGGCATAACTCTAAAACCTTTTAACTATAAAAAAATGAATATAAGACCATCGAGAAAACACACGGTCAATATCTAGTTTCTAATAGCCAAGGGAATTATGAATTTACAAACATCTAGCTTTGTACATATGTTATATATGAAGCTTTAAAACAGATACATGATATTGCATTCAGTGAAAATATGATATAACTAAAGAAGAATTAACCAAAAATTGAATTTCACTTGCAAAGGTATTTTTAAATTATATTTAAATAGTCTATTAATCTTTATAGCTTCAAATCTTATGTACATTTGGGCGTAACCATATACCTTCTAAACGAGTTGACCATTTGTTTTAATATCTACATAAAATATTTAAATATCGAAATAATAATTCATAACTATAGTAAAATCTGATAATCAACATTGCAATTAGGTTATTAACCATCAAAGTAGACAAAATA
This sequence comes from Actias luna, assembly GCA_039707435.1. Taxonomy (NCBI): domain Eukaryota; kingdom Metazoa; phylum Arthropoda; class Insecta; order Lepidoptera; family Saturniidae; genus Actias; species Actias luna. The sequence goes on along the minus strand of JAZHAC010000002.1, from coordinate 3,684,559 downwards.
AAATCTGCATAATCACTGACTAGTTAATTCTATATTATAAAATATATTACCCATAAAATGAATTAAATTTTTCCATCAAACTGCAAATTTACAACGACTAGCTTCAAATTTACTGCATTCACGCTACCAGGCGTCGAGTTATGGAAACTACAATTAAGTTTATTCCCTGCAATGTACATTATTCACATCCACACGGGGGATGTATGATTATTATTTAGTTGGCGAGAGAACAACACAACACTGGCTTGTCCGGTTATTTGATTTTCAGGAGCCAATTATAGTGGTTTAATTTTAATTTGATGTAAATGAATATACTATTAATATTATATCATCCATCTTCTAGTTCTGTTTCAAGGTCATTTGGGGTCGGTGCAGTACGTTTTGTTCTTCTTAAAATCCGTCAGCCGTCATCTCTTCATTCACTCTCTTTTCTTTCATCTCATTCTTCACGCACTCTATCCATGCACTTTATGTGCATGGTGGTAGGGCTTTTTCTAATGCCCGCCTGGCTAGCTACCACCCTCAAGTTGTAAACCTGCCGCCAAACACCAATAGGTGTGTTCCAGCAGCTGCACTTGAGAGCCAGTTCCTCCACAGGTTAAGCGTGTCTACCAACTTGGGCTGTATCATCACTTAAGATCAGGTGAGATTATGGCCATAACGCTAAACGTTAAGTATAAAAAAAATATTTCAATATACATATCCATTACTTTTCTCACCACATATGTTCCCTTTCTTATCATGGCATGCCCGAACTAAGACGAACGATTCCCTTTCAACTTCTATACCACTGGTGACACTTTTAATCTCTCTCTCTATCTTACTCATTCCTGATGATTGAATGATGATTATATAATTTAAAGCTAAAAATACATCATCCGATAATAATAAGAAAGTTAAAGAAATATGCGATGATTTAAATAAACGCCAATACCTCTTCCGCTTATAAGTCGACCATAACTCGATTTGTCTACGTCGAAATCGGTTATTTTATACGAAATCAATATCGTTGATGACCGCTTGGGTTCGTGTTGTCCCGTTTGTACACTCTAACAGTTACGAAACTCGACGAAACAAGATTTAACTTCAGTATTGAGAATCTATTTTATTTGTGAACTGTACAGTTATATTATTATTTCTTTTTCCTATTAACTTATATAGTTTTTACAGTTATGGTTTAGCGTTATGTCCACAATCTCACTTAATGTTAAGTGACGATGTCGTCCCAAGATGGTAGACGCGCGAAGCCGAAACGACTGGCTCTCAAATGCAACTGCCAGAACACACCTTTAGGTATTTGACGGTAGATAATCAACTTGATGGTAGTAGCTAGCTAGGAGTACATCAGAAAAAGCCCTACCACCATCGTTTTATCACGATGTTTCCCTTCGTCGTTTCCTTTCTATCCACCTTAACCAACATACAATGAACTTTGGCTTTCGGTGAAGGAAAACATCGTGAGGAAACCATAGTATGGTGGTAGGGCTTTTGCTAATGCCCGTCTGGTAAGCTACCGCCCTTAACTTGCAAATCTTTCACCAAATACCTATAGGTGACACCAGAGGGACAGTCCGTTACCATAACTATAAAGTATACATATAAATATTTATATGGAAAATATAGAACTTACCATTTCACAGACTATACACTTAATTTGAATTCAATTAAGGGATTGTCTGCTATAAAAGGTCCTAAGATCTGTACATCAAGTCTTACAGTACTCCAACTAGATGTAAATCTTTTTAGGATCGCTTTATGTTCGGTTAATCTATTAGAATCACCGTTCTTCATGCTATCTTAAACATAAGTCCCTAAGAGAATTCCGTGAAGGGATTTCAAAGAATTTTTAATTTCGACATACCTACAGTATACATCCGTGTATTGTATATTTAATTTTATTATCACTATACTGAGGCTATATAGATTGTTCACGACCGCGGGTTTTCCTGTTCCACTTGTTTGCGAACGTTACAAACATCAACACAAGTTAAAGTTTTAAAGGGATGATGAATAAGTCGGTAGAGTGTTCGAATTTACCTGCAATGAGCCTTACCATTCGGTGAAGAAAACATCGTGGGGAAACCATAGCATGATATTAGGGTTTTTTCTAATGCCCAACTGGCTAGCTACCACCGTCAAGTTACAAAATCTGCCGCCATATACCAATAGATTTCTTTCGACAGTTCCACAATAGAAGTCCCTCCACTAGTTTTAACGAGTCCACCATCTTTGGTCACGCCGTCAATTAACATCGAGTGAAATTGTGTTAATAACGCTGAAACTTGTAGAGTATAAAAATACATTGAAACACAAGATTGATATTTATTTCACAGCGAGTGATAAAGGCTGTAGATTTTTAAATATATCGTCGATTTAGTGTTTTGAATGTCATCCCATACATTTTAACTTTTCTTTTATGCTAACGACTGTAGAAAAGAGTTTTCTTTTGTTGTTGGGGAAATATATTTAGGCATCTTCTCCCTGATGGACTGGGAGGGGTTTGTGGAACTCAACCTATTAAAAAGTCGCCAGTAACACCCAATAAACCTCACGGTGTTCTATCGTATTTGCTACGAAAAAGTTAATGTACTCATAGAAAAAACATCTTAACAAGAGGCGTTAGTGTATGTTGGTCGTGATTGAATTAGATTCAATTGTCAGTCCCAATGCTACTTCCCGATGCGACGTCTTTTCTCAATATGTACTAATATTAAAAAAAAAAACGATATACGAAAAATACAGTACGTACCAAGCGTAATATTTCACGAAATCTCTTGAACTAATATAAGGATAATTTTTTTATATATTAAAAGTTATGCGTTATTGCCTTAATATCACCTGAACTTAAGTGACAATATCGGCCAAGTTGATAGACACGCTAAACCTGTTGAGGGACTGGCTCTCTGTGTTTATGCACAATATGTATAGGTACAAAATTATTTGTTATTTTTCTTCCTAAAAATGAGGTACTATTTACCTATTCCCGGTAAATCACCGTAACAAAAGAAATAAGCATAACAAATATATTCCTAAATGATGTATTATATTCTCTACCTGCGTATCCACCGATCGTAGTAAGTTTTTTTTTTTCGGATTATAATATCTTTGATGTTTTTTTTTTATAATTTCTACCTGCGTTTTTGGGATAGATATTACCTGAGAGAAAGATATTTGTTGTAGTTATTGGATGACTCAACCGATTTTTTTTATTGTAGAGGTTTAGCGTTATGGCCACAACCTCACCTGATCTTACGTGACGATACAACTCAAGTTGGTAGATACGCTAAAACAGTGGAGGGACTGACTCTCAAGTGCAACTGCCTGAATACACCTGTTGGTATTTTGGCGGCAGACTTTGAACTTTAGGGTGGTAACTAGCCAGTCAGGCATTAGAAAAAGCCCTACCACCATGCTATAGTTTCCTCACGATGTTTTCCTTCACCGAAAGCTCAAGCTCATTATAGGTGGTTAGATTCAAAGTCACATCCCTTGACGTGAAGTCGAACACACTACCACTGATCACACATCGCTTCAAAATCGCTTATTTGTTCGATTCACCATTAGTTGCATTTTAAAGTATAAAATAATTTAGTTCTTTGTAAATAAAACTTTATTTCAAAATTGTTATAACATGTCATGCGACATAATTTAACAAGTAACTTGTCACATTACATGTAAAAAAATCGTAATATACCACCTTTCCTATTAAAAATAGCGAAAAAACTGTAGACTTAGATATTTAACTAACGGTGGATTAGACAAATAAGCATTGAGGCGGTGAATTGCAAACTTTAACTAGTTTTTTTTTACTTGGGAAAATGCTTTCGATCATCCCCTAATTAATGGGCTGTGAGGGGTATGTGGGACTCCCCCTAAATACACCACAGTGTTCTTCTATTGCCTATTGGGAGGGTAAGCAGGATCCGTGTTCACATTGCATCTGCTCCCCAAAAGTGCAAAATATCACTAACTGACTCATAACGATATCTACACAACTACCAAGACCCATGGACTTGTAATTTGGCAAAGATATTCTTAACGACGTGGGCATACACAGAGAATGGGTTTTACAATGACGCGTGGTTGACGGAAAACACGCAAGCGAAGTCAAAGGCACCAGCTAGTAGATAGTACATATTGTAATCAAAAATTAAATAAAAAATACAGATCAATTAAGATTGATTAAGAGATCCACTGATATATCAATTGCAGCTCGGTCTCTTTCTATCAACCGCCTTACACTTGAACTCTCTTGTTTTGTTTTTTAACAACAAGCTTCGAGAGTCATGTTGGTCGTATTTTTATTCTATATACTCTAAGGTTACAGCAGACAGAAATGTTGTATTATACAATGTTACTTTCTTTTATTAAATTTGACGGCGTGGAAGTAGCATAAGTGTTGTTCTTTTTACTTTGTTTAGGAGCTTTTAACAGCAGTTATATCAGCCGCTTCATAATCTAATAATACTAAGTTCAAACTCTTTCATGCGTCATAAAATCATCCGTCCCTCGTTTCATATAAGAAGTTCGGTGAAGCTTAAAAGCCCTTGAGGTGAACAAAGTATGACAATTCGAAAAAAAAATCATATAATATTTTAGGAATCTAATTTAATTATTTAATTCTTAACACATTCTAACAGACATAAGTTGCTGTAATAGATCTTCATGGCGGCAATACAGAAAAGTTTAGGGTACATGAAGAACTACAATTATTTTCTGATTGTATTCACAATTCTTTATCTTGTATTAAATAAAAAAAAAAAACAGTGAAGCCAAGAAGTTATTAACTCAAAAAGTTTTGTCCACTCGGTTCAATAGCGAATTCATGAAAGTGTTTCTTTTCAAAGTTTAATATTTACTAAGCGTTCCACAACATAATCCTTTCGTTCAGTTCACTGAGCGCGAGTTCTCTGAACTTATTATTGAGAATTAAGACTATAGACAATTATCTCTTCAAAACAGTATTCCATAACATTTATTTGATAATTATAATTTAATCTTTCATTGTATCATTTACTCATTTATTTCCCGTCGTTTGTTTGCAGTGTTTCTTGTTGTCCGTGCAAAGTTTATACTCCGTTTAATTATAAACAGTAGGCTGTTGTTCTGCCGGAAAACTTTGTAATACAAGCTTTGTGGGATAATGTTGTCAGTCGAATTCGTTGTTGAGAATTTATTGACGCTGTCGCAGCGAATTCAGCTACCAAGTCTATTGACATAGAGTAAATTCTACATTTAATCTGAGCTTTTGTAAAGCAGCAATTGTAATGAAGATTACAATTTTCTCATAGAAGTTGTTCTATCGCTAAGCAATTTTTGGTGTTTTCCTACATACGACTTGACAACCAGTTTCTTATACTAGGTTTAGCCTAAACCAATGAATAAGAAAAAAAAAAATTCAATAAATCATATTTATCTATATATTCAATTGAAACGATGATAACTCAGTGGTAGTATGTAGGAATGCCGCGCCATGGGACGTGAGTTCGAATCCAACCACCTACAATGAGCTTGAGCTTTCGGTGAAGAAAAACATCGTGAGGAAACCATAGCATGGTGGTAGGGCTTTATCTAATGCCCGCCTGGCTAGCTATTAGCCCCAAGTTGAAAATCTGTCGCCAAATACCAATAGGTGTGTTCAGTCAGTTGCACTTGAGAGCCTGACCCTCCAATAAGGGCCGGCAACGAGGCTACGATTCCTCTGGAATTTTGGGTGTCCATGGACGGTGGTGATAGCTTATCATCAGGTTACATGATTACTCGGTTCCCGTCTATACCATAAAAAAAGGATTAAATGGATTTGAAAAATAAAATTTACCAAATTTTGCCTGTAACTTTATTTCTCCGTACTGATACAGAAACTTAAACAAACGGTTCAATCAAACTGAAACGTTTACACGTAAATGTTAATAAATAAATGAAAAAATGTCGGTCGTTAATATCATGAAAGATTATTCGGAAACGAAATATTTATCGTTAGTTATCAGTAATAGTAGATTACACAAAATATACGCAACGAAATCACTGGCCATCGCAAAATACCAGATCAAGCTTGAAGATGAAAAAGCCGATAATTTCTTATTAAGAAAATTCCCAGGTCGGAACGAGCCGGCCATCTGTTCCCGCGCTCCCTGTGCTTGCATTAAAAAGTAATAAACCGTTGACTCCATAGTTTACTGTCTAGGTAAAATGCAAAACAAGTTTCTCAAATGGCCGCGAGAGAAAATTAAACAAGAGTTTTTTCTTTAATATGCCCTTCCTTAAAATCATTTCAATATGATGAGTAAATTTGATATATAGAACAACTACTGAAGTTATAAATGTGAACGTGGAAAATAAGCAATTTTATAACGTAAATTTTTATTACTACCTAATAAAAAAAGTTATAAACAAATCGAGTTTCCTGCCTGTTCTTCTCGATGACTGAAATATTGACTGGGATAAACATTACTCTGCACTACAATTTGTAAGAATTAAAATAAACATTGTGATCGCACACATAACATTGCCTAATACACACTGAATTAGCTAAAATCCTTAAACTAAAAATCTGTCGACAAGTATCTAACATAAGCAGAATGGTATAAATTGGGTGGTATCTTCTCTACATATGAGGAGATACAGTACTTGTGACGCTCAAGCATGTTAATAATACTACTAACCTTAATTACTAAACTCTACTCCTACCTACTGAAACTCTAATTAATGAACACGTTATAGGGAATCTCTTTTGACATATTACGTTTTGGGATTAACCAACGTATAGTGCGCTGCCAAAGAGTCCGATGGGCAGGAATCTTTCGCGACTTGTCATTTCAAAATGTAATTTGCTTACAATTAACCATAGAGTTGGCTCACATTTTACTGTGCAACTGTAAAATCATTTTTGATAGCTGACAGACTATCATGCTATATAAAAAATATAAATTGATTTTATTGCAAACATTCAGAGTCAAGTATAACGAATAATAGTGGATAGAAATAAAAAAAATGTATCTAAAAGTTTTAACAACGTTAACTTTATTTTGAACTTTATTTGAATAGAAAACTTTAAATTATTTCTACGATTAAAGCTTACGCTGAAAATTTAGTCGAATAATGATGTGTTTTTACGTATGCTTTTAGACTTTTTCCAGCTTCACTGAACTTGTGGGCCGAGATCGAATGACACTCAGCCCGGAGGCTAATAATGACACATCATATTTTTTCTTTAAATGTGTGTATTTAAAGCAACATAAATCTAAATAAAATGAAAATTGTTTACGACGTTTTACTCTTCTGTTTATCAACTGTTTTTCTTTGTTTTTTTTTTTGTATAAAAGCAATTAATGAGATTTAGCGTGTGGAAATAGTTGATATTTTCCTCTTATCATCCTTACCAGATTTTCCACAAATTTTAAATAACGATTCTAATCAAATTTTTTATCAGCGGGCGAACCTTGGTATAAATAAATATAAAGTATTGTTTGCTCAGACACTTTGATACATTTATTTTGGTTATTTTTTCGCAATCCGTATAAAGTTTTTAAAATATGAGACATTGAAAAATTTATCATAGTAATGAAAAATTTGGGAAGACCCGAAAGTACTATGGCATTTTTGTATGAACTCAAAACTCATATAATCACGATTTGAACTTTGTATATCAGTAGCTATTTATATAGTAGTATACGAATGTTATATTTAGCTAAGTTTTCAAGAATACAATAACATAATGGATTGACAGTGTAAGTTTTTGAAGCGAACATAGCTCAGTAGGTGGTGTGTAGGAACATCGCATCATGAGACGTGAGTTCAAATTAACCACATATAATGAGCTTGAGCTTTCGGTGAAGAAAAAACATCACGAGTAAACCATAGCATGGTGGTAGGGTTTTTTCTAAAGCTAGCCTGGCTAGCTACCACAGTCAAGTTGAAAATCTACCACTAAATACTAATAGGTGTGTTGCGGCAGTTGCATTTGAAAGCCAGTCCCTCCAAAGGTCGGCATCGCACCTGCGACTACCCTGGTGTTGTGGGTGTTCATAAGTGACGGTGATCACTTACCGTCAGGTAACACGCTTGCTCGCTTGCACGCTACTGCATATTTTTTTTTTTTTAAGTCGCCAACAGATGAAGTTTAAGAATTAAACATATTAATATCTTAAAGAAACCTTAACGCTCTAAGAGATGTTCTTGATGCAAAGTTATCTATGGATTTCTCGTTATTTTAACCGATTCGTCTTGAACTAGTTCGGTATCGCCCGAGAAGAGACGTTTGCCTTGCAGAGGGACATTTATAAGCTGATATTGATCTTATAATTAATACTAATGGTTGCCCAGTTGTAGGAATTTGAACGTAATTTATCAAGTTTTAAGTTGGAATGTTATTAAAGTTGTTTTTTAATTAAGAGTGTTTTAGTATAATCATATTAATGTTGAAAAAAATATCAATGGAATGAATAAATTTTGAAATTCCTGGACGTTTTTTCGGCTTGTTATAGTTTACATGTATGTTTGAAATGTTTATTTTCCGACTAATTCTTAGTTTGTAATGTAGTGATTTTTAATTTTTATATAATAATTTTGTCTACTTCATTTTATATTATGTAATATAGACGAAAAATTATATAGTACAGCCTTTTTATTAAGTACAAGTCCTGTGGATTACAAAAGATTATCACAAGCAATAAATTCTGAGATGTCACATAACTCCATGGATATTTCTACGTGCATACCGATTCGTTGGTGTTTTGAAAGCATCATAAGATACTCTACCCACTTGATAAGTTGCCAAGTTAGAATCAAAAAGAAAATAAACCTAATAACTGTTTAAATTATTAATTGTAAATAAAAAAAATTATTTAATGTCATACTGAATATATTTTTAAAACATAAATATACTTTTGTTACATTTATATTAATATAATAAAGCGGTAAAGTTTTTTTGTTTGTATGAACACGCTAATCTTACTAACTGCTTGCTGGATTACATTTTTTTTTAAATATTCGATAGAGAAATTATTGAAGGAGGTTTTAAGTTATTTAATCACGCTGCCACCAATAGGAGTAAAGCTGTACTGAAAACAACTTATAAAAGCAGGCAAAAAGAATTAATTAATATTTAGTTCCACGACAACGAAGTCGCAGGCACAGCTATTTAATATTATATAGCAGAAAAATTTGATAGTTTGAACGAGCTAATAATCTCAGAAACTGTAAGTTGAATTTCGAAAATTATTTTTGCATTTGATATAATAACTAACGGGGAAGGCTTTAGGCTATTTAACATCACGCAGCCACCGATAGGAACATAGCTGTATTTAACATAGTTTACAAACAAGGCCAAACATTATTACATATTTTTAATTCTGTACATCAACTAATATATATATATATATATATTAGTAAGTTAATATGTAAAATTTAACACTCTTTCGCGCTCGTAATATACTTCGCAATGGGTGCAATGTAATGTAATCAAATATTATTATAAATATATTATTAACAACAAGCAACAAATTTTCACTGTTTTTCGAATTTAATTGGTAACGGCAATTTTCTGTAAATAGGCAAACGAAATTCAAGTGTTAAATCTTGTTTGCAACCGAGACAGACACAGAATTTCAGCGTTGTATTTAAATACAGCTGAGTATCGGGGGAAGTGTACTTTAATCCATTAATACCCGCCATTTCGGGGGAGGACGCGCCCCCGACAAGCCCGGAGGTATTGTGCGGTTCCGGTCGGACATTATTGCAATAGTTTGGCCTCTTCTGTTAAACGTATTCTATTCCGCTTTGACCCGGATTCTTTCTTAGCGATTATTTGGTTTATTATTCGAATATCATAACAGCTCGCGATCGGGGTCTACGTTTCTTCTACTGTAACACCGTTGTAATCCCTGAGCACAGGATCTACACTGCAATCAAACTGCTTCATATGATTGTGGAGTACGTCGGAGCGTCATATTCAAGATGCCAAAACCGTCGCCAGTTAAAGCACAAGTATATCGACATTTGTTTAATAAACAATAGTTAGAGTGATGTTGTTTTGCTGCTATAATATTTGTAAATATGTATGTATATATGTAAGTACGTATATTTAATTTATTAATTTTGACCTCATTTTGCTCATTTCATATGTTATTAGTTATGACTTATTTATTAATATAAATAATAGTCAGTATACTCAATATTATATACTTATGTTACTAATTATTTTATTTGTATTAAGAAGTAGTATTTTTTTCTTAATATATTACTGCTGGTTAGACGGAAGAATATGTCTTATGGCATTAAGCTCGCAAGTGTACATATTCAAAGTGCAATAACGTGTGCATTCATTCATTTATCCTGTTACTAGTAAGTGAAATCCCTTTACATAATAAAACCGTTATTTATTAATATGGAAGCCATGTTGTTCAGTCGGTAGTCACTACAGACGCCGCGTTAATGGAAGTGAGTTCAGATCCCCGCAATGAACTTGAGCTGTCGGTAAAGGAAAACATCGTGAGGAAGCCATAGCATGATGGTAGAGCTTTTTCTAATGCCCGCCTGGCTACCTACTACCCTCAAGTTCAAAATCTACCGCTAAATACCAATGAGTCCGGGTAGTGGTACTTGAGAGCCAGTTCCTCCTATAAAAGCCGGCAACACACCAGCGATTCTCTGGATGTTGTAAATGTCCATGGTCGGCGGTGATCACTTACCAACATGTGACACGCTTGCTTGTTTGCCCGCTATTGCATAAAAAAATATATAACTATACGCGTGTTTCGATAGTAGCAATTGAGAGCCAGGCCCTGCACTAGGCTTAGCGTAGCCAACATCTTGCACCATATTGTCTCATAACATCCCATGACATTGAGGGCAAGCCCTGAAAAACAGTGGCGTTTTTGCTAATACACTCCAAACTGTCTCAATGCGTCACTAAAGTTGTTTGTTTTTAAACTGATCTGTTCCTTATAACTTGCACCAAACTACGAGAGGGCTACCACTTCGAGAACTAATAAGCGAGTGACACTAATTGGTGCTGAGCTTCCCCTCTTTGCGGTACTCATTCACAATGAAAATTCTTTAAAAAAATCCTCACAAAATTTCCGCATCGCCGTATTTCTTCTACTAACATTTATTAAAGACGACAGAATATTGCACGCAAAGACGCCTTCAGTTATTTCTGAGGGAAAATTCATGTTTTAAGCTTTTTTTTTCTCATAAAGGTGATTCGCAAGGTTCCTCTTGCCGGGCGTCACCTCGGCGTTTTTATTTGACAAAGTAATTAAGTGTCTAATTAATTAAACCGAAACGATATTCCGTGTTTTTTTTTCCTTTCTACACAAGTAATTACATCACTAAGATGCTGGTTAATTAAATTGTACTTATATATACGTTACTATTATAAGGCAAATAACATATTTCTATATTTCAATATTATTATTTACATAATTCTCTGCTTTTATGACGTTCTGAAAAAAGATTACCTTCCTAACATTATCGGCTAACTTATCTTATAAATTTGTAACTTAATAATTTTGTTCATAGATTTTTGATAGTCATAATTGGTTTTACTGTTATGACCACAATCTCACCTGATCTTAAGTGACGATGTGGCCCAAGATGGTGGACACGCTAAGCCTAATGGAGGGACTGGCTTTTTCAACTATTTTCGATAAGCGATAATAATTACTATATTTACTAAACAAAGTAATACCAATTCACTAGTATTAGAATGATAATGGCCTTTGGAGGGGTTTCCACTAGATAATAGTAGAGCTATTACAGATATTGATTGCTTGTTAAAATGTAACGTAATTAAATGAAGCGTTGTTATCTTTTACAGTTAATGTATCTCACCACGCCTTGTAAATCTACTAAACAGAGTTCCCTATTAAATATTCCATTTATTTCATAACTAATTACAGGCAAAATTCTTATATAGTGCGAGTGAACAAACGTTTCAATGATCTGTGTTAGCAGCATTATTGTAATATATAACCTCCCTTAATCGAACCTCGATAAGTTGAAAACCTCCAAATAACGAAAAAGATTTTTGTTCCCTTCGCTTCAAATACCAAAACCTCCTTTCTCTATAACTCGAAACCTATATAACTTGAATTTTCTGGCGTCTCCCCTGATGTTCAACTTATGGATGTCCTATTGTATTTTTGTAATAACTGTACCTTCAGCTAGAAGTAGAAGTGATTGATGACTTTCGTCTTCAAGCACTAAGTTATTACGGACGAAGAAACTGTACGCATTTACATACTGTAGTCATCTATAAATAAACAAATATTAATCACACAAATGTCACTCATGAACACGTATCGAAACCACAAGCTTTAAGGTTAATAATTAAGACATAATACCACTACGCGAAGGGGCCTTTCAGAGTCTTAGTTTCAGCTTATTAATTGGACGGTCACATGTAGATTAAAGTCCTTTATAACGCCTATATTTGTATAACAAAAATTATCTATATTACAGTCAACTGCTCGAAGTAAATCACATTTGGATACGAACGTTGAATTACAGTAATTTTAATCGCGTGGGTATAAAGTTCATTGAACAATATAAAACGATGTGGGCGGTGAAAATATCCTTGTGTGTCTTATTTATTTAAGTATTACTTGTGGACTCAATATAACTATACATAATCTGATTCTCATAGAAATCATTTTAAAATAATGCGGAATATATAAACGCACTTACAAAAAAATAACACGTCCAAATGTTAAGCTTTAAAATTAATTGAATCAACTATCAAAACAAATTATTCCTTTTATAAATATGTTTAACTTTCAGGTTTACTTGAATGCGGACCGAAGGATTTTCGAATTGTATGATATGTTAGTGAGATGGTGAGGAGGTGGTGAGGAGGTGGTCATTTTGGTATAGAGAAAGATGGGAGACGGTGAAAGACTTATTAAAAGTGGGGTAATAGAGGAAAAAAGTTGAATAAAATTTTATATTGCGTCATCCAATTAAACCCAATCAATATTAACGCAAGCGAAACCACACGTAAAATCTATTTATAAATATTTGGTTAATGAAGTGATAATATTAATTTATAAATTATTTTAAAATGCTGATATACAATTGGAAAGCTGTTTTCATGAAATTTGTAGTACTTTTAAATACATCACTAAAGTATTATATGGTATTATTAAGTGAGCAATCATCTTGTTTACTTGCATGTATCAGCGATTTACCATTGATTTAGTCACCAAAATGTCTTCCATATATGTACATTATAAACGGGTTTTGTCATCAGACGTCATTCGTAGACAAAACGCTGACAAAGTTAAGGACAAAAGCTGCTAATTAGATACACCTATATAATTAGGTAAAGTCTATCCCCAAAATATCTATACGTTAATATTATAAACCTGTACCTCCTATTGGGCATAGAGGTTCTTCTATCTTGGACTATTTAATCACTTTACATCAAGTGATATTGTGGGTAAACGCTAAACATTTAAACATTATTAAAACAGTATTACTTTTTTATATAATTCTAAGATTCAGATTTAAGATTAAGTTAAAACCAAGAGAGCCAGTCTTTCAACAGGTTTAGCGTATCCACCAACTTGTGCCGTATCGTCACTTAAGATCAGGCGAGATTATGGCCATACCGCTACTAACCCTATCAACTATACAAAAAAGTTCCTTAGAGACGGATAGACAAAAGCATATTAAATGAAAAGTGTAAGGTAATTATTAAATCATATAATATTGTTTATTTAAAGACTCTAACGTAAATAGATATAATCTAGCACCCAACTTCATACCATTTAGCTTGACTCTCAAAACAAGCTCAAGTAAAATTATATATCTAATTACTAAATATCTGTCTGGATCTTAGAAGCAAACATGTATTATTAATTGTGTTAATGAAATTCCAGCTTTAGCTGAAAATGTATTCCAGTGAAGCTTCGAGTGCTATGGGAAAGTACCAATTAATACATTACACTTTAGATAGATTCTTTGATAAATTTGACTTAAAACGAAAATAAAAACTTATTAATTTATATTATTTATCAGATGATAAGGATTCGTTACATAGACCAAAACTCAATGAATTGACGATGTAAATAAAAAAAAAATAGAATGTATAAATTAAAATCAGATAGAGTATTAGAATACAATAATAGAACGACTGTACATTACCTTACAAGGACTGATAGCCCTTGTTATATGAAAGGAATATAATACAGGTCTATGAGCGTTTTCATGAATTGATAAATATAACTATATACCCTTAATATAGTACGGCAAAGTGTTAGCATTGCGCCTTATTCTAAAAGCCATACCTAAAAACAAAGACGAAAACTCGGAGATTACCAATCCATCTATCACGTCTATCTATTTATATATCGGCTTCTATCACATTTGTCTCTAAGCTTATTGGAAGATGGAATGGAAACGATTGCAAAAAAAGCAACGAAGTGTATACGCGTGTACTCACACAAGGAGCGTCATGCCGGTTTTACGTGACGGCATACGAGCCGATTTTACTGCCAAGGTGGGTCAATAGACGTATCAAATTAATAAAAGAGTTCAATGATCGACAAAACAACGATAACGTCGATGGATTACTTACCGAATTCCCGGTGGTAGTGTATGTTTAGATAACACACTATGCCTATCATATGGGCCTGTATAATCAATTTGATACGTTACTATAAAAGATACGGTCTTTAAGAGCCTAGACCTATTTTGGGTTATAAAAGAGGGATTATAAATTTGCTGATCCCAAAGCCTTCGTCGATAGTCTATTACAGCGGTTGATCTAATAAAGAATCAATTACTCCCGATGGCTAAGGACGGAATATTAAACATTAATGATTAACGTTGGAGATAAAAATAAATTTAATGGAATAAAGTAAATAAAGTATTATTAGATTTGATTCCTAGCTATACATATTTTAGTATTTTTTACATTCACTACTATATAATCGATTGTAGACGTTGACTAAGTGTTCAAATTAAAAATGATCTCAAACAAAACATTAATATAAATTTTCAGCTTGACTCAAATTTGTTTATCTACATAATTACTGGTGACCTTCGATCAAAAGATGGATAAGCTAACGCACTACTGCAAAACTGTTTAAATATTATAGCCGTTAGTTAATGAGAGTGGAGATAAATAAGTAGATGATTAAATAAATAGAAGTTAAGTTTTAAAGGCATTGAGAGTTTCCATCAGATAAACTCTAATAAATATATGGTATAATTTAATCTTTATTAAAGATATTAATAATCGCAAATACTTTTAGTATCGCCTACGTGTACGAGCAATTACTGTTCAAAAGATCATACTTCACGATCCACCGATAAATGCAGTGGGTAGTCTGCCAGTCTTACAAGTGGTATCAAGTATAAACTTGATATAATCCTCTAATTATAAAATGAAACTTGAACTGGTTTCATTTGTTTCCCAAGTGTTTCAAACTGAAATTAATAACAAATTTTGCACGTATGTAATGGTGGTAAAATTATATACCCACAATGCAGACAAGATACAAAAAAAAAGACGAGGTTTTATATAATATATCTGTAATTTTCATGATGATCTTATTTCCTATTCTAGAGGAACCTTTGTTTTTTTGGATATAAAGTACATTATATTTTAGTCCACGTAGTTATACCATAATAAATTTCATTTTTTTTTTTACTTTTAAAGTTTATGGCCTTTAGCGTTATGGCCATAATCTCACCTTATCTTAATTGATGATACGGCCTAAATTGGCAGACACGCTAACCCTGCGAAGGGACTGGCTCTCAAGTGCAACTGTCGGAACACATCTATTGGTATTATGCGGCAGATTTTCAACTTAAGAGTGGTTCGACCATGCACATCATGCACCATCACATTTAATCTAAAAAAATTCAGATCTTAACTACATTTTTTAACTATATTTTGTTAATATTTAAATTACAGACTTGGCAGTTTTATTTTATAATAATAGTTCCCGTGACCTCTTGCACGTGGAACTAAAAATATTTAATATGTTTTATCAATTTTTGAAACTTTTGTCTATACAGCTTAACTCCTTTCAGTGATACCGTGATGTTAAACAGCGTAAAGCTCAATGATTGATTTATCAGATACAAAAATAATTTTTGAAATCCGTTCGGTAGTACCTATAATTAGCGCGTTCAAACAAACTTTTTTGCTTTATGATATTAATACAAATTTGTATAGTGTTAGAAAAACTCGTAGTAATTTTAGAAGGACAATCGGTTCAACAATAATGACACAATGAGAGACACCGTGTGGCAGAGAGAGGATAACACCGAGACAGTGTTTGAGACTTGTAACTACGGATGTAGGTGTACGGGGGCTACTTTCGACGTACCTCAACATTCACCTTCACCGCTCGTGTTTCTCTCTCTGTCCAGTATAAATCACTCCAGATAATGATTTATATCACAAACACCAAAAATATAGAAATATGAATCTTACGTCACTTCGGTAACGTTACGTTGAATACGCGTCGAATACCTCGCTTTGACTGAACCCAAAGCCTTTTTTTTTTTGAAAGGATATACGCTGTAAGCTAAAGGGGCTTTTACAGCATGACAGGGCTTTTTTGGGCAAATGCTGAGGGTACTGAGTCCTCAGGCGGCGAGCGCAAAACCCAAAGTTGGCTCGTACCGCACTTATATACTTATCGGTGTTATAAACTACCCTCCTATACTAAATTCCTAACAATAAATATTATACAGAAGAGGAGGCAATTGAATTCTATATTTACTTGAGCGATACACTATAGAAAGAGCAATGAGAAAATAAATCCGATTCGGCACATTCTTACGTTTAAATCGGTATAATGTCATATATTATTTGCTATGACATTTAATGCACGTCTGTTTGGTCTCGTAGTCAACTCGCCTGATCGACGGGGTCTCTAACAGTTATCTCCATCTCTATCTATGATATATATGCATCTCTATCTACTGTCTAGATATGTTATTGGTTCGAGCATGCAGGTGACATATCTTTATAACATCGACAATATAATAGTATTGCATCAGATAAGCTTCCTGCCAAAGCTATGTTCGATAGCCTGCCATTTGAGCGAACAGAGGATTTGGTTAATCATTATTATTGAAAATAATGACAATAGGTTTATTTGTTAAAACAGTAAAAGTGTGTTTTAAATTTATTACGACAAGTGTAACCTATTGTTTGTTTTGTGTAAATTAATTGAACATAATTTCATTTCTTTCCTTGTGGAAGAGAGCGTTAAGGACTCCATATTAATATTATAAAGCGTAAAAGTTTGTTTGTTTCAACGTGCTAGTCTTAGGGACTAACAGTCGATTTCAACAAATATTTTTGCATTTGATAGAACCTTCATTGAGGAACGCTCTAGACTATCTAACATCACATTATCATGAATAGAAGCAAAGCTGTATTGAAAAAGGTTACTAAAATTGGCAAAATTGTTAATTAATTAAATAATATAATATACATAATAAGAATGTAAATTTAATCTGTCTGTACTTTTGACATTTATTTGAAAAATATTGACACAAGTGACTAAGAATAAGTAATAAAATACGTTTATGTCATTTTTAGAAATGTCTATCTGTCTGTTTGTTTGTGCACAAAACTCATAAAACGTCACCAAGGAAATTATAGTGCGTATCCTCAAGTAAGATTTAGTCTTTATTTAATTAAATCGGTTGACTGTATTAAAAGAAACTGTAATTTGAATGACAGTCTGAGATTAAATAATTTTCTTTCCACTTGAACGAAGTCGCGAGTGTAGATAGAAATATTAAATTCTACCATGAAATTATCGAAAAGTGATTTTATGAACAAGAATGTATCTTCAAGAGTTATATTATTAGGTTATAATCGGGCTGATATATAGATAAGGTTAAAAACTCCTATATAAAGTAAAGGAAAAAAAATATAATTAGCATCGTTTCAGTGGTTAAAATTTGAATGTATACAAACAAACAGTCTCACATTCGCTTTTAATAAGTTAGGATTACCTCTGGGAACTACCTTTCCATAACAGACTACGTTACATTTTAAATCAATATTTAGTTTAGGGAATTGAGTCCTGGTAAATGTTAGTTATATTATATTCTATACTACGTAATTAAATACTTGGAACGAGTCAACAACAATTAATATAGAATCTAGAAATTTATACGCCTGAGAATTTGTAAATTTTCTTTATTTGGTCTAGAACAGTAGAATCAAAATAAAATTTCACTAATAACATAAAATCTTAAATTATAACTGGAATAAAATTAGACACCTCTCTACTTCGGGATGCAATTTACATTTAAATGCATTTAAGAAGAGTTTTAAAATAATTTAAGGAGTCTAATTATGATTTTAGTATGCTGTATATTTATTTTGTCTAATATAAAACTTTTTTATAGTTTAGGTTTAGCGTTATGGCCATAGTCTCACCTGGTCTTAAGTGACGATACAGCCCAAGTTGGTAGACAAGCTAAACCTGTGGAGGAACTGACTCTCAAGTGCAGTTTGCGGAACACACCTATTAGTATATTGAGGCAGATTTTCAACTTGAGGGTGGTTGCTAGTCAGGCGGGCAAGACCTACCACCATGCTATGGTTTCCTCACGATGTTTTCCTTCACCGAAAGCTCAAGGTCATTATAGGTGGTCGGATTCGAACTGACGTCCCTTGACGCGAAGCCGTACACACTACCACTGAGCTATTATCGCTTCAAACCAATTGCCAACCAATTGTTACCAATAACTAATTCGCAGGGGATCAACAAAATTTTATTCATTTTGTTTCTTTGAAGTAGTTCAAATAAATATTATTGTAACGTATTTCTTGGAGTAAGAACAACCCTACAGAAATTATTTCCAGAAATTACCTTGTTATTATAAAATACATTATTTATACTCTACGTGATAATTATTTTCAGACAATATAAATTACATTTTCCATTACTAGCTAAATAAAACCTTCCCCGTGAGTAATTTATATTATTTTATGTAGATTTATTTTTGACTATAATATCAAAACCAACATGCAATATTTTTAGAAGCTAAGCTTATTGCAAGACTTTGAACTCATGACAATTGATTTGGTTTCCATATACGCTACGACTGACCCACCATGAAACATAAATAGATCGTTACAATTCCCTCGAGATAAAACCTATCCGCAACTGACAAAGCTACGGAAATCGGAGGCTGAATGCTTCTAATTTCGTACAAACGTTTCCTGTTCCGGTTACGTAAATTTTGATTGATCACGGAAAGTAACGTGACATTTAAAAATAAATCAAAGGAATTATTATTAAACTCCTTAATTAATCAATTTGGAATAATCATTAAAAATAAATATATATATTTTTTTTAATTTATAAATTACTTACTTGGTTTTATAATCCACCTTGAAAACACAAATCTGATTACGCACATAAATTATCACAGAATCCTTCAACTTAACGAGAACTCGATGTTCGGAACACGAAAGTTAGCAGCGAAGGTACGTAACGTACGTCTCGCTTAAACGCAACTTGATAACTGAATCCTAAACCGTGGGGCGTGGAGTCAGAAAACTAGCGGGGAGTGGATACTACAACGCGGACAGCAAAGGGTCGCATTAATGGAGAGTCAAGGTAATATAAATAATTTAGGGTAAAACCTCCACAGTAAGAGGATTTGCTATGATTTTTTTGTACGCTGACGGCCGAACTAAACCGAGGAATAATCCATCGGGCGCCAGTTTTATATATGAGTGTCTCGTTTTAAATTCACAAAATTGTTAAATATTTACAAGCTCCGTTAACGCACAGAACATTATCGATTAATAGATTATCTATACATATTATAAATTAAAGTCTCCCCGGTACGCCCACTGTTTAAACGCGTTAAACTCATAAAGTATCTAACAAATTTTCATACGGTTTTCAGTAAAAGATAGAGTGATTCATGAAGAACTAATATTAGATTTTGTGTAAATTGATTATAATATGACGATGATTCTTGAAGAAATGGGACAAAATATCGACTGGGGGCTTTATTAGTGTACCTCACATAAATTACATAGCGACGTTATAGTGATGATAGTTCAGTGGTAACATATACGGATGCCGCGTCATTTGATGTGAGTTTGAATACACCTACAATGATCTATGATGAAACCATAGCATGGTGGTAGGACATTTCCTAATGCCCACCTGGATAGCTACCAGCCTCAAGTTAAAAATCTGATGTCAAATACCTATAGGTGTGTTCCAGTAATTGCACTTGAGAACCAATCACTCCACTAGGCTCAGCGTACTTACCCTTAGGTGCTACATCAACACTTAACATCACGTGTGATTGTGGCCGTAACGCTAAGCCTATAAAAAGAGGTTGTATGAAAACGGTTATTCTACATAAAAAATATTAAATTGTATCAATGTTATACGCCTAGCTTTTACGATTAACATATATAGCATTTTGTTAACTGCGACACAGTTAGATTACTAACTACTGCAGTTAGCAACATAAAATTGTACTATATGTTATATTCTTTTTTGTACCAATAAAGATTTTTATTTATTTATTTATATAATTATCTGGGTGAATTCGGGGAACCTTCCAGTGTGTAAAAAGTGCCCAAGAATAAAAGTTACCACCGCGCGCCGCACCGCGCCTTATGCTACTAGCAATGCGGGGTATCTGCGGCAAGATCGTTTTCCTTTCCAGCTACGAAATACACATGTTTTAAACAGTTTTCGTGAACATTACAATGAAACTATTACACCTATTTCGGCTATCAAAACTTGTAGTGGAAATGGGATATCGTATTTTTTTGTGCAATCTCTTCAGTATTCATTTAGTGGTAAATCGCCAACAAACTGTACTGCAAATTTACTTTGAATTAATATAGCAAATGAATATTAAATAGATGTTTAAAATTGGAAAGGAACAGCTGCATTCAATATGCGACCAAGTGGGAGCAAACGATTGGCATTTTGATTTCAATGTAGACGTTTGGAGATCGTCAACCGAGTGTATTTGCCCGGGTTAATCTGGGAATTCGACGCTAACAGTAATATTAGTTTTCTTCACTTAATAAATTACTATAAAATACTTATATAACACGAAATAATAAATATACTAGATATTGTGTACACATTAATGTCTCTCTAAAAATCTTTTTTGTCATATTTTATATCTATGATAATACTGATAATTAAATAATGACTACATAGTATAAAACAAAGTCGCTTCCCGCTGTCTGTCTGTCCCTATGTATGCTTAGATCTTTAAAACCACTAAACAGAGTCTGATGCGGTTTTTTTAATAGATACAGTGATTCAAGAGAAAGGTTTGTACGTATACTACATGCGTAATATAGTAGAGAAACACTGATAATTTTAGAAGTTTCTAATGTGATGTGGTAAATAAACACATTTAATGCGCTTACATTGCAAATACTGGATGAACCCTACCAGGTAGATCAAGATAATGAACTACAGTATTATACAACTTAAAAAGGTCTATAAAAAAGTTCGCAATAGTATATGTCTATCTATTAGGGATAACCCACAATAACCATTTTTTATCCTTTACTTTTTACGAGTAATAATGGCTTATTTACGAAGCGAGTTTGAGCATTACAACATTAATTCTTATCCATTAAGTAACCTCAATACTAGGGCCTTTAATATAGATCAATATGACCTTTACAGTATGTGATTTAAATGAATATTTTCGAAGATATTACAAGATGCAAGGGACATAGCGGTTCCAGCGCTATGGCCGCGGGGCCAGCGGCGCGTGCCTATAAATAAAACGAGAAAATGTAAAAAATCGGTCAAACCATTTCTGAGTTTTAGCGAGAATGAAGAACATTAATTTTAGGTGACACGAAGTTCATATTGTACAACGGAAAAAAGTTACCAAACCGGCCAAAAATCATTAAATAATTTTTAATTCCACGCGAACAAAGTTGCAGAAACAGCTACTTATTTATAATTTACCTCTTATTTATATACTGTTCATTTATGTTTCCTCTCTTATTTATATTACATTTATTTTTAATTTACACAATTGTATTATATCACACAAGCAGTCCTCAATTATAAAACAATGAATCAAATAACAATTTTTTTACACATTAAAGCATTACTGCACAAAGTTATATTACTTATGTAAAATGTTTTCGTACCAACTCCATAAACTCCCTAAACTTAAGCTTATGTTTTCAATTTTTTGTTAACTTACATTAAAGCTAAAGAACTTTGATCTGTGTTTTACAAATAGAACACTTATATAAATGAACTTGGAAAATGGAACACTAAGAATAAAACTTGATCTAAGTAACTACAGTTGTTTCCGAGGAACCAATTACAAATATATTCAAGAATTGCTCCTTTGCAAGTATCAGATATATTTTCATATTCCTTGTCGTTTTGAATTTCATTATGTAAGCCGAGGATTTCTACTACCCACATTTATTAGCGAAGAGACAATTGAATCAGAACAATATTATTGAAATAATATAATAATTTCTTTCGCATGTTAATTATAGATATTTTACTGGATAATAATAATTGAAAAATAAAGAGTAAGTATGAAAAATTTGAAAGCAAAACATCCTGCTAGTTCGCAAACTAGTTCGTAGAGTTCAAAAAAACTGCACAAATGTTCTTCCGGGTGATATTTTTAAGCTGCTTTTAAAAAAATCTAAATAGGAGAAAACCATATGAAGACCAACGTTTATTCATTCAATTATCATATACGCAGTTGCTAATCACGGCTCTGATATTTCGTTCGGACAAATAACTCGATAATCACATGCAATAATTCTTAGAGACGCAGTAGCATTTAAATTTACAGAGGTGTTTTTTTTATTTTTAGCAAATATTTAGTACACAAATTTGGTTAACTTAAATTGGTAAAATATAGAAAATGCTTCGGACAACCCTTTAAAATTTTATATCAAACAGTAATAGTAAGAAACAAAAAAATGAAAATGTCACGTTTACAGCTAAAATTCATTTCAAATGGCAATACGGCTTATAATAAAAGTACATGTCATCAAAACATATCTTATTAAGCCTTGGAGGCATATGATATGAAATCTATATTATTATTATAAATTGCAAAAGTTTGTTTGTTTGTTTGTTTGGTTCAATGCACTAATGTTGCGAACTAACAGACCGATTTCTAAAATTATTTGATAGAGCATTCATTGATAAAAAGCTTTAGGTTATTTACCATCATCCTACCACATATAGGAGTTTATCTGTATTAAAAAAATTAAAACAACGGGCATGAATCTATGTTTATTTTCCTTGGTCATCGCATCACGCGTGAACGGGTGGAACAATTTCGCTAATTATTTTTTTTATTAATTATTGTCAGGAAAAGGTTCTTATGAAAGAAAAAACAAGGAAGTTGAGTGTAAAATTAGAAAATTTACAAAAACTTACCGCCAATATTATTTTACCTGTCAGCTGTCATAGAGCATTACAATAGTACATATACTGTTTTTGAATAATATATATTTTTTTAATTATACCAATTCTTATTTAATTTTCGTAGTTAAGACAGGACGTCTGTCGGGTCAGCTAATAACTGAATAACATTATCTTAACTTTAATAAAAATTTAGTAAAAGTAAAAAAAAATCTTAAGTGGTCAAACAAACACAATTACCTGCTCTTTGCTTTCTTGTTAAAATTTTAATTCATTTTTAAAACTAAAAACAAAATGTTAACTGTATGTAGTAGAATATTAAATTTTTAATTCATTCTTCGCAGACTTAATCTAAGTAAAGCTTAAACATGTTTATATATAGGGGTAGATCGAATCGAAATACCTTGTTATTTTTTTTTCGTATAGTATATATGATCTAGCAATTCGGAAGCAAAAGGGTTGCTAAACTACATATCTACAAAAGCAAAATATTAATAAGGGAATTCTTAAGAGCTGTTCGTGTATCTTTTAATATTTATTTGCATGTAAATTTTTGTTTTCTTTATTTTATCATAAAAACAGAACGGTTCGAGTCACGGAAACGCAACATATCAATAAGCATCTGCGGAAAATTATAAATATATGAACTACGGAATTAAAGGCATAGTTTCTGTAAACAACTTTAGAATTTTCAAGCAGTGTGATACGCGATTTAGAATTTCTTCGAACGATCATAGTAGGTTAGATCAACAGCGATGAACATCGAAGTATTACCAATTAATCCGTGATTACCGATGTATTGTAATAGTTTTAGCACTAGGCTATACTACAATATTACTATATTACAACAAAAAAACATTGCAACACTTTCTTCGTCATGTCTGTATTTAAAATCGCTATTCTAGAGGATATATATAGTTATATTTTTGCAAGTGGACGTGAGTTACATCTCTGCCATAAGTCTGAGCTTTCGGTGAAACAAAAGATCGTAATGAAATCATAGCAAGGTGGTAGTGCTTTTCTAATATCCGTCTAATTGGTTATTACTCTCCAGTTGAAAATGTATCGCCAATTATAGGTCTGCTCCGGCAGTTGCACTTGAGAACCTGTCCCTTAACTAGACTTGAAGTCTCCACATCGTCACCTACCATCAGGCGAGATTAAGGTCAGAAGAACATACTTGAAATACATCATAATTAACTTAACAAAAAGAAACTTGGAAGTAACTGCACCCAGTTTATACATAGCTACTATCACAGTGAAGATCAAATGGATCAAAATAATCAAGATGCCTAATAAAGGTCCTAAGCTAACATCAAGTTGATTGGAGGCCGATATCTGGCTCCGGGCCTGGCCGATTTATCAAAACAAGTGCAGAAGGGATCTTCGCCGAAATTCTGTTTACCTCCGGCTGTTAATGAAACAACATTGGATTTTTTTTTGCTCTCGGTTCGTTTATTCAAATTCGTTTTACCATCCTGACCATAGGAAAGATACGATATATCTTTACATATAATAAAAATGTAAATTTAACGTGACTGTACTTTAAGATTTAAGTGAAAAAAAATATAGCAAGTGATAAAGAATAATACTAATATTATAAATGCGAAAGTGAGGTTTTTTGTTCGTTTATTACGTTTTCACTCCTAAACCGTTGAATTGATTATGACGTATTTTTCGTATAGAGATAGACGGGATCCCGGGACGGTGGTAGGATACTTTTCTCGCGAAATCCTTATTGCAAGTGGGGTAAAGAGAGGGATAAACTTTGTATGTGATACAAAGACTTGTACAAAGTCATATGTAACTTTGTATATTGCGTCATCCGATTTGTTTGACAAAAACAATATTAACGCGAGCAAAGCCGCACGTAAAAGCTAGTATATTACTTACTAATAGATTTACAGCACTTTCAGAAATGTTTGTCTGTTTGTTTGTGATTGAATCACTGCTAAAGTACAATGTTTATGATAAAACGTCACCAAGAAAATCATGAAACTTATCCTGGAGTAACGTTTAGTCCTGGTTTTATTAAAATCGGTTAACTCTATCAAATGTGATAGTAATTTCAATGACGGCATGACATTAAATAATTTTATTGTCACGCGAACGAAGCCACAGACACAGCTAGTACATTACTTTATTAGTAGTTTGTTTGGACAGTATATCGATTCACGTGGCTTCAAAGCCTTAATGTAGGCTTAGACCTTAATTTATTATTTTCATTCACAACATTCACAGTTTTCTTATAAATAAATTGTTGTGTAAACGAACTTTTGAAGTACAGTGGTGAGTTTTGTATTATCATTAGTAATAAGTTTAAAAGCTGGCAGGTGTGATTCGAGTCCCAATATCTAAATGGAATTTAAGTAATCCAATAGATTATGGACAATTGATTTTATTATCTTCTATCTTTATTCTATCATGATTGCGTGATGTATTAAATTTACCCTCAACCATTTAACGTTAATTATATTAGACGATAGTGAAGTAAGTAATTTTTATACAATTTTCTATTTAATTTGGAACGGGCTCTATTATAAACACACTATAACCAATGAACACTTGCAACCACCCAGGGATTTATAGTTTGTAGAAAGTGGTTTGTTTTTTTCACGGCATATTTGAAGGACTGTATGTTATCTATTAGTGAAACCATAGGATGGTGGTAGGACTTCTTCTACTACCCTTAAGTTGAAATTCTGTCGCCATATATATATATATATATATATATATATATACATACGTGTCACCTGATAGTAAATTTTCACCACTGCCCATAGACACCCACAATACCAGGGGGAATTGTAGGTGCGTTGCTAACCTTTATTGGAGGGACTGGCTCCCAATTGCAACTGCCGGTACACACCTATTGGTATTTGGCGACAGATTTTTCAACTCGAAAGTGGTAGTGAGCCAGGCGGGCATTAGAAAAAGCCCTAGCACGATGCTATGGCTTCCACATGATGTTTTCCTTTACCTAAAGCTCAAGCTCAGCTCAATTCGAACTCACGACTCGTGACGCAGCGTTTCTACACACTACCACTGAGCTATCATCGCTTCAATATAGTTGTATTCTGACAGTTGTAATTTAGAACCAGTACCTCCAGTAGGCTTAACGTGTCCATGAGCTTGGGTTACAAAGTCACTAATCATCTGGTGAGATTCTGGCTATAGTTCTAAACCTAATAACTAAAAACAATATCTATATTAGGTTTGTGAGTCGGTAGGCATCTGTATCCGACTACATTTCGACCACCATACATATGGTGATAAACTCATTTGAGATTTTTTCGGTGGTCCGCATTATTTTTATTTGTCGCGATATATTATGTGAATTCGTTGGTCGCAATCAATATTTTGTTAATTTTAAATTCTCCTAGGTACGTATTAATGTATGTAATATATCATCTAGATAACTCTCTTTTGACGTTCTAACCAAGTAATCATTGATTTTTATTTTCAACTTTATTGAAGTATATATATTAAATTATCGTATATGCTTGTGTAAAAGGTTCATATGACATTTTATGAGCGGGCGCTGTTAACGGGAAAGCGCGAACGAAGCCAGGAGCATCAGCTAGTAGTGTTTTACGATAACATTGTACCAACAATAAATACCTATATATCAACGATTAACCCACTCTTGCTAAGCCGGGGTTGGTTGGTAGTATTTCAATAAATGTGAAATACACACCCACGCGTATATATAAGCTTAACGTTAGTAGGTACTTATTTATCTCTAAGGTAAACATCAATTGTAACCCTTTTTTACCTGACATACGCTTTTAGCCTTAAGGGCGTTGACAGCTTCACCGAACTATTTGAAGCTAGTGCTAAGGTCTCCCGGCTTGGGTTGATGCCGAAAAACGAACAAAGATTCACGAGTCTAACTAACAATTCCTAACTTACTAAATTTAGGGGTCCTAACAACGACCTATTCGGGCGAGCCGCGCAATGGCAGTGGGGACGACACGAAACAATACGATATACCTATCAACGTACCGACATTGAATAGGCATGCGATTGAAGCGATGATAGCTCAGTGGTAGTGTGTACGACTTCGCGTCAAGGGATGCGAGTTCGAATCCAAGCACCTACAATGAGCTTGAGCTTTCGGTGAAGGAAAACATCGTGAGGAAACCATAGCATGGTGGTAGGGCTTTTTCTAATGTCCGCCTGGGTAGCTACCACCCTCAAGTTGTAAAACCTGCCGCCAAATACCAATAGGTGTGTTCTGGCAGCTGCACTTGAGAGCCAGTTCCTCCACAGGTTTAGCGTGTCTACCAACTTGGGCCGTATCGTCACTTGAGATCAGGTGAGATCATGGCCATAACGCTAAACTTTAAGTATAAAAAAGCCATCCTTAAGACCTTATAGCTTAATTATTGACTACAGAAACACAACGCAAAGTTATTTATCTAAAATAAACTTTTTTTACGCATACCCTCTCAGCCCGGAGTCATTGGGAAGGTTATGTGGGAATCGCCCGACGCTAGTGGCCGGGAATACGCACTAAAACCCCACGCTTATCCGTTGCCTTGTGGGGCGACGCGGGTTCGTGAACTTGTCTGAATAGCCTTAGCATGCTTTAAGTACAGAAAAATCCCGAAAGTTATTTTCTATGGCCTCTGACTACAGAACAATAGATCTTTAATGGTGTTTTATGATCCATATTATCTGAATGATTTCTCAGAACTACTTTGATTACTTATTTCAAAAGTTCTTTTTTAATAATTAAATTATAATCTATACCTGGTACAGCTGTTTGTTCTAGATGAAGCTGAGATGGATAGTTGAGAAACTTATTTCATCTTGTAATATCTGCTATTATAAGTTTCCTAGCGCCCACTTTCGCGAGCTTCCTTCCAAGTACCGGTATTGTGTTAAGAACAAAGAACACTTCTAATAGCCGTTTACTATTAGGATCGACCACGGTTTGCTTGTGGTACTAGTAAAAGCGGAAAGCGGAATGTATAAGAGATAATTATAAAGCGAATATATATGGATTGTAGTTTTATAATGATTAATTCTATTAGCTTTGAGAATATGAATAAGTAAATGAAAAATGTTAATGTAGGAAGGCTCACGATGGTTTGTTTTTTATTTTAGGCTTAGCCTTATGTCTATAATCTCACCTGATCTAAGTGACGTTATAGTTCCAGTTGGTTGACATGTTAAATCACACACCTATTGGTATTTGGCGGCAGATTTTCCACTTGTTGGTGGTTGCTAGCCAAGCGAGCATTAGAAAAAGCCCTACCAAAAGCTCATGCTCATAGTAAGTGGATTCGACCTTACGTCCCTTGACGCGGAGTCCGTACACACTAGCTCTGAGCTAACGTCTCTTCAATAGTTTCTTATTAGAAGGTATTTTGCATCAAGATCTTTATACTATGACTTTGAAAAAATCGTACTGTTTTTATAATAGTTTGTGTTAGATCAGTATCTATTACGAAAGCTCTTCATACTTATCTGGAGATATGTTAAGCGCTGTGAGATGAGAATTAATTGCATTTAGAATAATAATAATAATAAAAATCTTTATTGGTACAAAAAACAATATAACATATAGTACAATTTTATGTTGCTAACTGCAGAGGTTAGTAATCTAACCGTGTCGCAGTTAGCAGCGCCCACCTCCGGATACTGACAAAATTTAAGGGAACATTGAAATAAAAAAAAAAGAAGTTAAAGAATATAAAAAATAATGATAATAATAACTGAGAAATGAAAAAAAAAGAGTGAAGTTTGTGTGTGTGTGTTTTTGTGTGAGTATGTGTGTGTGTCATGTAAGTGGCCGAACCGAATTTAGGTGTCTAAAAATTAGACTAGTACACGTGTCTTGTTATCTATATCTGCGCTATCTTATTGCAGTGTACTGTCTTCAAAAGAGGAGAATTTCTGGATTACATAGACGGTAGGTATATTTATAGGGCCAGGTTTTCTTTAATACTATATAGGTTTTAGAGTTTTAGACACAATCTTATGTGGTGTAAAGCGACGACGTGGCCCTAGCCCTCTCGTTAAGCTTAGTGAAGGGACTGGCTCTGAATTGTAACTGCCGAAAGATGTTTATAGGTATTCTGTGACATATTTCAACTTCAAGAAGATGATTCGCCGAGCACGCATTAGAAATAACTCTATCACAACCGAAAACTTATTGCAGAGATTCGAACTCACGTCTATAGATGCAGCGTCCGTACACATTACCACTGTGCCACCATTGTGGTCTTCTATTTACGGTTTTCGACTTAGACCATACAGTAATCGGTAAACAGTTGTAGCCCACACAAGGACCCCACAAGAATTACCTGCGAAAGTCATCACAAAAAGATATTACCGTTCGCTCGCAGAAAATACATGACAGTCAGCAATTGTAAGAGTTCCGTACTAAAATGCATTGTCTCTTGCATTTTCAAGTATTTTTACAACGTGCTGTGAATGCCAAATAGGTTTCATTGTTTGGTCCTCGAAAACTAAACGGTTTTGTGCTGTGAAGTGTGAATTATTTATATTTTTGTATACCTTCTTCAATTACGTGGAAAATTCTCAATTGTATTATAATATATTGTAAAAAGGTATTATAATGGGAAACCTAATCGAGTCTTTTGAATTCAGTTATGCTTTTTGAAGAATCCTTAACTTTGGTATTCTTAAGTATGTATTTATAAGGTTTATAATTATTATATCTATATATTATGTAATGAGTATCGATGTGGGACCATAACCATTCGTTGTAGAATTATTTGTACATACTTTAAGGCTATTCATTATTTGAATTCCAATGATCCTTCATCATGTTATTACTATTTTATTTGTTATCAATATTTTTCCCGTCAACAGAAACAAAATACAGGCCAATACTCTTAATATCTCCAGGCAAAGCGAGCGTGAACTGTATATATGAAGTTAGTTTTTAATCTTAATTCTTTTGTTTATATATTTGTTTTTATTTTACATTCATTTCATCGGTGACACAATTATAAGTAGTTAATTTTAAATACGAAACTTTACACAATTGCTTATTATGTTTTTTATATTTTTTTTGGTTCTACAATTTATAGAGAAGTAACTTCACAAGCTTTACCCTTTACCAGGGTAAGATATAAATATACTGTTATGAAAACGAGTTTGTAATTTAATCTCATAATAAACATTTCCAACCACCGCTATAAAATTACGAGCTTAATACATGTTTTTATTAAACTCTGCCCCTAATATAAAGTTTAATATTACGTCGAAATAAAGGCGATGAGTCTATGGGAGAATTCTTTTTATAATAATCTCTTTATAATGTGATATAACTATAGCGCCATGACCCCTGTAAACATAGCAACAGGAACGTAGGCCTTAATATACTTATATTAAGGTCGAAATTAATTAAATCATACAGAGTAAAGACCACTGTATATTAGCATAATTTCATAACTAAAGGTTCAAAGAGCTTGTAATAATAATGCACACATATTTTGATATCTTTATGTTGTTACCATTCATGGGTTCGTAGATTCATGGTCAGGGTTATAAAAAAATGGTAGCTTGATTTTTGTAGGGTCCAAGTTTCTTTGTTGAGTCAACTTTGTTTACGTACATATTGTAATGTAATATTATGAACAATAGTATGTTAATATTTTTGGTTGACGATACGTTCTTTAGACAAGATTTCTACTTCTTGTGGGTACCACTTTGTGTGTAATATTGTGGTTGACTTTGTTTATAATAATAATTGAAAAATTATAATAAAATGATAAAACTTCCCTAGTTTCTGATTGACTTCTTTATATTTACCCAACTACCTATCTGGTTGTAAGATATGAACTTACTAGACCACCTGGAACTGGTTTAGAGTTTTGAACTATATTGGTCGATTTTTGGACGTCAATATCTAAATAACTGTTTGAGGTGTGTTGATGAAATTTGGAACATATAATATGTATTTTGCAAGTCTCAATAAATGAACTAAATTTGACATGTTAATGTAAAATAGTTTTTGAGTTATGAGGGTGTCAAAAGTGGCTCCAAATGGTTCGTGAAACGATGCTGCTCGCCAGTTTTGTTAGCTTGTATTTGGCTTGGTACTTTACCGCATGTCTAGGCGTTATTGGTACAATAGTTGCGGCAGTAAATTTTTGTTTTATAGTAACATTTGTAATTTACAGTACGATGTCTTATAATAAAAACACATGTGATGAAACAAAGGACACCAGCGTTGATGTGTGAGCCAAATGCGAGTACCAATATGATTTTGAATGCTCCAATTCCAGTGGCATACGTATGGGCAATCTTCTGTCTTTTGAGGGTGATACTTTTAGCTATGATCTGATGAAACTTAAAAACTAAAAAAAATGTTAATAGTTGGTTTTAATCATATATAAACCTGCAGGCCTAGCCTAATAAATAATTGTTATTTCCTATTTTATACACTTAGGGCATATTTTATTTGGATGTTTATTTGCTAATTTTAAAGTTGATCATTTTTTCGTTCATCATGCAATCTTTGAGAAACTTGTTTTCCCCTTAGGGTGTAAGTACACCTACCATGAGCTTGCAGCTCGTATTGTGATAGGTCTTTTTCTATTGCCCGTCTGGCTGGCTAGCTAGTTAAAAATCTGCCGCTAAATACCAATAGATGTGTTCTTGAGACCCAGTTCCTCCACAGGTTTAGCGTTATAACTAACTTAGGCCGTGCCGCGGCTTCAGATCAGGTGAGGTTATGACCATACCGCTAAAGCCTGAACTATAATATATATTAACTATAGTCTCATACAATATCAAAAAGGTACCCAAGGTATACAAAAATGACTATTAGTTCTTAACTCCAGTTCTATGTTTATGTGTAAAAATATGTTTATACATATTATATAATAGTTGTGCCACTACTAGTTGTTCGCGTGGAACTAAAATTATTTAATCTCGTGCTGTAATTGAAATTACAATAACTTTTGCTAGAGACAAAAGGAAAGAACATGTATCTAGATGCTATACAATGCACACAGCGCAATCACACAAATAGAGTCTAAGAAACTATAATTATCATATAACATCAAAAAAGGACCCAAGCTCGGCATATGCTATGGAAAACTGCTATAGGCTGGTTTTCACCTGGACCTGGAGCTTGTTTAATTACATAAATACTCGTGACCTTGGATCAAAAGGGATAAGCTGGCGTGCTACTGCAACATTGTTTTACAACGAAAGCTGTTATTAATGAAAGTGGTTATAAATATATAAGTGATTAGGTAAATAAAAGTTATGTTTTCGGAATGCACACTTTATACTAATAAAATAAAGTAATTAAGACATTTCAGTAGGTAGATTAAGTCATCAAAATAAAACGAATTTAGAAGGATTTTATCGCGGTTATTTATTAATTTTGATCCCGAAGTTTCGAAAGCTTTTCAGCCTTCGTGGTCACGGGGCGGACTGAGGTGTAGGTTGTCCATTAAAGTAAATTAGTTTTATTTCAATGAGTAATATTCGCGTGAACATAAGAAATCATTAGATTAAGTCTTTAAAAATATTATTTAATAATATTGATCAAAGACTAAATGTTACTCGAGGATACGCTTTATGATTTTCTCAGTGGTGTTTTATCATGAACGTTGTACTTTAGCAGTGACAAACAAATAAACAGACATTTCTAAAAATGATGTAAATCTATTATATTATTTATTCTTAGTCACTTGCAATATTTTTTCACATAACATGCAAAAATTAAAATCGTGTTACAATTTACAGTCTTATATATCTGTAGACTAGCTGACCCGAGAGACTTTGTCTTGTCTTAACTATGAATATATTTAACTAATATTAATTCATTGAAATAAAACTAATTTAAACGGATTTTATCGCGCTAAAATTCTCAACCAGGCGAGTACAAAACTGTTACTAACGCGATAAAATTCGTTTAAATTAGTTTTATTTCAATGAATAATATTCGCGTAAACCTAAGAAATCATAATATTAATTCGTTGGTGAAAGGCGCCCGACGTGACGGCCCAGTACTTGGACATTGCAACATTACTTTAGTTTTCTAAAATAAAAGAATTTTTCTAAAATAAAAGTAGCCTAAGTTACTCCTTATTAAATCAGCTACCTGCGAATAATAGTCCCGTCAAAATCGGTCAAGCCATTTCAGAGATTAGCCGGAACAAACAGACAGACAGACAAAATTTGTAAAATAATGTTATACACCACCATACATACACCAATGTACCGTATATATTCATTTACATGTAGTAAAAAGCGGTTATTTCAATATTACAAACAGACACTCCAATTTTATTTATATGTATAGATAATAAATAAAGATTAACTGCAGTAGCATGACATCTATAATTCCGCCGGCCTGCAAGTAATAATCCCTATAAGTCCTTATCCGATAGCCGCACAGGATGTACTGATGTCATCCGGTTACTCGTCTGTTGTGTAAGATAACTTGCTGCATTTTTATGTAATAGGGGGCAAATGAGCAAGTGTGTCATCTGATAGTACGCTTGGGGGTTGATGCTGCTCACGTCCGTAGGCTTTACCCTCGAGACCCTACACGTGACCCCTGGGTGGTGCTAATCGAGCAGCTACGGGGTGGTAGGGCGTCGGTGCCCGACTGGGTCGCGACCACCATACACTTGGTGTAAAGCCCGTAAGAGTGACTCGTCGCGTTTCGGGTACAGCCAGTGTATACCCAGTACCTTGGAGATTATACTGTGATATGGAGAGGTGGTGAGATTCACTAATTGCTCGTTGCATTGTCAAGATGCACTGACCCGACGGCCAGGGAGACCTGTAGCAACGGTTGACCGCTGGCCGCCCGCGGTATAGTACAGGGGCCCAATCGCGGCTAACCACCGTGAGAGGCTGCCCCACCATGCCGCGCATAATCTTGGATAGTCTCGTCGTGCCGGTTGGTGACCGGAACGGGGTCCCGGCGAACTATTCCGGGGGGGTACGGGGGCCCTTCCGTCTGTCGGATCAGTGCTTCTACGCTGTGCTTGAGTTGGTGTTTCGAGCCTGGAGGCTTTATGTCGCAGTGAATTACTCCTACTTCACGCCTTCTTCTTTCTTTCAAAAAAAATTTTTATCGCTACCCATGACAGTGCCAAGAATAAAGAAAAATAGGTCCACAGCGGTGCACAACCCCGACGCCGCTTTCACAATGGAGTTCGCTAACATCCGCGGACTCCATACTAACTTAAATGCCGTCCACCATCGCCTAGAGACGGCTCGGCCTGCTTTACTCTTTTTAACGGAGACACAGATCCGCCGTCCGGCCGACGCATCCTATTTACAATACCCTGGTTACCAGCTGGAGGCAAACTTTCAAACTAAAGCCGGGGTATGTGTGTATGTACGGTCGGATGTGTGTTGTCGCCGTTTGCACCTCATGGAGGACTCCTCCTTCTCCACCCTATGGCTGCACGTGGATCTCGGCGTTGAAAGCCGAGTCTACGCGTGCCTGTATAGATCCCACAAGGGGGATGATGTGACAACTCGGCTGTTCGAGTATTTAAGTCAGGCGACAGATGACGCGCAAGAGCAGTTCCCTACTGCAGAATTGGTGGTTTTGGGAGACTTCAACGCACACCATGAACAGTGGTTGAATTCGTCAACAACCGACCATGCAGGACGAACTGCTCATGCATTTGCTCTCACGCACGACCTGTCTCAACTGGTGACCCAGCCCACCCGGATTCCAGACATAGCGGGTCAAGCGCCTTCCTTGCTGGACCTACTGCTGACGAGTCATCCTAACGAATACAGGGTGTCTGTCAGTGCCCCATTGGGTAGTTCAGACCACTGTCTCGTTGAATCGTCGGTGCCACGTTCATTGCCTCGATGTCCATCGGAGACTAAGCGTAAGGTTTGGCACTACTCGTCAGCAGATTGGGATGGTATGCGAGATTATTTCGCATCCGTACCCTGGAGGCAAAGGTGCTTTAATGAGAGAGATCTTTCTGGGACTGCCGAGGCAATTGCTGCCGAGATTAGACTTGGAATGGAATATTACATTCCTTCGTCCGAAATTGTCAGTAATCGCCGCGGACGCCCTTGGTTTAATCATGAATGCGCAGATGCTTTCAGTCAGAAGCAGTACGCGTATCGTGCTTGGATCAAGGGCCGCGCGAATAAAGATCCTAATCTCAACTCCCTTAAGGCAGCCTATAATAAGGCCACTAGGTCCTGCAAAAAGGCTTACGCAGGAGCAGACGCTCAGCGCGTTGCACGGATTGGCCAGAAGTTGGTTCGCCACCCAACCAATAGTCGCGCCTACTGGGGGCTGGCGAAGGCCGTCCAGGCAAATTTCTGTCAATCCTCTCTGCCGCCTTTGCGATATCCGGACGGATCACTGGCTCATGAACCGCAGAAGAAAGCCACTTTATTGGCCAACATCTTCGCGGACAACTCCCGACTCGACGATAGTAACGCGCAACTGCCCACAACACCTAACAGTGGTATCTCGATGCCTGAGGTCCGCATCAGGCAAAGAGACGTGCGCCGTGAGTTGCTTTCGCTCGATGTCCGGAAGGCCAGTGGTCCGGATGGTATCCCACCAATTGTACTTAGAAAGTGTGCAGCCGAGTTGTCCCCAGTATTAACACGCGTTTACCAACAATCCTACATCTCTGGTGACGTGCCCCGCGTTTGGAGAGAGGCCAACGTGCAACCAATTCCAAAAAAAGGTGATCGTTCAGACCCTAATAACTACCGCCCAATCGCTGTAACCTCAACGTTGTGCAAAGTCATGGAACGCATATTAAATGCCCAACTTGTGCGCCACCTAGAAGACCACCCTCTTATCCATGATCGTCAATATGGCTTTCGACCGAACCGATCAACGGGGGATCTTCTAGCGTACATATTGCACCGTTGGGGGGAAGCGATTGACAAACATGGTGAGGCACTGGCTATTGGTTTAGATATAGCCAAAGCTTTCGATAGGGTCTGGCACCGTGGTCTTCTCTCCAAACTCCCGGCTTTCGGACTCCCCGACAACTTGTGCCGATGGATCTCCAGCTTTCTGCATGAGCGCAGATTTCGTGTCCTAGTCGATGGGCACAACTCGCAGCTCATGTCTGTAAACGCTGGAGTTCCGCAGGGCTCTGTTTTATCACCCACGTTGTTTCTTCTGCATATCAATGATATGCTTCCCCTGGGACACATTCATTGCTATGCAGACGATAGCACGGTTCATGGGTGCTATGTCAGTAAGCCTGGCTGTGGACGGGGAGACACAGAAAAGAGACGGAAGGAACTTGTCATTGAACTTGACCAAGTCTTGACCCGCATATCCACATGGGGAGCAAGTAACTTGGTTGAATTCAATGCCAAGAAAACCCAGGTATGCGCTTTTACTTTAAAAAAATCCCCCTTTTCACCAAACCCTACTCTTCAGAGCACCCAGCTTGCAATGCGCGACAGCCTAAATATCTTGGGAATAGATATTCGGAGTGACTTAAATCTTAGGGACCACATCGAGTATGTCATCTCCAAAACATCTCAGAGACTCGGAATCCTGAACAGAGTGCGACGGTTTTTCTTGCCCGACCAGCTGTACCTTCTCTATAAGGCCCAGGTTCGTCCGTGCATGGAATACTGTTCGCACCTCTGGGATGGATCCGCTAAATACCTCATCGATGCCTTAGATAAGTTGCAAAGGCGGGCTGTCCGTATTATAAATGATACAGCTATTACCAACACTCTAGAACCGCTTCAATTGCGCAGGGATATTGCCTCTCTAAGCGTGTTCTATCGCTTGTATCACGGTGAGTGTTCTGAGGAGCTCTTTGAACTCATCCCCTCTGCTCCTTTCCACAACAGAACCACACGGGCAGGGCTTCGGTGTCACAATTTCACGGTTTCACCTATAACATCCAGAACCAAAAAGTTTGCTGACTCTTATCTCTGTCGCACCGTGAAGTTGTGGAACCGTCTTCCTGTCAACGTATTCCCTCCTTCCTATGATATTGGGTCCTTCAAAAGAGGCGTGAAGAGGTACCTAAGCAGGCCAGCATGACAGCCGCGACTGGCAGTGTATTCTGTTCGCTGTCAGTCGCCGCTGATATGGATTGTACTGTACTTACCATCAGGTCCAGTGCAGTCACTTTGCTGGGCAACATAAAAAAAAAAAAAAAAAAAAAAAAAAAACGTGATGACCGCCACCCATTGACACCTACAACACCAGGGTAATCGTAGGTGCGTTGCCGGCCTTTAGAGGGACTGGCTCTCAAGTGCAACTGCCGGAACTCACCTAATGGTATTTAGCGGCAGATTTTAAACTTGAGGGTGGTAGCTAGCCAGGCGGGCATTAGAAAAAGACCTACCACCCAACTATGATTTCCTCACAATGTTTTCCTTCACTGAAAGCTCAAGCTCATTGTATGTGGTTGGATTCGAGCTCAGGCCCCATGACGCGGCGTTTGTACAAGCTACCACTGAGCTATTATAGAAATATTCATAAACATAGAAATCGTTATATAGGACCCAGGGAAAATTATAAACACTTATCAATTGTATGGGTTTTAATTCCCGTAGGTACTAGCAATTGTCCGCAGTTTCATACGCGTGAAACTATATTTTACTTTTGAATTTCTCGCTACTAAACTTCACAGAGTAACCTTAGAGCTAAACCGAAAATTCTATGAAAAAAAAAATTATACATAACTAGCTTTTGCCTGCGTCTTCGCTCGCGTTAATATTAATTTTGTCAAACAAATCGGAAGACGCAATAAAATGTTTTATACAAAGTTAATCTTCCAATTCGAATAAGATTTTCGTGAGAAGAAGTAGCTTATCACCATCCTCAGAATTTCCATTTATCTCTATGCCAAGATTCATCATAATCGATTCAGCGGTTTAGGCGTGAATGGCGTAATAAACGAACAAACGCATTTTCGCATTTATAATATTAGTAAGGACGAAAATCGGTCCATAAATAACGTACATATATATATAAGAATTTCAATATATGTATAATATATATCTTTACGTTTCCCTTATTAATTTGCTTTTAGATTAATTATAATAGGAAATAATATAATATACAGTATTTATTTTATATGTTAACCTTTTTAACTGTCATTTAATATTAGCTGCCTACCTATTTAATAATATTTTTAACTGAGCTCTTCTTGTACATTTCGTCTTTACGATTACGATGAAATTTTGTATTTATACAGATTCTTGTTATTTGAATTAACATTTAAATTTATGTTTTTCAAAAACAAAATACCCAACTAAACTTGAGTACTAAAGTTTCCAAATTTATTTTTAAGTAGCTGTGTCCGCGGCTTCGTTCGCGTGGAACTAAAATTTTATTTATTGTTTGTTATAATAAAATGTCATATAGCCTGTTACTCGGGGCTAATGTAGCATTCTTCTAATGGTAAAAGAGTTTTTGAAATCGGTCCAGTAGTTCTTGAGTATATTCGTTACAAACAAAAATATAAATATTTCCTCGTTATAATATTAATATGATAGATAAATGAGTATGCATATATTTTGAGTCTCCACATTACTCCAATGTTAGAACGACTATAATATTTTCAATACGTACTATTTATTGTGAACACCATTATAAACGATATGTCATTTACCTCAAGTATTCTTCTAGTGCAAATATCTTGAAGGAAATCATTGTGAGGAAACCACAGCATGGTGGTAGGGTTTTTTCTAATGCCCGCCTGGCTAACAACCACCCTCAAGTTGAAAACCTGCCGCCAAATACCAATAGATGTGTTCCGGCAGTTGCACTTGAGAGCCAGTCCCTCCACAGGTTTAGCGTGTCTACCAACTTAGGCCGTATTGTCACTTAAGATCAGATGAGATTATAACTATAACGTTAAACCTTAACTATAAAACTTAGAACCGTAGGTTAGTCGGGTGCAAAACTCTTAAACTCGCATGCAAGTCGACTTACGCCACTCGACTCGAGTAAACAGCGTAACGGATCGGAAACCACTTGGGCGGTTTCACCGTTTGCACTGCAGACACACAAATATTTAACTTTATATAGAGAGGAACGTGGTTAATTAAATGTCGTACGAGCTAATAAAAACAATTTTCTATTATTGTATAAGCGATGTCATGTATTTTTATCGTAATTGAATTGCATCATTTTAGTACAAACGCTTATGTTATGCAACATCGCCCATCTCTATATATCTCTGTTAATATAATAAAGTGAAAAAGATTGTTTGTTAGTTTGAACGTTCTAATCTTGGGAACGACCTGTAGGATTAAAAAAAAATAGTTTCGCATTGATTAGACTTGTCGTTAAGACCGGCTGTAGATTATATCATACTAACACTAAAAGGAACAAAACTGTATTCAAAATAAGTTTATACCAGGGACATTTTTTTAAAATAATTATATTATTTTGACCCGAACGGAGTCGCGGGCACAGTTAGTGGTTAAATAACATGTATTGTTCAGATTGGGCTCAGTTACAGTTTTGTTATATTTATAGATTATAAAGCGTTATACATATTGCTAAATCATGAAATTACTAAATTAAATCATTACTATATTTTTTATTATTAACAAATTAGTGTAGTAGAGCACGATTTTTACGGGTGTCTGGGTCACCTTCGGCTTAAATCAGATGTGACATCAGTCATATTTGACCTCAATCTAGGATCAGCCGACGTATATTCAGTAATTGATTAAGATGGGATTGATTATATTTGACCAGGTACCATTATGCACAAGGTTGTATACATTCAGCTGCCGACAAGCGTTCAGGGTGGCACGACAGCAGTGACTGGAGTTTGCTTCTTAAAATAAACAGTCATTTAAGACAAACCGCGAATTTTTTATACTTTTTCGACTTAGCATTCTGTCCACCATTTCTCCTGATATAAAATGACGATGTGACCTAAATAGAGGGCATGCTATGCCTAGTGGGGAAACTGTCTCTCAAGTGCAATGCCGGAACACAGCTACAAGTATTTGGCGGCAGCTTTTCAACTTGAGGTTGATAGCTAACCATTTGGGTATTAGAAAAAGCCCAGCTTATACCATACTATGGCTTCATCAGAATGTTTTTTTTTTCACCGAAAGCTCAGGCACATTGCCGGATTCGAAGTCATATATATGGACGAGGGTCTGTTTACATAAATAACTGAGCTATCATCGCTTCGAGTATGCATGATTGAATGCGTCAGACAGAGCGCTTGTGGCTGATTCAAGCCATGTAAACCCTATTCAGGATCGCCGACCGGAGTGATGATTTACTTTGTTC
This sequence comes from Actias luna, assembly GCA_039707435.1. Lineage (NCBI taxonomy): Eukaryota > Metazoa > Arthropoda > Insecta > Lepidoptera > Saturniidae > Actias > Actias luna. The sequence goes on along the minus strand of JAZHAC010000002.1, from coordinate 3,643,915 downwards.
CACTGTTTAGAAAGATCGGAAAAACGACAAAAAAGTTATTTATCTAAAAAAAATAGAACTGATTCCCACACCTTCGACATTAATATCAATTCTCAATGTCTCCTCCGCTTACATTACTTTATATGACGTGGGTGGAAACGTAAATGTCACACAAGATCAATGTCGAAAATCTAAATGCCAGGTTTCTAGTATTTTTACAGTATGTCGCTTCGTTTTACATTTTAGGTAACACTTACCTTCTATAAATAAATAAACTCGAGTGTGATTAGTCATTTCTTATGTTCACATTTTGTGACATATTAATAATTTCAGTTTCAGTGTTTATTTATTTAGAATGTATATTATATTCTAAAGTGCAGATGTGTTATTTAGTCTATATGCTACGTTTTCTAAGCGATATATATGGAATTGCTGTTAAAATGGTCAGTCGTGTAAATAAGACATTTGTAAGAAGTAGATTATATGGCACAAGTTGTATTTGTTTAATTAAAAAGCTACGCTTTTTCATAGTTTTGAAATAAATATAAAAAGGGAGCTTGGGCTCGGAAACAATTGTTGAGCCAATATAGAGTTGTTTAATGATACATTTTTAAGATACTGTACAACGTAGGTAAACGAACGTAAAACAATATTTATTACTCTAAGACATCATTCAGCCAAAAGTATCAGTAAAGGTGGATTATGTTCACGTTGATAGAAGAGATGTTCGATTGCATTACCTGTGAGCATGATTATTTCATTTCATTGATGCAAATCTATCTATCTAATACCATTAAGCAAGCAAATTTGCGGGTGACGCAAGACCGGGTCACGCAGGTCTTTGGGGGAGACCTATGTCCCGCAGTGGACGTCTTTCGGTTGAATGGATGGATGGAAGCAAATCTGTATTAATGAAATCAATTTAATATTTATATAAATTTCAGGTAACTCTAAATCAGCTTATACGATTTGGTCGAAATTTTGTATATATACAGATTTTTTTAAACAAAAAGTATTTCGAATGAAATGATTAATTTTAATAATTATTTTTATTGAAATATCTATTTCATACGTGTATAAAATATTCAATTAGAATCTTATTTATGTTTAAATAGACATATTAAATAGACATTTAAATAAAAACAATACCACTCGATCGTCCAGGTAGAATGAATGGCATAACACGATAAATACAAATTTTATGATACCAATGAATACTAGAAGATATTCGTGAGCTATCCATAATCTCTGGCAAAACGGGAGTTTGCAATGTCGCAGTGGTACGTTTTAGTGGGTACTGTCCCGGTGATTATCATCCGAGTCTTACCACATACACTTTTTACCTGTATAATAAATTTTTGTCAAAGACAATATGATAATTAGAGTGTTTAAAAGCCTGAATTTGCAGGGCTTTTCAAAATTTGCGTCAAATTGTTGACATTATTTCATAATCAAATATATTCAGAATTTCCTAATTTAAACTAAATATTATTCCTAACAAACCAAAAAGTTTTTAAGATACGTAAAGAAGTATTCCGAAATTAAAATTATGTCATTTTTTGTTGTTGTGTGTATTGTATACCATAAGTAAATATTAACACAACAGAAAATATTGGTTTCTGAACCACTAGCAAAAAAAGAGTATATTTATTAGAATTTGAGAACGTTGTAACAAACTAGTTTTTATAAAATATATTCCGATAATGGACCAAGGAAGTGGTCCCGCCAAATCGAATAGTCGACAAGGGTCCACACAATGATATCGCGTGGATGTAATCTGAACCCGGCAGATTAATCTTTATATCGGGCTATTGTGAGCGGCGCTGCACGACATTGCTGTGCAGATGTCGAAACGGATTAGTGGTCCGTTTTTAATAATAGGGGTCTCTTATATAATTTCTGTTGCAATGATTTCATTTGATAGAACTCTCGTTTTGGTATGCTTTTTCTTGTTTGAAGATGATATGATTAAAATTTTATTATACTTAACAATACCTACTTCTTTTTTGTTATCATTTATAAACAGCTGAAAGGGTGTATTGTAGTATCTTGTAATTAGATATATACAATGTTTAATATAAATATGCTCACTATTTTTCATTTCTTTGAATACTTCTATAATTTCTTTCCTTTCATGTCAGCATAAGGCATATTTAAAATAAATACGCCCAACTCGTGGGGTAAAATCGGCTGTATGAAACTTGTCACTCACTGCCCAGTATGCATCGGACATATTTGGGTATTGTCACTCGTAGAGGTTATTTAATGCATCCCTATCTTACTACACTATATCGAACATTATAGCGGGTAGTTCAAGCAATATTTAACCTAAAGTCATTTCAATCACTAATAAAATTATTCCAACAATTTTCATTTTTAAATACATGGTTGACAATTTATGTTACGTCCAGCTAAGATAAGCTAACTCAGCTTAGATTTTGGCCACTATCAACACAATTTTAATACTAGTAATAAATGAAAATTAGTCGTCCTACGTTTCAAAGTTAATAATACTAATAAAAGTTTCTTAATAGTGTTAGATTCTATATTAAGATTAGTTAGCATATTACAGATTTGCCGTACACTAAGTTAAAGTTTACAATAAAAACATTGTAATTATATACTGAATCTGTCTCGAAATTTCTTGATCGCTAGACAGATACTAGCTATATTTGATATATAGATATATACTAGATATAAAGTGTATATGAATATTTATTAAATTTTAAGATTTTGAAAACATTTCAACTAGACAAAACTAAATCTAATTCTATTTCATGGCGGTTATTTTCGACGATCGGATTTATTTTTAGAACCGTTGGTAGTGTTTAGACGTTATTTAATATCTTCTTAAAGGCTATATTGAACAAAGATTTCAATCAATTTACGATACTAGATATAAATGCATAATGTCGTAATTTTTCTAAGAAATCATCCCCAACAGAATTAAAATAAATTCCTCGCTATGGAGCGAGGTATACAATGATGTACATCGACATTTGTACTACAATTCGTAGTAACAATGGCTATTTTTTTAACTGTGTCGCATTATACAATAACTATTGATATCAACGGAACTTAACGCTCATTTAAAGCGAATAAATCATTTTGATAGATGCGATGAGCCCGTTCACGTGCAAAACAGAGGTGCATGATTGCAACGTGCCCTTAGGTGTCTGTGGGACAATGTGTAAGTTGATAGCGATTATTTACCTGCATATAGTGTTCATCGATTTCGATGACGGCGACTCTAAGACGTTTCACAAAAACACCGTTAGAATTATCTGCGCGTAAAGTTTTTTTTTGTGCACAAGCGGTGCACTCTCTCTTCCTTTTCTTTGTCGACGGGAAATGAATTTTCCACCCTTCAGCCTGTTCAGTTCAGACCGAAGGAAGTGAGAGGGGTACGAGGGGCTCACCAAGCGCTAGTGCACTCTCTAATCCAATGGACCCGAGAACCGATATGATTGGTAGAGACCAGAATGCCGCCAACGGTCGTAAACCATTATATGGTTGCTTGAAAACGCTCTTTTATTTTATAGTTTAGGCTTTTAGTGTTATGGTCATAATCTCACTTTATCTTTAGTGACGAATACCTCTAATGAAGGTACGCCAGTCTGCCCCGTGACCACGAAGGCTGAAAAGCTTTCAAAACGTCGGGATCAAAATTAATAACTTACCAGGATAAAATCCGTTTAAATTAGTTTTATTTCGATGAATATTGTTCGCGTAAATATAAGAAATCATTATGTAAACCGGTAATAAACCTAAGTTTTCCGTGAAATCCGTTACGTTGTAGGGTATTTTCTAATATCCAACTAACTACCTACCATTTCAAGATTAAAACTTATCAACAAGTATCTACAGATGTGTTTTGGCAGCTGCACTTGAGAGTGAGTCTTGAACTAGGTTAAGTATACTACTACATTTGGGCCATACTATCTCTTAACACCTCGTTATGATTATTGAGACAATTAAGAAAAAGAAAAAAAAACAATTAATTTCTTTTTATAATAATTCAGATGTTTTTGATGTAATAAATAAATCAAGACCATCAAAACAACTATGTCTTTTACGTTTAAAAATAAACATAATAACAGTTTTATTGTTACTACAATATTACTGTTACCATCAGGGATAGTACTCCGTTAATCTAAATTAAATATTTTATATTGAAAAATAACAACATTAAGAATAATTTGAATGCTTGTGCTCATGTCTTTCACCAAACCCCTTATATAAAGGTCACTCGCTTGGAAGAGATGATTCTTTTGTACGCCCTAAATCCCCCTTCCATTTGAAACTTATAATAATAACAGCTAACAACATTCCACGGCTTAATTGTGTTATTTTTGTTAGAGCGCCTTTACGAAACCATTGGACCATTAACAGAATTTTACGTCAATATTTTTTTTTAAATGATCTTTTTGTGTACCGTCACACGTCGTACAAACCCGCTAGACCACTTTGCAAAATTCACCCTTATGATTAACTATTCTATGAACGCTTGTTTCTACTACTATTGCGTATTATTATACTATGCGAACTATTGCCTAAGCCGTTCCCGGTGTCCTGACAAATAGGGAAGGAATGCAGAACCATCATGACGGTATTGCTAGTATATTACTGGCTTAGCGTCCGGTGAATCCCACATACCCCCCTCAGTCCTCCCAAGCTGGAAGAGGATGCATAAATACATTTCCCCGTGTAAAAAAAAGGTAAACGAGAGAGCTCATAAATAAATTTACCTACTTTAAAGAAAAACTTTGTTTTTATTTAGTAGCAACTACATGAAATATTAGGAATAAACAGGAGGCAGGAGGTACTACAAGCCTTCAATTTTATTAATTCTAGTCAAATTAGAAGCTGACTAAATTTTGGAGAGAATTAAAAAAAATCTATAGAGGCTTTAGTGGGGCAGCACTTACCTATGCACCCGCAAACTGTACCCATGAACGTTTAGGTATTTTATAAGGACAAATCAAAATTTAAAATAAAGGTATAGAATAGATATTATATAAGACTAGTTTCGTCTAAAACTTTCTTCGCGTGGAATTTAAATTTAATTTTATCAATTTTAGCAATTTATGTAAGTTTTTCATTCTAGTTTTCCTCTTATTAATAGTAGCGTGACGTTGAATAACCTAACGCCTTCTTCAGTGATTGCTCTTTGAAGTATAAAAGTAATTTTTGAAATCTGACTTCCGTAGTTTCTAAGATTAGCGCTTTCAAACAAACAAATAAACTGACCGCATTATAATATCATTTATAATATTATAATAATAATATATATACGTATATATAAAAATACGATTTTTTTTTCTTGCATTTATAAAAATAATATATAATTTAAATGTTTATAAGCGCTAGGGAATATATATATATACATATATATATCTCTTATAAACATATATATGCATATCATGGTTTTGACACTCACATGTCTTATATAAGTAATGCCGGACGATTGCAGGTTCTGTAATAACAGAGACTATTCGCTTATAAATTTTATACCTAATGCCTATCAACATGTTGTCTCTTTAAGGAATGAAACAAATTAAAGCAGTAAAAACATTTTACATCTGTTGTATGTGTTTTTGCATTTATATTACACGTGATGGAAAATTATATGTTCAGTATATAATCAGAATTAAATCTTGCCATTGATAGACTATTTTTATTGTTATTCAATAGTTTGAAGCGGTGATAGCTCAGTCAGTATATAGGAAGGTCGCGTCATGGAACGTGATTTCGAGTCGAACCACCTACAATGAGCTTGAGCTTTCAGTGAAGGAAAACATCGGGAGGAAAGCATAGCATGGTGGTAGGGCTTCTTTTAATGCCCGCCTGTTTAACTACCACGGTCTTGTTGAAATTCTGCCGTCAAATACCATTAGGTGCGTTTCACCAGTTGCACTTGGTAGCCAGTCCGTCCTATAAAGGCCAGTAACACACCAGCGTTTCCTGTGCTGTTGTGAGTGTCAATGGGTGACGGTGATCACTTACCTTCAGGTGACACGGTCGCTTGTTTGCCCCCTATTCCATAAAAAAGTTACTATATACTGCCTCCAAAATTTTATGTCACTCATATTTTTGCATTATTAATCAGAATTAGTGTTTCTTGTTGATTGACATTCGAAAATTATCATATTTGAAAATTTATGCTAATTTTTGTAAAGTAAAATTAATCAACTCTTTAAAAATATTCTAACCAAAAAGAAATTTATAATCAATATTTATATATACTTTATAGCTTTAGCATTATGACCACAATCTCACCTGATGTTAGGCGACGATTGACCCAAGCTGGTGGACATGGTAAGCCTATGGTTCTAAAGTACAACTGCTGAAACACACCTATAGGTATTTGACAGCAGGTTTTAAACTTGAAGGTCAGTTAGCAAGTAGGGCATTAGAAAAATCTCCATGCTAAGGTTTCATCAAAATGTTTTCCTTCACCACGAGCTCAAGCTTATGGTAGGAATTCGAACTCACTTCCATTGACGCGGCATCCTTACATGCACCTACTGATAACTGCATCGAGTTTTATATATTTTGTTTTATTAAAATGATACCCTCTTTTTTATTATTAAATTTGTTACCTCTTTTTTATTATACTTATGGTACAGATATTGTTATTGTAATTTGTATTGTTATGGGTATTATGCTCTTAATAAATAAATAAAACCATTATTATAATAACTTGAAATATAATTCCTTGCATAATACGATTGCAATATTCGCGTCTAGCTTTCAATAAATTTCTAAATTATATTTTTCACTATATGGAATTTGTCTCCTATGGAAAATTGTACTGCTACATAATATCAGGTACATAAATAGTTTATCCTTTCTATGAAATTATTTATTCTATACATCACACGTGCGTGAGTCTAGCATATAAACTACAAGCGCGAACGTTTAGCTAGCATTACATGATAATAATTCACCAGTTGTGTATTTACTGGATAGATACGTGCCAGGTTATAAATTCTTTGCCAATTTAACGAGCATTTTATTTTTATATCTTCATAGAGAGACAGAAATTGTTCAATTAAAAAAAAATATCAAATTCAACACTATTTTTAAGACTCAGATTCAATTGGCCTTTTTTCTATTTGACAAACATAAAAACACCACAATAGAGTTAAGAGAAAGGTTATCTGAATCATTCCACTTAAATCGATGATAGCTCAGTGGTAGTGTGTATGACTCCGCGTCAAGAGATGTGAGTTTGAAGACAATCACTACAATGAGCTTGAGCTTCCGGTGCAGGAAAACATCGTGAGGAAACCACAGCTCGGTGGTAAGCCTTTTCAAATTCCCGCCTGGTTAGCAACTACTCTCAAGTTGAAAATCTGCCGCCAAACATCAATAGTAGTAGTGTTCCGGCAGCAGCACTTGAGAGCCAGTTCCTCCACAGGTTTAGTGTCTACCAACTTGGGCCGTATCGTCACTTAAGATCAGATAAGATTATGGTCATAACGCTAAACCTTAACTATAAAAAAATAATTCTATCTCATTCAAATTAGCGATAGATATCATAACTTATCGATCTATTTTTTTTTTATCTGTTATATGCTGTTAGCTGTAAGGGCTTTGACAGCTTCAAAGAACTTTTTGGGGCGAATGCTAAGGGCACTCAGACCCGAGGCAGCGGGAGCAAGGGTAAGGAAAGGCGTTATATAGAATAGAATTGTTAAAAAATAATTATTGTGAATACTTTCGGAGTAACAATTTCACGGTGCGGCCGAAATTATTTTATCCATTATAAAATCGTATAGTATATTTCCCAGAACGTATTTTACGTTTGTTAATAGGTTTTGTTCCATTTATTTTGTATCTGGTCGTAATAAGAGACAGCGTCTTTGCGGGGCTTACGTCGTCGTAACTTATTATCTTGTGTGACCACGAAAACTGTAGACATCAATCATATTTTATTAAATGAAAATGATTTTATATTATCGTTTTATTAGTCGAGTTAACTGATGTATTCCACGTTAACTTTACTATTACGTAGTCGACTTTTATGGAGTCTTCGGTTTTTCGATTTCGATATTTTAATTCACAATGATTCTGAAAGTAAGACATTGCGATTTTGTGTATTTGGATCATAACTGCCAAAAACAAGTGTTTCTTTAATATATTGTGCAACATAGTGATTACACTGCACCTGATGTTAGGTACAATGAAAGCCTAATCAGCGACATCTGATAATGAACCTAAATTTACTTCTAGTCACCGCTGTCACGCCTCTTTTGAAGGACCCACTGTCATAGGAAGGAGGGAACACACTGACGGGAAGACGGTTCTATAGTTTACGGTACGACAGAAATACCAGTCAGCTAACTTTTTAGTTCGCGATTCGATGGAAGTTACCGTGAAATTGCGACATCGAAGCCGTGCCTACGTGGTTCTGCTGTGGAACAGAGAAGGGATTATATCGAAGAGCTCTTCAGAACACTCGCCGTGCTATATATGATAGAACACACTTATCGTTATCCGTTATAGGTCACCTTAGACGTGTGGCTTCCCAGGATCAGTTGACGCACATATATTTACGCACCAATAGGCTTGTAAACCCCATCTAACAGTGTTCAACTCTGTTTGCGGTCACAATTGTTTTTAGACAGTACTGAGATTACCTAAAAAACTATAATTAGTACTCTCATGATTTTGAATGTCAAGATTCTTTATCTAGATACTTTGGGCTTGTTAAACGGTACCAAATAAGGCACATAAAAATACTAGTTTCTTTTTCTATTTGCTAGAACCAGATATTTATTTTTCATACAATTGTTGAATTTGGTATTTGATCATAATTTGACTCAATAGAATTTGTTAGTTGTTTGTGAATTCCCTAAGATCTTTATAATCGTTATTCCTTATGTAGATTGTATTTATAATAAAGTATGAAACTCGCTTAATTTAATATGTTGTTTCTCAAAATCATTCTATTATATCATGTTTTTTTCTGTAAGACTATAATTGGAGCCGTCAAAACAACTAATTATCTCTTAGATTTCAATGCTGGTTTCGATTCACTTTTTTATATTACACTAGCTATACTCGCGACTTCGTTCGCATGTAAATAAAAGCTATTTAATAATGTTTGCCCGTATTTGTAACTTTTTTCTATACAGCTTAGCTCTTGACTCCTTTTAGTTGTAGCTTGTTGTTAAATAGCTTAAAGCCTTCGACAGTAAATGAGATATAAATTGCAAAAAGAATGTTCGAAATTCAACTGCTAGTTTCTAAGATTAGCGCACTCAAACAAACAAATGTTTCGGCTTAATAATATTAAATATAGATGTACTTTAATATGTATACAAGTGAAATCTCTTTATAATCTTCTAAAAGATCCTGGCCTGCATAGATCTGCAATAAGTTCTATACTAGAAGGTTCTTGTAATTTTTTTTATACTTAAGGTTTTAGCGTTACGGCCATAATCTCACCTGATCTTAAGTAACGATATGGCCCAAGTTAGTAGACACACTAAACCTGTGGAGGAACTGGCTCTCAAGTGCAGCTGCCAGAACACACCTATTGGTATTTGGCAGCAGGTTTACAACTTGAAGGTGGTAGCTACCCAGGCGAGCATTAGAAAAAGCCCTACCACCATGCTATGGTTTCCTCACGATGTTTTTCTTCACCGAAAGCTCAAGGTCATTGTAGGTGCTTGGATTCCAACTCACGTCCCTTGACGCAAAGTCGTACACACTACCACTGAGCTATCATCGCTTCAATCAGCGCTATCAGGCTTTTACCAAATTCGTTTGCACGTGTATTGAAAGTAAACGGTGACGAGCGTAGGAAAGGGACCCCTTAAATCTACACCCGTGTCACAAGTTCCGTGACCAACTCAGCGTTTCTTTCTGTACTACACGACGAAGGACTCAGCAACCGCCCGGTGAATCCGTTGCTGTTTATCTCATAAACCGGTTTACATTGCTTACCTTCTTCTTCATCGTGTGGAAACAATATGTATTAAAAAAAAAAATCGTTCGTGTCACAGTGAAAAGATTGGCCAGTTAGTGATGTCGTTATATATATATATATATATATATATATATATATATATATATATAGTTAGGTATCGCTATTCGTGGAGGTTCTTTTTTGTGTGGTGTTACGTTTTAAATGAAACCGGTAAAAAATCTTATTTCACAGTATAATTTCGAACCCGTTTTGAGTTCATAAAACTGTGAAAATTGATAATTATACTCACTTTGAAAAAGAATGAATGAAAGAATACTTTGTTGAACTTAATACTTACATGCCATTAGTTATTTTCTTTAATCTAACTAGGAGCATTATATTACATAAAATATGTGCGTGTGTCGGCTCTGATGCAAGACTGGAGTTTACTTTTTAAGTACGATTGTCTTCGAAACGATTTTCAACGTGAAAAGTGCGCAAGGTGCTTTAAGAAGATTAATCTAAGGCTTTTTAGTTAACGCTTGTATTATTATAATTATAATATGAAATATCTTTTAGATGAGATTTTTTTTTTAATGAAATATGGGTTAAACGAGCAAGTGTGTCACCTGATGGTAAGTAACCACCGCCGTCCATGGACACCCACAATAACAGAGAAATTGCAGATGCGTTGACGGCCTTTATAGGAGAGACTGACTCTCAAGTACCACTGCCGGAGCACACCTAATGGTATTTAGCGGCAGATTTTCAACTTGAAGGTGGCAGCTAGCCAAACGGGTATTATAAAAAGCCCTACTACTATAGTATTGTTTCCTCATGATGTTTTTCTTTACCGAAAAACTCAAGCTCATTGTAGGTGGTTGGATACGAATTCACGTCCTAAGCCGCGGCGTTCCTCCACGATACCACTGAGCTATCATCGCTTCAAAGAAATTCTTAAAAGTAAAGTCTTATAAAACGTAGGACTAGTAGGTAGTTGGAATAAAATAATAATAATAATAATATGTACTATAAATTTGTGACTAAACCAAATTATAACTGACCTGACATATATCCAAATTGCTATATTCTTAAAATAATTTTGATTTATTATTGTGATATTATTATTTTTGTACAGTTGCTGTAACAAATAAAAAAAGACTCGGATCATGTCCGAGAAGTTTCAGGGAATTTAAATAAAAACAACAAAGATGGCATACAACCGTTGTAAGACAATATTGGCAATACGCAAAAAGTATAACTTTGAGATATTTAACAAAATCGTAATTATTTAAAAACAATGGTATAAATTGAACTTAATGTAGACAGAAAAGGTAAACTAAACAAACTCACTTTATAATTGCGAACTTAATACCAACTTGAGTCTAATTTACAAACAATAGAACCAATTCATGCTCATAAAATTAATCTGACTTTTGTTTATTAAAAAAATGTCGAAGTAATTATTCGATATAACTTTTCTAATGCCCGCCTGGCTAGCTACCACCCTCAAGTTGTAAAACCTACTGCCAAATACCAATAGGTGTGTTCCGGCAGCTGCACTTGAGAGCCAGTTCCTCCACAGGTTTAGCGTGTATACCCACTTCGGCTGTATCGTCACTTAAGATCAGGAGAGATCATGGCCATAACGCTAAAACTTAAGAATAAAAAAAAATTAGCGAAGAATTTAACAACTTGCATTCGAAATTATGTAGTTAGAGGTAATTGAATATTTATCATTAATAACACCTTTTATTCCAAAATATTATCACGTGAACGCATCCAGAGCAGCTGCCGTAGTCTGTTTGTCTCTAACCTATGACAGTTAACGTCCGACACTTATGAAGTACGCTCTTTGCAAGTTCAACGCTAACACGGACGTTGTGAAAATACAATAATAATTAATATACAAATGGGTGCCAAGTCAGTATTTATAGTATTAGACTAAAAATCAAAGCGTGTAAGTGAACAAAAGTTTAGCTCAAAGTAAATAAACACCGCTCAGTACTGATCAACCAATTGCAAGTAGGTTTTCCTTTCATTTATCCATCTTTTTACAAAAACTTCGTGTATTACGCACCAACTTCACATATTTATATACATATACTTACTTCAATATTGAAAGATTAATTTGAAAGTAAAAACGCTATGAGAACTATCTTTTTAGAATATATTTATGTTTGTAGTTTGTCCAAAGTCGATTGTTAGTGTGCGTAACTAAAATGGACACGTTAGATTCCTTCGGGTCGCCCGTTTACGAGTCATTCGCGTCAGTATGTCGTAAAGTCAAAGAGACATACAGTCGAACATTCGGTTGCCGTTTGGAGCGCAACGGACACATCTGATGCTATTTTACTTCCTCCGCGTTCTTTGTGGTTTAAATATTCCCCGTTTACTTTGTACATACAATTCAAACGTTGTTTAAGATATCATTTTTGAATTTACATTTCCCTTTAATTTCGATATCAAAGCCGGTTTCTGCTATTGATACCGAAATGATTCTATTAGAATATACTTTATGATATCACGTATTTGTACGGTATTTCTTAAGAAATATCATATTGATATGGAATGAAATAAACTTAAGTTATTGTTGTGAATTTTTGTATTTAATTTCAGAATCCATATCAATACCTATTCACCTATTGAAAATGCCTCAAACGTAATTGATTTTGCGAGACCATTGCTAGCCTTTCGTTCAATGTCTTTGAATTGTTTATTTCAGTTATCTGAGATATAACTTGAAATATTATAAAAATAAATATATTTTATAAATTTATGTAGTATCTCACTGAACAGCTCTTGTAGCACGGCATTTTTGGGTACCCGAAACTACAGTAGGATTCATAAAGAGGTTGATATCTTTGATGGACCGGGGTATCTGGAAAAAAAAATGGTGAATATGTATGTGACTCTGAGGCTTAAATTACACACAAGTCGAGGATCTTCTAAAGAAAAACATGCAGCATATTAATCCTTTTGTACATCCAAATACACACATACACACACACAGTATCACAACCACTCACTCGCATAATATCATAAACTCCCAAGTGCATTTTAGCATATTGTAGTTTGTGCAGTTATAGTCCATACGGCAGGCGTTGGCATTTCGGATACAGTTTAATAATAGTACAGTTGTCAACGGTTATAATTTCCGGTATTCAGTGTATTTGTTTTCTTTTCGATATTATTATTTTTGCAATAAAACACATAAACATTTCATCTTGTTCCCCTCTAGGTAAGCAATAGTTTTTGTAGGAATACAGTAATAACCAAAAATGATTATTTATTTATTAGATATAAGTAAAACAATTTATGTTTACTTTTGGATGTAACTCTGTATGTGATCTTTATAAACAAATGCATTATTATTATTTACATAAAACATACACTAATAATAATAATAATAATAATAATAATAATAATACTTTATTCAAAATTGTTTTACATGTTTTACAATTGGTTTACGCAATAAACAGAAAACACAAATATCACGCGATTTATGACCACCAGGCTGCCAAACTAAGATTCCCTGTATCTTGGCAGCTGGCTTGTCTCCGACTAGGTATAGTTGCGTGCTGTATCTGTCGATCCCACAGTAGTGAAATGAAATGTAGAAAATATTACAAATTAAGAAACATGACTACTTGTGTATGTATGTGGGTGAGTGAGTGTGTGTGAATGTAAGTGTATGCAGTGTGAAGCAAAAGTGTACAGTACATGAAATTATGTTTATTCTACGGTTTTGAGTAGCTCCTCTGTTTCTTCGTACGACTTATTCATAAGCCATCTTATTATTATTTTTTTACTTTCATACTTTGTTTTTCCATAGATAAAGACTTCGCGATTAATCTTATTATATAAATAATCTCCAAGAAAACAGAAAAACCTATGTGAAAATGCTGTGAAAAACAGGTTCGTTTTACAAATTATGTCCTTACGACGTCGAATTGTGGTTATATTGGGTTTATATAGCAATGATGAGTGTTTCTTTAATATTACTTGCTGTATAAATAATTGACGGATCGACAAAACTTTGATGACCAGGAGATTCTACAGGAGATTTAACAATTTTTACCCGTTTTTTTTTTACATTTTCAATACAACTTTGATCTTATTATGGTAACGTTATGGTAAATAATCTATAGCTTTCCTCGATTTTTGGTCTATAAAATACACAAAGAATTTTTTAAATTTAATTGTTAGATTCCAAGATTAGCGCGTTGAGTGAAACAGGCTTTTCCGTTTATAATATAGCTGCGCCCGCGACTTCGTTTGCGTAGATGTCGAAAACTAAAACGCGTCGCTTAGATAAGAATGTAGTCAATATCCGTGTTACATGACGACAGCATACGCACGACGCCATCTATCGAATATGGAGTTCAACTGTCCACTGTGTTCTATTTTGGCGAACCAAGTAACTGAATTGCGTGTGTGAGAACACTTTAAATTCATATTACCTAATATCTCTTGATAAAGTGAATCGAATGCGATGAAAACTAAGTGATACAAGAAAACTAAGTGATACAATTTGCGTACTATGTTTACGTCTAAAAGTTATCGATTTTTTTAAAGTTAAGGTTTAGCGTTATGGCCATAATCTCACCTGATCTTAAGTGACGATACGGCCCTAGTTGGTAGGCACGCTAAACCTATGGAAGGGAACTGGCTCTCAAGTGCAGCTGTCGGAACACACCTATTGGTATTTGGCGGCAGGTTTTTAACTTGAGGGTGGTTGCTAGCCAGGCGGGCATTGGAAAAAGCCTACCACCATGCTATGGTTTCCTCACGATGTTTTCCTTCACCGAAAGCTCAAACTCATTGTAGGTGCTTGGATTCGAACTCACGTCCCTTGACGTGAAGTCGTACACACTACCACTGAGCTATCATCGCTTATCTACATTGCTTTCGCACATTTTACGTGATGCGTGCACAGACGAACAAATTAAACCTACAACAATGCTGAAATGGGTTATGTTGATTATCCTTTAACACCCTGGCTACTTTTTTGATAAATATTTTCGATGCACAAAAACGACTTTTCTATATTTTATTATATGTATATTCTATAGACTATGTGACATTAACTACTTCGAATAAGTGACTACTGAATGAAAACAAGAAATATTTCACGAAAACAGAATAAACGTTAGAGCCAATATCGGCATAGACAAATATTTAAAATGAATTAACTAGTTCCATTACACTAATATCCTGTCGAGTCAATATGTTCCTACGCATACCCTAATTAAAACGGAACACGTATAAATTACTCCCTTTAACAATGCTTCAGACCTTAAAACTCATTCATTTCCGCATAGTGAACCGCTCGATTACCCTCCCCGAAATAAGCCGATCACTCAGGGAGCATCTTCACGATAAGTAAACAAGGGGTGAGTATAGAGCGTAGATCTGATAACACTAGATGTGTTTACGAGCGCACTTATTCCGATAGAACGGGCGGGTGCATCTCAGTAAGAATGAATTGTTTTTTTTTTAATATTAGTCGCTTTTATACCATAAAATATCTTCCTGTTTACGGGCTTCTTTATCGTAATATGTAACCACATTACGCGACTCAGCCAAGACGAGATGCATAAGCATCCGCTATCCACTAAAATGCACCACGGCGACATTTCAAACTCCCATGTTAACAGACACCAATGATAGCCTCACACTTCTTCTAATCACACGTTCTCTCGAAGGTACAATATATTTTTCTGTAATCTTTAACTCAAAGGGAAAATAATAAAAATGTATGTATAAGATGTCGATAAAGTGTTCAGAAATGTAATCTCTACAAATTTTTATTTTCTTACCACACTACGGGTTGTAGAAATTGAGAGCCAGTTCCTCCACAGGTTTAGCGTGTCTACCAACATGGGCCATATCGTCACTTAAGATCAGGTGAGATTATGGCCATAATGCTAAAACTTAAATATATATATAATATATATATATATATATGTAACTTTGGTAGGGGCACTAGTCTGTTTCTAAAACTTGCCTCTATTCCTTGATCTCGCCAATGTATACACTTGTTTCCGTTTTTCACGGTTACAGAATACATGAACACTACCCGATTCTCTGAGAGAAGTAAAAACGATTGGCATATTTAAATACTCTATTCAACTAAATATTATAAATGCAAAAATAATTATATCTGTCTGTTACGCTTTCACGCCTAAAGTACTTACCCGATATTAATGAAATTTGATACAGAGATGGATTTGACCTTGGAAAAGCACATGAGCTTCCTTCTATCGTAAAAAAAAAACTTGAAGGGCTTAATACAGGATATGATAGTTCGTTATTGACGAAAATAAAACCATAAAACTTTGTATTTAGGCACTTGATAAGAAATAAATAAACATTTAATCCACCAGTTTTGAAAGTTTGACATACGTGTAAGGATGAAATAAGAGTTGAAATTTTGATTGTGTACTATTTGCAAAACAATTGTCCTAAAAAATTAAGTGCTAGCCAAATTAACTATTCAACGCGGATAAAGTCGCAGGCAAATGCTAGTCTTCACATAGTATAAAATGAAGTCGCTTCCGATGTCTGTTCGCTTAGATCTTATAGACTATTCAACGGATTTTAATGCAGTTTTCAGTAATAGATCGAGTGATTCATGAGAAAGATTTATATGTATAATACATACATATTATAGTACAGAAAGGTGGAAAAATTCAAAGATTTGTAATGTGATACGAAGTCCACGGGATCAGATAGCCCTAATATAAAAATTTAAAAGGATTTATATATAGAAGAAGTCGATGTGACAATTACTGTAAACCAATACATAAAAAAATTTGGAAAATCTAAAAGTGCAGTGTTTTGAAATAGTTTTTTGACCAATTTAAATAATAAAAATGGCACCAAAAATACCATGAGTGTTAAAAATAGTGTTTTTCTTGATATGTGTGTGTATATATTATTTACAATTTTAATATAAGATAAATAGAAACATTTTAAGTTTGAAAAATCAGTTCTTTCGCGTGAAGTGAAAGTAGTACGCAGCCCAACGCTTCGCTTATGAGGCGGGCAATATTAATTTAAAGCTTGTAAAGAATATAAATGACGATAACAAATTAATCTCCAATACAATCAGGTAATATTGAAGCGATGATAGCTCAGTGGTAGTGTGTACGACTTCACGTCAAGGGACGTGAGTTCTTGATCTTGAGCTTCAGCTGCACTTAAGAGCCAGTTCCTCCACAGGTTTAGCGTTTCTACCAACTTGGGCCGTATCGTCACTTAAGCTCAGGTGCGATTATGGTCATAACGCTAAACCTTAAGTATAAAAAAAAAATGCGTTCCCACTTGCTACTCCAGTCTTCTATAAAGTAATATCTAGTGATTACGTGTCATTGACAACGTATGGGAAGCCGGCTGTTTAATTTAGCCATTGATTGCTCATTGTTCGAGGGCGCATGATCCTGTGCACGTAAGGGTGCATGCACTCTACTCCGGTCTCGGTTTTGTTTTGTTTGCTTTAAGGGTGAATAATGTTTAACTTAGATTACAGAATTATGTTAATTTTTTTTTTAGCAGAATTATCTAATGCCTATGGCTCTGATAATAGGAAAATGCTTTTTGTGTTGTGTGATGTTATTGTCAACTACATTTCAGTACGCTTCAGGTGATTTTATAGATACTAAAGAAAAATATGAAAATTGTTAAAGTTCTTTTGTGGTTTACATACGTAATATAAACAATATTATATAGAAACTTACACATAATACAAAATAAAAGTTATTACTTTCCTATATTTTAACAAAGTGAAAATAATTACTTATTATAATAGAAAATTCGCGCTAGAAAACGTTGATGCAAGCGTTCAGGATGTTAAGGTTAATTAGGCTTCTCTCGAAATTAATATAGGAAACTAGAAAACGGAATCTAAATAAAGAGGCGTCTATGAGATGCAAAGTAAAGGAATAAATGCATCCAATTAATCACTTTGTGTTTTAAAAAATTCAATCTAAGTTAATTTGACTCGCTAATGTAGAGCTTAACGTAGCTTCAGACGTTTTAAAACGCTCTTAATTTTTTATTTAGTTTTTCATGACAATACCTAGATGGTGAACTGAAGATTGAAGAACAAAGCTTCTATCTCTATTCAGTGTAAGGTTATACAACTTTAAGGTGTTAACGAAGCTGGGTCATTATTTTTTTATGCACAGTACTACATAGATAGGTAGAGTAAGGGACATTGTCTTATAGCTTGATTACTGGATCTGCCTGGTTCATGTCATACAAAAACTGTAGAAGTGATAGAAGTGTACATTACCATATTGATATATGATCCCAGCTGCTCCCAATACTATGCACCTTCAAATCGGTATATGGTAATTGTAATCGAGTTTGACGTGGAACCTACCATTCAGGTTATTTGGTACAAATATATTTAACTAGTAGGTAGCCGCCACATTGTTTCGTTTTTTTCCTTTCAACCATTCGTATCATAAAACTGTTCTTAGTAGGTTTCCACATTGTGAAAGGAATGTATATGTCATATTCGAAGCTGATCGAGATATTTTTAATACTGTCTAGGTTTATCGTGTTGATTAAAATCATACCTGATGACATTTGGCGATGTGGCCTAACATTATGAACATGCTAAAACGAGTAGAGAGACTAGCTCTCAAACCTAACTGCCAGAACATATCTATAAGTAGGCTTTCACTAGGCGGTGGTGACACGCTAGCCAGGCAGGTATTAGAAAAACACTACCAATATGATATGATTTCATTACAATGTTTTCTCTCAACCCAAGCGCAGGCTTAGTTCTGATGACGAGTGTGCGGAAGTCTTCCGTATCTATATAAGTAACTAGCAAGTGCCCCCCAGACTTCGTTCGCGTTTTTTTATGATCTTAAGAAATCCGTTCTAAGTATATATCTATTTCGCGAAAAGAATATCCATTCTAAATTTTAAGTCTGTTATTTCCAAATTGTCGTCATAGTGAGTTGTGTTTCGCTTATACATATATCAATAAAATAAAACGGATAAGTTTGTTCGAACGCGGTTATCTTTGAAGCAACCTTTGGGATTTGTAATTTAATTTTGTATTTGATAGTACTATCACTAAGGGTGGCTTTAGGCTATTTAACATCACGTTATATGTAATACGACCAAAGTTGTATCGAATAATGTTACAAAACGTGCAAAATTATTCAATAATTTTTAGTTCCACGCGACCAAGTCGCGGTTACAGCTACTGCTTACTCATATTATAAATGCGAAAGTGAGTTTGTTTCTTTGTTTGTGACGCTTTCCCGCCTAAACTGCTGAATCGATTGTCATGAATTTTGGTATAGACATAGATGGAAACCTGGAGACGGTGATAGGCTACTTTCTCTTACGAAAACCTTACTGAAAGTAGGGTAAATAGAGAAATAAGCTTTGTATTTTTTTTTATTGCGTCGTCACATTTATTTGATATAATTATTATTAACACGAACGAAGCCGCACGTAAAATCTAGTTATAAATAGAAATAAAAGCACCATATAAAACAAAATACGTATGTGGTACAAAATAAATTTGCAAAGCACGACCGAAGAAGGTAATTTTCTTTCAGGAAATATTGTCTTCGTTCATGTAATGGAATGTATTAATACATGTGCTCGCCATCTGAAACGTACGTGTAATAGGATGCTATTGGTATAGGCAACATTTTTTCCTTTTTTTAAATTATCTAAAAATAAATCTACTTCCGTTATATATTCGTTTAATAATAACATATATACACTAAAGACCCATTTTTAATAATATTTTGAATTTGAATCCATACATATAAAGAATTTTTTTATAGTTCTATTGGCCATAATCTCCATTTATGTGACAATGTAGCCCAAAATGGTGCCACGCTAATCCTTGTAGAGGGACTAGTTCTGAAGTGCAACTACGATATACGGCATTTGATATTGACGGTATTTGACGGTAGATCTTCAAGTTTAACGTGGTTTATAAAAAAAAACCCTACCTAGCGATATAGAGAGCTCTTATAGTACAATGTTGGTGAAGTTGACAAAAGGTTTAAAAATTCTACGAGACACAATTCATATATAAACAAACGATACCACGTATGACAGCAAGTGTGTAAAATATGAAACAGGAAAATATTCGGTTCTTTCTTCATAGTAAACAGGTATACTTACGATCGTCAACATTCAGGGAATGGAAAATATTATCGTCTAGTAGAATGTTTATTGCCACAACGTGTTACGTACGCTCTAACTTAGCATTCATACGATGCGTGTCGTATTTCAGTTACATATGGCTCATAATGTGCCGCGAATGGTTTTCGCTATCTGGAAATGTCTATTCATATTTGGACTCGTTCAGTAGAATATTAATAAAAATAGATTTCCAAATAATTATACTCATTATAGACTCATGTTTGAGATGTTAACGTAAAAAAGTAACATCTAAACACAAAACAATTACTTCTGGATCATACAAATACATTTCTTGTGTGAGACTCGAACCCACAGAACTTCTTCACTATTGTTTTTGGCTTGTACTGTACTTGCCATTAGGTACATTGTCGTAACTTTGTTGTGCTTTTATGAAACTTATATATGGTAGTAAATATTTATAGTAAACTAATATTAATTCTCTAGAGTATTAAAACACGCTTTCTCCAAATTAACAACGCTTGGTCAGTGTCAAAAATGTTACCATTAGAATTCCCCCAGACACCCTCGTGACATGTCTAAATACCAGGTATTACGCGGAACTCCCCGTGGTCCCAATTCCCTATGGCGATAACAAATCGGTCCAAGTCAAAAGAGATAAGTAACGTTTTTTTTTTCTATGACAAAATTAAATCAGATGGTAAATAAATAAAATTAACCAAAACTAACAAGGTAAGTATTTGAAGTAATCATTTTCGTCATACATCTTTTTAGCAGTATGAATAAGACAATCGAAGGGACATAACGAATTGTTTACTGTGGCTATTATTACCGAACGAATCTAAATACTTTGAGGTGAATTTTCACCATTGCTTTGGTACATAGAACATATTTTCCAAGTACGTTCATCTGTTGAAAGTCATCTTACCCAATGAAAGTACCTTACTCAATGTTCCTTCCTTAATCCAATCATTAATCTTGCCCATCTCACCCAAACTTATAAAATATATATATTATTCGTATATTCAATTTTTAACTAAAACCTTTTCTATCGTTTAGCGTGGTTATGAATCAAAGGAACAAGCTTCAATTAAATAAATTATTTCGGTATTACGTAAACGTTGCTGGAGCTCCAACTCTTAAATAAGTCTAAGTTCACGCATCTATAGGACGTAAGTGTACCTTATATAACCGCATATCTTATACTTTTATATTAAAAACCTGTCACCAAGTAAATAGAAATAGGTATTTTTCATTAGCTGTAATTAAGAGCTGATTCTTCAATATTTAATCTATACAATCTGTGGCCATAAAATATATATTATAAAATAAATACAGACAATAAATGCAGAGATAAATTTCGTAAAAGGTTGAATAATCTTCAAAATATTTTACTTAATTAACATTAACACGACTCACTAAACTGCAATACCTTTTGACAGATCACAGATCAGATTTTATTATTTTATTTATATGATGTTCAAAATCCTATTCTTTACGGACTTTCTTCATCGTAACGCGTACACTAATTACCCAACCTCATGCCGATGTACAGAGGATCAAGTGTCGACGCAACGAGTGCTTATCACCGATCAGTACCTACTATTACGCACCTTGGTGACACTTTAAACACCCGTGTTATCAGGTACCAGGCACAGCTTATACACTTCTTATATACTTTATCATGCTGGATATCTGTCTGCTATAACTTTATGCGGTTGATGTGCTGGGGTTAAGTTATTGGCTACATTCAAAATCAGCGAGTATAGTAACAAATATAATAAAGAGTACGTAGAAATCGATTGCATTGCAAAAATAACTTTATTATTTATTACACTTGATAATAGTTTTTGTAATGACTTGCTTGTGAGTACAATAAAATGGTTGACGATAAACAAAGGAAAGGGTTTAAATATCCCACAAATATGATTTGTTTTTTTTTATGTATTTTTTTTGTTTTTTAATTTAACGCTATGGCCACAATCTCAACTGATATTAAGTAACGAGGTGGCCCAAGATATTAGATACACTAACCTTAATGGAGTTACTGGATCTCAAGTGCGATCACCAGAATACTCCTTAAGTGTGTGGCGGCAGAAGTCTCATATTTATATATGCCCATTTACTTTAACACGAGCACATGTTTGTAATATATAAAATAGATGCGTTTGCAATTATTGGCTCCAACATTATTATTACTGAAAACGCTATCTCTCGTGGATTATACGTTGTCTATAAGGGGTGCAACACACAATAGGACGGAGGCATAATTTCACGGGCCGGTGCCACTGCCGCCTGCTCGATAATAACTAGTGTTTACCTACAAGCTTTATTTAGACAGTTCACCGTGCACACACTGCGTGGGCCGCTTTTTATCTCTTTATTCGGGGAGAATATAATAACCGAAATAGGAAATTTAATTTTGTCATCCCTCCACCGACATTCGGTTCCAAATGCGCAATTCTCAAGTTTCTTTAGGAAAATATGGATTTCATATTTAATTTGTTTTTTCTTTTTCAGCTTCAAGAAAGATAGCTGAATAATAATGATAAATAAAATTGCTGTGTTATGTATTCAAATTTACGAATTTTTTTTTCCAAATATTTTTTACCAACTAACTTGGCAAACGTAGTTCTGCTCTTTCCAGTAGACTTTTAACCTACTCTCAGGGAAACTGGTGGCTCAGTAATACCGTATATGAGTCTGAGCTTTCGGTGAAGAAAAGCATGATGATGAAATTATAGCAAGGTTCTAATGACTTCCAGGTAGCTACCATCCTCGAATTAAACATCTGTCGCCAAGCACCTATAGGTTTGTTCCAACGATTGCAGTTGAGAATCAGTCTCTTCCCTAGACTTAGCGTATCTACTATATTAGGACGCTTAGAAAGATCTACGATCTATCTTATGTCATAAAAAAATAAAAATTTATCAAAATAAGAATAGTAAAAATACTTAAAGATACTATTGTATGTAGTATTGGTGGTAGGGTATTTTGACCGCACATCTGACAAATTATCTATCACCTTTAAGTTGAAAATCTAAAGTCAATAAAATTATAATACGTTCCTTTAGTCTAACTTGAGAATCGGTTACTTAAGTAAAACTGAAATGTTATCACGTAATATCGTCACTAAACATCTGATATAAATCGCCAATTATTCTGTAACCTTAAAAACTTTTAAAAGTAATTCATTAGATTTATTTAAGCCGGTAAAATTTTTCATCAAACTAAAACTTTTAATAGTGATGGCTAAGTAGAACGAATCCTCTTAATAGCAATTAAAAACTTAAAAAAGACGCAATTTTTCTCTTCTCTGTCCCATGTTCTGTCTTTAATCCGGACGGAGCTTATACAGTTTCAAAATATCTATAAATTCAAAAGTATTGTATCAAAAACATCGAATTCTGGGACATTTATAAAACCATTGATTTTATGTATATGTTTTTTCTACTATTACTATAATTCGCCAAAATCCTTAACTTTTAATAACTCTGGTTTCCAAAATTGTATACATATAATATACATTGATATTTAGAACATTTGGGAGGCAGTTGCCCATTCTTTTGTATCGCTCTGTCTTCTCCTATTTTTAAATGTCGTCAAAATACTTCCAACTTCTCTTATCATATAGTAGTGATTCAAAATAATAGTCATATAATAGCCATGAAGAATTATTATGTTCTTGAAGAATTTACTGACAAAGATGTATTCACCACTATTAAAAACTAAACTATACTACAAGCCCAACAATGCGTATGTGAAATTTTAGCTGAGTTATTTAATCTATTGTTTGCTTGTTATGCCAATGACTTAGCTCGATTAGATTTAAATTTAGACACGCGGTGGCGTATCAAGGCAAGTTCAAGGTAACAGAACTGGCGAACAGCACCGTGTGTAATATTACACGAAACATTTCGGGCCACTTTTGACACGCTCATAACTCAAATACTATTTCACATAAACATGTCAAATTTGGCTCATATATTGAGACTTACGAGATACTGTTGTGTTCCAAATTTCATCAACAAACTACCCAACAGCACACTACACAACACTACTCAACAACTCATACAGTTATTTAGATATGACCGTCCAAAAATCAACATTTTTATCACGTCCCTATAGATCAAAATTCTAAACCGTAGCTTGCTAGCTACCACCCTCAAGTTGGAAATCTGCCACCAAACACCAATAGGTGTGTTCCAGCAGTTGCACTTGAGAGCCAGTTCCTCCAAAGGTTTAGCGTGTCTACGAACATGGCCGTATCGTCACTTAAGATCAGGTGAGATTATGGCTATAATGCTAAGCCTTAACTATATAAAAAAAGTTATAAGAAGAAATGATATGTCAAGCTCTTATAAAATATGTTATGTTGTTATAAATAAATGTTAGAAGCGATGAAAGCTCAGTGGTAGTGTGTACGACTTCGCATCAAGGGACGTGAGTTGGAATCCACCTACAATGAGCTTGAGTTTTCGGTGAAAGAAAACATCTAGAGGAAAGCATAGTATGGTGGTAAAGCGTTTTCTAATGCCCGCCTGGCTAACAACCACCACCAAGCTGAAAATCTGCCGCCAAATACTAATAGGTGTGTTCCGGCAGTTGTACTTGAGAGCCAGTTCCTCCAGAGGTTTAGCGGGTCTACCAACTTGGCCCTTATCGTCATTTAAGATCAAGTGAGATTATGGCCACAACGGTAAACCTTAAATATAAAAAAAATCAGAACTGACACCTTGAACTTGGCACCCATTTAAATCTGACTTTTTTTTCTTTTCATTTTCATTTCATTTTAATTGAAGTCAATCACCAAGGCATATATCACAATATTCAACTTAGCTCACATTTCACATTTATTTTATGGATGGGGTTATATTTTATGTAACTGTAAGGACCTTTTCATGGGTTTTACTAGGTAAGATCGTACTATCACTCACATTCCATGTACATATTAAAGATAAGAGACATCTTAAGGAGTTACATAAAAAGTGTATTATAGTAACAATTGTACTTAGTAAAACGCATGAAAATGTCCTTACAGTTTCAAAAAATATATATTAATGTGCTCTATATTTTCCAACTAGCATTTGCCCGCGACTTCTTTCGTGTAGAACTAAAATTTCTCTACAATATTCTCTATCCCTCAGAAATACACAGTCGATAGTTACCAATATCTACAGCATCACCCACCGGGCTAGTTTGAAGCTTATTTGAAAATTTTAATCAAAAACGGTCCAACTACTACCAGAGTCTATAGGGTACACAATATATACACACACTGATTTGTATATCTATGTATAGATTATTTATTAATATTTAACTAACTAATTAATTATTAATATAATAAACCTAAACATTATTTTGTTTGCACGCGTTAATTTCAGTAACTATCACTCGGATTTCAAAAAACCTTTTTTTTTAATAGAGCAATCATTGAGAAAGGTTTCGGGCTATTTAACATCTAGCGAATGGAACGGAAGCGATGATAGCTCAGTGGTAGTGTGGACTGTGCGTCAAGGGACCACCTACAATGAGCTTGAGCTATCGGTGAAGGAAAACATACATAGCATGGTGGTAGAGCTTTTTCTGATGCCCGTCTGGCTAGCTACCACCCTCGAGTTGAAAATCTGCCGCCAAATACCAATAGATGTGTTCCAGCAGTTGCACTTGAGAGCCATTTCCTCCAAAGGTTTAGCGTGTCTAGCAACTTGGGCCGTATCGTCACTTAAGATTAGGTAAGATTATGGCCATAACGCTAAGCCTTAACTACAAAAATAAAAAAGAAAAACGCTACTCCCAATAGGAGTAAAACTGTATTGAAAAAAGTAATATTAAGACGCGGGCTCGACTAGTTATATATGTACATACAGTTCTACTTTCATTTTTATATAGTTAACTAGTTATGGTTTAGCGGTATTGCCACAATCTCACCTAAAGTTAAGTGACGATGTGGCCCAAGATGATAGATACTCTAAGCCCAGTGGAGGGACTGGCTTTCAACTGAAGTTGCCGGAACACTCCTATTAGCGGCAAATTTTCAACTTGAGGGTAGTAGTTAACAAGCCAAGTCCTACCTCCATCCTATGGTTGCCTCACGCTGTTTTCCTTTAACGGAAGCTCATGCTCATTATAGCTGGATTCATACTCAAGACTCTTGATGCGGTGTCCCTGCAAATAATTCAAAATATACATTTTTTTTTATAGTTTAAGGTTTAGCGTTATGGCTATAATCTCACCTGATCTTAAGTGACGATACGGCCAAAGTTGAAAGACACGCTAAACCTTTGGAGGAACTGGCTCTCAAGTGCAACTGCCGAACCACACCTATTAGTATTGGGAGGCAGACTTTCACCTTGAGGGTGGTTGCTAGCCATGCGGGCATCAGAAAAAGCCCTACCACCATGCTATGGTTTCTTCACGATGTTTTCCTTCACCGAATGCTCAATCACATTGTAGTTGGTAGGATTCGAACTCACGTCCCTTGACGCGGCGTCGTGCACACTACCACTGAGCTATCGTCGCTTCAAATCTATGTATACACCACATTAGTAATATATTATACGTACATAGTATACGTGACAAAGTATGTACACATATTTGGGGTCCACTTAATCGTGAAACCTGGTAAACAACACAATAGAATCACTGGTCCCCCTTCGCACAAAGGCGACGTGAGAGATTGTCCTCGTCAAAGCTATCTCATCGGGTCGGGGACACGCGAAATCCTCAGAGAAAATACTTGTCGGGTTTTTGTATTGCTTCATGATTGATAGGAATTTGCTACGTTCCTATATACATAGTTGTGTTTTGTTATACATATATAGCTTTATAGTAATACTGGGTATAATAGAACGTAATATGCAAATGAAAAAGAACAGCGACCAATCGGACATCGAATATATATTTTCTGATCCATTTGGTTCATAAGACACTCCTTGTTTAAAAACTACAGTCCAATATTTATTTAAGTCCGTCAGTGGTCAGTGCATTGCAAGAGTTACAAAATATATTTGATGCAATTCTGAAAAAAATACACTGGACCTCTTAAGGCAACCACGGCATGTAAATTGGTAGGCAACAAATTAAAACCAAAATACAAATAATTTCTCAAGCTGAATAAAAATATCTTATAGGCACTGCAAACATAAATATTTCGATGAATTATATATATATACATATACATAAAAATCAATCTCTATTTGCCGTGATTATCGTGTCACACGTGAAGGGATGGAACAATTTCACTAATATTTTTTTTGTTGTGTTAATTATTATCAGGAGAAGGTTCTTATGAAAGAAAAAATCAAGGAAGTTGACAGGAATAGTCGTAAATTAAAGAAAATTTAAAAAACTTAACGACAATATTAATTTTTCATAACTAGCTGTCAGTTGTCATAGAGAATTACAATAATGAACACTATGTTTTTTTTTATTTATTAATTATACTGATTCTAATTCTATATTCATAGTTAACACAAGACAACATATATATATTTTGATTTCCCCATCATTTAACTTCTTAAATTGACATATATTTAAATGTATTTATTTTATCAAGTAGCCAATAACATAATACAAGAATACATTGCCGACACTTTTCGGTAACGTATACTCTGATCACGGGATTTAGTGTTGAGATATCACGTCGATTTAGTGTTTAGAATGCCCTCGTATATATTTCTTGCTTTCTATTTACGCTAACGATTGTAGAAAAAGATGGATAAGGAGAAAGTATAATCTATTCGTTGTAGCACGCATAGGCGTATTGCTCTTTGAGATTTCGTCGGTGTATTTCCTACAATCAAATGTGGGCTAGACTCGATCGCGTTCACTAATTTAAAAAAAAACTTTGTTATGTTTTGGGACTGTTTTTAAGCAAATGTCGCTTTTTTGTACAGTAATATGTTTACTATCACATACTTTGACGTCTATATTTATATTATAAAGTGGAAAAGTATATTTGCTTAATTCTTTTAGTGCACTAATCTTAAGAATTTCCCGGATTTCATAAATAATGTATGGATTGTCTAGGGAAATTATTAAAGACGTTTAAAACTATTTAACATCACGCTACTACCAATAGGAGCAAAGCTGTGTTAAAAAAAGTTCCAAAAAACGACAAAAACGATTAAATAAAATTTAATTTCCACGCGAACAAGGTCGCGGACATAGCTAGTCTTATTCTAAAGCAGAGATAAAATAATAATTACAGGGTATTGTTTAATTTGCAAAGCATCAAAAGTAGGTGTATTTCGAGCGAGTCCCACATATTCCTCTCGTTACCCCCGGGCTAGGGGGAATTCGTAAATGCATTTCCGCATGACAAAATAAGAAAAAGCATCTCAAAAATATTAATATTTATACATAGAAACACATAATATGATACTAGATATGATGTGATAAATATTCATTCATCAATCAACATAGGAAACTCATTATAATGTGCATTTAATAGGGAGCATGCACAAGTCCCGTCGGCGTAGGGAAATGACAAATGACGTCGATCGTTTATCTTCCTAACTGTCAACCGAGCCAATCAACACACGTGTAGCGCCCCTACTGAAACCTCGCACCCGACCAATGCAAATCAAAATTAAACCTTATATTCACTAACATAAAGCACAATCAATTGAAAAAAAATGTTATTGCCAGTGGATTAAATCACCAGGCTAGATTGAGCCTCGGTAAAAGTTTGTAGTTAACAGTGTACTCAACGAATTCATAGGTCCGGATTAAATGGTATTTTTAAATGTGACGTTGCCAAGACAACCGAAGCGGCGGTCAATCTATCGCTAATCGGAGCGATCAATCAAGTATTAGTAACGGAGGAAATGTCTAACACGGATTACAATGGTTCGAGCAATGTTTCTGTCTCTTGTACCCAACAATAATCGCTAATGCATTCTGTTATATTATTTATAATAGCAATAATTAATACCAGTAACAAGGCTGATTTAATTTGAATACGAAGTGAATGCCTCTTAGCAAAAGCAGACGTTAAATTAATCGCCAACCTTGCAAACAACTTCCTGTTTATTTCGATTACCGCTTAAGAACAGAGAAGCTAGCTTGAAGTTTTCCTTCGTAAAATATATAAAAGAATTTGAGCCCACTTTCCTAGATACGGTGCTATAATAAGCTTCTATTCAAGCACCATCGCTTCAATAAGACTTTTTAATTTATCGTGTTTTTATCTAAGCAGTGATGGCTCAGTTGCTATGTGTACGGATTCCACGGCAAGGGACATGCGTTCGAATGTGTGCAATGAGCCTAAGCTTTTGGTGAATGAAAAATATTTTAATGAAATCATAGAATAGCAGTCTGGATATTTGTAATGCCCGCCGGGCTAGCTACCACCGTGAATATGAAAATCTGCCGCCAAATATTTAATCGTATGTTCCTGAAGTTGCACGTGAGAGCTAGTCCTTCCGCTATTCTTAGCGTCTCCACCATCTTAGGCCATATCGTCACTTTACACCAGGTGAGATTGTGACCATACCGCTAAGCCTAGAAACTGTAATAATATAACTATATATTTGAAAACTACACTTTGTTGTTATTTTTAAATTTCCTCGACATTTTGACTGACATCTGTAAACGTGTACAATATTTCAAAAGTAAAGTATACCCAGATCTAGTCTTTAATATCTCTTTACAATTACTACGACTTTATATATTTAATTATCTTGTTTATAAAATTTCGTCAATGTTAAATACGGAGGACATTATAAACAGAATTTAAAAACAACAAGTAACAAAACAAACTCAAAACAATTATTTGTGGATCACACAACGGACCTCGAACCCACATCACTCCGGCGCGGCTGTCGCAGTGAGACAACTGCTTGAGCTGCTAGGCCAACCGTGCCAATATAAAATTCGTTTAATTTGTATACTAATCAATATCTAGACTTTTGCTTAATACAAAAACACTCAAACAACTCTTTCCGAGTACTAAGGGATGCTATCTATATTGCGGCTCTGATGTGACCACAATCTACCTGTAGCCGATACGTTAACACAACGAGCCTAGAGAGATTTAAAATCTCAAAATATCCAATACTATATGCCCCATTGACTTCAAATTTGGCTTGAACGCCTATTCCTTTCACAACCTCGACACCCAATAAGAAAAGAATTTACGATGACGCGCGGTTCAACGGCAAAATGCGAACAAAGTCGGAGGCACCAGCTAGTTTATAATGTATGTATAACTTAACGATGGGGTTTAGAAAATATCCTACCACATTGGTATACTTTCTTCATCATCGTAAGCGTAAACTTATTACAGACAATCCTGTATCTACACATTCTACCACTGACCCATAAGTGCTTCAAATTGCTTGTAGTATTATAATTGAATACATAATTAGACTTAAAATTCTTAAACGATATTAAAATTAATTTCATTTCGATATTACATTTAACACAAAGTTAACAAATCGAATACTTTACGCTATTCCTGAAAAATTGTTCCTCCGATATTTCAACACAAATGTGTTTATAAAAGTTAATTGGAAAACTTTTACTTAAATAGGCTTCAGTTTCGAATTATTTCAAAATCATGTTAAATTTTACTTCATATAATTTCGTAATTTTTACTTAAGTTCTCTGATCGTAAATTTTCCGCTACTTCGAGTACCTACAATTGTATATTGGCCCCGTAGAATTTTTCAATTTTAATTAAATAAATATTTGATTTATTCACAAAATTATAAATCGTAGAAAAACTACTACTTTCAATACAAAAATTCGTTATCTCTTTCACATCCACAGGTGTTGTTCATGTTTCATTATTTGTATAGATAAGCTTATATATGAAATTTACATACTTCGACCTCTAATGCTTTCCAAAAAGCGGCTTGTTGAATAACTCATAGATTGTCCTAAGTCTATATTTAAAATATTTTCTGAATTAAATTCTTCATAGAATCTTTCATACAAATATTATTTGTACTGGGCAATTTACCCGGGCAATACCGGGACAAAGAATAATGCATAGCTGAGAATAAATAATAGCAATAAACAAAAAGTATAATTTAGCCAGAAAACAATAATGCATTAACTTTAATGAAATATAGGTCCGAAGCGCTAAGCCATTACAACTTAATGAAATTAAAGCTTAAATGGAACTTAATAAAAATGTTTCAAGTGATGGAAAATTATATGTTTTTTTATTTCATGAAAATATAATTTCGTCCGGAACCTCTTCGGTTGTACAGGCTGAAAGTAATCAAGAAGAGTGGAGATGAACGAGTGAGCCGAAAATATATTTTTGAGGCATCGCCTAAACGCGGTATGGCTGTAAAGTTAGCGAGAAATATTTTATCCCCTATAATTTTGTGATATCTGAAACAAGAGGCATCGTATACAAATACCACTTTAATGGATGACTTTTGAATTAGGATGGTGGTAGGGCATTGTCTAATGTCAACGAGACTAACTACCACCCACAAGTTGAAAATATATCGTACAATATACACTTGTATAGCCATATATATAGCTGTAGCTGCATTAGGCTTATTGTACTCCTATTTTGGACCACACTGTTCCTTAAAATCGTATAATATTGTCACCAAATGCAAATTCTATAAACAATTAAAAAAAAATCGTTTATTGCTTGTGTTTTTGTTCTGTTATATTTTAATGCAATTTCAGTACATCCCTGATGTCTACAACATCCAAAACGCAACCCTGTAGAAGAAGTGAGCGATATTTAAGTAACGAAGAGATACATTTAAAAGTTATGCGAGACCCATATTTAAGGAATTCCTTAAAATTCATACCATTTTAGTTGTTATTTTATCACATGGTGTTTGTTATATTGTGCCACTGTGTTCCATACCTCTGGTGTAACATTGAGTTCTTCAAAATTTGGTAAGAAGAATGAGATCATGTCAGTTACGACTGGCGATGGATCGTAAACCAGGCACAATGTCGTCAAACCAATGGAAGTGTTTTCTTAAAAAGAGCTCTAATGTTGTAGATGGTATTTCCTATTTAGATAATAATATTATATTGTATTCACCAACCAAGTTTAGGTACGTGTAAATTTTACAGTTATATTCCCATGGAGTAAATAATTATTGGTTACGTATGTGTTACAAATAATATTATACACATGTTTTGAACTCGGATTTCTTGGCCCCACACAACGAAGTAACAGTTTAAGGCCTTTTTCATAGACTATCATAAGGACATTAACAGACAGTCGTCTTTTATTGCAAATGGCGAGTGTTAAAGAGGGAATTTTCAAATATGTTTCATTTGGATACGTACTTCGCGCTATAAAGTGCTACAAACCGTCTACGTTACGTGACACGGATGCTTTTAGCAGTTATTTGTAAATGGATGCGACACGCTTTCGTATCGGCGAAACCGTTTGAAGTTTATAATATTCTTTTTTCTACGTACGATTTGTAGGGAATGGGCTTATCTCTCGGGAAGAAAGGAGAAATTTTAATGTAAGTGTTCTTTCTCGCAACGATAAAAATGAATTTATGCGTAGTACAAATAAAATTCAAAAGTGTGTGATACCTTTTTAAATCGCATCAATCCTTACCGTTGATCAAATATCTTCACGAAGCACCACTATCTTTCGATTTCTAAAATATGGTTGCCAGCTCGTATCAACAAAATTGGCATCTAACTTCCTTCCTAACCTTATCAAACTGTTATAGTAGGTGTAAAGACTTTTATTGTTTTGATGTTAACTTTACACCAGCAATAACGGTGCATTGAAGGCAATCGTAGTACAATTTGATATTAATGGCTATTATCCTGAGATCTTCGTTACTTCGAACTTCATAACACGGAGAAGATACATAGGAAACTTCTCTGTTCGCGCCGAGATTCATCTCGGCCACCTTCAGGATACTGTAATACTGGTTCCGCAGCTAAGGATATATGGTTTTATTCTATAAGAAAGAGGAGGTATAAGAAATTATTATTTGATTATATGTTTCTTTACTACTATGGAACATTACAAAACGAAAATGATAATTTTAACTTTCAAACGACCCATTGTTGGGTTAGTCATCGTCCAGTGAAAAGATTCTTCCCGGGGATTCATCACCAATTTCAATATACTGATTTCATCGCCCGTATTCGGTACAGTGTATTGTATGTTGCAAACTATGGGTTTCTATACTTATACTCATTAGATTTTAATATTTTAAGGTATTTAAATTTCCTCACAATTATTTCATCTAACATCCGCCGGTAGTGTTTTTATTGAAGTGATCGCATTTGTATTCTGAAAACATAGACAAAGAATACTTATTTGACTAGACTAAACCGTTGGATAACCATGACTTTTCTTGAAAACGGAATCTTATTCTGTATTATTTTTTGTTCTTACTAAAATTACATCTGCCTATTTGGGTCACTGCTTAATCTTTTTTTAAGAAATATAAAAACCACTATATATAAACGTTTATGTTTATTGCTCACTGTTTATCCACATGATTATTTTGGATGAAAATACGTGTGTTCTGCAATAGATTTCAATGCCAAATTTAATGAGAATTCGTCTAGACATTTAGTAGTAATATTTGCAGAAATATGTATGCTAAATTTCCTCCGATAGACACACTGATTGCTATATGCTTCCAAATTTGTTAGGAATTATGTTGAATAGGTTTATTAGATTAGCTATTTATTTACATTGAAATAATACTATTTTGAGGACGCGTCAAACTTTAATTAATACAAGCCGTACCCGTGACTTCGTTCGCGTGAACTTGAATCATGTTTCCTATAACTTTAGAACCTATTTTCAACTCTGTGGACATAGTTTTATTTTGCTAGTTATAACTTCAACTATCATAGAAGTATTATATATACAAAAAAGCTCGATAACATCGACATAATTACCTATAATGGTTTCTTGTAGTGGGTAACTAACGGTTTCCGAAGAGCGAGCCTAGGAAATCGCCCAAACGATGCCAGATTTTTTATGATTTATGTAAAAGTACAGATGATTTAACACGAATCTTCTATTTATTTATCAATATATAATCTACAATTAACATTAAATAGTTTTTGAATTTGTATTTATCACAGTGAAAATATTGCATAATTTTGTGATAAAATTTAGCAAGGTCATAACTGATAGTATTGATCAGTATATATAATACTAATGTATATTAGTATTATAATGTGTAAAAGTTTGTTTGAACGCGTAAATCTTCGGAAATACACGTCGAATATTTTGTCAATATTTTTATTTTTAAAAAGTTTCACACTTTGTATAAGATGAAAAGGCTTTGTCGAATACCTTTTACATAAAATATGTTAACAAGCGGATAATTTTCCTAGCAAATCGCTAAAGAGAAAGTCTCTGTTTTGCTTTTATTTTCGTAGTATAAACTCACTTTGTAAAGCTTTATTTAGATACAATTTGGAAAATGTATAAGGTATCTTTATTACATAAAATTTAAAAATATTTTTGTTCTAATTTTAGAATATACTTATATTGTAGAAGACAAATAGCCTTTCTTTAACTTAATGGGAACTCTTGGAGGCCTCCATGTTGCAGTTATTTTTAGCATCAATAAATATAAAAATTTACGGAAATTTTTTGTCCTCATAAGAATGGTATTTTTTTTTTTGTAAGAATATAGACCACTACAATGCGCGGTTTTTGTAATATATAAACATTTAACATAAAAACATCATTAGCTCATTATTGAGCATGAACCATTTTTTCCCATGACGCTGACCTTTAGTAAGAATGAAGCGATGATAGCTCAGTGGTATTGTGTACGACTTTGCGTCAAGGGACGTGAGTTCTAATCCAACCACCTACAATGAGCTTGAGCTTTTGGTGAAAGAAAACATTGTGAGGAAATCATAGCATGGTGGTAGGGTTTTTTCTGATGACCACGTGGCTAGCTATCACCTTCAAGTTGTAAAACCTGCCGCCAAATACCAATAGGTGTGTTCCGACAGTTATACTTCAGAGCCAGTTCCTCCACAGGTTTATCGTGTCTACCAACTTGGGCTGTATCGTCATTTAAGATCATGTGAGATTATAGCTATAACGCTAAGCCTTAACTATAACAAAAAGAATACAAAACAAGGTTGTTCACCTGGAATCTTCTGCTAATTGTGTTTTCCAAGTCAGGCTCCAAGTTGGGAACGATCCCCAAATAAGCGTTTAAAGCGACGATAGCTTAGTTGGTAGTATATACGGATGCCGAGTTAAGGGATGTCAATATCCCTGCAATAAACTTGAGCATTAGATGAAGGTAAACATCGTGATGAAACCATAGCGTGGTGGAAGCGCTTTTTCAAAAGCCCTCCTGGCTAGCTACCCACCCCAAGTTGAACATTAGTCGGAAAATATCTGTACGTGGGTTTCGGCAGTTGTACTTGAGAGCCAGTTTCTCCATTAAACTTAGCGTATCGCGCAACTTGGGCCACATCAGCACTTAACATCAGGTGAGATAGAGATCAAGGACGTTGTGTAATAAAACGTAACGGGTAAATTTTCGATAACACTCGTTTTTAGTATTCATAAATTTAGATACCACGGACTATCTACGAAATCGTTTCTTACGGAATAACTCCAAAAAGTTACAAGGGCTTAGTGGCGATCAGTAAAAGCCTTCTTTACTTTACCACCGGTATATTCCTACTTTTTCTTTTATATAATCTAACTCATGGTACTTTTTTTGTTACAAAGCAAAACTTGAAATACGTTTAACATGTTCTTCCTTTTTACACTGCCCGATATCTTTGAACAAACTAGAAAGAGACTTCTCTGCGCTTTATTTCAGTGTTTAGCATCTCAAATAATGTTAGACAAGCGCTAGCCTAATATAGGATTGAGAATGATATTGCTTACAGAGCTGAGTTCAAAAATTGACAATTATTGTGAAAGATAAAACCGCTAGATCTACCGCTTGCGTCATAACAACTAACACTATCGCTTCTGCCAATGATAATGGTCTAAGTTTTATTCTTCTATAGGCCTACCATGAGTTATTTCAAAGCTCACAAAATTAAACATAAATATGGCATTCCGGAAAGTATTTCCACCACGTCCTAGTTCATTCCTCTCTCTCGCATCTTTACGCCTCATTCAAAAACTTGTTGTTGCTATGAGCCCATTATACCGGGATCAAATGGGCTATTTCCTCCAAATGTCGGTACAACGTTAAAATGGAGTTTTATTTTCACAGAACTGTAAAACACTTTTTACTTTCCTTAAAATTACACTTCGTTAGATTGACATGATTCGTGATGGTACACTGTGTAAACATGACAAGTTTTTAGATCCAATTAAATAAATAATCATGACTTTATGTTTATGTACTTTAATTTTTACTTTACACTTTTACAAATTGAATATGACAATTTGTCTGAGAAACATGATATTTTTAAATTATTACTATTTATTGAATTCCTGATCGTTTTTGGCAATGGGCATTTTATAAGGGCTCATTTCCTTTGGTCGTTACAGCCCGCATTCGAACTGCGGGAGATTTCTGTTCACGCATGCCTTAGGGATCGTATGCGATGACCGTTTTCATTTGTCGATAAAATATAAATTTCCGCTTGCAGTTTGATGAGTAATCTTCACCACACATCTCTTTTGAAAGAGTGGGACTGAGTAGACTGAGTGTAGACGTTGTAGGCGAGTAATAGAATAAACCAAGTACCCGCACTACACTTGCTTTGCAAGAATTTCATAAGATATTAGGCAATGAGCACTAATTTCCCGCATGATATATATATAGGTACTGAACAGTTTAAAAATATTAAGAAAAATGTAAATGTTCGAGTTCAAGCTACGTACGATGAATATCTTGTCCCGTTTCGAGTACTTCGCCTTGGCTGAGCCCCTCGCCTAGACTGGACTCGCCTCGAGTGTTGCGTCGACTGAACCCATAGCCACACTCGCGTTCCGCCTATATAATAATAGGTGTTAATAAACTACTCTCCTCCAAGTCACTTTCAACAATATATTACTACCGTTAGTTGATAGCCCGTATTCCACGACTCCCCGTATATGTTATAACAACTGAGTTAACGACCAGTGAAAAGGAGCCCATACCTCCAAAATTCTTGATCTCTTATGCTGCTTATGAATACAATCTTGCTCTATAAGGTGCGATCGCAATGCGGACTGCACAAAATACCATTGTTCTTAATATAATTGATTGCCACGGTGAGGTTTTAAATTAATTACGAATGCTGTGGCATAAACTTTTAACATTAGTTGCCTTCTAATCTCTACAATTCGAAGGTTTGGTTGGTAGCTTTTCCTACTGAGAGAATTTCCTTCTGTGATTTTTCAGCACATCTCTATGGCCAAGTTTCCAATTATTTTTGTATTTGTGTTCATTACCATTATTGTTATATAGCTACGATTTTATTTTAAATGTGATATCACTTTTTTATAATATAATAAAATACAGAATGGTCACATTATTAATTTTATTGATAACTAATTATATGATAGTATGTTAAGAAAAGGTATCAATATTAGACTATTAGTAATGTTTCTCTTTGCATTAAACTTTTTTGAAAGTGTATATTCAAAGTTTTAATAAATGATAACTAAGATACTCAACCAATATGTACTACTGAAGAATAATCTGGAACTCCCAGTATACTCATTAACACATTTTTTTTTAAATGAAGGCTTAGTATTATGGCCATAATCTCACCTGATCTTAAGTGACGGTACAGCCCAAGTTAGTAGACACGCTAAACCTATGGAGGACTGGCTCTCAAGTGCATCTGCCGGAACACACCTATAGGTATTTAGCGGCAGTTTTACATCTTTAGGGTGGTTGATAGCCTGGTGGGCATTAGAGAAAGCCCTACCACTATGCTATGGATTCTTCACGATGTTTTCCTTCACCGAAAGCTCAAACTCATTGTAGGTGGATTCGAACTCACGTCCCTTGACGTGGAGTCCGTACACAATACCACCGGGCGATCATCGCTTCTAAAACATTGACGATTATTATTTCGTTGGAAATGACTTTAATTATACCTGGATATGTCGAGATTGTTATCAGTAATATATGATGGCTACTGCTTAATAGCTTTTGTAATTGTAAAAAAGTGACTAACAATTAATTTCGTCTCTTACTATAATTTATTTTTAAAACAGTACCTTCTTCACAAGTAAAAATTGTTACTGATCAAACATTTAAAAAAATTAAACTGTTCTAATAATAACTAAGAAAACGTCGGGTGTAACTTCATATTTTAACGCTCACTATGCCCATCGATTACCCTGTTTTATTGAATTTCACATTTCTTATATAAACGACTTTTTTTTATACTTAAGATTTAGCGTTGTGGCCATTATCTCAATTGATCTTAAGTGACGATACGACTTAAGTTGGTAGACACGTTAAACCTAGGAAGAGACTGGCTCTCACCTGCAACTGCCGGAATACACCTATTGGTATTTGGGGACAGATTTTCAACTTGAGGGTGGTTGCTACCCGGGCGGGGAATAGAAAAAGCTCTACTACCATGCTATGGTTTCCTCGCGATGTTTTCCTTCGCTGAAAGCTCAAGCTAATTGTAGGTGGTTAGATTCGAACTCACGTCCCTTGACACGAAGTCGTACACACTACCACTGAGCTATCATCGCTTCACTAAGTTGTGCCATCGATTTCATTTGCATGTTTTCTTACATCAACCTCGCGCGACTATGACATCCGTTTCTATATCCGTTTGTATTTATTAACATAATATTTCTTATAAACAAACAATTGAGATAAGAAAACCACGCGAATATATATGTTTCCGCATATTGAATAAAAATCAGTTGACCGAAGCTATCTTCTAAACTACTAAGGTAAAGCAGAAAATGACCCCATGAGGTTAGTAACGCAATGCGACACCGTGTTCATATTCATACACTTACAAGTATTATTTATTTTGACTATTTTTATATACTCTTATTATAATTTAATTATATACAATTATATTTAAAACTAGATGTGCCCGAGGCTATATTTCCGTGGAACGTTAATTTGATAAAGGCGTTAATTTGCGGAAATCCGACATCAATCGATTACACGTGTAATCGATTGTGCAACATACACTTGGTTCATTCATCGGCCCACGTAGGGTCAACCGTCAACCAACTGGATCAGCGGCCAATCAATTCCTAACGAAAGTGCAAAGTTGTATTTCAACATTCATGAGGACATCTCCGATACTTAAAAATTGGCATGGACATTCCGTCCGTACGCGACGTAGACACCCACTAAGAATAGATTTTAAGATCATGCGCAGTTAGCGAGAAAAACGTAAACAGAGTCGGGGGCATCGGCTAGATAATAATATTAATTATCACTAACACAAATTTCATCAAAGTTTTTACGACTTTCTAAGTGATATGTTTATATAAAAAGATCAAAACATTTTACCTATATAGCAAGATTAAATTACAACCCGGTTTTAATAAAAGAAAACGAATATAAAGTTTTGATTCAATCAAAGTTTTATTACATCGTCACTCCATTTAGTTGTATTTTTATTTCTATCCCTTAGGAATCGATAGCCTAAACTTCATAGGTTCATACCATCTGAAGGTTGTACAATTGCAAGAAAATAGGTGCTGCCCTTTTCGAGCTCATTCGGAGCATACTCATATAGATTCTGTAGACAGATTCTATCATTATACTAAATATAACTATCTAATGATTTCTAATGTTCACGCGAATATTACTCATAGAAATAAAACTAATTTAAACGGATTTTTACGCGATAAAAATAAATGTGATTAATATTTGTAAACAGAAGGTGGACACTGTAACATTAACTTTTCTGGACAAGCTACACCTCAGTCCACCCCGTGACCACAAAAGCTGAAAAGCTTTGGAAACGTCGGGATTAAAATGAAGAAAAACCGCGAAAAAATGCGTTTAAATTAGTTTTATTTTGATACAACTATCTATGTATGACGCTAATAAAACACTACAATTTATATAATACAGAATTGAACGGTAAATCTTTACTAATATTATAAATGTGAAAGTGAGTTTCTTTCTTTCTTACGCTTTCACGACCAAACCGCCGAATCGATTATGATGAATTTTGGCATAAAGATAGATGGAAACCCGGAGACGCCGATAGACTACGTTTTCTCGTGAAAAACTTCTTGGAAGTGGAGTAAAGAGAGGGATATAATTTGTATGAAACTTTTTATTGCGTCATCCGATTTCTTTGCGCGTAATTTCTAGTACACAATAAAATAATATTTTTTGTTAAGAGTTAATTTTCTGAATATAAAAATATCATTTCTAAGTAGTCTCCTATTCTGACCGCGCCCACGTTCCAACTGAAATGCCTGAATATTTTAAGGCATTACACTTCCTTCCTATAGTGTCCTTGTTATTAATTCAAAAAAATTAAGTAACGCATCGTGTGGGTTAGGGTAATAATACAAAACACATGTTCGATTTAAAAATCCAAAAAACTCAGGTTATATAATGTAGGTATATAACCACCATGTACCGTATACACTATACAACTACTAGCTGGTTTAGTAAACCTTGCTCTGCCCATTCCGGTAATAAGTAACTTGAACACAGAGCCACCTATCGCGTTATGGTCACATTGACTACAAACCCACATTGAAAAAAAAAACAATAAAAATGATTCATTAGTTTCAGAGTGTTGGCAACTCCAACACAAAATAATTAGTACTCGTAGCGTTATTTATTAGTCTTGCCATACTAAAAAATATCTTGGATTTTGGTAACGTAATCGATTGGTTTGTACAGTGAAATACATAATACATAGTGCATATTGTCTCTTATTTCGGCAACAAAAGAATCAGCAACAACTACAAGGAATTCAATGCGGACAAACAACGTGACACGGAATTATATACATAGAAATATATATATATGAGACTTTTCACTAAGTTTCTAATAAGTTATTGGTTTCTTTATAGGCCAGAATCACACCTGATGTTAAGTTGGACTGGCACACAAATACAACTTCCGAAACACATCTATAAGTATTTGGCTGCAGGTTTTCAACCTAAGGATGGTAGTTAGTCTCCTGTCAGGGACTAGACGAAGTCTGCAAACTGTCTCTGGTTTCCGGAATTACGAGAGTGTAAAATGTCGTCTAGGTGCGTTGTAGTGGGTAGTCTAGGATGATTAGCATCAGATGAGTCACCATTTGCCGCTTCCATCTTTCCTTGAGCCCTTGAGTAATTAATACGTTTACGCATTTGCAACGAGGAAACCCATAAAGAATCTCCCATTCTTCTCAGGTTGACAATAGAATAAACCTTATCAAAATGTTGAGAACAATTTAAGAATTAAAAAAAAAAATTGACCCCCTAAAAAGTACAATTCAAAAGCTAATTTTGTAACTCTAATTTTGTAAATCAGTTTGTATGTTTCCAATATAGCGATTGTAATAAAAACACGTTAGTCCTCCCCGGACGACATTAATTGATCTACCGATAGGAATTCTTTAATTATCCCGGTAGACAATGTTCGCCGGATGTCACCTAATTACACGTCCTGCGTTCCCAGAAAACATCGGAAAAAAAAATGTTCCCTTTGTAATGGAAATGTGCCCTGTTGTTGAGAAACGAATTTTTTCCTTCTTTTGTTTCTTTATAGATACCGAGGAGATACTTTTTCCCGTATCTCCGTATGAATTAAATTAGAACGAACCGCCGAGGCTGAACGTGAACAGATCGCAACCAATTCCATGATTGGAAACCTTTGTTGTAGAAATTAATTTAGTATAAAAAACTACGTTTGTTTAACGTGCTTAATACGAAGAACACGTAATGAAATAGACAAAAGATAAGATAATATTTTCGTTCTTTTACAAAAGCACGGAAAAATGACTGCATTGTACCACAATCCAAAATCGATCAATAGCATCGAATGGTATTTATAATCCTTCTTATTGTTGTATTGGTAACGAGTTTTAATACACAAGTCTACAGATGTTTTGCAGAAATGTAATAATATACTAAATGTTCCCGCGACTCAGTTCGCGTATAATGAAAAATTATTTTATAAATTTTGACCGTTCCTGTAACTTTTTTTAATACAGTTTGCTCCTATTGGTGGTAGCGTGATATTAAATAACCTAAATTCAAAAGTAAAAGTTTTTAACAAAAGTAAGACTAGTGTGCTTAAATATACAAACTTTTCCATTTTATAATATTAATTAGCTTTTACTAGCGGGTTCGTTAGTATTAATTTTGTGAAATAAATAAGATGACGCATTACAAAGTTTCATACAACGTTAATCCTTCGCTTTGGCCCACTTCTAATAGGTTTTTCAATCGTTTCCAATACCCCACTTTCAAAAATCATCATTATCGATTCAGTGGTTTAGGCATGAAAACGTAACTAAAGAAACAAAGAAACTTATTTTTGCATTTATAATAAGTAAAGATATAAATTTCTAATTTGCATAGTTCAATGTTGCATAAATCACCTATAGATGCCGTCTGAAATGCTGAACACTAGACATGAAATTCAGTTTGGTTAAATTGCGATCTATTCACTGCCATAATACAAGAATTTCCCATCGAACCACAATGTTCAGACCCGACAATGTATATCGGCGGATAACCGTAGCTTTATTCACGGCGTGTCACACCGCAATACGTTCACAGCCGACACTTCGCACCTCTATAAACTGTTTGAGCTCCCAGACAACATCCTGCAAATTATTGGATGCTGTTGAATCCCGCCCGCCAATATTCCACCACGCCCATTCCAATTTCCTGTCTGTTCTCATAACCCTAGAGATAACGGAACGCCATTTTGAAAGTTCGTGTCAAAATTGCCTCTTTTAATTCGTAATACTCAGCGGTATTTGCGAAATTTTTAAATCTAGGAATGAAATAACCACTAACCAAATAGCCTATTTAATAACATTCAGATTTTCTTCGTAACTAAGTAGACTTTATATCCATGTAACTATGTATAAGCAGAGATAAATCATTATAATACCTTTTACATTTCTATTTCTACCTATATTTGTATTTTATTATTTTTTTTTTATTTAAATTATAAGCAAACGGATCC
Organism: Actias luna; assembly: GCA_039707435.1. Lineage (NCBI taxonomy): Eukaryota > Metazoa > Arthropoda > Insecta > Lepidoptera > Saturniidae > Actias > Actias luna. The sequence continues at coordinate 3,600,814 of JAZHAC010000002.1, read as the reverse complement.
CATCTTTCAATAATTTCCTCAAATTTTCAATTCTTTTCCAATTCAGAACACCAGGTTTCATTTAACTTAGAGTAAAAATACATGCTTCATATGTTACATCCGTCATATTGACTTTGTAGTCAGTATATAAATATATGTATATATATATATATATATATGTTTTATTAATATGAGACGTCATATTTTTTAAATTGAAATTGAGCAACTTTCTATCGTTGCAGTGCTTGCCATTGGTAAACGATTCATTCCCGTATATTTTAAGACTAAGTTTTAAGGACTATTTTAAGGTTGGTAGTTTTTGATATATGACGAGTGTTCTTCTACAAATCTCTCACGTGTTGGATAAGCTCCGGATTGATGTTTTGCCAGAGAACTAGCATACAGGGTTATTAGAGACAAGTTCGCACGAGTATTTTAGAAGTAGATATACTACGGTGATAGTATACCATCAATTGGCCGTCGTGATATAAGCAAAGTAATTTTTTTATAGTTATAGTTTAGCATCATGACCATAATCTCACCTGATCTAAAGTGACGATACGGCCCAAGTTGGTAGACACGCTAAATCTGTGGAGAGACTGGCTCTCAAATGCTACTACCGGAACACACCTATTGGTATTTAACGGCAAATTCTCAACTTGAGGGTGGTAGCTAGCCATGCGGGCATTATATAAAGCCCTACCATCATGCTATGGTTTCCTCACGATCTTTTCCTTCAAGCTCATTGTAGGTGGATTTAAACTCACATCACTTGATGTGCTAAGTCTAGTACTACTTTTTTTAAGACTATAATTTTGAACGATTCAACATCAATCTATGGAGGCCTCGATGATGGCGATATCTATACTACTGTCACTTGCTTATGATCAAATCTCAAAATCAATATATTTGGCATACATAATATGTCTAAAAATTATATATACGACTTTCAATAAAAATAATGAATAATGGGAGAAGGTACATGTAAACGAGGGCTCTAACAAGTATTACGATAAAATAAAGGAGAAATTTTTTTGATAGAATAAACCTTACTAACATTATAAATACGAAAGTGAGTTTGTTTGTTACTCTTCACACATAGACCGCTGAATCGATTATGATGAATTTTGGTATAAAGATAGATGGCAGCCTGAAGACAATAAGAAGCTGCCTTATCTCGCAAAAAACTTATTGGATGTTGGGTAAAGAGAGGGATAAACTTTGTATGAAACTTTTTAGTGCGTCATCCGATTTTTTTGACAAAATCAATATGAACGCGAGTAAAGCCGCTGGTGAAAGCTACTTCGATGATAACAGTATCAAAGTTAGGTTTCTATTTTTCCTTTTTTATTTCATGAATAGTTTAACTGAAAAAAAAACAATTAACATCCCTTTTTACACCGCCTTTAATATGTAATACACATTAAACACTTTACAGAGTGAAATTAAATGGAAAACTTATCGCGTGTATAAGTCACGTTAAGGAAACGACAGAAATTAGTTTCTCGTTTTAATTATGCTGCATTATAATAAATTCCGAGTGAATAGCAAAAATATTCTCGGTGCTTTTAATGAAAACTAAAGAGTTATTCCTAGAAAATTTTCTCAGCGAGATGCTTTAACATTTCACGAGTCTAAGACTTGATGTATACCGAAATTGGTTCTTCAGTTATTATACATATATATATATATATATATATATATATATATATATATATATATATATATATATATATATATATATATATATATATATATATATATTTGTATATTTGTAACGATTTGCATGGAATTTGGTATATAGATAGATTCTTACTTTTTTAATTCATCCATATAGTGACATCCTTTCGTGAAAATGCAGTTTTTTTAAGTCAATTGTTAATTATATTTATATCTACTTATTCTGATAATAAGTTTACTTTTTCTGTAAAATGTGGATGTTTAATCAATATGTACTTCAATTCGTATTACATATAATACGAATTTTGCACGCCTCATAAGCAAAGCGTTGAAGTGGGTACTACTGTCACTTCACGCAAAATAACTAATTTTTCAAACTTAAAATGTCTGAATTTATCATATATTGCACTTCTGAAACAATATACACACACGTATCAAGAAAAAACACTATTTTTAACTCTCATTATATTTTTGATTCCATTTTTGTTATTTAAACTACTTTACAATTGCTTAAAAAAGTTCTGTCTCGGACGTCCGTGTGTCTCCATGCACGGATCCTGTATGATATCACGATAACGACCGAAATACTTTACTAATCGAGTCTTTTTTTTTCTTACGGTTCAGTATAATTAGGAATAGAAACCTATCACTTTTCACGGTCTGACTCGATGTGGTAAATAACTGTTATTAAATAGAAAAAAATAATAGAAATAAAACTAATTTAAACGGATTTTATCGCGGTTATTTATTAAATTTTGATCCCGACGTTTCGAAAGCTTTTCAGCCTTCGTGGTCAAAAGGGCCGAAAAGCTGAAACGCTTTCGAAACGTCGGGATCAAAATTTAATAAATAACCGCGATAAAATCCGTTTAAATTTGTTTTATTTCAATGAATAATATTCGCGTAAACCTAAGAAATCATTATATAAAAAATAATAGATTATAAGACGGTGCACTTTTGTATTTTCTAAACTCCTACCATACATCATGGCAAGGACACATTATCACATCTGTTACATATTTTAAATGTACAAATAAAAGCATAAAGAAAATACTTTAATTTGTTAGTGAAGCGAACCGTTCGATATTTCAACGTAACTTTGCAACCCGGCCTTTAGGAGTCAAGAAGCGACTTACCAAAACCAAACTATTACTTAAAATCTCAATCTCATCCGGACGATAACGGCTATCCATCTAATAGTTCGCCAGATTAAATTTCGCTGAACATGCCACGTATGTTGCCGAAAAACTTGTGAGGGCGAGCGGGGTGGCTGCAAAATTAATTGGGTTTCGACCCGACCCTTCTGTGCTTTGGTCGACAAAATCTTTTGGACCCTGGGTCCATGCTTAATTTCGTCAGTCAGATGTACTATTACAATTTAAGGATTTCTTTTAAGTACTGAAATGCTCAACTGAAGATTCTGTTTTGATCTAGATTTATCGTTGTCTGATTTCCAAGAATAAAAGATTTTCGTTTTCTGTTGTAGATAATACCAATGCGTGTTTTTATATTTCCAATTTGGTGCTTTCTTTACAACTCACCAACTATATAATTATTTTAACACCTTTGAAAGAGGTTTCTATGATTGTGCATTATCAACATCTAAAATTAGTATCCAAGAATAATAACATCATCGAGAGATCAGTAATCTGTCAAATGTTATCGTACCGGACTGCAAGCTTCTCAGCAATTGGATACACACTAGTTGATTTTGAAACACGGTAGACCAAAAGGGATTCACTTTGATGGGTGTTGTGGATGTATAGCAATCGCCTTATGGTCAGATTTCCATTTTCTTATGTTTTTAAAAAGAAACGTAGATATATTTTACTGCTATAGAAACTAGATAGCTTAATAAGACGATATATCTACTTATGATTGATTTCCTGTTACTTTATTTACAACTTGATTCCGATGAAATGGTAAAAAATTAAGACTTCCAATTTTTATATTAGCCTATATATAATCTCATATATATGACTGCCAATTGAATGTTACGCTAGAATACTCAATTAAATGGTTTAAATTATTTAATGAAGTTTAGGGTAGTAATACAGAATATGAAAAGAAAAAACAAAGAAACTCTATTAATATTATTAAGCGAAAAGTTTCTTCGCTTATTTGAACAAGCTAATCTTAGAAACTACGAGTCAAATTTAAAAAATCTTTTTGCATTTTAAATCGCAGTTACGGAAGAAGGCTTTAGTCTATTTAATATCAAGCAACCACTAACAGGAGCTTAGCTGTATTGAAAATATTTACAAAAACTGGCAATATTCGTACTATACTATACTATGTATTATATTATTATTATTAATTACAATATTAAATATTACAAATGAGAAAGTGAGTTGGTTTGTTACACTTTCACACCTAAACCGCTGAATCGATTAAAATGAATTTTGGTAAAAATATAGACAGGAACCTCGAGACGGTGAGAGGCTACATTTACTCTCGAAAGCCTTACTGGAGGTGCGGTAAATGTAGGGTTAAACTTTGTTCGAAACTTTTTATGTCGCCCTCCGATTTGTTTGACCGAATCAATATCAACGCAAGCGACGCCGCACGTAAAATCTAGTTGTTAAATAGTTTTTAGTTATACACTCATGAAGTCGCGAGCCAGCTATTACAGAATTTAAAATACTATGATGCGGTCACCAAAGCGAACTTGTACAAGCCAGTAAAGACTAAATGACATTTTAATTAATGCAATAATAAATAAAGATTCGTTTGATTTTTATTTCAAAGGGATACTTATTCATCACATGCGTAGTGTCGTGTGTTAAAACACTCCAATTTTACCCCTGTACTGAATTGCTCTGGGATTTGTATGCGGAGGAGTGTCGTTTATGCAAAAGCGTCCCATTTCGGCGCATACCGCTCACATACCAACAACATTAGTGGGCGCCGACCGCGCTCTATGTAAATGCTCTTTTGTATTACTTTTTATACACGCATATATGTATTTGTATGGTTATTTTTACAAATACCTGTACTGAAGTATGACAACTGTTTTGTTATTAATGCTAATCAAAGATACTTCATTCAATTAAGGGCCCTTTTACGTAGGGAAATGCTTTTAGGCATCTCGTCACTCCTGAGCAAGACATAGGAAGGGGTATATAGAACTCAGCTAGCGCTAGCCGCTGAAAGTACCCAGTAAAAAACCACGGTGTTCCTTCAGCCACCTTTAGTGGCCGGAGAGCGGGTACTACATTGCAGGACTTCTGCTCAAAACAACTTTAAGCTGATAGCTAGCCAGGCGGGCATTATAAAAAGCTCTACCCCATGTTATGGTTTCCTCACGAATGTTTTCTTTACCGAAACCTCAAGCTCATTGTAGGTAGACTCGAACTCATGTTCTTTGAAGTCGTACACATTACCACTGAGCTGTCATCGCTTCAAAACATCTACAACAAAGATGACGTCCGCGACGAGCTTCATAGCTCATACCGTAATTTCGTATTTTATGTATGACAGATTTACGGTAAAGTACCAGAGCATTTACAAAACTTGGTTAATAGTTTTAAACGATTAACATAAACGGTATTTTATATGTTATTTTTCTGAGCTACGTGTTTGATAGAAAATGTAATATTAACAACTTAAAAAGAAACGTGGGAAGACAACGTTAAAGCAACTCTTCAGAACGCTAAACAAAACACGGCCAGAGTAAGATTGTATTTCCGCAATTTATAAGTTATATTGTATTTTTTTCGATACTCCTTCCCATAAGTTTTATTGTATATAAGACTGTTTTCAAACACGTCTCCTGTAAGTACGTAAAAGGTTACAATTTAGAGTGGGGTGTGAGCACAAACAGTATTGAAAGCGTAACGTTGTAGGAGATACACGCTTCGACGATACGTGATGTCTTTGTAACGAGCTTATTGTTTCTTACGGGAAGAATGGGGGTATAAAATGAAAGGTGTCTTTGAGAGTTTGAGGAAAAATAATTCACTACATAACGCTTAAGTCTTATGTTAAGAGAATAATAAGATTTATTTATTTCCAATCGATAAAAATAATAGACGTGCATCGTATGCTTTTCTAATACTGTCCTAACTAGCTACTAGGCTCAACAGTTGTGGATTTGCAAATTTAGCACCTTTAGGCTCAATACAATAGCCGCGTAAGCTGATTTGTTAAAAAAATTACTTTAATTCTGCGATTTCCAGTGGCAACGAAAAGGTGCCGCCTTCAAATATTTGCCGCCGCAATTTATTTGGAAATCCGCCACTAACGTTCAAGTTGAAAAATTGAACTTACGTGTTACTATTTAAGTTCATATCGTCGCTTAGTATTAGGTGAGATCGTGGTCAAAAGCCGAAACATATCAAACAGTAAAAATAATAGACGGCCTTAAATTAATATCGAAAGAAGTTTGCTAAGTGGGTATTGCTATACCTTCTTCCAAAAGCAATTTCACTGCATACGGAACCATTTTTCTATACTATATATTTTGTCAAATAATATATATATATTAATTGATCTGACATCTAATTTTATCAATTTACCTTCGAAGCGATGATAGCTCGGGCTTTGTGGACCTGGTTAGTCATCAGGTCGGGGCAAGCGTCGGGGTGACGCAGTGATTGCATGTTCGATTCCGCGTCGCTCCAGCAAGGCGACAAACCACCGTGGAGTTTTAGTGGGTATTATCGGCGACTAGTGCCGCGAAAGGCCCACATTTCAAGCGATTGATAGCTCAGTTGATAGTGTGTTATAAACTCCACCTCAATGTACGTGGTTCAAATCCCTGCAATGAGCTTGAGCTTTCGGTGAAGGAAAGCATGGTGATAGGGTTTTTAATGCTCCTCTGGCCTCCACCCGTCAAATTGAGAATTTTTCGTCGAATACCTATAGGAGTGTACTTGAGAGCCAGTCTCTACACTAGGCTTAGCGTGACTACCACAACTTTACAAACTATAAAGTATTGATTACACATGTATGATGTTTTAATATATAAATAATTGAAATAAAATATAGCTGTACGAATAGAGTATTCTTTATCACACAAAGTACACAATAATAAAAATGTGAACAACAGTATATCTTGTAAAATCAAAGCATATTTCGGCAACATTATATCTCTGTAAAAACGATTAAATCTCATTTTTCTTCAGACAGATTTTCTTTGAGAGAAAATCTTATGAAAAATATACTCAGTACGTCAACTCATTAAGCGGAGAGTTCAGTGACCTGGCTATACTTAAATACACTGCGGCATTGAAGTTTTTGATGTAAACTTTTTAATTTAATGCACTTTGTTTTAGTATATTTCAACCGTAAAGCATAATGAGCGTAGGTTTTTATTATCTTAATTTTAAAGTTTAATAACTACTCTAGATAGATTCTATTAATTAGTAACTTTACCAGCGACTTTGTTATTCTTTATTGTTGTTATATGTATATACTTATTGTTGTTATTACAGTTAATTTATCTCATGATAGGTACTGAAAAATAAATCCAAGATAACAAATACAAATACTTAGCAAATAAGCAAGAGTCTGATTTGTATTTTAATTACCATGTGTCATTATGGGATTGAATAAGCAACCCAAAAAAAGTTTATTTTTAAAAATGCATTTTTTTAGCATTTCAATATCATACAGAGATTAAACAACTTAAATTTATTATTAATTTTTTTTTATTAATTTAATATCAATTAAACCACATCGAATCAGACCTTGAAAATTAATAAGGTTCTATTGTTAATTATACTGAAGAGTAAGAAAAAAAAAGACTCAATTAGTTAAGTATTTCGGTCGTCATCGTGATAACATAAAGAATCTGCACATACAGACACATGTTCTTCCAAGACAGAACCTGTTTAAACAGTTTTTTAACTAGTTTAATAAACAAAAATGGCAATAAAATATCATGAGTATTAAAAAATAGTGTTTTTTCGTGATATGCATAGGTATATATTATTTTACAAGTGCAATATATGATAAATAGAGACATTTTAAGTTTGAAAGATCAGTTGTTTTGCGTCAAGTCACAGTAGTAGCCACCTCAAGGCTTCGCTTATGAAGAGTGCAATTACAAATCTAGTTTTATCGTCTTCCAACCGTCGCGCATCCCTTCGCTCATTTATTCTTTAGTTGTTCTTCGTCTATATACAACCTCATTCTCGACATTTAAAGTTATCTATAAAGTCTATCAAGGACAAACATATATATATATATATATATATATATATATATATATTATGACACAGTTATTACCATTTCCAAGAAAATGCCCAAAGTCACCAATTAGCCTTTAAACAGACATTTACACAGTCTTTTTAAAACAGCCCTGACTTTGAAACAATTGCTAACATAAAGGAAAAACAGAACTCTCAGGTGTTATACTGATGTTATGAATTTTACCTTGAGTTTCAAAGGCATTCATGGATCACAAGTGATTTCCGAGACATGCGGCCGATCTGATTTTTAGTTATTTTCAAATTTATTCGGACGTTTTATTAATAAGGTTTTATATTATATCAAAATTTCCGCCAGAAGATTAAGGAACTGAGTAGATATTAAGTGTATATTAAAACGCGCTGTATAGCTGCATAGTTATTGCGTAATAACTTCTTCATCCCTTATTTTTATTTTTATTCAAGTTTTATGACATCTAAAATATAATTGCACATTGTTACTGCTCATTAAAGGAGGCATTGCTTTCTACTTATTGCTTAATCTTATCAATAAACTCGAGATTATGCACTTTAATGTGGTTTATAAGTTGATTGTTAACTAGCTTTTACCCGCGGCTGCGCTCACGTTACTATTGATTTCGTCAACTATAAAATACAATGTTTTTCATCTCTATTTACCCCACTTCTAATATTTTTTTTTCGAAAGAAGGTGGCTTATCACCGCTTCCAGGTTCATATCTATCTCTGTACTTAAATTCACCATAATCGATTTAGTCTTTTGGCCGTGAATGCGTAACAAACAAACCCACTTTCACATTTATGATATTAGTAATGAAACTTGTTCAAAGCGGTTTTATTTTAACTTACGATGATAGAATATACTTATTACTATACATTACATACCTATATATCTTGAAGAATATGTTCACAATGTATTTTACATAATATAGGAAACCTGAAGGGTTTTTAAAATAGTAGTAGAAGTATTCAGTTATGTTTTATATTATAATTAAAGTATAGTTTACTATTATATTTGAATTTCTTTACTTTGTTTTATAATTTAGATATACTTTATAATCATATCACCAATAAAATTTAATGCTATTGTTTACCTAGACATATAACTATATTTAATATATAAAATTCAAACTCAGCGTATTTTCTGTATAAATATTTAAAATAATGATATATTCAATTATTATTGAACATAGTATATAAGTCTTTAGAGAACTGTGTCGTTCGTGGCTCACCACAACAATTTATAAAATTCCAGTGTAATCCAGAACATACTTTTTGTATACACGTGTGGAAATGTAATATTAAATATGATATTATATATCAAGTCATATTAGTTGAATGCTAAGGTTAGTTGAAAAGCGTCAAATTGTCACCTCAACATCATTATTTAAACTTTACATTCTATGATTTGTATCGCTTTGATTTTTTTACAGTTGTGGTTTGCGTTTTGTCCATAATCTAACCTGATCTTAAGTGACGATACGGCCCAAGTTGGTAAACACGCTTAGCGTGTGGAGGAACTGGCTCTCAAGCGCAACTGCTGAAATTCACCTATTGTTATTTGGCGGCAGATTTTCAACTTGAGGGTGGTAGCTAGCCAGGCGGGTATTGCAAATGGCCCTTCCACCATGCAAAAATTTAATCCATCTTAGACCATATCTTAACAGAACCTTATATGTACTAATGTAGAAACTGAGAAATGAAAACTTAAAGCCATATGTTTCGTGGCGAAATACAAAATTAAAATGTTCTCAAAGTTTATAAATCTCCATCTCCTGATCTCTATAATACAAAGAAGTAGAAAGAAAAATAGGGACACGTCTATTCTCTATCTTGTTCGTCCACGCCTTCCCTCCTTATTTTCTACCCCTTTGAATTTTCTTTTACCCACGAAACATGTTAAGACTGTTATTACGATGATTTCAACAAAACCAATAAATAAATTTACAAAAAGAACGTTCCTATTTCAAATCAAAATCCGACGTATATAGTATCCTATCATGGATTCATCCAGAGGAACTCATATTTATAAAATGGGCTATCGGACCGGTCTGAAATTAAACCGATATTTCGTTCATATTTCACGAGTTCGATCGTTCCGTGTCTCACTAAAATCTGGTTACGTATTAATAGTGACCCACGAAAGAATTTTCCAATTCTGCGGGTTCATCTATGCATTCTTCTTACATATAACTTTTATCCGCAGCTCCGCCCGCGTTAATATTGATTTTGTCAACCGATTATGGTATAAGTAATTATTCGGTAAAGTTTGAAGCGAATGTATTCCTCTCTTTACCCCACGTCATATAAGTTTTTCGCGAGAAAAATAGCCTATCAATACCTCTAGGTTACCATCTCTTTTTACACCAAAATTCATCATAATCAATTCAGCAGATTAGGCGTAAAAAACAAACTCATTTTCGCAACAAACTGAGCTATCATCGCTTCAAAAAGCATTAAGCTTTTATATATTTATTTCGTACGAAATGAAATATTATAAAATAAATCACGTTAAGCTGTATTGTACGTGATAGCTGAAAAAAACTTTAAGACGCTTCGAGTTATTATAAAATAAAAATATATCTTCTACATCTTTTACAAATAAAGATTTCTTATTGACAAACGATATGAATTTACTTGACATTTCAATTGGAAATTACATTAAGTAAAGCGATCTATGACAGCTTTCCGTCGAGCTTTGTTTATAACATATTCTACGTTAATTAAAAAAGAAGATGCATCATTTTAACCCAGCACAATAGGAAAAACATTCACAACTACATCGACATTTGTTTAATAAACAAGAGTTAGAGCCGCCCCGGGATGGGATGGTATACCTAAATGCATTTACTCAGGATAAAAAAAATGTTGTCTAATACAATTCGCTGTTATGAAATGTATAAATTTGTATGTATATATCTATGCACTCGAATGTATATACGTTATATATACAGTTTATTCATTTTGTCAACATTTTGCTCATTAAATATGCTATTCGTTATGAATTATTTATATTATATTATCATAAGCGATGATAGCTCAGTGTGAACGACTTCGCGACAAGGGACGTGAGTTCGAATCCAACCACCTACAATGAGCTTGAGCTTTCGGTGAAAGAAAACATCGTGAGAAAACCATAGCATGGTGGTAGGGCTTTTTCTAATGCCCGCCTAACTAGCTACCACCCTCAAGTTGAAAATTTGCTGCCAAATACCAATAGGTGTGTTTCCACAGCTTTACATGAGAGCCAGTTCCTCGATAGGTTTAGCGTGTCTACCAACGTGGGCCTTATCGTCAGTTAACATCAGGTGAGATTACGGCCATAACACTAAACCTTAACTATAAAAAAGTATATTTATTATTATATACATATTTCACTGATTAATTTAGTTGCACTACCTACAACGGTTGTTTTTTGTTTCGTACTACATTACTGCTGGTTAGCCGTTAAAAATAACTTAACCCATTAAGTTTTATCAAAATGGTTTTTTACTTGTAAAACAACACTATGTTATCATTTTATAGTTTTGGTAATATCGTTACCGTAACAACATAAAAGTGAGCACATTTCTGTTGTATTATTAAAATACATGATGGGTAGACACTTTTTTTTTGAAAATCTACACCGGCGTTAGTGATGAGAAACCTTGTATCTAGAGAGGTTTTATGAATTCTACTATTAACGCTTATCAATGACACCTACACTTAGAATAATTATTAGTGGATCACACAAATCTTCTCCTGTTCAGGATTCGAACGTGTAACTTTCGGTGCGATGTCAGCGCATCGAAGCGCAGCTCTGTCATAAATATTTTGGTTTATTTTTATTTTTATAGCAATTGATGGATTTTTAGTTGTTCTATGTTGTACATCTGTAATAGTTTAAACCTGTATATGGTTTTAATAAACTTTTTCCTAAATTTTGTTAAGTTAGCGAAAATTTATAAACTTTTTTCCTCTCCTCGTAATCTCCACTGCACATTCTGTGACAAATTCCAACCTCTAGCGGCGAAAGCCCGGAAAATTCCATTCCAAGCTCATCACACTCGTCGACGCTATTTATTTTTCATTTGCGCCGCTACTAAAAATCCCCACCTCTACACAAAGGTGTACGGGATAATTAAAATTTAGACGTAAAAAACATAAAGTCATCCAATGACAATTAGTGCGGTCTCGGTCAACTACGACGGAATACGGCGTTTTATATTTTAATTCTAACCCTAAATCGCGTTGCCTGTTTCGACCTAATTGCTTCGTGTAATTTCACAGCTTTATAAGGGTTAATTTAATTTATCCGACAATACACGTCGTCGGCGGCATCGCTGTGATGAAAATTTAAATTTTATGTTTCCAGCTGAGGTAAGTGTTCGAGATTATAAACATTAATTACTTGATAATCCTTACGTCGCGACGTCTGCAGTTTTTACGTTTATTTATCTATATTTATATTATAAAGCCGAAGAGTTTGTTTGTTTTTGTTTGTGCGCACTAATCTCATGAACTACCAGTTGGATATCAATCATTATTTTTGAATTTAATAAAGTAATCATTATGGAAGGCTTTAGGCTACTTAACATCAGATCAACGTTAATACGAAAAACGCTTAACTGACAAATAAAAGTGGGCAAAAGTTAATAAATAATTTTTAGTTCCACGCGAACGAAGTCGCGGGCACAACTAATCTTTATATAGATTTCTTATATGTGCATATGTGTATGACTGAATTCCTCTGAAACGACTGAAGTGATACAATAAAATGTTTTTTAATTAACCAAAACAATGGCTGTCGGGTAAATTAGTATCTATATAACATACTTTATAATAATTATATTTGCATAATAACACTAAGATCTAACATTAATCCCGGCTTATTAGTGTTCAAATGAAATGAAGAATTTATTTAATAATACAATAAATATTATTTTTTTTGTTCTGGATACGAAAACGCAATAGACCAGCGTTCAGCTAGACTAAAATGAAAGCCACACCAGCTTGCAAACCTTTCGCAGCAGAACATACACAAGTTGATGCCGAACTACGAGAGAGTAAAAAAGAGAGGACACTGTTCAGTCGAGTACAGATTTTATACAACTTTACTTAATTATGGGATATACGTACTGTAGCTCTTCTGGGAGCTTCTCTTCGTCCAAGTGTACAAATGTAAGAAGCGTTAACAGTTAATACCATTGACGTTGCATGTCCTTACCTAAATGTTAAAATTTAATTTTTAGTAAGACATGAACCGTACATTGTTTGTTCTCGTCCTATACAAAAAAAAAAACTTTAAAATATCTGACTAGGCATTTACCAAAATTTAAAAAGTTGGCCCCACATCCACTATCGCGTTCACGAATAGCGTTATCACTTTTATCTTGAAAACAATCATCTAAATTCCTTCATTCATACTTAAAAACATGCATTTATGTATAAACATATTTAAATTATATTACAGCTTATATTTTTAGTTATGTTGGCAACTATCGAACAAAGAAAATTGCTCCAGTATCCATGTAGAACTTAATTAACTACGAAATTAAAAATTAATCTCATATTTCGGAATAGGAATCTTTCGTTGCGTGGTGTAAAATGTAATCCTATATTATGACCAATGGATATTAGTGTCTAATTAAATGAAAATATGTCTCGTGGTTTAAAAGTGATGTGCTAATAAATGTACGGACAGAGATATAACATAAAAACAAGCAAAGTATAAACCAATAAATTAAATTGTCAAAATATTTAAATTGTCGTGAATATGAACGGGCTCTAAAATAAATACAAAGCGGATATTAATACAATCTGAGCAGTATTTTACGAAATATATTCGCACATAAGCACTGGCTAATAATATTTTTCTAGATAACATAGCCCTCATATCAAAGAGTTACTAAATTCATATAAAAATATTCAACAAAAAACAACAACAAAAGTTGGATAAAATTTCAAAACAGTCCACGTTTTACTGACAAACGACATTGATGTTCCAAAAAGCCATTAAACGGGTCTTCCAATAGAGTGATTAATGAACGAAGCTTGACAATATTGAAATCTTTGTGTTTGATATAATTTTGTATATAAATAAGTTTCGTAAGATCTTATCTGACTGTAGAAAATTATTTAGGTCAGATAGTCCAAGGCTGGCTTATAAAATACTTACATAAATGTTTTTAACAAGGTTTCTTAATGCATGTTACAGACGGAAGCTAGACAAATCAAAATGTAAAATTTTGCCATCACGACCTTTTCTTTAATCTATTGTACTATATTTCTATACTATAGACGGTTATCCATAGCACGTATGGTTCTGCCCCGCCACAAGTGTGCGCTTATTGGTTGGTTCATTAGTTCATTTGTTTGTAACGTTTTCACGCCTAAACCGGTGAATCAAACTTTGGTATAAAGATAGATGACTCTTGGTGACGGTAATAATCTACTTTGTCTCGCAAAACACGTATTGGAAGTGGACTAAAGAGAGAAATAAACTTTATGTCAATCTTTTTATTGCGTCATTTGATTTGACAAAGTCAATATATGAGCGAAGCTATTATAGCATAGCCAGTTTATATATAAAATACAATATAATAAATAGTAATCGGAAATAAATTTGATTTATGAAATGGTTAATAATTATTAATAATTAATACTGTGGGAGACAACTAAATTCATTAATATGTATTTATAGTATTTTTTCTAAAACTTCATTAATTATATGATTAGTAAATGAAAACAATACAAGTAAGTCAATAACTCAATGTAACTTTGACGAACTCAACGGTGTAAACTTTGATCGATGATATGACGTAGGCGAAAAGTATGTAGCTAAATAAAGAGTGCAGTGATTATTATACAAGGTATCTATATTTCTGCTGACTTGTCCCTCCAGAATGAATATAACTCTGCATTTGTTTAATCTAACACGCACTTTGACTTATGAGAATAATATGTGAACCCTTTAGCTAATGAATACAAGTCCAAAAATTATGACAAAATATTTGTTTTCAATTAGCCTCAAGAATTTTTGTTTTTGTATTTTTATTTCATAAATTAATAGATAAAGCAGCAGAGATAAGAGGGAAATAAATGTCCCGAGTAAAGTGTTCCCTCATAACTTCGTAAAATATAAATGTTATTTCTGTAGGAAAATATTTTCAATCCTCGTTGCTCCTAATTGGAGACATCTGAGCCCTTTGAGAAGCTAATTCCCTAATCTTTTAACGTTTATTTATACGGACAACTTTTAATTTCTCTCCGTATTTCTAAATCGCTATGGCCTATCGAAGATTATTCGGAGGTTATCGAATCTATGAATAAATTTAGATAATATACTTGTGTGGAGTTACCATTATGTTTTTTTTTTAATTATGATATCGGAACCTAGGAGCTGCTCTTTGGAAAAAAACACATTTACCAAGAGAAAAGAACTATATTCGTACGCAACGTTTGTATATATTATCACTTAGGTATCATTACTTGAAAATTGGTCAAAAATATTATTATTGGTGAAAAAATAACTTCTAACTAACGCTGTTATTAAAAGATCTACCGGTTTCACTAGGTAGGTACTATGGATATCGACCGCAGAATGCACTCAGCCGCAATGACATCCACCATAAGAATGAGGGACACGGCGGATCCCAGCAATGGCTGTCGCCATACATGCAATCCGCAAATTGAATTTAGATAACCATTCATCCGATCTAACTAACACGCACACAGAGGTTGTAAGACACATAGTATTTCCTTTTACCTTTTTATTTTTCTATATTTATTGTAATAATGTTATACGTGAGTTTGTCACAATTATCAAATGATGATAGATGAAGAAGATGCATACGTAATATATATGAAGATAATTTTATATATTCATAGATATATGTATAGAAATAACAAAAATTGAAAAGTTTGTTTGTTTGAACGCGCAAATCTTAATAATGGCTGGTCAGATTTAATTTTTTTTTTTGTATTTGATAAAGAAATCATGGAGGTAAGCTATAGATTATTTAACATGATACTACTACAACTAGGATCAAATATATACTAACAAAAGTTAGAAACACGAACAAAAAACATTAAATTATTTTAAGTTTTATAGTTTCACGCGAACGAAGTCACGGACAAAGCTGGTTATATATGTATACGTTTTACCACTCACTGAACCATGACGATATCTCCAGAATTACCATGTACACGTAGACTTGAAATTTAGCATTTACTTCGGAAAAAAAAAACCAAATGAGTACATATTTTATGGTCATGGGAGGTTTACGACAAAACCCGAACGAAGTCGGTGACACCAGCTAGTTTCAAATTTAGTATTACTTTTTCCGAACTTCCCGATTGGCAGATAGAGAGTTGGTTAGCTTTCTCTACTTAGATATAGTGTGAAAAACGGACGGCCCATTTTATAGCATTATTGATAGATGTTGTTAAAGATATAATTGTAGAGAAAGTAAACCAACTAGATTCGAATCAGTCACAACAAAAGAACAGCAGTACAATAACTACTTAGTCTAAATATGTCAGGTACATGATGTATCATAAATCACTATAGTTACTTACAGTGTGTCAAAGGCAATAAATTAGAATCATTAAGTATGACATTTATTTTATTCCCTGGGTAATAATTTATATTATATATAATATAAGTTCTTACCCAGTTATACTAAAGAAGCGTTATAAATCCCCGTCGAGATCAATACGTTATTTTATCATCTAATTGAATATCGAGAGTAAAAATCGGAATTAAGATAAGCAGCGAAGATGGAGCACATCCCGTTAATATACATCTTTTTACCTATCCATTTTTATCAATATTGATCCATCATACAACTAATAATATAAAGTATCCATTACCTGATGCAGATGGACGTTTGGAATGCTTTCCAGGCCATAGACAATATAGGGAAGGCAAAAAACTGTAAATGTATTTAAATATGATTTATGCACCTACCTACCTAATGAAATCGATAACAGATAATAAAATATAAACAGATCGAGCTTCTTGCCGGTTTTTTTCAATGATTAACTTATTTTCCAAACCGGTGGTAGTTTTGACTTTCATAAGCGCATAACTAGGGTCTAAATTAAAGTAAAGATTTTTGATTTGATATGATTTGAAACAAGAAAAGGATGAACCAAATAGTTCATGATTACCGTAATCAATTTGGTGATTATCGTCTGTGCAGTAGAGGTATTTCACCAATCGGATTGCCTCGTGTAGAAAAAGAAGTGATTTTTTTATACCCTACCTGTTTTTATTTATTTATGTAGTTTTTAATAAAAACATCACTCGGTATTCAAATGACTGCTGTAATATTCAAACTGTATTACAAATATATGAATCAGTTCTACCCTAGTAAAAGATACATATTAGAAAATGATTTGCCAATTCCAGTCGTATCTATTTTATAGCATGTAATTTTAAACTGTGGCCTATTTTGGCATTAGTGTACATAGTCAGTAATTCCTTACTTACGTTCGCTTTGAATATATTATAGTTATTATTTAAGACATTTGGACTTGTTATTAGTGATTATATATAGAGACGCGCTATGAATCCCATATTAGTTAGTACAAACCTATAATATCCTCATAGAGAACACTCCACTAGAACGGTGTGTGGGTGGCTGACTTTGCACCTCCACTATCATACAATTGTAGGTAAATTAATTAGCCTATGCACGCTAATGCCATATTAGTGCTGACACTACACAACGAAAGATGTGTGTACCTAAAAATCAGTATGAGAATAAGATAAAATTTATTATAGAATAAATCTAATTTAAATATACGGAACTGGTCCATTCCCTATAAACCAATCTTTGGACTTTTACTCGTATCTTTGACATAGTGATAACTTTACATTGTTAATGATCCACTGAATATAGAGTACTGTAAATGATAGTATGTGACTAGCCGTACACCGAACAAAGAAAACACCGTGTTTTTTTCAGCCATGAACCATCACGGGTATCCATAAAGTATCGCATCAAAATTTGGTATTAATCAGTTGAATGGCGAGATGTCGTAGAGGACTAACATTACAGGTAACATTTACTTTTATTCAATGTTATAGTAAGTAAAAATGTGTAGATACGGAATATGGGCTCCGAATGTGGCACACTGATTGCGTGCCTGTTGGCATACTTAAATATCAGTATGGCGTTGGCTTTCAGTGTTGTGTGTAGTGTATCGCTTGATATATCAAGCTCTTTAGGACAACAATATTTGCCCTCGTGTATAATGCGATAATAAATTAGACAAACAAAACTTCCAGGGATTATATTTAATTAATAATCATTACAAGTTTCATTATTTATTTGATATTATTAAGAAATAACATATATCCATTTGCAAAATAACCGTAACGAAAAGAAACGTTTACAGTTTAGACAATGAGTAGCTATATATACATGTCTTTTTGTAGCACACGGTATAAATATATATATATATATATATATATATATATATATATATATATATATATATATATATATATATATATATATATATATATATATATATATATATATTGACCTACTTCCTCGTTCATTCCAATATTAAGCGTGCCACTGGTTTTGGCCAAATATTACGAATGTAAAGTATCTATACTATTATAATCTCATTTTGTGGTGTAAGGGGTATCGAATGCCATCTGAGTTTCCCAAGCCTACCTCTCTTGCACGTGTTGCACTCTGCAGAGTAACCAACGAGGCTCTGGTGAGTGTTGGTCCCACATTTGGTTTTCGGCATAACGGTTAACCATGTAATCCTTGATCCATCACAACTTGGTGGTACGGTTATTGGCCGACCGATTAACGACCACCCTCGAGTTTAGACTGTCGGGAATTAAAGGCAATGTCAACGAGGGTCAGCCATTTCCGCCAAGGTCAACAACAACGACAACAAAGTTAGCAACACCCGTAGTGTTGCAGCTGCCCATACGCGACGGTAACCGTTTACCATCTGCTTGCTTGCTGTATATTATCATAAAAAATATAACTTTTTTTTATAACAGTTTTAAAACAATTGAATTATATTTCATTATGAAAGAAACACAATACAAGAAACTTCATTATTCGCTACTGAGAACTTACCTAACCGTTTATCCGACAACAATAACATATAATATTTCTCAGTTAAAATTCAACGTATGTTCTTGTCTAAAAAAAACCAAGCGACTGCGACATAAAAATGCAATTTAAACATGTCAAGTAAGAAAAGGAAATTTGAAATTTCCGCCGGCGTTCATGCAACATAAACAGAAGCCGCACTGAAATAACCTTTCTATTATAAATGCAGCCCGGACCGGTCTGTTTCAATAAACGTTTGCTTTTAATTGGCCGGTCTCTTCTTTATAGGATATAAACGGTGATTTTTTTGCACAGTTCATTTATTCTATTCACACTAGCCATGTCCGTGACTTCTTTCGTGTTGAGCTAAACATATATTTTTCTATCTGAATTAAAAATAACTAGTGTATTCTTAATTCGTAAGTCAGGCAAAAAAAAAATCAAATCCGACAGGTAGTTCCAAAGTTTAGCGCGTTTAAACAAACGAACGAAACAACTGTTTAGAGCTGTTTTATATTAATATGAATTACTTTTGAAGTTCAGTGGTAACATATATAGACGTTGCCTCAGAAGATGTGAGTTGGAAACCCTGCAATGAGCTTGTGCTTTCGTTGAAGGAAAACATCGTAATGAAACCATATCGTGGTGGTAGGTCTTTTTCTAATGCTCGCCTGGCTAGCTACCTCGCTCAAGTTGAAAATCTGCCGGCAAATACCTGTAAGTCTGTTCCGGCAGTTGCACTTGAGAGCAAGCCCCTCCACAGGTTTAGGGTGTTCACCAGAATGAGTCACATCGCCACTTAACATCCGATGAGATTGTAAACATTACGCAAAACCTATAAATAATACAAAATTTATATTAAATGTTATTGTAATGCTTATTTTAGAATTTTCACAAAGATTTTGAATAAATCTATTCGTATTTAAGAACTGTTCACTAACTCATCATAAGATCACTAGCAAGATACCCAGGTTAAAATTTGGTCGATATATTCCGTTCACGACGTTGAGTTCTATTAAGAATGGATTTCGTGGTAACGCGCAGTTGGCAGAAAAACGAGAAATAAGTCGCGGGCTCTAGCTTAGGCACTTATTAACTTTATCCATCTACTGGATTATGCACTTCAAATAGAAAAATAAGTTAATTATTTTTTTTTAAGAAGCTTTTTGCGGTACTGGACCCTAACTTTTGGTCAAAATTAAACATTTTTTTAGGCTTATGTTTTTCTCTATTGATAAAAAGAGAAAAATAGAGTACTTCTCTTGTTTTCGATGAAATAATATGTACTATATTAACGAGTTACATAGATGTTAGTGTAGTAAATCAAAGAAGCCACCTTTTTTTATAGTTAAGGCTTAGCGTTATGTGCATAATCTCACCTGATCTTAAGTAACAAGTAGGGCCCATGTTGGTACACACGCTAAACCTTTGGAGGAACTGGCTCTCAAGCGCAACTGCCGGAACACACCTATTGGTATTTGACGGCAGATTTTCAACTTGAGGGTAGTAGCTAGCCAGGTAGGCATCAGAAAAAGCCCCATGCTTTAGTGTCCTTACGATGATTTCCTTCACCCAAACCTCAAGCTCATTGTAAGTGGTTGGATTCAAACTCACGCCCCTTGACGCAAAGTTATACACACTACCACTGAGCTATCATCGCTTCAAAATTTTATTGAATTCAAAATTGCTACACTACTGTAAGGTTCATTAACTAGTTAGAGAAATTTAGTAGTTTAATATTAGTTGATTAAAAAAAGTAGCCCAACCATTTTTCTTACTAAAGAGATCTGCTAAGTAACTGTCGATATTTTTACAATATTGTATTACATTTCAGTATTTGGTCACAGTAAATACTCGCAAAGATTACCTAGTGATTCCTATTTCAATAAAAAACATGAGATTGCTATTCAGATATCTCATTTTATCTATATCGCTTATTCTTTTGTGGAATTATGTTATTAGAATTAGCCTTTTGTAGATTTTATATTACGTAGTTTGTTACCATGTGGTCTGGACTGTCGTCGAATTCTGCGTAAAACTAACAATAAAGATAATGTTTGATTTCTGTTTCAAAAACAAATACGTACACTTGCAATTTACTATAAATATTACTAAACATACTTTTATATTATAGGATGTAATCGATTTCCATGCAACTTGTATAAGTAAATGCGATTTGATACTAGAATAAAGTTCTAAATACACTGATGCCATTTTATGATAACTATTACTAAACGTACGTATCTAATACTTAATACGCCAGACCACCTGCATGTTTCTTAAGTGTTTTGAGCTTACATTACACCGTACACGGTTTAAATTATCTATAGAATTTGATCTTATATATGAGTACCTGTACCTGCAGTTTCATTCGCTCGGTAATAAAGGTCATTTTTTGATATCAGGGCAGTAATTTTTATCTTGGTATTGATAAGGTTGTTGATTGTCCTATTGTGTGTTGACCCACGGCATTGCATTATGTTGCTATCACATTCTAATTGCTTACAGTTCTCTTTCTTTTTGTTCATCCCCGAAGAGTTCTAGGTTCATCTTAAATTTGTTGAGGAATTGAGTTGAGAAAGACCCACCATAATTGGCATGTCAAATGTATATATATATTTTTTAATCCAACTACTATTTAACAAATATTTTTTAGCTTTATTATATTAACCAAGATATTCGTGAAGTACACATTGTTTACTATAAACTGTAAACAATTGTATCAAAGAAATGCTAATCATTGCTAGTATAAATTTAACCAGAACGCTATTTTAAAAAAGGATTTGTGCGAGCTTCAAATTAACAATCGGTAAGAAATAATGATAGACAGATAGTTACAATATTTTTGGTTAATTCTACCTACTGTCACTTCGACATTTATTTTATTAATTTAATAAATTTAAAAACATTGTAGTGCCCATTTAGCATTCTAATTTGTGAACATTTCTAACTGCTCAGAAGATACACGTTAGATATCTTCGATATCTTATTTCAGTACTTGCTAGTATCAATCCATCTGCAATTAATATCCGATAATATTTATATATTTACAACTGTCTTTTAGGCAATTCAGTGTGTTTTTTTTGCAAAGGAACCTACATCACGTATTTGCTTATTTTTTAACGTGAAATAGATTCGTGCTTGTTCGCCACATCGGTGTAAACGAGACTGCGGTCGATCTCCTTAGACCGAAACTTTAACAATAAATTCCTTGTTCCGATGCACAGCTCCAGTTACAATGTAGTGTTCACTGATACCGAAATATGGAGTCGTAAAATGCGGTCGGTACGGAGAGCCTCTCTTTGGCACAGACCGACTAATTTAACTAAGAAAGTAAAATATATCATACTGCATCTTAATGAACAAATAAAAACTGCATGATGCGAATTACACTACCAATTAGAAGACACGAAGAATAATTTAGTGTAGATTTGCGAAGGTAAAACAATGAAGGCTCGATGATGGGTTGGAATACTATGGCAATGGACGTGAGTTCAAATTCGTGCAATAAACCAAAGCCCTCTGTAAAAAACACTATTAAAACATAGCACGGTGTTAGAGTATTTTCTAATACTCGCCTAGCTATCTACCACTTTCAAATAGGAAATCTATCACTAGATAACTATAAGTGTGTTATTAGCTCCTTGAAAGTCTCAGGTCATATTGTCATTTAATATTACGTGAGATTGAGACCTAACGTTTAAACAAATAAAAGAAGATACGATTATCTTAAAGTGGTAAGAAGTCATTAAACCCACAGACTAAAAGATCAGTGTCTCATTCTAGAAGAACCCAGCTGTATAGCTGATTAGACTATACTAATTTAAGCTGTTGTGTGTGCGCAAAATATTCCATCGAAATGACAATGAGTATCACAAAATGCAACATACCTTATATTATTATGTAGACAACTGTTGCATATAAAACAACAATTATTTAACGAATAGACAATATTAAAAACACATCCAAATATAAAACTTAAAACATACATGACGAGTTATCTACAAACGACTGTAATAATTTGTGTTTGAATGCCAATTTCTCCGTCTAAATGCTTCTATAAATGCATTTTGTTTTTTATATAAGAAATGCTACGATTCTCTGTCATCCATATATTATTTTTTATATATTAAAAATAAACGGAAAGAAAACCTAAGCAGGAGTATAAAACTTTAGGTCAAGCTTTTGCCATAAAACAGAAAGTGTTTTTGCTTCCACGATGTTGTTATGAATAGTAATTACTAACATTTTAATTATAAAAACATTATGATAACGATGCAACTGTTGTTATTGCACAACAGTTTTTCATTTAAATGTTTCCACCCCCTTTAAGTAATAATACAGGAGAATAAGTTATGAAGCCTTTTGAAGTCTCACTTTCTATTAAGTTATTTATAAGTTTTCTCGCAATAGGTTGATTTTTTTTTTTATTTCCAATACTTAATTGCGGATGTATTTTCACAGGTATATTTTTTAATAGTTGAAATATGTTTACGTTGTACTTTTATTTATGTCACGCACCCAAGTGACTGCACTGGACCTGGTGTTAAGTACAGTACAATGAGAGGTGTGTGATAATTAACCAAAACTCACTGCCAGTGACCATTGTCGTGCTGGCCTTTATTTTTTGTAATTAAAGCTTTATTAAGTGTAGTTTGTAGTGCAAGTGCATTGGACGATTTTTGAATGGATAAGGCAAAATCATTAAGTTCACAAGATAAATAAATAAATAATTTAAAATACCTGAAATCTATTTTATTATTTTAAATGTTTATTTCTGTCGCCAATCCTCAATGTCTGCCTATTCTTCTCTTTTCTAATCTAATATAAATAGGAATGCAAATTTGTCTGCGTGTTACTCTTTTGAACGAACACATACACGTTTTCAGGGGTACACAAAAATAAAACATTGTGTCCAAGGTACCGAAACATTACCTTTCGAAAGAAAGTTTATAAATATGAGACTTTAACATTCTCACCATCAGATACCCAAAACTATACCTCTGAATGAATTGGTGAAGATAAAAAATATTGTGCCGAAATTTGATATGCATATTGCTTTGACAGCGTCGATGACACCCACTGTAATGATTGGTTTTAATTTGTTTTATCGAGATAGTCTATTATCTATATTATTATTATTCATATACTATTGTTTCATGATTATATTTATTTCATAAGGAAAACTTAAAGGTGTTCTAATAATTTACTATATCGATGTCAAGTGATATACAATTTTATAGTATATTTTAACGCATGCACGTTGCATATAGAACGTTTAAATTTAATATTTCGAACAAAGAAACATCGAATCTTATGGAACACAAAATTTTGACTGTCAATCAAAAACAAGACTGCGTTATGTACGGACGTGCGGAAAAATTCTAATATCGAGGTTAATAAATACTGCAGTCCCACGATACCAATTGGCCTTGGTGAACCAAACGGAAAAGTTTCGAGACACCGGACGTGAAGAAGAAATCGTCAATCTGGAATAAGATACCGATCTACATTATTTATTATTACTGAATTACCTACATATACCCTGGATGTCGAGAACGATATAGATATGATATCTTAAAAGTGGGAACTAACTACACGAAGGCTCGTCTGGACAGTATCCGACACCGGACGAGCGCCTTGCCAGAGAGGATCCTACATACCTACGTTACTTGGATTAAAATAGCAGGTTTATATTCATCATAGTTTTTATATTCATTATTGTAAAGAAACCTTCGGGTAATATACGTAATTTATCTCATTTTTGAATTTCATTTCATTTCATTTATGCATACCTGTATCTTAATTAAATTTATTGTCCAAGTGACACCGCTTGGTAAGGATTTTACTTTCAAATGCGTTTTTCTGATAAAACTTGAACAAAGTCGCAAGTAGCAGTTTGTGATTAAATAAGTTTAACATATAAGCCTTTCGTTACAGCTTGTTACTTGTTTAAATGTTGTAAAAGAACGAGCAGCGAATCACTTCTCTTCAAAACTAGGTAGCCAGATGAGTATTAGAAAAAGCCTTACCATGGTGTTACGGGTTCATTGCGATGTTGTGTTTCATCGAAAGCTCAAGCTCATTGCAGGAATCCAACTTCGCATCCGTATACACTACCACTGAGCTATAATCGCTTCACAAGTTGCTAGGTAGAGTACAAAACTGCCTTACTCTGTTTTAATGGGGTATTGTATTTATAAGCTAGTAAGGTATGTTGACAGTTCCGTTTAATCCTCTGTTAGTTTAGGATATAGTTGAAACTACGAAGCATTACCATCGTTCAGGTAAACATTATCATTTTACACGGAGAACGTGAACCCGGAGGTAATGGAACAAAAATACTGTATTCACTATAATAACATATTGGAATGAAAATGGTAATACTCCAACGTTGTTACAGTTTTAGAATTATTTTCCTGTCGACGTGAGAACATAGCAAGTTCTAAGGTGTAACAATTGCCCTGCATGGTCTATTATCATACATTATCTGTACATATAATAATAGTATAAATGAAATGTATCTGTTGGTTTATGTGAAAACAAATATTGCAAATGACTTAGAATAACTAATGAAATTTATGCACATTATTTTTACAAACATCTGTCTGGTTGTGTGTGTTTGTGCGCGTAACTTTGCTGAAATATAATGTTTATGATGAACGTCTCCAAGGAAATTTACAAGCATATCCTTGAGTAACGTTTACTTTTTGTATATTATTAATTGGTGGTTTTCGAGTGGGTAGTGACTACCATACGCTTGGTGTTAACTTATAGTGACCTTTGGTTACTCAGTTTCGAGTAGAGTTAGCGTGTATACAACGGCCTTGGACATAATGAATTGATTATTTCTCAGAGGCTTCTGTTGTTTTTGGATACGAAAAAGAAGTATTGTATAGTAAGCAGTGTATAATTATAGTGTTTACGAATAACGAATATAAAACATTGTAGAATATATAGTTTTGAATATGCTAAACTTTTGGGAAGTCACTGCTGTGGAATACCGGGTGGAATATCGATTCAGGCACTGCATGATTGAATGTTGACAAGTAGCAATGAATTTATGGAAATTTACATAACGTTTTCCAATTTTAATTTGTAACAGTATCACCTGACGTTGACTGAATACGTTAAAATTATACGTAATTAAACTTATTAATAAATATATATCGGTTGGATTAAATTTATTACATCTCATTTAAATGAACGCATAATTGTTTTGAAATTTGTATTCACTTTTAAATAGAGGAGACGCAAGATCCATATACCCGTAATCTTGTAATTCGTGGTTCTTTGTAATCTCAGTATAATATGGCTGGGCTAATATTATACTATAGTTTGAGAAGGCTTTGCTGATCAATTCTAAATGTTATATCAAAACTATTTTGCACGCGGTTAAATGTCGAAAGGGTGGATATAGGTCCCTCGTGCTTAATTATCAAGAAAAACAGATCAGTATAACGTGCTGCGTTACGAGATCACTTGACAATGGTGGATGTCTCTCCATTCTTATTTCCGGAAAATTCGCATACAATCGTGTAGGCTAAAAGAAAAAAAACAAACGTATATAAAATAAAGGTTTTAAAAAATTTGTATGTAAGGGGAAACGTTTTTATATGGAATATATTTATATTAAAATCGTATATGAACGCGAGCTTTGACCGCGGACTCTCATATTATGTTTTATTTGTTTTTCCAGTAATTATCGCTCCCGAGGGGGAAAACGCTGCACGGTTAATGTGTCTTCGTACAAACTCATTTTCTACTCCCTCCGATGTACACAAAGCGTACTGAGATAAGTACAAAAAAATGTCTCACAGCGTAAATGTAAGAGCGCTTTTTAACATTTCAAATGTGATATTACGATGAATTCATAGAACTAGTATATTAAAAACATACTGTGTATATTTTGTACTGGTTGCGCTTTAGAGCTATCATACTAACATTTTAAATGCGAAAGTGAGCTTATTTGTTTGTTTGTAACGCTTCAACGCCTAAACCGCTGAATCGATTGTGATGACTTGTGGCTCAGATATAGATGGGATCCTGGAGACAGAGATAGGCTACTTTTTCTCGCGAAAAACTTATAACAAGTGGGGTAAACAGAGGGATAAACAATATATGAAACTTTATATTGCGTCATCCGATTTGTGTTTTTTATTTGATTTGTTAAAATCAATATTAACGCGAGTGTAGCCGTACATAAAATCTTGTAGAAATATATATTATCTTTGAACTGATCATCGTTATCGACATTGGCATACTTAGGAATTTTTCCTGGGGGAAGGGGGCAGCTCAGAAGCCTCTACAAAGTTTTCAACTTCCGTAACCCTGAAAACATATGTCTTTTGAAGTAGAAATGATATGTTTTTGCTAGGAAGGGCAATGGGCAATTAGATTTCCAGAAGGCAACAAGACTTATTAATACGTGCAGAGATCGAAGTAATGACTCTTGTTAAAAACCTCTTTGTATAAAGATACTAGCTTACCCGACCATCGTTGTTTTGTCTTATAAATTATTTCTAGTGAATAATTTGGTTGTATTAAAAAAAATGAGAGGATGAGGATAAGAGAATGAAAATTTAGGATTGTATGTATTTTTAATCCCACAGCATAAATAAATATAATGAAAAAAGTTTGTCAAAATAATTAAAACTTAAACATTTGGAGTGAAACACCCTTATAATTTACGGGTATGAATAATTATTTACAACCGATTCTCAGATCTACTAAATATACATATAAAATTTCATAAAAATTGTTCTAGCCGTTTCAGAGGAATATGGCAACTAACATTGTGAGACGAGAATTTTATATATAACAAGATTATTTATGTTATAATAGCGACATATACAATGTCATTACTGTGATTCAAATATAAAAGGCTATGGAAACAAATAAGAAAATGTATTATTAATTTATTATTTTATTTAGAGATTATACAAGCTGGCGTAAGAAATAGGACTGTGTAACTCCGACCTAAAAGAAACTCTTTTTTGATGTGCATCATTGTCAGTTGTGTTCCAATGCTAATCCGATACACACGTATCATCTATTAAATTAAGATAACACGAGCTTTGTTGAGCTTGAAGTGTATATCTGTGTGCAGACTATACTAACTGGTACCTTCGGATTTATTAAGCTTTTTACCATTAACAGCAAGTGATCAAACTCATTCTTAATAAGCGTCTATAATACAAGAAAACTATCTATGACTAATTTTAAGCCAATCGGATGTTTAGTCAATTTTGTTTTGCTCAATTTTAGAACTTATTTTGCAACATTGGAGAGATAGTATTATTATTATAAGTAAAACTGTTCTTATATAATAATTTTTATTTACCAATTAGAATATTATTATAATATACTAGCCTGGTCGGTTTAGGTAATGAAAAGTATTCTTAATATTAATGCCTTTAATATTAAAATCTGTTCAGGAGTTTAAGAACGAGAAGTGAATAGACAGACAAACAGACAGACAGACAAATAAACTTACAGGCAGTCACATATAGAAAATAACCTATTTTTGAACTGTAATTCGATAAAAAACTACATTGCACCATTTTCATGATGGTGGCTGACTCCCAATCTCAAGTGGAAAATCACCTGTAGGTGTTTTCCGGCAATGGCGCTTGAGGACCAATCTCTGCCTAGGTTAGTATATCCACCATCTTGGATCACATCGTAATTTTAGATCAGGTGAGATTATTGCCATAAACTCTGATCATAATAAAAAATAATAATTAAATGTAGAGTTCTTAATTACAGTTTTCTTATATTCCTATCTTGGTATCAATTAAGATTTTAATTAAATACCAGCAGTCGTAAATATGAGAAAATAACATGTAATTATGTTCTAGCAAGGTCAGTAAAGTTTTACTTATTTTCATGAGTTACTTAATTTAAAAACTGAAGTGATTTTTAATTTGTATATTCATTAATTAATTCCCTTTAATCTAGCTGTCTAGTACTTACTTAAATATAATATTAAAATATAAACTATTATTTATATTATGTCTATCTTTGCCAGGGGTTTCGCTGGCGTGAAATATAATAATTGGTTTCTGGCTGAACTTTTGTTATAAAATAATATTGTAAAGTGATTACACAGTAACTGATGATAAATATAGTATTAAACATAATCGAAAAATAATTACGAGAATATTTTTATTCTGCGACCATAAATATATGATGACCAGTGCCTATAAGCGTACGAATGATTCGATAGAGGGTCTTATATTTAATAACCTTTTTAATAATTAAGGATAAAGTTTATATGAGCGATAACCTCACCTGATGATAGGTGATGACGTGGTCCAAGATGGTGAACACGCTATGCCTAGTGTAGGGACTGACTCTCAAGTACAACTGTCGGAACAAACCTATAAATATTTGGCGGTGGTTACTTGAGGCCGGAACAATTAGCCAAGTGGGCATTTATAAAAAGATTTACCACCATGCTATGGTTTCATCAAGATTTTTTTTCCTTCACCGGAAACTCAAGCTCATGGTCAGTAGATTCGAACTGACGTCCCTTGATGCGGCGTCTCTACACACTACCAACTGAGCTATAATCACTTCGAAATAATATTTCATTTGTTTTCTCGTAAATAAAAATATTCAATGGCTAAATATAATTCGTAGGTATGTATACATTGTATTTTAAACTTAACATAAATATTTTTAGTCGGATGGAAGAAAAGTTTTCCATTAATAGTTTATTAGAAGAGATAGAACCGAAATGGACGCAGTACACATTGACAATGCAGGCTTGCATTATGCATCATAAATATGAATTTACTGTCGGCAATAACAGGTGAATAAATTGGTGTTGAACGAGAGTCGTTTATGTACACTTGGTTCCGTAAAATCAAATGTTTATTTTTTATCGGTTGTTCGGCGTTTTCAAAGGTACAATAAACGCGGTCTCATATCGGTTTCTGGAAAGGACTTGTTCTTGAACGTTAAATTGTAACTTGCTCTAGTACTGTCAAGAAATAAATTCTGTTTAAATGGGTATAATATATTTTATTAGTAAGCCTACTGAATAGAAACCTTTTAAGCTTACTACGCATTTATTCCAATAGCTCTGTAACAAGATGATGTGGCCTTCTTGTTGGAATTGTGTAAACAGTTTATGTGCGTACACAAAATGTCTGTGAACATTTTTCTGTAGGTTTTAATGGTGAGTACAACTCTCGAATTTTGTTTAGCGTAATATGAAGACATCGTGAAATTGTGCTATGGTAAGATATTCTATTGATACAATGTATTATTAGTTTATCAATAGAGTTATAATAAAATCATTGTTATTGATAAAAAACGCGTAATTAGAATCTCTGAGCAGACGGAATTTATACTATAACTTTCGTACAAAGTGCACTTAACCATCTTCAGGGATAGGCTGAGTTTTATTTTTATTAAGGGCTCAATATGTGTGTCATACGTTAATTACGAACATACAGGTATAGAGCGTCCAAGTGTACTCACTAGAACTATCATTTATCAACAGATTTTTGGTAATAGCCGTAATGCGTTTTTGTACTATCAATGAAAAATGGAAAAATAGATACTGTCAATTATTTTCTATCACATTTTTTCTTATTTAGCCTTTATAGGTTTAAATTTATGACCACAATCTCACCTAATGTTAAGCGACGATGTTACTCAAGGTAGTGGACACGCTAAGTCTAGTGGAAGCACTGGCTCTCAAGTGCAACCGCTGGAACATATGTATAGGTATATTGCTTATGAATTATTTCTTATAAGTTATACATATATTAATCTTCTTATAATCTTAGAGTTCTAATATAGATTGCTAATATCACCTTTAAATGTTCATAGAAAAATTTCACTTCCATATTACGTTGTACCCTAAGTTATTCATAAATAATGATGTCTCCATACAAACGGTTACAACTGGCAGCATTTTACAACTTGTACTATCATAAATATAAATGCGGTCATTTTTTACGACCACATTTAGAGCGATAGCATTTTTAAACAATTTTATTACTGTACCTACAAGCTGCCGTGGTAACTACTTACATGTCAAACTCCCATCTTTCCTTATTGGAATTAAATATACCAATGTATATAAATACTCTTTATTCTGACTTATTAACACATTAATCACATTCTTTTGTATTTCGCTTAAAGCCACAATCTCACCTGATAAGACACGATGTGGCTTAAGATAGTGAACTCGCTAAGCTTAGTAGAAATACTGGATATTAAGTTCAACTGCCGGGATACACGGCTAGCCAGGCAGGTATTAGAAAATACCCACCATCATGTTATGGCCGCATAGCGAGGTTTTCCTTCGCGAAAATGAGGATTCTCATTGCCGAAATTCAAACTTACTTCCATTGACTTGGTGGCCATATACTCTATCACTTCGTTCATTTCTTTTACACTCTATACCACATCATACCGTTATATCCGTTATTTACCGTGATAGATATCGGTCTCAGAGTGAATACAATTATGTTTATCACATTTATAAGTACTTATGTCTTCCCTGCAAGAAGTTTGACGTTTTCCACCTTTTTAAATAGCTTTAATTCAGGTGAAAACAAATGTTACATAATAAGAACAAATACGGCAACTCGTTCACAAAGTAAAAGGTAAAGTTGTTTCAGCAGTTCTTCTTTTGTGTTTCCTTCCGCTTGTAAAACTTTTCTTTTACTTGTAGTCGAATGCATCAAGAATTTTAGCTGTTTTAGAAATAAATGAAGGTGTAAAAGTTGCTTTTATTTCAGTATATTCTTTTATATTGAATAGGCTTAGAGTTATGGCCGAAGACGAAAGGACTGGTTCTGAAGTGTACCTAGGGGTATAAACCTATATATAAGATTTTTAACTTGTGGATAGCACCTAGCCAGATGGGCATTCAAAAAAGCCCTATGCAAAACCTATCATTAGTGGTTACCTTACTTTACATTAGCTTCTATAGACTCAGATTGTGGAAAGAAGTAAAAAAATACGTAAAAAGCTTCTTGATCTTTATGTATTAAGACAGAACGGATTATAACTAAGAAATTAACTAAGCGGATAGTTTCGAGAAATGTTAAACGAGTTAATTCATTACATACTGTTAATTAAAGTAAGTAAGGGGTACGAGTCAATCTAGCAAGTTCGTGTTAGTTACTTGACGTAGCTGCGGTTGGCCTGGGGGCCTTTTAGGCTCATGTGGGACAAGAGAATTCAAACGGACTCGACTTTTGTTAACACACAAACGCATAATTCACCGAACAAGGTGTACGACTGTATGTTATTACTTTTTAAAATGAGATAAAAATAATGAAAATGAAACATTTTAAACATGTGCTAATTTCTAGTAAATATTAAAATAAGAAACTTCGTAAATCTGTAGTGGTTTTACACGTTTCGTTATATATCAAATTGTTTTCTGCATTAAATCCAAACTTGTTGTAGTATAAAATTGATTGCAAATCGCCAAAAAATATCAATTTTTTGAGTAAATAAAAATAAAAATTAGTTGTGTTAGTTTTAATTTCTGTTTTTATACCTTCAGGGCTTAACATTTCGCTACAAGCTTACTTTTTATTGTACGTTGAGCTTAGTGAAAGCACCGGTTCTCAAGTGTAATTGCCTGAACACAGCTATAGGTATTAAGAAAGAGAGTTTTAACATAATCGTGGTAGCTGGCTAGATGATCATCATAAAATAATCTACCACCATGTAAAAGTAATAACACTTAGTTTTCCTACACCGAAAGTAGAAGCTTGTTCACTGAATCGAACTAATCTCCATCGAAATGGTATTTGTACACGCTACTATAGAATATATACATATATGACGGAGAGATTACGTCTATAGTGTTTTTAAAAAGTAAACATTCACTCTTCGTTCCGAGCGTTACAGCGTCTTCGCGTGGTACGTCCATGTGTACACAAATTCTTAGGATAATTCTTACAATTAATTTTGGTGATGTATTTAAATACGAGTGGTAGTGAGAATCTGTTTAACGGTAATTTTACGTTGAAGTAATTAATCTTAATTATTTTATCCGTGTTTATTGATTTTAATTGTAGTTGCGCCTATATATATAATTTATTTATATTTTTACTAGCTTTTACCTGCGGCTTTCCTCGCGATAATATTGATTTAAACAAACGGATGACCCGATGATAAGTTTCATACAAAGTTTATCTTTCACTTTTCTCACATGTAATAAGGTTTTTGCGACAAAATGTAGCCAATCACCGTCTCTAGGTTTTCATCTATGTATGTACTAAAGTTCATCATAATCGATTCAGTGGAATAGGCCTGAAAGCGTAACAAACAATGAAACTCACTTTCGCATTTATAATATTAGTTAGGATAAAAAGAATACCAATGTTCTTTATTATTTCTTATATTTACTGTTATTTTTTTTAAACACTTCTCATGTGCTTCCTTATATCTCAATATGTTCAGTTATTATATTGTAATATATTTTTGGATAAGGGCTCATTTTTGTTACACCCCACTTTCGGGGTGCGGGAGATTTCTTTTGAAAGAGTTGGACTGAGTAGACGTTATAGACGAGAAACATAGTAAAGTACCCGCACCTAGCTTGCTTTACACCGACCGATGAATTTCATTGGGTGCTAATCCATATTCTGGGACTGTATACGGTATAACAACTGAGTTAACGACCAGTGAAAATACGCCCTTAAGTAGCTAGCACGCGATGAGACTTTTGTCTTTTATAAGCACCATTTTAGCGCTTAAATTGAATAGTTGTTTTTCATTGTATTTGAAACCATGCGATGAGGATTGGTTCTCGCTCGTTCCATTTTGAGATTAGAAAATACCCTAACATAATACTATGGTTACTTAGAATACTTGCTTTCATTGTAGTGCTTCCTGCGTCCGTACGCTACCGCTAAGTCAAAATTATTTCGTTATTTGGATCTAGAGAGTAATCGACTACATATTTGAATTAGTATCAAATTAATTCGTTCGTGATATGGTTCGACGCAATAACATCCTGTGTATCCCACGCTGACTCAAAAACAAACATCCTACGGATTAAGGAACTGTACCTTCCATTTGTCACTCAAGAAAGGCCTCAGAAAGGGTCCATTGTTTCAAAGACAACGAAATCAGTGTATAATAACTACCAACTACATCCGAACATCGTTAAACGCGGGAATTAAATAATTCTCACCATTGTTATATTGTTTTCGAATGGCAACCCCCTTTTATTAACCGCTTCATTGTATCCACATCACATAGTGGATAAGGGTCAGGAAGCTCGGGTATTATCTGGGAAGTATCCTTGACTGAGGCCGTATATTAACTTATATGGAGACAGCTCTAAACTAATTCAATATATAATAGAGCTTAAGCCGAAACGTTGAAACTTATAACTCTTGATATATTTAACAGCTCTATACAAATGATTGTTTAAGTATGGACCCACGTCAATGGGCGTTTAAGTCAGATTCCAGCAATAAGCCAGTGTTTCCGGTGAAGGAAAATACTGTAATGAAGCCATAGCTAAATCTGTTGCCAAATGCCTATTGGTATGTTTCGGCAGTTGCATATGAGTGCCAGCCTCTCCACTCGGGATTAGCGTGTCCACCATCCCGGTCCACCACACAATCACTCTACATCAGGTGAGATTGTAGGCATAACGCTAAACGTATAGAGTATAGAAAAAAACATTTTTACGTTCAATATCTGCAGTCAAACACCAATAGATTTGTTACGGTGGCTGACTTTGAAAACCAGTTGTCCGACTATGCTTACGGTTTTATCTTCGTAGAAGACGTGGTTACTTATTATCATATTGTTAAATCTTAAAGGTGGAGGAAACCAGTAGACGTGATGATTTTGCGAGAACTAATTCCACCATAGTGTTAGTTTTTTTTTTTTTTTTTTTTTATACTTAAGGTTTAGCGTTATGGCCATAATCTCACCTGATCTTAAGTGACGATACGGCCCAAGTTGGTAGACACGCTAAACCTGTGAAGAAACTGGCTCTCAAGTGCTGCTGCCGGAACACACCTATTGGTATTTGGCGGCAGGTTTATAACTTGAGGGTGGTAGCTACCCAGGCGGGCATTAGAAAAAGCCCTACCACCATGCTATGGTTTCCTCACGATGTTTTCCTTCACCGAAAGCTCAAGCTCATTGTAGGTGCTTGGGTTCGAACCCACGTCCCTTGACGCGAAGTCGTGCACACTACCACTGAGCTATCATCGCTTCGTAGTCAAACTACGCTGCTGGAACTGCTTATATATTTAGTAACCGAGTGGAGCCATAGGTATATATAGGTATATATATGCGAATATATTGTTGGCATTTACCGTATAAATGAAGATAAAAAATTAATCTGATTCCTGTGAGCTGACAGATGTCAGAAGCGATCAATGTATATACAGTTATCTAAATAGTCTGGCGATCACTCAATGCTCGTTCTTATACTGGAATTAAATTAAATGAATGGTATGAAGCGTGCACTTTTAAATTTTCCAAACTTTTTTGTATCTACTCACCCAAATGACCCTATGAAAAGTATCTACCCGAAAGCCACTCAAACACACGGCGCAGCCAGGCTGAAAGTTATTATTTATTTTCAAGACTAGGTTACTATAAATTTATAATTTAAAAATAAAAGTACATCAATTAGTGAGTTAACTTGGTGGATGATATTTCGAAAATCTTAAATTGATTATTATAGGCTACGTATTTCAGTTCACAAATTTGCCTCACCGCTCAAACGTCAACAAGCTAAATGATATGACGCTACAGATGTGTCACTCAATTGTATTATCGAAGCGCCGGTTTATTTTTGAATGACGTTAATTGAATTAGTTATTGTTTCAATCTATTATTGCCATAAAAGCAAACTGATACACTCCAAAATTGTATGATCATTTATTCGAGCGCAAAGTGCATGTCTATAATCAGAATTCTATGGCTCATCGCTAACGAAATTATAATGCTTCAGAATAAATGAGATACAAGGTCAAGTTCGAATTAAATGAAAATACTGTATTCAGTTTAGGCCTTGAGAAGGCGCCTATGGACGTGAAAACTACATCCGGTCCGGAATACAACTGACTCATCGAGGAAAACCAGTAAGAACTTTATTATTACAACTTATTTTCATAAGAGTACATTAAAGTTACAATTATTTTTCGTTTTCGAATTTTCGGATTATACCAAGTTTAACATCAAGTACATTGCAATTAGTATTTTATCTACTTGCGTGATGTTTAGTTGTTTGTTGTAGGGTAGATAATACACAATATATATAGTACGTGTCTATTTTCATGGTATATTACATGTACATTTCCAGTAGTGTGTGGAGAGTTACTAACTACATAATTTCTGCGCACTGAACTGGAATGGTGTCAGGAAATATGCATGTAATTTATTAGAAGTAGGTACAGTATTATATGCAATTAAAAAAAGAAACATTTACTAACGTAGTAACTTATGTCTGACCTTTGCAGTACTGATTAGCTCGATCATTTTATCTCTTATTATGTGTAGGTATGAAATAACTTATCGAGATAAAAATTAGCATATCTGTCAAGTTAAACTAAGCAATACGAATTTAATAGAGATAAGTTGAAGAATTTACGAAATCATCGTGGACGAGATTCGTGACAAAATTTATAAGAATTTCAATAAATTTAAATATATTATATAATACACCTAGAATAAAAAGATCAGAGCAATTGTAAATGTATTTTATGTGAAATGTTTTTTTTTATATTTTATTAAAATCCATACAATGAAGACAACCTAAGCGTCAACCCATCTCAATATATATCACTCCCCAAAATCCTATAAATTAACCGAAAGTTTAATATAATGACATTCCACGGAGCTTAAACCCGCTTTTATTTTAGATAAGTTAGAAACGTGTTATCGCAGCGAAACCTAATCATACGCACGTCGAGTTACGTTTGGCGAGAATAAAAAATGCGACTGGCGAATTTTGTAACGTATATTTTATACCTTTTACAACGAATACCGATCAGTGGGTATTTCTTCTTTTTTACTAACTTCTTCACTAATTCTCTTGGTTAGTGAATATTAGTCATTATTATGTGGGTAAGAGTAATTTATGGTAACGAATAAACTAATAATTATCTTTTAAATCACTCGTTCTATTATGAATAAAATATGAATAAATATAATTTTTAGTTCAATTGCTAATTTCAAGCATAAATAAATATTTGAATTATATAATTTCAATTAATATAAAATGGTTTTACTAACGATTTACAAATATACATTTGTAGAAATAGCAAAAATAATACTTTAATATAGGTAGAATAAATATAATAAATATACTTTTCATGAAGACATGAATTTTTTATGCGAGCAAACAGGCAGACGGCCCATCTGATGTTAAATGGTTACCGCCGCCTATGAACAACTGCAACACCAGGGGCATTACAGCCGTGTTGCCGACCATGGAAACCGAATTTCATCCCCTTTTTAAGAGCCCCATATCATAACCTTGGTGGAAAATTGTGCCGCGCAGTCCATTCCATAGATCTAATGTGCGCGGCAGGAATGTTCTAGAGAACCTAACTGTTCACAACCCACCCAGGTCTTAGGTATACGGATAAAACTAATTTATACTAACGTTTTTTATTTACGTTAGCAGTTGTTAAGAGACAACTTGGCCAAAGGCAAAGTGATTTATACCTGAATAGATTACAACCACCACGCGTATGCAGATAAGTCTATCAAAGTAACTTACTTTTGAATTTGAAGCGATGATAAGTAAGTTGGTAGTGTGCAAGGAAGCCGCGTCAAGGGACGTGAGTTTGAAGCCACCTATAATGAACTTGAGCTTTCGGTGAAGGAAAACATTGTAATGAATGATGGTCGGGTTTTTCTTAATACCCACTTGGTTCCTAGTACCTTCGAGTCGAAAATCTCCCGAAAAATACATATAGGAGTGTTCCAGTACTTGCACTTGAGAGCCAGTCTCTCCACTAGGCTTAGTGAAAATATACCATATAATACATAACACATGTACTGAATATCAGATGACATTGTTATAACTCTAAGCTATAAAAAAAACACTTGCAATCGTTACTTCAACATATCGATATAACATAGCGATACAATATGCAATATAAAAAATAGCTCGCTTCAAAAAGTATATACTTTTATTCTACTAGTCTATGTACAATATTTTGTATATAAAACGAGCGGCAACTCGCTTGCAGTTTCATGAGATTCATAACCGTGGATTTTGTTGTGTGAAGTTTAACGTACGGCTGCGAAGAAACTTCGTAGTGGTTGATAAATATTTATGTTTTACATAGATTACTATTGTTTCAACAACTTCTGCTCGGTTGATGTTAAAGATATTCCAACGAAGTTGTTTTAATCAAAACTTTTTAGACAAACGCGTTTTGCACACATGAATTGTGGAATTTATTGAAACCTACCTTACCGTTCCCTAATTTAATCTAAAACATAGACATTAAAAATCTGTGCATTCAACTCTGTCCTTACAATAAATTCGAAAGTGAGTTTGTTTGTTATGCTTTCACGCCTTAACCTCTGAATCGACTATGATGATTTTTGGTATAGAAATAGATGGGACTCTGGAAACAGTGATAGACTAATTTTACTTAGAAAAACTAATTAGAACTGGAGTCAAGAGAGGGATAAACTTACTATGAAACTTTTTATTGCGTCATCCGAAAAAAATAAATTTCAACACGAGCGAAGCCGCACGTAAAATCTATTATATAATAAAAAACAAAACGTTTAATCAATATATACACATCAAAAGCAAAAATCAGTTATGTTAGCTTGATGGTGGATCATCTTTTTATAATTTTAACTTTATCATTGATCGTCTCTTTATATTAAATATAATTTAAAAGGGTTTAAATATCTACACGTTTGATAAAAATATATTTATGAATAGAAATTTATATTTACATGTTTGGTTAAAAATAACTTTATAAGTTCAATTTGTAATGACGAGATTTTATAAAAATATTAATCTATTTTAAGTACTAGCTTTATCTTTGATCGTCTCTTTATATTAAATATCACATGACAGGGGTTTAAATATGTTTATGATTAAAAATAACTTTATGATCTGGAATTGATACTTACATATTTGGTTAAAACTACTTTATAAATTCTAATTGTAATGACAAGATTTTATAAGAATTGTGTTAATAATCTATTTCAAGTAGTTCACTTTTAGCGCATTTAGTTTCCGGCTGTGGCAATATATATACGTGTATCTTATAATACTGAGACAGTGATAATGGAGCTCCAGATCGAATCAGTGGACAGAATTATTAGTAATGTGAAGAACCAAACAGTTGTGCAGACAATTAAAAGAGACGGTTAAGATATACGGATTTTACAGTTGCCTCGTTGCAACCACCGTGCCGAAATACCGTGGATTTGGGTCCAGCGCAGGACAATTATTTGTGTAATCAACAGTTTCATTTTAGATTTGGACACTACTTTGTTTCCGTTAATTGTGTCAACGAATTCTTTGACATTGACGAAATAAATCACTTAGGCACGTGCCACAAAACAAAAATATTGCATGTATAATAATAATAAACCATAATAATATTTCACTCTAGTAGTGTTCACTTATAATAATAATCATTTAACTATACTAATAGTTCCGTTAATACAAATACCATAATACATAATTACTTACAACTGTAATCATGTTCTTAATATTGTTAGTAATCCTAAACCTGAGAGGAGAGAGGCATAAATTGACAGAGTGGAATAACACCGAGCAGTGTCCGAGACTTGCTCACCGCTTATGTTTCTCTCTCTGTCCAGTATAAATCATTGCCAACAGTGTATCACTAATAGAGAAGTATAAATTGTACGCCCCTTCGGTGATGTTCCAACTACGTACGATGAATATGCCTCGAGTGCTTCGCCAAAACTGAACGCATAACCGCGCTTATATAGCAATCGAGATTAACAAACTACCGTCCAGATGTTGTCAAAAACAAATAACGTATTAATTAGGTTGTATAACAAAATCATTAAAAGTGGGTCACTACACATGTGATCACTTATCTATCTTCTTAGCAAACCATAAATTCACCATGCGAGTGCCGTGTCCATCGTGTGCCAGAAAGGGAAACTCCGAGCAGTTTCCGAGACTTGTTCAAGGCCCCCCTTTTCCGACGTACATCAACACTACTTGTGTTTCTGCCCTGCCCTGCCAAATTTGATAGGAAACTGCTAGTGCAACTTTATAGGCACGTTTTAATAGAGAACTTACTGCAGTCCTAGCTGTGTAGATCTTTTAGATGATTATAGAGATAGATATAGCTGGTATACCTCTCGCTCCTACTTCGACCGCGTATAAATTGTTTAGCTATTGTAATGTCTAATGAAACAAAAAAAAAAACAAACAAACGTCACTTTTAGCTCTCAAGTTACTCTACATAAGTCTACTTTAACATTTCTCTACATATTCATTTGTAGAAAATCACAAATACTTCGCAGACTGACTCAAAGATTTACCCTGTACTTTTAATAAAAGTGGTTTACAAACTGGTATATATATATTCGATGGAACTCGTTTAGGGACTTTTTCGTACAAAATCCACGGTCATAAAGCGCATTAGACTGCGAGCGGGTTGCTGCTCGATTTCTGCACTACATCATTCGGTGTACGTTCGCGAAGTATTTCAAGATTCTGAGTACTTGAATGGCGAAGAGTTCGGAGAACATTTTCACAAGCAACTATTTCCTAAAATCGACTTTAATGTTGGTCGAATAGAGTTTGATATTGTATTGTTCGCTTAGCCATGCTAGCTGCATTCTGATTGAAACGTTGCATTTACCAGAAGCGTAGCTAATTTAGTCGATTTCGTTCAAGATCATTTAAAGAAGTTGTGAGCGATGTAAAAATATATACATTGACTAGCGCTGCCCCGCAACTTTATTCAGATTTATCTTTTTATAATTATTTTGAAGCGATGATAGCTTAGTGGAAGCGTGTACGAACGCTGCGTCAAAGGACGTGAATCCGAGTCCCTACAATGTGCTTGAATTTTCGGTGAAAGCAAAGCATCGTAATTATGGCAAAGCGTGGTGGTAGGGCTTTTACTAATACCTACATACCTAGCTACCATCCTTAAGTTTAATATCTGCCGCCAAATACTTATAGATGTGTTCCGACAGTTACACTTGAGAGCCTGTCTGTCTACTAGGCTTAGCGTATCGACCATCTAGGACTACATCGTCACTTAGTATCAGCTGAGATTGTGGCCATAATTTTATACCTTCACTATAAAAAAGAGTACAAATATACAAAATCACACATGTATAGACAGAACTACAGATTTATTTAGGTAAGTAGCTAAACATCATGATTTTTTTTTTTATAGCAATGAGATTGTTTAGATAAAAGTGAAAGTCTGAAAACGATCAATTTAAAGTTACTAAATACATATCTATCCTTAACAGATACAACCGCAGTTGCAAAGTTATCCGCATGCCGTCAGTGTTACAAGGGTTGAGGTAACACTTTGAATAAGCCTTCAAACCAATATCACATTAAATATTTATATGAGTTTTGATTTAGGATTGACTGATTTTGTATTCCATTATTAATGGTTTAATAGAACTTAGTTTTAAATGGATTAACTTACTGTAAACTTGGACGTTGTATGATTCTTATTGAGATTGAAACTATTTTTTTTGTTCCGGCTTCTATTAAAAACTGGAAGATTAATTTAATACAATACATTTCTATATAATCTAATATTACTGTAAGAGTATTTAAAAAATGAAACAAGTAAATTTTTAAAAGTATATTCCATACACTGAAAAAAATCTTTACATAGTAGTCGATAATCGAATTTACCTTTAAAAAATACAATAATTCAGGAAAAATAAAACAGTCTATGAATAAAATATCGATATAATAAATTATATCCTACCTACAGACAATAATAACTCTTACGTTTATAACATAAGAGTGTAATTTGTAAATCAAGTTTGTTCAACAAACGCCCGTTTGCTTCTCAGACAAAGAGTTTTATTGTAATGCTCAAAGACATCAATCACACGGGCACTCACACGAGAATAGATAATCGTAGCGTTCGTAGGCGAGCTACGAACGCTACGTGCTACAACGCTCGTAGCACATGCCAAAACATTAACTACGTAAGTCCGTAGCTAAAGTAGCATGCCATACACTAACTCTATATCTTTACGTCATTTTTACAATGTTACGAGCATAGAACAAAATATTTTTAATTAACCTAATTACTGAGAAACTATTTCAAAAGTCGAGTAATCTCCAATCATATATTTAATATTGTATACAGAGAAGATTTCTTGAACTCTCCAGTTTTCTTACTCCATTAGTTTTATTCCACGCGATACAAATTATTAATAGAATTGCTAAGCCTGTATCGGGGTAGATCTAATTTCTCAATAAGTGTATTTACACATACGTAAGTTTGTTATGAGCCCCTATTTCTAAGTAACAATGTTTTCCACTAACGTTAATTATTATAGCTTTATTTATTTATAAATACATTTCTAATGTGATGTCTTAACTATAACCGTAATTTTACTCTTAAAAATATAAATATGTTTTTTCTTATAATACTAAAACTACACGTTTGTTCGTCCATAAATTAAGTGGAGCGTTTTTTTTTTTTCGCTTTAGAGTTTTAACGTTATGACCAAAATCGAACCTGATGTTAGGCGACAATGTGGTCGAAGATGGTAGACATGCTAAGCCTAGAGGAACAATTGATTCTCAAGTACAACTGCCAGAACATACTTAGAGGCACATGGCGGTATATTTTCAACTTGAGGGTTGTAGCTAGAGCTAGATGGGTATTTAAAAAAGGCGCACCACCATGCATTGATCCATAATTGTTCCATGTGATATCTTTCTATGTAACATTTGTAATAAAAAATTGAGACGACACATTCGAAAGATTAATACTGTTACTAATATATCAGCTTAAACTGTGTGATGCGCTACTGTCTTGTATTATAACAGTCTCCATATTAAAACAATAATGTATTATTAAAACAATTTGCTCTAATTAAAAAATATACCCTTATATAATGAAATATTATTACGGTATTGAGTAAAATGAAACTCAATTTTATAAGTCCTTTTAATATAAAATAAACAAAATGAAAACTTACCAAAGAGCTATAACCATTTTGGTAATAATAAATAACTTTTTCACTTAATATTTTTCATTAAAACCGACTTTATTCGCGCTGGCCTATTTTTATGGGGTCGTAAAAATCGAGATACATTATACTTTGATGGAAATTGCTTTGTTACGACGTGTCATCTTTTTCTAAAATTTAGTATTCAGGCGGTAAATCCATAGATAACCGTTTGTTAATACCTTTAATGATTACTTACATGTTGACTTCATTGAATGATTTTGTCGACAGCAAAAAATTAAATTTATATATCATATTCCATGGCAATCGATACATTTTATGTCACCTTTCGAAAGTGTTATTTTTCTTTTATTTTATTTTATGTGGGGTACCCTCTATCGATTCTGATAATCTAAATCGAGTGCGGCTACTAGAACACGCTGTAGATCAAGCATAGCTTATCAAACTGAGTATAGTAACTGAAAAGTACCTTTTGACTGCATACTGGCCCTAGTGGTT
Organism: Actias luna; assembly: GCA_039707435.1. Taxonomy (NCBI): domain Eukaryota; kingdom Metazoa; phylum Arthropoda; class Insecta; order Lepidoptera; family Saturniidae; genus Actias; species Actias luna. The sequence continues at coordinate 3,557,250 of JAZHAC010000002.1, read as the reverse complement.
AAATCAATTGCCGCACTGCAACCACCGCGTGTGTTACAAAGTCCTTCATTGCTGCCAAAGGCGAAAGTGCTTTCATAGACAATTTACATAATTTAAAAAAATTGTATCACCATGGTACGTATAATCATGATGTTTCCTGTCATCTGAAGCTCAGGCTTAGTGCAGGATTTCGAAATCAGATCGATCAATGTAGTGTTAATACTCAAGAGGACATACAAATTACACACATGAGGAAAGTAAAGAAAAAATAAAGATAAATAAGTACATGATATAACATCGTATCAAGATCGTAAACAGAGGCATTGCAAGAAATAATAAATAAGATGAAAAAGTTATATACACAAATTAGATGTTAAGTAGACTTTTGTAAGCATTGCGCCATTAGTAAAAAATAGTTAAAATGAATCCTGAACGTATATAACGCATTCATATCGCGCATTAGAGGAGGTAGATCATTCCTGCATCGAGTAGCTGCGAATCTAAAACTACCCCGAAATACGGCAGTAGCATGCCGATGAGTGCATAATATGTACTTTACCGTGTCAAATTAAAAAATATATGGGAAATATACAACTATGCGGTACACTAATTATTAACAATTTCAGAAGTTTATCAGAAGTATTTTTTCCGTGTTAATTATAACAACAATGAGGGACAAATTAAATGTAATTAGGACGTTGGGTTTATATGACCTGGATATGAAAAAGGTGCCGCGATGTTGAACCGTAAAGTGCGACGTACACTGCGCGATGTTAACTTTACGTTTTGAATTTAAAGTTAACATTTCTTTCAATAATCACGAAAGAAACTATGTATTTATTTATACATCTTACTGGCCGCTCTTAGGTATATTTAAAAAGACTATATTGTGTCATTCATTGCGCTGTTAAATTCGTTCGAATCAAAATCATTTTATTTTTTAATGGAATTAATTTGCTATCTTTGATTGATGAAGAGGGAAATCGAGATTTAAATATTATAATTTTTATGTAATCGTATGGCCAAATAGAGTATATTATATTAAATTAAAAGTGAATATTTAATTTTATCAGCAATTTTAGGGCGTCGTATATATGAGTGATCACGTTATCGGGAAAACAATTGTATCTTAACGGGCATTCCTCCATAATGTGCTGAATTGATTGCGTTTTCGCCCCGCAGACACAACGCGGTGAATCAACCCATATAAATATATAGACACAATAAGTATGTATATATATGCTTTGGTATTACAATTTCAGATGATGAATCCAATACTTAAGTGAATATTACTTTGTACTTACGCTTGAAATTGATTGGACGCTGACGACATTGGTAGTCGGTTGCCCCTGCGTTGGCGAATGGTTGGATCAAATGTCGGTATGTGGTATAATCGGTTACACGCGTTTTGCTTCGTCGTTGAGTATCCTCAGATGCGAGCTCCGACCAACATTTAGTTCAACCAGCCACCAACGTTGGGTCAAACGTTAACCAACGGCGATAGCGGCCACTCAATTCAAAGGCGAAATGTAAAACACTTGAATATTGAATGAAATTTTTAAAATGATATGACTAAAATATTTATGTACGTACCTATATTACATCTGTACACTTATATACTTATAGTTAAATAAAGCTTATTATAATCATTATAAATTTTACTTTACGATTCTTTTCTATTTAAACTATGAACTATATTTATTCTCATATAATACTATTGATCCAATGAAAAAATCTTGGATGTATAAAACTTGTGCAAGAAAGTTTACTAAATAAAAAAGTATCACTAAAGTATAAACTTACCTATTCCTCTTGATAGTAATAAAATTGTTCCAATACAAAACCTAATTATAAATATAATTCCAACACACTACTGTAGTTTACTCCTTAAGTACGACTGTCTTTGCGCAAGGTACGTTACGTATACAAACAACGCTAAAATTCCACTACTAAATAAAGTTCCATACCGGGAACCATGAACGATAAACTATTCTCTAGCTCCAATAAATGAATGTTGAATATTCTAGTATGCATTGTACCTTTAAACAAGAGTGACATACTTCGACGTAATGAATTGTTTCCGTTGTTGACATACGGTGAATAATACGCGACGCATACCGTAACCACTATCGTATGAAAAATATATTTTGTATATTACTAGTAACTAAATAAAGTAAATAGGTATTAGAAATGAATTAATGAGCCAGGTTTAATCAATAATATGTTAAAGAAGTGTGTGTACCGCCCGTGGACTCTGGCAACATGGGAGTTTGAAATGTCGCCGTAGTGCGTTTTGATAGTTACTGTTGGGTGATTAGTACCCGATGAGTCTCTCTCGCCCTGGCCCGAGCCCGGGTACTGCGTGTGTACATTCCTATGAGGAAGTCCGTATATATTAGGATTTTAAATATCATGTTAATAAAAAAAAAAAAATATATTACTACTGCCTGAGATTCAAATTGTGAAACTGTTCCTCGTCTCAGCAAATATGGGGATTGAGAGTCGCCATTTTATATTAGGTATTTGATAGCGGTTATCACCTAAATAGTCTCCACATGCCTCTGTTTTAGAGGAGGTACGTAAATGTTTTTTTTTTTTCACTAGGAAAACAATAAATATGCTTAATACGAGTTGGTATATGAAGACCTAAAAATGATCTCAGTTATCATCGTGAGGAAACCATAGCATAGTGCTAGGGTTTTTTTATTGCCCGTCTGGCTAGCAACCATCCACGTGTTGATAATCTTCTCTCAAATACCAATAGGTGTCTTTCGGCAGCTGCACTTGAGAGGCAGTTCCTCCACAGATTTAACAAGTCTACCCACTCGAACCGTATCGATACTTAAGATCACGTGACATTATAGCAATAACGCTAATCCCTGCCTATAAAAAAAGAAAATAATTCTGGATTTTTTAGCGCAGACAAACATCGTGTCACGGGATTTTTAAATACAACGTATTCCGTGTTGATGTATCAAGTATATCAAGAGAAATATAATACTAGAAATTCACTGATATATTATGAGTAGTAGGACTTTTTCTAATACCCACTTGGCCTACTACCACCCTCAAGTTGAAAATCTGGCACCAAATATCTATAGGTGTATTCCGGCAGTTACACTTTAGACCCAGTCCCTCCACTAGGCTTAGCGTGTCCACCATCTAGGGCCATATTGTCACTTAAGATCAGATGAGATTGTGGCCATAGCGCTAAACCTTGACTACAAAAAAATCGACGTGTATATATTTGATTTTTCGTCTAAGTGATGTACTGAGATATGCAAGCAATGTAAACTCGATCTCGGAAAATAGATTCACATTTATTCTTAAGAACGCTTATATATTTATTCTATTCTCGTCCTTACGAGAAACACAAGAATCAATCGACGATCACAATATATAAAGGCGGGTGTGTGTGACGGGAAGTGTAATCTCACACGCGGTAAGGCGGCCGTAAAAATGTCAGGTTGCCGCTTGTATTACTATTTATCCGGTAAACTTTACACCGGGATATGTTATCACTAGTTTAAACATAACACTGCAAAGGGAATGTAGCTTTATTTTACGCCAGCTGCCTCGGTAGACTTCATCTTGTCCTTTCCAGCCTATTCATAGCCGAATTGTTTTTTTTGTAAAATCGTCAGTGCAAATAAGAAAAAAATAATGCGATGAAACCAAGTCGGTAGTGTGTACGAAACCTGTATCAATGGACATGAGTTCGAATACATCCGCAATGAATTTAAGGTTTTGTTGACTGAAAACATTGTGATGACACCGTAGCATGATGGTAGAGCATTTTCTAATGCCCGTCTAGCTAGTTAACACAGTTAAGTTGAAAATCTGTCGTCATACAATATAGTGTGTTAAAAATATGGCGTCTGTAATATTTCACCTGTGAAATAATATATCAATGTTGTGTGACAAAGTATGAGAATTTTGTGGATTTAGTTTTGAGATAAGTCGTCAGTTTTACGCTAAGGATTGGAGATATAGTCAACTTTCAACTATATCTGACCCTCCCTCCCCCCAGATTATAGAAGGTGGTTTCTGTTGAGGTCCTAAGCCTGTCGGGGAGCAGATGCGATGGGTAAATTAGATCCTGCTCCCCGATTTAATAAGCGATAGAAGAACACCGTGGGGTTTTAATGGGTATTACCGACGAGTATTTCACCGGTTGAGTTCCACATACCCCCTGAATATCCTTAAATGATTATTTTATTTTATTTATATTAAGATAAATAATATAACTGTTGCTAACAAAGACATTTGATATATTTAACTAAATTCAACTGAACTGTCAAAATGGCAGGCACCTTTCGCTTTCGAATACTTTCGACAGAGGCAAAAATTGAAAACAAAACATTGTTCCACCTGTATATCGCTCACAAAATAAATGCCGATTTTAGTTTTATATCATTCCATACGCGCATTATGTGGAAAAATTGTATCACAAAGTCACTTTGTTTCAGTAAGAAACTCATGCACAATTCACGTCGTTGTTAACGAATTGAAGAAGGAAAGTTTGTGTTCATTTCCCATTAATAAATACGTGGCTTAATAAAGTTACTAATCCAATTCGCAATCACAAAATAAACACAGTTTTCCGATTATAACGTGGTCGAAGTGCAAGCCGCACACTCGACACGGCTGCGATCTTCTTTCGTTCTTTAACGCTGACTGAAGTTATTTGATTATTATAAATAGTGTTCGTGTATTCACATAGTTCTTCTAGAGATTATTTTTTTATTAATGCATGAATACAACGTTATTCTGTATTCACCAAAATAAAGAGGCGAAAGAAATGTCTAGGATTACTTTTGATAGACACATATAAGAAAGTGCATTATTAATTAATTAGACTTCATATAAAAGTGCTAATAAGGCTCCTGTCTAATGACACATAACATCATACATTCGGTTATAAAGAAAAATATACGAATTTGAATACATACAATAAAAAAGATCATAAAAAGTTTATCACTCTCGTTACGCCACTTCAAATATGGTTTTCGCGAAAAAAGTAGCTTATCACCGTCTCCGGGTTTCCAATCTATCTCTATACCAAAACTCATAATAATCGATTCAGCGGTTTAGACGTGAAAGCGTAACAAACAAACAAATTCTCTTTCACATTTTTAATATTAGTAAGGATTATTTGTTTCCACAACGCTTGTTTGTCCAATTCTCGCTTAATTTTTGCAGAGCAAGGTATTTTTGAAAAATTGTAAATGCTCTAAATGTAATAACTTGACACATAACCTCTTTAAAATAAATCTTTACTTTCAATAAAGAGCATAAAACTTTCTATTTAAATTTACTAGCGGCGCCCCCGAAGTCGTTCACGTGGAACTAAAAGTTATATTATATATATATTATTAACATTACATAGCCTAGCGTGACGGCTCTGTCACATTTAAGCTTGCATTACAGTCGATAACAATCTTCATGTTCTCTCATGTCAACAATATACGACTAATGCAAAAAAAAAACCTTGATGCGGTTTAATGTTGTTCCTCATCGATGTCGCTAAAAATAAAGGCAATTTATAAAGAACGCACCTTCATCCGTCGCACGTCGAACAGGCGAGCGGTGAGTGAATGGAACAAGTTTACTCGCGTTAACAAGCTGCGTTAGATCGCACGTGATTTCGCGCACGACATCGGATTTATTTGTATTCTAGCTCGACTTCATTTAGTTTGTGCCGACTCCTTTCTCGCTTTATGTTGTCCGCCTACCTTTGAGCTTTTATTGATGACGTCATGCAGTTTCTGCGACGAGTTCAGACTATCTTTTTGAATTGAAACGTCTTTACCTATGTTTTAAGATATCTATATTTATATTATAAAGTGGAAAAGTTGTATTTGTTCCTTTGTTTCAACGTGCCAATATTAAAAACTACCAGCTTGATCACAAAAATTTTTTTTTTTGTATTTTATTTCGTGGTTTTGGAAAAAGGCTTTACTTAGGCTATTTAACGTCACGCTTCCACCAACAGCAGCAACGGTGTGTTGATAAAAGTTAAACAAACGGGTAAACATTTTTAAATAATTTTTAGTTTCACCCGAACGTAGTTGAACGAAGTCGTTGTGTTATAAAGTTCTTAGCATTTGAAATTGAAGAAATTGTCTACATAGTCAGATGTCATAATAAAAAAGAAAAACTGTCATTGGTTTTTATTTTAAAATAAATTTAATAAATATATTTCCAGTGGATTAACTTAAGATAAATACTGGACAGAGTAGAGTAGAGCTAGCCTGACTGTCAATTATAACGATACAAATGGTATAACTTAATCTAACTTACTACTTAAATGGGGTACCTACATTAAAGCTTACAATTTTGCCTGATAAAGTGTTCTTTGAAAAGATAATTAATCGTCTGGTACTGAAGACTTACCTTGCCTGTTTCAGCACGGTTTTTTTTTTTCAAATTATATTAGGGCTGTAAAGGGACTTCACTATTTCCGATGGTAAGCATAATGTAATCCTAAAAACGTAAAGACAAATATTTACAAACTTAGCAAAGACGAATACTATTAAAACATTTGCCCATTAAAAATTAAATTGAAGGTAGACACTGTAACATGAACTTTTCTGGACAACCTACACCGTAGCCCGCCCCGTGACCACGAAGGCTGAAAAGCTTTCGAAACGTCGGGATAAAAACAATAAATAACCACGACAACGCTTTAACTAGTTTTATTTCGATCAAAAAATCAAAAGTGTAAAGTTTGACAAAAAAAATTGATCGTTTCCAGGGCCCTTTAGAAAAATCGTTAAAAGAAGAGCTTTCTCATTATTTCTAATCTTCTACATGAATATTCAAGTATTTTTAAACTCGCCTTATTGCTGGATATACAGCTAATAAAGTTAACCCATAAAAGTATATATTAGAACTAGTATATGCTGGTTGCAATCAAGTCTAAGACAAATATCGAATCCTATTACCCCGAATAGTGAATAAATACACAGAAATATAAAAAGTTTATATTTCGGCTAGCCTACTATCCTAACCTAATACCAAATGAGTCAAACCATACCCAGTCGGGAACCGAAAATATAATACGAATAAACAAATTTTGCAAATAATGAACTAATTAAAAAATACTGAATGGTGAGTAAATTAAAAAAGTATCCATTAGGTAGGGAGGTCCATAAACATTTTAGCTGTCTAGTGGCCCGTTCGAGTGAACTAAGTACGACCCTGTTGCTAACAGTGCATGAAACTGCACGGGACACGATTTCATTACCGCCAAAGGGCCGAACGATTGGCCATTTTAAACCTGTCATTAATCAAACAAACAAAGGGCCGCCGCTAGCCCATTGTCCTGAAGGAGTGAAACACATTTATCATAAGCGATCCACAGCCTCCACAATGGTTAGAACGTAGGTAGGTAGCGATTTATGAATTTTCACGAGTCGCAGCCGTATGTATATGTATAAACTCGGATTGTTTTTACGTTTCGTTTGGATTAATGATATCGCTTATTGTTCTGAAATTGTCGAGATTTTTTTTATTAAGTTTTAACTGGCGGACATGCAAATTCTAGTGTTGGGACTGGCTCTCAAGTGCAAATGCCGTAACACACCTATGGATATTTGGTTGCAGATTTCCAATTTGAAGGTGGTAGCTGGCCCGGCGTGCATTAGAAAAAGCCCTAACACCATGTTATAGTTACATCACGATGTTTTTCCTTCACCGGAAGCCTAGCTCATTTTAAGTAGATTTGAACCCACGTCCCTTGACACGGCGTCCGTACACACTACCAACTGAGCTGTTATCGCTTCATTTTGCGCGTATATTATTGATTTTATCTCAGGTTTGAAGTTTGTAAGAAGTCATTAGCAACATTCACAATGATTATATTTTAAGTAACGTTGTCATTATACAAGGAGTATAATTTTTTTTGTCCTACATATGTGTTTTTCTTGTAAAAATAAATTATATTATACTCGATTGTGACAGATAATGTGGTCTAGTTACTGATGATTGGAATATCCGAAAAACATCTATAGAGTCATCTACTGAAAATAAAAAATAGACACTTCAATACTAATTATATTCTTTGTATAAAGTACGGGAAGTGGTCTACAAATAAACCTAACAAGAAACGAATCCACGCGAAATTTTATTAAAAAAAGATAAATAAAATAATTTTTCACTTTTCAAAACTTCTTTCAAACAAAACTTCACAAAATTTCTTTCAATTAATAGTAACACTCAGATGTGCTCTTCTAACAAGAATTTATGGAACAAATAAATTTAAAATACTTCAAAAATACCACCGCTTTTAGTAGTTAGGTTAGTTAGGTAGGTTAGGTTTTAACTCGAATAATCTACTTGTATTCTTTTAAATGTGTATATTTATTTTACTAATTTACAATACAATTACAATAGGTTTTAGAACCACAGAGAGGGGTGTTAATTCCAGATATCACCACCGTTCACATATTTAATTATTGTTTTACAATCATTGTTATATCGACATATACTATACAAGCGTTATTTCTTAAAACATTGGCTACGATGTACAATTTCATATATAAACACAGCATAATATATTGACATTAATTGATCCATCTTACAAAAGTCTTAAAATCAAAACAAACAAGTTATTATTATGTGTAAGATTCGAACCTGCATTACTCAAGTTGCGATACTGGCGAGGTAATCGTTTAAATCTATTGGCCAATCAGGTAGTCTTGAAATCTAGAAGTAAAGTGTCTGGCCTTTATAGGAAACGAAAAATAAAACTATTTATATAAAACTATTTAAAAGAAAATACAAATAAATGTATTTATATATAATCGACATAATAGTTATAGAGATATTATATTAAACATCGTTTCAATCGACCATTACATGGAATAGGAGAAAAATATAGGCGTAATAAAGATGCCATAATGGATAACAACATCTGCCGCCAATCTCATAAGGATGGAAAGAACCCTCAGATGGTAAACATGCCCCGTAGAACGTAATACGGAACGCTAAAAATCATCTGACTGTCTCAATTACCATCACGTATAAATAAACATTATCGGTAAAAATAACAGACAGTCACAGAAAAGTTTCGAATGAAGTGGAAATTAAAAACTTTGAATATATACGAAATTTTTGGGATTTTTAAATATTAGTAATGTAAAAAAGCAAATTATTTGTAAATTAATATGGTTAACGTAAGTTTATTTTTCATATCTACGTATACTGAAAGTAACAATCAAATATATTTGTATTTGTTTTTTTTTAATTAAAAAATTACACTAGCCTAGGGTGCACAAGCCTAGAATTCAAAACAAACTTAATTAACATATCTAATAATTAATTATACAGATATATTATTTTTTAAGTACAGCTGCAGCGTTATTTCGATATACATTTTTTTTATGTTGCGCATCATAGTGTAAAATCCTTATATCATAATCGTCTCGTTTAAATCTCTGCACTACTATTTGGTTCTTCACTAATACTTCAGTCTGCTGTTTCGTGCCGGAGCTCCACAATCACTGCCTCAGTATTGTAGGACACACGTATTTATATTGTCACAACCAGAAACTAAAAGCGCTAAAAGCGAACTATTCGAAATAGATTATTAAAACAATTGTTATAAAATGTTGTCCATAAAATTAGAACTTACAAAGTTATTTTTAATAAAACGTGTAAATATTTAAATGCCTGTAACATGATATTTAATACAAAGAGACGATCAACGATAAAGCTAATACTTAAAATAGATTAATATTTTTATAAAACCTCGTCATTATAATTTGAATTTATAAAGTTATTTTTAACCAAACATGTAAATATCAATTTCTATCCATAAAGATATTTTTAATAAAACGTGTAGATATTTAAAACCTTTTATATTATATTTAATATAAAGAGACAAAGTTAACATTATATAAAAAAAAGTTCAAGGATCAAGCTAACAATAGTGACTGCACTACACCTGGTGTTAAGTACAATACAATATAATCAGCGGTCACTGATATTGAACTTAAATTCACGATCATTGACCGCTGTCATGATGGCCTGCTTAGATACCACTGTGATCATAAATAATTGAAAATGTATTTACTGTTTTCTACATGAGTACTGAGAACTACAGATATTGTAATATTTCCAGATCTTCTTCCATGATTTAAAGAAATATGTCAAAAAACATTCATATACTATTCAAATACAGTGCAACCTAGGTAAGTGTGTACTGGATATATGAGAAACCTCTGTTATTTATATTTACAATGGCATTGTATTTGTTCATTTAAATACCTCTGTTACTAGGAATTTATAAACCTTTGTAGTTAAGACTTGATAGCTTAGATTTTTTCGATTTTTCCCTCTATAATTGGGACTTTGTAGCTTAATACCCCATGTACGGAGGCGCTTTATCAAGCTTAGACTTGTTATGACGTATCTGTTTAAAAACAGTATAATTCGTTCCATTCTTGCTTTGTTTGTCAATATTATATTATTTTATTTCAGACTAGCTGACCTCACAGGCATTTTCCTGTCTTAATTATGAATATTGAATTCAAATTGGAATATTAATTCATAAAAAAAAATTTATTTCAAATCATAGTGTTTATTATTGTAATACTTTATGACAACTGACAGTTATGTAAAATTAGTAAAGGCGTTAAGTTTTTTTAAATTCCTTTAATTTTTTAAAACTTTCCGCTCGACTTCCTTAATTTTTTTTTCATAACATGATTCTTTCACAACCTTTTCCTGATAATAATAAACGCAATAATAAAAATAGCGAAATTGTTCCATCCGTTCACGCGTGACGCGATGCCCAACGGAAATAGAGTTTCATTTTTAAATATACAGGTGTACAGTATATATTGTAAAAAAAAGTTACCATGTGACTTTGTAAATTAATTTATATACAAACTAAAAAACTGCTCCAACCTTAGCTAGCAACTGTAAATTGTAAACGCAGTATTGTAATTTAAACAAGTTTTTGTTAATAATCTTTTATGTTGTAATAAAATACTATGTATAGGTTTTCATTAGTAATTGGCGCACTTAGTTCAATCACTCTTCTTCGCAAATACTCGCCGTTTATGCGTCACACATGCACTAATTCACACACACACACACACATACATACTGAGGTCACATACATACATACAAAGCTCAGTAGTAGTGTGTACGACTTCGCGTCAAGAGACGTGAGTTTGAATCCGACCGCCTACAATGAGCTTGAGCTTTCGGTAAAGGAAAACATGGTGAGGAAATCTTAGCATGGTGGTAGGGCTTGTTCTAATGCCCTCCTGGCTAGTAACTACCCGCAAGTTGAAAATCTGCCACCAAATACCAATAGGTGTATTCCAGCAGCTACACTTGAGAGCCAGTTCCTTCAATATGACCATAACGCTAAACCATAACTCTAAAAAAAAAAAAACAGCATTGGCATCTATGAAAAAGTTTGAAGCTAGTATAGATGCTAACGTTACAAATGTAGTGATATTCTAAACATTATTTTAATTTTTCGTTTTATCTAATTTTAAGTCATCTACAAAGTCTGTGCAGAAATAAATTTATTATTATTATAATACTATCTGAGGGTTCATACAATAAACGTGTAAATAAAAGTACATAGGTTATCGAAACAAAAGTGTTAATATTTAACAGCCGCCGATAAATTAAATTTATTAGCAGATTGTTTTCGAGGAAAGTCGCGTGATGCAATGAGCGCGGAGTTAAAAATACCAAACTCTATAAAGATAGAACTATTCAAAATAAGGAGAAAATTCGTTCTCAGTGTATTGACGGAAAAGGAAAATTAGAACGATTGCATTCAGTAAAATATCCTGAATTTGAAAATCTTAAAAGTAGTGCATTTTGAACTCTCATAATGGGACGTTCTGTAAATAGGACAATTGTCATTTTTACCTGCCTATTTCGGAAACCGGTTAAATGAAAAATTCTATAAGTGATAACAAATCAAATCCCACTTATCCAGATTTCGATGTGTATACTGAAAAAACAAAGATATGTTTGCAAACGCTACACATTAGTAGCGAAAAATGAATAAAACGCCGCTTTTTACTCCGACAGTACTTTCAAACAAATAACTACGTACGTAGTAGGTATCAAAGTTTCGTATCGTTCCACGTCCATAGACGGATTTCCCACCCGCAACCGATTGAAAGTTTTAGGCGCTTTATCGAGTAGAGCCGACGCGGCCACGACGTTGGATTAACTAGGTTTTATTCAGGAAACACTCTAAAATGAATAAAAATTGTGTATCTCTAATTAAAAATTATTTTCATTGATATGTTTCTTAGAATTCGTATATTTTTAATAACGCTTTATGAAGTTATTGAACACAACCTGAACCATATTGTAGGACAAATATTAAAAAAGTATGTATATTTAGAACAAATATAGATGACAATATGTTTTTACGCCCACGTGCCAATTGCAAACTGTTCCTATATATTTTTTCATTGAGTCAGAGCCAATGCATCGTAGTATCTAAGGTATTAATTAGATATCAAAATAGTGTACATTTCGGATAAATAAAACTACTAAATAATGTTTTTTTTATCATTATAATTCCGGCCAATGTAAGCAATTTCGGCAATGTCAAGTAATAAGGACTTTCTGAACGCAATTAATATGTTCTCAGTCAATGTGCATATTACAGATAATTTTCCTGAGCGGCATTCGAGCTTACACCACTTTGGCGTGGCGGTTAAGCGAGTGAACTGTATTAACCGCTAGGCAAACCGTGAACTTTATTTATATAATATATTTAGCTGTGCCCGCGACTGCGTTTGCGTAGAATTAAAATTATTTGATATTTGTTGCCTCTTCTTCTAACTTCATTCAATTCAGGTTTGCTCCTATTGGAATTCGCGTGAAGTTAAATAGCCTAAAGCCTTCCTCAATGATTTCTCTATCAAATGCAAAACTCATTTTTGAAATCCTTCTGGTAGTTCCTAAGATTAACGCATTCATCAAACAAACATACATGAGAGAGCCACCACGAGAAACGATACCTGAGTACGTTGGACGCACTCTGGATAATCAGTCCCGCAGTCGATTTTAAGTAATTACTATTTAAATTAGAAGATTTCCAATATAAATTGCATATAAGAAAATGTTTTCTTTTTTTCTTCAAATATTGTGAATAAGTTCAATTGACCTTATGGGGAATTTCAAGCTGTTCGAGAGTACTGTAGTGTTTTGTATATATATATTTAACGATTATAGTTCAGTTGGTGGTGTATACGGACTGAGCGTCAATGGATGTGAGTTAAAATTCGTCTGCAATAAGCCTGGGCTGTTGGTGAAGAAAAGCATCGCGAGGAAACCATAGCATATTGGTGGGACCTTTTCTAATGAACTACTGACTAGGTAAAACCATCAAGCCTAAAATCCGCCGCCAAATACCTCTAGGTGTGTGCTGGTAGTTGAGCTTTAGAGCGAGTTCCTCCACTAGGGAAAGATTGTAGCCATAACGATAACATATAACGTATAACAAAGTAAAATTATTTAAATACTTGCTTTAACGTGCAGCTTCGCCCGCGTTCATATTGATTTTGTCAAACAAATCTGATAACGAAATAAAAATTTTCATACAAAGTGCATCCCTCTCTTTATCCCGCTTCCAATAAGGTGTTTGCGAGAGAAATAACCTATCACCGTCTGCAAGTTTCCATCTGTCTTTATACCTAAAATTAATCATAATTCAGCGCTATTCTGCGATATAGGCGTGACAGCGTGACAGATAAATAAACTCACTTTCGCATTTATAATATTAGCATGGCGGTAAGTCTTTTTCTTTTTTTATATACTTAAGGTTTAGCGTTATGGCCATAATCTCACCTGAACTTAAGTGACGATACGGCCCAAGTTGGTAGACACGCTAAACCTGTGGAGAAACTGGCTCTCAAGTGCTGCTGACGGAACACACCTATTGGTATATCTATACCTACCTATACCTATTGGTACTTGGCGGGCACTTGAGGGTGGTAGCTAGCCAGACGGGCATTTGAAAAAGCCCTACCACCATGTTATGGTTTCCTCACGATGTTTCCCTTCACCGAAAGCTCAAGCTCATTGTAGGTGCTTGGATTCGAACCCACGTCCCTTGACGCGAAGTCGTACACACTACCACTAAGCTATCATCCACCACCATATCTAGTAACCACCCTCAAGTTGAAAATTTGCCTCCAAATACCACTAGGTCTGTTCCGGCAGTTGCACTCATTTTGATTATGGTCGTACCGCTAAGCCTTAACTATATAAAAAATAGTAAGAATGAGGAAAAAATAAAGTAAATGACGAATGATACAAGCATTTACACATGAAACGAGTTTGATGATTAGATTCAATTATTAATTGACGCTACTGTCGTGTAATAACTGAGTAATAGTATAATATACGTCATACTAAAATCCTAATCCACATCTAAAATTCAGCTTAACGTTTATCAGAATGGCGGGACCCATAAAAAGAGGGACCGCTACAATTATTTTTACATCAGCACCGGAACACTCCCGGACGCGATAAAGAATCTCCCGGAAAAAGATATTTATTCGACCAACATAATACTTTTAACAAGATTCTGATGTTTTTACACTCGAACACCCTATTGCGATGGACTAAAGTTGATTATGCCGTGTATTTCTCCACCGGGAATTTAAATCGGCCGTTCGATGTTAGAAACTTTGGAGTGTGAACGCAATAAAATACTTCGGGCCTGAGGCGCGAAATCAGGGACTAATTGATAGTCTTGTTCCTAGAAAACTTAAATTTAGTCTCGAACACAGATAAGGTGTTAACAGTGATACAATAGTAACAAATTTTGTAAGTCTCTCTTCAGTTATGGTATTTTGTTAGCACCGTTGAGTGATAGCACTGTATCCGATGCTATGAAAAATAACATTGAAAATCATCAATAATCACCAACAAATTTTGAAGCGATGATAGCTCAGTTCTTAATGTTTACGGACGACGAGTAGGGACGTGAGTTTGAATCCACAGGTAATGAGCTTGAGCTTTCTGTGAAGGAAAACATTGGGATGACAACATAGTACGTGGTAGGGCTTTTCCTAATGCCCATCTGGCTAGTTACCACGCTCAAGTTGAAAATCTGCAGCCAAATACCTATGCGTGTGTTTCGGCAGTTGCACTTGAGAGCCAGTCCCTTCATTAGGCTTAGCATATCCACCATCCTGGGCCACATCGTCACCTAACTTTAAGTGAGATCGTGCCAAAAACGCTGAGTCGATAACGTATAAAAACATTCAATTCCATAATGATCGTGCCCAATGCGTTTACTTGCTGTATCTATAAACTTGGTTCCCCAAACAAAGATTAAACGAGGCATGCTTAGTGAACAGTTAATTAAAATGTCCTTGTTTGTAAAGAGATTGGAAGGAATTTTCCAACTAGATTACAGACAACATATGCTGTTACAAACCACTATGCGAAGTTCAGCACTATATTTTTATTTTCATCGAAAGCTCAGCTATACTGTAACGATTCGAAATCACATCGATCGATGCTAATCCCGTACTCACTATCACTAAGCCATCGCTCTTACTAATTGTTGTCGTATGTTCTTATTTAGTTGTTTGGTACTCTATGTATATTTTATATTATAAAGTGAAAAAGTTTGTTTGTTTGAACGCGCTAACATTAGGAACCAATAGTCGGATTTCGAAAATTATTTTTATGTTTGATAGAGAATTCATGATTCATTGAGGAGGGTTTTAGGATATTCAACATCATGTTACCGTTATCAGGAACAAAGCTGTAAAATAATTACAAAAACGGGTACAACTAATTAAATAATTTTGTAGAGCCACGGGAATGCAGACCCGGACATAGCTAATATATATAGGTAAAATAAAGTTTTTGAAGTTCATTTTACATCAAAACTACTTAAACGATTCTAAGCGGAAACGTTTGTAGATTGTTGCCTAACTTAGTTTTTGGATGCCATTATCCTTTTGTCAATTTTGCACGCCTCATAAGCGAAGCGTTGAGGTGGGTACTACTGTCACTTTGCGCAAAACAACTGATTTTTCATACTTAATATGTCTCTATGTATCATATATTGTACTTGTAAAATAATATATACACACATATATCAAGAAAAACATTACTTTTAACACTCAAAATTTTTTGATACCATTTTTGTTATTTCAACTAGTTAAAAACTGTTTAAAAAGTTCTGTCTTGGTCGTCCGTGTGTCTGTATGTGCGGATCCTGTATGTTATCACGATACCGACCAAAATACTTTATTAAACAAGTTTTATTTTTTCATACGCTTCTGTATAATTATATTATTCGATGTGGTTTCATTGTTACTAAATAAACAAAATGAGATTACGAGGTGTGCACTTTGGACTTTCGACATTTTTTTCTATTTACTTTGAAATACTTTTATTATTTGCGTGCATTTTAAATTTGCATTACGCTTTTTATATTTGCATGGTACATGTTAAAGTTGGACTAAACAATCAGACAAGTAGCGAGTTGTACCCGCGTCCTGAGGACTCAGTATTATGTACATTATATAATGTCATGACGTGTAATAAATAAAAATTGTTCGTATATTTAAATCGTTCAACATCTACCGGTCTCTATTATTGTACTGAAGAATCACAAGCGATATGTATGATTTTATTTATACATTGTTATTGAATTTATTGAATATTGTAACCCAGGTTTTCTATAGAACTTTCCAACGATATTAAGGCTTTGTAGAAAACATAAGAAAAACCAGTACAATATTAAATAAAAATAATGTGCCTATGTATTTGCTACTGACTGTCCTAAATAAGAAAATATATATATACAAATACCGATGTCTGTATGTACGTTACGTATGAACTTCAAAAAGGTTGGACAGATTTTGCTGAAAGTTTCATGTAATCATCAAATTTGTTTACCGAGTAATCCTATAAAGCTTAGTGGCGTTCGGATCAAAAGAAAGCTACCCACGTGAAACCGGGGCCGGTTGCTAGTAAATATAAAAATACCAAACTCTAATGTTAGAAGTATAATAGTTGATTTACTATAAAAATATCTGATCATTATTTATAATTGTATAGGTAATAAAAATACTCGTAAGAAAGGTTATTATTTACAAAGAACTTGGAATATCTTGTAGGTTTTTACTAATGAGAAAGGTTTTTAGAATAATCATATGTCAATCTACAAAGAGATTTGTCTCAACCATATTTCCCTAGAGTACTATTTTATTTGATAAATTTGCTTTGTCTGTGCTCGCTGCCTGGGCAGAGCTAGTTCTGCTTAATTTAGTACTCAATAACTCTATCAAACAGCCACCTCGAATTCAACAAACTCACAACAAATTTCTCCATACAAAATACACATGTTTGCAAATTTCTATGGTGGTTAATGGGAAAGGTGTATGAGTTAAGCGTCTTATACCCCATACCGAATTAACCCTTAAGTTTTATAGGATAAAGAGTATTCTATATTTTGAGCAGTTTTATAGTAATGATAGCTCAGTAGTAACATGTAAAGATGCCATGTCAACGGACGTCGGTTTGAATACCAGCAATAAGCTTTGGCTTTCGGTGACGGAAAACATCGTGATACAACTATAGCTTTTTTATAGTTAAGGTTTAGAGTTATGATGATTATTTTTGAAGCGATGATAGATTAGTGGTAGTGTGTAGGAACGCCGTGTCATGGGACGTGGGTTCGAATCCAACCACCTACAATGAGTTTGAGCTTTCGGCGAAGGAAAACATCAAGGGGTAACCCCTGAATTTGTGAGTGTCCATGAGCGACGGTGATTACTTTCCATCAGTATAATATTCCATAATTAAATAAAATTATGACCAAAATCTCACCTCATGTGAAGTGACGATGTGGCACAAGATGGTAGACACGCTAAGCCTATTAGAGGAGCTAGTTCTCAAGTGCAACTGCCGTAACACGGCTATAGGTATTTGGCGGTTAATTTTCAACTTGAGGGTGGTAGCTAGTCAAACGGACATTAGAAAAAGCCCTACCACCATGCAAAATCGTACCTATATATGTATTCCAGTAGTTGCAGTTGAGAGCCAGTCTCTTCAGTAATTAGGCATAGTGTGTCTTTCATTTTAAACCACATCGTCACTTAGCATCAAATGAAATTGTGGCCATAACGCTAAAAATATAAATTATAAAAAAAAATCTTCCGAATTAAGACTAATGCGTGAAAAAAACTAGCAAAGTACACCCAAACGACGTTTCATTACAGGCTATGTGTAAATTTAAATATATTATTGAGCGTGGTATACTATAAAAACTTTCCACACGGCCCATTAACAGCCAACGAAGTAGCGCGAAGTTGTACTTCTGTTCGGTTTCCCCTGTTCCCAAATGATTCGAGTTCAAAACTACACACTCGATGGTGTAAGCTGGGTAGCGATAAACGCCGGTACGTCGTCAGGTTGATTGGGGTTCGGAAGTTTTCGAAGGGTTTCTCGCGTGAGTGGAACAGTTCTTCGCGAAACATGGACGTAAGGGATTTGCGGTATCGAGGCGGTCGGTTTTTATTTAGCCACTCACACGGTGCGCGGTGAAATTTCCCTGTGTTTCGCTCGGTTATTTCGAGTGCGCAATTTGGTTTTGTCGACGGTACTGAGTGACGTTGTATAGAGAATATCTAATGATATAGAAGTTACGCGATAGGTTTTTGCGAAAATGTAGGTATATGAAAGAAGTTTTACCTTTAAGGAGCGTTAGAATCAACTAGGCATATTTCTTCCGTTGACATAATTATATGTAAGTTTTTTTTTTTGTAATTTTTATAAATTTCAGAGATAAAGGATTTTATTGAGGTTAATTATCCGATCTCGTCGTTCTCGATATCTCTTCTTTTATGACTTCTGTACTACAATAATAAAAGCCAACATTTTTTTAACCTGCTCATCTCTGAATCTACCAGTCAGATTCAAAACACCTGTTTTTGTATGTAATAACTAGATTCGTTAAAAATAGTGTAGAATACTTCCTTTAAAAAATATTATTTCCGAAGGATAGAAAAATAAATTTGATTTTTCCGGAAACGAAGACACGGCTGTAGATAGTGTAAGGAAAAGTGCGCGAGGTGAACGTTTACTAAAATCCTTGCGTGTATGGACTTCATGGGGTGTGAGTTCGAATCCACCAACAATGAACTTTAGTTTTCGGTAAAAGGTAACATCTTGAAGAAACCGTAGGACGGTGGTGGGGCTTTTTCTGATGCCCGCCTGGCTAGCTACCACACTCAAGTTAAAAATCTACCGCTGAATACCAATAGGTGTGTTCCGGCAGTTGCACTTGAGAGCCAGTTCCTTCACAGGTCTAGCGAAGGCTATAATGCTAAAACCTTAACTATATAAAATATTGAAGACCTGGTCTTCACCGATATGTTTACGACAATCACTTGTGCAATCAGATTTAAATATGTAAATAATAACTACTCATGTTTACTAAACTATTATACTTATTACTTATCCTTACTAATATTGTAAATGCGAAAGCGAATTTGTTTGTTCGTTACGCGTTCACGCCTAAACCGCTGAATTGATTATAATAAATTTTGCTAAGAATTGAGGTAAAAAGAAGACTAAAGTTTGTATCAAACTTTTTATTGCTTCAACCGATTTTCTTAAAACTGTAGAGAATACTGTTTTTTGTAAGTTTGTAAATAATTTATTAGCATTGGACAGGAAAAATATTTTTGTATCTACCGAGAACCAATTGGTTGACAAAATGAATATTAACGCGAACGGAGCCGCGGGTTAAGTACAATATATTTAATATCAAGCAATATACCGTTTGGTGTAAAAGGGAACGTCTGCAGTCACTTTGATCGGTTTTGATTTATTATTCTACCGCAGTCGCAGTGATACGGCCTGGCGTCCATACATCACTGTTACAGCCGCGGCAACAAACATCGGTCTCTCGCCTCGTTTTAGCGCGGCCTTTCCAAGAATAATACAAATTGTGGTTTAATTTATTTTGCATAAATAATAGTTTTAAGCAGAAAATCCGATCGTAAATAGTGTATATGTGGACGGTGTAATAAATTATAATAAGTAAACAAACCTTTATTGATAAAAAGGTTTATTCCAGTTTGTATAATCGTATTTAATTCGATTATTACCGACCGTAATTTTACAGAAACATATTGCAAGTGCTTTAATTGAAACTTGATATTACACTTCACAAATTATGTTTTATTTTTATTTTTTATTGTCATATGAAATCAAAGACCATGGCATTGGTTATAGACCCAGAATTGTAGCTGTCATATAAACCTATAAGAATTTTTTGATGGTTTATAGGGTTACTGTTATGGCCACAATTTCACCTGATGTTAAGTGACAATGTGACCCAAGATGATGGGCACGCTATGCCTAGTGAAGCGACTGGCTCTAAAGTGCAACTGCCAGAATATATCTATATTGATTGGCGATAGATTTTTAATGAGAGGGTGGTAGCTAACCAGGTGGACAGTAGAAAAAGCCCTACCATCATGCTACGGTTTGATAATGATGTTTCCCCTCACCGAAAGCTCAAGCTCAGGTGGATTCGAAATCACGTCTATTGACGGGGTTTCCGTAGACACTACCAACTGAGCTATCGCCCCTTCAAATCGCATCTCAGTAGCTGGATATATTCTAACAGATCCAGAAAAAAGATAAGCAAAAAAGAAGGGGCTTTGACGAAGTTATACATATTATGTATATAATGTAGGCTTATTGTAGACATTCATATATAAAAAAAAAATACACACACACACTCTTATAAGTATATTGTGGGCATGTAGTTGTTTTCATATATAAAAAAAACGAAGACTCCAACAAAGACCTCTTTACATACAAACTTCTTATAAAGAGTCTTATAAAGACCTAAATCTAAAGTAAGCCAAGGCAGCCTTTGCCAAATGCGTTATGTAATATTGCCGTAGAAGCTTCAATTAATAGTGTAGACCATGAGAACATTTTCAAAGGCACTAAAAGCACTTTGATCGTGTGGAAGCTGGTCACCGCAGATTTATGAGTTTCGTCGATGTTTTTGTCTTGAATCATATCACTCTGTTGAATATATATAAATGATTTATAAGAATAATCTAATGCCTTCAACTTTTTTGATGTCCCTTTTATATTCTACTGATGATTATTTTGTTTCATCTATAAAAAGTAATATATTTTTTTATTATAATAAATATAGATCTTAGAAGCCCTTTCATATCGCGGTGGCCTTTTCAAATAACCAAGGATGCAAAGTAATACTGAAAATTATTAGTTGTGAACGTGTACGGTTGCTTTATATATACCTTAAACTTTGCACAGCATTACATAGTCAAACTTTACTCAATCAAATTTAGACTTTGGTTACGAAATTATTTTGGTTAAAATTACATTAGACTTATCTACATTCTTCCTGTTAATTTTCTCGTATAAATCTGTTATTTGTTTTTTTTTTTTTGTTATCTGTTTTGGCCGCAATTTCACTTTACTTCTTGTAACAACGTCCCACAAGATGGTAATACATAACAGAAGAAAACATTGTAATGAAAATATATCATGATGGTAGGGCTTTTTCTAATGCACGTCTGCCTAGCTACCATCCTCAAGTTTAAAATCTACGTAAAATAGTTATAGGTGTGTTGTAAATGTTGCACTTCAGAAGCTCCACTAGGCTTAGCGTGGCCGCCATCTTTGGACACATCGACACTTAAGATTAGTAGAGATTATGGCCATAACGCTAAGCCGATAAATTATGAAGTTGTTAATTAAGTAATAATATTGTTCTAGAAACGATAAAGAATTTTGTAAAAATAAAGTAATAAACAGGTATACCTCCCATCCGTTACTCAGGTATAAAACGGTGGCTTTACAACCGCAGCATTTATTAAAGCGATCATTAGAAATAAAACTCTATGAATATCATTATAATATTTACCCATAAATCTGTATAAAAATAAAGCCGGCAATTTTTTTCTAGGTCCGCGAAATTATACGGCACGAGTTAGGCGAGGCTTTAGTGTGATATTACCACTTATGGGCGGTACATACCGATTACGGCGACAAGTGCACGAGCACCGAACATGGCACGCGAGTGCTAAGCTTATGATTAAAAAAGGAAACTTATGCCAGTGGCTCCACCCAGTGAAGGTAACCTACTTATTTTTGCACCTTTAACGGGTTAGACGGGGAATTTGAAAAGAGCACACTCGTTCCAAACTGTTCCTAGTTAATTACTATTATCGTTGAGCTTTCGGTAAAGGAAAACATCGCGAGGAAACCGTAGAGTGGTGGTAAGGTTTTTTCTAATGCCCGCTTCGCTACCTACCAACTTCGAGTTGGAATTCTGACGCCCAATATCCATGAGTGTGTTCCAGCAGTAGCACTGGAGAGACAGTCCCTCCATAAGTTTAGCGTACCTACCAATTTGGGCTGTATCGTCACTTAAGATCAGTTGAGATTATGGATATAACGCTAAAACCTTATCTATAAAAAAAAAACAATACTAGACCTCTTCTGAAATGAAAGAGATGTACCTATTAATCTCATTAATTGTTTTAATACTACCGGCACTAACGAATACAAATATTATTTGATAACAAAAACACTGTAGGATTTCTCTTACAATAATATTGGTTTTGTTATTTCTCACAATATTTGTGTCATCCATGTTAACGTAATATTTTTATATAAAACACTCTTCCATCATAATAAATAGGATTGATTTTTTTTTATTATAATACAGTGGTTATTTATATTTCATGGAGTGCATTATACAATGCGCCATAAGTTGTTTTCAAATAGTCTGCTTAAATGCCCCTTCATTTCAAGCTTGTAGATCTCGATATAAGAAGAAAAACGATTCCAGATTTTCACAGTACAACAAAGATCTCTGGCGTTCAGAATTTTTTAATTTATTTAACAATGCAACTAATTTACATGCTTTATTATTTATATATATATATACCGTTATACTTCCGCTTTTTGAATATCTGATATCTTCTAATATATCCATTTTAATGAAATACTGTTAAAGGCAGTTTTGACCTTGACGTATGTAATGTATTTAATTGGATAAAGAATAATTCTGTATTGCATAAAATACCTTGGTAAATAATAAAAGAATGATAAAAATGGTTATTGTGGGTTATTCATTGGAGATATATATGTACCCTCACGGATTTTTTATCAATCTTTTAAATATATACAATTCCGTAGTACATTAATTTGATATATCTTATAAGGTTTAGCCAGTGTTCACAATTTAAGCGCACAAAACTAGTTTATTACAACACCACATTTCAAAACTTTTAATTTTTCGGTTTTTCTATCTAACTATATCTATTGCTGAAAACTGTCTTAAAATCATTGTAATAAATAAAATGATCAAAGCGAAAGACAATGGAAGCGATTTCATTTTATACTACGTATTATAGAAGGCTTAAGAGTATTTTACAGACTTTCTAATATTATCTTTGCAATATATAATATTTAACATGTCCAAAACAAACAGGAAATACTGGTAACGGATCAGTTTTAAAGATTCGAAAGATAAACGCAGGATAAGTGGAAAGGGGAAACGTATAATTGCTATACAGTAAATATATACAATTTGATTTTTTGAATTCGAAACTGGGTTATCTTTGCTATTATCCACCTATGTCCTGGTCATGTATGTTCTCCGGATTTTTTTTGGCGTTAATACATTCCATACCGCTCTGGTATGCATAAACGTATTTTACCAGGTAAAAAAATATTCTATGTTATCACTTCGGAAACTCAGCATATATTTGTCAATATATTTGTATGTAATTCGTTTTATTTCACATTTATATTTTATTATTATGTAGTCCGCATATTATATATATTTCTATATTGTACTATACTTAATATCTATGTTATAGTTCACATGTCTTTAAAAGTATGTTGATTAATTTGATATGTATAGTTATACAGCCAAAATACCTCTGATTCTACTTCATGGAACATTCCTATCCAAAGGTTACCTGGAAGAGATTGCTATTAGCAATAAGGCCGCCTTTTGTACTAACTAAATCATTTGATATGTATAATTATATGTTATAAGGTGTACAAAAATGATTAAATAAATAAAATAAAAAATATGGTTTTGGTATAGAATGAAAAGTGGTTCTATACCGTGGTACGCTACCTATTCGAAGTAATACGAGGGTATCGAAACGTCCCAGAGATGAGATGAATATTCTATAGAGGACCAAATTTATTAAATATTCAATTTCGATAGACACCTGCCTGTTTGTTTAGGACGTTCAATGCATCGCAAAGATTTTGTTTACCCTATATATTGCCCTCAATATAATTTGTTTATAGATTATAGTATCTATCTCTTTTATGAAATATTTTAGATGCTTCCTTCTATAACAGTTTGTGGGATATTTTATGTATTAAAATTATTCAAATAAGGATAAATAAATAAATAACTTGAAGGTGGTAGCTAATTAGGAATTAGAAATTTGTAATTACTTATTTTACAAACAATTAAACTAGAACTAAAGATATAATTGAAAGTTAATTCTCTCTCAATTATATTTAATATACTTGGAAACATATAACAGTGGTATACAACCGGACAGGCCTGAGTTTTCGGTGAAGGAAACCATCGTGAGGAAACCGTAGCGTGGTGGTAGGGTTTATCTAATGCTGACCTGCTAGCTGCTACCCTCAAGTTGTAAATCAGCCGCGAAATACCTATCGGACTGTTACGGCTCTTGCACTTCAGAGACAGTTGTTCCACTTAGCTTAGTATGTCCACCATCTTGGGTCACAATATCACTTAATATCAGATGAGATTGTAGCCATAACGTTAATCGTATAAAATACGTAAAGAAACTATATTTCTTTTATTTTTATTAGGTCGCATTGCGCGTCTTAACTGGTCATTGTAATAAAAATATATAATCACATTCAAAGGCAATGCCAGAACGAATAAAATAAAGAATTGAAAAATATTTTATAAACCAATCTCTACTAAATTAGAAAATAAACATCGACAATTGATGTTCTTGTATTCACAGGTAATATAAATATAATAGTGTATTGGAATAAATTAGTATAAGAATTTATGATTAATAAAGTAAATCGTGTATTCACAGAGCAACGCATGAAAGTTGATTTTCATGAAAATTTATACATATCTTCTTCTCTTGTAGATATAAGAAAATCATACACCATTTTTTCTTCACAGAATATGCTATAAAATATTCCAAATAATTTTGTTTATTTCCAAACAACATCGTCTTAATCAACAAAGGGAAGTAGAAACATGGCATCCGTTTACGTAATAAAGGAAACATTCAATTAAACAATGCCAAATTCTCTCGTACACATGAAGTTATTAAATCAAAGGTCAGGAGCTTTAGGAACAAGAGATTAGGCTTGTGCAGATGTTAACGATCTACACGCGGCTGGGTCGAGTAGTGTCACCATAATTTTTGTTTATCAATTATAATATTAATCGTGTTCTATGTAACATTCTTAGCTCTTAGCGCTTAATTTGACAATTTAAATTAATTGAAATAGTGGTTAAATTATTTTACACAATACACAAATAAAAAAATAATGTTGAGCTAGCCGAGTCAAGTGTTCGGGTTGTTTTCGAGCAGATATTTTTCACAGGACATTTGAGCTATGTACCCCACATAAAAATAAAATTCCGCACGTTTTTCGGCTTACATGGATTCACAGTGTACGAGCTTGTTTGCTAAAGTGGTACACACATTATACAAATATCGAGTTTAATTTGGTCTTTGGAATTTAGAAAGCGAAAATAGTAGTTTAAAGACATGTGTACCGTCTTAAAATTATATTCCCGTAGCGGTGCATTGCTAATCATGATTTGATTGTGAAGTGGTTCGGGTGGTGGTTAGGGGACATGAGTTCGAATCGAACCACCTACAATGAGCTTGAGGTTTCGGTGAAGGAAAACATCATGAGAAAACCATAGCATGGTGGTAGCGCTTTTTCTGATGCCCACCTGGCTAGCTACCATCCTCAAGTTGAAAATCTGCCGTCAAATACCAATAGCTGTGTTCCGGCAGTTGCACTTGAGCGCCAGTCCCTCGGAAATAAAGGCCGGCAACTCACCTGCGATTCGCCTAGTGTTGTGGATGTCCATGGGCGGCGGTGATCACTTAAAATTAGTTAACACGCTAGCTCGTTTGCCCACTATTACATAAAAAAGACGGCTGGCTGATATTAGTGTGTCGAATGGTGATGGCAGGTTAAACCAAACATTTACCTATTGCATTCATAATATACTATACATAAGCATGGAGAACTCGGTTAAGGTTTGGAGCACCAAGGTCAAAGTAAGAGAATTATAGTGCTATGTATTCCACATAACATTTGCACGAACTTCGTGAGCAATTTCTTTATTTTAGGGCCCAGACACCGTTCGCTTTTACTAATCGTAGACAGCTCGAATAGTGTGTGTGTATCAACTATATTTTATTTATAACTCTTGGTAACTCTTACAAATATTGCGGGTTAGTTTCACACTTAGTTGGTTACGAGTAAATAAGCGAAAAGTAACGTACGGTTTATCATACAATTACTTCCAGTTGTAACCTGTTTTGTGAAATAAAAACTGCGATACATGACTGAAGTTTACTTCTTTAGAACGATTGTCTTTAAATACGATTTTCTTCCGAAGCAATCGGTTTTACCGTTTAGCAGTAGATACCCGGGGATATTATGTATTATTTATAATCGGTAAGGGAGTGTAAGGGGTGTTACAGAAGGGGCGAATACCTTTGGAGTTACCCAAGCAAACCTCATCTGCAAAAGGTTCACCCTGCCGAGTAACCAAAGACGCTCTCACGATTGTTGGTTCTACATTTGGTTTGGGTCATGATGATTAACCATGTCATTCTTGAACGGTCACAGCTTGTTGGTAGGGCTATTGCCCGACCGGTTAGCGAACACCCTGCCGCAAAATATAAGTTCAATATGAGACTTTGTTTTGTATATGTTCATAGCGAACGAGAATCAGCCCTATTCTTCATGTTCAGCAACGTGACCGTAAGAGTATTACTGTAAATTTATTTCAAAACTAGATTTTACGTACTCGCATAAACATATATTTTGTGAAACAAATCGGATGACACAATAAAAAGTTTCATACTAAACTCTGTTCAAATCACTTCCAATAAGTTTTGTCCTAAAAAAAGTATCCTGTCACCACCTGCAGGTTCCCATCTATCTCTGTACCAAAATTTGTCCCAATCTATTCAGAGATTTAGGCGCGAAAGTGTAACAGATAAAGAAACTCATTTTCGCATTTATAATATTAGTATGAATAAATGTATTCATAATTAGGAAACGAATGGCCACCATACCGAAAACAGCAAGTCACATATGACGGGTCTACATTGAGGCGTATTAAATTCAGCTAATTCCCGGGAAAATCGGGCAAGTTCTCAAGTAGGGTCCAAGAGGTTGCCGCCGTACGAGCACAAATTGTTACGGCATACGATAGTGTTCGGAATGGGCGGTTCGTGTTTTGATCTGTATCATTTATGACGTCAAACGAAAGTTCTATACATACAATTAACGTAAAACTGTATGCTTAGGATATGTTCTCCTAGTACTACCAGTTATTGTTGTAACGCAAGACGGTAATCCATTCCCTCTTAATTGTTACATTGTTACTGTCGGAATACAAAGAGAAATTGGTATCACATACACAAAGGTGGTTGAGAATTTTTTTGTTGAGAATCTATTATTCATATAAAGAGCCCGCCTTGTAAATTTTATTAACTTTAATTCTACCGCCAGCTCGTATAGTAGATTTTTAGTGAAAGTATCGGCCTTTTTATAATTAACATGAGTTGGTTTATAATTTAAATTAATACCAAAAATAATACAAATAAATAATAATAAAAAAGCTTTCAAATTTTTATTCGTTTTATAAAGCGTTTGGTAGAGAAAATCGCAACGTTCCCTGACTATCAGCCAACAAAATACAACAGTCCACAGTCAAATAAGGAAAAATAAATATGAAAAATAAAAACATAAATACTAAAGTGAAGCCCGAATACGTGTTGACAATACTTACACGACTAATATATTAAAAAGAAATTTAAAGTAATATTCAACATTTAAAATAAACACAATGTATTATGATAGTAACGGAAAAAGTAAAAATTATTTCGTTAATAATAATCAAAATTAAACCTTGTGAAAGAAAATAAAATAAGAAAGGTGATTAAAAACTATTTATATTGAACTGTTATTATCAAGTGGGTAGCGTGTGTTATAATGATTTCAGTATCCTAACAAAGCTATGGCCTACTTATAAGAATTTTTCAAAAGTTTTTCTATGACTTCAAAGTTCGTTTATAATAGTATTTCTAATACTCGTCAGTCGTGCCTAATAACCAAGCTATATTATGCAAAATACCATCACACGTTATGGGGTCAAGTAAACAAATGCGACAAATGAATGTGCCCGCCATCTTGAACCACATGGTAATTTAACATCAGGTGAGATTGCGCCATAGCGCTAAATGATAAAAAAAGTTTAGAGTTTCATTTAGAACTATAGAATACTTTTTTAAAACTTTTCAAGTATTTTCTGCAATTTTCAACATCGATTATGATCAAAATTCGATGACTACGCGAACGATGGACATTATAACTATATATTTTCCATGAAAAATTAATGTAAAAGCCGCTGGATATTTTTCAATCTGTTCTATGCAATTTCCAGTAATCCATCGTATAATGACTCCCTGAGCGATTGTAAATTTTAAATTACCCAGAACAAGCGACCGCTTCGATAAGCTAAAGTGCATGACATAATTAAACGTAATGTTACGTAGGTTGCGCCGTGGAAAACTATTACAGCGACCTTACAAATTACTGACCACTGTTTGCCATTAATCCATACATGAACTCGCAACTAAAAGCCATATTAATGAATAATTTAGATTTTTACTGTGTACTTTTTAAATGTAGACTTTTTTTTATAGTTAATGTTTTCCGTTATGACCATCACCTCACTTGATCTTAAGTGATGATACGTCCCAAGTTGGTAGCCACGATAAACCTGTGTAAGGACTGACTCACAATTGCAACTACCAGAACACATCTATTGGTATTTGGCGGCAGATTTTCAACTTGAAGGTTGTTGCTAGCCAGGCGGGCATTAGAAAAAGCCCTATCCTGATGCTATGGTTTCCTCACGATGTTTTCCTTCACCGAAAACTTAAGGACTTTGTAGGTGGATTAGAACTCACGTCCCTTGACGCGAAGTCGTACACGCTACCATTGAGCTATCATCGCTTCAAATACCTAATATAATATAATATATATAATGTACCACGTTTTTATTGCGGACTAAAAAGTATAAAACCAAAGATTGGAAACGATAAACACGGGGCATATGGGGAAGATAATTGATGCATTAACAGTTCAACAACCAATTTCATTACATCGCAAATAATGTGAACCGACTATTAAGATTTTTTTTTTTTTTTTTGTGTTAAGGTTTTAGCGTTATGGCCATAATCTCACCTGATCTTAAGTGACGATACGGCCCAAGTTGGTAGACACGCTAAACCTGTGGAGAAACTGGCTCTCAAGTGCTGCTGCCGGAACACACCTATTGGTATTTGGCGGTAGGTTTACAACTTGAGGGTGGTAGCTAGCCAGGCGGGCATTTAAAAAAGCCCTACCACCATGCTATGGTTTCCTCAAGATGTTTTCCTTCACCGTAAGCTCAAGCTCATTGTAGGTGCTTGGATTCGAACCCACGTCCCTTGACGCGAAGTCGTACACACTACCTTATTATATTGCTTATAATATAATAATATTATATTACTTATTGATAGCAACTCTATACTTATTATAGTTGTGTATTGCATGAGCCCCATGTTTTTTTTATATTTACCTCATTGAGAACTTAGTTTAGAATCAATTACAAAATGTTACCCGGACAGACATACAAGAAACCGAGTTAATAAAACATGGTAACATAGTCCCCCTGGCACGCTGTAGGACAACATGACTGTATCCAATGGGATTAGGAAGATTATACATTAATGTACATTGTACATACATATGTATATGTTCTGTACAGATCGCTAAAACTACCTGACACATTGACTTGAAACTTTGCATCATATTCCTTACTTTACTTTTATTACTTATATGCTAATGGACACCAAACAGGCAAACCGCCCATCTGATGATAAATGGGTAACAATAGACAGCCACAACACCAGAGGTTACTAATCTTGGCAGAAAAGGCAGGTTCTCGCTCACTATGTCGGGACACAAAGGCTCATGTTACCTTTATTTTGTGACAATTCACCCCGAGGGTGGTCGCTAACCAGTCGGGCAATGACTCTATCACCGAGCTGTGACACCACAAGGCCAACTGAGTAACTGACTAAAAATTGAGAAAAACGCAAACAAAGTCGCATGCGTCAGCTAGTATATCATAATTTACGAAACAGCTTCCTCGAGAATCATCAACCGCGATTGAAAAACGGAAATGTCCTTCTCTTAAATCCCCCCAGACGCGATTTAAATACGATACAAGGGGCTATTTGTCAAGCTCCAGTGACTGCAGAGGCACTACAAGAAAAATAAAACTAATAAAAGTGAAATAACGACAAATTAATGTCCCGTGTAATGAAATCCTGCGCCTAATTACTAGCCTAATCAAACATATTACAAAACCCACGTCACGTCTTGAACAAGATCTCAATAACAA
This sequence comes from Actias luna, assembly GCA_039707435.1. Taxonomy (NCBI): domain Eukaryota; kingdom Metazoa; phylum Arthropoda; class Insecta; order Lepidoptera; family Saturniidae; genus Actias; species Actias luna. The sequence goes on along the minus strand of JAZHAC010000002.1, from coordinate 3,526,508 downwards.
TGGTCATAATTATTAATAATAAGTATCATGGCACGCAATGAATAACGTAGTAATTAGGAAACAAATTAGATTACACACAACGTTCGTCTGCTTTTGAGATGCTTTTTAGGTGTATTTTGTAACCGTTCGATATTTTGAAACACGTTGGGCGAGTTATGTGCGTATAAAAAATTGTATGATGGTAAACTGCTTAATGAAACCATAATATGGTAGTAGGGCTTCTTCTAATGACCACACGGCTAACTACCAACCTGTTTGTTGTTTATGTGGTGTTTAATTAATGGTTTATGAACTTTCTCATCGTTACGGGTAAACCCATTACCCGAATTCAGGTCAAGGCGAGAGAGGCATTCGGCAAGACTCGTCGGGTGGCAAGTACCTGACAATACCCACTAAGAGGTACCACGGTGGCACTTCTATTTGTTTATTTCTTCTATGGTGTGGTTTCATGAATAAATATATTATATAAAAATATATATATGCCACTCCTGCTGAGAGTAGCAATAGATGTAAAAATGAGAATAATTGGTATTATTTTCAGAATTTTCTGAATGTAAAATAAGTAACAAAATATGCATCTACTTAAGATTATCTATTTCGTAAACTGGATAAATATATATTTCTTGTTATTATAATAAATGCTTTAAAAACGTTTTATATTATAATAACTATATTTTATTGCATAAGAACGATAATTCGTTGTCACCTAAACCGATTTAATGCAGTACCATATCGATTTTAACTATATTGACTGCACTCAAGGCCTCTTTCATACTCGCATAACTCACATGACCAGAGACATTATGTAATGTAGCAAACGAAAATTGACGCTCTTAGGTATTAAACTAACCTAGCGACATAAAGCCATAGTGTCATATAAAATATCGATCGTTACCAGAATACGTCGACCAGCGCTTTCCCGCTCTGAATAATTTATCAAGAGGCAATAAATTATGAAAGTGGGGAACATAAGTAGCTCATTACACGAGTTCAAGCGTTGTGTAATTTATCTAGCTACATATAATTTTGATATTCTATAAAGTATTTATTATTTAAAAGAAAGGGTAGTAGGAGTAGAAGTTAGAGGAGTAGGAGGAGGAAACCTCAAAGGAAATGGAAAATTTTATCATCACCTTGTTGTTTATTTAATTTTTTGCAACGAAATTCCTTATTACACTATAATAAGCTAATAATAGAAGCGAGAAAAATAATTTTATTTTTCTCATTTGTAAGGTTTTTCCGTCACAACCCTTTCTTTAGTGTGTTCTATATTCCACTATATTTCTACAGTGTAGACGGTTATCCATAACGCGTACGCTATTGGTTATATCTAGTCACAGATGCGCGCCTATTGGTTTAAGGCAACCAGTAAGTTCTCAAACGCTGCGCAGGTACAGTTTGAGCACGTCATACGTATCAGCTGTTCCGTAACATAATTTATTTTAATTAATGATTACATTAATTAAATGATGTAAAATAGAATGTTAATTCTTACAACTAGAGATATATATTAATTATGAAAATTCCTAACATTCCTTCAATTCAATAGATATCTCTGCGTTTTGAATTTATTTGTATTTGTTAATCTTTAATAATATACTACATTACGAAATTATTATTAATAATCCCCAAAACATTTAATACCGATTCTCACCAAACGTTTCAAAGCGAAGAGTGTAATGAAAATACTATAGGTTTTTACTAATAATTATTGTGGCAACATTCGTCTTTACATGGTAATGATTATTCTCAAGTTTCAATATAAAATTTACAGAAGAGATGCGTGCCTTTAATCGGAATCAAGGTGAATTAAGACGTATTTTCTCTTCCATTCGGACCTGTACAATATGGCTAGGTAATTTTCGGAGAAATATAAGTGGTTGAACATCAAGTATACAAATTAGTAATGTTTAAACTATATGTCTTGTATTTTGAAAAATCTTTGAAAATGTATTATAGCTTGTACTGTAAGTCGCGCGTGTTAATGTTCATAGAATATATTTAATAGCACTGAGAATGTTTTTAATAGCACTGAGAGAGATGAGACTACCAATAAAATTGTATATCAGTTCTTTAAAATAATAATACATTATGTAATTAAATATTTTCACTTATTATTAAGTTTATGGACCTTATTTACATAACCAAAAATTACATATCATGTTTGTTATCACAAAGCCAAAGGTTATCACAAAATTCTACCTTAAATTTACTTTTAATGATGGAAATCCTGGATAAAAAAAAAGTATCAAGATATAGGTTATCTTTAGAAAAATTTATGCATTTTATATATTGGGGAAAAATAGTATCCGGCTTGTGTTTTAAAATAAATAAAAAAACCTTTTATACAAATTAGGTGTGCCTGCGTCTTCGGTCGGGCGGAAGTAAAATCATTTAATGGTTTATTACGTTTTTCTACTGTTCTTTACTTATATTAGTGGTAGCGCGATGTTAAATAATCTGAAGCCTTCCTATAAATGATTGCCCTAGCAAATTCAAACATTTTTTTATACGACTAGTAATTTCTAAGATTTACGCTTTCAAACATAAAAACTTTCTTTGAAATGCAAATTAAAAAAATATTTTATGTTCATAGTAGGTTTAGCGAATGGAAGATTTGTTTTTTTTTTTACATAAGTCATAAGAAATCTGACATTCATTAGGCGATTTCTAAGTTCGTAAAAGATTATCCACTCACTACAAGAAACCATTATAGGTAATTATTTCAATGCTATTGAGCTCAAATAGGCATATAAAACTTCTATGATACTTATAACTATAATTAGCATAATAATAGTATGTATCGTCAGGGTTGACAAATAAATCCTAAAATTATAGGAAACATGATTCAAGTTCACACGAACGAAGTCGCGGACACAGCTTGTATATACATATAAGAGTTCTGTTTAACATAACTATGCGGTGTAATCACTTCCTTCATAGATATTTGAATAATTATGGATACTAGTGATCTCCTGGTAATCGAAATTCGACCATAACTAATTTAACATTAAGTTTGAACATTACTAAGGTTCTGTTATCAAAGACTCGTTTTAATATATAGGGTTATGTTTGACATTCAGTAAAGACAAACAATAGTAATCTATAATCTATTCTCAATTTGACCACAGACTTTAACAATAAACAGAAGAGTATATATGCGTGTGTGTGTGTGTGTCAAAAATATGGTAGTGTGTGAAATGTTTTTTTATTGATTTAATATATTTTTACAGTTGAAAAAATAAATAGAATTCTGCTGTCATTTTCTATATAAACTATAAGTGTGCGAATTTTCATACTACTCCGTCTGCGCAATGTTCGTAAAAAGGGGTACAAAGTTTTTGCTTCACTTGATAAACTCTTACTAATCTATATAAGATTTGTAAGAGTTATTTAAGGTGAAGATGGTAATTTATATTTAAAAAAACCGGTGTGTTAACAGTACACGTCAGAAGTGAATACTTCATCTAGACGAGGTTAGTAATACCAAAATGCCATTAAAACGTATTAAATAAAACATATTAACACGACACGCTCGTAATTATCTCGATACTGATTGCTACTGATGCGTCGTACTCGCTCATGTAACGCGTTGACTTTACTCTCCCGTTTCCTTAGTCGATCCGAGCCGAATTTACCCGAACGAGCATAACATTGCCGAACGTGACAGTTCAGTCGAATTCAATATGTAGAAAAGTGCTGCAGTTTTCACTTTAAACAGTATGTTACTGCAATATTAGAGTGGTTAATAAATATCGCTTTTTCAACTCACAGCAACAAGAGTGAACTCATCAGTATTCACGCGACGTCGCTCGCCGCTATTCCACAGTTCCCTTTGTTCTTTCATTATCCGGGAATATTGCTTGCAGTATTCCCGGTTGAATCAATCGTTGTTCCGGTAATAAGGTGAATTATATGGTTTTATCTCAGTATAAAAATACTGAATATAGTGCACTAAGACGAAGTGCTGCTATTTGAATCGTGCATAGAGTTAGCAATTCGTTGGAAGTGAATCCTTATTCTTATATTGATATTATAAGTGTAAAAGCGAGTTTGTTTATTACGCTTTCACGCCTAAATCGTTGAATCAATTATGATGAATTTTGGTATAGAGATAGATAGGTACCAGGAAACGGTGATAGGCTACTTTTTCTTGCGAACAGCTTATTGGGAGCGGGGTAAAGACAAAGATAAACTTTGTATGAATTTTTTTATTACATTATCCGATTTGTTTGATAAAATCTATATTACCGCGAGCAAATCCGCAGATAAAAGCTAGTCTTTTTGTAAGGAGATACCAGATAAAAGATATATTTCACAGTCATAGGTTATACATAAACTGGCTAAGGCAGAACAGTTCAGAACCGCTTTCTTCTCCTTTATTAAACTTATTTAATATTCTTTTGTTTAGTAATTTGAAATGATGATAGTTCCGTTGGTAGTTTGTACAAACACTACGTCAAGGGACATGAATTCGAGTCCATCTACAATGAGATGACCTTTAAGGGCAGGAAAGCATCGTGATGAAACCAAAGCACGGTTGTATAGCATGGTGGTGGCCACAATCTCACCTGATAGTAAGTGAGGATGTGGTCCAAGATGGTGGGCTGCTGAGCCTAGTGGAGGTGGCTCTGAAGTGTAGCTGTTTGAACAAATATATATGTATTTGACAGCAGATTTTCCACTTGAGGGCGGTAGCTAGCAAGACGGGCATTAGACATAGCTCTACGACCATGCTTTGGTCTTATCACGATGGTTTCTTTCATCGGAAGTTCAAGCTCAATACAGGTGGATTCGAACTTACGCCCCTCGACGCGGCGTCCGTATGCACTGACTAATATTTTTCTACTTTGTTTTGTGTTGTAATAGTTAACAAGATTATTTAAATTATTATTGGAAATAATTGTCAAAAGGTTGTCAAAACCTTTAGTATTTATTATTACTATATAGTATGTGGTACTGTTATCATGGAGTAATCCTTTTATGGGTACCTCCCGGGGAGATGAGCGGGATATGTAAATAGAGGTAAATAGGGGTAACCCGGGTTCGAACTAACGATCACCGCGTCGCTCCAGAGGCTGAACCAAATAGACTTCGGCGCTAAGAAGGACAGCTTGGTACTCCCCAACTGAGTCGCAGACGGCTGAACTAGTGCAATGGTAAAATGGAACCCCCAACCCATCTCCTGTATGCTCAGTACGGGTGTAGACACAAGGCATGGAACTCAGCCCATGGCAACACCCTCGTCTACGCATTTTATTAACTAAAGAATATTTTAGACAAGTTTTTTCATCAAACCGTTGACGTTATACTGATTATTCATTATTCTCGATATATGATGTCTCTAATTAAAATATCTTATAATTGTGTAAATTATTCTATACCTAATTAGTGAGGGTGTATGCGAAATCGAACACGAGATATCAAGAGCATCCATTGTTCTCTAATGTGAAATATCGATGGAAAATATTTTATATTTCTTTGATTATATTATTAACCATTTAAGTCAGCGATTTTAGGACTTATTTCACAGCTTTATTATCAAGATGTTATAATGCCACAGAAAATCATTACTTCTAAAGATTTTTTTACATACTTTGTTTGTAGAACATATAGTTACTGACATAGTACTATTCTAGATATAGTTAGAAATGAAGAAAATTGTTTGATAAAATCTCCAGCATTTATGTTTCTATCCAGGTTATATTGACGCAATTGTGTAAATACACATGTTGCTTTATTACAAGAAGAAAAATAAGTTTTATTTATATACCTAATTAAGTTCAATATAATGTACAAATAATTTAATTTATCATAATTTCTATTACTATAACCGTATCAAATTTCCTCAAAAATTTTGTGGTAGTTTCAGAGTGATGCGTTTACAATAGAACAGACAGGAAGCTAAACTGATGAAAATTCATGATAAAATATTTTTGAACTCTATGTCGAAAAGAAACTACATTTTGATAATAGACCCCATAAAAAAGTATAAAAAAAATTGGTTCCGTTACATTTTTATAGTATGTGTAGAAGATATAAAATCTTTTATTAGGTGATGATGAAGGTTTTCTGATTCCATTAGTTAGCGTCACAGTGACGGAAGATTAAGAACAAAACGAGATAGTTTGATACACTGTATAGCTTGCTATATTACTGTTTAAAATTTTGTAGCTAATAACACCTCATCTATATTATGAAGCGGAAATGTTTGTTTGAACGCGCTAATCTTAGGACCTAGCAGTTGGGTTTCGAAATTTTTTTTTGTATTTCACAGTGCAATCACTATGAATGTCTATAGTCTATTTAAAATCACACTACCATCAATAGAAATAACGCTGTATTGAAGAAAGTTTTTTTTTTATACTTAAGGCCATAATTTCACCTGATATTAAGTGACGATACGGCCCAAGTTGGTAGACACGCTAAACCTGTGGAGGAACTGGCTCTCAAGTGTAGCTGCCGGAACAAACCTATTGGTATTTGGCAGCAGGTTTACAACTTGAGGGTGGTAGCTAGCCAGGCGGGCATTTGAAAAAGCCCTACCACCATGTTATGGTTTCCTCACGATGTTTTCCTTCACCGAAAGCTCAAGCTCATTGTAGGTGCTTGGATTCGAACTCACGTCCCTTGACGCGAAGTCGTGCACACTACCACTGAGCTATCATCGCTTCAAAACTGAGCTATCATCGCTTCAAAAAGTTACAAAACCGGGCAACAATTATTTAATAATATCAAATTTCACTTGAAGTCACGGACACTGCCAGTAATTTATAACTCGTTTTTAATATATTACGATGCTGAAATCGATACTAAATTTTATATACCTATACGTATAATAAGAATGCAACGGAACCGAATGCGTACATTATTTTTGAAGTGTTGTGGGTGTCCGTGAGCAGCGGTGATCACTTACCATCAGATGACGCGCTTGCTGGTTTACCCGCTATTACATAAAAAAATACTATAGTACAGAATAAGCTAAACATTATCCTTTGCCTTGATGAAGTTTTCACATCTGTAGTGTGACATCAACAGTTTATTAACATATATTTTTTTATGTTATTCCTGAAAACAAAAGGTGGCAATATGGTCGATCTATTATTTTACTGGAAAGAGCAGGACGGAGATATATAATATTCACTTTTAGTTTTGAAAGATTAAAGTATAAGTTTTGTAAGTGCACTTTCAATATGCTACGTGTTAAGACTAGCTTGGCGTTTGTACTCTCTCCCGCTTCCTCAATCCCCACGCCGTATTGGCCGTATCAATGGCGGTACCGTCAACATGCACGCGTTATTCTTTATTTAATTTTTTAAACCTCTGCGTTATTTATCTACTAAAGTTGAACTTAAAATTATTACTTTTTTGCACAGTACGAATGGAAGATAGACGAATCAAAATGCAAGATTTTTTCATTACGACCCTTTCTTTAGTCTGTTCTATATTGCACTATATTTTTATAGTATAGACTGTTAATCAAAGCACGAATGCTATTGGCTTTAGCCAGAGATAGTTACACGCTTATTGGTTCAAGACAGCCAGTATGTTTTCAACGGCTGTGTAGATATAGTTTGTCACGTTAAACGCGTCATTTACTTCGCAGCGTATTATAACGTAATACATGAGTTGACTGATGTACAATAATGTGTTTATTTTTCACAACTAGAAAAAATACATGAATTATGAATTTTTTTACCATTCCTTCAGTTCATTAGTTATCTCTGCGTGTCATTGCATTGTTCTCAGACGCTATTAATTCACTTATTTATATTTGTTAATCAGTAAAATAATATGTTTATCAATAATAATATACTAAGTAAGGAAATTCGTTCCAACCGAATGTTTCCACAACATTCATGTATTTCTTGTTAACTGTACTAATTATTTACATATTGTTGGAGAATTATTTTGATGTTATTTTGTTGCGATTATAATATATACCCTCCGTTAAATGGTACTACGGAAACCGTTCATAGAGTTGATTGTTTTTTTTTAACCAATAAACGAAAGTGTATCTATCCAATTGAAGGAGTTACTACAAATATCCGTACATACAAACGAAGCAGAATGTATTAAATCATAAGGCGGAAAGAAAAATTTACTATTCTAAATATTCTATATCTGTTGATGTTAATATTTTGAAAGTAAGCACCTTAAGTTTTAGCAGCAGCAATAAAAATAATATTTATATTTTATAAGGTTTTCTGCAATTATTTAACTTTCCTTACAATTTTACGACTTTCTCTTTCCTTACAAATTATCCCCGAAGTAGTAGAAAGCTTAAAAAATATAAGATAAACAAAATTGGTCTAGACATTTTTGAGTTTTAACGAGACTAACGCACGGCGATTCATTTTTATATAATTGTAATGAATAATATATTAATTAATATACATCCAAGAAAAGAATGTATAGTGTGATACTTGGTAGAGATTTTTTTATGCACTCTTTACTGGAACATTATGCGACGTAGCAACGGTCGAGGGCCAAGTTAATTTGAAAGAGTAATATGTTTCATATTATATTTAAGGCCGCACGACGAAACTGTAAACGCAAAGTTATCTTTAACTTTTTTAAATTTAATTAAATGAAAATATAAGACTTTCTTGAAGAGTTTATTTCAGAAGAAAGTCATACACACAAAAGGAAAGTACCGCTGCCTCAACTAAAAAAAATAATTGAAATTTGGCATAGATATTTCTTACAGAACGTGGAACCCTATATTATATAACAAACTATAACAAACTAACTTTCGCATTTACAATATTAGTAAGGAATTATAAATGCGAAAGTGAATGTGTATGTTTGTTATGCTTTCACGCCAAAACCGCTGAATCGATTATGATAAAATTTGGTATAGAAATATATGGAACATTAAAGACCTTTTCTCTCGAAAAACTTATAGGGAGTGGGGTAAAGAGAGAGAAGAACTCTGTATCAAAACCTTTTATTACGGTCTCTGATCAGCTTAAAATTTCGAGAATAAATGTTGATAATGAATAATGTAAGTATAGGTATTTTGTTTTTTCAGCATATTAAAAATGGGTAGAAGCTAAAATTTGTCAGGTTTGCAGTTGATAGACAGTAAACGATTTCTAAAAAAAGGCTTTTCGAAAATTCAAATTTACTTATATTAACCAACATCCTCAAATGATTAACATCATTTGAAAGAAAAATCGCGAAAAATCTGAAGCGATGATAGCTCAGTGGAAGTGTGTAGGAATGCCGCGTCATGGGACGTGAGTACCAGTCCAACGATCTACAATGAACTTGAGCTGACGATGAAGGAAAACATCATGAGGAATGGTAGGGCTTTTTCTTATACGCACGCGGCTAGCTACCACCCGCAAGTTGAAAATCTTGAAAGTTCCAAATACCGTTGTGTTACGAGAGTGGCACTTGAGAGTCAGTCGCTCCTATAAAGGCCGGCAACGCACCAGCGAATCCTCTGGTGTTGTCCATGGTCCATAAACGGTGGTGATCACTTACAATCAGTTGACACGCTTGCTTGTTTGCCCCTATTCAATATTGATTGACAATATTAACGTGAGTGGAGCCGCAGGTAATGACTAGTGCATACCAAAACTTTTCAACTCCCAATATAAAGTATTCCAACCGTATACTCGGTGCACGTAGAAAAACGATTTTTATCCAGTCACCGAAACCAGGTGTATACGTTTAACTGCATGAAAAAAATATCTTCTATAGCGACAGCGTAAAAATAGGTATCTGCCGTGTGAAGGCTTTGTTGCCGCAGTACTGAATGCGTTAACAATACAGCGTTTAATTAATCACCGTGCTGATAAAGTTCGTTTACACGTTCCGACTTTTTTTTATCGTATCCGATGTAAGTAGTTAAGAAACACTACTCTACCCTAAACACTTGTATTAACGAAATGTATTAAAGAAACTATACATGAAGCGATGGTAGCTGAGTTGGTAGTGTGTGCGAACGCCGCGTCAATGAACGTGAGTTCGTATCCACCTACAATGAGCTTGAGTTTTCGGTGAAGGAAACCTCGTGATGAAACCACAGCATGGTGGTAGGGTTTTTTTATTGCCCGGCTGGCTAGTTACCACCCTCAAGTGGAAAATCTATCGCCAAATACGTATAGGTGCGTTCTGGCAGTTGCAATTAGGACCCAGTCTGGCTATTAGGCTTGATTTTTCCACCATCTTGAGCAACAATATCACCTAATATCAGGTAAGATTGTGGTTATAACGTTTAACCTATAAATAATAAAAACACATTTTGACGCAATTTACTATGTGCCGTAGATAATACGTTTACTTAAATTCCATTCTGAAATTAGCGCCTCTAAAAAACTATCAATTATTAAAAACCACACGACATAAGCGAAACATTACTAAATCACTTTTGCTCCCGTAGTCGCCTCTAGACGACTTTAGCCGAAAGTGCGTCACATAAAAAAATTGCCGATCAGAATTTCAAAGCCGTCCCATAATAAGTTTCACTTCAATAGTATTGGTCGCCTTTCTTACTGTCAAATATTTGTAACTACATTTTTATTTTTCAATAGCTTTATTATTATAATTAATACCTATAACAGGAAAACAAATTATTATGCTTAGCGCACTTAACTTATGAACGCAATGAGTCGTATTCAAACAAAATGCACAGTACTAAACTGAATTACAGCTATTGATATGTCTATATCGTGTCGTAGATTATGAAATAAGCCAAGTCTGCAAGCGAATTGATGTACAAATACCTGATTTTTAAACGAATATATACATTTAAATTTATCATCTCCAATAGAACATTTTTCCAAAATAACCTCTGTCAATGTAGGTAATTTTAAAATGAGAAGGATTTTACACAATTAGCGAACACAAAATACAAATCAAACTCAGAACAATTATTATTCACGGAACACAAATATAATTGTCCTATACGGGACTCAGCATCACTCAGATGTTACAGATATAAAGCAATGTTTTAAATACAAAGACGCTCTTACTACACTAACAATTATTACTATGCTGTTTATTTCTAACACTATATTTCTTCTGGTATACCCAAATTTGCGTATATTAAATGCGGTGTCTGGAATACTTTATTAAACATATAAGCATGACTTTAAAGCTAGTTTCAAATAGATAAAAGTTTGACGCACAAGATAAACGGCACGTATTAAAACCACAGTTTCTCAAAGTAATTAGACACCTTAAACAAATTGTTTTCTAGAGACACCTAAAAATGATGTCATTCTCTGAAACGTTTTCCGAACGTTTTTCAACTGTCAATAAATAAAATTACAAGGTATATAAATAGGAGTTACTGACTGCTAAAAAAACAGAATAAGTTCAGTTAGGTTACCTATATTATACTATTATTTTTATATTTTTCTTTATTATTATTTAAAATGTATTGCCAATTTATACATATTTGGCGGTAGATCTTCAACATAAGGGTGGTAGCTAATTATGTTACAAAAACCCCTCATACCACGTTTTGATTTTCTCGCTATGTTTTCCTTCACGTAAAGCTCAGACTCATAACAGATATTCGAATTCACTTCCATAGACGCTGTGTCCGTATACACCACCAACTGAACCATCATCGTTTCAAATAGTCATAATATAAAATCAATTTTATATATTCCCTAATCAGTTATTTGTTAACAAGATTTATTTCCCAAACACTTCATATAGTATTAGAAGTCGAGGCTAAAATAAATAGAAAGTATATGGCTATAGGTGGAAAAATCTATTCATTCGTGACTCTATTCAGAACTACCAACGTCGATAAATACGTTAGACCGAGCAAAGAACGCCATATTACCAAGGCTTTTATTATAATAGCGGAAACAGATTCCCGAGCATAACAAAAATAATATTCGTTTTCTTTTCCTAAATTTAAGTGTAGTAATTTCCCTTTTATTTTTGTATATTAAATATTATAATTGGAGTGTGCTTTGTTATCTGAATGAAGGACATTTTTTTAAATGATAACTTCTTTACGTAGGTTGAACACATTTAGGGTAAGATGTATTTTTACAGTTTTTTTTTTATTGTTATCCACCTGTCTGTCTGTCTCATTTAAGACTTTTTGTAGTGTTAGGCAGAACTAAGGCGGCTACTTAGGTCGGAAAATCTTCCACCAAATACTTGTAGGACGTGTTTTCCAGTAGTTGCATTTTGAGAGCCATTCCTTCCGCTAGGTTTAGCTTGTCCACATCATCATTTACCATCAGGTGAAATCATTGCCATAACGCTAAATCCATAATTAAATGTTAAAGTGGGTGTTACTTGTCACCACTACCCGGAATTAATTGACCCCTGATACGTGTCATGGAATTAAAAACAAGTATGAATTGACTGAACTAAATAAGTTTTAATCGATTGTTCCACATACCAACAGTTGATTCAGCTGTTAATCAACGGTACGTCTTATCACTTGATTATTGTGTTAAAAAATTAATAATAATTGATTTTTATTTTTCTATTTGTTTTGTGAGACGTAACCGCAGCCAATCAGATCCAATTGGAAGTCCAATGTAGTGTCCACTCCAATATACAATATTTTAAACTATAAACATTTTTGGACGCTACTCTCTATAATTATCAGAATAATACATTTTGTTGTTTTGCCTGAGCAGCGTTTAAGAGGAATATTTGAGACTAGACTGGGTGTAAAGTCAGTAATATTTACTAAAACCTTTTTGGTGGTCCCTAACTGCCCCTCTTCCTCGGCAGGAGATCGGGTATTATGGCAGGTATAGAAAATTGAAAATTTAATTGATCTCCAATTCGATTATCGAAACCTACTTGTGGCTATTTATCAGGCCAATAGTTTCTTCCTCTGCCGTGTAAAAGTCTGAGTTCCGCTAAAACTACTTTCTACTTTTACTTTACATTCATATTACAATGGGACTTTGTCGGCTGTAATAGTAAGTTCTTCGTGTTATTGTACGAAGAGTACCCTTGTCGTAAATTTCTTCGGAACATTTTTCTACTTACTCAGCACTTTAGCGCTTCGAGGATTATTAATTATGTCTAGATGTCGGAAAAGTTTAGGTTCGGTATTGTATCCGTAGGTAACTAAATCGTCGGGAAAGTGATGATAATTTTTTGTAGAATATTGAAGATTTTCTTGTATGTAGCTCTTTTTTAGTTATCACGGCATTAGCAAATGAATCGAAAGAAATATTGTCATTATTTACTTATGCTGTAAAGCACCAAACAGAGATATAATTAATCTTATGTTAAGTGGTCTTCATGACGATATTTTCTATAATATATGTGCTACAATTTGTTGGTGACTTCGTTTACGTACACGTATTTTTTTTTTAACAACAGTACCAAACTTCAAACTCGGTACCCAACTTCACAAGATAACTCGCCTGGTGAATCTAAATACTTACTAAAAACTTAATCAGAACCTGTCCAGCTGTGGTAGTACGACATAACTATGACTCCACTCACTCAGGCATTGTATGTTATCCCCATTTAATATTGCATATTATATGTTATGTGTTATCTTACATATAGGAGACATATATCATTTTTTAACTAAGGTCAAATCCATTTACGGATCTAAATTTCTGCTTTGCCTGGGCAAGCTATAAGAGGATATTAATTGATTCGATTAATGAGAACAAGTAACACCTACAAAAAGCTCCCACAGTGGACCTAAATCACCATTTTTCTTACCAGGAGGTCGTTAACTTCTTTTCCATTGCTTTTAGTATTCAAAACTTAGCCAAAGGTATATATATGATTTATAAATGACTTATATCCACTATAAGTAATCTATTATAAAACAGATTTTTTACGCGATATAGATTTAGCATTACGGCCATAATCTTATCTGATAAGCCCGAGTATAGACACACTCAGCCTAGTGTAAGAACTGGCTTTCAAATGCAACTACTGAAACACACTTATAGGTATATGACGGCAGATTTTCAACTTCAGGTTTAATCACAATGTTTGCCTTCACCTAAATCTCAGTATTATTGCAGGGATTCGAACTTACGTCACTTAATACGGCTCCCGTACATAAGACCAACTGAACCATCATCGCTTCATCGAATACTATATAGATATTTGTATAGTTGTAAAGAGCGACTAAACGTAAGTATTAATTTGAAGGCTAGTTACCGCAAATTAAAAATCTGTCCTTAATCCTCTCAAGGTATATTCAAGTAGATACCCTTATAAACCAACTATCTGTTACCCGCGGCTTCGTTCACGTTAATAATAATTTTGTTAAATCGGTTGATGCGATAAAAAGTTTCATACAAAGTTTATTCCTCTCTTTACCCCACTTCCATTAAGTGTCGCGATGAGAAGTAACCTATCAGCGTCTCCAAGGTCCCATCTATCTTTATACCAAAAATTCATAATAATCGATCCAGCGGTTTAAGCGAGAAAGCATAACATACGAACTAACTTACTTTCGCATTTATAATATTAATAATAATATACACCATTCAGATTAAAAAAAAGTAATAAGTTAAAAGAAAAGTGTAGAGAGTTTCAATACAAAAGCAAATTATTTATAATGAACAACTCTTGAATGGAGTATTCAAAGCTGAAACAATACCTTTCACGTTAGCACACTAAGTCTTTGTATAGTCTACATTATCTAAAGACAAGCGTAAAACTTTTAATAACTAACAACAGGTAACCAAGTTTCGATATCGGATAATTTCAACTTTATTCAGGATATAAAGTTCTATATTGAAAGTAACGGATAGCCGGTGAAGCGTGTTGCTGAAGTTGAAATAAAAAAAAAATATTAGCTTCGACGATTTAAAATATTTGTTATCGACTGAGAACTAGCCGTGTCCTTATTCTGTAGAGCTTTGAAGCTTTTATTTGAAATTGTCTACCTGTAACTTATAAAATCTGAATTCGGCTTGTGTTATGGCCACAATCACTTGATATTAAGTGACAATTTGGACCAAGATGGAGAAGAGGGTAAACTTAGTCGAAGGACTGGCATTTAAATGCAACTACCGGAGTACACCTATAGGTATTTGGCGGCAGATTTTCACCTTGGGTAGTAACTACCCTGGGGAGCATTAGAAAACCCCCTACTAACATGACATATTTTTATCACGATGTTTTCCTGCACTGAAAACTCAAGATCATTTTAATTATTCGAACTCATGTCTATTGACGTGGAGCCCATACACGCTGGAACTTCACTATTATCGCCCGCAATGAGGGTGAGCTTTCGGCGAAGGCAAACATCGTGATGAAACCATAGCATGATGGTAGAGCGCTGTCTAACGTCCACTTGGCAAGTTACCAAAAATAAAAATCTGTCACCAAATATTAAATAAAAAAAGACTATAGAAATATAAAATATTGTATTTAAGAAAATGAAAGTACATATGAAACAGGCACTCAACAGTTTTAGACCTCGCCTATTTATATATAGATAAACCGTATTAAAGAAAAGGTCACGAAAATATACAGCGTTGTATAAAAATAACAGTTTATTCCAAATTCCGGGTAATACTTTTAATACTTTCCATAATAATACGTCTAAACAGCAAGAATTCTATTAAAAACAATTTCCTTTTTTATTATTTTTTGAGATCAATATATACCCTTTTGTTTGCCGACAGTTATTAAGAGCCTTTGTTTGTTAACATAACAAAAGGTTTAATATGTTACGAATATATAATAATGTACACGGAAGAATATTTATATGTAATAAAAAGGAAGATTAAACAAGCCAAATACACGATATCGTAATATAAACTCTTAATAGTTACTAGAAAAAACAGACAGTTATTTCAATTTTCGAAGAGGTCGAAACAAATATATTTTTTTCTGTATCTATAAGTTAAATTTACTGAGAGAATACGTCTGTTTCAATCTAAACGATTGATTTTTTCTCAACATATGAACATACCTTTTGATCTATTCTAGTGCATTCTTAGTATGAACTATGCGATCGCTTCCAGTTCCGACTGGTGTAACTAGAATCGTGCAACGACTGAGTGTTTATCTCGAAAGGTTCTTATTGATGTCGTTCAAATATCACTAGCAAAGATAATAACCGATAAAACTGAGACAGAATCTCCTCTGCTGTGGACCGTCCATATAGTCTTTCTTCAAATGGGTGTTAAGTACATGAGAACATTTTCCAATTACTGGAAAAGAAAGTAATCAATGTATGT
The DNA here is from genome assembly GCA_039707435.1 of Actias luna. NCBI lineage: Eukaryota > Metazoa > Arthropoda > Insecta > Lepidoptera > Saturniidae > Actias > Actias luna. The sequence continues at coordinate 3,510,342 of JAZHAC010000002.1, read as the reverse complement.
CGTTCGTTTTACCTCACTCAAAAGGAAGAAGTTATGGCAGTTTTCTGAATTAATATGGTATTAATTTTTGAAAATGTCCGGACGATTCATTACAGTTGTGGTTGAAGGCTATACTTCAGATAGTTTGTTCAGCCTATCTATCATTTAGATATATCAAACGCGTATTGTTATTGGGATATTACAGGTGATGCTGTGTACTCTGATGTGTCATTGATTCTAACGATATTTTCTATGAAATTCAAGATGCTTCGTATCGACACGGATATTTTCTTAAATTTTAAGAGTCTTGAAATAAGACTATCGTTTTTTCGTATCGAGGAAGCTTCGATGAAGGTTTATGGAGTAAAAATTATCCTAAATGTTGATCCGTAATATTAGCTACCAATCACCTAAATACCATAGAAATCTGTGCAATAGTCTTAAAGTGATGCGCGTCCAACGGGAAAGAAAATGAACTTAACAGACTTTGTTTTGCTGTCACAGTGCAGCTGTGATAGTTATTTTTATTTTTGGTTAAATTATGCTCGTTGTTCTGATTGTAAAGAAAAATAATAATAATTTTTCACGCATATATGCTAATTTTAAGGTTTAGTGACTGTACATGCTTCGGCAATACATATACTTAAATTACAGATTTATTATATGTAATAGATGTTCGTAGAGCACATTTAACGTTTCATAATATAAAAGATCTGTCGAAGCACTTAAGAACATTAAGGACATACTATTTTCATACAAATTAGATCTAGAAAAATACATCTCATATAATGAAAGCCTTTTTTGGCCCCTTGTAACTAAAGATTATTTTATTAATGAGTTGTTTATCGTATGTATATAAAATTGTATTTGTCTATTCTTGCTATGTATATTATTTAATATTATAAATACGTAAGTGTGTTTCTTTGTTACGCCTTTACTATTAATCCGCTAAATCGATAATGATGAATCGGCCACATTGATGTAATATCCCTGGTGTTGCAGCTGTCCATAAGCGAAGGTAGCCCTTTACAATCAGATGGGTTGTTTGCATGTTTGCTGCCGATTAGCAAAAAATAATGGTTTATATGTAGGTACAGTATCGGATAAGATGCAAAAACAGCCTCTGGCGACAATGAGGAATGCGTGGTTATCATAATCATTTTTGAGTCGGTATTTCTGGTGGATACTACCTTAAAAAAAAAGTATGAGTGTGTGATATCAGTTACGATGCATGACTGGAGTTTACTCCTTAAGTAGGATTGTCTTTGAAACATGATTTCAAAGTGAAATTAGCGCAAGTTGCGCTACGTGGAAAAACAACACTTTTGAGCTACCGCTTGTTAATTGCACTCTTCATAAAATGTATATACTGGGGGCCATATATGAAAATATATTTTTAAGACGTACAGCAATGGAAAAAAAAAATATTAGTACTGGTCGGTAATTATTTAAAAATATTAGGTATATTCAGTTCGGGGTAGGCCTACGGCGGCCCGCCGCAGAATAAGTCACTCGACTACCGACCGGAATAAATTGCAAGTTATTTTCCGGACCGTCGCCGTCCGTATTGACGTTGACACTTAACGGTACATAAATCTAACGTAGAAATAATTAACCGACATCGCCGGACCGACAGGTTTCGAATATCGTACGCGAGTCATAAATAGTATAATATAGATTATTAACAATTCCTTTCCGAAGGCCGGTTGATTTTAATTAAATTCGTCTGTTTCTGATTGCCAGTTTCAATATTTGAGTATTCATAAATACAATAACTGCCACTTTAACTAAATACGGTCGATTTCGATTATAATGACGTTTCATGGACCGTTTTAATGTTGCCGTTATATCCAGATTTGCTGAAAGTCATATAAATATATTTAGTTATTTACTTTTCTTTTAACAATAAATATACGTCTATGGGCCGTATTCCCAAATTTACTAAACAGACGTACACAGTAGTTTTACCTACATAAAACATATCTATATCTGTAAATGTAAACAAAGGATTAGAAAGCTTAATAGTTTTATGAATGGGTTTTTCTGCCTTTGCCGACTGAGTCGCATATGGAATTTCTAGGAATCTGTCACAAATGGCTCATAACAGCAAGTTGTTATACACGAAATTGGTGCTACATCCGAAATTGCTATTGTCAAATGAATTTTCTACCAAAGTATGCTTTAAATTCAAGGGGCATAAGTTTGGCGTCGCTATAACTGAATAGTCGTTACAGCCGAGGCCGTTATCAATGAAATTCACTATACTTGAAATTTACTTTAAAGGTAAGCTTTGTTACCAATGTATAGACCAAACATTTATTGTCTATCTATTTATTGTCTATATGTGAATATGTGTACATGCCTCAATTTGGTACTGTTATACAGTTTTATTATTTCAATATAAACTTTCTGAGGTAGTGAACATTTTTTTGTAATAACTTGATGGTTTTTGAAGCAAATTTTTTACCTATACTTTATATGTTTTTGAAGTGATAATAGCACAGTGTTAGTGTTTACGGACTACGTATCAAGGGACGTGAGTACGAATCCACCGACAATGAAGCACAGCTTTCGGTGAAGGAAAACATCGTGAGGAAACCATACCATGTTAGTAGCTCTTTTTTTAATGCCCGCATAGCTAGCTATCACCCTTAAGTTGAAAATCTGCCGTCAAAATACCAATAGGTATGTTCCGGCAGTTGCATTTGAGAGCCAGTTCCCTCACAGGTTTATCTTGTCTACTAACTTGGGCCGTATCGTCACTTAAGATCAGTTAAGGTTATGGCCATAACTATAAAAAAGATATATGACGGCAGATTTTAATCATCTTTTTTTTAGTACTTGGAAACATACCAATAAATATACTTTTTAACTCACTATGGTGTAGAAGTGCCAAAAAATATTTTAATATAATTTATATAAGATTTATTTATATAAATTAATTTATATAAGATTTATTTATATAGATTAATTTATTTATATAAGATTTTAAGACAATCGTCGGTAAAATTTTAATGACAAATAGCAAAGAGTGCTTAAAATGGATTTCGTAGGTTTTTTAATTGCTTTTTAATTTTCATTTGTAATTTTCACCAATTATATTGTAATAAACAAATTTCCTTAATGATTATATTTTTCGTAAAAATCTCGTATAGATTAGACGATATCTTTGATGTGGGCTTCGTACACCCTTAAAAACGCTCCACGAGAAAGTATTTAACAATTTTATTGAGCTGTAATGTATGTCTATACCAAAATTATAAGACGGAAAAATTTGTTTGTTTGAACGCGCTAATCTTGGGAATTACCAGCCGACTTACAAAAAATATTTTCCTTATTTGATAGAGTAATCCTTTGGGCTATTTAACATCACAATACCACCAAAGTTACGAAACGGACAAAAATGATTAAATAAAATGTTATTTTCACGCGAACAAAGTCGCAGGCACGGCTATGGATGTATGCAATCTATGTGATGATAATAGTTATATTGAGCTTATACCTCAGTAGGGCTAGCTAATTAGTTGCCTCGTTACAAGTTAGCTTTGGGTTCAATCTCACGCGGGAAAATTATTTCTGTGATCGACAAATAATTCTTTTGAGTTTGGTTCTTACTATATGTCAATTAATTGTGTTTACAAAGACTTTCATTGTTAACATTGGCGATATTACCTACATAGGCAGATGCCACGATGGAGAAAAAAGCACTATATGCAGTTATATTTGATAACGTAATAAAAAGTTTTATACAAAGTTTTTTCCATTCTGTACCCTACTCTTAATAAGTTTTTCGCGAGGAAAAGTAGCCTATCTTTTTCTCCAGGATCCCATCTATATATATACATATATATATAATTCATTATAATCGATGGGGCGGCTTAGACGTGAAATCGTAACAAAGAAATAAACAAACAAATTCACTTTTGCATTTATAATATTAGTAAGGAAGTAAAGATAAGAATTAATTCTATTTTAGGACCATGCTTTGCAAATCGTTATAAAATTTTATACTAATATTAATGTTAGTGAGCTCGAGAATTTTAAACAGTCTGTGATAATAATGGTTATATTTATCTTTATCATGTCCATGGAAGTGAAAAATATATCCTAAAATGATATAAAATATGATTTAAATTCATGCAAACGATGTAGATGGCACAGTTTGTGTTTAATTTGATCGAGCGCGACTCTCTGAAGTAAGTACACATCTCTTGGTTCTTTCTCAAAGTATTTTAACTAGCTTTGACATGCTCTGGTTTTAAAACAACCACTATGTCGGTGATTTTTATGGCTTTTATCTTATAACTTGACAATCATAAAATAAAAAAAAATACTTATACTCACTATATAATAATGTAAGTTTTCCTAATGGAATCCTAATTAATTGAAAAATCATACTAATGTTATTAATGTGAAAGTGAGTTTCTTTCTTTATTTGTTACACTTATAAATAATAATTTATTATTGTTTAGTTATGTAAGTGTTCCTAATAGAATCCTAATTAATTGAAAAATCATTCAAGTGTTATTAATGCGAAAGTGAGTTTGTTTGTATATTTGTTACACTTTTATGCCTAAACCGCTGAATCGATTGTGATGACTTTTGGCAAATAGATAGATGAGATCCTGCAGACGGATATAGACTAATTTGTTCGCGAAACACTTATAGGAAGTGGGGTAAACAGTTGGGACAAACTTTGTATGAAACTTTTTGTTGCGTCATCCACTTTATGTGACAAAATCAATATTAACGCGACCGAGGCCGAGAATAAAATCTTATTATAATATAAAGATTAATATGTTTCTGATTTATTCCTTTCTATTTACCAACTACCTATCTGAATACCAAATTTTAACTTTATAGGTAATATGGAACTAAGTTAAAGTTTTGATCTATAGGTCAGTGATAAAAATATATTGTTATATTGATGAAATTTGGATCACATAAGTAGGCCCCAAGTTTTAATATATAAGCCAAATTTGACATGTTTATGTGTAACGGGTTTTGAATTATGGTGGTGTCAAAAGTGGCTCTAAATAGTTAATATCCAAATCGTGTAATATTGCTGGTGCAGCTCGCCAGTTAGCTTGACCTTGCTTTGACACACTACTGCCTATCTAGATACACTACTGTGTACTTATGAGTTTTCTATACCTCGGAAGTAGTATTTTTTTGAATAAAAATAACTATTCTGTACTCCTAATTGCGTGTTCAACCCCTAAATATCGATTGAACAGTTAAACATTGACCCAACGCCTCGCATTACATCCCTTACCCGCACTATACACTCCTTGCTAAACGGTCTATTTTGTTACATACAATTTTTTATAGTTAATAAGTTTTAGCGTTATGGCCACAATCTCAACTGATGTTAAGTGACAAATGTACAGATGTGGTCCAAGATGATAGACACGATGAGCCTAGTGGAGGGACTGGATCTCGAGTGCAACTGCCGGAACACTCCTATAGGTATTTGGCAGCAGATTTACAAACTTGAGGATAGTACCTAGTCAAGCGGCCATTGGAAAAAGCCCTACCAGTACGCTATGGTTTCTTTACGACGTTCCCTTTCACTGAAAGCTCAAGCTCACTGCAGGTTGATTCGAACTCACGTCCCTTGACGTGGCGTCCGTATACACACGAGCTGAGCTAACATCGCTTTCAGCTATTATCGTCGCCTGCCTCTGCCGGCTACGAGAGAGAGATAAGTGAGAATCACCTGATGCAAACCGATAGAAACACTCACTGCAATATCGAAGGTGTTCTCAGTAACCACTTTTACATTTCTTGCAGAACTATTAACCTCCACATACCTGGCGATAAGTCCATAACCGCACAACGGATCTCATGAATACAGTTATTAAGAATGCTAGAACATAAGTGTCACGTACACTACGTAAATATGTATCCAGAATAGAAAGTGTATTTCAAATTCGGCTTACCGAGGACTCGCGGGAGTCACGCGCGCACGGACGCGTGGCGTATCAAGTGTGTAATACTCTTTAAATAATATATCACTTACACCGTGCAGTAACGTGTATTCTTAAATAAACATTTCCATTTATATTTATTATCCCGGAAAAAGAGACCTTATGTTGTTCGTCGTAAGATATATAATTCTTCGAATGAAGCGTAAACCGGTGTTGTATCAGCACATGCTTCAAGGAAAAAGGTAAATATATAAATCTACTGGAAGGCTGAAAATTCGAATTATTTGCTTTGCATATGAGAAATCCAAAAAAGTTATAAAAGTAATTTTTTTAAATCTGTACGTTAACTACAGAAATATATTTGTAGGTTGTACTGTACCTCATGATAATTTAAGTTCACTGTAAATTGATGTATATAAACAAACATTATAATGTGTTCAGATTGTTAATGCGAAAAGAATTGCGTCCACACTGGAATTTTTATTGGTAACTATAGGTATATTTTGCCCAATAAACTTTGTTCTGTCTTATAAATTATTTCAACTGGGTACTTTGGTTGTATTAAAAAATGAGAGGATGGTGGTGAAAATTTAAGATTGTATGCTTTTACACATCATAAAACATTTTTTTTTTTTTACATAGAAGTAAAAGTAAATTATTTGGGGTGGACCGCCCTTATTACTTAGGGGTGTGAAAAATCCATAAAAATCGCTTAAGCCGTTTCAGAAGAGTATGGCATTAACATTGTGACACGAGAATTTTATATATACGATAAAGATTACAGTACTGTTTTTTTACATTACAGTACGGTCTGACTGAAGGACAAATCAGAAATCGCGCTGTCGGAACTGGCTTCACGCACGTTGTGAGTGAAAAATGTCCTGACCTTTTTCTGATTTGCTTGACTACACAGTATTTTTAGGTGTGCAGAATGTCAGCCCCTCGTATAAAACGGTGCGTTTATACCAAGGAAGTATCCTCGGGTGTCATAACTATTTTATATCCGTACGATGTTATTTTCAAGCTATTTATCTACCTTTTTACCTATCACTTTATTATATCCTTTCATTTTATACTATACAAAGTTATTTTTATAGTGATCTCTTTGTGTTATAAATAGTATACTAAGCATGTCGGAATTACAAGCAAAATGGTAATATAATATAACAAATTATATTGTTTTTTATAGGTGCTATAGCGATATGATTACTATCTCACCTGATGTTAATTGACGACGTAGCCCAAGATGGTGGACATATTAAAGCATAATGCATAATGTAGATGGACTGTCACTCAAGTGCAGCTGCCGGAATAAACCTGTAGATAGTGAAGATTTTCAATTGAATAACAGTAACTAGCCAGTTGAGCATTGGAAAAAGCCCTACCAGCATGGTATTGTTTCATCGCGATGTTTTTCTGTAACTGGAACGTCAGCCACATTGCATGGATCCGAACCCACGTCCATTTCCGCGGTGTCTATACTCACGACCACAGAGGTATCACTGTTTAAAATATGACATATTCATTTATAATACCAGATAGATAAAAGAATTGAATGAGGAATGGAAATTCTACGGGAAAAATCGTTGTAGCGATTTTTAGTAGAAGCTTTTCGCAAAAGTGGACATGTTTTGGTTGAATGAATAAAAGAACTGGTTATTAAATGTATATGCTCATTTGAAAATAGAAATATCCAATATAAAAAATGCAATCGCGCTGATACAACGGTGAAGGCGTAAAAAAGGCAAACGTTGCGAGCAAACACTCAACGTAACGGTCTGAAGGTGAAGCGTTATCCATATTTACTTTCCACGTGTGTATTAGTATCATAAAAAGTAAGTACTGTGTACCACGCTATTTACACCGATGGGTTCCTTCACAAGTTCATAGTTTGATGTAAGAAACTGTTTTAAAACTATTTTTCTGGGCAAATTTAGGGTAGATTAATATTATTTTGGAGAAGCCTAAATATTCGGCTTTGGTGTGAAATCATAGTTAAAAATTTAAAATATATACATAAAATTGACTGCCCCTTTGAGGTTGCGTAGACATCGGGAAATACGGTCACACGACTTCCGGCTGGCTAGCGTAGAGATGTGTGAGAATTAAAAAAAACTTCGACACTGAAATCGATATATCTATACTAATTAAAAACATATATCAGGTAAATTTAATAGTAAAAGCAAAAGTATATTTATTGTTATCGAGGTACAAGGTCCTTAAATCTCCATTGACATAAATATGAAAACATCGATGGTGGTGAGACATTCTCTAAAGCCAGTCTTACTAACTCCTACCCACAAATTGAAAACTTATCGCAGAATGTAAATGTATCACTCCACTAGGATTAATGTGTTCACCATATTTGACCACATCGTCATTTAACTATAAGTGACATTCTGACTAAACGTTAACTTATCTATATTAATATCATATACCGGATTTTTTTTTGATTGAATATGCTAATCTTAGCAACTAGATACCAGTCGATTTTAAAAATTACTTTTATTCTTGATAGACCAATTATTGAGAAAGTCTTTAGGTATTCTGAACATCACATTACCATCAATATGAGCAAAGCTGTATTGTAAACATATACGAAATCGGATAAAACTAATGAAATAATGTTGAGTTCCTCGAACGTAGTCGCGGACACAGCTATGTAGTGTAAAAGACCCTTTCTGTAGATGTGGGCATAAATATCAGTGTTAAACATATAAAAACCAATGAGATTTATATTTATCATTGTTCATCCAACCCCCATAAAATTAATTAGGCACCTCCGTAATTGGGCAATTAAAATGTTTGTAACGCTCATTTTCACATAATTTTTGGATACTTGGGAGGTTTTAAGTAAAATTTATTTCACCTGTAAACTGAAGAACAAATGACATTTTTATTCCTGCGTTTATATTTGAAATAATATTATATCAACAAAATATTCTATTAAAAAAGACAGATTTTATAGTTTTATCTTTTACATTACCTTTTTTATCATAAATTATTATAAATGTAATGAAAAGTCATAAAATAGATTACACTGAATCTTCCTTAGAAATCATCATTATCTTGGCCTGTTTCCAATTTATTAGTGGTCGGCACAATACGTTATGCTCTTCCATACATATCTGTCACCTGTCATTTCTTGATTCAGTCCCTTTTTTCATCTCATTCCTCACACACTCTATCCATCTTTTCTTTGGTCTCCTTCATCCTTTTTATCCTTCAACATTCATATCCATTACTTTTCTCACCACATGAGTTTCTTCTTTTCTTATGACTTGTCCACACCAAGACTAGCGATTCCCTTTTCAACTTCTCTACCGCTGGTGCCACTTTCAAACTTCCCCTTACATACTCATTCCTGATTTAATCCATTTATTTATTTATTTATTTATTTATTACAAGGAAAACTAACAGCTAACATTAAGAACTTAAATAAAAGAAAAAAAATACAAAAGGCTATTTACAAGTTTTCACAAATATTAATAAAGTTTTATACATATTAAATAATGCATAGGCAACACACAGTTTTAAATTAATATTACAAGGAAGAAAAGTAGTTTCGTAAGTTGACGAACCGTGGTATTGAAGATGTCGATATCCACGGTCCTAGAAATTATGTTGAAACACTTGCACGCTCGAATACTGAAGCTGTTTAGCCTATAATTACACCGTGATATTGGAATATGTAATATGTCAGATTGTCTTAATGCTAAACAAGGGGTTCGCAATCCGAGGTAGCCAAGTAGTTCTAGCCATCCTGGTAACACCACACATCCAATATAATAAATACAGTATCTTCTTTAGAAATGCACAAGTCCAGTGATTCTCCAGTCAATCAGCACAGCAATCAACAGATAAAAAAAATATAATTTGCCTTTTAATGTTATGTAAAGATATCCATGTCTTTAATGTGTTTTAATACTATAATATAAATCATTTAAAAAATTATGAATACCTCTATCAGTATAAGCTCTACACAGCGTTGCTTGTAGCTGTTCTATAGTATTAAAAGTTGTAAACAAACCAAATAAACTTAATGGATTATGTTATAACTAATTATAAAGGACTCAAATGCAATTAGATGATTAACAAATAATTATTAAATTAAAACATACACGCGTCTTTAGCGAGACACCGTATTTTATGCGGGAAGGGAAAAATAAAATGCACTATTATTATCTATGTATTATGTTTTAATTTCGTACATTTAGGTATTAAATTATACATTTATAAACTACATTAAATACATAGTATATTTATAATTACGTTATTTAAAGTAATCACTTATTTTGAGTTCACAGAGATTTTGATGTATTAGCTGTTACAAAATATTCAACATAACTTTTGTAGTGCGTCTTTATTTTGATTCAAAGAAGCTACATAGCGTCTTAAATCATCGCGTCTTGAAGCGATGATAGCTCAATGGTAGTGTGTACGTCTTCAAGTCAAGGGACGTGAGTTAGAATTCAACCACTTACAAAAGCTTGAGCTTTCGGTGAAGGCAAACATCATGAGGAAACCATAGCATGGTGATAGGGCTTTTCCTAAAGCCCGCTTGGCTAGCAACCACCCTCAAGTTGAAAATCTGCCGCAAGCTGCACTTAAGAGCCAATTCCTCCACAGGTTAAGCGTGTATACCAACCTGGCTTTATCGTCACTTATAATCAAGTGAAAGTATGGCCATAAAGCTAAACCTTAACTATACAAAAAAAAATATAACAGCTGATAATGCCTGAGCGTTTGAGAAAATCGAAGTTGACTCATCTTCATTTTCATCATTATCACTTAACGCCTCTTTTCTTGTGTTATTCACATTCTCAATAAGAATTGCAATTGATTGAATTTAGTACGGTGCCACATTATCATCAATGATGGAAGAATATCCAGGAAAAGCCTGCAGTATCACGGATTCTTCACGCTCGATTCATTGCCCGCTACCCCGCTGCCCGATGTATTAAACAGGATGACGAATCGTATTAAACGTTAAGAAATGTATGAAAACATGCCTCAAGTTGCAGGGACTGTCGTATAATGGCGTATTAATAGAGAAATCGTATTAAACGCGATTGCATTGAGTTCCACTGTACTGCAATCCTAAAACCGCCACAAAGAGATAAATCATTGGTGACAACGTTCCAGTGACAGTTGCGAAACCAAATGTGAAACTCCGGGACTACGTATACACTGGCTGATCCCTAAATGTGACAGACAGAGTCACTGTGACTACTAGATGGTCACAGCTAGTCGGCTGCAGATGTTACGAATGATGTGATATATTAAAAATATAAAGTGAAAAAGTTTGTTTGTTTGAACGCGCTACCCTCAAGAAATAACCGTTGGATTTCAAAAAATGTTTTTATATTTGATATAATAATCATTGAGAAGGTTTTAAGCTATTTAATATCACGTTATCACCAATAAGAGCAAAGCTGTATTGGAAAATATTTAGAAAAATCGAAAAAAAAAACATTATTATAACCTTATTTAATCCACGCCAACGAATTCGCAGGCACAGATACTCAATCATAAAGACCTACTACGATCTTTCTATCTATAATGGTTTTGTAAAAAATGATATTGATCCCTAAAATGTAAAGTAAACAAAGTTATTAAACGTGTAACGTTCAACAGAACCTGACTTTTTTTGAACATGCACCATACATGCATACATTTTCTGTTTGTTTTTTATAATACTTCACAGACTGTTTACATGAATATTCACTCTATGAATTAGTTTTATTAAAGCTGTTGTCAGCGTATATATTACAATGTTAACGAGTTTTTTTATTATGTTTTCATTATAATAGAACATCTTTATTTGTATTAAAATATTCATATTTTACAAAACAGTATTATTCTGGACTGAATTATTCTTAGTACGTGGATGATTTGAAGCGTTGATGGCTCATCAATAAACTTAAGTTCAAATCCAACTGCAATGAACCTGATCTTTCAGTGACGGAGAACTTAGTGAGGAAACCATAGCATGGTGGTAGGTATTTTTCTACTGCTCAAGTGGCACCTGGTTAGCTGCCACCCTCACGTTGAATATCTGCTTCCAAATACCTATAGGTGTGTTCTGGCAGTTGGCACTTGCAAGCAAGACCCACCACTAGGCTTAACTTGTCCATCACCTATCATGATTTGACGTGAGCTTAAATCCCTGCAACGACCCTGAGCTTTGGGTAAAAAAAAAATTACGAAATCATGGTATTGTGGTAGATCTTTTTCAATACCTGCCAGTGTAGCCACCACCCTCGAGATAAAAATACCAAAAACCTATACATGTGTTTCATCGGTGTCTCTTCAGAGCCAGTTCCACTATTGGGCTTAGCGGGTCCACTATTTTGGTCCGCATTCACACGTAACATCAGATGAAATTATTAAAGTAAATAAAAAGGTAGCATCACTTGAAACCTTGCATTTTTCGTTAAAAAAAAGTTGAAAGGGTTCGTCGATACTATGTTTACAAATAACATTTCCACTGCCGACGGTAATATTTAACAGGCAGTATATTTACCGGTGAGCGAGGTAAATTCAACTTGTTTGTTAAACAGCATAACGGTTAAGGAGCCTTCATCCAATAAAAATATATCGAGCACGTTAAATGAGGAACTCCTCGTTAACTGGACGCAGTCGAGTGGAAAATTGAATTAGTGTTGGCGTAGATGCTACATTTAGAGTTCCTTAGTACGTTCCGTTTATAAATTTAAAAAGTTTATAACAAAGAAGAAAATATTCTGCAGACTTTTTTTGCGCATTAACAAATTTGCAGTTCTATGAGCATGTGTCATGTTTTTTTTTTTTATATTTATTACAGATATTATTATCCTTATCCATGCTCATATTATAAATACGAAAGTGAGTTTGTTTTTTTACGCTTTTACGCCTAAACCGCTGAATCGATTATGATGAATTTTTGAATAGAGATATATGGGAACTTGGAGACGGTGATAGGCTACCTTTTATTCTGAAAACCTTATTGGAAGTGAGAAGTAAACTTTGTATAAAACTTTTAATTGCGTCATCCGATTTGTTTGACAATATCAATATAAACGCGAGCGAAGTAAAATCTAGTCCATTTATGTACATAAAAATTGGTATTTTTACGTATATTCCATCTGGCCTTTAAGACAGCTGAATCAATTTTAATAACATTTAGGCATTTTTTTTTCTAAGACCGACTACTAACTTCTTTCTTCTCTTTAGTAGTTGAGTTCAATAAGATTCTTTTCAAAATGGTGTCCATTCTATACTGTCAATATCTTCTATCGATTACGAATTTCTTACCTTTTAAGAGTGACAAAAAACCTCAGGGACAAACTAGCATGATGTTAGAAAAATATGGAAAGGTGTTTGCCAGAGCCTAACATAATGGACTAAGTTAAAAGTAAGACATCAGGCCTAAAACAATATTAAAAGACATCCTATCGCATATTGATGGACTCAAATGGAGGTGAACTGAACGTTTGCCCCACTGCAAAAAGGAGAAATAGAGCAAGCAGGTGACAGTTTGGTATCCCAGAGTTGGTGTTAGGAGCAGAGGTCGCAAAGCAAGTAGGTGGAAATATGAACTGAAAAAGACCTCAGGACTCCTTTAGGTAAGAGTAGCGGCAGATAGAAAGTAGTGGAAAGGCCTGGAGGAGGCCTTTTCTGTACGGCACACCGAACTATGATATATTTTGGGAAACAAGTGTAGATTTGGTTATTTTTTGCTTTATTCAATATAAAAGAAAATGTTTTTGCTCACATAAGTATTTTTTTTTTTTGAAAAATAAAAACTTTATTATTTATTATTATAAGTAGTAATAAAGGATTTTTGCTTTCTATAGTACACAAAAAAATTATACGTTAAAGATTATAATAATTATTGTACGTCTGAGAATACTGCTGCTAAGTGTATGATACAATTAATACGTAATGTAATTCGAATAATGTACGGAATCTAACATTACCCATTCTAGTTACACTTAAGCAAGTTTTTGCAATCACTGAAGCGTATAATGCGTAAACGATACGACGTCTCTTGCTACGATATGTGATGATAAATAACATATGCATAATATACATTTTTTTTTATCCCTACATTACCTTTGTTTGTATCATTTTGTTTTAGCAGACAATAAGCAATTACAGAGACAGAAGAGTCGTATACCTTTTTCATTGCTGTCTGAAGCTTACACTGCGTTGGTTTTGTCAATGTTGTTTAAACTACACCCACACTACGGCAAGCCCTTTTCTGGTGGAGGGCATTTTCCAAGCCTACATTTAACAGTCACAAACTAACACCTAGGCTTAGAGCAATGATGTAGGGCTCATATAATTAATTTACCAGTTAACGCGGTGGTAGCGGCTAGTTGACTGCTTAAACCGCAAGCCCAACCGTTCAGTCACACATTTCAATCAAACACTGAAGTAGGGTTTCTTACTGGGTCTTTTCTTTTTGAATGGACATATGCTGTTAGTCTGAGAGGCTTTCACAGCTTTACCAAATTTGTAATAAAAAACAAAACCTACTTAACATAACTGAAAAAAATCTGCTCTAAAACTAAAGACCCGTTATGCCTTTGCAGCCCAAAAGTCTTTAACTGTAGCTAGGGGTCCTTGCCTAGCTTCAGTTGTCATAACCTTATCAATATTTCTACCACTATATGCTTTTTATTAAATTTTAGGCATTTCCCTGGTATATCTTCAAAAGCTTAGGTCTAATTTTAAAGATAATTAAATGCGTACCTTGAAAAAATATCAAATTCGGCTAATGAATAACCAAGTTTTGAGATAACAAATCTACATTTACTACTGATTTGAGAGAATTCCTTTTTCAACTGAAGTAGTTCAAGAAGAAAGAAAGAAAGAATTCGTTACTGTCTAAAAAATCGCCTATTTTGATACATCATTTATAGGTTTTTCCTTTGACCACAATCTCGCCTGACGTTAAGTAACAATGTAACTCAGAAAGGTAGGCACGCAAAGTCTAGTGGAAATTCTGACTCTCAAATATAGATTTTCAACTTAAGCTAGCCACACGGGCATTAGTAAAATTCCAAACAGCATGCCACCACGCTATGGTTTCATCAAGATTTTTTATATCACTTAAATCTCGAACTCATGACCAATGGCCATCCAACCGAAATAAACCAATAAGTGGATTACTATGGACTTTCATCTGTAGATTAGTAGCTAATCAGATGAACGTAAGAACATGTCATATCCAATGTTTTCCTTTTCACAAAAGTTAGACTTATTCCAGGGATTCGAACTTACGTCCATTGACGCAGTGTCCGTACAGGCTACCACTGAACTATAAACCTAAAACATAACATAATTAGCACACAACGAAACATGACAGAACTTAAATGATTATACTAAAACCAAAGTTCTTAAGTGGAACGAATGCAATTGCAACCATTAATAGTTCAAAAGCCGGTAGGATATCGCTTAAACGAATTACCCAATTAGTCTAGAAGCCGAGTCGGTACGTGCGAGCTTATCGAAGTTACGCGAGACCGACGTTGGCTTCTAAACTCATTAGGATTTGTTATATTAGCGGTTCGAACGTTCATTTGTATTAAAAAGTTGGGGTCGGAAGAGGTATGTAACTTACATCTAATTTGTATCGACGCCAGCGAACAGTATTGTTATTGTTCATGTCAGAATGTTATAACGTGAACGCATCCGCGCAGTTGTCTTGGTCTGTGGACATGTCTATAACCTGTTACAGAGGTGAGCGAGATTTGACAGTTGCGAAGTCACTTATGGTTAACTTATGTTAACATCAAGGTGATTGTTAACACGGACGTTGTGAAATGATATAAATAATAATATAATAAATTCTCGCCTGCTTATTGGTTGGCAAGAGATTGTAGTGAAAGTAAAGTGTGCAAAAAATCCAGCGTAAGGGCAATCGACACCGCTCAAAATCGACGAAGCACACAGCAAGATACCATCTTATTTCTCATAATCCATTTCTAAATACAATTCCTTAGTGCATTACCCACCAGTTATATATTATAGTAATTCTATGAAACATTGGTGTAATTGCTTAGGCGTGTCGCGATTCAAGATCACTCAGTACATATCAAGCTTCCTAGAAGTTTCCAGGTTACAGCAATGATATCTCAATGGTAACCTGTACGAACGACGCGTCAATAGATATAAATTCGAGACGTTGGAATAAGCCAGAGGTTTTTCCGAAGCATAACATTGGGAAGGCATTTTCCAATGTCCATCCACTTTTTGCTCTGTTCGCACAGCTTGTCCTTAAAAACCTATTCTTCCACTGGTGTTAATATATTGATGTTATAATTTGGGTATGAGTTATCTCTTACCCAATGTTAACGGTAACATTAACATTAGGAATTAGAATTATCTTAGCATAAGATAGGGTTACGGTCAAAATTAAAAACATTAGAGTAAAATAATGAAAAAACAAAAACTAGCTATGCCTGCAGCTTTGCTCGCGTGTAATATTAAAATATTCTCAATAATTTTTTATGGTTACTTTCAGCATTTTGTAATGTTGTAATGTTGATTAATTATTATGCGCCAACTTTTATTGTATATTATCTATTGTAATTAAAACAAAAACAACGCGGATAGCGCGTATGAGTTCTATGTATACCTATATATGTACGTACGCAATACACTCATCTATGTCTGGGTAGATGAACTTGGTAGACAATCCCTCTGCGATTAAAATATAACCATATAAAGCTACATCGGCACCTAAAGCCGAATAACATTGTTGTACAATGATATGTATGAATATAAAATTTCGGATCAAGTGAAACAGGAGGCGCCACACAAACAGCGAAATGTAAAAGTTAAGGTTTTCTCTTAACTTAGCACTTACGGGGAAAACTTTGTTGCAGATAAGGTAATAAGTAAAGTACAACTTATGAATTAGAAAATCTATTAATTAAATATAATTATTATCAAGATCGTTAGCTCTGTATGAAAACGGGAAATCATTGCCTCTATAACTAAGCTCGAGAAGGAATATAGGCTACATGACATGTAACCTAATGCCTGGTAAGGTACGTCTATTTCAATAAATTGAATACCAGTTCCTAGTCTCTGGCAACACGGAAGATCGAAGTGATGCAATGGTGAGTTTTAGTGGGTAGTTTTATGGTGCTTTTCACTCGATGAGCATTACCACAAGCTCCCGCCATGCTCTAAACCCGGGTAATACGGTTACATACAACGATGAAAAATATGAGGCAAAAATGTATGGTACATGTACCATGTGGTTAATTCCGTACCATGCAAAAATTACGGTGATTATAGAAAGATCTACAATCCATGGCCAGTCGACACACCAGTCTGTCTAAGTATCTCTTCATGGTATATTCGAAAGACTTCATATTATCCATTTGTATAAAAGCAATGGAGCAGGAGACGTATTTGTTGGTAGAAGGTTCCACAGCATTATAATATATCAAATACATGACTAGTTGTTGTTAGTCAGATAATGAGGGTAGTCGGTAAAAATTGCCGTAACGCATATATGGTAACAGGTTAGTCGATTCATAACTACGAAAACCTGTAGGACTATAATTAGATATTGTATTATTAGTTTATTAACTACTTACAAGCTTTAGAGTATTAACGATAAAAACTTATACTTTTTTTAATAATTTAAAGTTTTACCACTATGGCTACAATCTTACCTGTTATAAAGTGAGAGTTTGACCCAAGACGGTAGACATGCTAACCCTAATACAGGGAGCGGTTCTCAAGTGCATCTGCCGGAATAACTTTAAAAGTAGTTTCCAGAAGCCAGAAGTGAATCTGAAAAAGCCCTACATGCTATGGTTTCATCACGATGTTTTCCTTCACCGAAAGCTTACACTCATTGTAGAGAACTGAGTTATTATATCAAGCTACTACCAATAAAGAGACTGCTTTTGTACACGATTACATGATCAAATACCTATCACTATACCTATAATGAAAAACAAAATACAATATAAATTTTTTTTCGCCCTCAATAAATAAAGTTTAATTAAAATTTCTAAGTAACGGTAAAAACTTTTTATCATGCTCTCTATAATCATACAGTACCCTCATATCAAACATAAAGTGCCACTTTAAGTGCCAATCTTATTACCATAATCCCTTAGTCACGGCACCATAAAACCTCGATCATAAATCAAGACGAATTTTTTTTTATTGTCCCGGCTAAAAATTTAAAAATGTTTTATGAATAAAACATTTAATTTTCGATACACACAATATGGCGAAAGGGAAAGTTATAAAGAGTTTAGAACTCGAGAACGTTAGATAAAATCGAAAGGAAATTACTTTTTTGTTTCGTCCATTGATGTATAATGAGTACTAGATCGGTGATATACAGTTTACATAAACAGCTGGTATCATGTGATGGTATTTCTGTTTGTGGTCTATCTCAACAGCTTTTTTAAGAATTGTCTGTAATTCACCTGACATTATATGCAAATGACACCACTTATGCATAAATATATACAAACATCGACGTGTATGTATATTCCCCATGGACTCCTAAACGACCACACCTAATAATGAAATTTTCAGGTTAACCCATCGGTATTTATTTTACATATCACTAATTATCAGATAATTAGTGTCAGTAGTAATTAAGGATTGGTCGGTAATCTTTTTATATGATTAAGAAAATCATATCCGATGCATAATTTTGTTTTATACTTAACAATTTACATATGTTTCATATAGTGAGATTCGAATAACAAAAACACAGTGTTGTTCCAGTACTTGGATATACTAATTCAACGGATTTTACATCATCTTTTATGTTTGGGAAATTGAAGGAAATTTCGACAATGTGCAAGAATAAAAAAAAAATATTGTACAATAAAAATTAAGTTTGACGGAATTATAATTTAATTATTGTAAAATATAATAATTGTTAGAAAATCAATATAGATAGCTGCAACCCGCGACTGCGTTCGCGTGGAACTAAAGTATATTTGACAATTTTTACCAATTTCTGTAACTTTTATAATAACAGCTTTGCACCTTTTGGTTGTAGCGTCATGTCAAACAGCTTAATAGGACTGGTAGTTGCTAAGGTTAACGGGTTAAAACAAAAAAAAAAGATTTTTCACTATATAATGTTTAATACAATAACAAGATGGAAATGAATCAGCGAATGCATGCTAAATATTCCTTATTTTATCTCAATCTATATTCTGATATTTTTAAATGCTATAAGAAGTTAATTTGATTGTTCTCTTGAAAATAAGAAGATCATTTCCATTTAGCTACTTCCGTCTTAGTCAGTTTTCATTTGAGTGTAATAAGACATTCATTTGATCTTTTTAATATTTATTAAACGCGAAAACGCGGATGTCGCCTTAGACTTCCGGGACGTCTAAATAAAGCCTTGGTAATCTTATCTGTGACAGCGTGGATACCTACGATTATTTATTAAGTACATTTGCACTTTATGGATTATTTAAAAGACTAATCGTGAAGTGTTCGAATTGAAACAAATCGTGAACGTTTTGTGCTTCGTTTTACTTCGTTGTCTAGGGAACCTAATAGTGCCCATAATCATGGATAGAGAAAATTAATATAGTGGTTGGGCTCATCGTAAAATCGTCATAGTACTTTTTTAATTTATGTTTTCAGGGTAAACCTGTGTTTATCCAGTAGCTGAGAAGACTTCAGGTGGACGGCAGTGATTGCTCAATTGGCAGTGTATACAGACGCTGCGTCAATGGACGTGAGTTCGAATCCACCTACAATATACCCGAGTTTTTGATGAGAGAAAACACCACGAGAAAATCATAACATGGTAGTATGGTGTATCTGTAGCCGAACTGACTAACTACCACCTTTAAGTCGAAAATCACCCGCCAAACATCTACAGGTGTGTTCTAGTAGTTGCACTCCTCTGCCAGTCCCTCCACTAGGCTCAGCGTGTCTACTTCATGGGCCACATCATCACTTAAGATCAGATGAGTGAGATTGTAGCCATACCGCTAACATCATCACTTAAGATCAGATGAGTGAGATTGTAGCCATACCGCTAACATCATCACTTAAGATCAGATGAGTGAGATTGTAGCCATACCGCTAAAACCTATCACGCCTAAACCGCTGAATCGATTGTCATAAGTTTTGGTACAGTTACAAATAAGACCTTGGAGACATTGATGGGCTACTTATTTTGTAAAAAACTTATTCAATGCTATTGTTATTAAATATTTTTGTTATTATATATTAAAGACAGAAATAATCTTTGTACAACATTTTTTCGTCATCCGATTTGACAACTTCAATATTAACTTGAGCAAAGTCTCGGGTCACGGATAAAGTAGGTAAAAAAGTATAAAAAACATAGCCAACGACCGCTGATCTTAAATATCATCATTAATTTTGGTTCGTACTTGCGGCATGTTCAGCGCAGTCATTTTTCTATAGAAACAAAAACATCAATACTCAAAACAGACTTTAACGTTGTTTCATTCCAATCTATATTAAGCAAACTAATAAATTGTAGGGTTCAGAGGTAACTTCACGATACGATCTAATATCATTCTTCATTAACTGAGACCTCGATAGTTATAGATTATTAGGTTATAAAATTCTCCTGGGAAATATTGTGATCGAAATAGCCGGCCATTAGAAAATAGTCTACAACCATGTGACCGTTCCATGAAAGAGTTGTCTTTCATTTAAAATTCAAACTGATTACATATTTGAAGCCATGACCATCTATACTTTGGCGACATACAAAATTACCTGATAATCTCTTGACAATATATTCTACAAACAAAGAGCGTCCAGTCCATTTCGTTAAAAACGGTGTCACTAGTTAGGGAACACGATTTTTTATATATATAAAGATAAAAATAATTCACACAGAAAAGCTATGAAATATATGGTATAAGCCCCCGCACATACGCAAGGGAGTCGAGAGTGGTGACGTAGAGGGGGAATCGCAGCTACGTGTTTTGTGCTTAATTATGTAATAAATTGTATTCATATTTTTAGAATATATTTTAGAATTAAAAAATAATAAAACCAACAATAGTAACACTATGATATCTAAATATGAACTTTTACAATGAACGATCTGGTTATTTCTGATTAAGGAACAATTACAACCACGACAGTCATTATAAACCATTCCTAATAATGATTTACAGCACAAACATCACAACAGTGTCAATAATAGAAAAATATAAATCTCAACGTCCCTTCGGTAACGTTCCAGCTAAGTACGATAATATCTGGCCTCGAGTGCTTTTCTTTGACTGAACCCATAGCCGCGCTCGACTCGCGACTATATAGCAATTGGTGTTAATAAACTACCCTTCTCCAAGTCACTTATTACAATATACTTAATTTTAGATTTATTTATACACCCAAAACACAGCTGAGTCTTCTCCATGAACCATATTCTTTCAAAGGTTTCCTGGAACTCTTTTTACTAACTACATAATTTTCGATGCATTATATTGTATCTGTTTAATAATGTACAATAAAGATTAAATAAATATATAAGAGAGCGTCCCACGTCTTGCAGTTTTCGCCTACGGCATACTTCTAGATTTATATATAATTTCAATTTTATTTAGATGTTTTATATCATAATGATAGCTTTTAATATAAAATAGCCAAATAGATTAAAATAGCTTTTAGAATTAATATAGACGACAAGGAAACTAAGACGGTAAGCAAATACAGTAATGCAAATCGATGTAAATTCGTAGAGCAAGATGTAAATATTTAGTATTTATCATCGTAAATCGAAATGTTCGTAGTCTAACGTACTAATTAATAATTCAAACATAGTACACGCTTGGTCAGACTTACCTGGATGTTAAAAACCTTGGACCTGGCACTCAATAATATTTTACATTCTGCTAAAAATATTGACCTTCATGGGACGCCAATTGACAATTTATTATTAATATTAATAATTAAAAACTAATAAAGAAGATATGAAGTAAAATAATTATCATTAGTTATATCAATATATTGTATCTATTATTTTATTTACACGAATTTAATTAAATTACAGAATATCTAGACAAAAATCAACTAAATATATGGGATACGTGTTCACACACAAAAGGAATCAAAAACGGCAGCGTGAGACTATGAGGGTTATTTCACTATAAGGTGATGCTGTTTGTATGGTGAGATTGGTAGAGTATTGCTTATAACCATTGTATTATTATAGCTTTAACCATTGATTAGAATCTCTACTGCCAACAACGAACAAGATTAAATCAATAAGATGAATTGGCGAGAATCAACCAATATAAAAGTTCTGATCTTTCATCACGACAATGCTAGATCACACACATCTTTAGCCACTCAGCAATAAATTAAGAAAGTTTGGCTGGGAGGAGTTAATGCATCCATTAGATATGTAGTCTTGGACTTGCTACTTCAAATTTTCACCTGTTTTAATCCCTTCAAAATTCTTTAGGCTTTTGCCAGGTTAACATCATGAGAGGACTGTCAAAACTACTTGTTGGATTTTTGTTATAGGTCGCAATATTTCTTCAGCATCGAGCTGATGGCACTACTTAAAAGATGGCAGACAGTTATCGAACAAAATAATAACATATGGCACAATAGAAACGAAGTTTGAAAAAAAAAAAGAGTGTACCCATATACGACTGGAGTTTACTCCTTAAGAACTATTATTGTATAGATTACGTATGTGATAATAAATGTAAAGTGTAAATGAAAGCATTTGCTCATGTTTATTTCTAACGCGGATTAAATATGATAATCGTTTCGTAAGCAGTAAGCTCCAAAAATGTTCCCATTTACATGTATCGAGAAACTGTCAGTCAGGTAATAGGACCTTTTTAAAACAAGCTGTTTAAAGAAACTTTTTATGGCAATGCAATTAATACCGTATCCGAAAGGAACTTAATTCGAAACTCATCAAACAGACAGCTTGATAGCGTTCACCATTTGACCCTATCCTCTTTAAAGCGATGATAGCTCAGTGGTAGTGTGTACGACTTCGCGTCAAGGGACCTGAGTTCGAATCCAAGCACCTACAATGGGCTTGACTCAAGTTGGTAAACCTGCCACCAAATACCAATAGGTGTGTTCCGGCAGCTGCACTTGAGAGCCAGTGCCTCCACAGGTTTAGCGTGTCTACCAACTTGGGCCATATCGTCACTTAAGATCAGGTGAGATTATGGCCATAACGCTAAAACCTTAAGTATAAAAAAAATACAAGCTATTTAAGGAAACTTTTTACGGCAATGCAATTAATACCGTATCCAAAAGGAACTTAATTCGAAACTCATCAAACAGACACCTTGGTAGCGTTCACCATTTGACCCTATACCCGCTTATTACTACAGCGAGTCTAAACAACGACCCTGTAACTGAATACATAATAAGTTAGTGTTTCGAACAGCCAAATACACAAAGCCGTTTGATTTTCGATTCAATTGTATCGATCTGTTCATCTTCGTGGTTCTATGTAAATTGGGAACCCATAAATTTTTAATGGTTTCAAATGAACGTTTATTTTGTGATATAGGGGATAGTTTGAAAGCCCTGTATGATTTAATTATAGTGAGTAACGGACCGACATTCACGCTTAAATATAATAATAGGGTGTATCTTCAAAGCTAATCAAAATTTAAACCGAATTGTTCATTAATCCATGTTACCCATTTTGCCCATATCTATTTAACTAAGTCACCGCCATAAGATGGTCATAAAAAACTGGGACAAACAAGCAGTTAAAATCATTACCAACTGTTAGAAGAGGAGTTTACCGCAACTGACTCAGCAGGTCAAATGTTTTAGAATTTCAGTACAATAGACGACCAACTAGAATTTAGATTATTTTTATTAAGGGCACAATAATAGAAAATAGTATAGGAAAATAATCGAGACAATACAAATTCCTTTAAAATTGTGCTAATCAAGAGTCTGCAGTGTAGAAAAATAAAGGCACGACCAACATGCACGTGATAATGAACGTGCTTTTTGCTTGATTTTTGTAATTTACATTGTAGGTAAAAAATATGAAAATTAAATTTATTTTACTAACAAAAATCCTTTTTTGTAGTTTTACTTCATATCTTCTGTATTTGTTTTCAATTATTAACTTAAACATTTTACATTTGCTGGGCGTCCCGTAGTGTATATTTTTTTTACATAGCCTTTCTTCAGTCTGCGGTTCTTAAAGAAAACATAACAACTATCTATTGCAGGTGGTACTAGGAAATTCGATGCTGTACAAAAACATTACCTTGTCTCTTTTTATATGGGGGTACGATGACATTTAGAGGGTATTTGAAGGTTGTTTGTAACTATACTTTTTACCACATCAACAAAAAGGGCGGTATTAGCAAAGAAATAAGTGGATAATTTATTTAAATATTACCGTCAAATTGTAAAACTCATAGTATAATTTGCGCATACAAAGTCACCACTGGAAAACGACTTACGATTCCGAGACATGCAACTTCGCATGCACATGAGATTGCAATAATCAGAAACGCTCTATGTAAATATATACTTTTTAATATATTAATGTAATTTACCACAATTATGTCGTTAAGTCGCGTGGTACGTGTACACTTTATTGTTTTAAAGTCTTCATAGCAATTATATAATCACTTTGGTGTTTCTTATACGTAAACGTTTCGACCGTATACTCAAATCAACTGTACAAAATTCTTTAAGAATATCAACTACGACATATTTCTTTGATCTAGAAAAGATAGAAAAATAAATATTATAATTTCTATTTGATCGTAATTTTCATAAGGCTGAATGTTTTTGATATTCAACCTCATAATGGAGGAATGATATTTTATTTTAAAAGACAAAGGAAGTATTTCAAATTCTTCTACATCAAGACAATTGACTAAAGGTTTGGGGAACGGAAATACGTATAAATATATCAAAATAAGTGAAATTTATTTTACGAATTTTAATAGCCATTAACATATTAGCTTAAAATAGATTCTAATCACATAACATAATTTACAACAAAAAAAAATGCGCATGTAGAAATATCATAAGGCTAGAATAGCCATAGATGGTTGTTTGGAAGGTGATAATCATCGGATAATAATAATTATAGTCGGGTAGTTGTTATAAGATAATCGGATCATAATAATGTCAGGATGAGAAATGACCTTCTTAGCAATGCCGAGTACATCGTTGTAACAGAAAGGGGTAACACGAGACATTGTCCGAGACTTGAGACTTCGCATGTAGGTTTAAGGAGGCCTCTTTTCGACAATTGTCAACACTTACCTTCACCGCTCGTGGTTCTCGCTGCTTAATATAAATCTTTGCGATAATGATTTACAGTATAAACAGGAAAACAGTGTCAATAAAAGAGAAATATGGATCTTACGGTAGCTCAGTGGTAGCGTGTAGGAATGCCGTGTCTTGGGACGCGAGTTCGAATCAAACCACCTACAATGAGCTTGAGCATTTAGTGAAGGAAAACATCGTGAAGAAACTATAGAACGGTGGTAGGGCTTTTTCTAATGCCCCCTGGCTAGCTACCACCCTCAAGTTGAAAAGCTGCCGCCAAATACCATACAGACGTTAGAAATTACATTCTAGGTTTTTTTTTAGATGTTAGTTAGGCTTTAATATAGCGCAATAGATATTAGGAATTATTAAATAGAAACACATTTTAAATAGAATTAAACCACGCTTAAAAAGTTTTAAAACACCTTCAAATAAAAATAGTAAAACACGTAAGTTCACACGCCAACCGGCAATTAGTCCCGACTTGTAACTCATGAAAGTGGACTAATTATAACATTTTTACTAAAAATTACACATACACACTACCTACAGGGTTTGATTGTCTCATACAACATTAATTTGAAAGTTATTAATTTTTGAATCGATGATAGCTCAGTGGTAGTGTGTACGACTTTGCGTCAAGGGACGTGAGTTCGAATTCAACCACCTACAATGAGCTTGAGCTTTCGGTGAAGGAAAACATCGTGAGGAAACCATAGCAGGGTGGTAGGGCTTTATCTGATGCCTGCCTGGCTAGCTACCACCCTCAAGTTGAAAATCTGCCTCAAAATACCAATAGGTGTGTACCGGCAGCTGCACTTCATAGCCAATTCCTCCTAAGGCTTAGCGTGTCTACCAACTTAGGCCGTATCGTCACTTAAGATCAGGTGAAATTATGGCTATAACGCTAAGCCTTAACTATAAAGAAAATTACATATATTTTATTTAAATATATTATTTTATTTATTTTAATTTTCTATCTGGCTTAATTTTATCATTACCCTCAAGCCACAAAATTTTGGTAACTTTCCGCACGACATACATCAATGAAATGACATCGACAGTGATAACATCGCGATTAAAGGGTGTTAGAGCATTTTGTATGGTATTATATCATTTTATAATAGTACATCGTCTTGTAAAAACGCTTGGTGTTACAAGTTTAAACATATTCACCGAGTAACTAAAAGAGTGTTCCTACAAATGTTGAAAGCATCTCCTCTGTTAGCGTTAGCGTATTATGATCTTTGGCCTCATCGTCACATAACATCACGCTAGATTGTATTCAAATTCTAAATAAACTCATGAGTCCAGTTGCAAAATTAGCCCTAATAATTCGACATTCCTCATGTTTTTCAAGCTTGGCTAAATGCCCTCACTTATTATTTTAAGTTCACTACTGCTAATGATGCTCCATCGACTGATGCAGCAGAAGTACGAGACGAAAATTAATATGACATAAGCCCCCAGATTATTGGAATATCGCTTGCATTTTGAAACGTTTACTGAACTAAATAACTGTGAGGGACTTTTGGTATAGTGATATTAACCCGCAATAAAAGGAAGCAGACAGATTTCAGATTGCGATCTTGTACCGGCTTTTTTGTAACTGCGTGATAATAATACAATTACAAAATAGATAAAATCCCGATTGAAAAATACTGGGAAAGCAAGTAATGAAATTCAGTTTACTAATTCATATTTTTATCGTACCGTGGAGCTGAGGAACCGTCTTCCGGTCAGCGTGTTTCCCGCCCTCCTTTAACATAGGGTCCTTCCAAAGAGGCATGAATAGGTATCTAATCAGGCCAGCATGACAGCGGTAACTGATAGTGTATTTTGGATCAACGTCAGTCACCGCTGATTTGGATTGTACTGTATTTAACACGAGGTGCAGTGTAGTGCATTATGGTGCGCAACGTGAAAATATTAATGTTAGAAGAATTTGAAAAGTAATGACCGATATTAAAAAACACGCGTAAGAAAGAAAGAAAGAAAGAAAGTTTTATTTATCCAACACAGCAAATGATATTAAAATACATAAAAGAAAATAAACTAAAAATAAAAATAAAAAATTATACAGAACAGTACAGCAAGATCACAAAAAAAATAAACAAAAAAGAACGTAATGTGTGGATAAATTGGTACCAGTCTCAGCATAACAGCTACACTGATATAGTGCAGCGCTGATATTCTGACTGGACCCTCTGAAGGCGACGTCACGGACATAAGTAGACATTCTTAAAAATATATATAATAGGCACAGCATATAGTACGTACCAGCATTTGTGACGCATGGAGATAGTGCTATAATTGTGCAAAGATAATATAGATAATAATAAAGAGATAAGTTGTCGTTATATTTGAGTGTTTGAGCTGTCCAGGACCAGCAAAAGCGAGCGGTGCTGGGCTCCTTAAAACTAGTATTGTTTGCGGGTCGTGTACAGCTCGATTTGGTGCATGCGATACACAGCACAATATCTTACTTTGTCTGCTTGTGTGTGAACTTGACTCTTGGCGCTCCAAAACCGCAATTGACTTGTAGAGTTGGTGTTATTTTTTAATTTTTATCTATTATTGTAATAAATAAAAGAAAGAAAAATTATGGAATTTAAATTTAAATATTAAAAGGTCGCTCGAAAAAATCTACTTAAAACTTATTGTTTTTTGGTCTATAAAATTTTACCGTAACGAGAAAAAAAATTAAAAAAAAACCCGATTTTTGACGATTTTTGAAATTTAAAAAAATTTGGAGCGACCTCTTAATTTTTTTTTAGTTGTTCTTTGGACAGGGCTCTTAAAACATCAAAGACTAACAGTTTTTCACTCGAGACTGAAAAAAAAAATAGTCGGTTTTTTTGCGCCACCCTAAATTGTATATTGTATAGTTCATTGTGTGTAATAAGTATGTCTAATAGTTCATCCGGGAGATCTGGGATGTCGCCACCGAGTTGCACCCCAATCAGCCTGCCAACCTTTCTGGGTCACTTCTCACCACTAAGCACGTCACAAGTACAAATGCACAGAGAGTACATAGGCCCTGAAATCACCACTTTACTTAAATGACAATAATCATATCGTACTAATATTATAAATGGGAAAATGAGCTTGTTTGTTTGTTACGCTTCCACGCCTAAATCGCTGAATCGATTGTGATGAATTTTGGTACAGACATAATTGAGACCTAAGAAACGGTGATAGGCTACTTTTACTCACGAAATCTTTGTTGGAAGTGGGTAAACAGGGAGAAACTTTTGTATGAAACTTTCTCTTGCGACGTCCAATTTATTTGACAAAATCGAAGTTAACGCGAGCGAAGCCGCACGGAAAACCTAATTTTCAATAAAACAGTAAACCGACGAGCAACGTTTTGCAAACTGAAACATACCAGACGTCAAATTATATAAGGCAGCGACTGTGCGGAAGTTAATATTTTTATGTACTCGCTTTAACGGTACTTTACCCAGTCAGATTGTACACAACACAAATACGCAACTCCGCTCGTCTCTATATTATTTATTTTTTAACGTACACATAGATGATTACCATTTATCTTTCGCCATTAATCTAAAATAGTATAAGCTTATAGCCACAGTTCAGATGCATATTCTTTTCTAGCATAGAGAATCACTCAGTACGGATTTCGCATTTAATTGAAAAATACGCGAAAAGACTTCAAGGCATCAACTATTTTAAATATAACTATATTTAATAAATTATATTTAGTTTTTAACGTTTAAAATTAATTTCATTTTCACTTATCTTTATATCAAAAATCCTGTGTCACGATGTTCCACCACGTTGATCTCCAAAACTTTTCGACAGATGTATATCAAAATAAAAGATATAAGTTAGTTTGTATTCTGTTTACATCCCTGAACGCCATATGTGATGCTACTACTGGCATTGGCAGAACAAGGTCACCCACGCCAGTTATAAATTGTATTACAACTTTTACTTAATATATACA
Organism: Actias luna; assembly: GCA_039707435.1. Lineage (NCBI taxonomy): Eukaryota > Metazoa > Arthropoda > Insecta > Lepidoptera > Saturniidae > Actias > Actias luna. The sequence continues at coordinate 3,481,188 of JAZHAC010000002.1, read as the reverse complement.
GTTTTTGGGTTTCATATCAAATTCTGTTCAAATTTAATTTAATTATATATATTCAGCTAATAAATATTTAGATAGTTTGATGTAATTTTTTTTTCTACAACACGTAATAAGAATACACTGTATTTTAAAATATTGCAAGAATTTTGATTAAATTATTTTAACGATTTCTTTAAAAAGAGATACTCTCGAGTAAAGCAGTCGGTAAAGAAATTGTTTTATGTGTTCAACTTTAATTTTAATACTGCACATAGTAAAACATAAAACAAAGGGAGTTAGTTACGTTACAATGTTCGAAGCAGAATGCTATATATGACGTGAGTCTAGATGGAGAACTTCTAGAATGCTGTAGAGGTAATAAAATAAAACGTTCCAACGGGTTTAATTCCCCTACGAATTTGTTAATGCAACATTGATGCTTCAAACGACTGTGAGATGATACACTTAAATATATGCGACAATTATTCACTTGTAAAAGCCACGAATTAAATTACTGGTCAAAACTGTACGTATATTCTGATAAATGTTAGAGAAATAACGTCAGAGAAAGAATATGAAATTACAAAGATAACAGTATTAACAATCCACTAGGGTTGTTACTTAAGAACGGATTAAAGAATTTCTTTGATTTTTTTCATTTATATTTTTATTTATTTAGTCACACTGCAGACTCTTGGTCCACACGAATTAATTTACTGGTCAAAACTATAAGTATATTCTGACTAATAATAGAGAAAAATGACAAATATATTAGTATTGATGATGCACTAGGGTTGTTACCTAAGAACGGATTTAACAACTTTTTTATTTACATCTTTAGTTATTTCTTCACACTGCAGACTCTTGGTCCACACTATTTTCATTTAAAATTACTTTATTTTAATTTTTTAATTTTTATTTTTATTTTTTCATTATTTTATTTATTTTATTATTATAGTACTCCTTATATAAATGCACAACACAAATAACTTCGACTTTGAACTTTGCAACGAGCACAGAAAGTATTCAAGTGAAATGATAACTTGAAGAAAGGGCGCTAAGGTAACCGAATTTAGGCTCGGACTATTGTCGTAGATACAATTACGAAATGTGTCTTTCCATTTGATTGTAATATGAATAGAAAACCTACAGTTTATTCGATAATTGTTTAACTAAGTTTAAGTAGTTAAAAAAATAACTGCCCTTTATGGAACCTGCGTTTAATCATTTACAAGATTCAGTGTTTTGTGTACAATCTCAGTTTTTGTTAAATGATGATGTGGCTTAAGATTGTAACTCATAATTCGTAGCGTGGGAATCTCTTCATAACTTTGAGTTAGAAACAATCTCACTAGCTATTAAATGAATTGTGAAAATGATCAAATGGTTATACGCTAGCCCACAGGAGGTACTAGCTATATAATGCAGATACCGAATCATACTAATATCTAGGAGTTAAAAGATACATTCTGAGCCTGAGTGTTGGGGTTGAATACCTTGCAAACCATCGTGATACTAGTAATAGACAGGACGAAATAATTATGATATCATAACAAGTGTTTTGTTGAGTTAGTGTAGTTTATTTTTGTTCACGGATACGGTTTGTTACCAAGACGTGCTTTATACATTTCCTTCCACCACTTTTAACAATAGTTTGGTCATCTGGAAGACAGTTAAGGCTATACTAGACAATATAATCGTTAGCGTCGAAGGCCCAACAGATCCTAGACTCGCTAATGGGACAACACAGTACGTTTTTGCTTAACATCGAGTCGCTCCACAAAAGGCGACAGGCGAAATACCTTTAAGTTTTGTTAATACGAGTTAAACCTAACCTTCTCACTCTCCCAGCGGTAGTGTACCCATCCTTAGTTTCCCAATACAGATAATATATGACAGTACACTTTACATACATATATATTAATAAGTGTCACTACTGGTTTGTAATGGAAAGACTTAATGATTTCTTAGGTTTACGCGAATATTATTCATTGAACCACGAAGGCTGAAAAGCTTTCGAAACGTCGGGATCAAAATTTAATAAATAACCGCGATAAAATCCGTTTAAATTAGTTTTATTTCAATGGAAAGACTTGAAAAGAAGGATAATTACGACATTGAAGAGATGATAGCTCAGTGGTAGCCTGTAGGAGCGTCGCGTCAAGGGACGTGAGTTCGAATCCAACCACCTACAATGAGCTTGAGCTTTCGGTGAAGCCTTGAAGCTCGCTTGAGCATCGTGAGGAACCAAAGCATGGTAGTAGGGCTTTTTCTAATGCTTTTTTTAATAATTCCAATCTGCCACCAAATACCAATAGCTGTCTTCCAGCAGTTGCAATTCCTCTGGTGTTGTGGGTGTCCATGGGAGGCGGTGATCACTTAAATAATAAAAAAAACAATGCATGTGGAAAAAAATCGCACTAACGACTGTTGTTGACGTATACCGATTCGGTGTTGGATAGTGAATATATTTTATCTAAAACTTCTACAGAAGTATTTGCAAACCAGCAAAATGTTACTTTTCATGTATTCTCATCCATAATCTTTCACCGTTGTTTATTTGAAGTGCCATAATTTCACCAACCATCTATACAAAAATTTATTTCTCCTCGTATTAATTTTTTTTGTCATGCCAAGGCAAGGTGACGATATCTGTACCTAATAGCAAGATATTTGACAGTAATGTATTAAGAATTATAATCCAGCAAATAAGTTATTCTTACCAGTCAAATTTCACTTACGTATCATATGAATATTGAATAACAAATATATGGAAAGAATGTATCGGCAAAGGCCTGAAATAATTATAATTTTTTATCAGAAATATAACCGTAGGAAATACTGATACGGAAATAAGAAATCAAAGAAAATAATCGAATTAAGAATGTTATGTTCATATCGAATAACATACCATTCCTTATGAAGGTGAAATCTTTATTTATAATAAAAAAATATATGTCATTAGTATTGGAAATCCAATAAGGTAAATCCTATTCCGTGTTAATGTAATTTCGGCTTCGATTACGTTATATTCTAAAGAAGTTTCGGTCCCTAGGCCCGTACAGTCGGCCTCATATACCGGCGATAATTGTAAAACTGTATTAATATTTTGTTTTATAACAGTATAACAGCTTTTACCTGCGGCTTCAATCGCGTTAATGTCGATTATATCAAACAAACCGGATGTCGCATTAAATGTTTCATACAAAGATTATCCTTCTATTTACACCACTTCTAATAAGTTTTCCGCTAGAAAAATCATTATTGTAAATGCGAAAGTATATTTGTTTGTTACAGTTTCACGCCCAAACCGCTGAATCGAATATGATGAATTTTGATATAGAGATAGATGGGACTTTGGAGACGGTAATAGGCTACTTTTTGTAACGAAAAACTCATTGTATGTGGGACAAAGAGATAAATAAAGTTTGAATGAAACTTTTTATAGCGTCATTCGATCTCACAAAATCAATATTAACACGAGTAAAGCCACGGGTAAATACTAGTAATTGATAAAGCAAGAACCATAAAGTATGAGATATTAAATTTCAAATAGGTCAAGATCTGAGAGTATCTATATAATAGAATATGCTTAAAGCTAAGATAAAATTATTTTAAATAGATTACAAACAATTGTTATTCTCATTAAGTGAAATAATATATATTCTTTTCAGTAAAAGAAATTTCAAATCGGATTTATCATGGGTTTTGTGGATATTTTTCTATTCCGTTGCTCATAACTTACCTAAAAATCCTACAGAATACACATATGTTTTATATCTCTATGGTATTGGATTGCTAAAGTCGATCATTTCATAATCATCAAACTTGTAGCGAAGAGTGATTTATGTACTTATAATATTTCAATACCACACTTGTAATAAATAGCATATAACAGTTAAAGGAAGTCGCAGACACATTTAGTCCAAACTACTGTTATAAATGCGTTAGTGAGTTTATTACACTTTCACACCTTACTTCTTTATGGACCCTTATGAAATTTTGTATACACGATGTCAAGAATGTCGTAAATAATATAGCGTACATTAAATAGAGAAAAAAAAATCTGTTTGCAAACGATGAAAAAAACATGTATTTTATCTTAAGTAAATACGGAGGTAAAATGTAGTTTTTTGTTATGGTTTATCAATTTTAGCATTATAGCCAAAATCTCAATGTTAAGTAACAGTGCGACCTAAGATGATGAACAGGTGAAGACTTATGTAAGGACTGTACTAAGCCGTATATACTGTCGCTGAGCTATCAATGCTTCATTTCAATAAAAGTAAAAAGCAATTACATTTCTAAAAAATAATATCTCTTTTTTTAATCCCGACTGTACCAGTGAGCCTTGTAGCGCCCACTGGCTTAATTTTCTTTCTCTTTTCGTTCGTATCTACGAAGTGTAATTTTTATAAAAATCTGAAAACTCTCTGTATTAAAATTATATAAAATAAATCGTATTTAATGTTGTTTACTTAATTGTATGTTCTCAGAACTTGTGTTTATAAACTGCTCGATTTTACGTGCGATTTTGCTAGCGTTAATATTGATTTTGTTAAACAAATAGAATAACGCAATAAAAAGTTTCACACAAAGTTTATCCCTCTCTTTTCTCCACTTCCAATAAGGCTTTCGCAAGTAAAACTAACCTATCACCGTTTACAGGTTCTCCTCTGTCTCTATACCAAAATTCGTCGTAATAGATTCAGCGGTTTAGGCGTGAAAGCGTAATAAACAAACAAACAAAGAAACTCACTTTTGCTTTATAATATTAAGTATGATTTTCATTACAACTAATTTGAAATACGATGTTTTTAATCTTAATGCTTATTCATATTTTATGCTGTGCAAGGTGCTAGGGTTTTTTTCTAAAGCCCAACTGGATAGCTACTACCCTCATGTTGAAAATATGCCGCCAAATACCTTTAGGTGTGTTCTGATAGTCGCATCTGAGAGCCAGTCACTTAAGACTTAGCATGTACACAATATTGGACCACACCTTAACTTAACATCAGGTGACATTGTGGCCATAACGTTAATACTATTAAGTATTAAAAATAATTTTACATAATAAAAAAAATGGTTATCAAAGTTAATTATGGCACCAATTAATATTTCTAATAACGGTATGACCTATTTTTGATATAACGCAAATGTAAGAGAACTATATGAAACAGAGGACCTTATTATTATTTATTTTTTTATATTTAATAAGGTTTAGAGTTATGATAATAATCTCACTTGATCTTAAGTGACGATACGGCTCAAGTTGGTAGGCACGCTAAACCTGTAGAGCAACTGGCTCTCAGGGACAGCTGCTGGAACACACTTACTGATATTTGGCGGCAGATTTTCAAATTGATGTGCTCAACTTGGTAGCCAGGTGGGCATTATAAAAAAGCCCTACTACCATATAATGGTTTGCTCACGATGTTTTCCTTCACTCGAGCTCATTTTAGGTGGCTGGATTCGAACTCACGTCCCTTGACGCGAAGTCGTACGCACTACCACTGAGCTATCATCGCTTTATATATAGAACGTGGATGCTAAAATCCATCTAATAGTATACGCAATTCTGACACTTTTTATCCATTCATACAGTCTTTTACATGTTCGTATAACACATTTAATGTAATTTACCGGTAGAGGAATCACTACATTTATTTTAAATTAATTTCAGGGGTCATCGTGTTTGATACCATTTATTAAAACTGGTATATCTAATAGAGACCAGTAGGGGTTTCAATGACAAGGTAAGCCATTGCATTCTTCCATGGATCTACAGTCTATACATTGTTAACAGAACCACTTTCTCTACGTGGATATGAAAGGGCGTCAGGTTTTACGCTTCGGAGCCGCTCCAAGGGAAGATAATATTGTTCCGTCGATATTATAGATGCTATTCCCTATACTGTAGTTAAATACACACTGTCGATTCTTTTGTTTTCCTACACTAACGCACGGAATCGTACATTAGTATTGGTCCAACCACCGCGGTGTAGCGACACATCTTAGAATATAAATCAAAGCGCTCTCAGAGACTAATTTATTTTTATTTGTTCAAACAGTAACAAAAATATAATATATATAAAATTTTGATTCAAGCAAAAATGTTACCTTAATTGTAGTTGAGTATGATACATATTTATTTTGAGACGAACCTTACTACACAATGTTAATTTAAAAAAAAAAAGAAATTCTCTATTATTGTTTGAGGGGTTATCAGAAATTAATAGAACAAGTCATATACACAATCTGTTGATCCCCGCAATAGGAAATAAATCCTGCATTACGGGTAATCGACCAAAACCAAGTTACAAAATTTATATCCTGTTAGTGGACCATGATGTAACTAATTTCTTACGTTTATGCATTTCCTTTTTTTTTCAGTGTATTCTTAATCATATGTTATTCGACACTATATTATGGAAATATTTTTAAGCGTAACATACTTTTTTTAATATACTTAATTAATTAGAAATTTTCTAAAAGTTCCACTTCATTAGACGTTGTACATTATAGCGTTATAGTTATAATCTCATCTGACGTTAAGTCACGATGTGGCCAAATATGGTGGACAATCTAAGCCTAGTGGAGGAACCGACTCTCAAGTTTAACTGCCAGAACACATCTATAGGTATCTGGCGGCAAATGTTCAACTTGAGCAAGCCAAGCGGGCACTAGATAAAGCCCTAGCACCATGTTATGGTTTCCACGCGACATTTTTCTTCAATGAAAACTCAGGGTCATTGCAGGTGTATTCGAACTTACGTCCATTACCACGGCGTTCGTACTGCGCTATCATCGCTTCAAACTATCTACAATCTATCATACATATTAACAGACGACCAAATACACGTAAAAGGGTTCCGATTTTTCATTGTGAGCTACGGAACTCTAAACATGATTTCGATATAAAGGGAGTATAAAATAAAAAACAAATGGTATCTCGGAACTTATATAAATGCATTTAAATGGAAAAATGTAACATATTAATGCTACTATTAGTGACACCGGATTATCGTAACGAGTATCGCGAGGGGTGCGCCAGATGGTGCGCATATTAACATTTATACTGTATCGAATCGTCCTCGAAGCAGATTATACCATTTATCATATATAAAGGACATATTAATCTTTACTTGGATTTTCAATTTTTTCATTTATCAATTATACTAGGCCAAATTTTGTAAGCCAATATGTGTACTATTGGCACTGACTTCGTATATCCTTGGTAATACGCGAAATTAGTTAGTTTGTTAACCTTTCACTCCTGCACCGCTGATTTGATTATGAAAGACTTATTGGAAATGGGGTAAAAAGAGCGATAAACTTTGTATGAAACTTTTTATTTGTTCGTATAGCATCCGATTTGTTTAACAATATATATACTCATGTAAGCATAGCCGTCGGTAAAAGCTGGTAAATATTTGATTAATTAAATATGTTTTCCCCACCAAACACTTAGATAAGAAGCCACAATGATTGATGTCACTTTAACAAGTATTTCGATGCATCATCGAGGTACTAACCAGTACCTGTCCCTTAAGTGTATCCAAAGTAGTTCATTAATATAAGTCACGTTGTTGGAGTGCGATTAAAACTTAGTTTCAAGTTAAATGTTGCCTGTAGTGTAGTGCGCAGGAACAAGCGGCAAGTAGGTAGATAGGTACTCGTTTGGAGGTAAAACAAACTTATATTTCAGACTCGAAAGTGCAAATAATAATTAAAAGTTAAAAGGGGTTTGTAAGAAGTTCATTGAACTTTTTAATTTTCGTTTCGATATTTTATCAAATTCGTGTTGAAAGTGCTACTGTTTGGTTGAGTTACCGCCGAATGATAATAACCTTGCCTTTTTAAATACAATAATAACGATCAAGGGTACAGAAGTAATATTATAAGTTTTTTTACTTTTAAATATATATTCGGTTTGGAAATATCAAGTGTGAAATGAAATGTAACTTAGCTACTACGGACGACTCCCTTGTCAAAGTTACTTAAGAAGTTTTTGAGGTAGCTTTAAGCGAATATTTTTAGTTTTCTTTTATATAAATTATAGCGTTATGACCACAATCTTACAAAATGTTAAGTGACGATGTAGCCTAATATGTTTCACACGCTAAGTCTAGTAGCAGAACTGGCTCAAGTGCAACTGTCGGAACACCACTATAGGTATTTGGTGACAGATTTTCATCTTAATGGTGATAGCTAACCAGGCAGTCATTAGATAAAGCTCCTCCGCCATGAGATGGTTTTATCACGATGTTTCTCTTCACCGAGACCTCAGGCACATTACAGAAATTCCAACTCACGTCCATTGACGTGAAGTCCGGTCACACTACCACTTACCTACCTTACCTTACCTTTCTCGACTATCTTATACGCATGTGTACTCCGTTTCAAAAAAGTTGTATAATATTATTATTTTATCCCACATTTTTGTAGAGTTTTTTTTTTTAATAATACATTTTAATACTAACTTAAATGTTTTAAAAGATGCTGAGATTTGCGTAAGAGCCAACTTTTTTCATTTTTGGTGTAGGATAAAGTGACAACACTGCACTTTATGATAAACATAACATAATATATAAACAACAGTAACCATTTAATTAAGATGAGACTAACCAACGAGCAGATGTAATGTGAAAACAGATCTTGCTCTCTGGTCCAATAGGCGATAGAAGAACACCGTGGTGTTTTAGTGGGTATTACCGGCGAGTCTTTCACCAGTTCAGTCTCACATGCCTCTCCCAACCCACCAGGAAAGGGACGCCTAAAAGCATTTCCGCACGAAAAAAAAAAGTAAAAAGATGATACTTACCATCAGGTGACGTCACTATGATTAACGAACGCATGCGTTTTAGCTTGCTGTTGAAACACAAAAATGCAAAAAGAGTCACTGTACTGGAATGCTTGGTGGTAAGGCTTTTTCTGATGACCATCTAGGTAGATACCACATATTTTTAAGGGTAGTCTTTAAAATTCTATTCTTTACGGACTTTCTCATCGCAACGCGCCCAGGCTAGCCTCAGGCCAACGTGAGGAGGGCATATGGTAACTCATCTATTGCTAATCACCCTACACTACCCAATAAAACCCGCCACGGAGACAGGTCAAACTCCCGTATTCCCAGAGACCAGGGTCGGCGCCCACACTTCCTCTAGTTTCTGGAGTTACTTACCACCCTTATATTTAAAATCTGCCGCCAAATATCTATAGGTGTGTTTCGGCAGGTGCACTCGAGAGCTAGCTAGTCCCTACCACCATTCTATGATTTCCTAGACTGAAAGCTCAAGCTCATTGTATACACATTACTACTGAGCTACCAACAATCAATAATTCAATCAATCGACAATTTCAAGTGCAATTTAATATGTTGAGAAGTTAGTGAATAATATAAAGTAGTTAGTTGAAAATATAAAGGATGTTAAATAGAAATTTAATATAAGAGGTCACATATTTTTATAATATCAAGTCAGAATAAAAACAATATTTCCTGGTGTACTTTTACAATTTGGTAATATCACATTGAATTTAAAGTATGCGTATGAAGTTGTCCATAAAAGATGGCGAAACGATTACAAAATAAAACTTTATTCAAACCTTTATCATCGTTACCCCGGAATATTGACCAATTTGCGGACAAACGTGTCCGGGATTAAATCAACTGATTTACGGCCAGGGCTCGGACAATACATTTACAAATAATGAAATTCGAAATGAAATAAAAAATGAGTTTGTATTAAATCAATACCTTTCACATAGAATTTCATCTCTAGTTCTTTAATTTCTAATCGTAAGAGGTCTGCCTCGCTTCATTTATCTGATTGTAATTTTGCAAGAAATATGTGCCTGTGTAATCCGTGCCTATTGGTTCGGCATTATAACAAAAGCAATTGGAATTCGTTTCTAAAATCGATTTAATATTCAATTATATTACGGCGAGTAATATATTTCGTTATTAAATGATTTCTATTTTTTTTTTGTTTGCTAATATAATGGTAACCGTCGCCCGTGGAGAGCCGCAAAACCAGAGGTATTATAGCCATATTGCCGACCTTGGAGACCGTATTCCAATCTCTTTTTGAAGAGCTCCATATCAAAGTCTTATGTAGAAACTGCTGGTTAGCGAATTTCATAGATCAAACGTAAGCGACAAGAAGGTTCCACCGAACCGAGAACCGTGTCTCGAGAAGCACGCCCTTTTTTTATTTAACACGCTTGACTGTTACTTCGATTCGATGTAGGGACTCCTTTAAATTTTATTTCCACATCTAAAATTCATCCCGAGGACATCAAAGATCGAAGCTTCGTAAAATTTTTAAGTCAGCTCACTGGAGCGTTCGACATTCCATTAATTAAGTAATCGGCTCATCGACCCGACATCTGCAAACGAATATTACTTTCTACTTACCGATAAAACCAGTTCGGCGCGACTTTATTAAGCTCCATTATGGGAGTGTCATCAATATTTTCGGACAAGCAATCGGATTTTGTAGTTGCTTGACATGTAAATGTTTTGTTTTTATAATAGGCAAATACGGACCAGGAAGTTAATAGGCGACTATGCCTATTAGTGGTATAAGAAACAATTTTAATAACAACGATGTGGTTATTTTCAGGATAATGCATTGCGAAGGCAGTAGGACCAACCTTGTTTGGAATCCATATTCTTTGCAAGGTAACGCTGCATGCAATACAAGGGAATAATTTATATATATAACTGGCCATAACCTCACCTGATCTTAAGTGACGATACGGCCCAAGTTGGTAGACACGCTAAGCCTGTCGAGGAACTGGCTCTCAAGTGCAGCTGCCGGAACACACCTATTGGTATTTGGCAGCAGGTTTACAATTGAAGGTGGTAGCTAGCCAGGCGGGCTTTTGAAAAAGCCCTACGACCATAAATAAATAAACGTGCATAATATTTTATAACGATAACATAAAATTATAATATGTAATGTAAATGTAATATGTAAATAAAATAACGTAACAAATCTCACCTTGATAATATTTTTAATACTCAAGAGAACAATATCATATTATTCTGTAACCATCATTTGATCACAAGTGTCTTACATTTACTACCTACTATGCATTGTCCGGTAGAGGTGGATTATAGATCGCGTAACAGACTAAAACATTGGGATATCGAATATCATCAGAGTTACCCAAGCCAACCTCGTCTGCACGTGGTGCACCCTGCCGAAGAACCGATGAGGCCCTGGCGATTGTTGGTCCCACATTTGGTTTTGGTCACGACGGTTAACCTTGTAATCCTTGATCCGTCACTGCTTAGTGGTAGAGTTATTGCACAATTGCAATAAAACAATTGAGAAGCTATATCATACTACTCTTTTTTTGTTTTCTATTAACATTAGCAGTCATTTAAAAGACAATTAAGCACGGAAGGGTTACCTACCTCAAGTTGAATATCAGTTGCCGAGTACCTGAGAGCCAGTCCCTATACTAGACATAGCGTGTCCACCATCTTGGACCACATCGTCATATGAAGTGAGATTGTGGCCATAACGGTAAACCTAAAAAGAACAAAACCCTATATCTTAGGTGGCAGTGCATATAACGTCGTTAATTATTGCTAATAAAAACATTTTATAACAGCAGCGGATGTATAATTTCAAATACTTTATACAAGGTGTGTTCTAGATAGCGATCACAACGTTCAAGACATGCCTTTGACTACGTTTCACAAGACGACCACTGCCGTCACTAAATCAAGCGGAACGGAAATACTGCGATCGCGAGAGACCGCATTCTAAATATTCTTTATTTAAAAAAAAGTCTTACAAATTTTGTTTTGGAATTTTGGTAAGTTTTCTGATTATAAAACTAAGCATTACCACGATGACCTCAAATAAACGAGATATCTTTGTGATTTTCTTCTAGATTTACTATACTAATCATCATATACCATTAGTGTCAAAACTTTGTTGTGCTACTCCCTAAAAATTAAAATATCTGTAATACGGTTTCATGAGTATAATATTCTGATACTGTAAAAAAATAATTCAAAGCCCAGCTCCAATAATCAAGTGTATGATTTTTTCTTACGTCATGATTACAGTACGGAAATAATTTTTCGCTTCGATAATCTCGTCTCGTATTTCTTGATAGCAATAATTATTATGTTACGCTCCAAGGGACATTGCTATATCCTATCTACATTTAAACAGAAATTTTGTAAAATATTTACAACTGCCTATACGGAGTTTCTTTATAGCTGTTTATTTTGAAATAAAACGGTTTATATCAGTCTTATAACATTATCTATTACACATAGGCTTCTCTCAAATATTACAGTTAGTTCTGCATTGTTAGGCTTTCCAAAACCTTTACTAAAATCATCAGTCCAAGATTCGATATAGTCGCGATGCGTTTTTCAGCACACGGTTCTTTATTAACTAATCTTTGGCAACATCAACCATCCGACTCTAAGAGCACATCTACTGCTTTTTAAACTTAACCATTATTAGAGTTATGTGACTTTGGTTCTCGTATTGTATCTTCTCATTTCAATCACGAGTAAAAGCTCCATATTAGCATGTTCCAATCCACTGCAAATGAGCTATCGAGACCCATAGTTACCAAGCGTATCAACAAATAAAATATCAAATCAAACAGTGTATATTGGTTATGAAACAATGATAAGATAAACGAAATTACGCCGTACCTGGAGAATTCAAATGACTATATTCTTCATCAAAAACAAGACTAAAGCCCTTTATCACGACAAATAATTACTTCACAAAGGTAGACGTAATATTTAGCTCGCTTTTGAACATAATGTCGAGAAGTATTCACTGACAATGGAATCAAAGATATTAATATAGGTTACTAAGCTTACAAAGAGACTGAAGTCTATTTCGAAAGTAGGTATTATGTATGCTACATCAGTATCAAATATTAAGGTTTTGTCATGATTTTCACCTTTATTGAATATTAACATTAATTTAACGATCTAAAGTCGTATAATAAATTGGTACTTACTATATTGTATAAGGCGTTTTATTACAATTTTTTTACTTCAATATTGTCTTCATTTGACAATCAGCCCTTTGTGTAGAAAAGTGATATATTTTTGTCTTGAAAGTAAATTCTAGTAGAGATTTTTTTTAAATTATTGTTTTAATTTTTTAATTTGAAGGTCTACAATCTTACTTGATGTTAGATAACGTTGTGACATGGTGGGCATGCTAATTTTAGTGACAAGACTAGTTCTCAAGTGCAACTGCCCGGAACACACCTAGAAGTACTTGCAGACCGACTTTCAACTTGAACGTGATAGCTAACTAGGCGGGTATTAGAATACCCAACCACCATCCTATGGTTTGATCACAATATTTTTCTTCACCGAAAACTCAGTCTAGCTAAGGGGATTTGAACTGCAGTTTAAAATCCGTACACAATACTACTTCCATCACACAGTAAGAAGACTACTACTGTAAAAATACCTAAAATAGTTGTTCGATAGATTTCGATCACAGTTTCGATTATACTGAAATTCAAATGAAACACATATAATTGGAAAAGTATCAATTTATTGTTTTCACACTGCGAATAGAATAGAAACAGCAAATTTTCTCGTGTTTATATAGAAATTTCGTTAAGTAAAATTTCACCGGGACCCTTTAATTGAGGTACCGATAAATACCTTGTGTTTTCAAAATAATCTTTGGTATGGAAATGAGTGTTGTGCCATGAATAAATTTAACCGTAAAATTAATATTCCAAGCTTAAAATCTACCTTGTAAGACAGTCTTGTAAAATTAATACAGAAATTATTCAATAGACTTAAGCTATCAATGACATACATATGCTTTACTTATGAGTGACAACAGATTTGTACCTATTTCTGTACATTTCTGATATATTACATTGCAAATTCAGACTTACCTAGTCAGTTGATGAGTTGTGATATTAATGGTTTATTCAGTACACCAGGCTTAGCCTAATGTTAAAGATTTTTGTTATTACTAGGATCAAATAAGATAATTTCAACTTAGATATATCAGTGACAGATTGCTTAATAAATTTAATTAGTTAAGTTATAACAACATTTGCAATAATTACATTTAGACTGTTATTATAGGAACCAAAACGAGATATGTTCACATATACACTGAATAGGTGATTGATAATAAATTGGATTTACAATTTGAAGACAAAAATCTTTGATAATCATTATAGATAGATCTTTGTGTCGTATTATCAATAGAAAATGTAACTTTTTTTTTTTTTTTACATCTGTTAGATATAATATCATTGTCAATAAACATATTGCATAAAAAAGATAAAATTTATTCTTTTCATGTTCACTACATACGTATTTTGCTTTACCAAACGCCACAATCAAAAACTTACTAAGTATAAGAGAAATATAATTAATTCATTTATATAATCTAAGCGTGGTTATTTACATTATGAATCAAGAAGTAGTTTAAACTCGGATGTATTTACAAGCTAAACGCTCTTTGGGTCCAAATATCTAAGGCTATCTTACGCTATTAACTTAGATTATTCTACGATGAAACTTTGACAATCAATCAAACGTCATGAGATTCATAATTACTCCGGAAACTGTATCAATCTTACTCTCATAAATTTATAACTAATCTCGAAATCAATTTTTAATTATATCTAAGAATAAATCGTATAGTATGAAATGTTATATTATCTTTAAAATATGAATGAGAAAAGTTTTTAAAATATAATAACGTCTAATTATTATTTCTTGTTGTTTGTGAAAACGTTTTAAAGTGATTAGAATAAATCAAGGTTTATTTGAGGAAACTGCATTAAAAATGGATTGTTAATGCCATATTAACGACATATTTTATATGATAGTCTGATAATAAAATTTGTTTGAGTATTAAAAGTTCCATAATACAAATTATTAGCTGTAACCAAATTTAACTGATATACATACATATTATTGTTGTTAATCTTCATAGCAGGCTTAAATGTTCTAAATATAATACACGACAATTAATGTTGAAGAAAACAGACGTTGATAAATATATTAAGTGTTATATGAACATTCAATATGTGAAATTAATTAATATAATATTAAGTTTGTTTTTAATAATAATTTTAATCGAAATTTGTGCCCAATATTAGAATCTAAAGCGATATTTTCTTTTTGAGATTATAATATTGTAATAGACTACAAAGGAGGACCATTTAGCTGTATAAATATAAAATTGATGCTTAGTGAAATTCCAGTGATAAAATTTAATGCATTTTAAGGCAAATTAATAGTTAATACGACTAGGTAATGACAAATTATTGTATACTAGCTGACCCGGCAGACGTTGTCCTGTCTTAACTATGAAAATTGAATTAAAATTGGTATAATTAATAAAAACAGTATTATTCAAAAACATAGTATAATTACTACTGTAATTATCTATGATAACTGACAGTTATGTAAAATAATATTGGCGCTATTATAAGTTTTCGTAAATTTTCTAATGTTCCACTTAACTTACTTCATTTTTTCTTTCGTAAGAATCTTCTCCGGACAATAATTAACAAAAAAAAAAGAAAGAGCGAAATAGTTCCATATGTTTACGCGTGATGCGAAGACCAAGGGAAATAGAGATTCATTTTTATGTATATAGATTTTATGATCATGAAAATAAGAATTACGTTTGTCAGTGTAAAATAAGTTAACGTTTCAGTATTAATTCCGAACATGCTACAATACCTTAACTATAGGAAATAAAACAATCAAATAATGCATAAATCCTGATAAACGTTCGCTTGATGACGCCTTATAATACTTGACTTCATCTTGAGTAGGTGGTGAATAAGTAGCTTCATCGACCAAACGGTTAGCGCACGGTAGCATATCTAAAGGTATGTCGAGCAATCTACGCCTGTACTGTGTTTTCGATTCGTCAGCACCATTTTCTTGGTCTTGCATTGCATCCTCGTAGTGTTTGTCTTCAAGGATTTCATCATCTTCTTCGTAGTCATTATCCACGCTCTTCTTGTTATTGATCTGAACGATTTTATAAGAGTTTTCTGTCTTTTCGATTTTAACGTTGCCAACGCTTGATTTCAGTTTGGTGTCCATTATACAATTTAGACGGCTGAGGGAACTTTTCAATCGTTTACTTTTGGTCTCATTACGAAGTATATGTATCCACGAAAGTCGGCAGTCACAAGTTAGCTTATTACCTGTGAACAAAAACAAAACACAAATCAATTGTGCTATACACACAATAATATTTGCTTCTATTCCATGCGTTACTATACCATTAATCCAATTTTGATGAATCGTTGGTTAAGTTGATATACGTACGTCCATAGTAACTAGTACATTCAATTAGAATCTGTTTCATAATAGCTACCAATAAGGTTGTAAATGTTGTCAAGAAATTTGTGTACTCCATAAGACGGTTCAATAACAGTTTTTGGTAGTCAATTTAAACAGTATGTCGTTAAAATCAATATGTCAATGTCAAATGATCATTAATATTTGTTTTAGTTGATTATTTTTGTATTGTTTCGATATTTTGATGTTATTTAAACATTTGTATAGGAACATAATTATAAAATGTTAAAAGACTTTGGATGATATAAAAATATAAACACAAACATAAAAGGTATACACGTATCAGATTCCAAAGTTACACAAACCGCAAAACCGAATTAACATGTTCGAAGCATGTATTAAATCATAACCAACAAAGCGGCTGAACCGTTGGCCAGTTTTGTGGAAAATATAACATCTCCCGCCGCAAAATATAGGCACCATTAAAATGTCACAGCGCGAGTGGCTGGTGTATTTCACGAACTGATTCATCGTTGCCGTGGATACTAATATAAACTAGTTTGGGTGATGCTAAATTATTTAAAACTGCACTATCTATCCAATATTTTACCTTTGTGGTCTGGTTTCCTTTGTTTATAACTTTGAATAATTTTCCTCGGAAAATACACTCCCAAGATGATAGGAGTGAATTCAAATGTTCTAAAATTTTCGCGTTGGTAACGAATTTTAATATTCTATAATGTTATCTATTTCTTGAATTAAAAAATTAAAAAAGTAGGTGTAATAAATATGAAAAATGCTACTTTCAAAGACCTTTCATTCACCTTTGCATTGTTTTTGAAGTGGTAAGTTCTTTAAATGCGTCGGATTATTTTGTACAGATAAGTTTGTCGAGTTCTCATCACAAAAATACCAATATTAATAACATATCTAAATGTGTATGATGTTTCGTGCTTAGAAATAATGTTGTTAAGAATAAAAGAAGTGTTATTAAAATAAATAATTTCAAAAAATCTATGTAACTATTATAATGTTTTAGAACGACTGAATTATTGTGTCATTCAGACAAATATTGATTTACATGAATATTATCAGGAAAGATTTTTTATTTAAACTAGTTTAAAATAATTGACCTATATATACCTGTCTACAGATGTGATAAATCTATAACTGAGATAAACCTATATATTATTTATTCGTACAGATTATAGACTTTAATCTTATCAGTTTGCCTGCACTTTTACACGTGAATTACTCTGAAACTACTGAATAGATTTTAGTGTACTTTGACAGGGTAATAATGTAAATAAATGTTAATCATTAACACATAAACTACTTTCTGTATTCTAAAACTGAACATAAGCTATATTATAATGTTTTAAATTTATTCGAAATAGAGGTATATAACTTCAGACACAATAACATAAGATACTTTTAATTACTATGTAACCAAAAAATCAATAAGGCTGGCAAAGTCGGTAACCATCGACTTGTATTGATTATATAATGGAATCTTTCTCATGTCCCCGTTGAACCCCGAATAAAACCAGCATGGTAATCATAGTAAGCTTAATAAATCTCAATCAAAATAAGACTCCCCTGGGAATGAACTCTCATAAACATTACCTATAGTTTTTGCGAGTAACCGTGTGGTAAATGATCTAGTTGATGAACATTACGGTAATTACCGAGCTAAAAGTGAACGGGAAATTATGTAATTAACTGTGCTGACAGATGTAAAATTGCGTCTAATAGAAGCCCTTTAGTGAAATAACGAAGTTATACATCTTTGATAATGTTAAGAATATTATCCTTCGAATTTTGTATTAATTACCTTTTTTTAATAGTTAAAGCTTAGCGTTAAGGCCGTAATCTTACCTGATATTAAGTGACGATACAGCCCAAGTTGGTAGACACGCTTAACCTGTGGAGAGACTAGCTCTGAAGTGCAACTGCCGGATCATACCTATTGGTACTTGACGGCAGATTTCAACTTAAGAGTGGTAGCTAGCCAGGTGGTCATTAGAAAAAGGCCTACCACTATGCTATGGTTTCCTAATAATGTTTCCTTTCATCGAAAACTCAAGTTCATTATATGTGGTTTCGAACCCACGTCCCTTTCCGC
Source organism: Actias luna (assembly GCA_039707435.1). NCBI lineage: Eukaryota > Metazoa > Arthropoda > Insecta > Lepidoptera > Saturniidae > Actias > Actias luna. The sequence continues at coordinate 3,462,784 of JAZHAC010000002.1, read as the reverse complement.
AAGTCCGTTCATATTACCACTGAACTATCTTCGCTTCAAATTCAAATGATACTTTTAAAATCAGAAAATACTATGTATTTACTGTCAACAAGACAATAATAAACTCAATTTAATATTTTATACCAACATACCCTTGAGGGTATACAAGTTTATAAAATAGATTACAATAAAGGACACTATACCCTTAACTTCCTTGGTTATTTAAATAGTTTCATCGCCTATGTTACATTAATACTGTAATATTACTTCCTGTATTCTAATATTAATATAATAACATAGGTAGACATTTATTTCGGTTAATTTTTGTTTAAAAACCGTTTCCAAGGCCACAGTAATAACATATTACGTCCCTTAAAATAGACTAATTATACCTAAAAATATCACATAATAATCAATCCTTAAAGTTTGAATTGTTGAACTCACCGTCGAGAGATATAACGGCATAATTGGATTTCATGTTTTCCAAAACATTTTGCACCGCCTCTTGTTTCAGAGTTTCTAAGTTATTGTTTCTTAAATCCAAGACATTCAACTTTTGCGTATCGTCTAATATACCTTCGTCCAATATTCCCAACTTATTATCGGCCATTGAAAGTTTTCGCAGCTGTGTCAATCCACCGAAACCTCTCTCGGATATAAATTCTATTTCGTTTCCGTCCAGGTAAAGTTCTTGAAGGCTCCAAAGTTCCGCGAACGCGAGGTCTCCTATCATCGTTAATTTATTACTTCTCATATCTAGCGTCATCAGATTAGAGAGACCTTGGAAGTTTTCCCTGATGACGACTGTTAACAAATTATTGTCCAAATCCATTCTGATGAGATTGCTTAAATGCTTAAAGCAGCCATCGTGGAGTACACTCAAAGTGTTCTTCGATAAATACAACCGTTGCAAATTCGGAAGGACGTAGAAAACGTCCCGCTTCAATTCCGATATCTGATTTTCGACTAAGCTGACATTTGAGAGCATAATCAGATGGGCGAATGACATTTTTTCGAGTTTAGCTATTTTGTTCTTCGGCAGAATGATTTCTCGAAGCGTCGTCGAATTTGTAAACGCGAACGATGGTATGGTATATATATTTGCATACTGTATATTCAAGTATTGTAAACGTTCGAGTCTCACAATAACTTTCGCCGGTACGTATGTTAGACCGCCGTCAGCTCTGACATTGAATGTAAGCTTCTCTATTTTAGGTTGTGAATAGAAATTTGACCAAAATGGATCGTCTTCAGCTATACCACCATTGAAGACCCAACAATCCGCTTTAGTTGCCGTTTTAAGTTTGATACTTTCGCAATAGCAATGCACCTTTGATCCTCTGTCTTGTATATCACAGATGTTGACGTAATGAGAGTAGGTACTTTTCTCATTCTTCCATCTCCTTTTGTCATTCTGTCGACTCTCGGTAACGTTTATTTCAACTGTAGCGAAAGCTATCATTAAGATCAGATATTTCAGGTCCATCTTTGTTCGCATTCACATCGGGACGATTTTTATCTGTAACAAAAGAAATCAGGTCGCTTAGTAAGTTCATTTTGAATTTTTATTATCGTTTGCAACTTTGTATAAAACAGTAGCAAATATTTTAATCATAACATTTTGATTATGATGATCTAAACAGTTTTCTTGTATGTGTACATAATAAATATAAAATTAAAACATTTGATGACATTCTGTTTTATATTTAACTAATTCTTTCTATGTTTTACGTTAACATCTATGAACATGATTATAAAATTAAATCATGATGTATTTTTTTTGTAAAATAAATATATAATTTAGAAAATTAGCCTGTTATAGCATTATTAAATTATCAATACAAAAAGGTTATAGTAACAGGCCAAAATAACTGCAGAATACATGATGTTAAATTCGATTAATACAACTAAGGCCGAAGTTGGAAAACAATGGCTCGAGTGTGTCCCTGTAATACCAGTCTCCAAGCCTATTTTTTTTTTTGTATGATGAAATAAGAGAAAATTGTTATCGACAATAGTCGTATTGGTGAGTTACTTTAATCCAGCGGAATAATTTAAACAGTCGATGTCTTAGGAGTATGTTTGAAATAATTACTGGGTAATGAAAAAGACTTAAAAACACATCATGATTAAAGGCCTATCTATGTATAGTATCTGTAAAAGAAACTCAATAAAGTCCAAATGAAACCGTCACGAGTACTGTTAAAAATAATGTACGGACAACATGCGAGTTTTTAATTAAGAACACACTTTAAACTTCTAATGTCGCCTATAATCCATTTCTCCCGCCGGCATCCTGTCATGATACCAATAAAACTCAATTAGAGCCCAGTTAAGACATTTCCTAATACAGGACACCTAAACAGTTATTAAACTTAAAGGATTAGACGATGTCCCTTAAGTGAGGCTAATTGCGCCCGTTTAGAGTGTCAAGTTTCGTAAGACCTCCCGAGTTTGCGGGCGTCCATATTTCATGCGGCTCTTTTACCCATTGATAAGGGTGTGACTCTACTTCAACTTATATACACAAAGCTAATGAATACGTAATGTATTAAGATAACAATTATTACCGATAGCCTCGGTTATACATCAAGGGTGAAATAACCAATGTTATATATATATATATACAGCTCTAAAACGCGACTTACTTTTTATTTATTACTCGACGTTTCCGCTCCGTTATACAGGACGTGGTCAGAAGCCGACTGAAATGTTGTTATTAAATAGATGAGGCTAGTTACTAGAAACTGCCCTTCCTAACAAAAATACCGTAATAGTGGATGGTATGAACAACAAGCCATATTTTATTATAAAAATATCATAAATACTTTTTAATAAGAATCGAAAAAACTTTTCGGTATGTTGGAAGTGGTTTAGCTCGACCCACGTGATTTCTTAAAATATAACCATTTGTGTTCTTTAAACGTATTCTATTTATATAAGATGAATTCTATTTACCTATAGAATAATAAGGCTAAAGCAAAACAAGCGATTTGAAGCGATGACAGCTCAGTGGTGGAGTGTACGAACGCCGCGTCAAGGGACCTAAGTTTGAATCCAATTACAATCAGCTTGAGCTTTCGAGGGAAGAAAACATCTTAAGGAAAATTAGCATGGTGGTAAATATTTTTCTAATGCCCACCTGGCTAGCTACCACCCTTTAGTTGAAAATCTGCAGCCAAATATCAATAGGTATTTACTTGAGAAAAAGCTCCTCCACAGGTTTACCGTGTCCATCAACCTGGGCCGTATCATCACTTAAGTAAGTAAGATTGTGGCCATAAGGCTAAACCTGTAAACTATATATTTTTATATACTTAAGATTTAGCGTTCTGGCATAATCTCACCTGCTCTTAAGTGACGATACGGCCCAAGTTGGTAGACACGCTAAACCTGTGGAGGAACTGGCTCTCAAGTGCAGCTGCCGCAACACACCTATTGATATTTGGCGGCAGATTGACACTTGAGGGTGGTAGCTAGCCAGGCGGGCATTAGAAAAAGCCCTACCACCATGCTTTGGCTACCTCACGAAGTTTTACTTCGCCGAAAACTCAAGCTCATTGTAGGTGCTTGGATTCGAACTCACGTCCCTTGACGCGAAGTCGTAGACACTACCACTGAGCTATCATCGCTACAAAAAAATCTTTTACTTTTTAATCATATTCCTACTGCGTTTCAAGACATGCATCGCACGGGATTAAATAAACATCAAATCCAAAACAACACTTTATGTGTTACACAAGCAATTGCCCCGCATGGGATTCCAGACCATAACATTGAACCTAGCACCATTATTTTATTTATAGCGTGGAATAATGATCCCTTTTTTCTCTTAGTATGTGGAATTTCTTGCCCACTCGCATCGGAAGAGTCAACAACGGTCTGAGGACGCTTCCTGACGGTGTGAAACGCGTGTAATCGATTATGCCACAAACCCATATTTGGTCCAACCACCTACCAACGTTGGGTCAACAGTCAATCAAAGACGTCAACGGCCAATCAATTCCAAGCGAAAGTGCAAAGTAATATACACTAATAGACATTTATTAAAGAATTGGTAATAAATTAATTTATTTAAACTATGTACAGCTGAATTTGTTTAATAAACGGCGGCAGTGAAATAAATTGACGATCAATTAATGATAACATAAAAGCGGTACAAAGTTTGGACTATAATAGTGACCATTAAATTTCATTCAGCGTCGGCTAATGACCCCTATTATAAAGTGTACGGAACCCGGGAGGTTTATGACTAAGCGCCACGCCGCGCGCGACGCCTGGACAAAACAACGCGACATGTTTACAAGGCAGGCGGGCATTCGGTAGTTTTCTTGGGGACAATAAATATCGGTTTAAACCTTACATAATATACGTTTTCCACCTGTCGTAAGAAAGTATTTTGCCGCCAAATACTAAATGGTATGTTCGGGCAGTTGCGCTTGAGAGTCAGTCCTTCTACAGATTTAGCGTGTCTACCAACTTGGGTTGTATCATCACTTAAGATCAGGTGAGATTATGGATATAACGCTAAAACAATAAATAATTGAAAAAAAAATAAGTTCTATTTTTTTTTACATGTGATCAATCTTTTTTTTAATCGATCGGTATATTTTAAATTTTACCCAGACATCATTATCAAGTTTAATTTAAAAAAAAAAAATGATTTCATTCTAATCTCTAACAAGTATAAAACAGCAGAAAATGTAGAAAACAATGTTTACTGAATATTATGTACACTGATATAATTACGTTGAGGGAACCCGACCCCACTTTATACAACAACCCAAGGCGATATATTCCTAAGCCCAACGGACAATTAACACGGAACAATAACTAAACTACTGGATATAACGTGATCGCGAACGTACTAAAAAACTTTTAACAAGGTTAATAAAATTCGAACCAAGGTTGTACGTAATAAAATGTTACGGCGTTGTTAGTGGTATTTGTTCGATGTTACGTTTTCGGGGTTGAAAATATAACGCGGCTAGAAGGAGCTTGTAATTAGACTAATTGGACTTCAGTGGACCTCTAGTGGATTATTATAAATTTCCTGCATTACAAAGGCCTGTTCGATTGTAGATATTATTTATGTCGATACTCAGTTATAATGCATATGATTAGTGTTTTAAAATTGCCTTTAATTTTATATATATGTTGGAAAAGTAATAAAGGAATATGGTTAAAGTACTTTTTATTCAGTTTTGTAACAATTTACAGATCTCTTCAGTCTTAACAAAACTTTTACTAATATTATAATTGCGAAAGCGAGTTTATTTGTAGCAATTTCACGCTTAAACCGTTGCAGAAATTATGATGTATTTTGGTATAGAGATACACGGGACTCTGGAAACAGTGATAGGCTAGATTTTCTCGCGAAAAACTTATAGGAGGTGGGTAAAGTGACGGATAAACTTCGTATGAAACGTTTTATTGCGTCAACCGATTTGCTTTAAACTTTAGAGAATAATTGCTTATAATTTCGAATTCATCAACATCCTGAAATATATAATTTAATATGTATAAATGTTTAAGAAATTCAATAACAACACGAACGGAGCCGCGGATACAATGCTAGTTTATTCACAAATGCCATTGCATTATTATTTTTTACAACAATATTACTTGACATAAATCTTTCAACTTTCTCCATACAATAATTAGATACATTTTTATATATTTATATTCGTCAAAACACCGAGGGATTTACGTAAACCCAGTACAATATATAAACGAAACTTAATTGACATAATAAATAATATAAATCAATATTATCTATGCATAGTGTTTGTATTCACGCGAATATCAGTGAACTTCATTTTAAGTATACATTCGATGAGTCTAAACATGTTAATACTGAAAAAAATAACCGGTACTTATAACGAAACATATTTTAATGTTATATCAACCTGCTCCAATATTATACCGACCTGATCCAATGCTTACCATGCCTCATTTAAAGGAAAACACCAGATCAAAGACATTCTACGACCAAATAGTATGAAAAAGCTAAAACGAAAAAAGAAAACAGTTGTTTTGTTATTTTACTGTTCACAGTCACTTCTAGTAATTAAGATAACTATTTTTAGTATATAATTAGGGCTGTCTATTGTTCATGTGAACCATCGTGTACGTGAAATCATCCTTTTGACTAACCGGCTGTATAACTAAGGTTCACATGTGGAGGGATGATCGCGTTTATTTATATCCACAGCCTAAAGGTGCAGTTATACTAGCAGCGACCGTGTTAAAAAAGGAACAACACCTTAGGTCACTGTGCTGTCTGGATATGGTTGCTTCGGGCGGTACCTGTATAAGATCGCTCGACGGGAGCAAGGATACTCCGCAGCGAAAGTGTATGGATTGAGGTGGCCTCCTTCCGTGAACATGTTACGTCACAGAAGGAGGCCGTAGAGCCCGTGGCGTAGATCCCTACGGGCACCTTTTCCGACGCAGAAGAACTGGCAGTCGGAGGGGCTGGTATACCAGTGCCCTTCCACCGGCCTAAGCCGGTCTGAGGGGAGCAAGATAGAGATCTGAGGCGATAGATGGCCGTGCGGTTTTAATGGGTATTCCCGGCAACTAGCGCCGGATGAGTCCCAAATAACCTTCCCAGTCCAACCGAGTTGGGAGGATATGCGTAAATTTGTTTACCCACTATAAAAAGGTTTACCTTTATGACCACAACCTCACCTAATGTTAGGTGAACCACCCCCATAAAAATCTGCCGCCATATACCTAGAGGGTGAGTTACGGTTCACCTAAGTGGTGCTGCCTTCACTAGGCTTAGCGTATTCACCATTTGAGCCACATCATCACTTAATATCAAGTGAGATTGTGGACGTTACACTAAAATCTAAATTATTAAAAAAGGATATATGTATTAATAGGTTAACTAGTTAACTAAATCGCTAAGCTCTAACACCACTTTAACAATCCAACTTCGAAACTAACTTCACTACTCGACTAACTAACCAGCTACATTATAATAACATCATTAATTACGTGAGTATTTAGATGTATTTCATTCAACGACGTGTTACCACTGAACCCACGGCGATATGAAAACAACATTCTGTTAATATGACTAAAAGTAATTTGTGAATTGAGAACTTCAAAATCATTTGTTAAAAAGCTTAGTATCAACTTTTAACGATGTAACAAATTCAGAGCCGAGCGCTCGAAATTAAATATGAGTTTATACGAAATCGCTTATTTTAATTCGCGTATATTCGATACTTTGTAAGTTTTCGTGTACGATAATATGTAATAAATTATCAGGTTTAATTAAATATAATAAATCTTGAAGTTTAAAGTTCAGACAGAGTTTGTTTATTTATTATAGACCACCAGTAGTTAGTGCATTACACAAGGTATAAATTATGATTACAACAATTTTTTATACAGTTAAGATTTAGCGTTATGGTCTTAATCTCACTTGATCTTAAGTGAAGATACGGCCCAAGTTGGTAGACACGCTAAACCTGTGGAGGAACTGGCTTTCAAGTGCAGCTGCCGGAACACACCTATTGGTATTTGGCGGCAGATTTTCAATTTGAGGGTGGTTGCTAGCCAGGAGGGCATTAGAAAACGCCCTGCCACTATGCTATTCCTCGCGATGTTTTCCTTCACCGAAAGCTCGAGCTCATTCTTGGTAGTTGGATTGGAACTCACGTCCCTTGACGCCAAGTCGTACACACTACCACTGAGCTATCATCGCTTCAAACTACTAAACTACTAAACAATACTAAAGAACGTACACTACAGCAATAAAAAATAAAAACAAAATACACATACTATATCACGCTAAAACATTAGATCTGAACTATATTCCAACACAAAATAATATAGCACTTTTTTTATGTGCACAGCATAATGATTGCTCTGCACCTGATAAATACATTACAATCCTAATCAGTGACGACTGATAATGAACCTAAATTCCTTGCCAGCCACCGCAGTCATCCTGGCCAGCTTAGGTACCTTTTCAAGCCTTTTTTGACGGACCCAATATCATAGGAAGGAGGAAACACGCTAACGGGAAAGTGGTTCCACAGTTTCGTAGTACGACTGAAATAAGAGTAAGAAAATTTATTTTGCATAACAAAACAAAACAAATGCAGATATAAAGAAGTTGTGAACGGGTGAAAAATAAGATTGTTCAACAATTATTAGGTTAATTGGGAGAATATTTTATGATATCTCAAAAGTATCAATGTTTGTACTATTGTGAGTAGTAATATCATACAACTACCGTCTTAGCGTTAGAAATATATACAGTTATCTAACAGAGATGGATGCAATCGAGTGAAGATAGGTGCGGATCTCCTCCAATCAGACACCTGAGATAGCACTTTGTTGATATCTTCAGTCCTTAGAATATCATATTCAAATTAACGTCCTATAAAGGTTAGCCTAATAGTGTTAGCCTATGTTCTCAACCTCAATTGCGTGGAACTTCCTGTTATGTTTCCATCTCTCAGGCCAAAAAGTTTTTCTGTATATGAAGTGCCAGATGGACTGCAGCATTCATAGTATTTGGTTTTAATAGTTATTAGAGTAACAAACAAACTCACAGTCGTATACATATACTAATATCATAAAGTTGAAGAATGCAACTTAATGCTAGTTAGCTTCCTTATAAAACTTTTGACCAAAATGAGTTATTGGAATAAGGCAGGTAGCTCCAGAGATTAACGCGTCCAGATAAATAATCAAACAAGCAATTCTTCGGCTTTGTAATATTAGTTATATTAATACGTGAAGCAAAAACTTTCTACCCCTTTTTACGAAAAATTGCGCGGCCGGAGTGTATGAAATTTCGCAATTTTATAGTTTATATAGCTACCGCTAATATTTTATAAAAATTGTGCATAAAAATACATAAATGAATAAATACATTACACAATCTACCATATATTTGACATACACACGCATATATACTCTTTTGTTTATTGTTAATGTCCGTGGTCAAATTGAGAATAGATTAGAGATTAATATTGTTTGTCTTTACTGAATGTCAAACATAACCCGATATATTAATACGAGTCTTTGATAACAGAACCTTAATAATGTTCGAAATTCGACCACTGAGCGAACACCAAAGCAAAATATTCTTTTACAAAACTGCAGTTGGTTATCACTAACCAAATAACCAGCGCACACTGGTAAAAGAATATGGAAAACTTTGTCCTTCTTATAAGTCAATTAGATTAAACTAGCTGAAAGGTACAGCCTAATACTAGATAAAGATACTAGATAAAAAATTTCAAAACCGACTGATAAATCCAGAGATTATCTTGTTTAAAGAAGCAATCAAACAAAGAGACCATTATGATATTATTGTATACATAGATAATTACAGATTTAAATTCACAAAATTTAATTACACTAGTTATGAAATTGTTATCGAAATATATATGTATTCTATCAAAATATTTTTCAATTATGCCGTTTTTATAATTAGAGTCAGCGTACATGGAATATAATTATACCACTATTATACCACTGTTCGGTCGCTGTTTGATATTCGACCATAGACATTATTAAACATTGAAATTCTTGTAAAGGTATAAAAAAAATATGTTTTTTGAAATATATTTTTGGGGTACCGTCACAAATTGACCACGTTACCACAATAAAACTTCCGAAGTAAAGTATCATTCATATTATCTATTTTAATCGATCCCGAATGTCAAATTCTTTTATTGACACCTTTGAAGCTCATCAGTAGCCAGGTAAACAAATAAATGGTGTGTGCTTAAGATTACACGATAGAAATAGTCATTAAATATTTATCGATCCCTTGGTCGTCTCGAGTCTAATTCATCCGAACGGGCGTTACGCAAAAAGGTTGCAGATCAGAATTTTTAATAAGGGAGGTAGAAGATTGACTTTAAAAAAAATGGGTGGCTAAATGGGGACCAAAGGTTCTATCTTTGCTATGTTATGTTGTTATATATTTAATACAAAGACTATTATATTAATTATCATAACAATATTAATATAAGAGAGCATAAAAAGGTTTTGTCTGTATTTTAAAAACATACGCTATCTATTTATTATACTTTAATCCGCTTAACGGTATGCTACGGACCAAGCTTCGAAATAAGTCATAGCATGCAATTTTCATTTTTATTCCGTTCGCCGAAGCGTCAAAATTTGATGTTGGCTGGGTCAGGTGTAATATTTTCCGAGGCACAGCTTACACGGTTGGAGGGTCGATAAACCGGTGAGATTAGGTAGTTTCATATTATAGTGCATTCTTTATTTTGCGGGAAACGTTGTTTAGTTCTGAGATGCGACTTCGCTGAGAATGAGGAGGGTGTCTAGTTGAGTGCGATATAAAATTCCATGATTTTTAATGAAAACGTGGTTTATACTTACACTTAAATTTACTCGGTTCAATGGATCAATTCTGTGAGATCAATAGTCTAACGTAGAGGTTTCCAATATGTTCTTGAACAACCTGGCAATAATTTAATCCATTTATTTATTTGAGGGTCATTATGTTGTCTAGTTTGAACACGATATAAAATTCCATAAATTTAAATGAAACGTGGCTTATACTTGTAATCAAATTTACTCGGTTCAGTGCATCAATTCTATGAGATCAATGGTCTAACGCAGAGGTTTCCAATATGTTCTTAAATTACCTGCCCTTAATTAAGTCCGTTCATTTATTTGAGGGTCAGGAGAGTATTTAGTTTGAGTGTGATATATAATCCCAGTATTTTTAATGAAAACGTGGTTTAAACTTAGAATGAAATCTACTCGGTTCAGTACCCTATGCTATTAATAGTCTAACGTAGAGGATTCCAATATGTTCTTGAATAACTGGTTTTAATTGATTGATCTAAGTTCATAGAAAAGATTCTTGATGATAAGTTCATGTCTGCAGGTTAACAATTGTTAATTCTATGAACTTATTCATTCTATGGACTGGTTTTAGATTTATTAAATATTCAAAACATTTGTGTTTTAATAATCATTTCGTAAGAATTTTGGAGCGTATTTTAGTATTGCCTGTATTGGTTATTGTCTTGCAGCATTTTTTTCAAGAACTTCCATTATGTGTACATATACCAAGTAATATTTATAATGATGGCATTTTGATTGCACTTTTGAAGGGAATTATAAGTAATGCCGTGAAACATAAATTTTAAATGTCACAAAAAAAATGAAGATTTTTGTAAGATAATCCAGCACTATGTATCAATATCCGTGTATTTCGGAGGTCTTCACAATCATACAACTCACGGACATAAACTAACACCTACACTCAGAGCAGTAATATTATTGTCTTGTATGGGATTCGAACACAAAACCCTCGGCGTGGCGTCAGCAGTGAAGCGACCACTGAACCCACTAGGACAAAATTTAAGGCTACTAATAGCTTAATACTTAATAAAATAAATACTAATACTAATTAAATCAATTACTGATATTTATCACGGTTTCCAATAACATAAGTTATATATTAATATTAAATCCACTTAGAGTTCAAGTTAGTAATATAGAATTAAGAAAATATGAAATACAATGGAACCTCGTTAAGTCGAATTTCGATAAGTTGAAAACCTCCGAATCTCGAAAAAATGTTTTTTTCCCTTCCCTTCAGAAACCAAAACCTTCATTCTCTATAAGTCGAAAACTTTATAAGTCGAGTATTTTGGTGTCTCCCTTGATGTTCGACTTATAGAGGTTCTACTGTATATTCTAACTAAATACTTAGCTTTATAGGCAATAAAAACGCTTTGTCATTATTATACTACTAATTAATAGGAAAGCGCTAATGATGATACGTCACAAACTTGGTTAACAATTTTTAACATGTTAAAAAAGCTGCTCCTAAACTTGTACATATCCTCTAACTTATTCTTCTGACATAATTAGAGGCTTTGCTTACATGGATTTGTCTTATATACTAAAACTTAATTTTTTACTTTTTCTACATACATATATTCGACCTTTTCAAGTGACACTAGGTAACGGAAATATATTTATCGGTAAACATATTTCAACGTTGAATGCACACGTTGGCCCAGTTAAAAGTGGGTGATGTAAAACAAGCCGTTTCAACTCTGCCACGGCGCGGCACTAAACTTCGCTACACTAGCGTGCGTCACATTGTATGTTAAAGAGTAACTTGTTTAGTTTTTATTTTCAACTGAGATATATGGTTATTACAATGTGCTGCCGTGTTATGTGAAAGCGGTTTATTTCGCAAATAAACTTCACGAAAACTGAATACGCTTGAATAAAGATCGCTGCAGTTAAAAATTAGGCGTCAACCGGCATACGTTTGTTCGAAACTTAGGAGCTTTGGATCTATGGAATTTAGTGACATTATTGCAAAATCAATATTGTATTATGATATTACCTAGAGTTAACTCAGGAGATTCGGTCTCGACAAAGGGAATATGGTTCGGAAACTCATCTTGCCATAGCACTTGGCTAACGAACCCGAAGATACAGTTCAATTGTCGCTTCAATTTTTTTTTATAATTTAGGTTTAACGTTATGACCATAATCTCACCTGTTCTTAAGTGACGATACTGCCCAAGATGGTAGACACGGTAAATCTGTGAAGGAATTGGCTCCCAAGTGCAACTGCTGGAAGACACCTATTGGTATTCGGCGGCAGATTTTCAACTTAGGGTGGTGGCTAGCCAGTTAGGCATCAGAAAAAGCCCTACCACCACGTTACGGTTTTCTCACGATGTTTTCCTTCAACGAAAGCTCAAGCTCATTGTAGGTGGTTGCATTCGAACTCACATCGCTTGACGTAAATCGTACACACTACCACTGAGCTTCAATTAAGAATTAGCTATAATAGATGACGTTTATCGACATAGGTTCTTTTTTAATTTACAAGCATTGAATATAAAGATTTTCGTGACGTAACCATTGAGTTTATGTTTATTTATATATAGTTCAAATAACTGGTAGTTTTTGCCTCATATAATGCAAGGCACTTCTAAGGATCTGTCTTCCTATTGCAATGGACCAGCGGACAAGGATATCTTTCAGGTGTATCGCACTGTCTCCGTCATAGGGCGGGTACGCCTGGCTTCAACGTATGAGAATTGTAGTGCATACGCACGAGATCTTGCGATATCCTATTAACATGTCAGACCTGCATCGTGCAGTTTCAATATGTAGGAGTCTCGTATAACCCTTGTGCCGCCCTTTTCTATGATAAATATAGCTAATAGTTACCGCTTTCAAATCTCACGATACTACGCCTAATGGTAGGTCTATCGACTATCGAGTGATTTAAAATCTCTTGCTTTTGATGCAAATATTTTACTACGTCAAATGAAAATGAAATCTCTTTACAAAAACTTACGTAAATAAATCTAGAGCGATTTCAAACAGCACGTGCACGTGACATTTTTGCTCGTAGCCGTAGCAAATTTACGGATCGATAGCTATAAATAAACAAAAATTTGTATGCTATATCTGCTCCAGAGAACGCCATCAAGAACTGTTATGTAGTCAAATATTTGTACCAAAGCTATTGACGTGTGTATTTGCAACTTTGTCGTTTAAACCTAGTGAAGTAACGGACTGTATCTGATAGCAATCACAGAATAATCAAAAAACATTGAAGACCATCAATGATCAGATACTCGTAGCTATATATATATAACGTTAATTTCGGAACGTTCCGGAATCGACGGTAAAGTTACTTTTACTAAGGTTTATATTATTCAGTAGAATACCTTTTTTGAAAAGTCAAATGCGCGTACTGTATTTTAATTAATGATTTTTTTCAAATAAAAATATACAAAAGTGATTGGTACATCTTAGGCCTTGTTAGGCTTACTAATAGCTAGCTCTCAAGTATTCAAGTACAACTTCCGGAACACACTTATAGGTATTTGGCGGCAAATTTTCAACTTGAGGGTGGTAGCTAGTTAAGTGAGCAATAAAAAACGCTAACAACATGCTACAGCTTCTTCACGATGTTTTCCTTTGCTGAAAGCTCAGATTTATTGCAGGGATTCAAACTCACGTCTATACGTTGAATCCGTACAGACTACCAACTGAGCATCACCGCTTCAGTTTACACGTTTTGAAATAGCACGATCTCTAAACGAGTTATGAACTTTAAAAAAATCTCGTCCTTACACTCTTATAGTTTAATGTCGCGTGTGAAACCAGTCTTAATTAAGGTTGACCTTTACAACGCAGTTAACTTGATCAGAGATTTATTGGAGTGCGATAAATTAGCAAGTCCCCGTTCGGGCTCCACTATCGTCTGCTTTGATTCTAATTGATGTTTTAATACACTTATTCGGCGTTCATTACCGCCGTTGTAATTAAATGTTAAATTATCGAAGTTATCAAAAGTTTATTGGAAATTTAAACTGTTCAGATGGATACATATATTAGAATCGAAGGTTTCCCAATTTAAACTTTAATTTTGTTTATATACCATGTTCGTTATATCCTTGGCATGAACTTCAGTTGTTTCATAGAATTTTAGGACTCATTTATCGGCTTTGCGGATATTTTACTGTGATAATTATAATTATTGCCGTCCCTAATAATATTATAATTATGAAAATAAGTATGTTTGTTATGCTTTCACGCGAAAATTACTAAACCGATCATCATGAAACTTTGTACGGATATTTTTGAAGGTATTACAAGTAATGTAGGATACTTTTTATTGAAAAAAAAAAGTTACGAAAGACAAAAAATTGTTTGTTTAATGAAGAAAGGTACAAAAACGGGCAAAACTGGTTAAATAATTTTTAGCTCCACGCGAAAGAAGTCGCGGGCATAGCTAGTATATATATACTTCTTATTTTTCCTAGTAATACGTAATTATATTGCCATAGAGACCAAATAACTTGTCTATTAATTAGGATTGTAAACCGGAAAAAGTTTGTTGGTTTGAACGCGCTGATGTTAGAAAGCTCCTGATGGAACTCAATAATCCTTTTTGTATTTAATATAAAAATTATTAAGGGAGGATTTAAGCTATTTAACATCATGCTACCATAAATATAAGCAAAGCTGTATTGACAAAAAGTACAAAAACAGGCAAAAATCATTAAATATTTTTTATTTCCACGTGGACGAAGTAAAGCCAGTTACGCGTTGACTAGATCTCTCTCACTCATTTAGTTAACACGAGCTAACTTTACCCGAATAAGTGTTACATAGCTGAGCGAGATGGCATAGACTAATTCAGAATTAACATAATAAAGTCCTGAGCGCGGCTAAACAAGTTTCCACTTTAAAACTAAAAATGTGTATGAGTTACAAAAAACCAAGGTCACATTCACTTATCAAGTATTAACTATTACCACATTTTTCTTAACGTGGGGAAATGCATTTACGTATCCCCTTCCAGCCCGGGATACTGAGAGGAGTATGTGGGACTCACCCGGCGCTAACCGCCGACAATACCCACTAACACCCCACGGCCGTCTGTCGCTTTCCTGGGGCAACGCGGATTTGTGCATGCAATCAGCGCGTCACTCTAGCGACCGGCCCGGCCTGATGGAAAGCCGGGCCCCATCCGGGTATCCTGGTGAGTTGCCCTTGCAGTGCAATGGGAGGCGAGTCCCCCGACCCACCCCTCTCAGTCCGGCTTAAGACGGTAAAAGGGCACGGGCGTACCGACCCCTTCGACCGCCAATTCGTTTAAAGCTGAGAGAGTTCCCGCGGCTTGGCTCGTGTTAACATTGATTTTGTCGAATAAATTGGATGACTCAATAAAAAGTTTCATACATTCCCTCTCTTTACCTCAGTTCCGATGAGTTTTTCGCGAGATAAAGTAGCCTACTGCTGTCTTCAATTTCCCACTTATCTCTATACCAAAATTCATCATAATCGATTCGCGGTCTGGACGTGAAAGCGTAACACACAAACTCACCTTCGCATTTATAATATTAGTCAGAATAAGGATAAGAAAGTAAGAATTAGTTGTTCGTTACTGTCTAATTGTAAGTAAAACTTATAATGACAAAGTTCTGTTAGTAATATCAATTGATTTTCATACAGTGTACCTATAAACCGCATTTTCGTGAATACAAACGCATCGGTTGCGGTTTAAATCATAGGTAGTAACGTTGGAGTGTCATCGGCACATTGGAGACTGATTAATCTAACCGCTTCAATGCCGGTTTTCGAGTTAATTGCAGAGTAAAAACCGGAACGTTAAACTACAATCGCTTCATTAGTGGACGACCGGTGAATATCAATTTGTGTGCGGTCGATTTAAATCGATTTGTCTCAATCGATGCGTCTGCTTTGATAGCGTTCTGTTTCATTGATTTTAATCGTTAACTTCATATAGTTACCTTTCAGCCGCGGGTCCTCTCACGTTTTAAATACTGATTCTGTCACCCAATTACTGTATTATATTAGTAATATCGGCAAGAATTTGAATTATCCCCCAAAGTTTAAAACAAATGGGATGATGTAATAAAAAGTTTCATACAAAGTGTGTCCCTCGCTTCATCCCACTTCTTATAAGTTTCTAGCGAGAAAAAAGTCTTCTATAACCATCTCTAGGTTACCATCCATTTCTATACCATAATTTATCATAAACGGCTTAGGCGTGATAGCGTAACAAACAAACAAACTCATTGTCGCTTTTATAATATTAGTAAGGAGTCTAATGTAGTATGGCTGCATAGCATGAAGGAATTGATACGTTATGTTTGTTAATATGCTGCTTGTATATAAGTTTATACATAATGTTACATCTACAATTATTTTTTCATTATTACATATGTCTATTTTTTTAAGTTGTGCAATAAAGTGTACTGAACTTGATGTCAAAACGGGATCCAGCTACAAGATTGCCACATTCGAGTGAGCTTTATTTGAAATCTATTTTCTATATATAAGTGGCGAAAATACATTGTTGCTAGGTTGTCTATCAAAATGTTACCGCTAGTATTTTTAAGATAAGTTTAATTGATATTTAAAAAAAATACACATTTACTTCTTTTAAAATAATTATATTTCACTTCACAGCAATATGTGTAAAAAGCTTAAGTAGATGTTGTTACCATAGCACACTTCACCCTAGCCTCTCCGCTATAGCTGTTATGTATTTCATGTGCCTCATATATTTCGTTTCCAATCTTTAATATTTTACTTTTTAATCCGTTACGAACACATTGTACATTATTTTATTATTATTTCCTGCTTGTTGGATTATTCAAATGAAAGTTTGATATATTCTGTTCATTTATAAAGATGTAATCAAGTATAAAGCCAAGTAAAAAATTAGTTATAGCGCGATTATAATAATTTTATCGAAAAAAAAAGCAACAAATATTTTTTTTACATTTTCATGCATAGTCATCCACTTTTGAGTTATGATCAGAATTTCAAGTGTCTAACTCATGCGTAAGTTAGTTTAAAATGAATTACAAAACTTCACCTAGACAGGCATACGAGAAAGCGAGCTAATAAAAACATTGTAGAAATACATTGTAATTAAATTTCACATGAATACCTTGCGGCCGGATCTTAGACTTTAGAAACACCTATTATCATAGGGAACAGGCTGACATGAAGAAGGTTCCAGTACTTCAAGGTACAATTGAAATAAGAGTCGGCAAACTTTTTGGTTGCCAATGTAAATGTCAGCGTGAAACTGTGATACCAAAGTTCTGCCCGGGTTCTAGTATGAAATTTAAAGGCCAATATCCAGAGTGAACGACGTTTATTACGACCATTAACGGGTACACCAACCATGCTCAAAACACTTATTTATTAATATAAGGGAAATCTTTAAATTAATAATGAGTCAATGATGGCTTAGTAGTTGAATGTATGAACGCACATCTAACTATAGGAGCGATGTATGCGTCAATCTTCTTTATTGTCGTACAAGTTCTGACGCGCTGTACAGCCTAATTTCCTTTCAGAACCACACGCGTTCTACCCTGCAGCCATAGCTTTACGTTAGCTTGCACCTCGGTACATATTTATGGACATACTCGCTGTGCCGGCGACTTCGTTCGCCTAAAACTAAAATTATTTCATCTCCCGCCGACATTTAAATTACAATAACTTTTCATAGAGTTAACAGATTGTAATAAAACAAAAACTAAATGCTTCTCGAGTTATAATTTAATTTGTGTCGTTGTGCACTAACAAACAGACAGACATTTCTTAATTTTTAGTTATTTTTAGTCAGTTGCAATATTTTTTTTACATAAATCTAAAAGTACAGACATGTTAAATTTACATTCTTCTTATATGTATAGATTTTGGATGTTTCATATTTTTACCATACTTTGAAACTGTGAAAAATCTCGTAACTAATATATTCACTCTGTCTCACAACATACATTACGTGCATTGCAAATTCTTCGAGGAACAACGTATCGCTAGAGACTCTGTTTCCTATCAAAAATAGTGCTGTTATTTTCTAAGGCTATGTTTAAAAGGAGTTTGAATTTAAAGTTGAAGGTAAAAACATCTTGCTTAAAGTATTATTACCACCTGAATCTAAGTGCTAGTGTATTTTCTAATGCCGCCCGCAAGTTGTAAAGCTGTCATCAAGCGCTTTTAAGAGTCTTGTTCATCCCTACTAATATTATAAATGTGATTGTATGTTTGTTTGTTACGCTTTCACGCGAAAACTACTTAACCGATCATCATGAAACTTGGTACTCGTATTTTTCGAGGTATTAGAAGTAACATAGGATTCATTTTATTGAAAAAAAAAATACGAGCGAAGCCGCGGGTAAAAGCTAGTATTTTATAAGTTTAATGTTATGGCTCTAATCTCACCTGATGTTATCTGTTCAGTGACGATGTAGCAAAAAAGGTTGGACACGCTAAGCCTAGTGAAGGGACTGGCTTTTAAGAGCAACTGCCGGAACACACCTATAAGTAACTGAGGGATATTTTCATCTTGAGAGTGGTAGCTAGTGAGTCGGGCACTAAAAATGCTCAGTTATTTAATATTAGGTGGTTAAAGACTATAACAACACATGTATTAATACATGTAACAAAGGAGGAAGCGTGTGTGTACGGATTCCGCGTCAAGGGACGTGAGTTCAAATCCACCTACAACGAGCTTAAACTTTCGGTGGCAGCACGGCATTGTCTTAAGACTGCCTGGCTAGCAAACATTCTCAAGTTGAAAACCTGCCGCCAAATACCGATATGTGTGTTCCGGCAGTTGCACTTGAGAGCTAGTTCCTCCGCATGTTCAGCGGGTCTATCAAGTTGGGCTGTATACTCACTTAAGATCAGGTGAGATTATTGTCATAATGCTAAACATTAGCAATAAAAAAGGAAAACTGTATAACTTTACAACAATTAAAGCTACAATGAGCTTGATACTTTCGAAAATATTTTGTTGAGATCATTGCATGGTGGTAGGGCTTTTTGTAACGCTCACCTGATTAGCTACCACACTCAAGTTTCAAATCTGCTACCAAACACCTATGGGTGTGTTCCAGCAGTTGCACTTGAGAGCCAGACTCTCCACTAGGCTTAGTGTGTTCATCATCTTGGGTCACATCGTTACTTGACATCCTATGAAATTAAGACTATAACACTTAACCTTAACTATAAGAAAGACGAATAAACATATACCCAAGTTGTACGTTTTATACGAATATTCAAAACATTATTAATTCGAAAACATTTAGTGTCATTCATTATTCATCTGAAACTCTTTGAATATATGCTTGTATATTGAATCAAAATTGGTAGCTTTTTGACGATCATCGGTGAGGCTTAGACTATTGATAAAATATTAAAACTTTGTATCGAGCCAGACATTTTAATAATTCAACTGCTTAATGGAGAATTGATTTTGGCTTTCGTAGAGCAGGCATTTATTATTGCGGTCATAACTTATTTATAGTTTACTGAATTAATAACACCTCATGGTAAACATACTAATATGTAAAAGACAATATATGTTAGCAAGTAGATGTTTTGCGGATTTGTTGAAAACAAAATTATTCCTTACTAATGTGTTAATATACATTTCGTTTTATTGTACTATTTGCATTTAGAATATATTATCTATTCCCTGAATATAATAGAGTACAAAAGTATTTTCAAACTCCTTTCATCCATTTCTAATATTAGCCCGTACAGATAAATAAAGGTATTTGGGTTTTGTTAACGTGGAATAAATCAAACGAGTAAAAAAGCCTCTATTTTTAATCCCGCATAGATGCTTTGGTTTTATTTATTAGTTTATATTAAAGCCATATACAGGTTTTGATTACTTGATTTATGGCATATATGGTAAAGAGAATATGCGTATCGTTAATTGGGAATTGATTATAGGGAACATTTTAAAATTGTTGCTAGAGATTTGAGTTGATGACTGACATGCTTATTTCAGTTTTTGTTAGAAAGGGTAATAATTAAGTGATAATACACTTGTACCTTCTATTAAACGACACGGACTGGAATTCTCCAGTGATTGTTATTTAATTAAATCAATTGTAATTTGTTGTAATAATGAGTACTGAGAATCTATTTATTTTACTTTGAGATGAGATTAAGATGTGTGAGGGATTAGCGTTGTAGCATCTTCCAACTTTAACAATAGTAAAAACGTGTATACAATCTATTGTATGTTAAATGTCCACTGTACCTAAGAAATTGCAGTTTAGAAGGTTGCTAGCTATATATATATATATATATATATATATATATATATATATATATATATATATATTTAGCATTTTACCTGTTAGTTGAAAGTCATCCAGACAGCTATGAGTGGCTGATGTTAGTAGTTCTCTCGGAGAGCAGAATCAGAATATAGAGACTAAATAGATACATGGATATTAGTATGGTCAAAGCTTTTAAAATATTTGTAAGTTGGCAACATCTGTCATAATCGTGACACAATTGACTGACTAAAACTACTGGACTGGAAACCCAAAAGTATCCATGGAAACAAAGGTAGACCTCTGTTGAGTTACACGGAAAGTCTTATGTGAAAAGAGTGAATGAATCTGCTTTAGACATACGGAAATAAAGTGCAATGTAAGAGGTCTATATTTTAGGTAGAAAACATTGAAGAAAATTTACGAAGCAGTAATGCTCTACAATTAAGTTCCAATGGATTGCAAACATTGAACACCTGCTCTAGCACTCGCCATGTTGAAAACATTTAATGCATCAGGTTTTGGGATCAACCCGTTCTGTATCCAGCTACCTAAAGACTTGTACGTCAGCGTTATAGCACCGACTCGTGATGATATATTTAACTGTACATAGCCCACCTTGTTTATAAATTGTACTATGTATTTATCAGGTACTACGCTAAAATTAAAAACACTTGGCAAACTTATAATTAATTAATAAATGTTCCGAATAGATCAAACGATACCTGAAACCCGAATGTTAAACACACGTGCCAGAAACCATCAGTTTTAATTAAGCGAATGACGTCAGTTAATGGAAATTAATATGGGCTTTTAAAAAAACGCGTCGCAAGTGCTTTGATATCTGCATCGGGTCGTTTAATCACTCAAGGTAACGTTGTTATGGGGTTCTATAGTCATGAAGGGTTCGTTTATATTTTTTGGTAATGAAAAAAATGCTTAATATAGTCAAAAGGGAAATTAAATTTTTAATGTTGGTTTTATATATCTATGCCATAACATGCTTTGATCAGGCGTTTTAGAGTTTTTATACTTAAGATTTAGAGTTATGGTCATAACGTTAAGTGACGAAGTGGCCCAAGATGATGGACATGTTAAGCTACGTGGTAGGAGTAGCTCTCAAGTGCAACTGCCGGAAGAAGATACTTATAGGTATTTGGCTGCAGATTTTTAAGTTGAGGGTGGTAGCTATGTCCTGCCACCACGCTATGGTTTCATTATCTGGATTATTAATTATATGGATTATATGGATTATGGATATTTGTATGGATTATATGGATATGGATATTTCATTATATGGATTATTATATTAATCAATATTAAAAAAGCGGAAAAGTTTGCCGGATACTTTGAACTCTTGAGAACTACCTATCAAATCAAGAAAAAATTACGTATTCAATTTAGGCACCAAGAAAGCGCTTATGTACGTCAAAACTACTACCGGTTCGGAAAGCAACATAGTCATCGAGAAGAACCGGCAAGAAACTCGATCTGCATCTCTTTTTAGGTTTAATTCTTATCTTTTTTATTTAATAGTTTAATGTGTTACAGTAGTTATTAGCGGGTGTTCAGAGAAGAGTGTCAATTTCAGACATCACCCTATAATAAGCCTTTTGAGATCAAAACCCGTTTGACATGACCCTAGAACCTACTATCCGACAATTAAGTAATGTGCTTTGGGACTTTATTATAAAACTTAACACTGTTTCCCATCGGATTGCAAATATTATTTTTTTTGGTTTTGATGCATCAACCCTTGAGGAAGGCTTTAGGCTATTTAACATCACAGTACCATTAAAAATAGCAAAGCTGTATTGAAAAAAATTACAACACGGGCAAAAATAATCAAGTTATTTTTAGTTTCACGCAAACGAATTCGCGGACACCGACAGCTGCTTCTATTCAATTTAAGCTATCTCCAGAATGTCCACAGCATTATTGAATAACGGTGATAAATAACAGTGCGTCCATAACAATACGGAAAGTGGTCGATAATTGGCAACGAGGAACCCGTTAGTTGCCAATTCTGGCCACCCATGTGTTCACAGCGCACAAATTGTAATCACGTTGTATTGCCCATCCCATGAATTTATTAGGAGTCATTCGAATATAATAAAGCAATATAGCGATATAAAAGGTTCACATTGCTCGTAATAAAATCAGAAACAATAAATATTGTTCTCTATAACAAACAACTGAAGCGATTTATTTGAATATTCATGTTTATTTAGGAGCCCGGTGTTCTGTGTTAGATTTCATTACTCAAACCGCTTACACTAAAATCGGATATTCGTGATTTTCAATTCTATTGATATAATTCTTTATATGTTTCGTATTTGTTTGGTCACGGTTTCACTTATTATTCGCAACTAGCTTTTACCCGCGGCTTTGCTTACGTTAATATTGATTTTGTGAATCAATTCTGTTTCCGGTACCCGCTATTTTGAATAAATTATATCAGAGGAGATTGGTATAAGAACACTTGTGCTCGTAGTCATTTATACGTGGGCCGCTCCCTAATTTGGTGATAAACGCATAAGAGATATATATATTTTATCACGATATTTTTTTTGTAGAACTATTTAAGATAATCATTCCTATTATATATTATATACGTGCAACTCTAACGGTTTTTGCAGCGCACGCCAGAATAACTCGTAGAATGCAGAATATTTTCCTACTTACTTGACACGTTATATTTTGAACAATTTACATAATATCTTTATACATTATAGCCTATGCATTATTCTGATGCATAAGCTATATTATTGTAAAGCTTTACATAAAGCATTCAGTACTTTTAGCGTGAAAGAGACGTTTATATTATTAGTAAGAATACGAAACATATTAATATGTTACACAAAGGTTTTCATGTAATGTTCCAGAACACGTTTATATGTAGGTACTCTAAGGTATATTTTAAATTCTGATAGACAAATCATTTGGTCACAATAACACGTTATATTATAACAACATAGTCCAAGATAGTGGACACACTAAGCCCACTGAATAAAGTGCGCCTCGAATGTAGTTACTAGAATATACCTAAAGGTATTTGGCGATAAATTTTAACTTAAACCCAGCCAGTATACAACGATCTAATTTCGATGTTTTTTTCAACTGAAATCTTAGCTCCATTATAACTATGATAGCTCAGTGGTAGTGTTCAGGAATGCCGCGTTATGTGACGCGAATTTAATCCAACCACATACAATGAGTTTGATCTTTCGGTGAAGGACAACATCGTGAAGAAACCACAGCGTGGTGGTAGGACTTTTCCTAATGCCCGCCTGGCTAGCTACCACCCTCAAGATGAAATCTGCCGCCAAATACCAATAGGTATGTTCTGGAAATTGCACTCAAAAGCCAGGCCCTCCAATAAAGGTCGACAACGCACCAGCAATTCGCCTAGTGAATCCATGGGAGGCGGTGATCACTTACCGACAGGTGATAAGCTTACTCGTAAATTTATTCCATTAAGAAAAGGGCTCGAAATTATGCTAATCGGTGCGGTATCCACACAATTTACCACTGACCCAACTTTGGTTTAGGTGTGTTATTTGTCTACATATGCATTAGGAAATGGTATAACATCATAGTATATGTTTTTACTATATTAGAATGTTTGTACTTTTTTTCCTTCATCGAAAACTAAAGTTTATTGCAAAATCCTAAGTTGCGTATCATACCCGTACGTCGACACGGTTTCGTTACAGAATATCACTGAGCCGTAATAACTGTTTCAACTAACTTTTGAATTGGAATGTTGCCAGGACCGTGGTCTGTCGATTTGTGTTTTTATTTGAACCTGAAATTTAACTTCAAATGACCCTATGTTCTGTGGTATTTAATATTTTACGTCATATAATTTGATTATCGTGCATAAGTGTAGAGAGTTATAAGTAATAAATCGGAGAATTATTTGTTGATAGCCACAAAAACTCATAGAATCATTTTAATAAGAGAGTCATCAGTTTGTTTAATTATTGTATGAACTTTTAATATTATCAACATATGCAACTATTCTACTGACATTAATATAGCTACATATAAGCACGTTGCTGCTAAAGAAGACGAAGATGAACTTTTGGATCCAACTTTTGGCTATTTCGCCTCTTAGTGAAAGTTTAGAGGAGGACTGCCCTAAGTTTCAGAGCTTATTAAAACATGGAATACATGAGTTTGAAAATGAACGTAGACGTAAATTTGACGACCAATGGAAGCCGACTTAGAAATAAAACCTGTGCAAATGTTTTTTCACAGTTTTATAAATGCTTCAGGATGTGCCGCCCAAGTGGGGTACATTAGTTATATTTAAACTAAACATAAATGAATAATCTCTGATCGCAGAATTACTGACCGTAGCTGAATACGACGAAACTTTAAGGAAACTTGAATTATTGAAATCGTTCCTTATTGTACCACCTTAAGAGATGATTTCCAATAAAGCAAAAGATTGTTTCCTATCAAAAGTATTAAAATGAGTATTCATATTTATAATTTGAGAAATGATTATGCCTTCGGAAAATGTCACACTTTCAGGTTTTATTTTTATAACTCTAGGTAGACTATATATATTTTTAAAGTCCAAAATGTCTCTATCTACTAGCCTTTGTTTGGTACATCGAGAAACATTGGATGGGTTGTTTCTGACATTATCGTGATCAAACATAATGACACGAGATTTGTATAATAAATATTGATTTAGATTTTAAATAGTGGTGGATTACTCTATTCTATTATTCTCTATTAGTTCGTGAAAAGTATCACTTCATCCATAAATGCATCAAAACCTAGTACTCAATATTTAAAATTATAATTTCTGCCAACAATTTTATTTATAAAAAAAAAAAAAAAAACAATAGAAAAGCTAAACCGACACCAAAAAAATTTACTATAAAAATGCAGTAACTATGCAACTTATATAATTGTTTTATATTAGTAACTTCGTAATGAAATGTAAGCATGCTAACAAAATGCCAAAGGTTATCCCTTGAAAATAATATTTCTAATAAAAATTGTTTTTTTTTTAATCTTATCATAAATAACAGAGTTCTAAACCCAAAAAATGAAAGCAAAATAATTGTTTTTTTAATGAGACATAATTTTCACTAAGTTTAATTTTGCATTCTCTGTCCTTATTGTTAAAGCCCTAGACGTTTTCCATTTTATGCCTATTACACGTATAATTTCACAATATACGTATATCGGATATTACATTTCCAGCACTATTTTCGAAGGTGAATAATATTCGACTTTATGAAAATAGGATTGTCGGAAAACATTCATGCGGTTACATGGATTTTAGCCATCATACATTATTGATATATAGCACTTGTAAAATGTTCAGGCAACTTACTTCCTTACGAATATTATAAATGTTGTAGTGAGTGTGTTTCGTTGTTTGTTACGCTTTCATGCCTATACCGCTGAATCGATTACGATGAATTTTGGTATAGAGGTAGCTGGGACCATGGAGACCGTGGTAGGTTTCTGTTTCTGGCGAAAATGTTATTCGAAGTGAGGTAAAGTCAGAGATAAACTTTCTATGAAACTTTTTATTGCGTCATCCGATGTGTTTGACAGAATTAATATTACACGGGCAAAGCCGTTGGTAAAAGCTAGTAGAGACGTATAGATCGAATTTCAAAAGAAGTTCAGAAAAAGAGTTAACTAATATTACGGACGTTCATTTGCATTCAGAATAAAATACGTTGTATTTTTATAAATATTTATTGCACACGAAATAACAAAAACAATCTCCCAAAGGACCAACTCGCAGGTATTACAACTGAAACTCGTATGCAACAGACAACTCGAATAAACAATAATGAAAAATAATCCGCCAAAACCAGTATAACTTTCAACTGACTTCATTGTGGGCTACGTCGATGCGCGCATATTTTTATATACTGTATAAGTTCAGCGTTACTTCCACAATTACATCTGATGTTAAGTGACGATATGGATCAAGAAGGTGAACACGCCAATTTTAGTGCACTGGTTCTCAATTGCAACTGCCAGAACACATAGGTATAGCAGTTTTTGAACAATACCATCATGATGTTTTCCTTCATTAAAAGGTCAGACTCATTGCAGAAATTCAAACTCACATCCATTAAAGCGGCGTCCGCACACAACCAACTGAGCTATTATCGCTTCAAATCGCGCAAATTTCCGGTTCAACTAAGACTTTATACGTCATGATAAATATCAAGATAATAAAAATTAGCTTAATTAAATTTCAATAATCGTCCCTTCAGTGAATGAAATATAATACTGTTATATGTAAAATATTGTATATATTATATTTACAATACGATAAATGACAATACAATACTATTGTAAAACCATGAACTAAAAAAGAAAGTATATGTAAAAACCCTTGAAACGATGTCTGCTGAACATTGCCCCATTATAATGTGTGAAATATCACCATATGTATTATGTTCCGGTGTCGTGTGACCCAGTATAATGATGACGCGGTATAGCAACTAAGAAAACTTTGTTGAAAAGTTTTCGCGTGTGATATGGTTTTATTAGTTGCAGACATACGTTTGAACGCCTTTCAAATTTAGTACAACGAAGTATAACTTATTTATTTAAAGATTGATTTATGATAGAACAATATCTATATTAATATTATAAAGCGGAAAAGATAGTTTGTTTGAATGCGCTAATCTTTTTTTAAAAAACACTTTTATGCATTTTATAAAGCAATCATTGAGGAAGGCTTTAGGCTATATAACATCACGCTACCACTAATAGGAGCAAAGCTGTATTGAAAAATTTACAAAAAATATTAAATAATTTTTATTTACACTCTAACGAAGTCGTGTAAGCAGCTAGCAATAAAAATATGGCAAATAAAGCAGAACATGATGAATAATACCTAATAACACTTTTATTATGGTAGATAACTAATATTACTAATTTTATTACTATACTTTGATTTGTAACGCTATTTATGAGTATCACTAAGCAAAGTAGCACTCTATAACTAACTCACTGTTAAAAAAGTCATCCAATGTTAAACATTTGAAAAGTATCGTCACCTCTTGCATACATCTGAAGTTTACTTCTAATTACAACTGTCTTGGATACATAACGGTTATCAAAACAACAGGAGCGCAAAGTACGTTACGCATGAAAACATAACGTTTTTGAGGTAACGCTTGTTTTAATTTCACTCCTAATATAATTTCCACACCGGAAGCTTTAAATTAAAACCGATTCTTATTCCATTAACTCCAATAACAATTTATTTTCTATATATTTTTCAGATACAGATCATAAACTATAATTAATCTAAAATTACTAGTAGCATTATATTGTTTATTCCCTTTATCGCACTCTTGCAGTAAACCTAGTACTAAGTAAAATGCAACGTCTAAGAAATAAAATAACAATAATTAGTAAATTCATTACAAACTTCTTACAAAACAATAGCTTTAGTTCCCAAAAATTAGCGTAATTATTGAACTTGCTGTGGTTGCGCCTGTACATTAATTTCGATATCAGTTGATGTATTCCTCATCCCACAACATATCTGACGTCAGATAGCGCTGTGCCGGTTCTTGAGATCGTATTCGTGGCTGTGCATAACATCACGCATTTCACTATCATTCCAAATATTACTTAGGGGTGACAATTTGGACGAGATACAAGAAGAGGAATATCTCAGCGAAGACGAAGGTATTGTGCATTCCTTTCTTTTACAAGCTGATTATGTATTCTTATAATTGATCTTTCTATATCATTAATTTTAGTTCCACTAGTAGCGTTGGTATGGATAACACAAAATATGTTTGACCGTATTTCACAATTGACTATATCGAAAATATGTTGAGAGGCAATTATTTTTTAATTTTGTAGAAAACAATTGTCATTACGATTTGTTCATAGTCGCACTTAAGAAAAACCTAGCAAAATACTAAAGTAACTTATATACTAGAAATTATAAATGTTCTAGAACAACGCCAAGTAATACTATAAGTAAGTAAATACTGATATTGGTGGCAAATTATAATTTTATCCAAGAATACTGTTTACCTTTATTAAATTGGAGATTCAAATTGTTAACAAACAACAGTATGCTCTTAAGACTATACGCCATAAGTGAAAGCTGTGTCAAGGCAAATTTAGTAACACGAATTGTAACTAGTTTTTGTATTTTATATTCATAAAGTAATAGCATTGCCGAATGAGTGGCGGGTTAACTACATCTCTCTTGCTCCCTTAGACGACTCGAGCCGACTTTACTAAACGAACGCTACATAGTCGAGCATGACGACTCAGTGTTATTAAGTGTCAGCTAAATAATGTGATCAGGGTGCCTTAATTTTTTTTTTAAACAAATGTTTAAAATAAAGATCTCGTTTGAAACAAAATGAAAATATTTTCAAGCTAGCTTTTACCCGCGGTATCACTGACGTTAATATTGTTTTTGTAAAATCGGGTGACGTAATAAAATTTTATACAATGTTTTTTTCTTTCCTCACCCCACTTCTAATAAATTATTCACGAGAAAAAGTATCCTATCACTGTGTACATGGTCCCATTTATCTCTATTCCAAAATTCGTAATAATCGATTCAGCTATTTAGCCGTGAAAGCGTAATTAGCGAACATATTCACTCTCGCATTTATAATATTAGCAAGGATTATTAAAATAATAAATCAAACTGTACGTGAAGATTCATTGAACTCGTGACGCATAATAAATTACAATTTCCGTACTATTTCTCCGTATATTGCGGTACGGTGCATGCATATCGTGTATGTCGTTTCGGCGTGCGTGACCGACGCCCCTTTGTTCTGCTTTATTATAATGAATTCTGTTAATTGTACCGACAGCTGACGCGTGCTGTGCCGCGTTACTTTTTTTCAATGAGCTTCCATTAATTATAAGTGACGCCTCCATTCCACTGTATGGCCTTTTTAATGCTAGGCACATTTCATATTAACTGTATACAGCATATTTTTGTATTGAATGAAAATTATAGTTCTTCCAGTTATATCTCGTCTTTATATTTGCTTTTCCAGTTACTACAAGTTTAGTCTTCACTAGTCGTTTGTCTATTTGTATTATTGA
Source organism: Actias luna (assembly GCA_039707435.1). NCBI lineage: Eukaryota > Metazoa > Arthropoda > Insecta > Lepidoptera > Saturniidae > Actias > Actias luna. Next base: position 3,433,082 of record JAZHAC010000002.1, on the reverse strand, counting down.
TTTCCGATAACATTTTGGCTTAACCGTGGCATCTATTGAAAACGGTTTTGAAGTGCCGTCTATTGAAGACGCCGCGTCATTGGACGTGAGTTCCAATCCATCTGCAAATAAGTCTGAGCTTTGAGCTAGCTACCACCTCAAGTTGAAAATCTGCCGACAAATAACTGTAGGTATATTCCGACAGTTGCACTTGAGAGCCAGTTCCTCCATTAGGCTTAGCATAACCACCATATCGGGCCACATCATCATTTAACATCAGGTGAGATTGTAGCCATAATGTTAAATTTATAAACTAAAAAAAATCTATTGACTTCAAATTAGTCATGCTCATACATACAATTAGCAAATTTTTTGGAACAGACTTAGTGAGTTTGCTCGCGCGATACAGTAACACTATACATCACTGAGGGTATATCATCACACCGCATAACATTCGTGCACACAAACACATTAAGTACACGGTTCTGTAAGGGACTACTCCCGCAGCCCTTGCGCGGCTTTCCCAATGTCATTGTTAGATCCACTAAACTTAGTAAGTTAGGACCTGTTAGTTAGTTAGGATCGCGAATCTTTGTTCGTTTTCCGGCAATAGCCCAAGCCGAGGGTTGGCCATTCTGGCACCCTTGCGCCTGCTGTCTAGGAACTGAGTGCCCTCAGCATTCACCCCAAAAAGTTCGGTGAAGCTTTTAAAGCCCTTATGGCTAACAGCTTATGTTAGGTCAAAAAAAAAGAAAACGGTCTTACGATAATGGTTCTAGGGAAGATGAGAATGAAGGCTCAAACGAATATGTTCAATATAAAAAAAAGAAACACAATTTTACAAAAAAAGAAATTCGTGGAGGTTATGTAGTTGATAAAAGGACTTTACGAGCAGCAATAAAAGTTTACGAGTATATTTTGAACTTTGGCAGCGTTCCCCAGCAGACACCTAAACTGGTAAATTGATACTAATAAGCCGGTGAGTTCTCTAAATGTAGATTCAAGGAATTCGAATCGTTATGAATCGTAATTACGTGTTAAAAATTATTACTTAATTATATACCAGCTGTTACCGTGAGTACATTGGCGCGGACTACAATAATAAAACACGTACCTTGTTTTAAATCTTTGAAAGATGGTTATTTTACAACCCTGAAGAACGTTTTTTGTTTCTTATCAAATATATATATATGAATTTATAGTGACCCTGATTTGAGAAATGATTACTCCATACAGACTTTCGTCAATTATTTCACCCTTTTTAGCATAATTTTAGTGACAGTAAGTAGCCTATATCTCACTCATTATTTAATGTATTTCTATACAAAATTCATTAAATTGCCTAAGCGATAAAGTGTGTAATCGTAATAATCTAAAGTAACAAACAAATTTTCTTCCCTATATATGATATTTGTTTATATTATTATATGTCAACAATCTGTCAACAATCAACGGATAAACAATTTTTAACTTACTAGAATCGTTTTTAAAAATGGATGGCTAAATTTACTTTATTTTTCTAATACGTTATAATATTTGCAAAAGACCAAGTTTTTTGATGCGTATCTCAGAAGACCACGCCGGAAGTGGAAACTTTTGGAAGACTATATCAAGACAAGGCAAATTAAAAGACAATGAAATACAGAAGTATGAATCAATCACCATATTGGATATATTTGAAGTGATGATAGCTCAGTGGTAGTGTGTACGACTTCGCGTCAAGGGACGTGAGTTCGAATCCAAGCACCTACAATGAGCTTGAGTTTTCGGTGAAGGAAAACATCGTGAGGGAACCATAGCATGATGGTAGGTAGGTAGGTGGGTAGCTACCACTCTCAAGTTGTAAACCTGTCGCCAAATACCAATAGGTGTGTTCCGGCAGCTGCACTTGAGAGCCAGTCCTCCACAGGTTTAGCGTGTCTACCAACTTGGGACGTATCGACACTTAAGATCAGGTGAGATTATGGCCATAACGCTAACCTTAAGTATATAAAATAAATAAAAATAAAATAAATATTATGAAAGTGTTATTTTGAATGCACTTATTTATTTGACCAATGTACACTTCACATTCCGTATTGTTTACTATTTACTGTTAATATTAACAATAATATTGTTATACTATTTATTAAGTCAGCTGTTTCACATCGTTAAACTACGCACAGTGAAACAACAGATAACAAGAACATAACAGATTATGAGAATAGAACAAGATCGTTTTGTGCAAAGAATAATTTACGTAGAACATTTAAAGCATTTCGAGAACTTAGTTTGATAGCAAACTTCGATGGTTTTCACACGTTGCACAATACAGTAACGTTTCGCGATGATTTATCCAACATTAATTACTTCCTCAAAATTTGACATTGCCAAAGTTCGAGAGCTCTTATTGAAAGTTAAACGACATCAGAAAATCTATTTATATGACTAATATATAACTTTACCGCTTTTTAATATTTTATAAAGTGGAAAAGTTTGTTCGGACGAGCTATTCTTAGGTACTACGAGGCGGATTTCAAAATATATTTTTGGCATTTAATAGAGCAATTACTGCGGAACTCCTTAGGCTATTTAACTTAACGCTACCCAACAATAGGGATAAATCTGTATTGAAAAAAGTTACAAAAGCGGGCAAAACTAATTGAATAATTTTTGGTTATATGCGGTATAAGAACGTAGGTTGACCGACTCATCATCACGTAGCTGAAATGACTGAAAATAGAAACATGAAATTTGGACTGTAGTACTCTTGTTGTGTCCTTTTGTTACGTAAAAGCTCACTAAGAAGCCATTTTAGATAATTATTTAACCAATACAGGATTAAGCGAAGGTAGCTGCGTTTGTATGACGAGGAAAAAAATCTTAACCGATGCGATCTTTGAAGCGATGATAGCTCAGTAGTAGTGTGTGCGGACACCGTGTCAAGGGACGTGGGTTCGAATCCATCTACAATGAACTTAAGCTTTCGGTGAACGAAAACATATCATAGGGCTTTTTCTAATTCCAATAGGTGTCTTCAGACAGTTGCACTTTAGAGTCAGTCCCTATACAGGTTTAGCGTGTCCACCAAATTGCGTCGTATCATCACTTAAGATCACGTGAGATTATAGCCATAACGCTAAAGCTATAAACTATAAAAAAACTTATTGGCTTGAAATTTATCACAAAGACTTCTTAATGAAAATATATAAGTATGTACTTCGGTGCATCTACAACGTCATTTTCTACGTGTGTAAGATAGCAAATTTTTTTTTAATATATACTTTCCATATATATTCCAAGATTACCAGACTTAAAATTTATGTTGATTTTCCTTTCATGACATAGGCACACACTAAAAAGGAACACTATGACAAGAATATGGCGAACGAAGTCACGTGACACCAGCTAATCGTTTATAAAATTAATTAATTGGCACTTAAAACACTTGAAATAACATCGGTTTATATTTATATCCAATCAACATGTTTCAATCATATAATTATCCAAACATATAAATAAAAATTGCAAATATAATATTAATTTAACTTCACAATACATTCTACAACATTTTATGGGCGTTAATGGATATATTTCTATACTAATAAAATTAAGGCTCCCACTTTACTATATAATATAGAAAAATGTTATAGTACGGGATGTAATACATTTTCATTGTTAATTCAATAGGCGATGTTTTTTTTATTTAACGTCTGCGTTTACAAAAAAACTATTTGTCATGAACGTAAAATAGTAAGCAGAAAGAAATAATTAAATTAATTAAAAATAAATTGTATAATTTATAATAATTTCTAGTATTGATAAAATAATTAAAAAAAATTGCTGGCTAAAGCAACAAGTAATAATAAATAAACAATGGGAAATAAATTTGTACTACTTTTTCCAGAATTTCCCAAAAGCAAATATTTAAAACTTAATTAAAGAAAGAATTTTTCTTGAAAAAAAGAGAGCAACCCTAAATTAAATCCTTCTATGTTTTGAAAACGCTGGACTATACTAGATCTAATGAGAACATACTACGCATACTAGTAGCACAAATGTAAAAAAAAGGTCAAGTCTTGGCTTCTTAACCTAAATTATGAACAAACTGAGAAACTATTACTAACTACTAGCTAGTTGACTAGCTGTCAATACTTTGCCTTTATAATTAGTTCATTGTAGTTCACTATTTTCATTGTTCATTTAAACTTCAACATTTTAATAATTAGTTTTATAGTTTCATTATCTCTATTCAATGATTATTATTATTATCATTTTTTATATACGTATAAAATATATATAAATATAAGTTACATTTATTTCAACATTTTATTTCATACTTCATATATGGACTGTGGTTGTAACGTGTTAATTAATTAATAAATTATCTGTACTGCCATTTGAGGCACAGAAACACCTAGTTCAGGTGGCAGAGTTCATAATCTGTGTGAATTAACATTATTATAGTTAAAGTACAGAAATTTTATTGTAATTTGTATTGTTATGATTATTGTGCTCTTAATAAATAAATAATAAAATATAGAACGCATAACGTGTACTAAGATGTTTGAAAGGTGAAGTGAATTTAATATATGAATACGTTTAATAAAATATAAATTATAATACTTTTTTTATAGTTTATATGTTTAGCGTTATGGCCATAATTTCACCTGACGTTAAGTTACAATGTGGCCAAATATGGTTGACACGCTAAACCTAGTGGAGGGACTGGCTGTAAAGTTTAACTGTCAGAACACAGTTATAGGTATTTGCCGGCAGATTTTCTGCTTATGGGTGGTAGTTATACAGGAGGGCATTAGAAAAAGCCTACAACCATGCTTTGGTTTTATCATAATGTTTTTCTTCACGGAAAACTCAAGCTCATTGCGGTTGTATTCGTTCCTATACATATGAGGAAATAAGAAATTTTAAAGCATCATTTAGATAACACGTTCGTTTGTAAACTAAATGAGATAAATCTTTTCTATCTACATGAATAATACTTCGTAATGTACGAAGTTTGTTAACGCAAGCCGCACAAATGCTATTAACAGTTTGATAACTTTAGTCGTAGTAACAAGAAAGTTTATAAATCCGTACTTAGTTATTGATCATATCGGGAAGTAAATCGGAATTTAACTTTTCGTAGTTTAATAGACCTTTTCAACTTAATAAAGCTGCCAGAGCTGATTTGATGAAGTCTCACAAATAATGCAGGAATGTGTTGACATCAAGAGTCTTGGATTGCTTTTCTTTTCATGAACAAAAGCAAATAATTATTAGCTCAGTGTCAATAAAGAATTGAACAAAAATATGAAGGTTTATTTTTATAGGCACATACTAGAAAATGCTAAATGGTCAGTGAAATAAATATAAAGTCCTTTACGATGAACTTTAAGAGACCAAAAATATTTTTGCAGTTAAGGATGTTTACGTCATTTTAAATCTTATAATAGTAATCTTTAATAATTACTAAAATGTGTCGATAATATTTAGTAAAATTTTTGCGGTTATTACCAAACATAAATTAATGTCAGGAACTATTCTAAACACGAACTGTTTCTTAATTTACCATTTTTGCTAAGTTTTATCCTTTTATTGAAATCTATTTTTCTTAAATAAAAAAGTTTTTTCCTAATTTAGTAACAACCCACTATTTGTCATATACTTTATAGTAATAACACTTTTAAACTTTCGCATATTCACGAACCGTGACTACATCAAGCAATTGTTATAAAGTATGTCACGTGTTAGAACCGTTTTTAATTTCTATATTTTAATACTTGATTGTAGGTTAAAATAATCAATCTATAGATTTTAAGATCTCCAATGAAACATAACGATTTACTTCGTTATAGAGACTTGCTGATTATAAAAGTCGCAATACATCCATAACAATAAATTAAAGAAATAATTAAGATATCATAGAAATAATTAAGATAAAATGCGTTTAAATTAGTTTTATTTCAATGAATAATATTCGCGTAAACATAAGAAATCATTAAGATATCATAGTTGCTTTAGGTACTCTAAATAGTATTAAGACAAATTTCTATATAGTCTAATTATTAAATAATTTATGCATAAATAAAGATCTAATCTCCATAAATGGATACCATATATGTACTTTCACAATATGAACCAAAATAATTATTAAACCAATGACCTATCAGAAACGGTTAGAATATAATTAATACATGAAATATCTGGTTCTAAAGAATCACCCGTGAAGACGTTTGTAACTAATAAGGGTTGTGACTTGCTACTAAAATGGCATATGACAATCGCTCGTTTCAGCGAATAATTAGAAATTTTCGTGATGTTGTTTATACAAGAATCATTGTTACTATCATAATGGCATCTACCTACATAGGCCTATGTAGATCTACCTATGTCAATATCAAATTAAAAGGTCTTTATAAACATAATCAACGGATACAAAGTAACAACTTACACAGACAATTATTTGTTTATAAAAATAAAAAAAAGTATATATATAGATATATATTCGAACTCACACAGTACTTGTTGCAGCAAGGCTTAGAATCATCTTTTTAGTATATTTTAATGCCCTACTATTTATTTACCAAAATAAGATAGAATCCGGTCAAAAAATGGCATACAATAATATTAATATAAGTTCTATTTTATTGATGAAAATGGCTTAAACTATTTTTTATGTAAACTATTGAATTTCATAATATGTAATCTAATGTGATAATGAAATAGTATAAAGGAACTTCGATTACTACCACAAATAAGACTGAATTGTATGGAATATTTGCATAGTGGTAGTGATTTTTCTAATGCCCAGCTGTGTTTTTACACCATTAGGTGTGTTCCGGCTGTGACACTTGAGAGCCAGTCCCTCCTATAGAGGCCGGCAACGCACCTGCGATTCCTCTGGTGTTGTGGGTGTCTATGGGCGGCGGTGATCACTTACCATCAGGCGACAAAGTTGCTAGTTTTTCACACCTATTTCTTATAAAAAATGAAACAAAAGTTGATTCTTTGGTGTACAATCATCTCAAAAGTACTGAACATATCAAGATGAGACCATAACCATTCGATACTGAGTTTTTCTTACTAGGGTCTTAGGTCCTACTTAGTTTTCAGAATCCATTACACATTTATAACTTTTTATGCCTATCATAACAAGCGGATGATAGCTAGTATAATTATTAAAAGAAAATAGAACTAAGTGAAGCGAGCGGGCACTAAGTAGCTTTAAATTTATAATAATAATTTCTTTGACTGACAATATATTGATACGCAGTTGTTTTCGAAGAAATTTAAAATAAAAGTAAAAAGTTTGTACTGATAAAAAATGTAAACAGTGTTAATAAGGTAAATTACTTTCTTGGTCTGACCTGTGAACGGTCCACAGAATTTATTATTGGTCTCCTGTCGTCAGTTCGTTGCTCCAGTGCTTATTTTTAACTAGCATTTACATTTTAAATTAAATAATATTTTTGTTCTACTTTAAAATTGAAACTTTATTTATAAAAATATATAGATGTCATATGAAAAATCGAAAAATGCAACTTGCCATATAACGTATAAAAAAATAAAAAAATAACACGCTTTATTTAAAAATAAACCAAAATACTTTTTTTTTTTTTATAGTTAATGTTTAGCGTTATGGCCATAATCTCACCTGATCTTAAGTGAGGATACGGACCAAGTTGGTAGACAAGCAAACTTGTGAAGAAACTGACTCTCAAGTGCAACTGCCGGAACACAACTATCGGTATTTTGCGGCAGATTTCTGGATTTGAGGATGGTTGCTAACCAGGAGGGCATTAGAAAAAGCCCTACCACCATGTTTCCTCACGATCATTGTACGTGGTTGGATTTGAACTCACGTCCCTTTACACGAAGTCGTACACACTACTACTGAGCTATCATCGCTTACTTTAAAATACAACCAATAGTGGATTGAACAAATAAGTACTCAGGCAACGAGTAGTAAAAAAAAATCTCTCAAGGCGCTACTTATCTATATTAATATTACAAGCGGAAAAGTTTGTTTGAACACGCCAATCTTAGAAACTACAAGTCGGGTTTAAAAAAAAAATGAATTTTAAATCACAATGTTGGAAGAAGGGTATAAGTAATTTCACACTATGCCACAACAATAAGGAGCAAAGATGTATTGAAAAAAGTTACAAAAACGGACAAAATAATCTTCAGTTACATGTGAACGAAGTTCGAGCTCAGCTTGTAAGAAACATAGGGATTTAGATTGGTTAACATTTCAATTACTTAAGTTCATATCTACGTAGACACGCTAACCGTATTGTAAAGAAAAATATATTAAACAATTTAAAAACATATCTCTATTCACCTCGTGAAAGATATGGGCGTGAAATAAATTATTAACACATAAACATGGTATATTCGGGGCACGTTGCTGCATGTTCGTGATCCATTGACATCGCACGCTTCACCTCAGGGCTTTCGATTAGATAAGCTATTACTTTGCATAACTAAACCTCATAGCTAATGTACTGTAAACACTTTTATAACATAACCTACAGAACAGGCCTATACAAAAAAAAAAACTTTACATTCAATTTTTTTTTTATAACGAGTAAACGAACTTGCGTTTCACCTGATGGTAAGTGACCACCGCCGCCCAAGAACACCCACAACACCGGGAGAATTGCAGGTATGTTGCCGACCTTTAGAGGAGGGACTGGCTCTTAAGTGCCACTGACGTAACACACCTATATATATCTTGAGGGTAGTCTTTAGCCAGGAGGGCACCAGAAAAGCACTACCATCGTTTTAGGGTTTCGTCGGGGTGGTTGGAAAGAGCCTCCACAAGTGATGATACCCGAGTACGGCCAGCGCATCCTGGGCTAGTTAATCCCGATTTAATGTTTAATGAGTCTTTTTTAATTAACACATAAAAATATAATTTAATTAAATTCAAAGTCCTTTTGTGTAACTAAGCTATACACAAGATGATTAACCAACGGTACAACTCTGTTATCAGTGTCTCATATCATTTTTGTAATTATTTCTCTTACACACATCACAGTTCATACGCCCCGGGCACACTCCACGCAACTACGTAGGTATAATTTAAGTTGAATATTCATGAGGCAGACCGTGTCGCCTGACAACCGGCATATTTTAATTATTGATACCGGCTTATTACCATAGAGCGATTCATACATTAGGACGTGGGGTATATGCGTGTAATAATAATACTGGCATATAAATGCCCTATAGTTAGGCGGAGGCTTTTAATAACGTAAAACGCTGAATCAGCATTCCGGACCGTGACGAATTAGTGACTTCGAGCCGCTAGAAACGGAACGTTTATGTGAAAGGAAACGTTTATGTTTAACATGTTTTTGAAGCGATGATAGCTCAGTCGGTCGTGTGTACCTATATCGCGTCAAAGCACGAGAATCAGCCTACAATGAGCTTGAGCTTTCTGTGAAGGAAAACATCGAGATGAAACAATAGCACGTTGGTAGAGCTTATTCTAATACCCTCAAATACCTATAGACGTGTTCCGGTAGTTCCACTTGAGAGCCAGTCTCTCCATTAGATTTAGCGTGTCCACCATCTTAAGTCATATCGTGACTTAACATCATGTGAGATTGTGGTCATAACGCTAAGCCTTAATATTATAACTATAAAAATAAAACATGTGGGAAAAGCACTAATCCATACTTGCTAGATTGTTACAGGATGTGTGATTTATCTTGTACAAATTTCTTTTTACAATTTGATGGCAAGTTTCAATAAGCCAGTAAGTAATCTATATTAATATATGAAGCGGAATAGTTTGTATGTTTGAACGCGCTAATTTTAGGAACTACTAGTCTGATTTTAAAAAAATAGTTTTGTATTTGATAGAGCAATAATTGATGAAGGCATTAGGCTATTTAATGTCACGCTACCACCAAAAGCTGTGTTGAATAAAAGTTATAAAAACTGATAAAAGTTATTAATAATATTTTTTGTTCCACGCGATCCAAATCGCAGGTACATATTGCTACATTAAGTTTACACTATTTATTCAGAATAATTATAAATTGTTTATCGTTGAAAAAGTGAGAACTGTACCGTTTCACTATAATAAAGAGAGAGAGAAAATTAAAAATTCCTGCAAATACGCAATAATGAAATTTCCATGAAAACCGACCTACCCTTTTTGTACAACCGTTGTTTCAACATTCATTTCTACCTTATTCCGTGACTTTCGACAATTCTTATGGAACAAACGCACATCGCTCACGAATAATATTATGTTATAAATGTTTTCTTTTTTACATGAATAAATTAATTAATTATTTACATTATAATAACGCGGTTAAAAATATAACTAGAATCCATTTCAATTCGAATGAAATATTTTTCTCTCTTAAATTTTGAACACCGCTTACAAGTACTAGTGAAGTAAGAAATGTATTAAATTCGAACTCTTCTTGATTAGATTATAATCCAATGTAACAACGACAACTTACCCTGTAGATATAGTAATACTCGAACTAAGTCAAATCTGTATATGAAATATTAGTTTTGAAGATTTTAAAGAAGGTTTTTTTTATTGTATTTTTGTCTATCACTCAGTCCACTTGTGCTTACACATTTTTTTTAATTGCGATTAAACGTTTCGGCTACAGTTTCATCTTATGTTAAGTGACGATGTGGACCAATATGGTGGACAAGTTAAGCTTAATATAAGGACTGTCTGTCAAGTGCTACTGCCGGAACTCACCTATTGGTATGAGGGTGGGGGCTAGGCCAGTGGGCGTTAGAAAAAAGCATACCATCATGCTATAGTTTCATCACGATGTTTTCCTTCCCCAAAAGCTCAACCTCACTGCAGGGACTCGAAGTCGCGTCCTTTGACGCGGCGTCCGTACATCCTGCCACTGACTCACTAGCACTTCTAAAATCGCGTTATCTTTTATGTGAATTATTTTTGTACTACTTGTTAACTCCATAGGGAGCGCTGTAGTCGACTTATTAGCTATTAGAAGAGACAGAACGACGTATACCGTCAAAAAAATACATTTACAATCTAGAAGTAATCAACAATTTGTCGGATATTATGGTCAAGAGTCAAGTTTATTATATAACAGATTAATAAGGTCTATGCTTGCGTAGTTAACTAATACGGTACTTTAGCATAAGGTGTTATCAAAGACATCAAAGGTTATCCGTAATGTAAATAACAATGGTAAGTTATCTCTCTAGTATCGTTAATTACTTGAACCCGTATATTATAAGGGATGAGTAAACTCAGGTTTCTTGCTTCTAACTTGTACATAGGTGAATCAACTTATTCACAAAACAATTGACAAAAGTTTTATCACCCTCGGATGAATAATTATGAAACGCGTACGGGGTAAATCTACGAAGAAAAACATTCATTTTATTTATATAGATAAAAGTTCGTGTATTAATAAAATTTCAAAGTGAAACCACTTTCTGAGTCATCGCATAAAAGATGTCGATGTCACAAACAATTTAGTACAGCACGCTCATTTTGTAACTTTTTTTTTTCTTTGATTTATACATTTATTTTTATCTAATATTTATTTTATTGTTTCTAATCGGCTCATTCACGGCACTAGAAGGATACAAATTTGGAACTCGATTTTGGTCAATTACCGGCGACACAGGATGTATTTCCTAGTGCGGGGATCAACAGATCATTCTATTATTAATTTCTTTCAAATATAGAATAGTTTCATATATTTTTTCACATTTGTGGAGGTTAACGTTTTTGATAGCAACCTTTTTTGTATAGTAATAATGAATACAATAATAAAAAGAAAGAAACTTCTCTTGTTATAGCAATGATTTATCGTGTTTTATTTCTGAATAATATTATATTTTTTAATACTGGTTTATATGGTTAATTTGTAGAGTACTGCTCGATGGAAATTTAGTAACTGAGAAGTTATCAAAGTGTTATGTTTTACAGTAAATTTCATAGTTTAAACTGAAAAAAAAAACTATTTTTTATGCCTATTTATATACAGATTAGCGGCGCCTCCGAATTCGGTCGCGTCGAAAAAATAACTATGTAACTTTTTTTCGTTTTTTTTTTTTTCAAGTGCGCCTATTTGTCCTAGCGTCACGTTAAATGTCCTAAAAACTTCCTGAATGATTGCACTATCAAAAACAAAAATATTTGTTTTAAAGCCTACTAGTAGTTACTAAAGTTAACGCACACAAACAAACTAACTTTTCAAATTGATAACATTTTTATATATATAGATATAAATTAAAAAGGGAGGCAAAATCAAAACCGATACATTCATGTTAATCAATTTTCAAGTCTGAACATAAGTGACTTTCAACAAACTTACTTTTAAAGCGACCTAAACGTTATTTTTAGTGAAGCAGCTGCTTTCAATAATACACTACCTTTGCTATGAATGCAGGTGTTTGCAGATTTTATTAAAATATTGACTTTTTATTAAACATCAGAGGTTGTTACCGTTGGATGGATATTTGAGAAGTTTCTTTTCTAGATTCATAAAAAGATGAGTCGAATAACTCATGATATTACTTTGTCTTAGCTTAGTTATACTTTCATATAAAGTTATCGTTATCATTTTTTTATTTATATATCCGATCAAACTCATTCTTACGTTCGTATGATTACAAGCGAATAGCAGCTAAAAGTAACCAAATATCTGATAAACGCATACGTGACATGCATATGGTATCATTTGACTAAGTACGCATAAAATCAAAAACCATATTATTTTCTCCCTGAAATAATTAACAAATGGCTCTTTACTTTGGGTTTCTAATGCCTCGAATTCAGATATAGTCTGGCTGTATCCAATTACCAAGAGGCTTTGAACGCGGCAAGACAATAATGATTGCCGATAAGGTGCTGATATATCGACAGTGTGCCAATGACAGACCCGTTTCTTTTATAGTTAAGGTTTAGCGTTATGGCTATAATCTCACCTCATCTTAAGTGACGATACGGCCCAATTTGATAGACACACGAAACCTGTGGAGTAACTAGCTCTCAAGTACAACTCTCGGAAAACACCTATCGGTATTTGACGGCTGGTTATGGTTTCATGACGATGTTTCCCTCACCGAAAGCTCAAGCTCACTGTAGATGGATTTCAACTCACGCCCTTTGACGCGAAGTCGTACATACTACCACTGAGCTATCAATGCTTCAATTGCTTTTGTTATACTTTGAATAAAAAAACCACTGTATTTAATTTGTGTTTAAGTAAAATAATATTTTTTACGTGGGAGAATACATTTATGTATCCCCTCCCTGATGTGCTGGAAGGCGTAAATGGGACTCACCCCATAAATAAATCGCCGGTAATATCCATTAAAACGTCACTTCTTCTAACGCCTATTGGACCAGGGACTATCTATGGGATCTATGTTCATTGCATCTGCTCCACGGCAGAATAATTACTGTAAGCGTGTTTCAAACCACGGTTATCAACATTTATTCATTCATCAACACACTGCACTACGCCTTAATATGTCCAGACTCATAAGTTCATAAATTTATTATTTTCTATATGAAATACTATAAAACAATGAATATAGAATGTATAAGTTTTCGCTGTCCGAAATAGTCTCATACATTTTATATGAAACGTGTCAAAGACTACCAAGCGTCAGTTTATCTAGGAAACTGGTAAATAATTTAGAATATTGAAAGGAAGGAGAAATAAAGGTTCTTACAAACAGTAGGTGGCGTACGGAGAGCAGTAAAACTTGTAATATACAATAAAAATAGGAAATGTTAATATAGTAGTGAATATTTTTTATTTATTTACTTGTATTAATTATAATATGTACTTATAAATATTAATTTGACGCATATTTAAAAAAAAAAACTTAACTCATACAAATTGATATGATTACGTTTATAGTACTTTTGGGTCTGAACAAAAATACGTTGAGATTATAATATTTAAAAAAAAAAAAAATCTTTCATTGTGTAATTAAGACTTAAAATAGATAACAATCATTACTGCCTTTCACTTCCATTATAGTATTATTTTAAAAGAAATTCTTAAAGGTTTATTCTTGTACAGATTTGTTCACTTCCCAAGGTTATTAAAAATATATATGCCGAAGAAATCACCGCTTTCTTTTGTTTTCTGTTATTTGTAAAAGTTATAATACTAAAGTAATATGTAGTTATTATCCTGTAGTGTAATATGAATACCTAATTAAAATATATAGAACCTCCAATCATTTATCACCTATTAGTAGGTATTATACCAAAACTATACAGACTTTTAACTTGACTTTGGAATGGAATTAGAAATAAAAAAAATCAAGAATGAGCTAGAATTTTATTTTCGTCAAAACCTTTTCATAATTGTACGTAATAATCCTGTTATAATATAATAAAAAACTAGTCGCAAAGTATCTTAAAAAATAATCATAATAATGTAAAATAAAGAATTATATTTATAATCGATTAAGATTACAAATCTAACGATTTCTGTTACACTTTATTTGATTAGCAAAACGTTCTTGAAAGCAGTATCATTACATATTTAATACACATAAACAGTTTTTTTTTTTTTGTATCTTAATGGACAGCAAACAGACAGTGGCCCGTCTGATGGTAAATGGGTACCGTCACCTACGGACAACCGCCACACAAGGGTCAATATAGACATGTTCTCGTTTACTATACCGGAATACAAAGGCTCATACTGAACCTTTATATTGCGGCAGTGTAAACCTGAGGGTGGTTTATTAAATCGGGTAGTAACCCTATCACCATGCTGTGATGGATCAAGCATTATATGGTTAACCAAATGTGAGACCCACAATCGTCAGAGCCTCGTCGGTTATATGGCAGGGTACACCGCATGCAGCTGAGGTTGGCTTGGGTAACTCAGAAAATATGATAAGAAAATTAAACTAATACTGCAAAAAAAAAGGTTAAGTGCTTGAGTCAGCGAAAATGTCACTCTATATTTTATCAGTAACTCACTGTGATATACAGATGAATATCTATATGAAATTAATAAACATAAAAGACCGTACACCGAGTAACGTTTACCTAAAAACCTCCACCGAAACAGATGCCCGGCCATTTGTTTTAACGTCAGATTTCACGTAAATGACTGCGACACATGCGATATTAGTGTCACAGCAACATAAAATATTGCGTCATTTTTCAAAGTGAAACAACTTTACGGGAACAATGTAGTGGGTTAATTATTTTATCCAATCCTCGTCTTCTACGTGGATTGGTAAAATAAGTATGATATTTATATAGAAGAAACCTTAGTTATTGGTCCGTGTAGATTAAAGGGCAATATAATTCGAGCTGACATGCACGTAATGTACCGTGACCAAGCACCGAACAGTAATAAAATAACGTAAAAATTAGTAATATTCATTAATAACCAGCAGATATCGATCTACCTTTTCGATACAAAATAACCCTACAACAGCCCCACTTACCATAAAAAAAAACAACGTATATTCTTAGTCAATATGTGTTTTATCCTATAACCGCATTAAATAAAGTCAAATTAAAAGGCTGTATTCAATTAAGGCCCTAAGAAGGCGCTTATGAACGTCAAAACTACCACCGGTTCGGAAAATAACCGAGTCATCCAGAAAACCCGGCAAGAAACTCTGTATATTTCTATTTTTCAGGTTAAGTTTTTTAGTGTGTACATTGATAATAGTTATTAGAGGTTGCACGTAGGATGCATGCAGAGGAGTTTTAATTCCAGACTTCTCCATCTTTCACATGTTGATCCATCCTATAAGACTATTAGGAGGGCAGAGTTAAGATACTGAATTCCCAAAATTTGCCCATTAATGTTTTACTAAGAACCACATTGTAAATGGCTCATGTTGGTAGTCTATTAATCTTTGACAAATAAGTGGGCATATACAGAAGAAGTGGGGATATTTACAAGGCATTTCTCATGATTAAGTCTCACCTCTTCCTTATTCAGCCTGCTCCTGAACAGTGAAGAGGGATATGTAAGTATGTATTATAATAAAACGTATTTGAACGACTTCATCTGACGTTCTCATCCGAGAGCGATTATATGTGCATACGCGGCTATACCTTATTATATGGAATTGAATGTCAATAGAAAGGCAGATAGAATTTCGCCTTAAGCTCTGCATAACAAATGAACACCGAATATTTAATAAAAAAAAACATAATAAACCAATTCATTCGGGTCCATCCATAAAATAATTACATTTTAGTTGACTGCCGGTTATTTTCATCGCGCCCGAAATAGTACTCCAACAAAATCGGTCGAACTCGGACCCAGTAATTAACGGCAAGGACAGTTCCACTAATTATAATAACAACTTGTCAACAAATAATAATTGTACCAAACACGGCTGCCTTATTTCGTATTTTATTTCCTGCCTCAAAGGATATGGGGGCGTCTATTTCCAGGCCGGGAGTATTCATTTTTTCATGAACATATCAATTTACAGTACCGATTGATTCACCGTACCATAGATGAAGAATATACCTAAAGAACACGAATTTAAAATAAATATTAATTACGAGTTAATAAACCGACTGAATAGAAATGGTACGTGGCTAACTTGAATGTCGTTGATGTTGGAACGAAAGGGAAAATTATCTCAAGATATTAAAATATCTTGGCTCGTTTAAAACTGCAGTAAATTCTATACTAGAAACTTCTATATTCGGCTAGGCAGTGGCTGGCTCCTAGTAAAACTGGCTCTCAAGTGCAACTACCACATACTATACAAAATATACAACATTGTATAAATTTGCCTCATGCGATATTACAAGATTTTAACTCCAGGATGGTTATATCGCTAACCAGTTAAATCATAACCTGACACCATGGTATAGTTTCATTACAATGTGTTTCTTTCAGGGATTCAAACTCGTTTTAATCAAACCACTGTTCGTACACTCTACCACAGAGCAATCGATTCTTTTTTTTTATACTTAAGGTTTAGCGTTATGGCCATAATCTCACCTGATCTTAAGTGATGATACGACCCAAGTTGGTAGACACGCTAAACCTGTGGAGGAACTGGCTCTCAAGTGCTGCTGCCGGAACACACCTATTGGTATTTGGCGGCAGGTTTACAACTTGAGGGTGGTAGCTACCCAGGCGGGCATTAGAAAAAGCCCTACCACTAGGCTATGGTTTCCTCACGATGTTTTCCTTCATCGAAAGCTCAAGCTCATTGTAGGTGCTTGGATTCGAACCCACGTCCCTTAACGCGAAGTCGTGCACACTACCACTGAGCTATCATCGCTTTTAAACACACAACTTTTATACTTAAAATACCTATTCAATTATATCGAAATGTCTTCTGAATTTATAATGAATACACAATGCATTGAGAGGATATTCACCTTAAGGTTAAACGATGTCTACATATCAAAAGAAAATTTGTTTATTCATTCACATCAGTTATTCATTGAATTTTAAATCATATTTATTGTGCGTAACCATTAAATTTATAAAAGGCGACATATTCTGTCTGTTTAGTCTGTTCGGTTTAGTTTCTGATTTGATTTTTTATAGTTTACTAGATTATACGAGCGGCTTTGCTCGCGTTGGTAATGATTTTGTCAAACAAATAGAATGGTGAAATAAATCATACAAAGTTAATCCCTATCTATACCGCACTTCTACTAAGGTTTTCTCAAGGAAAAATCCGTCCTATCACCGTCTACAGGTTTCCACCTATATCTATACTAAAATATAGTATAATTGATTCAGCGGTTTAGACATGAAAGCGTAATAAACAAACCATCAAACTCGCTTTCGCATGAATAACACAAGTACGGTTTAAACTTAGATAATTGTTTTTTAATCTATGAAAACTAATTACTGACAGTTTTATAACTTTATAGAACTTCTAAGAAGATTAAGTATTTACACTTACTCTTCACTGTATCTCAGCCAATAATAATGTTCCTATTTCTTCATAATTTAGGTTTAGAAGCCAAGCTTTAATCTTTATTTTATACTAGCTGTCCTGATCTGAAGCGATTATAGGTCAGTGGTAGTGTGTATGTCTTCGCGTCAAGGGACGTGAGTTCGAATCCAAGCACCTACGATGAGCTTGACCTTTCGGTGAAGGAAAACATCGTGAGGAAACCATATCATGGTGGTAGGGTTTTTTCTAATGCCCGTCTGGCTAGCTACCACCCTCAAGTTGTAAACCTGTCGCCAAATACCAAATTAAAAATAATAGGTGTGTTCCGGCAGCTGCACTTGAGAGCCAGTTCCTCTACAGGTTTAGCGTGTCTACCAACTTGGGCCATATCATCACTTAAGATCAGGTGAGATTATGGCCATAACGATAAACCTTAAGTATAACAAAAGTCCTGTCTTACCTATGAATATTGAATTCTAGTTGGTATAATGAATAAAAAAATATATATTTAAAAACAGTCTTTATTATTGTAATACTCTATGACAACTGACAGTCATGTAAACTTAATATTGTCATTAAGTTATTAAAACTTCTAATGTTCCGTTCAACTTCCTTAATTTTTTTCTTCCATAAGAACCTTCTCTTGACAATAATTAACACAACAAAAAAGAATTAACGAAATCATTCCATCCGTTCACGCGTGATGCGATGACCAAGGGAAATATAAATTTGTTTTTATATATTATATATGTACTTGTTTAAGAATGTGATTTACAACAAATCTTTCACCTTTATTCATAATTTTAGAACTATGAACATAGTATTGCTACTCCACGAAAGTTGTTCTGTGTGAGGAAATTAATTTGATACAATCACAGCTCGGTGGTAGAGTTCAGCCTTCGATGTAGGGAAATATTGTGGTGCAATGTGGCGGTAGAGTATTTTTAATACAAACTCTATCACTGAATTTATAAATATATTCAGGTAAGCTTAGTGTATTATTATTGATTCCATCGTCACTTAGCATTAGATGAGATTGCGAATGAACCAAAATTCCTATGAAAATTGAAAAGGAAATACATAATTAGTCCAATTAGAGATCGATACATTTTTGGTCTATACGTCTGATGAATAAACAATCATTTGATAACAAAATTATCTTACGAGCTAATTACATAAGAAAAAATAAAAAATAAAAAATAGGAAACGAAAAACATGGTGTGCATGTGTATAGTTCTGTATTGTATTTACCTATTGTTTTTCATTTCCAATCTTTTATTTTCTACTCGCCAGTTCGTTTGAAAACATTCTACATTATTGCTTTTATTATTATTTAGTGCTTTTTAAGGTTACGTGAATGAAATTTTGATATAGTCTGTTCATCTGTCAGTTAGATTTGAGATATATTCAAGTTATAAATCGATTATAAAAAGTTTTTTTTTTCTTTTTCACAAAGTCATCCACTTCAGAGCCACGGTTCAAATTCCATGTATCTAACTTATCGGGAAGTTGCTTTAAAATCAATTACAATATTTCACCCGGGCAAACATACAAGAAAGCGAGTACTAAAAACATTCTGAAATGATCAAAAATAAAAAACAAAACATATCTACGTTCAGTTCTTGGGATCAAGTTCTATATCTCGAGGTTATCAAAAACATACTATCCACAAACTCAAAGTAATATTTACACACCCTACAAATAAAATGTGCACGCTGATTCGAACACACAACACTCAACACGATAAGATAACCATTTATACAATAACGACTATCCGTATGAGTTTAGGAAATTAGGTAA
Source organism: Actias luna (assembly GCA_039707435.1). Lineage (NCBI taxonomy): Eukaryota > Metazoa > Arthropoda > Insecta > Lepidoptera > Saturniidae > Actias > Actias luna. The sequence goes on along the minus strand of JAZHAC010000002.1, from coordinate 3,413,420 downwards.
CAAAAATTGATAAAAAATTAGAAATAGCAAAAATTCAAAACATTCTAAGTAATAGCACAGTAATGGCCAATCAAATATTAAACCATTAATTGGGCGATAACTATATATATGTAAATATATATAAATCAATAACTTTGAAGATAAAAGCTTTGTAAACACACATGGTGAATACGTACATAGATAATATAATAATTATTTCTTTGATGTATGTCAAAAAACTCTCACAATGAAGCCTCTTTTAAACCTTTAGTATAAAACAATGTATTATGAATATTATTTGACTTCATAATACCTAACAAAAGCGATCGAAATTTCAAGGAACGAGATTGAGATTGCCATTCGAGGTATTTTGTAAAAGGCTTTGTTAGTGAATTTATCAGATGGGAAAAACAGTTTACAATAGGCAATAATATATCAAGATCAATTCCTTATTACAAAATCTATTTTATTTTATTATATTCATAAAATTGTTTATTTCTATAGTTAAATTTTTTATTAAACAGCCCGATATTTATTAGTACTTACGTATTTGGATCGATAACTACTGTATTATATTCATACCTAACTATTAAATCACTGACTCAAAACTTATACATAATATTAAAAAAAAAACCTAATTTTTACTTTTGAAAAAACTATAATTCACTTGCAAAAACTTAATTATAAATATCATATACATATATCTAATAATTGTTAAAGATCATAATAACAATTAGAAACACTTTTATTGTAAATTTTATAAGTAATTGTACCACGGAAACTTATAAAATAGATCACATACCCGGTACCACGCGAGTCGTAGAACACTTCACACATAACTTCAAGTCCGTGAGAAAAGCAAGCCGGCCGCTTGCTACGGCGGTAGCGTTTATACTGAGCTTTCGTAGTGCGACGCAACGTCGTAGCGTTGCAACGAATAAGCTTACCACCGTTGCTTTGAATATTAGATGCGTATAGCATACACACGAAACTTACTGTATACCGCATTCCATATATCCTAGCCCTTATTCTACATAAGTAGCGTCGACACAACAAATTTTCCTCTATTATTTTCTATATATAGTAGCTAATAATAGTACTACGGCTATCGCACGCTTACTAACAACTGACTTAATAGATGAATAGAAACTTTAATTAAATAACTTTTAGACACGAAATACATTTTAAAAGTAGTTGCAAATTACATATATTATTTTACTTGCTTATGTTTCATAGTACCTAACATTGGCAGAGATTACTGATTTTGTTTCCTTATTAATGGAATCTATAACCATATTAATTAATTTTAGCTTACACATTTACAAATAAACATCCGATATATGACTTCTTACAATCTTTTTCTACCTAGGTAGGTTTCACACCACATGTTATCTTCTTCCACTCCATTTACACTATGTACATATACATTTACACTTACACATTCTCATTATTTACACTTTGTTTACATTTATATATTTTCTAACTATATCTAATTATAATATAATTGTAAGGACACGCTGCAGACGTTAAAACAGTTTTCGTGTTACAAAAGAGAGCTGTTCTAGCAGTTTATAATTTATCCAATAGATACTTATAATGACCTAACTTTAAGGAGACCAATATATTATCAGTGATATATCATTATTTGATAACGTGATGTGTTCAGTAAAATACTGACCGTTTAAAAATAAACAGTAATTTCCTTCATTGTAATAATAAAAACATACGTTATCTAACTCTGATCCACACGCGGTTAACAAAAATACATAAATCATTGAAAGAACAATTTGTCCGCTTTTCTAATAAAATACCTCATGAAATACGTGAACTATAACTAAAACACTTTAAATAATTGTAAATCAGAAACTTGTTAAAAAAGCGTATTATACAGTTTCAAATAACTTAAGAGATAAAAATGCATGGGATTAAACAGTGTTAATATTTTAAAGTTCAGACGATTGTATTCACATGCTAAAAATACTGATTGCTTGAAATTTGCTTTTGCCGTTTCTTCTCTTCCTCAGTTTTCTTTCTTCGAAAAGTGAAGAAGTTGAAAAAAAAAAACGATTAACACAGTCCAATCGTATCTAAGCTCGGTCTTCTACTACTCCCACATTCAACTCCGCTCGTACTTAATGTTCTTCTGGTATTATGGCTTTCATCTTTTGATAATAAGTGCCGATACATTTACATACATTAATCCCTAGACATGTGTGCGTATTTATTTCAGAGTATTCGTTTTTTTTTTTGTATTAGAAAGTGTGACTACACATAATTCTGCCAATATCACTTCGACAGAGTATTTTATTAACCCTCCGATTATTATTTATAATCCGTTTATGCAGAATGAGTGTATCATATTATAGACAATATCACTAATATGTATTATAGAGGGATAAATAAGTTTATGGATGATGAAACAACGAATGATGAACTAACTGCCTGTCTGGACTGGAAACCTACCTTAAAGGTTTTAATAGTTTATCCTACAGGACATTATTGGAGGAACTGGCTCTCAAGTGCAACTGCGGGAACACGGTTATTGATATTTGGCGGCAGATTTTCAACTTGAGGGTGGTTGCTAGCCAGACGGGCATTAGAAAAACCCATATCACCATGCTATAGTTTCCTCACGATGTTTCCTTCACCGAAAGCTCAAACTCATTGTAGGTGGTTGAATTTGAACGGACTTTCCATGACGCGGCATTTCTACACACTACCACTGAGCTTTTATTGCTTCACTCTTTTTAAACACATATCATTTCTCACACAGTCCATCCATATCTTGTTTGGCCTTGGATATTCACCTTCATACTTAATATTCTTATTGTTATACGGCTTTGAATCCTTCTCATAACATGCCCATATCACCCTAACCTCAATTTCTCGGTCACGTGTGCTATTTTCATGCTTCCTCGAATATATGCATTTCAAATCTTATCCATTCTAGTCACTACACACATCCATCGCAGCATTCGCATCTCTGCTACATATAATTTTCTTTCGTCCGTCTTGTTCGTTGCTTAACACCCAGATCCATAGAACAATACAGGCCTTATAATAAGTTTTATAAACTTTTCTCTTAAGTTTTACAGATATTCGCGGATCACACGTAATTCCCGTGACCTGTCGCCATTTCATCCGCCCTACTTTTATCCTATTATTTACGTCTCGGTTAATGTCCCAGTTGTTTTGTATTAACGAGACAAGGTACCGAAGATCGGAACACACTGACAGAGGTGCACCGTTTAAGAGTATAAAACTCGATGGTCCATTGAAGTAATAGAACACATGCACTGGTTTTGGTATACTTATTTCGACTAAACTACTAAACGTACTGTAAGCGACTAATCATCAACATGAACTCTAAATACTGTATATCTCATGTATTTTAATATAATAAGTTATATTTTTTTTACTTTATAAGTTACGAAAGTATTATTTTGTATAAATAAAAGTTTAAGAACAAATATAATAAGGCAAAAATGGGTAAATGTAAACAGGTCAAGAAAAACAGAATAACATATGTCTAACGTTGTAGTAAGTTATATTTATAGTATAACTTCAGAACAGAAAATCCGTACTAAAAAACGAGGCAACCTTTTCAAGTGGTTCGGATCGAGTTGTGTAAACCAACCCACATTCTATTTCCGAGGCTATACAAACAACTCGAACTAATGAATGCCGACGATCTCGATATGAACCGACGGTTATTTTATATAGTAACACGTTATAGTGACGGACTTGTGCCTTATGGTAAACACGGCATAATTCATCAAACCTCTCGACAAATGAAGAAATACTGACGGATCTTGAAATGTGACAAACTAAGAAATAACAACGCGATTCGCTACCAAAAAAGAGTCAGTGTGACTCACTACCATAAGATATTCAGTGTGTTTCGCTACCACAAGAGAGTCACGGTGACTTCCTACCTTAAGAGAATCAGTATGACTTACTCCTGCAATTTCTCCAATATAAAGTTTTCATGTATATCATTTAAATTACAAAAACTTTTGATAGAGTTCACCGATTTAATGAAACATACATTAAAATTTACTCGAGGATATGCTTTATAATTTCCTTTCTGATGTTCAGTCATAAGCGTTCTACTTTAGCTCTCACGAGTTCACAAACAAACAGACAGATACACAGATAGGCAGACATTTCTAAAAATGTGTAAATGTATTTCATTACTTATTCTTAGTCACATGCAATAATTTTTTTCACAAATATCTAAAAATACGGACACGTAAAATTCTTATTATACCTATAGATTATACAAATAAATGTACTGACGACTCGAACCCACGATATTTCCATTGAGCGGTTGGAGCGCGACAACTGCTTTTACAGCTAAGCCAACCGTGCAGTTTACATCTAAGAATTCCACTATAGCAAGTGTTACATATGACAGTAATATAATCCTTACTAATATTATAAACGCGAAAGTGAGTTTATTTGTTTATCATATTTTTAAGCCTAAACCGCTGAATAGATTTTTTTATTTAACCTTATTGAAAGTGGAGGAAGAAAAACTTTATATGAAACTTTTTATTGCGCCATACGATTTATTTGATCAAATACATATTAGTGCGAGCGAAACCGCGCGTAAAAAGTAATATATATAAAGATGTGCATTTTATTACTGAACGACTCATGACGTAAGCCTAAAACTAGCTGACCTATTGACATGAAATTAGTCACTCACAAAAAATGTGTTTAAGATCACGCGCGGTTATGAAAGATAAATGAGTCTTCAAGAATCCTACTCGTTCGTTTATAAAAATCCTATATATAAATCCAAACCGTTTGTGATAAATTATCTTTTTCGTATAACTCGTATTTCGTATATATATGTATGTATATATATTATAATCTGACTTTAGCTATAATTATACTTTAATAAAATCAAGAACAAACACACTTGAATAATAAATGAACTTTGAAGTGATGATGGCTCAGTGGGTAGTGTGTACGGACGCTGAGTCACGTGAGTTCGAATCCACCAGTAATAAGCCTGAGCTCAATATGATCAAGTTTTCGTTGGTTGAAGCGTTACATTCGTCGTAGCACTTCATTCGTTTGTTCACAAAAAGTTTCTTTATCTCTATATATATAGAAGTGAATTTCTATTTCCCTTGGTCATCGTATCCAACGTAAACGGATGAAATAGTTACACTAATTCTTTTTTGTTTTTGTTAATTATTGTAGAAAGAAGGTTATCATGAGAGAAAAAATTAAGGAAGTCGGGCGGATTATTAAAAAATCTGTTTATATAATAAAATGAATCGAACAAATATATGTACGGACACAAGTTCCGAACGACTGAACCAAATCGGATAATTCTTTTTTTATTGTGTTCGTTATTGTCAGAAGATAGTTTGTGATACTAAGTTCACCGAGTCAGCTAGTTTATATAATAAAAATTTAACGAAATACGATTGATTGACGATCTATTAGAAGTGTAACTAGTTGTTAGACTCCATTATCTAAGAGTTCTATATCAATTAGCATGCGTTAAAAAATTCGACCATTTCACTCGACATCGTTTTCAAGCTAGCTGCAACAACGCGAAGCGATGATAGCTCAGTTGTGGCGTGTACGGACGCCGTTTCAAAGGACGTGAGTTCGAATCCCTGCAATGAGCTTGAGCCTTTGGTGAAGGAAATCACTGTGATGAAACCACAGCATGGTGGTAGGGATTTTTCTAATGCGCACCTAGCTAGCTACCAACTTTTTTTTTTTTTTTTCGTTAACGTTATTTTTAATATCCCCGTCTTTACGGACTTCCTTAACGCAACGTGCAAACGCATTACCCTAGCTCAGGTCAAAGGCGTGAGAGGCATGTAGCTCTCATTGGCTGCTAATCATCCAACACAACCTACTAAAATGCACCACGGCGACATTTTAAACTCCCGTGTTGCCAGAAACCAGAGACAGTTTTCACAATACTTCTAGTAGCTAGTTACTGCTCTCAGCTTAAAAGTCTACCCCAAAATACTATAGCTTTGAAACTCGTTTCTCGAGGATTTCGCAGTGATTCGCCTTACAATAAATTCGACATGACCAAACTTATACTCAGAGGCCAACTTGACAGGCAATATAAAAAAGTAACGTGTCAATAATAGATGATGATAAACTTCGCAAATTAATTACTTACTAAATATAAAGAAAAGCCATTCGAATTTCAGCCGAAAAATTATTTTTACAAACTAAGAGATTTTAGATACAATTTATATCTGCAATAAGCAGTTTTATCTCATTCTCGACGTTTTCGTTTAATCATTTTGATAGACGCACGCCCTTGCAACGGTCGCAGAATACGTGTGTTCGCACAATTATTACATTTTACTCGAGTTTTACGATATATAACTTTTATATATAATTCGCATTCAAATTACACGCATCTTATCTACATGAAAAATGTTAATATATTAATGCTGAATAGATTGCATCTATTTTGTTTACACATATTAAAATCTCGAACAATCAGTTGGATTTCAAAAATTGTATTGTGATTTTATTATTACTAATATTTACAAGCATTTACCTGGGACTTCGTTCGGGTGGAGTTAAAATTTATTTTTCTATCGTGAACATACGGCCTATCGTTACCAAACTTCTAAAGATGACACGATGGACTGATATGCAAATTGCTTAGAAATTTCATCAAATTGGGCTAACGGTTTTAGAGTTCATAGGGTACATGCAACATATTGATTTTTAAATATATATAGAAGATTTATCTGAAACAATTATAAGCTATCTAATATTCCACAAATAATGGATCAATCACCATACAAAATTAAGGTAGATGATACGCGAAGTGAGAACCACGAGTAAAGCCACGAGGGGGTCATGTTGAACGTATTGGGTGCCGAAGTCGTTTTAGTCACCAGACGTGAAGTGAAAATAATCAAACAACTACGAGGTTACAAATTAAAATAGAAATTATAGTTCATCACATTTGTATGGTTAATTTAAGATGTGTGAAGCAACCTCTTGAGTCGCGCTTTACATAGTCTATACTGCAACGTGTTTTTCTGTTCTATATATCTAAGTTACGTACACTGGCAAGTCGGTAACATTACCGTAATCGTAAGAAAACATATTTCCCGTTCATAACACGCTACGAGGTTACAAATTAAAATAGTAATTATAGTTTTATAAATTATCACATTTGTATGGTTAATTTACGATGTGTGAAGCAATCTCTTGAGTCGCGCTTTACATAGTCTATACTGCAAGGTGTTTTTCTATTCTATATATCTAAGTTACGTATACTGGCAAGTTGGTAACATTACCGGTAACGTAATAAGAAAGATTTCCCGTTCGTAACACGATAAAGTTATGACCCTACATCTGGTAGTTGGCATGGTATAACCCATAAACTATGACAACTAGGAACAGATCTGCAAATCCGCACATTGCATTTCCGGGATTTTGTATTGAGATATGTCATCGATTTAATGTATATTTTAACCCGCTAAACCGGATTTTAGGACAAACCTGTTGTTCCAAGGTCAAGTCAGTTCATCCTTAAAGCGATTGAATTATGCGGCAAGGCAGATGTAGCAACACGGGTTTTTAGTAAGAAGAGAGTTGGAAGGGTCCTATTGGTTCGTTTTAGTGTGTAGTGTTGGTTGATTAGCACTTAACAAGTCGCCACATGCCCCTCACGCCTTTGACCTGTGCCCAGGAAATCCTTAAAAACTGGAATTAAAAAAAAAACACGTTAATAAAAAAAAGTAAAATGTGACCTCAAAACATCATTGGGGTTATTTTTCTGCTTTACAAAGCTGGCACCAAGAAATTTATTTTAACAATTTTCTCTAATGTTAGTTATCACGTCCAATCTAACCTAACCCCGCACACACCTCTACTACAGCTATCTGTGACCGGTGACCAGTTAAGAATGAAACGGCCTTAAACTAGTTTGTCCTACAATCGGGTTTGGCCGGTAACATATTATTGTTATCCCATACATTTTTTTGTTTCTCTGTACGTTAGTGTTTGTAGAAAAAGATAGCATAGTTAGGGGGAATGTTTACCTAATGATTGTACGGACCGTTGCTACAACTTACAACTCGTATCTACTTGTATAGGACAGGGCGCGCGTCACGCCGCATGCAATTAGTGTGCGGCCTGAGTTGCAACGGACGGTTAAGCGGAAAGTGCTCCTCATGATTAGGGTTACTAGATCAGAAAATAAGTTTTCCTGCAAAACTCACTGCCTTACCAATAAATTTCCTGACATTTCCATAGCAATAGTATCTTATTTTAAAAACTCCCGGGTAAGTTTGAATATGCGTTTGAGATTCGTGGCACGAGGTTCATATGAATAACTAATATTGGTATAAAAACTTGGTTGATAATTATAAGATTGTTTGCATAGCTTATTATTTTAATTCGTATGTTTTCCTTTGTTTTAATTACTGGCAATTTCCAATTTTCCTTATTTCCATGATAGCTGAAATTTCGGACTTGTCAGGAAAATTCCCTAGGTAACCCTACTCATGATCGTATAATGTTTTAATAAAATAATTAACTTTACAATCTGCTTTCACTCGTAACGCAATTCATCACACCGGATATAAAAATTGTGAGAGTTTAAATAATTGTTTTAAAAACAAAAATATCGCCTATCGTTTCTTATATTACATGTAACGTTTTCCGAACACAAGAACCTTTATTACGAAAACCTAAATTTGTTTTCACGATCGTACATAATTTTTAGAAGCGATCTCTAAAGAAATCTGTACAATTTGTAAAATCTAAAATAATTTATAACATTATAAATTTTTTGGTCCAGATTTAAGCCACTATAAATATTTTCAGATTTCAGGTAAACGCTGTAATATATTGTATCGCAATCTGTTTAGGTGTTTAGCCACGAAGAGGTAGCAAACAAACAGAGTTAATTCTGCATATACATATATTATACGTGGAAAAACATATTTCAAGCTTTGCCGACCAGTTAATACAATCGGCCGCACCGTCACGCGGTCATCTACCCATAAGGCCACACTGAGTACTGTTAGCTGAAATCTTATACAGGACAATTACTTCAGTCAATAAATATAATTGTTGTATATCTGGTTATTACTTTATGTTCGCTAATTGTATGGTTGTAAAGTCTACAGTGACTTATGGTTATATAACAACCGTGTCTTAAGCGGATGTAATTTAACTTGAATTGAGTTTAATACCAGTATACTTTATATACATTTTTCAGCTTTGTGTTTAGTGTGTGTGTAATATTATCATCCTAGATATAATTACTACTATCACATACCCTCTACAGGATATTCACATTATCATTATTGCAATATTTTATTATAGAGCGTAAGAAAAATGCCTTTCGCTTTATGGATTCCAAATATTTTATGAATAATTATAATATTACAGGTTGTATTTATAATCTACCCATAGCAAGAAACACCAATGGTATGATTAAATTTAAACAATCCATGTTCTTTAACTTTACAAGGTTCTAAAGCTGCTCAAAAATATTATCCTCTATATTGTATTTCAGCTATCCAAAAGAATAATGATATGACATATTAAATATTTTCAATTAATATATCAGCTACCGAATAAAGAAAATTACAACAACATCTTTCAATAAGTTAATTTGTACCACATTAATAATCTCGGAGAAACTATTTAATTTTAACTCAAAAAAGTACCCTAAATACATTACCGTATCAAATTTCATCAAAATATATTCAGTACTTTCAGAGACGAAACTTCACAATATTTATCTGGTAAGGACCATATAAATATTTTGAGGTTTCGTTTCTGAAAATACTGTATAGATCTATAGATGCAAAGACACAAATAACAAAATACACCATGATTAGAATTTGACTCATTAGTTTTATTATGTGTATAAATGTTGGAATCGCTTATAGTTAGGCCACACCTTAAGTTGTACACTCGCACACATGACACGCCGCGCCACGAATCGTTAGCCTATGATTAATGACTTATCCGACACGCAGTGTTGCTTTGCATTGATACATGTAAATGTGTCGAACATTTAAGTACCTATTTGTGTGAAAAATGAACGTTAAGCTTGTCTGATAATTAAGCTGGGACCAAAGTATTACATCATAAAATAAACTAAGTTTTGTAAGCCATAAAATTTAAGCCCATTTTGCAATATTTCTAAACAGTGAACGAAAATGTTCCGTGACGCTCAGGTCAGTAATGACGTGAATCGTGTATAGCCGATAACCGACTCTTCCTGCTTACCTTCTCTCATTCGATAAAGCGTGATAGTACATGTACGAGCAATTAGTTATAAATGACACGTATCGTATCGAAGCGTACCGTATTCTACGCTTTATACAAGAGGTTCGTGTTCTAATTATTCATAAAGTAATATCTCGCAGATCAGACACTCGTTTAAACCAAGTTTACCATCTTCATATAGTTCAAGATGTTATTTGACGTTACACTAATGAATTCTTCTCTCCAATTTATCTTATAGAATTCACAGGCTATCTTCACCCCGTGACACGCGAAAGCTGAAAAGCTTTCGAAACATCGGGATCAAAACTAATAAATAGCCGAGACAAAATCCGTTTAAATTAGTTATATTTCGATATCTTTTCTAAGCTTACCTAAACAGTGTTCTGATAGGATGACTATGAAAGACAAACGTCTAGAAGTAATTCGAACATCGCAAAGTATTTTCACAAAATAGCTCTTTAGTAAACTTAAGAATAAAACTATCTTGGCAAATGCGTTTTCTGGTGAAAAAGAAACACATTCTTCTCATATTGGAACAACAGATTGATTTAGTATCCAATGCAAAATGGTAGGGCACAAGATTTTTTTTTTGATTAATGACTATATACGAAGTTAAATACCTGCCATAATGCCCATATCCGAAATTAAAGATATGTCTAAGAGCTCGCTAAAGTCTTAAACCATTTAACTGATCACTATGAAAGTAGAGTAAGTGAACAAATTAAATCCAATATATTTTTTTTATACTTTATACATTTTTGAAGAGATGATAGCTCAGTGAACTACCACTGAGTACTAGTGTAGGAACGCCGCGTCATGGGACGTGAGTTCGAATCCAACCACCTACAATGAGTTTGAGCTTTCCGTAAGGAAAACATCATGAGAAAATCATATCACAGTGGTAGGGCTTTTTCTGACGTCCGCCTGGCTAGCTACCAGCGTCAAGTTGAAAACCTACCGACAAATACCAATAGATATGTTCCGGTAGCTGCATTCGAGAGCCAGATCCTCCACAAGTTTAGCGTGTGTACTAACTTGGGCCATATCGTTAATTAAGATCGGGTGAGATTATGGCCATTACGCTAAGACTTAAGTATTAAAAAAGCCTTACGATGTCTTTTACGATGTGGCCCAAGATAGTGAACACGCCTAGTAGAGGAACTGACTCAAACGTGCAACTGCCAGAACATACCTATAGGTATTTAATTTATGAAGTAATTATTTAGGAAGTTATTAATTAGCCACAGGCATTAGAAACAGCCCAAGCACAATGCTATAGTTTCCTCACGATGTTTTCCCTCACCGAAAGCTCAGCCTCGTTGTAGATAGATTGACTCACGTCCACCAACGCGACGTCCGTAGATTGAGCCATCATTGTTTCGAAGAGTTATACAAAGCGTTCTGATCGAGATATCGACTTTTAAAAAGAGAAGAACGTTACAAGATCAGCGAGTTACAGTATAAAATGGCAGAAACTAATCTCATGGGCGAACCATTAGCGAAAAATTGCCCAAAATCTATCAAGTTCCTGGTGCTCGACTGGGCTGATAGGTGCCGACCAGTCGGTCGAGAAGAAACCCCGTGACTGTACGTGACCCAATATATTGTCTTTTCTGTTACCCAGTCCCTTCTCGCGTATCGTTTATACGTGTCCCATTAGCATTTTCCCGAGCATTTTCCCTGAGTGTTAAGTTATTTTAAGGCTTGATTAAGTATATTGAAGGCAGTTACGGTTGGATAAGCATTATTTGCGTAACAGATAATATGGTGAATATCTTGAAGTGATTTCGTTTGAAAAAAGATTGTGTGTTTAGTTTAAAGATGAGTGTTAGTTGTGAACGCGTTAATATTGCAATATACCAGTCGTATTTAAAAGAAAATCATTAGGTTTTGATAGATCAATCACTGAAATAGGCTTTAGATTATTTAACGTTACGCTACAACCAATAAGAATGACGCTGTATTGAAAAAAGTTACAAAAACTAACAAAAAATGTAAATAATATTTAGTTCCACGCGAACGAATTCGCGGACAGAGACAGTCTTTTATGTAGTGAACATCAAAACATGTTAAAGTATACTCAATTTTCCGCCAGTTGGTTTAGTTTGATATTACTAATTTTTGCCCATTAGTTGAAATAAGGCCATAATCTTAGTTAAAAATCTAAGGAAATTCTTATAAAGGTATTATTTGAAAAAATATCTACCAAAAAAAAACAACAACAACTTAACTAACTTAACAACAACTTAATAATTAAATTTACTTTTAATTATGCCTCTAAATATGTCCAAGTGGTTACATAGTAATAACAGATAGGACTTTAATTAAATAAGTTTGTAACAAATTATCAAAATATGCAAGTAAAAAGCAACAAAACTAAATCTCGCAAACTCATTTTGTACACTTAATTTCATTTGTACAAAATAAAAGGCGATCGAATTTGAATAAGTCAGTTCGTTTTAATTAAATTCATTATTTCCAAATGAATTCGGTGTAATTCCTCCGAAACGAGTTTACTCTAGAATGTATTAATAAAAAATCAGCCAATGTACAATGTAATATAGACACGTATTATTGAATTCTACAGAAGCGAATCGTATTTTCATTTCACATATAAATTCATTGATAGTCTTTACACTTACAAAGATATTTTATTATTTATATTAATAATTCGGAAGTCTTTTTTATTTTGAAATTTAGTTTGCGTATGTGCTCGAGGTAGAACTTTTTATATATAGTTACGATTTAGCGTTATGGCTAAGATTTCACTATGTTAAGTGAAGATATGATCCAAGATTGAGGAAACGCTCAGCCTAGTGGAGAGGCTGGTCTCAAGTGCAGCTGCCGGAGGACACCTGCGGAAATTTAGTAGCTGATTTTCAACTTGATGTTATCCGAACACCCAAGCTTATTACAGGTGGATTCGGCTTCCTTGAAACGGGTCACACACTACTAACTGAGATAACTAACTATCACCGCTTCCGCCCAACTGAGCTATCACCGCTAAAATAATTATTTATATTCTGTACAGGGGATTTTGTTGAATAGTATCAGACAATATAAGAATAAACACGCATTTTATGCTGTTAACCGTCCAATAAACGCCCCATTTAATTTTTAAAGACTAAAATTTCATTTAATAGTCTTGCACTTAAAGAAAACTCTTTAAAGAATACTCTTTAATCTGTCATAATTTATTTATTTTATAGATGCATTCCTTTCTGGGTTAACATGTATATACTGCGCAACTGACCGCTTCTGTAGGAACGGAGTATAAGAGGTCGCCGTGGTTGAAATCGGTCAAGGAGGAATTTATTATATTACAAATGAAGGCATAGATAGAGTATTTTATACTCAGAATAAAATTACTGTTCCGGAAGTATAGAGTAAGAGCTAGTTCCACCAAAAGGAAGTCGTAGACGGAACTGGATCTTTAGATTTGAAGCACACTTTCACAAAGTTATCACAGTATTTCCAAAACGTTATCGTTCCATGATTTAAATTTCTGGCAAAGGTATTCATGTCACAATGTAGATACCAACTAAGAAAGAATATTACGATCACGTGAGATTGAAAGAAAAATAAAAATAAAGGCGCGGGCTCCTACTAGCACATTACAGCTACAAAAGTAATATTATATGTTTGTTTATTACATATACACTATTGAACATATAAAATTATATAGGACTAAACAGAAGAAAGATGAAGTACAAAATACGCAGACGAAATCACACGAAAAACTTAGTTAACAGTAAACATAATTTGTTAATATCGATATAAATTTATTTAGTATTATATTGTTTCAGTCATGTTAATATTGTAAATGCGAAAGTGAGTTTATTTATTTGTTACGCTTTCACGGCTAACCAGTTAAACCGATTATTATGAATTTTGATATAGAGATATACCACCTACAATGAGCTTGAGCTTTCGGTGAAGTAAAACATCGTGATGAAACCATAGCATAGTGGTAGCGCTCTTTCTATTGCCCATTTGGCTAACTACCACCCTCAAGTTGAAAATCTGCAGCCAAATACCATTAGGTGTGTTCCGGCAGTATCACTTGAAAGCCAGTCTCTCCTACAAAGGCTGGCAACGCACCAGCGATTGCTCTGTTGTTGTGGGTGTCCATAGGTGATTACTTACTATCAGGTGACACGCTTGTAAGTTTGAACCCTATTCCATAAAAAAGGACGGTGATAGGTTACTTTTTCTTAGGTTACTTTTTCTCGCGAAACCCTTATTGGAAATGGGGTAAAGAGAGGGGTAAACTTTGCGTCAAACTTTTTATTACGTTATCATATTTCTTTGACAATATAAATATTAACGCAAGCATAGTTACACGTAAAATCAAGTATACATTAATATACATCAAGTGTAACTTAAATCATAAGAAATATATATAATTTATTCAATAATTCAAAGAAAATCTCCTATTATTTTCATTACATTTGAACTCAGAATACTTGCTTTTACTTTAAAGATAATAAAAATATATAATATGTCCTTAAGCTTTATTAATTTTGAACATTATAAAGAGAAAAGATGTCTTAATTACTCTCTTAAATATCGTATTCCGTAAGCTTGAGGGGCACTTATGAATTTTCTCGTTTATTTTTAATACAGCCGGGATACCTCTCAAGTTTTCATTATATTTGATCTCTTTTATTCAGTATCCAAATGGGAGACGTTTAGTTTTTTTTAAATCTCAAGCATTCTCTACAATCTATTCTTAGCAACAAGCTTTTAAAAGCCGCTGTTCACGCTGCTACATCGAAAACGCTTTAGAAAAATTAAGGTGCCGAATTCAGACAATTCGATTCGATCAATTTTGATAATTCGATAACAAAACCGCGATAAATTAAAAAACTGTATAATTTCAAAAAATAAACTGCTCTCATCCCCTCAGTGCCTAAAACTCTATTACTTAAAATGCGCACCTTCTATAACTTAGAGTTTTAGTATTAGCCCGCAGTTACTTAAAGGTAAATATTTCGATGACCTCTATAACATAAACTGTTTGCCAATGAGTCGTTACTTGCAATGATGAAGTAATCACAGCGAGGATAATATATTTTAATACATTTATCATACAAAATAAAATCGATTTAAAAACCGCGAACTGTTTATAGAAAATTACTGACTTTGTTCTGTAGACTAAACTTTAAATAAAGATTTATTTTTATACAATATGTGTATGTTTTTATTATACCTACTTCTTCTGGCGCATTCGGGTAACATTAAAATAAATAAATAACCCATCAATCACTCTCTAACATAAGCTGCTGATAGATTAAAAACTCTATAACTTAAAATATTTCGTGTTTCTCTTGGTTTTTAAGCTAACAAGGTTCTACTGTAGTACCTTTATATTGAAGTGATACTTCTTGTAGGAGGGGAATTCTGATTCACAACCTTTTTCTGTGAAACTCGTTCGGCTAAATTCGGCTCGAGACGTCTAAGAGAGTGAGAGAGATGCAGTGATGATGACTTCAGAAGTGACGCATGAATGTTGATAAAATTTGAAGCGATAAGAGTTCAGTTGGCCGTGTGTACATGCGCAGCATCAGTGTACGTGAGTTCGAATCCACCTGCAATAAGCTTGAACTGTTGGCGAAGGAAAAATTCGTGATGAAACCATGATATGTAGGGCATTTTGTAATGCCCGGCTTCGCTAATTACAGCCCTTAAAGTGAAAATCTGCCATCAAACACTTATAGGTTTAGCATAACCACCATCTTAGACCATATCATTACTTAACGTTATGTTAAACTGTGGCCACTGTTATGCTGGCATACGTAAATTGTTCTTTGTATATCGCGTGTAGGACCCGAAGTTATACGAGAAAAGGCGTTCATTAACTAGGAAACTGTTTCATAGCTTCATAATGCGAAAAAAGAACGATTTTGCAAGCTTATTCTTCAGGTCAAAATTATGGAATTTCCGGCTTACGTGATTGAGGTAAATTGTAAGCAAGTCATTATTAATAGAGAAATAATATGACATACCTATCATGAACAGCTCGCCTTAAACCATCTTAGTTCCGTTTCGAAATAATGAAGGCGCGCCAGACAAACCGTTTCCTTATAAATGCGAGACAGATATTGTTGTGGATGAAATAGATTTTTTTTCCACGCTTCCCTCCGGCCGACCTGCGATATATTTATGAAAGTGGAATTTCTCGCTTCTGTTGCTAAACTGTCCTTCATTTCGAAACGTATCTTGAATTTTTTACGTTCTGTTTATTGAAAATTACCGTATCTCTTCTGATATATATTTAAATTTTCATTTATATAGTCCGTATTTAACACTCTCGTGAGAATTACTTTAGTCGAAATCCAGTAATATTTAATGAGAAATCTAGACTTATCTCAATAACCAGCCAGCTATCATGAAAAGCTGATTAGGAATTCATCATATATGTCAAACCTATTTTTGAAGAAAAAATTTCTTTGGACGTTAGGTGAATTTTTTATGGGTAAAACATTAGGATCGCGACACCGGTATGCCTACGTCGCGTGTTAAAAAGAAATAATATAATTGAAATTCTTATAAATGCAAGCAATAGGTATAAATTCATAATAATTGTGAAGTTCTATTTATATTTGGCTTCCGCAACCCCTTCTCATGTTTAATAAACTAACCATACCAATATATATATAAATATTACAAACACCTCAGGCTACGGTTAAGTGAAAATAGTTATAAAATCAAGTTCAAATATTTGACATACATATTCGTACATACAATCGCAGTTAAGCAAATGTAATCTTGGAATAATAACAACAAATAAATACGAAGGGGAAACTAAGATGAATGCCGATAGACTTGATAACTTAAACTTTTAAATAACAGTGATTATTTTTAGAATTCTCATAACAGTGCAGTGAAGCGATGATAGCTCAGTTGGCAAGTGTAAGGACGCCACGTTGGTCAAGTAAGTAGGAAAAAATTCTGCCATCTTTAAGCTATTCTGACGTGCGTTGCAAAAAACGTTAGAGTTTAGTGTTATAGCCTATATTTCACCTTATCTTAAATGACGATACTGCCCTAATCGGTAGACACGCTAATCTTGTCGAGGAACTGGCTCTCAAGTCCAATTTCCGGAACCCACCTAAATACCTATATTTGGCGGTAGGTTTTCGACTTGATTTTATATATGTATAATGGAAATGTTTATGTTAAATAGTCTTACAAAAAGCCTGCGACAGCATATATCTATATTTCATGTGTAAGCCATTATCGCTAAAATTGTGAGCGACGTGCGTATAAATGACTACGAACACAAAAAGTGAAAACAAAATTAACATGAGTAAAGTCGCAGATAATAGCCAGTACACTAATATATGTTAAGAATATCAAATTAGCAACCAGTCTAGTCATTATAATGAAAATTATTGCGATATTAATTGTGAATTGTTTATCCCTTTACCAGAACCTATTAGATTACATATGCAGTCAGTCAAAAAATTGAACTGTATAGAACTTTTAGCTTAATATCATTCATCAATATTGAAATTTCAGATAATAACATTAAAACTATTTACATGTATAACTAAACGTAATGAAAAAGTCAGTAGTATACATCAAATTAAAAATTAAATTGATAATAGTATGCCCCATGCTAGACAATTATTAGAAAAAAAATCTTATGGAAAAACGTTAGCAAAAATATGTAAGCAATGTTATAAACTAATACCTTAGTGTCTACGTTTAGCTCGGTATATTACAGAGTAGTGTTTATTAAAAAAAATACTAATTAAATATTTATTAAAAATTCATATTTTACGATATTACATACGTATGAAATCGATAAACGCGAATATAATTAATCAGGTTAATAGGAATAATTTACTTAACAACTGCGTTTGTCCACTTAGAAAGAAAGAATCTAAATTTTGAGAGCCAGTCCCAGCATTGGTCTTAGCGTCTCCACCATCGTATGTGGCTAAATAGTCACTTAATATCAGGTGAAATTTAGGCCGTAACGACAAACCTATTTTAAGTGTAAAAAAATACAAAGTAACATCTAAATCGTTACAGGCGTTTCTGAAATACGCGAAATTAATTTATAATATTCATATAATACAAGAATTGTTCACTTGCTGGTATCGGATTAGATAATATAAAAGAAATGTTCTAATTGTACAATTACATTGAACACTAGCTTTTAAATGCTAATAATAAAATGTTACTGTTACGAATCTTTGAAATCGGTCCTGTAGTTCTTGAGCTTATTCGTTACAAACAAAAATACAAATCTTTCCTCTTATAATGTTAGTATAGATAGTATAAGTATTGATATCACATAGTAAGGTCAACTAAAATATTTGTTATTTTCTATTCAAACAAATCATAATAATTTGCTGACAAAAGATTATACTCTCAAAGGCTCGTTTACATTCACAAAATTCTTACCACAAAATTATATCACTAAAAACCCCAATTTATAACACAAAGAACATCTTTGTTCAATGCTTATTAAACGAGGCCATTATCAAAGACCTCCGTGTTTTGCAAATTCACCTGGTAGGTTCAAGGGGTATTCGATTACGCGGAAAGGTTTAGAGGAGGAATCAGGGATCTATTTGAGTTGGTGCCGGTGACGCAACAGCCAGATTTCCGTATTGAGAAGGGCCGGTAGATTGTGTGCGAATCGTCCGGAACAAGACTGACACTGTCCCGGTAACGTTATATTTCGTCTTATTGAGCACTCCGAATGATAGTTAAGAATGAACGAGGCTTTTTGATCACCCGTTCAATTTAAAATTAATTATTGTTTTAATTCAATTTTAATTCATCTATATATTCTATCTTCATATAATGAGATTGTAAAATAAACGTGTCTGCACTTGTTAGATGAATGTGAAAAAACTGCAAATGGCAGTGAAAATGGCATGTGACTAAGAATAAGAAATAAAAACATTTACATTTACAACATTTCTTAAAATGTCTATCTGTATGTATGTTTGTGTACGTTCCTCTGCAAAAATACAAGGTTTATGATAAGTCTTCAGCGAGGAAATCATAAAGCGTATTCTCGAATAATACTTAGTCTTTGTTTCATTAAAATCGGTTAACTCTATCAAAAGTTATTGTGAATGACGGCGCGAGATTAAATAACTTAAATAAGTTTAGTTCCACGCGAACGAAGTCGCAGGCACAGCTATATATCGGTTATATAAATAAGTATAAACGAAAACAGTACAGTACCTACTGAAATTTTTACAAGTATGAGAACCCTTGATGAACTAGCATCTAGATATATTCACCTATATTAACTTCGGGAGCTCAAGAAGTTATTTTTTAAAGACAATAAATTTAATCGATTGTAGATCTTTTAATTGAACTTGAAGACTTTGAAGACTTGAATTGAATACTTTATAGAATTTAATTTAATAATTACTGTGAACCGAATATAGGCTCCCTTAAACTATATGTGTTAGCGAGAGTCGATGACTTAACTAAATAACTTAACTAACTTATCCTACTTAATCTAATATGCTAAACTAATGTCGCTCCCATGCCACGGGAAGACGTCTAGAGTTCTAGACAGTAATTAATCAAGGGTCCACATACTTGTGGGAATGTAATTTCCTTTTTTCACCTCCATTTATGAACCAAAATAAAAATAATTGACAGCTTTTAATAAATAATTGCGTTACTTTAATATAAGATATATTTATCAATACTAGTGGTCACCTAGTGGTAGAATATTCACCATAATTTATTTAAATTATAACTTTGTACATTGTTATTTACTAATAACTAATAAACATATCGTAATTAATGAATTTATTATGGTTATTTTTGACATTCAGTAAAAACAAACAACATTAATTTATTCTCAATTTCACTACAGACTTTAACAATAAACAAAAGCGTATATATACGAGTGTGTCAAATACATGATTATCTGTGTAATTATTTTTTTATTGAATTAATGTATTTTTTATGTATAGAAAAAAAAATATTAGCGCTATGAACTATTAGTTAGCTATTAGTGATATTTACTCTATACAAAGTATATGTTTGCGTAATTTCATACTCCTACGTCACCTCAATTTACGTAAAAAGGGGTACAAAGTTTTTGCTTCACGTATTAATATATAGAATTAATATCCTTTTAAAATCAAATGTAATAAAAAGCCAGTTCCGTATCACCGTGTGTATCCCTCGTTGAAAAATCGACAGGTGCATATGATATCCCAGTGGCGCCATTTACTTTATTTATTAGGACCTCCCGTTGACGGAGGCAAAAAGACAACCCGATATAGGGTTATCTGTTTTCGCGCCAATTATATTTTTTTTACGCGTCACCCTTATCGGGCATCCATTTTGAATTTATAATATGATAAATATAAATCTATTTATTGGTTGCAATAAATGTTACTTTTATTGTATGTTGGTAAATGCTCTCAAGTGTATCACATCTGCAGATTATTCGGTCTATACTAGCCGTGCCTGTGACTTCGTTTACGTGGAACTAAAAATTATTTAATGATTTTGTAACTTTTTTCAATACTCCTTTGCGCTAACTGGTAGCATGATGTGAAATAATCAAAAGCCTTCTTCAATGAAGGCTCTATCAAACTTTGGACGAATTTTTGAAATCAGACTAATTGTTCCTAAGATGAGCGGGATCAAACAAACAAACTTCTGCCGCTTTATAATGTTTATGTATACTGGTTTATAACAAAGAAATCCTTTAGTTAGAAGAATAAATGTTCACGTTTGTGAAAGAATCGCTTAAGCGAATAAATACCATCAAGCAGAAGTTCCTAGCCAAATAGTTTTGCATCGATATGTTGTACGATTGAAGCGATGATAGCGCAGTGGTAGTGTGTACGACCTCGCGTCAAGGGACGTGAGTTCGAATCCAACCACCTACAATGAGCTTGAGCTTTCGGTGAAGGAAAACATCGTGAGGAAACCATAGCATGATGGTAGGGCTTTTTCTGATGCCCGCCAGCTAGCTACCACCCTCAAGTTGAAAATCTGCCGCCAAATACCAATAGGTGTGTTCCGGCCGGTACACTTGAGGGCCAGTTCCTCCACAGGTTTAGCGTCTACCAACTTGAGCCGTATCGTCACTTAAGATCAGGTGAGATTATGGCCATTACGCTAAGCCTTATTTATAAAAAAACTTATTAAAGAAGAGGAGCAGAAAGAAGGTAACGCACTACTGATACCTTTGGTAATTCCAATCGTCCACAGGCTAAATAGAAAATACATTTTCTTTATAATGAACAAATTCATCTTAATATAAACAATCTAATTCATATTTATTATGAACTCTACTATGGATTTATATAAAAATTCGAACTAGAAATTGTCCCCGACTGACAGATCGAACTCGATACAATTTAAAATCGTTCTAAATTATGTAAACGTCAGCTCGGTCCCCTGTTTAACCTATTTCCGCTTTTACGGAAGTGACGATCACCAAATTGAGATTGACGGCGCGCCATTTTTCATTCGTCCATTCATTTAAATCTTCAAGTGGTTCATTAATTATAATATTTCTGAGGGTTTATTATCGAAAGACTTTTAAACGAAAGATTTTCACTTTACATAATGATATTACGTTATAACCAGAAGGCCGATAATAAAACTGGTATTGATCCAAATTGTTGTATTAAATTAATTGTGTGAAAATAATTATCGGAAGTTACTTCAGTATCGATAGAGAAGTCAAAAACATTTCGAAGACTTGTTGTCTGTCTGTTCTTAATAATATTACGATGCTAATACTGTAAATAAAGATATAGGATACCTATTATCCCATCAAACAAAATTCCTTCAGGAGAAATATTGAAAATTGTGGCTGTGTGATTAATTTTGAATAAATATATAAAAAACCTATATAAGTTTCTAAATGTTTGAAATCACCAATATGTCAATAATTAGCTCAATTTACATTGATTCAGTCATACTTACGTAGAAATAATTCCCATAAATACGGCACGATTGAAAGTTTTTTTATCGACAGTACAAACTAAAATTAGCTTATGTAATGCAGTGACGTATTTATCCTATGAAAGGGATACCAAGTGCTTTGCAATGTCCAATTAAAGATATTATCAGATTTATAGCATAAATAATGAAGTTTTTAATGCGATTCCATGTTAATCTAGAAATAACTTTTCTGGTAAGCTTGATGTTGAATTAACACTGTCACGTTACAGAAATAAATCCATAATTACGTTTTCGAATATTTAATGATATTTCAGTAAAAGGTTTTACCGTAATTATTATAGAGAAAGGTTAGGGACACAATACCTTTATTTACATAGGCTTACAGAGAGATAACTGTTTCCCAGCAAACCCTTATCGCTGTAGACAGACACTGAAAACCATCTGTGATTATTTAGCATACTTTTAGAAATCTCCAGAGACTAGATAAGATTATTGACAATCAACAAAGTCTAGGCCGTATTGGTTCCGAATAAATTGCCTTTAATCAATCTAAGGCCGGCGCTACGACTATTTGGACAAACAGACCGAGCACAAAATCACATTTTCGGACCTACATCGACGTTACAAGAAAAATATCAAGTATATTATTTGGTTTACTAACAAAGCAATCTATAAATCTTATTCTTCTAAATTATTAAAACGTGCTTATAATCAACCGCTATAAATAAACAATAAACACTAGATATTTCCTTGGACAGGAATTATAGACACAGATTTCAGAAACGAAATTCTTGGATTCAACATTCCGTGGCCGGGTCCATCGTGTGGCAGAGAGAGAAACGCAAAGCGCTTTCCGAGACTTGTGACACGGATGTAGGTGCCTCTTTGCCGCGCGCATCAACACTCCATTTCACTACTCATATTTCTCTCCCTGCCCAGCCTAATTAGGTAAGAGCTTGTTAAGGGCGCTTCACAGACACGTTCTACTATAGATCTTACTGCAGTCCTAGACAGGTCGAGATCTGTTAAGAAATTATTAATAAGTACGTAACATTGGAGAGAGTTAATATATTTTGTTTCATATAGTGTGATCGTCTTATTCTTCTTATAAACTGGCAACCTATTTATATACAATGCAGGTAATGTTATATAGAATGCTAGAATTTTTAGAAAAACTTTAAGGATCAATA
Source organism: Actias luna (assembly GCA_039707435.1). Lineage (NCBI taxonomy): Eukaryota > Metazoa > Arthropoda > Insecta > Lepidoptera > Saturniidae > Actias > Actias luna. The sequence goes on along the minus strand of JAZHAC010000002.1, from coordinate 3,390,072 downwards.
TACGTTTTGCCAGAATAGAAACGCTTCAATTAAAACAGTCCAGGCAGCTTTTATGCTATAAACTAGCGGTCGGATTTCAAAAAATCTTTTTCTATTCGACAGAATAATCATTTAGGAAGGCTTTAGTCTAATTGACATCAGACTACCATCAATAGAAACAAAAATTATTGCAAAAAACTAAAAACACAGAAAAAGAACTAAATAATTTAAAGGTCAATGCGAACGAAGAACAATTTACTTAAATTATAACTGAATTATATAACGGAAAAAAAGTCAAATAACATAAAATTATTACTGAAAACAAAAGCGATGAAGCGATGATAGCTCAGTGATAGTGTGTAGAAACGTCGCGTTATCGGTCTTGAATTCGAATCCAACCACCTAAAATGAGCTTGAGCTTTGAGCCTGAAATGAGGTAGGGCTTTTTCTGATGCACATCTGGCTAGCTACCATCCTCAAGGAGAAAATCGATCAAATACTAATAGGTGTGTTCCGGCAGTTGCAGCTGACATCCGGTCCCTAAAAAATAAAGGCTTGCAACATACCTATGATTCCCCTGGTGTTGTGGGTGTCCATGGGTGGCGGTGATCACTTACCACCACGTGACACGGTTGCTCGCTTGCCCGCTATTACATAAAAAAGCAACAAGAGACTCAGATTCTGTTGAATACCTTCAATGCGGTTTTACCTTTTACGAAAATAAATCACAGGAGCTTCTGCACGAACGAATCAGGAAAAGGACCTAAGGTCTAGTGTTAAACCTAGTGTTAAAACACACCAAAACTTGTACAACTGAAACGGTCGTATCGATAAAAGATAAAGTGTCGCAAGTTGAATCTATTAGCACATAGGGAGGTCAGGTTATAGAGTTCGCAATATGGAAAATCGCCCTGTTCACTATGCCCATGAATTTTAAATTCGCTTAGACTCATCGTACAATAAAGTTCATGATAATCATTCATTTTAATATCAAAACACGACTCGACTCAAATTAGTTTTTATACACGGCAACCCATAATCACTTATGCTTGCTTATCACCCAAATGCTTGCTTGGAAACTGCATTTGATCCTTTTAATAATTTATGCGCTAGCGTTATGGCCACAGTCTTACCTGATATTAAGTGGCGATGTGGCCCAAAGTAGTGGCTACGCTATACATAGTATTACACATCGATAAGTATTTAGCGGAAGACTTTCAACTGGATAGTGATTAGTAACCAGTTGGGCATTAGAAAAAGCCCTACCACCATGCTATGATTCCCTCGCGATGTTTACCTTCACCGAAAGCTCAGGCTTAATGAAGTTGGATTCGAACTCAGGTCCATTGACGCAGCGTCCGTACACACTACCAACTGAGCCATCCAAACTAAAATCTATACAAAAGGAAAATACAGTTTCTTAGACGTTCAATCATTTTAAAACGATTGAACTTATCGTGGTGGGCCTATGACTATTTGAAGTGGAGTCTTTGAATATTTAGTTATTGAATTCCATTTTCCTTTTGGTTTTTTTCGATATATAGTTGTATATGTTGAATGTGATTTGTTTTTTATTTGTCGTTTATTTAAATTTGCTATAAATATGATGCCTTGAACTAACTCTGTATATTGTTTACAATGTTTAAAGTTGACACTTAAACCACGGAATCGATGAATATTTCGCTTAAACATGGCAGAGATAGCCTGGACCCTTCAGACACGCAAAGGCTAGCGATTATAGCAAAAATAAATGGTAATTCGTTTATTTTATTAACAATTCAAAGTGTTTTTTATCATCCTTATAACTTTTTTAACATTGTCACCCTACAGTTAGTCAAGATAAGCGTTATTTAATGAAGATTTATAAAGCGCAGTGCACAGCGGATTTACTTTTGCAATGAATATTCTAGTTTCTCCGCTATCGCGTAGATAAATTGACAGAATGTTTAACTGTAGAATTTCTTATTAAACGTCGCCAGTATTTACTTCCTACTACGAAATAGGAAACGGGTAGTTAACCTAATGTTTTTTTTTAATTAGCACGGTGAAATAACCGCAACTAGCTTGAAGTTAAGCCATGAACAATCTTAGAACAACGAATGCCAACCAAGCACACCATCTGATGTTAAGTGACGATGTGATCTAAGATGGTGGAAAAGCTAAGCCTAATGGAAGGACTGCCTATCGAGTGCAACTGCCGAAATACACTTAAAGGTACTTGGCGGCAGATTCTTAAATCGAGGGTGGTAGCTAGCCAAACGGACATTAGAAAAAGCCCTACCACCATGTTATGGTTTCATCACGATGTTTTGGATATGGACTCGAAGTAACGTCCTTTGACGCGATATTCGTACACACTACCAACTGAGCTATCATCGCTTCAAAATCTTTTTTAAATTTATAAGCCAAAATTTCGATAACGGGTATGCCATTAGATGAAGTGTAATTATTATAATGAATTGAAATAAAATAATCACTATTTCTTGACGCACTGTGATCAATCAGCGTTACGCAATATACCAATAACTCCACAACAACACCTGGTATCATAAATCACTAACTTATTATCAAGCCAATTTGTTATGTTTGGCAAAATCGCCCGAGGATACAAATTTCACACAACCAACACTTGCTTATAATTGGTTAACCGATACATGTAAATGCGCCACTGCCAAATGTATGTATTGAACATATGAAACGTAGAAGTTAGAAGGTGATCTCTATTCTCTTATCCATCTGTATACTATACAGAATTATATTAATTATGCATTGTCACATAGACATATTTGACACATCAAAGCGATGATAGCTCAGTTGGTAGTATGTACGGAAGCTGCGTCACTAGACGTGAGTTGGAATTCCTGCAGTAAGCCTGAGCTTTCGTTGAAGGAAAAACATCGTGGATGAAGCCATGAGATTGTAGTAGAAAGGCTTTTTAATAATATTATTTTAATTAATCCTGCAAAATTCTTTTTTTTTATAGTTAAGGCTTAGCGTTATGGCTATAATCTCACCTGATTTTCAGTGACAATACGGTGGTTAGACATGCTAAACCTGTAGAGAGACTGACTCTCGAGTGCAGCTTCCGGAACATACCTATTGGTATTTGGTGGCTGATTTTCAACTTGAGGGTGGGAACAAGCCAGGCGGGCATCAGAAAAAGCCCTACCACCATGCTATGGTTTCCTAACGATGTTTTCCTTCTTCGAAAGTTCAAGCGCATTGTAGATGGTTGGATTCGAACTCACCTCCCATGACGGGGCATTCCTACACACTACCACTGAGTTATCATCGCTTTAAATTGCTTTTTACTGAGGAGAGGTTTCGTCGTTAAACATCTAAGATAGACGAGTTCACGGAAGTCTACCACTATATATTGGTTGCCACTAAAATTTGCTGGGCAGTTCTAATAAGAGAATCGACATATTATTAAAGCACTAACCTCTCAATTATAAAATAATGTCCGACTTGGCTGCATGGTTTCAAATGTCTTTGCCTTTTTCGTCACAACGATAAAAATAAATATATTTTTTGGCGGTACGTTAAACTGTCATGTGTGTCATGATGATCTTTATTTTGATTCATAGATATTCATTATTTGATCACATACTATGTAATATTAATTACTTTTTCTAAGATACGTTTTGGATATTACTCACGATGGAAGTTGATCTGTCAGAGCTTGTTCTGCCTTTTCGAGTAGTCAATCACGATTACAGCGTCATATATCGCGTTATAATCACTTACCGAGATAAAAAGTATTTTATCTCTCAAGTTGGATCAAACTGCATACAGTGTGTAAAATTGGAATAAAAACTTTTTAAGTAATTTAGGAGTTCATCGCGGACAAACAACGTGACACGAAATTGATACAAAGTATAAAACAAAGTCACTTCCGGCTGTCTGTCTGTGTATGCTTAGATCTTTAACACTACGCAACAGACTTTAGTGAGATTTAATAGATAGAGTGATTCAAGAGGAAGATTTATATGTATAATACATGCATAATATAGTAGAGAAACACTGACAATTTTAGAGGTTTCTAATATGATGTCGTAAATAAACCCATTTTTTTGCGCTTACATTGCAAACGCTAGCTGAATCCTAAGATGTAGATCAAAATAATGTAGTACAGTATTGTGCACCTTAAAAAGGTCTACCAAAAAGTGTAACATGGTATATGTCTATCTATTAGTCATAACTCATAATAGACATTTTTTATCCTTTACTTTTTACGATAAATAATGGCTGTTTATGAAGCAATTTTAAGCAATACAGCATTAATTTTATCCAATTAAGTACCTTAAATGCACTGTGCATTTAATATAGATCAATATAGCATGTAATAGCATATAATTTAAATTAATATTATGGAAGATATTACAGATTTAAAAAGCAGGGACATAGCGGTTGCGGCGGTACCGGCCCCGGGGCCAGCGGCGCATGCCTTTAGACAACGCGAGGAAATGTAAAAAAAAACGAATCGGGGAAACTATTTTTGAGTTTTAGCGAGAATTAAGAACATAAATTTTTGGTGATACTAAGTTCACCGGGTCAGCTTGTTGCTATATATAAAGAAGTTTACAAAGCGGAAATGTTTCTTTGTTCTTAGGAATTACCAGTCCGATTTCAAAAAATGTTTTTCTATTTGATGGAGCAATCATTTAGAAAGACTTAAGGCTTTTAACATCACGCTACCACCAATAGGAGCAAAACTGTATTGAAAGAAGTTACCAAAATGGAAACAATATCTTAAATAATTTTTAGTTACAAGCTAACGAAGTTGCGACCAGTGCTATATATAATAAGTGGAATGTTATATTTTAATGAGTCACAAAAAAATTAAGGCCTATAGGTAGCAACGAAGCAAACACGTTATTTCTGTTAGTTTAACTTTTATACATATTTTACAAATAAATTTTAAGAAGCGATGGTAGCTATGAAGCGATGATAGATAGATAGATGTAATACGGACGCCGAGTCAAAGGACGTGAGTTCGAATCCACGTACAATGAGCTTGAGCATTCGGTGAAGGAAAACACTGTAATCAAAACATAGCATGGTGGTAAGGTTATTACTAATGGCCGCCTGGCTAGCTACCACTCCCAAGTTGCAAGTCTACGGTCAAATACCATAGGTGTGTTCCGGCAGCTGCACTTGAGAGCCAGTTCCTCCATAGGTTTGGCGTGTCTACCAACTTGGGCCGTGTGGTCACTTAATATCAGGTGAGATTATGGCCATAACGCTAAACCTTAATTATAAAAAAGCATGGCGGTAGAGATTTTACTAATGCCCGCCTGGCTAGCTACCATAGCTAGGCTAGCTAAATTGAAAGTCTGCCGCGAAATACCTATAGGTGTGTTCCGGCAGTTGCACTTAAGAGCCAGTCCTTTCCCTGGTTTAACATGTCCACCATCATGAACCGTATCCTCAAATAACGACAGGTGGGATTGTGGCCATAGATCTAAAATCTATAAACTTTTTACATAAATACACGTTCCATAGGAATAGTTTTATAGAAATATCATTATAAAGTAATTAATATACAACGAAGAAATGTCAATTTTTAACCATAGCGAGCGAAATCTAAATTATAATTAAAATATTAAATGCCGGTTGTAATATTTACTCGTGTTTATTATTACACTGTAATTATTCCGAGATACCGTACTACAGTTTTACATAAATAACTTAGCTATTCCTGAACTAACTTGAGCATGGCACTACCCGCAACTTACCTCATTAGCCAGTTCGAACGAGACGGTATCAAAAACCTTGTAGCTTGTACTACTTGATTGATGGTTACATAAGTTAGGGTAAGTGCACACAGACGATTGTCGATATAAACTGTTTCAAATGATTTAACAATACTTTTTGTTATCTATATATTTATTTACGTAAAAATCGATGTGTGTATCTTGATATGTAATTTTATCTTTATTCATCTTATTAATTACATTGAAAACCAGTGCTGCAGTATCGACCATATGGCTATTTTTCAACAAATAGATGAAAAAGCGGCCATTATTGCAAAAAATAAATTCTTAATGCACTTGTATTTGTTTTCTTTTTGAAGTGAAACATCTTTATCATCTTTATACTTTGAAACTTGATGAAACGACAGTAAAAAGTCCACATACGTCTTCATCAGACTCTTAGCGTTGTGCATGTGAGTGAGCCTGCGTATTACGAAGTGAATTCTTTAAGGTTTCACTTCTATCGTGTGTGAACACACAATATTTTATTGTTATTTATATAACCAACAATATATATCTTGTATTATCTTCTAATTGTTTGGCCGTATTCCCACTGTGTAATATCAATCACATTTTACAGCATGTAGTGTAGCTGAAGAGCATAAGTGAAATGAATTTTGAATAACATGACGAGCATGATATATTATTTGCTACACAAACTCCTTAGACAGCCTCAGCAAGAGTCACCATCTTGCTGAAGATAGTGTTAGTTTTATTTAAAACTTATAACTTCAGAATTGGCAGTATGGGTTAACACCTTCGCCTGTCCTATGAGACTAATATTATTACTAGTGTAAAAAGAAGGAACGGTGATTCATGAAAAGAACAAATAATATTGTATTATAGTTATAATACTTAGATTTTGATATCCTCACGTATATTTGTTAAGATCACACACAATCACGAAGAAATAATTTCAAATTAAGAGTAAACAAAAATACATGAAGAATGTCGGGCGTAATAAACGGATTTGTCTTATAGTATGCACCTACCCTAACCGACTTCAATCACTCATCTAACGTAAGTAATATTTTTGTTTTCTATCCAATTTCACTTTGAAATATTGTCTCGTGGATGGAACGAGATAAGTCAGCACCTGAACTATAGCTGTAATGTATTGACTTTGTTATATATTGAATTTTCTTTATTCTAAAGCAATAAAACTGTTCCGACGTCGAAAGAAAATTTTAGTGCCGGTGTTATGAGAAACTGTATATATTTTCTTTTCGTTTTTCTCATAATATTTATTTCCTACAAACCACATCAACCATGAGTTCTATGTGTATATTTACATATTATATGACTTTATATGCATTTAGTTAAAAACTGTTAATATAAACATATTAAAAAAATGACATATATCGAATTTTAAATAAACTTCTATTTTATTAATGTGTACGGATTCTTGTTACAGCTTTTAAAAAAAATGACTGTAAATAAAGATTATATATAATACTAGCTGACCTGGCCGACCTTGTTCTGACTTTTCGAGTAGTCAATCACATCGACTTCAGCGTCATTCATGTACCGCATTATGTTCATTTATCGAGATAAAAAGTATCCTATCTCTCAAGTAGATCAAACTGCAGTGTGCAAAATTTGATTAAAATCGGTTCAGTAGTTTAGTAGTTCACTGCGGACAAACAACGTGACACGAAACTTTAATATATAAAGATAGAAACTTCAACTTTTATAAATAAAATAAAAAGGTTCTTATAGCTAGTATCAAATAGAAAACTTTTATAGAAGTTAATCTTCCCATAATCATACTAACTAAATAAACTAGTAGTAAAATACTGACTCCAAACTAATTTAACCTATATGAATTTGTAATGAAATATATTCTATTGTAACCAATTCACTGGTCAAATGACTACCAGTATGTCCAGCAAAAAATTTACTACTTCTGAGCGATATACAATTTTACTTTTATACTGACAATCTCTCCATAAATACCAGCGAAGTCACATACTTTAACTAGCATTGAAAAAACAATAAAACCGTTCCAAAAGATTTATTACTCCAATAAAACTTTCTTCTTAAAGAAAGTACTTCGTTTATACATAATATTAAGTAACATTGGACTCAATAATTCTTCAACATTACGGGTATTTGTCGAAAAAATATATAAAAAAAATTATTACAACACAATATGAGCCTTTCGAGGGGAGCGAGCTGTTTTGATTTATGACGCGCATTTGTCAGTTATGATGTAGATATGTAGTTTGTGTATATTAATATATGCATGCGACCATTACCACATGAGTTTTTCTGCAAAAGAAAAATGTTATAGACTGCCTTTCTGGCTCGTGGACTTAAATAAATTGGTGCAATAGCTTGGGTCAAGTTGCGAAAAATGATTCCGAATCTTTTTCCCTTGCAGGCTCGGTTGGTCGCCTCACGCGTTATTTCGCTTTACAAATGGACTTTTACTTTTCTATATCGGATACTTTTGTATGTTCACACTAGCAATATCCTACGGATCTGTTCGTGTTATTTACTCAGTAGATATTTTATGCCTTACCTATTTATTTTAAGTAAATTTTATGTACGTCACGTGTTTCTTTATCGCGCGGTACGTATGGGAGTTAGACAAATCAAAATGTAAGATTTATCCGACACAACCCTTTCTTTAATCTGTTCTATATTGCATTATATTTCTATAGTCATAGCGCGTATGCTATTGGCTGTGCCCAGTCATAGGTGCGCGCTTATTGATTCAAGACCGCCAGTAAGTTCTCGACAGCTGCACAGATATAGTTTGCAAACGTCATACGCGTCAGCTGTTTCATAGTTTATTATATACTATAATGAATTGGATGAATATAATGATGTACAATAAACTGTTTATTTTTACAAAAAAATATGTTCGCTACGAAATTTCCTACCATTCCTTCGATTCATTAGTTATCTCTATGTTTCACTTAACTGCTCTCAGACGCAAGTAATTTATTTATTTGGTTTTATTAATCGATCATATAATACGTTTGTCAATAATAATATAATACGTAGGGAAATTTGTTACAACCGAGTGTTTACACATTTATTTTGGTTTCAATACGGATATATTTATACATATATTGGCTATGCCCGAGGCTCTCCAGGTTAATAATAGGAAATACAAATATTTTAACGTTGGCAACATACCCCTCTCGCTTCCTAAGTCCACTCGAGCCGAGTTTATCCGAACGAGAGTTATAAAATAAAGTCTGCAACGCCCCTAAATAGCTTTGTTATGTATCTCTATACGTACTATATGTAAATGTCATTGCGTGCGTGCCCCATTAAAATAAAATAAACAAACGATTAATTATAAAACTATATGAAATTCTCACGGGGTGACCGGCCGAGCTACCATGAGTCACGCCCGAAGTCGACCGCTGCCGCGTTGCTCGACAATGATTGTCGTGTCTATGGGACATTACGACTCGAACATGCCGTATCTGGCATTTTACACGCAATATCCAATACGGAATAATACAGTGATTATTCATAGTAGCTTTTTATCTGGATGTGATAAATTCCTTAATAAAAAATGCAAGTGTATAATAATTTATATATTTTTTTTTTTTGTGAAAGTTTCTTTAGACCCGCTGAGCACTTTATTTGGTGAGAATTTCATTTTATTTTCGAAACATTAGGTAGATCAGTGGTAGCGTGTAAATACGCCGCATCAAGGGACGTGAGATCGAATCCATCTACAATGAGCTTCAACGTTCAATGAATGGAAACATCGCAATGAAACCATATCATGGTGGTAGGGCTTTTTCTAATGTCCGCCTGGCTAGCTTCAGCTCTCAAGTTGAAAATCTGCCGTTTAGTACTCATAATTGTATTCCGGCAGTTGCACTAGAGAGTCAGTCTCTCCACAGGCTTAGCGTGTCCGCCATCTTGGGCTACCTCGACACTGAACATGAGGTGAGATTGTTGTCAAAACTATAAACCTATAAACTATTCGTAGAAAAATTATCGGGACTGGGTTGTAACGATCGGTTATGGGACGCTCGGTTGGGTAAAGTCACCTCGAGTCAACTAAACGAGAAAATTATAGTCCACGCGTCACTGCTATAATCGCAAAGTAAGCGTTATATGTAATAGCCTCCTTCTAACTTTTATCTCTCGAACGCATTAAACGGTGATAATCTCTGACATACATGAAATAGGCAAATAGGTGTTAAAAACGATGTGTTCTTGTGACCACACGGCAGAAGTGAAACATCGCTGTGTCTCTTTCACTCCCTAAGTCGCCTTGAGCCGACTTTACACGAACGTGCGTCACACAAAAAGGTTGCGGAACACAATATCAAAACCACTTCCGTAAGAAAATTCACTTCCAAAAATACTGAATATCATAAACTTTCGTTGCAAAATTTAGTACTATTTTAATGGTTACACATTATTTTTGTATAAAATAAAACGTAATCTCTTAATAACAAAATGCTCTAATATTATATATACGTTACTAAATTTTTGTAGTGATTATCCCATTTAAAAATGCAGAAAAAAAAATTTTTAGGGTTATTTAGCGTTATGGCCATAATAACCTGATCTTAAGTGACGATACAGCCCAAATTGGTAGACACGCTAAACCTGTGGAGGAACTGGCTCTCAAGTGCAACTGCCGGAACACATTATAGTTATTTGGCGGCAGATTTTCATCTTGAAGGTGGTTGCTAGCCAGGTGGGCATTAGTAAAAGTCCTACCACCATGCTATGGTTTCCTCACGATGTTTCACGTAATCTCGACGCGAAGCCGTACATACACTACTAATGAGCTACCATCACTTCCAAGATGAACGAATACGAATATTTTGGTCCTATCCTACGAATAGTATGTATTTAGTTTTCTATTTTTTTACAGCAAGAATACGAGACCTCTGGGAAGAATAGTTTCGAATTTGATATCATTCTCGTATTATATTTATACTTACAACTGGTCGAGGACTAAAGGCACAAAGAAATATTCTGCTTGCCGTGTATTAAATTCTAAAATTCATTAAATAAAAGCCTTGAGAGAAAGCGTTTAACATATTTTAACTAACTCGCTAAGAAAACATTCTTTAATAACTTCTATATAAAGCACTATCTATCGGGTTTTAGTATAACCATAAAACATGGTTTTATGGTCTCGATAATCTAGTTTGAATATCGCCTCTGAGGGTCAAACCGATCTAAAGTTACCCTTTAATAAAATGTAAAGATAAGATTCTTAAAACTGACTTCTAAACGATTTTCCCTTTGTACATTGACGTATCTGGTCAACTTAATACTACAAAACATTATAATAGACTTGAAAACTAAATGGTATATAAACATTTTTTTAATAAGTAGAATACAAATCATTATATTGGAAATGAAAGTACATATGACTAATTAAACGAATATATTATAAGGATCAAAATGAATAAACTTGGATATCATATACCCAAATAGTTATAAACAAAAAAAAAAACTAGAAATTCATCGTGGAAGTTATTGAGAAATGCGAGACAGGCTCTAAAGAGATAAAAACGTAATAATATTCAATAAGTTAATAATTATGTGTAATTGTATATCAAAGTATGCATATTTCAATGTACATATATGCTAAAGAAGCACTCTTTGGTCATATATCATGTCTGATTTATGTGATGTTTTCAATAGGTAAGACAAATGAAATTACAGCCAATTAGTTCTTTACTAGCTGACCCGGAGAACTTAGTATCTCCTAAAATCGATGTTTACGAGTTGTTATCGATGTTCGATCGATCGATCAATGTTATCGACCGAACAAACACAATGAAAAAAGAATTACCCAATTTGGTACATTAGTTCGGAAGTTATGTGCGTACATACATTTCGGCGATTCATTTTAATGTATAAATATTATCTGATGTTTCAATCAATTTTTGTAATTTTTTCTTTCATAGAAACCTTCTCCTGATAATAATTAACACAACAAAAAACTAATTTGCGAAATTGATTCTTCCATTCACGCGTGTTGCGATGACCAAGGGAAATAGAGATTCGTTTATATATGTTTTATTACTACTTACTTACTTACTTGTATATATATTTAAGTTAATGAATCTTGAAATCATCATAGAACTATATAATCATTACATGCACAACGAAGTCAGCATCCAACTTTGAAGTCGTGACAGAAAATCGTGTAGTGTACACCTGACGGGCTTTCGTAGTTTTTGAATATCTAACATAAAATGAAGTGCCTAAATAAGTTACAGTTTAAAAATTATGACCTCAATTGCCCTTACAATAGAATATAATTTGCGACATACGAGTAGTTTTATTATAACTTTTTTATATGTCAGTCACTAAGTAATATCTACGGGCTTAAACAACTATCGGACAGAAATACCAAAATAATAATAAGAGATATATTTTCTCAATTGGAAAAATACCAAAACAATTGACATAATCTAAGAAATGAGTAAAACATATGTTACAATATAATACAATAATAATGAACTACAAATGTCACTATTAAATATGAAAGTCATAGCATCTTTTATATACTTAAGTCCTTGTTGTATGCCTGTTCGTATGTACAATTTTGATTAAATTTTCTGGTTAAGCGAGCGGGTGATAATGTAAAGTTTGTTAGCAAACAGATCAACAGTTGTTTTGTAAATGATTTTTTATCGTATTTCTGTAGGTAATTAGTGTTACCTGCACGAAATTGGGACGGATCATTAGTACTTTATATATTTTCCTACCAATGTTATAAACTGTACGATGTCGATTACGGGCCATTGAAGAAATAACAGAACAGTGGTATATTATTAAGCGGTTATTAAATTAGTACGCTAATGAAACATGAAGGGTAATTAAAACAAATCGCTTGATGTTTATTCCTTTATTACTAGTATGAAACAAATGCTCAAGTTGAATTATAAATAAACTATGAGTAAATATCTGAAAGGGGTAATTAGGTATATAGTTTATAGTTCTCGGCATATGATAAAACCTGAACGACGCTTCAATGTAAAAAACGATGTATTTGGTCTATTGGTGTCGTGCTAGGTTAGGATAGGTTGGAATTGTATCATATGTAGTACAAACTTGCGGCAATGAGCGCCATATTGTAACAAATTTTACTGCCAATTCACAGATTTGTTGCAGTAGCATGACAAAGAAAATAAACTGTACATGATGGTTACCACAGTTAAATCTACAAGCAACGACCTCCAAGAAATAACTATTTCTTCAAGGATCATTGCTGCCTGTAAGCCTCTAAGTAAATATATTCTGTCTGGTCATAAATCAAGACAACCAGAAAGTTAGTATGACAGGTTTATCCTTACCACCCCGTTTCATTTTTAACTACACACCAGTTGATCTTAAGCCACGAGACACGTCTGGTTTTTATGACTTGAAGCAAAAACATTTGTGGACTGTCTTTGGCAATGCGTAAAGGCACTACTCAACTCAGGCCAGGATAAGAGGGGTAGTGTGTACTACTTCGCGTCATGGGACGTGAGTTCGAATCCAAGCACCTACAATGAGCTTGAGCTTTCGGTGAAGGAAAACATCATGAGGAAACCATAGCATGGTGGTAGGGTTTTTTATAATGCCCGCCTGGGTAGCTACCACCCTCAAGTTGTAAACCTGCCGCCAAATACAAATAGGTGTGTTCCGGCAGCTGCACTTGAGAGCTAGTTCCTCCACAGGTTCAGCATGTCTACCTACTTGGGCCGTATCGTCACTTAAGATCAGTTGAGATTATGGCCATAACGCTAAACCTATAGTATAAAAAAAAATACACCGAGAGACAAGCGTTGTCAAATACCCACTAAAATTTATCACGACGCCACTTAAACCCCCGTATTGCCAGAGACCCGGAACAGCTTTCATACTTCTTCAATTAACCACGATTCACACCTTTTTTATTAACGTCGTGCTTAAAATCCTAATCTTTACGGACTACCTCAATACAACGCGCAACCGCATTACTGGGGCTGAGGTTAATGCGCCATGTGAAGACTCATCGTGTGCTAATCACCCAACAGTACCCACCAAAACGCAGCACGGCGATCCTTAAAACACCCGTGCTGCCAGATACCAGGGTCAACGCCCATACTTCTTCCAGTCTCTGGCAGGAAAGGCCATTCAGACTTACAGTTCTTCCGGCGTCTTCTACCCAACCGGTCTGATATGGCAGACCCACACAAATCTATCGAGGAACCGTGAAGCACCGACCGCATACGAACGCCAATACCAGCGACGATACCTATATACTACCATAATGGGTGTTATAGACGGAGTGTATTTGCGACTCATCCACACACATTATTTCGTGCTGCATATAAAAATGAAGCTATTTTCTACACGATTGTACGAATGCACCGAAGACAATGAGAGCTCGTCCTCGTTTTACTTCGCGAGCAAACAGTAACGAAGCCAAACAGGCCAGAACGGTATCATATTCGGCACTATTTCCCACGGGGTGGAGGCAAAAATGCCTTGTAAATATTAACTCGGCGGCCAGCCGATGTTTACCCGCAGCACCTTGTTACTTTGAGATTTCATTATAGTTTTTTTTTTCTGTATCTTTATTAAAAGCGACGTTGTAGGAGATTTTGATATAGAAATTAGCCACCTTTAGTGAATTTGCTTTATATTTAATATGTTTAATATTCAATTTCATTTCTTTTTCTATTATTATGGAGGTTATAATTTTAAAGCCTCATCTCTACCTACGTAGGATAAAATAAGGTAACCTTAAGTTAACCTACACTCCTCAAAAGTTAAGACAAAAGTTATTTTTTAGTTTTTAATAATTAAACATGAAAATGGAAAACGTTTTCATTTTAATCGTTTTAACTTTATCCAAACAAAAAACGGACAAAACAATAACTGTAAAACACTTAATTACGCACAAAAGGGGCTGGAAACCGAAATTTTAACATAATAAGATTAAAATGTACGAACCTCCGCTCAGAGATGACCGGGGCCCGTACATAAATTAAAAGATTATCGCTAACAATTAAGGAGAATGTGCCCAGATTACAGTGACAGTATTTAAATTTGTGACGAGCAACACTGAAGGGCTGAGGGAACGCTCTCGAAGATTCGTGACCTAAATAGATTGTATTTTGATTCGATAATGACTTAGCGTCAGCTCGTTTGGAATCGTTACGATCCTGACCTTTCGATGTAGACAGATACCGTGATGAAATCATTTTTAATTCTCGCCTGAAAAACAACTATGTCAAGTTGTTAATCTATATTTAGGAATGTATAGGTATATACCAGATTTAACGCCCGGCTTCGCCCGCGATAATATTGTTTTTCTCAAACAAATCGGATGACAGAATAAAAAAAAATCATAAAAGTTTACCGTTCACTTTATCCCACTCTTAATAAGGTTTTTATGAGAAAACGTAGCCTATCATTGTCTCCAGGGTCCCATCTATCTCTATACCAAAATTCATCATAATATATTTAGCGGTTTATGCGTGAAAGCGTTACAAATAACACACTATCGCATTTATACTAATTAGTAATCACATATAAAGATATAAGCATGGTCGTTAAATTTCATTTGTATTCTTTATACATTTCGAATTTTTGGCGACAACCTCACTTGATGTTAATTGCCGATGTGGCCCGTAATGCTGAGAACACGCCAAGCTTAGTAGAGAGGCTGGCTCTCAGAAGCAACTGCGCGAATACACCTACTGGTATTTGGCGGCAGATTTTCAACATGAGGTTTGTAGCTAGACTTTTATTTTTAACGTGAGAAATCCATTTATGGTTGCACTCTCGTCCCGGATCGGACGAGCGGTTATGTGAGACTCACCCGGTGCAAACTGCGAATACCCACTAAAACTCTACGGGTAGCCTGGCGAGAATTATAAAAAACCCTACAACATTTAATTACGGAATAATGGGCAAAGGAGCGAGGGGTCATCTGATGGTAAATAAATACCGCTGCCCATAGACAAACATAATACCAGAGTACTCGCAGTTGTGCTACTATGCTATGCGCTATATGCTGACGCTCATTGTAGGTTAATTCTAACTCACGTCCCATGTCGCAGCGTCCGTACACACTAACAACTAAGCTATGAACACTTTAATGTCAATATCATTCCATTGTCTGATTGCCGTTTACTATAAATTATTATATTAAAAAAAAAAAAAACAATTTGGCTAAGGTCTAAGGTGTGAACTTCCGAGATATAGTTATATAACCTTCATACGGTGTGACGTAATTATAACTAGAATCAGATTAGCAGAAACCCTCAATATTGGTTCGGTACGGAAAGAATTATTGACAGAGCATTTCGGTTGAGGAAATCTCACGCTCCCCGGAGACAGAAGCGAATGACTATTAAATAACATGTTGAATGTACGAAAACGAGAAAACGTGAGGATACAAACACAGTATGTAACTTTGAAATCAAATGTCACATATTTTATTCTAACCTCCATTTGAAAATCTATCATTAAGTATTCTCCTAATGAGAGTAAGTAGACTAACAGACATTTCTTGTCGAAAATAACATGGAAAATAGATTTTTAAATGTGCCAGTGTAACCTTTTATTCTACTTGTTTAATAAAATGATTCTTTTTTTCACTTTTAACGAATTTTTAAGGTAAGAAGACCACTTTGATATGAATCCACTTGAATTTTGTGAATTTCCTTGAACGTTGTTTTTTCTGCTATCGAACCGGGATAAGTTTACTAAACTAAGTAAGCAAAGATTCTATTAAAATGCTTAGCTAAACATTTTACGAAACTAATTTAATTATTAATTTTTAAATCAACACAGAACTGTTATTATTCTTTAATAATTACATTACGTATAACAAGTTTTAAAGAAAAGGCCTGAAGCCTCGAAATATTTAAGAATGTATCGGATATTATAAATGCGAAAGTGATGTCGTTTGTTTGTTTGTATCGCGTTCTCGCCGAAACCGCTGAATCAATTGTGGTGAATTTTGGTACTGAGATAGATGGGATTCTGTAGACGGAGGTAGGTTACTTTTTCTTGCTGAAAACTTATAGAAAGTGCGGTAAAAAGAGAAATAAACTATGTGTGAAACTTTACATTGCGTCTTTCAATTTGTTAAACGAAACCAATATTAACGCGAGCGAAGCCGCACGTAAAATCTAGCGCATAATAAACACAATTATCATTATTTTAATCTTTGGAAAAAGGCGATCGACCGCGACGGTATCTTTTCTGTCTGAATTATAAACTTCTCAAAGATAAGTTCCTCCGTCTTCATAACCAGAATAGTTTATACCTATAATAATTTATAATACGAAAAAAAACAAAGTAACATGTATGAATTGGCATGGAAACGCAGTCGTTTTTGTTTTTACACAGTATGCACGTTTACACGTACAATTACCTACTCGGTGCGAGAACGAATACAAATTGTGTTATGTTATTCAAATAAGTAGGTATTATTTATAACACCAGTACTTTTCACAATTTCCCGTAAACGAGTTTCTAAAACAGATGATTTTTTGTTATATTCATTACATCATGTACAGACATCTTTTTATAATTATTTATTTTATAGTTACGGATTAGCGTTATGGCCATAATCTCAGCTGATCTTAAGTGACGATACGGCTCAAGTTGATAGACATGCTAAACCTGTGGCTAGATCTAGTAGTAGAACTGGCTCTCAAGTGCAACTGCTGGAACCCACCCATTGGTATTTGGTGGTAGATTTTCAACTTGAGGATGGTTGCTAGTCAGACGGGCATTAGAAAAAACCCTACCACCATGCTATTGTTTCCTCACACTGTTTTCCTTTACCGAAAGCTCAAGCTCATTGTAGGTGGTAGGAAACGAAGTCACGTCCCTTGACGCGAAGTCGTACACACCACCACTGAGCTATCATCGCTTCAAAAATATAGGATAATGTCTTTTTTTATTGATGTTGTTTTAATTTAAAGTTTAAGATTTTTAGAATAACAGTAGCGTTGTACAAGAAAAATGTAAAATGACTTATGCTGTGTTTCAATGGTAGCGTTCATTAGAGATTTTGTACAATAAATACTTATAAACCAATATCTAATTAAAAAATGACAATTTCGGAAATTTTGCCCAAATATCTATAGATGTACTCCAACAGTTGAGTTGAATCTAGCAGACTTGAGAGACAGTCTTTCCACTAAATTTAACGTACCCACCATCTTGGGCAACATCGTCACTTAGCATTAGATGAAATCGTTAAATGATGAAATGAAATTGTTAGGCCATAGTTTCTGCATATCCTTGTAAAAGCATGAAGTAATAATTATTACCAACATGTTCTTAACGACGCGTTTGTACATTTTTTACTACCTCGATATAAACCTTCGCAAGACCGTCTTTAAGTATAAAATTAGTTAAATAATCAATTTGTTGTTACAATTATCGTTTCTCTACTAACTTCAAATGTGTTAAAGTTCACATAACACTGAGAAAAAGTTTAACTTGTATTTTGTACGACGTAAAAAAAAACTCTGGGCTTGACGCCTACGCAGTATTCATAGAGGTGTCAAGTATCAGCTTAATAGTGAGGGGACGTTAATTTGTACTGTCTGCTCTATAGTGTTTATTTATTATCAAAAATTCATCAACATTTACTCTGATGATACAATTTTTAATTATGATGCATAATATACCAAGGATTTGAGGACAACCAACCATGCAAAATGGTGCTAATGGGCAAATTTAAAAAAACAACGCAACCACTTCTGTAATAAAATCTCTCACGAAATACGTGAACTGCAACTAAAACAGTTTAAAGTAACTGTAAAAAGAAACTTGTTACAAAAGCTATTTATTATATAATTATATATCATTTAGCAGATAATAATGCATGCGGTTTATATATCATTAAGATTTTTTAAGTTCGGACAATTGTATTCACGTGATAAAAAAAAAGATTGCTAGAGCGTTGCTTACGCCGTTACATCTCTATTTTATAGTTTGTAGATGTAGCGTTATGGCCAACCTTCCTGGTCTTGACGATGTAGCCCAAGAAAATGGCCACGCTAAGCCTAGTGGACGGACTGGCTGTCTAGTTCAATCCCGGAACACACCTATAAGTGCAACTTTTGCAACTTAAGTGTGGTGGCTAGCCAGGTGGACATTAGAAAAAGTCTCGCCCCCATGCTACGACGACGAAGTTTTCTTTCAGCAAAAACTCAAGCTCATTGCAGGTGGATTCGAACACACGTCCATTGATGCATCCGTACATACTACCGAACTAATATCGCTTCGGTTAGCGATAATACACTAATATCACACCAACTACATACTTAATAATAGTTGTAGTGATAGAAGCCCTTGTCCCTTGGACAGTATATCTCAAAGGCAGTAATAGTAATATGATGCGGTAAGCCATAATTTGTTAAAATATAGAAAAAAAAAACTAATATTAATAACTATTTGAAAGTTTCGAAAACTGGATGCAACCAGTGGCGGTTTACTTTTACTACTGGCGGCTACCCTCACGTTAAAAATAGTAATAGGTGTGTTCCGGCAGCTGCACTTGAGAGCCAATTCCTCCACAGGGTTAGCGTGTCTACCAACTTGGGCCATACCTCACCAATTAGATTCCAGATAGGATTACGAAAATTGTAGAAAAAAAAATAAAGAGATTTAGCTTCTAAGTGATGAAATATATTATTTAGGAACATTTAGGTATATATATATAACTATGAATCATTGCAGTTCCTGAAGAAAAAAAAAAAACAAACCAAAAATACCCCAAATTTTTTCACCTCTAAAATCTGCCGCCCTAAGCTTCTGACTACTCGGCCTACTGGTAAATCCACTCTGGATGCAACCAATACAGTACGTCGAGTGTATAAATTTTCGAAAATTATTTTCCTTAGATTAGATTAGATATAGTTTGTTTGCTCACCCGGAGCTATAACATGGTTTCAATAAGGCTTTCTACGAATTACAGGATCTTGAAAACATCTTATCTTAGATCTTTGTAGATATCAGATTAATCTAAAAATAAATGTATGTAGTATCTACATTTTTACGCAAACCTTAACATAGAATATAAAAACATATATTTACATTATTTTATTACAATACCTACTACATATATTCATATATAATCCACAACGACTGGGAATCAAATTAGGAGAACATAATTAAACATTAATAATTCATTCCTGGTTTGTTATTCAGATAAGTATAATCTATATAAAATAATTAATACTACAGCTTATTTATAACTATCTTTTTAAATTTATGAAGCTTCTGATTATTCAGGTAAAAAATCATAATTTGATTTCATCTTAGTACACTATATGCCGTAGAAAATGATGTTAGTAAATTTTTGATTAATATAATTTAACTAAAAATAAAAACAGAAACCGCGTCACATTATAATAACCAAACAAAAATTAATTCACTAACAACAAAGCTTAATTAAAATAAAAAAAACGCATACAATTTTTAAAAATAATTAGATAATATAATCGAGGTATACATAATAATTCAAAATGACACATTTCTACAAAAAAGAAATATAATGTTATTAATAAGCGTGGAGTTAGAAGTCCGGCGGCCTGTAAAGTCTGGTTGTCAGTAAGAGCAGCTCGCCAGGCTGCCCGGATGGGACCCGGCTTACCAGCACTCCAGGCCGGTTGCTGGGCATGAAGGCGACAGACGACCGTGGGGTTTTAGTCGGTGTTCCCAGGGGCTAGCGCCGGGTATGTGATGTGATGTCCCCATATTGAAAATAATATAGATAAGTTACAGGAATATTAATGAACTAAAGCCAGCTATGAAAGCCCGTAAGGCTAACATCATATGTGCAATCGAAAAAAAATACACCAGTAGTAATTCTGTTTCCTCTGTTCGATGAACTGAAATTTATTGTCCGCGTGTAATCATTTATACTTTAATTTATGTGTTATTTCGTATTCTGTCGCTGAGGAATATTAGGGCGAAAACCTTATATCTATCCTTTAGCACAAATTTACTTCCCAGTACACATTCAAGTCAAAGTACCAATCACAGACCTTTGTATTTCACTATTCTCCATTCTATATCTAAAATGTATGTACATCAAATTAAATACCATACAACTAACCTTTATTTCAAAAGTCTGTAGGCGATAACCGCATAGTCCGTTGAACTGAAAAATTGCCATGTCTTTTTATACGACATATTGGTCAAAAGCAATTTTCAATTTCACTCAAAACCACAAAAAAATTACTAGTGTTTCCGATCGGAAACGAACAAAGGTGTTTTGTTTATTCGTATCGAAACTATTTATTATTATGAAAAACAATTGAATTCAGAAATTTAAATTTGGTTATAGATAACATAAAAAATATATTTAGATGTTTATTACTGTACGTTCTACGTATTTACTATTCTTTACTTATATTACAACGTATTAATGACCTGCTTCCAGGATTCTACCTTCCACAACCTCTACATCGATACAGTAAAAATATATTTTCAAAGTAGTAAGCCTCGAAAAAATTTAATTGGATATTTTTATTTAAATTTGTTTCAACCGCTGTGTCGATGCTTTACGGATGAGAAACATACATGCCAATTTACATGGAGATCGCGAAACATTTTTGCAGGTAAGCATTTTATGTTCCTACCTCTTATTTACTTTTTTATGGAATAGGGGGCAAACGAGCAAGAGTGTCAGCTGATGGTAAGTGATCACCGCCGTCCATGGGTACCCACAATACCAGTGGAATAGCACGTACGTTGCGGCCTGTATAGAAGGTAGGGACTGGTTCTCAAGTGGCACGGCCGGAATGCTATGGCTTGCTCACGATGTTTTCCTTCACAGAATGTCCAAGCTCATTGTTGGTTGTTGGTTGGACTCGAAATCACGTCTCATGACGCGGTGTTCCTACACACTACCACTGAGCTATCATCGCATCACTTATTTACTTAAGGGGATAAAAAATATCCTATTATTATGACAAATTTCATCAAAATCGGTCAACAGTTTGTTTTAATGTGACTAATGGAATTGACAGATAAAAGTGTATTTTTTATAGTTATATCTATAACAAAGTATAAACTCAGATGTAATTTTAAATAAACAAAAAAAATGGGAATAATGCGTTCTGTGATGTTAGATTAAATACGTCTTTCACATTAATATATTTTTCCTTTCTTTTTAATTATAATACATTATTGTTATGTCATTACATTTCTTTTGTTTTTTTTTTTTCTATAAATTAGTAGTGAAACTAAATTATTACTGACTCCCTACTCAATTACGGACAAGATAAAAACCTGACCTATAATAAAATTGTTTGTATCTAATATGATCCCTACAGTATTGCTGTGCTGTTCTCATTATTATCTATACTGTTATTGTCGTTTTATCATTGTTACTGGCTTTCTCACCGTTGTTATAGTATTTTGTTACATACCACGTCTACTGCTTATTAACATGAAAACTTAATATTACTACATACTTTAAATTAATGAAAAGGAGGGTAGTTGATAATAAAGATTACTTTATATGTGCGATGCGAGCACGGCTATAGTCCAGTTCAGACAGTTCAGTTGAGTTAAGAACGTTCGACTGTACGGAAGTGTTGTAGTGAGCGGAAGCTCTGCCGTAAAATATAACGATTTTCGAACGAAACTCTGAGTATAATTCTACGTAACCTCCACGGTCTGTAACAGATATGTCTTTTTTTTATACTTAAAGCGAGGCACACTGCGGTGCTTAGAAAAAAAAATGAGTACAATGTACAGTAGCAAACAAATTCAGAACGGCACGCCTTCCGTTTCCCAGTCACATTTTCGTTTAATGTTTTTGCCCGATGAAATAGGGTTAGTCGGACGACTTAACCCTTAATGTACCATTGACATGAGAGGCAGGCGTTTTTGTACGCTTCTATCATTGTCGAATGTGTTAATTTACTGAGGCGTGTGAATTTCCGACTCTTTAATGTGTATTAATCCGTTTTTATAGTCTATTAATTTGGGTCAAACTTAATTAGGAATTACTTTCCGCGGTGTTTTATTTCGTGCATTTGGAATTCTATTGGGGAATTCTTCGAAAATTATGGCTCTGCATTGTACATATAAGCTGTCACTTAATTAATCGCCGAACCTTGGAATCAATATTGTCCTATATACATTTTTTTTTCTTGCAATACGTTTTGAAGTTTATTTCCTTTTTCTCAATCAGGAATAAACTGTATTTAATTTTTTGTTTTCTGTTTGCTTTTTTTCTCGTTACAACCATATTGTTAAAAAGAAATTACCTGTCCCGTGTAAATTTGTAGTTGGGTCTCGTTGGCCAGGACCCGTCAAAAATATTTGAATATCGTTGCTGGCTGAATCAGTTTCCATGTAATAAAACCATGAAAAAAAATATATACACAGTACTGCTATGATTTTTTAAATACATACTTACAAAAAACCGTAGAGTATGTTCCCTTGAAAACGTTAAGAAAAGAACTTAATCTCAACGAAATCATTATAATCCGTTAGAGGGTGAATCACAGAATTGTCCGTCAAAGAGATCTATGGCACGACAAAGTGTGAAAGCGAAATAGGGGCTTAGGTTTTTTTTCTCCGTTTCGCGTCCAAAGGGCTGGTCCTCTAACCGGAAAATTAAAGCTGCCCCCCGCCTTTGTTCGTTTTGCACGAGGCCAAGATTTTTTTTCTACATCGCGTTCCCACTTATTATTTTGTCTTGGAATCAAGTGATGAATAGGATAAAGGAACGGTTGTACGGAAACTCTTAGTTCAACTGAATCCTCATTATTATGAAAATTATATCAATTTATCAGGATGATTATTCAGTGTTTTATCCCAATACTAGGAAACAGACATTCTTCGAAAATTCAGCTGCGAGATAATTTACACTAAATGTAGTTATTATATTAGTATATTAGGTAGTATTTAATACGATATCTTTTTACCTATATTCGTATGCTTTTATATGAATTATCCATACCTTATTGCTAGTGATTCGATATGTTTATTATCTATTTAATTGCTAAATATTTTATTTGCACTACGTATAATGGTACCTTATATTTTTCTTACAACAATACCGCTGGATAGCAGCAAGAAAATGTCAGTGTTGTATTTAAAATGGGTTTATTTTATTGGTCCAATGCTATAATTTATTAATTTTACAAGAACTGTAATTACTCTATATTCAAAAAGGACTTTAGGTAATACTTTGCCCAATTTGAGTGAAGTTTGATATTTACTGGTCCAATTAATTTAATTATTTCTACAATGATGCTAAGCTGTGCTTAATACTGTAACCACGTCCATCGACGTAAGTTCAAAACACATTAAAAGGGCAGCAAGCCTAACCTTCTGGCGAAGGAAACATCATGTTGAAACTAAAACATAATACAAGAAGGATTGAACGTGTCTTAAAGGAGCATTGCATAAAATGAAAAACATTTTTCGTCGATAAGCAGTTGTCGTTTTTAAAACCGGCTACAGCCCAAGCTACGGTTCGACCATTTTCCCATACTTGCGGTAACTGCAATTTCTACTGAATGCCTGCTGCATCGCCTCTCAACCGGTTGGATCTCTAAAAGCCCCTTTAACCTGAAAGCATTAGTTAGCTCGAAAGAAAAAAGTGTTGACCAATATACACGCCTCAAGGGAGATGAGCTCGAATTCACCGACAATGAGCTTGAGCTTTCGATGAAAGAACACATCGTGATAAAATCATAGCGTGGTGGTAGGGCTTTTCTTAGCTTCCGCTTGGTTAGCTGCCACACTCGAGTTGCCGCCAAACATCTATAAGTGTGTTCCGATTGTTGTACTTGAGAGCCCGTCCCTCCACTAAAGCCTTAGCGTGTCCACCTTCTTGGCAAAGATTTTGACAATAACGGTAAACCTTAACTATAAAAAATATACGAACTTTTCTACGCAGAATTTAAGCTACACAATAACGTTGTTGGAAAGTTATGTGTCGCAACATTTGAGTATAAAAAAAATCTCTAAATCATAGAATTGAGGAGCTTATTAAGATTCGGAACAGCAGCTGGCACCTCACAACCTTTAAATCGCAGTGTCCCGATTAACATTCGTCTGAATTAATTCACTCGGTTCACGGAACGGTATTTTACCTGTGAAATTTAAATTTACCAGCTGAAGCGGACCGCTGTTGTGTTGCCAATTAATGAAAATTACCGAAAGTTACGATAAATTTACATTTCATTTAACTTGTTCTAGTTTTTAATAAATTTATGGTATTTTCGTTATTCGTATGTAAGGGTTAATCTTATTTATAATTCCAATTTCACAGATATATCGTAGAATCTAAAATACACATTTAAACTCGTAGTTTGTTCAAAATTAGATATATTTCTACTAGCTTTTACCCGCGGCTTTGCCACCAACCAACCAAATCGGATGTCGCACTACAAAGTTCAATACCAAGTTTATCCTTCTCTTTGCCCCACTTCCAATAAGTTTTTTACTAAAAAATAGCCTATCACCATCTTCAGGATCCTATCTATCCTTATACCAAAAGTCGTAATAATTCATTCAGCGGTTTAAGCGTGTAAGCGAAACAAATAAACTCATCTTCGCATTTATAATATTAGTATATTGAAGTAAGACTAAGCTTAATTAACTGAGCGTAAAAATTTTCTGCATTAATCTTATTGACTATTTGACATAATATGTATTATATATTTTAGATTGAGCAATTGACATTAGCTTGGCCTCTCGCATAATAAGTTATTTAGGTAGATTACTATCTCAATACACGATATACCATATATCGGTATAGCTGTTTCCAAAAAACAATATATTTATTTATTAATATATTATTAGATTAAAAGTAAAAATAAAAATGTTTTACTCTGTGGCTGACCTGTTCATTAATATAGACCTAATTGTATTTGTAAATTAATTTATTCAATAAACATATGATTAATTATTGTTGTTTAAGAAGTTATTCACTAATAATTTGATTTCTTTCAATCACGAACAATAACAAACCCACACGCAATAAATTTCAAGAGTTTGCCACTAAGAAAGATTCCAAAAAAATATATACTACCTATTTTACAAGTGGTTCAGAATTAGTCGCGGAGACATAAAAAGTTTCTTAACATGAAAGAAATGTCAGAAAAAGTTAGCTGAACTCGAAATATATTTCTTTTAATTTACATTCAAATCAGATAATCGTTGAACAAAACCTTACAATATTATACGCTTGGTTGACTTCTATCATAACTATATTAAGTGAAGCTATCAATTTACGATATATATAGTCATTATAGTCTATTAAATAAACACTATATAAACTTAAAAACCTAACTCATTTTCATTTATTTATGTTACATTCAAACGGGGCCGTATGAACCTATCCCCAATTTGGTTTACGACCACCACACTGCACATGATAGTAATACCTATAAAAGTGACTCTCTTTTGGTTTACTATGTTCAAAAACAAGTCTGACGTGATTAACAAAATCGACGAATAAAGAAAGTGACTGTGAAATCTACTCGTAATGTAAATAAATGTATACGGGAATTTCAATTTTTAAGTTGACAACCCAATCCGTCCCAGAATCTCGTTCGCATTCGATTGTCACAGACTTACCGGTAAGCTGTAAGCTCCTTACGTGAATAAGAAGATTTCCTAACAGTATCTCCTATGCGGAGTGCCCAGAACTTTGTACTTTTAAAAATTATATAAAAATGATCCTTTTTTATTGTTTTGCGTGTTGTTTTCAGTTGTAAACCTCCTGATGCTTTATATATTATTATTATAAAATGTCGACTGCATGGTTGACCTAGCGGTTAAAACTGTTGGGTCACTGCAACTGCGGCGCCGAAGTGATGTCGGTTCGAGTCTCACATAGGACAATTATTTCTGTGATCTGTTATTCTGAGTTTTGTTGCTGCTTCGTGTTCGTTAATTGCATTCGGTAGTCTTTCAAACTGGGCATTGTCTAAATTGCCTACATAAAAAAAAAACATCTTTACAGTTTATTATATTATTATAGATTTCAGATTATTTATAAATTGTTTATACATCTAATTCATATACATATATTTCTAATTTTTTTTTTCAATTTAAAAAAGCTCGGCGAAAGTGACAAGTAACACATTATAACTAATATAAATTTACTTACATAGACGACGTAAATTGGTTTTAGTATAAATCAAAATATAGAGTTTATAAATAAACCATTTTTCTGTTTTCAGAATCATATAACTTAAGCATCGGTAAGCTAGCAACCCCAGATAAAAACTTAAATACCTACCATAGTAAGGATATTCACAAAGTTATAAGCTCATCAAAGCCTTAGACGACCTGTGGCTCCAAAGTTAATCTTCGATAGAAACGTCTGGCTTTTTTATATTTTACTGGAAGGAACATCTTGTACAGTTTTTCGAATATCTTGTACAGTTATGAAAATACTGTTTAAATAAACTTTTTGTTACACTGCCAATAAAAATATGTCTGACGTTTAGTGTGAATAATTCGTTGTATAACTTTCACTTCCGCATACTAATTTCGGATTAAAATAACTTTTTTATGCATTTCAACAACAGGCGTACTGTACTACGTTGCATGATGGTAGGGTTACTTCTAATACCCGCCTGGCTAGCTAACCACCCTTAAGTTGAAAATCTGCAAGCTAAATACCTATAGGTGGGTTCCGACAAATGCACTTGTAGCCAATCCTTCCATTACGCGTAGTGTCCATCTTGTGCCACATCGTCATTTAAGATCGGGTGAGATTGTAGATCTAACGCTATATCCATTAATATATAAAAATGCTGTATGATTAGATCTCATATGTGAGGTCTGAGATAGATTACAAACGGAAAATTATTCGAATGACCAATATTAATAATAGTACCAACTACTCAGAGATATGAGACTAGCCTGATTGGATACTTAGGAATACGCACCAATACTCATCTATTACTTACAGTCAAAGTTAGGACGTTAGGCGAGCGTTACCCATTTAAAATATCAATAAACAATAAACAAGCGATGATAGCTCAGTGGTAGTGTGCATGACTTCGCGTCAAGGGACGTGGGTTCGAACCCAAGCACCTACAATGAGCTTGAGCTTTCGGTGAAGGAAAACATCGTGAGGAAACCATAGAATGGTGGTAGGGCTTTTTCTGATGCCCGACTGGCTAGTTACCACCCTCAAGTTGAAAATCTGCCGCCAAATACCAATAGGTGTGTTCCGGCAGTTGCACTTGAGAGCCAGTTCCTCCACAGGTTTAGCGTGTCTACCAACTTGGGCCGTATCGTCACTTAAGATCAGGTGAGATTATGGCCATAACGCTAAACCTTAATTATATAAAAAAACAGTTCTTTATTTGTTCCACAGACCGCTGGAAAAGTAAGAGATTTGTCAAGTGTACAGATTTCACCGTCAACTGATAGTGTCATGAATTACATAGGAAATATTAGGTTGGATGCACTTCTGCTTAGAATTGATTATCCGTTTAGAAACAATTGTTATTTCAAGTAATTTTTTATTTTATTGCATGGGACGTAGCACCGGCCAATCATTTCTAGACGAAGGTGCAAGATAGCCTCTAGCCTAATATTTAAATGTTTTTGCGTCAAGTAACTACTTCAACAATCAAATATCTTATCAATCAACATTAGACCTCGACTTTAGTATAATAATTATTTATCTAATACTATTAAATGAGCACTTCATGAATACAATTACTTTTCTCCTACCACGGAAACAGTTCTTACGATTTGGATGCAATTTTGCATTTAAACTAATTCTTGCTTTCTGAGTTCTCCTCATATATTTGTATTTTTTTATAATAACGTAGTAGTTTATAGGCAAATTATTTGTAATACAATGATAATTTAAATTCTAGTTTTTATTTATTTCAATAATATATTTATACGTATGTTAAATAGCAAAACGTGAATCTTTCATATTTTCATTTAGATGTCTTTAGGGATTTAGATCCACAAAGGATATGTCAATCCCGTCGTACCCTGACCTTATAATATTTACAAAAATTACTTAGTATTATTGATTAAAATTCCAGAAAATGATCCAGTTTCTATATCCATAGATTCCATACTATGATCCATTACATTCACTGTTAAATTATATATAACAACTTTCCGGATGTTTAGCCAATAAGTGTTTCATATTTTTTTCCATGGAATAGGGGGCAAACGCCAAGCGTGTCATCTGATGGTAAGTGATTAATTACATAGTACATTCTGTTAAGTAAACACAATTTTACTATGAAAAATGCCAAGCTAAGCTCGATCACCCTCGAAGATAGTATCACTTATATCCCGTATATTATTCCACCCGTACCACCGCTCGACTTCAAATATCAATTATTTCAACTAAATTAATTTCTAAGAAAAGTGTCTCTTCCAACAACAAACTATGTCCGTAGAATCTTTGCATACGATCCACAAAGATTTCAATTGACGAAGGATTTCCTTGGACTTACGAGAGCATAAGGAATCTATTCTACGTACTGCACTTGATGGAAATTGAAGCTCCCATATGCTTAATGCCTATCTTTAAAGTCATTTTAAAGCTAATATTTTAAATGCGAATAATATAACCATATTTGTTACGTAGATTTTCAAACTTATACTAATCAAGCAGTCGTGATGAATTTTGGTATATAAATAAATTGGACCTTTTTTTACCGTGAGGATTTGCCTTTACGAATCCCCTCCCAGCCCGGAGGTATATGGAACTCACCGGGTGCTAACCGATGAGAATTCCCACTAAAAACACAAAAAAAAAAAATTTTATTTGTATAGATAACAAGCGCTCAGTTCGAACTATTTTTAGCTTAAAATCATTAATTGAATTTATCAAACAATCGTTTAACATATATATGGGTTGATTCTAATTTCTTGTGCATAAAATCAGAAGAATGTAAACTAATATTAGAGAACAAGGGTGTGGAGATCTGTAGCTCAGGTCATCATACCTTTTTCAGGCTCCAGACCTCACACAAATTGTAACAATATATTTAGTTTCACTGTTTTTGCTACAGCTTTTGTCAGCAAATTTTTGAACTTTATGTTGTGTGAGTGTGAAATAAATTTATTATATGTTCAATGAGGCGAAAAATAATTTACAGCTCACTTACAGATTTATTATACGTATAGATAATAATAAATATTCAATAAGAAAATGTTGTTTTTTAACATATATAATTTCGAAAAGGGTATAAATGTGTTTGTTTAATTTCACTAAAAAAATGTATTAAAATTAATGCCACTAAATAGCGTTTTTCAAAATTTTTATATAATTAAAAATCACTTCGTATATTATGTGTAATTTACTTCGCTCTTGTTAAATCTACACCGTAAACGGCTAATTTCATAAAACAAAAAAAAAAGTAAAATACCGGAACGTATTCCACAGTAATCTCCCTGAAAGCCGGAACAAAAGTTCGTTAGGTTTTAATGAACACAGGTTTACATAACCGTTTTTAAGCTCGAACGTGCCTACAAAGTACAATTTATATAGTAACCTTAAGCGCATTAAGCCAAGGAAGTGTTAACATAAGCCGCTTCTAATTGTATTTGAAAGAGGAATGGTCAGTTCATTTAATCATAAATTTAGTAATTATTAATCTATAGTTTATTTCTTGGTAACATTTTTAAAACAGTTTTATTTGTATCACTAATTTACACAAACAGAAAAGGATTAGAGTCGTGGAACACTAGGTTGGAACAAATTTTCTCACGTAGTATATTGTTACTCAGAAACGTATTATATTATTGGTTAACAAATACTGTAAATAAACAACGTAAATAGTTCTAGAGATAAGTAAATAATTAAAGGAATGGTAGAAAAAATTTGAAATTAGTATATATATTTCTAGTTCTAAAAATGAACATTTTATTCTACATCAATAAATTCGTCTAATTCATTATAATACATATAATACGCTATGAAATAGCTGCCACGATGTATAAAAACTATAGATTACGAACGTACTGGCAGTCTTAAGAAGCTCGCATCTATCACTGGACGTAGCCAATAGCATACGCACTATGGATAACTATCTACATTATAGGAATATAGTTCAATATAGAACAGTCTAAAGAGAAGGTCGTGAGGGTAAAAACTGACATTTTGATTTCTCTAGATTTCATTCGTACCGAGCGCTGAAAGTACTTTGTTAAAAAAAAACGCGTCACGTGTATTCGAGAACACGCAGGACCGAAATACGACTAATATTTCTACTACTTTGCTCAACAAATCAGTGTTGCCATACCACGTGGCAATACCAGAATTATTTTTTTATTCTACAGTTTCGAATATTCTTTTTTATTTTCAAATTTAAATTCCTTTAGACGCATCCTATTATAGGCATCACGAGATAAATTTCCACATATTCGAAATTTAAAATTCTAATATTATAGAAAACATAATTCAAATCCATCTAAACGAAGTGGCTGAAATGTTAAAAATTAAAAATATTACGAGATAACTTTTTAGTGAAATCATTTTTGGGTTACTTTTTTCCCTTTGTTAAAATTAAAATGTTCATTTAAACCACTTAAACAGTAATGGGGCAGAGTGATTTATGCGACCGCCGACATTGTTTTAATGAGTATAAATTGCATATTCGAATGTCCCCAGTAATAGCGCTCTTAATTATTCTTTCACTCCGTTCCAAGCCTCGGATTAACTATCGGAGATCCATTCAGCGAAGTTTGCGCCGTATAAAAGTTTCGAACGCTCCCATTATTATTTTAATTGGCGTATTTCGGCGGGTAAAGGATACTTTTTTAGTTAAATTTTTGAGCCATCGATTACTGTGTAAAGTTTCGAAATATCTGTCCAAATTTCAGTGACTGTTTTAAAGATTCCTTGATTCTAACGTTAGATATGTAAATGAAAACGTATCTCATCATTATTGCTGTAATATGATTTTTTTGAGCAGTATACATTGAAACGATAATGGCTTAGTTGGTAGTGTGTACGTATGCTGCGCCATAGGACGTGAGTTCGAATCCACTCGCAACGAGCTTGAGCTTTAGGTGCGGAAATATATCGTATGTAAACTATAGCATTGTGGTAGGGCCACTGTCTCTCTTAGTTTTAAGTGACGATATGGCCCAAATTAATGAAGGCGCCAAGCCTAGCCAAAAAACGGGCTCCTCACGATGTTTTCCTTCACCGAAAGCTCAAGCTCATTGTTGGTGGTCGGATTCGAACTCACGTCTCATGACGCGGCGTTCCTACACACTACCACTACTACTTAGGTTACACCAAAGAACTACAGTGTACATAAATATACACTTCATATTATTTGGTTTAAATGCTATCAGTTCAACATAACATATCACTACAGTGAAATGTGGCAAAGCGTCAAAAACGAAAGAGCAACAGGTCGTTTGCTCTGTGAAAAGTTTCGTGAAAAAAAAATCGTTCCTTTCACACGAATACGTGAAGAGACAACTTTGCGTCCCTTTTCAAATATATTGCCAGCGCGGAAGAGAGAGGTTTGGAAAATAATATCAGAAAACATATTCTATATATTTTTCTTTAGTTTTTCAAGAAATATTAAATATTCGTTGTAGCACCGAAGTATTCTAGGTTTAAGTCCGGTACGGGACAATTTTTGATTGTGAAACGTCTATAGGCGAGGGTAAACTTGATTGTTGGCGTGGCGATACAGGCCGTGGCGACGCATCGCTATGCTATATGATGGAATATATGTACAATGCGTAGTCTATACGCGGTAGTGTTAGTTAAATTTTAAATTTCTGTATTTTGTATATAATAAAAATGAATACTCATATGATAAACAGACATTATTTTATGGAATAAAATTGTAATGCTTTATCTTTCCATTAAGTCATATCTGACTCCTGTCGTAATCTGTTTTTTATGCGTATAACTTGTAAAAAACAATTTCGATGTTTCACATCTGCCAGGCGTCCCGTGACAGCTCACATTTTTTTATATTATCCTGGAATAATTGCGCCAAGTTTGTATGTCACTATGTATCATAATATTTTTTGTTTTATATGTTTAAGTTAGACGTCATAATCTATGTTTATATTAAAAAGCGGAAAAGTGTGTTGGTTTAAACGCACTAATATAAAAAACTTTCGTAAATTCTTGGATTGTGTATATATTGTAAAAAAAACTTGTATTAGATAGAATAACCATTAAGAATCGCATGGTGATAGGGCTTTTTCTAATACTCGCCTGGCTAGCAACTACTCTCGAGTTGCAAATCTACCGCCTAATACCATTAGGGGTATTCCTATAAAGGCCTCCTATAAAATCAGGTTTGCTCCATATTCCATAAAAAAGAGGAAGGTTTTAGGTTATTTATCACCACGCTACCACCAATAAGAGCAAAACTGTATTGAAAAAAGTTCCAGAAACCGGCAACGTTTATTTAATATTTATTTTTTTGGTCGTCGTGAATGAATTCTCAATTACAGCTAGTAGAATATAAAAGAGTAAGATGGATCGAAATCTCCTCGTATGTAGTTATTGATGAGCGTAATCATTACATTATAAGAATTAGAAGAACAGTTACAAGAAATACAATAATTTTCTGAAATTTTTAATAATTTTAGAACTCGACGCACAATAGCTTTTCTTTTAACCAACAAGATCCTCGGCTGACATTAATTACGAAACAGGCAAAGACGGTAACACGTTAAGCCTAAAATGGAGTCGGGCTCTCAAACTTCGACAGCCTGAATAATTCCTAGGTATTAGATACTCAACTTAAGGCTAGTAACTAGCCAGGACTAAGTTACAGTTTATTATCTGAGTTAACTATTGTCATCGAGTTTTGAACATAATGAAATTATCAGAAATTCAATAGAGAAATTTCGATGAAACTTTTATAGATATATACAGAAAATATAACTGTAAAGAAGCGAAATCTGTATTTTTTATATTACGCCTATTCGGTATAGATTTTATGTTGAATATTGAAACTAAAGATATATTTTTGAAGTGCAACTTTTGATATTCTGATCTACTACCTTTTTGTATGACGCTTGTTCGGGTAAAGTCGGCTCGAGGCGGCTAAGGGAGCAAGACAGAGATACAACGATGTTTCATCTCTGTCTTGTAGTCCTAAGCAGTGGTAATTTTATATGCTATGGTTTCATCATAATGTTTTCCTTCACCGGAAGCTCAAGCTCATTGTACGTGAATTCGAACTCACATCCCTTGAAGCGGCGTCCGTACCACTACCAGCTGAGCTATCATCACTTCGATACCCTAGACTAGATCGGGATCCTGGTTATTATTATAAGCTACTTTTTCTAGCGACAACCTTAAAAAGGGGTGAGTTGAAGAGTGAGATAAACTTTTTTGCGTCATGCAATTTAGTTCAAACTTAAGAGAACAGTTTTAACAATGAAAGTATATATATTTAATTTTTTAAACTATTATTAACAAGAGGTGTAAGGGGGTAATAAATATAAAATTGAGAAATCATATTCATAAAGCTAGAACTTGGCAGTTAGGCAGTTGATAGGTAGTAGGTAAGAAAATATTTTTTTAATATTCGTATCTACCTAAAATTGCCTTGAAATAAATAAACCAGTATCCTAAAGTAATGAAATGTATCTTAATTAACTAATATTACAAATACAAATGTATTTTCCTTTTTTTTTCATTATTAATGACAATTTTTTGCAAGTTTTAACTACTCTACCGATCATCATGATTTTTTACATACCCGTTATAAGAGGTCTAATAAAAGATATAGAGTACTTCTCATCCAGAATAAAGCTACTGTGCCTGAGAGATAGGAAAATAAATTATTTCTTACTCGAACGCAACCGCGGGCACAGCCAGTACTAAAATAATTCAAAACATTTTACTCACAAAAAATGTTGTGTTCGTCATCGAACCCATAGGAATAAGAAGTAATATATTAACAATTTCAGCTCCCTTACTACTAAGTTCGCTAAAGCAAAGCGATAGCAATAAATCGGCAATAAAATTCCGGTGAGATTGTGACTATAACGTTAAGCCAATAAGATATTTCAAAACATGTATACTAAAACTTATACATAATATGAATTTGCCATATCGAAGCAAATATTTAATGGTTTTTGCTTTCGTTTTACGCGAAACACATAATACGGGTAGCGATATGACTATTGAAGGAAGGAAACGTTTTAAAGCTGAACATGTATCACAATCGAATCCCAATTGTTTTCCGCTGACTATCACATTAATACGTCAGTGAAAAAGACGAGGGTTAGAAATAATCCTCAAGGATTACCTCAAAAAAGCTTTTTAGTTTTTATTATTAATACGTCAGATACATAATAGCAGGTTATATGGATGCAATATTTCAGCGGATTAAAGTCTCCAGGTCTCCAAAGGAATTACTGTGTCCTTTATTATAGAATAATAGCTTTTACCCGCGGTTTCGCTCGCGTTAATATTGATTTTGTCAAACAAATCTGATGATACGACAAAAAGTTTCATACAAAGTTTATCCGTCTCTTTACACCATTTTCAGTAAGATTTTTGCGAGAATAGATAACCTATCACCTTCTCCAGCTTTCTATATATCTCTATATCAAAATTCATTATAATCGATTCTGCGGTTTTGGTGTGAACTCGTAACAAACACACAAGTGGTAGTGTGTACGACTTCGCGTCAAGGGACGTGAGTTCGAATCCAACCACCTACAATGAGCTTGAGCTTTCGGTGAAGGAAAACATCGTGAGGAAACCATAGCATGGTGGTAGGGCTTTTTCTGATTCCCGCCTGGCTAGCTACCACCCTCAAGTTGAAAATCTGCCGCCAAATACCAATAGGTGTGTTCCGGCAGTTACACTTGAGAGCCAGTTCCTCCACAGGTTTAGCGTGTCTACCAACTTGGGCCATATCGTCACTTAAGATCAGGTGAGATTATGGCCATTACGCTAAACCTTAACAATAAAAAAAAATAGTAATAAGTAACTACAGACTATACTAATTATTTCATTATCTGAGGGACGATTAAAAGGCAAACCAAAAATAAACCACACTACGTTTCGTAATCAACCTAGATGACTCTGATAAATAAAACTCATTTAAAAAATAGTACAATAGTTTTACACGGTGATGACATTTAATTATTAGAATTTATAAGTGCATAATTAATATAACATTATCGATATTAACGCAATATGTTGCCAGATAATACCATAAGACTTAGCAGAAAGGAACACGCCATATACTTCGTTCTGTTCACACATTTATAACCCGAACTGCAGCGAACTGTATTGATTAGTATAAACAAAAAAATAATTGACGAAAATTAGATATGTCAAACATATAGATATCTATAAACTATTTCTTATGTTCCGTCAAAGCGTTTATCGTTGTAAGTATAGCTTGATTACAGTGCGTTCGTTCAATTAGTGCGCATTCACTGTTACGGCTATTATTTCGTTATACTTTGACATTTGTATCAAAGGCTACACACAAATTTGCACTTTATTGTTAAACAGGAAACGTTTCAAATGGATTGTGCATAGTTGCAACTAGGAAGTAATACGGGAGCCGATATTCAAAATTCGAATGTAGGATGTCGAGTAGTAATTATATTGATTAATTGAAAACCCATTTGCTGTGTGTGGTAAATGAATTAGCAGTATTGCTTTTAGAGAATGATGTTTTTGTTCAATGTCTAAATACTAAAACGGAAATGTGTTGTTTTTGATGTAATAGTTCAATTCATTCTTAATAAAACTTATAAATAAATAAAATCTTGAGGATTCGACGATTCGGTGTCGACATAGAATATACCTCTCGAAGAACGTAGACTTGATGCCATAACAAATCACGAATGGGTGACATAAGATACTATGATGACATAAGGTACTATAAGTTGTATGTAGAACCCAGCATTTCTCAAATTAGGAACATTATAACACGTATTTATGCTTTCGGTAAGAAAAATAGTATTTAAATACTTTATAGGCTAAGCGTTATTGCACACTCTCAAATGTTGTTAAGTTACGATGTGGTCTTAGATGGATGAGAAGTCTGGATGAGGGACTGGTTCTGAAGTGCTACTGCCGAGACACGCCTAAAGTATTTGATAGTAAATTTTCAACTTGAGGTTGGTAGCACGACTGGCGGGCATTAAAGAACCCTACCACCATACTACGGTTTCATCACGATATTTTTCCTCACCGATAGTTCAGATTTATTGCACAATTTGATCTCA
The DNA here is from genome assembly GCA_039707435.1 of Actias luna. Lineage (NCBI taxonomy): Eukaryota > Metazoa > Arthropoda > Insecta > Lepidoptera > Saturniidae > Actias > Actias luna. The sequence continues at coordinate 3,353,170 of JAZHAC010000002.1, read as the reverse complement.
ATGAGCCATTTAACTGAGTGATTCTCGGTTCAAAAGTTTACGGACACGGACAAATAAATAAATATAAATAATATAATTTTGACTTCTGCATCATACACGGTGAGATAATATATCAGTTTTAGAATTTAATGTACATAGTTTGTTACAATGTTATTATATGTGTAAGGTTTATTAAGTATGTCAAAGAGAAAAAGTGAATGTATTAGTCTACTGCTGTAGGTAGGTTAAAAGATAAGCTCTTGAATTTCCACTTTTAAGTAAGACCGCAAACTCTATAAAGCTGGCTGTAACGACAGTGTCAGGGTCTGCTTTATAACGATTCTGTTCCATATCGATCGCGTGTATGTTAGTTCTCGCCGGGAATTTAGACGAGCTAGTTTACGTTAAAATCGCCTTTACTTTTTTTGTTTAGGTCAGTGTTTTATTATAACTTTGTATGTACATTTCTATAATTTTTAACTTCTATTAACATCATAACTAATAGTAATTTGTAGTCATGCCTCAGTGTAGTATGTACGGACCATAACCTAAGCCTAGGGGAAGGAAGAAATCGTGATGAAATCATACCATGGTCTAACGCCCACCTGGCTACTTACCACTCTCAAGTTTTAAATTTGTCGCCAAATACCTTTAACTGTATTTCGCTAGCTACAATTGAGATCTAGTAGTTACAGTGTCCACTATCTATGGCACATCATCACTTAATATTAAATGAGTTTGCGGCCGTAACGTTAAACCTGTAAATTATTAAAAAATACATAGCTTGGTGGTAGAACATTGTAAACATCTTAAAAGTTCCCAATCGATATTAACTGTTTCGGACCTCTTAATCAACCACCATATTATTCAGCCAATATCCAAAAAAAAAAAAACAACTAAATCTTCCTCATTAGTCATATCTTGCATTGGTGAAAACTGTGTAAAAATCAGTTGTATGAATTCGTCTGGTTTTGACAGACAGACGTGGCGAAAAACTGTTTATACTATCGAGCCTTTTCAGAAAAAACAACGTAAGCGGCAAAACTCTTAAAAGTTTTTTATTAAATGTAACCTAAAAAATATATTTGTAAATTAGAAGCAATATATTAATAAGCACTATTTTATTAGATCAGTAGTTAATAATAAACAACTAGTTATAATCATACTTAATATTATAAATGCGAAAGCGAGTTTGTTTGCTACATTTTCACACCTAAACCGCTGAATCGATTGCGATGAATTGTGGTACAGAGATAGATGAGACCCAGGAGACAGGGATAGGCTATTTTTTCTCGTGAAATCTTTTTTTTATTAGATCAGTAGTTAATAATAAACAACTAGTTATAATCATACTTAATATTATAAATGCGAAAGCAAGTTTGTTTGTTTGTTTGCTACACTTTCACACCTAAACCGCTGAATCGATTGCGATGAATTGTGGTACAGAGATAGATGAGACGCAGGAGACAGGGATAAGCTATTTTTTTTCGTGAAATCTTTTTATGAAACTTTATTCCTAAATCCTATTTATTTAACAAAATCGATATTAACCCAAGCAAAGCCGTACGTAAAATCGAGTTTTTTTTTTAATAAAGATATCAAAAATTCTTTTAAATTAGGAATGGATAAAGCTCTGTCCTGTAATAATTGCAGTTGTCGCTTACGATATGTATCCCTGAGAAGGCTCGATATGTATAAATGTGCGCCCATGTTCTTGTCGAACGTGCATTACTTATTAAATTCAAAGTGCGCGCACGCCGAGCGGTTTTATCAAGCAGTATCTATCGAGTTGTAGACCTATAAGCACATCGTGTTTATATTATTTTCCATGCGGTCATAAACATTTTTATATGATACTTTTATTCGAATATTACACGAAATGAGCTGTAAATCTGTTGTGTTAAGTTTATTGCTATGTTTCGGTGAGTAGTTTTGAATTACAACCGTTTTATTTATTTCTAACTAATTAATGTCACAGACATTTTTATTACTTGCTTAAGTATCTACATACTGTACATATATCATGTTAAATGGTTCAAGTAATGAAGTAAGGACAAAATATTCTATCGTGTTTATTTAATCCGATAGTGAAAGTCAATTACCCTGGTAGAAAATTTTATGTTGTAAATAAATGATTCATTTTATAAATGTGTTCTAAAAACAAAAGCAATACGAGTCCTAATAATATAAATTTATTCTTTCACGTCTAAACTACTTAATTAATCATCATAATATTTTACATATACATTGGCTAGGATAAAGAATAGTTCACAAACAACTTGCATATCAGAAAAATAATATTTTCCCCGCGGGACAGAAAAATAACGCAAACTTGTAGCTAGGCCTTTTTTTTGTAAAATGAATGTGTGTAATTAATAAATGTATGTTTTTTCTTACTTTCTAAATGAAATAAATAAAACCTAATATTTAAAATAATTAACCAGCTGTTTCCACTATTTCTAGTACAGTTTTTTAAACAATTTTAGAAACTATTTTTCGACTTAATCTGGGTTATTAAGGATAAAGAAAAGTTCTGAAACTACTGTCCATCCAGAAAAATAATACTATTCCTGAGTGATAGTAAAATAACTCAAACTTCTGGCTAGTACAATGAAATTAAATTATATATATATATATATATATATATATATATATTGGAGGAACTGGCTCTCAAGTGCAACTGGCGGAACACACCTATTGGTTTTTGGCAGCAGATTTTCAACTCAAGGGTGGTAGCTATCCAAGCGAGCATCAGAAAAAGTCCTATTACCATGTTTTGGTTTCCTAGCAATGTATTCCTTCACCGAAAACTCAAGCTCATTGTAGGTGGTTGGCTTCGAACTCATGTCCCATGACGCGGCGTTCCTGCACACTACCACTGAGCCGTCATCGCTTCATAAAATATTAACCAGCTATCCAAGCTATTCGTTTGCATGGAATAAAAATGTTTTTATATAATATTAAAACTAATTTTTCGACTTCATCTGGTATTAGAATACCAAGTATTTGTGCTGCTATAATAAACATTTTATAAATCTATTAGAGCTCAATCGCATCGTCATAATTACTCTATTCTTGTTATCTCTTACATTCTGTTCTCTTTTGCGAAGGTCACGCAATAATCAATAAACCTACCACCTAATAGATTCCAAATGTTTCACTAATAATAGAACAAAAAAGTTTATAATTTATTAATGACTATCAAGTTAAAAAAAAAAAAATAAAAAAAACAGTGTTTTTAAGACGACACGCGACAGAACTGAAATATCTGTCTTTCTCCATAAATCGCCTCGAGCCGATTTTATCCGAACCAGCGTCATACAAAAAGGGTGCGGATCAAAATTTCAAAGATCTCCCATAAGAAGTTTCACGCAATCTATCTCTTTTCCTCACAGCCTAAAACTTACATATACATTTATCGCTATCTCTTTTTCGATATATTTTTTTTTCATTGTTAAGGTTTAGCGATATGGCCATACTCTCACCTGACCTTAAGTCTTAGAACATCGCAAGGGGTTATTAGATCTCACTTTCTTATTCAAATTAGTAAACGGAATCTTCGGCACAACAAACTTATTAAGTAGAGTGTAACTTAACGTTCCCAAGATATTACCTCGAGCCTCAAAATTGAATATATTTTCCACTAATTATTATCGAACTAATTTAGGACTTTATTCTTTTATGAATAGAATGCTATCACATTATTAAAAAAAACAGATCTCGATTTATTCAGTAATACCTTAAACACCTTGAAGTCCATCTGTTTTATGAAGTAGTTATATAATTTTAATCTCAATTCATTTCATTTAAATTTAATTAACTTTAATTTCACATAATTTAGTCTTGTTTGCTCAATATTAATTTTTAGTTGTAAAATTGTACTACTTATGTATCGCTTACATAATAAATATGTATCATACTCATCTATAATTACTGTTACATACGTGCTTGAAATTTTATATGTATTTTTAATTTTACTAAATGGCATATTGTAAACCTCATTGGTGATCCATTATAAAAATAAAATAGCAATAAACAAAGCTAATATCATCCATACAATGTAGTAGAAGCTTAATCATTATCAATTAAATACAATTAAGTCATATGAGCAGATTATGTTTTTTTTATCACTATGGACATAATGTCGTCTGCTTCACAAATAGGGCATGAATATCGGCTTAAGGCGGATACTTTGCAACGAATTATTACGAACGCGAGTATTCAAGCAATGATAGCTCAGTGGTAGCTTATACGGCTTCGCGTCGAGGTACGTGGGTTCGTATCCACCTACAATGAGCTTGAGCTTTCCGTGAAGGAAAACATTGTGAGGAAACCATAACATGCTGGAAGGGCTTTTTCTAATGCTCGCCTGGATAGGCTAGCAATCACCATCAAGTTGAAAATCTGCCCCCAAATATCGTCAAATAGGAGTGTTCTGGCAGTTGCAGTTGAGAACCAGTTCCTCCACAGGTTTAGCGTGTCTACCAATTTGGGCCCTTTCGTCATTTAAGATCAGGTAAGATTAACTATAAAAAAAACATTCTTATCCTATATATAATTATCATCAAATGTTCTGAGTTTTGGAAAGAACTTACAAGAACTCCTGAATTCACTAGAATTTATAATTAAAACTTCCACTGAGGGCGATCTACTAACGTTTCGAAAATCGAAGTCGTTAAGTCTATTCAAATAAGTCATCATTTCGAGAATAAAAAAACAGTCTGAGACATAGTTATTTCAAGAAAAAAATATTGTCCCATGTTTTAAACTTTGAAATAACTTTGTTTTTGTAATAGAATATCTAGGTGTAGTATCGATTTGCTGTATAAAAAGATTCATTTATTTATAGCCTATATAGTTTTTAGCTATATGGGCACGATCTCATCTGATATTAATTGATGATGTAACCCAAGATAGTGGGCACGATAAGCCCAGTGAAACGACTCGCTATCAAATGCAACTACCGGAACACACATATAGATGTTTGGCGGCAGATCTTCAACTTGAGAATGGCATTTCAAAACTGTCAAATATTTATCAAATAATTATAATGGTGTCGGAAAAAGACTTCAACTTTGTACACACGCTAAATTATAAAGTTATTGAGTGTAAACATTTTCTACGTCATATTTAAAATAAATGAAAAATATTAACTAATGGCTATGATATCTTAGTATTTACCGAAGCAATGAAAAATACGACGTAAATATCTTCGTAAGGTGAGAATAGAATAAAGTATTTTTTATTCTGGATGAAGCTTACAAGAAGCCTAGGTTTCGATTAAAAAGAAAATAAGACGAAGGAAAAAGAAGCGTGTATATAGATACCCATGAATATCATCAGTGTTAATGTCCTAAATACAGTACGTTAGAAATTAAGGAGCGCACGACTGGCCAATTGAGCGAATTAAGCGCTGCCTCTTAAGACTTAAGTGCGCCAGTGCCGCGATCGAGTAACTTCACAACATTATTTTCATCACTAACATCTTTCGATAGTTGGTTTGCTTGTTTGTTACGCTTTCACGCCTAAACCGCTGAACTGATTATAAAGAATTTTGGTATAGAAATAGATGGGAACCTGGAGACGGTGGTAGGATACTTATTCTTTCGGAATACTTATAGGAAGTGGGGTAAAGAACTTTGTATGAAATGTTTTATGGCGTCATCCGAGTTGCTTCATACTTTAGATAATAATTGTTAATAAATGAATCAATATTACCGCGAGTGGAGCCTTGGGTAAAAGCTAGTTAGTTAATTTGTATGTGCTTCCGGTGAGGGAAAATATCGTGATGAAGCCATAGCTGCATGTTAGCACCTGGCTAGCTACCATCCTTGATTTGAAAACTTGCCGCCGAATACCTATATAGGTGGGTTCCGGCAACTGCACTTGAGATTCATTCCCTTAATCTTAGCGTGTCCATAATCTTATTGAAATTGGACTAAAGAGAGGAATTAACTTTGTATTAAACTTTTTATTGCGTCATCCGATTTGTATGGCAATATCAATATTAACACGAGCGAAGCCGCATGTAAAGTCTAGTACTAAATAAATTACAATATTATACGCTTCTTAAGTCTGCTAGTATTTTCTTAACACTAATACCTCATCTTACCAAATTGATAAGGATTTCATTATATAAAGATACCTAATGTAATATTTTATAATGTTAATTTAAGTAACGGACCTGTAAATATTTAATTAAAACCTCTATTATTATATTATACTGTTAGGGATTTTTAAAAATCTGACTAAAATATTGATACAAAAAAAAACACTAAGCATAAATAAGCTTCTAAAATAAGTTATATTTTACGTATATAAAAAATAACAAACAGTAGTCTTACAATAATAACGGCCAATACGCTGAAGACAAATTAAATTCACGAATGCTTATGCAATAATGATATTTTATTATAGAGCACATCATATTATAAGTAATTAATATATGATATACCTACGTAAAATGTACGTAGGTAATTTCTACATTATCTATATATTTTTGTTAAATACTCCGATATATTAAATCAGATATACCCATGAATTTGCAGTGGAGATCTTTTTAATAATGTGTTGGTGTACATTGGTATATGGAGTTAAGACTTGGATTTAGGGATTTTTATCAGAAATAGCTTTCATAATATAAACCAGGAATAAACTCATCTGTATTGATACAATTGTAGTTTTAAAATTGCCCATAGCGACTTAATAATTGTTCTCTTCAACGAACACAAAGCTTGCATGTTCTATGCGAGATTTATAGAAATATTCTCAAACTGCCGAGGCGAGTGTGAAGTAGTCAACCAATAGTATAATTTAATGATATATGACAGTGCCTTCCCCTCGGACAGTTCGGTAATTTGTCTAATTTAAAAAAAAATGAATATAAAACGAAGGAAGCGCTTTGTTTATTTTAAAGAAAATGTTCCACTGTATTTATAACCAGTGACACTTTTATAATCGCCGAGGTATTAAATTGATAAGTGTACAGCTGGTCAATTAGCGGTTTAAAGAAATTAATCACTGTTTTACAACGGTAATTGTACGTAGAATAGATGTTGGTTATTAAAAACATATTCATACCGGAAGAAAGACATACATACAAAAGTTTCGTAAATAAAAAAAAACAACTTTTGTAATAACGGAAATTTTAATAACCCCTCCGCTTCCCGTTTCCGCACATATTCAAGAACCTGGCAACACACAAGTTTTATTTAAAGTAAAATAACCTATACAAGAAACAAAAGTGACCGCTGTCGCTGCAGCACAAGTGTCCTATATCATTTTCGTTCGAAATTATTTTCATATTAGTGTTCGATCGATAGTGATCTTTACAATTTATATTAATATAATACAATGGAAAAGTTTGTTTGTTTGATAGAACGCATCAGTGTTAAGGACTGCCCGTCGTAATTCAAAAATTCTCTTAGTATTTCATAGACCAACTGCTGAGGAAGGCATTAGGCTATTTAACATCACTCTACCACCAATAGAAGCAAAGTTGTATCGACAAAGTTACAAAAATGGGGGAAAATCCTTACTAATTGAGTTTGTTTCTTTGTTACGCTTTCACGCCTAAACCGTTGAATCGATTACGATAAATATTGGTATAGATATAGATGGGATTCTGGAGACGATGATAGGATATGTTTTCTCGGAAAATACTTATAGGAAGTGGTTAAAAGAGAGACAAACTGTATGAAACGTAACAAAATTTAATTTAACGCGAACGAAACTGCGAGAAGAACCTAGATATTTAATATTTAGTTCCAAGCTAGCTAAGCCACGGGTACAGTTAGTTATTATATGCATTTTATTTTAATTTCAGATATCATTCGAACCACCGAGGTAGAGTTATTCAGTAACTGGAAACCGGGTTCCGGTTGGGACATCGAGTGTTCCTGGACTTTATTCTCTAACGATTCTCTTCAGTCTGTAAGATTGTACGACAATGATCAGCAGTTCATGATTTATAGGCCCGAGGTAAGAAACCCAATTAAATTACTTTACCTAAGATGTAAATTGAAGAGAGATGAGACGAACTTCATAGCTATCCAAAGATTCACAGTGCAGATGCGATGTTCATCGTGTGACAGAGAGGTAAACTCGGAGCAGTTCCCGAGACTTGTTGACGGATGTAGGTTTAAGGGACCCCTTTCCGACCCATGTCAATACACCTTCAATACTCATGTTTCTGCGTAGGCAAATTCGGTAGGAACCTGCTAGGGTAGCTCTAGAGACGCGCTCTAATATACAACTTACTGCAGTCCTAGACAGTGCAAGATCTTTTAGTAGATTGTAGAGAGATTTGATCTCGCTCCTACTTCGAACGCGTCTAAATTAACTACGTAGCCATTACTGTTTAGATCATTTAGTAGCTCGTGGTATTTTTTTTTATAGTTAAGGTTTAGCGTTATGACTATAATCTCACTTGATCTTAAGTGACGATAGAGCCCAAGATGGTAGACACGCTAAACCTTTAGAAGGACTGCCTCTCAAGTGCAACTGTCAGAACACACCTATCGGTATTTGGCCGCAGATTTTCAACTTGAGGGTGGTAGCTAGCCAGTCGGGCATCAGAAAAAGCCCTACCATCATGCTAGGGTTTCCTCACGATGTTTTCCTTCACCGAAAGCTCAAGCTTAGGTGGTCGTATTCGAACTCACGTCCCTTGACGCAAAGTCGTACACACTACCACTGAGCTATCATCCCTTATAAAAATTTATAGAATAGAAAAAATGCTTGTTTTTATAGAATGGTCTTTTGGTATATTTGTTTCCCATGTGAGCTTAAAAATGTAAATTTTACTCACACATTGAGAAGTATATGCCGTAATCTTATAGTAGACTTAGATATGTGTAAACGTTTTTATCTATAGTTTGTAGATATTTAGCGTTATAATCACGATCTCAGTTGATGTTATATGACGATGTGGAACATTTTGTTAGACACGCTAAGCCCAATGGACAGACTGGCAGTCAAGTGCCACTGTCGGAACATACCTATAGATATTTGGCGGTTGATGTTCAACTAGAGGGTGATGGTAGCTAGCCAGGCGGTCATTAAAGTAACCCTACCACCATGCTATGGTTTCATTACAATGTTCATCATCATTGCTTCAAAATTTGTATATATAACTGTGGTAAGCAAATGAAACTAAAAAGAAAATTTGGCCGAATCTATACATGGTATGTAGATACGTATGTATATCATAATTTATATTGATCCATCACGATATCTCCAAAACTACCAGATGTATAGACTTCAAATTTGGGATGGATACTCTTTTGCACGTTGATAAGCACATGTTAGTTTATTTATACAGTAATTTAGTCACGTTGTTATACTTTATAGGTTCAGCGTCATGGCTACAGTCTCACCTGATGTTAAGTGACGATGTGGCCTAATATAATGAACACGCTGAGCCTTAATTGTGGAGGGGCAACTGCCGGAATGTAGCTATAGGTATTTGCCGGCAGATTTCCAACTTAAAGGTAGTAGCTACCCAGTTGGATATTAGAAAAAGCTGTACCACCATACTGTGGTCTCATTGCCATGTTTTCCTTTTTTTTTTATAGTTAAGGCGTAGCGTAATGGCCATAATCTCACCTGATCTTAAGTGACGTTACGGCCCAAGTTGGTAGACACGCTAAACCTGTGGAGGAACTGGCTCTCAAGGGTAACTGCCGGAACACACCAATTGGTATTTGGCGGCATATTTTCAACTTGAGGGTGGTAGCTAGCCAGGCGGGCATCAGAAAAAGCCCTACCACCATGCGAAATCCTTCATCGAAAGCTCTCAACTTCTTTGCTTGTGGATTCGAAATCACGACCATTGTCGCGTCATCCGCAAACACTACCAACTGAGCTATCATCGCTTCAATACAGGCTAAAAATCGGCGACATAAAAGAAAAACGTATTGGACTGTAGTTCTGTATATTTAGAAGTATGTACCTCATATTATGTGATCATTGGACATCCTGTTTCGTTGAACGTAATAGGGTTAATTAATTGTTTACAGTGTGTCATTTCGAAATCATCAGTATATAGTTCTTTGTGGGTCAAATATTACAATTTTAAATAATGTCCTTTAAACAAATTGTTGATCGCTCAGTGATTTAAATTATAAAGTTATTCGTTACAATGAAAAAAGTATACACTCTTGTTTGTTAAAAAATACAAATTATGAATAAAATAAAATAAATATAAATAAACAAAAATACTAATTCTCAAATTGTTAAGATAGAACATTATTGAAATTCTTTTGACTTTGCAAATATTTTTTCATGAATTTGGTTAATTATTATCACTACGAAAATGTCAAATATTAAATTTGCCAACAAAGAATTTCTACTGGCAATATTTTGAGTGTACTAAGTAAGTTAATATAAGAATAGTATAATAAAATCGACAAATTGTGACTAAACTCTATTAAAAATATATTGGATTGTGGATATAATTACAATCTCGTCAGCTCCTATGATTATTGTGGATTTAATCCAATAAGTTACATAATTAATATATAAACCGTTAATATTTTGATTTCATTGTAAAATTCGCTTCAATGAATGACGCTTTCGAAGCGATGATAGCGCAGTGGTAGTGTGTACGACTTCGCGTCAAGGGACGTGAGTTCGAATCAAATCACCTACAATGAGCTTGAGCTTTCGGTGAAGGAAACCATAGCATGGTGGTATGGCTTTTTCTGATGCCCGCCTGGCTAACAACCACCCTCAAGTTGAAAATCTGCCGCCAAATACCAATAGGTGCGTTCCGGTAGTTGCACTTGAGAGCCGGTTCCTCCGCAGGTTTAGCGTGTCTAACAACTTGGGCCGTATCGTCACTTAAGATCAGGTGAGATTATGACCATTACGTTAAGCCTTTAAATATAACGCTTAACTATAAAAAAAAAATAGAAGCTTTTGCTTGCGACTTTGCTCCCATTATCAGCTTCACCGAAATAAAAATAAAACTCTATTATCTTAACACGATAAGATAATTCGACCATCCCCTGGTTATATTTATCCATTGACGGAATATATTATTACAAAGAACACATTTTGAATAAATCGTGGATAATATTCCTAATCGATAATGAGACTTTCAAAGCAAAAGAGTCATTGCTAATTAGTTTCATATTAATTAGTCTGCTCAATGATAATCTTACGGGTAAAGACATTAATCATAATTGATACTGACGTTATTATAAGTAAATATTATGATCCGAATGTAGGTACATATTTAACCTATAATCTTTACATTTATCTGTGTCATTATTTACGTTACAAGGGTAAAGGTTCGTCCCGGGTAGATATTTCATCCACATACCAACAATAATAATATTGTGCTATTTGATATGAATATTAATAATAACAAATACGGGATAAAATATCATCAATGAAATATGTAAAACATCCATAGGAAAACCGTAGCGAATTGAAGCGATCTGGGATCAGTTGGTAGTGTATACGAATGTCGTAACAATTGACGTCAGTTCGAATCCTTACAACGAGCCTGAGGTTTCGGTGAAGGAAAACAATAAAATAAGAAATAGTGATTAAAACCATAGTACGGTGGAAAGGTTTTTTCTAATGTCCACCTGGCTAGCTACCACCTTTTTTTTTGACGTGCGGCTTAAAATCCAATTCTTTACGGACTTCTCATCCCAACCGGTAAACGCATTACCCGAACTCAGACCAAGGCGAGAGGAGCTTGTGGTGACTCATCGGGTGTTAATCACCCAACACCACCCACTAAAACGCACCACGGTGACACTGCAAATACCCTTACTGCCCGAGACCAGGGTTTCACACTTCATCTAGTCAGCTAGCTACCTTTGAAAATCTGCCACCAAATACGTAAACGTGTGTTTCAACAGTTGCACTTGAGAGCCAGTCCTTCCTCTAGGCTTGGCGTGTCATCTTGAGTATCATGGTCACTTAACATCAGTTGAGATAAGACCGACAAATATATTACTTATAAAAAATGCCCGCTTCTCCCGTTAATACGTGAAGTGTTTCAGCTTAGCTCTCAACTTTACAAATATTACGACTGCTTTTATAAGATCGTGGTTCTTTTATCATTGGTTTCATTAAATTATAATTGTCCTGCTGTGACTAATTAACATCAAATAGACTGCGTGCCTGTTGGCATGTATGACTAAAGCACAAAGTTGACCCTAAACTATGACTGTATGAGAAATAATTATCATGTCTATTCATATGTTTATCTTAGACGTTCAACGCATAGATTGTTTTATTTAGAGTATGTTTTGAACAAACATAATTAATTATATAACATTTAAATTTTCGCGAAAAATTATATTGTTTATATCAATATAATAAATGCGTGAATGAATGTATATTTTATGTAAATAAAGTTAATTACTTGATATATTAAAGGAATTGACGCTCGATCACGTCAAAATAAACATATCGGGATGAGACTATTACCATTAGATGCGGAATTATTTGTAGATGGATCTAGAGTAATTAGTTATTGAATTCCATCGTGCCTTTGTATATTTTTTTTTTCAGCTTACTGTTGTACACACTGAATGCCATTTGTTTTAATTGGTCATTTTATTTAAGGATACTGTAAACAAAAGATGTTCAGTATTGTGGGCGGGTGACAGTACATTACAGTATTATATAAAGTGGAAAGGTTTGTCTGTTTGGACGCGCTAATCTTAGGAAGTACCTACCACTTGGATTTCAAAAAAACCTATTGTATTTGATAGAACAGACCCATATGTCATGTACGAGGTGGGTCTACCATTCGTGACGTAATATTTATAGGGAGAGGAGGGGAGGAATTTAAAAAGGTTAAAATTTTACATGACCATTTTTTATGTATTTATATAAAACAGTAAATAAATTTTTCACAATTCGATTGAATAACTGTTTAATAACAAACATCTCTTGCCACAGAGGGATAGTCAACAGCGTAGTCAAACTTTCAAAATCCACGGAAACCCTCTGCTAGTGACCTGCGCGGAAACCGCTGACAAAGGGTATTTAGGTAGATGTGTTCTTAATCTGGAACTCTATGAACCGCCCAAAGATGACTTCAACTTCTCCTGTGAGGTGTCCGGTGAGAGACCAACGTTTAGGATGGACAAGAAGGACATAACCGTCCATAATTTTGGTAAATACTCTTTGTTATTTACATTTAACTATAAAAATCATATCATAGTATATATTGTTTAGAACATAGTATCACACTTCTTATATCATATTCAAACTTAGACATGAATAAGACCATATATAAAGGATCAATTTTAAAATGCCCTAAAACGACTATTCTGTCTATTGAATTCTAGGGCCTGATTAAACAATTTTCTTCATAAATAACTTGTTAAGGTTAAATTGTTATCATAATATTATTATAAATGTGAAAATTAGTGTGTTTGTTACGCTTTCATACCTAAATCGCTAAATCAATTATGATGAATTTTGTCACAGAGATAGATGGGATCCTGGAGACGGAGATAGGCTACTTTTTCTTGTGAAAAACTTACGGGAAGTGCAGTAAACATAGGATAAACTTTGTAAGAAACTTTTTACTGCATAATCTGATTTGATTGACAAAGTCAATAATAACGCGAACGAAGCCACACATAAATTCTAGTTCTATTATAAGTATACAATACCTTTAATTCACAAAATAAAATTTACTAAACAATTAAGTAAAATGCGGAAAATTTTAGTAATACTGTTGTATTATTATTATTATTTATTACTTCAGTGATATTAAATTTCAATTATAACATGACGATTGTTAGTTGGGCCCTATTCACCGAATTTGCTACAAAGGTCTTGGAGGGCATATTACGCTACTGGGCTTATCAAAGAATGTTACTTACGAAAATAGTAATAATATATGGAACCAGCTCTACCGGAGACTCCGTTCGCGTAGCAATAGAAGTTATTCATCTATTCCTTGACAACAGAACTTTTTTCTGGATAAAACGCTGTGTGCTCTAAGAGAACAGGACATAAGTGGCCACCGAGGCAAAATTAATTATACCAAATAAGCCTTTTTTCTCCTATATTCATAAAGTAATAACATATGTACCTCTCGCCTCTGGAGTATAGAGCAGTGTCACGTCGACTATATATTCCGTTCCCTTGATCGACCCGAGCCGACTTTACCCGAACGAACGTTACATAGCGGAGTGTGATGGCTTAGTCGCATTTAATACTCAGAAAATAAACTGCTTAGCGTGCATAAAGAAGTTTTCACTTTAAAAACAACCCTATATCCTTTTCTGTATCACTGACATGTTCTGACTGACATGTCACTGACTGACATGTGTATCCAAAATATAATGATCAGGTTAGTATGTAAGCAGTGACCCACTACATCGCTCAATACATCCATTTAGTTTAATGTTCTTTTGAACAGTAATTTAGTATGGTAGGGTTTCGAAATTTTAATCCGCAACCTTTATGTGTAACGCTTGTTCGGGTAAAGTCGGCTCGAGGCGACTAAGGGAGTAAGAGAGATAGAGCTATGTTTCAATCCTGACATGTAGTTTTAAGCATACACTGTTTTGTTTTGCTTTGCACCTAAGGGTCGTAGCGTGATGTTAAATAACCATAACTTGCCTCAGTAATAGGGCTGTAAGATGCAAGCAGATTTTTTGGAACTAAGTTTCTTATCGCACGGTACAGATGGATACTATACAAATCATACTGTAAGATTTTCTGTCACTACCCTTTGTTTAGTCTATATTGCATTATATTACTATAATGTAGACCGTTATCCATATCGCGTACGCTATTGGCTGTGTCTAGTCATAAGTGTGCGCTTATTGGTTCAAGACAGCCAGTAAGTTCTCAACCTCTGTGCAGATATAGCTTGTACAAAGCTTATGCGTCAGCTGTTTCATAGCGTATTATAATGAATTAAATTAATTGAATGATGTACAACATAATGTTTATGTTCATAAATACAATAATATATTAATTATTTCCTATAATTCCATCAATCCATTACTTATCTCTGTGTTTCATGTGATTGATCTCAGACGCTAATGATTCATTTATTTGTATTTCTTAATCAATAATACTTAATAAGTTTATCAATAGAAATATAATTACTACGTAAGGAAATTCGTTCTAATCGAGAGTTCCATGACAGTCAAGCATTTTTTTTTAATTCTAACTAATAATTCCTAAATATGGCGAGTTTAAATAAACTCTTCAGTTTTACTTTATTCGTATATACAAACCAGCCCTTCTAATACGGAAATACTGAACAATAAATGGTCACAAAACTTATAGATTGCATTCACTTCCAGTGCGACCGAGCGAAGCGTCTATACATGTAATCTCGATAAGCGGCGTCGAACAGGTCCCTGGACGTGTTACGTTGAACTGCACCGCAACCGGGCTACCAGCACCTGAATTGGAGTGGGAAATCGGCAGTCAGAGAGTAAGTAACATCTTACACTATTGTGCTAAATCTTTGACAGTGATACGACACGTCATTTGTCTAACTGAAACATAACTAACGACAGTTAGACACACTGGAGTCTTTATAAGTCGAATGTCAAGGGAAAAGCTGAAAATTTCAAAATTTTAGGCTC
The DNA here is from genome assembly GCA_039707435.1 of Actias luna. NCBI lineage: Eukaryota > Metazoa > Arthropoda > Insecta > Lepidoptera > Saturniidae > Actias > Actias luna. The sequence continues at coordinate 3,337,601 of JAZHAC010000002.1, read as the reverse complement.
TCGACTCAACAATAACCTCGAGGTACAAAGGAATCACTTGCAGAAATTTCGATCTAGAAATGTGCAATTTCTAATTATATTAACGACAGTTAGACACACTGGAGTCTTTATAAGTCGAATGTCAAGCGAAATGCTGCAAATTTCAAAATTTTAGGCTTTCGACTCAACAATAACCTCGAGGTACAAAGGAATCACTTGCATAAATTTCGACCTAGAGATGCCCAATTTCTAATTATATTCTTCGAGTTGTATTATATCGAGACGTCAATATATTTTACTAATAACTTCCGAAGTCTGGTGTTTGAAGTTCTAGTTATGGAGTTTAAACGGTTATTATCGATACTGTAGGATAATAAAGTCTAAATGATTCGAGATACCGCGTATTTAGGGGTTCAGAGGAAGGGAATTGCCTTTTTTTACTTACCGAGGATTACGACTTAACGCGGTTCGAGTTATAGAAATTCCATTGTATATAAAACTACATAGACAATGTTCTGCTTATTCACGACCGCAGCGTTACCCGTTCCATTTGCTTTCAAGCGCCACAATCACAATTACAAGTGAATTCACCCTCGCGAATGCGTCGTTGTGAGATTGACATGAGTGGTCAAGTGGAACAAATAAAGGCGTAGTTTGAGCATTGTGAATACTACGTGGAACTTAACCCTATGGTTAACGTGTCACTATTATTACGTTTTAGTCCAGTCATATTAGAAGTTTCATCTCCGCTCTGCATCTCAAAAACGGTTGGGCGTATAAAAATATTTAAAACAAAATTTGTCCCTAATTGTATGCTCTACAATTCTCATATTAAATGTTAACATCATAAGATCCCACTGGATAATCGAAAAAACAGATTTGTGTGACATTTGACCTTGTATAACTTTCTACGCAGACACGAGATTTTATTAAGACATTTGAGACAACTTTTAAAACATCAAACTGAAGGTGTAAACGAGTTCACAGCTTATTGTCTCTCATTCCGAGATTGACCCCTTTTTTGCTTACGTGACTGGACTATTTAGGTCAGTCCCGTATCAGGAATAGCATGGGTATATGTAGTATGTGCAAAGTGATAATTCCATCACTCTCTTTTATTTCCACGTTTTGAGATCGGCAGTCTACAAATGGGCAGAACAACTGCTTGTGATGGATTGAAAGTAAATATCTCATTAGTCACTAGTGTGTTGATTGTATTGAATAAAAAAGTGGGTATAAAAATTATCGATGCACATTTGTTTCATTACGTCTCATAAAACATGTGAATTAAATTTAAGTGGGCTCTTGGTAAGCATGATTGAAATACTAAGTAATATAACATGACTCAACTTGAAATTGCGTATCAGAATTGTTTAGGATGGGTCGGTTACTTGCTCTTAGAGCTATCTTCTGTGTATCAGAGTAATTATTAGTGCAAAAGTAGCATGGTGTTTGAACCATTAATACCGGAATAGATAGAGCCTAGAATAAATCGCTGATCTAGCGGTGAAAATGTATAGATTCGTTCCGGTGTCGCAACCGAAAACCTTTTACCTCATAAAATATTACACAAATCTCACCCACTCTCACTTACCACGTTTGCCGATTATGCTATCTTTGTTGTTAGGGTTTCTAGATTCCAAATCATCTTAATTCAATTTCCAACGAGCGTTACACATAAACCCTAGGGTTCACGAGAAATAACTGTTCAAGCAAGCGTGCGGTCTTCTACGATTTTATTATTTATATAAGGATTGAAAAAATTGCCTAACATCCAAATAACGTGTGTGCCTCAACACTATCAAATAAGATTGTATAACAACAATGCTTTTGAGGTGAAATGTTGTCGCGTGGTCTTAAATATTCACCGTTTTGTAGGTGCCACGAGACTTCAGCGGCAGTATATGGGATATGCAGACCAAGTTGTGGCACGTATGGTCACTTCTGTCATACTCGCCGACCAGTGAAGAACTTGCCGCGCAATGCACCCCTATATCTAGTAACAACGGAGACATAATCTTAGGGAGGTCGGCTATGTTTAACAATGCTAATGGAATACATGGTAAATTGATTTTCTTGAATTCTAGGAGGTATTTATACACCAGCGCCCCTAATTTTCTTTCAACAATAGTTAACTTAATATAACTGTAAGCGCCTCTTGATTTTGATGAAGCCCAGTTACCCTTTAGTAAAACCGGCCCTCGTCGGATGACACATGTCAAATGATCGGATTTGACACATGTCAAAATCAGGGAAAGCGGTAATTCATAATTTCTGAGTATGGGAGAAATGCTGGGTGGTTGGGGGGTCAGTGAGTTTTGATGGTTTATGGGTTCCAATATAAATGTGTTTTACCATCACCTTAAGAACCGCCTATGGTCTCATCACGATGTTTTCCTTTATCGAAAGCTTCAGCCCATTGCATAGGATTCGGTCTACGTAGCAGGCCATGAAGTTTGCAATGCATTATCAACTTTCTATGGAAGCACTCTGAAATTCTGATCCGAGACCTTTTTATTTGACGCTTGTTCGGGTACAGTCGGCTCAAGGTAAGGGAGCGAGATAGATATAGTAATGTTTCACTTCGGTGACTTTTTTTTATAACCTTATAGGTTTAGCGTTACGGCTCTAATCTCACCTGACGTTAAGTGACGATGCTGTACACGCTAAGCCTAGTGGAGGGACTGGCTCCGAAGAACAACTGCCGGAACACACCTATAGGCGATAGATTTACAACTTGAGGTTGGCAGGTAGGCAGGTGGGCATTAGTAAAAGCCCTACCACCGTGCAAAATTTTATCCTAATGCTACAATGGAATATGTAGATAATATATAATCTAATGTTATATTTTTTTATATTATTTCAGGTACTCTTGGATCACTAATTATAACTCCCTTATTCCTAATATTACTAAGACAACCGTAAAATACAATTACTCCAATAAAACAACATACACTTCGATGATCGATTTTATTACTGTAGAGAACATTATTGTAAAATAGGTTTTCAATTTGTAAGATCTGTGGTTCTAAAAAGATTTTTTATAACTCCTCAAATACGATCTGATTGTTCTTGTACTGCTAATTACAGTAAATACATAGATATCATAATAGTAATGCATGTGTACTTTAAGATGAACTGTATATTTTATTAAAACTGTATACTTTAGTAAAACTGTATACTGCAGTAGAACTGTATACTATACTAAAATTGTATACTACAAAAAAATAAAATAGATAAGAACTTAAGCAGAAAATTAAACGTTTGATCGTATTTGATAATTATCAGTTAAATTTAAGTCAAACTAATTTACATATTTCGCCGCAGTTTTCATTTAATAAAAGAAATATGAAAATTAGTTTCAGTTAGTCTGGGTTTCACATAGATACGTAGGTATTGTTACAAAAACTTATGAAATTTTATACATAGTGAATAGTATTTTATTTTGGTTTAAATCAATAGAATTTATTAAAGAGTAAATATATAGAATAATAAATAAATAAATATTCACATAACTTTTATATAGTCGAGGTTAAAATTACGTTGGACTATTCATTTATAGAAACATCTAACTACATTGCTGACCGTACTGTCACAGAATAAATAGATACAGACTGTCGACTTGTCGAAAACCATACATATTTACCTATTTACCACTATACAGTAATTCAAGGCTTGACCTTTTAGAGAATTCTATGAAAACTGATTTTAGAACTTCAATAAAAACGTATTCTAACTATTTCTTAATTTATACTGATCAACTTCATATACGTTGTAAAATAAACGTTTATTTATTTTGGTTTAATGAAGCATTTACACAAGCAAACACACTTTAATTTCGATAAAAATACTTCTTGTTTCAGACAATAAACAACAAACACAACAAATACTGTAGGTTCAGCCAACATCACTGAATGATGTTCGACCGACTTGACCCGAGATCCTTGTAAATACGCGTTTGTGTGCACGCATTATCATTGCCCTTTGTATGAAGCTAACTGTCTGCATTTATTTATTCTATGCTAAGGTCATTTCGATAATAATTCGAGAATCGCCAACAGTCCCGAATCAGATAAATTAATAAATATATTAATGAATACTATACATAAGTAGAGGTCTAAAACGGACAGCGGAAGATAATATAAATTAATTTTGAAACTAAAACCTATTCAGTTTTATTTGAAACAAAACTTGAATTCTAAAACAGCCCTCAGTAAGAGTGATTTACATCATTACATTTATTTCACGACTACAATTTGGCATTATTTATTAAGAGACCTTAATCATAAATAATATTTACTTGTTTTAATATTATAAGTTATTTATAAAGAATTTGTGACTGACGTAGTGCGATTAGTTAACAACCGAACAAATTTATTTATAACATTTTACATATATTATATACGTATATATGGGAAGAAATTGTTTAAACGTGCACCAAAACGTATTTTATATTAAATATCCGAAGGACCAATTATAATAATAATAATATTATGGACGTAATTTTGTATTATTTTAAATACATTAATTATTTAATTAATATACGTTAAATAAATAGAGAGGCACCGAAGGATAGATAATATGATACAAATCTAATTTAATATCAGGATACATCTAAATAACTAGTTGAGATAACGGTATTATGTAATATTAAAAATTTCTTTGGTAAGTAACTTTTGAACGTACGCCATGAAATCTAAAAGTCATATAATAAAAACACGAATTATTATATTTTTCTATACAATAATAACAAATTGTATCATAGAAACCATAATAATTACAATATCAATATAAACATTTGAGTTTAAGACAGCAAAAGAATGCGTGAGTGACGTGGAACACTCGGTTGGAACGAATTTCCTTACTTAGTATATTATTGTTGATATACGTATTATATTATTGACTAAAAATGCAAAAAAAATGAATTACTAGCATCTGCCAGCAATTATATGAGACGCAGAGATAACTAATTTATTGAAGGAATTGTAGGAAATTTCGCAATTAAGATATTTTATTTAGTTGGGAAAATAAACATTTTATTGTACATCATTCAATTTAATATATGTATTATAATACGCTACCAAATAGCTGACAATTTAATTAAACACACAGCCGTTGAGAACTTACTGGCTGTCTTGAACCAATAAGCGCGCACCTATGATTGGGCGCAGCCAACAGCGTACGCGCTATGAATAACCGGCTACACTATAGAAATATAGTGCAATATAGAACACACTAAACAAAGAGTCGTGACGGAAAAATCTTACATCTTCATTTGCCTGACCTCCATCGTACTGTGCGATAAGGAACTTCGTTCCAAAAGTAACACAGAAATTAATAGAGTATGCGAAAGAGCTTACTACAATATTAAAAATGTTTTTCGTTCAAATTTTTTATAATTTTATTTATAAATTTTAACACATACACGTATTACATGAGTGTTGCTTAGTCTTTACTTCTCATCCGTGGTATGGACTGGTTATATTCTTTAAATTAGTTTAGGCTTTATCATTTTGTCATGTTGTATGTATGAGACGATATAACTTTTTAGATACATTTGTGTTTACTAATTTGTTTTCTTCTTTAAATATAACTTCTACCTATGTAGGCAAATTTGACAACGTCAAGTATGAAGAAAACGCGTTCTGTTTTTTAATACCGTAGAATAAATTGTCAATATAAAAAAAAACAATGTTGCCACGTGACATTTCTACAGATTATTTGAATACGAAAATTAATAATTTTATAATTGAATTATTTTATTGATTAATTTAAATGTAGTGTAGATATCAAGAAAATATATATACGGCAATGTACTTACTATAACAAAACAATACTTAGATTAGCCCGTTGGCCTTCGACAACCGTGTTTTTGTCTTTACTCTCCCTAACCCTTAACCTAACGGGTATTCAATAGATTATTTTGTCAGATAAACTAAACAGCAATATTAAAATACACGTAGCTATAATAATGTCAATATTCGGCACGGTTTTACGATATATTCTGATTGGTGGTTATCACTATTTTTTTTATCTTCAGCAACACAATAAACATATTAGTTTTTCAACGGTATTAAAATACGGAATACGTCGACTCAACTTTACAACATTCAAATATTATTTAGTTTCCATTTGAAAATGTACAAATCGGAGGGTCGATTATCCTTGAACCGAAATACAATTCTCAAAAAACCTATTCGACTGATACGCCATCAACAATTTTATGAGATAATTAGTAGTATAATTATTCGAGAATTCGAGTTCCTGCTTTCAACGTATCAGTTCTAAATCAGTAACCAAATTGAACTTTCGCGACTTAAGATTAAATACGTTAAGTAATTTTCTATAATACGCCATACATTCATATCACGTACGAGCATGCAATAGTAAGTACCATTTATCGAGATAAAGAATCATTAATCTATTTGTTTTTACTAGCGCCATCTACTGGACTGAAGATGTATGGAATCGATTCATTTTTATTTATAATAATTTTTATTCTTATCGAAGAAAACACAATGGTAAAAATGACTTATGAAATATATTTGTGCTTTTAAGGTATCAAAAGAACTTATTGACTGAATTAAACTTTCATTAAAAGTAAGTCACGCCGTTTAAAAATTAGACTGATATAACAAAAAAAATTAAGGATATCTCTTTGGCAATCAGGAACACAATTAAATTACCTAGTATTTATAAATATTGTTTACATATCGTATATAATTATAAGCACGAATAATAAATATTATATTATTAGGCATTATTTCGATTTTTAATAGTTATCACCTAGTTATAACATATATTAAAGCCACACGGCGCTTTGGAATTTCTGGCTATCATAATTATATCAACTATTTTACAAATACACCACTTGGCTAAATATCAATGGTTTTTATTCATCACGCTTTCGATGCGTCACGAAAAAAGCCCATCGAAGACCATCCACCATTTTGTTAATTTCGTGAAAACTTCTTTGTATCTTCCGTTAATACAGACCAAAAATGTCGCCAATTATTAAGCTAAGAAACGCTCAACATATCTCATTTATTTTTCGTTACTCTTCATTCGATGATAATACGAGAATTAGACGAATTTATATGAAAAAAACAAGACGGAAATAATCATTGAAGTATTTTGAAATCAATCAGAAACCACAGAGCATATTTAGCAGCAAACATAACCTTCATAACGTTTTGGTAGCAACATATTTCAAACACAGTTGACTAGAAACTACTGTCGCGAATGGACGTCACACTAACATCAAAAGTTGAAAAACAGCAGTTGTAATTATGTTGTCGATTTGCTGTGAAATTTATTTTCAGCGAGCAGCAGCTGTATAAGTAACAAACTTTGTATACAAACGGGCGGATGTCGCAGAACAAATTCTGGGTCAATGCTGAGCTTAATCATAAATAGACCGGTTTTTAAAACTATGGTCATTTTTTTTAAGTTTTAGATACTGCTCCATTATAATTTAATAGAATAAACGGTCTGCCTTAACATCGTGGTATGATGGATCAAGAAGTCACGAGCCAAGTGGTATATTTATATAGGACATAGAACATACAAGAAAATTTGTTATTTAAATGGGTTTTAAAATATAAATAAATAGAACAATGGATATAATACGAGTTTCATTATAACGAATGTTACGACTTCTAACTTATTATCACAGCGACTTCATACTTCCTTACTAACAATTTCATTGTATTTAAAAACTTCGTTAACTATTTCTGCTAATAAACTGATATATGATCATCAATTATATTGGAAATTTAAAGGCCATCTTCTTTATACTTTGTAAAAGAGACAATTTAAGATTTAAACAGTTTATAAGATATTCTTTGCCGTTTTATAGTTTAGGGATGAACTATAATAATAAGAATTTAAAAGGCTTCAATTATATCACGATAATATCCGATTTAAGATCGTTGATATCAATAGAAAAAAATTCCATGTGTAATTTTTGTTTTTCCATATTGAAAAAAGTCAATATTTTGGTTCTTGAGTTTTTTTTAGTGGAAAAGCATAGGTACATCTAAAAACCTGCTTTCGATATAAAAAGTACGAGGTTTAACGTGAATGATTATATAATATACGAGTATTTGTTACAATCTATGGACACAATGAAATTGTTAGCAGAATCCATACTTTAGTTCACCAGTCAGTCTGTCCGCGCCCGCCTAGCGAGGATGTATTAAACACTAAAATTACAATGGAGGCCGACATAAGACACATTTAATATAGTTTACAAACAAATAACGGGTATACTCGGAGTCACTGGGACCAGTGAACTCACTCGCTATATAAAAACAATATAACGCCAAAATAATACAACATAATTAAAACAAAAAATAAAAAATATTAACATATCTCGGTCTGGAATGTTATATGTGCGATAATATACTACATATGTCATATGAGTATTTGCTCTTGTAAATAAAGATGAGCCGTGTCTTATTTTAAATATTTTAACATAAATAAAATAAAAAACGATCTGCCACAATCCGCATTCGCATCCAAGTCCAACTATATCTCTATTCTTACCTCCGCATTCATATCCTATAACCAGCATTCTTATCTATTCCCACATCCGTATGTGCATGCGAAATCGTATACGTATTCATTCCCACAACCGCATTCGCATCCGAAATCGTACACGTAACCATTCCCACATCCGCATTCATATCCGATTCCGCGCACGTATCCATTCCCACGTTCGCATTGGTATCCGATTCCGCACCGTATCCATTCCCACAACCGCATCCGTATCAGATTCCGCGCACATATCCATTCCCACATTCTCATTTGTATCCGATCCCGCACCGTATCCATTCCCACATCCGCATTCGTATTAGATTCCGTGCACGTATCCATTCCCACATTCGCATTGGTATCCGAATCCGCACCGTATCCATACCCACATCCACATTCGCACCCGTACCAATATCCGTACTCACATCCGAGCTCACATCTACACCCGCGTGCACGACTTTCTATTTGTGTCAAAGTAATTAGTCAGTTGACTCGTAATGAAGCTTAGCAAGATCTCAGGTAATTTTTTGAATTAACTGATTATTTATTGTATAGCTTAATGCACGTATACTCAACCAGCGGCCCGAGGGACGTATGCGGCCCGCCGGGCTTTTATAAATATCCCACCTGGTATTACTATATTTTAAATAACGTAGGACCTATAAACCCTAAGGAAATTATCTACATATTTTTCGTTTCCGGCCCTCAACAACATGAGTAACAACACATGTTTGTGGGCCTTATAAAAAAAAGGTTGAGTATGGCTGGTTTCATGCAATTCAAGGCCGATGCAATGCATGAACAACGAATGGATTATTACATTTCTTTTGACTCCTTAGCAATAAGTAATTACATTTTATAATATAATACGTTAAAATATTACAAGAACATGTGCGTTTACGATCGATAGATAAATTAATATCCCTACAGAATTAAATACTAGCGCGTTATTATTATTATTATTATCATCTAATTAAACACATATGTACTTGCTATAATTGATAAACATTCGATAGGAAGTAACTCTATTCGACTAGAAATCCATCGTTTGGCTAACACGATACAATATTAAATTGATAAAATAGACACTAACGACATCACACAATTTCGACCGTAGTATTGGTTTTATTAGAAATACGTTTTTATCTATTTAGTACTCAAAATATATCTTTAGAAGTTTTAAAATTATCAAGGAATGGTAATGTATTCAAATTGCCAATGAAAGCAAAATATAGTAACGTAGTATAATACGTAAGATATTTAATTAAAATAATAATGTAAGAAATCGTATTTTTTTTCTTTTACAGCATATTTACAAAAAAAAAGTGATAACTGAATACAAAACAAATATTTGTGGATCACAGTAATAATAGTCTTACGTGGGACTCGAACCGACAGCCCTTCGGCGCAACGGATGAAGTTTATACAATTTCTATTTAATATTATAAGTATTAAAATAATCAATAGATCTCGGTCAGTCATATGATTAAGTTATTCTCCATGAGAATCAAATATTGAAGATTATTGAAATAAAATATTTAGTCTAACCTCTGCATTCGGCGTTACCTAAGGCCATTTTGGCATGGCGTCATTAGCAAAATAACCAAAATCTAGTACTTATTACGAAAAAATAGTATTTCTTAGTATTTTTCATGAAATATCTGTTAATTTCTCCATTTAAAAAATAACAAGAACAAGAAGCCTGCATTACCCTCTCCTAAATCCGACGCACTAATTATTTTGACTAATTGTTTATTCATATTTTGATTAATAATCATTATGCCCGATAAGTATCGACTGTTTCAAGCATATAGACGTTAAAGTGTCAATAACTTCTGACAAAGAGTCATATGTAGAAGATTAGGAGATAGAGAATAAATAAACCGGCTTAGTTTGGAGGTATTTCTGATTGTCATTTTATGCGATTATATTTAAAAACACGCTTCGGAAGTTTTACCAATATTTGTTAAATTGGCCCTAACATGTAAAGCAATAAAAAGGGAAACTTTGACGCGTTAAAAAAGTAAGTCAATAAAACATAAAAGTGAAAAAGAAAATGTCAGGTATGAAGGTATTGGCACTTCGCCGTCGCCATTTGTCAAATATATTTTTACTCTATAACGTCACAGATTAAACATATTATTTTATAAATTCGTAAATATAAAAACCTACTAGAATCGTCATATAATTGAATATAAAACCATTGTATGAACTCGTTACTTAATATTTCTTTTAATATATCGAACGTAAGCGATTGAAGCGATTATAGCTCAGTGGTAGTGTGTACGACTTCGCGTCAAGGGACGTGAGTTCGAATCCAACCTCCTACAATGAACTTGAGTTTTCGGTGAAGGAAAACATCGTGAGGAAACCATAGCATGGTGGTAGGGCTTTTTCTAACGCCCGCCTGGGTAGCTTCCACCTTAAAGTTGAAAATCTGCCGAGAACTACCAATAGGTGTGTTCCGGCAGCTGCACTTGAGAGCCAGTTCCTCCACAGGTTTAGCGTGTCTACCAACTTGGGCCGTAATGTCACTTAAGATCAGGTGAGATTATGGCCATAACGCTAAACTTTTACTATAAAAAAAAACTAGCTACGTAACACTTAGCGTTCACAGCGCTCACGCTCGTTTTTACCGTTCCACTAGCATGTGATCGTTGCAATTATTAACTCAAATGGAATCTGTACACTTTTGTAGATGTTTCTTTGCGAGATTGCTGTAAGTTTTTGGCGGGATCTTGATCTGTTATATTGTAATTTTTATTTTTATGCATCTACTTAGATGTTTAGCCATATATTGTGTTAATTAAGATGGCATTTTACGTAATGTAGTGTGGCTGAAGAGCATAGGTGAAGTGAATTGTGAATAATCATTCGGAACATGATATATTAGTTGCCACAAAAACCCCCAAGAGAGTCACCATCTTGTAGAAGATAGTATCGTCTGCCCGAAATGCCCAAATCTCAATACTCGGAAATGGCAGTAATAGACTAAGTTGTCAAGAATAAGAAAGAAGGAGAGGTTGGTGATCCCGCCAGATGTCGAGAAATTATATAATCTGTAGTTAACTGACATTTAATGTTGGCATAGTATGTAACTTAAAGTAAAATAAAATGTAATATTGTATATACCCAGTGTTTGTAAGGACCATTCATCATAAATAACTATCCAGTTCATCATGAAATTCACGTTCAAAGCAATCAAGAAATCATGAAATTCGTGTGAGGTCATTTACGGATGGCGCACAAAGGTGGACCCGTACTCCATTCCAATTTAATTAAAAAGTATAACGCTCGCAAGTGGAACAGAAAAAACCGCGGTCGTGAGCGTTATGAGCGCAATTGAAACGTAGTCCTAGTGCGCATAAAAATGCTTTACTTTGTTCGACATTTTTCTTGATTTCGTCCAAAACAACTTCATACAAAACCGAAAGCACTAGGCTATTTATAATTGTAGAGCATAGAGACCGTCACGTTAGCATTTTTATATAAACAAAATTTGCTTCTTTATTTTTGAAAAATGCGTTACTATCTATACCTTATGAAGTTGTGCCCGAATTTCATATGAAGTTCGAGTTTTTTTTTTTTGTATAATTGATGCATTGAGCTATTTAAAGCTGACCTATGGGGCGGTTTGAAGCCAGGCCCTCAGTCCCCTGGCCCTTTCGGCCACTCCGCCGTCTGAATAATCCTGAACCATTGGCTGTTCCGGCTGAAATAACAGAATTCGGAGTAATTATATTTGTATTGAGCGCAAAATTCGTGTTTTTTTTTAAGTACTTTGCATCATTTTTTACCAATGTATATCATAATATTTTTCTGATCATTACATAATAACTAAGCAAATATTATTAGTGATCTTTTCTAAGGTGATTTTTAGTAAATTTCTTATATAACATATGATACTTTAGTATAACTTCATGTCGTTGATCTCATGAAAATATTACAATTTTAAATACCAGATTCATAAACTATTTAATTATACCCACACTCTTCAGAAATAAACAGACAACATCATTCACTTAACTATAATTATAAATTACACAAAATGTTCATACATTAAATAGATCTTAAACGAGGCTCGAAGGACCAAAAAGAGACAAGATTTTCAAAACATTTAGGACGCCAATTAACCGTGATTGTGAACTAATTTTACACTTAATAACTTTAGCCATAACGGCCATGATATTACTTGATGTTTAGTGACAATGTGGCTCAAGATGGTGGACACGCTATGCTTAGTGGAAGGGACTAGCTCATAAGTGCAACTGCCTCAACACAGCTATAGGTATTTGGCAACAGATTTTCAATTCGAGGATAGCCAATTCAGCATCAGTAAGAGCCGTACCACCATGCTATGGTTTCATTACGACGTTTTCCTTCACCGAGAGATCAGGCTTATTGCAGGGATTCGAACTAACATCTATTAAGGTGGCATCCGTTTACACCACGAACTGTACAACATACAATTTCCAATTGAAACAAACCATTATATTAATAATAAATATATTACTTACTGCTGATAAAGTCAATCTGGTTTGCGATGTCGTGGGCGCGTTGCAAGAGCTCGACTCTGGTGATGCTAGAATATACATACAACATACACAATATCGTTTTTAATGTAGATATGACTATGTTTTGTAAGTAAGGTACGCAGGCATATTGGCATAGATCATGGAAGGTTGTGCTGGTTCTGCACCAATGGAAAGTACAATACAATACGATTTTTTGTGAATCGATTCTCATATCATTCTTTTGCAGAAAAATCGGCCTCTATACCATATACCAAAGTTTCTCTTAGTCAGATCGGACACAGAATGGGGGTCTTAATTCATTTTTGTTAGATACAATTAGAACACCACTACAATTTAATCTATAGTTAATCACTTATAGTCAATTATTGGATCGTTTTTCATATAATTTCTCCTATCTAACCATCGGTCACACAATACTATTAAAAATGTTTTTTTTTACGTGAATCCGGTTTTATTCTCATTCCATTTTCATAACTGAGAAAATGGCAAGACAAAGGTTTCTAGAGATCAGAATAAAATTGTTGTCATTATGTATAATGGATTTCGTATGACTGAGAGTTTTCACTAAAGTTATGAATCTATCACTATACTTCAAATGGCTTTATGTTAAGCATGTGTATATATTACTCTTTCATTAACTATCAGCTGTAATTAAGGACATAAACGATTAAAAATGAATGTGAATTGTAATAATCAAATCAAAAATCTTTATCTAATTTAGGTCCTGAGAAGTCGTTTATGAAGTCAAAACTACCAGCGGTTCGGAAAATAATCCAGTCATCGAGAGGAACTGACAAGAGATTCGATCTGTTAAGCTAAAGAGTTTGCTGGTTAGTTCTCTTAACGTATCGTGGGGCTGTAGAACCGTCTCCTCGTCCTATGACATTGGGTTCTTCGAAAGAGGGGTGAAGAGATATATAAGCAGGCCAGCATGATAGCGGTGACTGGCAGTGAATGTTGGTTCATTGTCAGCCACACCCAATTAGTATTGTATTGTACTTAAAATCAGGCACGGTGCAGTATTTTGATCTTAAGTGACGGTACGGCCCAAGTTGGTACACACGCAAAACCTGTGGAGGAACTGACTCTCAAGTGCAACTACCGAATCACCTATGTGTATTTGGCAACAGATTTTCAACTTGGCGGTGGTAGCTTTAGGCATTAGTAAAAGCCCTACCACCATACTATGGTTTCCTCCCGGTGTCTTCCTTCACCGAACGATCAAGCTCATTGTAGGGGAAGTGGATTCCAACCCACATCCTTTGACGCAAATCGTACACACTACCGTTGAGCTATCATCGCTTCAATCTATTCTATTTTATATCATTCTTTAGGCAAGGTTTTTTTTAATAATGCACAACGTTTATACAGCACAGAGACCGGTGTTAATGCCAGACATCACTATCGTTCACATATTGAGCCAATTTATAATAATTTTAGCCTTTTGACATCGAAATCATACCCGTATGGGGCCTGCGGGCGTCGAGCGCACGCCATATGTCCCGCACGTCCGCGTGCAGCGCGCGCAGTGACCGCAGCACTGCGCCGCCCGCCCCCGCCCCCGCGCCCGCGCCCGCGCCCGCCTACCCCGCACCCCCGCCCACACCCACCGGGGAACTACCCGAGGACGCGTCGCTCGTCGTCGCCTCCTACGCCACACACCATTATATTTCCTAGGACTTTTTTTTTTATTGCCACGGTTCAATTTTTTTATTATGTGAATCATTCATAGTACGGTGGCCCAAAAAACGAAAAAGCAATTTATATCTTTTCGAAAAAATACTACTCTTGTAAAACTTTTCAAAATTTGGAGCGAACTTTCTATATTAAAATTTCGACTTGAGATCTTTTTCAGGATTGATATCACTATTATTCTAAATGAAAAACGTAAAAAAAAAATTCTTTTTTGACTTCTCGTTTGGAGAGAACTTTTTTTTTTAATATACATAATTAAGTACATGACTCGAAAAGAAAAAAAACTTTTTATTGGGCCACCCTAGTATATAGTGACGGTTCAGACCGATTGTAAGCGTGGCGACGCGTCCCGAAACATTTAATACGGCGCAAGCGACTACATACTACTAGATATGAAACAACAATAGATGCAGTATTTATAAGATGCCTTTTGTAACATACTTCAGTTACCGTCGACCAATTGTCACAGTAATACCGTCAGAGGCAACATCGAATATAACTATTACAGAAGTCACTGATTAACTCAGTAAAAAAAATATTTAATGCTATATGCATGTTTACTAAATAAACAATCATCTTTCTCTTCAAACAAATCTTAATATTTTATTTTTCATTATGCCTTTCTATAATTTATTTCTTGTCAGAGACTATACTTGTATGCATATTACCTGCATAAATAATTTCGATGTTTCACATCTCCAAGGCGTCCCGTGACGGATCAATTTTTTATTTTATTAAAGTGGTGCTCATAGTGCTATTTTTTACGGACTTACTCATAACAACTAGCAAATGCATTGAACGGGCTCAGAGGCCATGATAAGAGCGGTATGTGGTGGCTCATCAAGTGGTAATTACAAAATACTACCCACTAACACAGACCACCCCGACACTCCAAATTTTTCTAACTTCTAACCTAAAACTTTTAACCTTTTACAAATTCACAGCGATGGCCACACTTTTTAGCAAGCCAGCAAATATCGTATAATACATTACATATACAAATACTCCAAAGGGGCCGTTCGTTAAATACGTTCGCATTTTTATGGGGCGGGAAGGAGTATCGTTTACTGTGACAAAAAGTGACATGGGGGCTGCAGGCGTTCAAGAAAGCGACGTTCGCAGCTCGTGAAACAATTTTGTAAATTTTAAACGTTATTACAGATATTTATTAAATTATTAAAGTGGCATGGTTCATTTCTCGTAACACATATTTTATGAACGGCATCGAATAGAAATAAAATGCGATGCAAATGAAACAACAAAAAAAAGCGACTCCTGAAAAGCAGAACAGAGAATGGATTCAATTCATAACCTGATTCAAATTGTAAAATAGAATGAAAGAAATATAGTTCTATTATCGAATTTAATTTATGCTGTCGCTAGTACCAATGCAAAATATATATATTTAATGTTGTCATTATTTTTTTTATAGAAGAATATTCAGAACAATTATATACTACACTCCAGATAATAAATAATAACAGAAATAACTTACAACGCAAACAAAATAAATAACCAGTCTCTTAAAAGAGCAATAAATAAAGAATAGCACAACTAAATCCAACGCGGAATAAGAAAACAAAAAGTTAAGTAAAGCTCTATGTCGACTAATAGAATCGAATATCGACCGATATCAATCGAAACAACCACAAAACCAAATAAAATCTTACAACAGAGAAAGCGAAGCTAGATGATGATAACGTATCTGTATCAATAGATGATTATATTGTGAAACCTGTATGACGGGTGATGAATGCGAGCCATAGAATCAAACAAGCGAGAATAGGAAGCTTTACGACGTATATACTATATCGACTATATGTTATGTGACCCGTGTTAAAGTTGGTACATGCGAATCATGAAATCAAACAAAATATGTTTCAAGTCCATGTTCTGTGACTCTTGTCAAGGTTGGTGGATGTGAATCTTAAAGTAAGAGAAAAGAAGTGTCAAGTGTATGTTATGTGAACTATGTAAATGTTCATGGATGCGAATTATAAAGTACAACTTAAATATATGTCAAGTCTATGTTACGTGACTTGTATCAAGATTGTTGGATCAGAATCCTATAATCAAACAAAAGAGACAAGACCTTTTATCATGTGTTTACAGAATGTGTCAAGTCTGTATTATGTGGCACGTGTCAAGGTCGGTGAATGCGAGTCATAAGGTCAAACAAAGAATGTGTCAAGTCTGTATTATGTGACCCGTGTCAAGGCTGATGGATGCGAGTCATAAGGGGAAACAAAGAATGTGTCAAGTCTGTATTATGTGACCCGTGTCAAGGCTGATGGATGCGAGTCATAAGGTCAAACAAAGAATCTGTCAAGTCTGTAATATGTGACCCGCGTCAAGGCTGATGGATGCGAGTCATAAGGTCAAACAAAGAATGTGTCAAGTCTGTATTATGTGACCCGTATCAAGGCTGATGGATGCGAGTCATAAGGTCAAACAAAGAATGTGTCAAGTCTGTATTATGTGACCCGCGTCAAGGCTGATGGATGCGAATCATAAGGTCAAACAAAGAATGTGTCAAGGCTGTATTATGTGACCCGTGTCAAGGCTGATGGATGCGAGTCATAAGGTCAAACAAAGAATGTGTCAAGTCTGTATTATGTGACCCGCGTCAAGGCTGATGGATGCGAGTCATAAGGTCAAACAAAGAATGTGTCAAGTCTGTATTATGTGACCCGTATCAAGGCTGATGGATGCGAATCATAAGGTCAAACAAAGAATGTGTCAAGTCTGTATTATGTGACCCGTATCAAGGCTGATGGATGCGAATCATAAGGTCAAACAAAGAATGTGTCAAGGCTGTATTATGTGACCCGTGTCAAGGCTGATGGATGCGAGTCATAAGGTCAAACAAAGAATGTGTCAAGTCTGTATTATGTGACCCGTGTCAAGGCTGATGGATGCGAGTCATAAGGTCAAACAAAGGGGAAAACGAAGCTTGATGACGTATATAGATAGAGTGTAGAGTGTCGACAGGGGTCTAGGTGGCGGGACCTGCATGTAGGGCGGTGGATGCGAGTCGGTGAGGGTCCGGAGCGCTCGCTCGATGTGCCGCAGCCGGATCTCCTTCTCCCCGAGCAGGGCGCGCGCGCGGTGCAGCGCCACCTCCAGCTCTGTCGCCTCGCGCTCCTCCTGACCAATCTCTCTTTTCTCACACCACGCCATTTCACATTGCCGCTTATTGATTGTATAACATACGTGTACTTGCGCGGAGCGAGCGGCAATAAAAGCCCAATTCAAAACAATACCAGTCGGTTAAACTAGCGATGAACCTGAAGTATCTCGATATCTATTTACTCGTTTATTAATTTTATTACAAATTAGGAATTACTGTTCTCTATGTGTGATCTTCTATCCTCGTTAACACCTAATTTGATAAAATTCCTAACAGCACTGTGACTAGATTCCCCTTCAAGTTATTTTATATTATTTCACACGAACCTGACTTTCGTTGTTATTCGTATACAGCCCTACTATACTTATAAAAGTCCTAATAAGCTTTCTACCAGTTAATAGTCCATTTCAATTGCATCCATCAAAAGTGCCACAAGTATTACAATATATTGATTCAATTAATTAAAATTAAATCAAGCTACAGACTATATTTATTGATGACATAAGAGAGAAAATGTGTTAAGCTCAATAGCTTACACGGTATAGCAGAATTATCTTTTCAATGCAATAGTTATACGTCCACGAAATCATTTTTATGCCACAAACTGAAAAGTTGAAACAACTCTATTGATCGTACAAATCATTAGAAGAAAGTTAAATTTAAAACAAAACCATGAAGATTCCGCTAACATTGGTATTTTATTCGCCATTATAATTACAAATGATGTAGAAATTTCTGCCCCAGAGATACTAAAAATACACTTAGGTTTATCAATAGGTCCACATTCTACACTAATAATCTCCATTTAATTGTGCAAAATAATAACTCTCACGAAATAACTTCCTGACGGTCTGTTTTTAACCGCACTTACATTAAAAAAAAAACCATAAGAAGGTAATAGACAACAGCTCAACCCTAAAATACATAGAATAAATTATTTTTACAAATAGTTTGGAAACCCCAAAATTACAGGCATCATAAATTATAAATTGAATGACATAGATTTAAACATTCATACTAAATAGGAAGTAATCCGACGTCATTTTAGAGCTATTAAAAAAATGGTCCCAACATATTCCTTTTTTTGGGCGCAATCGTCAAACATAACAGAAACATCCAAACGTCCACGAAAAAAAAATTTTTTATAAGATTTTTTTAGTATATAATAACATAAATGAATATAAAAATCATATAGTGTGATAGAGAGAGTATTTCCCTGGATACTAAAACATTTGCATTGCCATACAAACACAAAATATTTAAAATAATGATCATTGAAGTTTCAAAAATTGTTCTACTATCGAATGTTGAGAGTAAGTAATGCATAACTGTAACCGAGTAATGCAATCCGCAAAACAGTATTTTTTTACAAGATGCTAAAAATATTACAATTTATTTTTACTCAAATTTTTAAGTTTTTTTCGATTGATTAATTTACAAATTATGTATGTATGTATATGTGTATGTATGTATATTTGTATAAGTATCGATATTTAGTTTATTTATTTCGACTACATTTTGCCTATTTAATATGCTATTCGATATTAATTATTTATATTAGATTAGTATATTTATTATTACACTCTCATTTCACCAATTATTTTATTTGCACTACCTACAATGATAGTAACTTATTTTTTACTATATTACTGTTGATTAATGGAATAAAGTGCCTCATGGCATTAAGCTCGCTGATATACATATTTAAAGTGTAATAAAAATATTCATTTACCCATTCATTCATTCATTCAGACCTTCATTCATTGATTAATTTAAAAATAGAATATATAGATGAGTACTGACAGAGGGAGCTCTGTGAGGAGAGAGGGTCTCGTTAGTCTCCCGCAGCGCCGCGCGCCTCCGCCTCAGCACCGCGCGGGCTCTCCGCATGCCCTCGCGCTCCACCAGCGCGCGGTGCCGCACGAACTCCAACTCGGGACTCTCCGCGCCCGACACCGCCGCCACTGAACCCGGGACCACTACACGGACATTAAAAGAAGAAAAAAATTCCAAATATATGCGATGAAAAAAAATTCACGCGTCGTTATAATATATCGAAATCACTAGTTATATATATATTTTTTTATACTTAAGGTTTTAGCGTTATGGCCATAATCTCACCTGATCTTAAGTGTCGATACGGCCCAAGATGGTAGACACGCTAAACCTGTGGCGTAACTGGTTCTCAAGTGCAGCTGCCGGAACACACCTCATGGTATTTGGCGGCAGGTTTACAACTTGAGGGTGGTAGCTAGCCAGGCGGGCATTAGAAAAAGCCCTATCACCGTGCTACGGTTTCCTCACGATGTTTTCCTTCATCGAAAGCTCAAGATCATTGTAGGTGCTTGGATTCGAACTCACGCCCCTTCACGCGAAGTCGTACACACTACCACTGAGCTATCATCGCTTCAATTTTTTATATATCAGTACAGAGCGATTTTAAATTCAAGAGCAACGTGATACTTTATAACGCTGCGCTAAGGAGCGGCAACGCCTAGATTTCGGCTTGGGATTGCCGGCACTCGACGACTCGGTTAACAATACCGCGCGGATTCCAGAATTACCAAACATTGTTTTAAAAATTTCATAAATAGCGATAAAATATATCACTAGTCACATCAGCTATATGCATCGAAAACGCCAGTTACATACCACGAAAGCGCGATTTAAATCCACGAATCTTTACCAGACATTTTACTATTCGTAGTTTTCCAATTTCAATATTAACGCTCCGTATATTACGAAGATAAAATGATGTGTGTGTGTGTGTGTGATGACAACAAAAACATTGCTACAGCTTTAAAGGACTAGAAGTTGATATCTGTTCAAATTGGAACAATTTTTCAAAAGTCTTTTATTTATGAAATTTCATTCTACAATAAATTACGCAATCTATTAGCAGGTATCGTGCAACAATATTCGTACTGTCATTGGCTATATCACAAATATAACTGCTGATGAAATATAACCCGTGATTTTTCGGTGACAAAAACCTTCATAACGTCCTATATACACTTAAAGGTAGACAAAACTAATTGTAATTCTAAAGTACTCAACCCCCCAAAAGCCTAATGGTACGAAACTATTTAAATATCATTTTTTTTTCTTTATTTTGTTTAGGGGCTTTTAACCGTAGTTATACCAGCCCCATCGTAACCTAAAATCATATTATAATTTAGCTCTTTCATACATCCTCGTTCATACCATCATCTTTCACTCATTTCATACAGCATTTTAGCTGCCTCTCTCGAAGGCTTTACTAAAATGCTATGAAACATGCCCATATTTAATTTATTTAAATTACACTTGTTAATTAATTTATTTCTAATAGTACTATTCTTAATACATTCCATCAGACAGTGGTGCACATCATCAATTACTGCGCATGTAGTACAAAGTGAGGAAGAACGTTTCTGCATTAAATATCCAAATTTTTCTGATGGAATGTGTCCAGAACGTAACCTGTTTAAAGCTACAATATATGACCTATTTAATGTAATATCATCAAACCAAGGCACTCGAGGAGGCTGATTTTGTATAGTCCTATACCATATACCCTTTTCTTTAGATC
Organism: Actias luna; assembly: GCA_039707435.1. Classification (NCBI taxonomy): domain Eukaryota; kingdom Metazoa; phylum Arthropoda; class Insecta; order Lepidoptera; family Saturniidae; genus Actias; species Actias luna. The sequence continues at coordinate 3,316,156 of JAZHAC010000002.1, read as the reverse complement.
TTTCGTCAAAATATTCCTTCCACATATTATAAATTGTAATTTTACCGATACCTAAGAATTCTGAATAATGATTATATACATATACTTTTACACCAGACGACACTGCTAATTTTGCCAAACGGTCAGCCTCCTCGTTTCCCTTTAGTCCAGAGTGTGACGGAATCCACTGGAGTTTGCATCTTATACCGTTAAGTTGCAAACGATAAATTTGTCTTAAGACAGTGTAAGCTATCGGTACTCCTCTGATTCCAGAGATGCAACGAGCTAAATGTTGAAGTGAGCTCTTACTATCCGTCAGTATAACAAAATTACTGGAATTTAATCTGATAGCGTACGCGAGAGCTTCTGATATAGCAAACATCTCGACTGTCATGATCGATACATTTAAATATCATTTGATGATTTAGTTACACTCTATGGTTCAATTTCGGTACATTCAAATTGTTTACGAGAGCGACTCGATTCACTGTTAAATCATATAGCTTCATACGGTACATAAACTAAATTCATATTTGACACGATAATGGCTTATTTGGTAGTGAGTACGTAAAGAGCACGAGATTTCGGTGAAGGAAAACATCGTGAGGAAACCATAGCGTGACGGAAAGTCTATATCTAATGCCCGCTTGGCTAGCTACAATCCTCAAGTTGAGAATCTGCTACCAAATACCTATAAGTATGTTCCGGCAGTTGCATTTAAGAGCCAGTCCCTCCACTAAGCTTAGCGCGTCTACCAACTTGGGCCACATCAATTGAGCTTGTAGCCATAACACTAAGTACGATAAAAAAATGTGTGAGTGAGCAATTAACACACGGGAGAAGCGAAACTTCTGAAAAATCCCTGATTAAAAAATACTTATTGAAAAGCATAGAACAGGAGTATACATATGGACAATGCTTAATAGACGATAGTGGGGACGTGTAATGTGTTCTATCTCATTCTCTCGCCCGCTGAATCCTATACATTTACGTGTTTGTGTCTCTGTCGACTCGCTTTTTCGTTTCACGATTCTAAAAAAGTTTTACTTTCAAAAGCCAAAGCATATATTATTGATTTCCTTACCCAACTCCGCGAATGGATAACGCAAGCTGTACGCCGGTTGACAAGCTAAATCCGGGAACTGGTCTTCTAAATCGTCCAGCTTCCTAAGCTGCTGTCGTAGTGATTCTAATGGACTCGACCAACCCTCGCCACGCCTAGAAAAAAACGTCAGTGTGTGTAGACTAAGAAAATGTGTACCGAAATTAACTCACATAAGCGTTTTTCATTCCAAAGAATTCATTACATTTAATTATCACACGTTACAATTAACGCTAGACGACTTTAGGTTAGTGTCAACTTCCAAAACTGGTGGACTTTACTGCTTGCGGACCCAAAATTGTTTAAGAAATCTTTTAGAATTTGCGAACATTAAATTCCATCGTAGCACAATAGCGAGTGCTAGGTTAGGTTGGACTTACGATAAGAAAGATAACCTCGTTCAAATAGGAAGAGTGGTAAGGGTCAAGAATTAAAAGAATAGTGTTCAAGGAAAAAACCTTGTTAAGAAAGTGTGTGTTAACGAAGAATTCTACGTTTAAATAAACGGGTTACGTAAAAATAAAGGGTGTTCGAGGAAGAAATACTCTTTATAATAGTACTTTTTGTAAATACGTAACTGGTAACATCAATTGTCACATCTACACCGAAACACTACGTATGTGTTAAAGCAAATTACATTTGTTTATATCTTCAAATATAAAAACAGTTCATTTATCTTATGTAGAAATTATTTTAACATCGTTTAATTAAATCAGTGAACCAGTCCATAATTAAAAATCACCAATAACGGCCAGTGATAACTAAATATCAGTTGCTTCCTGCTTCAAACAGAACATGACTTATCAAAATGAACTCTCACTTGGGTGAATAATTCAGACGTGACGTCGAAGCCGATTTTAACCTCGTAAAGCATCTCCTGCGACCTAAAACAAAAGATCCGGGTCATAACAAATCACTTGGCCCTAACGCAGAAAGAAGTTTATTGGCAACGAAATTTAACTTTTATGCCCTATCCAAGAGAGAGACTCAAGTTTTATGGAAAAAAAGCTATGATATTTCATCGCCGAGTCCAAATTCATCAAAATAACTCCCTTTAACTCCCTTTAACTCCCTTTAGCGTGATATGTATACAAGGAGACAGACAGACAACAATTCCCTATACACCAAATTTAAATAACAAAATTTCGATTCGAAGCGATGATAAATCAGTTGGTATCCTTTAAGGACGTCGCGTCAAGGGACGTGAATGCGAATCCACCTACGTGATGAAACCATAGCATGGTGGTAGGGCTTTTTCTGATGCCCGCCTGGCTAGCTACTGCTCTCAAGTAGAAATTCTGCCACCAAATACCTACAGGTGTGTTTGGACAGTTGCCCCTGAGAGTCAGTCCCTCCACAGTTAGCGTGTCTACCATCTTGGATCCATACCATCCATACCATATTCACTTAAAATCAAGTGACATTGCGGCCATAACGCTAATAAACCTTAACTATAAAATAAAAACTAAAACATATCAAATTTAGCTCAGTCATATTTGCATAGACTGGTTGGCTCAGCAGACAGATCCTGTAAAGATTTAGGTCAGTACCAAATCTTATATTAAATACTGTTAAATACTATTAAATATTAGATCCTGTAAGAAAGAAAAATACATGGGTAAAACAAATATCACTAACCGTTGGATGATTCCTTGGGTCTCTCGTCAGCCGTTGTCGCATCCGATGAATCTTGACAGTCAGTTGTCGTACCTTACAATAAGATTACACCAAAAAAAAACATTTTTTTTTATATTTCTTATTAGCTACCACCCTCAAGATGATTATTTTTTCTTGAGAACCAGTTCCAATAGTAAAGGCCGGCAATGTATCTGTGAATCCTCTGGAATTGTGGGTATCCATGGGCGGTGGTGATCACTTACCACCAGGTGACACGCTTGATCGATTGCCTCCTATTTCCTAAAAAAGGAGGAAGGTTTTAGGCTATTTATCATCACGCTATCAGCTATAGGAGGCCAAATACCTATTAAGCTTTAATTCCTTTGAGCTTAACGTGTCCACCACCTTGGGTCACATCGTCACTTGTCATCAGGTGAGATTGTGGGCATAACGATTAATCTTAACTATTAAAAAATCATTAATTATCTTACTTATTCTACTCTCTCGTTATTTTCGTATATACTTATTATTCCTATATTTATGTATTCGCCCTTTAAACAAACTAGTTTCTAAGTTATTTAATTCTAAGTTAGTTGAGCTGTCGTGCACAATCTGTAGTAATATTATAAAAGGGGAAAGATTTGTATTTTTGTTAGTAACGAATAAATCCGAAACTACTGGATCGATTTCAAAAATAACTTTAATCATTAGAATGGTACAGTAGTCCTGAATAACATAGCCTATATAACATTTTTTTTTTTATGTGAAATGATTAAATAAAAATTTAGTGGCAGGCGAACGGAGTCACGGACAGAGCTAGTTGCTTATAATTTAATGAATATAAACGCGAGAAGGTAAAATATATATATTGCAGGTAAATATATATATATATATGGACCATTTATTTTGAATGTGCTATAAGTCCATTTTTGAGAAAAATGAGCTAAAATTCATGCTTAATTTAATGTAAATTTTTTTAATATATAACTAGTCCGTGTTTAATTTCTCAAAAAAATCCCACGTTTTGTACAACTTAAAATCGGTCGGCAAATGAAATTGCATTATCAACTAATATATATATATATATATATATATATATATATATATATATATATTTTATTATTTACCGTCTCTCCTACTAGTCGGGCTGAATCTCGTGCCGTGCGCAACGGTATCTCGGTCTCTGTCCCTCCTGCGGGTAGTGGGTTCGCGGAATGCGACGGCAGATTTGCGGGGACGCTGCTGCTGCTGCTGCTGTTGGTGCTGCTGCTGCTGCTGCTGCTGGTGCTGATGCTGGAGACTCCTCGAGACCGACGCCTGCGAGGTGTCTCCCGATGGTAACGTTGGAAACTTAAACCGTTACACCAGGATACTTAGACAGTATCTCAAAATAAAGAGTCCGTTTTTTTTTTATACTTAAGGTTTAGCGTTATGGTCATTATCTCACATGATCTTAAGTGACATTACGGCCCAAGTTGGTAGACAAGCTAAACCTGTGGAGGAACTGGCTCTCAAGTGCAGCTGCCGGAACACACCTAGTGGTATTTGGCGGCAGGTTTACAACTTGAGGGTGGTAGCTAGCCAGGCGGGCATTGGAAAAAGCCCTACCACCATGCTATGGTTTCCTCACGATGTTTTCCTTCACCGAAAGCTCAAGCTTATTGTAGGTGCTTGGATATATGGATGTTTATATAGATCGGCACGAGAGTTGCGACTGACGGGGGAATTTCCCCTTGTCCCAGAACCGTACTGAGTTTACCATCAGGTGAAGTACAAGTATTATGCTGAGCCAGAAAACATAAAAACAAAACATGCGACACAGTCTTTCGAGACTGCCAACAGAAGTAAAAACTAAATAACTTACACCATATATGACAATTAACATCGGTATACAAAATTCAACATTTTCAAACATTTATTGCTCACAATAATAAAAAAAACGTCAATTAATAAATATTTATCAATTCTACAAAATAAAAATAAACTGTTTTTTTGTTAGGACGCGTTAACCTTAGGATCTAAACAGTCGAAACTAATCAAATATTCCTAATTGAGAAATCATTTCGGTAGGATTTAGGCTATCCAACATCACGCTCTCGCCAATGGGATCATAGCTACAGTGATAACATGTAAAATTTACAAAATTAGTTTACGAGCTGCAAATGGCACGTTTTCTTAGACCCCAGGACCCCGCATGGCACAGTAAGCGACACCCCCACACCCATCCATAATTGTGAACGTATGTGAACTACGAAAAAAGTCAGACATAGTGTCTCAGTGTAAACATCAAAAGTGTCACAATGAAAATGGTAACATAAATGCTCTACGCAAAAACCAGACAATATGCCTCGACTTTTTATATATATGGACCTAATTAAAACCGAATGCGCTATACATCTGTATGAAAATAACTATTATAAATATTAAGTACAGAACTGAATTTTACTTCATTGGGTTTTAGCGTTTGACGACAATCATACCTGATGTTAAGTGACGATGGGTTCTAAGATGGTGGACACGCTAAGGCGAGTGGAGGTACTGGCTCTCAAGTGCAACTTCCGGAACTTACCTATAGGTATTTGGTGACAGGTTTTCAGCTTAAAGCTGATAGCTAACCAGAGCTAACGAGCTATTGTAGGTATTCGAACTCACGACCATCGATACGGTGGCGATTTTAAGCAACTTACGTGATCCATTCTAAGTTTCCAAGTGGCATCGTTGTTATTGTCCTGCGGCCGCTCCGACTGCGACGTCTCGTTGTCATTGTACCTGCCAGCCGGGTTGTTGTTCGAGCGGACGCGATTCGATTCCGACTCCACGATCGCGCTAGTCGACACTTCGTTCACCTCTTTACATCTGTTTCGAGTTAAAAACCAAATGGGAAAATGCGTGAGTGTCGTCGAACACTCATTTGGCACGAATTTCCTTACATATCAAATAGAAATTATTGCGATGATAGCTCAGTGGTAGTGTGCACGACTTCGCGTCAAGGTACGTGGGTTCGAACCCAAGCACCTACAATGAGCTTGAGCTTTCGGTGAAGGAAAACATCGTGAAGAAACCATAGCATGGTGGTAGGGCTTTTTCTAATGCCCGCCTGGGTAGCTACCACCCTCAAGTTGTAAACCTGCCGCCAAATACCAATAGGTGTGTTCCGGCAGCAGCACTTGAGAGCCAGTTTCTCAACAGGTTTAGCGTGTCTACCAACTTGGGTCGTATCGTCACTTAAGATCAGGTGAGATTATGGCCATAACGCTAAACCTTAAGAATAAAAAAAAAAAAAAAAAAAGAAATATATGAATTATTAGCAACTGAGAGCATTTATATAAAACGCTACCTAATGAATAAAAGGAACGGTAGGAGATTTCGTAATTAATTAATTTTTTTTCGTTGTGAAAATAAACAATGTATTGTCCATCATTCAATTCATTATAATAGGCTACGAAACAGCTGAAGAGTATGACGTATACAATCTATATCTGCCCAGCCGTTGAGAACTTACTGGTTATCTTGGACCAATAAGCGCGCACCTATCATTGGGCACAGCCAATAGCGTAGGCGCTATGGATAACCGGCTACACTATAGAAATATAGTGCAATATATAACACACTAAAGAAATGGTTGTAACGGAAAAATCTTACATGTTAATTTGTCTTGCCTCTATCCGTACCGTGCGATAAAGAACATTGTTCCAATATATTAATAGCAGATTCAAAACCCAGACAGATCAATTATCATACGATATTAATTTAAAAAAAAAATAACTTCATGGTACCGAAACAAAATACTTTATTCAGTTTAAGCTCTAAGGTAAAATGCTTATGAACGTCAAATCTACCACCGGTTCTAAAAATAACCTAGTAATCGAGAAGAACCGGCAAGAAACTAGATATATTATATCTTTTTCGGTACACATTTTAACAAAGAAAAATTTAAATACATTAACAATCGTTTTTAGCGCATGCACAGAGAGGGTTGTCAACACCATCGTTCAAATATTGATACCACCTATAATATAGACTTTTCACAACAACACCAGCTTGACATGGTACATACATTGAAGCGATGATAGCTCAGTGGTAGTGTGCACGACTTCGCGTCAAGGGACGTGGGTTCGAATCCAAGCACCTACAATGAGCTTGAGCTTTCGGTGAAGGAAAACATCGTGAGGAAACCATAGCATGATGGTAGGGCTTTTTCTAACGCCCGCCTGGTTAGCTACCCTCAAGTTGTAAACCTGCCGCCAAATACCAATAGGTGTGTTCCGGCAGCAGCACTTGAGAGCCAGTTCCTCCACAGGTTTAGCGTGTCTACCAACTTGGGCCGTATCGTCACTTAAGATCAGGTGATATTATGGCCATAACGCTAAACCTTAAGTATATAAAAAAAAAAACATAAACTTACTATACGGAAAATCGGTAATGTGCTATGGGTCTTTATTATAAAACCTAAACACTATTACTTAAAACTGTTATTGGTCTTACCGAGACTAAAATAAGAGTAGACCATAATGATTTCTTAGGTTTACGCGAATATTATTCATTGAAATAAAACTAATTTAAACGGATTTTATCGCGGTTATTTAATATATAATAATAATTTAATAGAGAAGATGGTTGGAAGCTAGCACAAGCCTGGGATCCAATTATACATTTAATTAAATCGGAACCCAAAAGACCAATTGCCAGACCTCAAGACACTGTGAGCTCTTTCTGCGTAGATCGGAACACTATAAATAATAAAAATTAAATTGAAGGTAGACACAGTAACATAAACTTTTCTGGACAACCTGCACCTCAGTCCGCCCCGTGACCACGAAGACTGAAAAGCTTTCGAAACGTCGGGATCAAAATTTAATAAATAACCGCGATAAAATCCGTTTAAATTAGTTTTATTTCAAAGAGTAGACCAGTTTATCACAATATTTAGTATTAAAATTATGCCGGTCCTTCACGATATTTGGGTATTCCAAGTTTTCGTAGACATTAAATTATCAAGAATGTATTGGGACGGCCGAGTTAAGATATCAAATCGTGAAAACTTATTACTTAATCATTGGCTAAGTCAAATATTGTAGCTATACATGATGTTTGAACCTACTATCCGACAAATTGGTAATGTGCTTTGAGACTTTGTTGTAAAACGTAAAATTATTACCTAAAAATGCATTACTGAATCTAGGATGTAGGGTGACAAGTTTGTCATTATTTCTAGCATTTTTTTTTTTTAATAATTAAAGGTTTTAGCGTTATGGCCGTAATCTCACCTGATCTTAAGTGACGATACGGCCCAAGTTGGTAGCCACGCTAAACCTGTGGAGGAACTGGCTCTCAAGTGCTGCTGCCGGAACACTACTATTGGTATTTGGCGACAGGTTTACAACTTGAGGGTGGTAGCTACCCAGGCGGGCATTAGAAAAAGCCCTACCACCATGCTATGGTTTCCTCACGATGTTTTCCTTCACCGAAAGCTCAAGCTCATTGTAGGTGCTTGGGTTCGAACTCACGTCCCTTGACGCGAAGTCGTACACACTACCACTGAGCTATCATCGCAGTACTGTTACATTAACACGCGCAACTTCCATTTCAAACTTAAAAATCACTAAAAACTATGTCTAGTAACTAGCTGAAAGTAAAAATACAAAAAGATTAACTCGGTATAGTTAGTTTGTTTACTGACTTTTAATGATCAGGTTAAAAAGGTTTTAGAATGATTAGCTCACCTCTCGAGCGACTGATTGTTGGCTTTGTGTGAGTTCGACCTCTCCGTTTCAGACCCTGTGGTCATGCTCATTTCTCGTCTCTTGTTCCGGCGCTCTATCGACATCTGTGAACAAAATCATAATAATTATTATAAATCCCTTTAAATTCTTTGCTAAAAGCTTACACTTAAAGTTTTAACTTAATTTATTTGGCTCATGTACTGCAATATTGGTAACATTTTGCGGAATATATATTGGTTATTATGCATAATACAAGTCAAATAGAAATAGTAACTGAGTATACGATTTGTTAGTTCCAACAAGAAATTCTTTGATACTGAAAAGTTGCATGTATTGTATGTAAAGTTAACATAACTTAACATACAGTGACAATAAAGTAAATATGATAATATTTAGTTTTACGTTCCCACAAAATAAGGGGAAGAACATTTCGCTGTTAACTGCGACACAGTTAGATTACTAACTACTGCAGTTAGCAACATACAATTGTAACATATATTATATTATATTATTTATTGTACCAATAAAGATTTTTATTATTATTATTTTTTTATTTCTTAAATAAACAAACTTTTGACGGATTTCTTAAAATAGACTGAATTTAGAGGTAAGTTTATTGTTTAGAATTATTAACATAAAAAGATATCCTATGAAAACCAACTCTTCAAATAACTCAGCAAGTAATAAGGGAAAAAAGGGAATTTTATTGCATTATCTAGCCTAATACTCTCCTAGGCAGACCTGTAAGGAAGAGAGAAAGTTTGGAAAATTTAAACGTGCACGCCTCATAATCTCATTTTTTTTTTTGTTTATTTAATAACAATTAAACTACATCGAATTAGACCGTGAAAAGTAATAAGATTATATTCCTAATTAAACTGAAGCGTAAGAAAAAGAAAAAAACTCGGTTAGTAAAGTGTTTCGGTCGTTATCGTGATAACATACAGGATCCGCACATACAGACACGCGGACGTCCGAAGCAGAACTTTTTTAAACAGTTTTGAACTAGTTTAAATAACAAAAATGGCATCAAGAATATGTATATATGTATGAGTGTTAAAAATAGTGATTTTTCTTGATAAGTGTGTGTATATATTATTTCACAAGTGCGATATATGATAAGTAGATACATTTAATGTTTGAAAAATCAGTTATTTTGCGTGAAGTGACAGTAGTACCCACCACAACGCTTCGCTTATGAGGCGTGCAATAGGGGGTGGGACTGGTGAGTAGGAGCGCCGGTGGGTGTTACCTTGACGTCGTGCTTGAGCCGTGCGTACTTCTCCTTGAGGCAGCGGTACTTGTCCGCGAGCGCGCGCTGGTCCCCCGCCCCCGCCCCCGCCCCCGCGCCCGCCCGCGCCCCCGCGCCCGCCCCCGCGCCCCGCGCCCGCACCTCCTCCAGGTGCCACGCGTGCTGCGCGCGCAGCCGCTCCACCTTTTTTTATTCATAGTCAAGATTTAACGATATCACCATAAACTCTCCTTATCTTATTTTTTTATGTTTCGCAGTTTGGTGACTGCTCTGTATCTTGAAGTTAAGTACAGTACAGTACTAATCAGCGGCGACTGCCAATGAACCCAAATTCTGTGACGGTCACCCCCTTCATTCTCGCCTGATTAGGTACTTTTTCATACCTCTTTTGAGGGCCCAATGTCATGGGTAGGAGGGAATACGGGAACGGGAAGACGATTCCACAGTTTCACGGTACGACAGTAATAAGAATCAGCGAAACTCTTTATGACAGAAATGATATGGTTCAAGTTGGTGGACGTCCTAGCCTGCGGGTAAACTGACTCTCAAGTCCAGCTGCCGGAATACACTTATTGGTATTTGCCTGGCGGCAGATTTTCAACTTGTGGCTGGCCAGACGGGCATTAGGAAAAGCCCCAACACTGTGCTATGCTTTCCTCGTGATGTTTTCCTTCACCGAAAGCTCGAGCTCATTGTTGATGAATTCGAGCTCACGCCCTAGATGCGAAGGCCATACACACTACCATCTCATCTCATGATAAGTGAAGACGAAGCACGAGAAGATGGAAACACTAAGCCTGGTGGAAGAACTGGTGCGTTCAAGTACAACTACCGAAACTATAAATAGGTATTTGGTGGCTGAAGTTCAACTTGAGAGCGGTCGCTAGCTAGGCTACCATCATGCTAATTAGCCACAAGCTTCCTTATACGTCCAAATTATTTGATTTTCGTCGGTTCACCTTATCATTATCACTTATTACCTAACCATACAATATTTCATTTCTATTGAATATACAATAAAATTCAAATGTACTAAACCGTCACTATATAAATTTTACACTGTATTCTTATAGTTCATCGTTATAATTTGTTATTGATAAACCAATATCTACACTGTCTTAAGATTATAACTTTGAAATGTATACTAATATAAGTAATAACGCTAAAGAGTTATTTGTTTTTTTTTTTTATTAATCAACCCAATTAATATTTTTTTTATAAGCTATTATTTACCATCACATCTTAGGATCTGAAAGAAGATAGAATGCTGAACTAGAAAGATGGACCTGAGCTTATGGCCCAATCAATAATTATCAATATTACAGTAAAAGGGCATAAGGTACTTCTCATCTGGAAACAAGTAATATCCAAGAAGGATAGACAAATAACATTTAATATCACGCAAAGATAATCTTAATAAAATGGTTTGGAAAGACCAAAAGTGCATGCCTCATACCATTAATTTAACATTTAAGAAACAAACAAGCCGTACCATTGACATATAATTGACTATATTGACTATAACTATTTTATTCCTGACCTAATCCGGAAGTTCACGTAAAACTTGATTTAAACAAGTTTTTTTTTTCAACGTAGCAAAATTACAAAATATAAGATAAATGATGTGTTTTTTTGAAATACAGTAGAGGCAGTTTAGGAGCAAAAAAATTGCTTGATGCGGTGTGCAATATACTTAGTGATCAAATAAGACTAAATTTTCTCACCTCGGCCCGATAATCGTTCCTGAGGTCTGTGACCCTGGTGATGTGTTCTTCCCGTAAGGACTCCAGCGTGAACCTGTTCTCTTCGATCATCCTCGTCCTGTCTCTCGCGAGGTTCGCCTGCAACTGTTCCCGGAGCTCGGACAGAGAGCATTCGTTCTCTAAAATAAAAATACACTAATATCAGTATATAGATTGTAAAAGTGAAAATTTTCTATAACGTCGTTGTGGTTTGAAACTTGATGAAACGAAACAGCGACAGTAAAAAGAGGCAACCTCATTCATCTATAGGATATAAAGTGCGATAGAATGAGATAGGAGTATCTATAGGATTTGACGTGCGAGAGAATGTGATAGAGGTTCTATAGGATCTAACGTGCGAGAGAATGAGATAGGAAGTTCTATAGGATATAACGTGTGAGAGAATGAGATAGGAAGTTCTATAGGATATAACGTGTGAGAGAATGAGATAGGAAGTTCTATAGGATATAACGTGTGATAGAATGAGATAGGAAGTTCTAAAGGATATAACGTGTGAGAGAATGAGATAGGAAGTTCTATAGGATATAACGTGTGAGAGAATGAGATAGGAAGTTCTATAGGATATAACGTGTGAGAGAATGAGATAGGAAGTTCTATAGGATATAACGTGTGAGAGAATGAGATAGGAAGTTCTATAGGATATAACGTGCGAGAGAATGAGATAGGAAGTTCTATAGGATATAACGTGTGAGAGAATGAGATAGGAAGTTCTAAAGGATATAACGTGTGAGAGAATGAGATAGGAAGTTCTATAGGATATAACGTGTGAGAGAATGAGATAGAAAGTTCTATAGGATATAACGTGTGAGAGAATGAGATAGGAAGTTCTATAGGATATAACGTGTGAGAGAATGAGATAGGAAGTTCTATAGGATATAACGTGTGAGAGAATAAGATAGGAAGTTCTATAGGATATAACGTGCGAGAGAATGAGTTAGGAAGTTCTATAGGATATAACGTGTGAGAGAATGAGATAGGAAGTTCTATAGGATATAACGTGTGAGAGAATGAGATAGGAAGTTCTATAGGATATAACGTGTGAGAGAATGAGATAGGAAGTTCTATAGGATATAACGTGCGAGAGAATGAGATAGGAAGTTCTATAGGATATAACGTGTGAGAGAATGAGATAGGAAGTTCTATAGGATATAACGTGTGAGAGAATGAGATAGGAAGTTCTATAGGATATAACGTGTGATAGAATGAGATAGGAAGTTCTAAAGGATATAACGTGTGAGAGAATGAGATAGGAAGTTCTATAGGATATAACGTGTGAGAGAATGAGATAGGAAGTTCTATAGGATATAACGTGTGAGAGAATGAGATAGGAAGTTCTATAGGATATAACGTGTGAGAGAATGAGATAGGAAGTTCTATAGGATATAACGTGCGAGAGAATGAGATAGGAAGTTCTATAGGATATAACGTGTGAGAGAATGAGATAGGAAGTTCTAAAGGATATAACGTGTGAGAGAATGAGATAGGAAGTTCTATAGGATATAACGTGTGAGAGAATGAGATAGAAAGTTCTATAGGATATAACGTGTGAGAGAATGAGATAGGAAGTTCTATAGGATATAACGTGTGAGAGAATGAGATAGGAAGTTCTATAGGATATAACGTGTGAGAGAATAAGATAGGAAGTTCTATAGGATATAACGTGCGAGAGAATGAGATAGGAAGTTCTATAGGATATAACGTGTGAGAGAATGAGATAGGAAGTTCTATAGGATATAACGTGCGAGAGAATGAGATAGGAAGTTCTATAGGATATAACGTGTGAGAGAATGAGATAGGAAGTTCTAAAGGATATAACGTGAGAGAGAATGAGATAGGAAGTTCTATAGGATATAACGTGTGAGAGAATGAGATAGGAAGTTCTATAGGATATAACGTGTGAGAGAATGAGATAGGAAGTTCTATAGGATATAACGTGTGAGAGAATGAGATAGGAAGTTCTATAGGATATAACGTGCGAGAGAATGAGATAGGAAGTTCTATAGGATATAACGTGTGAGAGAATGAGATAGGAAGTTCTAAAGGATATAACGTGTGAGAGAATGAGATAGGAAGTTCTATAGGATATAACGTGTGAGAGAATGAGATAGGAAGTTCTATAGGATATAACGTGTGAGAGAATAAGATAGGAAGTTCTATAGGATATAACGTGCGAGAGAATGAGTTAGGAAGTTCTATAGGATATAACGTGTGAGAGAATGAGATAGGAAGTTCTATAGGATATAACGTGTGAGAGAATGAGATAGGAAGTTCTATAGGATATAACGTGTGAGAGAATGAGATAGGAAGTTCTATAGGATATAACGTGCGAGAGAATGAGATAGGAAGTTCTATAGGATATAACGTGTGAGAGAATGAGATAGGAAGTTCTAAAGGATATAACGTGTGAGAGAATGAGATAGGAAGTTCTATAGGATATAACGTGTGATAGAATGAGATAGGAAGTTCTAAAGGATATAACGTGTGAGAGAATGAGATAGGAAGTTCTATAGGATATAACGTGTGAGAGAATGAGATAGGAAGTTCTATAGGATATAACGTGTGAGAGAATGAGATAGGAAGTTCTATAGGATATAACGTGTGAGAGAATGAGATAGGAAGTTCTATAGGATATAACGTGCGAGAGAATGAGATAGGAAGTTCTATAGGATATAACGTGCGAGAGAATTGCGCGTATTACGAACCGAATTTTTGAAGGTTTCACTTCTATCGCGTGTGAACTGTACGTAGTTTTTAAATACTTTATAGGTTTAGCGTTATGGTCACAATCTCACCTGATGTTAAATGACGATGCGGCCCAAGATGGTGGACACGCTAAGCCTAGTGGAGGGGCTGGCTCTCAAGTACAACAGCAGGAACAAGCCTACAGATATTTGGAGGCAGATTTTCGACTTGAGGGTAGTAAGTGACTAAGCGATAAGCGATGATAGCTCAGTGGTAGTGTGCACGAACTCGCGTCAAGGGACGTGGGTTCGAATCCAAGCACCTACAACGAGCTTGAGCTTTCGGTGAAGGAAAAGATCGTGAGGAAACCATAGCATGGTGGTAGGGCTTTTTCTAATGCCCGCCTGGGTAGCTACCACCCTCAAGTTGTAAACCTGTCGCCAAATACCAATAGGTGTGTTCCGGCAGCAGCACTCGAGAGCCAGTTCCTCCACAGGTTTAGCGTGGCTACCAACTTAGGCCGTATCGTCACTTAAGATCAGGTGAGATTATGGCCATAACGCTAAACCTTAAGTATAAAAAAAAAAGATACCTGATTAGACAACCAAGCCGTAATCGCTTATTGTAATGTATATCCCTAAGTAAAAGGGAAATTAAGTAGGTATATATATGTTTATGAAATACTTACCAAGTTCCAACTGTTGTCTCAGCTCGTGCAGTTTAACGCTGTACTCGTTTCGTGTCCGCGCCATGCTCTCGAGGTGTTGTTTCTCCACAGATTCTGTTTCACGTCGGTACTTCTGTTCTAGCTCGGTTTTAGCGTTTTCAGTTGCACGCTGATACTCTATTTCCATTTTGGCTAAAGACTGCAAATCATTACAGCCACTTTTATTCGCAAAACTGGTATATCATGTCTTCAGGCGACATTAAAATTTTACTGATATTTCCCCGGTTAAGAATATGTCCTTTACAAAATTATAGTGTAAACTTAATTTTTCCCTTTTAGCTCTCGAAAACTCAAAGGTAAAAACGATTGTGGAACGAAATAAAACTAAAGAAACGATTGAATTGAATATTAAAACAAATGTAGTCACATAATAATATACTGGCATTATCATAAATTAAGGATATACTTAAATTGCTTCGTGGATGTGAATTTTTTATTTATCAAGACACGTTTAATATTTTATTGGAACAAATTTTTCAAAATTATCATGAACAGTGATAAATATAAAAATTCTGATCGTTGCAAGATTAGTCATATAATTTGATGTATTTAGACCAAAATTACTATATTAAAAATGAAGCAATTTATCACATTATCACTGAAGGAAGTAAACAAAAACCAGTAAATTATCGAAAAAGTTACCTCTTCCATTTCTTTCTTATGTCTCTCCTCTAACTCTTTCAGTCTTACACGTTTCTCCGTCGCAAACTTCTCCTCCGCCACTCTCAACTCTTCCTCCAACTCTGCCCGCATCTTCCGCTCTCTAGCTGTCCACTCCACCCTTATACTCTCCAGCTCCTTCTGCAACGACAACTCCAGCCGCCTCCTTTCATCAGTCTTGTTCCTCTCTATGAAATCCCTCGTTCCCATATCCGGGATCATTGGAGACTTTATAGGTTTGGGGAGAGTCTCCTCTTGGGTTTCGATTTGATATACAACTACCACATTATCAGCACTAGACTTCCCTTGTGACAGTATGACACCGTCCAAACGTGGACTCGCAAGATTTCTACCCAAACTTGACGCCGAATCAGATGTTTTTATTTGTGGTCCGATAACAGCTCTATTTAAGGGCTTAAAAGTAGATAAAGGGCTCCAAGGTTTCCCAAAATCTAGTCTGGGAGATCGTAATTCCGATACTAGGCTGGGTGTCGGTGATACCTTCAACTGTGGCGACCTCACATTGACTATATCTAAGCTTATTTTTGAACCTTTAGATATGTCCTCTTTTATAGAAGACTTTTTAGAATCTTCAGACTCGGAATGTGTTGTACTTTTCGAGTTAAATTCTATTTTGGGTACACTTATTTCAGATATTGAATTATTTTCTATGCTTTTGGCTATTTTATTTATTTGGTTACTAGACTTTTCTTTATCGATATTAATATCAATTACTCTATGATCGTTTTTATCCGAATCGATTTCTTTTGATGCATCCTCTTGAGCATAATTAGAATCATCCAAATCGTTTAGGTCAATGTTAGCGAACTCTCTGTCTGGTGAATCGATAGAAGTTTCCGATTCGATACTTTCCATTAGATTTATTGAAATTTTACTTTTCTGCGGTATCATTGGCGACCTGGAGAAACATTAGAAAATTCTAAACTATTTTGTTTTATACATTATATGTTTATCGTTAGGGCCAAAATATTACTCGATGATAAGTGATGCTGTGGCTTAAGATGGTGTGCGGGATAAGCCTAGTGGAGAGACTGACTCCCAAGTGCAACTACCAGAACACACATATAGGTATTTGGCGGCAGATTATCAACCTAAGGGTGATAGGTAGTTAGCCAGGCGGGCATTAGCAAAAGCCCTACCACCAAGCTATGGTTAAAGCTCAAGCTAATTGCAATAATGCTATTATCGCTTCAAAATATAAAATTACCGTGGTCTAGCTTCTTTGTCTGAAACCACGGGCTCTTCCAGATGTGCTGATGCTGCCTCGATATCCCCGGGCCGTACGAGGTCGGATATCTTCTGGAAGTTCTTCTGGAAGAGATCTGGTTTGATGTAATCAGCGGCGGGAGGCCGGACCACCCGCCGCCTGGGGGAAGCGGACCGGTCTCGGCTCTCGCTTTCTGGATATTCATATAGATTCATATAGATTCATATAGATTCATATAGATTCATATAGATTCATATAGATTCATATAGATTCATATAGATTCATATAGATTCATATAGATTCATATAGATTCATATAGATTCATATAGATTCATATAGATTCATATAGATTCATATATATTCATTTTGATGTTACAAGTTATTATATTTAGAATTTAGAGTTAATTTAACAGATTGCGTATAAGACACGGGCGGTGTGAGTGATTTAAATATCAGCGGGGATGGGTTGCTTCACCGCGTTGTGACTGCGAGGCGGAAACGCAATAAATTCAGCACATTATAGAGGAATGCCTATAGATATAACGGTTCCCTCGATAATCTGATCACTCTTACTGACGACGCCTTAAAATGTCTGATAAACTTAAATATTCAATTATAATTTAACATAATATACTTTATTTGGTTATACGATTAAATAAAATATACAATATTTATTTTTATTTTACGAATACCGCGGACGGGATCGAAGAAGCGTATATGAGATTCTTCTGGCGACTAAAATTAGCAATAAGAATCTTAAAATACTAATAATACATTTGATGATAGTACAGAAAAAAACTCCAATTCCGATGAAAAAAAAAAAGTTTTTTTTTTTCTAAAATGTTTTATTTGGCATTATTCGTGCTTCATCATGTTGGTACAGCTAAATGAAACGAGAGTTTCATAAAAAATAGATCAATTTACTATTTAAAAATAACCAGCATTATAACACAAACAACTGAGTAACGTTAATGTACGCGCAGCACGCGCGGCTCGTGCCTGTCCGCTCCCGTCCACGTATTCCGCAGGTATCAATCACATTTCCAATTGACAATGTTTGTCCTAATACCTAACTTAACCTACTATTTTACTCCTATGCTAGTGTCTACCTAGCCGCTTTCTTTCCAATTCACCGGTTGAATAGGCAAAGTATCGGTTTCGTCTCGTCGCTAATAAAAAAAATACTTAAATGAAATTGTAACAAGGATAGACTCATGTATGCAATTATAACACGTATTCAAATTAGTTCAGTACTAAATTTAGGCATTTTAAAAAATGTAGGCAGAAATATTAGTATGTATTTTTGAAATAAAGTCCAAATTGTAACCATACGTATCAGAGGTAGATTTGGGCTTCACGTTGACAAAGCCAAGGGCTGAGATTAATTCACCAGCTTACTTAGCACGCAATGATAAAGTTCAAAAGTACCTTGTGACGTAGAATATGTACCTACTGAATTTAAGTAATTATTACTGTTAACGTTAAATTAAAAACTATAAAATGAGAGATTCTTATGTACCGTTCAACAAGCCACACGAGCTTCATAAAATATTAAGCAATGTCTTTTATATTTACCTGTTAAGATTGCTCGTGCTAGCTATTTCATTTTCGTCCAAATTAAATAGCTATTCGCGCACACAAAATAACTTTTTTTATTACTATTTGTAGTACAAAATAACATGCTAGTGAAAAATTGAAAATAGGGCTCGAAAACCGTACGTACTCTCCTGTGAAGGTCGACAATAGTTTTGTGCATGCGGGTAATGGATATATAATGGATAGATTAATTAATTATCTATCGATCATAATTACAATTAATGTGATCTTAGAAATTATCCAGTACAATTTGTCATTAGCGGCGAATCGAACCAGGAACTTGGTCTATTCAACCGGTGAATTCGAATGAAAGCAGTTAGGTAGAGACTAGCAAAGCAGTAAAATAGGTTCCTAAAATTATGTTAAGATAATAGGTATATTAGTAAATAGTAGGTTAGTTAGTAGAAATCGCTGGAATATCGACATAGAACCAGACTTGAAATCCAATTTAATCTAATATTTCTGTAATAGATTGCCTATTTTCCCCAATCGGTACACGTTATTAATAAAAATAGTTTGTTTTAGATCTCGTCAAGACCTCAGCTGACTTTCATCGTGCAAGCAAAAAACCTATAAAAAAAACACTGTCTTCTTAAAAGAATTACTTACCAGCAGAATCCTTTTCCGATATGGACGCACTCTTCAACTCCCGAGGACTATCAGCCGATCGTGGTGGTGGCAGTGGTGGTCTGGTGACCAGCGGAGATAGAACTATCGCGGGGGTCAGAGGTAGCGGTGGCGCTGCGGCGAGCGCGGACGAAGATACACTGGCCGGTGCTGGAGCCGCGCTGATAATCGAACTCTGACCCTCGTTCTGTTCCGACGAACTGTTCGAGCCGGGGCTTAACGTCGGCTCCGGGAGATTCTCTAATTTGAACCTGCCAACGAAGTAAGAGAACCCCTGACACTCCATACAGTATATGGACCCTAACGATAATATTATAAATGCGAAAGCGAGACTGTTACGTTTTCACGCCTAAACCGCTGTATCGATAATGATGGGGCCCACGAGACGGTGGTAGCTCAGTGGTAGTGTGTACGACTTCGCGTCAAGCGGCGTGAGTTCGAATCCAAGCACCTACAATGAGCTTGAGCTTTCGCTGAAGGAAAACATCGTGAGGAAACCATAGCACGGTGGTAGGGCTTTTTCTAACGCCCGCCTGGGTAGCTACCACCCTCAAGTTGTAAACCTGACACCAAATACCATTAGGTGTGTTCCGGCAGCTGCACTTGAGAGCCAGTTCCTCCACAGGTTTAGCGTGTCTACCAACTTGGGCCGTATCGTCACTTAAGATCAGGTGAGATTTTGGCCATAACGCTAAACCTTAAGTATAAAAATATATATATATAAAGTGAGTGATAAACTTGTATGAAATTGTATTAACACTAAATTTTTAATTAGGGAAAAGGTTAATGAATACACCACGAACCTGACACTTTTCTTGTCCTCGTCAAAGCTAGACGCTTGCCTCGGTCTACTCATATTAACGTATTCAGTCTTCTTGTTCAGGATATCTGATATCTTCTCCCTCAGTATCCCTTTGGGTGGGTCGCTTTTAGTCATCGAATCGAACGTCAGGGATTTCTCTGTTTCAGGACTGGGAAAATCCGATTTGGACAGCTTCAGGAACATATTTCCTTTGCCTGGGTTAAACATTACAACACAATACTTTATACCCTTATACTATAAGCGCGAAACTTTGTGTGTGAATATATGGATGTTTGTTATTCTTTCACGCAAAACTACTGACTGCATTTATTAAACTTTACAATAATATAGCTTGTACATCAGAATAACACATAGGCCATAATTTATATAGATATTGTGTGAATTGTCCAAAATATAACAGTATACAAGTAAGTAGGAGAAAAAATTCTGGCATCTGCGAGCTTTTTTGGGGCGCGCCGTAATAACCGTTAGAGTTACATACAGTTATATACATAATGTATGATGCAAATGTTTATCTTTTATGACAGCATATATCTATCTTTTATGTATAAGCGATTATCGACAAAATAGTTAGCGGCATATGACTTAACACAAACGTTCTTATAACAGTCACCTTTGATATAATTTATGGAAATTAGCGGGTTCCAAAACCAGAATCGTTTCACAAGATCAATATTAACGTGAGGAAAGCCGCGGGTATAAGCTAGTGCAGAGTAAATCCCATTAACCATACTCGATGTGTGAATAAACACCGTACCATATTGAAATTACTTGACTTTGGCTTGGTTAACAATATAAATATTAACGTGACTAAATTCTAGTGCAGAATAAATTCTACTAACCATACTCTATGTGTGAATAAAGACCCTAGCATATTGAATTTACTTGACTTTGGCTTGGTTAACAATATAAATATTAACGTGACTAAATTCTAGTGCAGAATAAATTCTACTAACCAAACTCGATGTGTGAATAAACACCCTAGCATATTGAATTTACTTGACTTTGGCTTGGTTAACAATATAAATATTAACGTGACTAAATTCTAGTGCAGAATAAATTCTACTAACCATACTCGATGTGTGAATAAACACCCTAGCATATTGAATTTACTTGACTTTGGCTTGGTTAACAATATAAATATTAACGTGACTAAATTCTAGTGCAGAATAAATTCTACTAACCATACTCGATGTGTGAATAAACACCCTAGCATATTGAATTTACTTGACTTTGGCTTGGTTAACAATATAAATATTAACGTGACTAAATTCTAGTGCAGAATAAATTCTACTAACCAAACTCGATGTGTGAATAAACACCTTACCATATTGAAATCATTTGACTTTGGCTGGTTTACCTCGGTGTCCATACAATCCAAGTCTATTGTTTTGTATGTATTTCAAACCATTCAGAATTGATTTCAAAGACCAACAGTGAAAGAGTAGCATTAACTAATATAATGTTAAAATGTCAGAGTTTAAGATGCAGGATTGTAAAGACCTAGAGCAAATTCCACTATCTAACCTGATGTTAACTGATGATGTGACCAAAGATGGTGAACACGTTAAGCGACAGCCAGAACGTGTATTATAATATTTGGCGGTAGATTTTCAATTTGAGTGTGGTTGCCACCCAGGCAGGCATATAAAAGGCCCTATCACCATGCTAAGGTTTCATCACGATGTTTTTTTTTTTTTTTTATAGTTAAGGTTCAGCGTTATGGCCATAATCTCACCATATCTTAAGTGACGATACGGCCTCAGTTGGTAGGCACGCTAAACCTGTGGAGGAACTGGCTCTCAGGTGCAGCTGCCGGAACCTATTGGTATTTGGCGGCAGGTTTACAACTTGAGGGTGGTAGCTACCCAGGCGGGCATTAGAAAAAGCCCTACCACCATGCTATGGTTTCCTCACGATGTTTCCCTTCACCGAAAGCTCTCAAGTTGATTGCAGATGGACTCGAATTCACGTCCATCGATGTGGCATCCGTGCACACTAAACTAAGATATCATTATTTCAACTGAAATGTTCATCACAGGATTTCACCTACTACTAATGAGGCATCATTACTAATATTATAAAAATTAATTAAATAATTCTCAATAAAGTATAATGAAACTTACTACAGTGGAATTCATGTCATAATAAAATTAATAGGCAATAGTGATAGACATTCTTTCGCACAAAGCCATGATTAATTAAATTACAAATTTAATAAAAAAAATACCAGTGAGAGATAATCCTCTTTCCATCCTAGCACCAGCAAACAAAGGCTTCAAGCTTTCCTCTTCAGGACTATTCAGTACATTCATCTTCAAATCAATGATTTCAGACTGTTGTTTGAATAACATTTTCGGTCTTTCCAATATCGGACGTCCCAACAACTCCCTATCTGATGGATTCCTCAGTAGACTGGGTTTGGACATAGCTCCGTCCACACTCCGGCGTAGTGGGGATACTCTTAAATCTCCTAATTTCTTGTCAAGTCTCGTTAACGGTGCTAATGGTGGTCGACCCAATGGGGTCAATCTTTTAGGAGGCATATTGGTCAGGTTTTCTCTAACATCAGCCGCATGATTCTCACTGTCCGTGCTTAGTTCTTCATCGCTCTCCACTTTCGTCTCGACACGTTCTAGGTTTTTAGTATACTCCTCAGATGTTAAGAGTTCCTGTAAAGTTTAATATGTTAGTAGTGACGCAGAATCTTATGATATTACCATGGTAAATTGAAAATGTTAAATCTTTTAAAATAATAGCAACCAGCCCCTGATTTGCATGGGTTATCACAACAAAAGATGTATAGTTATGTATATATTAGTATAGTATATCTACATTTAGATATATCCATGTAAGAAAAATCCAATATACATTATTTTCATACAACTTCAGCAGTTTACAATACACACAGCAATAAAGTTACCAGTTGGCATGACTTTATCTCATGTTACAGCCTGTTTATAAAAAAATGAAAGATATTATACAACTAAACTAAACCAACGAATCCAAGCACCTACAATGAGCTTGAGCTTTCGGTGAAGGAAAACATCGTGAGGAAACCATAGCATGGATGTAGGGCTTTTTCTAATGCCCGCCTGGCTAGATACCACCCTCAAATTAAAAATCTGCTGCCAAATACCAATAGGTGTGTTCCGGCAGCTGCACTTGAGAGCCAGTTCCTCCACAGGTTTAGCGTGTCTACCAACTTGGGCCGTGTCGACACTTAAGATCAGGTGAGATTATGGCCATAACGCTAAAATTAAGTATAAAAAAAAAAACCTTCTTCATGAATCTCTTGAAGTGTTGATAAAAACTATATGAAGGTCTGTTTCATAAGACATGAGTTTAAAACATTCAGATAGAGACAGACATGACCAGATACTTTATTTCATAATATGTATAGATAAGCCTAGTTTGTGTGTGTGTTCCAATGTACACTGCGAACGGTGTTCAGTACTCTTACTGTGGACAAATTGGTTTCGTTATGGCTGACAGAATACTACCGAGTAATTTAGGGAAGTATACGTCATAAATTGTCACCATTTTTGTAGTTTGAGCACTGGCATTCGCAGGGTAAGGTAATCTCAGTGCTTTGATCTCATTATCGACAGCCTTCAGCAACTTAACAGTTTGCACTATGGATTATTTAAATATTGTTATTCAGAGTTACCAAGCATTAAAAACAAGTATATAGAATTTAAGGATATTGTGTTTATTGCAGTGTGAAATCTATACTTAATATAAAATCAGATTAATTGAAGAATTATGTGTAGTCCTTTAGATAAAAAAGAAAAATTTGTTAAATAATAAACAAACACGGATGAAAGTGTACTGGACTGCATTCCATTTTAAACAGTAACCAGTATTGCTAACTATATAGATAGGGCTTCACAGTACACCTGTGAAGCCTGGCTAGCAACCACCCTCATGTTGAAAATTTGCCACAAAATACCAATAGGTGTGTTCCGGCAGTTGCACTAGAGAGCCAGTTCCTCCACAGGTTTAGCGTGTCTACCAACTTGGGCCGCATCATCACTTAACATCTGATATATCTGGTTATAATGCTAAACCTTACAGCTTCAAAACACTTTTCATGAAAATATTTTTCAAACCACTAGCAGTGATTAGATATTTATGATTGTGTACTCAGCTCTGAATTTTAGGAAAGTATGTTTTATCTAGGTGATATATAATAATGTAAGAACTGACCTGCACAGAAGCACACGTGTCATCTTGCATTGACGCATCTCTAGCTTTCTTTACAAGATCTCTATACACATTGTCAAGCGGATGTTCCCATTGAGTCCTTTTGGTATCTTCATTGTAGTAGTAGTGCGTTTGGAGCTTTTCATCATAGCTGGATATAAGAAAAATTGTAAATTAGTGTATATATAACTCATCATCATTAAATAATTATTTATCAGAATTTGGTATTTTAACTTTGCCCTACCAATGCTAATTAATGTATGTAATTGTAAAATGTATCTTACAAAAGCTAGATTTAGTTAAAGATTGGCATGATTTAAATACTATAAATTGTGACAAACCGTTCACCCCGTATTTTAGACTAAGACAGGAATGAAGACATAAACCATATTACTGAATCGTCGAACAATAGGTTCAAAAACCATGTAAAGAAAGATAGAAATACTTTAATGTTGGAACAACCATACAATATAAATAAATTACACAAATAAAAAGAAGGCCAGATTTTTTTTTTCAAATGTGTATATATTTAAAAAATGAAAAAAAAACTGATATGGCCAACATATAGAAAACCCGTTCAGAAAAATATGTAGTACAGCAGTACTGAAATGCAATGAAAAATATGGGAGCCCATATGATGATAAAAGGGTTTAATGTCAAAAGGCTTTTATATGTTGGAACAATATGTCAGCAATTGTGATGTCGGTAATTGACATCCCTCTCTATACATCTGCTAATAACTACTGTAACACATTAAACTATTATATAAAAAACAGAAAACAGTAAGACCTAAAAAAATGTAAATCAAGTTTCTTGTCAGTTCTTCTAGATGACTGAGATACTTTCCGAAGCAGTAGTTTTGACATTCATAAGTGCCTCTTTAGGGCCTAATTGAATAAAGATTTTGAATTTGAAATGATTAAAACTTTTGTTTAAAATTATGGGTTGATGAGGATATCTGTTTGAAATAAAGGAGTCACAATATTACCACAAATCACTAATTTATTGTCTTTTCAGGTAATCTCATTTTGTGTAATTAAAAAAGGCTCCTAAATGATTATTTCATACTCAAACTTTAATTTATTAATAACCACAATTTGTATAGATAAAGAAATAAACAAAACCCCTAGATTAAGGAGAAACTTGTACATATAAGGATTTAATAGTTTATATAAAAGTAAATAGTAAACCTTAGAATTTTAATGCACAACTTGCATACAGGAAAAACTATTAAAATAGGTCAATATTTGATTTGAAATATATTATTATAAATTGTTAAAGGGAAAGTTTATGAATTTAATTTTTACTTCAAATGAAAATTGATAAATCAGTCTTACTAAGCTTTCCATGGTGCAGGTAGAGCTTGCATAAGCCCGTCTCTGGCCAGTGGTAGCAAATGACTCTCGCTTTCAGGATCGATTCCCAGTTGCTGGGCATATTCGCAGATTTCTACAAACAAATAATTATATTCGCATATTATTGATTTTTAACAAGTTCAATAATACAATTATCTATAAAATATTTATATATACATCCAGTAAAAGTTTTGCACTAATAAATAATAGAATATAAGGTAATAAATAAAAATTCTTAAAACCTTCGGCCGACGGTTGACTATTTTCGTCGAAAACTTCATGGCAAACGATAAGGGACGGCGAACTCATCGTCTCCTTTCACACTTTCATTTTATTTACAATAATTATTGCTCATCGCAAACGGAAACCAAGTTATATACAACTGATAAATTCACATCTTGAAATGAAAATTCTCCGTGAACTGGATAAAAAGCCTGAAAATGTCCTTTGACAGCTACAACAAAACCACAGGGTTACCAACAATGAATGTGAAAATTCTGATGAAAAGCTTGAAAATTAGAATCAGATATAAATAAAAAAAAATCAAACTAGACGTTTGTCCATTCATGACTTTCAAATAAATTAATTACTGCACTTGAAGGAGCAATCTGTTTATCTTTATTGGCTATTTTATGCGCGGCTTGTTTCGGATTCCACAAGCACGGCTAGTAGTGAATTTGATCAAAATCGCTGTTATTTAGTTATCTACTTATGGTCAAACGTATAATTTGGTCAAACTAATATTTCTCTACACTCACCGGTTTTGAAAATAGAACATTTTTTTATATTAATAAAGTTAATACGAACTGGGACTAATTCAAATACCAAAAAATAATAAACTGACAAAATAAACCAACAACTATGTTTGATAATCAATTAAGAATTAATTAAAAGAAGTTCTTTAATTTCTCTTTGACCCCAATATTATAATAATAAAAAGCACGCCCAAGAAGAACACAATAATTTGTTTGTTATTTAATTTAGACGTTATAAATTATAAATATCTTGAGGATACAAAATTAAATAATTGTACTGATTTCAGTTGAATTTATCCAATCTTAAATACATAACTCGAGGCATAAGAAGTTACCTTAATTTAAATGTCAGTTGTGGCAAAATATTAACTTAAAAGATTTTGCTATATCACCTTTATAAACCCATTGCACCCACTTATAGAGTGGTTTGAAATACAAATATTCATAAACACTTATTCTCCGAAGTTTGAAGCACATCGAAAGTTATTCACGAGAAAAGTAGCCTATAACATTCTCCAGGGTACCATGTATCTCTATACCGAAATTCATAAAAATCGATTCAATCGTTTAGGTCTGAAAGAGAAACAACAAAATAAGTCACTTTCGCATTCACAATAGGTCTAAAATCGCTGGCGTGCACTACTACTCCTCCAAACTCACATCTATTTTGAGGCTCAACGCGACTGAGAAGGATATACTAAATTGTATCTATTTTTCGAATAACTTATAGACCGTATAGCATCTTAACCAACCGATTCCGTTTTTTCAATATAAATAGAGGATTTAAAACATTTTATTTTGAATTTAGAAATAGTAAGAAAATAATTATACCTTTAAAAACTTACTTGAGTAAATAGCAAACCTAACTAAAAAGTGTAAATTAAGTACGAAGAGTTGTTTCTACAGCAATATAAAGTCCATTAAATTATCATAACTAAAAAAAATGTTAAAATAATTATTCAAATCGGGACCTGTATTCTTTTACCGTGTATTTTTCTATACCTCTGATTGTGTGTGTGTGCACAACTACATGACAATCTCTTGAATAGTATCTAACTTAAATAACATTTTTAAATAATACATTTAGACAGTCTAATACAGACACAGTGTCTTCTTAAAAGACATACATCTAGTAGCTTTAGTGAATAAAAAATATAATATTCATTCTT
This sequence comes from Actias luna, assembly GCA_039707435.1. Classification (NCBI taxonomy): domain Eukaryota; kingdom Metazoa; phylum Arthropoda; class Insecta; order Lepidoptera; family Saturniidae; genus Actias; species Actias luna. The sequence continues at coordinate 3,288,892 of JAZHAC010000002.1, read as the reverse complement.
GCTATGTAATCTATGTTCATGCGCTATAATTATTCTGATTTCGTTTATAAATTTTTTGGTAAGCGTGAAATTAAAGCGGTTTATTCGTTCTTATAGAATAAAACTTACAATGACTTCTGTTAAAGACGTTGCTACCTTGTATCAAAATTTAAAAACCGAGTGGGCAAAAAAGCCTAGAAAACTTGACAAATGCGCTGAGTTGCTGAAAAAAATAAAGGTATGTTTATGATGACTTAACACAAATTGTTTTATCGAGTTTCATGAGAAGTACAAATTTTATATTGTCAAACAATGTTGTGGAAGCTTATAATGATATGTTCCACACAACTTTTGTTAGATGTTTTTGTAAAATCACTGAGGTTTACCCTCACAAAGAAGATAATCGATAGCAGTTGAATTTATTTATATTTCTAGATCGCCCTGGCCCAGTTGAGTTTTTTACCGATTAATAATACAGCAGGTAATCAAAAGGAACTGATATTAGCTCGAGATGTGCTTGAAATTGGTGCTCAATGGGCTGTTGCCGCAAAGGATGTTAAAGCATTCGAACGATATATGTCTCAGCTGAAGTGTTATTATTTTGATTATAAGTAAGTTATATTTTTCTCAAATGTAACCAGGTTATTTATCATTAACGACCATATAGATCAGACTGGTAGATAGTGAAGAAATTAACTTTAGATTTCAGTGAAGATTTCTCATATTTACTGCTAATATAGTATTGCCAGGTATATCAGATTATAGCTACTATGTACAAAAATCACGATAAAAGTTTGTGCTTTACCATATGCTTAGATCAAGAATGTGATAATATCATTGCAAACTTCAAAAACATTGAACAAAATAGCAGTTTTTATTTGAGAATATTCTGGTTGATGTAAAAGAAGAATCTTTTGACCACAGTTCACGCTATAATGTATAGTCATACGGCAATGGATATGAGAATTTGGTTAATAAACAAGTCAATGAATATTTGAATCTCCTACAATTCATATTATACATATTGGTTGAGCAATAACATGTGAGGACTGGAGTGTATTTTTTAAATTGAAGATATGTTGCTAACCTGTTATCATAACTAATCAATTCAACTAAAGTAGATGGTGAAGTTCTTTACTGGCTAATAAATTAACATTGTACAGTTTTTTTAATCAAGTTAATTGCTTATGTAGAGTATTTTGTCAAGTGTAAATAACTATATAAGCAACAGACAAAAAATAACACCCAGACTCATAACAATTTTTTGGACCATAGAAATAAACTGAAGACACATTATTTTCCTTTTTAAAACTACTAGTTGTACTTTTCATTCAATCCCTGAAGTATTATTACTCATTACCATATATAAATGTTTACATACTTTGGATTTTGCAGGAATCAACTTCCAGAGTCAGCATTCATGTACCAGCTTCTTGGATTGAATCTGCTGTTCCTGTTATCACAGAATAGAGTAGCAGAGTTTCATACAGAGCTTGAGAGACTGTCAGTGGATGTAATTAGAGCTGACCCTTATATCAGACATCCATTAGCATTGGAACAGTATTTGATGGAGGGCAGTTACAATAAAATCTTTTTGGCAAAGGTATAAACCAATTTACATTTTATCCACTATGGTATTAATGTAAAATTTTAAATATGATCAATCATTGTATATCATAAAATGCTTGTAGACTCTGTGATGATAGTCTTTGTTGAGCAAAGCATTTTCTTTTTTAATTCTTACCCTGTATTTTACATAAATCTAATGTATACTAATATTAGTAGAATCCACATCATTTATGAAGATGTTTGTATCCATTCAGTTGACATATCAGAAGTATATATGTAGTTACTTAGTTGAGTTTTTGGAGATTTTTTCTCTATATTATTATTTAATTACATGGATAAATAGAATAAGCATTTCTCGATGCCTATATTATTAATATTTATATTATAAAAGGTTTTTGTTAATCAATTGTGTATTAGATTGATAAGGTATAATTCCTATTATTGTACTTTTTATCTATTCACAATAGGACAATGTTCCGGCAGAGAGCTACACGTTATTTATGGACACACTGCTAGATACAGTGAGAGGTGAGATAGCTGCTTGCATAGAGAAAGCCTATCAGAGCATCCCATGTGCTGAAGCGGCCAGAAGGTTGAACTTAGCTTCCCAACAAGCTGTATTGGATTACGGAAAAAAGGTATGCTTATAGAAATTGACTAAATATCACTGGTTAAATAAATCTTGCAATTTTCAGTATTGCTTTTGGTCTCTACTGCTTCTAAAATTTCATATTTCAGTCGCACCAGTGAATACTTAGAATCATACTACCTTTCCAATCTTATTTTGTAGAACATCAAGAATTAATGCAATATTTTAATCACAACTTTTAAATTTACCTTAACTTCTGATTGAATAAAATTAGGATAAATGAAACTTATAATTTCAGTGTCTAACAATTTTATACACTATTTTTAATAACAAAAGTTACTATAAAATGCTTGACTGCTATCTTCCAAAGCACTACTTTGGAAAATATGTATTTTGGATTAAGTAATTTTGTGACCATGTTGTCAAAGTAGTGTTGGTAGAGTATTGTATACTAGCAAAATATAGATCTCGACAGTTTGGTTCCATGGCATTTACCTAGTTTGTGATTCAAAATTCTTATCAATAAATTGTAACATTATTGTTGGATGGTAACACTGCCAGTGAAGGAAAAAACATTGTGATGAAAAATTAGATCCATGGCTGATGTAGTGATTGAGCTAGTATCTTGCTAAGAGTAGTTTTTTATTGCCTTATAGGTTTCAGCTGATGTTAGACAATGTGTCCCAAGATTGTGGGCATGCTAAGGCAGTAGAGGGAACGTGGAATGGGGAATATGTGGAACACATTTATGGGTGTTTGGTAGCAGATTTAGAATTTTAGCATGATGTACTCTCTTTGTACTTTCAATCTGCCACCAAATACCCATAGGTGTTTTCTGGTAGTTGTCCATCATCTTGAGTTACATTGTCACTTAACATCAGGTGAGAATGTGGGTATAACGCTAAGCCTTAACTATAAAAAAGAAGTAAAAACAAGAAAATACTGTTTCAAATAGCAGTAGATTATTGGTATAATACGATCATCAGTAAATATATGCTATAAAAATCAGTTTCTATTTCCTTGTACAAAATTATTTTTCTATATAATTAGCGCAACTGGTCCCTGGGCCCAGATAACTGCTATCACTTTATTACTGCGGAGGCGATAAGTGCTGCTGCTGCTGGTGGACTTCCTTCTTCAGAACTCGCCGAGCAAACAATTGAATATGCCAGACATCTGGAGATGATTGTGTAATTGTGGTACAATGTAAAATATATACTTAAAAGATATACTATTAATAAATGTTTTTACAAATAATATCAATTGATTATTTCTGTAATGTTTGATGTAGTATATTACAATATTATTTTACTAGTTGTGCTCATGACTTTATTCATATGGAACTAAAATTTTGTTTAATCATCGTTGTTTGTTTTTGTAACTTTTTTCAATATAGCTCTGCTCCTATTGGTGTAAGAGTTAGTTAGTGTTAAAGCCTTCTGAAATGATCGCTCTATCAAATACAAAAAATTTTTTTGAAATATCACTGGTAGTTCTTAAGATTAGGTCATTTACACAAACAAACTTTCCCCTGAAGACTTAACTAATATAGATTCATCATTATGCAATGAGAATGGTATATTGAATTATTATTTCATTGTGTACTGTATATATTTAATTTGTGTATTGCAGACTTGAAGGGGTCAGATTGACATTGTTATGACATGTATATTGATTTTCATAATACATATCAAAGTTAATATCGCATAGAGTTTCGTATTGCATAATAATAATAAAATGTAATACAAAATCATTCTTGATAATTAAATAGGTGTCAGTAAATACACCGTAGTAACAATTTAAAAGTTTTATTTATCATTTTAATCTTTTGTAAGACAGGAAATATCATCCAGTTTTAATAACTTCGTAAAGTACTGAAGAGCGTGCCTCAAGTGCCAATTCTTCTTTTCTAAACATCTGAAAGTAGATACCAATTGTAATTATACACACAACAAATATCATTAATTGACTATTGTCAGAGGATTTATTTCCTGCTTTTACCGATAGCTTAGGAATGTATACCTTTCACTAGGTTTTCTCTCCATTGTTGTTATTTGCATAAAAATATCAATTAACTTCTCTTTAAGCTCGTTATTGGGAGTTGATTTCAGTTCAAGGCTAATTCGTTTCGTATTAACCTGCAAAAAAAAACTACATATAAATAGTAATCACGAAATCAAATATGCCGTGCCCTCGACTACAATTAAGATTTTATATGGAATATTTAAGCTTTTTTACATTAAACTGATAAATAATTTATCATGTGACAATTATGAAGTCGCGATTAAAATGAAAAAAAAAACACAACTACTATTTTTATTCGATGTAAAAATGATGTTAAAATATGTTAACAGTAAAACTTATTTTTTATAAATTACATTTTATATGGGGAAGTTAAAAGTACATACATTACATATTATAAAAGAGTAAGGCACACAGTATGAAACTACTTTTTCAAAATATTGCAAACGAGAGAATACATAAATTATCTGTTTTAAATCTTATAGATTTGAAACATAAAAGAACTTCCCGTGTGAACCAATTGTTGAACTGTTTCGATAGGTACCAGTGATGTATAAAATGCCTACATTTAACCATTTGCAACTTTAAATAGACAGAAATTAATTTAGCCACACTCTACATCTTTATTTAAAATATAAAGTATTTACTTGTGACATCGCGTGTGAGAATAAGAAAATAATCTTACCGTTGTACAATTCAATTCACATCGTTTTAATAATTCGAACAAAATTAATACACAGATTAATAAAGAACGATCTCCGAACTGTATAGTAATATAGTTTATTTAAAGCTGGCAACATTTCATTGATTCGCCGACGCCGCTGTCAAATGACAAACATTGCATCTCGTCAAGCGAACCCATAAAAATAATAACCTTTTGTACGCATAGGAAAGTTTTGAAACCGTTTCGATAATGAAGAAAACACATCAAACGCGGCAAAAGACTATGAGCGACCCCGTTATCGTGTCTCGTGTGAAAAATTATTTAGCAGAAAATGTGGATAAGACGTTCGTTGATGTGAGCCAGATGGCGCGTTCTCTAAAAGAGCGATATCGCGAGTACAACAATAGGAGTGATACCGCATTCTGTCAGATGGTCGAGAGTGCGTACAAAGTTGTGCTACAAAGCTACGGGCTCGACGGTGCGTCTACATCGGAGGGCTCTGAGGAAGAATCCGATTTAGAACTTCTGGACGAAAACAATACCGCGTTAAACGAACGTTTGCTCGCTATGTACAAAATGCAAGATAAAAAACGGCCAGCGACCAATCACCGGTCGACTGACAAATCCGGTGAGCCTATAGATATACTGAGCAGCGACGAAGACGGCGGTGCCGCGCCAAAGCTTCCTAAAATTAGCGATCAAATAACTATAACACCTCACATACCTGCTCGCACCAATAGCACAGCTATCGAGAGTGCTTTAAAACAACAAAATCAACCTATTGACAAGAAAAGAAAGCTCGAATCTAGTAAAAACACAGCCCCTAAGAAAAAATATGAAATTGGACCAGCAAAGACAGTTAAAATTAGTCTCGAAGACATCGGTGGCCTTTCTGATATAGTAACACAGATTTGTGATTTGATATTACACATGAAACATCCAGAAGTCTACAGTAAATTAGGGATTAAGGCGCCCAGAGGAGCGTTATTACATGGTCCTCCAGGGACAGGAAAGACCTTGCTGGCCCATGCTATAGCGGGTAAATTGCAGTTACCTTTAATAGCAGTTACTGGGACAGAACTGGTCGGTGGTGTATCAGGGGAATCTGAAGAAAGGATAAGGGAGTTGTTTGAGCGAGCTGTAGCACTCGCTCCAAGTGTTTTGTTCATTGATGAAATCGATGCTGTGTGCGGGAACAGGATACATGCTCAGAAGGATATGGAAATAAGGATGGTGGCTCAATTACTTGCTAGTTTAGATGCATTAAGTGATAATAATTTTTCAGTACTTGTTTTATCTGCTACAAATAACCCCGATGCCCTTGACCCTGCATTAAGAAGAGCCGGTCGCCTTGAACAAGAAATTGCACTGGGCATCCCGTCATTGAGAGCGAGGCAAGAGATTCTTCAAATTCTTTGTAAAAACATCACATTGGGCGATGATGTAAATATGAATGTCTTAGCACAGATTACACCTGGTTTTGTTGGTGCAGATCTACAAGCTCTTGTCAACAAAGCCAGCACATATGCTGTAAAGAGAATTTTTGCTGAAATACGGATTAGTGATTCAAAGCCAGAGATGAAACATACTGAAACACCAAAAACCCCAGAAGAACAAGAGAATGTTATACCCAATGGAGAAAATAAAGCAGGAGAACCAGTAGTAAATGATAGTCAAGAACCAACACAACATGCCCCGGAAGCTCAGAACCCAGAAAAGCCAGAAATTCCTACAGAAAAGTTAAATAATGACAATACAGATGAATCAAATGAAGTTGTTCCAGAACCAATAAAGCCTCCGAGCCCCATCGATGAAGTTTTGGATCTGCTGAATGTGATACCATATAGTATGGAAAAATTATCAGGCCTTGCCATCAGGCATGAAGACTTTGTTAAAGCCTTAAAAACAACCAAACCTTGCGCAGTCAGAGAGGGTATAGTGACCGTTCCCGATGTGACTTGGGACGATGTTGGATCACTGAATCAGGTCCGGAAAGACTTACAGTTGGCAGTACTAGCACCTGTAAAGTATCCCGAGCAACTGAGCAAACTTGGCCTGGCTGCCCCAAGCGGCGTGCTGCTCTGTGGCCCACCCGGTTGTGGTAAAACACTTCTCGCTAAAGCTGTGGCAAACGAAGCCGGCGTGAACTTCATATCAGTTAAAGGTCCGGAACTACTGAACATGTATGTAGGTGAAAGCGAAAGGGCAGTGCGGACATGTTTTAGACGAGCGCGCAACTCTGCACCTTGTGTCATCTTCTTCGACGAATTCGATGCCCTCTGCCCGCGACGAACATCACAAGACCACAACGGCGCCGCCAGAGTAGTCAACCAGTTGCTAACGGAAATGGACGGCATAGAGAGTCGAGAAGGCGTGTTCGTCTTAGCCGCTTCGAATAGACCAGATATCATTGACCCTGCGGTACTACGGCCTGGCCGATTAGACCGCGTAATGTACGTTGGCATGCCAGCAAGAGAAGACAGGTTCGATATCCTCAAGAAGCTGACTAAGGGAGGAACGAAACCAGCACTCGGCCCAGACGTGGATCTGGAAGTGATCGCAGAGCTGACCGACGGATACACCGGTGCTGATTTATCAGGGTTGGTCAGAGCAGCAGCGACTAATACATTGACGAACCACATCGCAAACGGAACTCTCGAAGGGGATATATTCGTTACCTTTGAAGATTTCCGAGCGGCGATGACGAAATGCAAACCATCTGTTTCCGCAAAGGAACAACTGCATTACGAGAAACTGAGATTGAAATACGCATGTGGGGCTGACGATAAAGACATGGAAATGGAGACTGAACCTCTTAATGAAGAATGTATGGACACGGTCTGAGAATCATTCAGGCTATGGGTTATAAAGAATTAGTTATTACATTTCATTTTATCACAAATACCATTGTAATGTTTAAGTGTGTGTAATAAGAATTTAGTGCCAAGATGTTCCTTTTTAAGTTGATTATAATGTAAATCTGCTTATGTGCCTCTCACTAATGTATCTATGTGTTAATGGGCAAAGTATGTAATGTAAAATAAATAGAAAAACATTTATTGTAATGTAATGATGTTCAATAAATCTAATTAATTGCACTTTTAAAATTCAAAGAAATAAAGACTATTTTTAATTATTACATATTTTTATTTTTTCTAATACTATAATATGTAATCTATTAGAACCAAACAAGTACCTATTATAAGCAATTATAAATATAATAAATTTCTTTAAGGTCAGGTAAAATAATAGGAAAACAAACAGCTATATAATATAATGAAGAAATCAGAATTTCCTTATATAAAAGGTCATTCCCCTGACCTATTGTTAATAGTTAGAATGAACATTTAAGACCTCATTTATACTCATTTAATAAATACAATATATAGTAAAAAAAATACAGCCATTGATAATATTAAATTATATTTAATATTAAATAATTAAATTATCGTTGATCATTCTCTACGCCTTTAAGAATTAAATGACAATATTTTTATTTTAGAAATATTATATTTATCTATTTTGTAAAATGTAGTGTCCATGTTGTAATCAATAAGATTTTTATACTAGAAAGAAGAAAGAAAGAAAGTTTTATTTATCCAACACACAGTAAATGATATTAAAATACATAAAAGAAAATAAACTAAAAATGAAAATAAAAAATTATATAGAACAGTACAGCAAGATCACAAAAATATAAACAAAAAAGAACGTAATGTGTGGATAAATTGGTACCAGTCTCAGCATAACAGCTACACTGATATAGTGCAGCGCTGATATCCTGACTGGACCCTCTGAAGGTGACGTCACGGACATCAGTAGACATTCTTAAAAATATATATAATAGGCACAGCATATAGTACGTACCAGCATTTGTGACGCATGGAGATAGTGCAACACAAAAATACAAAAAACTTTTTTTTTTTTTTACTATTATTTAAAAGGGCGAATATATAAATTATACTAATAGTTGATGGTTTGGTAGTCTCTAGTATTCATCGCTCATATTGCTTGTATTATAGCTCAGTTGCTAGTGTGTACGGTGGTCGCGTCAATGGACTTAAGTTCGAATCCAATTACAATGAGCTTGACCTTTCGGTGAAGAAACACATCGTGATGAAACCATAGTATGGTGTTAGGGTTTTTCTCATAAAAACGCGAATGGTAAAGAGCATCGCTTCTTCGCACTCTACGGCGCACCACTGCTGGGTATCGCGGCGCACACTTTGGGAACCACTGGTATACATACTTGTTATCGACTTACCGTTGTGATTTGGAAAGCCATTTTAGCGCATTCCTCCCTCGGTTCGTCCCACAGGACCCACTCCCTGTTTATCTTGTATGTACACCCATCTGTGGTTCTCAGTATAACGGTTCTGGTGAACGATATAAGAAGCTCTTCGTCGGCCAATGACTCCGTCGTCAGTTTCAACATACCACCTATTCTGACGATAGTCGCGTCATCCTAATGAAGAAAAAAAGATATTTTTTATCGATACAAGGCATTTATAAGTAGCTTATACCCGCGGCATCGTTCGCGTTAATATTATTTCTCGAATCGTATGACAAAATAAAGTTTCATACAATGTTTATTCCTCTCTTTACTTCACTTCCAATAAGTTATCACGAGAAAAGTAGCTCATCACCGTCTTTAAGGTTCCATCTATCTCTATACCAAAATTCATCATAATCACATACAAACAAACAAATTCACTATCGTATTTGTAATATTAGTAAGGTTATACTATAATAAGGCTTATAATAACTTAGCAATAATTAACTTGCGAAAATTATTTTTTCGTAACACAAGTCAAACCTAACCTAAACTAACGATTTTTGAACGGTGAAAATACCTTTTTTTTATACTTTTGTTTAGCGTAATGACCGTAATTTCACCTGATCTTAAGTGACGATACGGCCCAATTTGGTAGACACGCTAAACCTGTGGAGGAACTGGCTCTCAAGTGCAACGGCCGGAACACACCTATTGATATTTGGCAGTAGATTTACAACATGAAGGTGGTAGATAGCAAGGCGGGCATTAGAAAAGGCCCTACCACCATGCTATGGTTTCCTCACGATGTTTTCTTTCACCGAAAGCTCAAGCTCATTGTAGGTGATTGGATTCGAAGTCACGTCTCTCTCACGAAACACGTCTATCATTTCATAGTCCCAGATCTATATAAGTAACCGTATACATTATCTAAAATGATTTTACAACAGAAAAAGTTAAAGTCTGTTGAAGACTATTCTATAGTTAAATTAGATCTACAACAATTTGCATTTTGGCTTAAATAGGTTAATTTTATTTCGAGTAATTTTTTGCAGTTTCTTTATATTAATCTATTTAGTGATACACAAGTATACATGTATACATATAAAATAGAGTGACTAAATAACTTGTTTGTTTTGGTCTCAATTTTAATATTAATATGCTCCGAATGCTTGTTCGTTATTGTTACTAACGAATGATTTTTAACTTTCTTTGCCGAATCTACTCGGCTCATTTAAAAAACAAATTGAAATATTTTTGTAGAGTACGCTCTACAAAAAAGATCTGGAATCATATTTCGGTAAGTTAACTCAGTTAAGAGTTGTTTTCAATCACCCTAATATACATAAATATTCATATTGAAGGCGTAAAACCATCAAGTATATCGAGTAAGACAACAGAGAGAATGGAGGGATAATGGGTAAAAGTTACCCGAGTACAGATAGCATAAAATGAAAAGAAAAGAGAACGGGGTGAAGTTAGTCGAGTAGTATTATCATAAAAATTGAAAAATGGAAAGAGAATGAGCAGAAGTTACCAGGATACAGTCAGCATAATGAGTGGAGTAGTATTAAGAGAATACGATAAAATAACTAAGTATGGTCAGCAAAAAAATTGAATGTTATACTCACATTATGATGTAAAACGTCGACTGTAAAGGTGAAGGGGTCGTGTTGCAACTGCGGCCAATCCCTGATGCGCTTGGCTATTGCTGTGTCTCCCTCCACGGTCTCCCCCAGGCATTCCGTTTCGCTCATGAGGTGGGCGCGACGGAACAAACTCGGAAACAGCTGGTAAACTATGCTCTCACCTGAATATAATTGTTAATATCGTTTATATATATATTGTCGTATATATATAGGCTTACCATACGTCCCGGTTTGACCGGGATAGTCCCGGTTTGAGATCCCTGTCCCGGCGTCCCGGTCAAAATTTTGATTGCATTTCAAATATGAAAAACACAAATTAAGCGAAAAGCAAAATGAAAATGAGCCACTTTCTCTTCTGCGTCCCGGTTTTTGCATTTCAAATATGAAAAACACAAATTAAGGGAAAAGCAAAATGAAAATGAGCCTCTTTCTCTATTGCGTCCCGGTTTTTGCATTTCAAATATGAAAAACACAAATTAAGCGAAAAGCAAAATGAAAATGAGCCTCTTTCTCTATTGCGTCCCGGTTTTTGCATTTCAAATATGAAAAACACAAATTAAGCGAAAAGCAAAATGAAAATGAGCCTCTTTCTCTATTGCGTCCCGGTTTTTGCATTTCAAATATGAAAAACACAAATTAAGGGAAAAACAAAATGAAAATGAGCCTCTTTCTCTATTGCGTCCCGGTTTTTGCATTTCAAATATGAAAAACACAAATTAAGCGAAAAGCAACATGAAAATGAGCCTCTTTCTCTATTGCGTCCCGGTTTTTGCATTTCAAATATGAAAAACACAAATTAAGCGAAAAGCAGAATGAAAATGAGCCTCTTTCTCTTCTGCGTCCCGGTTTGGCTCTTCGTAATTATGGTAAGCCTATATATATATATATATATATATATATATATACTAGCTGACCCCGTGAACTTCGTATCACCTATACTCTGGAATGCTAGATGGCGTTGAAGTAGCTACATTTTGAGATTTATTTACAAACAACTTTTTTATCTTTCGTTAATTTTTTTTTTCTATAAAAAATATCCTATGTTACTTCAAATATCTCCAAGAATATATGTACAAAGTTTCATGATGATCGGTAAAGTCGTTTTCGCGTGAAAGCGTAACAAACCAACTCATTTTCGCATTTATAATATTAGTATGGGTAAAGATCTGTAACACTGATAAGAATTCAGTTGATTGAGTCATTGTTGCGACGCTATTTTACGAATTACAAATCTAGCCACTTGAAAAGTGCACACAGCGATAAATAATTCGTTGCTCTCTACTTTTGGAAACAGATTCCCAGTATCGGCTATTGACCGTTCTCTAATAAACGGACATTTATTGTTGATATATATTGTTCACATCAATCATGTAACTTTTACAAATTTACTATCAGACTATATTATACTAACTCAAATATAACAGTAGGTACATAAGCCTAATCTAGTATATAAATAAGATTTTTTTTATGTACAGAACAAAAGCGTAACAAAGAAACAAACAAACTAACCTTCGCATTTATAATATTAGTATGATGAGTGTGAAATAGAAAAAAAAAATCCTTGACCGAAAGTTTAAGCTCATTGTAAGTGGATTCGAACTCACGTCCATCGGCGCGGTTACCGTTCCTGTTTTCTTCTTCAGTTCTGTAAAATAAGCTCTATCCCAGTATGTATACTCACGTAATCGAATCGAGAACATGTTCGTAAGAGTTGCCGTTTTGTCGTATAAATTCTTCATCAGTTCCCGTTGGTCGAAGTCCGCGTCCCACAGCGGGAAGTAGACTTCTAGAAATTTCTCCACGACGCACTTCGCCTCGTCCGGGCAGTAGTTGTTCTGCGACGGTGGCAGTCTACCTTTCGATACAGGTAGTCCATCCTAACGACAATATACATACTAGACACTACCCGATAGAAGTCGCCTTCAATCATATGACATCGATTATAATATATTTTTTATATTAAACATAATACGGTTTAACGTTATGTCCATAATCTAACCTGATCTTAAGTGACGATACCGCCCAAGTTGGTAGACACGCTAAACCTGTGGAGGAACTGGCCCTCAAATGCAACTGCCGGACCACACCCATCGGTATTTGCTAGTAGATTTTCAACTTGAGGTTCGTAGCTAGATAGGTGGGTATTAGAAAAAGCCTTATGACCAAAATGAAAGATTTAACAAAAGGCGAGAACGCTGAAGATTTTGATACAGCGGTGAAATAAATAAAACGTCTTATACGTTATGCTGTAACGTCTGCTGAGCGAGTGTAGCGACGTGATTGTAAGGAAATGGTTCATTTGAACGAAAAATACACTCAGACCGTATTCGTAGGGCATTCAATTTCCTACAAAATATATCTTGACTTCGTTTTGTTTAAGTCAATTGTTTGGAACTTCTAAATCTAACATTACGATGGTAGAATATTACTCAATATATCAATATAAAGAACACAAAATCCTTTTTTTATTTATCACTCCAAGCAATATTTTCGATACACAGTAGAACCTCGATAAGTTGAAAACGTCCAAATCTCGAAAAAGTGTTTTGTTCCCTTCGCTTCAAACACCAAAACCTCCATTTTCTATAAGTCGTAAAACTCTAGAACTCGAATTTTTTGGCGTCTCCCTTGAAGTTCGACGTATATAGGTTCTACTCTAATTAAAAAAGACGATTTTTCCTGGCTTAGTCTTTTACTCGTTACAATAGTTTAACTCAAAAATAACTCACAATCTCAGTAACAGTCGGGTATATCATTTTGATGACTCTGACATAGTGCTGGGGATCCGTGTAGTCCGTGCACATCGGGTTCCCTTCCAAACGTATAGTGCGCAGCGATAGATCCCTACAGCTCAGAAGTACTGTCACTTTCTCTATCGCATTGTGAGAGAGATTCAGGTGTTTTAATTTCGGCGTCGTTTGCGGCAAGTTAAACCCTGATATAGTTCTAAATAAAAAATAAAAAAAAAAGTTTGAGAAATCCAAAAGTGCACGCCTCATAATCTCTTTTTGTTCTGTTTATTTAATAACAATTAAACCACATCGAATCAGACCGTGAAAAGTAATAGGGTTCTATACCTAATTATACTGAAGCGTAAGAAAAGAAGACTCGATGAGTAAAGTATTTCGGTCGTTACCGTGATAACATACAGGATCCGCACATACAGACACACGGACGTCCGAGACAGAACTTTTTAAACAGTTTTGTAACTAGTTTAAATAACAAAAATGCCATCATAAATATCATGAGTATTAAAAATAGTGTTTTTCTTGATATATGTGTGTATATATTATTATACAAGTGCATTATATGATAAACAGAGGTATTTTAAGTTTGAAAAATCAGTTGTTTTGCGTGAAGTGACAGTAGTATCCACTACAACGCTTCGCTTACGAGGCGTGCAATAGAGACGTAATATATAACTTTGCCAAGAAAATATCTTTAAAGTGTGTATTATTATTTAATTCGATTATCATTTATTTCTTATTAGGCAATATTACAGATAGAAAACTATTATTCATGTAATTGCGGGCCAACGAGGAAGCGTGTCATTTGATCGTAAGTGATCACCGCCGCCCACAGACACCCACAACACCAGCGAATTCGCAGATGCGTAACCATCTTTTATTTTAGACTAACTGGCTCTCAAGTGCAACTGCTGGAACACACTTATAGGTATTTGGCGAAAGATATTCCTTACCATACCATTCCATAGAATACCATACCCTACCACCATGCTATGGTCTCCTCACGATGTTTTCCTTAATAATGCATGGTGGTAGGGCTTTTTCTAATGTCCGCCTGGTTAGCTACCACCCTCAAGTTAAAGTGCTACCGCCAAACACCCATAGACGTGTTTCGGTTGTTATACTTAAGAGTCAGTTTCTCCACTAGGATTAGCGTGTCCACCATCTTGGGCCACAACGTCACGTAACAACAGGTGAGATTGTGGCTACAACCTACAAACAAAAGCCATAAAATATAAAATAATATAAAATACTTACTTGATTCTGTTATGAGACAAGTCGAGGTCGACGAGGAATCCCCATATAACGACGTTCGGTAACTTCATTAATTCGATCTGGTTACTGACGTGGTTTAGTGGGAAATACAAGAAGTGACTTATATCTGTAAATATATATATATATATATATATATATATATGATTATTCGATTCGGGATTTCTCATAGAGGCATCCAGGATAATTAGTTTTTGGATTCCAGTTTCCTTTTGTATTTCATTTTCGACTCTTAGGGGAAAGGAGGTAAGGGAAAATATAAAGAAGAGGGTGTATTGAAAATTTCAACGGATTTGCCATTCGATTTTAAGCGACTACAATTTTCCGTGGCACTGTATAGTCGTAGACAATTAACAAATAATATAATCATACATTACACCTAGGAATGCTACGTTCACATATACGAAAAATAAGTTCAAAAATTTTTAATAATTAAATTTTTCGAAAAAACAAATACTAATTTAAACGGATTAATAAACAACCGCAATAAGATCCGTTTAAATTAGTTTTATTTCGATGAGTAATAATCGCGCAGACATAGGAAATAATTATTTTTTCTCTATTACCGGTAATAACATAGTCTAAACATACCGCTTTTCGTAGTGAATTCAGTTAAATTCAACTTGGTTTCACCGTCGTAACACATCGACAGTCGCTGTTTCAGCACGAGCGACGGTATGAACTCGATGTTCGAGTCACCGAGTTCCGGGTTCGATATCGTGATGCTGAGTCTGACGTCGCCCTTGCGGATTCTGAACCCGCATTTATGTATAGACAATAGCGCTAACCGGCATCGGAAAACTAAGAACTTGCACTCGTCTCTTGAAAACTACAAAAAAAAACAGCAAAGTAGTGCTGAGGACTGCTGACAGAAGTGAAAACTTATATTTCACAAAAAAAGGGGGGAAAATAAAATTATAGGCGTTGATTGAAATAAAACTAATTTAAACGGATTTTATCGCGGTTATTTATTACATTTTGATCCCGACGTTTCGAAAACTTTTCAGCCTTCGTGGACACGGGAGGGGGTAAATAACCGCAATAAAATCCGTTTAAATTAGTTTCATTTCAATGAATAATATTCGCGTAAACCTAAGAAATCATTATAGGCGTTGTTCATATGTTGAGGATTGAACCTACGACCTTTCTTACGCGTGATTATTAAGTCGCACGTCAAAGCGAGCGATCAAGCGTGTTTGAAAAGCTCGTAATTAACAATATGCATACACTCTCTAGATAAATGGATAGCGTTCGGTGACAATGACGCGAGTTCCATGATTTTTGCTCACCCAAAAAGTGCTCAACGCGCCTAAAGAAGTTTTCACTTCAAAAGTTGGTCAATGTCACTATTTCATAACTTGAGATGAGAACCTTAATTTGTTGCGGCTCCTTTGTGACGTCACCCCACAAATAGGCGATTAGCAAGTTCAGATAACAAGGGTTTGAAAAGGGATTGAAACAAGAGATTTAACTTGTCTTTCTATATTAATTTATCAGTAAAACAATATACCTTCCAATTAAAGTGGGATATGTTAAAAAGTAACTTTCTGAATTAGCTTAAAATCAACAATACACAAATTGCAATTGAAGTGGACATTCAAAAGTTGTCTTTCTATACTAATTTATCACTAAAACAATATAATTTTCGCTCGAAGTGGTTGACGTTTTAAGTTTATATACTTTCTTGTCAGAAAAGATCCTTAATTTGCGATTGCAAGACTTAAAAGATAACTTTGTTGTATGACGTATTAGGGGCCGTTCAAGTATTACGTGACATAATGTTTGAAGATTCTTGGTCCTCCCTCCCCGCATGTAACACGCCGTAACATTTAACTGTCCACCCCCCCATATTCAAACGTTACATAACACACAAGGGAGCATTGTTACCTAAAAGTCATAGTTACTAATTTTTTTTATGGTATAGGAAGCAAACGAGCAATCGTGTCACCTGATGGTAAGTGATCACCACCGACCATGAATACCCACAACACTAGAGGAATCGTAACTGCCTCGCCAGCCTTCATACGAGGGACTGGCTCTCAGACTTCTCTAAGCTCTCAAAATAAAATAACTTATTTATCTTAACTATTGACAATGTGATTAGAAATAATCGAGATATTCACCGTAAAACATAAACGAAAATAGTTTCAAGATTGGGAAATTTTAATTACCTAGCTTTTATTTAAATAATTTTTTTTTTATACGTAACTTGTAACGCATCGTAACGATTTAGAAGACCAACCCACCGCCTTAACTACATCACGTAATAATTGAACGACCACTTATATATTCACTTATATATAAACTTATATATAAATTCTTCAATTATATAAAGTTCGGTGAAGCTGTCAAAGCCCCTAAGGCTAACAGCGTATGTCAAGCAGAAAAAAATATATATATATATTAAAAGTTGAGGTTTTTTCACTGACCTCAATAAAACAAGGTACCATCGGGCAATTGGCGACGTTTTCCAGAATTGCGTCCAGAACATTCTCCTTGGTCCACGTGGGCGGGTAGCCCGTCACAGAGACCTGATTGAACCGCTCTCCGTCGTAATACTCGTCCATTTGCTCTCGTTCGAGTAACATTACCGTCTTAAAATTAACAAACACTTTTCAAGTTTAGCCTATAATCATAATTTTATATAAAGTTGATCCAGCAGCGAACCAATACCAGTCGCGCCTACTGGGGGCTGGCGAATGCCGTCCAGGCCAATTTCTACGACTACTGCGATATTCGTATGGATCACTGGCTCATGAACTGCTGGCGAAAGCTACCCTGTTGGGCAACATCATAGCGGACAATTCCCAACTCTACGACAGAAACGCTCAACTGCCCACGACACCCATCAGCAATGTTTCGATGCCTAGCATCCATATCAGACAAAGAGACGTGCGCCAGGAGTTACTGTCGCTGGATGTTCGGAAAGCTATTGGTCCGGACGGTGTTCCAGCAATTGTACTCAAAAAGTGTTCAACTGAGTTATCCCTGGCATTGACACGCTTGTACCGCCTTCTTACTTCTTACGCCTCGCGTTTGGAGAGAAGCCAACGTGCAACCGATTCCCAAAAAAGGTAATTTTTCAGACCGCAACAACTACCGCCCAATCGCTGTAATCTCAGTGTTGTGCAAAATCATGGAGCGCATTATTAACGTCCGACTTATGCGTCACCTAGAAGACCACCCCCTTATTCAAGACCGACAACACGGCTTTCGACCGGTCAACAGACTCGGACCGCGCACTTCGCGTTGTGCGTTGACTTTGCTAACGATTAGAAATCATTTTTGATAGGTATTTTTAATTAATAAATTGATATATTTTTTTATTTAATTATCGTTTCATTTTGTTGTACTGACATGATAGACCGTGAATAATGATAATAGAACGTTTGCTAAAAATTTCATTTTTGTGATAGTGATCGAGTTTTTTTTCTGTCCCATCATCAAAGGTATCATTAGTACTATCACTTGTCTTCGTTTTCGGGAGCGGTTGCCTAACGCCCTCTATATTGGACTGCTGAGGGGAAGTGATTGACAAGCATGACGAAACTCTGACTATTAGTTTGGATATAGCCAAAGCTTTCGACAGGGTCCGGCACCGTGGACTTCTCTCCAAACTCCCGTCGTATGGCCTCTCCAACAATCTCCGCCGTTGGATCTCCAGCTTTCTGCATGAGCGCAGATTTCGTGTCCTTGTTGATGGACACCATTCGCAGTTCATGACTGTAAATGCTGGAGTTCCTCAAGGCTCTGTTCTGCCACTCACGTTATTTCTTCTGCACATCAACTATATGCTACCTCACGGGCGCATTTATATGCCCACGAAACTACAGTTCATGGGTGCTATGTCAGTAAGCCCGGTAGTAGTCGGGGAGACATAAAAAGGAGACGTAAGGAACTAGTTATTGAACTTAATCAAGGCTTGACCCGCATATCCGTATGGGGAGCAAGTAATTTGGTTGAATTCAATGCCAAGTTAACCCAGGTATGTGCCCCAGGTTCGTTGGGGGAAGCACCCCTCCCCCCGTTATTGACTGTCGCGACCCCTCTTTGAGGGTCCCCAGGTTGGGGTCTCCACAGAGGCTAGCACCTGCTGGGGAGTAGAAGTAGTGTGGTAACAGTTCCTGCTCCCCGGTCCGAAGGTGACTGAAGGAACGTCGTGGAGTTTTTTAGGCATAGTGGTATCTCCGGTTTGATCCGGTTGAGTCCCCCACAGGCCTCTCGCCTAGCCCAAGGCTGGAGAGGTATCGTCTATAAAAGATTTTCCTCCACGTGAAAAAAAAAAAAAAAAAGGTATGTGCCATTACCTTAAAAAAACCCCTTTTTCACCCAACCCTACTCTTCAGAACACCCACCTTGCAATGCGTGACAGCCTAAATATTCTGTCAATGAATATTCGGAGCGACCTAAACCTCAAGGACCACATCGAGAATGTCATCTCCACAACATCTCGGAGACTCGGAATCCTTAACAGAGTGCCTCGGTTTTTCACGCCCGACCAGTTGTACCTTCTTTATAAGGCCCAAGTTCGGCCGTGCATGGAATATTGCTCGCATCTCTGGGATGGATCCGCTCAATACCTACTCGATGCTATAGATATGTTGCAGAGGCGAGCTGTCCGCATTGTAAATGATGCAGATTCCACCAGCACCGTAAAACCGCTGAAGCTACGAAGAGACATTGTCTCTTTAAGTGTGTTCTACCGTATGTACCAGGGCGAGTGTTCTGAAGAGCTCTTCGATATAATCCCCTCCCCCCCGTTCCACTACAGAACCTCGCGGGCGCGACTTCGGTGTCACAGCTTCACGGTGACTGCTATTGAATCGCGAGCTAAAAGTATGCTGATTCATATTTTTGACGTACCGTGGAAAAGTGGAACCGTCTTCCCATCAGCAGGTCCCCACCCTCATATGACATGGGGACCTTCAAAAGAGGCGTGAAAAGGTATCTATATAGGCCAGCATGACAGCGGTGACTGATAATGTATCTGATCTGGATTTTACTATACTTAACATCAGGTACAGTGCAGTCACTATACTGCGCAACAAAAAAAAACAATTTTACTGAAGAGATAATGTGATGCTAAGCCTAGTGGAGGGACTGGCTCTGAAGTGCAACTGTCGGAACACACCTTTAGGTATTTAGTGGAGGATATTTAACTTGAGTATGGTACCTAGCCTGGCGGGCATTATAAAACCCCTACCACCACGCTATGGTTTCCTCACGATGTGATCCTTCACCGTAAGCTCAGGATCAAAATAGAAATTCGAACTGACGTCCATCGACATGGAGTTAATACATGTTACTATTGTATCTCTCCACTTGGATTCTTGGATTCTGCAAGAAGTTACCTTAGAACTCCTAGCTGTGACGCTTTTATTTGATTGTATATTTTTCTTCCAAGGCCAAGACTTAATATGTTTCAGAACTGTTGGGTCTGTGCTTGCAAGGATATCTTTCCTGAGGTATACCGGGGTGTATTTGTCCTCTGTTTCCTTGTCCTTACTTTCATCTACCACTTCTCTTTAACGGTAAAATAAAACATATTAGTATTATGTTATATTTTTAAGGAATAGGGGGTAAACGAGTAAGCGTGTCACGCGATGGTAAGTGATAACCACCGCCCGTATACACCCACAACACTAAAGAAATCGTAGATACTTAGCCGGTCTTTTTTGGAGGGACTGGCTCTCAAGTGCAACTGCCGGAACACACCTGTTGGTACTTGGCCGCAGATTTTCAACTTGAGGGTGGTAGCTAGCCAGGCGAGCATTAGAAAAAGCCCAACCACCATGCTATAGTTTCCTCACAATGTTTTCCTTGACCAAAGCTCAAGCTCATTGTAGGTGGTTGGATTCGAACTCACGACCCATGACGCGGCGTTCCTAGACGCTACCACTGAGCTATCATCGCTTCAAATGTTCGCTTATCGCCTTCACATGTAATAACTAATTTGTCAGTTATACAAAATTGTACACAAAACAATAAGAAAAGCCTGTATTACTGTATTTTAAAGGAGCATCCATTACCTACGTTAGGCAACTTTGGCGATTTTTCGATCCCCCACTCATCTTGGTGAGATGTAGTACGCCTCATAATCGAATGTTTTTCTTTTTGTTTATTTAATAACAATTAAACTAAATCGATTCTGACCGCGAAAACTAATAGGGTTCTACTCCTAATCATACTAAAGCGTTACAAAAAAAAAGACTCGATGAGTAAAGTATTTCGGTTGTTATCGTGATAACATACAGGATCCGCACATACAGACACACGGACGTCCAAGACAGGACTTTTTTAAACAGTTTGTTAACTGGTTTAAATAACAAAAATGGCATCAAATATGTGTTAAAACTAGTTATTTTTCTTGATATGTGTGTGTATATATTATTTTACAAGTGCATTATATGATAAATAGAGACATTTTAATTTTGAAAAATCAGTTGTTTTGCGTGAAGTGACAGTAGTACACGACTCAACACTTCGCTTAGGAGGCATGCAATAGAAACTACTAAAATTCGTTAAAGAAGATTCAGTCCACAGAGACTCATGTATGTTTTCAGGGAAAACTACTGGAACTAACATGTACATTTAATAAGAATGTAAATTTAACGTGTCCGTAGTTTTAAGTATTTATGAAAAAAAAAACATTGCAAATTACTAAGAATCCTTATTAATATTGAAAATGTGAAAGTGAGTTTGTTTGTTTGTTACGCTTTCAAGCCTAAACCGCTCAATTGATTACGATTAATTTTTTTATTAAGATAGATGGGACCTTGGAGACGGTGATAGGCTACTGTTTCTAGGGAAATGCAAGTGGGCTATATAAAGGGATAAACTTTGTATGAAACTTTTTATTGCGTCATCCGATTTGTATGACAATATGAAATATTAACGTGAGCGAATTTATACCAGTTTTTTCGCAAGTTTACATTGTTTCTTGTAGGAAAGGAAATACGTGATATTTAATGAGACCATCCTCTCTCCCACTGGCCTTCACAAAAGATTTGGTGAGGTTTGGATCGACACCCTTCCCCCTAAACGCCGCACGTAATTAATGGATGCCCCCTAATTCAGTGTGTGAACTCGTATGTGTGAGTATTACGAGATACAATAGGTTAGTTACCTTACAGCACTGTCCTTGTTGACAACCAAGTTAATGGTCAGTTTCGGTTTTTTCGGTTTAGTCACCGGTCCCAAACGTTCGAAAGCGCTTTGCCGTTTTTGAGTCGCCTTTGTGAGTTCATTTATAACTGCGCCCTCCCTTATATCTAAGTAATACAATGTAATTTTTATATGGAAGGACAGAAAGAACATTTATTGTACACAGTGTAAGTATACAGTCTTATAACCAATATCGAACTCCATATAGCGCTGGTTTTCAACTCTCAAATTTGTTTAATTATATTTATTAAGCTAGCATTCCGAATACTGATTCTTGCGCTTTTTATCGTTATGCAAGTCGTTAAATGAAGAGAAAATACCATTGTTTACAAATGCACGTAAATCAAGTAACCATACGTACAAAGATTCTGTTTCTAACTTTAAAAGAAAGTGCATTGACACATGGTTCTAATATTTTGAATTTAAGATCTTTGTCGACGGGGATTTGTTATAAAACGGTCCAGCCGTCTCTTCGTCAGCCATTTACGAGTTATGAAACCACTAAAAGGACTAGAGGAGTGTATGGAGAGCAGTGTTACCAGGTGTACGGTAATTTGTGTAGTTGCATGGTATTTTTAACCAAAACACGGTCTACGGTAAAGATCTATTACCGTGTATTTTTTTACAGTATTTTTATTATAGGTTACCATGTATACTGCCCCACTGCAATGCTCTATGTAAGAGATCGTTTAGTCAAGTAAATTACGTTAAAAACGAGAAAAGAATAGACTGAGAAGAATGACTATTAAAGGAAACAATTTAGCTCAACAATGTATTCAGCGAAATTGAATTTTTGTTCATTTTTCACAATCAAATGATATGATTAACAAAATAGCTTCTTGTATTTATAAACAAAAAGCGGAACATTTCGATATATATATAAATAAAAAACTAGCAAAAAAAATGTGTATGCGTGCAAGTCACACATGGTAAAAGTGAAACTTCTGAAAAGTCCCTGATTAAATATACTTATTGAAAAGTATTAAACAGGAGTTACATATGGACAATACTTAGTAGACAATAGTGGGGACGTTACGACGCATCGCACAAAGTGGAGACCGAGCTCGTATAATATGTTCTATCTCATTCTCTCGCCGGCTGAATCCTATACATCTACGTGTTTGTGTCTCTGTCGACTCGGTTTTTCGTTTCATCGAGTTTGAAGTCACAACGATTCTAAAGAAGTTTCATTTCAAAAAGCATTTTACTTTCTCACATTGTTACGGTATTTTTATTTTTTTATACTTAAGGTTTTAGCGTTATGGCCATAATCTCACCTGATCTTAAGTGACGATACGGCCCAAGTTGGTAGCCACGCTAAACCTTTGGAGGAACTGGCTTTCAAGTGCTGCTGCCGGAACGCACCTATTGGTATTTGGCGGCAGGTTCACAACTAGAGCGTGGTAGCTACCCAGGCGGGCATTAGAAAAAGCCCTACCACCATGCTATGGTTTCCTCACGATGTTTCCCTTCACCGAAAGCTCAAGCTCATTGTAGGTGCTTGGGTTCGAACCCACGTCTCTTGACGCGAAGTACGCGAAGATACGGTAATATTAATCCAGTGACACGGTAGTTTGAAATTTTTATCTGGTAACACTGGCGGAGAGATACATCGAGTAACAAGTACCCCTTGAAAATGTACAACGGCAACACTCAAAATATCACATTTCCTCCAGTAAAGTATTACTTACCTCCTCCGACGGGACTGGCGTTTTCTAATATTTGGGACGGTGAATAGGACTGCGATGTCGCAATGTTCAAATTATCGGTGTAAACAGCATTTCCCATAACCGGTAACACGTTCTCGCCATAAGTATACGGTTGTTGCGGTACTGGAGGTATACTAGGTAAAGGATGAGACGGATCTTGGGGCGGGTTGAAATTCAATGTCACTGGCAAAGAAAAAGAACATGTATATGTCATAGCAAACGATTTTTTTCATGTTTCTATTAATAATAATTTATTTAATTAAGAATGACGATTCTAAATATTGAGAGTGGGGCAAGAGGGTGGGAGTTGGTGTAATAGATCTGATTTTGAGGGCGAGGCATTCTATTGTGGACGCTCGAAGACACACAGTGACACTCTACATCACTGAGAGTAGATCGTGCACATCCACATTTTTTTTTAATATACTCACAGACTCTGGGACCACACCTTTTTTAGGTAGGTAGTTTGGTTGGCGTTAAAAAATACTTTACATTAGTAGCTATGCATTACAACAACTAAACACAAAAAGTAATGCTTTTTATTTTATTTTATTGCACTTTGGAATTATTACACTGATTTATTTTATACACCCATACGTTAAGTACACTGTTCTGTAAAGAACTAGCCCCGCAGTCCTTGCCTGGTTTAACCGATACGGTCGTTGTTAAGATCCTAAAATTAGTAAGTTAGGATCTGTTGATTAGTTAGGCGCGCGAATCTTTGTTAATTTTCAGGCAGCGGCCCAAGCCGAGGGGCGGCCAATTTGGCAGCCTTGCACCCACTGCCTAGGCGCTGAGTGCTAGCACTCGCCCAAAATAGTTCGGTGAGGCTTTCAAAACAGCGTTAACAGCGTATGCCATTTCGAAAATAAAAACTAGATGGGATTTTCCAACACACGTGATTATAACAAATTGCTGCGCGATTGGATTTTTATTGATATTTTATCGCCCGGATCTAAATTCTAAATCGCCATGGAACCGAAACTAGGAGAAGACACTTCCGCTCGCCCTGACTTTTCATCGACATATACGTTACTAGATAACCCGCGCAACTTCGTTTGCGCCGCATTTTAAGGGCCGTTCATAGAATACGTCCCGCATTTTTTGTTACTTTTTTTAAATCACTGCCTCCGTTCGCCACACTATGTTACATTTTCTACGACCCCCCCTATCAATATTACGTCACAAATGCGTTCATGATATATGCCAATTAATAACAGTATACAAAAGTTTTATTAAGAGCACAATAGTCAATAGTCACGGCGATAACCGATATTTACCGATATATACCGATATTACATATTCACACAGTTTTGATGGGAAAAACGCAAACAAAGTCCAGGGCACCAGCTAGTATAAAATAATTATAGCGAACGGAAAAATCATTGCAATTCGTCATATATAGTTCCTGAATAAAGTGACCGCTTATATAACCGACAATTTTTATCTACAATGAAACTTACTTGCATTTCCCAGAAAATTCCCCTCCTGCCCTTGGTAGAAACTCTTCGGTATACCTATAAAATGTAAATTAATTTTAGCGATGACGGCTTAGTTCCTAGTGTGTACCAACGCTACATTAAAGGATGTGACTTCAATTTAATTATTAGATATAACGAAAAAAAGGCCGCATTATTCGTAAAAATATGAATGATTCAAAAAATTTGATTTGATTTGATCACCGAATTATCATAAGATTTTCGATTGTTTTCAATTCAAAGTTCATTACATCGTGCATCGAAATATACAATTCCTGTGAACTTGCACACGAACGTATAAAAACTTATAGCAAATATATATACGTTGTATTCTTAATAATACTTAATTTATTACAAAATTATTTCTGTTGTTTCATTCTTATTTTTAAAGAAAGGTATAAAACCTAAAATAAGTAAACTCAGAAATTCGCGAATTATTTAATACTTAATTGAAATTATTCGCTAACTTACGGATTATTCGATTTTATTAGAGTTATTCGTTCCTTTTTTTATTATTCGAATTTTATTGTATTATTCGATTCGGAACGAATAATTCGTAAGTTTGAATTATTCGATTCGGAACGAACAATTCGTAAGTTTGAATTATTCGTACACCCCTATTTAATTATCCAACGGAGAGTTATGAAATTTTACATAAAAGTATACCATGAAAATAACATTGCATTGATAAAATCTTAAAGCGCGGACGAAAGCTAATAAAAATAACAAATACAGCCAGCATTTAAATAAATAAATAGGTCATTGTACATACCTTTTAGATACACGTATTTTGATAAACCTGAAAATAGAATATAAATTGATATATTTCTCTTAACAATGTTTTTTTTTTGTGGTAACATCATATCGCCATTTATTTCTTTTATTTTTATAGTATTCGCACTTTCGCCAATGTCAAGTGTGACAAATGACGTTTTGAAGTTAATTGTCAAATATTGAGTGTACCTTAGAATTTACATCGATATTATAAAGTGAGAAAGTTTGTTGATTGTGCTTTTATTAATATAATCGATCTTAAGAACTACCAGTTGGATTTCAAAATTTCTTTTTGTATTTCATAGAGAAATCGTTGAAGAAGGCTTTAGGCTATTTAAGATCACACTACTAACACTATGAGCAAAGCTGTATGGAAAATAGTTACAAAAACGGGTAAAAACTATTACATTAATTTGTAGTTCCACACGAACGAAGTCGCGGGCTAGATCTAGTATGTAATATATCAAATATTTTCAAGCGTCGGCTAGTTTATACTGATATTTTTAATTCGATTTTAGTCAAAAGACTAACACAATAACGAAAAAAATTAATTAAAAATGATTATAAATTAAGGAAATATTTAGAGTATTTAATTATTTATGTATTCCTATTAAATTCAATTAGTGGGCCTATATGCTCAAGGAATTATTTTGTAGGAGGTAATAAAACATTCTGTCATAATTATTTTATTGACTTTTCTTATCACTTTTTTATAGTTAAGGCTTAGTGTTGTGCCCATAATCTCACCTGATCTTAAGTGACGATACGGCCCAAGTTGGTAGACACGCTAAACCTGTGGAGGAACTGACTCTCAAGTGCAACTGCCGGATTACCTATAGGTATTTGGCAGCAGACTTTAAACTTGAGGGTGGTAGCTACCCAGGCGGGCATCAAAAAATCCCTACCACCATGCTATGGTTTCCTCACGATATTTTCCTTCACCGAAAGCTCAAGCTCATTGTAGGTAGGTAAGGTAGGTTGGATTCGAACTCAGGTCCCTTGACGCAAATTCGTACACACTACCACTGAGCTATCATCGCTTCAGACGTTATCAAAGTTAAAATATAGGGTAAAAGGGGTTTAATAAATTAATATAACTTACCCGATACGTTCGTTTGTAAGTTATTTTGTCCAAACGCAACATTCTGCATGACGTTGGGCGTCGGAACGAACGCTTGGTGTGTTTGAAACTGGTCAGGTTGCATTTCTGTAAACACATCCCTGTTATATAAAGTAACCAATTATTCGACTTCCCGGTAATTAATATAAAAATCCTAGGCAGCAGTAGATTTACACTTCAACAAGCTCCCCCTTATTCAAATTTCGTTGTCTACAATTAAATTCCATATACCACTAAGTACATTGTAGAAAAAAATCGACATAACACTTAGATCCCCGGGCTGGGATACGTAAATGTATTTCCCTACGTTAAAAAATAACGGTGCAATATGTTGCAACATTTAGGTATATTTATAATTATGAACCATTTCAGTTTCTAAATAACAAAACAAAAATACCTCCAATTTGCCGCTTATAAAATCTACCGTCCTATGCTTCAGCCTACTCAGCCTACTGGTAAATCCACCACTGTGCCTATGTCAGTTATATTGCGTAATTTCTGGATTAGCTTATTAGAGTGATAGCTTAGTGGGATGGGAGTTCGAATCCGTAGAATCAATCTGAGTTGAGTCGTGATGAAAGCCAGTTTTACTACTAGCTTTAACGTTTCCACTATCTTAGGCCGCATCGTCACTTAAACATAGGTGACATTGTGGCCATCACGCTAAACCTATCACGTATAAGAGGTCTCTTGTATTTTAATAAGAACATGGTGGTAGGGATTTTTCTACCTCCCATCTTGCTTTGCAACCATCCATAAGTTGAAAACCTGTGGTCAAGCACCAATACAAATATACCAGCCGCTGTTAGTACTTGAGATCCAGCTACCCATTTTAGACTTAACATGTGCCCATCCTGAGCAAAACTAGGTTCAGGAATTGTAAATAATTCAAGTGGTGGATTTATAATCATGTTTTTTAAATCGTTTATAGGTTTAGAGTTATCGTCACATTCTTACTTAATGTAAAGTGACGATGACAAGATGCTGGATCCGATAACCCTAGTAGAAAACTGGCTCTTAAATGCAACTGCCGGAACACACCTAAACGTATTTGGCGGCAGATTTTCTCCTGAGGGTGGTAGCTAACCATGCGGTTATTAGAAAGAACCTAATTACCATATTATGGTTTCATCAGGATGTTTTCCAATACCGTAAGCTCAAGCTTATAGCAAGGAATTCAACTCACGTCCATTGACGCGTTGTCCTACATACTACCAACTGAGCTATCATCGCTCCAAATATCCCGACACGAGACTTTTATATATAACTGACCCGACAGACTTTGTCCTGTCTTAACTATGAATATATTTAACTAATATTAATTCGTTGGTGGCATACGCGTAAGCTGCGCGCGGTACTGGACAGTACTTGGACATTGCAACATTACCTTATTTCACTAAAATAAAAGATTTTTTCTAAAATAAACGTAGCCTAAGTTACTCCTTATTACATCAGCTACTTGCCAATAAAAGTCCCGTCAAAATCGGTCCAGCCATTTCAGAGATTAGCCGGAACAAACAGACAGACAGAAAGACAAAAATTGTAAAAAAAAATGTTATTTTGGTGTATGTACCGTATATAATTATATACATGTAGTAAAAAAAAGTTATTTCAATATTACAAACAGACACTCCAATTTTATTTATATGTATAGATATAAAAAATTAAACACAAAAACCACTATAATCATAGTTAAGAAAAACTCTTACGTTGAGGCGTCAAAAATTGATTGTACTGAGGCACGTTGTAATACTGTTGATTCGTTTGTACCGGGTTCATATATCCCTGTTGATTTTGATACGGAACTGCTGTGAACCCAAGATGACACAAATTATGTCAGGCGATCGTAGAGAAAACTATTTGAAGATATCTTTACTTTGGAGAGCTCGGCTGATGAAATTGATTCCACTCTACGGAAGAATGTAGCCTGGGAATCTTGCATTGGAAGATTTTGTTAGGACCTCAATTTGGGAGATACGTTATTTAGTACTAAGAATCCCTGAGAGGTCTCTGCATTCTTTCCAATTCTATAGAGACCAGGGACCGATTTATAATAAATGTTTCTCGTTTCCCATAATTTATTTTCTACTTTTTAGTCCGCTATAAAAACATAGTAGATTGATTTTCTTTTTGTTTTATTATTAATTTCCGCATTTTATGCGAATGAAATTTTGAAATATTCTTTTCATATGCTAATTATATTTGAGTTATATCCAAGTATATAGCTGATCGAAAGGCTAGTTAATAAATCGATAATAAAAAAATATATCGAAAATACAAACAAAACAAGCTTTTTCACATTTTCATATATTTTCATCCACTTCTGAGCTATAGGACACAAATTTCAAGTATCCCATTTGATAAAATCAATATTAACGTAAGCGAAACCGCGGTTAAAAGCTAGTTGTTTAATAAATTTTACCCGTTTTTGTAACTATTTTCAACACAGCTTTATTACTATCGATAGTTATTTATATCTTTATTAAACCTTTATTTCCATGACAATAGAAAAAAAATTATATAAGAAAGAATATTTCGGGTAAAGGCCTCTTCCAGTTGCCTCGAATTTTCGTGTCGTTAGCTATTTCCACCAACGTTTTCATAAAAACGGCCTAAAACCTACCTGAATGATTGCTCGATCAAATATAAAATATTTTTTTAAATACGACAAGTACTTCCTAAAATTGTCGCGTTAAAACTTTTCCGCTTTTTAATATCAATCATATACTTTTTTTATTTTGAATCTTCTTGCTTAAAAAAGGCAGAATAATAACTCATATTTAATCTGCGATGTCACAGTCATCAATCAGTTTTATTTCTTGATGATTTAGATTCGTAAAAATAAATAAAGTTGGGAAAATCTAAAAGTGCACGTCTCAAAATCTCTTTTTTTTTTTGTTTATTTTTAACAGTTAAACCAAATCGAATCAGACCGTGAAAAGTAATAGGGTTTTATCCGTAATTAAACTGAAGCGTAAGAAAAAAAATGACTCGGTTAGTAAAGTATTTCGGTCGTTATCGTGATAACATACAGGATCCGCACATACAGACACACGGACGTCCAAGACAGAACTTTTTAAACAGTTTGTTAACTGGTTTAAATAACATAAATGGCATCAAAAATATCACGAGTGTTAAAACTAGTTAGATAGTAGTATATATTATTTCATAAGTGCGATTTTTTTATAATTTTTTTTATAGTTAAGGGACAGCGTTATGGCCATAATCTCACCTGATCATAAGTGACGATACGGCCCAAGTTGGTAGACACGCTAAACCTGTGAATGAACTGGCTCTCAAGTGCAGCTGCCGGAACACACCTATTGGTATTTGGCGGCAGATTTTCAACTTGACGGTGGTAGCTACCCAGGCGGGTATCAGAAAAAGCCCTACCACCATGCTACGGTTACCTCACGATGTTTTCCTTCAGCGAAAGCTCAAGCTCATTGTAGGTGCTTGGATTCGAAATCACGTCCCTTGACGCAAAGTCGTACACACTACCATCGCTTCAATACGCGATATATGATAAATAGAGACGTTTTAAGTTTGATAAATCAGTTGTCTTGTGTGAAGTGACAGTAGTACACAGCACAACCCTTCGCTTATGAGGCGTGCGATATTAACACTTTCATACCTGTCGGCAGTGTATTCTGGCGTATCATTGATACGTTTCCTTGACTTCCCTGATTTACCGTTGTCACAGCCTGTGCCCGTGACAACTCGACATTAGTATTGCTAGGCCAGTAACCTGGAGTGAAGTTGTATTTTTTATTACCTTTACTTATATTTACCCACATTTGTATTATAAAGTGGATTTTATTAATAACGACCTGAGTCGTAAAGACATTTCGGTTATAGCGACGTCAAAGTAAGTCGAAGAAAACGACGAAAAACATATAAAAAAAAAATGTGTGTATGTGTGTGTGTGTGTGTGTGTGTGTGTGTGTGTGTGTAAAACCTGATTAAAAATACTTATTGAAAAGCATTGAACGGGAGCATATATATATATATGGACAATATTCAGTAGACAACAGTTGGGACGCTACGACGTATCGCACAAAGTGTAGACCGAGCACGTGTAATGTGTTCTATCTCATTCTCTCGCCGGCTGAATCCTATACATTTACGTGTTTGTGTCTCTGTCGACTCGCTTTGTCGTTTCATCGAGTGTGAAATCACAACGATTGTGAAGAAATTTCACTTCAATAATAGCATAATTAAAATTCTCGCACTACGTACATTGTTTTTTTTTTTCATTATTTTTTTTTATCCAACAAATTACACGTTTAAAATACAGATTATAAATATAAAATTAAAAAGAACAAGAGTTATAAATCGTCAGTCGCAAGCTTGTGTACAGTTACTATTAATACACCAGTACTGTCAAAATGTATATCATAGTTTTTTTTAATGTAATAGCCAGCAAACTAGCGAGCGTGTCACCTGATGGTAAGTGATCATAGTCGCCCATGGACACTCACAAAACGGGGGAAATAGCAGGTGCGTTGCAAGCCTTTATAGGAGGAACTGGCTCTCAAGTGCAACTGCTGGAACACACCTGTAGGTATTTGGCAGCAGATTTCCAACTTGAGGGTGGTAGCTAGCCAGGCGGGTATCAGAAGCTCTACCACCATGCATACATCACTAAAATGATTAACAATCGTGCAAAACATAGGCGTGGGAGAGCTTATTCCAAGGACTGCATAATATCTCACCGGTATCCATATTGGTGTAATGCAATAAATTATAATAAAGTTTGTTAATAAAAATATTAGTATGTAATATTATAAATACGAATGTAGGTTTGTTTGTTTGTGTAACACTCTCACACCTAAACCGCTGAATGGGTTATGATGAATTTTCGTATAGAGATAGGTGGGAACATGGAGACGGTGATAGGCTACATTTCCTCGCGAAAACCTTGTAGGGAATAAAACTTGGTATGAAACGTTTTTTTGCGTCAACCAATTTGATCAAAATCAATATCAACGCGAGCGAATCCGCACGCAAATCTAGTTTTATTTAAAATTAAATGAAATCGTTTATTATATCAAACCTGTTTGTTTAACTGTCTGTCGTAATTCGTGTGTTAATCTTATCTCGATTGTCTGTCGGTCTGTTTTCGGTGGCGCATTGGAAGTGCTTGTATGCTGGGGAGCACACACTGCAAATGATTTTAAGGAATTACAATAAGAAGAAAAATAGTTATAAAACTAAAAATAAAAAAGCCATTTACTGGTCGTCGCCGATAAGTAGAAAATTACGAGTCCTACTTTATTACCTACACATTACAACTTAAATCTAAAAAAAAAACGTAGTAGGGTGTTTTTTAATGCTTACAAGCGCCATTATTCAATAATAGACTTGTTTAAAAATATTAGTGTTGAAAACCAAAACCATCAAACTCGCTAGTACAATTGAAACAGTTACTAGCTCGCCATAAAAATGAATTTTACTGGTATTTTTTTTAATAGTAACGGGAGGCATTTGTTATACTTAAGATTTTATCGTTATTGCTATAATCTCAACTAACTTTAAGTGACGATACGCCCCAAGTTGATAGACACGCTAAGCCTAGTGAAGGAACTGGCTCTCAAGTGGAACCGCCGGAACACACCTATAGGTATTTGGCGGCAGATTTTCATCTTGAAGGTGGAAGCTAGCCATACAAGCATTAGGCAGCGCCCAACCACCATGCTATGGTTTCCTCACGATGTTTCCCTACACCGAGGCTCAAGCTCATTGTAGGTGGATTCGAACTCACGTCCCTTGACGCCGCGTCCGCACACACTACCACTGAGCTATACTAAAACATAATATCGAAAGGAGTCCGATATAATCAATTTTGGTAATCTAATTGGCAGTGAGGGGTGATAATATGACAAACCTGTTTGTTTTGCCTTCTGTACTGTTTCCTTTGTTAATCTGACCTCGATTGCCTGTCCGTCCATTTTTGGTGGGACATTGGAAGTAACTGTGCGTTCGGGGAAACATTCTGCTACAGGTACAACTAATTGAAAAAAAAAAGAAAAAAAAAACACTCATGAGGACTGCCGACAGAAGTGAAAACTTAAAACTATAAATAAAAGAGAAATAACCTTTTCCATAAATAAACTTTATGTCAAAGTTGAAAATAAAGCTGTCAATTGGTAACGTCAACAATATTCATTATTATTGGGATTGGAAAAAACTTATTTTTACCAGATCTATGTATTTGTGAATCGGTACTGTGTATTGCGTAATGGTGAAAGGTGTTGGTGGGCTAATTGGTGTGTAAGTTGGTGGCGGCAGCTGTAACCGATCATAACACGTACCTAGTACGCACAGTTCACTACTCATACACCACTTTACATCACACATTACACGCTGACCAGAAAGGAAGGTAAGAAATAAGGCTCCGTATCGAAGGCACCATATCGAGTTGTCCGCGACAAGCGAGCAATAGCGTTTGAAGGGCCCAGCGCCGCTCGCTTTGGCTGGTCGTGGACAGCTCGAACAAGACTCTTTGTATATATATAATGCATAGTAATAACGTACGGATGTATATCTATGTACATATATACATGGAAAGCGTTCGGTGACGATGACGCGAGTTCCATAATTTTCGTTTACCCATAAAGCGCTCAACGTGCCTAAAGAAGTTTACACGTCAAAAAATCAGGTAAACAACTATCGCTGGATGCCATACGAAATTGATTCCCGATCTCTGGCAAGTAAGTTCGGAGGTTTATGGGTGTGCACGGTCGCTACGTCAAAGGACGTCGGTTCGTATCCATTTGCAGCGAGCTTGACCTTTCGGTGAAGGGAAACATCGTCATGAAACCATAGCACGGCGGTAGAGTTATTGCTAATACCTGCCTGGGCAGCTACCAAAATCTGCCGCCAAATACCTATAGGTGTACTTGTACTTCCTGAATAGGTTTAGCGTGTCCAACAATGTTGGGCCACATCGTTGTTTGACATCAGGCGAGATTGTGGTCATAACGCCAAACGTATTAACTAAAAAAAAAACCCTACAGCACTAATACGACATAAATTTTGTAACCTGGTTTTTTGGTCGATTACCCTCGATACAGGTTTTATTTTAGTGCGGGGATCTACAGATTACTCTATGCCTTGTATCATCACATCTATTAAATATAAACTATGTTTCTCTATTTCTGGCCCGGACTGAACTGGAGTTCCGCATGTACTATTCTGTAGCCAGCCCAGTTGAAAGCGAGAGGGAGATATATAAATAAGACTATACGCACGTTAAATAAGGTATATATATTTGAGAATACATATATATTTTAATCTTTTTTTTAATGACATTTGCTTATATAGGCAGTTTCTCTAATGCTATGTGTAATGAGCCATACAAACAAGAAATACAAAATAACATCTAGACTTGGAAGAATCATTTGTGGATCAAATGAATAGTGGTCCTATGTGGGATTCGAACCCACAGCACTTCGACGCAGCATCATATTTCAGGATTGTTGACTTGTCTGTTATCCTGTTTCATGTGTTGATCTAACCGCGATGCCTGTCCAAGGGACGGCAATTCTTTCTGAGAAAAATCGATTCTCGGATCGATTCGAATCGAAATCATGTGAATCGATTCACAGAAACATCGAGATTCAAAAGAACGATTTATCAAAACTCGATTATATTTCGATTCGATGTTAGTGCTTAAATTTTCAATATAAAACAAAAAAAACAACACATAATCGATTATATCATTCTATATACGTGAAAAAAAAAACATTTCTATATATATTTAGATAAAAACATTCAAATATTTTATGATAATATATAATATTCGCACCTCGATTTTTAAATAGGAAATATCGATTCACTGGATCGATTTAAAGCTGTAAATCGATTTAATAAAACCCTGCCGTTGTAATGTAATTGTCTGCTCCATTACCTACGTTACTACAGTATATTATTATTTGAAAAAATAAAATTTAATATAAAAATATTTTAAATATATATATATTCAGAATTCAAAACATCTCATACCTTTTGGTTCTTGTTCTTTATCGACAACTTCCTTGACCGGTATCACATCTTCACTTGACATATTTGGTTCTGTTTTACAATCCAAATTGTTTGGCTTTTTGTCTTTAGCAACTGTGAAACATATTAGGCATCAATCACTATTGTAGAATTAATGATTTCACTCAGTATTCCACTTTACAGGTTTTGATAGTCAGGCAGTGACAGGAATTTTAACTACGGGATGTCAAAGCTCTTTATTGCCTTGACTATGAAACTTGACCACAAACCATAATAGATTATATTGAATTTAATCTTATACCAAAAATCTTTATCAAAAGAATGTTTGTGACAGACAGACAAAATGATCCTATGACGTATCTATGTAATACATAATAGCGACTCGCCCCGTCTTCGTATGGGTAGCACTAAATACCTAATGAGGGATGCGAAACAAATATATGTTCATCTGATCATTACTAAATTTCACAGGACCACCAGATATGCTAATCTGAAGTTAATTTAAAAATTTCATCAAAATCGGTCCAGCCATTTTGGAGTACGCAGGGAACATACATACACACATCGATTTTTATGTATACCACATAGAACAAATAATTTAATACCTCTAATATGAGTATTATTTTTCTAAGTACCTTGTTTCCCTTCAGCTGTTTTTTTGGGAAATAGGACCGTATTAAAAATAATTTAATACCTCTAATATCAGTATTATTTTTCTAAGTACCTTGTTTCCCTTCAGCTGTTTATTGGGAAATGGGACCGTATTAAAATCAATTTAATACCTCTAATAGGAGTATTATTTTTCTAAGTACCTTGTTTCCCTTCAGCTGTTTATTGGGAAATGGGACCGTATTAAAAATAATTTAATACCTCTAATAGGAGTATTATATCCTATGTACATTGTTTCCCTTCAGCTGTTTTTTGGGAAATGGAACCGTATTAAAAATAATTTAATACCTCTAATAGGAGTATTATATCCTATGTACATTGTTTCCCTTCAGCTGTTTATTGGGAAATGGGACCCTATTAAAAATAATTTATTACCACGAATAGGAGTATTATTTTTCTAAGTACCTTGTTTCCCTTCGACTGTTTTTTGTGTTTCTTTTGAAGTGCCACCAACCTTTACATTGTTTTGTTGGATACACTTCTGTTTATTCAGTGCTTTTCTTCTCTTCATCTTTCTTATGAAGTATAGTAGTTTTCGATGATTCTTCTTATCGAAGTTCTGAGGATCTAAATTACAAATATGAGACATATCAATATAAATATATATCTATAAAGTTGACTTCTCCTATGAACAAAGCATAGGCATAAAAGATGAAATGAAACTTTGCAAAAATATTATGTAAAATAAAAAGACTTTTTAGCAAACCATGTGGGTACGGGGTCCATCAAGTGGCAGATAGAGAAACTCTGAACATATCTCGAGATTTAAGATTAAACCTACATTCTTAATAGTATAGTTTTCACAGCATAGTGTTTTTATGTGGGTCCCATAACAAGACAATTATTTGTGTCATCCAAGAATAATTATTCTGTCATATTGTATGAATTGCAGTGCTGGACTACTAGGAAGACAAATGAGTGTTGATTGCATGCCACAGAAATGAGAACGCTGAGATGGATATGTGATT
Organism: Actias luna; assembly: GCA_039707435.1. Taxonomy (NCBI): domain Eukaryota; kingdom Metazoa; phylum Arthropoda; class Insecta; order Lepidoptera; family Saturniidae; genus Actias; species Actias luna. Next base: position 3,252,242 of record JAZHAC010000002.1, on the reverse strand, counting down.
TGAAAAGCATGGACTAAGTCAGGAATGAGTATGTTAGAGGGAGTTTGAAAGTGGCGCCAGTAGTAGAGAAGTTGTCTAGGCTTGGACATTTCGTTAGAACAGAGGAAATGCATGTTGTGAGAAAAGTAGAGGGATGAAGAATAGAAAGAAAGAGGAAGACCAAAGGTGGAGAGACTGTGTGAGGTATGTAATGAAACAAAAAAAAGTGAGTAAAGAGATGGGGGCTAACAGAGACTTATGGAAAAGGACTTATATTGCGCCAATCCTGAATGACTCAGGAACAGGACAAGAAGATGATGAAGATTCAAGAATATTTATTCTGAATTTGGTTGTTACTTTGAGTTGTTAATTGTAATTATAATGTCCTTACAATTGACATTGGTGAAATGATTTACATATGCAGATGCCATCATAAAGTAGTATATATTTTATACTGGTTTCATTAGTTCTTAATTTCACTTTTAGGAATAATCTCAGAAGATGGTGATTTATTCATTTTTATTTTATATTATAGGTTTATAGATTATGGCTTTAATGTCACCTAATGTTTAAGGTCCTGCCACTGTAGAAGCCGTTAAGTGAAAATGTAGGCCGAGATATTAACACAATAAACATTTTATGTTATTTCATACATAAATGTTCTACACTATAATTTTTTCCCCCATTTTAAGGATATATTTCTTGGGATTTGTTAGTACATAATATTGTTGGAAAAAAGTCTAGACAGGAACTATCTAAAAGTTATTTATTTTATATTGTTATCACATATAAATAACAAAACAAACATAAAATAATTATAAGACAGATAATTTAAATTCATTACCTGCTGTCAAGTTCTGACAATAAGACTTACCGTTTAACGGATCGAAATTTTTGTGGGAAATGTTACCTGCTTCAGATACAAAATTATTTTCAGATATTATAACATCGTCAGTAAAATTCTCCCCCTCTTCCCGTGTGCTGAAATAATATAAAATGATTTTTTTATAATAATTTTATTTTGTGTGTAAACAGTTACTAATTAAAAGATAAATATTTCATATAATAAAATAATAGACATAATTCAATAATAATATAATACATGCAAATGTTGATTACTCAGTCACACAAATACAGATGAATAGATTTCGATCAAATTTGAAACTCGAATAGTTTATTAATTGAATTAACATTTCAGATATGTTTTACTCTGCAATTATTATTGGTTCCTTATTCTAATACTAATAAGGCAGACGAAGTCACTTTTAACATCTAGTGGTACTATAATTTATAAAATTGTACATAATTGTCTATGCCTAATTCTACTATATTATTATTGTAGAATAATGCTCAATAAATCATAATTTCTAAACTAATTTCTTTTTATTATGATACCCTATATATAAATAAATATTTGAAGCCTAGATACTAATTACATAAAAGTCAGATGTAGGCAGAGATCAAACCCACTAGCTTTTAATTTAATATTACTGCTTGCTAACATTGTAGAACAAGGTTCAATATAGTACAAAAAGTGATAGACATTCCAACAGTAAGATTTTATAAATAAGATAAAAAGTGTATGTATCTAATACATCTTATACAGTACATATTATATAGTAGAACTTTGATAAGTGGAATACCTCACAAAACTCAAAAAAATGTTTTACTCCCAACTCTTCAACCTTCAAAATACCCATTAGTAGACTGAGTTCCTTCCTACAGGCCATTTCAGTACATATTTTCACTCTACAACTAGAAATAATTGGACCTTCATATCCCAAATGGACCAATATTAGATTTTACAACCTTTACAACCTGATTATATTCGAAACCAATTACTGCTACAGCCCCAAGAAAACTGAGTAATAGATTCAAAGAATTTACCAATAAGGTTTAGAATTATTTCTTACAAAAAATGAACCCAGAGTAATAAATAGGATTATTAATTCTATAAAATGTTTGTAACTTAAATTTTGCATTGAAGTGAAACATCTTATTAAAATATATCTTTGAAATTCAGATCCATAACCTTTTGTTTTAAGTAAATTTGGGTTGAAGTAACTAAAAGACCAAGAGAGATTAGAGATATAGTGTTATAACATTTCTACTGTGTGGTTGTAACATGGTCACACACGGTTTTTTATTTTACTTATCTCTGAGCCATTATAATTCACATAAAGTCAACAGTATATAGGCAGTTTGGTTGGTGTAATATTATGAGCAGTTGACTTGCCACTGCTAACAAATTGAGTGCTTTGGGTTTAAATTCCATGCAGTACAATTATTTGTGATCCATAAGTAATTGTTATGAAGTTGGGTATTGCTTTGTGCTCATCATCATCATTCAATCATCAATCATCAAGGAATATTTCTAATGTCCACCTGACTATGTGTATGTGTGTTCTGGCAGTTACAGTTGAGAGCCAGTGTCTAGACTAGGCTTAGTATGTCCATCGACTTCGTCCACATCAACACTTAACATAAGATGGGATAGTAAACATAACATTAGATCTTAACTATAAAAAAAAAATTAGTACTTTGCACATTGTATCTCGTATAATTGTGTGCCACATAGGACTTTAACACAATTACTAGTAATGTTATATAAATATTTTTACCTTTTATCTAGCCCAGGTAGGGTCAGCATAACGTGTTATAATTGTATGTTATTTTGCAGTTGTTTTTTCATATTCGGCTGTCTACTTGACATCAACTCTACTGGGGATGTAACTAAATAAAAAAATACAACCGGATTGTCAATAGATAATTTAAACTAACCTATTCTTACGATAGTTTGGAATACTTGAATCACTACATAGATCCTTCGGCATGTTTATGGGTTTTTCCAATTCTTTTTAATGTTTTACAATTTCATTTTGTGTAATAATATTACTTCTAGATTGATTGGTATTCAAGTTGACCCCAGGCTTTCGTTTTCTGTTTTGAATGTTGTTCTTATTGTTACCAAATCTGAAATTATTTTTTTTCCATATAAATTACGAAATATATGTGTTATGGAAGTGTATTCGTATTACAAACCTTTGAAAACAATTATAATAATATAATGTCGGTACTAGTAAAACAAATTAAGTAACCATACTTATTAATGAAGTGAAAAGAAAGTGTTTCAAACTAAATATTCAATCGTGTGATAAATGTAACTGAATACTGTCTATTTCCAAAAACAATGTTCAATTCAAAACAAAATCTTTGTATGTATAGGTTTTGTTTATAAAATTGCACTCACAACAGACATATATTATTTATGTTTTGCAATGATATAGTAACACTGAAAAATAACCTAATAAAACAAATCTACCTTTTACCCTAAAGTTAGTTTTGTTTGTAATCAGCTGCTTTGACATACGTGACATACGGTAATTTTTTTGGTATAGCTTTTCCCTTTCAATTGACAAAGAAAAAGGCAAAGGTATCTATACCATGCAGACAAGTCTGAATTTATTTTAAATGCAGACGATCTCTTTTCATTAGATGGTGACTCTCTTGTTGAAGTTTTCTTGAGAGTTTTTGAGGCAACCTATATATCATGTTCCGAATTTTTATTCACAATTCACTTTACCTATGCTCTTCAGCTACATTACATTACGTAAAATGTCACCTTAATTAACACAAAGTAGGGCTAAATAACCAAGTATATGAATTAAACTAAAAATCCCAACATAACAGATGAAGATCCCGCCAAAAACTCGACATACGGTAATTATTTCTGTTTAGTAGGCTAGGGATGTAATTCCGGATCAATTTTTTATACAATGTATTAAACCAAATAAAATCAATCCGATAATTTGTTTTTTGAACGAAAACAAAACGATGAATTATTTTAAATATGTTTAGATTTATATCTAATAGATTTTTATTACCAAAAAAATTAAACATTTACGTTTTATTTCAGTTCTTGATTGAAAGTTCAAAGCATATAAATGTATATGGAAGTGAATAAATGGACAAGTTTGTTTAAGGCATTGGTGTTTTAAATTAAACTGGTAATCTAGTCAAACTATGAGCATTTTATAAGTGTTACTTGAGTAATTAAAAACGTTTGTCAGGTGTCTGTGCCGTGTAGTGTCAGACTGGGATTTACTATTATTACACTGAGGCCGCGAGGTGGCAATAACTCTGGTGCACGTATTCTCCGCCGTATCTTTATATATTATGCAATAATGCAATGACAGTTGACACTCGGGCTCGAGCGCCCTCAGCGCTCGCCCCCCTAGTTCAGGTGAAGCTGTAAAAGCCCCTCAGGCTAACAGTGTAGGTCCCATAAAAAAAGAAAACTGACAGTTACATATATCTATAACTAATTCAATTTCTGCTGTCTAGAGAGCTATGTCTATATATGTCTATAGATAAAAAAAATAACTCTATAGCACCTATACACTATAACTATTTTATCTTGCTATGCTATAATGCACACCACAATAATTAATTATTTATATTTCTACAAATGATTTCTGTCATTATTATGACATGATTTACGACAAATAAATTCTTATCCATTAAGCCAGAAATTTGTCTCTACTAAATTGAATATAAACGATTTTTTGTAAGACGCTTTGGAAGATTATCACGATAAAATATATTATATAAAAATTACGCTTTTAATAAAAGTTCAAAAATAAAGACGCGTATTCGCAGGTAAGTATTTGTCTTTTGAGTTACTAATGTAACATATTATTACCCACCTATGAATATTAAGTAAAAGATTCTTATTTATATACTAGGTTAGGCTTATTTACCTACTGTTATTTTTGAGTTGGTATAATATAGTCTGATAACAAATTTGGATAAGTTTTTACTGTTGCTACACGTATAATTATAAAGTACATGATTGGTGTGAACCATATATATAAACAATAAATGTCCGTTTATGAGAGGTCAATAGCCGATACTGGGAATTTGTTTCCAAAAGTACAGAAGAACTAATTATTTATCGGTGTGTGCACTTTTCAAGTGGCTAGATTTGTAATTCGTAAAATAGTGTTGCAACAATGACTCATTTAACTGAATTTTAATCAATGTTGCAGATCTTTCATCATAGTAATATTATAAATGCGAAAATGAGTTTGTTTGTTACGCTATCACGCCTTAACCGCTAAATCGATTGTGATGAATTTAGGTAAGGAGATAGATGGGATCCTGAAGAAGGAGATAGGGTACTTTTTCAAGCGAAAAACTTATAGGCAGTAGGATAAAGAGAGAGACAAACTGTGTACGAAACTTTTTACTGCGTCATCCGATTTGTTTGACAAAAGTAATATTAACGCGAGCGAAGGCGCAGGTTAAATCTAGTATTTTCATAAGTGTTGGAGCGAAGTTCCTTATGGGGCGTCGCGGAGGAATACCCTAACTGGCAAAAAACGTCCGTACCGTTAGCAAAAGATTTTTATGTATAGTGTATGTATGATGACTATACAGTGTCTAATGTATAGTCTGCGTGATGACTGTTATTATTATATATTTTTATAAATCATCGTAAACAAAATAAAGGTATTAAGATAATTTTGTAGCGTAGTTTTTTTTTTATAAATATAAAAATCATAATCAAAATGTATAACCGAATAATTATTTTCTTTATACCTTGAATAGAACTTGAAATTAATAATTTTATAATAAGGAACTTAGTTCCTATCTGGTGTCCCACGACTCCATTCGTTTTTTTCTTTTTATTGAATAAACTTTATTTTCGAAAGGTGTTTTGGATACAAAATATAACTTTGTTAACAAATTTTATTTATAGCCATGGTTTATGTTTCGTATTACTTATCATGTACATTGTTTGTGGGTATACAACTTACAAGAAAAATAAAATAAAATAAATCTATGGCCCCACCGTAAGTATACTTAAGCCTATAGACTTGCATTTTTCATAATTATAATGTATCTCTAGTTAATCTTTGAACATTTTATTATAAAAAAGTAGGTATAAAGGTTAAATAGCGGGCCAAAAAGGTCATTAAATAAGTTTTCTTTCTCGTACGTGTACCACCGCTATTAGAGGTAAGTAGGTGAGGTAGGATACTATCATAATAATTATGTTTCTACTTATAACATCAGTGTACCGACGTGAACAGAATGCAATATTGCTCGTTAAGCTCACTTGACCTACGGGGCGCGGATACATACAGTATGTTTGAAATATTGTGAACGAAACTATAAAATGTTTCAATATAAAACTTTCAAAGACTCGTCCAACAGAAGATTTTATATTAAATTTTATATTAAACACTTTAGAAGCTTTTTAATATTTTCTTCTAATTCACTATAGACTTTCTTTTGTTCGTCAATTTACCGGAAACAGAATGTGCAGTGTGATTACTATAAAAAAGCGAGCCGTCGCGGGATGCCTGGTAGATGCGAATCATAGAAACAAAATTGTACTAAAATCTTTGTGTAACGATCGTTCGCGTAAAGTCGGCTATAGAAATATTACCTACATCATACCAACATTGGAACATACCTCTTTATAATAGAGTGTATTATATTTTATAAAGTATAGATAAGTAATTATTAAATTAAAGTTTCATAAAGTAACTATAAATGTACTTATTATCGTATCATTTTGTAATCTATATAAGCAAAATAAATACTTTTTCGTATGGTTTTCCTTTATGCGTTCTTAAATCGTTCATCCGAATATAATGAGTTCTTGGTAAATTGTTCTGCATACGCCCACGAATGTATTTAATAAAAAAACTTTTTTTTTGTTCTCGTTAACTCAGTCCCCTTTAGAGACTATTACTGCCATTTTCAAGTGATAAGATTTGGAAATTTTGGACAGATGAAACTATCTTTAACAATATGGCGACTTTCTTGTTGAAGCTCTCTTGGGAGTTTTTGTGGCAACTAATATATGTTCCGAATGATTATTTACAATTCACTTCACCTTTGCTCTTTAGCTACACTACATCACGTAAAATGTCGCCTATATTACACAATATACGGTTAAATAACTAAGTATATGAATAAAAATAAAAATTACAACATGACAGATCAAGATCCCGCCAAAACGTATTTTTGAAGATTATAAAACCAATCATATCCTAAAAGCAATTAAAAAAAACGTGTCTTATTTTAAATTTAACTAGCTCGCAACCTCCTTGTTTTGTATATCTTAGACACAATATTATTGAGGCAAAGAAACTATTACGAACAAAGAGTTTTATACACTTATTCGAGATTAACTGCATTTTTTTTTAAGATAAATAAGTGAAACTATTACGTTGAAATGCACATTAAATTTTTTTTTACAACCAATTTAACTTTTATTCCTAATTCTGGAGGAATCTCCTGTTTCATTAGTTAAAAAGTATTCTATATATTAATTCTTACTATTATAATTGCGAAAGGAGTTTGTTTGTTTCTTACGTTTTCACGCCTAAACCGGTAAATCGACTATGATGAATTTTAGTATAAAGATAAATGGGAACCTGGACACGGTGATAGGCTACTTTTTTTACGAAAAACTTATTGGAAGTAGAGGTAAAAGGAGGGATGACTCTGTATGAAAGTTTTTATAGAGTCATTCGATTAGGTTGTCAAATCAGTGTTAACACGAGCGAAGCCGCACGTAAAAGATAGTTTATAATATTAGTTAGCACTTTGTCAAATGACATTATCATTAGATAGATAAATTAAAAGTTTCAATATTGCTGATTTCTATAATAAATCTATAGTAATTATTATCATAAATGTGAAAGTTTGTATGTTTAGCTGTTTGTTATTCAATTATACAGTTTAGATGCATAAATTTGGATAATTTTTGCCAAAATAGAACCAATGTTTACAGTTGATCTCTATATTCGATAGATGGCGTTATGCATATGACATTAACAACCACGCGAGTGAAGTCGAGGGCACAGCTAATTATAAACACGAAGATCAGGTTTTGTTTGCTTGTTACTCATTCATGGTTTAACTACTCAACCGTTCATATTAAAATTTTACATAGGTACAGGTCAGGGGTATAAATATTGCAAGAAATATTCATTCCTGGTCTCTGGCGGTATGGGATTGAGAATCTCGTGGTGTCCTTTCAGTGGTGCTGGGACTACTCACCAACGCATTGCGACAGGAAGTTAGTTAATTTATCCATTCACCACGATACTAGAAAAAGTAAATTAAATAACTATCATCCGGGAATACTGAACAGTCACGCTCGCAAAAGTATCTAACAAGAAAATCTTATTAAATAAAATCAAATCGAAAAAATATTCAATTTAGGCCCTGGGAAGGCGCTTACGAACATCAAAAGTACCACGGGTCCGAAAAATGACCCAGTCTTCGAGAAGAACTGGTAAGAATCTCGATCTGGCTATATTATCTTTTTTAAGTAGGTGCATATATAAATAAAGGAAAATTTAAATACATGTACAATATTTTTTTGCGGATGCACAGAAAGGGTTTTCAGTTCCGGACATCACTATTGTTCCCATATTGCTTCATCCTGCAATAGCCTTTTGATAATCAGCGAACCCGCTTGACGTGTTGCTTAACCTTACTATCTGGCGAATCAGTAATATGCTTTGTTATACAAACTAACACAAACTTGTCGTCTGAAATTGTTATGTACAAACTAATCAATATTTATTAAGACATACTTATTAGCTAAAGCAAGTTCCCGAGACGTGTGACATGGATGCCACAGCAGCACAGACTGCCCAAAAGCAGGTATTAATTCGTGCTCTCACCTTCACTACTCGTGTTTCTTTCCCTACGCATCTAAATTACGTAGGAACCTTCTGTCGCAGCTTTAGAGACACGTCCATGTATAGAACTCACCGCAGTCCTAGACAGGAGAAGATCTTTTAGAAGATTATAGAGAGATTTTGCTGGTATACCTCTCATTCACATTTCGACCGCGTATAAAATGACGCAGCCATTCCTGTTTAGGTCATTTAGTAACTCGTAGAATTTATTTTTATTTTCATAGCGAGAATAAATAAATTAAATAAACGCAATATACTTTAATTTAACACATTTTTCATACTGATGTTCAGCGGATAGCCGTGGTCTTACTTACTTAATTAAACTTAAACTTATTCCATTTTTAGTCCTTTTTATTGGATTCGCCGTAGTCGGGTAGCATGGGGTACTCAGAAGGACGTACGATACTTTAGATTTAGAAAAAAAAAAACTTTTAATATCAGGCGAACAAATTCGCGGGCATAGTTGGTGAAGAAACAGCCTGTACAATAATTTATATTAACCATACAGAGGTCCTGATCTAATGTAACTTATTAATAGCGTTACTGTCTATCGAAGATTTAATTGAATACCTACGTTCCGGTGGCCAGTATACGACTTTATCTAATGCGGTCTAGTTAACAGAAGGAAATAAAATATAGTGCTTTTTCCTTGTTACTAATTATTAATTAGTGAGCTGAATATAAGAACAGTACGTTAGGAAACACTAAGCCGTTTAGTCCACTGCATTATCTGAGTTCCTTGTTGTTGTTTTTTATTTATTATTATTTTGTATTTATAATTAACATGTTGATAATCCTGTAATAGTTGCGCCAATTTATTCATTTTAATATAGTTAGAGAAATAATGCCGCGTTTATTTGTTTAGTCAAATTAAATTTTCGCATTTATTTGCGTAGTGACTGTTTGCAATTTCAAATTTAAATTAAAACATCGGTGATATTGAGATAAGTATAGTTAAGGAAGATATGGTTAAACTTTTTTTTGTATATTGTTTTGTGTCTGTATGTAGTGTTTGAGCTAATACAAATATAAAACATTTTAATACGTTACGTACAGCGGATTTTATTTTCATATAATCGAAGACAATAGACAATCGAATGTTTATAGTTTAAAAACTATGGGTATTTCACGGGCACAATGTGTTTTCCCATTACCGCTATAAGGTACGCGTATATGAAAGTGTTGCGTCGGATTTTATTTAAGAAATCTTTCGTATCAAACACGAAGAAATACAAGAAGTTCGGTGGAAAGGAAACCAAAGTTTTGAAATGGATCCGAAAACGCTGATGTGGTAACTAAATAATGTTTGGTTTATAAATAACTAGATTTTGCGTGCAGCTTCGATAGCGTTAATATTGATTTTGATAAACAAATCGGATGACACAATAAGAAGATACATATAAAATATAAATCTAAATCATATAAATCTCTCTTTACTCCTCTTCCAATAAGTTTTTGCGAGAAAAAGTAGTCAATCACCGTCTCCAGGTTCCCATCTATCATTATGCCGAAATTCGTCATAATCGATTCAGCGGTTTAGTCGTGAAAGCGTAACAAACTAACTTGCGCATTTATAATATTAGTAAGGATTTAACCGCAGGTTCGCTCGCATATTTGTGTCGACTTACGCTTTTGAAATTGTATTTTAATTTTCTTATAGTTGATTTAGCTGTCTACCTTTGAATCAGGCTATGTAAATCTCTTCAGGAATAACTTTTAACAGGGATTTAGAGAAACACAAACCGTATTCATTTAAAAATATATTACGGGTTAATAATTAAGCCCAAAGACATAGGTAATTAGTGTTCTAAAAATATAGCTTTAGGTGGTTAATATTAAAGGAAATACCCTGGCGAGGGTACAAAGGATTTCAACTAATACCGGATCCCCTTGAATTCGATTCAAGTTACGGACCTGCCAATAACACGCTCAGCAGTAGTAGGTACATCCTTCAGTTATTGCTCCGATACGAGAATCCAATTTCATAACCGTTTATTTATCAATAGAATAATACTATAAAATAAAATATTTATTCATATATTTTTGCATTAATAAATTCTCTATTTTTTAAATCATTCTCTACTTTTTTTTTAATAACACATAGAACTCGTCCTTTCTGCAGATACGTAACATATATATATATATATATATATATTAATGTTACAAAGCTTGAAAATTTGTTTAATTTTTTTTTTAACGCGTTATGCTTAGGAACTACCACCAGTCGAAATTCCAAAATTATATTTGTATTTAATGGTGCAATTATTTAGTCAAACTTTAGGTTATTTTAAACGTTAGGTTATTAATTATTAACATCATGCTACCATATATAGAAGCAAGGTTGTATTCAAAAAACTTACAAAATCGAATAATTTTTTTAAAATAATTTTTATCTTCATGCAAACGAAGTCGCAGGCACAGCAACTGGTTTATTTTTTTGCTTTTTTTATAATTAAGGTTTAGCGCTATGGCCATATTTCCACCTTGTCTTAAGTGACGATACGGTCCACGTTAGCAGACATGCATGTTCTGTGATGGAGTATAATACTCTGAAACTTCGTGACAAGCGTTTAACAATTAACACGTAAATAAAAAAACAGCCTTCAATGAGTATAAAAACTATTAAATTATACTAGCTTTTACCCGCGGCTTAGCACCCATTAATATTGATTTTGTCAAACGAATTGGATGACGCAATAAACAAGAGGGAGATAAAAATATGTTTCTCCCTCTCTTTACTCCACGTCCTATATGTTTTTAGCGAGAAAAAGTAGCATATCTCCGTTTTCAGGGTCCGATCTACCTCTATACCAAAATTCATCATAATCAATTTAGCAGTTTAGGCGTGAAAGCGTAACAAACAAACAAACTCACTTTCGCATTTATAATATTAATAAGGATAAGAATTACATTATGAGCGAGCGAAGAATTGAATACTAGAATTAATTGTGAGTATCGGTTTATAAGCTGCACTTTTGAAGCGATGATAGCTCAGTGGTAGTGTGTACGACTTCGCGTCAAGGGACGTGAGTTCGAACCCAAGCACCTACAATGAGCTTGAGCTGTCGGTGAAGGAAAACATCGTGAGGAAACCATAGCATGGTGGTAGGGCTTTTTCTAATGCCCGCCTGGCTAACTACCACCCTCAAGTTGTAAACCTGCCGCCAAATACCAATAGGTGTGTTCCGGCAGCTGCACTTGAGAGCCAGTTCCTCCAGAGGTTTAGCGTGTCTACCAACTTGGGCCGTATCGTCACTTAAGATCAGGTGAGATTATGGCCATAATGCTAAACCTTAAGTATAAAAAAAAAACTTATTTAATTCACAGGTTTCTGCAATTGTTCATAGTTAGTACGATCGCTCAGGAACTGAGTTTCAAACACGAGCCAACTCGTATATGCAGGGATCCTGTTTGCAACACCATTGAGTCTATGCAGGAGAACCTGAAAGACTGCGTGGTCGTTTTGGGGAATGTAGAGATATCGATTATGAAGCATACCACTAAACACCAATTTAAGGACCTCAGTTTCCCTAAACTGAGAGAGGTAACCTTGTTTTTTATATGGTAACACGGTAAAGTGATCTATCGCCAGTTAAATGCCTTTTTAGGTTTCGTTTGTAGGACCGGATGTTATAGGAGGAAGGAAATAAATGGCTGGTTTCACTGTTTTTATCTTTGTAGAACCTTACCTGATGTTATGTGACGATATAACCTAATATGGTGGACACTATACCTAGTGGAAAGACTGGCTCTCAAGTGCAACTAACGGAACACACCTGTAGGTATTTATCGGCAGATATTCAACTTGAGGGTGGTAGCTAGCCAGTTGGGTATTAGAGAAAACCGTACTAAATTTAGTAAATTTATATAATGCATTTGAATAAATATTGCCATAAATATTAACTACTAATGTATATTTTTATTTATAATAACTAACTGGTGCTCCTGGCTTCATTCGCATTATTCCCGTCAATCACGCGTTATCGTAATATCTATTTTTAGTAGGTGTTTATCCATAATAGGAATACCTGTCAGAATTCAAGTCAATAGATCTGGTTTGGAGATAATGAAGTAAAAGTAAGGACCAGCTCTTTCCGCCAAGGTCAGCAATATAGCTGTAATGTCCCTGGTGTTGCGGCTGTCTATAGACTACGGTAAATGGTAAATGTACCATTAAAAAAAAACTGAAACACGTTTTTATTTATTTCGTATTTAGGACTCTTTGTGCTAAATCTAAAGTCAATAAGAAAAAATATTTTTTCTTCCTTATACAAACTTTACTAGTATTACTAGGATTTACAAATATGATATGGAGAAAATATGATAATATCACATCTGATTTCTTAATTATTCTATGAGAATTAAACACTCGCGTACTCGGGTGTAAATCTCTATCTCTTGGTACACAAGCGTATGGCCAGTCTGGTGGTATATATGGACTACTGGAAGCCCAATTCATTTTTAGAAGAGCAAAACATCTAATTATTTGACTGTGATTTTCCACCACAAGCTTGAAGATTCATCTCTAAATCTTCAAATTTTTCAAAATCTCCAGAATAATATTTCTCTCCTGATGGTACATTTTATGTTTTTGTTGTACCATATGGTGTATTATACTACAAATAACGTGATCCGTCTTCTTATGATATTGGGTCGTACAAACGAGATATTGAGAAACGTTTGAGCATGCCAGTATTTATAAAGACTACCGATGTGACACCTACAGTCGTAATTGTTTGTGCACTATACTGTACTCATCTTTGGGTACTCATTGTTGAGAACTTAGCCTTAAAGAAAATAGCCTTAAAAAAAGTTTAAAGATGTAATCGAATTTCGACTTTAGGAATTGTTAAAAATTTTAAGGAAATCTTGCAAAAGTAAAAAGGATTGATTTTTGAAGAAAAATAGTTGACTAACAAGAAGTGGTCCTGAATCTGAAATAGGAACAGTTTCTCTCTGCCTATTGAACATAGGTTTATAACAGACTGTTTTGCAGGTGACAGGATATTTTGTGGTATATCGAGTGCAAGGCTTGCAGACACTCGGGACACTGTTTCCCAACCTGGCGCGAATTAGGGGGGAGCAATTATTAAATAACTATGCATTAATAGTGTTCGAGATGGCCGGACTTATCGAGGTAAGTTGATTTAGTCTTTCACTATATTAAAAAAAAAAAAAGAAGAAAAGTGATTAAAAATATTCTAAAAGTAGTTCCGTTGTGCCTTCGTATTTCAAATCAATCTAGAATGTTCTAAAACGGCCTATTTTGTAATAAACTTTCCAATAACTCAACCACTATATATTTGCTTTCCGATGTTGAGAAATTCCCTGGTATATCTTTTAAAACTGGGCTCCAATACTAATGAAATAATAATAAGACCGACCTAGAAATATTTGCTTTTCAATAAAAAAAAAATACAAATCAGTTTATAAGTTGCAAATCTATGTGGTTCCAAACATTAATATCTATATACTCTTTATTAATATTATAAAAGGGAAAAGTAGTTTTGTTTATTTGAAGGCGTTTTTATTAGGAACTACCAATCGAGTTTCAAAATTTTTTGGATTATTCGATAAAGCAATAATTAATGATGGCTATTTAATTTAAGATTTAATTTAATTTTATTTAATTGAATAATTAATTAATATCACGTTATCATGAATAGGAGTAAAGCTGTATTAAAAAAGTTACAAAAACAGGGTAAAATATTAAATAATTTTTAGTTCCACTCGAACGGAATAGCGGACACGGCTAGTAATAAATAATTATGAATGAATAGAGAGCCTCCTGATTTTGAAGTTGGTTAATGACCGCCAATACAACGTTTATCAAACTATTTGAATTAATTTTCCAGATCGGATTATACAGCTTAATAAAGATCGACAGAGGCGATGTTATATTGCAGAATTTGCCTCAAGCCTGCTACGTGGATAGCATAGACTGGAAGGTCATAGCTCCGAGGTCGAGGCACGTTATCAGCACGTCGGGCCCGCAAACGGCACTATGTAATAACATTTGCACTTGCAGTAGAAACACTAGTGTCAACTACTGCTGGAATAATAAGTATGTTTTTTAACTAATTAACATGTATCCCTAGTTTAAAGGACTTATTTTAAATTTAGACATTTGGATCAAAATATACAAATCCTTTCATGGCAGTTCAAAAAAGGAAAATTAATTAAATTATTATCAAATTTAATAAGGCGGTAAATTTGTACTTTTCATACTAATATTATAAATGCGAAAGTGAGTTTGTTAGTTTGTTACGCTTTCACGCCTAAACCGCTGAAATGATTATGACGAATTTTGGTATAGAGATAGATGTATCCTGAAGACGGTGATAGGCTACTTTTTCTCGCGAAAACCTTTTTGGAAATGGGGTAAAGAGTGGGATAAACTTTTTATGAAACTAGTTACTGCGTCATTGGATTTATTTGACAAAATCAATATGACCGCGATCGAAGCCACCCGTAAAATTTAGTTTTTATAAAATAAAAGTACAAGTTTTTGGAATTATATCCCAAAAGCATCGTTGATAATAGATGTGAACCTTTTATCACTAAAAAAAAGGAATCCTATCAAAACAAGGTTCTAAAGGCAACGTGACGTAACGAACTCAAATGCAGCATCGAGATTTTTTTTTCATATAGACCCGAAATGCAAAATTGCTACAGGAAAATACCATAGTATCGGTTCCTAACTCCAGCCTGACATTAATACTTTCGCTTAATTTATTAATAGATAATGAAGAGGATATCGAAAAAATATTGAAAAGAAGAAATTACACATAAATCAATTTCAATAAATATATATTAGTTTACATTACAAATTATAAAATTAATAAAACAAACTGGGACAAAAACTGTCCTAACTCTCAAGTTGGACCACGCAAATGACATTTACAAAATTCCAATGAAAGCGTATTCTGTAAACATCGTAACACGAGATTTTTATAATTTGAAATGTGATTTTAGGAAATGTCAACGTTTCCTCGATGGATCTGAAGGTGAAACTTGCAACGATCAGTGCCTCGGATGTCGTAAAACTAACAGCGATGAATGTTCTGTCTGTCGGTTCTACACACATAGAGGTCGATGTGTTTCAAGATGCCCAAATAAAACGTAAGTGAAATTAATAAACGGATATTCAGTAGATTAAATTTGATGCTTATGAAAGGTTAAATACTTAAGTGAGGCAACATCTATCGCGTAAGATTGAGTTAATAATATCATTCCCTATTTTACCGCCGTGAGGACAAATTATTCAATGACTTCTAACTTTCATTCTCTATGTATTGTTTGCTCAATAACAGGTGATCCACGTTTTTCTCTAAGGTATATTGTATGTTTAGACTTCATAGAAATCGTTTGGGTGGCTTAGACGTGACATTCACGTTTAAAGATTTCGTTACGACGGTTTCTTCTTTCTCTACTGGACCATAAAATGAAAGTGGGGCTATAAAACGAAGAATCAACGAGAATAATGATACAGCTCAAATACCGATTATGTTGTGACCAGCAATGGCAGAAAATATACTGCGTAGTGAACAATTACTTTTGCATTAGACTGTGTCAAGATCAATTATTGTAGAACTATAGTTGGTACGATATAGTTATCCGCTTATTGGGGTTCTCCATAACTCATACAGTGGAGAGTGACGATGTAATTGAAGATAGTAGTACACTAGTAGTAGTAGTAGCTTTCAAATTCAGATCATTCATCCATCCATCCATTCAACCGAAAGAAGTCCACTGCTGAACATAAGTCTCCCCCAAAGATTTCCACAACGAATGGTCTTGCGCCACCCGCATCCAGGGGATTTCCGCGACCTCCACCAGGTTGTCGGTCCACCTTGTGGGGGGCCTACCCACGCTTCGTCTTCCGGTACGTGGTAGCCATTCGAGAATTCAGATATTGGGACATAAATAATGGAACATTGTCTATCGATTTTAAATTCTGGGTTGGTAGTTAATCAGGTTATAATGATTATGGTTTGATCACGATATTTTACTTCATAGAAACATAATGTTTATTGTAGGATCTAAATTAACGGTAATTAGCACGTAGTTTAAACAAGCTATTACCGCAACTGTACTTCGATTTATAAACCTTGGTTATGGAAATATATTGCAGGATATGAATACATATTTAGCTTAAATTATATTTAGTACATCGTTATTATACAATGATTTTTTTACAGATTATTACTTAAGTCTAACCAATACTGCATCACAGATAAAGAATGTGGAAGATTAGGTGGTTGGGCTTGGAATGCGACTTGTGTATTTGAGTGCCCGTTAGATTACGCGATGCAAAATAGTACAAATGGTACCACTTGTAAATTCTGCAGTAACTGTGGTAAGGTCGGTAAGTGCTGCAGCAGCACCATACAATTTTAATTATCAATACGAATTAAAAAAAAAATATTAATATGCATATTACTTACTATATAAAACCATATTCTGGTAATAATTATGTTGTTATCAAATTGAACGTAGAGAGATAAATTTTATAAGTTAATAAAACAAATGTTGCATCTATTAAAAACGATTACTTTAGTTAAATACCACCACTGTTAAGTAATAAAAAAATATAGGTAAGTCATTATTTTTTCTTGTTATTAATTCAAAATTTGATTCCAGGTATGTCCTGATCAAATGATACAGACAATGGGTGCTATCCAAGCTGCTGAGAAATGCGTGTATATTAATGGCTCTTTAGTTATCCACGTAAGGATCGGACCTAAAGCCATGAACGCACTAAGAACTTATTTAAGTCGTATCCAAGAAGTTTCCAACTATATACTTATTTATGGAAGTAACACAATTACATCTTTAGATTTTCTATCGTCCCTACGTCACATCAAAGGTAACAAATTGAAGAATGATAGGTACAGTCTTATTATTTACGACATGGTTAATCTTGATTCTTTATTGGATACAAAGATACTGAAATATCTTAAAATTAGTCGTGGTACTATGCAAGTTTTTAAAAACCCTAGGCTTTGCATGAGTGAAATAGATAAACTAAAGCCTTTATTCCCAGAACAACCGAGTGAGAGAGACATACTTGTAGGTACTAATGGATACAGTGGTGGTTGTAAAGAATTGCCAATTATTATTAATGAAACAATAATAAATGAAACATCTGTTGAAATAGTGTTTGTACCTATGGGTGATTCTGATGTACAATACTCGTTTTTATATGTCCGTTTGCCTCCAGACTTCAATGGATCAGTTGCTCCAGAAACGTGTAGTGAATCAGAATGGTTTGTTGTTAACGTTCCTATCAGTATTGGTCAAAATGGTACAGTTAAACTTTCTTCATTACAACCAGCTTCTACGTATGCTTATTGTATAGAAATTTATGACTCAGTGCATCAACGGATAAGTCGAACTAGTATATACAATTTCACAACTTCTGTCGGTATTCCTGACCCTCCATTCCTTGTGGAACTTGTTGCTTCTTCTTTCGATTTAGTCGTCATTCGTTGGGTAGACCATAAAAATTATAGACACTACATTACAAGGTATGAGCTAGATATATCTTTGATTCTTTCCAACGAGGCAGTATATGTCAATTACTGTAAGTATGCCATTACTGACTTAACAGATGTAGACTATACTCGCCATGCTATTGTTATGAGACCCCCTCCGGAATATCGCAAAACTTGCGAGTCGATGTGTGGTATTCTATCTAGTTTCACAGCTGGTGCATTGGTTGAAGAATATTTCGATGTATGCAGCGAAACTGGTATCGATTGCTCAACGCAAATAGATATACCTCCAACTAATTCATCGTTTGGAAATTATGTCAATAGTCTTGCACTCAATATTTCTAGCCCTAGAGATGACTTTCAAGTGGGAAATTTAGCTCCATTCAGAGATTACAGGTTCAGATTACGAGCTTGTGTTGGAAATGTATGCAGCAGATCAGCTAGAGGCGTTGTCAGAACTTTACGATCACCTGAAGCCGATATGCCAATTCTGAGCTCTGTTTCTGCTGACGCAGCAGGTCATGTGACAGTCAAATGGAAACCTCCTAAAGTGACCAACGGTCCAGTTTTGACCTACACTGTGGAAGTGTTACCTAAATTGAATTCAGTAGTTTTACCCCAAGCCTGGTGCGTTTCAGCTAATACAACAAATTTTGTAGCAACTTCACTAATTGCAAATAAGTATAGAGTAAGAGTTTGCTGTACAACTCTTGCTTCTGTCAATGCTTGTTGCGAAGGGTTAACTATCGAGGTTATTAAAAATGAAAAAGTATCATGGTGGTGGATGGGTTTTATTTTTGGTTTTATTTTGTATATTTTCTCTATAGCCGTTAGCTTTTTCTGGAAGCCGAGGAAAAGAAGAAGTGATCTAGATCCTTTAGTGGAAGCATCAGCGATGTCTAATTGTGAAAGCGAACCTCCGAGTTTGATGTTTGCAGATTTCATTCCGATGTCGTATTTACGTTTAAATAAAGAAAATCTGTAAGAGATAAAGAATAATACCTTCAACAATATCTGTTATGATAATACGATGCACTATAAATTATGAATGCAAAGAAGTTATACGAACAATTAGTTTTTATTTTAAAAAGTTTATTTTGGAGGTTATCAAGATATTCACTTAACTACATAAAATCGCTTGTGTTATATTTTGGCCTAATATTATTTATAGTAAACTGCAAAAGCTCGTAATTTATTAATATAAAATGAAAACAAATATATATATGTTGCTTAAATTTCGTTAAAATATTTTCAATATTCAATACATAACAGTGCGCGAAATCAAATTAACTGTAGGAATATAGTAGGCGTCGACGCAAAAACAGACTGTGAATAAGTTCAGCCAAATGTTTCCAAATGAATGGAACATTAACGTTTTTAAGAGAAATTTTCATTTCATTTAATGTTTGCTAAAGAGTTATTGTTTGCCGAAACGTTCTGAATTACTTTTATTTAGAACTAGTAGTGTTTGCGGCTTCGCTCGTGTAAACTACAATAACATTTTATTTAACAATAAAATATTGAATGTTCTAATTGTTTTGTAATTTTAATCAAATACTATCCTCATAACTTCTACTATATATTACCTAAAGTAAAACAAATATACTTAAATCTTAGCCAGAAAATACACTAATAATTAATTTAAATAACTATTATAAGATTATGAAAGTCAACAAAATCGTGAATGATTATAATTTTAAACGGTGTTAACGTTATCACATAAAAACTGCTACGGACAGATGGCTTCGCAGTATTTCCTTCGAAGATACTGAAAACTTACTAAAGGTGATTATTAAACGTGTCAGAATCAGTCAAGAATCTTTTAAACATACACATTGACATACATACACATTCACATACACACACAAACACCCACACTCCCATACTAACGTGCATACAGACGCGTTCACGTGCACACATACACTTTATACATAACTTTACATACATAAACACGTAAGTACACGGTTATTAATTTGTTTACTCCTAATTCTGTCTTTAGTATCAAGATTTGTTATTTTTTCTGTGTTCTCTATTCCCGGATAAAATGCCCCACCAACTATTATAAGTATAATGCTGACAGTATATTAGTTTTCCGCGTAAGTAGGGCATAAACGATATAAATGTTTCTGGTAATAAAATATTTGTATTATATAATTACAACAATTATGAAAGTCAGTTTAGAGATTCTTCAATTATAAGCACATCAACGAATAGACAGACATATTTGCCTTTTTTATTATTATATTTAAATAAAATTAAGTCAACTTCGCAAATATCTTATTTCTTTTAACCGTTTTTATGACTACTAATATTAAAGGTCACTCATACATATATTACACGACTACTTTGTTCCCACGGCTCCGCTCGCGTTAATATTGATTTTGTCAATCAATTCTGGTTGTCAATCGATTCAGAAATATTTTTTCTAGCAAATGCTATTAAATTATTTATTTCAGGCGTTGGTCAATAGAGGTAAATATGAACTTACTGAAAATTTGCAATTATACTCAATAATTATCTAAAGTTTGAAGCAATTCGGATGACGCAATAAAAGTTTCATACAAAGTTTATCCTTCCCTTTGCTCTACTTATTCTAAGTTTTCGTTAGTGAAAGAAGCCTATCACCGTTGCCAGGATCCCATCTATATCTATACCAAAATTCGTCGTAAACGATTTTGCGGTTTAAGCGTAACATACAAACCAACTCACATTCGCTCTTATAATATAAGTTAAGTAAAAGTATAGTAATTGGTAAGTATGACCTAAGGCTTTTAAGTAAACGTTTTAATTTCAGAGTCATTTTTTAAGCACATTGGAGGAAAATTTAGTATGCTATTGAAAATAAGCGATGGAAATGAAAATAAAATAACAAAGGAATACTGAAAGTAATTTTGCGACTACTTACTAGCGAATATTGTTAACTATTAGGAGAAATCAAATTCAAAAATGGTATTTAAAAGCAATTAAAAATCTAGATATTAATAGTATTTTGTCTGGAAGATTCGTATGAAAATTATATACCTATATATATATATATATTTCTGTTATGTTAGATTTACGACCTCTCGCTTAATCTCTTTGGAAAAGTAGGAAAATATTGAACCATCCGGCCTTTAGGCTAGCTTATGTAATATCTTAGAGCCTCCTACCGCCCTAAGGCTAGAAACGGTTTATGTTTTATGTAAGACTGAGAGGGTATACTGCTCCGGCAATTGCGAAGGATTGTCAAATTGAAGCAAGTACAGATTTGGAAAATGTACTATCACTATGGTATCACTTACTCGTGGCGTTTGTAAGATGAATATTGAATAGGAATTAATAGTAATAGAAGCTACTTCGACGCACATTAACACTGTAATAGTACTTAGAGTCGCTAGACTTATGTTATACCGTCATTTTACGAAGTATCGCAACCAAGTAAACTTGTGTAGTGCTTTTTCGATAAGTACGCTTTCTACAGCACCTTGGCAAAAAGCTGTTCCAGAACGACAAGTGACGATGTGGTCTAAGATGGTGAACATGCTAAACTTAGGTCAGGGACTGGTTTTCAAGTGCAACTGCCGGAACACACCTATTGGTATTAGGCGGTAGATTTTCAACTTGAGGGTGGTTGGTAGCCAGGCGGGCATTAAGAAAAGTCCTACCATTATGATATGGATTCATCACAATGCTGTCCTTCACCGAAAGCTGAAGCTAATTACAAGGATTAGAACTCACGTTCGTTGTCAAATTAATTACTCGTATAGAGAAAAAAATATAATAACAATATGCTAAGTTTAATCTTTTGGGCTAATACCTCAAATATAAAGGATATACCTTTTTTAAATAATAAATTGCCTGATTAAAGGATAATTACCACATTGAAATGAGTAAATAAAATATTTATTTGAAAGACATAATAAATGTGTGGTGAAAACTCATTATCGGATACGGTCAACGATTCCGATGAAATCAACAGTTTGACTTCTCTGATATTACTGAATCGAGTTGCAATGAATACTTATTATTTACCTATACAAACAAGAAATTGAAGTGTCAGATGGTAATATTTTTCAATGCATATAAAAAACGAGGTATATACGATACATAAAACAAAAAAAAAAAAACTTTTAATTTTTTAACTGTCTGTGTTTTCCAGTTACTCATCAAAAGGGTTGGACCAAATTTGTCGGGATTTTAGTTGTAGATAGTTAATATTATAAGAAGTAATCTAAACTAATGGTTTTGTAAGTTCAACTGATCAAAGTTACAAGCATACAATACAATTCGTTTTTTACATGTAGGCTTAGACAGAATCTTACCTGATATTAGTGACGATGTATAATTTGATGGATACGCTCTCAGGTGTAACTAACGGACACTGATACAGGATAGGGTTTACACCTTGAACATGACAAGTAGTCGTACAGGCGCCAGATTTATTTTATTTTATGTGGTGCACTATAGTAACTGCACTAAACTTGGTGTAAAGTACAGTACAGTACAATCCAAATCAGCGATGACTGAAATTGAAACAAAATTCACTATTAGTCACCGCTGTCATGCTGACACCAGCATTTAAGTTTCATCTCGATGTATTCATGGTAAGATTCGAACTCACAAACCTAACTCGTTTCCGGTATTGATTTGTTTATATTCCTAGCTACTTCGGTACTTCTACCATATATCAAGTGTTTGAACTGATATATATTAATTTCTCTTGTGACTCGGCGGATTACAAGCGCAGTATTTTATTGTCAAACTATTGAGTTAAAACAGGTTTTGCGTGTCGTCTGAATTTTATATTTTAAGATATTCATCTGAAATATATTCACTCAGCAATCTATATACATAATATAAAGTCAAGTTTAGAAAAACGGCTGGAGACATCTTAATGATTTCTAACTTGTTGGATTCGTCTCAGCCCAGAATATTAGAATTACAATAATTCCAAATAAATGATATAAAGTAAATTAATATCTATATTCTATTTACATAAAACAAAGTCGAGATATCACTCAATAACGGCTGGACCGATTTTAATGATCTCTAATTTTTTTTATGAATGAGCGTTATGAGACGTTCACTCTAGGATTTTCCAAACTTTTTATTTTATTACGTCATTAAAATCATAAATTAAGTTTCCGTAAAAGTTAATGCGATATTCACTTATTGTGAGGCGGTACGAAGGTCCTAGATTGACCTAGTAATTCTATAAGGAGAAACTATTAAAATACTGAATAATCCTATATATTTTTTCTTTATATATTTTAACACAATTACCCTGTTAGTTCTTAGGTAGTTAGAAAATGGCTTATTCACTTATTGATGCGGTATTACTGTTTGAACTTAGCGGTTTGAATGGTTTCCCTCCCTAAGGCATTGATAAGCTAAGACATTATGCCACTGAATAATGGTAAGGGAATTGGAAGTTTAAAACTTTCCGAAATGTTTCGACAGCCTACGGGATCGCGGTTGGAGCAGAGTTTCGACAATCGAAATAAACTAGTTACGGGGAAAACGTAGAACTCTTATACTTTGTTAGAAATATACTAGCTTGAGACTGTGACTTTGTACACGTGATCTAAAAATCCGTACTTTGAATATTGTAGAAAAAATTATAGGGCCCTAATCCTAATCATACTGAAGCGTAAGAAAAAAGACTCGATTGGTGACGTATTTCGGTCGTTATCGTGATAACATACAGGATCCGCACATACAGACACAGGGACATCATTATTTAAACAGTTTTTTCAACTAGTTTACATAATAAAAATGGCATTAAAAATATCATGAGTATTAAAAATAGTGTTTTTTCTTAATATTTTAAATGTAATATATGATAAATACAGACATTTTAAGTTTGAAAAACCAGTTGTTTTGCGTGAAGTGACAGTAGTACCCACCTGAACCCTTCGCTAAGGAGGTGTGCAAAATAATGCTGTTTTCTGGGTCAGGATCTATCTGGGATCTATCAGTATCTATTGCAAGTGTACTTTCAACAAATGTTTAGAGTTTCATCATGATCGGGAAAATGATTGAAATATACAAAGAGACATGAGTTTATGTATACCGAGTAGTAATTTGCCTAGTGGTGAACATTTTTTCAACAACAATCATTACAAGAAATATGAAGGAGTTCTTTTTTGTTTATAGGTTGAGCGTTATGGATGCAATCTCATCTGATGTTAAGTGACGATGAGGCTCAAGATAGTGGACATGCTAGGGCTAGTGGACAGGCTGGCTCTTAAGTGCAGCTACCAGATCACACTTATAAGTATTTGACGGCAGATTTCCAACTTGAGAGTGGTAGCTAACCAGGCGGGCATTAGAAATAACTACCATTTTGTAAAATAACTGGTGCCCGCAATTTCGTTTGTATCCTGCCAGAGAATGCCTCGAAATTGTATAATTCGCCGTATATAAATAAGTTTAGCGTTTTTCACGAAAAGAGTTTTCTTTTCAGGTATTAATATAAAACGGCTAGAAGAAAATAACTTGCTTGTTTACTTGAATTTCTTAAAACATAATATATCTATTTTTTCGTCTTTAATAATGTGATACATTATTTTTCTGAATAACAAGTTGGCAGCCCTACCTACATGTGTCTTAGTGAAGTTTGTTCTGCCTAAATTAGTAGGTACAGTAGACCCGTCCCCACTGTTCAATTCTCTTTGAGATCTCATTACAAGTTAGCACAGTCAGTTTAATTGGCTGGTCACCGAATGCGGTATGTGCGATATACCATGTTAATTTGACCCGCGACACGTCTCAATTCATTCGGTAAAAATGTGAAGGCGGTGTAAAGCTAAGTCGTTCGTCGGGTCTGGTTAAAGTGGTCGCGTCTATGCAACGTTGTCGCGATAGGGCGGAATTGGTGTTTCCAGTTTTAGTTTTCAGTGTAAGGATTACATAGTTTCTTACGAATGTTGTATAAAGTGTGATTAGGTTTTATATCCTTATTGAGTTACTGAGCTTATTGAGTATTCTTTTTACTTATGTACTTATATGTGATTAGGTCATGTTTTTTTTTTTTTTATACTTAAGGTTTAGCGTTATGGCCATAATCTCACCTGATCTTAAAGTGACGATACGGCCCAAGTTGAAAGACACGCTAAACCTGTGGAGGAACTGGCTCTCAAGTGCTGCTGCCGGAACACACCTGTTGGTATTTGGCGGCAGGTTTACAACTTGAGGGTGGTAGCTACCCAGGCGGGCATTAGAAAAAGCCCTACCACCATGCTATGGTTTCCTCACGATGTTTTCCTTCATCGAAATCACAGCTAATTGTAGGTGCTTGGATTCGAACCCACGTCCCTTGACGCGAAGTCGTGCACACTACCACTGAGCTATCATCGATATATATGTCGTACTGATTTGCGATCAAAATACATCAAACTTAGCGAGAAAAATTCTGACAGGTTTTTCCAAACTGCAGATTTCAGGTCCGCAACCTTTTTTGATTTGTATTTTATTATATCATTAGTCTTAAAAAATGCACGATAAAAATTAATTGTGTAAAATCCTTTTATCTTACCCGTCTCGTTTAATTGTTTCCATGTACTACATAGTTCATCTTGTTTCATAGTCTCCCTGTACTGGTTCTTTATATCACTAATACATCTTTTCACTGATTCGTTCTAAAGCTTCACTATCACTGCATCAGTATTGCAAAACACGCGTATTTATTTTACCACAACCGGAAGCTAAAAGCGAGCTACTTGAAATAATCTATTAAAACAATTTTCAAAAATCTCGTCATTACCATTTTAATTTATTTTTAACCAGACGTGTAAATATTTAAACCCCTGTAATATTAGCTTAAATATAAAGAGACGATCAACGACCAAGCTAACAATAGCAGGTAGCGATCTTATCTTAGTTTTTAACTGATTTAATATATTAAAAGGAAAAAAATAATACAACTATACACATAAGACTATTAAAAAGTATATACTCGGTTTTATATATTTCTATACTTTGTAGACTTAACTTTATGGCCACAATCTCACCTGATGTTAAGCGACGAAGCCTGGTGAACTATTATTGTTATTCATATTATTTTAAAATCGTTTGAGGTTTTATTGACATGCTGAGTCAGCTGCGGCAAACTCCCCTGCTATAATATTGGTAATCTATCTTACTATTTTCATGCCCCCGTTTTTATGGTCATCTTATACCGCATTAAGTAATACATATCCATTAGAGTAAGTGTGAAAGCTGTGTTTCGTCTCTAGGAACATGGAAGATTAAAATTTCGTCTTGTTGCTTTTTAGGGGGTAGTATCACCCGATAATCAGCTTATTACCCGAAAAGCTACACGTCCCTCTTTCCTTGGCCTGAACCTGGTTAATGTGTTTATACGTTGCGATGTGGAAGTCCGTAAACAATAGGGTTTTGAACCACACGTTAGTAAAAAAAGCAAAATAAATAACTAAACGGGATGTTAGAGTTAATGAACTGGTTCGCGACCATGAAGACCGGAATAAAATCGTCATATCGTTTAAATTATATTACTCAACCAAGAGACTTACAGACCAGTGTGGTTTCATCGAACGCCGATTTATACATGCAGGCCAGTGTGGTTGTGACGAACGCCAAGTAATACTTACAGGCCAGCGTGGTTGTGACGAACGCCAAGTAATACTTACAGGCCAGCATGGCTGCGACGATCTCCAATGAATTGCCGATCTCTTAATGGTCACTGTGTTTTTGAGATTACGCTATGTTCAGACACACTGCTGACAGTTTACTATGACGTTGCAAATTAAAACTAGCGAACAGTCCACAATTAAAATATGCTTTTTTATTGATGGAGTTACTTTGAATTTAGTAATAAGTTATAGATTGTACATACATGTGTATTATAATAGAAATTAATTACATTTTCCACAACAGCACTTGATAACAATGTCGTCTTATATAAAAACGTCATTTAATACCAGGTGAGATTATGGCGAAATGCTAAAGTTATAATATTAAACATAACAGTGTAAGCTGTTACCTAATAAACACTGACGTAGAGTGGCAGAGCTGGCGAAAGCTCTGAGCCCAAGACGTCGCGAGCTCTGAAGTAATATAACATTCTTAATAAAATTCAATAAAAATTATTAACCTATACTGATATTATAAAGAGAAAAGAAGATAAACTCAATAACACTGAACCGATTTCGAAAATTATTTCACTATTATAATGCTACTTTAGCTTTGGGTAACAAAGGATGTATAACATATTTTTATGAAAATTATTAAATCAAATTTTAGCTTCACGCGAACGGAGTCGCGGACACAACTAGTCTTATATAATTACTTAAAACAGATGAAAAGTAGATTATTCTGTCCATTGAAAATTCTACGGGCCGATCTTTAAATTCTAAAGATGTTATCGATACCTTCGGAACAGAAAGGTCGGAGAAGAGATTTGTATTAATAAATATGTTAGTAGATTTAATTTGTTATTTTAATATAAACATATGTAATACGCATACGTTTGAAGATTAAATTTATTACATAATATTTACTTCGATTTGCATAATATTAGTGATACTGATGGGTGACTACTTCAGCGAATTATTAAAATTTCATTACAACGCGTCGATTTGTACCGTGACTCCATCGTGTAAACTTGCTACGGGTCTTAGACGATAAAGTATATTTACACTGCTGCTCATAAACAAAATATATTGGTCTTATGTTTATTATATTTGCAAAGATTTCTGTTTATAGAATGCTATTATGTTATATTATGTAGTGAACTATGCTTACTTTTCCTTATATTTCCTCATGTGTTATATATCTTACATCACACACATACATAAACCAATAAATTATACACATGAGGGAATTTAAGGAAAAGCATATATTTTATAGTTAAAGTTTTAGCGTTATGATTACAATCTCACCTGATCTTAAGTGACGGTATGGCCCAAGTTGGTAGACACGCTAAACCTGTGGAGGAATTGGCTCTCAAGTGCAATTACTAGAACACACCAATTGGTATTTAAGGCAGATTTTCAACTTGAAGGTTGTTAGCCAGGTGGGCTTAGAAAAAGGCCCACCACTATGCAAAAAGTATTTCATGATTAATTATATTTAACAATTCATTATTACTACTGTATTTTTACGTACCGTGATTTGCACTGGGTTTCAGCTGAAAATCAGCGCTGAATGCTTTGTAGGACACTTCAGTATATGCTAAGCTGGACATCCTTGCATAATGCCGGGATGTATTTTTTATCTATTTTTATATACTTTAAGTTGTATAGTGCATTAGGAATAAATGATTTTTTTCTTTCTTCCTTTCTTTTTCCCATTGAACTCTTCTACTCTTTTCGACAGTAAATTATAACGCTACACCATAGCGCCGTCTATCTGGTTAAGATTTAGTAAATTCCTGTGTTGGCAATAAATCAAAATACACTTTTAATATGGGAAATCTCGGATCATAAATATGGTGACTACAAGGCTACCTCTCGGACCCTAGCATACTTATGAATTATTGACTCAACAAAGCAAATATATTGCGCGAATTCGACCTCAGTCTGAACCGTTCGGAAGTTACACCAACCTTTCATATAATCCACAAAGACGTACGTAGTTGAAACTCGCAATATTTTAGAAGTAATAGGCGAGGGATCTAGAAATGTGATTACACTTCGATTTTAGTAATGGACGTGATCCAGTAAAAATAACAGACGTCGAATCTACGCCATTTGCATTTGCTTATTTATATTTGTAGGATATTGCGTCGAGATAGGGAGGCGGGTAATAATTTAGATAAAGATCACGCCAATATTTTTGTGGTTGACTTTTACATGGATTGGAATTGTATGGAGTAGATTTAGGTAAATACCTCTGAAAGGTTAGTCCGGAAGAGGTCGCTTCAAGCGATAAGGGTGTCTAGGTGTACATGAATATCTTAAGTCTCTTTAATAGTTTATAGGTTATGGACACAAGCTTACTTGATGTTAAATGATGATGTGGCCTAAGATGGCGGACATTCTAAGCCTAGTGGAGGAACTGGCCTTCAAGTGCAACTGCCGGAATACTCCTATAGGTATTTAGCAGTAGATTTTCAACTTTAAGGTAACTAGTCAGGCAGGCATTTTAGAAAACCCTACCTGCTTACTATTAGTTTCATAACGATGTTTTTCCCTCACTGAAAATTCAGTGTATATCTTAGATGGGAGGCAATAAAGTATTAAGAAACAGGGGATTTAAAACATGAAAGACTGCCACTAGACCTCAGAAAAAACCTTTTTTATATAGCTAAGGCCTAGCGTTATGCCCATAATCTCACCTGATCTTAAGTGACGCAACGGCTGAAGTTAGTAGACACGCCAAACCTTTAGAGCAAGTGGCTCTCAAGTGCAATAGTTTGAACACACCTATTGGTATTTGGCGGCAGATTTTCATCTTCATGGTGGTAGCTAGTAAGGCGGGCATCAGAAAAAGCCCTACCACCATGCTATAGTTTCCACACGATGTTTTCCGTCACCGAAAGCTCAAGCTCATTGTAGGTGGTTGGATTCGAACACACGACACTAGACGCGAAGTCGTACACACTACCAGTGAGCTATCATCGCTTCAGTCGTTATAATCAATGGAGAATCAAATCAAATCAAAAATCTTTATTCAATTTAGGTCACAAGAGGCGCTTATGAACGTCAAAACTACTACCGATTCGGAAAGTAATGCAGTCATCGAGAAGAACCGACAATAGATTCGGTCTGCATCTTTTTTCTAGGTATTAGATAGGTCGGGAAGGTCGAAAACCTAATTAGAGATTAATAATATATACTCAAATGTAAGAAATAAGTTAGGTGTTGATTACTGTCATCGTCTAATTGAGTAAATCAGAACTCGTTCATTTAGTTCTATTGAAGAATTTAATGTCTCACATTTTTATCTTTATTTTTATTTATTTATGTACATTTAGGGTTTATGTTATCATATTCTAATATATAAACCCTGAAAAGGGCATATCAAATTATTTTAGAACAGTTATTATTTAGATTATATAGTATTAGAGTATGTCCAGTTTCTATACTATATTATTATTATATTAACTTAGCCTATTTATAATTTAATACAGTCGTAAAAACATATTAGTACAATTGAATGATTTACTTGTAATCGGTCTATTGAGTTATGTCATCCATAAATTCTGTTATCGAATATTACGATTCATTTACTATAATTTTTTTATTTTATTTTATATTTAATTAGATTAAATATTCCTTGGTGTTGTTTTACAAATACTGCTATCAATAAATAGGGCTATTTCTCATGACCGCCTGGCTAGCTACCACCCTGGAGTTGAAAAAATGCCGCAAAATACCAATGATTGTGTTTCCGCAGTTGCACTTGAGAGTCAGTCTCTCCTATAAAGGCCAGCAACTTACCTTCTACTTAGCTAATTCCTCTGGTGTTGTGGGTCTCCATGAGTGGCTGTGTCACTTACCATCAGAAGACCTGCTAGCTCGTGTGCCCTCTATGCCGTATAAAAACATATACGTAAAAAGGTTAACATTTTCATTTCTTTTATATGTGATCTGTAGCTATTTGGTGTGTGAATATTAACTATAATACATAATTTTTTTTTGCAAGGCAAGCTGTTGGTACGTCTCTGTGCTATGCCCTGATATGCTCATAATATGACACTGTCGAAGCTAAATTTCCCTAAAATTTTCGTATTATCTACGTATTGACCTTGAATCGATGATAGCTTAGGTGGTAGTGTGTACGGTCGCCGCATCAAAGGTCGTGAATTCGAATCCACCTACAATGAACTTGAGTTTTCGGTGAAGGAAAGCATCGTGATGAAACTATAGCATGGTGGTAGGGCTTCTATTTATTAATGACTGCCTGGCTATCTACCACTCTCACGTTGGAAATCTGTCGCCAATTACCTATAGATGGCTCCCAATAGTTGCACTTTAGAGCCAGTTCCTCCAATAGGTTTAGTGTATTCATATATCTATGAACTATTTAAGAAAGGTTAGTTAAATTCACTCATTGTGTCCGAAGTGTGGTGATTACCTTTAGTAGTTAATGTCAAACTTAGGCGATCTCAAAGACTGCATCCTTATTATTGATTTTAATAGTGATGTTGATTACTTACGATGTTGATCATTATACATAATTATTGCTGGTTTTAATATAAAGTGACATCAAATTATATTTCTATTAACTCTTTCGTTAAAAAAGGTGGTCTTTGATTGCATTAGTGTTTATGTTAATTTTAGGTCATTTTTGTTCTTTCATTTTATAACTCCATGTAGATTCAGAATTTACAAGCAATTGGTATGAAGGCGGAGTCGGAAACATGGGCGGATCGCTACGGTATACGCAAGGAAGTTATTCAGACTGTCTGAATGTGTAATTCTATATAAATAAAGTGTTTTATAATGCAAGTAAATGTGATCAACTAAGCTAACCCTTCTATTAGAGTAACATTTAATAGCGTATATACTAAATTATTCTAATGCACCGTATTAGATTGTGAAGCCTTCGTTCAAAGGTGATATATGCCTAATCACTAAATTTGCACAAGTTGTGTTGAAACTTTCAAATATTAACAATTATGCATATACTAGATGACCGGGTGAACTTTGTATCATCTAAAATCGACGTTCATTATTCTCGCTAAAACTCTAAAACGGTTTGAATGAATATATTTTTTTTTACATTTTGAATAGCTATAATCAATCCTAATCTACCCTCCCACTTGAATTCGTTAAGGTCAACAGAAACCGGCTATATCTGATATAATTTCCGTATTTAATTTCTTTTGCTAATTGAACGAAACTTGTTTATAACTCCAATGAATTAAATGTCTTTTAATTATATGAAATTTAAATATAGGTAGATTCGAAATTACGTCCCATGACGTGGCATCCGTACACACTACCAAATGAACAATCATTGCTTCAAACTGACCTACCTTCACAACATATTATAAGTTTTAAACAAAAAAACCGATCGTTTTTTTTTTTAAATACAAATCTTGTGCTGAACCTAAGGATCTGAATAAAGAAAGAATTATCCTAATTGGTGCAGCCGTTCGGAAGTTATGGGGGCGTACATACATTTCAAACGGTTCATTTTTATATATATATAGATATCTAAAGCGATGATTGCTCAGTTGATAATTTGTATGGACACCGCATCATCGACGTGAGTTCGAGTTCCTGCAATGAACTTAAGCTGTTCGTGAAGGAAAGCATATTTTTTTTTCTTTTTCGTGGGAAAATGCATTAACGCATACTCTCCCAGCCCGGGGGGACTGGGAATACCCACTAAAACCCCACGGCCGTCTATCGCCTTCCTGGTAAATGATGGTAAGGTTTTTTTAATGCCCACGTAGTTCTAACTACCGCCCTCAAATTGAAAATCTACCGACAAATACCTATAAGTGTGTTCCGGCAGTAGCACTTTAAAGTCAGTCCCTCAAATCATGGCCGGCAACGCACCTGCGATTACTTTGGTGTTGTGGGTATCCATTGTGGTGATCATTTACCATCAGGTGACACGCTAGCCATTCCATAAAAATAGGTGTGTTCCGGCAGTAGCACTTGAGAGCCAGCCCCTCCACTAGGCTTAGCGTGTCCACACCTTGTGCCATAATTTATTTATTAACTGTAATTCATGTAATGTTTTTCGAAGACAAAAGTATAATAATTCTAGATGAATTTTAATAAAACTTTAATTTTAGGACACTTTATATAAATTAAAAAAAATACTGAAATTGTAATAGCTTGGAGATTGAGAGATAAGATTGTGCTCGCCTTAGAACAAATCTACGGAGGCTTGCTTAATTTCACGTATGACCGACAAACAAATTGCTTACCTATACTAACTTTGTTTTCAAGGTAAGCTTTATCATGAAACTTGGAAGGTTGTACGAATTTTAGACATTTTCCTTAGCCAGCGGGTCGAATTCCACTTTTCGATCCGATTATCTTTACCGTTTTAAATTTTTGACAGTATTTACTTGTAATTTGTTATTAATATAACTATATAGTATTTGTAAATCAAAACTAATGTTATAAATATGAAATTTTGTACGTTTGTTACGAATTCACTAAGGAATCATATATTGAATTAAAAGTTACTTAGACTGTATTAAAGCAGTGCGTAATAACATTTGTAATAGTGCCCTGTATCTAGGTATTCTAGATCGATGATGTCTAACTCTCTTCCTGTCGATATGAATAGTGAAGTAAATAGAGAACGCACTGATGTGATGCGAACCGCTCTCAGTGGTCGATGTACGGTAATATTAATGGATAGTAAAAGCTCGGCGCAAATAGAAACTGTAGTCGTTCGGAAAATTTGTTTTCGTATTCCAAATAAAATGGGACGTTTCGCTTTAATGTGAATTCAATTCAGGAGTCACCGTGTGTTTTTATACTAACGCGAACAATTGATTGGGCTACTTCGATTGAGGAATATCGCTACGTATAAATCTCGGGGTTTCAATGTATTTCTTGATGATATGGACCGAAATGGTAATACGCTAACTTTAATTTAGGATTTTTTTTTAATGATATAGGGGCAAATTAGGTATTTTGTTATCTGATAGTAAGTGATCTGATGGACACCTCTAACACCGGAGGAATCGCAGATGCGTTGCCGGCCTTTATAGGAAGGACTGGCTCTCAAGTGCCACTGTCGGAACACACCTAATGGTATCTCGAGGCAAATTTTCAAATTGAGGGCGGTAGTAGTCAGGCGAGCATTAGAAAAAGCCCTACCACCATGCTATGGTTTCCTCCACCGAAAGCTGAAGTTCGTTGTAGGTGGTTGGATTTGAACTCACGTCCCTTAACGCGGCGTTCCTACACTACCATTGCGCTATCATCGTTACAAATTGTCTCTCAAGTGCAAGTACGACAATACACCTACAGTAGATTAGCGACAGATATTTAACGTGCGATTATTAGCTACATTATAACTTTATTATCATATTTTTCTTAATTCCCGACTGATTTTATCGTAGCATTCGAATTCATATCGAATTCATAGAATATTCTGGAACAAACTTTTTGTATACTGATCTATTCGTAAAATATAAAAGTAAATTAATTTAACGATCAGTCTGATCTGATAAGCTGGACATTAGAAGATGTCCTACCACTATACAACTATACCTTACCATATTTTAATGTTCTATGTACTCTGTATATTTTTTTAGACAATATATAAATAATTTTCATATTTCATATATTCCCATATGTGGCAAGTTATCATTTAGAACCATGTACAATTGAAGACACAGTTAAAATTCTTCATTCAAAACACTCCTATCTTGAAATTGTGAATAAATGATCCGCTTTCTCGCTTCGGTCTTGAGATCAAATTAAACTTTAGCACCAGACTCTGTTCGTAGCAGGTGCAATCTGCTTTTAATTTTGACTAATTGCGTGACTCGGTTTTCGGGTTAATAAGCGCTTTTAAAGTGCAGTTTGAATATCTTAAGGAGATATTGTAAGGAATATATTGGTTATTCGTTTCCACCATGAGTTTTGTACTTATATTTTAAAATGATAATTATTACGTTTCGGTTCATTTAGTGAACTGTTACTGTGTGTTGCGTGATTCCTGTCAATTATTTGTCAAACCTTCACAGAAAAATCAGAATATGATTACGGTTACATGATCAAGTTATTAGCATGATCTTACTGCTTTGCGTTTTGACCTTTACCACTGATTATTGTATTTTACAGTACTAACTTGAAACCTAACAATAGTTCGCTTCGTAAATTTATTATGTTAATTTTACAAATTACTCTTTGACCGAATAAGTAAAAAAAGGTGGAAAATACATTTATCGTAAGTTTTTTATGTATGACTATGACTTTACCTGTAGTATAAACATTAGTAGAATTGTAATGTTTAAGTTTGCGTACTTTTAATATTTCGTAACAATTACTATGACCATTTTTTTTCTTCATAGTTAATGTTTACGGTTATGACCTGATATTAAGTGACTATGCGGTCCAAGTTAGTAGAGACGCTATACCTGTTGAGATACTGGCTCTCAAGAGCAACTGCCGGAACATACCTATTGGTATTTGGCGGCAGATATTCAATTTGAGGGTGGTAGCTAGTCAGGCGGGCAATAGAAAAAGCCCTACTACCATGCATGTGTTTTTTGTTTCCACACAATGTTTTCCGTCACCGAAGCTCAAGCTCATTGTACGTTGATTCTAACTCACGTCCCTTGACGCGGCGTCCACGATACCACTGAGATAAAAATAAAATCACTGCTTCAAATCCTATGCTGAGACATGATACTGTATAGAGACAAAAAAAGTATGTCAAACCAGTTATTGATTTATAAGCAAAAATGTATGTATGTTTTTAGTAAATGAAAATACACTAAATACTATATATATATATATATATATACTTCGAAATTAACGTTAGAAACACGTTTATTTGATTACAGTAAGTCCGAACAATATATACAAGGTTGTAAATATCTGACACAAAAAAACATTATACTATAGTCAAACTCGTATGGGGATCAGTAAAGAAATCGACGAAAACTGCGACGTACAATCCGTGTTATTTACATAAACGGGGGCAAATGAAGGTCATACAAATGGCCGAAACCATTCGTCATTCTTACTTCAGTCAATTTTGTTAACGTTATATGTAAATTTATCCGTTAGCCACTACCACGAGTATCAATTTTCATTTTATTTTGTTGAGTACCGTTGAAATAAAAACTATTGGGTTAATTTTAAATCCATGTTGTTTTTTGTAGTTAAGGTTTAGTGTTATGGGCATAATCTCGCCTGATATTAAGTGACGATACGGCCCAAGTTGGTAGACACGCTAAACCTGTGGAGGGACTGGCTCTCAAGTGCAACTGCCGGAACACACCTATTGGTATTTGGCAACAGATTTTCAACTTGAGGGTGGTTTTAATAGACGGGCATTAGAAAAAACCATATATTTATATTCTTTGCTTTATATTCTACTAGCTTTGCTTCCGAGTACGTTCGCGTGGAAGTAAATATTATTTAAAAAAAAATTGCCGCGTTTTTGTAACTTTTGTCACTACAGCTTTGCTTTTATTAGTGCTTGTAACATGTTAAATAGCCTTAAATCTTTCTCAATGATTGCTCTATCAAATAGGAAAGGAATTTTTGAAACCCTCTGTACTTTCTAAGATTAGCGCATTGAAAAAAAAATTTTTTTTCCCACTATATAATATTATAAATATAGATTTGAAATTGTTTATTCAGTATCAATATATTAATATGTGAAGCAAAAACTTTGTATTCCTTTTTACGAAGATTGCGCGGACGAAGGAGTCTGTAATTTCGCAAACTTGTAGTTTATATAGAGGATTTGAGAAGGCTAATTTTTTTTTTTAATAATGCACTAAATGTACATTAAAATAATTTAAAAAATATTACACACACTAACATGATTTAACACACGCACGCATTTATACTCTTTTGTTAATTGTTGAATTCTGTGGTCAAATTGAGAATAGATTACAGATTAATATTGTTTGTCTTTACTGAATATCAACATAACCATGATAAATTCATTTATTACAATATCCATATTAGTTTTCGGAAATAATAATGGTTAAAATTAAAATCTTAATTAGTTATGGGTCGAATTTCGACGACTAGGCGACCACTAGTTTTTTTAATACGTATTTTAAAGGAATTAATGTAGTAGTGATTAAAAACAGTTACAAAATATTTAAGTTGCGTCTTCAATGATCAACTTTTAACGTAACTTTGGGATTCGACACTTGGTAAATTAAAAAAATGCTTCAATTTTGTTTACATTCCAGTTTGACTTGACTATGCTGTTAGTACCTGAGTTACTATATTTTTCGTCACCAAAAGCTAAGCTCGTCATGTATACTTTGACGGAAGTGGGTTTTTGAAGTGATAAAATCCTGTACTTGAATACTTTATTTTGTGGGTATTGAGTAACACTGAGCTGTAATGCTCAACTATGTGACTCTCGTTTGCGTCAAGTCGGCTCGAGTCGACTAATGCAGCGAAAGACATAAAGTCAACGCATTATTGCTGTATCCCCTCGTCGAGGATCACATGAGAGATCATGATTTATCAGACGCTTTCAGTATCGGCTTAAACACAATATGTATCGTGCTGATATGTTATTTTTTTTATGGAATAGAGGGCAAACGGGCAGGAGGCTTACCTGATAGAGAGTGATCACCGCCACCCATGAACACCTGCAACACTGGAGGGCTTGCAAATACGTTGCCGGCCTTTAAGGAAAGAATACGCCCTCTTCTTGAAGGTTCCCAATTCATAACGGTTTGGAAAGACAATATTTAATACGTTCTAGTTGTATTTCGTAATATGGTACTCTCCTTGACAAGGTTTTCACTTCTGTCGATAAGCTCAGGTCTATATCGGTGTGATAAACCACCGTCGATGCATTGTCGATCTCACGGTGGTAAAAACAAGTGGTAAGGGACAAAATAAAACTGTAAGTTTTATTACTACCTATATCAGTTTTTTGACGGTCTCGTGAACATCGGTAAGAGAAAGTTATTTTATGTGTTACTTAAACAAATTCTCTTATTATTTGATTGCTCAATATTTTCAGTTAATTTTTTAAATCCTTATTCTTATGACTGTTATAAATGTGAGAGTGAGTTTGTAATGATTTTACGTCTAAACCGCTGTATAGATTATGATGAAAAATACCTATAGGTGTATACCGACAATTGTATTTGTGAGCCAATCTCTCCACTGGGGTTAGCACGCCCACCATCTTGGGCCACATCGTCACTTAACATCCAGTGAGAGTATGGCCATAATGCTTAACCTATAAAATATATTTAAAAAAAACTAAATACCCTAGCTCCATCTATGTAAAAATGGTCATAGGTTTTTTTATGGAATAGTGGGAAACAAACTAGCGTGTCACCTAAAGGTAAGTGATCACCGACGCCCATGGACACCCACAATACCAGGGGTGTCGCAAGTGCGTTTCCGGCCTTTATTGGAGGGACTGGATCTCTAGTGGTACTGCCGAAACACATCTATAGGTATATAGCGGCAAATTTTCAATTTCAGGGTAGTAGTTAGCCAAGCGTATATTAGAAAATACCTACCGCCGTGCCATGATTTCATCACGGTGATTTCTTACACCGAAAGCTCAAGCTCATTGTAGGTGTTTGGATTCAAACTCACGTCCCATGACGTTGCGTTCCTACACACTACCACTGCGCTATCATCGCTTCAATCCCAAGTTTTATCCGAATAAGTCCAGTAGTTTTAACTTTCGCAATTCGCAACTAATTATTCGACGTTTCATTATACGTTACGTTACGTTATGTCATACTTTGTGGTTATTAATTGTGGTTATAAAGTCCTTTAAGGCAGAAGCCATAATAAAAAAGAAAAAAAAATCAGTTGTGTTTGAGGTGAAACGCTGAAATTAACGGGAACAAAAAGACAAACAGATAAGTAAAAAAAAATGTTTTTTTTCTTATAACTTGCGTGTATTATGTACTTTCATATGATTACAGTAAAAAGCTGTTATTTTAATATGACAAACGGTCATATAAATCTTTTTTATTTCTACAAATAATATTACAAAATTTGGTAATTTAGGCTATAATCTTTATATATAAAATTTTCGTGTCATGTCGTTTGTCCGCGATGAACTCCTTTTTTTCATTTGTTGATTTTAATTATTTTTTTTGAAGCGTGGGGAAGTGCTTTTAGTCATTTCGTCTCTGATGGGCTGGGAGGGGTATGTGGGACTCAGCTGGCGAATGACTCTCCGATAATACCTACTAAAACTCCACGGTGTTCTTCTATAGCCTATTGGGTCAGGGAGCAGGATCTGTCTTCACATTGCATCTGTTCCGCGATGAACTTCTAAACTACTTAAGCGATTTAATTAAATTTTGCTCACCGTGTGCAGTTTGATCCAACTTGAGAGATAGAATTTTTTCTTTCTAGATGTATCGCTGTAGTCGATGTAAAAGGCAGAACAAGGTCTGCCGGGTCAACTAGTATACAATATATTGAAATGTGCAAGAATTAGATGAAATTCCTAATAATAAAGACCACTTATGAGTTTAATACCACACGAAACAAGTGAAAACTACATCAAGGCGAGGTCAATAATAAAGGCTAGTCTGCAGTAAGTCCTATACTAGAATGTGCCTCTAAAGCTGCACTAGTAGGCTGCTACCAAATATGTCTGGGCAGTGAGAAAAACATAGATAGTGAGGGTAAGTGTTGACGCGCGTTAGAAAGGGGCCCCTTAAACCTATATCCGTGTTACAAGTCTCGGAAACTGCCCGCAGTTTCTCTCTCTGTCACACAATGAACCCGGCATCCGCATGGTGAATACATAGTTTGCTAAGAAGTTCGTCTCTCTTTCAAACATAATGTAATTTATAAACGTATTGGCACGAAATATACTGTGTATATTCAATGTGACTGGCTCATCATGCTATCTCATGTAACGTTGTGAGTGATGCGTTGACTAATCCTCTTTCGTGCACTTAGGCAACTTGAACCAACTTTACCCAACGAGCGTTACAACTCAGTATCATTACCCATAATATAAAGTGTTCAGTGCACCTAAAGTAGTTTTACTGCAATCAACGTTACTAATATTACGTGTAAAGGAATATATTTTTAGGTATGACGCTGTTTTTCTTGATGATTATATTTTTTCACATCTCGCCGCTGTATACGGTGTTCATAAGCGAGTAATATGACCAAGTCGTGCTCATTATCTGAAACAAAAAAATAAAAGTACAATTTGTTTGAACAAGTACGACTTCGTAAACCATATGTTTACGGCCTGTCAAATTATTACGAATAAAAATTATGTGCTACTTAAACATAGGCCGTGTTCTCGATGGTATTGTACTTAGAGAAACGGTAGAAATATTTCTGTTCGTTGAATTCTGTTTAGACACATTTGGATTATTATATATAGTTTTTTTTTTGTAGTTAACCTAGTGGAGGGACTGGTTTTTAATTGTGACTGCCAAAACACACCTATAGGTAAGTTGGTGGCCAATTTTCAACTTGAGGGTGGTAGCTAATCAGACGGGCATTAGAAATCGTCCTACCACCATGATATGTTTTTCATGTATTTCAACTAATTAACTTTAACTAACTACGCAAAAATCTTGCAAACTATACACGTAAAATTTGCGCATGAATCACTTTATCTATTCATGAAAACCGGATGGAGATCAGCTTGTTCGACTTTGAGTAAATGGTGAATAGCTATACAGACAGATGCGTAGGAGCACTTTGTTTATAATACGTAGTGGTTATGGTTATGATTGATTTTCAGTACTTATCCAACACTAGTATTTCGCCCATGGCCTACATTTTATTGTTGGCCATAGTCTTAACGGATTGTTCGATATACTAATCAGCGCATCCATTAATGCACACTCTAACCCCTGGAAGGAAACTGTTCACACTGGTCCCTGAACAAAAGATTTCCGTAGGTGCTCAGTATAAAGGTTTTTGAGCACATAACGACAAAACGTTTTTGCGAATCCATAACATGTGTCACAGAAAACTACTTGACTCAAGAATAAAGCGACTAGAGGTATTCGATAGGATAACGTCTCCTTACCTTTGTAAACATTTTCATTGATATCGGTGCGTATCTCAGAGATGTCAGACAACAGGGTTTCTGTGATCTACAAATAAAATCAAATGACATTTTTAAAGGAAGTCGGTAAAATGTTGAATAATGAAGTTTTCATTTTCCTATTGGTAAATTAAGTCCTCGTTAAAGAAGAACGCAGTTTAATAGCCTCGTGTTGTGTTTTTGCGGTAATTAGATTTTCAAGACCTCATTAAGGCAACGGAGGTTAGGGTTAGAAAATAGTAGTTCTTGCTCTGGTGTTACAAAAGGGTCGAACAACTATAATAACCTTTAATTTACTTACTTTTGTATAATCATAGCAGAAAAACATATAAAACTTACCTGTTAATTAAAATTTCTAAGCTCTAATAATTTTTGACCAATCTGAACTACTGAAAGGCTAACTAAGAATAGTAGATAATAAACTATTCTTTGAGAACTGATCTGAAATAGATCTGATGTAAAATGTATATTGCTAACTAAACACTTCAAATCAAATAATAAAATAAATGGGTTCTATTTTTGCTAACCAATAATTAATTACCTTGTTATAATAAGGCATATGGTTTTCTGATATTGAGTACCCGCTTCATACCATAAAGTCTGATAAGCCTTTTTACCTATATCCGCACTCTGTAATGCACCATAAAATACGGTAATTAGCAAATGTCACAGACTTCGTTTTGTTGAAATGATAAAGTTTAAAGCTCTTACCGCATTAGTAAGGAACTCTCCGTAATAGCACAAATACAGTATAGGAACCATGTACGCGAACATTGCTACATAGTTGTTTGCCATATAAGTCGGGCCTCTGGAGAACTGCAACACAAACTTGCTCGATAACTTTTGTGTTAAATTTTATAACACCGTTAGAATTATTTGAGTCTTCGGCGGCCCATTTCGCAGTGAAGTCGTATTTGCGCAGCAGTTTCTCTCCAAGCTTCTAGTGACTTAGGCTTAATGCACAGTGTGGGTTTTACCGTGCGAATATTTCAGCGCGGATTATTTACAGTGTACTTAATAAAAATGTTTACCGCACTCGGCTAATATAATAACATTTTGCTTAAATCTGAGTGCTCTCAAAATATACCCAAGCGATAACATATTCAATTTACCTGACCTTTACTGTATTACAATTTTGTTCGAGTAGATTTGCTTCAAGTTTTGTTGCTTTACGAAGACATATTTTTAGAGAAACGTAACTGAATCACAATGTAAATTATTTATGACCTTTGTTCTTACAAATTGATCATTTTAACTACAGTCTTGAACATCATATTATATGATTCGAAATAATGCATGAATTGCGCATTGAAAATTATTACGTTAAATGCGCTATAAGTACAGGTATTGATTGTATTTAAAATAAAAATATATTTTATTGTTTAGATAAATGTTATTTTGTTTTGCTTACTTGTCCTGCGTATCTAAAAAAACAAGTTGTGATTCCAGTGAAGAGCAAGTCAACGAAAATCATAACGTTGAATATACTATCCACATCTCGAGACAACCTGCGAACGAAGTGTAACAATATTGTAAAAACTTCCAAAAATGTAAATACCATGGAATATTATAAACAGCAAGAATTAAGGATGGTATAGCATACTGAGCCAGTGATAATAAAACTTTAATAAATCGAGAAATATATCTACAAAATCTCTTATTTGATATGCGAAGTGTACTTTGGACACTTTTACTGTAGGGATAATAGCTCGGTTAGCACTTTTTGCAGACGTTGCTTTTGTTGAAGGAAAACATCGTATTAAAAACCATTGCATGGTGGTAGGCCTTTTTCTTATGTTCATCTGGCTAGCTGCGATCTTCAAGTTGAAAATCTGCCAACAATTATCCTGTAGGTAAGTACTGGCTGTTACACTTGTGAGTCAGTCCTTGTACAAGGCATATCGTGTCCACAATTCTAGGCCAAATCGTTGACTAAAATTTGGTGGGATTGTGGTCATAAAACACAATCTATAAAGTATAAAAAACATATATACTAACTCTATCAGCTTTTGATGTTTTATTATGAATTCCCTTAACGTGTTTTGACTGACATTGCAGTTAGATCTCGGGTCGCTCCGT
This sequence comes from Actias luna, assembly GCA_039707435.1. Lineage (NCBI taxonomy): Eukaryota > Metazoa > Arthropoda > Insecta > Lepidoptera > Saturniidae > Actias > Actias luna. The sequence goes on along the minus strand of JAZHAC010000002.1, from coordinate 3,209,326 downwards.
TTCTTATTTGTAACTGGTTTCAGGCCTAACAAATCCTCTTGTAATAGAGTGAATTCTATTCCGAGGATCGCGCATAGAGTTACCATTATAAGCTCACTCCCATTGTATATGAATACGAAGAGATACGCTGTAAATATATTAAACAAAGGGGAATATATTAACGCACTTTAATAATAATGTTTTACACATTAAAATATTTAGCCTTGTAAATAATTAAATGCTATAAATATGCTTAGACTTCAAATTAATCCGTAAGCAGACCGAAGTGTAAGGTAGCTAGGTGATGGGTTAGGTTAGGCTAGATAATTTTCTAGCAATGGATGTAGGGGGCGCCCATTGCATTTAGTGGAGGAGTAGAGATGAAGGACTAGTTGTCAGTGCGCCGGTCATTGTGAGCGAAGGTGAAGCATGTCTTCCCACGTGATCATACAGGTGAAGTTTATAAAAAGCTTTTAATAATTTTTGATTCAACACCGTCAAGCTTTTATTGTAATTAAAAGCAATTAGATTGAATAAATGAGAACGAAGGCGTTTCATTTTCTTTATGAATTGTTTTGTGTTCGTTATTTCAATATGCGCTGTAATCTTCTATGTTTAATTATTTTAGATTATAAAAGGTTCTATTAAATAATTTATTTGTTTCGCTATAATGTGTATCGCAACGGTTTATTACAGACTCCTTTATTCGCAGGTAGATAAGAATATTTAAAAAAAAAAATCTTACATGCATTATCTTGATCTTTTAATATTACAAAATATCACTACCATTAGGCTTAACGTGTCCACCGTCATCATCCATATCGTCACTAAAAACCAGGTGAGATTGTGGACATAACGCTAAACCTATAAACTTTAATAAAATTTGTAAATGTAAAATAAAGTCGAGTTGTTTACACCATTTATTCAAGAACGGCTGAATCTATTTTAATGTTTCTGATTTGTCGAATTCATCTCCATTCATAATAGCAGATAATTTTTTTAGTATTCCTCGTCTTAAGGTAATAAAATCGTAAATTAAATTTAGCTAAATATTAAAAGGTTTATCATTGATTTTTAGGTGACTTACAATGTAGGTCCTATCGAAAAAAAAAAACTACCAAAGATTTAAGGGAGCAATTGTTTTCTAGTTACAAGCATATAAAACACATACAGATAAAGTGATAGAGTGAATCAAAGATAATAGAATCAATTGATTGCAAGATTATAATAAAATGATAAATATTTACTAGTTTCTGATTTATTACTTTGCATTCACCCAACTACTTATTTGGATGCCAAATTTAAACTTTCTAGGTCACCTGGAACTGGGTTAGATTTTTTGTCTATAGGTCAATGACGACTTTTGGACGTTAATATCTAAATAACTGTTTGAAGTGTGTTGATAAAATTTGGAACACATATGTATCTAGTAATTTTCAATATATAAGCCAAATTTGACATGTTTATGTGCAATAGTTTTTGAGTTATGAGAGTGTCAAAAGTGGCTCCAACCGGTTCGTGTAATATTATATACAGTGCTGATCGCTAGGGAACTTAGCTTAACACGCTACCGTGTGTCTAGATACAGAGAGGAAGTTGTCATCCAGGATATGTAAGAATAGAGTGTTCATTCCTAATTTATTGTTTACAAATACTTACTAATATAACATTGGAAGATATAAATGCAAAGATAAATTAACAAATTATCTGAAGTAGCAAGTGGATAAGTACAATAGATCGGTAAAATTAATTCTCTGTTTTCTTCCAATATAAATCTTCGATACAAACTCTCTAATCCAGGTGACATCAGGTATTGCATTGTTCCAAAAATGACTATCCAATATTGAACTGAAATTTATATGGAGTTATTGAACAAACATTCGATTAATTCCTTTAAAATTGATTTAATACAAATATAACAGGTCTATTAGATACAAATGTTCAGGTTTTATTAAGACACTAAGCAGTGGTGGTTCAGTGATATCATGTTTAGATAGATCGTTGGTTCGAGTCCTCTAATTAACCTGAATTATGTATGAAGGAAAATATTAAAATAAAAACATACCATAATATTTCGAATATGGCTAGCGACCAGCATCAATTTGTAATTTTATTCTAGCAGTACTAATTGACAACCACTTTTCTCAATAGTTCTGTTACGTTTTGATAGCTCTAATAAATACACACCATCAGGTGTGAAATTGGCGATAAATCCTCAAATGAAAATGATTTTTCTTCTCATAATATACCTATACAACGCTAATTTATTACTGCATAACTTCTCTGCAACTGGTCCTGTAGTCATACGTCTCCTCTAATCAAATGAATACTAATTAATTTTAAATTAAATTTTATGATCCAACCATATTACATTTCGCATGTTTTAACTACGTAAAATTTATTTTCGTGCATTTCTTCTGTTGCTAAGAATTCAGATAAATACATAACGACAGATCTTTTATGGTTTTGTAAACTTTTCCCTTAAATTTCAAATACATACAATGAAGCGTTGATATCTTGGTATTATTGTGTAGGAACGCCGCGTCATGAGACTTGAGTTCGAATCCAACCGTCTACAATGAGTTTGAACTCTCTGTGAAGGAAAACATCGTGGGGAAACTATAGCATGATGGTAGGGCCTAGGATTTTCTAATGCCCACCTGGCTAACTACCAACCTCAAGTTGAAAATCTGCCGCCAAATCTTAACAGATGTGTTCCAGCCGTTGCAGTTGAGAGCCAGTCTCTCCAAAATAAAGGCTGGTGACACGCTTGCTCGTTTGCCCGCTATTATATTAAAAAAAAAAAACATTTGTAGTTTACATATGATCTCCAAGACATGTCACCATTAATATGATAATACATTTTTAATACTAACATATCATAATATATTACATCATTCTTTTTCTAACAGGGCCTACAGCTGTCCTTATTGTACTTACCTGCATTGAAAAAGTTCACTCTTTTCAATAGCAATACTCTATGCCCTTTTTGTGTTTCAGATAAACCATCCGTTCTCCATAAGCTCCCAAGTTCTTTAATTGTTGCTGTTATCTTATTCAAATTTTTTAACAAAATTAATGCTTTCAGTATTGCTGCAATATAAAATTCTTTATTAGGTAGCTGTGAAGTCATAGGATCTCTTACATTATCTCACCATATGCGCTAGTGCTTGTAACGATTATAGAGTTTGTAAAAGAGAAAAATCCTTACCTTGTATGTAAACTAATAACGGCGGTATTAGATATGTGACCCTAAAAATTTCCTTCTGTGATATCACATCGAAGGTGTATATCAAGGATGTACTGTAGAGCAATGTCATACAGGGAATTATGTATAGAAATCTCCAATACTTCTGCGTTAATGATTCCCCTTCGCTGAAGAACCTTATGTTACTTTTGTATAAAAAGCTAATACTCGGCGCGAATAGTTTAGCGAAATCTTCAGGATACCCTTTCATCATATCCATCTTGATCTAATACATGTTAAAATAAATTTATGTATACATATTTGTAATATCTATTGGTATAAGGTAGATTATGTATTGATTTCAAAATGTTTTATGTTCTAATCAAAACATATAAAAGTAAAGTTACTGTATTGTACAATTCAAAAAAATTGTAGGAAAAGACTACTTGGCTAACGGCTCAGATCCCAATAAGCTCGTAGTCTTTTAATTTATTTCAAAAACTGAAATTACATATTTCAATAAAGACCACAAAATAATTTTACAATTTAAGTAGAACTCCACTCGAAGAATTCTTTAAGGTTATCGAGACTGCCTAAATAATTCTCTTTTCCAAAACTGTGAGCCGACTTACTTACGAAAAATCGTGCGATCGTCGATTGAATTAACTTAATATACGTTAACCCGAACTTCTTTTGAGGACTTTATAAATGTCTGTAAAAAAAAGCTAAGACTCCGTTAAAATAAACGATAGTTTATAAAATAATTGTCGGTTTCGTGAAGGCGTTGAGTTACGTAAATTTTGGGGGTTTACATTCGCATTGTTCGCGTCAACGGTGTTTTATTTGTCAGGTAAATTATATAGAAGAGTGTTTTTTAAACATATGGTGTAATGTTTACAAATGGCTAGTGGTGTAACTATACAATTTATAGCCCGTGGAAAATATATTGAAATAAAATTTAAAAATTGTGACGGTGTAATTTAATCTTTTTAAATCACAAAAGTTATTATAAATATTGCACGCATTTTATATGATTAATTTTGGTATAGACAGAGATGAGAGCCTGGAGACGGTGATAGGCTACTTTTTCTCTCGCAAACTTTATTGAAACGGGGGTACTAAAAGGGATACATTTTGTATGAAACTTTTTATTACGTCATCCGATTTGATGAGAAAATCAATATTAACGCGAGAGAAGCTGCACGTAAAATCTAGTGTCTAATAAATTTAGTTTTCAAATGCATTGGTATTTAATATTTATACTATAATAAAATATAATCCAAATGTATGTGTTCTAAAATTGATACTTTTTTTGATTGATTTTCTCGTAGCATTCGAATTCATATGGAATGAATATAATATTCTGGAACAAACTTTTTGTATACCGATGTATTCGTAAAATATAAAAGTAAATTAATTTAACGATGAGTCTGATGTTATTTTAAGGAGTTTGTTTTACTACACATTTTATTTACACTTTGTAGATTTAGTGTTATGGCTATAAACTCATGTATGTTAAGTGACCTTTTGCCCTAAGACGATGGCCACGCTAAGCCCAATGGTGAAAATGGTTCTCAAGTCACATATCTGTAAGGCAGGAGATATCTGTAAGTATTTGGCGGCAGATTTCCAACTTAAGGGTAGCAAGTATTCAGTTGGACATTAGAAGATGTCCTACTACCATACAACGATAGCTTACCATATTTTAATGTTCTACGTACTCTGTATATTTTTTTAGATAATATATGAATAATTTTCATATTTCATATGCTCCTATAAGTGGCAAGTTATCATTTGGAACCATGTACAATTGAAGACACAGTTAAAATTCTTCATTCAAAACACTCTCATCTTGAAATTTTGAATAAATGATCCGGTTTCTCGCTTCGGTCTTGAGATCAAATTAAACTTTAGCACCAGACTCTTTTCGTAGCAGGTGCAATCTGCTTTTAATTTTGACTAATTGCGTGACTCGGTTTTCGGGTTAATAAGCGCTTTTAAAGTGCAGTTTGAATATCTACAAGGAAGATATTGGTTTTTCGTTTTCACCATGAGTTTTGTACTTATATTTTAAAATGATAATTATTACGTTTCGGTACATTCAGTGAACTGATACTGTGTGTTGCGTGATTCCTGTCAATTATTTGTCAAACCTTCACAGAAAAATCAGAATATGATTACGGTTACATGATGAAGTTATTAGCATGATCTTACTGCTTTGCGTTTTGACCTTTACCACTGATTATTGTATTTTACAGTACTAACTTGAAACCTAACAATAGTTCGTTTCGTAAATTTATTATGATAATTTTTCAAATTCCTCTTTGACCGAATAAGTAAAAAAAGGTGGAAAAAACATTTTATCGTAAGTTTTTTATGTATGACTATTACTTTTGCTGTAGTATAAACATTAGTAGAATTGTAATGTTTAAGTTTGCGTACTTTTAATATTTCGTTTCAACTATGCGGTCCAAGTTAGTAAAGAGCAACAGCCGGAACGTACCTATTGGTATTTGGCGGCAGATATTCAATTTGAGGGTGGTAGCTAGTCAGGCGGGCAATAGAAAAAGCCCTACCACCATGCTATGTTTTTTGTGTTTCCGCACAATGTTTTCCGTCACCGAAGCTCAAGCTCATTGTACGTTGATTCTAACTCACGTCCCTTGACGCGGCGTCCACGATACCACTGAGATAAAAATAAAATCACTGCCTCAAATCCTATGCTGAGACACGTTTATTTGATGACTGTAGGTCCAAACAATATATACAAAGCTATAAATATCAGACTTAAAAAAATATTATACTATAGTCAAACTCGTATGCGGATCAGTAAAGAAATCGACGGAAACTGCGACGTACAATCCGTGTTATTTACATAAACGGGAGCAAACGAAGATCATACATATGGCCGAAACCATTCGTCATTCTTACTTCAGTCAATTTTGTTGACGTTATGTGTAAATTTGTTAAGTTAAATACGTTCTACTTGTATTTTGTATTATGTCACTCTCCTTGGTAAAGTTTTCACTTCTGTCGGTAAGCTCAGGTATATATTGGTGTGATAAACCACCGTCAATGCATTGTCGATCTCACGGTGGTAAAAACAAGTGGTAAGGGACAAAATAAAACTGTAAGTTTTATTACTACCTATATCAGTTTTTTGACTGTCTCGTGAACATCGGTAAGAGAAATTTATTTTGTGTGTTATTTAAACAAATTCTCTTCTTATTTGTTTGCTCAATATTTTCAGTTAATTTTTAAATCCTTATTCTTACGACTATTTTAATGAGAAAGCGAGAAGAAAGGCTTTCACTACTAAACCGTAGTATCGATTATGATGGCAAATACCTATAGGTGTATACCAGCAATTGTACATGAGAGCCAATCTCTCCACTGGGCTTAGCACGCCCACCATCTTGGGCCACATCGTCACTTAACATCCAGTGAGAGTATGGCCATCATGCTAAACCTATAAAATATATTTAAAAAAACTAAGTACCCTAGATCCATCTATGTAAAAATGGTCATAGTTTTTTTTTATGAAAATAATTATGAATTTATGAAAAAACGAACTAGCGTGTCACCTAATGGTAAGTGCATCGCCGGCCTTTATTGGAGGGACTGGATCACTAGTGGACTTGCCGAAACACATCTATACGTATTTAGCGACAAATTTTCAATTAGATTGTAGTAGTTAGCCAAGCGGATATTAGAAAAAGGCCTACCGTCGTGCCATGATTTCATCACGGTGATTTCCTGCACCGAAAGCTCAAGCTCATTGTAGGTGTTTGGATTCAAACTCACGTCCTACACACTACCACTGCGCTATCATCGCTTCAATCCCAAGTTTTATCCGAATAAGTCCAGTAGTTTTAACTTTCGCAATTCGTAACTAATTATTCGACGTTTCATTATACGTTACGTTACGTTGTCATACTTTGTGGTTATTAATTGTGGTTATAAAGTCCTTCAAGGCAGAAGCCATAATAAACAAGGAAATAAAAATATCAGTTGTGTTTGAGGTGAAACGCTGAAATTAACGGGAACAAAAAGACAAACAGATAAGTAAAAAAAATGGTATTTTCTTATAACTTGCGTGTATTATGTACTTTCATATGATTACAGTAAAAAGCTGTTATTTTAACAGCACAAACGGACATATCAATTTTATTTATTTCTACAGATAAAACAATCAATTTGAAAATTTAGGCTATAATCTTAATTTATAAAATTTTCGTGTTATGTCGTTTGTCCGCGATGAACTCCTTTTTTATATTTGTTAATTTTTATTCTTTTCATTTTGTAGCGTGGGGAAATGCTTTTAGGCATACCGTCTCTGATGTGCTGGGAGGGGTATGTGGGACTCAATCGGCGAGAAACTCGTCGGTAATATCCACTAAAACCTCACGGTGTTCTTCTATAGCCTATTGGGCCAGGGAGTAGGATCTGTCTTCACATTGCATCTGCTCCGCGATACTTTTCAAAGTACTGAACCGATTTAATCAAATGTTGCTCATTTTGTCGTTGTGCCGTTTGATACAACTTGAGAGATAGATTTTTTTTATCTAGATGTATCGCTGTAGTCGATGTAAAAGGCAGAACAAGGTCTGCCAGGTCAATTAGTATACAATATATTGAAATGTGCAAGAATTAGATGAAATTCCTAATAATAAAAAACACTTATGAGTTTAATACCACACGAAACAAGTGTAAAAATAATAAAAGCTAGTTTGCAGTAAGTCCTATACTAGAATGTGCCTCTAAAGCTGCACTAGCAGGCTCCTACCAAATATGTCTGAGCAGTGAGAAAAACAAGAGTAGTAAGGGTGAGTGTTGACGCGCGTTAGAAAGGGGCCCCTTAAACCTATATCCGTGTTACAAGTCTCGGAAACTGCTCGCAGTTTCTATCTCTATCACACAATGAACCCGGCATCCGCACGGTGAATACATAGTTGGCTAGGAAGTTCGTCTCTCTTTCAAACATAATGTAATTTATAAACGTATTGGCCAAAATATACTGTTTATTTTCAATGTGACTGGCTCGTCATGCTATCTCATGTAACGTTGTGAGTGAGAGTATGTGAGTACAGCAATGATGCGTTGACTAATCCTCTTTCGTGCACTTAGGCAACTCGAGCCAACTTTACCCAACGAGCGTTACAGCTCAGTATCATTACCCATAATATAAAGTGTTCAGTGCACCTAAAGAAGTTTTACTGCAATAAACGTTACTAATATTACGTGTAAAGGAATATATTTTAGGTATGACGCTGTATTTCTTGATGATTACACTTTTTCACATCTCGCCGCTGTATACGGTGTTCATAAGCGAGTAATATGACCAAGTCGTGCTCATTATCTGAAACACAAAAATAAAAGTACAATTCGTTTGAACAAACCGTAAACCGTATGTTTACGGCCTGTCAAATTATTACGAATAAAAATTATGTGCTACTTAAACATAGGCCGTGTTCTCGATGGTATTGTACTTAGAGAAACGGTAGGAATATTTCTGTTCGTTGAATTCTGTTTAGACACACTTGGATTATTATATATAGGTTTCTTTTGTAGTTAATGGATTAGTGTTATGGCCACAAATTCACCTGGTGTTAAGTATCCCAAGATGGTGACACGCTAAGCCTAGTGGAAGAACTGATTTTTAAATGCGACTGCCGGAACACAACTATAGGTAGTTGGTGGCCAATTTTCAACTTGAGGCTGGTAGCTAACCAGACGGGCATTAGAAAACGTCCTACTTTCATGGTATGGTTTAATCCTGATGTTTTTTTTATAGTCCAGGTTTATCGTTAGGACCATAATATCACCTGATCTTAAGTGAAGATACGGCTCAAGTTGGTAGACACGCTAAACCTGTGGAGGAACTGGCTCTCAAGTGCAGCTGCCGGAACACACCTATTGGTATTTGGCGGCAGATTTTCGACTTGAGGGTGATAACTAGCCAGGCGGGATTTGGAATACGTCCTACCACCATGATATGTTTTAATCTTGATGTTTTCCTTCACCGAGCGATCAAGCTCGTTGCAGGTGGATTCGAACTCACGTCCCTTGACGAGGTGTTTATACACACTACCAACTGAACCATCATTGCGTCGTTTTGCCTATTAAACTGTTTTTATTTGTCTTCAAATTAAATGTAATGAATTAAAAATGGAAAGAATTAAAGGTAGGTTGAATTGAGTAGGTCTCCCTAAAACTAAATATTTCAGTACTTTTTTCCTCTTTTATTGTGAATCGTTTTTCATTTTTATGTTTTGCTAACTATTGACCAGCTTTAAATCAATAAATACATTTAAACCTCTCTTTACCCAACTTTCCAAGCGTTTCCTCATATTCTAAACTAGCTCACATCCGCTCGCTACGCTAGTTGTGTTATGTTTTTAGCAACCGTAAATGTTCAATATTAACTGCCACATTTCAACTAATTAACTTTAACTAATTACGCAAAACTCTTACAAACTATACACGTAAAATTTGCGCATGAATCACTTTATCTATTCATGAAAACCGCATGGAGATCAGTTTGTTAGATTTTGAGTAAATGGTGAATAGCCATACAGACAGACGCGGAGGAGCACTTTGTTTATAATACGTATTGGTTATGGTTATGATTGATTTTCAGTACTTATCCAACACTAGTATTTCGCCCATGGCCTACATTTTATTGTTGGCCATAGTCTTAACGGATTGTTCGATATACTAATCAGCGCATCCATTAATGCACACTCTAACCCCTGGAAGGAAACTGTTCACACTGGTCCCTGAACAAAAGATTTCCGTAGGTGTTCAGTATAAAGGTTTTTGAGCACATAACGACAAAACGTTTTTGCGAATTCATAACATGTGTCACAGAAAACTACTTGACTCAAGAATAAAGCGACTAGAGGTATTCGATAGGATAACGTCTCCTTACCTTTGTAAACATTTTCATTGATATCGGTGCGTATCTCAGAGATGTCAGACAACAGGGCTTCTGTGATCTACAAATAAAATTGAATGACATTTTTTAAAGGAAGTCGGTAAAATGTTGAACAATGAAGTTTTCATTTTCCTATTGGTAAATTAAGTCCTCGTTAAAGAAGAACGCAGCTTAATAGCCTCGTGTTGTGTTTTTGCGGTAATTAGATTTTCAAGACCTCATTAAGGCAACGGAGGTTAGGGTTAGAAAATAGTAGTTCTTGCTCAGGTGTTACAAAAGGGTCGATCAACTATAATAACCTTTAATTTACTTACTTTTGTATAATCATAGCAGAAAAAAATATATAAAACTTACCTGTTAATTAAAATTTCTAAGCTCTAATAATGCTTGACCAATCTGAACTACTGAAAGGCTAACTAAGAATAGTAGATAATAAACTATTCTTTGAGAACTGATCTGAAATAGATCTGATGTAAAATGTATATTGCTAACTAAACACTTCAAATCAAATAATAAAATAAATGGGTTCTATTTTTGCTAACCAATAATTAATTACCTTGTTATAATAAGGCATATGGTTTTCTGATATTGAGTACCCGCTTCATACCATAAAGTCTGATAAGCCTTTTTACCTATATCCGCACTCTGTAATGCACCATAAAATACGGTAATTAGCAAATGTCACAGACTTCGTTTTGTTGAAAGGATAAAGTTTAAAGCTCTTACCGCATTAGTAAGGAACTCTCCGTAATAGCACAAATACAGTATAGGAACCATGTACGTGATCACTGCTACATAGTTGCTTACCATATAAGTCAGGCCTCTGGAGAACTGCAACAGAAATTTGCTCGCAAAATTTTGTGTTAAATTTTATAACACCGTTAAAATTATGTGAGTCTTCGACGGCCCATTTCGCGGTGAAGTCGTATTTGCGCAGCAGTTTCTCTCCAAGCTTCTAGTGACTTAGGCTTAATGCACAGTGTGGGTTTAACCGTGCGAATATTTCCGCGCGGATTATTTACAGTGTACTTAATAAAAATGTTTACCGCACTCGGCTAATATAATAACATTTTGCTTAAATTCGAGTGCTCTCAAAATTTACCCTAGCGATAACATATTATCATTATTCATTATTACACTGACCTAATTTTTACTGTATTACAGTTTTGTTCGAGTAGATTTGCTTAAATTTTTATTGCTTTACGAAGACATAGTTTTCGAGAAACACTACTGAATCACGATATGTAATTCTATGCGATGTAAATTATTTATGACCTTTGTTCTTACAAATTGATAATTTTAACTACAGGCTTGAACATCATATTATATGATTCGAAATAATGCATGAATTGCGCAATGAAAATTATCACGTTAAGTGCGATAGATGTACAGGTATTGAATCTATTTCAAATAAAAATATATTTCATTGTTTAGATAAATGTTATTTTGGTTTACTTACTTGTCCTGCGTATCTAAAAAAACAAGTTGTGATTCCAGTGAAGAGCAAGTCAACGAAAATCATAACGTTGAATATACTATCCACATCTCGTGACAACCTGCGAACGAAGTGTAACAATATTGTAAAAACTTCCAAAAATGTAAATACCATGGAATATTATAAACAGCAAGCATTAAGGATGGTATAGCATACTGAGCCAGTGATAATAAAACTTTAATAAATCGAGAAATATATCTACAAAATCTCTTATTTCATATGCGAAGTGTACTTTGGACACTTTTACTGTAGGGATAATAGCTCGGTTGGCACTTTGTGCAGACGTTGCTTTTGTTGAAGGAAAGCATCGTGTTAAAAACCATTGCATAGTGGTAGGCCTTTTTCTTATGTTCATCTGGCTAGCTGCGATTTTCAAGTTGAAAATCTGCCAACAATTACCCTGTAGGTATGCTCTGGCTGTTACTCTTGTGAGTCAGTACTCTACAAGGCATATCGTGTCCACAATTGTAGGTCAAATCGTTGCCTAAAATTAGGTGAGATCGTGGCTATAACACACAATCTATAAAGTATAAAAAATATATATACTAACTGAATTAGCTTTTGATGTTTTATTATGATCTCCCTTAACGTGTTTTGACTGTCGTTGCAGTTAGATCCCGGGTCGCGCCCTTCCCTATTTGTAACTGGTTTCAGGCCTAACAAATCGTCTTGTAATAGAGTGAATTCTATTCCGAGATTCGCGCATAGAGTTATCATTATCAGCTCACTTCCATTGTATATGAATACGAAAATAAACGCTGTAAATATATTAAACAAAGTGGAATATTTTAACGCACTTTAATAATAATGTTTCACACATTAAAATATTTAGCCTTGTAATTCATTAAATGCTGTAACTATGCTTAGGCTTAAAATGAATCGGTAAGCAGACCGAAGTGTAAGGTAGCTAGGTGATGGGTTAGGTTAGGCTGGATAATTTTCTAGCAATGGATGTAGGGGGCGCCCATTGCATTTAGAGGAAGAGTAGAGATGAAGGAATAGTTGTCAGTGCGCCGGTCATTGTGAGCGAAGGTGAAGCATGACTCCCCAGGCGAAGTGTGTCTTCCGTCTTTCAACGCAAGCGCATCGACAAGGTAGCGTTGGTTTGCTCACGGGATCCCGTTTTTCTACCCACATACCCGTAGAAAGGGGTCACGGTGGTTTTAGTCCATTGCGATAAAGTGTATACGGGTATTATCACCGGACGAGTCTCCCACAGTTCTATTGTCTCCCCCGAGATGAGAGATATCGTCGTAATAGAATTCCGCCACGATAAAAAAAAGGGTTGACTCGTGATAACAAACAGATATGTATATTTACTTTGTAAATTTGGTTCATATATATTGCAGTGATAATATTATTTATAGTACAGTGCTAATAAACAATTTTACTACTGTTTTCATCAAATTAAAATTGCTGTTAAATGCATCTCTTAAACAAACCTTTAGTTTAGCTTGAAATAGTTGCATTTAACACATATGACAACATATACTTATTAATTCTTATTCTCAATTTTTGGAACTGAAAACTTCATTAGGGCTCCTTAGAACTTTATTTTGTGGGTATCAAATGAGATTAAAGTGTAACGTTCGACTTTGGAACGCTCCTTCAAGATAAGTTGGGTTAAGTCGAACTACAGAGTAAAAGCAACTGTAAACGCGTTGTTGCTCTACTCGCTTGACAAGCGTTACGCATAGCATAACAAAGCGTGTTGCATCAGTCGCATTCAATGACAACATAAAGAACGTATGTGCCGTGCCAATACTTTTTATTTAACATGTTATAGTTTCATTGCATATCCTTATTAATCTCACTCTGATAAAGTTTACACTTTTGTCATATAGTTCAATACAAATGACATTTTTCATATTCTTTGGTAGAACCAAAGATTTTCTTTACTTTTATTTGAAGAAGGTCTTTGACACCGCCAGTTAGGTTTGCATGAATACAATCCCCTCGCGCCATTGTAGTACTATACAATCTTGTTCTCAAAACATAGTTAATACCGCGATCGATTCTCTTTCGCGTCCCGGAAACAGCCCAAGCCAAAGGTCAGTCACTAGTGACTCCCATGCGCGGGTTGTCTTGGAACTGAGTGCACTCCACGCACACCCACAAAGTTCGGTAAAGCTGTGAAAGCCGTTAAGTCAACAGTGCAGGTCCTTACGAAAAAAATAATCTACCAAAGATTTAAGGGTGCAATTGTTTTCTAGTTACAAGGATATAAAACAGATAAAGTGATAGAGGGAATCAAAGATAATAGAATCAATTAATTGCAAGATTATAATAAAATGATAAAAATTTACTAGTTTCTGATTTATTACTTTACATTCCTACACCTATCTGGATGCGAAATTTGAGCTTTCTAGGTTGTCTGGAACTGGGTTAGAGTTTTGATCTATAGATCAATGGTAGAAATAATGACTTTTGGACGTTAATATATAAATAACTGTTTGAAGTGTGATGATGAAATTTGGAACACATATGTATCTAGTAATTTTCAATATATAAGCCAAATTTGACATGTTTATGTGCAATAGTTTTTGAGTTATGAGAGTGTCAAAAGTGGCTCCAACCAGTTCGTGTAATATTACACACAGTGCTGATCGCTAGGGAATTTAGCTTAACACGCTACCGTGTGTCTAGATACAGAGAGGAAGTTGTCTTTCAGGATATGTAAGAATAGAGTGTTAATTCCTAATTTATTGTTAACAAATACTTACTAATATAACATTGGAAGGTATAAATGCAAAGATAAATTAACCAATTATCTGAAGTAGCAAGTGGATAAGAACAATAGATCGGTAAAATTAATTCACTATTTTCTTTCAATATAAATCTTCGATACAAACTCTCTAATCCAGGTGACGTCAGGTATTGTATTGTTCCAAAAATGACTATCCAATATTGAACTGAAATGTTTATGGAGTTATTGAACAAACATTCGATTAATTCCTTTAAAATAGATTGAATACAAATATAACAGGTCTATTAGATCCAAACGTTTAGGTTTTACTAAGTCAATAAGCAATGTTGGCTCAGTGGTATCATGTATAGATAGATCGTTAGTTCGAGTCCTCCAATTAACCTAATATTTGTATGCAGGAAAACATTGAAATAAAAACATACCATAATATTTCGAATATGGCTAGCGACCAGCATCAATTTGTAATTTTATGTATTCTAGCAGTACTAATTGACAACCACTTTTCTCAATAGTTCTGTTACGTTTTGATAGGTCTAATAAATACACACCATCAGGTGAAATTGGCGATAAATCCTCAAATGAAAATGATTTTTCTTCTCATAATATACCTATACCACGCTAATTTATTACTGCATAACTTCTCTGTAACTGGTGCTGTAGTCATACGTTTCCTCTAATCAAATGAATACTAATTAATTTTAAATTTAATTTTATGATCCAACCATATTACATTTCGCATGTATCCTTTCGTGCATTTCTTCTGTTGTTCAGAATTCAGATAAATACATAACGACAGATCTTTTATGGTTTTGTAAACTTTTCCCTTAAATTTCAAATACATACAATGAAGCGTTGATAGCTCGGTATTAGTGTGTAGGAACGCCGCGTCATGAGACGTGAGTTCGAATCCAACCATCTACAATGAGTTTGAACTCTCGGTGAAGGAAATCATCGTGAGGAAACTATAGCATGTTGGTAGGGCCTTTTCTAATGCCCACCTGGCTAACTACAAACCTCAAGTTGAAATTCTCCTGCCAAATCTTAACAGATGTGTTCCAGCCGTTGCAGTTGAGAGCCAGTCTCTTCAAAATAAAGGCTGGTGACACGCTTGCTCGTTTGCCCGCTATTACATTAAAAAAAAAACATTTGTAGAATATATATGATTTCCAAGACATGTCACCATTAGTATGATAATACATTTTTAATACTAACATATCATATTACATCATTCTTTTTCTAACAGGGCCTACAGATGTCTTTACTGTACTTACGTGTATTGTAAAAGTTCACTCTTTTCAATAGCAATACTTTATGCCCTTTTTGTGCTTCTGGTAAACCATCCGTTCTCCATAAGCTCCCAAGTTCTTTAATTGTTGCTGTTATCTTATTCAAATTTTTTAATAAAATTAATGCTTTCAGTATTGCTGCAATATAAAATTCTTTATTAGGTAGCTGTGAAGTCATAGGATCTCTTACATTATCTCACCATATGCGCTAGTGCTTGTAACGATTATAGAGTTTGTAAAAGAGAAATATCCTTACCTTGTATGTAAACTAATAACGGCGGTATTAGATATGTGACCCTAAAAATTTCCTTCTGTGATATCACATCGAAGGTGTATATCAAGGCTGTACTGTAGAAAAATACCATACAAGGTATTATGTATAGAAATCTCCAATACTTCTGCGTTAATGATTCTCCTTCGCTGAAGAACCTTATGTTACTTTTGTATAAAAAACTAATACTCGGGGCGAATAATTTAGCGAAATCTTCAGGATACCCTTTCATCATATCCATCCTGATCTAACACAAGTTAAAATAAATTTATTTATACTTATTTGTAATATCTATTGGTATTAGATAGATTATGTATTGGTTTGAAAATGTATTTTGTTCTAATCAAAACATATTAAAGTAAAGTTATTGTATTGTACAATTCAAAAACATGAAAAACCTTTTTCGCTTTCTCTAACTCTAACGAATGTGAAAAACACAACTTGGCTAACGGCTTAGGTCCCAATAAGCTCGTAGTCTTTTAATTCATTTTAAAAACTGAAATTACATATTTCAATAAAGATCTTAGTGTTCAATGTAAAATAAAATTATAAATTTTAGCACAAATTACTTTTACAATTTAAGTAGAACTCCACTCGAAGAATTCTTTAAGGTTATCGAGACTTCCTAAATAATTTTCTTTTCCAAAACTGGGGCCGACTTACTTACGAAAAATCGTGCGATCGTCGATTCAATTTACTTAATATACGTGAGCTCGGACTTGTTTTCAGGACTTTATTAAAGTTTGTAAAAGAAAAGCTAAGACTCCGTTAAATTAAACTATAGTTTTTAAAATAATTGTCGGTTTCTTGAAGGCGTTGAGTTACGTAAATGTTGGGGTTTACATTCGCATTGTTCGCGTCAACGGTGTTTTATTTGTCAGGTAAATTATATAGAAGTGTGTTTTTTAAACATATGGTGTAATGTTTACAAATGGCTAGTGGTGTAACTATACAATTTATAGCCCGTGGAAAATATATTAATAAATAATTTAAAAATTGTGTCGGTGCAATTTAATTTTATTAAATCACAAAAGTTATTACAAATATTGCGCGCATTTTATATGATAAATTTTGATATAGACAGAGATGAGAGCCTGGAGACGGTGATAGGCTACTTTTTCTCTCGCAAACTTTATTGAAACTGGGGTAAAGAGAGGGATACATTTTGTATGAAACTGTTTATTACGTCACCCGATTTGTTGAGAAAATCAATATTAACGCGAGAGAAGCTGTACGTAAAATCTAGTGTCTTATAAATTTAGTTTTCAAATGCATTGGTATTAAATATTTATACTATATTAAAATATAATCCAAATGTATGTGTTCTAAAATTGAACCTTTTTTTGATTGATGTTCTCGTAGCATTCGAATTCATATCGATTGCATAGAATATTCTGGAAGAAACTTTTTGTTTACTGATCAATTCGTGGAATAAAAAAGTAAATTAATTTAACGATGAGTCTGATGTTATTTTGAGGAGTTTGTTTTACTACAAATTTTATTTACACTTTGTAGATTTAGCGTTATGGCTATAATCTCATGTATCGTTAAGTGACCTTTTGCCCTAAGACGATGGCCACGCTAAACCCAATGGTGAAAATGGCTCTCAAATCACATATCTGTAAGGCAGGAGATATCTGTAAGTATTTGGCGGCAGATTTCCATCTTAAGGGTAGCAAGTATTCAGTTGGACATTAGAAGATGTCCTACTACCATGCTGTGTTTTTTGTGTTTCCACACAATGTTTTCCGCCACCGAAGCTCAAGCTCATTGTACATTGATTCTAACTCACGTCCCTTGACGCGGCGTCCACGATACCACTGAGATAAAAATAAAATCACGTCCTCAAATCCTATTCTGAGAAATGAAACTGTATGGTGACACAAAAAAGTATGTCGAACTAGTTATTGATTAATAAGCGAAAGTGTATATTTTTGTTACTTTTTAGAAAATGAAAATAAACTAAATACTATATATATATATATATATATATATATATATATATATATATATATACTTCGAAATGAATGTTAGAAACACGTTTATTTGATTACAGTAGGTCCAAACAATATATACAAAGTTGTAAATATCTGACACAAAAAAACATTATAATATAGTCAAACTCGTATGGGGATCAGTAAAGAAATCGCCGGAAACTGCGACGTACAATCCGTGTTATTTACATAAACGGGGGCAAACGAAGGTCATACAAATGGCCGAAACCATTCGTCATTCTTACTTCAGTCAATTTTGTTAACGTTATATGTAAATTTATCCGTTAGCCACTACCACGAGTATCAATTTTCATTTTATTTTGTTGAGTACCGTTGAAATAAAAACTATTGGGTTAATTTTAAATCCATGTTGTTTTTTGTAGTTAAGGTTTAGCGTTATGGGCATAATCTCCTGATCTTAAGTGCCCAAGTTGATAGGCACGCTAAACCTGTAGAGGAACTGGCTCTCAAGTGCAACTGCCGGAACACAGCTATTTTCAATTTGAGGGTAGTGGTTAGCCAAGCGGATATTAGAAAAAGACCTACCGCCGTGCTATGATTTCATCACGGTGATTTCCTGCACCGAAAACTCAAGCTCATTGTAGGTGTTTGGATTCAAAACTCACGTCCCATGACGTAGCGTTTCTTCATACTACCACTGCGCTATCATCGCTTTAATCCCAAGTTTTATCCAAATATGTCCAGTAGTATTATCTTTCGCAATTCGCAACTAATTATTCGACGTTTCATTATACGTTACGTTAAGTTACATCATACTTTGTTCTTGTAAATTGTGGTTATAAAGTACTTCAAGGCAGAAGCCATAATAAACAAGGAAATAAAAATATCAGTTGTGTTTGAGGTGAAACGCTGAAATTAACGGGAACAAAAAGACAAACAGATGAGTAAAACAATGGTATTTTATTATAACTTGCGTGTATTATGTACTTTCATATGATTACAGTAAAAAGCTGTTATTTTAACAGCACAAACGGACATATCAATTTTATTTATTTCTACAGATAAAACAATAAATTTGAAAATTTAGGCTATAATCTTAATTTATAAAATTTTCGTGTTATGTCGTTTGTCCGCGATGAACTCCTTTTTTTATATTTGTTAATTTTTATTCTTTTCAATTTGTAGCGTGGGGAAATGCTTTTAGGCATACCGTCTCTGATGGGCTGGGAAGGGTATGTGGGACTCAATCGGCGAGAAACTCGTCGGTAATATCCACTAAAACCTCACGGTGTTGTTCTATAGCCTATTGGGCCAGGGAGTAGGATCTGTCCTCTCGCTGCATCTCCTATTTGATAGGGTATCATAACGCTATAGATGTCACTTTAGTCGATATGATTCACTACTCGAAACGGTAGAACAAGTTCTGCCAGGTCAGCTAGCATACAATATATTGAAATGTGCAAGAATGAGATGGAATTCCTAATAATAAAGAATACTTATGTGTTTAATACTACACAACATAAGTGAAAACTACATAAAGGCGAGGGCAATAATAAAGGCTAGTCTGCAGTAAGTCCTATACTAGAATGTGCCTCTAAAGCTGCACTAGCAGGCTGCTACCAAATATGTCTGGGCAGTGAGAAAAACATAGGTAGTGAGGGTAAGTGTTGACGCGCGTCAGAAAGGGGCCCTGAAACCTATATCCGTGTTACAAGTCTCGGAAACTGTTCGCAGGTTCTCTCTCTGTCACACAATGAGCCCAACATCCACACGATGAATACATAGTTTGCTAAGAAGTTCGTCTTTCTTTCAAATAAAAAGTAATAAATAAAACGTATTGGCCCGAAATATACGGTGTCTATTCAATGTGACTGGCTCGTCATGCTATCTCATGTAACGTTGTGAGTGAAAGTATGTGAGTACAGTAATGATGCGTTGACTAATCCTCTTTCGTGCACTTAGGCAACTCGAGCCAGCTTTACGAACGAGCATTACAGCTTAGTATCATTACCCATAATACAAAGTGTTCAGTGTATCTAAAAGAGTTTTTACTTCAATAAACCTTACTAATTTTACGTGTAAAGCAATATATTTTAGGCATGGCGTTGTATTTCTTTACTAGAGGCTTATACTTTTTTTACATCTCGCCGCTGTATACGGTGTTCATAAGCGAGAAATATGACCAAGTCGTGCTCATTACCTGAAACACAAAAATAAAGTACAATTCGTTTGAACAAGTACGACTTCGTAAACCGTTTGTTTATGGCCTATCAAATTATT
The DNA here is from genome assembly GCA_039707435.1 of Actias luna. Taxonomy (NCBI): domain Eukaryota; kingdom Metazoa; phylum Arthropoda; class Insecta; order Lepidoptera; family Saturniidae; genus Actias; species Actias luna. The sequence continues at coordinate 3,189,229 of JAZHAC010000002.1, read as the reverse complement.
ACGAATAAAAATATGTGCTACTTAAACATATTGTAATAATACTTAAGCAAGTATTATACTTAGAGAAATGTTAGGAATATTTCTGTTCATTGAATTCTGTTTAGCGGAAGCTTTTTACTAGTGAATTGCTATCGTAAAATGAAACACTTGGATTATTATTTATACGTTTTTTTTGTAGTTAATGGGTTAGTGTTATGGCCATACACTCACCTGGTGTTAAGTAGCCTCAGATGGTGACACGCTACGCCCAGCAGAGGAACTGGTTTTTAATTTCGACTGCCGAAACGAATCTATAGGCAGTTGGTGGCCATTTTTCAACTCGAGAGTGGTAGCTAACCAGGCGAGCGTTAGAAAACCTCCTACCACCATGCTATGGTTTAATCCTAATGTTTTTCATAGTCAAGGGCCATAATATCACCTGATCTTAAGTGACGATACGGCTCAAGTTGGTAGACACGCTAAACCTGTGGAGGAACTGGCTCTCAAGTGCAGCTGCTAGAACACACCTATTGGTATTTGGCGGCAGATTTTCAATTTAAGGGTGGCAGCTAGCCAGGTGGGCATTAGAATACGTCCTACCACCATGATATATTTTAATCCTGATGTTTTCCTTCACCGAGCGATCAAGCTCGTTGCAGATGGATTCGAATTCACGTCCCTTGACGAGGTTACATACATACTACCAACTAAACCCTCATCGCGTCGTTTTGTTCATTAAACTGTTTTTATAAGTCGTCAAATTAAATGTGATAAATTAAAAATAGAAAGATTTAAAGGTGGATTGAATTTGAGTAGGTCTCCTAAAACTAAATATTTCAGTACCTTTTTCTTCTTTGATTGTAAATCATTTTTCATGTTTTGCTAGCTATTGACCAGCTTTAAATCAATAAATACATTTAAACCTCTCTTTACCCAACTTTCCAAGCGTTTCCTCATATTCTAAACTAGCTCACATCCGCTCGCTACGCTAGTTGTGTTATGTTTTTAGCAACCGTAAATTTTTCATATTATCTGCCACATTTCAACTAATTAACTTTAACTAATTACGCAAAACTCTTACAAACTATACACGTTAAACTTGCGCATGAATCACTTTATCTATTCATGGAAACCGCATGGAGCCCAGTTTGTTAGATATTGAGTAAATGGTGAATAGTCATACAGACAGACGCGGAGGAGCACTTTGTTTATAATACGTAGTGGTTATAGTTATGTTTGATTTTCAGTACTTATCGAACATTATCGTTACTCGCCCATGGACTAAATTTTATTGTTGACAATAGTCTTAACGGATTGTTCGATATATCAATCAGCGCATCCATTAATGCACACTCTAACCCCTGGAAGGAAACTGTTCACGCAGGTCCCTGAACAAAAGATTCCCGTAGGTGCTCAGTATAAAGGTTTTTGGGAATATAACGCTGAACAGTTTTTGCGAATCCATAAAAGTTTGTCACAGAAAACTACTTGGCTCAAGAATAAAGCGACTTGAGTCATTCGTTAGGATAACGTCTACTTACCTTTGTAAACGTATTCATTGTTATCGGTGCGTATCTCAGAGATGTCAGACAACAGGGTTTCTGTGATCTACAAATAAAATTGAATGACATTTTTTAAAGGAAGTCGGTAAAATGTTGAACAATGAAGTTTTCATTTTCCTATTGGTAAAATATCTTTTAGATATTATATTAGATTTTTAAAACTTCATTAAGGCAACGGACGTTAGGGTGAGCAACAGTAGTTCTTGCTGAGGTGTTACAAAAGGTGAACGGGTCGCACATCAATAAAAATCTATAATTTACCTGCTTACTTTTGTATAATCACAGCAGAAATAAAAATATAATATTTTCTGTTAATTTGAATTTGCAAGCTCTAATGAATTTTGACCAATCTGAACTGAACAATCTTTGAACAATTTGAAAGGCTAACTAAGTAGTAATAGTAGATAATACACTATTCTTTGAGAACTGACCTGAAACAGATTTGATGTAAAATGTATATTGCTACCTAAGCCCTTCAAATCAAATAATAAAATAAATGGGTTCTACTTTTGCTAACCAATAATTAATTACCTTGTTATAATAAGACATATGGTTTTCTGATATTGAGTACCCGCTTCGTACCATAAAGTCTGATAAGCCTTTTTACCTATATCCGCACTCTGTAATGCACCATAAAATACGGTAATTAGCAAATGTCACAGACTTCGTTTTGTTGAAAGGATAAAGTTTAAAGCTCTTACCGCATTAGTAAGCAACTCTCCGTAATAGCACAAATACAGTATAGGAAGCATGGACCAAAACACTGCGACATAGTTGTTTACCATATAAGTCGGGCCTCTGGAGAACTGCAACAGAAACTTGCTCGCTAACTTTTGTGTTAAATTTTATAACACCGTTAAAATTATGTGAGTCTTCGGCGGCCCATTTCGGGGTGAAGTCGTGTTTGCGCAGCAGTTTCTCTCCAAGTTTCTAGTGACTTAGGCTTAATGCACAGTGTGGATTTTACCGTGCGAATATTTCAGTGCGGATTATTTACAGTGTACTTAATAAAAACGTTTACCGCACTCGGCTAATAAAATAAAATTTTGCTTAAATTCGAGTGCTCTCAAAATTTACTTAAACGATAACATATTATTAGACTGACCTAACTTTTACTGCATTACAGTTTTGTTCGAGTAGATTTGCTTAAATTTTTATTGCTTTACGAAGACATAGTTTTCGAGAAACATTACTGAATCACGATATGTAATTCCATGCGATGTAAATTATTTATGACCTTTGTTCTTACAAATTTATCATTTTAACTACAGTCTTGAACATCATATTATATGATTCGAAATAATGCATGAATTGCGCAATGAAAATTATCACCTTAAGTGCGATAAATATATAAGGTATTGAATGTATTTAAAATAAAAATATATTTCATTGTTTAGATAAATGTTATTTTGTTTTGCTTACTTGTCCTGCGTATCTAAAAAAACAAGTTGTGATTCCAACGAAGAGCAAGTTAACGAAAATCACAACGTTGAATATACTATCCAGTTCTCGTGACAACCTGCAAACGAAGTGTAACAATGTTGTAAAAGCTTCCAAAGTGTAAATACCACGGAATATTATAAACAGCAAGCATTAAGGATGGTATAACATACTGAGCCAGTGATAATACAACTTTAATAAATTGAGAAATATATCTATAAAATTTCTGATTTCATATGCGAAGTGTACTTAGGACACTTTTACTGATAATAGCTTGGTTGTTCCTTTATGCAGACGTTGCTTTTGTTGAAAGAAAACATCGTGATAAAAATCATTACATGGTGGTAGGCTTTTTTCTTATGCTCACATGGCTAGCTGCGATACTCAAGTTGCAAATCTGCCAACAGTTACCCTGTATGTATGTTCTGGCTATTACACTTGTATTTCAGTCACTCTACAAGACATATCGTGTCCACAATTCTAGGCCAAATCGTTAACTAAAATTAGGTGCGATTGTGGTTATAACACACAATCCATAAAGTATAATAAACATATATACTAACTCAATCAGCTTTTGATGTTTTATTATGAACTCCCTTAACGTGTTTTGACTGTCGTTGCAGTTAGATCCCGGGTCGCGCCGTTTCCTGTTTGTAACTGGTTTCAGGCCTAACAAATCCTCTTGTAATAGAGTGAATTCTATTCCGAGGATCGCGCAAAGAGTAATCATTATCAGCTCACTCCCACTGTATATGAAGACGAAGAGATACGCTGTAAATATATTAAACAAAGGGGAATACATTAACGCACTTTAGAAATAATGTTTAACACTTTTATATATTTAGCCTTGTAATTAATTCAATGCTATAAATATGCTTAGGCTTAAAATGAATCCGTAAGCAGACCGAAGTATTCCAGAAGTGTATGAGATGTCGGTGAGGAGGTACAAGGTAGCAAGGTAATGGGTTGAGTTAGGCTGGATAATCTTCTAGCAACGGATGCGCGGGTTGTATTTAGATGAGGTGTAGAAATGAAGGATGAGTTGGCACTGCTCCGGTCATTGAGAGAGAAGTTGGAGCATGTCTCCCCACGTGAAGTGGGTTCCCGTGCGTCTACCGTCTTCCGGGGTTCAAGCGCATGGACAAAGTAGCGGTGGTTTGCTCACGGCATCCCGTTATCCTACCCACATACCCGTAGGAAGTGGCCGCGGTGTTTTTATTCCATTGCGATAAAGGGTATACGGGTATTATCACCGGACGAGTCTTCTACAGGTCTCTTGTCTCCCCCGAGATGAGAGATATCGTCGTAATAGATTTCCTCCACGATAATAAAAAGGGTGGACGCGTGATAACAAACATATGTATATCTAAATTGAAAATCTAGTTCATCTTTATTGAAGTGATAATATTAAATTGTAGTAAAGTGCTGATATACAATTTTATCGCTTTTGTCATCATCAAATTTAAAATACTATTAAATACATTCCTTAAACATACCTTTAATTTTGCTTAAAATTATTGCATTTATACATAAAACAAAATATACTTATTAATATAATTCTCAATTTTTGGAATTGAAAATTTCATTAGGGGTCATTAGCACTTAGATTATTTAGGTTAGGTTCATAAGGTTACAGTTAGGTGCATAAGCAAGAACTAAAAAAAAATCTTACATGCATTATCTTGATCTTTTAATATTACAAAATATTACTACCATTAGGCTTAACGTGTCCACCGTCATCATCCATATCGTCACTAAAAACCAGGTGAGATTGTGGACATAACGCTAAACCTATAAACTTTAATAAAATTTGTAAATGTAAAATAAAGTCGAGTTGTTTACACCATTTATTCAAGAACGGCTGAACCGTTTTGAATATTTCTGATTTGTTGAATTCATCTCCGCTCAGAATAGCAGATAAACTTAAAACATAAAAATTCATGAAATGCAGAAAAACTAATTTATATATGTATAAAGCACAATCGGTTTAGTTGTAACTTAAAAACGGCTAAACCGAGCTTAATGTTTCTTATTTGTTGGATTCATCTCCACTCATAACAGCAGATATTTTTTTTGTGTTCCTCACCTTAAGTTAAAAATCTCTAAAATTAATATTAGCTACATATTAAGACGTGTATCATTGATTTTTAGACGATACGTAGCTCGCCGGGTCAGCTGGTATTTAATAGTATAAAAAGCAGACCAGAAGTTCTACTAAAGATTTTTTTTAATTTTCTTTAAAGTAGTCAGTAGTCTTTGAAACCGCTAGTTTGGTTTGCATAAGTACCATCTTCTCGCACCATTGCAGTAGAGTACAATCTTATTCTCAAAACTTAGTTAGTACCGCGATCAATTCTCTTTCGCGTCCCGCGAACAGCCCAAGTCAAAGTTCAGTCACTAGTGACACCCATACGAGGGTTTCCCCTCGAACTGAGTGCACTCCACGCTCGTCCACAAAGTTCGGCGAAGCTGTGAAAGCCTTTAGGTCAACAGTAGACAACAGGTCCTTTCGAAAAAAAAATCTACCAAAGATTTAAGGGTGCAATTGTTTTCTAGTTACAAGGATATAAAACAGATAAAGTGATAGAGGGAATCAAAGATAATAGAATCAATTGATTGTAAGATTATAATAAAATAATAAAAATTTACTAGTTTCTGATTTATTAGTTTGCATTCCTACACCTATCTGGATGCGAATTTGAACTTTCTAGGTCCTCTGAAACTGGGTTAGAGTTTTGATCTATAGGTCAATGGTATAAATGATGACTTTTGGACGTTAATATGTAAATAACTGTTTGAACTGTGTTGATGAAATTTGGAACTCATATGTCTCTAGCAATTTTCAATATGTAAGCCAAATTTGACATGTATATGTGCAATAGTTTTTGAGTTATGATAGTGTTAAAAGTGGCTCCAACCGGTTCGTGTAATATTATATACAGTGCTGATCGCTAGGGAACTTAGCTTAACACGTTACCGTGTGTCTAGAAACAGTGAGGAAGTTGTTTTCCAGGATATGTAAGGATATAGTGTTAATTCCTTATTTATTGTTTACAAATACTTACAATTATAAGCTTGGAAGATATAAATGCAAAGATAAATAATCCAATTGTCTGAAGTAGCAAGTGGATAAGAACAAGAGAACGGTAAAATTAATTCACTGTTTTCTTCCAATATAAATTTTCGATATAAACTCTCTAATCCAGGCACCACCAGGTATTGCATTGTTCCAAAAATAACTATCCAATATTGGACTGAAATGTATATGGAGTTATTGAACAAACAAAAAAACTAATTAACAACCATATTACTTTTCGCATGTTTCCTTTCGTGCATTTCTTCTGTTCCTCAGGATTCAGATAAAAACATAACGACAGGCCTCTTATGGTTTTGTAAACTTTTCCCTTAAATTTCAAATACATACAATGAAGCGTTGATAGCTCGATATTAGTGTGAAGGAACGCCGCGTCATGAGACGCGAGTTCGAATCCAACCATCTACAATGAGTTTGAACTCTCGTTGAAGGAAAAAATCGTGAGGAAACTATAGCATGGTGGTAATGCCTTCTCTGATGCCCGCCTGCCTAGCTACCAACCTCAAGTTGAAAATCTGCCGTCAAATCTCAAGAGATGTTTTCCAGCAGTTACAGTTGAGAGCCAGTCTCTCCAAAATAAAGGCTGGCAACGCACTTGCGATTACCCTGGTGTTGTTCGTATCTATTAGCGGCGGTAATCACCTACCTTCAGTTGACACGGTTGCTCGTTTGCCAGTTGTTACATAAAAAAACATTTGTAGAGTATATATGATCTCCAAGACTTGTCACCATTTATATGATAATATATTTTTAATACTAACATATCTTCTTACGTTATTCTTTTTCTAACAGGTCCTACAGCTGTCCTTTATTGTACTTACCTACATTGCAAAAGTTCACTCTTTTCAACAGCAATACTCTACGCCCTTTTTGTGTTTCTGTTAAACCATCCGTTCTCCATAAGCTCCCAAGTTCTTTAATAGTTTCTGTTACTTTATTCATATTTTTAAATAAAACTAATGCTTTCAGTATTGCTGTAATTTAAAGTTCTTTATTAGTTAGCTGTGAAGTCATACGATCTCTTACATTATCTCATCATATGCGCTAGTGCTTGTAACGATTATAGAGTTTGTAAAAGAGAAATATCCTTACCTTGTGTGTAAACTAATAACGGCGGTATTAGATATGTGACCTTAAAAATTTGCTTCTGTGATAGCACATCCAAGACATGTATCAAGGATGTACTGTAGAACAATGTCATACAGGGTATTATGTATAGAAATTTCCAATACTTCTGCGTTAATGATTCCCCTTCGCTGAAGAACCTTATGTTACTTTTGTATAAAAAGCTAATACTCGGCGCGAATAATTTCCGGAAATCTTCAGGATACCCTTTCATCATATCCATCTTGATCTAATACATGTTAAAATAAATTTATGTATACCTATTTGTAATATCTATTGGTATAAGGTAGATTATGTATTGATTTCAAAATGTTTTATGTTCTAATCAGAACATATAAAAGTAAAGTTACTGTATTGTACAATTCAAAAAAAATGTAGGTAAAGACTACTTGGCTAACGGCTCAGATCCCAATAAGCTCGTAGTCTTTTAATTTATTTCAAAAACTGAAATTACATATTTCAATAAAGACCACAAAATATTTTTACAATTGAGGTAGAACTCCACTCGAAGAATTCTTTAAGGTTATCGAGACTGTCTAAATAATTTTCTTTTCCAAAACTGGGAACCGACTTACGAAAAATCGTGCGGTCGTCGATTGAATTGACTTAATATACGTTAGCTCGAACTTCTTTTGAGGATTTTATAAATGTCTGTAAAAGAAAAGCTAAGACTCCGTTAAAATAAACGATAGTTTATAAAATAATTGTCGGTTTCGTGAAGGCGTTGAGTTACGTAAATTTTGGGGGTTTACATTCGCATTGTTCGCGTCAACGGTGTTTTTATTTGTCAGGTAAATTATATAGAAGAGTGTTTTTTAAACATATGGTGTAATGTTTACAGTGGCTAGTGGTGTAACTATACAATTTATGGCCTGTGGAAAATTTATTAAAAATATATAAAAAAAATTGTGACGGTGCAATTTAATCTTATTAAATCACAAAAGTTATTACAAATATTGCGCGCATTTTATATGATTAATTTTGGTATAGACAGAGATGAGAGCCTGGAGACGGTGATAGGCTACTTTTTCTCTCGCAAACTTTATTGAAACTGGGGTAAAGGGAGGGATACATTTTGTATGAAACTTTTTATTACGTCATCCGATTTGTTGAGAAAATCAATATTAACGCGAGCGAAACTGCACGTAAAATCTAGTATGTAATAAATTTAGTTTGAAATTCATTGGTATTAAACATTTATAATATAATAAAATATAATCCAAATGTATGTGTTCTAAAATTGATACTTTTTTTGATTGATTTTCTCGTAGCATTCGAATTCATATGGAATGCATAGAATATTCAGGAACAAACTTTTTGTATACCGATCTATTCGTAAAATATAAAAGTAAATTAATTTAACGATGAGTCTGATGTTATTTTAAGGAGTTTGTTTTACTACACATTTTATTTACACTTTGTAGATTTAGTGTTATGGCTATAAACTCATGTATGTTAAGTGACCTTTTGCCCTAAGACGATGGCCACGCTAACCCAATGGTGAAATTGGCTCTCAAGTCACATATCTGTAAGGCAGGAGATATCTGTAAGTATTTGGCGGCAGATTTCCAACTTAAGGGTAGCAAGTATTCAGTTGGACATTAGAAGATGTCCTACTACCATACAACGATAGCTTACCATATTTTAATGTTCTACGTACTCTGTATATTTTTTTAGATAATATATGAATAATTTTCATATTTCATATGCTCCTATAAGTGGCAAGTTATCATTTGGAACCATGTACAATTGAAGACACAGTTAAAATTCTTCATTCAAAACACTCTCATCTTGAAATTGTGAATAAATGATCCGGTTTCTCGCTTCGGTCTTGAGATCAAATTAAACTTTAGCACCAGACTTTTTTCGTAGCAGGTGCAATCTGCTTTTAATTTTGACTAATTGCGTGACTCGGTTTTCGGGTTAATAAGCGCTTTTAAAGTGCAGTTTGAATATCTACAAGGAAGATATTGGTTTTTCGTTTTCACCATGAGTTTTGTACTTATATTTTAAAATGATAATTATTACGTTTCGGTACATTCAGTGAACTGATACTGTGTGTTGCGTGATTCCTGTCAATTATGTGTCAAACCTTTACAGAAAAATTAGAATATGATTACGGTTACACGATCAAGTTATTAGCATGATTTTACTGCTTTGGGGTTTTGACCTTTACCACTGATTTTTGTATTTTACAGAACTAACTTTAAACCTAACAATAGTTCGCTTCGTAAATTTATTATGTTAATTTTTCAAATTACTCTTTGACCGAATAAGTAAAAAAAGGTGGAAAATACATTTTATCGTAAGTTTTTTATGTATGACTATGACTTTTGCTCTAGTATAAACATTAGTAGAATTGTATTGTTTAAGTTTGCGTAATTTTAATATTTCGTATCAACTATGCGGTCCAAGTTAGTAGAGAGCAACAGCCGGAACGTACCTATTGGTATTTGGCGGCAGATATTCAATTTGAGGGTGGTAGCTAGTCAGGTGGGCAATAGAAAAAGCCCTACCACCATGCTATGTTTTTTGTGTTTCCGCACAATGTTTTCCGTCACCGAAGCTCAAGCTCATTGTACGTTGATTCTAACTCACGTCCCTTGACGCGGCGTCCACGATACTACTGAGATAAAAATAAAATCACTGCCTCAAATCCTATGCTGAGACACGTTTATTTGATAACTGTAGGTCCAAACAATATATACAAAGCTATAATTATCAGACTTAAAAAAATATTATACTATAGTCAAACTCGTATGGGGATCAGTAAAGAAATCGACGGAAACTGCGACGTACAATCCGTGTTATTTACATAAACGGGAGCAAACGAAGATCATACATATGGCCGAAACCATTCGTCATTCTTACTTCAGTCAATTTTGTTAACGTTATATGTAAATTTGTTAAGTTAAATACGTTCTACTTGTATTTTGTATTATGTCACTCTCCTTGGTAAAGTTTTCACTTCTGTCGGTAAGCTCAGGTCTATATCGGTGTGATAAACCACCGTCAATGCATTGTCGATCTCACGATGGTAAAAACAAGTAGTAAGGGACAAAATAAAACTGTAAGTTTTATTACTACCTATATCAGTTTTTTGACGGTCTCGTGAACATCGGTAAGAGAAATTTATTTTGTGTGTTACTTAAACAAATTCTCTTCTTATTTGTTTGCTCAATATTTTCAGTTAATTTTTTAAATCCTTATTCTTACGACTATTATAAATGTGAAAGCGAGAAGAAAGGCTTTCACTACTAAACCGTAGTATCGATTATGATGGCAAATACCTATAGGTGTATACCAGCAATTGTACATGAGAGCCAATCTCTCCACTGGGCTTAGCACGCCCACCATCTTGGGCCACATCGTCACTTAACATTAAGTGAGAGTATGGCCATCATGCTAAACCTATAAAATATATTTAAAAAATCTAAGTACCCTAGATCCATCTATGTAAAAATGGTCATAGTTTTTTTTATGAAAATAATTTTGAATTTATGAAAAAACGAACTAGCGTGTCTTCTAATGGTAAGTGATCACCGCCGTCCATGGACACACATAATACCAGGGGTGTCGCAAGTGCATCGCCGGCCTTTATTGGAGGGACTGGATCTCTAGTGGACTTGCCGAAACACATCTATACGTATTTAGCGACAAATTTTCAATTAGATTGTAGTAGTTAGCCAAGCGGATATTAGAAAAAGACCTACCGCCGTGCCATGATTTCATCACGGTGATTTCCTGCACCGAAAGACCAAGCTCATTGTAGGTGTTTGGATTCAAACTCACGTCCCATGACGTTGCGTTCCTACATACTACCACTGCGCTATCATCGCTTCAATCCCAAGTTTTATCCGAATAAGTCCAGTAGTTTTAACTTTCGAAATTCGCAACTAATTATTCGACCTTTCATTATACGTTACGTTACGTTATATCATACTTTGTGGTTGTTAATTGTGGTTATAAAGTCCATCAAGGCAGAAGCAATAAGAAAAAAAGTGAAAGGTAAGGTAAAACGCTGAAATTAACGGGAACAAAAATACAAACAGATAAGTAAAAAAAATGTTATTTTCTTATAATTTGCGTGTATTATGTACTTTCATATGATTACAGTAAAAAGCTGTTATATTAACATCACAAACGGACATATTAATTTTATTAATTTCTACAGATAAAACAACAAATTGGGTAATTTAGGCTCTAATCTTTATATATAAAATTTTCGTGTTATGTCTTTTGTCCGCGATGAACTCCTTGTTTTTTATTTGTTGACTTTAATTTTTTTTTTAAGCATGGGTAAATGCTTTTAGTCATTTATTGTTCACGGTCACGGTGTTCTTCTATAGCCTATTGGGTCAGGGAGCAGGATCTGTCTTCACATTGCATCTGCTCCGCGATGATTTTCAAAGTACTGAACCGATTTAATCAAATGTTGCTCACCGTGTGCCGTTTGATACAACTTGAGAGATAGATTTTTTTTATCTAGATGTATCGCTGTAGTCGATGTAAAAGGCAGAACAAGGTCTGCCAGGTCAATTAGTATACAATATATTGAAATGTGCAAGAATTAGATAAAATTCCTAATAATAAAAAACACTTATGAGTTTAGTACCACACGAAACAAGTGAAAACTACATCAAGGCGAGGTCAATAATAAAGGCTAGTCTGCAGTAAGTCCTATACTAGAATGTGCCTCTAAAACTGCACTAGCAGGCTCCTACCAAATATGTCTGAGCAGTGAGAAAAACAAGAGTAGTAAGGGTGAGTGTTGACGCGCGTTAGAAAGGGGCCCCTTAAACCTATATCCGTGTTACAAGTCTCGGAAACTGCTCGCAGTTTCTATCTCTATCACACAATGAACCCGGCATCCGCAAGGTGAATACATAGTTGGCTAAGAAGTTCGTCTCTCTTTCAAACATAATGTAATTTAGAAACGTATTGGCCAAAATATACTGTGTATATTCAATGTGACTGGCTCGTCATGCTATCTCATGTAACGTTGTGAGTGAGAGTACGTGAGTACAGCAATGATGCGTTGACTAATCCTCTTTCTTGCACTTAGGCAACTCGAGCCAACTTTACCCAACGAGCGTTACAGCTCAGTATCATTACCCATAATATAAAGTGTTCAGTGCACCTAAAGAAGTTTTTACTGCAATAAACGTTACTAATATTACGTGTAAAGGAATATATTTTAGGTATGACGCTGTATTTCTTGATGATTACACTTTTTCACATCTCGCCGCTGTATACGGTGTTCATAAGCGAGTAATATGACCAAGTCGTGCTCATTATCTGAAACACAAAAATAAAAGTACAATTCGTTTGAACAAGTACGACTTCCTAAACCGTATGTTTACGGCGGGGAGTTCGATTTCAACCTCGGTCGTGAACGGACGTGTCTGTGAGCGCTCCTTGATTGTTCTCGAAACCGATCTCTGCGCATTACTACGCCGGCTATTGTTCTTTGTCTTTGTACCATTGTGAAGTGTTATCGGCAATAATCCCTCTATTATTGCCGATAATCCAGTTCGTGGTACCGATAATTACTCCTTGTTAAATTCAATCTATTGTTTGTTTACCGTGTAAATACCACATTGTGAAAATCTCATAGTTTATTATGTGAAATCAGTGTATTGTTTTGGTTACTGTGAAACAGTGTTGTGATTGAATTGCCGCCTCTGTAAGTACGCCGGACACCGGCCGTTAACAAAGGTAAAGCTTAATTACCCTTTAATCTTTTTTACAGGCCAGGACCCGGTTATGAAATTTATTTTTTAATTATATTTTCTTTTTTCTTTCCGTTACTGCACGTGAAACAGATTTGTACTTCAATGTCAGTTCGCCGAACTCGGGATAGCTCGTATAAGTTTTGCTAATCGTGCCCCCCTGCCCCTCAGGTAGGGAGGTTTTATATAGGCTCCATTTTTTAACTTTCCCTGCTCCATACCCGCCACTAAAATGGCCAGCAGCCGTATCGATTTAATAAATAGTAGGCTCCGCGCTTTCATCGGTAAAGAGCACCCGGACCTGCTAAAAGAATTTTTGGCCACACAACTCCCACAAACACAACACGTGCGCATGCCCGCTGCCGCGATAAACGCGCCGACGCGTGCCAGCCCAGCATCCCCAACACTTTCTCTGCGCTCGCGCTCCCGTTCCCGGTCACCAGTGATTCGTCCCTCGCAGACGCCTACTGTATCCGTAACATCATAATCACGCCCCACATCGCCGTCAGCCTCCTCAGCTCCTACATCCACGCCTCGTCCTTTCGACGAGCTAATTTCGTTCGCCCCGTGTCCGGTACCCACAGCCAACTCTTTTTCGCCGCTCTTGAGCCCCGAAAATGAGACTGAAATGCAGGACCTCGAACCTGAGGCCCAAACTAATCCCGAGGCCGGCTTTACGCTTGTACGTAGGGCCAAACCTAAAATCAAAAGGGTGCTATCACCCGAGACAGTAGAAACCGCGTCCGTGAAAGCTAGACGCGACGAAAATTCTCGTGGCCCTCAGACACCCACGACGACCGCAATCCCTAAAAATCCAATCGGTACTACGCAATCGCAATCAAAAATACGCCCACCTCCCCCGATTACGATCAAGGACAAATCCAAATGGACTGTTATCTCCGGTCAACTAAACCGGCTAAAAATTTATTACACCAACGCCCGGAGTACCCCTTCCGGGATCCAGGTCAAAGTCCCTACAACAGATGATTATAGAAAACTCACAACCTTCCTTAGAGAAGGGAAACATGAATTTTACACGTACACTTTAGAAGAAGAACGCCTTCTGCGCGTTGTCCTAAGACGCGTACCAAAGGAAATATCTGTCGAAGAGGTATTCGCGTCCATCAAAGCGCAAAACTTTCCCGTCCGAGAGGTACACCGCATGTACCACACCATTACTAAAAAACAATACGATATGGTCCTAGTAATCCTTGATCGTACTCGGGAAGGTAAGGAAATCTTTTCGTTAAGCTCAGTCTGCGACCTCTCTGGCGTCACAGTAGAAATCCCCCGAAAAAAACATATTCCAACACAATGCCACAATTGTCAGGCATACGGTCACTCAGCACGTAACTGTTACGTCAATGCACGTTGCGTAAAATGCTTAGAAAACCACTCCACGAAGGAGTGTACGCGTACCCGCGACTCTCCGAATCCACCGAGCTGCGTCAACTGCGGTAAGGACGGGCACCCCGCGAACTATCGCGGATGTGAACGTGCCCCACGTACGAGACATGCTCGCGTCCCTCAACGAGCACCGTCAGCGCACACCGCGGCGGCACGTCCTGCTCCGCCACCACTTATGTCAACCCAGGCCTTCCCGAGCCTTTCCGGTCCTGTGCGAGTCACTCCTGCGCACACATCCGCACAAGCCCCATCTACCGTGTGGGCCACCAAATCGCAACCTGCGAAAGCTAAACCCGCAAGTTCCACCGCATCCGCATCGTCATCCGCCTTCCAAGGCCTCGATTGGCTCGCAGGCCTTCTCAAGGAACATCTTGTCGACGACCTCATCGCGTTTGACGATATGATTAGTTCAAGTCGCGATTTCGACCACCTCAAGGCCATTAAGGCCTTCCCTGACATCGCGCGCTCCATGCAACGCCTCATTCGCGCTTCTCCGTAATTAGTTTTTTCAATGGAGGATAGAATTAGACCCCGTGGCCTTTCCTTATCCTTTTTTAACGCACGTAACTTAAAACCCCAAAGAGACTTAGTCGCTAGCTTCCTTAAGGAGCGGCAAATAGACGTGTTTCTCATACAAGAGACACTTCTTAAACCGAGCGTTCGTAATCCCCGATTGCAAACTACAAGATAGTAAGAAATGATCGTACCGGCGTAAGAGGCGGCGGCACGCTCATATACTATAGAAAGTCACTATATTGCATGCCAATAGATCCTCCCGAACTCACCAACTTAGAAGTGTCGGTGTGTAGAGTGGGCATGACCGGTCATCCCACTATCCTTATTGTTTCCGCATACCTTTCACCTAACAAAACTCTCCTTCAGACGGATCTGGAGACGCTTTTCGCGCTCGGTGACTCTGTTATAGTGGCTGGCGATCTAAATAGCGGGCACATTCAATACAACAACCCGCGTACTACCACTAATGGTAGGACACTATACTGGCTAGAAAATGCGCTTACCTTTGATGTAATTGCTCCTTCAGAGCCAATCCATTATCAAGCTAACTGCCACCCTTCAGTTTTAGACATAGCTATTTTAAAAGGGATCGCGCTTCAGGTGCGGCAAATCGAAGTCGTACACGAACTAAATTCCGACCACCGTCCAGTAATTCTGCAACTAGGCCACCCGAGTGACTACACACCCGCTTCAGTCAAAGTAGCTGACTATTCAAAGCTCAGACACTATCTCTCAAATAATCTCTCCTCTCCTCACTTAGATAGGATCCCCGACGAGATAAAGTCTGTGACCGATGCCGATGTGGCGATTGACTCCTTGGTCAGTCACCTCCAGAATGCCATCAGGGAAACCTCAAAAGAGGTAAGGTCGGCAAACGATCGCCGCTTCATACTTCCTGATGACATTCGAAGACTGATTACGGAGAAAAACGCCGCGACTCGCGCTCACGATTCTTATCCGACGGAGGAAAATCGCGTACGTCTACGTAACCTACAAAGAACAGTTAAATCCCGTATCTCTGAACTACGCGGTCAAAGATGGCACAGCCTCTTAGAGGAAATCAAACCGTCTCATCTCGCCTTTTGGGACCTCATTCGTAAACAGAAGAGCAGCTATTCGTCTGCGATGCCTCCGTTAGATAGAGGCCCTGGCAATCCACCCGCCTTCGAAAGTATAGACAAGGCAGAGTATCTCGCTGCTACTCTCTAACAACAGTGTTCTCCCAATCCCTATGAATACCATACCATTGATCCCGAACACGTCGGGAGGGTCGATCGTACAATTCAATCAATAAGAGAGACCCTCCCAATCGAAAACTTAGAGCCGGTTACAACTGACGAAGTCCTCGCTATCATAAAAGCCCTTAAGCCAAGGAAAGCCCCCGGGCCCGACGGAATCAGGAACGAAGCCCTCAAACTTCTTCCTGATAAACTCATAGCCCTTCTGGTCTGCATCTTCAATGCGGCCATAACTCACTGCCATTTTCCAGCCGCTTGGAAAAAGGCAACGGTAATAGGTATCCTTAAACCCGGGAAAAGGCCAGCCCATCCAGAAAGCTACCGCCCAATAAGCCTCCTCAATACTATAGGTAAAATATACGAGCGGCTTCTGTTGAACCGACTACAAGCCTTTGTCTCAGACAAATGTCTCTTACCATACGAGCAATTCGGCTTCCGACCGAAGCACTCGTGCACCCACCAAGTGCTCCGCCTCACGGAGCATATTCTCTCCAATTTCTCGGAGCTACGCCGTCCCAGGCGCACGCTTGCTGTATTTTTCGACATATCCAAAGCCTTCGATTAGGTCTGGCATGAAGGCCTTATTTATAAACTCAACCTCTTTCAAGTTCCGGACAGACTAGTCCGCATAATCCTTGCTTATTTATCGGACCGCTCCTTCTGCTACAAAGCGGACGGAGCCCTATCCTCACTTCACCCAATACGTTCAGGAGTCCCGCAAGGCTCCATCCTAGCGCCTTGCCTCTTCAACTTGTTCGTTAGCGATATCCCCGAATTCCCCGACGTTGCAGTAGGCTCCTACGCGGACGACACAGTCATCTTCAACTCGGCCAGGAATAGGATTCACGTATGCCACCGCGTCCAAAGAGCCGTCTCTATGTTTGGGTCCTGGTGCCTCAAATGGCGCATAGGAATAAACCCAGAAAAAAGTGCGGCTATCATGTTCGATCCTCACGCGAGGAGAGATATAAAAAAGACATTACACCTATTCGACGTCAATATCCCCTGGGCTAATGAAACTAAATATCTTGGTGTAGTTTTAGATAGGCGCCTAACCTTCAACAAACATATAGATTACGTTCAGAAAAAAGCCTCCACGGCTATGGTTCTCCTACGCAATCTCACCTCCTCTAAGAGCAAAATGGCACTCAGACATAAGCTCACAATATACAAAGTATGCATCCGTCCCATACTTACTTACAGTTGCCCCGTATTCGCTCACGCTTCGCACACCACCCTTCGCAAACTACAAGTATTGCAAAACAGATTCATGCGCATAGCCGTCCAAGCCCCGTTTTACGTCCGTAATGTAGATCTCCATAGAGACATGGACCTTCCGTCCATGTATGCATATATTAAAGACATTACAAAGAAATTTTTTGCAAATGCCGAACTTCATCCTAACCCCAAAATAGTACACGCAGTTAGCTACACTTCCAATCCGCATGCCAAAGGCTTTGCTCGCCGGCCACGTAACTGCTTCTCTGATGCCGTCGATAAAATAACGAGATTAAACGCGCTTCTCCCTGCCGTCTCCACCAATCGCACGTGTCCGCGTACACGTCCGCGTAACCGCCGTCCTCGCCGCCGAGGCCGAGCGGATAACTTCGCTCCCGCACACCCGCCGCGGCCTCCTTCCGCAGACGCCTGAGCCTAGGTTCGATCCTCCGGACAGGAGCCCTTGAGTGACTCTGCTCGCGCGATACAGTGACACTCTACATCACTGAGATTACATCATCACACCGCATACCATTCGTGCACACTCACACGTTAAGTACACGGTTCTGTAAGGGACTACCCTCGCGGCCCTTGAGCTGCTTACCTGATAAGGTCGTAGTTAGTATCACTAATTTAGTAATAAAGAACCTGTTGGTTAGTCAGGATCATGAATCTTTTTCATTTACCGGCAGCAGCCCTAGCCGAGGTTCGGTCGTCCTGGCACCCTCGTGCCTGCTGCCTCGGGGCTGAATGCCCTCAGCACTCGCCCCCAAAAGTCCGGTGAAGCTGTCAAAGCCCTTGGGGCTAACAGCGTAAGTCAGGTCGAAAAAAAAAAAAAAAAAAAATTGTTTACGGCCTGTCAAATTGTTACGAATAAAAATTATGTGCTACTTAAACATAGGCCGTGTTCTCGATGGTATTGTACTTAGAAAAATGGTAGGAATATTTCTGTTCGTTGAATTCTGTTTAGACACACTTGGATTATTATATATATAGGTTTTTTTTTGTAGTTAATGGATTAGTGTTATGGGCACAAATTCCCCTGATGTTAAGTAGCCCAAGACTGTGACACGCTAAGCCTAGTGGAGGGACTGGTTTTTAATTGTGACTGCCAAAACACACCTATAGGTAAGTTGGTGGCCAATTTTCAACTTGAGGGTGGTAGCTAATCAGACGGGCATTAGAAAACGTCCTACCACCATGATATGTTTTTCATGTATTTCAACTAATTAACTTTAACTAACTACGCAAAAAACTTGCAAACTATACACGTAAAATTTGCGCATGAATCACTTTATCTATTCATGAAAACCGCATGGAGATCAGTTCGTAGATTTTGAGTAAATGGTGAATAGTCATACAGACAGACGCGGAGGAGCACTTTGTTTATAATACGTAGTGGTTATGGTTATGATTGATTTTCAGTACTTATCGAACATTATCGTTACTCGCCCACGGACTAAACTTTATTGTTGACCAAAATCTTAACGGATTGTTCGATATATCAATCAGCGCATCCATTAATGCACACTCTAACCTCTGGAAGGAAACTGTTCACGCAGGTCCCTGAACAAAAGATTTCCGTAGGTGCTCAGTATAAAGGTTTTTGGGCATATAACGCTAAACAGTTTTTGCGAATCCATAAACGTTTGTCACAGAAAACTACTTGACTCAAGAATAAAGCGACTAGAGGCATTCTTTAGGATAACGTCTCCTTACCTTTGTAAACATTTTCATTGATATCGGTGCGTATCTCAGAGATGTCAGACAACAGGGTTTCTGTGATCTACAAATAAAATCAAACGACATTTTTAAAGGAAGTCGGTAAAATGTTGAATAATGAAGTTTTCATTTTCCTATTGGTAAAATAACTCCTCGTTAAAGAAGAACGCAGCTTAATAGCATCGTGTTGTGTTTTTGCGGTAATTAGATTTTCAAGACCTCATTAAGGCAACGGAGGTTAGGGTTAGAATATAGTAGTTCTTGCTCAGGTGTTACAAAAGGGTCGAACAACTATAATAACCTTTAATTTACTTACTTTTGTATAATCATAGCAGAAAAAATATAAAACTTACCTGTTAATTAAAATTTCTAAGCTCTAATAATTTCTGACCAATCTGAACTACTGAAAGGCTAACTAAGAATAGTAGATAATAAACTATTCTTTGAGAACTGATCTGATGTAAAATGTATATTGCTAACTAAACACTTCAAATCAAATAATAAAATAAATGGGTTCTACTTTTGCTAACCAATAATTAATTACCTTGTTATAATAAGGCATATGGTTTTCTGATATTGAGTACCCGCTTCGTACCATAAAGTCTGATAAGCCTTTTTACCTATATCCGCACTCTGTAATGCACCATAAAATACGGTAATTAGCAAATGTCACAGACTTCGTTTTGTTGAAAGGATATAGTTTAAAGCTCTTACCGCATTAGTAAGGAACTCTCCGTAATAGCACAAATACAGTATAGGAACCATGTACGTGATCACTGCTACATAGTTGCTTATCATATAAGTCAGGCCTCTGGAGAACTGCAACAGAAATTTGCTCGCTAAATTTTGTGTTAAATTTTATAACACCGTTAAAATTATGTGAGTCTTCGACGGCCCATTTCGCGGTGAAGTCGTATTTGCGCAGCAGTTTCTCTCCAAGCTTCTAGTGACTTAGGCTTAATGCACAGTGTGGGTTTTACCGTGCAAATATTTCCGCGCGGATTATTTACAGTGTACTTAATGAAAATGTTTACCGCACTCGGCTAATATAATAACATTTTGCTTAAATTTGAGTGCTCTCAAAATTTACCCTAGCGATAACATATTATCATTATTCATTACTACACTGACCTAACTTTTCTGTATTACAGTTTTGTTCGAGTAGATTTGCTTAAATTTTTATTGCTTTACGAAGACAGTTTTCGAGAAACACTACTGAATCACGATATGTAATTCTATGCGATGTAAATTATTTATGACCTTTGTTCTAACAAATTGATAATTTTAACTACAGGCTTGAACATCATATTATATGATTCGAAATAATGCATGAATTGCGCAATGAAAATTATCACGTTAAGTGCGATAGATGTACAGGTATTGAATCTATTTCAAATAAAAATATATTTCATTGTTTAGATAAATGTTATTTTGGTTTACTTACTTGTCCTGCGTATCTAAAAAAACAAGTTGTGATTCCAGTGAAGAGCAAGTCAACGAAAATCATAACGTTGAATATACTATCCACATCTCGTGACAACCTGCGAACGAAGTGTAACAATATTGTAAAAACTTCCAAAAATGTAAATACCATGGAATATTATAAACAGCAAGAATTAAGGATGGTATAGCATACTGAGCCAGTGATAATAAAACTTTAATAAATCGAGAAATATATCTACAAAATCTCTTATTTCATATGCGAAGTGTACTTTGGACACTTTTACTGTAGGGATAATAGCTCGGTTGGCACTTTGTGCAGACGTTGCTTTTGTTGAAGGAAAGCATCGTGTTAAAAACCATTGCATAGTGGTAGGCCTTTTTCTTATGTTCATCTGGCTAGCTGCGATTTTCAAGTTGAAAATCTGCCAACAATTACCCTGTAGGTATGCTCTGGCTGTTACTCTTGTGAGTCAGTACTCTACAAGGCATATCGTGTCCACAATTGTAGGTCAAATCGTTGCCTAAAATTAGGTGAGATCGTGGCTATAACACACAATCTATAAAGTATAAAAAACATATATACTAACTGAATTAGCTTTTGATGTTTTATTATGATCTCCCTTAACGTGTTTTGACTGTCGTTGCAGTTAGATCCCGGGTCGCGCCCTTCCCTATTTGTAACTGGTTTCAGGCCTAACAAATCGTCTTGTAATAGAGTGAATTCTATTCCGAGATTCGCGCATAGAGTTATCATTATCAGCTCACTTCCATTGTATATGAATACGAAAATAAACGCTGTAAATATATTAAACAAAGTGGAATATTTTAACGCACTTTAATAATAATGTTTAACACATTAAAATATTTAGCCTTGTAATTCATTAAATGCTGTAACTATGCTTAGGCTTAAAATGAATCGGTAAGCAGACCGAAGTGTAAGGTAGCTAGGTGATGGGTTAGGTTAGGCTGGATAATTTTCTAGCAATGGATGTAGGGGGCGCCCATTGCATTTAGAGGAAGAGTAGAGATGAAGGAATAGTTGTCAGTGCGCCGGTCATTGTGAGCGAAGGTGAAGCATGACTCCCCAGGCGAAGTGTGTCTTCCGTCTTTCAACGCAAGCGCATCGACAAGGTAGCGTTAGTTTGCTCACGGGATCCCGTTTTTCTACCCACATACCCGTAGAAAGGGGTCACGGTGGTTTTAGTCCATTGCGATAAAGTGTATACGGGTATTATCACCGGACGAGTCTCCCACAGTTCTCTTGTCTCCCCCGAGATGAGAGATATCGTCGTAATAGAATTCCGCCACGATAAAAAAAAGGGTTGACTCGTGATAACAAACAGATATGTATATTTACTTTGTAAATTTGGTTCATATATATTGCAGTGATAATATTATTTATAGTACAGTGCTAATAAACAATTTTACTACTGTTTTCATCAAATTAAAATTGCTGTTAAATGCATCTCTTAAACAAACCTTTAGTTTAGCTTGAAATAGTTGCATTTAACACATATGACAACATATACTTATTAATTCTTATTCTCAATTTTTGGAACTGAAAACTTCATTAGGGCTCCTTAGAACTTTATTTTGTGGGTATTAAATGAGATTAAAGTGTAACGTTCGACTTTGGAACGATCCTTCAAGATAAGTTGGGTTAAGTCGACCTACAGAGTAAAAGCAACTGTAAACGCGTTGTTGCTCTACTCGCTTGACAAGCGTTACGCATAGCATAACAAAGCGTGTTGCATCAGTCGCATTCAATGACAACATAAAGAACGTATGTGCCGTGCCAATACTTTTTATTTAACATGTTATAGTTTCATTGCATATCCTTATTAATCTCACTCTGATAAAGTTTACACTTTTGTCATATAGTTCAATACAAATGACTTTTTTCATATTCTATTTTCGCAATCTCACCTGATGTGGATCAAGATGGTAACGCGACTGTTAGTGGTGAGATAGGTTCTCATGTGCATCTCAAGTTCAAGTTTATCTCAAGGCAAAGCTTTTTAAAATCATGCCTCCACCAGTAGGAGTAATGCTGTATCAAAAATGTTCCAAAGTCGGGCAAAAATTATGAAATAATTTTTGATTCAACACCGTCAAGCTCTTATTGTAATTAAAAGCAATTAGATTGAATAAATGAGAACAAAGGCGTTTAAGTTTTCTTTATGAATTGTTTTGAGCTCGTTATTTCAATATGCGCTGTAATCTTCTATGTTCAGTTATTTTAGATTATAAAAGTTTATATTTAATTATTTATTTGTATCGCCTTTATTAGAATCTATTATTAGAATCCTAAATTAAATTTAGCTTAATATTAACAGGTTTATCATTGATTTTTAGGTGATACGTAGTTCACCAGGTCAGCTGGTATTTAATTGTATAAAAAGCAGACCAGAAGTTCTACCAAAGATTTTCTATACTTTTATTTGATGAAGGTCTTTGACACCGCCAGTTAGGTTTGCATGAATACAATCCCCTCGCGCCATTGTAGTACTATACAATCTTGTTCTCAAAACATAGTTAATACCGCGATCGATTCTCTTTCGCGTCCCGGAAACAGCCCAAGCCAAAGGTCAGTCACTAGTGACTCCCATGCGCGGGTTGTCTTGGAACTGAGTGCACTCCACGCACACCCACAAAGTTCGGTGAAGCTGTGAAAGCCGTTAGGCCAACAGTGCAGGTCCTTTCGAAAAAAATAATCTACCAAAGATTTAAGGGTGCAATTGTTTTCTAGTTACAAGGATATAAAACAGATAAAGTGATAGAGGGAATTAAAGATAATAGAATCAATTAATTGCAAGATTATAATAAAATGATAAAAATTTACTAGTTTCTGATTTATTACTTTACATTCCTACACCTATCTGGATGCGAAATTTGAGCTTTCTAGGTCATCTGGAACTGGGTTAGAGTTTTGATCTATAGGTCAATGGTAGAAATAATGACTTTTGGACGTTAATATATAAATAACTGTTTGAAGTGTGATGATGAAATTTAGAACACATATGTATCTAGTAATTTTCAATATATAAGCCAAATTTGACATGTTTATGTGCAATAGTTTTTTAAGTTATGAGAGTGTCAAAAGTGGCTCCAACCAGTTCGTGTAATATTACACACAGTGCTGATCGCTAGGGAATTTAGCTTAACACGCTACCGTGTGTCTAGATACAGAGAGGAAGTTGTCTTTCAGGATATGTAAGAATAGAGTGTTAATTCCTAATTTATTGTTAACAAATACTTACTAATATAACATTGGAAGGTATAAATGCAAAGATAAATTAACCAATTATCTGAAGTAGCAAGTGGATAAGAACAATAGATCGGTAAAATTAATTCACTATTTTCTTTCAATATAAATCTTCGATACAAACTCTCTAATCCAGGTGACGTCAGGTATTGTATTGTTCCAAAAATGACTATCCAATATTGAACTGAAATGTTTATGGAGTTATTGAACAAACATTCGATTAATTCCTTTAAAATTGATTGAATACAAATATAACAGGTCTATTAGATCCAAACGTTTAGGTTTTACGAAGTAACTAAGCAATGTTGGCTCAGTGGTATCATGTATAGATAGATCGTTAGTTCGAGTCCTCCAATTAACCTAATATTTGTATGAAGGAAAACATTGAAATAAAAACATACCATAATATTTCGAATATGGCTAGCGACCAGCATCAATTTGTAATTTTATGTATTCTAGCAGTACTAATTGACAACCACTTTTCTCAATAGTTCTGTTACGTTTTGATAGGTCTAATAAATACACACCATCAGGTGAAATTGGCGATAAATCCTCAAATGAAAATGATTTTTCTTCTCATAATATACCCATACAACGCTAATTTATTACTGCATAACTTCTCTGTAACTGGTCCTGTAGTCATACGTTTCCTCTAATCAAATGAATACTAATTAATTTTAAATTTAATTTTATGATCCAACCATATTACATTTCGCATGTATCCTTTCGTGCATTTCTTCTGTTGTTCAGAATTCAGATAAATACATAACGATAGATCTTTTATGGTTTTGTAAACTTTTCCCTTAAATTTGTAATACATACAATGAAGCGTTGATAGCTCGGTATTAGTGTGTAGGAACGCCGCGTCATGAGACGTGAGTTCGAATTCAACCATCTACAATGAGTTTGAACTCTCGGTGAAGGAAATCATCGTGAGGAAACTATAGCATGTTGGTAGGGCCTTTTCTAATGCCCACCTGGCTAACTACCAACCTCAAGTTGAAAATCTGCTGCCAAATCTTAACAGATGTGTTCCAGCCGTTGCAGTTGAGAGCCAGTCTCTCCAAAATAAAGGCTGGTGACACGCTTGCTCGTTTGCCCGCTATTACATTAAGAAAAAAACATTTGTAGAATATATATGATTTCCAAGACATGTCACCATTAGTATGATAATACATTTTTAATACTAACATATCATATTACATCATTCTTTTTCTAACAGGGCCTACAGCTGTCCTTACTGTACTTACGTGTATTGTAAAAGTTCACTCTTTTCAATAGCAATACTTTATGCCCTTTTTGTGCTTCTGGTAAACCATCCGTTCTCCATAAGCTCCCAAGTTCTTTAATTGTTGCTGTTATCTTATTCAAATTTTTTAATAAAATTAATGCTTTCAGTATTGCTGCAATATAAAATTCTTTATTAGGTAGCTGTGAAGTCATAGGATCTCTTACATTATCTCACCATATGCGCTAGTGCTTGTAACGATTATAGAGTTTGTAAAAGAGAAATATCCTTACCTTGTATGTAAACTAATAACGGTGGTATTAGATATGTGACCCTAAAAATTTCCTTCTGTGATATCACATCGAAGGTGTATATCAAGGCTGTACTGTAGAACAATACCATACAAGGTATTATGTATAGAAATCTCCAATACTTCTGCGTTAATGATTCCCCTTCGCTGAAGAACCTTATGTTACTTTTGTATAAAAAACTAATACTCGGCGCGAATAATTTAGCGAAATCTTCAGGATACCCTTTCATCACATCCATCCTGATCTAACACAAGTTAAAATAAATTTATTTATACTTATTTGTAATATCTATTGGTATTAGATAGATTATGTATTGGTTTGAAAATGTATTTTGTTCTAATCAAAACATATTAAAGTAAAGTTATTGTATTGTACAATTCAAAAACATGAAAAACCTTTTTCGCTTTCTCTAACTCTAACGAATGTGGAAAAACACAACTTGGCTAACGGCTCAGGTCCCAATAAGCTCGTAGTCTTTTAATTCATTTTAAAAACTGAAATTATATATTTCGATAAAGATCTTAGTGTTCAATGTAAAATAAAATTATAAATTTTAGCACAAATTACTTTTACAATTTAAGTAGAAGTCCACTCGAAGAATTCTTTAAGGTTATCGAGACTTCCTAAATAATTTTCTTTTCCAAAACTGGGGCCGACTTACTTACGAAAAATCGTGCGATCGTCGATTCAATTTACTTAATATACGTGAGCTCGGACTTGTTTTCAGGACTTTATTAAAGTTTGTAAAAGAAAAGCTAAGACTCCGTTAAATTAAACTATAGTTTTTAAAATAATTGTCGGTTTCTTGAAGGCGTTGAGTTACGTAAATGTTGGGGTTTACATTCGCATTGTTCGCGTCAACGGTGTTTTATTTGTCAGGTAAATTATATAGAAGTGTGTTTTTTAAACATATGGTGTAATGTTTACAAATGGCTAGTGGTGTAACTATACAATTTATAGCCCGTGGAAAATATATTAATAAATAATTTAAAAATTGTGTCGGTGCAATTTAATTTTATTAAATCACAAAAGTTATTACAAATATTGCGCGCATTTTATATGATAAATTTTGGTATAGACAGAGATGAGAGCCTGGAGACGGTGATAGGCTACTTTTTCTCTCGCAAACTTTATTGAAACTGGGGTAAAGAGAGGGATACATGTTGTATGAAACTGTTTATTACGTCACCCGATTTGTTGAGAAAATCAATATTAACGCGAGAGAAGCTGTACGTAAAATCTAGTGTCTTATAAATTTAGTTTTCAAATGCATTGGTATTAAATATTTATACTATATTAAAATATAATCCAAATGTATGTGTTCTAAAATTGAACCTTTTTTTGATTGATGTTCTCGTAGCATTCGAATTCATATCGATTGCATAGAATATTCTGGAAGAAACTTTTTGTTTACTGATCAATTCGTGGAATAAAAAAGTAAATTAATTTAACGATGAGTCTGATGTTATTTTGAGGAGTTTGTTTTACTACAAATTTTATTTACACTTTGTAGATTTAGCGTTATGGCTATAATCTCATGTATCGTTAAGTGACCTTTTGCCCTAAGACGATGGCCACGCTAAACCCAATGGTGAAAATGGCTCTCAAGTCACATATCTGTAAAGCAGGAGATATCTGTAAGTATTTGGCGGCAGATTTCCATCTTAAGGGTAGCAAGTATTCAGTTGGACATTAGAAGATGTCCTACTACCATGCTGTGTTTTTTGTGTTTCCACACAATGTTTTCCGCCACCGAAGCTCAAGCTCATTGTACATTGATTCTAACTCACGTCCCTTGACGCGGCGTCCACGATACCTCTGAGATAAAAATAAAATCACGTCCTCAAATCCTATTCTGAGAAATGAAACTGTATGGTGACACAAAAAAGTATGTCGAACTAGTTATTGATTAATAAGCGAAAGTGTATATTTATGTTACTTTTTAGAAAATGAAAATAAACTAAATACTATATATATACTTCGAAATGAATGTTAGAAACACGTTTATTTGATTACAGTAGGTCCAAACAATATATACAAAGTTGTAAATATCTGACACAAAAAAACATTATAATATAGTCAAACTCGTATGGGGATCAGTAAAGAAATCGACAGAAACTGCGACGTACAATCCGTGTTATTTACATAAACGGGGGCAAACGAAGGTCATACAAATGGCCGAAACCATTCGTCATTCTTACTTCAGTCAATTTTGTTAACGTTATATGTAAATTTATCCGTTTGCCACTACCACGAATATCAATTTTCATTTTATTTTGTTGAGTACCGTTGAAATAAAAACTATTGGGTTAATTTTAAATCCATGTTGTTTTTTGTAGTTAAGGTTTAGCGTTATGGGCATAATCTCCTGATCTTAAGTGACGATACGATCCAAGTTGATAGGCACGCTAAACCTGTAGAGGAACTGGCTCTCAAGTGCAACTGCCGGAACACAGCTATTTTCAATTTGAGGGTAGTGGTTAGCCAAGCGGATATTAGAAAAAGACCTACCGCCGTGCTATGATTTCATCACGGTGATTTCCTGCACCGAAAACTCAAGCTCATTGTAGGTGTTTGGATTCAAAACTCACGTCCCATGACGTAGCGTTTCTTCATACTACCACTGCGCTATCATCGCTTTAATCCCAAGTTTTATCCAAATATGTCCAGTAGTATTATCTTACGCAATTCGCAACTAATTATTCGACGTTTCATTATATGTTGCGTTACGTTATATCATACTTTGTTCTTGTAAATTGTGGTTATAAAGTACTTCAAGGCAGAAGCCATAATAAACAAGGAAATAAAAATATCAGTTGTGTTTGAGGTGAAACGCTGAAATTAACGGGAACAAAAAGACAAACAGATGAGTAAAACAATGGTATTTTATTATAACTTGCGTGTATTATGTACTTTCATATGATTACAGTAAAAAGCTGTTATTTTAACAGCACAAACGGACATATCAATTTTATTTATTTCTACAGATAAAACAATAAATTTGAAAATTTAGGCTATAATCTTAATTTATAAAATTTTCGTGTTATGTCGTTTGTCCGCGATGAACTCCTTTTTTTCTATTTGTTGATTTTTATTCTTTTCATTTTGTAGCGTGGGGAAATGCTTTTAGGCATACCGTCTCTGATGGGCTGGGAGGGGTATGTGGGACTCAATCGGCGAGAAACTCGTCGGTAATATCCACTAAAACCCCACGGTGTTCTTCTATAGGCTATTGGGCCAAGGAGTAGGATCTGTCCTCTCGCTGCATCTCCTATTTGATAGGGTATCATAACGCTATAGATGTCACTTTAGTCGATGTGATTCACTACTTGAAACGGTAGAATAAGTTCTGCCAGGTCAGCTAGCATACAATATATTGAAATGTGCAAGAATGAGATGGAATTCCTAATAATAAAGAATACTTATGTGTTTAATACTACACAACATAAGTGAAAACTACATCAAGGCGAGGGCAATAATAAAGGCCAATCTGCAGTAAGTCCTATACAAGAATGAGCCTCTAAAGCTGCACTAGCAGGCTGCTACCAAATATGTCTGGGCAGTGAGAAAAACATAGGTAGTGAGGGTAAGTGTTGACGCGCGTCAGAAAGGGGCCCTGAAACCTATATCCGTGTTACAAGTCTCGGAAACTGCTCGCAGTTTCTCTCTCTGTCACACAATGAACCCGGCATCCGCATGGTGAATACATAGTTTGCTAAGAAGTTCGTCTCTCTTTCAAACATAATGTAATTTATAAACGTATTGGCACGAAATATACTGTGTATATTCAATGTGACTGGCTCATCATGCTATCTCATGTAACGTTGTGAGTGAAAGTATGTGAGTACAGCAATGATGCGTTGACTAATCCTCTTTCGTGCACTTAGGCAACTCGAGCCAGCTTTACGAACGAGCATTACAGCTTAGTATCATTACCCATAATACAAAGTGTTCAGTGTATCTAAAAGAGTTTTTACTTCAATAAACCTTACTAATTTTACGTGTAAAGCAATATATTTTAGGCATGGCGTTGTATTTCTTTAGTAGAGGCTTATACTTTTTTTACATCTCGCCGCTGTATACGGTGTTCATAAGCGAGAAATATGACCAAGTCGTGCTCATTACCTGAAACACAAAAATAAAGTACAATTCGTTTGAACAAGTACGACTTCGTAAACCGTTTGTTTATGGCCTATCAAATTATTACGAATAAAAATATAATATAATTTTATAATATAATATAATAAATAGCCATAATGTCACCTGATCTCAAGTGATGATACGGCTCAAGTTGGTAGACACGCTAAACCTGTGGAGGAACTGGCTCTCAAGTGCAGCTGCTGGAACACACCTATTGGTATTTGCCGGCAGATTTTCAACCTAAGGGTGGCAGCTAGCGAGGTGGCGATTAGAATACGTCCTACCACCATGATACGTTTTAATCCTGAGGTTTTCCTTCACCGAGCGATCAAGCTCGTTGCAGATGGATTCGAATTCACGTCCCTTGACGAGGTGTACATACAATCTACCAACTGAACCCTCATCGCGTCGTTTTGTTCATTAAACTGTTTTTATAAGTCGGCAATATAAATGTGATAAATTAAAAATGGAAAGATGTAAAGGTAGATTGAATTGAATAGGTCTCCTAAAACTAAATACTTCAGTACCTTTTTCTTCTTTCATTGTAAATAATTTTTGATGTTTTGCTAGCAATTGACCAGCTTTAAATCAATAAATACATTTAAACCTCTCTTTACCCAACTTTCCAAGCGTTTCCTCATATTCTAAACTAGCTCACATCCGCTCGCTACGATAGTTGTGTTATGTTTTTAGCAACCGTAAATTTTCAATATTAACTGCCACATTTCAACTAATTAACTTTAACTAATTACGCAAAATCTTACAAACTATACACGTAAAATTTGCGCATGAATAACTTTATCTATTCATGAGAATCGCATGGAGATCAGTTCGTAGATTTTGAGTAAATGGTGAATAGTCATACAGACAGACGCGGAGGAGCACTTTGTTTAAAATACGTAGTGGTTATAGTTATGTTTGATTTTCAGTACTTATCGAACATTATCGTTACTCGCCCATGGACTAAATTTTATTGTTGACCAAAATCTTAACGGATTGTTCGATATATCAATCAGCGCATCCATTAATGCACACTCTAACCCCTGGAAGGAAACTGTTCACGCAGGTCCCTGAACAAAAGATTTCCGTAGGTGCTCAGTATAAAGGTTTTTGGGAATATAACGCTGAACAGTTTTTGCGAATCCATAAAAGTTTGTCACAGAAAACTACTTGGCTCAAGAATAAAGCGACTTGAGTCATTCGTTAGGATAACGTCTACTTACCTTTGTAAACGTATTCATTGTTATCGGTGCGTATCTCAGAGATGTCAGACAACAGGGTTTCTGTGATCTACAAATAAAATTGAATGACATTTTTTAAAGGAAGTCGGTAAAATGTTGAACAATGAAGTTTTCATTTTCCTATTGGTAAAATACTTCTTAGATATTATATTAGATTTTTAAAACCTCATTAAGGCAACGGACGTTAGGGTGAGCAACAGTAGTTCTTGTTGAGGTGTTACAAAAGGTGAACGGGTCGCACATCAATAAAAATCTATAATTTACCTGCTTACTTTTGTATAATCACAGCAGAAAAAAATATAAATCTTGCTGTTAATTTGAATTTGCAAGCTTTAATGAATTTTGACCAATCTGAACTGAACAATCTTTGAACAATTTGAAAGGCTAACTAAGTAGTAATAGTAGATAATACACTATTCTTTGAGAACTGACTTGAAACAGATTTGATGTAAAATGTATATTGCTACCTAAGCCCTTCAAATCAAATAATAAAATAAATGGGTTCTACTTTTGCTAACCAATAATTACCTTGTTATAATAAGACATATGGTTTTCTGATGTTGAGTACCCGATTCGTACCATAAAGTCTGATAAGCCTTTTTACCTATATCCGCACTCTGTAATGCACCATAAAATACGGTAATTAGCAAATGTCACACTTCGTTTTGTTGAAAGGATAAAGTTTAAACCTCTTACCGCATTAGTAAGCAACTCTCCGTAATTGCACAAATACAGTATAGGAAGCATGGACCAAAACACTGCTACATAGTTGTTTACCATATAAGTCGGGCCTCTGGAGAACTGCAACAGAAACTTGCTCGCTAACTTTTGTGTTAAATTTTATAACACCGTTAAAATTATGTGAGTCTTTGGCGGCCCATTTCGCGGTGAAGTCGTGTTTGCGCAGCAGTTTCTCTCCAAGTTACTAGTGACTTAGGCTTAATGCACAGTGTGGGTTTTACCGTGCGAATATTTCAGTGCGGATTATTTACAGTGTACTTAATAAAAATGTTTACCGCACTCTGCTAATAAAATAAAATTTTGCTTAAATTCGAGTGCTCTCAAAATTTACTTAAACGATAACATATTATTAGACTGACCTAACTTTTACTGCATTACAGTTTTGTTCGAGTAGATTTGCTTAAATTTTTATTGCTTTACGAAGACGTAGTTTTAGAGAAACATTACTGAATCACGATATGTAATTCCATGCGATGTAAATTATTTATGACCTTTGTTCTTACAAATTTATCATTTTAACTACAGTCTTGAACATCATATTATATGATTCGAAATAATGCATGAATTGCGCATTGAAAATTATCACGTTAAGTGCGATAAATATACAGGTATTGAATGTATTTAAAATAAAAATATATTTCATTGTTTAGATAAATGTTATTTTGTTTTGCTTACTTGTCCTGCGTATCTAAAAAAACAAGTTGTGATTCCAACGAAGAGCAAGTTAACGAAAATCACAACGTTGAATATACTATCCAGTTCTCGTGACAACCTGCGAACGAAATGTAACTATGTTGTAAAAGCTTCCAAAGTGTAAATACCATGGAATATTATAAACAGCAAGCATTAAGGATGGTATAACATACTGAGCCAGTGATAATACAACTTTAATAAATTGAGAAATATATCTATAAAATTTCTGATTTCATATGCGAAGTGTACTTTGGACACTTTTACTGATAATAGCTTGGTTGGTCCTTTATGCAGACGTTGCTTTTGTTGAAGGAAAATATCGTGATAAAAATCATTACATGGTGGTAGGCTTTTTTCTTATGCTCACATGGCTAGCTGCGATACTCAAGTTGCAAATCTGCCAACAGTTACCCTGTATGTATGTTCTGGCTATTACACTTGTAATTCAGTCCTTCTACAAGACATATCGTGTCCACAATTCTAGGCCAAATCGTTAACTAAAATTAGGTGAGATCGTGGCTATAACACACAATCTATAAAGTATAAAAAACATATATACTAACTGAATTAGCTTTTGATGTTTTATTATGATCTCCCTTAACGTGTTTTGACTGTCGTTGCAGTTAGATCCAGGGTCGCACCGTTTCCTGTTTGTAACTGGTTTCAGGCCTAACAAATTCTCTTGTAATAGAGTGAATTCTATTCCGAGGATCGCGCAAAGAGTAATCATTATCAGCTCACTCCCACTGTATATGAAGACGAAGAGATACGCTGTAAATATATTAAACAAAGGGGAATATATTAACGCACTTTAGAAATAATGTTTAACACTTTTATATATTTAGCCTTGTAATTAATTCAATGCTATAAATATGCTTAGGCTTAAAATGAATCCGTAAGCAGACCGAAGTATTCCAGAAGTGTATGAGATGTCGGTGAGGAGGTACAAGGTAGCAAGGTAATGGGTTGAGTTAGGCTGGATAATCTTCTAGCAATGGATGCGCGGGTTGTATTTAGATGAGGTGTAGAAATGAAGGATGAGTTGGCACTGCTCCGGTCATTGAGAGAGAAGTTGGAGCATGTCTCCCCACGTGAAGTGGGTCCCCGTGCGTCTACCGTCTTCCGGGGTTCAAGCGCATGGACAAAGTAGCGGTGGTTTGCTCACGGCATCCCGTTATCCTACCCACATACCCGTAGGAAGTGGCCGCGGTGTTTTTATTCCATTGCGATAAAGGGTATACGGGTATTATCACCGGACGAGTCTTCTACAGGTCTCTTGTTTCCCCCGAGATGAGAGATATCGTCGTAATAGATTTCCTCCACGATAATAAAAAAGGGTGGACGCGTGATAACAAACATATGTATATCTAAATTGAAAATCTAGTTCATCTTTATTGAAGTGATAATATTAAATTGTAGTAAAGTGCTGATATACAATTTTATCGCTTTTGTCATCATTAAATTTAAAATACTATTAAATACATTCCTTAAACATACCTTTAATTTTGCTTAAAATTATTGCATTTATACATAAAACAAAATATACTTATTAATATAATTCTCAATTTTTGGAATTGAAAATTTCATTAGGGTCATTAGCACTTAGATTATTTAGGTTAGGTTCATAAGGTTACAGTTAGGTGCATAAGCAAGAACTAAAAAAAAAATCTTACATGCATTATCTTGATCTTTTAATATTACAAAATATTACTACCATTAGGCTTAACGTGTCCACCGTCATCATCCATATCGTCACTAAAAACCAGGTGAGATTGTGGACATAACGCTAAACCTATAAACTTTAATAAAATTTGTAAATGTAAAATAAAGTCGAGTTGTTTACACCATTTATTCAAGAACGGCTGCACCGTTTTGAATATTTCTGATTTGTTGAATTCATCTCCGCTCAGAATAGCAGATAAACTTAAAACATAAAAATTCATGAAATGCAGAAAAACTAATTTATATATGTATAAAGCATAATCGGTTTAATTATAACTTAAAAACGGCTAAACCGAGCTTAATGTTTCTTATTTGTTGGATTCATCTCCACTCATAACAGCAGATATTTTTTTAGTGTTCCTCACCTTAAGTTAAAAATCTCTAAAATTAATATTAGCTACATATTAAGACGTGTATCATTGATTTTTAGACGATACGTAGCTCGCCGGGTCAGCTGGTATTTAATAGTATAAAAAGCAGACCAGAAGTTCTACTAAAGATTTTCTTTAATTTTCTTTAAAGTAGTCAGTAGTCTTTGAAACCGCTAGTTTGGTTTGCATAAGTACCATCTTCTCGCACCATTGCAGTAGAGTACAATCTTATTCTCAAAACTTAGTTAGTACCGCGATCAATTCTCTTTCGCGTCCCGGGAACAGCCCAAGTCAAAGTTCAGTCACTAGTGACACCCATGCGCGGGTTTCCCCTCAAACTGAATGCACTCCACGCTCGTCCACAAAGTTCGGCGAAGCTGTGAAAGCCTTTAGGTCAACAGTGCAGGTCCTTTCGAAAAAAAAATCTACCAAAGATTTAAGGGTGCAATTGTTTTCTAGTTACAAGGATATAAAACAGATAAAGTGATAGAGGGAATCAAAGATAATAGAATCAATTGATTGTAAGAATATAATAAAATAATAAAAATTTACTAGTTTCTGATTTATTAGTTTGCATTCCTACACCTATCTGGATGCGAATTTGAACTTTCTAGGTCATCTGAAACTGGGTTAGAGTTTTGATCTATAGGTCAATGGTATAAATGATGACTTTTGGACGTTAATATGTAAATAACTGTTTGAAGTGTTAATGAAATTTGGAACTCATATGTCTCTAGCAATTTTCAATATGTAAGCCAAATTTGACATGTATATGTGCAATAGTTTTTGAGTTATGATAGTGTCAAAAGTGGCTCCAACCAGTTCGTGTAATATTACACACAGTGCTGATCGCCAGCTTGAACATAGCTTATTACGCTACCGTGTGTCTAGAAACAGTGAGGAAGTTGTTTTCCAGGATATGTAAGAATATAGTGTTAATTCCTAATTTGTTGTTTACAAATACATACAATTATAAGCTTGGAAGATATAAATGCAAAGATAAATAATCCAATTGTCTGAAGTAGCAAGTGGATAAGAACAAAAGAACGGTAAAATTAATTCACTGTTTTCTTCCAATATAAATTTTCGATATAAACTCTCTAATCCAGGCACCACCAGGTATTGCATTGTTCCAAAAATGACTATCCAATATTGAACTGAAATGTATATGGAGTTATTGAACAAACATTCGATTAATTTCTTTAAAATTGATTTAATACAAATATAACAGGTCTATTAGATCCAAACGTTTAGGTTTTACTAAGTCACTAAGCAATGTTGGTTCAGTGGTATCATGTTTAGATAGATCGTTGGTTCGAGTCCTCTAATTAACTTGAATTTTGTATGAAGGAAAACATTGAAATAAAATTATACCATAATATTTCGAATATGGCTAGCGACCAGTATCAATTTGTAATTTTATGTATTCTAGCAGTACTAATTGAAAACCACTTCTCTCAATAGTTTTGATATGTTTTGTAGGTGTAATAAATACACACCTTCAGGTGAGATTGGGGATAAATCCCCAAATGAAAATGATTTTTCTTATTATAATATTCCTATACCACGCTAATTTATTACTGCATAACTTCTCTGTCACTGGTGCTATAGTCTTACGTCTCCTCTAATTAAATGAATACAAATTAATTTTAAATTAATTTTTATTTTTCAACCATATTACTTTTCGCATGTTTCCTTTCGTGCATTTCTTCTGTTCCTCAGGATTCAAATAAATACATAACGACAGGCCTCTTATGGTTTTGTAAACTTTGCCCTTAAATTTCAAATACATACAATGAAGCGTTTATAGCTCGATATTAGTGTGTAGGAACGCCGTGTCATGAGACGTGAGTTCGAATCCAACCGTCTACAATGAGTTTGAACTGTCGTTGAAGGAAAACATCGTGAGGAAACTATAGCATGGTGGTAGTGCCTTCTCTGATGCCCGCCTGCCTAGTTACCAACCTCAAGTTGAAAATCTGCCGTCAAATCTCAAGAGATGTGTTCCAGCAGTTGCAGTTGAGAGCCAGTCTCTCCAAAATAAAGGCTGGCAACGTACTTGCGATTACCCTGGTGTTGTTCGTATCTATTAGCGGCGGTAATCACCTCCCTTCAGTTGACACGCTTGCTCGTTTGCCAGTTGGTACATAAAAAAAAAACATTTGTAGATTATATATGATCTCCAAGACTTGTCACCATTAATATGATAACATATTTTTAATACTAACATATCTTCTTACATCATTCTTTTTCTAACAGGGCCTACAGCTGTCCTTTATTGTACTTACCTACATTGCAAAAGTTCACTCTTTTCAACAGCAATACTCTACGCCCTTTTTGTGTTTCTGTTAAACCATCCGTTCTCCATAAGCTCCCAAGTTCTTTAATAGTTTCTGTTATTTTATTCATATTTTTAAATAAAACTTATGCTTTCAGTATTGCTGTAATTTAAAATTCTTTATTAGTTAGCTGTGAAGTCATACGATCTCTTACATTATCTCATCATATGCGCTAGTGCTTGTAACGATTATAGAGTTTGTAAAAGAAAAATATTCTTACCTTGTGTGTAAACTAATAACGGCGGTATAAGATATGTGACCTTAAAAATTTGCTTCTGTGATATCACATCGAAGACGTGTATCAAGGATGTACTGTAGAACAATGTCATACAAGGTATTATGTATAGAAATTTCCAATACTTCTGCGTTAATGATTCCTCTTCGCTGAAGAACCTTATGTTACTTTTGTATAAAAAGCTAATACTCGGCGCGAATAATTTCCGGAAATCTTCAGGATACCCTTTCATCATATCCATCTTGATCTAATACATGTTAAAATAAATTTATGTATACTTATTTGTAATATCTATTGGTATTTGGTAGATTATGTATTGATTTTGAAATGTTTATTGCTCTAATCAAAACATATAAAAGTAAAGTTATTGTATTGTATAATTTAAAAAAAATTAGGAGAAGACTACTTGGCTAACGGCTCAGATCCCAATAAGCTCGTAGTCTTTTCATTCATTTCAAAAACTGAAATTACATATTTCAATAAAGTAATCAAAGTGAAATAAAATTATAACTTTTAACACAAAACACTTTTATAATTTAAGTAGAACTCCACTCGAAGAACTCTATAAGGTTATCGAGACTGCCTAAATAATTCTCTTTTCCAAAACTGGGAGCCGACTTACTTACGAAAAATCGTGCGATCGTCGATTCAATTGACTTAATATACGTTAGCTCGGATTTGTTTTGAGGACTTTATAAAAGTTTGTAAAAGAAAAGCTAAGACTCCGTTGAAATAAACGATAGTTTTTAAAATAATTGTCGGTTTCGTGAAGGCGTTGAGTTACGTAAATGTTGGGGTTTACATTCGCATTGTTCGCGTCAACGGTGTTTTATTTGTCAGGTAAATTATATAGAAGAGTGTTTTTTAAACATATGGTGTAATGTTTACAAATGGCTAGTGGTGTAGTAACTATACAATTTATGGCCCGTGGAAAATATATTAATAAATAATTTAAAAATTGTGACGGTGCAATTTAATTTTATTAAATCACAAAAGTTATTACAAATATTGCGCGCATTTTATATGATAAATTTTGGTATAGAGAGAGATGAGAGCCTGGAGACGGTGATAGGCTACTTTTTCTCTCGCAAACTTTATTGAAACTGGGATAAAGAGAGGGATAATTTTGTATGAAACTTTTTATTACGTCATCTGATTTATTGAGAAAATCAATATTAACGCGAGCGAAGCTGGAAGTAAAATATAATAGCTAATAAATTTAGTTTTCAAATGCATTGATATTAAACATTTATAATATAATAAAATATAATCCAAACGTATGCGTTCTAAAATTGATACTTTTCATATGCATGCGTTTAAATCTTGTTAAATTATTTAAATTTGTACTTGGGCTTTAGTTTTGTCCAAGTTATGTTTTAGGTCTAAAAGAGTATAAAATTTATAATCACTGCTAAATTCTGAATGTTATTATGAACTCGTGGCTCGGAGGCTCTTTGGGTCGGGGCCCCGTTGCATTTCGCCAGCTCTGCCATCCTATAGTTGCGCCACTGCGTTGTAGTACTAAGCCCTTCTATTAAGTCGAAAAGTTATAGTTCTGCTGTCGCAAAGTTATTTTTATTATAGGTTTAGCGTTATAACCTAAAATCTCGTGTTATGTTAAGTCATGATGTGGCCCATATTGGTGGATACACTAAGCCTGTGGAGGGACTGGCTCTAAATTACTAATGTTGGAACATAACAATAGGTAATTGGCGGCAGATTTTCAACTTGAGTGTGGTAGCTAGCTATGCAAGCATTGAAGAAAGCCCTACCACCTTGCTATAGTTCATCATGGTGTTTTCCTTCAGCGGAAGCTCAGAAATTTGAACTGAGCCATCAACAATCCAATTGTGTAGTCAGTATAATTATCTATTATCCGGGTCTTGAGCATCTATTTATTTGGTAATATAGTGTCTTGAATTGTGTCATATATCTATATGTGTTAGTAAAATGTAGGTATATAGAATTTTAGAACGTACACTTCTTTTAGTGTTTTGGGAAAAATGATGAGTGCATTTTTATGATGCCTTCGTGTTCGTGGGAACTGATAGTGAGAATGAACTGCATTCAAGGGAAAATTATTTAAATATTTCTGAATGTACAACATGTGTTTCGTATCAGTACTTTATTAGTATAAATATTTTTAAATTAAATTTAAATTTATTTGATTTGTCAAGACAAACGATTCCCTTTCAACTTCTCTACCAGTTTCAAACTTCCTCTAACGTAGTTTTTCCTGAATTTGACTATTTTTGTGTCACCACAGATTCATTTTACCGAGAATATATGGGGATTAATGTTGATTTAATGTGAAAAAGGTGTGACGTATTTGTTTCAGATTTTACCATGGCTATCTGAGAGGACATCTTGCTGGGCTACCCGATGGAGTCCCTAGTTCGAAACCGCGTCGCCCCAGCAAGGCGATAGATAGCCGCGGGTTTTAGTATGTATTCCTGGTTCTTTCCACTGGCTGAGTATAAAATAACCCTTTCAGTACCTCCGAGCTGAGTGTGTACACACAAATGCATTTCACCAAGTAAAATTAAAAAATCAACCCTAGAACAGTTTCTTTCTAATTTAATAAAATATTTAGAAAATAATAACAACAACAAACATAGCCGAGGTACGTGTCCTATTATTCTATTTACAATAATTTCTGTTTTCCCCGTAATATCAGCTTGCAATACGTCATTTAGATAATACCTACTGTGGTTCCGGCAAATGTTAATTGAACGCTTCTGTTTTCTTTTAAATCCGGAAAAACATCGCTTTTCTTTTTAACTGTAGGCTTTGCGAATGTCATATATATCAAATTATATCATTCTTATATATTAAGAAGTATTGTGTGGTAATGTTATTGTTAAAACTTTAAAAAAAAATAGAAAATAAATGAATAACAATTATCCAAATAAAACACAATAGGTCGGTAAAAAAATTTTTTTGTAGTAAAACTTCTTATGCGAGGTCTTTAAAGTTCCAATCCGCAACCTTTTTTTGTGACGCTTGTTCAGGTAAGTCGGCTCGAGGCGACTAAGGGAGTGAGAGGTATATATAGAGATGTGTCACTCCTGTCGTCAAGTGTTAAGCAAACACCGTTTTTTAGGCTCGTCAAAATGATGGCACTAAACTTAATGTATACTCCAAAAACTGTGTGAGAGAGAAAATTCACCGCCAGTCGCCACCACCGCTGTCATGTCAGCCAAAATTCGAATGAACCAAGTAACTACGTATATATACTATGTAACTATAACTATGTATATAACTATAACTAGTAACTATGTATATACAAAGAAATTTTTCGCTTTATTTATTTACTTCATCGATTGTATAGTATTTGTTCAGCTGTAGGTATACAGTTTTGCTTTAACGTTCAAAGTTACTTCCATTTAATAATTTCCAAGACTCTATTGACAAATTCTCATCACCAACTTTCAGCTGACGTAGGGAGGAAATAGCAAAAACAATGAGAGTATTTCATTCCCACGAAAGTTAAATTTATTTTGAGCCTATATACTGCGGGAGACAGTAAGGCAACTAGGTAATGAGTTTAATAATTAGTTTATGCATTGTTGCAAGAGAATAAACGATATTATGATATATTTATAGCTATTATATATGTAATGTGTTGTGTGGAAAAGATGATTAGGGTAACGAAACAATAACCTTAATAGTTGCTCTGTAATGAAGAAGATTTTATTATATTAAATACAAATGTTAGACTAAAATATATGCACAAAATAACTACTTCTTAATAACCTAACTTACTGATTACATATTATATTTTACGCACCTGTAATAAAGAGAAACAGCATTTAAAGCTTCATTTTATTTGTATCTTATTTATTATTTAATTATTTCTTAATATGTTTTCAATGTAATGACATCTCATAAAGTATTTTTGACGTATACATTGTTTCATAGACAACTATCAATAACATATATTTTAAAAAGAAAATTCATATTCTAAATAAAAAGAGTTTATAAGCGTAGAGTTGAAATTAAGGTTTAAATGACCTTCATTTGCATATATAATGGATTTTACATATATAACAGGCGGCTTGAAAAGGTTTTTTTTTGTGAGTATTTTCTTTCTTGGTTGTTAAAGTTGATCTGGGGCTGACGATGAAAGTCGGAGCATATTACAGTGATATATTTTTCAACGATTAGACGATTGATTCCAATATACAACTGTGACTTTCAAGCAAATACGAAAGATAATTTTCCTGTAAGTATATAATACAGTGTCTAAATGAAACTTCAACAACGTTTGTATTCATATAGGTTAATAATTAATAAGCTAATTAGTAAAACTATGAATATAATTTACTACCTAGCGTTTACAGTAAAACATAGTTTTTATAACATTATAAAAACGAGTCGTTTTCAGCAGTTCACCTTTAACGATGTACATCTTCGAATATGACGTGACCTTTTTGAAGTACCTATTATTTGAATTCACTGAACGTGTTTCATTTATAGGTAATACGATATATTGAAGCGATGATAGCTCAGTGGTAGTGTATACGGCTTCACGTCAAGTGACGTGAATTCGAATCCAGCCACCTACAATGAGCTTTAGCTTTCGGTGAAGGAAAACATCGTGAGGAAACCATAGCATGATGGTAGGGCTTTTTCTAATGCTCGCCTGGCTAGCAATCACCCTCAAGTTGAAAATCTGCAGCTATATACCAATAGGTGTATTCCGGCAGCTGCACTTGAGAGCCAGTTCCTCCACAGGCATAGTGTCTACCAACATGGGCTGTTTCGTCACTTAAGATCAGGTGAGATTATGGCCATAACGCTAAACATTAACTACAAAAAAAACAAGAAAGTGAATATTCAGTTATCAGTAATATAAAAAAAAAAAACTAATTAAAATTTGAATATAGTATGCTAACCACGAATTATTGTTCAATAAGGAGACATAAAATAATAAACGTGCTACTAAACATTTACTATACTGCGTTTTTGTCGCAACAACTTCAACGTCCCGTCTTTATGGAAATTAGTTCGATGGAACAATTTCATTGTATTCGTCGACTATTTATATTATTACTAACGAGTTTAATAGCATTACGAAATTGAATTTTAATTAGGCGACTGGAATAACCGTTGTTAGATTACCAAATCGAAACGTAGCAGGTGATTTATTATTAATAATATCTATTTATATGGAAATTTTGAAGCGTATCGGTTTAAGGGATTCGTTGCTT
This sequence comes from Actias luna, assembly GCA_039707435.1. Taxonomy (NCBI): domain Eukaryota; kingdom Metazoa; phylum Arthropoda; class Insecta; order Lepidoptera; family Saturniidae; genus Actias; species Actias luna. The sequence goes on along the minus strand of JAZHAC010000002.1, from coordinate 3,147,254 downwards.
CCGTAAGTTAAGTCCTCGGGGTGTGTCGCATCATAATAATTTGTAGATTCGTTAAAACTTTTATTGTAATAAAACGGATGCGACTAATTTAATATTAATCGAATTACGTAGGATTGGCATTTCGTTTGAATAAATTTTTATATACGTATTTTAAGCTTTATAACGAGTAATAAATAATGTATGTTGTACTAGCTATGCTTGTGACTTTGTTCGCGTAAAATTTAAAATTATCTAATCATTTTTATCTGACTGACAGATGGACAGAATACATATAAATTTCATTCACATTACCTCAAAAAGTGGGAAATAATAATTAAATAAATAAAATAAAAATCGTTGTCAATTTTTCATTTTCTACTTTTTAGTCCGTTATAAAAACATTAGCTTTTACCCGCGGCTTCGCTCACATTTTTTTTTTATTAAAAGTATTCTATGTTATTACCAATACGTCCTAGAATATGTAAACAAAGTTTTATGATGATCGGTTAAGTAGTTTTCGCCTGAAAGCGTAACAAGCAAACCTACATTCACATTTATAATATTAGTATAGATGGAACAATTTTTTATATTATTACTTTTCGTATTCTATTTATGTTAGCAATTGTTGTAAGAGAACTTGGGGCGGAGGTAATGGTGTGTGTTGGTCATCATATAACATATTATAGTAGTTGTTATAGCAAACAAAAATCGGGATAATTCCAAACTCGGTTCCTAAGTAATAACAAATTTGTTTCGATAGAATAACATTTAACATTATCGGATAGCTTGAAAGAACTTCGGTATCACTTCAAGTTAGCAAGTTTTGGGCACCACTTATCGAGCACCCTTATCTGCGATGGCACATCAATATAAACCGACAGTGGGTATTACTAAGGGTGGGACGGTCGAATATTAACCCTTCGGTTTCGCTACCCATTTTCAGTTCAACAACTATGATACTTGTAGATTTGGCTGGTCGTTTCCGACGTGGAATAGTCCACGTTAGAATTTAAATGTACTATACAGGGTAGCAATTTCCGGTTATCGCCAATGTCCAGCTGTGAAAATAAAAATGCAGGAGTCATTAGAAAATTTGAAGCGATGATATCTCAGTTGGTAGCGTGTACGGATCCCGTGTCAATGGAGGTGAGTTCGACCCCTAACGAGCTTGAGCTTCCGGTGAAGGAAAACATCGTAATGAGGTAATAGCACAGTAGTAAGGTTGATGCCTATCTAGCTAGATACCAGCTTTATGTTGGAAGTCTGCCGCAAAATACTTATAGGTGTGTTGCAGCAGTTGCACTAGAGTTAGCGTGCCCACCATTTTGGGCCACATCGTCACTTAACATCAGGTAACATTGTAGCCATAAGGCTAAACCTATAACGTATAAAAAATATCCATCACGTACACAATACCAACTTAGCCTATCATGCTTCACATATATATTTCTTTTACACACATACATATTTGAAAGTCGTATTATACATATAGGATTAATATGTGGTTATGAAAATAAATATGTATTTGTAAAACCAAAGAAGAATTCCTACGGCAAAGTTAACAGATTTTTTTTTTGCACAGTATTTACAGGTATTTATTTCATTTTACGTGACAGGCCGTCCGCTTGATGAGGGTCCGGACGACAAAAACCTTTCGGAAATATTCAAATGTTAGCTAAAAATTCAAATATCAAACCCTTAGGAAGTATGTGGCCGGCCGGTACACGTTTTGACGTCGAAGCGAAAAATTAAAGTTCATCGCCAATATCAGTTGATTCATAGGAAATTTAATAATATTTCGTGTAAGTAACTTTAACAGCCACCCTGCTACATTAAACTGTTTAGAAACGGCGCTTTCAACGAATTGTATTCATGGCAAAAGTATTTATTCATATAACATGTTACCAGGTTTGAAATTAAGTGATACTTTTTTTTGACATAACAAATCGAACCTGTAAATATTTACTTAACTAAAAATATAAACAGATCGAGTTTCGTGACGGTTTTACTCGATTTCTGGGTTATTTTCCGAAAAAGCAGTAGTTTTAACGTTCATAAACGCCTTCCCGGGGCCTAAATAAAAAAACATTTTTTTTGGATTTGATTTCATTGTAAAAAAGGACATGGAGTACTTTCCATCCAGTAAAAAGTAGTATACACGAGAGATAAAATATCATTATTTTAAGTAGAAATAAATAAAGTTTATCGATATTTAATATTATTCTGCGCAGGGTAATTTTAATAACAACTCTCTTACACTTCAATGATGGCTAGAAATGGAGCTTTGAACGGATTACTTTTAAAGGTAGAATATACATTTATAAAACATGATAATAGGTTTAAAATTAAGTGATACAATTTTGGTAACTAACAACAGATTTTATTAAAATCAATTAAGAATAGCTATTTATCTTCTGACACATGTAAAATTGGATTATAAACATTCACACGACGTATAAAAACCTTCATATTATCATATTATATATATCAGCTGCTGTATATTCAACAATTCAACTGTAACTGTAGAATCCTTTACATCACATTTTGTATACTTTATAATTTAAGTGTTGTGGGCACAATCTTTTCTGATCTAACAATGTAGCCGCAAATGGTGGCCACGTTAAGCCTAGTGGACGAACTGGGTCTCAAGTGCAACTGCTGTAAAGGATGTATAGGCAATTCGCGGCAGATTTTCAAATTAGAAGTGGTAGCTAGCCAAGCGAGTATTAGGACAAGTATCATGATTATACGTGTCATAGTTTTTGTTGGATTACTTAACTCTCCATAGTAGCTGTATCTTTGGATTAACTACGTCACTTTTGCCGTGGTAGCCTAATAAAAAATTTCATAAGGATAACCTTATCATAGGATACCCTAGGACTACCTGACCTTTTCCCTTTCGTCTATTCCCTTCACAATGTAGACTACCAATAAGAAAGGTCTTAACTAACACCAGTGGTTAATAAAAACAACGAAAAGATATTTTATTTCCTCGAAGCTAACATGATAGAGAAAATACCTGATATATAATAAAACTTTGGCAGGTTTTGTATTTTTCGTAAAAACGCCTTTTTACTGAATCAATCTGATGCTAAATGAATACCATTAAAATGTATTCACAACAAAAGTGTGTTCATAATTATGAATGAATATATGCATTAGTAGAGACAAGATCATTTTAAAACATAGATGTATAGTAAATTAAAAGTTAGGAATACTGAATTTGTAGTGCACAACTAATTCTCATCAAATCGTTATTTCTGAATAATAGGACAATAATATTGCATTTCAAAAGTCGAAAAAGCTACTAAATTTTCGGAAACAACATGGCGTTCTAGTAGAGAAGAAACGGCGAAAGAAACTATTCAGTAATAGCTCTTTTTATCATGTATCATATACAATTATCCGAATTTAAAAATATTAGCAATAATTTAATTCCATGCATTTTTGTCTACTAAATAATCAATTGGATTATAAACGTTTTTTTAATAAGTTTCTGTTTTAATATTGTTATTAATATATTATTAATTATATTTTAAGTAAAATCGTATTCCAGCTCTTATCACTACATAGTATAAAAAAAAGTCGCGTCTCCCTGTCTGTCTGTCCTATGTACGCTTAGATTTTTAAACCTACGCAACGGATTTTGGTGTGTTTTTTAATAAATAGAGTGATTAAGAGGAAGGTTTATATATATACATGCGAAATGTAGTAGAAGCTCTGATAATTTTAGAGGTTTCTAATGTGATGTCGTAAATAACACACATTTTTTTGCGCATACATTGCAAAAGCTGGCTGAACCCTATAAAATAGATCAAAATAATGTACACCTTAAAAAGGTTTATATAAAAGTATATCTGTAGGGATAACCCACAATAACCATTTTTTATCGTTTACTTTTTACGAGAAATAATGGTTTATTTACGAAGCGATTTTAAGCAATACAGAAATAATTGCCATCCAGTTAAGTACCTTAAAAACATTGTGCATTTTATATAGATCAATATAGCTCTTTGTAGCATGTTATTTAAACGAATATTTTCGAAGACATTACAGATTTAAAATAGAGGGACATAGCGGTTGCGGCGGTACCGGCCGCGGGTCAGTGGGGCAAGAAAATGTAAAAAAATAAAACAAATCGGTCAAACCATTTTTCGGTTTTATCGAGAATTAAGAAAATCAATTTCAGGTTTTACAAAGTTCACCGGGTCAGCTAGTTTAAAATAAACGAGCATTGATGATGAACTCCTGAGCGTTTTAGGACACAGAGACTGTTTCAACTCCGACGTTCGTGAGCTTAGATGTGGCTAAAAATATAGCTATATATAATATAGCTAATAAATATACATAATATAAGGCTGGTGGCCGATGGCTTTCAATTCATCACGTGTGGTATAAAGTGCAGCACATCGATGTACTCCTAAGCCCTAAACCTTCGATACCATTAACGCTCTCCAATTCGGACGAACACAATCCGTTATCCATTCGATGAATAGGAATCGAGATATAGAACATTCTTGAACAGTAAGTAAGGGCTAACGCCCGGCGTTGTGGTCGAGAGCGCTTACCCCACAACTAAAAGCCGACGGTCAATTGACTTTGAAACTAGAATCCGATCGCTCTTTTCAACTCGAAGTACACTCGAGGAGGCGGCCCCCGTGTTATTTCTTTCGAGATTCTACGCGTCGTGAGTACGCGCTATCTCGGACAACGGCAGCAAAAAGTTTTCGGTTGTGTGGAATAAATTATGTTAAGTTTCATCTTGAGAGGTGGCTCGTATCTCCTGTTGTAGGAATATTCTCAACATTTTTTCTTTTCGATTCATCGCGGACGGACACATTTGCCAGTGTCACAATTTTATATTCATGTGTCATTTCGGAATTATTTCTGTATAGAAACAATTGTATAATTTATAGCAATAACAGCCGAGCTTGAGTTCGAAACCCTGGATTGAACCTGAGCTTTCGGTGAAAGAAAAACATTGTGAAAAAACCAAAGCGTTCATTATTTTACTTTTTACTTTTTAGGGTTATGTAAATGAGATTTTGATATACGTATTCTATTCATCTATCAGTTAGATTGGAACTATATTCAAGTATATAGCTGATCGAGATGTTAGTTATAAATCAATTTTATACAAATTGTGCGAAAAACGAATAAAAAAAACCGTTTTTATAAATTATCATACATTGTTATCCACTTCTGAGCGGTAGTCCAAGCTTCAAGTATCTAGCTCATCAGGAAGTTAGTTTAAAATCAATTACAAAATTCCATCCGGACAGACACACAAGAAAGCGAACGAAAAAACATTGTACAAAAATACAATTATTTTTAAACCCGTATCGATTAAACAGTACGCCCCTATTATAATTTTTAATTATGATTTAGAAAAAAGATCCATCTAGTTATCATGTTGTATAGTTCGTGTGTCTGAGTTGTGGTTATTGCACATATGAAAATACACGTAATCACATTGTTATACATGTATTCCAGACGAGGAAAGTTACCGTATGATGGATGCGCTGATGTCTTTCCTTATGTCTCGTACTTAACGGGATATGACGTCGTAATATCATTTGTAGCTTTATCGCCCGCGGCTGAGCCTTCATTTTTATTGCAAGTTTCTCGCGCTACAATGTTTTGTCGGGTTTCGAGCGTTTTACCGCTTCGAGTATTATGCGAGGATGTTATTATTTTTCAGTTTATAAATGTAGACTAGTATTATGAATATGTATTTGCTTATTACTTTCAGTATGAGTTTGAAAATCGAAGATGGGATACCTGAAGTCGCGATGGTAGAGTTTTTCTAATGCGCACTAGCTTGGCCCACTCTGAGGGAGGGAGGGGGATGGAAGCCGGATATTTACCCGCGGCGCGAAAATGTGAGCTAAAAAAAATATGGTTTTTACAAAGGCAAAATTTCGGATATCAGACCTTTCGTTTTCAAAAAAAATATGTTGTTCATGGATGTATATGTATGAGACGATATACAAATTTTTAAAAAGCGCTGCTTGAACCGATTGTTTGATGATCCGAACATCGTTTCTATGAATGTGTAGTACTTCTCTGATCAATGAAAATTGTATTTATTCCTAAGGGTTATCTGTTTTTTTTTTTTATACATAAGGTTTAGCGTTATGGCCATAATCTCACCTGATCTTAAGTGACGATACGGCCCAAGTTGGTAGACACGCTAAACCTGTGGAGAAACTGGCTCTCAAGTGTTGCTGCCGGAACACACCCATTGGTGTTTGGCGGCAGGTTTACAACTTGAGGGTGGTAGCTATCCAGGCGGGCATTTGAAAAAGCCCTACCACCATGCTATGATTTCCTCACGATGTTTTCCTTCACCGAAAGCTCAAGCTAATTGTAGGTGCTTGGATTCGAACTCACGTCCCTTGACGCGAAGTCGTACACACTACCACTGAGCTATCATCGCTTCAGAATCATCGCTTTTTGTCCGGGGCGATGTAATCACTAGAGCGGACACTGCCTCTTGGCTACCTACTACTCTTAAGTTGAGAATCTCAAGGGTGTTCCAGCAGTTGCGTTTGAGAGCCAGTCACTTCACTAGGTTTACTGTGTCTCCCATCTTCAACCACATAGCCACTCAACATCGAGTGAGATTTTGATCTTGCCGTCCAACCTATCAAGTATTAAAAGAAAAACGTTTTGCAAATTTTCACTCAGTATACTCTGAGAGAGTTTACTTAATGACACTTCAGTGCGGTGTACACATAATCCTATTAAACCGCAAATCGAAGGGCCGTGCCTCGTGACGCAAGATGCCGTGACACCAGCCCCGAAACTTTGATTACAAAGTGACGGCACGGCCGAACTTCCGATAGATGCCGCCACCAAGACGTCGCAGTATCTGATTAGCTTGAGAACTTGTTACCGCCGGCCTCTACCGTTGATACTCAGATTGTATCGTGACTCGTATTCACACAATACTCGAAAGTATTTTTGGAATTGAACTTTCTCGTGGCTTTGAAATTCTAATCCGTACTCTTTCTGTGTGATGCTCGTTCGGGTAAATTCGGCTCGAGCCGACTAAGAGAGTGAGAGGGATATACTGATGTTGCATTTTTGTCGTGTTTTTAGTATATATAATAGTGATAATTCAAGCAATATGGATTCCTTAGATAGGGAATGAATAAGTGAATTTATTTGTACTAATGTGTATTATGTTTTTAATTATCTTCGTGTTAAATAATGATAAAATAAGTACAACAATCAAACACCAAAACATAGAAATCGTTGTTTATATAGATTTCGTGCTGGCTTGCTTGAATACCTCTTTAAACCTCGTTTAAAGAGCTTTTTTTATAGTTAAGGCTCAGTGTTGTGGCCGTAATCTCACCTGATCATAAGTGACGATACGGCCCAAGTTGGTAGACACGCTAAGCCTTTGGAGGAACTGGCTCTTAAGTTCAATTGCCGGAACACACCTATTGGTATTTGGCGGCTGACTTTCAACTTGAGTGTGGTAGCTAGCCAGGCGGGCATCAGAAAAAGCCCTACCACCATGTTATGATTTTCTCATGATGTTTTCCTTCGCCGAAAGCTCAAGCTCATTGTAGGTGGTTGGATTCAAACTCACGTCCCTTGACGCAAAGTCGTACACAGTATAGTAGCTGTCATCGCTTACGTTGCAGGAGGGTGGGGTCACGTTTACAGGGAAACCATTATATTTAATTTGTGAATTGGTTTATTTGCGCCATGATAAGTGCTACAATGAGGTTGTGTCTCTGTAGATTAGTCCATGTTGTTTAATTAAAACACTAAATTTTAAACGTGAAATTGACAGTGGGGATGGGCTGGGAGGTGTATGGGAACTCACCCGGCGCGAATCACCGGGAATACCTACTAAATTTCCAGGGTATTCTTCTGTTGCCTATTAGCTCAATGAACATAGTCTGTATCAACTTTGTATCTACTTCCCGGCAGGCGCATGCCACTTAAAAAAGGTCTCTTTTTGGGGTGATTTTTAAAGAGAATATATTCCTCACGGACCGGGTGGTGAACGCAGGTTGGACTATGTGAAGGTTTCCCAAAAACGCACACCCGGGTAATTATATCTGATTTAATTCAAAGAAGAGGAATCTTTAGACCTTCGTGAGATAATTACAGGCAATTCAAATTGTAATATTATTACATTTACCTATATTTGTTTTAATGTGTTCAGCTATTTACAATAACAAACTCTTTTAAATCAACAAATAGGGAAACGATATAACCTATAAACTGGATTCGAGAACAAACAGTACGTGCCAGATGCCAAAGAACAAACACAGTTGCGGGAGTGAAACACATTTTGGCAAGACACGATAGTGTGTTTGCAGAGAACAGTTGCGTACCACTTGTTTTGATAACAAATTTCACTTTGTCACAAGATGCAACTACCAACGCGATTGTTTGTAAAATTATAAACGACATTATAACAAACTATTTCATATTTTATACTGTCGAGAACTTGATATTTGTATAAACGCACACACGTAAAATACAAGGACAGGAAGAGTAAATAAACAATGTAGTCTTTTTTGTATTGCACAACTTGTGTTTATGGTACCTCCGCAAAGCGACTGCATAGTCCCTTTGATGTTCAGTCCTGTAGAATCCAAAAAGGTAGTATTGTACAATATATATAGCTCAATGACGTAAGTTTATGTATTAAAATGAAAATCATAACAGTTTAAGCCCATAAAAATACATTTTTAATTTATTATGTTTTTTTTCTTGTTTTGGCACCGCAGAAGCATTTGCCAGTGTCAATAGTGTAAACAGTTTATACGCTGTTTTTGTTTAACTCGGTAACATAATCTATAAAGATACAATTCTAACGTTATAAAGCATGCAACGAAGGTTGAATTTCTTTCTTAATTAAAAAGTTTGTTATTCAGCAAGATATTAATCTCTGCTTGATATATTCGCTGTTGATAAGACAAAACAAAATTGTATTTTTAGGTAAATATTAATGGCACCGAATACACACCTTTAAGTCTGATTTACTTCAACTGAACAAATCTTCAATATCGTTCCAACAACATGAGAGCGCTCCTTTATAATGTGACTACTGCCGGTGTAGGTAATTTTACCTTACGAATTTTACTATTGATTATCTTATCAGAATTGTCTAAAATTTTTTTTTCGTGGAGCCGCATGGCCGTGGAACGCATCTAGTTATTATTCTAAATTCTATAAACTTTTGGGCAATAACTGAAATTATCACGTAGCTTATGCCCAACGTAATATGATTATTAAGGTGCTTAGTGAGCAAAATAAATATTGCAATAAAACCATATATATATATATAAGAAATCTGTATTATTTATTTTAACTAGTTTAGTTCAACTAATACATAGTCACTATTATACAGTATAGTGGAGTTAAGGATTAACAATTATAGCCAAATTCTGCCGCCGCTAACAATGTCCAGGGGCAGTGAACAACCGTCAGGCCAGCTTGAAATAATTCTCTTTCCACGCCTTGATTCTAGAACTTTAGTTTTATGTAAGAAAAATACATAATTTAATTTCATTACTAATTATATTTTTATTAGCTGTAGCGGCGACTTCGTTCGCGTGAAACTAAATATTGTAATAATTTTTCCCGTTTTTGTAACTTTTCTTTAATGTAACTTTGCTCTTGTTTTGGTGGTAGCGTGATGTTAAATAGCCTAAAGCCTTATTCAATGATAGGCTCTATCAAATACGTTTTTTTGCCCAATACTAGTTTCAAAGACTAGCGTGATCAAACAAACAATCTTTTCCGCTTTATAATATTAATATAGATATGCAATTTAGAGTTATAACTGCTAGATTTTGACTTGATAGATGTAAAAAAATAATTATTCAATTTTATAGCCGAATTTAATATCTTCGCTTGAGTGTAGCATTAATTAGATTATTAGTAATTCATATAGTAGTAATGGAGTTATGATATTATTTATTGAGTTTATGCTTAGCTTTAAGTTTCGTTTCAATAAAATGTTTCTCTGACTTTTATAAAAATGTAAAGGCGTTAAACATTTCGAAAGTCTCGTGGAAAAAATATGCAAATATATCTAAATAATAAATTAATTATTTTTGATTCTTTAATATTTTTATTTTGAAGCGAAATTTGAGTTTAAATCGATGATGGCTCAGTTGGTAGTGTCTACGGATCGTAGTGAGTTCGAATCCACTTACAATTAGCTTCAGCTTTCGGTGAAGGAAACATCGTGATGAAATCATAGCTTGATTGATATGGCTTTTCCTAATATCCGCCTTACTATCTACCAACCTCAAGTTGACAATCTGCCGCCAAACACCTAAACGTGTGTACCAGCATTTACACTTGGGAGCTAGGCCGTTCATTCGGCTTAGCACAAAGTGAGATTGGGGCAATAACGCAAAATCTTAAGTATAAAAAAAAAACAAGTAATTAAGCACCCAAAGTTACTTTGTCGTTTAATGGATAGGACTTATTTATGGAAAGCAAACATTTTCAGAACGGATATTCAAGAGAGCTCACTGTTCGTCGTCTAAGTCGTTAAATAGAGTAAACGTTGTGTAACCTCTACCTTGTGATGTAGCCAAAGGAAATTGTAATTGCATCGTATAAGGTAAATGGGTCTTGTTTTATCCTTTCTGTCTTTGTTTTGTGTTAGGGTGTCCGAATAGGCTTAGTGGAGCTGTGGTAACAACCTATGTTATTGAGTCGACAAGTTGATTTCCGTTTCCGAAGTTGTTCTTGGTATCTAGCAACAAGGTATGAATACGTGGTCGTCGTAGGGTCGTTGTGGTTGATACTTATGGTAATTTGCATATTGCAGGGGCAATACATAGATCTGCCCAGGGTGAGTTGATGATATGTTAACATAATTCTAGCTTCCCCGTCGAATAGGCAAAAGAAGGACACCGTGGGGTTTTAATGGGTATTTCCGGGGATTCGCGCCGTGTAAGTTCCAAATACCTCCCTTTATGCCTTGCCCAGGCAGGAGGGGGTCCCTAAACGCATTTCCTCCCGTAGCAAAGGCAATACGTAGGTATATTTTTCCCATATTAGCCAAAAAAAATTGATCTTCGTTTACAACCGACTTTTTTTTTGATAAACACGAATGTATTATATATGTTTTGATGTAAAACAGCTATTTTATATCTTTATATATAAATATCTTGGTTTTTAATTTAACAGATACGTTTGGCAATTATTTTATAGTTTTTTTGTAATATTACCATACGTGGTCGTTAAACGTAGACCGACTGAATATCCGCTATTCAGCACTATGGCATCGTATAGTTTTAATAATTTATATGAATTCAGTCGCAATACAGCACTCAGTTTGGTAACGCAATATTACAATAACAATATTTCTCACAAACAAACCACGAAACAATTGAAGGGAATAGAACAACATCCTTACCTTATATATATATATATATCCATAACGTAATTATTAAATTTCTGCTTACGAAGTATGTTTGCAGTTTGGATGTGTTATCTCATAAATTAACCAAACGTTAAACAGCCGATGTTATGACAATTTCAAAACTTATGTTGTAGTTTACCGTATGATATAAGCTTTAAGTGATGTGAATATAATATATTATGTTTGTTTAAGTGGAGTATAAACAGTTGTGCACAATATTCATCTGTTTAGATTGGTTTATGAAATAATTAACGTTTAATATAGGTAAATAATAATATTACTTTTACAATATAACAATTAAATGCCTATTCGTGAACGATTAAAGCGAAAGTAAAATATTTGATTAATTAGCACGGGTTCGTTATTCACTTTTACCTTTGGTAATTACATTGACTGCATTCCATCAAGCCATTTCATTGTCCATTGTGTTGTCAAATGCATACATACTGGTTATACTGGATTTTTAGATTAAATATTAATTAGTATTAACAAATATAACTTAAATTAACTTATAAAGCAAATTACATGTCGACCTTTAGTGGACTTTAACGTATAACTGCGATAATCTTGTAAGTGGGTTTTACAGTAGTAAGGTGCATGATATTAATTTGTTAAATACTAAATACGTAATAATGCAGGAGTTCTTAAATGAACATAACTTTCATGGGTATTATTAAAATTGACATTTATAAACGCCCATCGCAGCACTGAGAACGAAATTGGAGTTTGAAATTTTTACCAAACTAGCTGACCAGGTGAACCTATACTCTGGAATGCTAGATGCCGTTATTTTGACAAATAATTTTTGATCTTTCGTAAAAAATATATTTATATATATATATCGTTTTTTATTTATTTTCTAATTCCATTTAATGATAATTAGTAACGCTCAATTGGTGACTCCGTCTAGTAATAATCCTTCAAGTGTAGAATGAATTCGTACTACAAGTAAACGAAATATATATATATATATATATATATATATATATATCTATATATATATCTATAAAAAGTATTCTATGTTAATTATAATACCTCCAAGAATATGTGTACAAAGTTTCGGGATGATCGGTTAAGTAGTTTTCGCGTGAAAGCGTAACAAACAAACTTACATTCACATTTATAATATTAGAAAGGATTTTAAAGAAACATAGGTAAATGATTAGTATATGAATAAAGAAAATTTATTTTATTTAAAAGTAATTGTTGTATAAAATTGGTTTCGACTATGTTTTTTTATACCTCTATAGTGAATATAGAAAAATAAAAGAATGGCGTCGTTTTTTATTTATTTTCTAATTCCATTTAATGATAATTAGTAACGCTCAATTGGTGACTCCGTCTAGTAATAATCCTTCAAGTGTAGAATGAATTCGTACTACAAGTAATTGGTAAGCAATGAAATAAATATTACGATGTCGGGTTAAGAATTGAAATTATTCGGCACTTTATAAATATGTAAGAAAAAATACAGTTCCTGTAGTGTTCAATTATTTCAAAACTACTAAATTTAACGAGATTGTATCACGAACATTCACTGAGGAGTTTCTAGGGTTTAGCTTTTGGATTTCATTGTCCCTTTGTCATTTTTTTATTTACTATTATATACGTTGAATGTAACTTGTTTTTTAGTCACCAATTTATTTAGTGTTGCTATAACAAAAGACGGCCAGCGTAGCGGGCGGCTGACAGCTGCTATATATATTATTAATATTTAGTCAAAAATATATTCTACAACAATAAAATTTTATTGTAACGAATAGAGAGTAATGAATGAATGAATGTTGAATTAATAATAAATTAATATACAGAAGGTATTCAAATGAAATTCTGTGTTTCTGATGGATAAATAATTCGTTTTAAATCAAAATAAAAAAGAACAGATTAAATATACAATTTTTTTTTTTCAAAAAAAATGTTTCTGAGGTTGGACGTTTAATTGCTTGTTGAAAATAATTTATACAGTCACCTAATTTAATATATTAATGTTAAGGAGGAACATCGAAAATCTCCATTTTAGACCTAGCACATCTATACGTTATTGACAGTAGTTTTCAACTTGAACATTAGCAAAATCTCTGCCACCATGCTATGGTTTTATCACAATATTTTCCTTCAACGAAAGTTCCAGTTTATAGTAGGTGGATTCGAACCCACGTCCTTTAATGCGGCGACCGTACATACTACCTGAGCTATCATCGCTTCAATGAATACCCCATATATTGATAATTCTATAAAATAATTACGAAATAAAAACACATGTTTACAAAAACAAATCTTTTTTATTCTAATTGTCTTTCGAATTACATTTGTATTTCTTATAGTCTAAATGCATATTAACACATAGCTATAAACCGTTTTTAGATTTTATTTTACGTACGTTTGTTATAAACTTAGAAAGAAACTTATCTGTATTTTCAATTGGTAAGTGATTTTGTCGGGAAATAAATAGTTTGATCAAACTAGACATTTTTGAAAACTCATATTGTAGAACAGTTTTCTATTTTCGTCATACATACTAAAACGTATGTCCCAAAAGCTGTTTTGTTTTATATCCTAGCTCGGTAAAATGACTGTACTTCACCTGATGATAAGTTTCAGTACAGTCCAGTAACAGTTATGAATGCCGTAGGGGCAAATGTCCTTATTCAGTAGCAACCATCTTGCTGGCCCACTATCTGATATTATATCAGTTTGCTTACTCTACATGATATTATAACTTTAAATGAAAAATATACACTTAAAACAGATTTAATTTATAAAAGCATTCTCCAAAAAATCACTACACTTATTATCAAGACTAGAACTATTAAAAGTTTCTGAATTTATTTTTACGGAACATTAACTGGCAAGAACATTTGTGGATCTCCCAATTTCGGCTCAAAACGGATGTTGATTTTAGTGTCTCCATCGCCGACTTCTAGAAAACTGTTCCAATCGAGCATCCAGTAAAAACCGTTTTTCTTTGGTGGTGGTAACTGAGAGTCCCCTGGTTGGGAAGGTGCCGCTCCCCCAAAGGAGTCTTCCAGGTCAGCTATAGACGCTCCTTGATCAGTATCTGCAGACGGTGAAGAATCTGGTGGAGCGTCAGTTTGAGCGTTCTTTGGTTCGACTGTGGTAGTTGCAACCTCTGTCGTTGTTGTTACGTTACTATCATTAGCTTGTCTTTTGCTTTGTTCACTATTTGTTATAAGTTTAACGTCTTCGATCGGACTTATACCTTTATTCAAAGGTATAACTTTTACCGAATCGTAATCTATTGGGTCATAATTCGGAAATGTGTTGGTTGATTTTGTCTTTCTAGTTTTAGGCATATCAAAAGGATATCTCACTTCTTTAATTTCGGATGACGAAGTATCCAGTTCGTAGGGTAATTCAGGACGGAGTGGTTCATACAAAAAATTACTGTTGGATAATTTTTGCATTCTCTCACGGCTCGCTTGCAAATCGGCGGGTGAAATTAAGTCATATGTCAACAATATGTTCTCTGGAAGTTGAATCGATCCGTCAACGATTTTAGCCGGTGGCAATGGTTTAAATCCTTCCAGGGGCAATAAGAAATTATCTTGACCAGGTTTTCCTTTTAGTCCATGAGCATTCAAAAATGCTTGTAATTCAGCGGGGAAGTCATTTTTCTTTTGATTAACATCTTTACCATTATTTCTTATCGTTTGTTGAATTTGATCGTTTGATTGTAATGTTTTTACGGGTTTTTGAGTTACCGATAGAGGAACAACCTCGACTCTAGGTGGTCTCGTGTAAAGTTCTTGTAAAGATGAGCCATCTCGTGGTGTATACGGTAACACTACCATTAACGTTGATTCACTTTTCTTTGTAGTATCTTCAAAATTGCTTGTAGAAACTGAGGATGGTACTACTGCAGACTCTTTTTGAATACTTACCGTATCATAAGGAGCGATTGTTGCAGGGGCAATTTCATTATCAAACGTATTATAAAATGTAGTCGTTTGGATTTCAGAACTAACTTCATTAGATTGTCTTGAGGTAGATTTTTTTTCATCTTCAGCTTTAATGTCGTTCATTAACTGGATTATTTCATCCCTCGTAAGTCTGGGAAGTTGTAAATTTGCTTGTAGAATATTTTGAACTTGTTGCACAGTTTTTTCTACATCCAGAGCGGCATTTGAAACTTCGAACAGCATTACCACGAAACAAAGCTTAAGAATCTTCATTTTCTGTAACAATAAAAAACGTCAGTATAATGTATGGACAAAAAAATACATAGGGTAGGTTTATACATTTATATTTCAGAGTTGTAGCGAATCTGAATTAAGGAAAAATAACTATTAATTATTTATTACATTCTTTATCCTATTCTTTATTCTATGGTATTTTTACATAATGCTCATCGGTACCATTAAATATTTGGATTTTATCTTTCATTAGTATATTACAGAAAAAGTAACACTAATTTATTTAGAGTCACAAAGTAAAACGTAACCTATAAACAAAAATAAAATTTTAACCAAATCATTACATAACTAAAATAATTGCTTGAGAGTAGTAGATTGATTTATTTTCTTGCATAACTTTGTATGCACAGAAGGTCGCAAGTAACGTGATAATTGAAAAAGAGAAACCCTGTCTTCATTGACAAACAAAATACATGAATCAATTACTTAGACAGTTAAAAGTATAAGTGCCCACGTATTACTTTTAGTCATGTATGATACCATAATCGTAATATGAAAAGTTTGGCTGAGCATCGGCAAGCTCGGTACCGGGAAGTTGTTATCTGTGTAAACTTTTCGTTAGAAGGCGACTTTGCTATGACAGGAATGAAAATGTACGTGTGGAGACAATTTTAACATTTATTTGTTTCGAAATGAGTGTTTTGTATCACAATCTGCCTAATATTATAAATGCGAAAATGTATGTTTGTTTGTTACATTTTCACACCTAAACCGCTGAATCGATTGTGATGAACTTTGGTACACAGATACATGGGACTTAGGAGACGGAGATAAGCTAGTTTTTCTCGCAATATATTTATTGAAAGTGGGGGTAAATTGAGGGATAAATTTTGTACGAAACTGTTCATTGCGTCATCCGATTTTTTTCACGAAATCGATATTAACGCGAACGAAGCTGCACGTAAAATCTATATAGGTAATGAAAGTGTTATTCAAAATACTAACTTTTAAATACAAAATCTATATAAATGTAAGAAAAATACAGTTTATTTGATGGACAATTATGTCCAAATTACTGAAGTTACCGTTATAGGAATAGTCGTATTATTTGATACAGAGTTTTGCAGTATTGAATGCGTTTGTTTTTATTCACTGTTTTATTTAGGGTTGCTAAAATCAAAGAACCACTAGTTTTGCGGCCGGATGATAGCTAGTATAGATATATTTTAGAGTACCATACTAGAACCTAGAAGAGAACTAGTTCCGGTACTTGTAATGTTCCACAGAAACCATGAACCTTAATTTAATTAGCCCCTATACAAAACTGTAACAATCAGATTCATTTTATATTCAGTTTTACTCATGACAAAACTGCCGCTAAGCTCCAAGAGAACCATTCTTTTATTCAGATGACTTCCGCGTCAACTATTGTATGTTGAGCAAACATGAAAGAATCTTTTATACAAACTGTCAAAAAAGTATTTGATGGAACTTTAATCTGTCATATTATGCGTGCTTCTATTTTAATTTATAAACTCATATTATTTGACCCTTTATTGTGGATATTTTACGGAAATTATTTCAGTTCTTGTCCACTAGCAAAGTTAATTAATAACCATATGTTCCTACGACTTCGTTCACTTAACACTTAAATTATTTAATCATATTTGCCTGTCAATGTAACTTTTTACAATACAGCTTTGCTCCAATTAGTAGAAGTGTGATATTAAATAGCCTAAAGGCTTTGAATCTCTCTAAAGTTCGGAGGAAATCGGATGACGCACTAAAACGGTTTCATACAAAATTTAATACCCAATTTCCTATAAGTTTATCGCAAGAACAAGTAGTCTATAACCGTCTCTAGGTTCACCTTCATCAAAAGTCATTATAATTGATTCAGCAGTTTAAGCGTAAAAGCGTAACAAATTAACAAACTCATTTTCGCATTTATGATATTATATACTATGAATATTTTTTTACAAATACATATTTTGGAATGTCACAGATCTTCCTGAATAAGTCGAAAAAAGGAGCGACTATTTTATCAGAGCATTATTTGAACTTCTAAGAATAATGAAATATTCTATCCACGTAACATAGGCAGAATTGTATGTCAACTCACATATTGATATAAGAAGAAACTTTATCAAATTTGTCGATGACGTTACCGTAATACTTGGCAGGTTTAAATTTCATTGTTTAGCTAGAAGTTTTTATTATGCCGTTACTTGCTTTTTCTAATAGTAACCATACTAGAGTTTTTAGAAATTTACTAGATTTAAACGTGACGACTTTTTATTAGCTAACAGTCTATATATTATTAATGTAACTGAAAGCCATATATTACAATAAAATAGATGACGAAAAATGTGTTCAAAAATGAGGAAATAATAATCTATAAATATAAATAAGTTGGTTGGCAACATTGGTTTGAAAATTGTAGCATTTCATTGGGAAGTTCATATTAATGGTCCATATATAAAACTCAATTATTGAAATAAAGAATACAGTAAAAATCTTAACAAAGTATTCCGTTAGTGTTTAAATTGATAAAGTTATTATGCCCTTTATTATTTGAAAAACATGTACAATGTAGTCAAAGCACATCGAAACTTTATGAACAAATTTTATGCAATAATAATACCAAAGAACTTATGTTAAATTGTTCATTAATAAAGTTTTAGGATTTAAGATATAATAAAACATTATCTATATGACCATTTCTTCATTGGTCTATGTTTAGCTGTCATCGGTTGTGAGAACAAATATCATTGTTATAAGTAAGTTTTGTTTCAAAGTCTTCGTTTTGCAAGACAATCGATTTTGTACATATTGTTGTAAGAATACTTTAGACGGGTTTTAATAATAAGACCTTCTGCAACAAGATCTTGTAATCACTTTTCGTCAAAATTAATTCTTGCATAGTGCGAGGAATTAAACATCTTAAGGACCTTGTCAGCAGTATAATTGTGATCTTTTATACTAAGTGTGCGTTCAGCTAAAAGTTTCTTAAGCCTTAATTCCTTTAATAAGTGCATATCTTAATTTTATAGTTGTTTTATTTTTGGCAGTATCGCATTAGTGTTTTAGTTATGTTCGTTTTCGATCCTTGATGACTTATAATTAGCTCACAATCTCCTATACTATCGATGTATTGTCATAATAGCTGTTAATCATTCATAAATAAACCAATACAGAAATAAATATTAATACCACCTTATATTCCATTCTATATACATTACTCGTTGGTTTATGTTTGTATTTTAAATAATCACTTGTGACTATTCATTCTCTACTTGCAAACCAAAGATCAACTATTGTCATCTCGCTACAATTCCCACAATAACTTTATATATATACTAATTTTGCCTGCGACTTCGTTCGCGTGAAACTGAAATTATTTAATTTCGTCGTCATTCAAATTATAATAACTTTTGACAGAGTTAACCGATTTTAATGAAAAAAAAAACTAAATGTTATTCAAGGATACGCTTTACGATTTCCTTGGTGAACATAAAAGTTGTACTTTAGCAGCGATGAGTGCACAAACAAACAGACAGACAGGCAGATATTTCTAAAAAAAGATGCTAATGTATTTTGTTATTTAATCTTAGTCAGTTGCGATAATTTTTATCACATAAATCTGAAAATTACAGACTCGTTAAATTTACATTCTTATTATATGTATAGATACTTAGATAGACTTAGTTATGTTACCGCATGGTTAGAGTATTTTGTCTCTTTCATCATTGACTTAGATTTGTGGTTTTATTATACAATCTAAACAAGCGTTCGCCAAACGCTATTTACCTTTGGACAGAAAGACAAATTCCAAGTGGGACCTTCCGACGTTTCAACGAATCCCGTCTTTCCTTGTACCCATTCCCTCTGTACTTTACCTGATCGGTTTCAGCGCCGGCACTTTATGTTTTATTTCATGCGTATCACCTCTTTCTTGCGTACCTTGTTATATAAAATGTTATCTGTGGGTAATGCTGTAGAGCTCACCCGAGTAAATTATTCCAGTGTCACCAATTTACTGCGATTGCGTTGGACGAACAAATAAATAAAACTAGTGCCACCAACCAGGAAATATCAAAGGCGGAAATGACTTCGATCTTATCGAATAATATAGGATATTTGCCAGCGCGTTTCCAGAGCGTAGAGAATATTTATCTTAACGCATATCTCTGGGGTAGATAAATCGAGTCATTTAAAGCTCTGCGATGTCATTCTATCATATTCCTGAAGCTTCTAAAATACTAAGTTATTGATTGGCTGATCAATTGCTTCGAGCTGTGGTACTATGTGCTTTGTTCTTAGGTTATTCCACTGGTATTACAAAAGCGAAATTTTTTACGTAATTATTAAAGTTACAACATCTAGGGTGTCACTTACCTCCATACCAAATTTTATCAAAATTGAAACTGCCCTTTGAGCATAAGTTGGTTGGCAACATTGATTAAAAAATTGTAGCATTTCATTGAGAAGTGTATATTAGTGGTCCATATATAAAACTCAATTATTGAAATAAAGAATACGTTAAACGGCAATTCCAATTTTGATAAAATTCGGTATGGAGGTAAATGACACCCTAGATCGTGTTACTTTAATAATATAGATTTGCATGCCTATATTTCAGATGCAGTGAGTGTAGTGTGCCGAGGCATCACTAGTGATAGGAAGGAAGTATGAGAGTAGTTACTAGAAACTGGCCTTCCTAACGAAGACACCGCAACATTGTAGTCGGCACGTGACCACAACCTTTGGAAGCAGCCCGAAACGTTAAGTAAATAAATAAAAAATAAGTCGCGTTTTAGACCTGAATTTAATATGTAAATTATAATGTATACAATACGCAAAAGTTTAAAACCTTAAATAGTTAGCTCAAGCTCATTGTAGGTCGTTGGATTTGAACTCGCTTCCCATGACGCAGCGTTCCTACACATTACCACTGAGTTATTATCGCTTCAATATATTATAGACAAGCCATGCCCGCAACTTCAATCGCATCAAACTAAAAGTAATTTTCTTGTATCTCTGGGCCAGTATAATGCGTATACAACATTTCATGGTGATCATTTGATTTCACTCACCACGTGGCGACTTATCACTCACACGCGTTACCATATGATTCACTTAGCATTATTTTTGCTTTCCCTTACCTCCTAAAGTTCGTAGCGTATTGTTTCCTGAATAATTAGATTTAAAAAAAAAAAAATCCAATCCTACTAATAATTTTCGAAAATAGGGCGTTCAAAGAAATAATAGACTTATTACATTTTTAGGCTTTCACTGATAGACTTAGCACTTGAAAGTCAGTACATACACTAGGCTTAGCGTATCCACCATTAAGGGCCTCATTGTCATTTACCGTCAGGTGAAATTGTGGCCATAACTCTAAACATATAAAGTATTAAAAGAACTTGAGAGCCAGTTCCTCTAATATACTTAGTGTGTTCACAACCTAAGGCCACATCGCTATATGACGTCGAGATGTTGGCCGTAACTCTAAAACTGTAAGGTATTAAAAAAAAACTTAGTAAAAGTTGAAAATATAGACATAAGTCTTTGGGGCGTTGCTACTGTCAATGATACAAATAATGTGTTACAAACTTTTTTTATAGTACATCAGATGGTCAGATTTTACGAACTCGCCCGATTAATATGGAATATGCAATCGAAGGTAAAAAGACTACCTTGTAAATTAATTGCACGACTGGAAGATGAATCTACTGATTGAATATAATTTTTATCTAACTCCAACATAAAACAGAAAGGCTGACCACTAACGATACTGTGTTTACGACGCTCCACATAAAAACGAATGATTCATTGATCCCCGTCCCACTAAGTTTATTACACAACCAATGACCGGATCTTATTAAAATCTATTACATAAACCGGCTATAACATCGGCTTGTATCGATGACCCCTGCTGAGAGGGAGTTTGACTGGTAGCGAGGATTTTGGTAAATTGGACTATTGTAGCATCGTTTCGTTAGCTGCGACCAATTGTTAATCAATTTGTTAAGTCCGGCAGCGCTTTGGTAGCGAATTTTAATGGGTGTTTTGATACAATATGCAAATAGCAGTACGGTGTAATAAAAAGTACTATATATATATATAAATACCAGCGTTTACTATGGGTTTCTACTTTTTAGCCCTTATCCCACCTAGGTAGGGTCGGAACAACATGTTTTCTTCTTCCATTTAACTCTATCAGCCGCCATCTCAGTATTTACTCTTTTTATGCACATAACATTTCTGACGCAATTCATCCATATCTTCTTCGATCTTCCTCTTCTTATACATCTATTCCTAACTTTAATTCTTACTCATACTTCCTTCCTTTTACCTACAGGTTTGTTCGCGGTTCCATGAAGTTTTTTACGAGAATAAGTAGCATACTACCTTTTCCAGGTTCCCATCTATCTCTATACTATACAAAAATTCATTAAAATTGAATCAGTGGTTTAGGCGTGGACAACAAACAAACTTACTTTCGTATTTGTATAAATGGTATTGCATTTTATTGCATCGTAGTCGGCACGTGACCACAACCTGTGGAACCAGCCCGAAACGTTGAGTAAATAAATAAAAAGTAAGTCGCGTTTTAGACCTGAATTTAATATCTAAATTATAATGTATACAATACGCAAAAGTTTAAAGCATTTAAACCTTACTTTTGTAACTTAGGTTTTTTTTTCATTAAGCATTTGCTAAATTGCATAAGGACAACTACTGCTCTAAATCGAATGTACCAAAGCAAAAAAAAATCTTTATTCAATTTATGCCCCAAGAAGGCGCTTATGAACGTCAACACTGTTGAATAACAATGAGCATTTCATCATTTTATCTATGTCTTCAAAATATCTAAATATTGTGCGGTAGATTGTTAAGCTACATAACAAGAAATATTAAAGAAAATATGTTATACAAAAGAACAGTGGTTTATATTAAAATACCCCGTAAACCATTATTCAAGTCAAGTCATTATGTCAAGAAATATTAACTTTAACAGGGATAATCATACAAATGAATTCTCAAAGTTATTTGTTAGTTAATTCTTCCTCAAAACGATTTATTTTAATACTATGATAAATCTTATGTTTTCCACTGTTGAAAAAATCTAGGCATATATATAAAAGAAAAAAATTTTTTTTATCACATAGAATATTTTTATACGAAATATATAAATCTATTAACATTGTATTTAACTAACATGGTGTCTGAGAGATTATTTATATTCTACTAGCTTTTACTCGCGGCTTTGCGCGCGTTAATATTGATTTTGTCAAACAATTCTGATTCCGGTACCCGATATTTTACATAAATTATATCAAAGGAGAGACTGGTATGAGAACATTTGTGCTTGTAGTGATTTATACGCCGTTAACTTCTTTTTGGCATAATGGCTTACACATAACAGCTAGATATATGCTGTCGCGGGCTTTTTTGCAGGACTATTCAGGATAAACATTTCCATCATACATTATATGCGTGTAACTAACGGTTTTTGCATCTCACGCCAGAATTGCTCGCAGATGGTAGAATTTCTTCCTACTTGCTTGACACTTATCGTTATATTTTGGACAATTTACATAATATCTTTATCAATTATAGCGTCTATGTTATTCGGATGTATAAGCTATATTATTGTTAAGTTTCATTAAAATCCATTCAGTATTTTTTGCGTAATAGAGTAACCAATATACTTACAGCCATACATATATACTTACATACTTTCACGTTTATAATATTAGTAAGTAAACGGATTTGCAAATGTTATCTACTCCGAAATGTAATCAAATAGGGTTCATTTGATGCTTGATTACGATAACAAGTTTAATATGCGCACAAATTGTCTTGTAGTATATATTAGAAAACAAAGAATACATGTTACGTTATGAGACATTAAATAAATAAATAAATAGGAAAGCTATTTCTATAAAACGATGATTGAATCCTTGACAAACGCGGTCCGACGTAAACCCTTAGAGGTATAAATAAAAGATAAATTCGATGCGCGTCAAACTCGAGCTTAGGTAAGGAAATATTACAGTATATAGGGTACAGAGCCGTCGGATCCGGGATTTCCATAAGAAAACAATGGGATAGAAAAACAGTTCGCGCCTGATTCACGATTGATAACAATAATCGGCGAATTATCCGCATTGGAACGCGTAAATTCTTTGCTCTCAGCTTTTGTAATATATTTTTTCCCCCTTTGCTTATGTATGTATATTTCATGGAATTTTCATGCTTATTTACGTAATGTTGCGTTACGGAAAATGTATGACAACATATCTTGGGTATTGTGAGTTTTTATGTGAAAAGTTAGCTATGTGCGCGATTTCGTTCGCGTGTAACTAATATTTTTTACTTTCACTGAACCATTTTCCAATTAAAATAAAGTAGCCCAAATTACTACATATAAAACATCAGCTATTAGGCAGCAAAACAGTCCTCAAAATTGGTTCAAATGTTTCAGAGATTAGCCGGATTAAACAGACAGACACAAAATATTTTTAAAGTTTTGTTTTAAATATACATACCGTATATACTTTTATATACATTTAGTAAGAAGCTGTTATTTTGACGTTAGACAGACAGCCAGACACTTCAATTTTATTTATTTATTTAGACTGTCTTTCCACTCGTAGCTGCAATCATGAAGATAATAGGATTGCTTCAACTAGAATTTTTAGAGGTATAATTTTCCACATAAATTTATCATTCACTTATATTCTGTTAATAGTTGGATTCCTTATCTAACTTCTCTAATTTTTAAAGCAGGAGATGATGAGGTGAAAGCAATGGTAGCTTAGAGGTAACATGTACGGACTTTACTTCCTGGAATGAGCTTCAGCTTTCGGTGAAGGAAAACATAGTGATGTTACCAAAGTAATTGCGGTACGGATTTCCCTAACACGTTACGGCAGTTGCACTTAAGAGCCAGGGTCTCCAAGAGTTCCTGAGCCATGGGTGATTATTTCGTTTAATAAACTTTAATATTGTATATTCTATTGATGACATTGACGTTATTAACGGTCGAATACTTTGTTAGAACTTACTCAGTTTTTGGGTACTGTGACGTTGTATTCAATATGTGAATGGTGGGCGTTGAATCCAGTTAGATATAGACTTGTACTATTTCGCTTCAGCTTTTTTACGTGAGGAAATAAATTTAAAACAAATTTTATATTTAATTTAGACAAAGTCATAATACGATGCTATGGTTTCATCATGGTGTTTTAATTCACCGAAAGCATAGACTCATGTAGGGATTCCAACTGACGTCCATTGTCGTGGGGTCCGTACACGCTACCAACTGAGCTACTATCACTTCACCGCTTTTGGGACCAGTTGAAAGAAACACGTAAAGGTATAGACACCGTGACCGCGAAGGCTGAATAGCTTTCGAAACGTCGGGATCAAAATTAATAAATAACCGCGATAAAGTCCGTTTAAACTAGTTTTATTTCGATTAATAATATTCGCGTAAACATAAGAAATCATTATGTATAAACATTATATTAATGAATGATTCGTGGAAAATATGTATTTAGCAGGATCTTACTCAGACGTTCGAAATTATTTTTATAAGATAAATTTCGGTTAGTCGACCTTATGTTATGTGATTTTTGTGGCATTATTTAGAATATAGTTTTGTATGCATAACCGAAATAAGGTTATGAATAATAAGTCGAAGCATTATTTGTTGGTTTTCGCAAAATCTCCCAAGAGAGTGAAGACAAGACAGTGAATGAACATCTTGTTAGTACGCCGTATGATTCCTAAAGGTTTGCGAGGTATTGTGCCCTTCGTCGTGACGTTTGGATAAGTTATGTAATATATTTTATTCTATTGTGGCATCTGCTCATGCATGGCAGTTTCGGCAATGTCATTGAACGTGAGTTCGAATCCACCTACAATTAACTTTTGTGATGAAACCATAGTATACAAATTCTGCCGACAAATACCTATAGATATGTTCCGGAAGTTACACTTGAGAACCATCCTCCAACCCTCCATTAGGCTTAGTGTGTCCACCATTTTGGGCGACATCGCTACGTAACGCCACGTGAGATTTTGGCCATAATGTTAAACCTATAAACTACAAAAAAAAAAAATATTCTGTCAGTGAGATGAGCGAGTAAAGTGACGAAGGATGTAGTACAATTTACATAATCATCGAAAGTGATACACAAAACATACAAGTTGCCCACACGAGCCGTCTATTCGCGTAGCCCCTCCATTTACTTTTGAAAGGGCCGGTAATTTTGAAGAACACCCCTTTGATGTGAGCAGTACGATGCTCATTCAAACACGACGAGCTTTGTAATCCACCTCGGGATCGTCGACAAAGAGATTTCAACCGAATACGTTTGGCGTGAAGGTTCAATACTCGATGGATGTCAAAATACAACTGTTAAGTACCGGCACCTTCTACGATATTTTCCTTTTACTGCTTACGTTTGTCAGTTCATTTTGACAGGTGTATGTAAAATTTATGTTTAGAATACGTATTTCGTTACCGACAACTGCCTATTGTAAGTGTTATTTATCTGGTATAAAAAAGTATTTTTTATGCCTCACTGTTGTGAGATTTGTTCAATTTTTAACACGCTTTCGTTAGCAGCGTCACTTATACGTATATGTTTTAGTCTATTTATTGAATTTGTTTATGTAATTTTCAGTAACTTAGAATTGTTTTATTGAGTTTAAAATTAGCTAATCACTTACAAGTCGTTGGTAATATAATAATATCATGATTTATTTTGTTCTATCATCTTCATTAGGAGCATCAGGATTAATGAAGCCCGCTAATTATCATGTATAGAAAATGATATAATTATGACACGTCTTTTGATCGGAAAACTTCTGTGGGTACGTTATTTTGTGGATAATGATAATACTGAGGTGTAACGCTCGGACCTGTTCTCGTTTGTTCCAGTAAAGTCGGCTCGAGTCTGCTAAGGTAGCGAAAGAGACCAAGGGACGTGAGTTTGAATCCACTCCACCTACAATGAGCTTTTGATAAAGGATAAGATCGTGAGGAAGCCATAGCATGGTGGTAGAGCATTTTCTAATGCCCTCTTGGCTAGCTACCACCTTCAAGTTGAAAATCTGCCGCCAAATACGAATAGATGTGTTCTGGCACTTGAGAGCCAGTTCCTCCAAAGGTTCAGCGTGTCTACCAACTTGGGCCGTATCATTATTTAAGATCAAGTGAGACTATGATCATAACGCTAAAACTCAACTATAAAAAAAGATTACTCAACACATTGACTGCCTCGGCATTTTTCTGAAACCTGTCCTAAATGACAATTTAATTCAATCACATAGTATTATTAAGAAATCCAATTGTAGTGCATTATATTTGTTCGTATCGAAACAAAAAAAATCATGAAAGCCAGCATTATTTCGTTGTTCTTTTCTCAGAAGCCATGTAACGATATTAGCGCTGATATAATTCGAGTTTAATCGTATCTGCATAAAAATTGTAACTAAACATAGCACGAGACAACTCGTAGTTCGCGTCCTAGAAAATAATGCAATCTACGAGTTATCTCGTAGTTGGCAGCCAACGTGTTAAATGTGTAATAAGTTTGAAATAAACCATAATTTTGTTTAACAAACAAGAAAGACAGAAAGAAATCGTTTAATGCTAATAAAAGACATACAAGACATACAACTCTTGCAAACAACTTGTTTCTCATGCAACTCTCATCGATTGAGTATAGTGACGTATCGAGTATATTTCTCTCGATCTATTAGTCGACTCGAGCCGACTTTACCCGAACACGCGTTATATAACCGAGCGTTTCACCTCAGCCTCATTGTATACCCAAAAAACAAAGTACTAAATGTGCCTGAACAATGTTTCATTTCAAAAAAATCAAAGTCTTCTCAAACGTATCTGCTAATCCTTACTAATCATACTAATATTATAAATACGAAAGTGTGTTTATTCGTTATGTGTCCACGCCTAAACTACTGATCCGATTTTAATGAATTTTGCTATAGTATAGAGATAGATGGGAACCTGGGAAAGGTGGTATGCTACTTATTCTCGTAAAAAACTTATTGGAAGTGGGGTAAACAGAGGGATAAGCTTTATGTGTAACTTTATATTGCACCATCCGATTTGTTTGACACAATCAATATTACCGCAAACAAACCCGTAGGTAAAAGGAAGGAAGTATGAGTAAGAAGTAAATTAAGTATGGATGTAAAAGAAGAGGAAGACCGAAGAAGATATGGATGGACTGCGTAAGAAATGATATGTGTATAAAATGAGTAAATACTGAGATGACGGCTGATAGAGTTAAATGGAAGAAGAAAACATGTTGTTCCGAACTTACCTAGGTGTAACCTAGGGGTAAGAAAAATAAACCCGTAGGTAAAAGCTGGTATTCATATATATATATACAGTACTTTTTATTTCACCGTACTGCTATTTGCATATTGTATCAAATCACCCATTAAAATTCGCTAACAAAGCGCTACTGGACTTAACAAATTGATTAACAATTGGTCGCAGCTAACGAAACGATGCTACGACAGTCCAATTTACCAAAATCCTCGCTACCAGTCAAACTCCCTCTCAGCAGGGGTCATCGATACAAGCCGATGTTATAGCCGGTTTATGTAATAGATTTTAATAAGATCCGGTCATTGGTTGTGTAATAAACTTAGTGGGACGGGGATCAATGAATCATTCGTTTTTATGTGGAGCGTCGTAAACACAGTATCGTTAGTGGTCAGCCTTTCTGTTTTATGTTGGAGTTAGATAAAAATTATATTCAATCAGTAGATTCATCTTTCAGTCGTGCAATTAATTTACAAGGTAGTCTTTTTACCTTCGTATGCATATTCCATATTAATCGGGCGAGTTCGTAAAATCTGTCCATCTGATGTACTATAAAAAAAGTTTATAACACATTATTTGTATCATTGACAGTAGCAACGTGCCAAAGCTCTATGTCTATATTTTCAAACTTTACTAAGTGTTTTTTTAATAACTTACAGATTTAGAGTTACGGCCAACATCTCAACTGATGTCAAAAGGCAATGTGACTTAAGATTGTGAATACTCTTAGTCTATTAGAGGAATTGGGTCTCAAGTGCTTTTAATACTTTATATGTTTAGAGTTCTGGTCACAATCTCACCTGACGGTAAATGACGATAAGGCCCTTAATGGTGGATATGCTAAGTCTAGTGTAGGTTTTCAAGTGCTAAATCTATCAGTGAAAGCCTAAAAATGTATTAAGTCTATTATTTCTTTGAACGCCCTATTTTCAAAAACTATTTTTTTTGAAAGTCTAATTATTAAGGAAACAACGCCACGATCTTTAGGAGGTGAGGGAAAGCAAAAATAATGCTAAGTGAAAGATACGGTAACGCGTGTGAGTGATAAGTCGCCACGTGGTGAGTGAAGTCATATGATTACCATGAAATGTTGTATACTCAGTATATTGGTCCAGAGATACAGGAAAATAACTTTTAGTTTGATGCGATTGAAGTTGCGGGCATGGCTTGTCTATAACCTATTGAAGCGATAATAACTCAGTGGTAATGTGTAAGAACGCTGCGTCATGGAAACTGAGTTCGAATCCAACGACTTACAATGAGCTTAAGCTTTTGGTGAAGGAAAACATCGCGGTGGTAGCGCTTTTTCTAATGCCAGCCTGGCTAGCTACAACTCTCAAGTTCAAAATCTGCTGCCAAATACACGCCAATAGGTGTGTTCCGACAGTTGCACTTGAGAGCCAGACCCTCCAATAAAAGGCCGGCAACGCACTTGCAATCACTTACCATCAGATGACACCATTGTCAGCCCCTAATAAAAAAAAATTAGCTGTTGACTCCGATATACTTTACGATATTCTTTCAACCACTCATAATACAAATTTCTTTCTTCGTAAATATTTACTTTGAGAAAAGTATATGTATACGAAATTTCACGACAATTGGTAAGGTCATTTTAAAAGACTGGTGATATGCGGCTGGAATGCACTTGTATGTGACTGCGACTTCGTTCGTGTCGAACTAAAGATTATTTCATACTTTTTGCCGGTTGTTATAATGTTTTTCAATACAACTGCGTTCCTATCAGTGATAACGTTATGTTAAATAGCTTAAACCTAGCACAATGATTGTTCTGTGAATTATAATAATAATGCATGAAATTTGACTGGTAGTTCTAATTTTAAGATTAGCACGTTCAAACAAGCTAACAGACTTTTCCATCTTGTATTATTAAATATAGATTACGCATATATATACTATTGAGGCATGTCAGTGTCGCAAATTGATGATAAATCTACAACGTTAATATTTAATTAACTTCCTTACAAAGGATCTGGGTCTAACGGATCACGATCAAATTCCAATTACCCTCAGGGCTGTAAATCAGTAACCGAATATTTGGGTATACGAGTTAGATATAAATCTAGATAGATAATAAAATAGGAGATCGAGATATAAGGCGTGTGACGTTAATCAAAGGCTAAAATACAGTGGAACCTCTATAAGTCGAACATCAAGGGACACGACAAAAAAATCGAGTTATAGAGTCTTCGACTTAGAGATAATGGCGGTTTTGGTGTTTGAAGCGAAAGGAACAAATATTTTTTTTTTGGTTTCGGAGGTTTTCAACTTATCGAGGTTCGACTTAGATAGTCTTACCCTTAGATATATATTTTTTTTAATAATTCTGATGGAAAACTCATTAGTTGATGATTTATCGATGTACTCTACTCAACTCTACTCAACAGTTCGTCATGAAATTTAATATACAAGTTATTAGGAGAATAGAAAATGACATACGGTACATTCTATCTACAGAATAGAACAATTTTTAGTTCCACTATGAACCCTCATGTTACGTTCCTAGGTATATCATTGTATTTTTGATGGTACTTACTGTGTATTTTCATTAAAGTTAAGTGCTCTTAAGGGCCACAGATGTTCTGTCGTAAGATATTATACCTCTATTTTTGGTGTAACAATAAAATTGCCCTCATAATTTCATTACTTTGAAGCTTTCGCCGTTGAATCTATACGAATACACGAAGCGACGTTAAGCTGATTTATTAATATTCTTTTGATAATGTTTTTATTTGTGGCTTGTATTTGCACAATCATACCTATTCGTTTTTATATTAAATCACTCGGTGATAATTTACAGAGAAGTTTATTTACTGCAAAACTGTTAGCGCCTGTCAAGAGGTATATATACGGACGGTGATTGCCTATGGATTGCCGATCTCTCGATGGTCGCCATTGCTTTAGGATCCTATTGTACTCACCATCAATGTTAGTATAAAAAAGATTCAGGGAAAATTGTTTATTTCAACTGATTTGCCCAATTCACAACAAAATGTCAGAAGGTGATATTCCCGACTCTGATCTCATATAACTAAGTTATGGAAAAGGTCAGACACACCCGTATCTTTATGTAATACCCGTTATATTGATTTTATTCGTATAGAATAACAGCTATGTAATCTGGACCCTAATAAGGAATCGATTGACACCTCATTCATCAAAATCGGACAAGTAATTCATGCGCTGACACATAATATACGTAGATATAAATATACATGGGTTGCAAAAAGTATTTATTTTATTTATTGTTTTTTTGGAAGACTAACAGCTATATTTTACGCTAGCTGTGCCTTCGAGTTTGTTCGTGTGGACCTCAAAATTACTTAATCTCGCGTCGTCATTCAAATTACAATAACTTTGGACTCAGTTAACCGGTTGGAATGAAACAAAGACTAGATGTTACTCGAGTATACGCTTTATGTTCTTTGACGTTTTATCATAAACCGACACTCAAGTATATCTTCCAGTTTACAGTAATGGACTATTTGCGATGTTCCTCGTAGTATTTTAACCTGTCATATTGTAGTTTCTTTACTATAAATCCTAAAATTAAGTTTTTTAATCTTATGTTATGTTACAGTATTGGTGAAATGTTCATAGTGTTGTTTGTTTGTTGTACATAAGTCAAATAATAAATAACAAGGACAAACGATAAAACATTCTGTTATTTTACGCGACATTGACTTATATGTGTATTAGTAATTTGAATAAAAGGAAGGGTGAATACGCTTACGAAAGTTTATGATCATTGCGGGGACTGAAGATTCGTTCACACTGTTCCCGGTACCACAGAACATCAGCACTACACTAATCTTAAATTATATTGTTCCATTTAACGGCGCGGGTTTTAACAGTTGGTATGAATAGATTTCCAGTAGCGAAGTCGACTGGGCGGTCCAACAAGCATCGTTTAGTTTCACAGTCGATGTGCTTCAATAAATACGACCGCACATCCTCAGCGAATCAAATTAAATGATTCAACTGAAGTTGGCTAATAACACTTGGCAGGTTTGAAAGTGAAAAGTGTTTATAGTAGAATAGTGTCCGTACACTGCAAACTCAAGTGTTTTATTTAATGTTTTAAAGCAAAACACTGAGGTGTTTTTTTAAACTAAATGTTTTGCTTTAAAACGTTTTAAGTGATTAATAAAATTATGTTAAACATTTTAGCATTTTGTTTTAAAACTCTTTATCTGTTTTACCAATAAATATACTTTAAACTGTTTTATAATAAAACATTTTTAATTTGTGAAACGTTTAGTATACGTTCTAACGTTTTAAAACTAATCAAGTATTAGCAAATAAAACGTTTCTAGAAAAAAAAACGGTTTATGTGTACATCTCTACACATACACATTGACGCTACGCTGCTTCTCAGTCTGGCGCTTGTTACACACACACGCACGTACGTCGTTCTTATTTTGTTTTCCCGCTTTTAAGCTGCATTCCATAATAAGTTTAACCCTTATCGTGTTAATAACAAATGAAAATTTATTGTTACTAATAATTAATTTAAAAAATAGAATACGTTAGAGTATATATTCGTAAAGTAATTTCTTTATTAATAAAAATTACAAAAATGGACAAAAAAGTCTTTTGTTCTTTGCAAGGGCGTTCAAATTGTGTGAAGTTTCAATGTGATCCAAGTGTCTCTGACGTTGCCATGATACGACAAACAATTCGTGACATTTGTAAACGCGATACGTGTTTAAAAAAGTTTATTGAAAATAAAG
The DNA here is from genome assembly GCA_039707435.1 of Actias luna. NCBI lineage: Eukaryota > Metazoa > Arthropoda > Insecta > Lepidoptera > Saturniidae > Actias > Actias luna. The sequence goes on along the minus strand of JAZHAC010000002.1, from coordinate 3,114,572 downwards.
TTATTGTTGTACAAAAAAAAGATAATGATGAAGATGTGCAATGTGGATCGACGTGGAAGATGATGACATTATTGAAGATAGAGACAAGTTGAATATTCTTTTACTGCCAACACCTGAATCTGCACCTGATGTTTTAGAAGGAAATGATGGAAGTTTTCCCTATAAAATTGTATATACAAAACCGCTGAATGATTTAGAATCAGAAAAATTAATTGAAGATCCAAATGATGATGCATCAGATGAAGAAGTTTCTAAGGTTAGTAAATTGAGTTAATTATTAAGTTAATCAAACTTAATGATTGTCATCATCAATTAAAATTAATATGTAATTTATTGATTGCTTCTAACTGTTATTTATTTATTTAACTTTATTTTTTTTAGTCTCAAATCCCGCTAGATAGTGAAGTTAATGTTGACGAAAAAAAAATTGATCAGTCAAAAAAAAATATAAGTATAGTTAAAACTGGACCAGGTTCTATCAAGATGCCAGCAATTTTACCTTCTTTAACTTATGATTTGAAACAAAAATTGAAGATTTGGGAGTTCTAGCATCACAAAAAGATTTGATTTATCATTGGGGATCGTTTTGTATGGGAAATAACTGATGGACAGCCGATGAAAATTGACTACCAGAATCTTGCTAGCACCATTGTATCAGCTTATCCATTGCTAAAAGGTGGTCCGAAAGGTTATGTAAATATTTTTTTTTATTAGTAAATAATTCAATTACAATAATCTAATAAAAATAATAGTACATTTACTAGACTTACAGTTAAAATAAAAAAAAATTCTTATTAAAGGATATAGTGAGGAGTCAATTAAGTACCTGGATAAGAAATCACAGAAGCACATTAAAAAAACAAGGAAAAAAAGAAATGCAGATACAAATATCAAACATGTCCTGAAAATGTCTAAAGTGGAAATATCAAATGAAAGGTATGTTTTAAATAATTCTACAGATAATAAATATTTATTAGATTAAGAAAGAACATGCTTTTTTATAGATATTATATTTTTTTCACTTGAGAAATTTTCCTATTGAAATTTTTTAATTTGAAATGTATTTTGATTTTGAAAACAGCTGACGAATTTCTGTTGATAAGAATTTATTAAGCATAAATCTCTTTAGCGAAATATATTTTCTTTATAAAAATATTTTTTCTCTCAGTACTTATGATTATTTATTAAAATTATTTGTAATAAATGAATTAAATTTTCTAGATCTGAGGTTTTGAAATTGACCTTTTAATCAAACTAAATGATGCTGTGACCAGAAAATTAAAGAAAGAAGTCAAGCCTTTGTTTACTTTCAAACCAGTAATTTTTATTATATTTTCTATTATTATAAAGTGCATTTATTAATTAATACTCAAGTTGTATAGAAACTAAAACTTTAAAAAGCTAGATTATTTTTTATTGTGCCTTTAATATGTATTTAAACAAATAAATATTATAAATGTAAATATTAAAGGACCCAGTTATTGACACTGGCCTAGTTGTTTGACACTTGCAATTTTATTCTAATTAAAAAAATAAAATGTTCTTAAAAAATCAAATATTTTAAAATTTATGATTTAAAAAATATATTTATTAATTTAATAGAGTTGATTTTTTTTTTTTTTTTTTTTTTTTAAGTTTCAATAACTAGGCTAATATCAACAACTGGGTCTTTTATCTTACTAAAAACTTATTTTATTACAGACACGTTCATCTACTGATTGTCTTGTGACTGAAGAGAACGAGTCTCCTCGAGCTATTATATACTCTGATAATAAATAAATCAGCGCTGCTTTTATTGTGGCTGATACCAATGTCAGAGTTCAAATTTCGAGTCCTACAGTACCAAAGGTGATAGCTACTTCATTAGCAGCTTATTATGTTTGGGACACAGTATTTCCTAAACAATACTTAAATATGTTAGAGTACATCGACAGCCAAGTATTGGGAACACTGATTAAAAAAAATCAAGTTTTGTTGAAGTTCATTCGAAAACGAGAAGAAAAAGAAAAATAAAATAAATAAGTAATGTATTGGACTTAATTTTTACTTTGATAGTTACCAAGCATTTTATTTAATTTTAATTTATTGAAAAAAAATAATTTTTTTTTTTTGTTATTAATGTAAGACTCAGATCGTTAATAGATACACGAATACTATAAAATAGTTACTATAAGAAAAACAAATAAGTTTTAATAGAAAAAAAAAGATTTGGATTTGTAATGTGAGAATCTGAAATGTTTTTGTTTAAATGTTTTCTCTTTCTGTTATCATTTAATTTAATTAAAGATTATTTTTTATTAAAAGTATAAAACAACAGATACTTTAAAAAAAATCCTTCAATAGTTTATAAACAACAAAAATGTAATTTGCATGTACAAGAGAAATTTCCCTAAGAATATTCATTATAATTTTATGTAATTTCTATTCATTTATAAATTAAAACTTAAAATAAATAAATAAATAATTCTAAAAAAATAATTTAATGATTTTTATTTTTTATATATTAATCAAAAATTTATAAAACGCTTAAAATGTTTTAGATCAGAACACACTTCAAGTGCTTTAATAAAAACACTTTTGTGCATTAAAATTAAACGCTTAAAACGTTTCCATTACATAAAACACCATAAAATGTTTAAAAAGTGACTACAAGATTTAAAACATTCTATGTGTATAAAAGTAAAACACTTGAGTTTGCAGTGTACTTACTTCTAAAGTACAAAATTTTGTTTGTTTAATATTTTGCGTTATGGCCACAGTATCACCTGATGCTAAGTAAAGATGTGACCTAAGATGGTAAACACGCTAAGCCTAGTGTAAGGACTCGCATCTTAAGCACTACTTTCAGAACACACTTATAGGTATTTGGCGGCACAAACTGTCGGCGGTCGATACTATTAGAAAAAATCCTTTTTCAGCTACTTTTCTCCAGCATTACAGCTGTGATTGGCAGTGAATTTTGCTTCAATGTCAGTCGCCGCTGACTTGGATTGTACTGCGCTAACACCAGGTATAATGCAGTCACTTTGTTGAGCACCATTAAAAATGCCTTCAAACCTGTGGCACAAAATTTTAAATAATTTTATAATGATTATGCTAACCTTAAAGCCGTTAAATTACGAGGAAATTCAGTATGCGCTTTAACCACACTGCTGTGCCTACTTTAGGCGATCGAAATTTAATCATGGAACTCATGATGACGTCGTAGATTATGGATATTACGGCGTAACGTTATTGGACTTTATCCAAACTGTGAAATGGTAAACTGAAAATAGAGAATCGGTTGCGGCGGATGCTACTAACGCCTTCGTGAACAACTAGCCGTAAAATTAAAGCTATTTTTATATCCCACGGGAACAGTACATTTTTTGGGAATAAAAGTTACTTTATATCCTTGTCTATACATCTGATGACGTGTATATAACATTTTGAGTAGTCAAGGCATGAAAAAGTAACAAACTGACATTCGCATTTTCTAATATCAGATACGATAATGGTTTAGACCAGTATTGCCCAAAATGCGGGTCGCAACCTACTGGTAGGTTATGAGTGTATATTGGATGGGCCATACGACCAAAAGGAAAATGAAGGTTGCGACCAACGAATGCTTCTTTTTCTCTCACCAAGAGGAGAGTTTCGAATTTAGAAGTTTTTGATAGCACAGTCGCAGCCCAGTCAAAACTAAGGCAACCACTAATTTGTCTAACAAAGTACATGAGTTTTTCTATAACCTAGCCGGTGCCCTGAGATGTGTACATATAAAAATGCGTTTAAATATGTTTAATTATAATACTTGTGGAAAATATAAAACCATTGAATTTTTAACCAGTATTTAATTTAACGTCCGCAAGTTTATATTAATTTTAATTAAACTAATAGTCTCTAGACTTATTTATAAATAAATCTAAATTATTTTGTTATTTCTACTTAACTGCTATCATAAAAATAGAAATATTTATGTGCGTGTGATATTAAATTTGGTAGAATTATTTGGGTAGATTTGGTTGATTCTTGATTTCGCTCATAAGCTGCAGATAAGATGTGCTTACCAGATTTTTATACTACAAGTTACACTGTAGGTTTTTTTAAAATCTTGTACCATTTAAGTGTTGTCTTTTTACTGCATTGTAATAATAAATAGAAACTTATCCAACTCTAACTATTTTTATTTTTCTTGTATACACGTACCAGTCTTCAAAAGCATCAAAATTATGTATTACCCTAGCAATATAATCATAAATATGTGCGAAATAGCTTTTATGGAAAGTTTGTTCCTGAAAAGTCAGTTAAAATATAACGTTCAAAGGCCATTCATGTTATGATACATAGATATTATCCAAGGGTTTTTTCGTACAGTAATCAAGGAAGTAACCATTGTAAAGGTAGTACTTTATAGCTATTGTTTTAAATTACGAAAGATTTAGATTTTCCAGGTAAGAAAGCCTGCATAATAACACGGAGTTATGTCAACCGAGCGGCATTGTCAGTGTCTATTTCCCCGACTTTCATCGTCGCCTTTTGTCAGAAATCATTCACCTTTGCACCTTCGGTATTGTGTAGTGAAGGTTCGATGAAACAAAAAAAAAAACTGGTATTGTGTCGTATTAACGCGATTACGTAATAAGCGATACAATGCAATCTTTGCATGATGGTAGGGCTTTCTTTCTACTGCCGCCTGGTTGCTACCACCTTTGAAAATATACCACCAAACACCTATAGGTGTGTTCCGTCAGTTGCACTTGAGAGCCAGTCCCTTTACAGGTTTAGCGTGTTCACCAGCTTGGTCCACATCGTCACTTAACATCATATGAGATTGTAGCCGTAACGCTGAGCGGCTAAACCTATAAACTTACTATAAAAAAACTCATTTACATAGTCAACCAATTAAATTTTTAATATTGTACTTATATTATGATATAGACTTTGCTTAGTATCATTAAACTGACAGATATATTTAGACAGAATATACATTTCATACGACGTATTTTACGATAAAATTAATATGGTAGCAGCACCATGGAGCAACACTATAAATAAATAAAAAATATAGGGTTCTGTTGATATTGTGTACGGACAAAATTCACATATTACCCCTTAATAATATTCTAAATGCGAAAGTTTCTTTGTTTGCTACGCTTTCACACTTAACCGCTAAATCGATTATGCTGAATTGTATTATACTACTTAGTAGGTAGGCTACTTTTCCCAGTGAAAAACTTATTGGAAAAACTTAAAGAGAGGGATAAACTTTGTTTGAAACTTTTTATTGCGTCATCCGATTTGTTTGACGGAATCAATATTAACGCGAGTAAAGGCCCACGTAGGAACTACTAAAATATACTATTTGCATGGCGTTAATAGAATTGACGATAAATCTACGATTCCTTTGAAAACGAAGAGGCACCAAAATACTTTGTAGAGACGATTTGTAAAATTGTCTACACGAAATTGCGTCTTGTCTTATTTTATGAAATACAACTTTGTTTGTTATTCAAATTTCGTTTATTTCAACTTATTATATTATAATGAAATCACGAAAATTCTAATGAACTTCATCAAGATAATCAAAAGGTTTTAGTGACAATACAAAGATAGGGCTTCTTCGTAACAATTTATAAAATATTTCTAATTGGTTTATGTTTCTCGTTAACATAAAAAAAATTAGTTATATATATTGTGTTTATTTGATATAGCTTTATATGTTTTATATGTATTGATATTACATATTTATATTACACTTTATAATATTAAGTGAAATTAGTTTACTAAAAGAGACAGTTGATGTGAAGTTCAATTAAAGTATTCAGGTGTTATTCAGATGATTACCTTTAACGATATGATCGAAGGTTTTAATGGCATTTCATTAGTTAAAGTACACCTAGATGGACTTTGTATACATTGTTTTCATTAAAAAAATGATACTATAGTTGACTTTAACGTCAATATAATAAAAAAACAAACGTTGATGCCAGAGAGATTAGCAGTCTATTGGAAGTCGTAGCTATTTTTTTATCTTTATAGGTTTTCGCATTATGGCTCCAGTCTTACCTGATGTTAAGTAATGATGTAGCCCACGCTGGTGAACGCGCTAAACCTGTGGAGGGACTGGCTCTCAAGTGCAACTCCTGAAACATACCTATTGTTTTTTGGGTGGTACATAACCATGCGGGTATTAGGAAAAGCCCTACCATCATATTATGGTTTCATCACTATGTTTTCCTTCACTAAATGGTCAAGCTTATTGCAGGGACCTCATGCCTTTTGACGTGGTATCTGTACAAGCTCCCACTGAGCTATTATCTTTTCAAATTTTCTGCTCGAAATCGCTATTATACTGTATTGCAAACTTAAAGATCATACGAAACAATTCCCTTTCTTCCATTACATAAAATTCTATTAAAATAACAAAAAATAATAAAAGTAAACAATATGTTCGATCAGCAGAAGTTTCATTTGCTTATAAAAAAAGAGCCTTGCAATGATGTCGTGTGCGTTGTAAAAAGTAGTACGTGACACGATGCATTGAAAGTGAAAGGTACGGCCTCGGCTCCTCGGGAATCTCGCGTGAGAATATTTTCTACAATGACAACTGAATTAACGCTTAAACAAACATACATTGCTACATACAGAGGGACGCTCTTTGAAACCGTCAGTGGAAGGGCATCAATGATTATGGAGCGGAAAAGTTGTATCAAAACATACAGAGGCAGTGGTAGACGTTCGGTTATTCAATAAGTAAACGTTTTTTAATGTTTAATTGTTTAGTTGTTACGTGACTGTACTCATATATTATGTTGTGTTTTGAATTCATAATGCTTTTACTATAGAATTTGATAATAATATTATGAAAGTAAGACTATATGAGTAGTGAGCAGATTCAATACTTAAATAACTCCCATGTCCCATAAAGGACACAATGAAGTTTTAGTGGTTAGTTAAATAGCGCTGGGCGAGTTCCTCATATCCGTGCCAGCAGCCCGAGCTTGAGAGAGCATATGTAAATGGATTACCCGATGTAAAAAGAGTCTATATAACAAAGATTAAAAATCTACATGGTGGTCGTGATGAAACTAGCGATCAGCCCCGGCTTTTAATAAATAAAAATGGAGACATAAACGGATGTCTCCACGATAAAAAAAAGGTATTAGAAAATATCTACCACCATGCAGAATATGCGTTTTATAATTTTTACTAATTAGTCATTGAAGAGATTTTCCTAGAATTCATCTTGTAATATCGTTCGATATTAGTAGTAGTAGCGTTCGATAACGTTTTTTCTTAATAAAACACCATCATACTTTGGCAGTTGTATAAAAATATTCGCTAATTATATACGCAAATCTTCATCGTTTATTGCTCTTTCTACAAGTGAAAAAGTTACTGACATTGACTGCGTAGTTTTTTAGTAGAAGAAATAAGAGAAGATAGACACATAGGCAAACAGCGATTTTGTTTAATACTATTACAAGATTTACATTTAGATCCGTAATTTATAGATTCGTATCACTTATAATCGATGTACATTTTTATTAGCTATAATCAATCTTCCAGCATCAATTCGGTAAGCTCAATAGAATTGTCTATATCTAAATATAATTTCCGTGTTCATTTCTTTTGGTTATTAAATGAAAATTGTTTATAACTCCATTTAATTAAATGTCTTTTAATCATTCGACATTCAAATATAGGCGGTTTTGAACCCACGCCTCTTGACGCGGCGTCCGTAGACACTACCAACTGAGTTATTCATGCTTCAAATTGAGCTATCACTCCCTCATTACTTTTCATATTATGAGATTTCAAAACAATCTGGCGTTTTTTTATACTAATTTGTCCTGACTATTACGAACGAAATTAAAAAAGAATTATCCGATTTGGTGCAGTCATTCGGAAGTTAAGCGCGTACATAAATTTCGGCGAATCATTATTTTATATATACAGATTTTTTTATGTTCCGCTCAATTTCCTTAATTTTGTCCTTCAAAGAACCTTCTCCTGATAGTAATTAACACAACAAAAAAAGAATTAGCGAAGTTTTTTCACGCCTTCACGCGTGATGCGATGACCAAGGGAAATAGAGATTGATTTATATATATAGTTATACGAAATGATTGCCCAAATTATTTTTGATTAGTATAAAGGTTTATACTATAATTTATTTTATTTTAGTTACTCAATCTCCGGTTATACGGAGAATGCAAACAGGCTACATCAAGTTGGAATCGAAGTTGAACGAAATTTAAAAACATTTGTATATTAATATATATTTATACTAACTGACCTAGCATCTAGTTCTGACTTTTCGAGTAGTCAATCAGATCAACTACAGCGACATCTATCGGGTTATGATCACTTATCGAGATAAAAAGTATCCTATCTCTCAAGTTGGATTTAACTGCACAGTGTGCAACATTTCATTAAAATTGGTTCAGTAGTTTAGGAGTTCACTGCGGACAAACAAAGTGACACGAAATTTTTTCCATACCCATAAGTAAGTAGTAAAATACAACATGGCACATAATTGTTATTTCAACCGAATATGAATGTGACTTATACACGCACGCACTTTCTTACGCAGGCAAACGTTGCATGACAAATGTGTTTAAAGAACTTAACATTCATGGTTTTAATAAATAAATAAATAGTCATACACTAAACGTAAAGAAGAAAATAATTATTCAATAATATCGATCAAACTATTAGCAAGTTTATAAATTTTAAAACGAATTCTTTAGTGTTTAACTAGAAATTAACATATTTCGATCTGAATATCAGGAACTAAAGGCAATAAAACTTAAGTTTCAAGTAACTTAAATTGTGGTTCGTTAAACGTAGATTCAAATGCTACTAGATACTTAATTCCGTTTGTTTCCGAACTGAATACATTGTTTGCTGAACTGGTTTTAACAATTTGACTGGATTTATGGGCGAGTGCAGAAATATTCAGCCAAGGCTGAAGAGCTGAGAGCTAAAGTGGTCTAACTTTGACTTGGGTTGATGCTAATATATAAGCATTGAGAATCGAACTAAATCTCTGCAAAAATGCGAAACACTTTATCGTTGAATCACTTAAAGCGATGATAGCTCAGTGGTAGTGTGTACGGACTCCGCGTCAAGGGACATGAGTTCAAATCCACTTACAATGAGCCTGAGCTTTCGGTGAAAAAAAACATTACGAGGAAACCATAGCATGGTGGTCTTATGCCCGCCTGGCTAGCTACCACCCTCGAGTTGAAAATCTACCGCCAAATACCAATAGGTGTGTTCTGGCAGTTGCGCTTAAGAGCCAGTCCCTCCATAGGTTTAGCTTGTCCACCAACTCGGGTCGTATCGTCACTTAAGATCAGGTGAGATGATGGTCATAACGCTAAAACCTTAACTGAATAAAAAATGGTAAGTAAAGTAAAATTCAAAACAGTTATTCTGAGCAATGATATAGTTGTTTTTGCAACGTGAGTTTGCAAGTCTATCGGCAGCTGGATATACTGTGGCCGATACTGAAGTCTTTTAAAACACTTTTATCACAATGTGTACGGTGTTCACAACCCAGTCAGGTGAACGATCATAATACCTGGGTTGTTTGCCGGGTATATCCTTATTCATTTTGAAATACCACACGATTTGGAACTCTATCAAGCATCATATAGTGTTACGACAGTCGTACCAGATTGCTATGTATGTTTCTCCACTTTGTCAACTATAAGATGGAAATGCTACATCACTTGATAGAAATAGTGAGATTCATAGGCATAGTAATAATTCGTTTATCAAGTGGCTCTCTGCCGACATATATTTTGCAAGCGTCTTGAGCAATCGACGAACGCAAAACCATCATTGCAAATACAGGAGGTGTTGTTGGAGTTGCTAGAAATTTCGCAACACAATCGTCCGGTGTCAATTGGTAAACGCGTCAGTGATATTGGATTTCTTTGAATTATACACTTCAATGTATTTCGCATCTGTTGTCTTTATTTGATAAGTTTGAAATTGTTTGATATGGAATTATCTATTTCACTCGCTAGTGTTCGTTTAGTGGTTGAAACTTAACCATGGGAATTATGTTGGACTGTAATTCAGAAATTTATATTTTTACCAACTTTTTGTTTCTATTTTACTGTGTGAACATTAAAGTTTTTTTTTTGTAGTTATGTTTCAGCGTTATGGCCATAATCTCACCTGATCTTAAGTGACGATACGGCCCAAGTTGGTAGACACGCTAAACCTGTGGAAGAACTGGCTCTCAAGTGCAGCTGCTTGAACACACCTATTGGTATCTGGCGACAGGTTTACAGCTTGAGGGTGGTAGCTAGCCAGGCGGGCATTAGAAAAAGTCCTACCATCATGCAAAGTTCATCAAAAGTTACTAAATACAAAATAAAAGATTGGTTGACAGAGGAGAAAAATCGATCGAAGCAGAATCTAACATACCATGAAATAGCTATGAATCGTATATGAATTTAATTTCTATGAGACAACTCATTTAGTTGTTACACTCAGATTACTAAGATACGTACACAAAACATTTGTCTATATGTGAAGAACGATTTGCTATTACTTTTTATAGTATCGAGGTAAGTTAATATCAGTATGCCTGATGATAGCCGTAGTGTAACTCAAAAATGATTGCGGTCAATTAATATTTGTATCAATGAATGTTTTTTTTTATTACGTGCCCTCAAACCTTTTAACTGACTGAGATGAAACTTCAATGAATTGTTCTGCATTTATCCGTAAAAGTTCCTGAGTCAGTCAAAGAAGATACAGTTTCTTATCTTTACGACGCACGCATGGTACAACCAGTAAGTTTATAAATTAAAATTAAAAAGCAACACTACTTAACATATAAAGACACTGTCGAAAAGACCGTATATATAAATATGTTAGTTGATTGGCTTATCAGGTCACCGGAGTGACACAGTGCTTGCAGGTTCGAAGCCACGTTGCCCCAGCAAGGAGCCAAATAACAGTAGGGTTTTAGTGCATGTTTATGGTGACCAGCGCCGGCCTGTTTGTACATAACCTCAGTCCTTCCGGGGTAGCTAATGCGTAAATGCATTTACCCACTCTAAAGAAAAGTTGAAGGACTCTGCAAAATACAGCTGAAACTATTGAATCTTGAAATATGGAAATTGCAGTACAGTTTTTTTGTGGCGTAGAGACTCATTATTAATAGATTTTTTTTAATTTAACCTTTAATAGAATAAATGGGGCTTGCAAAAATTTCACATATGAACTTCAAAATTTAGCTCAGAAACTATCCAATGAGAGTAGGTGGTCTTCTATTTAAATATTTAACGAATTTCATGACCTTAAGTGCGTAAAATAGAGGGTAAACTTTCTCGTTGATACTTTTGATCAGATTTTTGAGTTGCTATTTGATTTGTTATTGACTTTCAATTCGTTAATTGGAAAATAAAGTCCAGTGGCTGCCACGCCAGTCAGTCTTTCTTTAATATTGTTTACATTGAAATTGGCTAATAAATGTACAGAATAAAGTTTTGTAATTCGTGGAACACAGAATAAATACCTATCAATTTGAATTTCAAAATTTTAATTGTAAGAAGCTATCAATTGTATTAATAAGTAAAGATTTTTGTTATGTTTAAATGAATACTAATTTAAAAACTAAACTTTAGTTAGAGTCGTGGAAAGGTTATGACTTACAGACGATATGTTCGTTCAACCCTCTCGCTTGAATTTATAGCAAAACTTCAGTACAATATAATTACCTTATGTCACAATTTATATTACTAATTAGTAGAGTGAGAGCAAATATAAAATTAAATAAAGAATATATCTTGTAATTACATAATTATGTTCAGCTCTGCTCGGGACTTCGTTCGAATTTGCTTTATTTACGTTTCATGTATTTTACAGCTTTGTGAATACAGTATTATTTTAATAAATCGAATTACAGTCTGAGCCTATTTTTATACTTCATAGGTATGTTGTTATGACCACTATCTCACTTTATGTTAAGTGACGATGTAGCACAAGATGAATAACACGCTAAGTAGCGGAACGACTGGCTTTCAAATGTAATTACCGGAACACATCTATAGGTCACCACGATATTTTCCTTCACGAAAAGTTCAAGCTTATTGTAGGGATTCGAACTCACGTTCTTTGACGCAGCGACCGTTAACACTTACAACTGAGGCATTATCGCTTCATAACTTATGGGTATGTACGTATATGGTGGCAAGTTTTCTACTGCTATCTAGCCAGGTGGATGTTAGAGAAAGTCCTACCATCGTGCGTTCAAAACTCCATTCTATTTCTATTACAGGCGACTTGTGAAGTGAAAGATTACTATATCTGTGTCACTCTCTCAGTCACCTCGAGCCGACTTTACCCCACCGTTCGTCACACAAATAGGTAGCAATTTGCAATCTCAAAGCCTTACTATAAGCAGTTTAAAAACCTTCCAAAAACGTCGAATTTGACTTTATTTTACCATATTATGAAATCTTCTCTTTGTGCTACGACAACTCTTAATAACGTTCTGAATGCACAATGATTATTTTTTCGAACTGACATGCACTGTTTGATTTAAGGCCTTTGACAGCTTCACCGAGCTTTTTGGGGCGAATACGGAGGGCACTCAGCTCCAAGGCAGCTTGGGCTGCTACCGGAAATTTAACAAAGATTCGCAAGCCTAACTTACCAACAGGTCCTAACTTACTAATTTAGTGATCCTAACAACGACCTTGTTGGGCAAACCGCGCAAGGGCATGCACAGTATTCCTTTCTACATACTTACTGAATCCCAATCAAAGTATCATATCGTACAAATATGTTTATTTTACATTAAATATTTGACATTTAATTTTTTAACGTGTATTTGTAACACTCGGAAATGGTTAAATAGTCTTCATAGGCAGCTACAATAAATTTTAAAATAAGGCTATTCCGGAGGAATTCTTTCGTTTTATAAGATGAAAGGTATCATATATGTAAATCTATAATATTAGTTATCTCTGCGATAAAGTTCATTAAAAAACCTTTTGTATCTTGTGGTTGTGTAGGGATAAAGCAAAGTAGGTACAACAGAGGAAAAAATACCCATCCAATAATTATAATAGAGTTTAAAATTTTAGACATACTCATACGTGTATGATTAATAAATACATATAAATATAACTCAGTTAATAAGCGATGATAGCTCGAGGGTAGTGTGTACGGACTCCGCGTCAAGCGAACTAAGTTCGGATGCACCTACAATGAGCTTGAGTTTCCGGTGAAGGAAAACATTGTGAGTAAACCATAGCAGGGTGACAGGACTTTTTCTAATACCCGCCTGGCTAGTTACCACCCTCAAACTGAAAATCTATCGCCAATACCAATAGATGTGTTCCGGCAGTTACACATGAGAGCTAGTACCTCCACAGGTTTAGCGTGTTAACTAACTTGGGCCGTATTGTCACTTAAGATCAGGTGAGATTATGGCCATAACGCTAAACCTTATCTATAAAAAAGCATTCTGTGTATATTAATACACAAATAATATGTACAACTGCTAATATATTTCCTATCCCAGTTTTCTCAATCAGTTATCTTTACATAGTATAAAATAAGGTCGCTTTTGCTGTCTGTTCGCTGAGATCTTTTAAACTATTTAACGGATTTTAATGGAATAGATAGAGTTATTCATGAGGAAGGTTTATATGTATAATATATACATACTATAGTAGAGAAAAGCCCAAAATTTCAAAGATTTCTAATATGATACGAAGTTCACAGGGTCAGCTAGTTTTAACTAAAAGTCTTTTTCTTAAGTCTTAAGTGACGATACGGCCCAAGTTGGTAGACACGCTAAACCTTTGGAGGAACTCGCTCTCAAGTACAACTGCTGGAACACACCTATTGGTATTTGACGGCAGATTTTCAACTTCAGGGTGGTAGCTAGCCGGGTGGGCATCAGAAAAAGCCCTACCACCATGCTATGGTTTCCTCACGATGTTTTCCTTCACCGAAAGCTGAAGCTCATTGTAGGCGGTTGGATTCGAACTCCCGTCCCTTTACGCAAAGTCGTACTCACTACCACTGAGCTATCATCGAAGCGATGTCTTAATTTGTAGTGTATCCACATGAATTAAAATGCACTTAATTTTCAACATTATTTTCTTTGTTTTTATTGCATGACACTATCTTAAAGTTCTTACTAACTCAAAAATCGTTTCACACTTCTAAAAACGTTTTCATTTTAAATAAAAATGGATCATGTTGATATGACGCCTTGTGTCCATTTCTTAGGACAATTTTGTTCAAATATACGTCGTTTGATGGATTCTAGCATAATTATCCAATGAATCTTTTATTACAATTACAAAAATATATTTGATACTGTGAACTAATTATTAATGGCTTCTGTAATGCGAAGTTTTCCAGAAACAGTATCATTAAATACACATAAATAAACTGTAGTGAAATTTCGTTACATACTAAATTCATAGGAATCTCCTCGAAAATACGCTCTCGTATTGGGTTTTTATGTTTATTTCCATTTTAAATATGGAACTTACGAATAAAATGAAAATAAAATTTCCCATTAACACCGAGTTTGTTTTCGTTTTTGTTGTTTTATTTTTATATTTAACTGATTTGTTTTTAAATTAATTAACATTTCGAATGTAGTTTAGTAATGTTTTCTGATATGATATATATTTCTTGAATGGTTTATATAATTTTTTAACCCATTAATGAATTTGATATTTTTTACATAATTTGTTTAATAAGTTAAAGAAAACAATTATGAGAGTGAATGATAAAGATATGTGCGCACACCGACATCTAAATGGTCTTCACAAATGTGAAGGTAATCTCGTTGCAGGTATATCCATAATTACTATAAATTAATTATATCAAATGTGACTTGTCAGCATTGATCGTACATGGTAAGACCTTACTTAATGGTTGTTTTTTTAATATATTTAAGGTTATAACGTTATGGCCATAATCTGACCTGATCTTAAGTAACAATACGGCCCAAGTTGATAGACACGTTAAACCTGTGGAGGAACTGGCTCTCAAGTGCAGCTGCCGGAACACACCTATTGGTATTTAGCGGCAGATTTCAACTTGAGGGTGGTTGCTAGCCAGGCAGGTATTTGAAAAACCCTACCACCATGCTGTGGTTTCCTCACGATGTTTTCCTTCACCGAAAGCTCCAGCTTATTATAGGTGGATACGAACTCACGTCCCTTAGCGCGGAATTCGTACACACCACCACTGAGCTATCGTCGCTGCATATTTTTAGTTAAATATTAATATATTACTTATTAGACGTACCCAGCATGCTTTGCAAAGCTCGTGAATTTCTTTTTTGATCTGGAGTTATACTAACCTGAGCAGAACATCTCCTTAATTTCAACACCATCGGTTGAATGATTTATGAACGTGCACACACGACAAATACATAAACAAATTTATTTCTATAACTAAATAATAATAAACTTGTATTTGGATAGATAATTATATAATTTTATTAAGCAATAATTCACTTAGGCGCTTTCTTCTATAAAATAAGCCTTGACATTTATAATCTTTAATATAATAACGTTAAAAATATATACAAAAACTATTAGAAATTGATACACAGTTTTGTTTTCGGTATTAATCACTCGTTTTTTATGGTTTAAAAATGATAAAAAAATAAAAATAAAATAGAACGTACCGCATAAACACAATATTAGCGCACCATTCACATACAATTCACTACAAGGACGTCTGTCGACAGTGAATAGATCGAAGCGGGCGCACTGTCGCGTCCCACCACCGCTGTTACACCATTCGCACTACACGCTCGAGGTGATGACCCGATCCAGCTAGCTGTTCACTGCCGACTCGTTATAAAGTGAATGCGACGATGATAGAGCTCCGTTCGCCTTACGTTAGGTACACCGTACTGTAAGAGTCGGGACCCGAATCTGGTTCGACTGTTTACGATGATCTTTGTTCAGTAGCATAGATCATTCTTTCCTAAGATAAAATCAATACAGTTTTATTTATTTTTATGCAATAGCGGACAAACGAGAAAGCACCTGATGGTGAGTGATCATCGCCGCCCATGGACACCCACAGCACCAAGAGAATCGCAGTTGCGTTGCCAGCCTTTATTTTGGAGGGACTGGCTCTCAAATGCAACTGCCGGAACGCACCTATTGGTATTTGGCGGCAGATTTTGAACTTGAGGTTGGAAGCTAGCCAGGCGGGCATTAGAAAAAGCCCTACCACCATGCTATGGTTTCCTCACGATGTTTTCGTTTACGTCTCATGACGCGGCGTTCCTAGACACTAACACTGAGCTAACGTCTTATATATTAGTAAGTTTGGACTGTGAAATAAAGATGAGACTGTGGTCATAACGGTAAACGTTAAAAATATAAAAAAAAAAACTAGTTTGAGTAAACAGTTTATTTATCTGTTATATATATATATATAAATTTATTTAAAATGGTTACGTTCTTATATTTATATGTATGCAAAAGCATGCTTATAAAAGTGAACGTGTATCAGTCTATACATATAATAAAAATGTACTTGAGTCTGTACTTTTTAGATATAAGTAAAAAAAATATTGCATTATTCTTAGAACAAGTAATAAAAGATATTTACATAATTTTTAGAAATGTCTGTCTGTTTGTACGTGCACGCATAACTACTAAAGTACAGTGTTTATTATAAAACGTCAGCAAGAAAATCATAAAGCGTATCCTCGAGTAACATTTAGTCTTTGTTTCATTAAAATCGGTTTACTCTATCAATAGATATTGTAATTTGAATAACGGCCCGAGATTAAATAATTTTAGGTTCACGCGGACGAAGTCGCAGGCACATCTAGTATTAAATAATTTTACTCTCAATAACTAATTATCTATTTGGTTAAAATAAAATAAAAAACAATTTTATTGATCTATATCTGTATACCTTATACATATGCAAATCATTTAATATACAAAGTATATAATAAACTTAAAATGTATTTACTTGTGGTTTTTTCGTTAACTGAAGGTTAAATAAGAAAGGTGAACGGGATAAAGGTACTTGTATATTCTCTTATTGCTTTGCCTTTATTTACATTTTTTATTTAAATCTACATATCGCATTAAGATTTTTAAAGTGAAACTTTGTTTACATCACCTCAAATTTTTTCGTCCACCTGTCGCATGTCGCATTACAGCCGGCCGCGGAGTACGGGTTCGACAGTAGTCAAGATCAATATGCCGGCGCCCGTGTAGCACTTATATTCTCACTCATTCCTGCAAGTTCTCCGCAAGGTTTTTATGCTATGATCAGTGTATTGATTTAACAAGTTTCACTGGCATCGTTGTTATATAGAATCACAAAATGTGCTTTTAAGTGAAACCTTTTTATATAACCTTAAATTCTGTTAATACATTAAAAGTTCATTAAAAATATGTAAGATCGTTACTGCGATAGAAGTGGCCACCTTTGTGGGTTCGAATTTAAGCATGGTAAAATTATTTGAGTTATCTACAAATTATGGTTCTCAAATTATTTGTTAATTCAAGTCGCTTAATTGTTTATTTGTCATAAAGTTTGATCCCTAACCGCAGTTATTTAGTAATAACGTTGCGACAAAAAGTCGACAAATACATTACGATTTTAATTCGACGAGATGATGGCTTACTTTACTGAGAGTGTAATTGTCCAATAACACGATGGGCATCTATCATTAGACATTTCATTGTTCGTTGCGTGTTTATTACTCAATAAATTATTTAATTTTGAAGTAAATTATCTATTTATGTAGATATATCTATATGGACAATTGTTCTCTGTTCTTGACTTAGTTAACCATTCATATTTTCGCACCAAATGAATTTGCTTATAGATCTATATCCATACATACATATAATAAAACTGTTATGGTAGAAAATCTGTACATTCATGTTTTTATTTAATTTAATAAGTGTTTACTTTGTCATCGATACAGCGGCCAAAAATATATATTTTTTAATATTTTTGTCTATCTGTCTGTCTGATGACTGACAGCTGATGTTATAAGAAGTGAATCAGTCTACTTTTACTTTGGAATAAATCAGGGACACAGCTTGTTAAAAATAATTGTAAACAGACGTTTCCGTACATTTATACTAGTTTTCTCAAGTTTACAAAAATACTTATGTTCGATTTTCAATCTTTGATTTACTACGTATTTAAATAGACTCAAATTATTAGTCACTTTAATCATGACCCGTCAATCGCCTGTGTGTTTCGTGTAATCTATTTTTTATGTAATATATATTTTTCACTTACACATCCTGTGATATTATAAATGCGAATGTGAGTTCGTTTGCTTGTTGCACTTTTACGCCTTGAGTACTCCAGTAATTATCACATTTTACACACATGTCATCAAGGTTACAGAAAACGACATAGGGTACTTTCATCTAAAGTACTCTTACCCGAGAATTAGAAAACTAACTTTTGATTCAACACGAACGGAGACGCGTGCAAAACTAGTCTATATATATAAAAAAATCGGCCTATTTACATCATTTATAACTCAAGACCGGCTGAACGGATTTTAATGATATCTGATAAGTTGGATTCCTTCAGAAGAGTAGATTGCATTGTTAGTATTCATTCTATGATCTAAATTTTATGATTGCATGGTGGTAGTACTTTTTCTAATGACCGCCTGGCTAGCAACCACCCTCAAGTTGTAAACCTGCCGCCAAATATCAATAGGTGTGTTCCGGCTGCTGCACTTGAGAGCCAGTTCCTCCACAGGTTTAGCGTGTCTACCAACTTGGGTCGTATCGTCACATGAGATCAGATGAGATTATGCCATAACGCTAAATCTTAAGTATAAATAATAATAATATTAATAAAGTCCTAAATTCAGTTTAGGTATAGGTTAACATGATATTCGTTGACTGTTACGCGATACAAAGTTTGCCGGGTTTGTGTATTTTTTACCGGATTCCAAATATAACAACGAATTGCTAAACCAGCCGTGAATACCTCGACACGTATCGAATCGATAATTTCTGATATGTTACAATATAAACCGGCATCTTTAATATTGCGTTACGTTTGCTAAAGATTTTGGAACGAGGTGACTGTGTTAATAATCACTGATATCTTCTATTATAAACACACTCTCAGTGCCTGCCACTTTGTTCGTAAAGAAATTAAAACTTCTTTAGGCGCGCCAGGCTCTTTATTTAATGTGTTAGTTCAGGTAATGACGGTTCGAATCGTCTACGGGAACGAGAAAGATAAGTCAACGCGTCACTGCTGTATGCAGTATTGTATTAGCAGCATGTATTACGGTTTCTTTAATACGATGTTGTTGTATTTTTTATTATTAACCTCGCCTTAGTTTTTACTTCTGTCGTGTCGTCTGAAGCACAATGCGTGTTTTGTTTTATTACTCTTCAGAAACAATATTTTATTCTCTATGTAAATAACAGTATGTCCTTTGTTGTATGTATTGATAAAATGCATATAAAAACTTCCTAATGATCGGTTGAGGTGTTAAACTCGGTTAAAACGGGCAAATCTATTTTGGAACTTACTATAGAATCTAATATTATCACTGAAAAAGCTGTTAATGGTCTTAATGAGTCTAAAAGTAGTGACCAGTTTGTCACAAGTTCTAGCAAAGCTATATAAAATATTATGGATTGATAATAATAAATTACGTGGCGGTAAGGCTTTTTCTAATGTACATATCCTGTATGTATGTAAATGTCCTCAACTTGAAAATCTACCACAATTTCCTGTAGGTTCCGGCAGTTGCATTAAGAGCCAGTCTCGCCACTAGACTTAGCGTGTCAACCATCTTAGTCTACATTTAACATCAGGTGAGATTGTGACCGTAACACTAAACCTAAAGTATGAAAAAAATAACCTAGGATCATATATAATAATATAAGCTTCGTTATTTACAATATTTAATTACGTATTCTTGATTTGTATAATGTTTTCCTGAATTATTAAATTTCCTGTAACTTTCAGAAGGGGCCGAAATTATGATGTGTCAATGAGCCCCTGCATGACTTAATACGGCCCTGTTTATAGTGAAGTGACGTAACACGAATAACAGTTAATTTTAAATGAGGTAATACGCGGACCGTTAAAATATGTTTACAAGTTGCGAGGAGAAAGTGGCCGCGTCCAGCCAATGTCAATGTAGAGACGGAAGCGTTCGCGTAATGAGTTACGAAACAAGGTTGGCCGAGACTCTACCTATATAATTTATGTATTTATATCCATCATTATACCATTTGAGATACCGTCTTCACAGTGTTGTAGTGGTTGGAAAGAATTTCGATTTTATCTGCTATACGTTCACTTTTTAAATTTTACTCGTTCGTGGCTACGATTTTATTCACATCTTCCATGATAGTAAAGCGTTTTTTTTTCGAACTGACATACGCTGTTAGCCTTAGGGGCTTTGACAGCTTCGCCGAACTTTTAGTAAAATTCGTTTCAATTCGGTCTATGCGATGTGATATGCTCGTATTATGGGAGATTTGGGGTCAGTAGAGCAGGTACTTTGGAGATTTCGTGATGATTTTTTAATAGGTAAGGTTTAGCGATGTGGCACAAGATGGCGGGCACGCTAAGCTTAGTGGAGGGACTGGCTTTCAAGTGCTACTACCGGAACACATCTATAGGTATTTGGATATTTAACTTTAGAGTGATAACTAGCCATCTGCATGTAGCATTAGAAAAAGCCCTATCCCCAAGCTATGGTTTCATCACAATGTTTTCCAGTCCGAAAGCTCAAGCTGATTGTAGGTGGATTCGAACTCACGTTCACGAGGTGTCCATACACACTATCAACTGAGTTATCATCATTGCTGTATTTTCGTACAGTATGTATTTTTTAAGTACATATTTTTATTATTTTATATACGTTACAATAAATATAACATTACAAGCTACTGAATCACCTAAACAGGTATGGTTACGTAAAATGTTACTCGAGGATACGCATTATGATTTCCTTGGTGTTGTTATCATAAACGTTGTAATTTAGCAGTGACGTTAACAAACATACAGACATTTCTAAAAATAATGTAAATTTAGTTTCTTACCATTTCTTAGTCACTTGCAATCATTGATATACAAAACGCTTGCGATATAGTTTTTCACATAACTCAAAAGAGTTAATTAGATACGTCAAATTTACATTCTTATTGTATGTATAGATCTTGTACCTGTCAGAAAAGACCTTTCTGACATAAATATAATAATCGAAATATTAGATCTTCGTTAGCGGGAATAATTAACAAAATGGTATAATTTTCACACAGGCCCCGCAACTCACGACGTTGAAGTTGATTGATGTTAACTGCGCTTGAATATCGGGTTACCGAATCGAACCGAGCCGACCCGAGTGCTGATACCGTGCGATATACATCAAACTTCACCTAAGTATCCTTTGGTAACACAATAGTTAGCGGGTCTTACGCGAAACTTGTGATTAATAATAGATTGAAGACGGGCTTTCGAAAGGGTTTTATATTAATTAATAGGCATACTAGTTATTATAAACAAGATATTTTTTAATATTTATTTTGCGCGTTTTTGTAAAAAAAAAAAGAATACAGTTTTGCTTCTATTGGTGGTAGCGTGACGTTAAATAAACTAAGGTCTTTTTTCAATCTAAGGCTGTATTAAATACAAAAAAGTTTTTTGAAATCCGACTGGTAGTTTCTAAGATTAGCGCGTTCAAAGAAACAAACAAGTTTATCCGTTTTATAATATCAATATAGATAACTAGATTTTACGTGCGGATTCGCTCATGCTGATATTGATTTTGTCAAACTAATCGAATGAAGCAATAAAAAGTTAATTACAAAGTGTATCCTTCTCTTTACTCCACCTTCGATAAGGTTTTCGCGAGAAAACGTAGCTTATCTCCGTCTCCAGGTTCCCATATATCTCTATACCAAAATTCATCGTAATCCATTCAAGGGTTTAGGCGTGAAAACGTAACAAACTCACTTTCGCATTTATAATATTAGTAAGGAAGAGAAGATAGCCATCATATCATATCATATACTAATATGATATAGCTCAAGAGTTTGTTTGTTTTTTCATGATACACACTACTTTTTGAATGAAAACGTATATCTGAAATTTCATTGCTCTCTCGTGCTATCGTATAATATTCATTTTCTTTTCATTTTTATTTTTCCTTTTTACTATCCTGATAAGAGTCATAGTGTTATATGAAATAAACCATACCCTTTCTTAATAATTGAGCTTATAAATATAAAAAGAAATATCTAAATTTGTTGTACAATTCCTGAGATTAGTGCTTTCAAGCAAACTCATTAACTTCGATATAGATAAGTTAAAATTATGTCACAAGTTGCTTCACTATGTTTTTATTTTCTATTTATTTATGTGCCTAAATAATCAAGGTCGAGTTTCTTGCAGGTTCGATGCCTGGATTATTATAACCGATGGTAGTTTTGACGTTCATAAACGTTATCATAGTGGCAAAATTTAATAAAGTATTTCAATTTAATTTGATTGTTCGTATATCTCAAGAAGTACCAGAATACAAGGCTTTGATTTTCCGGCGCTCTGTTTAAATAATATACCGAATTATGTTCGTACGTAAGCGAGCACATTTAATATGAACAACGTGATGTAGGCGGCCGTTTATCTATTCGTAGCACGTGACCATGATTCACGAGTTAACACCCTTAGGTGGTCCCGAAGGACTGTAATCGTGGTCCATTAGAATTGTCTATCCAGGAATAGTAGGTACCTATTAGAGTGTACTCGTTTAGGTATGTATTTGTGTAGAATATAATCGTATTTTATGTTATTATAGATACGCAAAGTGTAGTACGTTTAGTGTAGAAGATAATGAGAAATCTGAGTTAATGTGATAGCAAATCATTCTTTCTACTATAAATGCGAAAATTAAGCGAATGAGTGAAATTAAAACAATATATAGAAGTGTTGGTGACTCTATTGGTAGTGTGTATGGGCAGGACTCTCAGATTTAACCTCACTAATATTCTAAATGCGAAAGTGAGTTTATTTGCTTGTTACGCTTTCACGTCTAAATCACGGAATCGATTATGATGAATTTTGGTATAGAGATAGATGGGAACGTGGAGACGGTAATAGGTTACTTATTCTCTCAAAAATCTTATTTAAATAGTGATAAACACAGGGATAAACTTTGTATGAAACTTTTTATTGAGTCTTCCGATTTGTTTGACAAAATAAATATTAGTTCGAGCTAAACCGCACGTAAAATCTAGTAAAATAAAAATATCTTAGTGTTTTTTTCTGTGTTCTCTTATCCCAGATAAATTGCGCTACCAACTGTTATGTTATGTGTTAGCTGTTATGTATTATGTATGTTAATGTGTTAACTGTTAACTGTTAATGTGTTAATGTGTTAATGTGTTAATGTGTAATATGTTATGTATTAAGCTTATGATAGCCCAATGGTAGTGTGTAGGAACGCTGCGTTATGGAACGTGAGTTCGAATTCAAACTCCTACAATGAGCTTGAGCTTTCAGTGAAGGAAAACATTGTGAGGAATCCATAGCATAGTGGTAAGGCTTTTTCTAATGCCCGTCCGGCTAGCTACCACCCTAAGTTGAAAATCTGTCTCTAAATACCAATAGGTGTGTTCCGGCTGTTGCACTTGAGAGCCACACCCTCCAATAAAGGCTGGCAACGCACCTGCAATTACCCTGATGTTGTGGGTGTTCATGGGTGGCGGTGACCACTTGAGAGAGAGAGGAGTAAAAAGTTTTTTTTTTTTAGAAATGATTTACTTGGTAGAATTTCATGGAATTTTATCTGTCCTTATAACTTTATTGTAGTTGGCAACTTATATTACGTATTACATTACTGTAACTTATATAACGTATCGAGTTTTTATACCATTACAATACAAAGAGACTGTACGGTGTAAACAAGATTTCATACAAAATTGTCGAGAAGTCTTTTACCACTGGCTCTACTCCTTGTATTTAAATATTTGTTACTTTATAATTAAATATTTATGAAATGGCTTTAAGGGAGTCTTACTTTTCATAATTACTTGCCGTTTTAGTCCAGTAATAGATGCTGTGGTCACTAATCGGCTTATGTGTTGCGGTGTCTTTCTTAGCGAGAGTAATTTCTTTTAAGATGAAATATAAATCGATTTTAGTTATAGTAAAATTACTTTTTAGCAGAAAACAAAACTGTTTTTTGTGGAATAGGGGACAAAGAAGCTACTATGTCACCTGATGGTAAACGATGTTTTCCTTCAACGAAAGCTCAAGCTCATTGTAGGTGTTTGGATTCGAACACACGTCCCATGACGCAGCGTTCCTACATCCTAACAAGCTATTATCACTTCAACTACTTTATATTCCAAATATTTATTCATCTAAATGTAAGAGCTTCTATAGTTTTCGCAAATAATAATAAACCTTACTTAATAGATAAACCTTCACAGCTCGGTTAACCTTCATTCCTTGACATCCGTAAGTCGATTAATCCTATCTAAGTAATATCAGACTTTAAACTTTACTAATCAAAGTGGGAGTAATTTACCTAACCATCACAGGTAACTCTACATTGCGCAACTTCTTATTACTGAACGAATAACTATTATGTATAGAATATACTATAAGCGATTGTAGCTGAGTGAATCAAACCATCTACAATCAGCTTGAGCGTCCGGTGAATGATAACATAGTGAGAAAACGCTAGCATGGTTGTAGGGCTTTCTTTAATGCCTGCCTGACTAGCTAGCTACCTTAAGTTAAAAATCTGCCGCGAAATACTAATAGGTGTGCTCCGGTAGTTGCACTTGAGAACCAGTCCCTCCTTTAAAGACCGGCGACGCACCTTCGATTCCCTTGGTGTTGTGGGTGTCCATAGGCGGCGGTGATCACTTACCATCAGGTGGCACGCTTGCTCGTTTGCCCCCTATCCCATAAAAAACTTCGTGACAGTCCACTTCGTTAATAATTATTATCTTTAAGAACAGCGTATCTTGTAACAGTTTATACAAAATTGTAGTAATTTCAAAACAATTTTTCATCACGTCAAAGTTTAAGGAAGTCTTCTAAAAGATGGCTGCTTATGTTTAACTGACAAACGAGTTTTAATATTCAAAATGCAAAACTCTATTATCTATTTATGAAAAATAAAATCAGTGCACAATGCATGAACTATATTACGTAAAATTACACGAATATATGTAATATAATATCAAATAATAAACTATTTGTTGAATTAAAAAGTAGTTGCATGACAGAATACGCCACAACTCAGCTTATTTATAGTTAAGGTTTTGCGTTATGGCCATAATCTCACCTGATCTTAAGTGTTGATATGGCAACCAGGAGGAACTATGGAGGAACTGGCTTTCAAGTGCAATTGCTGGAACACACCTTTTGGTTTTTGGCGACAGGTTTTCAACTTTAGGGTGGTTGCTAGCCCGTCGGGCAATAAAAAAGGCCTACTCACCATGCTATGGTTTCCTCACAGTATTTTTCTTCACTGAAAGTTCAAACTCACTGTAGGTTGATTCGAACTTACGTTCCTTGACGCAGAGTCCATACATACACTAGATTCTAGACGTTAAACTCATTCCAAAATGTTTAAGTTTCTACAGGAGTCAGCAATATACATTGATAATTTTTATAAGCCATCAGTTTAGGTCATGTAGAATTAATATGACCTAGGAGTATAGGTCCTATTATTAAATTTGGGTAAAGACAATTAAAAATGACTTCTTTAATTATTGTTATTCTTATAATTTCCAAAAATATAAATTGTTTATTTATGTGGCGGCTCCAATGAAAATTTTCCGTTTACTTTCATTGGCTTATAAAAACCTACAATTATATTATTTATTATAATATATATAATTATTTTCTGCTTTTTAGGGATATGAGAATGGAATTTTGATGTATATACTCATCTGCCTGTTAGATTTTATCTATATCCAAGTATATATAAGTGCTCAATAACCTAGCTATAAATTGATTACAATTTTTATCGAAATTAAACATATCGTTTTTTTCTCATTTTTATTCATTTTCACCCACTTCTGAGCTATGATCCAAATTTCAAGTATCTAACTTAACCGGAAGTTAGTTTAAAATCAATTACAAAATTTCACCCCCTATAAAAAGCTAACATTTTTGAACGTATATAACTTCCGTTATGTCATTTTACTTTTTAATGGGCCACATTTTTAAGTTTATCTCTAAATCAGAGTCAGGGTAGTCTGTTACTCGACGGGGATCTTTCTATATTAAGTTTAACTAAGTACACGTTAACGGTAACGCTTCGTAAAACTTTGCCGGCAGTACTTTACCCGGTATCCTGGGAGTTATCGGAGGAAAACACCATGAAATATCATTTAAGTTTGTTCCAAAAAATTTAACATTTTCCCTAAGAATACTATTTCAATTTTAGTTTCAACCTTATTTGTTAATGAATTACGGGTTGATTTTCATGTTATTTTATTTATTTATATCTTAGGAAAAATATTAGTTAGTTTTATCAAATATTATCAAAGGATGATAGCTCAGTTGGTTGTGTGTAGGGACCCCGCGTCAATGGGTTTGAGTTCGATCTTTGCAATGAACCTTAGTTTTCAGTGAAGGAAAACATCGTGATGAAACCATAGCATGGTTACGGCTTTTTTAATGGCCGCCTGGTTAGCTACCACTCTCAAGTTCAAAATCTGCGCCATATACCTTATAGATGTGTTCCGGCAATTTCGCTTGAGAGCCAACCCCCACTTAGCTTAGCTTTCCGCCATCTTAGGTCACATTGTTACATAACATCGTGTGAGATTATGGCCATAATATTTAACAAATAAATATATAAATAATAGTGCTCACCCGGTCATCTAAATCAAACAATAATTAATTGAAATAAAACTAATTTAAACGGATTTTGTTGCGGTTATTTATTGATTTTGATTCCGACGTTTCGAAAGCTTTTCAGCCTTCGTGGTCACGGGGCGGACTGAAGGTAGACACAGAAACATGAACTTTTCTGGACAACCTACACCTCAGTCCGCCTTTCAATGAATAATATTCTCGTAAACATAAGACATCATTATGCTAACAATAATTATTTTTATACATTTGAGAATATTCTTGTAAACATAAGAATAAGAGACTGTTTATTATTTAATGTATTGATAACATTAAAAACCTTTCCAATAGTAATTTAATAAACAGAACATTGGTAAATAAACGGAGAAGGAAGTGGTATTACTTGTTTTGCACTTTAGAGCGACGATAGCTCAGTGGTTGCGTGTACGGACATCGCGTCAGTGGACAAGAGTTGGAATAGAATCCTTGCAGTTAATATGAGCTTTTCGTGAAGGAAAAACATCGTGATGAAACCATAGCATGGTGGTAGAACTTCTTCGAATGCCCACCTGGCTAGCTAACCACGTCAAATTAAACTAAAATAATAACTTGTTACTCCTTTACGTACGCACTTTGTCACTTCTTTAGGCTTTATACATTACAAGCTGTTCCTGCGACTTCGTTCACGCGGAACTTAAATTTTATTTCATCATTATTGGCCGCTTTTTGTAAAAAAAAAATCGATACAGCTTAGCTCCTGTCGGCGGTAGCGTGCTGTTAAATATAGCCTTACTATTACTCTATATAATACAAAAATATATGAAATTCGTTGAAATCCGACTGATAGTTCCTAATAATATTAGATTAATATTACAAAAAGGGAAAATGTTGTTAGAAAAAAGCTCTGTTTAAAAAAGTTACAAAAACGAGCGAAAATGATTAAAAAAACTTTTAGTTCCACAGCTACACATACAAACACTTAGTATTAAATTAATTAAAGTCAACCATTTAATTAAATCAACTTTTAATTAGTTTCATAGACCGAGACGGTCATAAAATCAGCGTAATAATACGGTTCAAGTCAACGGCATAGTTCCTTACTAATTTATTCAATGCAAGTTGATTTTCCAAGTTGCTAATGTGAATTCTTACATTGTTGAGCCGTCAGCGTCGTGCGTCGCTTATTCTCGAGCTCGATGTCGCGCACTTGGAGTAATGAGAAAAGTTTCTTACAACGCCGGTAGGTATCATGTCGCACATTACACGTCAAGTTGCAGATATAATAAACAGTTTGAATGCACGCAAATCGTCTCTGTTACATGTTTAATTAATGACTTCTATAAAACATTAGATCCTCCGGCCATAACTGTCAAGCAAATTGGTAGGTTGGAGCCGCGTCATCCCAACACTGCGAAATATGGTTGTGGGGTATACCCAGTGCTTCCAACTGGCACATAACCTTTCAGTCCCTCCGGACTAATTGCATTTACCTACATAAAAAAATTCATTTGTTCATGGAAATATAATTCAGTTTAGTATGGATGCCGCGTCAAGGGACGTTAGTTCGATTCCACCTATAATAAGCTTCAGCTTTCGGTGAAGGAAATTATCGCGATGAAACCATAGCACAGGGCTTTTTCTAATGTCCTCAAGTTGAAAATCGGCCACCAAATACCTATAGGTGTGTTCTGGCAGTTGCATTTGAGAGCCAACATTTGACAGGTTTAGCACGGCTTCCATCTTGGGCTACATCGTCACTTAACATCAGGTGATATTGTGACCTTAACGCTAAAACCTTAACTATAAAAAATATTACTGTGAATATTTACTTTTGTATTTTCCTTAATCATTTCTAAAATGATGGCTGCTCAGTGATGGGTGTCACAGACACAGTACTGGACTTTCACAGTTCATGATGAAAATATATCATAAAGCAGGATTTGGCAGTCGATTGACCACAAATCTCTAGATTATCCTTCCAATTATCTAATGGTCTACATTGAGGCGATGCTTACACGCAGTGGTCGGTGCCAAACGTCTTACAACTTCGGTCATATCGTTGCATTAATATCAAAATATGAGTAAACTTAATAAAATAATATAGAATCCTATCCTTCTACAAATTTTTGAAGTGAGATGTCTTAAGGGTCCTCCTTTTGATATTCTGATCTGCAACATTTTTGGGTAAAGTCACCTCGACGCAACTAAGGGATCGTGAGAGATATAGTGACGTTTGTGGTCGTTTACCGTTTGCCGTTTTATTATGTTTTGTGCGCTTGATTTGGTCTGAGGTAGTGGACATGCTAACCCTTGAAGACGGGCTGGCTCTCAAGTGCAACTGTCAAAAGATATATAGGCAATTGGTGACAAATTTTCAACTTGAGAGTGATAGCCAATACTCGTGGTTATTAGACGATACAGTATTACCATGCTATGGTTGCATCATAGTTATTTTCTTTACTGAAAGTTCGTGTTCATTGCAGAATTTCGAAGTCACGTCTGTCAAAGCGGTGGCCGAACAGGCTATTTTACAACAGCTATTTTATATGAGATACTCGCGTCATTCAAATGTCACTAGAATGTTAAAGCTACACAGAAACAAAGTTCAAAGCACAAATTCTAATAAAAGACTATCATTTATACGAAGAAACCAAACTGAGGTAAGTGAGATGAGCGAACCGAACGGCGTAATTAAAGTTCAACGAGTACGAAGCGTACTTTGAAAGTTTCGAGCAATTGTTCACTTCTAACAATTTTGCGTATCTTTGGCAGTTTCTATTTCGAGGAACTGTCTTTATTAAACTTCTGTTTAAATAGAAGGGTGTCGTTGTAAAGTGGAACTCTTTTGGGCACGGTGGTAGTAAAATTTCATAGACGAGTTTTAATGCATGCGGGAAAAGAACGGAACGCTATAACTGAGAGAGATAAATGATTATAATAGAATAAGACAAAATAATAAGCCTTATATGTTTATCAGGTTAAAAAGTCGAGTTGAAATAAAATGGGCTTGACATAGCCTTAGGGGCGGGTGTATTGTCATAGCATCGTTGATTTTTATGTTTTTCTAATTTGTGATACGTTTTACGAGTCGAATGCTCTTTTTTCTTTTGACCGGAACTTGTATTCTTATAGAGTATTTTTATTTATTTTGTTGCCTATTAAATTCGTTTCGAATGACCACACTCTCACCGGATATTAAGTGAAGATGTGGCACAAGATGGTGGATATGTTAAGCTAAGTTGTGGGGTTTGCCCTCAAGTGCAACTGCCGGAACACATCTTACGGTAGTCGGTGACAACTTATAAAATTGAAAATGGTAGTTAGGTGGACACTAGAAAATGCTCTACCGTAATTTAATCGAATAGCTTCAAATCCTTTTAGTAAATAAATCACAAAGAAAATGTGTCACTTTAGTGAAATCCACAGATAAATATATCGATAACTTTCAAATAACTTTATTGAAAGTGTCTGAAAAAACTATACCTCGAATTTATTGATGACGGAAGTTTTACAACAATAGAGGATACTTACTTACTAGACTCACTTCTGATTACTTTAAAGTTGCCTGAGTATTGGAAAGTTATTTAATGTGTCTGAAGAGAGAATTTACGAAGTTTGAAGCATAAATTATAATAAAAGGCTATCATTTATCGGCGCGAGTGCTGAGGTGAGCGAGCAACACGCACACCGAACTGTGTAATCAAAGTTTCAAACTTGGTGTGTTAAAATAACCTATTGATTATGGTTCAGGTTGGTTTTTTCAAATTTTAACACCCTTTAAAACAAATGGCGTATGCTAGATTACGCTACATTGTATGCTACTAATTTCACAGTCTATGAAGACGACCATTGCATTTTATTTATTATGGACTGAGGATAAGAATGAAGACCAAAATAAAAATTGTAAAATAATTTTCAATCGGTCCTTAATATGCAAGAATTTCGAATTAATCCGATGATTTCAAGCGGGTCACATTGTGTTCAAAGTTTCGTGGATGGATATATAATTATATATATACATGGCTATATAACATATGGAGCTAATAAAAATAAGGTTAACTTTAACCTTTACCGATTAAGGTTTACATATATATATCTCTATATATAAAAATCTACTGCTGTAATGTTCGTCCAAGCTAATATCGAAAAACAATTTCAATTAATTTATTTGTACGTTGATTGGTCCAGTTTGTGAAATAAGACAATTTTTACCCCGGTAATTGACCCTATCTCCAAATGCAACAGGTAGAGCCGAGATCGATATATTTACTACTGGAAAAGACAAAGTAATATCTGCTAGGAAAGCTGGTTTCAGCCATATGTCACACACGTATCAAATATCAAAAGTATAAGAACATTTACATTTACTATGCTTGTTAATACGTGGTTTTCACATAAGAGATCTTTTTCTCCATCGCTTGTCAGTTCTTCGACTTTAATTGTACTCTTGAGCCAAGACTTGCATTTTGGTTTTATTTAATGCGAAAATACAAAAAGTGTAGGTGACATAAGGACCAGACATTTTTTTGAGTTTTTGTAAATACATGGAAGTACTTAAAGCTGAGGTCGTATAATTTAAAAAAAACCGTTGTTACCGAGAGGTTATTGGTTACTCAGATGACAGCTGATAGATTACTGTGTAAGAAGAAAATATTAATAATAATATTTTTACCGGTACCAAAGTTTTAGAAATACATGTATTTAGCTTATACTACGTGATAAAGGGACAAACTCAGCAAATGCTGTATGACACAGCTGTGCATCACACGGCTCTGGTTTTCAGTCTGCCCCATACTTTATTTATTTCTTTACGCAAGGACAATTCGTAGATCGGCAAATCAACACAAAAAAAACTTAATAGTATAGCAAATTTCTACAGTTTGTATGATCGGAATAATATAATAATTTAATTTAATAATAGAAAAGGGAAAATAGGAAAAAATAATGAGAAAAGTAAAAGAAAGAAATTAAAAGTAAGAATTTATAAAGTTCATTGTATGTGATGTGACTTTTTTTAACGACAATGTTTAGCGTAGTGGCTATAATCTCACCTGATATTAAGTGACGATACGGCCCAAGTTGGTAGACATGCTAAACCTGTGCAGGAACTGGCTCTCAAATACAACTGTCGGAACACACCTTTTGGTATTTAGCGGCAGATTTTTAACTTGAGAGTGGTAGCTAGCCAAGAAGGTATTAGAAAAAGCCCTACCACCATGCTATGGTTTCCTCACGATATTTTCCTTCACCGAAAGCTCAAGCTCATTGTAGGTGGTTGGATTCGAACTCACGTCCCTTGACGCAAAGTCGTACACAACACCACTGAGCTATCGTCGCTTGCAAACTTGTTAAATTATCGCTTGGTTAACAGATTAACACATTGTGCCGACCGTACCTACATGGGATACGGTTTATTTATGAAGAAAATACGTATGAATGTGTTTCCTACACAGAATTTTAGAAACGATAATCATTACACTGAAAATATATTTTCACTAGTTAATATAGCGTTGCTTACTACCATCTATATTAAATAATTACATTCCACCGGAGGCTTTAAGATGAAATTTTCCTTATACATTTCTTTGTGCAGAAATAATATTGTCTCGAACTGGGACCAACAAGTAAATGCGAGGGGCATTAAAACTTCTTCTGGGATAAATAAAGGTACCTTACCTATCACAAAATACGCCGAGGACCACTTTATTACGAAAGTAATTTACAAAGTTAAAGTCATTGGATGTAATTTGGATTGTTTATGGATTTTAATCTCTACTTACGTTGCCCGTGTTTTGAGAACATCGCGACATATATATGTATATATATATATATACATATATATTGTTTGTTTGCATATTAATAATGAAATTAACTTAATTCCACATGTCTATAAACCTATCTATGTGACTGTTTTGTTTAATCACTTTTCTGGATCAACCAGGTGAATCCAGTTATGGAGTTGTTTGGAAGCTAGCATAATAGCAACAAATGTCAAAGATTTGCTAATTTCCTCAGTGATAATCGTTGCTTTTGGTTTCCCATTAAGCTTACCATTAAGAACAGCGTCATGAATTAGTCGTGCCTTAAAAAAACCCTGCTGGAATTTAAATTCCATTCCATAGAAGGACTACAGATAAAATTGTCAAAATCTAACCTCAATAAATACTAATTGACTTTTATTCTGAACTAGTTTATACCCATGGCTTCGCTCGCGTTAATACCGATTCTATCAATGTTTCATACAATGTTTATCCCTCTCTTTACACGCTCCCTAGAAGTTTTTCGCGAGAAAACTTAGCCTATCGCCATCTACAGGGTCCAATCTATCTCTCTATCTATATAAATGAAAAATATAAAATATATATATTTGCTGCTCTATCCAAACAATAAAACAAGTATGTATAGCATGTTATTTTAAAATCAAGCCCATCCAATGCAGGCCTCCCGGCGGAGCTCATTCGAAAGGAATTCAACAGGAATGATCCCGCGGTCGGTCGGGAATGTTATGAGAAAATTGTTGACCAGTAATTACAGTCTGAATTTATATTAGTACATTTTAAATACTCGTAAAACTGTTTGAGATATGACTTTATATACGTATAACTAGCTATTGTCGCCGTGTCCATTCATGGTTTTTAGGAAAACCACCCGTGATCGTAAAACTATTAAAATTTCAAATCTTTAAATGTGGTAGTATTGGATATTTTGTGAATGAGTCAGCCCGTGAGTACTTTAATACGTATATATTATTAAATTCAATGTATATGTTATTTCTACAAAAATATAAATATTTGCAATTTCATAACAAAGTTTGGAATATCCTCATACCATACATTTAATTTTAAGAAAAAAAAGGATGATTTTCCGTTGAATTATTTTATTACTCATAGAATTTAATTAGTTATTCTATGTTTTATAAGCAAGCATGATTTATTGCTTGCCACAAAAACTTCGTATATAGTTTTACCTAGAGAGGTTCTATCATGTTGAAGGGCTAACCTCTTTATGAAATAACGTTCGCTTCGGCTGTATGGTTTCAAAATTTTTGCCTTTTGCTTATCTCTGCGTTTTCCTTTAAAATATTTTTTTTCTAACAACACTTACAATTTGTAACACTATAGGCTTAATGTGTCCACCATATTGGGCCACATCGTCACTTTACATCAGGTGAGAATGTGGCCATAAAGCTATTATTTAAAAAATAAATAAAAAAAATAATTTGTCTCAACAAATGATTTCTGAACTGAACTGGATTTCAATCCAGTCACAAAGTTTAAAAATAAGGCCATTTTTAAACGTACGTAACCAAAATTGCTTGAAAGAGTTCTTGATAAAATGGTAGAGCAACATACATGATATTAAAATTCCTATTAAAATGCGAAGGGAAGAGTAGTATTTTTATTATATTCAGACGATGTAAATTAAATTGGACTCTATAAGCGGTTCGAGCGCTCAAGTGATGGAATGCAGTAAAATTATAATAGACCATGAGCCAGACAGAAAATCTTTTCTATTATGCATCGAAGAGTGCCATTTTATTTTTATTGATTGTAGATGCTGTAATCGATAACAGTTACATTTGAGGTATATGACCAACAATTTAGACTTTAAAAATCGAATAAAAATTGCAATTCGTGATTTTTTCAAACTTACGACGAAACTTTATTTTGCGATATAGTATTTATATTACTTGTTGAATTGAGTTTGAATAGAGTTGAGCGCAACGTTAACTTTGTCAAAGAACATTTTTTTATTCAATTTGGAGATGTTCATGAATCTTTACTTTAAATTTTACCAGTAGGCCTAATAATGAAGCCTGCTCTGATAATAATAATGAATAAAGGACGCTGTGTCAAAGGGCACGCGTTCGAATCAAGTGAGATTATAGGCAGAACGCTAACCCTACAACAAAAATACTCACAAACTAAATGCTATGGTAGACGTTATATTATCTTTTTCAGTAATTAACAACTCAATTATAGCGCTAACTGTCGCGTTTAGGAATAATGTAAAATATTCTCTATAAAATAAATACTTAAGTTTTTTTTATAATTAAGATTTTAGGGCTGTGGCCATAATCTCACCTAATCTTAAGTGACAATACGGCCCAAGTTGGTAGACACGCTTAATGTGTGGAAGAACTGGCTCTCAAGTGCAACTGCCGGCGCACACCTATTGGTATTTGACAGCAGATTTTCAACTTGAGGATAGTAGCTAGCCAGGCAGCCATGCTATCTATGGTTCCCTTATGATATCTTATAGTAGGTGGATGTGAACTCACGTCCCTTCACGCGAAGTCGTTTACACTAACACTGAGTTATCATCGCTTCAGAATTAGCCAATTATCTTGGAGATTGGTGAAACAGTAACGAAATTTAATCAATTTATGTATTCAATCAGAGTTTATATTTTTATTTGTTATCGGCAACCAAACTGAGAAATCTCCACATGAAAAGAAAAACATACCGAAAATTTAACTTTTGTACTTATTCCGGTGAAAAATGTTTTTCTCTGTGATAAATAACGGCGTGTGCGTAAGACCACAGGACAGAACTGAAACATCACTACACTACTCGTTCACTTTGTCGCCTCGAACCGACTTTACCCGTACGAGCGTTGTTAGCGACGCATAAAGGCTATACCGAGTAATATACGAAAATAGAAATGGCGTCCGGAATAATAGTTCCGCACAGGTGGCGCTGATGGTAAATAGGACGCACGCGTTACCGTAGGGAGAGCCCCTGAGACGCTAGACGATTTCTCGTTCGAGTATTAACTTGTACCGGACGAATAAACAGTGTTTTTGTGTTAGCATAAGTATCGAGACTGACTACGCGTTATATAAATATAAATATTGAAAATATAAGTATTAAGAATATGAGTATGGAGATCGAGTATTGAGAATATTGAGATTATTGAGATTATTGAGATTATTGAGAATTATTAATATTAAGCTTGTGGATATATTGAGATATAAGTATTGAGAATCATTAACATTGAGTTTATGGATATATTGAGAATTAATAATATTGAGATTAATAATAGTGAGAATTATTAATATTGAGATATATTAATAAATGAGAACATAAAGAATGTTATGTTAAAGTCGTAAGGCGTACGTTATAATCGACGTCTACCGTTGGGGACGCACACATTCATTTGCCAAGGATTCGTGGGAGTTCGGGTAATGATTGTGCCGAGTAGGTTTTTTGCGTCTCCTTCGCGTATTTTATGTATATTTGTATCGAAATTGATGTTTGCATGTTAGTTTTATAGATATGTTTAAGATTAATGTGCATGTTAGTTTTAAAATAGATAATTTACCGAGCAATACTTACCTAAATATTAGACCGGAAAATATGTATAGAGAATTGAGGGATTTCACACGATGAGTGTGAAATCCAACAATAGAGACATCGCGTTGCTTGTATTTGATATAGAAACCCGAAATATGGGAATATGTAAATTTATAGAGTAAGAACGTGATAGAGAAAAATTGAAATAGAGAAAGTTTAGCGTAAGTATTGCTCGATCTCGAGTATTATGAGTGTATCCTAGGATAAGTGATATTTATAAGATAGAGTGTAACCTAGGGTATAAGACTGTATATAGATATTAAGGATATTATTTGAAATAAAATAAATATAGCGCAGAAACCGAGCCAACGGTAGTGAAAATAGAAACGAATAGACATTAGAAAGCGTCGCGATCGAGTGGCTCTCTGTAAAGTCACGCATCGGCATGGGTAACCTCCGAAGGGGCGTTACCTAATCATGTTCCACGATTGAGTCACCGATCGCCCATTGGCTACAACAAGAAGAGCAACTACCTGAAGAATATCGACCGTTGGCTCGGGTTCACGTTTTATTGAGAAGAACACCGAGTATTATTACGTCATACGTCTCGACCGGTTCACGCATTATTGCATCCTTACGGCCCCTTACGGCCAACTGACATCTTCCTGCTGCCACCGAGGCGGGTATCCGGCATCCTCGTTTATAACAAACGAGGACTCTACGCCCATCCAAACGGGGATACACAACGTCGCACTTTGACCAGGGGGCGGTGGTCCACCACCGCTAGACGTACCGTGCCCCAACAGCTGGTCCTTCGAGCCGGATCTTCGCAGCAGTCAAGATGCCAGTCACGAGAAGCCATAAGGAATCGCCGAAGGAGCAACCGACCGAGACAGACGCTGCACAACAGAGCAGCGCGACGGAAACAACGTCGTATGAAACATACGAAACTTCAGTCACGGGCATCACTGGAACATCAAAAGCCACCGAAGCCTCCACGATGAAGAGACACAGGCCCGCTTCTACAAAGTCACAAAGAAGACGTAAGGAGCTGGAAGCCCGTGCGGAACTAGCCGAAAAGGAGCTTCGGGAGGCACAAGCGGCTACAGTGGCAGCCAGGCTACGCTTAGAGGTCATCCAAGCAGATGATGAAGACGAAGACTCTGTTATCGAGGAGCCTGCGGATAGAGAGGATCAGGTCAGAGACTGGGTCCATAAGGCGGCGGGGCATAAGGAAGTTATGGAGCGGATAGAGAGTGCTCCCGCCCCCGACTCTAAGCACGACGGCCAACATATGGAGAAGAGTCAAGAGCACCGTAGCCTAGCTAACGCCATAGCCGAAGCGATGAGGATTTCGCATCACGGGTTGATACCACAACCCGACTACATGCACCATCTACCACCGTTCGAGGGTGACTGCAGAGAATGGGTGGCCTTCAAAGCCGTCTATGAAGACACCGCTCCGCTCTTCTCTGACGTGCAAAATATGGCACGTTTGAGAAGAGCATTGAAGGGCGAAGCGAGAGAAGGGGTTCGTAGCTTGCTATACTCAGAGAGTACACCCCAGGAAATAATGGAAGCGCTGAGGCGGTCGTACGGAAGAGCGGACGCGCTGGTCCTGGCAGAGCTGCAGAAAATAAGGAAGCTGCCAGTGATAAGCGACTCCGCATACGATATATGCATGCTAGCAAGCTGCATTAATAACACCGTCGCCGCAATAAGGGGGCTACAGAAACCGCAGTATCTGCAGTCACCGGAAATACTGAAGAGCATCACCGACAAGATGCCAACCATACTGAAGTTCCGGTGGTATGACTACACCGCGGACACGGTGGATAAAGGAGACCCAGACTTGAACACGATGGCGAAATTCCTCAACAAGATCGCGGACAGATGTGGACCTCACGCCGTACCTGGAGAAGCGGCTTCGAGAAAACCGCAGCAACGGAGACAGGCCTCGCATACTACTGTCGATATACAACCAGAAAAGCAGGCAGCGAATAGTTCAGCAAGACAG
Source organism: Actias luna (assembly GCA_039707435.1). Taxonomy (NCBI): domain Eukaryota; kingdom Metazoa; phylum Arthropoda; class Insecta; order Lepidoptera; family Saturniidae; genus Actias; species Actias luna. Next base: position 3,076,406 of record JAZHAC010000002.1, on the reverse strand, counting down.
AAGCCAGCATGCCCACACTGCCGCGAGGGGCACCAGTTGTACGAGTGTCCGAAGTTCCGGCAGGCTCCGGTGCCAAAGAGGTGGGACATAGCCAAGCAATCTCGCTTGTGCTATAATTGCCTGCACGGGTGGCACCGTAAGGAAACCTGCCAGCGACCACCGTGTCGGACCTGCAAGCGGCGGCATCATCACTTGCTGCATAACGACAAAACGGAAGCTGCGGTTGTAGAAGAGGTCAAAGTTAAGGAGGTAGCCAACAACGTACGGCTACCCGTAAACTTCACGCGGATGTCGAGAGCCTACCTAAAAATGGTTCCAGTGGAAGTGTACGGACCAGCAGGTTCAACCCGAGTCCTGGCCTTGTTAGATGAGGGCTCCACCGTTTCCTTATTGGACTCGGCGGTAGCGGAACAAGTAGGCCTTAAAGGACCCAAGGAGACCCTGCAGCTGGAAACCGTGGGTGGTAGAACGGTCACCAAGACCGACTCGATGAAGCTCGACATCAAGGTTAGGGGGCTCCACCGAAGAAGCAAGTTGTCCGTCAATGGGGTTCGCACGATGGATGGTCTGCACCTGACGCCGCAGCGATTAGAAAGGGAAGTGATCGAGCGCTGCGTGCACCTAAAGAAGCTGGTAGATCACCTGTGCTACGAAGAAGAGTCTCCTAGGTTGTTGATCGGTCAAGACAATTGGGGACTGATCATCACCAGGAAGACGCGCAAGGGAAAGAAAAACCAACCAGTAGCATCCTTCACGCACTTAGGATGGGTGCTACACGGCGTCGACGCAGGTAACTCCAAGGAAGTCAACTTTCTATGCGCGCATGTAACCGCGCGTGAAGACGCGCTGGATGCGCTCATGAAAGAACACTTTGCGATAGAGTCATTGGGAGTTGCGCCGAAGCGGCCGAGCACGGACATGGAAGCGAGAGCCCTTAACGTTCTGGAGAGGACGACCAAGAGACGAGAGGACGGCAGATTCGAAGTCGGCCTCTTATGGAAGAACGAAGACGACGTACTGCCCGACAACTACAAGTCGGCCGAGATGAGACTAAGGGGCATCGAAAGGAAGTTGAATAGGGACCTCGATCTGCAAATAGAGTATAATGAGCAGATAGATAATCTAATTGAAAATGGATACGCAGAAGAGGTCCCGCGCGAGTCGTCTTCGAAGCGGAAGTGGTACTTGCCCCACTTTGCCGTCACGCACCCTACTAAAAAGAAAAAGAGGTTGGTTTTCGACGCTTCCGCGAAATTCGGGGAAAGATGTCTCAACGACTTGCTTCTGACGGGACCAGATCTATTACAATCCCTTTTCGGAGTATTGCTACGTTTCCGACAGAAGCCTGTAGCCGTAGTCGCAGACATTAAGGAGATGTTCCTGCAGATCAGGATAAGAGACGAAGATCGCGACAGCCTACGATTTTTATGGAGAGGAGAGCAACGCGACAGGGTCCCCAAGGAATACAGGATGACATCCGTCACATTCGGGGCCGCTTGCTCTCCCAGTACGGCGATCTTCGTCAAAAACAGGAACGCGGCGGACTACGCGAAACAGTTCCCGGTAGCAGCGCGAGCGATAGAGTCGAACCACTACATGGACGACTATCTGCAGAGCTTCGCCACGGAAGACGAAGCTGTGAAGATAGCAAACGAGGTGGACGCCATCCATAGAAAAGCGAAGTTCCAATTGAGAGGATGGGCGTCCAACAGTGAAGGAGTGTTGAGACAGTTCACAAGTAAAAGTGAACAGCTCGAAGTGGAACTCGGCTCGAAGGAGGAAAAAACATTAGGACTACGCTGGTTTCCGGGGAACGACGAACTAGGGTTCCGCGCGCGTCTCAGCCACGCAGCGATGGAGAAATCGGAGAACTATCGAGCTCCTACGAAAAGAGAAGTGACGAGCATGGTGATGTCCACCTTCGACCCTATGGGGGTGGCGTCGCCTGTTCTAGTACAGGGCAAGGTGCTCATCCAGAGCATATGGAGGAGTGGCGTCGGCTGGGACGAGGCTATCGCCGAAAGGGACATAGAGGCATGGTGTGACTACAATAGGAACGTTCGAGTGCTGGAGGATCTACGAATACCAAGATGCTTCACGCGCTCGAACGACGAGGGGGAGCTGCACGTATTCACGGATGCCAGTGAGACCGCATACGCTTGCGCGGTTTACTGGAGGCAGCAGATTGACGACCGGAGCTACCATGTCGCATTACTAGCTGGGAAAGCTAGAGTCACGCCGTTGAAACCAGTCTCCGTTCCACGGCTCGAGCTGCAGGCTGCGTTGTGGGGCGCTAGGATGTCGCGAACGGTGCGGGAGGAGCTGGACCTGGAGGTCGAGTCCACGACCTACTGGACAGATTCCAGTACGGTTCTGTCGTGGATTAACTCGGACCCCAGGACATTCAAAGCCTTCGTTGCGCACCGCCTGGCAGAGATCGAAGATCTATCCAAACCTCAGGAATGGCGTTGGGTACCCACGGCGCAAAACCCAGCGGATGACGCAACCCGAGGCGTGCCGAAGGACTTCAACGAAGAGCACCGTTGGTTTAACGGGCCCGCCTTCCTGAGTCGAGAAGAAGCGCACTGGCCTCAACCGCGCTCCTTCAAGGCGGAACCAACGGGCGAGGAAAGAGAGAAGCACACGGTAGCTACCGTGAGAGCAGCCGCGGCACAACCCACGCCAGATCCGGAAAGGTTCTCGAGCTGGACGAGGCTATGGAGGGCAACAGCGAGGATGTTGCAATTCATCGGAATGTGCCGCAAAGGGAAAAAAGAGACTGTCGGCGTATCCAGGAAGGCCGAGAAACGAGACCCGACCTGGAGAAAGATGATTAAGAGACCCGGCAAGGAACCGAAGCGTATCGTTGTCGAGAAACGACCGATAGATTACGCGACGATCGACGAGAGCTACCTGAAGAGCGCCGAAACGTTGTTGCTGAAACGGAGTCAGGAGGAAAGTTTCGGCGCAAGGGTAGCTGCTAATGAATCGTGCAGGCCCATGGAACGTCACGACAGGCTGAAGAGGCTTGACGTAGTACTGGAAGACGGCTTACTGCGCCTAAGAGGTAGGATCGACGCAGCCAGCTACATTAACACGGACTTCAGACGACCTGTCGTCCTAGATGGGAAAAATGCGATCACCAGGTTACTACTCAAGCACTACCACGAGACGTTCAACCATGGGAATCACGCTACGGTGATGAACGAGGTCAGGCAGCGATATTGGGTCTTGGGGCTACGATCGGCGGTTCGGGCAGTAGCGCACAGATGCCAGTGGTGTAAAGTGTACCGAAGCACGCCACAGAAACTGCCTACGGGGGATTTGCCGGAAGAGCGACTGCGTTTCGGCGAACCTCCGTTCACTTGCACCGCCGTGGATTACTTCGGGCCTATGACAGTCACCGTAGGCAGACGACGAGAGAAAAGATGGGGTGCCTTATTCACCTGCCTCACTACACGGGCGGTGCACATAGAGTTAGCGGCATCACTATCCACGGACTCGATGATACTCGCACTTCGACGTATGGCAGCCAGGCGGGGTATGCCGAAAGTCATATTTAGCGACAACGGCACCAACTTCGTCAAGGCGAACAAAGAGTTGAAAGAAGCCGTGGGACAGGTAGATATGGAGGCGGTCGCTACCAGATCGAACCTCAAGTGGAAGTTCATCCCACCTGGGGCACCGAACATGGGAGGAGCGTGGGAGCGCTTGGTCCGTTCCATCAAGACGGCTCTAGCCGTTACATTGAAAGAGAGGAATCCACACGAGGAGACATTGCATACACTTCTCCTGGAAGCGGAGCACGTGGTCAATTCCAGACCACTTGTCGCGGTGGAACCGGACAGCGACGACGTAGCTCTCACTCCCAACCATTTCCTAATCGGGAGGTCTTGTGGGCTACCCGGCATTGGAGGTTCCAGCGATGCGGACCTCATCGGGCGGCGAACATGGAGGACGGCACAACGAATGGCCGATCATTTTTGGAGCAGGTGGCTTAAAGAATATCTGCCCACTCTGCTCCCCAGACGGATCGGCGGAGAGGTCGTCACGAGAGATTTGCAGTGTGGAGACACCGTCCTCATAGTGGACTCCACACTGCCACGAAACACCTGGCCGAGGGGCGAAGTGGTCAAAACATATCCTGGACCCGACGGCCGCACGCGAGTCCTAGAAGTACGCACAGCGGGTGGATTGCTGCGTCGACCGAGCTCCAAAGCGGTGCTACTAGTACCAGCATCGACAAGCGACGAACGACGAGCCACCAACGAGCCACGGGTCACCGACGAGCCTGGGACATCGTCTGCAGAGCCTAGGACATCGTCTGCCGAGCCTGGAGATACAGCGGCGTCGCTAGGACGAGGAGTTGGTGCTGTGCACGAGGGGGAGGATGTTAGCGACGCATAAAGGCTATACCGAGTAATATACGAAAATAGAAATGGCGTCCGGAATAATAGTTCCGCACAGGTGGCGCTGTTAGCGACACATAACAAGTTACTACGAGAATAGAAATGGCGTCCGGAATAATAGTTCCGCACAGGTGGCGCTGATGGTAAATAGGACGCACGCGTTACCGTAGGGAGAGCCCCTGAGACGCTAGACGATTTCTCGTTCGAGTATTAACTTGTACCGGACGAATAAACAGTGTTTTTGTGTTAGCATAAGTATCGAGACTGACTACGCGTTATATAAATATAAATATTGAAAATATAAGTATTAAGAATATGAGTATGGAGATCGAGTATTGAGAATATTGAGATTATTGAGATTATTGAGATTATTGAGATTATTGAGAATTATTAATATTAAGCTTGTGGATATATTGAGATATAAGTATTGAGAATCATTAACATTGAGTTTATGGATATATTGAGAATTAATAATATTGAGATTAATAATAGTGAGAATTATTAATATTGAGATATATTAATAAATGAGAACATAAAGAATGTTATGTTAAAGTCGTAAGGCGTACGTTATAATCGACGTCTACCGTTGGGGACGCACACATTCATTTGCCAAGGATTCGTGGGAGTTCGGGTAATGATTGTGCCGAGTAGGTTTTTTGCGTCTCCTTCGCGTATTTTATGTATATTTGTATCGAAATTGATGTTTGCATGTTAGTTTTATAGATATGTTTAAGATTAATGTGCATGTTAGTTTTAAAATAGATAATTTACCGAGCAATACTTACCTAAATATTAGACCGGAAAATATGTATAGAGAATTGAGGGATTTTACACGATGAGTGTGAAATCCAACAATAGAGACATCGCGTTGCTTGTATTTGATATAGAAACCCGAAATATGGGAATATGTAAATTTATAGAGTAAGAACGTGATAGAGAAAAATTGAAATAGAGAAAGTTTAGCGTAAGTATTGCTCGATCTCGAGTATTATGAGTGTATCCTAGGATAAGTGATATTTATAAGATAGAGTGTAACCTAGGGTATAAGACTGTATATAGATATTAAGGATATTATTTGAAATAAAATAAATATAGCGCAGAAACCGAGCCAACGGTAGTGAAAATAGAAACGAATAGACATTAGAAAGCGTCGCGATCGAGTGGCTCTCTGTAAAGTCACGCATCGGCATGGGTAACCTCCGAAGGGGCGTTACCTAATCATGTTCCACGATTGAGTCACCGATCGCCCATTGGCTACAACAAGAAGAGCAACTACCTGAAGAATATCGACCGTTGGCTCGGGTTCACGTTTTATTGAGAAGAACACCGAGTATTATTACGTCATACGTCTCGACCGGTTCACGCATTATTGCATCCTTACGGCCCCTTACGGCCAACTGACATCTTCCTGCTGCCACCGAGGCGGGTATCCGGCATCCTCGTTTATAACAAACGAGGACTCTACGCCCGTCCAAACGGGGATACACAACGTCGCACTTTGACCAGGGGGCGGTGGTCCACCACCGCTAGACGTACCGTGCCCCAACAAGCGTCACACAAAAAAGTTGCGAATCACAATTTCAAATGAACACAGGAGACAGAGATAGACTACTGGATTTGGGTTCCAGCAGAAAATCAGCGCTGACTGTTTCGGACACCTCAGCATATGCTGCGCTGGACGCCCTATGCTATTAATTAGATATATACTGTAATTATTTGTGTGTATTTTCTTTATTTTTTTATTTTCTTTTTATATTTTTATTTGTGTCCTTTATTTCTTGTATGTCTTTAATGAGCATTAAATGATTTCTTTCTTTCCTCCTTATTTTTTCTTGCGAAATTTATATTGGCAGTGGATTAAATAGAGGGATAAACTTTCCATGAAAAGTTTTCTTGGGTCATCCAGTTTATTTGATAAAATTGATATTAATGCGAGCGAAGCCGCACGTAAAATCTAGTACCCACTAGACCCCACGACCGTCTGTAACCTTGCTGGGACAATGCGGTCTCAGACTAGCCATCATCCTGTGCCTACGAGTTTTGTTAACGTGGAACTAAACATTGTTTAATCATTATTGCCCCTTACTGTAATTTTTTTAATATAGCTTTACTCCTACTGGTTGTTGCGTGATGTTAGATAAACTGAAGATTTTCTCAATGTTTGTCTTTTTTATACTTTATACGTTTAGCATTATGGCTGCAATATCACTTTTTGGGGCGTTAATGGCAGCACGGTTCATGGGTGCTACTTCAGTAAGCCCGGTTGCGGGTGGGATGACATAAAAAAAGTAAGGAACTTGTCATTGAAGTTATCAAAGTCTAGACCCGCATATCCACAAGGAGATCCCTACCTGTTGTACCTTCTCTATACGGCCCCAGTTCGGCCGTCTATGAAATACTGCTCACACCTCTGGTATGGATCCGCTAAACATCTCCTCGTTGCCTTAGGTAGGTTGCAAAGGCGAGCTGTCGGCATTGTAAATGATGCAGACACCACCAGAACCTTAGAACCGCCTAAGTTGCGAAGGGATCATTCCTCGTTAAGCGTGTTCTATCATATGTTTCACGGCGAGTCTTCTAAAGAGTCCTCGTCATTCCACAACAGAACCACGAATTCGCGGCTTCGGAGCCACAGTTTCACGGTGACTTCTGTAAAATCGCGAACCAAAAAGTTCGGTGATTCTTATATATGTAGGTATTTTTTTTATATAGTTAAGGTTTAGGTTTAGTTAGCAAAATGGCCATAATCTCACCTAATCTTATAAACTGGTTCTCAAGTGCAGCTGCCGGAACACACCTATTGGTATTTGGCGGCAGGTTTTTAACTTGAGGGTGGTAGCTAGCTAGGTGGGCGTTAGAAGAAGCCCTACCACCATGCTATGGTTTTCTCACGGTGTTTTCCTTCACCGAAAGCTCAAGCTCATTCTAGCTGGTTGGATTCGAACTCACGTCCCTTGACGCAAAGTCATACACACTACCACAGAGCTATGATCGCTTCATAAGCCGTACCGTTGAACTGTGGAATCGTCTTCTCGTTAACGTGTTCCCTCCATACTATGACAATGAGTCCTTTAAAAGAGGCGTGAAAAGGTAGCTAACCAGGCCAGCATAACAGCGGTGACTGTCAGAGAATGTGGGTTCATTGGCAGTCGCCTTCGTCCAGGATTGTACGGTGCATTGCAGTAACTACTACGCTAGGCAATTAAAAAAAAAAAAAAAAAAAAAAACAGATGTTAAGTAACGATGTGGTCCAAGATGGTGGTCACGCTAAGCCTAGTGGCAGAACTGCCTCTCAAGTCCAAATCCTGTAACATACCTATAGGCATTGTATTTGATCTATCATATATAAAAAAAGGGTTTTTGAACTCCAACTCCAACAAACAATATAAACAATCAATTTCCGCTTCATAATATCAGTTTAGATAATAGATAAATAACATTTTATAGAGTCAAGCTGCGAGTCTATATTATTTCACTCTGAATATTGATTGATCGACAAGCCCCTACCCATCTACTTTATTCTCTCGGTTAATTACGTTAAAACGAACACTGCATACAAATTAACGTAATCCATTATTAATAGTGAAATTTCCTCATTTACTTTACACCGATGTTCGGGTATAAATTTGCTGATTTTATTTAAAAAGTATATTATATCTCTAAAGCGGAAAATTTGCTTTGGGTGCTTACTGCGGAACTTTAATTAACTGGTCCAAGTTGAAACGAAAGTTTTAAGTCCACTCGAATCGATTTAAACTCAATTATAATGTGAGTTTTTATAAGTACAAAAATAAACTAGGCATTATCCGATAAAGAATATATAGGCACATATATGTAGAAACGCCTCGTCATGGGACGTGAGTTCGAATCCTATCAGCTACAATGAGCTAGAGCTTTCGGTGAAGGAAAACGTTGTAAGGAAACCATACCTCGGTGTTTGGGCTTTTTCTAATGCCCGCCTGGCCAGCTACCACCTTCAAGCTGAAAATTTGCCGCCAAATACCACTATGTATGTTCCGGCAGGGGTACTTGAGAGCCAGTCCCTACTATAAAGGCCGGTAACGCACCTGCGATTCCTCAGGTGTTGTGGGTGTCTATGGGCGGCGGTGATCATTTACCATCAGGTAAAAGGCTCGCTTGTTTGCCACCTATTCCATAAATATATACGTATTAGGGGTGTAAAGGCGTATCGAATACCGTCTGAGTTACCTAAGCCATCTGCAAGCGGTGCATCTTCTTGAGTAATCGACAAGTTTCTGGCGATTTTTGCTCCCGCATTTGGTTTTTGGTCATGACAGTTAACCGTATAATTCTTGATCCGTCACAGCTTGGTGGTAGGGCTATTGCCCGACTGATTAGCCACCACCCTCGGGTTTAGATTGCCGCAAAAAATGGTCTAATAAAAGCCTCTGTGCTCCGGCATAGTGAACGCGAACCAACCATTTCCGCCAAGGTCAGTAATATTCCTATAACTTCCATGGTGTAAGAGCTGTTTATAGGTGACGGTAACCATTTACCATCAAATGGGTCGTTTGTCTGTTTGCTGTCCATTACCATGAAACATCTTTATTCTTATTATTATAAAGCGGAATAGTTTATTTGATAGAGAAATAGTTGAGTTTTAGGCTATTTAACATTACTCTACTACCAAAAGAAGTAAAGCTGTATAGAAAAAAAATGCCATTTTTTTTTTACGCAAACCAAATCGCAAATACTTCTCATAGTAAGTATATTTATGAATAAAAAAGGTTCACACAGCCAAGCAACGACATGTATAGTGTATGCGCGCACACATACAAGAGAGTCGAGAGTGGTGACGTTTAGGGTGTGACAGTATAAGCCAGCGTCGCGCGTCTTGCCGTTGTCTGTCCCGACATATGAGTCGATTTTACTACCAAAACACCAATAGGTGTTTAACATAAAAATATTATTTCGAAGTGCTCAAGTTTCAAAGCGACCAGAAGATACGATGAATTTGAATTTTCGTAATTATACGCGCTGGCAACACAGAGCAAGCGGACGACTTGCTTCCTCCTATCGGGAAAGAGAGTACGTATGTGTATAAAAAAGCACATAATTTTCTTATTAAGTTGTTATCATTTAATTAAATACCCTACCATAAATTATTTTAATCCATGCCATCATCACGATCATCATCCTTGACGATTTCAGCTACAGCGAATTTTTCAACAAAATAGAAAAAAAAAAAAAATTGACCCGATCCATCATTTTATTCATTAAAAGCCTTTATAAATATTAGATATACCTCCCTGAAATGAATCCTGGAGACATTCATGCTCGTGGTGAATCCATAGCAAGGTATTTCATGGTCAACGTGCAATTATCCTTTACCCGCCTAAGTAGGTTCACTCCGAAAAGTATGATTTATTTCCATGAAAAAGGTTGTACAGTGGTCGTTGTTATAACTGGATGTATTCTAGAGTTTGATAATCTAAGTCGTTCATAAATCTGACGGCAAAGTAACATATCAGCGAAATGTCAATGTCATAATAAAATAACCTGAAAGATGTTACAAATTCTAAGTTAGAGTCAAGCCAAGTTATTAATAAATCGTTCAAGGGTGTAATATGTTCATAGGTGCGCAGATACGACCGCTCGACCAGGATGACTTCAGCGTCCGCAGAAAAATATTACGCGACTCTGTCATTTGCATTGGATGGTTGAAGTTTGCAAGTATTTCTTATTGTTAATTGCGTTATAACGTTTTCTTTGGATAGTTTAAATGGTGGTTAAGTTATTCTATATTTTTAGCTCAGTTCGTAGTGAGTAAAGATGACGCGTCCATGGACGTGAGTTCATATGCTTGTATCTTGAGCTTTCTGTGAAGGAAAACATCGTGATAAAACGATAGCATGGTGGTAGAGCTATTTCAGATGCCCGCCTGGCTAGCTACCATCCTCAAGTTAAAAGTCTGCCGCCAAATACCAGTATGAGTGTTCTGGTAGTTACACTTAAGAGCCAGTTCCTCCAAAAGTTTAGCGTCTCTACCAACTACGGTCATATAGTCACTTTAGATCAGGTGATATTATGGCCACAAACCTAAGCCTTAACTGTAAAAAAAAATCTTCTAGTTGTGTTCCAGTAGTTATAAAGCGTTTGCATTTGAGAGCCAGTTCCTCCACTAGGCCTAGCGTTTCCTCCATCTTGGACCACATTGTCGGCATGATGGTAGGGATTATCCTAATGCCCGCCTGGCTAGCTACCATCTTCAAGTTGTAAATCTTCCTCTAAATACCTATCGTTTTGTTTCGGTAGTTGCACTTCAGAACCAATCCTTCCACTGGACTTAGCGTGTCCTCCACCTTAGGCCAAATTATCACTTAAAGTCATATGAGATAACGTTAAACATGAAAACTACAAAAAAAGTCTTGTGTAAACTTCTTAATTGATATAATCAAATTTTATACAATAAAGTATGCCTATTTTAAATTATACCACAAGTTCTTGTTCATTCAATATTGTGTTATAATTATTTCTAAAACAAGTAATAGCTAGACTTTTAGATTGCTTCCTAAGTTAGACACTTCAAAGGAAAATCTACTTGTCTATTACAGTCCTAGATTCTAGATAAACAAAATTATTATACCAATGTTAATTAGTTTCGAGCTTTCTGTATTGTTTTGCGAGAAAACAGTTACTTCTATGATTATTCATATTTTTCTCGGAATTGGTAAATATGTATGCCAATTACCGACTCCACGCCGCGAGGCATGAGTACGAAAATTATATTGGAAAATATTGCGAATTCGTTTAAGATTAATTAGTTATGTTTTCTATGCGCGTGTTTTCCGTATCCTCTTTTCCAATTAACATTTCTCAATTACTATCAATTTCCTCTTCCGTAGAATGTTTTAATTAGAGTACTGTTCTAAATTGTTTTTAATTATTTATTTTTAATTCTGTTTACTTCAAGTATTGCATTCAGTATAGCAAAGCGGTGATTACTTTGTAAAAAGGACTATTGAAATTTTAACGAATTTGTCTCATGTAAATTACAACATACATTAAAACTGCTACTGAGGGAATGTTATATGAATTACTAGAGTTTACCCGCGGCTCTGCTCGTGCAAATATTGATTATGTTAACCAATCTGTATTTATTTCAGGATGTTGGTCAATACTACCTAGTATTTAAGGAATATTTTAATTTGAGTTAATACCTCATACTTTAATAGTTAACTATAAACAATTATTCTTCAAAGTTTGAAAGAAAGCGCAATGACGCAATAAAAAGGTTTCACACATAGTTTATACCTCTCTTAACCTCACTCACTACAAGTCACTTGAAAAATAGCAACCTATAACCGTATCCAGGGTACTGACTATCTCTATACTAAAATTGAAGCGATGATAGCTCAGTGGTAGTGTGTAAGACTTCGCGTCAAAGGACGTGAGTTCGAATCCAAGCACCTGCAATGAGCTTGAGCTTTCGGTGAAGAAAAACATCGTGAGGAAACCATAACATGGCGGTAGGGCTTTTTCTGATGCCCGTCTGGGTAGCTACCATCCTCAAGTTGTAAACCTGCCGCCAAATACCAATAGGTGTGTTCCGGCAGCAGCACTTGAGAGCCAGTTCCTCCACAGATTTAGCGTGTCTACCAAATTGGGCCGTATCGTCACTTAAGATCAGGTGAGATTATGGCCATAACGCTAAACTTTTAGTATAAAAAAAAAAAATTGATCATAATCGATTAAGCGGATACGTGAATGCGTAACAAACAATCATACAAACTCACTTTCGCATTTATAATGTTAGAAAAGATAAGGATTACAAAAAAATGACTCTTCAATGTTTTATTTCGTAAGACGTAGTAGAAAGTAGACACCAGAAAACAATGAGAGAGTAGTTCAAAAATTATTTATTTATTGTTATATATAATTTATATATTCTTTTAATAATTACAATCAATCGATATATACAAACGTTGTTTTGTTTCTTACATCTCACACACGCCTCACGGTTGAAATCGGATCTCCCGGCTAAATTATAATCTGACCAAAATGTTTATTTACGTTACCGAACCGGAAATACGATGTTTATCCCTCTCTTTACCCCACTTCTCATAAGACTCTCGCGAGAAAAAGTAACCTATTACCATCTTCCGGGGTACCGTTTATCTCTACCAAAATTCATCATATTCGGATCAGAGGTTTCGGCGTGCAATCGTAACAAACAATATAATATAAAATATTACTAATAATTAGGATGTGATTAGAGGCCAAATATGAAAAAAGATCTGACTACCGGTCGCCTTGTGTGTACATTATTCTAAAAGTAATGAATAGGTTTTTTGATAAGATAATTATTATTATGTCTTGATGTATAGTACTTAGATGCGATTGAAGATTGAAGCGATGATAGCTCAGTGTAGTGTGTACGACTTCGAGTCAAGGGACGTGAGTTCGAATCCAAGCACCTGCAATGAGCTTGAGCTTTCGGTGAAGGAAAACATCGTGAGGAAACCATAACATGGTGGTAGGGCTTTTTCTGACGCCCGTCTGGGTAGCTACCACCCTCAAGTTGTAAACCTGCCGCCAAATACCAATAGGTGTGTTCCGGTAGCTGCACTTGAGAGCCAGTTCCTCCACAGGTTTAGCGTGTCCACCAACTTGGACCGTATCGTCACTTAATATCAGGTGAGATGATGGCCATAATGCTAAAACTTTAGTATAAAAAAAAAAAAGATTGCATCGCGCTTCATACCAAGCGGCGTTATAAAGTACCGTCCTATCTGCCAACTCTATAACTACATCCCTATAAATTTATCTTTTACTATTATTTATTTTTCAGATATCAGTAATATACTACGTGATATTATATTTTTTAATTCATGCAAACAGTAAGGGAAATATGTCTCTGGTACTACAAATAATGACGTTGGTGACAATTCCTTTCCAAGTTCTTCACGGGATACTACTATTCTTGGGTGCGCTTGAAGTAAGTTTGTTACAATTATATTAAACACAAGGCACCTGGTAAAAAAAATTGTTACCGGTAGTACGGTGAAATCAAATTTAGCGTTCATATTTTCCGAAGAAAATTTAGTAGATATGGATTGTGATAGCCATATTCTCACTACAGTTTTTTTTTTTTTTTTTTTTTTTTTATGGTAGCTCGGCAAAGTGACCGCACTGTACCTGATGTTAATTACAGCACAGTTCAAAAACAGCAGTGACCATCGAGAGAACGACAATCCATTCAATCAATTTTTTTTTAGTTTATATGTTTAGCGTTATGGCCAAAATGGTGGACTCGTTATGTATAGTGGAGAGACTGGTTCTCAAGCGCAACTAGCCGAACACACCTTAGGTATTTGGTGGCAGATTTTCATCTTGAGGGTGATAGATAAGCCCTAGGATCATGTTATAGTTTTATCACAATATTTTCCTTCACCAAGAGCTCAAGCTTATGCAGATGTTTGAAGCTGACGTCCCTTGACGTGGCGTCCTTACGCATTCCAACAAAGCTATCATCGCTTCATCATAATCATCGCTTTGTACTGTTTTACTAGGTTTTTAAAAGGTGCATTAAATATTTCGATGCTATTTTTAAAGTAAGCAACTTAAATGTTTATACGGTATATTTTTCCCCCTTCGACTTTTTTAATGAAAGTCTCAAAAACCGCTTATATTTTGTGAGAATCTAGCTAGACTTTCAGCGTGGATTCATTTCAATCTCTTATATCATCAGACTTATGTATTGGGGAATCAAAAAACTCATTATAGAATTTAAAATGAATACCTTGTACTGTTTTACTGAGTTCTAAAAGAGGACCGATGAATATCTATATGCTACATTAAGCAAAGTGATTTAAATTTATTGTCCACATATTTCCACTTTTGATACTGTTATGGAAACCTCAAAAACCGCTTACACAATGCCTATTTTATGGTAACCTACCTTAAAATCTTCGCAGCCTGCGGGTTATTGTAGGCTTTGCGAACGTAAACATATGTGGGGTTCCTTTGAATGTCTTCAGTTCGCCCCGAGGAGAGGTCTCGTTACGTAAACATTTCCTCGATTGTCTGTAACCACAGCTTGTATTTTTAAAACTCATGGCTCTCGTCTCCTTTAGCTTTTTGTATTACTTTATGTAATGTTTTCTTTTGATTACGCTTGGTAAGTATAAGATTTCTTAAATATACTTCTAATTTACGATGTCGTTTGTATAAATGTTATTAGTATTTATGATAACAATATTAATTGTCGTCAGAACAAGAGATTTAGAATACTAGAATCAGTGTAACAAGAAATACAATATTGTATTGACATGTACATCCAAGTGTTCCTCACTGAACACTATTAGTCCAAAGTACTGAGGATATCAATTTAAAATTTACACAGAATGCCATTTTCATACCGTAAATTGCTGAGTAATTAAATTAAAACAGTATTAATAATTGTTTGGCAAGATATGAGATACTTGCAGCCTAGCAAACCTTATTTTGCTCTTTTTAATAGTCAATAACTTCACCAAAATACCACTTATCGTCTGTAGAGATAATGTCATTTATCGGTAAAACAACTGTCCTATTTCTTAAGCTGGAGTACGTAGTACATATGCACAAAAATTGACTGAAGTCGATGAAGCGGTTTCCGAGATTAGCGTGAACGAACATCATAACATTTAATATTTATATATAAATATATTTGTAAACGCAAATCGTCAGATACATTAAAAGTATACGTAGATATTTTCTCAGCTTTCGCGAATTAAACTTTTAGCCCTTATTTAGTTTAGAGTAAGTCCAACCAGCAGCTTGTAGATTTCAGCAACAGGCAGTACGACCTACAATATACCATGAAACAGTATATAAATTGAATTTAAACCAAACAGCTACTTGCAAGGGATAATGTTATAGAAACTATTCGCACTGGTTCGGGTTTTATATTTCTTACTAATAAAATACCGGCGAATATTGTGGGACTTGAAGAAACAAAATGGCGATTTTTGCACAACCATACCGGATAGGATGATGGAAAAAAAGGACTCACCTGAACACCGATTTCCATAGCTTAGGAAGCTTCCTCTTCTTTGTATTTCGGCTGGAGCACACACCATACACTTATAGCACACGTGTATACTTGTAATAATGTTCTCTGGTTAATCTACAAATATGATGCGCCGTAGTCACAATTGATCATGCGTCGCTCGTATTCAAAACGTAACTGATTTGCTTAATTAGGTGAGAGGGTTAGGAAAGAATGGGGCGTTGAAGGATGCATGGACAAGGTATTGGACCATTGTGCATGATTTAGCGTAAACAGAAGCCATATTAAATTGCACTGCTATATATGTGATTTCATTGATATGTAAGCTATTAGGTACGTTTTAAATATATGCTTTGCATTTTTTTCCAGGAAAAATTGTTATCCATGGAAATAGCGTTATGGATATGTCTTATATTAGCTTCGTACAATACAGTACTGGGAATCATGGGCAGTATATATTTTATTAGAACTGGATATTTGACTATGCATTTTATGTTGGCCGTAATATTTGCTATTATAGCTTTAACTATATTCAGTAAGTTCGTTTTTATGATAGGTAATAATAATAAATTGTAATAGAACATTATTATAATACTAGCTTATACCTGCGATTTCGCTCGCGTTCATATTGGTTTTGTCAAACAAATCGGAAGACGCAATACAAACCCCCTCTTACTCTAAGTTTTGTGCGAGAAAAAGTAATCTATCGCCGTCTCTAGGATCTAATCTATCTGAATACCAGAAAATTGTAATCGATTCAGCGGTTTACAGGCCGTTCGAGATTTACGTAATGCAGTTTGGGGGGAGAGGGTTTCTTGTAAAACGTTACGATGCGTTACAGAGGCGAATGGAGGGTTCGAACAATGCACTGCATACATGTTTATTTTTAATTTAAATAACTATATGGGTAGTTAACATTTTCCAAGTTCTTTCGTTTCTGTTTTATAAAGAATTCATCGACTATTACTAATGGCATTTGCATAGGTTAAGATAAATAAGTTATTTTATTGTATGAGTTATTAGTAAATAAAGGTAAAACATAATTATGACTTTTAAGTAGAAATACTCATTTGGGTATCACGTAACGTTTGAAGAGGGCATGGGGAAGTGTACAAACAAATGTAACGGCGCGTTACTTACGGACAAAAATATTAATCAAATTGCGTTACGTAATACTCGAACGGCCTCGCAGGCGTGAAAACGTAACAAACAAACTCACTTTTGCATTTCTAATATTAGTAAAGATGTCTAGGAATGTCTAGGAAACTATCTAGGTGATATATAAGGGACGAAAGAAGAATAGCCCTTGAACTGTATAAAGTATTAAGTTCTAATTAAATTATATTATCGTTGACAGCTGTCCTGTGTCATGACATTTTGATTATCTACGCTTATAAGCAGTTATTGGTATCTAACTCACAGAGGAATCAAGATGAAGAGGAACCAAGAGCAATAACTTATATAAAAGAGTCTTAATAGAAATCGGTACGTAAGTTATGTAAAGGACTTTTGTCATTAAAATATTTTATTACTATATTTCTTTTTATTCATGAGTTTAGTATTTCAGACGTAATCTCTGTTGATGTTAAATTATAATACAACCAAAGTTGGTACTACACTAAACCTAGTGAGAGATCGGGGTTTAAATTGCATATACCTGAATATATAAATTGGTGCTGAAATTCAATTTGAGGGTTTTCAAATAATCAAAGGGACTTTAGAAAATGGTATAGTTTCATCAGTAATATTGTGTTTTCCCAAAATCTTTTTTTTTATATACTTAAGGTGTAGCGTTATGGCCATAATCTCACTTGATCTTTAGTGACGATACGGCCCAAGTTGGTAGACACGCTAATCCTGTGGAGAAACTGGCTCTCAAGTGCTGCTGCCGGAACACACCTATTGGTAATTGGCGGCAGGTTTACAAATTGAGGGTGGTAGCTAGCCAAGCGGGCATTTGAAAAAGCCCTACCACCATGCTATGGTTTCCTCACAATGTTTTCCATCACCGAAAGCTCATTGTAGGTGCTTGGATTCGAACCCACGTCCCTTGACGCGAAGTCGTACACACTACCACTGAGCTATCATCGCTTCATAAATGATAAATCGCAATAAAATCGCAGAAATATTGTAAAATTCGAAACTACAACGAATAATAAAGCGTCCGGAGATGGTATTTCTAAATTATTATTACATCAGAAATAAAATAGAAGTACTAATAATAGACATACTAATACTAATAGATATACTAATACTAATGGATATAGTAAAACTAATAAATATACTAATAATAGATTTTATAACACATTATATTCAACACAAAATTAATCAACTTACCGAATTTTCTCGGTAATATCATCAAATGTTTTAGACCAACCGGATTCCTTTCAATTCGTTTGAAAGCTTAACCGGCAAAAAGTATCCATTGATTCTTTAAAAAAGTAACAGAACAGATAAAAACGGAACATTTCTTATTAGTTTAAATCTGAGTTTGTTAACGGAATATGAAACAGATTTGGCTCAGCCGCGCTATTACTATAAGTATAAATAATATATTTCAAAGCTCAAATGTATGTTTTGCTTTGTAGAAAGAAAATGAAAAATTTATCCCTTTAAACAACTTTCTACATAAATCTCGTAAATAAAAATAAGGTTTTTACTATCAAAGTTCTTTAGAGTCGCTACAAAATGTTTACTGTGCAATGAAATTCTGAGAAGGGAGAAGGGTCTGAGAAGGTTCGTAAAGTAACTGGGCTTCGCAACAAACAAGAGACGAAAAATATTTATTAGCTCCTGCAATTTAAATAAATACCTAAACACTTAATACGATGTGGAAAATACACCAACTCATCGACTAGAAAAAATGCGGAAAGCGATTCCTGGGTTTTGACAATTAAACAAAGAATTACAAGATGGTGGGGCTTTTTGTAATTCTCATCTGGCAAGACATAAGTGTCTTCTACCAGTTTCACTTGAGAGCCAGTGATTCTATTAGGCTTAACATGCCCATCTTTGACTACATTGTCACTTAAAATCAGGTGAAATTGTGGCCATAACGTTAATCCTTCAAATAATAAAAAAATAACTGTCTTAGAGCGGATACGGAGACTCACCTTCCATTGCATCAGTCCGTTCATATGTTAGGGCAGCTCGTCAACAGGCCATTACATTGTTGTTGGATCGACCTCTCGTCGGCCCGGGCAAGCGACAGATGGCCGTGGAGTTTTTAGGCTAGAAGTTGTATTTCCGGTAAACAACCGGGTCAGTCTCCCAGAGGCCTCTCATGTCCCCCGGGGCGAGAGATATCACAATAAACAAAATCACTCCACGTTAAAAAGCTTGGTCGTAGAGATTTTTGTGGGTATAGCTGGCTCACACCGTTTGAGGCCTACATAGGCCCAGTATATGCGGAAGGTATATAGATAAATGTATACAACATTCAATATGAAAACAATTTTAATGGGAGACAGTTTTTTTTTAAATTAGATTTAACTTAATATTAATGTATAATTAATAGAAAAGAATATATGGAGTAATATAATATTAGTACTTGGCTCACGCAAAATTACAAGGAAGTATAGAGTCTACGCATAAATGAGCGTCATGCTATTTGCTGCCACGGCATACGGATTGATTTTACTGTTTACGTGTGATAATGAATGTTTTACATTCAAACATTAAATACTTTTGAATATAGTGCACTTTTTGATATGTTGTCATCAAATTTACTGTATTATGGATAAGATAATAGGCAATGGGTTTTGATTTAATTATGATTTTTCTATTTCTGAAACTATATTAAATGGAAAAATGGCATTTCAATTATATTACGCGCAAAAGTCTTCTTTGAAAAGCCTCCTCTGCCTCGAGTGCTATTGTGTGTGAGTGCTATATGCGAACGACTTCTTTTAATAAAAATAAAGTGCAATTGTAAAAGCGAACACCTACGTACCAATAACGTTAAATGTGCTCAGAGATAAACGCCAGACATATAAATATCACAGCTAGACACATCAGATTAACGTGCAAATATAAAGGTACAAAGCCATACCTCGAGCTAGACGCATTAACCGAACGTTATTATGAAACTCATCGGATCTGTATATAAATTAATCCAAATTGGCTCTCCCGGCTGCAATCTCGGAGATGGTGGAATATCTGTATTAAATTTAATCATTATCCATACGAGAATGTGATGAGATCTCTAAGTGGCAATCCGCGAAATTAGAATATACATATAATTGTATCAGACTCTTGTGCCATGTATTGTATGTTAATTTTTGTTATGTTATACATGAGACACGAACGTATTAGCTATCCATGGATTCACTATGTGTAGATACCGAGTCTATCGAGTACCAGAGATAGAAACTCCGGGCTGTTCCAGAGACTGGTGATACGGGTGTAGATTTAAGGGAGGGGGGGCGCTTTCTGACGTCACTACTGGTGTTTGGTATTCTTGTCCAGACAAATTTGAAAGTAGCTTGCTAGCGCAGCTTTAGATACACGTTCAAATATAGAACTTTCTGTAGTCATAGACAGTCCAAGATCTTTTAGTAGATTATAGAGAGATTATGCTGGTATACCTCTCGCTCCCACTTCCATCGCCTATAAATGCACTACATAATCATTCTTGTTCAGGTCATTTAGTACCTCATAGTATTATTAATTTTTATAGTGTGGTTCCTTGGTATATAATTATTTTCCATTTCCTTATATTCAGATTTTGATTTCGAGAGTCATGTATTAGGAGTGGTAGGATACAAAGATTATATTTGATGGGCTGGCGTTAACCACATCTAATAAATCAAGTAGTGTCTCAATACAGGATCAGGCAGTGTTCATTCAATAATCAAGCGTAGTAACAAGGAATCTTTACCGGACTGTGGTGAAAAACTTTCTTTTGAATTGTCATATATGTTAGAAGAGAAAACATGATTCTCTGTTAGACGTTGAGTTAAAAGTCACGTCGTATTTGCTAGGACACGTCTGAACGCTTCTCCGTGACATGTTCTATTTTCCAAATCTCAAATATCTGTCCTTTTTAGATTTTCTAATATTTAACATAAAAATAGTGGCAATTGAGGTATTATACACTAGGTGATGCAGTAATGTGGTAAACTAGAAAAAAAAATGTACAGGTTCTTTCGTTACTATGTAAATGGGATCTAATTAGAACAGCTGCCTACTGTTCGAATTGATTGGTTATACAGTGAATGATTTCAACTTAAACTATGTTATAATTAAGCGTGTCATTATGTTGGGTAAATTAAAGTAAATGAAGGTCGAGATCTAGTCGTTTCCAATCACCTCTCTAAATATCAAATAATAATAACACTAAGTAACTTAGCACAAACTTTAATTAAAAAAAAAACAAACATCATGATTTATCACCACAATAAAGAAACACAAACAAGAACAAAAATATTAGAGACGAAAACATGGAATAAAAACATTTAGCAGTAAGATTTGGCATCAGCTGGTTTGTAGTTTGTCACCGAAATTAACAAACAACGCCGCTTTTCAGCTAAATGGATGTGAAGTTTATCGTTTTTTTTTTAAATAATTCTAAATTTCACTATACATGCTATAGATATGTTACTCTACGAGAACACATAATGGAATAAAGTTAAACATATGCTTGTGGATTTTTTTTTTTAAATTACCACGAGCATCTTAAATTGAAAGTATACATACACGTAATCAGAGGTACAGCAAAGAACATAGGACACCTTTCATATAGAATTTAGGCTCTATTTCGGAGGGTTCACAGAATCGCTTTAAGATACACAAAATCTACATTAACTCGATGGAAACTACTCGTAGGTAAGTAAAAGCTAGTTTTGTTATAACATAAACATCGTGAAGTGCTTTGTTTACTAATATTTTTATGGTATCGGCTACGAGTTAGGAGTGTTAACAATAAATGTCAAGACATCACTTATAAATAAAGCAATTGTCGTTATGTGTAATAAAAACAGAAACTATATTTGAATCGTATCTTCTACGCCCTTCGTAACAAATAATACAGTAGTCTTTTTTAACCCAGAAAGATAAAATAAAATACCAGTCAAGCCTTAGCCAAGAAGTATTTTTATTGTTAAATAGCTGACCCGGTGAACTTTGCATCACCTACAAGGTTTTTGAGTTTGAGACGAACGAACGGTGACTCATTTTGTTGTATACATGTAGATATCTCAGTCTTACGTCCCATTCACTCACTCACTATTCATAGTAATCGATAAAAAAATCTCTTCACTCTTTTATACAAACCTTGTATAAAACTATAAAAAAGAAATATCCAATTTGGTATAGTCGTTTGGAAGTTATGCGCGTACATACATTTCGACGGTTCCTTTTTTTATATATGTAATGCGACATGCGATAGATCGACGAAAAACTTTGAGGCGATGGATAAAAAGCTTCACTTTAAAAAGTGTATGTAGTATAATTTTAAATACTAAACCGATTGCATAATTTGACATGATCATTATAATGATTGTTACTCTCTGCAAGTGAAAGAATAATTGGGTCGGATGATTTGCTACTTACTGGATAGTGGTGGTAGTAAGTTTTTTGATAAAAACTACATATAGAGATAACTATGTATACAGGTTGTCGCTAAATAGAAATTTGTTGTTATTATATTACTAAATAGGGGTTGAGCAAGTTTATGCAAATCGAGTCGCTGAAGGAAAAGCCAATAAACCCATGGATTATTTCGAAAATTCCTATTATCAATGTACGATTCATTATTTTAAGTTATGCATAGTAGGAAGATCTCTATGTATTATATAGTCGTTTGATAGAATGTTTTTCTTCGGAATTTGAGTTCGTGAATTATTTTTATATATGTTTACCTTATCCTTACTATTAACATTAATAAATGCGGAAGTGAGTTTGATTGTTACGTTTTCATGTCTAAATTGTCGAATCGCTTATGTTGCATTTTGATATAGAGATAGATGTTAACCTAAAGACGGTTATAGGTTACTGTTTCTCTCGAAAAACTTATAGAAAGTAGGGTAAAGAGAGGGGTAAACTTTGTATGAAACTTTTTATTGTGTCATCCGATTTGCTTCATTCAAACTTTACAGAATAATATATCTTATAATAACAAATTTTGGGTTAGTTCATATCTACCCAAATTCTGAAATAAATAATTTAATAGCATTTGATAGAAAATTCTCTATCGATCGACAACCAGAACTGGTTGACAAAATCGATATTAACACAATCGGAGCCACGGGTAAAGGCTAGTCGTGAAATATTTTATAGCTGTTTATTTTTAAGAATTTAATGGATAATTCTTGTAAAATATTGCTTCTTTGCGCCGTTAGAGCTTCATAAATCTTGTGTAGATGTTTCAACGTCTATTTGACACCTATACAATAGAGCGGAAGTTACATATAAATCATTTTTCAAATTCGCCTGTAAATCTTTTAGGCAGAATGGCAGACTCGCCAGAGATTAGCAGGAAGTGTGCTAAGTGTCTCTGGTGTCTGGCAATATGGGTATTCGATGTTTCGTAATAGTACTTTGTAGTGATAACATTGGGTGCTTGTTACTCGATGAGTTTTACCACATGCACCTCTAACTTTGGCCTGATCCCGGGTAATGCATTTACTCGTTGCGGATTTTGCGAAATTACATCACATTCGACTAAATTATTTAGGAACTCACCAAGAGAGGAAATAATATAAGATTTAGGTCAAACATTTTTATTATAATAAACTTTAATATTAGATAAATCTATATTAAAATATAATAATATGAATATAAAATGGAAAGTATGTTTATTTGTTTATGATAGCGAACAGCAAAAAATAGACGGCCCAACTGATGGTAAATGGTTACGGTCGCCTATGGATAGCTGTAATACTACGGATGTTACAGCCATGTTGCTGACCAGGACGGAAATATCTGGTTCTCGATCACTATCGACGGATCACAAGCGTTCGTAGCGAACCTTTATTTACGGCAGCCTAAGCAGCTATTTTGAAGCGATGATAGCTCAGTTGTAGTGTGTACGACTTCGCGTCAAGGGATGCGAGTTCGAATCCAAGCACCTACAATGAGCTTGAGCTTTCGGTGATGGAAAACATCGTGAGGAAACCATAGCATGGTGGTAGGGCTTTTTCTGATGCCCGCCTGGGTAGCTACCACCCTTAAGTTGTAAAACCTGCCGCCAAATATCTATAGGTGTGTTCCGGCAGCTGCACTTGAGAGCCAGTTCCTTCACAGGTTTAGCGTGTCTACCAACTTGGGCCGTATCGTCACTTAAGATCAGGTGAGATCATGGCCATAACGCTAAACCTTAAGTATAAAAAAATAACCCGATGGTGGTTGCTAAGCAGTCGGGCATGGCCGTACCACCAAGTTGTGATGAATCAAGGATTATATGGTTAACCGTTATGCCCAAAAACAAATGTGGGACCAACAACCGCCAGAGACTCGTCCATTTTTCGGCAGTATACTGCGTGCAGGTGATGTGGGCTCGGGTAACTTAGGTGATATTCGATACCCCTTACAATTATCTTTATCCCACTTTACCCACTTATCTGTTTAAACGTATTAATCTTAATAATTACTTGTTCGATTTCAAAGTTTACTTTTGTACTTGCTAGCGTAATCATTGAGAAAAACTTTAGGCTATTTAACATCAGGCTACCACCAATAAGAGTGAAGCTGTATTAAGCTGTAGCTGTATTGAAAAAATGTTACAAAAACGGGCAAAAGTGGATTTGAACGCAAGGCCCTTGACGCAAACTCGTAGACACTATCACCAAGCTATCCTCACTTCATCGATAGATAGAAAATCGTTTCATAAAACAATATCTGAGAATGGCTTTAGGCTATATATCATAATGTTGCTTTGCCAATAGTAGCAAAACTGTATAGAAAGATTTTACAAAAATGGGAAAATAATGAAATAAATTTTCGTTTGACGTGAACGAAGTCAGGGATACAGCTAGTACTTGTATATATATAGTACTTATGCTTTTAGCGACTTAAATAGGCATTATATTTATGCTATGAAACAGAGCAGTGCGTACAATTTACGATACGGGACCTCGCGAATTACTAAGGAACAAGTTTCAGAAATTCAGTATCTTCACTTTCCCCTCCAAATATATCGTTGAAAATGTAATGTATGTTCAGAACAACTCGGATAACTTTGAACTTGTTAACGACAAGTACAATTTATAATATGTTGAGTAATAATTCGATGTTTTCAAGTTTAGTAAAACCTATATTTTTTAATAGTAATTTTAATTGCTGCGACAGTTTTGGAGGAATCATCATTGATCTAAGGATGATCCGTTGACGGCAAAACACTGTGTAATCAATAATTACAGATTATAAAAGGGCGTAAACTATTTGTTTACTAATATGGGGTTAACGACTCACTAAGCAATAAGTTACAAAACCACACACAGCAAGTTCACTGTCGAATATATAGGTATGGGAATTGGCTAGAAATGGCTCTACCTCTGTATTTATAATAATAATAACAATAAATCATTAAAATATGTAGTGTTTGGTAGTAACTTGGAGGAGGGTAGTTTATTAACACCGATTATATTATAAGCGTGACGCGAGTGCGGCTATGAGTTTAGTCTAAGCGAGGCACTCGAGGCGTATTCATTGTAGATCCTATCAGCTGAAGCATCACCGAATTCACGTGAGATTTATATTTTTAAACTACTCCTCTTCTTGTTTATAAGAGAAGTTATTTAAATTAATGGATTCATAAACAATTAATGGCTTCTCTGTATAACTGAATTGTTTTCCGGACAGGTGATCCTGTTTTGGCACTCATAAATAGGGCTTGTATCTATGCAAATTAACATGAATATTTCTCTGTACGTTTTTTCTCTATGTGTAGAGATATGTAATATTTGGAAGATATCATATGATACTAGAATGTATTCCAAATAAGTCTTAAAGGTAACAAATGTTAAAGATCACTAACAATGAAGGTGCAACGATATGTTGGTTTACCCCGCTTCGGCAGAAGCCTAATCAATTTACAATTTATTAGAAATTTTGATTTGGTAGAATGAACGAGGGTAGCAAATTATCTCTATAAAATAATAACTATTATATAAACATCGTGAATTTAGCGATTATGCGAGGTTAAGGGGAAAAACGCAAACGACGTCGAAGGCACAGGCTAGTATATTAACAGATGAAGTGAAAACTATCCCTTTCGATAATAAAAATATCGCACATACGGAGGGCTGTTAATTAAAGTTTGTATGGAACTTGTATAGAAATGGAAAAACTTACAATTAATATGTAACAAACGTTTTACACATTTACCTACAAATTACATTAAATAATACATTATTTACGTTCGTACGGCAAAGCTCAAATGTTTTAATTAAAAGGTAGAGATTTAAAAATGAATTTTATCATGAAAGCATACTTAAAATATTGACAATTAACAAAATTAATTACGACCGTATTTCAACCCATATATCTATATTGATATTATAACGCGGAATAAGGTTGTTTGTTTGTTTGAACGCGCTTCTTTAAAAATTACCAGGCGGATATATATAAATAGCGATGATAGCTTAGTTGGTAATGTGTACGGCCGCCGAGTCGAGGGACGTGAGTTAGAATCCACCTACGATAAGCTTGAACTTTCGCTGAAAGAAAACATCGTAATGGAATGTATAACATGGTAGTGGGGCTTTTAAAATGCTCGCCTGACTAGCTACCACCCTCAAGATGAAAATCTGCCGCCAAATACCAATACGTGTGTTCCGGCAGTTGCACTTGAGAGCCAGTTCCTTAACAGGTTTAGCGTGTCTACAATCTTCGCCAGTTACGTCACTTAAGATCAGATGAGATACTGGCCATAACGTTAAACCTTAAGTATAAAAAAAAAAGTTGGTAGTCTATACGGACGTCGAGACGAGGGACGTGAGTTAGAATCCACCTACGATAAGCTTCAACTTTTAGTGAAAGAAAACATCGTGATGAAATGTATACCACGGTAGTAGGGCTTTTTATAAGCTCGCCTGACTAGCTACCACCCTCAAGTTGAAAAATCTACCGCCAAATACATATAGGTGTATTCCGGCAGTTGCACTGGAGAGCCAGTTCCTCCGGTAGGCTTACCGTGTCTTGGGTCACAACGTCATTTAGCATAAGGTGAGAAGGAAAACATTAACTATTAAAAATAACGTATTTGAAAGGACAATAATTGAGAACAGTTTTAGGCTGTTTAACATGACGCTACCAACATTAGAAGTAAAGCTGTATTGATACAAGTTACAAAAACTGGCAAAAGATAATGAAATAAAATTTTAGTTCCATGCGAACGAAGTCGCGGACACCGCTAGTATTTATATAAAATACAAGATAAATTAATAAAAATTATATTCTTTACAGTCCGTGTAACACGAAGGAAATAGTTGTTTTTGTTAAAATTTCGTTTAGAAATTATAAGATCAAAATGTTTTGCTTGTAGAAGTGTTTGGTGCTCGGTCGGATCGTTAATCATGTTGTATTAAAAGTACTCGGTTCAGTATAACTGGTAAGATTTATTGCCGCAGCGCCTTGCTTTCAACCTTACATAAGTAAGCTTGCAGGTTTCGAAGTGATTTCACTCTTTTATAAAGGTACTAGTTTTCACCTGCGGCTTCGCTCGCGTTAATATTGATTTTATTATGAAATAGTGTTATACAAAGTCTGCCCCCACTCTTTACTCGTTATAAGTTTTTCGCGTGAAAAGTAGCTTGTCTCCTTCTCCAAGTTCCTATCTATCTCTATACCAGAATTCAACATAATCGGTTAAGCGGTATATGCGTAGAAGCGTAACAAACAAACTAACTCACTTTTGCATTTTTAATATTAGTGTGATATGATTTATCGAAATAAAACTAATTTAAACGGATTTTATCGCGGCTATTTATTAATTTTGATCCTGACGTTTCGAAAAATTTTTTCAGCCTTCGTGGTAACGGGGCGGATTTAGGTGTAGGTTGTCCAGATTAAAATTGAAATAACATTGAAAATTGAAGGTAGACACAGTAACATGAACTTTTTTAGACAACCTACACCTCAGTCCGCCCCGTGACCAGGAAGGCTGAAAAGCTTTCGAAACGTCGGGATCAAAATTAATAAATAACCGGGATAAAATCCGTTGAAATTAGTTTTATTTCGATGAATAATATTCGCGTAAACATAAGAAATCATTATGATATGATTTGTTTATGGCAATCAGTATTAAGTGTATGTTATATAGGTTTAATGACCCTTATATTTTTATGCACGGTAAGAAACATTTTTCTAGGGAAATACCGTCCATAACGGTATAGATTTGGAGTTTTGTATATTTAATAGGTATAGAGATATATGGTTAGTATATGGTTACAATTTTACCCGATGGTAAATGTCGACGTGAATAAAGATGGTGGGCACGCTAAACCTAATGGAGGGAGTAGCTCTCAGCTGCAAGCGCAACTGCCGGAACACAACTATAGGTATTTGACCGCAGATTTTCACCTTAACGAAGGAAGCCAGCCAGGCGAGCATTAGAAAAAGCTGTGAAACTGTCTTGGAAAGAAAGAAAGAAAGAAAGTTTTATTTATCCAACACACAGCAAATGATATTAAAATACATAAAAGAAAATAAACTAAAAACAAAAAATTATACAGATCAGTACAGCAAGATCACAAAAAAAATAAACAAACAAAAAAGAACGTAATGTGTGGATAAATTGGTACCAGTCTCAGCATAACAGCTACACTGATATAGTGCAGCGCTGATATTCTGACTGGACCCTCTGAGGGCGACGTCACGGACATCAGTAGACATTCTTAAAAATATATATGATAGGCACAGCATATAGTACGTACCAGCATTTGTGATGCATGGATATAATGCTATAATTATGCAACACAAAAAACCAAAATTTTTTTTTTTTTTTTTTTCATCCTGATGTTTCTTCATAAATTCAGTCTCATTGCAGTGATGCAAATTCACGTTCATTGACGCGGCCATTTTCTTTTTTTTTTTGTTGTTCAGCATAGTGACTGTACTGCACCTGGTGTTAAGTACAGTACAATCCAGAACAGCAGTGATTGACAATGATCCAAAATTCACAATCAGTCACCGCTGTCATGCTGGCCTGCTTAGATACCTTTTCACGCCTCTTTTGAAGGACCCTATGTCATAGGAGGGTGGGAATACGCTGACCGGAAGACGGTTCCACAGCTCCACGGTACGACATAAGTATGAATCAGCAAACTTTTTAGTTCGCGATTCAATAGGAGTCACCGAGAAGCTGTGACACCGAACGGGAAGAAGGGGATTATATTGAAGGTGAATCCTTTGTCTTATTGAACTAAAACTCTTTAGGCATTTGTAAGAAAATCTGGCACAATGTAGAAAATAAAAACGACCCCTGTTTTCGCTAATTTGGCTCATCGCTGTTTCTGGATCCGATATATATACACTCAAGCAAAACAACAGTCTGGTGACAAACTTTATCGCTTTCTACCTATAAATTTATATATATATTTTTTTATATAAATGAGATAACTTGTCAATGCGTTATTTTGTATACAATAAACACACTTGTTTTATCATTTGTCATTTTTGTGTTATTAATTAACGTTTTCGTGAATGACGCTTGACATATTGTGAAGTAACAATGACTTAGTAGTCGCTTCCGTGTAATGAACTGGAAAGTGAGGGTAAAAATATTATGATGGTACGACATTTTCTAATTACTTCTCTCTAGTTGAAAATTTGCATATAACTCCACATATGCAACAAATTCCCTAATAGGATTAACTTGTTATTAATAAACCTTATAAACAATCAAAAATGAACTAAGTCATACAATAAAGTTTAGAACAGACGAATTTCTCTAAGTAAGATAAAAATACAAAAAAATGCGCCATGTCTGGAAAGTGCTAAGCTAAATGGGGTAAAGAGAATATAAAATCGAAGATTTAGAACAAGATTGGAATTACCTGAAACAGAATTATTGAATTATTGCAATATATATATATCTGCAAATACAGTTTTACGTTTCATAATCAAATGCCGACATTCAATTAAACGGAGTACGTAAATCACTACCACGCAACATGAACGGACTGTTCTATAACCCTTTCAATTTTGATGATGATATTGTGAATAAACGACCGAGGCCTAAATTTGGGAATCCAGCGGGTTGTGTTCGAACTAAATTCACTGAAACCATCGCATTATAGTGGATGGAATTTAGCGATTAGATTTTGCATGATTTCATAATGCATTTGGTCGGGACCGCAAGCGATTCCAACTACCACTGGTGTTTGATGCATGTAAATTTTATATTAGATACTGTTTAGTTATTAAATACCACTCACTTGATGATACTCTTTTTATTATATGATTTATATATTTTGTTATAGTTAAGGTTTTAGCGTTATAGCCATAATCTTAACTGATGTTAAATGGCGATGTGGCACACTAAACCGGAAGTGAAATTGCTGGAATACACCTATAGGTATTTGACGCCAGGTTTTTTAATAGGAGGATGGTAGCTAACCAAGTGGGTATTAGAAAAAGCCGTACCACCATGCTATGCTTTCATCACTATGTTTTCCTTCATCAAAAGCTCAAGCTTATGGTAGGTGGATTCAAACTCACGTCCCTTGGCGCGGCGCCCGTACACTACCAGTTGAGCTATCACCGCATCGAACTGCATAAATTATTAGTTAAGGTTGTCAATTAATAGAAGTCATGGCCTCAGTGGCTAGTTGTTTACTAATCCATCATTACAGTCACGCTCTTTGATGTACTGTGAGAAAACATACTTGATTTAATAAAAACATCAGATATTTATTTTAAATTAGTAAAGCCTTGTTTTACTACTATTTTAAAGGGTAACTAATGTTGAATTGAACAAACAAACGCTGAGGCGTCGAAATATAGCGTCAACGTCATATTTGCTTGATTAACCATAAACGATTTGGCATTTGAAGCGATGATAGTTCACTGGTAGTGTCTACGACTTTACGTCAAGGGATGTGAGTTCGAATCCAACCACCTAAAATGAGATTGAGCTTTCGGTGATGAAAAGCATCGTGAGGAAACCATAGCAGGGTGGTAAGGCTTTTTCTAATGTCCGCCTGGCTAGTTACCACTCTCAAATTGAAAATCTGCCGCCAAATGGCAATAGGTGTGTTCCCACAGTGGCACTTGAGAGCCAGTTCCTCCACAGGTTTAGCGTGTCTTCCAACGTGGGCCGTATCGTCACTTAAGATCAGGTGAGATTATGGCCGTAACGCTAAGCCTTAAGTATATAAAAAAGGCATGTTTATATGCAATATTTACGATCTGATGTTCTTGATGACAATTCCGGATTTAGAATGATAGACAACGTATGACTCACTTCAGTTTCAGGCCTGGCAATTTCTATAATAACGTTATCTAACATCGAAACTTATTTGCAATGCCGATAAATTGAATGAACAACAGATGTCGCTGGCACCGGTTTTGGTTCAGGTATTTTTGAGTAGGTATTTCACGTCTCAGTCTATAATGTGTCAAGTAAACTGTACACGTGTACATCATATTCAAGGTTTCTTGTAGTAAGAAAGATCATAGATTGTTATGGTCTATTTTTAGTTCCTTCGACTTGATGATACCCACATGACTCTCTCGCAGTTCGCCTGGCATAAAGCAAGAAAAAGTATGTAAATCTCTTATTCAACACGTTAACAAAAACAATTGTGCGCTCATGTTTGTTTTAAATAGAAATATAAAATTATCACAATGTCTTATATTGCATTGAACAAACCGGAAATATAATTTTATGCCGCTTAAGCAAATGCTGTGTCGTAACTTTGTTGGCGTTTCAGCAGCACTTTTTTCTGGATATACAGAACCCTGTTCCCATTTCTCTAAAACGCGTAGGATTATTTAGATGATGATTGGTTGAGCAGCTAACATGTGGAAAGTTAACAAACATATGAATGAACAAATATTTGATGTAGGAGACTCTATTCACAGAACACCAAAGTTCCAAAATTACCTGAGTAATGGAACTTTGACTTACCGTTTTTTTTTTCACCGTAAACTAAGAACGGGTTATATTATTACTCGCGGTTACTAGAAACAATAAAAAAAATTCGAAGGTACTACCAAGTAATATCTCATTTCAATGATAATGAGTATATGAACAATGAGTCGTGATATTAAGAGCGACAGAAGTAGTTCGAATTTCGCCTACACATAATACGTAGCAATGAATAATCCTTATTGCTATAGATAAATTATATCAATTGTAATTGATGAGAGATACATTTTTTGTTACAGAATACTCAAAGTAATTTACTAACTAAGTTAGTATGTGAGGATCACCTCGTTTACTTAATCAATCAATTTGATGCTTCCAATGTAAGTTGCCGAGTGTAGTAGATATCAGGTGTCGTAGTGTAAAAAGCTAGTTAGAAATATTAATTATGATATAAATATTTCTATTGAAGTAACATATATACCCTTTATTAAATCGGAAATTTCATTTTCACCCACAAAGTCCATTCATCCATCGAAAGTTGTCCAGAAAATAGGTTCGGAGGGCTATTTTGTTACGCCACTCAACCAATTTGTTCACAACTTTCACTTATTTTTCTTGGCCTTTAGCTGTTTGCAGAGTCTCGGTGACCGATTCAATAGAGGTTTATATTTTGCGAAGGCCATTCTCGTTTTCCTCTTTAATAGCTGTTGGAGAAATTTTTGTATCATTATTAATGTTTGTCAAATTAAGGCAAAGAGCTATGAGTCATTTTATGCTGCTGAATAAAGCCTGCAACAGGCGGAGCTATAATATATATTAATATAGTAAGCTATATAGTATATTATGGTAGTATAGTATGGTACGGTAGACGGTGGCTACGCTGTAATATATTTATTTTGCACTCATATATATATTATATCAAAATATATAGTGCTATATTTGTCGACATATTTTGCTAACGTATGAAAATTTACCTTACATCTGCGTCTGTGGTCATTCGCCGTTTTTTTTTTTTTTTTTTTTTTTTTTATGCAATAGGTGGCAAACGGGCAGGAGGCTCACCTGATGGAAAGTGATCACCGCCGCCCATGAACACCTGCAACACCGGAGGGCTCGCAAGTGCGTTGCCGGCCTTTAAGGAAGGAATACGCTCTCTTCTTGAAGGTTCCCAAGTCGTAACTGTTCGGAAAGACCGCCGGCGAAAGCTGGTTCCACAGAGTGGCTGTGCGAGGTAAAAAGTGCCTTACAAATCGCACTGTTGTGGAAGGCTGGACATCGAGGTGGTGAGGGTGAAATTTTACTATAAAAAATATACCGTAATATACCTTACTATGATTTTATCTGGCAGACCTGGTTTTTCCTTCTCGAGTAGTCCGTACAGCGCCACCTATCGCATTATGATCACTTATCGAGATAAAAAGTATTCTATCTCTCAAGTTGAATCAAATTGCACACACTATGCAAAATTTGATTAAATCGGTTCAGTAGTTAAGAGTCCATTGCGGACAAACAACGTGACACGAAATTTTTAAATATAAAGATAAGTCCATCTGTTGCGCTCTTCATGTTTTTTTGTATTTCAATTGTTTTGTAGGTTTAGTTTTTCGCAACTACTTCGTCGTATTGTTTATTTTACCGTGGTTTGGAAAAACAACTGCGCTGTACTCGTTGCACTGTTGTTTCTCTATGTGAGGTAATTAATTGTGAATTATTGTACTACATATAAGTTTTTTACATTTCGCGGGCGTCCTGTGAAGACAATATTATAATTTTTTTTTCTTTATTATAATAATTTAATTTGGGTAAGCACCAAATGGTATATGGTAACCATTTTATTTACTATTTACCATTTGGGTAAGCGTAATGGTAAATTATCATTAATATATCATTATGAAAGTAGTCAAACACTCTGAAACGATTGCAAAGCACCTGATGGTAACTACTTGGTTTCCTGCCAACATTTCTCAGTAGCATATATATATTCTGAACCTGTAGCAAGCACATTTAATGTTCCTAAGTATATTCTTATGATTCAAATTGCATACAATAAATTTTATTTCTAACTTCAACCTTATTCCATATGATTTATTATTTTACCCTTTAATAACGTAGTGAGGAGTTTATACTTTTTTTTTCAAGATTATTTTTAAATAAATTACTACATACCTTTTTTAAGTAAACACTTTGGCGTGTTAGAAGATTTTTGGACGAATAAAAACCGGAGTTCATTAATATTATTAAGTATATATACAAAAACTATGTACACATAATTTAAATGTATATACAATTAGTGTTAATAAAGATTTTTGACGAATAAATAAACTAAATAACCACCGTGTAAAACTTATTAGAAATTGGTCCCCGGAATATTTGTAGATTTGAAAACAAAACCTAATATTACCGTTTTTAATTAGTAGATAATACAATACAATTCATTTTAACATAAAAATACTGTTCTAAAAGATTTTTTTCTTTCCATTCTGTCAGTGATTCTTAATGAGCTTGATGATCTTTAGAGAGTTTAATCCATTTATCGGTTTAAAATAACATATCATAAAATGTAAATTTACTTATCCATCTCATGCAGCGGATTTACATTGCCTCTGGGAATAATTTTCGATTTGCAGCATGGAACACTGCATGCAGTCCATTCATTTGTTCCCAGTAGAAATTCCTCGTACGTCTATAATTTCGTCTATCCCAGGATTTTATTACTCGTCTATCATTAATTCAGCTTAGCTATTATTTACTGCATGCCCCCGATATTCCATTGGTATAATAACGCTTCATAATCTGTACTTTAATGAAGCTGATAACCATGACAATATTGAACAGGGATTTTGTATAGAATGCATCCCTCCGAAAGAACTGACCGAATTTTACTAAATTCTTACACGGTGATAATTAATATTTCGGAAATGGGTATACATGTTAAAAATGACTAGTAATTAAACTTATTTATGGGTTTCATTATAATTTATTCTGTTCGATAGTGGCATACCTTGCAAAAAACAAATTGAAGCTATGTTATGTTTCTGTATTGTAACAAATATCAATTATTTCACTCTAAATTCATTCACTTATAGAAATAATCATTTAATAATACTAGTAGTTAAATATCAGATACATTAATACAGTGTAGTTAATAATTAATTCTAGAAAATATAAATTTTACGTCCTTCTGTTAACGCTCCAGCTACGTACGAATACGCCTCGAGTGCCTCGCTTAGACTGAACCCATAGCCGCGCTCGCGTCGCGCGTTCACAGCAATCGGTGTAAATAAACTACCACCCCGTTACTTATCTTAGTTGTTAAATTATTCCGTACATATTAAAATTGACGTTAAAATCAAATGGTGTAATAATTAGGTAGTACAAGAAATGCTTTTAAAATGGATGACTACATTATGATGTAAAATAGGATTCGAAATAAAAACAAATGAAATTCGAAATAAAAATAGCGAGGTCTTGATTGTAATGTTATTCTATTCAGAATTTTATATATATAGAACAAGCTATGCCCGCGACTTCCGTTGGCTTGGAATTATAATGTATTAATAATTTTTTCCCGTTTTTTTGCAACTAT
Source organism: Actias luna (assembly GCA_039707435.1). NCBI lineage: Eukaryota > Metazoa > Arthropoda > Insecta > Lepidoptera > Saturniidae > Actias > Actias luna. The sequence continues at coordinate 3,041,364 of JAZHAC010000002.1, read as the reverse complement.
TTCCAATACAGCTTTGCTACCATTGGTAGTAACGTGATGTTAAATAGCGTAAAGTTTTGCTCAATGATTCCTCTATCAAATATAAAAATATTTTTGTAATCAAACAGGTCGTTCCTAAAATTTGTGCATTCCAACAAACTTTTCCACTTTAATTAGTATAGATATAGGTTCATTTATATAGTATGCCATTTCGTACATATTTGATTTTACACTGTACGTTAGTAATTTCAAAAAGACAACTTGGCTTATAGAACGGATGATTTAAATCACAACCCAACTGTTAACTATTTTAATATTTTGTTGTTTACTAAATTTTAATTTTTAATTTTAGTTTGAAGCGATGATAGCTCAGTGGTAGTGTGCACGACTTCGCGTTAAGGGACGTGGGTTCGAATCCAAGCACCTACAATGAGCTTGAGCTTTCGGTGAAGGAAAACATCGTGATAAAACCATAGCATGGTGGTAGGGCTTTTTCTAATGCCCGCCTGGGTAGCTACCACCCTCAAGTTGTAAGCCTGCCGCCAAATACCAACAGGTGTGTTCCGGCAGCAGCACTTGAGAGCCAGTTCCTCTACAGGTTTAGCGTGTCTACCAACTTGGGCCGTATCGTCACTTTAAGATCAGGTGAGATTATGGCCATAACGCTAAACCTTGAGTATAAAAAAATAATAATAATAATACCTATTTTATCATATACAAATACCCTATAATAAACAAGTGAACTCACCGGTTGTACTAACCAATACTAACATATTAAGTTTGATAAAAGTTTTTTGAGAGTTCATTTCAAGGTTAAGTGTTTTATTAATATATCGTCTACGGTACTCTCAATTGAAGTAAGCTTGAATCAATATTTCGCCCGCGGGTGAAAGACAAAAGTAAAGGTACAGGTTCCAATAAATGTTCGAGGAATATTGAAACAACACTACTACAAACTAACCGCAATATAAAGCGAGCCCGGTATGAATAATGGAAGATATTGTCGAACGTTTTCATGGAAATAAACGGTAATAATGCGGTGTATCGAAAGCATAACTTTGAGCTATCGTTCGAAAGTCAACAATGGACGGAATTCATCGACGGAAGTGTTCAGATGTCGTTTTTATGAATATATTCAATTTGATGCACGGCTACACATCGATATTGGCGATGTATTAGTTTTCTCGATGGATCGGACACGGTAATCTGTTTGTTGCTTTGTTCTGATCATTTACGCTACACGAGATTTATCAGCTTGGTTTAGGTAATATATGTGGTGTAATTAATGTTATTGATAGACATAAGGAACTTAACCTTTTAGAGTACCAGCCCAGCTTTTACGTGCGGATTTTTGATTACTAGAAACCGTGGACTACTTATCATTTTCATTGTATTAAATTAAAAATGTATGGCGTTTTTTTGTTTACATGTATGTATGTATATGATTGTTTATTATTTTTATTTATATTTGTTAATTTTTTATTTGAAATAAAGTTCCTTATGGCACAATGCGGAGGGGTACCCTAGCCGGCAAAAAACGTGCGTAACGAAAATGCGTGAAGTAAGATTTTGTTATATATTCGCGCAGGTATGCCTGCGACTTCGTTCGCGTGCGACTAAAAATTATTTAAGTACTTAGTTTAGCAGTTAATAAATATACAGTCTTGTGCCAACGACATCCTCTGCATAGAATGACTATATTCAGTAGCCTAATTCTTCTCAAGTTTCATAAATTTACTTGAAATCCTACCCTACAAAATAACTCGAGTCGATTGTTGTATTTTTTTTTAATATTTGCTAATATATTTATGCGTTCATATAATATGCTACAATGGGCGGTTTTTGTCTTCATAAAATTATTTGATTGTGAAGCAACATTGGTTCGGAAGATTTAATATACCAAATGTTATAATAATGACCGTATGTAGATTTTTAATTTTCAATACATTTCGTTACAAAATATCTCATTGTTTGTGTAAGTTGTTTTTCATCTATCATTTTGTATTCTAACACATTCTATCGGATAGTTAGTAAACGATGGATTTAATTGTATAATTAAGACACATTTTGCAATATTTGGAATGGTAGCCAATGGAAAGAAATTAATATAAACATAATTCACAGGTAGGTCAGTCACGATTAATAGAATCGTATTCACGGCAACGGTCCAAGGCGATATTCGGTCACTTTGATAACTTTGTTCTAGTTGATATATAGATTGAGTGGCTTTACTCGCCACAAAGCCTAAAGCTGTGAAGCCCTTCAGCTAATAGCGTTAGTCAGTTCGTAAAACAAAGGCAAGAGGCGTATTACGGATATCGGCGACTGGCTCTAAAGGTATTCCTCGTGGTCAACCAATAGATTAATGATGAATATAACATTATTGATGACGTCACAATGGGGAAGGGACGAAAGACATGTGGTGAGAAAAGTAATATCAATGTTGAAGGGTGGAAAGAAAGAGGATGACCAAGAAATAGATGAATAGAGCGTGTAAGGAATGAGATGGGAGAAAAGGGAGTGAACGGAAGGATGACAGCTCATATCTAAATAACTTGGGAACAGGATAAGATGATTATAATATAGATGACGTCACACTTCAATAGGTGTGCATTGGTTAGATTTTCTATTATATAAAAGTGAATGTTTCTTGAAATTTGTGCTTCGTTGAAACGCTAGTAATTTGAAATAAATAATTTCACTCAACTTTAAAATTCTTTTATACTCTATAGGTTTGTCGTTATTATCACGATCTCATCTGATGTTAAGCGGCCTGTGGCCCAACATGTTGGACATGCTAAGCCTAATGAAGGGACTGACTCCCAAGTGAAACTACGGGAAACGCCAATATTCGAAGCGATGATAACTCAGTGGTAGTGTGTATGGACTCCGCGTCAAGGGACGTGAGTTTGAATCCACCTAGAATGTGCTTGGACTTTCGGTGAAGGAAAACATCGTTAGGAAACGATAGTGTGGCGGTAGGGCTTCCTGTAATGCCCACCTGGCTAGCTACTACCCTCAAGTTGAAAATTTGTAGCTTATATATAACTCCAATAGGTGTGTTCCGGCAGTTGCACTTGAGAACCAGTCCTTCCACAGCTTTAGGGCGTCTACCAACTTGGGCCGTATCTTCACTTAAGATCAGGTGAGATTATGGCCATAACGATAAACCTTAACTATAAAAAAAAGGTATATGACGGCCGATTTTTGATTTAAGGGTGGTGCCTATCTATACAAGAAAAAAAGTGCTTCTGTCATGGTTTCAACAAAATGGTTTCCTTTACCAAAGTTCAGGCTAACTGGAGGTATTTGAAATCACGTCTATTGACGCGGTATCCGTTAACACTACCAACTAACACATGATCTTTTCTATCCCATGAGACATTTAAATAATAAATTAACTATTATGTTGGTTGTTATCTATATTAATTGTATAAAGCGGAAAATCTGAAGCGATGATAGCTCAGTGGTAGTGTGTACGACTTCGCGTCAAGGGACGTGAGTTCGAATCCAAACACCTACAATGAGCTTGAGCTTTCGGTGAAGGAAAACATCGTGAGGAAACCATAGCATGGTAGTAGGGCTTTTTCTAATGTCCGCCTGGCTAGTTACAACTCTCAAGTTGAAAATCTGCCGCCAAATGGCAATAGGTGTGTTCCGACAGGGGCACTTGAGAGCCAGTTCCTCCAGAGGTTTAGCGTGTTTACCAACTTGGGCCATATCGTTACTTAAGATCAGGTGAGATTATGGCCATAACGTTAAACCTTAAGTACAAAAAAAAAGTTTTTTTTAATGCGCTATTCTCAGCAATTACCCATCGGATATTAAAAAACCTTTTTGTATTTCACAGAATAATAATTGAGGATGGCTTTAGGCTATTTAAGATCACGCTACTACCAATAGAAGCAAAGCAGTATTGGAAAAAGTTATATTAATGGGCAAAAACTAGGAAATACTTTTTAGTTCCGCGCGAACGATGTCACGGACACTGCCAGTTTTAATATATTTTTTAAATATTTATCAATTGTTTTTGAGATTGTATCTTCAGAACCATCAACGTTTTCTCATAAGTTTTCTGAATAAATTATAGAGTACTTTTATCAATCAGAAGCAGAAATTCTTAATAAAAAGAAACCACTTTGCTACGGCCTAACGCTAACGCAACACAACTGATGTGCACGCGACGAACGCTCGGAACTAAGTGTGCGCATCGGCGGTCTAGCTGCCCTTTTATAGGCAGTGGCTATAAGCAGTGATGAGGGTAGTTGTGTAGTCGTGGAGGACAATTGCTAACACGGCCTCTCCTGACAAGTGTCGCCCTCGACATAAGCTCCGTGGCTGAAGCCTGGTCCGGTGCCGTTTTCATTGACTGACCAAGTCTCTGCCTCCAGTAGGGGCATTAACAGTCTGATTCCTGAGCCTGGAATCAAACTGCTTGGACCGACAACAACGGCAGCTCTAAGATCTTGGTCCACATTTAGGGAAGGTACAGAGTGACCGGCCCCAAAGCCTGATGCGCTATTCTGTGGCTCGTGTGCAACCGTATTTTCATCAAGCCCAGGCATTTTTCTTCGTAGATTCAAAGCTTTTATTCCAGCTGAGCTTCCAGTCGTTGCCACCATCCAGGCTGTGTATGAAATTAAAACGCCAAGGCAGATATGCCTGAAGTCTAATGAACGCCAAGACCATGTTAGGTCTGTAGTTCAACGAACGCCAGGGCAATATACCCGAAGTTCGGATAATTGAACGCCAAGGCCTTACGCCTGTAGTTCAGATAACGGAACGCCAAGGCCTTACGCCTGTAGTTCGGATAATGAACGCCAAGGCCTTATGCCTGTAGTTCAGATAATGAACGCCAAGACCATGTTAGGTCTGTAGTTCAACGAACGCCAGGGCAATATGCCCGAATTCGGATAATTGAACGCCAAGGCCTTACGCCTGTAGTTCAGATAATGAACGCCAAGACCATGTTAGGTCTGTAGTTCAACGAACGCCAGGGCAATATGCCCGAAGTTCGGATAATTGAACGCCAAGGCCTTACGCCTGTAGTTCAGATAACGAACGCCAAGGCTTAAAGCCTGTAGTTCAGATAATGGAACGCCAAGGCCTTACGCCTGTAGTTCGGATAATGAACGCCAAGGCCTTTTGCCTGTAGTTCAGATAATGAACGCCAAGACCATGTTAGGTCTGTAGTTCAACGAACGCCAGGGCAATATGCCCGAAGTTCGGATAATTGAACGCCAAGGCCTTAAGCCTGTAGTTCAGATAATAAAAGGTTTTACATACCCTCAAAGAAGGCTGCACATAACTCAGGGCACCACTCACCACGCCAAGGCACCATATACTGTGCCGCTGCTTGTGTAGTTTTTCATAACTGCCGCTATGCAGTTTCAAGCTCATATTCTTCATTTGGTAGAACCTTCACAACTCTGCCGAACGTTCTCAGGAACCGGTGAATTTACAAAGGCCTCGACCTTATGTGGGCTCGGCCTCACCTGACCCTGACTCAAAACGCGTGACTGATACCGCGACCTATTATTACTAGAACGACGTCGCGATCTACGACTGGATCCGCCAGTCATATTTACTAAAACTACTCTGTTCTGTGGGCTAGAAGTTACTTATCCCACGTCTGATTTTATCAATCAGAAGCAGAAATTCTTAATAAAAAGAAACCACTTTGCTACGGCCTAACGCTAACGCAACACAACTGATGTGCACGCGACGAACGCTCGGAACTAAGTGTGCGCATCGGCGGTCTAGCTGCCCTTTTATAGGCAGTGGCTATAAGCAGTGATGAGGGTAGTTGTGTAGTCGTGGAGGACAATTGCTAACAGTACATTATAAAGTGTTATTTGTATATCGATAAAAAAAATTAAGCGAACATCACTAGCGACCTCGTAATTCTCGATTATAAGACGTGCACCGCGGGACTAAAGTGTAATGGTATTGTTCGTGTTACGATATGTATGTATATATATATATATATATATATATGTTTTTTTTTACTAGGAAATAAATACTTTACGAGCTTTTTACATAATGCCGGTTGTAAATTGAAGCTAAAGCCAGGGAGGCTGAGTACGAGATACGGCGCTACTTCTGTAAGCTGTAGTTTATTATAATTTATCGCATTGCCGGAGATATAAAAATATTGTTTGTATGCGTTATTATTATTTTTGTAGACGTTCCGTGGGAATATACGTGAAGTTTAACGTTTAGTACTGTTTCTGTGGAGTATACTTAATTATATCATTTTTTTTTACACAATCTCACTGATGTACGGATGGAGGCTGGACAAACCAAAATGTAAGATTGCACTATATTTGTATAGAGCAGACGGTTATCGATCGCGTGTCCGCTATTGGCTGCGCCCAATCATAGGTGTGCGCTTATTGGTTCAAGACAGCCAGTACGTTCTCAACGGCCTCGCAGATATAGCTCGTACACGTCATCAGCTCTTTCGTAGCGTACTATATATATTAGATAATTAGAACGATGTGCAATAAAATGTTTATTTTCACAACTATCAAAAATATATTAATTACAGAATTTCCTATATTTTAATTAATTAATTATCTCTACTCAGTACTCATTTCATTGCTGTCAGGCGTTAGGAATTCATTTATTTGTATTTATTGATCAATAATAATAATAATAATACCGGAACATTTGTATTGGTACTTGGTGACAGATTTTGAACTTGAGTTCTAAGTCAACTTCCTTAAAGCGACTTCCATACACACTAGCAACTCGCTTCATTTAACCAACTTCCTGCAAGTGCCGATGTTGTTCAAAGAAGATGGACAAGTCGATCCCAGTCGAGTTTTTAATAGTATAACGTATTCGTACGGGATTCGATTGTGAACCACCAAATGTTCATGGAATTTAAAAGTTAATAAACCCAATATGTTGTTCGTCTAATGAAGATCACGACATGCCTGACTGTCCGTGACAGGGGTCGGGACGTATCGCTGATTAAGTCTACCGATTCATCGTATAGTGACGTCAATTTATCCTTATCTTTACTATAAATCGTTAATGTTATTAAAAATGCGAAGGTCACAGCGGAAGTACGACAAGACGGGCATACAACCTTCTTCACTGCACCCTCTTCGCATCCCGTGTGGGCGCGACGACAAACGAACCGTTTTGACGTTTAGTCGATATAGGCATTGTCTTTGGTAACTTCACTTTAATCTTTCTTTGTATTATGATTACTGTAATTCAGATCAGAATATTCATAAGCAGTATTGCAGAAACGGAGTGATCAAAGAGTTGTAAAATTATTCATTACTTTGCTATACAGTAAGTTTGTTTGTTACGCTATACTCTGAAACGATTATGGTGAATTTTGGTATAGAAACAAATGAGAGACTGAAGACGGTGATAGATAATTTTTTCTTCCCAAAACTTGTATGCAGTGGATTAAACTTTGTATGAAACTTTTTATTTCATTATCTATTTTGCTTCAAACTTTAAAGAATTATGGCTTATAATTTACATGGTGGTAGGGCTTATTCTAACACCCGCCTGGCTAGCTACCACCCTTAAGTTGTAAAACCTGCCCCCAAATACCAAAAGGTGTGTTCCGGCAGCTGCACTTGAGAGCCAGTTCCTCCACAGGTTTAGCGTGTCTACCAACTCGGGCCGTATCGTCACTTAAGATCAGGTGAGATCATGGCCATAACGCTGAACTTAAGCATAAAAAAAAAATTGTAATAATATCAATATTGACGCGAGTGGAGCCGCGGGTATATAAATAAGTTACTAGTAAACAAATAAACAAACATTTGCTTTATCATATAAAATCATTTCTATTTCTGTGATGGAAATGCGTAAATATTTTTTTTAGTCGCTATGGGCTACTTAAAATGTTTTTTTGACAATTATAAGCTGTGTATACTTATTTATTGATATATGTCGTTTAGATCTCATATTAATATGCAATATATCTGTAAGATGTAATATGGATTGTCTAGATTGTCCTAGAAAAAAATTAATAGGGAATACCTTATAGACATCCGCGTCAAACATCTTTAGTGCCTCATCTATAACTGGGAAGAAATTCACCCATACCGAGATGACTTAAATTGTAGAATAGTTTAAATTCTACAGTAGATAGGCATGTGGACAGTTTGCCGAAACACCGTAACGGTATTACTGGATGAATGGTTCAAGAATAAGTGATTTATAATTTTAAAAGTCTTGGTCAGATAATGTTAGTGTATTCTTTTGTTTTTTTATATACTTATGGTTTTAGCGTTATGGCCATAATCTCACCTGATCTTAAGTGACGATACGGCCCATGATGGTAAACACGCTAAACCTGTGAAGGAACTGTCTCTCAAGTGCAACTGCCGGAACATACCTATTGGTATTTGGCGGCAGATTTTTAACTTGAGGGTGGTAGTTAGCCAGTCGGGCATCAGAAAAAGCCCTACCACTATGCTATGGTTTTGTATGCTAGTTTGGATTCGAACTCACGTCCCTTGACGCAAAGTCGTACACACTACCACTGAACTATCATCGCTTCAAATATAATTTGGTTTTGCGTATTTTTTTTATTTAATGTAATTTAAGTAATCACCACCGCCCGTGAACACCTAAAACACCGGGGGAATCGTAGCTACTTTGTCGGCATTTTACAGATGGGACTGCCTATCAAGTGCAACTGCCGGGACGCACCTAATAGTATTTGACGGCAAATTTCCAACTTGAGGGTGGTAGCTAGCCAGGCAGGCATTAGAAAAAGTCCTGTCACCATACTGTAGTTTCCTCACGACGTCTTCCTATAGGTAGTAGCGTGATGTTAAATAACCTAACACCTTCCACAATGACGTCCCTAGGAAATACAAAAATATTTTTTAAATCCCGATTAGTAATTCTTAAGATTAGGACGTTGATACAAACAACCACACTTTCCCGCTAAATATCAGTATAGATAAATGGCGTGGTATACCTAAACTATGAGAGTGTAGGAAATCTGTAGCACTGTGATTGATTTGTTGTCTATTGAGATGGTTTACTAAGCATCTCATTGCTCTACAATAACATAGATAATAATGATAGAAATTAATCGGGTCGTCAGAAATGTGACTCCTCTGGCAAGTGTTAAATAGGGTAAACGCGCCCGTTCTTGGCTGTAACAAATCGCGGCTTAATCTAACGATTGAGCGTGAACTATGAGGGTCGTTACGCGGACCCAACGTACGTAATAGACTTTCTTTTGTCGCTAATGTGCCATAAAAGGATCACTGTCCTCGACGCAAACGGTTTTGACCGTCAATTGGATTCGAGCCTACACCATATAAACCATTTATAATATATCCGTGAACAAATAATGAAGGCATAATATGCTGGTCTGAAATTAAATGATTTTGATGATGTTTTTTTTTTTTTTAAATTTATTTATAATAAATGATTGACTTAATTTTAGTAGAAGATTTGGCAGTCTTCAATTATGTGTCATTTACTTTATATATATGTAAGTTTTGTTAGAAAACTTTTAACTCGAGAACGGCTTGACCGATTTTCATGGTTTTTGATTTTTTGTATTTGTCTCCGTACCGAATAGCAGAGTAACTGTTAAAAACATTGGAAAATTGACGTAAACGAAAAATAAAGGGAAAAACATTTTCACGAGTTCATAAGTTCAATGTTCGTGAGTTTCGTTCATTCTTTTAATGTTCATCTCGTCGATTCCGTAAACTCTCTCATCAAATTAAAGAACAAATTTAAATATAAGCCTCTCCTCAATGTTCGAATAATGGCGTATTTTAAAAATATAAATGTCGAGAAATGTCAGTAATGAAAAAGGATTGACAGATTTATTAGTTACCAAATATATATGCGTGCGTTCAGAAATTTACAATGAGATGGGAAGTGTTTCTTATATTCTTGCCCAACATTGAAAAATAAATCAGTTGTATCCAAACGACTTCGTCAGCGCAATACATATTGTAAAGAACAATTGTATAACAAGGTATATTTACCTTATTAGCAGGAATTGTAGCAATTCTTTCTGAGCACAAGTAATGGTGGCGACGAAAAATAAAAATGTATTTCTCAATACGACTATTCAGAATTTTCTGCGAGGTCAGTTATTATTTTTCAACTCAGTCAACACAGTTATCAACTAGAATGACGTAGTTAACTATTGTACAGAATTTTTAAATTCACCGACATTCTCTGGACCTCCCAATTTTCTAATAAAAGAAGATTTTGATGGATGTAAAACTCTGTTGAATGGTAAAAACGTGGTCTTCCACGTACGCACATTTTATTGTGCTGAGTAGACAAAATACAGCCTGACAATATTAATTGCATTACCTGAGCGCATTGTACCATGGGAAACAAATATACCAAATACCACACTATAAAATATATATATAAAGTAAGTACTACAAGCTACTAAATAACCTGAACAGGATTGGCTATGGTAGTTATGTTATAGGTTGAAGTTGCAGCGAGAGTTATGCCAGCAAAGTCTATAACCTACTAAAAGATCTTGGCGTGTCTAGGACAGTAGTAAGTTCTATACTACAACGTGTCTTTGAAGCTGTGGTAGCAGCATCCTACCAGGCAGGGAAACACGAGACGGTCAATAGTAGTGAAGTTAAAAGGACAATACGTTCATGTAAGCAATAATAGTAATTTCGATATTCTATCGCATGTATCACGGTGAGTGCTCTGAAGAGCTATTTAATCTTATCCCTTCCTCTCCTTTTCACAATAGAACTACACGCGCTGGACTTCGGAGTCACAGCTTTACGGTAACCCCCATTACGGCTCGAAGCAAAAAGTTCGATATGTCGTACTTTTGCCGTGCCGTGAAGTTGTGGAACAGTCTCCCGGCCCATATATTCCCTTCCTCATACAACATCGGGTCCTTCAAGAGAAACATAAAAAAGGATTTACGCAGGCCCGCATGACAGTACCGATCGGCGATGGATTGTCGTTCTCTCGATGGTCGCTGATGTTTTTGGACTGTGCTGTACTTAACATCAGGTACAGTGCAGTCACTTTGCCGAGCTACCATAAAACAAAAGTTGTATTGTGCCATACTCTCGAATATAGGCTAAGGTTTATGAGGGTCACAATAATGTGAAATACTTTAACTCCGTCAAGTCAATAAAGTAGAAATGTAAATAAGTAAACAAAGGTTATATTCTTATATGGGCATTGCGCTGGAATAAATGCAAATGACGAAGATCTCAGTCTCAACCAACAATACTAATACGACGATGCAATGTAACGAGACTGGCTGAAGAAAAGGCTAATGAATAACGTCAACGAATCAACGATCAAGAGAAAATACGAAGGAGCGGTAAGCCTAGTGGAGGGACTGGTTCTCAAGTGCAACTGTCGGAACACCCCTATAGGTCTATGGCGGCAGATTTTCAACATGAGAGTGTTAGCTAACTAAGCGGCATAAGAAAAACACTACCAAAATATGCTGCTCCATCATAATGATTTTATTAATTGTAAGCTTAGTTTGATTATAAGGCTTTGAATTCACGGCCATTGATGCAGTAAACTGACCCATCAGAGTTAATTAAATTATCGTCTTCTACAATACTGATATTAGGCGGTTTATTTTTGACTTTTAGTATAATCATGTACCGGACATACAGACATTAGGACCGGAAAATGTAACATTCGAACAACATGTTTTTTTAACACTACGTACTAATATTCCCCCTGAACATATATAAAGTTACCCTTTTTAGGTAATAGTGTTAGGTTTTATAGCAAAGTTCCAAAGCACATTACCGATTTTCCGGCTAGTATTTTTTTTCTTATATCTATAAAAGGTTCAGTGTTAAGTGATCTTAAGTGACAATACGGCCCAAGTTGGTAAACACGCTAAACCTGTGGAGGAACAGGTTCTTAAGTGCAACTGCCGGAACACACCTATTGGTATTTGGCGGCAAATTTTCAACTTGAGGGTGGTAGCTAGCCAAGCGGGCATCAGAAAAACCCTTACCACCATGCAAAGTTTTGATGTCAAAAGACTATTACAGAGTGGACCAATATGTGAGCGATGGTGCTGTCTGGAATTGACACATTCTCTTTGCATCCGCTAAAACCTATTTGAAAATGTATTGTAAGTTTTGTGTTATCGCATCTTGTAAATGGTAGCTACTTAAAAAAATTATATATCTAGATCGAGTTTCTTTCCGGTTCTTCTCGAAGACCGAACCGGTGGTAATTTTAACGTTCACAAGCGTCTTTCCAGGGTCGAAATTGAATAAATTGTTTTAATTTGACTTGATTAAAAAATGTAAGTGTGTACACTGTACTACACATTAAAAATACACTATTTAATTTACATACATTTTACTGAAATTGTGAAAGCGAAATTTAAAAATGTTGAATACACGTATTTATCTTGTTTACTCAGTAGACCGACGCGACGATTCATTGCGACTGTAATTTTCAACTTATACCTATACTAGTTAGTTTTAATTTCACATAAAACCAATTGTTGGTCGAAATAAAGACCAAAATTCAAATATCACGGTAATCGTAAACGTAATTCACACCTGAGAGGGTCTCGGAGAAAAATAGTAAATTTATTATCACCTCTTACAGCTTAGCGAGACCCGCTAGCCGCGGGGGCGTATTAAAAAAAACTTTTGCCGCGCTACCCGGGCATTAATTAAACAGAATGAGCCTAATTTCAACTTACTCCTTTCATGCTAATTGAAATAAATGTAAAGTTTTAATCAGCGGATGGAAGCGCAGCCGCCCCCGCCCGGCCGTTCGTCTGCGGACTTCATTTTGTTAATTCGTTGAAACGTCCCGTTAAGATGAACTCGGCGAGCGACGCGAATGGAACGAATTCGTGTAAATAACCTGCATAATACACCAATGACAGTTTTCGTTTTCGCTTGAGTAATTTGTTAAGCATTTTATTAACGTAAGAGCTTCTCTCGTAAATTAGTCACTGTGGTTTAATTAACATGTTGTATTGTCACGTAATTCGGTTTATTTATTTTATTATATGGCCTTTCAGCATATTATTTGGTTTATGTGAAGCGATGCTGGCTCAGTTGGTAGTGTGTTCGATTCCCTGCTATGAATCTGAGCTTTCGATGAAATCAAGTATCGTTAGGAAGCCATAGCATGGTGGTAGGGCTTTTGCTAGTGGCCGACTATCTAGCTACCACCATCAAGTTGAAAATATACCGTCAAATAGCTAGAGGTGAGTTCCGGTAGTTCCACTTGAGAGCCAGACCCTCCACTAGGCTTACCTAGTCTACCAACTTGGGCCACATCGTCAATTAACATCAGATGACATTGCAGCTATAACACTAAACTTTATATCTTCCATACCACTACCATTTCTAAAATCGAAGTCAATCCAACCTTAAGTCTTTCCGTATTCATTTTTATTTATTTATTATTCTTAGGAAGACACACAAGCGATTACAGACTATTAAATATCGATATTATAAAGCAAAAATTTTGTTTGTTTGTTTGAACGCACTAATTTTAGAAACTATCAGTTGGATAAAAAAAAATGTTCTTGACAGAGTAATCATTGAGAATTTAACACCACGCTACTACCAATAGGAGCAATGCAGCATTGAAATTCAGCTATATTCAGATGATAGCTCAGTGGTAGTGTGTACGACTTCGTCTCAAGGGCCGTGGGTTCGAATCAAACCACCTAGAATGAACTTGAGCATTCGGTGAAGGAAAACATCGTGAGGAAACCACAGCATGGTGGTAGTGCAGTTTCTAATGCCCGCCTGGGTAGCTACCACACTCTAGTTGAAAATCTGCCGCCAAATACCAATAGGTGTGTTCCGACAGCTGCACTTGAGAGCCAGTGCCTCCACAGGTTTAGCGTGTCTACCAACTTGGGCCGTATCGTCACTTCAGATCAGGTGAGATTATGGCCATAACGCTAAACCTTAAGTATAAAAAAATGTTACAAAAATGGGCATAATTGTTAAATTAATTTTAGATTTACTCGAATGAAGTCGCAGATATACCTAGTAAACTAATATTGGTAATAAAACGCTAAAGTAATTATAAGCCTCAATCTATAAAAATATGTTGCGTAGGTATTATTTGTGAGTTACCGTATTTTAAACTTTACGGTCGGTGGCTTATTTCGAATTTGAATGCCTAGTAATTAGCGAATCAAGCCACGGAGCTTCGAATCATAGCAATATTTTTTTTTAATTGTATTTGGGTTTGATACATTTGATATGATGCATTTGGGTTGTATCCTTGAACGAGCCTTAAAATTCTTCGAGCTAACCTCAATTAGTGAACTTGAACAATTGTTAGTAGTAGAGTATAGATTAATAAACTATATAGTCGGAGTCCAAAGTATAATATCAAAAAATGTTCCAATAAGTGTATAATGAGCATTGAATTAAATAGGAATAGATAGATATATTTGGTAGTTGTTGATAGATGGTGATGATTGGATGCATGGACGGTGGTATATAGATAGGTTTCAATATATCAAAAGAACAGTAAGGTAAAGTGTGTAGAACTGTTCATGTATGTACTACAAAATATTTTAAAATATAAATAATCCATGTTCATTTCCAGTACGAGGTTAAGTAAGTAAATAATATCCATTCCAGTGCCAAGTTGTTTTGTCGGCTTTCCAAAGTGACTTTGACATACGTCAGTCCATCATTTTTTGTGAAAAGCTCATTTATTGGTTAGGAGAATATAATCAGTCAACCAAAATCAAATCCAATCAATTGTCTTGTCCTGTATGGGATTCCACGATTACTTCTACTAAATAACTTTTTTGCACTCTTTGAATAGCTTATAGAAAACTTATATAAGTTGACTGAATGATATCATCATTTTTATTTTTATCAATCATTTCATATATTTATTTTTTGATTATCTCTAAATAGAAGCATTAAGTTACATGGAAAACTAGCCCTTACTATGAAATCACCCCAAGATCGTATAAGTAGTATAAATAATAAATAAATAAGTAGGAACCACTTCATGTGTTTATATTTGTTAAGTGGTCATTACCTTTATTTAAAAATATAAGCCAAAATTAGATGGGCGTCTAGCCTACTCTTTAAGTTACTCCAAAACTGCGAAATGGGTATAAACTACTTCGGGTGATTTATTTATATTTATTAAATGGTCATTACCTTTATTTCAAAATAATAGCCTAAATTAGATGGGAATCTAGCCTAATTTTTAAGTTACCCCAAGACTGCGAAATGGGTATAAACCACTTCAGGTGATTTATTTATATTTATTAAGTGTTCAATACTTTTATTTAAAAATAATGGTCAAAATTAGATGGGCGTCTAGCCTACTTTTTTAATCACTTCAAGGCTGTGAAATAATTATTAACAGATGGTATTTTATATTTATTAGGTGGTTATTACCTATATTTCAAAATAAAAATCAAAATTATGTGAGAATTTAACTTTGATTTGAAATCGCTCTAAGACTGTGAAATGGGTATTTCACAGGTGATGTTTTATATTTATTAAGTGGCCATACTTGCAAGTAAGAGGTAATCCCTCTGCAGACATGACAAGGCGAGTAACATCACGACAAATGTCCATTAACGTGTCGCTTTGATTTCAGGGATGAAAAACATGCCCGCGAGAACCATTGGATGCGACACGAATGTACTAATATTCTTGCTACTATCACTGACTTAACCAATTTTGTGGGGTTATTTTCGAATGTTCATTAGTAATTATTACTTTTACATTATGGTCATTAGTATTTCATTAATAGTAATTATCTCGACAAATTTAGCCGACAAAGCAACAAATCTTTTTGGTCCTGCAGAATCTATCCAAATTAATTGGTAGACATTACTAATTAATCCTGTTTTAACAAGCGCATTTTTCCGTCCAATTAATGCTATGTTTTTTGTTTTTTGTACAATTTGGGACAAAATGGATAAATTAAAGCCACCAAACTGAGTAGTAATGCACCAGATAGTGCGTCCGATAATCCATGTGTCATAGGTTAGTATGACGTCATAAAGCTTAACTGACTAAAAGCGTGTCGACTGTTGACTGTCGAGGTCGAACTATGTTCAACATACATACGTTAAGTGGCTTATAACTAACATGGAGACTTTTAGCAAATCCTACTCTGGGAATTGAGAAAATAGTTGAGGATATATGAAATGTTCTTCTAATAGCTAGTCATGTATCCGATTAGGAAATAGGTATAGAGTTTGTTCGGGCTAATAAATTGATTGGAAGGTAAGCGAAATTATTCTTTGTATTCTACACATACAAAAAATTGGAGATCACTTGCTCGGGAGTCGGCGCGGTGGACAGTTATCTTGTGAACCCTGTGAATTGTGTATGTATAAATTTAAGATAGTTCATGAAGGTGCTTTGGTGGCTTTGGATAACACAAAAGCAACGGTGGCAATATCATCGACGTTCGAAAACTAATGATCTTCTAGGCTTAATTTATGAATATCAACTGAGACAATGTCTACCATGCAAAGTCGTAAAGTATAGCAAAAACTTAGGGTTGTCAGTGATCGAACTCGATATATTCATGGTCTTATGATAACTCCATATTTATCGGGTTGAAACATAAATTGGAATAATCACATTTAAATTTGAATTAAATGAAAACATTAGTCAAGCCCTGTTCAAATTCTCTAACCGCTCGAATCAAAGCTCCAAAACTCTTAAGGAAAACATTTCCTCCAGGAAGGGACGAATGGGCAGGTACAAAGCGGTAGCGATCTTTATAGATGTACCTTAAGAAGAGGATTTAACGAACCGGTATCCGTTTCGAGTGAAATACTTAGTTTGTTTCTCGTCGTTTCAACTTTACTAAATGGATTAACGACTGTTTGAAAATTAAGCACATTGAGATCTTGTTTTTACGATTGAATTGATTACAGTACTTGTGAGTGACTAATTGCACAGAATGACTTCTAACAT
The DNA here is from genome assembly GCA_039707435.1 of Actias luna. Classification (NCBI taxonomy): domain Eukaryota; kingdom Metazoa; phylum Arthropoda; class Insecta; order Lepidoptera; family Saturniidae; genus Actias; species Actias luna. The sequence goes on along the minus strand of JAZHAC010000002.1, from coordinate 3,024,451 downwards.
TAGTAATAAATATAGAAGGCAGAGTGATAGACCAACGACTATACCATGCTTGCAGAAATTACGCGAAAGATAAATCATGGTATTGTTCATGGCTAGTTAATTACTGTGGCGGAACATGGCCTTATGTTAAAGGCCTTTGTTGTGAATTCTGAACTGATGAGCTTTGAAATTGAAATGATATTGCCATACATATTACAGTAGAATATGATAGTAAGAATCTGTATCTCTTCTTAATTAGAGTAATGATGGATCTTTTGTGACGTGTTCAAATCCATAATGAACCTAAGCGTTTCGGGAAACAAACATTCCGTTGAATAGTAAGTTAGGACCTGTTGATTAGTTAGCCTTGCGAATCTTTGTTTGTTTTTCCGGCAGCAGCCCAAACCGAGGTTCGACCATTCTGGCACCCTTGCGCTCGCTGCCTCGGAGCTGAGTGACCTTAGCACTCGCCCCAAAAAGTTCGGTGACGTTGTCAAAGCCCTTAGGGCTAACAGCGTATGTAAGTTCAAAAAAAAATATTCCGTTGAAATTTTAGTATAATGATATAGCATTTTTTTTAAGGTAAGGTATAGCGTTATGGCCATAATCTCACCTGATCTTAAATCACGATACTGCTCAAATTGGTACCTTAAACCTGTGGAAAAACTGTCTCTCAAGTGCAAATGCCGGAACACACCTAGCAATATTTGGTGGCAGAATTCTAATTTGCGTTTATCAATTTAGATTAGAAAATCCACTTCTCTTATAGGAATCATATTTTTCTATTAGACAACGTCATCACTAAGCACTACGTGAATGTATGTGCGATAGATAAAAAGTACAAGTCATGAAAAAAAAAATTTGCTGCTTTTCAGACCTATAATTCTATATAGTTCTGTTAGTAGAAATGTGGAAATTAATGAGAATAAGGTAATTACAGTTATGTTCTAACTTAGTTCTAACGTGTTGTGATATTTGACCACTTAATACTATTAGGAAGTAAAATCTTTCTGTGAGTCATTACAAAAGTGCTCTAATTTAGTCTGTCCTTTATATTATTTTGTAGACGAAGTAAATGCTTCAAAATGCTATTAGGGGTATTAAATATCTTATGTCAATACATAAATATATGCAGGAGTAAACGGACCGACAAGAAAGAAATCTTGGTTTACATTACAAAAACTTGTCTTAAATGCTAATAAAGGCGAGTGCGGGGCGCTTCTGGAACATTCTACAATGAATATTTCATGATGGGTCTATTGACGACCAAATTTATTGACCTCCCGGTCCTCTCGTTGCCAATTTAAAACCGACTAAATGATAAGTGGAGCTGGGACCGCTTGAAGATCAATGTTTACTGGCCGTGGTGTTGGACCAGCGACGCAGATGCGGTGCGTTTATTTTCTCATTAATTTTTCATCTTTTCGTTCGGTTTCGATTGTGATATCTACTATTAAGTAGAACTTCGTTTCGCGTCTCTTATCCTTTATGTTTTGTTGATATAATATTTATTGAGATACACACATATACGTGTAAAAATGTTGATGCTATTTATTCTTATTTACTTTTTTCATCCCTTTACTATCTTTTGACGTCGGACTCAGAATCTGCAATCGTAGAATAATCACAGTGTATTCTTCATTGCGGCTCTCAATACATCTACTATCTGAATGTTGGTATCTAATTTAAATGTGATATTTATTTGAAGCTATTATAGTCCAGTTGGTAGTGTGCACGGACGCCACGTCAAGAGACGAGAGTTCGAATCCACCTGCAATGAGCTTGACCTTTCGGTGAAGGAAAACATTGTGATGAAACCATAGCATGGTCGTAGGGCTTTTTTAATGCCCACCTGGCTAGCTACCATTCTTAAGTTAAAAATGGGCCGCCAAATTTATATAGCTGTGTTCTGGCAATGGCACTTTAGAGGCAGCCCTTCCGCTAAGCTTAGCATGTCCACCATATTGAGGCACATTATCACTTAACATGAGATAAAATTATGGCCATAACGCTAAACCCACTTATTAACTACATAGAAATACTCAATTTAAGAAAACGAATTACACAAATTTTCTCGTACATTAAGCAAAACTATCTGAATATTCAGATTCGTATTCTACAAAATATTTTATGTAAATGTGAATGCTAATCAACATTGTAATTATTCCTATGCAAACATGTGAACATATTTGGTTCTTACAACCGTCAATGTTATTATCCCAATATTTGTCTTGTATGAAGATGTGGTATTTTAGCTTGAGAGAGAAATATAACTGAATATACCGAATGTTCTTAGAATTAAAACAATATCTTTGTTGATATAACATAAATCATTAATTCATTAGATAGGATTGAACTTTACGTTGTAAATTACGTTTAAATGTATGCGCTAAAGATATATCCAATAAATACATTATTTGTAATAAGGATTGTATTATTTACAGTAGGTTTCATTTAGCATTGAGGTCAATCTTGTTAAAGTTTCATTCACCCAGTACTGAAAACCAGTTACGACTGCAACAAAACCTTACGTTTAGATGCAACCCTCAGTCCCGTGGTGATATGTTTAATAGTATGATACCTGTAAGTATATCTGCCTTCCCATTCACAACAATTTCCAATGTTACAAGAACAAGTTAAATAATCTGCTGTCCTTCAAAAAGACGTCGTAAAGCTATCGAGCTGAACCTAAATTTGCTTGAAAATTTCTTGGTTTAACTTTGGCTGTTGAAATAAGAAGAATACGTAATCGTAATATCCTTATAGTTACCGCATTTTAATTAATATATTAACAAATAGAGAAAAGCTAAAGCGCTTTAGAAGAAGAAAAATATAAATTTACTGGAATGGATGAGAAAGTAGTATAATTGCTAAAAGCTGCTGAAAGACTCTGTAGCAAGCATTCCATTTTATTTCAGATGCACTACTGAGTTATATGTCATGGCTTATAATTCTTTGTGCATCTATTGTTCCAAAAATCATGAATTATTTAGGTGATTATTTATATTTGAAAGGTAAATGCACCATTTCTAAAGCTCTTTTATGGTTAACTAATAAAACAATCTTACTTAGATCATACATTATAAAAACAAGTCAGTCTAAAAATGTTATATTTACACCATTAGCAGTTTTGCGTCGGTCGGTCTTCGGTTTAAAGTAGTGTATTTTTAATACATAGATCATAAAATCAATAGGGTAGAAATTATTAACAGGTGGACTATCTCTTTCAATTTATTCTATTCAAAAACATAACTACCCTAAAACTCACGTGGCTCCAATTCGTCTTCAAACACAATAGGAGCCTGAAACCCTTCTAAAGAGGCTATATCGGTCTTATTGTTAGCGAAATTTATTAGAGGTGTAATAGCTTTGGTTTCTACGATCACTTTCATTACAGAGGGCATTTCTTATCTATTCTTAATGGGTTATGAAATTAAAAGTTTAAAATAGATTTAATCTGTGATTCCTAAATTTAATTTTACCAAGTTTTTATGACAATATATTTTGCAATTCCACATCCGCGGAACATTGCTAATAGGTTTTATTATTACACGTGGTTTTCCAGTGAAGAAAATTTCTTGGTAATAGATTTGATTATTAAGTTTGAACGTAACTGAGATTTTTGCTAAAAAGTTGATACCTCTATAAAATTATTGTAATATGTTATTTGATTTCTCGATCCATTGTCAATATTTAGAAAATATTTACCGACAATATCTATTCTATGTAACTAGTTTACCACTTGCTTTTTGTGTTTGAGATTAGCAGTATGAACGCAAACAATTGTTTATATAGTGTATAGGTTTCAGCATTAGGGTCATAATCTCACCCAATGTTAAGTAACGGTGTAGCCCAAGATAGTGGAGACGCTAAACTTAGTGGAGGAACTAATCCTCTAGTGCAACTGTCAGAACACATTTAAATATATTTGACAGCAGATTTTCAACTTAAGGTATTCGCAAGCCAGGTGGACATTAGAAAAAGTACTAACACCATGCTATGGTTTTATCAGGAGGTTTCTCTTCATCAAAAGCTCAAGCTCATTACAGGTGGTTTCGAGCTCACGTCCATTACCGCGACGTCTGTACACACTACCAACGGAGCTATTTCCGGAAACTTTTAGTTTAAGTAAAAACCTTCTCAACTCTCATGTGCTTAAACATAACGCAAAATTGTTTTTTTTCATTATTCTCGACCAATAAAGGAATCGCTGTCTAAGTAGTTTCACTTTGAAAATTTATATTGTTACACTTTTTAAATTATCTAAACAGGTTTTTAAAAGCAAATTAGTTTGTCTTTGACGGTTTGAGTGGCAGTCATAGAGTATTCTATTTGAAAAGATATTCTTGCGGCGTAGACAAACGTTGGTAGGGTGACTCACCTCTTGTGCTACCCATTTGGAGAGTGACACCCTATAAAATATAGTTAGCAATATACGTCTAAAATAATTTTACTTCAAAAATTTCATTGTATTAAAATTTAGTAAATGTATACAGAACTCAAAGTCCTCTAGATAGAGTTTCAATTACATATTTTTGCATTAGCCGTCTTTGAAAATACAACTTATCACCCCCGGTTTCTTCTATGTTAGTTAAACCACAATTCGGTTCTGTATCTATATTAATATTAGAAAGCGGAAAATGCTTTGGTTTATTTCAACGCACCAATCTTTGAAACTACATGTCGGATCTCAAAAAATCATTTTGCACTGAATAAAGAAATTATTGAGATAGGCAATTATTAGGCTATTTAACATAGCTTGACCACCAAATAGGAACTAAGCTGTAATAAGAACAGTTACAAAATGGGCTAAATATGACTAAATATTTTTAGTTCCAGACAAACGAAGATAGATGTACTAAGTTATCTACAAACCGCACAACATGTTCATGTAATCTCAGTAGTGATCTCTCGATATTATTTATTAGCGTGGCAAGTACACCGACGGCTTCCTGTCGTCTTAAATGGAATATCGGATGTCTCGCCGTGATAGTAAACACGTCATGTTCCGTCAGCCTAAGTGCTACTCGAGCTACAGATGTTTATTACAATAACTCGCAGACCACTCTAAACTAGACGCGAATAACTGATGGATGGTGATCAATCAAACGTTTTTGGAACTTAGCGGTTTGATATCTTGAAAGATTCATTTTTATATATACATATTATTTGTATCCATACTGATTACAGAAGATCAGAGATCTCATTGTACATATCACAAAATATTGTAACGTAGCATATCCGTTTTTTTTTTTGTAGCATTGCAAATCTTGACACTGTGCCTAATAAGTATAATGCAATCCAAAAAGTCGGATAACAAATTTCTTTAGAATATTCACGGCCGTTTCCATAAATCTATCTATCCACTGTTTTTGATAACGATGATCAAATATGTATTTATCGATAACACAAATATAATTAATATTGTTAGGGGTGAATTTTAGGAAAGTAGTTTATAACACCGATTACGATGTAAGTGCGAGGCTAGCGCGGCTATGAGTCAGTCTAAGCGAAGCACTCGAGGCATATTCATCGTATGTAGCTGGAACGTTACCAAAGGGACGTGAGATTTATATTTCTCTATTCTCAAAAGTCTAAGTAAGATTTAAATTTCCCTATTACTGACAATATTTGATAATTATGTTGTAAATAATTATCAAGATTGATTTATACTGGACTGTGAGAAAAACACGAACGGTGAAGGTTAGTGTTGAGGATCGTCGATAAAAGAGCGCTCCTTAACTTACATCCGAGGCCCAAATCTCGCACACTGCCGTTTTATTATTCTCTCTTAACCACAAGACTACTCATCCGATTATTCTTTTAAACTGCTTCGCTTATGAAATCTAACAATATATTATGTCTAACCTTTAATGTCAGGTCTCAATATTCTTAATTTTTATTTCAATAAAGCAATAAAAAATCGCATGGAAGTGACAGAAAGGACTGCTATCTACCTTAGAGCGACACTGGACATATCTTATCGACATATACGACATACTCATATAACGACAATATTCATTGGAATGATAAATTACAACATACTGACTGTCTCTGTTATCCCTTACCGTAGATATATTATAGAAAACGACCGAACCACTTCATGTTTTAGGAAGACTTGAATTCGGTTCCACTACTTCATAGTATGGCAAAGTTATGATATGGTGAACTCCTTCATTCATCTTGACAAGGAGGTTACATTAAAGTTGTACGGATTCCAATATATGTTATTAAAAGAGGAAGTAAGACGAAAATTCTTAGAATACCTACTATGATGTAACAAAGTAACTATACTTTTTCGAACCGAACCTGCGTCTCGTTCACCGATTACAGTTTATTATTTTAAAAACAAACGTCATAAAAAAAAAATTACAATAGTGTGAATTGAATTATTTTTTGGATGCTTGTTTTCAAGACGCGTTTTTTTTAATCCAATTAAGTAAAGAGATAAATCTCTTTAGATTTTAGATGGATTGCCATGTATGAAACACAGTATATTACAGTATAGTTAAAACCCGTTTAAAAGTTTATTTACCACTAAATTGTAACGTTTTGTTCCTATTTCCAAGAATTCCTTTCGATTTTTCGCTAAAAGTAAGGTAATCCAGATGTATTAGTTATCACCTTATCAGCTGTCAGTAGTATCCTATAGTTTCAAAGTGAACATAGTCATAATTTTTATATAATATGATTTTGTTTAAATATCAATAAATACATATCAATTATAATTTTCAGAAAAACGTTCCTACCTAATAGACATTGGGTCGGTTACAGTTTTTTTTATATGTGTATGTATAGATCTTAGTGACTGTATGTCCCCGGATGTTCAATAATTAAGGTCAATTCACGTCTCGTTGTGATGGGTCTGTGCGATAAGCTTAAGGGTTTGTTATTACATACAGTGAAATTCTATAGTGTATGGATGTAACATAATTTACTCACGTAACTAGATACGCTTCATTTTGGTTATATACCGTACCTTAACAATAGTAATAATATTATGAGTTCTAGGGGAACTTATGGTTAAATTTTGAGACTTATTCGTATATATGTAATAGTACCAGGGTACTTTTAGGAAATAAGTCATCTTGCTGATTCATGTTTCTCCGAATGATCAGTCTCGCTGGAGAGTCTCTCATGATATCTCATAGCCAGCTTTTTTTTTTTTTGATGGGCCCTACACTGTTAGCCTGAGGGGCTTTAGAGCTTCACCTGAACTAGGAGGGCGAGCGAGAAGGGCGCTCGAGCCCGAGGGCCAACTCGCGCAAGGGTGTCACTAGTGACCGAACCTCGGCTTGGGCTGTTGCCGAATCGCGTAGGAGAAAATCGAACGCGGTACTAGCTATTAATAAAAATTGAAAAAGCTAAAGTCTAACTGATCCTCCTCGGGATCTGGAAACTAATCTCGTAGTCAGCGTTATTAATTTCTATTTATAGTATTGTGGTAGCGGGGAGCGCTACGTCAAGTAATGCACAAACATTCGTTGAAGTACTCTTAATCATAATTCGTTAATATAATTTTATATTTAATATTTATTTATATACATAGTGAATTTTGGTTAAAGTTTATTCGCTGGTGAATTGGATTGTACTCTACATAACGCCAGGCGCAGTACAGTCACTATCTAGCGTAACATACATATTTTTTAATACTTAAGGTTTATCCTTATAGCCATAATCTCACTTGATCTTAAGTGAAGATACGGCCCAAGTTGGCAGACACGCTAAACCTGCGGAGGGACTGGCTCTCAAGTGCAACTGCCCGAATATACCTAATGGTATATTTTCAACTCGAGGTTGGTAGTTGTTAGCCAGGCAGGTATTATAAAAATCCCTACTACCATGCTAAGGTTTCCTCACGATGTTTTCCTTCAACGAAAGCTCAAGCTCATTGTAGATGGATTGGAATTCACGTCCCATGTCGCGGCGTTCCTACACACTACCACTGAGCTATCATAGCTTCAAAAAAATATTATACATTTGAAGTGTAAAAGGATGAAATGAAAGTTCAATATTTTAATTTTACATTTTATTTCGTTGGTCGTAAGCATCTTTGGTAGAGAGATTTTCTTAATTACGTCAATATTCTACAAATTAGTACGTATTAATACATTCATTAAATTAACAATCTCGACGTTTTTATCATTTTTTAATTGTATTTTATAAGACTAGAGCTATTTATAAAAATAAAATACATACTCTCTATTTATATGAGTTAAAGTTCGGATTTACCAAACTGTAATTAAATGCCCTATAAAAATAATACATACAAGGATAAGTAATGTTAAACTAAACATTTTCCGCACTACAGTTAACAATTATAAAAAATTAGCAAACAATACAATTGATAAAAACATTCCTTGTGGTTATCTTCGAAAGTGAATCTCAGAATAAATCGTCTAGATTCTAGATAGCTGATATGTGGGCCTGGATTATTCTAAGGAAAATCGTAGGTGGCTTCCACACAGAAAACAGGTTTAATCAAAAACCGGCAGTAAAGAGCCACTGTCTTCGCCGAAGTGAAGTGGTGTCGTTGAAAAATGACTGTAACTTATTCGAGATTGAAGGATTCCATCGATGCGCGAATCAGGTCATCAAGATACAAGGCTTCTATCAAGGGCAGAGATATTTGATGACAGCCGAAACGAGGTTGGGCTGTAACGTTTGTTGATATTCATAGCCTTATGAATATTATCCGTGGGACTAGTTTATGGAGTTTCTTTTATAGCAAAGTTTGCAACAAACTAAAACAATGCTAGGTGCCTTTTTGCAGATTTTTGCAGTACACCAACATTAAAAATACATAGCTGCATATTATTTAGCTAATTTTTGAGATTTTCTTGCAGCATTACGATGAGAGATCTTTTAGGTCATTATTTCATATATATTTAATAAGGCTACATTAATTCCTTGGTTTCCATCATGTGATCTTATTCAGCGAATATTATGATCTTAATTAAGACTAAGGCATCGTTAACAGAGTCAAGTCTCAGTTTATGAACTAGATAAGAAAATATACAATTATTAACATCCAAGAACATAATTACAACCATTAGTTAAAGCAGGCGTGCTCTGAAACTGAAGAGCCGTTCTTTTTAACCTACATAAATAGATTCGAGTTTATCTTGAAACGGTTTTTCCTTCGTTAAGAATAAAAATACAATTTCTTTATAGGCCGTTTAAGGTAACTCCCAGTTGATTTCGTCGTTGTACCGCTCGGCTTCCTTGAGCGACTCAAAAACGGGCATTTTTGACAGCAAACCTGAAACAAATTAATTTATTCATGAGCAAGTTAAAAATCCCTTGGTAAAATTTTTTCTCCTCTTCTTTTCCGGAATGTTTATTTTACACCTGGACCTAGTTACGTGGCACCGAGGAGATTTCCTATTTAAATATTCCCTTTAAGATGAATCATCTAATGTATTTTTGTCTAAATAATTAACTAAAATTGTAAATTAATTACTACTGTTACTGTATGTGAGATTAAAGCTTTATTATTGGACGTGTTTCTCATCAGAATTCACCAGTGCTTGTTTTATGAGTGGTTTGTATAAGCGGATATTATAAAATAACTGTTAGCCAAAGTATCTAATGTTTGAAAGTATTAAGCGGTGATGTGACTGAGAAAAGACACTTGTTATGTTCGGCTGAATTAAAAGCAATAATAGCTCTGATGACATTAATGATCCTCTTTAGGTAGTATTTAATACCTAAACACTGCTTAGTCTATATCAACCGCAAGTTCGATCATGTATATAACGGCTCACCCAAATATCAGTTAGCCAGTTGTAATTTTATTGACCGCTGCGTTGCTTGGTTGGTCACCGATCAAGTTCAGGTGAACGCAAGATTGCCTGCATTGATGTATGATACTCGCGTCTCAGTATTTTTGGATTACATGTATATATATATATGAAGTATATGTGCAGAAATAAAATAAACGGAACGGAAGCGATGATAGCTCAGTGGTAGTGTGTATCGACTACGCGTCAAGGGACGTGAGTTCGAATCCAACAATAATCATGAGCTTTCGGTATAGGAAAACATTGTGAGGAAACAACAGCATGGTGGTAGGGTTTTTTCCGATGCCCGCCTGGCTAGCTACCACCCTCAAGTTCAAAATCTACAGCCAAATACCAACAGGTGTGTTCCGGCAGTTGCACTTGAGAGCCAGTCCCTACACAGGTTTAGCATATCTTCTAACTTGGGCCGTATCGTCATTTAAGATCAGGTGAGATTATAGCCATAACGCTAAACCTTAATTATAAAAAAAACAATACGGCATGAGCTTTTCCACGACAGGACGACCAGGCATCGTAAGGTTTCGTGTTTATACAGTAAATTGCTCCATGTTCTCTCGAAGAGATTCGCTTATTCACTTATTATATGAACTACCAAGTATTGAAACTAATGGCTTATGCTTTCCCTTACATCTTTACTTTGAAATTACTGAAGAAAACCTGTATTCATCCTCAGCCTAAAATAATATAATAATAAAGCCTATGGTATTCGTATTACCGTCTAGATCTAAAATATAAACAAAATCACAAATTCAAATACAAAATTATCATTGGAGTATAGACTTACAGCCTATATAACACTAATCATTTATTCAGAATCCTCCTTCTGTGTTAAAGTTACTCGAGCGTTAATACGAAATTAATATTCCAACTAAATGTGTTTCGGAGGAGCGTGATGTAAATGAGAAAACGTAGAAAGTTCACCACTGAAGTTTCGGTATTTGTCAAACTTATGTATTATATTTTTACGTATGAATTGAATGAGGAAGTAACAGACTTTCCAACTTTTCTTTCTGCCAGAGATATAAAGGACGCTTTTCTCTTCTGTTACAGTGTTCGTTATGATAATCTTGAGTCGTAATTTTTTTTTTCAACTTTATTAATCTTCAGGTCTATTCCCGTTGTTTGTGTTTTAACAATATTACATGTATAACTAATTTATGGAAATATTATTGTCAGTTTATATGCAGTCATCTGCTCATACTATTTTATTGATTAATTGTGCCTAATATATAAAAAATTACAGCAATCAATATGGTTTCTCTAACTCCTTGGAAGAAGGGGAATTCAAGGCAGCAACACGATAGTAATATATCTGGTGTTGGGGGCGTCCATAGGTTATAAGAATCGATGATTTTCATGCGAATTAATATAGAAAATAATAAAAATATTGACCGTATATATAATATAAGCTCACTGAGTTATCGAAATACTGTAAGGTAGCTCTTTTAAATAGCATAGTATAGAAATAGCATTTTAATGCAATGATAGCTCAGAAATAGCTTGTTCAGACGCTCGTCAATGGACGTGAGTTCGAATCCCTTCAATAACCTCGGAATTTCAGTGAAGAAAACATCGTAATGAAACCCTCAAGTTGAAAATCTATCCCCAAGCTTTGCGGTCCTTTTATTAGGCTCAACGTGGCCAATATCTTGGGCTACATCGTTACTTAACCTATAAATGATAAAATAGGCTAACGTAACTTTATCGGTGATGAGAATTTGTATTTAGTTTAAATAACGTTTTATTGTTTTGCTTTGCATTTGAACTTTGCATAAATAGATATATTGTGTTTGTAATATACCGAATAAATCCTCGGACTCACAAATTATAATTAATAAATTTGTTTACACTCGAAAAGCATACAGACAAAAGTAAATACCATAAATAATATTAAATTCAAACCTTTACAGATATAATATTATTTATTAACAAGAGTAAATGACTTCTGCAAATTATTATGAACGTTGTAATAAAATGGTTATAAGAATTTAAATTACATTTATTTTTTTCATGGATGATGAGAATATAATTGCGTCCGTCGGATATCATAGTAACATTTTTTCCATTGGTTGGTGTAATCTGTAAATATTTGTACCGAAATAAAATTGAAATTGCTTTCATGTTTAAATGAAATGCTTTCATGTTTAAATAAATTTAAAAATGAATGCATTCCAAATTTTATTCGTAATTAATACGAATCGAAGAAATGTTTCACATATATCGTTTACGCGGTTGAAGCTACGGTTCGTGCAACAATGGACGAGCAATACTGCGTAGGATGTTGAAGAATAGGGAACCAGCTTGTGAAAGGATGAAATACACAATATCATTGTCTTCGCTGAGTTGCTTCTCTTCCTGTATGCCGTCCAAATTTCACACCACAGCGAACAAACAATATTCTTCAATTATAACGAAAGGCGCGACGTAATGCGCAACCGCTGTTACGATTTCGAGATGGACACAGCGCTATCTGAGGTCAGATATATGCTGTGAAGGGAGGGGAATAAGGAATGCATCAACCAATAGCGTTATTAATGCATGAACCTAAAAATTTGGCTTAGCTTCGTGATAAGCCTCAGGATTAAGTTATTATATGAAGGTTGGTCATTTTCGAATACACTTAACCTTCAAGTAAAAAGCTGTTATTAAACTCTACCGATGTGTTCAGACAGTTTTATTTCGCAACCAGTTCCAAATGATACAGTGTCACCATGGTTTACAACATCATTTAACATCAGATGACCTATTGATAAATTTACAAAGAATAAAAAATTGCGAATATATTTGCCTTTTAAAAAATTGATTAGCTGCTATTCAAATATTCTTATATATATCAGAGCCAATAACAGAATATTCTTTATGGCACGACAACAAGATTAATTAAAAATAAATGCAAAAAAATTACCTGTGAAAAATCCAGACACTAATGACAACACTAGGGTTACAGCCACAGCTATAAATTGGTACAAGGCTTGGCCGCCCGCAGATCTGCCATCCTGTTAATATTAAACATGAAACCTAAGGGTAAGCCGTAAGCTTATTTATGATACACTTATAACAATGTGGAATAAACATTACTTAAACAATCAAACTAAAACTAAAAGGATTACAACTTTCAGAATTGTTACTGAAAAGAATAACCCGTTTTGAAAACGGCGAATACTTTAATTAAACCTCAGTAGATTCGACTATATATCGGATGATTGCTGAAAATGCACTGAACGTCTAATATGATTTGTATGTCGAGTTACACTTAGTGACACCGTAGTAAAATGCTTTGAGGGAGACACTATAGATCATATCGTAAAAAGAAAATAAACTTATATTTCAGTTTTATCATTACAAGGTAGTAAATTTACATTGTGCTATAGTGAGAAAGTATAAATCCCGCAGGTATTTTGCTTCTGCGGGCTGGTATCAAAATTTGTTAATGACGGTCATCGGAATCTCATTAAAATAAAATTTGTAGATAAAATACCTTATCCATTGCTTCGAAAACAGTTCCAAGTTCACTGCCGTAATCGGATGCAGTCACCAAACCGGCAAATAGTATTGACAATAGACCAGAGTAGAGTCCAGGCATGCCGTGGAGGTTATTCACTCCACACGTGTCCAAAACACCAATCTCAGTAAGACGTGGCTGTTAAACAATTAACCATATATTTAAATTATCCAAATATTTAACCTTTATAATCATAACTGTCTTATCAGCATTTGATTAGAACATGAACAGATTTCAATTAACGTTATATTTTGTAATGAATCCAATTGAAATATCACGGCTGTTACCTGAAGGTAAATACACTAATCGATTCAATTAGGGAACAATGAAAAGACCTACTGGCACAGCTTTGATCGACGTGATTGAAAACCCATAAAATTAGATTAAGCTTCCGATACAGGAAATATATTATGTTCATGCCAGAATGTTATGACGTGAACGCGTCCGCGCAGTTGAAACGTAGTATGTTCTGTCTACGATACATAACGTATGATGGAGTGTGCAAGTTCAACGCTAACATGGACGTTGTAAAAATATAAACAAATATATTTGCCTGCGACTTCGTTCCCTTGGAACTGAAAATTATTTAACTAATTTACACTCTATGTTACTCAGGGATAATATAGCATTCTAAAGGTGAAACAGATTTTGAAAATAGTTGGTTACAAACAAACATACAAATCTTTCGTAATTATAATATTAGTATAGATTAATATAATAAACAGGCGCCGGCTCAATGTTTCTCTGGGACAGTGTAATGAAGTCAAAGTCAAAGCGTTCAAAGTAACAATCCAGCTGAAGATCAATCAATAGCGCACAGCACACAGTGGGGTACCATCTTTTTTCACTATCTTTATTTATCTAAAAACCCTTGGTGTATTATGCTTAATAATACACGTTTTACTTATCACATACCATACACGTTGGAAATTAATTTGCAACACACTTCAAGGCGTCATATTGGCACCAGTGTCATCCAGTAGATTCTGCGCTTATAATATCAGGAATGATTTTGTGTTGAGCAAGCAATGAAAAATGGTTCACTAACTGTTAAAAATCTGTAGCCCAGAACACTTATGACTCCTGCTCCAATACCAACAGCCACAGCACCTCCAGCTCCTATATGCATATTGCAGACTGAACCAACCGCAACACCACCAGCCAACGTAGAATTCTGAATGTGGACCATGTCGAACCTACCAGGGTATTTGTTCAGAGCTGATGATAATACAAAGGAGGTCACCTAGAGCAAATAAAAATTTGTTATGTTAATAATGTTATTACTAATGAAAAATATTCGATGATTCTACGTACATCACACTGAAACTGCTAAATATATTTTGGTTGTGATATTATATGGTGATAACTAATATTGTGTGTTAAGATCTTATATGTATGTTTTTGAAATAAATAAACTTCTTGATGGCTTTTGATGTAATTTTCTGTTTTCGAAAGCCTAACTAAATACATAAGAAACGTGTTCATCGTGAGCATTCATTAGGTGAAAATTCAGGCGCATACTAAGCAGACCTTTAGTCTATCTCACGAGCATACATTGTAATTATGATAATGTAGTTACAATAGGCATATAAAATGCTGCACTAATAATAATCATACTTGGGATTCCAATATTATCCACAAAATTGAAAATTAGGTCCGAAAACTATACGAAACAAAATTCAAGTCGCGAATGCCGCGAACACCGATAGTAATAAATAAATTATATAAGAATAAAACGCGGCTCATAATGAATACCAAATCATTATTAAGCATTGAAAAGTTTTACTATACACCGTTATAGGTAGAGTTTGTTTATCAAAACTTCTAAATAAATATATATATAATATATAATATATATATATATATATAAATCGGGGAGCTGTGGTGTGTAGCTATGCCACACAGCATGTGCTGAGTCTGTCCCTTTGTGACCTAAAATCAGCTATATACATGTATTTCTAAAATTGTTGTTACAGACGATAATAATTATTATTACAAAGGAGCAAATTTAGTGTCGATACTATGTTTCTTTAAATATTGCACTACGTTTTTTAAATATAATTTAATGCACTCCAGACTGTTTACTGTAGTTTGTACATATTCGTAGCGGATTTAGAACAATTTAATACAGTTTTTTTTCTTTGTTTTGCGGAAATAACCGGCAAAGAAAATCTTAAATATGCAAATATAATCTATATTATTCCAGGATTTTAGAGTCAGGTAGTATGTAGTTTTTCTTACTTTTGTGATTTTATCAAATTCCTTAATTGTTCCAGTAACAATTGATTTTAAAGTTAAAAATCACCAGCCTATGTCGTTCATTATGTTAACCCCTGAGGATACAATTCGTGTCGTTTGCTGAATTGCTCACAATATTTATCACAAGTAGTATTTATCACAAACCTATCACAAGTGTAATCTAACCTGACCATATCATGTCGGTAGTGGACAACATTCCCTATTCTAGGGTTTCAATAGACTGTGAAACGGTCACCCAATAAAACCATTTTTTTTTTCGTAAATTGATACGATGATAGCTCAGAGGTAGTGTGTGGGAACGCCGCGATATAGGATGTGAGTTTGTATCTAACCACCTACAACGGGCGGCGGTGATCACTTACCATCAGATGTCACGGCTACTCCTTTGCCCGTTATTACATACACAAAATGATGATCAATTTTAAAGAGGATCTTCAAACGAAGTACAAAATTGTATACATATTAAATTCTTTTAAGCCCTTAATTAACAATATATCTACATTGTTATAAACCAAGGGTTAATTGACTAGAATAGTTTTAGTAACCATTAAATTGAAGAACATACAAAGGCAAAACTTGCAGATCATATTTTACGTGTTAAGTGCTCCAAATTATGATACTATCGCAAATTGTGTTATAAACGACCGTCGCATAATCTTTATATCTGTATGTTAGAATAAGTCATTCTTTTATCGATTTAATATGTTTCTCGTCAATCCATTTTTAGTATTATCTTACCCAGACTAACCGTTTTTACTTTGTAAATTATAAACCCATTACTTACAGTAGAAGCAGCTAACGACAGATATGTATTGATAACAGCTCGTTGGTATTCAGCATCACTGTTTGTGAGGCCCGAGTTGAATGATGGCCAGTAAATCCACAGAAATATTGAACCTAAAATAACAAAAGCAATCTAGATAGATCATAGTCACTTTGGTTCCTTTAAATACAACATTGCAAGTTACATTACAATAGGCCTGGATACAAAAGAATATATGAAATATACTCTATAAATCATTCCCTGCAAGTATTAGTAGGTTGTTTGTTTGATTATTTATTCAATATAACAACTTATTAAAGAGTCAGGATAAATATAAAATATTGTAGCGTTGATAAAATAGTAAAATTAAATACCATTTTAGTTCTTTTTAAAATAAGTCTCAGCTGCAGCTTCTGTAATGTATGCAGAAGTATTTTGCGATTGATCATTTACTTGTGGATGTGGATGGTAGCCAGTCTAACATGGCCAATGCCTAACCATAATTTTATTACGATGTTTTCTTATCCCAGAAATAAATTCATGGCAGGTCCAAAACCTACGACTGACAAAGTCTCGTTCGCACATGCTGTCACTCGACTTATAACTTCAGAAGGAATCGATTTATTACATTACCGAATGGTACATACCTATCATGGCAGTAACATCTGATGCGTAACTTGGTCCATTTAAATCGACTGTGGGTACGACGTGCCCATTTGTTGTAGGCGTGGTAGTATCCCCCTTTGTAGACCTTAAAGCAATACTAACGCCAATACCAAAGTATGCCCCGAACGTATGAATTGCGATGGAACCTCCAACGTCAGATGCCTAATGACAAAAAGCATTAGTATAGTCAGCTATAAACGCTTTATTTATACGGGAATATAATAATCATTTTGTCTTAGAATCGATTTATGACCCTCATTACATATTTCGCAGGCTAAGTGTATGTAAACTTTTCTAACGTTCTGTATCACAAAGATTGATAAATTGAAGATATAAACAGGGGTAGCGATAAAAATTAATAATAAATCTTGGTCAATTTAAAGAAATTAATACGGGTCATTAAGCGAATTGGCTGTTAAGTTTTAATACCTAAACCAATAAACAAAAATTGAAAGATCGTGATCGTGATCGTGACAGTGACTCTTGCATTTTGTAGCAAAATTTCATATAATTCTCTAAGGAGTTCTCTAGAATTACTAACCTTAAATACATCAGACACCAGCCAAATGTTAAGGCATGCGACAGCAGTTTCCACGATAGCTATGAATAATAGCTGCAAGCCACTTGCTATACCCAATAATGCGCCAAATGTTATCAATACCGTCGCTGACATAATATCAGCCTCTGAAATTAGAAATGGGGAATTTAAATGCCCATTTAATATTTCATAAAGTTTTATTACGCATTAGAGAAATTTATAGACAGCCGCCATATAAGATAGTCTAGCGAGTTGTGAAATGATATTGGTCTTTATTTTTAAGAATAAAATTATAATATGTGACTCTATAATATTATATCATTTTTAATTATCTTTACAAGAAATAATTCAGTTAGACCTATAGAATAGAATATAGATTAGAAATAATAAATAGATCATAGAAAAACTAGGAATATGTCTTTGACTTTCCTTCATAAACTCTTCGAGCAGTTTTAGCAAGAAACCCGTTTTCTAGTTGTTTTAAAATCGACATAGGTAGTATTACAAATAGTTCAATGTGTATTATTCTTTATGTAATATCAAATGACATTAAAATTCTATATAATGTAATATTATAGATTGACATGAAGTCAGATAAACAAAACTGGACAAAATTATTTCATTAACTTAAAAAGTTCATCATTGAAAAAGCAAACTTTATCAAAATTTTAAAAATGTTATAACTCAATTGACATCGTGAAAAGATGCTTTTTTGATGAATAAATTCCAAGTAACTTTATTTAAAACAACAACAACATTCAGTAATGTAATAAAAGGTTCTTTTGTTTCGCCAGTGAAAGGAAATTGGCCTTTTAAAATATTACTTGTATTAAAACTAGAGACAAAGTTTCTTATTCATTAACACAGTAGGTATCTTCAATATTGTTAACATTTTCTTGAAACTTTCTAAGGGATTTTATAGGAATATTCTACGTTCCCTTTATTTCTAAATAATATGCAAATGGATAAAGCTTTTCTTATACTTTATTTGTAGTATTAATATTAATTAAAAGTCTGAATTAAAAAAATGGGAAACTTTATATCGTTGTCGAATGCAATAAATTCTGTAAGAACAAGAAAATTAATAAGATCAAAAATAAAAAATAGCATTGTTTTAGCAAAGGTGAGGGAATTTCCTCCTGTTTACTAATTTACGGCAATTTATTGCTGCTGAATTTTCTTATGGCTCGATTCTGTATTTTGTTGTTTCTTTGGGACCTTAATTCAGTTAAACAAATCAGCCTCATTCTACCCTATATTTTTAATCGTTATACTAGGAAAGTAGCTTATGAGTTAGCCATCAAATGTCTTACATTATTTTGGTATCATCTAACCAGGGGTCTACTAAAATGTTTTAACAAACAGTAATATTTAGGCAGTTTATTTTTATGCTACTCATTGAAATATCTCTTTAAACCCTGATTCTTGTACAGCCCATCATATAATTATATAAATCGTTATTCCTTTCCAAAATGTTACCAGGATTTCGTGTCTCTCATATGTTGCAACTTATGTGATCTATGTAATATTTATATATAACGTTCATAATATACTTAATAGTTCTAAAATAATAAACTTGTTTGGATTTCTTTGTATAAATATCTTTTGTGCAGTATTAATATATTATGAACAAGAATTATGCAAAAAAATAGGTATCGTACCTAACAAAGATTTCTTGGTTACATAAATAGTGTTATCTTTCATGTGATAGAAAGACTGGCAAAGTAGAGCCCATTGTACGACGACTGCAGCGAGAAGCCAGTTAAAGCCAAGGGCACTGTAAGAGTACTTCTTAAGGAACGTCATCAGGAACCCGAAGCCGATGAAGATCATTACATGCGTGTCTTCGAAACCTGAAAGTAATAATATGTATTTAGTCATCGGAATGTTACGTTTATTAGGAGATATTAGTTGATTTACGCTAACCGTTAGAAAAGAAGGAACTTGGTTATAAAATAGATAATGTCGAAAGTGAAAAATACAAACATTTTTTATGTGCCTACGTATATATATATAATCGACTAGATTGTATGTGCAGCTTCGCTTACGTTAATACTGACTTTGTCAAATAAATTAGATGATGCAATAAAAAGTTTCGTACAACGTTTATTTCTGTGTTTACTCGCTTTCTTTAAGTTTTTCGTGAGAAAAAGTTGCCTAGCTCCGTCTCCAGGAGCTCATTTACCTCTGTGTCAAAATTCATCACAATCTATTAAGCGGTTTTGGAGTAAACCGTTCAACAAATAAACAAACAAACTTACTTTCACATTTATTATTAGTATGATTTGCATAGGGTTTCCATAAGCGATGATAGCTCAGTGGTAGTGTGTACGACTTCACGTCAAGAGACGTGAGTTCGAATCCAACCACCTACAATGGCCTTGAGCTTTCTGTGAAAATAAACATCGTGAGAAAGCATAGCATTGTGTTAGGTCTGTTTCTAATGCTTATCTGGCTGGTGTGTTCCGGCAGTTGCACTTGACAGACAGTCCCTCCACAGGCTTAGCGTGTCTACCAACTTGGGTCGTATCGTCACTTAAGATCAGGTGAGATTATGGGCATAACGCTAAGCCTTGACGATATATAAATAAACAAATAAAAAAACAAATAATGACAGCAATGAGGTAGCTTGATCGATTATTTCCTTTTTTTTACATATAATTGTTGGGTATACATTTACAGGCAAATGAAAAATTGCAAATGAAATTACGCAATACATTGTTTTCTGCCCCGAAAACGGCACCCGGGGGTATAATTCGATATAAAAATGTTATACGTAGAATTGTCGAGGTTCTGTTCGTAGCTGTTTCCCTTTATTGTTAGAATCCGTTCTGCCAAAACGGTTGTTATTGATATAAATATTATCGTAACTGTTCCGAGGTCGGATAGTTATGTGCGTGGGTGTATTCAAATGGAATTGGACGTCGCATTACGAGACCTAGGGATCAGGAAGGTTCAAATATACATCGACTTCCTTCATGAAAACTAGTGGCATCTGATGTATTATGTTTTTTTTTGTTCTATAGAATTCTTAAGAAATTTTGCTTCAACATACACTAACCAGCTATTACCCGCGGCTTCGCTCGTGTTAACATTGATTTTGTCAAATAAATCGGATGACGCTGTAAAATGTTTCATACAAAGTTTATCCCCCTTTTTATCCCATTTTAAAAAAGTTTTTCGCGAGATAAATTAACTTATCGCCGTCTCTAAGATCCCCATTCTCTCTGTGCCAAAGTTCATCATAATCGATTCAGCGGTTTAGGCGTGAAAGCGTAACAAACAAACAAACTTACATTCGCATATATAATACAGTAGAACCTCGTTAAGTCGAACCTAGACAAGTAGAGAACCTCCAAATTCAGAAAAAAAATTATGTTCCCTTCGCTTTAAAGACCAAAACCTCCATTCTCTATAAATCGAAAACTCTATAACTCGAATTTGTTGCCGTCTTCTTTGACGTTCGACTTATAGAGGTTCTACTGTATTAGAAAAAGCGAAAGAAATTGTTTATTTCCACCATATACACATCACATATTGTATTAGTATACATATATATTCCAACAGTAATTATAACTGCATGCGATGTCCTATGCTAGAAAAATACCACGGACCCAGATACATATGCTCCCGCAACGGAAGTTACAGAAGCGCTGGTTCTCGGCCGGAACTTATAAATACTGTCACGGAGTATGATAGATCTTTAGATTATTATAAACCTAGATTATTGACAAACACAAAGTTTTTATATATACTTTACATATAGGTAATAAGTATTTACCTTCTTACGTATGTATGTATGTTGTAAGTGTGTTGTGTTTTAATATGTGTGAATGAGTATATTATTAATAGTAATACAGTTTTATAAATTTTTAACATGTAAGTGAATTATAATACATGGCCATAAATATACTTGTAAAGATGATATCACATATTGTGTGTGTGACATCACATTATAGATATTGATAGCACATACTGTGTATATGACATATGACATAATTA
The DNA here is from genome assembly GCA_039707435.1 of Actias luna. NCBI lineage: Eukaryota > Metazoa > Arthropoda > Insecta > Lepidoptera > Saturniidae > Actias > Actias luna. The sequence goes on along the minus strand of JAZHAC010000002.1, from coordinate 3,002,939 downwards.
TAATAATAATAGTTCTTTTATGTATTGTATTTTCTTTTTCTTTTTATAGTTAAGGTTTAGCGTTATGGTTATAACTCTGATCGTAAGTAACGATACGGCCCAAGTTGGTAGACACGCTAAACTAATGGAGGAACTGGCTCCCAAATACAACTTCCGGAAAACACATATTGGTATTAGGCGGCAGATTTTCAACTTAGAGTGATTGCCAGGCGGGCATTAGATGAAGCTCTATCACCATACTATGGTTTCCTCACAAGTTTTTCCTTCACCGAAAGCTCAAGCTCATAGTAGGTGGATTCGAACTCACGTTCTTGACGCGAACTTTTACGCACTGGTAAATAAGCTCCTTGTATTGGTTTGGTTATTGATTGCAGTAGCTCTGCTCCTTTAATGCAATGCTGGCAGATGGCGTTATAGCACAATGATAATTCTTTCAATCAATATCAAAATAATACTAAATTTAACATAATTAAAAGTAATCAATTAAACATGATTAAAAGCTATAAGTGTATAAGTTAAAATGAAAGTAAAAGTGAAAATTACATCTAATATTTTGTATTTGATATTTGATCTTCTATTATCTATACTTAATTTGTGTCTTTGGTTAAAATAAATTATTGTTTTTTTTTATTTTATGGCCGACTGTGTGCAACCGTTATGTGTCTTTTTTATTTCACGTTTACGTTAACGTTTCAATTACCAGCGACCTAATTAAATTAAATCTATTGCCATATCTGTAAAAAAAGTTATTACAGACTAATACTGAGCTGTCTTCGCTTCGTATCGTTGTATGTATGATTCAACAAAATAAACAATTAAATTAGAATAAACTGAATTCTTGTTAATTATTTCCAATGGTGCTGGTATCAAAAGACGCTGTAAAGCGGATTCAATTTATTTCTGATTAAATAAATATAAATTAATTTGGTTACAATTCTGTCTTCGTCGATATTCCAGACTAACCCTCTAACAATAATTAGTCAGTGTACTATTGGTTTAGCTATTACAATAGATTAAATTAATTAATCGTTGAACTGGATCTTTTGTACGAATCAAGAGTTTTAATTCCTCTGTGGTAGTGTGTACGACTGTGCGTCAAGGGACGTGAGTTCGAATTCAACCACCTACAGTGAGCTTGAGCTTTCGGGGCAGGAAAATATCGTGAGGAAAACATAGCATGGTGGTAGAGATTCTTCTAATGCCCGCCTGGTTAACTACCACCCTTAAGTTGAAAATCTGCCGCCAAATACCTATAGGTGTGTTCCGGCAGTTGCACTTGAGAGCCAGTTCCTTCACAGGTATAGCGTGTCTACCAACTCAGGCTGTAACGTCACTTAAGTTCAGGTGAGATTATGGTCATGAATTTAAACAATTTAAATAGTGGTATCAAACACGCAATAATAAGCCACATGTTATTACCGAAAAAAGATTAAAATTAAATAAGGAATACAGAGGTATTCTTTGTGAGTATTTTCACAAATTCGTTTAAGAGACAGCACCTTCCATTAGGTTTACAGCCTTAGTATCTTAATATAATAAAGTTTTGACAAACGCTAAACTTGCAAAAACAAAAAAAAATGTACTAATAATAAGAACCAAGAGTATTTCTCATCGTATCGTTTTATCAATGAAAGCTGAAACACTATTGTAGTAACTTTTGTTTAACCTTGTTGTTTGTTCTAACTCGAGTACACCAGTGAAAAAGTCTAAATAAATAACTAACGGTAAACAAAGGCGATAAAGTTCCGAATTATTGCAGGAATAGATCAGTACGAACGAATCTTCCATGTAAAAGTGTATACTTCAGTTTCATTTTATATTTCTTCTCTCTCTCTTTCTCTCTCTCTCTTTCTCTCTCGCTCTCTCTGCCAATTTGCACGTATTTAATATTCAAGGCTTTAGAAATAGCAGTGTGCAAATATTTGAAACAGCCGGACTTGAAAAACCCGAGAGAGACTCGTTAGAAATCTAAAATCGTACTGTAGCGTGCAGTTACGGAGTGCGAAAGTAATAAAAGTGACTTAACAATCGAACGCCGCTGTCATACAGAATAAAACGGTTCGGACAATTGCGAGCGTTCAACATAATATGCCAATTGTTTCCGGTTAACACTCGTGGTTCGAAACCAAACTTGTGCTGTCATTCATGCGTCGCGACGTGAAAAGTTCCATTTCTGTTAGTTATATAATCTACTAACTATAATTCACACGCTACTTTAAACTTTCATTAATTGTCGACCTATTTCTCAACCAATTCACTAAACCTTAACAAGTTAACACCAAAACCTTACTCATGAATCACTCTCTCTATTGTTAAAAACTGCACGGAAATCCATTCAATCGTGTTTAAGTTTATCGCGATCAGACAGACAGACAGACAGACACGGCGAAGGACTATGTTTTATAACATACTAGATTTGACTTGCGGCTTCGCTCGCATTAATATTGATTTTACTGACAGTAGCTGCAATATTTAAAACGCGTCATGTAAAGTGATTTGGCTAAAAAGCAACACTCTTATGATAAAATGAATTACCTATATGTATGCTTATTGTCCTGGCAGATCGGGGCAATGCGGTCAAAAGCCCATGTCGCCCTAATTAAGGCGGCAGAGATACACCGTGGAGTCTTAGTGGGTATTCCCAGTTCACCCCGACTGAGTCCCGCATAACCCCCCCCCCTCTCCCCCCTCGGTATCCATAAATGAATTTCAGCACGTTAAAAAAAAACCCTAATTCTAGGTTTTACAGTAGTCAAAAACTTGATACCTATCGCGTTCAGGGGTAGGGCCGCCTATTGGTATAAAAGTTAATCTGTCTCTCAAGTTGGACTAAGCTCTCGCATTTACAATATTTCACTGAAACTTTCCACTTTCTCATTATCAGATCTCCAAAACTATATGCCTGTCGAACTTTATATTTTGCGTGACTTTACGACTACGAGCGGTTGAAAGGAAAAACGGGAGAAAATTATGCACATCAGCTGTTTCATTATAAAAGAATTCTCGGTAATTGAATGCTATGAGGTTTAATTAACAGGTCATTGAAAATAGAACAATCTCTGAAATATTATTCTTGAGAAATCTCATCAAATTTATCTCCCTGATATATGCGTTGTTTCCAACCTCGTTATTTTTTTTAAATGTATAAAATGTTTGCTTCAATAAAGAAAGAATAAACGTGCAGATGTTGGATCGGTAAATACGGTAAAAAATACAAGGTTCCGATTACAAAACGATGCGTCGGCATTACGATATATGTACGTAAACGTAATAAAAGTGGCTTAACTACCGCGAGCGATTTTCATGCAAATGAGAGCGGTCGCGTTCGGCGCGATTGTGCGCGTTCGACGTCTGACTATTGTTCGACGTTTAACACTCGTGCTACGTAACCAAATTGATGCTTTCGACGACAGATCATTAATAGCGTTGCGGTTAGCTTTCTTGATACTTGTATCACGATTATATAATACCATATATAAGCCGTGTGGTGCCGGCAGAGTAGATAAACACCATATCTTCTTGTGGGTATCGTAAAAGGCGATTAAGGAAGTGGGAAATAGTACTGACCCCTTGTAACTTACGCACCATGGTACTGTTACATCTGTCTGAGTCCTTCTCCGGTCGTAACGGACCCCGTTCCACTGGGTCCAGAAGGACAAGAATAAGTTTGTGCATCTGTGTCTTGCGCGTACACTTGTACACCTAAATATATCCTGCGCATCTGACCGCTTCCGTTACTGGACTGCGAGTACGTAAAAAACCTAGACTAGGGGTTCAAGTGGTCGCCATGTCCGAAACCGGTCGGAACGATCATGTTGAGGTGGGTACCATTGTTTCTTCACGCAAAACAACTGATTTTTCAAACTTAAAATGTCTCTATTTATCATATATTGCACTTGTAAAATAATATATATACACACATATCAAGAAAAAAATCACAATTTTTAACACTGATGATATTTTCGATGCCGTTTTTGTTATTTAAACTAGTTAAAAAATTGTTTAAAATAGTTATCTGTCTTGGACGTCCGTGTGTCTGTATGTGCGGATCCTGTATGTTATCACGATAACGACCGAAATAATTTACTAATGGAGTCTTTTTTTACTTATGCTTTAGTATAATTAGGAATTAACCTATTAATTTTTACGGTCCGATTCGATGTGGTTTAATTGTTATTAAATAAACACAAAAATGAGGTTGTGAGTCGTGCAGTTTTAGACTTTCCATACTTTATTTTTATTATTAAGGACTTCGATCGTGAGGCGTTGAACCATATTTCGTGTAATTTTGTTTATTTGACAACTTTTCACGGTTTAACAGTCGTGGTACGTAACCAATTGATGCTTTCGATACCGGAGCATTAGTACCGTTGCGGTTAGCTTTCTTGATACTTGTATCGGCATTATCTTGTTAATCTCATGAAGGACTTTGATCCCTTGAACTTTCGTTTTCTGTAATTTTAAATCATCCTTACTAATATTTTAAATGAGAAAGTGAGTTTGTTTGTGTGTTACGTTTTCACGCTCAACTCGCTAAATGACTATTATGAATTTTGGTACAACGATAGATGGAAGCCTGGAGACGGTGATAGATTACTTTTTCTTGAAAAACTCCTAGTAAGTGAGGTAAAGGGAGAGATAAACTTTGTATGATACATTTTTTTGCTGCATCCGATTGTTTGACAAAATCAATATTAATGCGAGCGAAGCTGCACGTAAAGTCTAGTATTTTTGTAACTTTACAGCTATCATATTGTTAAGCCCCTCAGTTGTTTTGTTACGTTTTTGTCGACTTGTACTTGTACTTGTTGTAAAGTAATTTTCAATAAATTTTGTTATAGATATAAATTTCACCTGGTAGAAAAGATATATTATCATGAAAATAAAAATAGACAGGATAGAGGAGGTGACGCAATTTTGTGCGGAGAATTAAGAGAATCGTTGTTTTTCAAATAAAGCGTATGCACGAAAAATCGTATTTATGCTTTTGGTAAAAAAAAGTGTTTCTCGAATTTCGAAAATCATTCCTCGAGTCCCTATAATGGGAAATATTTCTATTAGACAATCTTATACATGGTAATCGCGGCCTTAACTAGTATTATTAGCTATATGCTACGGTTTATTCAGGCGTTTGGAGTAACTTCAGTTTTTCCCTCATTCAGAATAAGTATAAACTGGTTTGCACCCTCGTTGGAATAGGCATTGTCGATAGTACTCGATTCTTATCGGAAGGTATAAGTGGCTCTCGTGCCGTAAAACCTACGCGACGCCATACAGCTTGCGTTCTCGCTTAGCCTGCATTCTGACCTACATTTTGTATAATAATTCCTCTGCTCCTGAGCTTGATGATGTTGAAGACGGTGATAGGATACTTATTGAGATTGGGATAAAGAGAGGGAGAAACTTAATATGTAACTTTTTATTGTGACGGATTTTTATTGCTTGACAAAATCGAAATGAACGCGTTTGAATTCGCACTTCAATTCTCAATAAACTCTTACTAATATTATAAACGCGAAAATGAGTTTGTTTGTTTGTTACGCTTTCTCGCCTGAACCGCTGTATCGATTATGATGAATTTTGGTATAGAGATAGACGGGACCTTGAAGAAGATGATAGGCTACTTTTTCCCGCGTAAAACTAATGGGAAGTGAAGTAAAGAGAGTGATAAACTAGATATGACACTTTACTTGCACTTGCTATTAACAACTATTAGTGTATAAAATTCGAAAATCGTTTTTAGCATCTGTGTACCTGTTGTCGATAACTTTTGGTTAAAGGAGGTAAATAAAAACTTCATCATCAAATTAAATTCTACTATTACGTATTAAATAAAACGTACTGGGATTATATATGGTAGGATACAAGTATATATATTAATTTAAAATATTATTTAGAACTCTGTTTGAGTCAATATTGATGCCAAAGTTCATTCCGACAATTAAAAAAAAGAAAGTATAATACGAAATAATAATAAAACACAGATTTGTCTCCGTCAAAGTTAGTATTTGTTTGAATGTGTATAGTAAAGATATAAATCGGAGCATTCAATACAGTTTCTTGGGAAAACTCTTTAGTGACATAATTTTATATTTTTCAATTTACTTTTTTATAGTTAAAGTTTGGCGTTACGGCCTCAACCTCACCTGATGTTAAGTGACTATGTGGCCCAAGTTGCTGGATACGCTAAGCCAAACTTTAAACTTGAGGGTAGTAGTTAACCAGGCGGGCTTTAGAAAAAGCCCTACCAACATGCTATTATTTTAGCACAATATCTTCCTTTACCGAAAGCTCAAGCTCGCTGTAGATGGATTAGAACTCACGTTCCTTGACACAGCGTCCATACATACTACTAACTGAGCTATCATCGCTCCGAAGGTCTATCGCGCTTATACTAGAAAGGTTATTTTGACGTTAGTAAAGTACATAATACCTTCTAGGCTTTATCTGTTTTATTTTTTTTATTTGTTTTACGAAGGAACCAATCCCTTTTTAACAGAACAGCAATAACTAACAAACATAACTCCCGGAACCGGAAGCCGTAACGTAGAAAATTTCCACACCAATAAAGGAACTTATTGGTACCAATAATTCCATATAACCACCTGACAGAATGCGGGATCCAAAAATAATAAATTACATCCATACCGTATGCCATTGTTATCAATACCGAGATCCCCGAGAGCTTGCTAAGAACAATCATCCCTTATTACTGGGATATATCTTTTGATCCGGCCGCTGAGTAATTCCATCAGCCAGACATTATTACGGTGAACGTAATAATAAATGATCAATACTGCTAGGGCGGATACACGGAGCCTTGTACTTAAGATAATACTGCTGTATAAGTAAATTTTTTTTTACTTACTTCTCGTATGTACCTAGATTTCTATGGTCTTCTAGTTTTGAAGCGATGATCGCTCAGTTGGTAATGTGTACGGACACGTATCAATGGTTGGAATTCGACTACACCTACATAAGACTGAGATTTCCGTGAGAGAAAATATCGTGAGAAAACTGTAGTATACCATAGCTTTTTATAATGCCCATCTAGCTGGTTACGTTGAAGTTGTAAATCTGCCGCCAAAACACTATAGGTGTATTCTGGCAGTTTCACTTGATTGCCCGTCCCTCCACACGTTTAGCGTTATCACCAATGTGGGCCACATCGTCACTGAATATCAAGTACGATTGTAGCTATAACGCTTAACTTATGTATGAAGAATGAAAACAAAATATAACCCTAAAATATATATTTTATATTCTTTGTAATCCTTACTAATATTACAAATATGAAAGTGAGTTTGTTTGTTACGTTTTCACATATAAACTTCGGTGTAAATTTCAGTATAGTGATACATTAGTCCCTGGAACAGGCAATAGGCTACTAACTTCTTTTAACTTATAAAATTATTTCTGTATAGACTGCCAACTAGATTTGGTCGACAAAATCAAGACTAATGCGAGCAGAGGCGCGGGCAAAAGCTAGTAAAAGAATAGTGGTTAAATTCTCTACTAGTAAGTAATCTCTTACTATATGCGATGACCGAATTATTTCTCGAAAGCGTTTGTATTTCATTTTTGCTAGCTTGATATTATTCTGTTTTTTTTTTTTTATGGTAATGTTTAAGGCCAGGTCGGAACAAAAATCACATCCAATCTTAAACTTCGCAAGTTACTAAGCAACAATATGTGGCTATACTCCGAAGGTGTTTTTCTTGGAAAAGAAAACGAAAAACAAAGTTTACATACTCCAAGATTTTCCCTACGTAACTGGATTTGGATACTAAAACCGTTTCGTTTTATTTGCGAAATAATTCCTAAGCCATCGAAAGGCCTCCGGAGCCACGATAAAGAAATACAATGTCGAAAGCCTAAAAATATATAAAGCTAGGTAACTTCTAAATTAAATAAGGGCATTTTCAATCTGCACAAATACTGTCTAAATCCCTTTTACATGTCAATTGAATCTACCAGTCTCAGATCCAACCCCCGTAAATAACCGGTTTCATTTTCACTTACAACCGGGTATAACATTAACATACCCGGTTACGTTGGCTTTAGTGAGTCCCCTATTGACCCGGATAGGATGCGTGCTGTAGAACTCGGTTTCCTTTATCAATAAGGCCGGTCGATGCGATGTCGTTCTTGGCGCAGTTCAATTAACGGTTTATTTGCATTTGAGTGTACCCGTTTGTCGATGGCAGCAAGTGGTTTATAAATAAATATCCGGTTTTTGTAACCACTTATTAACGCAATTTTCAACGATTCTATAAGAATAATTGATGTTAAAATAATTTTACGCGTATGAATGTGGCATCATGACTTTTTAGGAGTGTATTCAAGACTTAGCAAGCGAGTTTCGAAACGATAATGGCTTAGTTGATAGTGTACGGACACCGCCTCAAGAACCGCGGGTTTGAATCTTCCTGCAATGAGCCTGAGCTTTCGATGGGGGAAAACATGGTGAAGAAATCATAGCATGGTGGTAGGGCTTTTTCTAATGTCCTATTGGTTTGCTACCAGTCTTAAGTTGAAAATATGGTGTCAAATATCTGTAGATGTATTCCGGAAATAGCACAAGAGACCCAGTCCCTCTACTAGGCTTAGCTTGCTCACCATCCTGGGCCACATAGTCACTTTTTAAAGCGTATGAATGTGGAATCATGACTTTTTAGGGGTGTGTTCAAGACTTAGCAAGAGAGTTTCAAAACAATGATGGCTCAGTTGATAGTATACGGACACCGCCTTAAGAATCGCGAGTTTGATTCTGCCTGCAATGAGCTTGAGATTTCGATGGGGGAAAACATGGCAAAGAAATCATAGCATGGTGGTAGGGCTTTTTGTTATGTTCAACTAGTTTGCTACCAGCTTTAAGTTGAAAATATGTTATCAAATATCTATAAAAGTGTTCCGAAAATAGCACAAGAGACCCAGTCCCTTTACTAGGCTTAGCTTGCTCACCATTTCGGGCCACATCGTTATACACTTACATTAAATTACGATCATCATACCGGCCAGTGAGCCTTTAACAATTTAATATACGAAGAATATGATACAGAGAGACATTAAACAATATAGAGCTGTTGTTAAAGGTTTATCACTTTTTTTGTAAATAGTTCATAGGCTTAATATATAATATAGTCGTCGTACCCAATCAGTTGGCAATCTTTACCATCAAAAAAACTTACCATCATATTTAAGGTATTTTAAATAATATACATTTTGAAATTATCGTCTGGCAACACCGTAGCGGAAGTCACGTTATACTAATATACACTGACATATGCCCAGGTTACCAGATTTGAAAAGCGTCCGGGGGGCATCCGGACATATTTTGAGGAAGTTCAATTAATTATTTTGCAAATATATTTAACCTACAATGGTATTTTATTTTGTTTGAAAGACATGATCAGGAAATATTACCATATCGTTGGATTTAAAAACCAGTAGAAATAAATAATTTAGTATCATTTTTTTTAATTTATCAAATATGGGATAGTATGTATATATAAGTATAGTATAACGAAGGCTATGGAGAGATAAGTAAGCCATTCACTGAACTACTGTATGATAATTGGCTGATCCCCGATACGCAAGAAGCTGAAAGACTGTCTCACTGAAATGTGAACAATTATATGTAATGGTCATGACCCAGCCAGGTATAAAGCCCTACCATTTCAATATCTACACCACACTCATTAATTAGAAAACACAGAATTTATATGATAGCTCAGTAGTGATGTATATGGACGTGCCAATAGACGTAATTTTGAATCACAGCAAAAATCTTGAGCTTTCACTGAAGGTAAACATCGTGATAAAACAACAGCGTTCCTAGTTACCACCCTTACGTTGAGAATTTACTATCACAAACTTATAGATATGGTCTATCACCTGTTTAAGAACCTCTCTCTGCACTAGGTTTAAAGTGTCCACCATTTTGGACACATCATCACTTAACATCAGCTGAGATTATGGTCATAACACTAAACTAAAGAACATTGAAAATAACTTAGCCGAAATTTAGTCTTCAATGTCAAGAGAATGCATATCAGTTATATCTGTTTGTCTGTTAATCCAGTTTATTATGATAACACACAATACGTTGGTAAAGCTAATAATATCACTTTGACTTTGTACTTAACGTTGGGATATTCGGATGTCTCTAATGGAGTTTCTGTGTGAGCCACTCCCAACGTTGGATTATTCTTAGTTATTGTTATTTACAAGCAAACATGAGTCTCTAAATGTTAGGTACAGAAGTATTGTACTGTCTGATATATACATTGAAGCTTCATGACTCCAGAGGAATTATTATACACATGACAGTAAAAGTTTAAAATACTGTTAATATATAAGCGATGATAGCTCAGTGGGAGTGCGTTCTAGCGCTGCGTCATGGGATGTGTGTTCGAATCCAGCCACCTACAATCAGTTTTCGGTGCAGGAAAACATCGCGAGGAAAACATACCATAATGATAGGGCTTCTTTTAACATCTTTGGTGGGCTTGAAACATAAAAAGCTGTTAGTAGAGAACGATGGGCCAAGTGGTGAATAGTTTTAATAAACGGTAGCGCGTCATGGGACGTGAGTTCGAATCCAACTACCTACAATGAGCTTGATCTTTTGGTGAACGAAAACAGCGCGAGAAAACCATACCCGGGCTTTTTTTATTGCCCACCTGGTTAGTTGAAAATCTGCCGCCAAATACCAATAAGTGTATTCCAGCAGTTGCAGTTGAGAGCCGGTTCCTCCTATGAAACCCGGCAAGGCACCTGCGATTCCTCTTTGCGAACACTTTGTTCGGTGGTGATCACTTACGTAAAAAAACACAGTATGACAATTTCTTCTATAGAAATCGACAATGGCTGTACCACGAAGATAACAACGGTTTTCTTCGGATCATCAAAGTTAGGCACTGTCGAACAGGGGAAGTACTTAGACTTCTGCTTAAAGGTCAGAATTGGGACAGATCAAGAAAAGGAAGGCACAATCGTGGCTACTATTGCTAATCGAATTCTATTTATGAATAAATGAAGTGCAAAAGATACCATATGCCTATATCTGTATCTCGATGCTATTAGACTTATCCACACATTAGTAAGCCACTTACTTGTACCACTTAAGGTAAATTCGACTACCGATAATGTAATTGAACCATAAATTCGGGTAAGTGCTTATTGGTGTTTGGTATCTACACGCAACCCTCATTAAGCCTATGACCTAATTTTAGGCTCACACGTGTATGTTTTTACCTTTCGACCTTCTCCTATTAATGAGATATTAAAGTTATCGTTTTTTTTATAAGTTTTAAAAAAGACGATCGTGGGGTTTTATTGGGTGACTATCACCGGGTGAGTCCCACATAACCTTTTTAGTCCCTCCCCGGGCTGGGAGGGTATGCGTTAATGCATTTCCACACGAAAACAAAAAAAAAGTTGTTTAATTTACCTACATGTATGATTTTGAGGAATAACGCAACTTATACTCATGGCCACGTGGAAAATCTGCTATATGGCGGTAAGGTGGTAGGGCGTTTTCTACTGCCCGCCTGGCTAGCTACCACCCGTAAGTTGAAAATCTGCCGCCCAATACCAATAGGTGTGTTCCGGCAGTTGCACTTGAGAGCCAGGCAGTAGTATTATTCAGACATTTTAGAAGAACGTTATACCATTTATTTATACTTTATAAGTTTGGCGTTATGTCTACAATCCTAGCTTATGTAAAGTGAGGAAGGATGCGGTCCAAGATCCTGAACATGCTAAGCCTAGTGGAGAAACTGGCTTTCAGGTACAACTGAGCGAATACACATATAGGTATTTGGCGGTGGATTTTCAAGTTGAGGGTGGTAGGTAGCTAGTTTACCATTACAAAAAGCCCTAACACCATGCTATGGTTTGCTCATGATATTTTCCTGCACCGAAAGCTCAGACTCATTAACTCCTCAGAGTAACTCCCTAACAACTCAGACTCCATTAACGCGACGTCCGTAAGTACTCCCAACTGAAACATCATCCCTTCAAATGCGTAGCCACGTTCTGCGATTTTTTAACAAAAACAATGTCGTTAATATTCTTTTTACATATAAAAAAGAACCCTAATCTCGAAAACTGCCCAATGGCTTTCAATAACATTTCGTAAATGTATATTGCTTTGCCCAACTTGAAAGATTCACGATAAGTCACCCCATTGCTTAACGTGATAGTTGGCACAGAGATCGAAGTATCTATTTACTGGAATCTACTGGACGGATCAGAAATCGGCTTACCAGATCAACTGCTAACTAATTAATATACTTTTTGATAAAATGGTGCCAAATTATTAATTTTCCACTTTACTATTCGCTTTTGAAACAGATCCATTCATTAAAATTATAGTTACTGAAACTATAATAAATTTAATAACAATGAACTAGAAGCTTCAGTAATACGTGATTCGTGACCAAGTAATTATTTAACAATAGATTCATTACAGACAGAAGTACCAAAGTAGGACGAGAACGAAGTGGTAAATATAAAAAATTTCATTATTTAAGCATGAATTTTGTTATTTGTCGCAGTACAATAATTGAGGCTAAAGCTTGGCTTAACTATATGTAATGGAACGTTAATTTATATCACAATAATGTCCATCAAGCGTCTAATCTATTTCAATGTAGCAAGTAAACTGTCGTTGTTTCGTATCAGATGAATGACCTAATAGATGACCATTAGGCGAATTTCAGCAATTTGAACATAGAACTCTTGAATTTATTTAGTGATCACAAATTTTCGTGAAATTTATAAAATAACTAGCTGACCTGACAGCCCTTGTTCTGCCTTTTTAGTAGTCGATCACATCGACTACAGCGTCATCTATCGCGTTATGATTATTTGCCGAGATAAAAGTATCCTATCCCTCAAGTTAGATCAAACTACACACGGTGTGCAAAATTTGATTAATATCGGTTCCGTAGTTTAGGAGTTCATCACGGACAAACTACGTGACACATTTGTGTATATAAAGATTTATATCTTCATATATAAAAATTGGCCCATATGGGCTCGTAAAATTACAGCATATGTCGTTATATAGGAAGGAACGTGCAGCTATTAAAAAAATGCCTGAGCGCCGTGGAATACTTGATCGGAACGACTTTTGTCGTGTATTATTATTGATAAACGAATAAAAATACATTTTATTAATACATTTTTAGCGTCTAAGTGTAATTCAATGAAACGCAAAGATAACTAATGAATTGAAAGAATGGTACAAAATTACATAATCAACAAATTTTATCAAGTTATAACATTTTTTTTTTGGACTTCATTAAATTCATATAATTCCATTATAATATATATAACACGCTACGAAACAGTTGACGCGTATGACGTGTAAAAACTATATTCGTGCAGCCGTTGAGAACTTACTGGCTGTCTTGAACCAATAAGCGCGCACCTATGATTGGGCACAACCAATGTCGCACGCGCTATGGATAATCGTCTATACAATACAAATATATTACCATATAGAACATACTCAAGAAAGGGTCGTGGCATAAAATCTTTTACTTTGTTTTGTCTAGCTTTCATTCATACCGTGCAATAAGGAACTTCGTTCCAGTAACAATGATTGTGGGTGATTCAGATTCTATGTATATCGTGCCTGAGCAGAGATAGAAATAAAAGTAAATAATTTGTGTTTGTTACAGACCTTTATTAGCGCTATTATACTAAACATTTGTATGTGTAAGATTTGTATTTGTATGTGTAACGTATAAGAGTACACGTTTATAACAGTAACATTTGCAACTTTTAAATAATTTAAGATGAAAAATATTTATAACCACGCCGTCCTATTGCAGTAATGCTAAGTTGTACATTCACCAGTGGACACATATATGTAATCACAGATACATACACACCATCGCCTTGATGGTGGAACATGTTTTTTTTTGTACTACACTAAATGTTTCCTAAATGAGCTTAAAGAAATTGCACTTTTTATAGTTAAGGTTTATCGTTATGGCCATAACCTCACCTGGTCTTAAGCGACGATACGGGACTGGCTCTCAAGTGCAACTGCTGAAACGCGCCTATTGGTTATCGGCGACAGATTTTCAACTTGAGGGTAGTTCCTGCCAGGCGGGCATTAGAAAAAACCCTACCACTGTGCTATGGTTTCCTCGCAATGTTTTCCTTCACCGAAAACTCAAGCTCATTGTAGGTGGTTGGATTCGAACCCACGTCCCGTGACGCGAAGTCGTACACACTACCAATGAGCTATCTTAAAAATATGCACTAATATACAAAAAAATTGAAACATTTGTACCTGACAGCATAAAACAATACCCTACAAGAAAACCGAATTGTATTAAAAATCGTCTCTATTCTGTCAGATGGTCGGAGAGTCTTAATGAATCCCAAAATGTGAGAAAAAGTTTCATTGGGGCAGGTTTACTAACATTTATATGGTGCTTATGACCTATTTGGATGAAAATCGTTATTACTACGTTTGACTGTAATCCTCGGTTGACCCCGGAATGCAAGTCGCCAAGCGCGTTACTATATTTGCAAAAAATTTATATCTTAGTTTGTGATAATTATGCGTAGTTGTTGTTAATTATATTCCAAGTTTACAAAATGTATGTGTTTATTCTCAAATTCTACAAGCTAGAATTAGCAAAGAAATAAACTATCATCTATAAGTAGGCTTACCATAATTACGAAGAGCCAAACCGGGACGTTACGAAGAGCCAAACCGGGACGCAGAAGAGAAAGAGGCTCATTTTCATTTTGCTTTTCGCTTAATTTGTGTTTTTCATATTTGAAATGCAATCAAAATTTTGACCGGGACGTCGGGACAGGGATCTCAAACCGGGATTATCCCGGTCCAACCGGGACGTATGGTAAGCCTATCTATAAGGCTAAAGACCGCGTATATTTTTGGGTATAATCTATATTTTTTTAAAGGCATCTAATCAACACAGTGAGTTAGTATTTTTAAAACAAAGGTCATAACAATTGAGATAAATTTAAAGTATGCGAATTCGAGTGGCTCTGTTATTACGTCTTTTGAAACAGCAAATTTAGCGGAAATAATTTTACATCGGCATCAAATAAGCAATTTTATATTATGTGCTAATAATAATAGACCAACATTGTGAAGGCAATTTTTGATGATGCATTACTCTTTTCAAACAATTAAGCGGCTGGATCACATGACATTAATTTAAGCAGAGATACACATAGTATGTGTACGGGTTAATTACTAAATGAGGACTCGCGAAATTAGTGCACTTTGAATTCCACATTAACCAAATAGAGGGCATAATAACACGGTTAATTAAGAATGTACGCAAAAACCTTTGGTATATATATATATATATATATATATATATATATATATATATATGTAAGAGTAGCGGGGATACTTTCAGGATATAAGCCATCTTGGTGCCTTATGTTTTTATTCGTAAATACTTCCGAATGATCAGTCTCGTTCGAGAGTCTGTCACGGTAGGCCCTAACCAGCTTTTTTTTAAGGGGCCTACACTATTAGCCTGAGGGGCTTTTACAGCTTCACCTGAACGAGGGGGGCGAGCGCGGAGGTTCACCCAAAAAGTGCTCAACCTGCCTAAAGAAGTTTTCACTTAAAAAATTGTATTATGTATTTCTTACGTTTACTTCCTAAAATATTTATTAATGAGTGTGATTAAAATTAGATCAATGGAAGAACATTACTTTATATAAAATATTCTCTTTGAGGGAGATTCCATCTGTATTATAATAAACTGAGTTGATGGACAAGATTTTATTACGAGGGATACTAAAAAATCTCTGGATAAATTACGTCATTTATGAGAAATCCGGGTACCGACTGAATGCCATTTTACATCTATTATTCGGAATAACAGATGTTATTCTTAATGACATATCAGAATCAATTTTAAATGATATCATGTTGATAGTGTTTTTGTGTACTTATATATTTTATTGTAAGTACAATGGATCTTGTAATATTCACCATAAGAGCCTGGTAATTATAATACTTTTTCTTTACTTTTTTTTTATACTTAAGATTTAGCGTTATGGCCATAATCTCACCTGATCTTAAGTGACGATATGGCCCAAGTTGGTAGACACGCTAACCTGTGGAGGATTTCACACAATATCACTTAATTTTAAGTGATGATAAGTTGAAAGCATAGCCAAAGCTTCATCACAATGTTTCCAAAAGCTCAAGCTCATAGCACAGATTCCAACTAACGTCCTTTGACGCGGCATTCTTACACACTATTACTGTTCTATCATCGCTTCGAATTTAATCTTACAAACGTTAATTTTAAATCAAGTCATAAAAACTCTATATCAGGTGTACCAATATTATGTTGCCAAAGTCAAGGCACATGAATCTCACACGAGCACCTGATACGTGCAAACAGAAATACGTTAATTGTCGAGTCCCAACTTTATCATTGACCACGGTTAATGCCCTTGAGGTTCAAAGCGATTGCAGTTACTCAAACGAATGCAATTAAACCAACACTCATCAAGTGACGCCAAACCGATGTAAACAGGACGTCCCGGGGAATCAATGTTACAGTGGTATGGAACGTAATACTACAGAGAAACCAATAAACATTACGTTTAGAGCTATAAAGTTACAGTTCGAAAGGTCATAGTGGAGATCTGCTTTCTAGGTAATTAGCTATAAGTGTAATTTCTTAAATTCTGATTTCTTATGTTTACGCGAATATTACTCATCGAAATAAAATTAATTGAAACGGATTTAATCGCGGTTATTTTATAATTGTGATCCGGACGTATCAAAACTAAAAGAGTTTAAAAAATTAAAATGAAGGTAGACACTGTAACATTAACATTTCTGGACAACCTACACTTCAGTCCACGCCGTGACCACGAAGGCTGAAAAGCTTTCGAAAATTTGGGACTAAAATTTATAAATAACCACGATAAAATCCGTTTAAATTAGTTCTCAAATTTTATTTTTTATTTTTTATATTTTTATTCTCTATTACTAGCTTTTACCCGCAGCTTCGCTCTCGATAATATTGATTTTGTCGAACAAATCGGATGACGCAATAAAAAGTTTCATACAGAGATTATCCCTCTCTTCACCTTATTTCCAATAAACTTTTTGCAAGAAAAAGTAGCCTATAACCATCTCCAGGGTCACATTTATCCCTATACCAAAATTTACCATAATCGATTTAGCGGCTTAAACGTGAAACCGTAAAAAACAAAAACACTTTCGCATTTATAATTTTTATAAGGATAGGCTATGTGTTACACCGATGCCTTAGATATCTTGTCTTTTAACTGTTGCAACTGCAAGTAGCAATTGTTTAAAGACAATTTGTTTAGGGCCACTAGTATATGTTTGTCCTTTTTCAATCTGAAAATAATCATCATTTCTAAAACAGTAAAATAAATGTTTTTCGTTAAATTCATGAATATAACAATAGATGTAAAGACAAATGTTTTGGACGGTATACAATCGAATAAAGTATTAAAAAAATACCGAATATTTCATAAGGAGACAAGTTCTGAATGAATTTGTTTTCTGTTTACAGAACAAATAGAAACTGATTTGTGTTTGTCGATCATTGATTGATCAATTGAGGTCGCTACGGCAACTCGGTAACAATAGTTCGAACAGTAATTATAGATTTCCATGTTACGAGAGAGCCAAAGTCGAGATAAACATTAAGAGAACTGCTTTGGTTAGTATAATTACTAGAAGTTTTCGATGGAGTTATAAATTGATTTCAAAAAAATACTTATATGCCCCTATTTTATATGGAATACAATGGAAAATTGTGTAATAAAACAATTACTCTAATATTAGAGAGAGAGAACTGGTTAATCTTAAGGAAAATAGTTGTGACGTATCTTTCATGTTATCTCTTTTTTTCACAACTTCCGCACTAAGATAGTCTATTGACTTTACATATATATAATTCGTGGACACAAAGTAACACACAAGACTCGGAACAATCATTTGTGGACTACACAAATGATTGTTCAGTGCAGGATTCAAACCCACAGCACTCAGTTTCACATTTAAACCGCTAGGCATTGTGGTCGGCAACATTGTCACGCAAAAGAGCCAAATATAGACAATAAATAATGTAAATTTATCCAAAAGAGCCATTTTATAAACCTATATATTGTTTTAGTAGTAGACCTTATTATGGAGATAATTACGATTTTTTTTTGAAGCGATGATGACTATTCAATCATTTTGGGCTATACCGTCATTTAACATCCGGTACATATGATGTATTAACAAAAAGTTATGTTAAATTAAATTAAATGATATTTATAATGTCATTATAATCTATAATTACAGATAAATGTAGGAAAATACACAAAATATATCTAGCCTAGATATTAATGAGATAATCTGGACTCTGTCGCTAACCTAAATAAATAATTAAATCAACTGACCTCTCACATTCGCATCTTCTCCACCGCCGTATCTCACGAATACAAAATACAGCACCATGAGGATCAGTTGGAACACCATCACCGGCATATACTTAAGTCCTGTGTACTTCACAACCATCTTGAACGGATTCGATTCCTGAAATAAGAATTGTTAAGAAATCAAAGTCAATTTTGTCTTTAAGTGGTTGTGACCCAGTGAGGTATTTAATTAATGTTTGTTTATTGTTAACACATGTTAACATATTCAATTAATTGATCAACTCCTATGGCGCAATACCTAACCGCGTTTCAAACATGAACACCTCAAAGTTTTTATTGTAAATGAGTTAACTATGAATTGACTAAATCATCTAATTATACCCATTTTCTATATTTGTAACATAATAAAATAGAAATCGGAAACGGTAGTCGCATTTCTTTATATAAAAAATACACTGATCACTATATCATTGTTATTGCAATCTAATATCAACAATTAAGAGGAATAACGAAATAGATTAAATTAATATCCATGTATTGTGTTACAAATTAAGCTGAACCCAGAGACGTATCTTATAATCGCACAATCGTAAAGATACGAGTGAATAAGTTAGATAGCAAATAACAATAAATTCACCCACAAAACTATCAAGTAACCGTGAAATTGTTTTTCTTTGTGTACTATATATAGGCTTAAGGCTTTCCCACGATTAGACCTGTTATTAAAGTTCTGAGCCGAAATAAAAGTCTTTATTTATAATAAAAAGGAAAAATAAACGATGTTCCGCAATTACGGAAAATCCTCTATTTAGATAATACCCTGCATTAGGTTTAGCGTATCGACCATCTTGATCCACATTGTCATTAAAATCAGGTGAGATTGTGGTCACAAAACTATACCACAATAAAATATCTCATACATCAATACATTGTTAAAATATGAAATTTTGATGAACCTCTAAAGGTGAAACTTTGGACACAATAATCAAATGTGAAATAAATATAAGATACATTTTTCACTGATCTATAAATTTGCTTTGTTTCGAATAAATTGAAATTAAATCAAATCAAAAATCTTAATTCAATTTAGGCCCTAAGAAGGCGCTTATGAACATCAAAAGTACTACCGGTTTGGAAAGTAACGCAGTTATCGAGAAGAACCGGCAACAAACTCGATCTGCATCTTTTTTATAATGTGTTACTGTAGTTATAGTGGATGAACAGAGAGGGATGTTAAATTCCACGACATCACGATCCTCCCTATAATAATAGTCTTTTGACATCAAAACCCGTTTGACATGGTTCTTGAACCAACTGTCCAGCAATTCTGTAATATGCTTTGGGACTTTATAATAAAACTTAACACTATTACCTAAAAACTGTTACTAATCTTACTCAGTCTAAAGTAGGGTTTAAAATCGGTAGCATGTAAAATTGTATCATAGTTTGAACAGTAGGCTTGCCATTAAATTCGCCGAAGCTACTCTTCTAGAAATTTAGAAATTAGCTGGAACAAACATGGTTTTTGTGTGTCGCATGGAACTAGAAAATATTTCATATTTTTTTGTCCGTTCGTGTAAACTTTTTCAATATGTTCCTATTTCTCCTCCTTCCTTTCCTATTTATTTATTTCCTATTTGATACCGCGTGGTATTAAATAACAAGTAATTCCTGAGACTTGCGAGTTTAAAAACAAATTAACACTTTCGCTTTATAATATATAGATTTATTCATGAAATTTTTCAAGACATCATTTTTTTTCAAGTTTAATCATTGCATATTATAATTGAAGATATATGATATACGTATATTAAAAGTCTAAAGAAATAAATAGTAATAATTATGCTCATAGTAAAAAAGCCAATTGCGGTCAGAAAACGAACCCATAACTTTTTTGTTAAAACATAAATTTGCTATCACTGCGCGACGAGGTGAATCTCGGATCTTGGAAATAACACGTAATATTTTACGTTGACAGGATGCACAAAGTGCATTGTTGATTCGGGTTACGTGGATTTAAAATTGGGTGACATGATGCATATAATATGAGGTGCGCAGTCGCCTTGAAGCTTGTTATATGTTTAGGCGAGATTTCGTTTGCAAATTCTTTTACGTTGAAGTTCCACAATAAAGTGAGATAGGTTTATTATGGTAGAAAGCGTGTTCTGTCGTCTGTATCAAGGCGAGTATTCAGAAAGGCTCTTTGAACTGATCCCCTCCCCACCTTTTCACAACAGAACCACACGGGCGGGGCTTCGGTGGCACAATCTCATGGTGATACCTACATCTTGAACCAAAAAGTTTGCCGACTCTTACTTTTGTCGCACCGTGAAATTGAGGAACCGTCTTCCTGTCAGCGTCTTTCCTCCTTCTTATGATATTGGGTCTTCCAAAAGAGGCGTGAATAGGTACCTAAGCAGGCCAGCATGACAGCCGTAACTGGTAGTGAATTCTGTTCGGTGTCAGTTGCCGCTGATGTAGATTGTACTGTACTTACCATCAGGTCCAGTGCAATTACTTTGCTGTAGAACTGAAAAAAAAAGAAACAGTTTTCTTCAATGAGTAATAACATTGATGAGGCGGAACTCTCGTCATCTAGTTTTTTTTTAAATGAACCTTGGCCGGGGTGCCATTTGACATTAACTTTACTATGCGTTTCTTGCAAAAAAAATACACATAACATTTTTCGATACCTGACCCTCATTTACTACAAATCTTGGTCCTAAAAATCTTGATTTTGTCCTTAAAATCATCTCCCATTTGGAGATCGTATAAATAATTATATATACTTATATAGATCCCATAGAACACTCTTCAAAGTGGAGTAAGTGTGCGATTTCCTGGTGGCCATCAAGCACTATGACCGATGGGACTTTGTAAAATCTTCCAACGGTCGGTAAGCGAATTTACGTAACAAGTGCTGAGTCTCCCATAAAACGTAAAGGTTATGCGGGATAGTGAATAAAAGTAAATATTTTATAGTAAATTAGCAGGGCTTATCGCTGTAATACTAACGTACAACCATTTCTGAACACTGCTTTTTCCCTAAACATGCCAAACCAAACGAGAGCCAATTTGCTCAGTTTAACAAACACATTCAGTTTGTTTATGACAGGTCTTAATAGAATTCGTAGTGTTTATATTATTATGTAACGCAGTTAAAACAACCGTGATTTGATAATCCGAGTGATATCAAGAGAGATGTAGGTTTTAAAACCACGGTAAACAAGTACAAGCAGACTTATTTATCTTATTATAGTATCTCTATGTGAGGGGTAATCATATCTTTATTATTTTATTTGAGTTGCTGTTTGAATTTTATATCATAACTCTGTTTTTCTTTAAACTTTATTTGCAAATGTGGAGTATTATTTACTGATATAAATTATATTATATTTATGTATGAATCTTATTTTTATTTCATGTTATTGTGTAAGTAGATATAATACTGTTGCTGTGTTTTTTTATTATTAACGTGGTCTTTAGAACACCAGTTTTAACGGACTTCCTCGTTACAACGTGCAAACGCGTTACCAGGGTTCGATTTGTCTATCACATACAAAATTATTTTTTGCAATAAGATTAATAATTTCTACGTTGAACGCATTCAGACGAACAAACTTTTCCGTTTCAAGATATGAATGTAGATAGAGGCATTGGGCGTACTCAAGTAGCGATGATAGCTCAGTGGTAGTGTGTAGGAAGAACGCAGAGTCATGAAACGTGAATTCGAATCCAACCACTACAATGGGATTGAGCTTTCGGTGAAGAAAAACATCGTGTGGAAACCATAGCATGGTGGTAGGGCTTTTTCTAATACCCGCCTGGCTAGCTACCACGTTCAAGTTGAAATTCTGCCGCTAAATACCAATAGGTGTGTTCCGGCAGTTGCATATGAGAGAGAGTCCCTCCAATAAAGGCCGACAACGCATCTAGATTATTATTCTTTTTTTTTATATTTAAGGTTTAGCGTTATGGCCATAATCTCACCTGAACTTAAGTGACAATACGGCCCAAGTTGGTAGACACGCTAAACCTGTGGAGGAACTGGCTATCACTATCACTGAGCTATCATCGCTTCAGAAGATTCGCCTGGAGTTGTGGATGTCCATGGATAGCGGTGATCACTTATCATCAGTTGACACACTTGTTAAATTGCACCCTATTCCATAAAAAATATATATATAACCATACCGATTACAGTATCTAGTCTACGAAAGCGGTCGATCGCACTGTCATTATGCATTTAACTGCACGTAGCTCGTTGAGGATTTTAAATTTAATGCGCCGCCCTTTGAAATTGCTTTAAACGACGGTTTAAATATTTGAAAAGGATGAACTCGAAAATTACATTTCAATTTTAAATTCTTGAATAATTTAAAAAAGACATTCTCGTCGATTAAATCTCTTTGGATTTCACTATTTTCTTGTTAGCAAAGTGTTGAAGCAAATAGCCCCTAAAGCAAAGTAACCATTTTCTACTTCGTTAGCAAGAAATACAAGATAATGGAAGGCATTTAAACGTGATAAACGTAAGAACGTCGAGATGAACCACCATGGCATGGTGGTAGGGGTTTTCCTAATGCCCGTCTGGCTAGCTACTAACCTCGAGTTGAAAGTCTACCCCCTAATCCCAATAGGTGTGTTCCGGCAGTTGCAATTGAGAGGCCAGTCTGTTCATAGGTTTTGCGTGTCCATCAACTTTGGCCGAATCGTCACTTAAGATCAGGTACCTAAACCTATAGACTATAAAAAAATAAATTCAAACTTCTGTGTATTGTCAGAGACCAAGGGCAGCTTTCTCACTTTTAATGGCTAACTACCACCCTCAAGTTGAAAATTTGCCATCAAATACCTATAGGTAGTTGCACTTGAGAACCAGTCCCACTACTAGGCTTAGGATACCCAGCATCTTGGGTCACATCGTCATTTAAAGTCAGGTGAGGTTGTGGCCACAACACTAAATCTAAAACGTATGAAAACTAACTGTTGAGTAATCCCTACGAATGCAAGGTAAGGGCTAAAAGGAAATTATCTCAATGATCTGTGCGAAGCCAGGAGTGGTTACTAGTAGTAAAAAAACCTTGGCTTGAAACTTATAATGTAAGTTTTTGTATGGTATAGGGTGAAAACGAGCAACCTTGTTACCTGATGGTAAGTGATCACCATCGCACAATGTATTCGCAAAGAGGAATCGTATAGGCAGAACCGGCTCTCAACTACAACTACTGGAACACACGTATTGGTATTTGGCGGCAGATTTTCAACTTTATTGTGGTAGGTAACCAGGAGGGCATTAAAAAAAGCCCTGGTATGGTTTCCTCGCGCTGTTTTCGTTCACCGAAAGCTCAAGCTCATTGTAAGTAGTTGGATTCGAACTCACGTCCCATGACGCGGCGTTCCTACACGCTATAGTTTATTAAAACTATTAATCATTTGGCCCATCGTTCTCTACTAACAGCTTTAGATGTTTCATTAAAATAAATGAAATAAAGTATGAAAAACGCGGAGACACTCTTCAAAAGAGTAATGTAATAAGTTGGAAAAATAGTGAACATAAATATGTAAATTCTTAAGTTAGGAAGGTTTGGCTTTGGCGAAAAATTCTTACCGAGATGTGTATATTCGCGCAGACATAATTTATTCAATAAGTTGGGGAATTCGCACTAAGGGATTTTGTTCTTGTTAAATGTAAGTATATATATATATATACATATATATATATATATATATATATATATAATACACACCTAAATATAACCTAAACATTAAAACCGACTTACATATTATCCTTATTAAATTATAAATGCGAAAGTGAGTTTGTTTGTTTATAACGCTTTCACAACTAAACCGCTGAATTCATTATGATGAATTTCGGAATAGAGGTAGGTGAGAAGCTGGAGATTGTGGTAAGCTACCACCTTTTCCAGGTTTCCGCCTATCTCTATACCAAAATTTACTATAATCGACCAAGCGGTTTCTCGCGAAAACCGTATTAAAAGATTTTTTTATCAATTAACTGTTCGATGATTGACCACAGTCACACCTGATGGGAAGTGAAGGCGATACCGAAGATATAGCATGTTCGTGCAGGAGAAACTGGTACACTCTTCGTGTGAAGAAGCCTATATTGTAAGACTCCGGAAAAACATACGCGGGTAGTGAATTTCACTCTTTGGCGGGTCACAAAAGAACGAGGTTGAAAATCGTTCAGAGAAAACAAATGAAACATTGACAATATACGTATGATGGTCCATACTACTTCGAGTAGTTCGGTGGTGAAATGAAGGGGGTATTAATAAATTACTTCCTGCTTTTAAATGTTTTAAATACAGTTAAACTTTCTGTTAAACTTTTTTTTATATTTTTAGTGTTATGACCATAATCTCGCTTGATCTTTAGTGACGATACGGCCCAAGTTGGTAGACACGCTTAACCCGTAGAGGAACTGGCTTTCAAGTGCAGCTGCCGGAACACACCTATTGGTATTTAGCGGCAGATTTTCAAATTGAGAGTGGTTGCTAGCCAGGCGGGTTATAGAAAAATCCCTCCCACCATGTCATGTTTTCTTTCACCGAAAGCTCAAGCTCATTGCACTCACGTTCAAACTCACGTCCCATGACGCGAAGTCCATACATAATACCACTGTGATATCATCGCCTCAGATGTATACCTGATGTATACTGTGTATAACATTTATACCTCATTCTTGTAAACTATAGTATACATTCTCATTTCATATTTCTGTTTGATGGTATCACTGAACATGTTGTTTTAACATTTTGATAATAACATAATGTTATTTATGCAGATGAATAACATCGATCGATTGAAGCGATGATAGCTCAATGGTAGTGTGCACGACTTCGCTTCAAGGGACGTGGGTTCGAATCCAAGCACCTACTATGAGCTTGAGCTTTCGGTGAAGGAAAACATCGTGAGAAAACCGTAGCATGGTGGTAGAGCTTTTTCTAACGCCCGCCTGGGTAGCTACCACCCTCAAGTTGTAAACCTGCCGCCAAATACCAATAGGTGTGTTCCGGCAGCAGCACTTGAGAGCCAGTTCCTCCACAGGTTTAGCGTGTCTACCAACTTCGGCCATATCGTCACTTAAGATCAGGTGAGATTATGGCCATATTGCTAAACCTTAAGTATAAAAAAAAAAAAAATCTTCAGTATTTGTATTTTTTCCGGAATCATTTCAAAACTACAATTCGACTGAAGAATATTTTACGAAAGGAGTTACAAATATCTTGATCTATTAAATTATCGTAAATAATTATCTTTCAATTCGAACACTTTTTAAAATATATCGAGTCAAAAAAATAAAAAAATATAATCAGAAGATTATTTAGATCTACCTGATGTTTTTAATTTTTTCCCCGTAATAAATTACAAATATAAATAAAATAATAATAAGGACCTACCTTAACCCAAGAAGGCGCCTGAAAACTGTCACACCCGCGTTATCACTTGGCGAGCCCCCTTGTGTGAACATACCGAGTCAACTGTCATCTAATATATTGTAGTGGTCACCGTAAACCGTCGGTATTTTTGTAAAATATCCACTTTTGATAATTACTAATACTCTCGTATCTCATTAAATTTACATGACAGTTGTTCATATATTTAAAAGTAATATTTAAACACCGAATGAACTTGTCCAGTGTTTAAAATAGGATTGTATATACATACTAGCGGGGCCTGCGACTTCGTTTCTGTGGATAAAATTTTTTTTTGATTATTTTTGTCAGTTTTTGTAACTTTTTTCGATACAGATTTGCTCCTATTAGTGATAGCGTGATGTTAAATAGCCCATAGCCTTCCTAATTAATTGCTCTTTTAACTTCAAATAGAATTTTTGAAATCCAATGGTAACTAAGATAAGCGCGTTCGAACAAACAAACTTTTTCACTTTATAATATTAATTTACATATTCATATAAATCTCTAGTTATTATTTATTACTAAATTATGAATGTTACAAAATTTATTTATTCAATTATAGAGGTAGGAGAAAAATACAAGTTGAAATATATGTATTAATGTATAATGATATATGTTAGTATGAAAACGGAGTTCGCAAGAGATAACATAGTTGAAATGGTAAACAGTAGCCATGTTTTGGAGATGTTATAGAGGATCCGAGTGTTTTGTTGTTCTTTTAGCAAATAAAATGTATACTTTC
Organism: Actias luna; assembly: GCA_039707435.1. Classification (NCBI taxonomy): domain Eukaryota; kingdom Metazoa; phylum Arthropoda; class Insecta; order Lepidoptera; family Saturniidae; genus Actias; species Actias luna. The sequence goes on along the minus strand of JAZHAC010000002.1, from coordinate 2,976,317 downwards.
ATACGAAGCTAAAGGCTTGTTGACAAACTAAATTCACTTTTATACGTAAAGTTGTTATTATTTATACTTCCACCATTCAAAAGCCACAAATAAAATTTTGGAATTTTCTAAGTAATTCTATTCTAGACGCTTACCTGTAGATATTGTCTCTGAGTTCACATGCCAATTTTAAAATGCTATGAAAATTATAGTTCTTTTCAAATGATACGCAAAAATTACATCCAACGGAGCATTATCCATCTTTGTCTGACATTATAATATTTGACAGAGATGGATGATTTAGTATTACGTCATAGATGGGGGACGCCAAGCCACTTACGTTTAGTTAGCATATTCGTTGGCCTTGCACTTGTTATTTACGTATACGATGGTAGGGGGACCCCTACTGGTCTTTTCGGTTAATAATTTAATCCCTTATTGGTTTCAAGGGAAGTAGTTCAACATACATGATTTGAGCTTTGTGATTCTGAAGACGACTGTCAGAATTCGTTATGACAAATGCAGTATCTATAGTTATGATTGTTGGTGTGGTTTAAATATATCATATAAGTTACTGCTACCAAAGGTGTGGTAATCGATTTAGCCTTATCTCCCTAAGGTAATTTTTTTTGTCGTGCGGACTATGTCGACGAATTTTGTTAAATTATGCTAAGTATAAATGTCAACTGTTCTACAACAAGAGAACACTTTTTTTACGTGGGGAAATGTATTTATGCATCCCCTCCCAGCCCGGAGGGACTGAGAGTGGTATGTGGGACTCACCCGGCGCTAAGCGCCGGGAATACCCACTAACACCCCTCGAACGTCTATTGCTTTCCTGGGGCGACGTGGGTCCTTGCATGCAATCACCGCGTTACCCCAGCGACCGGCCTGGCCTGGTGGTAAGCCGCCCTTGAAGTCAGCCAGACTGGTGCAATGGGAGACGGCTACCCCGACCCGCCCCTCTCAACTTGAACAGAACACTGTGTTTTAAAATGTAGAAAATAAATAACTGATTTATATTGTGGCGAGACGTCGGGAACGCGCACGAGCACGATCCGACGCTTCGGTAATTTCCGCCGCACTTCGTGGCGACTCGGTTTCTCACCGCAAATCAGTCGATTGCTAGCTACGACGCCGGGAGGCCGCACGCGCGCGTTTCCCACGGTTCTTTCGTATGCGTTCGATTTCATTTGTCGTTGTACTCGTTGTGTTGAACTATTAATAATTAATATACGTGTGTTCCTATTCGAGTGTATTATTGTAAAGGTCCCCCTACAAGTGGTGACCCCGTATAGTACGAACATTATTAAATTATACATCGTAAAAAGACATTTTCGTGTGAGTTAATATCGCATCAGTGTTGAAAAAGATGGCGGAACAAGCCGACGGCGTGTCAACAAATCAAGTTAACAGTGTTAGCGTCAAAGTGCCGTCATTCTGGCCGGATGAACCAGAGTTATGGTTCGCACAATTAGAAGGACAATTTGAACTCGCTAAAATAACGATGGATAGTACAAAATACAACTATGTAATTTCAAATCTCGACTACAAATACATACGTGAAGTTAGAGACATAATACAAAATCCGCCAGAGAAAGAAAAGTACACTAAAATAAAAAATCAGCTGATATCTCGCTTATCATCGACACCAACACAAAAGGTGCAACAGCTGCTCACCCACGAAGATATCGGCGAGCGAAAACCGTCTCAGTTTTTGCGACATTTGCAAAACCTCGCCGGTCCTGATGTCCCAGACAGCTTCGTACGTTCGATATGGTCAAGCCGCCTACCGACTCACATCCAGGTCGCCGTCGCTACGCAGCCTAACCTCGAACTGGATGACCTAGCTACTCTGGCAGACTCCGTATACAGTGTCGTCGTACAACCACAAGTTCATCAATTATCCGCGACCGCTTCTAACACAGAATTTAGTGAATTAAAAAAATGTATTGCCGATTTAACGCGACAAGTCGCCGCACTCTCTTCATCGCGTTCACGCTCAAGGGACCGTCCGCAGGGTTGGCGCCGTCGACCCCGTAGCCGTTCCTACGACGACCCAACGAGGGGGTATTGCTGGTATCATCGCAAGTTTCAAGGCAAGGCGACAAATTGTCGTCCTCCATGCTCCTACGCGGGAAACGGGATGGGCAGTCGTTAATGGCGGCAGAAAATGGCTGCCACACTCCTGCGCGCCGCATTTTCGTCACGGACAAAAATTCTAAAGTTCAGTTTTTAATAGACACCGGATCGGACTTGTGTGTATATCCAAGTAAACTGATACGTGGTAAAAGTGTAAAAAACAGTGACTATAAACTCTATGCGGCTAACGGATCGATGATTAACACATTTGGAACGATTCATGTAAATTTAAATTTTGGTTTGCGTCGTGATTTTCGATGGCGTTTTGTGATAGCTGACGTCATTAAGCCTATCATAGGCATAGATTTTTTGTCATTTTATGATCTACTTGTGGACGCACGAAATCACCGACTAGTCGACAACACTACGTCACTAGCGGCTATTGCAAAGCCCGCGCGCTCGTATGTTTGTCAAATTAAGACTGTTTCAGGAACGTCTCGCTATCATCAGCTCCTCAACCAGTTTCCAGAGGTCACGAGACCACATGGAGAACCCACGGTCAGGGAAGTTAAGCACCAAACGCTTCACTATATCCGTACTACGCCTGGCCCGCCTGTGTATAGTCGACCGCGCAGGTTAGCACCAGATCGGCTCCGGAGAGCTAAGCGTGAATTCGAAGAAATGGTGAAAGCAGGTATTGCACGTAGATCTGATAGCCCTTGGGCAGCGCCCTTACACTTGGTACCGAAGAAAGACGGTACAGATAGACCATGTGGAGATTATAGGGGCGTTAACGCCAGGACTATTCCTGATCGCTACCCAGTACGCCACATCGCAGATTTTTCACATAATCTGCATGGCTGTAAAGTTTTTAGTAAAATAGACCTGGTCCGCGCTTACCATTTAATTCCTGTTAATCCTGACGATATTCCTAAGACAGCTATAACAACACCGTTCGGGTTATACGAATTTCCGTTCATGAGCTTTGGGTTGCGAAATGCAGCCCAATCTTTCCAACGATTCATGGATGAAATCTTACGTGACCTGGATTTTGCTTTCCCCTACATCGATGATATTTTAATCGCATCCCGGGACCATGCCGAGCACGAATCTCACCTGCGGCAAGTATTAGAGCGATTAACAAATCACGGCGCTGTTGTGAATTCTGCAAAAAGTGTTTTCGGTGTTCCAGAAGTGGAGTTCCTGGGTTACTTGGTTTCAGCAGCCGGCACGAAACCCACGCCTGAAAAAGTTCGCGCCATACTGAACTTCACGCAGCCACATACCTTGAGAGAGCTAAGAAGATTCCTAGGTATGATTAATTTTTATAGAAGGTACTTACCGAATGCTGCGAAGATTCAAGCACCGCTTCACCAACTTCTTTCTGGCAGCAACATCAAACCAAACACTCCCATATGCTGGACATCGGACCTCGAAAAGGCCTTTAATCAATGTAAGCAAAGCCTTGCTGATACTACGCTTCTCGCTCATCCCGACCCAGGAGCAGACCTCGTGCTCATTACAGATGCATCAGAGGTTGCAATCGGCGCCGTTTTACAACAAAAGGTTAAAAATCATTGCCAACCCCTTGCTTTCTTTTCCAAGAAACTAATATCTGCTCAGCGCAAATACAGCCCTTTTGACCGAGAGCTACTCGCTATATACGAAGCTGTTAAACACTTCCGTTTTATGATTGAACTGAAACCTTTCACAATTTTGACCGATCACAAGCCAATAGTAGCCGCCTTTCGTAAACCTTCCGAGAAATGCTCACCGCGACAATTCAGACATTTATATTATGTATCACAGTTTACTAACGACGTGCAACATATCTCCGGAAATGAAAATATTGTAGCCGATGCTCTCTCACGAATAGAAGCTATTTCAAATGAGATATCTATAGAAAACCTCGCTTCTTCTCAAAGCAATGACGCCGAGTTAAACAAAATTTTAAACGCTAAAACGAGTTCCCTAGATCTTAAAAAGATTCAAATCAACGACACTAACACGTGTAAAGTATACTGCGACATTTCTGGTCCGGCACCTCGCTTGTATCTGACGCCCGAATTTCGTAAACAAGCTTTTGACTCCGTCCATGGTTTAAGTCACGCCGGTGCTGCACCCACTATCAGACAAATGACTCAAAGGTATGTTTGGCCTCATATACGCAGAGACTGCCGAGCTTGGACGAGGGCTTGCGTGGCTTGCCAGCGGTCAAAAATCGCGAAACACACTCGTGCGCCGATTCATGCTTTTGCACCCCCGTCTTCACGCTTTATGCACGTTCACCTAGACCTGATTGGACCATTGGCAGTATCACATGGGTACCGCTACTGCTTAACCATGATAGACCGTTTTACGCGTTGGCCGGAAGTAATACCGATCCAAGATATAACAGCAGAGACGGTAGCGCACGCTTTTCTGAGTGGCTGGATTGCGCGCTTTGGTTGTCCTCAGAAAATAACAACCGATAGAGGGAGACAATTTGAGTCACAGCTTTTTAAAGAACTCACTAAGCTTACAGGATCCAACCATCAGTCCACCACCGCTTACCATCCTGCTGCTAATGGTTTAGTCGAGAGAATGCATCGGCAATTAAAAGCTGCTTTAATGTGCCATAATAACGACAACTGGTTTGAATCCCTTCCACTGGTACTATTGGGGATACGCAATGCTTGGAAGGAAGATATTTCCTCTACCTCCGCAGAACTCGTTTATGGTGAAAACCTACGCTTGCCGTGTGATTTATTACAGACCGGCACAGACGAAATCGTAGACTACAATGATTTCCTATCCCGCTTACGGAAACATTTCAGGGAACTTAAACCAACTCCAGTACTACACCATGGCAACCATAAGACTTTCGTCCATAAGGATTTGCGCAACGCCACAGCGGTTTTCCTAAGGCAGGACCTCGTACGGAGACCGTTACAACCACCGTATACTGGACCTCACAGAGTCATAGAGCGGTCTGAGAAAACTTTTAAAATTGATATCGGAGGGAAAATCACGACAGTATCCATCGATCGTCTCAAACCCGCATACTCAGTACGAGAGCCCGACAACGGACCGAAATTACTTGCCTCGAAGACCACCACATCGACTGCTACAGAACCAAAACCGCATTATACTACGCGGTCGGGCAGGCGAGTTAGGTTTCCTCATCACATTTACGACCTAAAGGTCTCCGGGGGGGCTGATGTGGCGAGACGTCGGGAACGCGCACGAGCACGATCCGACGCTTCGGTAATTTCCGCCGCACTTCGTGGCGACTCGGTTTCTCACCGCAAATCAGTCGATTGCTAGCTACGACGCCGGGAGGCCGCACGCGCGCGTTTCCCACGGTTCTTTCGTATGCGTTCGATTTCATTTGTCGTTGTACTCGTTGTGTTGAACTATTAATAATTAATATACGTGTGTTCCTATTCGAGTGTATTATTGTAAAGGTCCCCCTACAATATATTTTTGTAAATGACTGTTCCAAGAAATTTAAACAAACTAATAAAGAATACACACTGTATTTTTATGTTTATAAACGTATATATGTTTTTCATATGATAATAATTATCGTGGGAAATTAGCCAATAGCTTTTCTAATTTACTGTACCTAACTGTATTACACCTAATCTAAACTTAATTAAGATTTAGCAGCTGTATTCGGTCGGAGTATGTTTATATCCAATATTGACCTAGATATTGGAATCGTTTTGTCCTTGTATCGTAGACTTGTTAGTGCGTGTAGATATGACATAGCGTTTTTTTATAGGAGAAATAATTGTAGAATATTTATTTTGTATTTACAATACAGACTGACAGCATTGTACCTGACGGTGAACATAGCACAATCCAACAATAACCACATACTATTAAGAGATGAGTAATCCACAGAGAGTAGGCGTTCATAGCTGTCATACTAACTTGCAAGCCTCTGTGTATAGATATATTTTTATAATTCAAACTGCAAATAGGTAGCTATAAAACTATCTATGCATATATACATATACTTAAACATACACACGCATATATATACATATATACATATATGCATACGCATATAGTCTACAGTCTACGATGATTGTGACAGATGCTTAAATTCTTCGTTTATTATAATAACATTTATAATGTTAGTTTGTGGGTCTGATGATCTGCCCGCTCTTACATATCTCATCAGTTTCCTAGAAGAGCACTCTATAATAAAATATTATTTAGCGATATTATCAAAACGTTTAAAGTATATTCAGGAGATAGTGGTTAGCGAATACAAAACGGTTTTAACTAAAGCAGATGCAATTTTTCATGCGATCTTTTCTATAAATGTATCAATAATAAATAAATAAATATATTTATACGCGTTTTTTAAGTCTACGATTTAAATAGGCTAAATAGTGGTATGGTAGATCAATATCTCTATAAAAGAGTTAAATGATAAGGATAAAAATATTCTATTCTATACTGAACGTTTGATATACTATTTGCTATTAATAAGAGTTCACTTTTTAAGAGCGGAATAACGTCTCTTGGGTGTGACATTCAGACAACACCGGCGTTCTTACGACTCGTGCGTTATAAATTAGTCTCTCTGTAACTACGTGTGACTCCGCAATCAAAGTAGGAACTGCGAATAAACAACATGTCAACAACAATTAACGTATCAAAGGAAACTATGTGCTAATTTTTGAGTGTAAAGTGTAAAGAATTCTTCGCTATACAGGATTATTGAAATATTATTATTGCACGTGACTGACGTCAATCCAAACTGATCGTGCAAGAATATCATAACGGGAACGCGCCCGCGCACCACCGACCAACACATTGAAAGTTAACCTACTATCCTCATTTTCACTGTCCATTTCTTACTACAAATCCTTTGTGTAGTATGCATTATTACTGATGTTTCTCTATGTGTACTGGTATTGTAAGGCCAGGTAGAGCTAGAAGGCTAGAATGTATCTGCTCTATCAGTTTCCAGGCAGCGAGAGTGCTCTTCTAGGATACTGATGAGACATCTAAGAGCGGGCAGATCATCAGACTCACAAACTAATTTTATCAATCATCGTAGACTGGGAGTACAGTGAAAGCTGCCCCTGGCCTCTATCAACACGCAGAATAGAAGTGTCGCCGTGATGTAAATAGATAAAAAAATCATATAGCACACATAAACAGACATATAATTTCTCAATTTAGAGACATGAAAGGTCATATTTATGGTTTTTATAAGAAATAGAGAGTGTTCACGGTTTTGAAAAGTCATCCCTATGTTGGGTACAATAGGGGGTAATTTCAATTATTGAAGTTCACATGAACGTTGTCGCGGGCAGTTCTAGTAAACAAGAAACGATATAAAATCGATAGTGGTGTAATAATGCACTTTCTTTGATTACACTGACATACATTAGGTTAGAGTGCTTTATCATTCACGAGCGTATCGTCATTCTATACAAGAAGGTCCCCCCAAACACTAAGAAAATAAAACAGTAATTATTTTATACACGAAACTTTTTGGTATACCGTACTGGAAACAAAAAATTCAAAATGACATTTCAGTAATCCTCGTTAGTTTGTCTGTCTATCCGTATATATTTATAGCCATTGGTCTTGAAAATTACTTGAAGAAAGAATGACATTGACGAAGTTAGATACTAATTTCTATTAGTTTATTAGATACATAGTATAAAGCTTTACATAATATCACTATAAAGCTATCATATAAGTATATCTTGTAGTAACTAGAATCTTATACAGTGTTTCACGTCATTTTATCGAGGTCATAAAATGTAAAGTGCACTGCAACGAAATTGGCTGTTTTTGAAAGCATGAATTTCTTATCGAGAAAACCAGTTACGATATTATAAAGTCTGACTGAGTGATGTAATTTTCATTATCATCATAATCGTGATGGATGTAGAGATATATATGTTTTATACTTTATAAGTTCAGCGTTACTACAGACTACAATCTCTCTCTCCAATCCAAGATGGTGGACCCACTAAGCCAAGTAGAAAGACTGACTCTCAACTGCCGGAACACACATCTATTGGTATTCGATGACAGATTTTCAACTTGAGGTAGGTAGTTAGTTAGGCGGGCATTAGAAAAAGCTCTACCATCATACTATGGTTTCCTCAAGATATTTCCTTCACCGAAAGCTCAAGCTCATCGTAGGTGGTTGGATTCGAACTCACGTCTCATGACGCGACGCTCCTACATACAACCACTGAGCTATCATCGTTTGAAATTTTTTATTTAAACAACAGGATTGTTTTTAATTACTAATTAACGATATATCAAAGAAACACTTGATTACGGTAGTTACAGGAGCTATATATAAAAATCCAACGCCGTAACGCTGAAACAAAAGGTACACGAAAAAACAGAACAAAACGAAGTGGAAAAACGAGGGAGAAGACGTAACAATAGGAAATTACGTATGCCCTTAATGGATGTGTTGTTACGTCACGTAAACTTCGGTCCGCGGGTCGCATCCGGCTAATACCAGATTCATCCGGTTTTATCCAGTTTAAAAGCCTACGTGACTTACCTAAATGGACTCGAACAAAGCCGATCCAGCCCGGACAGTGTATCACGGGAGAAAGTTAATAAACTAAATAAAATTAATGTGTTCTCGTGAATAATTAATGTGTTTGACGGCTTAATGTTAGTTGCTTAGATGGAAATTGTTTAGTACTATTACAGCCTTAGAAATAACTGAATCTATTACATGCAATAAAGATGAACTTTGCAAGGGACACTCACTCTTTGGATAATAGTTAAGGTTTAGCGTTATGCCATAATATGACCTGATATCAAGTGACGATGTGGCCCACGCTAAGCCTAGTGGAAGGACAGACTTTCAAGTGCAACTTCCGGCACACTCCTATAGGTATTTCGAGGCAGATTTTAAGCTTGAGTGTGTAGCTATCCAGGCGTGTAAGCCAGCTCAAACTCATTGTAGGTGGATTCGAGCTCGCGTACTTTGACGCGGAGTCCGTACACTACTACTGGACTGTTATCGATAAAATCCCGTTGTGAGAGTGGTTCCGTATTTTATTAATTCTTTCATAACAACATTTTATTGCTATTTTAAAGCGATGATAGCTCAGTGGTAGTGTGTACGACTTCGCGTCAAGGGACGTGAGTTCGAATCCAAGCACCTACAATGAGCTTGAGCTTCCGGTGAAGGAAAACATTGTGAGGAAACCATAGCATGGTGGTAGGGCTTTTTCTAATGCCCGCCTGGGTAGCTACCACCCTCAAGTTGTAAACCTGCCGCCAAATACCAATAGGTGTGTTCCAGCAGCTGCACTTGAGAGCCAGTTTCTCCACAGGTTTACCGTGTCTACCAACTTGGGCCGTATCATCACTTAAGATCAGGTGAGATTATGGCCATAACGCTAAACCTTAAGTATAAAATCTAGATAGTCCGTGTTATGTATAATTTTCAGGCCGCGCACGAGGTTACACCATCGACACTTGATTGCCGGCACTCAGCAATTAGTTGTCTGGTGTTTAGTTCCACTGAAATGGATTGGTTCTCGTAACGGTTTGGAGCTTGCATGTGATTGATCAATAGTTAAACTGAATAAGATATTGGCTTTGGAAAACTTAAATTATATAATACTACATTATAAATATTGTAAATTTGTTTTTAATCTATTGTATCATTCAATGACTCTTTCTTAAATACTGGTTTTAATGAAATGGTTTAGAGTCTCGTGAATGAGGTTTCCATGAAAGAAATTATATTACGGCCGCAGGCCATATTCTAAATGTTTTTGGAAATTTTCTGTACTCGGGTCAGCTAGATTGGAGAAATATTTTCATACAATACAAATTACAGCTAAATATCTTAACGCTGTATATTTATGGTGTGTATGCAGAGTTCTCTAGAGAAGGATTTTTTTGCCAGCCACGCATTAATGCGTTCTGACAGTTGCACTTGAGAGCTAGTCCTTCCACTAGGTTTAGAGTGTTGAGTATCTTGGTCAATATCGCCATTTAACATCAGGTGAGATTGTGTCCGTAGCACTAAAAACCTAACTACCTATATAAAAAAAAACCTCTGGTGTTTAAAGTTTACATAGGTTATATGATATTTGTTTGCTATCAGGTTCCCATCTGATATTTTTGCTTGTTAACTATCAAAAACCATTTCATATTTAGCCGTGAGATTTTAATGCCTTATCTATACATCTATACATATAAATAAAATTGGAATGTCTGTTTGTAATATTGAAATAACCGTTTTATACTACATGTATATGAATATATACGGCACATACACCAAAATATTTTTTTTTTATACCTTTGGCTCTCTGTCTGGCTGTTTGTTCCGGCTAATCTCCGAAATGGCTGGACCGATTTTGACGGGACTTTTATTGGCAGGTAGCTGATATAATAAGGAGTAACTAAGGCTATGTTTATTGTAGAAAAATTCATTTAGAAACATGTCCAAGTACTATCCAGTACCGCGCGCAGCTCAAGCGCATGCCACTGGGCCGTCACGTCGGGCGCCTCCCACCAACGAATTTATATTAGTTAAATTTAAATATATTCATAGTTAAGACAGAACAAAGTCTGTCGGGTCAGCTAGTCGTTAAAAGGCTCAAACTTTGCTTTGAAAGGCTGAATCTGTAAATAATATATCTTGTTGATTTTAAAACATCCGAAAGCCGGATTCATTTCAGTGCAAACTAAATTCATTGTTTATTCACGTCTAGTAATACGAAGAAATTTACGTTCAGCGTGATGTAAAGTCACTGTCTATACGAAACTATCTGAACTCATTACACGAAGGATGAAGGCACGTCTTTGATTAGAACTTAAACTATATTATACCTAAGCACTTAATGTAGTTTCAAGTTTGATCTCACGTACGAAACATTCGACTTAGGGAAAATTGCGGGGCGTAAAACTATCGGTTTGTTTCATCAGATTTGGTTGACGGATTGGTTTTGGTTCATGTTTCAATTCCTATTGGTTATTCTATTAGGTTCTGTTCTAATTTTTATAAGCCAGAAATACAAGATTTCGAAGATCAGAAAAATACTTAAAACGGAATATTATTCTTATATTTAATATTATAAATGGGATAGTGAGTGAGAAGAGGAAATAAAATTTGTATATAATTTTTAATTCGTCATTCGAATTGCTTCATAGTAACAGAATATTTTTTATAATTAGTAAGGAAAGTTTGACTATTTTGTTAATTTTATTTTTTAACTACACTTATAAGGGGTGAAATGGGTTTGTAAAAATAATATAACAAAATCATGTTCACGAAACTGAAATATGGCAGGTAGACATTTGATAGTCAGTAAGAATCAGATAAAAAAGTGTTTTTGAAAATTCACAATCACGTGTATTGACCAACATCCTCAAAAAAAATTAATTAATAGCATTTTATAGCAATTTTCTATAAAATCTGTGTCCATTGACAACCAGAATTGGATGATAATATCAATGGATTTCAATTTTCAACATTACTTTGCACTTTAATGTTATTTCAAAATCGCCCAACGTGTGTAAAGTTTCAGTTTAATTACAAATAATATCTATTATAAATTTTAGATAAATTCGCAATACAGATATAGTAGGCGTGTACCGTGCTAACAAACTTGTCTATACAATATTTACGTTTGCAACGTAACAATGTTTGCATAACGTGTTTTTGTCATCGAGTTCAACCGAGCGCGTCCTGTCGCGTCCACTCAATTAACGTGTATTCTATTAGGAATGTCACGACATATTGTCGAATCGTGTTTATTTATAATGCGGGCGTGGTTCGTTGATATGTTAACTAAAATTATTCAACATATGTGTTCCTTTACATAATATAAAATGAAGTCGCTTCCGCTGTCTGTTCGCTTAGATCTTTTAAACTATTCTACAGATTTTAATTTCTGCAATAGAGTGATTTATGAGGAAGGCTTATATGTATAATATTTACATATTACGGTACAGAAAAGTCGAAAAATTCAAATATTTGTAATACGAAGTTCAAAGGTTCAGTAAATTTATCATGAAAATCATCAACTACGAGCGTCATTATGCTGAAACTGAAGTAAAATATCTGGTTGATGAAGGCGTTACTTTGCAGAAATATATAATTAAATGCTAAAGTGTCTATTACTTTACACTTCCGCTTTCAAGCTCCAAACTTGACTTCGAAGTCATGTAAAAAATCTGCCGCAAACTACCTATAGGTGTGTTCCGACAGTTGATCTTGGGTGGTTTCTCTCTCTACCGGTTTAGCCCGTTCCATATCGTCCGTATGAGCTATTATCGTCACTTAACATCAAGTGAAAGTGTGGCCATAACGATAAAAAGTATAAAAAAACTTCACAGAGACTCAAGCTAAAGAGTATCGTTAAAGCAATTTATTTACCCATATTAAAAATATAAACCTAAGGATTCTTGCGACTTGCTTTTTTTATTCGATCATGATACATGCAGTAATCTATCTATAGATTTATATCTTGAGTTTGACTGTTAGCTAGGCGGGTAAATGAAAAATCCCATCACCATGCTACTATTTCATCACAATGTTTACCTTCACCGATAGCTCAAGCTGATTGCGTGGATTCAAACCTACGTCCATTTTAGTGGTGTCCATATACACTTCCTTTTAAGCTATCCTTGGTTCTTCATTGCTCATTTTTTTTTTTTTAAATGATTGGAAAAATTTCTTAATCCGTTAATACATTTGAGAAAAAGCGAATAGAGCCGGTAAAAGATAAAAATATAATTTACCTCACTTTATCTCAACAAATTGAAAAATAACGTTCAGTTATTTGCTTAAGCAGTGGAAAAGTTGCATTAAAACCGGTTCCTGTTTGAGTTTTATTCCAGTCAGTAAGCACTTTTCTTTGCGATATTCCCGCTTATGCAATTCGCTCCCGTGAGAGTGGTAATATTGTTTTGACGCTATATTATATGCCCGCGGATGTACTCGTGTGAAATACAAAATTATTATTAACAGACAAAAAAAAAAATTTTTTTTCTTCATTTTTGCAGCACATGTTTCATACTGATAAGGCCAGTTGATACCAGTCTATCTCACAGTAATTAAGTTTGAAATTTAATCCCGGCTCAGGGTGACGCGGTTGTAAGTTCGAATCCGCGTCACCTCTACAAGGCGACAGATGGCTGTGGGGTTTTAGTGGGTGTTTTCGGCTATACGCGTCAGGTGAGTACTGCATAACCCACTCAGTCACTGCGGGCTGGCCAATATATTATCCCACGATACAAGAAGTGTTTGATTACCCACCATTTTGAACGTTCGACGTATTACGATCCAGAGTCAGGTGGTGCAAACATTACGGACTATCGTGGTCACTGTTGAATACTGTTACTGGATAATATTGGGCATAGCATCTGATGCATTGCCGTATCTCTATCAAACATATATACATTGATAGTCGTAGTTTTTGGATTTTACTGTGTTCACTACCAGGCTATTGGCGTATTTAGTTATTTTCCTATCAAGAGCAACTGGAAACCACAGTAATCATTGCATTACAATTTCAATAAATCTAATCAATTTTCAAATATTTTCAGAAGAATGAAAATGCAAGACTTGGAGACAAGAGAATGGTGGGTAAGTTCATTCTTTTGCTAATCAACCTGGAAGACAGGCAGTTTTCATATTACATTATATTAGTATACAGTCATGCATCAAGCCCGAAGTGTTCGCTTCATAATGTACAGTATAAAATTCATCTATAGCTAGATAAAGTAATACAAACTTATGTCAGTGTCACTACTATTAAAAAGATTGTATGAATTCTGAAATTTTTCAAGGCGTTTTACATGTCTACATTGATATAATCTATATGATAATGCGAAATATTTTGGTTGTTTGTTTGTACACGCTAATGAACTACTAGTTGGATATCGAACAATCTTTTATATATTCGATAGAGTAATCATCGAGAAAGGCTTAAGGTTAATTAACGTCAAACTACCAACAAAATAAGCAAAGCAGTATTGAAAAAGTTACAAAATCGAGTAAAAATGCTCAAATAATTTTAACGGAATAGCGGAAACAGTTTTGTATAAACAGGTTGCCACAACCTAAGCGTAAGAAGAAGATTTATGATCGTACTTAAAGCGCTAAATGAACGTATTTCAAGTTGCGCAGTGCCGCGGTCCACCTGTTCCGTCTTAAAGTAGAATAGAATTCTCCAGTCGGCCACATCTTCCTTCGGCTCATACAATATTTATCCGCGGAGAAGTACATAGAATGTCGATTACTCGACGCTGAACGTAGATGATGTTGTGCTGGAGGCGTCATGAGTGTTGACGAATGAAAAAGACAGAATAAAAAATGCGTGAGTGTCGTGGAACGTGCGGTTGGAACGAATTTTCTTACGTAGCATATTGTTATTGATAAATCTATTATTAATATATTATTGATCAACAAAAAAAAAAAAACACATTACTAGCGACTGAGGCCAATTAAATGAAACGCAGAGATAACTAATAAAATGAAAGAATGGTAGGAAATTTTGTAATTTATATATTTTTTTCTAATTCTGAAAGTAAACATATTATTGTACATCCTCCAATTTTTCTAATTCATTATAATTATATATAATATGCTACGAAACAGCTCACGCGTATGACTGTATTTTTTTTTAGAACTGACACGCTGTTAACTCCAAGGGCTTTGACAGCTTCACCGAACTTTTTGGGGCGAGTGCTGAAGGCACTCAGCCCCGAGGCAGCGGGCATAAGGGTGCCAAAACGGCCGAACCTCGGCTTGGGCTGTTGCCGGTAAATAAAAAAACATTCACGATCCTGACTAACCAATAGATCTTGTCTAACAAATTTGGTGATCCTAACAACGACCTTATCAGGTAAGCAGCTCAGAGCCGCGAGGGTAGACCCTTACAGAACCGTGTACTTAACGTGTGAGTGTGCACGAATGGTATGCGATGTGATGGTGTACTCTCAGTGATGTAGAGTGTCACTGTTCCGCGCGAGCATAGTCACTCGTGGGCTCCTATACGGAGGATCAAATCTAGGCGCGTATGACTGTAGTTTATATACCAAGTATCAAGTAAATGCGCAAGGTAAGTTACGCAGCAAAAATTATCTTCCTGATAGTAAAGGATTTTCATATAATCGCATCGGTAGTTCTGGAGATTATCTTCTACGAACAAGTTTTTAATGTTATGACCACAATGTCACCGGATGTTAAGTAACGATGTGATCCAAGATGGTGGGCTTGCTAAGCCGTGTTAAGGGACTGGCTCTTAAGGTCGCTAGCTAGGCTAACATTAGAAAAAGCCCTACCACAATGTTATCATTTCATCACGATGTTTTCTTACATCGAAAGCTCAAGCACATTGTAGGTGGAAACGAACTCACGGCCCTTGACCAAGCCAAGTTTACTAGACTTACCAAGTAAGTTATCGTCGTTTCAAAATCATTATCGCTATCTCTATTATAGCATAATTATTAGATGTATTTTGTCTATCTGTTCCTTGTATTACTGTTTTTCAAAATGGCCTCTATAGTGGAATTCCCAGCATTATAAAATTTGCCTTCAGTGATGGATTATCAAAACTTGTTGGGAATTTATAGTTATTACTGATTTTGAAGTTTTTGAGTATTTATTATGGTATAAATTCGATAATAATTAATTGATAACCTCGTGTGGCACTATGATGTAGTAATATTATCTTACTACGTATACATAAATTAGTATTTGTGAGTTATCCAGATGTGTGTTCCTGCACAGCTTGTACATTTAACTAGTCTTTGTACAGTTGTTATAAAAGCTTGAAAAAGTTATCTAACATATGTAGTTTAGTATGAAGTAATTTATTATTGTGAAATTTAATAATAAATATTCAATTATTATATATTATAATTCATATATAGTATTTTTATTTTCATTTTTGGATGGCGGTAGTGCTTTTTCTAGCTACCACAATGAAGTTGAAAATCTTCCGCCAAAGACCAGTAGAGAGTAGAGAGAGCCAGTCCGTCCAAAATAAAGGCCGGAAACTCACCTACGATTCTCCTGGTGTTATGGGTGTCCATGGGTTGCGGTGATCACTTATCATCAGGTGATACGCTGGCTCGTTTTCTTGCTATTACATTTAAAAAAATGTATTTTACAAGAAATTATTATTTGTGTAACTCATACAATTGACAATAGATGGTGCACTAGACGATTTAACTATAGTTTCGCTGCGTGAACTTGTAACCATAACAATATATAATTAAATACGAAAAAAGTTAAGGGACTCAAGCAGCAATATCAAGCAAAACTAAAGATCTTATTTTAACCCCATAGACGGTCGTTTTTCCCGAGTAACAAAAAATATCATTATAACTTAAGCGAAATCACGAATAACAGTTATAAATGAAAACAAAACTAATTAGTGACGTGTTAATTTAAAATAAGTTAACGAGCGTATCATGTCAACAATTTGGAACAAAATAAACTCCCACTAAGTGTAATGAAAGATGTCTGTATGTGAGGTTAACTTCATTAAGGGTATTTCTAAGATGATTAAGAGTTTATTAAATTGTTTTGAGCGCTGTCTTTGATTCAGTTAATTTATGTTCACTGGTGTTAATGTTCAATGATTTATATCGTTTACAATTACAGTTGCTTACATTTTATGTTGTAACGGAACGTACTGATGCGAAATATGAAAGGAAAAAAATTGGTTATCTTTATTAATAAAATCAGGTTTTCTTTTATACTTAAGGTTTAGCGTTATGGCCATAATCTCACCTGATCTTAAGTAACGATACGACCCAAGCTGGTAGACACGCTAAACCTGTGGAGGAACTGGCTCTCAAGTGCAACTGCCGGAACACACCTATTAGGATTTGGCGGCAGTTTTTCTACTTGACGGTTCAAGAAATTGTAGGTGCATTTGAAGTTACGTCTTTTGACGCAAAATCGTGCATACTACCACTGAACTATCGTCGCTTTAAATTTTATTGTTTTTGTTGAGCAATTAATTATAAACCATTAATATAACAATCCGGCGTTGGCTCAATGTTTTGTGGGGACAATGTAGTGAAGTGGAAACCAAATTGTACGAAAAACAAATAATTTACCTCCTAGACCAATCAGCACCGATCAGCGATGATAGCTCAGTGGTAGTGTGTACGACTTCGCGTCAAGGGACGTGAGTTCGAATCCAAGCACCTACAATGAGCTCGAGCTTTCAGTGAAGGAAAACATCGTGAGGAAACCATAGCATGCTGGTACAGCTCTTTCTAATGCCCGTCTGACTAGCTTCCATCCTCAAGTTGAAAATCTGCCGCCAAATAACAATAGGTGTGTTCTGGAAATTGCACTTGAGAGACAGTTCCTCCACAAGCTTAGGATGTCTACAAACTTGGACCGTATCGTCACTTAAGATCAGGTGAGATAATGCTCATATCGCAAAGCCTTAACTATATATATATATATATATATATATATATATATATATATGTATATAAGCCACATCCATTAAGATGTATTCTACAACGTGCCACCACCCATCTGTCGTTTCTCAAGGTAGATAAAGACGGCAAGATTATCACACGACATTTAAGTTTTAAGAGCTCCTTTGTAATCTCTATTGAGAGGTTGTAAATTGACTTTTCACGGATGCTATAACTTGCCGAGCACGAGTGTCCGTTAAAATATATATTATTTAACAAAACATTTCCACCGGGGAAAACTGACAGGATGTTATCAATAACTAGTTTTGCCTACGACTTTGTTCGCATGGAACTAAATATTATTTTATAACTAGATTTTACGTGCGGCTTCGCTCGCGCTTATATTTATTTTGTCAAATAAATTGGATCACGCAATAAAAAGTTTCAAACAAAATTTAACCCCACCTACAATAAGATTTTTTTCGAGAAAAAGTCGCTGTCTCCAAGCTCTCTGTACGAAAATTCATCATAATCGATTCAGCGGTTTAGGCATGAAAGCGTAACGAACAAACAAACTCACTTCCGCATTTATAATATTGGTATGATTTATGCCTGTTTTTGTAACTTTTTTCAATACAGGTATGTTCGTATCGTGACAGCGTGATGTTATAAAGCTTAAAGCCTTGGTTGCTTTTTTATAAAGATTGCTGCTTAGAGATTGCTCTATGAAATACAAAAGTAAGTTTTAAAATACGTCTGCAACTCGTAAGATTAGCGCGTTCAAACAAACTTAGAGATTAGGACTCCCAAATTTTTTCTACTTATAAATATAAGCTATGTTACTATAATATACATAATGCGGCATTCTAATAGTAAAATAATTATTGAAATCGGTCTAGTAGTTTTTGAGTAAATACGTAACGAACACACAAAAACACACATCTTTTCTTTTAATATTAATATAGATAAAAGTTTAGCAAAACGTTTCCATCGGGAAACATAAACAGGATGTTATTCGTAATAAAGAAGGAGATCTTCAGAGATGTCGTTGCTATGGTGATTTTAATTGCTCGTTTAGGGAAAAAAATACCTTCACAGTGACTGTGTAACCTTTTGTTATGGAAAACCACCTACAAGTTGGTGTCTGCGATTTTCTTTACGATTTTCCTTTCAAATGCGTGTGTTCGTAAAATCCGTTCATTGTAGGTGGCTTGAAAGGAATATTTGTGCCAAATATAGATTCAATTAGGTGTCTAATTTGGAGATAAATGAAGGAAGTGGCCAATTTATTATTTATGTATATGAAAGGAAAATATAGTCCCTTTGATGTTCAATCACATCAGAAGTATTGAAATTATCAGATGAGGGCTAAGACCATGCCAAGTGGAACTGTTCGTAGATAGTTTAGAGTACTTATTTTTTGTATTTTTTTATATATAAGGTTTTAGCGTCATGCCCAGGCGAGGCGTGAGCTTCCGGTTTCCACAGAGGTGGAAATAAGAAGAAGGGCTCGCATCGACTTGGTTCGTGCTGGGCGGAGGACCTGCTGGATGAGCGCTATGGACGATATACCATAGATACCGTCTGCCCGGTCCTCCAAGCATGGTGCAGCAGGGGGCACGTCTCCCTGTCGTGTCGACTAGTGCAGGTACCATCCGGATAGCACCTGCACAAGTTGAAACGACAGGGAGCCAAGTGGGTAATCCCGGTGCTTAGCACTGGGTAAGTCCCACATACCCCTCAGTCGGGCTGGGAGGGGATGCATAAATACATTTTCCCACGTAAAACAAAATGGCCATGTTAACTAATAATGTGTACCAAGATGATGGACTAATGGAGGAACCTACCTAGGTATAGTATTGTGTACGGACTCCACCTACAATCAACTTGAGCTTTCGGTGAAGGAAAATATCGTGAGGAAACCACAGCATGGTGGTAGGGCTTTTTCTAAAAGCCGCCTGGCTAACTACACCGTTAAGTTAAAAATCTGCCATCAAATACCAATAGGTGTGTTCCGGCAGACCACACGTTTAGCGTGTCAACCAACTTGGTCTATATCGTCACTTATGATCAGATGGGATTATAGACATAACGCTAACTATAAAAAAACCTATAGGTGTTTGTCGGCAGATTTTTTACTTGGGGACATTTTTTTGAGGGATTTTTATCTAGGCAGGGAGGCTTTAGGAAAAGCCCTACCAACATGCTCAAACCATGTTTATTATAATAATACGGTGTATGTTGAGGTTTCCTAGCTGCGCTTCTTCCGAGAGTAAAGCAATATCAATCACAATAACAGGATTATACTACAAATGGAAATACAAACGTCTAGAAATCTACGCTTTTATATTATCCACATGTTCAGACGCCAAATCGATATTCCATCCCTAGGTTATATTATTTTATATTTATTTTTGCATTGACCTAAATCTTCGCAAGCAGTCAACTATTTTTCTTTAATCGTAGAATTCCACGTCGAATCATCTGCCAGTGTCAGTGATTTCGTTACGATTATGAAGTTTATTTCCCTTTTTTTTTTTTGGTTTCGCTGTTCGTTTGCAAAATGTATAATTAGAGGCCGATTTCTGTCAAGTAAGTTGACAACGTAAGGACGTCGTAGACAATATAAGTGCGTTTTGACTGTTAATTCCCTCATACCCTCTTTTGTAGCCTTGTCTATAGTTAATTATCCCTTAAACATAAATCTTCGCATTTGTTGGAAGAAAAAGTGTCCTTTATATTACTCTATAATATTATTTAATATTATGGTAAATGGCATGAAATACTGACAAGTAGATATTAAGTGATATGTATACAAGGAGACAGACAGGTTTCGTAAATATACCATGTTTTTTTATGTTGCACGCAAAGTGACTGCACTGTGCCTTATGACAAGTACAGTGCAGTCCAAATCAGCTGCGACTGACAGTGAATTCACTTCACTGTCAGTCACCGCTGTCATGATGGCCTGCTTAGGTACCTTCACGCCTCCCCAGAAGGACCCACATCATACCTATATTACCTTATCATCGATGACAGAGTGTATCTAAATCACAATTTTCAAAATATAACGCACTAATTAGACTCCGTTACAATTTTATTACGAGTAAATATATATTAGATATAATAATCAAGTAACAAATCCTCATTTACCTATTTTTCCTAACGCTTATTAACCACGTAGATAGTGTTAACTGAGCTGGTTTACTCGGCAGACTATATTACATGTTATTACAAAGCTAAGTCTACTTTACGAGCGTACGTATTTACTTGTTTATACTTGGTTAACGCCAGGATGATAAATTAAAAATATTCTTTAAACATGCTTTAGAATCAAATATAGAAAAAGCGATATTAAAAAAAAAAAAAACGATTTCTTTAGAGATGATAAATTACTACCAAAGTGTAGTGTGTCGCGTCATGAGACGTGAGTTCAAATCCACCTGCATTGAGCTTGAGCTTTCGATGAAGGGAAACATGATGAGGAAAACATAGCATGGTGGTAGGGCCTTTTCTAATGCCCACCTGATACCGATAGGTGTATTCCGGCAGTTGCACTTGAGAGCCAGTCCCTCCACAGGTTTAGCGTATCTAGCAGCTTGGGCCACATCGTCACTTGAGGCCAGGTAAAACTGTGGCAATAACACTAAACCTATTAAGCATAAATAATAATAGGTTTCTAGCTTTATGGCCATAATCTCATCTGATCTAACGACGTTATTTAAGACGTGATTTATTACACACACTGTCTGTTCTGCTTCGAGTACAGTTAGCTTTATCGATCCAGGAGAGAAACTGATGATTTGTTGATCACTTACGATATAGATTAAAAATATATACATAAGTTTTAGCAATTCAAAAAATCACTCTACACGCGTAATGAAGATACAAAAAATTTAATGCTGTAAATGAACTATATCAATAGATAGAACCGTAGTATGGTGATAGGACTTTTTGTAATACCCATCTTACTGGCTATCACCCCTAAGTTGAAAATCTGCAGTCAAATATCTATAGGTGTGTTCCGGCAGTTACACTTGAAAGCAAGTCACTTGTGTAGAGAGCCACACCGTATGGCAAATAGCGCTAAATCGATAAAAAAAAAAAAAAAAAAAAAAAAAAAAAAATACAAATAACTCGTTGACTCCAACATCGCTACTACCATTTTTATCTTGGTCTTAAAAGTTAAACACCGCATTTGCGTATGTAGTTTGTATCGAAAACCTTTCGACTCTTGCTTCTACCAGTTGAGACTAAGCGTGATGGTTAGTCTAGTAATGGTAGAAGTAACAACGTATACGCTTGATTACGGCCATTGTAACATAGTGTTGTTCTTGATAATAGGATCTAGGCTCGCCCAAGGGATCATGAAGTTAATTGTTCCTTTGTAAGCCGGTAACTACGGAGTCTGAAGTAAAATTCATACTATTATTCTAAACCGGAAGATATGCCCTGGGGTACGATTCTATCGGATTAATTACTGTGAACTATAAAATACCATTCATTTCTCGATTACGCTTTGACATATCTACGGTGTACTTAATTGGAGTATTTGAAAATTGAAAATGATTCTTAACTTATAGTTTAAGAGTTTGATCATTTACTGAGAGAAGTTATTTATATTTTTAACGTGGTGAAATGAAGCGATGATACCTCAGTGGTAGTGTGTACGACTTTGTGTCAAGGGACGTGAGTTCGAATCCAACCACCTACAATGAGCTTGAGCTTTAGGTGAAGGAAAACATCGTGAGGAAACCATAGCATGATGGTTGGGCTTTTTCTGATGCCCGACCGGCTAGCTACCACCCTCAAGATATACCAAATACCAATAGGTGTTTTCCGGCAGTTGCACTTGAGAGCCAGTTCCTTCACAGGTTTAGCGTGTCTACCATCTTGGGCCGTATCGTCTTAAGATCTTAAGATCAGGTGAGATTATGGCCATAACGCTAAACCTTACCTATAAAAAAAATGCATATACACATAATCTTCCAGCCCGCGTAACTAATAATACTTACTGAACCCTACGGTCATCTGTTAACTTGCTGAGGCGACTAGGGTAGGAGCTTGCAATCGCCATTCTGATAGTAAGCCTGGGCTACACCTACGCAGTCTGACGAGCTTCTCTGTTACACAGTTGGACAAGTGTAATGAGAAGTGCGTGTCTGCCTTGAGTTAGCTGATTTTTTCTTTGCTTCTATAGGTCTTTGACTTGCTAATAAATGGCGTTAAGTCTGGCAAGAGTAATGCCACTCAAAGGCATACAGCCTATATAAAGGTTGTATAAAGGCCTCAGTAGGTGCGTGGAGACAGATTTTTAAATCAAAGGGTAGAAGCAACAGAAAACACCCTACTGACAGGATAAAGTTTCATAATGTTATTTTCTAGATCTGAAACTCAAGCGTGTTATAGGTTGTTCATGTGATAGTTTGATGAATTACCGACATACTACTGAAAATATTTTTTCTAAAGTATGTGTATTCCCTATGTCAAAACCAATCGGGGTCAAGAATGACTATGGTACGCTTCACTCAGATAGGTAGAAATAATCGAGTACAACTTTTCACTTTCACTTCCTGCGGGATTATTAAAAACACTCGTGAATGGGCACCTGGTAAGGATGCCTCTCGATTTCCCTACGGTTGAAACTTTTTTATATTTGATTCAGAAAATTCGGCAACGGCCAACGCGGCTACTAATTTTACCTAATTCGAACCGTACTAGGCACTAGGCCCAAATTAACCATTTACTCTTTTGTGGTTCTCCATGAAAAAAATATAGATGTGCTAATTATTATGTTAATATTTTTTTTATATAGTTAATAGGTTTAGGGTTATGGCCACAATATCACCTGATGTTAAGTGAAGATGTTGCCTAAGATAGGAGAGGCGCGAAGCCTAATGGAGGGACTGGTTCCTAAACGCATTTGCTGGAATACACCCAGGTATTTGCCAGCGGATACTCATCGCAACTAGCCAGTTAAAATATATTTCAACAATTGTTTTCAAAACAGTATTCATTGTATTTGGTATAGTTACAGTTTTATTATAATTCATTTTCAGTTATGTTAAATATTCAGACCGAAAGAACTTGGGGTAAATACTCGTTTGAACGCGAACCCATTTGCTACGTGAGAGAACAATACAGCCTCTAATTACACATTTTGAAATGCAAATCGATAGCAGAAAGCGCTCAATATTATCTTTAATAAAAATAACTAATATGTTTATGTTCCAACCGAAATATATCAATCATAACTTGAAACTGTCATTTCAAAGCCGTTTATTAGTAAGTGGTTCTATCGCATTGCTTTTGATAAATATATAATTAGGTGGCGTTTAGATGAAGTTCTTATTGACAGTAATAAATATTACCAAAAATATACAATTATTAAAGTAACATTAGTCTGCATCAGTTGTTTTCCAAGGTGACCAGTGCTAATGGCTTGAGGGACCATAACAGCTTCATCAGAATTTGTGTCGAAATATTTACTAGATCTAATTAACTATCCAATATCCAATGTGTTTATAATTGCTAATTTGCCATGTTTTCTAATGTCTTATGAGGTCTGACGGGATAAATAGCTTCGGTAAACTTTATCAATATCATGATCTGTAATTCAGAATTCATTAAATTCTAACTTTACAATCTTAATTTACTAGAACAGAATAACACTTGCGATTATCGACGTATTAGGTATGTCAATTTTGTTGTACCATAGGTTAATATTTCTTAAAGCCAAAACAAAGCAAAGGAATTCGAAGACTGCCATTTACCTCTCAGGCAATGAGACGTGGATTAAAAATACCAAAAGCGGATTGCTAACCGCTACCTCGCGACCGAGGCCTCGCTTCGCCCTATTTTCACTCCACCCTAATACGCAATGTGATACCAAGAATATTTCCCACGGAAAGCCTGCGCCATCTGCGCTTTTCCGCCTCAATTATTCAAAGAATCTTTCTCTTACATTTTCGGTAATGAAATTTTAATCATTGCCATGTTTTAAAGCCGGCTTCGATAAGGCGACTGTTGCTAATTAATTTTATAACGTAAATATTTCTATAGTGGTACAAGTAAAATAAGTTGTTTAAGCGAACCATTATTTCTAAAACACTTGGGCTTTCCAAAAACGTTTATGACACACAGGTGTCGACAAAGGACTGCATGGTTTAGTTGCTGTAGTTTTATCTCTTTAAAATTCTCTGTAATTCAGATATTATTTAATCAAGAATGACTAGGCCGTAGAGTGTTTAAACACTATATTGTTTGAAAAACACTTTCATTTCTGCAATATTTTGATCCTTAAATGAAGAGAACATCTCGACGAAAGCATAGTAGTTCGCTAGATTCTATTCATTCGTTAACGGTCTTTACTTAGGTATCTGTCTCCAAACGCTTGTAGCAGTGTTTTATGCATTTGAGAGACAGTTTATTCAGTTTAGATCGTTATTATCTTGGACCAAATTATCAATTTACATATAATCTATATTAATGTTGTAAAGCGGAGGACATTGTTTGTTTGTTTGTACACGCTGACTTTAGAAACGAAAAGTATAAGTTCAAACAATATCTTTGTGTTTGCTAGCGCAACCATTGAGGAACGTACCAATATAAGTAAAGCTGTACTGTAAAAACTTAATAAACTGGCAAAACATAAAAATAATTTTTATTTCCACGCGAACGAAGTCACGGACATAGCTAGTAAGAATGCATATATTTGTAGATACGTTACACCCAGGTTCAAAACTTTTAAACAAGTTTATCACACATAATTTATTGTTGTATAGAAACTTAGCGTCCTTTTCCCTTAACAGTAAAGCTTTTTGCGTCATAAGGCTTATTAGGCTCACACAAGGCTTGCATTATGTGCTTTATATTTTCGCAAACCGCATTAACTTCGCATTTAAAAGTTAAATAGATTGACAAAGTGTTTTCGTGTATATATTTATATAAAATATACCTTTTCGCACGGACGAGTACAGTACAGAAGAGCTTTTGAGTAGACTACTGGGTTGAATACTAAATAGTTGTGCCGTAACATGTAGATTTTCAGAGAAAGCCGTAGCAATGAACTTTATTTTGTCTTGAAGTACTAGTTATCTTTTGAGTTATTAAAATGGACAACTAAATCTAAAATTTCAAGCAAGTTCTTCGTTCGAATGTATGGTCTTGTAGAATTGAGAATTTATTTTGCTTTTACTGTACCCAGCAAGTTATTGCTTTCACTAAGCTGTAAATTCACTCGAAGCTTAAAAAGTTACAATAGCATATATCATAGGTAAATATGGGTTGCTATATGAGGGGTGTAAAAGCAAATCCACTTCAGCCCAAAATTAGTATTTGCTAATGAGTACAATTTTTTAGTACTAACAATTTGGTGTACTAGGTTAAAAATTACAATTGTGAGTTGATATAGATATGGTTTCACCCCCTCATAAAGAAAAAGGTAAACAAAATAAATCAAAAAGCAAAACAAATAAATAAATCATTACATATTATAAAACAAACTCAAAAGCCTCGGAACGGACTTTTACGGGCTTTCATAAGTAGACAGGGTGATTCATGGGGAAGGTTTAGGTGCATAATTTGTTATAGCTTTGTGGGCAGAAGACAGCTAGTAGAAGTTAAAAGCAAGCTGTGGATACCCAATTTTATTCATTGTGTTGAAAAAATTCGTTTATGATATTCATCTG
This sequence comes from Actias luna, assembly GCA_039707435.1. Classification (NCBI taxonomy): domain Eukaryota; kingdom Metazoa; phylum Arthropoda; class Insecta; order Lepidoptera; family Saturniidae; genus Actias; species Actias luna. The sequence continues at coordinate 2,950,167 of JAZHAC010000002.1, read as the reverse complement.
GCTTCTGACTTAATCTGAACGGTTAGGCAAAATAGGGATATAGGCGTGACCCCCATTGTTAAATACCAACTTAAAATTACACCACGGTGCACGCCAAGATTATATAATGCAGGTTTTGGGCAACTCTCGTAATTCTGGTATCTGGCGGGAAAGCCATGATAGTCCAGCCGCATATTTTAATGTTGGCGCTCCCTTATTATTAATACAAAAAGGAAATGAACCTAACGTTAGGTACAGTAGAAATCAATAATTATGACGATCTGTTGGCACGCGGATATTAGCTCACTGACCATGAAATAAACCATGAACCATGGACCATGACTATCTCCTAGCAATTCACTCATTCTCCTGTTGTAATACATTATTAATATTATGAGAAAATATATCATTATGATAAGGTTTTAGAAGCGATGATGGCCTAGTTGGTAGTGTGTGCGGACGTGAGCTCGAATCCCTGCAACGAGTCGGAGATTTCGGTGAAGGAAAACACCGTGATAAAAACAAACCGTGGTGATAGGCCTTTTTTTAACATCCGCCTTACTAGTTATCGCTCGTAAGTTAAGAATTAGTTGCGCATGAGAGGTAGTCCCTCCACTAGGTTTAGCATGTACACCATCTTGGGCCACGTCATAATTTAACAACAGATGAGATTATGGTCATAATGTCAAAGTATAAAAAAATAATACCCGAGTAATGGCAGACCAATGGTTTTGTTTTAAATTTCTCGCAATATTGGTAGCTTTGAAGAAAGCTTAAGCCACTTTAAAATTTGCTGTAACATTGACTATTATGGCTTTGCATAATTTAACGCTTGCTCCTCTCTTATAAGACTGCCCTATGACAACATAATGCAAATACAACATGTATTTTATATATAAACTTTGCCAACATGCACGAGACTGCCGACGTTAAAGCGTTCAAATAATCCTTTGATGCTAAGAACTTGTCATTTTGTTTGAACTCGAACATCTTTATAAAATGTAAGTGGATTATTTAAGGCTTTTTGTTAATATTTTGTTGTTTAATTCGGAAGTCGTGTTTGAAGAATTTATGTTCACTTTCTCGCATTTTTAACTTACGACTAAGTAATGTTTTTATTTGTTTATTGTAAAAACGAGATAAATATATACCAATTATATATATACCAATTTGCTTTTATAGTTATTTTATAGTTAAGGTTTAGCGTTATGGCCATAATCTCACCTGATCTTTAGTGACGATACGACCCAAGTTGGTAGACACGCTAAACCTGTGGAGGAACTGGCTCTCAAGTGCAGCTGCCGGAACACACCTATTGGTATTTGGCGGCAGGTTTTTAACTTGAGGGTGGTTGCTAGCCAGGCAGGCATAAGAAAAAGCCCTAGCACCGTGCTACATAAATACATTGTTTCAAGAAAACACTTCAAATAATTAATCTATATATGTATCTAATAATCTCATTGAATAGGGGTACGTAAATAATAATCAGAAAGAATGGCTTCATTACACAAAACATAATTACAATTAGTCTACCATTTAATATATGTTTTTAAGATGAATAATAACGTATCAAATTATTTTCATATAACTTGGGTTTGAGCGGCACTCGATAATTAAACTATGCGGCTTCGTCGGCTTGATTTTTTCATACATCTTCAATATAAATCGTCATTATTTTGTCCATTTATATAGACACAATAAATTATACACTTAAATCATCCTCATAAATCACTCCGTCTATTGCTGTGAATCATATGGAAATACATTTTGAAATTTCAGTATACCCTATTCAGATAGACAGATGTGGTGAGGGATTTTATTTTACAATATTTATAGGTATAAATATCACTAAGCTTGAACCCTACTTTTGCAAAGATCTCTGTAGACTTAATATGCGAACATAATACACTAGGTTATTTTGTCTGTGTTTTTATTAAAATGGAGGTATTTGTTTTGTCGAGCAGTCCAAAGTAGATAGTAATCTCTGTAGAACCTATTCTGTACTCTACCGTAACCTAAACGAGTCTTTACTAAAAAACATTTAATAATATTGTCACACTGAAGAATACTATAGTAACATTTTCATATTTCTCGATTCATTTGATATTTAATTCTTAATATGTTACAAACTAAATAATAACATGCATAAATTAATTATTTACACAAGACACTGTGTATATCTATAATCTATCGAGGGTTAGGATTGCTAGGAACCGATGATAGCTCAGTGGTAGTGTACGACTTCGCGTCAAGGGATGTGAATTCGAATCCAACCACCTACAATCAACTTGAGTTTTAGTTGAAGAAAAATATCGTGAGAAAACGATAGCATGGTGATAGGGCTTTTTTAGTGCCCATCTGGCTAGTAACCACCCTCAAGTTGAAAATCTGCCACCAAATACCAATAGATGTGTTCCGGCAGCTGCACTTGAGAGCCAGTTCCTCCACAGGCTTAGCGTGTCTACTAACTTGGCCCATATCGCCACTTAAGCTCAGGTGAGTTTATAGCCATAACGCTAAACCTTAACCATAAAAGAAAACCTAATTGAGCCGTTAACATCATTCCCGTGGTATTAAACCGGTCACAATGATTCTTATTTTGTTTACGATGTTTTGTAACCTGCCAGTATATATTTAGCTTGTGAAATGCTTGTAGGCCATCAAGACGATAGTGTTTCCTGATTTCTAATCTATTAAATGCTCTGCTGTTTTTGAATTGCATTTTGATTCAAATTACAGGTACAATGTCGTCAGTTTATAGAATTACAATAAAAGAAACTAGCAAGAATATATTTACAAATTAGTAAAGAAATTTGAAAATAGTTAAATAGAAATTGAGTATCAAAAGATTGACACAGCGTGAAAATGTCATGAGAAGGTGTGAACATTAAATGGCGATCATCGAAAGATTAAAAACACCCTTCTTTATTACGGACTGGTCCGAGAACGCGACACGACTGAGTGTACCTCTGTATGCACCTCTACTATATGATGGTTGGGATCCAGCTAGACAAAATTGTAGCGGTTTACCACCACGCAATATATTAAAAATATTTTTAATAATAGATAAAAGTGTAGGAGAATGGAAATATAGACATAGATTTTTTGAAGACTATACTTATGACTGATGATAGGGAATTTCATGGTGGTTGCGATACATAATTGTGGTTTAATACCACCCTCTAATATATTAGAAGAGTTTTAATCATGGAGACGGAGAAAGGCCAGTAGGAATACATTTTGTGTTGACTATACTTATGACAGCTGATAGAGAAGATTGCTAGAGTACAATGTATTGTGCAGACACTACTTATCCTTGTGCAAGGATAGAATAATGAAGGTAATGAATATATCTTCAAGAACTTATCGTCGATAAACCTAGCAATCACGGTAAATTTTGTTAGCTAATTTCAATCACGGTTGAAGGTATCGCAACAAAATTGTGACTTGCATAGTTATATATAAGCTAATTGCAATTATGATATATCTTTAATAACATAATCAAAGATATTAAAATTAGGGTACCTTACTTATTCTTTGTTGGCTTCACGTTTGACCACGATCTCTTCACGTTCGCATGGTGGTAGGGGTTTTGCATGGTTTGGTTTGCACTTGAGAGCCAGTTCTTCCACAGATCACTTAAGATCAGGTGCGATTATGGCCATAACGCTAAACCTTAACTATGAAAAAAATAAAAATAATACTGCCTCAGGTGATAAGAAGCTAAACCTACTGCATGAGATAGCTTAAAAGTGCAAATGACAGACCAACTAAAGGTGTGTCAAGAAGAACAGTATTGGACAACTAATAACTACAAGAATAACTCTGTTCCGTTGTGTTGTGCTTAACCCAAAGCTGAGGCTTATTATAGAATTCGGATCCACTTTCAATCCAATATTACAGCGCTCTACTTGACCGTAAATGGCCCAAAAAACAACCGACATACATTCACTGATCATTAAGGGTAACCAAACAAAAGAGAGTCGAGTCTCGGGATCGGGTCCATATTCCTGAAACCCCGGTTCATAAAGATCACAAATGCATTGGTTCGAACAGGAAATCAAATTGGGAGTATAAACAAACATATATATCACCGTATCCGCAAACACAAACCTAAGGTTGCCCGTGAAATATAGCTAATGCGGCCATCTTGCACCGAGTCACGTCCTTAACGTTTGTTCCGATCTCGACCGGAGAGATAATGGAGAAAATTGTTAAAATTACTTACCATGCTATATATTTGATTTGTAAAATTTATCGTAATTAAATTAAAGGGTGTAGAAGTTATGCAAGATACGATAGGAACGGTAGTAATGTTACAAATTATACCGGATCCTGACTGCGATATATCAGATATATGACCCGCTATCCTTCCTTCTTTATATTAGACTACCTTTTACCCACTTCTTCGCCCGCGTTTAAATTAATTTAGTCAATCAAATCGGATGACACAATAAAAAGTTTCATACAAAGTTTTTCCCTGTCTTTACTTCTAATAAGTTCTTAGTGAGAAAAAGTAGCCTTTCACCGTCTCCAGGTTCCCATCAATCTTTGTACCCACATCCACTAAATCAGTTTCACATTTATAATATTAGTAAGGATAAGTTAATATATGTAAATAAGTAATAAGTAAAGTGTATCATATACTATAGTAAGTATAGTATATAGTATAGTAAGGTTGAGAAAAACCGAGCAGAAGCAGAAAGGTCTGTACGTGCCTGAATCCGAGACATTAGCCTAAGATACTCTTTTTACTCCGAATCCAAAGGTAAAAAAAACGTTACATGATGGTACGATAGTAAAGATCCCTGACAGATAACTTATTTTTTAGAAGTTGTTTGTGATTTCAGGATTATACTGGGCTTACCATTAGGTAACTGACCCTTGAATCATAAAGAAAGAAAGTTAGTTTATATATGGTATTTTATATTAACTTTGACAGAGTATTTACTGGTGTAGCCACCAAAGATCAACCTTGTCTCTAATACATTTGTCGAAACATAACCATATATGTTTCAGCAGGGCATCTCTGCAATGAGCCAGAGCTTTTTATGATGGAAAACATCGTAATAAAACATGGCGCTGCGGTCGAATAATTACCTAACGAAATAGGCAAAACATCGTCAGATCAGCCAGTATCTGAACTGAACATTACTACATTTAACTGAACATTTTCGCAGCAGAGTGATGGTAAATAAATCAAGAAATTATAAACCACTTTCGTAAATGAGATATCAAAGGAAAATGCAGCAGATAAAAACAGCCTCCCTTTAATACAATTTTGTTGATATCTGTTTTAGAGACCGGCTTATAAATGATTGAGGTTCACCACTGAGCGCCCCTTCGGTCCTGTTATGGGATGGTAATAAAAAAGTTGATGTAAAAGTTAGTATGATCTTCCTTTAGAAAGTCAATTTAGGTTCTTGTAAAACGCTATACAGTAATACTCTATATACTTTTAAAGCGATGGTAGCTCAGTGGGTAGAGTGTAGGGACGCCGTGTCAAGGGACATGAGTTCGAATCCACCTACAATAAGTTCAGGTTTACGATGAAGGAAACCATTGTGATAAAACCATAGCATGGTGGTAGGGCTTTTTCTAATGCCAGCCGAGCTAGCTACAATCCTCAAGCTGGAAATCTCCCGCCAAATACCTATCTGTGTGTACAGGTAATGGCACTTGGGGGCCAGTCCCTCCACTAGGATTAGCGAGACCACCACGTTGGGCCACACTTTTTCACTTAACTTCAGGTGAGATTGTGTCCAAAGCACTAAAACTTACTATAAAATAAGGTAAGGGTTTGCGCTCAAAAAATAAATATCGACTACATTAGAACCTCGTTAAGTCGAACCTCGATAAGTTGTTAACCTCTAAATCTCGAAAAATGTTTTGTTCCCTTTATACACCAAAATCTCGATTCTCTATAAGTAGAAAACTCTAAAACTCGAATTTTTAGGCGTCTCCCTTGATGTCGAGTTACAAAGGTTTTACTGTATTTAACTTTACTTTCTACTTATCAACTATTTAATCTATTATTTATGGAATAAATAAAATAAATACAGTTATATTTAAAACACCCTATAAGGCTTATTAGTAGGTTGTTCGAAAGGTTTCCCTTTATTTTGGTATGTATTTCTTATATAGAATTAACATGCGGGCACTTAACCTCCTAAAAGAGCTTCAAGTGCCCGAGATCAAAGTGAAGTGTGTGTATAAAGCGCACCTTGAAATTCTTAGCGACCCTTTGATTTAGAATAAAAAATCGTACATAATATATTTTTATTTATAATATATAGGTTTTTAGCGTTATGGCTTCAATCTCAGCTGATGTTAATTGACGACGAGGACACGCTAAACCTGTGGAGGGAGTGGCTCTCAAGTACTATTGCCGGAATATACCTATATAAGATTGGCAGCAGATTTTAAACTTAAGGGTGGTAATTAGCAAGGCGGTAAATAAAAAAAATCAAACCACTATGCAAACAGACATTTTATAAACACATTACTGCGTTCCCATGTTTGAAACGTAGATTAAAAACGATACTGTATCTATATATCTCTAAATACAATTATGTTTCAAGATATAAATAATATTTTTAGAAATGGCTTGTCAGCATTTCCTTCGAAGGTTGTTCGAATTCCTGTTAATAATGTCTCGTTAATATTCAACGGTACGAATTTAAGTCCCGGCGCACGAATCCGTGTCCGCGACGCGCAAATAATAAAATCTTTAGCAATCGTTCCTACTAAATCCCAGTTCAATACAGAATTACTCTCAATACAGTTTTGAATGAAAGTATTCAGTACAATTTGGGAGCAATAATAGCGTTCGGCTTAAATTCAATTTACCCAATTTGCACTGAATTGGATTGTCCTGATTTCACACTATCTGAGGATCGTTTTCGTTAAGAGACATTACGTGAACGTTGGATTTTATAATTATCTTTATATTCTATTTACTAAGCATTTTAAGTTCTAAGACTATTCTTTAACAGAGTACTAAAGTTTTGGTACATATTTTTATTTTAACAGATCTAAGTATTTAAAAAAATTAAGAAGAAACAATGTTTTTTTATCTATTAGGGGGCAAACAAGCAAGCGTGTCCCCTGATGGTAAGTGATCATAGCTACCATCGGACACACACAACACAAGAGGAATCACAGGTGCGTTTCCGGCTTTTATTGGAGAGACTGGCTCTCAAGTTCAACTACTGGAACATGCCTACTCGTATTTGGCGGCAGATTTTCAACTTAAGTTTTCAACATTTGAAACAGCCCTACCACGATATTTTCCTTCACCGAAAGCTTTAACTCATTATAGATGGTTGGATTCGAACTCAGGTCCAATGACGCGGTGTTTCTACACACTACCACTGAGCTATCATTGCTTTATTCAAATATGTTACTTTTTTATGGAAAAGGGGGCAAACGAAAAAGCGCGTCATCTGATGGTAAGTTATAAGTATATAAGGAATCGTAAGTGCGTTGCCGGCCTTTAAATTAAACTTAAAATTGAAATATATATCACATATATTTAATACAATTTAGACCCTAATAAGCACGTATCAATGAATAAACGGAACGTGAACCACCCGTATGGCAAAACATCCTATGTTTCAATAGAAAACAGCATACATTTTACTGGACTTTCATTTTCATTTAATGGGTACAAATTACAGTCATTAAACATTTTATAATTAATCAAATCTATAGAAAAATCATTTACATAACGGCCTAACCATAGACAACGAAAACTGCTTGGATGATGCTTGAAATTACTGCTCAACAATTTGGTAATGAGCTTAAGAAATAATCTTATAATAAAACTAATTATTTATTAGTCTTGCAGTCTTAATAACTCTGCAATATTGGATGACGAATTTAAAACTGTGCCGACCAAGTCTCTCCACTTGGTATAGAGTGTCCATTATCTTAAGACGTATGATCACTTTACATCAAGAGAGACTACAGGCAAACCCAATATGAAAACTAAAACTATAAAGTATCGAAGAAGTCAAATTTACAGAATAAATAACAAAAGAAAATAAAACTAATAAATTAGCCATCATTATAATCATCTTCGACCATGTTAAAAAATGAAAACATAAAATTATTCGAAGAAAAAAAATGTCCGAAACAATGAGCTCTACTTTCGATCGGAACCGCAGATCTCATTAGTACTGACCCCGTTGTCCTATCCGATTTCATGTAATCATTAATCTTATGATAAATTAGCTTCTATCGAAGATATCTTTTTACGAGACTATTGTCCTACTTTGGTAAAGTCAGCGTCAAAAATATTATTGATAAATCTGTAGAAATATGTGTCTGTCTATCTATTTTATCGTAATACGAGAATGTGATATTGCTCGTAGTATAGTTCAAAGAAGAACAACGGCCTATGAAATATAAGCGATTCGTCACGAATCGTCGCTATAATGAAGGTCAGCTAGCTTTTATCCTATCTGGTATAGGGGGAATCTCTGTTAAAAGCACTATAGCTTACTATATCTTTCCGGAAAATCGGTGTGTTACTGATCTTTCGAGATCAGGACAAGGTCGTGGACATACGTTGCTTTATTATTCGTGGATAATCAAAAGAACACCGAGTATCTCCACCAGGTATCCGGTATGTATTCAATGCAATAGTGGCCCAGAAAAATAACTACAGATATAAATAAATTTCGATAGTTTTTCCGGACTGGTACCAAACGGAGAGGAAAGGAGTGAAAATGTGCAAAGTTTTGAGTTCTCTGTGGTAGCGTGTCTTCTTCAAACTTTTGGTAATGGAAAATCTTAACGAGATCATATAATGGCTCATAATTAAACTGGTTAACTTAGGTATATTCTAGCATTTGCATTGCAGCATAATTCCCTTACGGTTTTTCTTGTAACCTAGTTACAGTTAAGCTGTAGTTAAGCAATAGTCTACTGCTGTAGTTAAGTAAAAACTTTATTATATTTCTAGGCAGAGGGTAGGGACCATTTTTAGGTGTGTTACCTTCTGATATATTTAGATGTATATTCACAGTCCAAGCAGAGTAATAAATCAATTTGTTGTAATATGAATGAATAAGAACTTTCTGCTAACATCTCGTACAGTCTAAATTACAATTTCAATAAAATAATGAATAAATTCTAAAACTAATAGGAATAATTGTAAAGTCAAATTGAATTGATATTCTAATAATAATTGTAGGAAAATTGTAACTTGTGCCTTAGCCCATTTCTTCTACATGCCGACGATATAACAGTTCATGATATTGAATTTTTTAAGGGCTATCGTTTGTATTTTTTCTACTCAACCCAAATGTACCATTACTCGACTAAATCTTTATAATCTCGCAAACGTTTCCATGAATAAACGTGTTAATAGAATTTGAACCCTGAAGGTCGGGCCTCGGGTTTACCTGTTCGTGAGGCGTGAAAGATGAATTGGCACTTGTGTACGATGAACGTGAATATAGATCCGCTAGATCATTTGTTTTACGCTATTTAAGCGGATTTAGCGTAAATATTTTATTATTTCTTCTCCATAGACTGTGTTTTAATCCATTTAGTAATTACATATAGTATTTAGTATTGACAACAATAGCAACAGAAACAAAGCAGAAGTGTTTAAGTTACCGCAAAAAACTACTCTATTAGACATAGAAATTTTTATTTACATATCCGTTTCGAATTGATGTAGGAGTTTCAACATATTCAGCAGATTTTGTATGATAGCTCTTCAGAAAGATCATATTTATTATATGTATTATAATTTTAAGATTCGGGAATGTGCTATACGAATCTATGTATTTATGTTAAAGCGAATTCTCGTGTCTTGTAACTTGATATATCGCTAAACACATACTGTAATTGACAATTATTCAAACGTCAATTTGTCGAGTCACTCGTCTTAAGCTGTATATATAAAATGAACGTTTGTATGTATAATTCGCTAAATGCTAATACTGATTAATCTATTATCATGAAAACTGGTACGAGCATATACTGGTTTATTGATGGAGAAGTTCCTACATTTTTCCTACATACAAGATCATTACCAGGCTTTCATGTTCCCTCTCGAAATTTTCCTGTACAATGTGGTGGTAGTGTTGCCATTTAAATTATATTTATAAGAATATATGAAAAATTCGTTAGTATACATCTGTCGGAGCTCGAACCTATATTCTGTTAGTTGTGTGTTAGATAATTATCTGATATCCTATGCCCTGTCTGTCAGCGTTCTAACAATAGTATGTACTGCTCGACTATGATAGTTGTATACACAAGAAAAAATATAACGTAAAACACTAATCAATACTTTAAAGAAAATAAGTATTTTTACAATTCCAAGGCCTTTATAGAACTATGGCAGTAAACTATTCAGCTGAGACAACCCGATTTGTCTAACGTCTATGCTCAACAATATATATATATATATATATATATATATTATAAAGCGCATAAGTTTGTGTATTTGTTTGTTGAACGTGCTAATTTTATGAACTATCAATCAAATTTCATAAATTGTTTCTTTATTTAATAGAGCAATAATTGAGAAAGACTTTGGTTATATATCATCACACTACCATCAATAGTTGTATTGAAAATAGTTACAATAACGGGCAAAACATATTTAATCATTTTAGTAAGAGCTGGTGTTTAAACACATGAACGCATAACCGAAACTACTGACTCAACACATTTATGTGATGTAGAAAATCACTAAGACTTGATTTATTGAAAAACAAAAAAAACAAAATTGTAATTTTTTATGTAATTCTAAATACATAATGGTTTACTGAGTGAATGAAACTGATAAATTTATATGACACCGTTATTTCCATTACAACGAGCGGACATTGTCGCGGGAATCGCTTGGTGTCGTAGAGATAAACGCCCAATTTAATAGTTGTCGTAACAACTATTTCGATTTATATCAATTACAGTTTCCCCGGCGTTATTAATACGCCCTCGCTTTGTGAATTGTTAGATCAATTAATACAATATACAGTTCATATTTTCGAATGTTTGAATTTAAACGCGTAAGGAATATTGTTAACATATCGAGCCGTTTAAGAAACAAAATGTCGTATGCGCAAAAAATTTAAATAAGTGTTTTTTTTTTTGATCACGTATAAATTATCTTTGTAAATAATAAGCGGTATGTAAATAGCATGTATTTTAATAGACCATAGGTTAATTATAAACAAAATGTTATTGAAGTGAAAACTTCTATAGCCCGTTTTAGACAGGAAGTAGATTCATGTAAGTGGTCATCGACGTGTTCACGCGACGTGTTAACTATATTTGTTTTATAATCACTATATTTGTTCCTATTAGTATAACGTATTGCATAGTATAACAGTTTTCATTTACAAGTTTTAATTTAAGATCATACAATTAATTTGGATATCAAAAAATAAGAACCGTTTGTATATAGTTTTAAGATTTCTCTTCTGTCGGCAGTCCTCATACCTGCTGCATAAGTTAACTTAACTCCTAATAATATCATAAATTCTCTCTAATTAGTACTAAAAATCTCTTTCCTGTAAAACATTGTAAATCGTCGCTTCCGATATTTTTCTTGGAAAGGCTACTAATTGCAAGTTTCCTTTTAATATAATATTTACTTTTTTTTTTGACATTATACTAGCTTTTAACCGCGGCTCCGTTTGCGTTAATATTGATTTTATCAACAAATTGTGATTGTTAACGTTACAGAAGTATTTTTCATATCAAATTACCAATACTGATAAATATGAACTTATCCAAAATTTTAAATTAGAAGCAATTATTCTCTGAAGTTTGAAGAAAATCGGCAGACGTAATAAAAAGTTTCATATAAAGCTTACCTTTCACTTTATTCACTTCCTATGAGTTTTTCTAGAGAAAATATAGACTATCAAAGTCCCCGGGGTCTCATCTATCTCTGTACCAAAGTTCATCACGATCAATTTAGGCTTGATGAGTGACAAACAAACAAAAGCACTTCCGTATTTATAATAACAGTAGTGATAGCTGTGCCAGCGAATTATTTTCCGTGGAATTAACAATGATTTAATAATTCATTGCCCGTATTTGTAACTTTTTGCAATACAGCTTTAGCCCTATTGTCAGTAGTGTGATTTTAAATTTAACCTTTCGTTAATGATTGATCTATCTAACACAAACATATTATTTTTTAAATCCGTCTGATATAATTCTTAAGATTAGCGTGTTCCAACAAACTAAAAAAAAATCCGCTTTATAATATTGTGAGCTGATGTAAAGTGTCTATGCTCAATAATATTTGTTATCTATGATATAACGTGGAAAGTTTATATATTTGTTAATTCGAACGCTATAACTGTAGGGACTACCAGTAAGGCTTAAAAAATATTTGTAATGTATTTGTTTTTGTTTAATAGAGAAGTCATTGAAAAGGTCATTGTTAGGACAACTAAACTTAGTAAGTTAGGACCTGTTGGTAAGTTAGGATCGCGAATGTTTGTTCGTTTTCCAGCAGTAACCGAAGCCGAGGTTCGGCCATTCTGGCACCCTGGCGCCCGTTTCCACAGGGCTGAGAGCCCTCAGCATTCGCCCCAAAATGTCCGGTGAAGCTGACAAAGCCCTTATGGCTAACAGCGTATGTCAAGTTGTAAAAAAAACGAAAGAAAAACGCTTTTGTTTGAAACAAATTCTTAAAGCACATTACCGTTTTGCGGGTTTTGATGTCAAAAGGCTATTATTATAGGATGATTCAATATGTGATGGTGATGTCTGAAATTAACAACCCTTCCTGTGCAACCACTAATAAGTATTGTAAATGCACACATTAAAACATTATTTAACAAATGTCAAATCTAAAAAAAAAAAACAATCGAGTCACTTACCGGTCCTTCTAAATGACTGGGTTATTTTCCGAACCGCGTGTTAGTTTCGACGTCCGTAACCGCCTTCTACGCCTTGTGACTGACGGTCGGGATCCAGCTAACAAGTTTACCCCGCCTTAAAACTTTGTAGATTTAGTCACATACTGAAAGTTAAGTGGTAAACAAAATAGTAGATCACTTCACCCCTACAATGCACTAAGCCTCAACAAATTGGCAATCGTTAATGCATTATTGGTGAAGAGACGAATTCTCAACTTCCCAGTGGTCACTAAGCTTAGCGACAAATAGAAAATCCATTGCACCAGGGTTTGGCAACGCGAGCTTTGCTCTATCGAAACTTTATATTCATTGTAGAGTTTCAGAAGTATAGCTTATATTAAATGGTTTACAGTCAAGGGTATTTATATAGTATTGACGTTTTTAACTTTACTGAAGGAATTAATACAAAATAACAACTACCGGTTGTTTTTTGATGAAGAGAACTTATTTCACTGTACTTATATAATATTAATATTATGACGTAAATACAAGCTGGATTATTAAGACGCTATATTATAATAAAAAGAATGAAGGTGTTAAAAAGAACCTTGGTACCGTTTAAATTTTCAAGAATTACAATTAAAATTGGACCAATTTTGCATATAACATGTTGCGTTGTATTATATTAGTTTCTTTTTTTTATGGAATAGGGGGCAAACGGGCAGGAGGCTCACCTGGTGGAAAGTGATCACCGCCGCCCATGAACACCTGCAACACCGGAGGGCTTGCAAGTGCGTTGCCGGCCTTTAAGGAAGGAATACGCTCTCTTCTTGAAGGTTCCCAAGTCGTAACTGTTCGGAAAGACCGCCGGCGACAGCTGGTTCGACAGAGTGGCTGTGCGAGGTAGGAAGTGCCTTACAAATCTCGCTGTTGTGGAACGCTGGACATCGAGATGGTGTGGGTGAAATTTTTTGTTTTGGCGCGATGTCCTATGTTGAAATTGAGCGGCCGGGATCAATCCAAACAATTCCTCAGAACACTCCCCGTGGTAAATGCGGTAGAAAATGCAGAGTGATCCAACATCTCTACGCAGAGCCGAAGGATCAAGCTGATCGGAAAGAGCTTGATCGTCGATAATCCGAGCCGCCCTACATTGAATACGGTCAAATGGAAGTAGCTGGTACTGGGGGGCTCCCGCCCAGAGATGAGAACAGTACTCCACGTGGGGCCCAATTTGTGCCTTATACAGGTTCAGGCATTGAGCCGACGTGAAGTACCGTCTCGCCTTACTGAGCACACCTAGCTTCTGTGAGGCCAATTTGGCCTTACCGTCCAATCGACTGCGAAACTGGACGATGCTCGAAATATCGACGCCAAGTATTCCGATACTGACTTTGGCAGTAAGGGAAGTATTCTCAAAATGAGTAGTTACGAGAAATGGTGACTTTTTAGCGGTTAACGTGCAAACTTGTGTCTTTTTGGGGTTGAATTGGACTAAGTTAAGTCGACCCCAGTCGGAGACTTTGGTTAACAAAGACTCGACTTCAGACACAAGTTTGTTCCGGCTCTCGTCAACCTGTTCCCGAGAAATATTTGCACGGCCAGTGTACAGTACATCCACAGTGCTATCGTCTGCATAGCAATGACTGTTGCTGATCTGCAGCATGTCATTGGTATGCAGAAGGAACAGAGATGGAGAGAGTACGCAGCCTTGTGGAAGACCAGCATTGACAAATTTAGGATCAGATTAGTTTCTAAGTCAGATACGTGGTTAAATCAAGAGAAATCATGTCATTCGTTGACAAGCTAGAATTTAATACGTAAAACAATCAAATTAAGATTTTCCTTTGAGAAGTTTTAATTTAATTATATATTTACGCCATAAATATGTGTATTTTGGTTCGTTCAATCGTTTTGCTTATTGATCTAAAAGAAAAAAAACCTTAGAATTTACTCATTATTTTACCACGTTACAGTAAAAGAAGGCCCTTATTTGAAATATCAAAAATTTTTACCGACCAACTTAAATCCCAGAGTAATAATAAATCACTCGGCTTATTCATAAAATACGAAATGTTAGGAACAAATAGTAATAAATATAAATTTCATTTGCAAACAACAACGGAAAAGCAAATCAGATAGGATTAGTTAGAAACAAAAACAATGATTTCATAACAGCAAGGAAGTAAGTAGACGGGCATGACAGAGGCGACTGGCGCTGGATTGTCGTTCCATTAATGGTCGCCACGTTTTTTGAACTGTACAAATATATACTACGAGCTACTAAATGACCTGAACAGGTATGGCTACGTAGTCAATTTATACGAGGCCGTAGTGGGAGCAAGAGGAATACCAACAAAATCACTCTATAATTAACTAAGATATCTTGTCCTGTTTATGACTGCTGTAAGTTATATATTAGAGTGTGTTTCCTAAGCTGAACTAGCAAGGTCCTACCAAATTTGGCTGGGCAGGGACAGAAACACGTAGTGAAGATGGGTGTTGACACGTGTCGAAAAGGCGCCACTCACACCTAAATCCGTGTCGCAAGTGTCGGACACTGCTCGGAGTTTCCCTGCTGCCACATGATGGGCCGGCATCGGCACGGTGAATCTATAGATAGCTAATATCAAGTACTCACTGTGCGGAGCTACCATAAAAAACAAACAAATATTTATTAAAGGCTACGCGGTAGGGTATTTACATTGTTGACTAGAAAATGTGTATAAGCTTTCCTTAGTCTCTGCCGGATCTTGTCAGTGGTTATTTGACATTGCTTCTTAACTAAAAGTTTCCTCACGCCTTTCTTGCAAAAAAAAAACAAGCTGATAACTTCATAAAACCGAAGTTAATAATACGAAATATAAGTACGACGTATTGGCACGGTGTTATTTTTTTTAATAATTCTCTTTGATGATCGATACAGATGTCATTAAGGTTGAAACTTTTAAATTTATTCTTTTATTTCGTCACTTTAATTATAAACAACAGTTCTATAGAATTTCAAGCAAATCGAAAGCCGTAATATAAAGTTTCCTATAAAGTTTTTCGCGAGAAAAAGTAGTTTCCAACTGTCTCCAGGGTCCCATCTATTTTTATAATTCATCATAATCAAGTCAGAGATCGAGGCGTGAGAGCGGCTTTCGTATTTGTATCTATACTTCTATACTAATGTTATAAAGAGGAAAGGTTCGTGTTTTGTAATTTTTGTTTGTAACGAATATACTCAAGAACTACAGGACCGATTTTAAAAACTCGTACACCATTTGAAATCCTACATTAGCCCTGAGTAACATAGACTATATAAATTTTGTTTACTTGAACGCGCTAATATGCTGATAAATGCGTAGGTTAAGATCTATGACCGATCGATCACCTGTGACAGAATGAATGTGCACGTTAAAGGTGAGTGCGGAGGTTTTCATTTTTTATAGTTAAGCCTTAGCGTTATGGCCATAATCTCACCTGATCTTAAGTGATGATACGGCCCAAGTCGGTAGACACGCTAAGCCTGCGGAGGAACTGGCTCTCAATTGCAGCAACCGGAACACACCTATTAGTATTTGGCTGCAGATTTTCAACTTGAGGGTTCAAGAAATAGTAGGTGGATTTGAAGTAACGTCTTTTGACGCGAAGTCGTGCACACCACCACGGAACTATTAGAATCGCTTTAAGTTTTAGTGTTTTATTGTGCAATTATAAACCATTACTATAATAATCCAGCGCGTGATCAATGTTTTGTGGGGACAATGTAGTGAAGTGGAAACTAAATTGTACGAAAAACAAATAATTTACCTCCTAGACCAATCAGCACCGATCAGCGATGATAGCTCAGTGGTAGTTTGTACGACTTCGCGTCAAGGGTCGTGAGTTCGAATCCAAGCACCTACAATGAGCTTGAGCTTTCCGTAAAGGAAAACATCAGGAGGAAACCATATCATGGTGGTAGGGCTTTTTCTAATGCCCGCCTGGCTAGCTACCACCCTCAAGTTATAAACCTGCCGCCAAATATCAATAGGTGTTTTCCGGCAGTTGCACTTGAGAGCCAGTTCCTCCACAGATCGTCACTTAAGATTAGATGAGATTATGGCCACAACGCTAAACCTTAAATATATAAAAAAGCATAAAGCAATTACTTGTTTTTTCACTATCCATTTATCTATATACAAATTCTTTGTGTCTATTCATCATTTATGCACCAAAATAAAACAGGGAATAAATAGGTTTGAACAACGTTTCAGAACATTCGACATTATAGAAATAGTGAACAAGTGTAGTATATCAATATATCTTGGCAGACCAAGTTATTCAATAACGTAACGTCAGCCTAATATATGTTTCTGACAGCCCAAATTTGCATCCTGTCTAGTGCATCAAAGAGATAATATGCGAACCCGTTTTGGGTATGTGAATAGTATTTCGTATGTCCAACATTTGCATTGCGAAATGATATCAGCTACAAAAAAGCAATAGCCAAGAGAAGAAAATCCAAAAGTTTACGCCTCATACTATTCATGGAATTGTTAAGAAACTATAGCAAACTAATTATTCTATATTTTTTAACCAAGCATGATTTGTTGCTTGCCACAAAAACTCTGTGGAATCTAAAACCTAGAGAGTCTCTTTCATGTTGAAGCGCTAACCTGTTTATTATGAAATAACCTTCGACGCGGCTGTAAAGATTCGGTATCTCTGCCTTTTCCTTAAAAAGAAAAAAAATGACAGTACTATGAACTTGTAAATGTAAAGTGAAATAAATTTAAAAAATCGGGTTGCAAAAAACATTCTATTTTTAAATTACTTGTATTAACTAGGCTATTCATATGAAATAGGTTGATCTTATTCTAAAGATAATAGACGAAACCCGATCTCGATACGTCAATTTTTGTATAAAAAAATTCGGATGTCGACGTAAACAATTTTTATATCATGGTAGCATAATACAATTGTGTTTTCTTGAAATACATACAGATAGGTAAATGAAGATTTTATCTCTATCATATATATATATATATATATAGGTAGATGTGTACGTTCGAAAATTTAATATAAGACGCACGGGCTTTTAAAGAACTTTTTTTATATAAAGCAGTTATATTCCTTTGTTTACTACGTGAGTAATAACAAGACGTTATTTCAAAGAAATACACGTTATGGTTAACCTTACCAAGATTCTGCCGTGCACGGTTAATTGGCTATAGTACGGTGTAAGCGGCTTTTAAGATTAATAAGTGGGTAAAGGAAACGAGCAAAGGATAGAGTGAAATATTCTGTGAACCGTACACTTAATTAATAGTACTGAATAAGAACAACACATGTTTTTTTATATATATGTCATATTTAACCTAACATGGCCTGGAACTTTTGTGATAGGCAAAAGTATATACCTTCAGGTATTATATCTAATATAGGCCTACTGGCGTGTCGCATTAGAGCATCAGCTAGTTTCGATGAAGAGAGGAGGTAGTGTGGAAATTGTCCCTAATATTGGTTGTAATCAATTACAAAGCGATGATGGCTTAGTTGGTAGTGTGTACGGAAGCCGCGTCGATGTACGTGAGTTCGTAATCCTGTAATGTGCTTGAGTTTTCAGTCATGGAAAACATCGTGATGAAACCGTACCATTGTGGTAAGGCATTTTTCTAATTTTCACCTGGCTAGCTAAAATTCTCAAGTTTAAAATCTGCCGCCCATAGCTGTGTTCCGGCAGTTGCATTTGAGAGCCAGTTCCTCCATTAGGCGTGCCGTGTCCACTATATTGGGTCACATCGTCACTTCACATCAGGTTGGGTAGTAGTCATAACGCTACAGACCTATAAAAATTACATTCTAAACAAATATAATAAATGTGAAAGATTTGTTTTTCTGTCCATTACTTTTTCACATTTTCATCAATTTTCAGACATAAGCTATGTATCGTCGAAAATTGAAGGAGTGATATGGTAGATGAAGGTTTGTGTTATGAATCCGGTATTTTTTAAACTAGGTGCTACCAGTTTTCCGACATTTTTCCAATTGTCGGAATAGTTCAACCAATTTACAGAAAAACCTTGTTAAAATGTTTGTTGAAAAGTTTGGGATCATTAAATACACAAACCTTCCTTATGAAACACTCCGTCTATTGATGAAAACCTCAAGAAAATCCCGTCAGTAGTTTTTGAGACTATCACGAACAGACAGAGAAACACGGCGGGAGATTTTGTTTTAAATTTTGTAGTGAGAAAATAAGAATTTTCCGGTTATTAGAAAAATGATTCCTTTATACGATATTGTGGGGAATGATTTTAATTATTTGAGTTCGTGAAATAATATTTATTATATTTAATTTATACTATAATA
Organism: Actias luna; assembly: GCA_039707435.1. NCBI lineage: Eukaryota > Metazoa > Arthropoda > Insecta > Lepidoptera > Saturniidae > Actias > Actias luna. Next base: position 2,931,007 of record JAZHAC010000002.1, on the reverse strand, counting down.
TATTTCGATTTAAGGACGTAGTGCAAAGGGTTAGTATCAGTCTCTTCCTGGCATCCGTTGGATGGATATGTTCCATAGAAAAGAATCAGGGCCATTTTAGGTGTATAAATAAATGGAGACGAATAAATACGAAATAAATTACAATACATGTGATATATACAATAAAATAGAGATAATATAGACTTTATAATAATAAAAAATAAATCTTTAATAATATTAAAAATGCGAAAGTAAGTTTGTTTGTATAGGGATAGGTGGAAACTTGGAGACAGTTATAGGCTATTTTCTCTCGCGAAAACCTTATTGGAAGTGGAGTAAAGAGAGAGATAAACGTCGTATAAACATTTTTATTGCGTCATTCGATTTGTTTAAAAATTATTGTTCATAATTAATGCGAGCGAAGCCGCGCGTAATATCTAGTACGAAATAAATTGAAGTATTTTATTGCAATATATCACATAAAAGTAATTATTAAATTGACATATAGTACTTGTACTTTTAATATGCGTATAGTATGTGCTTCTCTCAGAGTAATGTGTAGAAAAAATAATATCAAATTCTTTAACTACAACCATATTTACGTAGGCTAACTGAAAGTATTTACGTACATACCCGGTTTGATATCGCACGACATTGCGTGCGGAGCAATCATTTGAAGCTTAACCCTTGTTTGCCGGGGGCCGTTTTTGCAGTTTTTAATAAAAACGTCCCAGCACAGAGAACGCGTTATGGAGCGCGCCCCCGCCCCGGGGGATTTGCGATGGGTGTAGCGCCTTTTTGTACAGTCTTTATAATGGAAATCGACATTTGCATTTTCAAATAAATAAGGTAATATTTTCATTTGGTATTTTAGTCGTTTATTTGTAATCAAATGTCGTCTGGACGTGTTAATAAATAGTAAAAAGATCTATAATCTTTAATGAAATAATAAAATGAGTTTCGTCGAGAACTTGAACTTGTATGTTGTAGAGTTTATTTCAATTCATAACATCAACATTATTTGAATCTATATTTGGTGGCATTTTAGTTGATAATTTAATACCTTTCGCTGTCATTTTAACAACAAGTGATCCCACGACTTGAAGATTATAGTAATATTAGTTAAATTCCATATGTTATTACTAGCTATAACATACGCTAAAAGCAATACATATTGTTTGATTTAATATATATACATTTTCACATGATGGTAATGTTTTTCTAATGCCTATCTAGTTAGCCAGCACTCTCATTGTGAAAGTCGGATCAAAAAATTGGATTGATAAACTACTTGGTATATTGCAATAGTTTCAATTGAGAGTCAATTTTTCTACTCCGCTAAGCATAGCATATAACCTATAAATTATTAAAATATACATAATTCGGCGTTAACGACATTTGATTTGTAAACAACACGTGAAATTGTCTTGGGTAGCAGTAACTCATGAACAAACCAGGTGCGACAGTCGTTATAAAAGGTAAAAAAAAAACATCAAAATTGTCTAACGCATAAATTATTAAATTATGCAGCCAAAGATGGTAAAATACAAGCAAATAAAACAAGATTTTCTCTCAAGTGCAAGTTTTCGGAACACACTAATAAATATATTTTACGCCTTTATTATAATAAAATAATATTAATCCTCATACAATATTTCGGTTTGATTAAGACTCCTTTCATCACAAACCAATATCGTTCCGTAAATAATGTTGGTAGCTGGTTGCAACTTGATTACAACGTTGCAAAGGCAAAGTCTGTCTGAGAGATTACATTCGCTTAGTCTTCCTTTTCCTCTTTAAAGTGGTAATCTGTTACCACACAGATATATAAATACTACGTAGACTGGTAGACAATCTTGGACATTAGCAGAATTCAAATAGTACATAAACAAGATGGTAAATCTGTTGTTATAACTGGACAGGAATTTGTTACAGTAACTGACAAATCATCCGAATTATTTGTTTTGCTTACATTACATAGAATTACATAGAATAGAGGTCAATTGACATAATTTGTTGCATTACAATATTAAATAAAACCTCAACACTCAACATCCTATTGATTTAACAATTAAAACATATTGATTTTAGTAAATATTTATTTATGGACGACTGACAGCTATAAAGACAATATATTATACATAGTAGAGGAAACTGTAAACAGTTATAACGTATCACGAAGAGACATAGAACGTTACTAAAACACTATTGTGATACTGCCGGAAAATAACGACTAATAACATTATGATTTCTTATATTTACGCGAATAGTATTCATGGAAATAAAACTAATTTAAACGGATTTTAAAACGGAAAATCCTTTTAAATTAGTTTTATTTCGATGACTAATAACATTATGTAATGCATTTATCAAAGAAATCAAGGCTTAAGCAACTCCAATTGCCATTCAACGTGGCAATGCTGCTAGTATTTTGGACACACTGCCTAGTAAACCCGAATTAGTTTTTATTATAAATTTACCTTTCGTTTATCAAATAATTATAAGCAGTTTTACTGGTTGATGCTATTCTAATGATAATAAACGAAACCTGATGGGAAGAGCAACTTCTAAGTATGTATCATATACTATGGCAAATAATCTGTAATCATATAAATTAACAATATTATGTCGTTGCTTTGCGACTGTATTATTTATAATATCACCGCATTAAGGTTAATGAATAATAAAGGCCTTTGTTAAGCAATGGACCGGGACGCATGTTAATTTTTTGGCTAACGTTCAAAATGCATTGAGCATTCATTACAACGGCCTGTTTACAAACTGTAATTTATATTGTACTTACATAATATTAGATTATTATTTAATAGACAATATAATAATATTTCTGATCAATTGGTTGCTGTTTAAATAGCAAAATATTGATAGAATTTTCGCAGATTCAGTCCCCGTCATATAAAATTATATCCCTTGTTTAATTATTCTATGTTCACTAATTGAATTATTTTATATAGTTAAGGTTTAGCGTTATAGCCATAATCTCACCTGATCTTAAGTAACGATATGGCTCGAGATGGCAGACATGCTAAACCTGTGAAGGAACTTGCTCTCAAGTGCAACTGCCAGAACACACCTATTGGTATTTGGCGGCAAATTCATTAGAAATGAGAGAGAGTGTCATTTGAAACTGAAAGAACACACCCGTTAGTATTTGGCGGCAGATTTTTAACTTGAGGGTGGTAGCTATCCAGGCGGGTATCAGAAAAAGCTATATGTTATAGTTTTCTTACGATGTTTTCCTAAATCGAAAGCTGAGTCTCATTGTATGTGGTTGTATTCGAAATCACGTCCCATGACGCGGCCTTCCTACACACTACCACTGAGCTATCATCGCTTTCATGTTCTAACAAACCATAGTTGTTTCTTGTGATATTGGCTTTTATATAAATGAAAATTCAAATTCTATTGGTGCAAGATGCAGTATTATGTCTTCACGATTATCGAATAGTAAAATAACGTCACTTGAAAACATAATTCAATCCGACGCGGTGATAGCTCATTGGTACCGTGTATGGACGCCACGTTAAAAGACATAAGTTCTAATCCCTGCAATGAGCTTGAGCTTTTCAGTGAAAAAAAATATCATGATGGAACCATAGCATGGTGGTATCGCTTTTTCTAATGCCCATCTAGCTAACTACCATTATGAAGTTGAAAATGCCTACACAGATTTAGCGTGTCCATTATCTACGGCCGTATAGTAACTTGATGAGATTACTACAACCATATGGCTAAAACCTATAAATCGAACTAAAAAAACAACAATATTTACGACCCACCAGTAGTGACCGCGTTGTTAGTCAGATCTCTCAAGAAGTCTGGAGCTATCTTTATATCGCTTTAAGGTCTCTTCTCCGCCAAAAGAAATATATATGCCAATTTCCATTGTACTGGGTAAAACAGTGTGTGGGTTTAGAATTAATTTCCTATCGCATTAAGCTTATAATCCTTATGGTATTAAGCTCGCCAGTGTTCATATTTGAAGTGCAATAAAGAATTGATTCGTTCTTTCATTCATTCGTTATTGCGTTGATTTCCTTTCGGTTTTTTTAATAAAATATAACCTACACGTTGGTCCCTAATATTAGTTGTAATCATATCAAGTTACAGTAAAATCTATTGCGTAGTTTAACAAACATGTTCATAGACGAGGGCACGTAGATAAAAATATAAATATGATATTTCTTATACTTTATATCGAGAATAAAGTAACCAAACCTAAATCAAATCAAATCAAGAATCTTTATTCAATGTAAGCCCTAAGAAGGCGCTTATGAACGTCAAAACTACTCTGGCAAGAAACTCGATCTGCATCTTTTTTTAAGTCTTATTCTTATCTAAATGTGTCAAATCCAGACACCACGAGCCCTCAAATACAATTATAAAAAAAAAACAAATGAAATACATACTTAATTGCTATACAATTTTATTATGCGTAGATGTAAATTATTTGTTAGTACTAGAGTTATTTCAGACCATCAATGTCGGTAATGGGAGGTCTAATTTTAATGTATGTTACGTTGGTAAGCTTTGGTAATCTCCTATCTACATAATTATGTATGTATAGTGTATATTTATTTATATTGTATATTGTAAATAGATGTAGATTGTATATCGAATCTAATCGGGTACAGATTCCTAGCATTTCTAGAATATTGATAAATTCAAAACTAAGTCGGTCTTAACTATCTTAAGATAAAATATTTCCTTGCACATAAAGACTTACCTTGACAAGGATAGTTTAGTAAAAGTACTCTAGAAGTATTAGAAGTCTTTTAATCTCTGTGATAGTCAACAAGAATATCGTGTTAATCTTTATCCTGCCTGGTTTTTTTATTATTGAAAACATTGCGTTGTTTTATTTTTTTACCTCTCACCTGATCTAAAGTGACGATACGGCCCAAGATAATAGACACGCTAAAGCTGTGTAGAGACTGGCTATCAAGTGCAAGTGCCTATTGGTATTTATCAGCAGATTTTCAAATTGAGGTTGGTAACTAGCCAGTCGGGCATCAGAAAAAGCCCTACCACCATGCTATGGTTTCCTCACGATTTTTCCTTTACCGAAAGCTCAGGCTCAATGTAGTTGGATTTGAACTCTCGTCCATTGAGGTGAAGTCGTACACACTACCATGCTATCATGACTTTGGATTAAAATGTGTTTTAAATCACTTCAAAGATTCTTATTAAACGGTAAATTGTAACCGAAAACTACGTCTATCCGGATGACTATTGACTGTTAGAACGTAATAACCACTGCACGCTTTTCACATTATCTGTTCAAGGCAATCCTCATCCAATCTCTACAACTTTGAAACATTCGCTATTATCACAGTCTGCTCATTTTAAAGCTGTACAAACAATTCAAAACACGATTAGAATGCGAACATAACATGGAGTATATTCTCATAGAGCTCGCAATTGAAATATCCAGCGAACAGCGCAGACGGGATCGCGTCTATTCCTGGAACACACACACAGAAAACTGAAATGTAAATATTTTGCATAAAGTTGAAAACCACATTTTATATGCAAGCAGCCTGGGATAGGAGGAAACACGCGAGTGTGCATTTATGTTAGGATAAGTTTAAACTTTATTAAAACTGGGTTCATTAATATTAATTTTCTATCACAACTGTTCCGTACGGTAGTAATATTCGTGGTACTTTATTTATTGATTACTAAATCATCATAAGGATCACCTGGTGGTAGGATATTGAAGTGATGGTAGCTCAGTTGGTAGTGTGTTTATACGCCGCGCCAATAGAAGTTATCGAAATCGTCTCGCAAAAAAACCCAACTTTCGGTGAAGGAAAACAGCATAATGAAACCATAGCACAGTAGTAAGGCTTCTTCTAACGCCCGCCTGGTTAGTAAGCACCTTTAAGTTTGAAATCTGCTGCCATTCCCTCCACTAGGTTTAGCGTGTTTACCACTTCGGACCACGTCGTCACGAAACATCAGGTGAGATTGTGGCTACAATGCTGAACCATAAAAATGAACTGTTCAATTGGTTCATGACCGTCAAATACTAGTTGTACTGAACCCTATATTCCTGATAGCCAGTCTTAGCGAACGCCTGGAGGAGAACTGTAAACGGATTTAGTCCACATTGAAAAAAGGTCCAATATTTACTTTAGTGACCTGCTTGGGTAAGTCACGATCTGCAATCACCCAGTGTGTTTGCAGTAATTTACTGGTTATATAGGAACTGTAAACATGGTGTATATACTAATAAACGTGTCGCATCGAGACAATTTTATTTGAACTGATCTATGCTCATTTAGTATGGAGTATATTGACAAATACCTGATGGGCTGATAATCTCTAGGTAATCGCATCATTGTACTTTGCTTTATTCCTGTATTGATTCTTCTATGCGAAAGAATAAGAAAGTCAGCAGTTTCACATGCCTTATAACCAAGAGGTTACGTTTTAATACAGAATCTAGATTCAAGAATCTAATTGCAAGCCATGTTATGTGATGATAGCTCAGTGGTAGTATGTACGACTTTACGTCAAGGGACGTGAGTTCGAATCCAACGACCTACAATAAGCTTGAGCTTTATAAGGAAAACATCGTGAGGAAACCATATCATGGTGGTAGGGCTTTTTCTAATGCCCGCCTGGCTAGCAACCCATTTCAACTTGAAAATCTACCGCCAAATACCAATAGGTGTGTTCCGGCAGTTGCACTCGAGAGGAAGTTCTTCAACAGGTTTAGCGTGTCTGCCAACTGGGGCCGTATCGTCACTTAAGATCCGGTAAGATTATGGCCATAAAGTTAAACCGTAACTAGAAAAAAAAGCTTAACACGTAAAAGATATATATCTTTTTCGTGTTGAGCATAATAATGTCTTGGATGTCTGGGTATTAAATCCATATCATATATCAACTACTTAGTTTCCATAATAAAACTCTGCTTAGTTTACCATGTTAGATATTCTAAGGCGAAATTTCGTCACTAAATCATAATTCCTTGTTTCTAATACTGATAATAAAAAAATTATTGCAGAGATTCCATTTTCTCATAAAGATTAGTAAAAGATCCTATGAAAATGTTGTAGGCAATTACATTTTTATACAGATAATAATAGCAAAGCATAGCTCGTTGAACAAGAATTAATTTCCGTCCAAAAACGGAACGCTTATTAAAAATACTGAGTCATAGGATCTAATAAAAATATAAGAGCCTTCGTAAAGCAATGAATAATGTCTCCTTTCTCTATTCAAATCTAATTGATAGATGTTTTTGTTTCCGTTTTAAAGAATATCAGCTTTTAGTTTTAAAGATTTTATAGTGATACGCAACTGATAATAATTTTGTATAATATTCTTATGCTAAACTCCAACCGAAAGTTTTCTATCAACTGCTTTATTATTAAAAAAAATGTACGCATTGTAGAAATGAAAGTAATAAATCTGTCATCCTCTAGAGTTGGCATTCATGCCAAGATGTGAAATATGTGTGACGTCACATATTTGGAGCGATAGTATTTTTTTATGGGACAGTGGTAAATGAGCAAGCATGTCACCGGATGTTAAGTGATCACCGCCACCCATGGACAGCCAGAACTCTCAAGGGCGACTACCGGAAACCACCTAATGATATTTGGCGGCATATTTTCAACTTGAGGTTAGTAGCTAGCCAGGCGGGCCCTAGAAAAAGCCCTACCATCATGCTATGGATTCCTAATAATTTTTTCCTTCACCTCCAGCTCGTTGTAGGTGGTTGGATTCGAACTTGCGTCCCACTACGCGGCGTTTCTACACGCTACCACTGAGCTAATATCGCTTCAAAAGTCAAAGTTTAAAAGTTAGAGTTATAATACAAAAGAGAACACAGATAGTGGTCAAAAATATGGTATCATTCCAAGGATCATTTATGTATATATTATCGAATCACTGTTTAACATGTTTCTATTCCAAAAATATTGTCTCACAGAAATTGTCAACAGTATATCCTTGCATGCTTGTCAAATGCCCATATTTTCTTAAGCAGCATGCATACAAATTATGGATTTGATGTATGTACAAACTACATAATATGAATCTCGCATAGAAACAGAAGCCAAATGGACTTACATGAACACTTATTACAAGTACAGACCAATAATTGGCTATTGAAAGTGAACCAAAAAACTCCGGAATAATCTCAGCATATTGTTAATTTTTTCTTGTCGTAGGACAGCAAAGTGCCAGCTTTTTATTTAATAATAAGCGCAGTAAAATTCGAATATACCAACATTCTACAAAAAATAAGTTTTTTTTTTGTTAATGGTTTCCAAAGAACTTTGTCTTTTATGAAACCATACGTTTTATTGCTGTGTATTTATTTTACTGATAAGTTTCAGAATTTTTTTTTTTCGAAAATAACGGCAACGTTTAATAGTTAAGTAGTAAATAAGTAATGTTTATTTTTGCCGTTTTATTGACTTTTTCGTTCATTGTTTCCAAGCAACTTTGTGTTTTGAAACCAAAGGTTTTATTGCTATATATTTATTTTACTCATGCATTTTACAATTTATTTTTGGTTGATTCTTCCAATATAATATATATAATGATTGTTCAAAAGCAGTTACCTTATAAACAAATTCCGAGCATAATATTTTATTCACTCTTTAAAGAACTTGCATCTAATAGTAGTAACTTGATTACGCTGTACACTCTAATAAATTTGCAAACAAAATTCCTTGCATTGTAATTATTTTTCTCATTTTATGTATGTGGGTTAAGATGACGAATACATTCAGTTGATCTATAGTTAACTTCCGTGGAAGATTCATAATTTTCTGTGATCTTGTTTTGTTTTTTTTTTACTATATTTTTCTAAATATCTTCTACATATCCCGTTGTATCAATATGTTGAATATAATATGTTGTGGTTCATATAATAAGAAGCAATTACAGACCTAAGCTATGTTGTAGGATCGTGGAATTGCTACACCACACGATAATCAACAGATTTGGCTTTTGGATTTTCTATTTTAAATTAACAAACAATGGATCCTATCTGAAGAAATTACTATTGGCCATGTGTAATATAATAAAATAGAGGATATATTAAAATTTAAAGTAGAAGGAGTGGTACAAAGAAGTTTTCAGCCCCCGAAGCGTGTAGCGTAGCACTCAGAGCACGCTCGTGAACTTCGAGGGTCCTACAGGCAAAGCGTTCTAAAACAATTTGCCTCCACCGCTACGTCCGAGCTGCTGTGAGGCGCAAGGCTCGTACGTTATTATTCCGTTGAAAATATGTGAAAAATGTACGTTTTTATTTCGCAATCTCTCAAAGTGTTTGATGCCGTTTTAGTGAATTCATACTGGACTCGCACGTGTGAAAAGCGGGGATATGTGTTGACGTTTTTTATGATGAAGACAAATGCGTTTGTTAGATTATTTAAAATGTTTTGGATAAATATTCAAACCAAATATCAGGAACACTTAGATATGTGTTAATTAAAAAGAAGGTAGTTATACATAATGAGTCGTATAGATACGATGCGAATACGTTTTGAATTAGTTGCAATCGAAACGGGGTCTCGAGACTTCAACGTCATCGAGGGGACGTAATATTTATATCATTTTACTTTTAAAACCATTCTAACATATTTAGTATTTATGCTATAAATTGTTATCGGAAATTATTATACGGGGCGGAGAAAATAAAAGATTAAATTAGAATTATGTATATATGTGTGTTTGTGGTATGATAATATGTATGTAAAGCAAACATATTTTGAATATCTGATATAAGATATATATTATAGAAAAACTTTACATATTCAAATATAATAACAACAATAATACCATAAACCGAATAATATAAATATATTAATAATAAAAGTATAATAAAGGTAATACGTTCACGTTTTATAAATAAAATGCTCCGTTTGAAAATGGTGTATTATGATAATGTACATGCAGTCATTCCTTTCAGTATAATACATTTAGAAATATTATGTGCTATTAAAAATAACTTTTCAACCGAATCTATCAACGTCAGATAGAACTCAGAATATACCTTAGGTTTTATTTTTGGACTATAGAACAATATATATAAATGATAATAAACCTAAGAAATATTCTGTTGATCAAATTGGCCTTGAAAATTTTCTAAGTTGCTCAATGTTTAGGAAATGACACTTTTCCGACTGCACTACTAAAAACTAGAAGTCAATATAAAAAAATAATAATGAAGAAACAAGTCTTCATAACATACACCACGTATGGATATAAAACTAATGTATACGGATTTTATTGCGGTTATCAGCGAGTGAAAGTAGACACTGTCACATTAACTTTTCTCGACAACCTACACTTCAGTCCACTCCGTGACCACGAAGCCTGAAAAGCTTTCGAAACGTCGGGATCTAAATTAATAAATAACCGCGATAAAATCCGTTTCAATTAGTTTTATTTCGATGAGTAATATTTGCGTTAACATAAGGAATCATTACACATCACGTATCATAAAATAGTATAGAACACTGACGTCACAACGAAACATACTAAGAAGTACAAAAATACGTTGTAGCTCCATTGTTACGAGTTTTGTCGAATGCAAAATTTTCAGCGCAGCTTTTCTATTTCACACTCCAGTGACGTAGTCCTGTGACAATGTTTATCAACAATTTTCAATGTTTTATACAAACATTGTATTACTGTGTTTATTTACTTTTATTACGTACATAGATTCAACTAAATTTAATAATATTGTATTGTATTAAAAGCCATATAATATAACATTTTCACGTGATATCATAATTTTCAATGAAAATTTTCGACAACCAAACCAAAAACGGAGTTTAATACCAAGATACTGTTAATGTGTTAGGTAGTCAGGTAATCTTGGTATCAAATCAAATTTATCCACATCTGCAATTAAATGAAATACATTTAAATTTTTTTTTATACTTAAGGTTTTAGCGTTATGGCCATAGTCTCACCTGATCTTAAGCGACGATACGGCCCAAGTTGGTAGACACGCTAAACCTGTGGAGGAACTGGCTCTCAAGTGCTGTTGCCGAAACACACCTATTGGTATTTGGCGGCAGGTTCACAACAAGAGGGTGGTAGCTACCCAGGCGGGCATTAGAAAAAGCCCTACCACCATGCTATGGTTTCCTCACGATGTTTTCCTTCACCGAAAGCTGAAGCTCATTGTAGGTGCTTGGGTTCGAACCCACGTCCCTTGACGCGAAGTCGTGCACACTACCACTGAGCTATCATCGCTTCGAATATTACGGTTATGTATATTTTTAAATCTGATTAGTTAGACCAGCTGATACAGTTTTTTTTTATGAAATAGATGGCATACGTGTAAGCACGTCACCTGATGGTAAGTGATCACCGCCGCGCATGGGCACCTGAATCACCAGAGGAATTGTAGGTACGTTGTTGGGCTTTATAGGAGGGGCTGGTTCGCGAGTGCAATTGCCGGAGCAGACCTCCCGTTTCCTCTTATTGGTAAATTAAAACATTTAGATATACATTCTTTGTGATTGGTACATTGCATGTAGATTTTATCTATACTTTACATATTATATTTCAAAATAATTATGTACTCAGTGTTCTCATAGCAAAGTATTTTATAATGAATTTTCTTTAATGATAATGTATACCTAATTGTATAACATCGTCCAAGTCATAAAATAATAATAAAAGTTTTGCTAGCCCAGTATTATAAGTATATATAATCGATGCTTTGGATTGTCCTTCGAGGAAGTTATTTTTTTTTTATCCTAGCTCGATAGTGACTGTATTTCACCTGATGGTAAGGTGGCAGTCCAGTAACAGTAGTGACTGCCGTAGGGGAAAATCTCCTTCGTCAGTCGCAACTGTATTGCCGGCCCACTAAACTAGTGCCCACTAACTAGTTGTGGTGTGGCCTCTACGATTGTGTTCGACTAGATTGGATTAGATAGATACACTAGGTACCATCCGCTACTAGAAGCAGCAAGGAAGCAGCTTCTGGGATCTGGTGGTAAGTGAAAATGTGGGTTTCCGTGGTATCTTTAAGTAGGTAGTTCAGGGTGATTTTAACCAGATGAGTCCCACACGGCTCTTTCGTAGCCACTTGACATATTGTGCAACGATGTGCGTAAATGTGGATGTATGATCTACGTTTAAAAAAAACCTCACAACTTCTGTAGTCAACATAAGTCGGTGTATATACAATACTCAAGGGAAGCAGTGGTTATCTGTAGGTACTCAATTTTAGAAGGGATGATAGCTCAGTGGTAGTGTGTACGGATGCGGCACCAAGGGATGTAAATTCGAATCCACCTACAATGAGCTTGAGCTTTCGGTAAAGGAAAATATCGTGAAAATACCACCATCAAGTTGAAAGTCTGCCGCCAAAATAGCAGTAGGTGTGTTCCGGCAGTTGAACTTGAGAGCCAGTCCCTCAATAGGATTAGCATGTCCATCAACTTGGGCCGTATCGTCACTTAAAGTGATATTATGGCAATAACGCATAACTTTAACTTAAAAAAATTGATAGCGAGCTCTATACTCATGGCTATGAATACGTCAAAATGTGCATTTTTTGGTCGTCCAATTTCGGGATTGACCAGTCTATATCCAGTTGTGGAAAGCTACCTACCATCAGATGCAGTGTCATCGATTCGCCGTGCCTCTATATATAACACCGCAATATTGGTTAAGAAATAGAAAACATGAACAAATTTACTTACAAAAAGTTATTTTTACCAAATAAGAACAAATATTTGCCCTATACACAAGAGTAGAACACTAGGGGTGCATCACAAACCGTCTAAAACGCAGAGGTAGCGGCAAATTGTTTTACAGAGTGACGTTTTGTTCGTAGTGCCCTCGAGCTTCTCAGACGTGCTTTGAGTGCCTGCTACACGCCTCCGGGAATGGAAACAAGCTCCTATTTCTTTATCCCTTACGGCTGTTACTATGCGGATTTCGTATACAAATGTCACTTCATAGTTATTTCTTAACAAACAGTGAGCGTATAATACTGAATTCTGAACATTTTCAGTAGTTTTTATGACCTTCGACGTTTTATTCTGTTCGAAATTTTAAAGTGAGTTTTTCATATTAATATTCTATAGGAATAAGAGCACTCCTTGTATTTTCCTTACTTGTCAATAAATTCTAGTTGTTGAGACAATTAATGGAATTATCAAGAAGCTTAATTTAATTAAATTAGATTTCAGTAAACGGTATTTCTGATAAGGATGATAATATCAACGAAAGCTGTCACAAACTTAACCGTTAATCTATTATCAAAGGTCTCCATGTTGTTTCCTTCCGACAGAAGTTTGATATCGGCAAGTCCCCTCCGCATCTTCCCGCCCGCCTTAAGCCGACCTGCGGCGCTCGAGTGCCATTAGGCTTGCAGTAATCCTTTTTGTTTAAACGCGGCTTACATCCGACCTCAGCCGTGCGCTTCAAAGGTCAACAACGTGTACAAGGCTTACACGGGGCATTGTATTTATGATTGTTTAGTTTTTGCTTCATGCTAATTACTGTTGCGTTTGAAACTTTTTTTCAGTAAAACTCTATTGGTGATAGTTTAATTTTTAATGCGAAGGTGGATGTTGTCTCACTATTACTTACTTCACAAATACAAAGCGATAGATCTAGTATAGGATATCAATTTGGGCACTGGTTTACCGATGAATAGAATGTTATTAGATAATGCTAAATCCTAAACTTCAAATCTAAACATCTTCACTAACAGTCTTTCTAAATATAAAGAAGTATCCTGCCTATATAATATTATAACTGTGAAAGTGAGTTTGTTTGTTTGTTACTCTGTCATGCCTGATCTGTTTAATCGATGATAATGAATTTTTGTATAGAGTTCAATGGAACCCTGGAGTAAGTTTTCCCTCGCAAAACTTATAGGCAATGAAGGTAAAAGAGAGATAAACGTTGTATGAAACTTTTTATTGCGTAATTTGATTTTGTTTCACCGTCGTTCACGTATTGATCCACGTTATACCAGGCTTTTGACATCAAAATCCGCTCGGTATGAAGCTTGAACTTACGGTCTGGCAAATCGGTAAATTTCGGCTGTGGTGTAAAACCTAACAGTATTACCTAAAAACTATTACTGGTTTTACTGAGTCTAATATATGGGGTAACCTTCATTTGAACGAATGAACTTCGTTTTAATAATGAATGTAACTTTAATTAACCTTAACGCTTATCGCTATACTTTAATATCTGCAAGCTGTATATGACTGCGGGGATCCCCAAAGTATAACTCATTTACTGTCGTGCTCCCTCTGTACACACTTCTTTTTTTTTCGTGGGGAAATGCGTTTATTATTCCCCTCCCAGCTCCGGGGGGATTAGGAGGGGTATGGGCTAGCCGCCGTTAATACCCACTACAACCTCACGACCATCTGTCGCCTTTCTGCTTTCTGGGGTGACAGGGGTCACTGCAACTCTGTACACACTCCTGCACGCTCGCTGACCTGCCGGCATCTACGTCATATGCCCAGAGAGTGGCCGAATACTGGTCCAACTTAATTTGATGCAATTATTGACACGATAGAAGAAGAATAAGAAATACAGATATTGACATTTCCTATTATTTTTTTTGTGTATCTCAGTCGCGCTCCATCTAATTAGTTGAAAAACAATGGAAGAAATGAACGATAAATATAGAACATTTACATTCATTTGAAGTATCTAACTGTAGCACTCTTCTCACGACTAATTAAGTCCCAACAGTTGTTTCCAACTACTTCGTTACTATTTATAAAATATCTCGATGAAACAAATTGAAAGGGAACCCACGCTCTGTTATTTCTAAAGGACTTCTGAAGAAGCCATATATTGGTCGTGTAATTAAATGGAGGGATGATAAAAATATCCAAGGCGGGGTGACAAAGGTCTGAAACAAGGAAAAAATCGTCTCATTTCTTGTTTGTCGTAGTCCATTAATTTTCTTCCACATACTATAATGCAGCGCTTCTCAACGTTTTGTCTTCGGACTTTTTTATAAATATAGCTTAAAGTTATCCATCCATAATATCACCTGATGTTAAGTGACGATGTGACTTAAGATGTTGGATACGCTAATCTTTGTGGAGAGATTGGCTTTCAAATGCAAAATGACATATAACATATATTTTTTTATTTTATTCTTAAGGTTTAGCGTTGTGGCCATAATCTCACCTGTTCGTAAGTGACGATACGGCCCAAGTTGGTAGACACGCTAAACCTGTGGAGGAACTGGCTCTCAAGTGCAGCTGCCGGAACACACCTATTGGTATTTGGCGGCAGGTTTACAACTTGAGGGTGGTAGCTAGCCAGACGGGCATTAGAAAAAGCCCTACCACCATGCTATGGTTTGCTCACGATGTTTTCCTTCACCGGAAGCTCAAGCTCATTGTAGGTGTTTGGATTCGAACTCACGTCCCTTGACGCAAAGTCGTACACACTACCACTGAGCTATGATCGCTTAACGATAATACGATAACAGCTCAGTAGTAGCGTGAACGGTGTCCTTTGTGATAGGGCTTTTTCTAATGCCCGCTTGGCTAGCTACCACCCTCAAGTTGAAAATCTTCCGCCAAATATGTATATGTGTATTCCGTCATTAGCACTTGAGAGGCAGTCCCTCTACTGGTTTAGCGTATCCATAATCTAAACCCACATCGTTACTAACATCTGGTGAAATTATAGCCACACTGCTAAATCTATAAACTACAAAAAATGTATTTAGTGACAGATTTTCAACTTGAGTTTGTTAGTTGCACCTCGAGGTGGGCGGGGATGCATAAATACATCACCTCTGGTAAAAAAAAGGTTATTAGTTTTCCAAGATGACGTTAGAAAAACTCTACCACTCTGATATGGATTTATCATTATATTATCCTGTACTGAAAGTTTAAGCTCATTACAGTACTTAGAACAATTAATATTACTAAGTTTTTTTTTTAAACCCATTTGTGATTTTGTTATAAATCATCCTATAACAGGCGTATGAAGTCTTTGATGTAGTTAGTTGTAATTAAGACCATTTTCAAACACTATCATTCAATTAGCAGATTTAGCTAGGCGTGTCTACTAATTGGACGTGTTGTTAAATACAGTCATTTTAAAAGTGACTATTTCAAAATAAAAATTGAGAATTCTATAGCATTTGTTTTTACGAATCAGCGACTCGGATAATTTATAAAATTGACTAACAATACTAATATACTAATTTAGAACTGCGCTCTTACAAATTGCAAATTATTTTGAATGATTTACTTGTTTTGAAGTATTGATTAATATAAGACTTATGATTTAAGTTAAGTAATATACAGTTTGAGAAACATTGTTTGTACATGAGACGATGCTGACATTTTCATTTAGTGAAATTACACCCTTATACATGTTTGCTTACTGAATTATCTTTTTACTTTCTTATCTATTTTGTTGGGGTAGCGTACTAAAAATTATATTTTGTTTGTATCATGATGGCTTTCAGTTATTAAATTGTTGTAACAAAAAAAACGGAATGCATTGCCCGGAGACGACCTCTTCGATTTCCGTGAAGGTATAATGTGTTGAAGCGATGATAGCTCTGTGGTAGCGTGTTAGGACGCCGCGTGTGTAGATCGAGTTAGAATTCACGCAATGAGCATTAGTTTTCGTTTAAAGAGAACAACGTAATCATAAGTCTTAGCATAACTGTAAGGTTTTGGCCCGACTGGCTAGCTACCACTCTTAAGTAGAAAATCTGCCGCCAAATATCTATAGGTAAGTATGTTCCGGCAGTTTCACTTGAAATTCAGTCCCTCTTGTAGGCAGAACATGTCCACTACCTTCAGCCACATCAGCACTTAACATCAGGGGAGGTCGTGGTCATAACGTTTTACCTATACTATAACCTAACTACCAAAAAAATGAATGGGTTTTTAAGATAGAAAGTTTAGGCGCATCTATGTGGAGTAAACGGGAAAGAGAGTTAGGTCGAGGTTCCTTTGGTTTTTAGATAAATATTGACGAGTCTCATGGTGTATTTGTAATAGCTAAATTAATTTGTTATTTTATTATAGCTATTGTATTCAGTTTTAAAAAAATGTAAACAGTTTTGCCAAACACTATTCTATTTTAATAATCCCTGGCAATAGTCAATTAAAATAATAAGTTATCTCGAAATTTTAAATCTTTATTATACATATAATTTTGGTACATATAAAAATGATGTGTCGTGTGTGTCGATGTGTCGATGATTTTTATGCGATAATGGGTGAATGTTGAATTTTGGCGTATTCAGCGGATTCGCTTGATGCGTTTTATTTAAATATTTTAATAGATGTTTTATAAATAACAAATGAACATGATTTTTTTAAATTATAAACATATTTATCAAATAAGCATGACTTTGGACTAAGTCGTTCCAAAGATACATCAATTTATATTTTTTATAGGCAGGGGATTTAAAAAAGACGAAGGTAGAATGTGATTATTTTCATACGAACATACTTTATAATATCATAAAATATCAACTGCATATTGCTGAAAATAACATTATTTTAAAAATAATAACTAAATACCTATCATCTTTACGGTTCTAATTACAATAAGCAACAAATGCTAAATAGCAAATTACGATTTTACATGCGGCCAGGGTAATCAATCACCTACTCAAACAAAACCAAGGTAATCAACTATGTACCTTCGTAATTTAGTATTTGAGAGAAAACAGGCATGAACTACCTAAACAATGTTCGAAGCACAAAAAACGTTTATATGACCACACAGAAGCACACTTCTAAAACATTCCATTAGAGATATACTGACCCGCCAGTGGAATACTAATTAACTTGGGACAAGTCATAAATTCCAATTCTAAATAAAAAATATTATATATATACTAATAAAATATTTAATGATTAAAGCAAAAATTAAACACGTAGGAAATAGTTCACATCAATAATTAAATATATATTCATAAGTTGATGTTTTGTCGCTAGTTAGTTCCTAAAATGGGATGCGCCAGAGGTATCAATTTAGAAGTCTTTTATATATTTTTTAAATTAATAGTACTTGTATTTTAGTACAAAATAAGTGCAAGTAGCAGCGCAAAATAAGACTTTTGCGATTCACCCTCATACGTAAAAAAAACATTCCGTGATGTTTCGGATGCATGGTAGTCCCAATGGTATCCCGAAAGTATTGTCATATAAACCGGTTAGTATGTATTTTAACATATTCAATCTACTGACAGGCATAAAAACAATATTAAAATTTCATGTAATGACTAATGTATACTAAGTTGAATATATATTAATATTATTATTATTATAAGTAATTATTCGACTCCGAAACTAAAAATAACGGGCTTTAGGCTGTAAAGTTCAACAGTTCCAATAATACGGAGTTAGCTAATCCCGACCTTACCCTTAATTTCCGTCCCTAGAGTAAATTCGCACTATCCATTATAAATAGATACGTGACCTACCGAACAGTTGCCCTTCTACCGCCTAAAATACGAAGCGAATACCAGACTAGAGGTTCCAAATTAAAACGGTTGTTTACTAATATTAACAGCACCTGTTACCATGCTTACATATGTGCGAGTTTATTTCAATTCAAATGGAATATCCAGTCGTTTTTATAGCCAGAAAACGGATATGTGGAAGTTAAATTTATGTGATTAGGTTTGGTTTTGCATAAGACTAGTTTTTCACGCGACTCGGCCTTTGTTTTTGTTTCAAATTTACTTATCAACATAAGTTATACAATGTGACAATGCTGCTGAATTCTATTAATAGTTTTTATATAATATTATATAGAAAGAAAAGTTTGTTTGTTTGTGCGTTTGAATAGTGTAATCATAGGAACTACTAGGCGGCATTATTTTTGTGTTTAATAGATTTTTTTTATACTTAATGTTTAGCGTTGTGGCCATAATCTCACCTGATCTTAAGTGACGATCTATGGAGGAACTAGCTCTCAAGTGCAACTGCCGGAACACACCTATTGATATTTGTGCGGCAGGTTTACAACTTGTGGGTGGTAGCTAGCCGGGCGGGCATTAGAAAAAGCCCTACCACCATGCTATGGTTTCCCCACGATGTTTTCCTTCACCGAAAGCTCAAGCTCATTGTAGGTGCTTGGATTCGAACTCACGTCCCTTGACACGAAGTCGTACACACTACCAATGAGCTATCATCGGTTCCCTTTAGCTCGTTGCCTCGAGTTGAGTTCCTTAGTACAAGCTCCTAAAGTTCGGTGAATCTGTGAACATACTCTTTACTCTACTTCTCTACACATATTCTTCGTGGTGAAGATTCTCATGGTATTTCTCAATACGATAACTGGCGCTCTACTCGAATTGTTAAGAACTAAAAAGGGTCTACTGGAATATATATATTTTTTAAATGTAAAATTGTATGATAGTTTTACTTTTCAATTAAAAAATCTCTTTTTTTTTCGGGCTATTGCAGTCAACGGTTGTTTTATATTTCCACTACGAAAGAAAACACAGCCTTTTACTGAGCGTGCCTCTATACGTGTATATGTCCAACGTCAGTTCCAGACATGCGTATCGAGGGTACAAAAAACTACAAAGCCTAACAACAAAGCCGTTTATACTGTTTCATATAAATGTTTTTTTTTTTTTTTTCGTTATCTCTGCAAAGTGACTGCACTGTACCTGACGTTAAGTAAAGTAGAGTCCAAAAACCGCAGCGACCATCGAGAGAATGACAATCCATCGCCAGTCGCTACTATTATACCGGAATAGTATATGCCGGCATTTTTTTTTCTTCTTTTTTTATATAATTAATGTTTAGCGTTATGGCCACAATCTCACCTGATTTTAAGTGACAATACGGCCTCAGTTGGTAGACACGCTA
Source organism: Actias luna (assembly GCA_039707435.1). Lineage (NCBI taxonomy): Eukaryota > Metazoa > Arthropoda > Insecta > Lepidoptera > Saturniidae > Actias > Actias luna. The sequence goes on along the minus strand of JAZHAC010000002.1, from coordinate 2,911,169 downwards.
ATCCTGTGGAGGAACTGTCTCTCTAGTGCAGCTGCCGGAACACACTTATTGGTATTTGGCCGCAGATTTTCAACTTCAGGATGATTGTTAGTCAGGTGGTTATTAGAAAAAGCCCTATGGTATGGTTTCCCTCACCAAAAACTCAAGCTCATTATAAGTGGTTGGATTCGAAGTCACGTCTCTTGACGCAAAGTCGTATATATACCCCTGAGCTATCATCGTTTCAAAACCGAGTCGGTAAAGAGGAAAACTTTGTTTGTTTTTGTGAACGCGCTTATCTTAGGTACTACCTGACGGATAAAAAAATATATTTTTGTATTGGTTAGAGCATTCATTCGGGAAGGCTTTTAGGCTGTGTAAAATTACGCGAAAATGTGTATCCAAAAATTACAAAAACAGGCTAAATTGATTAAATAAAAATTTATTCTCATGCGAATGAAATCGCGGGCACAGCTAGTATGCCTATAAAATAACTCGCCGACTCTTTACATTAAATAATTAAAATGATTTATAACGGTACTTCGAAGCGATGATCGCTCAGTTGGTAGTGTGTTTGGACGCCGCGATAATGGACGTATAAAGTATAATAAAGGTCTTGAAAACGCGCATATAGAATAATAAAAATAATTCATCTCGATAACATAGGAGCGCTTCCCTTTTGCAAAAACAAAATCAAAATTAGCACTTTCACTGAACAATGGAAAATAATTGAAAAATGCACTTCTACTAATCTTTTGCAAAACAAAATCAAAATTACCACTTTCACTGAACAATGGAAAAAAATTAAAAAATGCACTTCTACTAATCTTGTGCAAAACAAAAACGAAAAATAAATTCCACTAACCTTTCTCAAAACAAATACAAAATTAGCACTTTCACTGAACAATAGAAAACAAAAAAAAATAGCACTTCTACTAACCATGTGTAAACAAAAAGGAAAAAACAACTCCACTAACCTTACGCAAAATAAAAACAAAATTAGCACTTCCGCTAACCTATTGCGAAACAAAACAAAAAATATAAAAATGATTAACACAGTAATCGTTTCATTAGACGTATGAAGAAATAAGAAACTAACAGTGACAAACTTTTATTACGTGTCGTATTAATTCAATGCTTTCTCGGATCCTAGTTTAGCCACCTAAGCTAGACTCGAATTTCGCTGTTCATCGAAGCGAAGTTAATCTTCTAGATATAGGTATCAAGGCGATTACTTACTTTTATCTGTTACATTAATATTTTTTTGTATACCTATTCATTATTATTTAATAGCCACCATAAATCTTATACACGTATAATAAAATAGTTATACAGCTAAACCTATACATTATTTTTGTAATAGGCTTAGAGCATTATGGCCACAATTTCACCTGATGGTAAATATCGATGTGGTTCAAGATGAAGTACGCGTTAAGCCTAGTGGACAGACTGGATCTTAAATGCAACTGTCGGAACACACCTCTCCATGTTTGGGGTCAGATTTTTAACTTGAGCATTACAATCATTGCTAAGCTTAGTGGACGAATTGGCTCACAAGTGCATCTGATGGCATATCTATAGATATTCAGTGGCAGATTTCCAACTTGAGCGGTACAATCATGTCATATGTAAACTCTGTACCGGGATTGGAACTTACGTCCATAGACGTTAGACGTCCTTTTGTTATTGATATAACAGCTGAAGATGTTTAGTTTGAATTTAGTTTGCTTTTTTTAGTAAGAAAGCACAGGGTCTCTTGTTATAAAGGAGAATGCGGATAGCTGTAATCGATTAGTCACCCGTCACGGTCACCCGTCCGCTACACTGGACATATAAACGCAAATCACATAAAAATTGCAAAGACCAGTTATCATGCCTTGAGGCAGTCAGTGAAGTTAGTACAATTCTATAGTTTAGGAGTATCGAACGCGCTCTTAACTCGCGTTATAGGGTAGGTTTTCTACTTAGTTAACATACTTCTTAGGATTAGTAAGGACCTCGGATTCTCTTCGCGTCCTCCGGCACAGCCCAAGCCGAGAATCGGCCAATTCATGCCTCCCTTATGCACGTTGCCTCGGGCTGAGTGTCTGATCTTGAGTGTTGCACCCAAAGCTCGGTGAAGCTGTGAAAACCCTTAAGGCTTATATTATAAGGGCATATTATGTTTCATCAAAAAAAAAAAAAACGAAAGGCCAATGGAGTTAGAAAAGTAAGTTATCCCAGAATCATCTACGAACATTTACACTTGAAATAGTCAAAGTCCCACCCTGATAAGTTCAGTAGTTTTACCGCGATTGAGCGTCAAAAGATCTTGATTTAATTTACGAATGTATACTAGCTGTACCCGCGGGGAACATAAAATTATTTCACAATTTTTACCCGGTTTTGCAACATTTTTCAATACAGCTTTGTTCCTATTGGTGATAGCGTTATATTAATAAGCCTTTCTTGATAATAGTTATATAAAATAGAAAATCAATTTTTGAAATCCAATTGTTTGTTCCGTGGATTAGCGGGTTCATATAAACAAACAAATGTTTGCCGAATTATAATATTAATATAGGTATAGACTCGACAGTGCCTTTAAACTGCTCAGCTCTACACACTTGTCACGTAGCCCGTTCAATTATTGCGATACGATGTCCGTAAATGCATTTTTGTACCACGAAAGCAAATATAAGTTATAGTTAGTTCGATAAACTTTAGAAAAAGAGCCCTGAGAATATACGAAACATATATCAAATCCACCGGAACACAGTCATTAATAAACGTAATGTGTTTTTAACATTCCATATATCCGTGTTTTGTATAAGAAATGTCGATAAGTTAAAAAAAGTTATTTAGGTTAAGTAAAATCCATTGCCATAGATACCAAAAATTATTATATTTTTTCTTTCTTTTGAAGGTATAAATTCACATATTATTTTTATAAAGTATCTTTTTAGGTACCTAATGTAATATTTTTAATTTTCATTTTCATTTTGGTGATAGATAATGTAAATAGTTACTTGAAATCGCCAGTAAAATAGGAGTCGGTAATGTCAAAAACGTACCGATCCAATTTACCTAAACGACATTACCTTACTTTGAAACGATTCAAAAAAAGAACAATTAAAAGAGACAAACTCCGAGATGTAGGATTTATGGTGACAGATTCTTTGATAAATTATATTTTTGGACAACCCTGGAAAAGGCTTGTAATTCTGTTGTAAACTTTAATTTTTAAATTTGAAGTAATAATGGCGTGGTAGTACGAGTGATGTGTTCAGACACGGCATAAACCAACGTGGATTGCAATCGTCCAATCATTCTAGACCTACGATGAGTGAAACCTCATTAGTGAAACAATAGCATGCCGGTAGAACATTTCACTATGATTTAATTAGAGAAATCATATCTATAAGGAAGGATTAGGCTCATTGTAAGGTAATAATAAAAAAACATTTTATTCCAAATAAACTCCTAACATTAATGTCTAAGAAAGATATATCGGTTATCCAGCAAGGAGTATATATATATAAAAAAACGTGAATATTTTACTGTTGGTTAACGTGAAATAAATATGTGAAGATTAGCCTTAAGCTCACCTGATATTAATCAGAAAAACATTCAAAGATAAAGTAGGACGCTGAATCTAGAAAAAGAAATGAATTTCACAAACAGCTGACGGAACACAATGATAGATGAATTGAGAAATTTATGATTTCAACTTGCCAGGCAGGGGCTTATTTAGAAATGCTGTATTTCTACTTTAAAGACACAAGCAAAATGAGCGACTAAATTTAGGGTTTAATGAAGAAATAGATTAATGTGATGGACGTATTCAGATTTCGAAGTACTAAAATTTGACTTACTATATAAAAATAGATTAAATAATAAAATACCTTTTAAATATTTTTTAAATATTTTAGTAAAAAGTCGTTTAATGAGAGACCGTCCGCTTCATCAAAGATTAATCAGAGATGATGAACTAAACATATGATGAAACCGTATGTGTACTTAACAATATTTTGTAAGAATAATAAGACACTTTATTATACACCATGACACTATATCAAATTCAACAATAATTTAAAATATAAGTGTACACTTAGGTTACGTCTTCGCTCAAGTGATCTCTTACAGGCAACCTTTCGAGACATTTTAATTTTGAAATCAGCTAACCGGTGGCAATTTAAAAAAAATATATGCATAAAGAGAAGAGTCGTTACAGAAATAGAAAAGATAGAGAATAATAAAGAAAAACTAAAATACTACTAGTTATAAAACATATTATTAAAAATATACATATAAAACTAAACTAGACACTCTAAATGCAAAAAGTGCTTGTGAAAGACAAAGTATCTACTTTGTATTTGGTTAAGTTTGTGAGTTCAACAATAAAGCGAATACAGGCATTATGTAGACGCTCTAATTTATCAAAGAATTCCTCATATGCATCCAGGTAGGAGACATCAGCGTAATCAAGGATAGGCAGAAGTAATGATTCTGAAAGCATGATTTTAGTTGATACAAGTAGTAAATTGAGCATTATTCTCAAAGAACTCATCAGAAGCGAATATTCTTCTACTGACTTCACTTACATAACTATTCTAAGTTAGATTTTTATCGAAGATTACACCAAGATTTGTGGCTGTAGTGGAATAGGGAATTATAACATTTTTCAAGCAGATGGTAGCTAAAGAGTTGCAGTCTGTCTTGTGCAGTTTTCTAGAACCACCAGTGAGTAAACTTTAAGATTTGTTAGGATTAACAGACAGCCCGTGGCATTCAGCCCAGTGTCCTACCTTATGTAGATCTGAATTCATAACTCCTATTGCATCAGATGATTTTTATTTTGAATTTTTGTTTGTCTTTCTGTTTGTTTCCTTGTTTTTATGCTAATGTCAAACAAACAAGCAAACGACTCATGTGATGGTAATTACCAGCGCCTATAGATAACCTCAAGACCAGGAGTGCTACAGCTATGTTGCTGACCTTGGCCGAAAGGGATGGTTCTTGTTCAATATGTCGGAACACAAAGGCTCGTAATGAACCTTTATTTTGCGCCAGTCTAAACACGAGGATAGTCGCTAATCTATCGGAAAATAACCTTACCACCAAGTCGTGACGGATCGAAGATTACATGGTTAACCGTTAAGACCAAAATGATAGAAGGGACCAACAATTGCCAGAGCCTCGTAGGTTACATCGCAGGGTGCACTGCGTGCAGGTGAAGTTAGTTTGGGTAACTTAGATGTCACTCTGAAACTACTGGATAGGTTTGACCAAATTTGATATGGTTTCTCTGAGATAAGAGGTAAAAGTTTAAATACTGAAATAAATGAGCTTCTTCATACATTATGAGATTATAAATGACTGAGTGTACTTGAAAAATTAGTTCTTAAATTATACAAATAAAATAATTTACAGGAATTATTATATAATCTCATAAAAGTACCCCTAGCTATGTTGTCGTAATTCAGTTGCTAGCATAAAAAAAGTATCTGAAGACAGTAGATATATATTGTCAATATGGCTTTGACATATATTATCCCATTAAATTTTGTGCATTTTCATTTACATCTGCGATTGTTAAAAGCTCTTTCGCTAGGTGCAAAGGTATACAGTATTGGTATTGATTTATTTAAACTATAAAAACAAAATTTTACCAGTATATAAGGTTCGGCAATAGCCGTTTGCTACATAGAATTTCTGGTAATAAACATGTTCCTTGCAACATAAAGCTGACAGTTAGTGAAAAAGCCGTAAGAACTTACGACGATTTAAGACCAGTTCATTTAAGCTGTTTCTTAATTTTCTTTTGAAAGACACTTTCCGTCTGCAATAGTAGCTTTGATTGATTTCCTCTCTTCCTTACAGCATCTGGGTTTCTAAAGTAGGTTATCAATATAGTTTCATTCGTATTGTTTGAAACATAAAAAATTGGATAATGCAAAATTAAGTAAATGATTTAGCCACGTTATATACTTTGACGGTATTGGTGTGTTCATACGAACTGCACCAGGCGAACTAGATTGCAACTGATACTTTAAACTGGTTTCTGTTTTCTATATATTATATTTTGTGTTTTGTATGGAGAGGTGATAAATAAATACTATATGGAGTGCAAGATATTTGCATACACTGTTTAGGAGTAATAAGTTGCTGCATTTATAATAAGACTATAAGTTGTATGAATAAATTATATCAGCAACGTAACTGTTGATAAGCCACTATTAATAAATAAATTAATAACAAATAAAACCAAGTACACAAAACAAAGGGAATAGCATGACAAATTTTCTTTTTATTGTGGCATGTCAATTTGACTGTATTATAATTGGTATCAAAAGCTTAACAGTGTGTCGAAGAGTGTTGCTATCAAACCACTCTACAAGCTATACTGCTTTGCCCTGAAACGATTCACTATGGGGGGCGTACGTGGAAGTGGTATCCTAGTCTGGTACAGATCACTGGCACGTGGTATTGTCATTTTAATGAATGCCGTATTTGAAAGCGATGATAAATCAGTTGGTACTATGTACGGACACCGCGTCTTGGGACGTGAGCTCGAATTCACCTACAATGAGCTTGAGCTTTTAGTGAAGGAAAACATCGTGATGAAACCATAGAATGGTAGTAAGGTTTTTGCTAATACCCACCTGGCTAGCCACCACCCTTATTTTGAAAATCTACCACTAAATATCAATAGGTGTGTTCCGGTAGTTGCACTTGATTGCCAGTCCTTCCACCGGGTTTGGCGTGCCCATCATCTTGGGCCACTTCGTCACTTAACATCAGGTGAGATTGTGGCCATAACGCTCAACCTAATTATAATAAAAACACTAAGATATAAGTAATAAAAAGTTATTGTATATGAAAGCAGGAGCACTTGGGTGACTCAAATCTTGTAACTAATATTTGTACCGAACCACGTTCGCCTTGGCTCGAAGTATCTCTGCTATAAGATATCGTGTCTGAAATATTACCAGCCTAAAGGCTTCGTCACACGCTGAATATCAGATAATATAAATTACAACGAATTTTTTTTTTGTTGGTATTTTGACTTTAACAGCTTTATTGTATTATTAATTTAGGTATGAGATATTATAGTTTTGAAAATCACGAATTCTATAGTTTCTAGACATTCCGTTTGCTGGATCAAGTCTGGGATACCTTTCCTTATTGGCGTAATCTCATTCAATATAATCTTAGTGATGATAATGATCTCATTTTAAATAAATATATAATTGATAAAGTAATCTTGAATATCTATTTACTTGTGAATGAAGTAAAAAACCAATCGAGCCTTTACGTTAAGTCAATTTCATCGAGTCAATTGAATCATTATCGGAAATTGAAGAAAATCTTGTTAAGACGGAAAAAGATGTTTCCGCAAAATTTATACCTACACCAGGGCTGGTTTATACCTTCTTAAACAATTAAATGACAATCGGTTGACTGGCGAAAACAGGCGGCACTGATCTGGTTTGTCTTTACCTATTCATAATACACAAGCTTGTGATTTGTCTTACCTTTTCCCTATTAATCACGTCTTATCGTAAAATTCGATGTTAATGGCTATCTACGTATGTTGTGAAGGAATATTCTCGATAAATATTAAGTATATTATAGAAAGAAAGAGATTTATTATTGTATAATTAATTGGATTAATATAAGATAGTAGAAGTAAACAAACATTCAATCGTATTATATCGAATAACAGCCCCATACTCAGCTGCTTCCCACAGTACAACCTTTGCTGAACATATCGCGAACAGCCAGTCACTCGGTGAGTGGAATTTTATCTATATATATGATTAGCTATGTTTGCGACTACGTTTGTACGTTTTTTTTTTAAATCATTTTTTCTCTTTTTGGTAACTTTCTTCAATACAGCTTCGCTCCTATTCATGTCAGCGTGATGTTAAATAGCCTAAAGCCTTTCTCAGTTATTGGTCTAACAAATAAAATAAAAAAAATGCATTCCGATAAGTAGATCCTAAGATAAGCGCAGTCAAACAAACTTTCCACGTTATAATATTAATTTTTGTATATAAAAATTTCATGTCACTTTATTTGTCCGCGATGAACTCCTAAACTACTGAACCGATTTTAATCAAATTTTGCACACTGCGTGCATTTTGATCCAACTTGAGAGATAGGATACTTTTTATTGCAATAAGTAATTTTTTTTAATGGAATAAGGAGCCAATGAACTAGACTGTCACATTACCTCTGTCATCCCTGTCACCAGAGGAATCGCAGGTGCGTTGCCGGCCTTTATTGGAGGAACTGGCTCTCAAGTGCAACTGCCGGAACACGCTTATTGGTATTCGATGGCAGATTTTCTACTTGAGGGTGCTTCCTAGCCAGGCGAGCATTAGAAAAAGCCCTACTACCATGCTACGGTTTCCATGTTTAGATTAGAACTCACGTCCTATGACATGGCGTTCGTACTCACTACTTCTGCGTTATCATCGTTTCAAGTGATCATAACGCGATAGGTGTCACTGTAGTAGATGTGACTGACTACTGGAAAAGGCAGAAGAAGGTCTGTCATATCAACTAGTATACATATAGAAAGAAAGTATTCTATTTAACGTGCAAGTTACGTTCAAAAGAGATCAATAGAGAAAAATTATAAAAAATTTAAATTAAGTTTCTTGCCTTATCGACTATAGATGAAAATTATATAAATTAACAAGAAAAGTTATTTTGTAAATTGAAAAATGGAATAATTTTATCAATTTAGTGTATTGTCATCGGTCCTCGATAAATCTACAAAGTTTGAACGAAATCTGGCCGTTTAAAGTAATTGTGGTCAAAATCGCGCACGAAGGAGTCGGTTACAAACATACAAACAAACGTACAAACAAGCATACAAACAAACATACAGGTGTAGTTAATAAAAAGCTTTTAAAAATATTATTTTTCTCTATTATGGGAGGCCCTTAACAACACCTCTAACATATCATGTTACAGACTGCCGTGACATACAGATTTTATTAACTGAAATGGGAAGGGCGTTTGATACGTTCCCATTCTGTGAATTTACTGCTTTTATGGGGAGGCATAAATTGGGTTTGATATGCGTTCTTACTGCCGCGTTTTGAAATAGAATAATCCTTGTTAGGTTTGTTGCTTCGGGTTACTTTTGCGTCAATAAAATTAGATGATATAATAACACTAATAGAATTTTTATTTTCACTGCTTTCTTTTTAAAAGTGTTTCCTGCGATTGATATGTTATTTTGTTTTGATTGAAACTTTGCACGATTTAGTGGGCCAGGTAATGATTTTATAAATAGAAAAATGTAGATACGGCATACGCGTTTCGAAAGTGTCATGCCGATTTTGTGTCAATTGGCCTACTCACACCACAGTATCGCGACGGCGTTCAAGGAAGTATGTTGTGTGCTGATTGATAAAAGAAGTTCCCTAAAACAAAAATAAACACCATTATGTGTAATAAAACTTTTGAAACTTTCCCGTATTGTATACATTACAATATAAAAATAAATGCGGGTGTAAAACGCGACTTACATTTTAATATTTAGTAGACGTTTAAGCCTGGTTAAAGAGAAAAAAAACTTAGTGTGAAACTTTTTATTGTATCATCCGATTTGTTCGATATAATTAATATTAACGCAAACGAAACCGCAGTTAAAAGCTATGTCAAATATAATTTATAAAGTTTGAATAATTTATTTAGACGTCACTATATATAAACTCAGCTTGATACCTCTGTCTCTCTTAGGTGAATGAATTATGGAGACAGATGAATAGATAATTTTGATTTTAGTTTTTTACTGACCCTTCTTTTTAAATTATATATTGTGTATTAGCATTTAGCTAAAAATACATGCTTAAATGATAATGATGGAGGCTCCGTTGTTTATAAATAATATATATGCAAGCGTATCTCACATGAATTAGGCGGATAGATCTTATTAAAAATTCAACACACAGCCATGCAAATCGTGCAAAACTTACGGGGTCTCGGTTCGAGTCCCGACCTAATTAAACGGCGGACGGAACAGTGTTGGTTTTGGACTTTCATTTACCGGGACTTTTTTAACTTTATCTCCATAATAAAACAAAGATAGTGGGATGAAAATTTACACTATAAAACTTTTTATTTTTTCGCTTACAATTTTTATAAAGGACTATTTTCATAGGAGTTGCTTTTATTACAAAAATATCACTTAGTTTTAAAGGTATAGGAATATATATATATATATATATAGATTTATACTCGTCAAAGAGGGACAGTTATCTTTAATAAAATAAAAAATAACTTTTATTTGTCAATTTTTTTATTCGAATTACACTATGAATATTTATTCAGCGTCACACTTATTAAATACCAAGGAAATACATAGCATTGAAAAAGATCCACATTTTACGATTTTGCATCAGTATGAATTTAATTAGAAAAACATGATTTTAATTGTTCATTTTATTAAACACATTTTATTAGGCACAATTTTTTTAATGTGTTTTCACCACAGAAACACCTATAAACGTTAATGCAAACAGCAATAATGTGTCCAGATACAATATTTCAACCAAACCGTCAAAACCTTTTTGTAGATAATCGAAATTTATGTAAGGGATGTAACATAAAGGGGTATCGAATACTATCTGAGTTACTCGAGATAACCTCACCTGCACGCGGAGCCCCCGCCGAGTAACCTACGATCCTCTGGCGATTGTTGGTCCCAGTTTTGATTTTGGTTTGGTCATAACAGATAACAGTATAATCCTTGAGCCATCACGACTTAGTGTGACTTAGTGGTAGGGTTATTGCCCGACTGGTTAGCGACCACCCTCGGCCTTAGGCTGCCGTAAAATAAAGGTTCAGTATGAGTCTTTGTGTTCCAGCCTACCAGTGAACCAGCCATTCCGCCAAGGTCACAACATTGCTGTAACACTCAAGGTGTTTCATTTGTCCACAGGCGACGGTAACCATATACCATCAGATGGGCCGTCTGGCTGTTTACTGCTCGTTAACATGGGCAAGAAGTACATATGTATACAGGAATTCCTCATATAATAGTATCAGTTAATAATATCACATAAAATTGCTATCCAAAGTCTGAATACACAAGAAAAAGATCCTTCAGGAATATTCTTCACGATAATGATATACTAGACAACAAAAGCCTAACAATGCGGAGGAAAAAACAGGTCACGTGTAAATGCTAAAGTTATTTATGAAGACAAAATGGCGTCGCGAATAGGGGCTCATGCACGTTGTACGGGGAATAACTCGCGCGTAATTAAAACGATGTTAAACTTTGGTCCGGCGAGTGTAGTAAAAACTTTGCGCGAGTTCGCGTACAAGCGCCGACGGAAGTGTTTACATCAGCAATATTATTACACTATAAAATAGAAACTATGAACAATTGAATAACATAACACGGGACTGGCTTTAATCTTCATTTTTGGTGTCTAACAATATACTTGAGACTATTTTATTATGTATCCAAAGGAAATGCGAAAGCTTAAAATGGTGTTATTGTTAACATTACGAAACGTGAAATAATTGTTTGCTTTTGTTTTTATTATTGCGTTAAACTTAGAAACTACCTATCAAATTTCGATAAAAGACTTTAAGCTATTTAATATCACTCTATCACTAATAGAAGCAAAGCTGTATTGAAAACTGTAACAAAAATGGGTGAAAATGATTAAATAACTTTTAGATCTATACGAACGTAGCCGCGGGCACTCCTAGTGTATATGGAAAATAGAATGTAAACGTTCCAATCTTGAAAAAATGTTTCTAACCTAAAGAAGGTACGTGCTCAATCATTATGTAAGAGTAAGTTCAGACATGACGGAATCCTCGCGTATCCAAACCGAGTGGTTCCAATCCGCAAGGAATAAAAATGTTCAGACAAGTGCGATGTGTGTGTGGAGTGAGACAGGGTGACAGCCGCTTTATTCTAACAATGCAAGTCAAAGAAGAATTATGAGTGTTTTTTTTTTATACGTAAGGTTTAGCTTTGTGGCCATAATCTCACCTGATCTTAAGTCACGATACAACTCAAGATAGTAGCCACGCTAAACCTGTGGAGGGTCTGGCTCTCAAGTGCAACTGCCGGAACACACCTATTGGTATTTGACAGCAAATTTCAACTTGAGGGTGGTTGCTAGCCAGGCGGGCATTAAAAAACGTTGTTTTCCTTCACCGAAAGCTCAAGCTCATTGTAGGTGGTTGGATTCGAACACACGTCCCTTAACGCGAAGTCGTACTGGGCTATCATCGCTTGCTCCGCAAAAAAAAATTGAAACCTGTGGTATTGGGTGCATCCAATTTTACGTGATCAGCTAACCCATGGTCAGTTTATAACGTTATATCCCGTTAAGCAGTTTCGAGGCTAAGTTCTGAAGCGATCCATTGTCACACATCCGGTACGTGTGGATTTCACAGAGAAAGTGAACACACACTAGGCACGTCAAGTAAATAGATCCGCGGTCGAGAGGCGAATATCGCGCGTATACATGATTCGCGAGTTGTAATATAACTGTCTAGGAAGGATGTCATAATAAGCCCCACGCGGCTCAACCGTGCGGTTTAAGTCCGCGCGGATTCTGCCATATCTGGAAAAAACCTAAGCCTACGACGTACATACATACAAGTAGACTGAAAGACTTCGAAACATATTCTATATTTTTAAACGTACTACGTTATGATATACCAGGATAATTTATCAAGGCACTTAGATGCCGTTGTGCTGTAATTCCTCTATTTGTATATGACCATACAATTTCTTCTAGTTATGAAAAATTAATAACTGAACAAAAATCCTGTATACCACGCTACTTGGTCACAGTGCATTTGATTGTCCAGTTTCTTTTTATTACAAACATTTATGATATGCAACGACTTTCAAGTTTGCACGTATTTGATTTGTTCATGAATATAAGTGTTCCTTTTCATCCTTAATGTTTTATAAAGGTATCCTCTTCTATAGTCAGCATATTTTTCTAATGCTGTCTATCCATTTTTAAAATTAAAAAGGGACATTATGTGACACACTAAATTAATAACTATTAATTTATTACTATATAGGTTTAGAGTTGTTTGATTTTGTGGTAACGTGGGCTAAGAGTTTACTGCTGTGAACCTGAATATGGTAACAAACGTACAAAAGCTTAGCGACAGATTTTCAGCTTAATCGTGAGAGCTTGCTACGCGAGTATTCTAAATCATCCCACATCCCGCGTTGTTACAGTAGATTAGTATTTAATTTGTTTGACACTTTTATAAGTTCTTGCCTCAGTCGGAACTTTGAAATGAAAATATAAAAAAACTACAATAATTTTCTTAATTTTTTTTATAATAAATATAATACATCTAAAATTTTATTCGTTTATTTGTACGCGCTATTCTTAGGAACTACCGCATGAACTTAAAAACATTTTTTTACATTTGACAGCTCAATTTCTGAGATATTTTATAAGCTACTAACTTTTACCTGCGGCTTCGCTGGCTTTAATATTGATTTTATCAACCAAATCGGATGACGTAATTATGTAAACTTCGTACATAGTTTATGCTTCTGTTTACCCCACTTCCAATAATCTCAGTAGGCTATTACCATCTCCAGGTTTCCATCTATCTTTATATCAAAATTTATCATTACCGATTTAGCAGTTTAGGCGTGAAAGCGTAACAGACTAACAAACTCACTATCATATTTATAATAAAATAAGGGTTTGACATTACAATACGGGCTTTAGATCCTCTGCAGGCTTCGATTTCAAGTTGGCCGACTATAGAACAACTAAATCGTGTAATTTCATAATTTAATTGCCCAACTCGATTGAAATATTAGTCAGCCGCAAACTTAATCGATTTATTCTCTAACAGTGTTGCCAGGGTAGTACGTGTGCAAGAAACTGCGGAAAAAGAACGTCTTTATTGTACTTTTTCGTTTGCAACAAGTGATCGGGTAAGTATCGTCGTAGATCCGGGCGTAGATAAATCTCATGAATGCGTTTGTCCTCTTTCATGTTTCCGTGCGATTGACCAAATAAGCTGCATAGCATGTGAGCGTACATAGTATCTTCGTAATAACAAGCAGTTCGGAAATAGTTGTCAAACTTTTTAATTGCGCGTAATCGGAAGGGAATCTTTGTTCCGATACGAGTGTATCCGATTATTTAGTTGAACGATTTAGTGGGCTATTATGAGACACTACAGCTATTAGTATGCTAACTATTTAGCTAACTTGAAATTGTAAGTCTGCGGGACTCTTAGAAGCCGAGTAAAAAGCTATTCGAGGACAATGGTTTAATACTAAGCTGTTCAACGGTTCATTGGACAATTCTGCATACACGCTGTCAGGAAATAACTTTTACTTCCATGCGCATATAGTCGCAGGCTCAGCTATTGGTTGTACATATTCAAAAACATTTTTCGCATCACCTGTACACCGATTATGGTAACCGCAAATGTTTTCTCGTATAATGAAGGTACGGTGTTAATAAGATATAAAAGTACAATGATTTAGACACTACTACTACCTGAATGTGAACAGAATTTCAAATGTTACTATTACTCGTAACACTGTATCATTTATTATCTTACCTCGTACAAATTATATCTGCTCTCCTGTTTCGTCTTAAGTACTTACGTCATTTGTCCTTGTTTCACTGAAATATACACGGTAGATAAAATTGTCTGTCCTCATTTCTATCAGCTACTATCTTAGTGTTTACAGTTTTTGGAACGAAGTTCTTTATTGCACGGTATGGACTTGGCGGTGGATAAAAAAAAGTTTAAGAATTTTCCGTCACGACCGTTTCTGTAGTTTTTTTTTTTATACTTAAGGTTAAGCATTATGATCATAACCTCACCTGATCTTAAGTGACGATACGGCCCAAGTTGGTAGACACACTAAACCTGTAGAGGAACTGGCTCTCAAGTGCTGCTGCCGGAACACACCTATTGGTATTTGGCGGCAGGTTTACAACTTGAGGGTGATAGCTACCCAGTCGGGCATTAGAAAAAGCCCTACCACCATGCTATGGTTTCCTCACGGTGTTTACCTTCACCGAAAGCGCAAGCTCATTGTAGGTGGTTGGATTCGAACCCACGTCCCTTGACGCGAAATCGTGCACACTACCACTGAGCTATTATCGCTTCAGTGTAGTCCGTTAAGCATAGCGCGTAGGTTAAATGGCTCTCAGACGCTTGTAATTCATTAATATTAATAATATAATACGTTTATCAAAAATAATATTCCTACTGCTAAAGTTATAATTAAGCTCTTTCTAACTAAGTGTTCCACGACACTTATTTTTATATACGTATCTTCCGCAAACAAATAATACAAAAGCTTATTCGGTCTTTCTCTATTCATATACTTTTTTTTAAGTAATAGCAGGCAAAAGAGCAAGCGCATCAACTGATGCTAAGTGATCACCGCCGCCCGTGAACACCCACAACATCAGGGGAATCGTAGCGGCGTTGCCGAAAGGACCGGCTCTCAAGTGCAACTGCCGGAACATATTTATCGGTATTTACCGATATATTTTCAACTTGAGGGTGGTACGTAGCCAAGCGGGCTTTAGAAAAAAGCCCTACCATCATGTTATGATTTCCTCACAGTGTTCTCTTTCACCGAAAACTTGACGTGGAGACCGTACATACTACCACTGAGCTATCATCGCTTGATATCGTTCGTAATCAATGAATGAATCTACGGTCCGATAGAAGGACTTGCTACCGTATTACTACGTGGCCTCTCAACATCTCATAATACAAGTTAAGAAAAGTTCGAAAGGAACTGACGTATAATTATTATAGCTATTAAAAGTTTTAACGATGTACGTCTAAAAGAATGTTTCCAAACATTTAATTGATCATTACTCATACGAATATGTAAAGTTTATTGTACGTGTGTTAAAACTCTCTAATTTTCAAATCAAATCTAATAAAAATGTTGTATTCATTTTTCAAGCCCGGAAAAGGCGCTTAGCAAAACTTCGGAAAATAACCCGGTTCTCGAGAAGAACTTGATAGAAACTAGATCTTTTTAGGATCATATTTAAGCAAAAACAAAAAAAATTAACGCATTTATAATAGGGTTCAGCGGATGCACAAAGAGGGGTGTTGATTCCAAACATCACAGTCCACATTTTGATCCACCCTGTAATAGCCTTTTCATCATATCGCGTTTGACATGATGTTCGAGCTTACTATTTGGCAAATTGGTAATGTGCTTTGAGACTTTATTCTGAAACTGCTACTCGGACTCGAAACCTTCGTTTGGTATATAATAGTGGGATCCACGAGGAGTAGTACTTACCTTCCAGAAGAGAAAAAACGTACGTACGTTGGGACGAACTTCTTAGTAATCTGTGGATTCATCATACGGCTACTGGGTCCAACGTGTTGCAGAGAGGGAAACTTCAAGAAGATCTATAGACTTGTGACACGGATGTAGATTTACGGGGTCCCTTTCCAACGCGAGTCAACATTCACCTTAACTACTCGTACTTTGCTCCCTGCCCAGCCAAATTTGATAGAAGCCTGCTGGTGCATCTTTAGACGCGTGTTTTAATATAAACCCTACTGCGTTTGTAGACATGCTAAGATTCTTAGTATATTCTATTTATTATTATCACATTTTTGTACAAATTAGTAACAATAAATATCGCATTTAACTTACCATTGTCCAAAAACCAAATTAAATAAGTTAACTGATGCCCCTGACTTCGTTTGCGTTTTCAGCATTATCCATACCATTCGTTCTTAGTAGATTTCGGTGTCGTAAAAGAAACATCTATGCCACTATTTCAACACATTAATTACTATTTTTAATTAAATTATTATTCATAAAACACGAAATCTTTTTCAAGTTTCAAAAGCGTCTTGTCATTGTATATATTAACTCAATTGTACATGAAGTTCCGATTGGCTAGAAATATAATTAGTGACTATTTTAAAGACGATATTGTTTTGATTTTCTATACAGCCTTTTCGCTTTATTTCATTAAGGTTGTCATATGACGAATGTAAATAACCCCAGTATTGTAATGATAATCACAATAAAGTTTTTTAAAGAACGAATATACTGACCGTTTTGGTATTGTCTAATATAAAACAAGGAATAGTAATATAATAAAAATAACATCAAAACTAGTTAATAACTAAACCTCAGTGCATACATATCATGGAAACTTATTAAAAAAAAAAATCTTCGTAGCAATTTTAATGCCGCCCGGTCAAAGAGTATTGGAGTTGAACGATTTCATATTTACAAACGCTATTTTTTTCCCATATATCGGTACACACCACGAACTATTTACTAACGTGTAAAAACATCGCCCTGGTGTATGCGATTTCGAATTCATGCAATATTCCCGACCTCACACTGTAGGAAAACATCGTGATGAAACCGTTGCATATGAGAGGGCAATTTAAATATCCGCTTCGATCGTTACTATCATCAAAAAGTTTATAGGTAACTTCATGAAGAGATACTTCAGCGCGAGCTACTTTCATTTCAAACTAAAAATACTCTGAAAAATATTTAACCTCAAAGATTGTTTAACTGGTTTTTTAAATTGTTAAGCTTACGATATAAATGACGCCGTAGGCAGGCTTATCCAAAGGTCGGTGAGTAAACCGGCTAAAGAAATTGTCACCTATCATATTAAGATGGCTAAAAAAACAGGGACATGGATACAGTAAATTAGATTTCAAATACAATAGAAGAGGAGTTTGCCGCAGCTGATTCAGCGGGTCCATTATACCATAAGCACCCTTAAAAAATTAAAATAGTAATAACAATTATATATACAAAAGATCACTAATAAGTAAATTATTTGTATTTTGCATTTGTATAAGAAGTGCAATGATATAAAAAATAAAATAATTAAAAAATAATAATACAATTAAATGAAAATGGTGCAGACAAACCAACAGTCTGCAGTGTGCAGATTTTTTTTTCTTTTATTAGTTAAGCTTTAGTGTTATGGCCATAATCTCAACTGATCTTAAGTGACGATACGGCCCGAGTTGGTAGACACGCTAAGCTTGTGGAGGAACTGGCTTTCTACTGTAACTGCCGGAACACACCTATTGGTATTTAGCGGCAGGTTTTCAACTTGAGGATGGTTGCTGGCCAGGCGGGCATTAGAAAAAGCCCTACCACCATTTAATGCAAATAAATAATAATAAAAAAATGTTTAATATCAACTAATTATATACTTCCTGGAGTGAAGTAACTTTTATTTACGGTTTACTCAATAGGATTATGAGCTTAATATATATTTAATAAGAAAACTTTATAGTTTCAAACATCAACCTTTAATTAAAGTATTTTAAATTAATAAATAATTGAATTTACAAAGTTATTTATATGTACATGTTATAAGATTTTGATCGTGATAAAAATTTACAGTTTTTTTATTTTATAATTCTAACTTATGGTTATAAATATTTCAAATAATACACACAAGTACACATATATTTAATAAAACTAAACAAAATGTTACATAAATAAAGTGACTGGACTGTACCTGATGTTAAGTACAGTACAGTCCAAAAACAGCAGTGACCATCTAGCGAACGACAATCCTTCGCCGGTCGCTACTGTCATTCCGGCCTGCGTAATTGCTTTTTTATGTTTCGCTTGAAGGACCCGATGTTATAAGGGCAAGGGAATACATAGGCTGGGAGATTGTTCCACAACTTCACGGTACGATATATCAAACTTTTTGATTCGAGGCATAATGGTGGTTACCTTGAAGCTGTGACTCCGAAGTCCACTGCGTGTAGTTCTATTATGGAAAGGAGAAGAAGGAACAAGATTGAACAGCTGTTCAGAAAATTCACCGGGACTCGAAATCAGGACGTCCACAACAAGGCTGGCTTTTAAGATAAGACTTCGGCAATGATTGCTGGCTGAAGTAGCACGTTTTCCACGGTAGATATTAGTGTATATATTACATATTTACCCATATATATATTATTTTTTTATATGTTATATTTGTAATTTTTGTATGTATATATGTATAATGATTTCTTATGTTTACGCGAATATTATTCATTGAAATAAAACTCCAACTCCAACATGAACTTTTTTGGACAACCTACATCTCAGTCCGCCCCGTGACCACGAAGGCTGAAAAGCTTTCGAAACGTCGAGATCAAAATAAATAAATAACCGCGATAAAATCCGTTTAAATTAGTTTTATTTCAATGTATATATGTATTAATATGCGCAATTATTTAGTTAAATTATATTTTTAGTTATTTTATTATGCACCTGCCTCAGTTATGATCTCCACCACCCTAAGGTCGACTAGAAAAAATTAGTGCACAAAAAAATTAGTGTTTAATAAACAAATAAACAAAAGAATTTACTTTTATAGAATCGGTCTTTATGTCGGTCTTTATAGAATCATTTGTTGTTTTGTTGGCGCGAACAGATTCTATTAACATTATAAAGTGTAGTTTAGTGACACTTAAGGTATTATCACGTATCTCATGGTCAATTGTCGGTAGATAGAAAAAGTTATCATTGTATGGATCGCAAAGTAAATACAACTTTTAGGGAGTTTATAGAGTTGTACATTAAATATAATTTAGAATAATTCTTGACAGTTTTCTGCATCTCTAAATTTCGAAGAAAATTTTAAATTACATCATCCGATTTGAACGAAAAAATGGAAATAAACGCGAGCGAAGATTCACGTAAAAAAAGCCCAATAACAAAGTCATTAAAAGAGTAATATAAAAGAAGAAAATCTGGAAAATCTATTGAAAAAAAATAAAATGTCATCTCTGTACGAATACAAGTTTAATATAAAGAGTGTTTCTTGAATCTTGCCGTAACATGGAAAGCAATAAAATGTTTACATTTATCGATATTAAGAATACTCGAGTAGAAGTACCATTTCAGTTCGAATCTCGCCAACGATGGGAGCTTTTTAAAAGCTGACTTGTTAATGCGCTTCGAGCGAATGTGTTTTCCATCCAACTGGCGAACTTCCAGTGCAAAACAAACTTCATATTTCGTGCATATAATAACCAGTCTTCAATTTGTATTCACAAACTAGCTGCGCTTGGGACTTCGTTTGCATGGAATTGAATTAAAATTAGTCTAAATGTACCGTCAAAATCGGTACAATCCTTTCGGAGATCAGTCGGCATAGACAAACATTTTTTTTTTTTAATCAGACTGTTGTTATCGGTACCTTATATACTTGAATTAGTGATAGCGCAGTAGGTAGTATATTAGGACTACGCGTCGATGGACGAGCGTTCGAAACCGGTAATGAGTTTGAGCTTTCGGTTAGGAAAAACATCGTGATGAAACCGTAGCATAGTGGTAGGGCTTTAGGCTTTTTCTAATACCCGCCGGGCTAGCTACTATCCACCCTCAAGCTGAAAATTTGCCACAAAATACCTATAGGTGTGTTCCGGAAGTTGCACTTGAGAGCCAGTCTCTACGTAAGCATAGTGTGCCCACCATCTGGGGCCACATAATTATTTGACATCAGGTAAGAAATTAAAAAAATAGTAATATGTATCTACATTAATATTATAAAGAGAAAAAGTTTTGTATTTTTGCTTGTAACGAATAAACTCAAGAACTACTGGATCGATTTCAAAAATTCGTTCACAATTAGAATGCTTTATTAGCCATGAGTAACATAGACTATACAGCATTATTTATGATAACGATTAAATATAATTTTAATTTCACGCGAGCGGAGTCGCGGACATACCTAGTTTAGTATATAACTGTTGCTAAAACATTCCATACACTTAAATTTCATTTATTATATAGACTAACGGATTGGTAATGGGCGATGGTTGTATCCTCTGATAGCAACAACCCTTTTACACTTAAATAATACATAAAAAAATTAATTATAGAATAGTAGATAAGTTAAAATGTATTTTCTTAATCCTTATTACCCTTATAAACGCAAACGTTTGTTTGTAACCTTCTCACAGTTTTAGTAACAAATCAATCTTTTTGGTATTTTATAGTAAGTATATTAGAGGGTACAGATTGAAACTGTTGCTAGGTAGAAAGTTGAAATCCCATCGCTTGTCTTGCTTTGGGCGTGTTATGGTACGAGAGGAAACGCAAAATGTTCAGAAGAGTAATGGATATGAATGTCGACGGATGGAAATGAAGAGGAAGGTCAAAGAGAAGATGAATAGAGTGTATGAAGAATGAGATGAAAGAAAAGGGAGTGATTGAAGAGATGGCGGCTGATAAATATTTGTGGAAGAGGAAAACGTATGCGCCGATCCCAAATTAATTGGGAACAGGACAAGATGATGATCATTTTTTATATATTCATTTTCTATATACGTTTTTTATGCTAATAGGTAGACGACCCATTTAATGGTAAATGATTACTGTACAGACGTATTACAGCCATGTTGCTGACCTTGACGGGAAGAGCTGGTCCACGTTCACTATGCCGGAAAACAAAGCCTCATACTGAAGGTATATTTTGCGGCAATCTAAATCCGAGGGTGGTCGCTCACCAGTCAGGCAATAACCCTAAAACCAAGCTGTGATACATCAAGGATTATATAGTTATCCGCCATAACAAAAACCATATGTGGGTCCAACAATCGGCTGGTGGCACATTTGGTGGTAGGGCTTATTTGCATGGTGGTAGGGCTTATTCAAATGCCCGCCTGGCTAGCAACCACCCTCAAGGTGAAAAACTGCCGCCAAATACCAACAGGTGTGTTCCGGCAGCTGCACTCGAGAGCCAGTTCCTCCACAGGTTTAACGTGTCTACCAACTTGGGCCGTACGGTCACTTAAGATCAGGTGAGATTATGGCCTTAACGCTAAACCTTAAGTATAAAAAAAACCCCAATTCAAGTCAATTATAAAAAAGAAAAGTAAACGATTGCATTATTGCAGAAATCAATCTAACTAAATAAATGTGAATGTCAGTTTGTTTAGTATTTAACCAATCAATTGATTGATCATCATGACATTTTGTATACACAAAGAAAAATGGAAAATATTTTTTGCGTTACACGAGCAAACTAAGCGGAGAAATTATTATATAAATCATTTTTTATATTATCATCAAAAAGTATTAATTTATTAACCTTCATTCTACAAATTAAACATAAATAATTCAATGATTTTAAGGTAAAAGTTACTTCCTAAAAACGTATTTCCAACAGGAGAGCTTTCGGAAAGTTCGACGGCCCGTTACTTTCTAGGGAAAGTTAATGTAAAATTGTATTTAAAATTAACCTTTATAATTTTCGTTACAGCTGTAATAATTAATTGTTTGAATTGGTTTTGGAATAAGTGAAACTTCTTTAGGGGCGTTGTGGGAAAATTTATTACGATATTAAATTAAAAAAAAAAACTTCGCTTTTAACAGTTTCTTTTTTTTCTATTTCTAGGTTCTATGAACGCGGCAACAGATATATCTCATTGTATTCATTTTTGTATATCATAGGTGTATAGTGCAGTATCAATGCTTAAGTGAAACCGTAAATTTGCTAATACAACTGGACATATGAAACGGAATACTGTCTTCAATAAGTTCATTGTTGATAACTCGTGCAAGCCTCTCTGAAATTGAGATCTCCGAACTTGCGAAACCAAAAGAGAGATAATGGGATAGGCTTGTCACTATGTGCATGGTAGTCGTGAGTCGTGACCAAGTTATCTATAAATATCTATGTATATATATGTTTTAAATATGCATACCGTTTGACCTCAGAGCATACGACCAAAAGCTTACCACTTTTGCCTCGTCAAATTATCGTCTATCGGACGTGCATCACTCTGAAACCCCAGCAAGATGGTGGGCATTTCTAATGCCCATCTGACTAACTACTACTAGCCTACTGTTGGCACTTTATTAGAAAATAGGCATATATGACGTCATGCCAAACGGAATGACGCTTTCTATGTTGTCATGTCCCTTACACTGCCTCTGTCGATTTAATTCGCCCTTAGCCAAGTTGTCTTGTTTTAAAAATGTGCATTTTGTAACGTGAAAAGTAAACAAAATACTAGAGAATGACTTTCAAAACAGTATATCGACCACATATTTCAACAATATATTATGTCATTGATAATTTATTTATTTATTGAAGCATTTTGTCGATATATATTTTAATTATTTATTTTTTTAAATATCATCCCATACGACTTTTAGAAAAACTTAAATTAAAATTTTACAAAAAAGACAAATTTATGATTAAATTTCTATACAGATACATCATAATAATGCTTATTGTAATAAAAACTTTATTATATAAAATATTTTAAAATGTAGACAATGTCCACTTAACTGTACCTTATTAAATAACACATATTACCCATAATTTATGATAGAATCGATATCAAATACTTATTATATTTACATAAATTTCATATAGTCTTGTAGCTTTATAAATAAAATTCAATATGATCGAGACGAATACTGGTTTCCATGAAATTAGTACACTATAATAAAAATCTACATCGATTAGTAATAACTAATTACAATTATAAAATACTTAAGTGTATATCACATTTTTACATCGAAATGTTATTTACAGTTTCATAAATATATTATTAAATATTATAAACGAAATTGGAGTAACGATTGAAGAGAAGTTATTGTATTTACATTAGTCACGAATATTCTCACATAAAATGTATATAAGTGTATACAGAAAATGTAATTTTAATGTGTATTTGACGAAAGGAATATTATAGTAAATTAGGCATAGAACTCAGTTCAGTCACTATTTCCTGTTGAATGGTTCGTAATACAATATTAATAACATGAAGGGTAACAGGCGGATGATAACATTCCTGTCATCCCTCGATGACACAGACGACGGTATTAAATTCCTGTAGTCCTTAGCTTCGTTTTGCGACGGGTAAGTGTACGTTCTGTCCGTGACGCTTTTAACGTCTTGCGGACAGGGGAGCGTTTCCACGGGTATCTGCAGTAGCATCCTTTCGTTCTCCCCTTTAACCGATTTCGGTTCATCGACGTAAGTCTCGTCCGTTTCGTCTTGAATAAAATCATCCGGATTATCCGAGTAATCTTGTATTTTACTTTTACCGTCGTTACCGTCCAAATTGTTTGAGCCGATCACGCTTCTTTCGAAGTAAGTAAAGTGTGAATTTATCGATGGGTCGCCGTTGAATTTGCAAATGAAATTTTCTAAAGACGTTCGCACTTTCACGCTCTTCGCCTCGTGTCGGAGCTTATGCATCCATGCGAGATGACAGTCGCACGTGAATTCATTTCCTGTAACAATCGAAGATTTGTCTCTCTAATTGGACTATTGAAGGTGAAATCTTAATATTAATTGAGTTTTTGGCTAGCAATTCAAATTCGAACCTAAGGACTGATATAATTAAATTGAATTCACGAAGATGAATTGTGAATATGAAACGTTATACGTACCTTCTAAGTAGATGTAGCTATTCTGGTTCTTCAAATTATCGTAGATTGGACGTAGATTATCGAAAGTGAACCTTTTTAGTTTGTTATGCCTTAAATCCAAAGCGGCGAGTCCCCTAACACCCTCGAACAGGCCTCCAGCTAAAGTAACAAGTTTATTGTGGCTCAAACTCAACTTCCTTAATTGCGACAGCCCATCGAAAGTCCTTTGAGCCAGAATATAAATTTCATTATAATCCAATAATAATGATTGCAGATTCCACAATTCGGTAAAAGTGAATGAACTGAGCGCTGTCAACTTGTTCCTTCTCAAATCTAACCGTTTTAAATTAGCTAGACCGTCGAAACATTCCTTCTTTAGTTCACCTATATTGTTTCTATCAAGTTCTAATTCAACTAAATTAATTAGATGCCTGAATGCTCCTTCTTGTATGATGCTTAAATTATTACTAGTTACATATAGCTTTTGTAGGGCCGGTAATTCGTAGAATGTCTCAGTTACGAGCTCTGCTATCCGATTTTCATCTAAAGTGAGGGCGGTTAAATTCGGTAAATTGTAAAACGAGTGCTTACTGAGATGTTCTATTTGGTTTTTTGTTAATGCCATGCTTTGTACAGATGAAATGTTGACAAACGTATAGCCGTCTATCGTTTGAATTGAACTGTGCTTTATACTGAACTGTTTTATTTTTCTCAGATATCTGAAAACTTTAGACGGTACGAAATCCAAACCACCATCCGCTCTGACGTTGAAGGCTAACGTTTCTATGTTTGTCTGTGAAATGAAGCTTGCCCATAAAGGGTCTGTCCTCTCTATGCCGCCATTGAAAACCCAACATTCTGTTTTGACAGCTTCGTTTATATCTTGGCTGTATTCACAGTAACAGTGGACCTTGGAGTCGCGGTCGCTAATATCGCAAATATTTGTCGTTGGTAACGCTTTGTCCTTTTGTTTTCTTCGGTTTGCGTCGAGTGCTTCTATTGCAAACAGCAATAGTACCAAGGTAGCGGGTAACCTCTGCGCCCGCATACCTCCAGCCTGTAAAGAGAATATATATTAATATGCATACTTTCCGCATCAGATAAACTTTCGGGTCGCTATATTGGTTTGCAACGTTTCTGAATTATTGCGACCTACAACGTTCGTGACTCACATAAATGTAAACGAATTTGTTCCGAGTCGAATGTAAAAAATTGTGCAAAAAGTGTTTCCTACCGGAAATTCAATTGCGAATTCCGGATTTGTACGGCAATGAAATTACAAAGAGAGTAAATACAATACTTTAGGTATTTTAATTAAATTATCTATTAACAAGTATTAAATTACATTTTATCTTTGTATAATTCTATATCGAGTTGTAATACGTTTTTTATAGTTTTACTTTCATTTGAAGTGTCCAATATGACTATTATTTAGTTCTGCAAATTTACATAATTAAGTATTATAGAATGTTAAACAGGCTTATTATATTGTTTATTTTATGTTACTTTAATTATATTAATTACTATCAGATTTTTATAGAAGACTAATAGAAAACTAATTTTCTCTCTGTAATTGCATCAATCGAAGTGGAATGTATTGCGGGGTCGTCGAAATCTGTACTCGATTGAGTCAATATCACCACTATGCATGTGACGATAAATCGGTCATAATGACTCTTACTTGATTCGTCGTATTTGGGGATAATCACAAAAGGGAAAAGGTCCAGATAGCAATAATGATACCTAACCTCCACCAGATGATGGCACCTCAAGAGGAAGATTTGGGGAATTATTAATGTACAGTTTTGAAGTAAAGATAGCTCAGTGGTAGTGTGTATGGACGCCGCGTCAAACGACATGAGTTTGAATCCGTGCAACGAGCTTGAGCTTCCGGTGAAGGAAAACATCGTGATGGAACCATAACATTGTGGTAGGGCTTTTTCTAATACCAGCCTGGCTAGCTACCACCCTCAAGTTGTAAACCTGCCACCAAATACCTATAGGTGTGTTTAGGCAGTTGTACTTGAGAGCTAGGGAGCACCATAGGTTTAGCATGTTCACTATCTTGGGACACATGGTCACTTAATATCGGATGAAATTGTAGCCATAACGCTAAACTTTAACAATAAAAAAAAACATGTTATTACAACTTGTAAAAAAACAATTTTCCTGTAGTAGATTGCACGGTTGGCCTAGTGGTCGAAGCAGTTGTCTCGCTGTAACTGTCGCGTTGAATTGGTGTAGGTTCAGTCCCGGCTCAGGATAATTATTTATGTGATCGACAAATAATTGTAGTAATTACTTCTGTCCAACAATTGTAGTTATAAAGTTTTTCTCATTTGACATTGACGATATTCCCTACAAAGGCAGATGTAATGATGATCTTATGTTATGGTATTTATTTTGATTAATAAATTTATATTAAAAAAAATTATTTAAGTATTTGTAGTTTGTTTGGCACTTTTATTACCCATAAGAATATTTATTTATTTATGTGTTGTATATAATTATGGAATAGGAGGTAAACGAGCAAGCGTGCCGTCTGAAGATAAGTGATCACCACCGTCCATGGACACACAATACCAGAGGAATCGCCTGCTTTTATTGGAGGGACCGGCTCTCAAGTGCAACTGCCGGAACAGACCTGTTGGTATTTGGCGGCATATTTTCAACTTGAAGGTGGTAGCTAGCCAGGCGGGCATTACAACAAGCCCTACGACCATGTTACAGCACAATGTTTCCCTTCAATGAAAACTCAAGCTCATTGTAGGTGGATTTGAACTCACGTCGCTTGAGCTATCTTCCCTTCAAAATATCTAGTAGGAATTCTGAATCTAAACATGCTGAGTAATTCAGAAATATCTATGTAGTTGTTAAATAGCATAATTATGTCGGGAATATATTATTAGAACTAGCTGACCTGACAGACGTCACGTCCTAGTTATGAGTATTGAGTTAGAATTGGTATAAATATTAAAAAAAAACATATTATGAAGCGACGATAGCTCAGTGGTAGTATGTACGACTTCGCGGCAAGGGACGTGAGTTCGAATCCAATCACCAACAATGAGCTTGAGCTTTCGGTGAAGGAAAACATCGTGAGGAAACCATAGCATGGTGGTAGGGCTTTTTCTAATACCCGCCTGGCTAGATACCACCCTCAAGTTGTAAACCTGCCGCCAAATACCAATAGGTGTGTTCCGGCAGCTGCACTTGCGAACCAGTTCCTCCACAGGCTTAGCGTGCTTACCAACTAGGGCCGTATCTTCACTTCAGATCAGGTGAGATTATAGCCATAACGGTTAACTTTAACTATAATATATATATATATATATATATATATATACACAAAAAACATATATCAAAAACATATTGTTTATTATTGTTATGATCTGTGACAACTGACAGTTATATACAATTATAATTATCGATAAGTTTTTTTAATTTTCTTAAATTTTTTAAAGTTCCTCTGAACATCTCTTTTTTCTTTCATAAGAAACTTTTCCTGACAATAATTATCACAACAAAAAAAAAATTATCAAAATTGTTTCATCCGTTCACGCGTGATGCGATGACCAAGGGAAATAGAGATTTATTTATATATATATATATATATATATATATATATATATATATATATATATATATATATAGATTGTTCTGTTAATGTTCAATTTAATACCTATACATAGTAGAAAGTAAATACGTCCCAATGAACAACCATGTTGACATAATTAAACTATTCCCTTTGAATGTTGGAAGTAGGCCTCTTCCGGGGTCACATAATAATGAACGTTGCATACATTTGTATGTATAATTGTATATGTAACTTCCGGCTGCTGTGTGATCAAATTAATATACATTTTAAACTAAGTTAATAATGAAAATAATAAAAAACTCCATATTATAGAAGTGAAAACTTAATTCAGGCGAGTTTAATAATTTTTACTAATATTATAAATGCCTAAGACTGTTTGTTTGGTTTTTACGCTCTCACGCCTAAATCGCTGAATTGATTATAATAAATTTTAGTACAGAAATAGATGAGAACATGGAGACTGTTATAGGCTACGTTTTCTAGTGAATACCTTATTGGAAGTGTGGTAAAGAGGGGGATAAACATTGTATAAAACTTTTTATATCGTCATCGGATTTGTTTCACAGATTCAATATTAATGCGATCGAACCCGCACGTAAAATGTAGTACAAAATACAACTATATCGTATTAAAAAACATATAGGCATGGCGAATAGTGTTTAGACTCCGTGATTGCTTTAGCTGTTTGTGCAATTACTTCGCTGTGGGTTCGAATCCCACACAGTACAATTATTTACGCGATCCACAAATAATTATTCTCGGTTCTGGATAGTTACTTGACATTGGCAAAGTTGCCTACACTGGCAGATGTAATTATAAAAAAAATGTATGTGACTTTCGCTGAGCGAGTTTAGCGTTTATTATATCTTTCTCTTAACCGAATTTATCCAAACGAGCGTTACATAGTTGAGCGTTACACCGCAATCTTTTACACACAAAATAAAGTGGTCAGTGCGTCTAAACAAGTATTCACTTCAAAAGCAAGCTTCTGTTTAAATGCTCTAATAATTAGATTAAATAATTTAACTAAAACAAATCTAAATAAATGTGTCTATCTATCTAATTTAATACTACTAGGAAAGCAATTATTTTATATAAATGTATATAAAATTTGTGGATTTTGGAGACGGCTCTATTGATTTCAATTAAATTAACTACATAGACAGATTCTTTCTTTTTGAATTCATTTGAAAACTTGCATTTATCATAAAAATGGAAATATTTAAGGGAATTATGTCTAACAGAGCGAATAATGTATATTTCAATAATACTTTCATACGCATAGAAAATCGCAAAATATGGGTGTTAAGTCAATAATTGATTGGCATTTAAATATATTTTTTGGGTAAGTAGTTAATTCAGAAGTGGGAGCGAGAGGTAAGCAAATCTCTTAATAATCTTCTAACAGATTTTAGCCTGTCTAGGCCTGTAGATTTCTATGTGAAAACATATCTCTAAAGATACGCTAATAGGCTCTTAATAAATTTGGCTGCGCAGGAAGACAAAGACCAGTAGTGAAGCTGATTATAAGCGCGCGTCGGAAAGCGCCCCCTTAAAACAACATCCGTGTCACAACTTTCAGGTGCTGTTCGAAATTTCACGGTGAATCTATGGTTAGCTAAGAACTTTGTCTTTGTCTCTAAATATAATTCAAATAAATGATGATGAAGCGATGATAGCGCAGTGGTAGTGTGTGCGACTTCGCGTCACGGGACGTGAGTTCGAATCCAATCACCTACAATGAGCTTGAGCTTTCGGTGAAGGAAAACATCGTGAGGAAACCATAGCATGGTGGTAGGGATTTTTCTGATGCCCGCCTGGCTAGCTACCACCCTCAAGTTGAAAATCTGCCGCGAAATACCAATAGGTGTGTTCCGGCAGTTGCACTTGAGAGCCAGTTCCTCCACAGGTTTAGCGTGTCTACCAACTTGGGCCGTATTGTCACTTAAGATCAGGTGAGATTATGGCCACTACGCTAAGCCTTAACTATAAAATAAAAAAATACTGAGCTATGCTTGGTAACCCAGGACCGTTTTTTAAAAATCATTTTCTCTGCGCAACGTCTTCCATTTGAATATGTAATATTGACGCAATAATTCTGCCATGGCCGCATGTAAAGTCTAAACACGACAGTGTCAACATTATATATAGGTATATATGTAGAATAAACCATTGTGTACGCAAACGTTATAATCAAACGTTTACAAGCACAACAAAACTTGATACGGCAATCCGTTTAAACCGTCTCCCGGAAAGTTATCACGCCTATAAGATTTGCATATAACAGGACTGTTTAAGTTTGTGATAGTCTGTTAATTAACGCGTTTCATGTAAATATTTACTAGGGGTGTTCTATATTAAGGGAACGCGCAACCCTTGCTTCCTTGAAACTCGCAGAAAGTACGCGTACGTACCGAGTTCGGGGAATGAGAACACTAAATATTCATATACTACAAGTCAAATTGCTAAATTAAATAAACTTACCACTTAGAATTTCAAAGTGTTATTTTTATAATAATGTATCTAATGTAAACTGAAGAAACATTATTAAATTGTAACATCTAATTGTTTACTGTTTAGTTTAGTAGATTTTTAATGTTTCTTCTGTACAAAAGTTTTTTTTTTTTTTTTAATAGGGGACAAACGAACGAGCGGTTTACCAGATAGTAAGTCATCATCGCCGCCCGTGGATACCTACAACACTATAGGGATTGCAAAAAACGTCGTAAAGTCGAAAAGTTTCTGCAGACTACAAACATTTATACATATACAATATACATAGAAAATAAATATACTTAACCTGAAATTTGTCATGAATATTCTTAACACGGGGTAGACATCCATTACGAATGGATTTTACAAACTCGAGCGATTGACGAAAAAAAAACACACGAATGAAGTCGAATGTACTTACTAGTAGTGCAAAAGCAAACACTGAACATTAATAATAATTTATTCACGTTCAATATACATCTATGTTTGATTAAATATAATAATAATATACCAAAAGTCAAAGTTTTCTTTATCACATTACAATCCTAATAATAACATATCATTATATTTGAATATCAAATATCAAACAAGTCTTTCAAACGTATGTACCACTTCAAAGTTTTGAAAACGCTCTAATTAAAGAGATGAGAACTCAGTTGGTAATGTGTATGGACGCCGCGTCAACGAACGTGAGTTCGAATCCACTAGCAATGAGCCTGAGGTTTCGCTGAAGGATAACATAGTCATGAAACCATAACATAGCGTTAAGGCTTTTTTCTGCTGCCCATATGGTTAGCTACCAATTCAAGTTGAAAAGCTGCCGCAAAATACTTATACGTGTGTTCCGGAAGTTAGGCTTTGCGTGTCTCTCATCTTGGGCCACATCTTTACATAACATCAGGTGAGATTATGGTCATATATAAAGCTATGAACTATGTAAAAAAAAAATCACAGAACTTAGTTTATAAATATGGCGTCGACTTGATATTTAACATAACATAAAATACATTCCTTTGTTAGTTTTAACAATTGTTAACGATTGTAGAAAGCGATAATTTGACCAGAGGCACTGGTGTATGTCGAGCAATTGACTTGGTAGAGATTTACACTGTGTTTTCGTTTGTCACGTTTCGCAATCAGCCAACGTATATCCAACTATTGAAAGGCTTTCAAGCCGACGTAATTACGCGAACTCCCGATGGACCGCTAATCTCTAATTAGTCGCCATTGTTTTTGGATTGTACTTGTTGTTATGTACAGTAGCGTCGCTACAAACGAACTCCTGAGCTATCCATGGTGCGGGTAATGGATCCTTCGGATGAAATGGATTGGATCAGGATATGAGAGATCTCCATCGACCTCATTTTCACTACCTGTGTTTCTCGTCCTCTACAACCAAATTAGGTAGAAGCCTCCTAGAGTACCTTTATAGTCTATTAATAAGTAAAATTAAATTAAAGGTAGACACAGTAACATGAACTGTTCTGGACAACCTACGCCTCAGTCCGCCCCGTGACCACGAAGGCTGAAAAGCTTTCGAAACGTCGGCATCAAAATTAATAAATAACCGCGATAAAATCCGTTTAAATTAGTTTTATTTCGATGAATAACATTCGTGTAAAAATAAGAAATCATTACGTTCTAAGAACTTATTGCAGTCATAGATAGGCCAGGCTCTTTTAGTAGATTATAAAGAGATTTGCCTGGTATACTCCTGGTACACTCGCTTCCAATTCGACCGCGTATACATTATCTACGTAGCCATTTATGTTTACGTCATTTAGTTACTCGTAGCATTTGTTTCTATAGTGTGGTTTTTGGTAAAAAGAAAATCCATGATATAGTGGTTTCAATTAATACTGTGTTTTGATGTTTTAGAGAAAATAAATAATGCCGATCTGGAAGTCTAAGCCCCAACATCCTCAGAGTTTTTAAAGTGCTTCTCATACGATTTTTTTATAGATAAGGTTTAGCGTTATGGCCACTATCTCAGCTGATGTTAAGTGACGCTGTGGCGCAGGATGGTAGATACGCTAAAACATGTCTCGCTCTCAATGCAACTTCCGGAATACTTGCGGGTGGCAGATAGCCAGGCGGATGTTAAAAAACCCTCACCACAATACCATAGTTTCATAACGATGTTTTTCTGCACCAAAAGCTCAAGCTCATTGTAAGTAGATTCGAACTCACATCCCTTACACAATGAACAAAGCTATTATTGCGTCATTATTAATAAAAATTACTTAGTACATACTTATTTTTATTCTGGCGCTGCTAGTGAAGTTTGCGTCATGAATTGTAGCGTCAACAAATCAATGGCGTTCCGGCAAAGAAAGGAAATTTAGTGCATTTTTGCGGTCGACTCACAATTTACTGCATTACTATATTTTAACTATACTCTGGGACCGCTTGGCATCGTGGTCTGTGTACTCAATAGGCGTGCCAAGTTACTTCCCTCAGAAGTTAGAGCGTTCATTCTATTTTTTTAATAACTGGGGCCTTTTTAACACGTTTATATTAACTTCACTTGTTTCTATCAATATATCGAAAGATTTCGACGTAAATTTTACGAATTAAAAATCGTGTTTTTTATATAATAGCGGGCAGACGAGCATGCAATTCACCTGATGGTAAGTGATTACCGCCGCCCATGGACCACCCAGGGAAATCGCAGGTGCGTTGCTGGATTTTATTTAGAACGGATTGATCTCGAAGCAACTGCCGGAACACACCTATCGGTGTTTGACGGAAAATTCTCAACTTGGGAGTGATAGCTAGTCATGCGGGCATCAGAAAAAGCCCTACCACCATGCTGTGGTTTCCTCACGATATTTTCCTTTACCGTAAGCTTAAGATCATTGTACGTGGTTGCATTCGAACTCACGTCCCATGACGCGGCGTTCCCATATACTACCACTGAGCTATCATCGCTTCAAATTCGTGTGATTAATTTTAAAAATTGCTGTCATGTCAAGATCCATTGACAATATACTAAATTCCTGCCCAGGTTCATGATATGAGACACTGTTAGTCACATGAAATGGAAGGATTTCTTTCTTCTAACATCATAACGCTCAATACCTATTTTGTAACGAATAACTTAGTAAACATAGTTCCCAGTCCAGCGAGTGGGTTGACATATTGAATGGTTTTTTGTATAGCTTGTACATACACACATTAAAAAAAGCAATTATCCATATAACTTTTATACAGAATTAAACCCCTTTTTTAACGAACTAATAGGCTTCAAGACATGTTCCAAACGAGCATACAAATTTATTACTGTGTCTTTACTTACTTCTACACGTTGATTAAATACCGGAGCTGTAAAGTCTCCGGGCCACAGATTAATAACGGCTAATAATTATAAATGGGGCCACTCCGAGTCGAGTTTATGGACTGTTTTGTTCTTTATTAGTCTGTTTATTGCTGTAATGTTTCATTTGGGCTGTTCTGAAAGAATTTATTAACGCGCGCAACTACTTTTTAATTTGCATACTTAATATTGTACCGTTTTTTAACAGTGATAAAGCGCTTTTTTGTGTGTCACGAAAGAGAAAATAGGTAATCGCATTTTATTACTTTGAAGTCAACCGGTTATAATTTTCTGGTGAAACCTACTTTTCATATTGTACGGATTATAATTTGGAATTTCTCGATGTATTTCGCTGAATCCGTGCTTATTAATTTCTAAAAACGGTTTCTTTTATGTCGAAAATCTTTCAGTGAACACTCGACCGATTTTATCGCGAGCGGTCTTTGAAATTTCAACGTGGTAACATAATCTGATAGCTTCTGATGAATTTCTCATGAAAATAAGATATTTACGTTCTTGATTAATAAGTTTAAGAGTAAGATTTGTAGGCGTTTCATACATTTTAATAGTTAAATAATTTTAGTATTTTTCATAGACGACAAAATAATTATTTGAAGCTAAACAAACGAGGAGTTCTTCAAGCATATTATGTTCGTAGGTCGATTTGTACAAGTGTATTCACGTGAACACATCTATATTATCCTTAATAGGTCTTGATTCTATC
Organism: Actias luna; assembly: GCA_039707435.1. NCBI lineage: Eukaryota > Metazoa > Arthropoda > Insecta > Lepidoptera > Saturniidae > Actias > Actias luna. Next base: position 2,876,659 of record JAZHAC010000002.1, on the reverse strand, counting down.
TATAGTAATATTATAAATGCGAAAATGAGTTTGTTTGTTATGCTTTCACGCCTAAACTGCTGAAACGATTTTGATGAATTTTGATACAGTAATAGATGGTAACCTAGAGACGGTAATAGGCTACTTTTTCTCGCGATAAACTTACTGGAAGTGTGGTTAAGCGAGGGATAAACTTTGTATGAAACTTTTTATTGCGCCATCCGGTTTGTCTACAGGTAAAAGCAAGTAATATTATAAAGTGTAAAAGTTTATTTGTTTGTTTAAACGCGCCTATCTTAGGATACAAAAGTCCTAGATAAAAAGACCAGTCGGATATAAAAATTTCGTATTTTTATTATAAATTTTAATATTAATCTAAATATTTAATGTAACAGACACTTTTTTTATTTTACAATGTTTCTTGTAGCTCGCTCTCTTGTAACGCTGGATTTGAATTTGGATTAGAGCTCAGAAGTGGATGAAAAATACATGTAAATGTGAAAAAATGCATTTGTTTGTTTATTGAATAAAGAATTTATTATCGATTTAGAACTAACTTCTCGATCAGCTATATACTTGAATATAGCTCAAATCCAACTGATACATGGACAGAATATATCAAAATTTCATTCTCATTACCCTAAAAAGCGGAAAATAATAATAAAATAAAATAAATAGTGTACATGATTTTTTGTAACGGACAAGTATGTAAAAAAGTTTTTAAAATCCAAAAGTGCACGCCTCATACTATTCACTTAATTATTTAAAAAAAAAGAGGCCTACCATTGAATTATTTTCTTAATAATTAATTGTTTTATTAATTACTCTATGTTTTTTAAGAAATCATGATTTATTGCTTGCCACAAAAATTCTGTAGATCTGTAGAGATTCTCTTTATTACGAAATAACGTTCGACTCGGTTGTATGGTTTCGGTATATTGGCATTTTCCTCATCTTAGCCTTTACCTAAAAAAGAAAAAAAAAATGACAATACCAAAAACTAGTATTTGTAAAATGTAATAAATTCAAAAATGAGGCGTGCAAAAACCAATTTATTATTAAACTACGGATACTAACAAGGCTGTTGATATGAAATAGGTAACTTGGAGTTAACTTGTAGCTTCATGTTATTCTTAAGGTAATAAATGAAACCTGTTCTCGATACGTAAATATTTTCGGGAGTTATCGTGACACGTTAAAAAATCCGGACTTCCACTCAAATTTTTTAAAACATTTTTTTTTCAGGTAGTAAAATGTTTTTTTTTTTTAATATGAGATCGATTTTGAAGCGATGATAGCTCAGTGGTAGTGTGCACGACTTCGCGTCAAGGGACGTGGGTTCGAACCCAAGCAACTACAATGAGCTTGAGCTTTCGGTGAAGGAAAACATCGTGAGGAAACCATAACATGGTGGTAGGGCTTTTTCTAATGCCCGCCTGGGTAGCTACCACCCTCTAGTTGTGAACCTGCCGCCAAATACCAATAGGTGTGTTCCGGCAGCAGCACTTGAGAGCCAGTTCCTCCACAGGTTTAGCGTGTCTACCAACTTGGGCCGTATCGTCACTTAAGATCAGGTGAGATCATGGCCATAACGCTAAACCTTAAGTATATATAAAAAAAAAAGATCAATTATTTGAAGTATTTCTTTGAAATACATCTACTCATGTTATCGTATAAATGCAAATTGGCTGGGGTAGAGGCAGTTAAGAAGAAGGCAGAAGTGTCATGAGTAGAGACCACAACCTCATCCGCTTCACAATGCAATAAAAATGGAAACAAGAAACATGAACACACGCAATACATAACTATAAACATGCGCCCCACGTTCTTCGTTTCGAATCTTTATTTTCTACATTATACATATATTATTATAATACATTACATAATTTTGTTTTAGACTAATACAGACTCGAATTGATTGATGTCTAATGTGATAAAGATATTACCTGAAGTCACCAACAAGTCGGTACGTAAAAAGCCTAAATTATATCAAAACCCTGCACTATTTCATAGAGTTTATTTAGTCCACTCACGGCCTAAACCAAAAAGGGACCGACTGTAAAAACAAGAACAAATGAAGGATACATTGAATTTAATTATGTGGGCTCGGCTGAAAAGGAGTGCCTTAAAAATAAACGTATAAGACAAACTGATATCTGCTTTCGAACGTTCTAAAATGTATTTGATACAAGTTCTCCCCGCGAATACGTTCGCTTGGAACTAAGGTTTTATTTAATCGTTTTTGACCCATTTTGTAACTTATTTCAATACTGCTTTGCCCCTATTTGTAGTAGCGTGGAATTATTAAACCAGAAGCCTTCCTCCATGATTACTCTATCAAATACATAAAGCATTTTTGACATTTGATAGGTAGCTCCTGAGATTGGCGCGTTCAAACAAACCTTTCCCCTTGAAAATATAAATATAAAGAGGTAGCCGATAAATAAGGGGAAAGCAGAAGCAAATATAGAATAAAATATACGCCATTTCGTGCCGTATAATGTGAAATCGTTTTATACGAATGATTCGATATTAATGACAATTGTGTATAGGTTTACAATATCATAAATTATTCAAGAGGAGCCTTCATAACCGCATGCCACCGCGACTACGTTACACGAACGTCGTATTGGGAAATTTATTGTTCGGCTGCGCACTAGCTGAGAATTTCTGCCTTCTCCGGTAATGCTATTCCCAGTTCGTATTACTTGGACTGTTTGATATCATCTGCCAATGTCTTGAGCCTTTCGATAAATAAATTCATGGGATAAATATCTTATACGAGAGAAACTAATGCAGGGTCTACCAAAAACTGTTCGCCTCTATGTGACATTGATAGATATGTACTACAGCTGTTCTATTTTCGAATTTATGTGGAACTAGCTTTTAGCCGTAGCTTTGCTTGCGTTATTTTTAGTAATGTTAACAAATTCCGGTTCTCATACGAAAACGAAATTTTCTATCAAATGCTGTTAATTTTCTATATCCCTCTTTTAGTTGTCTTTTTTTTATATACTTAAGGTTTAGCGTTACGGCCATAATCTCACCTGATCTTAAGTGATGATACGACCCGAGTTGGTAGACACGGTAAACCTGTGGAGGAACTGGCTCTCAAGTGCAGCTACCGGAACGCACCTATTGGTATTTGGCTGCTGACTTTCAACTTGAGGTTAGTATCTAGCCAAGCGGGAATTAGAAAAAGCCCTACCAACATGCTATGGCTTCCTCAAGATATTTTTCCTTCACAAAAAGCTCAAGCTCATTGTAGGTGGTTGGATTCGAACTCACGTCCCTTGACACGAAGTCGTACACACTACCACTGAGCTATCATAGCTTCATAATATCTGCTATCAACCTGACAAACTTAGATTCATAATTTTCTTTTATATATTACATTTACAAGGCCTGTTTAAGTGTAGTTTGAAAAACAAATATACATACTTTTACTATCAATTATAAACAATTATTATTCAAAGCATTACGTATACCGGATAACGCAATGAAAAGTTTCATACAAAGTTTATCGATATCGTTACTCCACACCCTATAAGTTTTATCGCAGGGAAAATTAGACTATAACCGTTTTCCCTCGATAACCGAAGTACATAACCGAAGTACATAACCGAAGTTAATAACGAATCGGTGACAAAAATTATACTTACCGAGTAAACAGTTCAAGTTATGCCCACGATCCGTGGTTTTAGCGTAATATAAGTGTGAAATTTCCCTGTTTTTTTTTTTCGTGAACAGTTTATGCAAACAACAACATTTCACCATACAGTTTTATATTTTGTGTAATTACAGTTGTCACCAAGTGGCTGCGTCAGCGCAGATTATAAAATAGGCGTGGATTTGCCCATTGTTCAGTAACGATGTGCATTTTTTTCTTATCTGGCGGAGGAACGTTTAGACGAGTTTGTCTACTGGCTTGCTTCACGAGTTAAAAGGCTCGCTACAGTATCATCTACCTCTATACCAAAACTTATCACAATCGATTGAGGCGAGAAAGATTAACAGAAAAACTCACTTTTGTTTTTCTTATAATTTTTTTTAAATCTGTTGTTTATATTTGTTTGGTCTATCATCTATTGTAGGTGGGTTCGAACTCACGTCCCTTGACGCGGAGTCCGTACACACCACCACTGAGCTATCATCGCTTCACTTGTTGTTTCCTTACAATTTTGTTTAATAAATTTAAATGTTCACATATATTACCAGCTGTATCCGCGACTGTATTCGCCTGGAATTCGTTATGGAACTAAAAAATAAAGAAAGAAAGATGAAAGATAACATAAGTATGAAGTTTGGAACCTATTTACCCAAATTTATTTAATTCTTTAGCAATTTATTGTTATAAAGAGATGAAACACCGCTTTAATTTTCCGTTCAATTATCTGCTACAGAGTAAAGAATATTGCATCAAAGTCCTTTATCAAGTCTATTTCCGGGAGAATACTTTTAGTCAGAAGGCAAATAAACTTCCAAATAACCACTTTTGACTTACATATCTATAACAAAATAGTCCCCGGTTACATTTTTTGCAAAATGTTAGATGTAAAGATTTGGCTTATCAGTTTTTGTTTGCATAGTTCACATCCGCCTTATTGCAGGAAATGTATATCTCTAACAACGCACAATACGAAAACCTTTTAGCAAAGACGCTTACATTCGATAAATTGTACTTTTAAGTCGCGGTTACGTAACACATGCGCTCGAAATTATCATGACACCTAAAATCGAATGATATCGGAAGAATCAATTTGCGAATCCTTAATTTATGGTCCACAAAGTTCGTACTTTCTACGCATATTAACCTTTGCAAGTACATCGTCTTACATTCGTAAAAGGTTCGAGGATATTTCTCGCCATCGAAATGATTAAAACGATTCATTTCAGGCTATTTGTCACCGTTGATAATACTAAAAAGGGTGATTCTGAAAGTTATTGGTGTCGAGATATAAGTTTGATATATAGACCAAAGGGATGCTTTCGTGGAAACTTAACCCTACAAGTGTAATGGGTCAAATAAATGGTACCTTTTCTAATAGCCTTTTATATTTAATTCTCAATTTTACAATCATATGCATAATCTTTTACAAAGCTGTTCCTTGATTATATTATCTTTTTTTTGGTAATTGTAATTCTCGAATTACACGTGGACTTAATAAAACTCAATCAATCTTTATTAAAGCAGTTGTGTGTTCTACAGTATACCAGTCTGTTTTGATCGACAGTAGATGTAATCATATTTTAAAAGCGATGAACCATAACGTTCATGAAGAAACCTTAATAAGTAATCAGTGCCTATATTTATTCTTACTTTAACTTATTGTTCATACCTATAGCTGCATTGCCACGTATAGTTCTATCATCGCATAGACATTTAAAAATATGGTTACTTATTAAAATAAAAATGACTATATACAAAATTGATCAAAAATGCACATTTACAAAATTACATTGAAATCGGTTTCCCAAATTAGCGTAAACAACTAACGCGGCGCGAAATTTTGTTTAGAAGATGTAGGTTCTAAAGGATGACCTTATCTGATTTTTAATAACGATGTGATGGAACATGTTAATTATTACACGTGCTGGTTATTGGCGATAGATTTTTAACCTCGAGGTAATAGAGTTAGACGTGTATTAGATTAAGCTTATCGACTCAATGAATTTTCTAATTTACATCAAATCTTACGGTATCAAGTTAATAGTTATAATAATTTTTTATAGCTCCGATTATAATATCTGAGACTATAATATTTTGACTATAAATCTTTCACTTGTAAGTGACGCATGTGATATTTTTCTATCACATTTGAATACTATTCATATAAATATTTTTATGAACAATTTAAATAAAATTGGTAATCGACTACTGTCGACAGAAGTAAAGGAAAGAGCTTTGTAATAACAACAATTCATTTAATTATTATTATTTTCATTATTTATAGTTATGGCTACCATCTCACCATATGTTAAGTGATGATGTGGCCTAAGATAATGGATACAATAAGCCGGAAAGAGGGAACTTATCAAAAGATAAAATTTCATTATTTGCTAAATTAAGATAGGTTATGACGTGACTTCGAATACAACTCCTTATAATGAGCTTGAGCTTTCGGTGAAGGAAAACATCGTGAGGAAACCATAGCATGGTGGTAGGGCTTTTTCTAATGCCCGCCTGGCTAGCTACCACCCTCAAGTTGAAAATCTGTCGCCAAATACCGATAGATGTGTTCCGGCAGTTGCTTCGAGATTCAATCAGTTCTAAATAAAAGCCAGCAACGCACCTGCGATTTCCCTGGGTGTCCATGGGCGGCGGTAATCACTTACCATCAGGTGAAACGCATGCTCGTCTGCCCGCTATTACATAAAAATCACCTAGTAGCTATCCAGGCACTACCCGCAAGTTCAAAATCTGCCACCAAATACACGCCAATTGGTGAGTTCCGGCAGTTGCACTTGAGAGCCAGTCCCTCCAAAAATAGGCCGGCAACGCACCTGCGATTCCCCTGGTGTTGTCGGTGTCCATAGGCGGCGATGATCTTTTATCATCAGATGACATGCTTGCTCGTTTACCCTCGATTTTTCATAAGCGAAGTAAATTATAATCATAAATTATTTATACATAGTATCTTTAACGTTTAAAGAAATCTAGCACTGCAGTATCGACCGCAATGCTGCAACTGAAAGGGGTCATTGTTGGAAAAATTAGATAATGTGTTTAGTTTATTTGTCGTTAGTTGTTGCCTATTTATCCAACAATAAATTTCCCCTTATTTTTCTTTTCTTTCGTATTGATATGAATTTAATAATATTTGTATCACGAGTAGCAAAGAATTGGCGCAACCCTAAAGTTTTTAAATCTTCCAACACGACTAAAGGAGTTTTCACTTGAAAAACATTTTCTTAGCGTCGAAGAGCTTTGTATCGTTCAAGACATACCAGAGCTTTATAGCGTGTTGTTTGTCTCCATTAATGACGGTAAAAAGACCAGTCGCCGTTGGTATCGGCGTCAACATAATCTTTGATAAATCGCTTTCGGGGGGTTGTTTTTGCGATGTCTCCCCGTGGATTCATACTAGCTGACGGATAGTGACTATTCATTCGTATTGAATGTTATCTAATAATTCTGATTCTTTTTATTGCGTTACATAATGAACGAATTCTTATGTGATGGTAAGCGACGGTGTGATTGATGACTGTGACATTGCGGAACGAAAATTAGTTATTGTTTTGCATTTGCTGGAAATCATCATTAAGCCTTTTTGAACAAAGGATGAAAATATAGTATTAAAAAATGCCAATATCACAGAAGATTGCCGCAGCTGATTCTGCAAGTATAATAATAGGAGAAACAAATTTAAAAATAATAACAATAATAACATTATTACTTTAAAATAAAAAGTATATGATTGATATTATATAACGGAAAAGTATGTTTGTTTGAACGCGTTAATATTAGAAGCTATCAATCGGATTTCAAAAATTCGTTTTGTTTTTGATAGAACATTTATTGAATAAGGCTATATACAATTTAATCACGTTACCACAAACAGTAACAAAGTTGTATGGAAAAAAGTTACAAAATTCGGCAAAAATGACTAAATAAAATTTTAGTTACACGCAAACGAAGCTAGTTGCAAAATAAAAAGAAAAAACTCTCTACAAATAAGATCAATACAAAATAAGTAATTTATATTGCACTTTATTTTTCTAGAGAAATAATAAAACACCAAATACCCTGCGAACCAAGAATCTGCAATTTTTTTTTTTTTTCAGTGTAGTTTTTTTAGAATGCATACTACGCATATATTCACGTACTTCCTACCTTACATAGAAATACTATCAAAATGCATAAATACACCTTAGCGATTCTCTATTCCAATATTATCAGACCTTAGCGACATCTTCTACACTTTTACTACTCACAGTAGGTCCTAAATAATTTTAAAACGGGTAGTAACGGTACGATACACGCAAAAAGGAAAGCCTAATAAAATACAGTAAATAGAAAAATTAAAACGCCTGTGGTCAAGAAACTCCCATCAGGAACGCAGTTCCTCATTGAGCCTCGCTTTCGCTGACAGAAAACATGGCGAAACCATAGCATGGTGGTAAAGCATTTACTTATACCCACCTAGCTAGCTAAGCAGCTACCACTCTCAAGTTGAAAATCTGCCGTCAAATATTTTTTGCCTATTTTTGGCCATATAGTCTCTTAACATTCGTCATATTGTGGCCATAACGTCTAAACCTATGAAGTTTAAAAAATACTTTGGAGTTGGTTGGTTAATTGATGACATTCAGCCACTTAAAAGCCAGGTCTTTTAACGGATTGTCGGCTATATCGTCAGTTAGTGAACAAAATGCGATCCGAAACTAAAACTTTAAGGAATAGATAAAACTTACGAAATCAGAAATCATAACAGGAACTGTAACTGAAATGAATACTCTTTATTCATATTGAACTTGCGGCATTTATTAAGAGGCACTTCACAGTCATTCAGCAGTTTTACTTTACTGTCAAATGAAGAAAAATTTTTTGGGAGTTTTTATTGTCCATTTTGCCTGCCGGTAACTTTTGAAGATTTAAATCGAAACGTTTAAGACTCGAAGGAGATGAACCCTCTTGGAGAAGTCGGCGAAGTGTACTCATGGCGACAAGTCAAATTGTTATGTGTCCCTTGAGCGGAATGTTCGAGTTAAATGTATCTTCTTACGCGCGGGAACTGAAAACATTAATAATTCCACTGAGTGCTCTCTGTTGCTTGTTTATTTTTCTCTCTTACTTTTCACTCCGGCGCTCTTAAGAGCGTTACTGAGTGAGATAAAAAGATATTATTGCACTTACGTGGTCTCTGGTTGGTTTGAGATGACCATGATTTATTTTTTTATATGTATTTCATTGTATTTTTCATTATGTTCCACGAGTATTGACATAATTAGTTATTTGTATTTATTACATTGTATTGTATTCCTTATATATAGAATATATTTTTATATATGTATTTAGTTAGTCTTAGTATTTTGGTAGATATTTTCATCTTTCATTTGTTGTTTGCCTTACACTTACCCTCTTTTGACTCTGCACCGCCTTAAGGTTAACTGTAAGCGAATGCTTACAGTATTAATTCCGTCAAATAATAAATAAATAACGTGACAATTTCCTCATACTTCACTACAATTATGGATATATATTATTATTGGTATCTTAATATATATACAAAAATAAATCGTGTTTTTCTTGATAAATATAATCATGCTTAATGTCAAGACGTTTTGGCATAAACTCAAACACAATGCATCCAGAGTAATAGAAACTATTATTTTTTCAATAACCTGTTACAGTTAACGTCTGACACTCATGACGTATGACGTGCAAGTTCAAGGTGACGCTAACAGGGACGTTATAAAAGACCAATTAATATACAAGCCGGCGCTGGCTCAATGATTGTGGGGACAGTAAAGTATGGAAAAAACAAGAAATCCAGCTCAAAGGGACGAGATATAACAATTCAGCTCGATGTCAATTGAAACAGCCTCAACACCGATCAACCCATTGCAAGTAGGTAGTTGTCTTTTCACTTACCCATCATACTACAAAGCCTTGGTGTATTACTTACTAAAATATCTTTTGATCTCTACCTCAAGGTTTTATTTATGTACTCCAATATTAATACTTACATGCATTATTGTAGAATTGTTTTCCAAAAGTGATAAAAAATGAGGTAACTTACATACTTTTGTTATAAAACTCAATGTATAAGATAATATTAAATCTCAATAACATATTTTTACAGCCTAAATCTGGTAACGTATCTCTACCAAGGTACGATGCGTTCGTTTTTTAATAGCCTTGCTATGTTAATTCAATTCTTTAAATTAATGTTCGCCGACTGGTCTAAAATCGATCGTAACCATCGTAGAAAGTTTGAGAAAATTATTGTAAAGGAAAAATCAGTTTTCACATTATTTCATTGGTTTCACGAATAACAAAACTAGTCAACAGCGTTAAAACAAGCAAATCATTCGACCAAAACAGAAAAAGAAAGAAGTAGTTAACCGATCCCATAACCGAGTTATTTTTCTACGATGGTCAGCGTATGAAAAAATGTAACGCGGTGATTGGATCCACGCACCTGCATCGTCCTAGGAAGGCGACAGACGGCTGTGGGGTTTTAGTGGGTATTCCCCCTTTTGATCCCCCTATTGAGTCCCACATACACCAAAAAGAGAAAACAAAAGCTTTATAGTTATGCCATACAATTTTATTCTGTTTGTTTTTCTCGAAGTATATGATAGATGTCTGGATTAAGAAGATATATTTAAGTATTTAAATGCTTTTTCGTTATTTCTATAATCAACTTAGTAAAGTACTAATTATGTCACAACCCATTTGTCTATGCAAGCCATTTAATATGGTCATAAAGAGGTAATACTCAAAACATGGTAACCTTCTCAAACAATTTAGCGGGCGAACAAGGCACACAATGTTTTCTCTTCTACCAGGAAACTTTTCGTTATTTCAGATAATTTTCTCTAGCAGTATCAGTGCTGTTTGTCGGAGGATATTTTTTTACTCTACGTCAGATGTATGTATGCAAGCTTAAGCGGTCGACAATTACTGTTGCATATTTGAAGGGCATTGGTAATATTTTTTACAGGGCGCCCAAAGTTATAAGGATCTATCCTATCTGGCACCGGCTAAAGGCTAGCCGACCCTTGTGAATATTTCACACATTAGCATAATCAAACTCCAAAGTAGTATCAATACGATTGTTTTTCTATTGCGCTATATTTGTAAATAGAAAAATAGAAGCAATAGCAGCATAGTGCTCAAAGCATCAGCTTTCAGTGGAGTTAAATATCGTTGTTGTATATGACTGTTGGTAAGGATTTTTTAATATCCGCTTCGATAACTATCACTCTCAAGTTGCTACTTGATAGCTGTAGGTGTTCCGGCAGTTGCACTTAAGAGCCTACGCCTCCACTTAGCTTTGCATGTCCACCATTTTAGGCCATAGCATCATTTAACATCAGGTGAGATTGTGGCAATAATGCTAAATGTAATAACTATTAACAAAAAAAATTAATGTAAATAATATGCTTTACTGTTAGTAAAATATGTCACATTGATAAGGCTCCTGAAGAAATTACGATATTTATATTTAAAATAACATTTATTTCAAACAATTTAAGTAACAAATAGCGAAAATTATAAGTTTTAAAATGATGTCCCGATTTTGGCAAAGAACTTATTTGGATATTTGGCGTTGTCACATAATACATGGTAGGGCTTTTTGTAATGCCCGCCTGGCTGTCTACAAGTTGAAAATCTGCCGTCAAACATCAATAGGTGTGTTCCAGCAGTTGCACTTGAGAGCCAGTTCCTCCACAGGTTTAGCGTGTCTACCAACTTAGGCCGTATCGTCAATTAACATCAGGTTAGATTATAGCCATAACGCTAAACTTCACCAAACAAAAAAAATACATCTCCGGGAAAATACTTATATATGATCCTAGATAAATATAAATTAGTTTTGTACCGTTACGGAGAGTGTGCAGTGTGAACATTAATAAAAGGATTTATTTTGATATGAAAAAATGAAAAAAAAAAAACGTATTTGTTGATTGTGTAACATAACTAAAAACATGATGAAAGTTAACAAAAAAGGTTTATGTGTCAAATCCGACTTACAATTGGAGTTTACCACTTAAGTACGATTTTCATGAAACGGACGGTTTCACGATTGTCGAAGTTAAATATGCGCCAGTTACGATTTTCAGTTAACGATGGCGTTAGGACAATTTCAGGATTGTCAATGTATGCATGCAAATTATGTATGTAAAGTACGTTTATCAGTTAACGATTGTATTAAATCCATTCTTCATCAAAGTTTTCTTACTAGGGTCTAAATATGAGATATACATTTTTAACCAGATTTAAAAATTGTTGTTGTTATCTGAATACAGTTTCAAAAAAAAGAAAAGATACGTATTTGGCACAATTTTCATCGTTTATTGTCGTCCATAATCCACGTGACAGTACGTAAAATGTTACCATTTAAAAATAAAAATAAGAAGTACTTATACGTTTAAATTTGATTGGTGATCGATCAAACGGTGCTGTAATTCAGGGGTTACATATATACAAGCGTAATTTTTTCTATATGCAGATATAAAAAAAAAACACGAAAAAGGTTTAAATAACCGAGGGTTTTATCATTTTCCTACATAATTTCCTCCCGTGATTTTGTAAAGATTTAACTTGACATTTAAATTTCCTTAGTCAAGAAGAGGGTTCCAAGTATAAAAATACTTTTAGACTTTTTTAATGTATGAATAAATAAGATATTTTATGATGGATCGTTCGATGTAATTAAGTTCTATTGTTAGAATACTAATAAGTATTTTTCGATAAACATAATAATTCGCTGTAGGTGTATACATATATCATATACATAATCTTTTAACGACCAAATACAAACACTATAACCGCAACTAATTCTACTTAAGTGTCATAAGCTAAGGTATAAATACAAAAACATGGGTTTACACTTTTAAAAATTGATTTTGATAATATATACTGACCTTCAATCCATACAGATTTTGTTTTTGAAGTTGACTCCATAAGAATTTTACATTTTATGAGAAATAATATTATTGTAATACAAACGTCTATTCAAAAGCATTACGTTCCATGCAACGTACTACAGCTAAAGTGTAAATAAAAACATGGGTTTACACTTTTAAAGTGATTTTGATAACATACACTGACCTTTAATCCATACAGTTTTTGTTTTTGAAGTTGACTCCATAAGAATTACATTTTATGGGACATAAAGTTATTGTAATACAAACGTCTATTCAAAAGCATTACGTTCCATGCAATGTACTACTGCTCGCTTCTTTCACGTCGACAGTCCTGCAATTTTCCGTCATAGTCAATTGTACTTCAGTACTTCAGTCCAGTCGAACATCAGGACTAACATACATTTTTTCTTTACGCTGGCATTTAGTTGAAAGGAAATTTAATTAGAGGCAATTATTGTGTTCTACCAGCCCGTGTATGTACAAACACCGTTCGCGAGCAGAACGTAAACATACATTTTGACAACCCTAACAGCCTATACGTTATAACTTCAGACCATTTAGTTACCGAACACATCTACACCATTGTTTCGTAGCGGGTAAATCGTTTGTATGAACTCACCGTGAAATAAAACATCGAGCTATTTCGATGTCGACGAACAAAAAGCTTTTATTTATTATTCCGTTATAAATGTAAAGAATTTCGGCTCGTAATTATGTTTCTGGGAAAAATCGAATTAATTCCTCTCTTTTCTATAAATGTGTTATATCTATTATTGAAAAAAATTATAAATAATTCAAGGTACGTCTACAAATAACAAATTTCTACAAACGCTTTGATATCTAAGAAAAGTAATCCAAAGACATAACTATGAACGAAACTGTAGTTTTCGATCTGTCATGGTGTGAATTTTATCTTTATTCATTTTCCTAGTTATTAGCCCTATATTTTGTAATATAGGCGACATTTTACTTAATTTAGTGTAGCTGAAGAGCAAAAGTGAAGTTAATTATAAAAAAAAAACATACGCAATATGATATATTAGTTGCCACAAGAACTCCCAAGAGCGCTTTAATAAGAGAGTCGGCACATTGTTGAAAATTGTAAATCTTATCACTTGAAAATGCCAGTCATAGTTTCTAAAGAGGACTGAGTTGCCAAGATAAAAAAAAGAAGAACTGTGAATGAAATGATTGTAGTTCATTACCCTATTTCTTTACTTTGTATATAGCTTTTTAAAGGTTTTAATTATATACAATTTACCTGAGAGAAAGATAAAGTCTTAATTGTGACTGCCAGAATACACCTATAGAATACTTTAGGGCACAATTTTAGCTAAAGGGTTATAGCTAGTTAAACCTGAAATTTTGAGCTCCGATAGTGAGTATATTATGTAAGAACTTCCTAGAAAAAAAAAAATTGTGAACCTTCCAAGTTGATCCGCTTAAGGAACATTTATTTGAGAGCCTTACTTACTAAAACCCCAAGATGTCACATCCACAGTATCTGACCATGCCGTGGGAATTACATGTATACCCGGAATCTAGGCGTATGTGATCTGTTTTAGAAGAATACAATACGTTTATGTGTTATCTATCTCGTATCTACCTGGGCTGGCTATGAGAAGTGTACGAGGAGACCACTTGGTGCGAATCAATGGAAAACTCCACGGCAACCACAGATTCCCTTTTACTGGCCACAGAGCGGAAATGATTTTCTCATTTATGCCCTACACATGGTTCTGACGCAGCCGGACTCCATTGGAAATTCAAATGAGCCACAGATAACGAACAATCCTCAACAAACCTAGTCATGACATTGCGCGAAAGATAAATCATATCCATGCAAACGAATTCACAGGTACAGCTAATCGTTAATAATAAGGAAGCAGATATATTTAGCATAGCATTTGAAGCGATGATAGCTCAGTGGTAGTGTGTACCGTTGCGGCAAGTGACGTGAGTTTGAATCCAAGCACCTACAATTGAGCTTTCGGTGAAGGAAAACATTGTGAGGAAACCATAGTGGTAGGGTTTTTTCTCATGCCCGCCTGGCTAGCTACCACCCTCAAGTTGTAAACCTGCCGCCAAATACCAATAGGTGTGTTCTGGCAGCTGCACTTGAGAGCCAGTTCCTCCACAGGCTTAGCGCGTCTACCAACTTGGGCCGTATCGTCATTTAAGATAAGATGAGATTATGGCCATAATGCTGAACCTTAAGAATAAAATAAAAATATATTAAAAAGGCTTTTAACAAAAAAATAATCACCTGTGAATAAGCCTATGGTACATTTAAAACGTGAAAGTAAGCCATTACCCCACGGCCATCCGTCGCATTACTGGGGCGAAGCGGGTTCGTACCTGCAATCACCGTGTCACCCCGGTGACTGGCCTGACGTGATGGTAAGCCTGTCCTTTCAGACGGCCAGACTGGTGCGATGAGTAGTGGATCTCCCGACCCGCCCCTTTCAGTCCAGCTAAGGGCGGCGGAAGGACACGAGTCTGTCGGCTTTTCCTACCATCCGGGCGTCTGTGTTTGAGAGGATCTGCGGTTACGCTCGCGTTGTATTGTCTTTGTCAAAGAAATAGGATGGCGCAATATTAAGTTTCATACACATTATTTCTCTCTCTTTGCCCGCTTCTATTAAGTTTTTCAGCAGAAAAAGTAGCCTATCAACGTTTCCAAATTTCTTTTTTTGTGTATAACAAAATTCATCATAATCGATGCAGCGGTTTAGACGTGATAGCGAAATAAACAAGCAAGTAAACACACTTTCGTATTCATAATATTATAAGTCACTATTCAATTCACACACTAGTCAAGTACATATCCTTACCAGCTTACCTTACTCGGTTGCTAAATGTACATGATATGTTTAAATGTAAATGCAGTTCTTTTGATGCCCAATCAGGTGTCAATCAAAACTACTAAATTTACCAACATTGGGCTGTTATCATTCTATGCGGAAATAGTTTTTGGATTCCATTGACTCCTTTTCCGTATTTTTTCAAGTTATAATTAATTACTAAGTGTTACTTCAAAAAATCATGCAATCCAGATCTTATTAGAATCTTATTTAGAAAGTTCTATACAGTGAGGTTTATAGAACTTACTGTGGATTTTTACTAAGTGAAAAGAGACAGTCAAAACATGGCGTTGGATTTAAAAAGAAATGTAAAAATTATATAACTACCTACCAGCCATAGAGAATTGAAAAAAAATATAATACGCATATTCATTATCTTCCAATTTTTGTTTCAATTAATTTCCAACGATTACAAAACAAATAACAGAGTGGGGAAAATTTAATATAACAGCCTGATGAGCTGTTATGAGTAACGGGAAAACCCTTTGACTAAATCGACGTGGTCACAAACAACAGGAAATTAAATAATCGTGAATAATAATTCAAAGTACGCAGTACAGCGCCTATAAATAATTTTCGAACAGAGAACGCCCCACTCGGCTATTGTACAAAAAACGCCCAAACGACCTCCGTCATGTTAAGATAAACACCCATTGTTCGTATTTCTGACGTTTCTCGTCGACACACGCACAATGTATTGGGAAACTCGTCAAGCGTGAAGCTTAGCATACACGTGACGCGAATCCAGAGGATACCTTTTTATATTGTGTACGGTCAATCGAGCGGGTTTGTATAGTCAGCCGAAATAGATTCCCCAATCTACTTTACCGTTTGAGGTTCCGCTCTTTAGGTATGAGGTTGCGGTTTTATTGTTTTACCTCGTGCAGCCTTTCAATTGAGCTGAGCTTTTCAATTGTATCTTTCTTTTTATAGTTAAGGCTTTTTGCGTTATGGCCATAATCTTACCTGATCTTAAGTGGCAATACGGCCCAAGTTGATAGATACGCTAAGTCTGTGGGGAAACTGGTTCTCAAGTGCAGCTGCCGGAACACACCTGATGGTAATTGGCGGCAGATTTTCAACTTGAGGGTGGTCGGAGCTCTCACCCAAAGCTCAAGCTCATTGTAGATGGATTCGAACTCACGATCCTCGACGCGAAGTCGTACACACTACCATTGAGCTGTCATCGCTTCAATCGAGTTGGAATCTCGAATGAATTAAAATGCATTCTCACGCTCCTTAACGGTTAATTATTCGTTAAAGAAATAATCCTAGGATAGATTTTGACAACATTATTTTATTTCACAAGTGCAGTATGCGAAAACTTGTCTCATGTTGTTGGAAATATTAAAGACATCAAAGAGAACAAGTGTCAACCAATGCGTTTACTTTGATGTGAAACTAAAACGTGGACATTGACAGTGAGATGGGTTAGAAAGCAAAATCTGAGAGGCAGAGTATGAATAGATTTTTACTGTGAGTAAATCCGTCCATTGGAACCCTTTAGGATATGACGTACATATATATTTTTTGGTATAGAGGGAAAACGACAAAGCGAGTCATCTGATGGAAACTGATCACCGCCGTCCATGGACATCCAAAATACTAGAGGAATCGTAGGTGCTTTGCCGGTCTTTATAGGAGGGACTGAACTTAAGTGCAAGTGTCGAAACATTCGTATTTGGCCAGCCAAACTTACAAACTTTAACTAGCCAGGCGGGCATTAAAAAAGAATGTAACCAATGTAGATAAAGAATAATATAGGCTTAAGCTCAAATAAAAGAGAAGCTGAAGTGATCATGGATCGATCATAGGTGATGCATTCTTCAATGTATGCTTTTGTGGTATACTACATAGATGAAGCGATGAAATACGTGACGGAATGTATACTTCTCAATATTTGATACACATAAGTTTTATCCAGTCAGAATATCAGCGCTGCACTATATCAGTGTAGCTGTTATGCTGAGACTGGTACCAATTTATTTACACATTACGTTCTTTTTTGTTTATCTTTTTGTGATCTTGCTGTAATGTTCTGTTGTTTTGCTTGTATTATTTTTTATTTTTAGTTTATTTTCTTTTATTTATTTTAAATATCATTTGCTGTGTGTTGGACGAATAAAACTTTCTTTCTTTATTTCTTTCTTTCTTTCTTATATATAGACAATTTTCAATATTGAACTTCTACGGCTTATTGATGATGATTAGTTGCTGTTTTAATTAAACAAATAATAATGTTAAAGGGATCATCTAATAATTGAAAATTGTTTGAATTGCTCTTCTCCGCAAATTATGCAAAAGCTTAACTCCTTAAACCTATCAAAGGCTCATTTTATTATGAGAAAGTAATCAGTAGTTACATATATAGAGTTCTTTGGTAATTTTCATTATAAGGGTTTATTGGAACCTTACCCTATAATGACTATTGTCAATATCGGAAAGTATCTCATTTTTAATTGAAACCAGGTATTGTTGAAGTCAAAGTTGGAGTGCCTCGTATGTTAGAATTCTGTGAACTACGAATTCTAACCAAAGTACAGCAGTAGTCATATCATTAACACTTTGAAAATGGAATTTTTGTTAAGGTGGTACTTTCACAGAAAATTTACTGGAATTTAAGGGTTTTCACTTTTTGATGTAATTAATTAATTATACGTATACATTTCGTATGAATTCACAGTTTTTAATTGACGAGCTTTCAATTTTTGATGTAATTAATTAATTATACGTATAGATTTTCTATGGTTTCACAGTGAATTAACTAAAGGGCAATTATCGGCGTGTCGATGTTTTTCCATGAAAAAATTAAAATTTGAGCGCCTTGTTAATAAGCTCCAATTTTTTTACAAATATTTTCATTAATATTGTGATATTCTTTAAGTGTTAGATTAGATTAGCTTTGGAAGTGGTAGTGTGTAGGAACGCCGTGTAATGAGATGTGAGTTTAAATCCAACCCCCTAAAATGAACTTGAGCTTTCGGTGAAAGAAAACATCGTGAAGAAACTATAGTATGGTGCTAGTTCTAATACCCGCCTGGCTGGCTACCAATCTTAAGTTGTAAATCTGCCAATATATACCAATAGATGTATTCCGGCAATTGTATTTAAAAGCCAGTCCTTCCAAGAAAGACCGGGAACGCATCTGCTATTCACCTGGAGTTGTGGGCGCCCACGGGCGGCGGTGATAACTTACCATTTGGTGACACCCTTTTTCGATTGCCACCAATTTTCATTAAAAAAAAAAACATTTTCCTGTCCTCATTTAAAATTGAAAAGAATAAGTACGTTATTGAAATGGTATATAATGTAAGACATACATTATCCGTCTCACCCACGTACTGACTGTCCCAACTTTGTCATAAAATGGCTTCAAACACGTTGACCTCACTTTTACAACATACATTAACGTGTTTTTGCGTCAGTAAAAATCGTAACAACACACATAAAAATATTTATCGTCATATTCAATATATTCTTCTAGCTTTTACGGTTGACACTTTTAGGTGCAAATGAGGTCACGGGCCATGAACATTGATTTATTGTTGACATAACCTATCACAGAAGCCTCGTATATATATCGAGAATGAAAAATGTAATCTTTTGGCTCTCAATATGACTCCTACAATATAAAAAGCCTTTTATAATGTAGACCAATGACGACTGCAGTGCTAAGACGATTTCCTTAAATCTGAGTAAGATTGTTTGCTTGAAGGACCTTTACAGGTTCTACTGTGATTTAACGCGAGTACAGCAGAAACTTTGCGGAAATGACAGCAAGAACAAGGGTGCTAAATTGGTCAAAGGATACTTATAATAAGGTTCATGAAAAACGTGCTTATACGTATGTAAATAGAGACTGCCATTTTAACAGCAAATTAGTAAATATTCAAGCACCAGTCTAAGCTTGGTAATATGGCATATCGCTACAAAAGCGAAGCGATGATAGCTCTCTTGATACTGTATAGGAAGTACGGACGTGTCGTCAATGGACGTGAGTTCGAATCCCTGAAATGAGCTTGACCGTTCAGTGCAGGAAACGTTTTGATGAAACCATAGCATGGTGGTAGCGGTTTTTCTTATACCCACTTGGCAAGCTACCACCCTCAAATTGAAAATCTGAAGCTAAATAGCTATAGATGTGTTCAAGCAGTTGCACTTGAGAACCAGTGACTCCGCTATACTTAGCGTGTTCACCATTTTTTTTTAAATGTGGTATCTTTGCAATGTGACCGCACTGTACCTGATGTTAAGTACAGTACAGTCTAAAAACAGCAGAGGACGACAATCCATCGTCAGTCGATACTGTTATGCCGGATTGCGTCTTAATATAATGTTGGGTACGGTCAGTCGAAAGGGAGGCTGATCCGTTATCTAGTATTTAAAGTCAATCATGTAATAATTAGAATGTCTAATAATAATATGCCGTATTTTGTAATGATTTTTTATTTTCATATTTCCATTATTTGGTAAGCGTAACACGTTTTTTTATAGTATATATGTTTAGCGTAATGAGATTTCACCTGATGTTAAGTAACGATGAGGCCTAAGTTGGTGGAAGGAGGGACTAGCTCAAATGCAATTGCAGAAACACACCTGGACAATGCGGTCGCAGATTTTCAACTTTAGGGTGGTGGTTAATCAGTTGGGTATTAGAATAAACCCTACCACCATGCTACGGTTTTCTCTTGAGGTTTTCCTTCAACCAGCGTCCGTGCACACAACCAACTCAGTCATCATCGCTTTAGATAGATAGATAAACAGGTATAGACAGGCAAAGCGTATAAAAACACGTTAAAATACGTCACACAACATGGATTCAGATGGCAAAAGGCATAAACCCTTCTAACTTTGATACGTATCACTGCGAGGATCAAATATTTTTCAAGCGGTCGACAATTTATGGCAGTTTTTTCTTTTTTTTTCTTGGTATAAAAGAAACGGCCTCTATTATTTATGTGAAAGTTTGTGAGATGGTTTTTTATTTGTTTTGTCTGTACGAACAACGTTGGCTTGACGGTACAATGAAGATTTCATATTTATCTTTTTCGTCTTGTATTTCAGTTAGTTTTATTGAAATAGTGTTTGAAAGTTCTATTTCATTTGTCAAGTTGGAGGGAATTCAGTAAACAGCCATACGACTATATAACATATGTTCATGTATATAAGATATATGTGATTTAGATGAGTATACTAAAATCGCTTGATATATACTTTAGTATTTTGCTAAATGAGATATAAATTTAAATTAATTAAAAATAATATCTACAGAAATGATGAAATTGTATCAGTGAAACATCTCTTATTTAATTGGAATTTTAATTGTTGTGTAAATTGCTATCAATATTTGTGCCCAACATATTTTATAAAGAATGTTGGTCTGATGACTTCGAAGCAACGCTAGCTCGGTGGTAGGGTGTAGTAACGCTGCGTCATGGAACGTGAGTTCGAATCCAACCACTTACAATGAGCTTGAGCTTTCGGTGAAGGAAAACATCTTGAGGAAATCATAACATGGTTACTACCATGGGCTTTTTTTAAATTCCCTACTGGCTAGTTACCCCCCTTAATTGAAAATCTGCCAACAAATACCAATAGATGTGCTCTTGAGAGCCAGCCCCTTCAATAAGATCCGGCAACGCACCTGCGATTCCCCTGGTGTTGTGGGTGTCCATGGGCGGCGGTGATCACTTACCAACAGATGACACGCTAGCTTCTGCTCCCTATTCCTTAAAAAAAAGAATATCATTCTCTTGGTTCAAATTGTTATTTTTTTAAATAGAATAATGGTGGAAGAGATGTAGTCAATGCGTTTATTGCTATACTCGACGAGCGTTACATGAAAACGCATAGGGTATCAGTCGCATATCTTAAACACCACGTCTACTGCTTATCGGCGTGCAGGCATAATGATACTAGAAACATAATAATACTACATATTTTTAATTGATGAATTTATTCTAACACAAACAATAACCGTACTTTGTATTTATAAAAGTTGTTGTACTGATCTTTCAGTTAGTGTAATGACTATGTAAGAAGTTGGTTATTTGATTAGTGTTATCCTGGGTAGTAGCGCGATGGCCGCGGCAGTTGAGTTAAGAACGTTGGACAGTACCGACGAAATGTCGTGTTCTAAGGAGAAGCTCTGCAGTAAAATGCTGTAAAATATAACGACTGTGGAACGAGATTTTGAGTATGATTCGATGCAACCTCCACGGTCTGTAACACATAGAGTATCGACATAAACAAGCTACATGGCGTACTGCCGTACCCTACATATGTAAATGTAACAATATTACCAGAGTAATTTATTTTAATTTTACACATTGTTACTCTATGAATATATAACAATAAAAAATTATTTTGTATTATTAACCTCGCATCAATAGTAGTCTTAACAACGACAATTAACTAACACAAACTAACAATCACACGCTGAACAATTATATGTGAATCATATAAATATTTATCCAGTGGGGTACTAGAACTTAGAGCATTTGTATGCACTATACTTTCATGAAAGAAGTCTGTTTAAATACAACCCCAGGTACATGTTGGTTATGAGAACATGTCACGTTAGTTAGTTATAAAATACAAACAATGAACGAGGCCGATTTAAGAAAATATGTTTGACAGATTAAGGTGTACCCAAAATTAGACACAAACACACATACACATCATAAGCTACGGAATATGAATATCGTGAGATAAAATCAAATTATAATTTTGAGTGTGTTCCGCTTTCGAGACGCATGACGTCATACGTGGATTCATCCTCGGGGGTGGTATAATTACAAACATCCGTACAGAATGGCCTTATTATATATGTATGTGGAGTAGATGAGTATGTAAGAGCTTTTAAATTTTTAATTTGAAATGTACATTTAAAAAGAGGTCGTACATCTTATGGAGAATTATAAATATATATATATTGTAATATTATAAAGTAAAAAAATTATGAAGTGGTCACATCAGGACTCAGTATAGCACAAAAATAAAACAATTTTCACTATCTTATACTGATATCTAAATTAATATTATAAATGTGTGTAATAAATGTGACCTAAACAGCTGAATCGATTATAATGAATTTTGGTATAGGGATAGATGGGACCTGGGATTAAGACAAGGCAAAACTTTGTACGATATTTTTTTATGTCATCAGATTTGCTTGAAGCTTTAGAAAATGATAATTTCTTATAATTTTGAATTTTGAGTATATTCATATGTACATGTATCGATAAATATACTAAAATAAATAATTTAATATTATGAGATAAAATTCTGTATTGATAGACAATCATAATTTGTTGATGAATTCAATATTGACGCGAGCGGACCCACGAGTGAGAGCTAGTTATAAATTAAAGAAAACCTAACTAATAATGCAAATATAGGTTTACTAGCTTTTATCTGCAACTTCGCTCGCGTTCATATTGATTTTGTCAAACAAATCGAATGAAGTAATACAGAGTTTCATATAAGGTTTATTCCGCTCTTTACCCCACTTCCTATAAGATTTTCGCGAGAAAAGTTAACCTGTCACCTTCTCCAGCTTCCCGTCTATCTTTATAGCAAAATTCATTATAATCTATTCAGCGATTTAAACGTGAAGCCGTAAGAAACAAACAAACCCATTTTCGCATTTATAATATTAATAAGTATTTGTTACTATTTCACGTTTTGAATACTCATGAAATTGTGTCTTATCATAAACACACGTCGTCAAGGGCAAAGAAGTTGATATAGACTTAACATTATTTAGTTAAAGATACCTACTATTCTCCAGAGATAGAGAAATAAATTTTTGGTAGAGAAAAACTACATTAAGGAAAGCGAATACTGGATGTATTATATAGATTGATATAACAGGAAGATGGCACTTTAGCAAGTTATGTTTGTCCGTAGATTGGCGGTTCACCTCGACGGCGGTGTATCGTTCATACGCCGTCATCCGAACATATGACGTTATTTACTTAAGTAGTAACCCGTGTTTCGAAGCATCTAAGTCGACCCAACTTTAGGATATGTTTATAGTTACTTCCTCCATTACATAACATGGTATTTCTATATATACATATATATAGACGGCCCATCTGATGGTAAATGCTTCACATTGCCTACGTACAGAGCTGCAACAGCATGAGTGTTACAGCCATGTTACTGACCTTGGTGGTAATGACTGGTTTCTTTTATTAGTTCGGAATACAAAGGCTCTTACTGAACCTTCATTTTGCAGCAGCACCCTACCACCAAACTGTGAGAGATCAAGGATTTCATGATTAACCGCCTTCGGTTACTCGGCAGGATGCACCGTGTGCAGGTGAAATTGGTGTGGATAACTCGGATGGTATTCGATACCCCTTAAATCCCAAAATTATGTTTGAGGCACAATCATCAACAACAGATCCTATCGATATGAGACCATGAGCATTCGATACAGAATTATTTGCAGATAATTTAAGGGTATTCATTATATGAATTCTAATGATCGTTCATTATCTTATTAGTATTTTACGTTATGAATATTTTTCCCGGCAGTAAAAACAAAAGACTGGCAACTACTCTTGATATGGTATTCGAAACCGGAAATGATTAGTGTATGTATATAGAAATACAGTTTCTCTGATGTATAATCACGTCAAAACTACTGAACTTATAGAGATGGGACTAGGACCATTCGATGTGGAGTTGTTTGTAAATGGTTCTAGATTTATAAGATTTTAAATTTCGTTATCCCTCTATATTTTTTTATTAATTTACGTCTGTATACCCAGTGCAGCAGACAGTTGGCGGTTAGTTTAATTATGTATACACATACACTATTACTATTTATACGTATTATTATTATTTTTCAGTTAATAGATTTAGCGTTTCGTCACACACTCCTATAAAGATAAATGAACACGCTGAGCCTAGTGGGGAGACTGGCTCTTTAGTGTCATTGCCGGAACATATTCTACTTATAAAGGTTTTTGAGGACATCATTTCAACTAGAGGAGTGTAGCTAATCAGCCAGATATTACAATACACCCTACAGCTATGCTATGGTTTCATTAAAATATTTTATTACCAAAAGCTCAAGCTCATTAGTGATTCAAACATACGTCCATCAACGCAGTATCTGTACTCTGTAGCACTGAGTCACCGTGGCTTTAATATTGTAAATGGATTCCGTTGCCGATTTTCCGTAAATGAAAATGTTATTTTTATATTATTTCTTATCGTCTTTTATCCTTATAAAGACCTTATTACGAAAAGAATATATTTATTATGTTTTATCTATTTATGTAAGTAAGGATCTTTATATTAATTTTAACGTTAAGTTTTAAACTGAGGAGGCCAATTAGAAACGAAATTATTGAACCTAAATTTAGTATAAACTCCTTAATGCCTGCGTTATAAGTTAGAAAACGGGACTCTTTTGGAGAAGTACGATACAACGATAGTGCTTTTTTTTTTTAATATACGGCAACCGAGCAAACGTGTCTCCTGGTGGTAAGTGATCACCGCCGCCCATGGACACCCACAACATCAGGGGAATCGCAGATACGTTGCCGGCTTATATTGGCGAGCCTGTCTTTCAAGTGCAACTGCCGGAACCTTTCTATTGGTATTTAGCGGCAGATTTTCAACTTGAGGATGGTAATTAGCCCGGCGGGCATTAGAAAAAGCTCTACCACCATGCAATTCTAGTGATTGCGGTTCAATCTACATCATCGTCCCTAGTTATGCTATTTTTAATAATTGGTATATCGAATCACTACCAAAAAACTTTCTCTTACTAAAACATATAGCTGTGTGACCACGAAAATTAATGAAAATTATTTAACTGGTTTATAGCCTATGTTACTTAGGGATAATGTAGCATATATAAGGTGAGAGAATTTTTTAAATCGGTTAAGTAGTTTTTGAGTTAATTCGTTACAAACTAACATACAAATCTTTCATCTTTATGGTATAACTATATATATAGCTGGGCCCACGACTTAGTTGGCGTGGAACTAAACAATATTTAATATATTTTCCCGGATCTCTTACTTTTTCCAATAGAGCTTTTCTGTGATTAATGGTAGCGTGATTTGAAATAGTCTAAGGCCTTCCTCAATGATTATTATATCAAATATAGAGATAAATTTTGAAATACTACTGGGTATTTCTTGAGATTAGTTCGTTCAAACAAACAAACCTCCCGCTTTGTAATATTAATAAAGATACCGAAAATTTACTTAATTGATATTAATATTACAAACTTCGATAGAAATAAAATGCAAAATCCATCTTTCAACGTACACATGAGAATAAAAACAATTTGATACAAAAATATATTCCTATAGATGGAACAAAGATAATAGAGTGTTTTATATTATGAAACATTGTTGGCAGCTTCTATGTCATTCGAACGCTGTCATCTAAGTATATTACGCAATTCACCTATGTAAGTTATGACTGGCGTAACATGGTAACTTACGTAACTTAAGCGCTTATGTATAAGCGATTTACCTCTGTCTCACTTATCAGACGATCTCTGAAACTATGTGCTTGGTTGAGTAGAAATTTAATATGAATATAGCTTTCCAAAATTCTTATGCTCGTCTGGTTAATTTTTTTTTATATTTTGCAGGTGCTTAGCGTTTTGGTCTCCCTCTCACCTGATGTTAAGTGGCAATGTGGCGTAATATGGTGTACAGGCTATGCCTAAAGGTGGTGGCAGATTTTTAACTTGAGGGTAGTTGCTAACCAAGTGGGTAGTAGAAAAAACTCGACCACCAAGTATGAACATATATTCTCAAATTAATGATCTGTCGTCAAATACCAACAGATGTGTTACAGTCCCTCTACTAGGATTAAAATATTCATTACCTTGCGCCACGTTGTCACTGGACATCAAGTGAGAAAAATAGAGACTTTTCCAACCAATTTTTAACGCATAAGCGTAGGTTGTACGAATTTTAAAGGACGTGAGTTCGAATCCCTGTAATGAGCTTGAGCTTAAAAGAAAATATCGTGATAAAACTATACCATGGTAGAAAAGTCTTTTCTAATACCCACCTGGCTAGCTAACACCCTGAAGTTGATAATCTGCAAATTCCTACATGTATGTTCCAGCAATTGCATTTGTGAGCCAGTCCCTTCACCAGGCTTAGTGTGTTCTCCATCTTGGGCCGAAATGTCACTTCACATCAGGTGAGATTGTGCCCATACCGCTTAACCTATAAGCTATAAAAAAGCAGTAAATGTGTATAGGAATTTAATACGGCGTACTATGGTAATAGTTTGACATTGTGGCTTCTCTTCTGAAAGGGTAGAGGTCACTGGCTCGTTAACAGTTTCAACCGGATGAAGTGACAGCGGATACTATTGTAATATCGTTATCTGTTAAGTACTTTGATGTTCTTATCATTATAAGATATTCGTATATAGTAATTATGCTTAGCCAGTATAAATGGAATTGATAATAACATATATGAACTTCCAAATTCGAGATGAAAATACAATAACTAATCTTTTAACTACGTGATTCTTTTTTAATGGACATCGTAAGAACTTTCCAGTAATGCATTTTGCTTTCATATTGCCTTACTGTCTTATGTGAACTTAATCCTTACTAATATTATAATAGCCAAAGTGAGTTTGTTTGTTCGTTTTGCTTTCACGTACGGAAAACCACGGCTGAATTGATTATGATGAGTTTTGGTATAGAGATAGATGGGACATTGGAGACGGTGATAGGTTACTTTCTCTTACGAAAAACTTTTCAAAAGTGGGATAAAGAAAGGCATAAATTTTATATGTAACTTTTTATTGCGTCATCCGATTTGTTGGAGTAGATTAATATTCACGCGAGCAAAGCCGCAGGTAAAGGCTAGTGAGATTATTATTTATCATATACAGCGCAGATATTTTACAGTGTTTCTAAAAAAAAACCCAACTCGGCCTCCTTCCGCGACTTTTGAGCCTACGGTCGATCCTTCGGATAGGAACTCTCGAGTGACTCTATTCTCGCGATACAGTGACACCATACATCACTACATCATCACACCGCACACGGTTCATGCACACTCACAGGTTAAGTACACGGTTCTGTAAGGGACTACTCCCGCGGCCCATGGGCGGTTTGCCCGATAAGGTCGTTGTTTATCGATTAGTTAGGCTCGCTAATCACTGTTCATTTTCCTGTAGCAGTCCAAGCCCTCAGGACTCGCCCGAAAATGCCTAAGGCTAACAGTGTATGCCAGACCGAATAAAAAATAATAAAAAAAAAACGTCCACTTGCTCCGATCTAAGCTTACGAAATTACTTTATTTACGAGGTAAAATAAACAAAATTTATGTCAGGTAAGTAAAAGTATATCTATCTATCTTTGTGTTGTTATTTACGACTTGTATTACAGAATAGATAAAGCACGAGTCGTCAGACCTTCGGATCTCCTGACTATATCCTCGTCTCATTCGTAGCGGTGTCATCCGGGATCTGTCATTCGAATATATTACGTAATTTACCTAAGTAACTTGCCTCGCTGCCGTAAGTTACGGGAGTGAATGCTTGTGTGGCATTACTCGACATACGATACGATGACGTAAATATGTTATATATAATTTCATATTTAAACTTATATAATCTAAACACTGACTAAGTCATAACGATAGCTCAGTGGTAGTGTGTACGACTTCGCGTCAAGGGACGTGAGTTCAAATCCTAGCACTTACAATGAGCTTGAGGAAAACATCGTGAGGAAACCATAGCATGGTGGTAGGGCTTTTTCAAATGCCCGCTTGGCTAGCTACCACCCTCAAGTTGTAAACCTGTCGCCAAATACCACTAGGTGTGTTCCGGCAGCTGCAGTTGAGAGCCAGTTCCTCCACAGGTTTAGCGTGTCTACCAACTTGGGCCGTACCGTCACTTAAGATCAATTGAGATTATGTCCATAACGCTAAATATTAAGTATTAAAAAAAATTAACTAAAATTATTGCCTTGAAAATTTGCATGGAAATCTCTTCGAAACGCGTCTTTAAATGCGATATGAATTTAGAACGGATTTTACGATCACGTGTAGTTAATGCACTGCATACTACGCAGTAAAGCATGGTGGTAGGGCTTTTTCTGATGCCCGCCTGTCTAGTACCCTAAAGTTGAAAATCTGCCGCCAAATACCAATAAGTGTATTCTGTCCTTACTTACTTACCTACCATTATGGCCAGAATGCTAAACCATACACTATAAAAAATATTAAAATGTAAGTAATTTCAAAGACTTTAAAAACGTATATATATGTTTAATCAAAGTAAAATTTTTACTAAGCGAAATCATTACACTTTTTTATCATTATTCTCGATATAGCAGTGAAAAAGTATTATTTGTATCTAAATCTGCCACTGTAAGAGATAATGATGAGATGTAACAAGATGATAATCTATGGTATCTTGTTATATAGGATACGTATTAGGTATAAAAGGAAAGGGTACTTTCGAGGACCTAGCGCCTGCTAAAGGTTAACATCCTATAATAAATAAACTTCTGTGTACGAAATTATATTGTAATTATTCTTCTGTATGAATATAGAAAGTCTATGTCAATATTCGTTAAGTTTCAAAGCAGTTTTTGTTTATTATAAGAATCATAATTCAATCACACGTGAAATTAGTCTCGGGTATAGCTAGTGCTTAATATTGTTTATATATATAAAAATAATTAAGTTTTATTTAGTTTATAGGTTTAACTGTATGCCTACAATCTGACCTGGCGTTAAGTGACAATATGTCCCGAGATGTGAACACGTTAAATCTGTGAAGATACTGGCTCTCAAGTGCAGATGCTGGAATAAACCTACTTGTATTGGCGGCAGATTTTCAACTTGACAGTGGTAACTAGCGAGCAGTAGAAAAAGCCCTACCACCAGGGTAGGGTTCCATCACGATGCTTTCCTTTATCAAAAGCTTAAGCCCATTGCAGGGATTCGAACTCACGTTCTTTAACGCGGTGTCGGTATACGCTACCACTTAGTTGAGATTGCTATAAAAAACTTTTACTGAAATATTAAAAAATAAATCAAATCTCTTATTGTTTTCATTTGAAAAATGTCTCAACAAATATATTCTAAAACAAAGAACTCGTTACAACAGTAATCCTCTGTAGCTGTTTTAGAATTTTCTGAATTACAATAATATTAAAATAAATGAAACAATAATATTTCCATGGAAAATAAGATTTAACGAAACCCACTGACCAGTGTTAGGAATAATTGAAACTCAAAATTCTGTTTCAGCTCTACAAGTTTAAGACTCCGATTGTAGAAATAAAAGGAATTATTATTTTATTTTTTTAACGCTATACACTTATTTAATTATGGTATCTCAAAAATATACTATTACTAGGCTTTACGTGCGGGTTCGCTCGCGTTAATATTGATTTTATCAAACAAATCGGATATCGCGTTGAAAAGTTTCATACAAAGTTTACCCCTCATTTCACTCCACTTCCGATAAGGTTTTCGCAAGAAAAAGTATATCACCGTATCCAGGCTCTCATCTGTATCTGTTCTTTGGCATTTATAATTTTTGTGAGGGTAAGGATGCCGCATATTTGCCACATGGAATGCTAAAATCTCCCACATATATCCAGAATTCATATAACAGACAAACAAGATGACTCTCGTATTAACACTCGGAATTTTGTACCAACTGTTCAAATGACCAAATCACCTTTAATCATTTCATTTTTGTACAACAAACAAACTATATTAAGCTTGGTGCGTATGTATGAGTGAAAATAACTAATTACGAGAAAAACGACGACAGATTAAAATCCCAAAAACATTTATTGCTTATATGAAAATTTTATCTTTTAACTTCATTACTACTGTCTGTTACTGATCACTTATATTGAGAACCCCACGATCCTTGCGTTAGTGTCTACAACCAGGTTTCACTTTGTTACCGCTTGGAATCTAATCATATACAGATCTGTATGAGCTCGCTTAACTACTGGATATTCAAGCTATCGACTGCTGAGATGAGCTGTTCAATGTCTGTCAGACTTGTTGCTATATATATAAATAAATATTTTAACGTGAGGCCAGAAGGAACGAAAGGAGTATGTGGGGCTTACTTGACGAAAGTCACCAGAAATATACTCTAAAACGCTATGGTCATCTGTCGCCTTCCTTGGGGCGACGCGGGTTCGATATAGCAATAACCGCAAGGGGCCAGAGATCAGTTCGGTTTGCTGTTAAGCCCTTCTATCAGCCTGGCAAGCTGCCTTAACAGACGGCCGGACTTGTAAATAAATGAACCTAAAGCTCTCATTTTTGTGTTTGATTTTAAAATTTAAATATTACCAGGAAAATTTCGTTTGTTAACTCAATCCGGTGAGTTACGACGGTTTGTTTGTGTTCCATTGTGAAAGTTTCACATCTTAAACAATGAGGAATTAGACGTCTTAGAGGTTTAGATTATGTTCGAAAATTATTTTGTTTTAATAAACAGTCGTAAATTAATACATTTTATATTGAAAAAAAAACTTGAGGTGTATTTATTTCCCTACTTGTAACGTGTAAATGTATGTTTTTTAGTTTTTTTTAACTATTATTTTTATTAATCATATAGAATATTAATACATTCAAAATCAAGTTACATACTATTGATTCAAATTGTACAGTAACGTAAGCCAAGTATTCAACTTCCACTGGCACTACGTTTTTTATATTTTTCGAGAAATCAAGTGAGCTCTGGACTATTTCAATGTATAATTAATTAATTTATTAATTTGTACTACATTAAGCTATTCTCTGATTTAATTAAAATGATTAATTTCTAAAATACGCCTTAAATTCTAAAGCCATAAGTAGTGAAATCTCTATTCCGAAAGGGTATTTTCAAGAAGTCTATCTCGATTGTGTGAGCCTTGGAAAATCCAAAATTATCTCAAACCTAATCTAAACCTGAGAAGCGTCTCGTTTGGCTTTGTATTCCTACAATACCCCGAAGTTACATAATGAAATACAAGAACCAACACAACTGCCGGATTAAGTTAAGAAATAGAGACTCACTTTGAATGCAGATTTAAATGTCTACTGACAACAGATGATTCAATTAGCTTATTTTTTTTTTATTTGTTTTGTCGTAGGTGCGTTTATACAAACCTCATACTTGACCTTATTCTGTATTCGGAATAATTTCGCGAGCTGCGTATGGAGAAGATTAAAGAAATCGCTGTTAAATAAATCTTCCGGTTTTTGCCCGAGCCTTTGAAGTTTCTTGCTGAGAATTACGCAGCGGTGATCATTTTGGATTTGGAAAATAAACGGTGTTGCGAAGAAAAATAATTTTATTGTATTAATTATAATAAAGAATATTGTATCTTATAACCACCCACTATGGTACGTATGGAAAGATTATATAAAGAGAAATCCTAGTTTATTGAAATTATTGAATATACCTTATTGAAAACTATATTGTTAAATATTCTGAAACATTTAGTCTACACAATGATTTTTTATGTTTACGCGAATATTACTCATCGAAATAAAACTAATTTGAACGGATTTTATCGGGATTTTTTGTTAATTTTGATCCGGTCGTTTCTTTTCGGGCGTTTGAGTTTTTCGAGGTCAAAATTAATATTCGTTTAAATTACTTTTAATTCGATACATTTAGTTATTACGAACAGCCCTTAATTAAAAACTACAATAAAATATAAATGAATTGAACATTATTTTTATATATTATTTACTTTATAATTAACTTTTGCTTAATGCCTCTTTAGTATGTATTACATTTGTGCTACTGCTTTTAAACACTTTGTACATTAAAGTTGTAACATAAATACTTAAATATTAAAAGCGATGATAGCTCAGTGGTAGTGTGCACGACTCCGCGTCAAGGGACGTGGGTTCGAATCCAAGCACCTACAATGAGCTTGAGCTTTCGGTGAAGGAAAACATCGTGAGGAAACCATAGCATGGTGGTAGGGCTTTTTCTAATGCCCCCCTGGCTAGCTTCCACCCTCAAGTTGTAAACCTGCCGCCAAAGACCAATAGGTGTGTTCCGGCAGCTGCACTTGAGAGCCAGTTCCTCCACAGGTTTAGCGTGTCTACCAACTTGGGCCGTATCATCACTTAAGATCAGGTGAGATTATGGCCATAACGCTAAAAGCTTAAGTATAAAAAAAAAGTCATTAATATATGTGATCAGATTGATTGCATTGTAATTTTATGTTGAATTATACAATATGTTATTATTATATTGGTGTGCTAAATACACCAAATAAAAAACGTGTGAGTGTCCTGGAACACTCGGTTGAAACAAATTTCCTTACGTAGTATATTATTATTGTCAAACGTATTATATTACTGATTATCAAATACAAATAATTGAATTACTAGCGTCTGAGAGCAATTAAATGAAACACAGAGATGGCTAACGAATTGAAGGAATTAAAGAGAACATTTTGTTGCAGATCATTAAATATATCTAATATATGTAATACGCTATAGTTTTTCGTAGCTAACGCATAACATGTACAGAAACTATATCTGCGCAACCGTTGAGAACTTACTGGCTGTCTTGAACCAATAAGCGGGCACTTATGACTGGGCGGAGCCAATGGCGTATGCGACATGAATAACCGTCTACACTGTAGAAATATAATGCAATATAGAACACACTAAAGAAAGGGTAGTGACGGATAAATCTTACATTTTCATTGGTCTAGCCTCCATCCGTACCGTGCAATAGGGATTCAGTGTTAGTGTGAGTTCGAATCCAAACACCTACAATTACTTTGAGCTTTTGGTGAAGGAAATCATCGTGAGGAAGCCATAGCATGGTGGTAGGGCTTTTTATAATGTCCGCTTAAGTGCGTTCTGGCAGTTGCAGTAGAGAGGCAGTCCCTCCACAGGTTTAGCATGTCTACTAACTTGGGCCGCATCGTCATTAAAGATCAGGTGGGATAATAGCCATAACACAAAACGTTTACTGTTTAAAAAAACTACGATCTAATACATATAATCTATAAGGAGTAAGAAGTACCTATTGTACAATTTTTAAACGTTGTCATAAACCTAGTTATATTGGACCTTTCAAAAGTTTCCTGGCATTTAGCTTATCTAGGCATCAGACCAGCAACATTTAATTTTACATGGACTCCACAATCAGGTATATGAAACCCCGTTATTAATTATGGATTCAATGTATATTCCAAATAAAATACGAATTACGTTTGCAAATAATTTGATGAATTACGAACAAACAAAAGTTCGCTCAGGCCACGGCCTCAACACTCCGTCCTTTAAAGGTAGGAAACAATTTATCATACTTTGTCAATGTTTGCAAACGTGGAAACATTTCATTTATCGAGGGCCCGAATTAAATTGAGCAAAACTAAGAGCAAAACCGTGTATTAGAATACATCGGCCTTATGATTCTGATCCGAGGATTGAAACCTAACAAACGACGTTCCACATTAGGCAAATAGTTCGTGACCTTTGTAAACAATAGTCGTATAATGTATATTGAATTAGTTTAAATGTTTGATGCGGGCGGATTTTAGGATCACTTCGCATATAAAGGCCCCACATTTCCTTTAATACCTAACGGTAATTCGGTTGGAGAAAGCCAAACTAAGTAAATAGCGAATATTTCGGTAATGTTATCTTTAAATAGTGGTGGACATTTTACTCTGCATTTTGGAATTCGTAGCGTGCTTAATTGAAAGCTGTTGTATGAAGTAAATACAACGAATTATATCGATATATATATATATATATATATTAAGATGCATGTCTATTTCCTTTGATCATCGCATCACGCGTTAACGGATGTAACAATTTCGCTAATACTTTTTGTTGTGTTAATTATTTTTAGGAGAAGGTTCTAATGAAAAAATGAAATGAAAAAATTTGAGGAAGTTGAATGAAACCTTTAAAAAATTTACAACAATGTTCATACAAAACCTAATACCAATATTATTTTACATAACTGTCAGGTGTCATAGAGCATTAGAATAGTAATTATATTATGTGTTAAAATATATATATTTTTTTACTAATTATACAAATTCTTATTCAATATTCATAGTTAAAAGAGAACAACATCTCTCGAATCAGCTAGTTAATTTATGAGTTCTGTTAGTTATCATTTATCACCCTGGCTAATTTTTTTTAATAATTCTAAAGTACCAAAATGACTTTTCTTAGACTAATTACATTGCTATTACACGTTGCAGGTATACTGTTAAAAAAAAAAAAACAACAACAATAAACATTGCCTAATGGTTTTCGCTGTAACATTTCTTACATGCGTATGTTTATTTTTACAAAGATTAGACACTTTCAGTCCTTCGGAAGCCATAGTAAATGTAGTGGAAAAAACTTTCGGCCCCCATTGTTACAGACGAAACATTTTATTGTGAAAGATACTCGCCCGTTCGTCTTTATTTATATACACATTATCACGACGTTGTTATGCGGAGAACAAAGGATGAAATGCGCGAGGAAAAAAATAATAGCCGACGGAATAACAAGTACTCATAAAATGAAACTGATGAATTGTATGAACTAACGTTAATTATGTGTACTCTGTTTTTATGAGAACAAAAAGTACTAGCGGGCAAAGGAGCAAGCGTGTCACCTGACAGTAAGTGATCATCGCCGCCCGTGGACACCCACAACATCAGAGGAATAGCAGGTGTGTTGCCGGCCTTTGCAACTGCCGCAACACACCTATTGGTATACGGCTGCAGATTTTTACTCGAGGGTTGTAGCTAACCAGGCAGCCATTAGAAAAAGCCCTACCACCATGAAAAATGAATTGCTAGCAGATATAATATGAAAAGTGTATTATATTTTGGAAGCGATGATATCTCAGTTGGTAGTTCGTACGATCGCCCCGTCAAGGGACGTCAAAACTACATTATATACTATACTATGAAAGCATAGTATGATGGTAAGACTTATTCCAATACCCTCCAGTTAAAAATTGCTGCCAAATACGAATAGGTGTGTTCCGGCAGTTGTACTTGAGGGCCTGTCACATAGGCTTAGCGTGTCCACCGTCTTGACCCGCATCGTCACTTAACTTCAGGTGTGATTGTAGCTATAACGCTAAACCTTAAGTATAAAAAATATATAGGGGCTAGTTTTCAGTTATAGGTACTAGATTGCTCCCAGAATAATCCTTTTAAAGCTCTTGAGCAGAACAAATTGAAATTATGACGAAAGGTAAATCGTACATAGTATATTACTGTACGGCCCTATTTGACAAGCACAGGTTTAGTAAAGGAGATCTCAGCAATCTCTAGCGAAACGATGCAAGCATTAAACGTCACTTCACCCGCGCTGTTATTACCACTTGCAGCATTCCGAAGGATGCTTTGCCGCAAAATACGATGTTAAGCTTAAACTGAATACAAAACACCTTGGCAATGTTTCGCATAGTGGAACTTCAAATTACATGAGTAACATTACAGAAATACCAATTCAGCTGGTATGTAACAAATTGAAATAAGGATTAAGTTTAATTATGAAATATATAAAGGCTTTTTGGTAAATTATAGTGCGGCAATTCAAAAGACGCCCTTTCAAATGAGCCCGAACTTTCGATTACTGGAAACATCTAAATGGTCGTGTATAATGTTGGATTATTTAGTATATTATTACTTGTGAATTGAAGATCTATTGCAAAGCTTTTATTGAAATACTCTTTACATGTAGCATATATATATATATATATATATATATATATATATATATATAATACGTATGAATGAGTAAATAAATAATAATAATATTAGGCTATTATATATACCTAATACTATCATAAAACAAAATTTGATAGGATGGTATCAAATAACTAAAGATAGAGCAAACTCGACTGTAAGTAACATGTTATGTTATAAAACCTCCAACAAAGGGATACGTTTTCATAAAAGTAGGGGCCACAATTATGTGCGTACATGCAAGAATACTTCGACCTATATTAAGGAGAGATATTCTGTTTAGTAAGGACCACAGAGGTATTCATCGCTTGACCAATTTATTAACCTTACATACATTATAACGATATTTCGCTATATTCTGCAGGCTTTGTACATTAAATTACTGTGTGAATAACTGGCCTTAAATGGTATCGAGTTTCTTTCCGGTTCTTTTCGATGACTACTCATCGATACAGAAAATAGAATATTCCAAATGATTTGTGTCACTAGACAATTCTCAGTAATTTGTAAACATAAATTTCATTAATCAAACCTAAGCGTAAGCAATAAACAGTAGGCAGCTCTACACAGAAGGCGGGCGCTCTAACAAATTATCTAATATTTGTCGACAGTATAATACCCTGGTTAGTATCATCCATTATTATTTTACTATAGTTTAGATTTAATTTAAGAGATGTTATTTTCAATGACTACGCAATCACCCTATCAACTTAAGTGTTAACGATGTATTTAATTTCGGTCTACACTTTAACATTTATACAATAGTTCTAAATAACCATGATTATTCAAAGTAAAACACCTTTGGAAATTGTTAGCAACTTGTTCATCTATACATATAAATAAGATTGGAGTGTCCATTTGTAATATTGAAATAACCGTTTTTTACTACACGTATATGAATATATATGGTACCTACATGAAAATAACATTTTTTTACAATTTTTTTCTGTTTGTCCGTTTGTTCCGTCTAATCTCTGAAATGCCTGGACCGATTTTGACGGGACGTTTATTGGCAGGTAGCTGATGTAATAAGGAGTAACTTAGGCTACGTTCTCACGCGCCTGCCACTGGACCGTCACGTCGGGCGCCTCCCCCCAAGGATAATATTAGTTAAATATATTGGTAGTTAAGACAGGACAAAGTCTGTAGGGTCAGCTAGTGTGGAATAATATTGGGTACTTTTTATTTAAAAAAATGATACTATTCGTGATTAATAGAAAAAATAACTTTGAACTCTACATGAATGAGTTCGCGGGCGCAGTTAGTTAAGTACAAAAATAAAATAGTATTCGAATATTATTTGTATATATATATATAATGTTACAGACCGTAGAGGTTGCGTCGAATCATACTGAGTCTCGTTCCACAGTCATATATTTTACAGCAGAGCTTCCGCTTACTACAACACTTCCATACTGTCGAACGTTCTTAACTGAACTGACTGAAATGACTGAACTAAACCGTAGCCGCGCTCGTATCGCACTTATATAGCAATCTGTGTTATCAACTACCCTCTTTCTCATTAAATTAAAGTATGTAGTATTATTAAGTTACCATATTAATAAACAGTAGACGTGGCATGTAACAATAATTTACACCTCCACTCAAATTAACTGTTAACTGTAACAACATCGGCGTCTTCTAACTAAGAGTGAACCAGTTTCCTCTGCACGAACATGATACATCTTCGGCCTGGTCCTCACTTTCCATCAGGTGTGACTGAGGTCAAGCGTCTTACATTTAAGTAAAAATAAAAACTTTTTATGATATTAAATATATCATTTTGTAGCTTCAAGCAAACTTTTAACTTGTCGGAGATCTTAAGTTATAAAATAAGATCCCAAAAAGTAAAACCTAAGAGTGCGATAAATTTTAAAAGAGCCTTTCCTGATAATGTTGTTTTTTGAATTAAAATAGTGTCACTATTTGAACGGAGGTGCGAATTATAAAAAAATATAATAATAATTGATAATAATGTTATGTGTAATAAACTTGTTTTCTTTAATATGATAAGGTATACCTGCTCTATATATTATGAAGCGCCAAGATACACTCAGTGCTAATTGCTAGATTATGTACGCAAGTTGATATCGGAACGCGGCACTCCTGGGCGTTCCACTACGCTGGGTTAGATCTGGTGTACGGTACACTTGATACAATCAAACAAAATTACCGAGTCAAAGTACCATTCCACAAGCCTTACCATGAGCCGGCTTGTATTGTTATTTCCCACAGTAGTCGTTTAGAAAGAACATATCTATGCGGGAAACGGAACGTAAGCGGTGAGTGAAAGAAGTGTGCAAGGGAGAGAGACAGAAAATAAAAATGGCGGTTAATGGCGGAAGCGATGATAGCTCATTGGTAGCGTGTACGACTTCGTGTCAAGGGACGTGACTTCGAATCTACCACCTACAATGAGCTTGAGTTTTCGGTGAAGGATAACTATAGCATAGCGGTAGGAGTTTGCCTAATGCCCAAAATCTGCCGCCAAATACCAGTAGGTGTGTTCGGGCATTTGGACTTGAGAACCAGTTTCTCCACAGGTTTAGCGTGTCAACCAAATTGGGCCGTATCGTTGCTTAAGATCAGGTGAGACAATGGCCGTAACGATAATCCTTAACTATTGAAAAATATATTAATATTTATAAGTTGGTCATAAATTATATTTAAAATAATAAAGTCATTTTCATTATAGCTACTTTATTGTTAATCTCTAAGTAGATCTCACATCGATATTGATATTATAAATCGGAAAAGTGTCTTTATTGGAACGCGCTTACCTTAGGAACTACCAGTAGCGTTTGAAAAAAAAAATTATTTGATAGAGCAATCACCGTGGAAAAATTTCTGGTATTTAACATCACGCTACCACTAACAGAAACAGAGCTGTATTGAAAAAAGTTACAAAAACGGGCAAAAAAAATAATTAAATAAATTTTAGTTCCACGCCAACGAAGCCGCGGACACGGAAAATTACGGTATAATTTATACGCAAGAATATAATTCATTAAAGTAATACCAATCTTATAATTTTAACACAACACTTCTCGGTTTTGTTTAACTCATATTAAGCCACTTTACGGTAAAGCTAACCCGCCAAGGGGCCTGTGTATTTAGCACCTAAGATAATTTGAATACGAGTGTAATGAAAACAATGGCTATAATAATATCTTCATAATTATAATATGATTCCCGTTTCAAATTTAACATTTTGCGGCGTTTAAATATAAATAGACGGTCCCGTGACATTGGCTAAAATAATAGAACATATTTTCATATAGGCAAAGTAAATATTTGTGATGTGTGTAAATACAGTACGGTCAAGAGTAAAGGCAACCATAGAAAAATTAATATCTCAACGCCATTTCTGTTTTACTATATGTTTTATGCTTAGTTCACTTGGAAGAACAAAGTTACAAACGAGAGAGCCCTGGAAATGGTGTAGCTGCCAAGTTTCACAGCGTTGCTGAAACAGTGCCGTTTACGCTGCATTGGGCAACTACAAAGAATGGAGTCTTCTCTTTTACCACGTCGAGTCATGCTGGGTATCAAATCAACATCAAAGACATCAGCAATTGTTTATTGTACCAGCTTGGAATAATAACGTGTCAAAGAATAATCCGATTTATAGAATGTGTAGGAGCTACAATGAAAGCCATGTTCAACACGACATATTCTTCAATCACTTAGTAAAATTCAAAAGTTTAATTACATAACTGGTTGACGCTACCTCTCCAATTTTTACTAGGGTTTTTGTTTTGTGTACATTTACGTTCAAAGTGCTTTAAAATATTATAATTTCTGTAAAAACATATTACAATTTATGTAATCTGTATTCTGTTCATATTCACTCATAATAAAAGTTCCTAACTGTGTAAGTTGTGCACTAATGTAATGTATCTAGAAATCTAGAATTAAGTTGCTTTTGTATTTAATCTCATATTTGTATAAGTGCCTTGTAAAATAAAATAAAATAAAATCGTAGCAAATGCGAAAGGAAGTGTTGAACTTCATTACCTTCAACATCGACTACGCGGGATGGGAGAAGCTCGCTGAGATTAGGTACGATTGGCGTAAATATGTATAAGAGGTCAGAAATCGCACGATAACGCAAGACTACATAGAAAAGAACAATGCGACGCGATCACGCTGATAATTTCGGATAAAATTTTGCCTTTTTAATATCTTATTGCGGTCGACAGTGTCGTTCTCAGATTGACTTATACACCCATGGAAGAAAATGTTTCCAGAGACACTGTTAAAAACCGTCTGTCATAGACAAAATGGCCAATATATATATCTATATATATATAATATATATATATATATATATATATATATATATATATATATATATATATATATATATATATATATATATATATATATGTGTGTATATGTATTATATGTTTAGCATAGTGATCATAATCATACCGGATGTTAAGTGACGATGTGGACCAAGATGAAGGACACGCTTAGTCCAGTAGAGGTTCTCAAAGAAATACCTACAAATATTGAGAAACACATTTTCGATCTAACGAAAGTGGCTAGCCGGATGAGTTTTACTTTGTAACAAGTGTGAGTCTCTGGTGAAATAAAATATGCCGTTGAAGCCATAGCATAGTTGTAGATATTTGCTTCCGATAAATACTGATATGTGTATCCCAGAAGTTGCCCTTGAGAGTCAGTCTCTCCACTAAACTTGGTGTATCCACTATCTTAACTTAACATCGACTGAAGTTATGACCGTAATACTATAAATATAAATAAAGTGTTAAAAAAACCATACAATTCTTTGCAGTATATTCCAACTCATTAAGTTTATAATAAAATTGTAATTCAATAATGTTCCTACATTTAATATTTTCGGAATATTGAAATACGGGCGCTTTTCGCTATCGATGTAGAGTTCTATTTTTATTTTGAAATTTTGTTCTTATTCCTTTTTACATGCATTACTCTGAAACTACTGAGAATATATTTATAAAGAAGGACACTGTGATAACGTAACAAATTAATATATATTGGATACTTGTTAAAAGATAATGAAGCGATGATAGCTCAGTGGTAGCGTGTACGACTTTGCGTCAAGGGACGTGAGTTTGAACCCATCCACCTACAATGAGCTTGAGCTTTCGGTGAAGGAAAACATCGTGAGGAAACCATAGCATGGTGGCAGGGCTTTTTCTGATGCCCGCCTGGCTAGCTACCGCCCTCAAGTTGAAAATCTGCCGCCAAACACCAATAAGTGTGTTCCGGCAGCTTCACTTGAGAGCCAGTTCCTCCACAGGTTCAGCGTGTCTACCAACCTAGGCCGTATCGTCACTTAAGATCAGGTGAGATTACGCTAAACCTTAACTATAAAAAAAGGTTCAAACAAACTTACTTTTCCGCTTTATAACATTAATATAGATTAAGTTCTTTCCACATTATGAAACTATGGTGGAGCTTAGTAAGTAAGATAATCACTTATATCAAAAGTCAGTGATAAAAACACTTAACATAATATAGATATAGTTGAAAAAGTAGTATTAAAATTATACGAAACATAATTCAAGCCTTCATGAATAAAATTGCAGGCATAAAATTATGCCAAACGGTTACAAAGATATAGGCTCAGCCTAGTTTGAAAGCCATTGTGAAAAATATAAATAAAAAAATTAATACCGAACATATAAAAAATACTCAATTCATTTAGAATAATATGACAGGCTAATTTATCCATAATCCATTCTGCGTAAACGAAAAACGTAGTATTCAAAGCCGTACAAGTGCGTAAACATTCTTTATACTTATAAGATTTATGTTCTGGAATAACAGACTTTTATCTGGAATATGATGTAAATATCCCAGTAAAATTTTACTACGACCGTCCAGAGGTAATTTCAAGTACGTGAGGTCAAAGGTTCTATGTAGAAACGACTAAACCGTCCCTATCTTGGCTCGCCGTGTAATACTCATGGGTTTATGTCAGACGTACGTCTGAATTACATTTCTCCGTATGACTGTGCGATCGATACGCGTACACGGGGCAGACATTTCATGCCCAACTTACCGGATGTAAACCTTATTTTAGAACATAAAAAAAAATTGTAGATTAACTAACTACTAAACTAACTAACTAATTTCGCCAAAATTCTAATCACATTGACGGGCGGACAAAAATAAGGGATATGATCCGCATGATGTAAAGTGCGAGAGAGTGAGATTTAGTGACTAAAGCGACAGAGATTAATTTTGATAGATTTTTAGCGTTATGTCTGCAATCTTACTTGATGTTAACTGACGATATAATACAAGATGATGGATATTTTAAGCTTAGTTGAGAGACTGGCTCTCAATTGCAACTGCCGGAACACCCCTATAGGTATTTGGTGACAGATTTTCAAGTTGAGGGTGTTAGCTAGCCTGGTAGGCAATAGAAAAAATCTTACCACCATGCCATGATTACATCAAAATGTTTTCCAACACCGAAAGCTGAAGCTCATTGTAAATGGATTCGAACTGACAATCTTTGCGGCGTTTGTGCACACTACCAACTGAGCTATCATCGCTTCGACGCATGGTAGCTACAACAATATGGTTGAGATCTACCTATGAATCATATTAGTAATTTTTATTTCTATATATTAAGTACACGTTTACAAGTGAAATGTAACATTATCCTTTGTTATAATGATGCTTTCTACTATTCTTCCTGTGCCTTTTTATCGAACAACTATTCATATTAAACGGTTATTATGAAATATTTTTAATAATCTAACAAACTCATGACGTGCCTGGTTCAACTTTGAATACGTGGACGCTGTTAGCGAGCAACAGACCGCGTACCGCATTTAGATCAGGGCTCGCACTACTAATGATCCAAACCTACGCCCGCCCTCTTTCTTCTGCATATCAATGATATGTTGTCATTAGGCAGAATCCATTGTCATGCAGACGATAGTATGGTGCATGGGTGTTACAACAGTAAGCCCAAAAGTGATCGTAGAGAAACAGAAAATTGTCGTAAGGAACTTGTCGTTGAAATCCCCTTTCACCTTACTTCCATTTCTTCAGACCATTTCACTCACAATCCGCGGCAACCCATCGCGGCAATCAATATCTTAAGCATTGATATTCGAAGTGATCTGAATCCCAGGGTTTACATTACATCACGGAGACTCGGACTCCTGACCAAGGTGCGACGGTTTTTCCCGCCCAAACAGCTGTACCTCCTTTACAAATCTCAGCTTTGGCCACATATGGAATAGTGTTCGTATCTTTGGATCGGCTCCACAAATTACCTCCTAGATGCACTGGATAGACTGTAACGACGGGTTGTTCGCATTGTTGATGATACAGAGGCTACTAAGAACTTGGGACCGCTTCAACTCCGATGGAATATAGCATCACTTAGCGTATTCTTTCGACTGTATTATGGCGAGTGATCTGTGGAGTTATTTGACTTAATCCCTTTATCTCCTTTCCATAGCAATTCTACCCGC
This sequence comes from Actias luna, assembly GCA_039707435.1. Classification (NCBI taxonomy): domain Eukaryota; kingdom Metazoa; phylum Arthropoda; class Insecta; order Lepidoptera; family Saturniidae; genus Actias; species Actias luna. The sequence continues at coordinate 2,833,010 of JAZHAC010000002.1, read as the reverse complement.
ACTGGACTTCAGAGCCATAGATTTTCTGACACGAACCAAAAAAATCGAGAGCTCATACTTTTGTCGCATTGTGGAGATGTGGAACCATCTTCCGCCCCATGTGTTACTTCCTTCATATAACATAGGGTCCTTTAAGTGAGGCATGGTAACTGCGACTGACGGAAGAGGTTTTTTCTTTCGACAGTCGCTACTGTCCCTGGACCGTAATGAGCTTACCATCAGGTGAAGTACGGTCAATATGACCAGAGTAAAGTAAAACTTCAATTGATATGTTTTATACATTTATATTGATAACAAAGAACACTATTGTTAGAATATTTATACGAATTACAAATTTGGATGTGCCGCACTTGCATTATATGAAAAGATAGATAAATATTATAATATACCTGTGACTGCGACTTCGTTCGCGCGGAACTAAAATTATATGATTTGAAATTACAATAACTTTTGATAAAGTTAACCGAAATTTAATGAAACAAAAACTAAATGTTACTGGAGGATTCGCTTTATGATTTCCTTAGTGACGTTTTATCAGAAACGTTGTACTTTAGCAGTGACGCAAGCAGAAACAAATAGGCAGATAGACATATCTAAAAACGACGTAAATGTATTTTATTACTTATTTTTAGGCACTTCTAATAATTTTTTTCACATAAATCTAAATAAACCCAAATTTTTACACATTTTTTATTTTATATTGCACGTCTCATAACGCGAAGCCGCTGTAATTACTTTGTATCCCATCTTTTTTGCACTTTGCGTATTAAACGAGTAGACAAATATCAGCAAGAACACTTTTTTATGACAGTAGATACTTTAAAAAATCCGATTTGAGAAAATATTTCGGTGGACGACGGGTTGTATATAAGGATGATATGTGTGGTCACGATAAGGCTCAAAAAACTTCACTTTTTAAATATATTTTATTCGCTTCAGTATCCTTCTGAGTAATAGCCTATTGAAAACTACCGTCTTATTCAATGTAATTTAGTTAAAAAATTAATAAGTTCATTAACAGTGAATATTCCTTTTTTCATTAGATAATGTGAATGCTTTAATCTATGTCATTCAATTATAATTACGTTTTGTGGCGTACACTATTGGACTTTCCAAACTATTTATACATATTGCATTTCAATCCAAACTTGCTTCTGAATAAGATGACAACAAAATAATGTCTGTAGTCAAGTACGGGATAACCAAAGATAAGTTTCCGAAAAGCATATGCAATTTGCAAAAGAAATCCGTTCGCAAAGCCGGATATTTACTATTCAGTATCACATCGACTTGTACGAAGCACTTGGCTATATCTGTTCGACAAACGACGTGTATTATGAAACTGGATACAGTGAAACTAGTTCTATAGCAAACGTTACTTAAGTATTCGGATACACGATATAAGGGTAAGAAGTTCCAAAGTGAACCGAAGAAGTGGACAAGTTTCTGAACGCAAAAAAGTTTCGCTAAGTTGTTTGGAGGTATAACAGTGTTGTCACAATATAAATACGTGATATATGGCAAGCATAAATCTTTGTAGAGCATACTTGATATCTTAAGAAAAACAATATTTGTATCAGAGAATTTCGTATGGTTTCTTGTTTTTTATTGGTTACGTACTAGGGATGGTGATTTGAGATCGATTAATTGAAGATTTAAAATTATTTGAATGTTTATCAAACAATGAATGTAACCAATAAATTTTTCAACAAATGTCTTCTTGTCTCCCTGAAATTTTTTGTGTTCTTTTTGTTTTCTATCATTATATATTTAAAAAAAAAACGCCAATAGTGAATCAAAAAAATTGGTTATAGTTGAATCGATCTTTTTAAGAAAGAATCGCGATCCCTATTATGAAGCATTTTTTCTGTTTTTTCTTTTCACTTTGCGTTCACAACGTTTATGAGCTTACTCGTTTCACTTCTCAAGAGTATTTCTCTATGTTAAACAAAACCGCTGTTATTAACATGTGGGGTAAAAGTATAAATGAATGTTGAATTAATAACTATTATATATTGTAATAAATTTATTTAATCAAACATGTTCAGTTGCGGTCACACACCGAGCATTTGCCGGAGAAACATAACATTATTCTTATTGTTGCCATCTTTAACTTTATAAACGGCGCCGGATGTCTCAACGGAAACTAACACGCATCGTTGCCTGTACGTTGTTGTGAGCTCGATATGGCTATTTCTAATGGTTCGCATCAAGTGCAACCTACATACTCCTCTCGTAGCTTACTCAGACAAGCGCGAAGAGAAAGATCTTAACTTCGCTGAACCCACATTCAAAAAGAGAAGCCGGCATCAAACATCATCAATAGGTATCATTGTTAATTATTGCTAATTTAGCACTCCATTGTACTTTCTGTCAGAGACTAAAAGGGTGTAAAAACTTTCCCTGGTCTCTGGCAACGCGAGAGATTGAAACACTTTTAGTGGGTAGTTTGTCGGGGCTGTTCTTCTAAAGTAGCTAGGTAAAGTAGACTTCACATCACCTCTTGGTAAGTATGGTACAGCACATAAACAATGGCGACCATCGGTGATACAATTGGCATCGACAGAAGCATTTGAGGCCAGCTCAAATATGTCTTTCACGGTTCTTTTAAAGGACGTAATATCAAAAGAATGTCTAAGGAGTCTCTACACGCCACAGAGGGCTTTGATCTGAACCTGGATAGTGTGGAACGCGTAGAGCGTTGCGATAAGGAAGTCACTAAATTCATTTTTACACCATATTGTTAATAAAAAGTACTTTGTCGTACGTATAAAGAAAACGAATTACAAAAATCGATGTACCCTGCAAATTATTTTTGGGTTAAAATTGGCGTTAACTGCGTTGTATTAAACAAGTCTTAAAATCCTAAATCAGATGTTATCTATAAACAATGACGCGAAGTACAATTCGACAGATGGAGAGTAAAGTAAAACTGTGAGTCAGCAATATAGTTAAAAACACGAAATAACAAATAAGCCTGATGCTGATTCAGCAAAAATAAATATTTTCTCCCTCGGAACGATAATTTCATATTGATGAGCTACTTTTTATCTTGATACACCAATGCCCCATAGCTACTGTGATTACTTAGATACATTTGGCAGCGGATTCTTGTTTAAAACAAATTCCCGTTGCTCATGGCTAGCACAGTATATCCTTAGACATTGTTAATGATGGCAATATTAGCAGCTCATTGAGGGAAACACTTGGACTGGATAATAATCAACGTATACATTGTAAAGTCAAGCACGTAGTAGCTAATGCATGTTGCATTCCACAACAGGCCCATGCGTGTGCGACTTCGGTGTCACAGTCCCATATTAACACCCATTGAATCGCATACTTAAATCTTTTGCTGATTCATATTGTTCGGTACTATGCAGCTGTGAAACAATCTTCCCGTTAGCATGTTCCCACCTTCCTACGAAATGAGGTGCTTCAAAATGGGCGTGAGGGGCGAATTTTGGTGCAATGTCAATCTCTGCTGATTTGGATTCTATTGTACTTAATACCAGATGCGTGCAAGCGCGAGTGCACATAAAAAAATCAATCAAAAGGGATCGACACATCCAATATGTAATTAGATCAGGATTGTTTGAATGTTATAACGAAGTCGATCTATATCTAATTATGTGGCGGTTAACTGAGTAGGAGTGTGAAAGCTGACCCTGATATCTGGTTATACAAGGAATTTAGTATCAGTATTTTTTTTTTTTGTTAAGGTTTAGCGTTATGGCCATAATCTCACCTGATCTTAAGAGACGATACGACCCAAGATGGTACACACGCTAAACCTGTGAAGGAACTGACTCTCAAGTGCAACTGCCGGAACACACCTATTGGTATTTGACGGCAGATTTTCAGCTTGAGGGTGGTAGCTAGTCAGGTGGGCATCAGAAAAAGCCCTACCACCATGCTACGGTTACCTCACGATGTTTTCCTTCACCTCAAGCTCATTGTAGGCTGACGCAAAGTCGTACACACTACCACTGAGCTATCATCGCTTCGCTGTGGTGTCTTTTCAAGGGTTATATGCTAAAATTACTACCGGTTGGGAAAATAATTCAGTCATCGAGAAGAACTAGCAAGAAACTCGATCTGGTTATATATACTGTTCGAATTCATAAGCCTAGTTGTTGTAGTAGTTTTAGAAGTATAATTAGATCAATAATAATAACACGATTATATTTAAATATGCACGATTCCAATGAACGTTGCGGTTATTTCCGATAACGGAACAGAATTAGAACCATGGACACAAAGTCAGTAAATTGAACCTATTTAACGACGTTATCAAAAAAAAAAAAACATATATGGAGGTTAAATCTTATTTAAAACAAAATTACATCAAAAAGCAAAAAATAACCACAATCAATTGTATTAGAGGTTGTATAATATTTTTAAATTTTAACTTATTCACGTCAAACTAATATCACTTAGATTGTATAATGATATTTTTATAAAAACATATAACCATTGTTTAATTACATATTTAATCAGAAAAAAATCAGTTGAAAATATAATTCCAGTGAGCAAACTGTGGAAAAAACATAAAACTTGTAACAACGTTTTGCAGCACAATGCAGAAACTTTAATCACCCCGAAAACATTGTATTCGAGAATATCTTAAACTGGGAGTCATTGTTTTGAACAATGGAACTGTTATCTATAATTTCTAAGGATACTTCATTATCGCCGGTTCGTGACAAACAAAGGCGTCTACTGGCGGATAACAGAAATAATTGAGTCGATAGTGCTGTGAAATTAAACACCAGTGAGCGTCATTATTGCTTTTATGTTATATTATTTCATATAATGACACAACGTTATATAACATAGCACTATACAAGGTTTTTAATTCAGTGAAAAGGGTAGACAATAAAAGATTATACATATTTGAAGCGATGATAGCTAAGTTAGTAGTTTATACAGATGCCGCGTCAAGAGATGTGAGTTCGAATCTAATCCACCTACAATGAAGTTGAGTTTTCGGTGAAGGAAAACTTCGTGATGAAACCATAGCATGGTGGTAGGGTACTTTCTTATGCCCGCCTGGCTAACTAGCATCGTCATGTTGAAAATCTGTCGGCAAATACCTAAAGGTATTCATTAGTTTGGATCACATAATATCTCGTCTGTTAATAAAAAAAAAAGTATTCACTTGTAAAACTGCTCGTACTTCTCTCAAGACGTTTAAAAGACTGCATTTGGTTGGTGATGTGTGTTCTCAAATGACATTGAAGGAAGGATGTATAAGTCTATCTATTATTGTATCTATTATTGTATGGATAATAAGATAAAGTAACTAAAATTTGAATGTTTTATATAGTTTTTTTTTTCGAGTGAAAAATGCCATTGTTGTCTTACTATCTATGATAAACTAACTATATATTATCGTATAATAAGTTCAATGCAATCTAAAACCGTTCATCAGTGTTATACCGCCCTTTAAGACTCCCGTCGACAAGATATACACCGAATGATACAATATTGAACAAGCCTTAAGAAATACCTTAGGGCGTGTTAATAGCATTGATAGTGGTCGTGATTTAGATACTCCGGCAGCAGCCCAAGCCGTGGTTCAGACATTCTGGTACCCTTGCGTTTGATGCCTCGGAGCTGGGTGCCCTCAGCACTCGCCCCGAAAAGTTCGGTGAAAAAGTCAAAGCCCTTAAGGCTAACTGCGTATAACAGGTCGAAAAAAAAGTGATTTAGTTAGCTGAATATTCCGCTTGATTTTGGGTATACACCAGTTGATCCTTGAAGTTAATCTTCCAGATCTATGATTCTGGTGGATGGTGTATGATGCATGCTAGAAACCAATGTAAATTACTGTCAAGCAGTGAAATAAATAATCTATATTACCTCGTATTTACGATGACGGTAAATGACACCGAATTTCTTGAAATGGGTTCTAAAATAGCAAATAAAATTGCGATTAACTAGAATTTGTTTTACCACCTTTATGAATTGTTTATATATATGTAGGCACTGGCTATCCAACATTACTGCAATTCATTTGTTAAACTCACAATAGAACAAAGCCATAGAATACTGTAGAAGTGACCGCAGTACATAAAGTTTTATAATTCAAAAGCTGTTAACGTTGTTATTGTGACAGTGCTATTGTTTGAAATACAAATTGTGAAATATATTATTACTCGTATTTTACGAGAGTGCAAAAATTTCTTGTTGGTGTACTTCAGAACCTTAAATGACAAAATTATAGAATCGCTTCGATACAAATTTGAATCCCTGTAATGACCCTTTGAGTAAAGGAAAACATAACAATGAAACCATAGCATGATGATACGGTATTTTGTATGTCTGTCTGGATCTGGATCTGGATGTCTGGATGTCTGGATGTCTGAATCAACTAGTTGAAAACCTGTCGCCAAACACCTGATACGTATGTTCCAGCAGTTGCACCTGTGAATCTGTGTCTCTACTAATTGTATCTACCGTCTTAGGCCGCATAGTCACTTAACCTGAGGTAAGAGTGTTGTCAAATGCTTAACCTATAAGTTATACAAAAATTTTAATTTAAAGTATCTGGTATGTAAATACAGTAATAATTTCATGGTGGCATAAGGTTAAAATGTACACAGATGATGGTTCTGCTTGAAATTCTGTACACACGTTCCGTTCATGCATGCACTGGATAATATAATAATACAATTACGGTCTTGGCTACGATACTTGACTTTCAATATGATCATTTTAATCTTGAGGTTACTTTACAAGAAAGGTTCGTAATGAATCTATGACATCTCTTTATGGTGTTTGTACATAGTTAAGACAGTGCCCAAATCTGTGTGTGAGTAAAAAACAAGACAGTTGATAGTGTGTACGGACGCTGCGTCAAAGGATGTGAGTTCGAATCGACCTACAATGAGCTTCAGCTTTCAGTGAAGGAATACACCATGATGAAACCATAGCATGGTTGTAGGAGCTTTTTTTAATGTCCATCTAAGTAACTACCATCCTCAAGTTGAAAATCTATCATCAAATACCTATAGGTGTGTTCCGCCAGCTGCACTTAAAAGCTAGTCTTTCCATTGAGACTAACGTGTCCACAATCTTTACCCATATCGTTATTTAACAGCAGATGAGATTATGACGATAACGATGACTCTTAACTTGAAAAAACAATAAAGAAAGAATTTTCATACAAACAGAACATAAAAAAAAGATCAACTGAGAAATACTTTCGCACAACGAATTAGGTATTCCTGATGTCTTGCCAGCTCTAATAACTAACGTAATGTGTGCTAGTTACAGAAACCAGTGAGGAAAAACCGGTTTTAGAAATGGACCTTATTTCTACTGAGTGTCCGTTTGGCAGCTGCGGCGGCCATTAATGCGGTACACGACATTTTAGGGTCACGCCCCGAATAACTTAATTAGGTATAGGAATGCCCTCCCAGAGCTATCGTAACGTGTAATGAGAAACTAGTGATACTCTTTAGAATTCCTCTTACATTTTTATAATACCTATGAAAATGGTGTCCCAAAGGAGTTTTTGGGTTGTTCATTAAATCTTGGAACGTTTTAAATTGTTTCAAAAGTGTTATTGTGTCTTCCAAAGCATTTAGCTAAAAAAAAGAACTGATATTGTCAGAATAGGATATAGCATTGTATTCAATTATATTGTATTAACTTTATGCCAAGCGTCATACCTTCAATAGAAACATGCATAGGTTTATCGTGTTCGGAGATCAGCTGATTTTTACCAAGTTATTCATCGGAGAGAAATTAATCTTTATTCAATTGAATTACAATGATTATGATAAAAAAACCTGTTTCATTCTTATCATCTATAATATAATTATTTTCAAACATAGCCAGTATATCTCCCGTTTAAATTTAAAGATTTAATTGTATTTAACAAAAATGTACAAGAAAATATAAACTAATCTGAGCGAGCACCCATCGTATGAGTATTGTTAAAACATTATAAAGAAAATTAAATTCTTAATAGAATAACTTAATAAATTCATATCAGAGTAGTGTAAAATTAGGAAAATGGAAACATTAGAATATGATTTGTCTGTCTTCGGGATTAGTCAGCTGCGGACAAGTTAGAAGGCTGTCATATCGATGACAATCATTGACGGATTGCAGATCTCTTAGTAATGTCCCTTATTTTGAGGTCATACTGTATTCACCATCACGGACAGTGTTTGGTAAAGACTTTCTAACATACTATTTGCCGGTTAAGTTGGTATATAGTTAATTCAAATTCTACAAATATTTTATTTAAACATATATTTAAAATTTCTACAAAAATGGACAACAGTCCTCAAAAATTGGACCCAACATTACCAGCTAAATAACGACTCATTCATAAAGTTTTCCTCAAATTCCGTAATAATGACCTATCATATTTTCAGGGTGTTCTGGTAAAAACATACGATGATACGTTCGCCGATGTCTGGGGAGTGGTTGTAACCTTAATTTATACTGACAATGACCGCCCTGTGTCGACGCCTTCTCACAATGTCTGCCGCACCTTTACTAAAAAGCTTTGATACAACATTTCCTTTTTTCATTTACATAACGACTATACCTACAGTAATATTATAATTGTGAAAGTTTCTATATTTGAATGTTTGTGTCAATCACACAAAAACTTATGAAATTAATTACATATAATTTGACACACAGATAATGTAAGTTACATTAACCCATAGAATATATTGTTGGTCCTTTTTAAAAACCTAACGCGGAATAAATCGTTGGTACTAGCTAGTATATTATAAAGCAAAGTCTCTCGCCACATCTGTCTGTCTGTGTAACCACGATAAGTTCAAAAACTACCAAACGAACTTTGACTGACGGTTTTACTAATGAACTGAGTAATTCACCAGGAAGGTCTAAGTGTATGATTCATTATAGTTTTGTGTACATTTGCAAAGTATGACGTTGGATATTGATAAATGTATAAATCATGACTCACTGACGAATGTCAAATAAACCAAAAGAATTAATTGAAAAAAAGGAAATAATGAAAATTATTGCTCTTAAAAACATCCATAAAAATTTACCAACACTGTGCCTCCCACAGACTAACGTTCTATTTCAGTGACTGAAACACATTTGCGCCGGATAAATTCAATATTATTTCATTTTATTATTATAATTTCAAATAAATAGCAAAATTTTGTTAAATTATAATTTGTAATGGATAAAAAATCAATAAAAATTAACAGGTCCCACCGAGATTTGATCTCGGATCGCTGGATTCAAAGTTGTGTGTCAATCTTCTACTATTATCACACAAGAAACGAAAACATAGAAACCTATATATATATATTTCTACAAATTTAAGTTAAAGTTTTACTGTTATGACCATATTCTCACCTGAACTTAAGTTACGATACGGCCCAAGTTAGTAAACACGATAAAGCTTAAAAGGACTGGCTCTCAAGTGCAACTGCCGGCGAACACATCCATTGGTATTTCGTGGCACAAATACTTTAATTAAGAGATTTTTTCATTAACATTTACGTATCCAAATTAAAAGGTTTAAATTATTTTGAAGCGAGGATAGCTTAGTGGTAATATGTACGCCTTTGCGTCAAGGTATGTAAGGTCGAATCCAACCACCTTCAATAAGCTTCAGTTTACGGTGAAGGAAAACATCACGAGAAAACCATAGCATGATGGTATGATGGCTTTTTATGATGCCCACTTGGCTAGCTACCACCGTCAAGTTGAAAATCTTCCTCCAAATACCAACAGGTGTGTGTATCTTGGGCCGTATTGTCACTTAAGATCAGGTGAGATTAGGGCAATAACGCTAAAGCCTTCACAATAAAAAAAACAACCTATTTGCTCTTTTACGCAAGCGAACCCGCAGCGGGTTAGTTGTTCTATTTTAAAAGCTAATTACATTTTCTTCGGAACCAGTCAAACGGTTTACATAGAAAATTAACTTTCTTCAAAGCGTAGGATTCGCTTCGGTAGTCCTTTTCAACAGTACGACTTAGGTATCTCCAGCCAGGGCTTTACATAAATTATTACAAGACACCTACTTAGGAATACACGATTGTTTCTCTCTGCCCATCTCATTCGCCCTCGCTGAATATAAGGGGTTCATTATAAACGGCATGTTGGTTTAAAGCAGTACAAGATTAAGGAGTGTAATTACGGGGGCGTGAAAACAAACAGACCGGTGTACGCTCAAAGATTTCATTGATGTGTGAATTTCTGGTTCTAAATAAACAGATCTTATTTCTGAAACAACTTTTGCATTTTCATCACCTTCGAGTCAATTTGTTTTACATTTTTGGCATAGTATTTATCATGTTTCATATAAATTACACTAGTCGTTAGAAAATAAATTTCTTGTGATTCCGTGTAAGTTTCTTCTTGTGAATACGAGTTTCCTTTGGATGAGGAACTAAAAGTTTTTTTAGTTAATGCAACACAAGAGGTCTAAGTTTTATTTTTGATATAGTAATATTATCTTTAGACATCATCATCATCATCCTTATCCCAATTTGTTATTTGGGGTCGGCGCAGTATGTTTTCTTCTTCCATACATCTCTATCAGTCACCATATCTTTATTCACCCCTTTTGTCTTCATATCTTCCCTCACACACTTCATCCATCTTTTTTTTGGACGACCTCTCCCTCTCCATCCCTCAAGATTCATAGTCATCACTTTCTTCGTCACATGCGTTTCGTCTCTTCTTAAACGTTATCTCTATTATTGGATACATTTTGACTAATAACTTTTTAATAGTTCGGAATATTTTATTCAATTGCGCCTATGTTTTAATGTTCTCCATGGTTTTTAGGTCTTCCATATGTTTTTAAGGTAAACTTTGTTTTTATTTTAAAAAATCCTAGTTTTTCCTCATTAAGAGGAAACTTCTATGGGGGCATTACAAGAAATTATTTTTTTTATTGTGCGTGTTCATGGGCGGCGGTAATTACTTACCATCAGGTGACCCGCTAGCTCGTTTACCTCCTATTCCATATAAAAAAAAAAAAGTTTCATACAACATTTATCACTCTCTTTACTCCACTTACAATAGGTTTTTGCTAGAAAAAGGAGTAAATCACCGCCTCCAGGGTCCCATCTATCTCTATACCAAAATTCATCATAATCGATTCACCGGTTTAAGCGTGAAAGCGTAACAAACAAACTCACTTTCGCATTTATAATATTAGTGTGATAAATAGTTGAAAATTTAATATAATAACTTAACATACTTAAAGGAAGATGTGATTAAACGAAAGATAGTTAACCAAATTTTGCACATTTAATATTAAAAACAAAAATATATTCGATTTTTGGGATGTGTTCGGAGGCACTCGGTTAGAAAGCAACTAGGTCAGGGGCAGAAAGTGTCAGAATTTTGGCCAGTACTGTTGCTGGCATACAATTCCGTTAATTTAATCTAACACTAACTATTCGAGCTAAATATATATTTGTGACATATATGTATTCTGTGATATGTTAATGGCTTCTAAGTTTGATAAAAAAAAGGTTCTGCACATAACCTGTGTACTTACTATGTGTGTATATAGATGCGAAATATTATTATCCTATGAAATTACATAAATAATATATTATACAAGCAGTATACAGTATACAGAGGTATAAAATATTTGAATTTGAACTTCTGTCCGTCTTGTAAGTGTCATATTCTGAGACTACAAAATAAATTTTGATGAAATCTAACTCAATAATTAGAAATACTATAATGGATATTCTTTATTATATAAATATAAGAGTTTCTTCAGGATAGGAGACAAAAGTTGCAATTTCACTGCAAATCTATTTCTTGATGGAATATCATGCTATTACCTCTGTTAGGTTAAGTTAATTTCTATCTAATAATATAATAACTTTTGCCAGTGACATTACGAATGCAGTTCCTGGTCTCTGCCAATATAAAAAACTGTGTGGCCATCGTGGTGTGTTTCATTGTGCTTGAAAGTGTTTGTCACCCGATGAGTGTTGTCATGCGCCTCTGCCGTGAACTGCCCGAGTATTGCGATTCGGGAATACGAGATATGCATAATGAATGAATTTTTTCACCACGACAACAACTTATGTCAACGATAGACACAAAATATGTAAATTCAATTAAAAAAAATAAAAACCTAAGTTACTAATGGATGAAGCCAAATACAAAGTTGGTAAGTATATTCTTCGGATAAAGCTACCGAATGAAATTTTCACTAAAAATAAACGATAAAGTAACTCTATACCAGTAATTGGAAAACTAAATTGATCGCAATGAACGTCATATTCAAAAGCTTGTACTTGAAACGATGGAATTAAAAAAAAATCATCACTAAAATTGTATTTGATGAAAGTTAAAGTGTGGCAAAGGCGTGTCGCCTTCAAAATAATTTAGTCTCAAAAATTGATTTATCAATTTTACTAACTGTCAGAAGTTGATAGTTTAGATTAATTTATTAGTTCAAATAATGTCACACTTTAGATATTTTCCAATACTAAGTTCGTATATTCATACTTTCACGATACTGCCGAGATGTGACGCCCAGGTAAAAAGACACCTAATTTCAATGATTTCCGATTCTTCATATAGGGCATGGTCATGCCTTAGTAGGTCGAGATTATATTTGCTATTATCGTTCTTGGACAGTATTGTATTTCCCATCAGATGTTACGTTTGTGCCCATCAGGATCTCCACTGTCATCAATCAAATAAAAAAAAAAAAAAAACAATTTAGGCCCAGCGCGGATTGTGACGCGGTGATTGCATGCACGGACCCTCGTCGCCCCAGGAAGGCGACAGACGGCCGTGTGGTTTTAGTGGGTATTCCCGGCGCTTAGCACTGGGTGAGTCCCGCATACCCCTCTCAGTCCCCCCGAGCTGGGAGGGGATGCATAAATATATTTCCCCACGTAATAAACAGTGTAGGCTCTTAGAACACCAAAACTATTACCGGTTCGGATTTTTTTTTATACTTAAGGTTTAGCGTTATGGCCATAATCTCACCTGATGTTAAGTGACGATACGGCCCAAGTTGGTAGACACACTAAACCTGTGGAGGAACTGGCTCTCAAGTGTAGCTGCTGGAACACACCTATAGGTATTTGGCGGCAGATTTTTAACTTGAGGGTGGTAGCAAGCCAGGTGGGCATCAGAAAAAGCCCTACCACCATGCTATGGCTTCCTCACGATATTTTTCTTCCCCGAAAGCTCAAGCTCATTGTTGGTGGTTGGATTCGAACTCACATCCCTTGACGCGAAGTCGTACACACTACCACTGCGCTATCATCGCTTCAAATTATTGACATGATTGATTTAATTGATAAAATGTACTGTCTCAATGGTGGATGTTGTAAGATAATGTACCCGACTGAAACAAGACCACGGTTCAGATAGTGATGAATTCATTACATTGAATCTGTTTTGGTTTATCATATTCAGGAATTCACCAATGTATAACATTATATATATATATATGGCCGTAGAGATGCATGCAACCCAACTTTTCAACGATAACCTGATACCTGGACGCTGTTGTTTTTGGATTGCATTGTGCTTATCATCAGATTAAATTACGTCTTGCAAATAAGCTTTCATTTCAATAAAATCCAGTGTGTATAGGAATTTAAATTAAAAAAAAATCAGTGACTTGTGCATCGTGAACTATAAAACCAGCGATTCTCATACTTTAGACCTGTGACCCTAAAACTGGTAAACCGTAACCTACTTTAATAAATGATGGTCGTATATTTCTTCTGACGTTTCTAGAAAATATGTAATGCATAATACAACCGTAATTCATAAAACAATAACGCAAAATATAGTACTGACCATTTCAATATTGTATAATATACGGATGACCGAATTTTGTTCAGTATCTTAAATAAGAACAACTATCTAGATAAGTCTGGGTAATAAAACATATGCAATATTACATAAAAGAGTTTAGAATGGTCAAGAAACCAAAAGCGTATGCATTTATGCAAGAATTGTTTATCTAAAACCACTAGTGTCCGTCCATGTTTGAAATTGGTCCATAATCATTATTGAAAGTTTGAAGAAATTAAGACTAAAGCTCTTCAATAATAATTACTAACTAACAAACAAAGAATACGGGTTGAAAAACATCAAGATTATAAATAATTGGAGCTATTTATATATAGACTAAAAGACAAAATGAACTGGAACAAGATTTCTTAGTCAAAACAATAGTAACTTGTTTATAGTTAACTCATGCTATCTGGCGATCTATTATCATATACTTTGGTTTCTATTTGCTTAATGTTCTGCTAAGGTCTTACCGGATGTTAATTAACGATACGCTACAAGTTGGTAAAACAATAAATCCGGTGAACGGATTGTTTTCAGAGCTAGTCCTTTCGCATTTGGCAGTAGAATTTTGTCGCCGTGATTTTATGTTAATGTTTCACCTTAAAGCTCAAGTATAGTTTAGCATTTATATTTAAACTACGCAACAATTACAATCAACAAATAGACTAGTGGAAAATCATTGTTATCTTACATTGTGATAGGTAAAATACTACTTAGAATAAAGTTATATAATAATCTCATAGGCAATAATTACATTAAATGGCAGAATTTTTGCATAGTTTTAGCAGTTACAAAACTATAAAGAAATCGATATTTGACGGTTTTTATAACATCCAAAAGGCCGTGTGATAATGTTATTAATTTATTTTTATATAATTTATAATAAAGAGATAATAATATGTTAATATTTACTATTTCCATCGCCCACACGTCATTCGACGCTAAGCTTACACACTTCATACGGTTTTAAAATTAAAGAGCGTGAAACAATACACGCCATTAAGCATATTTCTACGCTTTTAATATTTATAATGGCCGAGAATTTTATTATATCCGAAGTAATCACTTAGCCCGCAATACGTTTGTCTATTGACGTAAAATATAACGACATGAGACTTCGAAACAAGAACGCTCTTGTGTTATTTAACGAGTCTGTGACATCTGACGGAATTTATTAAACACATGACGACCCTTACGAGAAATGTATGTGTGTGAAGTCATATATCTATATTAATTTAAGCCTACGTTTTGTCGTATACTGTTTGCTTCCAATTTACCTCCCACTGGGTTAATTTTAGAACAGTTTCAACTGTCAACTTATGTAACGTTTACTTTTTTTATATAATTGAATAGATTCTGTGATTTAACCTTATTGAATGCGTTTGTTTTAACGTTTAAGTACTGGAATATAACTGTTGATTCTCAGTTGGAGATATACAACTTAATGACAGTTGATAATTAAGTGGTTTTTAAATAATTAATAAATAAAAACAGAACAATTAAATTTTTCGATATAATATTAAATTTAACTAACCAGACAATCCCAGTTGGAAATCTTTTCTATGCCCCTTCTTTCACATATTATTATTGGTATTCTGAAAATTTTCTCTATTATTTTATTGAATCAACTTATGTTTTGTTTATATTGACTTGAGAAAAACTGCGTCTAAATATTGTAGCTAGTACGAGCATTTATTTTAATAATCAAGTCAATTTAATAATGTAAGTCATTTTCCCAATGAGATTTTCCGTAGTCAATATCTCATTCGATGTTCTATAATACTCTATTGTGCAAAATTTGATGACCGTAGACATACCAACTGAAACTGTGCTTATAGCGTAAGTTATAAGAATTTTATTAAGTAGGTGAATTTTAAGTCACCTTTGAGTACTTTATGATATATTCTTAATAGTAACTTATTTTATCTAAACATTTCTTAATAGAACCAACCATGTCAATAAAAAAATAGAGATTTGTTTCAAAGTTAAATGGGTCAAAGTGGATTAAATCTTGTCAGGAATTATAATATAAAAATACTCTAAAAAAGTTCCTTTTAAGTTTAATTAAATGCAGAGATCGAATTTACATTTAAATACTGCTTCAATTTCTTGATACCTTTCATTAGAATTACTCAGTGCTTCATGTTTAAATTTGGGAATAACTGATATAAGCGACGCTCTTCTATTGATTATAATATCACATTATGTAAATACATGCTCTCTGAATATAATATTATGCGTAATATTTGCTTTGTCGGCAATTGTTTGTCTTATGACTAACCATTTTGTTTCGTAACTGGATAATATTCCATTCTAATATTCTATTCTATGATTACCTTCGCCCTTACTTAAACAGCCTAAGCAAACTGTTTATTATTTTAAGCGCTCTTGGAATAGCTATTCCCTGTCTTGATAATCACCGTTAAGCTTTCCTTGTCCAATTGCATCGCTCCCAATTTAGGTCTCTCATCCTATCGTAGATAAATTCTTACCATTCCATTTATATCGACAGTATATTTCATTGTATTACGTCCCAACTTCTGATTGTCAATCCCTACGGTGTTTCTGTTTTTGTGATTGTTGATAGATTTATGATCTATAAGTTATATTTATAAGTTAAAAGTAGTTTAATAATAATTTATTTGTATATTTCACAGGCCAAATTGAATTAAATATCCTTAGTCATATTATACATGTAAAACTGAGTTTGTTTGTTTGATACGCCTTCACGCCAAAACCGCTGAACCGATTATGATGAATTTTGGTCTAGAGATACACGGAACCTGGGAAACAATTGTAGGCTACTTAATCTTGCGAACAACTAATTGGAATTAGGGTTAAGAGAGGCATAAACTTTGTACTAATCTTTTTATTGTGTCATCCGATTTGTATGGCAAATCAATATTAATGCGAGCGAAGCTGCAGGTAAAGGCTAGTATGGTATAAAATATAATCTATGTATTTGTAGTATGGTACCAAAACCACTAGATGTGTTCCAGTAGTCTCACTTGAGAGTCAGTTCCTCTACAGGTTTAGTGTGTCTACTAACTTGTGCCGTATCGTCATTTAAAGTTAGATGCGATTATGGTCATAGCGCTAAAGCCTTAACTTATATATACAACATCAGGAAAGATTGAAATCTTCGTCCAGTACAATTAACTTCTACTGATATTTTAACCTTCCATACAATTAACCATTTCTTGCCTGTCGGCACCCATCGCGTCTACCTAAAAAGTATAGTGGTAATATTTCCTTATTTCGTTGAAGTTAAATACTTTAACCTAAAACAAGTTGCACCTTTATAGTTCCATTTTCAAAGAAAGTTAGCAGCGTCCTGTAAGTGACTGCTTGTAACTGACCGCACATAACAGCGGCGAATGCAATGTATCAAAAATTAATTTCCGTAAAGTACTTTCTGCGATTAACCCAATACATTTTCAACTTTCTGGGTGTTAGGATACAGTATAATATTTTTTTAAATGGAAAAGCGGGCAAAGTATCTACGTGTGACCTGATGATAACCGATCCTCGCCGCCCATGGACACCCACAACACAAGGGGAATCTCAGGTGCGTTGCCGGCCTTTATGGGAGAGATTGGCACTCAATCGCAACATATCTATTGGTATTAGTTGGCAGGTATTCAACTTAAGTATCGTAGCTAGCTAGGCGGGCATTAGAGAAGAGCTTTGGTTTCCTCACGGTGATTCCTTCACCGAAAGTTCTAACTCATTGTAGGTGGTTGCATTCGAAATCGACTAACTAAGTCGATGTATTCACTTGACGCAGCGTACCACTGAGCCATCATCAAATTTAATCGGATTGTGACTGTCTTGCGCCACAGTAATAGACCTCAAATTAACACGCTTAGGAGTATCACGTTATGGATTCCTTTGTTATATATCCAGTAACTAAGCGAGGTAATAGAGATTTGTATCCGCTTAGGTCGTGACAACGACGAACATCGCAGCAAGCCTGTTAAAGTTACTCTCTTTTAGTTTGTCACATTTCTAGATCAGTGTCATTAGTAGATTACTTTGTACCGTCAGTACATGTGATTTTTATTAATGAATAATATTGGTAAAAAATAAAGTAAGAAAGAAGCTCACAATTCTCAGGAAATACGACAACCGTTCAATGGGCGACTGTCTCTGCAGTTAAATAAAAAAAATGTTCAAAGGCACAATACAATCGAGCTGAAAAGATTGTGAAGTCTAGACAGCAAAAAGAAGCAATTTTCTTTCAATTTAACGCCGGTACTAGGATCCGGTTTTCTTCGAAATTCAGTACATTCTTTTTTAAGGTGAAACAATAGGACAAGCATTTTCTCAACTGTTGTTGGTACCAGTAAAAATAAACCTATAGATTTCCCATTTTCCTGTTTCATTTTGAAGGCAAGACAATACGTTGTCACTGTTTACATTTATACTACATACGCGTAGAACTACAATTGGCGTTAAAAGATAAACATCTTTTTCTAAAAGGCACAACGTCTAGATACTTTATTTTTCGATTTCTCCAAATCTAATCTCGTAAGATTAAGTTTCTCCAAACTACTTAACTTATCTGCTCCTTTTGATGTCTCATTCAATTTTTTATCCGTCAAACTTGGAGCTGGATTTTCTTTCGTTTTTTCTTTTTCTTTATTTCTTTCTAAAGCAATTTTTTTATAGATCGGACGATAATGAGCTCCAGAAAGGATGTCATTTTTAAAGACTCCATCTTTCATTTTTAAATACCCCTTTTATTGCGAGCATACTATAGTTTGAGCTTTGTCAAATTACTGTTTTCCCAATGGTTGAAATGAGATTCTAATTATTATTGAACATTTGGAAAATTTCTCTTAAAATTAATTATTTTTTTGTAATTTGTAATATTGATAACAAACAAGTGAGCCGTCGCAGGACGTCTCGTAGATGTGAAACATCGAAATTTTGTTATACGTGTAGATACTTATAGCTCATTAAAGGAAATAAATACTTATGACATTAGGAAATAAAAATAACTAAGATATTTCTTATTATAAAGATGAATTCTTATTTAATATTCATTTATATTTATTTAATACTCAAATTAAATGTAACAACTTGATTGATCTCATTGGCCACTTTTTTATATGTACTATCAAATAACTATGCGTCACCATACCAACAGACGTTTCAAATAAATAAAAAAACGTTTAATTCATAGAATAAATAGGCACTGAATTGTTTTGTTTTTGTCTGTATATATGCCATACGAGGTTCTGATAGAATAAAACGTTAAGTAAATAAACTTGTCAAACGGAATAAAGTGTATTGTAAAACATTCTATTCAATGGTTGTAAGACGCCTTTGCCAACCCGTTTCGGTTTCCATTCTTTACGTAGGGATCAGAACGTGGCGACTGACGCGGGAACTTGGTAAATTGTTTACAGTGGCTCGCAAACTTGCGTTCAACTGTCGTTTGTCGACGCTAAGACCTTTCTGGAACACAGACGAGTATAAAATACGAGTCGAGATTGTGTTTCTTAGTTAATTGTGATTTAGCAATGTTTGCCGCTAAGTCTGAATTACGGCAGATGGTAATGCTACATAAAGACATCCAACTTACGGTTGTTTTAATAATTTATATTGCATTAAGTACTTAGAATAATGTAGATTCTGTTTATGTTTTATGAAAGTTGTAGCTTACAGAAAACTTAACCGAAAACTTATTACAATTAATTATAATATAAAACGCAAATTATGATAAAAGTATAACAGAATTAAATGTGGATTTTCTTTTACAATTGGGGTGTGTATTCTTATTATCAATGACAGTTGGTCTGTATGTTTATCTGTCTGTCCCCGTACAAACCCATGATTCTAAAACTACTTGATATATTTTGATGTAATGTGACACGGTGTTAACTAATATTGTGAATCAACAATACACATTATCTATACGTTCAATAAAACTGTAATAAAGCCAATATTGAACAAAACATATTTTTATACATGTTTATATTTATAGACATAGAGGTCATTTTTTTTGTTTGTTCGTCTGTTATCAAGATTTGAGAACCTTTGATATGAGATCAACACATAGTACTCATTTATTTTATCAAACGAAAGGGTTCATCCCAGATAGCAGATAAGAGTTAAAATTTAGTAAATTACCTTTTTAACAGATTTTTGATACAGTTTTCTCATTTCGATACCCGGTAACATAAATACTCAATAATAAAACAAGAATCAGAACAGGTTATAATTAAACAGGTTTTAATTATTCAATTCATAATAATCCCAAATGTATTTAAAAATAATGTTTTTTTTTTATGCATTTGACTGTACTCCTGTTGCTGTTATATATTAAATTAGATGCATCCAGCAAACTCTAAAATATCGGGAAAAAGTGTCCGTCTATTTTCCTCTCGGTAACTTTCGATAGCGTATGTATACATATACATACGCTATCGAACTACCTAAAGTTTCATCAGACCCGTATGAATTATTTAAAAAACCCACAGGGGACAAAAATATAAAGAACCAAGGAATGCGTATAACCACATCAATAAAGAAGGACTTTACTATACATGTTAGGAGTAAGAAACATGGGATGAGTTGCCTTAAAATAGCAACATTTGACTTCAAATCCTTACAAAAAGCTCGAGCTTCTGCCGTCAAATACTTATAAGTGTGTTCCTGCATAACGCGACCAAAACGCTGAACCTAGAAAGTATAGAAAAACGACATTTTCTATGAAATATTCATGAACAATATAGCTTTTCGTAAGCCTATTTTGTCTCGTACTCCATGATCCTTGAAAATGTTTTAAAGGAAATCCTAATTAACAAGCACTGAAGTTAATGACTAATAATGTTAACAGAATAAAATCTTTTGACTCAACAAAAATATGAGGTAAAATTTGGATATTTTCTCGGTATAGAAGTAGTCGTGTATCAAATTAAATTTGGTTGAATTAAAAAACAATGTTATTTGTCCCATAAAATAATAGCAATATACTCACATCGTTCCCTTTATACCTAAATAAAATAAACTAATATAAGCAATTCCACTGTTACAATAACTCTGAGTGTAAACAGAAGTCGCTAACTTTCCCCGTTTCGATTGAAGGATCTTAATACGCTTTTGTTGAACCCGTTCCGGTTTCATTCCCTTACGTAAAGTTTACGTGTGTTCGACTCTCAATGCGACTACAAGCGCCTGTGACGTGGCAACTTAGTAAATTGTTTACATTGGTTAGCGAACTGGGTCCTCTGTTAGTTCGCGGCGTAGTTCCACAGATACTCTACGATGCCAGAACGTGGCTTTAACAGTATTAATGCTTATATGCAAATGCATGAGAACTTTTAATGCATTGATAATATTGTTTTAAAGATTTTTATAAACAAGTAATATGTCTGCAATACGGCGCTAATGACATGTGTTCACGGTGCAGATGAATATGTATTCTATTGGTATTATTTAAGCAAAAAATCGGCATTTGATTTGTGGTGTCGGCACTTATGTATGTATATATGATCGTGGAGATGGAATGTCGGTCGCCCGCATACCGCCCTAGTGTCACTACGTTTGGGATATGTAGTATTCTCTATTATGATGATATAGGGTCCTACCGTTGTGTTAAATAATAAGTCCGAATGTCCGAATAACTATTATATTGAGCCCAAACGTAGTCACGACGCCACAAAGGTATTCATTATTAGTTCATTATGTTGGTACAGTCGAGATTTATTGTAGGCTGATTACAGTTGTTATTTGGAGGTAGATGCATTAACTACGTTTTCAATTAAATCTGTATCTCAAAAAGAGGACCTGTTAGTGCTTAAGGAATACTATTTATATACGGGGTTTATATATTAGAGGAGATTTTGTGTTTTAATGCATATAGATTCATGATGGTAGGTAACTTTCTAATGATCGCCTGGCTAGTTTTCACCGTCAAGTTAAATATATCTGTTACTAAATACTTTATGTAATGGTAGTTGAGAGACTGGGCTACTCTAGGCATAGTGTTTTCACCATTTTAGGCTCCATGAGCATTTAATATTAGATAAGATTGTAATGTAAACAAATGCTAAATTAATAAACTACGAATTCAAAATATAGGTGTATATATTCTTTTCATTAAAGCATGACATGACATGAAATTTTAATATAATCGATAACGTTAAGAACAAAAAACTCGAAGCTCGAGGGCTTTTGTTCGTTGATTAAATTTTGCTTAAAGAATTCTTAATCACTATGCCGCCTTCATACATTTTCTGAAGGGTTTCTTTAATCTATATTTAGGATACAGTTAATACTAGGTATGTATGTGTAACATCTTAAAATTAAATATTTCTTTATGTTGGTGAGGGCGATTTAATTTTCACAGGTAAAAAACCAATGAAAGTCACATCCATTTGCTAATTTGATTTAGTAACACTCACAGTTAATGATGAAGTGAAGCAGCTGTGAGAATGACTGTAACCTATGACTTCTGTAGTAACATAATCGGTAAATACTTTTACTGTTACTTATCAACTTATGGCGTCAAGAGATGTGGGTTCGAACCCAAGCACCTACAATGAGCTTGAGCTTTCGGTGAAGGAAAACATCGTGAGAAAACCATAGCATGGTGGTAGGGCTTTTTCTAATGCTCGCCTGGATAGCTACCACCCTCAAGTTGTAAACCTGCCGCCAAATACCAATAGGTGTGTTCCGGCAGCAGCACTTGAGAGCCAGTTTCTCCACAGGTTTAGCGTGTCTACCAACTTGGGCCCTATCGTCACTTAACATCAGGTGAGATTATAGCCATAACGCTAAACCTAAAGTATAAAAAAAAACTTATTAAAATTTTGCTATATTTCTTATTGAAATTCCAGTCTCTTTTTTTGCGTTCAGAAACAATATTGGAATTATAAAATGTAACTTTAAGAGATTAGGGCTCATCTCATTATCTATATTACTTGCAACTATAGTAAAATCGTGTAGTTAAGAGCTAAGAAATTTTAATCTTTTATCAAAATTAACATTCATAACTAAAGGTTAGGTAACGTCTGCAGAAAACCTTGTCTAATAATGACCGAAATTTGTATTCGGAACGTGAACAAAAGCCTCCGCGATGTTTAAAATTAGAACAGTTAACAATTGTATTAAATGAATACTCTTCTTTCAAAACAATCATGTATTCAGAAAGTGTAATAATATTCATGACAACATTTTACTGGTACTAGTATTAAACATAAAATCGAATTAGCAATTGGGCAAAACGTTTCGAATAATGAAGTCTTTTGAAGAATTTACCAAGTAATTGTAGGGTATTTATTTAACCGCTCCCGTATAACTAATACTTAATGGAATAGTTACTACTATTTCTCAAACAGTTCAGATCTTAAATTGATACTTGTTGTAAGTGAATCGAACTGTTGTTTCCACAGTAACTCTTGCTTTATGTCATTTACTGAAGTGGTTATATTAATAAAGGTATTGTGAAAATAAAAATCATCAAACACATTCAAAACAATTCATACTTACGGACTGATCAATCTTAAGTAGTTGATATATCATTATATCCACGCGTATGAAGAATTTCATGATGATTTTAATCGATCATCCAAAATTTTGCTGTTTGTTGCAAAGATCGTTGCTGGCAGCAAGAAGACGTAATAGTTGATGAACTGTTCCAGGTGGTAGAGAGGGAAGAAAATATGAGCATAAGTAATTTAAGAAGGATATCTCAGAGCAACGCTTTCCTCTATAAAGTATTGAAAACAATATAAGTACTAATATATTCAGCGTTCGCGAAACAGCGAGGTTTTCTGTGAGCCGAATTTTTTTTATAGTTAAGGCTTAGCTTAACGGCCATAATCTCACCTGATCGTAAGTGACGATATGGTCCAAGTTGGTAGACACGCTAAACCTGTGGAGTAACTGGCTATCAAGTGCAACTGCCGGAATACACCTATTGGTATTTGGCGGCAGATTTTCAACTTGAGGTGGTAGCTAGCCATTCTATTATTTCCTCACAATGTTTTCCTTCACAGAAAGCCCAAGGTCATTGTATGTAGTTGGATTTGAACTCACGTCCCTTGATGCAAAGTCAAAGTCATACACTACCACAGAGCTATCATCGCTTCAAATATAATCAGCTCAAATTAATACAACGCTGAACTCGCTTTCACTTAACGCAATTATTATCTACCGTAAATTGTAATAAGTTATCTATTTTCTAGCCTTCAAATTTTACAGTCTCACGGATTAAACAGACATAATCGTTAGTTTGAATTTTGATTGTTATTAAAACTTAACTGTGTAATAATATCGTAATAAAATTTTTAGTATTTGAATTAGAAAAAGATATTTTAAAATATATATAGAAACTTTCCTATGACAAAGTTTTAAATACACATCTTGACCTTGAACTTTCAGAGAAGGAAATCGTAATCCAGCAATAGTATGCTGCTAGAGCTTTTTATAATATCCGCTTGACTAGCTATCACTGTCAAGTGGAAAATCTGCCTGCAAATACACATAACTGTGTTCCGGCTGTTTCGCTTAAGAGTTAGTCCATTCACTTGGCTTAACGTGTCCAGCATCCTAGGCCACATCATCACTTAACATCAGGTAAGATTATGACCATAGCGCTGAACCTATTAAGTGTAAAAAATCATCGTGAAAAATATTCACTGTATTATGTGAACTTTGACCCGCCTTCCATTGCACCAGTCCAGTCGACTGCAAGGGCAGCTCACCAGTCTGCCCGGATTGGGCTAGGCTTTCCATCATTCCGGGCCGGTCGTCGGGGTGACGCGGTGATTGCATGCACGAAACCGCGTCGCCCCAGGAAGGCGACAGACGGCAGTTTGGTTTTAGTGGGTATTCCCGGCGGCTTTCACACTCAGTCACCCCGGGCTGGGAGGGAACGGGTAAATGCATTTTCCCCACGGTAAAAAAAAGTTTATGTATATATAGCAACATTATTAGCTTACCGGTAAGTTGGTCCAGACTAAAACCACAAGTATATATTTTTGCATAACCTCGCGCAAAACAAGTAGCAGTGAATGTATAAATATTATATGTTCACCGATGTATAATAATTTCCTATTCAAAATGCAACGATTGTTGCACTCTGTTGCATTTACATTATTCCTAAATGACTATATTCTGCAGCACTTTAATGTAGCTAAAAGCATCATTCGCTTGCAGAAACTTCGAGTCGTTTTACTATCAGATCTATTAGCATAACGAAGACAATACCTTAAAGGATGATTACATTATCCGCTACGGGTATTGTGTACACTATAAATTCGCTACTTGTCTGCTTTAGTAATTCAGTCCAAATCTTTAGAAGAATTTCAAAATTACCGCTGGAAAAATTGCTATGATTACTAAGTGTACGGTGTTTTTGAGTTGTTTCATCAAGAATTTATAATTGTCTCAAAGAAAATAAATAATGAAAATTAAAGCGATGATAGCTCAGTGGTGGTGTGTACGACTTCGCGTCAAGGGACGTGAGTTTGAATCCAACCACCTACAACGAGGTTGAACTTTCGGTGAATGAAAATGTCGTGAGGAAACCATAGCATGGTGGTAGAGTTTTTTATAATGCCCGCCTGGCCAGCAACCACCCTCAAGTTGAAAACCTGCCGCCAAATACCAATAGGTGTGTTCCAACAGCTGCACTTGAGAGCCAGTTCCTCTACAGGTTTAGCGTGTCCACCAACTTGGGTCGTATTATCACTTAAGATCAGGTAAGATTATGGCTAGAACGCTAAACCTTAAGTATATAAAAAAATCTCATATGATATGAGATTTGACATATAGGTTTAATTTAAATATAGTGAACAAGCTGGCTCGGAATTGGCTAATATGAAGCTATCGAGACGCAACTTTACCATAAGTTTTGGTGATTAATTTTAATGGCTATAGATGTAGAACAAATTACTCATTTCTAATGACTATAGATATAGTCAGACAAGTACTAGTTAACGTCCTATAACGATGTTTTATTTAAATGTTTTCATATCTTGACAGATCAAATCGATGTCGGTGATTTGAAATCACGTCAGTGACAGCTCAGTGATAGTGTGTACGACTTCGCGTCAATAGACGTGAGTTCGTATCCAACCACCTACAATGAGCTGGAGCTTTCGGTAAAGGAAAAGAACGTGAGGAAATCATAGCATAGCTTTTTTTGCCCTCCTGGCTAGCAACCACCCTCTAGTTGTGAACCTGCCGCCAAATAACAATTGCGAGCCAGTTTCTCTACAGTTTTAGCGTGTCTACCAACTTGGGCCGTATTATCGGTTAACGCGAAACCTTAAATATATAAAAAAGTCCATTAAGTGTCCGAACGCTTTACCACTGAGGCCTGACATTGTTTCAGCCTAGGGAAATGAAACAAGGGAAATGGTTAACCATACACAGCACATCGTTTTTTTTTTTTTTTTTTATACTTAAAGTTTTAGCGTTATGGCCATAACCTCACCTCATCTTAAGTGACGATACGGCCCAAGTTGGTAGACACGCTAACTGGCTCTCAAGTGCTGCTGCCGGAACACACCTATTGGTATTTGGCGGCAGGTTCACAACTAGAGGGTGGTAGCTACCCAGGCGGGCATTAGAAAAAGCCCTACCACCATGCTATGGTTTCCTCACGATGTTTTCCTTCACCGAAAGCTCAAGCTCATTGTAGGTGCTTGGAATCGAACCCACGTCCCTTGACGCGAAGTCGTGCACATTACCACTGAGCTATCATCGCTTCGATTTAACGCATTTACGCGTTACCTTTACGAGTAAACGCATTGCAGGAACCTGAATGTTTTATGGCAATGTTACTCATGTCCTCGGTGCAATGCTTTTCATTAGTAAAACTTGAAATAGTACAGGCGTTTAAAAACTCGTAAAGCGCTGGTAACTGCACAATATTACCTCTGAGTGCGCTTGGATAGGGCGGTGCAATTGTGGCTCCGTGCCTATTTTAACGCTTTATTGTGATAGCTTCGGCCGCTTTTGTACATATGTAAAATTCTTTTATTATTCTACTTTGGAAACACTTTATGTTTCAGCTCCATTTTAATGTTTATTTTAATGTATAAACATACACGAATAGGTTACTTTACCTTTTGTTATAGTTAAGGTATAGCGTTATGACCACAATCTCACTTGGGGTTAAGTGACGATGTGGCCCACGATGGTGGATACGCTATACCTAGTAGAGAGATCTAGATAGACCTGTGGAGGGACTGGCTCTCAACTGCAACTGCCGGAACACACCCATAGGTATTTGGCGGCAGATTTTTCAACTTGAAAGTGGTGGCTAACCATACAGACATTAGAAAAACCCTACCGCCATATTGAATTTGGAATTGATGATTCCCGTACATAAATAATTTGCAAGAAATTTCATTACCTACGTAACTGGCGTTATATTTTGTAAGTCTATGATGGAACCTCGTAAGAAGAAGGTATGTGCTGAAAACCATACAATAGAAGTGAAACATGTCTATCTCTCTCTCGCTCACTTAGTCGCCTCGAGCCGACGATACCCGAGCGAGCGTTTCTTCTTGTAAATATATATGAACTATATGCCCAGATAGCTCACTGCCTCTAAGAACGCCATGTCAATATACATGAATTCTAATCGCTGCAATGAACTTGTGCTTTGGTGAAGGGAAACATCCTCGTGAAACCATAGCATGGTGGTGGGGCTTTGACAAATGCTCGTTTGACTGGCTACCTACAGGTGTTCTGGCAGTTGCATCTGCAGTTTTTTCGCTGACTAGGATTAACATGTCCACCGTTATGGGTCATATGGTTACTTACGATCAGATGAGATTGATAAACTGATATTATCAAGTATCTGTTAGTGACATCTGCTAGTTACAATTAATATCTACTCTCGTTTGCAGATTCACGGATTATGTTCGCAACTTTGTATAATATTAGATAAGAATGTGATAAAATACTTGAGAGCTGTCTTGAGAAAAGAATCTTCAAGATAAAATTATCCTCAAAAACAGTACTTAGTTGCTTTTGATGCGTGTTACATAAAGGAAACCTGATTACCTATTATTCTGTACTTGTAGTGTATACTTCTACAGAACATGGAAAAATTGCTAGAATATTTATGCTAGCTTCTACGTCAAAGAGCCTAGTTTTAAATATTTATGTTAGTATTGCTATTTTCAGTATTCGGTTAACGTTGGAAGGCGGCCAAAACATATCTATTATATTTATTTGAAATCAATGCAAAGAACATTGTTTCATTTAAGCTTCTAAATATATACAGACCTTTCATCCCCTATTTGATAACTTGAAGTTCAATTTTTAAAGCAGTTACTTTTGATACCATCAGTATGGTAAATTCGTATCAATACCATAGTTGTCAATGTGATAAATTGATTGGTTTGACTTAAGTTTTTGGCGATGAAAATGTAACAAACATACGAAGTCACTTTTGCATTAATAATATAAGTTTACACTTTGGAGTATTTAAATAATTATATTTAGAGTTTTTTAAGCTTTATTGATTAATTTTCAGACACACAAAGTTAGATTTAGTTATGTAATTCTTAAAGTCGTGTAGTTTTTGATAATACTTCATATCTATTTCCTGTTGCTTTCAACTTAGTAAAACAGTAGGAAGAAAGTCGTAAAACTTTGAATTATGGGTCTTTAGAATCATCTTAATTTTATATAGATAAAGTTTTTTATTCGTTTTTTAATAACCCTACTGAGTGCTCCGAATATTATGCATACTAAAGTACCCAGTGTTCTATAGTAAAAAAAAAACCATAGCTCGTAAGTTTTAACATTCGCATCTTTGGCACATATAATTTTCTTTCGTGTCTTTTTTTATAGTTAAGGTTTCGCGTTGTGGCCATAAGCTCACCTGATCTTAAGTGATAATACGGACCAAATTGGTAGACAAGCTAAACCTGTGGAGAAACTGTCTCTGAAGTGCTACTGCGGAAACACACCTATTGGTATTTGGATGCAGATTTTCAACTTGATGGTAGTTGCTAGCCAGGCGGGCATTAGAAAAAGCCCTACAACTATGCTACGATTTCCTCACGATGTTGACGCGGAATCCGTACACACTACCATTGGGCTATCATCACTTTAGCATACGTTCATACAGGTTTTATAATTGCTTTATGTGTTGAAATAACATAACAAATCTCGACTAAACCCCCACATCTGTCATTCATTCTTGAGCCTAACTGACATATCTGACATTCGCAGACTTATAACCATGGCCTGCCCGTCTTATTTTGCAAAGTTAATGCTCGATTTACTTTCGACGGTAGGCTGGTTATTACCTCAGTGAAAGGGAAATCGTGTTTTCAGGATTTCCACGGGGAATAAACCGATGAAAGCGTCCAGATCTCATCCGAGGTCGGTTAACCTAATTAAATTCCAGTCCTAAAATAATAAGATTTAAATTGTGTATATATTTTTTTTTTTATTATTCCGGAATATACAAAGTGTTTGTGTTAGGAAAATTAAATTTAAAAGTTTTTCCGAGTGGAATTTCTTTTGGTGCGTTGCGGGAAAATTAATTCTGGATTAGCAAAAACACCTCACTGTTATACGTCACAATTGCTGATTTTATTAGTATAACATTTTTTTTTTTTGACTAAGCAAATACAGTTGTATCATTAATATGTATATAAATTATATTATATTGGATCTCACAGCCATCATAAACCAGGTTCTTAATCTACATTGCTAGCAATTTCATAGTGATTTCTGATCTCTGATATCGTTCCATTTAGTTGACGTAAGTATTTTCAATATAAGGAAGCTGATTTATTTTTGGACAATATCAAACAGTACAAAAGTGAACACACATTATAATATCCAATGACAGCTTCATATGCAACGACTTGCTTCAGTATAGCATTGTACATTACTGCAGTGGTAGTGATCAGTATGACACCTCAATGCGGATAGCTACCAATGCAATAAGACTATATGTAAACCTCTCTCCTACTCATTATTGCGTTTGTATAGCAGTTTATTATATTATTTTTCAACTGTGAAATATGCAGTTTAAATGGAAGGATGTATGGACTATTCTCTCACGTTTGACTAAACGGGTAACAAGATGATTATGAATGTAAGTGGGACTAAACTAGTATACACAACATATACTTATCTAAAACCTTCATAGCGATCCTTCATTCTCCCATAACTTGCCAAAGATCAGCAGTCATCTCCCTATTTCTTCCAGAGAAAGACAGAGAAAACGTTCATGTTGATATATATAGAAAGTTCCTGAGTATTAACAAGTTCCTGTTTAGTTCGACCTCAATTCCGTTGACAGGTTCGGAATGATAAATGTTAAATAGAATATTGTAAAATGAACCCAGCGTAGAATAATCTGCTTCTTATCATTATTTCCCGAACATTAACGCCAAAAGCTTCGAGTAATCGACTACATTGCGACAAAAAACGATCTGTTTTACTAATATTAAAAATGTATTTTTAATATTAACATTTCTTTTGATTATTAAAATGTAAATATTTCAATATAAAATTTCATAACAATTATTTGCATAAGTAGGCACTTTGTCTAATCGAAGTCGATTTTTGTTACTGTGTCTACCTTCAATTTCATTTTTATTATTTATAGTGTTCCGATCTACGCAGAAAGAGCTCACAGTGTCTAGAGGTCTGGCAATTGGTCTTTTGGGTTCCGATTTAATTAAATGTATAATTGGATCCCAGGCTTGTGCTAGCTTCCAACCATCTTCTCTATTGAAATTTGGATGTTTTTTAATTTCAATAGCCTCACGAATCATCCTAGGTAGGAATCGGTGTTCTTTTGCAAGGATTTGTGGCTTGTCGAATCGAAGATAATGTTTGGAGCCTTCTTCTGAATGTTCAGCAACTGCAGACTTCGTGGAGCGTCGGTGTTTAATTAAACACCACACGCTGAACATTCAGAAGAAGGCTCCAAACATTATCTTCGATTCGACAAGCCACACGTATTTTTTTGTTTGAACAGTGTTTTCCAAGGTATTTTTTTTTTTCAAAAATGTGATATATGAGTATACAATATTATTTCAATAATAATATTGTAAATAATATTATTTGAAGTTAAATCTTGAAATACATTTACTCATATTATCATATAAATGCAAAGTAATTGTGGTAAAGCCAGTTTTAAAGCAAAAAATATTATGTATATAGTTAAGTGAATAGTGAGTAAATTTCTGCATTTATTTTTCTATTATAATAATAACAATGGAATAAAGTTTTATAATGAATATTATATTATCCTTACAAATATTACTAATGTGAAAGTGAGACTGTTTGTTACGCTTTCATGCATAAACCGCTGAATTGATTATGACGAATTTTGGCACAGAGATAGATGGGAAACTGGAAATGGTGATAATCTTCTCTTGGTGATACCTTTTCTCCCGAAATCTTATTGCAATATATATATATATATATATATTATATATTATTATATATATATATATATATATATGTATATACATTATATATTATTAATATATATTATATATGTATATATAACTTGCGGGTGGTAGTTAGCCAGATGGGTATTAGAAAATTCCTACCACCGTGCTATGGTTTCTTAACGATGTTTTCCTTCACCAAATGCTAAAGCTCATTGTAGGTAGTTGGATTTGAACTAACGTCCCATGTCGCGGCGTTCCTACACACTGCCACTGATCAATCATCGCCTCTGTCTATGATTATGAGCTCACTACCAAAATGTAAATACCATATCATCATTTATCTATCATCTTTCATTCAAGGTTTAAAGGCGTCGTTATAAATATTCATTTTTACTATACAAATACAACCCGGGAAGGTATTCTCTTTTCTTAAAAGAGAGTTGCGTGCTTTATTACTTAAGCCCGTCGGGAATAATAACGTGGAAAGATACGTCGTTATGGCAGGAATAACTGGAACTTTCGGCAACAGGTATTTTGCGAAACATCCTTTTACGTTTTTTTTTTTTTATCTTATAAAGAAATTTTCTATTTGCTCTTGAGAGTCACAGTTGTTAAATTAGTTTCTTCTTATCTCGACGTACCTGTGAGGCCATTTTGAATAATTTTATATCGTACACGTGTGTCACGAAGATACTTCAGAGATGGAAACTTAACAAATAATGTATATATTAATGATGTTGTCTGAGAGTGCTTTTATGTTTTATTCGTTTGAATGTTGTTTTTTATGCTAACATAAGATACTTTTAATAAAAATAATATATGGTTTGTTATATGGAAATGATTTGTTGTTTATTGCAATTTATTTACAAACAAGTCGTGTCTGCGATTTAGTTCCCGTAAAACTAAACATTATATAACATTTTTTTGCCCGTTTTTGTAACTTTTTCAATGTAAGTTTTCTTCTGTTGGTGGCAGTGTGATGTTAAATAGCTTACACCCTTCCTCGACAACCCTTACTAATATTATAAATGCGGAAATTGCTTTATTTCTTTGTTATTACTAGAAGAAGTGTGGCCGCTGTCACTGGTGTCTGACAATACGAGAGTTTTAGGTGTTAATGTGGTGTGGTTTAGTGAGTACAGTTGGGTGATTGGCTCCCGACGAGTCAACACATACCCCTCTCGTCTTAGTTCGGTCCTGGGTAATGCGCTTTTGCGTTGCGATCAGGAAGTCCTTAAATAATAGGATTTAAAACAATCCTTAATAATATTATAAATGCGAAAATGAATTTGTTTGTTTGTTTATTACACTTTCACACCTAAACCGCTGAATGGTATATGATGAATTTTGGTATAGAGATAGATGGTATCCTAGAGACGGTGATAGGATACTTTTTCTTTCAAAACCTATTTGGAAGTGGAGTAAAGAGCGGGATAAACTTTCTATGAAACTTTCTATTGCGATATCCGATTTGGTTGACAAATTCAATTAGCCACAAGCGAAGCCTCACGAAAAACTATTTGTAACATAAAGCGAAGAAGATTTTTGAAATTAAATTAGTAGTTCCTAATTTAGAATCATTAAAAAAACAAACAAATATTTCCGCTTTATATAATAATATGTATATATATATAATGTTAATATTGTGATGCGGAATTCTAAAGTAAAAATGCGAATGTTTACTTGTTACGTCACACCTTCACTAATCGACCGATCATCGTACAATTTTGCATATACTGTTTTTGGAATACCAAAACGGAAGCGTAATAGAAAAACTAATTTCTGAGCAGCAACAAATTTATTTTATATTATGTATTTTTAAAAATTTCGAGTTTTTCAAGCGGCATATATTAAATCGTAAATTTGACTTGAAGTTCCATACCAAGTTGAAAAGTGACACTTCTATATACTTTAACACAGCTGAACTGGCACGGTTAAAACTGTGTTTAACTTTCTTGAGTGAGTAGCTCACCGAAGTAGATTAAAGTACTGCCTGTGATATAATTGGAACTATTGAAGGTTAATGATCCGAAAATAAAGCATATAGTAATGCATCTAACTTGCAAATATATGGTATGGCGGTAATTCTTGCCAACGTACACCATTTTTTTTTAACTTTGGGAAATGCATTTATGCATCCTCTCCCAACCCGGAAGGACTGAGGGCGCAAACCGCCGGAAATATCCACTAAAACCTCATAGTCATCTGTCGCCTTCCTCCCTGTCAATTCATGAGTCCGTCGCCGAGTTGTTTTTATTTCTACAAACATAAATATAAGACAAAACAAAAGAATAAACTTTCAATGTTTGTCATCTCTTCGCTTACGCTAATGCTCGTGGAAAAAGTCATTATGTCTAGAAGCTGAGGACTAAGTTGCACTTAGCGTTCATAAACGTTCGATTTACCTGCAAGAGTTACGATCTTTAATTCAATTAGAATAAAGTATGGATCCAACCTTGCGTGTATGAAGATATTGACGGCATTAGTGACATTTATGCCGTGATCTCAACGAATGTGGTCGTCATTTGGAATGGATGAGAGCATGTTTCACATATTATGAACCTAATTAGAACCTAGCCCAGATGCAACTCATATGAAAGTCGCATTTTGTGAGCAGCCTATTTGAAGAACAATAGGAGAGATCGTATTGGATCCAGTTTACTTTGTTTAAAGTCTGACTTGGCTTCAGTTTGTAATGCCTCTAGATTACTAAGTGTTTTCATATAACTTATACGTTTAGAGTTTTTTTTTTAAATTATATACACAATCTGTGGACTCTGGTTCCGCACCTTTTTTAGGTAAGCGTGATTTAGTAGGCATTCAAAATAGCTTTACAATAGTAGGCATTACAACAAAAACTAAAAAGTGACTTTTTTTTTCACTTATGGAATTCTTACAATTTTTCACTTATTTCTTTAATTGCCTTGTGGTTGGGGTTTGGTAAATTATAGCTTATGCCACCCTTTGGTCACCGTGTTTTATATCTATCTTAAGGTTGTATATACGTTTAGCGTTATGTATATAACCTCACCTGGTGTTAAGTAACGATGCAATCTAACTTAGTGGACACGTTAAGCCTTGTGGAAGGACTTGCTATTAAACGTGATTGCCGGAACATACCTAAGGTATTTGGCGGGCAGATTTTCAACTCGAGATTGATAGCTGGGCATTAGAAAAAGCACTACCAGAATACTATGGTTTCCTCACAATGTTTTCGGTCATCCAAAATTCAGGCTCATTACAGGTGGATTCGAACTGATGTCCAATTACGCGGCGTCCGCACGCACTACCAACTGAGCCAATATCACTTTAACGATAATCCCTAGAGGACACTTATCTCTCATGTATCATTTTCACTTAGCGCGAACAAGTTTGTGCATTCGCATTTAAATTTTTTCACTTTAAATTTCATGGCACTGAAATACGAAAAGACCATTCTTGCATCTTTAAGATCGGTAAATTTTGACATGTTTTTTACATAACCCCAAATATCTTTTGTGAAACGGAAACAAGAACTATTTTGCAGCTATAATTGTTATTGAGATATTCAAAAAACAAATTTGAAAAATAAAGAGTTACACATAATTTTTGAAGAGAACATGTTTGCGGCAAATGACATGAATTCGAATCCATCTACAATGAGCTCGAGTTTTTTGTGAAGAAAAACATCGTGAGGAAACCATAGTATAATGATAGGGCTTTTTCTAATGCTCGCCTGGCTAGCAACCACCGTCAAATTGAAAATCTACCGCCAAATACCAATGGGCGTGTTCCGGAAGTTGCAGTTGAGAGCCAGTCCCTCCACAGGTTTATTGTGTCTACCAACTTGAGGCGTATTGTCGCTTAGATCAGATCAGATTATGCCAATAACGGTAAACCTTAACAATAAAATAAAATAGTTTCAATTTTGTGCTTAGTTTTATAATTAACAAAAACTCCCTTTGAAATTTCGTCGAAATTGAAATGTGCCAATTCCAGTCATTGTAAAATTTGACGTGTATTAATATACTATTTAACATCAATGTTATTAACAGACATTGTTTATAAACATAAATATCAAAGGTAAATCATAAAACTTATCGAGTTTCTCGTACACATATTGAATTAATTTTGGAATAGTTCCGAAACTTGATTCTGTGACGTAGAATGTACGGCGTACCAATAGTGGGTTATTCAATCGCTCGTACAGGCAAATTGGTTCGTAGCGATCGCCGGTCGTGACGTCAGAGGGTTGGAGTGAAATAATATAGTACGTGATGGCACCGAATATATGTTGCACGCTTTGACAAACGTGCTCGAGGCGTACTGAGACTCATATCAGAGATATTTCATATGAATATCAAATATAGTTCAATACAAATGCTGAAGAATTATTTGAGTTATCAAAACATATTTCTTATATGTACTTTTTAGGATGGTAGGTAAGTTAATAGTCGTAGCATTTTCTAATGCCCAACTATCTAGCTAACCGTCATTAAGTTGAAAATCTGCCGCCAATTACCTATATGTTTCGGCAATTACACTTGAGAGCCAGTCCCTTCACTAGCATTAGCGTGTCCTTCGTCTAGGTCCACATCGTCACATAACAGGTGAGATTGCAGCCATGACGCTAAACCTATCAACTACAAAAAAATGTAAGCCTAAAAATATAAATACTTTAATATATTATAAATATTATTATCACAGTGATTGATACATGTATTGAAAATCAATCACATTGGCATAATGTACTAAGAAGTTGTTTTTTTTTTTAATATAGGTATGGTTTAGCGTGTTGGCCATAATCTCACCTGATCTTAAGAGAGGATACGGCCCAAGATGGTATACACGCTAAACTTGTGTAAGAACTGGCTCTCAAGTGCAACTGCCGGAACAAACCTATTGGTATTTGACGGCAGATTTTCAACTTGAGGGTGGTAGTTAGCCAGTCGGGTATCAGAAAAAGCTCTACCACCATGCTATAGTTTACTCACGATATATTCCTTCACAGAAAGTTCAAGCTTATTGTAGGTGGTTGGATTCGAACTCACATACCTTGACGCAAAGTCGTACATACTACCACTGAGCTATCGTCGCTTCAAAAATTCGTTTATTCAAAATTTAAATATTTATCTATTATTACTCCCCTTTATTAGGAACCCTTTCATTTTATGAGATATAAGTAACGTTAACCCACAATACAAAGAAGCAAATATATAGAATTTTTTGATAAAATATTTTTGACATGTACATCGATATTAAAGTACGATCACATTTTATACAGCCTAAAAATGAGATTAATATCTGAAGTCTTTGAAGTTACAACTTTAATTTTAAGTACATTTGGAGTCAAGTTTCTATATCTCATTACTATCATCTGTCGAATTACCATAGGTATATCAATATTATTGGAAAAGTAATAAATATCTCAACTTACAATTTTATTAAAATTTTGTTACAAAACATATTCTCACCTCTGTGATTAATAATTTACATAATCCATCTTTGGCTAAATTAATTAGTATAAGGTTTTTCTTTTTATGTATATTTTTTTTCTATTTCAATACAAATCTAATTGTATTACGAGCGCCAGTTAGCAGACGTAGTTGGTTTGTATAGTTACATCCAATATTGACCTCTAGATCGCGTCGTCATTTATCCAAAACTTAATAAAAGAAATTAAATCTACGCCATGTGTTAGTTTGGTCGTTAATTGTCTCTTTATAATAAATACTAGCTTTTACCTACGGCTACGGTCGCATTTTTTTGCAACAAAAAGTATCTTATGTTACTTCTAATACCTCCGAGAATATGTGTACAAAGATTCATGATGATCTGTTAAGTAATTTTCGCGTGAAAGCGTAACAAACAAACTTACATTCACATTTATAATATTATTAAGGATATTATTACGGGTTTCAATATTTACACATTTGATTAAAAATAAATTTATGAATTAAAATTGATATTAACACATTAGGTTCAAAATAACTTTATAAATATACATTCTAATGACGGGATTTTATGAAAATTGTGTAATAATTTATTTCAAGTAGCTCGCTTTTATCTTCCGGTTATGGTAATATAAGAACGTGTGTTTTGCAATACTGAGGCAATGATAGTGGAGCTCCGGAACGAGTCAGTGGACTGAAGTATTAGTGATATGAAGAACCATACAGTAGGTACAATTAAGCACGACGAGTTAGATAAAAGGACTCAACACGTTAAAAGGATTTTACATGTGTGTAGTTTTGAATCACGTCATAAGCGAAAATAGGTTCTACGAGGTAGGTTCCCAAAGTGGTCCATATGAACCCTGGGTGTCGATTTCGAACCTCAAGGAGTCCACTTCCGTGAAAACAAATCTGTTAGCTCCAAATAGGGGTCAACAATAATGAATTCCATATAAGCTCATCATAAGGAAAAATAAATAATAAAATATATAAGTGCATTTTTGCTTCTATAATACTTTTATACCAATATATATCTATACTAATATTATAAAGAGGAAAGATTTGTATTTTTGTTTGCAACAAATAAACTCAAAAAATAAAATTTTTCACCATTAGGATGTTATATTAGCCGCGAGTAACATAGGTTATAAAACATTTTTTTACAATAATGATTAAATTAAATTTTAGAGCCACGTGAACGGAGTCGCGGGCACAGCTTACTATAACTAAATGTTTAAAGATTTTTATGGAGATATGAAGCTCGATTTAGAGAATATCAATAAGATAAATCGTGTCTTCAAATAGGGGGGGTCCACCCAATACAGTAAAATTTGGTAAGGGATCTACGTGACAAAAAAGTTTGGGGCCATCGTTCTAGGTTAATTGATGTAGCTCGGACGTAGAAAGGTGAGTGAAATCGTGGAAACGGTTCCATAACTTGAAACCGTTTACCGTGCTTGAGAAGTATATAGTGGAAGTGTAACTGAAATTAAGACCCCTTGTAAAAAAGATACGACAAGGTCGAGTTTCTTGCCGGTTTACCCTCGATTTTATACTTAAGGCTTAGCGTTTTGGCTATAATCTCACCTGATCTTAAGTGACGATACAGCCCAAGTTGGTAGATACACTAAGCCTTTGAAGGAACTGACTCTCAAGTGCAACTGCTGGAACACATTTATTAGTATTTGGCACAGATTTTTAACTTGAGGGTCGTAGTTAGCCAGGTGGGCATCAGAAAATGCCCCACCACCATGCTATGGTTTCCGCACGGTGTTTTCCTTTACCGTAAGCTCAAGCTCATTGTAGGTGGCTGGATTCGAACTCACGTCCTTTGACGCAAAGTCGTACACACTACCACTGAGCTATCATCGTTTCAATGACAGGGTTGTCGGCAAAGCGGTAGTTTGTCTGGCCATCATAAGTGTCTACTTAGAGCCTAAATTTAATAAAAGTGTTTTCATTTGACAAGAAAAAAAACTCGAAAAAAAAACTGGTTTATTTATTTGGTTTTGTGTGAAACGACCTTTACACGTTTGCGAACATCTCACGTAGAATTATTACGCCGAGCAGAGAAACAATTTGAGTGAATGTCAAAAATATTCACGTAAAAAGCACATTCACGGTCCCAGTTGAATTGTGAAGATTTTTTTCAAATTAACATAAACGATATAAACCCATCATTATTCTACAAGCCGCTTCTTATTATTCATGAACTCGAAATGTACGTCGAATGTATGCA
Source organism: Actias luna (assembly GCA_039707435.1). Classification (NCBI taxonomy): domain Eukaryota; kingdom Metazoa; phylum Arthropoda; class Insecta; order Lepidoptera; family Saturniidae; genus Actias; species Actias luna. The sequence goes on along the minus strand of JAZHAC010000002.1, from coordinate 2,794,125 downwards.
AACGATGCATTTTCGTAATATGTTTTTCATTGAATTTTGTTATAATATATTCTTATTCGAGAAAGTCAAGCGGATCGTTATACTGTTTTTACTATAAATGTATGTAAATACTTAACTGAATTTATTATGGTCTTCACGTATATTCGTCCCCTTGAAATATTGAAGCGATGATAGCTCAGTGGTTGCGTGTACGGACGCCAGATCAATGGATCAGTTTGAATCCCTGCAGTAGCAGGCTTGAGCTTACCGGCAAAGAAAATATCTTTTTGAAACCATAGTATGGCGATAGGGCTTTTTCTAATACCCACCTGACTACCTACCATCCTTAAGTTGAAAATTTGCATTCAAATATCTATAGCTGTGTTCCGGCAGTTGCACTTGAGATCAAGTTACTTCAGTAGACTAAGCGTGTCAACCATCATGGGCCACATCGCCACTTAACATCAGATGAGATTATCGCCATAACGCTAAACTCACAAAGTATTAAAGAATATTTAATTTATTTGAATATTAAAAGTAAATATGAATATTATGTCTGATAAATAAATAAAATAGGGTACCTTCAAATATGATATCTTTCGAAGCAAGTAGATAATGTTATCTCTCTATCGCAATCACATCACCAGATCAGAAACGAGGATAAATAATAAATAATTTTCCTCGAATCTAAACGGAATTCAATATCTCTCAACCGTTTTTCATTCATAAAACAGAATATGAAATAGCAAATTTTATCGCACGGTTTGAAATGGAACATCTACAGTTAGATCGAAAGCAAAAAAAGCTAGCACGATTTCCTCTTACATTTCGCTGGGAATATTTAACCCATTTTTCTGACTTTTCTCTTCGTTATTATTTATTTAACCTCGTTCATTTTAATTATTTATTACTATATAAGTTCAGCGTTACGATCACAGTGCCAACTGATGATAAGATGGTAGACACGCTAAGCCTAGTGGAGGGACCATTTCTCATGTGCAACTGCCAGAACACGGCTTTAGTTATTTAGCGGTTAGATTTTCAACTTGAGGGTGGTAGTTAGCCAGGCGAGCAGTAGAAAAAGTCCTAGTTTTCCTTCACCGAAAACTCAAGCTCATTGTAGGTGGATTCGAACTTACGTCTATTGACGCGGCGTTCGTACACACTACCAACTGAGCTATCATTGATTAACAGAGTTACTTTTTCTTCTATATACATAAATACTAAATTGCGAATATGTTTTTTATTAAATTATTTTTGCTTCTTATTACTGGGTTATACTTTATTTTTGATATAGTTCGATAGATTATTGTTTCAATATATATAGAGGTCACAAAATATTATATTTTGTATTTTTGTCTGCAGCTTTGACTGACATCTTTTCGGCAATCGGTATAAAACTATTTTAAATATTTAGATTTAATTTAATTAATAATAAATCATATTATGGGTTAACATGGAGATATAATTTCTTGTAGGGGAGAAGGAAGTATAGGATTTTTTTTAAATAACTTAGTATATAAAAAAAACAAGTTCTTTATCATATTGTTATTTTTTAATTAAATAATCTCGTTTTTATACTGACAACGATAGAATTTTTTTTTTTTTCAATTTGCATTAAAATTGATTAATTATGTGACACTATTTGAAAAATGGTCCAAGTTAGCCCCTTCTCCCCTACCTCATATACCTCAAACAAAAATTTGTAGTAAAGAGCTCTGTGATGGATTTTGATAATGTTTTGTGCGTTCAGTATAGTTGATAACATAATGATACATCAAAATTATAATTCATCTATCTGTACTATTGTAATCTATTAAAATACGTTTTAGGTATGAAATGGCAATGGTTCAAGTACCATACCAGCGGTCGCTATCCTGCGTTGGAACCCGTGTATATCTAATAGTTTTTATTTATTTATTTATTTATTTGAGGTCGCTCTAAAAAAAAAACAACTTAAGTCACCAGCGACCACAGGCACAGCGACACATTACAGAATCACATTTATATCAATTTCTAGTAATCAGTCACTTTTCTGTATCACAAAATATTTGCACATACCTTTTTCATGGTGGTAGGGCTTTTTCTAATGCTGCCTGGCTACCTACCACCCTCAAGTTGAACATCTGCCGCCTAATACCAATAGGAGTCTTTCAGCTGCTGCACTTGAGAGCCAGTCCCTTCACAGGTTTAGCGTGTTTAACAACTTGGGCCCTATCGTCACTTAAGATCAGGTGAGATTAGGCCATAACGCTAAACCTTAACTATACAAAAAAGAAAACATTTAACTTGGTTATCAGCGACATAACGCAGCGATTTAGCACTATTATAAAAACTGCAGTCAACCAAAAAGTGGTGAACAGTTAAACCTAGCCCACTCTCTCTCTCTCTCTCTCTCTCTCTCTCTCTCTCTCACACACACTCACACACAACACACACACACACACACCCACACACACACACCCACACACACACACACACTTGTTTTTGTCACTTTTTATAATTATATTCAAATGAATCAAATTAGTGTGTCCAATCCGAAGTCTTGTTATATTCTCTTGATCCCTCCTACAACTAAATGTTACAGGTTGTTCATCAAAAATTGATTTTCTCACATTGAATTATTTAGAATAATTTCCTATTTTCCATTCTTAATTCTAAAGAATTTAATATCATTATTGAAGTATTTTTAAATATCATCTACACTGGATTTAATAGTCCTGTCAATATCACTTATGTTAGTTTATTTTTGGCTTCATAGTGTACTTATTCATTACCTTGGATCCCTTGATGACTTGGTATCGCAATTAACTCAAAGTTATTATTAATTAGCTTGTTTTTAGTTGAATCCCTATTCTATGTATTGTTACATTATTAAAAATAATCTAGCTTCCATTCGTCGATAACTAAAACCGTTCTCAAACCTTTAGATATCATGGGAAAACATTGTAATTATAACAATGCTACTGAATTTCAAGAGAAACACAAGGGCTGTAATAGTACCAATTTTACACAACATAATAATACCCTGAACACAAAATTAAAAATATTCCAAAAAATATAGGAACAAAAATTAAATCAACGCAAACGACGTCGAGAGCAAAGCTAGTCTTCAAATGTTTAAATTAAAAAACGAAATTTTCTTACGAAATATTAAAGAACATAAAATTATTTATAAACACTACACCATGCTTACACAGTCTCGTTGCTTTAATTTTATTAAAGGTCAAATAATATAATGCAAACAAAGAAATAAACAAAAAATTTAATACTTTCTGTTCGTAAAATTCAAATGTACCAACAATAACACAGACTCACTAAGAATGGAAGGACTGGATAACGAACAGTATTACAAAAGTTATTACACCCGCAAAGGCCTCAACAACTCCATTATAAACAAAAATATAAGCACAGTAAAATGGTTATTAAAGCAAACCCCTGCGAAATCGAAAATGAGTCACGAGCTGCGTATTCAGATCTTCATCTTGCTTCATGAATAAGAAAATAAATATATATTATTTATATGATCATTTGTAGCTTAAGTGAAGGCTTTTTTATACAATTTATAGGTTTAGCGATATGACCCCATCTCACCTGATGTTAAAGGACGACAGTGGACACGCTAAGCCTAATAGAGGGACTGGCTTTTAAACTGCAACTGCCGGAAGACACCTATAATATTAAGCCACAAATTTTTAACTCGAATTCTCGTGGTGGACATTAGAAAAGCCCTACCATACTACGATCACGTCACGATGTTTTCGTTTACCGTGAGTTCAAGTCATTACATGGGTTCGACCACCACACTTAAAACTGAGCTGTTATCACGGTTTACATGTATTAACAAAACTACTAAATCTGACGTTACTGTAAATACCTTGGAACTGTTAAAAGCTTCTAAGAAAACTATAGGAATTGAAAGAAAATTCACGTACTAAAATTTAGTTAGTAGGCGATATGTTGTAATCTGTACATACAAATAAAAAGTGTACGGGTGCATCAAATCCAACACAAGATTGGAGTTTACTTCTTAAAACGGTTGTCTTTAAAACATAACGATGGTTAAAGTATGCAAAAGGTACGTAAGAGCCAGTCCTAAAAAAGGGTGACAAAGCAGCGGCGGTTCCCCCGGTGTTGAGCGGGTGTCAATGGGCGGAGATGATCACTTACCATCAGTTAACACACTTACACGTTTGCTTCCTATTCCATAAAAAAAAAAAAACGTTTTGCAATAAAGCTTACGTAAAACTTTTTTGAGTTAACATTTGTATTCATTTAACTTCTCATACAATTTCCGTATCCGGGGTCTTATAGGAAATTGAATTCTTAAGGAGTCAAAAGGAGTAAAACTCCAAAAAATTTGTAATTGAGAAGAATACGGTTTTTTTTTTATTTGAAAATTATAATCGTTGTATCTTGTTTTAAGGTTGGACTGTACGGCTCTAGAGTATAAGATTAATTAAAAAACATATTTTTCAAGAATCATTATTAACTATGTAATCGAGCATAGCAAGAATGGTTAAATTCATAATCCTGCGACAGTCTTTCTCGACTATAGATGTTTGTCTGTTTGGTTTGGTTTTTCTTTTTTAATTTATGTTTATGTGAAACAACTATTAACGCGCCTCAGCATGACGGAAAACGGTAAGGCGTTTTCATATACCGCCATGCCTCCTATACGTCAACTCACTCGACTCTCTTGTGTTATATATAATATACACTTAGTTGCTTGTTTTTATGAGCTGTATATTAATATTATTTTACTTTACAATGCTTTAATTGTTTTTAAATAATTGTAAATAATAATATTAACATGTTTCACATCTATCGACAGTCTCGTAGCGGTCAATATTTTTTAAACGTATATAAACACAGTCGCAGCCCCAACTAATGTAGTACAGCCGATGCGAGTTCAAAAGCTAAACTTTTGGCAAAGGAAAACAACGCGATAAAATCATATAATCGTGCTATCTAGAGGTATTTTTTCTACCGTCTAATTCGAAATCTTTAATTGAATCAAATAAAAAACTGTATTCAATTTAAGCCCCGAGAAGTTGTTAGTGAACGTAAAACCACTACCACCAAAACTACACTGAATACCTATAGGTGTGTTCCAGTAATTGTAATTGAAAGCAAATCCTTCCATTGTGGTTTAAGCTAAGGAGTTAAACTTCTAAGGAATAAACGAGCATCATTATAATTTTAAACCGACTTAAATGACTGGCTTACATTAAGAGAAAGTAAGATCACAGAGTGACCACTGAGATATGCCTGCAGTGCATAACTGTCTAAATACCGACTGCCATATACTATATAGAGCGAGTTCTATGAACTCAAGGCGAATGACTTGGATCATATAACGTAATTTTAGGGATAGATAGAGGTAGTTTCGTATCTTAGATTAAAGTGTATTTTAGGTCTCTGGGTTGTCTTGAATATCTCGTATAGTTAATGATGTCATTCTACGGTTAGAAATTTGTTTTCTTAGTGTAAATATGATGACAGTAGAATTTATCTCATATAATAACCCCTGTTATTGAAGGTGATTTTTTTTAAGTAGTGCTATATATGTATATACACAGCTACTATATTATTATTGATAAAGGTATTATATTACTGATTAACAAATACAAATAAATGAATTACTAGCGTCTGCAAGCAATTTTAAAAGCAGAGAAAAATAATACATTAAGGGAATAGTAGGAAAATTTGTAATTAATAAAAAAAAACTGATTGTGAAAATAATCGTTTTATTGTACGACATTCAGTTCACCTAATTCATTATAATGCATATAAAATAACGCTACGAAACGGCTGACGCATATGACATGCATAAACTACATCTGTGCAGCCGTTGAGAACTTACTGGTTTTCATGAACCAATAAGCGCGCACCTATGACTGGGCACAGCCAATAGCATACGCGCTATGGATAACCGTCTACACTATAGAAATATAATGCAATATAGAACAGACTAAAAAAAGGGGTCGTGACGGATAAATTTTATATTTTGATTTGTCTAGCTTCGATCCGTTCCGTGCGATAAAAATTTCGTTCCAATCAATGAAAATAGTTTTTGCTCGCAGCTCCGCTTGCGTTAGCGTGCATTTCGTCAGTGTAAACGTTATTTCTCCATTCATTGGAGATAGAAAGTTGTCTAGGATGAAAGGTACCTCATCTATTTTCATGTGTATTTACTAACTTGTATGCAAAATCTCATAATGACCGGTTGATAAGTTAATCCGTGAAAGCGTTATAAATAAACAAACAATTTTTCAACGAATTCAGATACACATTTAAAATTTCAGTTAGGAATTATATCGTCATTTTAAATAATCCTCACCGAAAACTTAAAACTATTTGAAATAAACTATATCTGTATTTATATGAACCATTATAGAACACTTCGATTAAAAATTCATATCTAGAAATCATGAATATACAAAGTTTAAAACACAGCCAATAACTGCTTCCAAAGTGTCTACTTAAGGAATAAACTTGTTACCCAAAATTTCTCCAAATTAAAGCGCCTGCTAGTGAGAATTTGGAAATATTGTCGGTCTTAAACCCATCGGCCGGGACAACAAACCTACGAGGCACCGAGCCAAAGGCTATAAAGACGTCACAGCATTTTAACACAGTTTCAGTAGACATAACTAATTTCGGTGAACTCGACCGATATTAACCATAAAAGATAATTATTACAAGCGGAAAGTAGTTTAAAAAAACTCATAAACTTTACCCCATATCTGTCATATTTAAATAGGTTTAAAGAATTACTGATTAGTGATTGGGATATGAAGTAGTAGCTGAGATACCTAAGCCAAGCTCACCTGCATCTAGATGCACTCTGCTGAGTAACCGGCCAGGATCTAGTGATTATTGGTCCCACATTTGCTTTGGTCGTGTCAATTTACTATTTAATGTTTGATCCATCACAACTTAGTGGCAAGATTATTGCCTGAATGGTTAGCGACCACCCTCGGGCTTATACTGAGGCAAGTTAGAGGTTCAGGATGAGCCTTTGTGTTCCGGCATAGTGGAACCAGCCCTTTCCGCAAAGGTCAACAACATGGCTGTAATACTTCTGGTGTTGCCCCTGTCTATAAGCGATGGTAACCTTTTACCATCATACCTCTTCATAGAAAACAGGAAGTGTACCATGCACGAACACTAAGTGTTTAGTATATTCCATGGCTTATAATTGTATGTAAATATAATAGTGATTTGTGATAGAAAATTAAACATACTCTTTATAAACTTCATTTAAAAAATTATAGGAATAGTCCCTCTAAGCACTTTATGGGTTTAGCGTTAAAGTCACTTTCTCACCTGATGATAAATGACGATGCTCCCCAAGATGGTGAACACGCTAAGCTTGTAGGGACTTTTTTATGAAATAGGGGACAAACGCACAAGTGTCTCATCTGATGAGAAGTAATCACTGCCGCCCTAGGACACTCACGACAGCAGAGGAATCGCAGGTACGTTGCTGGTCTTTATGTTTAGCCTGGGTCTCTAGTGCAATTGGCGGAATCCATATTTAGGTATTTCAACTTGAGGGTGGTAGCTAGCAAAGCGGGCATTAGAAGAAGCCCTATAAATAATGCTATGATTCCTTCACGCTAGTTTCGTTCACTTAGAGCTTCGTGGACGTGACACCATTACATGTTACCACTCAGCCATCACTTCTTCGAATGCAGTAGATGGTTCTAACTGATATTGAATGTCCATGAAACTCGAGAAGGTAAAATTAAAACTCTTTTTAGATCCAATTACCGTGTTGCAATTGTATGGGGATATACAGCTTAAAACATTATTTCAAACATTTTTGTATATAGTAATTTTATTTAAATAATCAAATCTTATATTGTATCCACAACACCAGATTTCTCACGGAAAACAGTGGTAATGTTAAACTTTTTCGATTTAACATCTAAAGCATGTACAACGTTCACGAAATCCATTTCGCATTATGAATTATGTGCATAATATTCGAACTTGTTTCACTATGACGATAGATTTCCCGCGGGCTCGCTACGGTAACCAATGATCAATGCCGAGGCCACAACTAAAGGCTACTTTATGGTTGTTTGTGCCAACTTTCAGCAATTTGAAACCCTTTCACACTCGTTTTGATGCAAACAATATGTTACGTCACGGAATATTTTAGAATACTAAATCTATATATGTATTTTGGTGGAACATTTTTTTTAAAAGCGGTATAACATTTTTTTACTGACAATTATAGTACTTAAAAACTTTTCGAATGACTACTGAGCATGAATATTAATGACATTTTTCCACGATTTGGAAATATTTTAAATGTTTGAGTGACCACTTACTTATTTTTTTTGAGCTGTTCTTTGTAGGTGGCTTCTAAAAAATGGGAAAGTAACATATTTTCATGAGAGACTGGAAAAACAAAATTAAATTTTTTGGGTCTCCCTAATATGTATATATACAGATATATTTACAAATCATCCTTATTCAGTGGCTTGTTACGGAATATCCGAATTTGAAGAACCTATTTATTGGAACATTGGCCTCACTATTCCATTCCTAATATACACATCACTAAGAATAGATTTCATTGATTAGCTAATATATAATACACATATAATTATTGTCAGATATACGTCTAATTAATTTCTTGGCCACATAACAAATCACTTTGAGTAAGAAAAAGAAGGATGTAAGCAAAAAGATACATGTCAGATGTAATTTAGCTGTGAACCTAAATCAAAATGCCTAATCAATCTTGATTAGTTTTTGTTATAGTTTGAGAGTAAGATAATTTATATATATAAATTATCTCAAATTATTATCACATTGACAATTTTTGCTTCGGATATTTGGTATAATCTAGGTAAGAGAGAGAGACGAACTTAGCAACCAAGGATTCACCGTGCGGGTATACCGGGTCCATCGTGTGGTAGGGAAGAAAACTCCGAGCAATGTCCAAAACTTGTGACTCGTATGTGGGTTTAAGGGGCCCTTTGTCGACGCACGTCAACACTCACCTTCACCACTCGGGTTTCTCTCCCTACCCAGCCAAATGCGGTAAAGAGCCTGCTAGCGCAACTTAGAGACACGTTCTAATATAGAACTTACTGCAGTCCAAGACAGGCCAAGATCTTTTTAAAGGTTATATAGAGAGATTTAATAAACCTGTAGAAAATTGGTTTTTGTACATCAAATAAACTTAAAAAAAAGTTTGCTAGGGTATGAAAAGATAAACAACAGAACTCATTTCCAGCGATTCTGGATTTTTGTCTGTTTGTCTGTGCACGCATCACGTAAAATGTACAAAACCAATGTAGATACCTTTTCTATGTAAAAATTGTACGCATATTGAAGTTCGCAATCGATTCACTCTATCAAGAGATATTAGATAATATGGACTTAAAGTGTTCTCACGTACGAAGTTCAGTTACTATACCAATAGGTGTGTTCCGGCAGTTGCACTTGAGAGCCAGTTCCTTCACAGATTTAGCGTGTCTACCAACTTGGACCGTATTGAAACTTAAGATCAGGTGAGATTATGGCCATAACGCTAAGCCTTAATTAAAAAAAAAAATTGCGACGCGAAAGTAGAACTAATGGTGACAATTGAACTCCGTACTCAATAGATGACGTTGTGCATATAACGTCATCATGAAAAACGAATATTGACAGTACTCTTATCTAAGCGATGAGTTTTAGTTTTCAACAACTACACGATTGAAAAGTTAAAATAAAATTATTACGTTTTATAAATTTGTTTTTCGGAAAATTTAACATATAGCCTACGTTTTCTTAAATCCGGTCAATCTTCTGTTTAGGTCATTTTATACTTTTTCCAAAAGAAAATATAGAACTGAAATAAAAAAAAATACATAAACTATGTTCTTGGTACTTAGTACTTATTTGGTGTTTAGACTTGTACCAAATTCAAAACAAATCTAGAGTACAAAACAATGTTAGAAACGGAAGAGGTGTTGGCTGAATGTGTGGATACACGTATTTATCGCCTCACTTGTTTGTTATTGTTGCCAGAATTGATGTTTAAGTGGCCGAGTTTCCGCTTTACGTAGTCAAGTGTGAAATACGTCCCCAAAATATTTATAGCCCGATCGAAAAGGCTATTCAAAGACGAAGTAACAGCGTTTTGCAGATCATGCGTATGACTTCAACGGTAAAACGATTTCCATTATTAAATTAGTTAAAAATAAGTAGAATATATTTTGCCCTTTTTCGTAAGTGTACAGATTTGTACCAATCAATGTTAGTTTAATGTTATATAGCCTAAAGCCTTCCTCGGTAATTGCTCAATGAAATACAAAAATATTTATACTAAACCTTACTGGTAGTTACTAATAATTTTTTTTAATAATGTACACAATCTGCGGACTCTGGATCCGTACTGTTTTTTAGATTGGTGCTATGATTTGGTTGGCCTCAAGAAATTACTTTATAATAGTAACATTGCTAGTAGGTTTTTTAATATAATATTATTGCTCTTAGCGAACTATTACATTGACTTATTTTAAGACATATTAAGTTACTAACATTAACGCTTTTAAACTAACCAAGTTTTCCGCTTTACGGTATTAAGTTTCTATACCCCAGCATTCGTTCGCGTGGATCTAAATAAGTTTAATAATTTTTGCCCATTATGGAACCTTATTTTTACTACAACTTTGCTGCTGTTACAGATGACGTGATCTTAAGTCTAAGGTCTTTCTAAATTATTGCTCTATCAAATATATAAACTATTTTTGGAATCTGAATAGTGCTTTCTAAAATTAGCGCGTTCAAACAAACAAACGGTTCTGCTTTATAATATTAATATAGATATACTCATATATAAAGAATTCATAGTTAACCTTTTTTATATTTCTTATAGGTTTAGAATTTGGCAACATTTTCTCCTGGTCCTCTGACCAAGTCACTGTTTTCTACAAGCTTTAGAGCAAAACCCGTGAAAAAAAATGTCATGAGTAAATTATCACATTTGACATATACAAGAGACAAATATCAATATTGTGGTTTAAGTTACATACATACTATCACCCCTCTCTCCCATAAGGGTAGGCAGAGAACACATCCTTCCACTTGCTACGATCCTGACATACATCTTTCGCTTCTTCTTCTTTTGGTTTAAGTTAATGTGAATATTATTACTTTTAATAACAATTCATCACATGATTTAGTGTTGAGGAGATATGTTGTCGATTTAGTTGTTGACTTGCCTAGAAGGCTGATATGTAGTAGTGGTGTGTTGCTTAAGAAACTAGAACTATGAGCCTAGGCAAGACTGATATTGAAGAATACAGCGGTGATGATTCAGTTGGTACTGAGAACGATTGCCACGTAAATGGACGTAGATTGAAATTCATGTAATGATCCTGAACTTACAATGAAGTAATATAACTTGATGAAACCATAACATGGTGTCAAGGCTTTTTGTAATGTTTACCAACCTAACTACCGAGATTGTTAAATATTTCGAACCATGCATGCATATCGTCACGTAACATAAGGTGTGATTGTGATTATAACAATAATTCTATAAAATAAAAAACAAATCTCAGTTAATACTTCAGTCACCTAAGAACGAGACCAGAAATATGCTCTATTGAATCGCGCTAAATTGCATAATTAAAAAGTTTCTTCGTGTAGTAGTTTTGTACAAAAAAGCGCAAACTTAACTATCAACGTATGTTTCGCTTTAATTAAGCGCACGGCTGTAAAACCGCTAGGTTATGTACTACGGACACGGTATTAAGCGCTACAATTTGCTGAGAATTCAGCTTTATTTGCTGCTCGACTCAAATGCACCATAACCGAGAACACTCATTAAGTAACTCAATTTAAACTAGTCGACATATTAAAATTAAAACGTTTGCAACTATGCACAGTTGGTTTGGAACAAAATAACTAGTGCATAATGTTTACAGCATTTGAATATCATTTACCATCTATTCTGTCTTTAAAGTATCACAGTGAATTAATGGTTTAAGGTTACTCACATTTAAAATTCCGATACCCTTTTTCGATTTACCTTTGTATGTCCAGGGTAATGGGTGGGCAACAGCTTCTAACCGTATACATCCAATATGAATTAAGGAAATAAAATAATTAACTACCGAAAATAGATTGGATGTATCCAATTTGCCATACCAAAGGGTCCATATCTATACATATAAGAAATCGGTAGAAAAGTCATTTTTGGACGTAAAAAAAAATGCCAGAGTGTTAAAGGAAATTTCAACAGAACGCAATTTCATCATTTTTGGAATTTTTGTCTGTATGTCTGTGCACGAATCACGTAAAATGTACGTTTGTATACGTAAAAATTGTTCGCAACTTGAAGTATTACTTAGTGCAATTGGTGCACTCTATCATGAGATATAAGATAATATGAATTAAAATTATTCTAACGCACGCTCTGGCTCTCAAGTACAACTGCCGGAAAACACCCATCGGTTGTAGATTTTCAACTTCAGGGTGGTAGCTAGCCAGCTAGGCATTAGAAAAGGTTCTACCAAAACTCCTCTAACTTTACCTGACATCCTTTGATGCGATATGTATATAAAATAAATTAGTTTTTGATTTTATATTAAAAGAAATTCTTTATATTTCATTTCGATTTTTAATTTATTTTCATCGGTTTTCCCAGAGATGATTCTGAAAACTTACTACTTTTTCCACGGTTATTAATTGCCGTTTTTTTAACGTAGTATGACAATACTATATGTGATGGTAAGAAAACCGCAATTCGGAATCACCCATCAATATTACTTTCTTTTATACTATATTTAGACTATTAGAGTTAATTACCTACGGATAGATACATATAGTTCAGTGGTTGTAAAAGTAAATACACATATCTCGAACGTAATAACCGATGTAACTTATTGATATGTTGTGTATTGATCAAACGTAACCATTCCCAGTGAAACTAAGAACAAACCCGAAGCAAATATTTGCGACTATGATATTCCTAAATAAATATTTAGGCCAGTAGCCAAATATCTATTGAACAAATGTGAAATATTTCTGCAAGATCTAAGGTCTCTTCTTGTTGACATAGAAATGTATTACTCGTTTTAATTGAAAGGAAACTAAGCCGCTACATTTGTTATTACAGTGTACTTTGGTATTTATGTAGAAACCGAAATTATTTTATTGATATTTCTGACTACCTTTTATACATCCATTACTCTGAATTTACTTCATATTATAGATGTGTGTGTACTTGAGAGCCAGTTCTTCCACAAGTTTAGCGTGTTCACCAGCTTGGGCAACATCGTCCTTAACATCAGGTGAGATTGTAGTCATTACGCTAAAACCTTAAAAATACTACTATTCCAAAAAATAAAAACAAAAATAAAGAACACCTTTCATATGCTAAAACAGCGTACGTTTCTCAATAATGAGAAAGAACACAGATAATTCTCGTGCCATTCTAGCATATATATTTCATGTCTATACATTTTTTTATTTCAAGTGAAAACTCTTCTTTAACCGTATAAAGCACTTTTTGGGTGAACAATAATCAAGCACCTTCCGTCATCGTCACCGAACGCTTTCCATGAGCTATACGTTTACTATGTATATATGTATACCTACGTGCGTTATTCGTATTCATTAAATATATACAACCAGTATATCTCTCTTTTGTTTACAGTTTTCACTTGTGTCGGAAGTCCTTATGACTGCATTATTAGTATTACTTTTTTATTCTCAATACTTTTTATACATAAGCTGTAGCGTCATATGTGAAAAAATTTGGTTGTCACGAGCTATTGAGCTAGGAACATACTTGAAATAAAATGTAGGGCGATTAAGAGTTGATATATATACAAAAATTAATCTCTATTTCCCTTGGTTATCGTATCACGCTTGAACGGGTGGAACAATTTCGCTACTTCTTTTTTTGTTGTGTTAATTATCATTAGGACAAGGTTCTTATGATAAAGAAAATTAAGGAAGTTGACCGGAATATCAGAAAATTTAAGAAAATTAAAAAAACTTAACGCCAATATCAATTTTACATAACTAGCTGTCTTTTGTCATAGAACCTTACAATCATGAACAGTATGTTTTTGAATATGTATTTTTTTTATTAATTACACCTGTTCGAGTTCAATATTCATAAATAAGACAGGACAACGTCTATGGGGTCTGCTAGTATATATGTAAACAGTTTATAATAAAAATAAAAATATTTCTAACATTATGCTACGTGCATAGAGTTGAAGAATATGGTCTTGAAAACTTACAAACTTATATTTAACGTAATTAAATACACGTAAACGAAGTTGCGGACACCTGTTTATATATGACGAGGCAAAGATCAAAGGGTTGTGTAACATTTTCATCTATTTTTGTCCAACAATTTTCTCTTTCCTTTTTTATAGCAGCTATTTACGTAATAAAGAAAAGCCTACGCTTAGATATTTTTTACCAATTTTCATTAACAAATATATACCAGTGGGCAATCACTAGTAATAAAAAGTATGTAAATAAGCCCAGTTTCAGATTATTTCTTCACTTTAATATTAGTATTCTAGAATGTAAGTAAGAGTAGGCACTGAATTGAGTGTGGCTAAATTTTCACATCGATGTGAAAATTAAAACGTAAAAAATGTGAGTACTTCAAGCTGGAACAGGTGCCAGAGAAAATAGAAATCTAAAAAATACATTAACTCGTAAGCACTTTGCAAGAGAAATGCTCATTGATTTTTCTTTTTATTACAAGCTCAGGGAGATTTCTACGTTCCAATGGAAATACAGTCACGTATACTTTTTCAAAGCTTTGGTGACCAATAAGAGTGATTTACAATTTTCATAGTCTATATATGTTTGTAATATTAGGTCTTTAGTTTGGAGACAAGTTAGTAGTGCACACATTTTTCAGTAGTTACTAACTCGATCATAGTAATGTGTGTTAAAGTGGTGATAGCTCAGTGGTAGTAAATATGGGCTCCGCGTTAAGGGACGTGAGTTCGAATGCACTTACAATGAGCTTGAGCTATCGGAGAAGGAAAGTATTGTAAGGAAACCATAGTATGGTGGTAGGGATTTTTCTAGTTGCCATTCGGCTATAAACCACCCTAGCAGCAATTGGAAAAAAACTGCCGCCAAATACCAATATGAAATACCAATCCCTCGACATGTCTAATGTGTTTACCAACTTGGGGCGTATCGTCACTTAAGATCAATTGCGATTATGGCCATAAATCTATTCCTTAACTATAAAAAAAAGTAATACAATTTTATATATCAATACCGAAATACGAATTCAGTTTATTATTTTCGATTATGCTCTAAGCTATCAAACGAAAATATTTCAACAAAATTATAAAAAAAACAATTACTACAAAATTTTATTTTTAAACGATATTTTTAATGTAATAGGAGGCAAACCTGCTAGCGTGTCACTTGATGGTAAGTGATCACCACCTCCCATGAACACCCACATCAGCAGAGGAATCGCAAGCCCGGTGTCGGCCTTTATAGGAGGGACTAGCTCTCAAGTGCCACTGCCGGAACACACCTATTGGTATTTGGTGGCTGATTCTCAACCTGAGGGTGGTAGCTAGCCAGGCGAGCATTAGAAAAAGGCCTACCACTATACTATAGTTTCCTGATGATGTGTTTCTCACAGAAAGCTCAAGGTCATTGTATGTGGTTGCATTCGAACTCACGTCCCATTAAAGTGATGTCCCATGACGCAGCGTTTCTACACGCTACCACTGAGCTATCATCGCATTATTCCAGATTGACTCTTTAATTACATGTAATAAAAATATTTTATATTTCGTCGCTTACTATTGGTTTTATCTGTAGCAAACTGATAAATATTAGAAAACGCTAATATTTAAACGAAAACGCAAACGGTGTTTGCTTAAGACCAAACGACGAAAGCGAAACATCACTATATCTCTTTCACTCCCTTAGTCACCTCGAGCCGACCTTATCTTAATGAGTGTCACATAAAACGTTTGTGAATAAGAATTTCAGAGTCTTTCTATAAGAAGTTTCACTAAAAAGTCTGTCTTTGTATCAATAACATTTCAATCGATGATAGCTTAGTGGGTAGTATGTACGGTCGCTGCGTCAATGGACGTGCGTTCGAATCCACCTACAATGAACTGGAGCTTTTAGTCAAGGAATACATTGTGATGAAACTATAGTATAGCGATTCTTTAATACCCACCTAGCTAGGTACCACACTTAAGTTAAAAATCTGCCGCTAAATAACTATACGTGTGTTCCGGCAGTTGTACTTCAGAGCCAATCACTCCAGTAGTCTTTGCGGGTCTACCGTATTAAATCTTCTTAGTATCAGGTGTGATTGTGGTCATAACGCTAAGCATATAGACTATTAAAATGCAAGTATATACAAGTATATACCACGATTCTAATGCTCAAAAATTATTTAATGTATAGATTGGGTTATAGTTTTTTTTTTTTTATGTTGTTCAGCTAAGTGACTGTACTGCACCTGGTGTTAAGTACAGTACAATCCAGAACAGCGGTGACTGACAATGATTCAAAATTCACAATCAGTCACTGCTGTCATGCTGTCCTACTTAGATACCTTTTCACGCCTCTTTTGAAGGACCCTATGTCATAGGAGGGTGGAAATACGCTCTCCGGAAGACGGTTCCACAGCTCCACGGTACGACACAAGTATGAGTCAGCAAACTTTTTACTTCGCGATTCAATAGGAGTCACCGTGAAGCTGTGACACCGAAGTCGCGCCCGCGTGGTTCTGTTACACTTTAACTGTATGTAATTTTACTTGCTATATATGCATCTCGTCTTTTGAGGTAAGCGTTTTCCAGGGATTTCCAGAATTTTCTGTACTTTGCACCTGTAATCCACGTTCCGCCAGCTATTTATAGCTATACCATCCATAATCATCTACTATGTGATCTACCTTTTTCATTTTCCCATCTCTGGGATACCATTCCATTAATTTCTTCACTCCATTTTTCTATGTTTTGTCTTAGTAAATGACCTGTCTAACGCCATTTTTGTTGTTATATAATTTTCAATATTTGTTTGTCTTAGATAATCCTTTTAATTGTAGTTATTTTTGTGTCATCTTTTAATTTTATTTTTAATATTTGCCTTTTTGTATAATTTGGACAAACTTCAAATTTTTCATAATGTAATCTTGCTACGTAATAAATTATTAATCTTGATGAATGAAAATTTGAAACCATCACATCAAATTTTTGTTTAATACTTTGAAGTGTGAAATATAAAACTAATTACCACGTCTTTTGAGATCAGAGTGAGTAACCCAAAAATATTTACATTGAATATTTACATAGACTATATAAAATGGAAAGTCTAAAATATATGAAACGAGGGTGGTGTGTAACTTATAAAGAATCTTTTATAAAACGCTTTAAATAATATTCCAAATTTCAGTGGCAAAGTTAATGGAAACGGAAAAACTATATTGAAAAATGTTAAACTATGAAATGAAAATTATTTTTCCGCTAACACCGAGTGTCGAAGTCGTCGCGGACGATAAAGAAATACTCGTTGATTCGAGAACCCCTGTAAAAGTGAGTAACGATCCGGCTGCGCTATTTAGTTTAGTGGCCGGCAGTTAGCGTTAGTTAGTGGCCATAGTGAGAATAAATTGTCGGGACAAAGCGAAGCAAAAAGATACCAGTCGAATGTATGGCATTGAGCCAAAACGTGTTTTAGCTCGCAACGGGCATCAGTCAACGTGATGTCACTACTGAACAAAACTTCGGTGGTTTGATAGAGTATGTTATGCATTCGATGACCTATTTATATCGTTCAGGGGTTACTATGACCTGCGTTAAATTAGTTTTTATATTTGAACGTAATATCCATAATTTATAAAAAAAAATATTTGTATATTTTTTCGTTTTATGTCTAGTGTTTTCCTTTGTCTGTTTTCAAAATCAGTGACTGCATTGTACCAAGAATCTCCACTCTGTGCGGGTCTATGATAAATACACCCAGCATGTATGATTACTGTTGCATTGCTTCATGTGTCTCTTCTGAACTTCATTTTATCTAAGGAAATAATTTATTAAAAAAAAATTAATCCTGTAATAAATGTACATTGCTGTCCTCGCAATGTTGTGCCTCGTTGTTTTTGTAAATTATTCGGTAACATTGAAAAAAATATTTGGCGACAATGCAACTTTTTCATATCTACTCTAATGCAACTCGTTTTTCATAGATTGTATTTTATTTCACATTGATAGTATGAAGGTGAACAAAGAGTGTTTTATTTAATTAAATTATATATATATATATATATATATATATTTATAATATACCATTTGTATAAGTTTTAACCTTCGGTTCTCGTCGATAAATGAATTTCTAAATATTTGGAATTTCATACGCACTCGTACATGCATTATGCTTGCAAAGGGCTACAAAATGTGCACTTTACAATAAATGTTGTTTATTTTGTTTATAATATATGTAATTTAACATTCGTATGAATGTATAATGATATGACACAAACAATTCGATGCAATTACAACGCCGATAATTGAAGAACCTCGGGCCGTTAGAAAGGCTACGAAAATTAGATTAGTAAAGTTAGTTTGCATATCTGCACAGCAAAATTATTCTACGGTATTTTCCGTGTATTTAATAGAAATATTGACTATTAAAGAATAATATCATCAGTTAATCTAACACGTACGTACGTTCGCATCTTCTTTGAATAACTTAACGTTTCAGAAGATAAAGGAGTTTTTTTCTTGTTAAGGTTTTAGCGTTATGGCCGTAATCTCACCTCGTAATGAATTCTCAAGTGCAACTGCCGCAACACGCCTATTTGGTATTTGGCGGCAGATTTTCAACTTGAGGGTGGTTGCTAGTCGGGCGGGCATATGAAAAAACCCTACTACCACGCTATGGTTTCCTCACGTTGTTTTCCTTCACCGAAAGCTCAAGCTCATTGTAGGTGGTTTCGAACTCACATCTCTTGACGCTGAGATCGTACACACTACCACTGAGCTGTCAACGGATGTATTGTTATGTAAAATAATAAACAGTAAAAGTCTTCTAATTCTGTAAAGAGTGAAAGGAAGAAGAAAATACTGCACATTTTAAACCGAAGTATATAAATATACTATACATTCTAATAAGAGTCACATAGATATATTTTTTTAGGATAAGTAAAGTGGCAGCTATATAAAGTTATATTATTAACATAAAAATTACATTAAAAATAATTATGGGATGACGGAAGAAAAATAATTGGCGATCAAAGTAGAGAAATATCTGAGATGGATCATTCTCGAAGGAGTCGTATAGATAGATTATTAATTTGTGTAGTTTGGCTGCAGCTTAACGTGTTTGGATATCGCCTTATCGAACAACAAACTATTTTATACACACAAGTCATAAGCCAAAAAGTAGAAAGAAAATAATTTATATTATTTACGAAAATTCTTAAATATCCTAATTGTGACGTTGCTCAAAATTTCATATAGTTGAATTTTGAACAAGTGTTTAGTGGTAGTATAAAGTACCTAATAAAACGGCAAACTATATACAAGTCACAAATTGTAAACAATAATGGAGATATGGAGAAAAGAAATACTTCAGATTTTAAATCAAACATAATTCCGAAATGAATTCTAAAATAAATCAAGTTTTATTCATGTGTAGGTGAAGTCAGTAGAAGTACGAAGATGTTAGTGAATAATCAAAGAAAATAGTGATTTTAAGTTACCTGGAACTTAACACGTAGTGAACATAAAAAATAATTAACGGTTAAATACCTTATCCGTTGCGTAATATCCGGTAAAATGCTACTAACGGCCTTTAGATAATTAATATAACATGTAATATATACGCAGGCTGTTCCTATTTATTTATGGGTATAATGGATTACAGGTAAAGAAAATTTCACGGGTCATTGGAATTTTGTACGCTTGAACGGGTCTATTAAAAACCTTTTTTGCGTGTTCTACGCTTGTCAATAAATAATATGCCTATCATAACTGGGGCAATATGAAGGTATTTTTTATGTTACTGTATATTGCAGTTAAAGTAAATTTTGTTCCGAACCTGGATATAAATAAAGTTACAATCCGTTGTCCGATCATATATTGATGACAGTAAAAATTATAGAATTTCAAAATTGGTATAAAATTTTCTGTACAATTTATTTATTTGTTTTTTTGTTATTGAAATTCATAATATAATGAGTTAGTACAAAATATATCTTATTAATGTAGTACAAATATAAAAATACTGAGTTTTTTTGTATATTTCAAGTATAAAATACATTTGCACATTATTTCCACAATCCAGTAGAATAAAAATAAACTTAATTGGAATAAATTATACTAAAAGAACCAGTCAGTTAATTACATGTAATTAAAATATAAGTTAATCTAAAAAGTCTTTACGAGTTACATACGCTATAATAATGGTTTACTTACTTCCATTTATATAGAGATTAGTACTACTTACTTATTAATAAAGTAATAAAAAAAAAACCTTACCAGTATCAATGAAACAACTCGTAAATACCAGCGTCAAAAGTTTTCCAATTACAAATACAATGTTTCAAAATAACTGATATCCATTCCAACTCGCACATACACTTCAGAGAGAAACACTGAACACTCTCTGTTTTAATAAATCACATTTACAAAACCAACTTATTGTGCGAACGCTACGAACTTTGAGGTTTCCGTGATAGAGTCCCGCGGTATTGTGAACAGCCTGTATACGCGTACACGTGCGTACAAGAGTCAAGCCCGCGTAGCACTGGGCGACGCGCAGTCTCTGAGATACAGCCGTGACACTGTAGCGCCGTAGCCGTTAGCGTTGCTACGCCGTAGAACTGTAGCCAGAAGCGCTGCTACGCCTTAGCGAAGCTACAATACCCGTAAATTATGATAAAAGAGTTTATTTAATCACGTCAATGACCACGATTTTTTATATTGAAAGCAAATGCAGACTATTTCGTTGAGAAAAATTGAGTGTTCCTCTCCTCCTATTAAATGCGTTCGAAAATTGCTCATGAAATTCAGTACAATTTTATAGTATTTTTTTAATACAGCTTCAGCGAAATATTATTTCATTGACGTCAATTGAAAACTATCATATTTAAACTAAAAATTTACTAGCAACTAATTGTAGTTAGTACAAACACTTAATAAATTTAACGAACTTTCCTATTAGTCAAACATTGTGATATCCTCTTTAGTTGAACATCAAAGTGCGGAAGTTGAAATATATCGGATATTAAAAATCACATCCTTGATTTCTATGATAATGAATAATCTACCACTATCTTAGACCATCAGCGCTTTTCTTAGTATATTATTATAGCTTATCAGAGCAATTCTCTTTTATAAAAAAAACACTGTATATATAGTAATTGAGTGGAGATTTAGGGTCCTGTACCATGCTAGTACTACGTACCATACACTTAGCGGAAAACTCATTATACTCCTTTCTGTTTGTCACATTTCAACATCAATTAGTCCGTACACAGTTGCAGTCCGTCTCGACAGTATTGGCACGACAGCTATGGATCACAGGTCCCTCAGTGGTCATTGTTGTTTATGAATGTATTGGGCGTACCTCTAGGAACAGTGCATTTGCTTTACTTTAATCGGATAGCGGTTAAATATGACTGCCATTAACTTAAGAAACATACAGCCTTGAAGTGCTCTATTTATTTAACATTACCTACAATGTATGACCTTTTTGTGAACGGGGGTAAGATTTATTTAAATATCACGCGTTTACGTGAGCAGGCTATTAGAGGTTTATGCGGGACTCAGTGTGACCCATAAATACCTACTAAAATCCCTACAGCTACAGTATTCACCCTTTACTTATCAAAGACTTTGAACCACTCTCGTGTGTATTCAAGGAGAATATATTATGGAACTTAACTATATAAAATCACCCACACTCATACAAGTGACTTACAGTACAATATATATATATATTATGTTCACGCAAAAGAAGGTTGACTCGTGTATAGCCTGATGCTTCGAATCATAAAATAGGCGTGAACAATTGCTAATAGAAACTATACTTATGCAATAACAATGTTTAGTTGTATTGAAGATATATGAAGCTTCCAAGTTCATTTTATATGTGCATATGTAAAAATGTACGAATGGTGTAAAAAAATTATCTAGTCTCTTACGCACAGTGTTAAAGGAACTAAAATAAGGTACTGGCACTATAACAACTAAAACAGAAAATAAAATATACTCCGAAAAATTCTTGCAAATGAAAACGAGTATGAAATGAAAAAGGAATGTCATGGTTTTGTGATTAATTTATGTATTTGAAGGTAAAAACACGCATAACGGGAACAGGTTATATCAATGTTTCCGATATACCCAAACTCCAGAGTGATGTTGTTAATATTATATTCTCCGCCATTATATATGACAACCTCTCGCGTTATCCCGAATCCCGAAACTTATAAACGATTTTGTACCCATAGTAACAGATGCTACAGCAGTTTATGATTTAATGTCTTAATACAGTTTCCCATTTTCCAATAGAGTACACAATTTACTTCTATCTATACATATAATAAAACTGTAAACGAGTCAAATATTAATTTTCAATTACAGTTTGTAAGTCTGTTAATAGTATTTTTTTTTATTTTTGTGACTCTAGTAGGTGGATAAATATATATCGTCTAAAAAAAATCAACATAATTACATACTTATAAAACTACTATTTTATGTACCCTGAGGAAAACAAGATTTTTAAGTGCAGTGACAATAATTCTGTAGTTATGTATATAATTATAAGATATTTGTAAGAGATCAATAAAGACTAAAAGTTTGGCCCTTGACTAAAAGAAGTTTTTTTTGTTATAAATATATAACCTATCGCTGAACATCATAAGGGGTGCTCTGGTCGACTTATGCTCTACTGGTAAAGACAGAGCAAGTCTTGTAGGTCAACTTGTTTTCAAGATTTGTTATGCTATATTATCGAATGTATGCATGGTAGTAGATTTCTAATCTAACGCTTGTCTGACTAGCTATCAACTAAGTTTAAAATCTGTCGCCTAATACCTATTTCAAGGTGTGTGTGTAAGTTTAGCATGTCTACTATCTTGGGCAACTGACCCACATCGTCACCTTACATCAAGTGAAATTGTGGTCATAACGTTACCCTACAAACGAATGTAAACGTTGCATAGCTTAAAGAAGTGACTTTCATTCGACACAGTTAGCAAAATAACGTAATAACCAGTTAAGGTAAAACGGTGATTAACTTCTTCGAGAGTGTTTCATTATTAATAGGCCTACAATCACACTGCCAATTACACAAATGAAACTGTGGTTTAATTGACAAGTCTGAGGTGGGGAAGCGGTGGGGCGCGAGGAATGTGGTATAAAAAAACGAAAGTCTATTTTATTAGTCTCCGCTTTTGTTTGATAGCTATCTATTGTACGCTCGTATGATAAAGTGATATATATTATTATTCATAAGTTTAGCGTTATGGTCATAATCTCACCTGATGTTAAGTGACGATACGGCCCGAGTTGGTGGACACGCTAACCCGTGGTAGGACTGGCTCTCAAGAGAAACAGCCGAAACACATCTATTGTTACTTGGCGACAGATTTTCAACTTGAGGATGATAAGTAGCCAGGAGGTCATTAAAAGAAGCCCCACTACCATGCTATGGTTTCCTCACGGTGTCTTCCTTCAGCGGAAGCTCAACCTCATTGTAAGTGGATTCGAACTCACGGCCATGGCCGCGACATCCGTACACACTAACACTGAGCTATCATCACTTCATAATTAATTTATATAAATAATAATAAAAAAAACGAATGTATGCATAATTTATAACTGCATTATGTAATGTATGATAAAAGATTTGAAAACCATTTACGTTAATTGAAAGTAGCATAAAAAACAATATACCCTCTTCAGTAACTAAAAAAGAAAAAAAAATTAAAACAAAAGGACATTTGCTTTTGTTCTGAAAAGACTAATGATTTTAGTTTATAAATTTTATAAAATTATGTTAATAAATATAGTTTTTATGTTATTAGTACATCATCAAAAACATATCATTTTCCGAATAAGTAGGCAACAGATATATTACGGTAAAACACGAGAATGACGTTTTTAAAAGTTTGGCTTTTGTATGACGGATAGGAATGTACAGTCCTGTAATAAAAATACATACTTATTATTATATATATATATATATTTTTTTTTTTTTTTGTTAATTTATTACAATGAAACCGAGTAATTATAATTTACTTATCGGACTGTAAAAGATATCATAAAAATGAATTCAATACTGCACGATCGTGAAATTTACTCGTATAATAACCCAGTAATTTAACTTTGACATTAAATATTTACTTCAATTAAATATAATTATAATTATGCTTGATGATACGTGTGAATATTTCTGATAATGCCGTGTCCGCACGACAAAAAAACTAAATGATATCATAGTATTAAATAGTAATTGTTTAACGAATAGTTTGTTATAACTTGTTGATTAACTTCTGTCATTTTGAAGGGATGATAGCTCAGTGGTACTTTGTTAGGAGTCCACGTCAACGGACGTGAGTTCAAATCTACCTAAATTGACCTTGAGCTGTCGGTGAAGGAAAACATCATGAGGAAACTATAGGATGGTGGTAGGGCATTTTCTAACGCTTCCCAACTAGCGACACCCTTGAAAGTCTATCTCCAAATACCAAAAGGTGTGTTCTAGCAGTTGCACTTGAGAGCCCGTTCCTCCACAGGTTTAGCGTGTCTAACAACTTAGGCCGTATCGTCACCTAATATCAGGTGAAATTATGGCCATAACGCTAAACCTTAACTATAAAAACAAGTCATAATTACACATGCATATACACATCTCCGCTCAAATAGTGTTACAACTCAAAAAATATTAAAATATTTTTTATGAAACTATTAGATTTTACATGCGGCTTCGCTCGGGTTAGTACTGATTTTATCAAACAAATCGGATGACGCAATAAAAAGTTAGATACAAAGTTTATTCCTCTCTTTACCCCTTTCCCAATAAGTTTTTTGACGAGAAAGTGTAACCAATCATCGTCTCCAGGTTCCCATGTATCTCTTTACCAAAATTAATCATAATCGATCCTGCATTTTAGAATGAAAGCGTATCAAACAAACATACTCACTTTCGCACTTCTAATATTACTGAGGATTTGTTTTTCAGAATATTATAAATATAATTTTGCATCTTCAAACAAGTTGAGACCCATAACATATTAACTTTACAGTAGTATACATGTTAAGCGCCTAATTCTCGATAATATTGCAACTTGAAGTGTGGTACTGTTTCAGCAGAGGTGCGATATGTTA
Organism: Actias luna; assembly: GCA_039707435.1. Taxonomy (NCBI): domain Eukaryota; kingdom Metazoa; phylum Arthropoda; class Insecta; order Lepidoptera; family Saturniidae; genus Actias; species Actias luna. The sequence continues at coordinate 2,768,770 of JAZHAC010000002.1, read as the reverse complement.
ATGTATACAACCTTAGAGATGTGATATTAGTAACAGAGTTCGTCAATAGATGGTGCCTCCTACATGTTATTGGTATGTCCATGAAACATACTATTTTTGTACTAAGTATAGAAATAATGTTTTGAAGCGATGATAGCTCAGTGTGGTTTTTGTAAAAAATATGAACGAAATCGAAAGTATCAAGTTGTGATCTAATCAATAAGCGAAATATAATAAAGTGAATGATAAAAATGAGATCGTAGAAATAAATTCGTTCAGATGTTTTACATAAAAATTACTGCTGCCGACTGTACAATTGGAGTGTTTTGATAGATCATCGGAAATAGCCCCCTCTTTGTCTCATCTTCCTTACAACTTTCATTCCGAGAGGCTTGAAACGAAAGTGATTTATTAATTCCGTTCAACGTGACAGAAAAATAAGTGAAATATTATTATATATTTTTTCCTACAGAAATAATGGCGTTTTCTTCTTTTTTTTTTGATCTTGTTATAATCGCTATTTATTTTTTTCTCATTTGCTATTTTCGCTGTTCTCTGCAAATCACCTGCGTTTTTTTTTCGACTCGAGCTTAATAATGACTGAGTTTATATATATTTATATATATATGTATTTTTGTTACGAGTTCTTATAGGTTATCCGTGATGAGTGATAGGATAAACGCAAAGTATGAGTTAATAAAAAAATTTGCAATACAGGAAAATGGTTTTTGTGGCCATATAATTTAAGTATACATTAGCATGAAAAGTATGAATAAAATCACGTATATTTTTTAATTGTTCATATTTTTTATGAGAAATCAAATGTTTAGATAAACTTAATTACTTAAATTAGGCGTTTAGCGATATTACAAGGATGTTTTGTTAATAAATTAACAACTATAAAGAATACTCTATACGTATGCTTTTTAAACTTTTTCTACGTCATAGCAAGCTGTATTAAAAAAATACGGCCGTATCGTGAAGAAAAGTTTGGCCCGTCAGTGAAGCTTGGTCACAAAGCACAACAATGCGCTTCCGCGAAGCTATCCTGTGCTCTATGTGCCGACAGAGTCGTTCAGCGGACTATCATATGGGGGGAGACAGTTGTCGGCCGCCTAGTAAGAAAGTAGGGGTGCGTGGTATACCGCCACAATCCCCGTAGGGGGTTGCGTAGACGAGGGTGGCAGGCGGGGGTGTTTCTTCACCTACTTCTGTCATCCGTGCTGAACAAGGGGAGACAGTTGGGGTGTACCAAGCTGTCCCTCTTTAGCGACGATGACCAGCCATGAAATTCGAGAGGAGACTGACCGCCCAGGATGCACCGGACGTGCCCGAGTATCGTTACTTGGGGATGATCTTTTCATGTACCTCAATTTTTCAATTCATTCAATAGTTATTTGAAAAAAAAAAACCAAATTAGATCATCTGCCAATGATATAAATGGCTGTTATTATTATTCAATGTGTATATAGACATCTCTGTAGACCGATATGGTCGACCATTCATTCATTCATTCGTTGCCCATATTTATGCTAAATAATTCTATTGGCTGGGAAACAGTAATAGTATTATAGCCAATATTGTGTACTTTGTTTATGTGTAATATGTATGGGTCATCAATTTTTTTTTTTTATATACTTAAGGTTTAGCGTTATGGCCATAATCTCACCTGATCTTAGGTGACGATACGGCCCAAGTTGGTAGACACGCTAAACCTGTGAAGGAACTGGCTCTCAAGTGCAGCTGCCGGAACACACTTATTTGGTATTTGGCGGCAGGTTTACAACTTGATATATTATTATTTACATGAAAGGGAATTAAAATTTTAACAAAAAAGGTGTCATGGAGCGGCGACCATACAATAATAGTTATTAAATTACTAAAATAAGATCTTCGCGAGTAACGGTACCCGTTTGGAATACCCTGCACAATTAGTCCTGCGTCCAATTCTACTCATTTTTTTATGTAATAACGGGCAACCGAGCAAGCTTGTCACATGATGGTAAGTGATCACCGCCGCCCATGGACACTCACAGTAGCGGGGGACTTCCAGGTGAATTACCGGCCTTTATTGGCGGAACTGGCTCTCAAGTACTACTGCCGTAACACACCTATTGGTATTTGAAGTCAGATTTTCAACTTGAGGGAGGTAGCTAGGCAGGCAGGCATCGGCAAAAGCCCTACCAGTATGCTATAGTTCCGTCACTATGTTTTCCTCCACCGAAAGCTCAAGCTCATTGTAGGTGGTTGGATTCGAACTTACGTCCCATGACGCGCTCCTATACACTAGCACTCAGCTATCATAACTTCAACAAACTCATTAGCTAATATTTTTATCTTTGAGTCTACATGATAAAGTATTCTGAAACCAACTGACGTCATAGGTAGTAATATTGAGCGCTCGAGTGGTAGGCAGTACCTCACAAATAACTCATTAGGTTGTAACGGCATTGCATATTGTGTTTATCGCCATCTGTGGATAACAAGCAGAACTATGCTGGCAATACTAGCTATATAGCTATAGGGGATGTCAGAGGTACCGAATACCATTGGAGGTACCCAAGTCAAATTTACCCTCACACCCTATCGGATAACCAACGAGGATCTGGCGTCGTTCGTCCCACATTTGGTTTTGGTCATAACGGTTAGCCAATTAGGGTGATTCAATTTCGACAAAGAATTTTTTTTTCTCTGTGCTCTAGCAAAATATTAATCTATGTATAGAAAATAAGTCTCACCAAGTTTGTGCTCGTAATATCAATTTTACTATTTACATTTGAAGTTTTCACATGTAATGTGTAAAGTGTTTTATTTTACTATTTCTCGTAATTTTCGGCGGAAATGAATGTTATCTAATAGGCTAATAGGCCATGTCATCGTTGATCCGTTACCGGTTGGTGCTAAGGTTATTATCCGACTGATTGCGTTCAGACTGCCGAAAAATATAGATTCCCTATAAGCCTATATTCCGGCATAGTAAACGAGAACCAACCTTTCCGCCAAGGGTAGCAACATATCTGTAACACGCCTGGTGATACAGCTGTCCATAGCCAATGGTAATCATTTACCATCAGATGGGCCGTATGCCTATTTGCTACAGTCTCTTCCTTAAATATAAATCCTCAACCGTGTATTATATTACGTCCAATAATTCTATGCACTCAACCTCTATTCACAATAACTTCAATACATTTCCGGTCGAATAAAATGATAGTAACAAATCATAACGTTTATGGAATAAAATTTCTTATTATGACAAATAGTGAAGAGATTGTTTGTTTATATTTCCGTGAAGTTATATACCCGTTTATAAATGTTTTTTTTTTTTATATATATTTGTAGGTTTAGCGTTATAGCTGCAATCTCACCTGATGGTAAGTGACGATGTAGACCAACGTAGCAGACTCGCGCTTAAGTGCAACTGTCGGAAAACACCTATAGGTGTTTGGTGGCCGATTTTCAATTTTAAAGTGGTAGCTAGTCAGGTGGGAATAAAGCAATACCACACTTATTTTTCGATCACATAAATAACTTTCCTGTGTGGGATTAGAACCTGCAGTATTTAACAACTGCTTAAACATTTTGAACAGCCACGCAGCCTATATAAAGAAAAAAATATGTATAGAGTGGTATAAATATATATTTATATATACTTTCACAGGCATATGTCACTATCACATTAGATATCGAATGTTATCCCACAAGTATTGTTTAACACGTTAATAATATTTAAGAGATAACTTAGCTAGGAGCATAGGTATATTATCGTAGTACAATCAGATACAGTTTTCGTGTTCGAATCCCATGAATAGTGTATTCCTATGTATTCGCTATCTCATTAATACTTAGTATAGGAAACATATTAAATGCTTATAACCAAATCTATAACTCTACACATCCAAGCTAAGCCTGAATTGATATTATTGAAGGTAAATACCGGCCTTAGAAAATATGTTTTCTTACAATTTCCCATGTTTTTGTTTTCATATTCTTTTCATTCGGGTTTTCTTTCATCTCCTTTCAAATAAGTAACTGACATATTTTTCTTGGTTACATTTATACAAGTTCCTTTTGCTATTGAAATTAAACGGACGTTTTATTTATCATATACGGATAAATTTTACCCTGACTGCTTTCTTACGGTAAATGTATTCTTATGGTATTAATTCGCTGAATAACAACAGATTACTTGATGCTATGTGCTCGTTAAAACTATGTCTCCTTGTAGCCAATGGCGTTCTTTTATTTTATAGTTAAAGTTTAGCATTATGACCATAATCTCACCTGATCTTTGTGACGATACGACTCAAGTGGCAACCTGTGGAGGAACTGGCTCTCAAGTGAAACTGCCTGAACATACCTATTGGTATTTGGCAGCAGATTTTCAACTCGAGAGTGGTTGCTAGCCAGAAGGGTATTAAAAAAAGCTCTACCACCGTGCTATGGTTTCCTCACGATGTTTTCTGTCGCCGAAATCTCAGACTCATAGCATGTAGATTAGAACCCACATTCATTGTCACGGTATGCGTACATACTACCAACTAAGCCATCATCGCTTCATATATTCTTAAATAGAGCTGCAGACTAAAATATACCTACGAAAATTTAATATGTTCTTGAAGACAGTAATTAATTCCGATATTACTTCTGTGGTCTCATTAGAAATACTTCGTTAATTAAAACTGATTCAGTAGCAAGGAGTTTTTGCTTTGTGGAACTAATTATACTTGGGAACAAAATAAAAGAGCGCAATAGAGTATTATAATCTTTATCCTTCACTATACATAGTATCAAATGAAATCGTTTCCGCTGTCTGTTCGCTTAGATATTTTAAACTATTCAACAGATTTTGATGCAGTTTTTAGCAATAGGTAGAGTGACTCATGATGAAGGTTTTTATGTATAAAACATACATATTATAGTCCAAACAAGCCGATAAATTAAAACATTTGTGATGTGATACGAAGTACACTGGGTGAGCTAGTTAATATTATAATTGTAAAAGTGAGTATGTTTGTTTGTCACGCTTTCCCGCCTAAACTGTTGAATCGATTATGAAGAATTGTGGTATAGAGATAAATGGGATCATGGAGACGGTGTTAGGCTACTTTTTCCTTTGAAAAACTAATTGGACTTGAAGTATGAAACTTTATTTTGTGCAATTCGATTTGTTTGACAGAATCTACATTAACGGAAGCGAAGCCACGGATAAAATCTAAAATCGGCCTATTACCGAACTGGCTGAAATTACTTTACAGTCGATTTTTATAAAAATAATGGAAAAAATAATTTAAAAATGGGTTAAAGCCATATTTTGCAAGTGTATAGTTTTTAAAGCCAAGCCTCCATTCTTGTGTCATAATAGAACTGATGATAACTAGGCATTTTAGAGCCACCGAGTCGCGGATTTTATCTGAATACATCCAAACAATGGGTTGAGATGTTGAACAAGTTATAACAAACAGCGTTTTTCTTTATTTATCTTGATAAATATTATGTTTAAAAAGCACTGAAGCCCATTGTTTATTCATAGTTATTTCAAATATATATAATACTTTTAGTATTATTTGAGACCAGCCATTGATTAGATTTTACATACGCATGCCAGTGATCGTTACCAAATAAGCGCTGATAGCGATGATAGCTCAGTGATAGTGTGCACGGATGCCGCGTCAAGGGACGTGAATTCGAATCCACCTACCATGTGCTTGCTCGGTGAAGGAAAACATCGTGAGGAAACATAGCATGGTGTTAGGCCTTTTTCTAATGCTCGCCTGACTAGCTACTATCCTTAAGTTGAAAATCTGCCGCCAAATACAAATAGGTGTGTTCCAGCAGTTGCACTTAACAGTCCGTTCCTCCACAGGTTTAGCGTTTCTATCAACTTGGGCAATTGGGTTCTGACTGGCAGGTTTTGATATTAATACTGAATTCAGTAGGGCGCCTTGACATGGGGATTTGCCAGTTACAATAGGCTGATTCTCTTCAAGAATTTTATTTATAATGAGTAGTTATAGCGGAGAGTTCGTTCACTTGTTTTATGTTATTATTTAGCACAACATGTAATCAAGCAAGACAATTATTAAGTTGTGAATTGACCAGTTTTTACTGGGTGTCATTATAGATTTGATTACGCTACTCGAAAACGATTATTCGAGTACCAATCTTTGTACCTTTAATTTATTTTCTACTATAAATATATATCCCCATTGTATTTTGTTATTTATTTTTACTTACCTTTTAGAGACACATCTTTAGACATATAATTATACATTTAAACTTAGGTGGTTAGTACAAACAACGGCCTTATTGCTTACAGAAGTCTTTTCTAGGCAACCTGTGGATGGGCTAGTTCTATTGGGAAGAATCAGGGGTTTTTGAGTGCATAACTAAATCAAACTTAATAGCATGCATATTTAGAGGCATTCACTATGCCTCTGACCTTTACCTCAATCTGTCTAGTAGTTTCGGGTTGATCTCTCTACAAGAAGAATAATAGCCTTATAAATAATAATATATGAAATACTTTTAGTTTATAAAAGCTAAAACACACTATGAAAAATAAATATATATATATATATATATATATATATATATATACACAGATTTATCTTAGTTATAGATTGATTACGATTACATATTTTTATGGAAAATCCAAACAACGGGATATAGAATTTGATCTATTGTAGGTGGTGGTTTATTTACCCTTTCAATGTGTTTACCCTTTTCTTTGGTTTTAGACTTTAAGTAAGTTCGTTACTTTAACTCATTTATTTTCCTACTCTTTGGTATTATAAACATATGTCTACAAGTTTATTTTTTATAATTATAATATCTTTGTCAGTACAGAGTAAATAAAAATATTTCACGATATAATTTACTGGGATCACTGCTTTTAATCGCGCTCACTTTTCAATTGTAACTATAACATAGTTTCTTTGTTCTATTTCCTTGCTGCAATATTGCCATGACATCCAGTGTAACTTAAGCCCCCTGATTGCCACTACACGAAGTAAATGTCAAGAGTTATTCGGTTCGTTCTGTAATGAGGTGTCTTTGTTAACTGGTCGTTTTTATTCGAAAGGCAATACACCTCAATTGCGGATGTTTCAGAAATTCATACGTGAACTTTTAATATTATATGTAGGATTGTATTGCATAAATATGATTCAGCCATTATTTTTAATTAAAAGTGTGAGATATTTGAAAACATTTTTTTTTCGAATTGGAGAATATTTAGGTATATGCCATTACCTTAAAAAATCCCCTTTATCATCCAACTCTACTCTTCAGAACACTCAACTTGCAATGCATGACCTTCTAAATATTCTGGAAATGAATATTCGAAGCGACCAAGGGCCTCATCGAAAATGTCATCTTCATAACATCTCGGAGACTCGGAATCCTGAATAGAGTGCGCTGGTTTTTCATGTCCAATCAGTTGTATTTTCTTTATAAGGCCCAAGTTCGACCGTGCATGGAATACTGCTCGCATCTCTGTGATGGTTCCGCTTAATATCCAATGCCTTAGACAGGTTGCAGAGGCAGGCTATCCGCATTGTAAATGATGTAGACATCACCGACACTGTAGATCCGCTGAAGGTACGAAGGGACATTGCCTCGTTACGTTCGTTCTACCATATATAGTTTGCAAGTGTTCTGAAGAGCTCTTCGATATAATTCCCTCCTCTTCGTTCCACTAAAGCACCACGCGGGTGCGACTTCGGTGAAACATCTTCACGGTCACACCTATTGAATGGCGAACTAAAAAGTTTGCTGATTCATATATTTGTCGTACCATGGGGTTGAGGAACCATCTTCCCGTCAGCGTGTTCCCATGTTTATTTGTATTCCTTTCTGGCTGCCCTTTTCTGTATTCAACTTTTTCTGTACATTTTTTGTACAGTGGTACGCCTTTTTTAAAGTTCCCCTGGCTAGCTACCATCTTCCTGTTGAAAATTTGCTATCAACTACCTATAAATTTGTACAAGCAGTTGCACTTGAGAGCCAGTCCCTCCACTAGGCTTAGCGTGTTTACCATTACGGGTCACGTCGTCACTTTACACCAGTTACGATTACAGCCAAAATGTTAAACCTATAAAATATTAACTCTATAATAATGTTATCAACACTGTCTATTTAAAATAGAATTTATACATAAATGAATGTATGCCTGTTTTGGGTTTTGCTGTCCTCGAGACGGATCCAGACTCACGTTCAGATGTTATATGTTTCATTTTAACTTTTCTTTTGTTCTCGGATTTAGAATTCTTGTAGTTGTGTGGTTCTCTAATTTCTGAAATGGAGGAGACAATGATGGAGTATGTTTCCTTAATTTTTGGTTTTGTGGAAATATAAATTTGGCTTTTTTACTTGATTTTCGTCTTCCGTATCTATATTTCTTTTCATCTTTTTGTTTCATCTCCTCTATTGCACGCCTCATAAGCGAAGCCCTGAGGTGGGTACTACTGTCACTTCACGCAAAACAACTGGATTTTCAAACTTAATATATCTCAATTTATCATAAATGGCACCAGTAAAATAGTATATACAAACACTGTTTGTAACATTCATGATATTTGTAAAGCAATTTTCGTTATTTAAACTAGTTAAAAAACTGTTTAAAAGAGTTCTGTCTTGGACGTCCGTGTGTCTGTATGTGCGGATCCTGTATGTTATCACGATAACGACCGAAATACTTTACCAACCGAGTTTTTTTATTATTACGTTTCAATATAATTAGGAATAGAACCCTATTACTTATCACGGTCCGATTCGATGTGGTTTAATTCTTCTTCTAGATATTCCAAACTTTTTTAGCACTACATCTCCCTATTTACTCCTCAGTACCATACATCATCTGTGTTAAGGGTTTATCTGGTTTTTATTGTTAATCGCACTTTTTACTATTCTCAGGCGGTTTTTTTTTATTTCTGTTCTTTCCCAGCCTCTGTTCTTACCTGCGCTAATAGTTTATTTACTTGTACAGGAATGATTGCTGGGACATATAATTTATGACCAACAATACAACCATATCATAGTAAACCATCACGAGTCTAAGTAACAGTATTAGGAATCAGCCAATATATATATAGTAATCGAACAAGGTTATATAGATGTGTTCTGTCGTAATTTTAGTTCATCTGTTAGAGTTTTTTTTTGTCCCATTTTGTATTCAGCTAGTGGGCTGTCGAGAAGTTTGATAGCCGGTATAACAGCTGCATTTAATAGGTTTCCTATTTCTTGAAGTGCAGCGTTGTTATTAGATTGCACAATGCGTATTCTCATAAATAGTCTCTTAATATGTCATGATATATCAGAAAAAAACTTTTGGATTTTAGTAGAATTTTGAAGCGATGATTGCTCAGTGATAGTGTGTATGGAAGCCGCGTTAAAGGACGCGAGTTCGTATCCCGGTGTTGAGCTTGAGCTGCAAGTGAAGGAAAACATCGTGATGAAAATTACGGTAGGGCTTTTACTACCCCTAAGTTGAAAGTTTGCTACCAAATAACCATAAGTGTGTTCCGGCAGTCACACTTGAGAGCCAGTTGGTCCGCAGGTTTAGCGTGTTTACCAGCTTAATCCATATCGTCACTTAAGATCAGGTGAGATTGTAGTCATAACGCTAAAATTATTCACTATAAAAAAATCTTTGATAATTAATGTCAGAGTTAGTGTGATTCCTATATTGCACCTGAAATTTCGATTGAAGTAAACATTGTGATAAAACCTTAAAATGTTGCCAAGGTATTTCATTCCTTCCATCTGTTTCATCAAGCTCAAGTGCATCGCAAAATACTTATAGATTTCGTCCGACAATTACATTCGAGAAAAGCCATTCCTCCCACTAGACTTTGGAACAGCGTTACTTAATATCCGATCGGTCTTGCCAAGCGCTAAACCTGTGAAGTAATTACGTTGACTTCACGGTTGGCTTAGCGGTTAAAGGAGTTGCTTGCAAACGTTACGCCGAATAGTTATGAGTTCGAAGCCCGCATAAAACAGTAATTCGTGTGATCCAGAAATAAATGCTCTCGACTTAGTTGATACTTTGCGTACTTTTATAAAAAATCCTTCACACATGATTTTGGCACCATTTAATTCTTTATAGGTAATAAAAGAAAAGAAAAATAAGTATAATAAATTCACTAAAAAGAATATGAAAATACAATCAGTGAGTGGTATAAAAAACGTGGTATTAATATGCTTTATATAAAACACCTGGCCCTTGTAATATGCGCCAATATTTTAAAATTACCGTGTAGTTACGTACAAAGGATTCAATGCATACTTTATGAGTATAGGAAATAATATAAGTACGGTCAGTAACATAAATAAACTGTACATTTTATTATTTAACCAGTTTCGATTTCATTTTAAATTAAGTTGACACGACTCGCTAAATAAAAAGGTTTTAGATTCATGTTCACGTTTTTGACTGCCAGTAGTGTGGACGAAGTTGCGATACCCTCGTTAGTTTGTAGAGTCAGCTACATAAGTGTCATCCACCAGCAATACTCTTTAAGGGTGAACCTTTAGAACGTACTTATCCTTGAGTTTATAATTATAATTCATACCCACAAGGTTAGCATTGCTTAAATATACCAGAGTGAAGTTTAAGCAATCGAATTCGACGACTTCCGGAAAATTGGGCGGTATATAAAGAAACATTTGTAATAATATTGATCTAATACTGATAAAGGCATTATACTTTCTAATAAACATAATACATTTTAAATTCTTTATAGTATTTATTGTTATGGCTACAATCTCATCTCATGTTTAGTGGACGGTATGGCCGAAGATGGTAAAGCAATATTATTGCTCATGTGATTTTAACTGCTTATTAAAATTATTCAAATTAATATGTATTCCCTTCTTCATATAGCATCGGGCTCTTCAATAGAAAAGCATTCAGACACGCTAAGCCTGTGGTGGGACTGGCTCTCAAGTGTAGCTGCCGGAACACACCTATTGGTATTTGGCGGCAGATTTTCAATTGTAGGGTTGTTGCTAGACAGGTGGGCATTAGAAACAACTTTACCACCATGCTATGGTTTCCTCGTGATGTTTTCCTTTACCGAAAGCTCAAGCTCATTTTAGGTGGATTTTAACTCAGGTCCCTTGACGCGGAGGTCGTACAAACTAACACTCAGTTATAATCGCTAATAAAGGTACATATGGCCAGACTCGTAGGGTGATATACACCGTACACCGCCCACTAAAACGCAACACGTCGGCTCTATAAACGACCGTATTGCCAGTGGCGGCTTTCTTATAGACACTGGCGGGAATTCCTCGAATGTACCTAAAGAAGTTTTACTCTAAAAAGTTTATTATCTTTGCAAGTAACTTTTTTTGCACACCGTACTACTAAAAACGATATATTTTCGAACGAAAAAGAAACGATGCAATCTCTAATCGACACTTAGGCCATGTTGTTAGAAGCACTCTGTAATTCAGAAGCTTTGTAGTTCAAATAGATATTATTCTCTTTGATATCGAAACGAAAACGGGTTCCAGGCACACAATATAGGCAATACATACGCAATAGACGTTTTAAAGAATCAAGAAGTAATATGGAGGAAGTCAATAATTTGCCGGAGGAATTTTTCGCACCCGTAAAAAAATGTTTAGATCTATTGAATAATTCAAATTTAACGGTCTTCGACAAAGATAACAAGTTTTCAATGTATATACGTTATGCGTACGTTGCGCCTTGTGTTATAATTTTCTACGTATCTCAGAGTGTGTACCTGCGTAAGGTTTTTAAGGGTGAATTGGAGTTATTCGAGTTGGGATACATTTTGCCAGTTTATGTTGTCTGTACACAAAGTAAATATTTGTTTTTAAGATTTATTTACACATTCAAAAATGGTTTATTTTCATACTTATATCAACTGAAGCGATGATAGCTCAATGGTATTATGTACGACATCGCGTCACGGGACGTGAGTTCGAATCCAAGAACCTACAATGAGCTTGAGCTTCCGGTGAAGGTAAATATCGTGAGGAAACCATAGCATGGTGGTAGGCCATTTTTCAAATGCCCGCCTGGCTAGCTACCACCCTCAAGTTGTAAACCTGCCGCCAAATACCAATAGGTGTGTTCCAGCAGCTGCACTTGAGAGCCAGTTCCTCCACAGGTTTAGCGTGTTACCAACTTGGGCCGTATCGTCACTTAAGATCAGGTGAGATATTGGCTATAAAGATAAACCTTAAGTATATATAAAAAAAAACTGATACGACTGTAAAAGAAAAATATGGTACTGTGTATATATTTTTTGGTGGTGTGCATAGAATCCGCGTTAAGGGACGTGAGTTTGAATCCACCTACAATGAGCTCGAGCTTTCTGTGAAGATAAATATCGTGAGGAAACCATAGCACAGTGGTAGGGTTTGTTCTAATGCGCGCCTGGCTGGCTACTACCTTTAGTTGATAAAGCCAAATACCAATAAGTGTATTCTGGCAGTTGCACTTGAAAGCCACTCCCCCACAGGTTTAGCGTGTCTACCAACTAGTGCCGTATCGTTACTTAAAATCAGGTGAGATTATGGCCATATGTCTTAAATCTAAGCTATATAAAAAAAAAAACTTAGCACGGCACATAACTGCGCTATACGTATTCCTGTACATTAGAATGCAAAGACAATAAAAGCAACTCCATAACGGTAGTCGCTATACTAGTAAGTAGGTATTAAGCAAAACTAAAACGATCACAAATATCGCTAAACATTTGCTTTGAAATAGCAAATTCATTTTATGTGTCGACTCGAGTGTACTTGATTGGTCAGTTTGTTGTCCATTTATATAGTGTTTTTTTTTTGTTTGTAAAATTAATGTATCTATGTGTAACAAATAAATGTATTTTGTTTCTTTATTTGAAAACTACCAAACGGATTTTCATATGGTTTCGACTTGTAGTAGTTCGTTGTAAAGGTTTAGGCGTATAGGTTTTTATGTAAATTGACTGATTTTTGTATAATTTATAGGCTTAGAGTTATGACCATAATCTAGCCTACTATGAAGCGACGATACTTCTCAAGTTGGTCGACACGTTAAACCTTTGCAGGGACTGGCTCTCAAGTGCAGCTGCCGGAACACACCTATTGGTATTTGGCGGCAGAATTTCAACTTGAGGGTGGTTGCTAGCCAGGCGGGCATTAGAAAATGCACATGCTCATTGTAAGTGGGTTCGAAGTGACGCCCGTTGACGCGGCATCCGTACACACTACCACTGAACTATCATCGCTTCATGTGACAACGATTGTCTAGGAAGTCGAAAAAAGGCAACCGGAAGTTTTACTGACACGAATCAGTAGAGTCGTATGAAAATAATATTATGGAATTTTTCCTCTTAGAATAGCTATTAAACTGTAACGATACTGTACGTTTATCTTGTATGATTAACACAATTATTCGTCAGTCATAACTGGTTGGTATTTGGATATATATAAAAAAATGGAAATGTACGATTTATGTTTAAGTAAGAAGAATTCACTTACCACAAGAGTCCCACTTGTTCGAGTTTCTCTGTTAAGAAACGTACACAAATTTATATTATTTCCTTTTATGAAATTTGGTCGCGAATACGGTCGTTCATGACACGCATATAAAATACTCCTTATAATTCTGTATGTGCGTCGATAATATATCCGGGTAAATAAAATTTGAGTTTACATATGTATGATTATCGACGTCTCTATATATTTCTACATGTGTATACATGTAATAAAATTATAATCGAATCGAATTTGTATTTTTTTTTTTTTTTTTTTATGGAATAGGTGGCAAACGGGCAGGAGGCTCACCTGATGGAAAGTGATCACCGCCGCCCATGAACACCTGCAACACCGGAGGGCTCGCAAGTGCGTTGCCGGCCTTTAAGGAAGGAATACGCTCTCTTCTTGAAGGTTCCCAAGTCGTAACTGTTCGGAAAGACCGCCGGCGAAAGCTGGTTCCACAGAGTGGCTGTGCGAGGTAAGAAGTGCCTTACAATTCGCACTGTTGTGGAAGGCTGGACATCGAGGTGGTGTGGGTGAAATTTTTTGTTTTGACGCGATGTCCGATGGTGAAATTCAGCGGCCGGGATCAATCCAAACAATTCCTCAGAGCACTCCCCGTGGTAAATGCAGTAGAAGATGCAGAGTGACCCAATATCTCTACGCAGAGCCAAGGGATCAAGCCGATCGGAAAGCGCTTGATCGTCGATAATCCGAGCCGCCCTACGTTGAATGCGGTCAAATGGAAGTAGCTGGTACTGGGGGGCTCCCGCCCAGAGATGAGAACAGTACTCCACGTGGGGCCGAATTTGTGCCTTATACAGGTTCAGACATTGAGCCGACGTGAAGTACCGTCTCGCCTTACAGAGCACACCTAGCTTCTGTGAGGCCAATTTGGCCTTACCTTCCAATTGACCGCGAAACTGGACGATGCTCGAAACATCGACGCCAAGTATTCCGATACTGGCTTTGGCAGAAAGGGGAGTATTCTCAAAATGAGGAGTTACGAGAAATGGTGACTTTTTAGCGGTTAACGCGCAAACTTGTGTCTTTTTGGGGTTGAATTGGACTAAGTTAAGTCGACCCCAGTCGGAGTGCACGGCCAGTGTACAGTACATCCACAGTGCTATCGTCTGCATAGCAACGAATGCTGCTGATTTGCAGCATATCATTGATATGCAGAAGGAACAGAGATGGAGAGAGTACGCAGCCTTGTAGAACACCAGCATTGACAAATTTAGGATCAGAGCATGCACCGTCGACAACGACCTTGATGCTCCGATCTGCCAAAAAGCTGGTGATCCAGTTGCATAATTTCTCGGGAAGCCCATAGGAAGGTAGCTTCGAAAGAAGCGCTTTGTGCCATACTCGAGCAAAGGCCTTCGCTATGTCCAAACTGACTGCAAGCGCCTCTCCCTTGGTCTCAACTGCTTCTGCCCACCTATGAGTTAGGTAAACTAGAAGGTCACCGGCTGAGCGACCCCGACGGAAGCCGTACTGGCGGTCGCTAATCAGCCGGTGGTCCTCTAGGTACCGCAGGAGCTGGCAGTTGATAACGGACTCCATTATCTTGGAGAACAAGGAGGTGATGGCGATAGGCCTGTAATTGGACGGATCCGAGCGGTTGCCTTTTTTAGGGATCGGGTGCACTAAAGCGGCCTTCCAGGATTTCGGGACTACGCCTAAAGCATAGGAGTACCGGAAAAGACGCGTTAAAACCGGTGCCAACGCCGGAGCACATGTCTGCAACACGATCGGAGGGATGCCATCGGGCCCACTCGACTTATGAATGTCCAAAGAAAGAAGTGCTTTGCGAACTGCACTTTGCCGGAACTTAACCTCCGGCATCATAGTATCGCACCGCGGGATTATCGGTGGTGAATTTCCTTGGTCATCCAGAGTCGAGTTAGACGCGAAGAGGGAGGCCAGAAGATCGGCTTTCGCCTTCGCGGCATAGGCAAGCGAGTCATTCTCCGTGTGCAGGGGTGGAAAAGAAGGCTGACAGAAATTCCCTAACACAGCCTTGGCGAGAGACCAAAACGCCCGTGTTCCCGACGGGAGACGCGCCAGTCTCTCGCCAATTCTGCCGATGTGCTCTGACTTCGCCTTGGCAATGACACTTTTGAAGGACCTGGAGGCAGAATTATACTGCTTTTTAAATGCACTGGTATTTGCATCACTAGACGCCGAAGCCACAGCCCAGGCCTGGTAACATTCCCGCTTTCGGCGTGATGCCGTCTTGCAGGCGCGACCAAACCAAGGCTGGGATTTGCCTCCGATGGGCACTGCAGAGCACGGAATAAAAAGTTCCATACCCTGAAGCACCACATCGGTGACAGAGTCAGCAACGACATCTGGATCATCCAGTGAGAAGCAAATCTGCCCCCATGGGTAGGACGCAAAGAATGATCGCATCCCGTCCCAATCCGCTGACCTATAATGCCATACGCGGCGGCGGCCCGTAAAGCGAGGTCGTATTGTGCGCGTAACCGGCACTGTACTCCGAACAAGACAGTGGTCCGATGAACCAAGAGGGGGATCGACGGAAACCAGGTAGCCGTCCGGATGAGAGGTCAACAGAAGTTCCAACAGGGAAGGTATATGATCATTCACATCTGGGATTCGCGTAGGCGAGGTGACCAGTTGTGTCAAATTATATACCAAGGCGAAATCGTGAATAGATCTACCCGCATGATCGGTGGTGCGTGATTTAAGCCAGTCGGCATGATGGGCGTTAAAGTCGCCGAGAA
This sequence comes from Actias luna, assembly GCA_039707435.1. Classification (NCBI taxonomy): domain Eukaryota; kingdom Metazoa; phylum Arthropoda; class Insecta; order Lepidoptera; family Saturniidae; genus Actias; species Actias luna. Next base: position 2,752,538 of record JAZHAC010000002.1, on the reverse strand, counting down.
TCACGATCTCTGCGGATGGGATCTGCTGCAGCACAGAATCTGTAGCCATCTGCAAGTGCTCAATGAGTTGGTCAGTTTCGGCATTACCGCTATGGGACCTATACAGGCACGCGTAGGTTCGCGGATGGTCATCGCAGTCTACACGTAGCCAGAGGATGGATAGGTCCCGCCCTTCAAGGCTGCCGAGGCGACGAGAGCAGATATCCTCTCTTACGTACACGCACACCCCAGCCCGCGGCAGAAAGGAATGTTCCAGTTTGTACCATACGAAGGGCAGCCTGAACATCCACGCTTAGATAGTGTGCGATCTGAGCGTGGACGTCCAGAGAGGGATTCTCCACCGCGATGGACGCTAGTGGTACCCTCCTGGGGTAGATCAACCAAATTTTGCACTTTCATAATATGGGAGAGGGATGGGGAGTGGGCTTCCGGGACTCTCACAGGCTGAACGAAACGCGACAGCAATGTTGCCACTTGACGTCAGTTTTCCGTGAGAAAGTGGTTTTTCCCCGGGCGTGCCAGCCCATTCGACTAAATATTTATTTAATAATTTTTGCCAGTTTTTGTAGGGTTTTTCAATACAACTTTGCTGCTATTGCCAGCACCGAGATGTTAAGCCAGCTAAAACCTTTATCAATGACTGAGTGAGACAGACTATCTTCTTAGCAATCCATGGATTCACCGTGTGGGTGCTGGGTCCAGCTTGTGGTAGGGAGGGAAACTACGAGCAATGTTCCAGACTTGTAATTCGTATGTAGGCTTAAGGGGACCCTTGTCGATGTGCGTCAACACTCACCTTCACCACTCGGGTTTCCTTCCCTACCCGGCGAAATTTTGTAGGAGTTGGCTAACCCAGCTTTAAAAGCACGTTCTAGTATAGAATTTAATGTAGTCCTAGAGAGTCCAAGATCTTTTAGAAGGTTATATAGAGATTTACTTGGTATACCTCTCGCTCCCACTTCGCCCGCATATAAGTTTACCACGTAGCCATTCTTATTCAGTTATTTACTAGTTACTTATTTAGTAGCTCGTAGTATTCATTTGTTTTTATAGCGACTTCTATCAAATATAAATTGAACTTTTGAAATCCGACTGGTAGTTACTAAAATTGGCTCAAACAAATTTTTCCGCTTTTTAATATAGTAAATATAGATTTTATTGAAATTATTATTAGGATATGCTTTGTTAAGGGTAAGAATATCTTATTGTAATTTTGCCTGTTTCTTTTGAAATCTGTAAGCAAATATCTTTGACACTGTTAGACAGTGGTGGACGAAATTTAGAGGATGTAAACATATATTTAGGGATTAATATTTAGAATACTTTGAATGCTATATAATTAACTCGCAGCTTACCTAACAGCCGAAGCTAAATTTTGTGTTTCTCACGGTTTTGGAACGCTAAAAATTAGTTTGAAACAGAATAAATTCCTTCGATGGAACATATGATGGCTGCGTTGAGATTCTATTCCTTTATCTTTCACGCCTTTGAATATTCTTTAGTTTGTTTATGTTTCTATACATATTATTCGATAAGAAAAATTAGGCATTATTTATATTCTAGACATACACAATATATATTTAACCTAAAACTAGTTACCCCCTTGACTAAGATCGTGTTAATTTGAATAAATAAAATCATTCCCTATCGTACTGCTTTCAAGGATGATTTTCCAAAAACACTAAAAACTTTTTCATTCTTAACAAAATAATAAATATGCATTTTCATATCTGAATATGACAGGTTTTCTGTACAATTTTAAATGACCAATTTCTGGTTTTATATTCGCAATAATTGATATCCTATTCCATCTTCAAAGTTCAATTTATGTTTATACTAAAATTTGCAAAAATTAGTTCGACGATTTACGCGAAAAACGTAAGTAATAGACAGACTAACAGAGGTATTTTACATTTATAATATGAGTGTTTATGTATTTTCAGCAATACTAAAAGCGATTATCGTTTCTTCAAACAGATCGAATATAAGAAAAATAATTCTGAATATGGGCAAAGTTTGGAGAACAGAAGGCCTAAGCAAAGTTCAAAGAGAGAAAAAAGGCGTTCTGCTAAAGCGACTAAATTTTTTTTATAAAGGTACAATTTCATAACCCCAGATATGGTTGTGTTGTTACATACAGAAGCGATGATGCTCGAACAATGGACGTAAGTTCGAATCATTGCAGTAGTCCTGAGCTTTCGGTGAACGAAAAGGTTGTGCTGGAACTTTTGCATGGTGGTAGGGCATTTTCCAATACCCGTCCGGTTCACTACCACACTAAAGTTGAAAATCGATTGCCAAAAACCTTAAGAATTCTCCCAACAGTTGCACTTGACAGCCAGTCCCTCCACTAGGATTAGCTTGTCGACCATCTCGGGTTACATCCTCAACTAACATCAGGCGAAACTGTGTACAGCGCTATAAAATATAAAAAATATGCATTTTGTCGTAATATCGAATGACAAGAAATATGACATTTAAAGTAAGAAATACCCACTGGTATGTGCCACTGCTGAGTGATTTGAAAACTGAACGAAATGCCTAGTAATGATGTAAAAGACAATCTTTTTTTTTATTGTTAAGGTTCAGCGTTATGGCCATAATCTCACCTGATCTTAAGCGACGATACGGCTTAAGTTAGTAGACAAGCTAAATCTGTGGAGGAACTGGCTCTCAAGTACAACTGACGGAACACACCTGTTGGTATTTGGCGGCAGAATTTCAACTTGAGGGTAGAAATGCCCTACCACCATGCTATTATTTCCTCACGATGTTTGCGTTCACGGAAAGCTCAAGCTCATTGTAGGTGGTTAGATTCGTACTCACGTCCTTTGACGCAAAGTCGTACATACTACCATTGAGCTATACACGCTAAATACACTGACGTACATCAAAGCTACTAAGCATATTTATTTATTTATTTCTAATATTAAACATTTCAATCACTCCACACGACATTTTAACGTACTTATAAATATATGTATTTCTTTACAAATTTCTTATGAAATAAAAATACTGCTATAGTAATGATTGAAGCGATAATAGCTCAGTTGGTAATGTGTACGGATGCCGTGTCAATGAACGTGAGTTCGAATTCACCTACAATGAGCTTGAGCTTTCGGTGAAGGAAAACATCGTGATAAAACCAAAGGATGGTGGTAGGGAATTTTATAATATCCGCCTGACTAGATACCAGCTACAAGGTGAAAATCTACCGCCAAATACCTATAGGTATATTCTGGCAGTTGCACTTGAAAGCCAGTACCTCTATCAATTAGGCTTAGCGTGTCCACCATTTTGGGCCACGTCGTCACTGAACATGAGGTGAGATTGTAACCATAGCTTTATAAAAAGGAATGTTTTTTTTTTAATTTTAATTATATATATTATAGCATTCTACTGGATGAACATACTGGGATCATGGCAATATCTGTTGGCTCCACTAATAGAGACTCTTTTTCGACGGTACGCTCTGACAGAGGATTTTGAGCTTCTTTTACCATTTAGTTGTTCGTTGCCATTTGATCCTACTGGAAGTTGGTTAACATACATCATTACCTACATTATAGAGGTCTATTCTAGTAAGTTATATATTTGTAATGCCTTCAAAGTTTTATACTTTTATATTTGCTGTACAATATAATAATATTTCTTGCATGGTTGTAGTGCTTACACTAATGCTCGCCTAGCTAGCTTCCACCCTCAAGTCGAAAATCTCCACCAAACAGGTGTGTTCCAGCATTTGCACTTGAGAGCCATTCCCTCCACTAGGTTTAGCGTGTCATCTTCGGCCACATCGTCACTTAACATCAGGTGAGTTTGTGGCCATAACGCTAAACCGTAACTATAAAAATTATATAAAAACATATACTTTTCATTTGAAATTTTAATTATAAAAAATGTAAACACTAAAACAAAAAATCCAACTTAATGTTTGTAAATTGTTCTGGTACCATTTTTAAGATTCAGAGCAAATAGTTACAGACTAAAAAAATCCATATGCTGAAAAATAACGAACCTTACAAGTTCATCGACAATATGTATAAAAATCCATATTTCATCACGTTAACAAAAAATAAATAGTACATAAGCACCGTGGGACTATATATTCGTATATCTTTAAATTTTTACACAAAATGTTGTCCATTTCTTTCTCTTATCCTTATACAGAATGACCTAAAACTTAACCATCATTGCATGTAAATGCATACAATGCAAATATTTTATTTCCGGAAACATTTACACGCTTAAGCATTCAAAATAGGCATTGCTTGTGATATGGAGACATAAAATTCTGTTAGAATAATTATTCCTTTGTTTCTATATTAAGTCAATACGTATAATACATGTGTACTTTTTTACAGTGTTAATAATAGTTTACTGGTATTTGGGTTCCGAATTTCTGATGATTACCCTCTGCGCTCTGCTAAGTATCCAATTTACGCTGTTAGGTGAAGACTTACTCCATGTGAAATCTGTGCATGATAAATATAGAATTGATAGTATTATCGAAATGCCAAAGACATTCGATTCGTTACGAAGCATTGTCAAAAGACATCAAATGTTGATAAAGTGAGTAGATATTTAATATGAATGAATTATACTACTATTTTATTTTTTACATAGCAAGTCTAGCGGAAGCGTATTACAATCCAAATTCAGTGATGACTTATGGCCACAATCTCACCTGATCTTTAGTGACGGTATGACCCATATTGGTAGACACACCAATTGGTATTTAGCGGCAGATTTTCAACTTGAGGGTGGTAGTTAGTCAGACGGGTATTAGAAAAAGCCCTACCATCATGATATGGTTTCCTTGGGATGTTTTCTCTCACCGAAAGATGAAGCTCATTATAGACGGTTGGATTCGAACTCATGTCCCATGACGCAGCATTCCTGACGCTGACACTGAGCCATCATCGCTTTAAATACCAGAACATACTAAAGTTGATTTCGAAACGCGACTCGATAATTTGTGTCATTACAATAGATGTTACATTGGAATCCCTAGACAAATTGTTTTTTCTATATTAGCTTACGTTAAAAGTAATCAACACCGTATGTTGGTGTTAAATAATGATGTGCCCAAAGACGGTGAATATGCTAAGCCTAGTTGAGGGTCAATCTGGAAGTTGAGTATGCATTATGAAAAGCTTTACCACCATTTATCACGATGTTTTCCTTCAGCGAGAGTTCATGCCGTTTTATATGTTGCGCAGCTTCTTGACTGTACTGCACCTGATGTTAAGTAGAATATAATCCTAACCAGCGGCGAATGTCAATTAACCTAAATTCCCACACTTCCACGGTTCGACAGAAATAAGAATTAGCAAACATTTGCAGGAATTCGAACTGTCGTCCATTGAAGCGGCGTTCGTAAACACTACCATTTTGATTTCATTCATGTTTAGATTATTGCGACATGTCTTAACTAAATTCCTTGAACTTAAAAATAAGTTGTCTTTACTGTCAGATGTAAAATAAATATATATTTAATATTATCAAATATATGTAAAGTTTAAAGCACATTCTGATCAAGATTTTTGCTTTTGAGATACGTCACCGATAGTCTACAGAAGGTTGTCATTTTATACATAACTCTAAAGCACATTCCGATCAAGATTTTCAATTTTGAGATATGTCGCCGAATTTAGATTCATTGTCAGTCGCCGCTGATTAGGATTTCATTGCAATTAACATCAGGTACAGTCAAATATTAATAAATATACAATATTAACAAAAAATGCAGAAAGAGAGAATCCAGTTAGGATTTCTATTTACATGTAGTGCGAAGAGAAATTTTCATATCAGCAATTTTCGTTACGAGCACCAATTTTATTTATTCACACGTGTTCATTCGTTTTCAGGTTTGCAGAGCAATTGGACGATATATTTAATAAAATGATATTTTTTAATTTATCCTCTGCTACTTTAGTCATCGGTTTCTTTGGATTTTCTGCAAAAGTCAGTATATTGTTTATTAGTTCATGAATAAGTAAATAAATACGTGAACAGGTTTTTAAAGGACTCCACTAACGTTATATTATTAAAATATTTTTCAAAGAACAGATCTCCATTATTTATAACAAGAGAATACTTAAAACGTATATATTACATAAAATAATTTCGTTGCTACCAGAATCACTTAACAGTAATCATAAATAATACTTATAAATTTGAAGTGATGTTTTTGTAGATAAATTAAGGTTTTCTTACTTTTTTGTTTGTTGGTATTTCATGTAATAGTTAGCAAGTCGATCTTCATGAAATGTTGCATACACGATGCCAAGGGTACAGAAAAGGGCAGGGAGTACTTTCATTAAGAAAAAATGAAATGGAAACATAACTTTTCGTTCGACGCAAACGATGTCACGGATAAGGGCTCTACTATGAATATTACGATATATATAATATTGCAGGTGGCACGTGGTGCGGTCAATATGGCTAATAATTATATTGGATCTATTGCTTCAGTGCTACCTATATTCAACGTATGCTATTATGCCGAACTTCTAAAAGAAACTGTAAGTGCATTCTTTTAACTACAGTTAGGAATACATTAGCGTTATTTTATTTTTTATTTTTTTATACTTAAGGTTTAGCGTTATTGCCATAATCTCACCTGATATTAAGTGACGATACGGCCCAAGTTGGTAACCACGCTAAACCTGTGGAGGAACTGGCTCTCAAGTTCTGCTGCCGGAACACACCTATTGGTATTTGGCGGCAGGTTTACAACTTGAGGGTGGTAGCTACCCAGGCGGGCATTAGAAAAAGCCCTACCACCATGTTTTCCTTCACCGAAAGCTCAAGCTCATTGTAGGTGCTTGGATTCGAACCCACGTCCCTTGACGCGAAGTCGTGCACACTACCACTGAGCTATCATCGCTTCGCTTAGGGACGACATGAAAGAAATGTCAAAAAAAATTACAAATGTATACATAGATATAGATGACATCAAGAAACTCTAACATTGGTTGACAGGTCACGAAGAAAGTGGTAACGGATCAGTCAACTTACAAAACCTAAGCTGGCTGGCTCGCTATCTGTCATTCTCGAATCGAAAATCTGCCATCAGATACTTAGAGGTGTGTTCCGTCAGTTGCACTTGAGATCCAGTCCCTCCAGATTAGCGTGATCTCCATCTTGAGAGAGCGATGATGGCTCAGTTGGTAGTGGGTACGCACTCCGCCTCAATGGACGTGAGTTTGAATCCTCTCGCAATGAGCCTGAGCTCTCGGCGTCCGAAAACACCGTGAGGAAACTATAATATGATGGTAGGACTATTTCTAATATCCACACGACATAGACACGCTAAACCTGTGGAGGAACTGGTTCTCAAGTGCAGCTGCCGGAACACACCTATTGGTATTTGGCGGCAGGTTTACAACTTGAGGGTGGTAGCTAGCCAGGCGGGCATTAGAAAAAGTCCGACCACCATGCGTGACTGGCTTTTGGATACTAAAATGCAAAATTATGTTTTTATTGATTGCTATGATTCAGAGTTCGGGCATATCAAATGCGGCTTACAAAAATCTGTGGTATAAAGGAAACAATTCTCATCAGAAATCGATACTAATTATATTGCGAAAGTAAGTTATAATTGTTGGAGAATCGAAGAGAAAATCTTTTGTCATTTTTTCTTTATGTATTTGCAATCATTTCTTAAATTCACATATGTATACCAGTTACACAAATTTAATGTATTTTTTTTGTAATCTGTAAATGAGCACAGTAAATGTTTTAACCTTTGTTAGTAATTTCATCAATATATTCCTTTTTTGTTTTTTTTTTTTTTTTTTTTTTTGCGTAAAAAAGACTTGGTTATGTTATTAGAAACTGTAAACAAGTCACCTGTAAGAGAATCCACATTCCACACCATAGCAATTTTTTTCATAATCCAATGCTTCATGCATACCCCTTATTTGGTCTGAAATTTGTGGCTTGTTACTATCGTATGAAGACATTTTAATTTTTCCTCGGGCTAAGCAACATGTTTTGAGCCGCCGAAAAATCCGTGTAGGTTTTGAAGACATTATTTTTTAATTTATAAGTTTTTTTTTTGCCACAATCCAATCTGATATAAAGAAACGATATGACCCGAAGTGGTAAACACGCTAAACTTAGTGGAGGAACTGGCTTTCAAGTGCAGCTACCGAAACACAGCTATAACTATTTGGTAACAGGGTTGTCACTTGACAGTGGTAGCTAAGCAGGCGGTCATTCGCAAATCCTGTGCATGCATACTTCTTTACCATGTTTTCCTCCACCGCAAGCTCTGGCTCATTACAGAGATCTGAATTCACTTTCAACGATACTAATTTTTTTTTTTATACTTATGGTTTAGCTTTATGGCCATAATCTCACCTGATCTTAAGTGATGATAGGGCCCAAGTGTAGACACACTAAACCTGTGGAGGAACTGGCTCTCAAGTGCTGCTGCCGGAACACACCTATTGGTATTTGGCGGCAGGTTTACAACTTGAGGGTGGTAGCTACCCAGGCGGGCATTAGAAAAAGCCCTACCACCATGCTATGGTTTCCTCAAGATGTTTTCCTTCACCGAAAGCTCAAGCTCATTGTAGGTGCTTGGATTCGAACCCACGTCCCTTGACGCGAAGTCGTGCACACTACCACTGACCTATCATCGCTTCAAATCGTAAGTGTATGGTACCTACACATATGGTGCAGACATTAATTAAAATACATGAAAAATATACCCAGTTGCTATATCATGCTTGTATATACTATACGTATTTATTTATTTATTGTTTATAATTTTACGGTAAATTCATATGAAGAAATATTACAAGTTATCGCGCTGAAATCGGATTTACGGTTTAATTGAAGAGAGGAGAGTCATTTAACATGATATGATATTAGAGTTGGCCGAGTACAATGAGATTTCCTATTACAAAAATACTTCCTTAGAACTTGTCCAACTCAATATTTCGTTCATACATATACATTAAATATTTTATTTTGAAGGCAAAATATAAGCAATTTATAGGTGTATTTTGTACACAAATGTTTTAAGCTTTCAATTATTATTATAAGGAATATTTTAATTGAACAGCCCACAATGGTTACAGATTGTATTGTGCAAAAGTTTTTTTTTTTTAATTTGGCTCTAGATAATGGACATACTAACACAATGCTTCGGTTTCATCGCGATGTTTCTGCACCGAAAGCTTAAGCTCATTGTAGGTGGATTCGAAGTCACGTCCCTTGACGTGGCGTCTGTACACAGTACCGACTGAGCTACCATCGCTTCTAAAATGGATATGAAGAATTTTTACAACTTGTTCAAGGCATCAAGACGATAGATAGAAGTATTTTTTTTTTGTTTTTGTTTGTTTTTTATCGTGGGGAAATATATATATATATATATGCACCCCCCCCCTCCCCCAGCCCGGGGGTACTGCCAGGGGTATGTGAGACTCACTCAGCGCCTTCCTGGGGCGACGCGGGTCCGTACATGCAATCACCGCGTCACCCCAACGTAGATAGAATTATCCTAGCGATACCAAAAATATTACATGGCAATTTTGTTGTTTTTAAATTTGCTATTCAATTTTCAGGGCCCAGAATCCTTGCTGTTTGACTTCGATGAAATATAATCCAATTGCTTTGCACACTTTCACGGCCGTAAGTGAGATTTTCTCATGTATTATATACAGTATAAACCGCTTTACACTACGTCAGCGTAAAAAGTCCTTTATGTAACACATACAGAAACTTAGTGACATGATTTATACGTATAATAAAATTACTGTAAAGTACTTAAATTTGTACTTTGCATTTGTTTTTAAATTATGCTTCTAGTTTACTTTGATATAAAAATACGGCCATAAAATATACTTTTTTGCCTTTTACCTCTAAAATTTATAAAATCCTTGGGTGTAGTTAGTAGAAGTAGATTTCTTTTATGGAATAAGAGGCAAACGAGCAGGCGTGTCACGTGGTAAGTAATCACGCCCGCCCATGGACACCCACAATACCAGAGGAGTTGCCGCTTTTATTGAAGGGACTGGCAACTTTTTAAATCTTATTTAAGGCCTTAGGTCCGCAAAGGCTATGCCAGTCCCATCGTACCCTGAGCTAAGAGTATTTACAAAAATTACATACAACTAAAGGGACATATTTCCATAAAATCCTGGTTTCGTCGCTTACACTCCACGATGGATTCTGATGTAATTTTCTTTGTTTCGTAACTCGCAATACAATATAGTTTTATCTTTACATGGAGTAGGTTTTATATCCTTATTCCGTATTGCAATGGAGGCGCTGTGGTTATGTAATTAAATACTGGATAGGACAACATAATCATTGTCTTTATTTAAAACTGATTATTGCTGCCAGCCCCGGAGACTGGCAGCTTCACCGGGTTTATTAGGTGAGTGCGACAACTAATTTGTAAATACGTTAATCCGGTATTTTTCATTCCAGGTACTAAGTACGACTTGGTCATACTTCTCTTTGGTATCAACTTTATATGAGAATTAGTACAACGTGTTCTATTGTATTTAATGCATAGGTTTCTTAACGTTGGTGGCACTGCCCCCCAATGGGCGCTGAGGTTATCTGAACAGACTATTGTAACATCAAGTGATATTGGGGGAGGCTAAAAACATCGATGGGTGATGGAATTCCCTATAATTTTGTGTTAAAAATTGAGCTGAAGTATTCTTGGGGGCGTTCGGTATTCAATTATCCCTAAATTGAGCGATACAACTAAGAGTTTGAGAAACACTGATTTAGTATAATTATGTCTTTACTATAGCATAATGTAATGCTTCTGATGACATTACATTGACGGAAGCATAACGGCTTATGCAGCTTCCGGTTTGAAGTTCATCATACACTTATTGTATGTAATATATACATTCATCATACTATGGTATTATTTTATTTATTTATTTGTTAGCTTAGGATCACCAGTAGTCAGTATATTACAAAAGTGATAAATTAAAATTAAGGTATTTCTAAAAAATACACTAGACTTCTTAAGTCATCCACAACATACAATAAATAAAAAATAAAAACAAGGGTGCATAAAAAAGATAGAAAAGGACAAATTTTATAATAATTATAATCGAATTTTAAAAAATATTTTAGGCTTAAAATCGATATTATGTTTAATATATTATTAACTTGATGTAATAATAAAATATAATACTGTCATTGTGGTCAACGATGAATGTGTTGTGTTGCATACTAATGATAGGATATGTAATAATAAATAAATATATCCAGCATAACAAAAGCATCGGTTATTAAGCAATAATAAATTTAAAATTATGTAAAATAAATAACGATTGGTGCATTCGATACTGAAATATCTTATTGTACCTAGTTACTTTTTTATTTTATTAAAAAAATGTATATATTATTTTAATTTATTTAAAAGGCAACTGATACAGATATGAGATTAAATACAAAAGCAACTTAATTCTAGATAACATTTTAAATCCCATACCCTATTACATTAGTGCACAATTTACAGAGTTAAGAACTTCTATTATGAGTGAAGATGAACAAAATACAGATTACATAAATAGTAATATTATTTATATATAAATATTTTTAAGCATTTTAATCGTAAATGTATTTAAAAAAAAAGAATATAAATTAAAATATTTATGTGTAGTACGTAGTTTAAAAACGTTTCCCTTCTAAAACTCACAAAATCCCATGCCTCTTCTTTCTTTGTATTTTTATGCGTAATTATTTAATAAACGCACGATATAATAAGTTTATTTTCAGATGTAACATTGATGAGAATATAAAACTTCATATAAACTATTTTTGTTTGAATTTCACTAGAAAAAACAGAATATATAGCATGTCCTCACTATGTACGCAATGTGAGATTCACCCTCAGATCAATAGCATACGTGACGAGTCTGCGGAATCACTATCAAGTTACAAGTTCAACACTCGAAATTTGATTTAACATTTTCCTGATTTGTTTTCGGGTTTATTTAGGACTATATTTTACGTGCGACTTTGCTTGCGATAATATTCATTTTGTAAAACAAATCGGATGTAGCAATACAATTTTCAAACAAATTTAGCGCTCTTTTTAACTCACTTCTAATAAGATTTTTGAGAGAAAAAGTAGCTTATCACCGTCTCCAGATTCCCATCTATCACTGTACCAAAATTCATGATAATCGATTCAGTGCTTTAGGCTTGATAGCGTAACAAAAAAACAAACAAACTAACTTTTGTGATGAATATATTACTTTTCGGATTCATTCAGGTTTCTTTATATACCTTCAGACTTTTGTTGACTGTGGTAACATTTTCATAAATCTAGCATCTAATCGTTCAGTGGGTGGTAAAGAGTCTGGGTTGATTTGAGTTGAACTAATTAATGATTGGTAAAAGTTCAAATTCTTGCAAAGAACCTTCCTTTTTTATTAAAGCGAAACGGCGACTCACAATGCGTTTATAATATATACTATTTCGAAGTTTACATTTGTTTTCGTATAAAAGTCTTCTGAGGTTAAAGTATACATATTTGGGGTATCAATGGAAATAAGTTGAAATAATAACTTCCGGTATAGGTGAATGTAAGTATGTACGTTGTTATTGGCCAAGTGTTACGTAGATATTAATATAAGTATTGATGCACGCTGTATATTAATCCAGAAAAGAGGTTAGGGAGTTCTTCTCGAGCGTAGCGCCCTCCGCGCTCACCATTTAAGTCTTGTGAAGCTGTGAAGATTTTCAGGTTAGCAGTGTTAGGCCCCTTCTAAACAAAAATGGTTTAGATGGTTCAGTTGGTAGTGAGTGAAGTAATACATTGTAATAAAACTATAGCATGCTATTAAGCCTCTTTTCTAATTACTACTTGGCTAGCTTCAGATTCAAAATACCTATAGGTGTTTTCTACCAGTAGCATTTAAGAGTCAGACCTTCAACTAGGTTTAACGTGCGTATTATCTTAGCCCACATCGTAACTTAACATCGGGTGATATTGTGACCAAAACTACAATCGGTACAAGGATAGAGTTTACGTCATACGCCACGCTTACGTCATATTGAAACGTTGCAGAGTTTATTCAGAGTGCGTTGAGTAGTAACTAGTGGTATAGTTTTAAACAATTTGATATAGTGGTGTTGATAAAAAATTGGTAGTGTTGACAGTGTATAAGGAATAGGTTATCGATAAATTCTCCGCCGTTTCATTCCACAACAGAAGCACGCGTTCACGCCTTCGGTGTCACAGCTTCACACAGTGTCACAGCACGGTAACTCCCATCGAATCGCGAACTAAAAAGTTCGCTGACTCGTGTTTCTGTCGTACCGTGGAACTGTGGAACCGTCTTTCTGTCAGCATGTTCCCTACTTCATATGATATTGGGTCCTTCAAAAGCGGCGTGAAGAGGTACCTAAGCAGGCCAGCTTGAGAACGGTAACTGGCAGTGAACTCGGTTTGATGTCAGTCACTGCTGACTTGGATTCTGCTGTGCTAATGCAATGCAGTCACTATGCTGTGCAGTATACAAAAAAAAACGCCATTCAGTTGTTTTTTTCTTAGAATATAATAGATGCAACTCTTTTTTATGTAGTTAAGGTTTCGCGTTATGACCATAATCTCACCTGATCTTAAGTGACGATACGGCCCAAGTTGGAGACACGCTAAACCTGTGGAGGAACTGGCTCTCAAGTGCAGCTGCCGGAACACACCTATTGGTATTTGGAGGCAGATTTTCAACTTGAAGTTGGTTGCTAGCCAGGAGGGCAATAGACAAAGCCCTATCACCGTGCTATGGTTTCCTCATGATGTTTTCCTTCACCGAAAGCTCAAGCTCATTGTAGGTGGTTGGATTCGAACTAACGGCTCTTGAAGCGAAGTCGTACACACTACCACTGAGCTATCATCTCTTCAAAAACTCTGATATTGCTTTACATGGAATCATTTCGAATATATGTAACTCACATACAGGGAATGTTAAACAACTGAAGTGACTGCGAAATACGGAGCGGTTAGATCAAACGAGCAGGACCCCGGTGACGCGGTTAAGACGTGACCAGAATTCGAGTGTTTCGAAGCACTGGCTACCACTTGGGTGCGCTAGAGTGGACTGCTCTACAATTTTTATTAATAGGTTTTTTTTATATATACTTTAAAGCGATGATAGCTCAGTGGTAGTGTGTACGACTTCGCGCCAAAAGACGTGAGTTCGAATCCAAGCACCTACAATGAGCTTGAGCTTTCGGTTAAGGAAAACATCGTATGTAAGCCATAGAATGGTGGTAGGGCTTTTTCTAATGCCCGCCTGGGTAGCTACCAGCCTCAAGTTGTAATCCTGCCGCCAAATACCAATAGGTGTGTTCCGGCAGCTGCACTTGAGAGCCAGTTCCTCCACAGGTTTAGCGTGTCGACCAACTTGGGCTGTATCGTCACATAAGATCAGGTGATATTATGGCCATAATGCTAAACCTTAAGTATAATAAAAATATATAGTTCAGGTATTATGGCTACAATCACACCCGATGTTAAAGAGACAATGTGGCGCAAGATGGTGGATACGCAAGCCTAGTGGAGGGACTGGCTCTCAAAAGTAACAGCCAGAACACACCTAAAGCTATTTGGGAGCAGATTTTTAGAGCCCGGGAAATAATAGTTATTTTAGTTTATATAATTTTCAATTTAGATTTAGTTTTGAGACGGAATATCTTTGCAAATATCGCCTGAGGCTTTCGCGATATTTCGCTGTGGATGACGCAACCTTTTGTGTTTTTTTACTTCTGCTGTAGATAATTAGTGTTTAACATGCAAAAACAAAGTGGATCGCTAGTCTCGTATATAATAATCGATGCGTGTATATGTTCCATGTGGACTTGAAATCGGCTGGACCAATTTTGGTAAAATTATCAAGTAAACCTTCAGGTTAGCTCAGCACGTGGTCCAATGAACTTTGGTAGCGATCCCGTGAAGAGATTTGGTTTTAATTTTTAGTATCCACGCATTAGGAATAACACCATATCATGATCTATCGCGTTTCCGTTGAACATCTCTTTTATCCATTTCACATGTCAGGGTATCCCGCAGAATAGTTCGTGTGGTTAAAATAAAATAGTTCGCCTTTTCTGTGCAAGCAAAGTGTGATCCGTAGGAAAATCGATAAGGTACGTGACCAGTGTACTGAGCCGACACTCAGTAACAACCATTATGACTTACGGGATTCGAAATTTCATATTTTCTTATGCGACAACTCTTTGGTATTCCGTGATTTGGCGAAGCAATTTTCTACGTAGAAATTTTATATCCGCTTGTCTGTGAACCATATTTATTTTTATTACTACATATTATATATTTATTTAATAAGAATAATACAGTATTTTGTATAGTTTATAAGTCACAATATTGTGGACATGTCAAGCCTAGTGACGGGACTGGCTCTCAAATGCGACAGCCGGGACACAAATACTTATTTGACGACAAATTTTCAACTAAAGTGTGTTAACTAGCCAGGCGGGCATTAGAAATAGCCCAACCATAATGCTCTACTCTTACTCTAAACAATATAGGCAAACTTAGAAATAATACAAAAACATACACATGTGTACGCACACTCAATCTAGTTCTATAGCATCTCTTCATAGTTTTTTTTTATATATTCAAACAGTAAAACATATATTAACATTATATTTCTGATGCAAGAAAAACTCGTCGTTTTTCTGCGCATCGGTTGAGGGTAAGTCGTTCGGCGTTATCTGATTGCCATATACAGGCGGCTCTATTGAGATGATTTAAAGTGTTATTAAAAATTAAATGATTTTCAATAAAAACATTGTCTTATATGACACCAACAATCAGTACAGCGATACTAGATTATTAGTATCATCCGACAATCTATACAAATAAAATATATTTTAAAATTTTTGCTTTTCATTTCCACTTTTACATAATTCGGTACCTGATTAATTAAGAATAAGAATAATAAATAAGAATATATTTGTCAATATTTGGAGGTTCAGCAATACTTTCTAAATATACTATATTGACTAGAACTCTATTATTCCAAGTGTTTGCAAAGGGTTATCATCAATTTACATAATTATCAACGTTATCAATCGTTCAAGAAGTTTTCAAATTGAGTTGGTCACCGCTCAATATCGCGCGACGATAAGACGACACATGTGTTTCAAAACGGCGTTCCGCAGCTGTGTGTTTGATAAATTGCCTATGTAACTTTGCATCCGATACCGTAACACGTTTGGGCCACTGTCCAAGCTGAACGCGATTACATCGTGCCTTAAAAGCGGTTTGTTTAACCTCAATAATGGTTTGACGTTTTGTACCTTACAAATTTTACTCTTAATCGAAGGGATTCATTGATGTTTTTACAAAGTTTGCAAAGAGTACCAACTAGAATGGTGATAGAGCTTTTTCTGATGGTCGCCTAGATAGCTACAACCCTCAAGGTGGAAATCTGCCAACAAACACCAACAGGGCAAATTCCATGGGCGGCGGTGATTACTTACCATCAGGTGACACGGTTGCTCGTTTGCCCGCTATTACATAAAAAAAGAAAGAAAACAGATCATCTCGCTTCTAGTAAATCTTCAAATAACCAAATCCATCAATAGTATGGCTATTTGATTCCCTGAAATAGTTGAAAATATTTTTGTATTCATTTTAAAACTAATTTTGTTTACCTGAAGGTTCTGACGGTCAATCTTTTTGATAGCAACCTTTTTAAATGTTAATATTAGATACTGAATAATAAAATTTCTCTCTTATTGTAACAATGACATCTTTTATTTTATTTCTGAATAATCAGTATTTTAATATAAAATTTTATAGAGGATCATAACACCCTTAAGGGCTTTGACATCTTTACCGAGCTTTGTGGCCATAATAGAAAATATTTTGGCGAAATGGCAACTTGTGATATGGTACTAAAGTGGCCTAACCTAAGCTTGAGCCGTAGTTGGCATGATAATTAAGTTGGCATGATGATTAGAATTAAGGATGTAGATTATTAAACGATTGTTTCACCAATATCGCCGCACGTAGAATTGTTGTTTCGAATAACGCATAAGAAACTTATTTGTGTGATCCACGAATAATTTGCCTTAGTATAAGTGTCTATTGTGCTTCTTTATATTACGTCTGTAAAATAAAAAAAAAATGTTTTCATGAGGAGTGTAGTTGTCTTAAACAATTGAGACATTAATTTAAATAACCCTATCAATTCGATATAAGACTAAAAAAGGTTACCTGATGTTAAATGGCGATGTGGCCCAAATAGTGGGCACGCTAAGCCTCTTGGAAAGACTGGCACTCAAATGCATCTACCAGAACACACTAATAGGTATTTGGCGGCAGATTTTCAACTCGAGGGTAGTACCTAACCATGCGAGCAATAGAAAAACCCCTAACATCATGCTATGGCTTCTTAATTTTTTTTTTCATCTAAAGCTCAAGCTCGTTGCAGGTGGATTAGAACTTATGTCTATTGATGCGGCATTCGTACACACTATCAGCTGAACTACCATCACATCCAAATTAAATGTTAGAAAAAGTGTCGAAAATGAACATATAGCGAAGTACATAAGAATTTTAGTGCTTATAAGCATTAATATATAATATATATATTTATAAATGTATGTATGGACACCAGAAATGCGCAACTAAGCCCTTATACTAAGCCGATGTTAAGTAGCTTAACTTGCAGGTGGCATCAAACATCTTAACCGAAAACCGTTTTCACAACTCGGCTCGTTAATCCTCTCCTGTCTTGCTTTATTATCTACCCAATTATTATAATTATTGCCTTTATTTTATTAGTTATTTCTGTATAGATGCCGTATACCGTTGAATTGTTTGCCAAAATGGATAATATATATTTTAGTCTTTTATTTATAAAGCGTACATTTATAAGGAATCTAATTAAGATGTGGGTTCCCCATTTAGTAATAATATATTTAATTAATGCGACAGCCGTTAGATTATTTACATATACGTATGTACATACAGAAAACAAATTTGGGTTACACCACTTAAAACTCAACAGCGGGTGGAACGATTTTAATGATCTCTGATTTCTTGCACTCGTCTCCGCTCAGAGTAGAGGAATAACTATTGAAATATTGGATAAACTATTAAAAAAAATACGAAGGAAAATAAAAGTTATATATTTAATTCACTTGATTGCTGATTCAAAATACACTTAAAGTATTGTCAAAAAGTGTATGATAATAACAAGCTCTGTAGAGTTAGAATTACTGATACTATTTTTCCTAATTTCTTGTAGATACGAACTACATCATCAATGCGTTCACTCAATCTTTAGAACGCTTTAGAAATTAAGGTGCTCCAAGCTCTCGCAAATGCTGATTTAATCACGTATAATATCTTTAATTCAATGTACGGACCTTGTTTTTTTTCTGTTAATGAGCAGTAACAAATCAGAAAATCTATCTGATGGCAATTGGTTACCGTCGCCAACGAATAGCCACATCACCAGGGGAGTTATAGCCATGTCGCTGACCTTGCTGGAAAGGCCTGAATCTCGTTCACTGTGCCGGAACACAAAGGCTCATACAGAAACTTTATTTTGCGACAGTCTAAATCTGAGTGTGGTAGTTAATTAGTCACAAAACGCGACGGCAATAAGCTTTCACGGATCAAGAAACCGTCATGAAAAAACTAAATGTGGGACCAAAAATCGCCAAAGTCTCGTCGGTTACTAGGTAGAGTGCATCGCGTGCAGTTAAGGCTGGTTTGAGTAACTTAAATGTTATTCGATACCCCATTATTAAAATCCGATTATTAAAATTATTTAAATACATATTTTTAAATTTTGCAAATCCATGAATAGAGTTTTACTTTACTATCCAGATTTCAGCAATAATAGATATTAATATAAAATAATTTTAAAACCTGTAACATTTTGTTCGAGTGGAGTTACAAAGTTTAAAACAACTTTGAACTCGATCGAGTTATCCGTCTAAAACGTTAAACTTGAATTTCAATTTCAACTCTTTCTTTACGACCTTAAGGAGTGGAAATGAATAGCAAATAAATAAACTTTCCAGGGGAACAGTTTGTGAGTTGTTCTGTTTACATAAACAAAAAACAATCGAACCAACCGAAATGTTGTGTGAAGTAAACATTTGAGATGTTATAAATCTCGATTAAACTTTTACACGAAATCGGTACAACAGCGTTACGAATATTATTTGAAGCGAAACGTGGTGGTTCGGATTGAGTTAACAAAACCTTTGTTTAGTAATTGGGTGAAGTAATGTTCTTTTTCTTATTTGTCACTTAGACGACAGGGTGTATAATACTATAATTATCGAATTCTTTAAATATTGCTTATTTAATATTTCTCATATTTACTCTTTTTGCCATCTTGATTATGGGTTAGACTACATAGGTGATGACACGATAAGATCCTTAAGTAACTGTACAAAGATGTCTAACAGGTTTTCTACTTGAATACTGAACAAAATCAAGAAAAAATTATAATATAAAATGTTTTGTAACGGATAAAAAGTAAAAAATAAAAGATTGGAAACGAAAAACATGGGGCACGTGCAATACATGACTATAGACATGAGCCCCATATTTTTCGTCCGACATATACATATTTTTTTAATTATTTTCTGATTTTAAGAGTTTTATGAATGAAATTTTGATATATTCTGTTTATCTGGTGTATAGCTGATCGAGAAGTAAGTTATTAATCGAATTATTATTTTTTTTATACGTAAAGTCAAATAAGTTTTTTTTTACATTTTCATGCATTGTCACCCGATTCTGTGCTGTGGTCCGAATTTTAAGTATCTAATTCATCGGGAAGTTTAATTAAAATCAATTAGAAAATTCCACTTGGAGAGCATTACAAGAAAACGAATTAATAAAATCGTTGTAATAAAATACTCTTGATCTTCATCAAAATGCCTAAATAATAAACTATAACTACGGGATATCATAATGCCCTATTCTATTTATATTCCGAGCTATAAAATCTTCCATTCCGTCCGAGCTATCTGACCAGAAATGAATACTATTAATTCAATTTCAACTTGAAAGCCTGAAAATCAATTAGGCAATATGTAAACATTCCTGTGAAATAACTTCCAACTGTTCTGTTTATATTAACAATCAAACCTGCCAAAGTATTCGGAGTATATGGATCACAAAAACCTACCTTTATTTGTTCAGTCTCAAACAGTCGCTGTTAGACTTGCCATAAATAAACCCCAACGATTCCAACAAAACGTGCATTCTTATATGTTACAATTGTAACGTTGTATACAGATCGATTCAATATACTGATGTCTAAAAATGTATATTCGTACCATTCATGAAGGGTTTTAATCATCCTGCAGACCCTCAGACTAGGAAAACATATTCTCAGGACAGAAATAGGAAAGCATCTGTATTTTTTTAAACAAATAAATATTTGCTGCACTGTTGCACTAAACTGTTCATCTAATACATTTTTAACGTTTGACGTTTTTCAAGTTCAAAATGAAAATTGTAGTGGAGTAGCTGGTAGTACAGCTGGAGCGAGAATAAGGTTAAAGATCACACATTCACAGCCCTCTCTGTAGCACTAAAGCAGCCCGATGTTTATAACGACAGTTAGCTTATTTAAATGTCAGTAATAATAAGCATAAATTAAATAATAAATAAAGAAAGAATAAATATTTTATTTCAAACCCATTTTAACACAGTAATGATTTGAATTGCACATTTCCTCCACACACCAAGTAAGCAAGAAGTATGTCTTCAAAAGGTGTATTCAATATCGAGGATTTTAAGTAAGATATAGAAATTATATTAAATAAGTTTCACAAAGATTACGTGTAGTGAGTTCGTCGAACAGTTTAGGATCCAGTGTTCTATTTATAATGCTAGCAACTTTACAATCGTCTGGAGCTGATGCAAGGTCCGAGCTTATTTTGATGGTTTTAACTGGACGCTTGGTATATTTGGATAATTTATAGTCATCTTCTAGACCTACTGCTTTCGGATGAGGAATACCTTTAATCAGTATCAACTCTGACTTCAATATAAAGTCAGGTTCGTAACTACGTGCCAACACAATCTTCTTATAGCCAGTTTCCAAAAGCTTTTTCTTGTATTCATTTGAAATAGGTATAGATTTAACGTTGTCAAGAACTCGATTTACTTTATCAGACCATTCCATATTTTTGAAGTTTAGATTTTTTCCCTCCTTGACAAAAAGGTGATACATATGATTTAGAAATATGTCTTGTAATTCTGCATCGGATGGTTTTCCTAGGTACGCCTCGAACTGTACACGTAATGCTTCCGGGCTGCTGTCCAAGCAATATACGACGCCGGTATAGCCTGAAAGTTTTTAAGATTACATATTTATAAATGTTCAAATATTTTTCTTATTGTTTACCAATGATACCATAGCCTATTAGTTTTATATAAATATAAAAAGATGTGTGCACACTTTTGCGAGGAAACTTTGCGAGAATCGTTTTCTTGTTACTGGTATCATATTTAGAAAATGTGTTCAAGAGTTATATTAAAACCAAGTTTTATACCGAAACTATGATGTGTTTTTGGATAATTTTTAATATACACATTGCTAACTACCTACCTTTTTGGGCCAAATCGTCACCTAACATCAGATAAGATCACACCTAATAAGAATTATAATAGAAAAAGGGGCTCAGCTTTTCTTTTCTCGCAATATTTGATATTGCTATTATATAATAAAATAGTAAACAAATTATAAACAAATTGGATACCCGTATTATTAGAGATATTATTTATTTTACTACAATGTTAACAAATGTTAGATCAGCGCTAGCCGGACGCCGCATCAAAGGATGTCGGTTCAAATTCTATAGCATAGTGGTGTTATAATTAAAAATCTGTCACCAAATACCTATTAGCGTATTTTGGCAGTCGCATTTGAAAGCCAATCCATCCAATAGGCTAGGCGAATCCACCACGTTAGTCCACATCATCACTTAACATAAGTTTGTGAAAAATGAGACCAGGGAGTGTTTTGATTTTGTTGGTCGGACACGATTGTTACACACACACAATTTTTCGGAAAACACACAAATTTCGGACACAAAAGTAATCTGGAAGATTAAAGATAGTGCTTAAGTTAAGAAAAATTAACAATGATAACGTATTAACCTTCTTGTTCAAATAAGGCCGCTAACTCCAAAGCGACGTTAACTCCAAACGAGTATCCGAAAATATAAAACTTTGATTTAATCTGGATCTGCGTCCTTAGTAACTGCAACATATTTCAAAAAGTTAACTTTATAAGTCCCTCCTTTTGCCCTAATTTTACTGTAGTGAAACTTCTTAGGTGGTGATTCGTGAATGAGACAATAATTATTAGTGGTATTTCATAGACGCATCATGTTTAGTCATATTTTGTTACATGAGAGAAGAACAGCATATCTAATACAAAGCTTAGTGTATTTGTGTCGCTTTGTTTGCGGTCCTGTTTAAGAAGTGCCACTGTTGTTGTGCAATTGTTTGTTGTTTGTAAGGAAACTAACAAAATACTTATTTATAATCAACTAAAGATACCATAGTCTACACCATATATCTCAAATGATTACTGTCTCAGCTGTATATTGTCTGACCGATACCAAAACGTTACAAGCTAAAACAAATCACTGTGATGTGTTTATCACCACTGTGTTATTGTATCTTAACCCTAAGTTTGACTATTCATACCTGCATAATGTCACTAGCAATTGTTTTCACACTGTGATAATTCAATTCCGGCGTCAGTTGTAAGGCTAATGCGGGCAACTTTAGCCGATCACATATCGATTTAAAAACCTGACAACTGCCGTTAAACCCTGGAACCATCAGTAGATAAGGCTCATTCGAATCAAACTCATGCTCGTTCTGAAAATAATCATACGAGATTAAATCTGATAACTTGAACAGATTTTTTTTAAGAACAAATTTGATCAAGCTCAAGCAAATAATTTCAGAATTATATGCCTTCAAGAACAACGAAAGACAGAAATTCAAAATTAAATATTTTTGGCTTAGATATGAAAAACAATCTACACTTTGTTTACGATTTTATTGCTTATTTAATTTTGTATGTTTTGTAAACTGTAACATAAATAAATCTTAATAATTACAAAATAGTTAATATAAATACACATACCTCAAGCGCAGGAGGAATCTTTGTCGCCATGTTTACTATAATATCGGTGCCTGTACAATCATTCGTTTCTACATATTTATAGAACGTTCCAAGTCCTATTTTAAACTGGTGGTCTAATTCTTCTTTAACGTTACCAACAAAATTTTCTTTAGCATTTAGTTTTAAGGAATTTGTTTTGATTTCTTTAGATATCATGGATTTTTCTAGATCTTCTAGTACATTTGATATTTTTATCATATTTTCGTTAGATTGGACCTCAATTGATTCGTTAAACTATAAAATCAACAAAAAACAAATATTATTGGCTTAGGTTACTTTGATTTCATTTAAAAATACTGTAGACATATTTACTGATACTCTAAGTTATAGCTACTAAGCAATGACTTTTGTAAATATAGTACTTGACATTCTAGCTTTATTTAGGTGAGGAAATTCGTCTTAAAAAGTCTACAGAAATAATTCTTCCCTAAATTATTTTCGTTGGTCGTTATTATATATATGTGATTGAATAATAAAATGTATACCATGTTCAATAGACGAGCGAGGTAATGCAGAGCTGGTAGTCCGTTTTTACGGCGCTCTTCACAGATCATATCACATGTTGATATGAAATTATTTACAAAGTTATCTTTCGTAGTATATGAAAGTATAACGTAATACCTAGAATTAATTAAAATATACATTTACTTTCATAAGAAATTCTTAACTTCTTGGCAGCTAATTTCTGCAAGATCTTTCAATAAACAAAAACTCAAAAAATTATTATATAGAGGCAATAATTAATTCAGTAGAATTGATCAAAGTAGCTTACCTCAAGTCAACGCAAAGATTTTTGGATACGATATCTAAATGATATAAAATATTTTGCATGGCTTCTGTGGAGTCCGTATTACTCATAGTGTTAGTTGCAGTAGAATTAAAATCACAGTTATTAATTATAAAGATCCCATCAATAACTCCATTGTCTTTCATTTTAAGTAGTTTCTCACACCCAATAGTCGATTCAAGGTTTTCAAAACGCACCTCTATGGATGCATTAAATTTTTCCCAATATCTAAAAATATTATTTATATAACATAATACATTAATATATCTAACTTACGATTACTTTACTAAGGTATATATTAAAGTTTTTGCATAGAACCATAGCAATTTCTTTACGATAAATATTCAACACATAGAATTCGTATCTCGACAAGTATTTTTTTCCATCAGTGTTTATGTCGAACAGTTTTCTTTAGTTAGCAACAGCAGAAGTTATTGAATAAGAATCAGTTCGTTATCTGGATGTTGAACTTTAGATTAATAAAAATATATTTACATTACCGACCTTAGTTTCAACTGAACAAATCTATCAACATATGTATGAAGGATAATTCTATTAACTCCTCGTTTTATAAGATACTCAGTCAATTCAATCCCAAGTTCGCTTTTGTCACATACTATAACGTAATAACCATTTGAACCAAAGTTAAATCTGTAGAAATAAAATGTAATAACACTTTAGCTTCTATAAAATGGTATACATTATGAAGTCTAGAAATTTATTACAAGAGTATTGGGTTTATTCAATATTATAAAAGTTTCACGACTATATAATGTCGAATTTTTGCTGTTTAAGGTTTCAATATGAAATGTATTGTTTTATGTATTAACATTATTTTTATATTATTTTATCCAACAATATGACGAATTTAGGTTTTAGTTACATACTTGGAACAGAAAACAGTTTCACATTTGTAAGACTAATACAGGTATAATATTTTTATTAATAGGGACGTCTATGATTCCGTTTGTTAGTATAAAGGTCATAATAATGATCATTATAGAAGATTTATTAAATACCTATCATTATTGCGTCTGTAATGACTATAGCAAAAATCTACATTCAGTATTTAGTTAAAGAATAACAATAATAAATCTACATACTCCTAATAAGTGTCAGGTTTACAAAACACTGGTTAAAGGTAGCTTTACTGTAATAGGTATATTTAAAAGTATTAAAATAAAAGAGCGAAAAAATGTTAGATGTTGTACAATACTAAGAAATGCCTTCAATTTCTATTTAGAGAAGAATACAAGCCATATTATCGTTAACACAAACTGGTAGTCTCAAGTTGATGACTTTACGAGAACGTACTATGTCGACGTTTATGTAGATTGGAGTGCAAATATAGGTCCGGTGTTAGACTAGCACTCGAAATCTGGCGTTACTAAATACAGATAGTCATTATTACAGCAATCAATAACGTCATGCATTATTCCTACGCACGTACAAGAAATCATTGGAGACTGCATAAGCGGCATTGTTAGGAATATCGAAGAGCACTATACGATCATGAATACGTGTGAAAGAGATAGAAAACACTACACTTTGCACATCATTTAAAATCAAGAATAACAAATCCCCAACACACAGGTCACAAAGTACGCTTTTATTTCCATAATTATTCGTAGTCTAAGGCGATAGCGAATAGCAAATTACCTAATAGCAGAATTTATTACCCTTATCCTTACTCAATATTCTAAATGCGAAAGTGAGTTTGGTTTTTTTTATGCTTTCACGCCTTAACCGGTAAATACATTATGATGAATTTCGGTACAGATATAGATTAGACTGTAGAGACGGACGTGGGCTGTTTTTATTGTTAAAAATTTATAGTTACTGAAGTCAGAAGAGGGATAAACTTTGTATGATTTTGTTATTGCGGCATCCGATTGGCTTTAAATTTATGGAACATTTGTTTTTTTTTTCTTTGTGACCTGACATACGCTGTTAGCTTTAATGGCTTTGACAGCTTCACCGAACTTTTTGGGGCGAGTGCTGAGGGCACTCAGCTCCGAGGCAGCGAGCACAAGGGTGCCAGAATGACCGAACCTCGGCTTGGGCTGCTGCCGGAAAGTGAACAAGGATTCGCAAGCCTAATTAACAAACAGGTCCTAATTTACTAATTTAGTGATCCTAACACGACCTTGTCGTCAAGCCGCGTAAAAGCCGCCGGGGTAGTCGCTTACAGAATCATGTACTTAACGTGTGAGGTTAGGTATGAGGTGTGATGATGTACTTTCAGTGACGTAGAGTGTCACTGTATCGCGTGGACACGTACGATTTGGGAAGATAGTAGGGAAAAGGGGGTTAAATCTCGTTATTTTATCGACCGGATCAGTGACAATTGCTTTAAATTAATAATGACACTGTGAATACTTTGTTTTTATTTTTCAAACTACTCTTAACACAGGTGAAATATGTTTGAAAATATTATTTAGAGACATTAGTATTTACGAAACCCAAATTTGATAGGTAGTAAAGGTTAGCTAAAAAAGGGTTTGTTAATTTGAAATCTACCTGTATAGGCCGATATTCTCAAATAAACAGATTAATAGTATTTGATAGAACAATGATTTCTCTATCGATAGACAACCGGTATTCGTTGAGAAAATCACTTTTAATGGCAGTGAAACCGCGGGTATAAGCTAGTAGGTAATAATCACCACCTGACCTAATAATTATTACAAAATACGCTGAAGACAATAGACGAGTGTACAATATAAATACAGTGTATATTTTATATGGAAATACTTGAGACTGCGTGTATTACTTTCTAACGTTATTTAGAGGTAGCTTTAAAAGCATTAGATACCTTTGTATGTAGGACAAAGAGAACCAACTAAAGTCAAGCAATTTCAGTGTTTTCGGGAATTTATCGTTCATTGGCTTGTATTAAACGATGTTTGCCTCGTATATTAAATGCTTTACGTTTGGATATTATTTTGTATCCGTTGGATATAAGCCCCGCCATAAGGTGACATTTCTAGTATGGCGCTAAATTTATTTATAAAAAAAAATGCTCGTATGTAAAAACAAAGTTTACGTGTACCTTTTACTTAAGCCCATTTGATCTTCACCATCTATCATGTTTATAAGAACTCTTCCTTTCTGTCTGTCAGGTGAAAGATCCAATTGTGCAGATTTCGAGAAATCTGTAGATGTGTAAACTACTCTGGTTATTGGTTTCACTATGTCCTTTGAGATGCCTTCAGTAATTAGCTCTTGAAGCATCTAAAATAATTGTAAAACAAAATAGTATATATAGCTAAGGGTGTAGAAAAATAATAAAAGAAAAATGTTGTGTGTTTTTATAACGAACTACAAACATAAAATTAAAGATAGGAAATGAATAACTTGGGGCGCATGTTTATAGTTAAACTATATGCTATATTTTATATGTTAGTTGCACATGCAATACATAAATATAAACATGCGCCCCATGTTTTTCGTTTTCATTTTTTTTTATACTTTTTAGTCCGTTATAAAAATATGGTACATAAAAAAGTAAATATATATATTTTGGGTTATTTGAATGCAATTTTGATATGTTCTATTCATCTGTCAGTATTAAAATACATTCATCTGTCTTTTTTTTCACATTTTCATGGATTGTCATCTACATTTGAGCTGTGATCTAAATTTCAGGTATCTGACTCACCGAGAAATTGGCCTAAAATGAATTGCAAAATTCCACACAAAAAAGCGAGTTAATAAAAACATGTTAAAAAAATGAAGCGGTAATATTTGTATATATTTCTTGATTATGTTCTGAACATATTTCACCAACATTCATTTAGTATCAAAGCACTGTCAAGTGCTTGCAAAATAAGTATAATGAATGCATGCAAAGTAATGCAGTGCAAGTGCGACGGTAACTGCCTAAAATATACAATCTTACAGGAATCACCACAGTCATACCAGTTTGCAAACCTGTCAGAAACAGGAATATATAATGGCAATTCCAGAAACGCAGCAAACTATAGAAAGACCTCTGTGACGAGCCTACGAATCCACTCGAATGTTGGATATACTTTGGTTAGTTCCGGAACCCGAACGTCACAATGGCTAGAGCTCAGTACCCGATAACATTCTTTGTTCATTCATTTGTGAAAGTAATTCTGTTACAAGATCTTTTGTTGAAATTGTAGATTTAGCTTTATGTCCAGAATCTAACCTGATGTTATATTACGATGTAGCCAAAATGGTGGATACACTAAGTAGAGGAACTGGAACTCAAGTTGTGGAATACACTTACACGTCTTTGTTGTTAGATTTTCAACTTGAGGGTGGTAGCTAGCCAGGCAGGAATTAGAAGAAACTACACCACCATGCTATGGTTACATTACAATGCTTTTCTTCGCCGAAAGCTTAGGCTATTTGCAGGTGGATCCGAACTCACTTAAGAGCTTTGCCATCATTTAATTAGTCGCTTAACGTTTTGTTATTCACGCCGTGTTAGTTAATAACACAAGTATATGAAAATGTTTATTAAATAATGTGCGTGGTTACCTTTTTTTCTTTACAATTGTTGAGAATAAACACGCTGGGTAAATCGACAATTTGGTAATTTTTACAATTTTCTAAATATGTCATTTCTAAATCTGTGTATTGTGTGTTATCATAAGTATTTATTGCCAAAACGAATCCGAAATCCTTAAGGCATTGGGTAGCTTGCTGTAAACAAATGTTACTTAGGTAAATCTAACTTTAACGTGAATTGAGTTCGATCTATAATTTGTACATAAAAACTGTTAACGTTTAACCTGATTCCATAGTACATACTGCATGTTTCAATTAATTTATCTTAATTATTATGAATCAAAGATTCTATTATATATAAGCAACGATAAAACAGATTCAGTAACATTTTTTGCTCTGCTTGATAACAGACTTTTTTTAAAAGTTAGATCCAATTGAACAGCTTTATTTGTACAATAAATCAATTTTGGAAACCGTTTTTCAATAATGATCATAGTGAAATGTCGTCCTCTGGGCTTACAATATTTATAATAAGAATCCTGAATGTTACGAGGTGTGAAGAGATATTTAGCAGGCCGGCATGACAGCTGCGACTGGCGAAGGACATTTGCCCCTACGGCAGTCGCTACTATTATTGAATACTACTGACACTTACGATCAGGTGAAAGGCAGTGAGTTTACCAAGATAGAATAAGAAACCTATTTGATTAAAGTATTAAAAAATAAAATGTCGTCATGTTACTTAATCATTTTTATTTAGTCGTAATAGGTTTGGTGCTTGGCCGCAATCACAGCTGATGTTAAGTAACGATGTGATCCAAGACAAAGTAAGTTTAAAATTGGAACGACCACCATTATGTAGATTCACCAGTGTTTTCCTTTACCGAAACCTAAATTCACTATAGAGATTAGAATTGATTGACAAGGTAAAGGTATTAAGACGAAAACTCTGAGCGAATACGTCTTCGAAGCATACTCGTTACGAAAACATTATAATTCCTGATATTGCTTTAGTTTCCTTGTTGGATCTTAGTAACAATGGATGTGAAGTAAATGTCTCAGATCATACCCTAATGAGCGTAAAAGAATGATTATACGAATTACTTACTTTTTTAAGTACTCCACTAAAGGTGTTGATAACAACGTCACATCCTTTCCGTTTGGTGTTACATTTGATCATATCTATGAAGCTACCATCTTCAGAATAACCGATGTTATCCTCTGAAATTTGAAATTCAGTTCATTATATTTCTTGTCGGTTTATAGTCATTGCTGCGTCATTATCAATGAATTTAACTCAATTAAATATTTATTAACTTAACCTTTCTTTCGTTAACCTTTATCTCGGAAAAAAGATACTTTAAAAAATTTATCTTTGACACTGTACAATGTTGTAGTATAAATGGTATATACTTATTCATGATGATAAACACTTCGACTCTACCTTCTACACGTCGCCATTTACTCGTTTGAGTATGTACAAGTTACTTTAATTTTCTGAAGTTGAACGATTTTTCAAAAGTATCAAAATATTAATTTAATAACTACTTTAACACTACAAAATGTTATTCTTTTCAAATTAAAATTTATTGAATTAACTGTGCATTCAATTTTGATTAGTCATAAAATGATACTGTTGCGTAAAAAAATTACAAGTTAGTAAGTTTTAGTAATAGGATTCTTTTAGGGATGTTTGGTGTATTTCGAAAGAATATATGACGCAAATTAGAAACAGACTGCAATGAACATAATAACACAAATATACATATAATAAATGACTTTCTTACCTTTCATCTCGGGAAATAACTGCATTAAAAATTTTTTTTCTTTATCATTATTCACAATCGTATAAACAGTATATTCCAAAGCTAAACACAACGATATTACTGCTTGCCCTAAAGCCTTCAGTCCGTCGGTTATCAGAACTGAATTGTGTTTTTCCAAGTCACTTTTTATTTTCTGCAATAAAAAAAAAATTGGCGCGGAAAATAGATCTGCGTGGTGATAGGGCTTTTGCTAAGGCCCGCCTGGCTAGGAACCACCCTCAAGTTAAAAACCTGCTGCCAAATACCAATAGGTATGTTCCGGCAGCTGCACTTGAGAGCCAGTTCCTCCACAGGTTTAACGTGTCTACCAACTTGGGCCGTAACGTCACTTAAGATCAGGTGACATTATGGAGCTAAGCTAAGCCTTGGAGCTAAGCCTTAACTATAAAAAAAATATATTTTTAAATTGACAGAAATTAACCTCTCAAATTGTCATTATCCACAACCTAAGGTAAACTATTTGGACTTTTTTTATTTACTTAAATACGTTATTGGTTATTGACAAAATCTATCTGATGGACAATGACAATATTGAATGCAAAAATACGTTGTTGAACAAATTTTACTGGCTTCGAATTTTGCATGGCGGTAGCAGCGTTTTTTCTAATAACCAACAACTCATTTTACAAATAAATACGTAAGAATACATAACTGGTGAACTGGAAAGACTTCTTAAATAATTTTCAATTCATTATCATGACTTCAACAATCATATAACCCAAAGTATTTTTCATGTATTTTTGAACGATATTATATTACACGATGTAATTTTTCAAAAAGAGACGATTGTGTTCCTTTTTTATACTAAAATTCTTGGAAATAAGTGCTACTTATGTCAAGAGTAAATATTTTAAGTATTATATTTACTAATATAGTTGTAACTATAATATGATATTTTAAATTCATACTAGTTATTAAAAAAAAAACATGCGTGCGTACAAAGTACACATGTCAGAAGTGAAACTTCTTTGGCGAACTAATTTATAAATCTTGTTTATATACGACGTTCGCTCTGTCTCACTTTTTCTCTCAATCTTTCTCACTCGCTTGCTCCCTACTCTCGCTCCACGGCTAGTTGCTCATGCTACGTTCGCCCTGTCTTACTCTCTCTCAATCGGTCTCGATCACTCTCTCTCTCTTTTCCGACACTTCCGTTGCATACCGGTGTGACGTTTCATCTGTAAAAATTTTACCCTCATGCGCCTAAAGAAGTTTCACTTCAAAAAAAATTAAAAATTATTTTAACTTGAATTTAAAATATAAATCCAGAATACAATTTACGCTAATATACGCTCTACGAAGTCTGCAGTTGCTGAACATTTAGAAGAAGGCTCCAAACATTATCTTAGATTCGACATGCCACAAATCCTTGCCAAAGAACACCGATTCCTACCTAGGATGATTTGTGAGGCTATTGAAATTAAAAAAACATCCAAATTTCAATACAGAAAGTGGTTGGAAGCTAGCATAAGCCTGGGATCCGATTATACGTTTAATTAAATCGGAACCCAAAAGACCATTTGCCAGACCTCAAGACACTGTGAGCTCTTTCTGCGTAGATCGGAACACTATTAATAATAAAAAAAAATAATTGAAGGTAGACATAGTAATACGAACTTTTCTGGACAACCTACACCTCAATCCGCCCCGTAACCACGAAGGCTGAAAAGCTTTCGAAACGTCGGGATCAAAATCAATAAATAACCGCGATAAAATCCGTTTAAATTAGTTTTATTTCAATGAATAATATTCGCGTAAACATAATAAATCATTAGAATACAATTTATTATGTGTAATAATGAATCGTAATGATTTTCCTTCATTGTTATGTTATTTCGTATTAAGTTATACATGTATGTGTATGTGCGAGTTTAGTGCTTAATAATATTTATCCTTACCAAACAGTAGAACGCATAAAGGTATGGAACCGGTACTGTAGCTGCGTCTTCCAAACTCCAGTATTCGGGCACGGGCCATGTTAATAACGGATTAGCTATCACTGAATTATTGTCATCAGCATTGAATGCTACACCCATGAATCTGCCTAGACTGAAAATATATAAAAAATAAGTAACATCATACCTTGTTTCTTCATTTGATATATATTTGTCAACATTTGTTTTAGACGTCATATATCTATTATAACTTAGTTTAAACATTGATATTTCTAAGGCAAAGAGTAAAAAATTACGATTCTTTAAAGACCTTTTTTGTGTAAATGATTGTCATTCGAGTCATGCTATGCATAAGATATGCTATTTTTATGGCTTATACGAAATAAGAGAAAAAAACACATTAATGTATGAAAATATCGCGGCATATATGGATTAAGATGCAGGAAATAGTTATTAATATATTTAAAATTATGGTCTCTTAACACACTTTTGAATAATATATAAATAAAGATTTTTATAAAGACTGTTATTAGTTTTTTTGGGTATATTTTGCCTTAAATTACATACAACCATAAACACTGGTAAAACACACGAGTCCTTGATTACATTTAAGATAATTTAGTGTTAGAATAAAAAGTTGTGACAAAACATACTTGAAATCTCGTATGTCATTACCAAAGCTTTTCTTAACAAAAAGATTAAATAGTAAAGGTGTAAAGGTAAAAAGACTTAAGAATAAGACTTAAAAAAAGAAGCAGATCGAGTTTCTCGTCAGTTCTTCTCGATGACTGCGTTACTTCACGGACCGGTAATACTTTTGACGTTCATAAGCGCCTTCTTAGGGCGTAAATTGAATAAAGATTTTTAATTTGATTTGATTTATTAATATTAATTTTGATATACCTAAATGAAGAAACAATAAAATTTCTATAAACCTTTTATTTGTTATATCAATGAATTATTTTGAAGTTACAATCCGTCTATATATCATAAATCAAGAATATTAGGATTGAAGAGTTACTTCCGCATTTTTTTTTAATACGTCATTATCACGATCGGGTAAATTATAAGGTCTCGAATAATATATATAACTACAATACATTTACTTACTTATTACTGATTCCGCTAAAGTCAACAAGACTTCCATTAACTTCGTCCATATGAATCGGAAGTCCGGTGTAATGTACCTAAAAAGTAGTATATTGAGAGATTTTTTTTAGACTGTTTTATAACTTGTGACTGGGCAAGCTGGTAAGGGTCGAACTAGGCGAACTTATCTCAATCAGATCGAGGACGTTCTGGAGAAAGACTAGGTCAATAGTACCCATTACCGAAGAGCATGGATGAAGGTGCTTATGAAAGTAGAAGAAGCGAAAGATGTATGTCAGGATCATAGCAAGTGGAAGGATGTTGTCTCTGCCTACCCTTATGGGATAGAGGCGTGATACTAAATAAATTACAACTTATGTAAGGTAAGAAAACAATAAATTTAAATTTAAACATTAATATTTAATATACAAAAGTGTTTAATTTACTACTACTTACTAACCCATTTATAGACAATAGATTTCCCGTAAAACCATCAGAATGAGCTGATCGTATTCAGCGTTCTATAACCTCTACCAGATCATTGATCCACCTTCTGGTAGATTTAATTACTTACCTTATCCAACGTGTAGTTACTACTCTAGAACTGCTTGGAAATACCGGGCATCCGTTTTACGAAACACATGACTCCCTACTACTTCTTAAAGTTAGCGATTCTTAGGGCTTTAACGGTAAGGAAAAGCAATGCTAAAGTGGTTGTCAGTATCCTGGCAAGTAAGGGTGAAACGCAAGATTACCTTAAGGTTTTTCGTGATATTGTAATAGTAAACGCGGTCGAAGTGGGAGTGAGGCTTATCAGCTAAATCTCTCTAAATACATCTAAAAGATCTTGGCCTGTCTAGGACTGCAGTAAGTTCTATATCAGAACGTGCTTCTAAAGCTGCGCTAGCAGGCTTTTACCAAAATTATTTGGTTAGGGAGTAAAAGCCGAGTGATAAAGGTGAGTGTTGACGCGCGTCGACAAGGGGCCCCTTAAAGTTACATACGAGTCACAAGTCTCGGATATTGCTCGGGTTTTCCCTCCCTACCACACGATTGACCCGGCACTTGCAATGTGATACCATAGTTTGCTAAAAAGTTTATCTCTCTACCTTTAATTTTCGTGAGAAAATGCTTTTACGCATCCCCTCCCTGGAGGACTGGAAGGGGTATGCGGGATTCGCCCGGCGCTAGTCGCCAGGAATACCCATTAAAACCCCACGGTACTTTCATCCCCTTTCTCGAAGTAACACGGGATCAGGCCACGCATTCACCGCGCTACCACAACGGTCGGCCCAGCCTGATGTTAAGCCAGGCTCCGTCCAAAAGCTTAATAGTCTAATCAAGTCATTTCCGACAAGGAGACCAGTGGTGGTGTTTGGTCTGACTACGGCGATAGAATAGAAGTTACGTCATTCAAAATTCTCACAACTTAGATTAAGGTACACAAATATGTACTATTTATTTTTAAGCAATTCTTAATACCATAAGTAATAAACACAAACAAACTTAAGATGAGGACCCAGAGCCTGCAGAGAAAAAACAAAGGTTTTCATCAGTCGTGTCGTAAATACGTCTCTGGTAGGTTTAGTTTTAACGGAAGTACAATCCACTTGTAGCTGTCCTTTTAGCATTTGTCTGGGCAGGGCTACAAAACAGCTATATGAGGATTATCTAATGCGTATCAGGAATATTAAAAAGTGCAACAGTAACCCTACATTCCTGTCTTGTTTTCCATAAACAGGGCCCTGCTTTCGTATTTTTTCCAGCTCCAGTCGGGATCCTTGAATAAGTTAACCGAGCAAATTCAAGAGGCACTTACCCACTTCATTAAAAGGGCTATATCGGTGACCACTGTCCCTGTCCTAATTTCTTCATTTGTGGTTTAAAAATGCACAGCAACTCCAAGCCACATAATTTAAAAATTTTGAGCTTACTTACTAAGCCCACAGTTAGCACTATATAATTGATATGTATATATATAAAATACTTACACTTATATTGGTTTCTAAAATTCTTGGTACTTCCGCTACTGGCTTATTAAGAAATAATACGTTTTGCATAACTACTCCTGCACATCTATCAAGAAATAAATAATAATATAAAATAAAGAATATATCTTGCTTTGTGCATTATTAAATTCAACTGATTAACATTTTGTTGCGATGATAGCTCAGTACGATAGTCAATGTGTAAGGTTTCGCGTCAAGAGATGTGTGTTCAAATTCTACCACCTACACTGCGCTTGAGCTTTCGATGAAGATAAACATCGTGAAGAAACCATAGCATGGTGATAGGGCATTTTCTATTACCCGCCTGGCTAGCAACAACCCTCAAGTTGAAATTTGCCACCAATAGGTGTGTTCCGGCAGCTACACTTGAGAGCCAGATTCTCCACAGGTTTGGCGTGTCTACCAACTTAGGACGTATAGTCACTTAAGACCAGCAGAGATTATGGCCATAACGTTAAATCTTAACAATATTTAAAAAATCAACAGAAACTTACCTAGTAAATCCGTCGTATTTACTTAACTGCGCAGAAAAACCTATACTATGATCTACATTT
Organism: Actias luna; assembly: GCA_039707435.1. Classification (NCBI taxonomy): domain Eukaryota; kingdom Metazoa; phylum Arthropoda; class Insecta; order Lepidoptera; family Saturniidae; genus Actias; species Actias luna. Next base: position 2,716,686 of record JAZHAC010000002.1, on the reverse strand, counting down.
CTTCCAGTTGCTAATTTCGCATGCTCTTCCACGTCAATAGTAATTTTGTCGATGTATTTAAGTATGGATACACCGTTGTGATCCCTCGCAAGGAGATTAAGCTGTAATAGCGAATCAAGGAATGTTGCCCATTCACCCATCCATACCACGTTAGCACAGTTTACAGGAATACTTGTCGTTTCTATCGACTGAAAGTTGTCTCTGTAATTTAATAAAATTAATAGAATTATTAATTTAATGGTATTACAAATATAGGCAGGAAGAACCATTTTTAGAATAATAAAGATTACTATTTCTATGTCATAACACAATAGAGGTACTGCAGTGTACCTGATGACGAACGTTAGATCACAATTCAAAAATAACGACGCTCAGTGAGAGATATGCAATCAGGGATCAGCTCTTTCAACAACTGTATATACTGAGAGGAGACTGATAACACAATGAGTTTAAATAAAGTAATTGCGTCCGATGCATCCACATGTGTATTAGGGTCGTGACCAAGTCTAATCTTCTAATGGATCTTTACCCATGTCACAGTGCTCGATTGCAATAACGACAAGTATTAGACATGATCGATAGTAGTCGAGATCTAATCGGTCAACTATCGCGTAATAATATTATATTACAACTGTTATAAACCCTTTATAATAATTGATACCTTATAGTTTTGTTTTAATTTTTGCAGTTTCAAAGAGTAGGCAATGGTATTGAGACTATATAGCCAGGTCTAATGTTATTTTTTAATTAAAAGGTTATCGCTTCAACAAGATGGTGATTTTCTTGTTAAAACTCAGTAAACAGTTTCTGGAGCAACCAATATATCATGTTCTGAATTATTATTACTTCTCTTACGCACTCAGCCACAATACATAAAAAAAACCTCAACAACATTACCCAACGTAGGACCATATAACAAAGTATATGAATGAAAATAAAAATCGCAGCCTAATATATCAACATTCTGTCAAAAGCTCGTAATAATAAAGCTCATATTTCAATATATCATAGATATTTTTTTTCATTTCAACTACGAAATAAAATTTAATTTCACTTACCTATATGAATAGCCTCGAAGATGAAATAGTTTGTATACATCTCGTTTTGTTAATATTATCTCATCATTTTTGTCTGATATACATGTAGGAGACTCGATAACATCAATATAACAAGTTACTGTACCGCTGACCACAAGCTTGTCTTCATGAGTTACCTTTTGAGAAAATATTAATATTAAAATTGTATTCACATAATAAAAGTAGTTAAGATTTTTAAACTTAGTTCTCCATAAGGTGAAGCCATGATAGCTCAGTGGTAGTGTGTACGACTTCGCGTCAAGGGACGTGAGTTCGAATCCAAGCACCGACAATGAGCTTGAGCTTTCGGTAAAGGAAAACATCGTGAGGAAACCATAGCATGATGGTAGGGCTTTTTCTATATATATATATATATATATATATATATATATATATATATATATACGTACTCTCTCTATATACATGTACATTGTAAAGGTTTCAATCAAATGGGATCGGGTTATAATTAATATTTTGGATACTATTTATTCCATAAACCGGAAGATTTTTACTTTATATTCACAGGTTTGTCGTTATGGCTACAATCTTTTGTAACGTTAAATGAAGATATGGTCCAAGATGGTGGGTGCGCTAAACCTCGGGAAGGACTGGCTCTCAAGTGCAACTGCTGGAACACACCTATAGGTGTTTGGTGACAGATCTTTACTTATTCAACATGAGAGTTGTAGCTAACCTTTACCAAGGATAGTGGATGTACTAGTAGTATGAATGTTCGATCGATGACAATGTTATAAAATAAAACGGTTTTCCAATAATTTTGTCTTTTATTGCTTCAGTCATAGGCTAAGTTTGTGTTGATATTACGTTAATGTTAAACTATTAATTGGCCAAAAATGTAACACACTAACGCAACACAGAATTGTTTACTGGAAAATTACAACCAGTTTTTTTCGCTTAGCAAGAAATCTTTACAATGAAATTATGTTCTTTAAATAGAGCAAAAACATTTTGGTGTGAAATTTGAAGTGATGATAGCTCATTGGTAGTGTGTACGACTTCGCGTCAAGGGACGTGAGTTCGAATCCACCTACAATGAGCTAGAGCTTTCGGTAAAGGAAAACATCGTAAGGAAACCATAGCTTGGGGTTAGGGCTTTTTATAATGCCCGCCTGGCTAGCCACCACCCTTAAGTTGAAAATCTGCCTCCAAATACCAATAGGTGGGTTCCGGCAGTTGCACTTGAGAGTCAGTTCCTTAATAGGTTTAACGTGTCTACCAACATGGATTGTATCATCACTTAAGACCAGGTAAGATTATGGCCACAACGCTAAACCTTAACTTAAAAAACTATTACCAGTAGGGAACTAAAGAAACTATCATTAAGTTAGCTTATATCAAGATATAATTTTCATTTATTCGTCTATTTCGCAGTAACTACATGTTTCCTTATATTTACCTCAAATTTGTCACTCGCTTTACTTATCATAACGTTGAACCTTAATATTTTCTTGGGGTCAATAATAATTTCACTGTGGAAATGCACTTTATCAAATACAACCGGAAGTGTTTTGTAGTCCATATTATGGTACATGGCTATGGTATCCCACACGAAGAGTAAAAGGGTTGCTTCAGGAAATATGTTCATACCTTGAAAATGCAAAAATTATGTACACAAAACACTACGCATATTAGATATACATTTCAGTGCATAATCTCACTTTGATGATGTTTTCACTTTTATTGTGTGTACCAAGTTTTTTTTTTTTTTAATTACCACCATAACCAATTAAGTGACAAGCAATACCTCAACGTAAAACAATTGTCCTTGCGTCCCAAAAAATAGCCTTGGTCGAGATTCGAAGCCACAGTATTCAAACAACAATAACAAGGCAACCGCTTAAAAAATCTCAAAAACGGTATATTCAAATATTAATTCTTATATATGTACAAAGTTCCCGTATCAAAATATTAGTTGCAGTGCTCCTTTCAAACGGCTTGACAGATTTTTATGAAACTTTACATGTATATTCGGTAGGTCTATTTTTCATACCCCCGAGTGATAAGGTGGTCTGTCCCATTTTTTCATAATATGGCATTAACACTACATGTAACCCTTAATTTTCACCTTCCCACCCACATAGAAATAATATATAAGACATAACAAAGTTTGTCGGGCCAGCTAGTATGCGTATAAAATATTACCATCTCTAATATTCCCTTGAATGTATTTATAGTCATCGTCCTCTATAGATATAACAAAGTTTCGAGACTTAGAAACTATTCTTTTCTTGGGTTGATACACATTAGTTGACCTGCAAGTAATATAAGGAATTATTTTCATCTCACATTTAGAGAATTAAGATCAAAAGAGGTCAATATAAATTTGAAGATGTTAAATTGGTCATTCATGCGATCTGATAGCAACTAAATACAGTTATGTAAAGAGCATATCTCAGTTCGTACGGTATACAGTCGCGGTATCGATCGACATGAGTTCGAATCCATCTTTAATGAGTGAGAAAATCTCATGATGAAACTATAGCATGGTAATAAGGCTGTTCCTAATGCTCAATTGACTAGTTACCATACTCAAGTTGAAAGTCTTCCTCCAAATACTTATGTGTGTTCCGGAAGTTGCACTTGAGAGCCAGTTAGCATGTCCACCATATTGACCACATCGTCACTTTATGCGTAGCGTGTAAACCATTTAGGGTCATATCGTCACTCAACATTAGGTAAAATAGCCAAATAAACACCATCAAACGAATTTGTGATCTAATTCATTTTATGAAAGGAAATCGTGCAATACTATGTGCAATGTTAACACTCCCCACTATTTCGTTTTCCACAGCAGAATCCACAATTCGGCATTCCATAATTTGAAAGTCCTAAAGTATAACATCTTCCAAATATTTACTTTTTTAAACAATTCTTTATCACATTTCGATAGAAAATTAATTAGTGTTAATTGTTTTTCTTGTAAAAAGAAACACCTGCATGAAAGACCTTGTCCCTGTTCGAGGCACTTCTCTAAAGTTCAGTTAAAGGACGCGAAGTACACCAAAACTCAAAACAACCGTGCATGCATAAATAAATATAATACAAATTTATTTCGGGGGCAGAGACAAGGTAACCTTCACGACCGCTAGACCAATGGTCTGACCAAATTATTAATATATATTTATACAAGGAAAATACAATACATTTGACATACAATTACGTGAAAACTGCTCAATTTATTGGAATTAGAATATGGTTATTCGATACGGAGTATCTTGCAGATGATTAAGGTTTTTTTTATAGTTAAGGTTTAGTTAGCGTTGTGGCCACAATCTCACCTGATTTAAAGTAACAATAGGGCCTAAGATGGTGGACACGCTAAGCCTAGTGACTGGCTCTCAAGTGCAACTGCAGGAACATACCTATAGGTATTTGGCAACAGATTTTGAAGTTGAGGGTGATAGCTAACCAAGCGAGCATCAGAAAAAGCGCGACCATCATGCTATGGTTTCCTCACGCTGTTTTCCTTCACCGAAAGCTCAAGCTCAATGTATGTGGTTGGATTCGAACTCACATCCCACGACGCGGCGTTCCTATACAATACCACTGAACTATCATCGCTTCAAAGTCGAATATAAGTAAATAATTTGTTAAAAGTGGTATTGAATGCAGCACACTCTGTTGGGGAGCCGATAGTTTGTCTAAAAGTATAAGAGAAACGTTTAACTGGCTGCGTTATTGAAATGCTAAATAGGGTCCACAAAAAAAATTGAGCAACGGACAAGAACTCTGAAAGGGATCATGACAAAGACTATTAAAATACATTACAGTCGTTTTTCGTGTCATTAAATATATTCTGTATAGATTGATTGATACTTAATTTAAACGTGGAAGTATGAAAAAGAGTACCAGTCTTCAGTGTGTTCCCAGTCTGTGAAATGCGAAAGAAAAGGAGTTTTCGTTGACACCGGATATTCTATTGCAGGATACATCACGCTAACATTCGAATTCAAACCAGCTTGATACAACCTGAAAGTGACAAATAAATTTTCTTCGTTAAACTTTATGGTTAGACGTAATATTTTTATATTCGTTAAAAGATAATAGCTCAGTGGTAGTGTATACGACTTCGCGTCAAGGGGCGTGAGTTCGAATCCAAGCCCCTACAATGAGCTTGAGCTTTCAGTGAAGGAAAACATCGTGAGGAAACCATAGCATGGTGGTATGGCTTTTTCTAGTGCCCGCCTGGCTAGCAACCACTCTCGAATTGTAAACCTGCAGCCAAATACCAATAGGTGTGTTCCAGCAGCTGCACTTGAGAGCCAGTTCCTCCACAGGTTTAGCGTGTCTATCAACTTGGGCCGTATTGTTACTTAAAATCAGGTGAGATTATGGCCATAAAGCTACACCTTACTATTAAAAAAATATATATTTTGCATGTTTTATAATGATAGGTCCTTAATTATTCTACAACATAACTCACTTTCCAAAAGCTTCAAGAAGAAACTTCACTGGATTGTCGTCTCTACGTCTGCTTAGAGATACATACGTTGCTTCTGGTTTAGACTGTCTCAGGACTGATTGTAATTGACCATGTGGTCCTATTTCGATAATTACAGCATTCGTTGGTATGTGTCTCACTGCCTCCTCGAAGAATACTGGTTCCTGTTTAAATTTATAAGGGAAGTTACAACCTATCAATGGATCTTACTAACATGTATGACATCTGTTGACATTATTATAATCATATTTATGAATTTGAATTTGTTTAAAACTATGTATACTCATAGTGATTATCTCATCACACTGAGCCTCTTTTGGGTTGTCCGATTCTAGAACCTGTATATACAAATGTCAAAACCAGTTCGACAGTAACGACTTGTAATCGATGGATTATAATTTCGATTATTTTATGTACAGAACGGTTACTTTACCGGATTACGGGGAAAAAAAAGATATACTACTTAATTAGAGACAAAAATGGATGCTAAATTTGCTAATGCATGTAGTAACTTTGAACGTAATGTAAAATAAATTATAAAGATGTAAATTTTAATTTTGATTTTTCAGAAAATTACAATAATTATAGTAGATCTAAATTAAAAAATAATTAGCAATTAAATGTTGTGCGAAATAATTAAACAATGTGATCTTGTTATTTTCACTTACAAGAACAGTTTTTGCATGATATTTGGCGGAAGATAAGTTAGCGGCGGCAGTGTTCCACAATCTTTCCGGAACTGACGAAGATAGCCACTTAGGACTGCGTGGTTTCGGGTCTTTAATAATTTCCTCCAAGACCTTTGTTAATTCTTTTTCTGTAATTTTTCGTTGTCAAAGTTTTTTTTTTTAATAAAAGCAATAACTAAATTCACTCGTATCTAGCTACATATGTATTTTAAAATTGTACCTCAGCTAAATACTGTAATAAGTTACTTACTCTACTAAGTAAGTAAAGTATTAAGTTTAAAATTTTTGGACAGTGATTTTTATCAAAATTTGAAAGAAACATTATAAGTGAATTGAATATGGAATTAAAATACGTATTTGAAATCCGTTTATGCCTTTGTAAAATAAGAATTTTATTATAAGGTTCGTAAGCTGTTACCAAACTTTGTGAATTTACATTCAATAATTACTCTAATTAACATACCAATAATTATCGATTGAGTGTTTCATATTATGAATTAATTTGTATCAACAAACAACAATTTGTATTACCACAAGCATGATATCGATTTTATCAATATACTTAAGTTTGTAACCAAATATATAACTGCTGACAGTCTAGATGATTAAGAACGTATGCTTTAGAGAGCCAATCCCTCCAAAGGTTTAGCGTGTTTAACAACTTGGGCCGTATCGCCACTTAAGACCAGGTCAGATTATGGCCATAACCCTTAACCTGAAGTGTAAAAAAATCTTTTCTTACCGACGTGTGAGACGTATGTTGAATGGATGGGGACATCACATAAATCCAACTCCTTGGTGCTTATACCCGAATTTTTCAATAGATTGGCAAATTGTCGAGTTGCATCCCAAGGCCCGGTTATAGTGGACGATTTTGGACTATTGTGACAAACAATTTCTATCTCAGGAGGACATAGCTTTTTCAACTGAAAATTTGTTATATTCAAACGAAATTATCAAAAATTCTATTATGTAAATATGTGATGGAAAAGCAGTACAGTTGAGAACATAATTTTGGAATTTAATTTTTATTGTGGTTTTTAGGTTTATAGTTAATCAGTAGACTTCAACCTAACAAGATATTCAATAAATATGTAACCGAATATATAAAATTTACTTCAGACTTTAGTAACAGATATTTCAATTCGACAGTTAGGATAGCTAAGCGCTCATTTTCGTTTTAAGTCGAGGTTTTCTTACACCAGGAATTTAAGTTAGATCGTAGAATTCCAACCAACTTATACATCTCACTTTAATATGGCAGGGTACACTATTTGTAATCCTGTTTCATTCAATACCTAGGAATTAAATAACTCTGTCTATGTCAAAATGTGTAGGATATAAGTCACATCATAATATTAAGAAAGTTAAAAGGAAAACTTTACATAGCCAGTGGTTATTAAAAAGTTTGATTCAATATCTAGGAATTAAATAACTCTGTCTATGCTTAAATGTGTAGGATATATTTCACATCATAATATTAAGAATTTTAGAAGGAAAACTTTATCATAGCTAGTGGTTATTCAAAAGTTTGATTCAATAGCTAGGAATTAAATAATTTTGTCTATGCCAAAATGTGTAGATTATAATTCACATCATAATATTAAGAAAGTTAGAAGGATAACTTTACATAACCTGCGGTTTTTCAAAAGTTTGATTCAATAGCTAGGAATTAAATAACTCTGTCTATGCCAAAATTTGTAGGTTATAATTCACATCATAATATTAAGAAAGTTTGAAGGAAAACTTTACATAGCCAGTGGTTATTAAAAAGTTTGATTCAAATAACTCTGTCTATGCCAAAATGTTGCCCCTAAGATGCCTAAGAAAGATAGAAAAAAACTTTACATAACCTGTGGTTAATCCAAACCCATGAATAACCCCAACTTTCTCATATCCTCAATTAAAGCACATATTATGACAAATTACTTACTTGTATATATCCGAGTCCAACAACTATCATTGCTCCTGGTATATATTGTATTTCTTTCCAAATCTTAATACGAATATAATTTGATAATAAAACTTGCTCTGCTGTAAGTGAGCCATCGGCATAAGCGCAAGCTATTTCACCCATACTATGTCCTGGTAAAATAAATATACCATTCAAATGTAAAAAATCGTCTACAGTTAGCAAATGCAATACGAAAACAAATAATGTTAAATAATAGCAGACTTTTTGTTAGCATTAACCCGAATAAATATAAAATTTCGCTAAATTATTGCTGAGAGAGGAATGAAAAGGTTTCTTCAACGTCTCTTATTTTTTAAATATCTAGAATGTTATTTTGAATACAGTGAAATATGAAAAATAAAAGAATACAATATATCACGTTTAACAGTAATAAATAATAAAAATAAAAAAGCTTTAATCTATAACTCAAAAATATGATTACACATTAAAATTCATGGTTTTTTCTCGGCGTAGGCTTCCCCCATTACCGACCATATTTCCCTATCCCTTGCTATGGTGGGCCAGCCTGGGCCAGCACACTCTCTAAACATGTCTTCCCATCTTCTAAACGCTCTGCCTCTCTTTCTTTCTTTTTTTTTTCTTGAGGTTTAGCGTTATGGCCATAATCTCACCTGATCCTAAGTGACGATACGGCCCAAGTTGGTAGATACGCTAAACCTGTGGAGGAACTGGCTCTCAAGTGCTGCTGCCGGAACACACCTATTGGTACTTGGCTGCAAGTTCACAACTAGAGGGTGGTAGCTACCCAGGCGTGCATTAGAAAAAGCCCTACCACCATGCTATGGTTTCCTCACGGTGTTTTCCTTCACCGAAAGCTCAAGCTCATTGTAGGTGCTTGGGTTCGAACCCACGTCCCTTGACGCGAAGTCGTGCACACTACCACTAAGCTATCATCGCTTCTACTTCTTCTCTAGCTACTTCTTGGCAAATACTTGGTAGTTAGCTTTGTTAGTGCATTAGAACAGGACAATTGTGTCCAATGATTCGGGAGCGCCATATAACAGATGTAATATTCGTTATACATAGTTACGTTTATCCGTTATATGTCTGGTACCATATAACAGATGTAACGTTCGTTATAGTCATACGTTGGGACGTTTTTCCTCTATATTTCCGGTAATCACACGTGTTGATTTATATCTGTAGACGGCTTCTTAATGATTACGTGATAAAGCTAATACATTGGGACTCCTTTCGTTTGTAAAGTCCAGCCATTATACACCTCGCCATATATATTTGTATAAACGTATTTCCACAAAAACACTACTCAGGAAAATGCTTTTGACCCAAATTCATCAAATTCTAACATTTGTGAATGAAAAAGAACCGAACCATGTATTTAATGGCAGGGAGAAAAAGTGACAGATTCAATAAACTTTTTTTATTTTTTTATTGTTAGGGCCTATCGTTATGGCCATAATCTCACCTGATCTAAAGTGATGATACGGCCCAAGTTGGAAGACACGCTAAACCTTTGGAGGTACTGGTTCTGAAGTGCAACTGCCGGAACATACCTATTGGGATTCGGCGGCAGATTTTCAACTTGAGGGTGGTAGCTAGCCAGGCGGGCATCACAAAATCATTACTACCATACTATGGCTTCCTCACGATGGTTTCCTTCGTTGTTGGATTCGAACTCACGTCCCATGACGCGGCATTCCTACACACTACCACTGACCTGTCATAGCTTCAGAATGTCTATTACTTTATCCAACTTTAGATGAGGGATAGTTTTTATTCTGATAAGTCCTGATCCTTAAACGCGATATGAGGCACTCTCGTCCAGTTATCAACTACTCGAAAAAGTAGGAAAATCTATCAAGATTGCTAGCTCCAATTTAAAATCACAGACGATTGAAAGCAATGCAATAGCAATTTAAGCTCAAACATCAACACTTTCTTTAGCTATGAAAGTATATAATTCAGAAACAGCTGTGAGAAATTTTCAAATTCTGCAAGATGTTATGAAGCTCTCAATTTAAGTTTCGACGATAATATGAACTAATATTAACGCAATATCGCAATACACCTGATCTTAAGTGGCGATACGACCCACGTTGATGGACACGCTAAACCTATGGTGTCTAATAATATTAGCGCAATATCGTAAATAATATAGGAAACATTTGCAGCCTGCAAAGAAACAGTGTAGTGGTAGAGTGTACAATAAGCTTGACATTTCGGTGAAAATATAGTGAGGAAACTGTAGCATGGTGGTAAGGCTTATTATAATGCCCGCCTGGAGTCTAATAATATTAGCGCAATATCATTAGTTCCTACATATGCAGCCTGCAAAGATTCAGCTTAGTGGTAGTGTGTGCAATGAGCTTGAGCTTTCGGTGAAAGAAAATATAGTGAGAAAACTGTAGCATAACTGGCTAGGAACCACTTAAAAAAAAAAAAAAAAAATCTACAGCAAAATACCAATAAGTGCGTTCCGGCAGCTGGACTTGAGAGCCAATTCCTCTACAGGCTTAGCGTGTCTACCACCTTGGGCCGTATCTTCACTTAAGATCAGGTGAGGTTATGGCCATAACGCTACAACCTTAACTATAAAAAAAAGCAGACACGTGATGAGTCAGTCAGTGGTATTACGCTTATCTTTATATACAAAAAAATTAATGTCACGTTGTCTGTCCGCGGTGTACTCTTAAACAACTGAAGCGATTTTAACCAAATTTTGCAGACTGTGTGCAGTTTGATTTGATAGATAGGATACTTTTATCTCGATAAGTGATCATAACGCGATACATGTCGCTGTAGTTAATATGATTGACTACTCGAGAAGGGTAATACAAGGTCAGCCAGGTCAACAAGTTTATTTATAGATTGAAATTTAATTATATAGCTAAATAATTTAAATTGTTTGTCTCATATGACTGAATATTTATATTCGTTCTGTATAAAGAAATTCAAGATTTGATCGTAAATGTTGAGATTTACAATTCAATAGTGTTAAATTTACACATATTCAGTAGATATTGAATCTACATTCAGTATTACAACGGTATTCTCACATTGAAATTGAATGACAGGAGCTTTACAGCTATATTTACAATAAAGGAATGACGCTATGCAAATAAAAAAAACGCTTTGATTTTTAGTCTATTTTTTAGTTTCGAATTTTCATTGCAGGCAGAAATTTGCTTTTGCCAGTAATTTCACTATTCATTTTCTACTACACAGTATATAACAAAGGCGCTTTCAGTTGTCTGTCTGTCCTTATGTATGTTAAAACTATTCAACGGATTTTACTGCGGTTTTTTTTTTAATAGATAGAGTGATTTGAGAGTAAGGTTTATATGTATAATACATGAATAATATAGTAGAGAAACACTGACAATTTTATAGTTTTCTAATGTGATTTCGTAAATAAGTATATTTTTTTGCGCTTCCATTGCAAACGCAGGCTGAACCCTATGTGATAGATCAAAATAATGTATCACAGTATTGTGCACCTTAAAAAGGTCTACAAAAAAGTCTATAATAGTGTATGTCTATCTATTAGGGATAACCCACAATAACCAGATTTTATCATTTACTTTATACTAGAAATGTTCGTTTATTTGCGAAGCGATTTTAATCAATACAACATTTATTATTATCCAATTAAGTACCTTAAATACATTGTGCATTTAGATTAATATGGCGCTTTACAGCATGTAATTTAAATGAATATTTTTAAAGATATTACAGATTTAAAATGCAGGGACACAGCGGTAGCGGCGGTAGCGGCGGTACCGGCCGCGGGGCCAACGGTATGTCCCTATAAACAATGCGAGGAAATGTAAAAAAAAAAAACAAAACAAATCGGTCAAACCATTTTTGACTTTTAACGAGAATGAAGAAAATTTAGAAGAAATTTTAGGTCATATGAAGTTCACCGGGTAAGCTAGTTTTCTATACATTATCTTGAATCTTCTGGTTCGGCCATAGGACCAAAATCACGACATTATTTTATTGTCACTGGCTCATGCTCGTGACTAATTATTAATTTATCAGATGAGTGTACGCCGGTGAAAATTACGTTGAAACATTCCGACAAATTGCATGATTGATACGTATTTTGAAGCAATGATAGCTCAGTTGTAGTGTGTACGAACGCCGCGTTTAGGAAAGTGAGTTCGAATACGCGTACAATGAACTCGAACTTTCGTTGAAAGATACCATCGTAATGAAACCCTAACAGATTGGTAGGGCTTTTTCCTATACCAGTCACGCTATCTACCGTCCTCAAGTTGAAAATCTGCCTACAAATATCTATGGGTGTATCCGGAAGTTACACTAGAGATACAGTGCTTTCACTAAGCTTAGCATTTTCACCAATTTCGGTCACATCGTCAGTTAATATCAGTTGAGATTGTAGACATAACGCTAAACCTTAACTATATAAAAAACCCTACAGTATCATGTACGTCTGTTAATGAGAGTTTAACTTCTAAATGAGTTAAACGAATACAGTCATACTTGTGCGCTGTATTTAAACTGACGAGACGATAGACAAAAATCCGTGAAATAGCATCATAGTTCATGTATTAGTAAAATCATTTTCCGGCTCTTAGTATATATCGCCGCTCGATAGATGGCACCAACTTCCCAAAATATTTTAAATAGGTTATATTATTTTTACCATACTTCTGTCGAAGCAGACGGGAAACGGCTAGTAGTATCGATCCAAAATTATAGGTTTGTGATTTTAAAATAAAAGTTTTTTTTTTTTTTGTGAACATGCTGGTATATTTTGTTGTTTTTTTTTTTGTGATCGTAGTGTTACGTTTTTTTTTTACTTATCATTTGCTGTGTGGTGAATAAATAAAACATTCTTTCTTTCTTTCTAAATTTCAGAAATTGATAATGATGGTATACATTTTCTAAATCATTAATTCAAATGTAAAGGAAAATCAGATTAACATTTCACTAATCAAACTATTTTCCGTTACCACGACCTTAGTGTATGATGTTATCAAATAACTCACCAATTATTAAATCAGGAACAATACCCATTTTGTGTAATAAATCCGTGAACGCTATTTGCATTGCACTAACTCCGATCAATAGATCCATAATATGGTCATTTGGTTTCACATCGCCATCAGACAGAAGACTCATAAGGTCAAACCCTTTTGACTCGAGAATTTTGTGAGACCTATAGCGAAACAGTTTTATCAGTAATTTTGAAATCAACAGATAAAATAAAATCAATAAGCTAATATAAAATTTTTGCTTCCAATGTACATAATATTAAAAGGCGCAGAACTAAATAATATAGGTGTGAGAAAATGGTACTTCCATGTTCTTCTTGGGTACTTGACCCTAAATTATAGGCTCTTTTATATTTAAATAAAAGTTTCTATTACCTTATACTCAGATATACATATATATATATATATATATATACTTTTTAGTAGATATGAAGAGATTTGCTAAGCCTGAACGTGGTAATATGACAACTGGACTCATCTCTTCACCTTCTGCTTAGAAACTCTCACGACACTTATATAAATAGGGTTCGCCCAATCGTCAAAATGATTGCATTATAATTCATTGCAAAAACATTTTCACATTTACAGAAGTGCTTGTAAAGTTGGGAAAAAACTTTATATTTTTTTTATTTCTGTAGTCACTAAACAGTTAAAGTCCACGAAAAAAAAAAGCGAATAAAAACCAGTTGTCAAGTATAAGAAAAAATGAATCAAATAACTTACCATTACGTATTCATATGTGGATCCCTACTAATGTTATAAATGTGAATGTGAGAAAACTACTTAACCGATCTTCATTGAAATTCGTTCATATATTCTGGGAGGTATTAGAAGAAACATAGGATAATTTTTATTGAAAAAAAAAATGCGAGCGAAGCCGCGGCTAAAGGCTAGTATAATATATATTTACAATTAACGTATATTGGAAACACATGAATATTATGACATACAAGCTAGTACATTGAACCTAATCAATTTTATTTAATTATGCACACATCAAGGTAACCTCATTTACGGCAAGACATATTTTTAAATAATTTAATTACGTAACGGAGTAAATTAAAACAGAATACTCATATATATATATACATATATCTAATCCAGTAATAGTAAACTAGTCAAACGAGGATTAAAAAACAATTACGTTTTCAATAAAAAAAGTAGAGAAATGAGAATAGCATAACGCTTTGATTACAGTAATTTTGAAAATATTGCTATAGAATAGAATCCGGAATAATTACAGGTACAAGGACTAACTAATACGGCTCTTACGTTACCGTTGTTGTCATTACATTTGTTACCAAAACCTGTAAAAGCGTGTCTTAGCTGTTGTACTTGCAAAAAGTCCCTCCACTAGACTTATCGTGTCCACCATTTTTGCCCACATTGACACTTAACATCAGGTGAGAGTAGGACCAATCGCTAAATCTGTAGAATATTAATAAAAAATACTTTTATTTGTACTAAAAAGTAAATGAAATAGTAGACTCTTAGTTATGACTGAAAAATGTAAACCCAAACTAATAAATACCTTCGAAATAAAACTAATTTAAACGGATTTTATCGCGGTTGATAAAATCCGTTTAAATTAGTTTTATTTCGATGAATAGTATTCGCGTAAACATAAGAAATCATTAATAAATACCTTTGCATAGACTCGGCGAATATTGGAACGTTCATCAGTTTCAAACTCAAATTGGGCCATGATGATCCCAATCCATTGTATACAAAAACTACGGGCCCTGGCGTATTGTTGTAATATGTTACACTTTGTGCCAAGCTTATAGTCTGTCCTTTGTAGTCAGAATCTACCAAGAAAAGTTTAATTCTTTTTAACTCAGTTTCTCTCAGCAATTTTAATTTATATCAGGAATTTAGCAATTTAAGCTTATCGAAATTAAAATCATCGCAATAAAACTAATTTAAACGGATTTTATCGCTGTTATTTATTCATTTTGATCCCGACGTTTCGAAAGCCTTTCAGCCTTCGTGGTCACGGGGCGGACTGAGGTGTAGTTTGTACAGAAAAGTTCATTCAAATCCAAAAGTAGAAATCATCACGATCCACTATAGTTTTATATGTTGTCTGCCTTGAGATTTTAGATTATCGCGATACCAAAGTATCATGATAATAAGCAAAAGTGATGGTCGGTGGATATTATTCGATAATAATATTTATTTTTCCATTCATTATTTTCATAAAAATGGTTCTAATAATGGTATGTACCACTTCTATCCACTAAATAACACATATTTAATTTCTTATATCAATTCCGATGTTTATCAAATCATGATTTAATTTGGCTTTTTGAAACTCTTTAAAGACTCGTTCCACTAAAATATAATACACATCCTCTTCTGACACATGCACTATTTTGATTTTTACTTCTCATTAAAATAAAAAATAATGGATTATGCTCAAAACGATTTCTTAAAGTACGAACAACAATTTGTGTGTTCTCATAGACAATGCTCGTTTTTTTTATGCTTTATAGTATTAAATATAATACTCATTTTTAAATAAACGAACCAAAATAAAGGGTTACCAGCAAGTCAGTAACATTTGTTTAAAAGCATTTAGAATAAAAGTTAATATTTTAATTTTGTGCTAAGTTATTTATATACTAAGTTACCAAGTATAGTGTATCCTCGATAAATGTGCTGTGGTGTATCTGTTTGGTAAATGTTGTGTAAAAGTCCAATGAGTTCTGGATCTATACGATGATACTTTAACAAGTTCAGTTTTAGCGCCATCCCAGCTTCCTGTCTGCCCGACGTTAGAATGAGATATGGAATTTGACTTTTGTATTGGTCATGATTCTGAAATTATTATAATAACAATACAAACAGCTTTCACTTTGATTTCAAGTTATTAGTACCTAGTGATAATAAAAATTCTGATTTACTTTTTAGTTTTCTGCAAGTACAGTAATTGAAAGTGAGTTAGTATTAAAGTTTCCAAGAAATAATACAATTCAATAAGTGTATTATACTGCATAATCATTACTACATTCTCCTGCACACACCTCATATAGTTGTCCTCATAACTTTTTTTAGAGGTCTTCGCAACTCTTTGTGTTGAATCATAATGAATAAGCCTAATAATATCTTACCTTCTCTTTGTAATGTCCTTTTAATAAAGCATGATATGTGGTACCAGTAAAAGAAAAACTATTTACTG
Source organism: Actias luna (assembly GCA_039707435.1). Taxonomy (NCBI): domain Eukaryota; kingdom Metazoa; phylum Arthropoda; class Insecta; order Lepidoptera; family Saturniidae; genus Actias; species Actias luna. The sequence goes on along the minus strand of JAZHAC010000002.1, from coordinate 2,700,321 downwards.
CCGTAAAACCTCTGTTGAATACTACATTATCAGTCAAAACCTGGACACTTCCATCTTGGATTGAAGGAATGTCAAAGGGTTCATTGTTATGGAGGTTAGCTGCCAACTGACCTGAATGGTAAGCTAGGCAAAGCTGAAATAAATGTTTCAAATAAAGAGTTAAAATAGTTCTTGAGTGATAAAAAATACTTCACTAATTTTTATATGTTTAACCATATAATACTTAAAAATAAATACGTTAATGTGTTTCAACATTACGATATAAAACCTGTAGAAAACTAATGCTTAACCTTACAAACAGTTAACAGATTTGTATCTAATTGAATTTAGTTTGTTGTAATAAATTTAGATCCATCCCTCTATTTAGTTTACCAATTTTCGCTGAAATATTTTGAGATAAATTTACGTTTGTACGTTTGTATTTCAGTTTGTTACTGGCTTTAATATATTATCTAAAGTAATTATTACTTTCGTAATAGAACACATTCCTGAAGCAGCTTCACTATTTCCCATATTAGATTTAACACTTCCAACTTTAATAGGGTTTTTTCTTCCATAAACTTGTCCAATCGCTTCCAACTCGTTACTATCTGCTTCTGCCATACCTGGTATATAAAATTAAAAATTGTTAGAATTAATAACATAAGCATTAGTAGAAATTTTTACGTAAGTATTGAAATGTATGCAAAAGTGAAACTAACACTGGCATATATTATCTAGTCAATCATTATCAACAAACCTTATCATAACATTTGTAATTAAATTGAATAATTATACAATAACAGCTTTGGATTTGGCAACACTTCTAGATCTTGAGATTGTTAAGCACACACTCTACCACTATACTACAGTTTCACTGTCTTTGCTTTGAAATCTAAGGTAGCTCTAAATTTTATCGTAATGTATTAAATATATCCTTTGACAATTGCTTTAATCTCTAATACAGTCTATAAAAAGTTCAATGAAATGTATTGAGTTATGTTCAACCATTTTATTAGTTGAGATAAAAGAAACTTACCAACGCCGGAACCTTCAACGTACTCAACGTTATTTGGATCTACTCCTACAGTAGAGTAGAAGTCTTCAAGAGATTTTCTGATAAAATCAACTTCTCGTATGGGTAAAAAATTATCATTGGAAGGCTTCTTATAACATCCCTGAAGGTTGTACACCTCACAATAGATTCTACAAATGAAGTTTATATTTACGGCCTTTCTCGACATTTAATTCTACGATAGTATTCTGGATCACGAGATTAGTTAAATAATTTATTTTTAAATACAATAAAACCAGTATTCATGGATACCATATTTTTAACCACTTGTATAATGACTTTCATGTTTATGTTGCGTGTAGAAATAATATATCGTTTTTATTGTTTTGTTTTATTAGTACTAAATACATATAAACAAAGCGATGTAATATTAGCAAGTATATCAAGTAATTATCACCAAACTACGTATTGGATACACGAACATGACATATACATCTAATTACTGAAACGAATAGAAACAAACGCATTTGTGGACAAGATTTAACTGTCTTTCATCTACTTGTAAACTGCTAATCTTTTAACAAAGAAAAACGATTCTATATCGTTACATGAAATCTAAAAGAATGCTTAAACCATGATGGATGTAGGTATGTACTATTTTACGACATATGTATTTAAAAAAAAATATATTATGTATTTATGTGTACCGAAAATGAAATTGTAAAGTTAATTGTTGACGATAATCGCAAATGACCTAAGTTGTTTAAAAAAAGGAGGATTTTGACTTTGTCGAAGTTAGAAAACTAAGCAGGAATGATATACTAGAACGCGTGATGAGTCACTAAAAGATGGATAAAATATTGTTCCTTAGTGATTGAACAATGACTTTTATTACCATATTACGTTACATATTAACATATACGTTACCTTTTTGCATGTTTGGCTTTTTGAAGGAAGAAAACGTTTATAGCATCCGATCTTACGTAACCGTCGCCATTTTTGTCAAAAGATTTCGTCTTTCCATCTAAACATAGTAAGCCCAGTCTAAAAAAACATAATAGTTTTTAATTGAGAATTTACTATTTTAATATTAGTGACAACAATTTTTCGTTTAGAAACTTTTTTTAAATATATATTTGAGGTTTGGCGTTTTGGTCATAACCTCACTTGATTTCAAGTGACGATACGGCCCAAGTTGGTAGACACGCTAAACCTGTAGAGGAACTGGCTCTCAAGTGCAACTGCCGGAACATATCTATTGGTTGGCGGTAGATTTTAACTTGAGGGTAGCTAACCAGGCGGGTATCAGGAAAAACTCTACTAGTTTTCTTAGTTTCCTCAGGATGTTTTATTTGACAAGCTCAAACTCATTGTAGATGGTTGGATTCGAGCTCATGTCCCTTGACGCAAAGTCTTACACACTACTACCGAGCTATCATCGTTAAAAAAAACAACGGATCAATTTATAATGTTTTGTTTCGGTAAAGTATAGAAACACATATGTAGATTCATTGTAACACTATAGCTATTTAATACCGTTTATATGAAACAATGATAATGTTTACTAGAACTAGACGGAGGCTTTAGTTATGTTTCTTAAAAAAAAATATACATATAAGACTGTATTATATGACACTATCGTTTGAGAGATCAAATGTTTTTATTTCAACTTGCCAGCAATTTGATTGACTTGGTTTATCTTTTAAATGACGTCTTAACTTCTAGATCCAAGTCCAGAAACCGATTTTTATTTAATGTGCGATTTTATAAAACAAACTTTATATCCAATATATTATAAATAAATTCTATTCAGAATATATTATTGTGATAATATATATTTTAATGGTGTTTGCATTCTTAATCACTCGGTTAGAGTATATAAGAAATTAATCCAAACTAAGAATATATATTTTGATAATTGCAAAGATGCAATTGCTATGTAGTGACGTAATAAGTTAGTAAGATACAAGAAAGAAAGTAGTAGTAAGTAAATAGTAAGTAGTAAGTAAGTAGTGATTTGTAAGTAAGTTGTAAGTAAATAGTAGGTACGTTCAGTAAAAAAAAGTTACCTTCTAAGGCTAATGGACACAGCAGGATGGTTACTGAAGTTAGCACCTCCAACGATTGCGGCTTCACACTCTCCAGAATTGATATTACGGTAAGCATGCTGTAAACAGGCCAACGAACTGGCGCAACCTAAGTCAGTGGCATATGAAGGTGCTTTACTATCCATCCAATACGAAACACGGTTTGCGAACATCGCTTTGACAACTCTGAAAGTATCTCACGAATCAGTTTTGAGTATAACCATTCCTTACTCGGTTTCTCCTTTAGGATCTAAATCTAAAGCGATGATAGCTCAGTGGTAGTATGTAAGGACGCCACGTCAAGAGACGTGTGTTCAAATCCACCTACAATGAGCTTGAGCTTTCGGTAAAGGAACACATCGTGAGGAAACCATAGCATGATGACAGGGATTTTCTATCTACCACCCTCAAGTTGAAAATCTGTCGCCGAAATACCAAAAAGGTGTTCCTGCAGTTGCACTTGGGAGCCAGTTCTTCCACAGATTTAACGTGTCTACCAACTTGGGCCATACTGTCACTTAAGATCAGATGAGATTACGGCCATAAGGATGAACCTAAACTATACAAAAAACTACAGATACTTATTACAGTATAAATTTGGCTTTTTTATAAATATCCACGACGTCCTTATTAAGAAACGACTCCTTTACAAGTAAACAAAAGCTATAAAGAAAAAATTCAAAGCATTGTCACCGACACACTTGCATTTTGTGATACAAACAAATAAGATAATTTTGAAAATTTTAAGTTATTTGATACGTAATAAACATAATTAAACATAATTTAGTCTAAATTGTTCAATAGTATTTTTTTAGTTGTAAAATTATACATTATATGTGTCGCTCACACAATAAATATACGTCATACTCACCTATAATTAAGGTTACATTTGTGATCGAAATTTTATATTTGTATTTTTAATTTGAAGGAATGTCATATTGTAAACCTTGTTGGTGCTTTATATTAAAAATAAAATATATCTATGGGTAAAAAATAAGTTCGATATGAATTCAGAAGGGGCATATTATCCTGATTATGAGAATGAATACTTGATAAATAAAAAAAAAATTACCCGGCCAAAGGCGTACCGGAGCTGTCTAACTCTTCATAAATAATATTACTTTCGGATCCAGTAAGAGCAGGCGCCATGAAAATACCAATTTTTTTGTTCTTCAACGACACTGGATTGATACCTGGTAGTTAAAAGTTGTAGAGAAATCAATTGTCTGTATAATTGTTATTATTTTTTTTAAAGATAGTTGACTTATTTTTTATGGAATAGAGGGCAAACGAGTAAGCGTATTACTTGGTGCTAATTGATCACCGCCGCCCAAGGACACCCACAACACCGAGGGAATCGCAGGTAGTTTGCCGAGCTTTATTGAAGTGACTGGCTCTCAAGTGCAACTGCCGGAATACAAATATAGGTATTTGGTGGCAGATTTTCAACTAGACGGTGGTAAATAGCCAGGTGGACATTAAGCAAAGCCCTACTGATTTCATCATGATGTTTCATTTCAAGTTTCAAGCCCATTGTAGGTACAATGTTACGCCTAAAGTATGGTTTTGCGTATGTGTTTCAGTCTATCACTACAGATGCCTTAAAATATAGTTACATTACTCCGATTGAATGTAATTTTTCCTACCCTTGAAAATATTATATTTTATTAACTGATTTGTTTATTGTGTATAGGCTTAGCGTTATGGCCGGTTGAGTCACGCCCGATATGGTGACGACGCTAAGCCTAGTGGAGGAATAGGTTCTCAAATGGAACTTCTTAGATTCATCCTTATGACCGTCATGTCATCTGATCTTAAGTGACGATATGGCCCAAGTTGGTAGACACGTTAAACCTGTGGAGGAACTGGCTCTCAAGTGCAACTGCCAGAACACACCTATTGTTATTTGGCGGCAGATTTTCAACGTGGTTGCTAGCCAGGTGGGCATTATAAAAAGCCCTACCGCCATGCTATGGTCTTCTCACGATCTTTTCCTTCACCGGAAGGTCAAGCTCTTTGTAGGTAGCTGCATTCAAACTTACCTCCCAGAACGCGGCGCTCCTACACACTACCACTGATCTATCTTTTATCTGTTATCTTGAAATAAATAACTTGAAGTTAATTAATTGTGCGCAAACTACGGGCGTGTTACTGCAGTACCAAAACTTTATTCTAATCTATATCAATATTATATAACGAAGAATTTGTTTGTTTAAATGCCTTACTAATTACGAGCCTAATTACCTAATGCCTAATGCCTAATTACCTTATCTTAGGTACTACTTGTTTAATTACCAAAAATATTTTTGTATTTGCTAGATCAATCATTAAGGAAGCATTTAAGTTATTGAACATTATTGTACCACCAACAGTAGTTAAGCTGTTTTGAACAAAGTTGAAAAACGGGTGGTAAAATTATTACATAATCTTTAGTCCCATACGAACAAAGTCGTGGGTGCAACATTGTTCTATTGACAAGAAACAGCACTCTTAATTTTGCTTCCGTAGTAGATCAGTTCAAATATAATAAATTGATTCAAAACTATAGGAAAGCAAACCCAGTCCTTATTCTGTTCGTTTTGACAACAATCCCCAATATCGTCCAGGATTGAAGATATTTCATAATACCTTCCTTTATTTATATATGCAGTATTCAGCTAGCTCTATAAGATCAGTAATATTAGCGTCAATGTATGTAAGTTTGAATTTCCCTATTACGCCTGAGCCTTCGGGAAAGGGAAATGTTGACACAAAATCGTTGTACGTTTACAAACCATTTATGGCAAACTGGCTAAATGTGACGTACTGTTATACGAACTGTTATATTTTGAGTTAAAAAAAAGGCTTTTATTTAGCACTGAAATAACTTGATTTTATTATAATTGAAATAGTGATTAATAGAAATAGTAATAAACAAAATGAAATACAAGTAAGTGTATTGTGTGATGACGAGTGTCTCTCAGAGACAACACGTACATCTAGCTCGCTGTCTCAGAGGGCTTAGAGTAATTCGTCGTGTATAGCATGCTGGGAGACAAGTATAATAGTACGGGTAATTTTATTAAGAACTAGTTCTTTCATTAAGCCTAGTGTGTTAGTATCATACTCGGCCACATTGTCACTTTACATGACGTATCGCTAAAACCTACTATTCACTTATTTTAACTCACCTGCATCGTAAATAGCACCGTACACGTGTTCCAGTAACTTTCTACTCATCGGTTCCATTACGTTTGCCTGCTTATACTGAACCCTGAAGAATTGAGCGTCAAATTTTTCCATGCCCTCGATTGTGCCCATATGTCTCGGAAGATCAGGATGTTTGAAAACCCATCGAGATTCTGAATTTTCCACCATGTCCACCTATATTGAGTTGATTTGATGTATTATTTAACTATTCGATTCATATTGAGCAGACTTTCCGTTTAGTTGTGGATTGATAACAATTTATTTTTGAGCGGTAAGTTTTTTTCTGTGTGTCATTGTTGTTTTGTACACGATCTGCGGACTCTGGGTCTTTACCTTTTTTTAGGTAGGTGATTTTTTTGGCGTTAAAAATTACTTTATTATAGTAGCTATGCATTACACTAAAAACTAAAAAGTAAGTGAGTTTTTTTTTTTTTTGTGTGGGTATATGTTTAAGATTTGAACATATCTAGTGTATCGCATTCAGTTAAATACTATCACTTACGGATAAAAAATTTAAAGAAAATTTTTAGATTTTAGTCTTAAAGTATTTAAATAATTTTAAAGTTTTGATTTACGAAAGATGAAGTTGATATCTTTGTATACACGATCATATTAAATAATATTATTTATATCATATTATTATAATATTGCATATTATCTGCATCCCTATCAATAAAGTTTTATAAATGAAAATAATTAATACTTCCTCACCTTATTGTAAAGATTTTCCATAAAGTCAACTACATTATTAGAGTTTGGGAATACACCAGATATCCCGCTTATCACAACTTCTTCTCCTGTCAGGGAGCTGGAGGTTGTATCACCGTTTACGTTCGCCACCATCGCTGCAAGTTCAAGTACCGGGGGTAAACTAAGTTTCTGTGTCCCTATTTCTTTATATATAATCTACTAATGCTTTAATTTAATTGTAGAACGCGAACTGTCGTCAAGGGTCAATTAATTCCAAATAACAATCTAACACAATTAACCTAAACAATAACTATTTATTTATTTACCGATGCCACTTAATTGGCTGACATGAAAACGTTTTTTTTTTTAATTTTCGTTTTAAAATTAGAGGCATTTTCTATCGACACCATCTGAAGTATTCTGAATTCGTAACAACAAGATATAAATTACATTAAATCCCCTTTTATGGTTTTGTTAAGATATTTTGTTTTTGTTTTTATTATGTATGTTTTATAAATTTTAGTTTGGGTAAATCATGGTGATAGTATTTATTTACCCAATATGGGCAACCAGTGTAGCTACCGCATTCAAGTTGAAAATCTGCCGTTACATATCCGCTGGTGTGTTCCGGTAGTTGCACTTTCCACTAATCTTACCGTGTCCAGCAATCAATTGCTAAAAGTTAAAAGCTCAAGTCAAAAATCTTTAATTAATTTAGGCCTTAAGAATGCGCTTATGAACGTCAAAACTATTAGCTATTAAAGAAAATAAAGTTAATTAACCCTTATATTAATGACTTTACATATGGTTTAGGCTTTAGCAGGATTTAGTTTTACCATAATGAGCTTGTCTGTTTGTTATGAGCGAAGCTGTATTGCGTATAATATTTTTTAAATATTATTATTAAGTTTATCGTTTTGGCCACAATTTCACTTGATGTTAAGTATTTTTTAATGACAACGTAGTCTAATATACTGGACACGAAACAACATTATTGGAGCGACTGTTCCTCTAGTGCTACCTTGTAATCTGTACCTATAAGTATTTGGAGGTGTAGTTTACTAGCGATTCAGTAGCAGAGTTATAGTGAAAATTTAACAAATAAACAAAGCAACGTCCCTGTAACCGGTTTATGGTCAGGTACTAATTCGTAACACATACTTGATTCTTAGATTCACACATGCTGACACCAGGACTTGACACAGCTAAACCTATTGTAGTAACGGTTTTTATTTTTATAATAAAGTTTTATCGTTATGGCCGCTATCTGATCCGATGCTAAGTGACTGGCTCTCAAGTGCAACTACCGGAATACAAATGTAGGTATTTGGTGGCAGATTTTCAACTAGAGGGTGGTAAATAACCAGGTGGGCATTAAAATACGGCCTACTGGTTTCATCATGATGTTTCATTTAAAATTTTAGGCCCATTGTAGGTAGAATGTTACGCCTAAAGTATGGTTTTTTGTATATGTTTCAGTCTATCACTACAGATGCCTTAAAACATAGTTACATTATTCCGATAGAATTTAATTTTTCCTACCCTTGAAAATATTATATTTTATTTACTGATTTGTTTATTGTGTATAGGCTTTGCGTTATGGCCGGTTGGGTCACGCCCAATACAGTGACCACGCTAAGCCTAGTGAAGGAATAGGTTTTCAAATGCAACTTCCGGAAAATACCTACATGTATTTAACTTCAGAATTTGAACTTGAGGGTAGGATCTTACTAGGTGAGAATATGAGAAAGCCCTATCAGTATGCTATAGCTTTATCACGATATTCTTCTACACCGGAAGCTCAAGCTAAGGTGGATTTGAAGTCACGTCCATTGACACGGTGTTTGTAGACACTACCAACTGGGCTATCATCGCTTCTAATATTAGCTAATAACAACAAGTGATAACACGAAATAAGCTATGTCTAAGTGAAGTGTTAAATATTGATATATTTAATAATTTCAAACTATAATTAAGGTTTAAATGGAACTTAAAGTTACTGCAGATATGCAACAGTTATTGATTTATTTAATAGACAACTTTTTGTAACTTCAAGTGTCTGGCAATACGGGAGTTCAAAGTGTATCTGTAGTGTGATTTCGTCAGAAGTGTTGGGTTATTATTACCCGATAAGTAGCCACACACCCTTCTCGCCTTGACCTGGTTCCGGGTGAGACCTTAACGGGTTACGATGAGGAAATCTGATCTGCCGCCAAATACCAATAGGTATGTTCCGGCAGCTGCACTTGAGAGCCAGTTCCTCCACAGGTTTAGCGTGTCTACCAACTTGGGCCGTATCGCCACTTAAGATCTGGTGAGATTATGGCCATAACGCTAAACCTTAAGTATAAAAAAGGAAGATCGTAAAAATAGGATCTTGAACACTATGTTAACAAAAATTTACATTAAAACGTTGGTAAGCCAGCTGTACGTATATAAATAAAGACAAACAATGTAATTAGGCTTCACCTCAATCCACAATGTCAATTTTCGTTCTACAAAAAAAAAAAAACCTAAGACTGTGTTTACGTAAACTTTAAACCTACGGAACAATAGTCTTCATCAATATAATTAATTTTGTCCTCATAAGGATTTATTGTAAGTAATTTTAAGGTGAAGCGATGTTAATTATTATAAATGATTCATATCAGTAAATAATCATTTTGAAATAATGACCCAGTATAGCAGGTGTTCAACCATCGCGTCGATTCATATGTTCTTGAATTCTAAATAAACCTTGAAGTCTTAAAAGGAATTTTCATGACACCCTAGTGTCTTACTAGGGCAATGTATAAATCACATCTGAATGTAAACCATGAACTGGAGAGCAGTAATCATAACTAGATTTGTCGAGTTATCATTTTGAGTAACATTGTCACCGGAAATCCGTTGTGCTGTGTTAAAGAAACCTATTTTAATAAAAGTGCACAAAACGCCAAATAAAGTTTACACAATTTTCACAATTTATAAAAAGTATGGAATATCTAAATTATATGGCACAAAAAATGATGAAGATAGGAATAAAGTTACTTATTATAAAAATATTAATTTCAAGTTCTATTCAAGGTATTAGCAAATAATTATTTGAATATACATTTTTTATTATAATTTATTTATCGATAAATAAAACAACTATACAGACTTTTATTTTGTTTATAATGATTTATAAAAATATATACTAATAACAGTCATCACGTAGACTATACATTAGACAAGCATGATTTATTGCATATCACAAAAACTCCATGGGTAGTTTTACTTAGCTCTCTATCATCTTGAAGCGCTATCCTCTTTATTATTAAATTATGTTCGGCTCGGCTGTACGGGGTCGGTATCTTTGCCTTTTCCTTATAAAGAAAACAACTGATAATACCAAACACTAAAATGTAATAGATTCAAAAATGAGGCGTGCAAAAAACCATTTTATTATTAAACTACAGATATTAGATTTTTGCTATGAAATAGGTAACTGGTTGATATAATTCGAAAGATAATAAACGAAACCCATTCTCGATTCGTCAATTTTTTCAGAAGTTATTGTGACCCCCTCGTTAAAAAAATCTGGACGCCCACGTAAAGTATTTTTAAACAGATTTTTTTAAGGTATCAAAATTTTTTTCTTTTTAACAATCTATGAGATAAATTATTTGAAGTGTTTACTTGAAACGCATCTACTCATATTATCGTATAAACGCAAATTGGTTGAGCTTGAAGTAGTTTAAGAGGAAAGATTGCTTGATCTTGAAGCGTCGAGAGTAGAGCACAACCTCATCTACTTCGGAATATGAGACGTGCAGTACTTTATAATACGGTATATAAAGAAAAAGTTTATACGGTATATAAAGAATAAATTCTGTAAATAAAATTATAATTCATTGACCAACTTAGTCATAATCACATGCTACAATTAAACTCTAGGTCATAGATTTAATTTTAAATATATTATTTTAGAGTCGGATCCATTATTCCTAATTTCTTACCTTGTAGTTTTAACTTATTTAGAATAAACGAAATTATATACGTACTCTGTTTAACTTGAAGGTGGGAAAATACTAATTATATTAAAAATATTCATGGTTGATCTTTGAAAATTCTGTAGCGATGATAGATCAGTGGCAGTGTGTACGATTTTGCGTCAGACGTGAGTTCGAATCCAACCACTTAAACTGAGCTTGAGCTTCCGGTGAAGAAACCATGGCATGGTGGTAGGGCTTTTTCTGATGCTCGCTTGGATAGCTATCACCTTCAAGTTGAAAATCTACCGTCAAATATCAATCGGTGTGTTCCGTCAGTTGCACTTGAGAGCCAGTTTCTCCACAGGTTTAGCGTGTCTACCAACTTGGGCCGTATCGTCACTTAATATCAGATGAGATTGTGGTCATAACAATAAGCTACAACTAAAAAAAAAACATTAAAATAAACATTTAGGGCGGCTTGTACCAAGTATCATTTAAAAATGTTTTGAATGAATTTAACTCCAGTATTATACACTCCAAACGTTTTTATGTTAAAGGCGTTTAGCAGTATCCCGTACCAACAGTTTCTATATTCAGCAGACTAGAGAAGGGTCGTGAAGAAATAATCTTACATTTTGATTTGTCTAGGCTTCGTCCGTACCGTGCGATAGGAACTTCGTTGCAAAAATAAGTTCCTAACAGAATCTATGTTTCCATTATGGGAGTTTTTGAGGTGTAAATTTTTAGCTAAATGTGTTTCTCGTTTCGGCAATGTATTCATTAATGATTCGATTCTCTCTTTTTTTTTTGGCCATATTATCACCTGATCTTAAGTGACGATACGGCCCAAGGTGGTAGACACGCTAATCCTGTCAAGGGACTGGGTCTCAAGTGCAACTGCCGGAAAACACGTATTGGTATTTGATAGCAGATTTTCGCTTTTAGGATAGTAGCTTGTCAGGCGGGCATTAGAAAAGCCCTACCACAATGCTTGGTTTCCTTACGATGTTTTCCTTCACAGAAAGCTGAAGGTCATTTTAGGTGGATTCGAACTCACGTCCCTTGACGCGGAGTCCGTACACACTATCAGTAAGCTATCATCTTTCCAAAACCTTTTCACACTTAAATCCGTTAAATCGATTATGACGAATTTGGGTAATGATATACATAGATGGGAACCTGAAAACTGTGATAAACATTTTTCTCCCGGGGAAAACGTATAGGAAGCTGTTGGATAAACTTTTTATGAAATGCTAATGAAACTAATATTAGCGTGATCGCGACGTAAAAGCTAATCATATATATAAATCTTTTCATTGGTTGTTTGTTTATTTTCAAAGTAGTACGGAGAATTGGTAGTATGTATTAGAGTGTAAATACAATACTGTAAAATGAGGATAGTGATCATAGTTATGCGTGCCTGCGAGATATTTGATAGCCGCATACACATTGGCTGATCCTACAACGTATGTAACTAAGAGATAGTATCGCAAATATATTGTCACCGCATAAGGTGAAAATGTATGTAAGTTGAAGACAGGTTTTACTAATCCACGTTTTAATTATGCAAATTGGTAAACGATCATTTTATAATTAATTTGAGGTCATGAATTAAACCGCGTCATTACTTCTTGAATAGCAAATATCAGTCAGTTTGATGCATATTAATTCAACGACACACATATAAGTATGAAGATTTAATTGCATTTAAACTCTTATGTATAATTTAATAATTGACACGTAAATGCAAGAGGCAAATAAGAATAAATACTTAATTTTTCTTTTTCAAATTATACTAATGTACGTACTTTCTTTATGTAGAATAGCGGTTTTCTATGTATTTCTCTTTTGTTTTTTTTTTGTAGTAAAGGCTTTGTGTAATGGTCATAATCTCACCTGATCTTAAGTGACGATATGGCCCAAGTTGGTAGACACGCAAAACCAGTGAAGGAACTGGCTCTCAAGTGCCACTGCCGGAACACACCTATTGGCATTTGGCGGCAGATTTTTAACTTGAGGGTGGTAGCTAGCCAGGCGAGCATAAGAAAAAGCTCTACTACTATGCTATGGTTCCTCACGATGTTTTCCTTCACCGAAAGCTCAAGCTCATTGTAGCTGGTTGGATTCGAACTCACGTCCCTTGAGGCGAAGTCATATACACTACCCAGTGGTAGCTCAGTAGCTATCATCGCAATAATATTTTGTATATATTTATTTCAAACAAAGGGTTTTTACTTCAATTATCGTAAATCATGGAGTCTTTTTTTATTACGCTTCAGTATAATTAGGAATAGAATCCTATTCATTTTCACGGTCTGATTCGATGTGGTTTAATTGTTATTAAATAAACAAAAAAAATATATGAGATTATGAGGCGTGCACTTTCGTATTTTCCAAACTTTTTTACAATTGCACCCGCATCCTTTTAATGACAGCTCAGTGGTAGCGTGTAAGAACTCCGCGTCACGGGACGTGAGTTCGAATCCAATCGCTTACAATGAGTTTCAGTTTTCGGTGAAAGAAAACATCTTAAGGTAACCATAGTATGGTGGTAAGGCTTTTTCTAATACCCGCCTGGCGCGCTACCACCCTCAAGTTGATAATTTGCCACCAAATACCAATAGGTGTGTTCCGGCAGTTGCACTTGAGAGCTAGTCTGTTCTATAAAGGCCGGCAACGCAACTGCAATTTTCCTGGTATTGTAAGTGTCCCTGGGTGGCGGTGACCACTTACCATGAGGTGACCCGATTGCTCGTTTACCCGCTATACCATAAAAAATCATATACATAAATGAAGCACAATATCCAAACATAGATATTTATTTAAGTTAAAATTAAAATTACTACATTAAAAAAAATCCTTTAAAAATCAAGCAATGCGTGTTGATTTTATAGACGTCGAAGACATAAAAGTGAAAATACGACCTACATTAAATAGGTTTCGCAAAGATTTCGCGTCTTTAATTCCTCAACCAGTTTAGGATCGAGTGTTCTATTCACAATGTCGGGAATTCTGCAATCTTCCGGGGCGGATGCAAAGTCTGAACTTATTTCGAAGATTTTAATTGGACGCTCGGTGTATTTAGATAAGTTGTAGTCGCCAGCTAGTTCTGCGGTTTTTACACGCGGAATCCCTTTGATCAGAATTAACTCGGATTCCAACTTAAAATCCGGTTCGTAATCAAGTGCCAACAGAAACTTTTTATACGTCGTCTCCATAATTAGTCTCTTGTATTCATTTGAGAATGGTTTCGACTTAATGTTTTCCAGGACTCGTTCAATTTTCTCCGACCAATCCATATTCTTGAATTTCATGTCTTTCTTTTCTTTGGTGAATAGAAAACGAATGTGGTTTAGACATACATCTTGCATTTCTCTCTCGGAGAGTTTTCCTACGTAGGCTTGGAGCTGCATACGCAATGCGTCGGGACTACTGTCCAAACAATATACAACTCCAATATGACCTGTAAATGTAATTTGGGTTAGCTTTAACGCAATAATAACGGGTTCTGTTTTTAAATTCTCAACACCACTTTCGAGGCAAGGGACGCGAGTTCGAATCCAACCATCTACAATGAGCTTGAGCTTTCGGTGATTAAAAACATCGTGAAGAAATCATAGCGTGGTGGTAAGGCTTATTCTGATGTCCGCCTGGCTAGCTACCACCCACAATTTGAAAATCTGCCGTCAAATATTAATAGGTGTGTTCCGGCAGTTACACTTGAAAGCCTGTTCCTCCACAGGCTTAGCGTGTCTACCAACATAGGTCGTATAGTCACTTCAGATCAGGTGAGATTATGGCCATAACGCTAAACCTTAACTATATAAAAAATCTACTTAGTTAATGGTAAGGAAAATGATTGACTTACTTTATCACACTTTTTTTAACCTTTCAGAGTCTATAGCATCTGTTGGATAGTTAATATTGCGACTAATTATAAAAAAGTTTTGAAAAGCATATTATAAGAAGCGTAACGCCTTATCATTTAACCTCGAGTCATAAAACTACATGTAATATATCTCCTTGGTGGATGGGCTTTTTCTAATGCCTAACTGACCAGATATAATCATTAAAATGATTCTCCACCGCCAAATACCTATAGGTGTTTTCCTGTAGTTACACTTGAAAGCCAGTACTTCCACATGCTTAGAGTATCGATCATATTGGGTCACATCGTCTCTTAATATCATGTGAAATTGTGGACATAACAAGTAACCTATAAAATATTTTAAAAATTTCAATAAACTGAAGTGGAATTCGTTTCCTATAACCAAACTACTATATATGTTTTACTGCTATTTAAAATATATTAAAAACACATTAACCTTCCTGTTCAAATAATGCTGCCAATTCCAAAGCGACATTAACTCCGAATGAGTATCCAAAAATATAAAATTTTCGTTTTATCTCGATTTGTTTCTTCAATACCTGCAAAAACGCAAATTTATTTTCAATTTATATTTCATTATATTGTAATGAAAGCTCACCATGAGTTGCTATGCAAAGCATGTCGGGTACATGTAAAAATGTATATTGTTACAGTAAAAGTGTTTTATTATTTAAAAAAAAAACATCCGATTGTGCTTTGCTCAATTAACTTAAGTAAATTTGTTTGTCTAAAAGAACTTGGATCTTAAACATTATATTAATCAAAAAATATACTACAAGGTAGATTAGTTCTTTTAAAAACCTATGACATATATGCTGGTAGAATTATAGCGAGGAAAAACTGCAGACCATTAACCTTACTATTGTAATCAGAAAAAAATCTATTCAAAGTATTTTAAATATACACATAGCCAGACAATCATCCATCAATCAATCAGGGTATTAGAGTTCTGTAGGTATTCGTATTAGCTCTTGAAAATATCAAAGTAATTACTATAACGTATAAAATACCTTCATAATATCAATTGCTACGGTTTTCATATCGGGGTAATTTAAATCAGGCGTCAACTGTAAAACTAAAGCCGGCATTTTAAGTCGTTCACATAGTAATTTGAAAATCCGACAGGAGCCATCAAATCCCGGAATCATCAACAAGTAAGGCTCTTGTGAATCTAATTCTTGCTCGTTCTGGAAATAATATTGGACGAGATTAATAAATTTATTTTTGTGCAGAACCGATCACGGCAATTTGCAGTATTACATTTACACTTGCATAACTTTACATTTTTTAGTCACTTCATATCATTATCATTAGTCATTCTATAATTATTTACATATTCGTCCAGAACTTTGTATAAAAAGGATTATTTCCAAATTTATTTTCCATTGATAAGACTACAACTTGTCAATAGTAATTAATAAATAAAAATCAATTGGGTTACAACATAGTCAAAAAAGTTCAGAGCTCTTTGCTATTTGCCTATTTATATGTGGAATAATAATGTGTAGATTATTTTAAAATTGCACAAGGTTTTGTTTCATTTACGATGATGTTCAAACTTCCATCAATATATATTTATATAACATATATATGGGACGTGAGTTCGAATCCAAGCACCTACAATGAGCTTGAGCTTTCGTTGAAGGAAAACATCGTGTGGAAATCATAGCATGGTGGTAGGGCTTTTTCTAATGCCCGCTTGGGTAGCTACCACCCTCAAGTTGTAAACCTGCCGCCAAATACCAATAGGTGTGTTCTGGCAGCTGCACTTGAGAGCCAGTTCCTCCACAGGTTTAGCATGTCTACCATCTTAGGCCGTATTGTCACTTAAGATCAGGTGAGATTATGGCCATAATGCTAAACGTATAGTATATAAAAAAAACGAACATTTATTAAAAACGCAGTGTACATATATTCAGTAGTTAATCAATTGTTTTAATGCGCTAGAGGAATATTTCTGATGACATACACACTTTTGGTAAATAACTAACGTTATTTATTACAAAGTACTTTTTAAACTGTTTTTCATAACTATTGTATGAGATACAAGTACCTCAGAAACAACGCGTATTTTCGTGGCCATATTCACTATAACTTCGGTGCCTGTACATTCATCCTCTTCTATATATTTATAAAACATTCCTAGACCAATATTTAAAGGGTTATTCGATTCTTCAATAACGTTGTTAACTAAATTATCTTTGCTCTTGTCAACTACCTTCCAGGTATTTATTTTGACTTCTTTTGATTTAATAGTTTTTTCAAGATCCTGGAGCACATGAGGGATTCTTTTCAAATGTATCTTTAGTTGTACTTCATTAGATACGTCAAACTGTAAAAATAACGGTATTAACAATTGGTTCTCTAGTGTCTTTTTAATATTTAAGCATATCATTAATATCGTTTGCGCTTTTGTATACATGGTTTGTTAATATTAATGCTAAATCTTTTAAGTTATAGTTATGCATTAAACCATTCAAACATATTAGTTGTATTAACAAATTAATATGTGAAATTTAGGCGCTACTTGTATATGAGGAGATGGTGTTAATATAATAAAAATTTACCGTATTCACATAATTTGTAATGTAATGAAGAGCGGGAAGGTTACTATCGCAGCGTTCTTCACAAATCATATCGCATGTCGATATTAAGTTATTCTCAAAATCACCATTCGACGTATATGAAAGTATAACGTAATGCCTAAAATTACAACAAACACATTTAAATTGAAAACACGTAACTTTTTATTAAAGATTAAAAAAAATCTACATATGTATTTTATTGAAAATGAACGAACAATTATTTTGGTAAGCTATAAGTACAGACTAAGAATAAACTTATACCTTAGTCCAATGCAAACATTTTTGGACACAGCATTTAAATTATATAAAATCTTTGTCATTTCGTTAACCCGATCTGTAGTATTCGTTTTACTAATCATAATAGGTTTTAAGTCGCAATTATTAATAATAAAAATCCCTTCAATGATCCCTTTTTTTCGCATTTTAAGTAATTTCTCACATCTGTCTTTCGTAAGAAGGCTTTCAGAATACACTTCTACGGATACATTAAATTTTTCCCAATACCTGAAAGCAATATTCACATGTTTAATGGAGTATAACTATATATATATATCTTTTTTGGTTAAATTTAGTTTGCTAAAATCATTGCGTTGTAGCTTATAGTTATTACAATACTATTACATACATTGAAAAATACAGAGAAACTAAACATCCATGTGCATTTGCCATTGCCTTGAAGTGGGTACTACTGACACTTCATGCAAAACAACTGATTTTTCAAACGTAAAATATTTTTGATACCTTTTTTTGATATGTAAAATAGTTAAAATAACTGTTTAAAAAAGTTCTGTCTTGGACGTCCGTGTGTCTGTATGTGTGGATCCTGTATGTTATCACGATAACGACCGAAATACTTTACTAACCGAGTGTTAATTAGGAATAGAATCCTATTACTTTTCACGGGCTGATTCGATGTGGTTTATATATTATGAAATAAACAAAAAAAAAATGAGCTTATGAGGCGTTCACTTTTGGATTTTCCAAAATTGTATAATAAAGATCTCTAGGTAATTTCATAGTCTAAAATAAACATATACTCCTTAAGATATATTATTTTATTTGCAAGAATATTAGGACACAAATGTTATATTATAATATATATAGATATAATATTTGTTATTACTATATAACATAATTGCAAGAGATAAATATTTTTTTCTGTTTGCCTAATTATTTTCATCCTCAAAAAATTTTCAGACCTCAGATGCAGAAATTAAACGTTTTATTCCCAACAACGCGTGCTCAGCTAATAGTTTTATAATAACTCAAAATACTTATAACTCTTAATAAATTTAATCAGCTTATCACTATGTAAATATTCTAGAAAAAGCTTCTACTGAGTTCACCAGTCCAAAAATAGGTAATTGAAATAATATTTGCTAGAGTAAACAAAATTCTAATTTTCTTTTATCGTAGCAATGGAAATAACAGTACTGTATTGCAAGAAACAGTATTAAATACAATACTATCCAATTATAACGACAAATTATGAAAAATAAATGAATCACGAGCTATTACTGTCATACCAGCAAATAAGCCTATAGGTAACTGAATATATACTATATGATTCTATAATCAGATAAATTAAAAGAGAATTGATAAGACGGGTTTCGAGTGGCCCCGATGCAATTAGGTACAGTACGCTACCTCCCCGGTCGATTGCTGGATATACACTCACTTCACTTGCACCGTGATGCGCTTAAGTATGGCACAATTATGAATATTAATTCTAGATAGTATATTTAAGTTGCAATTTAGTCGGACAAATTTAACGTTATAAATATTAAACCTTTGTGCTACTAACTTCAGTTTTAATTGAAGAAACCCATCGATAATTGTATGAAGAATAATTTTCTTCGCTCCGCGTTTTATAAGGTACTCAGTCAATTCGATCCCAAGTTCGCTTTCGTCACACACTATGACGTTAGTACCTTGCGTTTCAAAATCGATCCTGTGGAAATAAAGTTTAGTTTTCTTATATTTAAAAGAATATCCAAAGGGATACTCATAAGTATAATTCTAACGGTGCGTATTTTGTGGTCATATAAAAGTTCAAACAAAACGAGCGAGGCAAAGTTCACAAAATCATATGGATAAAATGAGTCCTTCTTCTTCTGTATCTTTCTTTACAAAGAGTTAACAAATGCTGACTTTCATTTCATACGAGGAAGAGAAATCTCCACAGTCTTGGTTATAACGAATTATAGACAATATTTAATAATTATAATTAGAAATACTAAGCCCTATGTTTCACAGAGTAAATAACAACAAAAATGCACGTCACAGACGATTACTTTTAGTTAAAACGAGAAGAAGTTGTGTCAAATATCTAATTGAAGATTAATGGTAATTATAGTAAACTAACAAATCACTACGCAGAATTGGCTAAAGTGAGAAAAAAAAGTCTTAATTCAATAAAACTAAACAAAAGGTTCTTTAGTACTGGTCACTTTCAATGGAGTTTGGATGGAATAGATTTACATTACATAAATAATAGTTCAACGAAAGCGTGTTAGAACACCGTGACTATTAATGTGGATTCAAACTCCTGGAATGAACTTCAACTTCCGGTAAAATCAAATATCGTGATGAAATCATGGTATAGTTGTTGCATGTAATAGTAATCTGGCTAGTTATCAGCCCTAAGTTAAAAATCTGTTCGTAATAAGATATCTTATAAAAGCTGCATTATCAGTTTATTCACGTACTACCAGGTTTGGTCAGTTAAACTAAACCATTTTTTTATATATCTAACAGTGATTAAAAACATAATAGCAACTGGTCAAAACCAATGTATAGCTCAGACATCTTCTTGGATATTCGCACATCCCATTTTATACGGAATATAATAGCTGACAGTTCAAAGGCTGGACGTGAAATAGGTTATGTCGACGCATATGTAGATAGGAGTGCAACTATCCGGTTGGTGTTGTTAGACTAGCTCTCCAAACCTCGGCGCTTCTAAAACCGACAGGACACACTAAGCCCAATTCACATAGGAGAGACATATTACTAATTTATAAGGAACTATGCACTTTAAAAGATTGGCATGACTTATAAACAGTTTTATGTTTTTTTTTTTCTATTTTAATGCAAATCGATGTAATTCTCTAGGTTTTTTGAAATAATTGATATCGCACCTTTCATTCGTATTGTCAATTTCGTTATCAGCATCAATATCAACCATGTTTAAAATGACTCTTCCTTTTTGTCCTTCTGCTAAGAGATGTAGCTGGGCTATGTTCGAATCAAGGGCTTGCTTATTATAAACTACTTTTGTTATTGGTCGTACCGCTCCAGTTGCAATATTCTCGCCAATTGATCTTTGAAGTATCTGCAATAATATATGTAAGTTTTAAGTAGACTTGTGTTTAAATTTATAGAAAAAGGGCATTATTTCCAAACTTGTGCTTAATTGCACAACATAAATCAAAACATTGCAAAGAGATGCTTAATTGGTATGGACATTTGGAGAGGATGGATGAAAGAAGATCGACGAAACAAATTTACAAGGCGAGTGTGTCTGGGCAAGCTGGTAAGGGTCGACCTAGGCGAACTTATCTCAATCAGATCGAGGACGTTCTTGAGAAAGGCCAGGTGAAAAGTACCCGTAACCCGAAGAGCATGTATGAAGGTGCTTATGAAAGTATAAGAACCGAAAGATGTATGTCAGGATCGTAGCAAGTGGTAGGATGTGGTCTCCGCCTACCCTTATCGGAGAGAGGCGTGATACTATGTATGTATGTATGTATGTGCTTAATTATTTTTAAACATCCTTCAACTATTATGTCCGTAAATTAGTTTATTCAATCGATAGTTAAATAATTCGACAGCTTTTATTGACCAAATATTCTTGTCTCCATTTTGTCGTTCAGCTTCCATTACTTCAAGTCACTCTTTTAAATTTCGATTCTCTCTTCAAATTAACATTGTGCTTACCTTTTTCTCTTCAGAATTATTGGAAATAACAAGACTAGACAAATCAACGATTTTGTAACTCCTGTCTAAGCTCAAACATGACATTTCCAAATCTGTATCTTGCGTACTAACATAGTCATTAATTGCCAAGAAGAATCCGAATTTCTTGACACATTCAATAGCTTGCTGTAGACAAATTAGATCTTGTTATAAATTTTAACAGCAAATAGGTACATGAAATATTTAAGCAGTAAAAAAATATTTTGTATAATTACTAGCTGACCTGGCTGCAGACCAAGTTCGGCCTTTTCGAGTAGTCAATTACATCGACTACAGCGTCATCTGTCGTTTTATGACCACTTATCGCGATAAAAAATGTCCTGTCTTTCAGGTTTTATCAAACTGCACACTGTCAGTAAAATTTCATTAAAATCGGTTCAGTAGCTTAGAAGTTCATCGCGGACAAACAAAATGACATGAAATGTATATATATATATATACACACCATATTTCATTCGTCAAGGTTTCAGATTTAGTATAGATATTTATAGCTAATAATTGCTACCTTACTATTTTTTTTTAATTAAATCATATTATCTCGAGATATCTATAAATTTACCATTAACAGTTTGTAACGACTATGTATGTATATAGTCCTTGATTGATTCACTTCCTAAAATAACCAGCAAAAAATATAATTAGTAAAAAATATTCCAGTAAAGGTGCTAATAACAACATCACATCCTTCGCCTTTGGTGTTACATTTGATCATATCCAAGAAACTACCATCTCCAGAATTGACAACGTTGATCTCTAAAATTTTATGTAAAATATGGACTTATTTGTATTTACCATATGCAATTTTTATTTTACCGAGTCCAACTTTAATATTTATAGATTTAAAGCTTTGCTATAGTCTCATCTCATAGCTATAAAGGATCTCTCTTTGCTAGAAAGGAGATATGGACCAAGACGGTGAGCACCCTAAGCCTAGTGGTTAGGATCATGGTGTCAGTGAAAACTCAGTCTCATTGTAAGGATTTAAATCGAGTCCGTCGCAATACTGTCTATGCACGCCAACTATAGGTCAATTATTGATAATGAGTAATTGCCAAAATAGAGCTACCGTAAATTTATTCACCATAGGAAAAGAAAAATAATGGAAAGAAATAATACCATATGGTATCGTATATGTCTTCATGTTAGTATACACATAACAGTTGATATTTCATACCTTGCAACTCGGGAAATAATTGAAGTAAAAACAATTTATCTTCGATATTATTTACTATTACAAAAATGGGGCATCCTAACGCCAAGAATACTGATATAACAGCTTGCCCTAAAGCGTTCACTCCGTCAGTTACTAAAACTGAATTGTTTTTGTGCAAGTTGCATTTTATCGTCTGAAACCAAACAAAAAAACCGATATATCTAATATCAACAAATTTTAAAATTCCAAAGAGAATTTGAATTCATCAAAATAAGATAGAATTTAGATTTAAAATGTTAGAAAAAAGATCCTTGTTCGCTATTGTAATGAATGATGATTGAGGTACTGACTAATTTTGCTCTAGTAAGAATAACAGAAAAAATAGACCAGAAAAGATACGCTTTTATAAATAAACCAAACTGAAAAGTAGAAAATAAACAATAGTTTAAAACAATAACTAAATAGACCGCTTTATATAAAACAAAACAATAAAAAATTGAATTAAGAATAGTGTAACTTTTTTTAAATAAATATTAATTATTAATAGTGTAAATAAGATAAAAATATTTTATTTAAAAATAAACGTGGGGTGCATTGTGTTAATAGTTATAAATATTTTATTGACATAAATGAGTAGAAAAATTATCAGTTCGATAATATCTTACAAAGCATCCCACGTTTATTTAAATATTTTTTTTCTTATTTGCATCATTATTAATTTATATTTATTAAAAAAAAAACACTACACTAAATTCTATTTTATTTCCAATTTTATAGTTCGGTTTTTCTATAAAAGCGTGATTTTTTAGTTTTTTTTTTAACTATTATTTATTTTTGTAACAGAGATACTCGACATTTGAACGTTTTCTTCCATTCTTTGTACACTCTATTGTAATGTAAAAATAATTTGGCACCTAAATTTTTTTTCATCAAGGCACTTACAAGCTTACTCTTAAAATGACGCACCACAAAACGATAATTAATCATATTTTATAAATAAATCAAAATAACTTTATTCTTAGACTCGTTACGTCCAAGTAATGTTTTTTAGGTAAAAGTATTGGATTTTACAACAAAGTTCTAAAGTACATCACCGATTCGCTGAATAGTAAGTTCAAGCAACATATTAAACGAGTTTCGATATAAAACGCTGTTATAGGTCTGGAATTAACACCCCTTTCTGTGCGCCCGTTAAAAGTTATTATAAATGATAACCAGATCGAGTTTCTTACCAGTTCTTTTCGAGGACTGGGTTATTTTACGAACCGATGGTAGCTATGACGTTCATAAGCGTTATCTGACCATAAATCGAATATAGTATTTTGATTTAATTTGATTGGACTTACTAAACAGTAAAATGCGTAGAGGTAAGGAATCGGCACAGTCACCGCTTCTTCTAAACTCCAATATTCAGGTACTGGCCATAATAAATCTGGATCAGCTACCATAGAACCATTTTCATCTGATGTATATACAACACCCATCACTCTGCAATGACTGGATAATATACAATATTTTATGAATAAATTTATATATGTGTGTACTTTTTATCGGTATATAACCTAAAATAGACTATTCCTTTTGTTAATCTGTCTGTCACTTACACGAACACTGCTTTGTGAACTCTTAAACTGCTGAACCGATTTCAATAAAATTTTGCCCATTCTGTGCAGTTTGATCCAACGTGAGAGATAGGACACTTTTTATCTCGATAAGTGATCATAGCCCGATAGATATCGCTGTAGATGTCGATGTAATTGACTACTCGAAAAGGCAAGACAAGATGTCCCAGGTCAGTTAATATATATATATATATATAAATATTTTTACGTATCTGTGCGCTGTTAAAATTTTTTGAATACATCTAATTTGTTCACAGAAAGCTATCGAAAGTTTAAAAAAAAATGGATTCTCCTTGGCATTGGATATGTTTTTACTAAATTGGTCATTATTGTAATTATCATTATTAATGAAAACAATTAAAGGGACTTCTCCGGTTAAGAAGATAAAAGTTAAAATTAAAAAAATTTGCACTGATGACCGTAAAAAATGGCAAATACACATACGTATGTATTTTTTCATGAAAAAAATATGTTTGCTATTTCTGAAACCAATAGGTAACGTTATTATCACGTATTAGAGAGCACTATTGCCAGTTGCAGTTAACAAGTTTAGTACAATATGTACTATGTTAATTTCTGGTTAAATTATAACATCACTTACTTTTCATTGATTCCACTATAGTCGAAGCACTTTCCAATGTGTTCGCTTCCATGAAATGGTAGTCCAGTATAAGAAATCTACAAAATATGGAATTTAATTATTTCTTTTCTTATTATTAAAAAAATACTCTCTCTATTCACCAAATCATGTTGTTAAAGAGACTTAAAAACAAGCAATTAACGGATTTAAAGTGACAACTACTTAAATTCAAAACAATTATTTTGTCAAATAATTTTCTTATCAGAGATTCGAAGTCACAATTCAGCGATGGAAGTGGCAAAGCTGCACCTTAAGCTGCTAGAAAACTATGTAGTCAATAGTTTTCAGTTTTAAAATTTAATTGTATACTTGATTCATAAAAAAAAATTGTATTATTTTCATAAATTGCTCTATAGTTGTAACACACTAAAATTAAAATTAAATAATAATGTGCCATAAATACTTGCATTTCTATTCCCTTTAAAGACACTAGGGCCTTCTAATACGGGCTTGTCAATAACTACCACGTTCTCCATAACGACCCCTGCACACCTATAATACAAATATTTCGTATATAATTTTGGACTTTTGTAATTTTATCCAACCTATTTATATCACCCCGCAAGAGGCCACGAACCTTCATCGGTGCCCATTCTGCAGCTTTTCTATGTAGCTGAGCAAGTTCTTGAAATAACTTTGAGAACATATTGAATAGTTGCAAATATAGTGAGCGGACAAGTCTTGCATTAAGATTGTGACAATAATATAACTGACTCACTCTCAACAACATAAAGTTCAATTAAGTCTTGACTTTCAGTCAAGCTATTTCAATAATATTGAATGACTTCCAGTAATAAAAGTTACTTATTTAATCAGGTTAGTAATTTTATAAATTAACATGAACTTACCTGCTAACTTTAACGTTTCTATTAAACTCAGCGGAACAGTATATGATATGATCACCATTATGCGCCGTTAATTTTGTATGTGCATTAACATCGATTATCACTTTATGGATATACTTGAGTACTGATACATTGGTATGATCTCTTCCGAGGATATGAAGCTGAATTATTGAATCAAGGAAAGTTGCCCATTCGCCGATCCAAACTAGTTTTGCATGCTTTACCGGAAAAGTTGTCGATTCTATTGACCGAAACTCACCTCTGAAAGTTAGAGTAATAATACTACAAGTATTAGCATTGAAAGCGATGATAGCTCAGTGGTAGTGTGCACGATTTCGCGTCAAGAGACGTGGGTTCGAACCCAAGCACCTACAATGAGCTTGAGCTTTCGGTGAAGGAAAACATCGTGAGGAAACCATAGCATGGTGGTAGGGCTTTTTCTAATGCCCGCCTGGGTAGCTACCACCCTCTAATTGTGAACCTGCCGCCAAATACCAATAGGTGTGTTCCGGCAGCAGCACTTGAGAGCCAGTTCCTCCACAGGTTTAGTGTGGCTACCAACTTGGGCCGTATCGTCACTTAAGATCAGGTGGGATTATGGCCATAACGCTAAACCTTAAGTATAAAAAAAAGTGCAAATTTCTTCAAAGTAGCAACTAATCAATTCTTACCTTTTAGAGTAATAGATTGTTTTCTGAGTACATATATATTAAACTGTTGCAAAATTACGAGTTCACATCAATTATTAGAAATTCCAAATGTCTTCATAGTATTTAACTAATCAATTCTTAAATTTTAAAATTCCATACAAATTATTTCTACAACTATACGAAATGTTATGAATTCTTAGTTTATTGATTTCCTCTCACTATGGACTATTACATTTATTAGATTGCTTATGTTAACATTACTGTTTGTAAATAAAAATGGTAAAATGAATGAATAATAAAAAGCTACTCTATGTATACAAAGACAGAAGGATAATGTATTCAATATGAAGCGTTTATAAAAGATCGAGATCAAAATAAAACTAATATAAATGGATTTTATTGCGGTTATTTATTAATTTTGATCCCGACGTTTCGAAAGCTTTTCAGCCTTCGTGGTCACGGTGCGGACTGAGAAGTAAGTTGTCCAGAAAAGTTCATGTTACTGTGTCTACCTTTAATTAAATTTTTGTTATTCATAAAGTTCCGATTCAATTTCAATAGAGAAGATGGTTGGAAGCTAGCACAAGCCTGGGATCCGATTATACATTTAATTAAATCTGAGCCCAAATTACCAATTGCCAGACCCTAAAAACACTGTGAGCTCTTTCTGCGTAGATCGGAACTCTATCAATAACAAAAATTAAATTGAAGGTAGACACAGTAACATGAACTTTTCTGGACAACCTACACCTCAATCCGTTCCGTGACCAAGAAGGCTGAAAAGCTTTCGAAACGTCGGGATCAAAATTAATGAATAACCGCGATAAAATCCGTTTAAATTAGTTTTATTTCGATGAATAATATTCGCGTAAACATAAGAAATAATTTTATAAAGATCAAGATGTTCATATAATAACTAATACAGAAGATTTGGGAAGGAAAACAATTTGGTACAATTCTTTTTAATGCAAGAATAAACTAATTACTGAAATGATTCAGAAAATTAACATCATTATTTTATCTTATCATAAAAATATGATCAATCAGCACTTACTTGTATAAATAACCTCGAAGATGTAGCAATTTGTAAACATCAGTTTTGGTTAACATTATTCCTTCGTTTGTATCTGATACACTTGTAGCTTCAAGGTCTGAGTTAGCACTGACCCTTACTATACCGCTAACAACAATTTTATTATCAAGAGTAACCTTAAAATGTAAAGCAAATTGTAAGTTTTTAAAGACTTTATAAACATATGTTTATTTAAGTAAAGTTTACGAAACTAAAAATAAATTGCGCAATTTGTCTCACTGCGTATTAATAACTGGTGCTCGAAACTATGTCTAACACTACATAATCCAATATGTAATTATTATCATATAGTATCTACCTCAAATTTGTCATCTCCTTTGCATATAGCAGCGTAAAGTCTTAGTATTTTCTTGGGCTTAATGACAACTTCATCATGAAAATGTACCATATCAAATACGACCGATAATTTTTTGTAGTCAATATTATGATACATGGCTAGAGTATTCCATACCAGGAGTAAAAGTGATGCTTCGGGAAATATCGTTTTACCTAGAAAAAAGCAATATTGCCAAATCAATAAATTAAAACCACGAGAGTTCTGAGTTTATTATTTAATTCTCAACGATATATTCCAGAATATTCCATAAAACAAGAATTTTATTGTTTTAGAGTTACAGATGTTAGTAAATAAAAGGTATCCATGATGGTATACGAATGGTACTTACCATTTCTAACGTTACCCTCAATATATTTATAATCATCATCTTCTAAAGATATAATAAAGTTTTGAGATTTAGTACTTATTGTTTTTTTGGGCCGATACTCGTTAGTTGGCCTGAAAGTAAAATACAATACATAAACAATATTACATGTTTTTATATTGACTCTATCATTAAAGTGAAAAATGATTTTAAATTTACAAGGGGTTTGTAACTGGGCAAGCTGGTAAGGGTCAACCTAGGCGAACTTAACCAGATTGAGGACGTTCTGGAGAAAGGCCAGGTCAAAAGTACCCGTAACCGAAGAGCATGTATGAAGGTGCTTATGAAAGTAGAAGAAGCGAAAGATGTATGTCAGGATCGTAGCAAGTGGAAGGATGTAGTATGTATGTATGATTTAAAATTAATAAAAAACTATTTTCAGGTGCGTAAGTTACATAAATCAAGTTTACAGTAAGAAACATACTGCATTCGGGACTTTAAAAGTGGAGAAAATTTCTTTGCTTATAGAATTAGATTCTCCCTTCGTTTTAAGAATTCATGCAAAACCACATATGTATATTGAAATAGACTAACAGATTTCAAGAGCAGTAAATTCATATATTTTGTATAAAAGTGTATAAATACAAAATATATTATACCAGTCTTCACTATGCTCCCATTCAATGAGATGAGAAAGGAGAGGCGTCGTCGTTGATACCGGATACTCTATTGCTGGATATAGCACACTTACATCCGGACTTAGGCCGACTTCATATAGTCTGTAAAATAAAATTAGAGAAAATATAAAAAGAAAATTATGCTTTAAAATTTTCTCACTGCAATTCGTCCCAGACTAAAGCAATCTGGTAAGATTGGGGAAAGATTTTGAAAAAAAATTTTTGGCTTATTTGCGGTGAGACAATAGTCACAGTATGACACTTATGTTTAGGATGCATGGTGCTATGTAACAAGAGATATTAAGCAAGTCGCCATGTTAGATTACATCAAACTATACGAGAATATGTAAGACTTTCAGTAGCTAGACCCCAAAAAGGATTAATTACAACCAAGAAACAGGTCAACTTCGAAAAGGACGATAATTTTAAGATCTAAAAATAAGTCCTCTTCACGCAGGGTACTGCATCTGACTAGACTATATTAATGGAAACATACAAGAAGCACTAAAAATCGCAGAAAATGTTGTAGCTTCGAATTTCTTTGTTTTCCCTAGAACATCGAAAGAATCTAATGACATGAAAAGTGTCATGAAGCAATAGATATATTCAAACCAGTAGTTTATTCAATCGATCAAGGGTTAATTAGCACAGAGAAACGAGTAGGTATGGAGAAACATTTTTTAAAAATCACTTCTAACTAAATTTTAAGCTATGATAGCTCAGTGGTAGTGTACACGACTTCGCGTCAAGGGACGTGGGTTCAAACCCAAGCACCTACAATGAGCTTGAGCTTTCGGTGAAGATAAACACCGTGAGGAAAGCATAGCATGGTGGTAGGGCTTTTTCTAATGCCCGCTTGGGTAGCTACCACCCTCTAGTTGTGAGCCTGCCGCCAAATACCAATAGGTGTGTTCCGGCAGCAGCACTTGAGAGCCAGTTCCTCCACAGGTTTAGCGTGTCTACCAACTTGGGCCGTATCGTCACTTAAGATCAGGTGAGATTATGGCCATAACGCTAAACCTCAAGAATAAAAAAAAAAATGTTCAAGAATGTCACGCCGTGAACGAGTCTGCGCAGTTGACATGTAAGTCTATGGTTTTTTCTATGACACGTAATCTATCACGGACTGACTGTGTAAGTGCAACACTAACACGGACTTGGTGAAAATACAATAAACAACAAATATAATAAACCAGCACCGCCTTTTTTATATCGAACAAGTAAGTGCTTGACCACCATCTCATCTGATGGTAAGTAAGGATGTGGTCTATGAGGGAACGTGCTTACTCAGCAAGTACCTATTCACTCTCTGTTTGAAGACTCCCAGATTGTAGGATATAGGAAACACAGAGGCCGGTAGTGAATTCCACTGCCTTGTAGTACGCATTATAAAAGAAGCTGCAAAATGCTACGTGTGGTAATATCAACTATGTATAGATGAAAACCAGCGAAGCGTCTGATCGGTCTCAGATATAATGAAGGTGGAGGAATCAAATCGAGTAAAACACTGAGAGGCGAGTCAACTTACGGTGATGCGCAAGATTGATCTTATTGTCTTTGTTTGTTCAATTGGTTCAATTTTTTGGGCATAATTTGGAGAAGTTAAATTCGAAGTGTACGGGAAAGTTTTTCTTATAATTGGCCTATGATATTATTGTCCTTTTCCTTTGTTTTTCTATTTTATTTGATTTGAATACATACTGCTTTTTATATTTATAGTTCGTGTGAAGTGACACGATTTACTTACAATTACAGAACTTTGAAACATGTCACTGGAATGTACACATTATTTTTGTCTTTAAATTTTGTAAACCTACTCATTGTACACTTCTGTTTTGTTTTAGAAATAAATAAATAAATAAATAATCCAGCTCGAAGATTAATCGGCAGCGCTCAGCAATGATCAATATGTAGCAAGGTAGTTTTCATCTTAGTATTAATATTCCTTACTACAAATCCTTGGTGTATTATGCACAAATTAGCCTCACTGCAAATACTTTAGATCTTTCAGAAGATCTCAGCTAAGTAACATTGTGTTCTTGTTCTTGGTTAAGAAGAGTTTCCGGATATTCTTTGAGAAAACCGGTTTACCTTTTTATGTTGCGAGCGACTGTAGGTTTATAATGACCGCATAAAATCCGGAGTTTGTTGTTTACATTAATACGAAGAAAAAATATCTAGTGAAACTAGTGACAGCATAAGTATTTAATACGTTAACTCACTTCCCAATAGCTTCAAGTAGGAACATAACTGGGTCATCCTGCCCTCGTCTGCTTAAAGTTATATATGTTGCTTCTTCATGGGACTGTTTAAGGATCGACTGCATTTGACCATGAGGTGCTATTTCGATGATAACTGCATTAGGTGGTATATGTCTTGCCGCCTCCATGAAAAATACTGGCTCCTGGTTGAGTTTAAAAGCAAATTTATATATTATATATTATTATATCACAAAACATATTTTATATATATATTTTTTAACTAAGACTTCAATGTTCTCTTATATTTTCGAGCTTCTATTAGCATACCACGATGTGCTTTCTTGTGAACGTAGAACACAAAACTATATTATTTATTGTGGAAGCATGTACCGGTGTATGAGTAATTAATGTATATTTTAAAGATTATTATATTGTTTTGATATTAAATCTGACTCTAGGTTTTTTTATGTAATAACAGGCAAACGAGCAAACGTTTCTCCTGATGATAAGTGATGAAGCCCATGGACACCCACAGCACCAGGGGAATCGCAGATGCTTTGCCGGCCTTTATTTTGGAGGAACTGGCTTTCAAGTGGAACTGCCGGAACACACCTAATACTATTTGGCGGCAGATTTTTAACTTGAGGGTGGTAGCTAACCAGGCATGTATTAGAAAAAGTCCTACCACCATGCCATGGTTTCCTTGTGATATTTCCTTTCAGCAAAAGCTCAAGCTCATTGTAGGTGATCGGATTCAAACTCACGTCCCATGATGCAACGTTCCTACACAATACCACAGGGCCATCATCGTTTTATAAATAGGATAGAAATAAAAAATTTCCGTTTAATTTTTAGGATGTTCATAATTTAATTATCTCGAATGAAGTAAAAACAATAGTCTGTTCAGTTAACATGTTCTGTGTAAGAAGTTAAACTATTTTGGTTGATATATAATTTTTTCCATAAATAAGAAATTAAATTATATATTAAAATATGGTAGTATTAGGGGGGCAGTTGATAACACTGACTATTAGTTAACTCTTAGCGAAGTTCTCGAGTCGACAACGTCATCGAAGTTACGTAAGATTTATATTTTTCTATTACTTATTCTGTTCTTTATATTTTTTGTGTTTATGTTGTAAATTATTATTGGGCATAATTTATAGTGACATTCATGGTTGTAATTTAGTTCCTACTTTAGACATAACCAGGTTGTTCAGTGGAAACGTGCAACTGTTTCAATGGAAACGTACATATGCAGTCATCATCGCCGGTTTTTTTTTTAAATCTCCGCTTATGAATCCTAAATGTAATGATACTAAATTATATATGTAATAGTGCAGTCACGAATCGTAGATATTTATTTATAGGTGCATATTTGAGAACCCGTGATCGGTTATGATGTTTTGGTAACTCCATGCAATTTTTTTCCGTAATATATAATATCTAAGTACACTAGACCAGTAGAACCTCTATAAGTCGAACATCAAGGGAGACGTCCGAAAATTCGAGTTATAGAGTTAACGACTTATAGAGAATGGAGGTTTTGGCGTTCGAAGCGAAGGGAACAAAAATTTTTTCGTGATTTTGAGGTTTTTATCTAGGTTTAATTAACGTGTTTATGCTGTATAATAAGTATACTACCATAGTTTTCGTAATTTTGAATTTTTAACGTATCAAGGTTCGACTTAACGAGGTTATACTGTATAATAAGTATACTGCCATAGGTTGCTATTTATTTTATAAAAAACTAAGAGCTACGTGTAATGCATAATAACACATTATTAACCTGTAAAATTAGAGATATTATACATATAACGTATTAACTACGAATATATACGTATACAAATCATACCAATAGGAATTTCATTTTGATGATATTATAGAATATTTATCGCTATTAAAATTGTTCTCAAGCATAATAATATATTATCATAGTTGATATACATTCAATTAACCATAACGAACACCTACTAATAAAATAAATAGAAATTAATATATCGGACACAGTGAAAAGCAAATATTAATCTTCACTTACGAGTAGATTTTTTGAGTGATATTGGGCGGAAGATAATTCAGCGGCTGGAGTATTCCACAAACTTTCCGGAACTGACGATGACAGCCACTTGGGACTGCGCGGTTTCGGATCCTTAATAACTTCTTCCAAGAGCTTTGTTAATAAGCTTTCTGTAATTTTATATAATGTCATTGGTAAAGTATGCTGTTTTTACTGCAGACCAACTGCAGTCATTTTATTGAGTTACATCAAAAGTCGATAAAAATGTTGTTTAGTATTGTTTTTAAAATTACATCCCATTTACCGCAGAAACTCTTTCGTTTTATGGTACAAACATATCCTTAATAATAATTCATGATATTACTTGCAACAGTGTTAAACGTTAGAAAAAAATAGTCCAATAATTTTGAAATAATGCACGTATAAATAGATCAAGAAACAGATATATAGATAAAAGTTTAAAATAAGCTTTAGGTTCTATGTCGATAACACAGTATAATAAATATAATCGGGGATTATATTTGCCGAAAAATGTTTTATCTCCAAAGTACTATAAAGCTTGGAATCAATCCCTAAAATTAATAATAGACTGAGTGAAGAACCATTACTTATTATCGTATACTTAAAAAAAATATTTTTAAATTAAATATTAGATATATTTACCGTTATGGGATATATATGTTGAATGAAAAGGAATATTATGACAGTCCAACTCCTTTACAAATATTCCACTATTTTTCAACTCCTCTGCAAATCGTCTAGTAATGTCGTAAGGTCCTGATATAGTAGAAGACTTTGAACTATTATGACAAACAACTTCTATTCCAGGGGGACAGAGTTTCTTCAACTAAAACGTGTAATATTTACATAGTTGGTTATAATTCCAGTCCTTATATTATGACTTCGTAATAGTCCATACAGGATCTTCTTCAATGGACGTTGCATTAGGTCGATGGGCTATTTCTTGAAGTTGTTAGTTGCAGATTGTGCGTCCAGAGGATAATTCAAAACATGTAATTCACAGGAAATATTTAATGCAAAATATATGATATTATTTACTTACTTTTTCACATCCAAGCCCAACAGCTACCATTGTACCGTGCGTAAGTGGTATATCATTCCAAAACTTAAATCGAACAAGATTTGATATCAAAACCTGCTCTGCTGTAAGGGAACCATCGGCATAACTACAAGCAATATCACCCATACTATGTCCTGTAATAAAATAGCTAATATTGTTAATATTCCAATTTTTACTACCATAGTTTTATACGTATATATATTTATACTTAAGGTTTAGCGTTATAGCCATAGTCTCACCTGGTCTTAAGTAACGATGCGGCCCAAGTTGGTTGACACGCTAAACTTGTGGAGGAACTGGCTCTCAAGTGCAGCTGCCGGAGCACACCTATTGGTATTTGCGGGCAGATTTTCAATTTGAGAGTGATAGTTAGCCAGGTGGGTATTAGAAAAAGCCCTACTACCATGCTTTGGTTTACTCGCGATGTTTTCTTTCACCGAAAGGTCCATGACATGAAGTCGTACACACTACCACTGAGCTATTATCGCTTCATTCTGTATCGTAGTTAATTGTACTGTGTGGTGAATTATATACTAATTCCAAGTTTTCCTTCAGCTATGAGAAACTTACATTTGGATTAGTTGTAATTTTATCTTCGTTTTTGCAAATTCATGATAGTTATTTGTAATGCTTTGGCAATTGCTATAAGTCATTATGCTGCAAGAATTTACGTACTACCAAATTTAGTCTCCTACATTTCCAGTAAAGTAGATCTATTCAATATCATTACACAAAGCGAGATTTCCTTACACTAACAATCGGTTGGTTTGTAAATAATATTTAAGTTTATTACTATTTGACAATGTTTATAAAATTTTAATCAATCACTATGTTATTTTATGGCTTTAGGAGTATAAGAAACTTAGACTAACGTTTTATATTTCTTGTCAACTTACCAATTATAAAATCAGGAAAAATACCCATTTTGTGTAATAAATCTGTAAAAGCTATTTGCATTGCACTTTTTTCAATCAACGATTTTGTAAAATCAGCATCTGTTATAGTATCGGTTTCAGCCCGAAGACACAAAAGGTCAAACCCTTTTGATTCAAGAATTTTATGAGATCTAAAAGAATCATTTTACACGTAGTCATTGATTTCTGACAGACTCTTTTTTTAGTTTTAAATATAATACATATTAAAACAGTGGTATCAGTTTTATACTCAAGTCTGAGTTACAGCATGCTTCTGCATTTGGATTCTAAGTTGGATGTTAAATATGGATTATTTTACAGTTATATCATTTTATTTTTAATAGACATTTTAAATTATTAAGTTTGTACAACTTAAAATAATATTGACACATTCGCTTTTTTTATTTACCGAAGTATATTACGGTGTCCTTAAAATCAAAAGTAACTTATCTATTTTGATCTAAAAGTTAATTTTAAAACCGTTCTTTTTTAATAATTATGTAAATAACTAAATCCATTATATTATATCTTCAAATATGACTTACAGACCTTGATAAAAATGAATAGTTATATATAGTACATTTGATATGTTTGTATAATTTGACTATTGTAATAAGAGTTGTTCAGATCTTAATTGATCTTACTGCGGTGTCTTTATAATTCAACTAATGATTTCGAGGCATTTACCGTTTCATAGATTCTGCAAAGATTGGCACGTCCATCAGTTTCAAGTTCAGAGTAGGGCATGTTGACCCGATACCACTGTATAAGAATACCACTGGTCCTGACGTATTATTGTAATACGAAACACTTTTAGCTAAGCTGACAGTACGGCCTCTGTAGTCAGCATCTGATGAACAAAGGTTCTATTTCTAGGTCTCCTTAAAACTCCTTGGTTAAATGTACTTAAATAATACATTAATAACAGCCTGCACAATCCTGAATTACGTTTTATGGTAAAAGGAAAGAACGACATGCGATTTAGCAAATTTACTGAGAAAGAAATTACTAAATGTATTGTGTTATGCTGTTCGACTATTCTGTCAGGTTTTCAAGAGATAGCATCCAAAAGAAGACAGTGAGGTACAAGTAGTAATTATTGAAACTATAAAATTATCTAGATGTCGCCAGTTACAAAGTCTTGGATTTGTTTAAGGACACCATCTTGATCGTCGTGAATTTGAGCTATCAGTGAGGGAAAATATCGTTTTGAATCTATAGCAATGGTGGTGAAATATTCCTACTAGTTACTTGGCTAGAAAGAAAGCTCAAGTTGAAAATATGTCGGCAAACTCTTACGTAGATGTGTTTCAGTAGCGGAAGAAGTTAGACTTAGCGTGTTATATCTTGAACGATTGTCACATAATGTCAGATCATAGTGTGTCCAAAAGCTAAATACATACAATTACAATGATGTAATTAATAAAGTTAATCTTACCAAGTATAGTATATCCTCGATACACGTGCGCTGGTGTATCGGTTTTGTAAATACTATGCAGTAGTCCAATAAGTTCGGGATCTATGGAATGGCATTTCAGCAAGTCTATTTTACGTTCCATCCAAGTCTCTTGTCTACCAGAAGTAAGGATAAGATATGGAATTTGACTTTTATAGCGTTCATTATTCTGGGAATGTTAATAAATTCATGTGAAATACTTAAATCAAAATTTACGATTTGAACGTTTTCTTAACAAATCTTAACAAATAAATCTTGACTTGCCTTCTTTATTATTTTAATAGGTTTAGAGTTTTATCAAAATATCACCTAATGTGAAATAACATTCTGGCCCAAGAGTTCCAAGACCTTCGGATAATATTTTGCCATGCAACATTAAATACGTCCTATCACTATGCATTGACTTTAAATTTTGTTGAAGTACTTCTTAGTCTTACCTTCTCTTTGTAATGTCCTTTTAAAAGAGCGTGATATGTAGTTCCGGTGAAAGAAAAGCTATTTATTGCAGTAAATCCTCTGTTAAAATCAGTATTGTCTGTCAAGACCTGGACACTGCCATCTTGGATAGAAGGAATGTCTAAAGGATGATTGTAATGGAGGTTAGCTGGTAATTGTCCTTTGTGGTAAGCTAAACAAAGCTGAAACGGGAAAGCGCTTAAATAATAAAGTCTGAAAATATTTACGAGGTTACTTATAAAAATCAAATTATTCCTTGGCTCTACTACAATTAACCAGAAAATGATTAAAATTATCACTTTTTATTATATTCTTAGTAGAAAATCTGAACAAAGGATCAAAGTTCAGCAAATTTGTTCTTAATATTCTTTTTAAGTTTTTTAAACGACAATGTTATATCTGTTAGAAAAGTCATTTCTACTACTAGGAATGCAGATAATTAATTGAACTATTTATTAATATAATAATAATTAATATATCAAATATTGTTATTTGTACAGCAATTAACGCAAAGCATTACATTTTTATATAAAATTTGTAACGTAATCATTTAACATATTAATTATAAATTGATTTAATTATTTTTAAGAGAGTACAATTCAAATAGGAAAAGTTAATATTATTAAAAATATGCAATAAATACTTTTGTGAGGGAGCACATTCCGGATGCGTTTTCACTATTACCCATATTCGATGTCACGCTTCCTACTTTAATAGGACTTTTTCTTCCATAAACTTTTCCAATCGCTTCCAACTCCTTACTATCTGCTTCAGGAATACCTTAAGCATTACACCCAAAATTATTACAATTAAAACTTTACCAATGTATGTTTAAAAATCAGCAAACTGATGGAGTAGCTTTGAAGTCTATTTCTAAGTAGATAATTATATACTTTTCTTCACTCTTTACGCTTTTATTTAAATCTGATTACGAAAAAGGCTTAGAAAGCAAATCAAGTGACTGGTACAACGATGCAGGCTCCACTTAATTTTCATGGTTATAGAGGAATTATGAAGGTTTAATACCAAGCTTCTATTACTTTAAAGTATTTAAAAATAATAATGTACATACATACATAAGGAATACGCTTGGTACGCTATCTTAATTTTAATTCAACCTTCAAGCCACCTATCAAATATAACATTGGAAGTACTCTAAATCCTTTCCTTTATTGATTGAGTTGCAACATATTGAAATAAAACATATTTACTCACCTACACTAGAGCATTCAACGTACTCAACATTGTCAGGATCTATTCCGATAATAGAATAGAAACTTTCAAGATATTTTGCGATAAAATCAACTTCGCGTATAGGTAAAAAAATTCTATCAGGCGACACTGTATAGCAACCTTGAGCGTTGTATACCTCACAGTAAATTCTGTAAATAAAATTGAATTTTTCTAACCAACGTCATCCAAAATAAATTCTGCGATTAAACTAAAGGTTAAAGGCATAGTTTAGCACTATTTATTCCTAAATGCGATATAAATAGCTAATCATAATTACATAAAGTTTACTTTAGAATTTTAGCACAAATGATATTATGATTTCAAATTTGGTGTCTATCCATGTTTGGTATATAGAAATATGAAAAGCAATGAAACAATTGAGATATTAGGTCCGAGATATCCTGAGGGACTTAATATCTAAGGAATAATATCACAGGAACCAGGATCGAGCTGAGCCATTAAAATTTGAATAGATTACCGTTGAAATAAATTTGTTGCAACATTTACTTTCCAAGCTAAATGTTTTCCAATTAGCCTAGATCAACTTATAACAACAATCCGTGAAAATATAAATAGTACGTATTACTTTAGACACTTTCATAGATTTTACCACAGAACCTTACTAAAGAACCTTACTCGACGATGGAACGTTTTGACGATACATTATAAAACGAGAGTAGGTGTAGCGCAAAGTAATCCACTTTTTAATAAAGGAAATATATATTTGTTTGTTATTTGTAAATTAAATGAAATATCATTGGAAATTTTTATGATGTGTGTATTGTTAGGAAACTCATTAAATATATTTGAGTCACTTATTTTAAAAACTAAAGCTCTAAGACAAATAGCGGAAACAAACCAAATGTCAGGAGATATAGTTTTCAATATAAATAATTTTTAATTCGTCTAGTCACTCACCTTTTTGCATTTTTAGCTTTTTGAAGGAAAAGTACATTAACAGCATCTGATCTTACGTAACCATCACCGTTTTTGTCAAAACATTTTGTTTTAGCGTCTAAACACAACAACCCAAATCTAGAAACACAATCAAAATTAGACAGGCCTTACGATTGAAAATGATATGTTTTGTTTGGAGTCTAACGTATACTTAACGCATATTTAACTCGTACAGATGTTCGACTTTACGATGCCCTTACAATTATTATATTACTAGCTGACCCGACAGACGTTTTTGTGTCGTAACTATGCATATTGAATACAAAATGATATAAATAATAAATAAAAAAATAAAATTATTATTATAATGCTCTATGAAAACAGATAGCTAATTATGTAAAATCGATATTGCCGTCAAGTTTTTAAAATTTTCTTAATTTTCCTGATATTCCAGTTAAATTCCTTATTTTTTTCTTTCAGAAGGATCTTGTCCTGACGATAATTAATCCAACAAAAAATGATTTAGAAAAATTGTTCCATCCGTTCACGCGTGATGCGATGACCAAGGGAAATACAGATTCATTTTTTATATATATAGATTCTGTATTGACTATAATAGAACCATACCTCCTAAGATTAATTGACACAGATGGATGATTACAATAATTAGCACCTCCAACTATAGCCGCTTCACACTCCCCAGCGTTTATACTACTGTAAGCATGTTGCAGACAGGCTAACGCACTTGCATTCCCTAGGTCAGTAGCATACGAAGGTCCTTTACTATCAATCCAGTAAGAAATGCGGTTTGCATACATTGCTTTCACAGTTCTGTAACGATAAATTATATTTTAAAACATGGAGTTTGATTTTCGATCCTCATCAAGCAATTTATATAATTTTCTTCCTAAACTAATCGTACAATCTTTCAGTCTTCTTCGCTCCGTGGAAAATCCTTAAGCTACTATATGTAAAACGTAACAAATGATCCTTTAAAATTGTGTTAATGATAAGTGCGTGGGCTACATTGCAAAAGTTTTTGCTTCTACAATTATCATGACTCTACTAAACATCTATACTAATATTATAAAGAGGTAAGATTTGTATTTTTTTTTGTAACAAACAAACACAAGAACTACTGGACCGATATCAAAAATTATTTCACCATTAAAATAATACATTAGCCTTGAGTAACATAGGTTTCCGGAAAGGAGCCCTCGAGTGACTGCTCGCGCGATACAGTGACACTCTACAAAACTGAGAGTGCACCATCACACCGCATACCATTCGTGCACACTCGCACGATAATTACACGGTCCTCTAAGGGACTACCCCCGCGGCCCTTGAGCTACTTTCCTGATAAGGTCGCAGTTAGGATCACTTAATTAGTAATAATGGACCTGTTGGTTAGTCAGGATCATGAATCTTTTTTAATTTACCGGCTTCGGCCCAAGCCGAGGTTTGGCCGTCGTGGCACCCTTGTGCCTGCTGCCTCGGGGCTGAGTGCCCTCAGCAAAGTTCGGTAAAGCTGTCACAGCCTTGGGGATAACAGCGTACGTCAGTTCGAAAAAAAAAGAGTAACATAGGCTATATAACACTTTTTTTTTATGAAAATGGTTAAATAAAATTTTCCTTCCACGCGAACGGAGCCGCGGTCACAGCTATTCATAAATAATCTTCCAATTTATGTATATTAATCTTTCACTTTAATTGAAGTTAGTAATATCGTTCAATGGTAACTGTGGAATAGTAAAAAATGGACAGCCAATTTAAATTTTGAACAGAAACATTTAGCATGAATCGATTTTACCACTACTTAAAGCCATACCACCATGCTACGGTTTCCTCTCGATGACACCGAAAGATCATTGTAGGTGGTTGGATTCGAACTTACGTCCCTTGACGCAAAGTCGTACACACTACCACTGAGCTATCATAGCTTCAATCGCTTGTCTTTTTGAACGCACTAATCTTAGGAGCTACTGGTCGGAGTTCATATTTTTTTATATCATAGAATAATTATTGAGGAAGGCTTTGAGTTACAAAAACACGCGAATAATGTTCGATAAATTTTATTTCCACGCGAACGAAGACACTGGAACTGTTAGTATTGGATAACATGGACACAATTACCAAAAGTATATATTTTAATGTGTTTTTAGGTAGATAACTCAATGGTAGCGTGTAGAAATGCCGCGTCATGGGATACGAGTTCGAATTCAATCACCTACAATGAGCTTGAATTTTCGGTGAAGGAAAACGT
This sequence comes from Actias luna, assembly GCA_039707435.1. Classification (NCBI taxonomy): domain Eukaryota; kingdom Metazoa; phylum Arthropoda; class Insecta; order Lepidoptera; family Saturniidae; genus Actias; species Actias luna. The sequence continues at coordinate 2,659,114 of JAZHAC010000002.1, read as the reverse complement.
CGTGAGCAAACCATATCATGGTAGTAGAATTTTGTGTAATTCCCGCCTGGCTAGCTACCACCCTCAAGGTGAAAATCTGCCACCAAATACCAATAGATTTATTCCGACAGATGCAGTTGAGAGCCAGTCACTCCATTACGCTTGGTATGTCAACCATCTAGGGCTGCATCCTTAACTAATATTAGGTGAGATTGTGGCCATAACGCTATAAAAAAATGGGTCACTTTCTGTACCTCCAATGTTATTCTAAAATTTATGAGTTTTGTGCGTTATAAGGTAATTATTATAGTTTTTCTCTTAAAAGAAAACCTACAGAAAGAAAATACAAAAATGTTAGTTCATACATTTAAAATTTAACCAGTGAGTATGTTTTTTTTTTCTAAAAACCAATAAATTTAAAATAGTACCCAGGCAAAGTAAAACCGGAATCTTGTACTAATTCATAGATGGTAACACTTTCCGATCCAGTAAACGATGATGCAATGAATATCCCGATCTTTGAATTCTTCATTGATATTGGATTGATACCTGTAATTAAATCTTGTTAAGCAAACGTAATCAAGGATTTCAAATTTTAACAGAGCTGTTCCATTTTGCACAAACATAATTTATGCTATCTGAGTTTCTGACTAATGCTCTCATCTGAAAGTTTTGTACGTTCTTAATAAAAATATAATTATAAATGGAATACCATGGTCCAAAAATTCGCGTCAAAACAAACGTGTGTCTTCTCATATTGACATTTTCAAACCAAGGTACAGAAACCATAGGTGATTGCATCGTTTTATACAAAATCCCCTTTGTCAATGATCTTAAAATATTCGGACCAATTATTAATCCACGGTATCTTAAAGTTAGGAACAAGATACTTGTACGTACACCCCATTATTATTATTCCATAATCCATTATTAGGGTGTTAATATAAATTACATTTAACGTGCAAATTTGGCTCTGCTACACTATCATTGTTTTTAACTTACCCGCATCATAAATAGCACCATACACGTGCTCCATTATCTTCCTACACATGGGATCCATAAAGTTCGCTTGTTTATAATGAACCTTGAAGAATTGAGCGTCAAATTTTTCCATACCATTAATTGTGCCCACATATTTTGGAAGATCTGGATGCTTATAAACCCACCGTGGTTTTGAATTGTTCACCATGTTTACCTGTGAAAAATTGTTTAAGTCATTACTCATGTTTAACATAGTATGATCGTCCAGATGGGAGGTTTTTTTTCAGCTAACATTGAAAGATATAAAAAATGTGTGCATGCAGGTGTGTCTCATGGCAAGTGTTCTAAAGAGCTCATTGAACACAGAAGTTACATTGAAGTTAGAAGTCACAGCTTCACGTTAACTTCTATTACATAACGAATTAAAAGAAATTGCCAATCCTTGTTTTTGTCATACTGTGGAGCTATGTAATAGTCTTCCTGTTAGTGTGTTATCGCTTACCTATGATATTGGAACCTTCAGCAGATTAGCATGAAAGCGGTGACTGGTAGTGAATTTCGTTTATAACCAGTCGCTTCTGTGTTTAATTGTACTGTACCTAATATCAGGCAGTAACTATGCTGCTCAAGATAAAATACAATTAATTGATCGACGTATTTTTCTTAATTTTCTCACCTATGTAACTAATTCTCTTTTCTGAAAACTGTAACTGCTATTATCAAGTATGTAAAATTACCCTTTATGATTTTAATATCCCAACAAACCTTGCTGTACTTATTTCAGAATATTTCAGGGAGTTTTGTGATGTCCTATTACACAATATAAGGCCGATAAAAGAAATTTATAAATAATTAGTAAAAACAATAGTTACACGGCATATTAAGATTACCTCAAACCTACCAATTAACATAGCTTGTACCCACACCAATATATGTAAAACATAAATGTATAATGTATAAATGTATAAATTTTAAATACTTGCTCGATAAATTGGTATGTAGCGTGATATAAAGAGGTTACTTAAGGCATTAAGACTTCTGGGTTGATAAGTTTCATAGAAACGTTAGAACATATATATATATATATATATATATATATATATATATATATATATATATATATATATATATATATATATATATATATTTATATTTATATATATTAGGGATGTAGTTATAGAAGGGTTATAGCACCGATTAGTATAAAGTGCGATGTGAGCGCGGATTTGGGTTTAAGGCCAGTAACTCGAGGTTCAATATCGTATGTAGCTGGAACGTTAACCAAGGGACGGAGGATTTATATTTTCTATTATTTGATATATATGCTGTAAATTTATACTGGAAACAGCAAAACACGAGCGGTGAAGGCGATATGTCGAAAAGGGGATATGTCGAAAAGAGGCCTCCTTAAACCTACACCTGAGTCGCAACTCTCGGACACTGTTTCCTGTTATCCTTTCCCTGCCACAAAGTTTCAAGCCGAGATTCCCTCGTTTGCTAAGAAGTTCGTATATCATCCTGACATTATTATTGATCCGATTATGAACCTTTTACATTACTTACACAGCCATTACATAGTTATAGTTGTATAGTTATAGATGTTATTAAATCTCACACGTATTTCGAACTAGATTCTTCAAATGAAGCAAGTTTAAATCGTTGAAATAAGCTTAAGTTTACTTCTGAAAGGTACCATCATGATGAATCATAACATAGTGATAGGGAATTTATTAATGCCTACTTAGCTAGTCACCATATTCGAATTTTAATTCCATCGTCAAGCATTTATTAGTGTGTTCTGACAGTTACATACAAAACCAAAGTTCTCCTAGTTAAGCTCAATACATATATCTATAGTAACCACTGTATCTTGAGCTATATATTCATTTAACATCAAATGAGTAAGTAGTAAAATGCTAAGCATATAAAAAATGGATTGTACCTGCTAAAAGTTATGGATAATAATTGATAATATATAACATAATAACTAGTAATAAAGTAATCAATGAATTAGGACAAATCGTTCACTACACTTTTTTACTTCGAAAGCCAACACATCTTTCTGCATACACAATACCAGAATTTTCAATAAACGGCGACTTTTTGGTGTAAATTTAATAAAATAGTCAACAAAGTTTAAACTATACTGCTCTATATTAGTTACAATGATTAATTTTATAAAAAACTTAACTTGAAAGTCTAAATTTCTACGTACTGACATTTTGGAACGAAGTCCCTTACCGTACGGTACGAATGGAAGCTAGACTAATGCAAATGTAAGATTTTTCCATCACGACCCGTTCTTTAATCTGTTATATGTTGCACTATATCTTCAGTATAGACGGTAGCCATAGCGCGTATACGCTGTACCCAGTTATAGGTGCGCGCTTATTGGTTCAAGGAAGGTAATAAGTTTGTACGGGCTGCGCAGATATAATTCGTAAACGACATACGCATCAGCTATTTCGTAGCGTATTATACGTATTATAATGAATTAGATTAATTAATGTTATACAATAAAACGTATATTTTCACAACTCGAAAAAATTATATTAATTACGAAATTTCCTACCATTCCTTTAAATAATTAGCTAATCCTGCTTTTTATTTACTTACTAAATTTTTTTATTTACATATAATATTATTTATATTTAATAATAAAATACGCCGTAAGCAACTTCGCTACACCTGCGTGTTCCAGGACACGCTCGATTTTTTTATATAGTTACATTTTTTTTTCATTTAGCATTTGACCACAAATTTATGATAAGCGATAATGCCCCTGAAAATGATAACATGTAAAACCTAGTGATAAAACTTAGTATAGAGGATCGAAAGATCTTAAAAGTAACTGCGGGAACACACTAATGGGTAGAACTAGAGAGGTAATAGATTTGAAATTATCAAATACAGTGTAAAAGCTATCTCTGATCTATATTACTCACCTTACTGTAGAGGTTATCCATGAATTCAACAACATTTTCGGAATTCGGGAATATACCTGATATCCCACTTATCACAACCTCTTCACCAGTAACGATGTCGGATTTATCATCACCTATTTTATTTGACATTGTTACGGGCTCACTTATATCATGTGATTGTTACAAATACTTTTATTTTGCCTTTTATATACATCGTAAATAATAACAAATTTATTCATCAACTACTTGCATACTCCTCTACACGACCATATAATAGTTACTAATATTATCACCAAATTATAATATAGGTAACAAAAAAAACAATATTCCAATAGTAATTTTAAGTCAACCGGTTCAATGGCATTTGACCACTCGGTTTTGTGATTTTATTAACATACTGACACGGCATAAAAATACTGCCTTATTCTAGATATGTTATTTTCTTGGAATACACTATAAGTTACCATTTTCCACGTTAAGGTTTAGTGATGCTGTGGCCCAAGATGGTGGACGTTAAACCTAGTGGAGGGACTGGCTCTCAGGTACAACCCGCACACACACCTGACAAGTATTAAGAGACAGTCTTTTATCTTGGTAGTGTTAGTGAACCGATTGGACATCAGATAACACTCTATTGCCAACCATCAGCTATCGAACAAAGCAACTTTCTTCAAAGTCAGCCACAACGGTCTTTTTTTTTAAAGGAATAGGCGGTAAACGAGCAATCGTGACATATGAGGGTAAGTGATCACCGCCGCCCGGAACCGGAACAACAGAGTAATGGCAGGTTCGTTGCTGGCCTTTATAGGAGGGATTGGCTCTGAAGTGCCACTGCCGCAACACACCTTATAGTATTAAGCGACAGATTTTCACCTTGAGGGTGGTAGCTAGCTAAGCGGGCATTAGAAAAAGCCCTACCACCATGATATGGTTCTGCTCACGATGTTTTCCTTCACCGGAAGCTTAAGCTCATTGTAGGTGCTTGGATTCGAACTCACGTCCCTTGACGCGAAATCGTACACACTGCCACTGGGCTATCATCGTTCTTAGCCTCTTTCTAAAATCGTCGTTTACAATAATTATGCCTTATTTATATGTATATTATTTCACACAAATACGGTTTACGTTTACAGAAAGAATAATCAGGTTCAACTATAGTAACCTGTAATTGTCTTTCATAAAATTAAAATTCAATTGTCGTAAGCAATGTATTTTTGAATGGATTGAAATATTTTAAATTTCAAATTTTTCTAATCATGATTTAGTATTTTCGGAGGGTGTCGCCACTTGTCAATCTTTTGTTTGGATATTAAGTAGGTTTATATTAATATATAGATAAGGTATATTTGAAGACAACAGGTTATTGATCTCATTGATTGCACAGGCAATATCCCTAACTTGACCTGCAGTATTTTAATGTAAATAATACATTAAGATATAAATATTTTTATATAGCAACCAAATCAATACTTTTTTTAATTATAATTATTTTATTAATACATACAAACCACCTGCTGGTTTCCAGTGCAGCGGTATACCTGGAACAGAAAATACATTTAGTACATACAGCTTTGTTACAACAGTTTTCCGACTTTATCTTCAAAGTCTTCCACCAATTGTGATGTATATTAGGTACTTAAAAATATGAGTTTATGAATGTACCTTACATAATAAAACAACTCCGCATAGATTGTCTTTCTGTTAACACTTAAACTTACACACTGACTTTCTGTTTTTTCATCACTTCGATAGTTCTCGACGCCCCGAGTCTAACGATACCACACACACCCACCTTCGCTGCTAGATATTAATTAAAATCGGTATAGTCACCTCAACTGCAGCTATCTAGTCGTAAACGATTGGTAGAAGAAGATCGCTTATATGGGAAAAGATCATGCGATGATACGGCTTGAACAAGAACATAGGCATGTCATGAACCTCGCAGAAATAGACAAAAAGATCTAGAAAGCAAATGCAACATAAAACCTGTTGAACTAACTGAAGAATTAACAAATTCTATATCAAGAGATCTTAAATTAAATGAAATATACCCTCTATGATTAATGAAATTAAAGCAAGCATGGATAAAATAAATACTAAAATAGAAGAAATAGATAATATAGCGATCCAGCTGAACATTAAAAATCCAACCACATATGCAAAAATAACAAACCCTCAAAATAAATCTCGAAATAAATCATTACACTCAATAAAAGTCACATCCACAGACGTCATCGATACTAGCAGTGACGTCATTAATCACGTTAGAAACGCAATAGATGCCCCTAAAACAGGAATTACAGTAGATAAAATTAAAAAGATTAAGGACCAGGGTGTAGTTATAAGTGGCAACACAAAAGAAGGGGCAAATAAATTAGTTCAACTGATCAAGAGCAAAGCCGAAGGGCTTATAGTGTCCAAAGTAAAAAATAGGTACCCTCTAGTTATCATAAAAGATATTCAAACAGATATCACCGATGAAGACATTAAAATAGCTATCAAGACACAAAACAAAGAGCTCTTTGCGGACTTATCAGAACAGGAATATAGATTTGAAATTAAATACAAAAGGAAAGCAAAAAATTCAGAACAACAGCATATAATAGCCCAGGTGTCCCCTGTAGTATGAGGCAGACTAACCACAGTCGGCTTAATATACGTTGACGTGCAAAGGGCAGCGGTATACGATCCGTCACCGATAATCCAATGCACAAAATGTTTAGGTTTTTCACATGGCAGGAGGTACTGCACAGCGACGGAGGACGCTTGAAGTCACTGTGGTTGCAATCATCACAAGGACAAGTGTCTTTCTTACAAGGCCAAAGAACTTCCGTTCTGATGCAACTGTCTCGGCGCTCGTAATGAACAGTCCAGTCACAACGCCTTCGACCGAGCGTGCCCCATCCGACAAAAGTGGGATGAAATAGCGAGATCGAAAGTCGCATATTATTCAGTAGTAGAAATCATAAAACAATCAGTGATCATTTTAAATATTATAAGTTTAATTTAAGTTTCTAATATTAGTAGTATATAGTCATTGTCATTAATTTTGTATAGAAGTATCATATATAAATTAAAGTTATAACTTAATTCGAAACTTTTCAAAAGATGAATACCTAGAATATTGTAGATTGATATCTCCTATAAGGTAATTGTAAATAATTGAGAAATTATATTGGTATATAAGCGTAAAAGTTAATTATAGTTAAAATAATTAAGGTTTTTAAAAATAGTATGTAAAAATAAAAATTAGAAGATATATATTGTGATGTATAAGTATGTAAATCACCTATAAGGAAAATTTAAATAAGTGGTAAATTATATTGGCGTATAAGGTATTGCATGCAAGAAATTGTTTATTTGTACTAACAAAATATTAGAATAAATTAATGAATGATAGTCTTAATAGCAGTTTAAAGAAATGTTTTGATAAATTGTTGCATTTTTTTAAATAAGTGTGTATAATATAAATTGGTCTCATAATAGTATATTAAGAAATTACGTTTCACATCGTTATAAAAATTAAGATGTTTGTTGTTGTTTATGAAAGTAAATAGTTAGTAATCGTACTGAAATAAAAAGTGCTGTGTTAAAGTATAACGTATTAAGAATAATACTGTATAATTAAAATTTTGATTATGAATATGGCTCCTAATTAACAGTAATAATAAAATAAATGTTAGCATAGTTGATAAAGTAAAACATTCGTCAAAAATACATGTTCAAAATGGAAAATCGAAGTAAGGGATATGACTCCTACCAGAAACCTAAGTGTTGTATATAAACCAAAGTTTCTGATCATGTTAGAAGGATGATTCGCAAATTTAAAAAAAAAAAGGTAGTCTCAAATCTTAAAATGATAAGCATAAAGATTCATAGACAAGTTGGATATTTACCTATAAATACTATAGACAAACAGTTGTTATATTATAATAGAAATTACATTATTTTTGTAATATCCTTGGATTATTAAAATCTGTAAATAAAATTAGAGTTCACCGACCAACTTGGTCATAATTACATTCTACGGTTAAGCTTAAGGTTCATAGTTTTAATTTGAAGTATGCCATTTTGGAATCTGGTATATTATTTGTAATCCCTTACTAAACTGTTTTAACATATTTAGAACGAACCTAATTATGCTGTTCTCTGTTTTAATTGAAGCTGGGAAAGTTGAGTGCGTGATCGAGGCGACTCACCCCAGCCATCCACATCGTAAACACTACCCATGTGCACCAATCCAGGCAGCAGATACGTAGCCAATTTTTTTTTTTATTGTTAAGATTTACCGTTACGGCCATAATCTTACCTGATCTTAAGTGACGATACGGCCCAAGTTGGTAGATACGCTAAACCTGTGAAGGAACTGGCTCTCAAGTGCAGCTGCTGGAACACAGATGTTGGTATTTGGCGGCAGTTTTTCAACTTGTGGGTGATTGCTAGCCAGGGGGGCATTAGAAAAAGCCCCACCACCATGCTATGGTTTCTTCACGATGTTTTCCTTCACCGAAAGCTCAAGCTCCTTGTAAGTAGTTGGATTCGAACTCACGTCCCTTGACGCAAAGTCATACATACTATCAGTGAGTTATCATCGCTTCAAATGTCAACAATAACTTTTATATAACCTATGAAAACAGTTGATGCACAGCTTTGCAACGAGGGTGGTAAGATTGCTGACAGCCATAATTTCTAGATCAAACATTATATTACTCGTAACACATTAAATTATTGTATATAAGGATAAGAATAAGACTTAAAAAAAAAAGATGCAGATCGAGGTTCTTGCCGGTTCTTCTCGATGACTGCGTTACTTTCCAAACTGGTAGTAGTTTTGACGTCCATAAGCGCCTTCTTAGGGCCTAAATTGATTAAGATTTTTGATTTGATTTGATTTGATTCGTTAATGAGTGTATGGACAATATTTACAACAGACTAGCTGACGCGACATACGTTGTCCTGTCTTAACTATGCATACAGATTGGAATAGATATAATAACTAAATATATATTATTCGAAAACATAGAGTTCGTTATTGTAATGCTTTTTGACAATTAACAGCTTGTTATATAAATTTGATATTGTCGTTACGTTTTTTAAATTTTCTTCAATTTGCTGATATTCCGGTCAACTTCCTTAATTTTCTATAAGAACCTTGTCCTGACGATAATTAACCCAAGAAAAAAAGAATCAGCGAAATTGTTTCACTTGTACACGTGTAATCCTATAACCAAGGGAAATAGATATTCATTTTTATATATGTAGCATTTTGGACGAAGCGACTGAAATTTAATGCTCTAAAAATAATGTGTGATTTACTTAAATTTTATTCAAATTAGTTTTCGTCGTAGTGATATTAAGTTTACTGTATTTCTTGCTTTCACTGGCGAATTACCTTTTAATACTGTATTCAAACTCTTACGTAGAGTTTACCAACCGATTTTATTATCATACGACTTGTATATTCTATTGTCAATATTACATTGATACTACTTGTTTTTTTTATTATTCATATTTGTACATACATACATACATAGTATCCCACCTCTCTCTTGCTACTTGCTACGATCCTGACATACATCTTTCTGTTCTTCTACTTTCATAAGCACCTTCATGCATGCTCTTCTGTTATGGGTACTTTTGACCTGGCCTTTCTCAAGAACTTCCTTAATCTGGTTGAGATAAGTTCGCCTAAGTCAGCCCTTACCAGCTTGCCCAGTCACACAAATTCATACTTGTCTTTCAAACATTTTTAATTTTTCACTGCAAAGTTCATTATGCTGTCGACTATTCTACCACTATGTTAAAAAAGGCCAAATGAATTCTTACTAATATTATAAATGCTAAAATAAGCTTGTCTGTTACCCTTTCACGCCTAAATCGCTTTATCGATGATAATGAGGTAGGTAATATAATAGATAGGAACAGAGAGACAAAGATAGGCTATGTTTTGTCGCAAAAACTTATTCGAGGTGAATAAAGAGAGTTTGTGTGAAACGTTGACAAAATCAATATTACAGCGAGCTTGAATCTCTTATTTCCCTTGGTTATCGCAGCACGCATGAACGGGTGGAACAACTTCGCTAATTCTTTTTTTGTCGTGTGAATTATCTTCAGGGGATGGCTTTTATGACAGAAACAATTAGGAAATTTGAGTAGAAATGTTTACACATATAAAATGAATTGCCGAAATGTATTAACGCGCTTAACTTTCGAATGACTTTCCCAAATTGGATAATTCTTTTTTTATTGCGTTCGTTATTGTCAGGGCATGGTTTGTATAAAAAAAAGCAATTTTTTTTTAAATCTCATAATATTCTCAATATATGTCGCGCGCTGGTCATGAGCTCAGTTAACACGTGAGGCGGATCCTCGCACGTTTGAAATAATAACAGTTATTTGTTTACTCGTTATTGCATAGAATGAAAGTAAAACTAATATACCACTCCGTGACAACTGTAAAATTCCTCATAGTCTTCCGTTCCATTCGTTCATATTTTTAATTTTTTTTTATACTTAAGGTATAGGGATATGGCCATAATCTTACCTGATTTTAAATGACTTAAGAGGCTCTAGTTGGAAGACACGCTATACCTGTGGAGGAACTGGCTCTCAAGTGCAGCTGCCGGAACACACCTATTGGTATTTGACCGCAAGTTTACAACTTGAGGATGGTAGCTACCCAGGCGAGCATTAGATAAAGTCCTACCACCATGGTTTGGTTTCATTACGATGTTTGCCTTTACAAAAAGCTGAAATGAATTGTATCAATCCGTCGGTACATACGAACCACTAGACTGTTATCGCTTCAAAATCATTGTTTTCTTGGAAAATAAAATAAAAAAAACACTTTTAAAGTATATTTTTATTATAAATGACCATATTTTAAAACCAAGCAAGATAATCGTAGATATATTTATAGGTAGAATACATAATTAATTCATTATGCTTATGTCGACTATACAGAGTAAGTTTCACATAGACAGTTGTTTTTTAATTCCAGATGTAATGCGGGATCGAGTAATCGATTAATGATATTTGCAACTCTGGGGTCATTAATGATTGATATGTGGTCAGATTCTAAATCAAACAATTTAACCGGTTGCTTTGTGTAGTTAGATAAATTGTAATCTTCATTCAAATTTGCATATTTTGAATGAGTATCATTAGCTTTTACCAAAACCAATTCAGATTCCAACTTGATCGCCGACTCGTAGCACTGAGCCAGTATTATTCTTCTATAAGCTGTTTCAAGTAATAGTTTCTTGTATTCATTCGAGTAGTTGACTATTGTTCTCAGGTATTTCAAGCAACACTCCACTTTTTCCGGCCAAGTTTCTGTATTTTGTAGATCATTATGCAACTTATCAGACTTTTCTCCGGATATCAGATAACATATATGTTCAGCAATGTTATTTTGCAAATCATTTAAGGTGCAATTATTTAAGTAGTTCTTGACTTGAAGTTTGATGGCATCAGGACTACTGTCTAGACAGTATATTATACCAACATGACCTGGAATATTTAAATGTGTATTATTAAATGTAAGTTTAGTTATTATATTATTTGAATTGTTCAATTTCATTTCAAAGTATATAAAACAATTGAAAAGTTTCTCCTTTTGAACATTTTATTAATATATGTATAAAATTAATATAAGCAAAAGTTAGCAAATTCATAAGATTAATATTCAATTAATTTTCATATCAAGAATTTCAAGAAATATGTGGCTTTGAAGTAGTATGTAGTCTCTACAATATTAGTTATGAACTTGAAAATTTATATAATTTTAGTTAATGCTATTTCAATTGTAGGTTTTATATCATTTTATTTACAATATCCATTCCAGTTTACTGTAAAACAGTTAAAACCCGGGCAAAACTAATAAGTAGAAATAAATGCTATACTATACACAGTTAACAGTTCAACAAAATCTAGTGGTAAATTAATTAATGTTCGCAATTCTTGTCATTTTATTTTTATTTTATTTCTATATTTTGCGCAATTAAATGAATAGTTGAGAATTCGCATTTAACAAATAATACTGTCAACTATGGGCTAATTGTGAGATGGAACTGTCAAACACTTGTACCGCATAAGCTTTGATAAACATACAAAGTGTAATAGAGACTAAATCAATTTCTAAAATCTTGCTTTACCGTTGCTATCAAAAATTAGTTGTGGACGTTCGAAATTTTGTTTGAACTTAAAAACAATACCGTTTAAGACAACGATTGTCTTTAACGGATTTTATCGCGGTTATTTATTAATTTTGATCCCGACGTTTTGAAAGCTTTTTATATCTATTACCTAATAAGTATCAGTTATCCTGTAATTAATTATTGGTTTTTTATTTATATAGTCATTTTTATGAAAAAATATTTCTATTTCATCTAAAAGGACATATTTATTTTAAAATATAGCCAAGACTACATAGAAAATTAGTTTTAAACAGATACATTATGAAATTATACTATACAGTAAAATCAATAATTTACATTTACCTTCTTCCTCTAATATTGCGGCTAATTCTAATGCGATATTGACTCCAAAGGAATAGCCCATGAGGTAAAACTTTGATTTGGTCACGAGTTTCATCTTCATTAACTGTTAAAGAGGCAATTCAATTTATTTGTACTTCATCATATTAGGTTCAAAGTTTTACTACAATTATGTCTATTGCAATACATGCTAACGAATATATCGAAAATCTAATATATTTACCAATTTACACCTGTAACATTATGGGCTAATAGGCAAGGAAATCATTGTGAGTATGTTTGAAGACATGAGAAATATTGATTTAAAAATACTTAGAATTGTAGTTGAGCTCTCGGTATTTAAAGCTGTCAATATTTTATTGTGTGACGATAAACAACGTCTTCTCTTTTGAGGACAGGCTTGTGTCCAGTTGCGGAAAATTTGCAAAAAGCTATTATAATATATTATACTAATAAGTAGCGATATGCTTAAAATGATATAACCATATAAGATTAATAGTTAAACCTCCTAAATAAAAAAGAAAAACGGATTTAAAGGCCATTTACTAAATGAAATAGCACTTCAAAGACCCACATTATGGATAAGATTTTTTATATTTTACTTCAACAGAAATTAAAGTTTGATTTCACGTCACATTACCAACAGCGGTGACTGAGTGCTTTTAAAAATTAAATCTATTTAAAGGGCATTTCAGGGATATATGTAAAATCCATTAACTTTGATTCACTAACTTAAATAATTGCTGGGTGAGAGGACTCTACAAATGTGTTCAAATGGATCGTGCCTACTTTAGACCAGGTTTAAATATAGTCATATTCGTATACTTGGATGCATAGCGTTCTGTAATTAGCAAGTGTACATCCAGCAATCAAGTAGAATAGTAGGAGTCTGTACTGAATTAGATCCTAACTGTTATGCTCTTTCTGATAAACCCGTTAAAGTAACTTTTTTGGTTTTCCGCGTTTCGAGATCAACCATTTTACCAGTTTATATTCACGTATCAAGATACTTACAGATGGTATGACATCTTTGACATTAAATTAAATGTTTTTGGATAGTATACTACTTATTATCGGTTCAGTTCCGTCATTTTCATCTTTTTTTTTTATAAATTGAATATTGTACTTACACGTCGTACGTCAGCAGCAAGTTTAGGAATACTATCATTCGACATATCTGGTCCCAAATGTACAGCCACCGCTTTAATTTTGAGTCTCTCCGTGATTGATCTGAAGACTTCATATCGGCCATCGAAACCTGGTATCACTATCAAATATGCATCTTCAGCGTTCAAATGCTATAGGAAAAGTGAAATTGTTTTTAAAATTATTTCAATACTCATTTCGTGTTTTGCTAGTGATACCTACAACACTGCATGAATTGATTCCATATTTGTCGGGCATATTTATATAAATCGGTAAAGATAACACCGTTTACTTTTTTTTTCTATGTTCATCGGCGGAAATTTTTGTATTTTTTTTTTTGTTTATATTGATGGAATTAAGTGTTACCAATACGAAAAAATTAAACAATAGAATGTTATAAAATTGCTTCAACAGCATGCATTCATTTCTTAAAGAGTAAGATAAAACTACATATGCCCAAGTTAGACATTCATTGAATATTTGTAAATACAAATGGTCCGTAGACTAGGACGGCCACTCATCATTAGGTAATTTGTACCTTGCAGGTATATAATTGAAAATAATGCTTATTTGTGTAAGGCTTCATATAAAATTATTAAGATAAATGAAGAATGATCATGAATATACCATCTGAAATCGTGATCATTCTAATTTTGCATATCTCAATACAAAACTTATTAAATTATTATCCTTCGATATACTTTTTGACAGAATTGTAATTTTAAAATACTCTAGTGGGAAAATTCCGTCTAGTAATTTTAAGGAATATTACACAACTATAGATATAGCTAATTCATGATCGACAACATTTTATCAATAAATTAATATAATCTTAAATAACTTATATTAATAAAACCAAACAGACATAACAAACCTCATTAAAATCGTTCAACAAAGTCGGCATCGGTATAACACCATTTGACATAGCAAGATGTTCACTTTCTTCGTAGACAACAGTATAGAATGTTTCTAACCCCATGACGTCTATGTTCATATTTTTCATCTTGTCTTTTTTATTCATTTCCATCAAGCTAACAAAAATAATAAAAAAATTTACCATAACGATACCATAAACGATGTCATATATTTTATAACGTAAACCTACGTTTAAAGCCATTAAATAAATTGGAAATCGTACTAGGGATCTCGTTCTTCTAGTAATGGTTACATAACAACAAATATGTATTAAAAAAGAATAGGTTAAAACTTGAAAGGCTAGGTACCAGATTGGTATCTGGTTTGAGTGAAACTATTGTGGTATCTATGAACTATTATTTCGATGTATCGTTAAGGAGTTCAAATAACCTCTTTATGATACAATATTTTCTATTCCTCCAAAGGATTCTAAAGAAATACAGATTAGATTAGGTATCAGCTACGGAACAGAGTAACTTGCTTTAAAATTTGTACTATTTTTATTGTACTAATTATCCTGGTAAAACCCGAGATAAAAGTATCTAAATAATAATTTATAGTTTTAGTTGTCACTGTGTACATTTGATCAAAATCTGTTAACTAATTTCTGAGTGACACGCTTACAAGTGTTCCAAAGATAAACATTTCAAATAACATCTTTTTGGAGTTTACTGCTTAAGAATCTGTTTTTCATACAGAGCTCCCAGTATCGTCGTAAGGTGAAATCGACTGTCCCATGACAATCGTACCTAAAGGGTAAGCTCCAGTCGTAAGTCGGAGCTGACAAACAAAACCATTTTTTGTTTCTATGTATTTCGATACCAATAAAGCACATTCAAAAAAGTATTTTTAAACAAAATATTTAGGTTTGACATTTGCCAAGCCGGGCCGGTCACCGCGTCAGGTGATTGCATGCACGGACCCGCGTCGCCCCAGGAAGGCGACAGACGGCCATGGGGTTTTAGTGGGTATTCCCGATGGTTAGCGCCGGGTGAGTTACACATACCTCTCTCAATCCCCCCGAACTGACGGGGGGATGCATAAATGCATTTCCCCACGTAAAAGAAGGTTACACATTTAGTTCTAGTATAGTTACATTGTGTGTATCGATAGAAAAATATATATTTTCTAAATTATATTATTAATTACCTTTTAATCGAACTTTTCTTAATCTTTTCTATAGAGTAGTCACATTTGAAGAAATGTTTTATAGCTGATTTTAATTCTTCCAAATTTATTTCATTCAAATTAAGATCATTAATAACCGTATCTTCTGTTAGGAATCTAGAAGATTTAGCACCTTAAAGCAGAAGAACAATATAATACATTTAATGCTGAGAAGACGTTCAACATATCAAAACAATATTATATGAGTAATCAGTTTTTGCATCAGGTAGAGTTTTAGCAAACTTGCCTATTGCTTCTATACTTTCAGGGTCAATAGATGCCATAGTTACATGCTTCGACGTATCCTGCTTTGGAGTTTGCCAGTATATATAAATAAATTGAGCAGTGAGGTAGGAATCTTTTATCAACTGTATTTAAACGACAGTCGCAATGACTAACTCTTACTTTGTGGTGATGCTGCACCATTATCCATAGACTGGTATAATATTTTTTTTTTTTTCTTTATTTTGTTTAGGGGCTTTTAACCGTAGTTATACCAGCCCCATCGTAACCTAAAATTATATTATAATTTAGCTCTTTCATACATCCTCGTTCATACCATCATCTTTCACTCATTTCATACAGCATTTTAGCTGCCTCTCTCGAAGGCTTTACTAAAATGCTATGAAACATGCCCATATTTAATTTATTTAAATTACACTTGTTAATTAATTTATTTCTAATAGTACTATTCTTAATACATTCCATCAGACAGTGGTGCACATCATCAATTACTGCGCATGTAGTACAAAGTGAGGAAGAACGTTTCTGCATTAAATATCCAAATTTTTCTGATGGAATGTGTCCAGAACGTAACCTGTTTAAAGCTACAATATATGACCTATTTAATGTAATATCATCAAACCAAGGCACTCGAGGAGGCTGATTTTGTATAGTCCTATACCATATACCCTTTTCTTTAGATCTTTCGTCAAAATATTCCTTCCACATATTATAAATTGTAATTTTACCGATACCTAAGAATTCTGAATAATGATTATATACATATACTTTTACACCAGACAACACTGCTAATTTTGCCAAACGGTCAGCCTCCTTGTTTCCCTTTAGTCCAGAGTGTGACGGAATCCACTGGAGTTTGCATCTTATACCGTTAAGTATAATAAATAAATTAAAATAATAACCCCTTACCCGTCTTTATTATTTTTGAACTGTACTTTAAATAGGAACTATACAGTCTCCTTGTCGTGCTTATATTGAAAACGAACGGCAGTAAAGATAGAGTTGAAATAATAGATAAGTGCAACGCATTGCAAATAAAAGGCATTTTTTTTTAATATAATTAAGGTTTAGCGTTATGGCCATAATCGCACCTGATCTTAAGTGAAGAAACGGCCCTAGTTGGTAGACACGCTAAATCTGTGGAGGAACTAGCTTTCAAGTGCAACAGCCGGTACACACCTTTTGGTATTTGATGACAGACTTTCAACTTGAGGGTGGTAGCTAGCCAGGCAGGCATTACCCCCATGCTTTGGTCCATCACACTGTTTTCCTTCACCGAAAGCTCAAGCTCATTATAGGTGGATTCGAACTCACATCCTTTAACGCGGAGTCCTTACACATACCTAATCTACAATATGAACAAAATTTCACTGCATTCAGGGTGTAGTGTGGAGGGTAGGATAGTGTGCCATTGATAACAAACCAATCGGAGAGGCGTAAAGTTCTCCCGTTCAGTTATAATTCTTGCAATACGTAACATACACCGTTTTCAATAATGCTTATTCGGAAGATTATTCAGCAATATCTTGTAAAACGAGTAGCGATACGTTTGAATCAAAAACACAAAAAAAATGTATTGCGAGCTTGAAGGTGACGGATAAATTAATAATTAAATAATAAATAAGTACATATATGTGCAAACATTTTAAAATAATTAATATGATATTACCACCACCAACGATGAACACTGGTGTACTCTAGTAGAATACTACTACTCTAGTAGTGCCGAGCAACGCAAAGTATACTCAA
The DNA here is from genome assembly GCA_039707435.1 of Actias luna. NCBI lineage: Eukaryota > Metazoa > Arthropoda > Insecta > Lepidoptera > Saturniidae > Actias > Actias luna. The sequence continues at coordinate 2,641,512 of JAZHAC010000002.1, read as the reverse complement.
TTCTGGTCTCACATTTTACTGCCGTACTTACAAAGAGATTTTGTCACTACTGAGAACCAGGACACCATAAAATCTAAGAGTAACAAACGAACTATCCCATACCGATTATGTTGGAAATTGTTTTCATTAAATTCGGTTCTATTTCTGTCGCCAAGTTAAAGGTGTGCACGCTATTGTACTTTAATTTTAAACTTCTCTCCATTGCTGAATACATTGATGATTGCGGAAGTAGTTTCGATGTTTTACTTTCTTCCTGTACGGAAGAAATTTGACTCGGAGTTAAAAGCTCAGGATTACATGATTTTAACTAAATGTAGTGTATTATTTTATGACATAAGGGGGTAAACGAGATATCACTATACCTGATGATAAGCGATCACCGCCGCCCGTCGACACACACAACACTAGAGGAATCGAAGGTGCGTTGCCAGCCTTTATAGGATGGACTTGCTCCCAATTGCAATTGCCGGAATACACCAATTTGTATTTGGCGCCATATTTTCAACTTGAGGGCGGTAGCTGGTAAGTCGGACATTACAAAAAGCTTTATCACCATACTATGGTTTCCTCACGATCTTTTCCTTCACCGAAACCTCAAGCTCGTTGTAGGTGTTGGCTTATAAAATGCCAATTGTACAATTAATGACTTGCCGCTTTTTTATATTCAAATTATATACATATAGTTAGTTATAAGATTATAGAAATATAAATATATTTATTACACTATATAAATAGCAATAAAGTTTAAATAAAAATTAACCTTTACTGTATAAAAAATAGACCTTACTTTATATAAATTCTCGTAATGTAAAATAAGAGCCGGTAAGCCGATGTTATTTCTTTCTTCACATATATTTTCAATTACCGATACGGCGTATTCATCACTGTCACAGTTCGATCGACACGACAGAACAACGAAGTTTCTAAAGGAAATACACGTTAACAAATTAGTTGTTGCGAAAACTTAGTAATATTTTACAATTCTTCTCCTCTTCTCTTTCTACAATTCTCCGTCTGATGCTTGATTTTCTTTGTTATAGTCTATTATAGATTGATATTAACCCTTCCGGTAGTGGATGCTAATCTACTGTACACGTATATAAAATGGTGGAACAATTTTATATGATTGGCTGGCTTCCACCTTGTATTAGGTTGTAGGCGTATCGCTTTCCAGTATAAGGAAGCCAAAGGAAAGTTATATTGCTGGACATATCCAGCAATGAAACTTGGTGATAGACGCATTGTAGAGACTCATTTGGTTTTTCTCGAATGAGTTCTGAATGATGAGTTCGAATCCAACCACCTACAATGAGCTTGAGCTTTCGGTAAAGGAAAACATCGTGAGGAAACCATAGCATGGTGGTAAGGCTTTTTCTAATGCCTGCCTGGATGACAACCGCCCTCAAGTTGAAAATCAGCTGCCAAATACCAATAGGTGTATTCCGGCAGCTGCACTTGAGAGTCAGTCCCTTCACAGGTTTAGCGTGTCTTCCAACTCGAGTCATATCGTCACTTAATATAAGGTAAGATTATGGCCAAAACGCTAAGCATTAGAATAAAAAAATATATACGTATAAAAATTTGAAGAATGGAAGAATTGCGAACGCATGTTTGTATAAGATAAAACTTACCTCAATCGGCTAGACATTTTTCTGGATTCTCTATCCAAATTTGATACAACCGAAATAGTTTTATCGAATGTTTCAACAAAATCATCTTCCGCTACCTCGTATTCATTACTTTTAGAATTAGTTCTCAGTAAAATGAATATGCCGATAACTTCGCCCATTTTTAGGGTTTCTCTAAACATCATATCGCATCCATTCTCTGTATATAATTTGTCGAATGAAAGTTTAATTATTACGCTGTGCTTTTGCCATTGCCTGAAAAAAATGAATTATAAATTCTTCTTCGACTGCGGTCGCAGTTTTTCTATTAAATCCGAAAATTCGGTCTTAGTGCCTGGGATGATACATTTCATGTTAATTAATTAGATAATTTTGGAAATCTGACAATTAGGGAATAAAAGTTCCCCATTTATGAACCTTATTTACTGTATTTATTTTAATTAATTTTGTCGGTCTCCAAAAGAGCACAGGATTATACTGGTCATATAATAATATTTCGGCATGGTTGTTTTATTAATACTTAAAATTTATCGTTATGGCTATAATCTCACCTGATTTTAACTGAAGATACGGCTCAAGTTGGTAGACGCGCTAAACCTGTGAAGGGACTGGCTCTCAAGTGCAACTCCCGGAACATACCTATTGGTATATGGCGGCAGATTTTCAACTCGAGGGTGATTGCTAGCCAGACGGGCACAAGAAAAAGCTATACATTATGCAAAAAATTACTGCTGTAAGAAAAAAAAGCATGTCATCAACTTACGCAAACTTTGATTGCATGTATCCAGAAACATAACTATTTTGCAGATTTATCATTAATTTTCTAGCCCCTTTCTTTACAAGTCTATCAGCAAGGTCAATTGAAACACCAGTTCCATCACAGGATATTAAGTACACTCCTTGAGATGAATATGTCATACTGAAATTCATAGAATAGTCTCTATACTATAATATATTCATATATAATTATGAGCTCAGTCAGTAGTTAGTAGATTGCCGTACATTATTTTGCCTTTTATTTTTTGTTCTTGCATATATCATTAAGAATTATTATAGACGTTGGTTATTTGCAACGAATTTAATTAGGATCACCGTACATACAGCGAAAACCTATGACAGTGACTTACTTTTAGTTTGTTGCATTCCAAAATCAACCAGTATATATCTAATTACGCTGAGGTAGGCTCGATACTAACGACCTGAGATGAATTCCTCATCTCTGGGTGGTTGTCATTGCTTTTGGAAAATACATTTGGAATGATATGATTCAAATAATGTTTTATGATGAGTATGTATTTTGGAACGCATGATAATTGAAATATATAGATCTCAGTTAATTCATTCTAATTATACGCACAAATTCGGAATTCAAAAACGCTGACATAGTACACTCCTTTTTATTTTGTTCGATGACTTAATACCCTTATAATGGTAATCGCTAGAGCCTGTGATATAACGACTATTACAGATGTTAATATGAGTATAGGTTTGTCATTGTCAAACATATTTTTCAAACTAAGAACAACATACCAATTTTTATTTTATTTTTTATAAAATGAATTATTAAGATTTGGAAAATCATGTTCCGATATTATACTTCTCAGAGATATAAGAAATGTTCTGCAGTGATAACATACTGTATTTACAAAATTAAAAAAAAAACGAATCCTATTCAGCACATCCAGAATTTCTAAACTTGTTACTATGGCAGGTGTTAAACCTGACATTAGCAAACTTTTTTGTTACTCAAATCTTAATATCCATGGCCGAGCAATCGAAATGCGTAAGAAGCGTAAAAACACCCAGAACTTAAACAGCTATTTCCGAGACTAATAACACATTTAATGATATAAGTAAATTATTAATGACATACCTCGGCATAACATTAAGCCCTTCATTTATAGTCACTGGATCTCTCATACGTATCATAACTCTTCCTCTATTTCTGTTCGTTGATACTAGTCTAAATGCTTTCGACACGTCTACTATTGGGTAGATGACTCTGGTCAGTGGCCTCACTATGCCTTTAGATATACCTTCGCTAATCATCAAATACAGCTCCTACGGTTACAATAAAATAAACCATACATATACAATAAAAATCTAATTTCATGTCACAGCGTTAAATTGCTTTTACTACTTTTTATCACAGTAACATTTGATGTTACATATCGATAATAGTGGTATTACACTAAGATAAGAAATATTTGCGGATTTAGCCTAGATTCAGACTTGAGTATAAATTCTATAAGAAGATAACTATGCGTTAAGAACGGAAATGCTTTTTCGGTTTTATCTGACATCAAAAGTCAAGTACAAAGTTCCAAGTTATGTCTAATACTATCCCACCTGGCAGACTTTTTGCAGCAGCTTTTCAATAATAAATAACTCGACAAAGCTACAACGGTCACTTATCGAATTAAAAAAATACCGCAACTCCTCATGGACTTAATTAAATACAGTATACAAATTTTATTAACATCGGAGTAGTAGTTTCGGAGCCTATTGCAAACAAACATTGAGAGACAGAATGTTTATAAATAAAGCAGACTACTATATACGTATAATTGAACAAACAATAATAAATTATAATTATCTGAAAATTGTTTCCAATAAATATCGAACCCCAAATTAGAAATAGGTTCAGACGTCACTTGAAGACTTTTAAATTGGTATGCACTACATCGCAACATTAGGATCTACCAGTAAGTTCAGCTAATTGACGATTGTTAAAATGGATGAGTATTAACAAAATTCGTAGCGTTTAGGCGGTTTATTTTGGTCAATGTTATGTCGCTTCTCTACCCGCAGATTCAAATCGGCTAGTACCAAATTTGCAAAAATTTGCCTACATATGCTTATTGGAATTCGTAACAGAATCGGCTATCAATTAAGGAAAGTAGTACTTAGAAAACGTATAGTACTAGCACTTGTCGAAAGATACAGTATTGTGGATTGTTCGGAATTTAAAATCGCTAATACATTGTGCTGAAATTAATCCACTTTTCCTTCGTAATAAGGCATGTTCTATCTTCTAAATACTTTATGAATCAAACACATATAGAATACTTATTTGTTTTTATAATCTTACTTTTTTCTGCGCCTCGTTGTTCAACTTAAACAAATTGCTTATGTCAACTGTTTGATAGTTTTTGTCTTCAGTAAGAAAATGCATGCCGAACGCCTTATTTTCGTTCATATCACGCCGACTGATATCTATGAAGACACCGTTATTACTGACGCATTTCATTGCGGCCTGTAAAATTAACGTGGTGTTTGTGATATACACATACATTATAAAGCTCTATATAATATGCAGAAGTATAATTATATGTTTCAATTAATAACGTATAACAAAACCTTAGCCAAGCTAAATCTATATATATATATATATATATATTTATAAATGATAATAGAGATGTATTTTGCTATCGATATAGAAAAATATTATGATAATTTGTCTGTGTCCTTCCTTGCAGGCGTTTACTCAGAAACCGCTTACTGCTCAGGGTTTAATTAAATTTTGCATGCTGATAACTGATTGTAATTTAACGTACATAATCATTTTTATCATTCAAAACGACCAACGACAAAACGTAATCCCAGCTTCTACAGTACCCAGAGGACCACCGGTTGATTAGCGACCGCCTGTACGGCTTTCGTCGGGGTCGCTTAGCCGGTAACCTTCTAGTTTACCTGACTCATAGATGGGCAGAAGCAATTGAGACCAAGGGAGAGGCGCTTGCAGCCAGTCTGGACGTAGCGAAGGCCTTTGATCGGGTATGGCACAAAGCGCTTCTTTCGAAGCTACCTTCCTACGGGCTTCCCGAGAAATTATGCAACTGGGTCACCAGCTTTTTCGGAGCATCAAGTTCGTCGTCGACGGTGCATGCTCTGATCCTAAATTTGTCAATGCTGGTGTTCCACAAGGCTGCGTACTGTCTCCAACTCTGTTCAAATTTCTTTAAACTTCGCCAAATTTATTTTGTTGGATAGCTGATATCTTAACTAGAGATCTATTTGAATGACGAATTGATTGAAATCCAGTTTAAGTGTAAATTATATTGCACTTCCGATTGAAATTGATTGGCCGCTGGCGTCGTTGGCTGAGGGTGGACCCGACGTCGGCGGATGGTTGGACCGGATGTGGGTACATGGCATAATCAATTACACGTGTTTCGTTTCATTTTAATCAGTTGCAAGTGGACATGCACAGTAATATACACTTCAACATTGAAATATATATGTTATGATTTATCTGCCTTAACACTGGATAGCTAAAAATAGGTTTACCAGCAAAAGGTTTTTTTACTAGCCTCGTCGTAAATATTCTAATTATAACCCAATAGTAATCTTTCTTGCATTTCATTATATCTAAAATAACTTTTACCTGCAGCTTCACATGCATTAATAATGATTTTATCAAAGAAAAACGGATGAAGCTATGAAAGGTTTCATACAAAGGAGCTTTCGGTGAAGAAAAACATCGTCAGGAAACCTTAGCATGGTTGTAGGGTTTTTTCTAATGCTAATGCTAGCAACCACCCTCAAGTTAAAAGTCTGCCGCCAAATACCAACAGGTGTGTTCCGGCAGCTGCACTTGAGAGCCAGTTTCTCCACAGGCTTAGCGTGTCTACTAACTTGGGCCGTATCGTCACTTAAGATCAGGTGAGATTATAGACATAACGCTAAACCTTAACTAAAAAAAAGTCCAATTCACTTTCGCTTTTATAATATTAGTAAAGATATGTTTATATTTTCCGCTGTTTATTTTATAATACAAAATCATAGATAAATCTTAAAAGAAGTTGCCAGCATTATAAATAAATTTTAGAGAGAAACGCAGGTTTTTAAATCTTATAAACAGTGGCATTCAAAATATGATCTTGATAATGCACTGAATATCTCCAAATTTCACTAAAATACGAAAACGCCTAAATAAAAACATTAAAAACGTGTTTTCATTTCCTGTATAAATGGAAATGTTTCCCATAATTTATTTTAAAATAAGCTGAAAGTTTCATAATAAAATTTTTTTTTGTTAGATATATATTTGAATATATAGAGCTAATATCATACACAATAGATGTTTTCATATACCATCCAGTAATTAAACAAATACATTCATATTATATCAGTTATATTATCATTCGTTACATAATCTTATCTACATAATATCGCGGAGGAACGCTTTGTTTCATGAAATTAAAAGTATTCTATATATATATATGCATATATATTCGTAATAAAAACTATCTCAGAGTCAAATTTCATAAAAATCTAAATACTCGCAATTGAACAGACAGTACAACAAACGGAAATAATAAAAACAAACAAAACAAAAACAAAGTGGACCCTTCAAAATATAATGAAATAACTAACTATACTGAAGCTTTTTGTTTATATCTTAATGCTGTTATTTTATTGAACGTATGTCTATTTCATTATGCGGAAAGAGAAATGGATTAGTAAATAAACAAATAATTGTACCTCTCGGTATGATCCACTTCCGCAGTTTATAACTATATCACATCGTTTACCTTTGGTTTGCATGATAACGTTGTAGTGAAAATCGTCACGACCGGAACAATCTATGTTATTTTCTACAATAATACCAAATACATTTTACACTTGGATACAAATTTAGCAATTCAATATATGGTGAGTTTCAAAATGATCATAATTTTTTTTATTTAATTGATATATATTTAAAATATTTTATTAAAAAAGAATATTGAGAAATAATAAAATGAATGTTTATACCGGTACTTACCGTTGATATTGGGGAATAGTTTTGTTAAAAAGTTCTTTTTACCAACATTACTGACTGAGGTGTATATATCGCAGCCAATGTACGTACATACGTTGATCACAGCTTGACCGAATGCCCCGGCTCCACCGGTCACGAAAACAGTTTGACCTTTACGTATGGTTGCTTTCTGTGTCTACAGTTAAATAACGTTATGAATATTAATTTTATCATAATACATAAATTACTTTTTTCTTTTATGGTAGCTCGGCAAATTAACGCCACTGCATTGAAGCAAAGTGTAATTAAAACATTATTGCATCCACTAAAAGATTAGTCGTCTGTCGAGGTCTTCGCCGTATTATCGACTTGCAAATCCTTTGGCAATTGGATACGTAGTAGCTGGTTTCGAAGACCCAAATTGGGTTAATATTTAGTTAGGCTAAGTGGAATCTGCTAAGGAACTGCCATCCTCATTTGCCATGGACTGTTTGGGAATTATTAAACTGACTGAACTTTGGTGGGTCGCTGCAATTCCCATGTGGTTAATTGGGGCTTTAGATATCGAAGCCAGATCCTATGCGACTCACACGAGATATTCGCAAACTATGATGCATTTACTATTTTTTGCCCAAATGCTCAGACGGTGGCTGAATACTATGCGAACATATTTTGTTGCAATTATTGACACGATAGACGAACAAGGTAATATTTTAAACAAAAGTATTAAAATAATAGTAGAATATAAAACAAATGCATACATGCTGATTAGCAAATGTCAGCAAGATATAAAAGGTATGTATGTTTGTGCTTAGTTATTATTTTGCAGATCACAATAAATCTTCAGACAAATTGTAATGCTAGACAGTGAATATACCTGTATAATGTATCTAACTTTAATAAACTAATAATTCAAATTAGTTTGTTTTCGTTATTTGTATTTATTTACTATAATATTTACCAAACAATAATAAGCGTGGAGGTATGGTAGCGGAACAGTTGCAGCGTCCTCCAAGCTCCAGTTCTCTGGTACCGGCCACAGAAATACCGGGTCAGCTTCCACCGAGCTACTTAGGGCACCTCCGCTCACAACACCCATAACCCTCTCGCCACTTGCAACAATATACGTTCATCTTTATCTGAGTATATGCTTCGATACGGTTTCTACATATTTTGCTTACAGGTTGCCGCAACAGGATCAAGTCCTGTGTCAAAGACTTTGCAAGCAAACAAATAACGTATTCACAAAACAATAATTTGTCGATCAAACAAATAATTATCCTACGTGGGATTTAAGTTCAAAACATTCAACGTGACGGCAGTGACGAGGAGACGAGTATAGATATAGATAGATAAATAAATGTAAGCTAACCTGTAATTAATGCCACTAAAATCCATCCCAAACGAGGGTTTGTATTCTTCAATACCTTTGACAGCGTTTTCAGCATCTTTCATTGAAATGCTAGCATAGCAGACCTGTTTGTTCAAAATTAAATCAAATTATAATCCATGTATGATATATTTGTATGTTAATATTAATAAAATGCTCACCTGTACTATTAAATTGCTTGTTTGCACTGGAGGAGTTTCAACCCATGCTAGTTCATCTAAACTTCCGGATGCAGGATTTATTAAGGTTACGCTTTTACTATTCATTGTTTTAGGGCCTGGTACATGATAACAGCTTCCCCATTGTCCCTAGGAATAAGATATACGTTTACTATACGCTCTAGTGTACCAGATACATATAAATAGTAATATTGTTGCAATCCTCACATTCATTCTACAATACATTTTAAAATACCTTTCTGTATATATTAATCGCTAAATTTTTTTCCAATTGTTCATCGTAGATAATGTGTTCAGGGTTAAATTTCGGTGCGTTAAAACCTTCAATGATTACAGTTGATATTTTTTTGGATACGTTTTTCCTCATATTTTTTACGAGACCTTAAATTGAATTAATTGCAGTAATTAATATATAAGTGGTAGATGAATATTCTATATTCAATTTATTACAAACACAAGCTCTATCTTATATTTAAAATTTAAATTATTCTCTAACTATCATCATTATTACCATTATCTGTTTACCATACCTAATTACCATTAAAACGGTAAATAATTATTCACTATCCTTGAAAGTTAAGATCTGTTCATTTCTCAAAGGGAACTTAGATCATTTACTCGAGAAATTCCACATTCTTTCTTAAGTTGTAGGAAAGTTTGACATTTAATAATTGAATAGGTAAGTTATATATAGTTTTATTTCAGCATAAGCACAACACAATTTTGACACTAGCTATCTTGATAGATTTTACTCAGCCATTTGCATTAGTGAATAACTCGACCATATCATTAAAAGCGTATCCAATTTTCATGGTGATCTTTAAGTAGGTGGAGTTTAGCGTTTCAGTTCTTATTTGGGAGTGATAAAAAGTATTCTATCTCTTGTTCTGCTGTATATTATTTCCTCAAAGCTTGTATTGAATTTGGAAATTTGTCTTTCTTAAAGGTTTACTTTCATAACAATTCCTAAATTTATCATCTGGTCTGCATATTTAATCCAATAGTAACGTATCACTACTACTGCACCTGGTGCTTATACACGAATCATTCAAGTACATTCATTTAGGAGTTCTACAAGTTACCGAAATTCATATTAAAGTCAACATGCTTCATCCGTTCATAATCTCTTATACATTCAACCTAGGAATACTTCTCTTTGCCCAGGAAGATGTTTCTGTTTAGGAAATGTATTATTATATTGCTGTATTCAGCCATATTAACAGTCTTTCATAAGCTACACCTGCATTTATCCATATAAATATAGCGGAATCTTTGAACACGATTTCACGAATTTCAAAACATCGGGTTAACTTGCAACTTTGCATACTTCTCAAGGACCGATGATGATCATTAGGTTGTCTTACTGATTTGCTGTATTTTTGAAAACTCAATTTTGATTCTACACTTATAGGAGATTATTTTTTACTGTTTAATCTATATATATAAAAAATAATCTCTATTTCCCGTGGTCATCGCATCACGCGTGAAAGTGTGGAACAATTTCGCTAATTCTTTTTTTGTTGGGTTAATTAGTATCAAGACAAGGAATGAAAAAATTAAGGAAGTTGACCGGAATATCAGTAAATTTAAGAAAATTTAAAAAACTTAATGACAATTCCAATTTTACATAACTAGCTGTCAGTTGTCATAGAGCAATACGATAATAAACACTATATTTAAATATATTTTATAATTAATTATACCAATTCGTATGCAATATCCATAGTTAAAACAGGAAATCTGTCGTGTCAGCTAGTTTGATTATAAAATACTAAGTTACGGAGCACAGTCGAATAATGGATTTTCGTTTGAAGAGTTTCTTAGATACAATTTTCTGAGAAATTAAATTATTATTTTATTCTTAGGAACAGTGAATACGGTTTGAACTTTTTTAGCCTGGTTATTCTTTCTTATGAGTATAATATTGTATTTTTTTTTACCAAGAAAACTCATTATTTACCGATTGATTGGTATTCACGGTGTGTTCTGTGATGATGCTTAAGTTTTTTTTCCTAATAAAAATTAATAATTACTTATTTGTATCTGCTATATTGTATTGTATATATTATATCTATATATTGGTGTGTATGTTCAAAATTAAATAGTATATTATTAATTGTATTTCCTCATATATACATACATACACGTTAATATATGTATCATAGTTGGTCCTAGTATTCTAGTAGATAGTTTTTTCTTTCATTTGTTGTTTGCTTTACACCTACCGTCTTTTATCTCTGCACCATCTTACGGTTGACTGTTATAGAATGCTTATGGCATTAGGCCAGCCAGTGTACCAAACATAAAGTGTCAATAAATAAATATATAATAAGTAGTAAAAAAAAGTATTCTTCATCGATGTTCAACACCTCTGAACACCTATATTATTTCTAATTGCCAATGTGCAATGGTTTTCTTATACCATATCGAGAAACAGTATTAATTTTAAAAATTTTCGCCACGCCCTTAAAACCAATAAAAATTAAAGTTTCACACTTAATATTACTAGTCATGTTTATCATGGTACTTGGTCGTTCATCGTAATAACCCACTATAAAACAATACATAAATAGGTATAAACTTAGAGATCATTCAAAATATATACCTCTGAGACCGCTGTAAGGTTGTCTCTCCGATATCAAAATGACGGGTTTTGTTTTCTGCAACTCCGTATATACTTGAGGGACCCAAGTAAACTTATTATCATAGTTAACTTTAATGTATGTAGCGTCTCGTTTCTTGTTTGCCTTCTTGAGCAATACCAGTATGTGTTTGCCGTCAGACATAGATGTAATTACAGTAAAACATTTCTTTGTATTTATAGCTATCCTCGGTACGCGTTCTTCGAAAGTTAGAATAAACATATCATTCGAGATCACCGTTGCCAAATTACTTAATTTCTGTAATTTAAAAAATCGATTATCGTTATAAAAAATATGAAATAATATTTGTAATTCAAGATTGTGTATAATAGATAAGGTAATTAAAGTGTTTGATTTAGTGGAACTGAGGACTAAATATGTATTTTGACTAATTGAAGAAGAAATCTAATTCGCGGATAAAATTAAATATTAAAATCCACGCTCATGCAGATATTTATTTAATTTACAAAGAAATGAGTAAACGATTAAGTGTAGTAATAATAATTAACGTACTAAAATTATAATACTTACTGCATTTATTATACTTAAAGTAAAGATTAAAGTGAGAAAATATACAAATTAGATGTTGGTAACAAATAACTATTCATTGAGACCAGGAAATTATCAAATGTTTAACATTTTTTATTTTACATTTGTAGGGATGATAGCTCATTGGCAGCATGTAGTTTCTAATGCCCGCCTAGCAAGCTGCCACCCTGAATTTGAAAATCTGCCCCCAAATACTATTAGATGTGTTCCGGTAGTGGCACTTGAAAGCCAATCCCTCCTATAAAGTCCAGCTACGCACCTGCGATTCTCCTGGTATTTCGAGTGTCCATGGGTGGCGGTGATAACTTATTATCAGGTGACAAGCTTGCTCGTTTTGCAAAATAAATCATATATTAGCCTACATTGGTTGAATAATTGCTAGATTGTATTATCAGCTTAATGTAAAACATGTTCAGCTTATACTACTCACCGTGTCATCACTAAGCAAATTATGGAATATTAAAACATTAGTTACTTCATCTCGTGTGAGGCTCGAAATAAGCGTTTCAATGTCACAGATTTCACTTTTTGCTAATTCTAAAACAAGGTCTGATTGTGTATTGTCTATAACATCTTTGATAATTTTAGAAATTTTACACCCAGTTGCAATCGCTATCTCTGTAAGCTTTATACTATTTGTTGATGCGTTCTCGTATACGATTTGTAAAATCACATGCAATGCTGTAACCAACTGTAATATAAAATCATGTATTATATTAATTTAATAATATTAAGAATAAACCTACTAAGCTGAAAACATAATTCTCATCAAATACTCCTAATTAGTGTCAAGGGTCAACCAAATAGCAATGTAAAATTTGAATAACACTGCGCGGACGTACAATAAAGGTATGATAACAATGAATTATAAAACCCAATCGGCAATAGGCTGACTATGTAGCCGATAAACCCTATTTTTAATATTATATGGCCAGTAAAGCCACGTGAAGAAGAACACTCCACAGGAAAAGAAAAAATATGCTGATTCGACAGCATTTTAATAGTCGTAGGATGAAAATGCATAGTGTACGGAAATATTAATAGATTAAGATTCATTACTGTAGTTAGATCGACCTGCAAATACTTTATCGAAATTGAATAAAGAGCTCTACTGAAGTGTCTCTGATTGCACTAAAAACTGCAAAAAACTTTCAGATTTATGCTAACAGAGTAACTCTGCATTTATAAATTGGTTGCAAGTAAGTTTAGTAAGCCAAAAAAATGTGTTCATCTGTTTACCTTTTTTAATAATCTGTTAATTATATACTTACATCGATCTTGTTCATTGTATAGTAAGGGAAGAACTCTCTTGTTTCTAGAACATCGGGCTCTAATTCTTTCAATGGTTTCTCGTCAAAAGTTATGGATTCGATTTCGACACCAGCGCATCTTTAAACATATATTTAAATCAATATTTAGATCTCATCCACTATTAAAATCTTTAAAAAATTATTGCTATATTCAGTACCTTGTTGTTTTATATATATGATCAATTTGTGCTTCAAAACAAGTAACACCTTCTATTTCTTCGAGATTTGCTTTATCATGTTCGATAATATTTATTCGTATCCTTTGAATAAATTTAGGGATAGAAATGACATCGCGATCTCTTGCTAAATTATTCAATTGTATGAGTGAATCTAAAAGTGTTACCCATTCTTTGGTCCATTGAACTCTTGCTTTATTGCAAGCGAGGTTTGATGATCGAATTGATTTGAATTGATCTCTGAAATTGTTTTTATTTTTAGTAACTTTAGATACTAAATGCACACTGTTTAAATTACGATGTTTGTATTCTGTTTAAATGGGAAAGTTTACGACAGATTTTGCGATAAATTTTGCGAATGTTATGTTCTGATTGAACCAACTGTAATCAATTGGGAATTTTAAATCTTCATTTAGATTGAAAATTGATTCTTGAGCTTAAAAGGGAATAAAACATTGAAGCTTGGCTGCAGGCTGGAATTGTAACAAAGATATTTGAGACGCCTCATGGGAGATAAATATTCCAAATTCTTTGCGTCTTAGTCGTCGGATTTTATTTTATATTCTTAAAGTGTAGCGTTATGGCCATAATCTCACCTCGTCTTAAGTGATGATACGGCCCAAGTTGTTAGACACGCTAAACCTGTGGAGGAACTGGCACTCAAGTGCAGTTGCCGGAACACAGCTGTTGGTATTTGGCGGCATGTTTACAACTTGAGGGTGGTACCTACCCAGGCGGGCATTAGAAAAAGCCCTACCACCGGCAATGGTTTCCTCACAATGTTTTCTGAAAGCTCAAGATCATCGTAGGTGCTTGGATTCGAACACACGTCCCTTGACGCGAAGTCGTACACACTACCACTGAGCTATCATCGTTTCAAAGTGTGTACTGTAATATGTAATATGTGTGATGTGTACTGAAAACCATAATTTAGTGTACTTGTAGTACAAATTAGTAATGTAATCCTTGGCTTACAGGAATGTGTGGTTTGCTATAACTTTTAACTGTCAGTGTAGATGATTCAAACTATGAATAAAACCGAAAAAAGAAATATGCTTATAACAAAAAAAAATCTACTTTACAAAGAACAGCACCAGTGATCTCTAAGATTAATTATAGGACTTACTGCATCTGAATCATGAGGTTATATGCTCTAACTTCTAGGTTTTTTTTGCTACATCTAATTTTACAATATTGACTCACATACATAATATTTTACAATTATCACTTAGCATATTGTATCTTTATATGGGAAATATACTACCGTATATCGTGAGCTATATTTCTGCAGTTAAATTTAATAGCTTGATCCTGTAGACTTAATAAATTGTAATGTCAATAGCCTAAACTTAAACTTAGAAAGAATAGAAGAAAAATAAATTTATTAAAATATCATAGCAAGAGAAGTATGAACTATAATGATAAGACTAAATGGATTGAATATAAGATGAATCACGTAGATTAGATAACAGTTTACGTATAAGAGGATAATGTAATGTATACAAAAGGGCTTACTTATACGTTAGTCCTCTACTCTGTAATATTGAATAAACATCTTCTGATGTTAAATGTATTTCATCTTCGTTTTCTTCTACTTTGTGAAGTTCCCGGTTAAATATTATTGATCTCACTCCACTTACCACGCCACTCGCTATTTGTGTACCGTCATACGTCACCTATGTAATTTAGGTATTTTTATTAATAAAATAACTATTACATAATTTTAAACAATTTTAACATATGCAGTCTATTTATTGTCGATTTCTTTCGTAATCTGTGTTCTCAAGTAATAAGGTAGTCCATGATAAAGACATGGAAAATTAATATTCTACACAAATATTCTGAGATAATTTACCTCAAACTTATCGTTCCCTTTATTAATCGTTACGGATAATTTCAACGGAATGTCATCTTTTAAACTAACTTCACTATGAAAATGTATATCTCTGAAGATAACTGATTGGTATCTGTAATCCTTGTTTCTGTACATAGCTAGCGTTTCCCAAACGAAAACAATGATGGCTGCTTCAGGAAGGACGTTTATACCTTAGCAAAAAAAATAAAAAAAAATAATAATCATTAAAGTACAATTAATTATCAATACTTTATATGGAAATTAAGACTTTCAAAATGTTGTCTTTTTTATATGGTCAGATGTAGAAAACGAGTATGCATTCCACCTATTCAGAAATGAGAACTGTAATCATTGTTACAAAAAACCAAGATTTATATACGTCAGAGCTGAGGTAGAACCTATACCAGGGCTCGTAGCTAGGCACAACTTTTGGATTCAACAGTAGAATGACTAGTGTACTAAAAACAAATATTATGAACATGGTAATTTAGCGCTCCAATGCTGCATAGGTTCTATCACTTTAACGAATTAGACAAATACTGCAAAAAATACCGTCTCTTATATGCCCTTGGAGATATTTGTAGTCGTCATCGTGAACAGACATGACCAAATTACGTGCAATCGCTGTACGTTCATCGCGGGCATCGTAGGATACTGACTGTGGCCTGAAATAAAAGCCCAGTATAAAATATTGTCAATATGAAAAATTCCACGAATTTAATTTTTAGGTTTAGTGTTATTCAGTTTTATTGAAACTATACTACATACTTTAACAGAAATCTGGTATCAGTGGTAGGGATCTGTACCGGTTGGTAATGGTTCTACATCTGTTTGAGAAGCATCTAATTCAAACGTGGTAATAAACCCATTTCAGTGTATGTATATGCCCAGCGATCGTTAGTGGTCGTTAGTGTTTTCAGATTACAATATGCGTACCTTTAGACACAGTGTCGTTACTTTGACGACCTACGATAAAAAAGGCGAAACTGTGCTGGTACGATACACGCTATTTTGAATACAAAAAGTATTAAATTTATAAACTTAGTGGATCAAAATACATAGAGAATGCTACAAAAAGACTAAGAAAAGAGTTGAAATGAAATGAAAGCAATAAAAAAACACGCACCAATCTTCACTGTGTTCCCATTGCACAAAATGAGAAAGGAGTGGAGTCTCTGTAGATACTGGGAATTCGATTTTGGGGTACAGAATGTCAATCTTCGGATTCAAACCAGCTTGATACATTCTGAAAAGTAAATTTTCATATTTAGAATCTGTTTGCAATTATGTTATTATCGTTTTGAATACTATCAACGTTATTTTTTATTTCACTTGCGACCTTAAAAGAAGTAGGAACATCTTGAAATTTTGCTTTTGTGTACACAAAAGGAGTGTCACTAGCTAAAAAGTTAAATTGACTTTATATAACTATTTATCAATTGTAAAGTGAAATGTATGGATGAAGTTCACGGAATAAATGCACTAAACCAGACTCTAACACCTTAATTTATAGATGTTAAAATCTTTAAAAAGATATACCCGGAAGAATGTCAGCGATGATAGCTCAGTGGTAGTGTGTAGGAACGCCGAGTCATGGGATGTGAATTCGAAAATATCGCGAGGAAACCATAGCATAGGGCTATTTCTGATGCCCACCTGGCTAACTAGGACCCTCAAGTTGAAAATCTGTCGCCAAACACCAATAGGTGAGTTCCGGCAGTCGAAAGCCAGTCCCTCCAAAATAAAGGTCGGCAATTCACTTGCGATTCCCCTGGTGTTGTGGGTGTCCATACGCGGCGATGATCACTTAATATCAGGTGACACGCTTGATAAAATATATATGAATATGTTACATACTTCCCTATAGCGTCCAGTAGAAATTTGACTCCGTCAGGATATCCGCGTTTAGTCAAAGGGATGTGCGTGCAGTTTTTATTTGAGCGTTTCAATATTGCTTGTAAAATTCCATGAGGCGCAATTTCGATCACTATCGCTTCATCCGGAATGCGTAAACAAACTTCTTCAAAATACACGGGACTCTGTAATATAAAATAAACCGGAATTCGCTATCTCGAAAGTATTTATTTCTTTCATTCCTTTTAAGGGTTCGGATTGATCGTTTTACTTCACGGAGAGCTCGTTGTATGTGGTTGGTTTCGAACTCACATCCCATGACGCGGAGTTCCTACACGCTACCACTGAACTAACATCGCTCCAGCATTTGTTTTTGTTTATGTACTTCCACATTTTGAGGCTTTATTCCAGATCACTTACCATCATATTATTAGCGTGATACTCAGCAGATGAATATTTAGCTAATTCTTCATCACATTTATCCTGAGGTATTGATGTGGATATCCATTTGTTGCTTCTAGGTTTTGGATTATTTAATATACCCCTTAAATCATCCCTTACTTTTTGTCCTAATAAAAACGAGAAAGGTTTGGTGTTAAATTTATTCGGTTTTTTTACAGCAGCACGATAACGTATGCGAATCGTGCTTGACTTTAAAAGCGATGAACCAAAATCAGCGATGTTTACCAAGATATCGGAGGTACATCAACAGTTACCATTGTTATACCAGCCTGCTAGCTATACAGTAGTTTTTTTTTTTGTATACGAATCAATCTTCCAACGCGAGGTCAGAAACTTTATATAACACTGCAGATTATATACAACACAATTTTAATTATACAAATTTTTACTTTCACATTTACAGTAACACTTGCTAAATCAAAATTGCTAAAATGTTTTTTGCTACGAATTACTTTATACGTGATTATTTTGATTATTTTTAATATACATTTGAATTTTTCTTTATACTGCTATTCAGTAGGTTGATACAGGTTGGTTGAACCCGAAACGCACTATACCAAAAGAGTTATTAAGACGATTTCATCACCTTTTTTATAGTTAAGGCTTAGCGTTATGGCCATAATCTTACCTGATCTTAAGTGACGGTACGGCCCAAGTTGGTAGACACGGTAAGCCTGTGGAGGAACTGGTTCTCAATTGCAACTGCCAGAACACACCTATAATTATTTGGCGACAGATTTTCAACTTGAGAGTTGTAGCTATCCAGATCGGCATCTGAAAAAACCCTACCACCATACCATGGTTTCCTCACAATGCTTTCCTTTACCGAAAGCTCAAGCTCATTGTAGATGGTTGGATTCGAACTCACGTCCCCGGACGCAAAGTCGTAACAGTACCACTGAGCTATCATCGCTTCAGGAGCATCTAAATCCCAGGACACGAAAAATCTCAGTGTGTCACTATAGCAAAGGTTATGTTTGATGTATGCAGACTACGATCAAGACTTAACAAATTATTGCTACATTATATTTTGAGTCATAAGAGCTGGTGATCTTCATATCCGATCTACAATCTAATGTTTCTTTAAAATTCATTAAGTTACAAAATAATATAGTTTGTTTTAAACATCTATCCAAGATAACATACCGATAGGTAAAATGTATCTCGAATGAAATGGCATATTGCAACTCTGCACTTCTTTAGAAAATACTCCACGATTTGATAGATGGTGTACAAATTCTCTTATGGCATCGGCAGGTCCTGATATTGTCACTGATTCTGAACTATTGTGACAGGCTACGTCGATTTCTGGTGGACATTGATTTATAATCTGAAGCAGAAAACTTATTAGATTAGCAGTATATAATTTTTTGTAAATATAAATTAACAAGTTTTGAAATAAAACTAATTTAAACGGATTTTATCGCGGTTATTTATTAAATTTTGATCCCGACGTTTCGAAAGCTTTTCAGCCTTCGTGGTCACGGGGCGGACTGAGGTGTAGGTTGTCCAGAAAAGTTTATGTTACTGTGTCTACCTTCAATTTAATTTTTATTATTGATGGTGTTTCGATCTACGCAGAAAGAGCTCACAGTGTCTTGAGGTCTGGCAATTGGTCTTTTGGGTTCCGATTTAATTTAGTTTAAATTAGTTTTATTTCAATGAATAATATTCGCGTAAACCTGAGAAATCATTACTAACAAGTTTTTTTAAGATACCTACTTCTTTGTAACTCATTCCAACAGCAGCCATGGCACCTTTTATAATAGGTACTTCAAGACAAACTTTACCTCGGCACCATGTTGATAAAATCATTTCTTCAATAGTAAAGGTATCATCTTGGTACGCACATGCCATTTCACCTAAACTGTGACCTAAAAGAGGATATAAAAGAATTGTATGAATTCCATACTTTGTACCGGTAACAAAAATAAATATTGCCATCCATAGCATTAGAAATCTCAAATATAAATGTCAATATATAAATTATGAAAGATAGTAAATAAATCTTGCTGTAAATCAGTGTCAATACTGAGCAAACACTGATGTAGTATACCAGTGTTATAGTTTCATTGTTGTGTAGTAATTGGGTTTCATTTTAACAATTTTAGGCAGGTCTTTCACAATTAAGACACAGTAACATGAACTTTTCTGGACAACCTATACCTCAGTCCGCCCCGTGACCACGAAGGCTGAAAAGCTTTCGAAACGTCGGGATCAAAATTAATAAATAATCGCGATAAAATCCGTTTAAATTAGTTTTATTTCGATGAATATTATTCGCATAAACATAAGAAATCATAATTAAGGATATGACAATTACGTCCGTAGATTTTACTATAATGGATCTCAGACATTTTTGACATTAGCCTGTATATCGATAATCAAATGAAGCGTAGGACATCTGTACCGAGCGGATCAACCCATTACAGAGATGCTAACTCTTTTGAGGATATTTTTTTATTGAATAGGGGGTTAGTGTATCACCTGACGGTATGTGATTACCGCCGCCCATGGATACCATTAACACCAGGGAATTCACAGTTTCATTATCGTCCTCTATTGGAGGGACTGGCTCGCAAGTGCAACTGCCGGAACACAACTATTGGTATTTGACGGCAGATTTTCAACTTGAGGGTGGTAACTTGTCAGGTGAGTAAAGCTCTACACCACTTTGATGTTATCAAGTTTGTGTTTTATCCAAAATGTATCCAACTGCGCAAACACTTAGGCAGCGGCATAACAACTACAACTACTGATGAATTAGTTATCTCTTGATAGTCGTTATTATTTTTAAATTTTACTTTGCTAATTATTAGGTGCGACTCATTCATTTTGAGGAGCTGAGATAAGATAAGGATCTCTGAATTATTTTTTAACGCCTATAATAAGTTTAATGGCCTACCAGTATGCTTGAAACATTAGAAATAAAAGCGTTCTTACCAATAATAAAATCAGGCACAACACCCAATTCCTTCAATAACTCTATAAGTCCTATTTGTACAGCTCCAATACCGAGAAATCCGTTAATAATGCTGTCAAATATTTTGCTGTCCTTATCGGTTAGGATTTTCTTGATGTCTATTCCTTTGGGCTTAAGAACTCTGTCACACCTGTGAATATTTACGTTCATTAATTAGCAGAAAACTATTTCTTTTGTTATATAGTTTTACATAATCTGACTAACAAACATAATTCAATTATAGTTGATGAATAACCTCCGTCAAAAATAAAATAAAATAAAATTAATTAAAACGTAAACGATCAGCCCGAATATATAACAGACTTAGTCACTTTGATAACTGTTATTTAAATTAATATTTATATCATTACTATACATGGAATTACTTTAAGACGCGGGCAAGTTTTGTAATCAACGTATAAGAGATGTAGACATACACGTCCTCTGCATTCGCCAAAATAAAATTTTGTTGGAATTAATCCATGACAAAACTAAGAAGTTCTATTGGAGTAGAACTTATCTTGTTAGAGCTTTATGATAATTGTGAAAGTGCTCCATCAAAATCCACCAAAAGTTAAAATTGCAAGGAGAAGAAGTATCATGGTCACTATCAGAGATGAGGTGATATAAGGTAATACAATACCAAATATATATTTACTTGGATATTACCTTGATAATAAAAACATAATAAAACAAATGCAATGTTTAAAAGTGATCTCAATCTAGTTTTTCATAACGCCTTTACATCTTAATAAATAGAATAAGTTACAGTAAATATTTCTTGATAATTTTCTAATATTACAGCATTTCATTTTATAATACACGCAATTAAAAAAAGTACTAACGAGCTAAGGAATCTATCCGTAGCGAAAAACTAGCTGATCTTGAGACCATACTTATCACAGACTAAACAGGGTATAATTTGTTATACTGTATTGTACAATTTGATTAATACTCACTTTTCAATAGCTTTAGCAAAAATTGGCAACTTCATGAGATCGATACCCATACCAGCCCATTGTGACCCCATGCCGCTAAATACAAACCATAACGGGCGCTTTTCCCCTTGATAGTAAGCTACAGTCTTGCTTAAACATACTGTTTCATGGTGTTCATTAGAATCTGAAAGCTCACAATAAATTCAGCGAAATATCATCAAGGAATCTTTAAACCAAAGTTTCTATGAAATTAATATTTGGTATGCGTATGCTTTTCCCATCGTAGATATCCACCAAAGATACATTTTAAGGTCGCGCAGGAAGAATGGGAATAAATAAGTCAATGGTGCCGATAAGTATGTTTTATCTAGATATATATATATATATATATATATATATATATATATACTATCTGACCTGGCAGACCTTGTTCTGAGCTTCGAGTAGTTAATCACATCGACTATAGCATCATCTATCGCGTTATGATCATTTATCGATATAAAAAGTATCCTATCTTACAAGTTGGATCAAACTGCACACAGTTTGCAAAATTTGATTGAAATTGTTTCAGTACTTTAGGAGTATATCGCGGATAAACGACGTAATACCATTTTTTTATGTATAAAGATTAAAAATTAAAAAATTAATCATTATACCTTGAAATCATTACACATATCTACGTTTACAAGATTTAAGTATTCAGAATTAGATAAGCGCAAAATAACAGCGCAGGCATTAAGCATAGTGCTTGGTACATTAGTTTCGAGTGGAATGCTACTGTCATATGCTCCTAACTAAGCGTTTTTCAACAATCATAAAGACGTAACAAAAAAATGTAGAAAATGCCACATGCCAATGTATCTATGATATTCTATATAAAATGTCATGTAGTTTTTAAAAATTAAAAAATTAATCATTATACCTTGAAATCATTACACATATCTACGTTTACAAGATTTAAGTATTCAGAATTAGATAAGCGCAAAATAACAGCGCAGGCATTAAGCATAGTGCTTGGTACATTAGTTTCGAGTGGAATGCTACTGTCATATGCTCCTAACTAAGCGTTTTTCAACAATCATAAAGACGTAACAAAAAAATGTAGAAAATGCCACATGCCAATGTATCTATGATATTCTATATAAAATGTCATGTAGTTTTCTTTTTAACAATAACTTAGCCAGGGGTTCTGGTGCATCGACCACCATAGTAGCACGTAATTTTTTTTAAATAGTATATGAATTTAGCGTAATGGCCATAATCTCATCTGATCTATGCGACGATATGGCCCAAGTTGGTGGATATACTAAACCATTGGAGAGACTGGCTCTCAACTGCGGAACACGCCTATAGGTGTTGGCGGCAGATTTTCAACTTGATAATGGTAGCTAGCCAGAAGAGCATTAGAAAAAGGTCTAACATTATGCTATGGTTTTCCTTCAGTGAATGCTCAAGCTAATTGTAGGTGGATTCATACTCAAGTCCCTCGGCATCCATACACACTACCACTGAGTTATCATCGGATCATGTTCTGGGTTCAACTCATGAACATACTCAGCTATCAAGCAGAGTTACAGGGATCTGTATCCGACTTGGTCGCGTTTACTATACATTTGGGGATCAACTATTAAAAGTGACTTTTTTGTATAACATTTCAGGGTGTCCCCTACAAAACCGATAAAACACGAACACTAATATATCGCTTAGCATTGTTGTGGTCACATTGTATTGATATATGCCGCTAGATATAGTGTAGTAGCTTCACCGTGCTATTATGAAAAATCAATAAGGATTTACTGCCAAATCTACTAAGTTTGGAAGCGAATGGTTATTGGAAGAATCTATTTAAATAAACGATAAATACTCACCCAAGATTGCATAACCTCGTCCCGTGTGTCCAGGAATATCATGTTCAAAAACATTTTGCAAAAGCGCAAGTTGTTCATAATCGATAGGTTGATTTTCCAGAAGATTGAATATTTTGTCGACGCTTTCTTCTTGCCTTCCGGAGGCTAGCACGATACGAGGTACTACGCTTTTGTACTTCTTTAAGTTCTAAAAATTGACTCATTTTTGTTACGTCTTATATACCAATAAAGGTTATTATGACGCTATACTCTAAGATTTAATCAATGCAGCTAATATGCTGAAAAATGTGACCAGCTCTTACATGAAGCTGCTCTATATAAGCAGCATTTTAAAACATGCTATTTCTATCATTCTTATCAAAGCATATAGTTCTATTATAACTATATTCTATTATAACTATAAAATCCCCGCCATCATCATATTCTCATTCTCATTATGAATTTTGATTCCAGTGAAACTTCTTATTACTTTCAAAGATAATTTAAAACGCTATTATTATATACTACAGAACCATCATAATCTCTTAGCAACAAATCGGAATGTAGAAGATAAGCAATATATGTATAAAATATTTGCTACATTAGACGAATGATAGTTGGCTGACCTTTTCTTTAAAATGCCCTTTTAAAAGAGCATGATAATTGGCACCTGAGTAAGAAAAATTGTTAATAGCAGTAAACCCTCTTTGAAAAGGCATCGCTTCTGTAAGTACTTGGACTTTTCCTTGAAGGATTCCGGGAACTTGATCTATAGGTTCCGTGTAGTGAAGATTGGCTGGAACTTTTCCTTTGTGATACGCCAAACAGATCTAATAATTTAATACACGTATTTTAGTCGAGTCGACAAGTTGAAAATGGTGTAAAATAGAGAGTACTGCTCTTAAAATTATGTATATATATATATACCTTATTGGATCGGAGATCACGACTAGAAAAATTTGCTAAAAGTGTGTATTAGCCCATAACATATTGTAAGAGTTATAAACAATTAAAGATGAAAAAAGGTATTCCGTTTTTCGCCAATATTTTATAGACTAGACTTATAGACTATTAAATGCTCCTTAATAGTTAGTAAGGAGTATTTTGTTTGAATTTCCTCTTCTTTAAGAATCTTTAATTTTTAATTACTTAAATATCAGTCTATAAAATATTGGCGAAAAATGAATTTCCTTTCTTTTCATCTTTAAGTGTTTTTAACTTTTGAATTTTTTAGAAACTGATTGATTCGTTGAGCCATTGATCTAATGAGGTACCACACATCATTTTAATAGCTGTAGTATCTCTATTTCAAATATCATCTGGCATTTGAAAAACTTTAGATGTCTTACTTAACATAAAATTAAAAATATAAAATTTCTTTACCTTAGTTAACGAACAAATTCCAGAGGCAGAATCGCTATGGCCCATGTTTGACTTAATGCTTCCAATTTTTACAGGTTTATTTCTCGCAAAAAAATTACTAATGGCATCAATTTCATTACTGTCATCTCGGGCTATCCCTATAATTTATAATTATAGAATTATTTAACGTGCTATCCATATCTTTTTGCAAGTTATACTAATAGGTTAACTGTGTAAACAAGCTGTTCAGTCTTACCTGAACCATGAGCTTCAATGTATTCTACACACTCAGGATCAACTTCAGATTCTGAGTAAAAGTCCTCTAGCAACTTTTCTATGTCTTTGGATTTTCGAACTGTAAGGAACGTTGCATCTGGCCTCATTTTATACATACCTTTGACATGACAGATTTCAGCGTATATTCTGTGAAATTTAAAGCACTAAATTAATATTCATAAAACAACATGTACTAGATTTCCCGTTTTTTAAATGACTACATTTTTTTTTGTGATGATACGGCCCAAGTTGGTAGACACAATAAACCTATGGAGGAACTGGCTCTCAAGTGCAGCTGCGGGAAGACACCTATTGGTATTTGGCGGCAGGGTGGTGTGCTACCCAGGCGGGCATTAGAAAAAGCCCTACCACTATGCTATGGCTTCCTCACGTTGTTTTCCTTCCCCGAAAGCTCAAGCTCATTGTAAGTGCTTGGTTTCGAACTCACGTCCCTTGACGCGAAGCCATACACACTGCCACTGAGCTATCATTGCTTCAAACATATTTAAATAAAATTGAATTGATTAAGCTACAAACCTCTTCGCATTCTTGGCTTTCTGTAGGAAAACCATTCCAACTGCATCAGATCTTACGTAGCCATCGCCATTTTTGTCAAAACATTTCGTCTTTCCATCCATGCAGAGGAAACCAGCCCTAAAGTAAACACATTACAAAGGCACAGCTTAAATTAATAAGATTTTACTAGACACATAACTAAATGAATATCAAATTACACGTAATATATATGTATCAGAAAAATAATGTATTAAAATGTTCGGAAAATCCAAAAGTGCACGACTCATAATCTCATTTTTTTTTTGTTTATTTAATGACAATTAAACAACATCGAAGTAGATCGTGAAAATTAACAGGGTTTTAGTCCTAATTATACTGAAACGTAAGAAAACTAAGACTCGATTAGTAAAGTATTTCGGTCGTTATCGTGATAACATACAGGATCCGCACATACAGACACACGAACGTCTAAACACACGTTAAACAGTTTTTTTTACTAGTTTAAATAACAAAAACGGAATAAAAATATTATGAGTTTTCAAAATAATGTTTTTTCTTGATATGCATGTATATGTATTATTTTAAAAGTGCAATATATGATAAATAGAGACATTTTAAGTTTGAAAAATCAGCTGTTTTGCGTGAAGTGACAATAGTATTCACCCCAACGCTTCGCTTATGAGGCGTGCAACAATGTATTCAAATAAACAATATTTTTGAAGCCTACTCCTAAAGAAACGATTTTCATATTTAGCCCGAGGTAGGAAAATTTATGCGGAGTAAAATCAATCGTTAACTAAAAGTGAAGGGTTACGTTCCTTTGTGTTTATCTACGTTTGACCTTTCACTTCGAGATTAAGTATATGTTTATATACCAAGTATACTCAGTTTATATTGATTTCTTATACTTACGCGAATATTACTTATCGAAATAAAACAAATTTAAACGGATTTTATTGTGGTTATTTAATAATTTTGATGCCGACGTTCCGAAAGCTTTCCAGCCTTCGTGGTCACGGGACGCACTAATGTGTGGGTTGTCCAGAAAAGTTCATGTTACTGTGTCTACCCTCACTTTAATTTTTGATATTGATAGTGTTCCGATCTACGCAGAAAGAGCTCACAGTATCTTGAAGTCTGGCAATTGGTCTTTTAGGTACGGATTTAATTAAATGTATAATCGGATCCCAGGCTTGTGCTAGCTTCCAAGTACCGTCTCTATCGAAATTCGGATGTTTTTTTTTATTTAAATAGCTTCGCGATTCATCCTTGGTAGTAAACGGTGTTCTTTAGCACGGATTTGTGTTTAGTTATATTTATGTTATATATTTCATTAAAATGATGTAAATAATATGAATAAATATTTATCTATGAATTTATTATTTTTCTAAATGCTTTTCTTTACCCTATCTATGCATAATATTAGTTCTTACAGAGTAAACTAGAGTCGTGCGTCGAAATTTAACCTTACTTACTGTACTTTTTTTAATGTACCTTTTCATATTGATACACACTACAGGGTCCATGCAATAGTTGCATCCTCCAACCAAAGCTGCATCACAATCACCAGATTTAATACTTTGATACGCTCTCTCTAAACACGCCGTGGAACTTGCGCATCCGTAATCTAAACAGAAAGACGGTCCTTTCCCGTCTATCCAGTACGATATACGATTTGCCAGCATCGCTTTACTTCCCCTGTGTTGAAATATTAAAATATAAAGGTGTTTTCATCGCCATTTTTTAATAAGATCATGATTATTCACTTCCTGTTATGTAATAAAAGTTTATTAAAAAGTTTTTAACTACGATTAAATATGACAGATTATTTGAAATAAGTAATGTCCAAAGGATTATCTGTAAAAAAAAACACTATCTACTTAAAATGACAGCCTGACTGGTATAAACCATTCATCGGGCAGAAGATCACTGTCAAATCAACATATTTTCTATTCCTGTGGAAAATTCAAAAGCGACAACGCGCTAACAATATCTATCATGCTACAAATGTTCATATGCTATGATAACGCGATTGAGGCGGTGATAGCTCAGTGTTAGTGTGTACGGACACAGCATCAAGGGACGTGAGTTCGAATCCACCTACAATGAGTTTGAGCTTTCGGTGAATGAAAACATCGTGAGGAAACCATAGGATTGTGGTAAAGCTTTTTCTAGAGCTCATCTGGCTGGCTACCACCTTCAAGGTGAAAATCTGCTGCCAAATACCTATAGGTGTGTTCCGTCAGTTGTACTTGAGGGCCAGACCCTCAACAGATTTAGCGTCTGCACCAAATTGGGCCGTATTGTCACTTAACATTAGATGAGATTGAGCTCATAATTTTAACTAAAAAAAAACTTCTATCAGGCAAGCTGTATTTGGTCTACCGCCTTCCTTATACCAAAAATCACCCAATTCACATTCCATTTAAATACGTCAGCATAACGTTTAGAAGTATATAAGGGCATTTAAATGCAATTAGCAGAAACCCTGATAAATTAAATTACAAAAGTTATATTTCCTTCAATATAATCTCACTCTCTTATTCCATATACAAAACGTATTAAAAGTAACTCACGAGATTACATGACCAGTGATACTTACTCGATTCATATGTGATCTTCATGAACGTGATCATTATAAGAAAATACATCCTTATTTAGAAAGAAAACTAGTGCCTTACCCGTTAATAACGAAATTGCTTTTCTTATGTATGTCAAACATCAATAATAATGAGAAATCGGTGTACGATGCACCTACAAATACTCCGACCTTTTTTCCTTTCAATGACGTAAGATTTGTACCTACAATTTAAACATTAGTTTAGAATTATTCAGTGTCATTCGCGATGTTAATTAGCTCAGTCGCTGACAACAAGTTTAATAATTCACCCAGTACCTGAATTTAAGATAGAAGGATTCTAAATATTCGATAATCGAATACTTATAGTTTTCCCTTATCAGGTAGTCAATTAAAACTGTCATTGCTTAACGATTCAACGACCTCAAAAGATAAACAAGGTTATATAGGTGTTAAATAAGTAATTAGTCTTCTAATTTATGAAGTAATATTTACTAAGGCACATTTACATATTTGCATTATAACTAATCCGCTAATATCTACTGTAAAACATTAAATAATTGTTTATAAGCATAAGAATAAGACTTAAAAAAAGATGCAGATCGAGTTTCTTGCCGGTTCTTCTCGATGCGTTACTTTTCGAACCGTTAGTAATTATTGACATTTATAAGCGCCTTCTTAGGGCCTAAATTGAATAATTTTTTTTTATTTGATTTGATTTGATTATATGAAAATGTTTACTTTTTCATTCAAAACGACAGCTACAGCTGAAGAAGATGTTATAACTAATGAAACCACATTATTTAAGGAAAATACATGATTTCAGACATGCTCATACATCGAACAATCAAAGGCTAGATGTAAAACATTATTAAGGCTTGCCCAGGGCAGGCAACGATCTTCCATATTAGTACATAGGCAGCGATGTGAATACATTCACGAAGCGATGATAGCTCAGTGTGTACGACTTCGCGTCAAGGGACGTGAGTTCGAATCCAAACACCTACAATGAGCTTGAGCTTTCGGTGAAGGAAAACATCGTGAGGAAGCTATAGCATGGTGGTAGGGCTTTTTCTAATGCCCACCTGGCTAGATACCACCCTCGAGTTGAAAATCTGCCGCCAAATACCAATAGGTGTGTTCCGGCAGTTGCACTTGAGAGCCAGTCCCTCCACAGACTTAGCGTGTCTACCAACTTGGGCCGTATCGTCACTTAAGATCAGGTGAGATTATGGTCATAACGCTAAACCTTAGGTATAATTAAAAAAAAATCCACAACAATTTTAACCGTATCCAGACGGACCAACTAAAAGTGGTGATTATCAAATCACGTGCAGATCATATGTTAGAAAGTAAAGATATATCACTTACCAGAATCAAATATAGCTCCGTAAGCATTTTCCAAAAGCTTCCTTGACATTGGTTCCATCACACGTGCCAGTTGATAAGTCACTTTAAAAAACTGAGCGTCAAACTTATCCATTCCTTTAACTTGGCCCAAATGTTTTGGTAAGTTTACATCATTCAGATCCCAACGTGGCTCATCCGATACCATATCCACCTTAATATGTTTAATTAGCATTTAACTATAAGTGAACTTAATCAGATATAAAAATCATCTAATTTGTAATATTTGTTAACATTGAGACCTACTACTTCGTAAATATCTAAACAAAACTTAAAGCGTTTTTTCTTGTCCAAAATTATTTACCGGAAAAATCTCTAAAACAAAGGACCTTTATTGTTTTAGTTATGAATGTAAAGTGTTCCATCTTAAAGAGTAACCAATCCTTCGTTATATATAAAAATATTGCAAAGTAGAAATATTGTTTTTTTTGTCCTTAAGGTATAGAGTTAGGGCCATAATCTCACCTGATCTTAAGTGGCGATACGGCCCAAGTTGGTAGACACGACAAGTCTGTGGAGGGACTGGCTCTCAAGTGCAGCTACCGGAAAATACCTTCTGATATTTGACGGAAAATTGTCAACCTCAGGCTGGTTAAGCCATTCGAAAAATCCATACAATCGTGCCATAGTTTTCTCACGGTGGTTTCCTTCACCGAAAGCTCAAGCTTATTGTAGGTGGTTGGACTCGAACTCAAGTCCCTTGACGGGAAGTCAAACACTACCACTGAGCTATCACCGCTTTAACTGTACCTAATAGTAATCGAAGCATAGTCCAAAAATTTATTTATCATCGAACCTTTTCCGGTGACCCATCTCGTATTACAATGATAATAGGTATGTATATTATAACTGGTATATCGAATACTATAGATTTCTAAGACATCAAAAATTAAAGAACTGCCTAATACAATTCTTCCGTTGTATATATAAAATTAGATTTACCTTATTATAAAGATTATCCATTAGTTCTGAGACACTTGCGGAACTGGGAAATGCACCTGACATGCCACTTATAACCACAGAATCGTCATTCGCACTCTCAAACCCTTTAGAATTAACACCATCTGAATTGTATAATGCAGCCATTATTGATTTGAATAATAAATAAAAGATTCTTCTAAATCGATGCTAAAATAAGTAATATTTTATTTTAATAAATAAAAAAAAATGCTGTTTTATATTAAGTGTGCCAGAAGAGATTAGCAAATAGTTATTTTATTAATTTAAAGTATTCAATTAATAATCCGCTTAGTTCGCTGGTAGCGCGATTACTGAAATGTCGTTTGATTTATGTGTCATCGTTTTTATTGCGACTGTGGAATCGTTGTGTTTATTTTTATACCTGTTTCTAAGCTATGGTCTAGACAAATACCTAACCATTTATGACGTAAATTGCACACTTTGTAAAAGCTCCGTTATGTAAAGAAAGTGTTTATATTTAAAATAACTAAGCAGCCAACTTTAGTGAGTTTTGAGAATGACATATATCATAAAATAAATAAATATTGAATCGATTATATGTCGGTTTTAAAGCCATGATAGCCCAGTGGTAGTTTGTACGACTTTACGTCAAGGGACGCGAATTCGAATCCAACCCCCTACAATGAGCTTGAGTTTTCACTGAAGGAAAACATCATGAGGAAACCATAGCATGGTGGTAGGGCTTTTGCTGATGCCCGCCTGGCTAGCTACCACCCTCAAGTTGAAAATTGACCGCTATATACCGATAGGTGTGTTCCGGTAATTGCACTTGAGAGCCAGTTCCTCTAAAGGTTTATCGTGTGTACCAACTTGGGCCGTATCGTCACTTAAGATCCGGATAGATTATGGCCTCAACGCTAATCCTTTAACTTTAAGAAAAAGAATCTATTTTACCCAAAATTGTGTGAACTAAACACATTAAAATAAGAAAAAAAAAAGTTTTTATTCTGTACAGAATTTTTCGTTGTGTGCAATATTTCACGCGTTGCTCAATTATGTTAACTGGTACGGTAACACCCTAAACTAAATACAAAGGGTTACCATCTAAGTTTAATTACTAAACATCTAACTAACAACTGCTTAGTGACAGATATGTAAATCAAGGTTAGTTTATAATCATATGAATCCAAAATAATACTCTCTTTCAATTACCAATAGATCCCTAGACTTACTTAACTTAATACGCATTTACTCTGCACAACGTTACTAATTATCAAAAAAATAACGCATTTTACTGTCTAAAAGATTGATTCGTAAATGTGCACAAAGTCAAAGGCCTCAGTTGGTTTCGTTGGTGTCATGTAATGCTGCATAAAAAATAATTAAGTTAACTATCGGCACTATACTTCCTGCTATATTTATTCTCTCATGCTTATTTATAATTCTTCATAGAAAGAAGCGTTTATCAAATACAGTGACAGAGTTTTTCTATTAAGAGAAGACGTGGTTATAATATAAACTCCATACATATTCTCAGTAGAGCCCACGCAGCATGTCGGCACGACATCAACAACTACAGAGGAAAATTGCCAAACGATCACTTTTGCTTGTTGACTATACTGTGTTTAACAACAGAAGATGTACAGTAACTTCACCGAGTTAGTGTATAGAAAAGCTGGATTGTTTCAATTAAATACCTAACATATGGTACATAATTAACAACTGTTTCTTTAGTGAAACTCGTAAACCCGTACTCAAAGTAGTACTTATTGCTAACTGCGTCGCAAAAATGAACCATTTTTATGTTTCCATTCACTGACGTTGTACTGCTTTTTCAGTAGTAAAAATTCGACTACAACGCTACCTATCACGGTTAAGAAAAACGTAAGAACCTTTTTCATGAAAAAATACTATGCATATGGCCTATATTCTCAAGGCAACCTATCAAATAATGTTAAAACTTTAACATCTCCTGTCTCATCTTTATCCTCTCTCGTAGAAGAAACTTCCATTTTATATGTTAGTGTCTCCTGTATAATATAAGCCATTGTTGTAAAACATTTAGGACAAACGGAAAATTATTTTTTTGATTTTCTCCTATTTTCTTATTATTTTAAACATTGCACTTTGTAATGAATTTGTGACTAACAACTTTCTGTTACACCCACTTGGCTAACTACCACTTCCAAGTTGGAAATCTGCCGGGATACACCTATAAGTGTCTTCCGGCAAATATACTATACAGCCAATCCCTCCATTAGGCTTAGCACGACCATCATATTGAACCTAATCGTCATTTAACATTATGTGAGATTATGACCGTAATAATTTATCTATAACCTAAATAAAAATAGTTTTGGGTGTCTAAGTCAACAGTCTTCGATTGCAATACTTACTATTGTTGCATGCTTAACCTTCTCTTGCTAAAATAGAGTTGTCAACCTCAATTGAATTCTAATTTATAAAAGACAATCACAGGTTAACATAGTTGAACCTGATTATTCTTTCTGTAAACGTAAACCGTAATTGTATGCAAAAATATGCATATAAATAAGGCAAAATTATTGAAAACGATTATTTTTGAAGCTTAGCCCAGTGGTAGTGTGTACGACTTCGCGTTATGGGGCGTGAGTTCGAATCCAAGCACCTACAATGAGCTTGAGCTTTCGGTGACGGAAACCATAGCATGGTGATAGGGCTTTTACAAATGCCCGCCTGACTAGCTACCACCCTGAAGTTGTAAACCTGCCGCCAAATATCAATAGGTGTGTTCCGGCAGCTGCACTTGAGAGCTAGTTCCTCCACAGGTTTAGCGTGCCTATCAACTTTGGCCGTATCGTCACTTAGGATCAGGCGAGATTATGGCTATAACGCTAAACTTTAAGTATAAAAAAACTAACTATTAATTAAAACCATTTCATTTAAGCATACTTTATTTGCCACGTAACAGCACGAGTTAAGTACCTCGACCCCTTTTTATTCTACAATTATGTTATCTCCTTATTCTTTTTAGTTTCTCCCTAGATACGTTAAAAGATGGACATAGTAAGACGTAGAAGCCATATGGAAAAATATTCAGAAAAGTTCTCTTGCAATGTATCAATAAAGAGAGAACTCCTTATACCGATAAGCACCACGTTAAAGTGACACAAAACTATTTTAAAGAAGGAATAATATCTAGTACTTATATAGTTACATATATACTCAATGTTACTGCCTCATGTCGTGACTGATTGATTTTACAGTAGTCTTTTAAGTACGTCTTTTGTTATATGTAAATAAGCCTTTCATGACAAAGCAAAACAATACAAGGTTGAACAATATGTATATTAATTCTTAGCCATTTGTAATTTACTATTCATAGTAGGGGCTAAAGTGTTACATTACTTATTACTTAAATAGTTTAATGATTTATATTCGATTTCACTTTGTCCATATTTATTTTATTTCTTTGATTATTCTTAAAGGTAAGCCTAAGGAAGGAACTTTATCTCGGGGTAATTGTTGGAACATAGTAATAGGTGTTTGGTGATAGATTTTCAACTTTAGAAGCGATGATAGATCAGTTGGTAGTGTAAACGGACGCCGCGTCAAGAGACGTGAGTTCGAATCTACTCTACCTACAACGAGCTTGAGCTTTCGGTGAAGGGAAAGATAGCGATGAAACCAACGCGTGATGGTAGGACATATTCCAATGCACGCCTGGCTAGCAGAATACCCTCAAATTGAAAATCTGTCGCCAAATAACTAGGAAGTTACGGAAGTTGCACTTGAGAGCCAGTCCTTCCACAGGTTTAGCGTGTTCGTCAACTTGGACCACAGCGTCGCTTAATATCAGGTAAGATTGAGGACATAACGCTAATCCTTAATTATAAAAATAAAATAAAAAAACTTTTCGTATGGTAGGCTAGCCAGGCGAGCATTTGAAAATGTCATACCGACGTTGATTGGTTTCATCACGATGTTTTTTTTTTTTTCATCGAAATCTCACGTTCTTGTTGCGGCGTCCGTATATGTTTCCGCCGAGCTATCAATTAAACTAATATCTTAAATTTGAAAGCAGGTTTGTTTAGCATCATAATCGATTATGATGACTTTTGGTTTTTTTTTTTTTTATTTTTTTTTATTTACTTAATGTTTAGCGCTATGGCCATAATCTCACCTGATCTTAAGTGACGATACGGCCCAAGTTGGTAGAAACACTAAACCTGTGGAGGAACTGGCTTTCAAGTGCTGCTGCCGGAACACACCTATTGGTATTTGGCGGCAGGTTTACAACTTGAGGGTGGTAGCTACCCAGGCGGGCATTAGAAAAAGCCCTACCACCATACTATGGTTTCCTCACGATGTTTTCCTTCACCGAAAGCTCAAGCTCATTGTAGGTGCCTGGATTCGAATTAACGTCCCTTGACGCGAAGTCGTGCACACTACCACTGAGCTATCATCGCTTCGAAATGGTATAGAGATAGATGGAAACCTGGAAACGGTGATAGGCTACTTTTTCTCGCGAAAAACTTATAAGAAGTGGAGTAAAGAGAGAGATAATGTCTGTGAAACTTTTGAAACAATATTAACGCGTACGAAGCCGCTGGTAAAAGATAGTACTTCATAAAGTTACAGTTACTCTTTTCACATTTTTTTTTTGTTTCGATATTGGTTTAAGTATCTATATTCAGTTTCAGATTAGAATAATAGTATGTACCGATCTCTCGACTGTTGAGATCATTAATATGTTATTAATAATCCGCTTGCCAACACGTGAAATATATTATTTTTGGGAAGAAAAAAAAATAATAAAAATATGTGTGTTCGAAGAGAGAGAGAATTGTTACGTTTGAATTATACGTATCTTCAGATATTAATAATTTATAAATCCTTCTTATAATTGATATAGTAAAACGATACTTATGGCCGCATTTTAGAAGTTTATACACTCAAGCCAGTCCTTAAAGTAGATGATCCGGGCCGAGCTCGCCAAATCCTCTCGTATTGCAATGTATTATTACCGACTTCTAACACCTCCATTATATGAAATCCAAGCTATAGAGTGGGGATTCGTATTTTAAAAACAAAATTCATCGGTCATACAATAAGAGTGTATTGTTCATTGCTACTTTCATTTTATAACACAACATTTTTATGTATTATGTATATATAAGTGAAAAAATAATAATTCAGTAGTTTAACTTCCGGGTTACATAAAGTTATAAAAAGAAGCAAATTTCATTGATTTTAGACAATTGCTTTATATTTATATTCCATAGTAATATTTTTCTTTTATTGGAAAATAATTG
Source organism: Actias luna (assembly GCA_039707435.1). Classification (NCBI taxonomy): domain Eukaryota; kingdom Metazoa; phylum Arthropoda; class Insecta; order Lepidoptera; family Saturniidae; genus Actias; species Actias luna. Next base: position 2,605,617 of record JAZHAC010000002.1, on the reverse strand, counting down.
CATATTTGTGTTTTATTAAAATACTTAATTTAGTATATTTTTTACTTAATTATCCGCTATTTAGCTATAAAAAATAGTATTTCATTTATTAATTTTAATAATGAAGGTAGATTTGGACTTTCCATAGATGAAACCTGTTCGTTGTAACTAATTTATTCAGTGAATACAGAATTAGTATTAGGCTTCAAACTTATCTAATATTAATCTAACTTAACGCAATAAGTGATTATGTGGATCAAGATAGTGAAATTCTAAGCTTAGTGAGTGAACTCCTTTTTGAGTACAAATACCGGAACAAACCTTTAGGCGATTATTAATATATTTTCAATTTAAAGGTGGTAGCTACTTGGGAATTTTATTGTGTCATCACGATATTGACTCTTAACTCCAAAGCTCACACTTATTGGAGTGTTTCCAGAGAGAAAACCATATACAAATTAACATCATAAGTCTCTCTTGCTTTACTCTACATGGTCCTTGGAGCCGGATCTCTTGCTTTCCTCTATAGTACAGGAATCCGATTGTTCAGTGATTTCGTTATTTTAAAACGTTCTTTAGACAAGGTTTTATCGTTATGGCCATAATTTCACCTTCTCTTAAGTGACGATACGGCCCAAGTTGGTAAACATTCTAAATCTATGGAGCAACTGGCTCTCAAGTGCAACTACCGGAACACATCTATTGGTATTTAGCGGCAGATTTTTCAACTTGAAGGCGGTAGCTAGCCAGGCGGGTATTAGAAAAAGCCCTACCACGATGCTATGGTTTCCTCAAAATGTTTTTCTTCACCGAAAACTCAAGCTCATTGTAGGTGGTTAGTTTCGAACTCACGTCCCTTGACACGAAGTCGTAAACACTACCACTGAGCTATAATCGCTACATTATAATATTGCTACTGCATAAAAAAACAATATATATTTAATTGCAGTGTATATTTAATAATATGTAGAATAATACGATATTAGATTATCCATCGCTTTACGAACTTAAATTAGGTAAGTTGCAAAACCCACAGCCATTATGTTGCTTAGCTGCTACAATTATAAAGGATATACTGTAAGTAAAGTATTTTCAAAACTGTTATCCACTGTTTCATAGAATTAAACAAATTTAGATGTTGATTTTCTTTTAAAAAAATTGTTTTGGTTTATTATGATATGTAACTAAGGATATATATTAGTAAATTTATTAAAGTGTGAAATAGCCATAAATTAATAAACTATATTCAATGTACCTATATATACATATATATAAAGCATTTTGCTAGGGTTTTTTCTAATGCCCGTCTGCTAGCAAGCACCCTCAAGTTAAAAATCTTTAGAGCCAGTTCCTCTACAGGTTTAGCGTCTCTATCAACAAGGGTCGTATATAATATTAGTAGAGATTATTATGATAACGCTAAATCTTCACTACAAAAAAGTTATATTGTTAGATTATATAGTGGTTTTTGGTACTATGATTAGGGGATTTCACATGCCAAGTTGCCGCTAGTAAAATGTTTCCCTACGCCTTATCTATATTAATAATAAAAAGAGGAAAATTCTTTGGTTAAACGCGTTAATCTGAGGGGTTTTTTATAGATTGGTCATTAAAATACTTTAGGCTATTTAAAATTATACTACACTAATACCTATTAAAAAGTGATAATTTCTAGTTCACAGAAACGAAGTTGCGGGCAGAGCTAGTATATCAATAAATAATCGTATTTTAATTTAATATAAAGATCGATCTAAAATAATTAATTGATGTACTGTATATACAAACAGAAATGAAATTAAAACTGAAGCGAGTTCGACCCAAACCGATCGGAAGCAAGTCTAAAAGTAAATAAAACGGAAACTCCAAAGTTTCATCATAAAACCGAGTACTTAATGCCCAAGTTTTGGATTGCGCAAATCCCTCGAAATTATGTTTGGGCCTAAATCCAAGACGCTCGGGGCTCTTGAGAATTAAATGAGGTGATGTCAATAATTGTTGATAAACATCGTATAATTTATTTTGATGAATTCATATAATTGTATAATATTAACTTATGTAACTGTCAGTAGGATCAGTGGGACACAGATGGGAGAGTTAGCATAACGGAATTTAACAGAAATATTAACTTCCGAGGGGAACATCGCTAGCATAATGCACTGTAATTCTTTTAACGGATGAATTCATTCTAAAAGGTGACAAAAGAAAAAATGGAATTTTAATGACAGGTTTGTTTGAAGGTTTCATTTCGTGCGATACAAGTTCCTAACATCACGCATAATTGCAAGTATTTAAGAAAGCAGTAATGACTCAGTTTTAATCACTGCGTGAGGCTGAGTGCTTGGTGGAGGTAATATAGTGATAAAATATAGTGATGAATCCATAGGATGATAAGATTTTTATATTTTTTGTTTGGCTGGCTATCACACTCAAGTTCAAAATCTACCTCTAAATAGCTATAGGTGTGTGGTAGTTGCACTTAAAGTCCTATCGCTCCACTAGACTTACCGTGTATAAAATCTTAAGTCATATCGTCATTTGACATCAGGTGAGATTATAACTAAACCACAACTTATAGACAATAAAAAATTATGTTTAAAAAACAAAAATATTCGACTATAAAATGTAAGCAATTGTGAACTACATAATTAAGCACTGAACGAAGCATCGTAATTGGAAATAAATGCTGAACGTTTCCTACTATTACTACACACTTACTGTTAATTATACAAGTAATTGAACTTAATAAATTTATCTTAACCTTTTATTGAAATTCTTTAGCAATTAGTACTACATACCTTTTATTTTTCTTGTGTTGCAAAAAACGTAATAGAATTTGTATCGATTATCTTTATTATATATATAATTACGTCTCTTATAAACGGCATATACAGCCGTCTTTTGCCAGATACTAAGTAATAACGTTCAAAACATTGAGGTACTGTAATAATTTATAATCCAAATGTAGGTATGAAAAATATTTTAAAACAATACTATCAAACAGAAAATGGTAATATAAAAGTAATTATTATACACCAACACGCGTCCGGCACATATAAAACGAAACAAATCGAAAACCAGATCGCTTGTCACGTATAGCTAGTACGTAATTGTCGCAAATGCTTTTAGGTCTTGCCTTTCGGCAGAATTACTTTTCCATTTTTGTTATTACGATTTAGTCTAGATAATATAAAGTTAAGTTAGCGGACAAGAAGACTGACTCATCACGTGGGGAAATGTATTAATGCGTACCTTTCCAGCCCAGAAGCAATACCCACTAAAACACCATGACCATCTGTGACTTTGCTGCTGCGACGAGTATTAGCCATTATCGCGTTGACTCGACCACCAGTACTGCATGATGGTAAACCAGACCTCCATCTGAGTATACCGAGCTACTCTATAGGACAGCAAAATTGATGTAAATAGAGGTGGGTTTACCTGACTCCTCCCTCTTATCTTGCGTTGTGGCGGTGGAAGGATACGAGCGTGTCCACTTCTCCTGACATCCGGACGTCGGTACCTTAGATGGTATCCGCGATGATTAACCACACAGACTACCTACGTGATAACTGTCTTACATATACCGCCGTTCTCATTACCACCTTTATCTCTTTCAAACTTTACACATTCTGAATTATGAACTCTGGCATTGACTTTGCCTATGATAGCTTTAATTTACCTGTCGTACATTATAACTATTAATTTATAATCAACACCTTTGGAACACCTTTCAAAAGACGTCCTCGAGGAGATAAAGTAAATATAACGTGATGCTGCATTTTAAGAGTAATCGGTATATATTTATGAATGAAATGAAGCGGAGCATTTCTCAATTATGATGCACATAATGATAAAGTTATTACAATGTCTTTTTTTAGAAAACATGTTTTTGTATCCAATAGCGATCCAGCTGAACAACTTCTATTTAATAAATTATATTTCAATAGTTACCTTTGTGCTTGGCCTTTACTTTTCAACGAATTAATTGCTGTGCTTGATAAAAACATAGTTGTTTTGTTGTATACTGTCCAAATTTTTACACCTTCTTTAAATTAAAGGCAAAGTCACTGCGAGATTTACTTGCTCATTGAAAATAAATTCTTTATTAAGAAATCATCAGACAGTCTAGCATTAACTGAGACGTATGATCGTAGAGTGGAATTGTATTTCAAAGCAAAATCTAAGAACGTTAAAAGATTGTCTTATAAATTTCATAAAGTAAATTCCACAAATGGAATGTTGAAATTAAAAATTAATACTACAGTGTGATCAAATGTAAATATTTCGAAATTTCGATTTGCTTTATATAAAATGTAAGACAGCTCGGAGTTATAATTTAAACGAGAATGTCTCGAAATTGGTAATAAATTCCAATGAACGAGCATTTGACACTCGTTTTAAGTGTATTGTTGAAAATTATTCGCGATTTTATTAAATATCTAAATGTACGAACTGTTGTTTAGATATGTACCTTTTTTACAAATATTATCACTGATAAAATTCTTAAAATTGAAAATAATACTGTAAACACTAGGAACTTTACTAGCAAAAAAATTACCCACTATTTTTATTAATTTCATTTTCACGACTTTCATTATTTAATGTTTTTATGTAAGTGTGCTTTGTTATTATCCTCATAATATCATAGTCTATGTAGGAAAAGGTCGAATTGTAATAATTTGAAACGATGATAGCTCAGTTAGTAATGTGTACGGGTACCGTGACAATGGACATGAGTTCGAATCCACGTGCAATGAACAAGCTTTCGGTGAAGTAAAATCATCGTGATGAAACCATGGCATGGTGATACGGCCTTTTCTGATATCCTCTACAAGCTACCTTCAAGTTGAAAATCTGCTGCCAAACACCTGTAGGCGTATTCCGGCAGTTCTAGCGTTTTAACTCGTATACAAAACAAAAAGGTAATAATAACGATATTGTGGGTAGGCAAATAAAATGCTTTAACGGTAAGAATTTCGATCCTAACCAAGGAAAAACATGGATGCATGAATTCGTTTTAACTAGACGAGGCATTGATGGCTAGTCTCGCGGAAAAAAAACACTTTTTTTTTTAATTTGCTTTGTTATTTTACGTCTACTTTTATTACTCCAAATATTATAGTAAAATGTATATAAATTTGCTTTAGAAACCATTTTATGTGTTAGATTTATTGGTTTATGTTTATATTGAAAAGTTACTTTTTACTTTTAATTTATTTGTATATTTTAATGTACTTTGTGTATTGAATTTGTGTTATTATATGAATAGAATATTATTATTTATATTTAGTTTTGTTTTTATTATTATTTATTTATTTATTTGTACGTATTAATTGTATGAATTTTGTATACCTTTTTGAATCATAAGCTTGAAGAAAATGAATACAGTTCACTTTGCGAGGTACTAATGTAAGAAAATGATGTCTGACTGGCTGTGTGGTACATCAGGTGTAACGTCCGCTCCGTTTTCCGTGACCAGTCAATGTACTTCCATTAATGGAACGGGATGGTACGTTATTTCCAATGCCGTCTAGTTAGCTGTCATCCTCAAGTTGAAAATCTGCCGCCAAATACTTACTTAATACAATTGCGAACCAGTCCTACCGCAAGGCTCAATGTATCCACCTTCTCGGGCCACACTGTATTTTCACATCAGCTGAGCTTGTCGTCAAAACGCAGACCCTGTAAAGCGAATTATGAAGCGATGATAGCTCAGTGGTAGTGTGTACCACTTCACGTCAAGGGACGAGAGTTCGAATCCAAGCACCTACAATGAGTTTGAGCGAAGGAAAACATAGCATGGTGGTACGGCTTTTTCCAATGCCCGCCTGGCTAGCAACCACCCTCAAGTTAAAAACCTGCCGCCGAATACCAATAGGTGTGTTCCGGCAGCTGCACTTGAGAGCCAGTTCCTCTACAGGTTTAGCGTGCCTACCAACTAGGGCCGTATCGTCATTTAAGATTAGGTGAGATTATGGCCATAACGCTATACCCTAACTAAAAACTAAAAAAAAAAAAAAAACAAAACGGCATCACATCCACCATGCTTATTTCTTTCCTATGGTTTGTCCAATTTCAGGATCAGCCGATGTATATACATAGGTATATTGATGTTCACTGGATTTTTAGATTGCATTGTTCTTGACATGAGGTACATTAACATCACTTATAAAAATATTAAATAAATATAAAACTTTAAAAATATAAAAATATTATGTATAAATGTCTGTTCTAGTACTAAATTATGAAGCGTTGATAGTTCAGTGTTAATATGTAGGAACGCTGCCTCATGGGACATGAGTTCGATTCCAACCACTCACAATGAGCTTGAGCATTCGGTAAAGGAAAACATCGTGAGAAGCAGTTGTATTTGAGAGCCAGCCAGAAAATAAAGGTCGGCAACGAACTATAAAAAATGCTATAAAAACTTCCAATCGACATTGATTTTTAGCCAATTTTTAGCAAAAGCTTAACCCGTTTCTTTCAAGGAGAGTCCGTTATCCTGCAGTAGGATATTTACGGGTATATATATATATATATATATATATATATATATATATATATATATATATATATATATATATATATATATCAACGCTTTAATACTCTTTATATTCATAAAAACCAAAATAAACAAAAACGTCTCTAAGTATATTACGTTTCACAAACTTCGTTACAATTTCTTTTCCAAGTTTCACTTACTTCGTAATGGCTTTCCTTTATATTGTTTTTATTGCGACCTCTAAGCTTATTAACCTAGAAGTAATTAAATGAATCGCTCTTTGATGGTATTATTACTTTTATTGTTTTTGATACTTTTTTTAGATAAAAGTAAATATTCAATTTCTCGTACAAATGATTTTAAATAATTTTCTTTTACTTTCAAATTAAATTTTAGGCTATGATTAAATTTCTTATGTGATAAGTTGAAATGTTTGTTTATAATACACTATACCAACAATATAACAACTTTTTGTTAACTGGATGTGTGAGTATCTACGGTATTTAAGACAAAAATATTTTTTTCAAATATTTGTTTGTGTCCGTACTTTTTTTTATAGGTAAGGTTTACCGTTATGGCCATAATCTCACCTGATCTTAAGTGACGCTACGGCCCAAGATGGTAGACACGCTAAACCTGTGTAGGAATTGGCTCTCAAGTGCAACTGCCGGTACACTCCTATTAGTATTTGGCGGCAGATTTTTAACTTGAGGGTGGTAGCTAGCCAGTCGTGCATCAGAAAAAACCCTACCACCATGCTATGGTTTCCTCACGATGTTTTCCTTCACCAAAAGCTCAAGCACATTGTAGGTGGTTGGATTCGAACTCACGTCCCTTGATGCAAAGTCGTGCACACTACCACTGAGCTATCATCGGTTCAATAATAATCTTGGGCTAATCTTGATAAGACTTTTATAGATAGCTGACATTATATGGAGTAACTTAGGTTCCTTCATTCCAAGTCCAAATATCAAAATTCACATAGCTCCTATGTGAAACTCACAACGAGCGCAGTGTAATAAATATATTACTCAAGATGAAAATGAAAATGAATCAAGAAGATAAAGATTTACTTTTTCTTTGATGTACTACTGTTCAAAGCCGAATTTTCTCTTTTGTTCAGAATGATAAATAAAATAAGAACTCGCCGAAACAGTTTTTAAAGATAAACCTCTAACCCAGTCGAGTCATGATAAGTAACCGCTCAGTTGGCCAGTTCCGGCTGTTATCTGGGAGCCGATCTCGTAAATAATTCTAATCGGCCCTCGGTTACCTTTTCCTGCGTTTGTTCTCGATTACTTACCTAGCAACGTTAAATATAACATTGCAATAAAGTACCTACTTTACCTTTGTTATTTTAAAATGTTTCATGTGAAAACTTTCTTAAATGGTGGTCGCAAATTTACCTAAAAATCGCAATTAAAAAAAAAAAAAAAAACAAAACTGTTACAGGAAAAGGCTTAAAATGTTACAGTCTTTTTAGATTTATTAATATAGATAATAAAAACAGATGATAGTTCGGTTGATAGCATATACGGACGCCGCATTAGTGGACCTGAGTTCGAATACGTATAATGAACTTGCGATGAAGGAAAACAGTAAGTTAAGTATTCCTATTTAACCGTAAATGAGAATTTATTTATTTTACCATTTCATAATTGTTACGGCTACATGATAAAATACTATAAATCCTGAAAATGTTATCTGCGTCTATTTAATTAGGTGAGGTCCAGAGACTGCAAGTGGATACACTTCGCCATAGAACAAACAAAGTAGACATGCAAGTTGATCTTTGTTTTAAAGAAATTTATTTTCCAAGAAGACATTTAAATGTATTTTGATCTAAGTTTAAATATGCTTATTGATTAATTTTCTCTGAAGATTGACACTATTTTGTTTCTTAGAGGTTTTTTCTCAGAAGTAATTATTTGAAATAGCTATCATACCATGTAGCATGTATATTTTGATGAAGCTTTAGTTCGTAGTTAGTACGTTTAGACACTTCATGAATCAGATCCTAAATGAACCTGAGCGTTTGGCATAGATAAATCCGTCTCATTCTTGTACATTTATTTATTATTTATTCTTGAGACCCTTAGTATGCTATTATCTTAGATCATATTATTATTTCACGCACAGTGAGTTGCTGTCAAATTTTAAACATTAAAAATATCGAGTAATTAGTTCAATACCCTAAAATTTTATATTGATTTAAACGTGTATAAAACAGCTTTCAAGGTGTTATACATGATGTAGCGTACACACATCTACATCGGAATATTAATGGGTTATTATAAAAAATATAATAACTACGAATTTGTTGTATGATGGCTTATAAAAGTGCTTCTATTCACGCATTAACTGAGCTGCCGTCTCGAGCCACGAACTCTGCGGATGGTGCGTTGGTGCGGGGATTTGCACACCGACCGACCGAAGTGTGCAGACGGAGTTGTGTATGCAACGTGCCGATATCCGTATTTACTTATATAAGTATATGTAATATCAAAATGGAGTACAAAGTGTACATTAAAGGTGAGAAAATGTACATTGCACATGATATCAAGAAATATTATGTTGAAAAAAATTTTAAACCCTGTGTTTTTTTTTTCAGTCTGTTTAGAGTAACGAGCGTAATAAATATTGATTTTTCTTTTACACATTTGAAATCCTCGGTCATAAGTATTAGGTACTATCAAGTCAAACAGTAAAAATTTCGTTTTTTTTTCAATGGTAGTAAAGAGATAGATGTGTATGTGTTTTGATATAATACACGATCTACTATAGTAATTTTTTACTTTATATTTCAGATGGTATAGAATGAAACATCATGTATATGGGATGAAGTTATGGAAATAATAACCGTTAACAATATAACGCCGGAATTTTTATAATCTACCTAATGATGGTTGACACCTATTGGGTGCTTCAGTGCGGATTATAAAATAGGCATGACTTTGCCCATCGTTCGCTAACGATGTGCATTCTTACCTTATCTGGGGAGGAAGTGTTTTTTTTTTTACTTAAGGTTTAGCATTATGGCCATAATCTCACCTGATCTTAAGTGACGATACGGCTCAAGTTGGTAGACACGCTAAGCCTGTGGAGCAACTGGCTCTCAAGTACAACTGCCGGAACACACCTATTTGTATTTGGCGGCAGGTTTACAACTTGAGGTTGGTAGCTACCCAGGCGGGCATTAAAAAAAGCCCTACCTCCATGCTATTATGGTTTCCTCACGATGTTTTCCTTCACCGAAAGCTCAAGCTCATTCTAGGTGCTTGGATTCAAACTACGTCCCTTGACGCGAAGTCGTACACACTACCACTGAGCTATACGCTTTATACGGACTAGCTTATCATCTTGTTTCACAGGATAGTAGACTCGCTACAGCACCTATACAGTTTATTAGTTTATTAAATTTATTTTGCTTGTAGGCATAATTAACGAGAGAAACAATTGTTTGCTCTATGAATTCTCGTCTTATCCCTAGGGGATAATCTTGAGTCGTAGTACTATAACGTGATAAGTCTATATTCGAGATGAGGTATCATGATTGTTACTTTAATTTATCATTTAAGTATTTGTTTTATCACGGGTCACTTTTAGTGAAACTTGATACACAATAAAGATAATGTGTTTGTTATCAACGAGTAAAACTCTTATACAAAATTTGTCGAGGCGTTGTTATATTCACATATGTGGGTAAATCGATGATAGCTCAGTGGTAATGTGTACGACTTTGATTTAAGGGATGTGAGTTCAAATCCAACCACCTGCAATGAGCATGAGCTTTCGATGAAGGAAAACATCGTGACGAAACCATAGCTTGATGGTATGGCTTTTTCTGATGACCGCCTGGCTAGCTATCACCCTCAAGTTAGGTTGTCGCCAAATATCAATAAGTATGTTCCGGTAGTTGCACTTAAGAGCTAGTTCCCCCACAGGTTTAGCAAGGTTAACAACTTGAGTCGCAGCGTCACTTAAAATCAGGTGAGGTTATGGCCATAACACTAAGCCTTAACTATAAAAAAAAAAAACGCTATGCCGGGGTTCGCGGTCGAGTAAGTGGGTACGCGCGCGGTCAACGAGTCGGTTGCTAATAACGGGCAGAACGCAAGCCTTTTCACATTTCATGGTGAATTTTAATGATTTATCTTATCGGATACCTAGATTATTTTACCTTAATTTACACTGTTAGTGTTATTAGTGTGTTAGTATGTGGGACGGTCGACCAGAGCCACACAAGAAGACCCAGCGTCCAAGGTAAGTGGTTTGCCTCATATAGGTTTATATAAACGTCAGGATTGGGATCGTGCCAGGCCACTTATGATTACGATCAGGAAATCGGCGTAGTCAAAGTTAATTAGTTAAAATACTTCAAAAGAACTATAGCTGAGTTTAGATGATTATACACGCTACAGTCTGTAGTAAAGGTTTATTTGATCAGATATCCCAGATAATCAGGTTAACCGAATATTGAAATAAACCTTTGTAGTTATACCAACCTGAGGACCAAGCCGAGTTGTCTTTTTTGAGTAAAGAAATAGCGCTCTAATTACGGAATTTAGTGGGAAATATGTCTTCAGTTTTGTGTCGACAATGTTCTTAATAAAACTCGAGTATGATTCGTAACGTACTGATGCTTTTTTTTAATTCAGTGAGAGAATTTACATTTAAGCTTACAGGTGGCGCTACCTGTACATAGACAATATTTTGGTACCATAGATATAAAATATACAATATTTTTTTATTTTTTTTTACACCACCACTTAACAAAATAATGTCCACACATAGCTTACACATAGCAATAACAGAAAATCAAATTAAACTATTTTTGACAACCCTAACATCTCAATAAATTTATAATGTTTGACACTACAGAGACTCTTAGTAAGTATGTCAGCTGGCATCTCAGCTGTAGGTAAATAAGATATATTGACCAACTCTTTAACAATACATTCTCTGATAAAATGATGCCGAACATCTATATGTTTTGTTCGTCTATGAAATATAGGATTACATGCCAATTTATGTGAACTCTGGTTATCACTTAACAAATCAACAGGTAAATTATTAATTTGGCCTCCATTTATTTCAAAAATTAAATTTCTTAAATATACGGCTTCTTTACATGCCTCGGAGAGTGCCATATACTCTGCCTCGGTGCTAGACAACGCAACAGTCTTTTGTTTCCTACATTCATATGATATTGCACTTCCAGACATTTTGAAAATATACCCTGTATAAGATTTCCTGTCTATTGAACAAGATGCCCAGTCAGCATCCACAAAGCCAGTCAAGGAACTATCCCCCTTTACATATTTCAACCCATAGTCTTTAGTTTTACTTAAATATTTCAAAACTCTTTTTAAATGTTTCCAGTGAGTCTCATCATAACAGTTATTATATTGACTTAGGAAACTCACTGCATAGGCTATATCAGGTCTTGTTAAAACACATAAATACATCAGTGCACCTAATAACTGCTGATATGGATATTTCTGACAAATAGACTTAACTTTATCCAATTTCAAATTCTTCTCCATTGGAGTATCTGAACTCTTACATTTAACCATATTAAATCTTTTTAAAATAATATCTACAAAATCCTTCTGATCTATAGTAATAGAGTTTTCTTTTACAGTTACATTTAAACCTAAACAATGTTTCATCTGGCCTAAATTTTTTATGTTAAAGTTTGCCTTCAATTCACATATTAATTTATCACATATTTCTTTACTGTTATAAAATACAAAAAAATCGTCTACAAACAACGCTATATATATTCTGTCATTTTTATTACAAATCATAAACAAACAAGGTTCATACTGAGACTTGGTGTATCCTAGTTCTAACAAACAAACTTCAACTCTCTGGTACCAAGCTCTGGCCGACTGTTTTAATCCATATATAGCTCTTTTAAGTTTTAGTACTTTATTTTCACAGTTAGGCATATTTGAACAGGCTGGTATTTCCATGTAAATACATTCATTTAAAGAACCATTTAAAAATGCAGTAGGTACATCAAGGTGTAAACATTCTAAATTCTTATCTACACTTAAAGCTAGTAAAAGTCTCAAAGTAGAATACCTGAGCACTGGTGAGAAGGTTTCTTTGTAGTCCATACCTTTCTTTTGTGTGAAACCTTTTGCCACAAGTCTCGCTCTATATCTCACTTTGTTTTCACTGTTATATTTAATTTTAAATACCCACTTGCACTTCACTATTGTTTTGTTCACTGGCCTATCTACAAGTTCCCATGCTTCTCTATCACTAAAAGATTGCAACTCTTCTTTGATTGCTTGCTGCCAGTGTGCACAGTCTGGACCATTGATTGCATCACTCAAGGAAATGTCATCACATGACACCTCATCATCAATACACAGATTAGCCATACCATAGTACTCAGGCTTTTTTCTTACACGCTTTTCTGCATTTTCAATACCACTGGAAGGAAAATTAGCAATCTCTGTATCTTCTGGCATCAATGAACTTGACTCCTGGAAACTGTCCTCCGATTCTGAACTAGAGTCTTCTGGTATATAAGTCTCATCATGGTTGTTTGTCTGCTCATCTTCTGTATCATAACTTGACTTGTCTGACTGTTTGTTCCCCACTGAATCCTGCTTTTCTTCACTGCTCTCCTGTAATATCATCTGTGTTGTCATTCTGTCATTCTCTGGTTCCATGACCACAACATCTCTTGCTACTGAAACAGATTTTGATTTGGGATCATACAGTCTATACCCTTTAACGTTCTCAGAGTATCAACCAAAAATAGTTTTTTTGCTTTTCTATCCCACTTCAGCCGCCTTTCTTTAGGTATATGTGTCATGACTAAGCTGCCATAGACACGTACATGGCTGACATCTGGCTTCTTACCAGTCCACAGTTCGAATGGGGTGCAATGCTGAAGACCCGCAGCTGGGGATCTATTCTTCAGATATACTGCAGTTTGAACTGCCTCTGCCCACAATGTTTTATCAAACTTGGCATCAAATAAGAGACACTTAGCTTTTTCAACTACTGACCTATTATACCTTTCACAAAGCCCATTCTGTTGGGGTGTGTATGGGTTGGTCTTCTGATGTATAATTCCAGTCTGCTTTAAGTAATTTTCCATTTGTGCTGAACAGAATTCTCCACCATTGTCTGTTCTTAAAATCTTTATTTTAGTTGATTTCTGGTTCTCCACCAAGTTCTTAAATTGCTTGAAATAAGAGAAAGTCTCATCTTTAGATTTCAGAAAATACACAAAGCCCATTCGACTGAAATCATCGACCAATAGAAGAAAATATCTAGCCTGTCCGAGCGACTTGTTCTCCATAGGCCCGCAGAGGTCAGCATGTACTAAATTCAGAATATTATCACTGCGTGATGAACTAATGGGGAAGGGTAGTTTGGTTTGCCTTCCCTCGCAGCACACTGTACAATTCGCTCTGCTTATTTCTGCCTTATCTTGGAATAATAAGCCTTCAACTGCTCCATCTCTCATAATCTTAAGGTCATTACTGTTTATGTGGCCGAGCCGTCTGTGCCATGTCCAACTAGAAGTCACTGCAGATGCTGCTAACAGTTGTTCTGACTTCACAATGTTTAACTTATATACACCATTTGTTAGGTTAGCTTCTCCAATGCATTCCTTCTGTTTATTATAAATGCAGCATACATTTTCTTCGAAAATCACTCTGTTGCCACTATTTATTATCTTACTTACAGATAGAAGGTTTGTGGTAAGGTTGTTTATGCATAAAACATTGTTGACATTTACCTTGTGTTCCTTATTTCGAACTTTTGTGGTAATTTCTATGTCACCGGAACATATAACTGGCACGGTTTTCTTGTTAGCCACCACTATATTACGAGTCTCAAGGTTATATGAAACATTCTTCAGCAAACTTTTGCTCGACTGCGAAATCATATGAGTACTAGCACCCGAGTCGACATACCAATCTTTGTCACTGAATTCACCCGTCAGGAACATTGCACTAAAAGCATTTACTTGTTTATCTTTGTCCATTTCTGGGGAACGACATTGATTTTTGAAATGTCCAAGTTGCTTGCATTTGTAGCACCGAATATTTTTCACCGGTTTTCCGTCACTTGAATGGCTGACGTTTTTGTTTGACGTTGGCACTTGTGTGCGTTTCCCGCCATTCCGTTGATGTTTGGATGAACTTTTTGAAAAAAATGCTCCTTCGGTTTTATTTTCGATATCTGCACTCATATCTAACAACTTGGTCTTTATTGCATCTGCACTTATTTTCATGCCGGAGTGCTCAATGGCCATTATCATGGGTGCGAACTTGTCGGGTAATCCGGCTAATAAAAGTGAACCTACCCACTCGTCATTAATCTCAAAACCGGTACCTTTTAATTTTTGAGCCGTATCTACAACCTGGGTCACGTACGCAGTCATTGATTCCGAGCTGTCTAGGCGAACGGAAATCAAAGTTCTGAGTAGGCTGATGCGACGCGTGAATCCGGAATCGTCAAATAACGACTTTAACTTTGCCCACAAGTTATGCACGGTGGTTTCATTCTTGATGTGAACGTAGAGTGATGGGTCGATAGTCATCACCATCTTTGCTTTAGCCTTCCGATCATCTTGCTCACTGAGAGTAGCGCTGTTCGCGAGGTCGATACCTTCGAGAATCAAAAAATTTTCGACGGCGAATGCCCAATCGTCATAATTATCTCTTCCCTTAAGCTTCGGGACGTTCAACGAATAATTTCCTGCCATTGTAACTGCACTATTATAAAAGACTTTTTAATTACCTAATTTGGGCTGGGCCCATAACCTAATAAAACTCGAGTATGATTCGTAACGTACTGATGCTTTTTTTTAATTCAGTGAGAGAATTTACATTTAAGCTTACAGGTGGCGCTAGCTGTACATAGACAATATTTTGGTACCATAGATATAAAATATACAATATTTTTTTATTTTTTTTTACAGTTCTTACATACATTTTTCACGTTATCTATTAAAGCAAAACGAACTTGGCCTTACAAACGAATGAAGCAAGATTGAATTGATTTGTTGTATTTATCTTTGTAACGATCATCTGTTTTTTTTTTTCTAAACAAAGTCGCAGAGGTTATTTTCTTGTATCTATTCAATTAATCAAATAAAATTAGTTTATTCAGTTTAGGCCCAGAGAAAGCACGTATGGACTTCAAAACTACCAGCGTTTCGGAAAGTAATCCAGTCATTGAGAAGAAACCGCAAAAAACTCGATCTCATTACATATATTTATAAGTAGTCAATACACTTATGAAATGTGAAATTTGTTGAAAATATTATAGTAAAAAAAGGAATTTTAATATATATGTCACCATAGATTGAATAGTATTCTGGGATCAAGTCTTTCTCCAAAGACAAACTCTTTTGTGACCGCTTGATTTTGACACAAATTTAATCCAGATAACAGCCTGAACTGTATTTGGAAGGCTCGAAATTTTCTCTTTTCTGAAATGAAAACTAAATGAATACACAGCTAACATTAACTTCTTATTTATTAAATTATTATTGACACATGGGATGGATTATATTTTGTTTGAATTGTTATAAATACTTTTGAATGAATATGCAAGCCGTATACCCCATTCTTTCTTCTAAATGCATGTATATAATTTCAGATAATTATGTAAGATTGTTCATTTCAGTTTTATCATAGAGACTAGCTGACCCGGTGAACTTCGGTTCATCTAAAATCGTTTCTTCTCTATTCGACCGATTTGTATTTTTATTTAATATTTTTATTCCTTTGCTTTTTGCTTCGAACTTCCATTCGTCAAGATCAATAGAGCTGGCTATATCTAATATCGTTTCCATTTATAACTCCAATGAATTTAATTTCTTTTGATTTGATATGAAATTTAAATATAGTTGGATTCGAACCACTTCGAACTTCTTCGAACACCTAGAAAGCTTCACTTCCAGTATTATCATTTGCTGTTGCTCAATTAATAGTATTAGATATTATAAGCGGTTTTATATATCCTGAATTTGAATCTTAATTTACATTTTCAGTATTATGCTAAATGAAACATTTTCATCAAAAGACAAATCACTGGTTTCGTAGACGTCTGAACAAATTTGTTCAGCCGACCACTATTCCACTCAATCTCGAACTTTAGCGGAGGCAACTTAAAAGTAATAAATTGCTCTCCGATGTACCGTGATTCTGCACTCCGGTGGTTATCGCCGCTCTAAGAATCCTAATTAAGTTTGGATATGCTGAATATAATCATTGTTATTGTAAACAATATACTAAATACAATTGTTATATTTCTTTTAATCTACTAATAACCCTAAAATCTTTTAATCTGTTAATAACGCAATGTGTCTAGATGTGTATTTTTAGTTTAATTATGCTGCTCTGTTATTGTAAAGTAAAATATTTGATTAGTACCCTAATTATCATGTATTTATCTATTTATACCCCTGCACACAATGTTTATTGTATATTTGTAAGAAATGCCTAATTAATTTTACTATAATTTATGTTTGTCGTGAATATTGTTATTTAGAATTTTTACTGCGATTGATGGAACAAGTTTTTAACGCACCGCGACTGGATTTGGGTTCTAGCTGAAAATCAGCGTTGAGTGTTTCGGACACTTTAGCATATGCTGAGCTGGACGCCCTATGCTAATAATTAGATATACACTATTATTATTTTTGTGTGTGTTGTCTTTTCTTTTTTCTTTTCTTTTAATGGTTTTATTTACAGTGTCATTTAATGCTTGTATGTCTTTTATTAGTTTAAGCGATTTCTTTCTTTCTTTCTAAAATATAATATAACATTTTTTAATACATTTATAGAGTTAAAATTGACCTATTCATTTTGAATAGTATAATAATAACTCTATATTAATATATAAATATAATAAAATGTTCTCAATGTGAATAAGGTGCAATATCAGTTTACAACATATTGGCAATTTCAAAAGACAAGAAATCCCATATTTTCAATATTCCCAATATATAATGAGATGGTTCTGTAAGGAACTACCTCCGCGGCCATTGCGCGGCTTATCCGATGTCATTGTTAGGACCACTGAACTCAGCAAGTTAGGACCTATTGGTTAGTTAAGATCGCGAATCTTTGTTCGTCTTCCGGCAATAGCCCAAGCCAAGGTTCGGCCCAAAAAGTTCGGTGTAGCTGTCAAAGCCCTTACGGCTAACAGCGTATGCCAGGTATATACATAATGAATACTACAAAAGTATTATTTAGGTTTCCGCGCCATTTTTTTTTCCTTGTGTAATATACATATACTCAGTTTCAATCATGATGCACCGGGTAGTTCACGAGACTGGTTTTGGATTTTGACATGCCTAAGCGTATATTATTCCTGGTGTCTATGTGAGACCTAATCTCTCCAAGGTGACTAACTTATCGCTGAGAAACCTTCCGCAATTACAGACTGCCTCTCGTAAATAGTAATCACATAAAAAAGATGAAATGAGAACCAAGATCAATACTATAATATATGGTTGCTGTCTTCAACGACAAAAAAAGTGTGATTAAAGTGGGTGCCAATCTCAATGGTCTACCATGAAATTTATTTATAACAACATAAATTATTTTATGTAACCGTAACAACTTAAACATCATTTCCTTTTATAACTTAGGATAATAATTGAAGCCCGAGGTCTAACTTGGCTTTTTCGTATATGCGAATTATTATTAAGTGCCTACCAATGGAATAATGGAAAAGCCCTATGTTCGACGACTAGTTTCTACCAGCAAGCCAAATTTTCGGTGGAATACAAATGGACCTTACAGCTTTAAACTTGCGAAGACTATAATATAATTCGTTATGCTTAGATAGCCAACAAAAGAGGCATGTAGAAACTTACCATATGAGTAACACTGTCAAATATTCACTTGCAAGACACCACGGCAATTCACCTGTTCTATCAGACACTAGGAATAAATCCCAACACTTCTTATATTCTAAGGCTGCCTTGCGACCTAAGATTTTTGGGCTATATTTTTTACCTACATCTTTAACTGATAGCTAAGGAGATACCATGACAACTCTCATTCTTCCGTACTGTCCGAGACTGGGGATTGATTCAACACTTCTTCTAGTCTAAGGCTGCCTGGCGACATGAGGTTTCTCAGCTATATTTCCTTTTAACCTTAACTGACAGTGTTAGTAATCAACGTCTCAATCTATCAGCTTCTGCTAATCTCTGTGGGTTCGAATACAACTCAGTACAATTACCATGTCTACTAATGATTGCTCTGAGTCTAGATGTTATTTAATCTCTGTTGATTGTAATTTTGTTAAGTGCCACGAAACTCGGACTTTGATCCCTAATGCAAGGCTTGTTCTAAAAAGTTTTACGAATTGCTATGATTTATTAATCACCTACCGGTTTTAAAGCAATACCTTAGTATAGCAAATTTAATATGCTATTTACCTCAGTGTATTTTTTACAGTTATTAGGTTTAGCGTTATGACCACAATCTCACCTTATGTGGCTAAAGATGGTGGACACGTTAAGCCTAGTGAATGTACTAACTCTCAAGTGCATCCGGAACACTACTATTTTTATTTGGCGGCAGTTTTTTATTGTTTAGGTTTAGCGTTATAGCCACAATCTTACCTGATCTTAAATGATGATACGGCTCAAGTGTAGACACGCTAAACCTATGGAGGGACTGACCCTCAAGAGCAACTGCCGGAACACACCTATTGGTATTTGACGGCAGAATTTGAACTTGAGGGTGGTAGCTAGCTAGACGGGCATTAGAAAAGGGCCTACCATCATGTTATGGTTTCCTCACGATGTTTTCCTTCACTAAAAACTCAAGCTCATCAATTCGAACTCAGGTCCCTTGATTCTGCGTCTGTACATGCTACTACTGTGCTATCATCACTTCAAATTTTTTAACATGATCGATTTTTTAATTTTATTTACCATAACCTACGTATCCTATAATATAAATATACTTCTGTAAACTCAGTAATCTTGTATATCTATTGAATAATTGCATATCAGAGAAAAGCAATGACCTGTGACTTTGTCTACAGTTTTACTTATTATTTATCTGAAAATGAATAATGCACAAAACGAAGCGAATATTTAAAATTAAGAAAAATGCTGGCATAAAAGTGAAAACGATAAATTAATAATATAAATCGATTTCTATCAACTTTCTAGTGTAATTGCGTAAACAAGTTTGCAGTTAAAAATACCACGTCCATTATTATTTACACTGTTTACCTAATTCTTGTAACAACGGTTTCAAGTGAAGTACTAGTTATCGACTACGTACAGAAAAAAGTTAAATCACTTAATTGGTTTCGATTGTTGATACAATACTGGGATTTCTTGAAAGAACCAATTAGAGTGTTGAATAGGCGGCTATTAGACAAAATAATTTAAAAATGCATTTTTAACATGGAACATGGCACATTGCAATTTTGAAATGTTTCAAAACAACGTAACATGGTGGATGTTCCCAAAATCTAAATAATCACATAGATTACATGAAATTATACCACGGACTTTGCTAATACTAATACTAGAGTGATAAACGTCTTAGCTATCTATGGATTCACCATGGGGGTTTCTGGGTTCATCGTCCGGTAGAGAGGATAACTCCGACTAGTACCTTGTTACACGGATATAGGTTTAAGGGGCCCTATTTTGACACTCACTTTCAATACTAGTATTAACTCACTGCCCAGAAAAATTATGCAGGAGTCTGCTAGCGCAACTTCAGAGACACGTTCTAATATTGAACTTACTGCAGTCCTGGACAGTCCAAGATCTGTTATTGGATTATAGACAAATTTTGCTGGTATACATCTCGCTCTTACTTCGATTGCGTATAAATAAACCGCGTAGCCATTCTTGTTCGGATCATTTAGTAGTTCATAGTGTTAGTGTTAGTGTTCTAACAATTAATAGTTTACCTTTATTGTTAAACCATGATAGTGAAGTGGTACTGTATTGAATAGTGCATCGATAGACATAGGTTCAAAGGTAAATGAATCTACGATTTCGCTACAGCAAGCATACCTTTGTATCGAATAATTTTGTCATATACCCATTTTGTCGTAACTATCGACCAGATATATATGATCCGGTATCCAAACTTCAAGTATGTTTTGGTAAATAGATACCTCAGCCTATGGACAGATGTTGTACGGGGGCTATTACAGTTACGTTATTGACGTTGAAAATCCAGAAAAAGTCGCATGTCATAGTTTCCTATGTATATCCTAAACGTAGTCGAAAATTTGGTTCTACAAAATTTTAGTATCGTCGCATTTTGGTCTGGATTTAGAGGGTATGACTAATCACCTAACGGAAGAACATAATATCTGGCGTTGGACTTAAACAGTACGCTTTCATATATATATTTTTTCGAATTGACATAAGCTGGTAGCCCTAAGGGCTTTGACAGCTTCACCGAACTTTTTGGGGCGAATGATGAGGGCACCCAGCCCCGAGGCAGGGGGTGCAAGTGTGCCAGAATAGCCGAACGTCGTTTTGGGCTATTGCTGGATAACGAACAAAGATTTGTGATCCTAACCAATCAACAGGTACTAACTTGCTAAGTTTAGTGGTCCTAACAATGACATCGGGCAAGCCGCGCAAGGGCCGCGGGGGTAGTCCCTTACAGAACCGTGTACTAAACGTGTGAGTGTGCACGAATGGTATGCGGTGTGATGGTGTACTCTCAGTGATGTAGAATGTCACTGTATCGTGCGAGCAGAGTCACTTGAGGGCTCCTATCCGGAGGATCGATCCGATCGTTATATGCGTTATTTATGTGATTATCATTTGATGTAAGAGACTTACATTTGCTAATACTTAAATCTATAAAACTGAACCAAATCTGTACATTAAATAAATTTTGAATATTTTTATTGGTTCTTATTTTGTAAAGAGTTCGAAGAAAGATATTAATTTTCTTGAATTATTCTTAAACGAGTGAATAGATTTAGATAAAGTGTAACGCTTTCAAATTTGATCATTAATGTTACTGCATAGAAACTATCTTGTAAAAGGAAGAATACATACAATAAAGGTGATTTTAACGGCCTTCATATACATTGGGTCACGTGAAGGCATGTCCATAAAATTGCAATAAAATAGCACTCCCATCGGATCGCTGCGGGTCGAGTACGGCTTCGAACGTAATTACGAACTGGATTCTATGTATTGCACTCCATCTGATGGTAAGTACAGTATTAAGAGGCAGAGAAAGAGTATTATAACGAGTATACAGTTCGATAAAGTTTACAACGTCTATAAAGCTGATTGCGCATTTATTTACAACTGCTTAAAATACGCGACCAGAAGAGATCTATTGACCTAGAATGTTTTTTATTTTGCTTCTAAGATACCCATTCAGTACAGTTGATTTAAGGGGGTTTTTCGAGGTTAGTTATAAATAGTTTACCAGTTCCAACTTGCCTGAACTCATAAAAATATGGACTGTACATAATAATAGTATTGAATAAGCAAAGTGAACGACGAGGAACTATAAGTATTAAGAAATATGAGATGTGTAAATTATTTAAAAATCGAAAAATTCATACTAAGTATCGTTAAAGCTTAGTAATAACTTATCGCTCCAATACTATTTATTTTATATATAATAAACAAATATTTATTACAATGATTCTTTTACATACTATACGACAAATGAAAATATATATCTTCTCATATTACGTGTAAACATAAGAACAAAAACATTCTGCTATAAAATGTAATCAGTAACGTTTTTAATAAGCGCTGAGGTGAAGATATTATAAGTTTCCGAAAGCTCGAATGATCGAATGATCGAATGATCGTTAGCTAGGTGCAAAATAGGAAGTCAAGTCAAAGGTCCATTATCAAAAGTATCTGAGATTTGATAACATTTTAACAGCTGATACAATATCACTCGGATTATGCTTGAATAATTGGAATATAGGAGACACAAATATTCTGCAATAGGTTATACCAAATAACCTGGAATAGATGTAATCCTACTAGCATTTAGTCAAATATGGCTCTACCATGAACAAAAAAAGTACTTACAGGTTGAGATGATAATTTTTCAGCAGTATGCAATGTTGTACAAAATAATTGTGCTCTACGATTATTAGAATAGATTTAAAACTCTACTGTAAATGTATGTGATGATACGTATTATTGAGACTTATATAAAAGACATATTTTCAAGAAATAGAGTCTACATTTGCATTTAAATCTTGAAATACCACACTTAAGAGTAATAAAATTGCAACAAAAACGATGATAACAATCTAAAATTTAATGAACTTGTTTATAGTTTAGCATCGGTTTCTCTACTATTTAGACTCTTAATAAACTTAGTAGAAAATTATAAATCTATGATAACAGTATTATACTGTTTTAAATCATTACTAATAGGATGAGAAGCTTAACAGTTTGTGTAAGTTGCGTGTACTTCAATAGTTTTATCTAAAGATATTTCATTGTGATTGCTAAAGATCTGTAAATTAAGTATTGCGAATAATTTAGAGAGAATGCTTCGGACGTTGGATCAATTGGTTGACGTATCAGTTCAGTTTTTGTAGTAAAAAATTGCCGAAAAGTAAAAATGTTTTTCAGAAAATTTTTGTGTTTGAAGATAAAATTAATAGAAATGTATTTAGTGAAAAGCATAATCTGAGTACCTTTAATATAGTGAGAGATTTAATGTAGTTATTAAATAACAAGAATTTGTTGTAGCAAAATTACAAAAAAGATAATGTTTTTTGTCTTATAAAACCAATATAATAAGTCAACTACAACGGACCCTAATTTATTTATGCATAAATAGACTCACAGTTTTTTACATTTGGAATCCATTTTTTTTTATACTTAAGGTTTAGCGTTATGGCCATGATCTCACCTGATCTTAAGTGACAATACGGCCCAAGTCAGTAGACACGCTAAACCTGTGGAGGAACTGGGTCTCAAGTGCAGCTGCCGGAACACACCTATTGGTATTTGGCGGCAGGTTTTACAACTTGAGGGCGATAGCTAGCCAGACGGGCATTAGAAAAAGCCCTACCACCATGCTATGGTTTCCTCACGATGTTTTCCTTCACCGAAAGTTCAAGCTCATTGTAGGTGCTTGAATTCGAACTCACGTCCCTTGACGCGAAGTCGTACACACTACCACTGAGCACATTCGTTGTATTTAAAACGACGATAGATCAATGGTAGTGTTTGGGATCGCCGCGTCATTAGACGTTAGTTCGAATCCAACCACCTACAATAAGCTCGGGTTTTCGGTGAAGGAAAACATCGCGAGGAAACCATTACATTATGGTAATGCCCCTCTGGCTAGCTACCAGTCTCGGGTTGAAAATCTGCCAACAAATACAAATAGCTATGCTCCGGCAGTTGCACTTGAGTGCTACTCCCTCCAATACAGGTCGGCTGCGCACCTGCGGTACCCCTGTGTTGTGGGTGACCATGGGCTGTAGTGATCACTTACCAACAGATGACAATGTTGCTCGTTTGCCTCGTATTCCATTAAAAAAAAAAAACTACGACTATAAGACTGCTTATAAAACGCCTATCAACACGTAAAAGCAAAGTTTTATCAAGAAGTTATATATTATTAGAATAACATAGCGGCCGATCCGATAGTGATGACAAGTGTCCGGTCCTCCGAGAAGACGTTCCAATATAGATTTATTGGAAATAATCAACCGTAGGAAGCAACATTGTTTCCGCATTGAATCCGCTTATAAGACACTCCTGAGGAAAATTCTAAGTATGAGTTCAAATATCTCCTAACACGATTATACAATATAAAGTAAATTAAATAATAATTCAAATGTAAGTATGAAATATTGAAACACTAGCTGTACCCGCGACTTCGTTGGCGTGGAGCTAAAAATTATTGAATCAGTTTTGCCCGTTTTTGTACCTTTCTACAATAAACAAACATTTTTTTTTATCTTTTTTTTTTCTAATATAAAGTATCCTATCTTACTTCTAATACCCCCAGGAATATGTGTACAAAGTTTCACGACGATTGGTTAAGTAGTTTTCGCACACACAAAACACACAAACATACTTACGCATGGTGGTAGGGCTTTTTCTAATGACCGCCTGGCTAGCTACCACCCTCAAGTTGTAAACCTGCCCCCAAATACCAATAGGTGTGTTCCGACAGCAGCACTTGAGAGCCAGTTCCTCCACAGGTTTAGCGTGTCTACCAACTTGGGCCGTATCGTCACTTAAGATCAGGTGAGATTATGGCCATAACGCTAAACCTTAAGTATAAAAAAAACTTACATTGACATGTATAATATTAGTACGGATAATATGAAAACTACAAGAATAAGTCTTGATTTTAATCTAAAGTTTCGTCTATCACTATTAAGTATTACTATATTTTATTTGTAGTATTTGAAGTAATGACGGAACTGTGGATGCGTGCGCTGACTCCGCGTCGATACACGTGAGTTCGAATCCTTGCAATTAAGCTGAGGTTTCGGTGAAGGAAGGCGTCGTGATGAAGCCTTAACATTGTGGTTTGCCCTACCTAATACCAATTTATCATTTCACACATTTCAAGTAGAGAATAAAAAACATTTTTTTTTTATATACTTAAGGTTTTTAGCGCCATGGCCATAATCTCACCTGATCTTAAGTGACGATACGGCCCAAGTTGGTAGACACGCTAAGCCTGTGGAGGAACTGGCTCTCAAGTGCAGCTGCCGGAACACACCTATTGGTATTTGGCGGTAGGTTTACAAGGGTGGTAGCTAGCAAGGCGGGCGTTAGAAAAAGCCCTACCACCATGCTATGGTTTCCTCACGATGTTCACCGAAAGCTCAAGCTCATTGTAGGTGTTTGGATTCGAACTCACGTCCCTTGACGCGAAGTCGTACACTCTACCACTGAGCTATCATCACTTCAATACAATACATAAAGAAAAACATAGTGCCATCCAAAAACAACACGAATCACCAATACCTTAAATGTTCATCGGAGGGTCGTCGCTTTGATAGCACTCTTCAACTCCTACGACAGCTCGCCATACATTGACTAACCCCGAAGTGTGAACACTGAATGCGTCACTGTGCTAAATTCATCATCGTTGCCCACCCATCCATTTCACTACTGGAACGTGTCACTATGGAATACTTTATACCTACCATAGTTATATCCTTACCGGCTCTCTGTTGGGTAACTGTCTTATGAGTTCACACTATTTCCTGTTTTTTCGTTTGTCCAGTTAAAATAATTATCTAAATCAAATGATTTAATTACTGTTTAACTGGCAATCAACTAGCTGTATTTGATATTTAAAAACAGTGCAATGTCCCTATGCTCGACGAGTATTTTGAATTATAATTTGTGTTTTAATTATAGTTTTCTTTCTTATATTTAACCAATGGGTTCTGTATGTTTATTATTAGTTGTGCTATTGATCACAGAATCTACTAAAAATTAGTATGTATGTTTTTGTGTCGATTATATTCAAAAGATCTAATAAAATATTAGAATCAATTTCCGCTAATTGGTAGGCTGAACGGACGTCACGTCAGTGAACAATTTTCCTCTGTATAGCTGAGGTTTTAGTGTTATGAATACAATCTCACTTTATGTTAAGTGTCGATGTGGCACAATATGGTGGTCACGCTAAGCTTCTCAAGCCGCAGGCCCTCAAATACAACTGCCGGAACACACTTATAGGCCTTTGGCGGCAGATTTTCATCTTGAGGATGACAAGTACCTTGACGCAGCGTCCGTACATGCTACCAACTGAGCTATCATCACTTCCAAAAACGTACATTCAAATCCCTACAACAAGCTTGAACTTTAGTTAAAAAATGAAAAACACGACATGAAACTATAGATAGCATTGTGGTTGGGCTTCTTTAAATACTTGCCTTCCGAGCTATCACCATCAAGTTGAAAATCTATCGCCAAATACCTATAGTTTGGCTCCAGGAGTTGTTCTTCAGAGACAGTACCTCAACGGGGCGTAGCGTGCCAACTTTTTTGGGCCACATCGTAACTTAACATCAAATGGCATTGTGACTGAAATAAAACAAACAAATTCTATAGACTCCTTTTTTTTTAATTATCATCGTTATGTTAATTTTTACGATGTAGAGGCCATAAATATATCGTTTTAAATCTTTATTGATCTGTTTCCGTGAACACATAATATATTTATTTTATTTTATTTTTTTTTGTTTCATGTTATCCTACAAAATGATTGAGCCCCTCTGGGATAGAAAAATAACAGTTAATTAAGCCTTTTGTAAAATACTACCTTCGGAGATTTTGAGAATATAACTGATGTTAATATGTATATAAAAGAAGTTACACGCATACGTAATAAAAGAATACCTTGCGCAAATGTATGAATATTAGGTCCTAAAATTACCTGCAACATTTAAGTTTAAGAAAACATATTTGGGGACGTAGTTACTTTTGATTGAATGACTAAAACTATGAAGCAAAATCAGTTGTATACGTAAAACTTACAGTATCTACTTTTTCTTATGAAAAAGAGGGCACACGAACAAGCTTGTCACATGATGGTGAGTGATCACCGCCGCCCATGGCCAGATATCAACGGAGGAATCATTGAGGGTAGTAGCTAGCCAGGCGGGCATTAGAAAAAGCCCTACCACCATGCTATGGTTTCCTCACGATGTTTCCCTGCACCGAAAGCTCAATCTTATAGTAAGTGGTTGGATTCGAACTCACGTCTCATGACGCGACGTTCGTTTACACTACTATTGATCTATCATCGCTTATCTATTTGCACTCTGACGCGGAACTTAATTTATTTTATTTTATTGTTGTCCTTCCAATTATAAATTCAATATTAAACTGTAATAATAATAATGATAAATTAAATCGAAGATAAAATATGCTCTTAATATGGTCATAGATGCTAGTCGATGGGACAGGTTTTATAATTAAGTCAATGTTGCAAGGGACTTTATGTAAAACGTCTTTTTACTGAACTCTATTAACCTATATCTGCATATATTACAACAAAAAAAAGCCATAATGCCGTTACTTTGACGATAGTATATAATAGACTTCCTATGACCTCTTCCAAATAGTCAGTGCCCGGTTCGAAGATTACTGACAGCTAAGAAATATAACGTATCTCTTCAAAATGTCGCCATCTCCGCAAGAGACCGTAGTTCAGCACCATGAGGCTTCTGCAAATACATCAGAAACTCCGTCAAAGCCTTTGACAGGGGAGGAGGTCGTCATCAGTGGCCTGTCGGGTATATTTCCCAAATCAGACAGTGTTAAGGAGTTCATGGAAAATTTATATAACAAGGTATTATGTTTGTCTTAATATTTCTCGTTTTAACCTCTTAGCTCTTACACTGTAGGCCTTGATTTTAATACCGATGAAATTTGTTCTAACAATAGAAAATATTCTCGGTTATGAAAATTAGGTATCTATCCATATATTTATGTACATACTTCGATAGTAAAACTTTATCTAAAAGAATTGCTCACTTGATGCCGTTAGATGTTCACAATACCCTGATTCTTCTGTTTGAAATCTATACTAATATTATAAAGCGGAAAAGTTCATTTGCTTGTTTGTTTGAATGTAATAATCTCAGAAAGTATCAGTCGGATTTCAAAAATTCTATTTGAATTTGATAGAACATTGATTAGTGAAGGCTTTAGGCCATTTAGCATCATGCTACCACTGTAAGGAGCAAAGCTTATTGTAAAACGTTGCAATAACGGTCAAATATTATTAAACAATGTTTAGTTCCACGCAAACGAGATTGTGGCTAATATTTATTATATATAGGCATTTCAAGCTAATTAGAAATTATAGAAAAACTGGGCTTACTCACTTTTTAATCACAATGTGAAATCATGCAATTTTAAAGACCTCTTACTAACTGCGCTTTGTTTGGCAATTGCAAACACATCAACTATGATTATGATTTCTTAGGTTTACGCGAATATTATTAATTGAAATAAAAATTATTTAAACGGATTTTATCGCGGTTATTTATTGATTTTGATCCCAACGTTTCGAAAGCTTTTCAGTCTTCGTGGTCACGGGGCGGACTGAGGTGTAGGCTGTCCAGAAAAGTTCATGTTACTGTAACGTCGGGATCAAAATCCGTTTAAATTAGTTTTAATTTCAACATCAACTATGAATCAATTTTAATATACTCAAGCGATATATTTTTTGTTGTACTTGTGACGTTAATTAATTTACCGCAAATGTTTTCTACAATAATTGAAGCTACTAGTTGTACCAGATCCTAAGAGATATTTTTTTTATCAGACTTCACCCGATGGTAAGCTCAATACGGTCCGGAAAAAGTCTTTCGTCAGTCACAACTGTCATGTCGGTCTGCATAAAACAAAATGTTCAAGTTTAACGACGAATCGACGTAGGATCGAGATGATCTTCATTGCCTGAAAATATAAATAACTGCAAGAGAGTGGGCACTGTATTTTCTAATCCTTAATTAATTGTTTATTGACATTATCTTTAATTATTAAACTAGGTCTATCCTTAACTTGCAAATATTACATTATATCTATAGAAATCAAACACCTGTCGCTTTTTAAGGTTAACTTTTTTAAAATAAGGGACATGGGACAAACGATCAAGCGTATCGCCTGATGGTAAGTGATCATCGCCGCTCATGGACAGCCACAACGTCAGAGTGCATTGCCGGCCTTCGTTGTTGGGACTGGTTCTCAAGTACCACTGCCGGAATACATATAATGGTATTTGGTGGCAGACTTTCAATTTAAGGGTAGTAGCTAGTCAGACAGATATTAGAAAAACCCCTACCACCTCATGGTTTCGTCACGATGATTTCCTTCACCGAAAGCTCTAGCTCATTGTAGGTGGTTGGATTCGAACTCACATCCCATGATGCAGCGTTCCTACATACTACCACTGAGCTACCATCGCATAACTAGCGACCATCAATGGTTAAACTTTAACTTTAAATCAGGTGAGGTTAAAAATTGGGATTATAGGGAAACTGATCGCGACTAGATCATTACACTGATTCTATTAGTTCTTCATATTTTCGAGTCTATAAACAGGTTTCACCAGCCTTGGGATAGGCGACCTTGTTTTTGGATGTCGTTATATCTACCATTAAATATATTTTCACTTTCCCATGGTGCGATAAAAAGATGACATAATTTAACGGTTACCTTTCAATTTTAGGTCGACATGGTGTCTTCTGAAGATTCCCGCTGGGATTTTAACCATCCAGAGGTACCCAAACATCTCGGGAAGGTTAATGGAATGGGGAAATTTGATGCACAGTTCTTTAGGGTGCATTACAAGCAGGCCTGCACTATGGAACCAATGAGCAGAAAGTTGTTGGAACATGCGTACAGTGCTATTTATGATTCCGGTAAGACTCCACAGTTAGAAACCATTTATGGTAGTATCTAAAAAAAGAGGTCGTCTAGGTCCGTAAGTTTATGCAATTGAGAGAAACATTGAGTGCTTTCTTCAAATTTTCCTAGTCATCAGGCGCAATTACCATTATTGAATGTAACATGTGTTATAGTGGCACTTTTAAATGTTTTATATTCATAATTTAGCCAGTGTATATTCAATAATCAAGTGGGTTGGCAGTGATCTATAACCCTGCCGCGGTCTCCCTCCACAGACCCTTGTGTCTAGGTTTGATCCTCCGGATAGGAGCCCTCGAGTGACTCTGCTCGTGCGATACAGGGACACTATACATCACTGAGAGTACATCATCACACCGCATACAATCCATGCACACCCACACGTTAAGTTCATGGTTCTGTAAGGGACTAACACCGCGGCCCTTACACGGCTTCCCGATTGTGTTAGGATCACTAAATTAGTAAGTTAGGACCTGTTGGTCAGTTAGACTCGCGAATCCTTGTTTACTTTCCGGCAGCAGCCCAAGCCGAGGTTCGGCCATTCTACCACCCTTGTGCTTGCTGCCTCGGAGCTTAGTCTCTTAGCACTCGCCCCAACAAGTTTGGTGAAGCTGTCAAAGCCCTTAAGGATATCAGCGTATGTCAGTTAAAAAAAAAAGTGATCTGTAACCGAACTATACATGCCGTGATAAACCCCGATTTTTTTTATTGTTTAAGTTTTCGCCTTAATCTCACTTGATCTTCAGTGACAATACGGCCCAAGTTGGTAGACACGCTAAACCTGTGGAGGAACTGGCTCTCGAGTGCAACTCCCGGAACATACTTACTGGTATTTCCCGGCAGATTTCTAACTTGAGGGTAGTTGCTAGCCAGGCGGGCATTAGAAAAAGCCCTACCACCACGCTATGATTTCCTCACGATGTTGACCTTCACCGAAAGCTCAGGCTCATTGTAAGCGGAGTGGATTCGAACTGACGTCCTTTTAGAAAATCCGATACCAATCATACAGACAAACATGACTGTAACGGCTGTCAATGACTTTCTAATCTTACTATTACTGATAATATTCCCATACTTTGCTGTAGTTACGTAGAAAGAATCTTTAATGTGAATATCTTACGATTATAAGATTAGCAAAATATATATTGATGAGATTCCATAATTGGCTTTAAACCTCACAATTGTTTGATCGATATGTTTAAAGCTTAATCACTATCGATACTGTTAGATTTGTGGGATAATTATAGTGTGCAATAAAGTCACACAAACTGTTCTGATAGCGGAACAAACAAATTCCAGTGTGCAAAAAAATATCCAACGGCCGATTGAAATGCAAAGATATTTTAACACAACAACAAATACGAATTTGGGTCAAACGTTCACGGCTCCACCGCTCACGCTGCTATCTAGTTTATGTTAATATGAGACACAGTTCTGATTCTGCATCGAAACCCTCTTCCCTTTGATGTGAAATTCAAAACAGCTGTAACATTAAGTATTCACAGTCCGAGAGAAACGCTGAGTATTTTGTAGTGAATTTCAAAGATTGTTTACTAAAATATCGCGATACGACTCAAATAAATGTACTTAGAGCAGTTAAGAGAGTGTACCATGAATTTATTTACATAGTGCGAATTTAATCAAATCAAAATTTGATTTATTTTCCACGGTCTACGACAGGTGTTACATTTTTCGTTCATTGGAAAATCGTTTGTTGAGAAAAACTGATATTGCAATTAAAGAGCAGGTTTTTATAGTGAAATGGAAAATAGACGTTAGCTTGTCTGATGTAGACTACGTTATAATTTAAAAATAACTATATGCAATAAACAACTTTAAATATGCAATTTATGTTTTTCGTTTCCGATCTTAATTAATTTAATACATTTTAGTCCATTGTAAAATATGGAACATTATTTTATTTCTGCGTTTTAGGATTATGTGAATAACATTTTGTTATATTCTGTTCATTTGTCAGTTAGATTTGAGCTATATTTAAATATTTATTTGATCGAGAAGTTATATTACATTATAACTAATATTTTTTTTCACATTTTCATGCATTTGCCATCCGCTTCTGAGCTAAGGCCCGGATTCATCTAGCTCTATCCTATGTATCTACCTAATCGGAAAGTTATTTTAATTCAATTGCAAATATCCTCCCGGATAGACAGACACACAAGATAGCGAGTTAATACAAACATGATAAAATATTTTGAAACACCAACAAATCGATGTTCTGTTGTTTGTCGTTCCCTCAGCAGCTATAACGTGAGTCACTTAAAGGGAGCAACCAGTTGCATCCTCCAATAACCCCGCGTTACCATCACGTGATCAGTTGTCACAATCCAGTCGATGACGGTCCTCCCACTTGATTGCTGAATTTTCGTCGCCTAATCTTAGAGCGTGACACACCTTTCTTATTGACGTAATGAAACAACGTAATTGAAGCGATGATAGCTCAGTGGTAGTGTGCATGACTTCGCGTCAAGAGACGTGGGTTCGAACCCAAGCACTTACAGGTTGAGCTTTCGGTGAAGGAAAACATCATGAGGAAACCATAGCATGGTGGTAGGGCTTTTTCTAATGCCCGCCTCGGTAGCTACCACCCTCTAGTTGTGAACCTGCCACCAAATACCTCTAGATGTATTCGGACATTGCGTTTTAATGTCAGCCCCTCGTATAGGCTTAACATGTAGATCATCCTGGGTCACGTCGGCACTTAACATCAGGTTAGATTGTGGCCATAACGCTTAACTTACAAAGTGTTAGGAAAGTCTCTGGCTCCACCGGCAACAGCTGTCTTACTTCTTCTGGTCAGCTTCTTATAGACACACCTAAGCATGTTACTGTGTCAGGGGTCACACCTAGTGGTCGGGATTCAGTTTGAGGGAATTGGTAACGTATACATTCATATATATATTTATTTAATGTTAAAATTTGCACAGGCATAAACCCACTTCAGTTACGAGGGAAAAAAGTTGGCGTCTTTATCGGTTCAACTTTCTCGGAATCGGAGAAGATTGTTATATACGAGAACGTCCAGAGAAACGGTTTTGGTATTACTGGGTGAGTTATTTTATATTTACATACTTCTATGAAAAATGTTAGTTGGTTGAATGTTGAAATTAGAAATAGAATAAAAAGTGTAGGTGATACGACATAATAATACATTTATTATTGTTATAGCATGATATTGTGCATGCAATATAAATGCCATGGTTTCTTATTTGTATATCGAAATATGATTCTTTATAGATGAGATGGGAATATAACACCAAATTCCTGTTGCAAACATATGATCTCTATGTGTGATTGATATATATCTTAGACCTTTTAAAGTATAATCTCCACTAAAAAGGTTAAATAAATGTCAAGACGATTAATTTTCCGAAACTTCTTGTATATTATATGTATATATTTTATTTATTTATTTTATTAGGTTAAGAATATTTTTATCGGGATAAGATAATGAATGTGAAAACGACGCATCAATCCTGGTGGAACGTATAGAGGCCGTAGGTTTTTAGTCAAAAAGAATCTGACATACCTATAATTTTACTGCCCGGCTGAAGGTGGGTGTATTATGTAAGATGTTCCTACGAAAAAAAAAGTAGAAAATAGTTAATTCACACATTATGAGCGCTGCTACCTGAACTAAGTGATCCTGTTTCTCACCTGCAGTACAGATAATGTTTACGATTAACTAACACATTATACAATCAATGTAATAAAGTATGGAGTATATATCAAACAAAGCAAGAATTTGAACGAAGCGGAGAGCACCAGTTAGCTTACTATATCGGCCAATTTATAAGCAGTACCTACGTTGGTAGTAATATTTTAAATAATAATAACTTTATTGAACCCTAACGCCAGAACTAGGCCGAACCCGTATCTTAGACGTTGTTCTCTTCCCGTGACGTATTACAGCGTGTCCTAGATATGACTTACATATATTCTGATTTCTTAGGCTTACGCGAATATTATTCATTAAAATAAAACTAATTTAAACGGATTTTATCGCGGTTGTTTATTGATTTTGATCTCGACGTTTCGAAAGCTTTTCAGCCTTCGTGGTCATGGGGCGGACTGAGGTGTAGGTTGTCCATAAAAGTTTATGTTACTGTGTCCACCTTCAATTTAATTTTTCTTATTGATAGTGTTCCGATCTACGCAGAATAATACAAATTAAATTATAGGTAGACACAGTAACATAAACTTTTCTGGACAACCTACACCTCAGTCCGCCCCGTGACCACGAAGGCTGAAAAGCTTTCGAAACGTCGGGATCAAAATCAATAAATAACCGCGATAAAATCCGTTTAAATTAGTTTTATTTCAATACATATATCCTAATTTAATGAATTGAAATCATATAAATATGACATAAGATATATTTTTATGAAGGTTCTTATGAAAGTAGAAGAAGCGAAAGATGTATGTCAGGATCGTAGCAAGTGGAAGGATGTGATCTCTGCCTACCCTTATGGGACAGACGCGTGATAGTATGTATGTATGTATGATATATTGCGATTTATTTTTATCTCATCCTATCTTACTTAGTAGTGTAACAGGTTATCCTACAATATTGTGAAATTAAATTATTGCGCAACTTTAAGATTAATGAAAAACGTTGAAACAGTTATCAACATACAATAAACAATATCAAATTTAAGTCTCATGGATAATTTGATTTTTTTATCCTTATCAAATTACATTAAATTTCGTTTTGCTTGGTACCTACCTGATCAACTAATAAATCACCTAATACTGTAAAATGAGTCTCGATTTGTCTATCAGTGTTATTAGCAATTTATCACGATCTGCTTACCAAATGTATTCTGCAACGAATTAAAATCAGTTTTTCCCCTCGGCTTTTCTACAGTTAATGTGGACTGTGTCAATCTAAAAGTTATCTCTCAATCGCTTAGACACAGTACTATCATCACCACCTATGTGATTTTCTATGCACGAAACGTGATGCAAAATTTTAAAATGATTCCTTGAGTATTTAAAGTGTGCTAAGTGCACACGAAAGCTTGCTCGTGTAGATAACTACACGACCTACTTGATGTGAAACTGACGTGCATTATATATGAAAGTTAGCAAACATTATAAATATAGTGCGGCCAGGGGTAGCTCTCACACTTCTAGTATCCAGTGGAAGAAACCATCTCCTCTCATCTTGCACTATATATGGAAGTTAGCAAAAATGATAAATACCTTCGGACCAGAGATGGCTCTTACATTTCTTCTATTCTCCAGTTGAAGAAATCGTGTGTTTACTCTGCGATTTTCTAAATTTGGTACTGTGGTAACCCGTTTGATATGGTTTTCTCTCTCTTTCTTTCTCTTTCCCACTAACTAAATCTCGTTTATGTATTTTTCAAAAAGTTTCACTTTACATAACTTGAACAGTGATGTTTAGCACCGATGCTTATTTCAATATTTACTTTGGTATCATCCCATCTCGTTTATACCCCGACTCATTTTTCTAAATATGGTATTGTGGTGACTCTTTTGAGATGCTTCACTTACTCTATCTCTCTCTGTCCCACAGTCTAAATCTCTTTTATTGTTATTTCAAAGAGTTTCATTTCGTTCACGCATATACATATATATTGCCTATACTTACTTTGGTCAGTAATCTTAAAAACATATATTACCCCAACAAAAAGGAGAAATGAATTCGGAGCCCTTTTAATCCAACGTACGAGTACGGACCTTAATATAACCTAAAGGGAAGCAATTAGGATAGTTGTCAACACAAAAAATATGGAGACAGCCGGAAACGTGAAGTCAAAGGTGGGTCTTTTAATTTATGTGCGTTCATAATTTACAACCGGTTGACACATTTGTATTTACAAACTATTTTTGGGTATCTCTGGCTTATTTATACTTGGAATATAGTACAATATAGGCTATAATTATAATGTTAACGAACTTATATGGGTATATGTTATTGTATTTTGTACTAGACTTTACATGCAGATTCGCTCGCGTTAATACTGATTTCCTGATAAAATCGGAGCGATTTGAAGCGTTGATAGCTCAGTGGTGGTGTGTACGACATCGCGTCAAGGCATGTGAGTTCGAATACAAGCACCTACAATGAGCTTGAGCTTTCGGTGAAGGAAAACATCTTGAGGAAAGTATAGCATGGTGGTAAGGCTTTTTCTAAAGCCTGCCTGGCTAGCTACCACCCTCAAGTTGTAAACCTGCCGCCAAATACCAATAGGTGTGTTCCGGCAGCTGCACTTGAAAGCCAGTTCCTCCACAGGTTTAGCGTGTCTACCAACTTGGGCCGTATCGTCATTTAAGATCAGGTGAGATTATGGCCATAACGCTAAACATTAAAAATATAAAAAAAAAAAAACAAAAATCAATGTCATACAAAGTTTATTCATCTCTTGACACCACTTTTTGAAAGGTTTTCCCGAGAAAAAGTAGCCTTTAACCGTCTCTTTGTTCCCATCAATATCTATACCATAATTCACCATAATCTATTTAGCGTTTTATGTGTGCAAGCGAAACAAACAAACTCACTTTCGCATTTATAATTTTAGTAAGAATAATTATCACAAAGCTCAGCTCGAACTATAAATAAGAGGTGTCGCAAACTTTTTAAAAATCTCTAAAATCGTAGAGTTTTTTAATTAATTACTTTTATTTGCACATCTCTAGCCTTATTTCTAGTCTTCGAATTATTTGATTTGATTCTATTTATATGGCCAAAAAAATTTCGAATTTTGAACAAAAAAAATCTGAACCAGTGATAGTTTTGACGTTCATAAGCGGCTTCTCTGGGTATAAATTGATTAAAAAAATTAATTTTATTTTTGTATCGTGTGTTAATGTCCAACGAAAATATGTATCTCTTTCATACTGATAACATTTTGTATACTGTATGTAATCTTGTGTAACTTACAGACATAGGTATCGGTTTTATCACGACAAGTGACCGTAATAGGCAAAAGGTGACGATGTAGTCAAGTTAACGACTACTGAAAACAGCTAAATCAGGTTTGCCGGGCTAGCTGATATGAATATATTTTACAAACTTTGACTGTTACCGTAACGCGTCGACCCATAACTTTTTTTTCTAATTCACTTTCCGGCTGCCTCGTAAAACTACGGGCCGTGATAATAACTTCATTTCGCTGATATGAAAATTTAAATTAGACAGGCTTCGGGCACTGTGGGCACGACCTAGTCTGCCTCCAGTGAAATATAATTTAGTCTGAATTACATTTTGTATCCGTCTGAATTCGTTACAGGAGTTGTAACGACAAGATTTTATAAAATATTAATATCTGTATAAAAACCTTCCCATTATTCATCAGCAGTCAGCAGTACTCTTAATAGTGTCAAGGTTGGAAAAATACTTTTTTTTTATATACTTAAGGTTTAACGTTATGGCCATAATCTCACCTGATCTTAGTAACGATACGGCCCAATTTGGTAGACACGTTAAACCTATGGAGGAACTGGCTCTCAAGTGCAGCTGCCGGAACACACGTATTGGTATTTGGCGGCAGATTTTCAAATTAAAGGGTGTTTGCGAGCCAGGTGATCATTAGAAAAAGCTCTAGCACCATGCTATGGTTTCCTCACGATGTTTTCCTTCACCAAAAGCTCACGCACATTGTAGGTAGATGAGCTGTCATCGCTTTCATGATTATGATTTAATGATGATGTAAACTTTATTGTTAGTAATGAACTTTGAAGCGATGATAGATCAGTTGGTAGTGTGTATGGACGGCGCGTCAAGGGACGTAAGTTCGAATCCACCCGCAATGAGATTGATCATTGGGTGAAGTAAAAAATCGTGATGAAACGGTGGGCTTTTTCTAGTGCCCTTTTGCCTTGCTGCCACCCTCAAATTGAAAATTATGACAAATATCTAATGACAAATACCTATAGGTATATTCCGGTAGTTACACTTGAGAACCAAATTTGACTCGCCAGGGACAGAAACATGAGTTGTGAAGGTGAGTGTTGACGTGTGTCGGAAAGGGGCCCCTTAAACCTCCATCTGTTACACAATTCTCGGGAAATATTCGGAGTTTCCTTCTCTGCCACACGATGTACCTGGCACCTGCACGAGTAATCCATGAGTAGCTAAGAAGTTCCTCTGATTTTTGATGAAATCCAGGATGAAACAGCTGTTTAAAAATTACATGCAATAATAATAAATGTAACTTGCGAAGATTACAACAACAACTCAGCCTGTATGATCGACAGTAAGTGTTCCAAGCGATACCCGAGAAACCGGATTAAAAACACTATCACAATTAATGATGATACCCAATGTAGATGTTTAGTTAAGAGGCTATAGTAGTAAAGTAAAAAGACAATATAGTCCAAGGTTTATGGGTGCTACGACAATGTGAAATATATTAATGCCTTCAAGTTAATTAAGTAGAAATGCAGTTATATGGTCATTTTCGTTGTAACAAATACAAATAACGAAGTATCTTAGTATCAACCAAAATTACTAACACGAATATACAATGTAACGAGTCTAGCTGTAATAAAGTCTAATAAATAACGTCAATGAAGCAACGATGAAGGGAAAATTAAGGACAGGTTGTCTTGATTTCGCATATACAGATTATTCTAACGGATTTGCTATTGAATTTAAAGCGACTAAAATTTCCCATGCGGCTGTCTATTGCATAGACAATTAACGAATAACAAAACAAGTCGTTGGAAGTTTATGTCCTCAACTTGAAGTTTTGCAGATTCGTGTACAAAAATGTATATTTACGCACCACAAAAAGAAACAAAAGACGGAGTATATCAATAAGCATCATATTAACAATAATTAAATTTCATCTATCTAAAAGACATTTAATTCATTGGAGTTATAAACAAGTTTCATTCAATAAACAAAAGAACTGAAAAACGGAAACGATATTAAATACAGCCAGTTCCATTGATCTTAACGAACTGAAGTTGATTAGGATTGATTATGGCTAATCAAAATAAAAAAAAATGCAGATCTGTCAAACTGTTTTTGAGTATTAGCGAGAATAAGAAACATCGTTTATAGGTGATAGATACAAGTTCACCCTTTTAGTTAGCTAGTTAAGAATTAACCAAGAATACACATTACCTACTTAATTTATAAGTAATCTATACTTCCAATTTTTGTCACATTTTTAACTTGAGGGTGGTAGCTATTTAGGTATGCATTAGAAAATAGCGTACCACCATGTTGTGGTTTAATGTGGTGGTTACCGCAGGGATTCGAACTCTGAGCCAGCATTGTTCAAAGATTACGAGGCATATTAAAATAAGAGAAATGTCTCTAAAACGGTACGACACTATACATATCTCTGAGCAAATAGCTGAATTCGGTTATGTGTATTATAAGGGGGAAGAGTTCTAGCCCAAGGCTTGTTTTGATGAACTCGTAATTGTATTTGATTTAATTAAATTTATTTAGGGTATCGCTCAACGTTATTAGACAGTGTAATAGATTCAAGTATAGATAAAGATCTACAGGTTGGAAACGATGAGTGTTTACTATATGTTTAGGTATAATTTTATTATATTTACTTTCAAAACTATACATGTATTTTGTTCGAAGCGATCATGGATCAGTTGTTAGTGTTGGATGCCGCGTCAATAGACGTGAGTTTGAATCCACCTGTATTCAGACTGGTAGGTAGGTAGGGGTTCTTCTAATGCTCACCTGTCTAGCTACCACCCTCTAGTTGAAAATCTGCCGCTAAATACCAAGAGATGCACTCTCTCCACAGGTTTAGCAAATCTAACAACTTGGGCCGTATCATCACTTAAGATCAGGTGAGATTATGGCCATAACGCAAAACCTTGACTATAAAAAAACATATATGTAAAGTATATCTACAACTGGTATACTCTGACTGGTTGAGTCAAAAGTACTTGAATTTAATCCGTTTGAATAAAGTATATATACCACCTTTTTTTTAGCAGTAAATATTTTTTTTTCCTAAGCAAGAATATTGCTCGAAGCCGTCACGAGCAGGTGGCGACTTTCGCCGGCGGAGCTAATAACAAAATAATCATGAATAAGCACCGTTGGTTGGAAAATTTACAGTGTTCATTATAATTGTAAGGGAGTGGCTTTTCAGAATATCCCTTTTACTAACGCGTTATACGAGTGCATACGTAAATTTTTGATGCTTTATAGTTTTAGCTTTATGGCCAATATCTTACTTTTTGTTAAGTGACGTGCTAAGTCTAGCCGAGGAACATACTATCAATCTAGATATAGACATTTCGTGGGGATGATAGTTCAGAGGTATTATGTACGACTTCGCGTCAAGAGACGTGAGTTCGAATCCAACCAGCTGTAATAAACTTGAGCTTTCGGTAAAGGAAAACATCATGCGGAAACCTTAGCATGGTGGTAGGGCTTTTTCTAATGCCCGCCTGGCTAGCTACCACTCTCAAGTTGAAAATCTGCCGCCAAATACCAATAAGAGTGTCCCGGCATCTGGACTTCAGGGCCAGTTCCTCCACAGGCTAAACCTTAACTATAAAAAAAGGTTTCAACTTAAGGGTGCACTCTATAGCTTATTACGATATTTTCCTGAAAGTGTTAGCTGATTGTAGAACTCACGGCCATTGATGCAGTGTCCTTACGCACTACAGAATTATTATCGATGCTTTGTATTATTACTATTATATTATTTTCTAGCTTTTAAATTAAGCTTTTCTGTATTTGATAATTATCACAAACTGTTCTTAACATATAACATATAGATAGTAGGGGGTTTAACATATCGACGATTGAAAGCATACATGTCGTGTCAACATAAATACGAGTTAGAAATTTATGTATATCATTTCAATCACAAAAAAAAACGTATCGAATGAATTTGCTATCATTTTTCTAGGATGATATAAAATTTTGTTTGTTACAAAAAAAAGACAGTTTGTTTTTTATGATATAAGTTTTGAACAAAGTTGTTTGGATCTCTTATAAATTTAAATTTTGCGATATATGACAAATATTCTTTCTACCGTCGATATACATCTATATTAAAATGCGATTATTCTATAGCAAAATATTATTAACGCAAACTACTTTTATAGTAATTAAATTCTAAATATAAGATGTATTATTTAACAGAGCACTAAAAAAAACAAGTACTCAATAGGGGACACCCGGATTTGAACCGGGGACCTATCGATCTGCAGTCGATTGCTCTGCCACTGAGCTATATCCCCTTGGCTAATGAAGTCCAAAACATATATCTTATGTTCGCTTGAACTAAGGTTACGAGACATGAAATTTGTATACAATATATATATATATCAATTAAATATAATAATCACTTCCGTAAGTACACAACAATTTGTCAAAAATGCGAACAATTCTTATTGAACGTATTTGAATAATTTCAGTATATGTATGTATTATGTTTCCATATTAACAAACAGTAGACGTGGTAATGACATTTATTATTGAAATAACCGTGGTTTGCTTAGTATCACTAAATAATTGTAAAAATTAAAAGCAAATTTCATTCCTATTAGTTAAAATCTCGATTTCAATTTAGAAAAACGATTAAAATTAATTTTGTTTTCAAATCTATTAGTACTCTAGTTCTATAGAAATACATGTGTGTACATATTTTTATTTGTTGAAACGCAGATTGGGGTTTGCCAAAACCCAATGTAATATACAAATATATACTTAATTCAAGAAATATTCAGCGTCTATTTATATAACGTTTAGATAGTATTTATATTTTTTTCAAACTATTTAATTTCAGTATCATTTTGTTTACTTTTATCAAGTGATATATACTAATAACACACAACGCGCCCACAGAAGTAGTAATATTACAAAGTAAACATTATTTTATATCATGAAAAAAAAATGGAGAAACATACATAATTTTTTTTTAATGATTTTGGACCGCAAACAGGTAGTCATCCCATCTGATGGTAAATTGTCACTGTCACCTTTGGACAGCAGTAATACCAGAG
Source organism: Actias luna (assembly GCA_039707435.1). Taxonomy (NCBI): domain Eukaryota; kingdom Metazoa; phylum Arthropoda; class Insecta; order Lepidoptera; family Saturniidae; genus Actias; species Actias luna. Next base: position 2,563,738 of record JAZHAC010000002.1, on the reverse strand, counting down.
GCATTACAGCAACGTTGCTGAACTTGAAGGCAGCGGCTGGTTCTCGCTTACTATGCCGGAAGTCATAGGTTCATACTGAACCTTTATTTTGCTTTAGTCTAAACCCGAGGGAGTCGCTATACCAGTAGGGTAATAACCCTCTCACCAAGCTTAACGGATCCAGGATTAACTTAATTAAGGAAGTTAATATTAATAATTTTAATGTAGATTTCTTTGTTCGGGTAAAAAGCCAATTGAAAAAGATACAAAAAAAAAACAATGTACTTTCATTAATGTCAGCAATCGTCTGTCTGGGTACTATTTTATTTTTTATCTATAAGACACAGCCTTTGTCTATATTTTAGATATGTTATGAATAGGCATCACGTAAAATGAAACTATCTCAAACGGATAAGCGAAAAAGGGGCTCGCATATAAAAGATTTATTATAGAAAATCAAAAATAGAAATTGTGAGAGAGAAGTCGCCGCTGGGGTGGTTCGACAAATGGTGGAGTATATGAACGTAACGATCCACTTGAAGGTTAAATATATCTCGGATACTGGGATAATGACTGACACGAAAGAGGTCTACGATATACATAGTATAGTTGCAACAGTAATACAATTTTAACTAAGTGTGGTTTAGAGAAAAAAATTCAATTATGGATATAAGAAAAAAAAAACTTTTTAATGTAAAGAAATATAGTTTAATGTGAGTAACCGAAACAATACACAGGCCTGAGGCGAGACGCATTCTGTATTCAATGCGCCCCTTGTACAAGTCGCCCCTGTTGAGGGCCTAATCCTGTCGGGGCGCAATGCAATGTGAAGACAGATCCTGCTTCCCGGCTCAATAGGCGATTTAAGAACACAGTGGGGTTTTAGCGGGAATTTTACCGGAGAGCCTTTCGCCGGTTGAGTCTCATATACCTTTCCCAGCCCATCAGGGAGGGGATCTCTAAAAGCATTTCCCCACGTTAAAAAAAAGCGTCCGAAACAATTTTACTTAATGTATCCAATATTGTATCATCTGCTCTAAAGATTTTGGACTTCAAACGAAAGAAGCTAGAAACATGTTAAGTGGACTTTAGTTATCACTGACGTTTCGAATAATACAGCTTGAAAAAAAAATTGAGGTAGGCTTTTGATAATTTGCTTTATTTAAATTATGAATATACCTTCTATTTTTTTAATATATTCCGAGTTTATAGATATCTGTGTTTTGCCTGCGACTTCATTCGCATTAATATTAATTTTGTCGAACAATTCGGATGACGTGATAAATAGTTTCATAACCTTTCTCTTTACCCCACTTCTAATAAGTATTTCCCATGATAAAGTAGCATATCACAATCTCCAAGGTCCCAAGTCAATCTCTATACCAAAATTTATCATAATCGCCGAAGCGCTTTAGGCGTGAAAGTGTAACAAAAAAACAAACTTCGCATTTATAATTTCAGTAAGGATTTCAGTAACGTGCGTTTGTCAACCCATTTTCCACTGATCGTTCGAATAATGCCAAAGTTTTGCATGACCCATTAAGCCTAGTTCACGAGTGACTATTCTGTATTAACAGACTTGACAGCAAAAAGGATATAGAATGAAAAGTAATGTATGTAACTTATTTTTTTTCCCTACTGACATACGCTGTTAGTACCAAGGGCTTTGACAGCTTCACCGAACTTTTTGGGGCGAGTGCTGAGGGCACTCAGCCACGATATATTTTATAGTGAACGTTTGCAACTGCCTAAAGCATTAAATAATTTTACTGCTGACACTTTCACTGTGACCTGCTCCTATTTTGAAATTTATCTGCCAGTAAATTATATTTACTGAATTGTTAACTTTTTTTTTAAATCCATATCACTCTGGTCCAGTTTTTTTTTAATACTAATGGGCAGCAAACAGACAGGCGGCATATCTGATGTTAAATGGTTACCGTCGCCTATGAAGCATTGCAACACCAGAGGCATTACAGCCATGTTGCCGAAGACTGAGACCGTATTATATAATTAAGGTATAGCGTTATGGCCATAATCTCACCTGAGCTTAAATGACAATACGGCCCAAAGTGATAGACACGCTAAACCTGTAGAGGAACTAGCTCTCAAGTGTAACTGCCACAACACACCTATTAGTATTTGGCGGCAGATTTTCAACTTGAGGGTGGTAGCTAACCAGGAGGGAATCAAAACAAGCCCTACCACCATTCTATGGTTTCCTCACGATGTTTTCCTTCATCGAAAGCTCAAGCTCATTGTAAGTGGTTGGATTCGAACTTACGTCCCTTAACGCAAAGTCGTACACACTACCACTGAGCTTTATCCCTCAATCCCTTTTTGAATCATCCCCATATCATAATCTTGTGGGAAAACCGTCCGGGTCAGTCCGTTTCATAGATCTAATGCGCACAGCAGGAATCGTCTACAGAACCTAACTGTATTCACAACCTGGCCAGGTCTTAAATTTATAAGATAATTATAACCAACTAAATCACGACCACCATACATATAGTATAACATGTGTTCTACAGTTCGAATCAAGATTATAATCTACATAAATTTTATTATCTCATAATTTCATATGTACGCAATTTTACACGGACGCTTGGATATTTCGTTAGGTATTATATACTATTTCAAATAAATTTATATGGGAAAATGCCCACAATTTCAACATAATGAGTGACGTTACGTTTCAAATGTGGTGGTAGGTACTTACACTTGAGTTGCACTTAACAGCCAGTCACTTAACTGCCTATCACCTTGGGCGACATCGTGAGTTACCATCAGGTAACGCTGGGGCTATAACTGTAATCCTATAAACTATAAATAATCATATATTAAAACATTAATTTATACTAAAAACTCCCAATCGCTATTTTGAATTTTCGTTAGGTGGGCGAAATCTCTTCTTAACTTAGAGCGCTGTCTTTTTTAACATAGATAGATATTTACGGAGATCTCTCTGAAATTCGCTTATGCAAGTTACTCTAGGAGTATGTCAGACTCGATTAGAGAGAAGCGCTGATAATGCCAGGATACGGGGATAACGTTTCCCGGGTGTTGTCAAAAGTTACAGTTGCACGTTACCTCTTTTTCTATGAATAAATTAGACATACAATCATACAAATGAAACTAAAAAAAAATACAGAGCTTAAGAACATATAATTCACTTTAGGCAATTTAAGCATTAGATGTCCTACCATTACTTATGGTTTTCTTCATCAAAAGCTCAACCTGATGGTACGGATTAAAGCCACCATAGCTTGTTTTCCTAATTTCGGGCAGTCGAACTTGAGGGGCTGGCACTAGTGGACAGGAAGTCACCTCATTATTATAAAGCCTCAACAATAAAAAACAACTATATAGAGAAAATAGAAACTTAATATCGCTGTGACGAAAATGTTGTACGGCTCCATAAAAATATATATCAAATATATGTATATCCATTAAAACATTCCATTCATTGTTTAATGAATTTTAAAATATTAATAGCGATGTGCATTAACAGGAATTCGTTCTGCATATGTGTTCGTGAATATTTATAAAGTAGTTGTTCCGAATGCGTGTTTACAAAAACTAGTGTCAAAGGCGCCAGCGGATCGTAATTTGAATTGATAATATATGTTTTTTTGTTGAAGTGTACTTTGCATTTTCGCTTCGAATTGATTGGCCGCTGATGGTTGACCCGACGTTGGTGGATGGTTGGATCAAATGTGGGTACATGGCACAATCGATTACGTGCGTGCATTGTGTCCCATGCGACCGGGCGAGTGAGAGCTAACTCATGGGAAGAGTCAACATCTATCTGAGGATGCTCCGTGACGGGACGAAACACGTGTAATCGATTGTGCCACATACCACATACATTTGATCCAATCTCCCACCAACGTCTGGTCAACCGTCAGCGGCCAATCAATCCTAAGCGGAAAATACACTTTAACATTTCATTATGGATTTCCGCTAAGTAACGCCTTCATCAATCAAATATATGTTTTTTTTGCTTTTACGGTGCACCCTCCTTAAGCGCTTAAAATTTCTTCAATTCTTTCGATAAAGTAGGTCATAATTTATTATATATAATCAAAAAGTATATATCAACATTATAATTGATATATATAAATAAAAATAAGGTCGTAGAATTAAACAAACCCAACAAAGGGACTTCATAGCAACTTATAGCTTAGTTTTATATTTTATTAATAGGCCGTTACAATGGCACACCAGATGTAGTAAATACCTTCGTATGAAGATGATCATCTAGTAACAGTCATACATTATTCGCTGTATCCATCTTCATTTCTGGACGATGTGGACAGTATCGATCCTAAGACACTTTTAGAACGTAAACAATTTCATCAAAAATGTCTTCTAGTTCATGTAGAATCAGGAATATGAATTAAAACACTCATAGGGCCATCGAATCATGTTATAAATCAGATACTTGGGACTGAGTTCGCACTTTTTCTAAGTTAATACAATGCAGTAATGACAGAAATTTCTTATGACTGTGTCACAACGAATTATCGATAGCGTTTCAAACGGACCCAGTAATAATAAAGTTGAAAGTAAAGCTGAAAATAATTAAGATTAACTGTTCTTACTAAAGACAATGAAAATAAAAAAAAAATGGTATTATATAGGAGCAAAAAAGTGACTTTAATGGTAACATACCATTTTAAAATACGCGGAATCATTTATATTGTGGTCTGTGTTTGCAGATTTAGCTATAGTTAAGTTTTTCTTGTATTAGTTAAGTTATTCTTATATAATATATAAAGTATTAGTTAAGAATATTCGCTTTAGAGTATGATTGCTCCAGTATGCCAACACTAAGGCGAATTTATTATTGAAGCTATTATCTTAGGATCGGGTGCCCTTCCCTATTCCTTAGATGCCTTTGGAGTAAATAAAGATACCGTTGGTTGTTTTATTGTGTTATGATATAATTTGGTAATTAAAAAAGGTATATCTCTTGATTGACTGCTGACGTAATTATGTTAAGATTAAAAAATATATGAAAAAATGTCATTATATAAATTGGATCTATAAAATGTGCCGGAACACACCAATTGCCTATACACCAGGCGGGAATAAGAAAAAAGCCCTACCACAATGCATTTTGAAGCCTAAAAAATCAAAAAGCGCGTTTTTCTAAATACAATTCAGTATAAATTGCACTTAAGAGCCAGGCTTTCCTATAAAGGCCGGCAACGCACCTGCCATTCCACTAATGTTGTGGGTGTCTATGGGCGACGGTGATCACTTACCATCAGGTGACTCGCTTGCATGTTTGACGCCAATTCCACAAAAAAAAAAAAACGTTTTATATCGCTGCATTTATAACTGGTGTTTGTAAATACGAAACCGCGTATTCATATTCCATGAAATATATACATACATATTGTTTGTATCGGACAATTTGATGCCCAATTTGTTTTGTCGTTTTTTTATATTTTCACGGGAATTTGTATTTTGCTGTTTATTTTAAAAATTTATATATCGAAAATAAAGTTTATTATTTCACTGTTATCATTATCCGTGCCTTACTATGTAGCGATGAAGCGACAATCGCTCAGTGGTAGTGTGTACGGACCTGCGTCAAGAGACCTGAGTTCGAAACCACCTAAATAAGCTTGAGCTTTCGCTGAAGGAAAACATCGTGAGCGAACCATAGCAGGGTGGTAGGGTTCTTTCTAATACCCGCCTGGTTAATCACGACACTCAAGTTAAAATCTGCCGCCAAATACCTATAGGTGTGTTCCTGCAGTTGCACTTGAGAGCCAGTCCCTCCACAGGTTTAGCGTGTCCACCAACTTGGGCCGTATCGTCACTTAAGATCAGGCTACGGTGCATGGATCTTTAACTATTAAAAAAATGTATGACAAATCAAGATCACATAGGTAATATTATTATACTATTGCCAAATGTCGATAAAGCCTTTTATAGACATTTTAATGGACATTATAGGTAAAGTTTAGATAAATGCTACAAGTGTAATTTGCTTTGTTAGAAACGTAGATAACTACGTTCAGAAAAATACTATCAGAATTTAGATGTAATTAGTATATTGTGATATCATAGTACATTAGTAAGGTTTTTATTTCCATCGTAGAAAATAAAATTGATAACTTAACACTTAATGTTGAAAAACTGCAAATATATTAATTTACCTTTCATTGTTCTCTTTAGAAGTCTCTCTTTAGCGCCGGAGGTCAGTAGTCCAGCCTCTGGAGCGACGCGGTGGTTGTGAGATCGACCCTCGGTCACTCCAAATTATGGGGCAGAGGTACAGCTTGAAGTTTTAGTGGGTATTTCCGGTTTGCACCGGGAGGCCCACATTACCCACTCGTCACCTCCGGGGTGAAAAAAACTGAAACTTCAATGCTTTCCGCTTTTGATTGCAATATCGATCTAGTGGTTTAGGCTGTCGCTATGATGACTCGTGCTCTGGGTTCTATGCCCACACGGAACAATTATGTATGTGTAAATAAGTGTTCTAAGTCTGGGTGTTTATGTTTGCTGCTTGTATGACTATTTTCATTTGATATTGTATAATTTGCATACGTAGGTGGATGCCGTAAATAAATCTGACTGCATGGTCGTATAAAAATTTTGATCAAGTACCATTCCTTTCGTTTCAGATGCAACAAGGCTATGTACGCCAACCGGATTTCCTACTGGATTGATGGGAAAGGTCCATCTTACGCCTTGGATTTGGCTTGTGCCAGCTCTCTGGCTTGCCTTGAGCATGCTTATAGGTCGATCAGTACGGGGCAGTGTGAAGCAGCTATAGTCGGCGGCTGCAATCTCTGCATGCACCCTAATGTATCGCTTAACTGCAAAAGGTATTTTTCTAAGATAACAAATCCCTAACCATAATTTTTAAAACGTTTCTTTTAAAAGTATGCCCAATGTAACACGTTTAATACATTTCTTTCGTTTACTTTGGTTACTGAATTCAATTTTTAAATAGAGTAAATATTGCCTATAGGCATTATGAATTATAGCTTGCAAATCCCTTTAAAGCGTAGGCTGTTGAACTGAAGAATATGACAAATAGGGATTTATTTTCCACATTTAAAATACCGAATGGTTTAAGACTATTTTTCTTTGCAGATACTAATTTTTTACAGAAATGTTTTTCGTCTGTATTAATATTGTTATTTGAATAGAATTTAATGTGATATTTGATATGGTCTGAGATGGTAAAACGCTCAGCTTAGTAACGAGGATGACAACTAAATGTAGTTACTGCTACACACATATATGTGTAATTGTATATTTAGAAAGTGACTGTGGTAGAGCACCAGGCGGGCATTTAAAAACTATGACCCCAGTTAATGTAGCTCAGGTATACTCTAGTCGTTCCATCCTAAACCAAAGGCAGTATAATCCTTTAATTTACGAGGATAGTTCGCGATCTTAGCTGGCTTTGTAGCCGAGTAGGCTTTTCTACTTAGCATCCTTCCGAGGATTAGTCAGGACCGTGGTATGTTTTCGCATATCAACAGCCCAAGCCGAGTATCGGCCAATTCATGACTCCCTTGTACTCGTTGCCTCAGACTGAGTGCCTTAGTACTTACCTCCAAACGCAGCAAAACTGTAGAAGCCCATAAGGCTAACGGTATATCTCCTATCGAAAAAAGCACTGTGATGCTACCCTGTTTTCCCATACGAAAGGTATGTTTCAAATCAGAATAATTGATGACACGTTGCGTGTGTCTATAAACTATTGCCGCTATTAAATATCTCTATAGTGTGTTTAATATGCTTTCATTCAAGATCAGTAAATTTATGTAAGATATTTAAATTCATGAGTTGACTGTAAGGCGAGAAATAAAGTATAAAACAATATTTCAGAGCTGGTTTGGTTTGCTTGGATGGAAAGACGAAATGCTTTGACAAGAATGGAGACGGCTACGTGAGATCGGATGCCATTAATGTTATATTTTTGCAAAAAGCCAAGGACGCCAAAAGGTGAGCATAGTTTGTATTTTTTTTTTTATCATTATAATATTAGACAGTAACACTTAATTGGTAAAAATGGTTTTGTGCCTGAGAACTAAATTCATTAATATTTATACGGACAACGAAATCAAATAGCGATGAATTGAAGCGATGATGGCTCTGTGTACGTACGACTTCAAGGGACGTGAGTTCGAATTCTATCACCTAGAATGAACTTCGGCTTTCGATGAAGGAAAATATCGTGGGGAAACCATAGCATGGTGGTATGGTTTTTCTAAGGAAAATATGCTGCCAAATTAGATGTGTTCCGACAGCTGCACTGGAGAGCCAGTTCCACCACAGGTTTAGCGTGTCTTTGGGCCGTATCGTCACTTAAGGTCAGGTGAGATTATGGCCATATGGCTAAACCGTAACTATAAAAAAAATGTAGAATATATTTGCGTGATTAGTTAAGTTTTAAAGAGTAAATTAATTTAAATAAATAACTAAATATATTATTTTTATTATTAAAAATAATCATAAATTGTGGGCCGCTTAAAAAAATGTATAAAAAGTTTTTGAATCGTTGGTAGCTCAGACATTGTAATACTCAAATTGGTATTTAACAGGTAGACATGCAAAGAGCTTCCTCGAGTGATAATGCTCGAGTACGCTCGGCCCATCCTGTGGTACCATTTTACACCACAGCACGAACCTATTTTTAATAATACATTTATTGTCGATGCGATCAATAAAAAGTATTTAATGATTTCTTAGATTTACGCGAATATTATTCATTGGAATAAAACTAATTTAAACGGATTTTATCTCGGTTATTTATTAAATTTTGATCCCGACGTCCGACTCCGGAGTCCGCCCCGTGACCACGAAGGCTGAAAAGCTTTCGAAACGTCGGGATCAAAATTTAATAAATAACCGCGATAAAATCCGTTTAAATTAGTTTTATTTCAAAAAAGTATTTAATTAAACATGATTTTAATTTGGTTAGGAAACCTTTTGATGAAGAAAACCTGTTCAAACCTAATCAAGTAAAAACTTAGTCAACTGTATAATAGATGTATTGAAGTATAATAAGAAATAAATTTTAGATTAATAGTCAATACATAATTAAAATAAGTGTTTCCAATGTGCTATGATTAAAGAAAAGTGTTAATGGAGCAACCCTTATTTCAGAATTTACACAGAAGTATACTATGCTAAGGGCGGTTACAGCACCAAGCTGAATAACCAGTTCCTACCGATACGTGAACCGAAAGAGATCCAGCAGTTTTTCCAAGCATTCTATTCAGAAATAGATGTGTCACCTAACGACGTAGAGTATGTCGAAGCGAGTGGAACGGGTAAGCATATAAAACCAACACCTTTTACTCAGATTTTGAATGGCATCCGAGTTACAGTACAATCTGGAAATGTTTAAAATCTGCCGACTATTCTAAACCTACAAGAAACAAACAGAAAATGAAAAAAAAATATATACAGATTAAAGTAAAATATAGTATATAAATGAATGTGATAATACAAAATATTTCAATATTATCAATGCCCGCAGCTTCATTGGCGTGGAATTTAACTTCATAACTAGAAGATGTGTGTATAAGAATTTTTATGGTAGTATGACAAGTTCTATCCCCGAGTTGACATACTGTTAAAAGCTGTAGCTATTATTGATAGACCAGCGATCCTCAAAGGTCTCCATGATCATGCCAGCTAGCTTGTTTCTCGATACGTTGACAAACACTGACAAATATAAAAATGCGACATGACAAATAAAAAGAACGATGCGGAACTGTCCTTGAGGACTTCCGATAGAAGTGAAAACTAAGTAATAAAGAGATACACTCTTTGTATATATAATGTACTAATGAAGCACGGCGGTATATTTATGTACCTACATACGCAATATACACAGGAAGCGAGCGGTGACGATGACGCGAGGTTCACGCTTTTCGTTCACTCCAAAAAAACAATACCAATTTTATTATAACCATGTCCATAAAGTTAACGACCAAATTAGTTACAAACCCCTTTCAATTCATGTCATTATTGGATTAATTAAGGTAACAGCCGTCTACTTTTTTATAGAGTGTTATAAATAAATATAGAATATTTCAGCGACTGTGTCGAAAAAAAAAACATTAGTACACAACAGCTAATTTTCATTTTTATTTATATATTACAGCAATAGCTAAAGCGGATGCCGCTGAAATGGAGGCAATTGGTAATGTGTTTGCGAAAGAAAAAAATATCAAGATCGGTTGTGTCAAATCTAATATGGGATCCGGTGAACCAGCCTCCGGAGTGTGCTCTCTCACAAAGGTATGATTATTTCACGCCCATGTATCATAACTAACTGTTATCCGTGGTTTAGTTTATTATATATATTGTTTATTTATATTTATATTTTTTAATATATATATATATATATATGTATTCATATTGGTAATTATTTAGTTATTTTTTTTTTTTTTTTTTTTTATTATGCACCTGCCACCCTAAGGTCGACTAGGAAAAATACCACAGGCAGTAAAGTCCGCCTGTACCTTGTGTACAAAGTTTAATAATTAAATATTTTTTTTAATAAATAAATAATTTTTTTGTCAACTCCGTATGATCATCAATTCTGTTCTTTTAGGATGCAAAAGGAATACGAATGCTAAATATGCTAAGTACTTAATGATTTCTTATGTTTACGCGAATATTATTCATTGAAATAAAACTAATTTAAACGGCTTTCATCGCGGCTAAAATCTGTTTAAATTAGTTTTATTTCAATGCTTAGTACTTTTCGAGATCTTGTGGTAGTTGAGTGAAATGAAGTGGTAATATTTTAAACAACCTACCTGAATATTATGTTATCATGACTAAAGTGAATTCAGTCGACCAATTTGTTTTTTTTATTAATTATTTGGTAACCTAAAACAGAGTTCAAAAATGTTATGCATGATTAAACTTGAGTTTTATAATTTTGTTTCAGATATGTTTAGCGTACCACCAAGGTAAAATTCCTGGCAACTTACATTACTACGAGCCACAGGATCACCTTTCAGTCATCAAAGATGGACGTGTTCAGGTTCTGACGGAAACGACACCCTTCAACAGGGGCTTTATCGCACTCAACAATTTTTCGTATAGCGGGGCCAATATTCATGTCCTCTTGAAAGGGCATTACAAACCGAAGGTAAATAAAATTTAAAAAAATAATCTTAGTGTTGGCTACGTAATAATAATAATAATAACTTTCTTGACAAGAATTTTTACACTACAATACATAAAAATTATCTTAAGACATAGTATCGCTACACATTAATGAATCCTAGCGCCTGAACTAGGCCGAGCCTGTATCTCACACGCTGTTTTCTTCCCGTAGAATAGTATATCCTAGATATGACTTACATATATTTTAATATAACTACAAGCTATATAAATATGGCATAAGGTATACTGCGATTTATTTTTATCTTATCCTAACTTACTTTTAATAATAGTGTAACGAGTTACACTACAATATTGTGAACTTGATTTTTTTTGCGCGACCTTAAGATTTATGAAGAAACAAACAGAATATTTGCCAAATACTATAAACAATATGGGTTTTAAATTTGGACGTACCTCAAACTTATTCTTATATAATAAGTGAATTTATTGTCTTAATTTGTTTGACTTTAAAAAATCATGACTCACTCACTAATGATGAGGATGTTACATAAACACATTGACAATTTAATTGTCAAATAAACCTCACAGTAATCTATGAGGAATTTTACATATAGTGTTGCTTTAAGTGGAGAGAAATCGGCAAAGACAATTTTCTGGCTTTACAAAAGAAATACTAATAAAAACAGCTATCAAGTACTAATGAAATAAACTCACAGTTTAGAAGAAAACTAAATTAATATCAATACAGAAGCTAAACGCTAAAACAGAAGCAGTTTTGTTTAGTCTCATTTAAGTAAATAAATAATCTTAATAAGTTAAGGTTTAGCGTTAATACCATAATCTCACCTGATCTTAAGTGACGATACGGCCCAAGTTGGTAGACACGCTAAACCTGTGAAGGATTCGGCTCTCAAATGCAGCAGCCGGAACACACCTATTGGTATTTGGCGACAGGGTTTTTAACTTGAGGGTAGTTGCTAGCCAGGCGGGCATTAGAAAACCCCTCCCCAACATGCTATGGTTTCCTCACGATGTTTTCCTTCACCGAAATCTCAAACTCATTGTAGGCGCTTGGATTCGAACTCACGTCTCTTGACGCGAAGTCGTACATTACCACCGAGCTATCATCGCTTCAAAGTTATAATAATAAGTATATATTTCAGGACCCAGAGCGCTACAAGTGCAGCATCCCCTATTTAATGCTCGCATCTGGGAGACAGGAACATTGCGTGGAAACAATTTTAGACGCTTTGAGAAGTAACCCGCTTGATGCGGAACAAATAGCACTGTTACACAATATACATGAGAGCGATATACCCGCGCATATGTGTAGAGGATATACCATACTCGGTAAAACATTGTTTCGTTATTTTTTTATCTTATTAATTGTAAATTCGTGTATACATCGACTACTTTTCAAGCATGTATTTCAATATATTTCATCGCCTAATACATATCATAAGATTCGGTAACATGTAAACCAGTGCAAGACGTAATTTCTGTGACAATAAAAAAAAAAAAGATCAATGTAGTTGTGTCAAAGAACACTTACAATGCGCTGAATGCCCATCAATACTAACTAATGATACTGACATTTTGTCATCTACACTGTTATTGTCTTCGAAGGTAGTTTATTTATGTTTATAATAATAATGGATCAGCGGTAAAGACTTCAAATACCGCATAGATAGTTATAGATTCTATAATAAGTATTTAATCTCTCGGTGAAAGGAAATATCATGATATGGCATGGTACTTAGGTATTATCTAAAGCTTACGTTAAATTGAAAAGCTATCAGCAAACGTCTTCAGATATTTTCACTTGACAGTTAACCCTACCTTAACGCGTTACGTGTTTAAGACCACATTATAACTTAATATCCGATGAGCTTGTGGCTTACATGTAAACCTATAAAAGAGCTAACAATTAGTTTGCATCGCTTTTTAGAGGCAAACGAAAAAAACGAAACTACATGCTTAGCGCAAAGTATTGAGTTCACTCCTGGAGGCAGTCGACCGATATGGTTTGTCTACAGCGGTATGGGCTCCCAATGGGCTGGAATGGGAGCTGAATTGATGCGTATACCAATATTTGCTGCTGCCATTGAAAAGTAAGTTACTTATTTAGATTAGTATATAGAATTATACCTTCAAAGCCTCGAACACAGAAGAATTTTCACTGACCTATGTATACTTCATAAAATATCCAATGGAATACTCGGTGGCGAGTTACTGAGTAAGGTCAATATAAAGGTGCCTACACGCTCCGTAAGACATCAACAATTGTTTAGTGTACCAGCTTGTAATAATAACGTGTCAAAGAATAATCCGATTTATAGAATGTGTAGGCGCTACAATGAAAGCCATGTTCAACACGATATATTCTTCAATCACTTAGTAAAATTAAAAAGTTTAATTACATAACTGGTTGACGCTACATCTCCAATTTTTACTAGGGTTTTACAATTTATGTAATCTGTATTCTGTTCATGTTCACTCATAATAAAAGTTCCTAACTGTGTAAGTTGTGCACTAATGTGATAGGGTATGGGATTTAAAATTATACCTAGAGTTAAGTTGCTTTTGTATTTAATCTCATATCTGTACCAGTGCCTTGTAAACTAAAAAAATAAAATAGCTTAAATTAAATAGTGTACTTTTAAATGAAGAAATAAATCTACCGGGATCCTAATTTATATACAATTAATCTGTAGGTGATGCCAACATTAAATATTACTTTGAAAATTACAATTTGTGTGAACGTTGTAGACGATACAAATGGCATTTTATTTATAAATTTTTCTCCGTTTTCCAGTGGATACATTTCGATAAAACTTGATAAAGTGACTACTAATATTATACAATAACGTATTAGACAACGTACACAATTAATGACTTACTTCTGTATAGAGGATGAAAGTTAAAATTACAACAATAACTGACAGATCATCATGAGAATTTGTATTTTTCATAAAGAACGTTTAAATTGATTTCTGAATTAAATAACAGGAATTGTTTTCGAGGTATTAGAGAGGAAAGTACAACGTCAGCCCAAGCAAATACTAATGGTATTGTGGTGGCAATGCTGATGTAAGGTTTTCGGTATTGCGAGATGTGACGCATTGCTCGCTGCCCCATTACTAAAAGTCAGTCGTTGTGTGGACTTCGCCGTTAACTCACATATGGTGGTATGGTGGTATGGTGGTAGGGCTTTTTCTAAACCCCACCTGGCTAGCAATTACCCTCAAGTTGTAAACCTGCCGCCAAATACCAATAGGTGTGTTCCGGCAGCTGCACTTGAGAGCCAGTACCTTTCAGGTTTAGCGTGTCTACCAACTTGGGCCGTATCGTCACTTAGGATCAGGTGAGATTATGGCCATAACGCTAAAACCTTAAATATAAAAAAGATACTATTAAACAGTAGTTATGTGATTATAACTATATATTAAATATTAAATTCATAGTATAATACTGGGCTATCATTTATCTACCTCACACTCGCACACATACGCACTTACACGAAGAATTAAGAAGAGAGATAGATTATCCCTATATAAATTCAACAATATAATAAATATTAATACAAAATTTCAACTATTACTTAATATTCTCGTTACAGATGTCGCAGGGTCCTTGAACCGAGAGGTGTAGACATCGTCAAGATTTTAACTGAACCGGATAAAACTATTTATGATAATATCTTACATTCCTTTGTCGGTATCGCTGCTGTCCAAATAGGTTTGACTGACATATTAACCGCTATGGGAATAGTACCTGATAATATCATAGGTAAGGTTTTAAAACACTATAGCTAATGGAAATAATTTTATAAAAATTTTGGTATTAAAAGTGTAATACAAAAAGATTAAAGAAAATCACTGGGTCACGAATATTGGAACAGCTACCAAAAATGGTAGATAAATGGTAATTGCGAAACATCAGGACTAGATTAGTTAAGCATTACGTTGGGATTACTTATGTATATTGTTAATTCAACCCTGCGGGAGTTCCGTTAGGCTGGTGAATTATGATAATTTACGTTTGAAATATAAAATATGTTTTAATCATTTACGCTTTATAATAAATTATTAGTACAAATATTATATTAATATAATTAGGGAAAGCAAACAAACGGCATAATTTTAATACTACAAATACAGTTGCCTTATCTTATAAGAAAAAGTATTTCTTATACTTTATATATTTACTGGCATAAACGTTCCAGTAAGGAATACAGTAAATTTTACAATTTAAGGGTTATTAAAGACTAGAATATTACTTAATTAATTGTGCTGATATCTGAGACGATTTAATGTCTGTATAATATTCAATGTTACAGTCAAATAATAACCCACAAATGAGTATAGTTAATTGAATTTTTCATATTTACTTGATCATTATAACATTTTTTTTTTATTTGTTTCACAAACCAGACAACACTTCGATATCAAAACAAACACATAATAAAGAGTAAAATATAAAAAGATTCGTGACTTTAAAAAGTGAACACAGCTTACACAAGAGCGAAGATAACTTAACAATAACAATACTTAATTACAATAACTTAATCAACAAAAAACGAGTTCAACTCCCGCTTTATGTAAACTAACGAGCAAGAGAATATATCAATAGAGTGTCTTATGTTTCTTCAAACTAGTAAAAGTTTTAAAGTTTATACGTAATTTTTAAGGGCTACGTTGGATAATTTTAATTGTAGAACCCATATCAACTTTTATAGGTCACAGTGTCGGCGAATTAGGATGCGCCTACGCAGATGGATGCTTCACAGCAGAAGAGATGATTTTAGCAGCTTACAGCAGAGGTCTAGTATCAGTTCAAACCCCCTTCATTCGAGGGTCCATGGCTGCTGTGGGTTTAGGGTATAAAAATGTGAGGTTTTTTTTTTAAATCTTTTACGTATTCATTTATAGTCTATGCTTTGTACTTCCGCTTGGAGTTGATTGGTCGCTGGCGTCGTTGGTTGCACCAACTTCCGGTAATAATAATATAAGTATAGGGTTTTCGAATCACCTTTTTAATACAAGAAAGAGTTTGTCGGGATATAGGATATAAATAAATCTCGGTGGAGATTTCTCTCTCCTTGAAGAAATTCGATTGGAAAAATGCATTCACCTTCAAGAAGATGGTAAAGTAACAACTATGTGTTGCGTTCTTGTATTGAGATTAGTTTTAATACTCCTTGGTAAAAGGATGATGGTAGGGCTTTTTCTAATGCCCACCAGCTAACTACCAGCCTCAAGTTGAAAATCTGCCGTCAAATACCAATAGGTGGGTTTCGGTATTAGCACTTGAGAGCCAGTCCCTCCTATAAAGGTCGGTAACGCACCTGCGATTCCTTTAGTGTTGTGGGTGTCCATAAGCAGTGATGATCACTTACAAACATGTGACACGCTTGCTCGTTTGCTAGCTAATACATAAATAAAGGAGTTTCGGTGTCGACAACGCCATAAAGATTCTGTTAATGTTACATCACCCATAGGCTACGTTTACTGCTTAATATTCGCTGGGCACTTATATTATCACTTTAGGTATATAAAAAATTAATTTGTATGTTATAAGGATACAATATATAATGATTTTTGTAGATCCTGGCTCTTTGCCCTCCTGAAATTGAAGTCGCGTGTCACAACAGTAGTGATTCTTCGACAATATCCGGACCTGCTGATGTCATGAAGCAGTTTGTATCTGAGCTAACCGGCCGTGGTATTTTCGCAAAGGAAGTACCTTGCTCTAACATACCATACCACTCTAGATACATTGCTGATGCCGGTAAATATATTACCTTTTCAATCCATAGTAATTTAACAACAATTTTAAAACAAAAATGATTATTATAAGGTAATATTATCAAATTGTCATGTTTGTTGTGATTGAACTCAATGTATTATTAGTTATACCTCGTAATAAGTAATATAGATTAACATGATTTGTTTAGAATCGGTAGTTTAACTTTAACTTTTTTAAACGTGAGAAAAATAGAAACTACTAACATATATTAAGTAACGATGCTCTGTAAGTAATACATATTTTGTGGATACTAGGTATTTGTGAAATTTGCCTCTTAACTTTTTGTAACGAAATTCTCTACTGCAAAACTACCAAATCCATTAGCATTAATGAGAGCTTTGCTGGGAACCAACGGTTTGGGAATTTATTTTAACTAGCTTTGTATTATTATAACATTAGTAACATGGAATTGTACTCTATCTTGCATTGTATTGTATAGTATCTTGTATTGTATAGTATTAATAACATTCAGTCCGCCCCGTGACCACGAAGGCTGAAAAGCTTTCGAAACGTCGGGATCAAAATTTAATAAATAACCGCGATAAAATCCGTTTAAATTAGTTTTATTTCAATGAATAATATTCGCGTAAACCTAAGAAATCATTAATAACATGTTTTATTTAATAGGTCCCAGTCTACTAAAGTACTTAAGTGAGGTAATAAAAAATCCTAAAGCTCGCAGCGAAAAATGGGTCTCGACATCGGTACCTCAAGAAAACTGGGGAAATGACGTAGCTAAATATTCTTCGGCCGCATATCATACGAACAATTTATTGGTAAACTAGTTGCTTTATTACTGATATTACAAATACACGATTTTGATTCCTAAACAAGCATTTTTTTTGTCATTAACAGAATTCAGTGTTGTTTGAGGAGACTGCAAAGCTGATTCCTGCGAATGCGATAGTAATCGAAATTGCCCCACATGGACTTTTGCAAGCTATCTTAAAAAGGTCTTTAAGCGAATGCTTACATGTACCACTAACCAGGCGAGGGAATGCGGATCCTGTAAAGTTCTTATTGGAGGCTGTTGGAAAGTAAGTTATGTGTTGAACGGTTTAAGCTCATCATAATTTATGGCTTATCCATACTTACTTAATAATAAATGATCAGATTAAAAAAATGTTGCTAACAATTAACATGAATATGGTTTTCTACTATTTTTGGTTAAATGCCAGTCGCCGCTGAATTGGAACTTTGTTGAGCAAAAAAAAAAAAGAATATTTATATGTGTTCATTTATATTTAGTAAATAAATAACAAATATTACAGAATGTATCAGGCTGGACTTCAACCTAAAGTGAATGCTTTGTATCCGAAAATTGAATATCCCGTATCGACTGAAACACCTCTGCTATCTCAATTAGTAAAATGGGAGCACAGTGAGGATTGGTAAGAATTTTTTTGTTAACACGTGAAGTTTAATTCTTGTCTATATGTATTTTTCTCTGTAATAGCGGGCAAACGAGCAACCATGTCACCTGATGGTAAGTTATCACAGTCGCCAATGGACACCCACAACACCAAGAGAATCACAGGTGCGTTGCCGGCCTTTATTTTGGAGGGACTGGCTCTCAAGGGCAACTGCCGGAACACACTGGTATTTGGCGGCAGATTTTCAACTTGAAAGTGGTAGCCAGCCAGGCGGGAATCAGAGTAAGCCTTAGCCTATGCTATGATTTTCTTACGATGTTTTCATTCACTAAAAGCTTAACTTATTTTTAATCACATTTTTTATGGAATTCGGGCAAATGAGCCAGCGGTTCAGCTGTTGGTAAGTGATCTCCGTCATCTATGGGCACCCACATTACCAGAGGAGTCACACATGCGTTGATAAATTTTCATGTATATGTATATTTTTATGGAGAAAGTTTTTAAGCCTGTAAGAGATATATGGCGTTGCACTTAAATTATTGATTACTGTATAGCACAAAATATGCTTGAAATCCTATGTTTGTAAGTTACAACTGAAACACTTACATTTGCAAGCGATAAGAATCGTTGATTTGTACGGACGCCGCGTCAATGAAACTGAGTATAAATCTACCTGAAATGAATCTGAACTTCCGTTAAAGAAAAACTTCGTGCGGAAACCGTAACATGTTGGTAGGGGATTTTTTAATACCGAACTGGATATCTACCACCGTTAAGTTGAATATCTGCAGCTAAATACGTATAGGCGTGTTCTGACATTTCTCAAGCCAGCCCCTGCACTGAGCTAGCATTTGACAACCAGTACCTTTACTGAGCTGTACCATCTTGGACTAAATTGTTCTTTTTTCTCTTTTTTATTTGCAGGCCTCAGGCTAAGTTCAACAATAAGATCAGAGTCACTGCAACTTCGCGTGAATTCGTAATGTCAATTCACGACGATGACTATAAACACTTCAGTGGTCATATTCGCGAAGGTACAACTTACAGATTGTGTCTCTTAGTGTTATTGTTTTTAAATCTCGACTAGGAATTAGTATATCTTCTTGTGTACGTATTGCATAGTTGTAAATGCACCTGTGATACGCGTACGTGGAAATATATTGTGCCTTTAATTTTATATACTCTATTAATTAAAACTAAAAATATATTTGTTAGGTTTCTCTACTACTTAAAGCAATACAGTGTTTATCCTTACTATCATTTGATGTATTCGACGTTATTCGTATTGAGTATGGTCGGCTATTACCGGTTGGAGGTAAGGAGAAATGTCGTATTAATTATGTATTTAATTAAGGTATCACGAGGCAAAATACATCAGATGATATTCTTGCCTCCCTGAAGTAGTGCGTACCCAAGGAATACATTATGAAACGGCGCAAACTAGCAATGATGTGCGGCCCGCGAGCGCGCACTAAATTATTAGATAATACACCAATTCCGAGGGGCACACGCATAGTGAATCTTCCATATCAGGAAAGTGATATATTCAGTGATAGCCTGGCGAAACTTCAAGAAATTGCGAAAATATTATTGGCTAGTTTTAATTAATTTAAAGATTAATTTTGAAGCGATGATAGCTCAGTGGTAGTATTTACGACTTCGCGTCAAGGGACGTGAGTTCGAATCCAAGCGCCTACAATGAGCTTGAGCTTTCGGTGAAGAAAAATATCGTGAGGAAACCATAGCATGGTGGTAGTGCTTTTTCTAACGCCCGCCTGGCTAGCTACCACCCTCAAGTTGTAAACCTGCCGCCAAATACCAATAGGTGTGTTCCGGCAGCTGCACTTGAAGAGCCAGTTCCTCCACAGGTTTAGCGTGTCTACCAACTTGGGCCGTATTGTCACTTAAGATCAGGTGAGATTATGGCCATAATGCTAAACCTTAAGTATAAAAAAAAAAATCTTGTAATTGTGGCAAATAATATGTTTTGTTTAACCGTTAATATTATATATGTTTGAATTAATTAAATAAATAAATAAATTTTGAGTTGAAGAATTTAAAGTAAGAATTTTCGAGCAAGTTATATATAAGTGAGCATTTTTGGACAAGTTGATATTAATTATTAACCACGTTTTGATAGGATTAATTTTACTAAATCGCAAATTTAGCTCTGAATTAATTACGATAATAGATAAGTAACCCCACACATCATAATAGCAACAGCTGATTTTATCAATTTGGTTTATTGAATTATGATTTTTAACACCTGAAGTTAATTACACCATGAAGATTGACTAAGAAATAATTTAACTTATCTTTAATTGCTAGGTTCATGTGTATTTCCGGAAGCAGCGTTTCTAGTCCTCGTATGGGAGACCCTGGCTATGCAAAAAGGAGTTGATTATAACGATTTGTCAGTAGTCTTTAGAGATGTCCAATTTCATGGAGAAGCAATCATTGGTACTGAAGTTCCTCTAAGACTCAATATTATGAAACATAAAGGAAATAATAAATTTGAGGTAAAGATCTAATATAAATTTGCATTTGAGAAACAATATTGTAAAGTATTTTTCTCAAATATAGTCCATATCCAGCATAGGTTTCTAAGTATTCATTCAAGAACTTCGTGCAGACTTTACAAGGAATATTAAGTTATCGCAACTGTTTCAATTCATTGGTTTTAATTATTTCTCTATAGTTTTCTTAAAAGATATTCCATTAATTTTTATATCTATATTCATAAGAAAATTACATACACTAACATCGGGAGGTACCGTCTTATGGTAACCTTTATCCCTTTTTAAATAAAATAAAAGTTTCTATACCTTGGTATTTTTACCTTTCATATTATAAAATTTTGTAGAGAAGAGATTTTGTAAATTGGTATAACAGTGATGATTGGTGATGGATTGTAGGTTAATTAATAGTTATTATTATATGCAAGTGTTGATAGTTCAGTGGTAGCGTATACGGACTCCGCGACAAGAGACGTGAGTTCGAACCCACTTACATTGAGCTTAGCTTTCGGTGAAGGAAAACATCATAAGCAAACTAAAACATGGTAGTAGGGTGTTTTCTAATTCCTGCCTGGTTTGCAACCACCGTCAAGTTGAAAATCTCCTGCACAATTCCAATAGCTGTGTTCCGGCAGTTGCACATGAAAGCCAGTCCCTCCACAGGTTTAACGTGTCTACCAACTTGGGCCGGATCGTCACTGAAATGTACTGTACTTAATATATAACATGTATACTAAATTTCATTTAATCTAAATGAGGAAGAGTGATTAAAACAAAATAATCTAAAATAAACTGACTTTCAGATTGCCTACGAAAATTGTGAGATTGTAAGTGGTTATATAACTGAAGCAGTACAAACTGACTTTGACAAACGAAATATTGGGAATTCAGAACGTAAAAATGACGTAACTTTAAATGCTAATGATGTTTATACTATTATGAAACTAAGAGGCTACTCTTACAAGTAAGTTGAACTAAATGTTTTGTATTTAGTAGATATATTTAACTGATAAGATAACAAAACTGAATATAAACAATCAACGTATGATATTGACTATCCAAATCCAATTTCTGTTCCAATGTTTTTAAAGTTAAACAGATTTTTGTTGGGTCGATGTCAACATAGATATGTATTTTCATTTTATAAATTTATTTTTTTGCATTAAATCCGAATCTAATTCGCAATTTAAAAAAAAGGTAAGGTCATAGACATAGTATAAGTAAATAGATAAGTCAATAGAATTCAAAGTAAGACAATGTTAGTTAGTCCAATTACATATAAAAGTGCAATGTGATGTTTTAAATGATGATCTTTAAATTAAGTGCAAATGTAAATAAGATCTCGTATTAATGTCTGAGGGGGACCTTAACTGAACAAATCACAATATAAGTATCCTAAACATTTTTTTTCATATAAAGCATTATTAATATTAATATACGGTATGAAAATAACACTGAACCAAACCTTGTTGTTATAGGGAAAAGTTTGAGTCAATTCACTCGTTCAATTCCCGTCGCACTAAAGCTACCATTAAATGGGATGATGACTGGACACTGTTGCTTGATGGTCTTTTACAAGCTAACGCCTTTGCTAGAGATCACGATGGTGTATCTTTACCGACTAACATCAGAAAACTTATTATCAACGTAAAGGAACACAAAGATACAAAAATAGATGTATTCGACGACATTACTTGCATGGATGCTGATATTTTCTCCATTTATAATTATACCAAGTAAGTATTTATCTATAGAATTAAGAGTCTATAACTTATTTGATTATAATATAGATATCAAGCACGGGTCTAAAACACGACTTAATTATTATTTATTTACTCGACGTTTCGACTTAGTTACACAAGCCGTGGTTTACTTTCTAGTAACTACTCTCATCTACTTATTTTCACTAGTGATGTTCTGGCCCACTACACTAACTGTATTTGACATGACTCTATCGATCATAACCTATCAAGTTTAAGGCATCTTATCACTGGATTCCATGCTGTATTTAATTTAATCAGTTATCCCAATTAAAAGTTTTGTACTTTTTCTATCCTAGGATAGTAGAAACAATCTATGGAGAGGGCTTTTGGCTCATGTAATTCTGTCCAATGTATATGACACACTCAAAGCAGATATTGAAAAAAAAACTTGTCTCATATTGTATATCAAGCACGTATATTTTATATTTAATCGCTGTATGTTCTTTCTACCCATTTTATATCTTACCCATTTATGTATAACATCATGACATTTTACAGATGCGGTGGTGTTCAGATAGATAATATAACTTTTAAGGACAGACCTGTTACAGTCAAAGAACCGGATGTTTTGCAGACAAGGGTTTTTGTCCCTTATTTCGTAACAGGTTCTATTGAAGTTAGTATGTTTAAATATTATAAATATACACAATATAATTAATAAAAACTGTATAACTGTTTTATTATTTGCTATAGCTTAAAACAGCGTTAGAAGTAAATTTTCAAATTGTTGCGGACAATATAAACGATGGTGAAATAAAAGTACTCAAGTTATTTGAAAATGAAGAGTATGAAGTAACTAATGCTATAAAGGACGTCATAGCAGAAGTGGCACCAGTCAATTTCACTATCAACACTTTTGAAGCCGAAAATATACATATGTTAAATCAAGAAATTGGAGAAGCAAATCTTATTATCGTGAACAACCTTTTGGGTGATAAAAAGGTAGACTAGTTATAAATCTTAATGTATACACCAAATTTATTGATTATCACTTGATTTTTATAAATAATATTAATTGAAAAAATCCAAATGTGTAAAGGCCTTAAATCTAAATATCGAAAAGGTGGACAATGTCAGTTTATTAATAAAGAGAGGAAGAAATCTAGTTGGATATACTAATCCGGATATTGAGCTCGCGAGATTTTATTTCTCTGATTTTATCCGAAGAGTTTCCGCAGATACATGCTACATTGATAAAATATTATCTGACACATAATGTAAATTTCAAATTGTTGATATTTGTTTTTATTATGATTCATGTTTGTTTTTTAGAAAATGGAAACTCTGAGTGATCTGTTAAACAAAAATAGCTTCATTATGGCATTACAAGAAGACACTACAAATATTAATCCAAAATACAAGCTCTTTAATATTATATCCGCCATGACTGTCCAGAAAAGGGTTTTTGTTTTGCTTAACAAAGTAGGATTCAATGATGATGTCATTTATCTACCCGTAAAAGGCAGCAATAATTTTTCTTGGGTTCCAAGTTTACAAGCTGAATTAGAAAAATCTAAGAGAGTTGTTTTGATTTCGGAAAGAGAACCTTATTGTGGTTTATTAGGTATGTGTTTTTTTTAAATAAGCCTCAAACTAAATAATACTTTTGATACCTGTATTTATAATGCGAGAAAATGATAATTATGTCCTATGGGATCGCAATAGCTAAGCCATGTCGAGTTTTTGAATCAGTCGATACATATCCAACAATGAAATCAGATGGCTTAACTGGGTGGCTCGCCAACTTTTTATTAACCAGGTCTCAGGATCGCGAAGCCTTTGTGTCAGTGACTACCCGTTAATGGACTGCTTATGTCTGGATGCTAGCCATTTATTTTTTAATTTCATGGTAGCTTAGCATGAGTCGCAGTTCTTTCAAATTACTGAAATACTAAAATATAGGTTATTAAATAATCATTCTCTGTGATCTATTTTATCATAAATACAAATGCCGACTTGAATTTGAATTTAAATTTTAATAATACTTAATATTGCATTACTAATGCTTTCTATTTTATTTCTGAAACAAATTACTATTGTTACATTTAGTCATATTTGACAATGTTTTTTAATTATAGGTTTCGTTAAAAAACTGAAAAAAGAATATGGAAACAAAATAGGTTTAGTACTTGTAGACGATTTCTACCATGTGCCATCATTCAATCCAGAAAAGGATATATTTAAGGAGCAACTTAAAAAAAATTTGACATTCAATGTTTTACGCAAGGTAATCTTTTTTTTCGTAACATTGTCACTTGTGTACAAAGTCATACAACAATTATAATGCGAATCATCTATTTATCGTATATCATTGAAAAGGTTTACATGAAAGAGAAAGGGCGGAGTTAATATCGAGTAATTAACTACTGTAAGGGCAATACTACTTGTGTCTAGACGGTATTATAAAATTATTATTTTCTTCCTAGGGTCTATGGGGAACTTACCATTATTTATCTCATGCGTCATCTACTACTTTTCAAGACGTCTTTCTAACTAATGAAGTTCCTGGAAATCTTGACAGTTTGATTTGGGCTGAAAAATCATTGATTACGGAAAAGAAAAATGTAGTCAACGTAAGTTCTAAAATGCATTTTAAATTAATTTACACTAGAAAATATCAAAAGTAATGTAAAATATGTAAATGTTGGCAAGAAAGTAGGATACATCAAAATTGTACAGTTTAAAATTCATAAACAGAGAAGATAGAAGCAAATGAAATATTCTGTTGATATGAAAATACTGATGAGTTTGTATTTCAATATAGGTCTCGTATGCTGGTATATCACTAAGAGATGCTGAATGTGCTGTAGGAAAAATAGTAAAACCAGGTGAACAGTCATTTGGTATGGACTTCAGTGGAACTGATTCTAAGTAAGTAAAAACTTCACTATTGAATTTCTTATCATCATCCCTTTCTTACAAGTTTCCGAGAAAAACTTACCCACATATACACTTAGTTTGCTATTGTGTTTCCATCGACATTATCTAGTATCACAGATTCTATTAACAAGGTTATACTATTAAAATTCATAATAACTTATAGCTTCTTCATTATTACTTATGGGCTAAATAAAGTGTGATATCACAAAATTCATTGACAAGTGATAATTGTTAGTTCAGTGGTAGCATGTACGAACAATGCGTTGATGAACACGAGTTCGAATATCAGAAATAAGCTCGAGATTTCGTCATGGAAAAAACCGTCACGAAACCATAGCACGAACATTTTGTATTACCCTACTGGCTAGGTATTTCTATTAAGTTGAATATTTATTACAAAACTAAAATAAATGAGTTCAAGCAGCAGAACCTAATTGTAAGTCATGAACTTAGCCTGCCATCATTTTGGGTCACGTACTAAGATCGTGACCAAACGTTAAAGATAAGTATCAAAAATACAATATAATGTTTTAAAAACATTTCAATTGTCAGCGGTCAGAGAGTCATGGGCGTTATTCAAGGGGGTGCTCTGAGCAGTACAGTAATTGCTGATCCGGATTTGCTATGGCCGGTACCTGATCATTGGAGTTTAGAAGAAGCAGCAAGTGTTCCTATTTCATACCTTCACGCATACTACTGCTTGGTAAGTATTAACTTGGTTAAATAAGTTACCGGAATAATTTTAATAATATTGGTTTACATAAGA
This sequence comes from Actias luna, assembly GCA_039707435.1. Taxonomy (NCBI): domain Eukaryota; kingdom Metazoa; phylum Arthropoda; class Insecta; order Lepidoptera; family Saturniidae; genus Actias; species Actias luna. The sequence continues at coordinate 2,537,523 of JAZHAC010000002.1, read as the reverse complement.
ATTTTGTATGGTGTTTTTGTAACTAATATTATGATAACTATTCCATTATTCGATTTACAGACAATAAAGTGCCAATTAAAAAGAGGACGAACCATTCTTGTACATGGTGGAGCTGGTGCATTGGGTCAAGCAATCATATCAATCTGTTTGGCATTAGACTGCGAAGTATTCACAACAGTCAGTGATATGCAAAAGAAAGAATCCTTACTTAAATTGTTCCCGAAATTAAAAGGTAACAAAAGATTAATTGGTGATTTCAACTATAGCCATTTAATTTACATTAAACAAAGGACTACTTTTTAATGTCCTCTTACATAAAATATTACTTCTGTTGTGAATTTTATTGAAAATAGGAATATGTAAAAGATTAAATATATAATATGAAGGATGCTTAATGTAATAATTTACATATACTTTTGGGTATTATTTCAGAAAATAACATTGGCAATTCTCAATTAATCAGTTTCTATGATATGATTCTTAAGAATACAAATGGTGAACGCTGCGATGTGGTTATCAACACTTTAAGTGATAATTTACGCAAAGTAAGTACTGCACGTTTAGATTCATTAATATTTTTCATTTTCCATCATTACAGTTAACTTAAACGGACTAATAATTTTGGGTAATGCAAAACGTTATATTTGAATTTCATCTTTATTTTCGTTACTTTAAGAGCTCAAAATATTAGCACAATTAGTGAAAAGGTGTTTGGTCGCATACATTCCCTTAGAATGATGCAAATTTTTTTACCATTACCTTCAAAGGCGACGGTCGGAAATTCGTTGTTGCTCCCCATCATTGATTATGTAGATGTATTTTACCCTGACCTAACTGAGGTATTGCTCAACAAACTTGATTGCATATTAAATGTGTGTATTCCTTACATTTTTGGGCTGCATATGTACGATAGAATTATTGAGTTCCGTTCAAAATTTATATGGCTTAGTATCCGTTACCGTTGAAATGCTCATATGGTGCACTTACTATATGCAATTTTATTTGATCTACGAACTTCACAATATCTCCGGGAACGTTTAACTTCGTTAACAGCTTGCGGTTGGGATTTACGTTCCTTCTTTTTTTTTACACTTTACTAAATTACTCCTGAACTATAACAGCCATACGGTTATAGAATACGTTGGCGCGTCATAATCAAGATGCCAAAACCATCGCCAGTTTTAAATCATAACTACATCGACATTTGCATAATAAACAAGAGTTAGAGTGATGTTGTTTATCACACTCGCTGGTATAACGTTTGTAAATATGTATGAATGTATTTATGAATATATGTATATATGTATGTATGCATTTATGTACTGTATAGACGTAAGTACGTATATTTACTTTTTGACTACATTTTGCTCATTTATATTCTGTTAGTATATTTATTATTACATACTTACTTCACTATTTATTTTATTTACACTACCCACGATAGTAATAATTGTTTTACTGCAATACTGCTGGTAAGTTGGAAGAAAATGCCTTATGACATTAAGCCCGCAATTGTACATATTCAAAGTGCTATAAATTATTCATTAATTTATTCATTCAAATTTGGATGTAAATATTTATAAAGGTTTGTTTTTGTTTCTTCAGACTGCCATGAAATGCGTAGGTTTCGGTGGTATTTTTTTGGACGTCAGTAATCGTGATATGATCAATAACAAAGCGTTTGGCATGGAATTCTTGTTTGAGGAAAGAAATTATGTGTCTGTTCAACTTTCAACAGTGTTCAAACCGGAGTTTTCTGCTGAAAAGAAGGTAATCATACGCTATGTATTATCAACCGATCAATATATTATGTGGGCATCATTATTTTAGCTTCTTCGTCGTTACTGCATCATCCTATTGTGCCAACTAATTAAACATGTATAACCAACCAAGCAGAGACCAGATATAGGAAAGCTCCTATATCTGTTCTCTGCAAGATTGATAGCAACTATAGTAATAGCTTCGATATATATAGTAATGATATTAGTGTATCATTACACAAGTGTGCAAACCTTACTTTAAAACAAGTTTTTTGTTTCTTGTATTTTGTAATGTATTAATGTTTAGAACATTGTTTTTTTTTATTACTGTTGGTAGTGACAGATTTTCCTTAATACAGTATATGGCAGTAATAATACGTTGCTTTTATCAAACCTTTTAATTCTAATTGAATAGTATATTAGTAGTTAACTGTTGACGAACCTTTGTTAATATAAAAATAAATCTTTTAGATTTTAGTGGTAATTCCCACTGACACTTTTACTATTATGGATCAAGTAAACTACGAGTAATGGACATAAGTTAAAGAAGAATTATCTAAATGTTTTTTTAATTATAATTTCAGAAATTGCAACGGTTAATAACTGTAGGTATAGCTGATGGTATAGTGAAACCAATCACTCGAGTGGTGTATAATCCTGTAGATGTATCAAGAGCCTTCAGACTTCTTTCTAGTAATAAACATAGAGGCAAAGTTTTAATTAGAATGAGAGATGGAGGTAAAACTACAGAAGGATTGAAAGCTATTGTCAGGTATTGCAATCTCACTAATAAGTGCCTTCTTTAAGAACTCTTTCCATTTTATACCTTTAGCTTGGATTTTGTTATATTTTGTGCATACTATAAGTTGTTAAATATTGATTTGATTTTAGAATGACGTTTTCATCAGAAGGATCCTACGTCGTGGTCTGTGATGAAAGCCTTTTAAGTGTTGAATTAGTTGATAGGCTGGTAAAGCGAGGAGCTAAAAACATTGTTGTGCACATGAAAACGGCTTACGCCTACACTAGGATAGTGTAAGTTTTCATATTGATTTGGAGTATAATTAATAAAAACACTATTATTACTAAATTATTTGTTTACATTGTACTTACATTGTAATATTGATAAAGAATAACTAAAGAAAGTATTCTAATTTGTATATTTATATTTTTAGTTATGTATTTAACTTGTTCAATTTAAAGGGACGTTGACATCTCTAAAGTATTTTGCCTTTAAAATGTTTTAAAACCTTTCTGCTCATCAGACTCTCATAGAGACGTAAAATAAACATCAGAACTGAATACAAAATTATTGAAATGTATAAATAATTTCAGTGCTTGGAAAAAATGGAATGTGGCATTAAAGATCTCTACAGAAAATCTGCAAACCGAGCAAGGATGCACGAATCTATTCAGAGAGGCGAAAAAACTAGGTCCAATTTTAGGAATTTTTATAGTTCAAAACTTCACTTCAGAAACTGCCGATGAACGTTTCAGCCAACAGAAACTTGACACTAAGTTCAACGAAATCGTCCGCGTAATCGTTAACTTAGACTTGAATTCTAGAAACATATGCAATGAACTTAAGTGAGTATAAAAGATATATTACTAACGAACTGATAATAAGTCTCATATGAAATTCATTAATATAGTTTCGAGATAATATCCCTATGACAATCGTCATGTAGTTTTTATCTGTAGTCTTTGTCTTTTCAGAACTTTATATGTAAGTTTCGTAAGAGGTTTACTTTTATTAGTGTTTTTGTCGACCTTAAGTTTTAAATATTAAATGAGTAAAATGTTCAGGAATACGAGGATGTTACCCAGTGCTATAAACAGAATAAGTTTGCTAGTATTTATCGTAAGCTAAATGATTTTTTTTTTGTCATATCATTCAGTAACTGTACTTTTTACTAAATGAAGAGTACATCGAGAGTTTTTCATTAACGGTTTAACTTTAACGACTGAGTCATAAAAGGGTATCAAAAGGAAACTTACATCACAAATTATTTGATGCAGTATTATTATATAGGAAGCGCGTTGCCATTGACGGTTATGAAAATATCGTTACCGGATTACAAATGGCGATACCTTTTATAATTAGATAGTTCTGACCTTACAGTTAATTTTTGACTTCCATCAAATATAATAACACTCATATTTTTGCAGACACTTCGTGATCCTCAACTACGGATCAAAGACAGCCGACAGTGAATATGTGTCATCGGTTATCGATAAAATATGCCATTATAGGAAAGAGATCACTTTACCGACTTTGGTACTGCGCGTTGAATCCATAACCGAGGTAACTGCTAGAGACCTTTATTATAAGACCAAATTTGGTAATCAAACTCCGTAATAATACTCTTTTAACAATGATTTTATACTTACAAACCGGTAGACTGATAAATTACAAATTTCGCTTCATTTTTTGTAAAAAATATAAGGTGGTATAGATCAAATACAGAATTGCTAAAACATAGAAATGGACGTACTTAAATTCCATAAAATGCCTCGTGTAAAAATATATACTATGAAAATATTCAAATGAATAGAAATTTTATGAACTTATACTACTTATAAATTTTATTAACTAACTTTTCTTTATGATTTTTTTTCCACAGTTCGATCCATATACAGAAACTATGAAGTCAAAAATGCAACCAATGTCCCTCTCATCAGTTCTCAATGCACTCGAGAGAAGCTTGAAGATGAAACACAATAACGTATTAACGTTTAATTTGAAAAAACGTATCAATACTGACTTCTTAACGAAAATATCGAGAATCATAGGTGAGTTATTATTAACGAAATTTAAATGGGATATGCGTACACGGCACTGATCTTCTCTTGGTACAAAATATACCTGATATAAAATAAAAACTCTATTCTAACCATGACCTTAAGGTCGAATAGCTTTAAGTGTTAAATTTGTTGTAATTTTAATTTATGTTGCAACTGTACCAAATTCTATAAAATAATGTTATTTAAAGGGAGGTGCAAATTTAAACTTGATTAATTTTATAAATCATTCTCTTCTATTGGCACAGTTTTAAGACACTTTTTGTTATATATAGAATATCATTGTTAGACAATTGTATAGTACTTAAATATTTATAATTATGCAGGTGTCAAGAATATTGCAGAACTGAATGAAAATTATACTTTCAAAGATTTATTAATTAATGAAATAAACGTACAAGAAATTATAGCAGCAATTAAAGAAGAATATAATATAAGTTACACTGAAGACAAAGTAGAAAAGATGACAATTAAAAGGTTTGTGATATGACCACAGATATCTTCGATACTAATATTATAAAAATATATAAATAAAATAAAACATCTTAATTACTTGTACTTCATAAATATATACATTAATAGGGCATGATTATGTTTATTTAAAAAAAATCTTTTAGAGTACTCTAGATATATCTCACTTTTAGACATAGAACAGCCACATTTTGTAAACAATCAGAATGGTTTTAACACTGGTAAAGTACTAGTTTTTAAGACTAATACTATTTAGATGACGTTGTATTCTACAAAAATTCTTGAAGTCATTATCATTTTTATGTCCTGTTCTCATATGAGATCGGCGCAGTACTTTTTCTTCTTCCACAAATCTCTACCAGTCGTTACCACTTCATTAATTGTCTTTTCTTTCATTTTATTCCTCACTCTCCAGCCATCTTTTCTTCCTTTTACTTTTCAACCTTCAACATTTATACGCATTACTTTTCTGAACATATATATTCCCTCTCTTTTCATGACTTGCCCGAACCAAGGCAAACGATTCCTTTTCAACTTCTCTACCATTGACATCACGTTTAAACTCCTTATAACATACTCATTCCTAACTTTGTCTATTAACACCATACATCCATATCAGCGTTCGCATTTCTGATGTATCGAATAATCAATCAGCTAACAACGATCATCTTGAACAGGTATTTCATGAAGAAACTTAATTTTTATCTGTGATTTAAAATTTTCAGCATTCAAAATTTGGAGCACTGTGCCATAAAATCTAACCTTAAGTTTGATAGCGGATTAGGAGCTTTCTTCACTTTTATCGATGATGACGAATGCTTTGCAACAGAGCCAATGATGACTATGACTACCAAGTTTAGTAATGTTAAGGTTTGTGTGTAACTTAATACTTAAATAATAATATTCGCACTGAAATCCATAAATATATGTAATGAAATACATAAGTGTTTAGAACTATAGAAAAATTTAAAATTGAAGAAACTATTTTTAAATTCAATATAACATAATGATTGCGTCTGTTTACTCCGTCTTATATCTGATACAGCTCGATTAATTTTGGCGGGACATTAATTATCAGATAGTTGGTATTATAAGGATTAACATAGGTTACTTTTATTTCAATTCCATGCGAAAGAAGACGTGGGCACAGCTGATATGCTAATCTAATCGAGTTCAAGGAATACTTTTTGTACCTTAAATACAATTATCACAATAATTATTAAGAATAAATAATGAAACCAAAGTTTATTAAAGTATTATACGTTATGATTAATGAGTAGGTACTTTTATTTTAGGAAGAAGACGAACTAGATCCAAAGGCAACCTATCTCATGTTAATACCAGGATTCGAAGGTCATCATCAGATATTTACTTCCGTTTGCGAAAGACTTAAGGTTCAAGCTTTAACATTCCAGTTAGGACCAGACATGATGGACGATACTATTCAACAGATGGCCTATAACATAATGAAGGTGAGGAAGCTAATTAATTTCTATGAACTAATTAACTAACTGTATTTATATTTCTACACTTAAAGTAATACATAAGTGAATCATTACATTTCTTGTGTTAGGTATACTTTTTACCAATGAACTTGCGATAAAGTCTAATTTAAAAAAAAATGCAAGAAACTTAGTTATCACAACAGCTGTTATGACTATAAGTAAGTTTATATCGCTGGCCTCATGATTCAAGACGAGACGAATATGAATTCAATGAATCTGAATATGATCCCTTATTAGAAATATTGCCTGTTGGCCGAAGAAAAGTGTAAACCTACAGATTTTAGTCACCAAACATCATCAATACCCTTTGAAGTAGTGTTGTAATGAAGTCTGTGCTTATTTTTGTTAAGAGGCTTTTATTGGTACGCTGATATATTAACTAGATTTGATACAAATTAAACATGGTTTAGTAGAACTTTTAACAGCAGACCCTTTTTAGAATCAACTGACCCGCATTCGAGTAGCGAGAAGTTTCCTAATTTGTTTTGAAGGTATAAACGAGTTTTGTTAGATAATGGTGTTAGGGAATACCAACGTATGTACGGTAATGTTTAATATAGAATTAACAGAGAACAAATAAAGCGAATAATGAGTAACAAATTAAGTTTGGTGCATTAAATTGTGTCAAAGAAACAATAACTTACTAACTCCTGTTAATATGTATCTAAGTTTCAAAGTAATTCCAAATGTACAAAAAAAAAAAAAAAACACTGAAGTAAGTCAGTGTGACAGAATTTGTACTGCAATACATTTTAACTATGAAAATGTCTGGGTAAAATTATTTCTAAGTTACTGATAACAAAAATTTAATAATGATAGCTCAATGGTTCCGTGTCAAAGGACGTTAGTTAGAATCGTTGCAATGAGCTTGAAGCTCGGCGAAGGAAAACATTGTGATGAAACCATATCATGGTAGTAGGGCTGTTTCAAATCCCGATTGATTAGCTACTACACTCAAGTGGGAATCTATTGCCAAATACCTATAGGTGTCTTGCGGGAATTGCACTTTAGACCTAAACCAGGGTTTGTATGTCCAACATATTGAACCACATTGTTACTTGATATCAGATGAGATTAAGGCTATAACGCTTGAAATAAATTTTAAATAATCAACGTTCGGCTGCCCTGGTCATGACTTAATTACGGATAATACAATGTTTCATTGATTTTTAAGTACAAATACACGTATCCGTATAGTCCGTATTTACGCATCAGGATTCGCATGTTATGTATGTATAAAATATTATTGAATCAAAGTGTAGTGTCTCTTTAGAATATCTATCTAATAAATAGTAATTAACAGAAGTAATAATATAATAAAATATGAGTATAAATCTACTTAACAAAACTTGCACTCTAACTAAAATAATTTACATAATAAACTTGTGCAGACGTCAACATAATAAACAATCAATATGTACTTTTATATACATAAAGAACAGCTTTGACTACAATAAAAATTGCCTAATTCCTCAAAATGTTTGTTATTTTGATAAATGTATAAGCTTACATCTATAAACTTTTGTGTAATAAGAAAAATATCATAAATTATCGCCTAATAAAAATAATTACAATAATAGTTGTTAATAATCAGAAATAATAATCTTGAATAGAATAATTGCAAAGATTAAGCCATTAATACATTGTTTTGGACACATATCCTGGATCAAAACTCACCCACGGTTCTTAAGCATTAAATGATTATCTATATTAATATTATCAAGCTAAAGGTCTGATTATTTGTTTGAAAGCGCTTGTTTTAGGAACTACAAGCCGGATTGTTAAAATGATTTTTGTATTAAATAGAGCAATTATTGAGAAAGGTTTTAAGCTAATAAACATCACGCTAGAATCATTAGGAGCAAAGCTATGTTGAAAAAAGTTACATAAACGGGCAAAAGTGATTTAATAAAACTTTGCTAGTCATTCTGTATAATCTTCCTTCCGTCTTCTTTCGCTAGCGATAAGCTATATTTATGTAAAATTGAGAAAGTAATAAGTCTTATGTCGTATAACTGAAAACTGGGCGATAACTCTCGGAAGGGAAAAACAAAAATAAAAGTTTTATGATTCGTTTAAGACGTCCTACGTATTTATTAGAATGGGAACTTCGTACCGATTCGTAGCTATCGTTCGGGTACACTTTGTCGTTTTCTTTTATTATTAAAGATTGAATTAATTCAATCGACATTCCCCGAGAGAGCAGTAGCTATGGGCAACGCAAGAATAATTCGTTTCGAATATTGCATACTGCGCAATATTAAATAGAAGTTTTGAATAATTTAATTTGAAAATGTCTCAGTTATTTATTACGACGTTTCTCAGTTCACTTATACAGAGTTATAATAAATTAAACAATATGTTGGTCTACCGTTTCACTTTTGATAAATATTCTAATAGAAATGGCTTTATGTACATCTCAATTTTCGAACAAATTAATGTTACAGTTCATGAAGAATAGGTTCGAGCTGAAATCGAAATTTTATCTTCTGGGGTACTCTTTTGGAGTCAACGTTGCTTTGGAGTTAGCATCGTTATTTGAGAAAGAAGGTACGTTTCTCAAATACCCTTCATTAATTTGGTTTCTTGACCTTAATAAATTTGTTTTTTTTACATTATCATGACATATTATATATGTTGTTATTTATTGATATATTTATATACTTATCTGATGCCAGGTCACGTTGGAGTTGTCTATTGTTTGGACAGTAGTCCTGATGTGCTTCAAACTCAACTAGACGCATATGTTGGCAAATTATCAGACGTACAAATGCAGAACAATCTCGTCGAACATATGTACCATCTTATGGGCGGCCGTGACAGCGATGAACTTAAAGCAGATTTGGAAAAGAACGAAAGTTGGTCTCAGAAAGTCGAAGTTTGTGTAAACAGGCTACGGGGATTGTTGCGATACTCCCATCAATACAAGAGATCAATCCTTCATGGTGCCTACAAAAAGATTCTGTTGGCCAGAGAATACGAACCGAATTTCAAACTGGAATCTCAACTGATTTTAATTAAAGGCGTTACTCATCCGAAAGCTGTCGGTTTGAGCGAAGATTATAACCTGCATAAATATACTAAGCAACCTGTCCAAGTGCTCAATATAGAGTCAGATCATGCGTTAGCGCCTCAAGATTGCAGGGTTTCAAACATTATCAACAGACAGTTAGACTTGAGTTTGTTAGAGGAGTTTAAGAAGCAAAACCTCTGTGAAAGTTATTTAGCAGAGACGTATAAGATCTTTTAAACGATTAGTTTTAACTTTTAAATACGGCCTTCGGTATATTTTTAAAATAAAATTATTTTTACTTTATTTTGTTTTTTTTTTTTTTCCGTTTCACTCGCTCTAAGCAATTCTAAGTTAATATCATGTATTAGTATAAATTATTTCCGTTGATGTCGAAAGGAAAAAAATGTCACTCTATTGATTTGATAACTGTAAAATTCTCAGATGTGTAATAATAACATTCTTGAAAAATAATATTCAAATGGATTATGTACTTAAATTTCAACAGTTATCGTTCTTTAAGCTTTAACTTCAAACAAAAGTAAAATAAATAAATAGTAAAAACTATATTAGACAAGCGCGTGGTGCGCACTACGTATAGCACGATGACGCTGAAGGGGATCCAAGAGAACTGCACAGTGTCTTTGGCAGTAGCTATGGTACAGGCTGTTTGATACTGGTATTTTATATGTTGAATACAAATTGAATAGGAGGCATACGAGTAAGCGTGTCACGCGACGGTAATCTCGACGGTAAGTGATTACCGTCGCCCAGGGACACCCCCAATACCAGGGGAATCGCATGCCGGCCTTTATTGAGGGGACTGACTTTCAAGTGCAACTGCCAGAACACACGTATTGGTGTTTGGAGACAGATTTTCAACTTGAGCGCGTGGTAGCTAGCCAGGTGGGAAAAACATTAGAAAACGCCCTACAATATTTTACTCAAAGTTACAAATATTGTCCAACCAGCTTCAAGAAGTTTTACGACAATAAACATTTATCATTAGCGATAAATTATTTTAATAAAAGGCAGAAAACTAGCAACTCATCTAACGGTGTAAACACAGACTACAAATGTATAGAGAGGTGACCACTGATTTCAAGAGATAGTGTTGTGACATAGAAGAATAGTTGGAAATTTTTAACAAGAACAAATACAAATCTACATTTATAACTTACATTAATCGCTATTAATAAAACAATTGTAGTTCAATTACCACCCTTTCCTAGAAACTTTTTAAAGACACTAACAGATTCTTGTTATCGTAATTCAAATATTTTTTTGTATTCTCCATTAAAGAGAACATGAATCTTCTCGGACCCTGTAGATAAAATAATGAGATTGGACGCGCTTCACCCTGCCGTCTCCACCAACCGCACGTGTCCGCGCACACGCCCGCGTAACCGCCGCCCTCGCCGCCGAGGCCGAGCGGATAATTACTCTCCCGCACACCCGCCGCGGACTCCCTCCGCAGAGACCTGAGCCAATGTTTGATCCTCCGGATAGGATCCTCGAGTGACTCTGCTCGCACGAGATAGTGACACTCTACATCACTGAGAATACACCATCACACCGCATACCATTCGTGCACACTCACACGCTAAGTACACGGTTCTGTAAGGGTCTACCCTCGCGGCCCTTGAGCTGCTAACCTGATAAGGTCGTTGTTAGAATCACTAAATTAGTAAGACAGAACCTGTTGGTTAGTCAGGATCGTGGATGTTTTTTCATATACCGGCAGCAGCCCAAGCCGAGATTCGGCCGTTCTGGCACCCTTGTGCCCGCTGCCTCGGGGCTGAGTGCCCTCAGCACTCGCCCCAAAAAGTTCGGTGAAACTGTCAAAGGCCTCGGGGCTAACAGCGTACGTCAGTTCAAAAAAAATGAACATGAATCAATATTTTGCCCATAAGTGAAACACACAAGGTACAGGCTTGAATAAATGTAAGAGTGTAGAGTGAGCCCGGTAAGAATAATGGCAGATATTGTCGAAGGGTGTTTATGGGAATGAACGGTAATAATGCGGTGTATCGAAAGCACATATTTGAAAAACGTTCAACTGACAACAATGGACGAAGTTCGACGATGTGAGTGTTTAGATGCCGTTTCTATGAATATATTTAATTTTATACGCGACTAAACTTAAATTCTGGTGATGTATATTTTTTATCGATGGAATAAACACAATAGACTATTTATAAGTTTATTCTGATGATTTACTCTGTTACAAAAATATGGGCTTGTCTTAAATGGTATATCTTATGGGATCAATGTTTATTGATATTTTTTTTACTTATACGTATTATAGCTAAAGTTCACCTGATGATAAGTGATGATGTGGCCCAGGAGTGAGGACAAACTAAACTTAATGGCGGAACTGGCTCCCAAGTGCAACCGCCGGAACTAACCTATACATATTTGGCATCGTATTTTCAGTTTGAGGGTAGTATCTAAGCAGTTGGGCATTAGAAAAAGCCCTATAGAAAAAGCGTAGGCGTCCTTATCATTACCAACTAAGCCATCATGTCTTCTAATAATATAAATAATTAAGATAATGAAATCTAACATGTTTCAACTTCGATATGTTTATATAAATATTTGTGAGCTTTCATTTATTATTTTTAATTTCCATCATCAATTATCTATGATCATATCAGTATTCATAATTCATAAATCGTTTCTCATAAAGTCTATTCATACGATATACTGTTTTTCTTTACCTCTACGTGCATTTACTTTCTTTATATAATTCAACTAGCTGTGCTCGCGATGATAGCTCAGTGGTAGTGTGTAAGAACGCCGCGTCATGGGAGGTAAGTTCGAATCCAACCACCTACAATGAGCTTGAGCTTTCGGTGGAAAAAACGTCGTGAGGAAACCATATGATGGTGGTAGGGATGTTTCTGATGCCCGCCTGGCTAGCTATCACTCTTAAGTTGAAAATCTGCCGCCAAATACCAGTGTTCCGGCAGCTGCACTTGAGAGCCAGACTCCTACGATTCCTCTAGTATTGCGGGTGTCCATGGTCGGCAGTGATCACTTACCATCAGGTGACACGCTTGCTCATTTGCCCGTTATTACATAAAATATTCATTAAAGTTATAATATTAAATTGTAGATGTATTATTATTTCAAAGTACTAATATACAATTGTATAACTGTTTTCATTAGATTTACACTTGTTAAGTACATGCCCTTGATAATTATTGTTGTAAATATTAGATTTATATGTATGTATTTTAAAAAGGGATTAACGTTTTCTAATATTCCACTTGAAAATTAAATTTATCTCGTAATTTTTGCAGCGAACATGAAAGGAACCATTAACTTGTTAGTGAAACAAATGCTTCCCGCTGCGATAATATCGTAAAAGAGAGAGGCTTAGGAAACTTGGCGACTTATCTTCACGATTTAAGGGAACACTCAGATTTATATGGAAAATCGCCGGCTTGGAAACTTTTCTCATATTTTCCTTATTTTTATTATGAGGTAAACTGCCTCTTTCAGGTTCGGCTCTGGTGTCATCTAGTTGTATATATTACAGCTAAATAAATTTGACTCTCTCTACCTAATTAGGATTGTACAAAGGGCAAAGAATTTCTTATTAAAATAACATAATATTAAAATGTAGATGAAATGAAATTATTTCAACTTCAACGTACAAACGTGGTTTTTAAATTGGTGGTTTGAACAAATGAAGTTTGTTGAAAATAATTTTAGTGCTTGTACTGGATTGCCATATTACTTAGTTAGCTTAGATTATTATTTTTTAAATAGTACGTATTCATGTCGATCATTGCATAGAACATTAAACCTTGCATTATTTCGGTTCTGATAATAAAATTTGTTTAGATCATACAGAAAAATAATTTCTATTCATTAAAATACGAAATAATTAAATTAATTTCAACAAAGAGAATAACAGCAGAATGGCTTATTGTACAATATAAAAGAGGTACAGATTACCAGGTCAAATAAGAAAAACATAAAGGACAGATGAAAAAAAAACCGTGCACTAAGCTAGTTATTCTTACAGAAAATAGAAACCTCACTGTCAATGATTTATCTCAGATGTGATCGCCGAAGTCTGTTAAATTTTTTTACATAAATCCAACTGTAACTCGTTTAAATTCCGTTGCATAATGTGTCCCCTTAACCCTACATCACGGTGTTAGGTAAATGGTTTGCGAGATGCGAGCGACCGTGCTTCAATGTTCAACTTAATTTAAGAACGTGTGCTATAAAATTACTTATACATCCTTTCTATGTTTTTTATAATTGACAGACAAAATGATGACGCTATATATATAAAATACACGCCATTAAATCTTATCCCAAAAGTATGAGATAGGCAAACCATTTCCGGTCGTTGTTAACATGGTTGAAGCGATGGTAGCTCAGTGGTAGCGGGTCGGAACGCCTCGTCATGAGGCGTGAGTTCGAATTCAACTACCTATACTGAGCTTGATTTTTCGGTGAAGGAAATCGTAGAATGGTGGTAGGACTTTTTCTAATGCCCGCCTGGTTAGATACCAATCTAAAGTTGAAAATCTGCGGCCAAATATCAATAGGTGTGTTCTGGCAGGGGTAATTGAGAGCCAGTTCCTCCTGTAAAGGCCGGCAATGCAGGAGGAACCAGTGTTGTGGGTGTCCATGAGGGGCGGTGATCACTTATCTAAGGATAAAATAGAAATCTGATAGGATTTCACTACAACTTCAAAGCGTCAAGAACGAGAAATAAATTTCAAATTTTACATTCCACGGTACACTAACTCATTTATCGACGGTGCTGACATAAAATAAGCCGGAATTCAATGTTAACTTAATACAATAAACAAAAAGTATTTCAATTTTTTTTAGTTTGATCATAAATATTCGAATTTATGAGATAAATAATTTAAATTCTTAATCGCGACAAAAAAAAATTATCGATAAATTCTAGAAATAGATATGACACGATATTGACATTTAAGTAATATATTATAAATTTTCGCTAAGTCATATTATATAAAAATGATCTTGAAATATGTTTATAATTATCGAATTAACATAAAAAATTCAGTAATTGATTATTAATTAATGATCTGTTAGAAAAAACAATAGAGGGTATTAAATATCACTTAGAACGGAATCACCCACAACTGTTTATGGAACATGTCAAACTTAAGCATGGTAAGCATGTATTATGGTAGAGAATACATCTGATATGGCGACCAGGATCCAGTTCGACACGAGTACATCAAAATACTAAAGACATTTTATTTAGTTCAATAAAATGAAGAAAGCCATATTTATTGTCATCAACGATTTCCTTATTCACCTTGAAACAGGAAGCGGAAGTGATCACTTTAATAAATAAATACATGGCCATTCCAGCTGCACGTATAGATGTAGAAAGTTACAAACGGAACCGAAATTTGAGAACAATTCTCTAGTTTCGTAGAGACAGTCGTCGGTACGACTCGTTTCAATATAATCGACAACTAATTTTCAGTTTCGAAACTGTTTCGTCGACTGCTCGCGAACTTCTCTTGAATATTGAAACCTAATAATTGCTTGCGAAACTATTCTGGGCGGACGTCATCGTTGATGTCCCATCCCAGAAAATTTAATATCTATGTGTACATATAATAAAACTATATCTGATCAGAATCTATACGAATAATATTTGATTTCAATTCGATTGAATTCAATTTGTACTTTTTCAGCGAGTCTGCTATCCCGTATAATAAACTTGTAGGATAAGTCGTGTAAACGCTTCCTTGAATTGTAAAAAATCACTACAAATCACAATAGACTAAATTACCCTCATGTAATAATCCGTACTGCAGCAGCCAAGGGTGTACAGATCTTATCAATGGAATTAAAACTGAAGCGATGATAGCTCAGTGGTAGTGTATATAACTTCGCGTCAAAGGACGTAAGTTCGAATACAAGCACCTACAATGAGCTTGAGGTTTTGATGAATGAAAAAATAGTGAGGAAACCATAGCATGATGGTAGGGCCTTTTCTAATGCCCGCCCGACTAGATACCAACCTCAATTTTAAAATCTACAAATTTGAAAATAAATAAAAAGAACGGAATACTAAAAGTTCCGCGCTGAAAACTTGTATCTGATTGTTTGCATAAATTCATCACAAATACTCGTATTTCCATCTTTACCTTCCGAAATAAAAATCAACGAAATATTATAATAGATCGTATATTTATATTACACACCGGTTTCACATCATGTCACTATACTTTGTTATCAATATAGAAGAAATTTCGTATGAAATTTTTTAATAACACATTTCACTGCGAAACTTCTTGTTAGATATTAATATAACTGGCATTATGTATGAACATATAAATATTTTATTGTTATAGCGGGCAAACGAGCAAACGTTTCACCTGATGGTGAGTGATCACCGCCGCCCATTGCCGGACAACAACGGAGGAATCATTGAGAGTGGTAGCTAGCCAGGCGGGCATCCGAAAAAGCCTCACCACCATGCTATGGGTTCCTCACGATGTTTTCCTTCACCGAAAGCTCAAGCTCATTATAAGTGGTTGGATTTGAACTCACGTCTCATGACCCGGCGTTCGTATACACTACCACTGAGCTACCGTCGCTTCAATAGGATACTTTTATATTATATAATTAAAGGTTTCTTTAGAATAAGATATAATATATTTTACCTAGAAGAATACATATGTCTGCGTAAGTATACCATAATGGTTGCTACAACCAAGCACAACTTATGTAAGAGTATTTGGTAACTTCCTCATGGCGGAAGTTATTTTATATGAAATTCAAAACAAAACAAAAACGGAATATAAGTATTTTCTTGCCATTTCACGAGGGCCTCTCAGATTTCCTTTCAGCGCAAGAACACAACAATAAATGTCATTTAATTGCGGTATCATGTAGAGTGAAGATAATTTCCTCATCTGGCCGCGTAATGTAGAAACAGATTTCCAATAAGCTTAACCTATAACGGGCCTCTCTTATAGTTTGCAAAACTATGCTCAGTTTATTATCTTGTAAATCCATCCATCCATAATAATATTATCAATGGGAAAGTGAGTTTATTTGTTTTTTTTTGTATCCACCTAAATGGTTGAATCGATTGTGATGAATTTTGGTATAGAGATAGATGGGACCCCTGAAATAGACTATATTTGCACGCGAAAAACTTATAAGAATAGAGGATAAACTTTGTATGAAATATTTTATTCCTACAAACAAATTGGTTTTCAAAATCAATATTAACGTGAGTGAAGCCGCGGGTTAAAAATAGTCAGAATATAAATTCTTCCAGACCGTTTTCGAAAGCTTTTATCATCTTTTCAAAATCTGTTTCTGACAACTTATAGCTCTGTTTTCCTATGCATCTTCAATAAACATCTTAAATAAATAAACATACGTATTTTCTTAATTTGCACTTTAATAATATATCATGTATAAAGCCCCCATATACTTAAACCGTCTTGTTTAATAGTCTGCGCGTACTATTTAGTTCTTCACATCACTAATACTTAAGTCCACTGATTCGTTCTGGAGCTCCACTATCACTGCCTCAGTATTGTAAGACACACTTATTTATATTGCCACAACCGGAAACTAAAAGCGCTATAAGCGAACTACTTGAAATAGATTATTAAAACAATTATTATAAAATCTTGTCATTATAATTTTAATTTATAAATTTATTTTTGAACAAACATGTAAATATCAATTTCAATCCATAAAGTTATTTCAAATAAAATATTTAATCAAACGTAAAAAAAGAGACGATCAACGATAAAGCTAACATTTATAAAGAGACAATCAATGACCATCACCTAAATTCAACAGACCAATCTGTAATAAAGAAAGATTTACCTCGAAATAAATAAACTGACGGGGAAATGGAAAATCCAAAATTCACCACAGAAGCATCGCGTCAGCTAGTAAAAGGATTTGGGTCCGTTTTCACCATCTAGATTTAAAGAGCTGACCAGTTACCGACCTTGCTAGCAAATGTATAGCATACACGATGTGATAACTCAAAATGCAAATGGATACGGCACATACGCTTGTAAATTGTATTGCTTACAATAGCTTAGTGGTAGTGTGTACGATTTCGCGTCAAGGGCCGTGAGTTCGAATCCGCCTACAATGAGCTTGAGCTTTCGGTGAAGGAAAACATTGTGAGGAAACTATAGCATGGTGGTAGGGCTACCACTCTCAAGTTGAAAATCTGCCACCAAATACTAATAAGTGTAATCCGGCAGTTGCACTTGACAGCGCTTG
This sequence comes from Actias luna, assembly GCA_039707435.1. Taxonomy (NCBI): domain Eukaryota; kingdom Metazoa; phylum Arthropoda; class Insecta; order Lepidoptera; family Saturniidae; genus Actias; species Actias luna. The sequence continues at coordinate 2,519,695 of JAZHAC010000002.1, read as the reverse complement.
ACAGGTTTAGCGTGTCTACCAACTTGGGCCGTATCGTCACTTATGATCAGGTGAGAATATGGCCATAACGTCAAAACCTGAACTATAAAAAAAGATGAAACGATATTTGAAAGAAGAGAAATTGTAAAAGTGTTAGTCTTTATAATCCGATAGCTCAGTAAAATAAAAAATTAAAAATGCTACTGGAAATGTTTTTCACGAGGCTTTTGATTTCGATCAGATTTTTTATCGTAGGCTTGATTACAAAGGTGATTAAAGAGTGTTCATGACACAATTTATAATACAGTATTATTATGAATTGTGTATACATTGTACAGATTCGTTTTACTAATTTGAAATATATATTTTATACCCACATTTTTTTTTTTTGGCTTGGCAGTTGATTAAAGACGTTCGTATATGACATTAATCGGTTCACGTATCATATTATGACCGTTTTATCTTTGCCTCTCGCAATAACAAAACTGGTCAACCCCGCGGTCGTCTTTTGCCTTCCTGAAACGACGCGAGTTCGTACACATGCAATCACCACGTCACTTCAGCGTCTGGCCTCACTCGATGGAAGGCGGGGCCCCATCCGGGTAACCTTGTGTGCTGACTTTGCACTGAGCCCGACTCGTACAATGGGAGGACGGCTTCCCGATCCGCTCCCCTGAGTCCAGCTATTCGTCACGATCCTGCCTGAATATAGGCATATTGGAAGCATTTTCTTCGACTTCTACTTTTTACGAAGACTCTACTTTTGCAGAGTTGTGTGCCCTTTGCAGTATCATGCATTTTTAAGATTATGTTGTGTAAGTTTATTTTTGTATAGTTTATTATTTAATTGTAATTCTGGCGTATTTTACTTGTTTTAGGCTTTGTGCCCTGTAATAAGTATATTTTCTTGCTTTTTTATTATCTTTTAAATATTGGTTGGTTTAATGATTTCTTATGTTTACATGAATATTATTCATTGAAATAAAACTAATTTAAACGGATTTTATCGCGGTTATTTATTAATTTTAATCCCGACGTATTAATCCGATTAGACATTTAATTAAATCGGAACCCATAAGACCAATAGCCAGACCTCAAGACACCGTGAGCTCTTTCTGCGTTGATCGGAACACTATCAATAACAAAAATTAAATTGAAGTTAGACATAGTAACATGAACTTTTCTGGACAACCTGCACCTCAGTCAGCTCCGTGACCACGAAGGCTGAAAAGCTTTCGAAACGTCGGCATTAAAATTAATAAATAACCGCGATAAAATCCTTTTAAATTAGTTTTATTTCAATATTGTTTGGCTGTTCTCAAAACCTGATAAGCTAAAAGAGAGTCACTGTAACGGTCTTAACACCATGTATATGGTAATTATGTTACAATCAAGAGTGTAACATCCTACCAAACTACACCCTTAAGTGTGTCAGTGTATATTATAAAACTGCCGTATCCAATATTATATTTTTGATTCGTTATTATTCCACGACAAGTTCCCTGCATATCAAGGTTTGAGCTTTTACAAGCGTCTATATCGGGAATCGATCTTGCTCTCACATACAATGACCTACTTATACGTTGTCCGTAAGAATGCTTGAGTTTCCTGCAGAGCGATGAATGTATTCAACGATAAACTGAAATTGTCAGCTATTTTACATGTACGTAATTGAGCATTTTGCAAATACAATCGAACATTTTAAAGTAAGGATGGCTCAGTGACATCGGATATGAACCACCACAATATGACTCAAAAATAATTATAACCGCTTAGACTTCAAGAATCTACCAGGAATCATTGTCTGGTCCTTTCGCAGCAATTCAAAGAACAATTATTTCAATGTGCACCATGACATCGGTTAAACCATTAACACCATGAGTTTCTATGGTTTAATTATCATGTCGATTATTATTAATTTTTGGATATATATATACAGGTTGTCTCATTTTTAAACTTTATAGGTTTTTTTTTTGTTTTCGTTCTATACTGTAGATTTTTGATCCGTATTTATTCATATAATTCGCGCTGCGTTGACTATTGCGCCCCCCCTAAAAATGATATCCATTCTAGTTATTTTCTAGGTTTAAAATTATGGCTACAGTCTTACCTCATTTTAAGTGATGATATGACCAAAGATAGACGACACTGAGCTTAGTGGAAGGACTGGCTCAAAGGTCCACCTGCCGTAACATACCTGTGTATTTGGCGGCAGATTTTCACTTGAGAGTGATAGCTAGCCAGGCACGTATTAGAAAAATTCTTACCACCATGCAATGGTTTCTTAATAATGTTTTGCGACATCGAAATCTCAGGCTCATTATAGGTGAATTTGACTCTGCCAACTGAGCCTACATTATTTTTAATCTACCCTTTATATACGTTATAAGTAAAATTAATAATATAATTCAATTAATCAGATTAATGGCGTTGTCTTGTATTTTAAAAAAGCAAAAACATAGTGAGCGTAAATCAATCTTTTCCCTACAATTCAAAGGAGGTCATGTTCATACAACCATAGACATAAAGTTACTAGAAAATCTAAATATAATTTTAAATTATGTTATCTATTTATCATAATGATATAATGAAACTGTAATCGAGCTAAAACTGTCCTACAAATATTTTTGAAAACAAAACTAGGTGCACTTTGCTGTTGTTGAAGATATCTAAATTACATAATTTATTTTGAAATGTTGTCTATAAAATTGTATACTTGTACGAGTATTACTCTGAAACTATTGTAGAAATTTTGATAAGCATTATGAAAAGTTACAATGCGACCCAAGATGGTAGACACGCTAAGCCGATTGGTGGTTTGGCTTGGAAATGCAACTGGCGGAATACACCTATACATATTTGGCTGTAGATTTTCAACTTCAGAGTGGGAGTTAGCCAGGTGGGCATAATGAACAGTCCTATCACCATGCATTATTTGTATATATGTAATAGTCGGGATGAAGAAACAGGCCAGAGTAAAAACGATAAAAAAATATTTTAGCAACAATAACTGGCATCAGTTTATTGGCACTCCGTGAGCGAAATCAACAAGCGACGATAATTTTCAGCTAAATCTAGAATTTAATCATTTTTCTTATTTTTGTCAAATTTAAATGTATAATTTGAATCTGAACACACATACACACAAAACACGCACACGCACGCACTCACGCTCACATACAAATGTTAGTATTCTTTCCATTATTCACATTTTTTGAAATACTTTATTTATAAATATTTTTACATTATTATACATTATTGTAATTCTGTGGAACGCAGATACATTGTTAAATAGGCTGATGGGAGGCAATGTTGGCTGCGAGACAGTTATACTATTGTAGCCATGTATATTTTGTTCTGTGTAGTATGTTATGGTTCAATAAATTTATTAATATTGTTAGTTAAGTGTATATCCAGTATGGTCTTCTTATATATCGACGGACTCGCGGCTCGTCAACGATTGTCCGGTCCTCCGCAAGATTAATGAGTGAGCGTGTTCGAGACACGCTGACTGACTGAAAAATTGTTTTTTTTTTTCAACCATCGCCAACCTTAGGAAGGAAAACTTTATTAGCATATACAAAAATTATAAATACCACCGATATTACGCGAGGATCATGAGTTTTTCCATTATGTCATGACTGTTACAAATATTTTAATATTATCAAATCATACATGCATACATAGTTTTCCGGAAATAATTTCTAGATAGTTTGTTTTTGAATTCCATTGTCCTTTTGCGGATGGGTTATGGCTAATGTTTTTTTTTGTTTTCTATAAAATAATGAATTTTGTAATCAATTGTCCACACATAGCAATAATATAAGATTTATTATAAATAGATTTAAACCCCATTGTATATATAAATTCATAGACGATTGTTTTAAAAGAAGTTGATTATATTAAAGATTTACTGCTCCAGCAGAAATCGACCTGTCTTTTCAGGAAATCAATAGCTAACCGTAGTAGCATCTTTCACGTTCAAGAAAAGAAAAGAGATAATTGGAAAAAGTGACATACATGTATCAGATCTATAGCCGTAGATATTTTCAATTTTGCTAAATGCTTGCACCAAGGATCAGCTTTAAGTCCAAATTTACTTATTCTTGTTATAGATGTATTAAAATCAGATATATCAGAGAAGGTACCATGGTGTATGATGTTTTCTGGTGGCACGGTTTTTGTAGGAAAATATGTTATCTAGGTTCAGATCAGACTAGAATAATGGCTGAAGATTAGTAGCAGAAAAACGGAACCTCTTTTTACTTAAACTGCACACTTCAACCGGTATGTTCTGATTTTTTCGGTTCATTGATTCAAAACAGGGGTGCTAATAACTGGTACGTAATGGTTAGGATAAAATTAGGGATAGATGAAGTGGTGAAAGGCTTCAAGAATTACGTGAGATCTATAAATCCCTTGAAATCTTAAAGAAAAAGTGAATAAAACACGAAGTAATGTATGGAACTGAACTCGGGAAACGAAAGAGTCGAATAAAAGAAACTACATATAAGGAGATGTGATTGAATCTGTGAATGGATGTAAGCGTATTGAAAGACCGAAGAAGGTATAGATCGATTAAGTGAAGAATGATATAATATGTGTATAAAAGGTATGAGATGAAAATGAGAGTTGGTAAACTAGAGGAGAAGAAGAAAACATGCTTCACCTATCTCACTTCGGTAGGAGAATGGGTAAATAGAAGAATATTTTATATTGACTGCTCAAACGGTATGAGAGTTCAAGGTTTTTTGTTCAAACCCTAAGAGTTGTGTTTTGTTTTATGGGCTAATTAATATCCTATATGTTGATCTGAAACATTATATACAGCCGTTTCAAACTTCATTTAAATTTAGTTTTGTTGCTTCTGGCTTTCCTTTCTGGTTTCTTTCATTCGTTCCTTATTTATTTATTAACTGTATCGAGGGCAACAGTACGTTATCTACAAAGTTGGCTAGTGTTATGTTTTAATTTACATTAAAATTAAACCTCGCGACATAAAGTTGTACCTTATCAGCAGATATGATATACAAAGAGCCACACAACTCGTTAGTTTTGAATTATTACTCTATTATTCTGTAAATTTTGTGCATTATGTGTGTTTGTTATCGGACAACGGCAGGAGGGGATTTGGTATGTTTAGCATAATTATTTCATGATTACATTTAGTTTTAGTCATCAAATTTGTGCATACATTAGCTGGCTTTAAAAAATACATTTACGTTTTGCCTATAACAATATGCCTATGAGAAAGATATATGGGATGCACCTGATGCGAATGACCTAAAATACCCTCTGAAACCACTTCATGAGGACCACTTATAGCCTGTTCTTGCCATAGACCAGGAACCAATTTTGCAATATATAAACCAGCTGGTATATGTGGCAAACTTTGGCAGTAGACAATAACTCGACCACAGTATTAGCTATCGCGTTGAGAGACAGAGAGAGAGAAAGAGTGGCTTATTGGGAAATAACTATGAAGTTTCATTAAATCGTAGAAAATCGATGGAGCGGCTGATATTATTACCTCGTACAAACATTGTCACATGCGATTTATATATATAAATATTAAAACTGTAATGGAGCATATTCTGTATATTGTAATCACAGTGCACTTTGTTGTCGATAAAGATACCAAAAACATACATTTTTTTTTTTTTTCTTACTGCGCTGTTAAACGTACATCACATCGATTATATTGAACAGATTCCGGTGAAATTGGTTATGGAGATAACCGATACTTGTAAACCAACATATAGCATACATTTTATCCCACAAAACATTCGATACCTCAAATATCTGGAATAGAATACTAATTTTGAACATTTATGACCGATAACTATAAAAATTTGCATGTATTTAACTTTTTTTTTTTTATGGAAAAATATTACAAATGATCACATGACATCAATCAACTAGTCAGTCAAAGAAACTGATATTTTTCTATTAGGAAATGGCAGTAAAATATCTATGTATCTAATTTTTACCATCCTTAATCCTACCTCTCGTTTCTACTTAACAAGTATATGTGATACAAAAACATGCACCGTTATTGGACAAATATTATTCCCCAAGATTTAATCGTAAACTACGTGTATACTAATTTGTTTCACGTATGATATAGAATTATATCCTTGCTTTAGAAATGGGTTCTAAGTTGTATTTATTAGCTAGTTTTGCTTTGTGAGTTTATTTACATATGAAGCGATGATATCTCAGTGGTAGTGTGTATGACTTTGCGTCAAGGGGCGTGAGTTTGAATCCAACCACATACAATGTGCTTGAGCTTTCGGTGAAGGATAACATTCTGAGAAGATCATAGCATAGTGGTAGGTATTTTTCTGATGTCCTCCTGGTTAGCTACCACCCCCAAGTTAGGTTGCCGCCAAATACCAATAAGTGTGTTCCGGTAGTTGCACTTGAGAGCCAGTTCCTCCACAGGTTTAGCGTGGTTACCAACCAGAGTCGTAACGTTACTTAAAATCAGGTGTGATTATGGCCATAACGCTAAAATACAGAATATACCATAAAATGCCTCTGAGCTGTAGAATATTGAAGAATAATAATCATTTATTTATTATTATTTACATAAAAGAGCTTAATTAAATTTTTTTTTGGTTAATGTCATTTAACTTTACACCGTTAACTTTACAATATAACGAAAAACAAGAAATTATTACTCGTTTTTGTCGCTAACATATTTAAAAATAACACAAAAATTACTATGTACATTTATCCAAACTGAGGAAATAGAAATTATTTTTACACATAATACAAATTTAAAATTATCAGTAAAAACGTTAAAAACTATTACATATAGGTATCTAACCAATCACAACGCTGTTACAATCAAAACACTTTCACAATTAGTACTAGTTGTGATGCATCCGACGGCTATGCTAAAAGCCATTCACCGTGTTACTTGTTCAATTATTACTTGCACGGTGTCGTTATCGAACGTTGAATCGGTTTATCGGTAAAATTAAAAGTTATTGCATGAGCGCGCTGCAGTATTGCCATAGTTGATGTGTCGAAAGTATTTCAAGTGTATATCGGAACTTGAAATTACTACTTTATTTTTTAATAGAATAGTCTACCCACAAACAGTAGTGGCTTAGTGGTAGAGTGTACAGATATTATGTCGATGAACTTGAGTTCAAATAATTGCAATGATTCTGAACTTTGAAACTAGCTGTCTCATTATTCCTTCACTGCTGACGATCGCGATAAAGCACAGTCTCTATTGGCCGCCATTATATGTGCTTGGAGCAGATGAATGTGTTCTTTGAGGACGGAAACTTAGTAATAACGTGTAGAAAGAATGGCGCAATTGCGAAGCCAGCAGTTGTTTTCCTTGCAATTATTTATTCAGTGCTTTATCTTTATTTTGTCAGTGCATATTGTAAATCGAAATTATTTAATATTCGTGAAATGCGTCAGTCGCGCGTTCCCTGCCCACAAGGAGAAAACATTATATTTATAAAATCACTAGCTGACCCGGTGAACTTCATATCACCTATACTCTGGAATGCTAGATGGCGTTAAAATAGCTCTATAATTTGATATTTTTTATCGCTCATAAAAAAAAAATAAAAAAAAAGTATTCTATGTTACTTCTAATACCTCCAAAAATATGTATACAAAGTTTCATAATGATCGGTGAAAGTGTAACAAACAAACTTACATTTATAATATTAGTATGATGGTTGAGCCTCTAAAATTGTTTAATTTGTGACAGCAATTTAATAATACCTTATCCACAACGGATAAAAATAAATACATAAATTATATGAAACCTATTTACAACCTATGAACATATTGAAATATCGATCTATACAGATATCCTTCAGCGTTGTAATCTGAGAGATTTATGTGAAACTTATCTGGTTTAAACCAGTAATACTAACGAAAACCTTTACAGTGGCCCTACATCACTAACACACACAAAATATATATGTTTGAGACTGGAAATGTCTTGCCCATTTCCTTCAGCCAATTCATGCCTAACTTTGCGTAACATGGTTAATTACGTCTTGTATATCTCCCAAATCTTCCTGGCATATAACGAATAAGTAAAACATGAATGACGCAATCCATTACTACTTATTATAACCCCACGATAACTTATCAGAAGGCAGGAGACCGGGAACTGCTTTGACATTGCCTCCAGTCTCAACCTTTAGTGACTGTTTTTTTTTTTGACTTGACATACGCTGTTAGCCTTATGGGCTTTGACAGCTTTACCGAACTTTTTGGGGCTAGTGCTGAGGGTACTCAGTTCCGAGGCAGCGAGCGCAAGGGTGCCAGGATGGCCGAACCTCGGCTTGGGCTGCTGCCAGAAAACGAACAAGGGTTCGCGATCCTAACTAACCAACAGGTCCTAACTTACTAATTCAGTTAATTTACTAAGTTTCAGTGATGTAGAATGTCACTGTATCGCGCGAGCAGAGTCACTTGAGGGCTCCTATCTGGAGGATCGAACCTAGGCGCAAGCGTCTGCGTAGGGAGGCCGCGGCGGGTGGGCGTTAGCGAAATTAATCGCTCGGCCTCGGCGGCGAGGGTGGCGGTTACTCGGGCGTGTACGCGGACATGTGCGATTGGTGGAGACGGTAGGAAGAAGCGCGTTCAATCTCGTTATTTTATCGACGGGATCAGTGAAGTGACTGTTAGGAATTCACTCAATAGTGAACCCCCTAATTTCTAATATTTTCCTCTAACCATCTAACTAAAAAAACAGTTTGTCATTTTGACTCACTACTAACATTTTTACTGTGGTCACAAAACGTAATAACGGTTGAGCCTTCTTAATAGACAAATTTACAGCGTGCTCCGGCTGTAACACGGTAGGGAAATAAAAAACTGTTTGTATAGTTGATCATACGTACTTCACATGAAATTAAAATATATACCTGTGGTGTGTACAGTCGTAACCAAATAGTCAAAACGCACACAGCTGATACGTGATTTTATTGTACGTTATATAGAGTTATGAAGAAGGATGAGTAGCGATTATAGCTCAGTGTCTGTGTGTTCGACTTCGCGTTCGAATCAAACCGACTACAATGAGCTTGAACTTCCGGTGAAGGAAAACATCGTGAGGAAACCATAGCATGGTGGTAGGGCTTTTTCTAATACCCGTCTGGCTAGCAACCACCCTCAGGTTAAAAATCTGCTGCCAAATACCAATAGAATTCCGGCAGCTTCCACAGGCTTAGTGTGTCTACCAACTTGGGCAGTATTGTGACATAAGATCAGCTGAGATTATTGCCACAACGCTAAACCTTAACTGTAGAAAAATAATGGCCACAATCTCATCTGATATTAAGTAATGATGTGGCCCATACACCATACACGTTAAGCCTAGTGGATGGACTATTCGCAAGTACAACGGGTGAAACAGACGCGTAGATATTTGGTAGTATATTATTACCTTGCGGGTGGTAGCTAATTAGCAGGGTTGCGAAAGCTATTCCCGGTATTTGGCAACATGGGGGTTTGAAGTGTCGCCGTGGTGCGTTTTAGTGGGTGGTGTTGGGTGATTAGCAGCCGAAGAGTCACCACATGCCCTTAGGCCTTTGACCTGAGCCCCGGTAATACGTTTGCGCGTTGCAACGAGGAAATCCGTAAAACTGGGATTTTAAACACCACGTTAATGAAAAAGGTTGGTAGCTAGACAAGTGAGCATTAGAATGAGTCCTACCACCATGCTATTGGTATATCACGATGTATCTCATCACTGGAACCATCATCACTTCAAACTTGTTAACGCAGTACGACTAATGAAATAGGTTCACTTTACTAAGGATCCTGGCAAAATTACATTGTTACATTTCAAGAGTTTCTAGAGTTGTTTTGAGAGCGGCCGTGCAATGTCGTCTATAATTTTATCTTCACGCGTTAACATTTATATTTAACTCTATCTAGTTTAATATTACAAATATTATTTCGACAATTTATGTATGTCCATGGTATAGGTTGTGACAGTTTCAAAATATCTAAATAAATTAAAAATAAAAATTGTTAAAATTAAGTAATTATTAGAAAGTATATTTTTTTAATAGGCATATAATCATAGAATTTATAATAAAAATAGTAAATTTTCATGTTTAGATTTTATAATTCTTACAATCCTAGTCAAAAGACGACTTTTCCTTGACTCTATGGATGGATGTTTTGGAAAACTGTAGCAGAGTTTGAAAAAAAGAAGTTGTTGAAGCCACAAAACACATTTTTTTCCTACACACTTATAACTCTAAATCTAATTTATTATATATCTTGTACAATGGGAATTGAACATACGTTTATTTTAAGTAATTATATAGAAAATACCTTGATTTTGAATTCTATAAACTGATTGTACATGCCTAGGTAAATAATTGCACTAATGTAAATTGGTGGTAGTATTATAAAATATACGTAAACTATAAAACAAACTAAAGAAATTCAAATGTAAGGGATAGTAAATTATACTTCAATTGTAATATAAAACATAACTGGGTAATAGTTTAGAAACTATTCAGATCTCTATATTATGTAAAATACATTGTAAATAATTTCTTTAAGATATATAGGTAACTACCAACTTTTACATTTTGAAATATAAGTGCGAAGATAAATAATAATTAATTTTAAAATCGATCGTAGTTATAAGGCTTAATTTTGTCACGTATATATTCAGGTAGGTAGGTAAAGAACATGACTGTATTGCTTTGCAAAGATGACCAATGAATCATTATTATATCTGAACAATCAGATACCAACATCATTGGTTATGATGTATGTTGAAGAGAGCCAATTCCAGTTTACTTAACAAACTAGTTTGGCTCATAACTAACTAACTGGAAAATAACTATTCTATGCAAGTATCAGTAACCACATTAGAGTAATGGAGATTTGAAGCATGTAAAAATTGAACTGGTTCTATAAATTTATTGAAATACTATTTTATAGTATAACAAACAAATCAGTGTTGATTTGGTTTGACACATATTATTTCTGAATACCTGTCCGCATTCCTTCTGAAGCCAGTGCGATAATAGAATTTAATTACTGGTTCTGTCCACCAATTAAAAGGTAATAATATAGAATCTGATTCGTGTTTTAGTTGTACTGTATCGGCAGTTGTACGCATCTAACCATAATACTTGTTAGGGCGTAGTTTATTTTCTATATATCCATGTCCGTTGATCCACGCAGTCTTAGGAACAATGGCCAAAGATTCGGAGTTATGGTTTTGTGCCCTCTCCATCTATATCCCACAGCCTGTAGCTACCTTTTTTTTTTATACATAAGGTTTAGCGTTATGGCCATAAATTCACCTGATCTTAAGTGACGATACGGCCCAAGTTGGTAGACACGCTAAACCTGTGGAGGAACTGGCTCTCAAGTGCTGCTGCCGGGACACACCTATTGGTATTTGGCGGCAGGTTCACAACTAGAGGGCGGTAGCTACCCAGGCGGGCCTTAGAAAAATCCCTACCACCATGCTATGGTTTCCTCACGATGTTTTCCTTCACTGAAAGCTCAAGCTCATTGTAGGTGCTTGGGTTCGAACCCACGTCCCTTGACGCGAAGTCGTGCACACTACCACTGAGCTATCATCGCCTTACCTTACCTTACTGTGTGAGGAGGTTTGGATTGAAGTGAGTTACAAACTTTCTCCTTGGTTGACTTTGTCACCTTGGAACTATCTTATAATCTTGAGGGGTTATATCTGACCTTTTACTATGTTTGCTAACTGCTATCCATTAGGTTTATTTCGTTGAGTGCTTTTGTGTTTTCTTTTAATGACATTAGTTATTCCTATTAATGAACTAGTTCTACAACTCCATATATTCTGCCTTTTACCTTTACCCTAATCTGGTTTTGGTCCTGGTATCTCGCTGGTGGGTTTCACTATAAAAAAATAAAGTGCTTACCAACAGACAAGTTTTGTGATGGTGGGACTCATTGTGATAAACAAAAAACTTAATATTTCTTTGAACTATGTTTCGATGTCCCAAATTATTATTTTATACCACTGTAATTACGTTTCCGGTTCACATTTTTTTTTTATTATATACCAGGCGTCACATGTCTTTAAATAACTACCCTAAATAAAACGATAAATAAAAGACAAATATTAATCAATGTATACAAAAGGTCAATTAAATTCGAAAATTAAGTACCTTTGTGAAGTATCTCCAAAAAAAAAAAACACATCAAATGGTCCATCCGGATAGGTTCGGTGTTTTGAGATGATTTTCTTTCAAAGCAACTGCAATTTTCTTTTATATAGATACAAGATTTTACGTGGAGCTTCACTCGCGTTAATATTAGATTTGTCAAACAAATCGGATGACGCAATAATAAGTTACATACAAAGTTTATCCCTCTGTTTACTTCTAGAAGCTTCCTAGAAGCTTTCCCAGAAAAAAAAAGCTGATCAACGTCTCCATTTCCCCATCTATCTCTATATTGAAATTCATTTTCAGGATTTTTTTCCTAACATCATTGAAAACACTATGATATCGATATAACAACATATAAAATTACACTTAATTTTTCAAACGAGAGACAATTCTAATAAGACCTTTTAAACCGTGTATTATCATATTTTTAACATTGCCAGCTTCGTGGCGCCATCTGTACTTTACCTACGTAAAGTTACAGCGACATCTATCCGAAACATATGACAGGAATAAGCTCCCTGTCTACCTAAATAACAAAGACTTCTTGTATAACAAACTATTATCATTTTGTTACTGTGAGCTGTACAAAATTCAATAATATAAAACGTGTTACAGAATAGTCGCCTCGAGCCGATTGTATTCGAAATAGCGTCACACCAAAGGTTGCGTATCAGAATTTCGAACCCCTCCCATAAAAGTTTCACTTCAAAAGATTCAGTATGCAATTAAGCTTTATGAAACTTTAAGTCAGGAACGGTTACTTAGTTTGTTAATTTTTCTAACCTTTCCACTGATAATAAAAGTTTTCGACAATTCGGCGAGAAGTGACTAATTATATGATTAATTGACTATCCATTTAACATTAACTGTAATGGCCTGCTATGTTAATTTCTGTTTGTATTATATCATTTGTTATGAGAGTATTCAGCTGGCGTCACAGTATTCCTTATTTTTAATGGGTTTCGTACGTTAGGCAAAGCGGTCTTGTAGGTTAAATTTTATTTTTTATACCTACATACTTCAACAATATCAATGCAAGCGATGATAGCTTGGTGATAAGGTATACGTAGTACGTTTCTACATATTTGAATTTGAATAACCGTGCATATAGCTGTTTTGTTTCACAATTGATAGCGCAGGATAACACAAATAAAAAAAAAAGACTTGTTAAAATATATATATTTTTTGTATTATAACGGCCAACGAGCAAGCGTGTCACCTGATGGTAAGTGATCACCGCCGCCCATGGGCACCTACAACTCCAGAGGCTGGCTCTCAAGTGCAACTGCCGGATCACACCTATCGGTATTTGGTGGCAGATTTTCAACTTGAGGGTGGTAGCTAGCAAGGCGGGCATCAGATAAAGCCTTTCCACCATGCTATGGTTTCCTCACGATGTTTTCCTACACCTAAGCTCAATCTTATTGCAGGTGGTTCGAACTCACATCCCATGACGCGGCGTTCCTACACACTATCACTGAGCTATCATAGCTTCAAAATAGTATCTTTACTATCTTTTTTATACACTCTAACAAGTTGTTTGCACCAATAAGGTTCATAATACGACATTATTGAAAACTAAAAGACATACAATCTGTCCAAATCAGAAATATAACCTTACTTATATGTGAAACAACACTATACGCATAATGATTTCTTATGTTTACGCGAACATTATTCATCGAAATAAAACTAATGTAAACGGATTTTATCGCGGTTATTTATTAATTTTGATCCCGACGTTAACACTACTTAACAACGTACTATCCACACACCACTGCAGTAACATGAAATTTTCTGGACAACCTACACCTCAGTCTGCCCCGTGACCACGGAAGCTGAAAAGCTTTTGAAACGTCGGGAACAAAATTAATAAATAACCGCGATAAAATCCGTTTAAATTAGTTTTAGTTCGATAAATATACGCATACATTGTAACAAAAAAAAAAACAATTGAATAAATCAATTATGTAAAATTCAGCTGTGAGATAAATACCTGAAGCAATGATATCTCAGTGGTAGTGTGCAGGAACGCCGCGTCATGGGACGTGAGTTCGAATTGAACCACCTACAATGAGCTTAAGCTTTCGACGAAGCATGGTGGTAGGGCTTTTTCTGTGGCCCTCCCGGCTAGCAACCACCCTCAATGTGAAAATTTACCGCTAAATACAAATAGGTGTGTTCCGGTAGTTGCACTTGAGAGCCAGTCCCTCCTATAAAGACCGGGAAGGTACTTGCAATTCCCCTGGTGTTATCAGAGTCCATAGGCGGCGGTGATCACTTACCATCAGGTGACACGCTAGCTCGTTTCCCCATAAAACAAAATATCAAATTTGTTTTTCAAATGATTTTAATTTTAAAGTTGAGATTGTCGATTTGGTGTATAGAATTTTTTTCAATTTTTTTTTTGGTTCTACGTTGTACTAACGATTGTAGGCAAAAACAATTTGGCTAGAAGCACTGCAATACTTGGTGTATATAATTTTATGCAGCCTTTTTTTTGTTTTACGTTATACTAACAATTGTGGACAAAGACAATTTGGCTAGAAGCACTATAATGCCTCTAAGCGTTGGGTGAAAGAGAATAGTGGTGCCGCAATAACATAGCGACTTATTATATATTACTACCTGACCTGCCAGACGATGGACTGTCTTAACTATGAATATTGAATACGATTTAGTATAATTAAAAAAATATATATATTTCAAAAACATAGTGTTCATTATTGTAATGCTCTATGACAACTGACAGCTAGTTACGTAAAATTAATATTGTCGTTAATGTTTAAAAATTTTCTCCAATTTTCTGATATTCCGGTCAACTCCCTTAATTTCTCCTTCACAAGAACCTTCTCCTGACTATATTTAACGCAACAAAAAAGAATTACTAAAATTTGATCCATCCGTTCACACGTGATGCGATGACCGAGAGAAATAGAGATTCATTTTTATTTATATTATTATTATATATTATGGCTATTTATTATTATATAATATATACAGATTAGCTGCACTTGCGACCTCGTTCGTGTGGTACTAAAAAATTAATATACTTATGTTAGCGTGAAGTCGATTAGCCTAAAGCCTAAAGCCTAAAGATTTCTCTATCAAATCCTATACAAGTTAAGCTCGTCAGCCATCTCGTCGTATTGTCTTAATATCGTCTATCACTTAAGATCAGGTGAGATTATTGCCATAACGTTAATCCTTAACTATAACAAAAAAAAATAATAATAGGTGATATCTGACTGGCAATTTACCGTGTTTTAATAAAGAAACTTTTCCGCTTCATAATATTAATAGAGATAACAGGATGTACGCAAATTAGAAATATTAGATATAGGATAATTCACTTTTCGTCAAAGGTCCAAAGTTTAATACCAACGTGTTCTACTTCATGGACGGTATGAATAACTTTCCCATTTTCCCTTTCGTAACTTAGGTAAATGGATTTTACGATAACGTAAGGTTGGGGGAACAAACAGAAATGATTTTGCGGACACCAGCTCTTAGGTTTACCCTAGTAATGTATATATACAAATAATCAAATCACGATACGGATAAACCTTATAGAATATTTAAAGGTACAGTTGTACTACAGTTTTGAAGCGATGATAGCTCAGTTGGTAGAGTGTACGAACGCGGCGACAGGGTACATGATCACGAATGTACCTACAATGAGCTTGAGCTTTAGGGCTTTTTCTAATGCCCACCTGGCTAGCTACAATAAAGTTGAAAATCTGTTACCAAATACCTGTAGGTGTATTCCAGCAACTTGAGATCCAGACCCTCTTCTAGCCCTAACTTACTTAACATCAGGTGAGATTGTGGCCATATGTAATACTAAAACTTATCAATGAAAAATCTTACACACGAGCTTAAAAATCCAAGTTCCGTGCAGTTTCTTCGAAATACTCCTTTTTTAAAATTGACAAGAGGAATACACCTAACTCCCACTGAGTATTTTCGAAGAATTCGCCGTATGTGTGTGGGGCTATTATGCATTTAATTGAAGAGCAAAACAAAGGTACTTCGACGCCTCGACTCCAGTTAGTTCATTCCAGTGCACATAACATTCCCATTGTGTGTTTAATATACGGAGCCACGGCCCCGGTTTCTCCATTGTTCGTACCCTTTATTAATGAATTCACCGGTGACTAATCTGAGTTATTTTCAATGGAAACAAACGAACAAAAAATGAATAAAATTTTGCCCGCTTCGCCCCGTTGCGCGGGTTAATCGTTTTTTTTCACCTGTGAAATATCACTTATTCGTTATTCAAGCGACATTTATGTAGCTATATTATAAGTATCTCTTTGAGATGTATATTAACAGTGCGATGCTACACAATTGTGTTAAAATCACACACCTGTTATTGCCGTATTCGTCTTTAATTCTTTTTTCAATAGTTTTTACACTTAGCGTTATGACCACAATCTCACCTGATGTGGAGTGACGATGCGACCCAAAATGGTGGAAACTCTAAGCCTAGTAGTATATGGAACCTATAGGTATTTGGTTGTAGTTTTTTTAAATTGAGGGTGAAAGCTAACCAGGTAGGCATTAGAAAAGACGCTACCCCCACGCTATGGTTTCATCACGATGTTTTTTTTCATCCAGCAAGGACTCGAACTCACGTCCCTTGATGCGAAGTCGTACGCACTACCACTGAGCTATCATCGCGTAAAAACTTATGCTGCATTTAAACGTAAAGCAAAATTACAAACGTCAAGCTTATATTTGTATTGGAAGTGTTTTTATAAGTGATATAATTACTTATAATCATTGTTTATCATTGTTTAAACGTGAGTAAGTCAGTGCTTGAATGAAGGGTTACAGAGAAATAAATAAGTATAAGAAATATATTTATCATATTTATTAACTCATGAAGAAATAAATGAAGGAACAAATTAAATTGATGACGCCTTAGTTGGTAGTTGTACGGACGTCGCTTCATTGGTCGTGGGTTTGAATCCTTGCAATGGGCCTGGATTTTCTTTGAAGAAAAATATCAATATGAAACCGTCGAATAATGTTAGGGCTCCTCCTAATGTCTATCTAGATAGCTACCACCCTCAAGTTCAAGATCTTCTGCCAAATACCTATAAGTAGGCTTACTATACGTCCCGGTTTGACCGGGATAGTCCCGGTTTGAGATCCCTGTCCCGGCGTCCCGGTCAAAATTTTGATTGCATTTCAAATATGAAAAACACAAATTAAGCGAAAAGCAAAATGAAAATGAGCCTCTTTCTCTTCTGCGTCCCGGTTTGGTTCTCTTCTGCGTTCCGGTTTGGCTCTTCGTAATTATGGTAAGCCTACCTATAAGTGTGATCGGGCAATTTCCTTTCCTTTCAAAAGTTTCCTTCGCTACGCTTAGCGTGACAATCATTTGGGCCATATTGTTACTTAAGATCAGGTCAAACTGTGTTTATTAAGACAAAACTATTAAGTAAAAAAAAGTGATTGAAGGAATGGATTTATAAGTGAAAATCTAGTATCCAATAAACGTAAAATTATGTAATACATTAAACGGTAGAAGAACGAACGAAAATTGTTCGTACATTTAAAATTTTTGAGTATAATTTTGTTTTCATAAATTAGTACCAATGTTATTCAAATAATCTGTATAATAAATAAATGTTATGTAAATAAAAAAAAAAATCGGCTAAATTCTTTCGACTTCATCTCGACCCAGCAAGTAGAACTTGGTACATCACACCATGTCAGTATACTTTGGTTAACATTTAACTTGTTAGTTAAGCCTCTGGGAAACAGCGGATATCAAAGGGATTAATTACAACGCTGGCTTAACATCCATCACAAGGAAGTTGGTGGATGACAAGGAAGGGCCTCATTTGGGATTCTGTTTCTTCATCTAGTGGAAGCGTGTTCTACCATCACAAAATATAAAGAAACATGCGAAAAAAATTCGATTTTGAAGAAGTTATTTAATTTCTTTTATACTTGGTTGTTATATTTTTAATTGCACACGCAATTCAAATACTTACAAATGATAATTACACATACAAAAAAATACCGCTCGTAGGTCAATTGCTTAATAATCTTAAACAAAACTAACAAAGTTGTGTTTACGTAACGATATCTGGTATGCATTCAGAAATTATTTTTAAATAAGCCCCACAAACTTTTTGTAACATGTTTTACTCGACTTCATTTGTATGCGTCTATCTTTTATATGACGGTAAGGCTTTTTCTAATCTCCAGCTATCTAGGTACCACACTGAAGTTGAAACATTTACCACACTAGTAGGATATTATATTAGTAGCTGGTAGGGTATATTATAATAAAATTTAGAAGGCATCTTCTATAAACCGTCGGGGAACTTTCTATGAATTCTTCATAGAGGTAATTTGTACCTATTTAAAACATTAAGAACATAACCACTGAATACAATTCTGGCATTTCAGTACAAACTTATAACGCTAGGCTTTGCTTCAAACAAAGCTAGCATGAGCTCGAAGACCTATGTATGTAATTTCGGAGACCTCTGTCTAAAGCGTGAGTAGTCCAAAATTTATTTTGGTTTTAAGTCGATTAGAGATGTGATGTGAATTTGTCGATGTTTATATTTTATCTATTACAGTTGTGACCGCGACTGCTTTCGCGTGAAACTAGAAATTATTTAATCGTTTTTGACAACTCTTTTATATATATATTTTCACTACAACTTTACTGCTATTGATGGAAGCGTGATATTAAATAGCCATAAACTTTATTAAATGATGATTATTCAATCAAAAATACTTTTTTGGAATACGACTGGCATTTCCTGAGATCAGCGTTCAGCGTCGTCGTCCCAGCGAATCGAGAAAAGTTTATCTCGGCCGCTGATAAGAAAACATTTATACCCTTCCATAATATTTCAATACGTTCAAGTCAATAATACTACATGTATAACATAAGTAAATATATTACAACAATAATTATAAGACTTGACCCACTGGCACTGCGAAGAAACGTAGGCTTTCTTTGCACTTTCTAAAGAATTTACCATACTGAGTGTTCAGAGGAATTGTACGGACTAATACTTAATGATTTCCTATGTTTACGCGAATATTATTCATCGAAATAAAACTAATTTAATCGGATTTTATCGCGGTTATTTATGTAGACACAGTAACATGATTTTTTCTGGACAACCTACACCTCAGTCCGCCCCGTGACCACGCAGGCTGAAAAGCTTTATTATATAAAATCCGTTTAAACTAGTTTTATTTCGATAAACTAATACTTGCTACGGGAGTCCACAATATTACAATACGCCATATACTTTAAATTCCATCCTTACTATCTGGGTGAAAAACGATCCACGATGGTGCGTTTCACAGGGAATATCTTGCCTCGCATAACTATCTTATGGAACCAACTTGCGTCGGCCGTATTTCCAGACCGATGTGACTTGAGAACCTTCAAGAAGAGAATCTACTCATACCTTAAAGGTCGGTAACGCTCTTGCGATCTCTCTGGTGTTGTGGGTGTTCATCGGTGGCGTTGATTACTTACCAGGTGAACCGCTCGCTTGCCCCCTATTCCATTTTTTTTTAATTTGCACATCACTTAACGTTACTGAGTCTGATCAGATCCAACTGACTATCGATTCCTAAAAACTTTTTAATGCATTTTCAACATTCGATTTGTCTCTGTTAATAGTTTTTATCGATAATAATTGTATACATGTCACGTGACTACGCACTCGTGCCGGCGCTCATTAAAATACAAAATAATATCTCGATGTTACACTGAGTCGTAATGTTTCGCTAGAACCACTTTTAGTTTAATTTCTAGTACTTTGAGCATTCAGATATAAGCCTTTCAGCGAAAAGGCCTTGAAATTTGGAAATTTCAGCGGCTCAAACTATAAAGATAAATGTAGATTTAAAACAGTCTGTAGGTACTCCTTCGTCTTATTTAGGACTACCCATTTATACCTAGCTGTGCTCGTGACTTCGTTCACGTGGGCCTAAAAACTATTTAATAATGATTGCCCGATTTTGTAACTTTTTTCGATATAACTTTGCTTCTATTGGTGGTAGCATGATACTATATATGCTAAAACCTTTATCAATAATTGCTCTATCAATTGTAAAAATATTTTTTGAAATCTAACAGGTAATTCCTAATATTAGCGCGTTCAAACCAACAAACTCTTCGCTTTGATATATTAAAATAGATTATGTACGTCAATATTATCAAGTACAGTAAAATATATAGCAAATCTTTAAGGTTCATACAGCAGTTTTACAAAAGGTGACTCTAGTTACCATTATTTAGAAACTTTCTGTGACACCTAAGATATCATGCCCGGAAATACGTTTAGCCCTGACTATTTATAATTACTTTCAACTGTGTACGGTAAACTAATATGAGAACCCACAAAACACACCCAATCATTCTTAATACAGTGCAAAATCTTAGTAGGTTGTGTGCATAGATACCTTTTGCCCATAGGTTTGACTGGGTTAATATAGATTTTGCCAAACTAAAAGACGTTATTTTATCCTTTGAAGCGAGTAGTTTTTATCATTTTGGTGTAAGGTTCCTTATGTCCTGTTGTCTATCTTTGATTACATGTATGCAATATATCATAATGAGCGGTGGAACAGGAAAGACGTGAAACAAACTGACAAAGCTACATTCGCATATATGTTTAATAAGATTATAAATTTGTATTCGATGCATCGAATTTATAAGAAACATATTCGTTTTTAATAAAATAAATAAAAATATAATTTCAATTACACGTCTCATAACGCGAAGCGTTTTATTAGTGCTTTACTCTCACTCTCTCAAAGTCAAGCAATTATCTCGGCTTGAATTGCTTTTATCCGATCTTTTTACACTTAGAGTATTAAATGAGTTGACAAATATCAACAAGAACACTTTTTATGACAGTAGATACTTTAAAAAACACATTTTTTTTTCTAGATAGTATAAAAATCCGTTTTGAAAAATGATTTCGTGGACGTCAGGTTGTCTGTAAGTGCGGATGATATATGTGGTCACGATAACGCCCAAAAAACTTCACCTTCTGGGACCGTTTTTTTTTCATTCGCTTCAGTATCATTCTGAGTAATAGCCTTGTCGGGGCACGGTACGTCTAGCGGTGGTGGACCACCGCCCCCTGGTCAAAGTGCGACGTTGTGTATCCCCGTTTGGACGGGCGTAGAGTCCTCGTTCGTTATAAACGAGGATGCCGGATACCCGCCTCGGTGGCAGCAGGAAGATGTCAGTTTGCCGTAAGGGGCCGCAAGGATGCAATAATGCGTGAACCGGTCGAGACGTATGACGTAATAATACTCGGTGTTCTTCTCAATAAAACGTGAACCCGAGCCAACGGTCGATATTCTTCAGGTAGTTGCTCTTCTTGTTGTAGCCAATGGGCGATCGGTGACTCAATCGTGGAACATGATTAGGTAATTTTTTTTTTTTTTTTTTTTTTTTTCGAATTGACATACGCTGTTAGCCGGAGGGGCTTTTACAGCTTGGCAGGACTTTTTGGGGCGAATGCTGAGGGCACTCAGCCCCGAGGCAGCGAGCACAAGGGTGCCGTTGTGGCTGGCCCTTGGCATGGACTGCTGCCGGAAGAGAAAATAATATATAAAATAATAAGAGCTGGCCTACTTGAGTAGACCTTTAGGTAATTTACTAATTTGTGAAATGTTAAAATACTAATTGTTAAGAAGGCAAGGAAGTCGGTGGAGTGGATTGTACTGTACTGTTTTGGATTGAGTTTATCGGTGTTGGAAGGACGTAGTCTTCGCATCAACACGACCGTGAACTACCGTGGTCTAACCAGTATTCTGGTGCTTGTATAATCTGAAATAAGTTAGAATTTTATTAAATGAACTTTAAGGTAAGGATAACATCAAAAGTAACCAAAAATCCATCCAATCGTAATAAAAAAGTGCCAAACAACTGGCAGGGCCACAGGTTTTTGGTCCCTTACAGAACCGTGTACTTAGCGTGTGGGTGTGCACGGGTGGTATGCAGTGTGATGTTGTATTCTCAGTGTTGTAGAGTGTCACTGTATCGCGCGAGCAGAGTCGCTCGAGGGCTCCTTTCCGGAGGATCGGACCTAGGCTCGAGCGTCTGCAGAGGGAGGCCGCGGCGGGTGTGCGGGAGCGAAATTAACCGTAAGGCCTCGGCGGCGAGACCTGCGGTTTCGCGGGCGTGTGCGCGGACACGAACGGTTTGAAGAGACGGCAGGAAGGAGCGCGTTTTCCCTATTGATGTCGTCTACGGGATCGGTGAAGCAGTTTCGTGGCCGGCGTGCGAACCAAACGGCTTGAGGATTTGCAGTATAGTTGACTGCTTCTACTATTTCGGGATTCGAATGAGCTTCGGCTTTTTCAAAGAATTTCTTGGTGAGTTCGCGTATGTAAGCGTATATGGAGGGGAGATTCATATCTTTGTGGAGATCTATGTTGCGGGCATAAGGCGGGGCTTGGACCATTGTGCGAATGAATTTATTCTGGAAGACTTGAAGTTTTTCCAGGTTTGTTATTGCTGCATGGGCAAAGACTGGGCAGCTGTAAGTCAATATTGGGCGTATGCAGGTCTTATAGATTGTCAGCTTATGTCTGAGTGACATTTTGCTTTTCGAAGAAGTGAGATTACGTAGCAGGGCCGAGGCGGTGTTGGCCTTTTTGATTACGTAATCGATATGGTGGGTGAAGGTGAGATGCTTATCGAGTACTACGCCTAGGTATTTGGTTTTATTTACCCATGCGATATCGACACCGAATAAGTGCAATGAGCCTTCGAGTGGCTTGAAGTTGTGGGGATCGAACATGATAGCCGAGCTTTTATCTGGGTTTAATCCTATGCGCCATTTGAGGCACCAGGATCCGAAGGCGAAGATGGCTTGTTGAACTCGATTTTTGAGATTGGCTCTGTGCCTTCCCGAGCTATATATGATTGTGTCGTCGGCGTAGAGGCCTACTTGGACATTATCGAAGATTGGGATGTCGCTGACATATAGATTAAATAGACAGGGCGCTAGAATGGAGCCTTGGGGGACTCCAGAGCGAA
Source organism: Actias luna (assembly GCA_039707435.1). Taxonomy (NCBI): domain Eukaryota; kingdom Metazoa; phylum Arthropoda; class Insecta; order Lepidoptera; family Saturniidae; genus Actias; species Actias luna. Next base: position 2,496,490 of record JAZHAC010000002.1, on the reverse strand, counting down.
TAGGATGGGGTGAGGAGAGGGCTCCGTCTACTTTGTAGCAGAAGGAGCGGTTAGATAAGTATTGTATAACTAAGTGGACAAGTCTGTCCGGAACTTGGAACTGGTGGAGCTTATATATGAGTCCTTCGTGCCATACCCTGTCGAAGGCTTTGGCGACATCGAAGAAAACAGCGAGAGTGCGTCTAGGAAGGCGTAACTCCGTAAAGTTGGAGACTACGTGTTCCGTGAGGCGGAGAACTTGGTGGGTGCATGAATGTTTCGGCCGGAAGCCGAATTGCTGGTCCGGAAACAGATATTTGTCGGCTACGACGACTTGGAGGCGGTTTAAAATAATCCGCTCGTATATTTTGCCTAAGGTGTTTAGTAGGCTGATCGGACGGTAGCTCTCTGGGGAGCAGGCTTTTTTGCCTGGTTTCCGGATACCTATGACGGTGGCCCTTTTCCAGACGGCTGGAAAGTGGCAATGAGATATGGCCGCATTGAGGATGCAGACCAGAAGCGCTATGAGTTTGTCAGGAAGAAGCTTTAGGACTTCATTCCTGATACCATCAGGACCAGGAGATTTCCTAGGTTTGAGTCCTTTAATTATTGAGAGGACTTCGTCGGTGGTGACCGGGTCTAGGAGTTCTGCTGGGCGGGTCTCCCTTATTGTGTGTATTGTTCGGGTGACCCTTTCCCAGTGTTCGGGATCTATGTCCTGATATTCGTAAGGGTTGGGGGAGCATTGTTCCTCTAGGGTGTTAGCGAGGAGCTCCGCTTTGTCTCTGCTCTCGAAAGCAGGGGGAAGAGTGGGGCCTCTGTCTAGTGGAGGTGTGGCTGAGGAGTAACTGCTCTTTTGTTTGCGGACGAGCTCCCAGAAGGCCAGGTGCGATGGCTTGAGGTCCTCCAGGAGGCTGTCCCATCTTTGAGAGCGAAATTCAGAGATGTGAGATCTGACCTGTCTTTGTAGGGCGCGTAGCCGGACGCGGTTCTCTACTGTCGGATAGGCGTCGTGGGCGCGAGTCGCGGCGTTCTTCTCAGTGATCAGCCTCCGAATGTCGTCGGGGAGTATAAAGCGGCGATCGTTCGCCACTTTTACCTCTTTCGAGGTTTCCTCGACGGCATTCTGGAGGTGACTGACCAGGGAGTCGACCGCCAGATCGGCGTCGGCCGGCGAGTCTATCACGTCTGGAATCCTGTCAAGCTCGGGAGAGGAGATGTTAGTAGCCAAGTATTGCCTAAGTCTGGGATAATCGGCAACTTTAATGGGAGGCAGGTTATGCTCGTCGGGCTGGCCGAGGAGTAGAATTACTGGGCGATGGTCTGAATCGAGTTCGTGAGCGACTTCGATGTGTCGCACCTGAAGGGCGACCCCTTTTAGGATAGCTATATCTAAAACTGAGGGTCGACAGTTGGTCTGAAAGTGTGTTGGCTCTGGAGGAGCTATCACATCGAAAGTTAGCTCGTGTTCCAAGCGGAGAAGTATTCTACCGTTGACAGTGGTACGCGGGTTATTATAATAAATGTGCCCGGAGTTAAGATCGCCGGCCACGATTACCGATTCACCGAGCGCGAAGAGCGCTTCTAGATCTGATTTGATAAGTGTTTTCTTTGGCGAGAGGTACGCTGAAACGATGTGGATCGTGGGATGATCGGTCATGCCCACTCTGCATATAGATACCTCTAGGTAAGTAAGTTTAGGAGGTTCTATTCGCGTGCAATATAAAGATTTTTTGAAATATATGAGTGTACCTCCGCCTCTTGCGCCGGTGCGATCGTCTCTTATTATTTTGTAGTTTGCGATCGCAGGGGCGCGGAACTTCGGTTTAAGTAGTGTTTCCTGTACGAGGAACACGTCGATTTGCCGCTCCTTAAGGAAGCAGGCTACTAAGTCGCGTTGGGAAGTTAAGCTACTCGCGTTAAAAAAGGATAAAGAGAGGCCCCGGGGTCTAATTTTATCCTGCATCGCGAAAACTATTTATGGGGAAGCGCGGGCAAGGTCTTGCACAGCACGTGCGAGGGCAGGGTAGGCGGCTACGGCCTTAAGTCGGTCTATTCCGACGGGAGAGCTGGCCATTTTGTCGAAGGCGATGATGTCTTCGACGTCAAAATCTTTAAGAATACCTGCGATCCAGGTTAGGCCTAGGAAGTCGAAGGACGGAGCTTCCGAGCTCGAAGGTACAACTCTAGGCGGTTGTACTTTAGCGGCCCACGCGGAAGGCGGGGCTTGTGATGGTGTGTGCGCGGTAGTGACTCGCGCTGGACTTGGCAGGCTCGGGAAGGCCTGGGTTGAGATGAGCGGTGGCGGGGCAGGGCGCGTTGACGCGGCGTGCGCTGGAGGAGCGCGCTGTGGGACGCGCGTGCGAGTGCGCCTAGTGCGTGGGGCGCGTTCACACCCGCGATAGTTCGCGGGGTGACCGGCCTTGCCGCATAAGACGCAGCTAGGTGGCTCTACCGTTTCCGGCATGCGGGGGCACTCCTTTGTGGAGTGATCTCCTAGACATTTGACACATCTCGGCTTGATGTGACAGTTTCTCGCCGAGTGTCCGTAAGATTGGCAGTTGTGACACTGCGTAGGGGCATGCTTTTTATGCGGGATCTCTACGGATATTCCGGAGAGGCCGCAGACCGATTGGAGGTTGAAAACCTCCTTGCCTTCATTGGAGCGGTCCAAGGTGACTAGGACGAGGTCGTAAACCTCCTTTGTGAAGGAGTGGTACATTCGGTGTACCTCGTGCGCGGGTAAGTTTTGCTCCTTAAGGGAGGCAAGAATGACTTCCGTGGGAAGTTCTTTAGGGACGCGCCTGATTACTACGCGCAGAAGGCGCTCTTCTTCGGGCGTGTAAGTAAAAAATTGGAGTTTTCCTTCGCGGAGGAATGTTGTTAGGTTTTTGTAGTCCGCGATTGTGGGGACTTTGATTTGTATACCGGATGGGGTGCTCCGGGCGTGAGTATATCTAATTTTGGCGGCATTCAGCCGCGTGGAAATATTTAGCCACGCTGCTTTGTCAGTTATTGTGACTGGGGGCGGTGGCCGCACCGCCCTTTCGGTGGGAGCTGCTGTTTGTGCAGCGTGAGTGTCGCGCGATGTGGGGACGCGGTTGTTGCCGGCACGCATGGTTTTTGCGGCGGCTGGGGGTGTGGTTTCGGGTGATAACACCCGTTTATGTTTGGGCTTCGCCCTTGAGACTGTAATGAAATCCGTTTCGGGATTAGTTACCTCCATGTTGATTTCCGGAGTCGGATCCGATGAGAGTGGCGAAAATGAGTTCGCCGTGGGTATCGGTCGGGGCGCGTAAGAAATTTTTTCCTCGAACGGACGAGGCGTGGGTACGGCGGCGGGGGTCGCTGAGGGCGACGGGGTCCGCGATGAGGTAGTAGCGGGTGACGCGGGGGGTGCTACCGCATGCCGGATGACCGGCGAGCGGGAGCGAGAGCGTGAACGCGGCGGTAGAGGCGGCGACGCCAGACGACGCGCCGGGGCGGTTGCCTTGGTGGCGGGGGCCCGGACGGGTAGGGAGGTGGTAGTGGGCGGGGTAGGCGGGCGGCGCGCTGGCGCGTTTGCGCCGGTGGGTGGGGCGCGGACGCGCTGCGTGGGCGCAGACTCGGTCGCGAGGTACTTTTTTAAAAGTTCCGGACTCTCTCTTTCTAGAAATTTTAGAACCTTCTCCATCTTGAGGAGATGGATAAGTCCAGATAAAAATAAAAGAGTAAGGTAGTAGTTTGACTTACGTCAGAAAAAACCTCCCTGCCTGAAGGGCAGGGGGGCGCGGCTAAAAGGAAATAAAGAAACTATCCTGCGTTAGGCAATCTAACTTGTATGTACACGAAGGAATAGCGTGTAAAATCGAAAATAACAGTAAAGGAAAGAACAATATTCCAAAAAGTACTGGGCCTTGGCCCGTAAAAAGGATTAATTAAGTTTTTACCTTATCTGGAAGCCGGTGACCGGCGTACTTACAGGCGGTGACACTAATTTCACTGCACTTAAATCACGATAACAAAGCAATATTTGGAATCACGGCACAAAAACACTGAGAGATATCTCTCAATTTAAATACCACGATAACCAAACAATACGGTTTAGAGAACAAAGACACTGTATCGCGAACAAGCAACAATAGCCGGTTTGTTGCAGGTGCGTCGTCGCAGGTGCGAGAACAAAAGAAACCGAGAACAATAGCGGCGCGGTAAGGCGCAGCGGTCGAATAGTTTAGAACAATCGGCAGAGCTCACGGACACGTCTGTTCGCTGTGGCTGATCGAACCGAACTCCACATGATTAGGTAACGCCCCTTCGGAGGTCACCCATGCCGATGCGTGACTTTACAGAGAGCCACTCGATCGCGACGCTTTCTAATTTCTATTTGTTTCTATTTTCACTACCGTTGGCTCGGTTTCTGCGCTATATTTATTTTATTTCATATAATATCCTTAATATCTATATACAGTCTTATACCCTAGGTTACACTCTATCTTATAAATATCACTTATCCTAGGATACACTCATAATACTCGAGATCGAGCAATACTTACGCTAAACTTTCTCTATTTCAATTTTTCTCTATCACGTTCTTACTCTATAAATTTACATATTCCCATATTTCGGGTTTCTATATCAAATACAAGCAACGCGATGTCTCTATTCTTGGATTTCACACTTGTCGTGTGAAATCCCTCAATTCTCTATACATATTTTCCGGTCTAATATTTAGGTAAGTATTGCTCGGTAAATTATCTATTTTAAAACTAACATGCACGATAATCTTAAACATATCTATAAACTAAACACGCAAACATCAATTTCAATATAAATATACATAAAATACGCGAAGGAGACGCAAAAAACCTACTCGGCACAATCATTACCCGAACTCCCACGAATCCTAGGCAAATGAATGTGTGCGCCCCCAACGGTAGACGTCGATCACAACGTACGCCTTATGATTTTAAAATAACATTATTCGTCATGTTCTCATTAATACATCTCAATATTAATAATTCTCCATCAATATTATTAATTCTCAATACTAGCAATCTCAATATTATTAATTCTCAATACTAGCAATCTCAATATTATTAATTCTCAATAATCTCAATAATCTCAATAATCTCAATAATCTCAATATTCTCAATACTCTCAATAATCGATCTCCATACTCATATTATACATACTTATATTTTCAATATTTATATTTATATAACGCGTAGTCAGTCTCGATACTTATGCTAACACAAAAACACTGTTTATTCGTCCGGTACAAGTTAATACTCGAACGAGAACTCGTCTAGCGTCTCAGGGGCTCTCCCTACGGTAACGCGTGCGTCCTATTTACCATCAGCGCCACCTGTGCGGAACTATTATTCCGGACGCCATTTCTATTTTCGTATTAACTTGTTATGCGTCGCTAACAGCGCCACCCGTGCGGAACTATTATTCCGGACGCCATTTCTATTTTTGTATATTACTCGTTATAGTCTTTATGCGTCGCTAACAAGCCTATTGAAAATAACCGTCTAATTCAATGTAATTTAATTAAAAATTAAATAGTACTTGGTTAAAAGGTGAAGAAGTTAGAAGAAAGGTAAAGAAAGGTAAGAAGTTAAACGTATAGAGGGCGAGTAAAAACAATAAAGATAGCATATAAACTTTCTCCACGAAAAAACATACGAAAAAATATTTATTAATATTACTAAAAAAAAAAGTTGTGATAAATGAGCGTTATGAGACGTGCACCAATGGATTTTCCAAACTTTCTTTTTAATTTTTCGCAATTCACTTTCATTTATACAAGTACTTTGTTGGTTGTGTAGGAGTCAAACGGATCTCAGAATCGGTTTCAGTGCGTCGAAATACATGTTCATAGGATCTGGTCAAATGCATAGAACACTATTTGGAATAGAGTTTCTTAACGAACGTTACGAATGCAGGTTAGACAAATCAAAATGTAAGATTTTACTGTCACGATCGTTTATTTAGTCTGTTTTATAATGCACTATATTTCTGTAGTGTAGACGATTATCTATAGCGGTATTGGCAGTTTCAAGACAGCCAGTAAGTTCTCATCGGCTGCGCAGATATAGTTTACATGTACTGTAATGAATTAGACGAATTGGAGGATGTACAATATAGTGTATATTTTCGCAACTATATTTTTTTTTTATTAAATACGAAATTTCCCACCTATCCTTCTATTTATTAGTTATCTCTGCGTTTTATTTGATTGCTCTCAGACACTAGTAATTCATTTATTGGAATTTGTTAATTCATTAATATAAAACGTCTATCAATAATAAGATACTACGTAAGAAAATTCGCTCCGAGTGTTCCACGAAGATAATGTTGTTATTTCGTTTACTTGTGTTTGTAATATTTCTTTTTTTTTCAATAATTACGAAATTACATTAAACGTTTTTTTTTTTTTTCGAACTGACGTACGCTTTTAGCCTCAAGGGCTTTGACAGCTTCACCGAACTTTTGGGGGCGAGTGCTGAGGGCACTCAGCCGCGAAACATTAATCGCTTTACAATAGTTTCTAAGAAACCGAATGTACAATATACAAGAATTTCTCACTTAATATATTTAAATTAATAATGTAATCTCTTTAATAAATCGTTATGAAAAGGGAGCCGGCATCTTATTAAACCGTAATTTGAAGATTACATTTCACTGTCGACTTTGGCAAAGTTATCCATTATTAAATTAATAAAAAAAGAAACCTTTAAAATGTTTAATCTACAGGGATTATTTACAGGGTCAACTTTAATGGTCATAATTGATTAAGTATCACACAAGCTATAATTGCCAAACCCCAACCACAAGGTATTTATAGAAATAAGTCAAAAATTGTAATAATTTCATAAGAGAAAAATAAATCTCACTAATTAGTTTTTAATGTAACGCCTATTGTTATAAAGCTATTTTAACGCCTAAGAAAAGGTATAAATCACGCTTACCAAAAAAAAAGTGCGGACCTAGAGTCCACAGATTGAGTATATAATAAATAATAAAAAACAAAAACAAAAAAAAATTAATTATGCAACCCAGCTTTATTACTGATTTAAATTCATAGCAAAGTGGGTAAGACCGAATAACAAACGACTTCTTGATATTTTATATAAGCTGTTTGTATAGAATTAAAGATGATTGTAATAACTATTGCCCATATTTATAAACTATTTTCAATACAGCTTCAGTCCTATTGCTGGTAGTGTCATAGTAAATAGTTTAAAGCCGTCCCGCGTCAAACACCGGTCACAACAAGTAACTATCAGCCGTTGTAATTAATCGTAATTAGCACTTTAGAAAACCACCACTTTAAAAACCACCATGCTATGGTTTAATCAGTATGTCTTCCTCCACCGAAAGCTCAAACTCATTGTAGGTGGATTCGAACTTACGTCTCTTTACGCGGCGTTCGTACACACTACCAACTGAGCTATCATCGCTTCATACTTATATTCATATTTATTATTTGCTACTCACAAAAAGTGACAAAGTTGAAGAAAATCGTCATCACGGATATACCAATATATTTAAGACCGTCGCAATCAAGCCTTTGCCACCCCATTGATATTTTTTTGGAGTTTACATATACTGTGATCCTTAGAGGCTTTCGCAAAATCAGCGAGCTTCGTCGGCGAGTACGGCAGTTCCTTAAATGATCGCGCACTTGAAAGCCAGTCCTTGCAACTGGCTTAGCGTATTGCAATCTTGGGTACACAAACATCAATAATCAGGCGAGATTGTGGCCAAACACGTAAGATCTTTCCGAATGACGTCACAGTGAACGGATTACCATTACTCGTGGAAACTGTTTACAGAAATCCGCACCGAAAACAGCGAGCTCCGAATGCATTTCGTTGTGAATCGGAACTCACATACGTTAGAGAGTAAACGTGTGACCACATCTCAGTGTAGTCGAAAGGGGTATTTTATAATGACCGATTTTAAAAAATGGAAATTATATTTCAAGTTGAAATTTCGCTATAAAAGTGTCCGTTTTTCCTCTAAACATATTTTATCTATTCTTTGAATGTAATAGGATGAATAATATAATATATACTATTTAGATTTGTGTGAACAAAAATTGTAATATTGCTTAAATGCAATAAGTAATCAAATACCTTTATATTATTTTGTAAAATGTCTGTCCGCCTGATAGTACACGCATCGCTGCTGAATTACAACAATTATAATAAAACGACACCAAAGAAATTATAAAGGCTATCCTTCAGTAATATTTAGCCTTTGTTTTATTGAAATCCGTTAACCCCATCAAAAATTATTGTAATTTGAATGATGACACGAGATTAAATAATTCAAGTTCCAATCGAACGAAGTTGCGGGTCCAGCAAGTTGATAATATATTTTTTGAAGCTTACTCCTTGGGAATTGATTTTCCATATAAGGTTTTGGTGGATAAAATTTAAAAAGAGTGAAATTGATACAAACGTTAATTCAGCGGCGTGACGTTGAACTGCATTTTACTGCACAACAAGCTGCTGTCTTTGCGCAGCTGTCATTTTGATAATCGGAAATAGTAACCGGATAACTTATTTAAAAAAAAAAAGTCTCCAAAGGTTTGCTTGTAAGATATCGTTGTAAAAGATAAATCCTCCTAAGTGTATAGTTATATTTTACGCGCGGCTTCGCTCGCGTTAAAATAGCTTTTATCAAACATATCGGATGACGCAATAAAAGTTTCATACTAAGTATATCTTTATCTTTACCCAACTTCCAATAAGGTTTTCCGGTGAAGAGGTAGTCTATCACCGTCTCCAGATTCCCATCTATCTCTGTTACAAATTTCATCACAATCAAATCAACAGTTTAGGCGTGAAAGCGTAACAAACAATTAAACAAACTCATTTTTGCATTTATAATATTAGTAAGGATTTTTTTGTTTCAATTTGTTCATGTTCATGGTGTAATAAAGTTTATATTATTATCCAAATTACATCGTTTATTCCTAAAAAATAAGACAATAATATCATGTCTAAAATCTACTCCCGTTTCAGAAACAACATGCTGTTCTGGGAGAGAAGAAACAGCGAAAGAAACTCTTCAGCGATCGCTCTTTTTATCATGTACCATATAAATTTGTAGAAACTTAAAAATATTAACAATAATTAAATCCCACGCATTTGTTATTAATAATATTATTAATTTCACATCTCATCAAATTACCATACAACAGATTTTATATAAAAAGTGAAGAAGAAAACTGTAAAAATCAATTTGCGAACGAGCGATCAATTGTCCGTTGAGCGGTTAACAGACAAAATCGTACCGATATATCGCAACGTCGTGCCGTGATATAAAACGCACCGTCTCGCCGAACCAAAAGTGCGGAAAATGGAAAGAGCGCGATAAATAAAACCCGCTCCGTGAGGCTAATTGGAAAGCCGACATATAAATCAGTGGCCACTCACGGCGCACGAACAAAAACACTGCAAAGACCGAACGTCGTCTGCTGGCAAGGGGTTTGACGTACGATTTTAGCCGGTTCAAATTAGTGGTTTTGTTAGACAGCGCCGTTTGTCACTCGAACTAATGTAGCACCAACTGAGCGTACTTTGGCATCGCTAGGTACCCACATGACTGCTCGCTAGAGACTTTAAGTAATGCGGAAGCAGCTTCTTTATCTCTGGTAATACAACGGAATAATATGACTGAGTTTACCTTCTTTTAAATGAATGTGTTGTAGCTTTCATGCGTTTTGATGGAGTCCAAAAGAAGTACAAATAAATGAACTATAGATCTACAGATTCTTTTATTCTAATACTAAACAAATTCTAACACAAAAAAAATAGGTAACATATTAACAATTATAAATAATAATTGTAAAACTAAAACTTTATTTATCCAATATTACGACGGTTATGGAAGGTTATTTCAAAATGGCTTGTATATGGCAATAGCAGAAGTAAACAAACTGTAGATGAGGGACTTTACGTACTGTTTGTTCTATGTTAGAGATAGTAACCACTATCAGTCATTGAATTTATTTTTTATCGAGTTAGAACATAGTTTTATAAGAATCAGTTTGATTTGAATGTGGGCCCTAGAAGTAAAAGAATTTGTAAGAAAACTGAAGATGTAGTGAAGTCTACGCCAATACACGGTGATACGTCTTGTGTTACTACATCTCAAATAAAAATATCATCATATTGAAAAATATTAATGCGAAAGTAAGTTTGTTTGTTTGTAACGCTTTCACGTCTAAACCGCTGAATCAATTGTAATGAATTTGCTACAGAGATAGATGCTACTATCTACTACTAATATATATACAAATATATATTAGGCTATTTATAGCTACAAAAATAAACAGGCTACTTTTTCTTGTGAAATTTTTATTGGAAGTGGGGTAAATAGAGGGATAAACTTTGTATTAAACTTATTTTTGCGTCATCGGATTTGTTTCACAAAATCGATATTTACGGGAGTGATGCTGCAAATAAAACAATAAATGAACATATATAAAAATAAAAAGTTGGATTTTATCAAAAATAAATCAGACACTATAAAACTATAATTCTTGTTCTCGAATGCAGGAAAAATTTGGTATACTTACATAAATAATACTAATTTTATACCGAAGCGGATTTAATTTTACATCTCTCACTTAACATTTTTGATATCAAAGAGTTAGAGACCTCAAAGAAAAAACGTCAGACTAAACATGTTTGATAAGCATCTGCAAAGTTAATTAAGCTTAAATCAAATTGCTTTATATCCATCGTTTCCTTAAATAAACCAAAAAATATAACCAAGATTACTTCAAAATGCTTGCCTAGTAAACCGTCACTGCTTCAAAGTCATGTTTTTCAATTAAAATTATGAATTTTATTTTAATTCCAGCAAGAATATAGAATAAATATACGTGCACATGCGTCATGATGTGTCTCAAAAGCTTGAAGATATACAATTTTCTATTCACTATCTACGAACTAAGGGAGAGCTATTAGATTTACGTATTTCGTCTGACCCGTTGAGATTTTATCTCAATTCGAAATGAGACATACGGTCTCTTAAACTAAGCAATAATAATATTAGTATCTGTCTTTTACTAAACTAAAATAGAATATACTTTTGTAAAGTCGGTATATCAGATATATAAATACTGTCGTGAAAATTTAGCACGATGTAGGACAATTTAGAAAGGTACTAAACAATCTCATACTCATTTGTTCAACTTACTTGTCTCGTCCAACAATCACGGCAACTGGTATATGGATGTACAGTCTGCTATTACTGCTATATAGCAATGTTTTTAATAGAGAACTATATACAAGTAAATAAAAAAGGCTATGCTAAAGAGAAATAAAACTAATTTAAACGGATTTTTATTATCGCAGTTGGGTCTACAATTATTGATAAAAAAAAAAATTATTTGTCAACTGAAGGTACTGACTTTTCTGGACAACCTACACCTCTATCCACCCCGTGAATAGGAAGGCTGAAAAGCTATGGAACGTCGGGATCAAAATTAATAAAACCCCGCGTTAAAATCCGTTTAAATTAGCTTAATTTTCGATGAGTAATATTCGCGTAAACATAAGAAATCATTTTCTTATAGAGGTTAGGCTGATGCTTGCACACATCCCTTAACATGTGTTGTTAAGTGAGATCACTTAAGCATATAATCACGTTTAACTGCCCTTAATATTGTGACAGTACTTAGGCTATGGTAATAATAAATGAAATAGAAAGCCTTGTCTGTTACTCCGTCCAACTATATAACATTTCTGATTCGAATTAAATACCTAACAATGCTATGTTTCTTCACAATGTTCTCCGTCGTCGAAAGCTCACCCTCATTTCTAGTGTATTCGAACTCACGTCCATTGACGCAGCATCCATACATACTACCATCTGACCCATCATCGCTTGGTAAAATTGTAGGCGAAATAGTATTATTTATAACATTCGAGCATCTTGTGCAGAGTATTTTTAAATGAAGGATTCTTTCGCTGCCAATCTTAAATAGCTGTGAGTTGGATAGTTTTAAAAAGGATTTCTCTTGTATTTTAACACTTTAGTGCACGTCTGAGATTTAATAAATCTCCGGAAGTTACATATTAGAATGGGATTATTTGAATCAGGAAACACATACATGCGTACATGGTGATAGGGCTTTTTCTAAAGCCCGCCTGGCTACCAAAATCTGATTTGAAATCTGCCGCCAAATACCAATAGGTGTGTCCCGACAGCTGCACTTGAGAGCCAGTTCATCTACAGGTTTAACGAGTCTACCAACTTGGGCCGTATCGTCACTTAAGATCAGTTGAGATTACGGCCATAACGCTAAACCTAAAACAATAAAAAAATTAAATACACATTATGTGCTTAATTATTTTTGAACCATACTTCGAATGAAAGAGATATTTCTCTGAAATCTGAACCTCTTAAAATTCACTCACATGTCAGGCTAGGAACAATGAATATTCAGTAACAAACATTCGATATTTTTGCTGACATATTAACTACCCTTAGCGATAGACTCGGTAGAGTCGATTTTGGTGATGAGTCAAGTAACTAGACACCCTTTAAACGTGATAAATATTATGCTTAAGGAGTGTTGGATCGTCGAATGTCTGTCTGACGCGACGTCGCGTCGCCCAAAATAAAACCATCATTCTTATATTATTCATTTATTATTCTAGATACTCTCTAAATTCTCCGATACAACAAAACTCCAATACGAACAAAACGTACTACTTTATTAGAAAAAAAATATATATAACAATTGTCATAAATTTAGAATCATGGAAAAAAATTTACTGCTTGGTGTTCAGAAGATCATTTGTTTGTATCTGTACGTCTAGGTATCATAGTTGTCTATATTTACTGAAAAAAGTTCAGGGATATTATTATGTCTATTGTCTAAATCTTTTTTTTCAACTGACTATTTCTGTGAGGCTGAAAGACTGCAAGTACTGCTCTGTCTTTCATTCCCTTATAATTATCACTTTGAAAAGCAGTTACAAAACACCTTATCAATTAGATCGTTTCTTGTAACGATATTTTCTGGCAATTCAATTGCTTCTATTATTTTAATGGCAGTTCGTGGCTACCTTATTTAAGTAAATAATCACAAAATTCCCATTACTCTGTGGCAACATGGATATTTTACCTTCAAATTTAAAGTCTTTAAAAGGACTATAATAGACATTGCTTAATAGAAATATTCAATTACCCGGATATCGGTTTTTTTTATATAGTTAAGCTTTAGCCTTTTGATCATAATCTCCCCTGATATTAAGTGACCATACGGTCCAAGTTGGTAGACACGCTATGCCTGTGGAGTAACTGGATCTCAAGTGTGACTACCGGTACACACCTATTGGTATTTGGTGCCAGAGTTTCAAATACAAACATTTTTCATGGTGTGCATACAGTTCATATGAGGTTTTAAGATGTGTCTATTGTACCCGACAGGATTGCCAGCTGTTTTGTGGTCAAATCCTAATTCTTCAAATATATCTGAACTACTGATAGCCCTATCGGTAATATGTAAAAATGAAACAAGATCTTCAGTGGTAAAATATTTATCAAAATTCAATACAGATCAATCGTTAACATTTCTGGAATTTACTCACATAATAAACCATAGACATTCTTTTTCAAATCATCCACCGATTGAATAGTCTCTTCAATCTCGGCCGTCGTTACTGCAGATCTTGCAACTAACATTGCAGCGATACGGTCATTTTTATCTGGATACATAACGTACTGCGCGTAGAACTTATCACTTATTGGTCGGTATACCGTATAGCGATATGTATTTCCACCACATATGCATGTTGCGTACTTTTTCAAAGCGTTGACGACTTCCGCGGCTGTATTAACCACTGACGCAGCGATAAACACCTCAGTTCCATCATCGGGCGCATATTTGTAGGACACTAATTTCGCTTCTTCGCAGGCGCATTTAACGTCAACCACTCTCGTCGTGTACCATTTGCACTCAAGGCCTTTACTCTTCGGGAACGCTGCGACGGTTAGAATCTTGCCCATGTAGGCTTCAATGTTACTTGATTGAGCAGCGGCTAGTATCGCAGACAAGATTGCGAATTTCAGCATCTTCTCTGTCTTGGATCGATGGCAATCAGATACTAATTGCATTCGATTTCCTGATAACTAACGTGCCAATTATCATATGTTTTTATCGTTCCGACAGTTGAACCTGCGACCTGAGATTAGTTTTTAGTATTTACATAACAACCTATAATCTGTATGTTATGATATAATACATATTTATTTATCGCATTTAAACTTTGTGTATTTGTGTAAAATCGGAATCTTGGGATATTATTTGGGGGAGTGTTAGGTTGCAAAAAAGATATCGGAGTAAATCACGACAATCATACATATGTTTTTTTTTCGATCTGACATACGCTGTTAGCCATAAAGGTTTTGACAGCTTCACCGAACTTTTTGGAGTGAATGGTGCCAAAATGGCCAAACCTCTGCTTGGGCTGCTGCCGGAAAACGAACAAAGGTTCGCGAGCCTAACTAATCAATAGGTGCTAATTACTAAGCTTAGTGATCAAGGGGCAATCCGCGAAAGCACCGCCGGGTAGTCCCTTACAGAACCGTGTACTTAACGTGTGGGTGTGCACGAATGGTATACGGGGTGATGATGTTCTCTCAGTGGTAGCGTGGAAAATCAGGTACGACTAATGTAATATATTTAAGCAGTAAAACACGATATGTAAAATACCAATTTTCTGGTTTAATTTAATAATTTCTTGGTGTAAAATAGCAAAATATGTGACGCTACAGTAGGAAGGAAGGAGACTCAGAAATGTGACCAGCTGTGACAAGTACAAGGATGGGGTCAAAAAGTCATGAAATTCGTATGACGTAATTTGTGGACAACCCTATCACAAGGAAGTGTATAATAACGACGTGGATCATATAACAAACGAATACAACATAAATATAACAAACGTACATTCATAGCTAAATTTTGACATTTCAATTTGTTTCAACCACAAAATAGAAAATGTGAGGTACTGCTAATGTGTTGGCCAGCAACATGGCTGAAATACCCCCTGGTATTGCGGCTGTCCATAGGCGATAGTAAACATTTACGATCAGATGAGCCGTCTGCCTGTTTGCTGCTCATAAGCATTAAAAAAATGTAAGTATTTGCAGATTTCAGTATGGTATAACTTGGTTTATCATAAAGACATTTGGATAGCATTTCCTGTCTAGTCATATTCTGTTACAATGTCGAGCTAATAATATTAAAAATATATCTCATAAAATAGGTCATATTTTTAAAGAACAAATAAAAATTAAATGTATCGTTATTATGTGATGATAGTCCAGTCGGTAGTATGCACGGAGGCCGCTTCAATTGAGGTTTCAATCCACCTACAATGAGCTTGAGCTTTCGGTGAAATAAAACATCGTGATGAAACCATAGCATGGTGCTGGGACTTTTTCTAATTCCCGCATGACTAGCTACCATCTGCAAGTTGAAAATCCGCCGGCAAATACCTATAGGTGTGTTCCGACAGTTGCACTTGAGAGCCAGCCTCTTAACATCAGATGAGATTGTTTCCATTACGCTATAACATTAACTATAAAAAAATGTCATAATTGACCAGAAATAAGAAAAAGTAGACAAAAGTATGTAAATAATCATTTATTTGCAATTAAATAAACAACATTTTGACATTTTGCAACATGAATTTAACTAATTGATAGTTGTATTTGTAGTTGTTGTACTACAGTTGTAATAAAGAGATTGACACAGCCCTTCAGGAACTCCAATGCAGTCCGCAAGCGACGGCGTAGTCGGTTCTGCTTTTCAGGTCAGGGATATTACTAAGTGTCTGGTCTAAATCAGCCTGCGTCGGCAAAGTCTTGACGTTTAAGAATATCGTGGTAAGTCCGCCCGCAGTTTTCGACGGTGTGTATATAACGTTATAGTTACTGTTAATTTCTTTAAACGCCAAGAGACCGTGAATTGCGTCGTCAGTACATTCACACTGGTGAGTCTTCACAGCTTCGTCTATTTCCTTTACGGTGTTGACTTCTACTGCCGCGAATATTTCTTCAGAAGTATCCGATCCAAACTTAACAGCCACCAAAGGTACGTTGGTCTTGTCGCCGCAAGTACAAGAACCACTGACTTTAGTAATGGTATACCAGTCGCAACCTGTGCCGTATTCCTCGATATTAGGAGACATGATAATGGTGGCTGCCTTGCCTAAGAATTTGTCGATGTCAGCCTGAGCGATGGCCAATAGCATCGATAGCACTACGAGCTTGAACATTTTTACTGTGCGATTGGAACTTTTGCTATCAAAATTTGGACTGTACTTAATAAGAAGCATTTCATACTTATATATCCTGGTTTTATCTTATCAGTGTCTTGGAGGTCATATGTTGAATGATAAATTTACCGTTTATAGTTGCCAGGGAAAATAATTCATTATTAATTAATCTCTTCATTTATATATTCGTTAGTTAGGTTCTGCAAAAAAAATAAAAATTGCGGTTATATTAAATGGATGGGTGCAAGATGATTTCTAAAATGTTTGCTTCATCAGTTATTAAGTCTACCGGTCTGTTTGCATTAACTTTTTAAATTTAATAAATAAAAAACCTTTTAAACATATCAAAGTTTATTTCACTCACAAACTGCATTACTTCATAGTACACAATACATAATGTCTCTAACTAGCATGAAATTTCTGTCATTCTAACTTCTTAAATTCTTCTCAATTCATTTTCTTTTTTTTATTATAACTTCCACCTAAGTGAGTAATTTCGCCAAGGACTTATACAATTAATTGTGACTCCCACTAATAATTACTTACATGTGTTAGACTCGAACCAACTCTCAACCCACATCCGACCGAACTCTTCGACGCAGTAATCGCAGCGAAGCAACTGCTTTCACTGCTAAGCCAACTGCGTAGCCTCTAAATTTGTTATTATAATAAAACATGCTAAAAGTGAACTGACAATACACGACTAACAAAAGTGTGCGTGTCAGCTCCGACGCACGGTTGAAATAACTCCTTAAGAACTGTTATTGTGTAGATTATGTAAAGAGAGGGTAGTCGAAAACATCTTAAAAAATAATAAAATTATTTATCGATATTTATCCCGTCCAAAATTGAAATGGCTTAGTATCCGTTACCGTTGAAATGCGCATATGTTGCATTTACTTTATGGAATTTTATTTGATCCACGAACTTCACAATATCTCCGGACACGTTTAACGTTGCTAACAGCTTCCGTACGGGATTTACGTTCCTTCTACAGTAACACCCCTGTGATCTCTGAACACAGGACGACACTTTATTCAAACTCCTTTACAATAACAGCCATACGGTTGTGGAATACATTGCCGCGTCATATTCAAGATGACAAAACCATCTCCAGTTTTAAATCACAACTGCATCGACATTTCTATAATAAACAAGAGTTAGAGTGACCTTTTTTTATTATTATTATCACAATTCGCTGTGTATATATTTATGTATGTATATCTGTACAATTATGTATATTTAGTTTATTTATTTTTACTGTATTTTGCTTATTTAATATGCAATTCGTCATGAGTTATTTATATTAGGTTAGTATATTTATTATTACGCTCTTATTTCACCGAATATTTTATTTACACTACCTACAATGGTAGTTATTATTTTTTACTACATTCTGCTGGTTAGCTGTACGAAAATGCCTTATTAAGCTCGCCAGCGTACATATTTGAAGTGCAATAAAGAATTCATTCATTCATTCATTCATATTATTTACATCATTCTAATGGAATATATAACATTAACTATTTCATATAACAATAACTATATACACATACATAATCTCGAAGTGAAAGTGCGAAGTACATTGTGCAAAGGAACATAACGCCTCACTTTTATGTAACAATCGATTTACTTATCATAAAATTTTCCTTACCGCGGGCTAAATAAGGAAATTATTTCTTATGGACTAAGCTCCAACAATAATAATCATATTGATCGGTTCTGTGACTTTCTTTTTGTAAGAAGAGCTAACATACAGCTTCCGCCGAGCAGAAAAAGCATGGGTTTTGTCAGATTCTTTCTGACTAACAAGCTAAGGAGTCTGTAACGTCCTCCAAGATTGATGGAGCGCTTTCGCATTGATTATCTGAAAAGAACATAGGGACAATAGTGAAACTACCGGGTAGGAAACTGACTGATTTATTGACATAAATATTAATTACCTACATATTAATTTTTTAATATACAACAATCCTCCAAACATAATTTTCGTCGTTCTTTTCTCCTGTGACTACCAATTATTTTAAAAAGAAATCAAATAATATGTTGACAAATTAGCTAAACGATACGCTTTGCAAGAATCTCCATAATCCATGCCCTTATTATCTATCATAATATCAATTCGAAAGTAAATTTGTTTGTTTGTTACGCTTTCACGCCTATACCGCTGAATCGATTATAATGAATTTTTATAGAGATAGATGGGAACCAGAAGACGGTGATATGATACTATTCTCGCGAATACCTTATTGAAAGTGGGGTAAAGAGAGGTATGAACTTTGCGTGGAACTTCTTATTGAGCTATCTGATTTGTTTGAGAAAATCTATATGAACGCGAGATGAAGTCGCACGTCAAAGCTAGTATTAGATTAATTGTGTAAAAGAATGTAGCCACTAGATAAGAGGAAGTAGGAACAGGTCAGGAACTGTATCGAATTTTTTTTTGTAAATTTCTTTGCTCTTTCCTTGCTGGAAGGTAGGGTTTTAAGGTGTGTGACATAACATGAAAACGTAATTAATTTTTTTCATTAGTAAGAGACTAATTTTGATTCTTGATGTACATGAAAACAAGAAACTATGCACAGTAAAAGTTGAATGTAGGTAAATCCGAATCAGATTATAATGTTGTAATACTGATAACCTTTATAACAATAACAAATATTTCTTATAACTTATATAACAGACAACAAGTTCATGTTATTGTTTTTATTTTAATAAAAATATTTATCTCACAATCACTCAACTACAAAATAACAAAATATAGGTAGGTATTCTTTTTTATATCAGTAATTCATTCGACGGGCTCATCATATCCTGTTATGTAATGAAGAAAAACTTAACTTACGTGTCTTGTATATTTTTACCATAACCGTAGCATGATTTTAGGACTTTTTCTAATACCTAACTTTTTTATATATTTTTTGTTAACTTTTTTTTGTTTAGCGTTTATGGACATAATCTCACCTTATCTTAAGTGACGATATGACCCAAGTCGGTGGACACGCTAAACCTGTGGACGAACTGGCTCTCAAGTGCAACTTCCGGTACACACCTATTAGTATTTGGCGGCAGATTTTCAACTTAAGGGCGGTAGCTAGCCGGGCGGGCATTAGAAAATGCCCTACCACACTGCTATGGTTTCCTCACGATGTTTTCCTTCACCGAAAGCTCAAACTCAATGTAGGTGGATTCGAACTCACGTCCCTTGACGCGAAATCGTATACACTACCATTGAACTATCATCGCTTATAGGTGTGCTACTTTAACTGAACTTGAGAGCCAGTCTCTCTACTAGGTTTAGCGTGTCCACCAATTTTGGGACGCATAGTCATTTAACATCAGAGATAGATATATGAGATATCAGGTATTAAAAATGTAAATAATATAAGCTAGTTTATTAGATCGTATGTTATTATAAAGTAGTAAGGTTTCTTTTAATACATATATTTTTTCGCATATCCGTTAATAAAAGTTTCCTCTTGTCGTATCGTGTTTTGCGAGATTGTTAAAAGTTATCTCAGTAAACTCGTGTTCGGATCTCGTTACCGAATATACAGCCGAAAATGGAGTTACGAAAGCATATTAATAGAGTAATTTTTACAGTAAATTTCTTTGACATCGCGAACACTCAGCGTAGTGTTACGCTTCGGTGTCTTATGCTTCGGAATCAATCGTCATACAAACAGCAATAATGCGGGTTGGTAAAAATCTATAACCGATTGGACAGCGAACGCCATAATTATGTTTTCTGAATCCTGTCCTAACTAATTTTTAGTTTCCTACGTTATGGAATCAGTTGGTCTGACCCGTACAAGATGGTCGACGTCAGATAAAATCCAGTATGAAATATATTTTCACACTGCATCGACTGCAAAGTGCACGCCAATTTTAATGCAAATAATATATTAAATTGAAAATTTATTTCAAGCACAGTCTCGAGTTTCATCACTATTTTGATAACTTTAAGAGTGTCGTGTGAGACAAAAATTTATCAAGGTGTGTTTAATATCACGTAATTCAAGTATTAAGTATTTATTTAAACTTATTGGCATGGCAAGTACGGTACTGAATACGATTGATGTGTCTTGCTTTCTTGCTTTAACTATTTCTGTCTCGCTCTCATAGTCGACTCGAGGCGACTTCACACGAACCATCGCGCATAACCGAGCGTTTCAGCTCAGTTTCATTCGTAACCCACAAAATAATGCGATGGTTTTCTATATTGATAATTTAGACCGGAAGCTACAAAATCACTTAAATCAACACGGTATCACTAAAGATGTAATTAAACTGTTTATTGTTTATCAAACGCTTGTGAAACATTTTGGTGAAGAAAAAACATCCTGAGCAAACCATAGTATGGTGGTAGGGCTTTTTCTAATGCCCGCTTGGCTAACTACCACCCTCAAGTTGAAAATCTGCCGTCAAATAACAATAGGTGTGTTCCGGCAGTTGCACTTGTGAGCCAACTCCTCCACAGGCTTAGCGTGTCTACCAACGAGTCTTATCGTCACTTAAGATCAGGTGTGATTAAAGGTACAACACTATACCTCAACTATAAAAAAAAAAAAAAAAAACATAATAAAGTGAATTTTATATTCATCGCTCTTTCATCATCACACACGAATACCGAGCTCGTAAAGCATTGTCTACGTTCTATTTTTTAACTATAACGTTCCATTTTAATGAACTGTCCCAGTTACGGTCGGATCCCAGACAAAACACTCAATTATTTTCTTTATTATTGAACTTAACGACCGTATGATTTAGACAGCTCAGACGGTCCAATTTACGAAAACATTTTAGTAGAAAGAATAAAAGTTTCGCTTCTTATATTACGCCCAACAGAAGAATATTACCTATTAAAATTACCTATTGTAAATAATTTGAAGTTTAAACTTTTTGATTAAAAGGATGCATTGGAGCGTATTCCATATTATAGCATATTCTTGAAACTACTGGTCTCCTAGTAATCGAAATAAATTTATGCATTTAAATGAGGTAAATTATTTATTGAATGCAATTATCCACAATTGTAAAAATTAACGTTAACGTTTACTTTCTGTTATTTATTAAAATACTTTAAAATATTAATCAAGTTATCTGTCAAAGAGTACAAAACCTCTACAAGTACTTTTTTGGTACTACTTCGAGACATTTTCAAATTATTTGACGACGATATATGTTCTGCGAAACTGTTTGACAGCAAACCATTTGCTTGATATTGTCAGTAGGAATATAAGCTGTGAAAGCTACGTGTAAAGTTTAAATATTTATAACACACTAGCTAACTTGGCAGACCTTGTTCTGCCTTTTCGAGTAGTCAAACACATCGACTATACCAGTATATGTCGAGATATGATCACTTATCGAGATAAGAAGTCATATCTCTCAAATTGGATCAAACTGCACACAGTGTGTAAAACTTAATACTATATATAGTATTTATGTGTTTATATATTATATACTTTCATTAAGGTTCATGGGTTAGAGTGAATCATCAATCATAGTGGCAATCAAGACGCAGTAAACTATAAGTCATTGTGCATAAGTGAAATACAAATGATAGGAAAATTTCACTGGAAAGTTTTAATAAGGAAGCCACTATCTTGTTAGAGCTAGAACAGAAGAATATATTTCAAAATTAACGTTATAATAATTTAAAGTAATACTATAAAGAACCTTAAGATAATGTTAAAAAAGTTGTTTTAAATGTTATAAAAAAACAAATAAAATTGCCATGAATCCGTAACAAGTAACTGCAGTACAGAGGAGCAATTGTAAGAAGTAATAAACTCTTTCTTTACAATTGCAAGGGGATTCATGAAGTGCGCTTATCTCAGGATTCTGTTTTGAAAGAGCTTCTGCTAAGTCTATTACCCTCGCTTCCACAGCTGGGTCTTTAGTGCCATTTACACTCTACGATTTTTATTGTATTACAGATAAATATATCAAAATTATGCTCGAGGTTAAGCGATAATGAAGCCAAATATAAAACTGAAAGTAGGTTAACTTTTTAAATGATTGAATTTTATGTCTATTATATTTAAATATAAAAAAACAGGTGCAGAATGCGTCTCAATCGTTTGACGTTTCGTCGCTCGAAGTTTCGGCCGATGTTACACATGCCGTGGTTACGGGTCGACTGATGTGTTTGTCCTTTTCGTTGGCGAAGGAAATTTTTCATGACTATCCTCATCTATTACACGATATTATAAAAATCCAAATATCTTTATTCAATTTAGGCCCTAAAAGACACTTATGAACGTCAAAAGTGCTTCCGGTTCGGAAAGTAACGCAGTCGTCGTGAAGAACCTGTAAAATGTTATACGATCTTCTTTTTTTAGCTTTTATCCTTAACTCTATTTACATAATAATTTCATATGTTACAGTAGTTATTAGAGGTTAGTTAGTTATTAGTTATACAGAGGGGGTATCAGTTCGTGACATCACGATCGCTCACATATTGATTCGCCCGCTAATATCCTTTTGACATCAAAACGCGTTTGACGTTGCTCTTGAATTTAATGGCCGACAATTCAGTAATATGCTTTAGGACTTTATTATAAAACCTAACTTGATTACCTAAAAGATTATTACCGGTCTTATCGAATCTAAAATAGAGGGTGAACACTTCGTCATGATTTCTAGTATTCAAATCATGCCGGTTTTTGACGAAATTATCAAGTATAATTTTTATTAATTGCAGTCATAAAGTATTTTATAGTATATAATATAGTATAGTATTTTTAAAGCGATGACGTGGCTTCGAGTCCAAGCACCTACAATGAGCTTGAGCTTTCGGTGAAGGAAAACATCGTGAGAAAATTATAGCATGGTGGTAGGGCTTTTTCTAATGCCCGCTTGGCTAGCTACCACTCTCAAGTTGTAAACCTGTCGCCAAATACCAATAAGTGTGTTCCGGCAGCAGCACTTGAGAGCCAGTTCCTCCACAGGTTTAGCGTGTCTACCAACTTGGGCCGCATCGTCACTTACGATCAGGTGAGATTATGGCCATAACGCAAAACCTTAAGTATAAAAAAATATATATTGAAACTGTAAATTGATTTTGAAATGGCTATCGATGTTAACATAAAACCATATAAAATAGATAAGCAGAATATCCAAATTAACCCACACATGGCCTTTATGTAAAGACAAACTTACCTTCACCCTTAACAGTCAGTCTATCTCGATAGATAGATGTATTGGATGTATCTAATAGGTTTTGTTTGCCAGTTGTTCAAATACGTAGTAATATCTGATATTAAGGAGCACACCGAGACAAACTTATCTCATTAGTCAGTAATCAACAAACTAATGGTCAACTATACCCAAGGGATAGTTTAATAAATAGAGATTATTGGGGATCTTGTACTTTATGAGGGTTGTACGATAAAACAAGAGCTGGCAATGATCTTGTTTCCTTTTTTCGTATTTTTTATTATGTATAATACAACAAAGTCAAATCTGTACTTCAAATAGTTTTTGAAAGCCATAATTAGCGTGTACTTTTTTGATGTAGAATACAATTGTTTTAACGTTGCCTGTCTATTGTCCACTTATAACATCAATCTTTTCTGATTTTTTTTTTATTGATGGAGTCGTTACTTTGTAGAAACCTATCATTATAGGTTGAATTGTATATTACTTTGCACTTCTGTTTGGAATTTGTTGGCTTTAGGTGTAGTTGGTTGACGGTATACTTGACAACAATAGATACTGTAAGAACGTAACGTCAATGGACGTAAATTTGATTTCCTGCAACGAGTTTGAGATTTTAAACCTATAAACTATATAAAAACAAGCAATGTTCTTGCATCCGGTTTAGTCTATAAGATTCGATACGGAAAAGGCAATAAGGGTTAGCAACGTCTATGTGCTCTCCGTGGTGTCACAAACATCCAAATGATATAGTTATTATTTACTACTAAATGTCTGTATGCTTATTTACCGCCTTAGTTTTGTAAAGAGGATAATGTGCGTTTTATTCTGTAGAAGTTATCATCTTATGAACCGGAAAGATATGTAAATATATTTAATTAAAATGACTGATAAACTTTGATTATGTAATTTTATATAAATTATACAAGTATCGGAAATATCCAACATTCTTTGCTCTTAGACAAAAAAAGGGAAAAGTAAATGACCGAAGTTTTTCGCTTACGATCCAGAGTATAAGAAGTAATTTGCTTTGTGGCACAGATACGTGATACTCTTTTATATTTCATGGATGGATTAGTCCGAACTACTTTTTTGATACAATTGTGTAAAGGTTTGAAATCTTATATAATAAAATTTCACCCCGAATCGTTTTCTTTGTCGCTTTCATGTATTTTATATTCCGGAAGTCTATGAAAGAGTCTCCGCGAGTGACGTTATCTGAGTACGTCCGGCGCACCATGGACAGTAGTCTCGGTTCAGACGCCAATGAATGGTTAATCTTTTCAGTACGACATAAGTGTATTTTTGTTAAATTCCGACATGAAGAAGAAAACCTGACTACTCAATGCAAGTTTCGCAATTAATTTCCTAATTATCATATATGGCGATAACTTAAATATCATTGATAACTGTCGATTAGATTCTTGTACGTGTGTCTGTTTATTGATTTCTTGCATATCTCTGTCCTAATATCATGAAATAATTTATTTCGGGCGACGAATATTAAACAGACTCTAAAACAGAAATTTATTAGCGATAAAATGATTAATACAGCATGTATTGAATATGTTGATGCGGTTTGTAAAACTTTGAGGCAATGTCGGATTATTAGTAGCTTGTATCGACACGGCGATAATTTAATCCCTACAATCAGTTTGAGCTTCAGGTGAAAGGAAACATCGTGGTGAAATCTTAGTATGATGGTAAAGTTTTTATTCTAATGCTCTTTTGCGTACCTACCGACCTCAAATTCGAAATCTGCCACCAAATATCTATAGGTTTGTTAATCCCTTATAGAACCGTGTACTTAATGTATGAGTATGCACAAATGGTATGCGGTGTGATGATGTACTCTCAGTGATGTATAGTGTTACTGTATCGCGCGAGCAGAGTCACTTGAGGGCTCCTATGCGGAGGATCGATCCAAATCATATCTGGTGAAGTTATGCACATAACACTAAACCTCTACAGTGTTAAATACAAAAAAATTGATTCTATGAAAAACCAACTTCTGCGTGTAGTATTTCCGCTTTAAGTAAGAAATGGTGTTACCTACTTTTCGGAAAAAATAATCCCTAACTTGAGAGAACAGTAAATTATTTTGATTATTCAACCTACAATTTTCGTTGTTACTAAATGAAAACCCATATTTTCATATTACTAGATTTTATATACTGCGGGTTGGAGCGAAACCTAGTTAGCTCCAATCTAACCTGCGGTCTGTGCGAGCTGTTATATCTAACCGAAGTTTACGTAGAGTATACATGATAAACAAAAGGAATGCAAATAATTATATTACATTGAGAACTTTTGGTTTAGGGCTTTCAGATGATTATTTTATGTATTTATTTACAATTTATGTATAGCATAATAGCGGTCTTAATGCCATAGGCAACCTTAAGGTGTTGCAGCGATAAAAATGGTACATGTAAAGCAAAGGACGAATAAACGACTATTATAGACCGTGAACGTTGTATCGTATCATACTGAGTCTTGCTTCACAATCGTTGAGTTTCCACTTACTACAATATATATTTCGAAAAGTCGTCCATACTGTTGAACGTTTTTAACTCAACTGAACCTTTAGCAGGGTTTTTTAAAGCACCTACACAGTTAGTTTAAAAGGCTTTCACAATTCCACCGGACTCTGTGGGCAAGCGCAGAGGGCCCTCAGTCCGAAAGGCAGCTCGCGCAAGGGTATCACTAGTGACCGAACCTCGGCCTGGGCTGCTGCCGGGACGTGACGGAAAGTCGAACGCAGGACTAACTAAAAAATGACAGAATTATTGTACGTGTGCAACCCTAGCTGACGATGCCGACGACTACTGGCTCTCAAAAGAAAATGAGAGTCGAACCTTTAGTCGCCGCGAGGCCTTCTCTACCGATTCTATACGAAGTGGTGAGGAAAGTGCTCAGGGATATACCCCTTTTCAGTAGCATCGTTGCAGTGAGCGGCCGCTAACTGATCACTGGAGTTTATCCAACATACAGATGTAGTTGGCTGGACGTCTTATAGTCTCTCGTCGCACTTATATAATAATCGGTGTTACCAACTATCCTCAATATCATTAATTTAAAGTATGCATCATTATTATTATTTTTTTTTTATTTTTTTTTATACTTAAGGTTTTAGCGTTATGGCCATGATATCACCTGATCTTAAATGACGATACAGCCCAAGTTGGCAGACACGCTAAGCCTGTGGAAGAACTGGCTCTCAAGTGCAGCTGCCGGAACACACCTATAGGTATTTGGCGGCAGATTTTACAACTTGAGGGTGGTAGCTAGCCAGGCGGCCATTAGAAAATGCTATGGTTTCCTCACGATGTTTTCCTTCACCGAAAGCTCAAGCTCATTGTAGGTGCTTGGATTCGAACTCACGTCCCTTGACGCGAAGTCGTACAGACTACCACTGAGCTATCATCGCTTCAATTATATTGATAAAAAGTGTACGTGGTATGTAACACGACATACAAACTACCGCAATATTAAGACTAAATATCATAAAAGCAAAACTAGCACAACATCGTTCTTTTCGCATTTATAATTTTTGTATTTCAGGAGAAGTCAAAGGAGAGGTACGTTTCAAAGCGTCACGCTGATTTAACTCAAATATCGTGACGTTAATATATTTTAATCAGCCTACAAACAAAAAGTACATATATATCAGCTCTGAGGCATAGCTCGAGTTAATCCTTAAGCGTGATTACCAGGGGAAGGACGTTTTCAAGATTGTCCAAGTAAAAGTTGCGCAAAACATGGTACGCTTTTGAAGGAACCCTCAGTTTCTTTAGACGTATTGTACAGTCTTCAAGATACTGTCTGAAGGTAGATAATCGTGTGTAAAGTGGACGGAAAATGTGCTGAAGTATACCTGTAATATTATCCGACGTAATACGAACGGTGGCGGGCGGCAGTAGCACAGATCGGTCAATCGCGATTATGTGTTTATTGCGGGCACGATGTTCAGCAGTGAGCGAAAAGAGGCAGAGAGAGAGATAGAGTTTGAGTTACCGCTTGTATTAAAGTAACTCCTCTTAAAAATTCTATTATTAAAAAAACCTATTTTTAGGTGAGTTAAGATGTTCTTCAATTTTGATTATTATCTTTAAAAGTACAATGGTTTTTGGCAACAAAAAATGATTTCCGCAGTAGATTTTAGCAGCGCAAAAACTAGTACATTTGGCAACCCTAACATCCTCTTTACAACTTCGACCTGTAAGCAAACAGCCAGATTGTACTAATATTACCATTTTGCGGTATTAATATCCCTTTTTTATATTCATTGCGTATCTCGGAGGCGTGTTTACCCGTAGGTATGTCGGTATGTTTGTCCTTAATATAATAAGTGACTGTCATCATGTGTATTTCAAAGGATATACCAATTATTTTACTGGGTAAATAATCTTCTATTTGCTCCTTGAACGATAAAGTCTTTCTTAATGTTTATAGTCAATTCAAACATTGGTAACGAAAACTTGCGAGAGTTATGAAATGAATACGCTAACCAAGTTACCTTAATGTATTTCCCAATAAGGAAAGCACACAAAAAAAAAATCTGAGGGGACATTTCAAAGTAACCCACATCAATGGACGTAATTTCGAACCCTGCAATGAGAGCTTTCGGTGATGGAAAACGTCGTGATGAAGCCATAATACGGTGGTGGCGTTTTTTCTGATACCCACCCGGCTAGCTGCCAACTCTTTTTGACGTGATGTTTAAAATCCTAATCTTTACGGACTTCCTCATCGAATCGCGTAACTGCATTACCCGGGCTCAGGCCAAGGCCAGACGGATGTGGAAAGACTCGTCGGGGTGATAAGCACCGGAAACTGCCCATGAAAATGCACCACGGCGATATTGCACAATCCTGCGTTTGAGAGAAACTAGGAACAGCTTTCGGCACTGCTGCTAGCGTTGGCTTCTACCTCTCTCATGTTGAAAATACCTTAACGTCTTTTATTTATTTATTTTAATATACACCATCTGCGGACTCTAGGTCCGCACCTTTTTTTAAGTAGGCGTGATTTAGGTGGCGTTAAAAATAGCTTTACAACAGTAGGCAGGCATTACGCTAAAAACTAAAAGTTCAGTGGGTTTATTATTATTTTTTAAAAATAATTAACAAAATAACCTATATGCCTTTAATATCTCTAAGTGTGCTGTCCGGATGGAATTTTGTAAGAGATTTTTAACTAACTTCCCGAAGAGTTTGATACTTGAAATTGACAATTCGTGAAAATGTAATAAAAATTATTTGTATTTTTTTTATAAACATTATAGAATCTATTAATAACTTCTCGATCAGCAGTATACTTTGATGTAGTTCAAATCTAACTGACAAATAAACAGATTATATCAGAATTTTATTCACATTACCCTGAAGCGCTGAAAATAGAAATAAAATAAAAATGTTATTTAATATACAATGTTTTTATAATGGACTGAAAAGTAGAAAATAAAGGATTGAAAACGAATAAATGGGGTACATGCAATACATAGCTATAATCACGTGCCCCATGTTTTCGTTTCCAATCTTTTATTTGACTATTGCTTATTTGTTTTTGCTTTGAGCTTCTATTTTTATATCTGCTTTTTTCAAAATTTTCAGACGTCTCAAATTTGACACAAAAATACATATCTGTGTGTCCGGATGAAGGCTTGAACAGTTTTTTATAAAATGAACACAAAAAAATGTAAAATTAATTTTAGAATTCCCATAATAAAAATGTGTTTGTAACTGATTTTGATGATAATTTATATACGAAAGATACACATCATTCCCTAAGTAATACTAAAGAAATATCAAATATTTATATCGAGAAATAATAAACGAAAATTGTCGTATTCGCGTTTAGTGTCAGCCTCTATTGAATAAATTTATTTAATACAATTGCATATATGTAACACTATTGAGTAGAGAGGCTATAAGAAATAGCTAGACAGTAGTAATTCCTGTCTCGAAAGTATCAAGAGTCTTAGGGTATCGCTATGAAAAAAGTCTTTAACCTATTTCGTTGAATTCAAAGTTATATCTGTACTTAGTACCCGTCTATATGCACTCACAAAGTCAACCGAAACGCTCGCCAAACCCAAATCCTATCCACTTGTCTACCCAAATCCGGCTGATTTTGCAAAGTCAAACTATTGCCTATCATTCAATAACCACCTTTATGTCACTACCCTTAGAGTTTAAGAACACTGAATCGGTAACGTTGCAGGGTATTCATAGACGCGTTTGGCGTATCAGTGATTAGAGCGTCCACCTATCGAGAGTCGATTATCGATTATCGAATCAACGATGATTATTTACGGCAAGCGCGGTCATGCATTGTACCATAGATATCCAGGTGTGTCGAGTGTTCTAATCTGTTAAAGGTTTCAGTTAGCGCTATTCTAGAAATTGTTATGGTAAATAAAAATAGGGATGCAAGCTTTAAAGGATTGATTATTTTCTAAACATTCGGAAATGATGTTAGGGTTTACTTTTCGTATTCTGCTATTATTGCGTATTTGGAAACTGGAACATAAGATGCCGGAAATATACTTTTTTTTATAGTTGAGAATTAGCATTATGGCCATAATCTCCCTGATCGTAAGTTACCATATAACTCTAGTTACTAGACATGCTAAACCTGTGGAGGAATTGGCTCTCAAGTGTAACTACCAGAACATACGTATTGGTATTAGGCGGCAGATTTTCAAGTTGAGGCTGGGAGCTAACCAAGTGAGCATTAGAAAAATCCCACCTACCATGCTATGGTTTCTACACGATGTTTTGCTTCACCGAAAGCTCAATCTCATTGTAGGTGGAGTAGATTCGAACTCACGTCCCTTGACGTAAAGTCCTACACACTACCAAAGAGCTATAATCGCTTCTTATATTTTGTAAAAGAACTTGTATCTATGTAGTTGTCTGTATAGAGAACTATAGCTATTAATAAAGCTGGAATGTTTTTTTTATATATTTTCAAGCAATTCGTAAATATCAGCCCGATGGATGATATGCGAAATTAAAATTTGTTTAGGTTAAAAATATTACTATTTATCGTAAAAATAACAAAAAAAAATTTCGTGTTGCAACATGATAAAAATGAAATATTCAAGACTCGAATAGCCTAAATTTATCTTTCTCTATGTTATCTGTCTCCTCTCTCAAATTACGTATAAGTGTGACACGATATTGAAAATTCACTCTCAACTCTCATCCAACTATCAAATCAACAGTGATTTATTAGGAATTTCTCTTGAAAATTAGCCATATTTATCGACGTTATACATAACATTTTATCGACATAGTCACTTCACTAAAAGCGAATCGCTAGACAGTGTTCACGTTCAGTTCCCCGCATATCTTGATTGTGCGCTCAAACACTCCGATATACATTTGTGTTAACTGTACGTAATATTCATTCAAAACTTATCTAGCTATGTTTACACGTGAATTAACCTTGAATTGTATTTTCTTAGAATAGTCTACATTTGATTGTATTAATTTCGTTACAGGAGACTTTTTTATTTTTGATTAAATTGCATCATCGTGTTTATTGTATGTTAAAAACATCGACAAATATCTACATAAACGCTTATTTACAACAAGTACCTACTACAAATTATAAAAAAAAAAATTCATCACTTTTTTACTGTCGATAAATCTATCAACAGGTGTAGAAATAAAGAAGAGAGTGATAAAATTTATTTACCCTATTTACCTATTACTCAGCACATCTCCCTCTAAAATCATTCCCGCGCTGTATCCACAAACAAACAGTTCCCATTAGTTGCGGCCATATCATCATATATATATACTACTATATAGATAAGGTTGGCCATAATCTCACCTGATCTTAAGTAACGATACGGCCCAAGTTGGTAGACACGCTAAACCTGTGGAGGAACTGGCTCTCAAGTGCTGCTGCCGGAACACACCTATTCGTATTTGGCGGCAGATTTTTAACTTGAAACTGGTAGCTATGGCGGTGGGCATTACAAAAAGCCCTACCTCCATGCTTTTGTTTCCTCACGATATTTTACTTCACCGAAAGCTCAAACTCATAGTAGTTGGTTGGATTCGAACTTACGTCCCTTGACGCAAAGTCGTACATACTACCACTGAACTATCATCGCTTCGAATATATAGTCATAGTACATAATAATAATATAAATAAAAATAAATCTCTATTTCCCTCGGTCATCGCGTCACGCGTGAACGGATGGAACAAATTTTGCTAATTATTTTTTTTGTGTTAATTATTGTCAGGAGGAATTATTTATGAAAGAAAAAATTAAGGAAGTTGACCGGAATATCAGAAAATTTTGGAAAATTTAAAACATTAACTACAATATCAATTTAACATAACTAGCTGTCAGTAGTCATAAAGCATTACAATAATGAACACTACGTTTTTGAATATATTATTTCCACCAATTCGTATTTAACGCTTAACGTGAAGTCGTACACACTACCACTGAGCTATCATCGCCTCAAATATAAGCACAGTGTATGCTGTCGTCTGCCGTCTTCCTTATTGTGTCAGATCATCTTGCCGGCGACCTTCCAGATAGTGCCTTGGAGACCGCATAATATATCCAAAGAAGGTCGTGGTTCTTTCTCAGCAGATAGTAGAGAGCCGTGCGGTGAATGCAAGCTCTCTTAATATGGACTCGTTTGGTCGCCTAGCTGTCCGAGGTATACGGAGCAACTTTCGCCAACACCACAACTCGAAAACATCTATTTTACAGCTGCCTCGGTTTCTTACGGTCCACGTCTCGAAGTCATAAAAGAAAACAGAAAATACTGGAGCTCTAATAAAAAAAAAAACCTACAAATATTTACAAAAATTAAAAAGAGGTTCCAAAATTGCTTTACATGTTGGTTATGGTGTTATTAAAAACCGTTAAAATCAGTTATTATGTCATCTAGTACTTTGTCTCGGAGGTAATCACTTCCTTCCTTCAACTTCAACTTCCTGTTGAATATCATTGGTCAAGCACTACTAAGTCTGCTCTAGCAGCCTTAGACTTATGGCCGTTCTTAATAATCTAACTCAGTTACATGTTAGTAGCTATCGGAGATAGAACGCGTTATTTTATCTATCATTGACTTGTGTTTCAATAACAACATTTACGGAAACTTAGATAGAATTACAGATAGATAATAAGTTCGAACTCCAGTTAGAGCGGCCCTCTGAAACGTTTTGTTTTTACGTTAAAATATTTGACGTCACGTTAGAGATGAGCATTATAAGTATTTTTAATGCTTATATTTAATTAAATAATTAGTTATTATTGTGGTGTAGCAAATAAAAATACGTTATAATTATTGTTAATAATAATAAATACTTCTGAAATGTTGTTTGCTTTTGTCATACGATGAAATACTACAAATTCGAAACATAATATAACAAAATCCATTGCTTTTTATTAAAATATAAGTGTTCTTCAACAACAGATTATCCTCGTAAATCGAGTGATAATCGAAATTCAAACAAAATATCCTTGGGACAACTGACAGTTAACTGTAAGAATGTTATTGAAACGTTTGACTTTTTTTACCATTTTACATAACTGTGGTATACGAGAGACCCTCCAACATGTAGTTTATAAATAAAGTTAGACTTTTTTAATTATCTCTGTTTATTGAAACGGATAAACGGACATATAGATACCGGCAGTAGTTATTTTAACCGACAGTTATAGTTAGATAGATTATTGGAACCAGCTGTTAGCCTTGCCCCTATCTCTGGTATACCGTAATTAACATAAGGCCTAACGTTAATCTACGAAGATTATAAATATTTATTCTCATCGAAAGTTTGTATCATATTTCATTTGTCTATAGAAGTTATTCCATTTACACTCGACGTAAACAAGTTGTGAAGTTTTTCGTATCAAACAGCGCCATCTACCGGTATACTACGAAAATTAAATTATATGAAGGAGTGAATAATGTTGAATCCTTGAGAGTGATACAAGTAGCGACATCTTACGGTTGTAATTAAAAAAAAGTTTGAATTATTTTCCTTAAGTTTTCCCTAAGTACTTATTTTTCTATGTATATCTTTACTGCTTCACTAGGTTTTATGGCAAGTTCAGAATTCACTCGACTAAATTCCACTGTTGGGTAAAAATCTGTTATTATTTCGAATTTTTTATCATAGTTAAAGCCTTAGCGTTATAGTCATAATCGCACCTGATCTTAAGTGACTATCCGATCCAAGTTGGTCGACACGCTAAGCTTTTGGAGGAACTGGCTCTCGAGTGCAACTGCCGGAGCACACCTATTGGTATTAGGCGGTACATTTTCAACTTGAGGGTGGTAGCTAGCTAGGAAGGCATCAGGAAAAGCCCTACCATCAAGTTATGGTTTCCTCACGATGTTTGCCTTAACCGAAAGCTCAAGCTCATTGTGGGTGGTTGGATTCGAACTCACGTCCCTTGACGCAAAGAGTAGTACACACTACCACTGAGCTATCATCGCTTTATTTAATTGAGTTAGTTTCCTATAATAACACGACGTCAACTCACTACTGAGTACTTAGACAGTCTGTTCGTCACCAGCTATTTTGTGGAGTATGATATGGTGGTTCAGTTGGTAGACGCCGTGTTAATGAACGTGAGTTCCAATCCCTGCAATGAGCTTCAGCTTTCGGTGAAGGAAAACGTCGTGCTGAAACCAAAGCCTGATGCTAGACCTTTTTAAGTGCTCACCTGGCTTATTACCACCTTGAAATTGAAATCTACCGTGAAATACCTATAGGCATGTTCAGCAACTTGAACCACGTCTTTATTTGACGTCAGGTAAGTTTGTAGGCATATAACACTGAATCATTATTTATCAAAAAAAAAAAACTGTTAAATTTTTTATTTTTTTTATACTTAAGGTTTAGCGTTATGGCTATAATCTCACCTGATCTTAAGTGACGATACGGTCCAAGTTGGTAGACACGCTAAACCTGTGGAGGAACTGGCTCTCAAGTACAGCTGCCGGAACATGCCTATTGGTAGTTGGCGGCAGGTTTACAACTTGAGGGTGGTAGCTAGTCAGGCGGGCATTTGAAAAAGCCCTACCACCATGCAAAATTATTATTATATTATTCTTATTATTATATTATTATGATTATTATATTTTCATCGGAACGGCATAAAAATGTTTATAATTACACTACCAGAACGTCGATTCGATGGTTGCAGGTTCAAACGGTATTATATACTAACCGGTACCCTAAGAACCGTATATAGTGGATGTCTATCCACCCCCTTTTCCCTTGTAATTAGTAGTAAGTAGTATTAATTAAAAGAAGATATACGTTATTCAGGATGTAAACAAAGTTTATTGATACTAACAATATGTTTAAGAACACAGTCTAATTGTTAGTCGTTTCGTGTCACGGACGTTTTCTATTACGGCGTGACAATGGAGCCGTTCTTTTGTCCGGTTTTTTTTTTTTTCGTCGCCTCAATTTAATTGGCGAAAGTGCTCGCGGCTTCCGATATTGGATCGTCGAGTATAAAGATCTATTGTAAAGCCGTGGTTATTGTTCCGTGTATTTTTTTTTTTTATTGAATTATTTTGATTAATTGACGGAACCATAAATTATTGTTGATGGAAGAATAATTTGTTAATTTTCCGGAAGCTGTTTTCTTTTTGTTTAATGTAAAAGCTCGGATTTGCTTTTAATTGTCTATTACAAAGCTGATCGGCCTTGCAAAAGTTTAGACTAATAAATAAAAAATAATTATTTACATTCATCGTTCGATTCGTGAGCTATTGTGACTTTAGGTTACATTTCCCAATTTTTAGGATAATTTTTCCGATATTATTCTGAATAACTTATTTGGAATAATTCAGTCGGATAAATTTTGAGCAATTTAAAGAATTATTAGCTAAATCGATCCATCTATTCTGATGCTAAAGCGATGTTGTTATCGTTTTTTTTTATTAATAATAATTGTACCTGATGTTATACATACTACAATCTAAAAACAATGGTGACCACTAAACGATCAACAATCTATCCGTGGTGACCACTGTCATGCCAGATTACGAGTTTCTAATGAATATCATGAAATTATAGCTCAGATGTAACGTGCACGGATGTTGTGTCGATGGACGTGAGATCAAAACTCTAGAGTGAGCTTGACCTTTCCGTTAAGGAAAAACTTCATGATGAAACCTTAGCATGGTGGTAGCATTCTGCCGCCAAATACCTATAGATGCGTTCCGGCAGTTGCACTTGAGAGCTAGACTCTCGAATAGAGTTAGCGTGTCCAGTAGGTTCGATCCTCCGGATAGGAGCCTTCGAGTGACTCTGCTCGCGTGATACAGTGACACTCTACATCACTGAGAGTACATCATCACACCGCATACCATTCGTGCACACACACACGTTAAGTACTCGGTTCTGTAAGGGACCACCCTCGCGGCCCTGAGCTGCTTACCTGATAAGGTTGTTGTAAGGATCACTAAATTTGTAAGACAAGACCTGTTGGTTAGACAGGATCATGAATCTTTTTTCATTTACCGGCAGCAGCCCAAGCCGAGGTTCGGCCGTTTTGGAACCCTTGTGCCCGCTGCCTCGGGGCTGAGGGCCTTCAGCACTCGCCCCAAAAAGTTCGGTGAAGCTGTCAAAGCTCTTGGGGCTAACAG
Source organism: Actias luna (assembly GCA_039707435.1). Taxonomy (NCBI): domain Eukaryota; kingdom Metazoa; phylum Arthropoda; class Insecta; order Lepidoptera; family Saturniidae; genus Actias; species Actias luna. The sequence continues at coordinate 2,460,399 of JAZHAC010000002.1, read as the reverse complement.
CGAATGTCAGTTCGAAAAGAAAAGCATCTTGAGCCACATCACCAGGTAACGTCAAGTGAGCATATAAAGTAAAAAAAAATACCAAAGTTCTTAAAGCTCAAGGCACAGTTACCAGTAACTTTGCGACGTGAATCATTTTAGGTTACGCGTGATAATACTACCAAAAATACAAAGCTGCATTAAAATTCTAGTAGGTATTTTCCCTTGTCTTGTAGGAACCCTCAAGTATTATGGGATTAAAATATGTTGTATTATGTTGACCATAATTTTAGTTATTACACTGTCAAATTTCATCAAACATACATCTTACTAATGTTTCTACAAAGGAAAAGGCAAATATTCTGACAAAAATTTGTTTGTGAGCTCTATATCGATCACAAAGTACACCATGATATTAATTCAAAAATAATCGTATACAGGTTTCGCTCCGTTACAGTTTCGTTATTCGTCTAGATAAATAAAGTGTTCAAATGAATACTCTATCTGATAATCAATACAATTTAATTTATATCCCGTTACAATCAATACATTTCGTTAAATACACTTCATTGAACAGAATCGAACAACTATTGGCAGCTCAGTTGTTACGGTCACAATCGTCGATCGTTTCCATTTGAGAACTTTCGAATCGACTCAGTTTACAATTCTAAACAACAGTTTGATTTAAGGATCGAAATACACCGCGCGGGTGAACCGCCGCCCCGAGAACGTTTCTTTACAACGTATCTTCTACAATATCCTCACTTAATTTTTTTCTTATTAAAATTACATTAGTTTTAGGGAAGTCGAATCATTTTTTAAATGGTATGACTCATTTTTAAACATGTTGGGTTGGTAACACTGGATAATCGTTTTGAGCTAGACACACCATACAGTGATAAACCCGCCGTTGTGATACGCTAAGCGTGTCGCGTTCCGAAATCATCTGGTGTATTTTTGAATAGGATTAGAATTATGGCCACAATTTCACCTGATATTAACTGACGATACAGCCAAAAATGGTGGACACGATAAACTTGTGTAAGAACTGCCTTTCAAGTGCAACTCCCGGAACACACATATAGAGATTTGGCAATAGATATCAAACTTGAAGGTGGTAGCTATTCACGCGAGTATGAGAACAACTCCTACCCTAATGCTATGGCTTCAAATATTCTTCCTGCACCGAAAGCTCAAGCTCATTAGATAGATTCAAACTTACGCCCTTTCATGCGGCTCTTTACAGGCTATCATTGAGCTATCATCGCTTCAAAATGTACGTTCATCAATAGAAGCGATGATAGCTCAGTGGTAGAGTGCACGACTTCGCGTCAAGGGACGTGGGTTCGAACCCAAGCACCTACAATGAGCTTGAGCTTTCGGTGAAGGAAAACATCGTGAGGAAACCATAGCATGGTGGTAGGGCTTTTTCTAATGCCCGCCTGGGTAGCTACCACCCTCAAGTTGTAAACCTGCCGCCAAATACCAATAGGTGTGTTCCGGCAGCAGCACTTAAGAGCCAGTTCCTCTACAGGTTTAGCGTGTCTACCAACTTGGGCCCTATCGTCACTTAAGATCAGGTGAGATTATGGCCATAACGCTAACCCTTAACTATAAAAAAAAAGAACGGAATGGTATAATAGCCCGTTGCGTGATAAGTTCAAAGAGCTCTTCAGAACACTCGCCATGATACAGGCGATATAATACGCTTACAGAGGCAATATCCCTGCACAGTTGAAGGGGTTCTATAGTGTTTCTTGATTATTAAAAAAAAAAAAACCAGCAACTTTTGTTGAAATGAAATATAAACGCCGAGCAACCGCATGTTTTTCTACCGCGTTGTTTGCGTCGCGCCTAACCGAACCTTGTTGTTGGAAGCGCCACTCCCTAAATCTCATTAAGCCGATCTCATAAATTTTATTTTAGGACAGGCTCCGAGTGGATTACAAACAATCTCATTACACTGTTTAGATAATACTGATAGTGTTTCGGCCTTCGTCGACTTCTTATTCACTTTCCAATTGGATTTGTCAGCGATTATCGAATGTAAGCACTGTAAAATATTCAACGAATATATTGTTTATAGATTAATCGGATTTATTAAAGTAAATCTTCTTCCAAGGCGATTCGATAATTAAAGTGGAGTTTTAAAGACGCGCCACGTTTGTGCATGTTTCTGTAAATGACTGAGAAGAAAGATACGTCGGAGAGATAAGGAGAAAAGAGCCAAATATACAATGTATATTTTAAGATATTTCGTTTTATCACGGTCACGGTTACGGTTTTTTAGTACTGTGTAGCCAAAAACTTACTTAGAAAAAGGTAGTGCCTATTATTTGGTGGACCAGTGCTACTGTCATACAATCAATCTTCCCAACTTCTAACCAAACGTTTACTCCAGATCTGTATAGTGAACAATTATCATAATTATTGGCCAACAATGTCTCTAACCCATTGCTGCTTCAGGACAACAAAAGACCCGATACTTCAGGACAAACGTTCGCTAAATTGAACTGAAGCTGGATTGTATCCGATACCCACCATACTCCCCCGAATCTCGCTCTAACATATTACGCCCTTTTTCTGGAATTTGGACATTTTTTTGCAACGAAAGAAAATCAATTTATATGAGGCAGTCCAAACCGCATTCTAAGTTTTTATTGATTCTCGCTCCCACATTTAATCAATAACAGAATCAATGATATATCTATAAAAAACATTATAATGGTGCATACATCAATTGATAAAATATACAATTTCATTTTGTTTGCTTTTCCTAAAGAATTACGCTAATTTCAATGTAATGTCTGTAACTTTGTTCATGCGGAACTGGATTTTCAGAATCATGCTTCGCATAATAAAATGTATTTTTTTAAGTATCTCTTGTCATAAAAAGTGGTATTGATGATATTTGTCAACTCATTCAATACTTAAAGTACAAAAAGATCGAATAAAAGCAATTTAAGCCTAGATAATTGCTTGACCTTGTGAGATTTTACCCTCGGCTTCGCTCGCACTATTATTAGCATTGTCAAACAAATATAATGATACAATAAAAAGTTTCACAGCACAAAGATTATATCTCTCTTTATTCTACTACCAATAAGTTTTTCGCAAGAAAAAGTATCCTATCACCGTCTCCAATTTCTCATGTATCTCTATGACTAATTTCATCACCATCGATTCAGCGGTGTAGTCGTGAAAGCATAACAAACGAAGCAACCACGAAACTCACTTCCGCATTTATAATATAATAATAGTAAGGGTATAGATATATGTACGTACATATAAGAGCACAGGTTGTATATGTTTAACGAGGCGTCTTAATTTACGTAGAACGGTTTTGTGTTACCGGGGCATAGCGGTGGTCGTAGGCATCCCGCCAACTAGCGAAGTTGAGTGCATCGGGCGCCGTGTCCGTGCTTGGGGCCGTCGGCGAGACGTGTTTATGGGACCGCAAATTTACAACTTGCATCTGGTAACTTTGAAATTCGCACCTATTCCGACTAAGAAACAATTTGCACTTGTTAACGTTGTTTTATCTATTAAAATTTTCAACGGGGACGAGGATTTTAATGCGGAATTAGATTTGACATTTGACTCACGTGGAAATTTATTGTTTTCTGTGAAACGGATCATTCGTGATACTTATTTTGAAAGTGTACGAGAGATGCCGCTTGATCAAAATTATCATATATAACGATACGAGTTGCATGGCGGTAAGGCTTTTTTTAATGCACATACAAGTTGAAAATCTACCACCAATACTTATAGGTGTATTCCAGCAGTTGCACTTGAGAGTCTGTTGAGTTGTCTCTCCCTCTATTATTTCAAACAATATTCTACTCCCTTTCCCTTACAGCCCAAAACCTCTATTACTTAAAATAGGCCTACATAAAAAATGTATGTAGGCCTATTTTAAGTAAACCTAAAAAATTCAGTATAAGCCCTCAGTTACTTAAAGAAATGTTTCGACGACCTCTATAATATAAACTGACTACCAATGAGTCATTTCAAATTAATGTACAAGAGAAAAAGTTTCTCGAAAACTATTGTTTCCACGTAAACAATAATTATACAATCACCTATTGTTTCATTGAAATCCATTAAAACTGTTTTTGAAGTGGTTAGGTCAGCGGCTTACTTGGACAATTGGTTGTTGATCGCTGGTCATTTAGAAGCCGCAAAATGTTTAGAACAAATATTTTTTTTTTTTTTATCAGTAGACTAAATTTATAATAATGTTTCATTTTTATGTAACATGTGTATTCATTTTATTTTAAAGTTTCTTCTGGAGCATTCGGGTAAAAATAGGAATTGTATATTAACTCGTCATTCACTCTCTAATATAAACCTTGATAAATTAAAAACTCTACAACATAAAATATTTTATGTTTCTCTCGGGTTTTAACTTAACGAGGTTCTACTGTATTTGAATTTACATGAATTTCAACATGTCTTAATGTTATATCACTTTTTCACACTGTGTAAAGTAGCCTAAAGAACTTTTTACTGGAGTAAAAAATCCAAATATAATTAGAACGCAAAACGCTATTCCTTCGGTCTAATTTAAAGCAACATTAAGGTGAACGTTCATGGTCTTATCACTACCATTTGTAAATTTAAATACAATTAAGGGGAATAACTCCAATAGCTAAAGTTTATGCGAACCATTAACGAGATGCCTTCGAACAAACGCTTTCATTCACTCCGTTTCAACAAACACCGGTATTCGATTCCCGCTTATAATTGGAATGTCAATTTTAATTTACGCCCTCGATTTCGACCGAATCTAATACGCGATATTGTAATACTGGTTTAGACACAGTATAGGTAACTTTGAGAGTTAAACTAGTTAGTTCAAGGGTGCGAATATGTCTTATATTATTTTAGTGAAGTCCTGAATACTTGCATACTGTTTAATTAATAAATAAATTGAAATAATATTATTAAAAAAAAATATAAGTTTGGGAAATTCAAAAGTGCACGCTTCATAGTATTCATTTAATTTATAAGAAAAAACAAGCCGAACCCTTGATTATTATTATTAATTATTTATCATTTTATTACTTGTTTTATTATTTATTTTTTTAAGCAAGCATGATTTCGATGGACGAGTGTTCGAACCCTCGTATCTATCTTGAGCTTACCAATTAAGAAATTATTTATATTTATTAAAACACCAATACGGTTTACATTCGATTATTGAAAAAAATATCTAATTTAATATAATATTTTAGTTCAAGATAAGCGAGTTTGTTAATCCTCTTGAGCAATAAAAGTGTTTTCTCTTCAGTGTTACCTAAGTAGACTTCCGCAGAAGGATATTTCACAACTTTTCAATCGCTTCAATACGCATTCTTCATTGCAAAAGCAACTCTATCTATCATTTCCGTTACCATTTCATATTTAAACCGCTGAAGCGAATTTTATTAATTCCTTGAAAAAGGACGAGGTCTACGATTTTTTGCGAAAATTAAAATTGTATGTATTAAATAACATGAGATATATAATTTTATCCACGTGCACTGATGTGAAATAGCTTAATGATACATAAGTATAATGTAGATTAAAAATTTTTTGTTCCTTGGTAGATCTAAAAAAAGTTTGCGGCGTCATATAAATAAGCCACAATAAAATGTTTTGTTACAAAAAGTATTGAAAATTAAAAAGCGATATACGGGCATTATTATTAAAATTGGCATAATTATTTATTATATTCAAATCAAATCAAATCAAAAATATTTATCCTATTTAGGCCCTAAGAAGGCGCCTGTGAACATCAAAACGATAACAGTGTGCTACAAAATACTACATTACCAACCAAAGTCACTATATAATCAAAATTATTGTATGAAGATAACCATCGCCCTTTATAGCATGTTATTGGAATGATTATGTTAGGTAATTATTGGTAATAAATATTAACATTCGACTGAGGTTAACTTTTAGGGTAGGTTGTTAAGTAAATTGATGAAAGGTGGAAAAAAATCTCTACTGAACCTAGTAGCCGTATGAAGTCGTAGGCACCAGACTGTACAATTGTTAAATGTTTTACTGTTTATCATGAAATTTACTTACACGTAGTCATGGATACAGAATACATTACAGACCAATTTTTTTTTTTCAGAAATACATCCTTATATAATGTTTAGTTCAACGCGAATGAAGTCGCGGACACAACTATTATATGGACGTCACAATAAGGTATTTGTGATAAAAGGTATGGAAAATTAAAAAAAGAGATTTATGAGCATTATTATTATGCATGGCATATTAATCCTTGAAAATAAAAGTTAACTTTGTGAAGATAAGCATAGTCTCTAACAGCATGTTATATGAACTTGACTGGGGTTATATTTTAGAGTAGTTTGTCAAGTAAATTGATGAACAAGTAAGATTGCTTTAAGATGTAAAAGTAGGCTCCTCAAAGTGGCAACTCTATTTAGATGAAGTCGTGGGCACCAGATAGTATCTTTGTTAACTGCCCAACTGATCAACATGAAATTTTTCATACATATTGGCAGTGGTACAGAAAAGGACACTGGTCATTTTTATTAATAAAAAAAAACAGCCAAATTTTTTTAAGTTTTACGCGAACGAACTCGTGGCCACAGCTAGTATCCAGAATTGATTCCCAAATAGAGAAAAATATAATTTTCCCAGCTAAAGGAATGCGGTCTACGTAGGTTAGTATTAGGTTAGCTCTATGGAAACTATATTATGTAAATTCAGGTACTTAATTAATGCATTTAGGCTTAAAAGTGCTGGACAGTATAATATTATTTGGGTAAAGGTCTGCTCCCGAGGGATTGTATGGAGTTAAGTATACCATGCATCATTTGGCATATAAATTTTCACAAAATTTACTCACTAAACTTTCGCTGTTGTTAGTTTGGACAAAGAGCTTGCAGTCTTGTAATTTACATTAACATATTTTTTTCTTATATTTATCTACATGTCATGGGCGAATACTTTAAAACATTTTAACAGACTTATAACTTTTAATACCTGGCAATCACCTATTTCTTTGTCCACTGCCGTTTCTTTCCCTTGTACGCAGGGGTAGTTGTTTAAGTATCAAAAAACAGGGTGTGTACCACAATATTAGCTATATCTACCAGTTACGATAAAATACTTTAAGACTAATTTAGTAGATCTACCACTTAAGAAACATGAACATCATCCATTCCTTCATCCATCATCGTTTCCTTTGCTTGTATTCAGAGTTGTTTGATATTATTTGTAAAATTAGGGTGAACACCAAAACAGTTCCTATCACATTCGACTATAGCTACAGACCATTTAACTGACCCTATAGATATATAAATCGATTCAGTATTGTATTCGTGTGTATTCTTTTAGCATATTTGTGGACAAAATATATTGACAATTTGACTCTTCACGTTACAAATTAAAAACTGGATTACTAATTGTATTAAAACACCTCTTCATGTCTTAATTAAAATAATTTATTTTATTTATTATCCTACTATGCCCGTAACTTCGTTCGCAAAGCCAAGTTATACCGTATAATACTTAGCTATTTACCAGTAAAAGTTGGGTCAAATACATACAACCCTTACGTAGTTTAGCCTAAGCAGATAGATAAATAAAGTGTTTATTTTTGTTATAAGTTTCTAACATATTTATATACGGCTTTATTTTAAAATATATTAGTAAAACGCCGTTATTTTAAAATTACATATACATATTTCAATTTTAGTAATTTGTGTAGATTTCCATATTTATTGAAACCATTATTGGATTAAATATATCTATCTAAAATTGAATGTAAAAACATTACTCACTCTTCGACAATCCTAACTGATAGTACACAGCAAATTGAGGCCTCAGCTTTTTCACTATAATTGAATTACGGGTAACTATATCACTTCCGTTTACAATCTACAGCTGCTTACTACAACAGTTAATTCATTTCTAAATTGTATGTAAATATAATAAATAGTCTAACTTAGAAAATCCTTAACAAATTACTAAGGTAAATACACAAACATCATAGTATAGTTAGATCGCGAAAATGCAGTCCAATAATAGTTCAAAGTGAAGTTCTACCACTGCGGGTCTCTTGCACTGAAGTTCATTTTGGCTGGGTATCTTCAACGTCAACACTTCAGACCAACAGCATTAATTCAATCATGTTGTAATATAACCCTTCACATATTCAGTAGTTCATTATTTTCTAAGTGGATACCATAATTTACGGACACTTGGAATGAATCAGAGTTGTATTACTATCACTAACTCGTTATCGACTTTAATTCTACTTCCTTAAGAAACTATGAAAACACTTTTCGTAGCCTGGAAACATGTTGCGAACTTTTGTTCGGTCTAAATATTTGACCAATTGGACATCCTCTAAGTAGAAAGAAAACGTATTGAATATTTATCTGTGTTCCACCTCTAAATGACTAATCAGCTTATCTACTGATTTTTTTAAACTATATACTTGATTAACTTTTAATTCCTTTCAGTCATCTACTAAACACATCTACTAAAAACAAATTACACGTCTCATAAGCAAGGTGTTGATATGGGGACTAATATTACTTCACGCAAAACAACTGATTTTTCAATCTTGAAATGTCTCTATTTATCATATATTTCACTTGTAAAATAACATATTCACACACATATCAGTAATAAACACTATTTGTATTACTGATGATATTTTTGATGCCATTTCTGTTATTTAAACTAGTTAAAAACTGTTTTAAAAACTTCTGTCTTGGACGTCCGTGTGTCCGTATGTGCGGATCCTCTATGTTGTCACGATAACGACCGAAATACTTTGCTAATCGAACCTTTCTTTTTCTTACACTTCAGTATAATTAGGAATAGAACCCTATTAGATTTCACAGTCCGATTCGATGTGATTTAATTGTTATTGAATAAACAAAAACAAAAATTAGATTACGAGGGGTGCACTTTTGGAATTTCCAAATTTTAAGATTACGCACATTTAATTGGTAAAACGCGAATGAAGCCGAGGACTAAATATTAAAAACTGAACATTCGCAATTTTATATTATCATGAAATTCCTTTGATTCTCAATAAAATCTTTATTCGCTTACGGTGTGGTACGTATTATATTGCATAGCCACCCACGGTTACTGCACATCTGACAGGCCTTACACTTCACATTACGGATGTTGTGGTCTTCCAACCGTTTCAAAGAAAATGTATGAGCTAATACATGCGAAATGTCGATATAAAGTGGATGGGTGTACTGTATTCGAATGTGCTTCATTCCTATCCAGTCAGGGGTGCAACACGTTATTTATGTAAGCATCTTTTATCTTCATCTTATCTGTAAATTGGAGAGATCTTATCTATATAACAGAAAATGTGTTATACGGAATTGATCAATTATCTTTGGTCTACGAATATATTATGTTGAGTAAAATTATTTTGTATCGCTTATTTTTCCTTTTCTGACATGATGTATGATACAGTTTTAGCGCCATTTTGATTGTGATGCTTGATGTATTCGAAGAAAGAACATATAAACTTAAAATAGATAAAGTCTGATTTGTAGTAATCGGAATAAATACAAGGATATAAAAGTTTAAGTGCTTTATTCATTGCCAGACCTACTTGTATACTATTTGAGTTTATAGGAATTTTAACTTTAAACGAGTGCAAGTTTTCTAGATCAAAACCTAATTACTAGATTACTATTTCTAGTTTTACTGCTGATTACTAGATTACTAGATCGTCATTACAGTATCTTTAGACCACTAGAAGTTTCCAATATGATAATTTACTTATTTTGTAATATTGGTTACAATTTCACGATCTGTGTTGTATCCATGACTTTGGATGCATGTAGCTGAATTACTTGTCGTATAATTTTTAGATCTGCTTTTAATTATACCAACACATATTAATATAATACGACAAGTAAAACTTTTTATATCGCCAAGTTGAATTGTATCTATTGAAGCTACAGAATAACGAGAATGTAGAATGAAAAACTCTATACAAGCTTACCTTCTACAACCTTTCTACATTCATGAGTGTTGAGTGTTCTATCTTTTCACACTTATTTGTGTCTTGGAGTTAATTCACAAATCCTCTCAAATCTTCTCGGGGGTTCGAATTAAATTTATAGCGTCGGTTTAATTTGCTGCTCTAAAATGAGATTTGCTAGGATCACGGGGCGGGGTCTTCACATAAATCTTGGGATTTGTCATGTTTCAGAATATTATTGAGGCTATGCAATGTCTTACACACGCAACTTGGAAGGTAGTTATAAGGTAGAGAAACGCCAGAAGTAACCTAGTCAGTATAAAATGGTATACTATATATTTGTCTTATTGTGGAGATTGGATTGCAGTTGAAATTGTAAGTGTAAGTGGAAATGCTTGTATTTTACCTCTACAAAACGTCTTTGTATTAGTGATATTATATTTTCGTTCAAACAATGAAATGCATTATAAGTGTGCACACTTCTGAACATAGGTCTAGCTCAAGGATAGCAACTAGGTCCAATATGGCACGTGATGTGTTTTATTTCCATCCTTAGTAATATTTTGAATGTCTCCTAGTGATGATTAGTCATATATTGACATTATATTTTTTCTTGAGCGCGTAAATACTATGTACTCTTATCTATTTCGGAGCAAATAGTTTACTACCCGATTTTGTGTTTTATTTTAGAAGAAAAATAAATTAAAAAACTTCGAAAGAAATAGTTCAATCTATTTGTGTCATATTTTAACCCTGTTGTTTATTGGACTGTTAGAGGGTTGTAGTTGTTTGGTGACGACTTTTCAACATTTTCTTTTTATATTTAAGGTTTAGCGTTATGGACATAATCTAACCTAACCTTAAGTTACGATACGGCCCAAGTTGGTAGACACGCTAAACCTGTGGAGGAACTGGCTCTCAAGTGCAGCTGCCGGAACACACCTATGGGTATTTGGCGGCAGGTTTACAACTTCAGGGTGGTAGCTAGCCAGGCGGGCATTAGAAAAAGCCCTACCACAATGCTATGGTTTCCTCACGATGTTTTTCTTTCACCGAAAGCTCAAGCTCATTGTAGGTGCTTGGATTCGAACTCACGTCCCTTGACGCGAAGTCGTACACACTACTACTGAGCTATCATCGCTTCAATTTCAGTATGATAGTCATTCAGACATTAAAAAATATTTATTTTGATTCTCGACGCGATATTCAATAATGCTTTCGCCGAACTGTTATTACTTCAATCGGCAGCTAAATCTAGGTGAATTTATTTATATGAATCTAACTACGGCAATCAACTAACATACAGTTATCCCTATAACTATTCATGTTAAGATCTTTATCTTTGCATATAGATGTCTAATTAATCCATTTCGAATCATTTAATAGCGTCGTAGAGTTTGTCACAATAAACATGTCATATTGAACGTACAACATACTATCTGGCCTGACAGACCATGTTGTGACGATTTTAGTAGTCAATAACTCGACCACAGTCCTATCTATCGTGTATTGAGCACTTATCGAGATAAAACTATCTTATTGAGCACTTATCGAGATAAAACTATCTTATTTCGTAAGAGCACATGCACACGGTATGCATAATATCGACCTCTAGTGACTTACTTTATGTTTTTCAAATATTGCTCAGTTGGCATAGTGGCTGAATCAGTTCCCTCGTGGCAACCACTACGCCGAAGTGCCTTGAGTTTGAATCACAAATAAATGGCCTTTTTTTGGTAGTTATTTTGTCTTTATAACAGTTCTTCTAACAGTGTACGTATGAAAATGAAATGTCATATTAAAAAATGTTTTATTTTTGAAAATTATACTTATTGTCTCCCTAATTTACTTTATCAAAGCTTATTAAAATCACGCTTAAAATGTAGTTTTGGTTTATAAAAAAAAGTAATTCGGTTCAGTGTTTCTAGAGTTATGAGAACACAAAAGGCGGACTGATATATGCAAGTTCTTATAAATGAAAGAATGAATATTGTGTAATATATGTCAGTGGGCGGTACTCTCAGGATTAATCTCTCTTGTTGGCTTATGATAACTACCTCCGAATGATCAGTCTCGCTCGGCAGTTTTCACGATACACCCTAGTTAGCTTTTTTTAAGGCACCTACACTGTTAGCCTGAAAGCTTTTCGCAGCTTCACCGGACTTAGAGGGCGAGCGCGGAGGGCGCTCAATCCCGAACGCTAGCTAGCATTACGTAGCACCTTTTATAGTATAGTGGAGCGCTGCATCACGTAATACACAAACATCCGTTGAAGTACTTTTAATAATAATTCGTTGATGTACTCGTACGCACCAACATTGCGGAAGTACTTATATTGTATTTCCTGTCTATATAATATTTGCGATAACTGCATACAACGCAGTAAAGGGAAGAAATAAAACGAAAATTCATAGAAAAAATTTACACCATTATTATTCTTTATTCATACAAAAAATGCCTCGCCAAAATACTTTATACAATGTTACACATAATAATACATAAGTGTGGTACGTTTAATATTAGGCTATTATATCATGCAGTTGACCGTTGAAATGTGAGCATATTTTAATATATAAAAATTATATATAACCTTAAAAAAATATAATTTTAAAAAGAATTAAAAAAAAAAAAACTCGCGATAGATTCACTTTTAGTGTGCTTGAGTTGTCGATGAAGGGAATATTATCATAAAACCATAATGTGGTATAGTTTTTAAAGTCCGCCAAGCTAACTAACTTAAAGTTTAAATCAATTTAGAAATATTTTCAGATGTCTACTGCTCGCTGTAACATTAAGTAAATATATGTATTAAAACACTTAACTTCTAAAATGACAACGTATTCATCTACATTGATCTGATAATAATCTGACGCGATGATAGCTCAGTGGTATTATACACTACTTCGCGTCAAGGGACGTGAGTTCAAATCAAACCACCTACAATGAGCTTGAGCTTTCGGTGGAGGAAGATATCGTGAGGTAACCATAACATTGTGGTAGAAATTTTTCTAATGCGTGCCTGGCTAGCTACCACCCTCATGTGAAAATCTGCCGCTAAATACTAATAGCTATATTCCGGCAGTTGCACTTGAGAGCCACTCCCTCCACAGTTTTAGCGTTCCACCATCTTGGGCCATATCGTCACTTAACATCAGGTAAGATTATGGCCATAACGCTAAAATCTAATCTAAACTAATTATATCTATACAAAAAAAAAACATTTGACTCCTGTATTTGTTATCCAATTTTCATTTTTGTTTAGTAGCTAGGGGTAAATTTGAAAGCTTTTCCAAACTTTTCTAAAATATTTTCCTATCTTCAGTAATGATTGTGATCAAACGCCCAGTACATTTAAACTGTCCAAAAGATTTGACTTCGATTGTTTTTTAATTCTTAAATGGTTTTTATATAATCATAAACATTTGAAATATGGATTATTATTAATGAATAAATAATTTTGTTATGTTTTAAAAAATTATGTCGCCTACTTGTATTGCGTAAACGCATCCTACCCAAAATAAAATGAAACGAAACTGTTCACAATAAACTAAATCAATTTTTATTCATCCCTAAACGATTAACAGCCATACATAAATTTTGTCTTTAGGTAAAAGCAATTGGGACATAAAGAAAAAAAAACCTTGTCCAAGATAAGCCAAGCACTAAACTTTAATCGCCTGTGCGACCCCTTAATTTTGTTATTTCAAAGCGAAACCAATCGCTCGGTCTTGCTCGCACAACATGTGAATCGCATATGGCCGTCCCTTTCTCCTAACCTACACCCCTAATGCCATCAATAATCCTTGATTGTAGTAAAAGTGTCGTTACTTTGGCAAATCCTTAATTAGATGTGGATTTAGGGACATTTTATATGTTTATTGGTTCTACAGATTTTTATATCCATTTGGAATTTACTTTATGTTCTGCCTTTAGAAATCTTCTTTCATACCTGTTGTAGATTTTAAACTTCTAATCCTTATTATTATTATAAGAAGTGATGATAGCTCAGTGGTAGTGTGTACGACCAATGAATGAGTATGAACCTATAATGAATTTGAGTTTTCGGTGAGTGAAAACATCGTGAGGAAGTCATAGCATGGTGGTACGGCAGGTTACCACCCTCAAGCTAAAAATTTACCATCAAATACCAATTGGTGTATTGTGTAAGTTGCACTTCAGAACCAGTTGCTTCACAGGTTTAGCGTGTCTACCAACTAGGGTAATATCATCATTTAAGATCAGGTGAGATTATGGCCATAACGCTAAGCCTTAACTAACAAACAAGGAATACAAATTATTAATAACTACGTATTTACCAATAATTAATAAATTTTAACCTTATACGATGCTCTAAAGGCGCGCTCTCCACACTCTATCTCGAAAACGATTAACGTATAAAATAATTGAAACAAAAGTGGTAAGGAATTTAATTCTGTATAACACTGATTGTAAATACAAGAAGCGAAAACCCATAGGAAACGAGATATATGTAAAAAATCTATTTTTGTGACCTTTTAATAGTCGAGTACACTCTACTATATGTAGGTTTTGAGGCAACTATTGGGATGTCAAAATACAAGTTCCGTAATACTTATTAACTAAGACGACTGGACTGTAAAATTGTTAATAATAATTGTAATAATAAATACTCGAAAACACTCAGAAAAGTATCATTTACATTCAATTTTTTCTTTATTAATAAAAATACGAAATCAGTTTTCTTAGTAAGATCTAAAGGATTCAGTATTCATAAAATCTGCTCACACTTCAATCGAGTAATCGTGACGTCCTGATTTAGTATTAAAATGAGATCAAATACATTCATTATTACACCTAATTAACATTATTAAATATACAACATCCATAATGTGAGTATAACTATATTGATGTTTTACAATCATTATTATTATTATTATTAAAGTGCTCAAATAAATTATTTTTATCCCGTAAACGCCATCCTTTATTTTCGGTTACATCCAAAAAGGTATTGCTGGCCGTATATTGGAATCACGTATTCGAGTGAAATGTTAACATAATCGATGCACGAGACATATAATTGCAAATAAATGAGTCTGACTGCTTTTGTCTTTAATCACCTATGTTTGAATAAATATCGATATTTTTTGTACCCATATTAAGTTGAAATGTAATTTTCAAATCTAATTCTAACAAGATGGTGACTTCCTTATTAAATTTAACGCTCCAGAGATTTTCGCGTAGTTAATTTAAAACGGAAGTTACTTGTTATCTTTTATAATACATTTCACTTGTGCATAATAAGCAAATTTCAACACTCACATTATCGTCAACAGTTTGTGAACTAAAACAAAATCTACTACAAAAGCTCATTTATATCTAATCTAAATGTATGAATTAATTATTTCCATTTTTTCGTTCGTCGGTTATTTGTCGAAAACTTTGGCTCTAATCCGCAAATTGAAAGCTGTTTTAAATACTATTTTACAGACAAAGACATAAGGATTGCCATTAAAACACTTACATTAAATCATACATTAATATGATATATAATATATTAACATATATTACATAATATTTAAATTGACAAGTGTTTTACATCTAGTGAAACACAAAACAACAGTTAAGTATAATTATGTCAGTGTGAATGTTTGTGATTGGAGTTCTACCGGGATTTTCAGAAATCTGCTGAAATACGGGTGTATATGTCCATGCGTCCATCCTTGATAATACACTTCTGACTCAGTATAACTATTCTGTGGCCAAAGTATGAAGGATAGCTAACACAAAAGTGGTTAAAGAATTAAAGAATGATAGCTCAGTGGTAGTGTGTACGACTTCACGTCAAGGGACGTGAGTTCGAATCCAAGCACCTACAATGAGTTTGAGCTTTCGGTGAAGGAAAACATCGTATGGAAACCATAGCATGGTGGTAGGGCTTTTTCCAATGCCCGCCTGGCTAGCTACCACCCTCAATTTAAAAAACCTGCCGCCAAATACCAATAGGTGTGTTCCGGCAGCTGCACTTGAGAGCCAGTTCCTCCACAGGTTTAGCGTGCCTACCAACTAGGGCCGTATCGTGACTTAAGATCAAGTGAGATTATGGCCATAAAGCTTAACCTTAACCAAAAAAAAAAAAAAAAGAAAAAAGAGTTATATGAATGTACAGGATTAGCCAATGTTTGCAACTTCGTCCACATTTTTGCTGTCTACCCTGCGTGATCATAAAATACGTTCTTAATGGGTGCCTCCGTTGTGACATATACCTGTCCAGTTTGAAATCAATGGAATGAATTCTTTTAGAAATGTAGGTTAGAGCATATTAATGTCTCCTATGTATATATAGAGATTAGCAAATTTTTTTTATGAAATAGGGGGCAAACGAGCATGCGTGTCACTTGATGGTAAGTGATTACCTCCGCCCATGAACACCCAAAACACTAGAGGAACCGCAGGTGTATTGCCGGCCTTTATAGGATGGGCTGGCTCCCAAGTGACACTGCCGGAAAACACATATTGATATTTGGCGAAAGATTTTCAACTTCAATTTAATAAAAAACGACTTAAAAACGATAAAGTAATAAAATTTTCAGTATAAAAGTAGTAAAAAGAATGTATAAAATTAAATTGCGAAAGGTTCATAATAGCAGTTCAAATTTCAGTTGAACAACTATTATTTCTGCATCACAGTGGTGCGTACAAATTTTCCAGTGACCCTTATCGGCCGAATTCATCATGCCTGACGTTCTCTATTTAACCAACGTTTTACTCTGAAAACAGTTCCGTAGTAAATTCGCAATTTCCTCGTGTTTACATAAACGTCAGTTATGTTTGCATTATATCTGTTCGTAGTCTACGCAATCGGACTCTCTGAGAAACGTTAATAATACGCAAATATAAATTCCATATACAGCCATCAATACCAAGCATAATAGTCTGTATCTCCATTAAATGCTAAGTTTCTAAATTGACATTTTACGATCTAAGTAAAGAAAAAAGCAAAACACGCACACCATAACACAACTATGCTAAATCTTACACACAGTCCGTATCCTGAATTCATTTCGTGAAATCTGTACGTTTTCATTTCATTTTGTATTGGTATAACCGAGTCTATTACGTACGGAGTTGACAACGTCGTTTTGGGAACTTCTCGTGGACAAGGCAACGTTTCGGGCGGTATTTTTAACACGTTTCTTTTGACACCCTTTTTAACTATGTCATCGCTTACATCTATAACAGCTTTGATATCACCGTTCTTTTTTGTAGTGAAATTCATTTTATCATTCATAGTTTCAATTGTTAATCCAGCGTGGAGTATATCTTGATTGTATTCAGCTTTGTTTGGATCAGGCATTTTGTTATATGCCGAACTGACGATCGGTGGATCTGATTTACAAGTTACAGTGTCTAAAGAATCTCTCGTATTCGGGCTCTTCGTATCGTTTCGAAGAGAGTGCATCCATTTCAGATTACAGTCGCACACGAAGTTATTTTCTGAAATGACATAGAAAATTAACATTAAGTTTGAATTTGCATAGTGAGTGTGTGGAACTAAAGTTATTACGTCAAGTTCCCAGGCGAATAATCCAGAATCGTATAATATTATAATAAAACCTATTATACACAATTTTCTACTTGTATGCCTTATTCCATCCCAAGTAAGAACACCCTGAGGGTATATAAAAGAACAAAGTTTGTAAGTGTTCTAAAGTTAACAGCATCCCTGTTTCAACATGACTTAATTTTCAACGCGTGTTAACGTTAAAATAGGGGAAGTGTTATAAACCGGATCGTTCCATATACTTAGTTGCGTTAAATTGCTAATATGAACACACTCTATAAAACTGCTTTATGTTCGTAAGAAAAATTTAGCGGTATTTGTAACCTTTTAAAAAATATGCGTTACATAAAAAAATACTAAATTAAAATACTAAAAATTATTTCTTTAATGTTGTCAGTCATTTTGTTGGAATGTAATTATATTATGATTTCATTGGGAATGAATATTGTAACCAAAATGAAATAAGATATTTTTTATAACTGTACCATTTCACTTAAATTTTAGTGGTTGTTAAGTGATAACTTGGTTCATAATGGTAAAAGGATTAGTCTGGTAGCAAAAATAGCACTCAATTAGAGCTGCTAAAATATAACTAGCTGCTAAAATATAACTATAAGTGCTTAATGACATAAGTTTAACTTGAGAACGATAGTTAAGCAGAAGAAGATAACAAAATACTCTATCAAAATGCAATAGCTGCATCATGGTGTTTTTTCCTTTACTGAAGCCTTAGGTTAATTTCAAGGATTCAAAATCACATTTGTTACTGTGTAAACACACACCGCTGCTATGTTCTGTACACAGCACCAGTCAGTAGATTAATTAAAATCAGTAATTAGGAGTATTGAATAAGGTGGGGAATTCAATTTTATTTCATTTATTTATTTGAATATTTGGTCCACCAACGAAGCAACCACATACATATGCATATGGTATAGTGGAATTAATAGATCACAACATGTGGATCAAAACGGGATCAAAATTTAAAAAATTTAATAAATAACCGCGATAAAATCCGTTTAAATTAGTTTTATTTCAATGTGGTGCTGAAATTAGAGGCGATCACAGCATGCAATAGTTTTCGTAATAATTTTAAAGTTGCATAAAGAGTAAATCAGAATGGCAGATATCAAATAAAATAAAAATATCAAAATCATTGAATGAGGTCTATATTTAGAAATAGGAGATTTAAAAGAGGTCAAAGAACTACAAAACATATCAGGACTTCAGTCGTGAATATCATTAAATATATAACAGATGTGCCAATTAAAAGACTGTCTACACAAATTTATACTTAATAAGTTGTTATCAAAAGGCACGTCGATATACGTTCTAGAAGTAAGGATCAAATATGAATTATTTTTATGTATTTACATAAAATCTACACCATATTTCAGTTAGTAATATTTGAAATTTAATAAACAATTTAATGACATTATCGATCTTTGTATGGTTTACGTAATGTCAAACAAATTCTGAAGTAAATGGAGATATTTCTTCATTGAAAAAAAAAACATTATATATTACCTTCTATAAGTAAATTGCTATTAAGCGGCTTCAGATTATCCAGTATCGGTTTGATGTTATCGTAAGTTAAGGCGTGGAGTTCATTTGATCGTAAATCTAGTGAGTTCAGTCCCCTGACGCCTTCAAACAGACCCGACGGGAGTGCTACCAGCTTATTATCGTCAAGGGACAATTTCTTTAATTGAGAAAGTCCATCGAATGCTCTCTCAGAAATATATTTCAATTCGTTCTTGCCTAGCAATAATTCCTGTAAATTCCACAATTCCGCAAAAGTAAATTCCGTCAAGTTATGAATGCGGTTCCTCCTTAAATCTAGTCGCTTCAAATTTGCCAAACCATCGAAAGTTCTACGATTCAAATAATATATGTTGTTTCTATTCAAATCCAGTTCCAACAAGTTGAAAGTGTGTTGGAATGTTCCGTTCTTTATTGACGATATATTATTCTTCGTAAATGTAAGTTTCTGTAACTTCGGCACATCATAAAAAGCTTCAGAGTCAATATCAATAATCGCGTTGTCTTCTAAATTGATCGTTGTTATAGTGGGTAGATGCGCGAACGCATATTGTTGTATGTTCTCTATTTGGTTCTGCGATAAGCCTGCCTCTTTAAGGTTTGTCAGGTTTGCAAAAGCGAATGGTGTCACATCAATTATGTTACCGTATTTTATATTGATTGATCTCAATCGCTGCAAATAGTATAGAGCTTTCGTCGGTACATAGCCGAGTGCACCCTCAACTCTCACGTTAAAAGACAAAGTTAGCAAAATCGGTTGGGATGCGAAACTTTGCCAAATTTGATCGTCACGTGGTATACCTCCGTTGAACACCCAGCATTCAGCTTTAGTTGCATTTCTAGGTTCTCGAGTATTCTCGCAGTAACAATGGACTTTTGAATCTCTGTCTGTGATATCGCATATATTCTTTTGAAAGCCACCGGTTTTTTCTTTGGTACGCCTCTTGCTATTATCCCTTGCTTGTACGTTTATAGACATTTCATTGACTAAAGCGAAGGTAATGAGAATGTAGATTATTCCTGTGACACGTCGTTCCATACTTATCATCTGAAACAATAAAAAGTAAGAAATTAGCGATGGTTTACCATTGACAATTATTTTCTTACTAAACTGTACTTTCTTTCTATACAATACATACATTTAGAACTTAGAATTATGTATCGAAACATACACAGACACTTTCGTATTTTGAACTGTTATCTGTATTCAGTAATCCAATTTTAATTTGACCTACAATAGATGTTTTTTTCATCCTTTCAATAGATAACGACCTGACCACAGCACCACGCATTGCGTTCAACGATAACTTACTGTTTGATAAAAAAAGCCTTACTTCAACCGTCATTTTGATCGATTGAACTGTTTTAAAGTAAATTGCCAAAATTTGCTTATACATATATATTTTATTTTATTTGTGAACGACGAAAAAATCATCTTTAACGTACTTGACAAAACTCTAATATCAGAAATCAGAAAGAGATAAAGTATAGTTCACATATTTAGATAAGTTGCTCGCTACAGAACCGAGAAGTTTGCATCAAAATTTATCACGCTACTTATTGATGTGTTAAACAGTTTGTAGTAGTCAACTGACTTCCTATAGTACGTTCATTTTACTCGTACTTCAAGGAATCATCTCGTTTTATTAAAAATGTTTATGTCGATTCATAATATTATTAACAACTATGTCAAATATCTTGAAAGCCTGTCCAATTTATTTAGAATAATAATTTTTTTTTTGTTCATATATTTATATTTAGCGTTATGGGCATGATAACCCAGATATGTCTCACCTGATCTCAAGTGACGATACGGCCCAAGTTGCTAGACATGATAAACCTGTGGAGGAATTGGCTCTCAAGTGCAACTGCCGGAACAAACCTATTTGTATTTGGCGGCAGATTTTCAACTTGAAGCTAGTAGCTAGCCAGGCGGGCATCAGAAAAGGCACTATCACAATTCTATGCTTTCTTTACGATTTTTGCCTTCACCGAAGGCTCTAGCTGATTGTAGGTGCTTGGATACGAACTCACGACCCTTGGCACAAAGTCGTACACACTACTAGTGAGCTATCGTCGCTTCAAACCCATTTTACTGTAAAAATCAAATTGTGCTCAATTACTCGTGACCAAATTGCAAATATGGAAATGCATTCTGCACCGTGCATTACCGACAAAAATTACCACTGCATAAATAAAGAGCAGACACACCACAAACACTGATCCCTTTGAGGGATTACAACACGCTGCGGCGACGGCTTCCGGACGTAATTTAATGAATCAAAGGTTCGTTTACACTACGCGAGACGTGACGCATCAGTAGCGATTTAATTATATATTAGCTATGTGTACAATGATTGTTTCAAATGCTGAGTATTATCTAGTATAAAATATAAACTTGGCCGCATAGAAAGCGGATCGATAAAAAAAGTTTTCTTTTTGCAGGATTTTGGCCTTACGCTTAAATGATGTTAGAAGAATTCGGTGGCAAATTTATAACTAGAGGTGTGAAGGTTTTTTTTTCAACGTAAGCTATGGCTCATTGCACGTATTCAAACTCGCGTCCAATGACGCGATATACACTTGTATATTACGATTATTTCATCGATGGAAAGATACCGAAGAACACAGTTATTGAGAATAACACGAATACTGCTTACAGTCTGTTATTGTTAAAATATTCAGTGCTAGCTGTCAGCTTCCTGCTAAACTTTTTGTCTAAAGGACCTACACTGATAGCCTAAATGGCTGTCATAGCTTCACCGGAGTTCCTGTGCCAGCGCGAAGGACGCTCAGCCCAAACTCGCTAGGCGTCTTTTCTTTATATACATCCTGTATTACATAATTGAAGTTTTATTAAGGGCCCCTAACTGTTCTGGGAATAAATATAGCCTATGTCACTCAGACATTATGAAGCATTCTAATGATGATTTTTTATTTAAATCGGTCCAATGACATTACTTTAGTTGTGACAAACACAAAAGAAATACAACTCTTTCCTCTTTATAATATTACTGTAAATAAATATACTAGATTGTGTCATTACTAAATATAAAAATTCATAAGTTCGCAGTACATGTACGAGTGTAATAAATTAGTATGCATATATTGTTAAAAAGAAATGTGAGTATTCTGGTAATAATTATTTTTTTGAATATATGTTAAATAATTCAATTTTTATCAGTTCTTTTGTTTACCCAACATAGCCTATTAAGTGAAATTTAATAAGGCAGATTAAAGTGAAATTTCTGTATCGTAGTAATGGCTATATAATACTTTTTACAGTTATGTCGTCAATAAACAATAATTACTTTCAATAATTTAAAATTAAAATAAAATCCTGGTGTATATTCTTCGATAACTCTGTATTACGAGGCTGATGTTTGACAGTTAAGCGATTGTTAATAACAAACATTGGTGTATTTCCTTAACGTCGTGAAAATAAATATATCTAGAATTTTAGTAAGCAATTTGTTCCAGCAATACACGTACAAATCTCGCGAGGCAAAAAGAATTCACGTGAAGGTGACAACATAAAAAATCGTATCCTTGTCGTTACGCAGTCGTGAGGTGCGAACGTAACGCAATCGGAACATATGGTACGTAATCCAAATAGGTTTCAAATAATTAACGACTCAAATATATGGCGCGTGTGTCGGATTTAATACGTTTCATTATATGGCTATTAATTAAAGCGAACAATTATTCGTTCAATTCGGCGATGACATCCTCCGTGTTACTATTGTGATATATAATAATCTTTTTAATGGGTACGTTTTGCATGAATTGCATTTATTATTAATTGCAATATTGTTTTCTTTGTTCGAGTAGAAGACAGAAAATCGGCTTCGAAGTAGCGATTTACTGAGGTTCTTTGTGTTCATCGATGGATGTGGGGATTTTTAAGACACGAAAATTGTATGTGAGGACATCGCGAGTATAATGTGCTCTAAGACAAGATTGTATTTATATATTTCTAAGACAATATTGTATTTATTTATTCATTACAATTACCTTTTTTTTGGATAATTTAATTGTACTGCTAAAACTGCAATTGTGGTTTGTGCAACTGTTTGAAGCGATGACAGTTCAGTGGTAGTGTGTACGACTTCGCGTCAAGGGATGTGAGTTCGAATCCCAGCACCTACAATAAGCTTTAGCTTTCGGTGAAGGAAAACATCGCGACGAAACCATAGCATGGTGGAAGGGCATTTTCTAATGCCCGCCTGGGTAGCTACCACCCTCGAGTTGTAAACCTGCCGCCTAATACCAATAGGTGTGTTCCGGCAGCTGCACTTGAGAGCCAGACCCTCCACAGGTTTAGCGCGTCTACCAACTTGGGCCGTATCGTTACTTAAGATCAGATAAAATTATGGCCGTAACGCTAAACCTTAAGTATAAGAAAAGGCAAATGGCTGGATGAGTTTACGGAGGTTCTCTATTTGAAAAATATTCCCTTAGACCTTGTCCCTTCTAATATCGCAGTTTAATATTTCACTAATACATCTGGTAGGTGATATATTTAATACTATAAGTAACATATACTTCTACGTATGCATACTATAGACGTTGTTATATCTGGATAGTACATACGTAGGAATATATGATAACTCTCGGATGAATATTGGCCACTGTCTTTTTGCAAGATTGTTAATTTTGGCATATTCTCATTTGTAATAGCTATTTTGGTCTTATGGGAGAAATCCATTGCTTTACAAATGCCTTCAACAATACGTAGAATAAAGAGAAAAGAAAAAATGTATTAAATAACATTCATTTTATAATTTACATTGGTTAAAGGCACTGATGTAGTATTAGCTAAAGGACCACGCTTAGGTGTTTCAAGTTCTGAGATTAGATTGATTTTGAAGCCATAATAGCACAGTGGTATAGTGTACGAATTAGCGTTAAAGAACGTGAGATCAAATCCAACCACTCACAATGAGCTTGAGTTTTCGGTGAACGAAAACATTGTTAGGAAACCATAGCATGGTGGTAAGGCTTTTTCTAATACCAGTCTAACTAGCAGTTACCCTTAAGTTGAAAATCTGCCGCCAAATACCAATGGGTATGTTCCGGAAGCTGCGCTTGAGACCCAGTTCCTCCACAGGTTTAGCGTGCCTACCAACTTGGGCCGTATCGTCACTTTACATCAGGTGAGATTATGGCCATAACGCTATAAAACAACTAACATTAAACTATTAAAAAAAAACAAGCTAGTATGTACTATGTATGTATATGTATGCAAACTATCGAGCGGGGTGGTTGGGTTCTGTAATCGAATGGGGTGGGACTACCACGGATATAGTGATAAGCCCGTTAATTTGACCCTTTTGTGTATGGTACGTTTCTAGACCAACTAATGTATGTAGGTATATAACTGCTAAGGGGTTTGCAGGCTGGCGTGTAAGCGTCGAAATCTGATAGGCACCTGATCAAGTCCAGCATCATCATTTTGCCACACTTGTATCAGCTTAGTCGTTGATCATCTCTTTATATTTAATCTAATATTAGAGGAATATAAATATTTGCACGTTTAATTAAAAATAAATGTATGAATTGAAATTGATATTTACACGTTTGCTAAAAATAATTCTATTAATTGAAGCGATGATAGCTTAGTGGTAGTGTGTACGACTTCGCGTCAAGGGACGTGAGTTCGAATCCAAGCACCTACAATGAGCTTGAGCTTTCGGTGAAGGAAAACATCGTGAGGAAACCATAGCATGGTGGTAGGGCTTTTTCTAATGCCCACCTGGGTAGCTACCACCCTCTAGTTGTAAACCTGCCGCCAAATACCAACAGGTGTGTTCCGGCAGAAGCAGTTGAGAGCCAGTTCCTCCTCAGGTTTAGCGTGTCTACCAACTTGGGCCATATCGTCATTTAAGATCAGGTAAGATTATGGCCATAACGCTAAACCTTAAATATAAAAAAGAATTGAAATTGTACTAATAAGATTTTTTGAAAATTGTTTAATAACTTATTTCAAGTACGTCGCTCTCCGCTTCCGGTTGTATAAAAACGCGTGTTTTGCAATACTGAGGCAGTGATACTGGAGCTTTAGAACAAATCAGTGGATTGAAGTATTAATTATCTGAAGAACCACATAGTTCTTGCAGACTATTAAACAATACTGGTAAGATAAAAGGATTTTACACTTGTTAATGAATTACTTGTTAATGAAAATTTACGAATGAAATGATAAAATACAGTGAAAAATTTAAATGGATTTAATGAAAATTATTAAAACAGAGAGGTGAAAATTTTACTTTACTGCAGGCAAGATAAATTCATGCTGGAATATTAATGAGATTAACTTATTTAATAATTATTCATATTATGCTACTAGAGAAACACGTACTGCCTATAAGGGATTATCAAGCGATTTGGACTCTGATAAGATTAATTATTAAGCCGTAAACTAGAGAATATTCCGCTTTGATACATATAATAAAACTAACAGATTAATGTGTACTCAAAGGGTTTGTAGAAAATTTTGTAAGGATTTTGAATGAAAATGCCCGTTAATTTTTATTTTATAAAATTTGTAGTAAACTAAATTGTCTATTTATCATGATAATATTTCCGAACTATTTAATAGTTGAAGGTTTTGACGTTTATGCTATAATCTCACCTCATGTTAAGAGGCAATATAGGCCAAGATGGTGGATAGGCTAAGCCTAGTGGAGGAACTAGGCCTCAA
The DNA here is from genome assembly GCA_039707435.1 of Actias luna. Classification (NCBI taxonomy): domain Eukaryota; kingdom Metazoa; phylum Arthropoda; class Insecta; order Lepidoptera; family Saturniidae; genus Actias; species Actias luna. The sequence continues at coordinate 2,434,641 of JAZHAC010000002.1, read as the reverse complement.
TTGCAACTGCCGGTACACTTCTATAGCCAGGCGGGCCTTCGAAAGACCTAACACCATACAATTGCGGCTGAACGTATTATTATTATAATAAATTATTTTTTCTATATTTGTCTAAATTCTACAAAAATTATTATTCTAATTATGAATAAATTTAATTTAAAAGCGGAGTAAATTAAAAGGGTATACTGATTTGTATTTGTTTTTGCCTGTTATACGTTGATGAATATATCCTAGACTTAATTTATTCTATTAAGAGTACTGTACTGTACTGTAATATCTATATGCATACATACTGATACCCATATAATGCAGACGCGGGTTGCAGTGCAAATTCCCACATGAGTCACTGTAAAACGCTGACCACGTCAAATTACATATCACGGGACAATAAAGCAATTACTAACGACCAATCTCGCTCGATCGCCTGCGCTTGAAGGCTCATCTTAGTTTTAAGTAATTATACTGTAATTAATTATATTATGCACTAGCTGACCCGACAGACTCTGTCCTGTCTTAACTATGAATATATTTAACTGATATTTATTCGTTGGTGGGAGGCGCCCGACGTGACGGCCCAGTGGCATGCGCGTGAGCTGCGCGCGGTACTGGACAGTACTTAGGCATTGCAACATTAATTTATTTTTCTAAAATAAAAGTTTATTTCTAAAATATACGTAGCCTAAGTTAATCCTTATTACATCAGTTACCTGCCAATAAAAGCCCCGCCAAAATCGGTCCAGCCATTTCAGAGATTAGCCGGAACAAACAGACAGACAGACGGACGAAAATTGTAAAAAAAGTGTTATTTTGCTGTATGTACCGTATATATTCATATACATGTAGTAAAAAACGGTTATTTAAATATTACAAACAGACACTCCAATTTTATTTATATGTATAGATATGATTGAAAGGACAAACCATCACCTTTCCTTTTTAAAAACCTCCTACCGACGGTCAACTACGTAATTAGTGTTTGTTCCCTGTTTTAACGCTCACGACATATTTTTTTTAGTCTAAAACATTACTTACTTACTTACTTACTTGTTTTTCTTATCAGTATTATACCTATTCTGTCTATTGAGATATATATGTATTGGAAGAAAAGCGGAAGCAGTTCCTCGTGTTGCTGATTTTTACCAGGCGAGTCTCAAATATTTTTTAATTTAAATAAAACTTCCTCACAAATGAACACCTCAATGGCAGACTTTTAGGAGAATTGAGAATTTCCGAGATATCGATGCCAGAATATACTTCAAAATTCGCGATGTCACTTTGTAATAAACGGATTTATTACAATCGAAATCAAAATTCGAATAATTAAAGCAAAACTGTTTGAAACCCTGTATCCGCCTACCAACGATTCCAACGCATGATACAGTAAAAGAAAAATGAATTACGCGCCACCCGTTCACACGTCATTAAATAATTTAATATCGAAAATCTGAGAGAGGATAGAGAACAATACCCATCAGAGTCCGGGGACCCAATAACTCAAACAATATCGGTGTGCAATCGTCCGTCTCCCCTCTAAATGCCCCTCGGGAGGGTAACGGGTTGAGACAAAAACCGACGGTTTGAAGCGACGATCTTGATAAAAAAACAAACGCGAAGCCTCTCTCTCTCTTGATACAGTGAGATTTATTGCTCCGAATCTCTGGTGAACAACAGATATATTCTTTTGAACATGTAGGTTTTAAGATTTGCGAGCGCTTGTCACACCTACGTGTAATGTTTAGATAATGTGGTTTCCTTAGGATACGTTATTCTGTATACGTTGAGAACACACAAGTGGTACAGTAAATGGTTACATTTATTTTTATTTATGTATAAAACTTCCAGTGATTATCACATCTCCAAAACGTACGCACGATAGACTTGAAATAGTTTGGCAAATCTAAAAGTGCAAGCGTCATAACGTAATTATAATTGAATGATATAGATTTAAGCCTTCTTATTGAATATTAAAAAATATTGAACTCTTTTTTTGTTTATTTAATAACTATTAAACCACATTGAATCAGACCGTGAAAAATAATAAGGTTGTATTCCTAATTATACTGAAGCGTATGAAAAAAAAGACTCGATTAGTAAAGTATTGCGGTCGTTATCGTAATAACATATAGGATCCGCACATACAGACACACAAACGTCCAAAACAGAACTCTTTTAAACAGTGTTTTAACTAATTTAAATAACAAAAATGGCATTAAAAACATCATGAGTGTTAAAAATAGTGTTTTTTTGGATATGTGTGTATATATTATTATACAAGTGCAAGATATGATAAATAAAGACATTTTAAGTTTGAAACATCAGTTGTTTTGGGTATAGTGACATTAGTACCCACCTCAACGCTTCACTTATGAGGAGTGCAACATAACACGGGTTTTCCTTTCATACTAATAACTGGTTTTATTAATTACGTGCGGCTTACAGAAAAATGCGAACAAATTTGAAGGAACTTGTTAGGAATCCCTATCAAAGAAATCACCGTAAACTAGATAAAAGCAATGGTAGCTCCGTGGTATCGTGTGCGGGGGCCGCGTCAAAGGACTTCAGCTCGAACCCCTGCTTGAGCTTTCAGTGAAGAAAAAACATCATAATGAAACCATAGTATTGGGCTTTTTGCAATACTAACTTGGCTAACTACCACTGTCAAGTTGAAAATCTGCTGCCAAATACCAGAATGTGTTCCAGAAGTTGCACTTAAGAGCCAGTCTTTTGAAGCGATGATAGTTCAGTGTGTTACATATCGATCCCCTAGTACTTATGTATATTTGTAAGAAAAATAAATAAAAGATATATTTAACACCATCTAGTTAATATTATAATTACTTTTTCTCATTTTGTGAATGAATGCTATAAGGTATTTAAAATATTTCTAGGAAAAATATGTAAATAAATTAGAGTTAATTAAATATCAGAAATTGCCTATTTTAAATAATCATAAAGTTTCAAATGTGTGATAAATAAAATAGAAATTTATCATATTTAGTTTATACAATTGTTATAATCATAGACAAACGATGACTTTGTTATCTTTATATATAAATGAATTTCTATTTCCCTTGGTCATCGCATCACGCGTGAACGAATGGAACAATTTCGCCAATTAATTTTTTTTTGTGTTAATTTTCATCAGGACAGGATACTTGTGAAAGAAAAATTAAGGAAGTTGACCGGAATATCAGCAAATATAAGAAAATTATAAAACTTAACGACGATATCAATTTTACATAACTAGCTGTCAGTTGTCATACAGCATTACAATAATAAAGACTAAGTTTTTCAACAATATTTTTTTTTAATAATTACAAGACTAAACTTGATTTTTTTAAATGTATTGTACAAACCTATGTTTTTTGTGTTAGTTACTTAATAAGAATGTAAACCAAAACAATAGCATCTTTGGTGCTTTAGGCGTTTAGAATATATATCCATTTTGATTATCATCGGTAAAAAGATTTACAAGTATCCATAGTGAAATGCCACAGTTACTTATTTCGGGTTTCCTCTTTTACCGTACACTTAAATTATTGTTTTTAAACTCTAAGTGTTATAATTTATTAAATGTATATTACATTACATACGAATGGTAACTGTGCTTCTAAAATTATAAGTTTAATTTTAACGGATTTACGGGAACCATTTATTCCAATGTGAAACTAATTGAAAAAAAAAGTAATGAATCAAAAAGCAGGTTTGATTATTTTCACAAATAATTTTAACATCAGTCTTTTTGAAAACCAATTTTACGACTATAAATAATTAAAGAAAACTTAACATAACCTGTACTCCTGCTGTATTGTTCCTTGATAAAAATTCTGACAGAAGAAACAATCGTCCCTATACATTTTCGGTAAAATGCATTTTCCAAATTGTTTGTCCACCGCGTTTTCCCTTACAGCGAAACGTAACTGTTATAGAACCTACTGTGGAAAGTGTTGACTTCACTTCGAACTAGGCGAACTTCTTTGGCTTTGAAATTCAAATTTACAAACGCATACTCCGTGACGCCCATCCTATCTAAATTCCCTTTGTAAAGTTCGTGTTGCATGATTACATCCTACTGCAGTTCTCATTTACCTTTCGTTGAGTTTTAGATAGTTTATAGTCTTTCTAACTAGTGTTTATTCATTCCTAGCACTTTTCTACCCAAAATTCAATTAGTCTATATATAAGCGATGATTTCGAAGCGATGATAGCTCAGTGGCAGTGTGTACGACTTCGCGTCAAGGGGCGTGAGTTTGAATCCAAGCACCTACAATGAGCTTGAGCTTTCGGTGAAGGAAAACATCATGAGGAAACCATAGCATGGTGGTAGGGCTTTTCTAATGCCCGCCTGGGTAGCTACCACCCTCAAGTTGTAAACCTGCCGCCAAATACCAATAGGTGTGTTCCAGCAGCAGCACTTGAGAGCCAGTTCCTCCACAGGTTTAGCGTGTCTACCATCTTGGGCCGTATCGACACTTAAGATCAGGTGAGATTATGGCCATAACGGTGTACACCTTAAGTATAAAAAAAATAAAAATAGTCAGCATATATGGTATTTTTATTTTTTTGTCAGGTATTAAGTAATATATAATGAAATAGTCCAGCTGTGGACGCCGTGTCATTGGAAAGCTTGAGTTTCCGGTAGACCATAATATAAGAAACTATAATATTGTGGTAGAGCTTTTTCTAATATCTGCCAGGCTAACTACCAACCTCATAATGAAAATTTACCACCAAATATCTATGAATGTGTCCTGGCAGTTACACTTCAAAGCCAATCTCTCCACTAGGCTTAGAAAATACATCATATTAACCCACATTTTCATTTAACATCACATTAGATTGTGGCCATAACGTTAAACAATTTAAAAGCCGTGATAGCTCAGTGGTAGTGTGTACGACTTTGTGTCAAGGGGCATGAGTTTGAACCACTTCACCTACAACTAGCTTGAACTTTCGGTGAAGGAAAACATCGTGAGGTAACCATTGGTACGGCATATTCTAATGCCCGTCTGGCTAGCTACCACCCTCAAGGTGAGAATCTGCCGATACATATCATTGGGTGTGCTAGACGAGATCTAACAGCTGTCCCTGGACTCTGGTAATACGGGAATTTCAATGTCATCGTGGTGTTTATTTTAGTGGGTATTTGTCGGTTCTTATTATCAGGAGTCTCTCTCTTCACGTGCATCATTAGCCTTGGTTTGAGTTCGGGTAATGTGTTTGCAGATTGTGCAACGAGCTTCTTATATTGATTTTTTTACCACGACATCATTGTATTCTCAGATACTTTTGCCAACTGGAATTCTGACTAAATTCACATCAAATGATAAGCATATTCATATATGTTTATACATATCGTATTCGCACTTTCAAGCGATGATAGCTCAAGGGACGGGAGTCGAAACACTACAATGTGCTTGAGCTTTCGGTGAAAGAAAATTTTGTAAGGAAATCTTGTACCTGATAGCACAATTGATAAAGATTTGAAGCTATTTAACATCATGATATTGATCGGAACAAAGATATATTGTGAAACGTTACAAAAACAATGAATTTTTAGTTTCACCCAAACAAAATCGCATAGACAGCTAGTTCCAGACATACAATGGCTGATTGAAATAAAACTAATTTAAACGGATTTTATCGCGGTTATTTATTCATTTTGATCCCGAAATTGAAGGTAGACACAGTAACATGAACTTTTCTGGACAACCTACACCTCAGTTCGCCCCGTGACCACGAAGGCTGAAAAGCTTTCGAAACGTCAGGATCAAAATTAATAAATAACCGCGATAAAATCCGTTTAATTTAGTTTTATTTCAATGAATAATATTCGCGTAAACATAAGAAATCATTATTATACAATGGCTGAACCCGAAAGGTAGGAAACCAAATAAGTATGACTGTGGTGATAGTGTTAAATATGCATATAATGTCAATGATCTCAGATTTTTTTTCTCAACTGATCTTAAGTGATGATACGGCCCAAGTTGGAAGATAAGCTAAACCTGTGGAGGAACTGGCTCTCAAGTGTAACTACCGGAAAACACCTCTTGGTATTTAGCAGCAGATTTTCAACTTGAGGGTGGTGGCTTACCAGGCGGATAGAAAAAGCCCTACCACCATGCTATGATTTCGTCACGATGTTTTCCTTCACGGAAAGGTCAAACTTATTATAGGTGGATTCGAACTCACGACGACCCTTGACGCGAAGTCGTACACACTACCACTGCGCTATCATCGCATCAATTTACTGCACTGTAATTAAAAATCGGTTAGCCTGTATCTGTACATATGCTCCAGTAACTGTATTAGATACCCTGAACTATTTTTTTTACATTTACATTTAAAAAAGGTAAAGAGAATACCAAAAACAAAAGACAAATACTAAAAAGCCTTATTCAGAAGCCTGATTTTGTTTACTTTATTTAAAAACTTCACGTAAATCGGATTATAAAGTTACAATGGTCTCTACAACAGTAATAACGTCTCTATCTTCATAAAATCAATTTGGGAGCCAATCGTGAGGTAAAAAGAGTGCGAATCCAATCTCGTACAAAGATATATAACGGGAAAAATGATAACGTGTACTCGCCCTTACCTTGTCTACGTGACAGGGATGCGAAATTATTCGAATTAAACGCGTATAGTGATGGGAAACGTTCTGACTGTTACTATAAATCGATTCATAATTCTCATTTATCTTCTATACATATAATAAATCTGTATAGAAGTCGTTTTTGTACATCGAAAATATTATATAAAATAATATAAAAATAGTCATTAAAGGATAAGCAGTAATATCCATCATTGCCATTATTTTTGGAATTTTTGTCTGTTTATCTTTTTGTTTAAGCACGTATCACGCAAAATGTACGAAACTTGAAATATTACTTAGCTTTACTTATTTTACTTAATACATAGAGATATTAGATAATATGAATTTAAAGTGTTCTCACACACGTCATTCAGTTACTTGCAACGCCAAAATAAAACTAATTTTGAGAGTTGAACTCTGTATTCAATAGATAGCGTTGTCCATATAACGTCATCATGTGACACGGATATTGACTGTACTGTTACCAAAACGACGTGTTTTAGTTTTCCATACAACCTCGTGAACGAAGTCGCGGGTACAGCTAGTTATTACGAATATTTAATTTCTTCGCTACGTTTGTGTTTGAATGAGATAATGCTAAAACTATTAAACGTATTTTAATACAGTTTTCATCATTGCATAAAGTGTTTAAAAGTAAAAAGATGAAGATATTAAAAAATTATGTAATAAAAAATATATATATATTTTATATTCTTTTGTTAATTATATACTCACATTATGTATTGTTACAGTTTTCTAATTATGCTGTAGATTTTAATTATGTGATACTATAGGCCTTTTACTTTATATTTTTACCTAATATATATATATATATATATATATATATATATATATATATATATATATATTTTATTGTTATACCTAAAAAAAAAATATAATTCACTACGGTTTTTTAATAAATAATAGGTCTAGCGTTTTGGCCACAGTCTTACTTAATGTTAAGTGAACCCTCTACCCATAGAATCTAACTATTGAATAGCTCGCAGACCAGCATGATTAGCATAACCTTGGATAGATTGTCTATTTGTCTGTGGTAAAGTTGGTTTTGAATTGTTCCGTATTTAGCATCTAGTAAGGCTCCTTCGTTTTATCGCCGTAATTTGAAAAATAGCTCGGAAAGTCCAAAAGCGCACGTGGCATTTATAATTGAATGACATAGATTTAAGCAGTCATATTAAAAAGGAAGTAATCTGATATCATTGTAGCGCTATTAAAAAATAAATAGTCCCTGTACATTAATTTTTTGGGGATAACCGTTACACATCCATACACACTGACATCCGGATGTCCACGATTTTTTTTATAAATTTTATTTAATTATATAATGAAATAAAAGAAATAAAAGAATCATCAAGTGTGATGGTGAAAGTATTTCTCTGGATAAAAAAAATGTATTGCCGTAAAAATACAAAAGATTGAAAATAATGATCGTTGAAGTCTTGAAAATTGCTAGACTTTGGATTAAAGAGCGTAATACACAACCTCAAACGTTTCGCTTTGTGAGACGTGCAAATGTATACAACGTCACTTAAAAGTGAACTGAAGTAATTTAAGACATATAATTGTAATAATAGATTTCATTTCGCATTCAATTCCCATCACTAATAAGTTTTTATTGGCAAATGCTCTCTATGTGTCCCGTAAGCACTCTTATGATAACCTCCTATTTGGACCCGTTTAAATTCGGTCCATGTAAATGACGTAAATTTCAACAAAAAGTTAGTCAACTGGTATTCCGCTTGTCCCCGCAAGTTAGTTCTAATTCTAATAACTCAGTTATAATGCTGCAATATACCGTCGATGTATTTAAGTGCGAACGATTTCAGAATAAGTTTAATTCTGTCGCCCTTTTTTGTTGATTTGTCAGTTTGTTTCCTGAATTAGTGTGAGATGTTTTTGGTGGAATTTTAATCTGACCATTGTTTTAGGTAACCATTTATAAAAAATACATTGACTTACTTCCGTTCGTGACATACCGGTCGGGCTACGAGCGGAACGCGTAGACAATAAATGTGGGGATTTAAAAGGCATCACGTACTGCCAGACATCAGAAATAACTATTCCACTTCTTCTAATACCTGTTTTGTTCATATGTTGTATTGACAGCTTCAGTAGTGCAGACACGTATAACGCATGGCTTAGGAGCGACTGGCAAAGAGTATGTTTTATTCTTAGCCCAAGAATAGCAAGCGAAAACAAGACGGGCAACTCTTCAGATACAAAGATGTGCTGACGCATCATACGACGAACTGTAGCATGTGAGCTCTCGTAATGAGAGAAGTTTCAATAACGGCTATATTGATGGCAACGAACGTTTAAACGTTTGAAGTAAATCGATACATTGCATTTGATACTGGATGTAATGAATTATGAGCATGTCCACTAGAAGGAATCAATTATACCTATAGGTACAATGTTCTCACGAGTCAGCGATGCGGATGCGATTTTTAGGGTAAGATAGGCCTCATAGATAGCTACAGCAAAACCCACGAAGGTCAGAGTTAAAACGGTCTTTACACCCAAAAACAGTCAGGAACTCATCATTGTCACCCACTTTATATACTATTATTGGATTACGCGAACGACTCGATTATTGTGTGTAAGTTTGAAGCGATAATAGCTAAATGGTAGTATCTAGTAACATCGCGTAACGGGACGTGAGTACGAATCCAACCACCTACAATTACTTTAGCTTTCGGTGAAGGAAAACATCGTGAGGGAACCATAGCATGGTGCTAGGGCTTTTTCTGATGCCCGCTTGGCTATCTACCACCCTCAAGTTAAATATGTGCCGCCAAAAAGCAATAGGTGTGTTCCGTCAGTTGCACTTGAACCCCTCTTATAAAGGTTTGAGTCCCTCTTATAAAGGCTGACAACGCACCTGCGAATCCCCTAGTGTTTCGGGTGTCCATAGATGGCGGTTATTACTTACCCGCTAATACCTTAAATTAAAGTGAGTTGAGTAATAAATTATAACTTTGGGTACTCATTTTTAACAACAGAGACTCTATCTCGTTAAAGCTTTGTCTGATCCCTAAAGATTGAAACTGTAATAATGGTTAGTAAATAAGACGAAGAAAAATAAGATATTAAAAAAGTCTCGTATATTTCTCAGCGAATATCGTTTTGCGTTTAAGTATTTGTTAATTTAATTTCATGTTACATCACCTACCTCGTACCAAGTGACATCTAATACGTGAAAGGAGTCACGAGGCACACCTAGTTTAATTATACAATAGATTTATTCTTATTTGCACAGGTCCATAACCGTTACGGGTTATATAATACCGTTTTATCCGGTTTAGGCTGCGCTTTTCACGTTAAAAATAACATATTAAATTTCACGGCAGCTGAAAAATTAAGGTGTAAATCATAACGGCACTAAATTTTACGTGCGGCTTCGCTCGCAATAATATTGATTTTGTCAAACAAATAGGATAAAGGTAGATACTTAAATTTTCCGGACAACCTACACCTCAGTCCACGTCGGGATCAAAATTAATAAATAACCGCCATAAAATCCGTATAAATTTGTTTTATTTCGATGAGTAATATTCGCGTAAACATAAGAAATCAGTAAAACGGATGATGCACTAAAAAGTTTCATATAACCTTTATCCCTTACTTAACTCCATTTGTATTAAGTTTTTCACGAAAAAAAGTACCCTATCACCGTCTTCAGGTTCCCATCTATCTCTTTAACAAATTTCATTATAATCAATTCAGCGGTTTACAAACAAACTCACTCTCGCATTTATAATATCGACGGATTTTTTTTTTCGACTTATCGTACGCTGTTAGCTTTACGGGCTTTGACAGCTTCACCAAACTTTTTGGGTCGAGTGCTGAGGGCACTCAGCCCAGAGGCAGCGAGTGCAAGGGTGCCAGGACGGCTAAACCTCGGCTTGGGCTGCTGCCGGAAAGTGAGGAAAGGATTCGCGATCCTAACTAACCAACAGGTCCTAACTTACTAATTTAGTGATCATAGCACGACCTTGCTTAAGCGTGATTATTAAGTCGCACGTTGAACCGATCGACCAAGGGCTCATATGTAATATCGACGGTGGAATACATATTTGTATAGGAGACCCAAACAGCTTACTCAAAAAAATCATATCGTAAAAAAAAAACTAAGCGATTGTTTATGCTGTATTATACAAAATTTTATTTCATCGTAGAAGGACGGCAGCAGATTCTCTCGATCCGTTTTGTTACCTGATTCAAATGATGTACAGACATAACTCACTCGTGCTTGCATTTTTATAGATACGACATTTATGGAATCCAGCGTCGATATTAGTAAAGAACATTACACGCGTTTTCCGCGGAGAGTCCAATGTACTATTATCTATTGTTATTAACACGGGACGGTGACTTTTAGCTTTTCGAAGTGAAACTCCTCATTTGAGGTTTTGAAATTCTGATCCACAACCTTATTGCGTGACGCTCGTTCGAGTAAAGTAGGTTCGAGGCGACTAAGGAAGCGAGAGAGATATGCATAAGGTCGTTTCACTTCCGCCCTGAGATACGCGAGCACGCAACGTTTTTTTCATGTGAAACTTCTCAGATGACTATTCGGTAATTGGTCGCAAATCGTTAAGTTTTAAGGATTCGTCATTCTGTGGCGCATTTCCTTATATGGCTTAGTTACATGTATTTTTTTATCAATGGAACTTTAGGTCCAGTTTAAGGGTTTTTCCAACAGACGTTGGAAGAAATGACAAATTTGTCCCTGGACTTTGATAACTAAGGGTAGACTGTATTTCTGGGTCGCCCCAGGTAAGCATCTTGGTGGCCCACCCTGGGCAACGTAGGAGCGAAATACGTAAAATATATAAATGCATTACGTATCAGAATAAGTGGGTTTACTGCAGGCATCGAACCCGTGTCCATTGACGCAGTCACCTTACTTACACGACTGAACCATAATTGCGTGATTATCATACTTTTCTAAGCGATGATAGCTCAGTTGGTAGTGTGTACGAACGCCGCATCAATGGACGTGATTTCGAATACAAATACAATGAGTTTGAAGTTTTCGTGAATACTTTAAAACCTAGCCGGGTTGTGAAATCAGTTAGGTTCTCTAGAACATTCCTGCCGCGCACATTAGATCTTTGGAGCAGACTGCCCGGTACTGTTTTCCCCCAAGGTTATTATATGGGGCAATTAAAAAGGGATTGAAATACGGTCTTCATGGTTGGCAACACGGCTGTAATGCCTCTGGTGGTGCAGTTGTTCAACATTTAACACCACTAACCATTTAACATCAGATGAACCGTCTGCCTGTTTGCTGCTCATTAACATAAAAAAACAGGAAAACATCGTAATAAAATCATAACATGGAGGTATGGCTTTTTCTAAGGCCCACCTGGCTAGCTATCACTCTGAAGTTAAAAATCTGCCACAAATTACCTATAGGTATGTTCCGACAGTTACACTTGAGCACCGGTCTCTCCACTAGGGTTATCGTGTCCACTATCATGGGCCAGATCGTCGCTTAACATCAGGTGAGATTTCCGCCATTACTATAAACCATAAAAAAAAACTTAAGTTCTTATCTCATTTTCATTTAACGTTAGCACAGAAAATACATTCCGTGTATATGCGTATGGCTCAGTAGTTCCAGTGTAGGTATACTGTTAGGTATCCCAAAGCGAACCTGCCGAGATCCTCCGGAGCCCGAGATAACACAATGTCAAAGTTAAATCAACAGCGGGTCAAGCTCGTAATTACTTTTCTGCTAAAGGTCGAAAGTCTCATCCTAATTATTTGTTTTTCCAGAGCAAGGTCACATAATCCATTGCCTTTTAATGCCGTTAAATTTTCGACCATAATCCCTGTGCTATGATTTTCTAAATTCTGAACTTAGTAAACTTTGTGAAAAACTGCACTAATTATTTATAGGATGATGGATTGGAAGTTATTTTGCACATCCGCTCGAATGTCATTGGCGCTAATACGTGTCATGAAATAGAAAAATAAAAAGTATTTTTGAGAAAATTATAAAGTTATTAAATATTAAGTTCAGTCGCAAACTTAGATGCCTCGAGAATGGTTTATTAATTTTTTCTAAGTTCACGAATTTATAATATAGTCAACACAACACTTAATATTTTCGGCTATACATTGTAAAAAAAAAACAGTTAAAATGTGCCTTTGTAAATTAAATTATAAACAAACTGACGAACTGCTTCAGCCTTAGCTAGTAAACTGTGAATTGTACACGTGGTATTGTAACTTAAGCAACCTTTTATTAATATTCTTTTATGTCGTAATAAAAAAACTATGTAATGCTGTTCATAAATAACTGACAAACTTAACTTAATCACTTTTCTTACAAATACTCGATACATACACACCCCCCCTCCCCACACACACACACACATACATACACACACACACACACATACATACACACACACACACACACACACACACTAATATACATGCATATTTTTGTCACATGCGGATAGCTAGTGAACATATAAAATCAACTTTGTATTAACGTTATCAAGTACACTGCATGCGATGTTGAAGTTTTTAAATTAAGTCTATCTCTTTTTGTAAGGAAACTCTATGTATAATACTTTGAATTTTATATGAGATATACTAGTAGTATTTAGCATAGATATTGCGCATTGAAGATAGTCCATTGGTAGCGTGTAGGAACGCCGTGACATGGGACATGAGTTCGAATCCAATCACCTACAATGAGCTTGAGCTTTCGCTGAAGGAAAACATCATGAGGAAACCATAGCATGGTGGTAGGGCTTTCTCTAATGCCCGCCTGGCTAGCAACCACCCTGAAGTGGAAAATCTGCCGCCAAATACTATTGCTCCCGCAGTGGTACTTGAGAACTATTAGTTCCTATAAAGGCCGGCAACGCACCTACGATCCCTCAAGTGTTATGGGTGTCCATGGGCGGTGGTGATTATATACAATCAGGTAACACGCTTGCTTGTTTGCTAAATATTCCATAAAGAAAAATTATATTAGGTTAGTGAAATCGAAACGATAAACCGTTATATTTCAATAATACGAAAGAAAATCCTCTATACAATATATCATTCAAAGAGCACGTATCCTTTACAGTGACCGCAAATATAATATCGGACGCGACCACAAATTTCTATTGTCCCGCCGACGGTTATTGTATCCTGACCTTTATCTCCAATACGTTGCTGGTTCGTTCACATCTCACGCACCGTCAATGTGTGAACTGCTGCTAATTTTTTTTAATTATTTTTTTGAAGCGATGATAGCTCAGTGGTTGTGTGCACGACTTCGCGTCAAGGGACGTGGGTTCGAACCCAAGCACCTACAATGAGCTTGAGCTTTCGGTGAAGGAAAACATTGTGAGGAAACCATAGCGCATGGTGGTAGGGCTTTTCTAATGCCCGCCTGGGTAGCTACCACCCTCTAGTTGTGAACCTGCCGCTAAATACCAATAGGTGTGTTCCGGCAGCAGCACTTGAGAGCCAGTTCCTCCGCAGGTTTACCGTGTCTACCAACTTGGGCCGTATCGTCACTTAAGATCAGGTGAGATTATGGCCATAACGCTAAAACCTTAAGAATAAAAAAAAAAAAATCAGCTTTACTAAGATATTTTATTGTGATAACTTTTTGTGGGATTATATATAATTTTACAATTTGTAAGTTTAGCGTTATCGCCACACCCCCACATTATGTTAGGCTGCATGACGGAGGTCGCTAGTACGACTTTACAGTATACCTTACTATGTAGAAAAGACAGAAGAAAAATCAACTTCATTGTTCGCAGTTGGAGGTTAGCGTAAATCTATGGCAGCTAAGTTCGGCGACTGTTCTAAAAGGTCATCCCCTATTTCAGACTCAGTAAGACCAGTAATAGCTTTTCATGTAATACTGCCTTTTACCTGCAGCTTCACTCGCGTTAATATTGCCTGCGGATGATGCAAAGAAAAGTTTCATACTAAGTTTATCCCTCTGTTTACCCCGCTATCAATAAGTTTTTCGCGAAATAAATAACCTATCATCGTCTGAAGGTTCCCTTCTATCCCTACACCTACCAAAATTCATTATAATCGATTCAATGGTTTAAGCGTGATAGCGTAACAAACAAACACACAAAGAAACTCCCTGTAACATTTATAATAATAGCAATGAAAAGTATTGTTACATTTCACAAGGTAATCCAAAAATACGTTACCGATTTCCCATACAATAAGTTCAAGAACCATGTCAAGTGGGTTTTAATTTCAAATGGCTATTATAGGGTAGATCAATATATGAAGGATTGATATTTGATATTATCACCTCTCTTTTTGAACCCGCTAAATACGAGCGGTAACGTTAGTTTATTGAAGTGAAAACTTCTATAGGAAGGTGTGGATAGGGAATATATTCATGTTAGTCGTCATCGACATGAACACGTGACATGTTACGTAACGTGTAACGTACACACTGTATCTGTTCATATTAGTATAACTTATTGCGGTGTAAGCAGTTTCGATTTACAAGTTTTAATTTAATATCTGATAATTAATTTCGATATTCAAAAATAACAACTGTTTGTTTGCAGTGTTCATTTTTCACTTCTGTCGGCAGTCCGCATAACTGCATTGAACTGCTTTTCTTGTAGTTTTTTAATGTAGATATGAATGTTTCAAAAATTAAACCCAACTGAGTTCCTTGGCGGTTGTACTTGATGACTGAAGTTTTACGAACCGATAATAGTTTTAGTAATTCTAACTTTCATAAAGCGCCTTTTTAGGGCCTAAATTGAATACAATATTTTTGATTCGATTTGAAAGGGGAAAAGCGGAAACTTAGTTGACCCTATAACTTATTTTATTTTACTAGTATCGTATCGCAGCCATGTGAACGAACCTACCATGTTTCGTATTGTATACCGACCTTTATCCTCATTATATTGTTATCTATTGGGATTACGCCGCGCTAATAAAATTGACGTTGATTGGTAAAAGTGATGATGGATTGAGCTTTCGGTATTGGGGTAATGTAATGAGTTGGCTATACGAAATAAATTGTATTCTTGTACTGAAAATAATTAGTTCGAGTAACTATAGAATTCTACTTTTTTATGTTGCGCAATATAGTGACTGCACTGCACCTGGATTAAGTACAGTGCAATACAAATTAGCGGCGACTAATATTGAACCAATATTCAATATCAGTCACCGCTTTCATACTGGCCCGCTTAGATACCTTTTCACGCCTCTTTTGTAGGACCTCTTGTCATAGAAGGGTGGGAACACGCTGGCTGGAAGAAAGTTCCACATAACCACAACAAAAACATGAATCACCAAACTTTTCAGGTCGCGGTTCAATAGGAGGAGGACAATAGAATTTTGAAGCGATGATAGCTCAGTGGTAGTGAGTACGACTTCGCGTCAAGGGATGTGAGTTCGAATCCAAGCACCTACAATGAGCTTGTCCTTTCGGTGAAGGAAAACATCGTGAGGAAACCATAGCATGGTGGTAGGGCATTTTCTGATGCCCGACTGGGTAGCTACCACCCTCAAGTTGTAAACCTGCCGCCAAATACCAATAGGTGTGTTCCGGCAGCAGCACTTGAGAGCCAGTTCCTCCACAGGTTTAGCGTGTCTACCAACTTGGGCCGTATCGTCACTTAAGATCAGGTGAGATTATGGCCATAACGCTAAACCTTAAGTATAAAAAAAAAAAAAAAAATATTATTTGACTCTTCGTGCTTTTACACGCACGTAACTTTGAAAATACTGGAATGTACTTAGTTTCACCTGATGTATGTAGACTTATTGGACACAGTAAGCTTCGTGGAGGGTTTGGGTCGGAAGTGCAACTGCAAGAACACACTACTAGATGTTTGGTGGTTTTTCAACTTGCGGGTAGTATCTAGTCTCCCGTCTGATACTAGAAGAATTCCGAAGGCTGTCCTCGGTCTGTGGGAACACGTTAGTGCGTTTTAGTCGGTAGTGTTCGGTGATTAACACCCGATAAGTTGTCACATGTCCATCACGACTTTGACCTGAGCTCGGGTACGTAATGCGCTTGATCTTGCGCGTTGAGTTTATACTGAGAACCCGTTATTTTCTCAGTACCACATTTATGTATTTGTAAAAATGTTCCGAGTTATTGGAAAATCGACACTAGTTTTTATCTGCAATAGCATCGCTTGCGTTAATATTGATTTTAGAAAACAAATCGGATAAGGCAATAAAAAGTTTTATACAAAGTCTATCCGTCTCTTTATCCAACTTCCAAGAAGTTTCTCGCCGTCATCAAGTTCTCATCCATCTCTATATCAAAATTCATCATAACCGATTCAGGAGTTTAGGTGTCAAAGCGTAACAGAAACAAACAAACTCACTTTCGCATTTATAATATTAGTAAGAAGTATTAAGGATAATACAGAATTATTTTATTTATTGAACTTCACTTGAACGTACTTAAAGGCACAACTTATATAATAAATTTGAATCAATCATCGTTCATCGTTATTATGAACATCACAATGAACACATTATAAACAGAAAACACGATGAAAGTACTTCAACGAATGTTAGTGCATTACGAGTACGTCGACGAATTATGATTAAAAGTACTTAACCGGATGTGCGCGTATTACGTGACGTCAGCGCTCCACTATACTATAAAAGGCGCTATGTAACGCTGGCTACGAGATATGGTAAGACTCCCGAGCCAGACTGACAATTCGGCGGTAGTTATCATGTCACGAATAAAAACATGAATCAACACGATGGCTTAGTTCCTGAGAGTACCCCCGTTACTCTTACATATAGCATTATATAATATATTAATAATAATCGCAGCTAAACATTTCTATATAATCAATACTATATTATGCGACTATATGCTTGTTCCATGCAATAGCAATTATAATACCACTTCGATTTAACAAAGTTTAAACGCGTAGGTAGGTACAACACGCTCTCTTGTAAAATGAATTTCGAGGCCGAATATTAAATTCTGCGTAATTTTGCTGACATCAGTGAAAATGTTTGCTAGAATTTATGAATCGCTTTTCTGTTTAATATCTCTCGCATAATAATAATTTTACGGGTAAATAATTTCATCAAAACTATAACTGCGATGAGTAACATAAGTACACGTGCAACGAATTTAGAAGTGTTTCAAGTGAGTCAAAAGCCTGCAACGAGGCTGAGCTTTCGGTGAAGGTAATATGCGATCAAACGGTCGTATGGTGGTAGAGTATTATTCCAATATTCTTTCCTATAAATTAGTAGGAATCTGTTTATGAATGGGTAATAATGTCGTCACTGTGACTTAGTTTTAATTATTTAATTGATGTAGGCGATACTTTGCTTTAACTTTTGAAGTTGAGTTCTACTAAATTGAGAAGTCTTTTAGGGCATCGTGCTCTCAATAAACGGGTTTAGAATTGTTTTTATAGTATATGAATAGATTATTGTTATAGATTAGCGTTACATCTACAATCTCACCTGATGTTAAATGACGATGTGATCAAAGATGGTCGACCTAAGCCTAGTGGAGGCTCTGAAGTACAACTCTCACGTGTGCTCTCACCTTTAGTTTATCACATTTCGGTATCAGCACTTCTAACCAAGTGGTCTGTTTCCACAATTGTAAGTGTAATTAAAAACAAAACAAATATGTCATGACATTCTTAATGGACGAAATATCTGAACCTTAAATCCTGCGATGTAACGCTATCATATATTTTAAAATTCAAGTACATTTAAAAAAAATGATATTTATTTCACAGCTGATTGTAAGACGCCATGTTTTTAACACCCTCTTATCACGGCAATCAATCTTGAAATGTTTAATTGATTTTTAGTTATTTAAGTTACACTTATTTAAGTGATTTAATTTTTAGTATGTCAATCCATATTATTTTTGTTTTTTTCAGTATGCTAATGATTTTAGGAAGTATTAGCGTCGGAGTATTGTTACACCAGCCATAGGGGTGAAGGGGTGTGATTACTTGTTCGAACGCGTGTCGTCCGGTTCATGGGGCAGAGGTAAACCGTGGAGTTTTAGTGGTTATGCTCGGTTCGCACAGGGTAATTCCCACATATAAGTAACATTCTCCATTACATATTTTATTTATTTCATCTAATTAAAATAAACTAATATCTCCACATATGGATTACGTATATTTATTCATATTATATAAAACTTACTCATCATTAAAAAAAACAAGTTCGAGATACATTTAAATATGACATTTACACACACACTAGGGAAGTTGGGAGTGCGTTGCCGGCCTTTATAGGAGGCAGTGGCTCTCAAATGCCACTTCCGGAACACACCTATTCGTATTTGGCGACAGATTTTTAACTTAAGGGTGGTTGCTAGCCAGGTGGATATTAGAAAAAGCCCTACCACCATGATGTTTTCCTTCACCGAAAGCTCAAGCTCATTGTGGGTGGATACGAACTCACGTCCCTTGACGCGTTGCTGTTTATAGTATATTGATAAATATTTTATTTGTGTTTCATGTATCTCGAAGTCACGTAATAATTTAAGTTCACAATATTGTAGTGTAGCTTGTCACACTATATTTATAAGTAAGAAAGGATAAGATAAAAATATTTTGAAGAATAGCTTACGTCATGGTTATATAATATTATGTAATTAAATTAAAATATATGCAAGTCATATATGGGACATGCTGTAACACGTCACGGGAAGAGAACACCATCTGAGATACAAGCTCGGCTTAGTTCAGGCGCTAGGATACATAAATGTACAGGAATACTATGTTGTAAGGTAAATTGTATGTATTTGTGAAGCGATGATAGCTCAGTGGTACGTGATTTCGGATACAACTGCAGTGATCTTGACTTTTCGTTAAAGGGAAACATTGTGAGGAAACTATAGCATGGTGGTAGAGCTTTTTCTAAAGCCCTCCTAGTTAGCTACCACCCTTGAAAATCTGCCGCCAAATACCATTAGATGTGTTACGGCATTTGCACTTGATTTATTCAAAATTCGAACCAACGGTTAAATAATTTTGATACTAACCGACCGTGAAATTAATTTAGAATGGTTAATTAACTCCGTAGCGGTTATTTGAAATGTGAAATGCTACAGTGAGGATTAGTTAACCGGCGCATTCCTTTATAAAATACATTTCCACGGGCTTCAACTATGTGTATATTAAATTCGACCACTGCTAGGATTAGTTCGTGCGAATTTCGCATGCAATTTGTGAAATTCTAAACTCGCACATATTTTTCACTTCGCATTCGAGTTTGAATGTTACCAAATAAAACATATATAAATGTACACCATTTATTCGAAGATACATTAAAAAAAATATATATGTTCATTGAAAAGTATTAATAAAGTTTCCAAAATGAATATAATAGATCTTACCTAGTGATACACACAATACACTTTCGCAGCGTGAGTGGCCGAACGCAAAATTCTTATTACGTATGTAATTCCATTATCGACAGTGTCTTTCGTGAGAGCTTGTTAGAAATGGCGCGGTAATATATTAAGTTCAATAAACGTGCTTCCGCATACACGGGACGTTGGCAAAGCGGCCGTAGCAGCTTGCCAAACACGGCCTAAACATTGATAGGGGGGAATCAATTCTGTCGGTAACTGCGTAATTGTTACAATCTAAACGATAGATTGTATAGTATCTTCGCCCGTGACTTTGGTCACTTGAAAGTATAAATTACTGTCTAGCACTACAGTAATTTTTTTTTTTTTTTTCAAATTCCGTCATCACCCCTAACATTATCAGGGACTTTGGTAAAAATATTTTTTTCAGTTGCCTCTATTAGTAAGCATATTCTTTTTCTTGAGCATTATATATTTTCTTAGCCTAATACAAACTTAATTATCTAACGTCATTTACACTTACATTTGTCTCGCATATTTTAATTTGAGCCATAATTCATACAATATTTTAATTAGTCTATTTCTAAAATTATATAATGAAAATTGTTCAATGTTAAAAATGTTTAATAAATATAAATTCTAATTTAAGCAAATATTAAAACAACAACAGTAAATATTAGAACGTGTCTCTAAAGCTTCACAAGTAGGCTTCTGTCAAATTTGCCTGGGTAGAAAAGAAAACACTAGTTCTGAAGGTAGGTGTAGACGTGCGTCAAGAAGGGTCCCCTGAAACCTACATCCGTGTTACGAGTCTCGGAAAACGCTTAGAGTTTTCCTCTTTGTCACACAGTGGACCCAGCACCCGCAAGGTTTTCTCGCGTGCAACTAAGAATTTATATATTATATCTTTTACGCGCGGCTTTACTCGCGTTAATATTGATTTTCGCAAACAAATCCGATGACGCAATAAGAAGTTTCATACAAAGTGGATTCCTCTCTTTACTATATTTCCGATATTTTTTTCGCCAGAAGAACGAACCTAGCACCGTCTCCAGCTTCATTATAATCGATTTAGCTGTTTATGCGTGAAAGCGTAACAGACGAACTCACTTTCGTTTTTTTTTTTATATGTAAGGTTTAGCGTTACGGCCATAATCTCACCTGATCTTAAGTGACGATACGGCCTAAGATGGTAGACACGCTAA
The DNA here is from genome assembly GCA_039707435.1 of Actias luna. Lineage (NCBI taxonomy): Eukaryota > Metazoa > Arthropoda > Insecta > Lepidoptera > Saturniidae > Actias > Actias luna. Next base: position 2,413,469 of record JAZHAC010000002.1, on the reverse strand, counting down.
ACCTGTGTAGGAACTGGCTCTCAAGTGCAACTGCCGGAACACACCTATTGGTATTTGGCGGCAGATTTTCAACTTGAGGGTGGTAGCTAGCCAGTCGGGCATCAGAAAAAGCCTTACCACCATGCTATGGTTAACTCACGATGATTTCCTTCACCGAAAGCTCAAGCTTAGTGTAGGTGGTTGGATTCGAACTCACGTCCCTTGACGCAAAGTCGTACACACTACAACTGAGCTATCATGTTAGTAAAGATTTTTCCCCGTTTTTGTAACTTTTACAATTGAATAAAATGAGAAGTGCACTTAGATAGAATATAGTATAGTATGTTTGTTGTAAAACTTGTAATTATTTATTTTAGTAAATGTTTTAAGAAGATAATATTTTTTGTAGTGCAGTAAAAGTCAACTAACTGTCCGAAAAAGCATATATTAAATGACAATAAAATAATAACTTAAAATGTATCATAAAAACATAAGATTTGAAGAATTTGAACTCGCTCAAACATTCACTAACGTGGCGTCTGTACATCCTACCAACAGAACTCTCATTTAATTTAATATGCGTGATTTTGTTTATTCGAATATAATTTTAAATGATTTATTTACGTCGTACAATTTCGACTACAAACGGTAAACAAACATATAATCTTTATTGTAGTAATGATTGCAGTTAAATGTATATTCTAACATACTTTGAGAATGTACGTAGTTACTGACTGAGTGCGAAATGCGGGGCGCTCATGTGAACCACTGCATCACCCTTACGCCCCAAGCATCTGCAGGGAGCAGCTTCAAAGCTATTTAATTATAGTAATTGGTTACAAACAACGTCTCTACACAACCGAGGCAGGTTAAACCGCACGCGAAGTTCTACAGAATAACTACTGAAGGGACCTAAAATAATATTTAAGTATATATGTAACTTTACTATATATATACGTGTTAGTAGCATCGCGTATTTTTTTCCGGAACAACGTGTCATCAATCAGAGTTCATATTACAGGGCTGGTCGACGGGTGGTCAGAGCAACGGATTCTATGTAACACTAGAAGTACTCATAATAAAAAAAAGATGTATATTAACAGATATGACCTGACTCTTATCTCTGTCGTACCGTGAAATTATGGAACCGTCTTCCTGTCAACGTATTCCCTCCTTCCTATGATATTGGGTCCTTCAAAAGAGGCGTGAAGAGGTACCCAAGCAGGCCAGCATGACAGCCGCGACTGGCAGTGTATTCTGTTCGCTGTCAGTCGCCGCTGATATGGATTGTACTGTACTTACCATCAGGTCCAGTGCTGTCACTTTGCTGTGCAACATAAAAAAAAAAAAAAAAAATATATATAAAATGTTTCAAACCTTAATCAATAGCGTTTATATACAATTGAACCATATAATACATAAACACGATATATATATAAAAAAATCACGGTTATATATATATTTTGGTATAGTTTTTCCCTTTCAATTGAGAAAGGCAAAGGTATCTAGTCCATGCAGCCAAAACAGATGATGTTTAAAATGCAGACGATACTATCTTCATCAAGATGGTGACTGCCTTGTTGAAGCTCTCTTGAGAGTTTTTGTGGCAACTAATATATTATGTTCTGAATGATTATTTACAATTCACTTCACCCATGCTCTTCAGCTACACATCATTACGTAATATTTACACACATACCTTTTACATATTTACTCTTAATTTACACAATATAGGGCTAAACAACTAGTATATGAATAAAAATAAAAATTACAACATGACAGATCAAGATCCCGCCAAAACTCCCCCGAGATAACATTACTAATTTTTCTTTATGTATAGTATTGTTTGTAGTTTTTAAAACCATAGGATATATGTCTTTTAAGTCTAACTTCGCTTAAAGCTAAGAGATTTTCGTTTAAAAATGCTAATCTCTAGAAATCAGAGATGTAGATAGCGATTATCTAGATATAGCGTTCTAGTAGTTCTATATGCGATTATTTCTTGAAGCGATAATAGCTCAGTGGTAGTGTGTTTGACTTCGCGTCAAGGAACGTGAATTCGAATCCACCTAAAATGAGCTTGAGCTTGCGGTGAAGGAAAACATCATCAGGAAATGAATAGCATGGTGGTAGGGCTTTTCCCAATGTCTGCCTGGTTAGCAATCACCCCTCAGTATAAAATCTGCCGCCAAATACCAATAGGTGTGTTTCGGCGGTTGAGCTTGAGAGCCAGTTCCTCCATTGGTTTAGCTTGTCTACCAATTTGGGCCGTATTGTCACTCAATATCAAGTGAGATTATGGCCATAACAATAAATGTTAACTATAAATAAAACTAGTAGGTGGATTTGTAAAATTATTTTTGCAATTGACACACCAATTATTGAATTTTTTATAGTAATTAACATCACGTTATGAAACTTTGAAGCCAAGTAAAAAAAACCCCTAAGAAGCAAGGATAAGTCAATACTTAACTGCTCATCTTATTATCATAGAATTTTACATACAGTAGATCGGAGGTGATCGAACCACAGACAAGGACCTAGATTTATTTTCTCCCAGAACAAATACTATAGTCGAGGAATAAAATATTACTTAGATACACTAAAGAAGTCGCGGGCATAGGTAGTCTAAAAATATAGTAACATTACTACGTTATCTTTTCATTTCTGTTTAAATAAATCAGCCTATTTTATGTGAAACTAAATGAGGCCGTGTTGATGACATTTTTCGTGATGTACTTTGGATTATTCCATACAAGCGAAGTACAAACAATAATTCGAAAGTACAATAGATGTCATTTTGAACATATAATAATAGGTGACAAATACGTGAATTCGATTTGTTTGATTTCGATATAACTTATTTTATTATTGAAATCCTTTTTTTTATGCCTCGTTATTATATTCAACCAAGTGCAATTAGAAGAGTTCTCTAGAAAGGTTCTCTTCATCTCCTTTCTTATATATTGTGTAAGCATTTCTACAACCTCTGCAGGGGTTGTGAGGAAACTGATCAGGGTACTTTGACCCCTGCAGTGGTATCATTACGACCCGTAACTACGGGTCTATCCTGGACTTACTCTGGCTCTCATCCCTCCTTGCCTCGCCACCAGAAAGTGGAAGATCCTTCAGGCAACGCAGGTATGCCTCTTTGGCAGTTTCATCTCTGTTTCTGCATACTGCTGCGTATACTCTGGCTATTGCAGATGTATATCAAATATTGCGTTATATAAATATGCGTTGCGTAATATATATAATATAAATAATATATAATGCATAATAATGCGTTGTATATATAAGTTTCTTCTTCGTTTAGGGCGGCATCGGGAGAAGCAGGTACGGACTCGGTCCTTCACTTGTCATTCGACTTCCTTGATTGACATTCCGTTCTTTTATAAGCTATCATGTTCTATTTACACCGTTAACCAGAATATTATTCCTCATTTCGGCACACCTTTTCTATAGTAAGCAGTAGGGTATATGTTTTCTGAGTCCCAAACGTGAAAAACTAAGAGAATTTAACTGAGCATGATAGTCATTTATTATTCACTTGTATCGCAAGTTGTATTGCCATTTCTTAATTTTTATTTTTATTTTTAGTCCTTTTTATTATAAACGTGTTACAGTTGGTAGTGAACTAAATTGCGCGTCTAGTACATATATACTGCAGTGAATCGGTTAAAGAATCTTTTTTTATAGCCACTAAATCATCGAACGCAGAAATTCAATCCGCTACCCGAGGTGCGGACAGACGAGAATCGTAACTCATCAATATTTATGGTCAGGAGACGAACACTTCTGGAATGGATTTCTTGTGGATTATTGAATGTGGATATAGTAAACAGAAAACGAAAAAAAAAAACCCATTTAAAGTACTATGTACTCTTTGATTTATTAAATACCCTTTTTTATATAATATATTTTTGCAATATGTTTGTTTGGTAAATAAGGTATAGTTTCTATGTGTGAAACTTCAATTAAGCCTTTTTTTACTATGTTTTTATGAACTCGCTATCTTATAATGCTGCCATTTATTGATTGATGAATGTATGATTTTAAACCAATTTCCTGTTGAGTTAGATACTTGAAATTTGATCCATAACTCAGAAGTGAATGAAAATACAAGAAAATGCAAAAAAAAAATGAATTCCAACAACGAAAAGGAGCAGGTAAAGATATGGCAGATAAATGTATTTTAATAATGACAGATGGACAGAATATGTCGAAATTTCATTTACGTAACACTTTTTAAACTTTCCCGTATTGTATACATAGTAAAATACTGGCTTTTATCAGCAGCTTCGCTCGCGTCAATATTGATTTCGTCAAACAAATCGGATGACGCAATAAAAAGTGTTATACAAAGTTTATCCCCCAATTTACCCGTCTTCCAATAAAGTTCTCGCGGAAAAAAGTAGCCATACAAAGATTATCAGTTCATCATACGCGTGTCATACGTTTTCGAGGGAAAAAGTAGCCTATCTCCGTCTCCTAGGTTCCATCCGTCCAATCATCTCATCTCTGTACCAAATGTCATCACAATCGATTCAGCGGTTTAGGCGTGAAAGCGTTACAAACAAACAAACTCAGTTTCGCATTTATAATATTAGTGTGATAATCCTAAAATATAAATAAATAAATAAATGCATGCAATGCTAAATACATATAACGCAGCATAGATACTAATTAACCAATGAATACAATGTGCATGCCAAGTTTCATCTAGTAGTATTGGATGAGCCAGGAACTGGTATGTAGACACGAGTATGCACATTCCTGTATCCGGTGATCCGTCCGATATTATAATATTAATATCATTTGTATAAATTTGAACGGAAAGAACATACGCTTATAGAATTACACCCGTACGACAATATCGGCGTGTTTTGAATACGCAATACGATAATGTTTTGATAATACGTTTCCAGGGCCATACTCAGGTATATCTTATGGGGGCCAAATAAAAAGTGAAAATATAGTTTATTGTTGCGACACAATCTCAACTTTTTCGTGGATAAATCAATTTACGAATGTTACTTTAAAAAGTAAGAGGAGTATGTAAGACTAAACTGGCGAGAAATAATAATAGAGTGACTTATATACCTTCTTATTGCCTGGGACTGCGAACTGCCTTTCACATGACGATTACCCGTAAGATATTAACACGCTAAGCCTAGTGGAGGATAAAGAACTCATGCGCAACTATCAGAATAGGCCTATAGGCATTGGAAATCAGATTTTCAAATTTTCAACAGAAGCAATGCGGATGTGTTTCCTGATCTTTAGTAATTTATGATAGAATGAAGGTCGTTAAGGGGGTTTTTGAGGTTATTCCTTACCTCACGCACCTTTCCCGTTGCTTACCCGGTGAATGCAGGTGAGAAAAACGTAAATGTGTTTTATCCAAATGAAAAAAAAATTGTGGTAGTTAGCTAAGCGATTTGAAAAATAACGGTAGTTAGCTAAGCGATTTGAAAAATAGCGGTAGTTAGCTAAGCGATTTGAAAAATACGCAGACTCGGTATAAAGGGGTTCGAAATATTTGCTTGAAAATACTTTAAAATCATTCATTACTTCATTACTGTTCTACAATAATGGAGGAACCCTAGTTGTTGATTATGTACGAGATGACGCATAAGTTGTACCTTCTAAAACTGTGTTACTTTTTGCACGATGACAGAAAGTTAAAAGGAGTCAATTTAATATTAAATTGTGACTTGAATCCCGTTGCGGTGGAAATCTTTCGCTTATAGAATTCCTTTCGTATTTATTAATGACATTAATTATCACTTCGTCAATGTCTATTGTTAGCAGTGCAGTCTTTATAAATATAGATGATAGCACAGTGGTAGTGTGTACGACTTTGCATAAAGGCACGTGAGTTCGAATCTTCCGACAATCAGCTTTCGGTGAAGGAAAATATCGTGAGGAAACCATAACATGGTGGTAGAGCTTTTTCTAATGCCTGTCTGGTTAGCTACCACCCTCAAGTTGAAAATCTACCGCTAAATACCAATAGCTATATTCCGGCAGTTGCACTTGAGATAGTTCCTCCACAGATTTAACGTGTTTACCATCTTGGGCCGTATCGTCACTTAATATCAGGTGAGATTATGAACATAACGTTAAATCTCTACAATAAAAATAAATACATATATAAATATTGATAATAAACTTTTACTGAACTATAGTATTATGTTGAAAAAATGTACATATATTAATCAATCAAATTTTTATTGTATATAGGGATATGTAGATAGAAATAAATATAGATACCTGAAATTTGTGGGTCGACCCCCAATGACGCTGTGATTACAAACCTGTAGAAAATAAACCTCCAAAGAAAACAAGATTATCGTATAACTCGAAGTATGCAGTCGGTTGTATTAAGTGATGCGAAAACGTTTTGTTCGAGATTCATAGAAAAGCATAGTTTTGTCGTATGATTGGTGTTTTTTCAATATTTTCTACTTGGAATCTCATATCGGGTATGAATAACAAATACTTTTTTTGGATACATTGATTTTCTTTTATTTAAATATCGGTTTGTTTACCACCCGCGCTAGTTTTTAATTAAAAGTACATAGAAATTTATTCTATAAACGAGAGTTAAAGTGATTTTGTTTAACACAATTAGGTGTAACACAGTTTATAAATATGTATGTAGGTATATATGTAAGTATATATTTATTTATTTTGACTACATTTGGCGCATTTTTTTACTATTAAGTTTTAGCATTATGGCCATAATCTCACCTGATCTTAAGTGACTATACGGCTCAAGTTGGTAGACACGCTAAACCTGTGGATGGACTGGCTTTCAAGTGCAATTGCTGAAACACACCTGTCGGTATTCGGCGGCAGATTTTCATCTTGAGGGTGGTAGCTTGCCAGGCGGGCATTAGAAAAAGCCCTACTACCATGCTATGGTTTCCTCACGATATATATGCTATTCGTAATGAATTATTTAAACTGTGTTACTAATTATTTTATTTGCACTACCTACAATGGTAGTAATTATTTCTTAGTACATTACTGCTGGTTAGCTGAAAATGCCTTATTGAATTAAACTCACCAATGTACATATTTAAAGAGCAATAAAATATTCGTTCATTCATTATGCATAACTATTGCAAAATACTAACTACAGCCCAACCGTTACGACAAACTTCGAACTGTCACCTTCATGTGGACCGCTTTGCAGACGGCCACTTAGTCGGAAGCAATTGGGTCATATGTCGACCTGTAGACACCATTTTAATATTAATTAGATAAATTAAAACTATTTAATTATAATTATATAACAAATATAAACTGTTAGATTATTGTTTATCAAGTTTTCTATACATACACCACTACTATTACTGAAGAAACTGCCAGACCTATTGAGTTTATTTGAGCATGGATATTTCTTTTACGACGTAAAACTAAGCACGGTTGAAGGGGAAAATGAAGTAGGTAGCCCCAGGTAGCTTTCAATACATGGAACTTTTACTCAGTAGTAGTGTGTAGAAACGCCGCGTCATGGGACGTGAGTTCGAATCCAAGCACCTACAATGAGTTTCAGCTTTCGATGAAGGAAAATATCGTGAGGAAACCATAGCATGGTTGTAGGGTTTTTCTAATGCCCTTCTGACTAGCTCTCACCCTCAAGTTGAAAATTGCCGCCAAATACCAATAGGTGTGTTCCAGTAGTTGCACTTGAGAGTCAGTACCTCCAATAAAGGCCGGTAACGCACTTGCAATATCAAATAATAAAAAAACACGTTACATTGTCCGTCTAGAAAATTCAAAGGAAATGAGGATAGTAGAAAAAATCTTCAAAACTGAATAATATTTTATTTTTAATAACTTGAACTTCAAAAATAAACTAACAATTTTACGGTGCAAAGAAACATCGTCTTTCCAATTAACCAGCATTGAAACATGAGTTTTCTAAAGAAACCTCATTTGAAAACAGACTGAAAGGTATTATTTTTAATTAAAATAACATAACTTTTTCTTTAATATGGAATAATTCATACAAAATCTGCTGTAGATTATACTAATGCATATTGAAAGGTAAGTAATATGTAAGTTTCAGAGAAAGTTCTATTAATTATTTTCATTAAAAGGTTTGGACATGGTATATAAATTTACAAAACATTTTGTTTTAGTATTCACATTCCTTATATGAACACTAGGAAATTAATTTCATATTGGCTTTCAGTAGGTACTGAAAAAAAAGAAAACCGGTTCTGAGAGGAGAAAAATGTACCGCAATAGGTTGAAAAATACAGAAGATAAAGGTAAGCTATAATCTCACCTAATGTTATGTGTCGATGTGGTTCAAGATGGTTGGACTCGCTACGCCTAGCGGAGTGACTGGTTTTCGAGTGCAACTGCCGGAACACACCTATAGGTATTTAAAAACCCTACCACCAAGCTATGGTTTCGTTACGATGTTTTCCTGCATCGAAAACTCAAGTTCGTTGCAGGGATTCGAACTCACGTTCATTGATATGGCATCCCTATATAACAAACTGAGCTACTATCGATTCATTAAGAGAAAAACTAAAGAACTAAAAAATAATTACACAAACTACTGTTTATGTTATGTAATAATCATTATTGAAAATTTAAGGAAATTCTTCTAAGGAGGTGAGAAAAACTGAAAACCAAGTTTTTATGTTTAGAAAGATCTCATCAATCACAACTAAAAAAAAAACGTTACTTTAGCAAAGGAGTAAAATGTACAGAACTATATAAATACTTATATAAAGCAGCATACATTTTCTGCGGCAAAGTACTTTTTGTTGTGTTTTGAAAAAAAAAAAACAGTTTTCTAAATCACACATCAGTACGTGGGCCGTTTTACATCAATCCCCGAAGGTAGTATTCATGTCTGTGTAACCTCACAAAGGAATTCCAGTTCTCTTTGAGAATGAATATGAAATGCCATGCACTGCAGTATATCTGAATATCGAATAGATTTTAAATCTATTTGCTTTTTCAATTATTAAAATGATAAAATACGTGAGTGTCGTGGAACACTCGATTGGAACGATTTTCCATACGTAGTGTATTAATATTGATAAATGTATTATTATATTTTTGATGAACAAATACTTATAAATGAATTACTAGCGTCTGAGAGCAATTAAATCAAACACAGAGATAACTAATGAATGGAAGGAATGGTAGGAAATTTCTTAATCATTATATTATTTCTGGTTGTGACAATAAAAAAATTATTTTACAGCATTCAGTTCATCTAATTCATCTTATAATACGCTGCAAAGCAGCTGACGCGTATGTGGTGTACAAACAATACCTGCGCAGCCGTTGAGAACTTACTGGTTGTTTTGAACCAATAAACGCACACCTATGACTGCGCACAGCCAATAGCGTACGCGCTTTGGACTACCGTCTACACTATAGAAATATTGTGTAATATAGAACATACTAAAGAAAGGATCGTGACGGTAAATCTTACATTTCTCTCTTTCTAACTTCCATACGTACCGAGCGGTAAGGAACTTCGTTAAAAAAAGAAACATAAAAAAGATGGTTATATTGAAAAAAGGAAACAAAAAAATAATAAAAGTATAATATGTCCAAGGGAACCTGAATTCGAGAACGTCGGTTTTATAGCTCATAAAAACATCGTAAAAGTGCGCTGGACTGAAATGAAGTATGAAGTAATTTTTCACCGTGTATCATTTAATAATTACCTCCAGTGGGAAATGTCATAAAAAACAGTACAGGTGGGTCTTAGAGTAGTTTCAACAGTAATTAAGTTTTTAATGTGGTTTTTATAGCAATATTATGGTAAAGCGGAAACTTTAGATATATTTTTAAGAAAACTGCACTCACGAGTGAATATGGAATCGCCAGTGAACTTCTAATCTAATCTAACAATTACAATTTTTATTAGATACTAACGTGATCACTATAAAAGAGAGGCTTACGTTATCATAACGCATTTAAAAGTGTTATAAGGAACGCCGCGTCATGGGACGTGAGTTCGAATCCAACCACCTATAGAGCTTGAGCTTTCGGTGAAGGAAAACATCTTGAGGAAACCATAGCATGGTGGAAGGGCTTTTGCTAATACCCGCCTGGCTAGCTAACACCCTCAAGTAGAAAATCTGCCGCCAAATACCATTAGATGTGTTTCGGTATGGGCACTCAAGAGCCAGTCCCTCCTATAAAGGCCGGCAACGCACCTGCTATTTCTCTGTTATGTGTGCCGCCTATTCCATATATAGAAATCTGATTAAAATCAAATGCGTTTTTACAGAAATGGCACGAGTTCCAATGAAGAGTTCTTATGTTATTGTCATAAATATACTTTAAGGTTGCCTACACAAATGTAATGTTTCTGGTGATGAAGCAACCACAGGTAGTAGCAACCTTTTGCTATCTACCGAACTACAAGCTTCTATCGGTATCGTGTTATAAATCAAACTATAAAAGAAATATGACGCTAGTATTACGGGAACGAACCTCCTTACCGCATGATACGGATGGAAGATAGACCAATTAAAATCTAAGATTTTTGTATCCCGACCCTCACTTTAGTCTGTTCTATATTGCGCAATATTTCTATAATGTAGAAAGTTATCCTTAGCACGTACGCTATTGGCTGTGCACAGTATGAGGAGCGCGCTGATTGGTTCAAGACAGCCAGTAAGTTCTCAACAGCTGGGCGGATACTTTGTACTCGACATACTTATCAGCTGTTTTAAAGCGTATTATATGTATTTTAATGAATTAGATGAAATGAATGGCGTACAATACAATATTTATTCTCACAACGAGAAAAAATATATTAATTACGAAATTTCCTACGGTTCTTTCAACTCATTAGTTATCTCTGCATTTCATTTAATATAATAGGTTTATCAATAATAATATACCACGTTACGTCACACGGTACCTACGCATTCTTTACTTATCATTCGGAAATCATTGAATTAGTCTCAGGAAATGAAGAAACAGTAAGAAACAATGGAAATGTCAATGGTCTATTTAGATACAAAGTGCACTCCGATCTCGCACATCATTGCCATTCATACACGGCTGTTTGCCCCGACGTTTACATATGGAATACAGTGAAAAGTTTCTATCCGATATTAGTTTTCAATTTCCCGACCCATATCATAGGCGAAGAGATGAATAAGAAACATAGTGGTAGGAACATTGAATTAAGAAAGCATGGACAGTGCATGGATAATACATCTTAGTTCTGCATTTTACTAGCAGAATACAAGTTTGAGTAGCAAAACAGGTTCTTAGATTTATTTTTGTCAATTATCGAAATTTATTGTGTATTCATCATTGTAGGTTCTACTGATTATTAGAATATGTTTAAATATATAATCTCTTTATTAATTTAAATAATAATTCAACGAAGTTAATAATACATCTAATGCGATGGAATAGACTGTTTGTCACATTATCTGATAGTATATATAAAGAAGTAACTAATAAGAAGAATCAAATGGTCTCCATTTATTTTGTTCAATAATTTATTGTGAATATCATAGTAACTTTTAGAAGATCTCAGTACTTTTAAAATTTTCGATCGTACAATATTTATTTATTTTCATAAGCTTTCTTTAAGATCATCATTTATAAAAAAAAAATATTTTTTACATCTGCCAGTAGATATGAAGCGATGATAGCTCAGTGGTATTGTGTACGACGTCGTGTCAAGGGACGTGAATTCGAATCCAACCACGTACAATGAACTTGAGCTTTCGGTGAAGGAAAACATCTTGAGGAAACCATTGCATGGTGGTAAGGCTCTTTCTAATGCTGCCTGGCTAGCTACCACCCTCAAGTTGAAAATCTGCCGCCAACTACCAATAGGCGTGTTCCCGCAGCTGTACTTGAGAGTCAGTTCCTCGACAGGTTTAGCATGTTTACCAACTTAAGCCATATTGTCACTTAAGATCAGGTGAGATAATGGCCATAACGCTAAACCTTAACTATACAAAAAAAGATATAAACCAAAACTATCAACATTATTTTCTCTTTGGCTTGTATTAAATTTCCGCTTGGCATTAGTTCTTTTCTAGTTGACTTTAGTATCAATAATAAATATTATAAAACTGTCCGAACCGGCAGATGATCTCATTCTCCCTCTTTTTCCAATACTTAATAACTCGACCACGGCACCGTTCCATACAATACGTGTGAGAAAAATAATTTTCTTTTTAATGTTATTTGAGAATTTTTCAATGTTTTTGTAATTATTCTACTATTCGTGCCGAAGATAAAACCAATTAATCAGATTGTAAGCATAGATCCATCCGTTTTTTGAGTTATAAATGGACTACCTAACCCGGCTTTGTTTTATATATCTACGGTATGGATACAAATAGACTCCGTGCTGTTATAACTTTATTTGATATTTTCTGTAGGAGTCGTTGATACGACGTCAAGTAATTTATTGTATACGGCACATCCATTGCTTTTCATGGCTTCTTGTACACAACGAGATCAAAAGCAATAGAGCCTGGTGTTTGCTCCTGCAAAATGATATCGATTGAAATTTGTTGGAGCGAATTATGACAAGTGTGTTTGCATCCATCATGTTTTTGGTAGTCAAAAACATTTCTCTTCAATAAGTTGTTATGAACTATTTTATTTGGGTAATGTTTATTATAGTGTTTGTTAAATATATACTTTCAATTCATCACTGAGAAGTTTTGATTTATATATGTACTTGCTTTAACCCGCGCCTCTGCTCGCGCTAAATATTAATTTTGTCATCCAATCGTGGTGGTTGATCGAAACAAAAATCAGTGTCTATTAAATTATTTTCTTTTAGACTGTTCGACAATTCCGTTAGAAGTGAAGTTATCCAAAGTTCAAAATTATAATCAATTAATTCACTAAAGTTTGAAGCGAACAGGTTGAGGCAATATAACGTTTCCAAGATTATTCCTCTCTTTATCCCATTTTTTTTAAGTTTTTCACGAGAAAAAATAAGCTTATCACCTTCTCCAGGGTCCCATCTATCTCTGTACCAAAATTCATCACAATCTATTTAGCGGTTTAGGCGTGAAAGCATAGCAAAGAAACAAACTCACTTTCGCATTTATAATATCAATAAGGATTACATTAGAATAAACTGTAACCGGAAACTGGATTCCGGAAATAAGGTTGATTTATGAAAAGGTTAAAAATTACTGTTAAGTAACAATATAGGAATGAACAAAATTCATGTAGACGTATTTTATGCATTTATGTGTGAAACTTCATAAGCTAATAATAATTATAAATATTACAAGTAAGCCAATCGCTGTATGTAAGGCGGCCGATTACGCGGTATAAAAGTTAGTCGATGTTAAGACCTAGGCGAAAAAACAGCTGAATTGAGACTGCAGTGATTATTATCTAAGGTACTCTCACTTGACCTGTCTCTTTATTCGTATAAGCCATGACTATATTTTAATAGGTGGGAATAGAAGGAAAGGTTAAAAAATGCAGTGGAATGTCAGGAGTCATCCGTAATCACTACTCTGAAACATTTTAAAATGAAATTCACTGTATATTCAGGTATACCATACCACCCTATACTTCCTAGTTGGTTTTCTTATTGTGTATTTACGATATTTCTTCGTTTATCATCTTGGAATATGTTTAACACCCTTGTACTATAGTTAGTACATAGGTTAAATATATATCCATAGTTTATTTAGATAAAAACTTATGTAACGTATACTCGTGCATGAACTTATTTATCTTCTGCCTGGTTAGTGCCATTCTTTGTTCCGGGACGTATATCAATAGCAGTTTTTTTTTTTTAATATATTTAAGTTTCTGGCCATAATCTCACCTGATCTTAAGTGACGATACGGCGCAAGTTAATGGACACGCTAAACCTGTGGAGGAACTGGCTCTCAAATGCAGCTGCCAGAACACACCTATTGGTATTTGGCGGCAGGTTAACTTAAGGGTGGTTGCCAGCCAGTCATTATAAAAGCGGTAGGGCTTAATTGAATGCATTGATGCGATTACGTCAAAGTTTATAATAAATTTTGAAGTGCATTTTCATGATAGAAGGGTTTTTTATAAAAGCCGTTTATGCAGTTACCACATTCTAGTTGAAAATCTGCTGAACCGCTATGTTCTGGTTGCATTACTAAAGATTTGACTTGGCACCTTTAGCTGTCAGTCTATTCAATGGACTTAGCATATCCACTATCTTGAGCCCCATCGGCGCTCAACATCAAATGACGTCATAACGCTAACCCTATAAGACATAAAAAACGTCTGAACAAGAAAGTAAATAAATATATATAGTGATAAATTTTTGAACGTCGTATATTGAAATTACACATTTCGAAACGAAACGTTCGTGGTCACGTCTTACTGTAAGGAATTACGTAAAATTGATTTCGGCTGAGCGGTCGTCCAGTCACGGCACCGTTGGACGTGTTCCAAAACGTCGAATACTGCACGGTTGTGGTTTTTTGCTCCGTGACACTCATTTTTACGATGAATTCTGATGACGGACGATTTTCTCGTATAAATTTACTTATCATATTTTATTGAAACACGGCTCGGTGTAAGAGACAGGCATGCGGCTTGATTACAGGATGATATAGTTATTATTTTATTTGCGCAAGTCGTACTAGTTGTCCGAATATGAATGATAAGAAGATTCAAACCAATCTGTTGTTCTGATCTGTCCATACAAACTCTCAACCTCTATTTCACCTCTATAAGTTTTAACCTATAACATTATCAAAGCTTTCAAAACGTTGCAAGTTGACTTAGTTGCTATTGCATTTATAATATACTATCCAATACTCATCCGCTATCCTGGCCGTACAAAGGGTAATCGAAAAAAATATATAAAAGGAAAATGGGATTAAATTAAAAATAGCCTAGAGCCTTTATATAAACGTATGCCCTTCGAATGTTCATAGTTCCATATTGACTTTAGTGGAATTGGCGAGATTGAGCATCAAAGGAACTGTATTTAATCGAATTATCATTACCAACAGTTTAACAAGTTTCAGAAGACTAAGTTCATATGGATACAACTCTATAATATAATATGTTGATTAACATATATGAGTACATATATACATACTTGGATAATATGTTGATATACTTATATCAAATTTTTAACCTTTTTCGTCTCAAATTACCTATGTGGCTGAAAGGGTATGTGTGACTCGATTGATGAGAACCAGTAACTCTTGTTGGATCCTCAGGGTGATTTTATATTCACCCTTTTTTGCAAGAGAACCTCTTTCACATTGCGTCCAGTCATCTAGCAGTAATCCTCGGGAAGTCACCTAATTGTGGAGCTTACTAAGCATCACCAAACTCCAATCCACCACTCTCAGAATGAGCTTAGTAAGTAATAATGGCCTGTAGTAGGTATGTAGGGAATCCACGTCGACGGACGTGAGTTTGAATCTCTGCAACAAATCTGAGCTTTCGGTAAAGGCATCATGATCATGAAAAAAGTATCATATTTCTTATATAGTTAAAGCTTAGCATAATAGCCATAATCTCGCCTGATCTTAAGTGACGATATGGCTTAAGTTGGTTGACACGCTAAACATGTGGAGAAACTGACTCTCAAGTGCAGCTGCCGGAACACACCTATTGGTATTTAGCGACAGATTTTCAAGTTGAGGGTGGTAGCTGGCCAGACGGCCATCAGAAAAAGCCCTGCCACCATGCTATGGTTTCCTCACGATGTTTACCTTTATCGAAAGCTCAAGCTCATTGTAGGTGGTTGGATTCGAACTCACGTCCCTTGACGCAAAGTCGTTTACACTACCACCGAGCTATCATCGCTTTAACGCATCATGATCGTAGGACGCAGCTAGCAGCTGTACTTGGGAATCAATTTTCCACCACGCTTAGCATGTTCCTTATGCTACATCATCACTTAACATCACCCGAGATTGTGGCTAACATGCTAAACATAAATACTGTTATAAATGAGGAAAAATATCATCGAACGATGCCTTTTTCCAACACCGTACGGTCATATTTGAGAGGTTTAGAAAATTAGAAGATCCCAAGCTCCTAAACTATCTTGACATTTTGGTCAAGTATGTTCATGTTTATTTATTAGGGTTCATTTAGGAGAGCCTCTAAGCTCGTGCTTTCGGTACGATCGGCCGACATAAATTCAGTTTACTGTTTGTCTGTTGGCATAAAACCATTTTAGTAAGCGATAAAATCCTGATTTCCACCGAAAATATATATAACGAAATATTACGAGTTCATAAGCAATTACTTTGAAGCCCTCCCTAGACTAGGCAGAATTGAATATTTATTACCGAGTGATTCTGAATATAAGCGTTTTCTTCAATTTGTGTTTTCATTACATTATTTTATAACACGAGTGATAGTTCCGAATAAACTTCTGAATATTGTTTTTTATGGTAACACTGTTATAGTGTGTAATGTAAGCAGACTGTCACAGTTGGCCTAGCGGTTAAACCAGTTGCCTAGCTGTAATAATCTGGCCGAAGTACTGCGAGTTCGAATCTCAGACGGTACTTAGGAATATCGATGTGCTCAACAAAATAATTGTTTTCGGTTAGGTTGGGACTTTCCGCTGGTTAATTCTGTAAGTTACAGGCTATATTAGAAAAAATATATGTAAGCAGAGTATAATCCATATATGGTTTTTTTTTTATAGTTATGGTTTAGCATTACGTTCATTATCTCAGCTGATCTTAAGTGATGATGCTGCCCGAGTTCGTAGACATGCTAAACTTGTAGAGGGACTGGCTGACAAGTGTAACTTCCGGAATACACCTACAGTTATTGGCAGAAAATATTCAACTTGAGGGTGATTGCAAGCCAGGCGGGCTTCAGAAAAGCCCTACCACCGTCCTATGGATTCCTCACGACGTTTTCCTTCACCGAAAACTTAATCTCATTGTAGGTGGATTCGAACTCACTTCCCTCGGCGCTGAATATGTACACACTACCACTGAACTATCACCGCTTCAAATCTATCAAGCAAGCGCATATCAATTCTCTTACCCTTGAATAACATAGTGAAAGAAAGAGAAATAATAACTTTTTTTCGAACCAGCTTACGCTGATTTTCAGTTCCGCCATCTATGCACATATAAAAGAACTTAGTCATACTCAAAATTATTTAAAAAAAAACCGCTTTTTATGCTGCAACAAGTGATATTGAAACACGTAACGTCCTTTAATCGTTTTTGTCCGAAATTATATTAGGTTTCAAGTGACAGAAACAATAAGTTTTTTTTTTTATTCACATGCATTACGAATTTATATATTTCTTTGAAATTGAAAATATTTTTAGTTGGTAGTTGGTTGGTTGATAGATAATACTTTTTTGTAGTAGACTAACTGTATTTTATATTGGAACAAAGTTCCCTATGCGTCGTCCCGAAGGTGTACCCTGGCCGGCATAAACCGTCCGTAAAGTTAGCGTAAGATTTTTACGTACAGTCTATGTATGATGGCTATACAGTGTTTAATGTATAGTCTACGTGATGACTGTTATTATTATATATTTTTATAAATCATCGTAAACAAAACAAAGGTGTTCAGATAATTGTGTAAAGTAGTTTTTCTTTTATTTTGATCGTAAAAAAAAATTATAAGTATAAAATGTATACCCGAATAATTATTTCCTTTATACCTCGAATAGAACTTGATATTAATATATTTATAATAAGGAACTTCGTTCCTATCTGGCGTCCCAGGACACTAGTCCTTTTTATTTTGATTTATTTATTTCAACCTACCCGAGTATAGAAGTTCATCAAGAAAGTGCTTGTAAATTTTTCATTGGTCTATATCGAGAAATGTATGTTATGATATATTCTAATGGGAATTGAGCCCTCGTTCCCTAGACCTTCATAACATAAACGATCCCCGGAGATCTAAGCGAGTGCTGTGAGGAAAAACATATTACTGGTTCCAACGAATGATATATTGTGACTAGATATGGCATTTCAACGTGTTTATTATATTTTATAATGATTTCTCATGTTTACGCGAATATTATTCATCGAAATAAAACTAATTTAAACGGATTTTATCGCGGTTACTTATTAATTTTGTTCCCGACGTTTCGAAAGCTTTTCAGCCTTCGCGGTCACGGGGCGGACTGAGGTGTAGGTTGTCCAGAAAAGTTCATGTTACTGTGTCTACCTTCAGTTTAATTTTTGTTTTTAAAAAATCCGTTTAAGTTAGTATTATATTTTAGTCTACAATATATAAATCTTCTTAAAACATTGAAATTTGTTGGTTTACCTTATTGCCCATATTGATTCGCCTTCGATTGATTGAGCATTCGCTCGCCTTAATATTGATTTTATCAAACAAATCGGCTGACGCAATAAAAAGCTCCATACAAAGTTTATCCCTTCCTTTACTCAACTTCTAAGAGTTTTTCACGAGAAAAAGAATCCTATCTCCGTTTCCAGATATCTAACTATTTATATACCAATTTCACTAAAATTGATTCAGCGATTTAGGTGTGAAAGCATAACACACAAACAAACAAACTCACTTACACATTTTGTATATATTTTGTTTTATAGTTAAGGTTTAGTATAATGGCCATAATCTCATCTGATCTTAAGTGACGATACTGCTCAAGTTTGTAGACACGCTAAACCTAGAAGGATTTGCTCTCAAGTGCAACTGCCGGAACACACTTATTGGTATTTAGTGGCAGATTTTCAACTTGAGGGTGGTAGCTAGCCAGGTGGGCATTAGAAAAAGCCCTACCACCATGCTACGGTTTCCTCACGTTGTTTCCCTTCACCGAAAGCTCAAGCTCATTAGAAGTGGTTGGATTCGACCTCGCGTCGCATGACGCAGCGTTCCTACACACTACCTTTGAACTATCATCGCTATAATATTAGGAAGGATTGTAGAGCAAATTGTTTATTTGACGCGTTAATCTTAAGAACGAGTCACGATTTCATTGTTGTTGTATTTAATAGAAAAATCATCGGGAAAGGCTTTGAACTACATATCACCACGCTACCACCAATAGAGGCAAAGCAGTATTGAAAAATGTTGCAAAAACGGGCAAAAATAACACAATAATTTTGAATTCTAAGCGAAATCAGTTCCAGCTATGTATATGTCTTACAACGCCAAAATAACTCTGTTGTTAAGTATTGTGTTTTTGACCAACTCACTAGTATACTTGTCTGGGGATTCCATTGACTTTATATCCGTTGATTCATACCTTATGTTACTTCCTACATCCTAGAGTTCAGAAATAAAGTACAAGCTTTATGTGAAATAACCTAACGCGCAATTTTGCACCGTATCTGATTGGGGTCTCTCTATTTACGTTATTGTATATATATTTTATTGAACTGAATCCCTAATGCTACGTGTTTGATAGTATATGATTACCAATACCTATTACCGATAAGGGGCTGGGTGAAGAGTTGTTTTATTATGTTTTACAATTTTAAATAACTGCTTTTATTAGAGCTCGTATACAAATATATTTAAGATCGAAATACACTTTATTCAGTTTCAGTTCTAGGAAAGCACTTAGGAAGTGAGATATGATTATTTAGTAAATAATTTGAGTGAACTTATTGCTAATTATCTTCTAAGAAAATTGGTATAAAACAATTCTTTTGAAGTGAAACTTCTTTAGAATAGTTGTGATTTCAAACTCGATGAAACGAAAAAGCGAGTCCATAAAGACACAAATACGTAAATGTATACACGGATACAGCCGACGAGAGAATGAGACAGGACACATTATACGTTCTCTGTCTCCTCTTTGTGGGATGCTTGATAGCCTCCCCCACTATCATCCACTAAGCATTGTCCATATGTATTCTCAATACTTCCCTATAAGTATTTTTAATCAGAGACTATTCAGAAGTTTCACTACTACCGTGTGTGACTTGCACACACACTTTTTATTTTTTAATTTCATGTAAGCCCTTAAAGAAACTTAAGATAGTTAAAAACTAATACGAGGTCCCAAATATAGCAGTAATTGGCTCGAACCACAAGAATCCGGGCTATGATTCTTGCATGAAGATTATGCTTTTCACAACTAAAGCCCTGAGAAAGCACTTACGAACCTTGCCAGTTGTATACATTCTTATCTTTTTGCTTACAAAATGACAACACATTTATATACCATCACGCCAATACCACGTAGGGTTACTTAACTGTATAAAGTCGGCTGAAATAGTTGGTAAAGTTACGAATGCTTCGTTAAGGTTAAACTGAAGAAAGCATGAACTTGATGCAGGAATCATGGGAGGATTTGATTGAGATTCTTTTAGTTCTACTGAATTACTGCTATGTTTTGGGAACTAGTCGTTGTTATTTTTCTTAAGTACCTTTAAAGCCTGCCGCCATAGGTGTGTTTCGGCAACTGCATTTGAGAGCGAGTTCCTCCACAGGTTTAGCGTGCCTACCAACTAGGGCCGTATCGTCACTTAAAATCAGGTGAGATTACGGCCATAACGCTAAACCTTAACTATAAAAAAAAGCTTACATTGAGTGAAGCATTTTTTATTCAAAACGTATTTTAAAATACAAATGAACAATAAATTCATTCACCTTATTTATAAATAATCCTAACTTACTTTCTAAATGCTATCTTAGATTCGAAATCGAACGAAGTATGTTTGGATTTTAAATACATTTGAGCGTAAGAAGTTAATAAATTCAGATATTTCCAAATATCAGCTCATATTTTGTCCCTTAATTTTGTAAGTTCAATTAAATATGCAATCGTATGGTGGTAAGGCTTTTTCAATCGCCCGTTAAGCTAGCAACCACCCTCAAGTTTGAAATCTGCCGCCACATACCTATAGGTGTGTTCCGGCAGTTGTACTTGAGAGCCAGTCCCTCTTCTAAGCTTAGTGTTTTCACAATCTTGAGCCATATTGTCTTTTGACATCTTGACATTCATACAATGCTTCAACATGATGGTTTTTTTTTATATTTTTATTTAAAATATACTTGAAGTTTTAGCGTTATGGCCATAATCACACCTGATCTTAAGTGACAATATGGCCCAAGTTGGTAGACACACTAAACCTGTTGAAGAACTGGCTCTCAAGTGCAACTGCCGGAACTCACCTATTGGTATTTGGCGGCAGATTTTCAACTTGAGTGTGATAGCTAGCCATACAGGCATTACAAAAAGCCCTACCATCATGCTATGGTTTCCTCACTGCGTACACGCTACCACTGAGCTATCGTCGCTTCAATATCGAATGATTATTTATGGCAGACGTCATATCATACCTCAAGTCACTATTCCTAATTCAGTTCAATGTATCACGCAGAATACATACAATAATACAAACCATAGGAACAAATGACAAATGTTTTTCAATTACAATAAAATCTATAGTAATGACAAATTAAGAGTCTGTCAAGGACTTACTGATAACTCTGAGCTGGATTTTCTATTCTATTCGCTCACCGGAAGTCGGTTTTTCTATTACCGAATGACACGAAAGCATCGCTGTTATTCAAATTATGCATATTAAATAATACTGTAAATTGAATTAGTACCATAAATTGGAACGTCTATGAATTACAGTACATACAACTACTTAGCAACGTATCTCTCGAGTTTCAAACGTATTATTTACGATCATAGCCAACGTCACGTCAACTCATCGTTTATTCATTGGATGTTAAACGTCAAAATCGGTTGATCTAACTATTGATGGGCCTAAATATTCTCTAATAGGAAACCTTTGAGTTAACACGCTAACGTATACATGTATTGCGTATCTAATTTCGTGGTTGTTTTGCGTCAGCTCTTCGTCGGGGTCGCTATCGATTTTATGTTATAATAGTACATATTTAAATAATTTTAGAAGCCTCATGTATGTATCTATGTTAGATCAGCCGTTCCGAAGGTGGTTTAGGTCTTTGAAGGATTAGGAATGAGTTCTCTTGTGTTTAAACGCAGTGCCCGGGTGTATTACGAAAAGGGTTCAGTTTAAGGCAAACATTGTCACAAGACATTACGGTTGCAATAAATTTTTGAAGCGATGACAGCTCAGTGGTATTGTGTACGACTTTGCGGCAAGGGACGTGAGTTCGAATCCGACCACCTACAATGAACTTGAGCTTTCGGTGAAGGAAAATATCGTAAGGAAACCACAGCATGGTGCTAGGGTTTTTTCTAGCTACCACTCTCAAGTTGAAAATCTGCTACCAAATACCAATAGGTGTGGTCCGGCAGTTGCACTTGCGAGCCAGTTCCTACACAGGTTTAGCGTGTCTACCATCTTGGGCCGTATCGTCACTTAAGAGCAGGTGAGATTATGGCCATAACGCTAAATCTTACCTATAAAAAAAACCCTTCTAACGCCAGTATCGTAGTAGTATTAGATTAGATAGATAAGTACCTTTTTTTTATTTTGGCATAACCGTGTGTGGCCAATTTCGCCAATGGTAAGTGTGATGATTTTTATAACTACCATTACCGGTCACAATAAATAAAATCAAACGCCCAAATAAATAAAACTAAAGTTACATCGAATAATTGTCCTGCACGGGGTCGAACATACAGCAATTCGGTACGATGGCTGCATCGAGGAAACTGCTTTAACCGCTAGGGTAACCGTCTATACCCATAGCATCATATGGCAATGGCGGAAACTCAATCAAAGTTATGGTTTAAGGCTGGTTTTAGTGTCACGTGTAGCTCGTCAGCGCTGAGGTTCAGCGCGTGACGTTTCATTATCGTGTTATCATTGCGGATTACAGACACACAAAAATTCGAAGTGCATTAATAATAGCAGCATTGTACTACCTAAAAAAAGGGAAATACAAAACTACGAAGACTTAATGTTCACCTGGGTTAGTTAATTATTAGGAGTTAATTGAATCTGTATAAACATTATTTATTCTCACATTTAAATCCCATTTTATAGTCTTAATAGCTAATACTACAATTTCGTGCATTTAAACTTAGCAATAAGTCTGTATTATGGACATCTAAATGAATGTTATTTTTTTCTAATAATTTAGGCAATACCTTTTAGCAATACGGGCTACGTAAAAGTTCAGTTTACCTGTTTGACTATAATATTAATTGATGGTTAAATGTTAAATAAATAGGTGTTTATGTATGACGAACATAATTCAATACACTCCAATTCATGGCTGTCACAAGATCAGATAATACCGTTCGCGCATTCTCGAACGGTGTCTGTAGCCCTGGGCGGATTATTGTTGACTCGGGGGCTTCAGGTAGGCTTGGAAAGGTCGTTTCACATCTACTGGAGCCGTTATCTGAAATTTATCTTTACTTTTGAAGTGAAAACTTCAGTCTGAGTCAGTTTGTCTTTGTGGGTTTTAAATTTCAATGATACTGAGCTGATACGAGAGGCTGTGTAACGTTCGATCGGTTAAAGTCGGTCAATTATGGGAACGAGACAAATATAATCAATACGTCACTGCTATACTTGCTATGATGCATTGCCTTTATTTACCACAATGCAATCGAGAAAACTGCGATCTCTCAATAATTTAATCGATAATAACTCAGTGGTAGTCTGTAGGAATACCCCGCTATGGGACGTGAGTTCCAATCCAACCACCAACAGTGAGCTTGAGCTTTCGGTGAAGGAAAACATCGTGAGGAAATCATAGCATGGTGGTAGGGCTTTTCTGATGCCCGCCTGGCTAGCTACCACACTCAAGTTGCAAATCTGCAGCGAAATAGGTGTGTTCCGATAGTTGCACTTGAGAGCAAGTCCCTCCAAATTAAAAGCCGGCAACGCATCTGCGATTCCCCTGGTGTTGTGGGAGTCCATTGACGGCGGTGACCATTTACCATCAGGTGACACGCTTGCTCGTTTACCTGCAATTCCATAAAAAACGTCTACAATTTAACCATGGTCAAACACTAATGGCCTACTCAAATATCTCTCTACTATGTTTGAAGAACGCCATGTTTTGACAGGAAGTAATACATTAGTCATAAGACGAGTGCAACATTGCACTTTACGATAAATATATGATAGATAATTAATAATGTAGGTTGTGCAAGATATTTACTTAGGTGGTGTTTATGCATAACAAGTTGCTGCACTTGTCGTGAATGATATGCTGTTTGCATAAATGTATTAGTGTAAGTCACTGTGAATGAATAATTTATTAATAAATAAATAAACATTGAACTCCTTTGTTTGTGCTGAAACATAGATTACTATAATTTTATGATTCTGGATAAAGGAGAAACGAAGGATAATTTAATAACTTATCACAATACTCGGTTCTCTCTTACATGTGTCCACTATGTAAGTAAGTACATTTATTTACACTTGCTATTCTAATCCTCAGTAATATTATTTTGTTTGTTTGTATGTTTTACGCTAAACCGCTGAATTGATTATGATGAATTTTGGTACTGTGATAGATGGGAACTTGGAGACGGTGATAGGCTACTTTCTCTATGGAAAAACGAATTGAAAATTGGATAAAATAGGGATAAACTTTGTATGAATCTTTTTATTGCGTTATCTGATTTATTTAACCATTTATCAAAATCAATATTAACCCGAGCGAAGCCGCAGGTGAAAGCTAGTTTGACTATAAATTATATTTTAATTTTAATAGACTTATTCGTACAAATCGATTATTAGGATGCCTTTATACAAATATAATGATACTAAATTAAACTCCTATTCCAATTGAGTTGCATTACCCTCAAGTTGAAAATCTGCCCCCAAATACCGCTAAATACGTGTGTTCCGGCAGTTGCGCTTGAGAGCCAGTAACTCAAGAGGTTTAGAGTGTCTACCAACTTGGGCCGTATCGGCACTTAAGATCAAATGAGAATATGGCTATAAAAAAAAATCATAACAAGTGAAATAATGTCTCAAAATTGCGTAATATTTGTCAGTATATGCCATTGAAATGTATTTCAGCTACATTTACAACTCCGAGTGATACATATTCAACGTAACAACAATGCGTTCGCGGGCAGTACTTCCGACAGGCGTTGCAAACCTAGATTTCAACTGACAAATGATAAATGCGCCGGTAGTTAATTAGCAACATGCAACGTAAATGCACTTATAATGGTCAATATGATGTTTCCTGTTGTACAAGAACGATTAGAGGCATTGTTTTAATTTATAGACACGGGAGTTTTTTTTTTTAATTGTGGCGAAACGAGCTTGCGGGTCACTGGATGGTAAGAGATCACCTTCGGCCAAGGACACCCACAAAAACAGAAGTAACGCAGGTGCGTTGCCGGCTTTTAAGGTAAAAGTAAGTTTTTTCTCTCTCTCACACACACACATCACCTTTTTTTACACATTACTCTTTTTTTTTTCATTTCTCAGTTATTATTATCATTATTTTTTATATTGTTTAACTTCTTTTTTTTTATTTCAGTGTTCCCTTAATTTTTTTCAGTATCCGGAGGAGGGCGCTGTTAACTGCGACACAGTTAGATTACTAACTACTGCAGTTAGCAACATAAAATTGTTTTATTGTTTTTTTGTACCACTAAATATTTTTTTTTATTCTTGAAGACTCCCGAGTCGTATCAGTCTCAAAACATCGCCGATGCAAGTAGGTTCTACAAGGTACTCGTGCGAGAGGAGAAATGCGGATTGTCATACATCCAGATGACATAGATGGAATTTAAGTGTATAGCGCCTTGTACGGTGGTGGAATCGAGGTG
The DNA here is from genome assembly GCA_039707435.1 of Actias luna. NCBI lineage: Eukaryota > Metazoa > Arthropoda > Insecta > Lepidoptera > Saturniidae > Actias > Actias luna. Next base: position 2,387,812 of record JAZHAC010000002.1, on the reverse strand, counting down.
CAGGTATTAATTCGTATTAATCCTGAGTCTTTTTTACAATAAGAATATGTTAAGGAATACGTCGAGCAGCCTTAATAGTGGTTTTTTACGATTTTTTTCTTGTTTTGTCATCGCAGCAGCATTTGCCAGTGTCAATGTTTTCGAATTGCATGTTTCATTTATATTACCGGAAGTTAAAACTATTACAGGTATTTTGAAGGGATATGATTTGGGAATTTCGCTGAGATGAAACTATACTTAGCAAATTGGTTATTCTCGTGTTGAAGCTGTCTTGGTAGTTTTTCTGGCAACGGATTATATCATGTTCCGAATGATTATTCAGAATTCACTTGACTTATGCTTTTCAGCTACACAATATAGCGTAATATATAGCCTATGTAAATCAATTCAGGGCTAAATAACTAAGTATATAAATCAAATTAAAAATCACAACATGACAGATCAAGATTAAAGTTACGAGGTGGTAGGACATGAGTGTTGCGTCCCACATACACACATATAGTGACAACAGGTGAAACGATATTCAAACGTCTCTGTCACAATTATTCTTATATTAATTCTCCCTTCCTTATTGCAATTATGAAAGTTCAGATTAACAGTAATTCGAATATATACGACTAACAACAAACAATTCCGTTATATTAATTTAATAAATATATCACGATGTTACCCAAACTAATGTCGTAGGGTGTGAATCGGGCACTGTTTCGGGCGGGCTCCTAGAGACATAATCCTTTTGGAGGCAAGATTTATTTGAAGTTAGGCGCGGCTTGCCTTTAAGTATCGTCGTCGATGCAGTCAGTTCCAACCAGGAGATGATTTTCAATTATTTTCATAAAGGCATTACAGGTTTGTTTACTATTCAGTATATTATTCACTATCATTTATCAAATATAACAAGGAAGAGTATATAACAAATTAATAATGATTTCTTATGTTTACGCGAATATTATTCATCGAAATAAAACTAATTTAAACGGATTTCATCGCGGTTGTTTATTAATTTTGATCCCGATGTTTCGAAAGCTTTTCAGCTTTCGTGGTCACGGAGCGGACTGAGGTGTAGGTTGTCCAGAAAAGTTCATATTACTCCAGTCGTGGTCACGGAGCGGACTGAGGTGTAGGTTGTCCAGAAAAGTTCATGTTACTCCAGTCGTGGTCACGGAGCGGACTGAGGTGTAGGTTGTCCAGAAAAGTTCATGTTACTCCAGTCGTGGTCACGGAGTGGACTGAGGTGTAGGTTGTCCAGAAAAGTTCATATTACTCCAGTCGTGGTCACGGGGCGGACTGAGGTGTAGGTTGTCCAGAAAAGTTCATGTTACTCCAGTCGTGGTCACGGAGCGGACTGAGGTGTAGGTTGTCCAGAAAAGTTCATGTTACTCCAGTCGTGGTCACGGAGCGGACTGAGGTGTAGGTTGTCCAGAAAAGTTCATATTACTCCAGTCGTGGTCACGGGGCGGACTGAGGTGTAGGTTGTCCAGAAAAGTTCATGTTACTCCAGTCGTGGTCACGGAGCGGACTGAGGTGTAGGTTGTCCAGAAAAGTTCATATTACTCCAGTCGTGGTCACGGGGCGGACTGAGGTATAGGTTGTGCAGAAAAGTTCATGTTACTCCAGTCGTGGTCACGGGGCGGACTGAGGTGTAGGTTGTCCAGAAAAGTTCATGTTACTCCAGTCGTGGTCACGGGGCGGACTGAGGTGTAGGTTGTCCAGAAAAGTTCATATTACTCCAGTCGTGGTCACGGGGCGGACTGAGGTGTAGGTTGTGCAGAAAAGTTCATGTTACTCCAGTCGTGGTCACGGGGCGGACTGAGGTGTAGGTTGTGCAGAAAAGTTCATGTTACTCCAGTCGTGGTCACGGGGCGGACTGAGGTGTAGGTTGTCCAGAAAAGTTCATGTTACTCCAGTCGTGGTCACGGAGCGGACTGAGGTGTAGGTTGTCCAGAAAAGTTCATATTACTCCAGTCGTGGTCACGGGGCGGACTGAGGTGTAGGTTGTGCAGAAAAGTTCATGTTACTCCAGTCGTGGTCACGGGGCGGACTGAGGTGTAGGTTGTCCAGAAAAGTTCATATTACTCCAGTCGTGGTCACGGAGCGGACTGAGGTGTAGGTTGTCCAGAAAAGTTCATGTTACTCCACTCAAAACTACTAAATACGCGACAATCATATTCCACGTGGAATATTATGACTGTTGTCCCTAGTAACGTGACGGGTCTATGCTTGATGGAAGCTCAGGACAATCGAAAACATCGACATTCACCGGGAAATAGGAAATATATAGTCAATTGTTACTGCCATGTCGGGCTGCAAAATTTTCAGTACATTTATATATAAACTTAATTCCTGAACGTTATAAATCAAAATACATGTACATTTAGTGTATATACTATCTACGTATCACCACACACACACATTGTTATAAGAAATTAATGATACAGAAATATCTATTTACTGCACATTTTTATGGTATCAGCTATGCAGGTCACGGAGAGGGCTCGTGTAGCAGATCCCCACGGGAACTCTCTCCGCCGTAGACGCCTGAAGCCGGACTGAGGAGGGCCGATCGCTGGGGTGACGCGGTGATTGCATGCACGAACCCGCGTTGCCCCGGGAAGGTGGCAGATGGCCGTGGGGTTTTAGTCGGTATTCTCGGTGGTTGGCGCCGGGTGAGTCCCACACACCCCTCTTAGTCTCCCCGGGCTGAGAGGGGATGCGTAAATGCAGTTCCCCACGTAAAAAAAAATACGATTTCGCCAATGTCAATCGTAAAGAACATTATAACTGACACAAAGTAAGAACTAACACTCAGAACTATTATATTATTTGTGAACAACATAAATAATTTTCCCGGACCGGACTCGAACCTACTGATCGTATTTGTTTAAACAGCGAACCGGGCATTTTGTTTGAACTGTGAACACATTCGTTACAAATGCGTTTAAAAAAAAATATGAATCTACTAATATTATAAATGCGAAAGTGAGTTTGTTTCTTTGCTATGCTTTCACGACTAAACCGCTATATAGATTATGGTGAATTTTGGTATAGAGATAGATGGGTACCCGGAGACAGTGATAGGATATTTAGTTTCATAAAAAACTCATTGGAGTAAAGAGAAGGATAAAGTTTGTATGAAACTTATTATTGCGTCATCCGATTTGTTCTACAAAATCGGTATTAACGCGGGCGAAGCCGCACGTACAATCGGGTATATATATATATAAAAAGAGGCATTAAAAAAATGTTTACAATCAAATCCTGTATAAACATAAAAAAGCAACAACATTTAATGCAAACTGCAAGAAAAAAATCCACAAGAATTCACCTTGCATTCGTTGCCAGGGTTTTATTAAAAAGTTTTACTCCAGTACTTTGTAGAGGATATTTCCACCCGAGCTTAGTTGGAAGCTCGCAGCGCGACGGGGCTTAGAGGAAAAATTGTGAGACCTACACACATGACTGCTCCTTAAGTAGTCTGACACATTGCTAGATACAATTTTAATGTGAAATAAAACTTATATAAAGACTGCATGCAATAACTTTAATATGACCAAAGCACGTAATTTATCTTGTATTCGTATCTTCTTCTATATAAAATACAGTACCTTTGACGCGTAATCACGCCAAAACTATTGAACTTATTATGGCCACAATCTTATCTGATGTTAAGTGACGATGTGGCCCAAGATGGCGGACACGCCAAGCCTATTGGGCTTACTCTCAAGTGTAAGTGCCGGAACACACCTATAGGTATTTGGCAGCAGATTTTTAACTTGAGGGTGAAAACTAACCAGGCTGGAATTAGAAAAATACTACGATTTCATTACGATGATTTCCTTTACCGAAAGCTCAAACTCATTGTAGGTGTTTGAATTCGAACTAACATCCCTTGACGCGAATTCGTACACACTAAAACATTTGAAAATTGAGCTAAATATTTGATTTACAGGTAGAAAGAAAATTTAATTCTACACTTAAGAGATGCGACATGAATCACTACACAAACAAGGGAATATTATAGACTCGTAACATTTATAACTTCCGTTATGACTGCGGTTGTATTGTTAATAAAATTGTACTTTTTACGTCCTTTAGTTACATAAATACTAGTTTATGTTTAGGGGGAAACTTGTTGGGAACTTCGGGAGAGTTATATCGCTTTTTATTGTAACAACTCTTTCAAAGAATACTTTCGGTTTTACGACAAACGGTCACGGTAGAGCACTTAATAAACGGGGTTTCATATGCCTATTTATATATATATACATATATATGTATATAGTTATTGAATAGGAGGCAAACGAGCAAGCATGTCGACTTACGGTAAGTGATTACCGCCGCCCATGGACACCCACAACACCAGAGGTATCGCAGGTTCGTTGCCGGCCTTTATAGGAGGGACTAGCTCACAAGTACCACTACCGGAACTCACTTAATGCTATCTGGTGGCAACTTTAGGGTAGTAGCTAGCCAGCCGGGCATTAGAAAAAGCCCTACTATCATACTATAGTTTCCTGACAATATTTTCCTTCAGCAAAAGCTCGAGCTCATTGGAATCAAACTCTCGTAACATGATGCGACGTCCTACACGCTTACAGTCCTTTCAAGAAATTATTTACATAAGAACAATATATATCGTTAATATGACTACATTTTATAAAACATAGACCTTCACCACGTGTGTCTGTTTGTCTGAACGTTATATACCCAAAACTACCATAATTTGAAGCGATGATACCTCGGATAGTAGTGAGCTCAAATACACCTACAATGATCTTGAACTTTCAATGAAGGAAAAAAAAATTGGTGAAAGCAGAGCATGGTGTCAGGACATTCTAATGCCCGCCTATCCGGCTACCACCATAATAAAATCCACCGTCAAATACATGTTGGTTTGTTTCGGCATTTGCACTTTAGAGCCAGTTCTTCCACTAGGCTTAGCGTGTCTACCGTTTTGGGCTATATCGTCCCTTATAATTAGTTGAGGTTGTGGTCACAACACTAAAAATATTAAAATAAATTATTAATATTACAGACAGAAGATATCCATATACAATATTATAGAAATACGCCATGCGATTTTCTTTTGAGTTTTTTTTTTTTTTGATAATCCGAGTAACTTTGACTCCGGCAATTGTTACTACGATGGGGATTGATGAAAAAAAAAACATGTCACTGTCAGCTCGAGAGTCTTAGGATAGTGGCTTAGCTCGCACAAAGGCGGCCTTGACGTCTGCTCGACTAACCTAGGGATCTGTGACGGAGGAAAACACTGTTAGAACAGTGTCTAAATTTATTTCGAGGCTTTTGTTATAATTGCTTTGTAATGTGACATTAACATGAACGTATCTATTGTGAGACGATTTTTTTTTTTATCGGAGCCCAGCAAATTTATTCAATTCGCATTATGCAATGCACTTGATTGCAACCTGTCACAAAGTATCACTTGTGAGCTTAAAGTATGTATAGATAGTTATTCATAATTCTACAGAACCTAGAGTTAGGATAGATTGATTTCAGAACAGTAAGGTGATGATGGTGAAAGGCAATGATACCAAAACCATACAGCCGAGTCGAACGTTGTTTCATAATAAAGAGGTTAGCGTTTCAAGATGATAGAAACGATCTACGATGTTTTTGTGGTAAGCAGTAAATCATGCTAACTTAAAAATATAGAATAATTAAGAAAAAAAAGCTTCACACAGGGGGGAAATCTAGGATAGAAACTATTAACTTATAGACGTTTAAAAGCTGGATTTAGTTTCTATCAGTTAGTACGAGGTAGTGAGAGTACTTATCACCTGATTCTCGAGTCTCCACGCAGGTCTGTCATGGTCTCCCATTCATCCCAAGAGTATGTGCGTACATTTATATTTTTATTATTAAACTCCAATACACAGATCTAAACCTACCTACTTGCCGAAATCCAAGAATCACTTTGATACAGCTTCTAGTCTGGGATGGGAATAGACGTCCGGATTTCACCTAATCGTGTAACTCATTTTCGCGACTCCATCTAATTGGTCTAACGGAAGGCCTTTGCATTGCGGCGGACGAACAGTGATGCAAAACGTGGGAAGCACCACTGGCGAGTGAAAGCCTACCCAAACCCTCAACGCAGGTCCTGTCTAAGAAGGAATGGGATCATTTCCATGCATCCATCGAACAGCTCGTCAAATCAGAAATGGGATCTCATTGTTGAGGTCGCGTGATTACTCCGCTGTTCAGTAAGCTTGAAAACTAGTGAGGTCTTCAAGCTGGAATAGATAACTACTCAATATTGGTTGTCCATGTAAATTGTTATATGATTATTTTAAACACTAAGCAAACAAAAAGCGAGTCTAAGTTAATATCAAATTGTTTTTTTTTTTTATAATACACGTAGGTATATTTTCTTAAGTATGTAATATACATATTCAACATACAAATTGTTTGTTTTGTCACAGTAGTAATAATTTAAACAATTCGCAAGCAAAGTAGACCAAAAAATGACTTCTAGCTTACCTAGCAAAGTTTAAGGCAAGAAATATTTTACTTCGAAATTAATTATATAAACTTTGAAGGTTTTTAACATAATATTTCTTAATTCCCGCAGCCGTAACCTCAGGCAAAGCTTTAAAGAGATTAAGTTTGGATACGTTTTTATGTTCAAAAGTACTCTTGTGTCAGTAATCATTGTCAAGATTATTAAATGTGTAAAATATAAATGTAACAATCATATTCCTCGACATTTCAAACACACGAATCTGACCTCAATTTTACATTTTCACGTTCTAATAACTTATTAACATTCCACATAAGCCGCTTACAGTAAAAATTCCAGAACGTTCCCGACATTGTCCACAAACAACCTCATTTCTTTCTATAAAGTAATCTCGCGCTTAAAGTTAACTAATTCGAGTACTCGATTCTGCTCGTAAATATATTTTATATCTTTGAACTTTTTAAGAGCCAAGTTTTTCAACAAACTCGAGAACGGAAGGTTTGTTATTTTAGTGGTATATTTTGATGATTAAACTTAGCGAAGTAAGGATTTGTTTTATGAATACATGATAGATTTTTGTGATTATTTTACTGGTGTAAATGAGCGTCATTCCAGAACTTTAGTATAGCAGAAGTAGATATTCGAAAAAAAAAACATCCGAACGTCTGAATAAATTTTAAAAAGTTTGAATACATACAAATATTTTACAAATACACTAGCGGTCCTGGGAGGCAGATCTTGGCTACAGATTTCAGAAGCAGAAAAAAATATATTTAGTTGTATCTGGAAGCTTAACTATAAAATAAAATTTAATGTTCTTAGGTGAAAAAATAAAAACAATGGAAGATTAAAGGTTGTCGTCAGCGACATCTATTAGGACCTAATATATAATAATTATTATTTGTGTGACTATATAAGGAAAAAACATTACAGTCGATTTCTTTATTTAAGAAGAAAAGAATTTTCCTCTGTTTGACAACCAATTAACTTTCTTTAAATTAAAAGCTTTTAGTATAGCATTAGAAAAAAGTATTTTTTTCTGCAACTCCCAATAATGATCACAGTCATATTTCGACCAACGGGCGAATACTAGTATGCAAAAACGTTACAGATCAACAGAAATATAAGAGTTATATATATACATGGATTCACAGAGTAAAAACTTTAGAACATTCATCCCCCACAGTAGAGTAGTTCGACGAAGCGTATAATCACTTTAGCAGAGCTCAGGGGACGCATCTGGCCTCTTAAAATTTGTAAGAAGGGATAAATTACGATTAAGGCCTCCAAGTGTATCATTTAGGGAGGGACTGCACTTACCCCTGAGTGAGGGTATACCAGAGAAGGGAAAATATTTTAAATCCTCATAAACAAAACTAACATCAATACGGTTTTGAAGCGATGATAGCTCAGTGGTAGTGTGCACGACTTCGCGTCAAGGGACGTGGGTTCGAACCCAAGCACCTACAATGAGCTTGAGCTTTCAGTGAAGGAAAACATCGTGAGGGAACCATAGCATGGTGGTAGGGCTTTTTCTAATGCCCGCCTGGGTAGCTACCACCCTCAAGTTGTAAACCTGCCGCCAAATACCAATAGGTGTGTTCCGCCAGATGCACTTGAGAGCCAGTTCCTCCACAGGTTTAGCGTGTCTACCAACTTGGGCCGTACCGTCACTTAAGATCAGGTGAGATTATGGCCATAACGCTAAACCTTAAGTATAAAAAAAAGTGAAGGCGAAAAGGCATGTGCAACTTCAAATACCTATTAAACATCAGAGTAACAAAGAAACCCCCGTATTGTCAACTTTCACTTCCCATCTCATAAACTAACAAGCGTAATAGATCTGGTTGTGGGAATAATTTTGATAGTTTCACTCTTTCACCTGCACAAGACAAATCGAACTCATTTTATTGTCAATAATTCTCGAACGCAGTACAGAGATATCACGACTATTTACAATATCTGTCGCGCGCTGGTCATCAGCTCGATTAACACGTAAAGTGACTCGTCGCACATTGGAAATAATAAAAGTGATTCGTTTACTCGTTATTGCATAGAGTTAAAGTAAAACTAATGTATCACTCCGTGAAAATTACCAACTGTAAAGTCATTTTGTAAAAAAATGTGCAAAAATAGAATTTTCAAATTTTTATAATAAATAATTTGTATTTCTTTTTGTTTTTAATATTTTTTTAGGTTTTCTGCTATTACATATATTACATTTTCTTTGCAATTTGATTAAATAGATTCCTCGCAGTTTTCTGTCCCATTGATTCACTCACTTTTCATATTATAAGATTAAAAAAAAAAAACACAATAAAAAAGGAATTTAACCGATTTGGTGCAATCGTTCGGAAGTTATGCGAGTACATACATTTCGACGATTTATATATTTATTTTTAAAAGTTCCGCTTAACTTCCTTTTCTTTCATAAAACCTGACAAGATTTAACACAATAGATAAAGAATTAGCGAAATTGTTCCATCCGTTCACGCGTCATGCGATGACCGAGGGAAATATATATTCATTTTTATATATATATATAAGATATCCCTCAACGTGTCACAGCACAATTTATCGCATAAGTGGCCATTGTTAAACCCGTGATGTATGTTCAAAATACAATTTCTTATTCCCAACACCTAAAATGGTAAAATATTCGACACTATACATAACGAGTGGAGGACGTGACATAAAAATTCAACGATCCTGTCAAGCTTTTCTACTATAGGTTTATGTTACACCGTCGCGTAACTTTGTACCTGCAATACAATTTTTTTATTATTGTTTTTTCCGAGCACGTAATATATATCTCGATCGACTTTACCATTGAACCAAATAGAGTTTATTTATAGTACGTTATTGCACTAGGCTAGTTTATACTCTCCGATTTAATTTATGAAAACCCTAAGATATATACCAACATTAATGCTTGAGAGTTAGTACTCTTTTGAAGCTTAATCTTTAAACAAATTATCACCTAATATTGCCTATTACCTACTGTAGTAGACCATATTGCACTTAACAAAACTGGAAAATAGCTAATAGAAGGCGGTTCACATGAACCGATTCAATATATATTTTTATTATTATTATAATTTGACTGAACAATGTTTATATACAGAATGTCGATGTTGTTAAGTCGATGACTATGAGTTCAAGTTATAAATCTAAGTGTGGTCATAGAACAGTTTACAATACCTACCTGCATGACTTTGACTAAAGTATGAAGTTGAAAATTTGCTAGTAAACATGTAAAGGTGTTTTTCCGTAACTGCAATTGAGAGCTACTTTCCTCTTGGCTAATCATTCAATATTTTAGGTATTATTGTATGTATTTAAATAACTGGTTTTGAATATACTAAGTGACATAAATTTATAGATACCAATAAGAGTAAAGAAAAATATTTTTCTTGGGGATCATCGCCTTTTTATGTATTTATCGCAAAAAATTATTAAATTTGTCTTAGAAACAATTTATAAAATATAATTTAAGTTTTATCATACATTTTTAAAATCAATATAATTGCGACTAGCTTTTAACTTAGATAATACGTTTAATCTTCAATAACGTTATATCACTCATCCCGACATACGGAGGCACGACTGAAACTCAACAATACGCCACTTTAATAATTTCCACGACCAACTTCAATATATCTCGTGCGACAAATAATATTAAACTTTGCTGTGGTTATATATAGACGATTCACACACGACGGTAATATACGTTCATATACTTTAAATAAATAATACGACTTTGGAAGTACTATATATTTTGTACTTTATACTATAAAAAATGATTTGCTTTTATACGAAATGAAGTATTTAACCGACGGGCATATACGTATAATTCTTATTCTTTAAACTAATTATTCTAACTCGAGTCTCATTACTGAAACTAACACGAATGCAACTAAATAAGTTAAAAGAAGCAGTCTCAAAAACCGCTCTAATTACTATATTTATTTGTAGATAAGCAACTATTTTTGAAATATGCTCTATAAATTGTGCTGCACATTATGTCCAGATAAACTTTTAAGTTATATTTACTTACGTAACTTATAGAGTGTTTCAACAAGATTGACAGCTTAGAAAACGACATATCAACTTTATTAAAAAAAATATCACGTGTCCATTTGATAATTAAAAAAACCATCTTCTAAAACTATCAACTAAGCAATTATTTTACGTATACAAATTTTGGGTATCTCCGAAAGGGATCTAACATTTGTAAAATTGCAAAATATGGACTATATTTAGTTGGAATGCTACTCATATCATGTTTTTAAAAAAAAAACTTACTATTTAAAACGTAAGTACTTTAAATAAATAGGTTACAAATCGTATGATATTATTATTCGAAACGTCTTGTAGTTAGATGTGAAACTGCCTTTGTCTACGCTACTTGAGTTCGCGTGTTTGGCGCGACGCCAGAGCACTGTGGAATTAGGACAAAAGTACATCAACGGTGTACTGTAAAGGGAGAGGGAATCGTTTGGTAACACAATACGAATACATCATTGAATAAATTTTAATACATTGTTCCTTAAATATATTCCTCTGGAACACTTGTTTATGAAGAGAATGATATTATTACAAACTACTTGTATATTTGTTTGTGTGAAATCTTGCGGATGAATTTAAAAATAGTTATTCTCATCTGATCCAGTTGGAATTTCGCAAATGTTTTTGGATGACTCTGCATGGGTAACTAACGACATTTAATTTTTTTTTTTTAACTCTTCTTAAAAATATAGTTATTTAAAAACAATAACAAACTTATATATTTGAAGATAACCACGGGTTTGTGATTTGAATAAACTTTTTCTTTCGATATGTTGTTTTATAATACTCTACCACCAAAGATAGCTAAAACATGGCATTTAGTATTAGCTATCTAATAGAGAAAAAAGCATTAAAATCCAAAACACATGTAAAACAAATGTACCATGTTTTTGAAGATATGTACAATGAGCTTGAGTTTTCGGTGAAGGAAAACATCGTGTTGAAATCATAGCACGGTGGTAGGGTTTTATGTTATGCCCGCCTGGCTAATTGCCACCCTCAAGTTGAAAAGCTGCCACCAAATACTGATAGGTGTGTTCCGGTAATTGCACTTGAGAGCCAGTTCCTCCACAGGTTTAGCGTGTCTACCAACTTGAGTCGTATCGTCATTAATTTTCAAATAAAAAAATAACTTATTAATTTATTTTTCTGTATTGTTACTAACTTTAAAGCAATTTTGATTTTAGTAAATAACAGTCATCCCTAATCGAAGTTCCGTCGTTATATTTGGAAGAAATAACATAATAATATTATGTTCCTCGAAACCTTTGGTGCTTCGGTATATTGGAAAGTTCGAAAACTTATTAAACCGAATAAATATGTGACAGCACTGCCATGCTTTCAGTATGTTTAATAAGCTCGTGCCGAAAACTTTATGTGTTCAAGTTTGATAACTTAATTCCAGGAAAATAAGGTTTTTCTCGTAACTTCCTTGGTCAACGTCAGGTAGTAGCGGTGTACGTACTGGCGTGGTGAGTGATGGGAAAAAATAGCTGCTTTGAAATAACAGTTATTTTTATTTAACGCTAGGATAGTTTTAAACTAAGACTGTATCGCCCCAATGGTAACAAATAGTTTAACGATTTTTTGCTGTTACTTAATTACCTTTGTCAGAGACAGATTAAAACCTGTTACAAAAAGCATCTATTTATTATTAAATTTGTTGACCTAGTACTCATTTTTTCAATTACGATGCATTATTTACACTTTACAGTAGAAAATTTCAGCATACATTTTAAGACAAATCTTTATTTTGGACCATGATTTGGGACGTGTTGGACTTGTCATTCCTAGCTAAGGTCTTTAACGGCTATATTGACAGTCCTCTGTTATTGCAACATATTTGTACCTCCGTTCCTCGAAGCAGTAGTCGTTTGCAAACCGTAGGACATTCTTACTACCTACCAACTCAACTACCACTGGCCTACATTCGCCCGTTTCCCGAATGTGGAATAATTATAACGATTATCAGTCTTATTTCGATATTTTCCACACTATAGTTAACTGTTTGTTTCATAATTTAGTTTGTATTATAATATAATTCTTGGTAACTCTCACATATAGTGCATGTTGGTTTCACATCAAGTAGGTTACAATTATACAAGCTTGTAATCAAGTATGGTTTGTTTTATATGTATTTTTTTAAATTATGTAATCTTTTTTGTACGCGTTAAAACATACAATTATATATATCAAAATAATTATTTTTGATTGTGATTGATTGATGAAATAAATAACAAAAAAATAAAGAATGTTTCACTTTCTCTATGATAAGTTTATTTCATTTAAGAAAATGTTTTTCAAAAAAAGTTCAAAAAAAGATAAAAGTAGATAATATAAACAAAACAACACTAGATTATATTAGTTCGTTAATTTACATGTCAGCTATTAACATTTTTTTTATTCGAACTGACGTACGCTGTTAGTCCCAAGTGCTTTTACAGCTTAACCGAACTTTTGGAGACGAGTGCTGAGGGCACTCAACCCCGAGCCAGTAGGCACACGGGTGCCAGGACGGCCGAACCTCGGCTTGGGCTGTTGCCGGAAATTAGCATTAGATAGCTTGATAGACATAGAAAAAAGATTCGATCTGTTCTCGGAAGAAATGGCTTAGATTGAACAAGAATATTGTTGTAAAAATGTTTCAAATAACAAAACTGTGCTTAATGGTATGAAAGAATATACCTTGTTTATAGTGTAGACGGCAATCGAGCAAGCGTGTCACCTGAGTGTAAGTGATCACAGTCGCCCATGTACACCCCCAACTCCAAGGGAATCGCAGGCGCATAGCCGTGCTTTATAGGAGGGACTGGCTCTCAAGTGCAACTACCGGAACACACCTATCGGTATTTGGCATCAGAGATAAATACGTTAGGTGTAAAGTAAACAACAAATGAAAGAAAAAAAAACTATCTACTAGAACACTAAGACTAACTATGATACATATATAAATGTATATAAGGAAATACAATTAATAATATACTATTAAATTCTATATATAAATACTAATATATAAATATAATAAATACAAATAAATAATTATGTCAACACTCGTGAAACATAATGAATCAGTTTAATGAACTATATCTGCAAAAACAGTATTATAAAACTGTCGTAGCTTAGCTTTGAAGCTCAAGCGATTAGTCGACATCCTATATCTAGTGGAAGCGCGTTCCATAGAAGAATAGATTGGACATAAAAAGAAGAGTGTACAAAACCAGAAGTATGAGCTGGACAGTTTATGATTGTTATAATACTAGTTTGTCAAGCAGACCTTGTCTTATCTTTTCCTGCAGTCAATAACTATACCATAACTCGAACATATATCCACTTACCGATAAATAAACTATAATAAAAAATAAATCAATGTAATTATATGCAAGAAAACCTTTTTTTGAGATAATTATATATAGTTCAAAAGATGCTACATTCAGATGAATACTCACGAATTAGAATATATTTGCCACTATATGATTAAGTTTTCAGAAAGATCATTTTCAACATCACATATAAAGACCATTGTCTGTATAGTGAACGTATATATAATTCTCATAGCATGTGTAGGTAGCGTTTATAATAAAATCGACATAGTCTTTTATTCGGGACCTGTTTAACGAAATGTAATGGGCTTTCTGTCGTTATTTGGATAACGAAAAAAAAAGAAAATGTTATTTCTCCTCTCGCAAATAACATTGTTAAAATTATTTAGCTCACACACGTTACACGGACCCCATGCCTAGCGAATACGGAATATATCTCTCGTGGTTGGTTGCCCTCGGTAAAAACATAGGCAAAAAGTTCTGACATAAAGTGATATAAGGAAAATGTTCAAAGACTGGTATGTAGTTTATAGGTTGTTTTCTGGTACAAAATTACTGTTTTTGTGTATATATATATGTATATAAAAAAACCATTTGTGTGTGACGTATGACGGTACCAAAAATATTAGTACTTTGTTTTTCAGTGGTGGAGAATTTAAGCGAGACAATTGAATTTCGATTCCTTGTATTTTGGATCAACGCAATGAAATTTACAACGCGTGGCGTTTTGACCCCAACGTATGGAAATGTATGGACGCATGAGATAAAGATATTTCCGAAAGCTTTTTTTCTTGATTGGATCTAGAGTAAACTTTGTATAAGGTACTTTTTTTATAATCAAGGTTTAGCGTTATGGCCATAGTATCACCTGATCTTAAGTGACGATACGGCCTGTGTCGGTAGACACGCTAAACCTATGGAGGGACTGGCTCTCAAGTACAACTAACGGATTACACCTATATTAGTATTTGGCAGCAGATTTTCAACTTTAGGGTGGTAGATAGTCAGGCAGGCATCAGAAAAAGCCCTACCATAATTCTATGGTTTCCTCACGACGTTTTCCTTCTCACAGAAAGCTCTAGCTTATTGTAGGTGGTTGGATTCGAACTCACGTACCTTGACGCGCAGTCGTACACACTACCACTGAGGTGTCATCGCTTCAAAAACTAACATAAAACCAGTGTGGCCACATTCGGAGCGAATATGTAGTATGAATCTACATAATATATTATATCATTGTATTTCAAAATATATTTTTATTAATCAGTTAGATTGAGAGTAAATTTTGTAAAAGAAATAGATGAATTTATTTTTTCATAGCGGTCATATTTTAGATGCACACCCCCCTCAGTCCCCCCGGGATGGGAAGGGATGCATTTCCCCAAGTTAAAGTTAAAAGATTGTCATATTTTAAAATCAGCTCGTGCAGATCCAGCAAGCCAAGAACTTGACAATATCGACTTAATCTGGATCACTGATCTCTCAGTTTTCGTAATCACCTTGATTTAGTATATACTGTGCTAACCATTAGATAAAATGCCATCACTTAGCCATATCACTATGGAAACAGGAGTGCACGTTGGTTATGCGTCAATTAGTGAAAAATGATATTCGTTAGCAATATTCGCTCGGTGAAAATACGGAAAACGCCCGCAAGCTGTTAGTTTGTTTGCTTCCCGTACCGTGAGCACAGCGCCAATCATAATCATATCCAGTGGGATTCATGCTGTTGACGCTCTTACGAAATATACTACGTCATACACATACACGTATTGTGTTATTACTAAATTTAGCAAATAAACTCGAAGTATGTACTTATAAGCTTAGCGATATGGCCATAATCTCAACTGATCTTAAGTGACGATACGGCCCAAGTTGGTAGACACGCTAAACCTTTGGAGGAACTGGCTCTCAAGTGCAACTGCCGGAACACACCTATTGGTATTTGGCGGCAGATTTTCAACATGAAGGTGGTAGCTAGTCAGGCGGGCATCAGAAAAGGCCATGCCACCATGCTATGGTTTCCTAACGATGTTTTCATTTACCAAAAGCGCAAGCTCATTGTAGGTGGTTGGATCCGAACTTACGTACCTTAGCGCATAGTCGTACACACTACCACTGAGCTATCGTCGCATTACCGCTGTACTGATTTAATCGTCGTTAGTTTTAGTGAATATTACGTTGAAACAAATAAAAACCTTTCGAACTTAATTTATTATACAGTAAGGAATAAAATATTCTCATTTCAGTTGAACTTAAGTTACTTATTAATGTCTGAATTGGTCTAATCACTTTGTTGTTCCTGAAAAGGAGTCGCGGTCGGCAAAGCATAGCAGAGGTGCAGTTTCAGCGCAATCGTATGCTGTCGAATTGTAATAGGACATAAAAATACGTATTTTTTGTTCACATATACGGTAAAATGACTGATCTGTAATTGCTAGTGAGTATAGCGGAATTTTAAAACAATAGCACTAAACCTTAGTACGCTCTAAATAGCTTCCTAGTTGTTTATGTAGTTAAAAGAAAACCAAAACTATAGCGTGCTTTGACCGTCGAAAGCGTTTCTTATTATAAGATGAACCTGGGCTTTTAAGATAAATGATAAGTCGCAATTAATAACATGGCATTTTCTTATGTCCGTCTGGCTGGCTACCGCCTTTAAAATGAAAATCTTGTTGTTTCTTCTTTAGTGACATTAACTATCAGGGTAGGTTGTGACCCTATTCTAAATTCAGAGTTCGTTGGAACGAACAAAGAGGGTCCATGTTAATCTAAATAAAAATAAGTAAAACTTGCCTGTGATCGATCTAAATACATATGTCCTAAGAATGTAAGAAGTATGATGATATTTAGTATGTAGTTAATTTATACATTAATGCCTCAGTTTGTTTCCCTATATCTATAATAATTACATTTGATTGTCTTCGATCATATTTTTAAGTGTTGCTAGAGGTCTGTCACTACAAAAAGCTTTTTTGTACTAAGCTTAAAACTCATCATGAATAAAAAATGGACGACTCAAACATATCAGTGCCATACAGGATTATAATTTAAAGATACTGGGATCCTTGATAAATTTTAAGCAATGCTAATATTGGTCTTAAGAAAGTCAATAGGATTTTGGTAACGCAAATGGTTACAGTTTCCCTTTAAACTTAAAGGGTCAAAGTTTTATGACATAGATAATTATAAAAGGGTCTTACAGAACGAACTTCGTTTCAACGTTGTACCATTCGAGAGAATTCAGTACACCTCATAATACTAAAACCACTCGGGGACTTTCGATTTGACCGCAAGCCGTCAAACCCGTCCTCTGAGCTCAATGCCGTCTCGGTGTCACCCACTGTACAACTCAATGCGTGACCACAAAACTAGCCGTTCCGCTCACACGGTATAGCGAGAGAGAGGGATGCAAAGCTTCAACGAAACAGGGATGCTTCCGATTTGCGGGTAAAGGTGGGGTACTACTGTTAACTGTCGCTGAATTGTTTTTCTTTTTAATTCTTTGTAGGTAACATTTTGGATTGACGAATGAAATGACGAATATGGTAACACGCTAAATATAGTGGCAGGACTAACTTAAGTCAAAATGCCCGAGCTTACCTTTAAATACTTGGTGAGAGATTATTAATTTCAATATGATAGCTTGATACTACAACTGATACTATACAATAGATACAATAAATCTACCTACGACTTTGTTCGCGTGGAATTAAAAAAATACTAAAGTACTTATTTTCTGAGTAAAAAGTGTGCAGTATCCTTTGTATTATTCTTTTAAAATATACACTAGTGGTATGGCGCTTCGATTGCTACCACTACTTTTGTATGCTGGCCGTTTCTGGCAATTACCAAATTAAGAAACATTCGAATATTTTGAATGGATTTGACATAAAATACCACGGTCAACATGGATTTTGTTGAGATATTAGAAGGAATAAGATTATTACCAAACTTAAGTGTTGCAATTCATATATGTGTACATGCAGCACAGTTAAACAGTTATTACAACACTATATAAAATATTTCTTGCTACTTTTATTTTGTGGAGAAATCACCCAAGCAAACCAGGTGATTGCATAATATCGATCCCCAAAGCAGTAATAGCACTCAGGGATAATATAACTTTATAAGAGTGAAAGAATTTTCAAAATCGACTCAGCAGTAACAGATCATTATTATCCCAAGCATTGAATCTTAAAATCTTTACCTCTTTATAATATTACTATAGATATCATGATATAATTTTCATACACCATCCAATTTCAGGGATTATATTAAATTAAAACAATTCATGATAATCTATGCATCACCAAGACTACCGATTTTTAACTGTAACTTGTCAAGGACGATAAATAAATGTAATGAGTAATTCAGTTTTCGTAATCCAACGACATCTAGTACCAAAGACAAGAAAGCATTTTCCTTGGGTGCATAAAATACAGAATAAGTTTCTTTTTATACGTCTATTTATCATAAGAAAGGTTTAAGATATCCTAGCATGAATAAGAGATCCTCTGGACTAATTAGTGATATAGTTAAAATCGAGAAGAGATACTGAATGCAACAACATGTCGCTGTATTTATAAAAGTAAAAAAGTGTTTTTCTTACTTTTAAAAATATCAGTTGGTATTTTGATATCGGACGCGCTCTAGGCCCAGCAGTGGACGTGTTTTCGTTGAAATAATGTAAATAATGATATAAGTAAATCGCTCGCCGCTATCACTCAGACCCCGCACTCAAGAGTGACGTAGTATACGGTCTGAGTAGATCGAGCCACATGAAACTGACGGCACGGAAATTACTCGACTCTGAATTATCGCCGCTATATTCATCGGCGTTCGGACGAACCCGGTCTCGGTAAATGGGCGGTTTATGTATTTTTTTTTTTTACACTAAAACGCTCCCATATTCATTATCCACGTTTTATTGACGTGGATTGAGCAAAAACTGCGCGCCAGTCTCCCGCGCTTAACATAATTGTATGGACATTTCGGAGCGTAAATATTTGTTAGATTTTTATGTCACATTCGAATCATGAAAAAAGAAACAATAATTACGCACTGACGCGTGGAAAGCTAATAAATAAGCGAAATGCAGTAGAACCTCTATATGTTGGACGTCAAGGGAGATGCCAGAAAATTCGAGATACAAAGTTTTCGACTTATAGAGAATGGAAGTTTTGGTGTTTGATGGGAAGGCAAAGAAAACATTTTTTCGAGATTTGGAGTTGTTGAACTTAAATATAGGCCACGGAAACTCCTTACTGTATTTTTGGCATGGCAAGGTACATTCGCTTACCACCGCGATTTGTACCTTAATCCTTATTCTTACTAATATTATAAATGCGAAAGTAAGTCTGTTTGTTTGTTAAGCTTTCACGCCTACAGCGCTGAATCGATTATGATGGATTTTCGTATAGAGATAGATGGGCTCTTGAAGGCGGTGATAGGTTACTTTTTCTCGCGAAAAACATATTGGAAGTAGAGTGAAGAGAGGCATAAACTTTGTATGAAACATTTTATTGCATCATCCGATTTAGGAAATCGATATTAACGTGTGAAGCCGCGGGTAAAAGCAAGTATAATATAATGTTAACGATTGATTTGGTACCTCGTTTGTTTTAGTATGTTTATTGTAATATTTTTTGTAATAATTGGACAAGTATGCAGCGTGTAAGAACATCTTTTAAATACCGTATGTGTATTTCAAACCGTTCAATCAGTTGAATCTTTCGATAAAGGAAGTTGTGGAGTTAACTTCCGGTCAGCGTGTTCTCTCGTTTCTATGATATTGGGTCCTTCAAAAGAGGCCTGACGAGATGCCAATGAAACAGTGGTGACTGGCCGTTAATTATGTTATTTGTCAGTCGCCGATGACTTGGATTGTACTGTACTTAACATCAGGTACAGTGCAGTCACTGGAGAGGAAAAAAAAAAACAACGAAAGTATCGGGGTGACACCATAGTTTGGTACTAGATAATATTATATGCCGACTAGCAATTTTCATAATATGGTAGGTGCTATGTTAATTCATATACTAATATATTATTTAACCTGAATAATCTATATAGTGGCATTTGCCTGCGGTTTCGCTCGCACTAATATTGATTTTCTAAATGTGTAAGTTATTTTTTTACCCCTCGAGACCGTAGTTTTCATTTAGATTAAATGTGCTCTACATTTACACAAATTCGATACAGAGATTTAAATTGTTTGTTTGTACATGTTATATAATAAAATTTTACTCGATATACGTCTGCCTGTCTGAATGCGATAAACCCAAAGACTACTGAAAAGGTTTTCTTAAAGTTTTCACCTACAGACGGGGTGATTTACGAGGGTCGTTTGTGTGTATATTTGATTAAGGTTTTGTATAAATTCGTATAAATATGAAGTTGAATGTTGAATAAGTCGACAAAATAATGTTGACTGAGAGCTTTACTGGCTTGCGTTGCGTAAACCAATAGGTTAACACGAAAACAATGTAGTACGTAATTATTATTCTTAAAGTAGAACTCCTAAACTACAATCACGTTATATGTTTATCTCTTACTAGCTTTTACCAGCGCCTTCGCTTGCCTTGAAGCCATTAAATAAGTTTTTTTTATCTTCCGTAAAAAAAAAAAAAAAATTAAATAACAAGTATACTATGTTATATCTTATACCTCCAAGAATATGTGTACCAAGTTTCATGATGATCAGTTCAGTAGTTTTTGTGTGTAAGCGTAACAAACAAACTTACATTCACATTTATAATATTAGTATTAGTTTAGATTATTAACGCGATTAAACGTGTAAAGTCGGCGCAGGTTCCTAGTATTGCACTTCTCACACCGCGAAGGGGTTGTGGTAGTGCTCTACTCTCGGCACGTCAACATCAAGCAATTTTTTGCTCTTCTACTGCCTCTATTACAATCAATTTGCATTTATACGTTTATATGACTGATTTATTGCAAGAGAACACTTCAAATAATGTATCTCGTGTTTTGTAAAAATCAATTTAATATATCCACCTTGAAATAAAACCTTTTAAAAATAATTACTGTAACGGCTGGATTTTTTTAAGAGTCGGTCACGACAACTCCCGAAAAAAATGATGTATCGAGACGAGATTTCGTTTATTATCTTCAGAATAACATGAACCAGTTACATATATCATATCAATACCCTAGTATCCGTAATTTAATATTAAAATGGTATTTTGCACGCCACATTTTAATATTTATTACATTTTACATTTACAGGTTTTTGATATTAACAATATCTTGTTTTTTCTTTTTTTTTTTAAGGATAAGGCAAAGATACTTAATCCATACAGCCGAGCCGAACGTTATTTCATAATAAAGAGGTTAGCGCTTCAACATTATAGAGACTCTCGACGTAAGACTATCTACGGAGTTTATGTGGCAAGCATTTTGCCTAAAAGCATCAATTTTGCTTAAAATATATGTATTATTTAATAAATAAGGCAACAGTATTGCTTGCTTCGATTTTTTTAATTAAAGGAATGGCGTGAACTTTTGGATTTTCCAAACTTTTAGTATATATATGGCTCTTTTAAGTGACTCTCGTTGTGTATCTAGTATGTAGCGATTGTAGTGAAGCGATGATGATTCAGTTGGCAGTGTGTACGGAAACTGCGTCAACGGAAATCAATTCGAATCCAGACAACGGGCCTGCACTTTCGATGGAGGAAAATCACGATGTAACCATAGCATGGCGGTAGAGCTTTTTCTAAAGCTCGCCTGGCTAGCTACCAACTTCCTTTACATGTGTTCTGGTAGTTGCACTTGAGTGCCGAGAGCCAGTTCCTCCACTGGGATTAGCATATCCACACTTTTATGCTACACCGTAACTTAATATCAGGCGAGATTGTAGCTATAGCCTTGATTGTTCGAAGTATAAAAAAGCCAACCGAATAATTTTAAATGAATACTTTTCGGAATAAAACATATACTCTCCGTACCATTATTCTTCTGAAGTGACATTTGAAAAGCCTAAATTCCAGTTGATCGTTAGTACCGGCTACTGACTACTATACCACCAGCCTATAAAGCCCGGGTCTCGTTCAAAAGTAAATGGTCCCTCGACCGGAACGCGGGTCGAATTGTAGGACATAACACTTAAGGGCCCCCTTTCCAGCCTTCCATCATGTCGTAATTACTAAAGCCTTGCTATCATGAAGTCTATTTTGATCCGTACCCTTTATTATTTCAAATGCTACTTATCCTGCATGCTTGAATTTACCGCAGACAGGAAAATGTGTTCGACAAATGTTTGTCAAATAATCAAACCAATAACCAATATTGGACATTTGTTGGAACAGGTATTATTATGATAAATACAAAGTTTAAATAGCTAACGAATCACACATTACAAATACAATGGTTTGTGTCGTAATGGATGAATGATAATTTGCAAAACCCCCACCTAGGCTATCGTATAGAAATAAAAAATAGCTTATATTTATTTATTTTATAATTGAGGTTTTAGCGTTGTTGTCATAATCTCACCTGATCTTAAGTGACGATACTGCCCAAGTTAGTAATTACGCTAAACCTGTGGAAGAACTGAAGAGCCAGTTATTACTGTAACAGTATCAAAACTTCATCAAAATATATTCAGTACTTTTAAAGTGATGCACTTACAATAGCAGAATCGTAAGAACAAATATAAAAGAATACATATTTGTGAGTACAATGTAATAAGAAAATATACAACCTTTATAACTACAAAAAATATTTTTTTTTCTCACAGATTATGCTTCTTTACTGTTTCATTGCATGTACAAATATAGACGACAAATGTAACAGAAAATAAGTAATAATTTGTACATTTAAACACATCAGATTCGCTTTCCATATGCCCTCTGTAATTTTGTTTGAAACATCTGCCCAACAATATTAATTCAATGGTGTGTCTCAGGAAATTCACCCTCATCCTATGACCCTCGTCTCTCTCAAATTTGAGTCTGAAACAGTTAACAGAGCTTAAACACCGACGTGACCAAAGGGTTGGTGGTGTCGTTTGGCGTTTCGCCTAGACTTAGATTACAGTTCGAATGTACTGTAACCACACGGTTAATTTACTCATTGCACTTAACTAAAATATACAGAACTTTTCTAAATATTTTTATCCAATTTTCACTGGCGACTTCGGTCACGTTAATATCGATTTTGTCAAACAAATCGATATGACGCAAATTCATAAAACGTTTATTTTTTTATATATAACGAATCAAAATTATCTTTAGAAGCAATGATAGCTCAGTGGTAGTGCGTACGTTTTTACGTCAAGGGACGTGAGTTCAAATCCTAACTACCTACAATGAGCTTTCGGTAAAGGAAAACATCATGAGGAAACCATAGCATGGTGGTATGGCTTTTTCCAATACCCGCCTGGCTAGCAACCAATCTCAAGATGAAAACCTGCCGCGAAATACTAATATGTGTGTTCCGGCAGCTGCACTTGAGAGCCAGTTCCTCACAGGTTTAGCGTGTCTACCAACTTGGGCCGTATCGTCACTTTAGATCGGGTGAGTTTACGGCCATAACGCTAAACCTTAACTATAAAAAAAAAGTGTATATTTTGTTGATTTTATACAAAACTGCTAAACCGTAACGCACACCACAATAGAGTTAGAACAATTCTAACTAAGCCATTAAAATCAAGTCCAATTTTAGGGCGGGATTGAAAATGACGCGCTCGACCGAATTGGTCACCCTGACGCTCGCCACAAAGGCAATCTCGTAGCCTAGCTGATTGGTTGCCGAAGTAACAATTACTTCATCGTATAGTGGACTCAAAACTATTAATATACCAATTATAGATCACAACAAATAACAAAAGATACTGTTACAAGACAAGCCGAACTAAAAAAAATAAAAAATAACACAATTCCACGTAATAAAAGTAACCTTACTGATATAATCAGAATTTCTAACAGATAATAATCAGTTCGAATCCAACCACGTAAAATGAGCTTGAGCTTTCACTGAAGGATATCGTTTTGAGGTAACCATAGCATGGTGGTAGGGAATATTCTAATGCCCTCCTAGCTAGCGACCACCCTCAAGTTAAGTGTGTTCCGGCAGTTGCACTCAATAGCCAGTCTCTCCTGTAAAGGCCGGAAACGTGCCTGTGATTGTTCTTGTGTTCTGTGTGTCCATGGGCGGCGGTGATCACTTACCATCAGCTGACACGTTTGCTCGTTTACCCCCTATTTCATAAGAAAAAAAAAACATATAGTTATATATTATAGTTTACAGGTTTAGCGTTATGACTACAATCTCACCTGATGTTAAGTGACGATGTGGCTCAAGGTAGTGGACACGCTAAACCTAGCAAAGGCACTGGCTCTCAAATGCAACTGTCCAATCATACCTATAGGTATTTGGTGGCAGATTTTCAACCGAAAACCCACTATGCTATGGTTTCCTAACGATCTCTATTTTATATCGAAAGCGTCCATTGCACAAAACACACTACCACTGAGCTATCATCGTATCATTATCACAACGAAACCGATTCATGTTTTTTTTAGCCATTAACCTACTTACGGGGTTTTCATAACATATTTTCTTCTTCCACTCTACTCTGACATCTCAGTATTCACTCTTTTTATACACATATAATTTCTCACACAGTCCATTCATATCCTCTGCAGAAATCTTCTTCTCCTACATCCATTCTCCTTCTTACTTAACATCCTCCTAGTTATATGCCTTTCATCCCTTTTTTATAGTTAAGACTCAGCGTTATGGCCATAATCTCATCTAATCCTAAGTGATGATACCGCTCAAGTTGGTAGATACGCTAAAGCTGTGAAGGTACTGACTCTCAAATGCAGCTGCCGGAACACACCTATTGGTATTTGAGAATTTCAACTTGATGGTGGTAGCCAGCCAAGTGAGCATCAGAAAACGCCCTACCATCATGCTATGGTTTCCTCGCGACGTTTACCTACACCGAAAGCTCTAGCTAATTGTAGGGAGTTGGATTCGAACTCACGTCCCTTGACGCAAAGTCTTACACACTACCACTGAGCTATCATCGCTTCACATAACACTAATCATAACATGCCCACAACTAAACCAATCTTATCTAAATATTAAAACAATAAAAAAATACTGTTTATATGAACTATTTTAATTTTAAATTTAGCGAGAATAATACGTATCTTAGTTGTTCTTTCATTTCGTAACAAGCACTCTTCCGTCAGCGTGAAAGTAGTATAATATTAGAGTACGGTCTACCAAAATGCCTCGACTCGTTGCTCTGAGTAGCGAGCTTCAGGTAATGTATTACATCGTAAAAAGGTGGTAATGGAAGAGTACTCGGAGGGCCTATAGGTGCACTTACATGTAAATATACAGAGCCCTCAAATCCCTAGGTAGACTAATGTTTCTTAAATTTAAAGTGGCAAAGTTACTTAGGCGGTGATTGATAAAAAGCATTTCGTAGCGAAAAATCTTCACTGTTGCTATGATATCACATCGATAGTGCAGACTTTGGAAAGTTTTTGCAAATTTAACGTACACAATCATGTTAGTTAAATGGGTTGTCAGCCGTTGAACCAATTTCGATGAATATAGATTAAGACTTAGATTTAACTTTATACTTATGTTACTCTTAAGCGATGATAGCTCAGTTGGTCGTTAGTACGGATGTCGCGTCACTGGACGCGAGTTCGAATCCACCTACAATGAGCTTGAGCTTGCGGTGAAGGAAAACATCGCGATGAAACCATAGCATGGTGGTAGGATCTTATCTTATGCCCGCCTGGCTAATTACCATCCACAAGTTGAAAAGCTGTTACCAAATACGTATAGGTGTATTCAGGCACTTGTACTGGAGTGCCAATCCCTCTACAGGCTTGGCGTGTTAACAGGCTTAACATCAAGTGAGATTGTGGGCATAACGCTAAAACTTAATTATAAAAAAAAAACTTGGAGCTTTGTAATAGAAGCTGGAAATTTCTATGGATAATTTCTTAAATTGAGAATGTGAAATCTCATATTTATGACTATGATAAGTATGCGTAAGTAATAGTGTTTAGCGTTCTTCAAAAACACCGGTGAAGTATATTTTTTTTTGTTGTAAATTATTCTGAAAATATCAATATATTTATTTTTATAGCTTGCAAGATAAAACACTATGAAATAAACTTTTTTTTATATTTATTTTGTAAGTAACTTTATATAATTTTCAAGTTCCTCGGAATACCTATCATTTAAAATTCAAATTAAGAGATGTTCTTTAGAAATAATTTCCTTTTGGACATATCGAATGATGTTTTGGGCTCAGAGTGATAAAAATGTCGATAATATAAATGTATTTATTCCATGTCAAAAATATGGATATCTTCTAAGACATAATAATTAGTTTCTAGATATACAGATTTATAGAAATCTTAATTCCTTTTGCACAGTAAATTTTTGATATAAAGAATAATCTATACACGTAATACGAACGTAAATTTAACGTGTCTGTACATTATATTTATGTGGTTTTTTCATCTCGAGTGACTTAGAATAAGTAATAAAATTCATTTACATCATCTTTCGAAATTTCTGTCTATCTGTCTGTTTGTGCACGTATTAATGCGAAAATACAAAGTTTTGGATAAAACATATTCACGAACAACATTCAGTCATTGTTTCTTTAAAATCGGATAAATATATCAATAGATATTATAATTTAAATGATGACCTGAGATTATATAATTTTAGTTTAATGCAAACGAAGCCGCAGGCACACCTAGTGGTCAATATCACTTCAACCACAGGATCCACTTTAATAATTTTCTCCGTCTAAATTCTACCCCTCTCGTATAACATCGATTTATATAGAATGTTTATTGGTAGATTATTTGCACTTGATTTGATCACGAATACGCAAACGTGAATTACATAGCAAAAGCTCGTCCATACGAACTCACTTTGACCCATTCAATTTCGGCTCAATGGAACTAGACCCGTGTGTACCCAGCTTTTGCTACAGTCAGTATGAGCCTAACGGGCATTTATCTAAGATCCTCAAAGCGGTTTCATTTTTGGTCTACGTATAAATAAATTAAATGAGGTATACTTGACATGATTGGTTTAAAAAACCTGCTCTATATATTTCAGTCGGTGCTTTGCCTGAACATATGATTACGTCAATTGTTATATATTTTTTTTGTTTCTACAATGACAATTCGATACCTTGAAAACTACATTTCTTGAAATGTTAATATCTCAAGAAATAAAAAATGCGATTTCTATTTTAAAAGTTAGCTAAAACTAAAGGCTTAGTTCAAAATTTTTAATTTTTGTTTATTTTTTAAATAAAATATATCTAGATACGAATGGTATTTGATTAAACACTCACGTTTTACGATTTTATACACGTATTATGTTTGCATTTCAACACATTAATTCTTATTAATATTATAAATTTGAAAGTGAATTTGTGTGTTTGTTTGTTATGCATTCACACTTAAACCGCTGAAGCGATTAAAGGAAATTTTGATATATAGATAGATGGGCACCTTTTTTTTTTAGTTAAGGCTTTTCGTTATGACCACAATCTCAACTGATCTTAAGTGACGATACGGCCCAAGTTGGTAGACACGCTAAACCTTTGGAGGAACTCGCTCTCAAGTGCAACTGCCGGAACACACCTATTGGTATTTGGCGGCAGATTTTCAACTTGAGGGTGGCAGCTAGTCAGGCATCAGAAAAAGCCCTACCACCATTGAGAGACAGTGATAAGTTACTTTGTCTCCCGAAAATGTTATTGGAAGTAGGATGACGTAGGGATAAATTTAGTAGGAAACTTTTTATTGCGTCATCCAATTGGTTTGATAATATCGATCATAACACGAGCGAAGCCGCGGGTGAAAGCTAGTAAAACTATATCGGTAGATTCATGAAGCGAAAATCTTTCTTATTACAAAATTTCATCATAATCGTTACAATCGGTTATGATATATCCGAAACTTTAATATATACATAAGAATTGCTTTCATATTAGTATTAAATAGATAGATAGATGTACATTTGATTTGAGTATAGCAACCGATATATCTAACGAAATATAAAATCGCACTCGACAGTTGACAATAGTCGAAATTTCTTCAACTGCAAACTTTTGTAAGATAAAATCTCACCGACAACGTGTACACATCTGTCTGTATGTTGAATAAACAGGTTTTTTCAAATAACAACCGTTGAAAAAGGCCTCATTTACAAGGAGTGTCTCGCTGCGCGCTCTAGGAGGGTCCCATTTGTTCGTTCGCGATGAGCTTTGCGAGAGAACCGCGTACGGGCTGGCGCGCACTCGGAGGATTTTCGATTTCACACGACTCGACGTGTCCCACGTGTTCTATCGCGGAAAATGGCTGGCGATGTTCGACACGATACTTATTTGTATGAACCCGCGAATGTGTGTACGAGATTGAAAAATAGTACAGTATAGGTGATGCTATGTTTGTTCGTGTTTTGATGAATATGAAGCGACGATAGCTCAGTGGTGGTGTGCACGACTTCGCGTCAAGGGACGTGGGTTCGAACCCAAGCACCTACAATGAGCTTGGGTTTTCGGTGAAGGAAAACATCGCGAGGAAACCATAGCATGGTGGTAGGGCTTTTTCTAATGCCCGCCTGGATAGCTACCACCCTTTAGTTGTGAACCTGCCGCCAAATACCAATAGGTGTGTTCCGGCAGCAGCACTTGAGAGCCAGTTCCTCCACAGGTTTAGCGTGTCTACCAACTTGGGCCGTATCGTCACTTAAGATCAGATGAGGTTATGGCCATAACGCTAAACCTTAAATATAAAAAAAAAAATTCACTAGCATATTGACTCGTCGGAAATCCTGATGCTTTTCTTAAAATCATATTGAGAAATAGTCATTCTTTGACGAGGAAGACATTCGAAAAATCATCTACTGATGGAGAAATAAGAATCTTTCGTCTATATATAGATCAATATGAAGTTGAATTTACATAGTCCTTTTACTTATGTGTAAATAATTCGAAGTGAATGTTTTTGTGATTGAGATCAAGTATTAAGTACATTTGAAAATCTGATGTCTTTAGCAAAGAATACTGGCTTTATTTGAGTATATATACGCATTCATCCCTCTCGTGATACACGTCATTATTTCTTCAGCACGGTGTAAATAAAAATTTAATATTATTGGCGTTGAATCTTTTTGAAATTTCAGTTTCAGCTATGCCACTGCGGCGACAGATGGCAGATTCAACCCTACTCTACTATTTTATTGTATTATGCCTCTTATTAAAAAAAAGTGTATGTCTTCTCCGATGCACGGATAGAGTCTATTCCTTACGATTTTCATGGAACGAATGATTTCGTGATTCATTATTGTAGCAAATTACGT
Organism: Actias luna; assembly: GCA_039707435.1. Lineage (NCBI taxonomy): Eukaryota > Metazoa > Arthropoda > Insecta > Lepidoptera > Saturniidae > Actias > Actias luna. The sequence goes on along the minus strand of JAZHAC010000002.1, from coordinate 2,358,550 downwards.
TTTAAATTCAAAATAATATAATAACTTTGCAATGTTGTATTTATAAACTCTAAATGTATTTAAGTATCTATTAGGTAATACATTGTATATTTGAATTCCGAATAGAAACTGCAAGAATAAACTGATAAATGCGTGGGGATCGTCATACGTCACGACACACCATAGTCGAGGTGATACAGATATTAGCATGGCTAGATCTCAAAGTCGCAAGAGTGACTTTAGATACAATGTCGTCATTTTGCCTTAGTATTCTATAAAATGAGACTTTGTTTTCCTTAATATTTCATGTGAGATCAAACAACGCTTTGGTGCTTTCACCATTTATAAAGCTGAATATTGAACTCCTAATACCGATGAACATATTAACATATAAAGCAAATATAGCTCAGTTGGGTCTACGTAAGGACGTCGCCTCAAGGGGTGTGAGTTCGAATCCACCTACAATGAACTTGAGATTTCTGTGACAAGCTGTAATGAAATCATAACCTGGTGGTAGGGCTTTTTCTAATGCTGCCTGACTCTAGCTACTATTCTCAAGTTGAAAATCTGCCTATAGTATATGTGTTCCGGCCGTTGCACTTGAGAGCCAGTCTAGCCATAACGTGTCCACCATCTTGGGCCACAGCGACACTCAACATCAGGTGAGATTGTGGCCCTAGACTAAAAAAAAAGTTTAACAATTTTTTTTATTTATTTATCGGTTGCAATGTAGTTAAAATCGAAAATCATTACTCGTTTAAAATTTAATAATAAAATATATTAAATGTAAAAATAAAAATTAATACTTTTAATGCGTGCCTTCGAATATTATTATATTTACTATACCACACACGTAGTTATTTACTGAGCAACACTTGCAGTAACTTCAGTTAATGCATTATTGAAAATCATTGTTATGGTTCTGTAAAACCATGAAAGCCAATTAAAATTTACACAATTTTTTTTCTAGCACAACCTACATATGCTATTTCAATACTATAAATTCAATCGAATTAAAATTCAGTATGTATATTCTATTATAATGTTGACTATTGACTTAAAAACATACTTAGAAACCGATCGCTCACGACTGACGGGAATAAAAAGGTGCCAGTTAGTGTTTTCTGATTAGATTTTTAACAGTTTTAGTAATAAATTTTTTTACATCGATTATTGTGTTGTTGCTGTAATGTATGATATTTTTAGCGAAATAAAAATATTTGCAATATTCCTTTTTTAACGTGGTAATCTCTCGGTCAAATGGCCATCAATATACTATATTAAATTTGGTTTAATCTATAGGACTCTATATATCTATTGGAAGTTTCCACTGGTTCATTATCATTTTTCCAAATCTACACATTCGAATAACTTAAATTCCCAGAAAAATCGTGGCCTTAGACGAGTATGATATAATTGTAGATTGCTTAATAATTATTACAAATATATGTTCTAACAAAACAATGTTTTGTTAAATAAATAAAAAAATGTCGTGCATCTCGTTCCGTCTCTAGTTAACTTATCGTAATTCGAGTTATGTCATCAAATTTGTATGCCGAACGATCCATCTAGTGGATTAATGATATCGTAGGCTCACTTAGGCTAAAATGTTTTAAAGTTCTAAAAAGTATGAGATAACGACTAATCTATTGCATTTTTTTAACTTTGTACATTGACATGCCAAAAGGAATTTTCCTGTATCTAACCAACGGAAGTGCAAATATAAAAGGAGCAAAAAGAAAAATTACTAAACAAAAAGTATATTATTTTCTTATGTTTAATCTAATATTACTCATCGAAATAAAACTAATTGAATTCGTGAGCACGAAGGCTGAAAAGCTTTCGAAACTTCGAGATCAAGATCAAATAAAAAAACACGATGAAATCCGTTTAAATTAGTTTTATTTCGATAAGCTAAACATATGATAATAAAATAGCTTAACATTGAACAATATAATAAAAAAGCTCGGTGTGTCTGTTGCCTAAACTAAATAGTGCCTCGACGCTGAATACAGCGCGCTCGAGTTTCGTACGATGCATACGTTTTTAGTTTTTTTGTTAGATAGAACCTTTTACTCCAACGCTGCCTACATCTTTTTGTTTTTTGTTATTCGTAACTAAGCGCAGTTTCTTAGTTAAATATGAACGTATCCGTGTAGAGATTTATTATATTTGAATTACGTTTTGTTTGCGAAATGTTTATTTACTCGCGATGCATAATCCGCTTACCCTATTATTTCTCTTATATTTAGACTGTATTTATTATTATAAACAAGAGGAGATTATAAATAATTACTTATACTTATAATAGTCTATACATATAATAAGAATGGAAATTTATCGTGTTTACACTATTAGATTTATCTGAAAAAAATATTTCAAGTGACTAAGAATAAGTTACAAATTACGGGGCGATTTTGAAGTGATGATAGCTCGGTTGGTAGTGTATACGGAGGTCGCGTCAAGGGACGTGAGTTTGAATCCACTCCATCTACAATGAGCTTAAGCTTTCAGTTAGGGAAAACATCGTGATGACATCACTGCTAAACATAGCAACGGTATCCCGCTTTGAAAGGTATATAAAAATGTATAGTAGTAACACTAAATACTTAGCATATATGAAATCGCGTTTAAATGCTGTTAAATATGTATTTATGAAAGTAGAAGAAACGAAAGATGTATGTGAGGATCGTAGCAAGTGGAAGGATGTGGTCTCTGCCTACCCTTATGGAAGAGAGGCGTGAACTATGTATGTAAATATGTATTTCTGTATTTTGATCAGTACACGTAGATATGAATTACCCAAAATTGCAAATTAAAGGCATTATAAAATTTTGGTATAGAGATAGATGGTACTCCGGGGACGGTTAAGGGTCACTTATTCTCGCGAAAAACTTACGAGTGGGCTATAAAGTGGGATAAACTTCGTATGAAACTTTTTACTTCGAAACAAATGAATTTTCTTTATGGAATAGAGAGTAATCGATCAAGCGTGTCACTTGATGTTAAGTGATCACTGCTGCCCATGGATGCGCACAACTCCAGGGGCATCGGGGGTTGGACCGGATGACCTTTGTTGGAGGGACTGCCTCTCAAGTGTAACTGCCGGAATACATCTATTGGTATTTGTCGGCAGATTTTCAACTTGAAGGTGGTAGCTAGTAAGGCGGGCATTAGAAAAAGACCTACCACCATGCTATAGTTTCCTCACGATGTTTTCCTTCACCGAAAGCTCAAGCTCATTGTAGGTGGTTGGATTTGAACTCACGTCCCATGACACGGCGTTCCTACAAACTGCCACTGAGCTATCATCGCTTCATAAGAATAATTTGTCATAATTAATAATGACAATACAATATTAGAGAAAACGTAGGGTTTTTGAAAACTTACATCTGCCTGTCTTGTCGAACGTCCTTAAATAAATATATTAATATTATTTGTTAGAAAAATAATTTATGTACTGATCGACAACCAGAATTAGTTGGCTAAATCAATATTAATGTAAACGAAGCCGCGGCTGAGAATAGTAATAATATAACATTCACATTATAAACTTCATAAAAAGTTCAAGAGAAAATGTCCAACGAGACTAGCTGTCATGGAGTAAGAGAAATAACTTTGAAGTCGTCTCTTGAGATTTTGTTCACTGTCGGCTTCAGTTAGTAACCATGATGTATGTTTGCTTTTATGTACATTGCAAATAAATGTATTACAGTGTCGGACTCTCTTACTTCTAACGGGGGGCAATACACGCAGCTTAACTGTATTAAATTTTCATGCCTGCATGGTTGATGTAGCGAATTTAGGCGGTAGTCTCGTTGACGCGTGTTGTAGGTTTGATGCCGGCACGAGACAATTATTTATGTAAAAATGTTTGTTCTGGCTGAAAGTGTTAATAATCATTGCTTTTAAAGCTATCTTCATTTGACGTTGGCGTAACTGCCACCTAGGCAGATGCCATATAAAAGAAGTAATAAGTTGTTATCGAGATGAAAAGAAACAACACAAAAAAAAAAAATCTACCAATTCAATGTAGGTACGTTTCTTATTTCCGGAATCCCATACATTCACTATTATTCAATTTCCAAAATTACCTGATATTTGGCAAGCATATTGCTTTCAGAAGGTAGAAACTCACTAAAAATGAGTTTTCAATTTTTTTTTTTAATCTATTAATCCAACTTGTCTTGTTTAATAGTCTTCATGTACTATATATTGTTATTCACATCACTAATAATTCAGTCCACTGATTATCACAACCGGAAGCTAAAAATGAGAATACTTGAAATAAATTATTAAAAAAAAAATCATAAAATCACGTCATTACAATTTGCATTTATTGAGCTATTTTTAACCAAACGTGTAAATCTTAATATAAATTCATAAAAATTATTTTTAATCAATCGTAAAAATATTTAAACACCTGTAATATTATACTTAATATAAAGAGACGATCAACGACCAAGCGATCACTACTAAACCGATCTTAGAATAACTTACACAATGTATAATTTCTTCCCACGTAAACGATGTTATAGTTTCTATCTCGATAAATGACCACAACGCGACAGGTCTAGCGGGACAGTTATAAAATAATATTTAGACAAAAGTTAGACCCACGTCGCTACCCTTAATGCCTACCTGTGCTATTCTTCACCCTCGTCATCTTCTCTAATGCAGGATTAAGTGTCACACACCTTCATAAAAATGTTTGCATTATAAATATGATACACTAGTGATGGTTACTGACGGCTGTGTCTACATCAATATACCTTTTAAATTATTTCCTCTCCCCTAAAATTGTCCAATTAAAATCAATTTACTCAGCTAGTTGTACCCTCAGGGACTCTACAGTGATTTGGTAAAGCCAATATAACATATATTTTATATATCTCTTCAATATATAACTAGCAGATTGGATTGTAGATTAATTATCAACTAAGCTGTAATATATATACGTAGAGGTAAAATGTAATCAAATAAAATAATTATGTTACCAATAATACTAACACTAGATTAAACATTTGTATACTACTAATTGGTATGTTATATTACTAAATAAAATAAAGTTGTTACTATGATTATTTTATATTATAACCCCTTAAAATTAATTCATTTACAAACTGTTTCATTTAGTATTTGATTACGTATTTTATTTAATTCGTTTTATTTGTAGGCGAATTCAAAAGGCTTTGTTCTCGTCAAAGTCTAGTTGAAACTAACAAGGGTAGAAATATGAAATTTCAGGATAGTGTTGGTTGTAAATTGTAAGCTTCGTTTAAGCGTGGATTTTTAAGGATTCGACTTCTGCGGGCACGACAGTTCGTATCAAAGTTTGTACCGCAAATAATGTTTTTCGTTTTAGATCTATTTACTTGCACGATTACAATAAACCCAATATTACCAAATATACTTCCATATGTTTCTCATCAGTCCAGTGAATGATTTAGGGGAAATGTGATTCATTAACTTTTTATATAAATTGGTTAAATATAACAATGATAGTTGAAGAGGTCGGAAAAAATCATAACAACTAGGAACTTTACTGGTTTATGCAGAGTCACTGTCACTACACTATTCCTCTTAATAATATCGTTTTTTTATAGTTTAGGCTTAATATTATGGCCATAATCTCACCTGATCTTAAGTGTCGATACGGCCCAAGTTGGTAGACACGCTAAACCTTTGGAGGAATTAGCTCTCAAGTGCAACTGCCGGAACACACCTATTGGTATTTGGCGGCAGGTTTTCATCTTGAGAGTGATAGCTAGCCAGCGGGCTTCAGAAAATGCCCTACCATCATGCAAAATGTGGCTATGTTTTATTATTATTAGTATAATTAAAAATAAAATAAAATCAATATAATTATGCGCATAAAGCCGCGATAGGTAGTAATATTATTCGCTGGTAATTACAGTAATTATGAACGGCTCGACCGATTAAACTAATTGGTTTTTAACAATTGGTAATAATCCAAAAAAGGATTTTAGAGAAATAAAAGTTACTCTGTTAAATATAGGGAATGAAGCGATGATAGCTCGGTGGTGGTGTGTACGACTTGCGTCAAGGGACGTGTGTTCGTATCCATCCACCTACAATGAGCTTGAGCTTTCGGTGAAGGAAAACATTGCGAGGAAACCACAGCATAGTGGAAGGGCTTTTTCTGATGCCTGGCTAGCTACCACACTCAAGTTGAAAATTTGCCGCCAAATACCAATAGGTGTGTTCCGGCAGTTGCACCTAAGAGCCAGTTACTTTACAGGTTTAGCGTGTCTACCATCATAGGTCGTATCGTCACTTAAGATCAGGTGAGATTATGGCCATAACGCTATTTCTTAACTAAAAATAAATAAATCTGAAAGTGCTTTTTATATTCGATGTTTGTTCGAACTCTACTTCGATGTTGTATTAAGGACGATACTACGTATATTGGGCCAGACATTTTTTAATAACCATTACAATTCAAGAAATTAACTTAATATGATTCTGAATGCCTTTCCTGGACTTTAGATACTCTGGCTTTTAATCGCATCGGTAATTCAAACCAATTTATATTGTATTGAAATGGTATTTATTATCAGTAATTATTTTCAGTATAGTTATATTTTCAGTAATACACAAAAATCATACATATAATAAAATTATTACCTATATATAGTATTATTACATGATTTGAACTTTTGTCTGTCTGTCTGTCTATTAGTACGCGAATTCATTTATCTGAAACTTTTTCGCAGCTTTTGATAAAATTTGACTTAGCGACAACTAACCCCATAAATGAAAGGTTCTTCCAGGGTTTGAAACAAAAGTCAAACTTGCATAATATCTGTAACGGATTTTCATGCTATTTTTCTTAAAACGATGGTTTGGTAAATCTACGTTGAATAATAGCTTGTTGAACGCTACATTTTTACAGTATCTCAAGTAAATGTTGAGCTATATGTAATATATCAACTGTGACAAATACGTCTCTTTTGTTTTCTAAAAAATAGTAAGTTATCGGCTTGATAAAGTTAAAGGACGGAGTAATGTCTTTTGGGATTTCTTTTGAATAATGGTTTTGTAACTAAAAAAAAAAAGTTCATGTAAATAAAAGCTCGGTAATATCTTACAACTGAATTCACAAACAGTTTTAAAACCGAATATCGTAAAATATTTCTATCACTCTCCAGTAACACGCGCCGCGCCGTTTGCCCGAAAGTTACGACTGGAAAATGATCGTAAAAATAATGTATTCCGAGATAATCCTTTTTGTTCAGTAAATAAGGAGATTCAAAACCGTTTATGTAAAATGTATGTGCGTATGTATACTATCAATGATCTAAGACAGCGGTAAGGGTAGCCACGTTAGCGGCAGCGATTTGCATTAGATTATAAATAAATTGTTAGCTATCTGTTATGAAAACTTACATTTTGTTTGGTACGAAACACGTATTTTTTTTAGTACAAATTATGGAAAAATAGTTTTTACTATATTATTTTCTTCGTCAATTTACCTTTTTTTGTAATTATATAATGTAAGAAAAATATGTGATACTTCATTAAGTTTGTACAGTTTGAATTTGCAGCGTAATAAATTTGATGTATAATTTATCTGTGAACTTGTTTGAGCCTATAGAGTGGTCTGTCCTATTAAAGGATTGATGCAGCATTGTAAGAGTTATATTTAATTTGGATATTTAAGTAATAGTGAATATTAAGAACTGGTGAAACAATTGTTTTAAATGTTGTTTCTCTTTTCAGATAAAATTTGTGATTAATTAATGTTAAATGATATTTTGTAAGATTGTTAAAGCTGGTTTATATACTACAGTATATTAAAACAATCAGTATCGTAGAACAATCTGTTGGAACGAACTTCCTTTTGTAGTATATTGTTATTGGTAAACGTATTATATTATTGATCGATAAACGTAAATAAATATATTACTAGCGTCTAAAAGCAATTAAATAAAATACAGAGATAGCTTATAAACTGAAGGACTGGTAGGAAATTTCCTATTTAATATTTTTTTGTCTAGTGAAAAAAAAAAAAAAATTACATCATTTAATTTATTATAATGCGCTAAAAAGGCTAACGCAGATGATATGTACAAACTAGCCAGTGAGAACCTACTGACTGTCTTGAACCAATAAGCGTGCACTATGACGGGGCATAGCCAATAGCATATGCTCTGTGGATAACCGTCTACACTATAGAAAATTAGTACAATATAAAATAGACTGAAGACTGGTTAGTGACGGAAAATCTTACAGTTTGATTTGTCTAGCTTCCATCTGTACAGTGCGATAAGGAACTTCGTTTCTAAAACGAAAACGCTTCCGTGTCGACGAAATATCTCACCCTAACCCCTTAAAGGTCACGTTTCGGCTTATGTCAAAGAATATTTTATTTCAAACATCATTTACACGTTCACGTTACATTTCATTTTTATAACTCGGTTTTTTTTTTTTTCGATGCTAAGCCTGAGTTTTTTTTTTGGCGCTCCCTATATTCATATGACCTCGTGTCAAAGGAAAACTGGATCCGTGTCTAATTCCCTTACGTACGGTGCTTTTAAAACGGATTCTCTTTTAGATTGTAAAAATGATTATGTAAAATACATTACTTTCCATAAATACGAATTAAAGAATTTGCATATGAAATTTGTGTTTTATTGAACAAAATTTATTTTGTTTCTATTTTATATATATATATATATATATATATATATATATATATATATATATATATATAATCTATTCAGGACTTCAGAGATGAAGAGCGAATTGTTGGCTCTCTAACTAAACTGACAATATTTTTAAACGTCATTAAAATTATTTTATTGTAAGTGATTCCTTTCTTTCTGTTTCTTATAGATGGGGAAAAGTCTTCTCGCATATAGTATGTTTAAACTTGTAAAAAATCTCTTTGGCTCTACTATTTCATGACTTTAAAAAGGTTACATTTCAAAAAAATAAGTAGATTAGTAACGTGTGGTTTCCACATTTTTTTTCTTTATGGCAAAATGAGTGTATCTAATGAACAAATTCGATACTTTTTCCAATTTTTATTATAAGACAAAAGTTGGGATCCTTATAGATCTAATGCAGTGTCAGTAATAGTAGCACAGATTCACCTTCGTATGTCCACCTTCTTTGGTATTTTCAACATACTTTAGGCTGTGTCAACATTAAGATAGGACTGCTTTTACATGGTGGTAGGGCTTATTGTGATGCCCACCTGGATAGCTACCACCCTCAAGTAGAAAATCTGCCGCCAAATACCAATAGGTGTGTTCCGGCAGTTGCACTTGAGAGCGAGTTCCTCCAAAGGTTTAGCGTGTCAATCAACTTGGGCAGTATCGTCACTTAAGATCAGGTCAGATTATGGCCATAACGCTAAGCCTTAACTATAAAAAAAAACTACTTGTCGCGAGTTTTTGACCAGAATGCCCATAATTTCTACAGTAACGTGATCATGGCACTACCTACAAGATGACGAAAAGTCAACGTTCGAAACTGCACATATATTGTAATTAAATGAAAATAAACATTGGAGAAAAATATCTTGAGTTTTCATATAAAATTTGAAGAGACTTTTTCCCCAGCTAAGATGTTATTGTCTATAATTTATTGTGGTTTAATAAAATATTATAGTTCTTTATTTTGTGCAACTATTGGGAATTGAGATCATCGTATTTTTTTAAGCTAAAATACGTATTGAGCCTTAAGGGCTTTGATAGCTTCATCAAACTTTTTGGGTCGAGTGATGATGGATGAAATATATATATATATATTTATAGTCAAGGTTTAGCGTTATGACCATAACCTCACCTGATCTTAAACCTTTATAATTAATCTTATTAATCTTAAAACCATGTTGGTAGACACGCTAAACCTGTGAAGAAACTGGCTCTCAACAGCAAATGCTGGAACATAGCTGTTAGTATTTGGCAACAAATTTTCAACTTAAGGGTGGTATCTAGCCAGGCGTGCCTTAAAAAAAGCCTATTGTTTTCCTTCACCGAAAGCTCAAGCTCATTGTAGGTGGTTCGATTCGACTAATAATAATATATATGTACGTTATATTTTCAATTACAGTAGAGTTTAATTATTTCATATATGAAAAAGACCTTGTCATTAAAAAGTTTCGTATAATGATGACAAACATCAGCATTTCGTTGGGATTATTTCGTTTTGAAACGAATTGGTTCATAAATTAAAACCGTACCGTTGCAACGCCCAAGTTATATTTATGGTTGTTTTAAAATCGTTTATTTTTATTTACTGTGTTCCTCTTGTTTCAATTTTCCGGTGAAAATTGTTATTTCATTGTGTATTTCAAGGTTCATGGTTCATGTTTTTTGTAATAAAACTTATTTAATCTATATGTTTATTACTATAATATAAGGTGGAAAAATTTATTTGTTTGTTTAACGCGCTAATTGCATGAAGTTGAGAATAGTTACAAAAGTAGAAACAAAATTATACTAATATTATAAATGCGGAAGTGAGTCTGTTTGTTTGTTACGCTTTCACGCCTAAACCGCTGAATCGATCAAGGTGAATTTTATAGAGATAGATGGGACTCTGGAGACGGTGATAGAAAACCTTTTTAGCGCTAAAACCTTATTCGAACGAAAGGGATAAACTGTGTATGAAACTTTTTTTGTCCCATCCGATTTGCTTGAAAAAATTAGTATTAACGCGAGTATGAAATATTTTTTACTGCCGCACAAACTTGCGGTCACAACTAGTGTCGTACAATGTGTAATGTACTTTTTTGTTTTTGTTTTTTGTTTTTGTAGAGTATAAGCATTACTATAAATGCAAATGTCACGCTTTCACGTCATAAGTACTATACCGATCGTAATAGAATATTGCAAACGCGTTTTCAGAAGTGTAGAAACGAACTTAGGGATTTCTCTTTTTCGAGAAAAGCACGGATTTGTGCAGACCGTAAAACTCTTTTTTCCTGAACTGACTTACCGAAACCGATCAACCAAGCATTTACAGCAGAAAATCAGCAATGCCGCGTGTGAAAGATACTATTTATTATTTATTTATTGCGTATATCTTCACAGCACAATTAAACAAAATCAAATTAATTGCACTGAACAGTATAGAGGTGCCATTTAAAAAAAAAATATTAAACAAAAAATGCGTATATATGATATTTGTGCGCAATCAAAGACATATTTTTGAGTGTTTTGTGTGTGTGCGCGTGTGTGTGTGTACGTAAATGAAGATGTGTATACCTTTTTGAATAGTTTTATGTCAATAATTATGGTTGCTGTATAGGATTTAAAGAAGTGAAAATGAAAATGAGACTGTACTAACGAGCTACAATCTCTCGAATTGAAGCGTTGAATAGAATTGAGAGAAAAAAAATCAATATTCGACAGTACAAGTAATCCATGCGAAAATTTAATAAAATACGCCTGTTTATCCCGTATTTTTATAGGGGATTCGTTTAAAATAGTACCCTGCTCAGTTCGTATTAAATGAAGACATCTGTCAGGGGTTAAAGGTTGTGCGTTCCGGCCGTAGCTGGGCACCGGAAATTTGACGCGCGACGCGTTCGCCAAATAAATTATGTAAAAATTGCGATGGATTTTTTTTTTTTCGGCCTTTTACTAAAGTTTGCCCGTTTTGTATTACAAGCTGACGTCACTGTGAACTGACATAGGTAATAGAATGTCACTTGGTAGTAAAACGGTTGACCTAGCGCCTAAACCGATGGCCTCACTCTATTTTTTTTTTATAATGAATAGCTTATAGCTACATCTCACCTGTTGTGGCTCAAGTTGATAAACATGCCATGTCTAATGTATGAGCTGGCTTTCAAATGCAACTGCCGGAACATACCTATAGCTACTGGGCGGCACTGTTCAACGTAAGAGTGGTAGCTAGCCGGGCGAGCATTAGAAAATGAACCGAAGAGATGATAGCTCAGTGGTTGCGTCGACTGATGCCGCCTCAAAGTATATGAGTTCGAATTCACTTGCAATGGGAACGAGCTTTCGGTGATGTAAAACATCGTGAACATAGCATTGTGGTAGGGTTTTTCTTGAGTTGAAAATCTACCGCTAAATACCTATAGGAATGTTCCAGCAGTTGCACTTGAGAGCTAGTCTCTTCAAATCCTTAGCATGCTCACCAGCTTGGACCACATCGTCACTTACCATCAGGTGAGATTGTAACCAAAGCGCTGAACATATAAACTATACAACACCCTACCATCATGCACATATGTATGTGAGATCCACAAACAATTATTCAAAGTTTAATTGTTACGTTGTATTTCTTAATTGCAGTTATAAAGTGCTTTACATCTGACATTAGCTAAATTGCGTACATATGGCATTGATAAAAAAAGAAAAATGCGGTAAACTGATGGCTTTATATCTGATGGTATTATTTACTTATAGTTAAGGTTATGGCCATAATCTCACCTGATCTTAAGTGACGATACGGCCCATGTTGGTAGACACGCTAAACATGTGGAGAGGGTGGCTCAATTGCTAATACCGGATCACACCTATTGGTATTTTGAGGCGGATTTTCAACTTAAGGGTGGTCGCTAACCAGGCGGCCATTAGAAAAAGCCCTACCACCATGCCATGGTATCCTCACTACGTTTTCCTTGCCGAAAGCTTAAGCTTATTGTATATAGATTCGGACTCACGTTCCTTGACGCGGTGTCCGTACATACTACTACTGAGCTATCATCGTTTTACAAAAAGGTAAGGGTAAAACAATCGAAAAACTATAATAACTACAATAGAACCTCTATAAGTCGAACGTCAAGGGACACGCCAAAAAATTCGAGTTAAAGAGTGTTCGACTTATAGAAAACGTAGGTTTTGGTGTTTGAAGAGATGGGAAGAAAATATGTTTGCGAGATGTGGAGGTCTTCAACTTAACGAGGCTCGACTTATCGAGGTTTTATTGTATTGATTCCAATAATATTACGGGTATTGGAACCTGCTAAGCTCCTGGCAGCTACTACTTGACACTGGACACTTACTAGATAATTCCGTAACGTGACCAACTAAGTTACTGCGATGTCTTAACCACCTTATCGGGTACAGATTCTCATTATCCCCTTTGATAGTGTTTACTTATGGTGGGTGTGACACGATTGGAAACACCTATCAACATCAAACCAATTGTATGTCTTTGGATAGAATCATACACATTACATATTATTCAAGTGAAGATTTCTTTGGGTGCGCTTAGCATGTTTATTGTATGTTGATTGAGGCTGCGTTGAAATGCTCGGATATGTTACGCTCGCCTGGATAATGGTCACTTCTTCGTATTACGATAGAAATAAATAGTTTTTTTTTTTCTAAGGTTTAACGTTATGGCCATAACCTCACCTGATCTTAAGTGACGATACGGCTCAAGTTGGTAGACACGCTAAACCTGTGGAGGAACTGGCTCTCAAGTGCAGCTGCCGGAACACACCTATTGGTATTTGGCGCCAGGTTTACCACTTGAGGGTGGTAGCTAGCCAGGCGGGCATTAGAAAAAGTCCTACCATCATTCAAATGCATTGTTTTAGATATAGCGTTACGTTCATGCTAAGCCTAATGGTGGGGTTGGCTAGCAAATGCAACTGCCGAAATATACCTTAACGTATTTAGCGGCAGATTTTCATCTTGCAGGTGGTAGTTAGCTAAGATCCTAAAAAGCCCTATCACCGTGCTATCTATCACGATATTTTCCTTCAGCGAAAGCTCAAGCAAGTGGATTCGAACTCACGTCCATTGACGTTGCGACTGTACACACTAACAACAAAGCTATAATCGTTTTCACATCTAATAAGAGTTTATAATATAATTCTGTATTAAGAGACGAACTTCCTAATTATCCATGGATTCACCGTGCGGGTGTCGAGTCCATCGTGTTGCAGAGAGGGAAACTGCGAGCCAAATTTGGAAGCAGCCTGCTAGCGCAGCTTTAGAAACACGACCTAATATAGAACTAACTGTAGCCCTAGACAAGCAAAAATCAATAATCCTTGTAGATAAAGTAATATTTCATGTATTAATTTCAAACGAGAAAAGTCACAGACGCGTGGTTAGCGCTAAATATCCTCGCAAACAAAATAATATATTATCAAAAAACAAAGCGAAGTACAAAGAACTGCCAATAAATGAGCATCGATGGTGTAACTTTGAATATTACTTCCACGAGTATCGAGAAAGTTACGAATATGGCTGAAATTGAATTTTACTGCGACCGCCCGAACATAAAACATCGACCTATTAAACGGTACCGTGTCAACAACAAACTTTTACTGCAACGTAAACGCGTCAGTGCCGTCCATGTTATAAGAATTTAGCGTTAAATACATTAGTAATTTATCCAATAAAACTGATTTTTTTTATAGAAGTTCGACAAAGTTACTTTATTGTATCTGAAGTTTCAAAGAAGTTGTAAAGAACAGAATGCTTGTCTGCAAGCCTCTCGGTAGTTGAATGTTCACTAGCTGGATCTGAAATATGACAAATCAAAAAACATTGTGATGGATTCATCTCTATAAATTTGATGCTTGTGGCCCAGTCGAGTATAGTTCCTAATCACCTTAATTAATCATTGGATTTACACAAACTGATACCTTCATATAGTGGTGTTAAAAAAACGCATTTCCCAATCTCAAGCTAAGACGAGATGGACGTACGGCAAGACTCATGCGATAAGCAGCCAACACAACTAAAAGCTCCACGGCTACACTTCTACTTCCGCTCGTTGCGTGTTGTCCGAGAAAGGGACAGCTTTCACACTACTTCTAATCTCTGGCGGGACACAAGCTTATCATAGAAAATGATAGTAGCAATATTAGCTGTCACACCTTATGTACAATGATCGTAATTCAGATACACAAAATCGTTTTGTTCTACAGTGTCCGTTCCAATACTGTTTACAACTATAGTAAATTAATAATACGTAATCCAATTTTTTTCGATGTGATATATATATTGATGGCAATCGACATTACGCTCGCTTATGCCGTCATGCTCCTTCTACGCCATCACTCTCGACTCCCTTCTGGATATGCGCAAGTATACTGTACACTTACTTGCATGTTTGCAAGTTTTACACACTGTTATTATTTTACTCCCGTATTACCTTTATTGTATTATATTAATTATACATTTTATTTTTAATTTCAATATTTCACATGTGTCGAGCGTTCCTCGAAGGGTCACTTTTTTGTATTAGCCGATACATAAATAACAAAGATAAATGAAGTTTCAGAATTTCCTTTGAACTGTTTGAAAATCTTGAAGAAAACACGATTGCAACAAAAGTGTACGATACTAAGAAACCATCTGGGGCGTTACCAAATACTGTTGACTAACTAATGCCCCAGATTTCTATATAGTTTTTCTCGTTAATCACAACTGATCGTAAAATATATTCTTAATAGGTTTCTACATCATAAAAGGAAATATCTATAACAAGTTTGAAGTGAATACGTCAGATATGAATTTAAACTTTTTTTTTTACATGATGTTTAAACATGGTATGTTGGATAAGGTTTAGATGTGCTGTAACAGTAAAATTATCCGACTGTATTTCACCACAACGACAGGGGTTCGACTATTTAAGTAATCACTAATGCGTGCTTAGGTTACTAATGTAGTATATTTTGCAGCGTACGTGTGTCAACATTTACTATATTCAAAATTATCATGAATTATCGGTCGGGTCTTGAGCTCGCACCGTTTCAATTAGTCTGGCCCTTATTACAGTTCTTAAAATTGTGGCTAGAGCTTACTTCATTTGTATTTGATTTTACTGAACTAATATGTCATAAATTCGTATAAAAACAAAATGCGGCGAGTTATTGTCAATATATTTAATACTATGTATATCCGAGACTCCGTTCGAGTGGAACTAAAGATATATTTAATTATTTTCATTAAAAAAAGTTACATAGCCTATGTTACTCAAGGCTAATGTAGCATTATAATTAAGTACTTCTTAAGTTTATCCGTTACAAACAAAAATACAAAATTTCCTCTTTATAATAAACTAGCTGATCCGGTGAACTTCGTATCACCTATACTCTGAATGCTGGATGGCGTTAAATTGGCTAGATTTTGAGATTTTTGGCAAACAATAATTTAATCTTTCGTAATAAACAAAAAAAAAACAATAAAATGTATCTTATATTACTTCTAATACGTCAAAGAATATATGTACAAAGTTTCGTGATGATCGGTTAAGTAGTTTTTGCCTAAAAGCGTAACAAACAAACATACATTCACATTTATAATATTCGTAGGGATTGAAATAATAAGAAGCAGAAATGTACCAGAATATAACTAATTAAGAACTTAATACGTCAATCTCTTCCAATTATATGTTAGATTAACATACCAGCTTTATTTTTTTAATTGTCACTATTTTCTGCTTCATATGAAAATAACAATTTTACATAGCTTATTCACGTATAAGCTTTAACAAATCTGGTTAATACGCCCATATACATATAGAAAGGTTTTTTTACAAATAATTTTAACTATACATTTAATTATACCTATATAATTTCACGATATGACAAAGCAATGATACAATGTTTTCAACGCTGTCTCCTACAAATTGAAGATACGTTTATTCGACGGCCATTACTTTGACGTCACTGGGCGTTGTCGCGAACAAACGACTTTTGTTACTGACTGCTGCCGAGCAGTTACCTATTGTCCTACTCGGACAGTTCAGGAAGTCAGCCTACCAGCGTTTAGCGTTTCTTTTTTCTTTGTGATGAAAGTCCGGGAGGGTGTCTGTGTCATACGCTCTTCACAGTGTTATTGTATGACTGCTATAAATAGAATCATTGTTTATTTGACATTATTGTCACTGTTTTCAAGCCTATATGTTTACTTAATCTTTCCCACGCCCATGCTACGATGATACCTCCTTAGAAATAAATTTCGAAAAACTATTTCGTTTACGTTATAAAACGGATCTATTATCAAAGTTCGTGTGTCGCGCTGTAGTAGCTTCGGATGTGCGTTGAGGAGTCAGTCAAAAAATATCTTTATACTTAATTCGCGTGGAACTTATTTTTTTTTTCACGAAACCCAATTTTTTTTTCTAATGCTATAATACTGGAAGTTACTTCTTATAACACCAGTTATCTGCCAGTGAAAGTGCCGTCCAAATCGGTCCAGCCGTTTCAGAGATTAACCGGAACAAACAGACTGACAAACAGACAGACACGCAGAAAGGCTGAGAGTCAAAAATTGTATATTTTTTTATTAATTAGTAACATATAAACTTTACCAAATGCATTTATAAAAAAGTTGTTACATTGACATTACAACAGACACTTTAATTTTATTTATTTCTAAGTATAGATCGTACTTCTGATTAACTGACCGATTTTAGACACGCGCACACACATATATTTACATATAAAAAATTAATATTTGATAAATTAGGAGAATTATACTTCTTATGATTTTTATTTAGACGCCGGTAAAGAAAGAATGTTCATTAATCTTTCACATCTGTTAATATTGTTATACTAATTATAATAATTTATATAATTATAAATTATTAATAGTAATATATTATAATAATTTCACATAATGAATATTAGCGACCCCCTGAAGAAACGACTGGGCACCATCTGCTTGTCTATTACGTATTATGCTTCGTCTAATTTATGAAAAGCCGGAACTAGAACGTTCATGAATAGAGAGAGACATCTGAAACTCTAAATTTAACTCATCTGTAACAATAAAGTGTACATATTTTAACAGCAAAATGTGTATTTGTCCGGCACGAAATAATAGTAGCAAACTGACATATCTCGGAGTACTAATTAATATACTTAATAATTGATAATAATTAAAACATTTCTATGTAATATTTTTACCCGTGCGAAAGAGAAACAGTTTTCTAGCTGATCCTTGAGAGAATTTTGCACATTATCGTAGGCAAATAGCAAACAATGCCAAGGTATTTCATTTATTTTCATAATACATAACATTACTAAATAACATGTAAATTATCTCGATTATAGTCAAGTAGGTTTAAATAGATGCTCCTTCTAAGAAAATACACTTTTTGTAACGCAAAATGAAAACATTTATTGTGAACTAATCATTCTAAATCACGGAAAACATACAAAAGCTATAAAAATAAAATATAACTATATATTGACTTTGTCGAAGTTGCCTACATAGGTATATGTCAACACAAAATAACATAAAATCTCATGTTAATTTAAATAATAAAAAAAACAATTAAAGAAGAAATGGTCACACCAAAACACCGTTTTGAAATAATCTACAAACATGATGTTTTTTGTTAAATTTTTCTTTAGTTAATATCAGGCGCTGAACGTTCACTCTGCTGCTTTGCTACCATAATAAAAATAAATAGTAACCATCCTGTATATGTTTATTTTATATAAAATGTAAAAATTTGTAAATCACTAAATTTTTTTTTGGACAATTGCTTCATAATTTACTATACAATAAACAAGTTCTCAAATTGAATTCCTTTGTACTCATTTTTTCCATTTATTCTGATGTTCCAAATAATAAAATCGCTTTAGGGCTTGGCATTTATTGTATACTATCGAAAGACTTCTTCCTTCTGCTTTTATTGAGTGACAACATGTTTATACACTATTTATCTAATACCACGTAGAAAGGTCTTCATATCTAACACATCTACAAAGTTCATACGTGGTTTTAAAACAACTTTGAATCTCTTGTTAAATCTACCCATGTTTTTTTTTTAAACTCATTCAATATTTATTACTAGCTTTTGCCCGCAACTACGCTCGCGTGAATATTGGTTTTGTCAACCCATACTCACCGTTGATCAATACAGAAATAATTATTCTATCAAATTTTATTTAATAAAAATTAGGATATTGATTAATACAGGTAAATATGAAATTTCAAAAACCCTTTTTCAGCTAATGGTTACTATCTATCTACTGTATACGTGTCAAATTGTAGCTTCATGAATACATTTTTCTATATTTCCTTTAAAATCCCAATCCACTCCTTTTAAGACCTGTTAGGAAAACAAATATATATAGTTTTATTATTAAATATAAACAATTACTCTTCAAAGTTAAAAGCAAATCGGATGGCGCGATAAAAGATTCATACTAAGTTTATCCCTCACATTACCTCAATCTATATAAGTTTTATTTTAGAAAAAGTTGCCTATAACCATCTCCAAGGTACCGTCTATCTGTAAACCAAAATTAATCATAATTAATTCAGCGGTTAAGCTTGAAATCGTAACAAACGAGTTCACTTTCGCATATAATTCAATAAGAAGGCAGGAGATAATAAAATATACAGTAGTTCAATAAATATATTAAAGTGATTATCTAAAATAGACTCTAACATTTCTATATTCAAGGTAAAATACCTGTACGAAGTTTCAAAACGTTCATTCGATCACTTCGCGTAACTTACAGCTTACAATGACAGCCTCGTTTGGAGCTCTGAATTTACGGCGGCCATTGTGATGACGTCACCGGCCGTTGTCTCGAACAAACGACTTTTGTTAGTGACTGCGACATACGGTATTGTCTTGTTAGAACATATCAGGAAGTCGCCCTATCGCTTAACCGCCCCCTTCGTCGTTCTACGGGAAATGTGGATTCTTAACTATTACATTTAACGCAGATTTTGATTTAACCGATACGACGTTGGCTCAGTGGGAAAGTATAGTGGTGATCATTGGTGAAGATCACGGTATTTAGTGTGTTAAGAAAGAGTCCCTCACGGCCCCGCACGGAGGAAATGCAGATTTCTGTCTGAACTGAGTCTGTGATTTTATCGCGCTGTATTAAAGATAGTTGGCCTGCACGGGACGCCCGGAGGATGTGAAATATTTAAGTTAATATTAGAATTTTTTTTATTTATTTATTTATACTTAAGGTTTAGCGTTATGGCCATAATCTCATCTGATGTTAAGTGACGATACGGCCCAAGTTGGTAGCCACGCTAAACCTGTGGAGGAACTGGCTCTCAAGTGCTGCTGCCGGAACACACCTATTGGTATTTGGCGGCAGGTTCACAACTAGAGGGCGGTAGCTAGCCAGGCGGGCATTAGAAAAAGCCCTACCACCAAGCTATTGGTTTCCTCACGATGTTTTCCTTCACCGAAAGCTCAAGCTCATTGTAGGTGCTTGGGTTCGAACCCACGTCCCTTGACGCGAAGTCGTGCACACTACCACTGAGCTATCACCGCTTCATGATTTAAAATTAAAAACACAATTAATTAATATAGAGAATCGTAAGAATGATATTCGGTAAACACAAAGAAGCAAATAAGTGTATGGTATACATGCGTACATAGTTAAGGGAATGTAGAGAGGTAGCGCAGAGAAGGCATGTTGGTATAAGCGTGCATCGTGTCATTTGACGCCTCCAAGCGATGTTACTACCAAGGCGAGCCAATAGAATTGTCGTCTCAAAAATTATAGGATACGAAGTTTTGATTCTTAAGAAACCATCACATAATATTAATTTATTTTCAAAGTTCTTCATGTAGCTATTCACTATATTCTTTATTTGGAAAAATTAATAATTTAATTATCATTTTAAACCATTTTTAAATATATATTTTTTTATATAATAATAAAAGTGAAGCAAATAATTTTAAATTTTAATTTTAAAATATTTTATATATATATTTAAAATTTTAAAATTTTAATTTTGAAGCGATGATAGCTCAGTGGTTGTGTACGATTTCGTGTCAAGGGATGCGAGTTCGAATCCAAGCACCTACAATGAGCTTGAGCTTTCGGTGAAGGAAAACATCGTGAGGAAACCATAGCATGATGGTAGGGCTTTTTCTAATGCCCGCCTGGGTAGCTACCACCCTCAAGTTGTAAAATCTGCCGCCAAATACCAATAGATGTGTTCCGGCAGCTGCACTTGAGAGCCAGTTCCTCCACATGTTTTTAGCGTGTCTACCAACTTGGGCCGTATCGTCACTTAAGATCAGGTGAGATCATGGCCATAACGCTAAACCTTAAGTATAAAAAAAAAATTTACTTTCCAAATTTTGATATTAAAAAAAGTGAATGGTGTCTTGATACACCAGATTCGAACGAAGTTCCTTATTATAAAAGTATTTTTTCTAGTTCTATTCGAGGCATAAAGAAAATAATTATTCTGGTAAACATTATTTCTTATGATTTTTTTAATCGATAAAAATAAAATAAAAAATTACTTTACAAAATTATCTTAACACCTTTATGTTGTTTACGATCGTTTATAAAAATATATAATAATAACAGTCATCACATAGACTATACATTAGACACTGTATAGCCATCATACATAGACTATACATAAACATCTTACGCTAACGTTACGAACGTTTTTTGCCGGTTAGAGTACACCTTCGCGACGCCCCATAATGATCTGCGTTCCCAAACCGTACTTTTATTACGAATCTTATCAACATGTACGAGGAGCTATCTATTTGACTCATATTCCAGCTGTTATAGTAAAATGAAAATCAAACTGACAGGTACAACTCGGTGTTGGAATACGATATTAATTAGTATAACATTTAAATTATATTATATTAATTTTCGGTTCGAGAACACGAAACAGATAACTGTTTACTTGAAATTAAATATAAATAACAACAATAATTCCCTATTGTATTTTCAATATCACCAATAATATTTATTAAAACAAGAACATCGGCTAAGAGAATAGTTTACTTTTCAACGAATTCGATTAATTCTCGTCCAAAGTTCTGTTTGTGTTTATTCTGTATAAATCGTATACAATCACGCGAATTCATCGTCGAACATCAAAATTCTTAACTGGAATTTAAATAAACAACCTAAGTGAATGGTTAAAAGCGTGCTAAATGATGTGAAGATGATTTCGTTCTTTGAAAAACAGTGTAAGATTATCATAGTCCATGTACCGACTTTTCTTTTGGCGTATTGGATGATTTTTCTTTTTGTAAAGCTGTCTGGATAATCTTTGGCCAAGTTATACAAAGCAAATAATGTTAGAATTTAAGTTCATTGAAATTTATGTGAAATCAAACAGCATGTACGAATAATACATATGTATATTAATTACTAGCTGTGCACGCGGCTTCGTTCGCGTGAAACTTATAATGGTACTTCTTATCTTAGTAAAAAGTGACCAGTGTCCTTTTGTGTATCACTGGAAATGTATATGCAAAATTCCTTGATGTTCAGTTCAACTGTTAAGAAATTATTATCTGATGCCCACGACCCTATCTATATAGAATTACTACGTAGCCTACTTCCCCAGGCTTAAATTAACATTATTATTAGATCTTATATTTCAAGCGATGATAGCTTGGTAGTAGCGTGTACGACTTTGCCTCAAGGGATGTCAGTTCGTATCTAACCACCTAAAATGAGCTTGAGCTTCCGGTGAAGGAAAACAAAATGCGAATGTAATTTTGTTTGTTACTTTTTCTTTTAATAAATGAAAAATTTTATTCAACTTAGGCCCTGAAAAGCCGCATATAAACGTCACAACTACCACCGATTTGGAAAACAGACGAATCATCGAGAAAAACCGGAAATAACCTCGATCCTATCGAATGAAGTATATGTATTTTAACCGTCTGTTAAAGCGAAGGAAATACTATACTCGGCTGTATGTGATGTTTTTTTTTTTATGTATGTTAGTCGGTATCTCCGTGAATTATGAACAGATTTTAATGTTTTTTTTATTAATAACGTACTTATTTCATGTTTTTTTTTATACTTAAGTTTCATGGTTATGGCCATAATCTCACCTGATCTTACGTGACGATACGGCCCAAGTTGGTAGACACGCTAAACCTGTGGAGGATTTAGCTCTTAAGTGCAACCGCCGGAACACGCCTATTGGTATTTGCCGGCAGCTTTTCAACTTGAGGGTAGTAGTTAGCCAGGCGAGCTTCAGAAAAAGCCCTACCACCATGCCAAGGTTTCCTCACGATGTTTTAATTCACCGGAAGCTCAAGCTCATTGAAGGCGGTTGGATTCGTACTCACGTCCCTTGACGTGAAGTCGTACACACTTCCACTGAGCTATCATCGCTTTAAACTAATCAACCGATCTTGATGAAATTTTGCATACACTTTTTTACGAATACGGAAAATAGTATACCTTATGGTATGTTAAAGATAGAACAAATACATTTCCCGGGGTATAGAAAGTTCAGTGGTAGTATGTACGACTTCGCGTCAAAGTACGTGAGTTCGAATCCAAGCACCTGCAATGAGCTTGAGCTTTCGGTGAAGGAAAACATCATGAGGAAACCATATTATGGTGGTCGGGCTTTTTCTAATGCCCGCTTGGGTAGCTACCACCTTCAAGTTGTAAACCTGCCGCCAAACACCAATAGGTGTGTTCCGGTAGCTGCACTTGAGAGCCAGTTCCTCCACAGGTTTAGCGTGTCTACCAACTTGGGCCGTATCGTCACTTAAGATCAGGTGAGATTATAGGCACAATGCTAAACCTTAAGTATAAAAAAAAAAATAGTATCTCGCGAACAAAGTCGCGGCTGGTTACATAAATAAGTGGAAATCACTTCAGAAGGCTTTTTATTTTGTGTTGCGCAGAAAAGTGTCTACACTGGGCCTGATGTTCAGTATAGTACAGTCCAAATCAGCGGTGACTGACATTAAACAGAATTCCAGTCAGCACTGTCACGCTGGCAAAAACGATATTTAAATTGTAGGAAAAAGTTGGTTAAAATCGTTTTAATGGTGAAAATTTAAGCGCACGCGGCGCAAGGAAGTCGAGTGGGAGGGGAACACAGCGAGAAGTGGAAATATGAGGGTCTCTAATACGACCGAGTGCCAAGGGCCGGGTTATTACCATTGAACAACAAACTACTCACTCCGATGTCACTCGAATTTTTATTTATAAATAACTGACTTTTTAATAATGTAATTCGTACAGATTTGATGTAAGCGTGAATTTATAAACCTAATGAAAATCATGAAGTTCAGTCGTGCATACATATCTACCACTCCGTTTTTTTATTTGTTATTTTGTAGTTTAAGTGATCATCGCCGCCCATGGACACCCACAATACCAGGGGAATCAAAGGTGCATTGCTGGCCTTTATTTTGGAGGGACTGGTTTTTAAATGCAACTGCCGGACCACATCTATTGGTAATTGGCGGCAGAGTTTCAACTTAAGTGTGGTATCTGGCCAAGCGGGCATTAGAAAAATCCGTGCCACCATGCTATGGTTTCCTCACGATGTGTTCCTTCACCGAAATTCCAAGCTCATTGGAGGTGGTTGGATTCGAACTTACGTCCCATGACGTGGCGTTCCTACACACTATCACTGAGCTATCATCGCTTCAAATATAATGGCGAGTATTATACCTAATCTTGCGCTCCCGCGCACTAGTCAGATACAATCCTATCAACAATTACGAAAGTATATTTATTAACATTATAAATATGAAAGCGAGTTTGTTTGTCACACTATCACGCATAAATCGCTAAATTAATTATTATAAATTCATGATTCAGAGATAAATGAGATCTTGGAGACGGTGCTAGGATACTTTTTTCCGCGAAAAACCTGGAAATAAAAAGTGAGGTAAAGAGAGGAAAAACCTTTGTTTGAAACTTTTTGTTGCGTCATTCGATCTGACCAAATCAATATTAATGTGAGCGAAGCCGCGTATATTATAATTGAAGAGTACTTTTTTTTTATATTTTACATACCAATATCAATGTTTTGTTACGAAACACACACGAACGGGGAAAACGTGGTCATCGTTGGACTTTTTAGTTGCTATTTCTGGTGAACTGCAAAGATGATTTTTATATACAATATCGTAGGCTATTCAGCTTATTACGAAAGTTTGTAGGTAAATGAATTTTTTGGCCCCGTTGGAAAAAAGTGGTACACAAAAGGACCAACTTTAATTCACACTTAGCTAGTTACTAATCTCTAGTCGGAAATCAGCCGCGAAATACCTATAGCTGTGTTCAGAGCTAGTTTAGGGCAAGTTTTTCCACTAATCTTGTACTTAACATCAGGTTGCAGTGCAATCACTATGCTGGGCAATATAAAAAAAAAGGCTTAGCGTGCCCGCTATCTTGGTTTATATCGTCACTAATACTAAACCTTAACTATAAAAAAGACAGATGACACCAAAAAGGACACACAGAGAACTTTGCGTTCAAAAAAGTATTTTTCCGAGGGATAGGAAACTAACATTTACTTCGACCGCATAAAGCATTCGTAATTTACTTCAACCTGTCAAAATTGAAATGCGTACTGTATTGATTTTCGGTAAAGGAAATTATTCGCCTTCGATACAGTTAACAGTTCCGCCGACAAAGGGACCGGTGGTAGGGACCCCGGAAACGTTGTCGACACCCGAAACGGAACAGTCACGTGCCTCGCTTTAAACCAGCACCCGGCAGCAAGTTCCCCGAGTCGCTGAAGAACGCATTTACATATTGTTTTGTTCTAAAACAGTCATAAAACTTTATGTTACTCATATCTTTATGACTATTGTGTTTACTACAAATTAACCTTTTACCTCGGACTTGCGTAGTAAAGGGTATATATAATATTCTTCATAAATTATTTACCCTCAGCCTGGTAACTTTTATAAGGCCAATTACTTCTTTTTTACGAACAAGCTTACACATTGCCAAAATTCCTTTTATCTGCGTACAATCGTTACACAATTGTGTACAATTAGATTAATATTTAAAAAAATTCTACTTTAAAATACATAATGGACAATTTCCTTGGTATTTATACAGCTTCAGATTTTCCTCTATCACTCGCTTTCATAGAAAATAATTTGAAACGTAATGTAGTAAGTATAGATTGTTGAAGTTCATGCAACTTATTATTGAGTATCCATAAGGTCCATTTACAAATATCTAACTCGAGGAAAACAGTTATAGGTAACTTAAGTTTCTATGGGAATCAAATAATCGTCATAGTTTTGGAGTTTAGACATGATTTAATAATAGCTAGTTAGACCAATGAAATATAAAAATTCATAGTAAAGTTATTCAATCACAGGGCTCACAGTTGATAGAAATTATGTCAGAACCTTGATTCTGAACTATTGAAGCTAATAGCAGAGTGTTAATACGACGCGAAATGGCCCGCAAGAATTTTGATAAAGTACTAGTTCCTATTCAGAATAGTAGAAGTATATACGTATTATTACTTATACAAAGAATCCTACTAATAATCAGTTATTAATTCCACCTCCTTTTAAAAATACCATAAAAATTTTACGACGAATTCTCGGGTACACTTTCTCATTTTGCGTAAGTTTACAAGACTTAATCCAATTATTTGTTCTCTCCGCAAATTCAGAATCAAAAGAAGGAAGTACGTATTCAAATTTGGTTGTAACGAAGTACTTAAGGTGAAATTTGGAAACCATGCCAATTGGGAATATCGTTTTGTTCTCAAACAATGTAAAGAAACGTGGTAGAAATGAAATTGATATAAAATTAATAATACTTTTATTGTACGAACGAGATTAATTTATCAAGCAAATAATTGTAACGGCCACTGTAAGCCTACTAATAATTCCGTGAGGTTTGAAGGGAATTAATCCTGAATCTTCTATGGCATTAGAACTTATAGAATTTGAATGTAAATTCAGTATGTTTACTAGCAATCTACACTAAATCCAGATGGAACGCTAAACATTATGGCTTCCAGCCATAACGATGTTAAAGCTGTTTAAGGTTTAGATTTAGGCCACTTAAAGTGCACATGACGGCTAGATATACTGCAGAAGTCTACACCGGCACCTCGTACTATGATATACGAAACGATAAAACTTTCAGTTCTGACAAAGTCTTGAATATATTACTCTAAAAACATTTTCCTGTAGTATTATACTTTGTAATAGGTTTAAAGTTTAAGGGTTTCTCATTGTTCAAAGTTACAGAACCAAACTCTTCTACAAAGCATATTATTTTATTAGTGTGTTTCATTGACTAAACTGTCACCTATCCACGTTTAAGAAATATTTTTTTTCTATACTTTTGCTCATACTGTCAACTATCGAGTAGAGAAAATTTCATCAAAATTCAATAAGAAACTCATTTACTTTGCCATTTTTAATTATGTCCCTTATCCCGGAGGGACCCTTTCGTTTTTAATGGGATACAAAGTACCTTATAAGTTGACCCATATATTCATTTTTACCGAGACAAATTTTATCAAAATCTGTCGTACAGTTTCATAGTGATACTCGCATAAGGAGATAGGCAGAGAAGAAGTAAACAATAATTAATTAGAGCCTATTAACTTTTTAACAATTATGCCAATATATTTAATTTAATTAGGTCACAGGTAATTGAAATGTTGGTAAAGTAAAAGAGATACATAACGGTTGCACACAGCCGGCCATAGAGAATACCATATATTTAACCCAAAGACACAAATTAAGCATATCTAATAGAATATAAAATATTCAATGGAATTTCAACTGTTACTTTCAGTTTAATTTAAATCTTGTAATCATGTTGGACTATCGGAAACCAGCGCTGCAACGCATCATACGTTGTAGCATTCTTGCTGAGATGGGTCCATTTACGGCCTCACACAACTGTTTAGTGGGCACGCTCTGCCTTATTTTCACTAAGTTATGTTGTTTTTGTTTTTCGCCCTAATTTTTAATTATTTTTGTTAATCATTTAGTCAGTGTGAGTTCCGTAATAAATGTATTTTCTTCCTATTTTTTTCTTTCTATGTTTATTAATTTATTACTTTTAATTATATTAAATTTATTATTATTTCAATATTAATTGAAAGAATTATCATTATGCTATAACGTCATCTATTAGTATTGCGTGAAAACCAGAGCTATTCTAATTAATAATTAAACCAATGGAAGGAGCTTATTATACAGTTTTTTTTACTTTTACTTATCTGTACTCTTATTTGGACATCACTTTCAAACTACTAGACAGTATGGCATGAAGTGTGATATGATAATAACTTAAAGCATGAGTCAATATACTTGTAAGACACTATTTATTTAATAACACTGTTTGAGTGATCACATTGAAAATTCGTACGTACATGTAATTCAAATTAAGAACAGAAAATCTTACGTAGACACTCTAAATTTAACTATGCTCAAAATCATAAGCATCTCTGCTGATTATTATAACAGTATTCATTTATGTCAGTAATATCATATCATATCTCTATACTGTGATTTTTTATACTAAACCATCGTTTGCGTTCACTTTTCTATCTTACTAAACGTTGGACCACCTATCCTTTTGAAGGTTATTAAAAAAATCAATTCTCGATTTAAACCAAAATTGAGTCCTCGTTAAAAGTGAATTATAAATTCTGATAGCGGACAACCAAAGGCCTATTTCTTAACCAAGGTGTCGTTAAAGTCGACTGCTTCAGAATTGCAAGTGGCACTTATGAAGATAAAACTCGAGGAAATGATTGAGATATACTGTACTTAAGTTTGTTTCGCAATTCGAGGAAGTTTTTAAATGTAGTTATTGCAGTTATGAAGTATTTAAAGACAGTGTCATTAATATTTTTCATTTCCTTGTATTTTGTGTAATGAATATGTTATGGGGACACGAAATTAATTGAAGCGATGATACCTCAGTGGTAGTGTGTACGATTTCGCGTCAAGGGTCGCGAGTTCGAATCCAAGCACTTACAATGAGCTTGAGCTTTCGGTGAAGGAAAACATCGTGAGGAAACCATAGCATGGTGGTAGGGCTTTTTCTAATGCCGGCCTGGCTAGCTACCTCCCTCGAGTTGAAAATTTGCCGCCAAATACCAATAGGTGTGTTCCGGCAGCTGCACTTGAGAGCCAATTCCTCCACAGCTTTAGTGTGTCTACCAGCTTGAGCCGTATTGTCATTTAAGATCAGGTGAGATCATGGCCACAACGTTAAACCTTAACTATAAAAAAAAAAAATTGGCACGAGTGGTAGAAAAGTTGAAAGGGAATCGTCTGTCTTGATATGGACATGTCATGATAAGAGAAGAAAAGCATGTGGTGAGATTAAAATAATTTATATGAATGTTGAAGGATGGAAAAAAGGTAGGCCAATAAAAAGTTCACCAAATGTGTGTGAGGAATCAACAGCTGGTGGTTGATGAATATATATAATATAATCAAAAACGTATTGTGTCGACTTCAGCTGACTTGGTAACGCGGCAAGACGATGTTTATGATACATTATATGTATAATGTAGGAAAATACATTGCTTTTAACTCTCTCATCCATGTCAAAAGATCCGAACTAATCGAGAAGAAGCTAACGACTAGTATACATATATGTTTAAGGAACAACTTTGTATGTAACAGAAATCTTCAAATGAACCCAGTAAGTGATCTTTTCATTACTTGGAATATGGAAATAAACTTCAGTTCCCATAGGTAAACACCAGTAACAGATATAATAAGAGAAAACAAATATTTACTTAACAAACCAGCAAGGTTGTACAAAAGAAATAACTTTTGAAGATCTCTTAGGTATAACAGAGATATCCATTTGACCTTATATTACCTTTCCATCAGACGGGAATACCACGGTATATCATAATTGAGTCCGTCGTGAAAAAAGTTATCTTATTTCTGATATTGCCAAAAGTTACAAATCAGATTCACATTTAGACTGATCCGTGTATACGCCTACTTGATAGATTAGGTAAGCCAAGAACTGATGTAAAGGTACCTCAGTGTTATGAAGAGAGTTAGATGAAATGGATTTGTAGTATCGCAGGTAAATTTATTACCTAAGTCTACGTAGTTTTTTTTTTTAGTTTTTGTTCATAGATTTTAGGTGAATAGCAAGAATTTAATATGATCTTCAGTGCTGATGTGGCTTAAGATTGCGGACACGTTAAGCCTTGGCTTGCAATTGTAGCTACCAAAACGCATCTATTAGCATTGGCAGCAGACTTCCAACTTAAGAGTGGTAGTTAGCCGGCTGGAAATTAAAATATGCTGTATTACTAACTATGGTTTCTTAATGATGTTTTCTGTCATCGAAATCTCAGGCTCATTGCAGGCGGATTTAATATCACGTTCATTGATGCGGCGGGCATTGCATACTACCAACTGAGCTATTATCGCTTCAAATCTAACGTTGTTCGATTGAGGGGTGTTTACAGTTTGATCAGGTTTTGTGATGAGGGAAGAAGTGTTCCGCCGAAATAAGATGCAAGTGTGCCAAAGCATTCAAATCACGGCTTGGATTGTCGCTGTGTCTGTGATTCTGTCAAAATTATTTAAAATTTCACCCTCTTCTATATTTCTCGTGTTTAAAATTAAACTAAGCATAAGTAGAAATATACAATTTTCTATTTTATTCGAAATCCTGTCTTGTCAGCATTTTTAGATATGGGCTTCATCCTATGCTAATCCCCACTAGGTAAAATATAAAATCTCACAAATATAAAACAAAAGGCTATTAATCTTTTTTTAATTAAACCACCGACTACCGAGAAATAGGTATTCTTTTTAATTTATGCTAAGGTGCGTAATCCTTTTTTATTACAGAAATAGCTTTGCCCGCAACTTTGTTCTTAAGTTACAGGTTATCTATAAAAAAATTGAAAGAAACTAAAGTAAGAAAAGCATTATTTGGATAAATATTACAAAATCTTTGCTATGTGTTATTATAGACTTTGCGACGGTGCTCCAAAAATATATTTTTTTTCACTCTATCATTTACTTGTTATATATGTGTATATTAGCACTCTAATAGTGTATTCTAATACTTGTAATGGAGTTCCATAAGTGAATTAAAAAAAAAATTGTTTTTAGAGTAATGCCTAGCTACGTTTGTAAAGCTAAAAAACTTGCAATGAGGGTAGATTAGCAACAAGCCGCAAGTTGACAGTCTACCGCCAAATAACTATCAGAGTATTCAATTGTCCTCTATTCAATAAAAAAATACCAACCAAAAATTGATATCCCAATACGCCAACAAACAAATTTGCTAGACAATTTTAACTGTTAATATCCGTGTCGGAAAATACCTTTTCTATGAATGAAAAAACCTTTTCTTTTATAATTAAAAAAAACTTATATGGTAATCCATAGCATTAGTTTTCCTTTATCAAATTTCAGCAAAATATATCGAATAGTTTGAAAATGCGCCTGAAACAGATTGATTAAAGTCGGCTGCAGCTGCACCCCGAGAATATTATTCCCAAATAATTGTTAATAAATACATTTGGCTTATTAATAGTTTCGTTATATATGTATGTATGTATAGATATATTGTAAAACTAGATCGATCCCTTGGTTAATTAAAAGGAGACAAGTAGTAAATCATCGTCGTGTCGCGGCAAAAGGCGCCTTTTAAAAGCGCGCTCGCTAATTCCATACTTTGTATAATATATACGTACATAATTTAAGACACAAGGGGTATTAAAGTCTCCGCTACGGCGTTCATAACAACTTATTTGCATTCTTATACGGAACATATTATTCGCCGTACTTTGCTTTATACGTTGCCTCGTAAAGTCGTGTAAATGCTGGGCCCCCTAAGTTCCGTACACACTGACGTTCATATATATTTTTATTTTAGTTCATTGTAACCCTATAAGGAGCTCGACCGATGGTAAGTACTACTTGATTGAAGGAACTCAGTAATTCGCTCAGATGATTTTTTTTAAGTAAGGCTTAGAATTATTTCCAAAATCTTCTATCTTAAGTGATGACACGGCCCGAGTTACGTTAACCCTAGAGGGGTTGGTTCTCAAGTGGAACTGCCGGAACACACCTATCGGTATTCGGCTGCTGATTTTTAACTTGAGGGTGGTGGCTCAAGCTAATTCGGATACGAACTCACGTCCCATGTAACGGCGTCCATGCACACAACCACTGAGCTATCATCGCGTCAAGATTCATAGTTTCCAGTAGCAAATCAAACAAAAAGTACAGCCATCAAGGACTGCTTAAAGAAGGTAACATTTATAACTGAGAAATAAATAATTTCGTTTTCGGATTATGAAAATAGTTGTAATAGTTTTGAAGCGATGATAGCTCAGTGGTAGTGTGCTACACTTCGCGTCAACGGACGTGAGTTCGAATCCAAGCACCTACAATGAGCTTGAGCTTTCGGTGAAGGAAAACATCGTGAGGAAACCGTAGCATGGTGGTAGGGCTTTTTCTAATGCCCGCCTGGGTAGCTACCATCCTCTAGTTGTAAACCGGCCGCCAAATACCAATAGGTTTGTTCCGGCAGCAGCACTTGAGAGCCAGTTCCTCCACAGATTTAGCGTGTCTAACAACTTGGGCCGTATCGTCACTTAAGATCAGGTGAGATTATGGCCATAACGCTAAACCTTAAGTATAAAAAAAAAAAAAAAAATTATATATTCTAACGAGGTCGCGGTCACTAAAATTGTTGTTAAATAAATAAAATCACCGTGTGTATGCCCTTTTATAACACGCGAGTTGCGTAGATATGAAATCCTTTGATGTCTCATATCTTTGTCGGGTCCAGAGGGTTACGTTTTATTTTTTCTTACATGGCCGCAGTAAAATTCTTATACGCGAAAAGCTTTTTATTGGAGCCACAGAGATGAGAAATGCTGTATGGATGATATTAACCTGTGTATATCATTAGCAATTGTAATTAACCGATATGTTTTTTTTATGGAATAGGAGGCAAACGTGTAAGCGTGTCATCTGATGGTAAGTGATTACCACCGCCCATGGACACCCACAACACCGGGTGAATTGCAGGTCTGTCGCTGGCCTTTATTGTAGGGGCTTGCTCTCAAGTGCCACTTCCGGAACCCACCTAATGGTATTTGGGGGCAGATTTTCTACTAGAGGGTGGCAGCTGCCCAGGCGGGTGTTAGAAAAAGCTCTACCACCATGGTATGGTTTTCTCACGATATTTTCATTCACCGAAAGCTCAAGCTCATTGTATGTGGTCAGATTCGAACTCACGTCCCATGACGCGGCGTTCCTGCACGCTACCACTGAGTTATCTTCAGTTGATATGTTTGTTTTCAGTTCGATTCAATTTCAATTTCAAATTCAATTTCAGCTTTGCTAATTGAAATATTGAAAATCAAAATTTCTCTATTAGAAGCAATGTAGGTTCGATCTCCAGGAAATAATTCTTCGAGTCTGCTTTTTATATTAAAAAAAAAAAAATCATTTTGAAGTATTCGATTCCACGTGAACTTTGAAATGGTATTAGTATCGTGAATTTTGACAAACAATTGAGGCAGATTTACTCGTGAAAAGTAATATATATACTTAGACAGTTAATGCCCGAGCAAGTGGTATCTAAATGAAGCATCAACAAGCGCGATGGTGGCAACATTCATTCGGTGCAATCACCTTCCCATTGTGAGAATTTGATCTAATCACAGTGCAATAGCAGTCCTGTACTACGGTGCCAGCTATCGAACGTACCGACAGTCAATTTTTATTGTTACTTAACAAATTTATTACATTTTTACGGGAGTTCACGGGACTCAAAGAGTTTTATTTATTTGCATAATTAAATGTTTATTACTTCACAGTGATGGAAATAGTTTTTAAAAGGCATTTTTTTTTTACTTAAGGTTTAAGCGTTATGGCCATAATGTCACCTGATCTTAATTGACGATACGGCCCAAGTTGGCAGACACGCTAAACCTGTGGAGGAACTGGCTCTCAAGTGCAGCTGTAGTATTATTGCTATGATAGTTATTAAAGTATTACGGGAAAATATGACACAGTTATGTTTTGGAATTCACGTACGATTATTAAGTTTTTTTTTTTACGTTTAAGGTTTAACGTTATGGTTATGTTAAGTGACGATACGGCCCAAGGTGGTAGATACGCTAAACCTGTGGAGGGATTGGTTCTCAGGTGCAACAATCTCAATTATTAACATCAAATGTTTACATTAAATATAATTAATCTTAATTATATTCAAGCTCATCGTTGGTGGATGGATTCGAACTCACGTCCCATGGCGCGGCGGTTCTACACGCTACCGCTGATTTATCATTGCTTCGAAAGCTATCATCGCTTAACTAGCTACAATCAGTGGTTAAACTTTAATTTTAAACCAGGTGAGCTTGAAGAATTGACAATATAGTGATCTACTCGCGAATAGAACGTGACTACATTTTAGTAGCTGTTTACACTACCACTGAGCCAACATCGCTTTTGAATTTAGAAAGGAAACTGTTCGAATATGAGTAAATAAAAAGTTTAAATAACAGCGATAAAAGATATTCAGTTTACTGCTCTTAGTAGTTAATGGTTTCCCTCGTGAATAGTTTAATATCAACAAATCGCTACGAACTAGTTTCCGTAGTAAATACACTATGAAACCATACAATCGAATTGTCAATCCGAAATAGTCCGTTATAAACCAATAACAGTCTATTAACTTCAACGGTAACAATTTAAAACTGCACCAGTGACCGTAAAAATGTTATACGAGCGACATTTCATGTGTTCGGGGTTACCAACAATAGGTTTGCTAGAAACAACAATAATTATATTTTATTTAATCCTCTTTTCCATTTTATCCTCTGTTTACTGTCTTATTTCATATTAAATAACGATGATAGCTCAGTGGTAGTGTGTACGACTTCGCGCCAAGGGACGTGAGTTCGAATGCAACCACCTACAATGAGCTTGAGCTTTCGGGGAAGGAAAACATCGCGAGGAAACCATAGCATGGTGGTAGGGCTTTTCTGATTCCCGCCTGGCTAGCTACCACCCTCAAGTTGAATGTCTGCCGTCAACTACCAGTAGGTGTGTTCCGGCTATTGCACTTGAGAACCGATTGCTCCAAAAGTTTAGCGTGGCTACCAACTTGGGCCGTATCGTAACTTAAGATCAGGTGAGATTACGGCCACAACATTAAGTCTTAACTATATAAAAAAAATAACGAGTTTCTATAAATTACAATGGTCTGAGGACACCTGTGTATGCTTAGTAACAGATTTTACATACATTTTACTAATTGTACATACGTATATGAGAATGTTTTCCACCAATATGAATCGGTTTCATCGCGACGTTTCCTAACAACAAGAGTGAAGCTTATTGTAGAGTTGGATACAATGTCGTGTGACATGAGTTCTAAAAGCACTACCACTGTATAATTACACTTTCTAATTAACGGTACTATTAATTTCTTACCCCTATTTTGTCTATACTATTAACATTCAGAACGATTATTTGTTGAGTACGCAAACTTGTTTTCGTTGATATGGACTCACAGCATTACAGCACGGCGATTGCATTGAGGCAACCGCTAATCACTAGGCCATACTCATATACGTTTTTATGATAAACGTCAGTCGAATATTATAAAATCTGTTTCAAATAACGATAAACTTTGCTGATGATATTTTTAATTAAATTTATTTTATCCAGGCGAGCGTAGTTTTACGCTTGGATACATATGCATCCGAACCATTTAAAAAGCGTAATTAGAATAATTGATCTCTTCTGTTCTCGGATACATTTTATTCGCTTTCCGATGTCGATTCGCAGACGCTTGCGAATTTATTGGCTGTAGTTGCAAATGCCTATCTATATTATACCTAAAAGTATTTAAAAGGAACAATTTAACATATCTATGTATGGAAATTGTATGTAATTTCGGCGGAATGTAATTTCGAAACGTTAATGTAAAAGAAACAAAATTTTATTGTAATTTTTTTCTTCATATGGACTGCACCGTACATTTAAAAACCTAAAACAAACTAGTAATCTATCAGAGTTCGATCTTAACATCCTAAGTTATACCGGCGTTTCACAAAACGTGACGAATTAGACAAAATCACAGTTATGAGTTTTTTTACTATGTGTACGTTAGTTACGACTCAGTAGTAAAAGTATATACATATAAAAGTGAAACTCGTCGAGTAGTTTTTCAGTTTAACACGAGCAGACAGACGTGGTGGGAAACTTTATAATATGCGTGATACGTACACCTAATAACGTATAGAATAAAATTTATTTTTACTAGAAACGTAATAAAAAATCACATCTCTTGCGTCATGAATAAATAAAAAAACCGTAACACATATAAGTTATTAATATTAAAAAAGAGACCGTAAAATCTTAATTATTACCCAATTTAGCATATTTTCGCGAGTGGCAACCCCGCCGCAGCTACCGCGGAACGTGGCTCAATCGAATTATTCTCTGACGAAATAGCAATAATAAGTCGACAGAGTCAGTCGGCTGCCGAAAAGGTAATAAAAGGTTTACTGTCACACGGGAAGATT
Source organism: Actias luna (assembly GCA_039707435.1). Lineage (NCBI taxonomy): Eukaryota > Metazoa > Arthropoda > Insecta > Lepidoptera > Saturniidae > Actias > Actias luna. Next base: position 2,322,320 of record JAZHAC010000002.1, on the reverse strand, counting down.
GCTTTATGAATAACTTCTTCTCATGTCCGTGTGTAATTTGGGACTTATTTTGATTCAATTAGGCTGTTTATACACGTCTGGTACACTCCGTGGAACTAAACTATTATTTAATCATTTCCATTAAACAAATGCTCTATATACTATGTTACTCAGGGGCCAAGGCTTATGTAGCATCGTAATGGTGAAAGAATTTTTGAAATCAGTCCAGTAATTCTTGAGTGTATTTGTTAAAACATATTAAAATACAAATCCTTCCTCTTTATAATATCGGTATGGATATATAATAATTATATTTAGTATGTATTGTTATCACTATATTTCATGGTGTGTGAAAATCAGGCCGTGAGGGTATGCGTACCACAAGACCCTGTCAGAATATCAGTACTGTAGTACTTCTGCTTATAAGCCTGGGATAGGGACCTTTTCGATACAAAGCATCTTTTTTTTCTAATTTTATATTTTTATAATATAACTAATTTCTACCTGTGGCGTCGTTCGCGTTAAGATATAATTATAAGCAATTATTCTTTAAAGTTTGAAGCAAATCGGATGATAAAAAGTTTCATACAGAGTTTATTCCTCTATTTACCTCACTTCATATAAGTTATAAAGTAGAAGAAGCGAAAGAAGTTTGTCAGGATCGAACAACTGGAAGGACGAGGTCTTTTCGTACCCTTATGGGAGAGAGGAGTGATATTATGTATGTGTGTATAAATTTTTTGCGAGAAAAACTAACCTATATCTGTCTCAAGGGTCCCACATATTTAGTTACCAAAATTCATCATAATCGATTCATCGGTTTAGGGATGAAATCGTAACAAACAAACAAACAAATTTCGCATTTATAACATAAGTAAGAATATGGATGTTTTTGATGTGTTGTTTGTGTGTATGTCGAACAAAGTTTTCCTTTTTAATAATTTATTTTTAATTTATTTAAACATCTCTCATTTCATCAGGACAAGGTATTATTTTCTTTCGCATCTAAAACATTCCTGCGAGCGAAGAAATCTTAAAAAGCCAAGTTCGTATGAAAACAAATAAAACTGTGGTTCCCAACGGAATCGAACGAATTATGTCCTCGAAATGAAAGTAGAGAATTATAGAGCACGCAGATAAATTTGAAAATAAAATAGATTGAGAGTGATATGGAACTTGAGATGCATCATTTGTAATAATACCCCGACTCTCATATATAACTATTATATATTAAATAGAATATAGCTTCGGATATATAGAGCGTTTATATTTGTCGAAAATATCGTTTTCACGTTACTCGATAAGAAAGTTTTAGAATACATACAATAAATTGGCAAATATTGTAGCATCGAAGATTACAAAAAAAACCTGCGTTAAAATGTTTGGATCACCCTAATCCTACGTAATATTATTTATTTTTTATACTTAAGGTTTAGCGTTATGGCCATAATCTCACCTGAGCTGAAGTGACGATACGGCCCAAGTTGGTAGACACGCTAAACCTGTGGAGGAACTGGCTCTCAAGTGCCGCTGCCGGAACACACCTATTGGTATTTGGCGGCAGGTTTACAACTTGAGGGTGGTTGCTAGCCAGGCGGGCATTAGAAAAAGCCCTACCACCATTCTATGGTTTCCTCACGATGTTTTCCTTCACGGAAAGCTCAAGCTCATTGTAGGTGCTTGGATTCGAACTCACGTCCCTTGACACGAAGTCGTACACACTACCACTGAGCTATCATCGCTTCAAATGCTAATGCTAATGTTTGTTTGTTTATTATTCTTTCACCCTAGGCCTAGTTACTAAATGGACTATCATGAAATTTTGCATACGACATGACGTATCAGGAGTACAGAAAAAGACTCACAGTACCTTTGAGCTGGTTTTTTTAATGTTGTGCAATATAGTGACTGCACTGCACCTGATGTTAAGTACAGTACAATATAAATCAGCCGTGACAAACATTGAACCAAAATTCACAATCAGTCACCGCTGTCATGATGACCTGCTTAGATACCTTTTCACGTCTCTTTTGAAGGACCCCTTGTCATAGGAGGGTGGGAATACGCTGACCGGAAGACGGTTCTACAGTACGGCAAAAATATGAATTAGCAAACTTTTTAGTTCGCGATTCAATAGGAGTCAGCGTGAAGCTGTAACACCGAAGTCGCATCCGCGTGGTTCTGTACTGGAACGGAGAGGAGGTGATTATATCGAAGAGTTCTTCAGAACACTCGCCGGGGTACATACGGTAGAGCACGCTTAAAGAGGCAATGTCCCTTCTTAGCTTCAGCGGTTCTAAGGTGCTAGTGGTTTCTGCATCATTGCACGCATTCACAATGCGGACAGCCCGCCTCTGCAACCTGTCTAAGGCTATGTTACTGCTTCCGAGAGACAGAAAAAATACTTTTAGTTCCACGCGAACGATATCAAGGGCCTAGCTTATAGTGAAATATATGTATATATGTAAAAAATCTATGCAGCATTTTCAGGGTAAAGTACCTATAATAAGCCAGAAAAACAGACAAAAAGAAAAGTGTTTCGACTATTTATCGATAAAAAAGTTCGACCCAATTATAATTTCCAAATATAGATTACTGTACGATTAGTTCTCAGTAAAATTTTAATAGATGTATAGATACATATTAACGATTATATAATTAAACAGATAGTTTTGATAGTTAAATAATTGAATCGATCTAACGTATTTCAATCGCATATAAACAAACAAAAATAAACTCATCTGAGAGATATGTACAAATGTACAATTGACAACATGAGATCCATTTTCGACGTTTCGAGAGAAAAAACTGTCGATGCATATACACATCGGCGGCCATTATTCTCTTACCGAACGCAAAATAAACTTCAACGTTGCATCAAAACGCGATAGTATGCCGAAAATGGCGGAAAATGTGGACTCGTGAATGTGAAATGGGTTGTCAGGTGTAAAAAAAATAAATGGATAGACCGATATAAATTTTACAATACAAAAACACTTTATTAAAAGAATCTCTGTCCATTATTAAATGTGACGCAATACACTTAACTGATGCAATAGTCCCATCCCTTATTTCCTATCTCAACCCCCTCTCGCTACTCACACTTCCTATTTCACAACTAATCGCGACGCACACACTTCGGTACGCACGCACAGCTAACCTTAGATATATCTAATTTACAATTGTAATACTCCCCGATACTTAGATATATGGGTGATTCCGTTCTATCTGTGATATTCAATGTCTTGTATTGTTTGTTCTCACAGGTCGATTATTAATAATCAAGTAATGAAATTTTTGTGTTAAGTAGACAGTGATAAACATATTTCAACATTGTTTTTATATAATATAACTTGCCACTTAAAGAAATTAGAGAAAACATACAATAGATCACCCAAATGTCAGTACCGTGGCATGTCCATTTCTAGAATTCAACTATAAATTGATAATTATTTGGTCGCATTAAATAGTAAACTAATTACATCATAAAATCTTATTTTTATGATCAAACTGAAAAAAAAACTGACACTTTTTGTTTAATGTATTCAGTTAACATTCAATTCCGGTTTATTTTATGTCAGTGCTGTGGACAAATGAGTCAGTGTACCGTGGAACGTAACATTGAAATTTGTTTCTCGTTCTTGACGCTTTGAAGTTGTAGTAAAAACCTGTCAGTTTTTATTTTTACAGTAAGAAAGATAAATAATATGCGTAAAAAAGTTAAAAAAATAATTTCAAAATTACTAAACTTTTAATAAAAAAGAATGTGTGTGTGTGCAAGTCACACATGGTATAAGTGAAACGTCTGAAATGTCCCTGATTAAAAATACTTATTGAGACGTACTGAGAATACATATGGACAATGCTTAGTAGACGATAGTGGGGACGCTACGAAACGTCGCATAAAAAGGAGACTGAGTATGTGTAATGTGATCTATCTCATTCTCTCGCCGGTTGAATTCTATACATTTACAAGTTTGTGTCTCTATGACTCGCTTATTCGTTTCATCGAGTTTGAAATCGCAACGATTCTAAAGAAGTTTCCCTTCAAAAGTCACCGTTAGAGCAGAATCACCTACATATGAATCTAATGACCAAATATATCGCTGTGAGTGAAATATAGCCAGCTATTATTGGCAGAGAACAAAAAATATATTTGTATGCATGGTCTTCAAGTATCTTCAGTTACTGTCCTCAACTTTCCCCACTATCGCATCGTTCGACAAAAAATAATTTACGCAAATACAGTCCACACCTTGCGACTAATCACCCCCACCGTCAATAATATTTATGTATAACATTAATGCAATCTAAGTTTCCTAAACCTCTCTCTAGCACACACTTGTATTGTATATAGTATATAGTATATAGTCTATAGTATATAGTCTATAGTATATAGTATATAGTATAAAGTATATAGTATATAGTATATAGTATATAGTATATAGTATATAGTATATAGTATATAGTATATAGTATATAGTATATAGTATATAGTATATAGTATATAGTATATAGTATATAGTATATAGTATATAGTATATAGTATATAGTATATAGTATATAGTATATAGTATATAGTATATAGTATATAGTATATAGTATATAGTATATAGTATATAGTATATAGTATATAGTATATAGTATATAGTATATAGTATATAGTATATAGTATATAGTATATAGTATATAGTATATAGTATATAGTATATAGTATATAGTATATAGTATATAGTATATAGTATATAGTATATAGTATATAGTATATAGTATATAGTATATAGTATATATTGTATATAGTATAAGTGATGACAATACGTGCCAGGAATTTCGAGGCACATGGCAACCCCGAACAGTAGCGAACTGGAACAACGGCGCAGAACCGTTAAACGTAGCGTACACATTGCTAATTTTATTTCGCGGATGAACCCACTACAGTTAAAACGGACGTCGGACAAAAAACTGCGAAAAAAGAGCTCAATTGCATTCGTTAATCGTCGTTTAATTTGAGCCATTCCGCTGCCGTTGACACGCTAAATTCGAATTGGAGTAGCCCGTAAATTGTTTTTCGTTATTGCACGCCTCATAAGCGAAGCGTTGGGGTCGGTACTACTGTCAGTTCGCGCAAAATAACTGGTTTTTCAAACTTAAAACGTCTCTATTTATCATACACTGCACTTGTAGAATAATATATACACGCAGGTATCAAGAAAAAACAGTATTTTTAACACTCGTGATATTTATGATGTCATTTTTGTTATTTAAACTAGTTAAGAAACTGTTTAAAAAGATTCAGTCTTGAACGTCCGTGTACCTGTATTTTGTATGTTATCACGATAACGACCGAAATACTTTACTAATCGAGACTTTTTTTTGCTTCTCTTGCGCTTCAGTATAATTAGGAATAGAACCCTATTACTTTTCACGGTCTGATTCGATGTGGTTAAATTGTTATTAAATAAAAATAAAAAAAATGAAAATATGAGGCACGCACTTTTTGATTTTTCAAACTTTCAGGTTTATATACGACCAGCTGTACCGAAAATCCGTTTGCGGGGCAGTAAAAATCTATACATATAATAAGGATGAAAATTTAACGGGGCTGTACATCTTAGATTTGTGTGAAAGATTTCTCCATCCAATCACTTCCGGCTACCTAGCGCAAGTCGTTATCGGAACTAGTTTGAGAAGATCCTAGATTGCACTTGCCAAGAAACAGCATGTAATTAACAGTTCCTCTGCTACATCGGTTGTTAGTTTTTCGACAAATATATAACCAGATTAGTAGGATTTTAATTCTCTTACTACTGGGTTCTCTAATGTAAAGTTTTATTATGAATATTGTTAGAGAAACTCCATATATTGTTACTTTCTAACCTTTAATGCTTACGAATCTTTGATCGTCGGTAGTTAATATTATTGAATATTGATTATATCTTCTATATAAGATGATAGCTCAGTGGTAGTGTGTACGACTTCGCGTCAAGGAACGTGAGTTCAAATCCAACCACCTACAATGAACTTGAGCTTTCAGTGAACGAAAACATCGTGAGGAAACCATAGCATGGTGGTAAAGCTTTTTCTAATGCCCGCCTGGCTAGCAACCACCCTCAAGTTGAAAACCTGCCAGCAAATACCAATAAGTATGTTCCGGCAGTTGCACTCGAGATCCAATTCCTCCACAGGTTAAGCGTGTCTACCAACTGGGCCATAACGTTAAACCTAAACTATAAATATATATATATATATATATATATATATATATATATATATATATATATATATATATATATATATATATAAGTCATACTCTCAAAAGTCGTGAATTGAATGTATATATATGACTATATCGTAAAGTGGTTTGTCAAATCCATCAGTTGTAAAAATTGGATGGCATTAATATCGCAAAGGGAAAAATACAATTGTAACAATAAACAAAAAAAACCCTTTTCGATATATTTCACCTGAGTCGCTGACTAACGCATGTGTCAGGGGAAACCGGTTGCATCCGATCGCTTGATTGATAGAGGAGTATATTTTTCAATAACGGTGAATTCTTTTGGAACGAAATTTGCTAGCATACGTACTGTGAGGTTTGAAAATGAGTAAACAGTGGCTAAAAGAGTTTTTAATGTTGAACCGAAATACTGTTGGTCGAACAACAAATATTTACAAGCATTTAGAAATTCCTATACACGAACATAAGCGATAGTTTCACAAAATGTTTCGAAGCATTAAATACCTACATATCAAAAGTTTACATTGATGTAATTACGGCGGTGGAATACAAAAGCTTGTGTTATGATTTCGAAGGATGGAAGTTAACGTTATATTGGACTTATAGTAGTACTGGTTTAGCGTTTTATTCCACCACACTTCACTTTCAATGGTTCTATGAAACATAAGCGTATCACCTGATCTTAATTGAAGATACGGCTCAAGTTGGTAGACACGCTATTCCGGAAGACACCTATTGGTATTTGGCGGCACATTTTCAACTTGAGGGCGGTTGCTAGCCCGGCGGGCATTAAAAAAAGCCCTAACATCATACTTTGGTTTCCTCGCGATGTTTTCCTTCAACGAAAGCTCAAGCTCGTTGTTGGTGGTTGGATTGGAACTCGCGTCAACTAACGCGAAGTCGTACACCCTACCACAGAGCTATCATCGCTTCAAGTATAATTTACAGATATGTAAGTTGCAGATATATAAAAAAAAACTATACTATATAAAAGATATATAAAAATAAACTCAGCGTGCGACTTTGTGTTTGATTTGAGGAGCCGAATGCGTATCGTTCTTCTTAAGAAAAGTAAAAAAATGTATTTTTTTTAATTGTTAAGTCTTAGCGTTATGACCATAATCTCACCTGATCTTATGTGACGATACGGCCCAAGTTGGTAGACACGCTAAACCTTTGGAGGAACTGGCTCTCAAGTGCAACTGCCGGAACACACCGATCGGTATTAGGCGGTAGATTTTCTACTTGAGGGTGGTAGCTAGCCACGCGGGCATCAGAAAAAGCCCTACCACCATGAAAAATAATAGATAGACAAAATAAAGCTTACCAGTACAGACAATAATAAATTATGGATGTAATAAAAAAATATAAATGGAGTTAACAAATAGTACATTTTAAAATAATTTTGTCACGTAACGAACACTATTTTCCAAGTTGCGGTTTATTAGTCGTAAAATTACTGCTTTATTGAAGATATTGGTAATTAACAGGTTTATTGCTGAAGATATTCTATGAAATATTGTTATCAACTGGAACGTAACAGTGGGAGACATTTTGTAAGCGCTTAGCACCAATTAGAGAAAAAATGGAATAATAAATGAAACTGAATCAATAATTGATAGATACTGATGCAGATTTAGTTGACACGTCTCTTATAGCAGTTTGCATTGCCAACAACACTCTTCTGAGAGAGTACAGTGAGAGAACTGCTACCCGATACTTATAAGAAAACTTCTAGTGTAAATTTATAAACACGAAATTTGAAAAATAATATTCTCGATAGCAATTTGCGTTTTAGCTTTCACGTTTAAAAAACACCAAACCTGGATCCTAGTGTGAAGCAATATATTCTTTTTTTTGTGAAGAGTCTAACATGCAAAACCGCCGAGCTACGGTTTTGTTAGTAAAAAAAGCGGGCAAATTAAAAAAGTGCCATCCTCAGTATAGTTATTCCGACTAGAGAGCGAACGGGTGTCGATTGCAGTGGGCTTTTGTTTGCCATGGATCGGTGTCTGGGTGCATTTGAATATGTTTTTTCATGTGTTTACAATCGTGGTGTGTTGTTTTAAATTGCCTACCTATCGCTTAACAAAGACAACTAACACAACGCTTACGTTTGTTGAAATAAGTTCACTAAACGCACGTAGCACTGTTTTGTTAATTTCCTCCTAACAAACGTTAATATACAGTGTTCCGGTGTACCAGGAATATTCATAAGCTAAACAGAATAAGAATATATCTCGGATCTTGTTTTACTTTCGTAGTTTCCACTGGACCATTAAAATTCAAAAATTGTTAGCGAAGTCCGAAAATCTCTTAGTTACACTGAGTTGCTAATTTTACTCCATTAATTATTTGTGGCACCCTCGAGTTTAACTTATGGCGATTTACATTTAGGACGAATTCTAATTTAAGCAAAATATTTATATTCGAATTTTTTAATTTAAACATTTCCTTTACGTGCACTAATCTTCACAGAGAGGAAAATGGGAAGTCTTTTGAGTCATCTTGCTCTCAATCTACGGAGTCAGAATGCTTTTCATGGTAATAACATTCCATATATATATTGTTCAAGTGATTTCGGAGAAATATGGGCGATTATAAATAAGATTGTCAAAACCTGACGGTACTAATGTTCTTTTTTTTATACTTAAGGTTTAGCGTTATGGCCATAATCTCACCTGATCTTAAGTGACGATACGGCCCAAGTTGGTAGACACGCTAAACCTGTGGAGGAACTGGCTCTCAAATGCTGCTGCCGGAACAAACCTATTGGTATTTGGCGGCAGGTTCACAACTAGAGGGTGGTAGCTACCCAGGCAGGCATTAGAAAAAGCCCTACCACCATGCTATGGTATCCTCACGATGTTTTCCTTCACCGAAAGCTCAAGCTCATTGTAGGTGCTTGGGTTCGAACCCACGTCCCTTGACGCGAAGTCGTGCACACTACCACTGAACTATCATCGCTTCAGCTTCTTACGGCACACAACTTGAATAACAGTTACTTTAAATATATTTTGCAGCAATAGCCAAGGCACTCTACCTTCTAGGGCAAATCCCTTTGATCTGTTTCTCTATTCTTTTTTCTCACCCACAAATGCGTGGGAGCCGCGAAAGGTCAAGGTGGGTTTTGATGTATGTCTACCTATAAAAAAATTACACAACTCGCGATAGTGTGAAAGCTGTCAGAACTTTGTGAGTGTCATTCCAAATTTATAGGTTCGCGTGTTCGAGAGAATGTGTAGAACGGACCTTAGAGGTTTTATATCATTCTTCTCAGAGTTAATGTCAAGATAGTAAATAGTACATTTAACGTCGGTCTCGATACTAATCTCGAAGGGCTGCCTTGTAGAAATTTATTTTCAAGAGTTTTACACTACACTGAATATTATTTAAGATGCTTTATATTTGCCAACTCTCTCTCTTATTTTGTTTGAATTAGTTTTCTTCCTTTACATATCACAACAATTCCTTTTTTAGTAACACTAGGATTTATCCATTTGTGCATGAGCTAATATTGATTTTGTCAACTAAATCTATACCCCACTTCTGATAGGTTTTTTCGAGTGAGTAAGTAACCTATCACCGACTCGACGATCCCATATATATCTATACCAAAATTCATCATAATCGATTCAGCGGTATATGCATGAAAGCGTATTGAATAAATACACTCACTTACTTATTTATAATATTAACTACGGATAAAAATTACAAAATGAAGACATGTTGTCGAAAAATTATTAATCTATGGATGGGATGTTTTATATATGCATATATAAATAGTTATTGTGACCTTAAAAGAGATATGTATATATTGCTGTATAAGCGTTGATAGCTCAGTGGTAGCGTGTCGGAACGCCGCGTCATGATCGTGAGTTCGAATCCAACCACCAACAATGAGCTACAGCTGCATGAAAACGTCGTGAGAAAATCATAGCATTGTGGTAGGGACTTCTCTAAGACCTGGCTAGATATCACTTTCAAGTTGAAAATTTGCCGCTGAATACTATTATGTGTGTTCCGGAAGTTGCATTTGAGAACCAGTCCCTCCTATAAAGGCCGGCGACACACTTGTGCGATGCCTCTGGTATTGTGGGTGCCCACGGGCGGCGGTAATCACTTACCATCAAGTGTCACACTTGTTCGTTTGCCCGCTATTCCCCCGCTATTCCACGTTTTCAGTTTAATTATGCTGCTCTGTTATTGTAAAGTAAAATATTTGATTAGTACCCTAATTATTATCTATTTATTTATTTATTCCCCTGCACACAATTTTTATCGTATATTTGTAAGAAATGCCTAATTTATTTTACCATAATTTATCTTTGTCGTGAATATTGTTATTCAGAATTTTTACTGCGATTGATGAAACAAGTTTTAAACGCACCGCAACTGGATTTGGGTTCCAGCTGTAAATCAGCGTTGAGTGTTTCGGACACTTTAGCATATGCTGAGCTGGACGCACTATGCTAATAATTAGACATACACTATTATTATTTATGTGTGTATTGTCTTTTCTTTTTATTTTCTTTTAATATTTTTATTTATAGTGTCCTTTAATGCTTGTATGTCTTCTATTAGTTTAAACGACATTTTCTATTCTAAAAAAAAAAAACGTCATCTTATCTTGGATCACTGTGAATGTCTGTGATTCATTCGGAATCAATTACCATATTGAAAAATTATGATCACCATGAGTATATCCATGACGTTATGTCTCTATGTACCGTACCGAATTCAACAGTATCGCTCATAAGAAAATAACTTCAGGGACACACCAACAATGAAACAGTTCTCGGTCCAAAAGCTATTCACAAAAATAAACGTCACCAACAAAACACCAAGACGCTTCTTATCTGTTTTTCTCGCCACAAAGAGATATATTTTACTTTGAACATCACTTCACGATGTTAATATAACTGTTTATTGTGCTTCACTATTTTTTTTTCCCGCCTCGGGATAAGTTTTATACGAAGATATTAAACTATATAGAGTCAGTATTGATATCTTTATTTATATATAAAAAAATCGTGTCAAGGTATTTTTGGTCACATACATCTGAAACGGCTCGACCGTTTTTTATGAAAATTTTGATGTACACTTGAAAGGTATGATAATGGGTCGTAAAGTATATTTAATACCAATAGATGATTAAGTTGGTAAATTGATTTAATGATTAAAGTTGGAAAGTCGATTAGGATTGACTGTAGCTAATCATGTGCGAAGAGATGATAGCGCAGTGGAGTTCGAATCCAAGCATCTACAATGAGCTTTCGGTGAAAGAAAACATCGCGAGGAAATCATTACTTGGTGGTAGAGCTTTTTCAAATGCCCGCCTGGCTAGCTCCTACCCTCAAGTTGAAAATCTGCCGCCAAATACCAATAGGTGTGTTCCTGCAGTTGTACTTGAGAGCCAGTCCCTCCACTAGGCTTAGCGTTCCTACCATCTTGGCCTACATCATCACTTAAGATCAGTTGAGATTAAGACCATAACGCTAAATCATAACTATAAAAAATGTTTTAAAAAGTATTGAAATAGGTCAAACCATTTTTGGTTTCTAGCATTCCTATCGAATAGTGATTGTAGGTGATACGAAGTTCACCGGATGAGCTAGTAATTTCTATATAAACCTTTTATTTTTACCAGTATGACAGTAGTCAACTCTGACGGATTAATTATTTTACAGCGTTCGTAATTGATTCTGGTTTTTTTTTACCATTAGGTACAGAGCCATCACTTTACTACCCGACTGTATAACTAACAAATTAAATAAAACGAAAAACCAGTACATAATAATGAATATCGGATTCTGGGTTCAAAAATAAAACTGACTACCATTGTGCTACAAATTTGTGTCAAACACAACTTTATCATGTATTTGTTGATAGTTTAAGTGACTTTATAAATATGTGTATATTGTTTATGACGTATATAGAATGGTTATAAAAGCATTATTACACCTATGGTTATGATATTAATTTAGGAAGCATGGGAAGCGGATGTAAGAATACTAATCGTGGTAGACCTGCCAATATTAAAATGAGTGTGTTATCTAATTAGGATGGATAAGATTAGGAATTACCATATCAGAGTATGTATGAAATTTTGATAGTTCTTTATTGCATATAAGTTTTTGGTCTTACTTACTTGAGATTAATAAGAAGTACATGAATTTTTCATAAACATCATCTTAGTCGTCAAATGAAGAAAAACTTTCACTAAGAGTTGACAGTTGGCAACTATTCATGTTGAATATAGGTTTATATACTATGTTGCATCTATAAGTGTTGAAGGTCTATGGTTTTACTGTAGTCTTACAACGGCGTTTATTGCCATATAGCTAAAGAAAAATAAATATGACAGTTATAGTTCTTGGCTTGTTTTGTTTGCAGTTATTTTTATTTGTCTGCGAAATAAACGCTATATATTTTATCCTAAAACAACCCTTTTCTAAATATAGGTCAATGGATGAATCTAATTTTGCTGTGAATATCAAAATATACACTGATGGTAGCGATGGTAAAACGATCTCCAAGGCACTGTCTGGTGAAGGATAAAAGGATAACAGCAGACATATTCAAAGAAGGGTAACTTCAAGATCTTCTCATACTTGTAATTCTTCTTGTAAATGTCGGCACAAATTGTATTTAGCAAAAATACGCCTAAATCGTGGTGTAATAAAGATTGGCCAGTCAGCAAAGTTGGTACCGAGACTGACTGCCCAGGGTGCGCCGGACGTATTTGGGCATCGTCAGTCGTGGAGGCTTATCACTTGCAGACCCACCTACAAGATGATCCGACACATTATGGAAAGCATCGGGACGAAGTCATACACCGAGCGGTCCACTGCGCATTTCACCGTGGCCTAGGGAATGTGTGTGTTCGTGGCCGCGATCTTTAGCAGTAAGAGAACAATAGATAGAGACACTGTACAGTCACTTTGCTGTGTTACCAAAAACAGAAAGTGTTTTTTTATTTACTACAGAAAAAATAACAGTACCTAGCATTAACGCTCACCAATTTAACTCGTCGTTAATCAAGGATTACACTTCGGGGTACGTTCATATTTTGATTACCTGTAAAGAAAAAGAGGCAGGTTAGTTATGAACCCAAAAACTAGTTTATCATGCAAATATAATCTAAAACAAGATACACTTCATTCAATCTACGCATATCAATAATATATAGATACTGACTTTGTGGTTATATTTAGCAAGATCTGCAAGGTTCAAGAAAACTAAACGTTGTCAATCAAAAAAGAAGTATTAATCAAGATTAAAGGAATTAAGAACAAAGCTAATAACTACTAAAATAAAAGTTAACAAGAAAAGATGCAGATCGAGTTTCTTGCCGGTTCTGCTCGATGACTGCGTTATTTTCCGAGCCGGTGGTAGTTTTCATGTTCATAAGCGCCTTCTTAGGGCCTAAATTGAATAAAGATTATTTATTGATTTTGATTCCGTTTTGACAAAAAACTAGTTTTTACCTGCGGCGTCGCTTGCGTTAATTTTGTAAAACAAATCGAATGACACAACAAAAAGTTTTATACAATCCCTTTTTTTACTCCACTTCCAATAAATTTTTGGCGAGAGAAAGAAGTCTATCACCGTTTCCAGTTTTTCATCTATGTCTATACCAAAATTCATTATAATCGATTCAGCGGTTTAGACGTGAAAGCGTAACAAACAAATAAACTCACTGTTGCATGTATAATATTAAGTATGGATAAGGATTTGACACATTGATAGCATTATAGATTAAGATAAAGTATGCTTACTTTAATTTAAGACAGGGATTCCTACGGTATATATTCAAAACAAATATTAAACTATTGCAGTGAATGTAGTAAATTATGGTAATTTGATTGAGCTTCAATAGGTATATAAGAAGCCTGCGATAGTATTAGTGGTACTAAATTGATACGAAATATAGTTTTCAAAAGTCCATTTTAATTGAATCACGGTTACAGCAATCAATAAACCAGTAACTTATCACACATTACTGTAGATGCCATACCGAAAGGACAAACAAGATTTAGAAAAACCTAGAACATATGCAGTGAAGTACTTCCGTAAGGTGTAACGAAAGAAATTCAGACGGTTCTAAAAAAAAAATTAAGGGCTATCGTTCCGAACTAAGCCCAGCGATCATACAGCGAGCGCAGGACTAGCTAAATGTCGAAATCGAGGCGCGAATTGTACCACTTGTCCTTATTTATGAGCTGCCATTTTCCTTGGCAATATCTTTTTTCCCTCTCATAGTTCCGAGTGCCCTCGTACCTCTAATGCGGGAAGGAAATTAGGAGGAACGAATTGGTGAGATTTGGAATAGAACGTTTTTACTCTGCTTTTATTATTTCTCGCACTTCGGGCTTTTTTTTTTCATGATCGATGTTGTACGTGGATTTATTTTCACACCCCCTTTGGTACATTGAACTATATTAATTTGCTGGAAATAAACAAACTCTTGTATGTACAGAGTCACGTGTTTGTTATTAATTTTCAAAGACTGATTTTAGATATGTCTCATACATAGTTATTTCTTGTTTATTTAAGCTACCAAGTCTGAAGACTTCATTCTGCATTTCCAGTACTCATACATCCCACTAAACGTTGATTTTTTATCGTTATAGTTTCGATTTCTCTATATTTTATATTCGTAGTTTTTATGTAGATACTTGTACTGTGTGATGAATTAATAAAGTTTTCTTTATTATTCTTTCCAACCAAAAACTAATAATAGCAATATCTCTTTCAGTAAACAATTTGATTTTGGAATCAAACCTTTCTTGTCACTCAAGATAGACATTATAATAGAAATTAACACAATTTCATTGAAATCTCTTGATCGGTTTCTTAAATTAGCGTGAAGAAACGTAGATAAAACGATTTCATATATATATACAGATTAGCGTTAGCCTTCAATATAGTTTGCCTTGATTTCACGTACGGAAGGTTTTCACTCATCGTCAAGTTTTCAACATTACTTGATCTGGCTTGTAATTTATATTTCCTTTTACAGCTATACCTACTAAGAACGCATTTTACGATCACACCCGGTTAATGGAAAAACGGAAACTATTTTAAGTGCATCCGCTATTTACAATGTAAGATTTAGGAAAACTGTAAACTTCTACGAAAGAAAGATTTTTTAGAATGAGTAATCAGCAGTGGACGAATGAGACTAATTGGACCGTCAAGACCAACTAATGTGTTAGGTATACCATTCCGTATCAACACAGGTATTTTGCAATATCGTATTATCAGGTATTATAATTAAATGTTGGGATAGGATTATGTACGTAATCATATTGCGGCTACCATGCACTTGTCCCAGTGACTCACTGTCAGTATTTCACTATGATCAACCATCATAGCATATGCAGTCACTGCGAGGCTCGCAGGGGATCTTCAATGGATAGCTGATCTCTTGAAATTACTAACGAATAAGCTGTGGAATCATTTTCAGCACGAAGTACTCCTTCCCTCTTATATTATTGGGTCCTTCAACCGTAACATATAGACATAGTTATAGACGGTTAATGGGTTCCTAATCACTCAGTAGTCAGTAGTAGTTTTTAGTTTCGTCTATGATTGCAAATTTTGGTGTGAAATTATAACCAACAATGCACTAATTACAGAAGATTTACTTGCAAATTACATTTACGAAATACCTTTCTCATTGGAGCCTTACTGTGATATGTAAGAAATCCCAGAATGAAAACATGTAACAGGAGAACGGACGCAAAAGCGAAACGGGTCGAGGCACTTGTGCCCCGACCCTTAGAAATCTAATTATACTTTTGTGAGACCGTCTACTGTATGACGGATTTCCGGCGTCGACGCGGGCCTTAAATGATTTTACTTCTTGAAATCTGTCTCAATTTCGCTCCGTTTCAGTTCCCGAGAGCAATTTCGTTCGTATTATATTAGGTTGGGTGATAGTGTCAGCGTGCAGACGAGGAAGTTATTGCGTTAAATTTTAATTCAATTTTCAAGGAAATCTTATTCTTTCTACATATATGTGTGTATAAAAATCCCGTGACGCAATGTTCGTCTGCAACAAAATCCGAAACTATTACAGTTAGTATATTTATGTATCTGCCTTTTTATAAAAGCAAAGGAACTGTTTGTCTGCTGATAACAATACAAGCGATATCATTAGCGTTCTACCGTCAGTCCTCTATCTGAATAAACTCTAGATATTCTACTAATCAGAGCAACGCAATACAAGGTTAAGTTTTCTCCTAATCCTACAAAACGCACCAGATTGATTTGAACATATAGTCAAAAGAAAATAAAGGCAGCTGGAATGTCATTAATCGCTGTGAAACCGATCATATTAAATACCTCTACATATTTAGTTTAAACCATACGATGACACAAAAGGAGGTCTTCAAAGATTACGCTCCAGGTTATTTATAGATCTAGTGTCAATAAAAAACATCCTTTTTTATTTTAATCTTTGTATAAATAAATGATCTGTACAGGCCGTAATAAGTGCTTCGGTGGACGGCTATTTAATGTCTCAACGAAAACGCTGACACTGCGACAAAACATTCAAGAAGCTATAATCATATTTTACATGTGTACAGAATTTGTGTCGCTTCTAATACGATTTGGCATGTCTTTACTGGATTAAGAGGCTCTTTCATCGGGAAGGTACATTTATTTACATTTGTTACTACCGTTCTCTAGACAGAATTTCTCTGAAATAAGATTAATGGTTACTTTAATACGTTTATAATGAAATTCTTAGTCGGCAAAATTTATAATCCGGATTGCGGCGAGATTATAGAAATATTAAGTTTAATTCTAGACTACGATGAAAGGAAAAAAAATATGTAAGATTGATAAAAGATTGTTACAAAAGCAAACACTGTAAAAGATGGGTTTGAGTAACAAATTATGGAAAGTTTCGAGTGGATTATTGAACACTATAACTGTTACGAATGATTACAAAAATAGGCCTTTTATTGTCAAACAAATAAGGAAATATATTTTCGGTCTCTAACTCAGTTCCTTTAAGGCTATATTACAAAAACTGATTTAGAAGAGGTTTTGAAGATGCAACAATGTTTTAAAAATTCAAACAACACTTCTTCACAGAAATTGTTCTTTACAAGCTGTATCTACTGTTGTTTAATGTTTGTTTAATGTTACAGTTATTTATTACAAAGTAGTATATCACGGTAAGTAAAGACAATTCAGAAACAGTAGCAACTATTAAGTGATCGGCGGACCATCGCCGGTCGCTGCTGTCATACCGATCTAAACTTATTTTGGCAGACGGTTTTACAAAGATAAATCTAGAACCGCGATAAGCCAAAAGAGTGTCGCTGTAAGAGGCCTGTTAATACATGCATGGAAAAGATCTCTAGTAAATCATTCAGTTTCCGAATATATATGATTTTTATGGCAAGGCACTATAGTGCTACACAAGGAATACAATTGTCGCAAATTAGTCCCAGAGAACTATCAAGTCTTACAAGTGAGTATTAACTGATTGAACTAAACACCGTAAACAAAGATCTTTGGAAATTATTCTGTATTTGAGCAATCTGCCCATTTAGATACTTACGGAGGGTATGATACAATGTTGTTTTCTTTGTCTTAAATTACCATTATGTTTAACCTATTAAAAGCTGATAAATTAAGCTATTAAAAGTGCTATAAAAGCTGGGAGAATGTTCTGTCAACGCTGTGTCCTTTAATGATTATTTCGGGTGTTTAGCACCTAATTAGTTCCACACGATTCTCTCGTAGCCAGTCCAGCATATTACGAGAGTAAATAATTAACGTATTTCTTTACCTCGTTCAAACTTAAAAAGGTCACAATCTCAGAATTTTTAGACCCTCTAGAAGGAACAACGTTCCAACGTAGCCAATACACCGATGGTACAGCAACTAAGGCAACCGCTTACTATCAGGCTATCAGTACGTATATTTATCACACTAGTTATATAACAGAATTATTCACCACTAAAATCTTAATACGGTAGTTAAAATCGCGGTCGATTTTTTATTCGAATCGATATTATCGCAATACCCCATTTTATATCGAGCTTCGAGTCGTCCGTTAAACTTAATGGCCAGTATTAATACCCTCAAACCAACAACACATCGAATGTATAACCGAATTACAGGCTATTTAGCCAGTCTTGACCGTTCCTCCATGTATTGGTGCGACAATAAAATTCGCGTTTATTTTATGAAGATCGTATATCTTCTTTAGTGTTGTGGATTAACGTCATCAATATCGGGTTATAAGGATAGTGTTGGAATGTTTGTCGATAAGATCAATATTTGTTTCACTTGCTCTGAATCTTGTAATTACAATTTACGATGTAATCATCCTTCGTGAAAGTCGAAAGACTAAAAATAAATATTAACGAAAATTTTAAATAGTTTTCTATAAATGGTTATTATCAAATAGTTTTACATTTAAAGTTATAGCGTTATACAAGAAAACTGTACAATTTTAAAATAAGTAATCCACAACTTATACAATCTAGTTGTAGAAATTATGACTACACATCAAGTTGTAATTACTATCAAAAAAATATAATTGACTTCAACAGACTTATTTTGGATGACATTATAATTTATCCACACAACTTTTATTACCACTAAAAATATGATGTATTATTAAGCATTAAACAGCGTTAAGCATAATAATTCATTTTATTAATTGGACATAGAATACCAGAAGACAAAACATCGATAGTATTAAATGTTTATCGACTTATATACATCACTGAAACAGACCAGTATTAGATGGAGATTAATTTGTTTGTGTTATATCGAATGGGCGAGTAACAAAACATTGAAAATCATTAAATAAGTATTTGTATTGGATTTGGTAATGGAAAGGGTTACTTGATAAATCGACAGAGGCCTAGCATTGTATAAATTACGCTTGAGTAACCTTTACCTACAGTTTTGCAAGTATAGTAGTTAAGTGGTTACCTAAATATTATCAAGAATATTCATCTCATTCTCTTTGGCACTTTCAATCATATCACTAAGTATTTCATTAAATATATATAAAAGTTAATGTTCTGACCGAATCATTATAGCACGTGCCAGAGTACTAAGGGACACAAATTTGAAGAAGGTGAGGGCATTGTAGGGATTATTAGAGAAGGGATTTCTTAAAAGTTAACCTTTAAAAGGGCAAAACGGTATGGTAAAATTTGTGAAGTAATAAATTATTACAACCTAAATTCAGTTGAAACTTGATAGTAAGTAAGTAAGATGCAAAGGTTACAACTATTTTTTGCCTTTTTTAAGGTTTAAAAGTCAATGATGCAAAAATTAGATGGTAAATGTTTTAAACAAAAATATTATCCACAGTTTAGATATTTTTAGGTAATAATTTAATGAAGTATGTAATTGGTTTTAATAAAAGAGAAGTTGCATTATACTATTATAGATTGAAGTTTTTTTTTTTGGTGGAAAGAACATACTCATACATACGAATGTATCTATAAATATATTAAATATAAAGATTTGAATAGAGGAACACCAAAAAAGGTACGTTTATAAATAGTATGAATACTGAGACGACAGCTAATAGAGAAGAGTGAACGGGAAAATATATTGTGCCGACCCCTCTTTGGTACAAACGTAACTATAGAGTTCTCATACACACGTAAAATGGCGAAAAAATACTTAGTTACTTACAAAACAACACCTAAATTATATATGGAATTAGTTTTCAATGGAAATTCCCGCTGTAAATTTCGCCCCTCAAATCATAATTACCTTTTCTATTAAAATAACGTCAGAATTAATGTTTTATAATACTAATTATAGATTATAAAAAACGAAGTAACAAAGCTAATGAAGATTAATTGTTTGTTTCTGCTGCAAATTGATTTTTAATTAAACGTTGACTTTAGTCTGTCATCAATTAAATTATGTTGGTTACTTAAGTAGAAATGATACTGAATTTTGTTTAACAAACTCATTATTAGCATTACTGTGACCACCACAAACTTAACTGTTCGCCGTTTTTTAAGATTAAACTGTTTAAATATGAGTGTATAATGATTTATGTCATAGTATACGGTAAGATAACTATAAATCGAAATCCAAGTGACAGCGGTTTTAGATTTCGAAGTATTATTCAAAAGCAATGCTTCAAGAACAGTCGAAATAATCTGTAATGATGAAAATTAAGTGCAATGAAGCGAAAATATATACGGATTTGCCATATTCGAAAAATGCAATAAAAGTGCCGGTCTCTGGTCTGGTGGTATTGGGTCAATATAGGGTCAATGTAACTTTTTATTTAGTATTAAGGGTATATGTGACTGGAGTTAGTCCATTCTTCTCGTAGCTTATTAGATAGAGATCTGTAAATAGGTTTTACACGCGATAAATGAAATGATATCTGTAAATACTAATTCTATGACTTCTATTTCTATGACTCTTTTTAAAATTGTATTGTCTGCAATGAGTTAAATCACATTTGAATGATAAAAGAAGGAATGCTGAGATCGGGTCGGTTGAGTACGAGATGACTGAATAATGTACTGCGCATTATAATTAAAATCTTATCACAACCAGCATAAGTGCATCAAATTTCATAATTAGCCAATATGTACCCTACTGCCAAGTAATTTTAATCGCTAAATTTGTAGCTAGATATGATTCCAATAACTGTTTATGGGAATTCGTTAATCAATTATCACTGTTTGCACTTAATTTATTGTCAGGTCAGCGCAGAGATTAAACTAAGTAAGTTGTATTAAAGAAACTAATAATATCTTGTTCATTTATAATCTCGCGATTGTTTTTCGGAATAAATTATTCGTTTAAATTTAGAGTATGTTTTAATAATTAGTTTGGATACGTAATACTTTCTCTTGAAGACGCTACTAATGAATGTATGAAAGCTAATAGTTTCATTGTATTTGAAGGATATTGTATTACAATATAATGCAGATAGACCCCTTTTTTCTTTACAAAATGGTTCGAATTTTATAACTTTATATATACATATTTTATACAAAAGTATTTAAAGAACATAAGTACTGTAAGAAATTCGATGAGCAGTGAAAAAGATCGAATATCCTCTATTTTATTTTAGACTATTCTCAAAACCTCGTATCATAAAATCATGTCCTGCTATAAAACGTAATATGTGAATAAAAATATGGTATAAAACTACCAAACGTTACTCCGTACTAAGTACATTGAATAATTTACTACTAAAAAGCGTTCTAGCAGTTTCAGAGTTTGGTTGATAGTATCGAAACTCTCGTAAATAATAATGTCAATTTAATTTTGTAAGATAACTGAGTTTTAAGTGACCAGAAATTTACTAATATAATTTATTATTAATATAAACGTATTAAATTAAGCGATTCGCAGACCCGAGGGTAACGTCGGTGGTGATTCATCACGGCACTTGATTGATGAAGCTTCTATAAATAAATTTACCCTTTGAATAACAGACAGTCTGAACCATTGGCTTATATGTGTTATGCTAGATACTTAATTTTTCTATTTAAAAAGCGATCAACTACTACCATAATTTTAAATACGAGGACGTGAGTAAGGCATGATAGCTGTCTCCAACTGGACCATGACCACCACACACAATGTGCAACATCATACATGGTGTTTTCACATGAGGTGGCGATTAGTTCGTAGTTTGGATTCCGCAGTTGCTATTGTGTGTTGTATGTGCCCAAGTTCGCATTTATGTGCTTCCATGGACCGAATAAAGCCCCACCAGAAATATGCTTTATCGTCAATGAGGTATTTCTATAGGGATTTAGTCGGATAATTCGAAAGGATAGTCGGCGGAATTTCGTTCAGATCTTCATGCAGCTGACCCATCGTCTTTTTAGAGCTGCTACCACGTTTGCACAATTACTCAACATGGTGTAGAGTAATTCTGTGTGCCGGAGGTTTGCTTAGGTTTCATACTACCCATGGTCTTTTAAGGATCTCTCGACTGTAGTACTAATACAGTAGTGTAAAACTGTAGTGCTACTACATAGCGTAGCACAGATTCAGCGCCCTGGGAGCTAGAGCCAGCATCTCTCTCAAAACTGTGTTAGTATAGTAGAAACTCGCTAGCTAGAAAATTCGAGGCGATAAGTAGGAGTTCCACAAGGTTCTTGTCTTAGTAATATGAAGTGCCACAATTAGGGTTTGTGAAAGTATTATTGTTGGTTCACACCAGTCGAGTTTCACATATCCCTCTCACGACCAACCTAAGCTTAAAGAATAAATACCTTTATACCCTTAAAGAATCCATCCACAAAACAAGACGTATTTCGTTAAAGAAGCAGCTGGTGTATATTTACTATCAAATAGTATGTAGAGATATGTACACGATTCTATATTTGTAATCAGGATCAGCTTGAGAATAGGTAATTCACTCTTGGCTCGTATTGGGATTTTAAAACTAGATAAATTATTATCAGCTTGCCTTACTTGTAATTAATAATAACAAAATAAACAGAAGTAAAAATGTCTCAATAGTGGATTGCAAACGATATGATTTAGTTACGAATCTTAAAAATGATTGGTGCATTATACGAGACATATGAAAATAATAAATTCATACGATCTATTTAAAATGTCCAGTCATTGAATTTAAAATACATCTAAATCGAGACCTCAGAAGTAAAGTTACGAGAGACTTTTCATGACACGATAAACTTCTAATAATGGAAGACGTCAGAAAGACACTTTTAATGCACTTTCCATTAGGCTAAACGTCTTTCAGTGCCTCAGGTAAAAAGGCAGTTTTTAATGTCACTCTCTTTGTAAAGAACGAACTTTTGTAATGAAAAGTTAGCGCAAAGATTTCATAGACTGAACTTGGTTGTCTTCAGAGTACTGGATGTCCTTTAGCAGTAAATATTAGTGAAAGTTTTTTCATTCTAATTATATAAAAGAGCTAAATATTATATGCCTGACGATATTAAAACCTTGGTAAGCAAGTAAGTTATTATAGAAATTGTTTTTACTACAAAATATATCGAAATAAAACTAATTTAAACGGATTTTATCTCGGTTATTTATTAATTTTGATCCCGACGTATCAAAAGCTTTACAGCCTTTGTGGTCACGTGATGGACTTAAAACTTAAACTAAAGGTAGACACTGTAACACTGACTTCTTTGGAAAATCTACACCTCAGTCCACCCACTGACCACGAAGGCTGTAAAGCTTTCGAAACGTCGGGATCAAAATTAATAAATAACCGCGATAAAATTAGTTTTATTTCGATGAGTAATATTCGCATAAACATAATAAATTATTATAAAAAATAGATACAAAAAGTTTACGTTCGACTTGCGTTATCATAATATATTGAATTGATTATTTTCTCTCTTATGGTTAAGTTAATAATTTGACTTTGGTTAGAGGGAATTTTAGAAAAAGAGGTTTATATTGTATTTACACTGGAACTGAATATCTCTAGAGATTGGTCAAAGGGAACAAAAAACATTTGTCGCGTAATTATAAATTTAGTAGTAAATATTATTTACAGGGAATCTTTTTTATGGTAAGGCTTTGAAATTTTGATCTGCAACCTTTTTGCATGGTGCTCGTTCAGATAAAGTCGGCTTAAGGCGAGGAAGGATTGAGGGAGATATAATATAGTTTCAATTCTGTATCGTATTTTTCAGCAAATGTCTTTTTTATTTTATCGCTTTTGCTATATTCTAATATAGAATTGCTGATAATTTACAAGAATTTGTATCTTCGACGTGCAAATTTTTAATTTTCGTGAGCTCAAATCTCTGCAATGGTTCTGAGTTTTCAACGGAGGAAACATTGTGATGAAACCACATTATGGTGCTACGGTATTTTTAATGATCGCTCGGCTAACTACAGGTCTCAGGCCAAAATTTGTTGCAAAATTAGTGTGTTTCGACTGTTGCAGTTTACACAAACTCGCCTGATGTTAAGTGATGATGTGGGCCAAGATGGTGGGTAGGCTGAGCCTAGTGGACGGCCTGGCTCTTAAATGCAACTACCGGACCACACCTATAGATATTTGGCGGCATATTCTGAACTTAAGAGTGGTAGCTAACCAGGCGGGCATTAGAAAAAACCCTACCACCATAATATGGTTTCATCACAATGTTTTCTTTCACCGAGAACTCAAGCTCATTGTAAGTGGATTCGAACACACGTCCATTGACGCGGTATACGTACACACTGCCAACTGAAGGATCATCGTTTCGTTAGCGAGTTCAGAGCCAGCCCCAATCGTAATCATCATCCTCACTTAAATTCAGATAAAATTATTTTCAAACATTAAATTTTAAAATAATAAGAAGTTACAACAACTACAGCGTGTTTTGTACCATTTTCTGTATTTCAAGTAGATTAAGTTGAGATAAAGTAAATGTACAAAATCTCAACGTCCCTAAATACGAATGTGTCTTACAGGCTGAAAGCAAGTGAATAGCGGAATAACACGTACCGCAGAACAATTTATAACAGCGCCGAGCCGTGACTCACTCAAAGTAAGCCGCAAGACACTCGGCGACAGTTGATTAACTCGTGTACAGCCGTTTGTGATTAATGAGACTGCACGCGTCCCACTCAAGGACGCGAGTAATTAGATTAACTCGTCCCGGAGCCCCGGAGACGTCACCGGGAGATTTCTTTGATTGACTATGCCCCGGTTAACAGAAATTAATTGGCTTTTTAATCCTGTCTGTGTATGCAAATCGATACCTTCTCTTTTCAAATTATTTGTGTCAATTTCAGAGATAAGTTAATTTAAGCATGTCATGAGAAGCAAGGACACGCATGTGATAAGAAAAGTAGTCGATATGAATGTTAAAGTATGAAAATGAAGATGAAGACCAAAGAAAAGGTAGATAGAGTGTGTGAGTAATGAGATAAGCGAAATGGGAGTGATTGAAACGATGACTCCTGATAGGAATTTATAAAATAAGAAAATATATTGCATAGATCCCGAATAACTTGGGAACATGATAAAAAGAAGAATAGTTTGTTTAAATCAACATTGTTTTGGCTCATTTATTAGTGTGTCGAATCCCTGCAAAAACTTTGAATTTTCGGTGAAGGAACCATGGTGATCAAACTATAGTATGGTGGTGAGGCATTTTCTAATGCCCTCCTGCTCAGGCTAGAAATCTGCCATCAAATACTTACAGCTATGTTACGAAAGTTGCACTTTAGAGCCAGTTTCTCTACTCGGTTTATCGTGTCCACCATATTTGGCTATATCATGTGAGACTGTGGCTATAACATGAAACTTATAAAGTATATAAAATAGCTAGTATAGATAATTTAAGTGCATTCGAACGAAGTTAAAGTACACTAATATAGTATTGTGCTTAGAGTTCGTTTCGACTTTATATTTATAGATTTTTAGACATGAAACGCTTCCAATTATGGATGTCAATTGAAGAATTATTTTACTACTATTCGAAGTCTTAAATATATACCCAATATGACTAATTTAGAACAACTTAATTTTGCTCCATGTTATCAATTATTCCAAGCATGATATTATTTAATTCTTACATCTTGCAAACACTAATTCATATTCCTTTGAAAATACGTCGCCTTCTGATGCCGCAACTTGGTTAAATTGTTTCAATTCATGAGATTTATCGTTTCGTATCTGATGTTAGGTGAACTAGGAATATAATTTACTGCTGTTAAGAATATTTAATTGATTTATTAAGTATAAGTTAACTCTTAGATTATATTTATAGCATTACATTTATAATTAGATTTTTAAGTAGTATAATTAAGTAAGACCATTATAATTGGATCTTACTCTATATTGGATTGTATTGGATTATAAATATAAATGATTTTTTTAATCTGTTATATTGTTTGTGCGTCACTATTACTAGATAGTGTTGTATAGTGTATTACTATAGTGACTACTTAATAGATTTTGGTGAGATTTAACATATTAATACATAATATTATAGGTTTTTTTTTATATACTTAAGTGACGATACGGCCCAAGTTGGTAAACACGCTAAACCTGTGGAGGAACTGGTTCTCAAGTGCTGCTGCCGGAACACACCTATTGGTATTTAGCGGCAGGTTTACAACTTGAGGGTTGTAGCTAGCCAGGCGGGCATTTGAAAAAGCCCTAACACCATGCATACTACAATATTTCCTACCGTTCCTTTAATCCTTGCGTTACCTCTGCGTTTCATTTAATTGTTCTCTGAATGTAGTAATTCGATTATTTGTATTTGTTATTCAATAGTATAACACGTTCTTCAATAATAATATACTACGTAAGGTAATTTGTTCTAACCGAGTGTTCCATTGACACGGACGCATTTTTTGTATTTTGTTGAAATTCCGGAAAATCCTCATATGATCGTTTTCCATTAACAAACTCGACCCACTTAAATGAGTTTCAGAACTTACCCGAATAATAAAGATCCGTTGAGAAAAAGCCATTCGGAACACACATGACAATGAAAGCTACAATAATCTTGAATCATGAAGCATCGTCTTTTCATAACAAACACGACAAACAATGGGGCACAAAGAAAAGCGTGTGTTCCGCGAGTAATTCCCTCCTCGGAGATAAACTTAGTGTATTGCTTTATTTATTTTCATTGTGTTTGAACCCCTTCGTGACACAATGTTACCTTTGTGTCGGGTTTATGATGTGCGACTTTTGTCGGACTACAGCTCCGAGGTTTGCCGTAATGAGTTCTGCCGACGCTTCGGGACCGATGACTCGATGCGAGCTTTGTGTGAATTAAACGTCAGATGATTCTGTGAGAGGTAATGATTAAAATATTGTTTTTTTTCTTTATGTCGTTGTACACTTTAGTATACTAGCGATAGACTATGACTTCGTTCGAATTCGTTAGGCGGTTATTTAAATGTTACACAGATATTATATTTTCTAAGACTATTCTCGACCGTTATGATCAGTGCTCCAAATCAAATCAAATCTCTATTCAATTGAGGCCCTTAGAAGGCGCTTATGAACGTCAAAACTACTATCGGTTCGGAAAGTAACGCAAATTAGTTCAAAATTAGATTTTAAGCGCATGGTATATGTTTTCTTTCATTTTTATTGATAGTTTTTATAGCAGTTTCCCTTTTGTTAGTTTTGTTATTAAGTGACTCTGTGAAGTTCTTCATAAGAACTACCGATAAACTTTTGCGTCATCGTGAACACCAATTAATCTGGACTACAATGCATTTATCATCATAAGCAGTGGAGTAATGTTATCTGAGCCATGATAAGGAATTTTAACAACGTTGGGTCGATGTCGTTAAGAAAGATTTAGGGGGCTAATGGTATTACGCTAGAGCATCGGTTCTCAAACTTTTCGTTGTCACCACCCAATATATATTCAATATGCTAATGGATGGTAGGACGCGGTAACAGTATTCAACTGGATCAAAATATGCATGTTGAAATGTGCAACGTTCTAAAATCAGTAGATGAATATCTAGTTGCGTGTGTACACAAAGGTTTCTCTTTTTAAGTAACCAACCACGAAGTAACGAATTCTTAACTAGTCTACAGAGTCCTGGGAACAATCTCGAACGTTTATAGAAAGGATATGTGGTGAAAGCTTTGGGCGACCCGACACCTTATCAGAGTCTGGCAGCAAGTCCTTGGTATCACTTATGTTACCATATTACAATTTCTTTTCTAATTCTGTAAGTGTCCGCCGTACGAGACTGGTTGCTGTTGCTGTTGGAGGGCTGAAGAAGTTGGATGGCTATTCTGCCAAAAACTGAAAGAATCGTGAAAGCTGTTCCAGGTTTTTGGCAATGTGGAGGTTTGAGGGTAGCTTAGTGTCTTTTTATGGGATATCTGACGATGCATCACAGTTTACTTTTATATTTATTTAGTATTTTGAAGGCTAAACGTTATGGCTATAATCTCACCTGATTTTAAGTGACGATACGGCCCAAATTGTAGACACACTAAAACTTTTGGAGGAACTGGATCCCAAGTGTAACTGCTGGAACATACCTATTGGTATTTGGCGGCAGTTTTTCAACATCAGCATGGTAGCTAGCCAGGCGGGCATCGTAAAAAGCCCTACCACCATGCTATGATTTCCTCACGATGTTTTCCTTCACCGAAAGCTCAAGCTCATTGTAAGTGGTTGGATTCGAACTCGACTTGACGCAAAGTCGTACATAGTACCACTGAGCTATCATCGTGATACACTCCATACGTCGCTTTCGTAATCTGCCCTTCATTTTGCAAAAGGAAGTGTGTCAAATGTTTATTATGTTAAAAAAAGCTTTCAACAAATGAGACCCAATTTTTCACGAATAATTACATTTCCGAATTACGGGTGTACGTATTATGAATATTTATGCTTATGTTTATGAATTGAAAAATCCATAAAATATACTGTCTCTTTTTATTATATCATACACCATACATAACGTACAAGGCACTATTATAATGACCATATTGTGTGCACCTTAAAACGCATGCCAAAATGTATTTCAGTATTAAATTTGAAAACTTACATTACCATTGTCCAACTTGGAAATATATCCCTGAAGCTAATTCGTGGTTATTGTGACCCTCAAGTTGAGAAACGATGCGCTAGAGCATAAAACAACCGAGAGAATTGCAGTCGATTAAGTAGAGAGGCGGATCCTTGCTCGAGCCGAGGTATCCTCGAGCAAAAGAAGACTGTAATTTGATTTTATTTTTCTACTAGATATTGCCCTCCCGCTTCGTTGGGCTCAAATTAAACTTTTGCGATGACTTAGCGAAACTTTATAGCGTTTTAAGAATTACTTTGTGTATTTAATCATAGCCTAATGAACATAGCATAACGGATGGGTTCTGCCAATTTTTTTAAGTGTGCGTGACATAATAGCCGCGTTAGACTGGATCGTGGTCACCATATACCCAGTTGTAGCACCTCCCATTCTGGTTCGAATCAACCCGCTTTGTTTCAGAATCAATCTGTCGAATATATCTAACAGTCGAACGGCTTGCAGGCTGATATGACAAAGATGATCCCTAATGAAATTCTAAAACATCAATGAACGTCGTTTTTTTTTTAAATCTTACTTTGCTTAACATCCGGTATATTACCGTCACTATGTCGTGGTTTTATACAAAAAAGTTACTTTACAAAACTTCAATATGTTTAAATTGACCGTGACCACCATAAATCGCACTAACACCTTACATACTAGCACATTTGATCATGTTTCGTTCCGGGATAACCGGTGTATAGTAGCCGAGCTGATATACAACAGTATATACGCATCCAAACCGATAGTGAGGTCTCTGAGACTCGAAGGTTATTGAGGATCGCAGATAACCCCCCACCCCCCCGATACTCTCTACCTGGTACATACTCAGGCAGCGAAAAAGCCGTTATAAATAAAGCTACGTGATTGGGGAGGGGTCACGCGTCCTGACGATCCATAAGTCCCTGGGGTTGACCTTCAAATTGATGGTGAGCCTGCAGACCAAGGGAAGGAAACTACAGATCCACGGTAGTGTATCCCACGCTATCGTGGCTGTGCCGAGGCACACGGAAACCTGTGCGAACTATACCGACGTGGCCGACTATGCAATAGGCCGCTTCATTCGTCGAGCGGTGACTATTAGCGGTGGCTGTTATCGTAAAGGAGTAGGAGGAGAGAACTATGCAGTATAAACACGTTGTACATAATCAATGCTGCTTTCAATGAGAATTATATAACTACGAGATTAAAGACTTATCGAGAAACTGAATTAACCAATTGTCATAAAAGAAAAGGCCCAATGATGATAATTATACATTTGGAATTAGAACAAACGTTCTGAATTGTGTAATTCTCAAAATTGTATGAAATTAATCGTCCTATAATTTTGTTCATTTATTTTTAATCCTTTTTTTACATTATTTTTCATCAAAACATACCAGCTCCATTATTATTCTATCTATTGTCGAATCAAGAAAACTTTCTCAAAGTAAGCCTCATAATTTTGATAATAAAATATCATACAATATATTTGAACTTTTATTACAACATTTTCTCGCTTCAACCCTGAACGATGTAACGTTTGATGACGTCATTACAACATAATTTACATAATCACCCAGCGTATACAAAGGCAGATGAAATTCAACCGAATCTGAATTCAGCGAAAGCTTAATTTTGCTCTAACGCAATCTAATTTCAAGATTTTGCTCAGAAAACGTCTCCCGTTACCAAATACTCTATATTAAGACACTTTGCATTCAAAATGATAGGTAATGATTGTTTTGAGCTCGCCGCCAACCCAATGAGTCAGGATCTCCGGAATTTTAACGGCACAATTAAATGCTTAAGTTTTGTTAAAGTGACAAAAGCGCTCCGGTCGCTTTAAATTGCAAAGTCGGCAGCTAGTAATGACATTTGTCATCTATTAAAATTGTTTTGTTAATAAACATACCTGAACTTGCTTCCGCGGCTTCAATGTGATTTTTATAGAAGTAGGGCATTTTCCAATGCCAGTTTGACTAGATATGACCCTCAAATTGGAAATCTATTACTAAATATTTCCATAACAGCAAGTAATTTGAAATCTATTCGCTGTCTCTGCCAAGTAAAAAGGGAACCTGGTGGGGATTTTTATGTAGTATTATTTATGTTGACTTGCACTAGGTAAGTCCTATATCACCATAACCTATGGAGGCAAATTCGGAAGTGAGATACCGAGAGCTTTTTGAGGGTTTTGGGAGCTAAATTCACAATACCATCTTTGCCTGGATTATTATTTAATATCGCTTGCGTTCTAATGCTACACCCAAAAGTGTTTTTTTTTAATCTGTACTTCCGGGAATATTTATACGTCTCAGGATTATACATTGTACATGCAAATGTCATGCATGGCTTGTAGGTTGCATTGACAGTGATAACTTCAATAGATTGGTGATCCCTTAAAGTCCTGCAATCTGTTTAACCGCAGTGCGTTATTAGCTATAGATCTAGCATTGTAAAAATAACTACGTTTTGAAATCTACCTCTTGTTGCAAAAGTAAAGCATTAAGGAGTGCCATCGAGGATGATATGTCTTATGGAGAGTCTACCATTTCTCGGATTAGGGCCGTGAATATTCATATTTTTGCTTTTGTTAACTA
Organism: Actias luna; assembly: GCA_039707435.1. Taxonomy (NCBI): domain Eukaryota; kingdom Metazoa; phylum Arthropoda; class Insecta; order Lepidoptera; family Saturniidae; genus Actias; species Actias luna. Next base: position 2,290,994 of record JAZHAC010000002.1, on the reverse strand, counting down.
ATAGTAGGTTTTTTTTATCACTTCTCAAGGCAACAGTTGGTGCAACAATTTTTTTCAATGTCCATAATCTCACCTGATCTTGATCTGACGATAGGGTTCATTTTGGTAGACACGCTAAACCAGTGGAGGAACTGACTCTTAAGTGCAGTAGCCGGAACTCACCTATGGGTATTTGACGGTAGTTTTTCAACTTGAGGATGGAAGCTAGCCAGGCGGGCATTAGAAAAAGCTTTACCACTAATCATATTAGTTAAAAAATACAATATACGCAATAACATTAACTATTTTGACAATGTTACTATTGGAAAGTATAATTGAAAATAACGAAAAGAAAAGACTCACAATAAAGAAAACAGAAACTCTACTAAAAGTATAAAATTAGATAAATCACCGACAGACAGAATCATATTAGATAGTCTGGTGAACAAGGATAATCGATTTCGCAAAACAAGTTACTAGAGTTAAAAGTACGAACGATCAGCGAAGTTTGCTGCGAAACTTACGTGTTAGACTGTACAGGTTTGTGTTAATTGCATTAATATAGTGAGGTTTATTTAGTTTAAGGAGTTTGGATAACGGTTTTGGTTAAAACACTTTCGTTAAGTGTACAATGGCTTTTCTTTTTTTTATTTGTCCTTTTTTATTTAGAAATCATGAGAACTGGCATCGGCATGATAGAAACGACTAAGGATAGATTATAGTTCTCTCGGTGGTCACTGCTGTTTTGCGACTGTACATAATATCAGATACAGTGTAGTCACTTTGCTGAGCTAACACAAAAAAATGTATATAGTTTTTTTTTTATGGAATAGTTGGCAAACGGGCAGGAAGCTCACCTGATGGAAAGTGATCACCGCCGCCCATGAACACCTGCAACACCGGAGGGCTCGCAAGTGCGTTACCGGCCTTTAAGGAAGGAATACGCTCTCTTCTTGAAGGTTCCCAAGTCGTAACGGTTCGGAAAGACCGCCGGCGACAGCTGGTTCCACAGAGTGGCTGTGCGAGGTAGGAAGTGCCTTACAAGTCGCACTGTTGTGGAACGCTGGACATCGAGGTGGTGTGAGTGAAATTTTTTGTTTTAACGTGATGTCCGATGGTGAAATTCAGCGGCCGGGATCAATCCAAACAATTCCTCAGAGCACTTCCCTTGGTAAATGCGGTAGAAGATGCAGAGTGATCCAACATCTCTACCCAGAGCTAAGGGACCAAGCCGATCGGAAAGAGTTTGATCGTCGATAATCCGAGCCGCCCTACGTTGAATGCGGTCAAATGGAAGTACCTGGTACTGGGGGGCTCCCGCCCAGAAATGAGAACAGTACTCCACGTGGGGCCGAATTTGTGCCTTATACAGGTTCAGACATTGAGTCGACGTGAAGTACCGTCTCGCTTTACTGAGCACACCTAGCTTCTGTGAGGCCAATTTGGCCTTACCTTCCAATTGACCGCGAAACTGGACGATGCTCGAAATATCGACGCCAAGTATTCCGATAATAGCTTTCGCAGAAAGGGGAGTATTCTCAAAATGAGGAGTTACGAGAAATGGTGATTTTTTAGCAGTTAACGCGCAAACTTGTGTCTTTTTGGGGTTGAATTGGACTAAGTCGATAAAAGGAACGAAGTAGCAGACCAGATAATTGGTTGATAGTTATATTTTTTGCCAGTTTATTAGCAAATATTAAGAGTTAATTTTTAGCTTGAGATTAAAAATGATCAAGCTTATGTAATACCATAAAGACAGTTTGCCTATAAAAGTTTTTGGCACGTAATTTGATATTCATTCCCTTCATGTAAAATCATTTTTTTAATTCATATTTTCAATGTTATCGTAATTTTTCTATGTTGTTTGTTTAAACTTATACTTACATTAAAATAATTCAAATATGTAAAAACATTATATTTTATAAATCTAAATCTATCTAAATAAGATCTAATCTAAATCTAAATCTAATAAGTATGTATAAGTTATATTCTAATATAAGGAAGCTGATACATTTGTATATATGCTTAGAACAAGATATCACAGAGCCTGAGGGGTAAGTACGGTAAAGTTCTTCATCAACGGTGACCGTTAGTGGAACAATTTTCACCGTCAGTCGACGACGTCATGTCGGCTTGATCAAATACCCCTCCCCAATTCATTTTCGAAATCAGTTAAACGAAATACAACAACAAAATTCAAATCGAATTTATAAACTGCATTCGGCGCAGTTATTGGACGTTCTTTTAACGTGCCAGAGATAAATTAATAAACCGAATTGAGTATCTATCTACCTACAGCCAATTGAAACTGCCGAACGGCTATCCAGTCGGGTGTATTTCGAAATCAAAAGCGCTATGTAACAAAAAACAAAAAAAAAAACCGTTTCTCAGTTTGCGAACCGGGCGAACTCAATTTGGTAGATGAATTTGCACTGCTCCGGGCTCTGTTCGGTGTGTTATTTTTAAAAGTCTATTCACTTTATTACTGTTAATGGTGTCTCTATAAAGTGATGAAGGTGGGATCTTTCTTCTCTCGAAGTAGAGTGTGGAGACCAGAAATAATTTCGATGTCAGCTGAAGAACCATGCACACAATAATAAACTCATTCGAATGAAAATGCTAATGCGTAATGGGTACAATCTTACCCGATGGTAAGTGCCGATGAGGCCCAAGATGGTGGGCACCCTATGCCTAGTGGAGGGGGGGCGGGGGGGTTGATTGTCAAGTACAACTGCCAGAATACATGTATAGGTATTTGTGGCAGATATTCAACTTGAGGTTGATAGTTAGCCAGGCGGGCATTAGGAAAAACCCTAACAAACATGCTATGTTTTCATCACGATGATTATGTTCACCGGAAACTCAAGCTCATTGAAAGTGGATTCGAGCGCAGGTCCCTTGATGTGGCGTTTGCTGATTCTTATTTCTGTCGTACCGTGAATTTTTTTTTATGGTACCTCGGCAAAGTGACTGCACTGTATCTGATGTTAAGTACAGCACAGTCCAAAAACAGGTGCGACTATCGAGAGAACGACAATCCATCGCCAATCGCTACTTTCATGCCGGCCTGCGTAAGACTGTAGAACCGTCTTCTCGTTAGCATGTTACCTCTCTTCTAAGAGATAGGAATCTTCAGAGGAGGCGGGAATCGCCAGCGTCCTAAGCAGACCAGTATGACGGCGTTGATTGGCAGTCAGTTAAAGTTCATTGTGCAATGATAGCTGAGTGGTAGTGTATACGACTTCGCGTTAAGGGGCGTGAGTTCGAATCCAAGCACCTACAATGAGCTTGAGCTTTCGGTGAAAGAAAACATCGTGAGGAAACCATAGCATGGTGGTAGGGCTTTTTCTAATGCCTGCCTGGCTAGCTACCACCCTCAAGATGTAAACCTGCCACCAAATACGAATAGGTGTGTTCCGGCAGCTGCACTTAAGTGCCAGTTCCTCGATAGATTTAGCGTGACTACCAACTTGGGCCGTATCGTCACTTAAGATCAGGTGAGATTATGGCCATAACGCTAAATCTTAAGTATAAAAAAAAACGAGTCGCCGCTGATTAGGATTGCACTGTACTTAACATCTGGTGCAGTGTTGTTTTTTCTATTTAAAATTAAAATCGTTCATTCTCATAAATAGGATAATAACTATCACTTGTTTGCAATCAATCAATAGTTGAAATCTACTATCGTTTTGGAAACAACATGGCGTTCCGGAAGAGAAGAAATGGCGAAAGAAATTTTTCAGCGATCGCACTTTTTATCATGTTTTGTCAATCCAAAACATACAAATATTAACAATAACCTCACGCACGTTTATCTGATAATAGTCTGCAATTATATAATACGTTTTTTAATAAGTTTTTGTTTTACAATTATTTGAACCAACCTATTGGAACCCAAAAGACCAATTGCCAGACCTCAAGACACTGTGAGCTCTTTCTGCGTAGATCGGAACACTATCAATAATAAAAATTAAATTGAAGGTAGACACAGTACCATAAATTTTTCTGGACAACCTACACCTCAGTCCGCCCCGTGACCACGAAGGCTGAAAAGCTTTCGAAACGTCGGGATCAAAATTTAATAAATAACCGCGATAAAATCCGTTTAAATTCGTTTTATTTCAATGGATATTTGAAACTGGTTTAGTTGCATTTCACATATTTCGTGAAGGGTTTTATTATAAAATCGGATACATTGTCCTTTAAATGATTTCTGTACTTTTATTAGCCTTATGTGGATCAGAGCGTGATGATGTCAATTTCCATGTAATGTTAATTTTCATAGTTGTTACTATGTTTCAACTGTCAATATTTTATAAACAAATACGTATTAGCATGGCCAAGTTGATATATTGTTGTACTATGCTGCGTAACATAAAAAAATCTAATACCATAATTCGTTTTTAACCAACCTTATGTAAGTGGCGAATTCCGGAAATTGTTACTTCGTAAATGCATCATATTCGCAAGTGTCAAGTCACAAATCAAAATTATAAAATTCGATAACAAACATAAATATTCGTGTATATTTTTTCTCCGGCACAGTCCGATCGAACTAACTCAATTACGGATATTGGGGTGGTGAAAGTTGCGAGCTCTGAACTCGCAACTCAAGTGGCCGGTACCACAGTGTATTAATAAACAGTGGATAAACTTTAATAAAATTCAAAATAGTGGTAGATCAGCATGTCAGGGGATACTATGTTCAGAGATCGAAGGTCATATAACTAAAAGAATGTTAAGTATTTTTATTTCTATTTAATTACTAGCTATTACCCGTGGCTTCGCTCACGTTAATATTGTTTTTTTTTTAAATTGGTCGATGCAATAAAAAAATTATACAAAGTATATTCGCGGGAATAAATACCCTTTCACCGTCTCCAAGGTCCCATCTATCTCTATACCAAAATTCATCATAATCGATTCAGCGGTTTAAGCGTGAAAGCGTAACAAGCAAACTAACTTTCGCATTTATAATATTAGTAAGGATTACATATAAATTGATTGATTTAATAATTGAGAAGGTACTGGTTATTAAGAAATAATAAAAAAAATATGTTTTTTCTATTTGTACGCTATCAAAGGCATGCTTTTATGTGTTTGAGAGTATGTAGATAAAGATATGTATATCTCTATTAAATAACATTGTGTTACTGATTACGGTTTAGGTAAAGGAATGTGTTGTGTAAACAAAAAGAGAAAAATACGTTTTACGCTCCTGTTTCCTATATCAATCTGTTTTAAGAATTTATTTGTTTCATGAATGATTTTGTATGCGAATGGAATAAATCTATATGATTGAACCGTGTAGTATACATGCTAAAAGATCTCTGCAAAACATTATGAAGACGTTTAGGGATATAAGTAAAGACAGACCGAAGATATTAATGGACTGTATGTGAAATGTTATGTGTATAAGGTGTGAATACTGAAACTTTGCCTACCGTCTCTTTTTATATAGAATATGTGGGTACGAAGAAAAGAACCAGATGTTACAATCTATATTGCATGGGTTTTATACTACTCAACTGGATAGCTACCACCCTCAAGTTGAAAATCTGCCGCTAAATACCTAAAGGTGTGTTCCGGCAGTTGCACTTGATAGCCAGTCCTACAGTAAGCTTAGCATGTCCATCATCTTGGGACACAATATCACCTATCGTCAGATAAGATTATAGCCATAACGCTGCCCCTTTTTTTTCAGGCAGGTTTTCAACTAGAGGGTAGTAGCTAGACAGGTGGGCATCAGAAAAAGCCCTACCACCATGCCTAAACCTGTGGACTAACTGGCTCTCAAGTGCAGCTGCCGGAACACACCTATTGGTATTTGGCGGCAGGGTTTCAAATTGAGCGTGGTAGCTACCCAGCTAGGTAGTAGAAAAAGCCCTACCACCATACCCTATACAGTATAAAAGAAGTTCGTTAATAATAAACTGTTAATATTATTGAGTGACTGAATTAAAATTATTTATTAACCGTTATTAGCAGTATCAGGAGTGATACAGTGCAATAAACGCAAACTTGAAACATTTTCCATAATTATACAAAACCTAATTTAAGACGAAATAATGCACAACGTAAAAATTTCATGAGAATATCTAGTCGGTAAGCAAAAAAACGTTGGTCTACGTCTTTATCGAAATTATCTAACTTAGAAATGATCTATATTAAAGTTGATACACTGGAAAAACTTTGAACTATGCGGGCAGTAAATCCTGGGAACTATTTAGCTAATAGCCAATGATGAATGACTACACCGAATGTTTGTTCCAATGTAGGATTGTAGGGGATTATTAAGACGATATATGCTTCAACTAACATATATACTACCATGATTATTCCAGCAAGGGTTAGCCATTGACCTGAGGTGATATAGTATTGATTTAAATTAGTGTCCCTAACGCCACAGCTTACTGTAAAATATATTAAGCAGTAATTTAATCATAGTGTTTGTATCGGTAACATGTTCACGTGATAATGGCAAATAAAATATTGCAGTGTTGATAGTTAGTAATAATTCAGTCATGAAAATACAATCGTTTTTTTTTTATTGTCAAGGTTTTAGCGTTATTACCATAATCTCACCTGATCTTAAGTGACGATACAAGTTCGTAGATACGCTAAACCTGTGGAGGAGTTGGCTCTCAAGTGCAGCAGCCAAACACATGCATTGGCATCTGGTGGCAGGTTTTCAACTTAAGGGTGGTTGCTAGCCAGGCCGGTATTAAAAAGCCCTACCACTATGTTATTCACCGAAAGCTCAAACTCATTGTAGGTGGTTGGATTCGAACTCACGTCCCTTGACACGATGTCGTACACACTATCACTGAGCTATCATCGCTTCAGTATACAGTCAGTCATGAAAATACAGTAGTTTGAATAACAAGTCTTATCACTGAACTCTCCAATTTCTGCAAGACTCCTCCTACTAGCTACTCCTACTACCTGATGATGGGAATCTGGAAGTGCAAATACTGATTGATCTAAAAACTAATATTATTAATTTAATATCGACATTTTACTTTTTTTAAATCTGCCACGCAACACTTAAAAGTATATAATTACACTTCAAAACCAATCTCTCCACTAGGCTTGGCGTATTCGTGATCTCGAGTTGTATCTCAAGATTAACATCATTTTAATTAACATCATGTGAAATTGTGGCCCAATTTGTAGCGACAAGCCGGAAACACTATATAAATAAATATGTACTAAAATACTTATATTTTTAGGGAATTTCATTATGATCGAAACATCGCTATGTTATAAGAGAACTTAGTTATAAACAACAAGTTAACCCTACGAAAGGATTCGATATTAACGCAACGAACAAACTTCTAACAAGGGAAATACGAAATGCAACTTCCGTAGAATCCCGAAACTAATTAACCGACATGTTAAAGCGAGTGTCCCGTTTAGATTTGCGGGACCAGTGAGTTGCGTCTGAAATTTTAACGAGAAGAAACAAACGTGATACGCCGCTAGTAGCAGTTTGAATTATTTCGTTAATCTCACTACTAAATTTCTCTCAAATAACATGGCAATAAGCGCCCGTTCGCCTCCGAATGGCATTACTAACTACTGGTAGTCAAGCGCATGCTAGGAATACCTCGACAGTTTCAAGCGCTTCGTTAGCACAATTAAGTGTAGTGTGAACTCTATCTGCATAATGTTGTTTCCTTAAAATAATAACGCAACAGTACAGTGTGATTTCCTTTTATGAAGACGTGAGTGTTACTATCACAGACTTACATATACCTATTGAAGCTCTATCACATTATAATGTAGAATTTAAAGTCAGTCCCTTCTATAAAGACCGGCAACGCCCCAGCGATTCTTTCGGTGTTGTTATTAACAAGTGATATGCTTGCTCGTTTACCCCCTTTTCCATAAAAAGAGTATCATATTTAATTAAATAAAGTAACAAAAAATAGAATTACAACGCAGAGATGATAAATTAGTCGACCCTGAAGACAGTACGAACCAAAGGCAACGTCGAACGCTCATAGAATTAAAAACGTGTAGAGCTAATCCGCAAGCTTTTAACAACTTGAACTTGAACTTAGAACATAACTTTTTGAAGCAATGTTAACTTAAGAGTATCGAGTTGGTGCGAAATATTTTAATGAGTTTTGAGCTTGTAGTGAAGGTAAAGACTGGAACGTAACCATAGCATGACATGCTAAAAGTTTCAAGTTGAAAATACCCCACAAATACCTATGGGTGTGTCGTGGCAGTTACACTTGAGTGCTAGTCTGTCCAATAAGCTTGGCGTGTTCACCACTTTGAAACTGATCGTCAATTACCATCAGATGAGATTGTGATTATCATGTTAAGCCTACGGCTACAATGGTTTATTCCGAAATGTGACAAACTTAAAAGAAGTTAGTGTGGCGGAAGTACCTTGTGTTTAGTTGTTGCGACCTAGTTGAATAAAGCTCCTTACCAGCCTTGGTTCGATAATGTAAAATGTAAAAATTGTGTCTGTTCTATTTTTTTTATAGGCAAGGTTATCGCGTTATGGCCATAATCTCACCTTATCTTAAGTGACGATACGGCCCAAGTTGGTAGACACGTTAAACCTGTGGAGGGGCTGGCTTTCAAGTGCAACTGCCGAAACATACATATTAACAGTGGCAGATTTTCCACTTGAGGGTGGTAGCTAGCCATGTTGAAATTAGAAAAACCCAACCACCATGCTATGGTTTCCTTACGATGTTTTTCTTAGCCAAAAACTCAAAGTAGGTGGGTTCGAACTCACGTTCCTTGACGTCGAGTCCGTACACACTACCACTGAGCTATCACCGTTTCTAGTAACCGGCGTTTCTGACTTAATGTTTCTTACACGCCTCTATTGCGACGCTTCCGGTATAACCGAAAGTCTAATATGTTAGTAAGAAAAGGTGTTACACCTTATCTACAAAATTTAACCTTTTCATCATATTAATTAAGTTTATTTTAGAAATGATTAAAGCAGAGCATTTTCACATTCAAATATATGCACATACAGAAGCCTCCACTGCACTTCAATAACATAGTAAAGTCAACCCATTTGTGTAAAGATAGCTGCATGGAATACTGTTTCGGGCTTGTGTTAGAGTTTCCTCCTTCTATACTAAACATATTTCGTTACTGTAGTCAAAGGGAAGTTTCCAATTACTTAATACTATGTAGATTTACCCTTCCAGAAATTGTTGTATAAATGTTTACACCGTCTAAAGTTATAAAATTGAGAATATAAAATATAATTATTAATCTGGCGTAACTACGGTGTGATAAGGTTTTCCGAAAGACCAATTAAATCAAATCAAATCAAAAAACCTTTATACAATTTAGGCCCTTACAAGGCGCTAATGAACGTCAAAACTATTTCCGGTTGGGAAAGTAAAGAAATCATCGATAAGAATCGACAAGAAACTCGATCTGCATGTTTATATCTTTTTGCAGGAACCTTTTTGCATAATAGTTTATTGTTTGCATTTACAGTAGTTATTAGCGGATGTACAAAGACAAGTGTCGATTGCTGGCTTCACCACCGCTCATATATTGATCCACCATATAATAGCCTGTTGACATCAATACTCGTTTGACATAGTTCTTGAACTTATAGTTCGGCAATTCGGTAATGTGCTTTGGGATTTTACCGTAAAACGGTTTCTAGTATTTAAATCATGCCGGTCTTTCACGAAAGCGTTGATGGCTCAGTTGTAGTGTGTAGGAATGCCGCATCGTGGGACGTAAGATGTAATCCAACCACCTATTATGAGCTTGACCTTGAGCTTTCTGAAAATATAGTGATGAAACCATAGCAGAGGATATGAGTTTTCCTAATGCACACTTGGCTAGCTACCACCCTCAAGTTAAGAATAACAATGGGTGTGTTCCGGCTGTTACACTTGAGTGCCAGTGTTTCCACTAAGCTAAGCATGTCCACCATCTTAGGCCACGTCATCACTTAACATCAGATGAGATTGTGGCAATAACGCTAAACCTATAAAATATGAAAAAGATTAATTTGAATAAAATGGTATCATAGTTTTCACTCCAGTACTCTTCTAAATACACCTTGAAAATTAAAGAATATAAAATAATACATTTTAGTTTTTTAGTCAGTTATTTTTAATAGTGCACTTGAGAGCCAGTACCTCCGTCCACTTAGGCCGTATCGTCACTTAAGATCAAGTGAAATAATGGCCATAACGCTGAACCTAAGCAATATATAAAAAAAAAAATATTTTACTAATGGTACTCAAACATTTGAGGCTGACAACAATTTAACTGCATTATAGAAAAACAATGGATGTAACGCGTTAGCGATGAGGACTTTTTTAATTTAGGTACAGTCTTTTGTTTCTACTAACAGTATATGTATATGAATTTTCTTATGCGTACTTAAAGAAACCATGATTTCTCAACGTAAACATTTATATTTATTTCACACTCTCAAGTTTCATTTTCGTGACAATAGGCGGCCTATATCTTTTTCCGTGGTCCATTATATTTATGAACACAAAATTATTTGTATAGGTTAAGCTGTTTATGATGTAAACATAACAAACGGAAGTACTTTCGCATTTACACATAGCATTCATTTGGATTACTCTGGGCCAAAATTTCAAGCTAATTCTAATTTTAAATCCTACATCAATCATCAATTCCCTGTATGACGCTATAAGCATCAACTCATTATCTCTGAAAGACTTGATCAATTTATATAATAAAAGAGACGCGAATTCGGAATTTAATTTCTGTAAGTAAAAACACACATTTGCATCCCTCGTGACACTTAAAAAGATTAACAAAGTTCCGGCTTAACAGCCTCGATTCGTCAAGAGGGACCCACTTAGTCCTCCGTGTCCGTACAAAACGGTTAATCGGCTAAAATCGGCTAAACTTGGCTGAGTTGACGGCGACATCCGCGCTTTGTCCTCGTGATTGATTGGACCCGGTACAAGGAACCTTACAACAGATTAGTATTACCACCGCAAGTTATGAGAGGTAGCGGGAATAGCTTTGCATCTAAAGCATTTTACATTTCATTGCAAGTGTAAACATCATCTTTTGCATTTATTTTATTATAAACTAACTTTTACCGGTGGCTTTGCTGCCGTGAATGTTCATTTTCTAATCGGATGATGGAATAAAAACTTTCCTAGAAAGTTTATTCCTCTCTTTTCCTTACTTCTAATAAGATTTTCGCTAGAAAAAGTAGCCTATCTCCATCTCTTAGGTCCTATCTATCTCTGTACCAAAATTCATCACAATCGATTCAACGGATTAGGCGTTTAACGTAACAAACAAACAAACCTACTTCCGCATTTATAATATTAGTATGAAAGTATAATTCAGTGTTGTATATTTATTAAGAATGATGTATGTAAGAACTACAGTATCGCAAATAACTATCTCTAAAAATGGAACCCGATTCCACACATCAATTGAAAGACGTAAATCTTGTTACAGGTAAGATATAGTCTTACTTAGATTATGCATTGTATACAGTTAAATAAATTTAGTGGTATTATTCAAATATGGACATGAGCTTAGTTCGTTAGTTATTACTTTGAAGCGATGATAGCTCAGTGGTAGTATGTACGACTTCGCGTCAACGGACGTGAGTCCGAATCCAACCACCTACTGAGCTTGAGCTTTCGGTGAAGGAAAACATCGTAAGGAAACCATAGCATGGTGGTAGGGCTTTCTCAAATGCCCGCCTGGTTAGCTACCACCCTCAAGGTATAAACCTGCCGCCAAATACTAATAGGTGTGTTCCGGCACCTGTACTTGAGAGCCAGTTCCTCCACCGGCTTAGCGTGTCTACCAACTTAGGCCGTATCGTCACTTAAGATCAAGTGAGATTATGGCCATAACGCTAAATCTTAAGTATTAAAAAAACTTTTAGAGAGTTGTAATGACATCCCTAATGTTATGCACAATCGAATCCAAAAATACTGGCATTATCGAGATATTAGTAATTTATATGCCTATTGTTAACCAGTAGAAGTAACACTAATCACAAAATGTGACTAGATCATAGTATCATTCAAGTGTTTATTGCTATATATATGTTCATAATGATTAAGTTAAATACAAAACCCTACCTGCTCCCTTGATTACAAACGTGAGTGTGTACAAATTGAAACAAGCCAAATTACTAAAGAATCTTTTACTTGAAAGTAAGTATCCTTCCTATATATTCCACAGAATTAAAATGTACTGAAATCGTTATTATAATCATTTATCGAATGTATCTAACAGTTGAAACAATACTAACAATATTACCAAAACGCTATTTCTCATCAATTAGACCAAACACAATACCCTTTGCAATATCGCGGCACAGAGTACACGAGTTGTTAAGAAATTGAAAGTTAGCTTAAACGGGATGGAGGGGGGGGGCGGGGAGGGGGTGTAATAATAAAAAAAATCATTCATTCTTTAAATAAACCGCCCCGTTCCCGAACTCGCGCGGGACTTTGATTTATTAACGTTGACATTCGCGACCCTGTTCTGACGTTTGCACAAACAGAAGTTGTAAAACAATTACGTTCGGTTCCGCCGACAGTTTGATGGGCGATTCGCGGCGTCGTTATGAGATCTCCTTTCGTTTTGTTATGTCTATTATCGAATTGGGGTTATTATCAACACCGAATGTCGTACGAAAGTATTTTTATTTTATTCGGTATACACTTTCTTGGTAAGTGACCACAACAAACATGCGTACACATGTGATAGAAGTGATATTTCTTGAAAAGATGCAAGCAAAAGAGAAACGCTGTTGCCGTAAATTTTGAACTTATTAAACATATTTAAAATGTATACCTGCGCTGTTTCTCCCCCTTTGCTTTATATCATTCTAATTACATGGTCTATAGTATATATTTCAATTCTATAATCTTTGGAACTAACAGTATTATTCAATAAAATATAGATTGCGTATGATAGCTAGATACGAATTGAGAATTTCAGTATGTTAGCTTCGGAGATATCTGATGAAGAAAAAATGAACTACAAGCAAGTGAACCAGAATGTGAAATATGGGTGGTCATTTTTTTATAGTTAAGGTTTAGCGTAATGGCTATAATCTCACCTGATTTTAAGTGACGATACGGTCCAAGTCAGTAGAGACGCTAAACCTGTGGAGGAACTGGCTCTCAAGTGCAGCAGCCGAACACATGTATTGGCATCTGGTGGCAGGTTTTCAACTTAAGGGTGTTGGATATGTACAGTAGATATTTCTATTACATAATATGCCTACTAATTATTTTTGTTTTATTTTTTTATACTTAAGGTTTTAGCGTTATGGCCATAATCTTACCTGATTTTAAGTGACGATACGGCCTAAGTCGGTAGACACGATAAACCTGTGGAGGAACTGGCTCTCAAGTGTCACTGCCGGAACACACCTATTGGTTTGTGGCGGCAGATTTTCAACTTGAGGGCGGTTGCTAGCCAAGCGGGTATTAGAAAAATCCCCACCACCATGCTATGGTTTCCTCACGATGTTTTCCTCCACAGAAATCTCAAGCTCATTGCAGGTTCTGGGATTCGAACTCACGTCCCTTGACGCGAAGTCATGTACACTACCACTGAGCTATCATAGCTTCGAAAACTAAATAAATAGATATGTTTTAACATACTTTACAGACCAACGGTAATACCGTTGCTTCGTGTAGGTATAAAAGATATTTAAAGATTTATAGACGATACCGTACATAAAGTATAAAAAGAAGGAATATAAACGTCAATGCGCAAAGCAAAGTAACTTCTCATGCCTGTCGTAAAACCGATTATGATACATCGACCTCATAAAGCTTCGATATACCTTCCCTTTTTTAGGATTGCGACCTCAAATCCGTCTCGACAGAAACTGCGGTCATTCCACGGCTCAGAGATGCCCAGTAAAAGAGTTTATATGACGATATATACATATATATGCTTATTGAATAATATATCTGATTAGAACTACATATGTAACTTTTTTTTATAATAGCGGGTGAACGAGTACGCGTATCACCTGATGGTAAGTGATCACCACCGTTAATGGACACTCACAACGCCAGATGAATCGCAGGTGCGTTGCTTGCATTTATAGAAGAGACTGGGTCTCAAAGTAATTTAAGCATATATATATATATATATATATTGAATATTATTGAAAAATAATTAATAAAGGTTTATCGTTACGGCCATAATTTCACCTAATCTTAAGTGACGATACAGCCCAACTTAAACTTTAGTAAGTTACAAGCTAAACCGGTAGAGGGACTGAGTCTCAAGTGCAACTGCCGGAACACAACTATTGGTATTTGGCGGCAAATATTCAACCTGAGGGTGGTAGCTAGCCAGACGGGCATTAGAGAAAGCTCTACCACCTTACTATGGTTTGTTTAAGTGTGTGTGTTTTTTTATCGTTCCTTCACGTCATAACTAAGCATCCAATCGACTCGATTTTTGGCACAGAGATAGTTGAAAGGATGAGGAGTAACGTAGAGTACTTTTTGTCCTGGAGAAACATCGCATTCCCAGGGAAGATTTACCGGAATAACACCCTAACTAAGCAACAAATCTACTAGATTTTTGGCACGTAGTTAATGGAAAGAATGGAGAGTAGCATAGGCTACTTTTTGTCTTAGAAATACTTCAAATTCTTAAGGAACATTCACGGGAACATTGGTATATTTCGTTCGTGCATACTATATACTATACACTATCGACATGAGGAAAAAGAGTTACCTGAGCTCAAGCCACTATTTTGGCATATCGCTGGGGTGACGCGGTGATCACCAAGCACGGACCCGTGTCACCCCAGAAAGGCGACAGATGACCTTGGGGTTTTAATGGGTTTTCCCGACGGCTAGCGCCAGGTGAGTCCCACATACCCCTCCTAGTCCCCCTGGGCTGGGAGGGGATGCATAAACGAATTTTCCCTACATAAAAAAAGGTGCAAGTTGGGGCTAAATGTAATGATTCTCCGAATGCCAATAATTCCCATGGATCTTTAATTTTAATTCATAAAACTACAGTACACGCTCAAGCCCAGTTTTGCCATAGCTATAAACAAGACACAGGGCCAGGTATCATAGGTAGTCGGGATACACTTGGACATTCTGTGCTTCTCACATGGGTAACTATATGTGCCATGTTTGTGTGTGTGCTCGAATTTAAAATATCTTAGCGGTTCATGGAAAGCCACACAACATTTTGTACACCAGCGTCCTTAAATTTTGCTCTGTTCTGTATATATTTTTTGTGTGACTTATTCTCTTTGGAAATGTTTTTCAAATTGCAACGCGAATGAAGGTAAAATTCCATAATAATATTATAAATTCGAAGATATAAATGTATGTTTGTTTCTTTCTTTGCTTCGCTTTATATCCACGTACTTTAACCGTTGAGCAAATTTGAACGAAAACTGGCACATACATACACCATTTTCCTGGATTAGCATATACGATACTGTGTATTCCGGTAAAGTATTCCACTGGAACAATAATTCAATTTTAATGTTATCGTCAGTTTTTATACTAGCTACAGTAGCTAGTATACAAATCATATGCTCTATAGATTTCTGTGTCTATAAAGTTAATAACACGACGTGCAATGTGATAAAAAAAAAATGTACATATATTAATGTCGCCTTCTTATCCACTGACTATATTAACATTTGTCAGTCTTTACGAAGACGTTATTTGGGAATGTTTTCTTTTTGCTAGGACACGTAAATCGATGTTAGATATAATTTTCACTTATTATTATTGGATTTTAACAGTAAAGATCTTCAAAATACAAGGAGAACTTAAGAGCTGTTATAGCTTTTCAGAATCAAAATTGTATATTAAATTACACGTCTTATAAACGAAGCGTTGAGGTGAGTACTACAGTCGCTTCACGGAAAACAACTGATTTTTCAAGCTGAAAATGTCTCTATTTATTATATAATGCACTTGTAAAATAATATATACACACGTATATTACGAAAAAATACTATTTTTAACATTCATGATATTTTTAACGTTATTTTTGTTATTTAAACTAGTTAAAAACCGGTTTAAAAATATTCTGTCTTGGACGTTCGTGTGTCTGTATGTGCGGATCCTGTATGCTATCACGATAACGACCGAAATACTTTACTAATAGAGTTTTTTTTTCGTACGGTTCAGTATAATTAGGAATAGAACCCTATTACTTTTCACGGTCCGATTCGATGTGGTTTAAATGTGTATTAAGAACCAAAAAAAAAGGGAAATTTTGAGGCTTACTCTTTTGTATTTTCCAAACTATATATCTATCCGATTTTCTATGCATTGGCTAAGGTGATTGAAATATACGAAATTGCAGACAAATAAACTCAAACATATCGTATCGATGGAATCAATACAAAACGCGAAACTTAAACAACAAATAACCTTAGGGTCGAATAGATATCGTTACAGAAAATTGAAAATGTAGATTTGAAACTGTTTGACTTTCGGAATATTATATTAAGAAAGTTTTCAGTGTCGGCGTCCGCAGTTCGTTTCATTATATTACCATAAAAGGAAAGTTAACTGGCCAGGTCATTAGACTTGCCGATGGTAGGTCGGCGACAGTTTTGCAAATGAATATCCGTTTTGGCTGTTAAATATGAGGGTTGGACTGTATAAGGCTTTTAAGATTACTCCCGTACGTGTGTACCGCTAACTTTGTTATGTGCGATCCGATATTACGATGGACGTAATGTATTTCATTTGGTCGAACTTTGAGTTCAATATTCGGGAGGAGTTTTCTCTATTTCTAGTAAGTTTAAAATGGCGCTGAATGCAAAAAAGGTAATCAAAAATTATTACGTAGTAAAAATCTTAACAATGTTAGATTGTTTGTTAGATACTTATGCTTTAATTATGCCCTAGGTTATCATGTATATATGAATACACGTTATGAGTAGTGCAAAATTATTGCGTACTCACTTATCATTAAAAAAAGGCATAGCAATCAAATATTAAGAATGGATGTTATGTATTTTATTTATAGTATTCTTTACCGTTTTCTCGGTTCTATTAAATATCTAAGTTTGAAACGGCACAGAACCTTAAGCTGGTGATTTAAAATGATACCGAGTAAAAACCACAACATTACAGATGCGAATTTGAGTTGGTTATGCGCTGGTGCCTTAACTATTACATCGATTTTCGCGAAATTTTATCAAAAGTACAGGAAATAACATTGAATACATTTCGTTTTCTTAAATTTTTTTGTGTTCCACGCGAGCATAGTCGTGGGCACAGCTGGTGCTAAAGTGGAAAAGTTGGAAAATGGAAAAGAAACGCGCTCAACTTAGGAACTACCAGTCAGGTTTCAAAAATTGTTTTTGTATTGACGGAGCAATCGTCGAGGAAGGCTTTACATTGCTTAGTATTAGACTATCAACAAAAATAGGAAACTTACAAAATATTATGAACATTTTTGAGTTCTACGCAACGAATTCCTAATACACAGCGAGAAGAGTTTAAAAGCCGTTATGAAACCAATATCTGATTTATATGCAGATTTTGACTATTGTGTCTATATTACCTTTAAGCAATGATAGCTCAGTGGTAGTGTGTGCGACTTCGCGTTAAAGAGACGTGAGTCCGAGTCCACCTACATTGAACTTGAGCTTTCGGTGAAGGAAAGCATCGTGAGAAAACCAAAGCATGATGGTAGGGCTTTTTCTAACGCCCACCTGGGTAGCTACCACCCTCGAGTTGTTAACCTGCCGCCAAATACCAATAGGTGTGTTCCGGCAGCTGCACTCGAGAGCCAGTTACTCAACAGGTTTAGCGTGTCTACTAACTTGGGCCGTATCATTTAAGATCAGGTGAGATTATGGCCGTAACGCTATACTTTTACTATAAAAAATATTTACTAACAATATTTTTATATATAAACATTTCTATGTGATTTAAGCTTTATGCAATAGCTGTTGTAGCTAAAAGAATATTCTATGTGCATCATCCAGAATATGTTTGAATCGAAACTGATATTTTATTCAATTCTTTCATGTTATATTTTATGTACATAGCAGTTTGGTTGCGACAATATTCAAATGAAGTATACAAATTTGTTATTGAATTTCAGGAGTCATTCTGCTTTACTGTACTAATTGTACAACCTCTTTTTTAAAATCTCATACATCTATAGGTAAATGTTCAGTTTCACAGGAATGCAGACCTAGTGATGATAAATTAAACACACTAAAGCAAAAAGCTTTGACAGTACAATAGATACTAGACTTCGATCGCGTGGAGCCAAAAAAAAAATTTAATATTTTCTTGCTCGCTTTGGTATTTCTTTTCAATACAGCTTTTCTTGTATTAGTGCTAGCGTGATGTTAAATACGGTAGAACCTCTATAAGTCGAACATCACGTGCGATGCCGGAAATTCGAGTTACAGAGTTTTCGACTTCTAGAGAATGAAGGTTTTGCTGCTTGAAGTGAAGGGAACAAAACATTTTTTTTTTCAAGTTATCGAGGTTTGACTTATCGAGTTTCTACTGTAGCGTAATGCCTTCCTGAATATTTTGTCTATCAAATACAAAAAAACAATTTTCGAAATCCGACTGACAGTTTTTAAGATTAGCGTATTCAAACAAACGAACACTTCCGGTTTATAATATTAAAACTAATAATATACATTCACAAATACATACAAATACAATACAAATACATAAAATACATACAAATCACAAGTAAATGGTAAAGTGTCTTCCATAATTGCCTTCCCAGATGTAAAGTATTTTTTTATTCCTAACCTAATACTTCGAAGTGAGCGCTCGTGGAAACTTCCTAAGACTTTTATGTATAAATTTCAACGGTGCTCACTTAACCAATTGTTAAGTTCTAATGTACTTAACAGTAATTCCGAGTGCCCATTAAGAAGTTTCTGATTGTAGTGACGAGACTACGTTTGCATCTGGACGATCACTGTCAAAGTGTTTGCGAAGTTAAAATCTATATTTAACTTTGCTTTATGGACTGAAATGAAGTGGTCATTATTCGTGATATAGTTATTCATAACTTTCTATCGCTAATACACTTTTAGATTTGATTACAGCGTTAGTTTCAGTACCACAGTGAGTTTAATGTCAAAATTATTATGTTAGCAATACTAGCTGTGTCCGCGGCTCCGTTCGCACGGAAATAAAATTTTATTCAATCATTGAGAAAATGTTATATAGCCTATGTTACTCAGGGCTAATGTAGTATTGTAATAGTGAAAGAATTTTTGAAATCGGTCCAGTAGTTCTCGAGTTTATTCGTTACAAACAAAAATACAAATCTTTCCTCTTTATTATATCAGTATAGATTAGCAAAAGTGTTGATCAAAAATAGGATGTTTGTAAGAAAACTAATTAACCGAGTATAATAACAGTATATTTTCACAGGTATAAAATATATACCGTATGGTGTTTCAAAAGAACGTTAATTATGTATTTTTAGATGCATTTGTATGTTAAGTTAAATTTATTATTATATCATCAATTGGTTTCTCGGATCGACTCGAGTCAGTTCTAATTCTGTCCACCAATTCCCATAGTAGATGAAAACAGATTTTTTTTATCTAACCATATTTAAATTAATATAATCATGATATTAGTTAATACAAATACATATAAACTTAAGTCAATAGTGAAAATTCTAAGTAATTATTATCTAAAGTTTAAAACAAATCGGATGATACAATAGAGTTTCACACAATGTGTATCTTTACCCCACTTCTAATAAGTTTTTGTGAGAAAATGTGGGCTATCATCATCTCCAGGGTCCTGTTTATCTCTGCATCAAAATTCATCGTATTAGTTTCAGCGGTTTAGCCGTGAAAGAGTTACAAACAAACAAACTCATTTTCACACGTTAAAGTTTAGTTTTATGGCACAATCTCACCTGATCTTAAGTGACGATACGGCCCAAGATGGTACACACGCTAAACCTGTACAAGGCTGACCCTCAAGTGTAACTGCCGGAATACACCTATTGATATTAGGCGGTAGATTTTCAACTTGAGGTTGCTAGCTAGCCGGGCGGGCAGTAGAAAAAGCCCTACCACTATGCTATTGTTTCCTCACGATGTTTTCCTTCGCATTTCTTCATTGTAGGTGGATTCGAATTCACTTCTCTTGACGCGGAGTCCATACAGACTATCACTGAGCTATCATCGCTTCAATTCGCCTTATAATATTAAGTAAGATTTTCTTCATTAGTTTCTCTTGCTTTCTTTCCCTGTAATGATTTTTATTCCTCCTTTTTAACGTTTTAAGTTTCTTATTTGCACCACAAATTAAGACTTCAACAGTTATTAATATTGACAAGATGTTTGAGGTTCGAGAGTATATACAGTTTATTCCTTTTAACTATATTTAATTTACATATACGGAGACACTGATAGTGTCTCAGCCAACTACATGTTCAACGACATATGTAATATGTGTATGAATGTATAGGCGCAAGGCTACCAGTGTATCTTTTCTCATCTGACCTCACTTTATTTTCATTTTCTTATAACTTTTTACTCGTCAATTGTCAATATCTGGGAGACGTGTTAATAATTTTACTTATCAATGAATTCCGAACGACAATAAAGATTATTCAATAATTATGATTATTGACGAAATTATATTTCTAAAATATCTTCTTGCGTCGAAAAACGTTTCTAGGAGAGATTTTACAAATTTAGGTCCGTTTTTTGTTTCAAAGTTTGTCGTACGTACCGTCAGTACTTATCGTAGAGTGTGTTCCGATATACACTGCAAGCACTGTTCAGTAATCTTTCTGGGGAGAAATTCGTTTGTTATTATAATACTAGGTTAGGTCAATATTTCGCATTTTTAAACTAAGTAAATAGCTAATGGAAGCCTCTTTCTCAAGCATAATTTTCTATGTCTTTAGCGACAAAAATTCAACGTAATACTAATGGGAGGCTGTACAATTATTTATTAATAGAAAATGGACAACGGGAATAGATATAAGGGTCTATTGACTTTACACAATGCGACTATTAAATATTTAAGATAAGAGAGTGTTTGCAAACTTAACTATATAACAGAACCCTTACACTACCAAGCGAAATCACAAAGCCCGATAAAGAGAATTTCCCGTCCGTTCATTATCAATAATTCATGTATATATTAACTAAATCTACGTTTCCAAAAGAGAAATCTCTCATAGTAAACCATAATCGGATATTGGTATGAGTATGTTGCTTGATTTATGTCTAAATATAAGACACTTAGATATTTTCGTTCCATCTACTAGGAATGTTTATTTTTATCTCGCATTTTATAAGCTTTCCATTGTACAGAATAAAAAAGTGAATCCTAGTGTTAGTTGTCATTTTATCAATTCTTTTAAAACTTATCTATCAGTTTCAGAGAGATATATACAAACAAAGCAGTAGATAGAGTGGTAGACAAAAAAAAAACTAATCACAGTACACTCTAATTATAATTCTAGTTACACATTTTTTATGGAATAGGGGGCAAATGGGCAAGCATATCACCTGATGGTAAGTGATCACCGCTGCCCATGGACACCCACAAAGTCAGAGATATCACATGTGCGTTTCGAGCCTTTATAGGAGGGTCTGGCTCTCAAGTGCCGCTGCCGGAACACATTTAATGGTATTTGGCGGCAGATCTTCAACTGGAGGCTGGTAGCTAGCCTAGCGGGCATTAGAAAAGACCCTACCATTATGCTATGGTTTCCTTACAATGTTTTCCTTCACCGAAAGTTCAACCTCATTGTAGGTGGCTTCGAACTCACGCTCCTTGACGCGCAGTCCGTACACACTACCAGTGTGCTATCATCGCTAATATATGTACGTACAATTACTAAATCTTTTGAAGCAAAGAAAGCTCGTGATATATTATACAGTCACTCAACAGAATTGACTTCAGTTCAACAGATAGAACAGAGTTCGCAGTCCTGAAATAAGCCTCAGTTTTCAATAAAGAAAAAAGCCGAGTTGAAACCCTAGCAAGATGCTAGTTGTAAGGCAGTTGTACTTAAAAGCCAGTCCTTTCGTAGGTGAAAGTGTAGAGGAACACCAATCCCTATAAGTTATTTACAAAATATATAAAGACGTGGTAAAGAATGAAAACTGTAATCAAATAGCTATGTTAATGGCAAGTGATGCAGTGGTTTCGATTGAAGAGGGCCGCGTCTTGTCGGTTACGCGCGCCGGGATGATGGATGAACGTACCGTTTCAGCTATTCACAAGGTTATTAGCCGCACTGAGCTATTGAGCCGTTGCATACGACCAATTAATTTTCTCAGTTCAATTTAGCTAATGTTTTCCTTTGATCATACTTATTCAGAAATTCGAAACAATAAAGAAAATTGCGTTTTTCTATCCACCTATCAATCTGTTAATAATTTTCATTAAAAAAAATATTAAAATCTCTGCCTGTTCGCTGCGGCTTATCTCGGAAACCGCTGGACCGATTTTGATGGGATTTTCACTGGCAGATAGCTGATGTATAAGGAGTCACTTTGGCTTATTTATTTTTCTTTAAAAATGCGAAAAAAGTATTTTAGTAACACGAGAACGAAGTCGCGAGCACATCTGAAGATCAATAATTTTCATGCTCTTCGTAAGACGAATCGTTTTTACTGGCAGATAGCTTATGTATAAGGAGTCACTGTGGCTAATTTATTTTTCTTTAAAAATGCGAATAAACAAATTCAGTAACACGGGAACGAAGTCGCGAGTGCATCTGAAGATCAATAATTCTCAAGCTCTTGGTAAGAGGAATGGTTTAGGCTTATAATTAAGTGCTCTCATGTATAGTTTTTTTTTTTTTTTTCGACTTGACTTACGCTGTTAGTCCCAAGGGCTTTGACAGCTTCACCGAACTTTTGGGGGCGAGTGCTGAGGGCACTCAGCCGCGAGGCAGCAGGCACAAGGGTGCCAGGTCGGCCGAACCTCAGCTAGGGCTGCTGCCGGGAAATGAAAAAGATTCATGATCCTGACTAACCAACAGGTTCTTTATTACTAAATTAGTGATACTAACTACCACCTTATCTGGTAAGCAGCTCAAGGGCCGCGAGGGTAGTCCCTTACAGAACCGTGTATTTAACGTGTGAGTGTGCACGAATGGTATGCGGTGTGATTATGTAATCTCAGTGATGTAGAGTGTCACTGTATCGCGCGAGCAGAGTCACTCGAGGGCTCCTGTCCGGAGGATCGAACCTAGGCTCAGGCGTCTGCGGAAGGAGGCCGCGGCGGGTTCATGTATAGACGACAACAGTACTCCATGTAAGGTCGAAATTTCAATTTCTACAAGTGTCAATTTCCAACAAGCTTAACTTTCTAAAAGCGAACTTGTTCAAGAGTTGTAGAACATTAATATTACAACTAATTAGAATAATATTTCTTACTGTTTAACATTTTAAATCTAAATTAGTAAAAGAAATAAGTTCTACGAGTTCGTGTAAATGTAGCAACTAAGATTTTCAAGACCTTAGTTGGAGCTTTTAAAAGTTTGCAATACTAACGTTTTTCTGTGTACATTTTGTATTCAAGTAGGTACATAAATGAGTAAATAAGTGAACAGTAAGTTTACAAAGTGTTTTACATAGTTATTAGTTTATATTCATTTCAAAATATTTTAAAGGGTTGCTGTACTATATTTTATATTTCTTTGAAATGCTGCAATCTCTTCTGACCTTTATTGAAGATTATAATGTATAGATATGAACCAAGTTGGTTAACGTGATTATTACAGTAGTCGAGTATTGTCTCTCAAGTGTACCTGTTGAAACGTACCTATATCCACTTGGTAGTGGATTTTCAAGAAATAATATTACTTACGCGTAAATATAAAAAAAAATGTCATTGTAATAAGATCTTTTTTTTTTTAATTGATTATAATTGTGACGAGCCAACAAGTTCGAATTTTCACACATAATCGTAATTAAAATACAATGGATATATATGTGAATGGTTTATCTAATAGATTATATGTTTGTTTATATAAATAAAATGTTTTAATAGCTGTCATGCTATATAATATATTATTGTAATAACCCACATCCTACATATTCATGGCTTACTAATTAACAGTACACTTAAATAAGCTTCGAATATTACTGCTTTTAAATCATCATCATCATCACCATCCTGATCCTAATTTGTTATTTGGGGTCGGCGCAGTATGTCTTCTCCTTCCATACATCTCTATTAGTCACCATATCTTCATTCACCCCTTTTGCCTTCATATCTTCCCTGACACACTCCATCCATCTTTTCTTTGGACGACCTCTCCCTCTCCATCCCTCAACATTCATAGTGATCACTTTTTTCATCACATGCGTTTCGTCTCGTATGCTTTTAAATTATGTTTCAATTATATAATTTTTATTAAGAACAATGCGAAATATATGTATATATATATATATATATATCAGATTATAGATAGGATAAGTATTGGCACCGAAACATTCTTCAACAGTTCAAGTGTTTTAACGTTGTCTGTCTTCACAGTTGTTTGTTAATATTAACTATTGACTTGAAATACTCTAATCTTAACTATGTGAACCTTATCTGAACGTGAATTCGAATACTGAACCCAAGCTTTCAATAATGCACAACATGGTGATGAAACTACAACAACTTCGTAAGGCTTTTTCTAATGCCTCCCTAGTTAGCTACCACCTTCAAGTTAACAATCTGCCACAAAATACTTGTAGATGTGTTCCGGCAGTTGCCCTTGAGAGAAGGTCCATCGAGTAGGCTTATTGTTTCCGTCATCTTGGGTCACAATGTAATTTTAGATCAGAAGAGATTGTGGCCCTTATAGACTTACAAAAAAAAAATCTCTGATAAATTGATTAAAAATTATATTTTGTATAAAATATGTTAAAAGTCAAGTAGTATCTAGACAAATGACAATGGATACATAATTATACCTTTTCTCGTATTCAAATAGCCCATTTCTATGTCAGCAAGTATGAAACTTTGCCAGTTAACATTTCGTTTTAATAAGGGCCCATTTGAAGGGTCGGCGTGGAAGGAACCGAAAGGATTTTGTTTATAGGCCATTAATGAATTTCGCTGAGAAACGATCCGCACCTCTCCCACGTTAATTTGTTAGAGATTCGGTTATTAAACGCCTCTTTTGTATTTCCCATTCACTGTTTCCCAGCGGTCTTTTGTATTTTGTTTTCATAACTGTTCCGTTTAATTTATGAAATATTCGCTTACAAAACGTAACTTATAATCATTTAACGTTACTATATATATTTTGTTGCGTACTTACTTACTTGTGTTACTAGCTGTGCTTGCGATTTCGAAATCAGTACAGTCAATATCCGTGTTACATGACGACGATGTATGCACAACGCCATCTATCGAACATGGAGTTCAACTGCCAACATTAGTTGTATTTCGGCGTTGCAAGTAACTGAACTGCGTGCATGAGAACACTTTAAATTAATATTTTCTTTGATATCTCCTAATATAGTGAACCGATTGCGATTAAACAAAAACTAAGTAATACTCCATGTAGTGTACATTTTATTTCATATATAAGTTAACTACAATGGATTCGTACATTTTATGTGATGCCTGCACATACAAACAGATAAAAATTCCAAAAAAGCTGCTAATGGGTTCTGTTGTTTATCCTTTGCCTTTTAACACCTTGGCCTATTTTTTTGCAAATATTTTCGATGTACAAAAACGGATTTTCTGCAGATTTATTTTATATGTAAATTAAAATACGCTTCGAATGGACGATACTAACGAGAGTATTATCATTATAATAGTTCAAGAAATACTTCAATTAGGATCACTTACACAACATATCAATAAAGATATAATAGCCAAATTTTTACAATGCTCAGTCTATAAGTGAAGTTAGAGGGAAATCGAAACTCGAAGCAACGACACCAATCGAGCAGTAGTCGTTATAGAAGAAGCGTTTGGGAATCCCTTTTGATGCATGAAGGGATAAATCTCACACAAGCGAAACAGATTCAGGGGGATACAAAAATCGGTACTTAATTTTTTGTACGTTCAGTAAAAGCAGGCAATGTAATAATAGAAAGATTGCTCAAGATTGATTTTATCAAAGTGATAGTGTTTACACTATTCATGATTTTAATTGATAAACTATTTTTCTATGTTTAGTGGTGCTGTGGCAATGATGGTAGGTACGCTAGGTCTGGTGAAAGCCTCGCTATTAAGTGCAACTATCGGAACACACCTATAGGTATTTGGTGGCAGATTATCACTTTGAGTATGGTAGGATAGTAGTGGGCTTTGGTATAAGCCTTATCACCATGTGTCGGTTTTATCACGTTGTTTTCTAACACTGTAAGCTCAGGCACATTGCAGGGCTTCGAAACTCACGTATATTGCCGCAGAGTCCGTGTACACTAACTACTGAGAAATCATTGCTTCTCTCCGCAACTTATACTCGCGACAGCTTCTCAAACTTCAACGGTGGTAACTAAATTTAGAGTTCTAAGAACTTTCTGAGTAGCTCCGTTGAAAGTAGTTTTCCGTAGAAAGATCATATTAACGATTTTAACTTAGATCCTTTATAACGTTAATAACATAGTGTTAAAGAAAATGCTATCACAGTAAAACTATGACTGTAATTATATAAAAAATATAATTCTATTTACGTCATCGATGATAGCTATTCTACAAAACCAGTAACTCGAAGGTAATGAAATAGAAAATATCTAAATTTGAGAAGCGAGTTCTTTTCAAATATATTTTATCCTTGAAATTTAAGTGCAGATATTTCCCTCGCAATAGGATTTGTTTTATTGCATTCGTTCTCTTCTATAACATCGGATCTTTCAAGCGAAATTTATACAGGTAAATCTATATATGGATTATCAGCTTTTCAAAGGTCAGTATTATTCTGTGATTCTATTATGTTTTGAATATAGTCACAGTATATTTATTTCACAAATACCACTTTGAGAGTGCGTGCAGGAATTACATGATTCAATTTCACCCGACCCGTTTCGACACAGGACGACCAGACGCCGCGAGGTTTTCCACCCTTATGTGGTAGAAGTACACATGATTCGTGCGAAACGATTTGCGTCTTCGTTCATCATGCGGACAGCAAAGTAGTGGAACTCTCTCCCGGCGTCTGTCTTCCCATATACTCTGCATAGTTTCAAGAGAGAAGTGAACAGGAGTTATTTAAGTTTGCGCGCTCCATCGTCGACCTCATCTATGCTTACCACCAGGCATGATTGAGGCAAACTTATAAAGCATTAAAAAAGAAAGTTGATACAATTAAAGCGCCCATATTTAAATTTCACAAAGCAGAAAACGTAAAGAAGAAAAACGATACATAATTTTCTCCCTTACAAATACAATACATATGTAAGTTGAAAATAAACTTAACAAGGCTATATTCCCCCTTGGATTGATATGTTGCTTATGGTTGCTTAGATGATTTAATGTAGCCTAATTTTGTATATTTTACTTAGCTTTATCACGTACAGTCAATTTATACCAGAGAATTGTACATATACTTCTAGAATAACGATGCTACCAACATTCTTAGAGATATGTTCCACTAATTCAATTGCTGGAATAAATCTAGCAATAGAAACTGGGCTGCAGATCTTTCTGGCTGGATATTTTTCTAGAAATATATGAATTTACGATGATGTTTCTTTTCTCGGAATACTTAAGTTCATTGCCAGTTACTAAAAGTCATATAGGCTTTAGGATTTAATGAACAGTTTTGGTACTTTTGGAAATATAGCGATCGATATGTATTCACACATGCTACTGCTTACAAATTAGCCTCTCAGTTAAATTATTAAGTGGAGAACAAAGTAATACTGATCGTTTCATGCTGATAGAACTCTAAAATATATACATAAGATAACGCGATAACCGGCAATCTTATAAATAGCTAGTTACGCATTTTTTAGATAAACATTTTCTTACATTTAAAAACACCGTTTTACCAATCTACAAACTTAACCCTTAAAAATTCCACTACTAGACAGTGACATTCTTCTTGGATCAGTAACCAGCTTATGTTACCATCTCCTAAAAAGCCTTCCAAACTATTATATGTGCACAAATGAATGTAGCAAAAAAAAAATAGTATCCATCAAAAGATGAGTTTATTTTGTTACAAATAAAAACATGAAAATTATCTTGAGAGGAACGGCTAACGCATTAAGCTACTCGAGATATAATCGCTTGAGGACCGTTTGCTCAACGGATTCTAGTGGCGGCAGTTTCCGAGTAGCGAACTTGCAACTGACGTTGACAAACAACATGGGAAACTATCCCGCTGTTAGTTGTGCGATAATTAATTAAACATATTGATTGACGTCTGATGACTTTAGAACCGTTCGAAACTGTCATAAGCACAGTTATACGTAACGTACGGATAGAAGTTTTAAATAAAAGTGTACATTAAAATGAACGTGCGCTCGCAATCTCATTTCGCGATCGAACTGTGGACAGATTTAACGAATCCATTCACCGTTCCGTGTTTCGAGTGATTATTAATTCTCTTTTTATATTCTCACATGCATTATGTTCTACGTTTTTCATTCTTTTTGTACTGCCAGTGATTATCGATTCAATTTCTTTTTTTTTTTTGTTAATTCTTCCGTGTATTTTAATATTTCCTTTATTACAAAACTAAATACATTGCGTATAGGTATATTTTTACTGGGCATCATTAATTTGTTCATATCATTTAACCGTAACAAACTTTACAGCCAAATTGAACCAAAGTAGATCCCTCTAAAAAAATCATAAATTGAATAAATGAAATCCCAGTCTAGTTTTAAATACATTTAAAGGTAAAAGGAAAGGGGTTGCATTTTGCGTCTTGTATACACATATATAAAATCCCGTGTCACGATGTCTGTTTGCGCTGATGATAAACACTCTTTATTAACATAAAAAGCGTACAGTCCGGTCATGCTGCCCTTAGGTAAAGTCAGTACAATCCTTTAGATTAGATGCCTAGTTTCCGGTACTTAATCCACGTTGTAACTGAGAAGAAGAACTTGTAACTATCTGCTTAGATCTTACTTAAAATTAGATAGGACCGCGGTTTGTTTTCATTTTTTTTTTATGGAATAGGGGGCAAACGGGCAGGAGGCTCACCTGATGGAAAGTGATCATCGCCGCCCATAGACACCTGCAACACCGGAGGGCTTGCAAGTGCGTTGCCGGCCTTATGCCCCCGGCAACAGCACAATCCGAGGATTGGCCACTTTATTGCTTCCTTGTGCTAATGTGCTCCCTTAGAGCTAACTATATTATGTTTATTCGGAAAAAAAAGTTTGTACGCGATAAATTCCGATACTAATGAATCAATTATAATGTATTTTGCACATCGACTGTAATTTAGTCCATCTTAAAATATAGGATAGTTTATATCTGGGCAAGTGACAATACGAGATCGGTAGTGTTGTGATTGTGTTATTGAGTGCTATAAAGGGCAGAATATCTGCCCGGCCAGTTAGTTTATATATAAAAATCTCATGTCACGACGTTCGTATACACTAATATTGCAAAATAACTGAAGCTATTTGAACTACCCTTTTGAAATGTGTATTGCTCGTTCCAATTGCTTTAGAATTAGTATTGGAACTTGAATCAAGTTATTTACAGGTTCGCTAAACAGTTAGTATTTGAACGAGATCATCCCGAGTAATTAAGCTATTCATTACTATTATTCTCTATGGAAAGAAATCAACAACAGTTCTTAGAAAAACCTTAAATAGGGTCGAACAAAAGAACAAAACACGATAATAGAATTATGTTTTTCCTCGGTGAAAAGACATTAATAATGATATACAGTAACATTTGCTGAACAAAGCGTGTCAACGAGGTCGCAATGAATTAAGAAAACACTTTGATCTAAGTTCAAGGACGAAGGTATCGGTTCGGATGAAAATAACGCTGTGACATTTAGGGTTCGACGGATATAAGCTTACAATAGTTGTCCTATTATAGACTGTAAATATAAGATGATCTGTTAGCCTGTTAGAGTCGTCGAAATAAAACTAATATAAACGAATTTTATCGCGATTATTTATTTATTTTGATCCGGACGTTACGAAAGCTTCGTGGTCACAGAGTGGACTGAGGTGTCCAAAAAAAGTTAATGTTACGGTGTCTACTTTCAGTTTAATTTTTAATCTTGTTAGTATTCCAATCTACGCAGAAAGAGCTCACAGTGTATTGAGGTCAAGAATTTGTTAATTTACATTGCTGTACATACATGCACATACGTACACGTGTCGGGAGTTCGAGTTTGCGGTAAAGAAAAACATCGCGATGGAATCATAGCATGGTGGCAGAGCTTTTTCTAATGCCCGCCTGGATAGCTAACACCCTGAAGTTGAAAGTCTGCTGCCAAATACCTATAGGTGCGTTCCATCAATTACTCTGTTGAGCGAGCTTAGGCTTAGCATATGCACCTTATTGGGCCACATCGTCAATTAATATTACATGAGATTCTAACCATAACGTAAATCATTAAACTATTAAAAACCTATTTTCTGTACAAGAATAATTATCAGTATTCAGTTTTACGAATAACCAACAAAATTATTCTCGACATAAATTACAACTTAATAACTTTCAGTCGTTTCAGAATAAAGAATTCAGATCTACAGACGAACAACAAATTGGTCTCTATAAGGGTTCCGTTTTCTATCTTTTATGGGACAAAATCCAGAAGTGGAAAAAATACCGGTCGTGACATTGCTCATATTTATCTCTATATATAAAATTCCGGTGTCCGTATGTTCGTAATTCTTCCTTTTCTAAATAGTTATACAGATTTATGAAAAACAAAAAGTGAAAACTTATGAAAAAGCTTTTTCTTTTCTCAATTATTTTTGTTTACATTTCACCTCTTATTGTACTACGAGAAAAACAAAATAATACATAGCAATGTAGAAAATATATTTATTTATAGTATACAAATGAAATTTAACTGATTTCATGAATCCCAAGATTTGTTTCTTTGTTTGTATTGAAGTATCGATGCGTCGAAGTACAGATTTACCAGTAAAAAAAATGCCCAAAACTCCTAAAGCATTAATTATTTAAAACACGAATATTAATATTGACGGAACCCCACCATTATAAACTTGACACACTCGACGATTCTTTCATCATAATTCGTTACGTCCCACTGGTTTCTATTCTAAAGGTAATTTGGCAAATTTGTAACTCTGGCCTTCATTTTTACATCCGAAAGGTTACCGTCTGGACCGTGTTGACTTTGGAAATGGCAATAAAGAAATTCATCATTCCTCTTAATGGTGTTTTCATACGGTATTATTACAACCTATTTGCGATTAATTTTGCGGTAGAAATTTTCACGCCACTTATCCGACAATGTTTTATGTAATTTATAGGTTTGATAGTTATGACCACAATCCCAATTAGCTACCTACCACCCTCAAGTTGAAAATCCATAATACCAATAGGTGCGTTTCGACTTGCACTTGAGATCCAGTCCCTGCACAAGTTTAGCGTATCTACCAAATTGGGCGTTATCCTCACTTAAGATCAGGTGAGATTCAAGACGCTAAGCCTTAACTATTAAAAAAATGTGTGACTCAAGATAGTGGCTAAGGCTAGTGGAGGAACTGGCTCTTAAATAAACCTACCAATACATGCCTATAGGAGGTTGTAGATTTTCTATCAAGCTGTCATTAGAAAAAGCTCTACCACTATATAATGATAGTTATTGTATCGGCATTATATGCAAGAGGTCACCGGTTCTTTCCTTGATTGGATTTTTCCAGAATCAAATGCAGAGTCGTAGAAGCGAATAATGAGTTTTTTTACACGCTTTATATTAGCTTCACTCGACTCTCACACACTTCAGTCATAAGTATGTTTGTTTGTATGTTTGTAACCGACTCCTTTGGACTTGATTTTAATCCACTTCAAACAGTCAGATTTCATTTAAATTTTGTAGACCTGTCGAGGATTAATTACAATACACTAATTTAATAAAACTATTCCATTATTTAATTTTCGGAATAAGATTTGTTATTTTATATAACTTTCATCTATAGTCGACAAGGCAGGAATTGATGTTAATTATAATTTCCAATCATTATCTTTAATCAATATATCTAATATTAACAAATTTTCGAATACCAAAGAGAATATTTATTCAACAAAGTAAGAAATCATTTCAATTTACAATTTTGGAGGAAAGACCCTTGTTCGCTATTGTAAGGAATGATGATTGAGTTACTGATTAATTTTGCTGTAATAAAAATAATACTTTGAAAAAACTAAAATGCCACGCTTTTAATGATAACCAAATTAAAAAATAAAAATTAAATTTTAATATATGTGTAATAATAATAGTGTATTTTTTTTTAATAATTATAAATTAGTAAAAGTGTAAATAAGAAAAAAAAATTATTTGAAAAAAAAAGCGTGGACTGCTGTTTAAGATATTATCGAAAAGATAATGCTTCTGGTACCCATATCTGTCAATACAATATTTATAACTATTGACCCAATGCACCCTACCCTTTTTTTATAAATTATATTTTTTCTTATCTACGATATTATTAATTTATATTTATTAAAAAATACAATAATTAAAATTTATTTTCTATATTTTAGTTTGGTTTACTGTAAAAGCGTTTTTTTGTTTTTTGGTTTTTAACTATTATTTATTATATATTTAAGGTTTAGCGTTATGGTCACAATTGCAGTTCTTACCTTGGAGATTTCTTCAGAACCACAGGTAGAGTGCTAAGTCTAATAACGAAATTTAAAAAAAAACACTATTAATAATAAAAACGAACACACCAATACACACCCATTTTAAATCTCCTTATATTTTATATAACGTTCATAATAAATTAGTTTATAATGGGTAATCTAAATTATTCAGTTTGGGCACTAGATGACCAACCGAAGTTAGTTTAGCCCCTCTAATTGGCTTCGCTACCTACCGAAAATTGTCTCAAAGCAACTCCACTGTTGTTATCCTTTGAGCAAATATGCCGTATAACATGGATCATTATACCCTTGATATTTTATTAAAGAAATATATACTTAATAAACATTCCATAAGGTAATTTCTTAATATTTCTTTCACGACAATTTATGATTAGTACTAGTAATATTAAATCATTATTTAAATTAAAAAAACTGCGTTTCATGAAAAATACAGTTATATAAGTGAATTCAAAAAGCAAGCATCTGACGAAATACAAAATTTCCTCTAAATCGTTAAAGCCGTTTCCGAAACACGTAAAATGTATATATTGAATTGCTTTGGTGTTAGTATTCAATTGTATTTATTTACACTGTATGCATGCAATGGTAGAGTAAATATCATAGGCATTCTCTAACAGTCTACCTTAAGGTGATGCAGAGATAATAGAAGCGATAATAGCTCAGTGGTAGTATGCACGACTCCGCGTCAAGGGACGTGGGTTGGAATCCAAGCACCTACAATGAGCTTGAGCTTTCGGTGAAGGAAAAGATCGTGAGGAAAACATAGCATGGTGGTAGGGCTTTTTCTAATGCCCGCCTGGGTAGCTACCACCCTGAAGTTGTAAACCTGCCGCCAAATACCAATAGGTGTGTTCCGGCAGCAGCACTTGAGAGCCAGTTCCTCCACAGGTTTAGCGTGTCTACCAACTTGGGCCGTATCGTTACTTAAGATCTTAAGGTGAGATTATGGCCATAACGCTAACCTTAAGTATTAAAATATATATATATATATATATATATATATATATATATATATATATATATATATATATATATATATATATATATATATATATATAGAAAGTAGGTGTAAAGCAAAAAATGAATGAACGTCATAAATACAACTACAATACTAATGATAAATCTACAAAGACCGGTTCATACGTAACTGTTAATCTTATATATAAAATTCTCGAGTCACAGTGTCAGTTGCCTTACTCCGTTGAAACGGATTGACTACTTTTTTTTTTTAATTTTATATGCACATTCGGTAGGTCTGACAATCAGTCGTAATTTATTTTTCATGCAACTAAGTGATAAGGGTGGTCCTGTGCAACCAGTTTTCTTTGCCAATTTTTTTTTTTCACGATGTGGCATTGAAAATACGTATAACCTTAAATTTTCACGTTCCTACTGTCATTCTCTAATTGTTTTAATAATAATTTAATAATTTATAGAGCATAATTTTTGTCGGGTCAGCTAGTGTTATATATATATATATATATATTTTATACTTAAGGTTTAGCGTTATGGCCATAATCTCACCTGATCTTAAGTGTCGATACGGCCCAAGATGGTAGACACGCTAAAACTGTGGAGGAACTGGTTCTCAAGTGCAGCTGCCGGAACACATCTATTGATATTTGGCGGCAGATTTACAACTTGAGGGTGATTGCTAGCCAGGCGGGCATTAGAAAAAGCCCTACCACCATGCTATGGTTTCCTCGCGATGTTTTCCTTCACCGAAAGCTCATTGTAGGTGCTTCGATTCAAACTCACGTCCCTTGACGCGAAGTCGTACACACTACCACTGAGCTATCATCGCTTCATCATATACTTGATTGTATTTGAGCATTCTTTTGTCGATTTACTGAAGTTTCACTTCTATCGCGTGTGAACCGCACACACACACCTTTTTTTTACCTCAGTATCGATAACGAAGAACATTTTGATCATAATAAAGAATGAAAGTTTCATATGCGAATTTGGTTCATTTACAGTACAGTTATATGTATAGAAAATGGACAGATACGAGTAGTGAGACTACGGAGATGAAAATGCAAGGAAATTTAATATTTGTTTCCTGAATTTAAGCAGGAATTACGGTAAATGTTTCCTAAGTACGGGAGATACGGTGTACCTCCCGCAGGATTATTTGTTAGTTTCTCACTTATCTTTCCTCCAAGAAAAAGGTGTACATTTGTCATAGAGTTCTGTAGTTTAACCTAATGAATAGAGGAAATGAAAAACAATACTGTTAAAAGGTATTATATCACTCAGACACTATATATTAGTGTATAATTAAGGTTTTGCATTGTGTTCACAATCTCACCTGATATTAAATGACGATATGCGATAATGTCTCAAGCTGGTGAACAGGCTAATCCTGTGGAAGGACTGGCTTTCAAGTGCAACTGCCAGAACACTCCTGTAGGTAATTAGCTGTAAATTTTCAACTTGAGGGTGGTAGCTAGCCAGGCATGCATTGGCATAGCGGTAGATTGGGATTGGGCGATGATAGTTCAGTGGTAGCGTGTACGACTTCGCGTCAAGGGACGTGAGTTCGAATCCAACCACTACAATGAGCTTGAGCGCTCGGTGAAGGAAAACATCGTGAGGAAACTATAGCATGGTGGTAGGGTTTTTTTATGATGCCCGCCTGGCTAGCTACCACCCTCAAGTTGAAAGTCTACAGCCAAATAACAATAGGTGTGTTCCGGCAGTTCAAATTGAGAGCCAGTTCCTCCAAAGGTTTAGCGTGTCTTCCAACTTTGGCCGTATCGTCATTTAAGATCAGGTAGGATTATGGCCATAACGCTAAATCTTAAACTATAAAAAAAATGTCCTACCACCATGCTATGGTTTCATCACGATGTTTTCTTTCACCGAAATCTAAATCTCATTGTAAGTGGAGTGGATTCGAACTCACGTCACTCGACGCGGGGTCCGTACACATTACCAACTGAGCTATCACCGCTTCATCAAACTGCTACTTATTTTACACTCAAGGAAAATCTTTCGTTTACAATTTTATTTAAACATATCACTATACTAGACGTGTTCCATGTTTTTGATGGCGTTCAATTTTACTCTACGGTCAGATAACCCATGCTTGGTGGATGCGTTATAATACACTCATAATCGATCCAATAGTGTCCCATCCATTTTTTCCGACCTCACCCCACTCCCGCTGCCTCACATTTTTCTTTTGATATTCGATCGCAACAGACTTCGAACGCACGCGCCGCTATATTACGAGTTTAGAATTTGTTAGAATGATCGTACTGGCCGGTTCCTACCAGTCTAGTGACCATATATCTCGCCGTGAGTGCAATGAAATATTCAACCATTTCCGGCAGAAACAGGAAATATTTGTCTGCATGGTCCACGTCACGAGTTGCAATCGTAAGTACCTTTGTTCTTACCCTAAACCTTCCCCACTATTGCATCGTTACACTAAAAGAATTTACGCACACACAGTCCACTTTATCACCCGCGCCACGACTCGGTTTTAGATTCCCCACAGTGATTCATATAGCACAACAGTACTAATATTTTGTTCTCACTTTGCGGGTTTTCTGACCTATATTTAGTATGTTTTTTGCCCCGTCTGTTACCTAACAAAACTTAGAAGCATTATATATAAATATATACATACTCCTGTTACGTATACTTGTTCAAATAAGCCAGATAAAGTTATGTTTAAGATCGGAATGTCACCTCCACGCATTAAGCGAAGTTTGTGTACGGTTTTTATTGAGTTTGTATTTTGTTTTTCGAATGTCATGAATAGAAGACAATGTCAATGTCAATATATGTCATGAAAAACAGCGCGTACTAATTATTTTTGTCATCGTAAAATATTGAAACAAAAGTCTAAAACATTCTACAGGCGTGCACATTCTTTCCTGGTGCGTAAAAAGAAACAATATTATTTTGTTGATTATTAATAATGTTAATTTTATTTTCATTAACATTATTAGCTAGCAAAATGTATTACTAAATACAAATGGGAAAGAGTTAGATAAAAAAATTAACTTTTCACCTAATTATATGTGTCACAATGTGACAGACAAAAAATATGGCTTATAAATCAATAAAGAAGTAGCTAAACACTTTAGAAAACTGATGAATGTGAAAATTCAGTTCCATTACAGTTTTATTACATCTATAATTTAAATTTAAAGTCATTGAAGTAAACAAGTTACCTCTGATCCAACGTAGATACAGTTCAATATTATTGGTATCGAAATTTTCTAAAAGTAGATATCTAGGAAAAACGAGTGTATTAGTTTAAAGTTAACTGGGATTTCATTCGAGAAATATCATGATGGAAAATATTTCCAACATTCGCTTGCACGAGCTTAAAAGGCGTAGTAAATTTTCCTACTAGTTTGAAGTTTCCCGGACGTAACGAGCGTGTTGCGAGCAAACACAAAAATCGTGTTCCATAATGTTGTATATAATTTTCTTTCAAACTTACGACGAACGACGAGCACAGAGGTTATACTTTAAATTGATATATTAATGAAATCGT
Source organism: Actias luna (assembly GCA_039707435.1). Taxonomy (NCBI): domain Eukaryota; kingdom Metazoa; phylum Arthropoda; class Insecta; order Lepidoptera; family Saturniidae; genus Actias; species Actias luna. The sequence goes on along the minus strand of JAZHAC010000002.1, from coordinate 2,253,740 downwards.
GATTATATACTAATCTGCACTAGAAATGTTTTATGAAAATGATAGGACATTTTTTTCTTTTTTTTTACATTTGTCGCTTTATACACGTGTATCTCTGAACCTACTGATATTATTGTGATGAAATTTGACACGATTATTACTTATTAGTTATTAATGTTGTATTCAATAGAACATCCTATAAGATAATGTATGTGCCAGAAAATTAAAAGATTCCTCCGGGAAATGGGATATAAATCAAAAGTCCAACACCGTTTTTTATAATTTATGGAGTAAGCGTTATGGATACAATCTCAGATGATGTTAAATGATAATGCGGCCCAAAAAAGTGGATATGGTAAGCCTAATAAGGACTGACTAGGTATTTAACTTTGAGGGCGGTAGCTAACCAAAGGGGTATTAGAAAGAAGATATTTTCCTTCAATTATTAGAATACAATACAATAAAAGCGATGATAGCTCAGTGGTAATGTGTACGACTTCGCGTCAAGGAACGTGAGTTCGAATCCAACCACCTACAATGAGCTTGAGCTTTCGGTGAAGGAAAATATCGTGGGGAAACCATAGCATGGTGGTAGGGCTTTTTCTAATGCCCGCCTGGCTAGCTACCACCCTCAAGATGTAAACCTGCCGCCAAATACCAATAGGTGTGTTCCGGCAGCTGCATTTGAGAGCCAGTCCTTCCAATAAAAGCTCGGCGACGCATCTACGATTCCCCCCCGGTGTTGTGAGTGTCAATGGGCGGCGGTGATCATCTACCATCAGGTGACACGCTGGCTCCTATCGAATAAAAAAAATACAATACTTACAGTACTAAAACAATGTTAAACGCGAATTGTGCGTATCTTGAAAATCACGATATCATAACTCCCGTCTGGCGAGATGATTTATGGTAATGAGAATCTCCAGCGCCGCCTCGCGGAACAGATTGGGTATTAATAATGAATCAGGCGCCTGTAATGGATATCCCAATGGATGCGGTCACCGGAGCGTACATTGAACGATATATAAAAAATACCTACAACAAAATAATCAGCAGTTTGTATAAATGAACTGGCTGTAATAAATTTATGCTTTAAACCGATATAATTTTTAATTCATATGCATCTGTGTATGCAAGGTTGGTTTAGCGGGAAAATCCACGCCACGCCGATGCGGTGTGCGTTCGAATCCAACACGGCATAATTCCCTACATAATAATATTATTTAATTATTGGTAATACGCTAAGGTAGCAAATTAATTGGAAAATATTCAGTTTTTATTTATTTCCAACTGGTTAAAATGAAATATACCAGGGAGTCTATGTCGTTATAAAATGTATGACAAATAGTAATCATCAACATTATATTTGGACACTAAAAAACATTATCAAAGCGATGATAGCTCAGTGGTAGCGTGTGGAAACGCCGCATCAAGGACTGTGAGTACGAATCCAACCACATACAATGAGCTTGAACTTTCGGTGAAGGAAAACATCTTGGAGTAACCATAGCATAGTGGTAGGGTTTTTTATAATGCCTGTTTGGCTTGCTATCACCTTGAAGATGAAATATGGCGAGAAATACCAATAGGGGTGTTCCGGCAGTGACACTTAAGATCCAGTCCCGCCTATAAAAGGCTGAGGACACACCTGCGATTCCTCTGGTATTGAGGGTGTCTATGGATGACAGTTATTATCCACATCATATATATTAAATTTAGAGAAAGAGTAAGTAGCATTTAACAAATACAAGAGGAATCGCAACGCACCTTTAGTGTTTTTAATAGTGCAACTGTAAATTATCTGAGATTAATTTATCTAAAATTGCGTTAAACCCTCTGCCTACCAGCCAGTGGTGGATTAACCTACAAATGTGCCGGCTATAGGCTGAATCAAATCGGTGCTTATGCTACATTTATTGCAAAATTAAAAAAGTTCCGCTGGCTATAACTTACGTAGCTTACCTTGAAATACACCACTGGTAATAGCGTTTAATGATTTTATTTTAATATTAAATGTCGTAGAAGCAGTTAAAACGTAATCACTTCTGCAAATCAGCGTCGAGTCACTTTCAACACATACGCTGACTCGGGACCTATTCGCTACACTCACGTTCAGTCGATTGTCAACTCGTATTATTTCCTTGTACGTGATTTATTACCGCAGTGAACTCTTTTTATTCATTACTAGCTTTTACCCGCGGCTTCGCACGCGTTAATATTTATTTTGTCAAAGAAATCGGGTGACGCAATAATAAGTTTAATAGAAAATGTATTCCTCTCTTTACCCAGCTTCCAATAAGTTTTATGCGAGAAAAAATAGCCCATCACCCTCTCCGAGGTCCCGTCTATTTCTATACCAGAATTCATCATAATCGGTTTATGATTGCAAGCGTGACAAACGAAGGAACAAACTCATTTTTGTATTGATAATATTAGTAAGAATAGGATGATAATAAGGAAGCATGGATTAGTGTAACGTTATGGCTACAATCTCACCTGATGTTATGTAATGAGGTGGCTTAAGGTGGTGGACACGCTGAACCTAACGGAAGGACTGACCCTCAAGTGCAACTACAGGAACACACCTATAGATATTTGGAAGTAAATTTTCATCTGGAGGGTGTAACTGATCAGGTTGGCATTCAAAAAGCCTTATCATCATGCTACGGTTTTAACACGATGTTTTCCTTCGATACAAGCTCAGACTCATTGCGAGGATTCGAACCTACGTCCATTACGTCTCCACAAGGCGTTATAAAACATGTTCTAACGATATTTTGATATGTTGTATTCCACTATCAGCCAGGGTATATTGGATCTCTGTTGTTTTCGATGGCTGTAGACTTAGAATCAATGCAAAAAAATATATACATTCTTCGATAAGAAAAATCTGCGATGTTTTCCATTTTAAGTGTCGCAAAAGTGTTCCACAGTTAATTTGCCTTGTCATATCCAACGAATTCACATTTCCGCGTCGGTATGAGAATGAGAGGAAAGGAATCAAACGCAGAGAATTATAGCGAGATGACAAATTGCGTTTGTTACTCGCAAAAGGGGATAACGGAAGCCGCGACTTTTTGAAAGCTCACGTGTTATAAGAGCTTGAGGTTATTGTATTCATGCTTGCTCGTTAGGCAAAGCCAACCTTTTTGGTGGAAACTCAATTGATACACGGCCTCTATACGGGGCCTTATTTTTAAAGTGATATTTCTTAGCTGGCAATTCGATATTTTTCTTCTATTTTTTCCAATATGGCAACAGGTATTCTTTGTCGAACATCGTTACTGCCATTATTAAATAAGTAGAATGTTACCTAGACGACCACTTTGTTAGTATTTTCCTGCATGATAATGTGATATTTATGAGGCTTATGTTTTTATTGTTCTTAATTTAGATTTGAATTTGTTATTTGTTGGGTATGCGTTATCTTTTTGTACATTATTTTATGCGATGGGAATCTCTTTTCGCTAAACTAATATGTTAATGATTATTTGTAAAATAAATTTAAATGCTGTTGATGTTTTTTGAATAAATAAATATGTCAGAATTAATGGTTCATGTCATGTTTTTTAAATTTTCGTCACTTGTGCACAATAAGCAAGCGATATTAACTTGTACACACGTATAATTAACAAAAACAAAGTGGGTGTACAAACACGCAGAACATTTTAAACATTTTATTTATCGAAAAGTGGCGCAATCTTGAAATTGGCTGCAAAATTGTCGACCAATCATTGTAAAACCGGCCAAGAACTTTTAGTTAAAACAAATCATACAAGCTACATAAATTCTAAATCAATTATTTTCAAAGTTGTTGACATAGTAAACTAAGCAGTTGATTTTGACAAGCATCAACCACAATCACACAATAGGGTTCACAGGAATATTAAGTTACCTAGTGATTATCTGTTAGTCTTATAACAAGCACTGACGATGTCTAACATAAAGTTACCTTTCAGCTTAAAGCTATTAAGCTTCGTTAATTCCAAAAGGGTGTCAAAGTTTGTAGGTTTCTTTATAGTATATCAATTTTACAGATAGTATTACAGCGTAACCTATACGATTTTTTTAAATAATAGTTTAAAAAAAAAAAAATTTTATTTTTCGAAGGGACCTAGACTGTTAGCCCGAGGGACTTTTACAGCTTCACCGGAATAGGGGGTGGGGAGAGCACTTGAGCCCGAGGGGGAACTCGAGAAAGGGTGTTACTAGTGGCCGAACCTCGGCTTTGGCTGTTGCCGACACGCGTAAGAAAAGATCGAACGCAGTAATAGCTATTAATTAAAAAATAGAGAGAGTGATTGTAAGGTGCCAAAATCGACGGCACGAAGGATTGCACTTGTGCAAATCTTACTGACGGTGTCTGAGACTACTACCTAATTCGGGATCTGAATGTAAAAAAAACAACAGAGAAACTAAATTTGTTTTGTTAAAAAAAAAAACGCGCTTTTACAGTAAACTAAACTAAAAAAATAGAAAATCAATTATAATTAATTCGAATAAAGAATAGTGTATATTTTTTTAATAAGTACAAATTAATTATAGTGTAAATAAAAAAAATGGAATTTATTTAAAAATAAAGCGTGGGGTGCATGGTGTCAGTAGTTATAAATATTTTGTTGGTAAATATGAGTAGAAGCATTATCATTTCGATAATATTTTAAAAAGCACCCCAAGCTTTATTTAAATATATTTATTTTTCTTCTTATTTACACTATTATTAATTTATAGTTATTAAACTAAATTACACAATTCTTAATTCACATTTATTAAAGTTTATTTTCAACTTTTTAGTTTGGTTTCTACAATAGCGTGTTTTTTAGTTTTTTTTTTTAAACTATTATTTTTATAACAGCATAATTAATCGGTAGCTCATTCGTCACTCATTACAAAAGCGAACGAGGCTCTTTCCTCCAAAACTGTAAATTTAAATTCTTGCATATTTTGTTGAACTAAAATTCACTTTGGTATTCAAAAATTTGTTAATATTAGATATATTGATTTAAGATAATGATTGGTAATTATAATTAACATCAATTCCTGCCTTATCGACTATAGATGAAAGTTACATAAACTAACAAATCTTATTCCGCAAATTAAATAATGGAATAGTTTTATCAAATTAGTGTACTGTTATCGGTCCTCGAGAAGTCTACGAAATTTAAATGAAATCTGACCGTTTGAAGTGGGTCAAAATCAACTCCAAAAGAGTTGGTTACAAACGTACAAGTGAAGCTAATGTAAAGCGCGTAAAGTGTTAGCTTAGGTGTCTTAAAAATAGCTTGTCAAGGGTTCCTTAAGTAGCATTTGGAGCTCTAAGCCCACAACAAAACGGAAGTGTTTCAGATTTTTTTTAATCGTTAATATTTTTATGATAATGTGAGATGGCATCGACGAATGTGTAATCGAAGTCCTGCAGTAACCATGAGCTTTTGGTAACAAAAAGCATTGTGATGAAACCGTAGCATGGTGATAGGGCTTCTTCTAATACACATCTGGCCAGCTACAACCTTTAACCCTCAACCCCTGCTCTCCATTCTGCTACAGAACCAAGCTGGTTCGATATTACTGGCATAGCTCCACGTCGACGTCTATTGAGTCGCGAACTAAAAAGTTTGCTGATTCATATTTTTGCCGTACCGTAGAGCTGCAGAACCGACTTCCTGTCAGCGTGTTTCCACACTCCTATGACAAGGGGTGCTTCAAAAGAGGCGTGTAAAGGTATTTTTTTTTTATATACTTAAGGTTTAGTGTTATGGCCATAATCTCACCTGATCTTAAGTGACGATACGGCCCAAGTTGGTAGACACGCTAAACCTGTGGAGGAACTGGCTCTCAAGTGCAGCTGTCGAAACACACTTATTTGGTATTTGGCGGTAGGTTTACAACTTGAGGGTGGTAGCTACCCAGGCGGGCATTAGAAAAAGCCCTACCACCATGCTATGGTTTCCTCACGATGTTTTCCTTCACCGAAAGCTCAAGCTCATTGTAGGTGCTTGGATTCGAACTCACGTCCCTTGACGTGAAGTCGTACACACTACCACTAAGCTATCATCGCTTAAAATCGCTGTCGTGCTGGCTTTAAGCAGGCCAGCATGACAGCGGTCACTGTTTGTGAAATTTGGTTGAATGTCAGTCACCGCTAATTTGAACTGTACTGTACTTAACACCAGGTGCAGTGTAGTCACTATGTTGCGCAATATAAAATAAATACCTATATACAAGGATGAAATGAACCTATATACCACATTATCAGAATTAATATCACGCTTCACGACACAACATGAAAAGAATAAAACTTGTAACAACATTTGAATATCAAAACGTATTGTGTTGTTGGTAAGGAAATATTGTAATTGTATGAAGTTAAAAACACGCCCATCGGTGCGGGATCTCCCTGATACCGCATCATATAAACATTCGCGAATAAACATTTTCACAAGTTACATATACATTATTAACATAATCTCTAACTCGCAACTCGACCAAACACTCTCATGATATATAGAGTAACTTTGTCGAAACGTATCCCGGACTTATTATAATACGAAATGATATTTTCTATAGTCATGGATCTTTGCATAATCTGTGTACTGTTTTTATACGCCCCTATGTTATTTACGAGTGCTGGAAGTTAAACTTTTTGGGCTCGTCGGTGGTAAATCTAATACGGTATTAAAAAAAAAAACGTTCGCTCATTGTATTTGCCTGTCATGACTAGAAAACCATATATGTCTAATCCATATTAATAATTTTGAAGCGATAAAGTTTGTCTATTTCTTTGAACGCGGTAAGCATTCTGAAGCGATGATAATTTGTGTAATTTATATATATATATAAAAATGAATCTCTATTTCCCTTGGTAATCGCATCACGCGTGAACGGATGGAACAATTTCGCTACTTTTTTTTTCGTGTGTTAATTAATGTCAGAAGAAGGTTCTTATGAAAGAAAAAATTAAGAAAGTTGAGTGGGAGACTAGATTATTTATAAAAACTGAACACCAATATTATTTTACATAACTGTCAGTTGTCATAGAGCATTAAAATACTAATTATAATATGTTTTTGCATATATATGTTTTATTAATTGCACCAAATCTATTTCAATACACATATTTAGACGGGACAACGTCTATCGGGTCAGCTAGTTGTTTATAATACAGGAAGTAAGCTATTTTTACGTTTCCCTATAAGAAAATAGTTTTTAGACGAATCACTTCAAATGGCCGTTTTAATTATGTAGATAAATATATATTTTTATTAATTTTTTGTACCTATTTTTTTTATAGTTTAGGCTTAGCATAGTGGTCATAATCTAACCTGATCTTTAGTGACGATACGGCCGAATTTGGTAGACACGCTAAACCTGTGAAGGAACTGGCTCTCAAGTGCCACTGCCGGTACACACCTATTTATTTTTGACGGCAGATTTCTTAAATTTTACACGTGTTGGCATTTAGTTACACTCTCTTTTATCGTGTTAATATAATAAAAAAACTTGTACGTTACGATTAGCTTGGCAATTGTGAACCATTTAATTACATATTAAAATTTACCACATTTTACGTGCGGCTTCGTACGCGTTAATATAGGTATAAAATTTGTATGAATATTTCTTATTGCGTCATCCGATTTTATTGACAAAACCGATATAAATGCGAGCGAAGCCGCACGTAAAATCTAGTTAAAAATAATTGAGAAAAATCAAAATAAATTATCAAAAAGATGGAATTACGTAACAATAGTACACAGTTCAACAGAGAAGCAACGAAATGTATAGTATATGCGCGCACACATACAAGGCTGTCGAGCGCATTGCCTTAAAGGTAACATGCCAACATTGTTATGTCGGTTGACCGTCATGCCGTTCGCGTAATGGCATACGAGTCGATTTTAATGCCAAGACAAACTACTAGATATATCACAAGGAAAAATACTACCTCAAATTATTTAAGTCAGAAATCTACTTGAAAATACGGTGATAATCCCCCGGCTTGCATACAACGTCCCCCTCGCGTTCATTTTTCATACTCCGTCTTAATAAATCAGCAAATAAATAACGGGGGCTGTTGCTGAATCAAATATTATCATTATAGCAGAACAACAGTAATCTGCGAAGCAACACAGCTTTAGTATGGCGAGTCACGAGGTGCGGTACAAGGCATGACCTTTACTATGCTTCTAGACAGCGTTTACAGAGACACAATAGACCATATAGCCGGAGTTCAAGATAGGATCTTTAAATGTCATCTGTTGATTTTAAGGTGAAACTTCTCTCCATCGCCTTAAATTTTTTCGTCCATCTATCCATGTCACATTACAGTCGGCCGTGGAAGATCAGCGAAGACCAATATGCCGGCACCGGAAGTTCGCTTCAGCTGACTACTTTTGATATAAAAGCTTTACTTGCACCGTGATTTCATAGCGCCACAGAATGAGTATTGATATAAGTTCATATGCTACGTTAAAGTTACGGATGCCTTTTAACTTGATAGCAAAAATATGGCAAAGTATTTAATTTAACTAGGTCGTTGGTATTTAAATGTTTGATGACAGCTCAGTGTTAGTGTGTAGGAACGCCGCGTCATGGGACGTGCGTTCGAATCCAACCACCTACAATGAGCTCGAGCTTTCGATAAAGAAGAAATCTTAAAGGAAACGATAGCATGGTGGTCGGGCTTTTTACCACCGTCATGTTGAAAATCAGCCGCCAAATACCTATAGGTGTGTTTCGGTAATTGCACTCGAGAACCAGACCTTCCACAGGTTCAGCGAGTTCACTAGCTTAGGCCCCATCGTCTCGCGCATTTCTTATTTTGTCCCCTTTTAACACCCTAGATGTTAATTTACTACTTTTCTCACCTTTTACACTTTCTACAAAGTTCTGTTTATCACCTTCATGTTTTTCATCATCTTCTTCAGAATCACTATCTTCACTATCAGAAGCTATTTTAATCTCAGATTCATCTGAATCAACATCAATCCAATCATCACTATCAGAATGATCTTTTTTTTTGTTTTTTTTTTTTTTTTTTTATTAATATCATCTTTTATTTCTTTCTTTTCTCACAGTACTTCTGATCCTGATATATAGTCTTTAGTTTCTACTTCTCCATATTTCTTTGCTTTCAGTCAAATCAAACTTGGTGATAGGGTTATTGCCCGACTGGTTGGCACCGCCCTCGGGTTAAGACCGCCGCAAAATAAAGGTTCTCTCTTCTTCTCTCTTCCTTCAAGTTCAACAACATGGCTGTAGAGTCTATAGTCGATGGTAAGCATTTGCTATCAGATGGGTAATCTGCCTGTTTGCTGTATATTATCATAAACGTGTTGTGCTAATTCATTTCTATTCTAATCTGTTCCTATACTTCATAAAACTTGGATACATCATACAGATATACTTTTTTATAGTTAAGGTTAGCGTTAAGGAAATAATTTCACGTGATCTTAAGTGACGATACGGCCCAAGTTGATAGACACGCTAAACCTGTGGAGGAACTGGCTCTCAAGTGCAACTGCCGGAACACACCTATTGGTAATTGTCAGTAGATTTTTTTTCAACTTGAGGGTGCTTGCTAGCTAGTCGGGCATTACAAAAAGCCCTGCCACCATGCTATGGTTTCCTCACGATGCTTTCCATCACGAAAAGCTCAAGCTCATTGTAGGTGCTTGGATTCGAACTCACGTCCCTTGACGCGAAGTCGTACACACTACCACTGAGCTATCATCGCTTCAGATGTGACGATGTGATCCTTTACCGTAAGTTCAGGCTTGTTGGTGATGGATTCGAACTCACGGCTACTGACGTCGCATCCAAACACATTATAAACTTAGTCATAATAGTTTAGAAAGATGATGAATTATCCTACATCAGGTAACAAATAAGCTACCAACTAATAGCAATATTCATTTGAATACAGTATTTGTGTTTATACTTTAGGTACGTACTAATTATTAAAAAAACCCTTTTAAAACATTTCCAATTAAAATATACCAGACGCTGACTTTGTAAGCTCTTTAACATGTTAAAGAAACGGGAATGTAAAATCCGTTTTAGCGAGTATCTACTTTCTGACTTTTAGCTTAACGGTAGTGAGTAGGAACGCGGCGTTATGGGATTTGAATTCCAATCCAAACACCTACAATGAGCTTGAGCTTTCGGTGAAGGAAAACATTGTGAGGAAAACATAGCATGGCGCTAGAATTTTTACAATGCTTCCTGGGTAACTACTACCCTCAAATTGAAAATCTGCCGCTAAATACTATTATAGTCAGTTCCTCGAAGAGTTTAGCGTGCCTAGCAACTTAGGCCGTGTCGTCACTTAAGATCAGGTGAGATTAGGGCCACGACGCTAAACCACGACTATTAACAAAAACATAGTAAAATTTCAAGTAACTATTGATGTGGTTTAAATATGGTTTCTTTGTAAATAAATAGTAGTAATTTATTTTCAGTTACACTTCCTCCATTAAACTCAAACAACAGACGAAGGGAATATAAAATTAACACAGTATTAAGACAAACTATATGACACACTAGAAACAAAGTCTTCCTAGTCCGTCACATTTTGGAGATCTCGTCATAGGTGAATCACTTGTTTTTCGGCTGCATATAGACAAATTACACAAAAAAAACAGCATTTTCTATTCACGCTATGAAAAACTAAAACAGAATTATTTAAGTGTTATCCAATACAGACTGTTAGCGCCGTAAAAGTATATTCGATAGCACAAACTGAACAAGAAATATCGGAATTTTGTCCGAAAAATAAGAGGAAACACTCAAGAAGTCAATGAATTCGCTAACGGATATATGATTCGAGAGAGACATTTTTTTTTTTTGTTCTCGATTGAACGTCTATTTTATTCGTCTGTAACTGATACGCACTGAATAGGGAAACTCGTGCAAATGTATACTTACGTAGCAGGATCACTTGAGAGGTATTCAAAGGTTGATTTTTTTTTTTTAATTTATAAAGCATAGTTTTCATTAGTGGGGTATGATAGGAAGTAATACCCGATTAAACGCCAGAGCTCCTCGAATTACAGTTTTCACCACGAGAGACTTCAGAAAACATTAAAGGAACACGTTCGGCCCAGTCACAGTTTAATTATGTATAGATCTCTTAAGACTTGTACCAAGAGTGAATTTAATCCCCGCCTCTGCCTGCCGAGCAAAATAGCACAAGGCATTTCATAACCACAACTCCGAAGGGAACATAACACCGCGTTCTTATATCTATCGGGTTAAGGTTTAAATTAAACTTTTACTCAACACTCGCGTATTACTTAGGTCAGTGCTTATATACAAATGATTTTCGACGTTTGGCCGCTTGCAACCGAAGCGGAACTAATCAAGGGATGTCGATTGTCTGTGGCCTCGTGTGGATGTGTGTCATTGATTAAAGCTTTGATCTGTCATGTACTGATTGGGACGTGTGAGTTTGTGTTCATGTTTCCAATCTCTGTAACGTGCAATATTTCCATGTATATATTAAACATGTTTACAAGTTAGTAACAGTTGATTTATCAAATATAGTCCACGTAATTCGGCATTATGAAATCACTAGGGTCTATGCTTAATTTATCAAACTGAATCAAAGTAAAATTGCTGGGTGGTAGGGCTTTTCTCAAGTTATTCTCACTAGATCTTAAGTGACGATATACGCCAAGTTGGTAGACACGCTAAGCCTGTGAAGGAACTCGCTCTCAAGTGCAGCTGCCGGATCACCTACTGGTATTTGACGGCAGGTTTTCAACTTGAGGGTGGTTACTGGCCAGGCGGGCATTACAAAAAGCCCTACCACCATGCTATGGTTTCCTCACGATGTTTTCCTTCACCGAAAACTCAAGCTCATTGTAGGTGGTTGGATTCGAACTCACGTCCATTGGCGCGAATTCGTACACACTACCGCTGAGCTATCATCGCTTCAGTAGCTTCCACTTTAATTATTCTATCTTCAATACACTGACCAAGTTAATGAAGGCAAAACGCCCTGGGCGATGCAAATTTTCGGCCCCATTGTTGTAACTACTCTATCTAGTAATATATGTACCTACACAATGTGGACTGCTCGTCTATGTAAATAGAAATTTTGAAGCGATGATAGCTCAGTGGTAGTGTGTACGACTTCGTATCTAGGGACGTGAGTTCGAATCCAAGCACCTACAATGAGCTTGAGCTTTCGGTGAAGGAAAACATCGTGAGGAAACCATGGCATGGTGGTAGGGCTTTTTAAAATGCTCGCCTAGCTAGCTAGCAGCCTCAAGTTGTAAACATGCCGCCAAATACCAATAGGTGTGTTCCGGCAGCTGCTCTTGAGAGCCAGTTCCTCCACAGTTTTAGCGTGTCTACCAACTTGAGCCGTATCGTCAATTAAGATCAGGTGAGATTATGGCCATAACGCTAAACCTTAAGTATAATAAAAAAAAATTTTTTTTTTTTTCAGTATAGCATATAAATTTATAAAATACATGTATCATTATTCAAGTAAAATTAAGGTAATCATTTTTTGAAAGAAAAAATAGGAAGTTTAAACACTGAATACATAATAAAGTCTTAAGAGATCGCTCCGAATTCCTTATCGGAAAATTTTAATTCAGGGATTAAACTCGGACATTCCCTGCAAGCTATCCTAGAAACTTGTATTTCTTGAAGCATATTATCTAACGACCGTGTGGCCGTCCGTCACACTGTCAGACTTTTTAATCTAAACTGATTTATATGAAAATTTTCTTTATCATAATTACATGGATTTATAAAGCTCATTCAAAATGAGTCACGGTCATCAATCGACTTTGAGTAACATATTTTTCTTCCATACAGTGCCCGTTGAGTCATTATATATGTTTTACTGGCTAAATAATTATAAGAATACCGGATACGTATTATATTAAGAATATAGGACGCTATAACGCAATAAAAACTTTAATAATTTTAACAAATTGTAATTGATTTTATAAAATTCGATTATTTCACTGGATTCAATTGATCGTCTTGAAAACGTATAGTGTAACCACAATTTACAATCAAAAAACAAATAAAACAATCTGGAATCTACAAAGTGCTGTATTATGAAGCGATGATAGCTCTGTGGTAGTGTGTACAGAAGTAGCTTAATGAAACGTGGGATCGAATTCACCTACAATGAGCTTGAACCTTCGGTGGAGGAAAACATCATGATGAAACCTTAGCATGTGGTAGGGCTTGTTCTAATGACAGCCCGGGAAGCTACCACGTTCAAGTATCCGCCATTTTGGACCACATCATCACTTAAAATCCTGTGAGATTGCTGCCATAACGCTAAGCCTTTAGAATACAAAATATCTAAAATTAGTGTAATTGTTATCATCTGGCTACGGGTAACATGTTTAATTATATTATCATCTATACAGTGACTAATGCGTCATTATCATATTTTTAAAGTTGAGCGTTGAGCACTTGTTGTGTGAACAAAAATCATGGAACTCGCGCCATCGTCACCGAACGCTTTCTATTTATGTGGAGAGAGTGTGCAGATTGTTAATTACGAGCTTCTCAAATATTGACGCTTCGTCGATCATTTAACGTGTTACCTCGTAGGTTTCAAACCTCGACATATGGATAGCGAGAGTTTTACTTTTTTTTTTATTTACATTATTTTGTGAAATATAGTTTTCACTTCTGTCGGCAGTCCTTGAGAGTATTTTTTATGTTGATTATATAATCTAAACACTAAGATGAACGTAGTATATTAAAAAAAAAAAAATTACGTGATAATTCTGCTTTTGAAATTGAGTATCTCTTTATTTTCCGTACAATAATTCTATTAGACTCAATTGAGTGTTTAGAAAACATTTAATACTGTAGTAATTTATAAACACTTAGAACACTGATAGTAAAAAGAATCTGTAATATAAATTAAAAATAGATATGAAATATTTGATACATGTTACGCTACGGTGTAACTCGAGGCCATTCCTCAAAACGGTATCCAGAATGGCGGTATGCAGTAAGGCATAATTCCGTTAAGCGGAATAATTTTCATAATTTTTGGATACTAACGGAAAAGATATATATACTCCCTTTCAGGCGACTTTTCAAGCGATATTTCCTTTTTCACGATATACGAAATATTCGGAACGGCATTAGGTACGGGACACAACAAAGTATGCGTTTGAGAACACGTATAGAAACGCAAAAATTGGTAAAAATATGCACATATATTAATTTCACTAATACAGGTATGTACTATATGCTGTTCTTATTATATATATTTAAGAATTTTAACTGACGTCCGTGACGTCGCCTTCAGAGGGTTCAGTCAGAATACCAGCACTGCACTATATCAGTGTAGCTCTGATGCTGAGTTTGGCACCAATTTATCCACATATTACGTTATTTCTTATCATGTTTTTATGTACTATTGTTTTTTTTTTCTTTCTAAGTACTGTTACTGTGTGATCGATAATTAGAACTTTTTTCTTTCTTCTTTCTATGTATAACTTAGTTGTGCCCACGACTACGTTCGCGTGGATCGAAAAGTTATTGGAACGGAGTTTCTTATCGACCGTTATAGTTCTGATTAGTTTGCAGGCTCAGTGCAGTTTTCTCATTCTCATACTTTATAGGTTTATCGCTGTGGCTACAATCTCACCCGATGATCACTGTCGAAGTGGCCCAGGACGGTGAACACGATAAACCTAGTGGAAGGACTGGCTCTCAAGTGCAACTGTCGGAACACACCTATAGGTATTTGGTTGCAGATTTTCAACTTGGAGATAGTAGCTAGTTATACTCAGAAAAAGCCCTACCACGATGCAATGCTTTCATCACGACGTTTTCCGTCGTCGAAAGCTGAAGCTTATTGCAGAGGTATGAACTCACACCCTATGACGCGGCGTCGGTCCACACTACCACTGAGCTAACATCATTTCAATCGCATACCAAGCATCAGTTCCATTGGGTTGGAGTATAGATCCACTCTTGTATATGAGTCGCCGTGAGCTTAATCTGAGTTTTTTTTTGCATGATTGTAGGGCTTTTTCTAATATCAGCCTGGCTATCAACCACCCTCAAGTTGAAAATCTACCACCAAATAGCAATAGGTGTGTTCCGGCAGTGGTACTTGAGAGCCAGTTCCTCCACAGTTTTAGCATGTCTACCAACTTGGGCCGTATCGTCACTTGAGATCAGGTGAGATTATAGCCATATTAAACCTTAACTATAATAAAAAAAAATATAATATTAGTATAATCAATGACGTCATTAGAGACATTATCACCGCAAACACCACGACTTGGTTTACTATAATCTATACTAATATTAATAAGTTTGTTTGTTTGTTTGTTGGAACCCGTTAATCTTAGGAACTACCAGTCGGATTTCAGTAATTATTTTTGTATCCGATTGAGAAATCATGGCGGAAGGTTTTACTTTGTTTAACATCACGCTACTAGCAATAGGACCTGAGCTGTATTGAAAAAAAGGGCTAAAATAATTAACGTTTGTGTTCCAAATAGTATGCATTTTTTTTTCGAACTGACGTTTGCTGTTAGCCCCAAGGGCTTTGAAAGCTTCACCGAACTTTTTGGGGTGAATGCTGAGGGCACTCAGACCCGCGGCAGCGGGCACAAGGGTGATAGAACGGCCGAACCTCGGCTTGGGCTGCTGCTGGTAAATGAAACAAGATTCACGATCCTGACTAACCAACAGGTCCTGTTTTACTAATTTAGTGATCCTTACAACGACCTTATCAGGTAAACAGCTCAAGGGCCGCGAGGGTAGTCCCTTACAGAACCGTGTACTTAACGTGGGAGTGTGCACGAATGGTATGCGATGTGATGGTGTACTCTCAGTGATGTAGAGTGTCACCGTATCGCGCGAGCAGAGAGTCACTCGAGGGCTCCTATCCGGAGGATCGAACCTAGACCCAGACTTCTGCGGAGGAAGGCTGCGGCGGGTAATAGAATGAATGTGAACAATTCGTTAAATATGAAGACTACTCAGACATACTAATTTTAACTATTCGTCATATATTTAAGTAATATTTGATTCACATGTATACAAGCTGTAAAAAAATAGGTAACGTCATCTTTATGGTGAAACGTGTCAATGCGTGATTTTAGCATTTTAAATACTATGTATAACGTAATTTATATCAGTAGCTGCACCGGTAGACGTTGAAAGGCTCGTCTAGTAAATAATAACACATTAGATTTTGAAGCACTGATATCTTAGTAGGTAGTGTGTACGGATACCACGTCAACGGACGTGGGTTCTCTAATCCACCTATGTCAAATGTCAAAAGGAAAACATCGTGATGAAACCATAGCATGGTGCTAGGGCTGTTATAATATCCGCCTGGCTAGCTACCGCCCTCAAGTTGAACATCTGCCGCCAAATACCTATAGGTTGTATTCCCGCAGTTACCTCTGAGAGCCAGTTTCTCTACAGACTTAACAAGTGCACCATCTTGGATCATAGCGACACTTAAAATCAGGTGAGATTGTGGTCATAACGCTAAACCTTAACTATAAAAAAATATACAATTGCACTGTCGCTTAACACATTCTTAAGCATAAGAAATTCCTTCAATAAAATTCATATACATATATCACACCTTCACTCAAATAGTGTCACAGCTTAAAAGAGACGAACTTCTTTTTTTATAGTTTAGGTTTTAGCGTTATGGCCATAATCTCACCTGATCTTAAGTGACGATACGGCCCAAGTTGGTAGACACGCTAAACTTGTGGAGGAACTGGCTCTCAAGTGCAACTGCTGCAACACACCTATTGGTATTTGGCGGCAGATTTTTAACTTTAGGGTGGTAACTAGCCAGTCTGGTATCAGAAAAAGACCTACCACCATAGTATGGTTTCCTCACGATGTTTTCCTTCACCGAAAGCTCAAGCTCAATGTAGGTGGTTGGGTTCGAACTCACGTCCCTTGACCCAACGTCGTACACATTACCACTGAGCTACCATCGCTTTAAAACTTTCGCTTCTTAGCAAACCATGCATTTACCATGCTGATGTTGGGTCAATCATGTGGCAAAGAGGGAATTACAACAATCGTATTCAATACGGACGCATCTGCCTACGTTAAATGCCTACAACAGACGCGCAAATTATCGCTACTATACGTCGGCGGCCGCATCCGGAGATGACGTCTGCAGATGCATCTGTTGACGTGTAGAGCAGACTCTACATTTACATTTGGCTACCTTCCATCCGTAGCGTGCGATAAGGAACTTTATTCCAATAATAATTTAAAAAAATGTACTCTCTTGACTTACTTCTAGTTTTATTATATTCATACTTTCAATATATACCTACCTATAAGGTTTAAGCTGAAACCGTGATGGGTTAAAAATAAACCCCGTGACCCAAACATATTAAGCCGTGATCAGTCTACCACGAAACGCGTCCTAAATGTGCCATGAAGCAAGAACAACGGAGAAGTAAATCTCGTTACTCCGTACGTGGTGTCGGCACACGGTTCACGAAATATGGTCAAATTAACCGGCCATAACCGGTCTCAGCGGGAGCGAACCGGTCGGTTCCGGTGGATGCAATTTTTACACTGGCACGATGCCATTCCCAATTGCAACTGATTTTTTGTTTGTCTTATTCCTAAAATGTTTTAACCGAGGCACTTCTATATTTATTTTGAAGGAAACGGTAAAAATATCACAGAAGTCATATCTAAAGAAACACCGATAAGAAAGTTTGTTTAATATCAGTTGTAATGACTAATTGTGCCCGGAAATCACGTGTATAGTAATTCCATAAGTAGATCTTAATAATATCTGGTAACAACTAATTTATTTTTAAAATAATGGATAAAGCATATGTATATGAATGGTGGTAAGGCTTTTTCTATTGCCCGCCTGGCTAGCTACCACACTCAAGTTGTAAACCTGCCGCCAAATATCAAATAAGTGTGTTCCGGCAGCTGCACTTGAGAGCCAGTTCCTCCTCTAATTTAGCGTGTCTGATTAGTTGAGATTACGGCCGGAACGTTAAACCTCAACCATACAAAAAGAGTGTCACAGAAATCATATCTATAGTAATTCCATAAGAAAATCTCAAATAATATCAGTTGACAACTAAGTGTACACGCAGCGCCGCTCGCGTCAAAACAAACGGTTTAGATGCTGTTGTAATGAAATGTACTGGAAGATATCTTTCGTCTCAATTTACTAATTAACTGTCTCGTGTCGCGTTTCGCTGTTACTTGTAACAAAAAGTTATTTTACAAATTTATTATTATTATATATTTTTTATTACGAACTCGCCATCTTGTATGTCTGTCCAGGTGAAATTTTGTAATCGATTATAAAGTAACATCCCGATGAGCTAGACACTTTGAATTCGGACCACAGTTTAGAAATGGAAAGCAATGCGAGAAAATGTGAACTAAAATGTATTTTTTTTTAAATATAATTCTTGTTATATCTATTAATTTATGTGTTTTACTGTACCTCTGACATTAGGTATGCAATACTTGATGATCGTATAAGTAGTTATGACGTTAATAATGAAGTCCTAATAAGCCTAAATAAGCAAACAAAATCACGTTTAAATGTATAATATTAGTTGGGATTAATGTTATAACTTGTTTTACATTTGACCTTATTTTACAGAGTTGTAGTTAAAAGGCAACAATATATAGTTGATTGTTTTCATAATACTATTAAATGAGAGCAATAACAGCTTTGTTTACAATAACTTCCGTATTCAAGTTGAAATTTGAACTCATTTTTTTATTTCTAAGGAAAATAGCTTACTTGTTTTTCATTATGAAGTGTTAATGGGTTTGTTGGTAGTGTATACGGACACCACGCAAAAAAACGTCGATTCGAATTTCTGCAAAGAGGTTGGGTTTTCGGTGAAGGAAACATCGTGACGAAACGATAGCATGATGGGAGAGCTTTTCCTAAAAGCTACCGATCAACTCAAGTTGATAAACTGCCGCCAAATACCTATGGCTGTGTTCCGGTGGCTGTGTTCCGGTGGCTGTAGTTGAGAGCCAGACCCTCCACTAGGCTTAGTCTGTTCACAATCTTGGGTCACATTGTCACTTAAAATCAGGTGAAAATTTGGTTAACACACTACACTTATGAAGTCTAAAATATGCTTTATTATGTTCATGTTACCCAATTGCTGAAATTAGTCTAAGCCATTTTTTTTCTTTTTCATAGTCAAGGCTTACCGTTATGGCTACAATCTCACCTGATCTTAAGTGACGATACGGCCTAAGTTAGTAGACGCGCTAAACCAGTGGAGGAACTGGCTCTCAAGTGCTACTACCGGAACACACCTATTAGAATTTGGATTTTCAACTTGAATTTGGTTGCTAGCCAGGCGGGTATTACAAAAAGCCCTACCACCATACTATTCCTTAAAAGCTCAAGCTCATTTGTAGGTGGATTCGAACTCACGTCCCTCGACGTGAAGTCGTACACTATCACTGAGCTGTCATCGCTTCAAAAATGATCGTGATCGTAATAATAGATCGAATGTTCACTACATTTTAAAATAAATAGAGACTAGCCTTCTAAAATGAACGCCTTTTTTTTTTTTTTATACTTAAGGTTTAGCGTTATGGCCATAATCTCACCTGATCTTAAGTGACGACACGGCCCAAGTTGGTAGACACGCTAAACCTGTGGAGGAACTGGCTCTCAAGTGCTGCTGCCGGAACACACCTATTGGTATTTGGCGGCAGGTTCACAACTAGAGGGTGGTAGCTACCGAGACGGGCATTAGAAAAAGCCCTACCACCATGCTATGGTTTCCTTACGATGTTTTCCTTCACCGAAAGCTCAAGCTCATTGTAGGTACTTGGGTTCGAACCCACGTCCTTCGACGCAAAGTCGTACACACTACAACTGAGCTATCATCGCTTCAAATCTATAACCTTTAAGAGGTGAAAAAATAATAGGTAAATGATTATTTATTTAATGTAACTATGTATTATCTTCATCAAGGAAAACAAACGTCATACTGTATATATATCGCCTCGACGTGTACAAAATATGGCGACGCTGTACCATCCGGTCCGGAAGTAGATGGACGCGGCCGGTTCTATTGGCAAGCGTCGGTTTGTGTAAGTTGTCTCGCTTTGTGTTATTTATATTTTCAATATTATTAATGCGCACATAAAATGCTGTATTTATGAATTGATATGTGGTCAAAATTGATCGTCGATCATTATAGTAAAAAATTTAAAGAAAAGTTTAGCAGTGCGAGAAAAATTGTTTCTATTTTTTATTGATGTTATAAAACCTCGTATTTTTTAATTATTACCAGCGGAACCCGCGACTTCATTCGCGCAGAACTAAAAATTATTTAGTATTAGCTTTTACAGTCGACTTTGCCTGTGTCAATATTGATTTTGCTCAAACAAATCGGCCGACGCAATAAAAAGTTTTAAAGTTTATCCCTTTATTTAATCCACTTCCAGTAAGGTTTTCGTAAATATTTATGATATTAGTAGGTATTAGATTTTTTCTGTAATACTTAGCTCTTATTGGTGGTAGCGTAACCAAATTCCAGCTTCATGAATGCGATGTTTTTTAAATATTACTTTTTTATGGAAGAGGGGGCACACGAGCAATCGTGTCACCTGATGCTAAGTGATCACCGCCGTCTATGGACACCTACAACACTAGAGGAATCGCAGATGCGTTGCCAGCCTTTATAGAAAGGACTGGCTCTCAAACACTTTTAACATTCTCTATTACTTTTATAACTCCATTCGATCGACATTAAAAGCTACTTTAAAAACAAATGTAAGTTACTTTTATTACATAATAAAAAGTTTGATACAAAGTTTATTCCTCCCTTTTCCTCACTTCCAATAAGTTTTTGCGAAAAAAGTATCCCATCACCGTCTCCAAGGTCCCATCTATCTCTATACTAAAATTCATTGTAATTCATTTTGCGGTTTTGGGCGTGAAAACGTAACAAGCAACAACAAACTCTTTTTCGTATTTATAATATTAGTAAGGATAAATAAAGTATGGAATTTTTATTCATTACAAATTTCGCATTTTACCATAACCGCAATTGATGTTAAGAAATGATATGAGTCAAGACATTAATAATCAAAACCTACGATATATCGATTGAAACAGCCAGTGCCTTATTCTGTAATGATAGGTTTAGAGTGAATTTAATTTATGTAACTCGGTGAGTACACGACATACATTTGACTTTTCATATACCACTAGTGTAAGTAATGTTTATGTAAAGATGACGCATATATCTAATTTGATCTGTTAAGTAGAGGTCGCATGATAAATGTTGACAGGGAATTAATTTCGCCTCTTAGCCGTTTTATATGTTTAATAGAATCGTTGCTGTGAAGACATTTTTTAATGTACTTTTTTTTGGTATTAAGGCAAAGGAACGTCGCATTTCCTGGTGGTTATTTTTGATAACTTTATATATGTATAGTAATTAGGTTTGGCAATATGACCACAATCGCATCTGCTGTTAAGTAACGCTGTGGTCTAAGCTCGTGAACACGCCCAGTGGAAGGATTGGTTCTGGAGTGCAACTACCGGAATACACCTATAAGTATTTGGTAGGGATTTGATTTGAGGGTGGTAGCTAGTTCCCACCAGAGACTAGAAGAATTGTGAAAGCTGTCCCTTGTATCTGATAACACGGGAGTTTGAAGTCCCACCGTGATGTGTTTTATTGAGGTAGTCTTGGGTAATTGGCACCCGATGAGTTACTACATGCCTCTCATGCCTTTGACCTGAGTCCAGGTAAAGCGTTTATGTGTGGTGATGAGAAAATCCGTAAAAACTAGGATTTTAAACGCCATATTAATAAAGGGTGTAACTAGTTGGATGGGTATTAGAAAAATGCTTCTTTCACCGAAAGCCTTAGCTCACTATATGTGGATTCGAACCCAAGTCCCTTGACGTGGTGTTCGTACACACTACCCACTGAGCTATCATCGTTTCGAAGATATTTCTTATAAGGTGATTGTTCTCCCATCGAACCTGCAACGTACTGTTGAACTGACCCATTTTCTCTCCTCCGTTGCCGTGTACGTGCTCCAAGATATGCACTTTAAGCCTCACACACAAAAGGGAATTAAATTTGGCTCTCGCTGTTTGTATTGTGAGAGCACGGCGGTACAAAATATCACCGGCCTAGTTCTCGAACGGGCCGGAATTAACTGGACGCAACCCGTAAACGCTACAACGACCCCTTTAATGTTGACGGGCATTGTTTGCTGTTTTATTTTTACCAGCAACCCCTTTTTAATTTATACACAAATGGAGATTCATAGCTTTATTTTTATCCTAATAGTTTGACCACAATCTCACCTGATGTAACGCGGTGAGTACAGTGGAAGATTTTTCTGAGATCAGTAAGCTTAGCTTGACTTCATAATATTAGGGATGTGGCCATAATCTCACCTGATTTTAAATGATTATGTAACCCAAAATTGAGGACACGTTAAGCCTAACACTTAAAGGTATTTGGCGGTAGATTTTTATCTTGAGGGTGGTAGTTATCCCGGTGGGCATTAGAAAAAGTGCTATCCCGATACTGTGGTTTCATTATGAAGATTTCCTTCACTGAAAATATGCCTAAATACACCAATACGTTTGGTGATATAATTTAGACTTGAATTTAACGGGCATCTTACAGTCTTCACAAAAAGCCTAAATACTATATTGTAGCTTAATCGTAACAAGTTCATTCACCAAAAGCTCAATAACATTGAAAACATTTCTAAGGACATACGTTGAGTATGGAAAACCTACTACTGAACTAGAATTGGTTAAAATATAAACATTTTCAGTTGCTTCGAAGTTCAAATGGAAATCTATTAAATGCAAACCAGTACTGACAAAAAGCAATGGAGGAAACCGTGGTTGATTTCATAAAGTTGCATTTGAAATATTTTGTTCTTTTATAGGCATATTAGGTTTATATAAAGAGTCAATAACTTCGAATTCAAAAAAAATCTGTAGGCAAGTGACGTAATAGAAATATCTACTGTACGTATCAGAATGAAACTACGACCATTTGAAGCAGCAACGTTTGTAGATGGTTCTAGAATACTTCGTTTTTGAACGAATGAGTGAATGAATAGTTTATTGCATTTTAAATATGTACACTGGCGAGTTTAATGCCATAAGACATTTTTTTCCAGCTAACCAGCAGGTATGTAATAAGAAATATTTACTGCCATTGTAGGTAATGCAAATAAAATAATGAATGAAATAATTTAGTAATAATAGATACAATAACATAATATAAATAATAAAAAACGAATAGCATATTAAATAAGTGAAATTTAGTCAAGTTATTGTATATCCAGCTGTCTTTTTTTTGTATTATCATTGCTTGGCGTAGTTGTTTGGTGATGGCAACTTAATTTACTAATAAACTTAACTTACTACTAAACTTACTAGCTTACCTTACCTACTAAACTTACTAGCTACTAACTTATTACTAAACTTAACTTACTAATAGAAGGAGGGTAGTTAGTCACACTGAATAGTAGTAATACGGCTAGTGTAAGCAATCAAAGCGAGGCACTCGAGGCGACATTATCGAAAGTTCATAAGATGTATATTTTCAACAATGGATTTTATCGTTTTAGTGTTAATCGGGAATAGTTTATAGTGACTTTCTTTTTTAAGCTAATTAATGAACAAGAAACAGGCAGACGATCCATTTGATGGTAAATGGTTTCTGTTGCCTATGGACTACTGCAATACCCGGGGTGTTACATTCATGTTCCTGTTCTTGGTGTAAATCGGTCTTCAGAAATAACCACAACGTTCATTGGAAACGTGCCTATTTAATTGAAATATAATTGTTCTCTTTGCCAAATACCAAAACCTCCATTCTCTGTAAGTCGAAAACTCTATGACTCGAATTTTTCGGCGTCTCCCTAGATGTTCGACTTATAGGGGTTCTACTATATTTGTATATTTTTTTTTAATTCAGGTAAAATAACTAACTATATAAACACGGTAAAACGTGTCAAAAAAGATCTGTAAACAAAGTAGTTGCGGTAAACATTGGTGAGTACATATACACCTGTTGTTAGGAGCAGACGCTTTCTCGTAAATTACATCGGTTTTTATTTTCTTTGCTGTTTCCGCTGTCGGTAGTTTCTAATCTTTTTCTGTTTTCCTTTTAAACTGTTCCTTATGAAGAAATGATAGCTCAGTGGTAGTGTGTGTGGGAAATGAGCTTGAGCTTTCGGGGAAGGAAACCATCTGCCGCCAGATACCAATAGGTCTATTCCGGCATTTGCACTTGGGAGCCAGTCCGTCCTGTAAAGGCTGGCTAGGCACCTACGATTGTTCTCGTATTATGAGTGTCCGTGGGTGGGGGTGATTACTTACCATCAGATGTAATGCTTGCCGGTTTCCCGGTATTACATAAAAGCTATATTTTCATACAATCATATTACGAAGGGAAATGTATATGGAAATATAAACCTAGTAAAGGACTTGGCTTTCATTTGCAACTGCCGGAACACATTTATACGTATGTGGAAATTTTCTACTTGATGACAGTAGCTTAGTAGATAGATATTAGGAATAGTTATATTAGCCTGCTTTGGTTACGTCACAATGTTTTCCTTCATCGAAGACTAATGCTTGTTGCCGAGATTCGAATTCACGTCCATTAACGCGCTGTTCGTACAGACTACCGACTGAATCATCATAGCTTCAGTACTTTCGATGTGAAGTTCGTACGAGAACACACACACACACATAGACAAACACACTCATAAAGAAATAAATAAAAAGTCATACTTTAATTTTCACAATGTGGATCCAGGTGATTAAAATAAAAAATATCCTTTTATTTCCGACACTATTTATTATCCACATTCTTTTCAATAATTGTTTTTTTTTACGTTTGTTTGGAGGTTTAGCGTTGTGGCCATGATCTCACCTGATCTTAAGTGACGATACGACCCAAGTTGGAAGACACGTTAAACCTGTGGAGAAACTGACTCTCAAGTATACTGCAGGAACACACCTATTGGAATTGTACAGGAGATTTTCAACTTGAGGATGGTTGCTAGCCAGGCGGGTATTAGAAAAAGCCCTACCACCATGCTATGGTTTCCTCACGGTGTTTTCCTTCAGCGAAAGCTCAAGCTTATTGTAAGTGGATTCAAACTTTCGTCCCTTGACGTGAATTCGTACATACTACCATTGAGCTATCATCGTTTAATTTTTTTTTACATACGAGACTTATGTTTCTAGTTTGGTTTAGCACATACTGAATAATTTTAGCAATTGGCAATCATTGACAGTAAAGATAGACGTAAAATGTTATATTATCAATAATTAAGCTCATTCATATTACTCAATCAGTAGTGACTGTTTATATATATATATATATATATATATATATATATATGCCCGGGATAGGCCACGCAAGTCCGTTCAAAACATAAACGAAACCTAACCAACTTAATAGTACATAAACTTGTTAAATTATTTATAACCATGGAAAACACAGCAGTGTATGGTCAGATTGATAATAAAATAAAAATGAAAACATAAGCTCTGCCAGCTCACCTGCTTTGTTTTTCGTTTTCATCTTTATCCTTTTGTACAAAACAATCTAGTAGATTTTAATTATTTATAACCATGGAAAACACAGCAGTGGACGGTCAGATAGATAATAAAATAAAAATAAAAACTTAAGCTCTGTCAACTCACCTGCTCTGCTTTTTTTTCATCTTTACCATTTTATACAACAATCTAGTAGATTTTAATTATTTATAACCATAGAAAACACAGCAGTGGACGGTCAGATAGATAATAAAATAAAAATAAAAACTTAAGCTCTGCCAGCTCACCTGCTTTGCTTTTTTTTCATCTTTACCATTTTGTACAACAATCTAGTAGATTTTAATTATTTATAACCATGGAAAAAATAGCAGTTACGGTCAGATTGATAATAAAATAAAAATGAAAACTTAAGCTCTACCAGCTCACCTGCTTTGTTTTTCTTTTTCAACTTTACCCTTTTGTACAAAACAATCTAGTAGATTTTTCATTTTGTCGAATGGAAATAATTAATCTTGCATTCGAAGTTTAAATAAATCTTACAAAGGAGCACGCACACAAGCCCGACCCAGATTTTAGTAAAACGTACCGTGTAAGATGCGAACTGAAACACACGTGCTCGTTGCTCTGCAGAAGCGTGAATTAAATTTACTTTTCCGGTTGCCACAGAGAGACAGAAAGATATGTTTTCACACAGACTTCTGAAGAGACAGGGTATTAGTGCGGTCTATAAATTTTCTGTAAAAGTGTACAGGATCCCTAAGGATTCGACAATTATCTTGATATTCTTAACCCGAGTGTATTACGGCTTTTGATCGTGTATATTAGTTTTTAAAGATGTTATGGTAAAAAGCCATATCTCCGTTAATTCTTTCTTTAAGCTATTGATTTGAAAACAACATATTAAAGCGAAGGTTTCCCGATTTGGTGCAAAAACAATTACACGAATAATTCAAAAATTACATTTTCATTTTTCCGGGACCTCTGAATTAGTAGAAGTAGGAGATAAAAAAGCCCTACCACCTATGGTTTTGTTACTATGTTTTCCTTTACCGACAACTTGAGTTGATTGCAGGCATTCGAATCTTCGTTCATTGACATAGCGTCCGTAGACACTACCAACTGAGCTATCATCATGAAAAACAAACGTATAATGAAGCACTGATTTTTGAAATTAAAACTTATTTAGGCACGTTGAATCACTTTTTGGGTGAAAAATAACATGAAACTCGCGTCATCGTCACCGAACGCTTTCCATTTACGTAGAGTGTATCCAGACTGTTAATTACAAATTGTCATGTATGAACGCTTGGTTGGTAAGTTTGACGTGCAACTTAATAATCACGCGTAAGCAAGGTCGTAGGTTCCAAATCTCAAAGTATTGGTAACGAGTTTTTCTTCTTTTTGTTTTAAATTATTTGGTGAAATATAGTTTTCATTTCTGTCGGCAGTCTTTATGAACTTTTTTGTTCATAAAGATGTTAATTCCCATTATGAAATGTAAGCAATGCGCTTAAACTGTCTCTCTCTCTCTCTCTTTTTGCTAATATTTTACTGAACATTATTATGAAAAGTATACCGCTGTGGAAAACAAATCAGTAGTAGAATAACAAAGCGGACGTCTGAAGGAAGATATACGTAACGGTATAGCCTCGAGGTATTCCCTCTGTAAACAGAGCAACGTAGTGTATTTCATTTAAACAAAGAATCATGGGGTATGTCTCTTTGTTTATTTACCTTTGCTGTCTCTGTCTAAACAAACTACAACTAACATTGGTTTCGCCTTTCTATGAAATCTTATCTATGTTTTTTTTTTTATTATATAAAACTAGTTTGTACATTTTTATCGATAACTATGCACGTAATAAGAATATAAATTTATCGTGTAAAAAATAATAATATAGGAAGTGATTAAGAATGAGTAATAGAATAAATTTTAATCATTTTCAGAAATGTCTGTCTGCCTGCTTGTGCACACAACACTGCTAAAGTACAACGTTTACGATAATACGACACGGAGAAAATCATAACGTATATCCTAAGTAACATTTTTAGTGAAGTTGCAGAGGCGAACTGTCCACATTATTAGAACCGTGAAGCTACGAAGAGGCATTGCCTCTATAAGCGTGCTCTACCGTATGTACCACAGCGTGTGTTCTGAAGAGCTCATCGATGTAATCACCTCCTCTCCGTTCCACTAAGGAACCACGCGGGCGCGACTTCGGTGACTTCAGCTTCACGGTGACTCCAACTGAATCGCGAACTAAAAGTTTTAAAAGCAGTAGATTTAGCAAAGAACATGCCTCTAAAGCTGCACTAGCAATCTCCTACCAAATTTGAACAGGGAGAGAAACACGAAGAGTGAATGTGAGAGTTTTTTTTTATCCTAGCTCGGTAAAATGACTATACTTCACCTGATGGTAAGTTTCAGTACAGTACAGTTATGGTAAGTTTCAGTACAGTACAGTAACAGTAGTGACTGCCG
Organism: Actias luna; assembly: GCA_039707435.1. Classification (NCBI taxonomy): domain Eukaryota; kingdom Metazoa; phylum Arthropoda; class Insecta; order Lepidoptera; family Saturniidae; genus Actias; species Actias luna. The sequence continues at coordinate 2,225,709 of JAZHAC010000002.1, read as the reverse complement.
GAGGGGCAAATGTCCTTCGTCAGTCACAACTGTCTTGCCGGCCCACTAAATATCTCTTCACGTCTCGTTTAAAAGACCCCATATTATAAGAAGGAGGGAACACCGAGATCGGAAGACTGTTTCGCAGCTCTACTGTGCGACAAAGAAAAGACTTTTCAAATATTTTGGTTCGTGTCGGTTATGGTAAAGCAGTGGCTACGTAGCCCAGCACGGGTGGATCTGCTGTAAAACGGAGAGGAGGGGATTAGGTGAAATAACTCTTCAGAGCATTCGCCATGATACAGTCGATACATCACGTTAAGCGAAGCTATATCCCTACGCAGTCGAAGCGGTTCTAAGTTCTTGGTAATGACTAGATCATTCAACCCGTCGTTGCAGCCTGCTCAGGGCATCTACGAGGTATTTTGCGGAACCGTCCCAAAGATGCGAACAGTATTCCATGGTCGAACCTGAGCCTTGTAAAGAAGGTGATACGCGTCGCAAAGAGGCCTCTTAAACATACACACATGTCAATTCTTGGGAACTGCTCAGATTTTCTGCCTATGCCACACTATGAACCCGATACACGCACGGTGTTCATAAATTGCTAAGGAGTTCGCATCTCTCCCTTTCAAATTTGAAGTAAGTTTTCTCACTCTACATAATTTTAAGAGCTATTAAATCCACCGGTCTCTTAACACTGTCTATGAGGATATTAGATACATAACAAAAAAAGTTAAATATTAATTTTAGTAGGTATGATACGCGATAATATTTCTGACATTAATTATTGTTTCACGCTCTTCTAACAAAGCAATTACAGCGCAAAATTGTTGCCGCGAGTTACCAAAATGTTTGTAACTTTTTGTAATATAATTACACACGTATTACATATTGCTACTCTTTGTATATAAAGTGTTTTTTTTTTTTTATTCAATCTCACGTCCGATGCCGCGGCGTTCCTACACACTACCTATTCTATTAAAACGACTGTAATATACATATTTTAAAATGTATCTGTAAGATGTTTCAGAGTAACTTCACTTATAACGTCCATATCTGTAATACCTTACTTCGGAATGCATTGCTTTAGTTAAAATGTATCTAAAAAGAAGCTTCGGACATATTTTTTTCTAGTTAAGGTTTAGCGTCATTGCCACAATCTCAGCCTATGTTAAGTGACGATGTGGTCTACGATAGAGGACACGCAAAGCCTAGTGGCAGGACTTGCTCTCGAGTGCATATGCCACAACATATTTATAAGTATTTGACCATAGGTTTTCAATTTGAGGGTGGTAGCTAGCCAGATGAGCCTTAGCAAAACCCTTACCATGCTGATATAGTTTCAATACGATATTTTCCGCCAGCGAAAGTTTACGTAATCTAAAACAGGAAACAAAGAAAGAAAGAAATGAGAGCTCAGTCGTAGTGTGTAGGAACTCCGCGATATGGGACGTGAATTCGAATCCAACCACCTACAATGAGCTTCAGCTTTCGGTGAAGGAAAACATCACAAGGAAACCATATAATGGTAGTATGGCTTTTTCTTATGCCCGTCTGGGTAGCTACCACCATCAAGTTGAAAATCTGCCGTCAAATACCAATAGGTGTATTCCGGCAGCTGCACTTGAGAGCCAGCCCCTGCAAAACAAAGGCCGGCAACCTGCGATTCCCCTGGTGTCGTAGGTATCCATGGGCAGCGGTGATCAATTACCATCAGGTGACATGATCTCTCATTTGCCCGCTATTAGACAAAAATAAAGGAATAATAAAAAGAATTCTGTCTCACATTAAATTCTATTACTTTCCAACAAATTTTCCAGACTCAGCTACTTGCTACAGCATAACCTTACGATATACACTGCAGCGCTGGTTTTCAATAGATATAAGGTTGAGTTACGTGTACCGTATGAATTAATATTCAGTGATAGTATACAGTGGTGGCAATCTAAACGTAATGTGTAATATTTCTATTAATATCAAGAATTACTGTGAGGGTTGGATTTACATGACATAGGCGCTCTGGCCTCTCATATAGATCTAAACCAATACATTTTTATGTTTGTTAGTAGTCGTACGTGTAGAAATTCGCCTTATTTTCGGTCCAGTATTTTAGTATTCACTGTTTTTATAATAGTGTAATTTTAATGTTGCTAATAGTTATGGTCATAATCTCACCTGATCTTAAGTTACGATACGGCCCAAGTTCGTAGATACGCTAAACCTTTGGTGGAACTGGCTCTCAAGTGCAACTAACGTAACACACCTATTGGTATTTGGCGGTAGATTTTCAACTCGCGGGTGGTTGCTAGCCAGGCGGGTTTCAGAAAAAGCCCTAACACCAAGCTATGGTCTCCTCACGATGTTTTCCTTGACCGAAAGCTCAAGCTCACTGTAGGTGTCCTTTGACGAAAAATCGTACACACTACCACCGAGCTATCATCGGTTCAAAACTATTCACTTATATACTAGTGTATAATATTTTTTATATTTATCCTCTTAATTTTATTTCTATATTCGAAAACAGCCGAACAGCGTTTCACTAAGTCAACGAAATTTAAGCAACACAAAACACAAACAAGCCTTATAAACGTTCACAAATTAAAACCATAGCGAAAGTTCGAGCCCGCGACAGGGCGTGACCACATTTATTTAAGCATCGCAGGCACAATTATAGAGTACAGAATGTACACTACACGCAGAAAGCTGTATGTATTAAACACGACAATATTCTTTATTCAAGTATCACCCTTACGCTGGTTTCCTCTCGGTTGAGTGCACTCTTCATTCGCTTCACAAGGCGAGTGTAGCCGAGATAGGTCCTCAGGCTACCGACCAGCACTAAGCAGTTTAAAAAACCAAAATTTGCAAAGATTCAATCTGTTCCAATAAATTACATACTTCATTTTATTTATCGTCGTTTTGTAATCTGTCTTTTTAATGGTTCTCATTTTTGAAATATTTATCACAGTCGAGTTTATTACAATATCAAAAACTCTACTTCATATTTGAAAATAAAGCTCTAATGATAATGGCATTCGAAAGGAATGTCTTTTGTGATAACCGAAAATATATTAGGTACGTTTACAATCTTCAGTAACATCTTATATATTTAAACATATTTTTATTATTTATACTATGAATATGTGTAAACAGAAATAACAAGGAATTTCTCCTAATATATGTTGAATATGTTTTAGATATCTAGTGACATTTCAAACACTTATTTGAGACACGCGTTAATAAAACCAAACAAAAAATAGCGCTTCGCTACTATGAATATATTTTTAAAATTGTGAGCATATTTTTAATGTAACTGTTATGTATGAATGTGAAATATTATATAAAAATAAATATATATTTTCTTAAACTATTAATATGGTGTTATTGCTGTCTGAAGGATTTTAATTATATTTTTATTTATTGGCATATTTGTTTATTAGTGATGATATTGACCTTCAAGTTCGACTAAATATCAAGAAATTAGATGAAATATGTTAATATGATGGAAGAAGAAACTACGGCGGCCTTTAACCGCATCTGCTGGTAAAGAAGGTGCTTAATGAAAGATTTTTAACATCAGAAAATGCGTTGTCAGGACAATATTTTGCTTTCCATAGACTGGACTCTTTAGAGTTTTCCATATACTTGTACTCTTGAATTAGAATTTATTCAGTGATTGCACACAAAACGATAAGTAAGTTTCATGTTACAGTGAAAATGTTTTTTTCATTTCAATCTTAGTGTAGTATGACAACGTATACTTTTTAAGTACCTATTGTTATAGATAAATCATAATGTTATTATGAATCAGATACATATACTTTATTAGATAAAAAAAAATAAGTAAAAAAGTCAATGATGGAAATATACATATATAGGATTGTCGGTTATATATTCGAATAATGGAATTTAACGTTATCGTAACTTGTAGTAGTGTTGGTTCAGCTGCTTAGTCCAACACACTTTATTTGAATACGTTTAATAATATTTTAATAAATCTAAATAGTTTAAGTGTATTGATATAAAGTGTAGACATAATCAAAACGTAAATTCTATAAGAAGCTCAGCATGACGGTGAAATTGCGTTCGATTTCACGGTAAGGGGTTTACGTGAATACGTTCCGTTTTTCTTAGCAAAGAGAAAAGGGATAATTCATTGACTAAGTAAATCGAGCGAGTATAGTACAGACAAACAAAAATATGGTTATAAGATATATGTTTATTGAAAAAATAATTTAAAATGGCGTTAAATGTATTAATCCAGCTGTTCTATCTTTTATGTGACGCGAGCGTATTCGCAGAATTCATTTCGCCCACGGTGCGGTGTTTCGCTTGAACGTCAAAATAACGTCAAGCCAGCGTCAAGTTTGCGTGGCTAATTGGCAAATATTTATTTCGGGGTTCGTACGGTCTTGATTTACTAATGGAAGGAGGGGTGAACGAAACTGTCGGTGTAAATACACAAACGGCCAGCGCGTGGACGCAAACGGACGTCAAAGGGCTCTCTGTCATTAGGTTAACTACGTTTTGAGATTGGTTTATTAGATTAAAATAGTTTGATTGACAGTGCGAGAGCGTCTGTTACACTGAGTTGATCCGAAGGCAGAGAGACAAGTGAATTTCTGCTTATTGAACATAGGAAACGATAGCAACGCTCTGCGAATGCAAATACCCCTATTTACAAATATATCTCTGAAGTATTGGGATTAAAATACAAATACAACATTGATTTCTTTGGAGTTCATTATTTCTATTACAGGACTATTACGAACCAAAGTGACCATATTAGAAACCAAATCATTCACCGGTGTGAGAGATGACAACAATACACGTCAAACTGACATTATAGAGAAAGTTTACGAAGTTACTATAAGTTAAAATTAAAATAATACTGTATTACATTTAGAAAGACACATTAACATAAATCCATTATTCATATATTTGTTCAATATTTAATTTTGTTAATTAATTATTTACCACAGTTGCCATTTTTATTTATTTTTTTATTTCATTATTTATCTGACTTTCGTCTGTTATGTCTATATTCTATAGTTATAAATAAATAAAGAATGGGGTTCAAAGATAACCCGTTTTAAATCATCAATGGTTGCAAATTACCGTAAGGAATACTCCATTCCATCTTCCAGAAAGAGATGTTTGCACGTCATTTTCATTTTCATTGCTTAGTATTATGAATATAGATATAAAATAAACATGAATCATACGAAATTGTTATTATCTTTAACGCTAATGAAACCAATTTAAGTTCGACCTTCATCATAAATCCCATTCGCCTAAATGTACGGTACATTTCTAAAACGGAAGGGTCTCGCGAAATTTGACAAGGAGGAATGTATTTAATATACTGTCATGGCGTCTACGTTTATGGGCTTTCAGCTTATGAATATAGCTGTACAACTAAGTATCCTGTTGGAACCCTTTCTCGATGTAAAGTTTATTGCGAGGGCGTATTATTAATAATTATCTCTATGCTTATAAGGACATGTTATACGTCGACAATTATTAGAGCTTATATATAACCACTTTTATTTATAAAACACTAGCTGACACGGTGAACTTCGTATCACCTACTTCGGAATGCTAGATGGCGTTAAAGTAACTAGATTTTGACATTTTTATTTATATCTTTCGTACCAAAAAAAAAAAAATACTTTTCAATAAAAAGTATCCTATGTTACTTCTTATACCTCCAAGAATATGTGTACAAAGTTTCATGATGATCGATTCAGTAGTTTACGCGTGAAAGCGTAACAAGCAAATTTACATTCACATTTATAATATTAACTGGGATATGCAAAAAAAAAAAAAAAACCGTGTGTGCTTTAGACCATCCGGAAACAGTGAAGCATTTATAATCTTAGTCGTTTCGAACCGATTTACCCAAACGAGCGTCACGTATAAAGATTGTGGATCTGAATGTCAAAGCTCTACCTAAAGAGGATTCACTTCAGAAATACATGTAATATATTTCTCTTATCGAGACGAGTTCATCGCTATTCCATGGTATGATGGATGGAGATGTGTTCAAGTTATTAACTACCGAAACGGGAAGAACAACGTCTGGTGAACGGGCCAGTAGCGATATAACTTTTATAAGGTTGAGAGACCATGAAGATAAATTTTATCATAACCTTACTTTTATAAAAGGGCTACCAATAAACTATTTGAAGCGATGATAGCTCAGTGGTAGTGTGTAAGACTTCGCCTCAAGAGACGTGAGTTCGAATCCAACCATCTACAATGAGCTTGAGCTTTCGGTGAAGGAAAACATCGTGAGGAAACCATAGTATGGTGGTAGGGCTTTTTCAAATGCCCGCCTCAAATTGTAAATCTGTCGCCAAATACCAATAGGTGTGTTCCAGCAGCTGTACTTGAGAGCCAGTTCCTCCACAGGCTCAGCGTGTCTACCAACTTGGACTGTATCGTCACTTAAGATCAGGTGAGATTATGGCCATATATATAAATATAATATGTAATGTGAACCATCTTTTTATCGAATAAGGGGCAAACGAGCAAGCGTTTCACCTGGTGGTAAGTGATCACAGATCGAGAGATAACGAATCCTTTGCTTTGCTGGCCTTTATATGAAGGACTGGCTTTCAAGTACCAGTGCCCGAACACATCTTATGGTATTTGTCGGCATATTTTCAATTTGAGGGTGGTAGCTAGCCAGGTGGGTATTGAAGATGGTTGAATTCGAACTCACGTCCTTTGACGCGGCGTTCCTATACACCACCACTGAACTATCATCACTTAACATTTTTTACAATAAAATTTACACCTATAGCTATATAGGTACACAAACTCTTTTTTACCTCTTTATTTATACTTTACTAGCTGTCTCCGCGACTCCGTTCGCGTGAAACTAAAATATTAATAAATCATTTTCACAAAAAAAAAAAAAAAATATATATATATATATATATATATATATATATATATATATATATATATATATTACTCAGAGCTATTGAAGCATTCGAATGGTGTAAGAATTTTTGATATCGGTCCAGTACTTCTTGAGTTTATTCGTTACAAACAAAAATAGAAACCTTTTCTCTTTATAATGTTAATATAGAAGTATAGATATATATAAAATAGAATAGTAATTCACAAGATTATACAGTAAAGGCCTTACGCAAATATCACAGGGTTAATGAGAACCAGGTTGCCTAACAAAACCTCCCTGTATTTTGCCTCCGAGGAAGTATACATGTCTGCTGCATCCGTCAATCCCACATTAATTAAATGAGATGAAGTGAAAATCTTACTAATATTATAAATGCGAAAGTGAGTTTGTCTGTTTGTTACGCTTTCACGCAACATTATAATTTACATACATATTACATGATTTAAATTAGCTTCGCTTGTATGTTTGTTTGTATGTTTGAAATCGAGTCCTTTGAACTTGATTTTGCCCACAACAAACGGTTATATTTCATTTCAATTTCGTAGACTTATCGAGGATCGATGACAATACATTAATTTTATAAGATTATTCCATTAATTGAATTGCGGAATAAGATTGTTAGTTTATATAACTTTCATCTATAGTCGATAATCCAGGAATTGATGTTAATTATAATTTCCAATCAATATCTTTAACCTATATATCTAATATTAATAAGTTTTCGAACACCAAAGAGAATTTTAATCCAACAAAATAAGGAAGAATTTAAATTTACGAATTATGAAAGAAAGACCCTTGTTCGCTATTGCAATGAATGATGATTGAGCTACCGTTGAAGTTTGCTTTAATCAAAATAATAATTTAAAAAATAACTAAAAAAAAAACGCTTTCATAATCAAACCAAAGCAAAAAGTAGAAAATAAATAATAGTTTAAAAAAACACGCTTTTCTAGAAAACCAAAGTAAAAATAGAAAATAATGTTTAAAAAAATTATAGTGCATTTTTTAATAAATATAAATTAATAATAGTGTAAATAAGGAAAAATTTTATTATTTAAAAAAAAAAGCGTGGAGTGCTTTAAAGATATTATCGAAATGATAATACTTCTACTCATATATGTCAATAAAATATTTATAACTAATGACCCAATGCACCACACTTTTTTTTTTAAATAAATTACATTTTTTCAGATTTACAGTATTATAAATTAATATTTATTTAAAAAAAATACACTATTCTTAATTTAAATTTATTAAAATTTATTTTTATTTAGGATTTCTAGAATTTTTTTTTTTACCTACTACTTATTTGTTTAGAAATAAATGGAAACCTGGAAAACCTAATTGGAAGTGGAGTGAAGAGGGAGATAAACTTTGTAAGAAACTTTTTATTACGTCATCCGTTTGTTTGACAAAATCAATGTTAACGCAAGCGAAGAAGCACGTAAAATCTAGTACTTATTATTATAAATGCGAAAGTGAGTTTTTTTGTCTGTTAAGCTGTTACGGCTAAACCACTGAATTGATTACAATGAATTTTGGTATAGAGATAGATGACAACTCGGAGACTAAGATAGGCTATTTTTTTTTGCGAATACTTATTAGAATTGGCGTGAAGAGATGGATTAACTTTGTGTGAAATTTTTTATTGTTTGACGCAATCAATATAAACGCGAGCGAAGCCGCACGTAACAGCTAGTACAATATAAAGACATCATTCACATATGTGTATGTCTATAACATAAGCCTGAAAACATACGCCCGTTAGAATGCCTCTTTCAGAGAGAGGTTCGGGCTTAATCACCACGCCAGACTGCGACGAATTAACGTATAGAAACGCCGAGAAACACACTCAAGCTCTGTAATTTTTCTCTACTTACTGAAAGTATGGAGAAATAACTCGAGTGCTTATTGCCGATATTACTATTTCTAGAGAAATTGTTTAAAATTTCACTATATAACTTTGTCAACTTAAGCGAGACAATAGAATACAAAGAGAATGTTTTAGTGACGATTTTTCACTAATTGGTGCAGACACAAACTTAGTGTGCGAAAAATAATATGTATATAAAGAGAGTGATAATTAAATATTCTATAAAATGGGAATCAAGAAGAGAACTAGTTGTACCTATGTTAACTATATAGAATAAGATGTAAGAAGAGAATTTATTTTTGAAAATAGTATTTATACTAACTAAATCAAAAAGATACAATTTACACACAAAATAAAAAATGTAGTAACATTTTTTTTATGTAATAGCGGAGAAACGAACAAGCGTATCACCTAATGGTAAGTGATCACCGCCGCTCATGGGCACCCACAACACCAGGGAAATCGCAGGTGCGCTGCCAGCCTTTATTTTTGAGGGTCTTGGCTCTCAAGTGCCTTTGCCGTAACACACCTATTGGTATTTGGCGGTAGATTTTCAACTTGAGGGTTGTAGCTAGCTAGGCGGACAATAAAAACATCCCAACCACCATGCTACGGTTTCCTTACAATGTTTTCCTTCACTCAAAATTCATGCTCGTTGTAGGTGATGATTGCATTCGAACTCACGTCCCATGACGCAGCGTTTCTACACACTACCACTGATCTGTCATCGCTACAAATATGTGTATAACTAAAAAAGGATTTAAAAACACTGGTAATTACTATAGAAAATTTAAGAAAATTCCTACAGAAGTGCTTTTTTTATTGTCCGTCAAATTACTACTGCTATGACAAAAAAAAGCAATATCATCGACAAATAGAGAAGAAAATGCAATTGAACTGTTTTGTCAATATCAATATTGTGATTTATAAAATTTTCATTCATTGCGTTTATTAGTATAAAATAATCAAATGAAAAATATACTGTCATCCCTATTTCCTTTTTACTTAACAATAAGCAAGTTGGTTCCAATAAACACTTCAACCCTTCCCAATCAGCAGGCTTATTACATAGTCTGATGATTACTCCAAAATCACAGGGGCTGCTCGCGTACCAAATCTTTCACAATTCAAAACACAGACACACACCCACTATACTCAATAATATAATCACAAAATATCTATATATTAAACGAATTTGCGAACAGTGGCGCTCTCCGAGTAGAGTTGGCTTCGTTCGGATTAGGCGGGCCCAAGGGGGTTCAGTCAAATCTAATTTAGATATAACGAAATTTGTCGAGCCCGAGTGAGGGTTGCCGCCACGCGTGCCTCCAAAACAACATGACTACTTCGACGCGTTCTCCTATATTTACTTAAATTTAATATCAACACGCCAAAAGCTATCCTACTAAATTGAGCAATTTGAACAAAAACTACTTCGATATTACGAAAATCCAAAATTTCAATGTCATACTATCTTTATCGATACAAAATTGTAATCGTATCAGCTGATGAAATGCAGATTGGTGTCTCCGCAAATATACAAAGTAAACGAAACCAACAAAACATTTTTATATCATAGCATATAGATAAACAAGCTGGATTATAAAGTAACAGAACGAAGCAACGCCCGTTCCGTGGATACTCAAGGTTGTAATTTGTCTACCTTGTTATCGAATTAAGAGTGCGGACTACAGCATTTGAATTAAGACAAACAGTCTAATGGTTAATTTTTAGCGATACTTTAATTTTGAATTTATTTATTTATGTAGCTAAGGTAGTTTATATTTATAGGGGGCAATCGAGTATGCGTCTCACCAAAAGCTAAGTGATCACCGCCGCCCGGGGACACCTACATTTCCAGTGGAATTCAGATGCGTTGCCGGCCTTTATTGAAGGGACTGGATCTCAAGTGCAACTGCCGGAACACACCTATTTGTATTTGGTGGCTGATTTTCAACTTGAGGGTGGTAGCTAGCCAGGCTTAGAAAAAGCTTTACTAAACTAAATGTTTTCCTTCGTAGAAAACTCAAGCTCATTGTAGGTGGTTGGGTTCGAACTCACGTCCCTTGACGCGGCGTTCCTGCACGCAAAAAGTCACCAGGCGAAACATTTTAAACACAACCGAGGACACTGTGGCTCATTAAAAAAGTTACAAAAGACTGTAAATGTCACTAACTCTTGAAACGAGAGAGGAACTCGAAGGAAGAAAAAAAAATGGAATCGCAGTAATCCGATATATAAGGCCAGCGTTCGCAATTTGTTCACTGAGCATACTTAATTGTCGAAAGGAATCGTCCTGAAGGATTTGAATAAGCCAGCCGTTTTCGAGATTCCACCAAAATTACCGGCTCGGTGTCATCGTCTTTCACTTTGTCAGTTATGACAGACTTATAAATGGAATGCGTGCGAGAGGTTTCGAGACACGATAAGCGAATAAACGTTTTATTTTGCAAATTTGAACCGAAGTTCACATTTTGCGGTAAAAGTTTATGGTTTATGATATAAGCGATGGTTGCGCAGTCGGTAGTGTGTACGAACGCCGCGTTAATATACGTGACTTCGAATCCACAATGAGCTTGAGATTTCGTTTTAGGAAGATATCGACAGGAAACCATAGCATAGTGATTCTAATGCTTAACTGTCTATCTAACTCGAGTTGAAATGAAATGAAGTATGAAATGGGAGTTTTGTAATTATTAGTAGCTCGGTGTTTTTTTGCCGTAGTACATTTTTTTATGGAATAGGGGGCAAACGAGCAAGCGTATCATCTGATGGTAAGTGATCACCGCCGTTCATGGATACCCACAACACCAGAGGAATCGCAGGTGCGTTGCCGACCTTTGTAGGAGGGACTAGTCTCAAGTGTCACTGCCGGAAAACACCTAATGGTATTTGGTGGCAGATTTTCAACTTGAGGGTGGAAACAAGCCAGGCGGGCATTAGAAAAAGCCCTACCACCATGCTATCGTTTCCTCGCAATGTTTTCCTTCAGCGAAAGCTCAAGCTCATTGTAGGTTATTAGATCCGAACTGACGTCCCTAAACGCGGCGTTTCTACACGCTACCACTGAGCTAAATGATTATTCTTAAATTTTTTGCTAACTGTCGTTGCTTTCCTTTATTAGTATCGTTATGAGTTGCCTTAAAAAAAACAGATGAGCCTGAAATTCGAAAATTCGTTAAGTCGTTAAAAAAAGTCGTTAGTGAAATTTTATCCGTACCCTTACGATGGTCAGCCCTATTCATCTCACTTGTCTTGCCCATTTAGTTACTATAAATAGTTACATATCACCCTCTATGACCAAAGGGCTGCGCTTCATCCCAGCAGACGGAGAGGAATACCAAGTGATCCAGGCATACCTGACCAAACTCGAAAAGGATGAGGGAGTGAGTTGGTTTTCCTACTCACTCCCCACAGATAAATGCCTCAAGGTCGCTATTCGCGGCCTCCCCGCGACTACCGATCCCGAAGAAATCTCACAAGCTCTTCGGGATAAAGGATTCAAGCCGCAGTTCGTTCGGAGCATCAAGGGTCGCGGAGGAAGACCTGGGTGTATCTTCCACTGATGCTAGACATCAAAATAGAAGCGTGGCGAGGTAAGGCGGGACCTGCGCAGTGTCATCGGTGCCAGCAGTTTCGCCATTCCTCCCACCACTACCATCGGCCAATAGCCTGCGTACGGTGCGGGCGGCCCCACCCCGCACATGAATGCGATCGCCCGCTGGAAGATGCCGCCACCTGCGCAAACTGCGGAGGACCACACCCCGCGAACAACGCCGTGCACTGACAGGGCAATCCGGGAGGAAGACGGGTGACTTCGTGCCGGCCCCCAGGACGATTGAAGACTCTGCTGCGGGCAGCTTTATGGCACCTGCCAATGACGCGCCGCAGCAGAAGAGAAATTGCAAGCAACCACAGGGCAAGGGCGCGAAAGCACCAACCCCTACACCAATCGAAGCCATCCAGAGCCTAAGCGGAGCGGACTGGAGTGCATACAGCGCAATCATAGCACTCGCTAATGCATATGCAACAGCGTGCTATACGGGAAATCAAACTGCCAAAACAGCATACCTCCACAGGCTGAAGAACATCCCATTTGCCGATGACCAGCATGGGAAGGTTGATAGCCACCAACAACCCCAATAAGACGTCCAGCCAACTAAATCTGTATGTTGGAAAAACTCCAATGATCAGTCAGCGGCCGCTGACTGCAACGATGCTACTGAAAAGGGGTACATCCCTGAGCAGCGGTAGAGAAGGCCCAGCGGCGGCTATGACCAATACCATCAAGACTGTTCTCACAGTCAGAGTCAATCATTGTTTTACATTTTTATACATGATTACAGTTATTATAACGACTGAAGCAATTTAAACATGAATTTAATACATTAAATAGCGTTATATCGAGAAGGAAAAACATCGTAAGCGCCAAAAATCTTTCTTTTTTTTAACCTCATAAAAATTATCTTCGTAAATTAAAAACAATATGTTAATAACAATTATTATAATTAATGATTATAAATAAGCCATCCATCTTTATACAGATGTCATTATGCTTACTAATATTATAAATGCAATAGTGAGTGTGTCTGTTTGGTACGCTTCCACGTCTAAACCGCTCAATCGATTATCATGAATTTTGGTATCGAGATAGATGGGGACTTGGATACGATGATAGGTTATTTATTCTCGTAAAAAACTTATTGGAAGTGGGGTAAAGAGCGGGATAAACTTTGTATGAGACTTTTTATTACTGATTTGTTTGACAAAATCAATAATTAACGCGAGCGAAGCCGCACGCAAAATGTAGTCATAAGTGTTTTTTATTTAGGAATATAAACTCTCGCCCCTTAAAACTGGAAATTGTGCTTGTGACGTATTTCTGGTAAAGGTCCTATATATTTGCGAAATATGAAAATTAGACGCTAATATGATACAAGTTGCAAAACATAGTTTATGTTCGCGTAAATAATGCACTGGACTCAGGCAGATTCGGGAACACAGTCTACGTTAAAAATGTTATATACATTTTTTAAATGTGTTTTATATTTGTCATGGCTATTTATTTAAGACGTTTTTATACAAAAATTCGAGTCACAATGTTAACAACTAATCTCGGGAGCCGCTCAATAGATTTCTATTCAATTTTCAGAATGTGTATTATACTCAGTCCAATTTGAAAGATTGTTTTTATCTAGACGAATAGATATATATGGACCGTTTATTTTGAAAGTGGTGTAAGTCCACTTTCTTTTGTTTCGAGAAAATTAAAGGTTACTGTATTTGTTGATAATGCAATTTCATTTACCGACCGATTTTAAGTTGTACAAAACATGGGATTTTTTTGAGAAATTAAACACGGAATAGTTATATATAAAAAATTTACATTAAATTAAGCATGAATTACGTGATAGCTCATTGTTCTCAAAAATGGATATACACCACTTTCAAAATAAACGGTCCATATAATAGTGGCATTGTGTTTGAATTATTAAGTACTGACAGGACAGAACGACGGTAACTATTTTTACCATAAAACAAATCAATATAGTTTAATTTTTTTCATTGGTCTCTTCCTTTTTTTATACTTAAGGTTTAGCGTTATGACTATAATCCGACCTGATCTTAAGTGACGATAAGTGGAGAGGTTGACTCTAGACTGGATGAAGTGCATCTGTCGGAGTACACCTATTGGTATTTGGCGACAGATTTTCAACTTGAAGGTGGTAGTTAGCCATTCGGGTATAAGAAAAAGACCTACTACCGTGATAAGGTTTTCTCACGATGTTTTCCTTAACCGAAAGTTCATTGTAGGTGGATTCGAACTCACGTCTCTTGACGAGGAGCCCTACTGCGCTATCATCGCTTCAGAGAGTATCACTCCTAAGGAGTGTAGGTGATTTTGATGTTTTTTTTGCCTACAAATCATATTACCATTGATCTTAATATGTGACTCTGTGGTTGACTTTAATTTTGTTCGCTATCAAGTTAAAACTCTATTTTAAATTTGAAATGTATATGTAAATGTAAATGTATATGTAATGTAAAATATGTAAATGTACATTTAGTTTCAACGACAGAAAATGAATGGTGGTAGGGCTTTTTCTAATCCCCGCCTGCCTAGCTACCACCCTCAAGTTAAAAATCTGCCGCCAAATACCAATAGGTGTGTTCCGGCAGCTGCACTTGAGAGCCCGTTCCTCCATAGGTTTAGCGTGTCTAACAACTTGCGCCGTATCTTCACTTAAGATCATGTGAGATTATCTCCATAAAGCTAAAACCTTAACAATAAAAAAATCTGCATTCTGGATCCGTTATTTACTTAATTATCATCATATAAGATGATATTCTAAGTGGATTTCGTTATCAGCTTTTGAAATTCATTGAGTGACAACATTTATTATTTTTATAGAAAGTAAATATTTATTTGGTACTTTAAAGAAACGGTTAATATAAAAAATCTTACTTACGTTTTTTATACAAGACTTTGTCTTCTATGTTTTTATGGAAGCTGACGAAGGCACATAATTAGGTATTACTTACCTGAAAAAAAAACAAATAGTGTTATAATTAAATAGCTATTAAAATGGATCACTATATAATTGTCATAATATTACGCATATACGTTGCGAAGGACACGAGAAACTCTTTTTATAAAGAAAAAAATTTAATATTCCTGAGAGATAGATCTACTTGCAGCTCCAGGCGATCATAATCGTATATATACAAGTAACCATATGCATATCTATTTAAACAAAACACCACTCATCGACACAACGCATTATTCCCTAAAAATACTCGAGTTATATTGTTAAAATTTTGGCATGGATATTTCGTTTACGACGTAGACACCCACCGTGAACGGATTTAACGAGCATCTGCGGTTGACGGGACGAATACGAACGAAGTCGCGACATCAGCTATTACAACACTAGAAACGGATTCCCACCTTTATTAAGTACATTAAAAGCATATCCGAAAACAAAACAGTTAATACACACATAACAATAGCCCTGAAATTCGATAGAACTAAGTGCCGGTTGTAAAAGTAAACGACACCGTTCGATTCGTAATATCGCCGGTTCAATTCCCGGGACAAATATTTACAATGGAAAGGTAAGAGAGTCGGGCTGTCGTTAAATTTTGATGGCATCGTTATCGGTAAACAAGGGACATTCTTTTTTTTTGTCTTAATGGAGTAGAGTCTTGATAGAAGAATGGACATCTGATGTCCATAATAACAAACCTAAGTTCACCCTGTTCTTTTGGTAATGTACTTAGAAATACGTTTAGGTACTTGCTTATTAATCACAGAGGATGACGGGACATCGACGTTCAGATATGATATATTTATTTATTCTTTAACAACTAAACACATCGTACTGGTTGAGCTTACTGTGTCATGGGAAACGAACATAGCTAAGAACCACGCTATAGAAACAAATAAATTCTATGAGCTACTAAATAATCAGAACAGGAAGGGCTACGTGGTTAATTTATGGGAGGTCGAAGTGGGAGCGTTCATCAACAAACTCTCTTTATATATATATATATATACACTATTTTTAATACTTTGGTTTTAGCGTTATGGCCATAATCTCACCTGATTTTAAATGAAGATATGGCCCAATTTGGTAAACACGATAAATCTGTCGAGGAAGTGGCTCTCAAATGCAGCTGACGGAACACACCTATTGGTATTTGGCGGCAGGTTTACAACTTGACGGTGGTAGTTACCCAGGCGGGCATTAGAAAAAGCCCTACCACCATGCTATGGTTTCCTCACGATGCTTTTCTTCATCGAAAGCTCAAGCTCATTGTAGGTGTTTGGATTCGAACTCACGTCCTTTGACGCGGAGTTGTGCACACTACCACTGAGTAATCATCGCTTCAAAATTTTCTAAAAGATCGACACCTGTCTAGGATTGCAGATGGAACGTGCCTCTGAAGCTGCACTGTGGGGCTCCTACCAAATTTGGCTGGGCTGTGAAACACGAGTAGTGAAGGTGCGTTTTGACGCTCGTCAAAAAGAAGCCCCTTGAACCTACATCTATGTCACTAAACTCGAAAACTGCATGGAATTTCTCTCACTGTCACTTGATGTACCCGGGATTCGCACATTGAACTCATGGTTTCTTAAGAAGTTCATCTCCCTTACAGGCTAACAGAGGAGCGAATGGAAAGTATGCAACATATTCACTATAAAAACACGACGACTGCACACTACCCCTTGTTGTCTGAGCCCATGAACTGCTTACATAATGCTTCCAGAAAACTCCAATACCCCTAGATTCTTTCAAAGGTTCATTTTGCAGAGTAAAATTGTGCGGTTGCAACATAATCCTAAAGACATATTGTAAACAAACAATCTAAACTAATGATTCAACTAATAATTGTGCGAAGAGCAACAATTTTTTTCCTCATTTCCCTACAACGATTTTTAAATATGAAAAGTAAACACTTGAAGTTATCATTTGATTCTTTAATCATTATTGTGCGAATATTTTTCTCCGAGTCAAAGCATGGTCACGCCAAAATGTCACGGTGTGAACGCACCCGCGCAGTTGACACATAGTCTGTGGTTTTGTCTGACCTATGTGAGAATGAGAGTGCAAGTTTAAAGTGACACGGACTTTGTGAATATAAACAGTTAGTATAACCAGCTAAAAGGGGTTCATTAGAAGGGGTCGCGAATTTCGCTTCTATCCAACTAATTTGCTGCTAATTTTGAAGGTCGTTTTTTAACGAGATTTATCTTTTAATGCATGGATTATTAATATGAGCCTCTGTAAATAACGATTATTTTATGACTTTCGACTGACGGTGTTCGTGACACAATCATTTTCTGTTTATAAAAAATTGTTGTATGTTTTAAAAATGTGGATATATTAATATTTTTATAATTGACAACACATCTTAATATGTATGTGTGATGGTTTCTCAGTAAAGCGTACCACAAAAATACAAAAATAGCGCAATAGTGATAAACCGGCGTCGACTCAATGTTTGTGGAGAAAGTGCAGTGAAAGTAAAATATGCGAAGAAGATACATAATCCGACGCAATGATCAATCGATGCCGATCAACTCGCACCAAGGTACCATCGCTCTTCACTATCTATACACATGTCTCTGGTGTATTACGAATTACAGTCGTTTAAGAATCAGCCAAAATTTTAAAATTAAGCCAGATTTTTTTTATATCCTCTCCCTTAATTATCGTAGCCAGTTTACACCTAAGCATGTAAATATGGTGGTCACTACATTAAGTTATGTAGTTATTCTTCAGACGGCATTTGCAAAATGTTATTTCCCCCATTAATCCCTACAAAATTCATTGCCACCATTTTGCATATAGGGTTAATATATACAGTACACTAAGCCATTGTGTTACATGAATCCTCTACGTCAGCGGATATCCGAACTTAGCCTACGTCACGTCCCAACAATAAAGACATTATCATAAACATTTCCTGACTTTAATATTAAATCTTATGTAATATTATAAACTATTATAAGCGACGGTAGCTAAATGCCAGCATGTAAGGATGGCGCGTTAAAAGTCGTGATTTTTAATCCCTGTTATGAGCTTGAGCTTTCAGTAGAAGAAAACATCGTAATGAAACCTAAGCATGATAGGGTTTTTCCTAATGCCCGCCTGGCCAGCTAACACCTTCGAGCTGAAAATCTGCCTCCAAATACCTATAGGTGTTTTTCGGCAATTGCACTTGAAAGCATTCCCTTCATAGATTTAGCGTGTTCACTAGCTTCGTCACTTAACGTCAGGAGAGATTCTATTTTCCATTAATTTTCTTCGCCTGGAATTATTGATTGATTTAAATTAAGGTTAAATTATTATTCATATTTTTACGATCGGACAATTGTATATGATACAGGATAGAAAGAGCGATTGCTGAAGAGTTTCTTTCGCCGTCTCTTCTCTTCTAGAACGCCATGCCCCTTCTGAAACTGTAGTATATTTTTAACTTAGAATATATATATTAAAGTATATCCAATGTTCAATAAATAAACGATTTCATTCGATTATAGTAGTGTGACGTCAACAAACTAACACGTATTTTATTAAATCTTCATTGAATTCTCCCCAACCGATTTTTTTTTTCTGTTTCACATGAAATGATTTCGCATTTCAATTATGGAATGCGAAATGAATTCACACAGCGACCGGAGGAGCACTCAGTCCGTTGAATGGGTGCAAAATGTAATGGTTTTATTTTAAATATAAATTTTTATGTTTAAATACATTAGCGAACGGAGTCCGTGTGAGAGGTCTCGCGTCGTAAGCACTCGAGAAGAGGGTCCCGGGCCGCGCGCCATTTATATTTTAAAAGGATTTCAGTTCGACGTAAGAGTTTCTATGATTCATCATGATATAGTTCGCTGATTTCCTAGAATTTTTTAAATTTAGAATTTAGAAAGTCAGTATTTTCATCGAACCAACTATATGTACTTTGAAAACTCGAGGTGTACTGTAATATCGATACAAAGGCCAAATATATGGTGTTTTCTACTTATGCCCTACTACGTATATCAATGTGCGAATATTGGCTAGAATTTAAGAAAACTCAACACTGTAACTACTAATATAATGGATAAATTCCCTCAAAATATATATTTTGAGGGAATTAAGCGATAAAAGGACGTGAGTTCGAATCCACCTACACGAGCTTGAACTTTCGGTGACGGGAAACATCGTGATGAAACCATAGCGTGGTGGTAGAGCTTTCTGATGCTTGCCTGGTTAGCTATCATACACAAGTTGAACAGCTGCCGCCAAATACTTATAGGTGTGTTCCGGCAGTTGCACTTGAGACCCAATCCTTCACTAGGTGAAATTGTGGCCATAGTTGTATAACCTTATCTATAGAAAACCTTCTTCTACCCCAAATAGAACTGTTATAGTATATGGAGATATTGGAACTCAGGTCCATTGACGCGGAGTCTGTACGCACTGATCCATTACCGCTACTAAAATATATAAATGTATTATCGAAATAGTATATTTTCAGATGTTACTTGAGGGAATAGCGTTATCTTTAAAAGTGTACTGAATTCAAATCAATGAATTGACAAAAAACATACTTCATAAACTCTCAGAGGAGACACCGCATAAAAAATCTCCCCAAAGGACTGTCCGAATTTTATTTTTGCGAATTTTATTTCCTCCAGCTAAAAGCCTAATAATGACAATTCAAACATCCGAACTTAAGTATCGGTACTTAAAAATGTTCATCTTAATCGATTTATTTCCCCCGGCTCGGTCCGCTTTATTTAGCTTTGGACCCAAAGTTTCGCCCAGGACACTTTAAGCTCCATCGCACAGTAATTGCCTATTAGAGATAAAATCTAAGTCATTCAGGCTTTCACAATATAATATAGATTATTTTTCTTGTCTTATTTTCAATTCTTTACTTTTTTACTCTCTTTTATAGTTTATAGGTTCAGTGCTGCGTCCACAATCTTATCCGATTTTAAATGACGATGCTACCTAAGATTGTTGTTACGATAAGCCTAGGACATGGAAATTAAGAGTCACTATGGTGTCTTTAAGTGATATTTGACGGTGATTGTGACCGGATGAGTCTCGCACTCCTGTCTTGCGGTTAGCAAGTACACACTACGTGAGGAAGTCTGTAAAAGGTTTTAGAAAACACAATAACATAAAAAATTGTAAAGAGTCCATTCTTCAGCGACAGTTTAGTATCCTAGAAGGGATTCAGATTCACAGAGAGTAATACCAAATGTTAATGTTAATGTAATGTAATGGCCATAATCTCACCCGATCTTAGTGACGATATGGCCCAAGTTGGTAGACACGCTAAACCTGTGGAGGAACTGGCTCTCAGGTGTAACTGCCGGAACACATCTATTGGTATTTGGCAGCAGATTTTCAAACTTGAGGGTAGTTGCCAGCCAGGCTGGTATTAGAAAAAACCCTACCATCATGCTAAGGTTTCCTCAGGATGTTTTCCTTCACTGAAAGCTAAAACTCATTGTAGTTGGTTGGATTCGAACTCACGTCCCTTGACGCGAAGTCGTACACACTACCACTGCGCTATCATCGCATCAAATAGTATTAGTGCATATTTAGTAATTAAGTATGACAGTAGGTATCTATACCTGACTGGGTCGCGACAACCCTGGCGATAAGCCCGTATAAGTATTTTTTTAAGCCTGTCACATGTCAGAATCGATCAGAATATTCAGTACCTGAATAGTTTGCGTAACAGCGAACCGGCATGTCAGGAATGACTGTCGGTGAAATGCTAATGTGTCAAGTTCGCCATTGTTTATGAAAATCTGCCGCCAAATACCATTAGGTGTGTTCCGGCAGTTGCACTTGAGAGCCAGCCCCTTCTATAAAGGCTGGCATCGCATCTGCGATTCCTCTAATGTTGTGAGTGTCCATAGGCGGCGGTGATCACTTACTATCAGGTGATAGCTCGCTTGCCCCTTATTTCATAAAAAAGAATATATATAATGATTTCTTAGGTCCGCCCCGTGACCACGAAGGCTGAAAAGCTTTCGAAACGTCGGGATCAAAAAATAACCACGATAAAATTCGTTTAAATTAGTTTTATTTCAAGAATATATATATTCAAACTATTTTATTCCCTTTTTAGTTATCGTATGTTCATGTGTTTGACAAATACATGTCTTTCGTTTCCATCCTACGATTATATACCGTGCCAAGTTACATTGTTATCATAAAACAATAGTGTTGAATTTCTGTAAAAGTGTTTTACCGTCAACTTTGTTATTATTATAAACACCGTAGCGAAATCATACGCAAACAAATACAGGCGGACTTTTAAATTACAGTAGGGGAAAAAGGCTATATAATCGGTGAAATACAAGGAAAATCGAACGATTCTACTACATGTTTATCGTAATATATAATTATTACCGGTTTTTCTACTAAGGGTGACTTAACAACAGAGTTGCAGAGTGACAGACGAAGTAACAAATGTAGCATGCTGCATAATATAAAGGGAACTGCATAGAACATGTATTGATGTTACAAAACCCCTTGGCAAACTCTAACGAGACACCATTGCTTTGTTAAGAATTAAAGCATCAGATGGCATTTAACCCACTTGCTAATTGCAATGTGTGGCTAAGTAAAAAAAAATATCGAAGCAGTCATGAGGGCTACCGACAAAAGTTTAAACTTAATACTATTAACAAACAGTTGTTATTTTTGAATCAACAAATTAATTTTTTGATCTTAAATTGAACCTTGTAAATCGAAATTGTTCACAACGCAATTAGTTATACTAATAGGAACAGATACATTATGTTCGTTAACACGTCACGTGACCATGTCGATGACGACTTACATGAATTTACTCCTTATACAATCCTGCCGATAGAAGTTTTCACTTCAAAAATATTATGTACTTAAGAATGCACGACGGAAATGAGACACCACTATACATCTCTCTCGCTCTCTCAGTCGCCTCGAGCCGACTTTACCCGAACGAACGTCACATTAAAACGTTGCGGAACAGAATTTGAAAGCCTTCCCGTAAGAAGTTTCACTTCAAAAGCAATTCATAGCAAATTCTTATTGAATACTCATTCTTTTAAACTGTTCCGGTGAAAAGGTTTCCCTATGCAATTGCGTGTACAGGTAAAAATTACCAATATAAACGTTAGGCAGCGTAATAAAAATAAACCGCGAATTTTCATTACGAAATATCACATTACGTGGATAATACGAATGCAATTTTGTTACGAATTTAACATTAAATCAGACATTGGATTTTCACGTTAATAGCTTATTACGCCCTATTTGTTGCTTTGTTCTGCATATAATAATAATAGTGTTTAACCATGATTTCATTATCGGTTTTGCGTTTCGGTATTATTATACCAGAATATCGGTTCTCGCCTCCGGTTGAAAATGTATTCGAGTATACCGTTCTAATGTATTACATATTATTTTCAAATATTATGTAATGAAATTGTTCAATATAACATACGCGCGTATTGCCTCAGGTTGTATTAGTACTCGTTTTAAATTTTGCATATTAATTCTGTTTCCGATTTGTTTATGAACAACTTGTCTAGGTAGTCAATTTATACGCGGTCGAAGTGGGAGCTAGATATATGTTTCTGTACGACGTCGCGTCAAGGGACGTGACTTCGAATCGAAGCACCTACAATGAGCTTAAACTTTCAGTGAAGTAAAACATCGTCAGTAAACCATAGCATGGTGGTAGGGCGTTTTCAAATACCCACCTGGCTAGCAACCACCCTCAAGTAGAAAATCTGTCGCCAAATACCAATAGGTGTGTTCCGGCAGCTGCACTTGAGAGTCAGTCCTCCAGAGGTTTAGCGTGTCTACCAACTTGGGCCGTATCGACACTTAAGATCAGGTGAGATTATGGCCATAACGCTAACTTTAAGTATAAAAAAGAAACTTTTGAAACGATGGTGGCTCAGTTGGTAGCGGTGCGGTCGCGATGCCAATGGACGTGAGCTCGAATCTCTGCAATGAGCTTGAGCTTTCGGTGAAGAACAATGTCGTGATGAATCCAAACCATGGTGTAGAGACATTTTTTAAAGCTCACCTGACTCGATACTACCCTCAATTTGAACATCTGCCTTGTAATTCTTATATGGGTATGTTCCGCCAGTTGCAAATGAAAGCCAGTCCCTCCACTAGGCTTAGCGTGTCCCCCATATTGTACATTAATAACGGCTTTTTTGATCCTAAAGTATATGATGAATTATTCACTATTAATTATATAAATAAAAAAAAAGAATATAGTGAAAAAAAAGTCAGGCTGCAATGTTTTGATGTTTATAAATACTTGTAGATCCCAAATTTAACAAAGAGTTGTTTCAATATAAAATAATGATTAAAAAATAGGTAAAAACATCAATCGAATATTATAAATGCGAAAGTGAGTTTGTTTGTTTGTTTGAGACGCTTTCACACCTAAACTGCTGAATCGATTACAATGAATTTTTGTACAGAGATAGATGGGAAACTAGAGATGGCGATAGGCTACTTTGTCTTGTGAAATCATTACTGGAAGTGGGGTTAAAGAGGGGTGAACTTTGTATGAAATTACAGTGCGTTATCCGATTTGTTTGCGATATAAATGTTAACGCGTGCTAAGTCGCACGTATAAACTACTCATTCAAATAATAACTACTTATCAAAGTGTAACGTAGATGATAGGCGAAGATATAATGTAACTTCGAATAGTAAACAGTGGGCTACAACACAGTTTAAACGCAGATAATTCAATAAGCCGACCTTATCTCGAACGCCCGAAGCTGAAGTTACGGGGTGAAGAAAAGAAAAAAAAAAGTATCCGTCTGAAAGTGAACATTTCACTGTAACCCTTTTAATAAGTCACGCGCGACAGCAAAGGTTTTATCTTACGATAAAAGTAAAGTTGGGTTAGTACATAATTAAGTAGGCGAACCAGGGAAACCAGGAGCCTTGACTGGAAGTGATATGATTAAGTTTGAACAGACTTCAAACAACACCGATAATATAGAATGTTAATCAGGAATTTCTTCAGAATTTTTTATACGATATAGTAAAGTTATTATTTTGATTCATCAACTTACCTTACACATACCCTAAGTTATGACACATTGATGGCTTCTTACGTGATAATTTTACTTTTTGGTCTGCAAATAGCAATACAGACATTTTAATCTCGTAGAAAAAGAGCAATACAGGTGTTTAAATATCTTTTGAAGAGGGGTGAATGAAAAGGGGAGGGGGGTTGTTCATGAAAAGAGCCTCCGCGAGTAATGATACCTGAGTACATCCGGCGCACCCTGGGCAGTTAGCCCCGAGAAAAGAGAAAAGAAAAGGACGAAAAAAGGTGAGTCCGATTTTGGTTCTGACAGCGAGTGGTCGCATACACGAGCCAACATCGTTCGTTCGTATATTACGAAACTTTATTCGTAATTTCTCTTATTAATTCGTCGAAATTAGTGAAGTGTTCTTACGTGTTTATTTGCATATCGCGTGCTGATAAGGTAAGTGAGTTGCAAATAATCGAAACTCAGCTTATTCGCGGTCTCGCGGTAGTTTTTCCGCGCGCTTTTGTAACGGCTTCTTCGAAGCCGTTAACCGCGTAAATCCTTTGTTATAAGGTCGACGGTTGAAACCTAACGGTGTCAACGAAGCCGTCGGAGCGTGCCCCGAGCGCTCGCTGTCTGCCTCTCGTTGGCTAGACAGCACCCTCGGACGGGCCTGGGAATCTTAGCCTTTGTCTATTCACATAGTTAAGCCCCAGGTGTCTCCCGCCCACCTTGCCGATCCTGCACGACTCCATCCCTACGGTGCGTTTGGGCACCGCCTTTATAAAGGCGACTGTCCTCGGCCGTAGGATTGATAGGGCCCCGTAGCTTAGGGTACCTAGGTACACACATCCTGTGCCATTGCACTCAGGCACAAGGTCTTTAGATCGAGCTCAGGAGAGCTCAGTAAACTCATATTTTCCGCCCCCCTGCCCTTCTGGCAGGGAGGTCTTTGAAAATATTAAATATATTTATTTATATTTTATTTCTTCATATATATATTTATTTTCCTTTCTCAATTAATATATATTCTTCCTTAAAATTACTTTTCTTTTTATATATATATATATACGTAACGGTCTTTACCCCCCCGCCCCCCTGCCCCTCAGGTAGGGAGGTACATATATATCGGTGCGCGTAGTCGCATTCCGATCTATTTATAGATTTAGTTTTATTTTCCTTTTTCCTTATCTATTTATAACTTCGTGCAACGGTTTTTACACCGCCGCCCCCCTGCCCCTCAGGTAGGGAGGTATATATAAGTACTTGTTTAGAATAGTTATCTATATATATATTTAGTTTGTTTTAGTATTTTATTTTATTATATTGTTTATATTATATTATAATTATTTCAACATTATTTTTCTTTTTTTATATTTAAGTATTGTATCATAACACCCCCCCAACCCGCCATCGGAATGGCATTAACAGGTATGGATAGGGAGGATTACGAGCAAATGTCTCGTTTTCTCAAAGGTCATCCGGACCTTTATAGGGCTTACAGGGAGTTGCATCCGGTGCAACCCCAAGTTAGGAAACCAGTAAACAACATAAACGCATCGGAAAATTCGATGCGCGTCGCGATAGGGACCGAAAAAGCAATCGTGGCAGTCGAGCCTTCTGTTCCTGCCATGATTCCGGCTAGGCCTTCCACTCCGCAAAATTTTTCATCCGTTAGGGGTGACTTTGAGAGAATGACGTCGTACGCGCTACGACCCGTTCCAGTCCGAACAAACACGTGCGCGCCGGAGACACCGACCGGCGCTGCGTGCTCGATCAAGCTCTCCAATATGTTCTCGCCGCTGTCGCCGGAAGACAGCAACGATCGCCGTCCGTGCGAAAGGCCGGTCTCACGTGCATCGTGCGTAAGCCCGATCAGCCTGGAGGGCGATCAGATCAGCTCGGAAGGGAGCACCACAATGACAGAAAACGACCTCGAGGTCGTTCAATCTCGCAGACGCACAAAGCGTAAGCGAACGAAGCGCCCGGACTCTGACTCGGGCGCCGTAAAGCGCTATGCTATCCCTGATGGTGAGGGCAGCCATGCGGTCACCCCCGCACCCTCCATCTCCGCGTTCCGATCGCCCCAGGAGTCGGACTCTGATAGTAGGGTATTCTTAAGTCCTGATGGTGAGAGCCATCCGAAAAAGGCACCCGCGCCCCGCGCAGCGCCCGCGTCACACGCCGCGCCCGCGACCCGCGCCACACCCGCGACCGCGACTCGCGCCCCCGCTTCCGGCCCCTCGGGCTCGGCTGGCCAGGCTCAGCCGCAGCAGGGCCGCATTCCACCGCCCGTCATCATTCAGGACAAATCCGCCTGGACCCGAATCTCGGCGGATTTACACGCTAGAAAAATTCACATTGTCAGTGCCACGAGTACCCCCGCGGGTATTCAAGTAAAAGTTCAGACGTCGCTAACCCATAAAGCGTTAACCGCTTATCTTAGGGATGCTAGGCAACCTTTTTACACCTACACGCTCGAAGAGGAACGCCTCCTTCGAGTTGTTATTCGCAGGGTGCCCAAGGAGCTCCCCCTGCCCGAAGTCGCAGCTTCACTGCGATCTCAGGGATTCCCTGTCCGGGATACATTCAGGATGTATCACCGTCTAAACAAAAAGCCGTACGATATGGTTACGGTACTTCTTGACCGAACGAAGGAGGGAAAGAGTATTTTTTCCCTGAAGTCGGTGTGCGGTTTAACAGGGGTCATCGTAGAACCCCCCCGCAAGTCACATATCCCCTCGCAGTGTCACAACTGCCAAAATTACGGCCACTCAGCCAGTGGCTGCCATCTTCGGCCCAGGTGCGTAAAGTGCTTGGGCGATCACTCCACTAAGGAGTGTACTCGCACCCCTGACACGGCGGCTCCTCCGAGCTGCGTGTTATGCAAAAAGGCGGGTCACCCCGCAAATTATCGCGGGTGTGAGTGTGCGCCTCGCACCAGGCGTCCGCGCCAGCAGAGGCAAAGGCCTGCGCCCAAGGCGCGCGTAGCAGCCTCTCGGCCTGCGCCTCCGCCTCTGACGTCCGCTGAGGCCTATCCGAGCCTCAAGACTCCGGCCAGCGCCTACGCGCCTGCCCCCTCCAAACCCGTGCGTGTCCCTCAGACGGCATGGGAGAAGAAATCTAAGCCGCAAAAGGCTTCTGCTCCTGCTAAGGAGCAGCAACTTCCAGCGGACCTCTTCCAAGGGGAAAGCTTCGCCACTCTGGCGCAAATCCTCAGTAGGCACGCTATTGAGGATATCATCGCGTTTAACGATGCGATCAAACGCTCGTCGGACCCTATGAATCAGTTTGGTATCATTGCCACATTCCCTCACATTGCAGCTACTCTGCAGTGTATATATTCCAAAAAATAAATTAAATACTTAGATTTTTAGTTTTTTTTTATATATTTTTTTTTTTTTTTAGATTTCAACTAATAGATGGATAAAATCAAACCCCGCGGTTTGACTTTGTCCTTTTTTAATGTTAACGGGTTTACTAAAAATAAAGCCTGTCGCGACCTGTTATCTGACTTCCTTCAGAAGCATCAGATAGATGTGTTTCTGTTACAAGAAACACATCTAAACAACAGTTTCCGCAATCCAACGATTGCCAATTACAGTATAGTAAGAAATGATCGTACCGCAGGCCGAGGCGGCGGCACGATGATTTACTATAAGAGATCTCTCTATTGTACAGAAATAGAGCCACCGAAACTCGATAATTTAGAAGTATCAATTTGTAAAATAGGGATGTCCGGACATCAATCGATACATATAGTGTCCGCGTATCTCAGTCCGAGAAAGAAATTAATTAAAGACGATCTGTTAGCTCTCTTCTCGCTGGGCGGGGCGGTTATAGTGGCCGGCGATCTCAATAGCGGGCACGTTATCTATAACAGTTCGAGGACTTCCGCTAACGGTAGGTCGCTCGCTGATTTGGAGAACGAGCTCGTGTTCGATGTCATAGCTCCTTCTGAGCCCACTCATTTCCAGACAAACTGTACTCCTACAGTACTGGATGTCGCTCTTCTTCAAGGAATCGCGCTTCCGGTAAGACGTATAGAAGTCTTACATGAACTCGATTCTGACCATCGTCCCGTCATTCTTCAACTAGGTCAACCTGAAGATATCGGGCCCTCCTCCGTCCAAGTGGTTGACTACGCGCATCTCCGGAGATATCTCCGTGATAACATATCTTCTCCCAGTCTAAGTAGGATCCCGGATGAGGTGAAATCCGTCAGCGACGCTGACCTTGCGATCGATTCCTTGGTCGATCACCTGCAGACGGCGGTCAGGGTGTCATCCAAAGAGGTGAAAGCGGCGAACGATCGCCGCTTCGTGCTCCCTGCCGACGTCCGGGTATTGATCACGGAGAAGAACGCGGCGACGCGCGCGCACGATTCATACCCGTCCGAGGAAAATCGCGTTCGCTTACGAGCCCTCCAGAGGGAGGTTAGGAATCGTATCACGGAGATCCGAGATAAAAGATGGGAAGACCTTCTCGAAGGTATTCAACCGTCCCATCTGGCTTTCTGGAATTTAGCCAGAAAGCTAAAATCTATTAATAAAGTCTCCATGCCCCCGTTGCAGAGAGGGTCTGGGGAAACTCCTGCTTTTGAGAGTGTAGAAAAAGCGGAATGCTTAGCCGCTACACTCGAAGAACAATGCTCACCCAATCCGGGTGTATCACTCAGTCATCTGGCGGAAGTGGAATCCAAAGTAGAGTCACTTCTGTCCTCTTCACCCGAGGCCTCGTTAGACCCTGTCACGTCTGACGAGGTTCGGTTAACCATTAAAGGCCTTAAGCCTAAAAAATCTCCCGGTCCGGATGGTATCAGGAATGAAGTTTTGAAACTTCTTCCTGACCAGCTCATCGCTCTTCTGGTTTGCATCTTCAATGCGGCCATACTTCATTGTCACTTTCCAGCTGTTTGGAAAAGGGCAACAGTCATAGGCATTCATAAGCCTGGCAAAAAGTCAAATCTGCCAGAGAGTTATAGACCCATTAGCCTCTTGAACACTCTAGGCAAGGTATTCGAGAAACTCCTTATGAGTCGTCTCCTCAAGGTAGTTGAGGATAAAAAGATCATTCCGGAAGCACAGTTCGGCTTTCGAGCCAGACACTCGTGCACGGACCAAGTGCTTCGCCTCACGGAGCACATCAAAGCCAACTTTGTTAAATCAAAGTTTCCCAACTCTCCCTACCGCACTGTCGCGGTCTTTTTCGATGTCGCTAAAGCCTTCGATAAGGTATGGCATGCCGGGCTCATCTATAAATTACACCAGTTCGGAATACCGGACAGGTTAATTTTTATTCTAAAAAAATACCTCGACGACCGCTCCTTTTGCTATAGAGTGGAAGGAGCCCTCTCTTCTGAGCATCCTGTTCGAGCAGGAGTTCCCCAAGGTTCCATTCTGGCACCCTTTTTATTCAACCTGTACATCAGCGACCTCCCGAAGCTGGAGGATAAAGTCCACTACGGACTCTACGCTGATGACACAGTTATTTTCACATCCGATAGGAGGAAAATAGATATCATCCGTCGTACCCAAAGGGCGATGAACACGTTCGGAGAATGGTGCGTCAAATGGCGTATTGCACTCAATCCGGATAAGACTGCAGCCATTCTTTTCCAACCGAACCTCCCTAAGAAAGTGCTCAGCAAAAACCTCTCCTTATTCGGTAAGGATATTCAGTGGGCTTCCGAAATCAAGTATCTCGGAGTCACTTTAGATAGGAGACTCAGTTTCATTCCCCACATTAGGAAAGCCACAAAGAAAGCCCTTATGATTATGGCTCAATTGCGTCCTATGTATACTGGACCGAAAATGTCCCTACGTAATAAAATGACCCTTTACAAAATGTGCGTAAGACCTATTCTTACGTACGGCTGTCCCGCATTCGCCCATAGTTCGAAATATTCCTTGAACAAACTTCAAGTTGTTCAAAATAAATATATCCGTAGGTCGGTCTGTGCTCTCGATACCATGAGAAACACAGACCTACATAAAGATCTTGAACTCCCGTCCATAGAAGGGTATATCCGGACCCTTTCGAAAACACATTTTGAGAAAGCTGAAGCACACTCAAATTCGCTCATTAAGGCTTCCGTCTCTTACGTTCCCACGCCTAATGAGCAGTTGTCTAATATAAAATTCTGTCGACGTCGGCCACGTAACATCTTCCTCGACCCACCCGATAAAATATCTAGTCAAAATAATGACTACCCAATAATTAAACGCACGCACGCACGCGCTAATCCGCGAAACCGTCGTCCTCGCCGCCGAGGGCGGGCGGTTAACTTCGCTCCCGCACACCCGCCGCGGCCTCCTTCGGCGGACGCTCGAGCCTAGGTCGATCCTCCGGAATGGAGCCCTCGAGCTAACCCGCTCGCGCGATACAGTGACACTTCACACTCACTGAACCCACATCATCACACTGCATGTCACTTTCGTGCACACTCACACGGTACGTACACGGTTCTGTGAGGGACCGCCCGTGGTCCTGAATGTGGTTCGGCCTTTTATGTTTTGAGTTATATTTATTGTATATAAATTTTCTTTTCAGTCAATTCATATAATTTCAGTGTGTCATTGCCTTCTTCTCGGTTCTCTGGGTTCGATTCATTAGGTTAGATAGGTAGGAAGGACGCACAGTACAATCCTGTCTCGCCGCGTTGCACAGTACAATCTAAAATAAGAGTTTTATCAGATCCTTAAGAGGATCAGTTAGTTTTGACTTCTTTTTCAATATTCGCTTAGTAATAGCTAGTACCGCGCTCGTTTTTCTCGTTCGCGAATCGGCAACAGCCCAAGCCGAGGTTCGGTCACTAGTGACACCCTTGTGCGAGTTGCCCCGCGGGTTTGAGCGCCTTCCGCACTCGCCCCACTAGTTCAGGTGAAGCTGTAAAAGCCCCTAAGGCTAACAGTGTAGGTCCTTTCGAAAAAAAAAAAAAAAAACAGTTAGCCCCGATTCTAACTTTACAGACTGGTCAATGTTCTCACCACAACTCGAAAGTTTTTTTTTTCTAAATTCGGCTTGTGTCGACACGCAGATTAAGAAGAATAACTTCCGGACAAGTTTGAAAAACGAATTATCTATTTAAGTGGCCAATTGCGGTATTCACAGCGAATTCTAATCGATGAAGTAAAAAGATGTATTCAACGGAGTCAGCAGTCGAATCCATATAATAAAGTTATAGAGCTTTTTTTGTTTGTATATTTCAACGTAACTTACAAACTACCAGTTGGATTCTGAATAACATTTTCATATATGATAACTAACATACTTCCTAACTATTTCTTTTTCCACTTTTACTAAGACAATTTTTTATAATATTTTATATTACATTTATAAATATTATTTTATATTTTTACAAATACAACTTTTACATTTATCGCGGATTTTTGTTTTTGTTAATTTTTAAGCGTTATGGCCATAATTTCACGTGATCTTAAGTGACGATACGGCCCAAGTTGATATACGCGCTAAACCTGTCAAGGATCTGGCTCGCAAGTGCAGCTGCTGGAACACACCTATTGGTATTTGGCGGCAGATTTAGCATAGATTGGAGCTTTAGAAAAAGACCTACCACCATTCTTTCAAAATTTCAAAATTCATTCAGCTTCAAAATTCCTATGAACTACAATTCTATGCATAGGGTTATGTCACTGTGTTTTGTTTCCGAGTCAATTGAATGCATATTCCGATATCGTATACAAATGTCGTTTCTTGAAAATAATAAATCTATGATCCGGGAAAGACTGGCCTTTTATATTTCAGTCCTATCTCCTACGCAGACTTACACGTGACGTTATCGGCGGGCGGTTCGGCCGTGTGAGCTACTTAAACTGTCAAACTTGGGCCATCCCTTATGCGTTCTTTTTCATACTTAAAAACTTTCCAAGTAACCCGGAGAGAGAGAGGGAGTAAATTGAAAACGTTCTGATATGGGAGTGACGGATAGCTTTTAATGATTTTAAGGTTAATGTGGGTATTCATGAAATTGTATTTAGAACGTTCGGTATACAGTACACATATTTATGGATAACAAGATTTTGCACACGGCTTCGTTCGCGTTAATATTGACTTCGGCAAAGAAATCGGATGGCGCAATAAAAAGTTTGATACAGAGTATATCTCTCTCTATACTCCACTTCCTACCTATCATCGTTTCCGGGTTCACATCTATCTCTGTGTCTCACTTTCGTATTTATAATATTACTAAGAATTCAGTTTCTTTGCCGCTAGGTACTAGAAGAGGCCAAATACCATGTTTTTTTGTACAGTTTATAAGTTAAGCTTTATGGCGACAATCTCATCCGATATTAAATGACGATGTGGTTCAAGGTGGTGGACACGCTAAGCCTAGTGGAGAGACTGGCTTTCAAGTTCAGCTGCCGGAACACACCTATTGGTATTTAGCAGCAGATTTATTGAGGGTGGTAGCTAGCCAGACGGGCATTAGAAAAAAAAATTACATTACTATCCTGACTCATCACGAAGTTTTTTAAATGCAGTAGGAGGTAAACGAGCAGGCGTGTCACCTGATGGTAAGTGATCACCGCTGCCCCTGGACACCCGTAACACTAGAGGTATCGAAGGTGTGTTGGCAGCCTTTATAGGAGGGACTGACTCTGGAATGTCACTGCTGGAACACACCTATTGGTGTTTATCGGAAGATTTTCAACTTGAGGGTGATAGCTGGACAGGCGGGCATTAGAAAAAGTCCTACTAACATGCTACGGTTTCCTCATGATATTTTCCCTTCACCGAAAACTCAAGCTCATTGTAAATGATTGTATTCGAATGCACGTCCGATGACTATGAGCTATCATCACTTTAATCTATTTATTCACACTACAGACTATTGGTTCGCACTATTTTCACGTAATAGTATTTATTTATTTTTTATATAGTACTTATAAAAATACATAATACAAATGTCTTAGTTGTTTGTCTTCTTTGTATATACAGTTGAATTTCTATAACTCGAACGTCGTTAAGTCGTAACGCTCAGTATGTTGAAAAATAATGTCATTCTCTTCCGCTGACACCCTAAATACGCGATATTTTAAACTATTTAAACTTTGTAACTCAAACAAAATGTTATTTCCCTGCGAGGTATTGATAGTACCTATTTATATTATATAATTTGAATTTCAAAAAGCAGGCTGCGTAATTAGTGAATGATAAAATATAATGACTTCTCGATATAATATATAGGGATATAGTTATAGGAGGGTGGTTTGTAACGCCGATTAGTATAAAGTGCGTTGTGAGTGCGGCTTCGGGTTCAGTCAAAGCGAAGCACTCGAGGCTAGATATCGTACTTTGCTGGAACCTTACCGAAGACGTAATATTTATGTTTTCTATTACTGACTTAAATAGTTATCGGGAATGATTTATACTGGGCATAGAGTGAAAAACGAGCGGTGAGGGTGATTCTTGACAATTTTTGAAAGGAGGTCTTTTCTACCCAGCACTCGCACGGTGAATGTGTAGCTTTTACAGAAGTTCGTATATAATCATGAAATGGTTATTCCAATTATCTATTTAAAGTTTACTTGGCGTATTGTTTCTAAAAGTACAACTCGAATAATATACCTACCTCGCACAGCCACTCTGTGGAACCAGCTGTCGCCGGCGGTCTTTCCGAACCGTTACGACTTGGGAACCTTCAAGAAGAGAGCGTATTCTTCTTCCTTAAAGGCCGGCAACGCACTCGCGAGCCCTCCGGTGTTGCAGGTGTTCATGGGCAGCGGTGATCACTTTCCATCAGGTGAGCCTCCTGACCGTTTGTCCCCTATTCCATAAAAAAAAAAGTACATAGAAATCGCGCTTTTGTACGTAGAAAACTTATTAACTCGAAATTTTTATCACATTCCCTGACATTATATATATATATATATATATATATATATATATATATATATATACATATTTTTAGCAATCTGATACAAAGTTAGGTTAAAAAGAAAGGAAAACACAATTCACAAGA
Organism: Actias luna; assembly: GCA_039707435.1. Lineage (NCBI taxonomy): Eukaryota > Metazoa > Arthropoda > Insecta > Lepidoptera > Saturniidae > Actias > Actias luna. Next base: position 2,191,364 of record JAZHAC010000002.1, on the reverse strand, counting down.
TTACAGCGTTATTTTAATACAAAATTATTTAACAAACGAATCTACTTAAAATTGACTATTTAGCATTTAACAATCTAAAAGTCAGAACAAATCGGGTATATACAAACACGAGATAAGTACTCACAGATTACACCGATACTCAAACAGACAGAGATTCCGCCTGCGAGAAAGTGAGTGAAAGAGTGACCAAACACGATTTTTTTTTATGGAACCTACCCTGTTAGCTTGAGGGGCTTTTACAGCTTTACCGAACTAGGGTCAACTCGCTTTAGGGTGTCACTAGTGACCGAACCTCGGCTTGGGCTGTTGCCGAAACCACCAAACGATGACTGAGTTCCCTATTTTATAGGGATTACCTCCTCTACGATTATTTATGAGTCCTTAGATATTCCTATATATATATATATATATAACAGTTAAAAAGTGCTTATAATGTTCATACTCGTCTTCTATTATATTGCAAATCTTATTTACTGTATCCTCAAATCTGACTTGGAACCAATGTTTTCGGTAGTTTATATACCAGTGTATCATTTACATATCTATAAATAATTAAAAAATAAAACATCTGTGATTAGAAAAGAAAATATAAAGTAGGTAGTCAGCGAGGATTGCCATAAGAAGAGCCGAGGGTACACGATTCAATGCGCAAGGGGTTCGAACGCGCTGATCTTCGAGTGTAGACTAGTAAGCGCGATACAGCGTCACCGACACGAGCGTGACGGTTAATTTACATTTACTGTGAACTCAGAGATCATTTAAAGAAGATTTCAGTTCATAAAAAAATTCGATTGAAATTACTGTGATTTTGATGGATTCACAGTAATTTATTTACTCAACTGATTTATTACACAAATTATCTGAACTAGTATTTACATACAATACGTAATTTTAAGAATTCTTTATCAAAACCTGGTGGTTAATAGAAATCAATGAATGGGGCACTGTATTTGATCACTCTAATTTTGTGGAGGAAATAAATCAATTTAAAGTGTTTACAGATTTATAATTATCTATTATTTTGTTGTTATTGTTCGTTAACTTATAACATACTAGCTTACACTCGCGGCTACGCTTGCATTAATATTGCTTTCATCATGCCTCCAATCTCTGACGAGAGAAAATCTAATTGAGCCCTAGTACTTTAAAACGCAAACGGTTTTATTAGTTTTTTAGTAATTATTTTTTAATGGGATTTTCTAAACAGAACATGCCATCCACATCCTTTCAACATGCTATAATGAATTTCTCATCCCTCTAAAGACGTCAACAAAATTATAAATTAATTTGGCTTCTACCGTTATTGGATAAGCCAGTATTTCATCGTAGTTGTACCTAAATTTTTATCGCCTCTGAGACTCGTTACGGGCACATTCCTTTGTAATATGATACACATATTTTAATTACACCTAAAAATAATAGCTCAGTGGTAGTGCGTACGACTTCGCGTCAACGGGCGTGAGTTCGAATCAAACCATCTACAATGAGCTTGCGCTTTCGGTGAAGGAAAACATCGTGAGAAAACCATAGCATGGTGGTAGGGCTTTTTCTAATGCCCGCCTGGCTAGCAACCATCCTCTAGTTGAAAATCTGTCGCTAAATACCAATAGGTGTGTTCCGGCAATTGCACCTGAGAGCCAGTTTTTCCACAGGTTTAGCGTATCTACCAACTTGGGCCGTATCGATATTTAAGACCAGATGAGCTTATGGCCATAACGCTAAAACCTTAACTATATAAAAAACAATATTGTGCGTCGCTTCTTTTCATTAAAAACATTAATTATTTTAATATAATAAACTGAGAGCAAATTGCCAAAAGCTAAAACAATTATGTGATCTCATTTGACATTCCACCAAGGGTCGAAACCTACAGACGACTAAGTAATATACCAAATGCTCTTTAACGATGATCTAAAAATTGAATTATTCAGCCCTCATGTTCTTTATTTACATCCTGACAACACTTTGTTGAATATTGTAAGTAAATCCTAAAGTCACTACTCTGTATCATGTTGTATGAATATTTCTGTCAATGCTTCGAAAGAAGAACGAATGGGCCATTTATTAATTTCTCGGGACCAGACTGTGCAATATCTTCTCGTTTTAAATATATTTACGATAAATAAATAACAAATGAGAAGTCGCATTCGAATCCCGCTAAATCCTTTTTTTATAGTTATTGAATTCGATATTGTGTAGGAAAAAATGGCCGCCCGCTCTAGACTTTTGCATTTACTGTGACATCTATATGAATGGTTTCAGGATATTGGATGTGTGTGAGCACCGGCTCTCATATAGATAGAGTTTCAAACTTTCTAAGAAAACAAGGTTGTAACTTCACATAAGGAAATTACATTAGGTTAGAGTTTTATATTTTTGGGTATGACTTGTGTACGTGGGCTTATTGAATTATGTTTTTTTCATAATTTGAGGACATGCTTTTCAACTATTTGTAGTTGATATACCTATCAATAATACTGAGTTTTAAATAACTATTGAAGTTCAATCATATTTCTATACTATACAAGGAAGTTTATTTCCTACAAAGTTTTAACTTTTATCAGCCATTTCAGAGGAAAACTTACTTATGATGGATTTTTTACGTTGTCAATTTACATCAAAATATGTATAAAAGCTTTAGAGTGATACTCATATAAAGGACATATATATATACAAAATGTTTTTTTTTTAATAGTTTATATGCTTAGCGTAATGGCCGCAATCCCAGCTGAAGGTAATAGACGATGTTGCCCAACGTAAAGGGCATGCTAAACCTGTTGGAGGGACTGACTCTCAAGTGCAACTGCCGAAACACACCTATAGGGATTTTAGCGACGGATTTTCTTCTCATGGGTGGTAGTTAGCGAGGCGGGCATTAGCAAAAGCCCTACCACCATGCAAATAAAATATTCTGACCCCTACATATAGCTAAGTACATTACGATTATATTTCTTTGAGAATATTAAACGTATAGATATGTCTCAGTTACAAATCTATTATTATCGGAATTGAATTGTATTAATGTCCAGAAAGCTTTAGTATAACTTTATCTGGTTTATAGAAAAATCGAGAGTTTTCGAGACAATACGTCTTCCTTCCAAACTGGTCCCATTGTTAGAATAATGGATCCGTCGCCAAATATATTACTTATTCGACGATAAATAATCACAAATCATTGTAATATTTATATAAAATTGGTTTATTTCTGTATATGTTCTAAATTAAAACATGCTTGACGATAAATATGTAATCAAATTGCAGAGATATGCACTATGCATGGACCCTGAATCTGGGCGTACGTTGTATGTAATACTGTATGTAAAAATGTTTATTTGTCGCGGAATTTTCGCAGGCGTATAACTACTTTCCTAAGTTTCAATGAATTCTTTACAAATGCATAGAGGACAAACAAACATGAACGTTAATTTTTATTTTAGTAGATAAACGTGGTGAAAGGTTTTTTTTTTAATATATAATTTTAATAGTAAAATTATGCTTTTATCAACGGATAGCGGCGTTTGGATAACGCTTGCACTTATAAAGGAAGCGGGTTCGTTTACTGTGAGACATGGGGGGCCGGTGGGTCTAAGAAAACATGACGTCCGCAGCTCATTAAATAATGTTGTTAATTTTACAGGTTATTAATTATTAAAGTTTTAAATTAAATATTGTAATTAATATTTATAATGTAACAAAGTTACTGCTATTTATAACCTTAAATCATATACGAGTGGAGTGTAAGATTTGTGACGTGATATTGATAGGGGGTTCGAAAAAAATGTGATATAGCGTGAGGAAGATGGAGGAGGGAGCTCTAAACAGATAAAATTTTACGTCGCGTATTTGAGAACAACTCCATACTGGAAAACTTTAGAAGTACTTATTGTGGGATTATTAATATTTGGGAAAACTCGCAGTGTCAAGTGATCAGCCATAAAAATGTAAGCTTTTTGACTCATACTAAATATACTCCACAATACAATCTCAGAACTAGATATATCCCATATCGCAGGTGACTTCGGAAACATAAAAAATACGTACCCAAGAGTTTGAAGTATGCTTTTATTTAAGGACATCTGGGAATATAGTAGTAATTATTATACTACCATTATATTTTACAGTGATTATAAAATAATTTGTTAAGCTCGACGAGGCCTGCAATCTCAAGACGTTGGCTCCGAGTGGCATGCCGAGCTCAAATGACGTCATCCGGTTAATGAGCGAGCTCTTTACACATTTTAGTACAAGAATAAAGCCTTTAAGTGTCTTAAGCTTTGATAAGATTTATCTTGCAACTTAACCGGAACTAAGTATACATTCCTCCTGATATGTTTCAAGCTGAATTATATGAAAAATTCTTGAATATTTTTACACATATTTCATTACATTAAAAAAACATTAATAATTAGTTATCTGATAAGAACGAAACGAATGAAAAATAATGAATGAATGAGATGAATGAAGAAAGAAAAGAAAATAGTTATTAAGATAAAATAAGTAAAGATAAGTATGAAAATAAAGTTAAGGCGGTGATAATTCTCATGGTAGTGTCTACGGACGCCGCGTCAACGCATGTGAGTTCGATCATAACGCTTTTCTTCCATCCGTGGTAGCTTGATGTTATATATACTATATACTATATAATATATTCTATATAAAATTGATATATTTAAAAATTAGCGCGATCAAACAAACAATCCCGCTTTAAAATTTAATTTTAGCGTTCGGGTTTCAAAATACATTCTTATGTACAAAATCGGCTTATCTCAAAATGTATTATTTGTACGGCATCTCTAATAAATTAAAACGGGAAACAATACAGCGGGGTTATTGTTTTAAAATAAACTCGAGATCCTCTTTCGGAACCGGAATCGGGTTTGAATCCTGAGCACTCCAGGTGAAGAACACTCGAACATTCATTCGATATTCTATAAAAATTGTAAGAGTTCCGGGTTTATGACAAACGTGTTTTATTATTTATCGAGCACTCCATTTCTTTTACTGGCCGGTTTGTAGGTGTCAGAAAAATGTATTTTTATCTATTTTATTTTATTTATATTTATTTAGGACAGGTGGAGAATAACACATCAAAAACGAATTAACACTATATACATAAATCTATAGGTGTATTGATTTTAAAAGCCACAATATGCGCTATATGGTAGACAATTTCAATAAAAATATTGAAAAGTAAGATAGAATATAAACTAAAATAATTTGATAATATCATAAAGAAATATTACGCACGGAAATATAGCACAATTAAAATACTCAATTTACAAAATCAGATACATATGACAAAAACACAATACTTATCTATCTATATATATAAAAATGAATCTCTATTTTCCTTGGTCGTCGCATCACGCGTGAACGGATGGTAAAATTTCGCTAATTCTTTTTTTGTTCTGTTAATTATTATCAGGTGACAGTTCTTATGGAAAAAAAAAAAGTTTAGCGGGACATTAGAAATTCATTGGTAGTGTATACGACTTTGCGTGAAGCGACGTGAGTTCGAATCCAACCACATACAATGAGCTCGAGCTTTCGGTGAAGGAAAACATTGTGAGGAAACCATAGCATGGTGGTAGGGCTTTTTCTGATGCCAGCCTGGTTATGTATGTCCCGGCAGTTGGTTGCATTTGAAAGCCAGTTCCTCTACGGGTTTAACGTATCCACCAACTTGGGTCGTATCGTCACTGAAGATCAGGTCAGATTATGGCCATAACGCTACGCCTAAACGTTTAAAAAAAAATGGCCGAAATGTATGTACGCGCATAATTTCCGAACGACTCTACCAGATTGAATAATTATTTTTTTATTGCATTCATTATTGTCAAGACAAGGTTTGTAAAAAGAAAAGAAATGTTTGTAGAAAGAAAAGAAAATAAATCGAAGAGTTTCTTTTTGAAATCCTTTAATATGAAAAGTGAATGAGTAAATGGGACCGAAGACTGCAACAATGAATCGCCGTTCATTAGTCTCGCTAAAACTCACAAACGGCTGAACAGATTTCATTCATCTATCTTTTTACCGTTCACTAATACTTCTTACAAGGTTTGTAAACAAAAAAAAAAGAAAACTACGAGGAAAATTAACTAAATGGAGAAAATTTTAAAAATATTGACACAAAAACGACAAATACAAATTAATTAGTTACAAAAAAACATAATTCTATCTATGTAAACTTCACCAAATGTCGATACATATCGCAATTCTCACGCGACATATATTGAGAAGAGTCGTATCGGTATCATACGAAAAGTATTGCGTTCGAGAGTTACTGAGTTCGCATTGTGTTGTGCAGGTGGAAAAGTGAAATTATCACAATTGGTCTCATCACTATGTCTATTGTGCTAATTAGTTTATATGAATTGTAACCATTTCATGGCCATAAATATAAAAAAATTGAACATTGTAACCAAATGAATTCGTCTGGCGCAAGGCATATTATAAAGGACAATTTTATGACAGGGTAAATAAGCGCTAAAGTTCAGAAAGTATGAGCAATAGTGAAGCCGACAAATATAAATGTAGATCTCAATGCAACTATTCAGAATTTTCTTTGAAGTCAGTTATTCTTATTTAAATAAATTAACACAGTTATCAACTATGACTAGTAACTGTTTATGTGCCTTGTACTCTTCATATAAAATTTGGTAAAAATCTTATGGCCCCCTCAAGTTCTAAAGGAAATATTTTCGCTAATTTCGGTGTCATTTCAAAATAATTATCATAGTAATTTAACATAATGTGATTCCTTGCACTGCGTTTCTAATTTAGCATCGATAATAGTGTTCCAGTGTTAGGACATGCTTATAATAGTTTCGCTGTGTGTCGTGTATTGTATTGTTCGATTCTGACAATGCAGTAACCTATTTTAGGCACTGCCAAGGGCTGTACTGATATTAATAATGAAACTGTCTTCTTAATATAATCGGATGCTATAAGTCTGTGTATAGCACTTTTATATTTATAACTGTCTTTTACCTACGACTTTCCTCGTATTAATATTCGTTTTGTCAATCAAATAGGATGACGCAATAAAAAGTTTCATACAAAGTTATATAACCCTCTCTTTACACCACTGTAAATAAGTTGTTCATGAGAAAAAGTACCCTATCACCGTCTCCAAGTTCCCATCTATCTCTGTACTAAAATTCATCATAATCGATTCAGCGGTCTATGCGTGACACACTTTCAAGAACTTTCAAGAATAAGCAAACTCACTTTCGCATATGTCATATTAGTAAGGATTTTCAACTAAATAATAATTATTTTTAATTTCGTGTATCTCTCTAGCCAGTAGCGTAAAATTATGTTGTTGTCAGATCAGATGCCAAGTAACTTACATTACGAGGTCTCGGCTTCCGCCATCCGCGATCCGAGCCAAGCTTGCCGAATTACTAAGGTTTTATTTTTTACCCGGCTGAGATTGTCAGTGTAACGTGAATAAACACTTTAACATACCTTTCTCGCGTTTATGCCTAGGCTCGTAATTTTTCTATTTATTTATTTACACCGTCATAAGCAAAGTCTTTTAAAAAGTAAGAAGATTAATCATTACATAAAATCTAAACATGCACGTGTCGAATCAATGTTATAGTTAGTTCTGATGAAGGAACAAAATTACAACCACCGGACTCACTATAAACTATTCCCAGTAATAATTCAACAACAATATTATAGAAAAATAGACTATCGAGATGTCCCAGCTAAGACCAACATACGATGAATGTAAGTAAAACCTTTTTTTTCCACCTGACATGAGCTGTTAACCTTAAGGGCTTTGACAACTCCATTGAACTTTTTGGAGCAAATGCTGACGGCACTCAACAACAAAGCAGCGGGCTCAAGGGCGCCAGAATAGCCGAAACTCTGCTTGGGTTGTTGTCGGCAAATAAAGAAATTTCGCGAGTCTAACTAACCAGTAAGCCTTAACATACTAAAAGTGATCCTAACAATGATCCTATTGGGCTAGGGATTTCAGCGTTAGCTATTGTACTGTACTTATTCTAGCGATTTGATATACGATAGACGGCGTGTTAGTAATGACTGTACTAAGAAACGAAAACTGTGTTCGCATCATATTTATGTTCCTCTGAATAAGGAACTACTGTCCTTCTAAGATTCCGCTCAATAGAATTTTTATTACTAAATAACAAATAGTTACTGATAATATTAACATTAATAGTAAACACTTTAACAGTACATTAACTTAAGTAGGGAATTTGTTTGAGTTTTAATAGTATAACCCATAATTAAGTTTCTCTTGGCTTCCTCTAACATTTAACATTGAAATCCAGATGTTAGTTTATGATCATCTTACCGTCTCGTTTCTTTTAAATATGTAGATAAGATGTATATTTCCCACTGGATCCCTTAAACAACAAAACATAAACAAACAACAGATACTTCCGGCCCATTATGCGGTCGGATTATTAAAAGTGAAATCTCGACACTCTTGAAGTTTCAGAAAATGAATTCAGGTTTACATTATCGGCTTAAGGCGGATTTGTGCTCAGTAAGTCCTTGACCGGAGTGAGGAATAAAATTGAGAATGAATAATAAATCGACAGGGACATGACTCCGACTAATACGGGAACGTTCTTACTTACGTTGTTAAAGACACTTCTTGTTATCGAAGAGGAAAATAATTTTACAAGATTTTTTATTAAGTTATAAAATTACTATGATATTATTACAGTGTGTATCGCGCGTCTCATAACGCGAAGCGTTTGAGTAGTGCTTTACTCTCACTCTCTCAAAGTCAAGCAATTATCTCGGTTTGAATTGCTTTTATCCGATCTTTTTTGCACTTTGAGTATTAAATGAGTTGACAAATATGATCAAGAACACTTTTTTATGACAGTAGATACTTTAAAAAACACTATTTTTTCTAGATTGTGTTAAAAAATCGTATAAAAAAGAACCGGTAGACTACGGGTTGTCTGTATGTGCAAATTATGTATTTGGTCACGAGAACGCCCAAAAAACTTCACTTTTTGAGTCCATTGATTTTTCATTCGCTTCAATATCGTTCTGAGTAATAGCTTACAGCTTAAAATGTAATTTAATTAAAAAATTAATAATGTTGAGTTGTGAATTTGATTACGTTATGAGGTGTGCACTTTTAAATTTTCCATACTATTTATTACTAGCTGTGGCCGCGATTTCGTTTGTTTGGAAATCCTTTTTGTCCTTAATATCCTTACTATTATATAATAAACGCGAAAATTAGTTTGTTTATTTATTTGTTACACTTCCACGCCTAAACCTCTAAATCGATTTTGACGAATTTGACTATAGAGATATTTAGAAACCTAATGATGGTGATTGGTTGCTTTTTCTTACGAAAATCTTATTAGAAGTGATGTAAAGAGAGAGATAAATGAAGGCGTTTGCACATCTAGTTATTTCATATTTTTACCAGTTTTTGTAACTATTTTTAAAACAACTTTGCTCATATTAATGTTAGCTTGATGTTCAATAGCCCAGAGCCTAAATACGATTGGTAATAATTATTCGTTTTTTTTTTTTATTTAGCGGTATGGTCACAATCTCACCTGATGTTAAGGGACGATGTGGTGCATGACGGTGGACACGCTTAACTTAATAGAGGGACCGACTGTCAAGTGTAATTCTTGGAGTATATCTGTGGGTATTGACGGTAGATTTTCAATTTGAGGGTGACAGTTATCCAGTAGAGCATTAGAAAAAGACGCACCACCATGCTATTACGTCATCATAATGTTTTTCTTCACCGAATGTTCAGGCTCTGTTGCGCGGCGTCCGTACACACTGCTAACTGAGACATCATCGCTTCACCGCTTTTTTTTTTCGACCTGACGCACTTTATTAGCATTAAGGGCTTGGACAGCTTCACCGAACTTTTTGGTACAAGTGCTGAGAGCACTCAGCTCCGAGGCTGTGACCGCAAGGGTGCCAGGATGGCCGAACCTCGGCTTGGGCTGCTGCCGGAAAGTTAACAAGGATTCACGAGCCTAACTAACCAACAGGTCCTAACTTACTAATTTAGTGATCTTTTTTTTTTACGAGCAGATATGCGTTATGCATGCCCTCCCAGCCCGAGAGGTCTAGGAGGGGTATGTGGGACTCTCCCGACGCTAGCCGCCGGGAGTACCCGCTAAAACCCCACTGCCATCTGTCACCTTTCTGGGGTTACAAGGGTCCGTGCTTGGCAATCACCGCGTCACCCCAACAAAGCACGACCTTATCACGTAAGGGCCGCGAAGGTACTACATCGCGTATCTATGTAAATATGTAGTGAGTAATACAGGCTTGTAATATTCGAAGTAGTTTCACGAAATACTCTCAAAAAGCATTCGGCTATGAGATAATTCGTGCATACGAGCGTTACAGTTAACACGTTTGTGGAGCGAAGCGGTAATATTAATAAAAAACAACAAACTCGTTGGCAAACGAACAAAACTAATATACATCTATTATGAGTATACTGATATATGTTTGCTTTTTTACAACTTCGAATATTCACTACAGTACTGTAATCACGAAAGTTTTATAGTCAAATGTTTTGCTTCGTAACGAGTTTTTACACTGATAGCATACGTTTATCGCAACGTATCTAAAACTACAGACAATTATGCTAATAACATACGTTTCGCTTATAATAAACTTGATGTATTCACGGCTCTGTTCACGTGGAATTAAATGCTTTTTGGAACTTGAAATTGTTATTTTTTTTATCCTAGCTCGGTAACATGACTATAGTCTATCTGGTATGTTTCAGTAGAGTCCAGTAACAGTTGTGACTGCCGTAGGGGCAATTGTCCTTTGTCAGTCGCAACTGTCTTGCCGGACCACTAAATATCTCTTCATGACTGGTTTAAAAGACTCCATAATATAAGGAGGGAAAACCGATATCGGAAGACGATTCCACAGGTTGACTGTGCGACGATAAAAAGGTTTTTCGAACTATTTGGTTCGTGTCGGGATGAAGGTTATGGTAAAGCGGTGGCTCCGTAGTCCAGCACAGGTGGATCTACTGTGGAAAGGAGAGGAGGGGATTAGGTGAAATAACTCTTAAAGTTATATTCTTTATGCAACTTTTTTCAATACAGCTTTGCTCCGGTTGGTAGTAATTATGTTAATTATAGCCTAAATCATAATCCAGCCCAAAGCCTTTGTTTTCTGATTATTCTAGAAAATACAAAAATTAAGAAAAAAATGTATTTTGAGATTCCACTAGTATTTTTTTTACGATTATTGCGTTATGGCCATTGTCTCATCTGATCTTCAAAAGCAAAATCAAAAATCTTTATTCAATTTAGGCCCTAAGAAGGCGGTTTTGAACGTCAAAAATTACTACCGGTTCGGAAAGTAACGCAGCCATCGAGAAGAACCGACAAGAAACTCGATCTGCATCTCTTTTTTTTAAGTCGTATTCTTATGCTTATATACAATAATTTAAGAGGGGAGTCAATTTCAGACATCACGATCACTCACATATTGATCCACGCCATAATAGCCTTTTGACTTCAAAACCCGTTTGACATGGTTCTTGAACCTACTGTCCGGCTAATCAATAAAGTGCTTTGGGACTTTATTATAAAACTTTTCACTATTACCTAAAAAACTGTTACTTGTCTTACTAAATCTAAAATAGGAAGTGACTAGTTTGTCGCGATTTCTAGTATTCAAATTATGGCGGTCTTTAATGAAATCTAGCTTTTGTAAGTTTTTGCGGACATACATTAAATTATCAAGAATATATTGGGAGGGCAAAGTTAAATTACCAAATTCCGAAAACTTATCCTTTAATGATTCTCGAGGTCTCATATTGTAAATGGTTACATAATACTGCTCGTTTTTGTAAAAGAAATACGGTGTCTACCACAGCTGGTGACCCCCACAGTAAGTGTCAATAAGGCCCAAGTTGGTAGATATGCTAAACCTGTGAAGGAACAGGTTCTCAAGTGCAATTGCTGAAAGACATCTACTGGTATTTGCTAGCCAGGCGGGCAATAGAAAAAGCCGTACCATCATGCAATTGTTTCCTCACGATGCTTTCCTGTTTTCCGTTACCGAAAGCTCTAGTTCATTGTAGGTAGATTCGAATTCACGTCCCTTGACGCGGAGTTCATATACACTACCACTGAACTATCTGTAACGAAGTTTTCCGCTTTATAATAATATAGATAGCAGTTTGAAGATTTTGCAACAGCGCGAACGAAAGGTCAAAGCACCTCTTATGCAAATTCGAATCACTAAAACCTAAACTTAAGCGGATTTCGGGAAAGCGTGTACTGCACCCAGAAGAGTTTCAAGTTCTCACTGCTAGAAACTCTTGGAGTTAATAATTGCTATATGATTAGGCGGTGAGGTTTATTAGTGTGAAACGATCACAATAGATCATCTATGATCGCAATTTTAGAGGTCAGAAAAGCCCGAATAATAACATTAATATTATTACAAGTTTCCTAATTAAAAAATAAACTTAGTATTAGTAAGACAAGTAATCCATCGGTGGTTGTCTTTTCAAGCCAGTCTGTTAGCCATTCGGTATTTAGATATAAACTGACCAGTACTTTATGAGAAAGTTTCTGTCATAGATTTATCTATCGTGATAAATTTTATTCTGCGTTTTCCAGTACTTAATACTTTGAACACAATTCTGAATAACAAGGGAATGTTGGGACATTGAATAACATATTCTATCATGAAAGTGTCTTGTGTCATGAAAGTCTATGCGATAAACATTAAAAAAACTTGAGTGAAATCGGTTTAACGGTTTCTTAGAAGCGTAGACGAATATCGCGACTCGGGGACTTTATATATTAAGACTAGATGTCCCGCCAGACATACTGGAATCATGAAATAACTAACTATAAACTATACACCATCTATCTAACTATAAACCATCCATTCTAACCCTATATATAAATCATCCATTCTAAGTATAAAACATCATCTCTATATAACAAATATATTGCATGAATTTTATTTCTATCATTCAACTTGTTTACAAGTTATATGATCACTAACAGACTTACAAAGAGTTTTATACATCAAGATTATAATACGTATTAAAATATTCAGAAAAATATTCCTAATAAAATAATAGTACGTCAACCTTCAAGGCCGTGAGTCGCATGAACTAAATTCAATGGTGTTACACGTTTAACTACTCCACAGAAACATTTAAATGAAGCGCATACGATGTGTTCAGCATTAGTGATAAAAGAGGTATAATTCCTAAAATTACTTGTTGAACCCGAACGTACTGGAATGTTATTAAGAAGATATGTATTTTATGTGTTTGAAATTCCGATAGTAAACGTTATATCCTAAGTGGTACGTTTTCACAATTTAAAATATTCAACTAAATATTGTGAAATTTTGCACACATTTTGTCAGTCGTACAGAAAAAGGCTAGGGAGATGTTTCATACGGCAATTTGTTATTGGTCTTCAAGTATAGCAAAATAATTTTAAGATTGATGAAATCAGCATTAACGTGAGCGAAGTCACGGGCAAATCTAACATATTTCACCACAGAAACTACTAGCTTTGAATAATATTAGCATATATTATTACAATTTATTGTGAATTTCACTAAAAGAAATAAAATAAAAAGAAAGAAAAATAGAAGCATCGTTTGAAACTTTATCCAAAGTTGGAACAAATTAGTGTATGTTTGCATAAATTTAACGACTGAGAATTCTCTTTTTGCTAATTTTGGAGTTGACTTTTGAAAATAATCACATCTGAGCTTCGAGTTTACCTACCATATTATTACGTTACAGTATCAAGTAGTTTTTCTATTGTACCTAATATATGAAAATGACGCAATAGCACAATTTAAAAGCAATGTTGGCTACCAAGAACTTAGTGGTTCATCGACGAACATTGTTGTTCTGTTAGCTTGCATGTCTATCAGCAGCTGATCCCAATACGTTCTAAGCTAATTGAGATACTTACGTCTCTCACCATTTGACAATAGATCCTTAAGTTCGTAGCTGGTCAGACGGGAAAGAAAAAATGTTTTTCCTCTATTCTATGAGCGGTTGACAAATTTGCTTTTTAATTAAATCTTACTCTCATATTTGGTTCAACCTAGGAATCATCGAGCGTGGTTATATTGGGATTAAATGATGAATGAAAAAGCACTTCATCAATCCTGATGTAAGGTACAGAACCCGTAGGTTTATTCAATAAGAATATGACTTAATACATGTATTTGCTGCCCGGCAAAAATTGGGTATCTTATGTAAGATCTTACTGAAAAAATATATGTGAAAATCAAGCTATTTAAAATCAAACCTTTTTAGAAGCTTTCTCGAGAGGAAGGAAATATACGTCGAGCTTCTCAGCAAGTGTTACTTTCTTCAAAGTTTTCTAGGGAAGAATTTTACAAGGTGCGCAAATTCCTAGTGATATTTTTAGAGCTACAAGCGCTAGTTTCTGGCATTATAGGGGTTTTAGATTTACTGTGGTCTGTTTATAATGGGAATTTGACTGTACTTCTCACCTGATGTGTCCTACAACCTTTTCTCGTTAGCCCGATGCATTGCAGGAGGAAGCTTGCTAATATATTTTTGCCCCACGATAACAAAACAGGGTTCTAACTATCCTTATTATCGGGGGCTGCTTTGTTTGCTGCAATAAATTTATACAGAGAAACTTCTGCTGGATTAAGCTAGGTAATGACAGGTAGGAATTTCACAAGCATTGCTACTCTACAGTAAGAACAAGGGTTCTCAACAGGGCCTTTTACTTGTAAACCCCCGACGTAAGTAGACATACAAATATGAAAGGCAGATGTCAGTTAAAGACCTGTTACTATTCTTGTCTTCATGAGTTTGTAAAGACGCGTGTCTAAGTGTATGCTTGCAGCAATACCCTACGGCTAGTGACACAAAAGCAAAGATAGCTGCCCTACAGTAAACGATTTATTTGTAATCTGCCACTCATATAGAAGGGTTTATGTATCTACTAATTCATCGTTCCCGGATACGATCATGCGTATGTCAAAATAAGTGGTCATTAAGTTTGTTTTTTTATTTTACTGCAATATTATATGCGCCAAGAGCTTTTTGTTAAATTTAACAGTTACTGTGTCCGCGATTTCGATCGGCAAGGTATTAAATTTTTTTAATCTAATCGCAAATTGGAATACTCTCTTTCTAAATTAAAGGTACATTACGTCCCTTTCTGTACTCTTTCAAACACGTATGCCAAGTTTCATGAAGATCGGTGGAGAAGTATCAGGCATGAAAGAGAAAACAAGAACAAAGACACATTCGCACTTATAATATTAACTAGATATTATCCTGCCCTAACTATACGCTATTATCCTAACTATGAATATTGAGTAAGACTTGGTATAATTAATAAAAACAAAATATTATTAAAAAACATAGTGCTTATGTTATTGCAATGTTCTATGACAACTGGCTAAACTATTTATTATCGTTAAGTTTTTTTTTAGCTTCCACTCAACTTCCTTGATTTTTTCTTTCATTACAACCTTCTCCTGACATTAATTAATTCAACAAAAATAGAAGTAGAAAAATTATTCCATCCGTTCATGTGTGATGATATGACCAAGGGAAATAGAGATTCGTTTTTATATATTTTTATGTTACATTGAAATTAGCTGCTCAATAAAGGTAGTTAGATTAAGAACGGTAACAAACCGAGCAGAGACTCGGCCATTTTGCCAACCTTGATCTAGTTTCTTTTAGTCGAGAGTCTTCCGCGGTTACCACAAATCTCGGTATAGTCGCAAACGTCTATCTAAGTCGATCGTTTCAAGATAAGTAAATTTTCGTTCAATTTCCTACCAATGTTAAACATGAAATCCCTTCACAAATTCATACGTAATAAAATTACGTAAATTGTCTACTCCATTATGCCGTACGGAGATTTCTACGTCGGTAATAATCTCGTATCCCGAGTACATACGTAATAAGGCAATCGCTTGACGAAATATAATTAAATTCGCCGGATAATGCTCCAGCGTGTATTAAACGTGCAATTAATACGGGATTGGCTGTTATCACCTTGAAAATAGAGATGAGGTAATTACTAGTATCTTGCTATCTCTAGGCTTGAGCAATATTTATTTCAATGACATCGTCTTGACCTTATGAAGCCATGATAGCTCATTGGTAGTCTGCACGGACGTAGCGTCAAGGAACGTCAGTTCTAATCCATCTACCAATGCTTAAGCTTTCAGCGGGCAGTAAGGAAACCATAGCATGGCGGTAAGTCTTTCTCTAATGCCAGCCCGGCTAGCTACCACGCTCAATTTGAAAATCTGCCACCAAAACTCTCAAAAGGTTTAGCGTGTTCACCGACTTGGGCCGTATCATCGCTTAAGATCAGGTGAGATTACGGCCATTAAAAATAACATTCACTCAAAAAAAAAAAATCCTAAGTAAATTAGTGTAGAGACGTAAGTGTCTGCTACGAGATAGTTCGTTTTAATCAATGGCCCTAGTCCGTAATGCTACATACTATACACAAACATCCCTAAAGATAAGATGTTCGCATTGAATTCATAATTATTACCATTTCCTGTGATAATTTAATACTTTTATTGGGTAAAATGTATCCATCCGTAAAATTTTCTGTTAGAAATAGAAATGGTTATGCGTTTTTTTCATGGAATAGGAGCAAACGATCAAACATGTCACCTGATGATAAGTGATCACCGCCGCCCATGGACACCTACTACCGGAATCGCAGGTGCGTTGCCGGCCTTTATATGAGGAACTGGCTCTCGAGTGCAACTGCTGGAACACAATTAATGGTACTTGGCGGCAGATTTTCAACTTGAGGGCGGTAGCTAGCCAGGCGGGTATTAAAAAAAAAGCCCTACCACTATGCTATAGTTTCCTCACGATGTTTTCCTTCACCGAAATCTCAAGCACACTGCGGGTGGTTGGATTCGAATTCTCGTCTC
The DNA here is from genome assembly GCA_039707435.1 of Actias luna. NCBI lineage: Eukaryota > Metazoa > Arthropoda > Insecta > Lepidoptera > Saturniidae > Actias > Actias luna. The sequence goes on along the minus strand of JAZHAC010000002.1, from coordinate 2,174,414 downwards.
ATGACGCGGCGTTCCTACACGCTACCACTGAACTTCAAAACTTTAGACGATGCAAGCAACGTATGCAAGACCCACTACACCGTTAATTTCAATATTACTATCAGTGTATTAGTGCCTATTGTTTTGACCATATACTAGGAAGTTAAAGTAAATCTGCCGCTAAATACCAATAGATGTGATCCAGCAAAAGCACTTGAGAGCCAGTCCCTCGTATATAGGTCGGCAATGCACCAGCTATTCCCCCACGGTGTTCATGGGTGGCGGTGATCACCTACCACCAAAAGACAGGCTTACTCGTTTACTCGCTAGTACATAAAAAAAATCTTCAGTCTTATAATATTTTTGGCCGAAGTATATCGAGTACTGAATTATTAGGTTTTAAAACTCTGCCCACCCTAGTACGATAAACTAAGGTGGTTTATATATATGGCTTTGAATGGAGATTATGACACACACAGAAAGTTGTAGTATTTATCATCACCAATGATTAAAAAAAATATATATGACAAACATTTGACAAATGGTCTGGACATTTATTATGATTTTGACTCAGGCATTCTGTGGCTGTACATTTAGCACATAATTTCTATGTCAATTTGTTTTCTGCTACATTTATTATAATTTTGACTTAGGCATTCTGTGGCTGTACATTTAGCACATAATTTCTATGTCAATTTGTTTTCTGCTACATTTATCATGATTTTGACTCAGGCATTCTGTGGCTGTACATTTAGCACATAATTTCTATGTCAATTTGTTTTCTGCTACATTTATTATAATTTTGACTCAGGCATTCTGTGGCTGTACATTTAGCACATAATTTCTATGTCAATTTCTTTTCTGTTACATTTATCATGATTTTGACTCAGGCATTCTGTGGCTGTACATTTAGCACATAATTTCTATGTCAATTTGTTTTCTGTTACATTTATCATGATTTTGACTCAGGCATTCTGTGGCTGTACATTTAGCACATAATTTCTATGTCAATTTGTTTTCTGCTACATTTATTATAATTATGACTCAGGCATTATGTGGCTGTACATTTAGCACATAATTTCTATGTCAATTTGTTTTCTATTACATTTACACTGGTAGTACCGGACGTGGGTCAACGCGCGATGGAATTTTATATAACTTGTAACCGAAAACTTAGTTCTCGATATGAATAATATAATAACTTCATCTCAAGTTCGTTATCGAATTAGCATAAGTAGACTACATCGAGACAATTTGCAAACATTTTCATGATAATGTATACATATTTATTATTTTAGTTCGCGAGTATAATCATTTTTATTACAGCAATATAAGAGATAACGTTGCTTTAACGGGGCGTAAGTGTATGAGCGTAGAAACGTAAAAGACTGTAAGTATACCGATATATACAATGCAATCTAAAAACCATGGTGATTAAGGATACGTATAACGATACATAGGATTCATCAGCAGACGTAAACCAGTCATGTAGACGCTCTCAAAAATGTACGTTATGTTCATGTAACTATTAAACTCTATTGAAGAACTAGATTTTACGTGCGGTTTCGTTCACGTTAATATTGATATCGTCAAACAAATCCGATGACGAAATAAAAAGCTCCATACAAAAATTTTCTCTCTTTTTCTCTACTTCAAATAAGGTTTTCGCGAGAAAAGGTTGCCTATCACCGTCTCCAGGTTCCCGTCTATCTCTATACCAAAGTTCAACGTAATCGATTCAGCGGTGTAGGCGTGAAAGCTTAACGAATAAAATCACTTTTACATATATATTAGTAAGGATTTATCGAAGGGTTACCTCTAAAAGTCAATGTAAATTTTTGGTATTCCTTGGCAACGTTTTAAAATTATTTGGCGACAATCACTACGGTAGACAACTGTTCGATAACAATCCATTTCTTTAACATTGAAGGGATGATAGTTCAGTGATGAAGCGATGATAGCTCAGTGGTAGTGTGTACGACTACACGTCAAGGGACGTGAATTCGAATCCAAGAACCTACAATGAGTTCGAGCTTTCGGTGAAGGAAAACATCGTGAGGAAACCATAGCATAGTGGTTGGGCTTATTCTAACGCCCGCCTGGCTAGCAACCACGCTCAAGTTAAAAACCTGCCGCCAAATACCAATAGGTGTGTTCCGGCAGCTGCACTTGAGAGCCAGTTCCTCACAGGTTTAGCGTGTCCACCAACTTGGGCCGTATCGTCACTTTAGATCAGGTGAGATTAAAAAAAACATTATCAGTACGAAAAGTCCAAAAATCTTTCTTTAATAAAAAGGGAACAAAAAGAAAATCTAAGCATACGAACATAGATAATACGGAAAATGTTTTGTCACTGGCCTTTTTGTCCTCAACACATTACAGCAACTAACCGTTCATCATGGTCGCCAAGTAAACATGTTTGCCCAAACATACAAGTTCATAAATTACATAATATACGTCGGTGTAATTTCTCTTTATCTACGAGGTTAGTGGAGTTACAGGGGGGTATGGATATTTTTTCAGGCGAACAAGATCGGTTCTGGCAAACGCCGTCTGTTTTGCTTCCCCTGGAGTTCCATTGTATTTCTTTTACCACCTCCTGCCGGGAATCCTAGGAGTATATTATTTATTTATCATAAACAAACGTACGGCCTGTTTATTGGTGACTTATCACACCAGTTTATGCAGATTCGCATATAATTGTTTTATAAAATCTTTCTTATTTCTCATTAGATTGACAGAGGTTAATGAATAAATGAAATACTGGCGAGCTTTATGCCATAAGGAATTTTCATTTAGCTATGATAGCTCAATGGTAGTATACACGGTTTTGCGTCAAGGAACGTTAGTTCGAATATAACTATCAACAATGAGCTTGAGCTTTCGGTGAAGGAAGACATCGCGAGGAAACCATGGTACGGTGGTAGAGGTTTTTCTAATGCTCACCTGGCTAGCAACCACCCTCAAGTTAAAAATCTGCCGCCAAATACCAATAGGTGTGTTCCGGCAGTTGCACTTGAGAGCCAGTTCCTCCACAGGTTTAGCGTGTCTACCAACTTTAGGCTGTATGGTTACTTAAGATCAAATGAGGTTATGGCCATAACACGAAACCTTAACTATAAAAAAATTCATGTTTGCAATTCAAAATGCCATCTTGAAACAATGATAGCTCAGTACTAAAGTGTATGGACGTTGCATCATTGAACCTGCAATAAACTTGAGCTTTTGATAGGGGAAAATCATTCCGGCAATTGCATTTGAGAGCTAGTTCCTCTACTAAGCTTAACGTTTTATTTAATAAGATAAAACGCATCCTCTATATATGAATAAACATTCCATATTTTACAATATTAATGATCATTGTGTCACATCTTATCAAAATCTACGCTTTAGTTTCATACTGATAAGTGTACCAGTAAATAGACAGTAAAACGCAAAATTGCAAAAAAATACCTGCGTATAAATCGAAACATTACGATCATAAATATTAATCAAATGAATATGGAAAACATTTTTTCGAATAATTATACGAACAAGTATATTTTTTGTTATTATAATACAAAGTGTATTCATTCGAATTTAATGAGTATCGAATGTCATATCCCTTTATTTACTTACAGTCGAATATGTATATTAATGAATTTGTTCTCGTGTCTGCGCAAAAAACATTTTTTTTTTTTGTTGTACAGACACTGATACTAAAACTAAACTTGTCTTTCCTTATTTGTATTTGTATATCCGAATCTATATCGGATAGTGTGAGCACGGTAAGAATTTCTGTAACTGATTCAAAATTAAAAACTTGGTTGTCACGGGACGCACAGCAGATTTGAATCATTGTGGTAAATATTAGAATTTATAATTAATAAAAAAAAAATATAGAATATATGAAGTGATATAACAATAGTACGCACCTCATACAAAGAAATAAGTGAAGTTCATACATCCGCAGATACACACCGAGAGTCGAGAACGGTGATGTAGAAGGGGCATGGCAACATACGAGAGCGTCTTGCCATTTAAGGTAACAGTAAGCAGTTTATGTTCACTGCCAAGGTGTGGCAAAAAGTGAAGGATAAAAAAGTTGAAGGCTGAGAAGGAAGATGAAGACCAAAGAAAAGATGGATAGTATATGGAACGAGATGAGGTAAATGGATCGAATGAAGGAATAGTGCCTGATAGAGATTTATGGACGCAGAATACGTATTGCGCCGACCTCAAATAACTTGGGAACATGATAAGAGGAAGTTGTAGCAAAAAATGTTTCACATCAATAAAAAATTGTTGTTATTATCTACGCGTAAAAATATATCATTTAATTCCAATATTATTTCATTTAAATTTGAAAGTATGTGTACAAAATAAACATACTAGCCAAGAAGCTGCATTGGTCATGTTTATGTCGCCTAAAACCGAACATATTAAACCTAACATAGAGATAGTACTGCTGTATCTACTATTGTAAAGCAAATGTTTTTAACGCCAACTAATTCACCTACCTAAAAAAGAAGTGGACCCAGAGTTCGCTGATTATGTATATTAAAAAAAAAAAACTTAGATATAGTTCTCATAGGCAGTTGCTGAAAAAGTATAAGTATTTGCTGACAGATTTACAATTTAATTCGCTACTCGAGATAAGTCGCTTTAGATACACAGTAGCTAAATTATATTAAAATAGGCTTCATAATGTTTCTCCTATTGAAAGCTTAAGCTCATTCCGGAAATTGTAATACAACTCGAACAACGCAATTTCCGCACGTTTTCATCATCATTTCGATTTTGTGCATCAAAAATAATTAACACAAGAGAATGTTAAGAATTTACTCTTGGGTGCAAGGTTGGCCTACCGGTTAGAGCAGTTACCTCGCTGCAACAACCACACTGAAGTTTGTGGGTTCGAATCCTACACAGGGCAATTATTTTTGCGATCTACAAACAATCTTGCTGAATTGGCCTGTTACTTTATATTCATTCGGTATAGTTATGAAGCTCTTTACATTAGACATTCGTGAAACAACCTACGCAGACAGTTGGCATAATAATAAAAAAGAACAAAAAAAAAAAGAAATTTTACTCGACTTAAACGCTTTCGAAAAATTAAATTTTCTCCAGAAGAGCTTCGCTCCCGATAATGCCGCCCTAAAAAGTCAACGAGGGTTTAGCGTCGAAGGAAAATGTGTCTGAGTGTTTGTTGTCCACCTTTTACAACATTCGTTTGTATTATTCCTTATTGCGAGCGTCTAAAAAGATTTTCTCTGAGTGTTCCAGAAAACATCTGTGCCGGTGTCACACTGCATAAATTTTATTAGCTACATTTAAAAGTATAAAAAAATCGGGCCACATCTAATGATTTATTGTTATGTAATAAAAAAGCCTTCATATGACGCTCCGTAGATGTTATCCGTTTAAGTTACTATTCGAATTTATCATTTATAATCAAAAGTAATAATATATCTAAAAGTATAAGACACCTGAAACAAGATAAAAAAAGTTTATTTGTTCCGACTAATCTCTGAAATTTGATAGGACGACTGACAAAAAGTTAATTGAAACCAGTAACTTAGACTACAATTATTTCAAGTCTATCCGACGGAAGTCCCAGATAAGGCTAGTAACGTAAGGTAATAATAAAAACTACTAAATAAACTATACTACACTAGATTTTACATGCGGCCTCGCTCGCGAAGTAAAGTAACCGTCTTCAGGTGCCCAGCTGTCTGTATACCAAAATTCATCATAATCGATTCGGCAGTTTAGGCGTGAAAGCGTAACAAACAAAACAAACTCACTTTCGCATTTACAATATCAGCATAGCTTTTAAATCGCCCACAATCAAACTTCCCGAAACGTATCAAACGCACGAAAATCGCTCATAATAAACACCTATTAAGATCACACGAAGTAAGAATAAAACAACCGAGCACTTTGAAAAATATTTCCCCACAGCGGAAATATGATGACTTTCACCGCTCTGATTAATGACTTCTTTTCCAGCAGTTTTTTTTTTTATATATATTTTTTTTTGTTTGCGAAACGTTGTCTCATTAAGGACACGAACTTACGGTTTCGTTTTCTTCCCTGTGTCTGAATTTGTTGGCAAATTGCTCGGTGTGTAATTTTCTTTACTAAATTATATAAACGTGTACATATGAATCGAGGTTATTCTGAATTCATTCCTTGATATTATTTATGGATCCCATTTGCAAACCCTCGGTGAAGATGAACCCTGTTCTTAACTGTTTTTTTTACATTACTCAGCATAGTGACTGTACTGCACCTGGTGTTAAGTACAGTACAATCCAGAACAGCGGTGACTGACAATGATCCAGAATTCACAATCAGTCACCGCTATCATGCTGGCCTGCTTGGATACCTATTCACGCCTCTTTTAAAGGACAAAAAAGGACAAATTGTAGTACTACGGGTTAGGTTTAAGGGACCCCTTTGTCGACGATCGTCAGTACTCATCTTCATTACTTGTGATTTTATCTCTGTCTAGTATAAATCATACCAGATAATGATCCATAGCATAAATATCAAAACAGTCTAGTCGGTAATAGAAAATATAAATCTTACGTGAATATCTGGCCTCGAGTGCATCGCTTTGACTGAACCCAAAGCCGCGCTCACGTCACGCTTATATAGCTATCGCTGTTAATAAACTACGCTCTTCGGTTATTTATCTTAGTTGTTTTATTATTCCGTATATGTTAAAATTGTTGTTAAAATCGAATAGGGTAATAATTAAATAGCTTTTAAAATGGATCATGACCATAGCAAAGCTTCAAATGAAATCGATGGTCGCCATAGTGAATACGGAAGACGACGTAATTTCTCCAACATGCAAGATACGAGTTGCGAGCGAGAGTACGAGAGTTACGAGCAAATACCAGCAGGTGCGTTCCGGCAGTTACACTTGAGAGCCAGTTCCTCCAAAGGCTTACCGTGTCTACCAACGTGGGCCAGATCGTCACTTAAGATCAGGTGAGATTATGGCCATTACGCTAAACCTTAACTATAAAAAAAATGTTAGAAAACATCTGTTACTATAGTAATTATCTAACACTTTTTAAACTTTTGCATATTGTATATATTATAATATAGAAGTGAAAAGCAGGTCTAAAACGCGACTAAATTTTTACTAATTACTCAACGCTTCGACCTGGTTAGGTTGGTAATTATTAAAAAGTAAGTCACTTTTAGACCCGCATTTAACTTCTACATTATAATAGTCATTATCTTATGAAAAAAGTTTTCAATATACTAAATATGATATTTGAACGTCATTATTGTCGCGATGATAGCTCAGTGGTTAAGGGACGTGAGTTCAAATCCATCAACAATGAGCTTTAGTGTTCGGTGAAGTAAAACATTGTCAGAAATTCATAGCATCGTGGTAGAGCTTTTTTTTAATACCCCAGGTGGGTAGCTACCGCCCTCAAGTTGAAAATCTGCCACCAAATACCAATGGGTGTGTTCCGGTAGTTGCACTTGAGAGCAAGTCCCTCCATAAGTTTAGTGTGTCCACCAAATTAAAGACCTAACTATACACCATAAAAAAAAAATCGACAAACCAATATCTACTGTGGTCATCTTCTGAAGATATTAAAAGTTCTTATAACGAACCAAGTAACCCAACTTTCATAAGCCACTGGTACATAACTCTTTAAAATTAAACTGTGAACTGTGGTAACTGAAAAAAATATCATATTCATCAGCCAAAAGATTTTCAAGCTGTTGTTTTGCTTAATATTCAAAAACATATTGAACGGCGTGATACCCAGGAGCGTGGAAATACAAATATGTTACAATTTAAAGTAAGTAAGCCTGCACTTTTGATGGTGAAAAACATTACCGCACTCTTTTCGCTAAGTTATTTATATCGCGGGCGGTGCGTTCATTGAAGATGCGAAGGTAAGAAAATACCGATAATTGGTTTTCCCGCTCTCTGTGAGGAAACATTTACCCAGCGTCAAATCAATTATGTCGAGTAAATTTATTTATTAGCATATAGAGAGAAATTTCAAATGCCCTGCCTATTTACTTGAGAGATACAAAAAGGTATACCATGTTTTTACCTCACACGATCTACACTGTAGTATAATGTTTATACGCATTAGATCACCCAAACCAAAACAACTATGAGAAGTCGTTTATTATAAAGATATTAATGAATCAGGTAAGTAATATTCTATACTATCCTCAAGTCAAAAATCTTTGGTCAAACATCTATATCTCAACTTGACAGGTAGGTTGAAGCGATGATAGCTCAGTGGTAGTGTGTACGACTTCGCGTCAAGGGACGTGAGTTCGAATCCGACCACCTACAATGAGCTTGAGCTTTCGGTGAAGGAAAACATCGTGAGGAAACCATAGCACGGTGGTAGGGTTTTTTCTGATACCCGCCTGGCTAACTACCACCCTCAAGTTGAAAATCTGCCGCCAAATACCAATAGGTGTGTACTGGCAGTTTTTTTTATACTTCAGGTTTAGCGTTATGGCCATAATCTCACCTTATTTTAAGTGACGATACGGCTCAAGTTGGTAGAGACGTTAAACCTGTGGATGGACTGGCTCTCAAGTGCAGCTGCCGGAACACACCTATTGGTATTTGGCGGCAGGTTTACAACTTGAGGGTGGTAGCTAGCCAGGCGGGCATTAGAAAAAGCCCTACCACCATGCTAAGTGCAGTTGCACTTGAGAGCCAGTTTCTCCACAGGCTTAGCGTGTTTACCAACTTGTGCCGTATCGTCACTTAAGATCAGGTGAGATTATGGCCATAACGCTATCCCTTAACTATAAAAAAAGCCCCTGTAAACTTGCCTGTCACTATGTTCAACCTATCGGCAGTTGTAATAACCACTCTAAACAGCCATAAATACCAAAAATACATCAATGGGAAGAGTGAGTATTTAAAAAGCGGTCCTAAAAACGGTACCAGTTTGGCCAATGAATTAATTTCGGTGAAGGAAAAAGAACTGTGATGAAACAATAGCGTACTCACTGATAACCAATTTCCTAATACCAACTTAACCAGTTTCCATTACCAGGTTGACAACCAGTTAACGGCGTTAGCTTGTTTCTATCGAATATGAAGTATAAAGCTGCCTTGGAGCTTCCATGAAATAGACCTTCCATCAACTATGGAACCTTGCACAATGGTGACATTACAGTCATAGTTTTGGGTGTTACATATTTTTTTCATGTTATAACGGGTAAACGATCAAGCTTGTCATCTGGTAAGTGATCACCGCCGCCCATGGACACCCACAACACCGGAGGAAACTCAGGTGCTTTGCCGGCCTTTATTCGAGGGACTGGCTCTCAAGTGCTACTGCCGAAATACACCTATCGGTATTTGGCGGCAGATTTTCAAAAAAATCCTACCACCATGCTATGGTTTCCTCACGATCTTTTCCTTCACCGAAAGCTCAAGCTCATTGTATGTGGTCGGATTCGAAGTCACGTCCCATGACGCGGCGTTCCTACATACTACCACTGAGTAATCATCGCTTAGAACAACTCTACAAAAGTTCTGGATTTACATAAACTGTCTAACTGAAATATTCTGCTCTTGTTATGAAAGTGCCTGCTATGCCTTTGATGTCTTTCGCCTTTATGTCATCAACCGTAGGTAGTTGTAAAATCCATTCTTAGTGAATGCGTATGCTGTAAAAGCAATAACTACGTTAATTATCAATATGTAAGCAAAGTTTCCTATACATCTATATGTCGGAGATGGATATTGATACAGACCAATAACTTGCATGGTGGTAGAGTTTTTTCTAATGCCCGCCTGGGTAGCTACCACCCTCAAGTTGTAAACCTGCCGCCAAATACCAATAGGTGTGTTCCGGCCGCTGCACTTGAGAGCCAGTTTCTCCACAGGTTTAGCGTGTCTACCAACTTAGGCCGTATCGTCACTTATGATCAGGTGAGATTATGGCCGTAACGCTAAACATTAAGTATTAAAAAAAAACGAAGCATGAGGTTCCGTAGATGGCGGCACCGTCGTCATATTGCAACTAATTTCGTGCTACAATAGAGCCTAGCGGATGGAGGGAGTCGGACCAAGACTCACTTTCCATTTGGTCGTCTTAGAGTAGAGTTCTCCACCAAGCCAGGAACTGTTCTAATGTTTCGTTTACCGTGATATTTAAATTGTGATTTGTGTTCAGCTTCGGTGTAATAAATCGTGTTATGTAGTTTGTGGTCTCATTGCTCGATTACTCAGTTTATACGCCCACTATGTCAGACGACAATGTTAATAACTTGCCGTCATATATATAAAAATGAACCTCTATTTCCGTGGTCATCGCATCAGGCGTAAACGGATGAAACAATTCCGCTAATCCTTCTTTTGTTGTGTCAATTATCGTCAGCGAAAGGTGCTTATGAAAGAAAAAGTTAAGGAAGTTGAGTAGAACATTTGAAAATTTATAAAAACTTAACGCCAATATTATTTTAATTAACTGTCTGTTGTCATAGGGCATTACAATAGTAATTATGCTATGGTTTTGAATAATATATTTTTTATTAATTATACCAATTTTAATTCAATATTCATAGTTAAGACAGGACAATGTCTGTCGGGTCAGCTAGTTTAAATATAAAAATCCCGTGACACGATTTTCGTTCGCGTTAATCTCAAAAATTACTCAGACTTCAGTGACAACCTGTAAATATGAATTGCTTGGTATTCCAGGAAGCTATAGTTGCGGTTTTTGTCGTTTTATTGGTTACCGGAAAAGGGAGAACAAGGTTTGTCTAGACAACTAGTCTATATTTATAGATCATCGATCTAAATAATTAAATGGTAACGTAAAATATTATTATTCGCTTTCCACGAAATAATTTTAATTAAAGTAAAATCAGTCACAGCCTACTTAAGTTTAAAATGGGTATCGTCGAGCGAAATCTGACCGTCGCGGCGCCCGTACTACATCAAAGCACCATGAGTAATCCGGGGGAATTTAATTTCCCCGAAAAACAGAGTTGAATAGAAAATTATAACAGAATAAATCTCATTCACAAAAAAAGACGAGGGCGAGCTGCGAAATCCTTTCCGCGGATCGGCTATAACAATAGCGGTATTTCCTGCAGGAAACGGAAGGTGGGGCCGTGCAGACGTTTTCGCGAATATCTTTGTCAGAGGGAACATAATCTTATTTCGGGTGTCGCTTTGGTGTTGCCGCAGTGATAAATTACATTTGAAAACAATTTATTTTTAAATCTCTTTCACAATCTTCAACGATGTTTTTTGGTGTGATCATACTGTAGTAAATTCATTCGTTAAACGTATTTTGGTGCACTGAGCTCTTTTTGTTCGAGATTGAATTGTAATGCTCGGCGATGTAACGTTTCTTCGTGTAAAATCGATCCGAGTCGACTAAAGTAGCGAGAGAGATGTACTCGTCGCATGACTGCTATACTTGCTCGACGAGCGTTACATAAGAGATCATGACTCATTAGTCGTATTCAATATCAATACACCTTATGTGGCGTGATAATATGTTTCATATAATACATTATAGTTGTTGTAATTCCTCTCTAAGCGTGTTCTATCGTCTGTATCGTGGTGGATATTGAAAGAGCTCTTTGAACTTATCTCTTCCTGTCCATTCGATACCAAAACACGTGGGTGGGACTACAGCATTACAGTGACTTCCGTTACAATCTATTTCATTCGACTCCATCCGAGCACCAAAAAGTTTGCTATCTCTTATTACACGCCTCATAATAATCGTTTGAGGTTGTCCATTACTCTCACTCTACCAAATTCGAGCAATTTTCGAGACTTCAATTATCATTACTTTAAATTTGTTTGATGTATTTACGGGGTGTACAAAATACTCTCGCTATTACACTATTTAATTCGTTGATATCATTATTTACTAAAAAGATACTTATAGGAAAAAATATTTCGTGGACGTCCGGATGACTGTGTGAATGGTTGTGTAACGATTACGCTCAAAAAACTTAATGTACTGGGTCCATTTCTTATTTAATAGCTTTTTAATAACATCGTATTATTTTCTATTTAATACGAATGCTTAAATCTATATCATTTAATTATAAATATATAAATACGTTATGAGGCGTGCACTCGTGTATTTTTCAAACTGTTTTCTTAGGCCATGGAAAAGCGGAACTGTTTTCCTACAATATTGTGTCCTTCAAAAGAGTCGAGAAGAAGCACTTAAGAAACCAATTTGACTTTTGAATTTTGGTTCATTGTCAGTAGCCGCTGATATAGATTGTATTGTACTTCACATCATGCACAGTGCAGTCACTGTGCTGCGTGACGTAAACAATCTTTTGAAGTGATGATGCGTTTGAGATGTGAGTTCGAGTTCAACCACCTACAATGAGCTCGAGCCTCCGGTGTAGGAAAACATCGTGAGGAGACCATAGCATGATGGTTCAGCCTTATTAATACCCGCCTGGCTAACAACCAGCTCAAGTTGAAAATCTGGCACCAAATACCAATAGGTGTTCCGGCAGTTGCACTTGAGAGTCAGTTCCTCCACAGGTTTAGCATGTCTACCAACTTGGGCCGTATCGTCACTTAAGATGAGGTAAGATTATGTTCATAACACTAAAAGCTTAAGTATAAAAAAAAAAGTATTATGAACCTATAGGTGTGTTGCATTTGAGAGCCTGTCCCTACGCTAAGTTTAGCATATTCACTACCTTGTCACCTGACTTTAGGTGAGATTGTGGTCATAATACTAAACTTTATAAACGATCAAAATAACTTTTAGTATGAAACTCAAACATAACTTCCTTTTATTTGATTTCAAAATTCCTCAAAACGGACCACTGGTTTGGGACTAATACGCGTTTAAGAAGAAAATGTAGGAAAACAAAAATGGAAGTGTGTGTGTGTGTGTGTGTTTCGGCTCCGATGCATAACTGGAATTTTTGACTTAAATACGATTGTCAAAGCGAAGAGTGCGCAACGTAGGTTGTACAGACAAACGTAACGCTTTCGAGTTATTTCTTGTATTAATTACACCTTTCATAAACTTTCTTTACCGAGGACTTAATAAAAAATTAACATGAAAAAGTATGAAAAAAATAACATCCATTTAGTTACTTAAAAAAGCGCAGTATGTACGAACATTTTTTAAAAGAAAATTCAAAGGGAGGTGAAAAAGTAAAAATACAAAGCACACTTTTAACGTAACCGTGCAGGAAAGGTACACGTTAGTTAACCAATCCTCTGCCAATACCAGCACCTTAGGTCTGCCGTGCGAGCAGCCTTACCGACTTTTTAATTTACTTTGTACGGAAAACTCTGCGTGTCACTAGTCGCATTCGAAACCAGACTTTTACAGCACAGTCTTTATGTAATATACTTCGTACAAAAAATTACTATATTTATTTAATGTTAACCAATAATTTTACTGTTTACTATATGTGCTTCCGAATTCGTAGGCGTGAAATTAAAATTTCCGTATGTTATATTACACTATACGTAGATGTAATTATCACTTCATTTCAGAATAACAAAGCGCGTAAGGCATAAACTCATTGGTAGTTATTATCATTTAATAGCTATTCCTGTCTGCATCATTATTTGCCTGTTACACGTTATGTATCATAAAATAGATATTGAAAAAGACAACAAAGTAACGAATAATTCAAGGCAAAATTAACCGTAACTGGGCATTTCCATAGTTATTCATATTCATTAATATAAATTATTTTCCTTACGAACATTTCACGGTTGACAGCGCTCTAATATCATAGAGATAAAATATGGATTTTAGGTCTATTAGATAGATTTTAGGCTGCTAGGTGCCGAACACAAAAAAATCTATTTGTGATCCGTGGTTTTTTACTACGAAATCTTTTCTTATAATCTCTATCTTTGCTGAGGAAACTCTTTAGTAGAGATAAAATATATTCTATACATGCGTTAACCCCAGTTATTAGTAACCATTCTGTAGCGAAATCATATATGCAAGTATTATGCGTGTACAAGGAATATACACACAGAGAGATAAAATACAAAATTGAATATTTTTTACCATAATACTGATTAAAATACACTCTGACTAAAGCTTTAGAAATCTATATATTACACAGATTTAGCTCAGTTATAGTTTTATCACATATATAGATACACAAAAATCTTTTTTTTGTTGTAATAAAAACAGTATATGATCTGCCTCTGTTTAAGGTTTTCCATCACAAACAGTCGAAACTCCATCAAATTCTGAAAAAAATGAACACCTGAGTGTTTGTCTGTAGTTTGCTCTCTACAACAGGATAAATGTAAACTTTGTAGCCATTTTGTTTTTAGATTAACAAAATCTGAAACAGCGGGGCCGCTTCGTTTAACAATTTTCTGCCAATACACGAGAAGTCCGGCACTACACGATGTTAAGTTTACTTCGCACGGGGAAGTTCGTGTGTTTCCAGTTGCATTCAACTTCGAAACTACTATTTTATCCCGGACAAAGGAGTTTTTAAAGTTGGGTATTTTGTTGCCTTTTTTTTCTATTCACTTGACTTCAGCCAGCGACATCATATTCAGAAAGATTCTTTCGCCTTCGTTAGACAACGTCGAGTCAGTGCTTATTTGCTCGTTCCGCCATTAGTTACATTAGGTAGTACAGATTTTTACTCTTGTATGCTGAAAGTCTTTATTTTAAAGATTGTGCAGCTGTACATAGTTAGCTGTGTTAGCTGTGTTTGAAGCGATGATAGCTCAGTGGTAGTGTGTACGAATTCGCGTCAAGGGACGTGAGTTCGAATCCAAGCACCTACAATGAACTTGAGCTTTCGGTGAAGGAAAATATTGTGACGAAACCATAGCATGGTGGTAGGGCTTTTTCTAATGCCCACCTGGCTAGCTACCACCCTCAAGTTGTAAACCTGCCGCCAAATACCAATAGGTGTGTTCTGGCAGCTGCACTTGAGAGCCAGTTCCTCCTCAGGTTTAGCGTAGCTACCAACTTGGGCCGTATCGTCACTTAAGATCAGGTGAGATTATGGCCATAACGCTAAACCTTAAGTATATAAAAAAAAAGTATTTATGTTGTTCATATAATCAATATAGCTATCAAAATATTTTACGTCATGTAAAAATAAGAGAGTTTGGCTGGGGTTGTTAATGCATCAGATATCCAGCCCTGACCTTGCACCTTCAGATATCCACCTGATTCGGTCTCTTTGAAAATTCTTTAGGCAGTGTAGGGTTAACCGGAAGACAGGACTGTCACAAAGTACTTTTCGGGTCTTTGTGATCAGAAGTTTCAAAATCTCTACACCAAAAGGATCATGGCAATACCTACAAGATGGAAGAAAGTCAGCGCACACAATAGCGTATATGTCCTAAAGTTAAGTGTAAATAAACTTTGTGAAAAAAAAATCTTAAGTTTTCACAAAAAAATGCGAAGAAATATTTTCCCCCATGTAATATATAAATTTTATTACAACGAAATCAAAGCCATATTTATATAAGCAAACGTTGATGACTTGATTTTTGAAATTGATTATTATACAAATAATAATAATAATAATAACTGATTAATATTAATACAATAATACTTTACAAAAATATTACTTATTGAAAAATGTTGTATATATCAGAATCCATAATAATACGCCTTGAATAGTTGAGATATTATTTAAAATGCCTCGAAACTAATATTAAAACAAAATCTCATAGCGTTAAGAAAATTTGAATTTCCACTATAAAAACCGATATCGTAGTAGTAAAAGATTTTCCAATAACGTAAAAATGTTCCACAATCTGATCTCAGTGTAAACTAAGCGCCTTGCTGCTTACGTCCACCTCTTAAAGTTTTAAAATTGTATAAAATCACTTATACGAATACGCGGATCCAAATCTCACGTTCAACGGATTCCGGAGTGAATGGAAATCGTCAGGAAAACAACGTTCGCCGGGGCGGAAAAGATTTTTCTCATTCGTTCGTCCGTTCACAAAGTTTGAAACTTATTTGTTACGCTGCGACATATCCGATGATATCGATATTTTGTTTAACAGCAAAAGATTTTGAAGCAATGATAATTCAGTGGTTCGAATCCAGTGAACTTGAGATTTTGGTAAAGGAAAACATCGTTAAGAAACCATAGCAAGATGGTAGGACTTTTTCTGTGACCCGCGTGGCTAGCTAGTAACCTCATGTGGAAAATTAACCTAAAGTTGTAAATCTGCCGCCAAATACCAACAGGTGTGTTTCAGCAGTTGCACTTAAGAGACAGCCCCTCTAAACTAAAAGCTGGTAATGCACCTGTGATTTCCCTGGTGTTGAGGGTGCACATGAGTGGCAGTGATCAAGTACCACCATCTAACGCGCTTGCTCGTTAGCTCGCTAATACATAAAAAAAAGAAAACCTCTGTATAATCTGCTAAAAACTGGTTTGTGTAGGACTACAGTAAGTTCTATACTAGGACGTTCCTTTACAACTATGCTAGCAGGCTGCTATAATAACATTTGGCTGGGAAGGGAGAAAAACACGAGTAGTGAAGGTAAGTGTTGACACGCGTCGTGAAAGCGCCTCTTAAACCTACCCCCGTCTCGAAAGTCTCGGGAACAAGCTAGTGTTTCCCTCTCTGTTACATCAGACCCGGCATCCACACGGTGAATCTATGATTTACTAAGAGGATTATCTCGAAGCAATGATAGTTCAGTTGTAGTGTGTACGGACTCTGCGTCAAGGGACGTAAATTCGAATACACCTGCAATAAGCTTTCGGTGAAGGAAAACATCATAAGGAAGCATGATGATAGGGCTTTCCCTAATGCCCGCCTGGTTAGCAACCACATTCAAGTTGACAATCTGCCGCCAAATACCTTTAGGTGTGTCGCGGCAGTTCCAACTGAGACCCAGTTCCTCCATAGGTTTAGCGTGTCCGCCAACTTGGTTCGTATACTCACTTAAGATCATAACACTAAAACCTTTATAATATAAAAAAAAAAATTAGTTAAACGACAAACGTCTAATCGAGTTTTCAGTTCAAAAACACAAAAAATTATCGACATTGTTGACGTCAGAAAAGATTAATGTCACCGCCCTAGTCGCTGAACCGAGTCGGGCGAAACGAATATGTCGATTTGATTAGATTGTACGGCAACAAAGTAAAGTTGGGAATTTCTTCCTTTCCGTTACCCTAATTGGATTAATTATCGCACGTGATGACAAATCACCGGAAGTGGTTTCTGCATGGGATTAATTATCCCAGAAGGTGCTTTATGTTTTTTTATGGCTATGGTTTAGCGTTATGGCCATAATCTTATGTGACGATGCGACCCAAACTGGTAGACACTCTAAACCTGTGCAGGGACTGGCTCTCAAGTGCAACTGCCGGAACACACATATTGGTATTTGGCGGCAGATTTTCAACTTGAGGGTGATTGCTATCTAGGTGGGCATTAGAAAAAGCACTACCACCAGAGTATGGTTTTACCGTGAGGTTTCCTTCATCGAAAAGCACACGGCGTCCGCACACGCTACCACCACAAAGTTATCATCGCATTGAAACGATACCAAACAAGATTACTCTTCACACTACTTAAACATAGTAATCCTTAGGTTTAGGTAAAGGTGAGAGGGGCGTCTAACAAGACATATTAAATGACAAGTACCATAAAACTACCCATTAAAATCCACCACAGGGACGCTTCAGTCTCCCGTATTGCTACAAGCAATGAACAGCTTTTACACTTTTTCTAGACAGAGTGACTGCAACCTAGTCGGATATAAATTTCCCTATACAATCATTTATATGGTTTATAACTGGTGTACAGGCAAAAAACAATGGTAGCTCAGTTGGTAGCACGTACGGACGCCGCGTCAATCGACGAGAGTTCGAATCCCTGAAATGAGTATGAGCTTTCGTTGAAGGAAACCGTCGTGATGAGAACATACAGTTTTTTTAATGTCTGATTTCACGCTCAAGTTGAAAATCTGCCGCGAAATATTTATAGGTATTTTTCCACAGCCACTTCCTTCACTAGAGTTAGCTTTTCCACCATCCTAAGCTACATCGTCACTTAACATCAGTTGAGATTGTGGCTATTGTGGAGAAAAATCAGAATTGGCTGCTCAAGTCCAGTACAAAATATAAATAAAACATAATTGATGTGATAATTAAAATATATGTAAATAATTATATTTAATTTATCTATTTACGCGAATTTCAGTGAGCTTCATTTTCAGCATTATTTTCTTTGTATGTATGTCAATGACGCAATGGTAAAAATTTTACCAAGATAATCCCGAAGCGCCTACATAGGATTCCATTAGGAAAAAAAAACATATATAAATCCTCAAAGCCGCATTAAATTATAAACACAAATCAAAGTACAAAATAGGTTTTTCAAAGATAAGCTTTAGAACCAATTTCGTTCGCGTAAAAGGCAAATGTGTTTGGGGGTACATCCTTAATAGAATGTCGTGTCAGAATAAAGACGATGGGATGGGATCGAACTTTGTATTTACCTTCGAATAATGTTCCTCTGGATTTCTGGCGTGTAAGTGGTTTAACTAATTTATTTTTGGAAACTTCATAAAAAGGTTTCGTGTTCTGTTAAAAGTCACCGTATACTTAGGTTATTTTTGAGGATTAACATATTGTCTTCTTGATATTTTTATTTGTCTTGAGGTAAATAGATGTAAATGTTCGTCCAGTGATCGGAATTCTCCATAAGTATTATGGGAACTTTAAGCATTTTGTAAAATATTTTTTTTATAATAATAAACTTTGTCAATATATTTGGAGAACATAAAATCAATGGTTCGTTTGATACATCTATTTCAGTGGGAACATAGCGTAATATATACACATATATAGATCGACGGTTTCAAACTGGTATTGCTTAGTTCTTAGAATATTATAATTAAAAATGTGAAATAATATACTCGCACGCGCGGGCTTTTGAGTATCAAAGCTAAATGTAAAAATATACTTCAGTCATTTTTTTTATTCAAAATTTCCTTTTGCTATTAACAGTTGATAGATTATCAGAGTCTTAGGAGGTGTCACTGTTCGTTTCGGATGTTTATTTTAATGTAAAGTATTAGGTACTACAGTAGACACAAAGGGTTCCAATCCTGGTGGAAGGTACGGAGTCCGTAAGTTTCTAGTCAATAAGAATCTTACATTATCCATAATTCGATACTTCTGAAGCAATAATAGCTCAGCGGTAGTGTGTATGACTTCACGTCAAGGGACGTGAGATCGAATCTAAACACCCACAGTGAGTTTGAGCTTTCCGTGACATAAAACATCGTGTTAAAACATAGCATGGTGGTAGAGCTTTTTGTAATGCCCGCCTGGCTGGCGACTGTCCTAACAACGAAAATCTAGCAGCAAATATCTGTAGGTGTGGTCCGGAAGTTGCATTTCAGAGCCAGACACTTAGGCTTTGCGTGCCCACCAATTTGCGCCACATTGTCACTTAACGTCAGGTATGATTGTGGTCATGACACTATACTCAACTGTAAAAAAACACGAGTGGTGTCGCGGAACACCCGTTAGGAAAGCAGTTTCTTATTATAAAAATATTAATTTCGGGGTATAAAGAAAATAATTATTTGGGTATACATTTTTTATTATGATAAAAATAAATAAAAACCTATTTTACCAAATTTTCTTACCAACTTTATTTGTTTACGATGATTTATAAAAATATATAATAATAACACTCATCACGTAGACTATACATTAGACACTGTATAGCCATCATACATGGACTATACATAAAAATCTTACGTTAACGTTACGGACGTTTTTTACCGGCTACGGTACACCTCCACAACAACCCATAAGAAACTTCGTTCCAAAAACAAAATCTAACTAGTTCTTTCAAAGTGATTATAATTTTAAAATAAATGTTTCACGGGAAAATTCGTTCATACTTAATTCTGTTAACTACATACATACGTACGTACGTATACGGCTTTGGTTATTTTAAGATTAAGGATTTGAGATTTGGCTAAACATTATTCAAAACAATGTTATCATATGAAAATTAACTGTAACGCCGTATGGCAGACGCTGACGAACCCATCACGTTAATATTAAGGCACCGAGATATCTCGGTCGTACCGCATCCGGGGGCTGTAAAGGGCGGTTTAGTGTCGACCATCGAACCCTTTAACTACAAGCTCTAGGGACGCTGTTAGAATAACTATAATAATGTTGGTGCCAACAAATAATTACGATTTACGATAAATTATGGCTAGTTTTTTTTTTAATAATTGAGGTTTGGCGTTATGGCCGTAATCTCACTTGATCGTAAGTGACGTTACGGCCCAAGTTGGTAGACACAGTGAACCTGTGGAGGAACTGGCTCTCAAGTGCAGCTGCCAGAACACACTGGTATTTGGCGCTATTTGGTGGTAGCTAGCCAGGCGGGCAATTGAAAAAGCCCTACCACCATGCTATGGTTTCCTCACGATGTTTTCCTTCACCGAAAGCTCAAGCTCATTGTAGGTGCTTTGATTCGAACTCGTGTCCCTTGGCGCGAAGTCGTACACACTATCACTGAGCTATCATCGCTTCAAATACGCACACGAGAGTAAAAAAACACGCCGTGATAGAATAACTAGGCCTACAATTTCACTGTCTGATACAATTGATATTTATATCAAAATAAGGGTTGAAAAATAAAAACTGGCTAACAAATATTTTAAAAGTCAGCCCAATTATTAGATCATATTATAAAGTTGCCCGTGCTGCATAAATATCCTTGTTTACCAGATGGCATATGTTTTTGCATGGCATAGAAGTAAAATATAATATAAATTTTTGAGATACTCTCTCTCTCTCTCACACACTCTGATTCTCGTGCTATATCCCTCTTCTTCTCAATTTTAAAGATGTCTTACTTATATTCTTTTTAAATCTGTATTATTATTTCAAAGCCAAGAGTTTGTTTGAGCATGCTAATCTTCGGAACCACCGTTCGAACTTTAAAAAATATTTGTGTATTTGATAGATTTAACATCACGCTACCACCAATAAGAGCAGAGATGTATTAAAAAAAGGAAGAAATTAATTTAAAAGGTTTTCCGGCGAAGAAAAATTTGAAAAGTTGTAAAAGTTGAACAGACGTATCCGCAAGATGAACAGCCTAAGGTTTTAATGGACAAGGGTCTCAAATAACCCTGTCCGAGCTGCCCGACTCGGGAAATTACATATTGCGGATGTTACCAAGACGGAAAAAGAAAAAAAAAACAAAACAAAACACGTTACCATAGACCATGTGAATATATAATAAAACTTTCAAGCAATCTATTCCAGATCTAGAAAATCGCGGTAGAAGGAAAACAAATGAAAACATTTTTGATTTAAAATTCAATACGTCAACCCTATGTAAGACAAGTAGTTACTAGCAAGTCGGGGCAGAAGGCGGGCTGGAATCCATTAAATTAATTAGAGATCTGCCTCACCTGGAGTAGGTATTTATGGATGATAAAACGTCGCCTTCATTTCCTCTATAGTTTCTATGGGTTATTTTATGCGTGGGTCGAATAAACAACAATCAGAACCACAGTTTATATGCCATTGAATAGACAAACATAAACTATATAAATATGGGGGTTTACATATTGGAATATTAATGTTATTGCATCTAAATTTATCGTTTGTTCCCTATTCCATAAAAACAATCAATATGTAGCATACAGAAAGAAAATAAAGAAAGAAAATACGTTTATTATGGACGGAACTCACATAATAATAATAATGACTGAATGACTACTACAATAATAATAAAAAATTAGGGCGAAAAACAAAACAACAATAGCCTAGTCAATATAATAGGCAGAGGGTGCCCACTAATCAGTTGTGTGAGGCCGTAAATGGTCCCATCTTAGCTAAAATGCTACGACGTATAATGCGTTGCAGCGCTGGTTTTCAGATGGTCTAACGTAATGTAACTGTCAGCACTACTTTTTAATATTAATAAGAAAAAGATTCTGAGGTAAAAAAACAAAACAAAAATATGATTAAAAATTTCAATAAAATAAAATACTAGAAATAGACATGTCCAATAACACGATATAATAAAGTAATAAATAAACGTATATGGATAGAAAATAAAAAATATGACATATAATTTGGCAGTATGATTTCCGGTTTTGGCTTGTTCACTATGGAACAAATAAAAAAAAGGAAAAAAAAAACAAAGAATGACATGACTATAAAATTGTGTAAATATATAAATTATTTAATTGATGAAAATATAAATAATTTTATGAAAAGATATATATATAAAAGATATATATTCTGCTATTCTATTCTGGTGCTATTTTCATCCTTCCTCGTATATATTCATTCCTGATTTTATCCATCCGACACCGACATTCTTCACCGTAGCTAATACATTAACGCCATCTTTATATAATATTAATATTTAATATTATATATATAAAGATATGCATATAAAAAGATGGCGTTAATTTATTAGCTACGGTGAAGAATGTCGGTGTCGGATGGATAAGATCAGGAATGAATATATACGAGGAAGCATGAAAATAGCACCAGAATAGAATAGCAGAGAGAGAGAAATTGATAGTAACAAGTTAGCGTGGTATGGACAGGTTATGAGAAGGTATGAAGGCCATATAACTAAAAGAATGTTAAGCATGAAGGTGAATGGATGTAAGAGAAGAGGAAGGCAGAAGAAGATATATATGAACTGCGTGAGAAATGATATGTGTATAGAAAGAATAAATACTGAGATGACAGCTGGTAGAGTTGAGTGGAGGAAGAAAACATGTTGTGCCGACCCAACCTACTTGGGATAAGGGCTAAGAAGAAAAAGAAAGACTATCTTTATTTTTTCCTAAAATAAAAGACTGTAGCACAATTGCTCTTGATATTTTTTATAGAAAAATACATACATTTCAGGAAAACACTTTTTTTAACACTCAATCACGTCAGAACATGGTATCAGTAGACCATGGCGGTTAGAAATCAAAATATTTATTGAGGGTACTAGCCTCAGTTTTTAGATTTCATAGTCATTTTGTTATTTATTTGTTCGATTTACTTACTTATGACCAGTGTAGCGAGCGGCTGACAGCGTTTATACATAAAATAAAATCGGCATTGAACCAAATATGTCTATATCTATAAGCGATGATAGCTCAGTGGTAGTGTGTTGTCAAGGGACTACTCCATAGATAATACTACAAGTTGCGCACAATTTCTTCGTAAAAAAAAGGATCTACACTGTTTTTTTTTACATTTATAAATATTTACAATGTACAAAACGACTTTTCTACAGATTTATTTTGTCTATAGATAACCATTCATTAAGTCAGTCTGTAAGTATATAAAGTAATATTACTTTATATACTTATGTGCTCACACGTGCATAACTGTAAAATGATTGGACAGACTTGATGAATGTTAATCTATGGACGAAAGAAATTTGTAGAAAAGCCGTTTGTGTAAATTGAAAATATTACCAAGAAAAATAGCCAGGGTGTTACAGAATAACCGACAGAACTCATTTCCAGCAATTTTGCAATTTGTGTATATGTGTCTGTGCACGCATAACGTAAAATGTACAAAATCTATGTACATAACTTTTATATATAATAATTCTACACAACTTTGAGTATTACTTACTTTTTATTACATCGCAATCAGTTCATTCCATCAAAAGATTTCTTCTGTATTTAAAAAAAATAATTCTCCGAAATGTACGTACGCGCAAAACTTCCGGACGATTGTACCAAATTAAATAATTTTATCGTATGCGTTATTCGTCGAACAAGGTAAAAGTATAAAAGAAAATTAAAACAAAAAACGTTTTTTTTTTTGTAATCACTTAAAATTATAATGAGAGTGTGAACGGGATAGAATACTGTGAGACATCTATATACAACAAAATATATCGACGTTCGTTCTTCTCACTAAAACTCAAAAACGTTGTAGGTGATACAAAGATCATCGGGACAGCTTGTAAATAATAATTGTATTAATAAAAAGAATACTTTGCCATGCTATCCTCTAAAACAGAGAAAATTTTTTATTTCTTTCTCTAAGTTAACTTCTTTGAATATTATGGCATTGTGGTTGAACCTATGTACAACGGAGCTGATAAACAGTAGGTCAAAAATTCAATACAACAAATTTTGACCTCTACATTGACAGCAAATTATACTGAAAGTAGATTTAAAAAAGCTATTACGGATCGTAAAAGAAATTGCATTAGCAAAAATTAAAATTTAATCAATTAGAAACAATATTACGAACAGCAATTTTACACTTTTAAAAAATCATGTATAGATTTGTCACATAGTTTTATCATAGTGGATTGTTTATATGTGAGCTTAAAACATAATATTAATTTATAGCAAAATAAATTTATTTAGCACCCAATTATATCTTATAATTTCGGAAACAAATTGAAATATGTATATATGAAGCTATTTATTTAAATTTAATATCGCGTCTTTTGAGAGAAACGGCGATATTGGGACAAGAGGACACAAATTAGTATAGAATCAAAATAAATCGTTCCTATATGTACATAAACATTGCTCTACATAGAAAAAGACGGTATTTTATCAACGTATGATTTTTCCGCTTCGTTTTTTATTTGTAAATGTAGTGAAAAAAACATGTACATACCAACGTCCTGTCAGCATTTGCTGAGAAAAGCGTGTGAGATGTCAGGTAGAAAAGCACTGACATACACCTACCTAATAATAAGCCGCCACTGTCACCTGCAAATCCAACTTATTATAGAGAACGGGATCCACTTCCGGAATACTTCAGTTACAACTTTTCACCAAGGTAATTATTACGAAAAGTCAAGTTCATGAAGTCAAATATAGAGAAACATTTCTTAGCTACCCATATATTCACCGAGCGGGTGTCGGGGCTATTTGATAGTGAGGGATTTCCCGTGACTCGTGATATGAGTGTAGGACTAAGGGGTCCCTTTCCAACTTGCCCCAATATTCTCTAGCTACCCAGCCAAATTTAGTAGGAGCCTGTTAAGGCAACCTTAAAGGCACGTTGAAGTATAGAACTTAGTGCAGTCGTGGACAGGCCAAACTCTTTTAGTAAATGTTAGATTATGTACAAGCGATGTAGCGTAGTAGTATGTACGACTTCGCGTCAAGGGACGTGAGTTCGAAGGGAACCGATAATAGTGGTAAGGATTTTTCTAATACCTACCCGGCTAGCTACCACCCTCAAGTTGAAATTCGGCCACTAGATACTAATAGATGTGTTCCGGTAGCTGCACTTGAGAGCCAGTTCTTCCACAGGTTTAGCGTATCTACCAACTTGGGCCGTATCATCAGTTAAGATCAGGTGAGATTATGGGCATAACGCTAAAACTTTAACAGTAAAAAAAACTGAAATCAGTAATACGATTTTGAAAATGTCTACGCGTATAACAGCTGATCTTTGTTGCTATGCTATAGTATGTTTAGTATGAGATTCCATTTAAACTGTTTGTAAACGGGACCGTGACATTATTATTATTATTTAATAATCATTTAACGTGTCCAAATAAGTTTTCACTACAAAAAATTATAAATGCAAACAAACAAACGGTCGGTCACTAGTAGCGCTGCACAAAGGACTTGGTAAATCAAATTACACAAAGTTGGAAACTTTCTTATCCAAACGTAATTACAAGTGCACGAGATCACCGCAACGGGACGTCGTGGAAAACGCAGAGGTAATAAGTACAGAATGAAAAGAATCCGCACGATTTCCGGTCACGGGGCGAGTACTAAATTCGAGAGGGATCAGAGTCGGGTCATTTTAATGATATCGCGGCATTCGGAGCACGCGACCCTCGTTCACACCTAGCGCGTTATGGTTCTGTAAGATTTTTAAATGTGACTACTTACGCAAGTGTATATACTACTCTTTATTTTGCGATGAAGCGAATTGTTTGAAGCGATGAAGGCACAGTGGTAGTGTGTACGGATTCCGCATCATAGGGCCCGAGTTCAAATCCACCTACAAAGAACTGGAGCTTACGGTGAAGGAAATCATCGTGCGGAAACCATAGCACGGTTGTAGGGCTCTTTCGAATGCCCACCTGGCTAGCTACAACCCTTAAATTGAAAATCTGACGCTAAATACCAATAGCTGTGTTCCGGTATTTGCACTTGAAAGCCAGTTCCTCTACAAGCTTAGCGTGATTACCGACATGGGCCGTATCGTCACTTAAGATCAAGTGAGAGTATGGCTATTACGCTAAACGTTGTCGTTAAAAAAAACTTAAGCTAAGTTACAATGGTAGACACGTTAAGCCTACGGTAAGACTGGCTCTAAAGTGGGACTGTTGGAACACACAGACAGATATCCGGTGGCAGATTTTTTATTTGACAGTGGTTCATTAGTATGATGATAAGTGGCCGATTGATTATTCCAGCCCTTTTTGAATCTTGAACATACAGACACGGCCATTTAAATATATATAAATAACTAGTAGCAGATATTTCGTGGGTGTAAGGGGTAATCGAATGCTATCTCAGTTACTCTGACCTCACTTGCACGGTGCACCCTAATTAGTAACCGACGAGGCTCTGACGATTGAAAGAAACAAAAGAAGGAAAGAAAGAAAGAGAGCAAGAAAGAAAGAAAGAAAGCAAGAAAGAAAGAAAGAAAAAATAAAGAAAGAAAAAAAGAGAGAAAGAAATAAAGAAATCGTTTAATACTAATAAAAGACATACCAGCAATAAATGACACTATAAATAAAAACATTAAAAGAAAATAAAAAAGAAAATAAATACACACATAAATAATAATAGTATATATCTAATTATTAGCATAGGGTTTCCAGCTCAGCATATGCTGAGGTGTCCGAAACACTCAGCGCTCGATTGTTGGTCGTGACGTTTAACCATGTAATCCTGGAGCCCCACAGCTTGGTAGTAGAGTTCTTGCTCGACTGGTGAGGAACCACACTCGAATTAAGACTGCAGCCAAATAAAGTTTCACCATGAGCTCTTGTGTTCCGGCATTGAAAATGAGAATCAGCGATTTCCGCATTGTCAGCCACACGGTTGTAACACCTCTGATATTGCGGTTGTCCATAGGCTACAGTAACCATTTACCATCAGTAGGTCCGTCTGCCTATTTGCTGCTCATTGGCATAAAAAAAAATTAAAGCTGTCATTACATTTGCTTGGATAGATTTAATTATAAATGATCTTTTTAGAACTAAATTGTTAGATTACATTTCAGTCTTGAAATTAGTAAAATTACCTCCACAGACAGGAGCGTTAAAAAAAACAGTAACTAATTAGAATAGCCTTATTCTTAATCACTTAAAAAACCCGAAGATACCACGAAACCCCTTGAAAAACAAAGTCGAATATTCCCAGTGAAATATTAACCTCCCTTTATCTAAACTCCGAACATTAATATTCTTTAGGCCTTTAATATATTCACTTTACCTAAATAAATTAACTCTGTAAATAAGTTAAGGAGTTCCAGAATGGCTACAAAGCCGTAAAAGTCCCAAAGTTTTGTACATTTCAATAGTTTTTCAACGAAGTTTCCGTTGCAATTTGTGGGGTTATGATGTTAAATGATGATTATTAAAACGTAAATTCATTAAAAAGCTTATTTTAATTTGTAACGGAAACTTCCGGGGTAACTTCGCTGTTAAGCATATCTGAATTTACTACTTCAAAGTTCATGTGCTGAGGAGTAACGATCAAGCAGACGGGGCATCTGTTTATTGTCATAGTATACAAACGTCACCAGGATAAATCAACCCAAACGCCATTTGTTTTGCTTCATGCAGCTGAGTATATGACTAAACTAGCTATCTTCAAAACGTGTAAACCAAAAAGGAAGACACGGCGACGTGTTAA
Organism: Actias luna; assembly: GCA_039707435.1. Taxonomy (NCBI): domain Eukaryota; kingdom Metazoa; phylum Arthropoda; class Insecta; order Lepidoptera; family Saturniidae; genus Actias; species Actias luna. The sequence goes on along the minus strand of JAZHAC010000002.1, from coordinate 2,146,587 downwards.
ACACTATATACATGATGGTCACCACAAAATCTGATATAGATATATAAAAAGACTCTCTGCTATCTATACTAATAAAATAAGACTCAAGAGTTTGTTGATTCGACCGCTCTAATCTCAGGAAACACCAGTCGGATTTGTTAAATTATTTTTATATTTCACAGCCCACGGGTCGAGGAATGTGATAAGTTATTAAACATTACAGTTCGGTCCTTATTACCTCAGAAACAGGTATAGAATGTGAAAAATGAGTCCATAAATCGATAAACTAGTGTTTATGATGGAATTATGTATACTCTTTATTAGAGGTGAAGCAATTATAGCTAAGTGGTAGTGTGTACGAATTTGCAAAATCCTACCACCTACAATGAGCTTGAGCTTTCGGTGAAGGAAACATCGTGAGGAAACCGTAGCATGGTGGTAGGGCTTTTTCTGATGCCCACCTGGCTAGCTCCACCCTCAAGTTGAAAATCTGCCGCCAAATACCAATAGGTGTGTTCCGGCAGTTGCACTTGAGAGCCAGTTTCTCCACAGATTAAGCGTGTCTACCAACTTGGGCCGTACCGTCACTTAAGATCAGGTGAGACTATGGTCATAAAGCTAAGCCTTAACTATAAAAAAAAAAACATAAGAGAATATAGGATTTTTTACAGACGGAAATAAAAGTTCCTAAGATCGATTACATAATAACGTATAATTCCATGCTAACGAAGTTGCGATCTCTGCTAGTTTATATAGGTATAGCATAATAGTAGCCAATATACCAGTTCCGTAGCCAAGTCGTCTTTCGACAATCGCTAACGTAAGGAATAAACAAAAATTGTTGACGATAACAGATGGCAAAGTTACGTCATTTTAAACATCTTCTGTTTCTTGTTTGATTACATTAGAAATTGCAATAAGATCAATATGATTAGGGATTAAGGAGTTGGGAGTTCGTTGGTAGTGACGAACTAACTGTAGCCGGCAAAGTATTGACTATTTAAATATAATACAATAACATTAATAGAAATAAAGTGCGGTCAGCCTGAATGCGGTTAACCGCTCGGCTATCTGCAAGATGCGGTTACGTTTATGCTATCGTAATACGCGGTGAACCGCAATTCGGAACGCTGTTTTGAACTGAATTTTTGTATTAAAACATTGACCTTTTTAATTGTGTACTATTTATTTTAGTTAAAGTTTAACGTTATGGCCATAATCTCACCTGATCTTAAGTTAAGATATGTCCCAAGTTAGTAGACGAGCTAAACCTGTGAAGGGACTGGCTCTCAAATGCAGCTTCCGGAACACACCTATAGGTATTTAGCGGCAGGTTTTCAACTTGACAGGGGAGCATTAGAAAAAGCCTTACCAGCATGAAAAATTAATTTAATATCATAAATTTAATTAAAACTTGTATCAATTTTGTACGGTGGCAGGGCTTTTTCTAATGGCCGCCGAGCTAGCTATCACCCTGAAGTTGAGAATTTGCCGCCAAATACTATTAGACGTGTTCCGGCAGTAGCACTTCAGAGCCAGGCCCTCTTATAAAGGCCGGCAATGCACCTACGATTCCGCTTGTGTTGGGCGGCGATGATCACTCTCCATCCGGTGACATGACTGCTCGTTTGCCCCCTATTCCATAAAAAAAAACTAGAAGGTGCTTTTTTTTGAGCAGCTTCACGAACTTAGCGATGACACATTTGACTTTGAATTTTTTCATTTTGAATTTTGACATTGACTTTGAATATCATTCGCAAGTGGTTGTTTTTGTTTCTTTATTTCTCTTTAATTTTTCTTTGCAATGCCTACAAAATGATAAATATAAATAAAGCGTGTAAAACTACCTGGCGAACGAAAATGCAACCACAGATAGTCTCAACAAAATAGAAGTAAATCGAGAATAACAGACGTAATGAAGCCTGTCATGAATCAAGAATCAGAGCATATTTAATAAATACAATTACTAGGTTTTTTCACAGGTATTAAGTTTAGCGTTATAACCACAATCTCACCTGATTTTAAGTGATGATATGGCCCAAGATGTTGAACACGGTACGCCCATTAGAGGAACTAGATCTCAAGTGCAACTGTCGGAACACACTTATAGGTATTTGGCGGCAGATTTCCAACTTGAATATGGTAGGTAGCCAGGCGGGAATTAGAAAAAGTCTCCTAAAAATGTTTCCCTTCAGGCACTAGCTCAGGCACATCGCAGTTTAGATTTGTACTCACGTTCATTGGCCTCTACGTCAGTAACAAAGTGCGCCTCTAATAAAATTGTCAAAAATGTTTGATATACTTTAAATTTGATCCGTGACAGTTTTGTTATACGTCTACAGGTAATCGAATAAAAAACTCGATATATTTACACATGAGTACCCGAAATGGAGGTAATAGACTGTACGGAAATTTGAAATCTCTGAAGTTAGCGACATCAAAGTGTTCATTAAATTTTGTATCAAATTTCAATTAATATAAGGTTATTTTTTAACGAACCTCCGGAACAAAATATTTTGTAAACATGGAGCCTTATTAAGGTTTAAAATAAACAAAATTGTTTTATAGTCATTGAGATGATGATTGATCTATGGTAAAGGAAAAAAACGTGATTGAGCCGTAACATTGTAAAATTGAATTGCGTGTTAACAGCTGTTGATATTCTTTGAAATAAATAAAAAAATAATAAAATAAAACAAACATGGTGATAGAGCTATTTCTAATGCCCACCTGACTAGCCACCATCTTCAAGTTAAAAATCTCCCGGGAATTACTTATAGGTGCGTTCCACTTAAGAGCAAGTGCCTACACTAAGCCTTTACCATCTTCGACCACATCATCATTTAACAGTAAAATATAATGTAAAGTATAAATGTATAAAGTATAAAGGATATTTTTTTTATTGAAGTTTATTGAATTGTGAGTGATTTCAATTATAAGCACAATATTATCCGAAAACAGTTTCTAACCTTTGGTTCAGAATTTTATGAAGAACCGTCGCCATTGTGCAGAGCTGAAAGCCACTAGACTGCTAAATACGTAAAATAACCGGTCCGAAATCCGGTTCGGAAAAAACGGGAATTTTAAAATTCGTGGATTTGGAGAGTATCAATGACAATTTTCCCTACGTTAAAAAAAAAGAAAAATATTATCACCTTCATTTCTGATCGGGTGTAAATATTTTTTGTTCGGTATAATTTTCAGGAACAGTAACTTCACGCTGACAAAGCGAAGCAAACGAACAAACCAACGGTCTCTCGACAATATCAACACAAAGAGCTTCATTCGTGCATTTGCTAAATTACAAAGCGATGTTTGTCAAACAAATACTAAGATAGAATCGTGGTGAAATGAGATTAGGAGTCCAAGGTTTGGTCAAATATATGAAGTAAATTTTAAAGTAGTATAGGTATTTGATAATTGGATACAGACAAATTTTCTCCGAATCTTCTCCGTATTTCAGGCAGCCAGATTCATGAAAGACCTTAACCTTTTTGTAAGGTGGATATCAATCGCGTTCGCCTGAGTAAGATACGCAAGGAGTTTATAAGTCTTACTCGGTGGGAATCACCAATAATGCCCAATGAAATCCTTAGAACGACACTGCGTTTTTCGCTTACTTTCCAAAAACCAAAACCTCTCTCGCATTGCTACCAGTCCTTTTCAGAAATAGCACAACCTAATCCAGGTCTATAGAAAATTAGATTTTTTAACCTTACAGTAAGAGTATGTAGAATTTTCTGCATATAGTGAGTAATGCAATGATGGAAAGTGGAAATTCTTCAGCACACAATTTGTTACATAAATCCCAGAAAGCAAAGTCTCTCCTTGGATCTAAAGTTTCGATACCGACTCTTAGATTTATATCGTCACTAATTCTCAATCTCTTTGAAGTGAGTCACATGAGTATGTTTACTGTTAGAAGCATATGGCGACCATTCCTCTTGATTGACGGATTACACCCCGGTTGCACCCGGAACTCAACACTTGTAAACGTGCTTTATTTTTATACTTTACAAGCTTTTACCCGCAGCTTCGTTCACGTTACTATTAATTTTGTCAAATTGGATGACGCAATAGAAAGTTTCATACAAAGTTTATTCCAACCCTTATACCCTCCTCCAATAAGTTTGTCGCGAGAAAAAGTTGCTTATCACCATCTCCAAGGTCCCACCTATCTCTATACCAATATTCATCATAATCAATTAAGCGGTTTGGGTTTTAATATTAGAGAGGTAGGTTTAGCGTTATGGCCACATTCTCTCCTGATGCTAAGTGACAATGTGCCCTAAGATGATGATGGCGGCCTACAGATATTTAGCGGTAGATTTTCAACTTGAAAATGGTAGCTAGTCAGGTGACAGTTTGTTGCACCTGATGTATATTTTGATTCCTCAGATCTTACTCAGTTACTTGGATAACTGTGGTAATTCCAGAGCTAATACATGCAATCAGAACTCTGACCAGTGATGGGAACGAGTGCTTTTATTAGATCAAAACCAATTGACGGAGGGCCCCGCGTCCGATGTCGTTAATTTTGATGAATCTGGATAACTTTTACCGATCGCATGGTTCAGTACCGGCGACGCATCTTTCAAATGTATGCCGTATCAACTTTCGATGGTAGTTTCTTATACATGTTGTAAACCAAAGTATTCTCTCATCGGGAACGTAGTTAATTCTGTGTCGCTCAATGGTTTTGTCGTTTCCGAAACAGCATGTATTATGGTTTCACGATATCATTTCGCGCAATCAAATTCTCCCGCCTCCGCACGATACGGAACAACGGGATTGCGAAGTGAATTCCATTACAGTGTTGTTCAAATTTAATCAATGTACAGAAGAGCGTACATGGAAATGAAATCTGGTACTCGATAGGCAGTAGTTTGTAATGTAAGTAGATGTGCCCGTGGCTCTGCTCCGATAACAAATCTCATATTTATTAGTTTAAATAACTTCTTTATATTATGACAGTGTTTATATTGAACACATGTATTGTGCCTCGTGTCATGACGAGTGCTCTGAAGAGTTATTTGACCTAATCCCCTCCTCAGCTGTTCAAAGTCTTTTACCAGCACTAGATAGCGGTGCCATAGCTTTGCTGCAGCCTCTGTCCGACATGAACCAAAGAGTTCGAAAACTAATACTTGTGTCCCACTATGGAGCTGTGAAACGGTCTTCGGGCCTGGGTGTTCCCTCCATACAACATTGGGACCTTTAAAAGAAGCGTGAAAATGTGTTTAGCAGGCCAGCATGGCAGCTGCGACTGTCGGAGGACATTTTCCTTTTCGACACTCGCTATTGTCCCTAGACCGTACTGAGTTTACCGTCAGGTTAAGTACGGTCATTCTGCCGAGCCAGGATAATTTGTAAAAGTTTGTCACACTAAAAGTTTTTTTTCTACTTCTTCATTCATTCGTCATAAAGCTTGGTTTTTAGAGTCATACTTTTAAAACGAATATAGAAAAGTGACTCAGCAACATCTGTGATGTCACAGTTGTGCTATCTATATTATTATTACAAAGCGGAAAAGTTAGATTGTCTGTTCGAATTGGCTACTTATTATTTATTATATATATTATATATTATTATTAGGAACTACTAGTCAAAATAAAAAAAATGTTTTTATATTTGATACAGCCATAAGTGAAGTAGGCTTTAGGCTGTTAAATATGACATTACCACAAACGGAATTAAAGCTGTATTGAAAAAAGTTACAGACACGAGAACAATGTATTTTATAATTTTTCGTTTAAGGCCAAGGAAGTCTCGGATACAGTTAGTTTCTTACAGTTTAATTGTGAGGATTTTAAGGTGCGAATGACTAGAGCATATTATCAAAATGTCATTGGACATGTATACATATTGAGAATGCTATGAATCATACGACTCTTAAATCTTGAAAATTAAATCAAAAGGTTAATATTTACGGATAGATAGATAATGAAAACATGTTCATTACGTGCTCAGTATAGGGTTTTCATGTGATGTGCAAATAACTCATTACAATGTTCACGTCTAAAGTTTCACTTATTTTCACCGTATCAAGGAAATAAATCAACAAATATAATTACAGTTCCTATTCGAAGGCAAAGTTCCGTTGCTTTTAGTTGCGTCAAAGTTTCTCAAACTCTTTTGCCGAACGTAACGTTAAAGAAAACAACAAAACCGATACGACTCGATGGGAACTAATTAAAAAGCCGTTTTTTAATTAAACCGGTCACACGACATACCTAGCTACTGTTATATTTCGGAAATGTTCAAATATAAAACTACATCCCCGATTGTTAAGGATGTAAATGACAATTCATTTGTTTGATTTCATATCCTTATGAAACTAAGGTGCAAGTAAATAGCGCGTGTCAACGATTATGAACACTTCTAAATATTTCTTATGAAGGTACTATTAAAATACTCAACTCCACAGTAGAATCTTAAAAGAATGGCGATTAATAACTCAAAGTTTATTAGAGATAGCTGTTCCTGCGACTTCGTTCGCGTGGCATTAAATTATTTAATCTCGCGTCGTCATTCAAATTACAATAACTTTTGATAGAGTGAAACGATTTTAATGAAACAAAGACTAAATGTTATTTGGGAATACGTTTTACCAGTGGTACGTGCGCAAAGAAACAGAAATACAGAAAAAGAGATAGAGAGACAGATAAAAAATGATACAAACAGCTGAATACAGTAACCTGCTCCTATTCGAAGTCGGTTAAAACTGATGTATATGTATTGCATTACTTACTAGCGTTTACCTGCGGCGTCACTCGTTTTAATGTTGAGCCTGTCCAACAGATTGTATAACGCAATGAAAAGTCTCATACAAACTTTATTCTTTTCTTTAACTTACTTCCGTTAAGTTTTTCGCGAGAAACAGTAGCATAACACCGTCTCGAAGGTCCCATCCATCTTTATACTAAAATTTATCAAACCTATTTAGCTATTTAGACGTGAATGTGTAATAAACAAACTCACTTTCGTATTTATAATATCAGTAAGGTTTACCTTTGTTTAGCCTTGTGTGGATCAGAGCAAAGTGATATCTATTTCTAGTATAACAACAATGAAAATGACTGTTCAAACTATCCACTTTTTTATGAACATTCACACAATCATCGGCTCAGTCGGACACAAGTTGCATGTCGTTAAGTTATCGGTCCTACGTTACGTTAAGGGACATCAATTCGAATCCACCTACAATGGATTTACATTTAGCTTAAGCTTTTGCTGAAGGAAAACATCGTGATGAAACCATAGCATGGTGGTGGGACTTTTCCTAATGATCGCCTGGCTAGCTACCACCCTCAAGTTGAAACTCTTTCAGTCCCTCCACAAGGCTTAGCGTGTTCTCCATCTTAAGCTTTCTCTTCTATCGTGTCAATAATTGCATCAAATCAAGGTCAGCGAGTGTGCAGGAGTGTGTACAGAGAGGCACGACAATAAATGAGTCATAGTTTGGGGCTTTCCATAGTCACATAGAGCCTGGTTTGGTTCTCTAAAACTCCACTATATCACCACTTAATACCAGGTGAGATTGTGGCCATGGCTCTAAAAACCTTAACTATAAAAAAGTAGTAGTGACAGACCTCAGAATAAAGTTACCTATATTCTAATCTTGTATACAATTATCTAACTGAGCTAATAGTATAAATGCAAAAGTAACTTACTGTTTGTTTGTTTATTACATTTTTTCAGAATTAGCCATTAATCTGATACAAATATTTTTTTACAGAGGTAGGTTGAACCTGGTACATAAACACAAGCTACTTGTCGTCGACAAAAAAAATGTAAGAACATAAAATAATATAATAAATAATGTTTCTATAGATAACTCGTACTTTGACCTTGAGCTTGAGCTTTCGGCGAAGGAAACAATAGCATGGTGGAAGGGCTTTTTCTGATGCCCGCCTGGCTAGCTACCACACTCAAGTTGAAAATCTGCCGCCAAATACCAATAGGTGTGTTCCAGTAGTTGTACTTGAGAACCAGTTCCTTCAAAGGTTTAGCGTGTCCACCAACATGGGCCATATCCTCACTTAAGATCAGGTGAGATTATGGCCATAACGCTAAACCTTAACATTAAAAATAAAATTATAAAAATTGGTATATGAACATAAAAATATATAGTTAGGTAAGAAACAGTGCTTCATATTTTTTAAAGACATTCCTCAAGGCAATATTCGACAGTGTGAATTTGCACGAATATGTTTCCGGATAATGCTAATAGTGACTATAGAGTACCTTCTAAGTCTTCATCGACTTCCTTTGTTTTTCACGATAATAAAAAAATAACACACAATATTTTTTCACGTACCTAACTTCGAAACTGTAGGAGTTGGCGGAGGAATCGGTTGTTTCGTGGAGGCCTATAACCGACAGTGGGTGGAATCGAGCTAATACAGACAGATAGAACTTCGAAATTGTCGAAAATTCTATACCAGATTCGCCTCCCTCTCTTCGACCGTTTATAAGTTTATTTTCAACAAATCGATCCTCAGTACGTGCAATAGGTATATTCCCTAGATAATAAAAATGTTTTGTCCAAATTCTATTACAGGATTCAGTTAAATCGAATAAGTTACTAAGTTAATTTTTTTTCAATTTGGACAAAAGCTATCAATATCGGTGTTTTACAATATACTATCTGACCCGGTGAGCTTCGTGTCACCTAAAATCGATGTTTTTTATATAGTTAAAGCATTATGGCCATACTCTCACCTGATCTTAAGCGACCCAAGTTGGTAAGCACGCGAAACCTGTGGAGGAATTGGCTCTCAAGTGCAACTGCCGGAACACATCTATTGGTATTTGTCGGCAGATTTTCAATTTGAAGGTGGTAGCTAGCCAGACGCACATCAGAAAAGCCCTACCACCATGCTATGATTTCCTCCCGATGTTTTCCTTTACCGAAAGCTCAAGCTGATTGTAGGTGGTTGGATTCGAACTAACGTCCCTTGACGTGGCGTGTGTATACACTACCAGTTGAGCTATCATCGCTTTATTTCATTTCACATCATGATATTTAAAAAAAAAATACCCTTTTTTAGTTATTAGTTTTTTGAATTTGTCACATTAAGAATTATCAAATTTAGTGCAGTCGAGCGAATGTTATGTGCGGACATACATTTCGGCGGTTTATTTATTATATTAGGGCGTTTAAAAAAAGGATGAAAAGTTTTGTTTAGATTACAAAATAGGCCTCTGAAAATATGAGCCCTTAACATTAATATTAAGGTTGGCCGCATCGCACTTTTCGATTTCCCATAAGAATAATAGAGTATTATTTTTTATTTTTTTGATGTTTGTTACTAATGGATCATAAATTGCCCTGCAATTTCTATCAAATATTTTTTTAAAGCATTGTTCACTCTACACGAAAGTAGTGATAATATTTTTTGAAGAATCAACTTAGTCAGAATTTATTTGATGTTGAGGTTAAATTCATTATCAATTTAGTCGTTTTCTTTATAATACTCCAAAATGTATTAGTTTCAAGGTTATATAACGAACTGAAAGTTCATTACTAAACACTTGGAGTTTAAAAAATAAAAATAAAAACTATTATCTTTTGTCATCAAAGGTTGCTGTAATTTTATTCAAAAATTATTTTTAAATAGATTGCGCATAAAAACAAGTGATGGCTTGAAGATTTATTCGTGTTTCTACGTTTTCATAATCCAGACCAGCAGACGAGTGATTATATTCAACATATATATATTCATGTATTCATGAAGGTGAACCGATGACCTGGTGAAGGTCACGGGAATCCGCTGGATGCGGTTACCACAAGACCGGTTGTCGTGGAGATCTTTAGGGGAAACCTACATTCAGCAGTGAACGTCTTTCGTTTGAATGGGTGGATATGTATTCATGACTTACAAATATAATAAATTAATTGTTAAAAACTTATAACAAATTAATAATGTATTTCTAAAAGCAATATTTTTGCCAAACCACTCACAAAAACGGCTTAACTGATAATGAATTTAACTTTGACCTCGAATAACTTTTGAATGAGTTGATTCTTTGAAAAATGTCGTGAGAACTTTTTGAAGAGTATTCAGTTCTTTACAAAAATATTCAATGGAAATTGTACAGCAGTTTATGGTTCATTAGTTATAAAAGTCAGACGAAAAAACCATTTTTTTCCTGTGTTATTCTTATGCGAAATCGAAAAATGCGATGCAGACAACCTTAATATTAATATTAAGGGCTCATATTTTCAGAGGCCTATTTTGTCATATAAATGAAACATTCGAACCTGGTTCAGAGAAATAAATAAAATTTTATTTTATTAAACGCCCCAATATATGTATAGGTATGTTTATAGTACAGTAGCGGTAGCCGCGATTTCCACGTGGATTTAAAAATTATTAAACTGTTTTTGTAAGTCTTTTCAATACAGCTTTGTTCCTATTATGGTGGCATGATGGTAAATAGCCTAATGCTTTAATAGGTATTACGCAATCAAATACATTTTTTTTTCAAATCATGAAATCTGCAATTCAAAGACCCTTCCTAAGATTAGCGCGTTCAAATCAACAAACAAAATTTTTCGTTTTATAATATTAATACAGATGTCTTATTAGTATTTTTGTATTTGTTGTAAAATATTACACCAACACTACTCCTATCCTTTATTCTATTTGAACAGTTTGCGATAAGAAATTACTTTTAACAATGTAGCAATCCTAAAAATTATACGTAAATAATTATGAATTAAAAAGTATACATAAAGAATTATGATGTAAATCGTAAAATACATTTTCCTCGCATCAGTTTTAAGGCTGGCATTATTAGTAGTTACAACTAAAATAATGAACCTTCATAAGTCGAAAACCTCCCAAACTTCGTTGCTCGAAATGTAAACCCTCTATAATTCGAAATAATCCGTAAGTCCCTATAAGCAAATTCAGTACTTACTTTTCCTCATACCTGAAAAAAATACATTGGACCTCTATATCTCGAACATAGCAGGTTGATTTTTCGACCTTTACAACTAAATTATTTGAAAACCAACTTTAAGAATATGTCGATAATGTATATAACTGTTTCTCAGAAATAAATGTAAACTGTATTCAATAAATTATATTCTACTTTAGGATTTATATTCATCTTTCTGACTCAAATCAGTTGGAATAAATCTTAGTCTTCTACGAGACGAGTAATTCCTTTCAAAAATCGCTGAAGGCCATATCCTCCATAAGCCGAAAACTGTTCAGTTTAGAAAATAGCCCTAAAAGTACTGTGAGTTACTTCTTTCCAACTACAGTAGAACCTCGTTAAGTCGGACCTCGATAAGTTGAAGCCTCCAAATCTCGAAAAAATTATTTGCTTGTCTTCCCTTCATACACCAAAACACCCATTTTATATAAGTCGAAAACTCTATAACTCGAATTTATAGAATATAACCTTTTAAGTTGGATTGGACTTACAAAGGTTCTATGTATAAATAAAACATAACAGTCTAATACATTACAATAATTTCAAAACTATCAGACCTATTTACTTAAAATTGAACACATATATTCCTATCATAACATAGCTACTAAGAACGGTTTTTATTAATCAGTCGCGGTTAGTGTAAAAAACACGTATAAAGTCAGGGCCACAAGCCACTAGCTTCTGATAAATCACTTCTACTATTAGTTGAAAATAAAAACCATAATTATTTACGCGAAATATCTCAAAGTTGATAACTTCACAAGCGATTTGAAGCGATGATAGCTCAGTGGTAGTGTATACTTCGAGTATACTTCAAGGGACGTGAGCTCAATCCACTCACAATGAGCTTGAGCTTTCGGTGAAGGAAAACATCGTGAAGAAACCAAAGCATGGTGGTAGGGCTTCTTCTAATGCCCGCACGGCTAGCTACCATCCTCAAGGTTAAAATCTGCTGCCAAATACCAATGGTGTGTTCCGGTAGTTGCACTTGAGAGCCAGTCCCTCCACAGGTTTAGTATGTCTTCCACCTCGGGCCGTATACTCACTTAAGATCTGGTGATATTATGGCCATTACGTTAAACCTCAAGTATAAAGAAAAGTCGGCAATCTACATTTTTTCCTTTGCGACCGATATATATTTGTCTATTTGCGATAAGAGTGCTGTATGAGGAAAGATCGAATAACACCATTAGCTATCGAAACAATAGAATGGGAGGGTGTCTGTAAAAATAAATCCAAGCAGTGTCATTTCCACCAGTTCAAATAAAGCTGAGACGAACTTTTCCAAAATTTCGAGTTAAAATACAAAGGCTGTTATAAATATTTTATTGAATATAAAAATAGATAATAGACGTAAGATTTCTTATAAACTTTATCTCTCAATTGTTGTGAATAACTCAGATTAGGTATCGATTATTAACGTATGGTTAATAACGTAAGTTATAAAACAAAACCAACAGGCAAGAAAGTCGGATTCTCAATACTAGTGATATAAATGCGAATATGAGTGTGTTTGTTTGTTCATTTGATTGTTCCGTTAAATCAACCGATAATCAGGGAGTTGGATATAATTGGTATACACGTCTTCAGGGATACAGAAAGGTACGTAGAGTTTCAAACCCAAAAAAGAAAATGATTTCAAAAGACATAAGAATAGTTTTTAGCGTGGTAAAATCTACTTTACCACGGGCGAAGCTACGAGTAAAATCTAGATAAATACACAATGTATAGCTCACTTTCAACGTCACTTAAAGTTATTATGTTATTTCCACTGATGTAAATAATCGACGAGTCCTTCAAATTTTACTTCCGTTTTTCGTGTTATTATGGAATGGTTGCACATTTTTTTTATTCTATAAAATGCGTTTACGTATAGCCTGTTGCAATATATCGGACTGGTTTTAAAATGTATATTTAGTACTGGATTGGAAACCAGTAATAACCACCAATAATCCCCAAGGTGAACATACATCTCTCATACTTGGCACAACGATAATAGCACGGCTACGGACATGGGTTCGAACCCCGGTGCTGATTCTCAACTTTCAGTGAAAGGAAATATCACGATGAAAGCATAGCATGGTGGTAGACTATTTTCTAATATACACCTAGCAGCTACCACCCTTAAGTTGGAAATGTGTCTTCGATCTCAATCTCAAGCAATTCGAACACACGTCCCTTAACACGGAGTCCGTACACACTACCACTGAGTGATCACCACTTCAACTTAACAACAGGTAAGAGTGTGAACATAACGCTAACTCTATAAAGCATGAAAACTGCCTCGGCATTTCTTCTAATATCGAATCACCGCCAAAAATGTATCACTACGAAAAATTATGTTCCATCTGACGATACGCGTGAGATTAATTTTAAATACGAAATAAACGGAAATCCTGTTCCATTCGTCGTTCGTTCGGGAAGTAACAAATGTTTCGCCAACGGCGAAATGTGTCAAACGTTGGAAAATTGATACATAATATTCGAGATCTTTATATTAAGCAGTCATGTTTTGCTCGCGGGGTTATATTTCAAAGGAATTAATTGTATCTTCTGGCGTGACATTTGAATAATTACTCTCGTTAAAATTATAGCTTTATTTAAATATAGCAACTTAATGATTTCGTCTATTTGAAAATATTTTATTAGGCTTTAGAGTCTGTATAGGTTTTAATGTTTGACCACAGACTAATGCGATGTTAAATGACAATGTGGCACTTAATTATAAACCGCCAATGGTATGTCTTAAATTTTAATGATGCACGAGCGGATGACACTGCATGGGTTTTTAAGGTAAATTACATGCATCAACGATTAAACACTGCCTACCGTAAAGTAATGAGACAATACATTCCAAGATGGGAAGCCTGTAAATAGATCTGACTTCCTACTGAAACATTAAGGATTTTTGGAGATAGATTCTGTGCTAGAAAGTAGGAGCGAGCTAAGTGAGCATTAGTGTTAAAACTTCCTTAATTATAGCACCAAAAGTAAATCGTTATGACGATCTATTATAATTTTTCATCATAGAAAATCCTTAATATATATATTTTAAAATGTTGCTCAAGAACAATGACCCATTCTTGGTTAAAAGAAACCTTCTTCCAAAAAAAGCTTGAAGATTTTCCCATGATAAATAACAATTTTGCTTGTAATATAGTAATTGCAGAAGCTTTTAACACAATCCGTTTCTTTATTTAATAATGGCCACTCTAAAAACAGAGCTTGAGGATAAACAAATCGAAAACAGTTTGCTCTTCACACATCCAAAGGGTTTGGAATTGCGGTAAAACTTCCTTGAGACTTTAGTTTTTCCGATTCGAGTCTTATAAGTAATGATCCTATAGGGAACAAGTGGGATCCGATTCGAACGCTCCTCGTACATCAAAATCGATTTAGCAGTACACCTTAAGGGGATTCAAGTTGTATTAAATAATAATTCTTGCTTGATTTCATTTTCCTTTTGTAACGTGAGATCTGTTGTGTTTGTGAACGGTAATATGTGGATATTTATAAACCAAATATAGAAAAATGTGAAGGGAGTTAGGTTTTTCGTCAGAAAAGTCATCAAGTATTCTGAAAACTTTAATCTCCCTAGTTAATATCCAAGAAATATAATTTGTAGTAATGGCGACAGAAACGCTATTACTTTAGGTATTTCATGCAAGGTTACTAAAGGCTCAAATAACTTTTAAAAATCAGCATAACCATATATCAATTGTACAACAAAGAACAGTTTACACAAGGCCATGTTGCTTAAATGTACTAGATTTAAATGTATTAGAAGGCGATACTAAAATATTAAATCTAAATATATAATCATCAAAGGTGTCACTGGTGTTCTTAAAATAGTTTCTCAAAATACTTTCTTCAAAGTGTAATTTATCTTTTATTCATTTATCACCAGAACTGTAAAAACTATACGCCCGATTGACTTGAGACTCGACATTAATATTCCATTTATAACGTAGACACATACTATTCAAAGATAAAATATATTATTGAAATAACAGTTTATCATCAAACTGCTGTAAAAAGATGGTAAAAGATAATTTAATGTCAAGAACGCGAGCCAACTGATTTTCAGAAATAGCATCGACTAGCAACTAACACCAAATAAATGCAATTCGGTTCGGAGTTAGTCGTAAAATGCAGAACATTCTAACCTGGTTTGCTATAACACTGAAATTGAACTTCTATTAACAGGTGTCCCTAAAGGTGTCTAGCAACCCGCGTGTACAAAATCCCTCAACAATAAAATAAGATTGTTGATATCTGAACCTAAAAAGTAAAACCGCAGGTTCATTTACTACTTTAAAAAAAAAAAGAGAAATAAAATATATTTATACTCCCTTTGAAAATTACTTGGAAACTTTCAGAACCGTTTCCAGCTATTTCGTAATAAGATCTTGCTAGAATATAAACAAGCCACGTCTTAGCCATATTTTGTGGCTAATAATATTTACTTTAACAAGAAATGACGTCACGCCAAGATTTATGGTTTTTAATTTCTTTTTTTTTCAACTCCGGTCGAGATACGCGAGTGACAGTATTAAATTTATTGCGTAAATTAGTTTTTTTCCCCCCTCCGAGCGTTCTCTTCATATTTCGCAAACGAAAGAAGATTAGCTCTGGATGATAAAAGCTTAGACCGGGGTAAATTCAATTTGGACGTATTTAGGAGCACTATTTATTTATGTCCAGCCTAATTGGAATCTTACGCGATCCAACTCGGTTCTACAATAGGACTTACAAATCTTTTTGCCGGTAAAATTTTGCGATAACGGGTACCTTTTATTGTTTGTGGACTTTTTATATAAAGATGTCTGTTTTCTTCATTTATTGTTTCTTTGTCCACTGGAGGTTAATAATCATTTTTATAGAGTGCTTTACCTCGTACATTGCATAGTACGATTTCTGAATATAATATTCTTGGTAGATTAAAGAATCATATCTATTTAATTTATTACGTTCTTACCTTCGATGTGGAAAACATGTAATCAGTAAATATACATTAGAATGAAAATTTGCAAGGGTTCTAAGGAACAAAATAAATTTAGGACCAATGTCCTAAGCAAAACAGCAAACATTTTTTGCTTGTCCGTAATAAAGTTCTTAAGTAAAAACATCATCAGGAGTCGTATCAAAAAACCCTAAGAGAAATTCACTCCTTAATGATAATTTAGGTACTGGTTCTACTTATACTATTAATTATAACTACAAGAATTCTACTCTGATTAGTTGTTACCTTCATTTAAAACTGGTAAAGTAAATGCTAAATGATTCGTTGTATTTCTACGTATTCCATCGAATCAAAGCAAATCAAAAATCTCTATTCAACTTAGGCCCTAAGAAGGCGCTTATGAACGTTAAAACTACTACCGGTTCGGAAAGTAACGCAGCCATCGAGAAGAACATGCAAGAAACTCGATCAGCATCTTTTTATTAAGTCTAATTCTTATCCTCTTATATAATAGTTTAATGTGTTAGAGTAGTTATTATAGGATGTACGGAGAGACGTCTTCTTATGGACCTCACATTATTACAATCAACCTTTATATTTAATAGGTCCCAGATAATAGGTTATGACAGTTGGTTCTACCTAAATCACGAACGTCATTTTCCAGGTGTAGGTTGTAGGGTATCTTAGGTAAATGGTGCTTCGGGATCAAACTACATCTATAAATCTAGCTGGGTGATATGTGACAGTACTCGATTGTGTCGCGGTCACCATACAAATAATAATTAGCCTCAGTAATTTGATTAAATTATCTCTCGCTTTGGAATATTATATCTATAGTTGCCGAGGGCATTACAAGCTGTCTTAAGATGACACCAAAAATGATTTATTATAACATTAATTAATAACTTTGTACTTTAATTAAGCTAACTGTGCGATATTCTTGATAATAATATTACTATTACTAAAAACTATTATTGGTAAGTATTTCAACTTATAGCCTATAGTACAGCTTTCCAAATGTACGGTACAACTGTTAGATTTGGCAACGACCCTTATATAAAAATTGGTGCATTATTTTATCAGTTATGAGCCATAGTAGATCAAAATCACGACACCTTTTTTATACTTAAGGTTTAGCGTTATGGCCATAATCTCACCTGATCTTAAGTGACGATATGGCCCAAGTGGGTAGCCACGCTAAACCTTTGGAGGTAATGGCTCTCAAGTGCAGCTGCCGGAACACACCTATAAGTATTTGGCAGCAGGTTTACAACTTGAGGGTGGAAGCTAACCAGGCGGGCATTAGAAAAAGCCCTACCACCATGCTATGGTTTCCTCACGATGTTTTCCTTCACCGGAAGCTCAAGCTCATTGTAGGTGCTTGGATTCGAACTCACGTCCCTTGACGCGAAGTCGTGCACAGTACCACTGAGCTGTCATAAGTTAAAAAAGAGAAGTGCAGACAAAAGGAGATAAATATATTTGGCTATGCCTGTCTCTATCCCATAAACTTATTTTCCGCGTTGCGTCAATCCACGAAAGGAAAACTAAAACGAAGACGTTGTTAATACATATTTAATAGGTTTAATTCACCCTCACTTCTACTTATCGAGAAGTAAATCAAATAAGTCGTCAGTGCACCCTATTTCTACATTAGTAAAACAAAGGAGATTTCGTGGAAACCGGCCCCCTATTTCCCTTGTGTCGCCGTATTAGCGGATACACGATTTTGACATTGTGAGTGAGAGAATTCTTGCGTATGGGGTGTTTTAGGGACCTGTAGCAAAATTTACAAACCATAAAACTTTAAACCAATTGTTTTTAACGCGTCAATTGGTAAGATGTTTTAATGGTATTAATGATTCTACACCTTCGCTTTGATTACAATTTAAAAAGTGTGGTGAATAAAAATTAATCAAAATTGATGTTATATTAATGTAGGTAACTAATTTTATAATTGATATTTGTTACTGATAAGTTGACACGACAAGAGAGAAAAGATGAGATAACAGAAGAGAAAAAATGATTCAAAAGCATAGTGTTTATTATTGTAATGATTTATGAGTTAACTGACATTTATGTAAAATTAATATTGACGTTAAGTTTTTTTTTTAATTTTTAATATTTCGCTCATGATTTTTAATATTTTTTTCATAAGAACCTTTTCCTGAGAATAATTTAAAAACAAAAAAAAAAAGAATTAGCGAAATTGTTCCATCCGTTCACGCGTGATGCGATGACCATGGGAAATAGAGATTTATTCTTATAATTACAGAGATTTTATATATATAAATATTTTTGTATTGATTATACTCAGTTGTGTTGTTTGAACTTTTAACTGTAATGAATACGGTATGGATGTGTAATATAATATTTTATATTCACTTCAAGACATATCTTCCCAGATATGTCTATAAACAAAGTCTTGGATATTCAAAAAACTTCATTCGATTTATGCCCTAAAATCCGCTTATGAACGTCAAAACTACCACAAGTTCGAGAAATAATCCAGTCATCGAGGGGAACTCGCAAGAAACTCGTTGTGGTTATGTCGTTTTGAAGTACATATTTATTAAAAATAATTGCACAAACGTATTTACAATAGTTTCTACCGGATGCACAGACACGAGTGTTAATTCCAATGACATTAGCATCACATCACTACTGTTCACGTAATGATTTGCCCTATAAAATAACCTTTTGAAATTAGAACCTACTTGACATGTACTAAATTACTATTCGCGATACTGGTAATGTTACACTTTTGTCCTAAAACTTGACACTATCACCTTAAAAACCGTTTATAGGTTTACTGAGCCTAAAACATGGGATGACTAGTTTGTCACGATTTCTAGTAATTAATCACGTCGGTCTTGTACGAAACATGTTTTACGGGCATACATTGAGTTTATGAAGCGATGATAGCTCAGTGGTAGTGTGTACGACTTTGCGTCAAGGGACGTGAGTTCGAATCCACCTACAATACGCTTGAGCTTTCGCTGAAGGAAAACATCGTCAGGAAACCGTAGCATGGTGGAAGAGCTTTTTCTAATACCTGCATGGCTAGCTTCCAACCTCAAGTTGAAAGTTTGCTGCCAAAATAGTAATAGGAGTGTTCTGGCAGTTGCACTTGAGAGTCGGTCCTTCTACAGGTTTAGCTTATCTACCAACTTAGTTCGTATCGTCACGTAAGATCAGGTGAGATTATGGCCATAACGCTAAACCTCAACTTAATAAAAAAAAATTGTTACTGAATTTCGGGAACTTTGATGATTTGATTCTGAGACACATTACTGTATCACAATAAACAAGTAAACCCATCGACATAAAACTAATTTAAACGAATTTTATCGGGATTATTTATTAATTTTGATCCCGACGTTTCGTAAGCTTTTCAGCCTTCGCGGTCACGGGGCGGACTTACTTCACGAAAATTAATAAATAACCGCGATAAAATCCGTTTAAATTAGTTTTATTTTGATGAGTAATATTCGCGTAAACATAAGAAATCATTAAGTAAACCCATAAGCGATGTGTGACAACATAAGTCGTATATCGCGCGTTCGATAACAATTTACTTATATGTTTTTGAATACGTGTTTGTGGCGCGTACGGGCAATATTTTTTCACTTTTATTCGCTCCATGAATATTTATTGACACTTTCGTATATTTATTATTCTCGTAACGAATGGTCTTTATGCTTTTATTATCGCTCCAGAGTTTGTTCTTATTGATAGGTTTTCCGATTCTCCGGGCAAATTGTTCAAGTCTTAATGACAAGGTGATATATTTTTTATATGCTAACGATTGAAAACATTCAAAATACTCTTCAGTAGAATCTTTTGAAAGAATATAAGAAAGTCTGGAAAACATCAATATGAAATATAATGTTCTTCCGATATGTTTTTTTTATTTCGCCGCTTCTTTTCGTGTCTTGGTTATTTACGGAACTCGTGGTAGTTTTGATATTCATAAGCGCACTCTCAGGGTTAAAATCGAACAAAGTATTCTGATTATTATTTATACCTCGCTTTTCGTTTCCAGAAAGATAGCGTTATTTTGTGATTTAGTATAATGAACCAATGTACGTAAATACAAAAACAATGGATGCTTATATTAACGCATTTCTTAATATTGTTTATTATAGATTTTCATCATAATAATAAGTAAATAGTTTATGGTTGGTACTTGAAACCGAACTGCCCTGTGTACTATCTTGCATGTGATATAGCTTATCCAATCCGATAAATTCCTAAGAAAAATAATTATTAATCTACAGAACCCTCACCGCAAAAAACCTCGTAAGATAAAATTACCGGTATTTTAGCTTAGGGTTCCGTCTTTTCAGAAATCAATTTGTCTGACAAATGCAGTTTCGATATTTAATTGACTTCGTTTGTACTAATTTTTAAAAGGGAGGGTCGCCGCTTAGTACTTCCGTTTTTCTCCCCTTACATATCTATATTAATAAATATGTTGTTCTGTCTATTGGAATAATTTTCTTTTGTATTTCATACCGGACAGAAAGCCATGATGGTTTTTTTGATAGTGTGTACAGACTCCACTTTAATGGACATGAGTTCGTATTCCTGCAATGAGTTTCAGCGTTCGGTAAAGGAACATCATGATGAAACTATAGCACGGTTGTAGGACTTTTTCTCAAGTTGAAAATCTGCCGCAAATACTTATTTGCCTGTTCCGGCAGTTGCTTTTGCGGGTCAGTTCTTCCACTAGGCTTAGCGTATCCACAGTCTTGTGCCACATCGTCACTTAACATCTGGTGATATAATGGCCATAACGCTAAAACTTATTTATAAAAACAAAATACCATAATTAAAAAATAACTGCGTGTTACAGAGGCAGTATGTAGGTAAGGTATTAATTAAGTAAAAATAACGTATCAAAGTAAAGTACTGTAGTATTTAAGTAAAAAGTGTTTGTATGGACGTAATGCATCATAAAATATATTTATGCAGTTCATACCTAGTCATAAACTCTTGCCATACGTATCAAAAGTCTACTATATACTGCATTCGGTATCGTGGTTGTAATGTCAATAACTTGTATGTTTTCTTTATAGTTAAAGCTTAGCGTTATAGCCATAATCTCACCTGAACTTAATTGATGACACGGCCCAAGTTGGCCCAACAACACGCTACACCTGAAGAGCTGGCTCTCAAGTGCAACTGCCGGAACACACCTATTGGTATTTGTTGGCAGATTTCAAACATGGTTACTAAGCAGGAGGGCATGACAAAAAGCCCTACCTTCATGCTACTTAAAATGTAGTGACAATACAACGTAAGTAGAGATACGTAACATGCTTATCGTTGCCGAGTCGAGCGCATTAGCACCGAATCGTCGGCTTACAGCAGGCGGGGAGATGCCTAAGATGCAAATGGTATAGTAACTACAACATCGCGCCATTATCTCGCGAATACATAACACTGGAGTGGAATTAGTAACCTTTCTGCCTCGCTGACATTAATTAACACGCTCTATGCAGTTTCTCAGACTTGAGGTTATTTAAGACTCTACCCTTGTTCGGCTTCATTACGATTTCCCTACCGTAGACCTTAACGTATCCCCACGTAACGTAAGTTCCCACTATGTCTATAAAATACAAGAATATTTAATTATCTTGTTAATTATAGTATCTATTTTATCATGTTTATATTAAATCGCTTCGTACTAGGTATGTTCGGATGGAATTTTGTAATTGATTTTGAACTGACTTCTCGATGATCTAGATACTTGAAATTTGGGCCATAGCTCAGAAGTGGGATGACAATGCAAGAAAATACCATATAAAAATAAAGAAAATAAATTTAAAAACGTTATTGTAACATATTTTATAACGGACTAAAGATCATGATATAAAAAAATTGAAAACGAATAGCTTAGGCTACTTGAAATACATAATTAAAAAGCGTGTAGAGAGTAGCTATCCATAAAAGAACTTAATCATCGGTTCACATCATTTGCGATGCAACAAAATTGTTAGTTGGGCTTTTAATGAATCATTTATCTGCTACATGCACCTCAATTTTATTCGCATGCAATATATGACATTTTTTTACAAAAAAATATCATATAAATTCTTATAATTGCATTTCCAATTTCGGCCTGATAGTATCGACTATTAATTTTTAGGTATTTCAGCATACTTTTTTTTATACTCGAGTTTTGGCATTATGGTCATAATCTCACCTGATCTTAAGTGACGATACGACCCAAGTTGGTAGACACGCTAAGCCTGTGGAGGGACTGGCTCTCAAGTGCAGCTGCCGGAACACACCTATTAGTATTTGGCGGCAGGTTTTACAACTTGAGGGCATTTGAAAAAGACCTACCACCATGCTTTGGTTTCCTCACGATGTTTTCCTGCCCCGAAAGCTCATTGTAGGTGCTTGGATTCGAACTCACGTCCCTTGACTCGAAGTCATACACACTATCACTGAGCTATCATACTTATACAAGCATCTAAACATGGCGGGGAACTAAAAATTATTTACTATTGTTTGTCCGTTTTTGTCACGTTTTTTAAAACAAATTTGCTCATATTCGTAGTAGAGTGATGTTAAATAACCTTAACATTTCCTTGACAATTGTTCTTTCAAAATACAGAGAAGAATTTTTGAAATCCGACTGGTAGTTGTTAAGATTAGCGCGTTATAACGAACAAACAAACTGTTTCCGCTTTACAATATCCATATAGATGATTGGTTTCACACTTTATCGTTTATGTGTGTCTTACAAAAAGTGTATGTGTACATTTCGGGCTATAAATCGACAGTGTATTCCAACTTTAAAATTGAAATAAATTTTAAATTCCTAACTACTAAAAAAAAAATTTTTTTTCCTGAAAAATTAAATGATTCCTCTGAAATAGGTATCGTAAGATATGTATTATTTTTTTGGGACACGATCTTATTCGTATTTTACGTATGTGTGGTTGAATTTTCAATAAGTACAAAACAAGTCTGTGATAGTATAGAGTATAATAAGCACAATGATATTCTATAGACATAGTTGAATAACGTGACCTGCAATTATGTGAAACACAATTCAAGAACACAAAAATTAAGACGCTGATTCAGATACTTTTTTTTTAAGTTAAGTAATAGCGTTATGGCCATAAATTCACCTGATCTTAACTGACGATACAGCCCAAGTTGGTAGACAAGCTAAACCTGTGGAGGAACGGACTCCCAAAAATTATTTTTCTCAAAAGTTATTACTAATGCTATAATATTGGGTTTTTACACTGTGTCATCATCGAAATAGGTGTTCTTCCTTAATTTTGCCGTGAGATCATAAAAGTAAAAACGTTTTATATCCAGTTGAAAACAATCTAACATATTTCCGCGAAGGCAATATTCGTTCATATATTTTATATATATATGTATATAAAATGTAATAAAACAAGCAAAACGCTATAAAACGCGCCTATCAATAATACCGGAGGCAATAAAAAAATGTTTTCCATCGAGATAACATCAAAGGGAATCTAATAAGAAAGAAGTGAGTGAAGCCCCGTTTGTTCGAGCCTCGATAGAATTCGATGCATATCATTTTACTACAAATTTAATAATAAATATACTAATACACTATATATTATATACTAATAAGAAATAGACATATCGTCATGGTTAAGGTATATAATATCTTTGGTATTTAATATCTTTGTTTAAATGCAGCCGGTCGAGCTACTCTCTGTGACGGTGGGACAAGATACCATAATTTTAATGGCTAACGAAAACCCGAAGTACTTTTTCATCCCTGTTCACAATCTCACCTGTTCAAATACGACGGTGAAGCCTAAAATTACGGACACGATAAGCCTCTAATAAATATTCTGACTCTAAGTGCGACTACCGGAACACATCTGCAGGCATTTAGGACAGGCTTCTAGTTGAAGGGGCAGCTCTCAAGTACGAGTGTCGGAACTATATACTATTAATTTAACTTGACGGTATTTATTAATATTAATAAGTATAGTCTAGGGCCACAATCTGAACAGAAATTATTTGACGATATGACCAAAGATGGTGGAGTGGCTAAGCTTCTAGTGGAAGGAGTAGCTCTCAAGTACGAGTGTTGAAACATACCTGTAGGTATTTAGAGGCAGAGTTTAACATGAGGATAATTTTTAATATTGATAAGTGTAGTCTGGGGCTATAATCTGAATTGATATTACTTGACGATGTGGCCAAAGATGGTGGAGTGGTTAAGCTTCTAGTGGAAGATACTCCTTCTAGCTAACTACTGCTTTCAAATACAAGTGTCGGAACATACCTATAGTTATTTAACGACGGGATTTTAACAAGACAGGCGAGCATTAGAAAAGTCCTATCACGATACCACATCACGATATTTTTCCTTTTCTTAAATTACAGGAATTCGAACTCACATCAACCGATGCGGTTTACTTACACGCTGCTTACTGAGCCATTGTCGTTTAATTCCAATTCTATTAATGTAGCTTGATGTTTCTTTGGAGAATAACATGAAACGAGCTTGTCGCACTTGGAAGTTAGTCCTTCCAACATATTTAGCATATCCGCTATCTCGAGCCACGTTATCACTTAACATAGTCTAAATCAATAACAAAAGCACACTGCGCTTGTAATTTTTAACAAAATATTCGTTTTACAGACTCAACTTCGCTCGAGTTTTAATCTGCGTACATATTTCTAAAACTCCACGTATAATGAACAAGCCCTAAGGGATTAAGCTCATACAGAATCATGTTATAGCGTATTGAACATACCAGGCGTCACGGAATAGATAATTTGACCTACACAAATAACCCGAATAAAATTATTATATTACCCCGATATTCCATACCCTGATTTATCCTACTAATATTTTATATATTTATATGCCATTGCGTATGCAAAAGGATAAACTATATCTACTTTAATATTATAAAGCGGAAACGTTTGCTTGCCTGTCTAGTTGTCTGTCTGTTTTTCTGTTTGTTTGTTTGAACGCTCTAATCTCAGTCACTACCAATCGCATATCAGGAAAATCACTTTGTATTTCATAGATCAATAATTGAGGAAGGTTCTAGGTCATTTAACACCACGCTACCACCAATAGGAGGAAATCTGTATTGAAGGAAGTTGCAAAAATCCGCAAAAATGTTTTAATACAATCTTAGGTACACGCGAACGAAGTCGCAGGTCCCAGGTCTTTATATATACAAATCTTGTGTAAGTCTGTCAATGATAAGGTTAACTTCTAAACGTGTTAACTGATAAAAGTTTGATTTATATATCTTTATATTTTTGAAGCGAAAATGCCATCAATGGTAGAGTGTACTGGCGCCGCGTCATTGGGCTCGAATATGTTTGAGCTTCCGGTATAACAAAACCATTGTAATAAAATCCCGGCTATCTACTACCTGCAAATTGAAAAACTGCCGCCAAATACATGTAGGTGTAAGCTAAGCACTAGGCTTATCGTGTCCATTATCTTAGGCTTTATCCTCACTTAAGGTCAAGTAAGATTGTAGCCTTCACGCTGAACTTATATAGCATACAAGAATTGTCTACCGAGTCGATGGTTCATGGCTATTCTATGTAATGATAGAAGGTTCTGCAGTCATTATCAACCACCGTAAGAGGGAGACTATTATCTATATAATAATACGCGAAGCAAAAGTTTTGTACCCGTTTTTAGGAAAATTAAGCTAACGGAGGAGTCTGAAATTTTGCACACATATAGTTTATATAGAGAAGGAGTGCAGAATGCTAATATTTTTTTTTCTTAACTATACTAAAAAGATACATTAAATAAAAATAAAAAATACACAACATTACCATGTATTTGAATGTCACACGCATAAATACTCTTTTGTTTATTGTTGTAGTCTGTGGTCAAATGGAGAATAGATTATAGATTAATATTGTTTGTCTTTACTGAATGTCAAATATAAGCCTATATATTAATACGAATATTGATAACAGAACCTTAAAAATGTCCAAACTTGTAATTTAAAGTATTTATGGTTGAAATACGACCACTGGGCAAGCACTAGTTGTATGTAAGTAGGCAAGACAAATCAGCCCAGTTTCTTTTGTCTAGAGTTTATCGACTGACAATGTTTTTTTTTTGGTTATTGATAACTTATTACATCAATAAGTTTTTTAGGCATGTAATGTTTTTTCTCATTTATATAAAGAATTCTTTTAATTTTATAGATGTTGGAACACTAGTAAGTTTGATATAAATATAACTTTTGTATGTCGCTACTAGGTATATATAAACTATTATCGATGTGGTCGAAATTCGACTATATTTATAATTAAAGATTCGAGGAAATTCCCGAAAACAACGGAAAAATGCTGATTTCAAATTTTTTACGCTAAACATATGTCAATATAAAATAGATTGACAAACTCAATAGAAAAAGGTAGACGTATAGACCGTATTGGCTT
Organism: Actias luna; assembly: GCA_039707435.1. Taxonomy (NCBI): domain Eukaryota; kingdom Metazoa; phylum Arthropoda; class Insecta; order Lepidoptera; family Saturniidae; genus Actias; species Actias luna. Next base: position 2,120,249 of record JAZHAC010000002.1, on the reverse strand, counting down.
TACTAATTTATAAAATATGATACATAGATAAATAAAAACGTTAATTAGATAAAAAAAGGTAGACGTATAGACCGTATTGGCTTTACTAATTTATATAAATATGACACATACATAAATAAAAACGTTAATTAGATAATTATTATAACAAATCTCCAGTTTCCTAAAGACGTTATTGAGTGCGAAATTAAGCAGAACAACCCATTCAGAAATATACGGCCGAAATATATTTATTCGTCATAACAAAATACATGAATGTTGTAGTAAAAATAAGTTAGTAATCCTTCTTACTACTGAATCTATATTATACTACGCTTATTAAGGCTTTGTTTTAATTATTTTTATGAGCGTTTTGATCACAATCTCACCGGATGTGGCCCGAGATGGTGGACACGCTAACCCTAGTGGACGATCTGGGTTCCGGAAATTGCCAGAACACACCTGTAGGTATTATGGGGCAAATTTTCAACTTGAGGGTTATCGAAAATCCCTACCACCATGCTATGTTCCAATCAAGATGTTTTCCTTCACTGAAAGCTTAGGTTCATTGCAGGGATTTGGACTCACTCAATACCAACTAAGTCATCATCGCTTCAAAGAATTTTGTAGTCTGCATGGTTTGATGATAAAAATCATTATCATATTCGAGCAATCTATTGTATTTCCATTGACTGCTGGATAAACGATAATTAATCTCAACGTATACCAAACTAATAGAATCACCATGACGTTTTTATCACCAAGTGTATGGTGGTCGCGAACTAGCCAAGCTCAACCGAGAACAGACCCGCCATACTTGTATGAAGTAATAATCAGCACTTATTTTTATATCAATTGATACATACAAATATTTTTTTAATACCACAGTGATGAATTTAAAAAATTTGAATGTGTTAATAAAACAATAAAATTTGTTAAAAGTTAGTAAACATGTATTATTTTTATATAATCTTCATCTATAAATATTACTTTTAATAAACAAATTCGAATAAATTACAATTGTATTGGTAATATTTTGAAAAGTATTAATAAGTCATAAACAAACTAAAAATTACAAACATTTTCTTATAACGCATCAAAATAGAATAAAATAATTCATAGTTAAAAACGAGAAAACACACAACTTTTAATATGTTAATACGATCAATAGAAAATCATGATTGTTTAAATGATTTCATATTATTTGCTAACATAAATATTATTATTATTATAATATAATTTTTTAATCACGAATACGTAGATTATTTATTATAATTTAATTGGAAATAACTTGAATACTATTCATAAGTTAACAAACGAGTATAAAATACACAAGAATAAATACAACAAAATATATATTAAAAAAAAACTCACCTTTTATAAATCGAGCAAATTACACATCACGTTGTACATTAATTAACAGGCGTTTTCAATATAAACCACAAGCACATGAGAAATAAAAATTTCAAACAATATTTCGTAAAACAACCGAGTTCGTGAGCGAGTGCCGGCGGCGTCCGACGCTACGCGCTCCCACTGCGTCCGTTGTAAGACTGAAGTAATAGGGTAATACACAGTACATTTTTGTATCGATAGCATACTACTACCCATTCGGCCAGCACCATCTGCTGGCGGGAAAACTTGCGCATTAAGTACAGTCGGGGGCGTTCAAAAGTTTCGATGGCGAAATTTGAGATTGTGGAACGCTCGCCGGTGCTTACGTTAAAGAATTTTCGATGCTAATTATAAAGTTTCGTCTTATGCTATCACTGTATCTTTGATATAGCTGATATTGGCAGAGATGTTACATTTATTTCGACTGATGTTCGACCGTTGGTAATTTATGGAAATTTGAGAAAACTCTTGTAGAGTTAAGAATTATATTTATTATATATTTAACGAAAAAAAAAGATTGGTTCATTGATTTAGATAGAGTAAACGTATTATACTGCACATATATATATATATATATATATATATATATATATATATATATATACAGTTTTCATGACCTAACATTTGACCTTATTTTTTATGTTAATGACACAAACAAACAAACGATCCAGAGGAAAGAAAATTGTTACCGTCGTCTATGAACAGGTGGAACATTAAGGGTGTTACAGCCATGTCTCTACCCTTGGCGATAATGGCTGTTCTCGTTAACTATGCAGGAACACACAGGCTCATACCGAAATTTATTTTGAAGCAGTCTAAACCCGAGGGTGGCCGCTAACCAGCCGAGAAATGACCCTACCATCCAGCTGTGATGGATCAGGGATTATACGGTTAACCGTCACGATATGAACCAAATATGATACCAACATTAAAAAAAAAATGCTTAGTATCGATTGTCCTAATTTCTGTTCGTCCATATTTGACCTGTAGTGTTAAACCGTAGTGAAGGCGACAGCAGACACCTTAGCTGGTATACTGCTGGACGATGGTCAACACCAGTCTTCTTGCAATAAATTGACGTAACTGCAAGGAGCTGGAGCTAGGAACAAATGATTCGGTGGTCTTGCCAGAAATATACAGAACGATAAATAAAATAAATACAATTAGATTTACAAACTAATTATATTTAGATGTAATTAGTATTTACTTAAAAAAAAAAATTCAAATTATCATTTTATAATACACAAGGAACTGGGAATAGAAATGAATATTTATTATAATTTATTACACAGAAATTATTAATTAATAAAAAAAAAATACTTTTATTACATAAAATTAATTACAATTGGAAATTTAATATTACATTGACAAAGTCTTGATTTACAAACGATGGCTCGATGACGAAATGCGATATTATTATTCTGATAAATGTAAGTAATTGTTTAAATATTGTACCAGATTAAGTTAAATATAAGTCGATCAGAAATCAAACGAGTACGCTTTGAAACTATACGAAAACAAAAGCTAACAGCAATGTGAAAAAAAAAGAATTACTAATATCCCCGATCGATTAAGAGGTGATGCCGGAGCTAAAATAAAATATACACAACTTTTCTCTCTGTTCGTCACACGGTAACGCACTTAAAAGGCCATAATTATCGGACTCGAGAGGAATAGTTCGAAACGGACACTCGGACGGTCCTTACCACGAACCGCATTAATTAATTCCCATGGAGCCTGATTAATAAGGGATCGTTAAGTACATTAGCTTGCTTTAGCGGTCGTCTCGGTACGGCCGGTACTATATATCACCAGCCGAAATTGAATGGCTTTTTTTACATCGCAGTAACGGCAAAATCTCCGCATTGTTTTCGATATTGAGCATAGAGTAATGAAATTACCGAAGATTTGTGTATACAAGGAAATGCACCTCTGTTCCCCTTTTTTATAGTTCTTACTAAGACACTGGACATGCTTAGTTCGGTGAAAGGACTGGCTCTCAAGTACAACTGCCGGTACACACCTATAGGTAATTGGTGGCGGATTTTCAACTCGCGGGTATACATTAGAAAAAGCCTTACCAGCATTCTACGGTTTCAACATAATGTTTTCCTTCACCGAAAACTCGAGTTTGTTGTAGGTGGATTCGAATTCACGGCATTCGACGCGGCGTTCGTACACACTACGACCTGCGCTATTGTCGCATCAAAATAGCATAAAATATAATTAAGGTACACGTCCACACAATAGCATGGCATGAATCGTATAGAACGTAATGTTTTGCAGTAGTGCGTCGACTGTATGCACGATAATCGGATTGCAGACGAGAAGGCCATTTGCGAACTGATTTTTTAATAATAGCATTCGGGTTTCTATCACACTCTGGTGGATAGGAAATATGTGCACGATGCAAACTGGACATATCAAACGTAGATTGTAGGCTTACAAAATCTCGATATCTGTACATATAATTTGAATCATATATGATACTTAATCCACTACATAATATTATAAATGCGAAAGTGAGTTTGTTTGTTACGTTTTCATGCCTAAACCACTGAACCGATTATGATGAATTTTGGTATAGGGGTGACCTCGGAGACGGTGATAGACAACTTTTTATAGCATCACCCGATATTATAGCGAATGGAGCCGCGGGTAAAAGCCAGTATAAAGTAATATTTGAATATTATAATTCAAGTATACTTTGTTATGTAAAGAGTCAAATTTTTTATTTGGACTTTACTCTGTAAAAATCGATTTTTATATATACCCTAGTATAGATATTTTTATTACAAATAAGATTAAAACAAACGTTTTACTTAGAAGTCATGTTTCGAAGACACTTAGGAGTTAGTTCATTCGTGCGTAGAAGTTGATACTCACATTTTTAAAGGAAAACATTTTTGCACCGTCACAACTTTTTATTATCCATCTATCGCATGTCACATTACAGCCGGAAGAGCTGTCAACGCCAACCTCATGGATTTCCCGTGATCATTTCCATATCCCAATTATTAATTTATGATTAAAAAGGCGATTTTAATACCCTAAATTTAATCATTTTCAGTTAAATGACTACAATCCGAAAAAAATCTCACATGCATCGTGCTTTTTTAAAGCCACACAATTTTTTTTTTATCCGTTCGTTTGTCAGTTCCCTATAGATTAAATTTCCTATAGATAAAACACTACTCAATTGCTGGGTATACAGCCTGATGATCCTGGAACGCTACACGCACAAACGTCTGTCTTGGGAAAGTGTGACCCTCGAAATCCGGTCAATTAAAATTGTCTTGCGATACGGCACTTGTCACTGTACATGAAATAACGTCAACATTATTGAGGAGCCGAAACATCCATTCTGGCCACTAACCCGAATAATTATTATGCAATAGTTTCCTTAATAGGTTTGATACAATTCTTCGGGCACGTATGATGCAAGGCTGTGGACGCTCACCTTTATAAGATTTTAACAAACCTTACCTGGAATTTTCATATCATTCTGCTGATATCAACATTATCTTAATCATACTACATACTACAATTGCCGTAATGGTGTCGGGAGGGAGGCGAATCCGCAAGTAAAGCCATTAAATTATGCCGAATTATTGTTTGAAATTTCAAATAATTTCATCTGTTCATCTGGCATTTTGTTGATACGATGATTACACATTTTTTTTTGCCTTTGAATATTAAAAAATCGGTGTATTCAATCGACGAGGTTGGTTCACGAATGAATAAACACTTGATTAGTGATTGCTGAGTCCATTGAAAAAATGAATTTATTCATGCTTCAGAAAATATTTCGCCGGATTTTATAATAAACGAGCTTTTTTTTTTTACCGAAGTCTTTTTATTTGTGCTGAATGAAGTTTTAAACTAAACAAGGTCGTATATAAATGTAAATAAATTATTGAAAAAAAAAACAAAAACAAACTAGAAGTAGTCGATGGAATCCAATTAGCAGTTTCGGTTTGAAAATCCTACGCTAAATACATATAGAATTGTTCTGGCAGTTGGGCTTAAGACCAAGTTCCTCCATTAGGCTTTGCGTGTCAACCATATTGGACAACATCGTCACTGAATATGGGGTGAGATTGTGACAATAACCATTTGGCTCGTTGCGCCTCTGAAAATGGAGGTGTATCGACGGCTTATGCTATATTAAGTGAATTTCTAAAGTTATTAGAAAAGGGGATAGTCCTGAAGAACTACTGAATTCAGTCACACGATAGATTGAAAGGTTACGACAAGGCAGACCACCTAGCAAAACAGTCTATTCTAATTGGTAAGTATGTTAGACCAGATTACACAGGACTTTTACAAAATTAAAAAGCAAATATAATAAGGAAAATACCTTGAGGAAACCATAAAATGATGGTAGGGCTTTTCCTTATCGTCGCCTGGCTAGCTACCACCCTCAAGTTAGAAATCGGCCGCGAATGCTATTAGATGTATTCTGGCACTTATCAGCCAGTCCCTCCTATAAAGGCCAGCAACGCACCTGCGATTCTTCTGGTGTTGTGAGTGTCCATGAGCGACGGTAATCAGTTACCAGGAGAGGACAGGCTTTCTCATTTACCCTCTATTTCATTAAAAAATACCCTCAAACAATAAGCTTTTCTCTAATTAAAAATGATGTCTTTAAAAATCTTAATTTTAAGATAATAAGGTGAATTTTACAATGAAACAACATCGTTTCTCATTAGTCTTATTATAGTTTCTTTTGTGTTAAATGGAGATAATTAAAATTTCAATATTTACACCCACACAAACTGAAAGGTACCCGAGTTTAACTAAAGAAACAATAATAATTAAAAGACATCGTAGGTAGTTGTAGTTGTTCGCATAATTAAAATTTCCGACGAATAAGACTGAGTGAAATTTTTATAAAATGGAAAGAGAGAGAGATGAATTTACATTTTGTATATTTTCACTCATTCATTTACCTTTCTCTAGTTTTTCTTTACCTCTGGGCACTTTAGCATCCTACATTTGATTATTCGCAAATTAATTACATTTAAATTTTTATCATCGAGTTTTATTTTTCACTGAATATTACGAAGCGATGATAGCTCAGTGGTTGTGTGTTCGGACTCCGCGTCAAGAGACGTGAGTTCGAAACCATCTACAATAAGCTCTGATCTTTCGGTGAAGCAAACATCGTGAGGAAGCCATAACATGGCGGTAAAGCTTTTCTTAATGCCCAACTATCAAGCTACCATACTCAAGTTGACAAATCTATAGCTATTTTCCGACAGTTGCACTTGAGAGCCAATCCTTTCACTAAGTTTCTCGTGCCCACCATCTTGAACCATATCCTGTACCATAACCCTGTACATACAAAGTATTCTAAATGTTTATGAATTAAAATAAAATAATATGACAGGTAAAGATCCCAGTAGAAATTCCCTCCGACCTCTTACATACTTTGAATATTAATCCTCGAATCGAAGAATATCTACAACAGCTTTAACTCAAAGCGAACCAAACAATAACACTTAACACGTACTACGGATCTATTCGAAGCGTGCTTAACGTTTCGCATTCTACTACCTTTACTGACTGTCGCCGTTTCGCGACCCTATAGACTGTACAACATGAATTTTTCTTATACATACAAATTAGAAATACCGAAACAAGAAACAACAAATATAATAAATTTATACATCTAATAGAATAGTAAATCAAATCATACCATTTTTTTTATTTTTTTATTGTTACGGTTTAAGCGTTATGGCCATAATCTCACCTGATCTAAAGTGACGATACGGCCCTAAACTGGCTCTAAAGTGCAGCTGTCGGAACACACCTATTGGTATTTGGCGGGAAATTTTCAACTTGAGGGTGGTAGCTAGCCAGGCGGGCATTAGAAAAGGCCCTACCACCATGCATAATAAAAAAAAAAATATTAAAATCAAATCAAATCTAAGTACTGAAGCAAACCTGCATTATAAACAATTTTACAAAATTGTCTACATAGAGAAAACGTTTTTTTATCCGTTTTGTTTACACCCTTGTTCGTGCATCGCCTTAAAACTACTGGATAAGTGTTTAAAGAAATCGGATACAATACTAATTAGTATTTCGGATAAATCTATAGAATAAATTAAATTAAAAAAAAACGAAAACCTTCCGAGTAAAAGCTGGAATGAAAAAATAAAACAAACGATTTTCTTGACAGATTACGAAGCGGTCCTCTATTATATAGCTAATATTAGCTGTCATTGAATCCAAATTGGTATACATATAAAAAAAATTAAAGCAATTACGAGGACTGCCGACAGAAGTGATAACTTAAAACTGTTAATAATAAAAACTTATTATTTTTGGGTATCCAAATTAATTGTTTGATCTTAAATTAACACTTGTAAATCAAAACTGTTTACAGCGCAATAAGTTATACTAATAGGAACATATATAGTGTCATCGTTAACATTTCGATGACGACATGAATTTACTCTATATCCAAACGTACCCATATAAATACACAATTCAAAAATTGCTCTTTTGCCATATCTAATTACTAAACTTAAACATTGTACACATTATCATAATGTCATGTTCATGAATCAGTCGAAGTGTAATCAACAATATATAATTCAACGCATTTGAGTTGTAATCATCTTACACCTTTTCCTAACCTTTATTCCACCAAGGTAAGGTCGGCACAACATGTTTTCATCTCATCTCATCTTATCTCAGTATTCACTCTTTATATACACATATTATTTCTCAAACAGTCTATACCTATGTTCTTCGACTTTCATCTTCTCCTACGTCGATCAATCTAAATACTTAACAATCTTCTGGTTATTTAGCTTTCTTCTCTACTCATACCATACGGCGTTAACGTACTGCTTCTCAATTCCTCTATCACTGCTGCTATTTTCAGGCTCCGTCGACTATACCCATTTCTAATTTGACCCGTTTTAGTTACACCCAACATACATCGTATCATTCGTATCCCTGCTATGTGCTCGCAACCACCATACATATAGCAATAAAACCATATCAATAAATCTATTTTAGTTAGTCTCGTTTTAAGATCAACCGACGTCAATCCAGCTTCTAGAGAAGTGTACTGGTCCACATAATATAAATACATAACAGTCACATCATTGTTATACGAAAAAAAATAATTCAACATACTTTGTGTAAATGTAATATTATGTAATATGTAGTTATGCATTGTTGTTTGTATTGGCCACAATCTCACCTAATATAAATTGACGACGTGGCCCCAGATTATGGACACGCTATACCGAGTGGGGGGGCTGGCTCTCAAGTGCAACAGCCGGAACATACCTATTGCTATTTCGTGGCAGATTTTCAACTTGAGGGTCATAGCTTGTTAGGTGGGCATTAGAAAAAAACCCCTATCACCATGCAAACTTCTAAACGATTTGACTGTTAGTAGTAAATTTTATATAATATATTTCGTTCAGGGAGACCATAGTCATTAACTGTTCTATGAAATGATAGATAGTACTGTGGTCTGGGTATTAACTATCAAAATAGGTCTTCCGGATCAAATAGTTTAGATATAAATTGTATATGAAAAATGTAGTATGCAGTCTCCCTTACATTGAACGTTTGTGTCACGCGGCAAATGCATTTATACATGTCGTAACACAAGAGCTCAACCGAAAACCCGAACAGGTTTGACATTGTATCGACGGAGAAACTCTTTCGCATATTTTAAGTTGCCACTGAAGTTCGGGACAACACTGAGGTTCACTAGGACCTTCCTATATCGTACACAGCAAGGTTATTTCTGAATTGAATGATATGGAACTCTTTAAGTGAAGATTTTAATAATAATTCCAGGGTTATCAGGGCTTTATGTGTGTAGTGTCAAAATTGCAGCATTTCCTGTACAAATATTGTAAATGGGAAAGATCTGTATTTTCGTTTGTAACGAATTAGCTCAAGAACTACAAGGCCGATTAGAAAAACTCTATCACCATTATAATGTTAATTTAGCCCTTAGTATTATTTGTTATGTAGCGTTTTTTAATCAAATTATTAAATAAAATTTTCGTTCTACGCAAACGTAGTCACGGCCACGCCTAATACTAAATACAGATGAAAGTGTATGTGAGTTTGTTGTTGATAATTTTCAAAACGGTTATATCGATTCTGATGGGTATTTTACTGGCCGGTAGCTGTTAAAGTAAGTTATATCTCAGGGTACTTTTAGTTGTAATGAATGCAAAAAAGTCACATGCAGCCTGCTTATAAGCGGTGGCATACAATAAATGGATAGTCGTCGCCTATTTCCTGTCTTTAGGTGAAGAATCCACTAGATTAACACACCCCTCCACTTGGAGTGCTATGTATATCAGGGTAATGGAACGTTTTATCCAACACGGTTTTCCTTCAGAGAAGCCATGTGGGTCTCGCCCAATTCAATCTAAGCTTTCAGTGATATGATGGAGGAATACTTTCAAATGCCCACCCGGCTAACTACCACACACTTGAAAATCTGACGCCAAATATTTGTTGGTGTATTCTGGTAGCTGTATTTTTTTTTAATTTTAGGTTTAGCGTTATGACCGTAATCTCACCTGATCTTAAATGACGTTACAGCCCAAATTAGTAGACACGCCAAACCTGTGGAGGAACTGGCTCTCAAGTGCAACTGCCGGAACATGCTTATTGCTATTTGGCGGTAGATTTTCAACTTGAGGGTGGTTGCTAGCCAAAGCTCATTGTAGGTGGATTTAAACTAACGTCCCTTGACGCGCAGTCCATACACACTACTATTGAGCAATCATCGCTTAGAACCCGTCTTTCGAATAGGATTAGCAGATCCATCATATTGGAATACATCATCACTTAACATCCGGTGAAACTGTGGCCAAATGCTGAATCTGTAAAGTATTACATACACGATCTTCGTACTGTGTCCTTAACAGCTGTTCCTTGGGAACTCTAAAATATTAACCCAGTGCAGGTACAAAACACGAGGCTGGTTGGTTGTGGTTTAAATAACAGTGAAAGTACTGCACCAACCGAGCTGCCACGAGTCAACACAAACTTCCTAAGAAAACTCTCAGCGTAATATACCTCTTGAATATAGCCGTTTCAAATAATACCTCTTTTTTATTCTGTTTCATGTATCTGAATATAATCTGAAATTTACAAGTGGATAAAAGATGCCTACTGCTTTAAAATTTGTTAGCAATTTGTAATAAGCAAATATTTTACAGCAAAAAATACAGCGGTCAATTTAAGACTGAAGTTTGAATTTTTTTACACTGTTACTTAAGCCAGAAATATAAAAATAATTATTCAACATCTATGAAAGCCTATGTTATTCAAATGGGTGATTTAAATTTCAAATTGGCACGGGTTAATGTAAGACAGAGAAGACACGACACTGAGAGAACATATAAATTTTGATTTATTTCAACTCTTTCAGTTTCGAGGTTCAAAAAATTCAAAATTATAACGACTTTAGTAGCTATATGAACTCGGCGAGTTTTCCTTTAACTTAATTCGCAACTTTCAAATTCGATGACTGAAAAATATTCGTAATGTTCAGTATAAGGACTCTATAATAAAGACTCTACAAGTCAAACAGATCGCATTTCTCAAAGACGTAACTTGTGCTTTGTTTCAATTACTGAAGATTAATTATTGAGACTTGTGTTTCAGTGGATGGCTGTGTTACCAGTATATGTAAGTCCTATATGAAAATTACTCCACTAGAAGTCGTGATAGAGATTTTATTAATTTATTATTCTCGCTATCTATTCCTTGAACGTTATGTTGCACAATAATGTTTCATAAATATCATTATTTACAATTCTTGTTACATGGTCTGATATATTTTTAAATATTTTGTTGTATTAAATTTATACTGCTAGTATGATGTTTGAATATGATTTATTTATTTGTTCAACACAAAAATATATATAATATAATATTGCTTTGTGTTAGGACTTTTTCTGATGCCCGCCTGGCTAGCTACCACCCTCAAGTTGAAAATCCGCCGCCGAATACCGATAGGTGTGTTACGGAAGTTACACATGAGAGCCAGTCCCTCGAAAGGTTTAGCGTGTCTACCTACTTGGGCCGTGTCACCATCTGGGATCGGGTGAGATTATGGCCATAACGCTAAGCCTTAACTTTAAAAAAATACACAAATCACGATCGTAACCAATAGTAGCTAGATAGTTTAGAACGGTGTTGTAGCCACTAACACCCACTTCCGGAATACGTCTAATAATTTTACAGTGAGTTTATAATAAATGAAAACAAAACAAGTAATATATTAATAAGCAAAACAAAGGAAATGCACATATTTGTACTTGAAGAATGCAGCGAGTGTCTGTAATTAGTTCGCGTATAAATTTTTGTAATTGCATACATTATTAAAATGTTATTAAGAACAATCTTTGAAATTAATCACAACATTGGGATCGATTATATTTTACTACATGTATAGGGCGTGATTTTAGACGAAGCACATGTACCATAATTAATAATATCAAATCCAGTGATTAAAAAAAAATGTAAAATAATTAAATACGACAGTCGAAGCAATCTATATATAAAATAAAGCTGTGACTATGTTAAATTTGTATATCGAACTCGTTGTTTCAATATTACGATAGAAAAAGATAAACAATATTTTATATTTAAATATTCCTGTATATCAGTATACCTACATGCGTCCCAGTATGTAACTATTGGGAAGTAGGAATTTGATACGATAATAATCATGGATAACATACAAGACACTTAAAAAAGTTTCCACTTCAATACCAACATACCTTTTTGATGCAATTATTAAATACTAGAAACAATAAAATAACGTTTACCGGACCACCCAGTACATCTATATATTTTTTAATTATACATTTACTATCTGCAGAAATTTATATCTACCGTTTTATAGTAAAAACACGCAATAAAATTGCACCTTCGGCACAACAATAGCGTAATATTTTTAATAAAGCATTCCCAATTTTATTTAAAGTAAATAGATATACTTTTTATGACTTACACACACAGTTTCACTAGGCAATTAATATATATATATATATAAAAGTTCATGTCACGTTGTCTGTCAGAGATGAATGCCTAAACTACTGAACCGAATTTAATTACATTTTGCACACTATGTGCTGTTTGATCCAACTTGAGAAGATAATTTTTATCTTGATAAGTAATCATAATGCGATAGATGACGCTGTAGTCGATGTAACTGGCTACTCGGAAATGCAGAAGAAGGTCTCCCAGGTCAGCTAGAATTATATATTTTTACTATACAGTAGTCTAGTCTAGTATATAATGTCAAGTGAGAATTCAAGTGAAAGACACAAAGTAAAACCTAGACTATTATTTGTGGATTACACAAGAACTATCCAGTATGTGATTCGAACCCACAGAATTCGTCAGTAGCGAGGCGAATGCCTAAACCGCTAAATCAACCTTACAGCACATAGTAACATTTATAATGTAACAAATTCATTTCATGATTTAATACAATGGATCTCGTCAGTGCTAAAACGAACACGCTCGTACTAAATTAAGTTCAAAGCTCGACATCCAGTCGCCGTGAGATCTAAATAACCAACGATTTGTACCTACGCCATTCAAGTAAACAGGCCTCAACCTAACTACTTAGCTGATTAAACATCAGCATACTGTATATGAAATGTTTAGTAACGCAACATATTTTAAAATTATTATTTATCATATGTTTCGTAACAAAATTACTTCAAAAATGGAACACTTATAGCGTTGTTTCGCACGACTAAAATCAAATTATCACATAAAATGTTTTCAATATGCATTAATATATACGCGTTTATAGAATAAAATTAATACTACTACGAGGTAAGTCAAAAAATATTATTGGTGACCTTAATCTGGGAAATGGTGACCAACAGGTAACACAAGCTATAATTGCCCAAACCCCAACTACAGGGCAATTATAGAAATAAGTGTAATATTTCCATAAATGCTATAAAATAAAAAAAGAACTCACCTTTTAGTTTATAATGTAATGTATAACTACTATAATAAAGCTATTTTTTAACTGCAACAAAACTACCTACCTAAAGAAAGGAGGTTGTGTATAAAAAAAACTCTATTCAGAGAGTTTTCAGTGATAATTTAATTACTTATATAGTAGATTTTCTTAAATTAGTACTTGAATCCTTTACTATGACGTTATTAGTTAAACTGGAATTCATTATTCATAATATATGTATTTTTTATTCTATTGTTCCTATGATATCAAAACCAAAAGGACAAGAAAATTGACAATCACAACCCAGTGTAATAATTGACCACATTTTTCACTTTATAAGATATAATAATATAATCGAATGTTATAACAGGTATTATAATTTGTGAACATAAAACAGTTTAAGCAAAGCCTCAAGCACACATTTCATACAAAATTCCATACATACATTAAATTTTGTATGATACCTACCGAGGAATGGATGGATGAAGTTTTATACATTCATTAATAGAATTAGGCGCAAAACATGGTAAGAAAACCATAGCACGGTGGTAGGGCTTTTTCTAATGCCTGCCTGGCTAGCTATCACCCTCAAGTAGAAAATCTGCCTCTAATTATGAGTGTCTATGGGTGGGGGTAATCACTTATCATCAGGTAACTCACAGGTAACATCAGGTTACTTGTCTGCACCCTATTTCATACAGCAACAAAAAAAATCGTAGACACGATTTAACATTTACAACGGGTCTTTCTTTATAGTGCCTTGAGTGAGGTTATTTATAAACTCAACCAAAACAAATAAAATTTGTACGATACCGACAGTCATCAGCGATAAGAAACAGACTTTAACGTTAAATTATTATTACATATGTGTATAAAATTTTTATTTAATATTCTAACAAACAGTTACTCTACTGTACACTTGGTATACTGCGCGTCGACTTTGAGTGGTGTTTCCGAATTAATTGTCTTGTTTTCTTCGTCAGCACGAACCCGTGTTTGCAATTCAAATACGCCGGATTGTGAGCCAAGCCTCCGGTCCACTTGTCGCCGGTGGGCTAGCGAGCTGAGTTGTGTATTTTTTTATCGATAACGCCGCTTCTGATTCTACATTGCTTCATATCGTTGTTAAGTCAGCGTCGCAGTAATATTTTCTAACTTCACAGTTTTTCTTTACTTATATAGTAATTGAGAAAGTGAGTTTGTTCGTTTGTTACATGTTTCCACCTAAACCGTTGAATCGATTACGATGAATTCTGGTATAAAGATAGATGGTACCTTAGCGACGATGACAGGCAAATTTTTCTGGCGAAAAACATATTGAAATTGGGGTAAAAAGAGGTAGAAACTTTGTATGATACTTTTTGTATACGTCATTCGACTTATTTGACAAAATCAATATTCACGCAACCTAAGCCGCTGATAAAAGCTAATATTTCATAAAGTTGTTTTGTAATTAGAACTAAATGTTATACAATTATTAACTAACTTTGTGTAAAGTTGGTACATTTTATTATTTACACACGTAAATATATCGAAAAAAGTGAAATGCCTTTTGAAGGTTGGTCATGCCGCTATAATGTGCATAAACGCATTTATTTTTAACAATATCAAATAGTAAAGTTACCTACGCCGTAGCGAAGACTACGTCGTAGCAACAGCTACGGCGTAGCCGATTTACAATCATCATGACCAAAAGTGATGTAAAGACAAATTATTGTAAATTCAAAGCTTTATACAAAACTTCTTTTTCAGTACATTATTATTGATATTAATAATGAAATAGTTAATATTTAAAACAAAACACTAAAGTAAACACACACCAGCGGCATATGTCACTGTCCTAGATAACTCCCTCTTAATTTCTTCTCGTCATGGCTTATAAAGAATTTTATTTTGAATAAAAAAAGTTACCATTGTAGTGAAAAAAATCTCTAGTACGTAAAGTTGGAATATGAGCGAAATGCTCCCGGTACGTTGAACGTACCCCAGTATTGTCGCTGGCAGAGCCTTTTCTATACATCTCTTCATTCCCTCTTTTTTTATAAAAGCAATTTTTTGTTAAAACTAAAAGAAAATTCCATTTATTTATCGATATATTACTATATATATTGTGAAATATTCAGTTAAAAAATATTACAATACTAAATGGGAAAATCGTAGAACAAACATGAATACCAATTTACAACGTACACAAATTCAAAACGAGTTAATTTGTGCAAACTTATGTAAGACCAATGAATAAAGATATAAAATTCGTGGAACAGACATCTCGGGTGCGCTTAAATAAACCAATCTTTGGAGCGCGCCGAGAAATAACAGATCTCGACCTGATGTAGAAACACGGCCTTATTCTGGTATAGGAAATGTTTTTCATTTTATTTATTTATATTTTAAATCTAATCATTTGAATGACATATGACGTTAAATAAATTATGACAGAGAATAGTGTCCAAATGGATGTCATCATTTACTTTTTTTTTTTTTTTTTATACTTAAGGTTTAGTGTTATGACCATAATCTCACCTGATCTTAAGTGACGATACGGCCCAAGTTGGTAGACACACTAAACCTGTGGAGGAACTGGCTCTCAAGTGCTGCTGCCGGAACACACCTATTGGTACTTGGCGGCAGGTTCACAACTAGAGGGTGGTAGCTACCCAGGCGGGCATTAGAAAAAGCCCTACCACCATGCTATGGTTTCCTCACGATGTTTTCCTTCACCGAAAGCTCAAGCTCATTTTAGGTGCTTGGGTTCGAACCCACGTCTCTTGACGCGAAGTCGTGCACACTACCACTGAGCTATCATCGCTTCACCACTGAGCTATCATCGCTTGGTAAATATTCATAAATCAAGTGGGGTGGTTTGGAACCTGGTTACCAAGAGGCTCACCAGTCGCATGACAGTGGCATACCCGAATGGACTACTAAATAAAAAATTACAACAGGAGACAACCTTCTGAGCTATCCTTGGATTCACCGTGCGGGAGCCGGGTCCATCATGTGACAGAGAGCGAAAGTCTAAGCGATGATAGCTCAGTGGTAGTGTGTACGACTTTGCGTCAAGGGACGTGAGTTCGAATCCAACCACCTGCAATGAGCTTGAATTTTCGGTGAAGAAAAACATCGTGAGGAACCCATAGCATGGTGGTAGGGCTTTTTCTGCTGCCCGATTGGCTAGCTATCATCCTCAAGATGAAAATCAGCCGCCAAATACCAATAGGTGTGTTCCGACAGTTGCACCTGAGAGCCAGTTCCTTCGCAGGTTTAGCGTGTCTACCATCTTGGGCCATAACGTCATTTAAGATCAGGTGAGTTTACGGCCGTAACGCTAAACCTTAACTATAAAAAAAAAGCAAATCCCGACATCTGTGCCAAGGATGTTGGTTTACGAGGCCCTTTTCCGACCCGCGTCAACACTCACCTTTACTTATTTGGTAGGAACCTACTATCGAAGTTTCAGTAGTAAAATCTAGTATAAGACTTACTGTAGTACTAGACAGGCCAAGATCTTTTTATTTGCCTTTATTGCGTGGTCCCCTCATATATTTGTATCCAATGGTTCAGTAAGCTCAACCAGTACTATACACTTAGTTGCTCTAGAAAAAATGAATATATCCAGCCGGAAAGGCTTTCTTTTACGTATTAAGATAAAAAATCACTGATATATCAAAGTTGTAAACGTCAAATTACTTGTAATTAAAAATAAATTACTCAATAATAATTTTTATTACATACATAAATTACAACTTTCACGAAAACCCCATCAATCAGAAGTCAAAGTACCCGACAATTATTAACCAAAACCGATGCCCAATAAAATCATTTACATTCACGAAATGTATTTAAACAGACTGATGAACTCACCGGAAAGTAATTAACCATTAAATTTTACTACTTCCCTATATAAATGAGTTGGGAAACGAAACACTCCGTGCAAATTGCTTTTAAATATCTCACACCGAATGAAATGTAAATCGAAAGTCTGTGTGTAATGTTAACTACAACAGCGAGTTACAATTAAGCCATGGAGTTTTACCTCCTGAATAAGGACGTGGGAACATTTGCAATTCTGATTCGATTTCAATTTACAATCAACAGGATAAAATTAATTCAATAGAACACGATTGAAGAATGTCGCGGTTAACATAAGGGAGTTGTTTGTTAATATAATGAATTTTTAATTCATTTTATTTTTCATCCAGATAACCATTATATACCTTTGAGTAATAAAACCTAACACAATTGCAGGTATTAAATCTTAATGACAATATTTTCTACATTTATAAATATAACTTAAATTTTTTTTTAAAAGTTAAGTAAGCTATTTAGTAGTGTTTACGGACGCCGCCTCAAGGGGCATGAATTCGAATCCACCTACAATATGTTTGGCATGAGTACAATGAGTACAATGAGTAGGGCATTGTCGAATGCCCGCCTGGCTAGCTACCATCCTCAAGTTGAAACATTTGCCGCCAAATACCTATAGGTTTGTTCCAGTAGTTGCACTTGAGAGCCAGACCCTTCGCTAGGCTTAGCATATCCACCGTCTAGGACCACATCGTCACTTAACATCTTGTGATATTGTATCCATAATTCTAAACCTTAGAAAAAGAAACTGTTTCTAAATAAATATGTGTATTCTGTAATTATTATTGCAATTAAAATAATAAAAAAAAATGGGTTTTATTAACGAAATTCTATTATTTAACTGCATATTTACTTTCTTGGTTTTTGATAATTATAATAACATCGAATAGTAATTTATATGTTTCCCACCTGCGGGGTGACTAGTGTCAGCCAACTTTTTAAAGATATACCAAAAATCCCTTTTATATAGTTGATAGGTTTCAATCTTACCTAATGTCAAGTGGCAATGTGGACCAAGATGGTGGATAGAGTCACGTCATTACTTAACATCAAGTGATATTGTAGCCATAACGCCAAACCATATAAAAAAACTGGATAATGATGAGCTCAAGATATGGCCTTTAAATATACTTAGTACAAAGTGTCCTACGTTGAAGTGAAGGGAGCGTTTTGTTGTCTTAATTTCAACGTTGTTATAGTTTATTAGTATCATACTAAGTATTCAAAGTCAATGCAATCCAAAAACAAAGGCGACCACCAAGACATTGACGGTCATCACTATTATTTATCAGTTAACCACAGGCTGATTCCAAACGCGACTAAGAAAATTACAATTTTTTTTTATTCTTAAGATTTAGCGTTATGGCCATAATCTTACCTGATCTTAAGTGAAGATACGGCTCAAGTTGGTAGACACGTTAAACCTTTGGAGGAACTAGCTCTCAAGTGCAACTGCCGGAACACACCTATTGGTATTTGGCGGCAGGTTTACCAACTTGAGTGTGGTAGCTACCCAGGCAGGCATTATAAAAAGCCCTACCACCATGCTATGGTTTCCTCACGATGTTTTCCTTCACCGAAACCTCAAGTTTATTGTAGGTGGATACTAACTCACTTCCCTTAACACGGCGACACTACTCACTGAGATACTATCGCTTCAAAACATTGTGGTACCCCTTAGGAGCATACAATCTCATACAATAACACATCTGATGCGCGAATATTGCGTTAGATTTATCAAACAATGGAACTTATTTCGCGAGAATATACACGCATACTAAAACTCATTCTATATCACACACTCCATTACGTATAAAAATAGTCAAATATATCTATAACAGGCTGTTAATAAAAGTAAATCGATGAAATACTTTCAGTTGAATAAATCGGAACTGAAAGCTGCGTATCCACCGATCTCGCTAGCAAATTGAACTTAACAAAACTACACTCATCCAGGCTAAACAAGAGAGGGGGGGGGGTCCGCTCGATAAATTGGAAGAATAATTCATTTTTCCACTCCATAGCTCACAGAAAGGGACAGTCCGCTTTACTCTCCACCCGTGCTTACACACTCGAGAGCGTCTTGTAATAAACGTCGCGTTTTTTTAATCTGAAAACGTGATAACATCTGTTAGCGTATTTTAGCAGTTAAATTGAGATGATCCTGCCACTTCTCTCGACTTCCTTGCATATGTATGCGCGCATATACATGGTGAAGGAATGAATGATGAAACCAGTTTTTTCAAATGCCCGTCTGTCTGGCTACCTTAGTCAAGTTAAAAATCTGCCACCAATCACATATAGCTGTGTTCCGGCTATTGCACTTGAGACCCTCCCGGAGCCCCTACACTAAGCTTAGAGTGTTCGTCATATTAGGCCACATCGTCACTTAACATCAGGTAAGGTACGGCCATAATGCTAAACCTATAAAGTATTAAAAAAAAAAAAGCCTTTGTTACTTCTACGTTTGAGCAACTTGTATATTCTGTAATGATATTGTAATTATCATAATAAGTATCAAATATTTATTATGCTAACAAAACTCAATTTTTCGTTAATTATAAATACTAATATTCATTTAAACGTTTCACGTCTGCCGGGCGTCTCGTGAGGGCTAACTATTTTTTCCCTGAGGACTCCAAAACGAGTGGACTATTAGTAAAATCAATAAAATCAATAACTGAAATTTAATTAATTTATATAAATTTAAGTGTTATATTAATATTTTTAGCCATATCAGCAGAGAGTTCTGTACTTATTTCGAAGTCATCTCGTAATAATTTGCATCATTTTGGTACGTAATAGACCACTGATTGGTTTAGTAGACAACCTATTTCCCCGTTTCATTTTTATGAGATTAATGCTAGAATAAGCGCTGTAACATTAGCGGATAAATGGAACAGTTATAAAATAGCTAAGATGAAAAAAGAAACAAAACAAACCTGTACTCATTAGGTTACACCAAAACAGTCTTTTTCAGATGTAACGTTAATTTCTTATTGGATCTTTTACAATATGCATATTTTCCATCTTTACTATATTTCTATTCTTTGTAAAGAAATTTTCAAAAAATTGTAATTTTTTTTTACGTTCCGTACTCGGTTTTTCATAACACGACAAATAAAAAAAAAACAAATTCTTATATATCTAAAATCTACATAAACCTCCTAAATATTTCCTTACCTATTAATGTACGAGCAGTAGTGACACATATAACAATGAATTTCCCGTAAAAAATAAATAAAAAGAGAAGCCAACTAGGACTTGTTGAAAATAGTAAAAAAAAAACGGGACAATTTTCGTGCATTCTTACAAATCGTAGACAAATTATTTCGAATTTCGAATAGAAATCGATAGGTTTGGCAACACTGGCCGGGAATACTAGTGGGTACTAGTACTGGGTGGGGAACCCACGGTAGTCTTCCCGGGGAGACGCGGTTTCGGGTTCGTGCTTGCAATCGCCGCGTCAAACCGATCCTGTGAAATTTGTGAATACCACTGTATTTGCTAAATGTTATAATGTCGTCAAAATATATATGGTAGAAATATTAATGAACAAAAAATATTTCATATACAGATTTTTTTAAGTTATAGTATTAAGGTAAGTAAGAAATAATTTATATAGGCTTGTAAAGAGACTCTGAACAAGGACGTTTCGTTTCCAAAGCGGGTACGTCAGCAATACCGAGCTGTGTGTTTCCAATGTTGATTATTTTAAAACAACTACCGGCGTATATATTTTTCAATCGTTTTTTTTTATAGATTGCTCGTAGTAATTTAATTTGTTTTTTAATATTTTACAATACGCAAACTATGACAAAATTCACACAGATATTCACTACGAATTCTTAGTTCATACTGAACCTTTATTTTACGGTGATCTCAACCCGAAGGTGGTCGCTAATCAGTCGGGCAACAGTCCTACCCCGAAGTTGTGGCGAATCAACGTTTATCATGTTAACCGTCAAGACCAAAACCAAATGTGAGATCAACAGTCGCCAGAGCCTCGTCGGTTACTCGTCAGGGTGCACCGTGCAAACGATGGTGGGGTAGGGTAACCCAGATGGTAATCGATACCCCTTACCCCTTATCTTTCAATGTGGCGTTTAAATTCATATACTTTACAGACTCCCTCGTGGCAACGTCTAATCGTATTACCCGGGCTTATAACAAAGCGAGAGGAATATGTAAGAACTTATTAGGTGTTAATCGCCTAATACTAGAACGCATCGTGGTGACACTTCAAACTCCCGAGTTTCCAGAGATCGGGGACAACGTTAGGGATTCAAAACCGCAGTCCTACCACCGTGACACCGAACCTGCCTTTCAACTTTGTAATCAAATATAAATCTACATTTTTCCATTACACTCAGGAAATTATTACCTTAATGTACAAAGTAAATTTATTATTAAACTCGCAAATCGCGTTATACGCTAAAAAAAATGTCTGAGATGTGAAATGATCTAAGTTGTCGTTTTAAGGTGGAAGTAAGGTTAACCGCGGAAGTGTCTTGCTTCCGTATAATTTTAGGAATAAGCACGGTGCATTGGAAAAACCAGCTTCTCTTTTATCCGTCGATCTTACATTTTATAGATGAGAAATGCAGCAAGTTTGTCAGCTCAATAGAAGCGTAATTGATCTTATGTAAGGACGTGGTATATAAATTGTGTTGTCTTGTTTAAAGTTTTTCATAAAAACTGTTTAATATCTCTAAGCGATGATAGCTCAGGGGTAGTATGTACAACTTTACGCCAAGGGACGTGAGTTCGAATCCACCTACAATGAGCTGGAAAATATCGTGAGGAAACCATAGCATGGTGGTAGGGTTTTTTTCTAATGCCCGCCTAGTTAGCAACTACCCTCAATTTGAAAATCTCCCGCCAAATACTAATATGTGTGTTCCAGCAATTGCACTTGAGAGCCAGTTTTTCCACAGGTTTATCGTATCTACCAACTTGGGCCGTATCGTAACTTAAGATCAGGTGAGATTATGGCCATAACGGTAACTTTATTAACTATAAAAAAAAAAACAAATTGTTCGAGAAATAGGTGCAGATAGGATAATGTTACACTTCACTTGTAAGCTTCTATCTAATTTATGGAAATAAAGATTACTAAAATACATAATTCGTAGGTAGAAATCAATCATACTGGTATCCCATTTATAAGTTTTATGATCTCTCTCTGTCACTCTAGTTAGTAATTATCTCTTTCTCACTCTATACGCCATGGTCCCCTGTTTTTATCAACCAATCAGAACGATTAGAATTTTTGTGGAATTAGTTTCGAATATAATAAACGACATAGCTATTATATGAGGGTACCCTATGCAAGAAACTTAAACAATTTATGTACGAAACGTGGTTTGCAAATAGTTTTAAGTAAAAAATCAATTAACATCACACATATCTTAATGTTAATGTTACCATAACGCTAAACCAATAAACTAAAAAAATAATAAATTGTCATACAGTGAATATAATTCCATATAACTCAGTGCAGAACCCACAAAGCGATATTAAAAACGTCGTTAAACGTCCCACCCGCGACGTCGTAATAATTTTTTCATCGAAACCTCACCGACATTATCTCTGACTTTGTTGAACCCCAAGTGTCAATCCCCGGTTAGACGAGATATTCTTCTGGTATTAAAATTTCCATTTTCTTTCCAAATAACGCTGGCAGTATTGTTTTTGGATGAAATTTAAATTTCAATCTCACTCACAGTTCTGGGTTTCTTTATTTTATTAAGAATACGATAATTATTAAATAATTAAGAAAATAATAATTGATAAAAAAGATTAAACAGAACTTAAAAGTTGCAAATATGTTTATTTAGTACAAACCGTTTGTTTAATATAATTAAATAAATTGTAATAAGCTGGTACCAATTACTAAAGCCAATACAAATTAACGTCATGTAATAAATATATGATTTGTACTTGTTTTTAAAAATACACTCATTCTAATCAATGGAATGTTGTATTAAGAATTTTCGTTATTTTTTTTTTATGATAATTAAGCAAGTGACACATAAAAACAATAAATGCTTCTTAATTTTAAATCAATACACCGTTTCGATGACTACACTAAAACTAGAATTACGGTAACTTCAATATAGTAAATTGACAATACAGTTTCCGCTTGTGCGGTCGCATGTACGTGCATTGATAGGAAATTATTTTTCCGAATGATTTCACACGGTGCACGCGACGTGATACTACGCCTCGAAGCAATATAGTCGGCATGAACAATCTCCGACCGAATGTTTACCAGTGTCATCGCTACACGGATTTCATTTGGAAAGTAACATTCATAGATCTTTTTAAATGTAGAGTTACCGGGAATATGTATTATCCGGAATACCGAAATCTAATAAGAATTTATACATTCTTTAAATGCTTTATAAGATTAACGTCAGACCATAAAATCATCTGAGATTATGTCATGATGATCTGGTGAACACAATAAGCGTAGTAGAAGCACTGGATCTCGAATACTACTACCGCAATACACGGGACGTATTTGGTGACAGATTTTCAGCTGAGAATGATAGCTGGTCATGCAGGCTTACCAAAAGCTATGCCACCATTTCATCAGCTATATAATCCCTTACTGAAGTCTTAGTTTAAAAAGGTTTCAAACACATGTCCATCGCCACATTTTATTAACATAATAATTCAAATACACTTGTATCGTTTTTACGTAATGGTTGTATAATTGAAGTTAATTTTCAATATCATTTTCTTGATGCTTTTACCACAATTCACTGTACACGTATTAAAAGTGTTCACTTGAAAAATTGCTTGCATTCGATACTTTATTACCTTAAAATCGTAGACGTCTGTCGGGGAAATATTTGTAAATATTTCAATAGACAGCCGCAGTAAGCGGTACGTACTGCGCGCACGGAAGGAAATCACTTTTCCAATGGTTTCTACTGTTTGTACGGCGTTTCGAATTTGTAGGTACCGTTCGATTGAATATCATCTTTAAGTTTTTAGTGGGAATAATATATCGTGAGGATAACAGGAAAACCTTATCGAATCATAATTTTGTTGCTTCACGAATTAGTTGCTTAAAATTTTATTAAATATCAAGTCTACCGCTCATTAATATACTAGCTTTTACTTCATGATATTTTAGAATCAGATGACGCAATATTTTTTTTCATAAAAAGTTAATTCCTCCCTTTACCCCACTTCCAATAAGTTTTTCTCGAGAAAAAATAGCCTATCACCGTCTCCTATGTTCTATCTATCTCTATACCAAACTTCATCACAATCGATTCAACATTTAAGGCGTGAAAGCGTAACAAACAAAACCACATCCACATTTACAATATTAGTAATGATTTTTTATGCTACGCAGCATAGTGACTGCACTACACGTGACGTAAAGCACAGTTATAATCGAAATCAGCGGCGACAATGAATCAAAATTTACTGCCAATTACTGCCGTCACGCTGGCCTGCTTAGGTCCATCTTCATGCCTCTTTTGAAGGACCCAATATTACAAGAAGGAGGGAAGATGCTGTCAGGAAGACGGTTCCACAACATCTCGGTCCGACAAAACTGGAATGAGAGGAAACATAATTATACGACATAGTTTAAATGAATGAAATGATTCAAATATAAACAATACCAATAATTTTCATTTTGACACGATTTTTGGTATACACAAAAAGTGATAATTAATTATTATAAACACTTTAATCAATGTATATTGATATGCAACGTTGTTATTATGTTTTATTACTTAAAAGCTGTTGTATTTATCTTAAATCGGTAATTAAATGGCTCTTAAATAAGATGTGTACTCGATTAACTAAGTAATCATCGATAGTAGAGAAGCAGTTTAGTTGAGAACGTTCGATGACACGATCGATTGATCGAAATAACGAACTGACTTATGCCTATGAGTTATATGTGTTTCCATAGCCTTTGGACCAGCTTTTTAAATAATTTATTCATAATTTTGCTCAACAAAATACCTGTACGCTGTATTAGAACTAATGTTTTTTCTAGGTTTGAAGCGATGATAGCTCAGTGGTAGTGTGCACAACTTCGCGTCAAGGGACGTGGGTTCGAATCCAAGCACCTACAATGAGGTTGAGCTTTCGGTGAAGGAAAACATCGTGAGGAAACCATAGCATGGTGGTAGGGCTTTTTCTAATGCCCGCCTGGGTAGCTACCACCCTCAAGCTGTAAACCTGCCGCCAAATACCAATAGGTGTGTTCCGGCAGCAGCACTTGAGAGCCAGTTCCTCCACAGGTTTAGCGTGTCTACCAACCTTGGGCCGTATCGTCACTTTATGATCAGGTGAGATTATGGCCATAACGCTAAACCTTAAGTATTAAAAAAATGTCATAGATTAATGTATATAAATGAATAAGGACAATCCTTTAAACTCTCATATAAGCATTATCTGTTGCAACTGCAAACTCAGTAATTAAATTAACGTACAATGTATTCACGCAGCTCTATCTTAACCTCTGTTTATTGGTGTGTTTTTGTTATTCTAAATTTATTGTTATGTTTCATATTATTTTGTTTAGTCTCTGAATTTGTGGTCACAGTAGCTGTACCTACTTTGTGATCATCTATGACGTGTTATGTGTGCCTGTGTTATTTGTTTGTTTGCATGATTTTTTTTTTAATTTTGTATTATAACATATGACCGCCTGGTATCATATGTTATAGTACTAAATGGGCTGTATCATATGGGCTCCCATCGAAAATCAGCATTGCAATACTGCTGTATTACACATTTTGCTGCATGGGTTTGCCAATTGTTGGACATATCTTTTTTTTTTTTCAAATGTAACAATTTTTTTTTCTAATTTGTTTTAGTAATTCATTTTAATTGTATGGTTATTCCAACAATAAAGTAATTCTTTCTTTCTTTCTTAACCTTAAAAACGAGCAAAAGCTTAACAAAATTGCAGCGTTATCCATGGATTCCTACTACCTAATGTTGGATTGATAGCGTGTATTATGGTAATAAGTTTAATTGTCTTACATAATAATAATAATATTTAGCTCAATTGTAACTACACTAGGGCGGTATGCGGGCGACTGATTCTGCACCTCCATACAAGATACATTAGCCTCTGCATACTAATGCCTCATTAGTGTTGACATTACGAAATCAAAATTGAAGCCATGATAGCTCAGTGGTAGTGAGTATGACTTCGCGTCAAAGGAAGTGAGTTCGAATCCAACCACCAATGAGCTTGAGGTTTTGGTGAAGTAAAACATCATGAGTATATAGTACGGTAATAGGGCTTTTTCTAATGCCCTCCAAGCTAGCAACCGCCTTCAAGTTAAAAACCTGCCGTCAAATAACAATAGGTGTGTTCCGGCAGTTGCACTTGAAAGCCAGTTCCCCTACAGGTTTAGCGTGACTACCAACTTGGGCCGTATCGTCACTCAAGATTAGGTGAGATTATGGCCATAACGCTAAACCTTTACTATAAAAAAATACAAAAAAGAAATTATTTCTTATTTTTACGCGAATATTATTCAGCGATATAAAACTAATTTAAACGGATTTTACCGCGGATATTTATTAATTTTGACGGTTATTAATTCATTTGAAGGCTGAAAAGCTTACAAAACGACGGGATTAAAATCAATAAATTACCGCGATAAAATCCATTTAAAATAGTTTTATTTCAACAAAAAAGAAATATTATTTCAATTGGAGTAATAATTATAGAATATATTTATTTATATAAATGGCAATATTCCACACAGACAAGCAATGAAATGTATAATATACGCGATAGTACAAGAGAGTCGAGAGCGACGTCGACCGAGTGTCAAGGAAAGCTGGTCGATTTTAATTGTATAGTGAACAAATAAATCTTCCCCATAAAAAAAGGATCTCCAGTAACTATTCAAACGGAATAATTAGAGCGTCGAAGTTACAGTTAAATTGGAACGGTCATTGCTAAAACCACGTTAACTGGAAGGCAGTTGGACGGATGGAAAAAATATTATTACTATGAAATAGAAAGAATATCCATCGCACTCACATCGTTAAAACTTCGACGGTCGTCGGAGAGGGAAAAAATAAATTGCCGAAAAACTTTTAATAGCACTCCGGGCATTGCAGGGGCGTAAGCGAGCGGTGCTATGTAACGGGTCATTGTATAGGCGGTTTTTGATTTTCATTCGAAGCCATGATACACTATACACGATCGGGTGCGACATGTAGAGACACGGCCTTGAAATGCGACGCTGTATTGAGGTTTTCAGCGAATAAACAGTAGAAATAGTATAGAACTGGGTGATAGAGCATTTACAATCTAGCTTTTATTAATCTTTTATAGACTTAGGCTATCTACCATCCTGTAGCTATAATGCTAAGGAACTAACTCTCAAGTGTAATTAACGAAATACACCTATAGGTATTTGGCTGCAAATTTCACACTTCAGGGTGGTAATTAGCCAGGTGGAAATTGGGAAAATCCCTTCCACCATGCTTTAGTTTAATTACGAGATTTATCTTCAGGGACAGTAAAAGCTCGTTGCAGGGATTCACTTCAGTGCGGTAACTAGCTAGATGGACATTGGGAAAATCCCTTCCACCGTGCTTTGGTTACATTACGAGGTTTTTATTCACCGACAGAACAAGCTAATTGTAGGGATTCAAACTCACGTTCATTGACGCGTCATCCGTACACGCTAACACTGATACCATTGTTTTAAAAGGCTCCAAAGTTCTATTATTAAAAAAATTGATGACAGCAGCATATTGGTAGCTTAACATGAACCAGGAACTTTTTTTTATACGTAAGGGTTTAGCGTTATGACAATAATGTCACCTGATCTTAAGTGACGATACGGCCCAAGTTGCTAGACACGCTAAACCTGTGGAGGAACTGGCTCTTAAGAGCAGCTGCCCGAACACACTTATTGATGTTTTGCGGCAGTTTTACAACTTGAGAGTGGTAGCTAGCCAGGCGGGCATTAGAAAATCCCTACCACCATGCTACTATGGTTTTATCACGATGTTTTCCTTCACCGAAAGCTCAAGCTAATTGTAGGTGCTTGGATTCGAACTCACGTTCCTTGGCGCGAAGTCGTACATACTACCACTGAGCTATCATTGCTTTAACAATATATTGTATTTTCTTGTTTTGATCCTTTCTTTTAGTACGAATCAATCTTCCAACTCGAGGTCAGAAACTTTTCACAGCTTTCACAATTTGTAATAGTTATAAGCTATTTGTTTACATAATCAAGTTTGATATCCCTTACAATGAATTCGTAATAGTAGACATACTTTGTAACAGTTTACTGATTCATATTATTACCGTACCGTGGAGCTGTGGAACCGTCTTCCGGTCAGCGTGTTCCCACCCTCCTATGAAATGGAGTCCTTCAAAAGGGGCGGGAAAAGGTATCTAAGCAGGTCGGCAAGACAGCGGTCATCGATTGTGAATTTGGGATCATTGTCAGTCACCGCTGTACTGGATTGTACTGTATTTAACACCGGCTGCAGTACAGTCACGATGCTGTGCAAAATTAAAAAAAAAAAAAAAAAAAAAAAATTGGTTGTCTGTAAAGTCGGTTTACTGACGATAGTTGAACGTGACAACGTCTTAAGAAAATACTGATGGAATGGTAGCATTTTTCAAAAGAAAATTTTAATTTCATTTGTTTAATAGATTTTGTAGGAGAGAGACGGACGTCGAACGCTGCCGAACGCAAAGGCCGATTGTGCTTCTTTGTCGCTCGTTTCGCGCTCTCGCTTGCACTTCAAGCCTTACATGGAACGCCTCAGAGCGAGGTAACGCCGCATGAGTCATGTTTTTTCGTGCGTGCAGCCGGCTCTATCGAATTATAAGACGTTGTCACGTCAAAAAAAAACAAACTAAATGTACACGAATCATTTTAAACGTGTATACTAAACAAATTATGACACTGTTGATTTATTAGAACTTCACATTATATAAGATCTACGAAGTCCTTTTGTACCTACTTACTATATTTTATTAATATCAAATTTAATTTCTTGTTTTGTTATTATCCCTTTAAGATATAATTGTTGAAATGTTTTTTTGAATTCCTACCCTTTAAAACATAATTTGCACTTAACGGTGTAAGCGAGATATGGGGCCAGCAGGAAACATTCCACTATCATGCATTGACACAGTAAGCTATCGACACATATGGTGCTCAAACTTTTTATCTCAACTACATAAAAAGGTGGATACTTGTAATACATAAATTGTAACTTCGTATTTGCTACAACTTTGTTCTTCAGCTGATAACTTAACTAAACATTGAAGCTGTTTTATTAAGTATGAGATGCTAAAAACTAGAATCTTGATTTGTGGTTTTCAATATGGCACGTGGAAATGATTTTGTTTTTCTTGTTTTTCTTTATGTTTTCCTTATCTATTTTCCAATAATCATACTCTTTAGCGAACAAGGTCACCGGCTAGTGAAATAATAAAACCTTCCCACATACAACCTTACGTTTGCTACTTGTTTTTCTCTTGAACATCAAAAACGTAGGCGAGACGTCGCGCCGATGACATCTGGTGAACTACCCCTCTCGGTTTGTTTAGGACGTTGAACCAGCTTCGTCAGTCAGAGAAGGGGGCTGATTTGGTATTGTGCTTATTTCGTATTTTTTTAAGACTATACAATCCATAGCAATGCGAGATTTGGACAGATCAGAAACTAATCGCGAAATCTAACTGTTAAACTAACATGCCAGCATTGCAAGGTGGCATGGCTTTTTCTTTTTTTTATTGTTAAGGCTTAGCGTTATGGCCATAATCTCACCTGATCTTAAGTGACGATACGGCCCAAGATGGTGGACACGCTAAACCTATGAAGGAACTGGCTCTCAAGTGCAACTGCCGGAACACATCTATAGTTATTTGGGAGCAGATTTTCATCTTGAAGGTGGTTGCTAGCCAGGCGGGCATTAGAAAAAGCCCAACCACCATGCTATGGTTTCCTCACGATGTTTTCCTTCACCGAAAGCTCAAGCTCATTGTAGGTGCTTGGGTTCGAACCCACATCCCTTGACGCGAAGTCGTGCACACTACCACTAAGCTATCATCGCTTCACGTAGTTTTTTTATGTAAGTGTAAGTGTAACTGATTATAAGTGATCACCGCCGCCCATGGAAACCCATAATACTAGAGGAATCGCAGATGCGTGCTGACCTTTATTGGTAGGACTACCTCTCGAGTACAACTGCCGCAACTCACCACAACATACTGTAGTTTCCACACGATGTTTTCCTTCACCGAAAGACCAAGCTCAGTGTAAGTGGTTGGATTTGAACTCACGTCCTGTGTTAGTATATGCCACCACTGAGCTAACATCGCTTCAAAGTGCAAATTTCTGTGTAAACGCTGAATTCCTTACTAATATTCTTCCAATAATCAAAATCCGAACATAATGTGTATGGAAGGTAAGATTTTTATTGTTAACTTGAGTAAAATAAACCATTTCAAGATGTGCGCGTTCAAACAAACTTTCCATCTTTGTAATCCTTACAAATATTATAAAAGGGAATGTTTGTAAGTATGTATATATGGATACTTGTTACTCTTTCACTCAAAAAGTACTGAATGGATTTTAATGAAACTTTCCAACTATACAGTTTATGCATCAGCATAACACATAAGCTATTATATATTAAGATATTGTGTGCATTGTCCAAATTATAACGATAGGTGTTAAGTGAGTAGAAAAAAATTATTCGAACTATTCTGGCGTCGTTGCAAAAACCGTTAGAGTTGCAGGTATATAATCTATAATGAAAATGTTTTTCTTAAATAGTACAACAAAAAAAACCTTGGACAGCGTATATATATCGTTTATGTGTAAGCCATTATCTCTAAAATAGTGAGCGGCCCGCGTATAAATAATTACGAGCACAAATGTTCTCACACTAGTCTCCTTTTGATATAATTTATTTAAAATAACGAATCAGAATTGATTGACAAAATCAATATTCACGCGAGCAAATCCGGAAGTAAAAGTTAGTATTAATATAAATATGATAACACAATAATTTCAACCTTTATGATATTAATAGCTATAACTTAAAGAACAGTTAATTACAACACGAATAATTTTCAAATAAATCTCATCGCAACAGATCACAGATTATATTATAATGACATTAAAAAACCAGGAAAACAATATAGGTACGTGAAATGACGACAGACGAAACAAATATTTGGGTTGGAACGCAAATGTTTGTACTCTTTTGATGTCCTAAACAAATAAGTATGGGCGGCGTTTGTTCAAACATTGTAGGGGGGTGGGACGATTGGCGATTTGTTTTGAATAGATAATCGTATAAAATCACGCGATGTTCTGTTTGCGGTGTTGAAAATGGTCGGAATTTGGTTTGATGGGATCGCGAACACCAATAAATGGGTTGGTAGTTCGAGCCCGCGTCGCTCCAGCATGACGACAGATAACCGTGGTGTTTTATTGCGCTTTTCCGATGTTTTCCACCGGGTAAGTCTTACATTACCGTCTCAGTCCTTCCGGATTGGAAAAATGTTAAGTAAAAATCTGGCTCTGGCTATCAAATGTAACACCCGGTACACACATATAAGTATTTGGCTGCCAATTTTCACCTACCACCATGCTACACATCCACCTATTGCATAAATAAAACTTCTCAATAAAGCACTTAACATAAAATAAACACAATCTAACAAATATTTAGACGGCAGAAGGCAATCACTGGGGTTTTCTGATTGAGGACATTGAACTAACTTTAGATGAATAAATGAATAACATATTGCTCTTCAAATATTAACATTGGCGAACCCAATGCTATAAGGCGTTTTATTTAAACTAATCATTTCTATAACTAACCAGTTATGTAATAAAGGAAATGAAAGTTGCTATTGTAGGTAGTGCAAATAAAATAATTAGCGAAATAAGTATTCTTTATATCATTTTAAAATGGTCGATATCCCAAGCTTATTGAAGGGACTAGAGACGCTATTTTTAGTAATGTAATACCGGGCAAACGAGCAAGCATTTCACCTGATGGTAATTTCAGCTTCAGCTATCAAACAGCTATCAATTTCAGCCGACCATGGCCAGCCATCAATAATTTATCATAATAATTTTTTGTTGTCTGTGAAGCTTTTTTTTACACTTAAGTTTTAGCGTTATGGCCATAATCTCACCTGATCTTACGTGACGATATGGCCCAAGTTGGTAGACACACTAAACCTGTGGAGGAACTGGCTCTCAAGTGCAGCTGAAGGAACACACCTATTGGTATTTGGCGGCAGGTTTACAACTTAAGGGTGGTAGTTAGCCATGGTAACATATGGTGAGGAAATCACGATGTTTTCCTTCACCGAAAGCTCAAGCTCATTGTAGGTGGTAAACTTTGACCCGAATGGCGCTAGTGGGATGTTGCATAGCTTAAAAGCTTCCTCGATTATTTTTTAAATCTGGCTAGTAGTTCCAATGATCACAGATGCAAACAAACTTTTTCGCTATAAAATATTAATGTATATTAGCTCACCAGACAGACATTCTCCTGTCTTAACAATGAATATTGAATTCTAGTTGATATAATTAATAAAAACTACACATGATTCAAAAACAGTGTCTATTATTATAATGCTCTATGACAACTGACAGTTATATAAAATTAAAATTGTCATTGAGTTGTTTAAATTTCCTAAAGATTACAATAAAAAAGATTATATATGCAAATATATACTGGCCGTTCCTGCCCACTTCGCTGGGCGGATTGTAAACGGAAAGCGTTACCGTCGAAAATAAGCGGGAAGTTCCAGCAATAGCCTGCAGGGTACACCGTCAAAAGAAGAGTCAAATTAATTAAAATTAAATTTTATTTTCATAATACCTAAAAATAATTATTGATAAACAATGAAATAAAGAATAAATGATTTAATCCTGTTCACATTCGAGGACTCGCCGCTCATACGTCGCGTTTTGTGGTACGAAAAACGTAGCCGTTAATTCAACACCATCGAAACTGAACACCCTAAATTCTTGCAATCCATAAGAAGAAGAAAATTAAATATTATGTGCTATTATATCAATAAACTTTTTTTATAAACTAATTACGGTATTCAGCATTTAGCTATGGAACAAAATTTATTTAATTATTTGCATGTATATATATTTTGCGGCTGTGGACCGATATGTGCTTTATTGTATCGTACCTACCCTGTGCCCAACTACTCGGCGGAATACAGTTACATGAGGGAACCACAGAGAAAACTCACGCCAGTACATTCAGCTGTAGGCAAATTTTCATTAATCACTAAAATTCTGTATTGTAGTGATCAACGAGCCTTTAACCAATACCAAACAACTGTGATATACACGTAGGCCAATGGTATTTTTAAATTCACCCATTAAAGTACTAACCACTCCAAAAGCTGCATAGATTAGGTGATCAAGAGAATCATACGCCAGCTGCATGGCTATCACTGCCGCACTTATATTAAATAATTACAAATATAATAATAAACTTAAATATTTTTTTTAAATAGGGAAGATAGTTTGAAAATGATTACCGGTATTTATTTCGAATATGTACCTTTCTAATCTCTGCAGAGGAAAATTCACTTATGTTATCGTACTCTTCAAAACAACCACTCCCTTCATGAAATCTCCTAGCACTCAAATTGATTCGAACTGTTGTGAAACATCCAATATAAGACTTTCTCGATTCTATTGATAGTTAATGTCGAATTATTAATAAGAAAAATATATTTTACAAATCAGTACTTACCTAAAGTTTCAGCTTTTATCTCATGAGACCAGTTATTAGAACCAAAGACATAATCAGCACACAAACATAAACTTTCAATACTTTCTTTGTCTGACATTTTTCGTTCACTTCTCAACTGTTTATAAACTGACGCTTAATCATGAGATTAATTAGTAGGTTATATAAACACAACTGAAATTAATAAAAAAAAAAAACAAATGACTGTAACCGTTGCTATAGAAATAGTAAAAAATAGTCATTTGGAGTCCGTAGAAGTTATAGTTGGTAATAGAAATTTAACATTTTAAACACCCACCCCCGCATCCCTAGTGGAAGTAGAATTTGTAAGATCCTATTCGAGATGATTTCTACATGACAAATAAAAGATTCCTACCAAATTTCGAGCCAGTTTGGAAATGGAAATTCAACATTCTAACAGCCACCCCTGCAATCCTTATTGGTGGTCGGTTGTTGTAATATTCGCTCTTAGATCATTTCTGCATCACATGTAGAACATGCTAGCTAAAATTGGAGTCTGTAGGAGATATAGCTTAAAAATCTTTTTTTTATTGTTACTACCCACCCCCGCAACTCCCTGTGGGGTGAGCTATCGTAAAATTCGTTCATAGACTATTTCTATATCTCTTACAAAAGATTCCTACCAAATTTGGAGTCTATAGGAGCTATAGTTTAAAAACAGGAATTTTTCATCGTTAACACCCCCGCGATTCCCTTTGGGGGATGAATTTCTCAAAATCTGGTTTTAGCTGACCTCTACATAGCAAAAGTAATATTCCTACCAAGTTTCACGTTTCTAAGTCCTATGGTTCCCGAGATTTCGTGATGAGTGACTATACATATGGGAATCCCTCGACTATCCTTCGAGTGGGCGGGTGACTGGACGGGAGTGAGCGGTTGGGTGCGTGGGAGTGTGTGATATGATTCTTAGCTGAATGTAAAAGAATATAATCCGTTTAATATACTGCGTTGAAATCCATGAACACAAAAGAATCAAAAAGTTAGCGGGAAAAATGTATATAAAACAGCAATAAAAAAATGAAGGAACGTTGAAATTCTAAAAATAAATACCCATAAATCATCTAGGGAAAATTTCGCATCGAATAGTCGTAGTTTCATGTCGATAAGATCAGTGGTTTAAGCGCGATTGAGCCTCAAAGAAAGACCATTTTCATTATATATATATATATATATACTGTACAGAGTCGTTAATCTATTCGAGCGCCTATGAGAAGTACTCTTACGTTTGACAGGCATAAATTACTATTCTGCTTTACTATAGTGATTCCTTACAAAACCCACGAAGACACCATTTCTCCGTTTGAAAACAAACACCAAACAAGCACTTTGTCACATATGAGGTCAGAAGTGCGCTCTATCAAAAGTTTAAACTTAACAACTTACACTAACGACCTCAGTTAGGCAATTTTAAACTCTGTCGAAATAAGTTTAAGAATCAATATTTCCTATTCAAATGTGTATCTAAAATTGTTTTCCTAATTCAAATACCACGTTACATTTACCGTTCATGAAATGGAACGCCATTGAAATCTGCCCCTCATTGATTATGCAAAAGCGTACGATGGTCTTTTTATTCCGTCTGTTTCAGAAGTGTATTAATAAGTTTGCCAATGGCATTAACTACGAGCGCTCATTCGAATCCGTTCCGAAACCCAATTTGCATGTAAATTCATCGAAGTCGCTTTAGATTAACTTTAGGTTAGAAGTTATTGAACGTGCGATTTTCAAATGTGATTTGGTGGAGTATTAGAACCCGTATTTCACTGTTCTATAGCAATATTTAGGGCGTCACAAATTGTGAATATTGGTAGCGGTGTAAAAATTAATGACTAAGGGTAAGCTACAATCGATACTATATAAAACATTCACCTTTTGTAACAGTTTCAAAAACCAACAGTTCTAGTAGACTGTACCGAAATAATATTACTCTGAAATCCCTCACCAGGTCTTGCCATATTCTATCGCATGTATCACGGTGAGTGCTCTGCAGAGCTATTCAATCTTATCCCTTCCTCTCCTTTCCACAATAGAACTACACGCGCTTGACTTCGGAGTCACATCTTCACGGTAACTCCCATTACGGCTCGAACCAAAAAGTTCGATAAGTCGTACTTTTGCCGTGCCTTGAAGTTGTGGAACAGTCTTCCGACCCATATATTCCCTTCGTCATACAACATCGGGTCATTCAAGAGAAACATAAAAAAGCATTTACGCAGGCCGCCATGACAGTAGCGACTGGCGATGGATTGTCGTTCTCTCGATGGTCGCTGCTATTTTTGGACTGTGCAGTACTTAACATCAGGTATAGTGTAGTCACATTGCCGAGCTACCATAAAAAATAATATAATAATCAGTTGATAGATCTAATGACTTTACTATACAGCTCTTCAATACTTCCGACTGCAAGAAAGTGAAAGATCAAAGAACCTACCTCGATAATTTGTATTCCGAAATCGTCAAACTAGCCAAAGAGTTATCGGACATTCTAGACACGTTTGTCTTGATAAGAAGCTGAGTGCCTTGAAGGAATTCGTAAAAACGCAAAAAATTGCACAAATATAAATCTTTATTCATCTACTAATGTACAAAATCTTTGGTTCATTAGACCCTTACATCTATTGCGTTATTCTGTTTTGCACGTCTCATAAGCGAAGCGTTCAGTTTGGGTACTACAGTGACTTTACCGCAAAACAGTTAATTTTCAAACTTAAAATGTGTCTATTTATCACATATTGCAATTATAATATAATATATACACACACACATATCAAGAAAAAATACTATTTTTAACACTCGTGATAATTTTGAAGACATTTTTGTTATTAAATCTAGTTAAAAGACTGTTTAGAAAAGTTCTATCTTGGACGTCCGTGTGTCTGTATGTGCGGATCCTGTATGTTATCACGATAACGATCGAAATACTTTACTAATCGGGTCTTTTTTTTCTTTTGATTCAGTATAATTAGGACTAGAATCCTATCACTGTTCACGGTCTGATTCGATGTGGTTTAATTGTTATTAAATAAACAGAAAAAAAATTAGATTATTGTGCGTGCACTTTTGGATCTACCAAAATTTTTATTTTATATTTCTTCCAAATGAAACTACAACATTCCTTAACCTGATAGTGATTAAAAATTTTAATTACATTATTAATTTTTTGTAATTTCACTAAATGATATTAACTTTAGCCACGGAATACTTTAGAATGTAAAAAAGAAACTGCTAATATCAAGCTGTGAAAAGTATTCATTAATATTTCATAACGTAGCGGTGAAATTTCAGCTTGGTTATCAATTTTTTTATTAGATGGTTCAGACACAATAGAATTTTAATAGCAATAAATATCTTTATCATTTTAAGTTATTAAATTAGACGTTCTACGTTTTGGATAGAGATTTAAAAAAAAATTACAGTTTTTTTATTGTTTATTATTATAATGTTAATCGAAAATGGTAAACAGACTACACTTGAAGAATCATGAAAGCTTTTCCTGGTCTCTGTCAAAACGACTATATATGACAAATTTTATAGTTGTCATGCTGAGTCTGATAAAGTGACTGGCTTTCTGTATAACAGCCTGTAAATACCCATAAGTATTTGACGAAAGTTTTTCAAATGTGTTAGCTAACCAGCCGGGCATTCAAAAACACCTCCTTTTTTTCTAGAAAGTTCTAGCTCCCACGACCAGCATCAGAGTGCGGTGGTAGGACCCTTAACCAAATTGCTCGCGGGTCGCTGGCAACTCGATATGGTACGTACGATACAAAGCACTATAATTATCTTACCTTGACCCTTAGTGTTCCAAGTTGTAATCGCATAAAGTGATGTGTATACAGTAGATTATTTGTGTAATGGATACGTGTATGGTTTACCCGGGAGGTCTTAGCTGCAGTCACCAAACAACACACTATTATCAACCAGCCCACTATCTTGGACCACTTCATAAACTAATCCAGTCACGATTATAATCACACCACCGGAAATACGTCTGTAATTCACTGGCTTTGCTTTCTCAAGTCTATCTAATCCAAATAAAACTCAATATTAACTTCGCGTCATGTTAACAAGCCAAAACTCGTATTACTTTAATCCATGTCATATTTTTTTATAGGTGCCAATCTAAATGGCCTTAATAAAATTATCTTCAATAATAAATCAAGCAACAAAGTAAATAAGTTTATAGTTACGGCCACAATATCACCCGATGTAAAGTAGTGATGTGGCCTAAGTTAGTGGACACTTTAAGCCTATTTGAAATCTGCCACCAAATACCTGTAGACGTGTTTAAGCAGTTGCACTTGAGAGCCAGTCCTTCCAAAGGTTGACTTGTTCACCACCTTCGGCCACATTGTCACTTGACATCAGTTGGGATTGCGACCATAACGCTAAAACCTATGCACTATTAAAAAACGTATCTCTATCAAATTACATTATTAAGCTGTAATGAGATATATGCATGATAGAGGCGGATTATTATTAGTGTAGGTTATTTTATATGGTACTTGTTTTCACCTGATCTTAGGTGACGATACGGCCCAAGTCGGTAGACACGCTAAACCTGTGGAGGGGCTGGCTCTCAAGAGCAACTGCCGGAACAAATCATACAACATACGCAACATATCTATTGGTATTTGGCGGCAGCTTTACAACTTGAGGGTAGTGGCTAGCCAGGCGAACATCGGAAAAAGCCTTACCATCATGCTATGGTTCCCTTACAATATTTTGCTTCACAGAAAGCTCAAGATCATTGTAGGTGGTTGCTGAGCTATCATCGCTTCAGATATAGATAGATATAGATATACTTGATTGTCATAGAAATCCGTAAAGCTTTATTCGTATGTTTCAATAGTAATTCTAATTACTCTACAGCTCAATGATAGCTATCTTTAAAAATGTATCCATCATTATCTTCGAAGGCGGAGAGTTTAATTTATCCAGATTAATATCCCGAACGTTCTCGAATAAGAAGATTATACCAATCAAGAGCATAATTAATACTAAATTAATTAATGTTCTCAAAGTGAATTTTCCTCTGATATACAAATAACTGTGCTTTTCAATATCCATTGATTGCTGAGTCAAGTATCTGTAGCTAATTAAATCTCTTGTGTTGATAATTGAGGGGAAAGTTAACAATTTTCATTTTCAAATGCGAGAGTTTGTAGTCATGTTTCTAAACTGTTTAGTCCCTATAATTATATATTAGAAGATACACCGATTCGAGAAGCAAGATAGCATATGTCACACTCTAAAATTGTAGCAAGTTTTGTTCCATTTTCCAATATTTTTATTAATCTCTTATTTAGATCGAATCTTGATGAAAATCGAAGAAAAGACGCATGGTAATAAGACTATATAATAATGATAATCTTTAGAGAATTTTGAACTTAGCACAGCTCAACTGGTCAGATATCCTTTCCATTCTATATTAGATTTTAGATGTTGTTGATGAAGTGTTTAGAGGTAGGGCACAAAAACACCTCTTTGGAGAATTCTCAGGAAGGCACAACTGAACTGGTCAGATATCCCTTCTATTCTATATTAGATTTCAGTTGTTGTTGAAGAGGTACGGGACAAAGAAATCTCTTTGGAGAATTCTCAGTACTTAGCTCCGCTCAACTGCTCAAATATAGCTCATATTTGAAACGATGATAGCTCAGTGGTAGTGTGTACGACTTCGCGTCAAGGGACGTGGGTTCGAATCCAAGCACCTACAATGAGCTTTCAGCTTTTGGTGAAGGAAAACATCGTGAGGAAACCATAGCATGGTGGTAGGGCTTTTTCAATTGCCAGCCTGGCTAGCTACCACCTTCAAGTTGTAAACCTACCGCCAAATACCAATAGGTGTGTTCCGGGAGCAGCACTTGAGAGCCAGTTTCTCCACAGGTTTAGCGTGCCTACCAACTTGGGCCGTATCGTCACTTAAGATCAGGTGAGGTTATGACCATTACGTTAAGCCTTAAGTATATAAAAAAAAAAAAAAAACCTTCACTATTCTATATTTGTTTGCAGATGATAGATTTCAGTTATTTTTGACGAAGTAAGAAGAGTGATAGGATCTTATTGGAGAAAGGTCCTTTTTTCTGAATGACTGCATTACTAACGTCGTGGCCTATAAAATACGATCCAATTTTAGGGCAAGTGCGGTAACTAAAATGCAACTAGCTCAAAGATGTCAAAATAATCAGACTTCTGCTTGAGCAACAACAAACGAACAATAAACATCACAAATCGATCTGATCCTTACAACGAGAAGTGCAACCAAAGTTAACGATACATTAATAACGCCTGTGTTGTAACTAAGCTTCATAAGTTAAGTAATAGCTTATCTTTTAGCTAACTGTACCGTAGTACCGATAGAATTATAATGCATAGAAAAGCCAAACCTAAACTCGTGTAGCTGACAGCAGCAAAAGCTTTCGAAGCGATGACAGTTCAGTGGAAGTGTGTATGAACGCCTCGTTATGGGACGTCAGTTCGAATACAAAACACCTACACAGTAAGCTTGAGCTTTCGGCGAAGGAAAACATCGTGAGGAAACCATAGCATGGTGGTAGGGCTTTTTCTAATGCCCGCCTGGCTAGCTACCGCCCACAAGTTGAAAAGCTGCCGCCAAAAACCAATAAGTACATTCCGGCCGTTGCACTTGTGAGCCAATCCCTTCAATAAAGGCCGGCAACGCACATGTGATTCCCCTGGTGTTGTGGGTGTATATGGGCGACAGTGATCACTCACCATCAGGTTACATGCTAGCTCGTTTGCCACCTATTCTACAAAAAAAAGAATTCACGACTTACTTCGATTAATTGACAACCTACACTAAGTAAATTAGTGCATAGTTTAATTATGGTGATTACATATAATAAAATTAGTCGAATGTAAACAGTTTGTTTTTCATTGCACTTTCTTATTGATATATAAATACGATACTGCACGAAAAATCTAAGTGTTTCATAAAATAAACGCACACTTTTTCATACATATGTAATAAGTATATGAAGTAGCGGGAGTAGGTAGTTTTGATATAAAAATTATCTATTGAAATATAAATACTATATAAGTCGTAAGGTCAAACAAAAGTTATTTATTTGAAGTCACGTATAAAGAAAAGTTTTTAATACATCAACATTTCGAGGTGATCGCTAGAGAGTTACTCGCAAACATTCTATTTGCACTGACAAACGATATTAACTTGTAATAATGTTACTCAAAAACTTATTATTACGTTAGTAGATAAGAATTAATAATTTTTTTCACTTTCATAACTATTTCAATAACGTATTATAAATGGCATCGTTTGATATTGAAATATATCAAGAAAACTGAGAGCCTTACAGCGCAAAGACGTTTCTTATTAACCGACTTCAAAATACATTTTGATTTCTTATGTTAACGCGAATATTATTCATTGAAATAAAACTAATTTAAACGGATTTTATCGCGGTTATTTATTAATTTCGATCTTGATCCCGACGTTTCGAAAGCTTTTCATCCTTCGTAGTCACGGGGCGGACTGTGATGTAAGTTGTCCAGAAAAGTTCATGTTACTGTTAAATTGAAGGTAGTCCGCCCCGTGACTACGAAGGATGAAAAGCTTTCGAAACGTCGGGATCAAGATCGAAATTAATAAATAACCGCGATAAAATCCGTTTAAATTAGTTTTATTTCAAAAAAAAATATTTTTTTAACATGGGGAAATGCATTCACGCATCCCCTTCAAACCCGGTGGGACTGAGAGGGGAATGTGGGACTCACCTGGCGATAATTGACGAGACTACCCACGAAAACCCCGCAGCCGTCTGCCGCGTGCCTGGGGCGACGCGGTTTTGTGCATGCAATCACGACGTCACCCAGCGACAGAAAGTACCAAGTTCGGCTGTATATAGGTTTTTTACAATTAAGCGTTATGGCATCAAGCTCATCTAATATTAAGCGGTTAGAATAGATATTTGGCAACTGATAACCTAACTATTCGGACAGTAAAAATACTCTGCCACTATGCTATGGTTTCATTATGATTTCCTTCACCGATAGCTCAAGCTTTTGGATCAAAGTCGCGTCAATAAACACAGAGTGTATACATACTGCCGACTGGACTAGCGTCACTTCCAATCGTATCTAACTAGATATGAACTAAGTGAAGTACCTGGTATATGCCATGCGGTTAGACAAGACGTGGTCTGGAGTCATGTGGTGTATTAGATAATATTAAGCAGAATAATAGTTGATATATTTCAAAGCGATGATAGGTAAGGGCTAGTGTGCCGGAACGCCGCGTCGTGGGACGTGAGTTCGAATCCAACTACCCAACATAGCATGGTGGTAAGGCTTTTTCTAATGCGCACCTGGCTAGCTACAACTCTCAAGTTAAAAATCTGCCATCAATCAGTTGCACTTGAGAGCCAGTCCCTTCAATAAAGGCCGGGATCGCACCTACATTTCCTTAATGTTGTGGGTATCTATGGACAGCGGTGATCACTTACCGTCAGGTGTCAAGCTTTCTAGTTTACCCCCTATTACATAAAAAATAAGGATCTGTAGTTGACTTGTACGCTACCGCCATACACGTGGTTAATCTCTTTTTTTTTTATACTTAAGGTTTAGCGTTATGGCCATAATCTCACCTGATCTTAAGTGACGATACGGCCCAAGTTGATAGATACACTAAACCTGTGGAGGAACTGGCTCTCAAGTGCTGCTGCCGGAACACACCTATTGGTATTTGGCGGCAGGTTCACAACTAGAGGGTGGTAGCTAGCCAGGCGGGCATCAGAAAAAGCCCTACCACCATGCTATGGTTTCCTCACGATGTTTTCCTTCACCGAAAGCTCAAGCTCATTGTAGGTGCTTGGGTTCGAACCCACGTCCCTTGACGCGAAGTCGTGCACACTACCACTGAGCTATCATCGCTTCTTTAGTTCGCCAGCAAGTCTATTTTCATGTACAAACCCGCGTGGATAGCTTATCGATCGTTAAGCCAATTTCGTCTTTCTGACGTGCTACGATAAAAGAAAAACACATATATTATGAGATTCTTGAAATGTAAGCAAAAAACGGTAACTCAATATTCGATTATAATACAGAAAAAAAATAGAAATGTGCTATGAAATTTCACGCAACGCGATACTTTATTTAATATATTTGCGGCAAATGATGTGAACTTATTGAATTTGAAATACTTTGACGAGATCCCCCACTGAGTTTTCTGGTTGAGTTTTTCCATTTACAAATTCGATATGTTATATATAAAAAAACTCAATATAGTATCGAAATATATATTTTTTTTATGATAATACTAAAGCGAGTGCGTTTTACGATATCGTATATCGGGTTTTCTACAAGTCTCGTTCATTATAAGCGAATGAAAAGTATTTTGTTTTAGTATCCGATATAATAAAAGGCATGGATGTATAAATAGGCTAAAACGAAAACTCCGATACGTATTTCATATCCGCGTATACGTATCCGCTTGTATATGCAAAAATGTTGTTTTTTTTTTCGACTTGACTTACGCTGTTGGTTTTAAGGGCTTTGACAGCTTCACCGAACGTTTTGGGGCGAGTGCTGAGGGCACTAAGATCCGAGGCAGCGAGCTCAAGGGTGCCAGGATGGCGGAACCTCGGCTTGGGCTGCTGCCGGAAAGTGAACAAGGATTCGTGATCCTAACTAACCAACAGGTCCTAACTTACTAATTTAGTAGCACGACCTTATCGGGCAAGTGCATAAATGTAAAGACATGTATATATATCCTTCCGTGGCGATTTCGAAACCGACGATTACACCCATTATCATATATCAGCGGTTTATATTTGAAGCGGTGATAGCACAGTGGTAGTGTGTACGACTTCGCGTCAAGGGACGTGAGTTCGAATCCGAGCACTTACAATGAGCTTGAGCTTTCGGTGACGGAAAACATCGTGAGGAAACCGTAGCATGGTGGTAGGGCTTTTTATAATGCCCGCCTGGCTTAGCTACCACCCTCAAGTTGTAAACCTGCCGCCAAATACCAATAGGTGTGTTTCGGCAGTGGCACTTGAGAGCCAGTCCCTCCATAGGTTTAGCGTGTCTACTAACTTGGGCCGTATCGTCAATTAAGATCAGGTAACATTATGGCCATAACGCTAAACCTTAAGTATTAAAAAAAAACACTGTGACTACGTTGTATGTTATACGTTGTATGTCTATTATGACTATGGTATCCAAATTTTGCGGTATACGTGCGTTGACAGATGTTTCGCGTGAGGACACCGTTAATGTAACTATACAAGATATCTGAGGACGATTGCTAAGTTGATCTCTTAAGTGGCGTATCACAACATCTCTGATCTTCGAATGAAAAAACTGTTTGGTCTACCAGATATTATACTTTGAGGCAAATTTCATGCCAATTCTTCCTTCCGAGAGGGTTCTATATTTCATATTTTTATATGCGTTTTCTGATAATGTTTTATGCCTGTGCCTTTTAAACCTAAGCTAGGGTTTCCGCTTACCGTCTTATAGTTCAGAAAGGAAAATTATTTTCACAACTCCCTCCTCACGCAAGGCATATATATACGTACATATAGTCTACGACAAATCACTCCCTGTCTGTGTTTGTAATTCGCAACGTCAAATGTTAAAGATTTAATTTTAATGAATTCAAAGCATCAACTAAATTCAGAGCAATCCTTTGCGGATGACACGAATAGTTATAATTAAATAATATATTTTTTCAACTAGATAATATGTAT
Source organism: Actias luna (assembly GCA_039707435.1). Classification (NCBI taxonomy): domain Eukaryota; kingdom Metazoa; phylum Arthropoda; class Insecta; order Lepidoptera; family Saturniidae; genus Actias; species Actias luna. Next base: position 2,075,483 of record JAZHAC010000002.1, on the reverse strand, counting down.
ACAACATATATACAATAAAAATAATATATTGCAGCATATTTCATACGAAGTTACAGTGAAAAAGTGTACTAACTTTGTTTCGTGGCATCGCAAACCTTTGCCAAGAACGGACGCGTTTGTCTTCAGTTCTTATCTAGCTACTTCAGTACGTGACTCTGGGCTTACAGCGACAACGTTTACTTTACCATCCACCGCTCCTGTTTCCGTACAACTTATCACTAAATCCTAATTTACGGACGGCATTATTAACTTTGTATTAAAACCTCACTTGCTTGCTATTCCGTTGCACCTTATTTCGTAAACTGAAGAATGATTTTCCTTTAAATTTATAGTAATTGTAACGCGGCAGTCCGAAGTGGCCGACCGTTGACAGATGACGACATCGCGAAGCTCTTTCTTGCCTTGTTTCCTTGGACCCTTAACTCGATTTGGGTAAATGAGAGCCGTGATTCGAGTCATCTGTTGAACAGGGACGCGTGTATAGGTAAGACAGAGATGGAAATGGATCGGTCGTATCAGGAACGCGTAATCGGTCAGAAGGAAAACTTTCGGGATTGTCTATTATTGAAATGTATCGTTTCGATTGATTTTTTTATATCAAATAGCAACATTTTATATAGATCTACTTAACTACTCGCTTGAGAATGTAAATTTAATATATTTAGAGGAATACTGGAAATAAATATATATGAAGATGTTAATTTTTTATCGGTTTAAAGTTATAAGGATCTCACCTGATGTTAAGTGACAATGAAGCCCAAAATGGTGGATATACTAAACCTAATAGAGAGTCTGGCTCTCAAGCGCAACTGTCGGAATACACTTATAGCTGTTTGACGGTAGATTTTTAACTTAAGGGTGCTAGATAGCCGTGTGTTCATTAGAATAAGCCCTACCACAATGCTATGTCACGATGTTTTCCTTCACTGAAAGCTCAGGTTGACTGTAGGGAATTAAACTCATTTTCATTAAAGGCGATGTCCGTACACATTAACAACTTAGTCATCGTCCCTTTAAATGAAAACTAGACATAAACACGTTTTATCTAAAGTTTCAGCCTAAGAAGGATCCATAAAAGTGTTTACGTCGAAATTAAGTTGTAAGTAAGTTTCCTAAGTACATTAACGATTTGCTGATAAGTTCAACGATCATGACAAGCGAGATATATTGTCCAAATGTTACTGAACAAATACGCAAGTAATAATGCTAATATTTTGTAACATAACATATTACGTGAATAGCGATATTTGGTAAAAACATGCGAGAAATTTGATAAATTTATTCATTTGAGAGATCTGTAGAAAATTTAATAAATCGCAAATATTAATAAAAAAATATATAGCCAGGGTGTTAAAGGATAAGTAACAGAATAATACATTTTTAGTACTATTGGAATCAATGTTTGTTTGTCTGTACACGCATCACGTAAAATGTACAGAACCAATGTAGATTATTTTAATACGTCGCTTACGTTCGCTTAGATATTAAGCTATTCAACGAATTTAATAAAATTTTTCAGTAATAGATAGAGTGACTCATGAGGAATATTAATATGTTTTTTTTTTCGATTTGTCGTACTCTGTTAGCCTTAGGGGCTTTAACAGCTTCATTGAACTTTTTGGGGCGAGTGCTGAGGGCAGTCCGCTCCGAGGCAGCGAGCGCAAGGGTGCCAGGATGGCCGAACCTCGGCTTGGGGTGCTGCCGGAAAGTGAAGAAAGGATTCGTGATCCTGACTAACCAACAGGTTCTAACTTATTAATTTAGTAATCCTAGCACGACCTTATCAATAGTGTGGGTAAGATTTTTATGTATAGCACATATATATTATAGTATAGAAAAGTTTTTAAGTAGATTTGTAAAGTGATACGCAGTTTACCGGATCAGCGAGTGTTGTACTAATTTTGGAAACTACATAGCTGAAGTTTAGGTACTTAATAAGTTTTCCTGTGATTACGAGGAATCGAAGCCACGAAGGTGAGTGTATAAAGTATCGTTAGACGCAGAACGCCGAACATTATCGATACAGAGTAAACTGAGGATCGCTGGTGAAAGTGAAACATGAAAAACTATTTTCACTTTATTTTCAGAATTAACTTGACGTTTTCTCTATCAGGTATGACGCTGCAGCGAAACCAGCTGGTGGATATCGTGCAGGGGATCAAGCCCGAGCGAGCATTAAGAGAAACTACATATATAGTGACATAATATAAAATATAATAAGCATACAATAAAATAAAAAGACAATATTCATAATATTCAAAATGAAAAAAGTGAATTTTACAATTTTCAAGAAAAATCTTTTTTTTTTTTATTGAAATTGAATGAAGCTACTATGTAGATAGAAAACATATAGACAAATTGAATAAATATTTAATAATTTTTAATATTATGTACATATGTACAGTAAAAAAAAAAGTTACATCTAATTTATCTAATATTATTGCCGATTCTTCTCTAAGACTGCCTTTGTGAACTGGTGGTAGGTAGCCTTTTAAGTAAGTACGTAAGATTATTCTAAGGGTGTAAATTTAATTTGTTGTTTGACTTGACACTATATAAAAAATACGCAGTGTATAAAAAGAAAGAGTGCCGCGTGTAACAAATTTCGCCTTAATACTAATATGCTATTCATTTAAAAAGTATAGAGTCACATGGTAAAGTTAAATTTAAAAATGAACAAATAAACTCGATTTATATATATTCTTTTTTTATATAGTCACGGTTTAGCGGTCGGGCCATAATCTCACCTGAGCTTAAGTGATGATACGGCCCAAGTTGGTAGACACGCTAAACCTGTGGAGGAACTGGCTTTCAAATGCAACTGCCGTGTTTCAACTTAAGGGTGGTTAATAGCCAGGTGGGCATTAGTAAAATCCCTATCATGCTATGGTTTCCTCACGATGTTTTCTGTCACCGAAAACTCAAGCTCATTATAGGTGGCTGGATTCGAACTCACGTCCCTTGACGCGAAGTCATACGCACTACCATTGAGCTATTCATTTATTATAAACAATATCCTCTTTCGAAAGGTTACTCAATAAGTTATCGTATTTTTAATTAATTAAACAGTTGATTTTCCGTTCATTTTGTTAAAAGCTTTCAATATCGGTTATCAAGGACGGTAAAAAGTTGAAAACATAATTAAAAACATTTTGAATAATTTCCTTTAAAATCCTGGAACAATAAATTCGAAACTATTAATGAATTATTCTTCTGATACACTTGTGTTTAACATAATTTTCAATGATACCTTAGTTAATGGACAAAAGCTCAAATTCTTGCAATGGAGCTTTAGCTTTCGGTGAAGGGAAACATCGTGATGTAACCATAGTATAGTCGTTGGGCTTTTACTAATGCCCTCCTGATTATCTACCACCCTCAACTTGAAAATCTGCCGCCAAGTACTTTTAGCACAAATAGTTGCACTTTTGGACCATCTTGGACTTAATCGACATTTTACATCAGGCAGATTGTGGCCATAATGCCAGCATGCTCATTCTAGGTAAGTTCGAACTCACGTCCATCGACGCGGCGTCCGTACTCTACCAACTGATCCATCATCGCTGCAAAGCACACACAACTGCCCTCCATTTTGCGGTAACCAGTGTAATTGAATGTATAGCATAAAAAATGTAGAGCCAATTGACAGACTTTAACCTTCCTTATTTATATAATAATTAACAATATTTGAATAAGAAATATATAATGCAAATAAAAAAAACACCTTAAATTTACATTACACCCGGATCCTTTGCGTTGGACACGCGTATGTCACAGGAATGAAAGCTCATCCGGAAAGGGGCCGCGCATAATTCCACCGTATACTTTGTAAATTTACTCGAATATTTGCAATTCTGATCCGGGCATCGTTGTCGGTTGACGTTTTACCCCGCAAATTGGGGACATCGTGCTCGGAACGGAACAATTCTCGAGCGTTCCGAATCTTTATTGATAGTGGAGTGGGCAGTTCAGAAATTGCTTACCCAACAATAGTTACATACTTATCAGCATTATCTACATCTGTATGAGTGTTTTTTTTTTTTATATGATGCACCTTATCGTATGCAATGTAAAAATTACAGTGTTTTTATTATATGTCTATGTAAGCATGAAATGATATTTATTTTATTATCTATGTTTAGCACACGAACATAATCTATATTGTAAAGTATAGTATACAAAGCGGGTATGTTTGTTTGTTTGAATACGTTTATCTTAAGAACTACCAATCGGATTTAAGGAATCTTTTTTCTATTTGATACAGCAAGTATTGACAACGGCTCAAGGCTATTAAGCATCACGCTACCGTTAATAGCAGCAAAGCCGGATTGAAAACAATTGCCTATTCGGGAAAAAATTATGAAATAAATTTTCGTTTAGTGATTACATACAGATAAAAATGACCTATTGTTAATTTGGCATAAAGTTAAAACATACATTTATTATTACAATAATTTAAATGAAACGCAAGATATTTGTATATAAGCATAGGTATATATAGAAGATAGGATAGTTTTTTTATGGAATAGGCGGCAAACTAGCAAACGTGTCACCTGATGGTAAGTGATCACCGCGGCCCGTGGACACCCACTACACCGAGGAATCGCTAGTTTGTTGCCGGCCCTTTTAGGAGGGATTGGTTCTCAAGTGCCACCGCCAGAACACACCTAACGGGTTTTGGCGGCAACTTTCAACTTGAGGGTGGTAGGTAGCCAGGCGGGCATTAGAAAAAGTCCTATGGTTTCATTCACCGAAATTTCAAGCTCTGAGATATTGTTGGATTCGGACTCACGTCCCTTGAGGCGGCGTTCCTATACGCTACCACTGAGCTATCATCGCTTCTAGCTTCACATCACTTCGCATTTACGCAAGATAATATAAAGAACCATTTATTTAATTTTTCGTCAACACGTGTGCTTCGATTAATGCCCGAAAAGCTTGGTTAGATTTTGACAGGACTTTCACTACCAGATAGCTGGTATTATAAGCAGTAAGCGATATAAGATACTTTTATTTCAAATCCACACAAAAGAAGTGTAGGACGACGCTCGTAATTAAAAAAATATTACTCCGGTACATTAACTTTTAATGATCCAAAATATAAAGTTTAAATATAAAGTTAAAGATATATATAGTAAAGTTTGGTAAAGCTGTCAAAGCCCTTGAAGCTAACAGAGTACGTCAGTTTAAAAAAAAAAAAAAAAAAAAACAAAAAAAAATTTACTTAGCGTATTAAAGAACGTTACTTAAGTGTTTTCATTACAGTTGAGGTAATTCTATGCAATTATTAAGTATAATTTTATTAATACTTTTAAAATGTTATTGTTAACTTACTTTTTTTTTAAGTTTCTAGATATAGCGTTATGGCTACAGTCTCACCTGATATTAAGAACGATGTGTCCCAAGATAGCGGACACGCTGAGCCTAGTGTAGGGACTGGCACTCTAGTGCAACTACCGGAACACCCCAATAGATGTTTTGCGGCAGATTTACAATTTGAGGGTTGTGCGAGGGCAAGTTTCATAATTTGTTCCGTCCGGTGGAACATTTTAAAATCACGATCGAAACAAATTCATTTGCGAATTTTGAAACACATCCTTATTAGTATTATAAATGTGAATGTGAATTTGTTTGTTTGTATGATACGCTTTCATGTCTGGACTGTTGAATCAATTATGATGAATTTGGGTATAGAGATGGATGAAACGTTGGAGACGGTGATAGGTTGCTTTTTCTCGTAAAAAGCTGATAGGTAGTGGGGTAAAGAGAAGAAAATTTTTTTGCATGAATCTTTTTACCGTGTCCTCCGACCTTAACGCGATCGGAGCCATGAGTAAAATCTAGTACATACACATATGAAAGTAAAATGTGAATTGTTTTTTTTTTACGTAGGTTTAGCATTATGGGCATAGCGTTATGGATCTCATCAAGATCTCATCTGATCTTAAATGACGATATGGCCCAAGTTGGTAGACACGCTAAACCTGTGGAGTAACTGGCTCACAAGTGCAACTGCGGGAACACACCTATTGGTATTTGGCGACAGGTTTACAACTTGAGGGTGGTAGCTACCCAGGCGGCCGTTAGAAAAAGCCCTACCACCCTGCTATGGTTTCCTCAAGATCTTTTCCTTCACCGAAAGCTCAAGCTCATTGTAGGTGCTTGGATTCGAACTCACGTCCCTTGACGCGAAGTCGTACACACTACCACTGAGCTATCATCGCTCCAAAAATCGCTGTTATCTTTTATGATAGGAAAAGTAATAAATCAAAATATTAAATGGACGTTAACGGTGAAAATTAAGGAAAACCCTGTGATCGTCTACTAATGAGATTAATCCCGACATTGGTTATCTCGTTTCTCAAGTTCAGGGTCAAGCTTCTCGTTAGCGATGCTATCCTATTAACGTTAGTAAAATATTAAACTCTACATATGTACAAAATACATACAGTTTTTTTGTAGTAAGTAGAAAAATATATTTACGGCATATGCACTTCGGAAATGACACGCTATTCCAACGATTCCAAATAAAAAAGTACATCCATGTTGTGGTGAAAAGATTGGGCAGTCAAAAAAATTGCATTCAAGACTAAATGCCGACGAAATCTCGATCTGCCATATTGTGATCTTTATTTCGTTTAACATACTTAATTATTTAATCCCGTGTTGTGTAATATACGTGACGTTTTATGTGATGCAGTGTAGCTGAAGACCATAAGTGAAGCGAATTAGGAATACTCATTCGGAACATGAGTCACAAAAACTCCTAAGAGAGATTCAACAAGAGAATTACTATTTTGTTGAAGGTAGTTTTGTCTGCACAAAATGCCCAAATCTTATCACTTAAAAATTGCGGTAATAGTCTGTAAAGGGAATTGAGTTGCCAAGGATAAAGAAGAAAACTGCCCAGGACGCACCAGACGCACTCGAGTATCGTCACTTATCATTATCGCCTTGTCCTGTTCCCATGTTTTGGGGTCACGTTTTTCTCTTTCTTTAATCTCTGTCAGTCGCCCTTCATTCAGTCCCTTTTTTCAACTCTTTCCTCACACTCATCCATCTGTTTGATCTATCCATTTTTTATTTATTCTCTTTTTTATACTTAAGGTTTAGCGTTATGGACATAACCTCACCTGATCTTAAGTGACGATACGGCCCAAGTTGGTAGACACGCTAAACCTGTGGATAACCTGGCTCTCAAGTGCTGCTGCCGGAACACACCTATTGGTATTTAGCGGCAGGTTTACAACTTGAGGGTAGTAGCTAGGCAGGCGGGCATTTGAAAAAGCCCCACCACCATGCTATGGTTTCCTCACGATGTTTTCCTTCACCGAAAGCTCAAGCTCATAGTAGGTGCTTGGATTCGAACTCACGTCCCTTGACGCGAAGTCGTACACACTACCACTGAGCTATCATCGCTTCATTATTCTACCTCTTTCTTTCCATCCTACTACATGCATATCTTTTATTTTTCTCACCACATGTGTTTCCTCTCGTCTCATGGCATGTACAAACCGAAACAAGCTTTCCCCTTTCAACTTCTCTACCATTGGCGCCACATTCAAACTTCCTCTTACATACTTTAGCCGTTCTCATAACACCACACATCCATCTCAACATGCCTGTTTCTGCCGCATCAATCGGCACTCATCCATCTTGCAGCTAGCCTAGCACTTTGATCCATACAATATTACAGGACTCGAGTTTCCTCATTCGTGGAAGCTCCTCACATGCATTTAAACACTGACGACCACATGCTGATTTTGTATCGAATAATCATAGTCCCAGAGTGATAAGACAAGTACTAGTTTTGACGTGATTCACCGTCAAAGGAACTGTATTTGCCTTATACATCTATATTAATATTGTAAAGTGAAAAAGTTTGTTTGAACTAGTCTTATATCTAAAATTGATTTTGTATTTGATAGCTCAATAATTAAGGAAGGCTTTAGATCGTTTAGCGATGATAGCTCAGTGGTAGTGTGTATGACTTTGCGTCAAGGGACGTAGTTCGAATCCAAGCACCTACAATGAGCTTGAGCTTTCGATGAAGGAAAACATCGTGAGGAAACCATAGCATAATGGTAGGGCCTTTTCTGATGCCCGCCTGACTAGCTACCACCCTCAAGTTGAAAATCTGCCGCCAAATACCAATAGGTGTGTTCCGGCAGTTGCAATTGAGAGCCAGTTGCATCAAAGGTTTAGCGTGTTTACCAACTTGGACCGTAACGTCACTTAAGATCAGATGAGATTATGGCCATAACGCTAAGCCTTAACTATAAAAAACAAACATTTTCCCGCCAATAGGACCAACGCTGTTTTGAAAAAAGTTACAAAAATGAGAAGAAAAAGAAAGAAGTTTCAGGCGCAATCAATTAATATTATAAAACAGATTAATTTGTTTGAACGCGATAACCTTAAACACCACCTGACAGTTTTCGAAATCCTTATTATATTTGATACAGCAATAATTGACGAATGGTTTAGGCTATTTGAAATCACGCTCCTTCCAATAAGTGCAAATCTGTATTGAAAAATAGCTACAAAAACGGGCACATTTAAATGTGATTAAATAATCCCTTTATTGTACATAGAGTTCACGTTAATAGAATAAAATAGTAAACTTAATTTGTTCTTTTATTCTCTCTTGGATACAATTATGTTGCAAGATTCGTCCGTTATTCTCTATTGTTTTTTTAAAAACGGGTAAAATTTATTTATTAACTCGCCGACCCGACAGACGTTGTCCCGTCTTAACTATGAATAATGAATTCGAATTGGTTTAATTCATAACAAAAAAATCAAAAACGTAGTGTTCATTATTGTAATGCTCTAAAACAACTGACAGCTAGTTATGTAAAATTGATATTGTCGTTAAGTTTTTTTATTTTTCTTAAAATTGCTGATGTTCCACTCAACTGCCATAATTTTTTCTTTCATAAGAATTAGGTCCTGACGATAATTAAGCCAACAAAGAAAGAATTAGCGAAATTGTTTCACCGGTTCACGCGGGATGCGGTCACCAACGGAAATAGAGATTCATTTATATATACAGTAGAACCTCGTTAAATCGAACCTTGATAAATCTGATAAAAATGTTTTGTTCCCTTCTCTTCAAAAACCAAAACCTATTCATTCTATATAAGTAGAAAACTCTATAACCTAAATTTTTAAGCGTCTTCCTTGATCTTCGACTTATAGAGGTGTATATAGATTATTAATTCCACGCTAATAAATTCTTCGGCACTGCTACTGTCGAATTAAATATCAATGTTCCATACGTTGAACGAAATCGTTATCTAAAAAAGTCGGTGAATATTTTTCAGCTCCACGATTTTACGAAAGTATTATTAAAAATTTCCTCGCGGAGATTCATTTCGGTCCGATCAGTGTGATCGGTAGTCCCTTGTTAGCTAATCAAACCTTTGTGAAGTATCGTAGAAGGGGATCCTAATAAGGAAGACAACGGTCGGGTGTATTGTCCCTTTGTTTGGACATCTGTGTCTCGGGTAGAGTCTTTTGTACCTTTGTGAATTAAGTGAGAAACGAGAAAACAAATACAACGAGCACTCGCTGATGATTTTCACTTGGGAGCGAAACTACGTATTTCCAATTTCTATTTAAATAAGATTGTGTATACTATTTTGAAGCGATGTTGGCTCAATTGGTAGAGTTTACGGACGCCGTGTCAATAGTCGTGAGTTTGAATCGGTGCAATGGGCCTGAGCTCTCAGTGAAAACGTCGTAAGGAAACCATAACACGATGGTTTTCTAAAGGCCGCCTGGTTACCTATCACCGTCAAGTTGAAAACTTACCGCTAAATACACCGTTAAATTGGTGTGTTCCGGCATTTGCGATTGAGAGCCAGTCCCTCCACTAGGCTTGGCGTATCCACCACCTTAGGCCACATCGTCACTTAATATCAGAAGAGACTGCAATGAAACGCTTAACATATACACTAAAAATAATAATAAAAACAATATACCATGTTTTTATAACGGACTAAAAAATATAAAATAAAAGATCGGAAATGAAAAATATGGGGCGAATGCAGCAGGTATTTGCTGTATCAATAGATCAACTAACAATTTTATTGGAATGCAGAAACTTCGAGTATCTAGCGCATCGGACAGTTAGACTAAAATCAACTACATAAGCGATGATAGCTCAATGGTAGTGTGCACGACTTCGCGTCAAAGGACGTGAGTTCGAACCCAAGCACCTACAATGAGCTTGAGCTTTCGGTGAAGGAGTCATCGCGAGGAAACCATAGCATGGTGGTAGGGCTTTTCTGATGCCCGCCTGGCTAGCTACCACCCTCTAGTTGTGAACCTGCCGCCAAATACCAATTGGTATGTTCCGGCAGCAGCACTTGAGAGCCAGTTCCTCCACAGGTTTAGCGTGTCTACCAACTTAAAATCAGGTGAGATTATGGCCATAACGCTAAACCTTAAGTATACAAAAAAAAAATCACACCCGAACAGACATACAAAAAAGCGAGTTAACTAAAACATAATAAAAATGGTAGAGGAAATTTAAACAATAGAAAATATGATTTCCAAATTCGCATACTAAGAAAATTTACAAGCGACTTTCCGATGATGGAATTTTCGCAGATCGGTGTGACGTCTTGCACCGTCTTAACCCGAAATAACAGGTAGTCTCCTAAGTGACATATTTATGGAGTCGCTTTTTCTATTATTAATTTTGAGAGAATTAATTACCCGTTATTATAAATGAGATCCGGTAAAAAAAATAAACATATGAAAATAAAACATTACACCCCATGCTGGTTCGAACCGAAACTTGTTTGTGTCATGCTCAAACTATTTCTTAAGTGTTCTAACTAAAGCCCGAAGAGATGATTGCTCAGTTGGTAGTCTGTACATACGCCGCGTCAAGGGTCGCGCGTTCGAATCCGCCTACAATGAGCTTGGGGTTGCGGTGATGGAAATCATCGTGATGAATCCATAGCAAGGTGGTAGGGTTTTTGTAATTCCCAGCTGACTAGCTACCATGTTAGTGTTCACCATATTGGGCCACATCGTCGCTTAACATCAGATGAGATTGTGGCTATGACGCTAAGATATAGTCGTACGGAAACATAAAAAAAGAATACGTTTGTAGCCGTACACTCCGATGTTTATTTTTTTTTTGTTCCGAACTGTCGTACGCTGTTAGCCCCAAGGGCTAACAGCTTCACCAAACTTTTGGGGGCGAGTGCTTAGGGCAGCAGGCACAAGGGTGCCAGGACGGCCAAACCTCGGCTTGAGCTGCTGCCGGTAAATGAAAAAAGATTTATGATCCTGAGTAACCAAGAGGTTCTGTATTACTAAATTAGTGATCCTAACTACGACGTTATTAGGTAAGCAGCTCAAGGGCCGCGAGGGTAGTCCCTTACAGAACCGTGTACACTCCAATGTGGTAATTGGTAAAGTGTAGAACAATAGGTAATTATTTTATTTAGTTCATATAATCTTATATATCTTCTTCATTTCGCTTTCTAGTCTCGGCTTACAAAACACTGATTTACCTTTAAAAACACTGTATTAGCCTTATGCATACATATATGTATACTTTTTTTTTATATAGTTAACGTTTAGCATTATGGTCATATTCTCACCTGATCTTAAGTGACGATACGGCCCAAGTTAGTAAACACGCTAAACCTGTGGAGGGGCTGGCTCTCAAGTGCAACTGCCGGAACACACCTATTGGTATTTGGCGGCAGGTTTACAACTTGAGGGTGGTAGCTAGCCAGGCGGGCATTGGAAAAAGCCCTACCACCCTGCTATGGTTTCCTCACAATGTTTTCCTTCACCGAAAGCTCAAGCTCATTGTAGGTGCTTGGATTCGAACTCACGTCCTTTGACGCGAAGTCATACACACTACCACTGAGCTATCACCACTTGCAAATATACCCAGTAATGTTCGGCCAGTGCTCGACACTGTTACTGAAAACCTGAGGTAATCTTTGAAAATATGGATAAAACTTCTTGCAGTTATTTTCTTTTATCGATCATATTAAACAATTTTAATAGCTTCTAAACAAAACAAAAAATAAAAACTCTTAGCACTCTTTTAGCTTTCGATAATAAGGTAAACCAAACAAAGTCAAGATTTATGGAGCGTGTTATTAAAACCAGTAACGTTAGCTGGAAAAGCCAACTGTTTTCCCCTAGACTTTAAAATATAACAGTTTTCATTAAGTAAAGCATAGTTAATGTATGCTGTATTATTATTAAAAGAAAATCAACGAACAATCTCGACTCATTCGATTTAAGTCCTCGTCCCTCTGTTAACTCAACAATGTATCGAGACAACCGCCACTACTTTTGTTACGCAACTAATATAGCGTATTGATTGATTATAGTAAGTAAATTTCGGATCGGAAATAGATCGGAACACTATCAACAATAAAAATTAAATTGAAGGTACACACAGTAACATGAACTTTTCTGGACAACCTACACCTCAGTCCGCTCCGTGATTACAAAGGCTGAAAAGCTTTCGAAACGTCGGGACTAAAATCAACAAATAACCGCGATAAAATCCGTTTAAATTAGTTTCATTCCAATGAATCATATTCGCGTAAACCTAAGAAATCATTATGTATTAACAATAGCTTGTACAGATTTAATACATATCACATTCGGCGCGCCGCCGCGGACCGACCGTCCGATTCAGTGGTTCGTGAAACTTCAGTTGCTCGCACAATTGGGAAACAATTGCCGAAGCTTGCCGATGGTTATGTAAAACTCGTTAAAACATACGCTCATAATACTAGTATCTCTATATACAAATACAACCTAAGTTCGATCCTGAATACTAGGTTCACTGTTCAGTACTCCAGATAAGAACGCTCTAGCAGTGACACTCTACATTACTGAGTGTACGTCGTCACACTGCATACCATTCGTGCACACCCACACGTTAAGTACACGGTTCTGTAAGGGTGATAAGGTCGTTGTTAGGGTCATTAAATTAGTATGTTAGGACCTGTTGGTTAGTTAAGCTCATGAATCTTAGTTCTTTTCCGGTAGTCACCCAAGCTGAGGTTCGGCCATTTTGGTTCCTTTGCGCCTGCTGGCTCGGAGCTGAGTACCATCAGGAAACGCCGCAAAAAGTTCGGTGAAGTTGTCTAAGGCCTTAAGATCATATGCCAGTTCGAAAAAAAAAATGCTTTCCTGCAAGCACCGTGCTGAATATTATGTGTTCGTTTTTTGTCACTGACTAACTCTGTGGGTCTGAAATAGCGGTGGAGATGAACGGGTGGATAATTAATTTAACTTAGATAAAGGTATTAATAAATGAGACGAAATTAAAGGTTGCTTATGGTATTAAAGGTATGTAGGATCCTCTCTGGCAAGGCGCTAGTCCGGCATCGGGTACTGTCCAGAGTAGCCTTCGTGAATCGATATAATTAAAGGGACCTTCGTGTACTTAAATCCCACTTTTGAGATATCATATCCATATCGTTATATATATATATATATATATATATATATATATATTGTAGATCAGTTTCGTATTCCAGACTGACGTTTCATTCTTCACGTCCAATGTCTTCGGACGATTCCTTTTGATTCAGCAAAACCAATTGGTATATCGTAGGAATGCAGTTTTTATGAACCTCGATAATACAAGTTTTTTCCGCACGTCTGTATATCTCGGATTCCTGATTTTGATGTCTACCAATTTCGTTTGTCCATTCGATCCGATCGATATTTTCTTCGTTCGAAATATCAAATATAAACGTTCTATATGCAAAGGGCACGCTTTAAAATTTTCTATGACTCTTGACATTGAAATACGAAGTTATTAGAAAACCTTACGGTATTCCTTATAAAATAAATATATTAATGAAACAATAATATATAAATAATACTAATATAGATAATAGACTACTTGGATATAATAAATTAAAGCCAATCATTACACAATCTGAGACCGAATAATCGAAGAATCGATATTTTAGGGTAAGAATATTGATTTTCTAAATCGATGGACACATTCGGGTCGATCCAGTGAATAGGAAACAATGATAGCTTAGCGGCAGTATGTATGACTTTGCGTCAAAAACATGAGTTCGAATCCAACCACCTACAACGAGCTCGAGATTTCGGTCTACCAACTTGGGTCGTATCGTCACTTAAGATCAGGTGAGATTATGGCCATAAGGCTAAGCCTTAACTGTATTAAAAAAATAACTATATTTATACCGTATAAATCGAGATTCGATTCTTATATATTTTCATAATAAATTATTCCAATGTTCTTTAAACAATTTAGTTACACTTCAAAAACTATTAAACTTTTTAATTTTATAAATGTGGTTTTATTAGATCTGATGAAACGAAAGTTGTAATAAAAAGAATAACATTATTAATATTCTTTCGACTCTCGTAAAGTATTTATAAAGATATTAAAACTTTGAATTACGCCGTCTTAGTTTTCATTTTCAATTTTATAACTTTTCTCATAATACCTAAGGCTTAATTTCACTTTTATAAAATTCCTATTGAGAAAAATGTGTTTTTCTTTTTTATCGTGACACAGCATAGTCTCTATACAGTAGTTTGTACCTTATGTTACTAGAAATAGGATCCAAACCAGCGACCGCCAACGCGAGATAACATTTAAAAAAAAAAATTGGTTACTAGATTTTACGTGCGGCTTCGCTCGCGTTAAACTCGATTTTTTCAAACATATCGGGTGACGCAATAAAAAGTTTTATAAAATTTTTATTCCTTTACTAACCCACTTCCAATAAAAATTCTCGCGAGAAAAAGTAGCGAAATCTATGCGTTCTCTGGTACCGAAATTCATTACAATCGATTCAGCAGTTTAGGCGCGAACGCGTAACAAACGAACATACTCACTTTCGCATTTATAATACTAGTATGATGGCCACGATCTCTTAAAAATGTTCTTGTAAATCAGCATTTTTGGGACAAAGTTCCTTATGGGGCGTCGCGTAGGGGTGCCCTAGCCAGCAAAAAACGTCTGTAACGTTAACGTAGGATTTTTATGTATAGTCTATGTATGATGGCTATACAGTGTCTAATGTATAGTCTACGTGATGACTGTTAGTATTATATATTTTTATAAATCATCGTAAACAAAAAAAAGGTGGTAAGATAATTTTGTAAAGTAGTTTTTTATTTTATTTTTATCGTTTAAAAAAATCATAAGAAAAATGTATACCCGAATAATTATTTTCTTTATACCTCGAATCGAATTTGAAATTTATATTTTTATAATAACGAACTTCCTTCCTAACTGGTGTCCCACGAGACCACTGGTTTTTTTGTTAAATTTATCTGTAATTTTTCAAGTGTAATTTATAATAAAAAGGTTTGACATTCTACTCCGCAACCTTTATGTGTGACGCTCGTTCGAACGGAGCGAGAGAAATGAATTGAAGTTTAGTAAGTTACTTTAATAATCTGATGTTTTAGGCTAAGTTATAGGCATTTCAAATAACATGGGTTAAAACCTGTCGAATTCGCTTCATTCAATTCAGACCAAAAGGAATATACAGTGTGTCTGCATAAGAGATTCTGGCTTATAAGTTATGTCAATATTAAAATTTAATTTCATAATATGTACGAAATATAATGTATTCTCCCTGTATTGTGATATCAATCAGGGAATCCAATCATAAGTATTGGAAAATGGAATCGTATTACTAATGACCGTGTTAATTGTCTACGTGCGCTGTGAATATTTTGTTTTGTGGATAACTTAATACCAATTATCAACCTGGGTATATTAGTTTCACTACATATATAATATCTATATATATAATATCGGCGCAAATATTATGTAAACAGAAAATACGATGAAAGTACTTCAACGAATGTTAGTGCATTAAAAGTATATCAACGGATTATGATTACAGTACATCAACGACATGTGTTTAGAGTACATGAACGAAATATTAAAAGTACTTCAACGGATGTTTGCACATTGCTCCACTATACTATAAAAAGGCGCTACGTAACGCTGGCTAGGATACAAACCAAATTTAGTTTCCAGATTCCGAAGGGGATCCGTTAGTACTTTTAGCTTTTTCTATTTTTATTAATAGCTAGTAGTACCGCGTTCGATTTTCTCCTACGCGATTCGGCAAGAGCCCAAACCGAGGTTCGGTCACTAGTGACACCCTTGCGCGAGTTGCCCCTAGTTCAGATGAAGCTGTAAAAGCCCATCAGGCTAACAGTGTAGGTCCCATAAAAAAAAAACTGGCTAGGATATATTGTAAAAGACTCGCAAGCGAGATTGATAATTCGGAGTTTGTTATCATTTTACAAATAAAAACGTGTGTCGACCAGATGGTTTATTTCCTGAGAGTGCTCCCAATATTACTCTTACATATATATTATATATCTACCTATACATGTAACTCAAAATTAAACCTTAATTTTAAAGTTGTCTGATTGGTTTAAACATATACACAAGTGACGAAACATTTTTTTATACTTTACACATTAGGGTTATGGCAACAATCTCACCTAAAGTTAAGTGACGATGCCACCCAAGATGGTGGATACACTAATAGAGGGACTGGCTCTCAAGTGCAACTATCGGAACACACCTGTAGGTGTTAGCGACAAATTTTTCAACTTGAGGGGAGTAGCTAGCCAGCCATTAGAAAAAGCAACACGATGGTTTCCATTCACCGAAAGCTCAAAATCATTGTAGATGAATTCGAACTCACGTCCCTTGACGCGGCATCCGTACACACTACCAACTGAGCTATCATCGCTTCATAAATATACAATGAATAGTTACAGTTTAATTAATTTACAGTTATCATATACTTCTACGTGGTGTAAAAAAATACACCTAAACGTGATACGTCATCTAAATTTGAAGTGTCTTAACTTTAAAAATAATTTCCAACATCCGAACAAACAGAAAAACAATTTCACCGACCCCGTAGTCTTTCAGCATGGACGTACGTAGACAGAATAATATTTCAATAATCGTGCAAAACATCTTGACGTCGGTGCGTAAACAAGTAAGTTTGCGTTTTTAGATGAACACAGCCATTGGGGTAGAACTCTGTTTTATATAAAAACGACGTTCGGCGCCGCAACGGACGGATTGCTAATCATGTTTTTGCCTGGCGTCCGAACGGCAACACTTATGGCGTGGCCACCGCCTTTTGACCTCTACGAACTTGAGAGTTTTCCACAAAACAACCCGCTGTTTCAAGGGTGAAAGAACACTGCGAAACGAAGATGACGTGGGCAGTTTTAAATGAATCCGCTTCGAATTGAGTAGTGGGTAATAAGATGCGTAGATAGAAATTTAAAATTTAAACGGTTAACTACCTTTCGAAATGACAGCAATACGTGATGTCAAATTGAAAATGCGTTATTTAAATAAAGCTCTAAAAAGGCGTTTATTGTCATCCAAACGCTGTCAGGAATCTGAAGCGAAGCCATCCAAATGATCTGGTAAAGAAATTTATTGGATATACAGTTGTAACCAGCTTTTACGTGCGGCTTCGCTCGCATTGTGATTGAGTTGGTCAAAGAAACCAGATGACGCAATAAAAAGTTTAAATACAAAGTGTATTCCTCTCTTTACCCTATTTCCAATCAGGTTTTTGCGAGAATTAGTAGCCTAACACCGATTCCAGGTGATCTATCTCTATCATCTATCATATATACCAAAATTCGTAAGAAGTGATATAAAGAAAGAAATAACTTTTGTGGGAAACTTTTTTTGCGTCATCCGAATTGCTGCAAGCTTGTGAAAATAATTGCTTATAATTCCGTGAATATTAACACGAACGGAGCCGCAGGTATAAGCTAGTATGGAATAAAATATTATTTATACGTAATCCAGAATATTAGTCATCACTGTGGCAAATTTAAACTGAATTTATTCCATAGAATGTTGCTACGCATGGAAAGACACAGCCAATAATTAAAAAAAAAAAAATTAACCTCTACATCGGATAACAATTTACACTTCGATAATGATAAAAAGTCATTTGGCTGTCTTAAATATTTATTACATTGTAAAATGAAAATTTACGAACCTTTTCAGGAAAAGCGACCAAAGGGCAAAAAAAATTTTTTTTATATAGTAACCTACAAAAAATTTCTTCTTAAATTAGAAGCAGTATGTTATCAGTCACTACTTTAATACATCAGTGGTTCATTATAAGGAACAAACGATATCCTACTAATAATATTAATGCAAATGTGACTGTGTTTGTTAAGCTTTTACGCCTAAACCGCTGAACTGAAAGTGATTTATTTTGGTATAGAGATAGATGTGACCTTGGAGATGGTGATAGGCTACTTTTTCTCGCGACAATTTCATTGGAAGTGGGTTAAAGAGAGGAGTAAACTTTGTTTGAAACTTTTTATTATGTCATCCGATTTGTTTGACAAAATCAATATTAACATGAGCCGAGCCGCAGGTAAAAACTAATGTTGTATAAAGAACCAGCTGACCCCGTACACTTCATATCACATTACGGGTCTTTGAATTTTTCTGCTTTTCTGCACCTTCCTCATGAATCACTGCACTGAAAAATGCACTAAAATTCGTTGAATATTTTAAAAGATCTAAACGAACACACAGCGAAAACGACTTCACTTTATACTATGTAAAGATTTTAACGAATCCACTCGCGTTCAAACAAATGCACGAATCAAAAGACGCTTCCGACACGTGATCGATCAAGTCCCAGAGGACCAATTTGAAGGTCTACTTAGGGACATGTCAACCGAGATAAGGGTACGGCGGTATCAAACGAATCTCCTGTACAACTGGTAAGCTATGATAAACGTGTGTCCGTGTGCTTCGATCGAGCAGTGCTTACGGAAAATTCAATTCTTTTTCTTTCGAAATTCCGTATTGTTAATAATCCCTTGAAGGGAAATGACACTTTACGTGTCGCCGGTTGATTGGATCATAACAATAATTCTGTATTTATTACACCTATTTTTGTTTTCTTTTTTTATGTTGCGCAGCATATTGTCTGTACTGCATATGGTGTTAAGTACAATACAATCCAGAACAGCGGTGACACTGACATTAATCCAAAATGCACAATCAGTCACCGCTGATTACCTGCTTAGATACCTTTTAACACCGCTTTTGAAGATATATATATTTGAAGATATACTTATAATTCTCATAGTCATAGGGCTTTTTCAAACGCCCTTTTTATATAAGCGTGGTATTTAAAATACAGCCTTATAGACTTCCTCGTCACAATTCATTACCCGTGCTCAGGGCAAGGCGAAAGGGATACGTGGTAAATCATCGGGTGCTAAACGCCCAACACTAGCCACTAAAATGCACCACGGCGACACTAAAAACTCCCGTTTTACCAGAGACCAAGGACGGCACCTACACTTGTTCTAGTCTCAGGCGAGAACTGGCTACCACCCTCAAGTTGAAAATCTGCCTCCAAATACATTCAGTTATGTACCGGCAGTTGCACTTTTAAGCCAGTCCCTCCACCAGGCTTAGCGTGTCCATCATCATTGGCCGCATCGTCACTTAACGTCAAGAAAGATTGTGGCCCTAAAGCTTAACCTATAAATTATAGAAAAAGGTTTTTTTATACAAGTACATAATATTGGACCGAAACTTCTAGAATTTAATGAAGTCAGTATAGTCGAGTGGTAGATTTTTTTTTTGTAGATTCATTATTTTTATCTTATTTTATAGGTTTAGCGTTTGACCCTTAACTCTTCTTAGTTAAGTGACGAAGTAATTCTCTTGGAACGTTCGCTGAGCAATACCTACAAAGTAATCGTGCTCAACGGGTCTAAAGAGATTTTCATTTAAAAAACAAAAAGATATCTTGATGATCGATGAAGAAGTTACTTTGCGGAAATCCATAATTAAATATTGTACTATATATTACTTTGCACTTCCGCCTAGAATTGAATTATTGCAATGGCCGACGAATTGGCCGCTGACGGTTGACTCGACGTTGGTGTATGATTGGATCAAATGTCTCCTCCAATCGCATCGGAAGAGTCAACATCGATCTGAGGATGCCACGTATCTACATTTGATCCAACCATTCAGCCAACGTCGGGCCAACCGTCAATGGCCAATTAATTTTAGGCGGAAGTGCAAAGTATTACACACTTCACTATTTAAAAATATATGGTATAACATGACAAAATGCACGTTAGAAATTGTTTGAAGATATCTTCTAAGATTTCTAATCTAATCTAATCTAAGATTTCTCTGATATCGCATTATTTTAAACTGTACTAAACTTGCCATCAGTATTGATAAAAGAGTAAATGACGATTATCCAAGAATCCACTCAAGAAACCATTATTTCAAAGGATATACAATTTTTTTATCATTCAACCGCTATGATAATTTTAATACAAGGTCGGGGGAGCTTAAACGATGACCTTAATCAAAGCCTGTGATAACAGACAGGGAACCCTTTTATTAGAAAAAGCTGTGACGTCACACAAGTATTTACAGAATCCTGCGACAGTTTACCTTTTAAATCTTTATAATAATACCTTAATTTTGAAGTGCTTTGATGTAATTGGACATTTTTTTTAAAAGACCGACCACTATATTATATGTTTCTGGGAAAGAAGACGCAGGCAGCGGGTTTTATTTTTATATATATGATGTTAACTGACGATGTGCCGCAAGATGGTGAACGTATTAAGCCTAGTGCATATTTGGCAGTAGATTTTCAACTAGAGGGTAGTAACTAGGCTAGCGGACGTTAGAAAAAACCCTACTACCATGCACTGGTTTCATCACGATATTTTCCTTCCCCGAAAGCTCAGGCTGATTACAGGGATTCGAACTCACGTCCATTAACTTGGCCTCCTTACATTCAACCACCAGAATTGTCATAGCTTCAAAACTGTCCTTAACGATTCCCAATACACGCGGAGATGCAAAGCGCTTCATGCAAACAGATAGAACATTAACTACATAAGGATAAGGTTCTATACGTCGTCTAGTAGACCTGTGATAGAATAAAGAAGGATCTTCACCTTCGTTCACCTAAGTTTATTATATTTTGCTTACTAGTATCATGAAAAATAATAAAACGCTTATGGTAGTGAAACATAATGAAAGAGTTTAATGAACTAATTCTGTCAAAAAAATCTTATAAAACTGACGTAGCTTGACTTTGAAGTTCAAGCGGTGATTAGTCGACAACCTGATATCTAGTGGGATCGCGTTCCATAGAAGAATTGTTTGGACATAGAAAGAAGAGTGTACAAGACCAGAAGTAGAAGCTGGACAGTGTAGGAGACGGTTTTTGAAGAAAGTAGATTTAACTAGGGATCATAGCATAAAAACTGAAAATGTGGTAATAAATAAGAGGGTGCATCAGGGGAGAAAATAGAGAATAGAGTGTAAGAATAAAACATAGATAATAGATCCTATGAAGTCTCTTGCTGGTCTTACTCGATGGCTGGAACCTCGATGGCTGGAACTATATTCCAAAACGATTCGTATTTGGATGGTCATAAATCTATTTTAAGAGACTAAATTAGAAATAATATTTTTTTAATTTCATTTGACGGAGTTTAATTTTTAATAAGCTACCAAATCAAATAAACAAATAGTACAATGCTGTAAACGTATAAAGTCGAATTTCGAATTAAAATAGAAAAGACTTTAGTAAACGCCTTAGCTTCTCTTATCGGTACGTGAAAATGAACCCTAGAATAATTAAAATGTAATAACACAACAAAAAAAATGGTTAGCGAAAACGAGAGAGAGAGAGAGCAAAAAAAAATATTGGGAATGTTTAATCCTTCCCGATACAAAATTGGTCCATTGTTATAAAAGCAGAATTATATTTCCCTTAATACCATTGTGCGATATTTAGGGCGCAATTATGGAAATTTTAACCGTCAGAAACGATGGCCTTTTGTTGGACGGATGTTTTAATTTTTACAATATTCCGACACTCCACAATTAAAACGGTGAGGTATGAAACGAAAAAGAAAATTGTAAACAAACTGAATTCTATTAGTTGAAAATACGTCGCTGTCTTAAGGAATGCGGCCTCAATTCTTTTGAATTAAGTCTACAAAGTGACGGCACTGTAACTGATAATACGCACAGTATAATCCCAAAACAAATGAAGGGCTGTAGGTTCGAGTCCTTATTACATCATGTGAAGTTTTTAGTTACTTTTTGTATGTTAATCTTAAATATTGTTACGTATGCGAATGTGAGTTTGTTTGTTACGCTTTCACGCCTAAAGCGCTGAATCGTTTATGATGAATTTTGGTATAAAGATAGACGCGACTGGAGACTGGAGACCTTGATAGGCGGCCTTTTCTTGCAAAAATTTTATACGAAGGGGGTAAAGAGGGAAATGAACTTTTTATGAAACTTTGCGTCATCCGATTTACAACATTAATAATTGCTTATACCTTTTTTTATAGTCAAATTTTAGCGTAATGGCCATAATCTCACCTGATCTTAAGTGACGATATGGCCTTAGTTGGTAGACAGCTAAACCTGTGGCTCTCAAGTGCAGCTGCCGGAACACACCTATTGGTATTTGGCGACAGGTTTTTAACTTGAGGGTGGTTGCTAGCCAGACAGGAATTAGAAAAAAGCCCTACCACCATGATATGGCTTCCTCACAATGTTTACCTTCACCGAAAGCTCATGCTTATTGTAAGTACTTGGATTCGAACTCACATCCCTTGACGCGAAGCTGTACACACTACCACTGAGCTATCATCGCTTCCCAAATCGAAAAACTTCGAATTTTGGTTGTATTATATACCACGTCTACTGCTTATTAATGACATGACATGAGGTTTTTATATATAAACCGTATTGGAAACAATAATAAGAAGCAAGAATATTCATGCAGTACGTACAGAGCCACGGGTACAAATTAGTTTTACCTACTGTATAGTAACATGGTAAATAATACATTTCTACCAGAACATTCCAAAATTTACGTCAGCATTTATTAACTTCACACACATTTATTTTGAATATTTAAATTTCTGCGTACAACTCCTAACAATACACATAATAAACTAAAACTTTAACGATTTTATATTTAACTAGCTCTGCCCGTGACTTCGTTCACAAAGATTTTTATTATGTTTAATATGAAATTAGGGCTTATTTTTAGTTATATTTCTAGGACCTGAGAGAGTATCTAAGATGCTTAGATGTTATGTAACCTGGTTAGATAAATGCCAAACAAATATGTACGAGGAAAGCTTGGAGTACGGGACAACGTCGACAAGATGCAGAGAGGCAAGACAGAATGGTGGTGGTAGGGCTTTTTCTAATGCCTGTCTGGCTAACTAACTTACTTAAGTTAAAAATCTGCTGCCAATTATCTATGAGTATGTTTTGGTAGATACAATTGAGAGTAGAGTTGAGAGGTACCAGTTCTTCTACTAGGCTTAACGTGTAGCCACATAACGCTATAACCTATAAAGACCTAAGACTGGTGGAAGGGTACAGCAGTAGAGCAAACTGCGAGAGGAAAATACGGAAAACTGATCGCTACACCATGTGGAATTCATACCATGGAAGTGAGATTTTTCAACGTTGCAGTCATAGTATTATTATGCCAAGTATACGTCAGACTAACTTAACCTTTTTATATACCTTTTAAAAGTCAAGCTCACGTTGTTATAATGTGCAAATAAGTTAATTAACTACTTGCGTATATTAATATTATGCAGCTAAAAAGTTTGTTTATCAGTCGTATTTCAAAAATTTAGGCTTTAGATAATTTAACATCACGCTACCACCAATAGAAGCAAAACAGTATTGAAATTTATATTAGCGCCATAAAACTTTCTTAAAAAATCATGTAAAAAAAAGCTATTGTTTTGATGCTGTATTAAACAAATTCTTATTTCATCGTAGAAGAACAGATTCTCTCGATCAGTTTTTTATCTGATTCAAATGATATACAGACATAACGAACTCGTGTTCACTTTTTTGTAGATAAGATATTTATGCTTTCGAACGTCGATATATATTTCATGTTATGATATATGTTACATATGTACGTACAGTTATATGATCACTGACAGACGGACACAAGATTCTTACATATAAAGATATTCATAATAAAACAATAACGCCTTATCATCCCCCGTGACACTGTTATCTACGTTTACGAACGAAAGTATAAAGTAGGCTTACAGGGATGGTTTTATGTGAGATAATATTAACATATAACTCGTTATGATTGATCACATACATTTATTATCGCACTAGCTGTGCCCACGACTTCATTCGCGTGGACCTGCAATATAAATTTTAATTTTATCACCTCAATTTCTTTCGTCCATCTATCGCATGTCGCATTAAAGCCGACCTCGGAGTATGGCCACGGCCAATATGGCGGAATCCACAGCTCCCATCATCTGACCGTGCAGCGATGATTTCCCATTTTCCACTTTATTAAGTTTTTTTTTTTTATAATTAAGGTATAGTACTATGGTCATAATCTCACCTGATCTTAAGTGACGATACGGCCCAAGTTGGTAGACAAGCTAAATCTAAATCTAAATCAAAGTATTAGAAAAAAGCTCTACCACCATGCTATGGCTTCCTCACGATGTTTTCCTTCAGCGAAAGCTCAAGCTCATTGTAGGTGGATTGATCTCACGTCCCGTGACGCGAAGTCGTCCACACTACCACTGAGCTGTCATCACTCAAAATTTTTAATTCTCTATATTTTAGTTATTTATTTTAATTTCTCTTTCTTTTATTTATTTTAATTATCGTTTGCAGTGTGGTGGAAAAAAACCTTTTTTACTTTCTTTTAAAATGAATACAAAGTAAAATTCTTTGCCCACCTAAAGCACCGCCTTAAACTAGTATTTTTTATTATAGACACTGTTGACTCTTACCGATATTTTTAGTGTTAATTCTATATTGTTTATGATGTACTTTATGGTGACTTTCGTGGTTGTAATATCGTTTCATCATCAGAAATAACCATAACGTTCATTGGAAAGGTGCATATTTACATTTCATTGTATTTATCATTCTTTAAAGACTCTACTTTTTATCGACAAAATTATATTATCTTTGAAATATATCTAGGAACGTACGCAATATTCTTCCTGTCGATTTGTGAAACACAATACTGTACGATGCAATTCAAATAGGTTGCAATTGAAAATGCCCCGACGTCACGGGCAGAGGTCCTGTAGACATCTCCTATTATTGCTCGTCCATTATTCGCTATTCAGTTGTATTGACAGCTTATAGAAATGAACGTTGGTCGTACGATCGACGATCGCGGCGTCATTTTCCTGATGGGATTTTTTCATTCTTGAACTTTTGTTATGAATATAAACGGCAGACGTATTTCCGCTGAAAAAGGTCTGCCATTATGTTTTTGCTTGCTTTTAAAATAGGAAACGTAAATGAAGTCTTAAATAAATCGTGTTTTGAAGCGATAATGGTTCAGTTGGTCGTATATAAGGACGCCACGTCAATGAACGTGAGTTCGGATCCGCCTACAGCGCGAGGAAACCATAGCACAGTTGTAGGGCTTTACTGATTCTCGCTTAGCTAGCTACCACCCTTAAGTTAATTATCTTGCCGCCAAATACCGGTAGGTTTCTTCCGGCAGTTACACCGTGTCCTTTATCTTGTGCCACATCGTCAAACTTAAGTAAAAAAAAAAAAAAAATAAGTGAAAATGTTGCATTCATTTTCCACTCACGAAAGCACACTGCAAAGGAAGTCGCATTTATTCGTTGCATTTACCGTTCATAGTCAGTTAATAGAACGTAAGTTAATTCGATAACAATTTAAACTGTAACAATATATCAATACGTAACAATGGTACGTGTTAACACACGGATCATAACGCGCATTGTTGCCGGATCCAGTGCGGTTGCCGCCGCCGCAGATCGACCGACAGTCGCTTCGCATGCCAACCGCGACGCTCGGGAGACGTGCGTACGTACGCTGATTTATAGGCGAAATATTGGGAATTTTTTTCCCGCACTTCGCACAGAGAAACCCATGGAGAGATAGCTTTATATAAATTTTTTTTCAAGTGCACTTTAAGGCGGCGACAAACGTGAGTTTGAATCCACTTACGATGAGCTTGGCTTGGGGTAAAGGAAAATATCCTGAGGAAGCGATAGTATGGTGGTAGGCGTTTTTCTAATGCCGGCCTGGCTAGCTAACACCCTCAAGTTGAAAATCTACCGCCAAATACCTACAAGTGTGTTCCGGCAGTAGCACTTGATTGCCAGTCCCGCCACCAGGATTACTATGTCCACCATCTTGGGACACATTATCACTTAACATCAAGTGAGACTGTGGTCATAACGGTATACCTATATAATATACGAGAGCCACGAGATGGGTGTATATGACTCACCAGGTAATAAATCCTTACTAATATTATAAATGTGAAAGGGTGTTTGTTTGTTACGCTTTCACTCATAAACCACTGTAACTATTACGGTGAATTTTGGTATAGACATAGATGGGATCTTGGAAAAAGTTGATTGGCTACTTATCCTCGCGAAAAACTTATGGAAAGTGAGGTACAAAGAAGGATAAACTTTGCATGAAAGCTCTTATTGCGTCATCCGGTTTGTTTGATAAAATAAATATTAACGCAAACAAAGCCGCGGGTTAATACTAGTACATACTAAAAGTTACCATTGAAACTCTCAATCCACCTTGCTATTACGCATCAGGGTGCTTAGCTTTGAATCGATGATAGCTCAGCGGTAGTGTGTACGGATTCCGCGTCAAAAGGGCGCGTGTTCGAATCCATCTACAATGAGCTTGAGCTTTCAGTGAAGGAAAACATCGTGAGGAAACCATAGCATGGTGGTAGGGCTTTTTCTAATGTCCAGCTGGCTAGCTACCACTCTTAAGTGGCAAATCTAGATGCCAAATACGAATAGCTGTGATCCGGCAGTTGCACTTGAAAGGCAGTCCCTCCACAGGTATTGTGTGGCTACCAACTTGGGCCGTATTAAGATCATGTGACGTTACGGACATAACGCTAAACCTTGACGTCAAAAAGCAATAAGCTTTGCTAGTCTACAGCAGTTGATCTTGGAGCATATCACACCTGAGCGTGTCTCTGAGAGGAATATACCAGTATCACTATGGTTATATTCACACTTATCTTAGCCTATCACCCAATCATATGAATTATGAACGTCGAATGAATCATTTCATCTTGCACATGCGTTGTATTTTTAACTCCAATTATGCTATTTGGAATAACGCCAAAATGACTTATTCTGTACAACAAAAGCTTGCCAAATTTGTTTCTACTTTTGTCATTGTTCCGATGAGTAGTTATTTTTTGGGTTACTATACGCGTTAATGTTTTAATGTGTATGACATTCGTGATTTGCATAATATTGTGTTGTTCATAATTTCTTATATAAATAAAAATAATTATGATTTCTTATATGTACGCGAATATTACTCATCGGAATACATTTAATTTTAAATCGGAACCCGAAAGACCATTTGCCAGATCTCAAGACACTGAACTCTTTCTGCATCTTTTTTTTTATATTTAGGGTTCAGCGTTATGGCCATAATTTCACCTGATCTTAAGTGACGATACGGCCCAAGTTGGTAGACACGCTAAACCTGTGGAGGAACTGGCTCTCAAGTGCAGCTGCAGGAACACACCTATTGCTATTTGGCCGCAGGTTTTTAACTTGAGGGTGGTTACTAGCCAGGCGGGCATTAGAAAAAGCCCTACCACCATGCTATGGTTTCCTCACGATGTTTTCCTTCACCGAAAGCTCAAGCTCATTGTAGATGCTTGGATTCGAACTCACGTCCCATGACGTTAAGCCGTACACACTACCACTGAGCTATCATCGCTTCAAATACTACGCTTCTACTGTAATATTAAATTTTTTTGGACCACCTACACCTCAGTCCACTCCGTGAAAGGAACGCTGAAAAGCTCTCGAAACGTCGCGATCAAAATTAATAAATAACTGCGATATAATACGTTTAAATTAATAGACTATAGCTATGCATGCAATTTCAACCATTTATTTTTTTCACAACTTCACCGAGCTTTGAGGGTGAGTACTAAGGCACTCGGCTCGAGGCGACGAGAACAAGGGATCCATGAAGTCGTCGACCCTCGGCTTGAGCTGATGACGGGGACGCGAAAAGAAAACGCGGTCTTAACTAATCCTATATAGCATCCTATCCTAACCAGAGAACCTACTTGGCTACAACGCGGATTAAAAGCGCGAACTAACCTTCTGAACTGAAGGATTGTACTGATTTTACCTCAGGGCGGAATGACTGTACTGTACTTGTTACGTAAAAGGCCGAGCCATATTCAGAGCCTGGCCGGTCTATGTAACTAACGTGTGAGTGTGTAAGTGTGAAATGCAGTGTCGTGATGAATTTCCCGTTATCAGTAGAAATACTCAAGTACTTCTTACCGGGGGAAAGTTATGATGAAACCATAGATTATTAGTATATCTTTTCCTAATGCCCGCCTGGCTAGCTACCACACTTATGTTGAGAATCTACCGCCAAATTCCTACAAATGTCTTACGGCAGTTGCACTTGAGAGCCAGTCCAGGCTTGACGTGCCCACCTTCTTGAGCCATAACGCTTAACCTGTTAAAGATAAAAAATCCTGTCCATTATAAAAAATAAAAAATAAAAAAAATAATGCCAATCATATTTCTATTATATTCAATGTAAATTAATTTCAACTCTCGGCCACTAAAGTGCTTAAGCGGCGCCGAACTCACGCATCGACGGAGCGATGAAATAAAAAAAGTTTGACCTCAAAGTTTTTTTTTTTTTCACTGTTTGTTTTAACAATCACCCACTCCATCCCTTTGTCCGGAGCGACTCGAACACGCCACATTACCCTCGACGGGTACCATTCGATAATAGTCTCATTTTATTTTATTAAGGGCCCACCCCACTCGTTTCCGATCGAGCGGCGTTCCCTTTTCATGCCGTGTTTGAGTTTTTGACACATAATTTGTTGACGTAACGAACTATGATCTCGTAGGGTCACGCGTCCGTGTGCGGTTTGTTCCATTCCGAATAACTATCCGGATAATGTATATTTCATTAATTTCGAAATTTCCAAAATTACTAAAATTCTAATTAAGAAATCATGGCTTAGTGGAGTTGGAAACTTTGCGTGAGCCTATGCTTTCAGTGAAGGAAGATATCGTATTAGAGTCATATTTGAAGCGGTGATAGCTCAGTGTGTATGACTTTGCGTCAAGGGACAGGAGTTCAAATCCAAGCACCTACAATGAGCTTGAGCTTTCGGTGAAGGAAAACATCGTGAGGAAACCATAGAGCTTTTTCTAATGCCCGCCTGGCTAGCTAACACCCTCACGTTGTAAACCTGCCGCCAAATACTAATAGGTGTGTTCCGGCAGTAGCAGGAAAGCCAGTCCCTCCACAGGTTTAGCGTGTCTACCAACTTGAGCCGTATCGTCACTTAAGATCAGGTGAGATTATGGCCATAACATTAAACCTTAAGTATTAAAAAAAATATCATGGTTGTAGAGCCTATCCTACTGTCCACCAGGCTAACTGCCACCCCCGAGTTAAAAATCTGTCGGCAAATACCTTTAGATGATGTCAGTAAGTTCAATTTGAGAGCTAGTCTCTACACTAGGTTCAGCGTGTCCACCATTTTGGGTCACATCGTAATTTACCTGCATATGAATTTGCAAACAAACTTTACACAAAGTATAAACGATACGTGGTTTCGAAAATATTAACTGCAACCTTCTCCTACTAATATATTAAATTCAGCTATCATATTCTTAAACATGATTTCATGAATTTATATGTTCGTTACAGCATAATGATATCTCCCTATAATTAACACGATACACCAATAGGTGTGTTCCGGCAGTTGTACTTCAGAGTCAGTCCCTCCACAGGGTAAGCGTGTATACCAACTTGGGCCGTATCGTCACTTAAGATCAGGTGAGATTATGACCAAAACGCTAAACCTCGACCGTAAAAAAATGGAAGGTATATTTGATCAATTTATAGAAGATATTGGCTCACTTTGTTCTGCCTTTTGAAGTAGTCAAACACATCGACTATAGCGTCATCTATCGCGTTGTGATCATTTACGATAATAAAAAGTATTATTTCTCTCAAGTTCGATGAAACTGTACACAGTATGCAAAATTTGATTTAAATCTGTTCATAAGTTTAGGAGTTCATCGCGGACAAACAACGTTACACGATTTTTTTATATATAATGATATCTCCTTATACAGTGAACCGATTGCGATGAAACAAAAACTAAGTACCACTCGAAGTTGCGTACAACTTTAACGTAATAGAAGTTATCTATATTGGTTTTATAGATTTTACGTGATACGTACACAGACAAACAGATAAAAATTCCAAATCGTAGATTTTTTTTTTTACAGGTAAGGTTTAGCGTTATGGCCATAATCTCACCTGATCTTAAGTGACGATACGGCCCAAGATGGTAGACGCGCTAAACCTGTGTAGGAACTGGCTATCAAGTGCAGCTGCCGGAACACACCTATTCGTATTTGGCGGCAGATTTTCAACTTGAGAGTGGTAGCTAGCCAGTCGGGAATCAGAAAAAGCCCTATCACCATGCTATGGTTTCCTCACGATGTTTTCCTTCACCGAAAGCTCAAGCTCATTGTAGGTGGTCGGATTTGAACTCACGTCCTTTGACGCAAAGTCGTACACACTACCACTGAGCTATCATCGCTATAAAATGTGTTCTGTTGGTTATCTTTTAACACACTGGTGTTTTTTTTTAAGTATTTGCGATATACAAAAACGACTTTTCTACAGATTTATTACGTGTATAGATTAAAACTCAACGGAATAATCCACCTAAAGATGGAAGGTATTTTAATAAAAACCCTTAACTATTTCAATGCGATGTTCTCATTTCATCAGAAATCGAACACACATATTGTTTTCATTACGTGAACTCGACATAGATAAAGAATGTGTCAACTCCGTGAGTTACACTTCAAAATGTTTATGCGATTTTTACGATGCGACCTTTCTTCTTATCAACTTGATGAGATCTTGAAGCGATGATAGCTCAGTGGTAGTATGTACGACTTCGCGTCAAGGGGCGTGAGTTCGAATCCGAGCACCTACAATGAGCTTGAGCTTTCGGTGAAGGAAAACATCGTGAGGAAACCATAGCATGGTGGTAGGGCTTTTTCAAATGCCCGCCTGGGTAGCTACCACCCTCAAGTTGAAAACCTGCCGCCAAATACCATGAGGTGTGTTCCGGCAGCTGCACTTGAGAACCAGTTCCGCCACAGGTTTACCGTGTCTACCATCTTGGGCCGTATCGACACTTAAGATCAGGTGAGATTATGGCCATAACGCTAAAACCTTAAGTATTAAAAAAATAAATAAAAAAATAATGGGAAATTCTATGTGCGAACTTCTTCTTACAATACGTAAGCTCTCTATCCGATCTCAGATCAAAGCGAGAGGAGAGTCTTTGGATATAATTTTCAGCCTCTTATAGTCGTTTGATTGACTTAAAAATTTGTATACGTGTCAACATCCAGTTATAATATAAGAATATTATAACATTGTCGTAATATCCTGTTCTAATTCCTAAGGAAACAAAACAAAAGCAGCCAGGATTCTTTTATAGAAATGAGTACTATTATATCATAGATATCACTATGGATTATTTTTTTGTAAGTATCTTGAAAACCTGAGACTAAAAACTACAAAAAACACTTTGTTAATAAACCGAAATAAGAAGTATGTAAGTTGAAGCGATGACAGATAGTTCAGTTGTAGGGTGCAGGAACGCCGCGTTATGGGACGTGAGTTCGAATTCGACCGCCCGCAATTAGCTTGAGCTTTCGGTGAAGGAAAACATTGTGGGGAAACTTTAGCATGTTGTTAGGGATTTTCTGCTGCCAGCCTGACTAGCTAACAACCTCAAGTTGAAAATCTGCCGCAAAGTACCAATAGGTGTGTTCCGGCAGTTGCACTTGAGAGCCAGTCCCTCCTAAATAAAGGTCGGTAACGCACCTGCGATTCCCCTGGTGTTGTGGGTGTCCAGGGGCGGCGGTGGTCACTTACCATTAAGAAACACGCTTGCTCTTTTGCCCGTTATTACATAAAATAGTAGAAAATCATCTTAAGTTATAAATAAAAGCATACGATATTTTCTATAATATTTTTATCATAAACTTTCTGTTGTTATTGATCTAAGTGATCTTACTAATTGATCTTAAGTTTCCACAAATATATATTGATTAGATTTTTTTTTTTTTATAAAATTTATTGGCAACTTTTTTTGTATAAAATCTATAATACCACAGAACGAACTCTTTATAATTAAAGTTCATTTTTCGTTTCGTTTAATCGGTTTATCATTAAGTAGTGTTTTTTCAGTGATTTTCATTTATTTTAACATACAATATTAAAAATTTGTCGTACGTAAACATGTCACGTTCAATTAATCTCGAATAACGGTCGCACGCACGGAATCGCGTAATTCGGGCTGAATACGCAGATTTGAATAATTTTATGTTATTAATTAATAATATCATTCGGTATTCGGGGCTTCATTCGATGCGGCCGCACGGCTCGAGACACAAAGGGACATATGAATTCGTATGCACTGAGCCGTGATTGTACACGCGTAATAATGATTATAACATACTAGCGTTTACCCGCGGCTCCGGTCGCGTTAATATTGATTTCGTAATAGGTAGATATGAACTAACACGAAA
This sequence comes from Actias luna, assembly GCA_039707435.1. Classification (NCBI taxonomy): domain Eukaryota; kingdom Metazoa; phylum Arthropoda; class Insecta; order Lepidoptera; family Saturniidae; genus Actias; species Actias luna. Next base: position 2,042,714 of record JAZHAC010000002.1, on the reverse strand, counting down.
TTCGAGATTATGGACAGTTAATCTTTATAGTTTGAAGCTAATCGGATGACGCGATAAAAAGTTTTATACACAATTATAATACCTCTCTGTAACCCACTTCCTGTGAGTTTTCAAAAGATAAAGTATCCCATTACCGTCTCCAGAGCCTCACCTATCGCTGTACCAAAATGATAAGCGAAGCGATGATAGCTCAGTCGTAATGTATACGACTTCGCGTCAAGGGACGTGAGTTCAAATCCAACCACCTACAATGTGCTTGAGTTGAAGAAAAACATTATGAGGAATCCATAGCATGGTGGTAGGGCTTTTTCTAATGCCCATCTGGCTCTAGCTATCACCCTCAAGTTGAAAATCTGCCGCCAAACCCCAATTAGTGTGTTCCGGCAGTTGCACTTTGAAAGCCAGTTCCTCCACAGGTTTAGCGTGTCTACCAACTTGGTCCGTATCGTCACTTAAGATCAGGCGAGATTATATCCATAACGCCAAACCGTAACTATATAAAAAATCATCATAATAGATTCACCGGTTTAGACGTGAAAGCGTAACAAACAAACTAGCTCACTTTCGCATTTATAATATCGACCCGTTTGGGTCCATACTTCATTACACTCGAGTAAATGTTTTTTTTTTTTTTTCGTTATGTCCACAATCTTGCCTGATGTTAACGATGTGACCCGAGATTCTGACCCGAGATGTGGACGTTCTAAGAGCCTGGTGGAGAGACTGGCTTTCAAGTGCAACTGCTGGAACACACCTATTCGTATTTGTCGGCAGATTTTCAACTTGAGGGCGTTAGTTAGCCAGGTGGTCACCTGAAAAAGCTCTACCACCGTGCTGTGGTTTCCTCATGATGCTCTCCTTTACCGAAAGCCTGCTTCACCGCATTGTACGTGGTCGGAGTTTGTTCTTTGACTTGATTTTAGATCGGTCAGTATGTCTATTACCTCAGTATGATATGACCGAAAAGCGTGAACATAGACCGATTCCGATCATTAATGGCTTTGTTAAACCGCTTTGTATTAAAATTGGCGACGCTGAAATGATTCTGTAGTTATTTCGCAACAATGGGCGTTAATTTATTCCGGGGGCTCGATTCTGTATATAGTTTTACAACCCCTCGCCACGATAGAATGTCGCTGACTCCGAAACGACTGTTTGATTTATCGTGTCTTCATGACCTCACGTTGTTACGTGGATGGATAGACGATTTAACCCTTAAAGATATATCTGACATTTTATTTTCAAACCTCAAGAGCTCGGCTCGTGACTTCGTTCGCTTAAAATAATTAAAAATCGTGGATCCCTGCAATGAACCTAAGCTTTCAGTCTTCACTGCTTTTTTGCAGTTTGCTTTCGCACTTCCAAAGATCGTGAAGAAACCATAGCATGCTCGTAGAGCTTTTTGTAATGCCCGCCTGGCTAGTTACAAACCTCAAGTTGAAAAAATCTGCTGCCAAACACCAATAGGTGTAATCCAGCAGTTGCTCTTGAGAGCCAGATATATATATACATATATATACTTTTTTTATAGTAAGGTTTTAGCGTAATGGCCTTAATTTCGCCTGATCTTAAGTGACGATACGGCACAAGTTGGTAGACTCGCTAAACCTGTGGAGGAATTGGCTCTCCAGTGCAGCTGCCGGAACACACCTATTGGTATATAGTAGTAGGTTTTCAACTTGAGGGTGGTAGCTTGCCGGGCAGGCATTTGAAAAAGCCCTACCACCATGCTACGGTTTCCTCGCGATGTTTTCCTTCACCGAAAGCTCAAGCTCATTGTAGGTGATTGAATTCGAGCTCACGCACTTGACGCGAAGTCGTACATACTACCACTGAGCTATCATCGCTTCAAAAATACGATATAATACATTTTACCCGTTTTCGTAGCTTTTTACTACACATTTTTTCTCATATTAGTGTTAATGTGATTTTAAGTAGCTTAAAGCCTTCCTCCATTATTATTGCACTGTTATATACGAAAGGAACTTTGGAAGTTCGACTGATTATTTGTAGTGTGAGGTTAAATCGTCTAAAGCTTTCTTCCGTAACCGGGATATAAACGGCAAAAGGGATTCGTGAAATCCGACGCGTGATTCCGAAGCTTAGTGCGTTTAAACAAACAAACTAACTTTGAAATATTAACGAGTTATGCCCGCGACTACATTCGGGTGGAGTAAATTTTTTTTTTTCTTGTTATATTGTTGTGGATTACCTTTATGGCCATAATCTCACCTGATCTTAAATAACGATACGGCCCAAGTTGGTATACACGCTAAACCTGTGGAGAGACTGGCTAACAAGTGCAACTGCCGGAACACACCTATTGGTATTTGGCGGGAGGTTTTCAACTTGAGAGAGGTAGCTAGCCAGACGAGCATTAGAAAAAGCCTTACTTGTGCAAAAAAATAATTATTTAAAATTAATAATTATGCCCGTTTATGTTTCTTATTTCAATACAACTTCACTCCTATTCGTGGTACCGCGATTTTAAAAAGACCAAATCCCTACTCAATGATTTCTCTATCAAATACATTTTTTTTTTAAATCCAACTGATAGTTTTTAAAATTCGTAGAAAACCTCTTTGAACTCGTCCAAAACTCTAAAACGTTAAATGTCTCGTTAATATGTCACATGATTAAGACGATGTATCACCTCATTGAAAACGCAGTTACGGTTTAAGCGGGTTAACTTTCATGTACCACTATGCTATGGCTTCCTCGCGATGTTTTCTTTCACCGAAAGCTCAAGCTTATTGTAGGTGGATTTTAACTCGCGTCCATTGTCGTGAAGTCCGTACACACTACCAGTGCACTATGATTGCTTCATGTGAATAAAAAATCAACTAGTAATAAATAAATAAGAAATAAAGCGATGGTAACTCAGTGGTAGCGTGTAGGAATGCGCGTCATGGACCGTGAGTTCGAATCCAACCACCTACAATGAGCTCGAGCTTTCGGTGAAGGAAAATATCGCGAGGAAACCATAGCATGGTGATAGGGCTTTTTGTAAAGCCCGCCTGGCTCTAGCTACCCCCTTCAAGGTTAAAATCTGCCGCGAAGTACCATTAGGTGTGTTCCGGCAGTGGCACTTGAGAGCCAGTTCCGCCACAGGTTTACTATGTCTACCAACTTGGGCCGTATCATCACTTAAGATCAGGTGAGATTGTGGCCATAACGCTAAACGTTAATTATAAAAAAGACACTTTGGCAAAATGGTAAAATTTTTCTCATATGATGGTTACACAAAAAACAAGTTACTTGGTAGCAATAGGCTGGTGCCATCTTAAGTCTTATCTAAGTAGTATATCTATCTCTTAAGTGATATTATATCACTTGACTAGATTAAGTGGGAATACTTTTTCAGGTCTTTGGCGGTATGGGGGATCAAGTCACCATGGTTCCTCTTCAATGGTATTCGACGGTGCTTCCCACCTGTTGAGTGCCACACGTCCCTTTCATTGACTACCCAGTGCATTACGCAGGTCAGTACGTAAATGCATATATTTACCAGGAACATAGCTGGTTAGCTGGAAGAAAATGCCTTATGGCATTAAGCTCGCCTGTGTACATATTTAAAGTGCAATAAAGAATTCATTCATAAAGGAAAAACATCATATCGAGCCTTATGAAACATCGTAAGCGTCATTTGTACTTTTCATAGGAAAGTTTTTTCAATCCTATTTAAAAACTAATTATGGTGCCTTTATAAAAAAACTAGGTTTTACGTGCGGCTTCACTCGGGTTTTTATTGATTTCGTCAAACAATTCGGATGACGCAAGAAAAAGTTTCATACAATGTTAATCTCTCTCTCTTTAACACCACTTCCAATAAGGTTTTTGCAAGAAGCAGCCTATCACCGTCTCCAGGTTCCCATCTATATATATATATCAAAGTTTATCGAATTCGATTCAGCAGCTTAGGCATAAAATGGTAACAAACTAACAAAGTCACTTTTGCATTTATAATATTAGTTTCATTATGTTTTGTTCATAATTAACCACGGATCGATTAAAATCATAGCTATTAACATACTGCTTTTAATTCACAGTGATCATTTTAGGGGGTTACATTAAAAGAGCAATTTTTCAAACATAGAAAATATTAAAATAAAATTGCCAGAGTGTTAACGGATAACAAAAAAAGAACCATTTCCAGCATTTTTGGAATTTTTCACTGTTTGTCTGTGCAAAAATGTACGAAATGAATTGTGTATAACTTTTATATGTAACAATTGTACTTGTATTATTACTTATTTTTGTTTCATTGCAATCGGTTCACTCTATCAAGAGATATTAAACAATATGAATTTAAATGTTCTCACACACCCTTTTTTTCCGAACAGACGTACGCCGTTAGCCCCAACGGCTTTGATAGCTTCACCGAACTTTTGGGGCGAGTGCTGAGGACACTCAGTTCTGAGGCAGCAGAAACAAGGGTGCCAGAACTGCCGAACCTCGGCTTGGACTGCTGCCGGTAAATGAAAAAAGATTCACGATCCTGTCTAACCAACAGGTCCTGTCTTACTAATTTAGTGATCCAACGACCTTATCAGGTAAGCAGCTCAAAGGCCGCGAGGGTAGTCCCTTACAGAACAGCGTACTTAACGTGTGAGTGTGCACGATTGGTATACGGTGTGATAGTGTACTCTCAGTGATGTAGAGTATCACTGTTTCGCTCGAGCAGTCACACACGCAATTCAATCATTTGCAACGGCGAAATAGAACTAATGTTGACAGTTGAACTCCGTATTCGATAGATGGCGTTGTGCATGACGTCACCAAGTAATATACTAACTAATTATACTAACAAAAACAATTACTATGAAAGTATAAAACTGACATAAAGCGTCCAAATATTCGCCGCCAACTAAAATCGTGCCCCCCAACTCCCCAAACAGCAGAGACGCGGACATCGCTCATTGAAGTGTGGAGAACCCTTAATAAACCTTTAGCCTCGCGGTCGTCCGACGTCACTAAAGGGCTACTAAAGGGGTTAATGTTCTCTCCCAACCGACACTATAAAAGGCGTTTGTTTTCCTCCGGGGCTTTCGGGGCGAAGATAGGGTCGACGTTGTTTTACGATGCCCCGGTACTGGTTGTGAACTTAGGCGTACTTAAGCTATTTTTTTATTTAGTTTATTCCCTTAGCGTTGGCGAGACAATGTGGTCCAACAAAATGGTAAATGGGAAAGTACAGTTGACTACGGTTTCATCACGATGTTTTCCTTCGGCAAAGGCTCACGCTCAATGCAACGATTCGAAATCGTGTCCATTGATGCGTTATACGTGCACACCACAACTGAGCTATCATCGCGTCATTCAATAGGCTATTATAGAGTTGATATATAAACGATAGTGTTGTCTAGAAATAACACCCCTTTCTGTGCACCCGGTAAATGTATTATTATTATTGTGCTTTGAAAAATTCTAAATTGAATAAGCTACCTATTTTGATATAATTTGTTTCTAATTCACAATCTCACTCTCGCAACATTGTGGTGATTTTTATAAATCATTATTATTAATAAAAAAATATAACAATAACAACTAACGCCGTGTCGTTCTAAACATTTTTATTTATTCTATGAAATTATATTTCATATTTATTAAGTACAGGAAATAATTAAAAAAGTAATTAATATAGCTACAGTTTTTGTCGGATACAAATATAATTAAAACGATGTGTTTAAGTTGAATTAATATTTTTACGATTTACCATTAAAATACCATCGCAATTTATTTTCACATGTAAAAAATTGTACAAGTGTGTATTAAGTTAAGTTTATGTTTATGTTTATATTATTTATTTATTTTAAACTCTCAATTACTATGATCGGGTTACAAATTTGTTTTAATTTTTTTTATATATAATAAAGGTTTAAGGTTATGGCCATAACGTCACCTAATCTTAAGTGACGATACGGCCCAAGTTGGTAGACACGCTAAACCTGTGGAGGAACTGGCTCTCAAGTTCAACTGCCGAACACACCTATTGGTATTTGGCGGCAGGATTTTAACTTGAGTGTGGTAGCTAGCCAAGCGGGCATTAGAAAAAGCCCTAACACCATGCTACGGTTTCCATGAAAGCTCAAACTTATTGTAGGTGGATTCGAACTCACATCCCTTGACGCGAAGTCGTACACACTACCATCGAGGTATCATCGCTTCACTTTTTTTTTATTTTTTATTTATAATTTTTTTTTATTTTTTGATTTTAGTTTTTATTATTATTTTTTTTATTACTTAGAATTTTCCGTACAATATTACCAAATAACTTTGTTTGGGCCAATTCTACCGCCGGATCTGATAGCAATGGCGGGGAAAAGAGGACGTACATCCTGTGGCCGACTTCCGTTGTGCCGCTGTCACTTTTAAATAAAAAAAGGTCTATTTGGAAGCGTCTCCATGGTGACGAGAAATTATTATTTTTCAACATTGGATGTGCATTTTTGAAAGAAGATATAGAATACCTATGGACATTTATACATTTTAGGTTAAATATAAACGACAAATTAACATTTTTCATCTATTTTGTTGGATTTACTCGAAAGTTCATTATAAGCTGAAACCATGTATATGTCCATTGAGGACGGCGCTAGGTTGAAGTTTTATTCTGGGACCTCGGACCACCACCAGGTTATGGAGACTTTCCTTGTGGCCCTACCGGCTTTTCGCTGTACGTCCCGTCGCGTCATTAGGTCAGCATAACGATGGAAGATTTTTATTTTATTATTCCACGATCGCCGATACACAAATATAATTAAAACTATATGTAGAAGTGTAACTAATATTCCAACGATTTACCGTTAAAATACCAAAATATATTTTCTGTATCATTCTTTATTTATTTTAAACTCTCAATTACTATAATAGGGTTAAAAACTTGTACTAAAAATATAGTATTGTCCATAGAATGTTATCGAATAACTTTATATCCCAATTTCTCATAAAACATGAAATACCTTAGTCATATTATTCTATATTTAAAAAGCCGTGCTAAATTGGCTTTTTTAATTTAAATTACCTATCATTTGTTACAAACAGTGACATCTAGAGATATTATGAAAGACTATTTTCATAATTCATTGTCATCAATATTCATTTGTATTTAATATTTTTAGTCACTGCTAGATGGCAGTATATAAATATCACGGATTGTCTCGTTTATTATAAGAAAACGTTTTGAAGCGATGATAGCTCAGTGGTAACGTATATCCAACTACTTACAATCAGCTTAAGCTTTCTCTGAAGGAAAACATCGTAAAAAACCATAGCATGGTGCTAGGACTTATTCTAATGCCCGCCGGGCTAGCTACCACTCTTAAGTTGCAAAGCTGCATACCATTAGGAGTGTTCCGAAAGCGGCACTTGAGAGCCAGACCCTCCTATAAAGGCTGGCGACGCAGCTGCGATTCCTCTGGTGTTGTGGGTGTCAATGGGCAATAAATAATCCAAAGTATTTATATCAATATTTTTATTGAAATATAATAAGTAATGATAATCAACATTATTATAATTATGAGTATCGATAATTATCTTCGAGAATAAAAGCACGATTTAATAAAATTATATAAATAGTTGAGAAAAAAAATCTATTCTTTATCACAATATAAATTCAGCAGGCTTCCCTCAGCCATTTGAGACCGAGGATAACGTTCTGAAAATATACATCCAAAACTTCTGCTAACACGTTTAATATTTTTCCATATCCTTGTACTTATAATTTACTCTTAAATTTTAAAATACCTACTCGTTGTATTATAACAATTTTTTATCTTTAAATTTGTATATTTTCCCATATGGTAGTATAGATTTTTAGCAAGTGTTGTGTTACTTGTCCAATAGATGAAGCTTATATCAAATTTACAATGCAAATAAAAGAACATATTGTAGATCATTATAAATAACCGATATACATATAGAATTTTCTATAATTATAAATAAAATATATATGTATTACTAAAGATAATATTATTTTTAGAATATAATCCTACGGAGTATTAATAATAATTATCTATCAGACTTATGATTTTTAAGAATAGTTGTAATGTTTTACTGCCTTTAATCAAATCGCTTAATATAACATCTTATTAGTTATAACATACGTGTTGTATCAAACTTATGATCAAATGATTTCCAATACATTGATTTTCACAAAAAAAAAAAAAAGTTTTGAATACGAAATGTCTGTAGTGTACAGGAATAAGTATACGCTTGGAGATTCGAAAATAGAACTCCTACAATAATCGACTGTCAACGTGATTATGGTGACACAATATATTTAGAATAGATAATTCATTGCTTAATATGGTCCGAATATAGTTTCCTGCAACACAGTACACACGATTCCATTTAAATGCCGTACCAATAGCTGGCAGACACCGATGTCCAACTGAAATTATTTCATACAATACATTATAGAAACCAGATATACATACGAAGAGAACGACTTCGGTAGATTTATCTTATGATAACATGTTAAATATTACGTTCGCGATGCCTTTGCAACTTTTTGCACTTTATTCTCTATGTTGCGGAGATATTTATTTAAAGAATCTGACGTGGTTTGCAGTATACTTAAACCTAGCCTGAATTTAAAATCGATGAGCCTCTGCAAGAAAGAAAAGAATCCACCTGATTGGTTTAGAGGTGGGTAAGTTATAACATCAGGGTTAGTCGTAGGTTTCGGTGTAGATGAAGTCGTTTCGGTAGCTGAAGGGTAAGAATCGAATGGAGTCTCTGTTTTATAATCATCTGTCGTGTCCGTCGATGTAGTTAGAGATTGAGTTGTAATTGATGATTTTGTGGATTCTTTGATTGTTGGATGCCCATCAGAACCAGTGTCACTGATTGAAAACACCTCATAAACTCTAAACGCCTTTGTCGTTGTGTCCAAATCGTTAGCTGAGTCAGTTGTTTGTGCTTCCTTATTACTGTTTATGGGTAAAGTCGACACACTTTCGATCACTTCGCTTTTAGTGGTAGTTTTTTGATTTTCCGTCTCATCTACTGAAGTGGCGTAAATAGGAATCACATCTTTGGGTTTAGTTGCATCGTTTATAGGTAACGGTTCAATGTTGGGAGCAAGATTTCGTATAGAAAGATTATAGGAGTCGTCAATTTCGTTGCTAATAAATATGTCTTTATTTTCCTTTTCTGCTCTTAGAATCTCTTCGAGCGAACTCGATATACTACGTTTCTTTATTTTTCTCGGACCATGTTCAGGAACAACTGCTGGTGTAGCTGTATCTACTAACTCTTTAGGAACATTCCCAACAACAAATTTGTTATCTTCCGATTCATTACTACCGCTTGCATTCTCAATATCAGTTTCGTGGTCTTCGTTATTCGATCCTAGGTACATAGACGTTGGTACATCAGGGCTGCTAGTTGAATCACCGTAAAATTGAGCTTCATATGGGTAAACCGGTTTGAAGTCTGACTCTGATGATGGTTTGATTCCGTATACGACAGAACTTGAAGTATCGCTTCCGTACGAGGATATTCCTGAACCTGTCTGTGGTGCAGCGTAAATAGGTTCAACGGCTGGATAAGGACTCTGGGTTTGCGGTTTTACATAACTATATTTATTTCTGTCTGTTGTGTAAGTATGTCTCGTCTCATATAATTGTGGAGCGTAGTTAACGGGCTTCGTGTAAACCGCAGCATGGGCAATACCAGTCTTTTGCTGAGGGTAGCGACTATAATTTGGATCGTAACCAGCCACATGACGGTATCTCAAGTCATGATCTTTCTTAACTTGATACCTATTAATATGGGCAGTTTGACCCGCGTATGGATTAAGTTTCTGCTTCGCATGAGCAGGCATTCCAGCTAATACTGTTCCTAGCATTTCTTCTTCAGCTTGCCCATTGCCTTCACTAGCGTATTCTTCAGCGTTATATTTGTATATGTCATCTTTTTTATCAACTTCAAAAGTCCTTCTAACAGGTGATGCGAACGGATAGAGGAAGTATCCGGCTATACCAACCAAACTAGCTAATCCTAGGACACCTACGCCAACGGACGGCATAACCTCTCTAGAGAAGTAGTTATATAGCTGTGTAGTTATAGCGCCTGTTTCAATTGGTTTCTTTCCGGGCTTAGCTGATTTTGTTTTGTTTGACGTCGTCTTTACTTCAGTTAAACCGGTCTCTTCAGGTTTAGCGGTTGACGTTTTCCTTTTCTTTGTTTTATTCTTCTTTCTTGTGGTGGTACGTTTAGGTTTTTTTGTTGTCGTAGGTGGTGTACTAATTTCTAATTCGATTTCTTGTTCTTTAGGTTCCATCGGTAATAAAGCTGACTCGTTACTCATTGGTTCTTCTGTTGTTGTGACTTTTACTTTGTTTTTATTCTTTTTATTTTTTGTCGTCACTTTAGCAACTGCAGCCTTAGTTACGTCTATTTTGGTTGTAGGAACTTGTGTTACAGGTGCGACCGTTGTAGTGGTGACTCGTTTAGTTGTAGTACTTTTGTTTTTTTGAACATTTGATAATACCGTATCTTTTATTTTGTTGTAAACATTTTCATTGATCGCTGATCCTCCAGCAACTAAATCAGCTTTATTTGTGCTGCCAATGGTAGCAGGCCGTTTAACGATTGGTGGTTTATTATTTTGCGGCCTTTTAGTTTTGTTTTTAGCCGGTTTTTGCTTTTTCTGCGCTTCTTGAGCTTTGGTGGGTTCTGTAGTAACGGATGAAATATTTGGAGGGTTACTTAATAAAATCCATGTCGAAATACCGTCATTTGAAGTTGATGACTCGTTTGTAACATCACTAATTTTATTTTCTGACTCCATTTCTTCTATTGTTACGGGAATCGCTTCACCGACATGCCCATTATCTAATGCGATTCCATCTTCATCTCTAGTTTTAATTTTGTGCTTAACCTGTGTTTTAATTTTGGGGGGAATTCTGATGTCTGCAACTACTGGTGTTTCTGCGGATACGTTTTCAGTATTGTCAAGTAACTGATTCGCGACAGTTTTAATTGATTCATGTATCCGAACTTTAGTTTTAACATCTCTTGGAGTGTTGGATGCTGATGCTGAATCAGGTAGAGCCTTGACTTCTGTTGCGCCTTGATTTACTTCTCTGAAATTAGCAAAAATAAAATATATTAATACAACATAATTATGACACGTAGATAATATTTATCACTGATGTAAAGTTGGAAACCAGTATTATGGACTCTTCATTTTCTCCACAAGCGAAGTCCTGTTCATATCATTCATTCAAACTTTATATGGTTGTTAAAATAATTTTTAAACAAATTTGAGCTTTCTTTTCAAGTCTCTTTATATTATGAAATTGTAATGACATACCATCTTCGTATGATAGATTTAGAAATTGTCTGATGCCTGAGAGTTTACTTTTGAACAAGTTTGTATCTATGAGAATGTCTACTTAGTTGGCTAGTATAGCCCATATATCAAATTTTGCATATGTATACAGTACGCACTCTAGAAAATTTTACCTTAACTTAAATTGATATTCATATTGTAATGTTAGTTGATGCGAGAATAATTTGATATGATTGTATTTATTTATTTATTACATACTAAGTGTTGCCTGCGACTTCATCTAGGTTTTTCCTTCAATCGCTCATGTTAATACAATCCGTTCTTAATCTTCTGTTTTATGTAAATCAATAGATCAGGTAATTTTTAGGTCTTTTGATAAATGTGTAATCTCCTATAAATATATTATTCCATTAATAAAATATTATCTATTTTTAATATATTATAAATTTAGCGTTATGGCCACAATTTCACCTAATGTTAAGTGATGCTGTGGACACTCTAAACTTAGTGCAGGAGCTGGTTCTCAAATGGAACTGCCAGGATATAATTATCATCATACTATGGCTTGATCACGATGTCTTCCTTCACGAAAAGCTCGAACTCAATGCAAATACTTGAACTCACGTTCATAAACGTGGCAACCGTACACATTACCAACTGAGCCATCATAACTTCCATTCGACAATAAGTTGTGATATAAAAAAAAAAGTAAACCCCTCTTCTGAGGAAGCGATGATAGCTCAGTTGTAGTGTGTCCGACTTCGCGTCAATTCGTGGCGAATTCGAATCCAACCACCTACAATGAGCTTGAACTTTCTGTGAAGGAAAACATCGTGAGGAAACCATGGCATGCACCAAAGCATGGCAGTAGGGCTTTTTCTAACGGCCGTGGGGTTTTAGTGGGTATACTACCGGTGATGAGCGCAGGTTGAGTCCCACATAACCTTCCCAGTTCTCCGGGGCTGATGACAACTTCAACTTAGGAGGCTCAACTTGGGAAAAAAAAACTCTATCTTCATGCTTCAATGGAATATACGATCAAAGTTATTAAATGCTAGCTGCGTCTGCGATTTCGTTCGCGTGGAATTACAAATTATCTAATAAAATTTGCCCGTTTTAGCAACTTTTTTCAATACAACTACGCTCCTATTGGTGCTGGAGTAATGTTAAATACTCTTAAATTTTCCTCAATGACTGGTCTATCAAACACAAAAAGGTTTTTCTTAATCCTATAAGTAGTTCTTTAGATTAGCGCGTTCAAACAAACAAACAAACTTTTCCGCTTTGTAATATTAATAAAATGGATTAAGAGAGTCGCGTGTGTGCAGTGATCGTATACATGATTCGGTCGCGACCAACTTACATGTGCTGATAAACTTATTGTTTTTTCTCTGTTAACGTAGTGATAAATAAAAATTTACATACAACCACGCGAAATGTGTAGGGACAGGCTTCGAAAGAGGCTCGTCGGGCTCATCTAGTCAAAAGGACCACGTAGAAAAGCAATGACTCAATCCCTTTATTACAGAAGCCGGAAATCACTTTCATATTTCTCTATTAACGTGCTGTAAAAATCGAGTAGTGGACTTCCTCATCGCTATGGGTTAATGCATTTTCCCAACTCAGGTTAAGACGAGAGAGGCGTGTGTCGACTCATCAGGGGAAAGGCCCCAGTCAAATTACGCAGTAAAATGCACCACGGCGACACTTTGATCTTCTGTGTTACCGAAGACCAGAGACTACTCTCACCTGCTCCTTTCCTATGAAAAACGAGAGAGCGGATCACCTGATGGTAAGTGATCACCGCCGTCCATGAACACTTACAACACCAGAGGAATCGCAGGTGCGTTGCCGGCCTTTATGGTGAATGTGTAAGCTCTCTTCTTGAAGGTTCCCAAGTCCTATCGGACCGGAAACACCGCGAACGCAAGTTGGTACAATGTGATAGTCGATAATAATTTAATGTACTAGTGATTTCTACATCAGCAAGTATTTCTCCAGCTACCAATAAGCTTGTACTCTTGGACACGGCAGGAACTATCTCTCACAGTTTCTCTTACCATGCTTACCAATAACAGTTTTTATATTTTTGCTATGCCATAGAAAAACAGTATATTTAACAGAACATTTTTTTTATACTTAAGGTTTAGCGTTATGGCCATAATCTCACCTGATCTTAAGTGACGATACGGCCCAAGTTGGTAGACACGCTAAATCTGTGGTGAAACTGGCTCTCAAGTGCAGCTGCCGGAACACACCTATTGGTATTTGGCGGCAGGTTTACAACTTGAGGATGGTAGCTACCCAGGCGGGCATTAGAAAAAGCCCTACCACCATGCTATGGTTTTCTCGCGATGTTTTCTTTCACCGGAAGCTCAAGTTCACTGTGGATGCTTGGATTCGAACACGCGTCCCACTTAGCTATCATCGCTTCAAAAAATTCCATATATACAAAAATTTCCATCGCCTATGTCGTCTTAAATTAATTAACAAATAAAAATAAAAAAAACTGTCATATTGTAATCTTTATTAACGTTATCTATGATTAATTATGAACTAATTTTGTACAAAAATGATTGTATATTACTATTTAATAATTTAATTTTTATATATACTTAAATTACTAAGTAAATATATAATTTACTAACTATAATAAATAATACTTTCAAGCAAAACATAAATTTTTTAGCATATATATACATATGGTGTATAGAATTTACCCATAACGATCAGTTTCAAACAATAACTATTCTCATATATCTTGTCTAATATCTGTATTATTACTATAAATACGAATGTGAGTTTGTCTATTTTTTAATTATTTAACCGGCCATTATCTAATATATTTTGCATACACGTTGTCCGCCATACAGAAATGAACATAGCGTAGTTTTAATCCAGAGAAATGTGCTATTCTCGGGTGATAAAAAATTGTGTGCAGTTCACACGCGATGGAATTGAAACTTTTAAAATTCGCTTCCTGATACGCAGGTGCACACACACACTTATACACTACGACGTTTGGACCCTGTAAGAAACTCTGTATAATGTATTTTTTTATAGTTAAGGTTTAGCATTGTGTCCATAATCTCCCCTGATTTTGAGTGACTTTACGGCCCAAGTTGGTAAACAAGCTAAACCTGTGGAGAAACTAGCTCTTAAGTGCAGGTGCCTATTTGTATTTGGCGGTGGATTTTCAACTTGAGGTCGGTTGTTTGCCAGGCGGGCATTAGAAAAAGCCCTACCATCGTGTTATGGTTTCCTCGCGATGTTTTCCTATACCGAAAGCTCAAGCTCATTGTAGCTGGTTGAATTCGAACTCATGTCCCTTAACGCGAAGTCGTAAACACTACAATTGACTTAGCTTCTATCTTTTTCTCTCGCACGTTATGTATATTCTATAGATTTATGCGGTTGTCTCTTCTCACTATCACACTTTCGCTTTATTTAGTTTCAAAGCAGAACGATGTAAATGAAGTTTCACTTCAATAATCAGAGATAGGAAGAACAGAAAGCCAATGTCATACAATGTTCCCGGGCGGTCACCCATCCAAGTACTGACGACACCTACAAGTTGCTTAACTTTGGTGATCGGACGAGAACCGGTGTTTTCAACATGCTATGGATGTTGGCACGTTAAATGATATAGATACTCCTGTCTCATTCTCTTGCACGGTATATTCTATAGTCATATATGGTAGTCTCTTTTTACTGTCGTTTCATCGAGTTTCAAACCACAGCGTAGCTAAAGAAACTTTTAAATTAAAAAATAATAGTGAAACGCGGGCATCTTTATTACTTTGAATAGAAGGATATTAACACCGTTTAATATATTTTAATTAATACATTTCTAAGCGTTTATTTTTTGTCTTGCCTAAGCCAAATCGCTCGTTTCTTTCGTTTACTTTTATGGTTATTAAACAAATCGCTATCAATATCTTTCAGTTTTAACGAAGCTACTTTCATCCAATTGCGCAATTTATCGAGCAGAGTTCGGTTTGAAGGGCTCCGGTTTCCCGAATCAGTGCCTGATCCCTTCAACTCTGGTCTCACTCTCCTCGTTTCGGGGAATGAATGTACACGCCAGTCCCTTAATCTGTCTTGCCAGTGTAACGATGGTTTGTATATGTGGATTATCTCGGGCGCCTCTCTACCGTACGGCAAGAACCATGATGAAAATAACGCCGCTATACCGGAACTGGCAAACAGGAACGCAAGCGGAGTTAACAGCAAAGGTATAAGACCGAACGTTAGAGGATTTATTGACGCTAACCAACCTAATGCGTTTATTGCCGGTCTAAAGAAATCTACTAACGAAGTGAAACCGAATAAATCATCATCGTCGTTATTCGGTCGCGAGGGTTTTGAAATTACCGGAGAATGGGATGAAGGTGACGCTAATCCACCAGGTTCGCCTGATTCTGATTGTACGGCATATCCTGCGTTATAATTAGCTAATTCTGTCTCTTCACCGGATGTACTGTCATGTCCTCCGTGGCTTTCTTCCGATTGAAAATAATCATTGCCTGATTCATCGTTCGCTGAATCGTCGCTTAAGGGTAAACCGAAACCGCCCGGTATTAAACCATCGGTATCATCTTCCTCGCTCTCTATAACTACATTCTTATTGATGACGTTGGTATTGACAGCGATGTTCAGATCAGGGCACGCTTCCTTCCCTTGCCCTTGGAATGTGTTGTTTAGAGTGAGGTAAATTGTGGGGCACTCGTCTGGCGATGCGCTGTACTCTTCAGGTCTTATTACAATTTTTTCCGTGTACGCTGAAGTCGGTTGGAAAGTTGTGATGTCGAAATTGGGGTAATTGTGTATAGAGTTATGATAGTGGTGATCTTTTAACGGTTCTGTCACCGGAGCGGGTTTCCTTGTTGTCGTTTTTCGGTGGTGCTGCGGATTCTGCGGCCATGGTTCCGGGTAACCTACATTCGTGACAACCGGTGTCGGATTCGGTCGCAACGTGTAACTGTAATGTGGTCGTTGGACAGGGTAATCGATTAAGTGTACGTTGTTCGAGTAAACGTGCGTCTCGTCCGAAAATTGAGGAGTCGGTGTGTAATATTGGTTATGGTGTATTTTTGTGTATTTTATTTTAGCTTTTTGATCTTTGCTACCAGATGTTTCGTTTTCCGGATCGGTGAACGTTATTGTATCTGTTTCATCAGATGTTTTAATGTCATGTGAAAAGTTTATATCTGAATATTTACTGTTATCTGTCCATTTTGTTATTACTTTTCTGATTGATGATTTAGTTTTGTCTAATAATGGGTCATCACTATGCGGATTCAGAGAGGATTCACTTAAACTAGATACTTTAGGCTTACTTTCATGGTTAGGTCTAATTTTAGGTTTAAATTTTTGGTTAATTTTGTACTTTTTTCGCAACAGTCTACTTCTTCTATTTGTTGTACTATTATTATATATCTCAGAGTTATTAATATTAGGCAGAATGGTTTTAAGTTTAGTGTGATTTTGAGAGTTATTGTTATGAACACTAACGGTTATGGGTAACTTAATATTATTCGAGTTTAACTCATTCCTAAATCTATACCTTGGAGCGTTTTCCGTTGGTTCCTTCATAGCACTATTCGTTGACGATATCACTTCAGGGGAAGCTGAGTCTTGAGGTCTTGGACAAACGTAAGGAAAACACATAATCACTAATAAAACTAATGTCCATTTTAGCCTCAAACTTTTTCTTCGCGTCATGATGTAACTGTATTTTACCTGGAAACAAAGATAAATATATTAAGTTTGTAATTTAACAAGTAAAAGTTTACATATAAGAGCAGCTGATCCCGCGACTTCGTTCGCATGGGCTTGAAAGACGGTTCGTACAGTTTTAGGACCTACTTTTTAATTTTGAAGGTTTTTTTTTATTAATATCGCATATGTTTATATACATATTAGCTCGCCCGGCAGACGTTTGGCTTCTTACAATAGTTAATAACTCGACTACAGCTCAATAAAGAAAAAACTTCGTGAGGAAACCATAGCATATTAGTAGGGGTTTTTTCTCATTCCCGCCTGGCTAACTGCCACCCTCAAGTTGAAAATTTACCGCCTAACACCTATAGGTTTGTTTCGACCGTTACACTTGAAAGTCAGATTATGGTCATAACGGTAAACCTATAAAAAGAGCAAACATTTCTAAGTTAAAGTTATAAATCTATCGGCTATAAGGAAAATCAAAACCAGTCGTCGCGGAAACGTAGAACATTCCGTTAGAATGCACGCATAGAATTATGCTAAGCAGAGATACCGCTAAATAATTAACATTAGTATCTTCATGAATTAAAACAGTAAATATTCGTACTATTTTAAATATAATATAAATGATTTCCGTAATAAAGATGTCTATAAATTGGAAAAGTTTGTTAACGCGGTTTTAATCTAATTAACAATACGCTACTACCAATAAGAGCAAAACTTTATTGAGAAAAGTAGAAAGAAAATGTGAGCCGACACGGGACGCCTGGCAGATGTGAATCATCCAAATTATTTTGTATCAGTTATCTGCGTAAAAGAACAGATTACGACAGGAATCAGATATGGCATAATTAATATATTAAGCATTATAAATCTATTCCAAAAATATGGACTGTTTATTACAAAAATGTTCATTTGAATTAAATACAGATATTCTAAATTTAAAAATTTATTTCCTCGCCACGTCTCAGACACTACTACGTATAGTACATATATTCCATCATATAGCGTGGCGATGCGTCGCCACGGTCTGTATCGCCACGCCAACAATCAGGTTTACCCTCGCTTATGGATGTTTTACATCAAAACCGGCAAATTTTCATAAGTAATTTTTAGTTCCACGCGGTACTGAATGACCAAATTTGTGCAAAAAAAAATGTAATACCAGTGTACTCTGGTATCGACATGACGGTCTCTATATACTTATACTTTTTTATATTTTTGTCTATTTATCTATTTATTTTTGATAAAGCGATCATTGAGAAATACATTGGATTATTTAACATCACGCTATCACCAATAGGAGTACGGTAGTAAAAAAGAATAACACAATTAGATAAAATTTGTTAAATACATCATTTTTAAGGATACTGAATTCACTCTGAAGGTGCCTATTGAAATTAATTGGTGATGATTAAGAAGTGATGAAATTTTACACAATGATAATTAATATGATGTATCAAAACATGATAATTATTATCTCATATAGACAATTGCTTAAAATATCTTTAGTCCCTGCATAAATAACAAATCAAACTTCGATTATAATATGTGAGGTTGAATTTGGACGTGAGTTCGAATCCTTGCAATGAGCTTGAGCGTCGTGATCGTGATGAAACCATAGTATGGTGCTAAGGCTTTTAATGCCCGGTTGTTTAGCTACCACCTTCAAGTTCAAAAACTGCTGCCGAATACTTATAGGTGTGTTCCGGCAGTTGCACTTGAGACCCAGTTCTTTCACTAAGCCTAGCGTGTCAACTAACTTAGGTTACATCATCACTTATAAAAATAAACATAAAAAGTTTGTTCTCAGTTACAGTTTCAATATCTATACATATAAACATGAATCTCTATTTCCCTTGGTCATCGCATCACGCGTGAACGGATGGAACAATTTCGCTAATTCCTTTTTTGTTGTGTTAATTAGTTATCAGGATAAGGTTTTTATGAAAGAATAAAATTGGGCGGATCATTAGAAAAGCTGCTATCTAAATATATATAAAAATGATTCATCAAAATGTATGTACACGCATGACTTCCGAACGAGTGTATCAAATTGAATAATTCGTTTTTTATTATATTCGTTATTCTCAGGACAAGGAGTTTTATTGGTCTTATCGAATGGAAGTTGGTAGCGTGATTAGGATTGATAATAGCTAATTAAAATGTATAAAAAATACGTTTTTGAGTTATAGTGAACCTTAAGAACGATTATAGGCGATACGAAGTTCAACGGGTCAAATTGATTTTAATTTTAATTCACACTTCTTGAGCATCGAGGTATTTATGGTGAAAGTTTAAAAACAAACGTGTTCATTCATTTGTTTATTTAGACGTATGGGTAAACTTTCATTTGTTTTTAACGTGACTCACAATGTAAGTTCGATACTCGCTACACGACGAATCCGGGGATTTTCCATACGTTACCTTATTCCTTATAAGGTATTGGTCTTTGTTTGTCATATTTTATGCACTTTCTAATTTATTAGCCGTGATTCATATGGTATACGAGGTATGCGAAGACAAGACAGGAATTTTTAATCAAACATGAAAATAATAATTTATTTTTTGTTTTATTTATAACATATACTGGAAGTAATAATACTGTAAGAAACACATTTTAGTTGGGTGAGTGAAAACCGCATGAAAATGTTATAACGTTATGGCCACAATTTCACCTAATGTGAAGTGACGATGTGGCCCAAGATGTTGGACACGAAACTGCCTTATACCACCTATATGACGGCAAATTTTCTACTTGAGTGTGGTAGCTAGCCATAAAAAGCTCTACCACTTTCATTACGATGTTTTCTTTCACCGGAAGCTCAAGCTCATTATAGTTGGATTCGAACTCACGTCGCTTGACGCGGCGTCCGTACACACTAGTAACTTATGCACTGATAGACAGACGGTAGACTTTATTTTATATTAAACAGTGATAGAAAGATTGCATATAAGCCAAAGTATTCCAAGTAAAAAGCCAAACTAAGGGCGTTTCTCTATAGAAAAATAGGTAATAAATAAATTGTTAATGTACGCTACAGACTACTATAGACCGGAATAGTAGTAAAATAAATAAAAACAAGATTAACTAACGTCGATCCAGTCGATTAAGGTCAACGCTCGAGCGGCCGCGGCCCTGGCCGTCAACCAGTTCGGTTCACGGCCAAACCTCCACTGACCCCGATGCGAACGTGATTTTTAGGTTACGCGCCGTTACGTTGGCCGAGAATTTGTATATCTGATCTTATAAGGTCATCAATGTCGTCATCACAGCAGTGGATAGAGAAGAAGTAGCGTAGTTCGGACAGCAACCAAATTACCGGAGAGACTAGTTGTGTCCGCGACTTAGTTCGCGAGGAACTAAAAATTATTTACTGTTTTTTGTCCGGTTTTGTAAATTTTTTCATCATACTTTGGCTCCTATTGACGGTAGTTGTAAATACCCTAAAGTATTTCTCAATTGTTGTTCTAAATATTTTTTAAAATCCGATTGGTAGTTGCTGAGGATTGGTAGTGCGCTCAAACAAACAAGCAAACAATGCATTCCGCTTCATAACATTAATAGAGTTAATATAGTTTTAGTTATATTTATAATTATGACCCATTTTTTAACTTCTCTGCGACATTTCTTTTTATATTTAGCTCGAAATGGAAGTTTAAGAGAAATAACTTCATGTTTGTTAAGTGCAGATTATATTCGTTTTGACGCATTATTTGATAATAAATCTCTAAATAAAGGATAAACTCTACTGTTTTCAGTACCTCTATATTCTTATATATTATGTAAACATTACTTATACAATAATATGTTATTTATATTTGTATTTCATCTTATTTTTTTTCTTGGCAACCCAGTCCTCTTTAGAGACTATTACTGTCATTTTCGAATGGTAAGATTTGGGCAATTGGGCAGACGATACTATCTTCAATAAGTTGGTGGCTCTCTTGTTGAAACTCTTTTGGGAATTTTCGTGGCAACTAATATATCATGTTCCGAATGGTTATTCATGATTCATTTCACTTATGTTCTTCAGTTACACTACATTACGTAAAATGTCACAATAATTTACACAATATTAGGGCTAAACAACTGAGTGTATGGATCAAAATAAAAATCACAACACGACAGATTAAGATACCGCCAGAAACTCTTTATAGTAGTTATTTCTTTTCGTAATTCTATATTTTGACACGATAGAAAATGGTTTCAAGTTGACGATGGTAGCTAGCCAGGTAGTCGCTAGAAAAATCTACTACACTACCATATGCAAAAATATACAAATTTCAAGATAAAAAAATTGTTAAATTACAACCAGTAGGGAATTTTAAAATTTAAGAGTAAATTATAAGTAGGTGGAAATGGAAAAATATAAAACGTGTTATCAGAAGTTTTGGATGTATATTTTCAGAACGTTATCCTCGGTCTCAAATGGCCGAGGGAAGCCTGCTGAATTTATATTGTGATAAAGAATCGACTATTTTTTTTCAATTAATTATATAATTTTATTTCATCTTGCTTTTATTCTTGAAAATAATTATCGATACTCATAATTATAATAATGTTATTAACTTTGTTTATCATTACTTATTATATTCCAATACAACAATTGATTTAAATACTTTGAATTATTTATTGCGCATTGACACCCACAACACCAGAGGAATCGCAGCTGCGTTGCCGGCCTTTATACGAGGGACTGGCTCTCAAGTGCCAGTGCCGGAACACTCCTAATGGTATTTGGCGGTAGATTTTCAACTTGAGAGTGGTAGCTAGGCGGGCGGGCATTAGGACAAGCCCTACCACCATGCTATAGTTTTTCACGATATTTTCCTTCACCGAAAGCTCAAGCTTATTGTAGTTGTATTCAAACTCACGTCCCTTAAAAGCGTCTTTTATTTAATCATCTCTACATGTTTTGCTATAACTCTTTCAATTCTACAAATGCGTTCAGAATTATTTTCACGCATCGCCATTGAATTATCAAGTCTATTAATAAATCGGTCGTAACCTACAACTTAGTTGCAACTTAACCGTGCATAGACTGTCCTAAGTATCGATGCATAAGCGATAGTCTTATCACATATATATAATACATATATAGTATATTTGTATTCATAAACCTTTAGATATTCTGTATGTAAATGCATATAAAATTATTTCGATATTTTATGATAGTTACCTGTCGGAATATCTACTGATTGAGGCTTTTATTTTTTATAGATAACCTGTCAGACATTGCTCTGACTTTTCGAGTAGTCAGTCACATCGACTACAGCGTCATATATCGCGTTATGATCACTTATCGAAATAAAAAGTATCCCATCTCTCAAGTTGGATCAAACTGCATACAGTGGCAAAGTTAGAATAAAATCAGTTCAGTAGTTTAGAAGTTCATTCGTTCCTTCATTTTTGAAGTCAATTTTGGTAGTGGTATAAGCACTGTCATGCTTTAAAATACTGTGATATAACATGTGTATAAATATGACGTGTCTTTAAAAATTCTCTTGATTTTCGTTCAATTATCGGATCTTTTCGAAAATTATGTGGTATTATCCATAACTATATGTTACATGAACCATAATATAAAGAAAAAACATATATTAAATGGTATATCCACACCATGTGTGGTAGAACATAGGATCTTAAAGTGTTACTGCCCCCCAGTAGGCTCTGAGGCTATTCAAAGGGGATATTGAAACTTCAACAAAAATCGGTAGATCGTGGATTTCTATTCAGATTTCTGTGAAAAATTTAGATGAAGCAGATTTCTGGGGGGCGTTTAAACATTCCTTAAATTGGGTGGTACATTAAAAAGTTTGAGAAACACTGCGATAGTAGTACTAACGATTTGCATCTTCGTTCAGCATGCGTACAACAGAGGAGTGGAACTCTCTCCCGGCGTCTGTCTTCCCCTGGATTATAGGAATCTGGATATGATCAAAATGAGAGTAAATACGCATCTTTCAAGTTCATTATCAAGTTTGTGCACTCATCTATGCTTACGACCTGTCATGATTGAGTTCAAGCGGAATCTTGTAAAGCACAAATATACAAATATATATATATATATTTTTTTTATAAAAAATAAATTATTAATAATTACGCTTATGGAATAGACCACGCCAAAAACGTACAATTATTATGTTAATTCTAGGGCGGGCGCGCGTTGGCACGCGTTCTCGTTTCTATCGTTGAATTCGGACCCGGGTCTTTAGCTTTCTAACTTTGGAAGCTTTTATGCTGATGTTAGTCGAACTTTTAATTATTATAGACATTCATTAATATGGTCACTTTCACGAATTTTCCCATCAATTTCATGCAATATTCTGATGTCATTCTCGCCAATTTAGAGTCCTCTGTTGCGATGATAGCTCAGTGGTAGTGTGTACGACTTCGCGTCAAATGAAGTGAGTTCGAATTCACCCACCTACAATGATCTTGAGCTTTCGGTGAAGGAAAATATCGTGAGGAAACCATAGCATGGTGGTAAGGCAATTTCTAATGACCTCCTTGCTAGCAACCTCACTCAAGTTAAAATCTGCCTCCAAATACCAATAGGTACGTTCCGTCAGGTGCACTTGAGAGCCAGTTCGTTCACAGGTGTAGCGTGTCTACCAACTTGGGCCGTATCGTCACTTAAGATCAGGTAAGATTATGGCCATAATGCAAAACCTTAACTATAGAAAAAAAAAATTGCATCACAATATAATAATATCATAGCTATAACCTGACTAAATGTATCAGACTAAACGGATATTACCAAGCTTAATTAATAAAAATTAATTCAGTTATAATTTCATACATGTAGCCAAGACGCTTTTCTGTGTGCATTTTTAAAATGTTCATACTAAAAGGTAATAAAAATAATAAAGCCTAAAAATTAATAAAAACTCTTTTATTATCAACAGTTCATTTTATAGTGGTACAGGTTAAAAATTATCGTGTGCTTTCTACGATATTTTATAACATTTTTCATCATGATCAATGTTTTAAAAAATAACTTCCAAGTAAACTAATAAATATAATCTTTCCTGTAATATTATTACAATTATTTACTTCTTAATTTGATAAGATATAAAAGTTTTTTTAAGGGTGTTTATTTTAATTATTCAGTTAATATTATATTAGTCGTTTCTATTAACTGTAAAATACATTATTTCTTTGTATGTTACCGGGGTGTAAATTACGGGAATTTTATCGAATCAAATAGGGCTGTAAAAATTATACACCAAGAAATAGATTATAATAAATATAAATTTTTAAATGTGTCGATTTGGTTCTTTTAAAGTCTTATTTTACATCTAGATAATATGTTTAAAGTTTAGAAAATACGTTCTGAAAACCCAATTTCCCTTGACAAGTTTTATATTGACTGAAAGTGTCAAAAACATTTTACATTATTCAATATACATATTTGCTAACATCTAAACAAAACGCATTTGATATAACGTGTTAATTTATTTATATTTGTGTTTTTTATTTAAACTTTACTTTTGAACGTAAAGTGTCTTTGTTTCAGTATGTTACCACTGTTTACTAAAATCATTTTCAGTTGTCTGGGCAAATAACAATATTATTATTTAGCTATACCAGCAACTTAGTTAGGTGTCCATACCATATCCCTAAATATAATAAGAATGTAATTTTGGTCAGTACTTTTTAAATTCATTTAAAACATATATTGCGACTAAGAATAAGTAATAAAATAAATTTACATAATTTTTAGAAATGTCTGTTGGTCTGTTTGTTTATGTACGCATCACTGCTAAAATACAACGTCTATGATAAAACGTCACCAAGGAAATCATAAAGCATATTCCGTAGTAATGTTTAGTCTCTCATTAAAATCGGTTAATTTTATCAAGAGTTATTTTAATTAAATGTGGGCGTGAGATTAAATAATGCTAATTCCACGCGAATGAAGTCACAGGTACAGCTAGTAAAAGTATTGTGCGCAAAAGTTTGTTTGTTTGTTTGAATACGCTTATCTAAAAATTAGACATCGGATTTCAAAAATGATTTCTATATTAGATAGAGAAATCATAGAGAAAGACTTGAAGTTAAAACTATATCTCAGAAAATAATGTCTAAAAAAAGAAGTGAAACTCGTATCCATACGTTGAGGTTTGGAACTTGCGACCTTGCTTACGCGTGATTATTAAGTCACACGTCAAACGGATCGCCCAAGTGTTCATATATGATAAACTCGTAATTAAAAATCCGCTGACACGTACTACGTAAATGGAAAATGTTTGGTGACGATGACGCGAGTTTCATGATTTTTGTGCACCCAAAAAGTGCTCAACGCGCCTAAAGAAATTTTCACTAAAGATGAAAACACAGAATACAGAATTAACATAGGATTTCAAACGTTTCTCAACCTTTTCCGGCTCGTTTAACTTATGTCAAGATTTTATATCGAACTGATTTCAAATTTTGACATAGGTACGGGAAAATTGCCATACCGTGACGTAAGCAGCTCGTCACGCAATAAAAGTTACACAGGCGTGCGCTCGATCATAACATGTCACTAAGTACACCCTATGTCTGTTAATAGACGAGATAGCGCAATGGACGGCCGCGGAAATGCTTTCCACGTCACGCATCAAGACACTTCGTATTGTCAGTCGTTAATTTCGAATGATTGATACACTCGGAGAACCGTTTATATGTATTTTGTAATGTTTCTAGTAATTGCTTTTGTTGAAGCGATGATAGTTCAGATGGTACCGTGTACGGACCCCGCATCGATAGATGTGAGTTCGATCCTTACAAGGAGCTTGAGCTTTCCGTGAAGGAAAACATCGTGATGAAACCTTAGAATGGTGATGGGAATATTTACCTAAGACACCCACTATCCGCCGGGCAGCAAAATTATGGGTCATGTCAGATTCTTACTGACTAAAAACCTGCCTTTGTACCTTCCACCAAGATTGCTCTAGCGCTTTCACATTCATTAACTACTCCTGGTAAGGTCCAAACCTAATCAAGGGCTACCTCTACTGGTATTGGGGATCGACAGACCCAGACAAAACCTTCGGAAAGGTGCGCGCAGAGGGTCGTAACGGTCCATCTCGGGCCTGCATTGCAATCGCGACAAATGCCACAGACCACTCTAAGGCGGCCGGATGTCATTTCTGACTCTTCAGCGCCCGGTTCGTCGTATCTTGCTACCACACTTTTTTTTACACTGCAAACTACCGTGTATCAAGACCCCAGTGACAGCCTTAGCAATTCTTCTAGTAGCTAGCTAGCTCAAGTTAAAAATCTGCAGCTAAATACCTATAGGGGGTTTCTGAGAGCTGCAGTGAAAGCTCTTAAAGTTAGCCTCTCTATTTGGCTCAGTGTCTACTATCTTGGACCACATCATCACTTAACACCTGGTGAGATTATGGACATAGCGTTAAACTTATTAACTAGTAATAAATAATAATAAATTAATAGCTCAGAAACTATACACTCGATCTAACGAAGTTACCTTCTTTCATGGTGTACACACCGGCTAAGACCAGATTATACGTGAACTAAGTAGTATATTATATCTCAATGATGTTGTTTTGTGGCCAAGTCATATTCTTCATATTCTTATTATATACTAGCTGACCCGACAGACTTTGTCCTGTCTTAACTATGAATATGTTTAACTAATATTAATTCGTTGGTGGGAGGCGCCCGACGTGACGGCCCAGTGGCATGCGCGTGAGCTCCGCGCGGTACTGGACAGTACTTGGACATTGCAACATTATTTTATTTTTCTAAAATAAACGTAGCCTAAGTTACTCCTTATTACATCAGCTAATTGCCAATAAAAGTCCTGTCAATATCGGTCCAACCATTTCAGAGATTATCCAGAACAAACAGACAGACAGCCAGACAAAAATTGTAAAAAAATGTTATTTCGGTGTATGTACCTTACATATTCATATACACGTAGTAACAAACGGTTATTTCGATATTACAAACAGACACTCCAATTTTATTTATATGTATAGATTAACAAGCTTATATTTTCCGCTATGCCAGGGAAAATAGATAAGGATAGAAGATAAATATTTTCAAGCCGATTCATACCCAAGTCATTTCACTTCCGAAATCACTTACAAAGATGAAAGGTCAAAAACGTACTCATTTCGTTCTGATAAAGAAACACTTTCACTGTGTATAGGATTTAACTCGACCAAGGCGGTTCTCTTAAAACAATAGCGCCTTTAGTATCGTAACGCGGTTAAAGATGCTCGTATATGGTCAACAACAAACCAAAGCAACAACGGTACCTTCTAATGGGAGCGAAACAGACGTGACATGGTTATTGTGCGTTAGACCCACATTCCTCTATAATGTTATAAAGTTGTATTATTGTATTATCTTTTTGTTTATATAGTTAAGGCTTAACGTTATGGCCATAATCTCACCTGATCTTCAGTGACGAAACGCCCCGAGTTGGTAGACACGCAAGTTGACACACCTATTGATATATGGCGGCAGATTTCAACTTGAGGGTGGTAGCTAGCCAGGCGGGCATCAGAAAAAGCACTACCACCATGCTATGGTTTTCTCACGATGTTTTCTTTCACCGAAAGCTCAAGCTTATTGTAGGTGGTTGGATTCGAACTCAGGTCCCTTCACGCAGTCGTATACACTACCACTGAGCTGGCATCGCTTCTTAAGTTTAATCATATTAATGTTATAATGTAATAAATACTTTAATACCAACGAAACGTTCCCTTAAATAATTAAGCGAAAGTACATGATTTCATATCGTGAAACTGAACACCGATAATGCAGCTGTACGAAGCCATCGCTTCACTGCAATTTGCCACTTTCACCTTGACTCAGGGCTGTCAATCTCAACGCGACGTGTACCTTCTTTGTGATTCCCAAAGTAGGTTCCACAATAAATACACTAGAATTTCTTGAACTACTTGAATTACAAGTCCGTTCAGAGAGTTAGTTCCTCCATTGGCTTAGCGTATCCGCCATCTTACGGCACATCTCTACTTAACATCAGGTGGGATCGTGGCCGTAACGGTAAACCAACTATACGCTATAAAAAAAAAAAAGAAAACTTGTCGCTATTTAGATACCTGATTAATAAATACTATAAACTATTTTCAGATAAATGAAAATGCGACAACCCTGGTTAACGGTTAATTATTTGCCGAGAACATTAGTGCTCTGTTAAATACATTCGGATGTCGTTTTCAAAATACGTTCTTTCAATTATTTGCACACTAGATTCTACGTGCGGTTTCGCTCGCGCTAATATTGATTTTGTCAGGCAAATCGAATGACGCAATAAAAAGTTACATACATTATGAAGCGATGATAGCTCAGTGGTAGTGTGCACGACTTTGCGTCAAGGGACGTGGGTTCGAACCCAAGCACCTACAATGAGCTTTCGGTGAAGGAAAACATCGTGAGGAAACCATAGCATGGTGGTAGGGCTTTTCTAATGCCCGCCTGGGTAGCTACCACCCTCTAGTTGTGAACCTGCCGCCAAATACCAATAGGTGTGTTTCGGCAGCAGCACTTGAGAGCCAGTTCCTCTACAGGTTTAGCGTGTCTACCAACTTGGGCCGTATCGTCACTTAAGATCAAGTGAGATTATGGCCATAACGCTAAACC
The DNA here is from genome assembly GCA_039707435.1 of Actias luna. NCBI lineage: Eukaryota > Metazoa > Arthropoda > Insecta > Lepidoptera > Saturniidae > Actias > Actias luna. Next base: position 2,014,059 of record JAZHAC010000002.1, on the reverse strand, counting down.
TTAAGTATATAAAAAAAATACAAACTTTATCCCTCTATTTGCTCCAATTGTAATAAGTTTTTCATAAGAAAAATAGCCTATCACCGTCTTCAAGTTCCTGCCTATCTCTATACCAACATTTATTATAATCGGTTCAGCGCTTTAGGCGTGAAAGCGTAAGAAACAAACAAACTCACTTTCGCTATTATAATATTAGTATGATGATATATCACAAATAATGATGAATATATATGAATGAATGATGATTTATATATATACACATACATCACATATGAATAAACATATCGCTTTTCTATTAAGTTAACTAACAACGCCTCTAGTGGGAATGTTAAGAACTATGAAACGGGTTCGGGGACAGGGTTCCAGATATAGCGCGTTCGTAAGTGGTAAACTAAACAACACACTGCTACCTTCCGAGGATTTTCATTTCTCTAGAATGTTATGTTGATTGTATAGTACTGATTTGAAAATTAATATGTATAGATATACCTTTATCCCTTATCCCGGAGAAACCTTTTTGTTGAAAGAGATAAAAGTGTTTTAAATATCAGTTAACAATATTAATAATCACCATGTTTCCACAAAATGTGACCAATAGTTTCAGAATGATACGCGTATGATGACACGAATAGGATGTCTCACATTAGAACATTTTTTTTTTTATATTTTATCCGATAAAAGTATAAAATTCCTTAGAAATAGGGGATAAAAGTGAAAATTGTATAGTGAGTGAACTTCTAATAGAATTTTAATGTAATGGGATCTCTCAATAGCTGAAAGTATTCTTAAAAATATTGACGACGTTTTATGGCTCTTCGATTCCTTGCAAATGATTTGTAAGCTTACTTTTTGGTTAAAAAGTCATGAAATCGACCGAAGCAATGCGAAAGTTTACACGTAATAAGCATTGACTATTGCATTCATACGCAATGTTTTTTTTTTCCATCTGTCAGACGCTTGTAGCCGTAAGGGCTTTGACAGCTTCACCGACCTTTTTGGGGCGAATGCTGAGGGTACCCAGCCCCGAGGCAGCGGGCGTAAGGGTGCCAAAATGGCCGAACCTTGGCTTGGGCTATTGCCGGAAAACGAACAAAGATTCGCGATCATAACTAATTCATTCGCATTGTGTTTGATCTCTAAACAATAGATGTTTTTCTTATAATTTACTAACTCCAGTTAACTGACTCCCAAAGAGTCTACAGAAAAAAGATTTCTTCCCTGGCGTATCCATCCCTACAATGCCTTGTATATAGGAAAACAAACAAACAAATAGAATTTCACATTTTGTTTTATAAGTCTAACTCGGTATTAGAACATGCTAAGCCTAGTAGGAGATGGGCTTGCGAGTGCAACTATCGGAGTTTCCTTAGAAGTGCTTGGTGATAGATTTTCAACCTAAGGGTGGTAACTTAAGCTAGCCAAGCGTGTATAGTCTTATACCGTACGCTATGGCGTAATAATTATGGCGTTTTCCTTCATCGAAAACTTAGGCCGTGTCAGAACATTCTACCTCAGAGCTATTATTGGTTCATTATATTTTCCTATCGCACTCATATCAGAATGTTTCCTAATTAAGTGCCTCGATATTCGACTGTCATTTCCAGTGATTAGTAATTAGACAATAGCACTGTATATATCGTTAAAGAATATTATAAAAATCTTTTCTTAAACGATCTGTAAATTTCCTTTTTGTCCCCTATCCTATCCCATTAATTTTTTGGGGCAAACATTATCCTATTGATCCACAAATATTACTTATCACTGTGTCCATTTTTATCCCAAAATTTCTCGAAGACAAAAAAGTCAGTAGAAAAAAAATTTGGACCTATAACACAAATAATACCGAAATTTGCATTATAAAAAAAAAGCATATATACACATATATACAGTTATATTTTGTGTCCATGTAAATATGTTCATGATATACATCCTCCAAGGACAGCAGATGCATTACAAATTAAAATTGAAAATTAATTTATAGAAAATCGAATCACGGATTATCCGATAATCATACCCCGCGACTTCTCTCGCGTGGAACTAAAAAATATTCAACGTTTTTGACCGTATTCGTAACGTTTTTCAATACAGTCTTGCTCCCATCGGTAATAGCGAGATGTAAAATAGCCTAAAGCCTCCGTCAATGACTACTCTATCAGATACAAAAACAATTTATGACATCCTTCCGGTACTTCCTGTGATTATCGTGCTCAAACAAACTATCCCGCGTTGTAATTTTATATATAAATTGTTCATCAAAGTAGAGCAGACGAATTAGTAATTCAAATAGTAAATTAATTCTTAAAAAAAAAAAAACAATTTCGGATTATCGAAAAATTCTTTCATTTCATAGTCCCGAAGATTTATATATATATATGCAACTTACCGTTAATATAAAAACACGTTTACCGTAAAGGTACTCACACTATGTGTACGTTCGTAACGCACGGGCGTCACCACCGACGGTTACTGTTAAACTGGCGTGTGGAGAGTGTAACGGGACTCCGTGCCACTTGCCTTACTTGTTTGCTGTGTCTTCGTGGACACGACACGAACTACGTTTTCCAACTAACCGCACCGTGTGAACACGCGTGTAGTTACATAGACGTATGTGTGTTTGTTTCTTACGATCTTAAGTGACGATACGGCCCAAGTTTGGACACGCTAAACATCTGGAGGTGATGGCTAGCGAGTGCAACTGCCGGAACACACCTATCGGTATTTGGTGGTAAATAGACAAATCGAGGGTGGTAGATAGCCTGACGGGCATTAGAAGAAGCCCTACTATCATGTTACCGTCACCGAAAGCTCAAGCTCATTGTAGGTAGATTCGATCGAACTCACGTCCCTTGATATGACGCTCAAGACCGCTTGAACCGTGCTTGAAGTTACAGGCACTCCAGAACGTAACAACCTTTGAACTTAACGAATAGTAGATAATTTCTTCGCTATCCCATCCTTATAAAAGATAATATGACATATGAGACGGAGCTCAAACGTTAGGCTGTGACGCTGGTCCCGTTTAAATCGGTTAGAATCGATTTAGCGAGATATAGTCAACGCGTCGTTACTATATTCCCTCGGCGAGCGTCACACGTGAGCGCATGACATGTGACGATGCATTTACGCAAACCTCCCATCCTGGGAGGGCTGAGAGGGTTATGTGAGACTCGTCCGGTGCTAAGCAGTCGGGAATATCCACTAAATCCCCACGGCTATCTGTCGTCTTGCTGGGGCGACGCGGGAACGAACTTACCCACCCGGTGGCCCGGGCCCCATCCGGGCAGCCTGGCGAGCTGTCATCTCAGACGGCCGGGCTGGTGCAATGAGAGGAGAATCCGCCGACCCATCCAAGTTCCCTACTTATTTTCTCTATCTTCTCTATCTCTATTCTCTATCTCTATTTTCTATCTGCCTTTACTATATTCTCTAAGACCTACTCCAGTACGTCAGTCCCACTCGCGCTTTTTATTCTTGCTTAATCTGACAGCAGCCCAAGCCGAGTCTTACGGTTGCTGCCTCAAGGCTGGCCATTATCATCCGCCCTAAAAAGCCCGGTGAAGCCATAAAAGCCCCTCAAGCTAACAGCCAGTGACCTTTCGAAAAAAAAAACCCGCCCTCCTCAATCTGGTGTTGGGTGGCGGAAGGGCACAAGCGTACTGGTCCCTCCTTCCACCTGTGTCATCTGTTTCGGAGATAGTGATATCTTAAGCACATAACGTTGTTTATTTTGTTTACGTGGTAAAATAATATATTTGGGACTCAAACACCATCGAATATACACAACAAACACTAGCAATTCCTCGTTCACGCCCAAGAACAGAGTCTGCTTTCACACTACTTCGAATTCTGTAGTTATATCCCAACTATAGTAATATTATAAATGCAAATGTGCGTTTGTTCGTTACGCTTTCACTTCTCAACTAGGTACTACTGCAACGAACAGTTCAAAATTTTGGGTACACGTGGTCACGGGTTCGTACCCTAGCATCCAGGTCATCTAGCATTAACGAGTGCATTTTCTGATACACGCCTGGCTACGTATCGTCCTCAAGTTTAAAAATCCGCCGCGTAATTCCTTTTTGTTATTTATTAACGTGGTGTTCAGAATCCTATTCTTTACGGACTTTCTCACAGCAACACGCAAACGCATTACCCGGGATCAGGCCAAGGCGAGAGGGGCGTGTGGTGACTCATGGGGTGATAATCACCCAACGCTACACTCTAAAGCGCCCCACGATGACACTTCATACCAGAGATAGGTTACCAAGGATAGCGCCTACAGTGGTTCTAATCCATCTAGCTACCACCCTCAAGTTGAAAATTTACCACTTAATACTTATATCTGGGTTCCCACAGTTCCCCTTCCACTAGGGTTGACGTGTCCAACACCTTAGACTACACCGTCGCCTAAAAGCAGGTGAGATTGTAGTCAAATCTTAAACGTGTTAATTGTAAAACATACGCTATTCCCGATAGATAAAGAATAAAAATAAATTGACAAAATGTATTGTAAAGTGAACGTAGCCGCAGACAAAAGCTAGTATACACAATATGTTGGAATTTGGCGATAGTCGTCACGCGATCGGATAGCGCTTCTCGGAGAGTGCTGTACGATTTTACAATGAGACTGAGTTTTCCTTGAGGAAAACTATATAGCTAGAGCAGTGGCGGATTTACACTTCTCCCGCCCGTAGGCAATTAATATTTTTCCGTCCCTTCCTACCTCTACCATTAGATTCCACATAAGACTATGTAAATTGTAGAAAAAAAACGATATAAGACTTAGACTGAAAGTGGTCAAACATATTATCTAACAATATTTAGATAAATGTATGTGTATGAATTATTTCAGTTTCTAATAAACAAAATATAAATACCCCAAATTTGCCGCCCTAGGCCCCAACTTACTCACTTCTAAATCCATAACCGAGTTAGAGTATTTGAAATAGTATTCACTGCGGAGTAAATAAGGAGTTTCTTAGTGGTTTATAACATTCAGCGTTATGTCCATACTGGCACGCGATTGGACGTGAGATCGATTCCTGCAATGAGCCTCAGCTTTCGGTAAAGAAAACCATCGCGATGAAACCATAGCATGATGGTAGGGCCTTTTATAATGCTTATCTGGCTACGTACTACCCACAAGTTGAATATCTGGTGGCACTGATCCCATAGTGGAGTTATCTTTCAACCATTGTTAATACAAACAGATGATACATGTCATACTTTTATTTTTTCTTTAACTTGAACATCCCAGCCTAGAACACTAGTGTATTGTTGTAATAAGTTACAATGGAAAAAGTAACATGTATTATGTTGAGCTAACGTTTAATTAAAATAGCAATTTCTGTATGAACCATGGATTGAATAAACAACTCTGTACCTATATATGTGTATGCATACATGTATATACATATAAAGTGGTCGCTGGCCAGGCTGGCATTAGAAAAAGCCCTACCACCAGACTATGGTTTCCTTGACGCGGAGTATGTACACACTACCACTGGGCTATCATATTTTAGTGACATCTAGGTAGTATGGTTTAAAATAAATTAACAATTTGTAACTACAAATAGTTTAGTGGTATGTCACTAGATGGCGCTGTATAAATATTTTATTTTAGTAATGAAACCGAAATGTGATTTATTTTGCACCTACCATATTTTTCTCTTCGCATCACCTTAAGATTGACTGTCAGAGAATACTTATGACATTACGTCCGTCATTGCACACGGGCCTTGCCTTTGGAGGCGATGATAGCTTAGTGGTAGTGTATACGACTTCGGGTCAAGGGACGTGAGTTCGAATCCAAGCACCTACAATGAGCTTGTGCTTTCGGTGAAGGAAAACATCGTGATGAAACTATAACATGATGGTGAGGCTTTTTCTAAAGCCCGCCTGGCTAGCTACCACCCTCAAGTTAAAAATCTGCCGCCAAGTACCTATGGGTGTGTTCCGACAGTTACACTTGAGAGCCAGTCCTTCCACCAGCTTGGGCCGTATCGTCACTTAACATCAGGTGCGGTTGTGGCCATAAAACTAAACGTTTAAACTTAATAAAATATAAGATAAAACTGTTTTCATACGGCCGTAGTCCGGTACTGTAGATTATAAAGGCCAAGCTCGAGCATATGAAACAATTGAAACCGGTTTCGCATATATATACGAGTGTTCCTCCATTAAAATTATTACAATGCAATAAACGATAACAAGGCGACATAATCGAATCTGGTACTTTCTTGTCATAAACCGGACTCAGGTGTGATTACGTTTTCTACTTCGGACATTAAATTGTCGTGTTTACGATGGAAAGTAAACCGTGTTTATATTTTGAAGGTTATAACTTGTCTCAACAGATGTCGCGTTATGGAACTTATCTATATTATTTAATATTATAAATAGGAACGCTTTGTTAGAACGTGGTAGTCTTAGGAACTACCAGAGGTATTAAATTTTTATTTTTTATTTGATAGATCTATAATTGAGGTATATATTTTTTTTTAGTTAATGAATAGCGTAATGGCCATAATCTCACCTGATCTTAAGTGACGATATGCCCGTATTGATAGACACGCTAAATCTGTGGCGAGACTGGCTCTCAAGTGCAACTGCCGGAACACACCTATTGGTATTTGGCGGTAGATTTTCAACTTAGGGGGAGGTATTAACCTGGCGGCCATCAAAAAAGCCCTACCACCATGCAAAGGCTTTAGGAATTTATAATAAGGGCAATATTAATATTTATATATATATGTACATGAATATGGATATATAAAACATGATATAGATAATTATAATAAGGTATAATACACACAGCAAACAAACAAAATAGTATATTGAAAATACAAATGTAAATTCATGAAGAGCTTGTCTCCAGTTTGGCAAATATAAACCGGTGTAGGTGAATTTTTAACTAACTCTTAGTTTGAACTTCCTGAATTTAACGCGGTAATGCATTCTATAGTCGTATGGCAGTTACTGTGAAGGAATTTGAATGCAGTGTAGATCTGTGCTGGGGATCAAGAGGCTTTTACTGTGCGCAAAACGATGATCACGCAGCGAACTGTTAGGAAAACAAAGAGTTCCTGAAGGTATCGCAGGGAACTTATAGGAATGAAATTATGAATATTTGTCACGGAAGTTTTATTGTAGTTAAGGTTTAGCGTTATGGCGACAATCTCACCTGATGTTATGTGAGGATGTGACACAATAAACACGCTATCTATAATGGAAGCAATCGTTTTCAAGTGCAACCGAGGAAACACAATTATAGGTGTTTCGCTGCAGATTTTTAGCTCGAGGATGGGAGCTAGCATTTAGAAGTGCGAAAGCCGTCGCTGGCTTTTGGCAACACGGGAGTTTGCATTGTAGTGAGTAGCCTTTGACCTGAACCAGGGTAATGGGTTTGCGCGTTGCGTGAGGAAACCCGTAAAGAGTGGGATTTTAAACGTTAAGGAAAGGGTAGCTAATTAGGTAGTCATTCGACAAAGCCCTACCACCATGCTATAGTTTCATCACGACCTATTCTTTTACTGAAAGCTCAGGTTCATTGGAGGGAGTCGAAATCGCTTCCGTTACTCTTGATCATAGGAGTCTTAGAGAGTACGGATTCATAATAATCTCTTTACCCTACTTTTCGGAGTTCGTATCAACGCGAGATCGGCTTAATAACAACTTTCGTTCGCGAATCGTGACAGATCGCATCAGTACGCACTGTCGCCATACAAACGGTCTATTTACCATCATCCGAGCTCGTAATCGAGATGGCAACGATAAATTTAACTCAGACAATTTAAAACGCTATCACGTTCCTTCATACAAAAGCATATATAGATATATGTATATATATTTACTGTAAATACGAGGAATGTATAGAATAAAAGGCAGCGAGATTTTTTGTTTATATGCCCTGTTGTGAGGCACAGTATAAGCAACATCAGCGACGATTAATTTAAATTCACTGCCAGTTACCGCTGTCTTACTGGCCTGCATAGATAACTCTTCACGCCTCCTATGAAGGCGCCAATATCGTAGGAATGAGGCAACACGCTGACCGGAAGACGGTTCCACAACTACACGGTACAGCAATAAGAGTCATTAAACTTTTAGTTGAGGTGAGGTTGAGATCTCACCTGATATCAATTGACGATGTGACCCGAGATGGTGCACACACTAAACCTAGTGGAGAAATTGGATCTCAAGTGCAGCTGCCGGAAATAGGTATTTATTCGCTAGAAGATTTTTAACTTGAGCGTCGTAGCCAGCCAAATGGGGCATTAGGAAAAGCTCTACCAACTTGCTATAGTTTCATCACGATGCTTTCCTTCACTGAAAGATTAGACCCATTGCTGCGATTTGAACTCACGTCCATTGATGCCGTCCGTCTCCACTAACAACTGAGCGATCGTCGTTACAGAATCACAGAATCTCATCCCGGAATTCCTTTGCTGATTACTTACAACTATTCGCCCGAAAAAAATGGAAAAAAAGTTGTATGCTGTCATAAACAAAGTTTACTTTTGTTAATTGAAAAACTTCAGTACGATTAGCGGAAAGCATACCTATAATACTTCTATGAAATACGTGTTAAACGTTGAAGAGTGAGATGAGAGGTAATTATCACAATTGTTTGCGATAATCATTTGCATAAATTCATTCTCACGTCACGCCGTAGACCGGCCGGTGCGCGAGCGCTGAAAGCGACGTAGGGTTGGTAAAACTTTTCCGGAGCTTCGAAGCTGCATAACTTACCTCAATGTACTTTAAAAAACGTAATGTTTCATCGAATTTACAGATTTAGCGTGTCTACCAACTTGGGACGGATCATCACTTAAGATCAGGTGAAATTATACACACAGCGCTATATCTTAACTGTAAAAAAAATTTAGTAGAAAAACAAACATGTTTTTTTACAGTGACGTAACTATAACAGAGAATCTAAACCATTAGCGACTACCGAAAGACCTTACCGTAACATTCCGATGTTTATTGATACGATCTGTCCTAAGTATCCTTTCATTCGCAATATTATGTGCGCATTTCTTGTTTCACTTTTTTTGATGAAATATTATGAAGGAAACGTATCTATACGTTTATAAAACTATTATTATAACTATGCTTAGGACTTATTTCGCGTGCACTAAGAGTTATTTACAGTAGAATCTCGTTAAGTCGAACCTCGATAAATTGAAAACGTCCAAATCTCGAAAAAAAGTTTTTTTACCTTCGCTTCAAACACCGTAACATTGGAAAACTCTATAACTCGGATTTTTTGGCGTCTCCCTTGATGTTCGACATATGGAGGTTCTAATCTAATAATCTTTGCCCGTTTTTGTAACCTTGCTCAGTACATTCAGGCTCATTTTGGTGGCAGCGTGATGTTAAATAGCCTAAAGCCTTCTTCAATAAGTGCTCTGTAAACTTTTTTTTTTTTAAATCCAGCTGGTAATTTTCTAAGATTAGCGCATTTACCGTTTCAACTATGCCGGATTACAATATTAGTATAGATATAAACTGGTCCAGTACATTTCGAATGATACACGCACAAATAAAACAGAAGTTGATCTACATCCTTAACAAAATAGACTCCGATAGGTCAATTTTAAAATTTACATTTTTGGCCCTGTTATATGTTATATGCATAGGTTATAATATTACGGGGTGGCAACCCTAAGCCAGCATGACCGATGACCGCCATTGTCACCTTATAATTTTCTCGCGTTAATTATTATAAAATTATTATTACCGTTTCTCCCATGATTACTGAATCTACTTGCTTGTTTATATTAGCGCTCTTGAGAACCGTGAGAGTAAAAATGTAGGTATAGTTAGGTCTAATTTATTAAAAATAATAAGCAAACAGAAAACCAGAGTAGAGATTCCAGAAGAAATGTGGGTAGTGTCCCTTGTCTCTGGCAAGAGTTTTTGGCGGGATCTTGATCTGTCATGTTGTGATTTATATTTTAATTCATATACTTAGTTGTTTAGCCCTCGTATTGTGTAAATTAAGGTGACAGATTACGTAATGGAGTGTAGCTAAAGAGCATGAGTGGAGTGAATTGTGAATAATCGTTCGGAACATGATATATTAGTTGCCAAAAAAACCTCCAAGAGAGCTTCAACAAGAGAGTCAACACCTTGTTGAAGATCGCCTGCATTTAAAACAACATCTGACTTGGCTGCATGGTCGAAATACTTTTGCCTTTTTTTTTCAAAAGGGAAAATTATTCCAAAAAAAGTTATCTGGCGACACGGGAGTTTGAACTATTTTCAATTTTATTCTTTGTCTCTTGCAAATAGCGTATATTTTACAATTAACACTTTTACAATTTGAACACAATCTCAACTGATTTTAAGCAGGTACGTTATCTCTAGTGGAAAGGGAATTAGGGGCACACACATGTAAGTATTTGGCGGTAGATTTTCAACTTGAGGGTGGTAGCTAGATGGATTAGAAAAAGTGTGGGCGCTATCCTTGGTAACCTATCCTTGGTTTGAAGTGTCATTGTGGTGCGTTTTAGAGGATAGTGTTGGGTGAGTAGTACCCGATGAGTACATACCCCTCTCGCCTTGGCCTGAGCCGGGGTAATGAGCTTACGCGTTGCGATGAAAAGTCCGTAAGGGATAGAGCTTTAATATCAATCAATAAAAAAATCAATCAAATCAATAAAAAAAGCCCAGTAGATTAAAACTAAATGAATAAAATGACGTCAACATTAAATTATATAAAGTTTAAAATAAGGAAAATCTGCCTGAATAACAAACAAAAAAAAGTTGATTCACTGATAAACGTCTCACTTAAAAATGATTGAATAGATATGTAATCTTTATGAATGTTAATAATTGGAAAAAAAATGACGCGTTACTTATATATGTAACGTATGTTTTTATAACGTAATAAAATCATATAAAATCAGCTAGAAATGTAGAAATGTAATTAATAAAGATTCTAATAATTTATTATACCAATTTTTTCCCATAGAAACGTTGGTAATTGCCTGTAATTAGGGTCAAATCTAAGTAAAATATTAACTGTAGGCATAACTTGTTTAGGTGGTACGTTGATGACTTAAATAAATAAAGAATAAAACTTTTAAAATCCATGCCTTCCTGCTACTGTAAATAATAAGTTTCTAGTTGACCGCATTAAACATATCTTCATAGTTAATGAAAATTTGAAGCAATTAGTTCAGTGGTATCATGTACAAATGGTGATTAAAAGGACCTTAGTTCGAATTCCTGCAATGATAAGCTTGCAGTGAAGGGAAAAACTATAGCATGCTGAAAGGGCATCTCCTAATGCTTACAATTAATACTGATAGTAATAATTACTACATTCAAGTTAAAATCTGCCGCCAAATACGTATAGTTGGGTTCCGGCAGATGCACTTTAGAGCCAGTCCCAGTTTTTTTTTATTTTTTTTTTATTGTTAAGGTTTAGCCTTATGGCCATAATCTCAACTGATCTTAAGTGACGACACGGCCCTAGTAGGTAGGCACGCTAAACCTGTGGAGGAACTGGCTCTCAAGTGTAGCTGCCGGAACACACCTATTGGTATTTGGCGGTAGGTTTTTAACTTGAGAGTGGTTGCTACCCAGGCGGGCATTAGAAAAAGCCCTACCACTATGCTATGGTTTCCTTAGGACGTTTTCTTTTACCGAAAGCTCAAACTCATTGTAGGTGCTTGGATTCGAACTCACGTCCCTTGACGTGAAGTCGTACACATTACCACTGAGCTATCATCGCTTCAAAAATTAGCGTAACGTGTCCATCATTTCGGGAAACATCTAAAACGGTAAAGTATAAAAAAGCAATTTTTATCGGGATTTTGATCTGTCACATTGTAATTTTTTTTTATTTATGTACTTTGTTATTTGGCACTATGTTGAATATAAATGACATTTTGCATGCTATGATTTATCTATTGCGCATAAAATAAGTGAATTGTGACTTATAATTTGGGAAATAACATATTGGTTGTCATAAAAACTCCCTGACACAGTGAAGCACTTACCTGTCAATTATAAAATCACGTTTGATTTGGCTGAACGATCTAAATACCTTTGCTATTTCCTTACATAGAAACAAAACTGAGCGTTCATCAAAACTTACACACGAGAGTTTCCGGTGAGATCTCGATCTGTCATGCTGTGATATTTATTTTAAATCATATACTTAGTTATTTAGCCGTATATTGTGAAATATGTGCGACATTTTACGTGACGCAGTGTAACGGAAGAGCATAAGTGAAGTGAATTTTGAATAAACATTCGGAATATGATATATTAGTTGCCAGAAAACTCCCAAGAGGGTTACCGTCTTGTTGTTCTTTTGTGCAGTTTGTCCGTTGTGTTTTTGAAGCGATGATAACTCGGTGGTAGTGTGTACGACTTCGCGTCAAGGGACGTGAATTCGAATTCAAGTATCTACAATGAGCTTGAGCGTTCGGTGAAGGAAAACATCGTGAGGAAACCATAGCATGGTGGTAGGGATTTTTCTAATGCCCGCCTGGGTAGCTACCACCCTCAAGATGAAAATCTGCCGCCACATACCAATAGGTGTGTTCCGGCATTTGCATTTTAGAGCCAGTCCCTCTATAGGCTTAGCGTGCCTACCAACATGGGTCGTATCGTCACTTAAGATCAGGTGAGATTGTGGCCATAACGCTAAACGTAGACTCTAATAATAAGGCGATAAGCGAATGAAAAATCAATGGACTTAACAGTTGAAGTTTTTAGGCGTTATCTTGACCACATACATAATACGCACATACCGAAAACCCTACTTCCACCAAAACATTTTTTCAAAACGGTTTATTACATACTATCTAGAAAAAATAGGCTTTAAGTAACTATTTATACTTAGCTTATGCACAACAATTAAGTTGTATAATGCAAAATCTCACCAACGTTACGTAACAAAGAACTTTCATCTAATTAATTCAGAAACCGCATTTCTTCATTTTTTATTATAGTAATTTTACGTGAATAATTAACTATAGTACCTTTATGTTGTACTTTTGTTATATAACTTTAGTATGGATGGAAGGTCGACAAATGAAAATGTAAGATTTTTCCGTCACGACCCTTTCTTTAGTCTGTTCTATTTTGCACTATATTATAATAGTGTGGAAGGTTATCCATAGCACGTACGCTATTGGTTGTGACCAATCATAGGCGCGTGCTTATTGGTTCAACACTGCCAGTTAGTTCTCGACGGCTGCGCAAATATAATTTGTACATTATGTTTTATTTAATGAAAAATTAAATTTTTAGCCTTTGCTAAGAATTCCTATACATAACTACAGGAAATGTAGCTAAAGGAATATACAATAAAAAAATTATTTCAAGTACTCACTCGATATCTTCATTGGGCCAATTTCAAGCTGTTTCCAAGACAGGCTTAGTTTGAATAATCACCCAATCAGTCCGATGGTCGTTTGCCGCTTACACACAATATTTCAATCACTTTCCTCGCAGCCATAGTTTCTTCAGTCACGGTCCGAGCCAATTATTCCGGTAAAAGTTTGTCTACCACAATTATTTTATTACTGTTAAAATGGTTTCTCGTCTAACCTTTGCTAAGGTTACTCTCTGCAAAGTTTAATTTGCAGTTCGAGATTTGCGTCGGTCAGAATTTTAACGTCTATTCCCTGCAGATTTGTTCGAAGTATACGAAGGTCAATTATTTTTGATGCGAAATAATAGCCTTGCGTCTCCGATTGTATAACATTTTTGTTATTTATTCCGTGCTCGTTGTTATGTTCAGGGCAATTGCAAAATGTGTGTGTGTCAGCAATTAATTTTATGTAATACGCCGTTACACAGTCAATTGGCTAATTCGATTATTATTGATGCCATAACAGTTCGAAAATTACACACACTTAACTGTAAAATGCACTTTCTACATTAAAGTAAGCTGCATCATCTCCTTCGGTTAATCTTTTATCGAACTTTATTCGGATTATTTAAAAAGTATTGTTTAATTTCTTACGCAACACTTCGACTCTCACTTTTTTTATTGCGCTCAATAATTTCTTTAAAATTTTCAACTTTTTCACTGCAATCCTCGTGATTATTTTGCAGTTTTATTTTATGAAATTTTCTAAATTGCGCAATACTTTTTTAAAGAGTTAACGTCGCAACTCTCTCTCTCTCTCTCTATATCTCTCTCTGTTGATGATTTCATAAACTTATATGTATAAATATAATTCAACAATTATGTTATCGACAGCCGAATTATCAGCGCTCGAAGAGGCGTGTTCGGATTTGTCAAATTGTTCTCGTGTAATTCGCGTGCAATTTTTTCTTCAACACTTGTCTGCTTTCAATTCGCTATATTATTTGATGACATCTGATGATGTGATGCAGCTGGAAATAAACAAAAAACATGTGATTATCCACATTTACTTTCTATTGACAGTATCATATAAGTACGTGAGACAATCGGTTCACTTTCAACCTTTATATAATTTTTATATCGAACAACAAATCGGTATAATGTAATGAATTTAGAAATCAAATCAAGTTCTGAACTTAATTCCACTGTGATCACCATTAAGATAGATCAGTCACTGTGACTCTCCTTAATTATGATAAATGGAAAGGGTGTGATGGCTTAGAGTATATTTTCTAATTCCCGCCGGGATAATTACTACCCTTTTTTATTAACATGTTGTTCAAAATCCTTAATTCTTAACTGATTTCCTCATCACAACGCGTAAACGCATTACCCAGGCTAAGGCCAAAGCGAGAAGGGCTTAAGGCGAGACTCATCGAATGACAATCACCCAACACTGCCCACTTAAACACACCACGGTGACACTTCAAGCTCCCGTGTTGTCAGGGACCAAAATATTTCACACTTCTTCTAATGGTGAACTACCTACCACCCTTAAGCTGGATATATATTGCCAAAGTACTCATAAGTTATTCCGGCACTTGAATGCTAGTCCCTTCAATAGGCTTAGCATGGATATTATGGCCTAACCTTAACTTATTAACCAAAAAACAAAGAACCAACCAAAAGCTGTATCTCTCGGTGGTTGGTATTGTTTAGAATTGAGCTGGTCTTATCATCAGGCACTAGGACGTCACTTTGTTGTCAGTATAGGAAAAAGCATTCAAAAGATTTACGAGACGCGAACTATTAAAATATATCACGTTCAACAAACACGCTTTCCGCTATTCTGTTTATTGTGGGAAAGACGAGCGCCTTCTGGCCTTCTAAATTGTATCGAAGCAAACAAAAATAAACTCTGTTAACACGTAATATTAAAATAAGTTTCACGATACGAGGAATTCGACCAACATTTACTTACGGAGATTCAAGACATAATGTCAACAATAACGTATTCCTAAATTGCTTTAAATTCAATGGCGCTCGCATTTAGAAGTTGTCGTGTCATTGTTATGGGGAATTCTTTTCGCGGATGTTTGCTTTATTCACTAGTAGTTATTCTCGCGACTTCTTTCACATAAACTTCAAGATTATTACAAACTACGTGACCAAACAAATGTTATTCAGCCGTTGCCACTACTGCCAATAGATCGACCGCATAGCAGATATTTTAAAAATAGATTATAAATATTATATACACAAACATTCAATATAAGTATTTTTTATATAATATTCTAGTTGACCTGGCAGACCTCGTTCTGCCTTTTCCAGTAGTCAATCATATCGACTACAGCGTTATCTATCGCGTTATGATCACTTATCGAGATAAAAAGTGTCCTATCTCTCAAGTTGGATCAAATTGCACACAGTTTGCAAAATTTGATTAAAATCGGTTCAGTAGTTTAGGAGTTCCTCGCGAACAGACAACGTGACACAGCATTTTTATATATAAGTAAGAAGCGATGATAGCTCAGTTGGTAGTGTGTATGGATACCGCATCAATGAATGTGAGTTGGAATCCATCTCTTTTTTTCTTATACTTAAGGTTTAGCGTTATGGCCATAATCTCACCTGATCTTAAGTGACGATACGGCCCAAGTTGGTAGACACGCTAAACCTGTGGAGGAACTGGCTCTCAAGTGCTGCTGCCGGAACACACCTATTGGTATTTGGCGGCAGGTTTACAACTTGAGGGTGGTAGCTACCCAGGCGGGCATTAGAAAAAGCCCTACCACCATGCTATGGTTTCCTCACGATGTTTTCCTTCACCGAAAGCTCAAGCTCATTGCAGGTGCCTAGATTCGAACCCACGTCCCTTGACGCGAAGTCGTGCACACTACCACTGAGCTATCATCGCTTCGAATCTGATCCATTCTACTCGCCATCTAATAAGCTTGAGCTACTTGAAAACACTATAACATCATGGTTGTAAGGCTTTGTCTAATACTCGCCTGACTAGCTACAACTCAAGTTGAAAATCAGTCACTAAATACCTATAGGTGTGTTGCGGCAGTTGCACTTGAGAGCCTCTGTCCCTACAATAAGCTTAGCGTGCCCATATTATATTAGAAAAGCCATGAAAATATCTGCCAACCCAATTAGTTATTCTACAGTTGTGATCTGTGTTTCCCAAAAACAAACATAATCTATTTGCAGTGATGGTAATTAGAATCTCGTTATGTCTAATTCTTCCTTCATCATTTATCTAAGAAATGTAGCATCATATTTAACATTAGGGACATGCAGCGCACGACTTACTCTACATTTGTGTTGGAAATAATTACTCAATTGCGATACTGTCTATAACACTGTGATGACTTAAGAATTTTCCTATTTCTACCTACTTTCATTATGTTTGCGCATACATCTTTTAACCTGCATACCTCCTACATAATGTAAACTTACGTCGCGTATTCAACTATTTTGAATTTTTCTTTTCTATAAATGTATATATGTATATATATACATTTTTTGCTCCTGACCTAACTAACCAACAGGTGCTAATTTACTTATTTAGTGATCCTAACTAAGGCCTTCACGGACAAGCCGCGCAAGAAACTCGGGGGTATATATATATTATACAAGCTGTATTCGCGATTTCGTTTCAATACTGCTTACGAAACAGCAATGCAGCTTACCTGTTGGTGATTTTATCGCGGTTATTTATTAAATTTTGATCCCGACGTTTCGAAAGCTTTTCAGCCTTCGTGGTCACCAATAACTACTAACTACTAATGTTAAACACCGACGCTCTACGAAGTCTGCAATTGCTGAACGTTCAGAAGAAGGCTCCAAACATTATCTTAGATTCGACAAGCCACAAATCCTTGCCAAAGAACACCGATTCCTACCTAGGATGATTCGTGAGGCTATTGAAATTAAAAAACATCCAAATTTCAATAGAGAAGATGGTTGGAAGCTAGCACAAGCCTGGGATCCAATTATACATTTAATTAAATCGGAACCCAAAAGACCAATTGCCAGACCTCAAGACACTGTGAGCTCTTTCTGCGTAGATCGGAACAATGTCAATAATAAAAATTAAATTGAAGGTAGACACAGTAACATAAACTTTTCTGGACAACCTACACCTCAGTCCGCCCCGTGACCACGAAGGCTGAAAAGCTTTCGAAACGTCGGGATCAAAATTTAATAAATAACCGCGATAAAATCCGTTTAAATTAGTTTTGTTTCAATAAACTTTTCTAATTTATAATATTAATAAGGATTAGTTGACAAATACAATTTGCCATACCTGCCAATAATCTAATGAGTGCATCGAAGCGTCTTGTAAATTTAATTCAAAATTAATGATTATATATATAGCTACAATAAGAACGATTTCATTTTTTTTTTGTATTCAACAGAGTCATCGTTAAGATAGGCTTTAGGCTGTTTAACATCACGCTACCATCAATAGGAGCCAGGCTGTATGGAAAAATGCCACAAAAACGGCCAGAATTTATGAATTGATTTTCAGTCGCACGCGCACAAAGTTGACTACTAAAAAGGCATCTACAATAGTCACTTACAATTGCACGATGAAGCTAATTCACGTACTCTCGTCATGAGCCACCTCAACGAGATGTGTGTGTTATAAATCGATCAAACAAAATCGATTAGCATAGAAAACGAATCTTCCCATAATTGCCAAGTGTAGTGCGCTATTGTTCTCACGGGAACTATATCATAGGTTAGTATTACACTGTCTATATCTTTGAAAGGTGTGAAGTAATTACTGAGAACTTAATCTATCATCCAACATTATAAATAGTGCATGGGCGATAATAGCGATGATAACTCAGTGGTAGTGTGTATGATTTCGCGTCAAGGGACGCGAGTTTGAATCCAACCACCTACAATGAGCTTGAGCTTGAGAACATCGCAAGGAAAACATAGCATGGTGGTAGGGCTTTTTCTGATGCCCGACTGGCTAGCTACCACCCTCAAGATTAAAAATCTGCCGCCAAATACCGATAGGTGTGTTCCGGCAGTTGCACTTGAGAGCCAGTTCCTTCAAAGGTTAGCGTGTCTGCCATCTTGGGCTGTAACGTCCCTTAAGATCAGGTGAGATTATGGCCGTAACGCTAAACATTAACTATTAAAAAAAAGACTCTCATTTTCTTTATTGAAATAGAAACATTTGTTCATAAAACGCGTTGTGCCTCGAGTACCACATGAATCACGATTCGGTATATGTAAATTCGTTGCGATTTACATCACAGCTCTCCCTATTAGAGATAACTTTCTAGGGACCACAATAGAACGTTCGCTGGAACGATTATGGGTTAACGTGTTATGTACTGCCTTTCTAACTTTCTGCCTACCTATTTGTGAATGCGTATAGAGTAGGCAGTAGTAATTTTAACATATCTCTTATTGACTGTTTTCCGTAATTCATTCAAGAGAAATATGAATTAGTGGTCTTTTTTTTTTGTAAACTCTCGATACATATTTTATTCTTTATTTTTAAGTTTTAGTATTTTTAGTATTACCCATTTAACTTCCATTTACACTGGATCATTGTGAAATAAAATGGTTTTAATGTGTTAGGGAATATTATATCGATGTTACATGTCGTAGTTTTGAAGCCCAACAGAGCTTTTTTTTCGCGAATATCGATAAATATTGACCATCACTAAATTACCATGATTTTTAGGTCCGTTAATTCCGTTATTAATGTTTGTCTAAATATAAAACTGTAGACCTACAAGCTTATCGAATATAAAATATGAATCATTAGACACTTTATAGCCGTGTAACAACTTGATAAAAACGGTGTGTGCTTAGACTGCGAGACAGAAGTATAACATAACTATATCTCTCTCGCTCTCTCAGTCGTCTCGAGCCGACTTTACCCGAACGAGCGTCACACGAAAACGTTGCGGATCAAAATTTCGAAGCCCTCCTATAAGAAGTTTCACTTCCAATACGTGAAATGTTTGCAAACTAAATGTATTAATTATCAGTGTTTTTATGACATCGCTTTTATTCATTGTTAGACGTAATTTATGATACCTCGATTATCTATACGTATAATAATAATGTATATTTTACGCGTCTGGACTTTTTAGTTTATGTGAAGACAATTATTGTGATTAAGAATTTTAATTTTTATACGTGATGAAAATTCTTACTACCTCTTTTAAGGAAAATTGCGCGAATGTAGGCGTATGAAATTTCGCACACTTATAGTTTATAAAGGAAAGGAGTGTCGAATGCACTATTTTTTAATTACACATTAAAAAATGCATAAAATCAATAAAAAAAAACTTTACACCATGTTTTTAACAGACACGCATTTATACTATTTTGTTTATTTTTAATGTCTGTGGTCAAATTATATTGTTTGTCTTTACTGAATGTCAAACATTGCCATAATAAATTTAATGATTATAATATGTAAGGCTGAATTTCGACAACTGAGCGACCGCTAGTTATAATTACGTTTATATAATTTTTAGAAATGTCTGTCTGTCTATTTGTTTGTTGGCTCACGTGTCACTGTTAAAGTGCAACCTTTATGATAAAATATCACTAAGAAAAACATAAAGCGTTTCCTCGAGTAACGTTTAGTCTTTGTTTCAATACGATCGGTTGTCTGTATGAAAAGTTATTGTAATTTGAATGGCAGCGCAAGATTACATCATTTTAGTTCCAAAGTACATAAAAAGTATACATTCAGAGACTACATAAAACTCAATCTCTCGCGATTGCGTTCAAATATTAATCCTTTACCAAGAATGATATAGCAAACGAGCCATAAGACAAATTAAATTAAATTGAAGGTAGACACAGTAACATGAACTTTTCTGGGCAACCTACACCTCAGTCCGCCCCGTGACCAAGAAGGCTGAAAAGCTTTCGAAACGTCGGGATCAAAATCAATAAATAACCGTGATAAAATCCGTTTAAATTAGTTTTATTTCAATGAATACTATTCGCGTAAACCTAAGAAATCATTATGAGCCATAAGAAGTTAACCCGACCGTCGCTCGAAATAAGCGGCCTTCTAATAAAACAAAACAAGGACTTTACGAAGAACGATAAAGCAAACGAACCATAAGAGAATAAACGAGCCCCGCTCGAAATAAGCGGCCTTCGAATATAACAAAAGAAGGACAGTTTATGAAGGCTCATGCGACTTTCCGAGCGACCGCACATCCGATTTTAATCTCGTAACAATTATAATAGATCCGACCGCCATTTTGACGCGACACGGTCTATATTCCTCGCAGTTGTTGTTGTTTTTATTTTTTGCTTGTATTAAAATATAAATAAATACTTATAACTGTGATGTTAGGTTTCGACGTCGCGTGGGTGGAAATATAAAACACACACACACACACACACTTCAAGCTTTTCTAGACTTGAGATAACGTGAAAGAGTATATTGTAAGGAAACTTGGATTTTTTTTTCTTATGTAATAGGGGGGGGGGGGGGAAACGAGCTACTATGTCACCTGGTGGTAAATGATCACCACCGCACGTGGATACCTACAGCACCAGGGGAATCGCAGGTGCGTTGCCGGCCTTTATCTTGGAGGGACTGGATCGCAAGTGCAACTGCCGGAACATACCTATCGATATTTGGCGGCAGATTTTCAACTTGAGGGTGGTAGCTAGCCAGGAGGGCATTAGATAATGGGTTTTTCTACTGTATTAATATAGAAAAAAGAGTGTAGAAAGTATAACATGATTTTAAAGATATATCAATGAATCAACTCAATTATTATCAGTGTTTCCGTTTACGACACCTGCAGTCATACAACTCAATCGATTATATACCCTTACAATAATAAAAGATCTTTATTTCGTCTAGTAATATAACCATATAAGATATTAATTGTTAGTGTAACAATACTTAATCTAATATTGGTTTGTTAACTTCGGTTTAAAGATTTTTACTACACAAAACAACACAGTTCACTTAATTCTCGCATTTGTTTCATTTAAGTAATGTAATAACTTGCACTGATTGCTTAAATCATTATTTAACTTACTTTAAAGTATATGCAGTAACTGAGTTATAATTTATTTTTATTATTTATTTATGTATCAGATTACAAGGATCCATTACATACAACTAAACGTAAGATTTAAGAATTAAAATGATTACTTAAAACCAGTATCAAAATTTAATATAATACGTTACATCACGACAATTTCCCTTTGTAATTCGCTATCCTGGGACTTTCCACCTACTTTAATTACGAGTATGTTCAGGGGCCAGCAATATTTACGTCCGACTGTGTACCTTGACTCACCTGGGTAGCTGTCGATGATGATATCATGGTCCATGCGTAAGTAACCGGTGCAGAACTACACCGTGATCAGCTAAAACCACTGTAGAGTAAAAGTTTAAAGTTGAAACGTCGATAGCTCAGTGGTAGTGTTTACGTATTCGCGTCAACGGACGTGAGTTGGAATCCAACCACCTACAATGAGCTTGAGCTCTCGGAGAAGGAAAACAGGAAACCATAGCATGATGGTAGGGCTTTTCTAGTGCCCGCCTGGCTAGCTAACACGCTCAAGTTGAAAATCTGCCGTCAAATACCAATAGGTGTGTTCCCGCAGTGGCACTTGAGAGCCAGTTCCTTCACAGGTTTAGCGTGTCCACCAACTTGGGCCGTATCAACACTCAAGATCAGGAGAGATTATGGCCATAACGCTAAACCTTAACTATAAAAATATAAAGTTCCCTGGTTGTCACTTTTAAGGTCATATTAACATCCTTAACAAACAAAAAGGGAGAGATTCTGTTTCCGACAGTGCCTAAACGTCTAACGTTACAACGCGTGTACAGATTATAGTGTTGCCTAACATACATACATACATAACATCACGCCTCTCAACCATAAGGGTAGGCAGAGACCGCATCCTTCCACTCGCTACGATCCTGACATACATCTTTCGCTTCTTCTACTTTCATAAGCACCTTCATACATGCTCTTCGGTTACTCGTACTTTTGACGTGGCCTTTCTCCAGAACGTCCTCGATCTGGTTGAGGTAAGTTCGCCTACGTCGACCCTTACCAGCTAGCCTGTCACACCCGCCTTGTAAATTTGTTTCGTCAATCTTCTTTCATCCATCCTCTCGTAACTTGCCCATACCAAATAAACATCCCTTTCTCTATCTTTGTCACTAACCACTTTGTAACTTTGTTGGTGTTACCTAACCACCAATAATAGAGGCTCAAGAAGAAATAATTCAACCCGACATTATCATATGAGGTCTAACAGCCAATGATTTATAAAATGAGAGTCATACAAGCTTATCAGTGTTCGCATTAGGAGTCTACTTTATAAAGAGGCCATTAAAACCATCGGCACCAGATGCACCGCAAAATGGTGGAAGTCCCAATAATTTTCTAAGCAATAATTTAACAAAGAATTACTTTCTTCAGCATAAATTATAACAAGTTACCTTGTAACATAATTAAAGCCTGGCAAGTATTGAAGAATCAAATACATATTAAGCGACGATAGCTCAGTAGTAGTGTGTACGACTACACGTCAAGGGCCGTGAGTTCGAATCCAAGCATCTACAATAAGTTTGAGCTTTCGGCGAAGGAAAACATCGTGAGGAAACCATAGCATGGTGGTAGGGCTTTTTCCAATGCCCGCCTGGCTAGCAACCACCCTCAAGTTAAAAACCTAACGCCAAATACCAATAGGTGTGTTCCGGCAGCTGCACTTGAGAGCCACTTCCCTTTCATAGGTTTAGCGTGCCTACCAACTAGGGCCGTATCGTCACTTAAGATCAGGTGAGATTATGGCCATAACGCTAAACCTTAACTATAAAAAAATTAAATAAATAATAATACATTAAATCAATAGAATTTGTGATATAATGAACAATTATCTTCCTTAGAATTCTTTAACGAAAGGTATCTTGTTACTTAAGTTGTTAAGTGATGAAAAGTTGAAGAATGAATGCCATTATTATATCAATTGAAAAATATTACGAGGCGTTATTTGATACTATATAATACTTTGATGCTTAGAGGTTCGTGGAACCGTGTTAGTCATGCTACAGTCGTCTTAACAGGTTTTTTTTATCTTTAAGGTTTAGCGTTATGGCCATAATCTCACCTGATCATAAGTGATGATACGGCCCAAGTTGGTAGACGCGCTAAACCTGTGGAGGGACTGGCTCTCGAGTGCAGCTTCCGGAACACACCAATTGGTATTAGCGGCAGGTTTTCAACTTAAGGGTGGTTGCTAGCGAGGGGGGCATTATAAAAAGCCCTACCACCATTCATTCCATATTTTCCTTGACCAAAAGCTCAAGCTGATTGTAGTTGGTTGGATTCGAACTCACGTCTCTTGACGCAAAGTCGTACATACTACCATTGAGCTATCATCGCTTCAAAACGATTCGAACAGGTTCGATTTATGTGCATAAAATGGATTTTTATATTCGGTTAATTTACTGTGTCAAATATTATAGATTTTCGTTATATAAGATTATAGTAAATGATCTGCCGAGTCGTAAATTTATGAAAGCGTGTTTTTTTTTACCATTTCTTTATTTACTTTGTACGTATTTGAGTGTTAGTTTCCGAAAGTATATTCAAAGTATTGAACTAATATTGAAATATATTAATATAATTGTGTACAAAATATATTGATATGGAGATAATAAGTTATAATCGAGAATTTATTCATGAGATCTTGAATTAAATTTCATACAAATTTATATTAAATATATATAAAGGAATAGAGAAAGTTTATTATTAATTTCATTGTTATAATTAATACAGTTATGATTATTTATTAATTTTTAATTTTTGAACTGAAACTAATTATAAGAGAGCTTTGAAATTCTTATCCACAACCATTTTGTGTTACTCTCTTTCGAGTAAAGTCAGCTCGAGGCAACTAAGGGAGCGAAAGATATATACTATGGCCTGATATATACTACGGTATGGTCACATACAATATTTCTAAGTTTAACAAGTTATTTAAGTCTGAGAGTTACAATCACAAACATTGTATATACCTATTGAACCTCAATCAGACTGAGATAATGACAATATTTTCACATAGTTTGTATCTATTATCGTAGTAAACTTTCGCCTAATACATTTCTATAGGTTATTTTATCACAATGTATGCACAGAAAGATAAGTGCGAACTTGACAATATTTTAAAGGCAAGAAAGAAAACCACTGAGAAGGATTCCCTTCATATCATCCATTGACATGTATGTGCCATTAAAGAGTTTTAGAACTGCTCACCTAATCTTGAGTTTTACACGCTGTTTCTTAGCAAAACGATATTACATAGCTTGATGCATAGCTTAGATTTTTGTGCCCATAAATTTGCATCAGAATCAGTCGCGAATTTGACAATAGGCTGAGTAAGCTGGAGCTCAGGGATGTTGATTTTAGAGGCAGTAAAATTCGAGACATTTTTTATTATCTTATAGTATTTAAAAAGATGATTTTTTATAATACGTCTATGTTATTAACACCACAACAAACCGCTCGATGTGTTATGTTTCACCACTTAGAATCTAAGTGCGCTTAGATCTAAGTAATCTATCGAAGCGATGATAGCTCGGTGGTATTGTGCACGACTTCGCGTCAAGGGACGTGGGTTCGAACCCAAGCACCTACAATGAGCTTGAGCTTTCGGTGAAGGAAAACATCGTGAGGAAACCATAGCATGGTGGTAGGGCTTTTTCGAATGCCCGCCTGGTTAGCAACCACCCTCAAGTTAAATACCTGCCGCCAAATACCAATAGGTGTGTTCCGGCAGCTGCACTTGAGAGCCAGTTCCTGCACAGGTTTAGCGTGTCTACCAACTTGGGCCGTATCAACACTCAAGATCAGGTGAGATTATGGCCATAACGCTAAACCCTAACTATGTAAAAAAAGTCTTATCCATTTTCTTATATTACTAAGCGGAAAAGTGTGTTTGGACGCGCTAATTTTAACGCTGGGCTAGTTGGATTTCAAAAGCCTTCTTATATATAATACACCAATAATTAAGGAAGGCTATATGCTATTTAACATCACGCTATCACCAATAGGAGCAAAGCTGTATTGAAAAAAGTTGCAAAAACGGGCAAAGAAAATGTAGTAAAATTCTAGTTTCACACGAAAGATATATTCTAGCATGAATAAGCTATATCGGTCTTTATATTAATAAAGATGTATGCAGCTATTATCATATTTAATGAAAATTTATTTGTGTCAGTTAATTACGAGGAAATTAAATATGATAACCGCAAATGAAAATAAGCAATTTTCACTTTAATTAGGTAACTTTTATAACACGTAACCTAAAACTCGTCAGTGAAAAATACAAAGTATATATATACTCACCATACACAATTCCGTCTTCAAGGGGATTCACGAAGCACACAAAATAAAATAATTCAGAAAAAAAAAACAAATTTCTGAGAATTATATTAAAATAAACCAAATTCCGAATAAACGTATTTGGAATTTGCACTCGACGTTGTACAATGAATTTTATAAATTATTTCTTTCGTACAGTAACAACAGCGTTATTTGCGAAAAAGTAAAAATAAATACAGCGTTATTTGCGAAAAAGTAAAAATAAATACAGCGTTATTTGCGAAAAAGTAAAAATAAATTCAGCGTAGCAGACGCGACTGCGCGTTGCTATTCGTAATGGTGCAATGGTGAGAGACCGGCAAGAAATATCCCATGTTCTTAAAACAATAATGCGTTTTAAATAACCGACCTTAATAAGTCGGCTTAAGACGTGTTTTCGAATAGAACATTTTCCTGAGTTGCAAGTGCCTCGAAAGCAAGAAAAATCTGTTTTTACTTTACATCATAAATACGAACCCTCCGTTTTTATGAAAGTGAATGAAGCGGTGTATCTCTTTGATACGGCGCCTTCGACCTTAAGCCTTGCCGCTATGTGCGTTATAATTATATTTATTTATTTGTTATTAACTTTTACTAGAACCTGAGTTCGAATCCATCCACCTA
Source organism: Actias luna (assembly GCA_039707435.1). NCBI lineage: Eukaryota > Metazoa > Arthropoda > Insecta > Lepidoptera > Saturniidae > Actias > Actias luna. Next base: position 1,987,686 of record JAZHAC010000002.1, on the reverse strand, counting down.
CAATGAGCTTGAGCTTTCGATGAAGGTAAACATCGTGTGGAAATCATTGCATGGCTTTTTCTGATGCCCACCTGGCTAGCCACCACCATCAAGTTCAAAATCTGCCGCTAAATACCTATAGGTATATTCTGGCAACTGTACTTGGGCCAATCCCTGCAAAATAAAGGTCGGTAACGCACCTGCGATTCACCTGGTATTGGGGTGTCCATAGGCGGCGGTGATCACTTATCATCAGGTGATACGATTGCTCGTTTGCCGGCATATATAAAAAAAAAAACGGATAATGCAAGAAAAAGTTTCATACAAAGTTTACCCCTCTCTTTACCTCGACACCTATAAGTTTTTTGCAAGAAAAAGTAACCTATCACCGTCTCCAAGGTCCCATTTATTTCTATACCGAAATTCCTCATAATCGATTGAGAAGTTTTAATGTGAAAGTATAGCAAACAAAGTCACTATCGCATTCATATTTTTTATAAGGATTAGAAGATTAATAGCTAAGTTTGTCGTATATTAACTATTAAAAAAAATACTCAACAGCAAAAATAGCTGTTTCACAATGTTTATGTTTTTAAGTTAAAAATGGATAACAGTATATATAACGTATTAAGGTTTTTTATTGTGCCAAAGAAGTGTAACATCTCACGTGCGTATGTACAAATAAAACATGCATTTTTTTTGTATATATATATTAAAGTGATTATTTCTTGAAGGTCACGACAATACCGACGTAGATTTTAAACGAACGAGATACGAATTTCTCCATGATTTCTTTTGTTACTAATAATTCCATTGGGAATGCCGTTGATTTGTATTCTGCGATGGGTTCAAACGTAGTCCGAGTTATAATTTACTTTCGAACGTTTATTATGCGGTTTTTACTTTCTCATTAGTAATTTATATATCGCGTGTTTGCGCTTAGTTATTAATTGATCTCATAAATTATATATATTTGTCTTTAGTACACAGGTAATGAATATTTTATCATAATGTTTTTTTTTTAATATTGCTCTATGACGTTTCTCGTTTTAGCGCCATCTAGCGGTAAATATGTTGTACTAAATACAATTGCATAAAAACAATTTAAGTCCAAGTATCTAAGAATCACCATTTGTTTATTAATATTTACATGGATTCTAACTTATCGGTATTTTTTATCAATTGTAAGGCAATTTTCTTTCTGGACTTAGTATATCACCAACTCCGGCTTTATTATTACTTGTTACAGAGGTAATAGTAAAAGCAAATCGGGACATAAAAAGTGCGTTGCTTAATTTTTCAAGTATAAATAATATATTCTTGATTGTAAAATCTAGAATCGGATATAAAATCGGACACATAGGTAATATATGTGTACGATAGAATCAGAACTGGATACATGTTTTAAGTTGTGTAAATGTTTCAAACTATTGTGTATAGATGGCGTTGTAAACAAATGACATAATAAATACCTACTTAGTTCTATAGTAAATAATATAATAGAACCTAATGACTTGATTATACATAGAATTTAATGTTATTGAATTGAATATTAGGATGATATATTATTTTGCAAATGCATTTTAAGATGTCAAGCAAATCTCAATTGTTCAGGCATTTTATCTTTAGAGTAGCGCACCGTGCCAGCTTTTCGTACAATTTACTAATAGGCGCTTCATAATGAAATATTTTATTTATATAGTTGTGAACTGTGTTCTCCTTCACCGACTGCTCAGATTCGTTGCAGGGATTCGAACTCAAGTTTTTTGTCGTGACGTCCACACACCATTAACTTATAACATATATTTTTTTAGCATTCAAAGTTTTTTAGGGTAAGCTGAAACTGCTTAAAGATGTGGGAAAAGTAAATAATACTGATATCACTAAACGTAGTAATATTATGCAGATGAAGTCGTAGGAACCAGATATTTCTTAGGAGCTCAACTGACCGAGGTTAAATCGAATCAAAAATTTGTATTCAATTTAGGCTCTAAGAAGGCGCTTATGAACGTTAAAAATTACTACCGGTTCGGAAAGTAACGCATCGAGAAGCACCGGCAAGAAACTCGATCTGCATCTTTTTTTTAAGTCTTATTCTGATGCTTACATACAATAATTTAATGTGTTACAATAGTTATTAGCGGATGTACAGAGAGGGGTGTCAATTTCAGACATCACGATCGCTCACATATCGATCCACCCTATAATAGCCTTTTGACATCAAAACCCGTTTGACATGGTTCTTCAATTCAGTGATTATGGCATTATGGTCACTATTTCATTCTCACCTGATTTTAAGTAACGATGTGGACAGAGCTGATGAACTCGCAAACCTGTGGAGGGACTGGCTCTCAACTGCAACTGCCGGTACATACCCAAAGGTATTTGGAGCCAGATTTTCAACATGAGGGTGGCAGCTAGCCAGGCGAGCATTTGAAAAATGACTACTACCATGCTATGGTTTGATCACGATGTTTTCTTTTACCGAAAGCTTAAGATCATTGTTTGTGTATACGAATTCACGTCCCTAGACGTCACGTCCGAACAGACTACCAACTGAGTTATAATTGCTCTCGATAGTTGGTTATAAGTAGATATACCTTTCGATAAACTTAATTTTTAACATTATTTGCTTTCTTCGTATTCCGTTACAATTAACGTTCCGATAACGAGCCTTTGAGACTTTTTACTGTAACACAATTCGCCCAACATTTTCTACCGTTATAAAAGGATAAAATCGATCGGACCCGTAGTGTGAGTGGCCAATCATTCGTTTATGGAAATTCATAATTGTCACACACAGAGCTACGGACGGCGTATCAATCAGTTAAATGGAATTTCCGAACGTTCCAATCAATTTCACGAGCGCGCTCGACTATGCAGTTTTTACCGAGACCAGTTTACAATTTCATTGAACGTGGACTCTGTTATGTCACGTATGAAATTTGTTACCTTTATTATTATTAATTATTAAACAAATATACCGAAAATAATATAGCGAATTTATTATACGCGGTCGAAGTACGAACGAGGGGTATTCCAACAATATCTCTCTATAAATTATCTACTAAAGCATGTCTAGTGTAGGACTGCGGTAAGTAGTATATTAGGTGTTTAAATTGTCTATGTTCTTTATTGCTATTTAAAAAAAAAAACACCCATACAAACGATGCACCTTTGCCTACGCAATGGCATTTATTGATGCTCTTTCCGAAGGAATCAGCTGGACGTGAGGTGACTAACTCTTTAAAGGCTTTTAGTACTGCTTCTCAGATATTTCGTTTTTACACTTAAGGTTTAGAGTTATGGCCATAATCTCACCGGATCTTAAGTGACGATACGGCCCAAGTTGGTAGCCACGCTAAGCCTGTGGAGGAACTGGCTTTCAAGTGCAGCTGCCAGAAAACACCTATTGGTATTCGGCGGCAGGTTTACAACTTGAGGTTGGTAGCTACCCAGGCGGGCATTAGAAAAAGCCCTACCGCCATGCTGTGGTTTCCTCACGATGTTTTCCTTCATCGTAAACTCAAGCTCATTGTAGGTGCTTGGATTCGAACTCACGTCCCTTGACGCGAAGTCGTACAAACTACCACTGAGCTTCCACCCTCAGCTCTTGCAACTTAGAGGCCGTCTGATATGCAGTATGAGGTCACGCATTATCGTGCAGGAGCAGCGGAAATGAACTATTGTCTAAAGCTGGTGGGAGATGTGAAAGCTTCTCCATTATTGCGTTCAGACCTTCACAGTACAGATCTACAGTACGTAATGATACTAATTGGTAAGCTGTGATGAATCAAACAGGCGCTAGATCACCCAACATTGACCATGAAGTACTGTTTAAGTGCTGAACCAGGATTTATCCAACTTGTTGAGCGCTGTCAAACAGAATCCATTTTTATCCATTAACAAAGCTGTTCGAAATTCCTTCAGTTAATGCCTGTTGAACGGTGTAAGGCAGTCACTAAAGAAGGCTTTAGGCTTTTTAACATCACGCTCCCACCTATAGGAGCAAAGCTGTATTGAAAATAGTGACAAAAACCGACAAAAACATATTAAATAGCTTTGAGTTCCAAGTGTGATGTACAATTTTTTGTTTATTTTATAGTTAAGGTTAACGTTATAGGCATAATCTCACTTGATCTTAAGTTACCATATGGCCCAAGTTGGTAGTCACGCTAAACCTGTCGAGGAACTGGCTCTCAATTGCAACTTCCGGAACACACGTATTGGTATTTGACGGTAGATTTTCAGATTCTGCGGTACGTCATCGTTTAACTTTAAATCAAAAATTTGTTAATGTAATATATATTCAAATCGTTTAATCTCCGGTACAATTACTTAGATACCAAACTGTACAGTTTCGACAGCTTACCGTTCGATATACCGAACCGTGTATTAAGAACTTTCTAAACACATAGTCAGCCCTATTTACATTATATATGTACGTATTTATGATATGTAAATTATTGGAATTCATGTAATACTCTCAGTTCGCCTTAATTACAGTTCTGAGATTATAATATAATCCGATACATTATAAAATCAATAACAACACATTCGCTGTGTGTACGGCGGAATATAGATGGTATTCGTGAGATGTTAAGGCTTGTCTTACATTGAGAGATGCGATGCTATGCTATTAAAACCGGATGATTCATTCATGATCTACAATAATTATATATATAATGCTGGATAAAATGACTCCAGTCTTGTGAAAAAGAATAGGCAGTAATATTCTTATCGAAATAATAAGCTTAACAGGAAATGCGAATCACAAATGCATGTTTGTTTGTTTGTAGATACGCCTTAATGTTTTACCTATTCAAACGATCTTCCAATTTTCGTTTATCTCACGGATACAAACATAAGGTGTATTTTATGAATATTGCCAGGCTTTTTCTGTTGCCCGCCTGGTTAGCTAGCACCCTCAAGTTGAAAATCTGCCGCCAAATATCAATAGGTGTGTTATGGAAGTTGCACATGAGAGCCAGTCCCTCCAAAATAAAGGCCGGCGACGCACCTGCGATTTCCCTAGTATTGTGGATGTCCATGGATTGTGGTGATCACTTACTATCAGGTGACACGGTTGCTCGCTATAACATAAATCAAATCCTGTTTTATTGCGACAGAGTTGTATCCCCATACCTCGTTGCTATATTCGTTTGCGGAATTGTAGAACATTCTTTTTGCCGACTTACTCAAATACCATTGGCCTACACTCGGCTGTATACCGAACTTGCTACAATTGTAACGGTATTCAGTCCTATTTCAATATTTTCTCTAGTTTTGTAATCTCAATTGAATGTCAATGAAAATCAAATGAAAATACACTAAACGCATTTTTAATTTAATTTCCATTTTAACAGTATTTATTTTTTAATTGTTTATTATTTTTAAGTTTTACTCGCACATATGGTGCACGTTAGTTTCAAATCAAGTAGGTTCCAGTTACACAACCAAGTAATCACGTACGGTCTGTTATATAATTAATGTTTAAATGTAAACGGTTTTGTTAATTTAATAAAAATAAAAAACAAAAAAGGTACTGTTTGAGTGAAACAGAATAACACCAATTAGATTTACATAATCTATATTAATCTGAGAGAAAACGTCGTCAAATACTGCCTTTAAATAGTTGTCAACATAGTCTTTTTGTTTTGTTGATGCGAAATATCGAATGGCGTATTTTATCAATAAAATCGATACGTATGCCGTGATCATACATATAATTGTGCATGACATCTGAACCCATAGCACTTTACTGGGGTAGTTGCAGCAGAGCCACTGTTTTAACCGATAAACAAATCATCTGGTCAAGTTTAGATTTAATTACGGTTTTTTTATTTATTTGTTTTAGCATTATGGCCTCAATCTCACTTAATATTAAATGAAAATGTGGCCCAAGATAGTGGAAATGCTACTCCTAGTAGAGGAACTGGCTCTCAAGTGCAACTGCCGGAACACACCTATAGGTATTTGACGATAGATTTTCAACTTAAGGGTGATAGGTAGCCAGACTGACATTAAAACGTTCTACCACCATGCTATAGTTTATCCCAAATTTTTCCTTCATCGAAAACTCTTTGTACACGGTTTCGACTGAGCTATCATTATTTCTGGTATGATACCAATAAAATAGGCATTTATTTTCTCACCACATTGTACAACAATTTTTTGATATTAAGTCGAAAAAAATATAGCTTTTAAAAATAACATCGCAATGAAATCTCGATGTGCACCGGCCTAAATGTTCATAGACTAGAGAAATTGCTGTAATCCTCTTTAATAGACGCTTCGGCTTCATTAAGTTGTAGGGCTTAGAAGCACGAAGGGTTGTCTACACTCTCGAACATGCCTCGACCACATAATAAAGGTTAATTATTGTGGCGCGTACATTATTTATTAGCTGTTTGAATAACATTGCAGGTATACATCGTTATAAATAATACTTGCGTTTAGTGAAGCGATTTTGCCTTGTGTTTGAGAAGTAACATTGCCTTTATTTTGTTTATAAAATAATGGTATAGGCAATGTTGTATTAAAAATTTCGTCTAACTGAATTAACAAACACAATCATAACTTACTGGTAGCGTGAGGAATCATGGCGGCAGAACATTTTCAAATGTCTATCTAGCGAGTAGGAATCCACAATTTGAATATCTCTCGTCTAGCATCTATACATATACTTCAGCAATCTCATTTGCGAGCCAGTTCATCTACTTGGCTGTACGTGTTTCTGTCTTAGGCTACGTCCTCACGTAACATCATAACAACAGATATGATTGTGGTTGAAAGCTAAACCGATATATAATAATAAAATATTAAAATATTTCTATGAAAACCTGCTTTTTATTTTAACTTTCAAGACCTCACTTTTTTAATTAAATTTAAAGCGTTTACATTTGAAGATAAAAGATATTGTTTGCAATATTTTCTTGTGGTGAAATTATTACAGGATTAGAGTCAAAGCACAATTTTAAATTTGGAACTTATATGAAATTTATATAGAAAACGGTTTTTTACTGTTACTTTAAAAGAAGTCGACAGCTTGACAGTGCTATTGAAGTAAGCACAGAGGGAACTCCGTGGAAATAGCAACCAACATTAGGGTGCCAAAGTAGCTGACCTTCGGGTAGGCCTTCAACGCTCGTCACAAAACTCTGTCAATCTATAAAGTCACTTAAACCAACAGTTTCAGGTCGTAATATGTTAACAATTGTGACTTCGTCCGCGTAGACCTAAAAATTACTTTAGAATTAACAAATACAACTTTGCTCCTACAGCGTGATCTCAAATAGCCTAAAGCCTTCCTCATTAATTGGTCTATCTAATATATATATATATTTAAATCCGATTGGTAATTCCTAAAATTACCGCGTCCAGACAAACAAACTTTTCCCCTTTATAATATTAATATAGGTTAGTCGTAGGCGTGCGTGGGACTTACCTCGTACCTTGCCTTCACAAAAATACCGTCTGTGAGTAAAGGAAAATTGTTATTATAAAAGAAATAGATGTCGCCATCGAGGAAAGTAATTTTATGTGTACATAATAACATAGGCAATCAAATTTACATTAATGCGTAGGAAGATGAGCAGGCGTGTTTTCCGGGTTTTCGTATTATTTCAAACTTTATTCTGATGCGTGTAAAGTCGATAACGGTTCTGCGGCCGTTGATAAAGGAAACGTAGCCCCCGGGACAAGTACAGTTCGCTCTCGAATAATCGATAGCTGACGTCTGGCCCTCCCCCCGACCGCTCAGGTGTTCCTCTCGCGTTCCCATTTAAGGTCCGTTTCCTTTGAGACGTTTATAATACGCTATGTTGTTTTGTCGACCCTGCAATGAGCTTGAGCTTTCAACGATAGAAATACTTCGTTGTGAAACCATAGTATGGTGGTAGAATTTTGCCTTTTTTTTGTCTTGGCCGCGGGGGGGACTGCGAAAGGGTTTTTTTTATTCTTTGGTAGACACGCTAAACCAGTGGCGGAACTGGCTGTCAAGTGCAGCTGCCGGAACACACCTATTGGTATTTGGCGGCAGGTTTACAACTTCAGGGTGGTAGGTAGACAGGCGGACATTTGAAAAAGCCCTACCACCATGCTGTGGTTTCCTCACGATGTTTTCCTTCACTGAAAGCTCAAGCTTCCCGTTCAAAGTTCCCGCAAACGTCCCTTGACGCGAATTCGTACACACTACCACTGAGCTATCATCGCTATCATTTAGGACGCACTCGGTGCTAGTCACCGGATGTACCTATTAAAACCCCACGGCCGTTTGTCGCCTTCCTAGAGTGATGTGGGTTTATGCATGTAATCTCCGCGTCTCTCCTGATGGTAAGCCGGGCCCAGGGCTTTGTCTAATACTCACTTGGTTACGAACGCTCACTTAATAGCCTACTACCCTTTTGTTTATTAACATGGTATTTAAAATCCCAGTTTTTATCGACTTCCACATAGTAACACACAATGTTTATCCCATATTTGTAAGAAATGCCTAATTTATTTTACCATAATTTATCTTTATTATGAATATTGTTATTTAGAATTTTTACTGCGATTGGTGGAACAAGCTGAAAATCAGCGCTGAGTGTTTCGGACACTTTAGAATATGCTGAGCTGGACGCCCTATGCTAGTAATTAGATATACACTATTATTATTTATGTGTGTATTGTCTTTTCTTTTTTATTTTCTTTTAATGTTTTTATTTATAGTGTCCTTTAATGCTTGTATATTTTTTATTAGTATTAAACGATTTCTTTCTTTCTTTATTTTTTACGCAGGCTCAGGTCAAAGGCGTGAGACGCATGTAGTATCTCCACGGATGCTAATTACCCAACACTACCTACTAAAACGCACCGCTGATACACTTCAAACGCCGGCCAGAGATTAGAAAGAGCTTTCCCAATTGATCTAGTATGTGAGCTATTACCCTAAAGTTGTAAATCTGCCGCCTAATACCTATAAGTGTGTTCCGGCAGCCTCTTCACTAGGCTCAGCGTGTTTCCCATCTTGGGCGATATCGTCTTAACACACGAGGTGAAATTGTTACTATAAGACTAAGCTTATAAAGTAACAAAGAAGCTGCTGAGAGGAGCAGTCGGTAAATAAACATCGCCGGTGACAACCCTTATTGTACTATGGGCGACGTTTGATTGAACATAGGGTTGTCATTTGGTCGCACTACTATAAAAGGGTATGCATAGTGATAAAGTATAATATTTAGCTTCAATCGATTTCGCTTACACGTCACTTTTTCTTAAACTAAAATATAAGCCTTTGCAAAAACGCATCGTTCACGCCAAAAATTTCATAAATGTTTTTTTTAACTGTAAACCTCAAAACATATCTTTGCGAATTAAAATCTGTATCTCAATAGTCACTATTTAAATAGATCAGTACTTATTTATGAATGCAAAATCATATTTTTATAATGATATCAGAAATACTGTTTAGTTTGAACTGGAAAAACTGTCTCCTGTAAAAAGTGCAATTTCCGCTTACAATATTATTCCTAAGAAGGCTCGGTATAACTAATTAAAATAAAACATCTTATTCAAGTTCAAGGGAGGCCTATTAAATATTACAATGAAATATAAATGTTGATTTCACTTTATTAATAAGGGAAATAAATAAAAAACAAATGAGTCTTCGCGGGACGCATGGTAGATGTGAAACATAGAAAATATTTTGAACAGGTAATATGGATGAAAACATAGTTTACGACAGCCAACAAATATGGCATAATGAATAGAATAAAACACACCGGCAGCAGTCCTTGTCAAGGGCCAGTCACTACGGCACCCTTGTGCCTGCTGCCTCGGAGCTGAGTATCCTCAGCATTCGCCCCAAAAAAGACCTACCAAGCTGTAAAAAAAAAAAAAAAAACAGTGTAGTGTTGCGTCGCCACGGCCTGTGTCGCCACGCCGACAATCAGGCTTACCCTCACCTATAGATGTTTCACACCAAAGTTATTGCTAATCTATGTGTTTTTTTTCATTTAAGAATAAAATATATGTAAACGAATTGTTCGAAGTAATTCTACTTTTGGTATGTACCGGTCATTGAATCCTACGTGCATGATGACAGTGCTTTTTGTCCGCCTAGATAGCTTCCGGCCTGTAGTTGAAAATCTACCTGCAAATACCTATAGCTGTATTCCGGCACATCCGGAATCTTGGGCAATTTAGTCACTTATAATCCATTGACAAAGTGGCTATAATGTTAAAGCTGTGAACTGTACAAAAAAAATAATTAAAAGTATATTTATAATATGAATCGCAGTCGTACCAGCGGTACCGCACCTTATCTCCTCGTACAGACGGGCGTCTAACAAGCTTTTGCATGAATGAACTGTTTCTATTGCGAAGCGTACCCTAATTGGACTTTATAGCTCGTCTGCATTGTTTTATAACAAACTTTGATGTATTGACGCGGTACACAATTAAATGTAACATAAGTTAAGTGGTTATTAGGGCGGGTTTGCATATTTATTTTTACTAGCTGTTGCCCGTGGCTTCGTCTGCGTAGAATTAGTACTTCAAAGGGTTTGTTTCTTCGAGCTTAGTATGGCAAAATTTGAAAAATGCTACGTCTCTCCGAGCCGACAATTTTTACTAACATTTTTATTATTTTAACAATAACTTTGAGATTTATGTAAGTACTTAAAATCAGTTAAAGTTAGACATACAAAGTCATATGAATTATTAAGATTTAAACCGGCAGTGATGGATTTACCAGTAGCCCAGCGGAGTCTTGGGCGGCAGATTTTAGAGGCGGCAAATTTGGGGTTATTTTGTTTCGTTTATTAGAAACTAAATTGATTCGTATTTATACCGTATATTATATATACGTATATTACTGATTTTAAGTGACAATACGGCCCAAGTTGGTAGACGCGCTAAACCTGTGGAGGAACTGCCTCTCAAGTGCATCTGCCGGAACACACCTATCGGTTTTCAACCGATTTTCAACTTGAGGGTGGTAGCTAGCGAGGCGGGCAACAGAAAAAACCCTACCATCATGCTATGTTTTCGTTCACCGAAAGCTCAAGCTCATTGTAGGTTGTTGGATTCGAACTTACGTCCTTTGACGCAAAGTCGTACACACTACCACTGAGCTATCATCGCTATAAAAATATGTTTGCCACTTAGAACTTAAGTGTTATGTAGATTTTATTAGGCAGGTACAGATGGCAAATCTGAATAGCCTACTGGCGGGAAAAGTGAAAATCCGCCACTGCTTAAATACACCCATAAGGAAATGATCAATGTTTGAATACATGCATATTCAAGGTCGTTCGTTTGTTTGAAAGCTCCAATCTTAGGAACTACCAGTGGGGATTCAAAGAATATTTTTGCAGTTGATAGAAAAACCATTGTGAAAGGCTTCAGGCGGTTTACATGAGGCTACCGTCAATAGGAGACAAACCTTAACGAAACAAGTTACAAAAAAGGGCTAAAAATTATTAAATAAATAATAAATTGTACCGATGATATCTCAGTTAGTAGATTCGAGTAGGGACGCGGTTATCCACCTCAATGAGCTCGGGCTTTCGGTGAAGGAAAACATCGTGACGAAACCATAGCGCAGTGGTAGGGCTTTTTCTAATGCCCTCCTGGGTAGCTACCACCCACAAGTTGAAAATCTGCTACCAAAATCTTATAGGTGTGTTTCGGTAGATGCACTTGAGAGTCAGTCCCTTCACAGGTTTAGCGTGTCTACCAACTTGAGTCGTATCGTCACGTATCAAGTAAGGCTGTGGTCATATCACTAAAACTTAACATAAAAAAAAAAAAAAAACATTTTATTTTATGACAATGTGATTAAACTTATAAACCATAAGATTATAAAAGGACTATGATAGTTACAGATATATTTAACAAAATAATACAACAAAATATCGTCAAAACAAACATAACTTATGATATCGTGAACAAAGTCGCTTGCAAATCTGTTCGTATAAAGTTAAATACATATTACGAATTAAGCGAGTAAATGTCTCTTTAACTAATCTAAAAAGTTCCGACAACAGAAATAAAAGTCATTTTAAATAAGCTTCAATGATATCACGAACATTAATTTACACAGTAAAATGAAAACAGTAGGTAATAAACGAAGCAAAAACTCCGATACACACGTAGTATAACTGTGCTGTGTAATTTCCATCGTCAAATGCAGATGTTGCGCGGAAAACGTTCGTCAGGTGATATAAAAATAACGGGGGAACAATAATTTCAATTTTCAGGGACTGGGTAATTTGTTGCAACGCTGTTTTATCGAGAATTCGTTATATCGAGGATTTATTATTACGAATATTATCACATAACATTTTTTTATCGCTAAGATTATAGTGATGATACGGCCCAAGTTGGTAGACACGCTAAACCTGTGGAGGAACTGGCTCTCAAGTGCAACTGCCGGTACACATCTATTGGTATTTTACTCGAGGGTGGTTGTTAGCTAGACGGGTATTGGAAAAAGCCCTGCCACCAAGCAAATTGCTAATTATATTAGTTACCATACCCATGATGAAAATTTGCCGCCAAATACACAGTGAGTTCTGAAGCCAGATAAAAAAAATACATAAACATTTAGTAAAGATATGCAACTTTAAAAAGAAATAGATGTTTCCATTTTATTTATGTATATAGATCAGATCCATAACAATAACTGTCGAAACACGTTTGATAAAAACGAATAAACACTGTTCGACTTACCGAACAATTCATATCAAAGGGATTAACCGCTACAGAAGTCGTACAGCACTGAGCTCGAAATACAGGATGGTTGTAAAATTCCTTCATTGCAAATAGGCCGTAAAGACGTACAGAGAGCCGGTTGCCGCGGACTGTCATAGATTAAGTTATTTTTGTTATTTTTGGCCCATTTGAAAGGACGACTAGATTTTTCTTTTTTTCGAATTTTTTTAATCAGTACAGAAAACTCCTGAAAAGTTCGAAAAATCGTATGTTAAAAGGGCCCATATAATAGACCATTTAAATAGATAATAACACGTGTATTAAGAAATTTCTTGGTTGAATGTGCTTTTGTTGTTATATTTATTTGAATTAACTAGTCAATCTTCATTCACTGGTAAGGAAAATGAATGGAAAATCACCTTTCTGTATTTTCCTTTAAATGTATAAATTTTATGATACTTTCTTGTTGTCCCATACCTTTTATTTTGATAATCACTTTTTCTAACTGTATATGATGATATAAAATGTGTTTTTTTTCTATAATCATGTCTGACATGTTTTCTTTCTCTTATATTAACGTCTATATAATCAATAATATGTGAGTTATAAAAAATTAGTTGATCTTTAAATTAGTCGAATCTACTAGTCGATCTTTATTCAAAAGAAGGCAAAAAAAAGTAGAACATGGTCTTTTCTCTGTTATTTAATGTATAAACGTCTTGATACTTCCGCGTTATTCCATACCATCTATCTTGGTAATTTACTCCCTAAATATATTGATATTTGCTTCTTTTAATTCTATAAAATGATATACCAATAAAAAATCTATTATCATATCCGATATAGTTTTTTTTACCGATAATACAAAATTACACTTTGTTTTACACAAATAATGTATGATTTTTTTTTGCGTGGGAATTCTGCTAAATTTGAAGCGATGATAGCTCAGTGGTCGTGTGTACTACTTCGCGTCAAGGGACGTGAGTTCGAATCCACGCACCTACAATGAGCTTGGGCTTTCGATGAAGGAAAACATCGTGAGGAAACCATAGCAAGGTGGTAGGGCTTTTTCTAATGCCCGCCTGGGTAGCCACCACCCTCAAGTTGTAAACCTGCCGCCAAATACCAATAGGTGTGTTCCGGAAGCTGCACTTGAGAACCAGTTCCGCCACAGGTTTAGCGTGTCTGAACTAAATCTTAAGTATAAAAAAAAATGTATCTTTTCGCAGTATATAGTTATGGAATATAATATCAAAATGAATAGAATTTCACCAAGGACTTCTTCCATGAAATGCTATAAACAATCTTCAAGGTTAATGTCTCCAAACCCTGATACTACATTTGTTTACACGCTTCATATATAAGTAAATAAAATGCAGGACTATAAAGATGGTTCCTGGCAAATATACCTAAAAAATGCAGAGATTGTATTTTACAGGTTCAGCGTTACGGCCACAATCTCACCTGATGTTATGTAACGCTGTGGCCCAAGATGGCGGTCACACTAACTCTATTAGAGGGACCGGCTCTCAAGTGCAACTGCCCGAACCCACTTGCAGGTATTTGGTCGGAGATATTCAACTTGAGGGTGGTAGCCAGCCAGTTGGCCATTACAAACCACTCTGTGACAATGCAACTCGTACTAGATAACTCGTTTTGTATTATTAGATTTCAAGACACTACGATCAAGTAAATATGATCTAAGTTTCCCTTCTGTTATACTATCTATATGTAGTATACTCTATGACACTCTTCCCCTAAGCTCTAAGCACTATCCCCAGGCTGTGCTCGAATAAGAAAGGGTAGTTTTACAGCGCGCGGGGGAAAACTTTACGTGTTAGAGGCCAGTCTAACTTCCACCCCTTATTTTGGGGTTCGCAACTATGATGCTGGTGTTATCAGGTACGTAATGAGTGGGGGTGGTGCGGACTGGGGGGTCTCGGTGTTATGGTTATGTGGTCATACGATGGAGGCTTATGATGATTCCGACTAGTGCTGAAATTGTTTAGTGCTTTTTTATTAGTATCGTAGATCGATGGTAAAAATGGTAACATCTGTATGTACACTCACTTAGTGACTCACTCATTCAGTATTTGACACGACACACTGAAAGGTACGAATGGCCTAGCGCTTAAAGCGTTCGCCATACCGTTGTCGCCGCGCTGAGTGCTGTAGGTTCGAATCCTGCAAAGGAAAATAATTTGTGTGATCCACGAATGATTATTTGTTAATACTTTATAAATTTCGCGTTACGTCCACAATCTCAACTGACGTTAAGTGACGATGTTGCTCAACCATGGACACGCTTCGTCAAGTAGAGGGATTGGCTCTCATCTGCAACTGCCGGAATGCATCTATAGGTATTGGGCGGCATATTTACGACTTGAAGGTGGTAGCTAGACGTTGTTTTCCTTTATCGAAAGCTCAAGTTCATTGTAGGGATTCGAACTCACGTCCATCAACGCGGCATTCTTACACGATACCGCTGAACAATCATGACATATGCTACACTTAATATCAGATAAAGTGAAGTAACTTGGATGTTACTTAAATAATTAGTTAATATGTGAAAAATATATGTTTCCGGGCATTGTACTGAAATACCGACCTGCATATAACAGGCTCACGTTTCAGGAATTTTCAGCATTTCACTTCAAAAAGCCACTGGTATATAACTGAAGTTACATTTCCAAGAAGCAAATGGTTTACTATTATTATGGAGTAAGCAACTTCTTAGGTTCGAAACTAAAAATATATTTTTTGTACATATACAGATGCCTTATCAATTGTATACCAATTTTAAAATATTAGTAACATACGTCGATGGTTTTTCCGGATCGAAACGACACGGGGATCTTCAAGAAAAGAGATTACTGTTACATTAAAGGCCGGTAACGCACCTACGATTCCTCTGGCCTTGTGGGTGTCCATGGGCGGCGGTGATCACTTACCGTCAGGTGAACTGCCTGCTCGTTTGCCCCATATTACATTAAATAAACATTTACCTGCGACGTTTTTGCCTCAGAAAGTAGCCTATCACCGTCTCCAAGGTCCCATCTATCCCTATACCAAAATTCATCAAAATCGATTCAGCGGTGTAGGTGTGAAGGCGTAAGACAAACAAACACACTTTCGCATTTATCACATTAGTTCGAATTAGGTTTATGAGATGTTATATAACAGTACTTATGTATTTTTATATTTAAGAAAAATCTAATCTAATTTAGATTTTTAATACTACTGAAAAACAAAATTAGCACTAAAATCTATGAAAAAGTACATTTATACTTTACCGTTTATTTCCTATTCTCAAACTCAACCTACTCGTAAGAAAGCTCATTACTTACTACTTAAAAATAATCCACAATATTCTCCAAGTAACACAGGTTGACTAAATACACAGTGAAGGGACAGGTCTGTACGTGTAAAAATACCTTATACAATAATATTCACTGCACTCTTTATTCGACTGCTTGTTCCACAACGTTTCAACATCGACTGACTTTTTACATTTAAAGAAAGAAATACATCGTTTAATACTAATAAAAGACATACAAGCAAATAAGGACACTTTAAATACAAAACATAAAAAAAAAAGAAAAAAGAAAAGTCAATACACACATTTAGCGATTCACTTACTTATATTATTTACGTTTATTAATAATTATTTAAGATTTACACAGAATACTGAAAATACATCTTCATAAATTGAATTAATCCCTAGAGTATTAATTATTAGTAATTATTAACCATTTCATAAATCAACCCTATTTATTGAAGTAAAACTAATTTAAACGGATTTTATCGCGGTTATTTATTAATTTTGATCCGGACGTTTCGAAAGCTTTTCAGCCTTCGTGATCACAGGGCGGACCCTATTTCCAGATACCACTTTCCGGTCACATTCCACTATAATCCATATATAAATAAATCAAGGCTTATAAATAAATGTGTATAAACAACAAATACTCTAATGAACCTAATAATAGTAATGTGTATACGGCACTTATAAAAAATAAATCTTTGAATATGTTTTTCGTGTGTCCGTTTGTTCCAGTAAACTCCGCAGGAGCTGGTCCGATTTTGACGAGACTTTCACTGACAGGCAGCTGACGTTTTGGGCGGTACTTAGGTTTTTGTTTCAAGTCCACGCAGCCTGAAATATTTTTCATACATTTTCACTCCCAAGCCATTCTTCGAATGAATTTTGGTAGTGGACCTTTGGAACGCCCATAGGTTTTCAAAGGCCGCGGAAATAAATCTTGAAGGTGTGAATTTGAAAATGTATATTTATGCTTTAGGTAAAGAATAGAGTGTTTTATTTATGATTTCAATTATTCAACTTCACCGGAATTTAGTTACTGGCATAACTAATCCATACTAATATTATAAATGCGAAAGTGAGTTTGTTTGTTTGTTACGCTTTTACAGTTAAATCGCTGAATCGATTGTTGTGTTTTTTGGTACAGAGATAGACGTGACCCTGAAGCCGCGACCTTTCTTATTACTTTTTCTTGCCAAAGCCTTATAGGAAGTGCGATAAAGAGAGTAATAAACTTTGTATGAAACTTTTCGTTGCGTCCTTCGATTTGATAAAATCAATATTATCGTGACCGAAGACGCGGGTAAAAGTTAGTGCTATGATAAATGTCAAGGCAAAGTAAAAAGTACTGTCCGACGGAGGAGGGAACATTTCGCAGTGTCTTGACAAAATAAATACATTCGAGATAAGGCAGCGTTCTGCAATCGGCCAGATTGATGCCCGCAATATAACACGACTCAGAGGCGAGATTAAGCGAAATCTCCACGGAAGGAAGTGCCCTTAGTTACTTCACTTCTTTATTATACTTTGCTCGTCTGAAACGCTGTTCGGTTTTATCAGTTCTCAGAAGCGGAGAGTGTAAAAGACAGTGCTATACGTATCTAAGGTGGAATTTCAATGGGTTTTGGACGAGTTGTGACTGTGGTATTTCAGGGACGCGTGCCATACAAGTACAGTAAACGAGAGAGATGCAAAATATAAACATGAAGGAGATGAAAAGGACAGGTATACTTTGTCCAAAACGTAGTCGAGGTTACCCGCTGACGCGGTGACTGCATGCACGGAGTCGCGTCGCCCCAAGAAGGGGACAGACGGGCGTTGGGTTTTAGTGGGTTTTCCGGGGGGCTAGCACCGGATGTGTCCCACATACCCCTCTCAGTCCCCCCTGAGCTGGGATGGGACGCATAAAAACATTTCCACACGTAAAAATATAAGTAGCAACTACCCGCGTCCACCATTCGGGCGGTTTATTTTCAAAAGATACCATATCATCACATTTATAGTGTAGAAGATGCAATCTTTTTCACTTTATTTTGAAACCTGTGATAACCTTCTAAGGTTAACTTCTGGTAAGGTAGACACAATAACATGAACTTTTCTGGACAACCTACATCTCAGTCCGCCCCGTGACCGCGAAGGCTGAAAAGCTTTCGAAACGTCGGGATCAAAATTAATAAATAACCGCGATAAAAACCGTTTAAATTAGTTTTATTTCAACCTTCTAGCGTTGGGAAGAACGTTGTCAGCGCTTACATTAAATAAACAGGGTTCGATTTTGTGCATCTAATTACTAGCCGTTACCCACCCGCTACGCTGAGTATACGAAAGCGAATGGTTCAAAATATTACGAAGCCATGATGGACTCCAAAACGTAAGAATTCTAGAAAAATCTACTAACGTTTACGCTGCTAATGGTCACAGTTCTGTCCTGATATGTTGAGTAGTTTTGACGTGATTCAGCGTCAAACAACTGTTTTTTTTTATCTATTTTATATTTTTAGGAAGGCTTTCAGACTAATACAAACTGTATTGTATATATATAGATTAATCTGGGTTTAAGAAGTTTGTCCATATTTTTTTTTTTGAGTGTAATACTTTTACGCACCACCCTCCTGCGTATGCCAAGCAAAGTATGTGGGAGTCGACCAGATTTTGGAAACTAACCATACCAATGAAGTTGTGGAATCGTCTATCTGTCAGCGTGTTCCCTCCTTGCTATGGCATTGGGTCCTTCAAAAGAGTTATGAAGAGGTACCTATTCTGGTCAGCATGATAGCGGTGAATAGCAGTGAATTCTGTTCAGTGTCAATTGCCACTGATTTGGATTACACTGTACTTAACATCAAGTCCAGTGCAATCATTTTGCTGCGGAACTTAAAAAGAAATACATATCTGGCACAAACCAGGTTCCGCTTTCGAATTGCCTCTAGTCCCTGGAAAAATTGTAGTTCGGAATGTACCCGCTAATGAAGTACTTCTGGCGTCACCAACTAAATGACGTGACAGCTGACCCTCACACAACTAATGTAATGTACTTAAGACTTTAGACAGTATGTGCACATTCTAAAGTCCAGCTGTGTGACTACCAATGAGTTTCTATCTTCTGATTGGTTCACCCGCCTACATAAACGTGACAACTGATTATTTATCTTTATTTTGTTTAGGGGAATGTAACATAACTTATATCAGTCCCAGTATAATCTTATACCATAATGAAAATATTTCATAGATTCGTGTTCATAATATATTCTTTCACTTATTTTATACTAGCTTCTCTCACATTGTAAACAATTATTTTCCAAAGTTAAGCCAATCGTATGACGCATTAAAAAGTTTCATATAAAGTTCATCGCTCTCCTTATCCCACTTCCAATATTTTTTTCAGTAGAAAAAGTAGCCTGTTACAGTGTCCAGGTTCCCATCTACCTCTATACCAAAATTCATGATAAACGATGCAGCAGTTTAGTCGTGAAAGCGTAACAAACATATAAACTCATTTTCGCATTTATAATACCATATATATATATATATATATATATATATATATATATATATATATATATATATATAATTAACTATATGGTATATAATGGTACTATTTTTATCATATTCTATCATATAGTGATGAACATAATCTCTACCTCCGCAGGTTGTAACGACAACTTATGATGGATCTATCTCCCTTCATTCAGTCACTATTGGCTTCGGACTGTACTCAGCTTACCAGGAGATATAGTTTTAGCATTATGATGTAAATAAAAGTGATAGCTGGTAACGGGCAAACCAAAATGTACGCCTTCGAATAGGACCTTGTAAAATATTGGTAATAAAGTGGACCCCTCTATTAGTGAAGGTGAAATTAAATTGTAACTCGTCCTGCGAAGTTTAAATTCCCTTCAAATTAGATTTTAATTGTATATAAATGAAATAACTTTGTCCCCGGATTCGATGTCGTGGATAATCTTATACTAGATGAGGTACGAGACGGTACTACGAGAGATGAGCGTAGAAGGTCATAGGTAGGTAGAGAGTGAAAAATGTACTGGTTGGTTACGATTTTAAGTTTCAACGTGCAAGGTTGATGTGTCTATGGACGGGGACTTAAATCTCCGGTATGAGCTAGATCAGTAAATAAAAACATTGTGATGAGATCATAGTATGGTAGTAAGGCTTTTTGTAATGCTCGTCTGACTAGCTACCACCTTGAAGTAGAAAATCTACCATAAACATATCAGCGGTTTTGTCCCGGCAGTTGCACCCAGGAGCCAGTCATTTTACCTGGTTTAGCGTGTCCACAATTTTGGACTCGATTGTCACTTAACAGATATTGGAACCTATTGGATCCAGCTGTCGCCGGCGGTCTTTCCGAACCGTTACGACTTGGCAACCTTCAAGAAGAGAGCATATTCTTTCCTTTAAAGGTGGCAACGCATTTGCAAGCCCTCCGGTGTTGCAGATTTTCATAGGCGGTGGTGATCACTTTACACCATATGAGCTTCCTGCCCGTTTGCCCCCTTATTTCATAAAAAAAACACTTAAATTCAGATGAAATTATGGTCATAAAAACTATCTCCTACGATACACTATTTTTAACATTATCTTTCTGGGTAGATATAATTTTTTTAGTTCATTTGTCAGCCACAAAATACAGAAGATTATTTCAAGATCCACCAAGACGGTCTTTTACTCTAAAACTTCAAATTTAAATCCTCTATCTATCCTGAAGAAATCATACATAAAGTATTCTAAACGTTATTCCATTGTATTAGTTAAAACCATTTCAAATTTCTGACAAATAGATACAGCAGTTTCAGATTAATACGTGTACAAGTAGAGAGTGAGATACGTAGATAGATTCTCAAAAAAATTACACTGATAAGAAAATGCACTAATAAGTAATTTTCAATACATATTCAATGTATTTTCACTCAGTTACAGATTATATCACCCATCTCTGTGCACCCGCTAAAAACTATTGTAAAATAAAAACATAACAAACATTATTTAAAACAAATGTACCCAAAAAAATAAAGAAAATAAGTATTATCCGATAGGTATTTTCGAACCGTTCGTAGTTTTGACGTTCAGAAGCGGCTTATTACGCCCGAGATCGAATAAACAGTTGTGATTTCCTTTGATTTGGACTGTATTTCAAATTATTCGATTACCAAGCGTATATCGGTATCGCTGTAATTTAATATTCAAATTAAATTAAACTAGGCTCGAGCGTATTAAGTGGCATTTCCAAACTTTCTAATATCCGGGGCATTAGTGTAACCGGTCGAAGCGGGGGCGGTCCGTGGCGCGGAGGGATAAAGACCTCTAAATAGTAACTGACCGGAATTCTGTTTGATCTTGAAATTAATAGATTTACTCCCCCGGGTACGATTCTAGTAATTGGACCCGGGTTTGCTTGCTTTTATCGTTGCTTACGATATATAAATTCACTTAATAATCCATACTCATATTGTAAATGCGAAAGTGAGTTGTTTTTTTGTTTGTTACGCTTTAACGCCTAAACCGCTGAATCGATTGTAATGAATTTTGGTCTAGAGATAGATGGGAACCTGAAGATAGTGATAGCCTACTTTGTCTCGTGACATCTTATTCTTTTTAATGACGCAACATGATTGCTCGAATAATCAACATTACCGCATGCAGAGCTGCAGGTAGAAAGTAGTAATTTATAATATCCGTCTATAAACTCTATTTGACCATACTAGATTGGTTTTATAGTTCATAGGTTTAGCGTTATGGCCACAATCTCATATAATGTTGAGGGAAGATACGGCACAAGACTGGCTCTCAAGTGTAACTGCCGCAACACACTTTTTATTGAGAGTCAAAGCTCAAAGCCGGGCGAGCTTTAAAAAAAGCCTTACCACCATGCTATAGTTTCATCACGCTTTACTTCACCGAAAGCTCAAGCCCAATCAAATTCGAACTCACGTCCTTCGACACTGAAATATTAGTTTAAACCGGTGCAACTGTAGCAGAAATCAGCCGGTAGCATTGTTTTTTTTTTTAAATCTCTCTTTTATTATAAGTACTGTATATATATGTAGATATATATTTTATAGCGATGATAGCTCAGTGGTAGTGTTTACGACTTCGCGTCAAGGGACGTGAGTTCGAATCCAAGCACCTACAATGAGCTTGAGCTTTCGGTGAAGGAAAACATCGTGAGGAAACCATAGCATAGTGGTAGGGCTTTTTCTAATGCGCGCCTGGGTAGCTACCACCCTCAAGTTGTAAACCTGCCGCCAAATACCAATAGGTGTGTTCAGGCAGCTACACTTGAGAGCCAGTTCCTACATAGGTTTAACGTGTCTACCAACTTGGGCCATATCGTCACTTAAGATCAGGTGAGATTATGGCCATAACGCTAAACCTTAAGAATAAATAAATATATATATATGTATATGTATTTTTACATTTAGTAAATTATACACTTCAATTACATTTATTTTTATAGATACGCATACGGCAGAATTATTTCATTTTTCTTACATTACAACGTACGGCGTGAACGCGTGAATATGAAGCAACATAATTTTCAACCACGTGTAGGTTATAATAGGACCTTATTTAGAAAAGGCACGAAGGGTGTTATTATAAAAAAAATATATATAAATTTTTCTCCGTGCCCTCTCGGCTTACAGCGCCCTACGTTAGCGATATACCGGTATTTCAAACATGTCAGGTAATAAACTTAAAAGTCGCGTTCGCGCTTCCGCCGTAGACTTAACAATGTACTATAAGTACTTAAAATAATATTAATATTGTAATTAATATTAGAAAGAGGGTAGTTCTTCCTGTAGAGTAGTGTAAATACGGTGCTATCTATCGTGCAATTATAGTAGGATGGTACAGTCCAGTCACTCCGGCCTAAGGCAAAGTCTGTAGAATTGGTTAATTTAGGAGGTTAATTCGCGCTCTTAATTCACTCTATAGTAGAATAGGTTTTCGTGCTTAGTTTAGAATCATACTAAGGTTTAGTAAAGACCACGGTTTCTGGTAATAGCCCAAGCCGAGTATCGGCCACTTTGTGGCTCCATTGTGCGCGTTGCCTCGGGCTGAGCGCCAGTACTCGCCCTCCAAGCTCGGTGACTTCTCAGGCTAACAGCATATGTCCATTCGATAAGAGGTTATTGCAAGCATTCCAATTAAGGCATTGTTCATAGCGGGAACATCATTCGGACATAATATTAATATTATTCTATAATAAACACTCTCTTCCTTCTCACTCTTCTTCTTATTAACAATTTCAAACATTACGTAACTTGTATTATTACTAAATATTTAAAATTATAGAAAGTGTATTCCAAGAAAAGGCACAGTCTTCTTTTGGAAGCTAAATAAAAAAATGCGTGCAGTTCATACGCGCTAGAAGTGAAACTCTCAAAAATTCCCTACAAAATACGCAGACGCGCACATAAACATACAACGCTCGGACCCTGTAGCAAACACTGTATAATGCCTTCTATCTCATTCACTCACGCATTAAATCCAATAGATGTCTCTTTTTGCAGTCGCTTTTCCGTTTCATCGACTGGTAAATCAAAACAATGATAAAGAAATTATGAATTTATTTTCAGTTTCATGTACAGCCACACAGTAGATACACGCCAACTGCGGGTAACCTTATGTGGGCAAAAGCCGACGCCGAGGTCCGACCACTTCGACACCCTTACGTATTTCGTTTTTACGGCTGAGTGCCTTATGTAAAACCGTGAAAATCCTTTAGACTAACATTAAAAAGAAACTGTTATGGTGTACTGAGACGCCAGTTCTGTTTGTTACAATCGCTGCCACTTCACGGGCAACTTTTACGTACCTGGAATGTGGCAATATTTCTACGACGAGCGAAATGTAATTAATCAAAAAGTTTACAGAGTCCGTCCCCACCACCCCTCAGACGTAAGGCGCCGCACCACCCGGGCGTCAACTTGACAGGTACAGCGCCACCCCCGAATGAACACTCTTCGATTGTTTCGCATTATTACGAATACTCAATGAGCCCTCCTTGTTATTCTTATCCGTGGGCTCGAAATTTTTCAGTGTTCGTTTTCATTCGTTTACAGGGACAAATAATTCCGATGTTAATTTACTTGAAAGTAGGGTATTGTTTATTATCTGTAGATAAGACGGCCGATGATCGAATTTCGTGAACGATTTGTTTAAATTTTAAAATCCTATTGTAGTGATTGACAAGCTATTGTTACACCTCCTAATTATTACACATGTTACCTACTGTAATATCTATATACCTACTGAGACTCATGTAATGCGGACACGGGTTACAGAGCAATTCCCACGTGAGTCATTGTAAAACGAACGAACGAACTGACAATCAATCCCTCTCGATCGCCTGAGCTTGAAGGCAAACAATCGCCTTTCCTATTTGAAAAACCTCCTACTGACCTACTACTGAAACGGAAGAAGGTAGATGATAACGCCCTTTGCTATATAAGAGCGATGCGAGCGCGGTTATGGGTTCAGTTAAAGCGAAACACTCGAGTCCAGATATTCATCGTACGTAGCTGGAACGCTACCGAAGAAAAGTCAGATTCATGTCTCTCTATTATTGACAATGTTTTAATATATTTAATATTTATGCTATGAATCATTATAGGGAATGATTTATACTGGCTAGAGACAGAAACACGAGTAGTGAACGTGAGTGTTGACTATTGTCAAAGAGGTCCCTTAAACCTAAATCAGTGTTGCAAGTCTCGGACACTACTCGATGTCATCCTCTCTGCCACAGCTAACTGTTAGTATAAGTAAATGATTATTATAAAGGTTAATTAATATAGAGTTAAATAAATAACGTTTGTAACACTATCTATACTCTTCCGTTATATTCACATTTTGATTTGATAATTGGCAATCTATTGACATTATTTAGCAATAATTTCTACTCTATACCTAGTCACTTTTGTGAGTGATACACCTTTCGAATGCGAAACATTTAAGTTAATATTAATATTTATGTATCAGTTGCCTTGCTGTAACCGCCCCGCCGAAGTGCTATGAGTTCGAGTTCCGCACGAGAAAATTATTTGTGTGGTCTGTTTGGCTGTTTGACATTAGCGACAATTGCCTACATAGGCAGATGCTGTAATAAAACATAAAAGATTTTTATTTCTTGTTACGAGTGTATGTATTATGTATCTATTAATATCTATCTCTTCATTATGGTACTGGATTCTCAGTCTGTGTGTTGCCTTTGAATCTACCTGTTACTTACGTATGCATGTAAGAAATAAAACTTGCTTAGTGTACCAAATAAAAATAACATTATTCCGTGTGCCAGCATTCTACTTAAAAAAAACGATAAACCAATCAAAACATACTGTATGATATTATCTGTGGAAAATAAAGACACTAATTCAATCTTTTTTTATCTATAGTTAAGGGTTAGCTTTATGGCCATAATCTCACCTGATCTTAAGTGACGATACGGCTCAAGTTAGTGGACACACTAAACCTGTGGAGAAACTGGCTCTCAAATACTGCTGCCGGAACACAGCTATTGTTATTTGGCGACAGATTTTCAACTTGAGGGTGGTGGTTGCTAACCAGGCGGGCATTAGAAAAAGCTCTACCACCATGCTATGGTTTCCTCACGATGTTTTGCTTCACTGAAAGCTCAAGCTCATTGTAGGTGGTTGGATTCGAACTCACGTCCCTTGACGCGAAGTCGAACCCACTACCACTGAGCTATCATCGCTTCGATTCATTTAAAAAGGTCAAATCTATCAAAACCACTTTGAGATATTTTACTTTTATTAATATAAAATATTACTTAACATAAAACTGAATCCTCGATTTTCGTACTTAGAAGACCTAAAGGTGTTAAAATGCTACTTTATGTATTATATTGTTGGTAAAAAACATTATTAATTAACGTCCCTAAGCCAAGACGTTTAATGACTGATTCGACACAACAATTTCCCTTTATAACATAGCGTGAAAATCCCTTGAAAGGGTCCGACAGAGGAAAATAACAATAATACTGTAAAGGGTCAATTGTTTACCCGACCGCCCCGCGGAACCCCAACATGAACGGGAACCCCAAAATTAATATCACTTCCGTCAGCTCCATCTGACGTTTTCGGGGGAAAAAAGGCGACAATTATTATCGAGGATTGGTTTATTTATTTTTTCGCACCTATTGTCGAATATTTCATCGCAATAAAAATATTCCGTTTCTTTGTGAGAGGGGTATTTATTTACCCTTGTCTTATTGTTCCGAGCCACGCAACTGAACTGTTCTCCAGGCGTATTGTTCATTACTCTACTAGCTTTTACGTGCGGCTTCGTTCGCGTTAATATTGATTTTGTCATACCAATCGGATGACGTAATTAAAATTTTCATACGAAATTTATCTCCCTCTTTACTCCATTTCCAATAAGGTTTTCATGAGGAAAAGAAGCCTTCACCGTCTGCAGATTCCCATCTATCTCTGTATCAGAGTTCATCGCAACTAATTTATCGATTAAGGCGTGAAATAGTGACAAACTCACTTTCGCATTTATAATATCAGTGTGATATATTTCACTACTTGTGCCTACGACTTTGTTCGCGTGTAACTAAAGATTATGTAAATAGTTCCTGAGATTAGCGCGTGCAAACAAACATAACTTTTTCACTATATAATATTAATAAAGATTGTATAATAAATTCAGTCTGCTTGCAACCATGAATGAATCAACACCACTGCCTTCTCGACCGTTAGCGGCTCAACAGTAACCATATATATCTATGATATTAAAGATGTATAAAGCAAAACAATTACTCTACACTAGAGTAACGAGGTAGTGATGGCTGATTGATAATTTATAGGGCCTTAGCATCAATGGACGTGAGCTCGAATCCGTGTAAAGAGCGTGATCTATTGGTGAAAGAAAACATCGATATGAAACCATAGCATAGTAGAGGGCTTCTAGCGGCCGCTTAGTTAGCTACGAGACTCAAATTGAAAATCTGCTGCCAAATATACGAGTATATATCTATACAATTTTTTAAATTGTAACAATACACTTAGAAGTTTAAATAATTATAGATTGAACAATTAATAACAAAAATATTTGTTTGCATATGATTACAATGGTATAGAGAATCTACTAATAGCTATAAAGTAGATAAATTGAAGGTAGACACAGTATCATGAACTTTTCTGGACAACCTACACCTCAGCCCTCCCCGTGACCATGAAGGCTGAAAAGCTTTCGAAACGTCGGGATCAAAATTAATAAATAACCGCGATAAAATCCGTTTAAATTAGTTTTATTTCAAAGTAGATACAAGTTACATTACCTATATCTTGTTTGAACCTATAAATACACAGACACATACTCATTCATACACACACGATCACAAACATATATTCATACAAATGCACACGCAACTACTCATACACACGAAAAGTGCGCTAAATTAAGCATTTATGTACTTTATAAGAATAATATTTTAGAGTAAAGAATTATGTACATTGGGAAGACACTGGTACCTGAAATACAGGCTAAAAACCTAGTTAAGGCAACAGGACTTCACCTTATGTTGTTGAAAAAAATTTTTTTTGGTAAATAAATTATTATTATTATTATATAGATGTGTTCCGGTAATTGCACTTGAGAGCAAGTCTCTCTCAGCGTGTCCACCAACTTGACCGGGATTTCTTAGTAGGCTAAATAGGGTGTGGCATGCGCAGGCATTTTATGTATTATTTTTTTTTATTATTATACTTAAGGTTTAGCGTTATGGCCATAATCTCACCTGATCTTAAGTGACGATACGGCACAAGTTGGTAGACACACTAAACCTGTAGAGGAACTGGCTCTCAAGTGCAGCTGCCGGAACACACCTATTGGTATTTGGCGGCAGGTTTACAACTTGAGGGTGGTAGCTACCCGGGCGGGCATTAGAAAAAACCCTACCACCATGCTATGGTTTCCGCATGATGTTTTCCTTCACCGAAAGTTCAAGCTCATTGTAGGTGCTTGGATTCGAACTCACGTCCCTTGACGCGAAGTCGTACACACTACCACTGAGCTATCATCGCTTCGATCTTTGAACAACTATATAAAGATAAATAACAAGCTTAAATATCATTAGCGGTAAATTATTGTGCAAATGTCAAATGGCACGTTCCCAAACAGTCGAGATACTTCGAAACTTGTCAAAATTCTACAAGACAGCTGTTGGGCGCAAAATGTTTGGTAACAGTTACTTCTAAAAACGATAATGCAAACTTATTTAAAGGGTTTACAACGGTTAAGGGGTAAGTTAAGTTAATTATTTATTACACGAAAACAAAGACTGATTTAGGTAGTAATATTTTTATCAATGAACACAAATTAAATGTAAACATCTATTGGCGCATCAAGATAATCAAGAAAATTATGATTTCTTATGTTTACGCGAATATTATTCATCGTAATAATTTTAAATTTTTTTTAGTGGTCCGATTTACGCAGCTCTAGCTCGGACCAGTAAGAAAATTAAAAATTAAAATAGTCGTAAACTGAAGGTAGACACTGTAACGTTAACTTATCTGGACAACCAACGGGACTGGACGGGACCAAAATTAATAAAAAAAAAAAAACGCGATAAAATCCGTTTATATTCGTTCATTAAGAAATTCTTTCAATATAATAAAATTAATATCAACATGTCGATAAAAGATCTTCGTAAATGAAGTATTATTAAGAAAATAAGGAAAATATAAAATAGTTAATTTAAGTAAACCGGCCATATGGTCTCGTGATGAATATTTAGTGACTACACGTTTCGTCTAGGGACTTAGGCAGTCGCTTCGCTCCTAACGCAGCGCCGAAGTATTCTGCTTTCGTATCCCAGATATGACAATTATTTTATAACCCACAAAAAGTTTTTCAGATTCTCGGTGTTAATTTATGTTCGCTGTTTATAGTTATTATCGTTTGAAGATTACGATATTTTTAACAAAGGGAGATACCATAATTAAAAAGCTAGATATATTTTTGTTGCGTCATATATTTTAAATCTGTGATATTTCCTAAGTCACTCATTTAAATTGAAAACTTTAAACTGAAAATTTGTTCTTAATTAAATGCTTAATAAATTTATTTATATAAGGATTAATACTATATTGATAAAACATCTTCGCAATAGAAAGGCTTTTTTGGTACAACACTGTAAATTATAAAAATGGTTAGTATAAATAAACCAGTCAATATAAATATATAGCATCACGACTTATTTTAAGAACTTTTAAAGCTGAATATTTTCCCTATATATTACATTAATCTAACTTTAATAATACCACTAGCGGACGCTAGAGAAGTTTTCCGAAAGAATATTTTTTCCCCGTTTTTGTCACTTTTATCAATACTGCTATGCTCCTGTTAGCGATAGCGTTATATTAAATTACCCATAGCATTCTTCAATCATTACTCTATCAAATACAAAAAGAATTTTCGAAATCCGACTGTTAGTTTCTAAGATTAGCGCGTTCAAACTAACAGACTTTTTCGTTTTATAATATTAGTATAGATTTACATCATTCCAATGCAATATATAACATAAATTATTTCACATAGAGGTCAAAGTATGTTGCGTAATGAAACGTACCCCATTTATGATAACGTCCAATTGTACTCTTCATAAATTTTGACACGACGGGCTATATATAACTATAATAAACTCCAGAAATGACAACCAATTAGTAGTCAAATATACATTCAAACTCAGAACTTCCCCTTTGAGCTGAAACTCTAACACATCCTACAGTATTTACCAAACTTATAAAAAACATATAGCAGACACCAACAACAACAAAAAAAAGAAAATATCACAAAATATATGTATAAAACGAAAATATCTTATCATGTTGAAATATTTTAAAAACGTCGCCCGAGTCCTATTTGCAAAACGTTTCACCTCGTTTCCACTTCTCCTTTGTTTTTCGTAAACAACATTATTCTAGAAAGGGAATTTATATAAACAAAATTTGTCCTCACAGAGCATGCAAGGTATAGAGTTAAAATAACTTACATTTTACGTAAGTTCGATCCCTGCAAGGCTGAGCTTTCGGTGATGGTAGAAAATGCGATGAAACCCTAGTTCGCTATGGTTTTTTAATGCCCACCTGGCTAACTACCACCCTCAAATTGAAAATCTGCTGCCAAATACCTATAGGTATGTGCTAGTAATTTCACTTGAGAGCCAGTCTCTGGGCTTAGCGGCTTCACCATCTTAGGCAAAATCAGTTGAGATTGTGGCCATATGCAATACTTATAAAGTACAAAAAAAGAGTCCACACTAGTCGTTTCCACAACTTAGTTCGCGCGGTTCAAAGAGGTCATTTTTCGACTCCAAAAAAATAGTGCCTTTTTTTGCAGTTTAATTCAAATTTTATCCCACGTATATATCTTTGTGTCACTAAACAAACGTGAATACAGAACGAAATGTTTTATAAGGAACCCATCACTCTTCAAATTTAGCAAGAAAACGGACAAACAAACAAAGCTTCGAATAATTATATCAGTGAGGATAGAAGTGAAACACCTGGAAAGACCCCAAAATTATGACAAAGCGTTTAATCATTTCATTATTTCTTTCAAGTGGACACATTTCAGCATGAAATTATTTCTTCACATCCTGTGGAAATATAAGGCAATGGTATTTATAAGCCAACATATATTTTACCGTGAAACGGCTCACGCCTGCGAAATGATATGAATACGCTTAAAATTAATGTTAAATTGGATGCGGAAAAAAATGAAATACATTTTTTTAAGAGTTCCTGTTATTCAGGCTATAAATAAGTGTATTTTTTTTACCTATGTACACGTAAGTAGATATGCTTCTACAAACAAATAAAAAAACATAATTACATAGAGAAAAATGGAAGTTAACTTATTGTTAGATTCTTATTGATACGTTATGTACTTACAATATGGCTGATTATTAAGTGACGATGTGATCCAAGTTGGTGGACACGTTAAGCCTAGTGGAAGGACTGGCTCTCGGTTTCAATACACCTTTAGGTATTTGGCAGTACATTTTCAACACGAGGGGGTGGTAGGTAAAAAAGCGGCTGTCAAAAAAGTTCTAATACTAAGCGATGTTTTCTTCACGGAAAACTCAGGCCGGATGCAGGAACTCGTACGCACGTCCGTATACACTATGAACTAAAAGATATCCGCTTCGTCAATTATATAATTACATATATATAATAAATATATCTATGTATAACTAATTACAAAGACGGTTAACTAAAAAAAAATTAACAAGCGCCTACCTACATATTTTGGAAATAAATTCTTCAGAGGATTTATATTAAAGGACGTTTGAATAAGGAGGGTACGAAAATGTAAACCATAGAGTTATAAAACTTGCAGAATAACGATTTTTTTTATTTCCAAAATTGTTGTTGAAGTTAACTAAATTTTTAGCGATGATAGATAGCCCAGTGGTGGAGTGTAGGAGCGCCGCTAAAAGGGACGTGAGTTCGATTCCGACCACCTACAACGAGCTTGAGCTTTCGGTGAAGGAAAATATCGTGGAGGAAACCATAGCATGGTGGTACGGCTTTTTCTAATGCCGGTCTCTGGCTAGCTACCACCCTCAAGTTGGAAATCTGCCGCTAAATACCAATAGGTGTGTTCCGGCAGTTGCACTTGAGAGCCAGCCCCTCCTATAAAGACCGGCGGTGATCAACTACCATCAGGTGAGCCACTAGCTCGTTTGTCTTCTATTTCATAAAAAACATATAGATATTCTCATAATAACATTACTATTAACATAACTATAAATTTATTCGTGCATCTATTATAGAATTATTATTGTTTAAAAAAGTAGTAGGTAGTCATTGCTAACTGCCGATAACTGTGAAAAATAAAAATCCATATTGATTTTCATGGATACATTTATAAATTAATTTTACAAACTTTTTTATCTAAAACTTTTTATTTTAGTAAAGTTAACATTAGTTTTTTTTGTAAGAATGCGTATTCTGCGTAACAATTATGTATATTTTTATATGTAACATACATATATACATATGTTACATGGTTTAGATGTATAGTCTGTACAAGCTGAATATAGAATAAACTTAGTGTTAAAAGGTTATTACAGAGTAGATCAATATGTGAACGATGCTGATATCTGGAATTGACACACAGTGTATCCGCTAAAACCTATTGTAAATGTATTTATATTTCAATCTTTTTATGTATGTACCTACCAACAAAATATATTACCAGATCGTGTTTCTTGCCGGTTCTTCTCGATGACTGGGTTGTTTTCGGTACCGGTGGTAGTTTTGACGTTCATAAGCGCCTTCCCATGGCCTAAATTGTGTAAAGTTATTTCCTTTTTGATTTTTATGAATTTCAATGAACTTGTCACGTGTATGTCAAAGTTAACCACTGATACATGATTTTAATGCGGTTCAAAATGGATAGAAGACGCCTGGGACAAAAAAGCGATGATAGCTCAGTGGTAGTGTGTAGAATCGACCAACAATGAGCTTGAGCTTTTGGTGAAGAAAAACATCGTGAAGAAACCGTAGCATGGTGGCAGAGCTTTTTCTAATGCCCACCTGGCTAACTGCCACCCTTAGATTGAAAATCTGCCGCCAAATACAATGGGTATGTTTCGGCAGTTGCACTTGAGAGCCAGTCTCTCCATCTCCAATAAAGGCCGACAACGCACCTGCGATTCCCTCGGTGTTATTTGAGTCCATGAGCGGCAGTGGTCACTTACCATCACATGACAAGTTTCCTCGTTTATCCTTTATTCTATAAAAAAAATAGAAAATTAGTCACTAAAACCCACAGGACGTCCCCATATTTCCCCGTTCATATCAGAGATAAGGAATTGCTTCCAAATCCTTGTCGGGAATATCGATAATAGATTATCTTAATTTTGGCGAAGCATAGAGAAATACGTAAACGTAATAACTTATTTAATTACGCGATCATCGTAACTGAAGAATAGCGAGAGAAAATTTTAATTCTAAATTTCGACTAAGAAGTAGTTTTTACCAGCAATTTCTTAAGATTCATATCTCTATAAGAGAACGTAATAAATCGGTGTCGTGGTTTTGTAATTTTTTTAAGAAGGTCCATATAAATCATTCGCTTTTCATAATATTTTTCATATTTACCTTTTTTTTTTTTCGTTCTCCCTCTCCCAAAACCCTATTTAATTTTCATCACTTGAAAAAAATGGATGGACCGAGATTAAAAACAAAGTTTCTAATTGGCCGACAGATCCTATTAATTTTGATCAATTAATTTCTGTATAACATTTTGTTTTACCGAAAAGGGTTTTATAAATCGCCCAGCGCGTTTATCAAAAGAATCGAGGAAAAATTGTACCTAATAACATCGTAGAAGTAACTCTGTATTTCTGTTTATGACTGCCGCCGTCACAAGGGACGTGATTTCGAATCCCTGTAATGACTCTGAGCTGTCGGTGAAGCAACACATCTTGATGAAACCATAGCATGGTGGTAGGTTTTTCTAATACCCGCCTGGCTAGCAACCACCCTCGAGTTGAAAATCTGCCGACAAATATCAATAGATGTACTCCGGCAGTTACACTTGCGTGTACGAGCCAGTTCCTTTACCGGTTTAGCGTGTCTACCAACTTGGGCTGTATCGTCATTTAAGATCAGATGAGATTACGGCCATAATGCTAAACCTTAACTTAAAAAAAAAGATCGTAATCTGGAGCCGTAGGTAAAATCTACTAGTTTTATATTTCTCAATAATACTAGAAAAAAAAAAAACTAACTGACGTACGCTGGTAGCCTTAGGGGCTTTGACAGCTTCACCGAAATTTTGGGGGCGAGTGCTGAGGGCACTCAGCCTCGAGGCAGCAGGCACAAGGGTGCCAGGACGGCCGAACCTCGGCTAGGGCTGCTGCCGGTAAATGAAAAAGATTCATGATCCTGACTAACCAACAGGTTCTGTATTACTAAATTAGTGGTACTAACCACGAACTTATCGGGTAAGCAGCTCAAGGGCCGCGAAGGTAGTCCCTTACAGAACCGTGCACTTAACGTGTGAGTGTGCACGAATGGTATGCGGTGTGATGGTGCACAATGTGTGTGGTACGATGGTGTACAAGAAAGGTGTAACAATAAATATTATTAGAATTACACAATCGAACTGATGTTCTAGCAAATCAACTTTATTAGTGCACTCAATTGGCTTATTTTATTGTAATATTCAGTTGGAAATATTTCTTTTTAATAATAAAAACTCTCGTCACACTCAATGTTCTTTTATTGAGCAAGAAACGTTAAGGTATCCGAAACCACGAGAGGCGTATCGATGAATCGAAACGCGATATACCGAATCTCGAGTGAATTCGGATAACTGAGAATCAGTATAAACAAACATAAACATTCATCGATATCTACCGTGTTTATTGGGTAAACCATATTGGGAGTATTGGTTTACTATTTTTGTCTTGACAAAAACAATTGATTTAAAATAGGTTTCAATGTGAACACTGTTAAATATATTAATAAACTAAATAAATATAACGTAATAACCTTTTGTTATGTCGGTAGTCATTTTGAATTGTCTTGTAAAGGCAATAAACAATATAATGATAAATTGTGGGTAGAAATGAAATATATCGGTATCTGAAGTTTAATACTGACTTAATAAAGTTTCTGTCATTACTTTGAAGCTATGATTGCTCAGTGGTAGTGTGTAGGAACGCCGCGTTATGGGACGTGAGTTGTATCCAACCACCTACAGTGAACTTGAGCTTGCGGTGAAAGAAAATATCGTGAGGAAACCATAGCATGGTGGTAGGGCTTTTTCAAATGCCCGCCTGGGTAGCTACCTCTCTCCAGTTGTAAACCTGTCGCCAAATACCAATAGGTGTGTTCCGGCAGCTGCACTTGAGAGCCAGTTCCTCCACAGGTTTAGCGTGTCTACCAACTTGGGCCGTATCGTCACTTAAGATCAGGTGAAATTATGGCCATAACGCTAAACCTTAACTATAAACTAATACTGACGTAAAACAGTTTCTGTTATTACTTTGAAGCGATGATCGCTCAGTGGTAAGGTGCAGGAACGCCGCGTCATGGGTCGTGAGTTTTATCAAACCACCTACAGTGAACTTGAGCTTGCGGTGAAAGAAAACATCGTGAGGAAACCATATCATAGTGTTAGGGCTTTTTCTACTGCTACCACCCTCAAATTGAAAATCTGCAGTCAAATACCACTTCACTTGCACTTCAGAGCCAGTCCCTCCAATAAAGGCCGGAAACGCACCTGCAACACCTCTGGTGTTTTGGGTGTCCATGGGCGGCGGTGATCACTTACCATCAGGTGACACGCGTGCTCGTTAGCCTCCTATTACATAAAATAAATCACGCATTATTACATTAACTCGTTGTGATAATCGTTTAGCGTTTACTAGTCAGTTAACTTGATAAACTATTTTTTTTTAGTTTAATTAATCATTGAATTAGTAACGTTTCGTTTTTAAATATTTCTTTCTAATAAATATTTAAGATACAGACGATATGTAATTAAAATTGGAAATTTTATTCTGTGGAGCTCATCAAAGCATCGGTCCACAGGTTGTGGTCTGGAATTGATTCGAAACTGAGACACGGGCTGCAGGTGTTTTCAGACAAGTCCTGCGCTGATAAATGAGCGTTATTATAGGGATGTTCAACGTCACCCTAGTTGTTAGTCGATAATATATGCCTTTGTTTAGTGTATGTATATATATACAATATCACCGGAAGTAATACTATTATTTGACGTATGTAACACTTTGTATTTAAAAACAAAAAACTCTCAACGTCTACAGCTCACAGATCGACGAGTACTTGTGAAACAAATTTTTGATTATTTTTATATTGATAACCTCTTTACACGATTAAGCACTTTTTGGGTCAAGAAAAATTAATGTAGAGAGTGTATGCGGATTGTTAATCACGAGCTTGTCGTATATGAACGCTTGGTCGATCGGTTTGACGTGCGACTTGATAATCACGCGTAAGCAAGGTCGTAGGTTCCGAAACTCAACATACGCTCAAGACGATCTTTTTTCATAGACGTAAGATATCATGACGGCTCTGTGCTTGCTCATAAGCTAATTAGAAACTAAAACAATAGCAACCGCTGATAGAATTTAGATCCTCGAGAGGCAACGCGATAATGCTAGCCTGCAAGCCTGCCTCCAGCAGAATGTACACTAGCTGATCCTGCATCGTAACAAACTAAAAAAGTCACTCTTCAGGGATTATTACCGTGTGCATGTCGGTCGCGATCTCTTCAAATCTAGATCTCAACAATTTCTCGATATTTTTTTTTAATTACTGTAAACTGAAACGTATTTCGTACCTTCAGTTTTCCACAGAACGTTTTACTTCGTCCTCATCTGATAGTGAAACTTTCAGTATCTAATCTGTATTGATATAGACATATTTATTGTACCTACACTATCCACTCTATCTCTAAAAAAATACTTCGAATAGTGGTTTAAATGATTTATTGCAAATATTATTCAAATATAAACAATACACTTACTAAATTGGAATTAAATTACTTTTATGTAGATATATCTGCTTACATATCTGATTTATTTCAATTAAACTTTATGCAAATAATACAACTTATTTGCGTAAATTGTGTATAAATCGACTAGAAATGAATGGTTTAACTGAAACAGCCCATCCCTAGTCTATTACAACGAGCTGCGATGTAAAGAGATTGATGGCTTTGGAACAATTTATGAAGACAAATTTAACAGAGGACTACGTCTGAAGAAACTGTCAAGGAGGATCGATTGTTTCTTTCCCATATTTATTACAAGCTGCGCCCGCGACGTCCTTCGCGTGGTAATAAAATATTATTCAACCATTTTTGCCCGGTTTTGTATCTTTTTTCAATACAGCATTGTTTTTTTGGTGGTAGCGTGATATTAATTGTGATGATTTGTGATGATTTTTTGAATACCGAGAGGAAACCGACTTTAAGACTAATACGTTCAAACAAACGTTTTATTTTGGTATATATATATTTTCAGTAATTAATTACATTAAATGGGATAGAAGTTGATAAAAAAATTATAATATGGCGTGCGCTGCCTGAACTCTTTGAAATAAAGGAATAAATCTATAGCAAAAATATACATTACTTTTAGATTTATAAAAAATATGCCAAACACTATCTAAGTTTAAAATCTCAACCAAAAATATGGTTTTTGTGGTAAAAGTTAAACAAATTTCACAAGATACAGGTTTTAAGTACACTTTACAAATTCCTATAAAAACAAGTAGTTAAATCAAAATGCATATTTAGATAATATCAATGCAAAATTTACTCTGTGGCGATGTCACGCCTAAAACTTTGAATCGAGTTTGTTGAATTTTGGTATAGAGATACAAAAGACTTTGCAGAAGAACATCGGCTACTTTTTCGCGAAAATAAAATCTGAATGTACTAAGCACCGGAAGAGAGGTTC
Organism: Actias luna; assembly: GCA_039707435.1. Classification (NCBI taxonomy): domain Eukaryota; kingdom Metazoa; phylum Arthropoda; class Insecta; order Lepidoptera; family Saturniidae; genus Actias; species Actias luna. The sequence continues at coordinate 1,950,187 of JAZHAC010000002.1, read as the reverse complement.
TGCAACACACAAATCACATAAACGAGACAAATGCATAGTATTTACGTATAAAAATACAATGTACTACAGAACTATTGCTTGTGAGTACATATAGAAAAAGTCCGCTGTAGCATACGCCTATCTATTATACACAAACTACAATGAGGTAGTTTGTGATAAGAAATATTAACAATGAAATAGCGATATATAGCCATCATTATTTAGGTATGGCATATTAATTCTTACGAACTAAAGTTACTTTTGGTCACCAAGATAAGTTAATGAAAATTAAAATCGCCAATTATATTGTTCGAACGCATAGGTAAAGAAATATTGGCAAAAAAATTAACACTCGACTCGAGCTATCTTTAAGGCTAGGCTGAAACTGATTAAAGATGGGGGGAAGTAAAGAGTACTGATATTACTAAAAGTAGTAAAGTTATGCAGATGAAGTCGTAGGAATCAGATAGTATATTTGTTAGCAGCTCAACTGACAAAGGTTAAATCAAATCAAAAATCTTTATTCGATTTAGTCCCTAAGAAGGCACTTATAAACGTCAAAACTACTACCGGTTCGGAAAGTAACGCAGTCATCGAGAAGAACCGGCCAGAAACTCGATCTGCATCTTTTTTTAGATCTTACTCTTATCCTTTTTTTATGGAATAGTTTAATGTGTTACAGTAGTTATTAGCGGATGTTCAGAGAGGTGCGTCAATTCCAGACATCACAATCGCTCACATATTGATCCAACCTATAATAGCCTTTTGACATCAATACCCGTTTGGCATGGTTCTTGAACCTACTGTCCGGCAGTTCAGTAATGTGCGTTGGGACTTTATTGTTAAACTTGATACTGGTTTGCATGGTGGTAGGGCTCTTTCTAATGCCCGCCTGGGTAGCTACCACCCTCAAGTTGTAAACCTGCCGCCAAATACCAATAGGTGTGTTCCGGCAGCAGCACTTGAGAACCAGTTTCTCCACAGGTTTAGCGTGTCTACCAACTTGGGCCGTATCGTCACTTTAAGATCAGGTGAGATTATGGCCATAACGCTAAACCTTAAGTATATAAAAAAAAAAACTATTACCTAAAAATCTGTTACTTGTCTTACTCAGTCTAAAATAGGGAGTGACGAGTTTGTCACGATTTCTAGTATTGAAATCATGCCAGTTTTTAACGTAATCTAGCATTTGTAAGGTTTTGCGGGCATAAATTAAATTATCGAGAATATATTGGAAGGACAAAGTTAAAATACCGAATTCCGAAAATTTATCCTTTGATGATTCGCGAGGTTCCATATTGTAAATGGCTCGAACAGCTCGTTTTTGTAAAAGGAATACGTTGTCTACCTCAGCTGCTGTCTGCCATAGCAAAATACCATAAGACATGAAGCTATGGAAGAAAGCGAAGCAGACTAACCTAGCAGTGGCAATATCTAAAGTAGAATTAGTTAAAGTAAAATACACTGTTCACTATATATATTTAAAAAACAAGTATTCAAATAACACGAACGAAGTCGCGGGAATAGCTAGTTGTTACATAAACATGGGTCATCCCATGTCAACTCCTTTCAATTTGGACGAAATTTAATCGTCAGTTTTCTATAACTTTAAAACGAAGAAATCGTGAAGAAATAAAATGTAACACTTTGTATAACTTTTGAAAAGCATTGCTAATTCTTTTCCTATGGTAGAACTTCGTTTAAGTATGAACGTTAACTACTCACTTAATTTCATCGAAATTAAAAAGGGGGTCGATTTCACATGGAATGGCCTGCATATTATGCCTATATTTAAATAGGTTACTTGCCCTCACCAACCATGCACTTATTAAAAGAAAAAAAAATCAGTTAAAGTTTTATTTCTATTTTATCTGTATTACGATACAGATAAAGACACGCGGCCATCTTGGAAGCGGTCATTTTCCGAAGTTCCCGAGCAACACGACGCCCCATCAGTAGTTGGACAGTTTGGATCGCTATTACACCCGGATTGAGTGCGGTCGTTACAAGTTTGCGGGTTACAAAGTATAATCCCTTGTTTCTTGTACTTATGCTTCGGCTATAGATTATGAAATGGACCAGATACGATATTCCATACAAAAATATTGAATCACCAGATAATAATTTTGGTCCGTAATACACCAAGGATATGTAGAAGGATAAATAGAAGACGACAACCTACCTTGCGATTTGCTGATCGCCGCTAAGCGTTAATGCTTCATATTTGAGCGGAATTGTAATGTCTCGTCCTACACTTAAGTTTTCACTTCACCACACTGTACCTATACAAACTTTATTGTTGATATTCATAACGTTCACATTCTAGCATTTTGGCGAGGTTGAACTCATTAAGGAGTGTAACAGATGACCTTGTCTCTGGCCGTACTGTTATATCCTGGATATGTATGCGAAAGGGCTAACTTGAGACAATAGTGCTAAATCAGCAATATCTAGTCAGCCCGGCATTAGCATACAACCAGCACGGTCAGTTAGCATAAACCCGCGGTACGGGTCGGACTCATTTTCTCTACAAAATCTTATATCAATTGTATTCTAATTCTAATTCAATGTTTAATTTGTTTAACTGTAATAAATATTATATTTCATATTATAACAAAAATATTTTTTTTTTTAAAAAGAGGTTCAAGCCTTTCCGTATAACAGTACGAAGACTAAAAGTCACCGTAATTCTTTTTTTTTTTTTTTTTTCGATATTTGACCGTACGTCACGCGATGAGTCTTGCCATACGCCTGACGCTTCATACTAATTACAAGCATACAAACGTATCAAGTAACGATCAATTAAAAAGAATGAAAGCTGTCCCTGGCCTCTGTCATTATGGGGTTCGAGCATCGCTATAGTATCTCTTTAGTGGATATTTGACGTTGCTTGATACTGGATACTTTTTGCCATATGCTCTCCTTGTGACTTGACTGGTGCCTTGCGAGTACACGAGAGGAAATACCTGACTGTACTGTTGAAGTAGAAAACAATAGCAAAATCGTATACACTATATTAGCCAAGAAGATTGTAAGCAGTCTTTGGTTTGTTTTTATGTTGCACAGCAAAGTGACTGCACTGGACCTGATGGTGACTTCAGTACAATCCAATTCAGCGGCGACTGACACCGACCAGAATACACTGCCAGTGGCAGTTTTCACGCTAGCCTGCTTAGGTATCTCTTCAGGCCTCTTTTGAAGGACCCTATATCATACGTAGGAGGGAACACGTTGCCAGGAAGACGGTTCCACAATATCACGGAGTGACAAAGGTAAGAGTCGGCAAACTTTTTGGTCCTGGATGTTGTAGGTGTCACCGTGAAATTGTAACACCGAAGCCCCGCCCGTGTGGTTTTGTTGTGGAAGGGAGAGGAGGGGATGATTATTAAGGTATGGGGGATATGGGGGTAATTGATAATAAGGGAGAATATGGATCGGCGAGACACCTTAGAGGGCATTTCGAGGTGTCTTTTACACAATGAATCATGTCATAATGAATCTCGTAACGCGCTCCCATAAAACTTGAGGACATATATATGTAACGGTATTTTATCATCACGTTAATAAAAAAGGCGTACGTAGTAAACAGAATATACAATAATAAAGCGGGATATGTTAGGGATCGGTTTCTGATAACCGGTAATTTTTAGTAATCGACTTATCGAAATGACTTGCTTATGGTAAATCACTACTATTTAAGACTGTTTATAAACGTATTGAAGCTCAAAAATTAATTAAATTGAAGCGATGATAGCTCAGTGGTAGTATGTACGACTTCGCGTCAAGGGGCGTGAGTTCGAATCCAAGCACCTACAATGAGCTTGAGCTTTCGCTGAAGGAAAACATCGTGAGGAAACCATAGCATAGTGGTAGGGCTTTTTCAGGTGCCCACCTGCCTAGCAACCACCCTTAATATTAAAAACTGCCGCCAAATACCAACAAGTGTGTTCCGGCAGCTGCACTTGAGAGCCAGTTCCTCCACAGGTTTAGCGTGTCTATCAACTTGGGCCGTATCGTAACTTAAGATCAGTTGAGGTTATGGCCATAACGCTAAAACCTTAACTATAAAAAAAATGTTTTTTATCCTGTAGAAACTCTATCGATTTGTTGGATAGAAAGTATCCTATCTGTTAAGCCAGAAAAGTAATTACCACCATATTAAAATTCAACAAAATCTGTCCACTGGTTTCAAATGAATGCTTGCGTAAGTCGACATCCACCAAAAAATAGAAACAATTTTCTATAATCAGTGTATCAATTAGCATACCCAAAACAATAATATATGTAAAGACTATACTTTTATTATATATATTGATAGATATTAAGTGATTTCACATAAATAAATAAAAAACAAGTGTCGAGAAAACACTACCGAAATGCTGTAATAGAGCCGAACAAAAAGCTTCAGTTAAACAAGCGCCTAGGTATTATAAGTTTAGGTCTAGACGAGCGACCTCTAGGCCCTAACTTATTATTGGTGCGGGCTCAGAGAGGCTTTGCTCGGATCGCTCGGGATTGGGGACAATTTTTGTGACGCTGTAAATGCGAGATTGCTAACGTAACGATTCGGACTGTCGAGATTATATCGATGTGTTTTTTTTTTTAATATTTTTAGAAGTTACACACTTTAAAATATGTATACATAAGCTAACATCAATTATACATGAAAAGAATGAAATATGTATTACCATATTCAATGCACATTGGTTGGGCTTTTTCTAATACCGGCTTGGCTAACTACGTGTGTTCCGACAGTCGCAGTTGTGAACCAGTCACTCCACTAGGCTTAGCGTGTCTACCATCTTGGGCAGCATCATCACTTATCATCAGGTGATATTTTCGCCATAACGCTAATACTTATAAACTACGAAAAAAAAACCTGTAGTTTTTTTTTTAATATTAGCAAAGCCTCGGTAATAATTGATATTACATTGACCTAAAAATGGCCATTGTATAAATGGTTATGCACGAATTAATCTGTAAACACCAAATTTTGCAGGACCATTATTGTCATGCTCATGAGCACATCTTAGCTTGTTTTATTATTGTAAATATTGATATCTTGGAATGCGACAGCATGTTAGGCATGATATATGTTCAATATGGACCAATAACACATTATTCTCATATTCTACCATCCAACTAACTATTAAATTATGCACTTTCGTTAAATAAGTTTTCATGATGTACTTGCAAACGTTGAGATAGATGTAGCTTATAATCGGAATGAATAAAATTCGAATGCAAGATCAGCTATAGTTAAACTACGCGGAATAAACTATTCATTAGGTTATAAGAAAGTTAGACACGCAGATGAATGGACACCTAAAAGAAGGTAAAAATAGATTGTGACAATAATTAAAAGTACATAAAATTTGCCAATAAATTAAAATTTGTTAGAGAAGAGTGAAAACGGCAAATATTCTGCATCGTATCCAGATTGGGCTACATCGGGTACGTCCTTTTATGTAAAGTTTAAAGTCGTATCAGCCTTTCCTGAATGATACCTTCATATTGAAACATCAACGATAATAGGCAATTGCGTTAATGTTTATGCTAGGAACCTGCGAATTTTCATTACGATCGACCCGTTGTAATGTCGTTATTTTATCAGAAGTCCCGATTAGCCCCAAGCAAAGCCGTCGGGGTACTTTAATAGGATTTTGATATTGTGTAGACCGATGAGGGTGGGCAGGGTTCATATTGAATTATAATATAGGCTTTCACAGAGTTTCTACATTGTTGAGAGAAGGGCTTTTCCAGACGGCTTTGAAAGTATGATTTTGCTAAGTTAGTGGAATATGATAATATTATTTACGGTTTCTTGAGAACAGCTTGTGCTAGAGTTATATGCTAGAGTATCCTAACTGGGTCGCCACAACCATACGTCTATAAGCTTCACACTGTGACTCCATTTCACTATGACATGTTTTCGTATATGCTAGTATATTTTCATCTGCCTTTAGGTATGACAATAATTTATTTAATTCTTTGGACAACAAACAGTTCTTTATCCTTATAATTATATACACAATAAATTATCATATTCCTATTCAGTTTCCACATAGATCATAAAAATATTCAATATTAAACGTATTATTTAATTTCAAAGTATTTAAAATTAAAAAGAAAATTATGTGATAAAGAAAAAAACAATAACAAATAAAAACACAACTTCAACAACATTAGCATGAAATTCAGGATAAATTCTAAATGTAAGCTGAAATAAGAAAATAAACTTTGAAAATTAAATTAAATTACTGATACAAAAGCATACAATGGTCGGCGAAAAATCGTTAATATGGATTTCGTCAACATTTTTAGATTTCACTGTGCTTACTATCAAATACTGTGCAGCGACTTTCCCATGCTATGATAAAATATATACATTAGAACCTCTATAAGTCGAACATCAAGGGAGACGCCAAAAAAAACGAATTATAGAGTTTTTAACTTATAGAGAATGGAGGTTTTGGTGTTACAAAGCGAAGAGCATAAAAAAAAATTTCGAGTTAGGCGGTTTTCAACTTATCGAGGTTCGACTTAACGAGGTGAAGGGGAACATTATGATAAACCAAACCATAGTGGTAAGGCTTTTTCTAGTGACCACCTCGCTAGCTACCATTGTCAAATTGAAAATCTGCCGCCGAAGGTTGAGTGTGTCCACTACCTTGATCCACATCGTCTATTAACATCATGTGACATTGACAACGTTATAATGTATGAGAAATACATTTCGAAGAGCGGTTCTGTTATGTAACTCCGAAGACGTAGTGTCTATATCTAGAAAATCACCCAGGGCGGTAAAAAACTTAGGATTTATGTTAATGAACTCGTCACAGTGACTCGGTTTTTGTTTCGAGATAAGCTACCATAAGGGTGAAAGGTCGGCATGACAGCGGTGATTGATGAGATATTCCTTATTTCTCAGTATTAGAACTTTTTTGGGCCCTACCCTCGTTCGCTTGTATCACTGTAAAAGAGAAAAGTTAGTCGTGATGGTGATAAATATAAGCTGATAAATAAAAATTTATATGTGTACTTATATTAATAAGAGGTAAGATTTGTATTTTTGTTTGTAACGCGTAAACGCAAGAACTACTGGACCGATATCAAAAAACTTTTCATCATTAGAATTCAACATTAGCTTCGTTTTTTTTATAGTTACGCCTTAGCGTTATAGCCATAATCTCACCTGATTTTAAGTGACGATACGGCCCAAGTTGGTAGGCAAACTAAATCTGTGGAGGGCCTGGCTCTCAAGTGCAACTGCCGTAACACACCTATTGGTATTTGGCGGCAGATTTTCAATTTGAGGGTGGTAGAGCCAGGCGGGCATCAGAAAAGCCCTACCACCATGCTGTGATTTCTTCATGATGTTTTCCTTCACCGAAAGATCATGCTCATTGTGGGTAGTTAGATTCGAACTCACGTCTCTTGACGCAAATTCGTACATATTACCAGAAGCTTCTTGTTAATAGACGCTATATATATATATATTTTTTTTTTTTTTTGAAAATGATTAAATATAATCTTAGTTCCACGCAAACGGAGTCGCGGACACTGCGAGTATGTGATAAAAAAATATGAAGGTCAATAATTATAATAGAAAATGGTAAGAGTTTTGTTTCTATGAGTTTTTGTTTATAGTTGATTGTCTTGCTGTGCCCTCAACTTCATTCGCGTGATAGTAAAATTTATTTTAATTACATTTGCAGGGTTTTGTACCAATTTTCAATAAAGCTTTGCTCCTATAGGTGGTAGCGTGATGTTGATGTGAAATAACTTAAAGTTTTTTTCGATAATTGTTCTATAAAATACAGAAATAATTTTTGAAATCCGCCCTGATTTAAATCCGCCCAAGATTAATGCGTTGAAAGAAGCACACATTTTCGCATTTTAATATTACTATAGATATGGTTATGTAAATCGAATCAAATCAAAAATCTTTATTCAATTTAGGCCCTAAGAAGGCGCTTATGTACGTCAAAACTACTACCGGTTCGGAAAGTAACGCAGCCATCGAGAAAAACCGGCAAGAAACTCGATCTGCAACTTTTTTTAGATCTTATTTTTATCCTTTTTTATGTAATAGTTTAATGTGTTTCAGTAGTTGTTAGCTTAAGTACAGAGAGATGTATCAATTCCAGACATCACGATCGCTCACATATTGATCCAACCTATAATAGCCTATTGACATCAAAACCCGTTTGGCATGATTCTTGAAGTTACTGTCCAGCAATTCAGTAATGTGCTTTGAGATTTTAGTATAAAACTTAACACTATTACCTAAAAAAGATACACGCACATATACTAGAGAGTCGAAGAGGGGTGGCGTAGAAAAGGCATGACGTCATAAGCGGACGTCATCCCGTTTGCTGTGATGGTAAACAGGATGGTTTCACTGCCGAGGTACGTCAATATATGTTTCACGTGAATTTAAGAGTGAATTCCTTAATCATATCTATATACTCACACTAGTTGTGCCTACGACTTCGTTCGCGTGGAACAAACGTTTTATTTAATAATTTCAGCCAGTTTTTGTAACTTCTATCAATACAGTTATGCCTATATTGGTGGTGGCATGGTGTTAAAAAGCCTAATATCTTCCTGTATGACAACTCTATCAAACACAATCAAGTACATTTGAAACCCAATTAATTACCAGTGCATAAGATTAGTGTGTTCGAACAAACAAACTTTTACATTTTATAACATTAACCCATTCCTCCCGACTGTCATATTTTTAGGACACTATTTCGAAAATGTATTTTATTCGTATTAGGACTTTTATTTTTATTATTTAAACATTTTTTACAGTGAAAAAAATTTATCTTATTAGAAAAATTGTGTAAAAATATGAATTTCATCAGAAATAATAAAAATAGAAGTTCTAATACGTAAAAAGAAATTTTAAAAATAGTGTCTATATTAACCTATTCCTCCCCACTGTCATATTTTTAGGACATATAGAAAATATGACAGTGGGGAGGAATGGGTTAATATAGATTGTCAACTTAAGATTATACGAAATCGAAGTGTAATAATAGCTCATAAAATTATTTACGAATATCTAATTTAATTTCGTTCACGTCGACTCTTTCGAACATATTAACGTGACACGTACGGAATTCATCATAAAGTTTACAAGTGCGGGAGTAAAATTCAAAACATCCCGCTGAACGTTCGAGATTCCTTAAACTTATTACACTGCGAACTCGGAACGCACTCCACCTACGTCCTCGTCGGTACACTTTGCGTCGAGGAACTCCTGTCACAGACGACTAATATAATTAATAGAGTTCGCCCGGTTCCGTCAGTTCTCCTTCGCGCGACAACGTGCTACGTTCCGCTTGGGTCTCTCGTTTTACTTTCATATTTATAGGTTTAACGTTACGACCATTGTATTAATGATGTTAGGGGGCGTGTAATACAAAGCTATGCAATGGATTTCATAATTAATTAGCTCAGTTAACTCGACCACTTTTTCTTGCAAATACTCGAGAAATAGATACAGATACACTCATACACACACAAACACACTCACACACATGCTTATATTCTAAGCAAATATCCAAACTGTGGGTGTTGGCATCTATGAAACAGTTTTTAACAAGTATAGTGATACATCCTTAACTTTATTTTATCAAATTTTAAGTAATGTACAATGAATGTATATCTTGAAGAAATAAAATAATTACTATTAATTATTACATATTATTATTATTATTTTTAGGGGAGCTGTTGTAACAAACTTCAAGTTCAAAATGTATCGACAATGAGAATTTTAGTGCCTAGTTTCTCTTCCTATTTGACTTTAGTATAACTTTGACATACCATTAAGAATATCAGAATAGATTCAAGTCTAGACGAAATGTTTGGTATGTGATTTACATATTGTCCTTTAGTGTATTTACAGACTTTAACATGAAAATAGATTTCTTCGAATGTTGAACCTATAAGTCAATTAGTAATCACTTTAATCCATATAAAAGGAATGTCTCACTGTTTAAGTCAGTTTTAGTTTTGAAATAATTTTTATTAGATAAATTAAGTATTACAGAGGCATTTATCTGAACCCCAATTTCTAGTTCCCGGTACAATATCTTGGGCAATAAAAACGAAGTGGCAATTAACCGTTAGAGATACTGCGTCGTGAGAATCCAACCGAGCCGTTAAAGGTTTCGCTTCCAAATTTATGTTGTAAATTACCTATTTTACAACTTGCTAAACTGATTTTATTATGATCACCTGGGTACAGAAACGTTGCTTTTCAGAACCGTTTTATGGGAGAGTAATATTGAGATTTTATGTATACTGAGATCATTATATAAATCAAGCTGGACTTGTAGACGTCGTTTAGATCTTTCCAGTACCTAGTCATCAAATTGATTATGATACCACTAATTGAGTTAAATGATATCCATAAAAAATGGCCAAACTGTATTGTAGAGTAGCATTATGGAATTAAAGAGTATCCTATGTGTTTTATCTGCATCTCGTCTATGAGTCATACAAGTACTAAATTAGAATGGGTTTTACAGTATAAATATCTGGGACACTACGTTACGGCAAATTTAAAAAAAGAGGACATAGATAGAGAGATAGCGCAGGACATTGTCGGTGGGGGGAAAGGTTTTGAAGCGATGATAGCTCAGTAGTAGTGTGTACGACTTCGCGTCAAATGACGTTAGTTTGAATCCAACCACCAATGAGCTTGAGCTTTCGGTGAAGGAATACATCATGAGGAAACTATAGCATGGTGATAGGCTTTTTCAAATACCCTCAAGGTTAGCAACCACCCTCAAGTTGAAAATCTGCCGTCAAATATCAATAGGTGTGTTCCGGCAGTTGCACTTGAGAGCCAGTTCCTGCACAGGTTTAGAAAATATGGCCCAAACGTTGATCCTTAACTATAAAAAAAAATAAGCTAATTAACCGGCTTTCTCGTTGTATACCTAATGAAATGGTCACGCTATTCAAAGCCTACTGCCAATGCTTCTATACAAGCAGCCTTTGTACCACATATACTCGGCTATAAAATATAACAATGTCTTTAGGATGTTGTTGGGGGTGCCTCGATACTGTAGTACGTAGGGTACGTTTACTGTAAGACGTGTTAATAGTTTTTATGCGATAATTCGTAAAAAAACATATTATCTGATAGACCGGACAGTATATTTTTTCGTCACTTGACGCATTTAATAAAAAAAGTATGTATAACTATGCAATCTACTGATAGAGGTTAACACAATATTGAATAATTTCATGTAATTACTAACGTAGGCTAAGCTTACTAACAACGATGAATATGTAAGTCTGAGAAAATAAATAAATAATAATAATAGTATTGGCTTTCACCTTCTCAAATGTCACTGAAATATGACTTATTTTAATATGATATACATACAGAGGTACAAGGTAGAAAAACAAAAAATATAATTCAATATATATACATACACAATTGTCTATAACTATATATAATGTAGATTTAGCTTAGTGTAACTTTTATTATATATATAATTATAGGTGTAAAGCGATGATGGTTCACTGGTAGTTTTTAATACTTTTTATTATATTATCACTACACTATGCATACAATTTTAATGTAATGTTTTGTCGTAGACCACTGCTTTATCATGCGAACTAAAGCATATTCATTGAATATTGTTGTTTCTTGTTCTCTATATCTCTAAAAAGTTTAAATTTTCCAAATATGTATGTAAGACCCAAGCGGAACGAAGTCATCCTCATATACGAAATGACAAACTTCCCAAAGTGTCAGCAAATAGGTATTTGTTGACTGAATACGGGGGCGGGATCCAGCGACCAGTCGTCCAACTTATCCGATCGATTGTCAGGCTAAATTGTGAAAATGATTTTGGATAAACTGTAACGAGATTGCGAAAATGTTTTTCTCTCTGGTATTTACATTTGTTACGTGTTCGAGCCCGCGCAGAATCTTGATTCGCATACGAATGATGAAATATATGATTGATTGTTTCCGTTATGAGCAGATACAATGTGAAAAACGATTTATTTTTTCTTTACACAGGTCCTATAGTATATAATTATTTCTTTTGTAACTATTACGTATAGTTATTTTTAACCTACAACAATTGTGTTCCACTGTATCACAAGGACCATACTATAGGTATACTATACTATACTATATCTGGTATAGATAATAATGAATATACCGGTAGGCTCGTCATAATGACTTAATGATTTGTTGTGTTGGGATTTCCCAGCATATCCAGTGTTACTAGCCGATACATTAGCAATAACAGTATTAGGTTTCACTGTTATTTATTTTCTTTCCCCTTTTATTTTCATTGTTTCTTATTAAACGTCAAGTAATGTCATTTACCTTATTACTATTTTCAGTGGCTATTTTTCGTTTCGTAATTTTCGACATTAACACATTTCGTTATAAAGTTTTGTACTAGGCGTGGCATAAGATCATGTGCAGTAGAAAATTATATATTATTTCAAAACTACAAGTAGAGAACTAGAACGGTAATATAAAACTAATAAATACAACCTTTTTTAAACTTTATACAACTTGTGAAGCGATGATAGCTCAGTGGTAGTGGTACAACTTTGCGTCAAGGGACGTGATTCGAATCCACCTACAATGAGCTAGAGCGTTCAGTGAAGGTAAACATCGTGAGGAAACCATAGCATGGTGGTAGAGCTTTTTCAAATGCCCGCCTGGGTAGCTACCACCCTCAAGTTGTAAACCTGCCGCCAAATACCAATACGTGTGTTCCGGTAGCAGCACTTGAGAGCCATTTCCTCCACAGGTTTAAAGAGTCTACCAACTCGGGTCCTATCATCATTTAAGACAAGGTGAAATTATGGTCATAACGCTAACCCTTAACTATAAATTAAAAAAAAAAACTTCTTTAGGAGAGTTTTTACTGAGATAACGATCGGTGAGGCAAAATTTTATTGTCAATCATTACTTTTCGTTATCTCCATTAGACATTTTTTATGTGATATAGTGTTATAATTATAAATAAATAAGCTCAGATCGTGGTTTGTATATAACGACAAATTTTTCTGCGTTGTTTTACTAACTAATCCACCACCTTGTTGCAGCGTTGTTCAAACCTAAAAGATTTCTAAAATGTTCATCTACCATTAATAATTAGGTATTTTTAAACACGTTCCCACTAGTAATTTATGTATTTATACTGACCATTTTTTCTTATAGTTAAGGTTTAGCCTCCTAATGTTAGGTAATAATTTGGCCCAAGATTGTGGAAATGCTTAGTCTACTAGAAAAACTGACTCTCAAGTGTAATTGCCGGAAAACACCTGTAAGTATTTGGCGGCAGATTTTTAACCTGAGAGTGGTTGTGTGGTACCTAGCGAACATTAGAAAGAATCCTACCACCATACGATATTGAGTATTAATTATTAACACTAATGAAATAATAAAATATTAATTAAAAGAGTAAGGACCAAGGGTATGCAGCGCGGAAAAAACATATTACCACCACATAAGTAAGGTGGAGAGAGGAGACACCCTAAACCGACCTCGAAATCCTCAAGTGTTATAACGTATGTTTACTTACGTTTAAGTTTCGTCTAGCCAATTTTGTTGGGATCAACGGCTGAGTAGAACAGTGTAGGTAGGTAGTCTGGAAGCAGGGACCTCTACACGTAACGCGAGGGCGAACAAGCACGTTAATCCACAAAATAACTTGTCGACACCACCGCTCGCCGAGCGTACAGTGTCTATGAAAAATTTTAAAAGTTGGAATTCTGATATTTCCACAGCGTTTTATCCGGTTTTTTGTTAATGCGGATATCTTATAATTGTATTTCTCTGCTACGTGTTTGTAAAATATTTCTCTGATTAGTATAAAACTTTGGTTAGCTGTGTGCGTACGCATGCGAAGATTCGCGGCCAGGCAAACACAATTTTTCTTTCCGTCGCTTTAAAATGCATGCCGATTACCACTATATTATTTAGTTCTCTATTTTTAAGATAATATTTGTTTAGAAGATTTCAGATAAGAATTCATCCTTCCCTTCTTGCCCTGTTCTCAAATCATTTGGTGTCGGCGCAGTACGTTTTCTTCTCCCATAAATCTCTATCAGCAGCCATCCCTTTATTCAATCAATTTTCTTTCATCTCATAACTCTAATATTCATATGCAATGCAGGAGATATGGAAAATGTCTTTAAGATGTGCGCCTGCTTGACACCAACACCTTCTTGGGAATGCTCCTGTTAAGAAAAGACTTCATATATGCAAAATAAGGAGGAATAAAAGAAATTTAAATTAAAACAAATGAAAAATGAATGACAAACGTTTGTGGATAGTTTTGTATTTAACATTTTGAAGGGCAGCTATTCACATCGAGTGATATAAATACGATGCGAACACGACTGTTGCGTTCAGTGAAAATGAGGCACTCGAGGGGAGACATTCATCGGAAGTAGCTGGATATATTTGTATTTATAATGTAAATCATTATCGGGAATGGTTTATATTTGGCAAGGGTAGAAACACGAGTAGTGACGGTGAGAGTTGACGATCGTCGAAACGGGCTCCTTAAACTTACATACATGTCACAAGTCTCGGAGGCTGCTCGGAGCCATTTACAATATGAGAGCTCGCGAAAAATAAGTTTTCGGAATTTGGTATTTTAACTTTGCCCTCCCAATTTATTCTTGATAATTTAATGTATATCCGCAAAACCGTAAAAAAGTTAGATTTCATTAAAGACCGCCACAATTTGAATACTAGAAATCGCTACAAACTGGTCACTCCCTATTTTAGACTGAGTAAGACAAGTAACAGTTTTTTAGGTAATAGTGTCTAATTTATTAATAAAGTCCCGAAGCACATTACTGAATTGCCGGACTGTAGGTTCAAGAACCATGTCACACGGGTTTGATATCGAAAGGCTATTATAGTGTGGATCAATATGTGAGCGATCGTGATGTCTGGAATTGACACCCTTCTCTGTACATCCGCTAATAACTAATGTAACACATTAAATTACCTAGGTTCGATCCTCCGGACAGGAGCCCTCGAGTGACTCTGCTCGCGCGATACAGTGACACTCTACTTCACTGAGATTAAACCATCACACCGCATACCATTCCTGCACACTCACACGTTAAGTACACGGTTCTGTATAGGACTACCCTCGCGGCCCTTGAGCTGCTTACCTGATAAGGTCGTAGTTAGTATCACTAATTTAGCAATAAAGAACCTGTTGGTTAGTCAGGATCATGAATCTTTTTTCATTTACCGGCAGCAGCCCTAGCCGAGGTTCGGCCGTCCTGGCACCCTCGTGCCTGCTGCCTCGGGGCTGAGTGCCCTCAGCACTCGCCCCCAAAAGTTCGGTGATGCTGTCAAAACTTTTGGGGCTAACAGGGTTCGTCAGGTCAAAAAAAAAATCATTAAATTATTGTATATAAGGTCTTGCCGGTTCTTCTCGACGGCTGCGTTACTTTGCGAACCGGTAGTAGTTATGACGTTCATAAGCGCCTTCTTAGGGCCTAAATTGAATAAAGATTTTTGATTTGATTTGGAGTTCAGGTACTACGCGTCTGATTTGTAACATTATATAGATTGCTGTCGATGTTCGATGTATCTGGTCACCCCAGCCGCGACTAAGTTTCAATTAAGCCCTCAGCCGGGCGCGGGGCGGGCGCTTTCGCGTTCGGTCTGAGCCCGCCGATTTCGGCGTACGCAGCTCCAAGCAAAATAGATTATGGGATTTACCCCGCAATTGTTTAGCCTGCGCCCGAGATAAATTTGATTGAAAGTGCCCTTTATGAGAGGTCCCTTGAATGGCATTAATATAAAGGTAGGTAATGCTATAAAATACTCGTTTCACCTCTGTATACGTTGTTTTTTATTGCGGGCTGCGGTATAAATAACGTTTTATGAAAATATTATTTTACAGAAATATAAAGTACTAATTTGATGTTCATTATGTGCAACTTTCTACGATACAACTTTGCTCCTAGTAGCGACAGCGTGATGTTAATAGCCCAAAGCATTCGTCAATACTCAACTGTTAGTTATTAAAATTACCGCGTTCAAACAAACTTTTTTTCCGAGTAGAGATCCCTATTTTATTCTATTACTAACTATAGCCTATGTTACTCGAGATAAAGTAGCACTCTATTGGTGAAAGAATTTTTGAAATCGGTTCTGTAGTTATTGAGTTAATTCTATACGAACATGGAAAAATAAAAAAAAATCCTCTTTATAAAATTAGTATAGATATAGATACCGAGTCAAAAATTAATTGTCTAGTAATTTCACATTAATACGTGTACAAGGGAAAGAGACCAACAGAAATTCTATATAAAATATTTTTGAGCTCTACATTCCTATTATAACTTATAACTATGCAAATTATATTTTTATCTAATTTATGGTTTCATAATAAAAAATATATAGTCAGAAATATACAAAAAAATGCATTATTGAAAATATGTTGAAATTCATGTAATAAAAAGGTTGAAAAAAAAGAATTCCCAAATGTTTTATAAACTTAAAGCTCATTTTATTATTAGCTATCAAAGAGTAAAGAGAAAAACAAAAGTACTGAAGTGCCTTTACTCATTAATGATGACGAAACAATACTAAAGTTATACCTTAAATAATCTAATTGTATAAATTAATAAATAGAAATTTTAACTTTACCAAATACGATTTAAACTGAAAAGAAATAAGAGTCCTTATTCAATGGTAATTAAATAAATTAAGAATCGACGAAATTTCGTAAAACGAATTTACTTAATTGAATCCTTTACCTCGTCGTAACACTTAAATAATTCGGGATCAATCTTCGAAACTCCATTGAAACTTCGACGAACGTCAATACTTGTTTAATTAAAATTTTCTTTTGGGATTCAATGGGCAGTAATGGCAACTCGCTTTTATATGAACGCGCTCTATTTAGTTTCACCCTTGCGGCGTTATATTTTCGCTTAAATTCACATTTTTAATCGTAATCCTTTATGTATATAAAGTTTTATTAATAAAAAAAAAAGAAAATACGGTGGTTTAACCTGATCTTAAGTGACGATACGGCCCAAGATGATAGACACGCTAAACCTGTGTAGGAACTGGCTCTCAAGTGCAACTGCCGGAACACGCCTATTGGTATTTAGCGGCACATTTTCAACTTGAGGGCGGTAGCTATCCAGTCGGGCATCAGAAAAAGCCCTACCACCATGCTATGGTTTCCTCACGATGTTTTCCTTCACCGAAAGCTCAAACTCATTGTAGGTGGTTAGATTCGAACTCACGTCCCTTAACGCAAAGTCGTACACACTACCACTGAGCTATCATCGATTCATTGCATTGCATTGAGAGCCAGTTAGCGTGTCCACCATCTTGGACCACATCGTCACTCTATCTCGATTGTGGCCATAAAAAGTGCAACTGCCGGAACTCATCTATACATATTTGACGGCAGATTTTTGATATGAGGGTGATTACAACAAGTAAGTGGTGTTCTTAGTTAATACATGTTCCTAGTTGGTACATGGAAGATCGAAGTGTCATCGTGGTGCGATTTAGTGGATAGTGTCGGGTGCTTTGCACTCAATGAGTCCTGTGAGAGGCCCCTGTCGCTTTAAACCGAGCCCGAGTAATGCATTTAGGCGTTATGATGACGAAGTCTATACACAATAGGATTTTGAACACAACGTTAGAAAAAAACCACCATGCTATGGTTTGAACTTAATGTTTTCATTCACCGAAAGCTCAAGCTCATGATTGGTATATGAATTAAAATACATTCTTACAAGCGCTGAACTATCATAGCTTCCGTTGTAAAATTTTCAATCAAGCAAATTGCTTTTTCAATTAAATATTTACACATTTCAGACTACCTCCACTCATGTATTGAATAATGTCAACTATACTCTCGATTGACCTGTGTATTTGTGAGTATTTCTTTCACAACACAGACACCCACAAAAACGGATGTCAAAAGCACGACCGTATTATATCAAAAACAAACCAAAATCGAGGACACAATCCATAGATTATTTCAGTGACAATACCTAATCTATAAATAATGAATTAAAAAAAGGTAATAAATTTATAAACAACTCTCCAAGAAGTTAATTAAACATTTCAACTCATTTCAGAGGCACTCTCGCGGAGGTACAAAACTCTAAGGTTCAATTTGAAACAATTTGAACAAGTGAAACTCGTTTAGTGGCCGCTTCCTTTGTTCAGAGCGTTTAAGCTGCGCTTTGTTTTACATCGAAACTGTTGTTAAATTTTACCTTTACACTTTATAAATTGTTTTCATACTTATCTATATATATTTCCAAGTCGAATTAAGTCCAACTAACGCGTGAATACGTCTGCTTTTATTATCTTAAATATTTTTTTTTAAGATAGAAATTATCTTAGATTTTTTTACAGTTTCTCGATAATTTACGTTTTCCAATTCACTGTAACAGAGTAAAAAAAAAAACAATCGTCATTGCTACAATTTATGTTTAAAAACTTAACATTTAGAAAGGGTTCATGAGATCTTTACTTGAATTGATGACGTAAAATCTTGAATGATACTACTGATTGAATCATCCCCTCAACCCCTAACAAATAAGACATTCGGTGTATAACGTCGAAATCACATTGACTTGTGATTGATTTTTTTTTTGTTATTTCCGTAGGTTAGCAATTGACCACATCTTGCCTACGGTCACAGGTGGGCGTGACAATAATGATTTCCAATAGGTAGCTTGTTTCTCCACCTTACTCATAATTTTTACATTTTACCATACCCACATGCATAAAAACAAATTAAATACAAACTACATTATTCTACTCTGACGTCACAAACAGAAGCGCAAGAAATTTAAAATTAATTTTTATAGTCCACCCTCCAAAGCATTATATATGATAACACTTATTTTGGAGTTATTAAGGATATGATCTCATTATTAATTTAGTACAATAAAAAAAATCACAAGTTACTAGAACCGAAGTAACCCGGTAGTAACATTCCAGAACGTTCCACTCTAGTCAACTAAGTGATTCTCAATCCTTATGCACTCGTGTTACCTCGATATTAAAATACTGGAATAGTCATTTACGTTTTACGATCCTTCT
Organism: Actias luna; assembly: GCA_039707435.1. Classification (NCBI taxonomy): domain Eukaryota; kingdom Metazoa; phylum Arthropoda; class Insecta; order Lepidoptera; family Saturniidae; genus Actias; species Actias luna. Next base: position 1,931,091 of record JAZHAC010000002.1, on the reverse strand, counting down.
ATCAGTTATATATAATTTATACGCGGTCAAAGTGGGAGCGAGAGGTATATCAGCTAAATCTCTCTATAACCTTCTAAAAGATCTTGGCCTGTCTAGGACTGCTGTAAGCTCTATTCTAGAACGTGTTTCTGAAGCTGCGTTAGCCGGCTCCTACCAAATTTGGCTTGGTAGGGGGGACAATCCGAGTGGTGAAGGTGAGTGTTGACGTGCTTCGACAAGGGGCCCCTTAAACCTACGTAGAACTCACAAGTCTCGAACATTGCTCGGAGTTTCACTCCCTACCACACGATGGATCTGGCACCCGCAGAGTGAATCCATAGTTTGCAAAGAAGTTCGTCTCTCTGTTTTAAAGATTATTAGCGTTATGACCAGATCTGATGTTAAGTGACGATATGACTCAGGATGGTGAACACGCTAAACCTGTGGAGGGACTGGCTCTCGGGTGCAACTGTCGGAACACATCTATAGGTATTTTCAACCTGAGGGTGTTAGCTAGCCAGGCGGGCATCAGAAAAAGCCCTACCAACATGCTATGGTTTCATCATGATGTTTACCGAAAGTTAAAGCTATATTAACTATGAACATTATTTTTAAGATGCTACAAAAATGTTATGTTCTTTTGGAGATATATTATTTTTCTTGACTCATATAAAATTAAATTAGATATGTGAGACTTTACATGTATTAATTAAGTATTTGTACACCAAATTTAAAACATGTTTTAACTTTTTCTAACAAAATAATTAATTGTCTAATTAATTTGTTATTTATTCTATTTTAAGAGTGTTACGTAAAAAACAATAACTCTACAAAAAATATTAACCCCTAATTTTCAGTATATGTAACAGACAATATATATATAAAAAAAAATACAAATATACAAAATAAATAAGAACAAAATAGACCATAAATTATTCTGAAATACAGCCAGTTTCCAGTCGTATTTACTTTAATGGTAATGTAATATTCGTCAGTGTTTGCTAATATGGAAATATTAAAGCACATAACAAAACAAGAAGGCAAAAATTTTCAAAGTAAAGTTCGGATTCTTTCGTTCATAGTGAATGAAATGCTCGGCTCAAGTTGTCATCAGCCATGTGTTCTTAAGCTATCGCTTAAATCGGCAGTTGACGACCGTCAACTTTTTTAAACATTCCAACTACGCTCACAGAGGCTCTTTTAGCGACTTTACATCGTTGTTTGTTTCGTTTCACGCTCCACTTCGTCTATTCGCGATTATGCTCGTCCCTCAACGGCTCGTGCGGTGAGTCAGCTAGCATGCTCGAATAAGCCAGGGGAGAGAAAGAGTCTTATAAGAAAAAAAAAGGTCACATTAGCCTAGTTTCCCCGTGCGTCGGTTAACTATAGTTAAAACAGATTATGTTTCATAAAATATACTGCAGGGACGAGTGGCGATAGGTAATCGTATGATCAATCTCCGCCAATGTTCTTGGATTGTACTCTATTTAATACCAAGTGCTGTCACTTTACCGAGACATTTTCTGTCCATCCAATCCAGCCTTGCTAATATTATAAATGCGAAAGTGAGTTCGTTTGTTTATTACGCTTTCACGCCTAAACCGCTGAATCCATTATAGAGAAATTTTGGTTTAAAGGTAGTTGGGAACCTGGAGACGGTGATAGGCTAGTTGTTCTAAAGAAAAAAATATTGCAGGGGAGGTAAAATAAGGGATAAACTTTGTATGAAACTTTTTGTTGCGTCATCTGATTTGTTTGACGAAATCAATATTAACGCGAGAGACGCCGCAAGTAAAAGCTAGTAACAAAGTGAATACATAATAAACCTGGCGTAAGATTATTGAGTTAAAGTAATAACTAGTTAGATAGACAATAGAAAATGCTTTATCATAGCTGTGATTTCATCAAGATGCAAACGAGCAGTTCGAGCCATTTACAATATGAGACCTCGAGAATCATTTAAGGATAAGTTTTCGGAAGTTGGTATTTTAACTTTGCCTTCCCAATATATTCTTGATAATTTAATTTATGTCCGCAAAAACTCTCAAAAGCTAGATTTCATTACAGACCACCATAATTTGAATACTAGAAATCGCTACAAACTGGTCGCTCCCGCTTTTAGACTGAGTAAGACAAGTAACAGTTTTTTAGGTAACAGTGTCAAGTTTATAATAAAGCCCCGAAGCACATTACTGAATTTCCGGACAGTAGGTTCAAGAACCATGTCACACGGGTTTGATATCGAAAGGCTATTATAGTGTGGATCAATATGTGAGCGATTGTGATGTCTGAAATTGACTCCCCTCTCAGTACATCCGCTAATAACTACTGTAACACATTAAATTATTTTATATAAGGATAAGAATAAGACTTAAAAAAAACAGATGCAGATCGAGTTTCTTGCCGGTTCTTCTCGATGACTGCGTTACTTTCCGAAGATTTTTAATTTGATTTGATGTTTCCGGCCACAGAAAGCTCTAACTCGTTGTATTCGAACTCACGTCCTTCGACGTCATTATTGTTTCAAAATTGTTCATCGATAAAGCAATACGTATAAACTCCCATCTGACGAATTATCACTTACATTGTCATTGTTTAAAAAACGACGTAGCAATTTCATACACTATTTTAAATTGTTACATCTCTATTTACCCCCGTCTAGCTATTGCGTGATGAATTTTATTTACATTCCCATAAACATCCTCGTTCAGTTCAGCAAACACTCATCGGGTGGAATTATCGAATTCAGCATATATTATTTGGAATGGGGTCACATCAAACCGTCGGCTTCCATTTTGAAATGAAATGCGTTCATTGAAACAAAAAAAAAAAACCTAACTCGTGTTGAGTGAACGAAGCTCTTTGAACATATCCTTATTCCAGTAAATTTTAGAAGCTTTAATTTATCAAACGCATGCGAGACCTTCCAACCGTGAATAATATTTGAAATGGAATAACTTGGAATAGAGATTCTAACCGATTAGAATTGTCAGCACCGGTTTTAGGGTGTTTTGTTTTTTTGTGTTTTAGAGGTTTAGCGTTTGACCGCAATCTCACATGATGTTAGGTGACGATGTGCCCCAGGATGGTAGACACGGTAAATCCTGTGGAGAGTCTGGCTTTCAAGTGACTCTACACGAATACAGTCATAGATGATAACGACACATTTCCAAGACATTATTATCAAAACAGAGAAAACGATTCATTTCTTTGGTTTGGTCGTATTTATTCTCTTTCTAATGATAAAGCTAAATTCTATCGAATATACTTTTTATGATACTTTTTGTTAAACTTATTATTATAACTGGGTCACGATCGTTTTACAAATTTTGTGCTTATCGCGTATCTGAATAAGCATAGTTATCTTCAATGGACTGCTGACTTTTTGGTTAATACTGACAGCCTAAAATTATCACTTCGTAGTAAACTAACTAGTCACTATATATATATAAAATAAGCGATGATAGCTCAGTGGTAATTTGCACAACTTCGCGTCAAGGGACGTAAGTTTGAATCCACCCCCTACAATGAACTCGAGCTTTCGGTGAAGGAATCTTGAGGAAACCCTAGCATAACACTATTACCCTCAAGTTGAAAATCTGCCGCCAAATATAATTCAATGTGTTCCGGCAGTTGCACTTGAGAGCTAATCCCTCCCATCTATAAAGGCCGGCAACGCACACTTACCATCAGTTGAAACGCTTGTTTGTTTGCCCCGTATCGCATAAAAATAACAAATAGTCCATTAAATCAAACCATAAAAAACAATATATAATATAACGTGAAATAACACAGTTCATATAGAGAAGCAATAAAATGGTACACGCGTGCAGACACACAAGTGAATCAAGAGCAATGGCATATATAGAGCATGACGGTATATTAGAGTGTCATACCGTTTATCGTAACGGCATACTCGTCGCGGAAACAAATGATTCAAGATGTAAATAGTTTTTCAGTTATCGTATTCAAGACCGAATATTTTCTATTATTATTTCTATTTTTTTTATTTATTATTTTATATATTTATTTCTATTTTGCTTGTTTAAAATTCGGGTCATTTCACTCGTTCAGACGACAACAAAGTATATTTTTGAGCTTACTTTTGTGTTGTATAATAATTTTATCGGTTTTTTCGGTATTTCATAAAAACCAGTTTTCTTAAACCCGCTGCGCATCTCTAACATAGGCCATGTTCGCTGTTCCGCGAACGTGAATGCATTAATTGTTTATTGAATTCCCCTATGTGTGTTAAGGGTTGTAATTTATGTTTAAATAATTTCTATTGTCGATTTTTTTGCATATTAAAATATTTTTTTTTATGTGTATTATTGATTAAATTTAATGTATTATTTAGGGATGATAATTTGTTTTTATCCGGTGAAAAATTTGGTATGTTATGTAACATTCCACTGTTGAAAGGCTTCATGAGGTAGATTGCAGACACTTCGCCGTCATGAAAATGAGAAAAAACGTTTAATATTTTAATTTCTGGTTATTTGATTATTAATTAGATTTTAATTAGTCAATCGACCGTATATAAGTAGTGTTTATTACAAAGATAATTGTATATCAAATAAAATAAAACACCTATATCACATGTTCGAAGCATATAAGACATGGTTTAGGTTGGACATAGCGAAGGCCTTTGATCGGGTCTGGCGCAAAACTCTTCTCTCGAAGCTTCCTTCTCACGGGCTTCCTAGGAAACTGTGCAAATGGGTGACCAGTTTTCTCACGGAGCGGAACATTCAGCTCGATGTCGATTGTTTATGCTCTGCCCAAGACTAGGGCAGACTGTTGACAGACAGATGAAGCGATGATAGCTCAGTGATAGTGTGTACGACTTTGCGTCAAGGGACGTGAGTTCGAATCCGTCCACCTACAATAAGCTTCAGCTTTCGGTGAAGGAAACCATAGCATGGTTGATAGGTTTCTGATGCCCACCTGGCTAGCTACCACCCTCGGAATGAAAATCTGCCGCCAAATACTAATAGGTGTGTTTCGGCAGTTGTACTTGAGAGACAGTTCCTCCAAAGGTTTAGCGTGTCTATTAAGTTGGGCTATACCGCCACTTATGATCAGGTGAGATTATGGCCACAATGCTAAGCCGTAACTAACCAAAAAAAAATTCGTTCCAATTCAACCCTAAGATGACAAGTTTGCGCGTTCGCTGCTAAAAAGAATCACTTTCAAGAATCACGTTTCTCTTCGATTCGAAAACGCTCCCTTAGTTACCTCGCCCAGCATCGGAATTTTCGGAGTTGAGTTGAGAGTTTCGTGGTCATCTGTAATATAAGCCCAAATTGGCATCCAAGAAGATTGGTGTGCTCAGTATAGCGAGACAGTATTTCCATTGTCTTAAACCCTACAAAACATAAATCCGACCTTATATGAAATACTGTTCTCATCTCTGAGCATAAGCATCCAAGTACCAGATTCTTCTATTAGACAACATCGAACGGAGATTTTTAATTTGAGGGCGACAATTTCCCTTCACCGAAAGCCTAAGCTCATTTTGTACACACTACCAACTGATCTATCATCGCTTCGCAAAAACTTTTAACCTGCTCCCTATATATAAAGATCTTGGTTCCAATTCTCTTAATAAGAAATATGCATAAACACGCAAAATATACAACCCCTATAACAATTCAATGTTTCCTTGCAAATGAGGCTAACAGCAGATGCAAATGACTGGCCAAAGCAATAATCTATCGGAATGAGTGCTAACTGAGATTGAGGGTTGAATGTACGCACTATGTTGAATATACGCACGAGTTTTTTTTTGTTTTTGTTTGAAATTCATTTATTTTAGTATTAGTATTTTGGAGTATTCATTTGTTTGATTAGTAACTGTATTTGCGGTCATGTTTTTTTACAGTTAAGGTTTTAACGTTATGTCCGTAATCTCACCTGACCTTAAATGAAGATACGGCTACATGTTGGTAGACACGCTAAACCTGTGGAGGAATCTGAAGTTTGTCTGCTGGTACACACCTAGTGGTATTTGGCGGCAGTTTTTCAACTTGTAGGTGGTTGCTAGCCGGAAGGCATTGGAAAAAGCCCTACCACAATGCTATGGTTTCCTCACGATGTTTTCCTTCACCGAAAGCTCACGTTCGTTGCAGATGGACTCGAACTTACTTACTCGCGTGTAACTACAAATTGTTACATCATTTTTGTAACTCTTTTCAATACAGCTTCGCCCCTATTGGTGGTAGCGTGATGTTAAGTAGCATATAGTTTTCCTCAATGATTTTTATATCAACAACAAAAGTAATTATAGAAATTTAACCAGCAGTTACTAAGATTAACGTGTTTAAACCAACATATAAACAAAGAAACTTTTCCTTTTTGTAATAAAGATTAACACAATAAAGATAAGTAAATATATTACTAAGAGAAAAAAAAAACCTCATCTACGTGAACTGGGTTAATATATTTTTTGTCTAAATAATATTTTTTATTTAATTTATCACAGTAATATTCCGAGAAATCTAGTTCAAATCTATACAATTGTAAGTCTATACAAGATTTACTTAGTTGCGTTTTAAAAAACGTCGCGTTTTCTCGCAACGGTGCGTATAAAATAAGTGTCATTTCTAATTGAACGGAACGAAAATTTGCATATAGATTGCATCGAGTCTCGCGTGGTGACGGTAGCTATTATCACAGATATACTACACCAAGGCTTGCGATATTTTTTACTATATACTAGATATGCCTGCGGCTTCGTTCACGTTGAACGAAAATAATTTGAGCTCGCGCCAATAAAGTGAAAAAAAATAATAACACGTTTATCTCTCTACTCCTCAGCTAAGACTTTTAACCGGAAGTGTCTTTTTTCAAAGCTCAACTGCTCCGAAAGGAACCTCCGGGACCGATCAACCTAAAAGTTCGAGTAAAAATTTTTACATATTAAAGTATACAAGTATTTTGAAAGTGTACTTTCGCTTGACAACTTTTAACCGTGAAAATTAAAAAAGTTCTCGACCCCCCCACCCCCCGCGATCGTACCTATTCATTATTTAGCGGACGGAACTAATCCGGGGGAAAAAATCTTTTACTCTCGAGCTCGCTGTGGCGGAGTTTCGGAAATTCTTCCATCAAGTTCCCGAAAGTTGTCGATGTGAACCGAGCTCGCTTTTGACAGACCGCGAGTATTGACTATGGGAAGTTGCGCCGACGGGAATCGGAGTGTTCTGAGACACGAGCGACTAAGAAATGTCAACTTATTATCTATGCAACTAAGAGGAAACCTGAAGGGATCATCGAATCCAAGCACCTACAATGAGCTTGAGCGTTCGGTGAAGGTAAACATCGTGAGGAAACCATAGCATGGTGGTAGGGCTTTTTCTGATGCCCGCCTGGCTAGCTACCACCCTCAAGTTGAAAGTCTGCCGCCAAATACCTAATAAATATAAATAATAAAAATAAATAATAGGTGTGTTCCGGCAGTGCACTTGAGAGCCAGTTTCTCCAAAGGTTTAGCGTGTCTACCAACTTGAGCCATATCGTTACTTAAGATCAGGAGAGATTACGGCCACAACACAAAGCTTAAATATAAAAAAAGAAAAAAAGTATTTGGAAATTTAATAAACCTACGTAAACACTGACAAAATATACTAAAATTTGTAAACGAATACCCTAATTTTAGCTCTTGAATAAACAGCAAATTAGACATTACATGATTCAGAATTAGCGACTTTAGGTTTTTGAGATAATATTGTGAGGTTCCACAAAAGATGATAAAGATTTAGTATTTGAATGTCTATAAGTTAAAAGATAATGTCGGATAAGTTTATCAATGATAGCGTTACCGGGAAACAGTTTATTGTCACTACATGTACTAATTTATTGGGGTTGAGTTATCATCATTCGAAACGAAAACATTCTAGACCATTCCATCAGCCCTTTGTCATTTCGTTTCTATTTACATTAGTGTGCCCAGCGTAGCGGGTGGATGCCAGCTGGTACATAATGTAAAAATATTTATAAAGTTTTAATTGAAATTGGATATAATTCGCCGCTTTAGTTTCGCCGACCGTATAAACCTGTACATATATGTACAATTTTTTATTAAATAATAAAAAAATCAATTTATTTATTACGTTATTTTCAAAACAAGAAATACTAACGTTTACCTTTTATGACTTAGACCAAACACGGACGCAGATCAAAGAGCTCCGTCCATGGCATCATTAAACGGAGATCACAAGAAAACAAAATTACATTTTCCTTCTGTTTATACAGAGATACCCTTAAAATCGTCTGACTATCCGCGTGATTCAGCCGCAAAATAACTTTGCCGACGGCATGTGTGATTCCGTAGTAAATCTCAGGGAGCGTTCATTCCAAAACGACCTATCTTCGAACACACACTGTTATACTTACGTCCGTTTTATATATTCAGTAAATGATTAACCAGGGATTTGTTACCGAACTACTTTCGTCCTTAATGCCCTCCGTGTTTAGGATTAATTTGATTCGATCTCGTAATTTGATTAGTTACTGACAAAGCTCGCGACATATCCTTTGATCAATTTGCGATAGTGAATGAGTATAATATACTGTAATAAGAAAATATATGAACTGTGTGTTACAATCTGCTGCCCTGTAAATATGATCATGATAACATCTCGCTGTATCATTTGCGAGGTAAGCAGAGTTACAAGTAAGTAAGTCTACTTATTGTGATTTCTTTTTTTTATAATTCATAGGTTATGTCCTCCACCTTATGTTGAGGCAGGTATGTATACAGCCGCGCTAAATCAGCAGCTTGAGAACACTATGGCTGAACACGTGGAAGCATGTCAGTCTAACTTTGTCTATTTACTTAAAGTGAGATCGTGAACGGAAGAGGGTGGATTTGGCACTCAACTCGCGCTGAGTTCGTGCATCGGCCCTTATTGCGGCTGCCAACTTCTAAGGTTTCAACACTCACTGGGCTTAGTGGTCACCAGCAAAACGTCCACTCACTTCACTTTAAAGAATGTTCTGCAATATCTATACATATATATACTATAAGCGCTCCAAAACAGAGATGGTTTTAGGTGTCAATGTCAAGCGTTACCCCCGTAAGAACAAAATCTCACATAAACAAACTAGATGCCTCATCACCTTATGTTAAGTGACGAAGTGGCCCAAAACCGTAGACGCGCTAACGAAATTGTTAGAGGCCAGATTTTTTATAGGTAGCGAGGAACGAATAACCCTGGCAAATCTCAAGTAAAAAAACTGGTAGTTTCAGAGATATCTCAGTAAAAGTATCAGTCGAAAAATTGAAATCTTATATCAGCAGGTAGGGGACTAAATTAAAAAGAAAAACGTTGAAACATTAACTGGATTTTTATTCAGGAGTCTTATGCTAAATCTCAAGTCAATAGATGAAGGGTTTTTTCCTCCCCGTCCAGACTCTGTCTTCTCTATTGGACCCTGTAGGAGTAAAATTGTCAAAAACCGCTTCTTAGGGAGCTTCTGGAGGTTAAACAGTTTGGCTATGCGTTGATGAATGAATTAACCAACGTCTTTATCTTCTATATCCATATTAATGTTATAAAGAGGATAAGTTTATTGAAATAAAACTAAAACGGATTTTATCGCGGTTATTTATTAAATTTTGATCCCGACGTTTCGAAAGCTTTTCAGCCTTCGTGGTCACGGGGCGGACTAAGGTGTAGGTTGTCCAGAAAAGTTTATGTTACTGTGATAAGTTTGTTTGTATGTTTGTTTGAAGTTGTCTTAAGAAGACTAATTCAATTACAAGAGTTCTAACCTTGATAGAGCAATAGTTGAGGAAGATTTTAAGCTATTTAAAATCACGTTACCAAAAATAAGAGCAAAGTTATATTGAAATGAGTTATAAAAACGGGCAAATATTATTCAGTAGTTTAAAGTTCGACGCGAACGAAGTCGCGGACGCATCTAGTTAAATATTAAAATGGAAAAAGTTTGTACGTTTGAAAAATATATTTTTGTATCTGATAGACGTGAACAAGAATGGCTACGTAGTTAAAAAATACGCGGTCGAAGTGGGAACGAGAGATATACCAGCAAAATCTCTATATAGTCTACTTTTTCTGTACCGTGAAACTGTGGAACGTTCTCCCAACCAGTGTACTTCCTTCCTATTATAACATCAGGTCGTTCAGACGTAAGACAGCATTTACGCAGGCATCTCAGGGACCACTGGCGTTAGAGTTTCGTACCATCGATAATCGCCTCTGTTTTTGGATTGTACTGTGCTTAACATCCGGTACAGTGCGGCCACTTAACTGAGCTACCATAATACAAACACGTCTCTTAAACTGCTCTAGAAGGCTCCTACCCCATTTTTCTGGGTACGTAGAGAGACACGAATAGTGAAGGTGAGTGTTGACGCGCGTCAGGAATGGACCCCTTAAACTTACATTCATGTCACAACTCGGTAACTCCTCGGAGTTTCCCTTCCTGCCACACGATGAACACGCCACCCGCACAGTTTCATTGAGGAAGCCTTTAGGCTGTTCAATACCGCGTCACCATTAATAGAAGAAAACCTGCATTGGAAAAAGTCACAAAAATGAGAAAAAGAAAATTAAAATTACTTTAGTTTCACGCGAAAGACGGTGCAGCACATCCAGTATATATCATAGGTTGTGTTACTGATGATTACTACGCTATATAGTTTGTCTGAAAGCATCACTAATGAACACGCTCCGCGTATTCACGTCACGTGTTTGTCACTCGGGCGTAAACACGCTGCTTAGCTGACGAACACGTCGTTTTCAAATTGCTTTAACTGTCTCATTACCAGTTTCGCTGCCTTAGTAACGCTGTAGTTGATAAACCGTAACATGGCTTTATTATTCAATTTGCTAGTGAAACTTATACACGCATTATATTTTAACCGTATTTGGCAATATTTGGCAAACATTCCAATGAGTTTGAGCTTTCGGTGAAGGAAAACATTATGATGAAGCTATAATATGATAGAATTTTACTAAACCCTGGCTAGCTACCACCATCAAGTTGGAATTCTACCGCCGAATACATATAGATGTGTTCTGATAGTCGCACTAGTCCCTCCACTGGGCGTGTTCAACTATTGTCACTGATCATCAGGTGAACTTGTGGCTAAAGCGCTAAACCTATAAAGTATAATAAGAAAAAAATATATGATACATTGAAGAGATAGCGAGAATCCATTTTGATACTTATTCACTGCTAAATTTTAACTTCTATTACTTATTCCGAAGAAACTCTTTAATTTATAATATACATTGTAGGTGCCTTATATATTTTTAATATAGTAACTTACAAAAGCTAGATTTTGTTATAGACCGGCATGATATGAATACTAGAAATTGTGACAAATTGGTCACCCCCTATTTTAGACTGAGTGAGACAAGTAACAGTTTTTTAGGTAATAGTGTTAAGTTTTATGATAAAGTCCCAAAGCGCATTACTGAATTGCCAGACAGTACGTTCAAGAACCATGTCAAACGGGTTTTGATGTCAAAAGGCTATTATAGGGTGGATCAATATGTGAGCGATCGTGATGTCTGGAATTGACACACCTCTCTGTACTTCCGCTAACAATTAATGTAACACATTAAACTATTATATAAAAAAGGTACTTAAAAAAGATGCAGATCGAGTTTCTTGCTGGTTTTTCTCGTTGACTGCGTTACTTTCCGAAGCGGTAGTAGTTTTAACGTTCATAAGCGGTTTCTTAGAGTGTAAAATTTGGAAAGTTATTTGATTTGATTTGATTAATCCAAAAGATTAGTAATATCAAATTAAATTCAAATCCAACCTATTTTCAGATTTTTTTTAATAGTTAAGGCTTAGCGTAGTGGCCATAATCTCACCTGATCTTAAGTGACGATACGGCCCAAGTTGGTAGACACGCTAAACTTATGGACGCACTGGCTCTCAAGTGCATCTGCCGGAATACACCTATTGGTATTTGGCGGCAGATTTTCAACTTGAGGGTGGTAGCTAGCCAGGCGGGCATCAGAAAAAGCCCTACCACCATACTACGGTTTCCTCACGATGTACTTCACCGAAAGCTCAAGCTCATTGTAGATGGTTGGATTCGAACTCACGTCCCTTGACGCGAAGTCGTATACACCTCCACTGTGCTATCATTGCTTCATAATCAAATGTATAGAAGTCCCAAGTCTCTAATTCTTGATTCTAATTTAAACTAATATATATACAACCCTGTCTCTCACAGTAATCCAGTGACCCATCATCTAGCCTTTTATACACAAAAAAAGGTTTAATATACCATCTAAATTATTCAATACAATAACATAACCAACATGCTCCAAATTAGTCTAACATGGTATCGACAGTCAAGTCTGAACATGGCGCATATCATTAATTGGACTCGTAGCAATTGGTATATAATAATGGGAATGTCAAAGTCGGGACATTTCAAAACGTCCACAAATGTACTATACAGAGCGGTTATATAGACTGAGCTTTGTTCTACCACTCCCCCAATAACGCTGAGTAGGCGAGATAGTCGATAGCCGCCGGAAAACACATTGCGCTGCGTTCGAACGTACCAGTCACTGGAACAAGTATTTATTCGTTTTTATATTTTTGGATCGCAGCTCCTGATCGCTCGTTACGGAGCCGGACAAACCGATATGTTTCCGTCACGAACTGTTTTATAGCGCGTATGATATTGGCTGTGCCCAGCCACAGGTGCGCTCTGATTGGTTCAAAACAGCCAGTACGTTCTCAACGGTTGGGCGGATACAGTTCGTACTCGTCATACGCGGCAGCTGTTTCGTGACGTATTTGATGTATTTTAATGAATTAGATGAATAGAATGATGGTAAATAAAATGTTTACTTAACACAACTAGAAAAAATACATTAATTAGGAAATATCCTACCATTCCATCAATTCATTAGTTATCTCTGCGTTTCATTTAATAGCTCTCAGTGGCTACTAGTTCTTTTTTTGTATTAGGTAATCAGTAATATAAAACCTTTAACAATAATAATTAATATACTACGTAAGAAAATTGGTTCCGGCCGAGTGTTTCACGACACACACGCTTTTTTTTCATTGTTTTGTAATCTCTTTAAGTGTAAACTTCTTTGCACGCACTGAGCACGTGTATTTCGTAGTATCGAATGCGACTGATCCGTCATGCTCTTTTATGTAACGCTCCGTCAGGTGAAGTTGGTTCGAGTTGACTAAGAGAGCGTATGTTATGTTAACGCGCTACTACTGTGCTCGCTCTACGAATGATTTACGAGAGAGTATGATGCATTAGTCGCATTCAGTGTCGCTATTAACACTGTATATGACGTGATAATATGTATTATGTAAAACATTATAATGTCAACTTCGATTTAATAAAATTTTCACTTGTGTCGTGCGATCTGAAGCCTACACTTTTTTTTTAAATCGAATCGAATCCGGTTTATAAATAAAAAAATATATGTGTGCGAAAATTTCGCTGTTGTAATTTTATCATAAATATAGATACTAAATATGTAAGAGTACAAGGGTACTATTAGGAAATAAGATATTTTGTTAAGTCATGTTTCGATTTGTAAAATGATACCTACCTCCGAATGATCAGTATTGCTCGCGAGTCTCTCTCGCCATATCGTAGCAATTTTTTTTTTGGACCAGTACCTTTGGCCTGAAAGACTTGAGCTTCACCGGACTACGATGGCGAGCGCGGAGGGCGGTCAAGCCAGAGCGGGATCGTAGCCAGCGTTATGTAGAGCCTTTTTATAGTATAGTGGTAGCGGGGAGCGCTACGTCACGTGATGCACCAACATTCGTAGAAGTACTTTTAATCTTAACTCTTTGAAATACTTTTAATGCGCGATTTTTCATTGAAGTATTTTCAGTCATAATTCGTTGATGTGCTTTTATTGAATTTCCTGCCTATATAATTTGTGCGCCGATGAATAGTTGATGTAAGATAGATGAGGAATTAGTAAAGATTATCTCAAAACATACTGTTCAAACGCAGCATCGCCCAAACAAAGTGATTGTTTCAAATAGTTACCTAGCCGTTCTGTGTACCGGGGTTTAATTTCCTCGTTGGCTGCTTAATAAAACCTCATAAAGCACTATCCGTTTACTGCTATTGAATTTTTTATGGGCATGTCATACAAATAACTATAAAACTCTTTTAACGCCTGACGGAATTGTACTCTATGTGTGTGGTAGTTTCAAATATCTATATATATCAAATTTTAGAAGAAATAATGTAGAATACTTTTCTCCTGTCTTTGGCAATTGATTTCCTTTTAGTTCTATTAACTAGGTATTGTCGTTTCCATTTAAATAAGCTAAAAAAAAATTCTCTCTTTACAAGAACCTTCTCATAGTTTTGACCATCGCACGGGCTAACTATGGTCATAAAAAGTATGCATTAAACACCATAGAAAATTTAAAGAATTATAGTTCATTGATTGCATATTCTCATACCTGCAACATCAACCCGAATTGGAATCTTATACATTATGAACCTGGATTTTAGAAAACGTTTTGAAATTTTTTAAGAAAGTCTCTCTGCTTTTTATCCCACGAGAGTAAATCTATTTACCTCACCTGGAGGATACTACAACTTCCCAATAAAACATCCCATAACGGTGCTACAATCTTTTCATACTTGGCAGAGTTCGAGAATTGCCTTGTCACTGCTTCATAATGACCTCTGCCTGTAATCCGAAACCGAATTTAAAAACATTCACGATGCACTTGTAGGTCCATTTATTATCATTCTTTCATTATTTATAAACCAGCCCTTCATTAGGCTTAGCGTATCAAATCTTTTTCTTCTCGCCTTTTCTCTAATCTAGGTAGGGTCGGCACAATATGTTTTCATCTTCCATTCTACTATATTAACTGCCATTTCAGTATTCACACCTGTTATATTCATATCAACTTCGAGCTTTCCCTGTTTCTACATTCATTCATACTTATAATTCTTCAATCTATATATTTTATATCTCTTCTCATAAACATACTTATCGACACAAATATTATATAGACAGAAAATACAATAAAATTACTTCAACGAATGTTTGTACATTGCGAGTACATCAATGAATTATGATTAATAGGACTTCAACGGATGTTTGTACAGTACGTGACGCAGCGCTCCACTATGCTATAAAAGGGGCCTACATAACGCGGCTACGATTCTCTTAACAATTAGTATATTTAACATTTCACAAATTAGTAATTTATCTAAAGGTCTACTCCAGTAGGCCAGCTCTTATTATTTTATAATATATTTTCTCTTCCGGCAGCAGTCCATGCCAAGGGCCAGCCACAACGGCACCCTTGTGCCCGCTGCCTCGGGGCTGAGTGCCCTCAGCATTCGCCCCAAAAAGTCCTGCCAAGCTGTAAAAGCCCCTCCGGCTAACAGCGTAAGTCCAGTCGAAAAAAAAAAAAAAAAAAAAAAAAAAGCGGCTATGATATATCGTGATAGACTACCGAGCGAGATTGATCATTGGGAGGTAGTTGATCCAACAAGATGGCTAACTTCCTGAGAGTACCACCCACTCTGTAATGCTTACACCATTTTGAGCTATTTCTACTTCTCAACTGCTGAAGAAAAAAGTATATTTTCTGTATTGTTGTAGTTATTCTTTATATATAACAAATATTTGTCACATTTACAGTGGGACTAAGACTTTAAAGTTCCTCGCTGGATCATTATTACTTCCTTTCCGTCTATTATGTATTGCTTATTATGTTGCATCAATTCCCAAGTTACTAAAGCTTTTGCTAAGTTATTGGCAGAACCTTCGAGAGTCTGTACATTTTATTACGAAGTTTATTGGAAATTGTTGCTGATTAATTAGTGTACGTTGCAGTTTAACAACTTGTTTATTGCAAACTTGAGTTGTAGCCAAGTGAAGCAATAGTTTCCATCAGCGCTTAGAGTTCTATTAAAGATAACATTGATGTTAAGATAAATCCAACTATGTAATTTTAATATCCATTATACAATCTTTTTTATACCAATTATTACTAGTCCAAGATATAATTATATACAGAGATCTATATTTCTATTATAAAACTGAACATTCGTACCTTTAGTTGTCTTATTGATAGATATAAACATTTCTGGAACTAGCAATGTATGTATGTGTAAATTGTTTTGTTGTATTTTAGCTCCCAGTTGTATAGAATGGTTATATGTTATGATTATTGTACAATCTTTAAGCCAAAAAGTACACTGAACAAGAATTAAAAACTGGTAGATTGTTACAAGGTGGTGGACCAACGTTAGATTGGGCGAACGATAAAAATGGAAAAATAATTATTAACGAAACGATTATTCATAATTATGAATAAAACGTATAAAATTGTATCCCAGAGTAAAGAGAGATCTAGAGTTCTAGACTTAGCTGTTAATGCAACTTTTGAGTATAAATGAGATCGCGAACTCACAGGCCATATAACAATAAGCTTTATTATTATTAGATAAAGGTTCACCTCGAGAAGACATGGTAAATTTTGAAACCGTAAAGCAACAGAGTTTCTTTGTACACGTACTGAGATTCGAACTCCTCGGAAATTAAGCTATATATAAACTTAACAGCACTAATGCAGACATTCAAGTGTTACACGATCCAGTAATTTTACACTATGTATTGTCTCAATAGAGTGAACGTCTAAACGTGAAAACAGAGCTATCTCAATCTCTTTAACACAATTTCTTCTTGCTCTCATATTTGTTTATATTCCTTCCCAGTTTTTTATACCTCTATAATATGTGTTGCATTATTTTTGTATTTTTTATTAATTTTTAATGGTTCCTGTAACGTTCGTTTCTTGAATGTCAAATCAGAATATGTCTGCCGTATTGTTTCACTTTAGTTGTATTAATACTGCAACCTGTTTACAAGGCAATACTCGAACTTATTCTTTATTGTTAAGGTTTTAAGCACGGGCATAACCTCACCTGATCTTAAGTGACGATACGGCCCACTAAAACTAAGGAGAAACTGGATCTCAAGTGAAACTGCCGGAACACACCTATTAGTATTTGGCGGCAGATTTTCTACTCGAGGGTGATTGCTAGGCAGGCGGACATTAGAAAAAGCCCTAACACCATGCTACGGTTTCCTCACGATATTTCCTTTTACCGAAAGCTGGAGCTTAATGTAGATGTCGAACTCACGTACTTTGACGCGGAGTCCGTACACACTACCACTGAGCTATAATCGCTTCAAACTCTTATTTAATTAGTTTGGCTTCTTTTTATATTTGCATAGTTTATGCATATATGCACATAAATTTTTCTATATTTATTTCTCCGAAACCTCAAACTCAATTTAAATCACAGCATTTTCGTTTTTAAATCAGCACACTAGCCAAAACAAGAACACTGTTACTATTAAAAATTCCGATAGATTATATTCAAACTTTCAAAGTAGTTTCTGTGAAATCATATTCAAAGTACAGAACACTGAGACAAGCCAACCTGGAGGATTGAAATATACCTAATTTAAGCGGATTTTATCGCGGTTATTTATTAATTTTGATCCAGACGTTTCGAAAGCTTTTCAGCCTTCGTGGTCACGGGGCGGACTGAGGTGTAGGTTGTCCAGAAAAGTTCATGTTACTGTGTCTACCTTCAATTTAATTTTTGTTATTTTGTTTGTTCTGCGTAGATCGGAACTCTATTCCTACACTACAAACTCCCGTGCCACATATGTGGCATTGGCTGGCCAGCCAATATCCATTCTTTTTCAAGCTATGACAGTAGTAATATCCTCCAGATTATGATTTCTTATGTTTACGCGAATATTATTCATTGAAATAAAACTAATTTAAACGGATTTTATCGCGGTTATTTATTAATTTTGATCCCGACGTTTCGAAAGCTTTTCAGCCTTCGAGGTCACGGGGCGGACTGAGGTGTAGGTTGTCCAGAAAAGTTCATGTTACTGTGTCTACCTTCAATTTAATTTTTGTTATTAATAGAGTTCCGATCTACGCAGAACAAACAAAATATGTATGTCGCTATGTATTTGTTGTAAAAAAGTAATGGTCATAAGTAAGAAATAATTTATTCTAACTTACCATGTGACTATAGAAAATTGCTGCGTAATATCTGAAGTTAAAGGGCAATGAAAACTGTAGATAGACATTGGTATTGAATGAAACAAATGTATGTATGTAGTTTATTTTAATTTCAGATAAATCACAAAAAGATAATTTATCTGTGGAGGTGCTGGGATTTGAACCCAAATATATTCGAAGAATGATGTCTCCCAGGACAAAGCAGCATTGGAGAAGAGAGCAGGGTCATAAAGGTATAGTTATGTTGCGGTGGGACGATCCAGTAGTGGCAGAGGAAGAAATGAGGGAAAGCAACAATCAGACGGAAATGACAAGGACGTATAGCAAACATTTAAAACAGGTCGTAGAGCTAAACGATATATAGCACTTTCAGTGGAACTGCACCTTTAAAATCTTTCTCAGTTTATTGCATCTTTGCATCCTTGAAGCTATATCCGTTCACGGGATTTATAAGCTGTTATTATTATGTTAGGTTACGCTTCAATAAAAATATTGAAGCAATAACGGAAGCTTTAAAATATTTTTAAATTATATTTCTAGAATAATCCTGATTTTATTATTTTTCCCGCGGTGTATTAAATTTATTGCTTTCTTGTGTGTACAGAATTAAATTTGAAGCCTAGTACTTTAGCGTTCACATCAATCAAGATATCCCTCTAGCCGTTCTAAAAGGTCACGACGGTCATTGTGGTCACGTTGAATACGTCACTAATGACGTCATTAGATTCACTCAATTTTCACATCCAATCATTTGCAAAGGTGGACTCATACTGCATTCAACTGGAGTTCATTATTGTATCGCTCGCAAGTGGAACGGACTAGAACGTGGTCGTGGACATGAGCGTTTTACACGCTGAGTACAACGTAGTCATACAGGTTCAAATTCAAGATGTCACGGAAGTGGGTATATCGGAGCGGGAGTCGAAACCCGAGTTTTACAATCTGCTTTATCAGAATCGAAGTCTGAGTTGGAGTCGGATTCGAAAAGGAGATAGAGAAGAAGAGAGACGTGTGAAATAAATAAATTATATATTATAAACTAATATTTTTGGATACTAGGAACTGTAACGAACGACGAAATTTGGTATATTCCATATAACTGAAGAGAAGGCCCTGTAGAGCAATCCTTTGAAAGATCAAGCAGTTCAAAAAGCTACAAGTAAAATTTTGTATTGACTTATTCTAGCCGCAGTTGCTTATTGTATTTAGAACTCCGTTTTGACCTCCGATTCAAAAGCACCGGAATTGGAGTCGAAGCTCCATAACATCCATACTTTAAATAATTATTTATAATTCTAATCTCACTCTGAAAGTATTGGATATTTTTTAAGGAAATCAAAGAGTTCCTCCGGCATGAGGAATAAACCGCTAAGCGATGATAATTTACTATGTAGTGTGTACGGACGTCCCATCAATCGACGTGAGTTCGAATCCACCTGTAACGAGCTCGAGCTTTCAGTAAAGGAAAATTGTGACATCGTGAGGAAACTGTAGCATGGTGGTAAGGCTTTTTCTAATACCAAACTGGCTAGCTACCACACTTAGTTGAAAATCTGCCGACAAATACTTATAGATGTGTTCCGGCAGTTGCACTTGAGAGCCAGTGTCTGCCCTAGGTTTAGTGTATCTACCAACCTCGGAAAGTGAGATTGTAGCCACAACGTTGAAACTATAATGTATAAAAAAATTGTATCGTAAATATACATGGTGCGTTGTTCGAGATACTGACTACCGTAAAGGGCAGAACTACCACTGTCGAGGCGGCTAGTAAAATATAAAATAAATGTTAAGGGTTGGGGTGTATAACGACGTACCCTTTACGCGACATATGGAAGAGTCATGCATAATCCTGTTAACCGTGCGACAAGTGAAATAAATTATACCGAGTAGTGCGCAATTTAAATATTTTTATACAGTTCCGTACATTTATCTACAGTTCCGTAGAAATAACAAGGCATGCCGAGTGATTTAAAAGGTTATATAATAATAATTGTATAGATGGACGAGTAGTTGTTACAAGATAATAATGTCAGGATGAGATACGAACTTCTAAGCAAACTATGGTGCACCGTGTGGGTGCCGCATACATCGTGAAACCTAATCGTTGTGGCAGAGAGAGGATAACACGAGACTGTGTCCGAGACTTGCGACCCGGATGTAGGCTTAAGGAGGCCTCTTTTCGATGATTATCAACACTCGCCTTCACCGGTCGTGTTTCTCTCTACCCAGTATAAATAATTCCCGATTTAATTGTGTGTTAATGTCTGGAAACGATGCAAACGTGTTTACCAGTCCCTGGAATGTAAGGGGAGAATGTGAGATCATTGCGAGTGTTTTATTAAGTCATTTTGATTCACAGCAGTAACGTCTGACGTAATCTTCCAATTTACCCGAGCTTTCTCTGGAAGTGGCCAAAAAAATTGCCTGAGATAACAAACAATTTGACGCTTAGGCCATTGACTTAATTACGCGCATTCGTAATACGGAATACATTCCCTCAGGCAATAAGGGTAATGAGGTACGGCAGAATTTCCTTTTACCAAATGTATGGTTTATTCATTCGTCGGCGGAACCCGCGCGGCTCGTCACGCCCCATCACGGCGCGTCATCGGTATTCAATTAGCCACGGCCGTTGTGCGGAACCCTAAGCGGATTTTACTGATGCAACGTCACTCCGTGCAAACGTAAGTTGTATTTTCTTTAACAGGGGTGCTGTAATTTTTTTTTTTGTACGAAATTTCTTATCGAAAGATGCGCATGGACGCTAGACCAATCAATATGTAAGATTGTATTGTATTGTATTGTATTGTATTGTATTGTATTGTATTGTATTGTATTGTATTGTATTGTATTGTATTGTATTGTATTGTATTGTATTGTATTGTATTGTATTGTATTGTATTGTATGTAAGATTACTGTCACAACCTTTTATTTAGTCTGTTCTATATTGTACTATAATTCTATAGTGTAGGTGGTTATCACCAGCGCGTATTTTATTGGCTGTGTCCAGTCGTGGGTGCGCACTTATTGGTTCAAGACAGTCAGTAAGTTCTCGACGGTTGCGCAGATATAGTTTGTGTACGTGATACGCATCAGCTGTGTCTTGGCTTATTATACAGTAGAACCTCTATAAGTCGAACATCAAGGGGGACGCCAAAATATTTGAGTTATAGAGATTTCTACGTATAGAGAATGGAGGTTTTTGTGTTTTGAAGCGAAGGGAATAAAACATTATTTCGAGATTTCGAGGTTGTCTACTTAGTGAGATTCGACTCAACGAGGTTCTACTGTAAGAGTAGTACCTCTATAAGTCGAAAATCAAGGGAAACGCCAAAAAAATTAAGTTATAGAGTTTTCGATTTATAGAGAATGGAAGTTTTGGTGCTTAAAGTGCAGGGCACAAAACATTTTTTCGAGATTTGGAGGTTTTCAACTTATTGGGATTCGACTCAACGAGGTTCTACTGTATTATAATGAATTAGATGAATGGAATTAGTCAAAATAAAAAGTTTATTTTCGCAACTACAATTCATTAACTACGAAATTTCTTATCATTCCTTCAATTAATTAATTATTTCGGCGTTTCATTTAATTGTTCTCAGACGCCAGTAACTCATTTATTTGTATTTGTTAACCAATAATACAATATGTTTATCGATAATATTATACTATGTAAGGAAGTTCGTTCAAACCGATTGATTTACAGAATCAAACCAGTTTACATAACGATTGATACGTAAATATACCGATAGTTCAAAGCGATCATAGCTCAGTTGGTAGTGTGTACGAATGCCGTGTCAAGGGATGTGACTTCGAATCCACCTACATGAGCTTGAGATTTCGGTGAAGGGAAACATCATGAAACCATATCATGTCGGTAGGGCTTTTTCTAACGCCCGCCTGGCCAGCTACCACCCTAAAGTTGAGAAATCTGCCGTCAAATACCTATAGGTGTGTTACGGCAATTGCCTTGGAAAGCCAATCCCTCCACTAGGTTTAGCGTGTCCAACATCTGGCATCATATAGTCACTTAACATCAGGAACCATTTCAAACATAACGCTAAACTTTAACTATGAAAAAAAAAGCGCGTGAATTTTCAATAATATTGATATTCCCATCGAAAAGAACACTGAACGGTTATGAAAGCCTTCAAATAGCACCGGTAAGAGATTCGTTACTTAGCACCTATTAATTGTTAAACAGTTAATACAATCTACAACCGTGAAGTTTGTTAAACAAACGGACAGAA
Source organism: Actias luna (assembly GCA_039707435.1). Taxonomy (NCBI): domain Eukaryota; kingdom Metazoa; phylum Arthropoda; class Insecta; order Lepidoptera; family Saturniidae; genus Actias; species Actias luna. Next base: position 1,908,789 of record JAZHAC010000002.1, on the reverse strand, counting down.
GATAAACTTAACTAATAAACCGAATTCGAATCCAGAATCACGCAATTAAGGATAAGTCAGCAGCGTACCTATCGAGTGGATTAAGTCCTAAACAAACGAAAATCAACGGTTCCCGTTTCAACATTCGGCCGGAACCCCTTAGTTTGGCTTCACCGATTGGGATCGTAGGCCGGCATAATCATTTATATGGGAATATATTTGTGCTATCTCATATTTGGATTCGTATAACAACATTTCTATTTATATTTATGAACGGTGTTATGAGAATAGGAAGGTAAAAGATTGAGTGAAATGGATGTACAGCTGTTGCACGTAGACAAGATGGCGATAATACTTTCATGGTGTAGGCTGTGTTTTTCTTACTTCTACTACTACTTAACTATATAAAAAAAAGTTATATACATATACTAATTGTGCCCGCGACTCCGTTCGCGTAATACAAAATTATTTTAGCCATCTCTCTCCTTGTTTGCTCGTTAAGTACAGCATTGAGTCTGTTGGTGGCAGTGTGATGTAAAATAGCCTAAAATCTTTCTCAATTACCGCTCTATCAAATAAAAGAATAATTTTTGAAACCCGACCGATCATTTCTAAGATTTGATGACTCAATTATGAACAAATATTACAAGTGAGTCACAGTTACGCATTAGTTACTTGGTTAGTCATTAGTTTTAAGTATTTTAACCGTAATGTTTATTGAGTAATTAGAAATAATGGTGACTCAGAGATAATACCTCGTCGATGTACGTGCGTTCGAATCGCTATAATCATTTTTTTTTATACTTAACGTTTAGCGTTATGGCCACAATCTCACCTGATGTTAAGCGACGATGCGGCCGAAAATAGTGGACACGCTAATCCTAATATAAAGACTGGCTCTTAAATGCAACTTCCGGAACACGCCTACAGGTATTTGGCAGCAGATTTTCAACTTGAGGGTGGAACCTAACCAGGCGGGCCTTAGAAAAAGCTCTACTCCGATGCTATGATTTCATCGTGCTGTTTTCGTACACCGAAAGCTCAAGGTGGTTGCAGGTGGATTCGAAATATCGTCCCTTAACACGCTGTCCGTACACGCTAACCAACTGAGCTATCTTGGCTTCAAATGTGTTCCACCCTTTAATAAAGCCCTTTGACAATAAAATCCATTATATATATATATTTTCTTTTTTCAATACAGCTTTTGTTCTTTGGGTGGTAGCGCGATGTTAAATAGCCTAAAGCCTTCGTAATGATTACTCTATTACTTACAAAAACAAACTATTTCAGTGTAGAATATTAATATAGTTGTAATATAGTTTACATTCACTCAACCTGTTACAGAATGTTTCAACAAAGGAACTTACAGGCAAATTGCGTCCCCGAACAGGAAGCCGGGATGTGACAGGCTCTGCGAAGATGTCAACCGGTGAGCGCGGCACCGGATATGAATCTCTCCCTCCTACTATGTAGCAGGTGAATTTCCGGTCCTCCCGCCGTTGCAATTCACTATCTTTATGTTGAATGACAGCTCATTATGAACCTTCGCGAGTGAAGGGAAATGTGTTTATCAGCTGCCATATTGTAGTCTATGGTAGCGGTAATAACTTTCGATATGTTTCTTTTAAGCGTTTATTTCGTTTGTGTAGAAGTAAAAGTTTTTATTTATATAGGTAATAGACTTAGGATTATGGCCACAATCTCATCTGGCGTTAAGTGACAATGTGGTCCGAGATGGTGGATAACTATAACACACTCACAGGTACTTGGAGGCAGATATTCAACTTGAGCATGGTAAGTAACCTAGCGGGTATTAGAAAAAGCTCTACCGCCTTGCTTCATTTGTTGCTATTGTTATAGTTAGACACGATGATTTCTTTCAACGAAAACTTAGGCTCCTTGCAGGTGGATTCGAACTCACGTCTCTTCACGCGGCGTCCATAGACACTTCCAACTAAGCCATCATCTCTTTTTTATCAATCTTTCAGGAACAATACTTGTTTTGAATTAAAAAGGTACCCTTATTGTGTTTTTTACGAAATTTGATGGTGTTCGATTGAGTAGTTAAGGTGTGAAACAAACAAACATTCGCATTTTAAACAAAAGAGAAAGATGTTTTGCTCAAATTATTTTGATTCTTGGTTGAAATTTTAAACTATTTCAAGTGACAAAAACATAACATCGTACTTGCCAGCTCTCGCCATGCTTTCCCGTCTGGCAACCCGGGAGTTTGAAGTGTCACCGTGGTGCGTTTCAGTGGGTAGTGTCGGGTGATAAGCACCAGACTGTCGCCACATACTCCTCCTACTTACGACCTCGAAGCGATGATAGCTCAGTGGTAGTGTGCACGACTTCGCGTCGAGGGACGTGGGTTCGAACCCAAGCACCTTCAATGAGCTTGAGCTTTCGGTGAAGGAAAACATCGTGAGGAAACCATAGCATGGTGGTAGGGCTTTTTCTGATGCCCGCCTGGCTAGCTACCACCCTCTAGTTGTGAACCTGCCGCCAAATACCAATAGGTGTGTTCCGGCAGCAGCACTTGAGAGCCAGTTTCTCCACAGGTTTACCGTGTCTACCAGCTTGGGCCGCATCGTCACTTAAGATCAGGTGAGATTATGGCCATAACGCTAAACGTTAAGTATAAAAAAAAAAAAAAAACCTGAGTCTTGGTGATGCGTTTGTTCGTTGCGACGAGGAAATCCATACAGAATAGGATTTTAAACACCAGGTTCATAAAGAAAAGGTCTCGCTATGTTTCTCACATGAGATCGAGTGAGATTCAGACCGACGTATAAGAATTATTTGAAACATTTTCCAAGTCCATGTGAACGCGGTCGCGGGGCTAACTAGTCACATATAAAGTTCCAATATAAATCCCCCATACATCGGCCCAACGGAGCGTAAACACTCATGCGTGTCGAGGAATGAGCCGGGGTTCTATTATGTTTGCTTTGGTATTGTCTTTAAATGGAATCTCAAGATATCACTTTCCTTTCAAAGTATGCGATGCCGTTTTATACATATTCTATGTAGGCGGGATATTTACCTTAGCAAATCGATATTTCGATCACATTTATCATCGCCTTTGTCCAACAACTAGTTATGCCCCTGGCTGCACGCGCAAAGCTGTATTATAAGCTCACGCGGAAAAAAATGTTTTTTTTTTTTTTTGTTAATTGACGATGTAACCACTAGATAGTGGACACACTAAGCTCAGTGGAGGGACTGACTCTAAAGGGCATCTTCCGGAATACACATTTAAGTATTTGGAGGTGGGTTTACCTTCACCGAAATCTCAAACTCATTGTAGCTGGATGCGAACTCACGATCCTTGCCGCTGCGTCCGTACACAATACCAACTGAGCTATCCTCACTTTAAAATCGTATCCTTGAATATTTAAAAAAGATGCTCGTTAGAAAGAAATAAATCATTTAATCCTCATAAAAGTCATGCAAGCAACAAAGGAATCGATCAATAAAAAACATTAAAAAAAATTAGATATAAATAATAATAGTATATGTCCTATTATTGGGATAGGACGTCGTTCTAGTGGGTATTTCCGGTGACTAGCACCGGGTGAGTCCCACATAACTATCCAACTCCCCCCCCCCCCCGGACTACCTACAAACAGAACGAACAAAAACAGAAGGATACGCAAATAAAAAAAAAAATGTCCTCATCCAGCTCAGCATATGCTGAGTTGTCCGAAACGTTCAGTGCTGATTTTCAGCTGGAACCCAGGTCTAGTTGCGGTGCGTCCAAAACTTGGTACATTGGTTAATGGTACTCAGTAATAATATTAAAACCAAACACTAACAACCAAATATTAACAGCAAAAATTACACACAAATGGCACACAATGACAAACATGTCACAGCTAAATAAATTAGGCATTTCTTACACTACATACAGTAATACAGTTACATATAAATAAATACATTTGAACCTCAATAAGTTGAGAACCTCCAAATCTGGAAAAAGTGTTTTCTTCCTTATTCCCTTTGCTTCGAACACCAAAACCTCCATTCGTCTCCCTTGATGTTCGACGTGTAGAGGCTATACTTATAAATTGGGGTATAAATTAACCAAATATTTTACTTTTGAATAACAGAGCAGCACAATTAAATGAAAAGTCTTATAAATCTTCGTAGAGTGTATGCGCTGTGTAGAACTGTAGTTCTAAAATCATGTTCTTAGATTTATTACTCTCAGCTGCGTGCCGATGTATCAGGCAAATGACATCTCTATACAGATTAAAGTGAATAATAAATGAAACAGCGACTTTGTGTCCAAAAAGTGCTTTATTGACGAAATCATTAGTATCGTCCGCGAACATATTTACAGCGAGCGAAGCGTCCACACACTCGGCCATCATACTCGACACTGTTTTATATCGGAATCGAAAAACACTTGAGCCTAATTAAAAATAACAAAACACGTAAATGAAATTTTAAATAAGAAACAAAGATTCATAACATGATATGTATATAACAAGTGTCTGACAACGTTTCTTGCTAACAGTCGTTTTGATTGACATACCAAATATGTAGCGTATTCATAATTACAATAACTAAAATAGAAGAAAAATAAAAATGAATTTTCTTCCGAAAGGGATGCAAAGAGAAAACTCTGGTATATGACTGAACCGGATCTACTGACAGTAACATCAGTTATAAGGGCATACTTAGGTGTGTCCCATCGGAGATTAGATCAGTATAGTTGTACTCGATTAGGTCGCAACTGTCATCTGATGGTAAGTGATCACCGTTGCCCATGGACACCCACAACATCAGAGGAATCGCAGGTGCGTTGCCGGGCTTTATAGGAGGGTCTGGAACACACTTATTTGGCGACAGATTTTCAACTTAAGGGTGGTAGTTAACTAGGCAGGCATCACAAAAGCCCTTTTCCCCATTTATAGTTTATAGTTTTAGTATATGGCAACACTCTCACTTGCTCTTAAGTGACAATATGGCCAAAGATATTCTTCACGATAAACCCAGGGGAAAGGTCTGAGTCTCAAGTATAACTGCGAGAATACACCCCTACACGTATTCAATTAGAAAAAATCCTATCACCATGCAACATTTTCATCACAATGTTTTCCTTCACCGAAAGCTCAGGCTCACTGCAGGATTCATACTTACTTCCGTCGACGCCATGAGCCACGGCTTACCCTCAGGTAGAGTGAAATCATTTTGCTTTGTTTCTATATAAAAAAATAATTAAACTGTGTTGTTTTATAAAAAAAAACGGAAAATATGAAATAGAAATGCTACACGGTCAACTGATACTAACACTACTGTAATACGACATGCGATAGCTGGACGAAAAATTTGAGGCAATGTAAAAAAAAGTTTCCATTTCAAAATGCGTATCCGCTTTTCTTGTGTTTATGGTAGTATACATTAAAGTCATTGTAATTTCAAATACGCAATACATACAATAGTGATAACATATATAAGAGAGATAACAAAAAAAAAATACACTCAAATGTTGTTCGATACCTAGACACTTACAGGTCTGTCTAAAGATGGGCCGATTGTATTACAATTAGCGAAATATACACATCGTCATCATTAGGATGAAGAAAAGGTAGATACCGTAATTCGGTTCGCTTAGGATACACTCGATTAAATTTTATATTAAAAAAAAAAAAAACAATCAAACAAACTTACAACCTACCATATAAAATAAGTGACACTTATATACCCAACATTTCGTTATGTAACCCATTTTGACACACTTACTAATTACATATACATATAGTGAATTTACAGAAATAATTCAATTTAAATTACATTTGCACAGGAAACGATAATAAAAACCGGACACTTTACCGGCAAATGGAACCAGTTGTAACCGGATTACAAAGATGATAAATTCGTAATATATAACAACGTCTGTCACAAAATTTACCAAATTACCTCACTAAAACATACTATATATTGATAAATGAAATCATTTATCACCAAAAAATGATAAATTCGTGATAATATCTAACCAAATAATCTCACTAAATTAGGATACTTCATAAACAAACGAAACCATTTGCTACGGGATCGAAAAAGTTGACAAATTCATAATAAATGACAGTTATCATAAAATTTACCAAATTATTTCGATGAGAACCGGACATTTTATTGGCGAATGTAACCATTTATTACCGGATTGGGAAGTTGATCAATTAGTGATATATAGGTTTTCTGACGTACGGCATAAAGCTTACCTATCTCAGTAATAACCGATAACTTTATTGATAAATGAAACCCATTATTACGATATTATAAACTTGATAAATTCATGATAGACATTGACCATAACACTAGGCACTTTATAAACAAATGAAAACAAAAAAATACGAAATATATATATATAAATTCGTATTTTTTAATATCTGTCACTAAACTTACAAAATTGTCTCATCGAAGTTGGATATTCTATCGACAAATCAATCTAAATTCTATGGCATCACAAAGTTGACAAATCCATCTTAAATAGCAATATGTATCACAAAATTTACCAAATACAAAACCGGCCAATTTATTCAACAATGAAGCCATTTATTATCAGATTACGAATTTATATAATCATGATATATAAGTTTTCTGACAACTGTCATAAAATCTATCTATCTCTGTAAAAACTGGACACTTTATTGATAAATGAAACTCAGTATTGCGGCATTATAAAGTTGATAAATCAAGATAGCCAACTGCCATAAAGCATACATAATTATCTCGACAAGAACCCGGCAAGTTTACAAACAAATGAAATCATTTAGTACCAGATTATAAAGTAACATGATATATGTTATCTATCATACAATTTACCCAAATATTCTCAGTAAGAATCGGATACTTTATTGATAAATGAAAGCGTTTATTATCGGATTACAAAGTTAATAAATTTATGATATATTAATATTTGTCACAAAACTTACAAAATTATCTCACTCATGTACACTGTCACGTCCTTAATACATCATATAAATCTATAGACAATACGTCAGTAATGCGTCTACCATATTCCTAATTCTGGTGAACTCGAAATAAAAATCAAATTATACCGGTATATTTATAACTAGAGCAAACATCGGACAACCGAAATGTAATCAAGAATGTTGGGGATTTAATATTTACTCAACATCAAATTATTTCAGCTATCAGAAACTTTCGGACAACTTCAGTTACAGATATTACAATTATCAAATAATCGTATTTAGAAGGAAAATAGGTGTACGGAGGAGAGAATGTAGGGAAAAGTAATGAATTCAACCTGATCCTATCGAGTTAATACATAAAAAGCGATCACATATTTTATTATAATGTTAATCGTCTATAATTACATAACTTAATAACTAAAAAACAAACTTAACTCCATTAATATAGCAAATAACAAAACGTATCTTAACTAATGACATATCCAGTCCAGAATAAAACATATTACAATTTTGAAAAATAGACCTAAAAACAAAATGGCGTAAATAGCAAAAAATCTTATATTTTGAATAGAACACAATTTTTTATTATACATTATAATTGTTATCCGGTTTTTAACCGTAATATCGCTGAAAACATAATTAAACCAACCATTATAATACTGATTTTATTCTTGGACTCGTATAGATAATAGGTATTGAATAACTTGGCCTAAGTCATTAAGGATTATTATATCTTTTGAATGACAATTGACTAAGGTTTTGTTGTGTTGATGTAACTTTAACTTAAAGACTTAACTTCGAAAGTGTCCGACAAGGTAATCAAATTAAACGATGGTTACAACTTAAATACTATCGAATTAACTTTGAAAGTAACTGAACAGGGATACAATATTATTTATAATTAGATAGTTGAAGGCAAAAAACTTCAGTTATATTATTTAAGAGCTTGTGTTATAGATTAAAGAAAACTGGAAACAACTATTTTCCAGATTTATAAGAGTTTCCTCAAATTTCAGTAATCATTGTGATCGAACTTTGACCACTGAGTGAACATAGTATATATGAGGGGTGTAAAGGCAAATACACATCAGACCCAAATTGTTATTTTCTAAAGTATATCCACCGAACTGTAGTTGCTTTCGAGCACTACAATTGGGTGTCGTTACTTAAACAATACCAATTTTGGATTGATGCGGATATGTTGAACTCTACAATTGTGTGTAGTTACTTAAACAATACCAATTTTGGACTGATGCGGATATGCTGAGCTCTACAATTGTGTGTAGTTACTTAAACAATACCAATTTTGGATTGATGCGGATATGTTGAACTCTACAATTGTGTGTAGTTACTTAAACAATACCAATTTTGGACTGATGCGGATATGCTGAGCTCTACAATTGTGTGTAGTTACTTAAACAATACCAATTTTGGATTGATGCGGATATGTTGAGCTCTACAATTGGGTGTAGTTACTTAAACAATACCAATTTTGGGCTTATGCGGATATGCTGAGCTCTACAATTTGATGTACTTACTTAAAAATACTATTTCAGACTGAAGCGGGTTTGCTTTTATGTACTACATACAAATTTATAACAAAAAAAAGGGTCAAGTTAACTTTTTTATATATTTTGACTGATGCTTAACATTCTAAATTAAGCAAGTAAGGTTCACGCGTGCCCAAGTGCGGGTGTGAAGAATTGATGTGTCAAGGTAAGTGGAGAATTCGGGTAAGAAACTTGACTAGGTATAAATATTTTTAAAAGTTAAAACAAATATATGTAAAATTATTCATTAGCCAAATACCTATCTACCCCACCCAGTGTACGCCTGAAGATAAATAATTTAATAATTAATTTAAGGACCGAATTTGGTTTCATTTAAGCTTTTCACCATTTCAACGAGCCTAGGCACTTACGGCAAATATGTTTTGGCAATATATTTTTAATTCATTTTTTTTATTATTCACCACAGACACACACACACGTTACATTTTACCATCGTACGTATACTAACAGATGCCGTCTTTGTACTTATTATATTGAACGATAGAATAATATTTATTATTTAGATAGCAGGTGACTGTTTCCCAGCGAACTAGCCGCTGATTGTAACGAATTTCTAAATATAGTAGTTAATCGAAAAAAACAAAAAAAAAACTGGTATTCGAAAACACCCATGCCAGAACAGCGTATTGAGCATAACAAAATGAGTTGCTCAGAAAACGAGCCATTTATAAAAGCGAAACCTTCAAATTCGCATGTCATACGCACTAAAAGGAATTGCCCAATTCACAAAAATACTTAAAATAAATATACTTAACATGAATGTAATGAAAATATTCATTTATTTTCACACTTTTCTTCGATATCAGTTTCATTTATAGATAATCACAGCGTGCGAAATTAGATGAAAAATATATAATAGCCAAGTGCTTTCGCTTGTTACTGATTTCATTCGGAACTAATTTGTTACAACGCACAATAATATCAAAAAGTTATGCACCCTCATTTATGATAAATTCGTTAAATTCTTTAGGAAAATGATAGTCGCGCTGTGATATTTAGACCGAAGCCGTATCGCCCCATCTGGTACGGCGGAGGTAGACCGTGGCATTTTTGTATGTATTCTCGGCGGCTAGCGCCAGGTGAGTACCACATGACCCTAGGGTATCTATAAACGAATTACTTCAAGAAAACAAGACAAATAAAATTGCCGTAAAGATGAAAACAGAAAAGAAAGCAGAAAGAAGAGATGGTTGCAAAATCGGCAATACAATGCTGTGGAAAATATTGTTTTGAAACATTGTGTGGATTTATAAAACCATGATACAAGTGAAACTTTAAACATCAGGACATTGATCATACCGTTGAGCACTTTCAAGGATACGTGAGAATATAAATACTAAACGGTCAACTGATGTGAGCCGGCCAGTGATATTGGCCTCGGCTGCTCTGTGGAACGCCTTTCACTTTACCTCTACTCCATAGGTTGCTGTAATGCGACATGCGATAGACGGACGAAAACATTTGAGGCAATAGAATAAAAAAAAAAGACAAATAAATCAGATGCCTCCGTTAGTTTACGTACGTATAACAAGCGAGTATATATCATATTTTGTACAATTAATACAAGCTAAAGAATTTCAAAGGAACATTATCGATAATACATTTAAAAACCATAAAGTGACACTTAGCTTTAAGTTTTAAGTTATAAATACAGTGGCTTATATGCTAATTTAGACATTGATATATAGTTTCGCATACCCTTTCGTACTTCGGAGACAGTGGTCACCGATCCTAAGCCCCGAAATATTATGAAGGTAACGGAACAAATTTCATCTGATATACGTGTATACAGTTTTTAAGTCGAACCTCGAAAGCCTCCTATCCCCGAAACGTCAACCTTCTACAGGTAAACATTCTCATCGAGCCCCTACAAACCGTTTCAGTGCTTTTTTTTTAAATCCATAACTCGAACAAATAAATTGGAACCCTGTATATCTCAATTAGCAGCAATGTTTGAAATTACAACTTGTACAACTCGATACCATTGGAAACTAATCAATTCTATAACCTGACTTTTAATGCAGTAAGTTACTGACTTAAAAGAAACTGCTGTTAATCCAAAAATGGAATTCCTAATTGTATTGAAAGCCGGTAAATTATTTTTTTAATTATTTCATCTCCCATAACTCAAAATTGGCAATAATTAATCTTTACCTATAGAAACTCCGCCTAAGTTCGAAAAACAAAAGAACAGTGTATTTTTATTCAGCTTACAGGGGTCATACTGAATATATATCATGTGTAATAATATTTTGTGTATATTTATTAATAATTACAGTAGATTTCACTTATAAAGGCGATAAAGAAATTACTTTGATTCGTGATTCCTTCCTCATATACATGCGTATGCAAAAGCGCGAAAAGCCATAATAGGTCAGTGGTAGTGTGTACGTCTTGGCGTCAAGAGATGTAAGTTCGAACCCACTTACAATGAGCTTGAGCTTTCGATGAAGGAAAACATCGTGAGGAAGCCATAGCATGGTGGTAGGGCTATTACTCATGCCCGCTTGGCTAGCTCCAACTCTCAAGTTGAAAATCCGTCGCCAAATACCATTAAATGTGTTCCGGCAGTAGCACTTCAGAGCCAGTTCCTCCACAGGTTTAGCGTGTCTACCAACATAGGCCGTATCGTTAACAATAAAAAAATATGTATAAACTCTTATATCGAACTGTAATTACCTGAATCTATATTAAATTATAAAGTGAAAAAGATTGTTTGAGGGCGCAAATATTGATAACTGTGACACAAATAAAAAAAAAACCTTTTGTTTTTGATAGAGAAAATCATTGAGGAAGCCTTATGGCTATTTAACATCACGCTACCGCCAATAGGAACAGAGTTGTATTATATAGAGTTACAAAAAATGGCAATAATATTGAAAAAAATTTAGTATCATGCAAACGAAGTCGCAGATACTGGTGGTATTAAATTTTATATATTTATTTTTTATATTTTTATTTAGTTATTAATGGTACCATAAGATATTACATAAAAATAATAATAATTTAAAGGGTATATCATTAAAGATGCTGACCGTCTGTGGATATAAACAAAAGGTAAGAAGGCTTTTGATGTAAACAGAGCTTTTGTGTGTCTGTCTGTTGACTCAGTCGTAATATCTGTAAAGGATTACTAGAATCATATTATAGATAGTTCATTGAAACCAGTCGTTATACAGAATTGTTGCCCTTTAAATTCCCACTTTAAATCCAAGAAACTTAAGCCTTGCATTGCAATAACTAATAATAACAACATATTATATAAGTTATTTATAAATGAAATCCACTGTATATTGGGAACCCGAAACCAGTTTTAGAAAAATCAAAACCATTAGCGTCATAATTTGAGCCTTATCGTTATTGGAGACAAAAGATTTGATATGATACCAGGGTTAATTTTCAAAAATAATCTGTAAAACGAAAATTTGAAGACGTGTACTTTTTATATGGACATATTTAAAGTAACCATTACAAATTTTTAATACGACACAACCGAACGCAATTTCGTATTTTCAATTCCGAACACGAAACGACTCGAGAATTCTTCGTGTAAAAAATTCGATTATGTGCTTTTTCTCTATGCAAATTCAAAGTTCGAAGCGAAAGAATCTGATTAACTAGGAACACGAAACGTGATAGAAGTGATAATATGACGAGACGTCTGTAAATGTTTATTGTCAACGTGCACAAAAGCTACGTTTAGGTAAAATAAGTTACGCACTTAAATATTGACTCGGTACCAGGGATGGCGATACTTTCTGGAAACGATCGATCGATGGACCGACTGGAAACGAAATCGATTCACAAAAAAAAAATCGAGTTTCGAAAGATGAATGATTCATCAAACATCGTTTTCTTTTCGATTCGCGTTTCTTGCTTACAATTTCAATATAAAACTGATCACAGAAAACCAAAAGAACCCGGGAATAATCAATATCAATAATTAAATAATCGATATTTCATCACTCGTATACTAATTACATAATCACAACAAAATATCAGGGATACAAGAAGATATTATTTATTTCACAAATTTATTGGCAATAACTTGTGAAAATAGAAATGAATCGAATCTCGATTTTTAAGGATGTAACACTGTAAATCGATATAAAATATCTTTTTTTCCAACCATACAAAATCGATTCCTAAATTAACCGATCTCAGATCGCCATTCCTACTCGGTACGTCACAGCGTGTTATCACTAGGTTCGCTCTTTAAAAAACCTGTTAACCGACAAATAATATGTTAAACCGTATCGTAACACGAACCGGGTACATTCGTTTGAACCGGTCATAGAAGTGAATCAGAAACAACCGGTTCTAAACGCGACGATCCGGATAAAGATGTCGTATCAACGAGCAATGCTATTTGATGTTTATAACTACATTCGCTTGCCCGTGGCACCAACAATCGAGACACAAACACTCGAGGTAACCTTGAGGATAAGTATTAACTAAAAAAATACCAAAAAAAAAAAGGTAATTCTACAAGTACTCAATAATTAAAATTAAAAATAAAATGTACTTCCGCCATGCACCATAGAAGTTGTACGATTTGCTTGCAAATATTAACGTTGAAAAATTGAAAATTACAAATATTGATATTTGATCCCTATATTCAAAAATATAAAAATCAACTACCAATGGCTTACTAGGTAAAATATTTGCAAACAAATTGATTGCAAATCATGATATTTTATTTAAAATGGATTCTAAATGAAAGATGCCTTTAAACTCTTAACGTATACTTTAGCGTTATTAATTTAAAAACAAAACAAAACCACTTTATTATTAAAATAATAAAATCCTTCACTAAATACTAATAAATGTATAGAGCCTGCAACTTAAGTGATGGAATACTCTACTTTCAATTTAAATTATATTAAGAGATATAAATGTAAATAAAACGAAAAAACAATTCTATTTTTAAAAGAAAAGTGTCCATTGTCTTTGATAAATTAAATTTTAAGCCAAATTGAAAGATGCGCAAGGTACATTGCTTGCTTATTCGATTCTTAAGATTTGAATTTAAAAAATGTAAGGTCTACTGTTGCACGGAAATTTAAAATATCAACACATGAAAGGGGAATGAAAATTAGAGGCATTTTCCATCGAATCCAAAACCCGTAAGTTTTACAAAAAGTAATTCCATAACGCACTAAATAGTTGTAATTGTAGCAGAGTCGACGCGATAAAGAAGCTGTGTAGGATGATGTACCGAAGGTTGTCCTGCCTTACTTGCCTCGGTATATGCGGAGAGGAGCCCTTCGATGGGAACTTGCCCGTCCTGTAGAACTCTTCGAGCATCTTGTCCTTTTCTATAAACCTGTCATATAGCCATTGTGTCATGCCTTCGGTATCGGCTGGGACCTGATCGAAACATAATATACACTTCAATCGTTTAGATTAAAAGGATTTCTTGTATAGTTAAGGTTTAGCGTTATGGCCATAATCGTGGTTGATCTTAAGTGACGATACGGTCCAGAAAGGTAGACACTCTAAATCTGTAGAAGAACTGGCTCTCAATTGCCGGAATACGCCTTTTGGTATTTGGCGGTAGATTTCTCTTTCTTCGCGTTATAAGAAATGTAAAAATTGTAAAACATGCTTACATTGCATGGTGGTAGGGCATTTTCTAATTGAAAATCTGCCGCCAAATACCAATAGTTGTGTTCCGACAGTTGTACTTGAGAGCCAGTTCTTTCACAGGTTTAGCGCGTCTACCATCTTGGGCCGTGTCGTAATTTAATATTAGGTTGATTATGGTCATAACACTAAACATTGACTATAAAAAAAACACGTTTTTTTTTATGTTATGCAGCAAAGTGACTGCACTCCACCTGAAGTTTAGTACAATTCAAATCAGCAACGACTGACAGTAAACCATAATTTACTGACAGTGAATACTGTCATTCTGTCCTACTTAGCTGCTTATGCCACTTTTAAAAGATCCAATTATATAGGGAGCAGTGAACACGCTGATAGAAATAATGCTCCATGACAGCAAACTTTTGGTTCTCGACCTATTTCTAATTTCAATATATCTATATTAAAAACTTGAATTCCTTACGTCGGTGCTTGGGTACAGTCGGTAGTGAAGATGCGTCGTGCAGGGCGGCCGTATGCCGCATACAACGTCTTGCAAATGCAGCGGCACCCGATCGGGATAAGCGATGGTCACATCCAGGATCCAGTCGATGCTCTCGCCGACGTTGTTGTCAACGATCATTTTGGATTTTCTTTGGTTGAAGTTGTCATCTAAAACAAATGAAAAAAAATACAGTGTATCTTAGGGTCTACCAGACTAATTTCAAGAGTTCTCTTTATGTTTCATTGAGCATTTATTGAAGGTTATTCAACATCACGCTGCGATCAATAGAATCAAAGCTGTATTGAAAAAGGGACATAAACGGGAAAAATTGATTAAGATTAATTTCAGATCCACGCGAACAAATTCGCAGCCAGAGCTAGTGAACTGCATATTTTATAGCTTTGTTATATATCACTATATGGAGACAACAATGCACCCCCCAAAGACAAGTTAAATAGTCAACTTGTCCAGCATGACACAGCGGTGACAGGCAGAGAATTTTTTGTTAATTGTTAGTCACTGCCGATTTTAATTGTACTGTGCTTAACCCATTCCTCCCCACTTTCATAATATTAGAACACTATTTTCAAAATTTCTTTTCACGTATTAGGACTTATATTTTTATTATTTAACATTTTTTACAGCGAAAAAAGTTTATTTTAATAGAAAAATAATGTAAAAATATGAATTTCATCAGAAGTAATAAAAAAAAAGAAATATTGAAAATAGTGTCCTAAAAATATGAGAGTGGGGAGGAATGGGTTAAGGTAGTATTCTTGTCTAGATGGTCAAATGGCAGATGTTTTTATAGATTACGTAAAAAAAAAAATATAACCATTGTTACTATCGGCTTTTATCAGTGTTTTATTGACATTTAAAAAGTATCAAAATGTATAGATCGTCAAATTATTCATGGTTATGGTCAAGTACATTGCAGTCTATGGACTACTAAGTGCACATTCCGAAACACATCTATAGGTACTCGACGTCAGATGTTCAACGTAGGATTATAGCTAGACAGGCGGACATTTGAAAAGGCTGTACCAACATACTAAGGTTTATAACGAAGTTTTCCCTTACCGAGGAGGTTCATTGCAGGGTTTCCGATCACTTCCGCTGACGAGGCGTCCATACAGATGAGTTTATTATACATACACATGCAGATTCATTGACAGCCCTTATACCCTCCCTTTACGAGTACAGTTACTTCAGGTACAATACAATATAATATAACATGAAAGAGATAGACTGAAAGTGTCTATTTAAATTCACCTTTCTTAGTGTTTTCCTTCGAAGTGCCAGCAGTTTCGTCCGTTTTGGGGCCGATTTCTTCCATAATAACTTTCATGGCACCTGCGCGAGGTAGCGAAACGTACTCCAACTTTGGTAAATTATTTTTCTCTGCGAACCTAGAATATATGACCAATTATTTAATTAATTTCATTGATATGAAAATCTATACTTGGTGTTTTTTAGAGATTCGGGGACACAATAGCTGTACCCGCGGCTTCGGTTACATGTATTTGTAATAAGAGTTGCCTAAATATCTACTCACGACAGTAAATAATTACAAGTTTTTTTTTGTTTTTGCTATCAGCAGTATATACACTTGCAAATACATTTAATATAAAGCTTTTATATTGATATTTGAAAGCGACATTTCAATTTTATTTCTCTTTTTTATATCTAGGGGTAGGTATTATGGCCATAATCTCACCTGATCTTAAGTAACGATATGGCCCAAGTTGGTAGACACGCTAAACCTGTGGAGGAACTGGCTCTCATGTGCCACTGCCGGAACACACCTATTAGTATTTGGCGGCAGATTTTCAACTTGAGAGTGGTAGCTAGTCAGTTGGGCATCAGAATAAGTTCTACCACCATGCTGTGGTTTCCTCACGATGTTTTCCTTCACCGTAAACTCAAGATAATTGTAGGTGGTTGAATTCAAACTCACGTCCCATGATGCGACGTTCCTACACACTACCACTGAACTATTATCGATTCAAAAATCTTTATATAGACTAACCGATTCCTCGAGTTCGTTTATGTGAACTTAAGTTATGTTTTGTACAATTTTAATAGGAAATTAGGTAATATTCAACATTCACTATCACAGCCTTTTTATATCCCTATTGCAATTAACTATAGTTTTTAAGGATAAAAAATAATTTTGAAGCGATGATAGCTCAGTATACAACTTCGCGTCAAGGGACGTGAGTTCGAATCCGACCACCTAGAATCAGCTTTAGCTTTCGGTGAAGGAAAACATCGTGAGGAAACCATAGCATGGTGGTATGGCCTTTTCTAATGCCCGCCTGGCTAGCTACCACCCTCAAGTTGAAAATCTGCCGCCAAATACCACTAGGTCTTTTCCGGCAGCTGCACTTGAGAGCCAGTTCCTCTGCAGGTTTAGCGTGTCTACCGACTTGGGCCGTATCGTCGCTTAGATCAGGTGAGATTATGGCCATAACGCTGAAACCTTAATTATAAAAAAAAACCTGTATATTATTTGATAAAATAAGTTGTTAATTATTTAATTAAAACTTAACCTTCGATTTGCGCTGTTAAAACAATGTAAGTAAACGTCTTATAATGTAACTGCCTCCTAGAACACACAGAATACTGAGATAGGAGGCTGTTTACTTTAATTTTTATTTTTAATCAACATATTAGAGTTCTGAATCTTGTTCATGATACCAATCAACGTGCTAAAATAATTCCTAGATTTGAATATATGAATCTGCTTACCTCTGACTGACTTCCCTTCTCTTATGCAGGAAACCACCCTCAGGGAACAACACCATGAATTGTCGACTCAATGGAATATAATACTTGTGGATGTGGCCCCGAAGTTCCTCCAGCGACTGGTCCCGCTTGGATTTACCCTGAAATAAAAAATAAAAAATTATGACTTCATGGGGCAGTAAAATAGCAGAAAGAAAAATATATCGCAGCTGAGTCAAAATGGAATCTTATAGAAAGTTGATAATATCTAAGTAAAATCATTTGACATTATATTTTTGTTTAATTCACTTTTTAATGCTACTTAGATATTTTTTATGACAATTCCGGAATTAAATCTCGACCAAGCTTAGTGTCATTCATTTGACGCACGTAAAGTGCCTAACGTCCAGGCTCGAAACGATCGCTTATGGATCACACAAATGTTTGTCATTAGCAGGTTACGCATCCCGTGTCACGTCCGCCGGAAATGTTAGGTCAACCACACCATTTGATGCTACAATCAAATAGGATGAAATTTAATCTATTAAAATTAGGCACGATAACGAAATAACGGTAATGTATACAATAGAGTCTCGGTAAAGGAAAACATTTGAAGCGATGATAGCTCAGTGGTAGTGCGTTCGAATCCAAGCACCTACAATGAGCTTGAGCTTTCGGCGAAGGAAAACATCGTGAGGAAACCATAGCATGGTGGTAGGGCTTTTTCTAATGCCCGCCTGGGTAGCTACCACCCTCAAGTTGTAAACCTACCGCCAAATACCAATAGGTGTGTTCCGGCAGCTGCACTTGAGAGCCAGTTCCTCCACAGGTTTAGCGTGTCTACCAACTTCGGCCGTACCGTCTCTTAAGATCAGGTGAGATTACGGCCATAATGCTAAAACCTTAAGTATAAAAAAAAACTTCATGAGGAAACCATAGAGTGGTGGGTAGGACATTTTCTAAAGCCCGTCTGGCTAGCACCCTCAATTGAAAAATAAATACACTTTAGACTCGAGTCTCTCCATTGGACTTAACATGTCCATCATTTTGGTCCACACCGTCAATTAGCATCCGGTGAAATTGTAAAAATAAAACAATTCAATAAACTATTCGCTCAAATAGTGCCAAAGTTTTTCTCCGTTTTAGGTTCAAGGAAAAAGACCGAGGGAAAATGAGACGCAATTTTCCCTGGCGCACGACATTAGCTACCCACATACATATCACTGTGCAGTCTAAGTTATCGGGGAACAGCTGCGGGGGCGGATTGTAATGGTTATTATCGATATTGCCTCGGCGATGAGTCCGCGGTTTCCGACCGGCGCTGATTAGCTGCTCTCGCTCCACTCTCGTAACCGCTTTAATCGCATTAATTGAAAATTTTCTACCGCTTCAGTATTTCCTATATATACGTACGTATAAAAAATTGTCTGCAGCTTCAGTATTTCCTATATATACGTACGTATAAAAAATTGTCTACAGCTTCAGTATTTCCTATATATACGTACGTATAAAAAATTGTCTACAGCGTCAGTATTTCCTATATATACATACGTATAAAAATTCTGAGTATTCAAATCTGCATATTGAGTTTTATAAAGTGCGTGAGTGTCGAGGAACACTCGGTTGGAACGACATTACTTTAATTTTAAAGTTAAGGTGTAACGTTATGGTCATAATCTCACCAGATCTTAAGTGATGATACGGCCCAAGTTGGTAGACACGCTAAACCTGTGGAGGAACTGGCTCTCGAGTGCAGCTGCCGGAACACACCTCATGGTATTTAGCGGCAGGTTTCCAACTTGAGAGTGGTTGCTAGCCAGGCGGGCATTAGAAAAAGCCCTACCACCATGCTGCGGTTTCCTCACGATGTTTTCCTTCACCGAAAGCTCGAGCTCATTGTAGGTAGTTGGATTCGTACTCACATTCCTTGACGCGAAGTCGTAGATACTACCACTGAGCCATGATCGCGTCATGTATATTATTAGTGATAAATGTATTAAATTATTGATTAACAAATACAAATAAATGTATTACTATAGTCTGAGGTGTCTACAACTGGTGAATTGAAGGAATTAATGGTAGGAAATTTCGTAATTAATATATTGTTTCTAGTTGTGAAAATAAACACTTTATTGTACATGTTTCAGTATATCTAATTCATAATTATACATATGGACCGTTTATTTTGAAAGTGGTGTAAGTCCATTTTTGAGAAAAATGAGCTATCACGTAATTCATGCTTAATTTAATGTAATTTTTTTATATATAACTAGTCCGTGTTTAATTTCTCAAAAAAATCCCATGTTTTGTACAACTTAAAATCGGTCGGTAAATGAAATTGCATTATCAACAAATATAGTAAGTAACCTTTAATTTTCTCGAAACAAAAGAAAATGGACTTACACCACTTTCAAAATAAACGGTACATATAATACTCTACGAAACAGCTGACGAGTATGACGTTTACAAACTATATCTGCGCAGCCGTTGAGAACTTACTGGCTGTCTTGAACCAATGAGCGCGCACCTATGGCTGGGTACAATCAATAGCGTACGCGCTATGAATATCCGTATAGACCACAGAAATATAGTGCAATATATAACAGATTAAAGAAAGGGTCGTGATGGCAAAATCTTACATTTTGATTTGTCTAGCTTCCATCCGTGCGATAGGGAACTTCGTTCTAAAAATACATATAGTTGTGCATTACCTTATTATCAAGGTTTTTTTTAGGTTTATAGGTTTAGCATTATGGCTACAATCTCATGTAATGTTATATGATGATGTGACTCAAGATGATGGACACGCTAAGGAGAAACTGGCTGTCTCTCAAGTTCAACTGCCGGAACACACCTATTGGTATTTGGCAGCAGATTTTTACTTCAGGGTGGTAGCAATCCAGGTGGACTGTAGAAAAGCCCTAACACCATGCAAACGATCAAATCGAAAAAAATGCATAATGTTTTATGATTAACGGTGTAAAAAGCGAACGAAGTCAGTAGCATTAGCTAGTTATGTACATATTTATAACATATTATATATAAATTACTTTATTTCTAAAGCGTAGTGAAGCCGGCGCTACTTTGAGTTGGGTCGCCGCTCGCTCCGTTGCACTTCGCTTCGTGCGGTACGTGAGCGAACTCACGACTGAGCCACTTTTCCATTGTGTCCGATAAATGTATATAATTTTAATATTTTCCATTTCCGACACAGTATGTAGACAAATTTCTATAGTTCTTAAAGGTGATTTCGCTTCTAAATTGTATTTAAAGACAGCATCATCACAAAAAACAAAGACACCTTCCGGAGAATAGTTAGTCAAATTTACGGAACGTTCTTTTTAATGAAAATACCTAAATTGTCGGTTATAAACTATGTTATATACTAACTAGATTTTACGTAAGGCTTCGCACGCGTTAATATTCATTTTGTCAAACAAATCGGATTACGTAAAAAAAATTACATACAAAGTTTATCTCTGTTTAACCCACTTTTTGTGTATCAAAAGTTAAAACTGAATTATTTGTAAATTATAATCATCGACAATAACCGTGCATTCACATCTTATCGGCACTTCGATATACCAATTGTATACATTTTCATATCGTTTATTATTCATCAAAACACAGACTAGGCTGTGTGAGTCCAGTTTTTTGTAAAAAAATATATCAACATAAAAAGTAATTAATATCATTAACCAGAAAGTTCGTTTAAAAGAGGTAATATTAGGAATAATTGAGGAAGGATTTAACATATTAACGTCACGCTACCACCAATAGGAGCAAAGCAATATTGAAAAAGTTACAAGTAGTCGTGCAGTTCGAGAAGGTTCAAATCAGTTTAAATACGGTAGCGTTAGGTTAACCAATATATATATTGTAAAATTATGAGTATCTATAACTCAACAGACTTTCAATTAACCCGTGATAAATAATAAGTCACAGCAGCTAAATATATAATATTTGTATGAATTATAATTAACCTAATTGTCACTATGAATCTTTTTGTGTGTATCACGTGACGCAAGCGTATCGGAGACAGAAAGCACCTAACTAAAAAAAAATAGTTCAAAGAAATCCTCGTTATCGAGTCGTAGACAATGGAAAACGCGTTTGCAATCGGACGGTCGTTAGTGTTTTCAAAAGTCCCGCGAACTGTTCCCGATCGGATCGCTCTACGCGAATTCGTTCCTGCTTTGGAACGGTTCACTACACCCGTGGGAAGGGATGATATTACTTAACCATACGACAGTATACGAAGAAAAGAAGGTATAAGAAAACGTGCAGAATTGCATTTCATTCTTCAAAATCTGCGTACACGATAAGGCTGTTAGATGGTAAGCGATGATAGCTCAGTGGTAGTGTGTATGACTTCACGTCAAGGGACGTGAGTTCGAATCTAAGCACCTACAATGAGTATGAGCTTTCGGTGAAGGAAAACATCGTGAGGAAGCCATAGCATGGTGGTAGCGCTTTTTCCAATGCCCGCCTGGCTAACAGCCACCCTCAAGTTAAAAACCTGCCGCCAAATACCAATAGGTGTGTTCCGGCAGCTGCACTTGAGAGCCAGTTCCTGCACAGGTTTAGCGTGCCTACCAACTAGGGCCGTATCGTCACTTAAGATCAGGTGAGATTATGGCCATAAGGCTAAACCTTAACTATAAAAAAAAAAACACACACATGATGGTAAAAAGTGTTTTTTTGCTAATGTACAGCAAACAGAGAAAGGGTCATCTGGTGGTAAATGGCTACCGTACCGCAACACCAAGTTAAGTCTAATGTTAATATTAATACTGTATAAGTAACAGTTTTGTTTATATAGTTAAGGTTTAGGCGTTATGGCCACAATCTCACCTGATGTTAAGTAACGATGTGGTCCAAGATGGTGGACACGCTAAGCCTAATGGCTCTTAAGTGCGACTTCCGGAACACACCTATAGGCATTTGCACCTATTGGCAGCATATTTTCAACTTAAAAGTGGTAGCTAGCCAGGCAGGCATTAGAAAAAGCCTTACCACTATACTATGGTTTCATGACGATGTTTTCCTTCACCGAAATCTCAAGCTCATTGTAGCTGGATTCGAACTCACGCACCTTGAAGCGGCGTCCGCACACACAACGACCTGAGCTGTTATCGCTTCAAAATAGCAATCGCTTAAGATATATCATTAGACAACGAATAATACATCCTCAGACATGTTGTCTAGCAACGATTGCTAACGCAAAGTATTAACAAAACATGTAAGGGATGACAAATGTCAAAGTGTCATTGATGTTTTGTATCGACTGTCATCGCATACATTTCTTGTGTTTGTCGTTGGCAAGTGTTGGAAGACAACTTGACTATAAGCATAGGACCTGCTTACACACTTAGAGCCTGTCCCTCTAAGGAAATTAAAACCTGATTCCATCTTTGCTACACTGTTCCTGCTGTAGTAAGCCCTACAATAATGCAATTGCACAGTTTAAACCTTTTGTAATGCTTCCTGTTTTGTGGTCGGCAGGTCCTTAAACTGAGACCTGCATCGTCTACTTAATACGGAAAAACGAAATAATGTTTAAAAATAACTAAAAATAATAAATAAAATTACATTTAAGTAATTTTTTTTATGAAAACGAATCTATATAAGTGGTATTTGAGTGAAAATTACTATCCAGAATGTCGTGGTAAACGTTGAACAAATGAAAAACTGTACATAAATTAAAAAATTTCGTACGTAAATTAAAAAAAAAATCATTTACTATCTTTATCTCCCGTATTTGTGAAACAATTTTAAATATATATATATATATATATATATATATTTTTTGTTTAATTTTTAGTTTATTTTTATTTAATTAAGTTAATCATTTTGGAAATAGTCCCATTTTTACAAGAATTTCCTCACATTTCAATAATTGTTATGTACGAATGGTTCTTATAACGGTACCTTTTGAAAGTTTCATAATTAATTGACAGTACGGCGAAGTAATTATGCCGGAAACAAAAGCCATCAAGCTATTTATCTATATATCGTTTACTTTGATTGTACTGTGTTTAGTCAAATCAAATAGAATTACTTTATTCTTTTTAGGTCATATACAGGCGCTTCTAAACATCGAAACTTACACCGGTTTGGAAAACAACCCTGTCTTCAAGGGGTAATTCATTGATTACGTAAGGATAATTTTGGTCACTTTTGACCCCCCTACTCCCATGTAAGTATATCTAACACCCCCCTTTCTTACGTAAGATTCTATCTTTCTAAATAATAAACTGTTATGTTAGGATAGGAAATGATTTTTTTTTAATAGTAAAATACGCTAATACACGAAAAAATGTAGTATAGTTTTTTCTATAGAACCAAACATGGATTACAATAAAAACATATTACATTTTCTAATTTGTTTTTTTTTCAATAGGCAACTAATAATATTTATGTATAATGAAAATACGACTCTACACTTTACTATTAAGAAAACTATTTGGAATCCAAAATGAAATTAGGTTTCTAATATTGAATTTTGATTCACAAAATATTACGTAAGAATGAATTCCACGCCCTCCCCTACCCAATATGAAATTACAATAGTTGCATATAATATGATATCAAAAAATTATAATAGTTGAACACAATAGTAGAATAAACCGCGAGGGGTGTAAATTATTTTAATTATCATCATTCACATATTGATCCACTGTAAAATAGCCTTGAATTACCTATCCGGCAAATCGGCAATGTGCTTCGGAACTTTGATGCAAAACCTAACACACGATTAGCTAAAAAACTGTAATGCTTATCTACAGACGGATTTAAAACTATCTCTCAAGTCACGAGTTCATCTATTTTATCTACGTAAACCTAACCCGCGCCATATAAAAGAGCATAGATAAAATACAAGCCCATGTCAGCTTACGAAATGTTTTATCGCAAATCTTCGTTCGCGTGTACTTGAATAAGTTAAATCATATTAAGATTGAGGGAATGATTACAAAAAAAGTTGACCGACGCGGGACGCTCGACAGATGTGAAACATTTAAGTTAATATAATAATTAATAATAAACAATTAATAAAATATGGAGTGAAATATTAATCGTACGCAGCTCACACAAAGTAACAATGAAGTGTGTATAGTATACGCGCGCACTTACACAAGAGAGGTGACAGAAGTACTTGCTATGACGGCGTAAACGTGCATCGTGCCAATTACCGTCACACCAAACGGCTTGATTTTACCGTCAAGGTACGGCAATAGATATTTCACAAAACCCGACACGTTCTTTATTCCTTCATTATTTATCCTTTTACAAAAATGCGTTCGTGCCGTGTCGAAAACATTGGCTAGTTATTGAATTGGAATCAGTAATGATTGTTTTGGGTGCGCCGGATGGTCTCAGTTATCGACCTTCGTGGAAGCTCTTTTCATGCACCACAATTTTCCGTCATAAGACCAGTCGAACGTACTTTTTTAAATAGTTCATAGGTCTAGCGTTATCGCCACAATCTCATCTGATGGTAAATGACGATGTGGCACCAAATGGTTAGCACGCTAAGTGTTGTGGAGAAACTGGTTCTCAAATGGTTTTTCTGCAACACACCTACATGTAATTGACGGCAGATTTTCAATTTGAGAGTTGTAGCTAGTCAGATGGGAATTAGAAAACACCCTACCACCATGCTATGTTTTTATCATAATGCCCCTGAAAGTTCAAGCTGATTACAGCTGGATTCGAATGCTGCATGAAAGCTGGAATTGCGCTATTATCGCTTTAAATGCGTAGTCGAAGACAAAGTATTAGATTCAATAATAAACCTATCCAAACAGTTTCTTCGAATATGTTCGTATTGAAAATACAAACGCGAATTTGTGTAAACAAAGTGTATACACACGTTAAACAGTAACGGCATTAGAGAGAATAGAAACAAACGAAGTTAATCCGCACGCAAATTTCGCATTAGAATAAATCTCGCGAAATCCCGACTCGCACGTACATAGGCGCCTACGTACGTACGTATATTCGGGACAAATGTTTGATCACACAATTGCGCTCGGTGCCTCGCATCGCCAAATCTCGTGTTACGCCGCACTTCATCTTGCTCGACAGGACCTAAAGGGACTCGCACACTGTTGAATTTTACAATAATCTCAGATGAAAGCCTATCTCAGTTATACATCACCGGAACACAGTACAAATACAACACAAAAACAACAACGACGTGCAGCCAATTTGGAAGCGATGATAGCTCAGTGGTAGTGTGCACGACTTCACGTCAAGGGGTGCGAGTTCGAATCCAAGCACGTACAATGAGCTTGTAGGTGAAGGAAAACATCGTGAGGAAACCATAGCATGGTGGTAGGGCTTTTTCTAATGCCCGCCTGGGTAGCTACCACCCTCAAGTTGTAAAACCTGCCGCCAAATACCAATAGGTGTGTTCCGGCAGCAGCACTTGAGAGCCAGTTCCGCCACAGGTTTAGCGTGTCTACCAACTTGGGCCGTATCGTCATTTAAGATCAGGTGAGATTACGGCCATAACGGTAAACCTTAAGTATAAAAAAAAAACGAATAATGTTATCCCATACATTTTTAAATTGTTGATTACTCTTTACGTTTGTACAAGAAAATAACTCGACCATGGGTTCTGGTCTGCACTGGTCACTATTATAATAAATATGGTTATATAGACACCGACATATGGTATATTCATAAATAATGAAATATTAAAAATATATATATAATATGATTCAGAAAGTAATATTAATATATCTTAACCTTCACTAATATCATAAGTACGAAAATTACTTTCTTTGTTAATCTTCAATATCTAAACCGCTAAGTCTATTATGATGAATTTTGATATAGATTATGGGACCCAGGTAAGGGTTATGGGATATTATTTTTTCGCGATTAATTTTATAGGGTCGGGCCGAGGGGATGGGGTAAACTTTTTATTACGTTGACGATTTCCTTTTACCTTTGCAGAATTATTGTTTATAATTAACTAGCCGTGCCCGTGAGTTCGTTCGCGTGGAAATAATAATTTTATTCGGTTTTTTTTTAATGTTTTTCAATACCGCTTTTACACTTTTTGGTAGTAGCATGAGGTTAAAAAGCATAAAGCTTTCCTCGATGATTTTTGTATTACAAACAAAACTTTTTTTTTAATCTCATTGGCAACGGCGGTGGGATTTTAGTGTGTATTCTTAGTGACTACTCCCACATAACCTTCCTAACCACCACCCCGGGCTCGGAGAGTACGCGTAAAATTTTTTCCTAAAATTAGCGCATCCAATTTTCCGCTTAACATTTTAATAGATAATCTGTATCATTCTACAACCAGAACTGTTTCACGGAATCAACAGGAACGCAAACGAAGCGGCGGACAAAAGCTAGCTAATTTTTTTAAAATTCCGACTAAATAACCTACGAACATTTCGTATTAGACCTCCGTGTGCACGCACCTTAAGTACGGTTTCACACCTATGCACCCTTGTTAGAAACTCCATTGTTCAGGGTTCGTACGCGAGCACGGAACGGGAGAACACGTCAATTAAAACCGGATAACCGGAAAATCGGGAATCGAGTGTGTAGTAGTAGATATTATGTGGGCGCAGATGAATAGCGATCCAAGTTCCCTGATGCCGTTGACCCGCGGCGTTTCTAGAACGTTCCGCGGTCCTGTGAAAAGTTTTAATTAAAACCGATTCATATGGAATTATGTTCGAGGGAATGTGTGTGTGTGAGCTTCAGTCGCGGTCGCTTTGTGTTTTGTTTGCGGTTATATTGTTTCATATCGCTTCTTCTCGAAATTATATTAAACTTTACCGACAAAGTTGTTTTTAAAATATTCTTTGTTGTCATAACTGTTTCGAAGCGACGATAGCTTAGTTCTAGGAAGTACAATCGCCACGTCAATGGATGTAAATTCGAAGACATCGAATGAACAATCGGTGAAGGAAAACGTCGTTATCAGACCATAGCTTGGTGATAAGTCGTTCCTACTGATCGCCTCGCTAGCTACCACTCTAGAAATAATATATATTAATAATACGTGTATATAATATATCTTAAAATTATTTGACGGGCATCGCTTTATTCATCATTGATTCATTTTCAAAATTAACAATATAATCATTATTTTCAAGTATTTTAACGCTATTGAATAAATAAAACTATATAAATAATTTAAATTTAGTGTTTTTTTTTATTAATATGAAAAGACCCAGACAACTTTCATTTTAACTAAGAGGACAGCCGATAGTTTATTTTGATTCTACATGCAAATGTAATCTATTTCGTTATTCAATCAAATAGATAAGTTTCAATTTTTGATTACAATAATTTATAAAATAATCACACGAGTCAGTTGCTTACAATAAAGAACACTATGTGATGGATCGAGAACCTCCCAGAAACTTCTCGCAAAATACTCTCACCCTAATCCGAGATTAATTATCGAAACTATTAAACGTCTACCAAATAGTACGTGCGCGGGAACTTACAGGAAAATTCCTTAAAAGAAAAACTTCAGTAACAAATGTCCAAGGAGTACTAACGAGGGTGCACGTACAACTTTTGCCTCGTTACCGCTGCTGCGGGAGAGATAAGGGGAAATCTTGCTGTGACGTATACACTGCCGGCCGAAGACAATGTAATATACTAGAAATGCATTCCCATGACTTAAAAATAATAGCATTATATCAACGGGTATCAAGATCTTATCTTAATATCACAGATATGTCTTACAAGTTATCGTTCACGCACATCTTTTTATAGTTAAGGTTTACCGTTATGACCACAATAACACCTGATGTCAAGAGACGATGTGGCCTAAAATTGTGGACACACTAAACCTAGTCGAGGGATTGGTTCTTAAATGTAACTGCCGGAGCACACTAATAGGTATTTGGCGGCAGACTTTCAATCTAGTAGGTCTTAGCTAGTCATGCGAGCATTAGAAAAAGCCCCACCACCATGCTATGGTTTCATCGCGATGTTTTTCTTCAGCTCAAGCTCATTGCAGATAGATTCGAATTTACGTCCCATGACGCGACGTCTGTCCAAAGATAACGTTGTATCAACAGTTATCATGGTCTCAGTTATATATCACAACAAAGTCGTACAAGTTATCCCGTATATAAATATTCAGTATCATGACGTTCGGCCATTAACCGAATTCAATTAAAGTTTGAAAATTTATGTTGCTTAGTCCAACTTAAAAGGTAGAATAGTTTTTACCCCGATAAGAGATCATATCTTTAAACGCAATAGATAGCGCTACGCAGGCGAGGCCGAACAAATAATTTCATTGCCGCACACCCGCTGCGGGTTCCCTCCGCAGACACACCCACACGTTAAGTACACGGTTCTGTAAGGGACTATCCGCGCGGCCCTTAAGCGGCTTGCCCGATAAGGTCGATGTTAGGATCACTAAATTAGTAAGTTGGGACCTGTTGGTTAGTCAGACTCGTGAATCTTTGTTCATTTTCCGGCAGCAGCGCAAGCCGAGGTTCGGCTATTTTGGCACTGACACTGCGTCGTGGTTGAGTGCCCTCAGCACTCGCCCCAAAAATTTCGGCGAAGCTGTCAAAGCCCTTAAAGCTAACAGCGTATGTCAGTTCGAAAAAAAAGATAGCGCTATAGGCGAGTTTTTGACTACTGGAAAGAGTAGAATAAGGTCAGCTGCTATACTGTAACAAGTAACATCTAACTGTGCTATAGCTTAGTGTGATTATAAATCGAAAACTACAATATCGAGTTACATAATTATTTTATCAAATCGTACATGTGTTATATGTCCAATTTTAAGTAAATTCTTTATTATACAAAGAACAAGTTTATTAACACCACAACAATAATTAAAAGTTCTGCAATCAATAACGAAATTACACTGATAATTCTTCCAGAAATTCCAACTTCACGTCTGTGGTTTTGGTCTAGACCATTGTTATCTAAAAGAACCTCAAACACGCCTAACTTATGATACAGGTTTTGCTCTGGACGATCTATTACTCGCAACTATAATTAATTAAAACTATGAATGTAATATGGTAAAAATAGCGGTTGAACGTTGCCAATAAATATCGCAAATCTTGGGATATGACTGAATATTCGATTCACTGATAGATGTAGGTTGTTAGTAACAGATCCATAGCAATATGTATACCAAATAATTAACATTTTAAAACTATTAAAATTAAATAAAGGGAATATAATAAAAATAAAGAAGTAGTTATAAGTTCTTATTTAAGATTTGCAAATAAAATATACTGTTTAGTTTATGTCTGTGATGAAAATATATGTATTATTTTAATTAAATGAGACGTGGAGATTTATTTTAACGTCTTTCGCTATTACTCAGCGCAATGTAATTTAGAATAGCAAAGAGTGGAATGTAAAATCAAGTAGATAAAGGAGAGAAATTAAAATTTAATTTTACACTATGCGCTTGAGTAATTGTGTTATATTAACCCTTACAAGACACCTATTCGTGTATTATAAATACGAAAGTGATTTTCTTTGTATGTTGCGCTTTCACGCCTAACCCGCTGAATCAATTATGACGAATTTTGGTATACAGATAGATGTTACCTTCGAAACCGTTATAGGGTACTGTTCTCGCGAATAACTTATAAGAAGCAGAGTAAAGAGAAGAAAACTGTTTTATTGCCTCATCGGATTTGCGCCAAATTTATAGAATAATGTTTATAATGAAAGTATGAATATTCTGTTTCATCTAATTACACTCAAAAGGGGTAAAATGGGGTTGTAAATACAATATAGAGAAATCTAATCACAACATAAATAAATTAACAGCGTTTGATAGAATAAAAATATTTCTGTACCGAAATATTTCTATGACAGAAAAAAAAATACTAATGCAATCGGAACCTCAAGTAAAAGCTACTACAAATGATTCTAAATTATCGGATTACGACCGAGTTGAGAATACGGAATAAAAAAAGGAAATTAGGGTAAAATCCGTGAACAATTTCCGTGCCCGCAAGTGGATCATAGCTAAAGTCACAACGTGTTCCGTTTTCGCTGAAAGCAAGCCTAATTACCTGGGGCCGGGCACTTTTTCTATTTTCGCTTTAATTGCAACCGACGGATTATTTTTTCCCGCCGCAGAAATATACAAAGACCCCACTAGCAGATTCCTTCGGTCGATATTGTGGAGTCACTTTGAACTCCATATCGACGGCTGTAAGTGGAAAAGTGTAGACTCCGTTTTAACTTTAAAATCCTTGTCTCTCTGATTTGTACTTTATAGGTTCTGCGTTATGGTCACAATTTCGCCTGACGTTAAGTGACAATCTCGAGTGCAACGGCAGCAGCACACTTATAGATATTTGTCGACAAATTTTCAACTTGAGGATGGTAGCTAGCATCAGCGAATCGGTAGTTGGAGGCGTGGCAATGATCTCAGGCTGTCATAGAGAGGGTCTGCCGTGAAGAGTAGTTTTTAAGAGCGGCCTTTTACCATTCTAGTAATACAGAGGTCCTTGGCGTTCGTATGTGGCCAGCGCACGTCACTGTTCGTCCGCAAAGAGCTGTGTGGCAGATCGGTTAGGTAGGGGACGCCGAATAGCCTGCCAGTCCTAACGGCCAGTTCCGTCAGAGACTAGAATGAATGTGAAAGCTGATCCTGGTATATGGCAACACGAGAGTCATGGATTAGCATCGAATAAGTCCTACATCAGCCGCACGCCAATGAGACCACGACGTTAATAAAAAAAGGTGATTAGGCAATCCCTACAACCATGCTATGGTTTCATAAGATGTTTCCTTCACCGAAAACTCGAGCTTATTGTAGGTAGGTTCGAACTAACGTCCCCTCACAGGGCGTCCGTACACACTGCCAACTCGTTTCATTTGAACAACCGAGTGTTTTAAATATAATATCCAAGCTAGCTTCTATAAAAGCATAATCGGTTTAAAAACCTCTAAATAATACATAAAATCCTTTAGCTCGCAGTTGAATGTGACAACGGGGCTTTAAATAAACATAAGCCGACCATTAAGAAAACCGCAACCTGTTCATAATATAATAAATATTGCAACGCACAACCGCACGTAGATTGTATTTTGATATAAATTTAATAGGAAATGGCACAAAGCGATAAAGCTAATGGGTTTTGCGCGTTTCATCTAATTAAATACAATACTATTCAGTTTGCAGTTAAATAAAGTTGCAAATTTAGTTATTAATTTCAAGATGGCCGCCTTCTGATGGTAGCTGATGGTAGCTGATAGTAGATGTACAGCTGCAATGTAAGGGGTATTACAGCCACGTCGCCAACCTTGAAGGCTGTATTTCAATCCCTTTTTGAAGAGCCCCATACCCTAGCCGAATATATACGCAAGATTGATATTGTTACCTCATTTCTTGATGTCAACTTAGAATGAATGCTTTGAAAATTGATTGGTCACTGTGGTGTAGTTATTGACTACTGCTAAAGACAGTCAATATCCATAGTGCTAGCAAGTTTATCTGCATATAGTTTTATGCATAGTATATAAAAAACTGAGCAATTTATTGTGTTACTGAGAGTTCACGTTAAATGGAGACATAATATCATTATATGGGTAATATGGTGAATTCACCAAAGTATCTGGAACGACGTTCGATGGAAGCTAGATAAATCAAAATGTAAGATTTTTCCGTAACGTCCGTCTTACTTTAGTCTGTTCTGTATTGCACTATATTTCTATAGTATAGACGGTTATCCCTATAGAACAGCGTATGCTATTGGCTGTGTCCAGTCATAGGTGCGCGCTTATTGGTTCATGACAGCCAGTAAGTTCTCAACGGCTGCGCAAATCTAGCTTGTCATATCATACGCTTCAGCTCTTTCGTAACGTATTATATGCAATCTATGTATTAATACGTGAAGTAAAAACTTTGTACCCCTTTTTAGGAAAGTTGCGCGGACGGAGTAGTATGAAATTTCGCACACTTGTATTTGATATAGCTGAGTGCAGAAAGTTCCTAGTTTTTTTTAATAATGCTTAAAAAATAAAAAATAAAAAAAAACATTATTTATACTATCTTTTTTTTTTAAAACACACACGCATATATACTCTTTTGTTTATTGTAAAAGTCTGTGGTCAAATTGTGAATAGATTATAGATTAATGTTATTTGTCTTGGCTGAATGTCAAACATAACCCTACACATTAATACGAGCGTTTGACAACAGAACCTTGATAATGTCTAAAAATATAATTAAAATTAATGATAGTCGAATTTCGACCATTGGGCGACCACTAGTACAATGAAGGAAATCACGTATAGGGAAATGTTTATTTTCACAACTACAAAAAAAAAATTACTAACGAAATTTCTTATAACTCCTCCAATTCATTAGTTATCTCTAAATTTCATTTAATTACTCTGAGATGCTAGTAATTAATTCATTTATATTTGATAATTAATAATATAATACGTTTGTCAATTAATATATTACATAAGGAAATTCATTCCGTTCCACGACAATCATATATTTTTTATACTTTATAGAATTAACACCAGGAAAAGCCCTAACGTTTCCTTCACCGAAAACTGAACCTAATTGTTGCAAGGTTTCGAACTCAAGTTCACTGATGCTGCGTGCAAACGAGCTATCATTGTTTCAAGATTGAAATTAGAAAACGAAAATCCAATACAACATTTTACGGCGAATCTATTATCTTGAAGCGATGATAGCTTAGTTGGTAGTGTGCACGAACGCCGCATCAAGGGACGTAAGATCGAATCCACATACAACGAGCTTGAGCTTTCGGTGAAGTGAGGTGTAGAGAAACATCGTGATGAACAGTGTCATGGTGGTTAGGATTTTGAAAATGCCTGTTTCACTAGCTACTAACCTCAAGTTGAAAAACCGCCAAATACCTATAGGCATGTCGTGGCAGTTGCATTTGAGAACCAGTCTCTCCACCAGGTTTAGCTTGTCGTCCATCTTAGGCGACATCATCACTTAACATCAGGTGAGATTGTAACCATAACACTAAACATTAACTATATAAAAAATCAATACTAACTATTATTACAATGTATAATGCAGACGCTCTCGAAACAGCAGGAGCGTATGTAAATGACATTCTAATTTATTATAATCAGTTGTTCCGAAACAACGAGACACCGCGGGACGACCTTCGACCCAAACCGGGATCCCGATTCACGCATGACAAATCACTTGTTATGTAAACTAAGTATTATAATTGCAAAGAACGTGTTACTAGTTTTTAAAGTGTTCCGTAGGTACACATTCATTTAAGTGCCAGCTCGAGAGATACGACAATTTTTAACCCAATGAACGTGACGTTGCGGTCGACGTATTGTAAACTAGAAAAAAACATTTTTTTATTGTTAAGGCTTAGTGTTTTATCCATAACCTCATCTTAAATGACTATACGGCAACTACCGGAACACACCTATTGGCATTTGTCGGCAGATTTTCAACTTGAGGGCGGTAGCTAGGGAGGATGCTCCAGGCGGGTATCAGAAAAAGCCCTACCGCCATGCCAAAGAGTAAAAATGCATTAGAGGGATCTGTCAGGCCATTTAATGTACTTATAGAATTAGATAATAAAAAACTTTTTTTGTACGTCCGGAAAAGCATTTACGCATTCCGTCCCAAGCTCGATTTGCTGGGAGGATGGTATGTGGGACTCGACCGAGCGCTAGCCGTCGGAAACACCCACTGAAACCTCCGTGGTGTCTTTTTCATTCCCACCCAAACGCTCGGGAAAAGAAAATAAATGCAATGGAAGACTTGATCATACGAGCATTCAGTTGGGAAATGATAAAACACAATTCGTCTGCGATACGAAGAGCTGAGAGCCATTGAGCAACAATTAGAGTCACCCACCTGAACTGTGGCATGCGCCGCCAGGAGAAGCACACCATACAATCAATCAACAAGGAATAGGAAGGGGATTCATTTTAGCCAAATAAATTCTAAGGTCACCTTGAACTTCTTAAATAATTTCGCCACATGGCGAGGTTACACGGTCCAGCACGATTTTCTTTTTTTTTTTATACTTAAGGTTTTAGCGTTATGGCCTGATCTTAAGTGACGATACGGCCCAAGTTGGTAGACACGCTAAACCTGTGGAGGAACTGGCTCTCAAATGCAGCTGCCGGAACACACCTAATGGTATTTGGCGGCAGGTTTACAACTTGAGGGTGGTTGCTAGCCAGACGGGCATTAGAAAAAGCCCTACCACCATGCTATGGTTTCCTCGCGATGTTTTCCTTCACCGGAAACTCAAGCTCATTGTAGGTGCTTGGATTCGAATTCACGTACCTTGACGCGAAGTCGTACAACACTACCACTGAGCTATCATCGCTTTCAATCAGATAGTTCAAGTATAGGTCAAGGCAGACGCAAGATCGGGATCTTTCATCCCGTACTCCAAATTCGCGTCGTCAGAACAAATTATTCTACATTATTTTATTATTTCAAGGGCAATCAGAACGGCATATTGGCCTTTAAACACAAGGATGACAAGTGACAGGCCGTAACCGCACGGCGTGAGAGTTTTACATTGACAGAGTGTTGCCAGACCCCGGTTTCGAACAGTGGTTTCAGACAAATACACACTGTTTTTGCTCGGGATAGAAAAGAGAAGTCATATTTAACATTGAAGATTTTTTAATATACTATGTACTAATGCTATGTATGTGATCTACCATTATTGGACAACTTATTGGAGATTGCCAGCAAACGCTCAATCTTCGATAGGTTTTTTAATCATGAGGTCTTAAAAAATGTATCTATACTATCTATACTACATAATATCTAAATTGAAGTGTTTTAAGTTTGATTGTTGAATCGAATAAATCGCAGAAATTATCTGACGGATTAAAAAAAAAATTATAACATTAAACATATTATCGAGGAATTGCTCAGGGTACTAATAGTTTAGAAAAAAAAAATACAATTTCAAGGGGGAAAAAAACCATTTAGATCCACCCGAACGACGTTGCAGTTACGCACTCATAAATCCGAACAAAAAAATAGATTGCTATAACCCTTACGGAGTGAGTTCGCATGCCAATTATTTACCTTCATATGAATTATTAAATTATTTATGAGGTTTAAATGCAACCTCACGGAACACTAAACAAGCGCGTGCGCACGTTGCATTGATGTGCAAATGAACTGAGGTCGCCGTCACGGGTGACAGCGCCACGCGCACGATGCCACTGATATCAAACAAGATAATTTTCCGCATTCATTATTCGTTTCTATTTAACATTTAAAGCGATGATGGCTCAATTAGTAGCGTGTACGAACGCCACAATACTAGGCGTGAGTTCAAACCACCCGCAATGATCCCGAGCTTTTGCGGAGGGAAAACATCGGAAAATCGGGAAATGTGATTAGAAACGATGATAGTCAAGGAACGTGAGTTCGAATCCAAGCACCTACAATGAGCTCGAGCTTTCGGTGAAGGAAAACATCGTGAGGAAACCGTACCATGGTGGTAGGGGGTTTTCTAATGCCCGCCTGGCTAGCAACCACCCTCAAGTTGGAAACCTGCCGCCAAATACCAATAGGTGTGTTCCGGCAGCTGCACTTGAGAGCCAGTTCCCCACAGGTTTAGCGTGTCTACCAACTTGGGCCGTATCATCACTTAAGATCAGGTGAGATCATGGCCATAAAGCTAAATCTTAAGTATAAAAAAAAATGTACAACTGGGTAGCTACTACCTTGAATTTGAACATGTATGGACAAGTTAAAACCTCTATAGATATCGAATTCTTCTTTAGGTTAATATAGATAAAAGCAGTAAATGTATATACGGAATATAAAATTAAGCAAATAACTAACAGTATTATTATAACCAAAGTTTCATAGTGATACGTATAAAATCGTAAAGCAAATAATTTACCGACTCTTAGTTCTGTCGTACCGTGAAATTGTGGAACCACTATCCTGTTAACGTATTCGCTCTTTAATATTAGATCCTCTATAAGAGGCCTAAAGAGGCACCTAAGCAAATCAGCATCACAGCGGTGATTGGCATTAAATGTTGGCTCATTGTCAGTCGCCGATGATTCGGATTGTGCTGTACTTAACATCAGGTACAGTGCAGCCACTATGCTGCGCGACATAAAATTGTATATTACATCTGTAATATCTTCCTAATTTTTTTTTTATACTTCGTACTTTTTTTTGCTAATTGACAACAAACAGGCAGTCCGCCCATCTGGTGGTAAATGGGTACCGTCGCCTAAAGACAGTCGCAACACC
This sequence comes from Actias luna, assembly GCA_039707435.1. Classification (NCBI taxonomy): domain Eukaryota; kingdom Metazoa; phylum Arthropoda; class Insecta; order Lepidoptera; family Saturniidae; genus Actias; species Actias luna. Next base: position 1,872,231 of record JAZHAC010000002.1, on the reverse strand, counting down.
CGAGATATTACAGCCATCTTGTTGACCTTAAAGGGCTAATTCTCGTTCAATATGCCCGAACACAAAGTCTCATACTACCGAGTAAATTATTTCTTTAATTTTGTATTGAAGTTCATTATACTATATTAAATATACACTGTACGTTACCAAGTTCCGGTAAAGGAAGTAGAGGGGTTTAAAAAAAAGCAGTGCGAGTATTCATTGAACCCTAAACCGGCGCGTGCGCAGCTCGGTGTAATGTGGTATAAAATGCGATGGCGGTCGGCGGGCAGAGCGCGTGTTGCATGCACTAACTACATGTTTTACACACGCGCCACAGGGCTGCCACTCTAAACGCTATTAACATACTAATTACACGAATTCTTTAATCACGCATGACATATGTTGCGTGCATTATACACAAACGTTTATAGGGATTTGAAAAATATAAGGAAGGCATGGTAATGAAAAGGGTTTTGGTAATATAATTCCTTCGATGTTTAGAACATTTCTTTTTGCTGTAGAGCAATAAAGTGACTGTGGTTGACGCTATATTTTAAATATATAGGCTTAGCGTTATGGCCACAATCTAAACTGATGTTAAGTGACGCGACACTTTCAACGTGAGGCTGGTAACTATTCGAGTTACCATAAGAAGAACAATGAACGAAATAACGTAATGTGTAGATAAATTGGTATCAGTTTCAGCATAACAGCTACACTGATATAATGTAGCGCTGATATTCTGACTTGACCCTACAATTTGTGCAACCGCATACTACTTGTTTTGGTCAAATATTATAAAAGTAACGTATATATGCCTTTATAATATGATAGCTCTGCTCGCGATATCATTAACTTTTTTAAATCCAGCCTAACTCCTGTTGACGGTAGCGTGATGTTAAATAGCCGAAAGCCTTCTTCCATAACCACGAAATAAAATGTAAAGATAATTTTAGAAATCCGGCAGGCGGTTCTTAAAGTTAGCGCGTTCAAACAAACAAACAATCTCATTTGCTTTATAATATTCATATAGATATACAAAAAATAATTTATTAGTATTACATCGGCCATATATGTATCTGTATGTATATATTTACATGTAGATATAATTTTTTATCAGTGTTTAATATAATTTTAGAATAATTACTTTGCTTTTTGTATTATTATTATTTTGTATAAACCCACTTGGCCACAACCGAAAATCAGCGCTGGGCCTGCCTATTATGGAGTCCCAGCTTATGCTGAGTTGTGCGCCGTTTACAATGGCACTGGTACATGACAATGGTTAATTAATTTTAATGTATTTTTTGCTTTATCCGTGTAGCCTTGTGCCTTGTAAATAAATGTATTTTCTTTCTTTCTTTCTTCTTTCATCACAGTTTATGGACATCTTTTGTAATTTTGATGTGTTTCTTAAGTGTCGATACGACCTAATTTCGTGAACACGATAAACCTTTCGAGGGATTGGCTCTGCGACTGCCGGAATACACCTACTTGTGTTAGGCGGCAGATTTAACTCGAGGGTGGTAGCTAAATAGGCGGGCATTAGAAAACCCCAACCACGTTATGTTTTCAAAAACCTCAAAGCTCAAGCTCGTTGCAGGTGAATTCGTTCTCACATCTTTTGACGCGCCGTTCATACACTCTACCACTGAGCTATCATAACTTCAACGCGAAATGGCGTAAAAGAAATGACCGAGTTGCGGAAGTCTTTCATCGGGCCACGACAACTCGTCTCGCAGGAAATGAAGACCTCAAACTTATCCCCGGGTCGCGGCCGCTCCGGAACATGAAAGTCCGCGGAAATTAGCCGGGGAACACTTGCGCGAGCGTCTTAATTAACGAACTTTTTATTTGCGGGTTTAGTTTGGGCTATTTTTCGCGATATTGTTCCTTGTGATAACAACATAGTATAGACCCATTGCATAGTTAGCAAAATTGATCGTTGATTTATGATCAGAGGTAATAGATGATAAGTCTAATAAAATTGCTAGCTTCCAATGACACATAAGGGCTTGCTTGCTACTTGAATCTAGTAAAATGTCAAAGTTACTTTGACATGTTTCATAGCATATATATTTTGTTTTCTCTCTAGCAATTGTGGAGAGATCACATGGGTAAGAGGTACTGCTCGCTGGCAATTATGCGGGAGTAGCATGGTCGCCGTGGATCATCCCTCTTGTAACATATCCGGTATATTGCAAGAAGAGATGCGTAAATTATTTTTAACAACGTTAAAAAACGGTATCAACTTGTAATTTATGCAAGATATTTCCCGAATGATATAACTGTGGCAAACTGATATCGATGAATAACACAAAGTAAGGAATATTTGGAGACAAAAGATACAATTACTGGAAATTTGAAGCGATGATAGCTCAGTGGTAGTGTGCACGACTTCGCGTCAAGGGACGTGGGTTCGAACCCAAGCACCTACAATGAGCTTGAGCTTTCGGTGAAGGAAAACATCGTGAGGAAACCATAGCATGGTGGTAGGGCTTTTTCTAATGCCCGCCTGGCTAGCTACCACCCTCAAGTTGTAAACCTGCCGCCAAATACCAATAGGTGTGTTCCGGCAGCAGAACTTGAGAGCCAGTTTCTCCACAGGTTTAGCGTGTCTACTAACTTGGGCCGTATCTTCACTTAAGATCAGGTGAGATTAGGCCATAACGCTAAACCTAAAGTATAAAAAAAAAAAAAATTGGATTTTAAACGTCCAAGCTATAAATCATTGGATAAGAGACAAATGATACAGTCACTGTGTCGGACCTGTGACTGTAACTCGGGACAATGGACGTAACAGAGTCTGATACAAATACATTTTTTGTCAACATGGTGAAAAAATTGACTGACGAGTTGGACAAGCACCGTCACATACCAACTAAAGGACCATCTTTCATACTTATTTTGGAAAATTGTGATGTTTTGGATCTTTACAGGTTTAGCGTTATGGCCGCAATCTCTCCTAATCCTATATAATGATGTGGATCAAGTAGGTGAACAGGTTAAATCTAATGGAGGGACAGGGTTCTCAACTACAACTGCTGGAACAGACCTATAGGTATTTGAAGGCAAATTCTCACCTTGATGGTCGTAGCCAGACATACGGGCTTAAGAAAACACCCTATAACTATTCAATACGTTGATAAAACGATATGTTCATTGAAATAAAACTAATTTAAACGGATTTTATCGCGGTTATTTATTAAATTTTGATCCCGACGTTTCGAAAGCTTTTCAGCCTTCGTGGTCACGGGGCGAACTGAGGTGTAGGTTGTCCAGAAAAGTTTGTGTTACTGTCTCTACCTTCAATTTAATTTTTATTATTGATAGTGTTCCGATCTACGTAGATCAACAATAAAATTTAATAAATAACCGCGATAAAATCCGTTTAAATTAGTTTTTTTATTTCAATGAATAATATTCTCGTAAACCTAAGAAATCATTATGAAAACGATATGTTGTAATCGTTTTGAAAGTAACATAATACTGAGGAAATAGTTTCGAGTGAATTTATCGTTTTAAAATATATATTAATGAACCGTGACGGGGATAATTGGAAGTGTAACGTTGTCCGGCTTCGGTGTCCGGTTTCCGGTGTCCGATATACGTGGCTTCGCGGCATTTGGCCGACATATCTATCGATACTAACATACTCATATTATAAATACTCTATTTTGTTCGTTTGTTTATTTGCTACGCTTTCAATCCTAATCGATTTTGGGTGAATTTTGGCACAGACGTAAATGGGATCCTGGAGACGGAGATAAGCGAAGCGAAGTATTGAAGCGATGACAGCTCAGTGGTGGAAGACTTTGAATCCAACCACCTGCAATGAGCTTGAACTTTCGGTGAAGGAAAACATCGTGAGGAAACCATAGCATGGTGGTAGGGCTTCTTCTCAAAGGCCGCCTGGGTAGCTACCACCCTCAAGTTGAAAATCTGCCGCTAAATACCAATAGGTGTGTTCCGGCAGCTGCACTTGAGAGCCAGTTCCTCCACAGTTCAGTGTGTCTACCAACTTGGGCCGTATCGTCACTTAATATCAGGTAAAATCTTGAACATAAAAATGCTACTTTTTATGGCGAAAACCTTATTAGAAGTGGGCTAAAGAGAGGGATACGCTTTTATTACGTCATTCGATTTGTTTGACAAAATCAGTATTAACGCGAGCGAAACCGCACGTAAAAACTAGTAATATTAAAAAAATGGAAAAGTATGTTTGTTTTAACGCGGCAATCGTAAGAAATACCTTTCCTATTAAAAAAAAAGCATTTTCTATATCATGCAGCAACCATAGAGGAAGGTTTTTCACGATTTAACACAACGTTGTATAGAATGAAGTTACAAAAACGAGCAAACGTAATTAAATAATTTTTAGTTCCACGCGAACGAAGTCGCAGGCTTAGCTAGTCCGTAATATATCAAGATCTGGGGTTTTTTTTTTTTTTTAAATAAAAGTGAAACATCTGCCTTATTCTATAGAAACATTCATTCACTGTTGAATGTGTAGGATAGAAGTATTGTGTACAATTGAATGGGATGTCACGGTAAAGAGCTTAAGCGGGTCTCAAATAAAATAAATCGTTCGATTGCGATGTATTATACGTGGTGGATTTCAAGCAATAAGGTCCATTGCCTTAAAGTTCCTATCGAGTTTTGCATTTTTTTAATTATTTCTCTCATAGAAAACGAAAAACATTTTTTAGTTTTCCCAGAACGAAATATTCTGCCTGTACGTCCTACGTATCCCCTAAAAGCAAAATAATATGACAAAACTCGTTAAATATATGCTTCGAAATAGCAAACTCGTATTACGTATCAGTTTTAATGTAGTTAATTTATTGCCGATTATTTGCTACTATTGCTATCGGCTTCGCCATTGCAAAATTTATGATATAGAGGAGTGCTTCGCTAATTAATACTGATCGCAATTTCGACGAACATACGAGTTATTTTTCTGTCCCCAAGGAAGTGCACTTCTTTTTTTTTTTTGGGCGGAAAGTAACCAATATCCGGTTCGTGGAAACAAAATTTCATAATAGTGAGTTGTGTAGTTAAGGCGTCAATTCGTAACACACTGACTTTTATATTCATAATAATACCTAGGATTCATCACGATAAACCTAAACTTCGAAAGTGCATATTCTTTTATGATTCTAATGGTTTGAATAGACTGTCTATTACCAAAAACAATCTTTAAAACACCGTAGCAGATACAATGAAATTATCAAGACATCGTTCATGGGAACGAGCGTTATGACGCTACAACAAATTTCCAACTTACAAAATACAGTAAACAAATGTTGAAAATACAAATACTTTCGTTCCTCTTGTAAATGACCTTCCAGTGACTTGCGAATACCCGTCAACTGTGTTCCTACTCATTATTGAATGTAACAAACGGAGAGAAACGGCTGAGTAATCCCGAAACATAATACGAAATATCAACGATTTTGTTTTCTCGGTGCGTGGGTTTCAAGAGCTAGAACGAGCTTGAATTTTCGCTGAAGGGTAAATTATGATATCGTCTATTGTATTGTGTGGTGGGAGCCGGGCCGCACCCTGGAGACGGTCGTAGGGACGGATCTTTTGCTGCTAGACGTGGTGAGGGCCAAGCTCTACAGCGAAGGATCAAGGAACGCAATAGCCCTTTTCTGTGAACAGGTGATGACGCAGAAGAACCGGTACACCCGTGCCTTTCGGCTACCCTAAAGCCGGATTAAAGGGGGTGAGTTGATGGACCCGCCTTCCGATACACTTGATCGGCCATCGGTTGGGGCAGCACGCCAGGATGGAGCCCGGCTTACCATCAGGCCAGGCTTACGCATGCAGCATGGACCCCGCGTCGCTACATGAAAGCGACGGAAAGCCGTGAGGTTTTAGCGGGTATTCTCGAGGGCTAACGCCGGGTGAGTGCCACCTACCCCTCCTAGTCCCCCCGGGCCGGAAGAGGATGCGTGAATGCATATCCCCACGTAAAAAAAATATTATATCGTTTACTTTTATACATAATAAAACTGTAAAAAATCCAATATTGTACATATAACATTTAAAAATATTTTTCAACGATATGGGCACAATCTCAATTTATTTTGATCGACTTTTTGTTAGCCTGCCTATTTGAAGCACGTCACTATGAAACTACTGGATAACTAATATTATGGATCAATATATAACATGTTTTTATGTCATAACATGAAAGGGTTCCACAGGGCTATAAGATGAAGTTAATAGTAAACTGAATTCTTGAAGAATTTTGAAGCAATTTCCTTTGTTCGATAGCTGACAACAAAATAAAAAGCGGTCTCTGACCTTTAACAATACAGGAGATTGAATATCAACGTGGTATCTTTTTAGAAAGAAAACATTTATTTCGATAATACACAGTATAAATATATGCGTAGCATTTTCAAATACAATGTACATTATCTGCTTTAAAAATTATTAATTTATTTAAATATATTAGTCAATGAGAATGGAAATATATATTTACATGATTAAGTTTTTTTTTTTTATATATATATACTTAAGGTTTAGGTTATGGCCATAATCTCACCTGAATTTAAGTGACGATACGGCCCAAGTTAGTAGACACACTAAACCTGTGGAGGAACTGGCTCCCAAGTGCTGCTGCCGGAACACACCTATTGGTATTTGGCGGCAGGTTCACAACTAGAGGGTGGTAGCTATCCAGGCGGGCATTACAAAAAGCCCTACCACCATGCTATGGTTTCCTCACGATGTTTTCCTTCACCGAAAGCTCAAGCTCATTGTAGGTGCTTGGGTTCGAACCCACGTCCCTTGACGCGAAGTCGTGCACACTACCACTGAGCTATATATAGTTTAATTCTCTGAATAACACATCAAAACGAATAACGAATCCAAACAGTTTAGTGGGTAGTACAGTTGGTAGGCAATTTAAGTTGGTAAAAAAAGAATCATTTCAATACATGCTATATGCTAACGCTGAATTGTGAATATAGCACGTATTCCCTCATTTTGTTTTTTAATATGCATACTGTTCGTTGCATATCTGGAGGTGGTAGAATATTGTTCCAGATTTTCGCCGCTGCATACTTAAAACCACCCCTAGCTGCTGTCGTTTTATGCTTTGGAATGATGAGACGAGACAATCTTGTAAAGCTGGACCAATTTGATTTTTCACAAAGATATTCACGTTTTCCTGTTCTAATGATTCGAAAAAGAAGCGTAACAGAGTTAAGATAACGCCTATTTTGACGTTCGCATTATTTTCGTTATCGGTTGTCACTAGTTATTTAGTAGTATTATTAGTGGATATCGCATGGTGTTTGTCCCTCACAAAGCTGCCGGGGCATTGCGATAACGGAAACCGAACGGAAATCCTAAAACAAAGATACGACACGGTAACAGACAAGCGAAAAACGGTGTGTGTTTTAACAACACGACATAACTACATCTCATTCACTACCTTAGTCGCCTCGAGCCGACTTTACCCAACGAGCGTCACATAAAAAGCTTGCGGATCGGAATTTCAAAGTCTTTGCATAAGACGTTTCACTTAAACCGGGTTGAGCTTTGGTCAGTCCACTGACTACTACATAAGGCGCTTGCATATTATATATATGGACCGTTTATTTTGAAAGTGGTGTAAATTCATTTTTGAGAAAAAGGAACTATCACGTAATTCATGCTTAACTTAATGTAATTTTTTTATATATAACTAGTCCGTGTTTAATTTCTCAAAAAAATCCCATGTTTTGTACAACTTAAAATCGGTCGGTAAATGAAATTGCATTATCAACAAATATAGTAGTAACCTTTAATTTTCTCGAAACAAAAGAAAATGGACTTACACCACTTTCAAAATAAACGGTCCATATATCATCTTGAAAATATTTTCACGGTACGCGTTGTAATGAAAGCGAGAAACTATTCGATACGGTGCAACATTAGAGCCGGGGGTTATGAAACTTAGTCGTATTACGGGCTGAGGGAAGAGGGATTGGACAACAATATCGCAATTTATCAAACGAGGCACATTGTTGCGCGCCCCCGACTACACCGGTAGCGCCGACATGCCGCCCCGGCTCATACAAACATTCGACCAGTAACAGACTTCAGTCATGCCAATGGCAACAAAAATTAAAATTTATAGCTGACTCGTGTGAATGTTTCGAAAATAGTTAAATACCCTTTTCTGTTCAATTTTTTTTGGTTAAATTAACAAGCGCCATAGTTAATTATTAATAGCAAATGGATACAGTCTCTTTCAACGATTTTTTCTTATTTTCAATAATGATTTTCGTCAAATTTCAACCTCCAAGCGAACACTAACAAATAATAATGTACAAAATAAGTAGTATTTATTAACTTTTAATAAATACATTAAATTTACTAAGCAACGTTATTTTTTTGGTTTCTATTAGTCAATCTATATTCAAATTACACTTCGAGCGAACAAAATCCACTACAGTCCCGTAAAACGACTCCAGCCAGATAAGAATTTAATAAGACGAGTTTATCGACCGAAAAATTTCTCGACAGTAAAACTAAACCTTAGAGAAAAGTGGAACCGAATGTGAGACAAGTGACCCCGGCTCGTGCACGAATGCTCAATAAAATACGCCCTTGATACGTCCCTGCGCTTACTGAGCATGTGAATGCGCAGGTGATGTTTTTTTTTTATTTTTATTAATAAATTTCTCACTTTGCTTTGTCGCGGGTATAATGTAATTTTCATTCGTTCGCGTCCGATTGAATGCATTTTCAATTTTTTTTTTATTCTGGCTCATCTTTTCCGAATGTTAATTGATGTGTAATGATTTCTTATATTTACGCGAATATTACTCACCGAAATAAAACTAATTTAAACGGATTTTATTTGATCTCGATACCGACGTTTCGAAAGCTTCTGCGAAAGCCCGTGACCACGAAGGCTGAAGAGCTTTCGAAACGGCAGGACCAAGATCAAATAAAAAACCGCGATGTAATCCGTTTAAATTCGTTTTATATCGATGTTAATTGATGTATTTTAATAATTCATACATATAGGAAAACGGTGTAGCTGTTGTCTCAGTGTTTAGAGCAATTATACACGTATGTCTAACCACATCTTTTTTGGTCTTATTATATGGATTGGAGTGATGGGCTATTAGAAACATGGATGAGTGTCAATTGCATGCAGTAGGAATGTGAATGTTGAGATGAATGTATGCTATTACAAGAATGGACAAAGGCAGGAATGAGTTTGTTAGAGGGAGCTTGAATGTGGCACCAATGGTAGAGAAGTGGAAAGGGGAACAAAAGGGAGTGAATGAAGAGACGATAGAGATCTGTGGAAAAGAAAACATACTAAGCCGACCTCAAATGACTTGAGAATAGGACATGAAAATGTTGATGTTCTTTTTCGGCCTCTCTCTGCTTCAATATACATTCACATACTTAAAATCTAGAAATTTCATACAGAGTACTTTAGTAAACATAATTATGGAATAGTACAATAATTTAAGTAAACTACTGATTAATTTTACATAAAGTAATCACAGCATTTGACTTCTTAAACAGTCTGATAAAAGAAAAAAAAAACAAAACCATCTAATGAACGTAAAATTACGAGCAAAACACGACACAAATTACGAGCGGTAATACAAACAAGCCGTGAGTCGTAGCGTTTTTATGGAAAAAGAAAAAAAAATGAGCGAACATTTTCAATAATAAATTAATCAAAGGCAAACCGGGAGCGTCTCTCCCTGCGCCGATGATCGAGGAGCGAATGTTTCCCGCCCGCTCTCCAGCTATACTGAAGTATAGCGAATAAGTGAATAGCCTCATCCGCGACTTCATTCGCCTAGACTTAAAAATTATTCCCCCCTTAAACAGTACAATCTAGACCAGCGGTGACGGTCATTGAAATAAAATTCATTATCAATTTATTACATTTGAATAATTAATTTTGTCAGTCATTTGACGGCGTATTGAATTTAATCCTCTATGATGTATTCAATCGATTTCTTTTCAAACTTTCCGCGTTGTTATTCAAACTAAGTAATTGTTACAAAAAAAACTTTTTTATATCTATATTATATATTATAATATTTATATCAATATTATAAAAACGAAAAGTTCGTTTCAATAGGAAATACCAGTGGGATTTCAAAAATTTCTCTCTTAGTTAACAGAGCAATAATTAAAGTTTTAAGGCTATTTAACATCCCACTACTACAAATTAGTGCAAACCTGTATTGAAAAATCGCCCAAGGATTATTCAATCATTTTTACGGGAACCAATTCACTGAAACAGCTATTTAAAATAAAAATAAAAATACTACGTGAAATATTATTCTATACTTCTCAATTGAACAGCAACGCTGTAGCTACGATAAACTAAATTCAATACCGCCAATAATAACTAAGTTACGCCAAAAATCGCTGGAATTTCCAAAGGAAATAACTTATCGAATATTGTTCGTCGTCGACTCGACGGCCGCCCGCCCCACCGCCGTCAGCTGGGCGGGCGGCGACGCAGCGCGGAGCGGCGCACCGATCAGCTCGCTAGATGCTCCACGGGGCTAAATATTACGAATGCCGACCGATAGGGAACGCGGAAAATTCATTGTAAATGAAAATATATATAATAAACGGGAAGAAAATATCAAGGATATTGGAATAACTCCCGTAATAGCTTTTAGAATTCCAATAGATAACTTCATATTTATTTAAAAAAAAAACATAAGAAAGAAAAGAGGAACTACAATTATTACACGGCACACGGCTGCACTAAAATACATAAGTTTAAAATTAATTAACAAACTAGGCGCTCACAAAGCCTTCCTTAATAATTGCTCTATTGAAAAGTACACATTTTGAAATGCATCTGGTAGTTCCTGAGATTGGGGCGTTCAAACAAACAAACATTTCCACTTTATAATATTATTACAGGTAGTATTTTTTTTTCCAAAGAACAGTTGAACACTTCTAACAACTGGGATACTCGGAACAATTATCACAAAGCGCGACAAATCAAACGAGTAATTATGTGAGGTTTACGATTGTAAACGTTATGGCAGCAACCACCATCGCGTCGATAATCTTCCGCCAAACATCTATAGATGTGTTCTGGCAGTTGCACGTTTTTTTCTGTAATAGCGGGCAGACGAGCATGCGTGTCACCTGATGGTAAGTAAACGCCGCTGCCCATGGACACCCACAATACCAGGGGAAGCGTCGGTGCGTTGTCGGTCTTTATATTGTAGGGACTGGCTGTCAAGTGCAACTGCCGAAACACATCTATAGGTATTCGGCGGCAGAATTTCAATTTGATGGCGATAGCTAGTCAAGCATTAGAGATTTGAGATTGATTATTCGATATACACTGGCTAGGAGTATTTGAGCGTGTCTGGAAACAATGGAAACGCGGATACCAGTTCCTCTCACAACGCGCCGCGTAGACCACGAGAAAATCGTGTGAAGGCTCAACGGGTGAACAGCACTCACACTATTTCCTCACTTTCCTGTACTGCCAAAGCTTTACTGTACTGAAGCGATGATAGCTCAGTGGTAGTGTGCACGACTTCGCGTCAAGGGACGTAGGTTCGAACCCAAGCACCTACAATGAGCTTGAGCTTTCGGTGAAGGAAAACATCGTGAGGAAACCATAGCTTTTTCTAGTGCCCGCCTGGGTAGCTACCACCCTCTAGTTGTGAACCTGCCGCCAAATACCAATAGATGTGTTCCGTCAGCAGCACTTGAGAGCCAGTTCCTCCACAGGTTTAGCGTGTCTACCAACTTGGGCCGTATCGTCACTTAAGATTAGGTGAGATTATGGCCATAACGCTAAACCTTAAGTATAAAAAAAACAGCTTTCATACGTTTTTCTACTAACAATACTCCGGAACAAAAATGGAGTCTTACAAAAGCACGATGTAAGTGTAACTTTTTACGGGTCGTAGGGATTTAACTGAAAAATTTCAGAAAATGTGAGAACATAATGAGAACAAGGTGATATTGGCCTTGGCTGCTCTGTCGAACGCCTTTCATTATACCCCTACTCTGTGGCCGGCGGTAATGCGAAATACGCCGGACAAAACTTTTTTAAAACGAAGCAAAAGAGTTACGCTTTAAAAATACAAAACAGTAAAATTTAAAAGCGATATACACAAACGGTTACGTGTTGTATAAAATTATAAAACCCTAACAGAAGAGCGTTAACCGAGCTATAACTGATAGAATTCCTGACTACACCAACACTTACCGGCACTTCCAGCCAGCACTCACGGCGGTTACAATAACAGACTTAAAGGCATTAGCGGGACCCTTGTCGACAACCATCCAATGTTGTTTTAAAAGGATTTGTTCGCTTAAACTAAGCAAAGGGGTTGGAAAGTGCAGCCTTATTCTGTTCTATGGCTAACATGATTTATAAATTAAATAGTGTATTTATTTTTTTCAGAAAAATATAATAGATATAAATACTTATTATATTCCCTCTACCCATTTGTTATAACATCATATACAAACTATATTATAAATTTGTATGATTCAAAATATGTATATAAAGCGATGCTGGCTCAGTTGGTAGTGTGTACGAATGCCGCGTCAATGAACGTGAGTTCGAATCCACTTGCAATGATTCTGAGCTTTCGGTGACGGAAAACATCGTGACGAAACCATAGATTGGTGATAAGGTTTTTTCTTATATCTCCCTATCCAGCTACCACCCTCAAGTTGCAAATGTGCCGTCAAACCCTTATAGGTGTATTCCGGCAGTTGTACTTTTTTATGGCATAAGGGGCAAACGAGCAAACGCGTCACCTGATGGTAAGTGATCATCGCCACCCATGGACATCCACAACACTAGAAAAATCGCAGGTGCGTCACCGGTCTTTATAGGAGGGACTGGCTCTCAAGTGCTGCTGCCGGAACACACCTATTGGTATTTGGCGGCAGGTTTTCAACTTGAGAGCGGTAGCTAGCCAGATAGCACGACGCTGAGTTCGTACACGCTACCACTGGGCTTAACATGTCCGTCAACTTCGATCACTTAGAATCAGTTGATATTGTAGCCGTAACACTGAACCTACGCACTATAATAAAATAGTTTTGTACACCATAACCATTATTGAAAATTTCAGGAATTTATTGCGAAGGTAAGAAACACTGTCTTCAATTGTTACATTAATAACGAACTGCAAAGGCGGTGAGTTGTAACGAAATCAAAATAGATAAATGAAAATGGATTAACAAACAGACCAGAGAAAATTATTGAACTATTTTGTTTTCACTGAATTATAAATAAATTTTCACGACACGGAATTTTCTTATTGCTACACAATAAGTTACTAGTTCGCAGGAAAACTAATATTCCAGTAGTCAGAATAAGGCCGTTCAGCTGTAATAGTATCAGGTTCTCTTATAAATTCCGAGTTGCCTGCATTAACCGTTTTAATTAAAATTTCTCTTTATTTATTATTCTATCTAACGAGGTTCTAGATAACGTTGAAGTAATACGAGCTTATTAGGCTTACAAAGTCAAATATTAATTGTATGAACTCCCTTATACCTATTTATATGTAATATAAACTTAATCTAAATATGTATTAAAATAAAAAGTAAGATAACGCTGAGTGTCTGGTAGATGTGAAACGCCCTTTTCTGTACAAATTATGATCTTAAAGGGATAGTTAATAAAAGGAAATAACTATGACATAATCAAAAATGTTAAAAGCACAGTAATGTTTTTAAAGGTAATGTTTATCGAATATACAGGTATATTAATTGAATACATAAATTAAATAGAGACATCTTGACTCTTTATGGGATAGGCGATAAACGAGCAAGCGTGTCACCTGATGGTAAGTGATCACTGCCGCCCATGATCACCCACAACTCCGGTGGAAATCGCAGGTACGTTGACGACCTTTATTGGAGGAACTAGCTCGTAAGTGCCGAAACACCTCTAGCGGCATTTGTCAGAAAACTTCAACTTGAGGGTGGTAGCTAGCCAGAGAGGCAACAGAAAAAGCTCTACCACCATGCTATAACCATATATAGTTATTAGATTCGAACTCATGTGCGGCTTTCATACACACTACCAACTAAACTATTATCGCTTTAACTTATTTCTAGCAGAGGAACATCTTCCTACCCATTTCACTAGAATTTAATATGACTATAGTAGAAAAAGAATGTTTGGATTATAAGATAAATCATTTGTAGTACAGTCAGTTTATCCCAGCACTAAATAAATATAAGAAAATTCTCGCAGGTACAGATAACAGAGATCTTGTAATCAATAGGCGATCGTGTAACAAGGTTCGGTAATCCTGTCTATGTCTGCTGACTCAAGAATGCACAGGTCTATTAAATAATCGAAGGGTCACGGTCGCAAATTTAACGACAGGGGCCCGTCGATGTACAGTATAAAGCCCTTGTTTCCGATCAATCATATAGAGATATTCAGTACCGCAACTATAAACAATGTATGGAAGGAAATGTAGGAAAAGTAAGACGAAGAAGAAAGAAAGAAAATAATTAATGATAATTAATAATACAATAAATGTTATTTAACGATTGTCTCACAACGATTTCTTATTCAGTTACTTCTTGCAGTAGATACTTCACCGTTGGTTTTCACTATGAGTATATAAATATTTGTTTTTAATTAAATTAATTTTAATTGTTACATTCAAATATTTTATAAAAAATCTTTTTTCTTTTATTGAATCTTCTAGAAGGGTCGGGCTCTCAAGTGTCACTGTCGGAATACAGCTATTGGTATTTGGCGGCAGATTTTCAACTTGAGGATAGTAGCTAGCCAGGCGGGCATTAGAAAAAGCCCTACCACCATGCTTCGGTTCACTCACGATGTTTTCCTTTACCGAAAGCTCAAGTTCATAGTAGATGGTTGCATTCGAACTCACGTCTCATGACGCGCCGTTCCTACATGCTACCACTAAGCTATCATCAAAAGTCAAAAGTTAGAGATTCGGTATATTACGGTTTCATTTGACAGGGTCTATGATAATCAATAGGTTTGGAGTATTTCAAATAGACAAAGCACAACTAAAAACAAGCAAGTTTAGAAAATAATTGATGCTTATAGCACAATGTATTTATAATTCATGCATCTCTTTAATGTGTTCAATCTACTTTTTGTGTTATAGCACAGAAAAGTGACAGCACTGTATTAGATGAAAAATTGAATACAAACTAAATACATGAAAAATAACAAAGAAATTAATAATCCAATGGTAGTCATCGCTACCATGCCAGCCTGCAGTCACATGGTATCTGAATACGAGTATAGTATATACACATATTTACATATTTATGTATAGCTACACATAAAATATGACACTGTACGAAGAGTCACTGGTAATCTGAGAAGAGTCAGTGTGATAGCTTTACCAAAGAGTCGAATAAAAATCGAAAGTAGAACCTCGTTAAGTCGAACCTCGGTAAGTTGAAAATCTCGAAAAAATGTTTTGTTCGCTTCCCTTCAAACACCAAAACCTCCATTCACTATAAGGAATAAACTATACAACTCGATTTTTTATTGGCCTCTCCCTTGATGTTCGACTTATAGAGGTTCTACTGTATATGACAAAAGCGAGCCTTGCATCTATTTATATGTATAAAATATAATATAGTAACGAAATATAATATTAACAAAATCAATAGTGTTCATCCTGTTCAATAATATTGAAGGGCTGTCAAGTTCAAACTCCACCTCCACAAGTTCCAATGTAATACATAAATTTATATATTAATTAGATCGAACTTACGGTACTGTTCTTTACATATCGCTGGTACATGTCCCGCTCCACTACGCGGGACGTCTCACATCCCGGGGACAATCACAAGTACCTCTTATCCCTAATAGAATGGGTTCACGTAACGTCTGGACTCCGGGGTTTAAGTAAATGATTGTTATTAGTGGCTGTTAGTAGACGGGGATCTTGAATTCACATTCTCGATTTAAGTTATATTACTATACTTGATATAATAGTATTGGTTCGATTTCTACTACCATCAACTTAGTATCACCATATATATACTAATTGACTGTAAAACAAACCCTAAGATAGTTATGGGCTGATCCCATAACTGATGGTGAGTGTATTATACGTATAGTGTCAAGTGGTCGAGATATAGTGGCACTTCGAGTCCTTTTATTTCTCGTATGTGTAACATTATCGTGTAAAATTTTATTATGAATCTCGTGCCTTTATTAGTTCTGTTATTCGTAAGTGCCGGTAAGTAAGTGGTAAGTAAAGCCGGATGGGCCGTGGAGGTATCAATACCGGATTTCATTGTCGTCTGACGTTACGTAGTATTCTACATATTATATACAAAATCCCTTGTCAAGTCTGTCTGTTCGTCTGATTGCGGACTTCTTTGGGGACTATTGAGGATCGGCGCATTACGTTCTCTTCTTGATGATAGCTCAGTGGTAACGTGTATGACTTCGCGTCAATGGACGTGAGTTCGAACGCAACCAACTACAATGAGCTTGAGTTTTCGGTGAAGGAAAACATCGTGAATAAACCATAGAATGGTGGTAGGGCTTTTTCTAATACCCGCCTGGCTAGCTACCACCCTCAAGTTGAACATCTATCGTCAAATACCAATAGGTGTGTTCCGGCAGTTGCATTTGAGAGCCAGCCCCTCCAGGTTTAGCGTGTCTAACAACTTAGGCCGTATTGTCACTTAAAATCAGGTAAGATTATTGTCATAACGCTTAACTTACTAATTATAATTGACTATAAAAAACCGGAAGCTACGAGAAGGTTATACAAATTCTATATCCCCCTTTTACTTACTAAAGAACACAGGCATCCTAGCTAGAGAGATTTAATTAGTCCCATAACGTCAACTTACCTAAAATATATAAACAAATGAAAGTTTAACTACCAACAACAAATTATACATACCCACCTATCAACCGTGGGCCCCGCATTAGTGAAAGCCAACGTAACGTCCATGTAGTTATACTATATACTATATACTGTATACCACACGAAAACGCTGGTACAAATGGAGGTAGTGATTACCCAACGTAACGTTCATGTAGTTTACGCTAATATTAATCAATATGATAAATGAACTCGACATTTACATGAGACAACTCTTAATATTAGCTCCCTCTAAAAACAAAAAACCCAGTCCACTGACTAAAAATAATTCAGTGCGTAAAATGTACAATATACTAGCCATAATTAAATGTATACTTAGGCTGAGTCACTGAAAAAGCTCATGGTAAGAATAAGCTGCACGTAAATGTACCTATGTCTCAAGTTTTTTTTTTTTTTTTTTTCGGAACTAATAAACAGAAGCAAACAAAGAGTGCGTACCACGAGTCTTGAGTAGTCTAAAATCTTCATGGCAGTTGAAAATCCAATCTGACAATAATAATCCCTTTGGAGGCAAAAACGAAAAATAGAAAACCAGACCCCTAAGTATGAACCAGAAATAAATTAACTTTCAAATTACAATGAATCTGAACTTCTATTAAATCACCTCTATTTATTATTCCGGCCTAGATCTTTCTAAAAACCGTTCCTGTACGGAATACGTCACTACTTTATGAACGCAATCGGTCAAGTGTGCGCTCCTACCAAACCGTAGTGTTCCCGATACTTAAATAAAAAAAACATATTGTATAGTTCTATGAGAACGCGATGCATGTGAAACTTTATTTCGGATCGTAGGCATTTAACTGAACATTTTTGGAAAATTATACGATATAGAGCTGAATTGGTGGGAGCGAGAGGTATATAAGGAAAATCTCTTTATAATCTCCTAAAAGATCTCGACCTGTCTAGGACTGTAGTAAGTTCTATATTGGAACGTGTCTCTAAAGCTATACTAGCAGGTTCCTAGCAAATTTGGCTGGGTAAAGAAGAAACACCAGTGGTGAAGGATGATTGTTGACGCGCGTCGACAAGAGGTCCCTTAAACCTACAACCATGTCACAAATCTCGGACACTGTTCGGAGTTTCCCTCTCTGCCACACGATGGACCCGGCATCCGCACGGTAATTCCACAGATAGCTAAGAGATTTGTCTCTCTTGAAATCGCGATTTTAATCTTAACTTACTAACTGGAAAATAGTGCCTACAAAAAAATAGGCAGATAAATAAAAAAAGGTTTTTTGTGACGAATAAACGGAACCCAAAATGTTCGATATTAAGACACGAGTCACGTTCTGACCTCACAGAGAGACTCACTCCCGACGCGATATTAGATTGAAGCGGTTTTTTACTTTATTGTCCTTAAACACTCATCCCGTAACTTTCAGTCGAACTTGAGCTGACTTCAGTATAATTTTACCGATAATAAATTTAAGAAACTTGCCACGGAAAGATGGCTTCGTAGCACTCCCTTCGAGCAATCAGAAAATCAATCCAATGAGCTGTTAGCTACTTGCCCAAGGATCGGTAAATTTCTAAAACACACACCCATAACATTCGTAAAAACACATACATGGAAATTTATACGATTTCTGAGCTTATGGTGAAGGGAAACATCGTGATGAAACTCATGATGCTTACCTCAATTTGAAAATCGGCCGCCAAATATCTATTAGCCTGTTCTGGTAGATGCACTTGACAGTTAGTCCCTCCACTAGGGTTGGCATGTCCACCATTATGGGCCGCATCGTCCTTTAACATCAGGTGGGATTGTGACCACAAATATAAATAATCTTTTTCCGTTTTCAATCTATTGGTATTCCAAACAACAATTTATACTTTTAAATATTATATTTTTTTATCACAAACCATCTTATGTACGTAAACCCCATAGAAAATAGAAATTAATAAAATTTAAATGGCATATTAGGGATAAACAATTATATGATTTACTGTGTCCGCGACTACGTTCGAGTCGACGTAATAATTATTTAGTATTTTTCCCAATTTTTGTAATTTTTTGTCAATACAGCTTTCCTCCTATTGCTAGTTGCGTGATGTTAAAGTTTTTTTTTTTTTGTAACAAATGCAGCATAGGCTGAGATTTGATTAACTTATAGGAGGCACATATATAAATCCATCATTGTAGCTAAACATGATGTCAACGAATTGTTGTATCAAAATATTATATTTTTTATATAGCTTAGTCGCATAATATTTCAATCTATCATTATATGTTTTTTATTTTGATTCCTCAAATTATGTCGGCAAATTCACATATTGTAATATCAGTAATATTTTGCGTTATATATACATATATATAATTAATAGTTTGACTATTTTGTAATGGTCAAGTGAGTTATAGAGAGATACGATTAGTTAGTTTTTATAAAAAGTCCCTCGACAGTTTTACCAAGTACGATAACCCATTTTTAAATATTTTATGAACTCTGAAAGTTTACAAAATATACTAAAATTCAACGTAAAGTTAAGTAAAAGGTTAAGACATATAGAGGCAGAAAGAAGCACTTGGTATAAAATTAAACCAAAAGAATTACATTGTAAACATTGCCTGGGGAAGTACATCAGAATGCTTAAATTAACAGTATTTTCCTAAGACGTAAAATGATTCGATGAGATCACGTCGTTCAAATGCAATATTTGTTTCATTATCTTTATTACATGCTAATGTATATATAAAAAATTTAAAGGTATATTAACGTGGAACCTTTCTACCGCCTCCGTAATTATTCAGCGAGGTGATAAAGAAACATTTATACAGTAAGAGAGTACGAACGGGCTCGGGCAAAAACGTTACGATCTCGCATTAGAACCGGGCGAAAGTGACGCGAGACCCGGAATAATCAATACGCAGGCTCCCCTCTCCCGAGTCGGCTCTAGGCCGGCGCAGGTACGCCTCGCACCGCCCCCTACAGTACCGCACCCCGCACCATAGACAAACGAATACAGACTGCTCATTTCCAATAGTCGCTTGTTCGACAAATCTGGAGTCAGTCTATTGTCCTTTAAAATAAGATAGGGCTAGTCCGTCTAAACGCTCGTTTGTGAGATAAGATAAGAAGGCACATCATTACGGTACAATAGGTTCAGTAACGCCCATACTATAATCTGCCCTGAAACAGTCAATCGCTGTCAACTTTAATTAGAGGGACTATAAAAGGTACAGCGCTTTATTGTTAAACTTCCGGTGCTGACTGTCAGTGTTCTCCCCAAAAAGCCCTGTCGAGCTGTAAAAGCTCCTCCGGCTAACAGACCTTTCGAATTTTTTTTTTATTAAAATTGGTTGTATGCATTAAAACACAACAAATACTTGTCTTTCATTCCATTACCTTCCAAAATAAAAAGCAACAAATTATTGTAGAGAGTGTAATATTATCACACTGCCTATACTAACGTCTAAATTTGTAAATCCATTATTAGAATCACTAACTTCAATAAGTAATCTGTAGGTTAGTTACAATCGTGATTTTTTTTCCTCTTTCGTTGCACCAGCTGCTTCAGCGATAAGTGTCTTTCATATTCGCCATAAAAAGTACAGTGAAGATGTCAAAGCCATTTAACTTAACAGCGTATGTCAGGTCGCATAAAAATGGATTAATTTGGACTTCCGAAAGCGTCTTCTCAGAGCCTAAATAGAATAAAGTATTTTGAATTAATTAAAAGTAGGTAATACTTTCATAGTAAACTAAATTTCAGAAGGAACAGCGAATTCTGATATCTCATATCTTTGCCGTACACTGAAATTGTGGAACCATTGTCCAGTTTACGTATTCATTCCTAGATACAACATGGCGCAGGTCACGCATAAAAAGAGGTATTTAAGGAGGCGCCATTAAAGTAACGACGAATTGTAAATGCTTTAGACATCGCCTTTATTTTTAGTTGCTTAGTTACAATTTTATTAAATACATAGATTAATGATGAAAAAACCTTTGCCAGTTTCATATTTTACCATACACAAAGTGTAAATCTATACACTAACTACAGCAATATAAAAAAAAACGATAAAAAAATATAATATTAAGTAACATTTAATATTAATTTCGAGCATGCTCACTTCTCGGGATTGTGCCGCCACGGGTTCCCGCTGAGAGCGGCTAGACGGCTAAAACTGTAGTGCTTGACCAAGAATGAGATCTGATTAATGTTGCTATACGTAGAACATAACGTTTTATCACTCTCGGGGGAAGCAGATATATACATACGTCCATAGCAACAATTTCTAACATTCTAACTTAACGGTATAATACCTTTTGTTTATTAATATTCAGAACCCTATAATTCACAAACATCATCATTGGAAGGCGTAAACGTATTACTCGGGCTCAAGTCAAGGAGTGAGGGGCGTATGGCAACGCATGACATTTCGAATTCCCTTGTTGCTAGAGCTTGACGTAGGTAAATACTGTAGGTGTGTTACTGCCTTGCGACCACTATATATCAGTGGATATTTCCTCCATTAAGGCAGGTTTAGTCATATCATAAGGTCATTCGCAGTGACTAGAAGTGTGGGCAATGTTCCTGGTCTCAGGCGACACGGGAGTTTGAAGTGTAACCGTGGTTTTTATTAGTTGTAGTTTAGCGTTATATGCATAATCTTACCTGATAAGTGATGATACGACCCAAGTTGGTAGACACGCAAAACCTGTGGAGGAACTGACTCGTAAGTGCAACTGCCGGAACACACCTATTGGTATTTGGCGGCGGATTGTACACTTAAGCGTGGTAGCTAGCCAGGCGGGCATTACTAAGGACCCTATCACCATGCTATGATTTTCTCAAGCTGTTTTCGTTCACCGAAAGCTCAAGCTCATTGTAGGTGTATTCGAACTCACGTACCTTGACGCGAAGTCGTACACACTACAACTGAGCTATCGTCGCTTCAAGTTTTACTAAAAGTTAACGCGACGTTCATTGACTGTAAGGCGATAGCATGTTATCCGGGTCAGTTAGTACATATATTTAGAAACATAATATCAAGTAGTTGCTTTTTTAATACTCGCCTATGTAGATACCATCCTGAAGTAGAAAATCTGTCGTCAAATACTTCTAGGTGTGCTCCGGCAGTTGCACTCGAAAGCCTGTTCCTCTATAAGGCTAGGCGTGTCCACCATCTCGAACCACATCATCACTTAAGATGAGATTAGGGCCATAAGGCATAGCCTACAAACTATAAAAAAAGTATATTCTCACCTATATATATGTTATGTCGAATGTACCGATGTTGAATGCTCAAGTAACTTACGTAATAGATCGACCAATAACGGCTTTCAAGAAAAGAAAATCTGTTTTCACGTACATTACTCGATTAATCATCGAGCATATTTCCACGTAAACGGCTCGGGAGACAATGAATAGATTACAATGGAAGGCGGCCGTCAAAATTTCTGTCGGATTGCGAACTTTTTAGACGTTATTGTTGTCGGCGGAGAGAAGATTTTCCGGGTCGACGGGTGATTAATTAAAGTAGGCACCTATATATAGATATCAATCGAACTATTTTCAACTTAATACGTATAATTTTAGAGTTCATTTTGTTATTACTCGTGATTCATATTACAGTATAAACGAAGGTAATAACGTTGAAAGCGGTTTTAGATAGAGAAACTTTAAAGTGCTCGTTTGTTACGACTTGATGTATTGTGCGTTGAACTAAATTTGATAAGAGCATTATTAATGTTTCCATATAGTAGATTAGCTAGTGAATGCGGTTTCGTTAATGTTTTTACAACGCTACGTATGATAACTTAGTTGGTAGTGTGCACAGACGGCGCCTCAAGGACCTGAGTTCGAATCCACATACAATGAGCTTTCTGGTAGGGTAGCCCTCAGGTTGTAGATCTGCCGCGATATATCTATAGGTCAATTCCGGCAGTCACACTTGAGAGACAGTCCGTTTAATAGGTTTAGCGTGTCAGCCATTTTGGCCGCACTCAACATTAGATGAGTTTGTGGCCATAACGCTAAACGTTAATTATAAAAATAGGCCATCTCATAATCTGTTAGTAGTGAATGTCAATCTATATCGTGATAAGTATATGTATATTTTATACATATAGTATAGTTATATTGAATAGTTTCCTCAGTGCGTACGAAGTTTCACCGCGAAGATAAGCCATCGGTCGGAACAATCATCATCACCATTGAATAGTATAGGTGTGTAGTTTACGAGATCTGATAACGAGTAAATGGAAGTCTCTTATCTATATATATCTACATATATACATAAAACAAAGTCAGGTAATTTATTCTGATTATCACTGAAAAATGGTTGAACCGCTTTTAATGATCTCAGATTTATTGGATTCGTCCAGGAAAGTATAACACATTTTTGTATTCATTTTTATGACATAAATAAAATCCATAGTTGAGTTGTTGAGGTTTAGCGTTATGGCCATAATCTCACCTGATCTTATGTACCATACGACCCATAATGGTAGACACGTTAAACCTATGTAGGAACTGGCTCTCAAGTGCAACTGCCGGAACACACCTATTGGTATTTGGCGGCAGATACCCAACTTGAGGGTGGTGGCTAGCCAGGAGGACTTTAGAAAAAGCCCTACCACAATGCTATGGTTTCCTTACAACGTTTTCCTTCACCTAAAGCTCAAGCTCATATAGGTGTATTCGAATTCACGTCCCTAGACACGACGTCGTACACCGGGCTATCGCCGCTTCAAGTTTAACTAAAAGTTATCACGACATTCATTGACTGTTAGGCGATAGCATGTTATCCGGGTCAGCTAGTATATATATGTAGGAACATAATATCAAGTGGTTGTTAAAGGGATAATAATAATCGGACAGAAACGTGAAGGTCAATAGAAGTAGTTAAAGAGATAATCGGATCGGATAATAACGCCAGGATGAGATACGAACTTCTTAGCAAACCACGGATTCACCGTACTGGTGGCGGATACACCGTGAAACCTAATCGTTGTGTCAGACAGAGGATAACACGACAGTATCCGAGACTTTCGACTCAAATATAGGTTTAAGGGCTCCCTTTATCGAAGCACGTCATAACTCATCTTCACCGCTCGTGTCTTCCTCCGCCCAGCAAAAACATCAAAACATTGTCAATAATAGAGAAATTAGATCTTACGTCCCTCCGGTAATGTTCCAGCTACGGACGATGAGTACACCTCAAGCGCCAAGCATAGACTGAACCCATAGTAATTTTTTTTTATGGGACGTATATTGTTAGCCTGTGGGGCTTTTAAAGCTTCACCTAAACTAGGGGCAACTCGCGTAAGGGTGTCACTAGTGACCGACCCTCGGCTTGGGCTGTTGCTGAATCGCGTAGGAGAAAATCGAAAAAGCTAAATGTACTAACTGAACCCTTTACTTCCGGATCTGGAAACTAAAACCCGTAACCGCGCTCGCATCGCGCTTTATACTAATCGGCGTTATAAACTACCCTCCTATAGCTATATTCTGCCTTAAAACACCCACCCTATAACTACATCCCAATATATGAAAAAGCTGGTCGATAGAGATGATCAATGTACAGCTGAAAGCTATAGACAGTTGTGTTTTATGAAAACCATCTCGATAAATAATTAACGGTTCGAACTTGCGAGAGTTACCCAGGAGTTTGTCTTTCAAATTAGGATTAAACTTCAAGTATATAACGATGCGGTTCTAAGAACAAGTTAAAGCATTTAATGAATTTATAGGCTTTAAGTTTGTTTCGAGCATCGGAATTTGTGGTCGTTGTGAATTAATTAAATTTATACGTCACTTTGTTAAATTATAATTCATTTCAAACGGCGAGTCTCTGATCGATAGCCGACGATAGTGTGTACGGACGTGAGTTCGAATCCACCTACAATGAGCTTGAGCTTTCGGTGAAGGAAAACATCGTGAGGAGATGTTGGAGATTTTCCAATGCCCGCCTGCCTAGCTACCACGTTCAAGTAGAAAACTCTGACGCAAATACCTATAGGCGTGTTCCGGCAGTAGCACTTGAGAGCCAGCCACTCTATTGGGCTTATCATGTCTACTTAGACCGAATCGTCACCTAACGCTAACCCTTAATCACAAAAATACTAGCAATCCGCCTGGTTTCGCGCGGGTAGCACTAATTGTTATATGCGTCGAGATAGTAAAAAAAAAATGTCGATCCGATCGCTACTGAATATAATCTACCACCGGATTAATCGGCAGAATGGCTGAAAATTTAATTAATATCGGTCCGGCCGCTTCGGGATCCAAAAGGAATATACTTATATAAATTTTTATACACAAGATGGAAAAATATGACACAGTGACGTATCGCTTTTATATGTGTTTTTTTTTTACGACACCCCTGCAATATCTTACTATGCAACATGAGAAATTTAATATTATCGCAAATTAATGTACTAATTTATTACGAAAAACATGACTAATTATAAACAAACTAGCCGAGCCTGCGACGTTGTTCGCTTGACCTCGACTCATGTTTTGTATACTCACTCAAGATGACTATTGGATATAATTAAAAAACAGGGATTAATACCGATTCGATAAAATCTTTGCTATTCATAATTTATTATCATGTAACTTTAATAAAAGGCGCCCGCCTTTGAACCTCTCAGAATGAATAGTTTTTCCTCGTTTATGTAACTTATTGTAAAAATAGTGCTTAAAATCTGCCTAACAGTTCTTAAGATTAGGGCGTTCAAACAAAGAAATAAACTTTACCGATACACAATATTAATATAGATCAGAGAATTCCAATAATAGTAAGGTCGTTGATTCAGTACTCAACTGCATGTAGACATATTGGTACAGGGAGATTAATAGTTAAGCGAGTGAAGTGGTTTTCCGTGTAGTCGGTTTGATTCTGAGGTTATTCGGAATTGTCTTATCGTGCCTAAATTATATGAGGTTGTTTTATTAATTGAGCAACTTTCGCCACCGACATCATACTAAAGTGGGGGAATTATAGTAATAAGAAAGTCCATGAGTTCGAAACCCAACGACGCTAGGAACTGGATACAGAGCGCAATGAGCTCGAAGCCCGACCACCTGTGGTATTTAATTCACAAATATATCAACAATAAGCGAGGGAAGATTCGCTACACAAGCCATATGCTAGCGCACAAACGACATTACAGGACATAGTGGAGTGGAAATCGGTCGGATCGCGTCCTCAATAACAGTAGTAAGAAATCTATCCGTGCCCCACAGTTGGGCGAAGGTATTTTCCTGAGAAACGCTTCCATAAAGAACATAAAAAAATATTAGATTACAACAGAAAATTCTTTAAACAGTTCGGGTCGTGAAAACAGTTAGATTCTCTAGAACATTCCTTCCGCGTACATTAGATCTATGGAACGCACTGCCCAGTATAGCTTTCACCCAGGGTTATGATATGGGGCTCGTCAGAAAGGGATTGAAATACGGTCTCCACGGTTGGTAACACGGCTGTAATGTCCCTGGTCTTGCAGATGTTCATAGGAGTCAGTAACCACTTAACATCAGATATGTCGTCAGCTGGTTTGCTGCCCATAACCAGAAACAAAACATATATCAAGGAAATTGTATTCGTTTGTTATAATAATGAAAAAACCTTCCACAACGGACAAAGAAGTTGAATGTTGCTATATTCTTAAAGTATGCTTGTCTGTGGCCTGTTTTGGTAACTTTTTCAATAAAGTTTTATTTTTATTGGTGGTATCGTGATTTTAAATAGGTTTTTAACTTTATCAATTATCTTTCTATCAAATACAATTTGAAATTCGATTGATAATTCCTAAGATTAGCACGTACAAACAAACACTCAAAGTTATCCGCCTAGCAATATTAACATAGATATATATCATCATCACATATCATCATCATCATATATATCACTTGATGGTAAGTTCATGGTAACTTGATGGTAAGACACCCACAACACCGCGGCAACCATAGGTGCTTTGCCAGCCTTTAAAGGTGGGACTGGCTCTCAAGTGCAACTGCCGGAACACACCCAATGTTATTTGGCGGCAGATTTTCTATTCGAGGGTAATAGCCAGCCAGGCGGGTATTAGAAAAAGCCCTACCACCATGCTATGGTGTCCTCACGATGTTTTATTACGAGAGCTTATTGTAGGACGTTACCACGTTCCCACACGCTACCACTGAGCCGTCATCGCTTTAATACGGATACAAAAATCAAGTCACGTTAGTTCCGAAAGAACGACATTAAACGCGTTCCGAGTCGCAATAAAAGAAAAGTGCGTATACAGCTCGTCGAGCTGGGGCGAGATGGAGCGTTACGCCCGAGATCGACTTAGCTCGCAAATCCCCGGAGGTCTCGCGGACCCCGAACTCGCAATTTTCTCTAACCAGAAACTAACCCGCATTAATCCCCCCGCACGGGCGATAGGTAAAGGTTTTTATTATCCCTGTATGACGAAACAATTTGATATGAATAGATCCCTTTCGGCTTTTATACCTAACGGCTTCGAGACCCGGGAAGTATTATCATGTGTGTGTGGACTTATTCTGACTTACCTTTTGTATTTCTATACATATGTATGCATAAAATTCAACTGTATCTGAGATAAATCTATTTAAATAATTTAATAATTGAGATAAATTTATTTTTAATCGTATTTAGGGTGTGCTGAATTTTCGTAATTGAGGGAAATTTTATTTTGAATTCTTGTATGTCTGTCAACTTGTACTGGTTTCATTTTGAAATTATCGAACATATTTTAATGATCTTTGTCGTGCAGAAACCAAATAGTATTGTTTAACGTTCAAAACACTTTTGTGCAATAAAACAGAATGTGTTTTCTATACAGATGATAAAAATTAAAAATTTTGTTATAAGCCAACCAGTTGATGGATTTAAGTGCAAATTTCTTTGTTCGGTATCTTTGAATTTAATTAGAAGTTTAAGTATATTTCATGTTTCTATAATATATAACATAATTATCTAAATACCATATATACATCAGCTGAACTACGCATTATTTATTTCATCATTTTTGCACGTTTCTGTAACTATTTTCAATACAGCTGTGCTCCTATTGGAGGTAGCGTGATGTTAAATAGCCCAAAGGCTTCCTCGCTGACTGTTCTATGAACTATAAAAGGATTTTTGAAATCCATTTTTTATATAGTAAGGGTTTACCGAAGGGGCCATAATCTCACCTGATCTTAAGTGACGATACGGCCCAAGTTGGTAGGCACGCTAAACCTGTCGAGGAAGTAGCTCGCAAGTGCAACAGCCAGAACACACCTTTATTTGCACACTACCACTGAGCTATCATCGCTTTAATCGCATCGCGTCTGGTAGATTCTAAGATAAGCGCGTTGAAACAAACTAGCAAACTTTTCCACTTTTCATAGATGTATATTTACTACAAACTGCAAATATTTCCTATATATATATATATATGTGTAAGCTTCGTATACTGTATCTTGGGTACGCAGCTTAATATTGATACTATGTGAACGCCGCCTTAAAGTATGACGTTACAATATGGACGATAGATTAAAGAGTGGCTATGAGACGTAGTAGAATGTAAGCCTGCTCGTGAAGTGATTTATTTGATTTATTATTTATTTGATTAGAAGTGAATATCATAAATTCGTTAAGTTTAGTAATAGAGTGTTGATCTACTAAAATATTGGAGGTAAAACCTTTAATGGCGATTTTTCTATTTTTAACTTTAGTATATTGTGGGCGTAACCATTTCAACTCAATTAGTTTGAGTATTGTTATTTGATAATAACATTAAATATTTCTATTTTTAGATAAATCAAATTGTGCGTTATTTGCTCCCATATCATCCAACATATTATATATATATATATATATATATATATATATATAAAATAAATAAGCATAATAAGTGAACGGCACATATGTAGTTCATAGGGATGCGTAGTTACTATATTATTTGGCTCACGTTCGTCGCTTGACTACAGGTGGAACCGTATACACACCTCGGCAATATTTTTCCGTCAACTCCGCATTTATATGATAATGTGCACCTTCGGTAGGGACGCGGTCCGGTTATCCGGTCATACGACTTTCCAGACGGCATATTTATTATCATCCAACAATATTTACCGGTTCGAATTAGTGTTTTTTTAATTGCGTTGAATTTGCATTTATAAAGCTTTCACTTTTTGAAGTGTGAACATTATACACTTTACTACTTAACATTCATACGAGTAAAGTCGGGTCAAGTTGATTAAGGGAGCGAGAGAGACACCATCGATGAAGCGATGATAGTTCAATGACAACGTGTAGGGACACCGCGTAATGAGACGTGAGTTCGAATCCAACCACCTACAATGAGCTTGAGTTTTCGGTACAGGGAACCATTATGAGGTAACCATAGCATGGTGGTAGGGCGTTTTCTAATGCTCGCCTAGTTAGCTACCACACTTAGCTTAACTACCAAACATCGACTACCAAATACCATCAGCGTGATCCCGCAATCGCACTTGAGAGCCAGTCGCTCCTATAAAGCCCGGCAACGCATCTGCGTTTCCACTGGTGTTTTAGGTATCCTTGAGCGGCGGTGATCACTTACCATTAGCTGATACGCTTGCTCGTTTGCCCACTATTCTAAAAATGAAAACCCCTGATTTTAAATCCATATTTGCATTCATGAATAATCACTGAAAACATAATATTTACGCCAATAAAATTATTATAAGTCTCATTTATATACTTATTTTATTATAAAGGTGGTGTTCAAAATTCCATTCTTTACGGACTTGCTCATCGCGATGCGAAAATTCAAACGCATTACCCAAACTCAGGTCAAGGGAGTAAAGGGCATGGGATGGGATGGTACATTTATTATTATTTTTCATCTTTAATACCATTAACAATTGTGCGAAGTGTATTGTGATGAATACAGTATCCTCACAAAAGGGTAGCACCCCTGTTTGAATTTTCCACGGATATTTTGTGATACCTTACAGTTCATGGTACACGCTGCTAATTCTAATCCACGGCACGTGTCCACAATAGTCAAGCTCCATTATGCAAAATTATGCTATATAATATACTGGTAAATAGAGAGAATTATAAGTAAAAAGTCGGATTTATTACATCCGTCTCTTCGTTCGAACGGCGCGACGCATCCCTAATGCGATAGATACCGTTCGAAAGTGATCCCGAAAGTTCCACCGATGAGTTCCGAAAATTCCCGAACTCGTAAATCTAATTTCGGGCCTACCTCCGCGCCGTCTCATATTTGCCGTCAATTTCTATTCGCGCCCGCTTTTTGTTTGAGAATCGCCCATTACGGCGGAGTTATGCGTGAAGGGGTCTAGTTCCGAGGATATTTTCTTTTTTCCCTTCCCTTTATTACTTAGATGGGAAATGTTTTACAGATGTCGTAGTGACTTCCCGCCGGAACTGTGTCTTATTATATTATCCGACTAGTTTTGCCGGCGACTTCGTTCGCGATGAACTAAAAGATATCATTCCCTCCCCCGGTAACTGTACTATTTTCAGGTTGAAAAATAATCTTTACTAATATTATTAATATATCTGGGAATCATATAGAAAAATATTTTTCACATCTGTCTACTAACTTTTTTTTTATTGTTGAGGTTTAGCGTTATGGCCATAATCTCACCTAATCTTGAGTGACGATATAGCCTAAGTTGGTAGACACGCTAAACCTGTGAAGGAACGGGCTCTCAAGTGCAAGTATCAGAACACTTGGTATTTTCAACTTGACTTGGTAGCTAGCCAGGGGGGCACTAGAAAAAGCCCTACCACCATGCTATGGTTTCCTCACGATGTTTTCCTTCACCAAAGCTCAAGCTCATTGTAGGTGGAGTGGATTCGAATTCACGTCTCTTGACGCGAAGTCGTACACACTACCACTGAAAAATATTTAATAACTATTGAAAACGCAAACATTAAAGCATAATTAACAAAAATGCACCTAAGAGAAGATTAAAACAGATCGAATTTCTTGCTGGTTCTGGTCGATGACTGGTTTTTCTT
Organism: Actias luna; assembly: GCA_039707435.1. Taxonomy (NCBI): domain Eukaryota; kingdom Metazoa; phylum Arthropoda; class Insecta; order Lepidoptera; family Saturniidae; genus Actias; species Actias luna. The sequence continues at coordinate 1,841,367 of JAZHAC010000002.1, read as the reverse complement.
CCGAACCGGTGATAGTTTTGAAGTTCATAGGATTTTTTCCAGGGCATAAATTGAACAAAGTTTTCGATTTGATAAGATTATTATTGAGTGGATGGATATGAAAAATGGTATTGTCTGGTATTAACACCCCTTACTATGCATCCGTTAAAACTATTCTAAATGCCTTATTATTTCTTAAATATGTACTAAAATATATAACTAGTTTTGACGTTCATAGGCTCGAACTCGAAGCCTAAATTGAATAACGTTGTATAAGAAGTCGCAATATATGTAAATTATCGACGCTATAATGCAGGAATAAAAGCTGCGATGGAACTTTGCTTCTGGACTGTGCTGTAGTTAACATTAGATGCAGTGCAGTCACTTTGCCGAGCTAACATAAAAAAAAAAGTTTGCCCTCGTCGGCCGAAGGTCTTAAGACCTAAGACGGGGGGGAAGGGTGTCGTACAAAAGGAGATGAAGGTGTGACAAGTTTATATAGGCGAGGTCGAGAATAGAACGAGGAGATAAAAAAGAAAGCTGACCCCACCATCGTATCGAATTTACAGCTTGGACGAGAGTGTTTGTAAATTATGATATAAAAGAAACCTAATAAGACGTAAGAGTTCATTCATGAGTAACATAAGGGTCATTTTGGTCACTTTTTCCTACCCCCACCCCACGTAAGAATACGTAAGATTTCTTGAACCCCCCCATCCCTTTCTTACGTAAGATTCTATCGTGATCTTTTAAATAATATACTGTTATGTTTGGATAGGAAATGTTTTTTTTAATAATAATATACGTTAATACAGGGAAAATTTCACTACAATTTTTGAATAACACGGATAAAAATAAAAACATACGAAATTTTAATAAGTGATATTGTTTTTTTTAATATACAATAAAAATGGTTTCAATAAAATTAAAATTCGACTGTACACTTTAAAATTAAGAAAACTATAAGGATTCCAAAATGAAATTAGGTTTTAATATTGAATTTTGATACACCAAATATTACGTAAGTATGACTGTTACCCCCCCTCCCTCCAACATAAGGACATGTAGAGACTTTCTTAAACCACCCCCCCCTCGAGACCCTTACGTTATTAATGAATGGCCCCTAACGAGACACCTCGCAAACCGGTTCTGACTTTAATGAATTCAAATAAAACTTTACGACTCGAGGTAGAAACGTAACGTCATCTCATTACCGCACGCACCCTAATTAAAACCACTTCAATCCGGTTATGAATATTTGGTAGATTTTTTTTTTTTTTTGCTTTGCTCAGGTAGCGCTGGCTGCGATTTAATGAATACAAAATACACTGTAATTTAAAGGGGGCAGGCTACGGCCCACTAATTTCGTAATATCGGAAGGGGGTTCTTTGTTAATTATGACGCCGTTCTTTCTTATGTACCAGAAACGGATGTTTATTTAAAAGAGAAGATAGAAAAAAAAGTCCAGAAGGGCCGATCTCTTTCATAGTCAAATTATAAGGTGCTATTACTTTATGTATTATATTTAAAGTTTTTTTTTCGTCGAAATAAAACTAATTTAAATGGATTTTGTCGCGGTTATTTGTTAATTTTGATCCCGACGTTTCGAAAGCTTTTCAGCCTTCGTGGTCACGGGGCGGATTGAGGTGTAGGTTGTCCAGAAAAGTTCATGTTACTGTGTCTACCTTCAAACCTGTGTCTACCTCCGTTTCAATTAGTTTTATTTCGATGAATAATGTTCGCGTAAACATGAGAATCATTAAGTTTTTTTTTTTATTTTTTACATTTATGGTTTTAGCGTTATGTCCATAATCTCACCTGATCTTAAGTGACGAGACGACCCAAGTTGGTAGACACGCTAAACCTGCGACGGTACTGGCTCTCAAGTGCATCTGCCGGACCACACCTATTGGTATTTGGCGGCAGATTTTCAACTCGAAGGTGGTAGCTAGCCGTTAACATTTCGTTGCATCTATGTACGTATATGTTGACAACTATTCTCTTTTCTCTTTTTATATATATGTATTAGGAAATTGTCTGAATCATGATAGACGATGAAATATATATAGTCGATAAATATGTATAGTCATCATATTGTCGTATATATTTTTAGAAAGACCTTAAGACTAAGACCTAAAATACTTTGATATCACTACGCTTCATTTGTAAGAAATATTATTTAAATCCCATTGTAGATATCACGAAGGTGCTTCTCTGATAAATGTTATCAAAGTCTATTGTATAAGGTTTATACAATTTTTAATGTATATTGTTATTATTCTGCGAAATATCCGTGTAGTAATTCCTATATATGTATCTTTAAATGGAATGCCGTGTCTTCACACATAACTTAATCTATGATCTTTACGGACCCTACATTAGTTCCGCCGTCAGCTCCAATGTTTATTTGTACATTTTTCGTCCATTTTTCTGGACATTACCGGGCCCCCATGAATCATTCCCTTTCTCTTTACTTACCCAACTGCCCATCTCCGTGTTTATCTCCGCTTCTCGGGGTCACTCTAACACGGTTACACGGAAAAGTGTTTTAAGATTTAAGTATCGCTACATCGAATGTACTCTGGGTAGTTTTTATCATGTCTTACGTCATATATTATTTATATATATATAAACTGGCTTTGCTCGCGACTTCGTTCGCTTGTACCTGACAATTTTTATCCGTTTTGTAACTTTTTTTCAATACAGCTTTGCTGCTATTGGTGGAAGCGTGTTGTTTTTTTATGGAATAGAGTGCAAAGGAGCACGTTTGTTTAGAGTATAGTCTAGAGTCTAGTCTACACTATATTCTAGAGTCTAGTTTAGAGTATAGTCTAGAGTCTAGTCTATAGTCTCATCTAGAGTCAAGTCTAGAGTCTAATCTAGAGTCTAGTATAAAGTGTACTCTGGAGTCTAGTCTAGAGTCTAATCTAGAGTCTAGTATAGAGTGTATTCTGGAGTCTAGTCTAAACTCTAATCTAGAATCTAGTCGAGAGTGAAATTTAGAGTCTAGTCTGGAGTATAGTCTAGTGTGTAGTCTAGAATGTAATCTAGTGTCTGGTCTAGAGTCTATCATAGTGTCAAGTCTAGAATCTAACCTATAGTTTAGTATAAAGTCCAGTCTAGAGTGTATTCTAGAGTATCGTCTAGAGTCTAGTCTAGAATATAGTCTAGAGTATAGTCTAAAGTCTAGTCTAGACTTTAGTCTAGAGTCTAGGAGTTACTTAGTATTATCGTGTACATTATATTGCGTAGTATTATCATTTAATATCAAGTGAGACTGTTAGCGACTACAGTTCACTATATCATACTTCGGTTTATATAGCAACGTTTTAAGACAACTATTTGGTTAATAAGTCAGTCAAAATATTCATATTTTGAACTCTCTCAAAGAGTCCGAAGTAGATATATTTTTTTCTACTTTATGACTGTAATGGCCCCAATCTCACTTGATGTTAAGTGATAATGCGCGCCAAGATAATGCACACGCGAGTTCTAGTAAAGGGACAAGTTCTCAAGTGCAACTGCCGTAACACAACTGTATGTAGGTGGTTACAGATGTTCAACTTCAGGGTGGTGGTAGTTAACCTGGTGGGTATTAAAGAAAGCCCTAAGCTATTGATTTGACAAGGACTATAAAGGGATTTCATATACAGTTTTGGACAGAAATTATTATGAGTTAAGATCAATTTAACTATGCTGTATTCAGATGCTATTTTTTTGCGATAAACAAAGAGGTATATACAAAAAAAATAACTCAAACCACTGTAGGTAATTTTAAATTTAAATAACAGACCCCTCATAACACGCTGCGTGCAAACTTTTGATGTATATACAACTTTTAACTCCGCGTGTGAACAAACCTTCAGCGAAAACATCTCACTCTGTACGGGGGCGAAAAAATTATGGTAAAAAATATATGTTGTTTTTTTTTCTCGTTTCACCACATGCGTATTTTCTACGGCACCTTGATTTTAATATTTAAAATGGAAAATTTGAAAGGAAATGGATATTTCGTTTAGAAAATTATTTGGATTGGAATATTACGTCTTTATTCCTCAAACTTTGTTTATTGAGGACTGCACGATGGGTGGTTTAAGCGGTCGCCTTGTCGCTGCCGCCGCACAAAATACAGTGAATTCGAATCCTGGACGGGAAACTTATTTGTGTGATCCGCGAATAATTGTTCTCAATGTGATTCTTACTTTTATCCGTGAATTATCATTGTAAAGTCCAACACAACACAAGTCTAGATCATTGTGCGGGATTCGTCTGTATTTTTTTTTACAAAGGCATCGCAAACTATGCGCACTGTCTTAGTTTAGTTTTTTTTTTAATTTATACTTAATAGCCATAATCTCACCTGATCTTAAGTGGATACGACCCAAGTTGGTAGACACGCTAAACCTGTGGAGGAACTGGCTCTCAAGTGCAGCTACCGGAACACACCTATTGGTATTTGGCGGCAGGGTTACAACTTGAGAGTGGTAGCTAGCCAGGCGGGCATTAGAAAAAGCCCTACCACCATGCTATGGTTTCCTCACGATGTTTTCCTTCACCGAAACCTCAAGCTCATTGTAGGTGCTTGGATTCGAACTCACGTCCCTTGACGCGAAGTCGTACACACTACCACTGAGCTATCATCGCTTCAAATCTTCTTCATATCAAATTATAATACATGAAACAATTACAGACGCCCAGAAAACAGGCGTGAAAGGTATCTAAGCAGGCCGGCATGACAGTGGTGACTGATAATGAATTTCCGTTTAATGTCAGTCACCGCTGATATGGATTGTACTATACTTACCACCAGGTGCAATGCGGTCACTACGCTGCACAACATAAAAAAAAGCTATATTAATAAAATATAAATAATCATAATTAAAATCATATTAGCAATATTAAAAACAATAAAACTAAACGTTTAAATATTAAAGAATTTTATGTTACGCCATGTAAGTATAATTGATACAAATAATTAATAATTCTACAGAAAAACTGTCAATGAATAAATTTATTTCTATCGAGAGTGTGAAAGTCAAAAAATAATATAACCAAATCCTTTTCCAAATCCAAACTCACAGAGACGCATTACGATATTTTTTAATCGTTATAGATTACAGCGTTACGGCCACAATCTCACCTGATATAAAGTGATCCAAGATGGGCGACACGCTAAGCCTAATTGAGGGACCGGGTTTCGAGTGCAACTGCTGGAAAACACCTAGAGGTATTTAGCGGTAGATTCTCATCTTGAGTATGGTATCTGCTAGCCAAATGGGTATGAGAAAACCCCCACCATCGTGATACGATTTAATCACGGTATTATCGAATTTGCACAACTAACAGAGCCATTATCACTTCTTGGCGTTCCTTTAATTGCTATTAAAAAAAAAAGCAAACGTAACCACTATCGAGTGTTTAAAGTCGATAGATAACATCTAATTTGTAGTGTCGCTTCTGAACACTTAATCTATTAGAATAGACACACTTCCTAATCGCATCATGCGCGCGTCTTATCTAACTTTTCTTTAGAATAAGTGTTCAATACCCTACAGTACATTATTCTCCAAAGACTACCACCGCCTTCGTGTGCAGAGAATATAACATTTATTCTAAATGTAAGCAGAACACATAATTTATAATACCAAAAATGAGTATCTGCGCGGGCCCGCCCACTGGGATTCAGAGCAAAGGCGGTACCTTACCGGGATCATTCGAGCGGCCTGCACTTGGATCCCTTAATTTTACAGTATCATATTGAATTGTCATATCGCTGTGCGTTGGAATATTATTTCCATCGTGTCATTAAGGGATAAGACTAAAAGAAACCATTTTTATGTAAATATCCTATTTCTAATTCAAACGTAAAGATTACATGACACTACATATTTCTAGTACCAAATCAAAACAGTCGTTTGTGAGCTTTGTGAGCTAAGTCCACAATAACAAAAATATAGTACAATATAATACAGACTAAAGAAAGGATCGTAACGAGAAAATCTTACAATTTGATTTGTCTAGTTTCCATCCGTACCGTGTAATAAGAAACTTTGTTCAAATAATACCGAATATCTGTTTTTTGACACCTGTTTATCAAATTATTCTTCTCAGGTTTCCTAACTGTGGATGCCAACTGTGGACTCCACATGGAGCTCCATGTGACAACCTACTCACTGTCAAATCAATTCTTCTAATAACTGCTGTAATGTCGTATCTGAATGAAAATCACAAGCCAGATCCCAGCAAATCTCCCGGTGTAGAACCGCCTTAACATTATCGGGAAAAACTATACACAAAGGCCGCCTGTCAAATCCATCGAACCTTTTATAATATATAATTTTACGTTCATTCTCCTTCCAATGATATAAACGTTTGTTTGTGATGTTGACAGCGTTATCTCAGGGCCCATTCCATTTGATTGTAGGTAGACAGACGTCTTTAGAGTTCTTTTGGTATAATCTATTTCAAAAATATCAAAAGGTGAGATTGTCGCTTTTGTTTCTATGTTACTCGACGTCGGAAAATATTAAACAAGTATTCGCGATAGGTATAAAGTAACATAATAGAAAGTAGATGTAAGAAAAGCTGTCAGGGAAGAGTAAATAATGACCGGGATATGACTGCGTAGGAACAACTCGTAGGAGTTTCGCTACGTATCGTCTACGCTGCTACGTCGTAGCCAACTGCTACGAACAAAATATAAGTTTCACTTCTTTCTATGTTATTACGGCATTATTTTATGGCACGCGTGTGTGATTTTTCTCACGCATGACAAGTTACTGAGAACGTGTTAAATGATTTTGTAATTTTCGCTAACTGCCAAAAGATAACGGAATTCGAGAAATAAAAAACAACAAATAAATAAATGTTGATAGCATCTCTTACGTTCACTTAATTCATTTTTACAATCAAAAATATACACGTCCAGTTTATAATTTATTGATTATAATCAAAGTGTTGCTGAACCAAATTCCCGTATGAAATATTTAGGAAAATAATAATAAATAATATTTTTAATTTTTGTCTGTTTCCTAGTACGGGTTTTACTCTGAAACTACTAGATTTTTTTTAATAGTTAAGGCATAGCGTTATGGCCATAATATCACCTGATCTTAAGTCTTAAGTTACTGATGATACCGCCCAATTTGGTAGACACGCTGAACCTTTGGAGGAACTGGCTCTATACCACTTTATACTCCGTAACTAAACGACTTTCTCTGGGATTCAGCGTAATAATAATATTTTTATACAAACTTCTTTACAGATTTTAATGAAATTACTTTTCTCTTTGTTATAGCTAACAAGTTAATTAGAAATCTCGGTTACGTTTCAAGCCTCTATGATATTATGTCGAGGATATTTTCTGGAGCGATGATAGCTTAGTTGGTAATGTGTAAGGAGACCGCGTCATTGGGTCAGTGAGTTCGAATCCACTTGCAATGAGCTTGACCTTTCGGTGACGGGAACATCGTGATGAAACCACAGCATGGTTGTACGGCTGATTCTAATACCCGCTTAGCTAGATTCCTCCCTTAAGCTAAAAATATACGGATTTTGATGCGGTTTTCTTTAATAAATAGAGTGATTCAAGATGAAGGTTTATATATGTATAATAAATGCATAATATAGTAGAGGGATACTGATAATGTTAGAGGTTCCTAATGTGATGTCGTAAATAAACATATTTTTTTGCGCTTACATTGCCAACGCTGACTGAAACCTACGAGATAGATATAAATAATGTACTACAGTATTGTACACTTTAACTTTGTAAGTTTGTAAATTATGTAAATTTGTAAAGTCTACAAAACAGTCCCGGATGGTATATGCCTATATATTAGGGACAACCCACAATAACCATTTTTTATCTTTTACTTTTTACGAGAAATAATGGCTTATTTACGATTACAATTTTAAGCAATACAGCATTCATTCTTATTCATATATATACGTTAAACACATTGTGCATTTAATATAGATCAATATAGCCCTTTACAGTATGTAATTTTAAAAGAATATTTTCGAAGATATTATAGATTTTAAAATGCAGGGACATAGCGGTTGCGGCGGCACCGGCCGTTAAGCCAGAGGCGCGTAGCAATAAATAACGCGAGGAAATGTAAAAAAAAAACTATTTAGTTAGTACCGCGTTCGATTCTGTCTTTCACGTCCCGGCAACAGCCCAAGCCAAGGTTCGGTAACTAGTGACACCCTTGCGCGAGTTGCCCCTTAAGGTCCGATGAAGCTGTGAAAGCCCTCCAAGCTCACAAATCGGTCAAACCATTTTGGAGTTTGAGTGCGTATGATGAAAATCAATTTTAGATGATACGAAGTTTCCCGGGTCAGCTCGTAAAGATTAAAAAGAAGATATAGAGATTATATATGAATTGTATTAACGTTATAAAACATACGCCATAATTGCGTATATTAACCTACCACACTGTTAAGCCACGGGGCGTGTGACGAGAAAGCGCATAATAAAATCCAGGCCTCCGCGACCTCTCGACGTCTGCGTAACATGCATAATGTTCGCTTGTTTATTACGATGCTAGAAGCAGTTTTAATTAGCGTACTTTTTTGTAATAATTCTATAGCGAGGGTGCTCTACGTTGCGGCGGATTTTCATTATTAACAGGTTTAACTTTTCTATATATATATATATATAGAATAATGTATTTAGATAGCCATAGATAGACAAAATAGTTATTTAAAAAGATAATAATAATCAGATCAATGATAACGTGAAGGCTTCTTAGCAAACCAGGGATTCACCGTGCGAATGGTCACGATGGAACACGATGATCGAAAGGTCACACAAGCTATAATTGCCCAAACCCAAACCACAAAGCGAGTATAGAAATAAGTGACAAACTATAATAATTCCATAAATACAATGAAAAAAAAACTAACTTTTTAAATTTTAATGTAATGCCTAGCTATTGTTGTAAAGCAATTTTTTAACGCCAACTAAATTACCTACCTAAAAAAAGGTAAGATAATCTGTGGACCCAGAGTCCGCAGATTATGTATGTTATTAAAGAAAATGTCGTGGCCGAAAGCGGATGACACGAGAGTGTCCGAGATTTGCGACTCACATGTAGGCTTAAGGAGGCCTCTTTTCGACGTACGTCAACACTCACCTTCACCGCTAGTGATTCTCTCTGCCACGTATAAATTATTCCCGATAATAATTTACCGCATAAATAGTACCAAACCAGTCTAAGTGTATAATAGAAAATATAAATCTTGCGTCCCTTTGGTAACGTATCAGCTACGTACGATATCTGGCCTAGAATGCTCCGCTTTGACTGAACCCAAAGCCGCGCTCGCATCGCGCTCTATACCAATCGGTGTTATAACTACCCCTATTACTATATTCTGCCATAAAAGACCCTCCCCTACTACTACATCTGAATATATAGGTAGTTACACGGTGAAATGATAACACTGTCACTCATGGTAAGTAGAGTTCATTAAAAGAATAGTGGTGAACTTTGAGAGATGAGCAAGATCACTTCAAGTGGACCCCCCTTTTTCCACTTGATTATTAAATTCAGGTATGAATATTTCTACATAAAGTATTTACTATGAACAATTAATCCCCAGAACAGTTTTTGAAAATTTTCATTTTAACAACATTTTTTTTTAAATGAAAATTTTTATGACTTTTAATTAAAAAATCAATATATAAAAAGCTATTAAAGATATTTTAATGAAACTTTCAGGATTTATAGTTCAATAGTAGTACTTTGATAAGATACACAAAAGTTTAAATTATTTATTGATTTTCATATTGTTAAATATTTTTGTAGCTAACAAATGAAAATTTTAATGACTTCTCCCTCAAAAAACAAATTTTTTTTTCTCGATATTGTGCATTAAACATTTAAATAATAGAATTTGAAAAAAAATTTGAATGCTCCCGATTAGATTGGACAAAAAAAAAAATTATGACGGGCGGTGAGCGCTGTCGGTACGGCGCGCTGCCGCGCGTCATTCACATACCTTTTAATTTACTCAGTAATTGTAAGTAAAAAGCAATTCTTTATTTTTTTAATAAAAAAAAATATTTAATGGATAATTTTACGGAAACTCATTACATAAAATTAATTAATAAAATAAAAAAATTAAATAAAATAAAATAAAAAAATAATAGCATACTGCTAAAATGTAGATATCTTCGTTTATTCAATAACAAAAAAAAAACATTTTATTAATTAATTTTATGTAATGAGTTTCCGTAAAATTATCCATTAAATATTTTTTTTTATTAAAAAAATAAAGAATTGCTTTTTACTTACAATTACTGAGTAAATTAAAAGGTATGTGAATGACGCGCGGCAGCGCGCCGTACCGACAGCGCTCACCGCCCGTCATAATTTTTTTTTTTTGTCCAATCTAATCGGGAGCATTCAAATTTTTTTTCAAATTCTATTATTTAAATGTTTAATGCACAATATCGAGAAAAAAAAATTTGTTTTTTGAGGGAGAAGTCATTAAAATTTTCATTTGTTAGCTACAAAAATATTTAACAATATGAAAATCAATAAATAATTTAAACTTTTGTGTATCTTATCAAAGTACTACTATTGAACTATAAATCCTGAAAGTTTCATTAAAATATCTTTAATAGCTTTTTATATATTGATTTTTTAATTAAAAGTCATAAAAATTTTCATTTAAAAAAAAATGTTGTTAAAATGAAAATTTTCAAAAACTGTTCTGGGGATTAATTGTTCATAGTAAATACTTCATGTAGAAATATTCATACCTGAATTTAATAATCAAGTGGAAAAGGGGGGGTCCACTTGACGTGATCTTGCTCAGATCCTAAATACATCGACGATGATTGCTGTTATATTTCAACGTTAAACTTAAAGGACTCTAGACGACACTTATGATGAAGATCATATAAAAAAAATTATAGTGTTTTTTTTTTCAATTTATATTATAGTTAAGGTTTAGCGTTATAGCCATAATCTCACGTGATCTTAAGTGACGATATGGTCCAAGTTGATTTACACGCTAAACCTGTGGAGGAGCTGGCTCTCAAGTGCAACTGTCGAAACACATCTATTGGTATTTGGCGGCAGATTTTCAACTTGAGGGTGCCCAGGCGGGCATTAGGGAAAACCCTACCACCGTGTTATGATTTTCTTACCATGTTTTCCTTTACCGAAAGCTCATGCTCATTGTAGGTGGATTCGAACTTACGTCCCTTGATGCGAAGTCGTACACAATAGTACTGAGCTATCATCGCTTCATTAAGAATAACTGTTACTATCACAAATTTTACATATATTTTACTTTAACAGTTAACGGGTTTAGCGATAATGACACAATCTTACCTGATGTTAAGTGACAATGTGACCTAATGATGGAGTCGCTAAGGCTTGTGTACGAAATAGCTTTCAAGTGCAACTACCGGAATACACCTATTGGTATTTGGTTGGAAATTTGTATCTTCAGGGTTTCATCACGGTGTTTTTGAAAGCACAAGCTCGAACGCAGATTTGAACGCACGTCCACTGACGCGACGTCCTTACGCACTACCACTGAACTATCATCACTGATGTAGACACTACTCTTGTACAGTCATGTATAAAATAGATAACATACAATTTCGTATATACAATAATTGTACAATCAACGACAAAAACAATTCAACAGAATGCAACGACCATTTCATTCAATTGCCATGCAAGTTGTTAGTGTATCGACAAACTTAACGTTTGCAGTCCGAAATCTCCTATGTCCGTACATTACTCGAGAAAATTCACTATCGCAACTGCTAAATAAAGTTCGCTTCGATATTGCAATCGAAAATTTACAACTGGAAACGACCGTAACACGAACAACTTTGAAGGAAACATTTGATCGCTCAGTCGCAGTTTGTAACTTTGTTCTTAATCGAGCAACATAGTCACATTATTTACAACTAAATACCTAAAAAGTTTGTCACGTCTGCGTATCGTAATAGACGAGAAATTTGATAGTTAAATTTGTGCTCCGATTTAAATTGCTTGAATGCGATGTAGGTGAATTTAGAATAGCTAGGTGATATAATTTTTGATTAGAATCATAATTTAAAATTTCAATAAATTCTTAAAAATGTAGGTAAATATAGAACAAAGAAAATTGCTTGATAAACGCAATCAAATTAAAGTAAGTTTAGCGTTGGAACCACCTCATTTGATATTAAGTAAAAAAGTGGACCACAATAATGCAAACCCTTAGTGAAAACACTGATTCTCAAGGGCGACTTCCGGCAAATATCTGTAGGTACTTGGCGACAGATTTTCAACTTGGTGATGTTAGCTAGCCAGACGGAAATTATAAAAAAGACCTACTACTAATATGGTTTCATCAAGATGATTTCCTCCACCGACAGCTCAGGCACATTTTTGGGCTCCCAACTCACTTCTACCTATACCAAGTCCATATACACTACCACTGAGCCATCATTGTCACCTGTCGAAAGTCAAATAACGCACGTTTATGAATAAAAAAAATGCTTAAGTATCGCAGAACACTCGATTGTAACGAATTTATATTATTATTGATAAACGTATTATATTATTGATAAACAAATACAGAAAAGAATCTAGTGTGTGAGAACAATTAAATGAAACACAGAAATAACTTATGAATTCAAGGAGTGGTAGAAAATTTCCTAAATAATATATTTTTCAAGTTGAGAAAATAACAATTGTGTTGTACTCGATTCAATTTCTCTAATACATATAATACGCTAAGAAACAGCTGACGCGTATGGCGTGTACAAACTGTATCTGCGCAGCCGTTGAGAACTTACTGGCTGTTTTAAACCAATCAGCGCGCATCTACGACTGGGCACAGCCAATAGCATACGCGCTATAGATAGCCGTCTACACAATAGAAATATAGTACAAGATAGAACAGACTAAAGAAAGGATCGTGACGTAAAAATCTTACATTTTAATTTGTCTAGCGTCCAACTGTAAAACGTGCGATAACGAAATTTTATCCAAAATAAAAACCTCACATAGTGATAGGTTATCACCAAGAACTGCACGTAAAAGTAATTGCTCAAAAATGAAAAACATGTTTTATAACGTACGTCAATGGACGATGATATCGGGTTGCGACATCCGGGCTATACAGTGTAGTTGAAAAACCGCTTGCAATATCCCTCGGCGCATATTAATATCTACTGCCCCGTAGACCAGGAGTCGGTCATCAAAATAAGAACATAATAAAAATATTTTTTTGTAATTTGACTGCCAGACCCAAGATTAGCGTGTTCAAACAAACAAACTTTTCCGCTGTGAAACATTAATATAGATACTACATCAAATACACATTACAATGGATAAAAATAAGTTTTGCCAAAACCAACATCATTATTACATACATTGTCATTTATACATCTGTTAGTTTAATAGCAAAACTAGTTTATACTCAGTCACTCGAAGTAAACTGTATTGATAAACACATAAAAAAGGTTAATAATCCTTTATAATAACTCACTAAAAATAGATTAATGAGCATGGTTCAATGAAAAATTTACAATTTTTATCTGTCCTTATTAACAACTATCTATAAAAAAATTACTACAAACCGCAATACTCGAATAGCATCGTGCAAGACAGACATCCAGTACGTTAACGATGCGGTGATATAATATCTATCCCTAGCTCCTTGACTACACACGGTAACCACTCTACACGATTGATTCTCTCGATACATTAAAATTGCCGACACTGCGCTACACGAAACGCCAGGAAAAAAAAAAGAGAACGATAACTCAATTTACAAACGCCGGCGATTATAAATTTACTGCTATATATGTAGACTAGCTGAGCCCGTGACTTTGTCCGCGGGATCTATATTTTTTTTTTCCTTTCACATATGAGCAGTACTTTTCACCAATTACTTCTAAGTATAGTCTTTCATAATGAAAATGAAAATGAAAATGAAAATGAAAATGAAAAATATCTTTATTTAACATAAATTATAAACACAATGCATACAGATTATCTGTTGATCCCCGCACTAGGAAATAAATCATGTATCGCGGGTTATCGACCAAAACCGATTTACAAAAATTTATATCCTGTTAGTGCCATGCATGTGCCAGTTTGAAACAATAAAATAATAGATAATAATAAATGCATAAATTGATAAATTAAGAAACTAAAACAAAAATAAAAAACAAAAAACTATTATTTTTTTTACAATATTATGAGCTAAATATATAAAAGAAAAATCACATACACACGCTCACACACATCATATATACATTTAACGTGAATTGTTGAAATTCCTTACTTATGTGTCTATTATGAGGGTATATGGAGAATATTTTCTGTTACCTCGTAGGTCAAAGATAAGAACCAATTAGTAACATTAATTTTGGTTTTCCCTAATTTATCAGTACTAATATATAAGACTAATAAGTACTAATAATAAGAAAGACCAGGTCAAAAGTATTCGTAACCGAAGAGCTTGTATGAAGGTGATTATGAAAGTAGAAGAAGCGAAAAATGTATGTCAGGATCGTAGCGAGTGGAAGGATGTGGTCTCTGCCTACCCTTATGGGCGAGAGGCGTGATAGTATGTATGTATGTAATGTAACAAAGATGAAGCGATGTATGTTTGTTTATTTGAATGCATTTATCTATTAAAATACTGGTCAGGTTCTAAAATTATTTATAATATATGAGAGTCAGATTCATCAGAAATAGTTTAGGGTATGTATAGTAATAATGTTGATCATATAGACAAGCGATGATAGCCCAGTTGTTAGTGTTACGGACGCCGTGTCAAGGGACGTGAGTTCGAATCCATCTACAATGAGCATCAATTTTCGATAAAGGAGAAACATCGTGATGAAACCATTGCACCGTGGCAGGGCTTTTTCTAACGCCCGCCTAACAGTCACTTAACATCAGGTGTGATTGTGGTCATAACACCTAAACCTTAATAAATAAATAAAACGTCATATTTTAGTCTATACCTACGAACTCACAGGCAATAGTTGTTATATATATACATGCACCTGGAAATGTTGTTGTAAAAAGCATACGAATAAATTTTTTCGAAACACAACCCATTCAGTACTGCGGTTTCCCTGGAAGTTCGATATCCGCTCGAGACCGCGCTAGCTCTACCGTCGATTTCAATCGTTTCTATTCGCCAAAATATATCGATAATACAAAAAAAAAAAAACGTTTAAAATATTCGTTTTAATTGAAACTCGAGTTTGCAGTCCTAAGAATTAACATGTATCAAATAAAAAAACAAAAAAACAGTTCACAGTCCAATATATACAAACATCTAATACTGTAGTGTTTGTTTGTTATGTCGAAATATCAGCTTCTCACTAAATGCATATGAAAGTATATAGTGTAGTTAGATAAAAATCAAGCAATATTTAAAAAAAAATGTCAGTGTGTATATTTGTTCCGGCTAATATCTGAAACGGATGAACCGATTTTGAGGGGACTCGCGCTGGTAGATAACTGATGTCATAAAGAGCAACTTACTTTAATTATGGATACTAAAAGGGTTCCGCAAATAAAAAATAATAAACAACGTTTTGTTCCACGCAAACGAAGCCGCAGGCGCAGCTAGCCAAAAGTAAAGTAGAAGTGAGAACTTGAAATATTTTATTGAAAAAAAATATATATTTAATGGCAAAAATTCCATAACATGTTACATTAAAATCATTAAAATACGTCGATAGTTCGTATAACAACTATATACATTATTTAATGGATTATTCTATTCACACAGAATGGATTGCGTGATAGCTCAGGACTAGATATAAAAAATTATGTTAAGAGACGATGAGGGCCAAGCTGGTGGACACGCTAAGCCTAGTGGAGGAACTGGCTCTCAAGTGCCACTGTCGGAACACGCCTATATGTATTTGGTGATAGATTTTCATCTTGGGGGTGGTAGCTAGACAGGCGGTCATTAGAAAAATCCATTTAACCATGCTATGGTTTCATCACGATGTTTTCCTTCACCGAAAGGACAAGCTGATTGTAGATGGATTCGAATTCACGTCCCTTGACGCAGCGTCCGTACACACTGCCAACTGAGCTATCACCGCCTCTGAGAATAAAGCCCATTTTTTTTAATTATTGCATCTACCAGCAATTTTACCAGTGTCAAGTGTGAAAAATTTTATAACCAAAATTAACAAACATAAGTAGAAAGCAACATTAAAAGTTACAATAATAATAATAATAATGATGCAGGACTTGAACCCACAACACTTCGCTTAAAGCAACGATAGCTCAGTGGTAGTGTGTAGAAATGCCGCGTCATGGGCCGTGAATTCAACCACCTACAATGAGTTTGAGGAAAACATCAAGAAACCATAGCATTGTGGTAGAGCTTTTTCTAATGCCCGTCTGGCTAGCTACCATCCTCAAATTGAAAATCTACCGCTAGAAATCAATAGGTGTGTTCCGGCAGATGCACTCGAGAACCAGTCCCTCCAATAGAGGCAGGCAACGCATCTACGATTCCCGTGGACTTGTCACTTACCACCAGGTGACACGCTTGCTCGATTCCCCCTAATCCATAAAAAACTTCGCTGGTGCTAATTAACCATATAGGTTTTTTTCTACTGTGTCGGTTTAGCTTTACCCCACAATCTCACTTGATGATAACGATGTGACTGAAGATGTTAGATATGCTACGCCTAGTGGAGGCACTGGCTCTAAAATGCATTAACGAAACACACCTATCGGAATTTTGCGGCAGATTTTCAACTTGCGGCTAGCCAGACGGGCATTTGTAATAGCTCTACCACCACAAAGAAATGCAGGTATTTTTTAATTTCCTAAAACCACTCGTGTAACGAAGAGAACTGTTTTCATTAAAGTTCAAAAGCGTGTAAGCCTATATCGATCGTACTTCGCTGAAACCAACCTACTTTCAGTTCAGTTCCGCCTCAACTGATCTCCATATTACAAGGCGAAGTGGTTGAATGTATCGCAAGATGACGTCACAAGGCTGTCGGGCCACGCCATCGAGTCACCGGAACATCCAGCATCCGACAAGGGCTCTGATTTTAATATCATTTGCATAACTCTCGCCGCGAGCTCCGCGGCCCAACCCCAAACAAGAACTCTAATTAGGGTTGCTATAAACACTCAAATTACAACAATATCCAAAAAAAATTGGAAAATTTTATTCCTCATTTTCTATCATGTTTTCCATATACTTGTGTATGTGTTAATTGCAAACTCGTTTACTGACTGCATTAGCTTTGATGGCGCGATTGCTCAAATTCAACTTTATTATATTTTCTTATCGGTAGACGAAATTGGATTCAATTTCATGATTTAAAAAATTAAAATAAAAGTAACCCTGTCTGGGTGTAGACACAATTTACAATGCAATAAATAAATGTAAAAAGAAGCCCAATAAGATAAAGCATAAAACTTAAAATTTAAATAAATATCGTGAAAATATAAAGATTTAGAAAAGCCTTGAGCTCATTAATAATTAATATCATATTTACTATTTACTCATTTTACATATAAACTTCGAACAATTTTATAATGTATTTTGTTATTCAAATAACTTTCTTTGAGCGAAGTCACGGGCGCAACTAGTTATGAATAAGCATCAGGTGCTATTGTAGCCAATTGTTGCAAGGTGGTAGGACTCTTTCTAATGCTTGCCTGGATAGCTACCGCCCTCAAGTTGAAAATCTGCCTCCAAATTGCAATACGTGTGTTCCGGCAATTGCACTTGAAAGCCAGTCCTTCCACCGCGATTCCCCTAGTTCCGGGTGTCCATGGACGGCCGTTATCACTTACAATCAGGTGATACTCTTGGTCGATTGCCTCTATTCCATTGAAAAAATTGTAGTAGAGAAAACTTATAAAAATGTGATCCATTAGATGTATCCCTCAATAAAAAATTCGACGGATTAATTATATTTTCAATTCTCTTGAAATATTTTGCTTTGACGCTGGCAACATCACCTCTAATCATAACATGGAAACAAGCCTCGAGTTTTGTTTCCGCCGCGTTCGAAACGAATTCTCCACGGGGGGCTTGCTAATTGGGACGTCAAACAATAAAGGAGATGACAGACGTTTGATTCTTCTGTAAATGGTTTTAAGAGTACAATTGTAGGAAGATAACTCCTCGTGCAAATTGTGAATAATGTTTGATCTTTATTCGCGTAAAATTCGATATATTATCACATGGTAATATCACTGTTGTGATATTTGCAAATATTACTAAGCTAGTCAAGCGTACGGCTCATCTAATGATAGGCGATAATACTGTACGTGGATACTTATAGCTACTACGTGTAATGAAATACGTCTAATGAACTCGTGAAAAAATTAATGAGAGAAAATTATAAAAGTAAAATAACACCCTTCACGCCTCACGTACTTACGTACCGTACGTATTATAAAATGTACCGAAAATTTCCTCTCAAAGGGGTCGACATTCTAAATTACAATTAGACTCAATTTAACCGGATTACAAAGCGCGAGTTTCACACACCCCCGCGCGAAGATAAAAGCCCAGCGGTGGGGCGGAACGCGACGCCCTCGTTAAAAACATTTTACGAAATTAAAAAGTATAAAATTCGACAGGAAATATTCACCGGGCGGGCGTTAATAATTACTTAATTACCATTTTGGGAGTTGCGAAATTATCACACACACACACATATATACCTATATATATATACACACACATGTTACCTATATTAAAACTATAAATTATTGGAGTGTACGGGGTATCGAATACCATCTGAGTTACCTAAGCAACCTTCCGAGTAACCGACGAGGCTCTCGCAATAGTTGGTCCCACGTTAGGTTTTGGTCAAGGCGGTATTGCAGCTGTCTATAGGTGACTATAACCATCTACCATCAGATGTACCGTCTGTTTGTTTGCTACTCGTTATTATAACAAAAAAAACGAAAAAGTTTGTTTGAAAGTTCGAATATTAGGAACTACCAGTCGGATTTCAAACCGTTGAGGAAGGCTGCAGGCTATTTAACATCACGCTACCACCGACAAGACTGAAGCTGTTTTGAAAAAAGTTACAAAAATCGACAACAATTAGTATATAACTTTTAGTTACACGCGCAGGGAAATCACACGTACAGATAGTATTTTTTTATACTTTATAAGTTCATGTTATTGATGTTACCTGACGATGTGTTTCAAGCTGGTGAACACGCTAAAACTGTGGAGGGACTGCCTCTCAAGTGCCCGAACACACCTATTGTTATTTGACGGTAGATTTTCAATTTGTAGCGGGCATTACAAAAGTCCTACCACCATGCGAACTTGAGATTGGTAGCTAGCCAGACAGGCATTGTAATACACTGTACCACGATGCACAACTCATATAAAATGACTGCTATGTGACTCTGCGTGATAGTAAATATTGTGCGACTGATGACAACCTTTAAATGACCACTATTGCTCCTTGCCACTAATGCGTCACACTCTCTCATGTAACGCTCGCTAAGCAAGTATAGCAGTGACGGCAGGACCACATCCGGTATTGTTTTTTTTATAGTTCGTAGGTTTAGTGACCCAAAATGGTAGACACGCTAAGCCTGTGGAGGGGCTGGCTCTCAAATGTAACTGCCGGAACACATCTATAGGTGTTTTGGCGGCAGATTTTCAACTTGAGGATGAAAGCTAGCCAGGCGTGCGTTATAAAAAGCCCCACCACCATGGGCAACCTGAACGTGGTAAGCTATACTGCATACAGTGCTTAAACAAAAAACTATACAATGCATTACCAACAACCCTCGCTACGTAAAGAATGCCAAAATCACTAGGGCCGCCCGCTCATTAACACTCGAATCACTAATCAAAGTGGAAACAACACGACACTCCGCGGGCCCGCTAACACCGGCTCCACAGTATAAACTAAATCTGTCAACCCTATCCGTAAACATTTGTCTAATGCCTCAGGGCTGTCAGAGTGCGAAATTACATCCATTTATATGCAGATGCCGGCGGAATTAAGTCGCCGGGCGCGTTTCGAGTGATCCAAATATGTCAAGGAAATTAAGCAATCGATATAACAATCTACAAGATATTGTCAAATTCTATGTATTCTGTCTAGAGTACAAGACAAAATATTTAAATATATATATCTATATAATCTTATAACTTCGAAGTAAAAGTTATTTTTATTTACCTCTCCGGAACTATACATTTATCTAGATGAAAAACACCCAATACCTCTTCAACTACCAAAAGCGTAACAAACAATCAAACTCACTTTCGCATTTATAATATTAGTAAGGAAATATTCGGTTACGTTACAATTTTATCAAACGTATAGTTTATTAATCAAAATTAATAGATTAATAGTAAGAAGAACATTTTAAGGTCCGCACAATCGAAACGATACACTCTAAGCCACGCCTGCTGTTGTATGATCATATAACGGAAAGGGCCAAAAATGACCCCTTGGGTATCTCTTAACAACAGCGACCTGAAAAGCCCAAATGTACGACTCGACGACTCAGAACCGAAGCACCTGGCGAAGAATGACGAGGAGAGCCGACCTCGAAAACATGAAATAGCTATAGGTAAAGAGGGAGATAGTAGAAAGCCATAGCAATGCGGATAGTGTAAGAGAAATTAACATATGACAACGGCATCTGGCGGTGTCACTTATGACACCGGTCGTGGCTTAATTAGGTTGTTGTTTATTAAGGGATGTAACGCGCGGAATGTCGCACGTCCCACCCCGCGGCATCCGACCCTCGGTGCGTAATTAATAATAGGCCTTGAGAAAAATTTCATCCCCGGCCGTTTTAGAATTAGGACACCTCGGCGCACATATTTTCGGGTGAAATTAAAACGAGCGGAACCCATTTTTTCTTTGTAATTTTCATGTCGCTAGAGTAAATTTTCGGATGATCGATGTGTGAAAATATTTTATTATCACTTGTTTTAATCTTAATAAAGGTGGTACTTAATTTGGTCGTTTTTTTTTTATGTTTGTTCCCTGAGAACTTCGTAATTAATAAACCGATTTGGAAAAATCATTTTCTTAACTATTTTCAAAGGATGTTCATTTTAATTTAATTAGCATTGGCCTGTTTATATTACGAATACTAACCAAGAGTTTTCTAAAAATGAAATATTAAATGTTAAGTAATTGAAATTTTCTCTTATAATTGAGATTTGCTCGTAGTATCTTATCACGTAACATATTAACTAGTATCTAGCAATCTAATGGTAACTTTCACGAGGTATGCAACTTATAATTAAAAAAAATGTATTTTTTTCAGGTTTGGCGTTCTGGTCACAACTTTTTTTTTATATAGTTAATCTCACCTGTTAATGGACGATGCGGCCCAAGATGGCGAACAAGCTAGACCTAGTGGACAGACTGGCTCTCAAGTGCAACTGCCGGAACACATGTATAGGTACTTAGCGGCAGATTGTTCAGCTTGACGGTGGTAGCTAGCCAGGCGGGCATTAGAAAAAGCCCTACCATAATACTATGATTTCATCAGGTTGAAAGAAAAATCTTCAAAAACTCTCTTTACAGGGATCAAACTCACTTCATTGACACTGAGTCCGTAGACACTACCAACTGAGCCAGAAACTTACCAAAAAATAATGTACTGCAACTGGAAAATACTTCTCCTTAATCTATTCATTTTTTTACTTTACGTAGTCATATGCAACTCGTGGTACATCAACACCCCGCCCTTAAGTGCCCTCGCAAGTTCGTAAAACGTACATCAAAAATGACTTTTCCCAATTCCTGAGTAACAACTGTTACCCATCCTACGGGTAATCATAACACGCATACGATGTTCTGAAAGTTGGCAGACGGTTTCACACATTTTGTTCACTGCCCAAAATCCCTTCACCTTTTCAACAAGGTTTATCGTTAATACAAATATAAAAAAAAAAAAAAAACGTTTCTCAGACATTTATTGTATACTACTAAGCAAAACATTCTGGCATATATATACTACTAGTTTTTACCCGCGGCGTTACACACGTTAAAGCTGATTTAGCCATACATGGTGATAGGGCTTTTTCTAATGCCTGCCTGGGTAGCTACCACCCTCAAGTTGTAAACCTACCGCCAAATACCAAAAGGTGTGTTCCGGCAGCTGCACTTGAGAGCCAGTTCCTCCACAGGTTTAGCGTGTCTACCAACTTGGGCCATATCGTCACTTAATATCAGGAGAGATTATGACCATAACGCTAAACCTTGAGTACAAAAAAAAAAACTGATTCCGGTACCCGCTATTTTAAATAAATCACATCAAAGGAGCTTGGTATAAGAACATTTATACTCGTTGTCATTTAAACGCGGGCCGCTCACTATTTTGGCGACAATGGCTTACATATAAAAGATAGGTATATGATTGTCAGGGCTTTCTTGTAGAACTCCTTAAATAAACATTTTCACTATACACTATATACACGTCTGGCGACTGGTGTCAGGTGTTATAATTAGCCAGTCGACACGAGCTATTAGTCCGTTACGCACGAGTCGCAACTAAATTCAATTATTCAACTCGATTGTTTCACTTACGGATGTCTAACCTGATATACCACAAGGTAAACTGGTGACCCCGACGTGATTTGAACACGCGACCTTCTGGTCCGGGCCATAAGGTGAACACGTAAATCCAACGGTTTTTACAGCGCACGCCAGAATAGCTCGCTGATGGCAGAGTTTTCTCCTACTTACTTGACACACTTATCGTTATATTTTAGACAATATACACAACCTACTTGTTATTCTGATGCATAAGCTCACATAATATAGCTTATGCATTAATATTAACTTATTTCAGTAAGTTACATTAAAATCCATTCGTAGTTTTTGCGTAAAAAAGTGACAAACATCCATACATCCTTATAAACGTTCACGTTTATAATATTAGTAAGGATTTAAGACTAGCCGGCACCCCGATTTCGTTCGCGGTTTAACGGCCAACCAGGCGAAATCGTAAAACTCATTCTTAGTGGGTGTCTACGTCGGTAACGAAATGTTTGTGCCCCTAACAACGTGTACGCAAAATTTCATGATGTTCAGTAGAGTAGCTTAGGCATAACGTGGTTCAAGCGATAATAGCTCAGTGGTAGTGTGTAGGAACGCAGCGTAATGAGCCGTGAGTTCAAATCTAACCACCTACAATGAGATTGAGCTTTTCGTGAAGGAAACCATAGCAAAGTGGTAAGGCTTTTTCTGATGCCCGCCTGGCTAGCTACCACCCTCAAGTTGAAGGTGCGTTCCGGCAGTAGCACTTGAGAGCTAGCTCCTCCAATAAAGGCCGGCAGCGCACCTACGAATCCCCCGATGATGTGTGTGTCCATGGGCGGCGGTGATCACTTACCAGCAGGTGACACGCTTGCTTGCTTGCCCGCTATTACATTAAAAAAAAAACACGAGATTCGAACCTGCAACCAGCACGGTGGCAACGCCGAAACTGCCGCTTAAGACATCCTCATACATAGAATGCGAATTATATATATTTTTTTTTATACTTAAGGTTTAGCGTTATGGCCATAATCTCACCTGATCTTAAAGTGACGATACGGCTCAAGTTGGTAGACACGCTAAACCTGTGTAGGAACTGGCTCTCAAGTGCTGCTGCCGGAACACACCTATTGGTATTTGGCGGCAGGTTTACAACTTGAGGGTGCTAGCTACCCAGGCGGGCATTAGAAAAAGCCCTACCACCATGCTATTTTTTCCGCACACTACCACTGAGCTATCACCGCTTCAATATATACTATAATATACTAAGTCCACAATTTTTAATACAACTTTTATAGAGATAACACATACACCGCTTGTTGGTAAACATAATTATGAACGTGGAACGATATCCGAATTCCCTCGGTATACACACGCCACAAAGGGTAAAAACAAACGCAAATTCACTAATAACTCACGGTGGCATGAACAGACAAACATAATACAATCCGCAGACAGCCTTTCGACGATGTTATTAAAACATACCAAACGGCAAAGAGTAATAAAATATGCCTCGATGAACAGATCTGTTACAGCTCACATTAATTGCCATTGTCTTTATATAGTTAAAAATGAATGAAAATGGTGGTCGGGCTTTTTCTAATGCCCGCCCGGCTAGCTATCACTCTCAAGTTGAAAATCTGCCGCTAAATACCAATAGGTGTGTTCCGGCAGTTGCACTTCGAAGTCAGTACCTCGACAGTCCTAGCGTTGTTAACTCCCTTAAGACCAGGTGAGATTGTGGCTACAACGTGAAATCTTAACGATAAAAAAAAGTCACTTCCGCTGTCTGTTCGCTTAAATGTTTTAATCTATTCAACAGATTTTAATGCAGTATTCAGCATTACATAGAGAAATTCATGAGAAAGGTTTATATATATAATATATACATATTAGAATATAGAAAAGTAGAAAAATTCAAAGATTTATAATTGATACGAAGTTCATTTGGTCAGCTAGTAATATATAAGTTAAAAAAACCATTAGGCCTGCAACTTCATTAACGTAGTTTAGCATCGCATCGCATCGTTCATCTATCTCGTTTAGCTTCCGTTTCCTTTATGCTTGGCTCTTAAGGGTCGCAACGTAATGTTAAATAACCTATAAACTTTTTGAGTAATTCGGCTACCACATTCAAAGACATGAAATATACGGCTGGTAATTCCTCAGATTATAAGTTGGAATTAAAAAAAAAACTTCATAAAGCATTCACTGACGAAAGCTTTGTTATCTAACATCACGCTACCCCCAATAGGAGCAAAGCTGATTGAAGCGGAAATGATTACATTAAATAATTTCAGTTCCACGCGAACTGTTAGGAGGTCGTCCCTGTTTGTCTTTAAAAAAAAACTACTCTTTTACACTATTTAAATGTTTCTATATTTTCATTAAAATTTACATTGATCACTGACTTCCGAATTTATTTCTAGTGGTTATAACCGTACTCCGCGAGGTTTAATCCTGACTGGTTGGCTTTGTGTGTATAATAATAAGGGTTATAACAGAACGAAGTCGTAGGCTCATCTCGTAATTAATAAGCGCAATTTAACTCATCTGTCGCATCTGTCTTCGAACTCTGGATGTGTTCAGTATTCGTTACGTGTATACTACATATATCCGCACGAGTACGTGGAGATGTCCGCCGCGGGCAGTCCGCGTACGTCACTAGCAGGCTGGGTTGCAAGCTCGGATATTACGCATATACGTGGGCAGATATTCGGAAATAAGTAAACGATATATTGGTGCCGTCAATCCGGTATCTGAAATGTGCACCGTTTCGAGATTTCAACATTTTCTAACAATAATTTTAACCAGTTTACTGAACAAATTTTCATATAAAAATACGCTAAAACTGTGGAAGGACTGCCTCTCAAGTGACGGAACACACCTATTGTTATTTGACGGCAGATTTTCAATTTGTGGCGGCCATTACAAAAAGTGCTACCACCATGCGAACTTGAGAGTGGTAACTAGCCAGATGGGCATTGTAAAACACTGTACCACGATGCACAACAGATATAAAATGACTGCTATGTGACTCTGCGTGAAGGTAAATACTGTGCGGCTGATGACAACCCTTAAATAACCACTACTGCTCCTTCCTACTAATGCGTCACACTCTCTCATGTAACGCTCGCTAAGCAGTGTGACGGCAAGACCACACCCGATATTGTTTTTCTATACTTCGCAGGTTTAGCGTTATGGCCCTAATCTCACCTGATCTTAAGTGACAATACGGCCCAAGTTGGTAGACACGCTAAACCTATGGAAGGGCTGGCTCTCAAATGCAACTGCCGGAACACACCTATAGGTGTTTTGGCGGTAGATTTTCAACTTGAGGGTGGTAGCTAGGGTAGATACATATATAAGAACACTATGTCGTAAGATAGATTTTACGTATTACGAGCAGCGACCCGACATACGTTGTTCTGTCTTATAAATTATTTCTAGTGAATACTTTGGTTGTATTAAAAAATGAGAGAATGAGGGTGAAAATTTCGGGTCAAACAAAAAATTGTCAAAAATAAAATGTTTTGCGTGCACCACCCTTATCACTTAGGAGTATGTAAAATAGATTACGACCTATTATCTAACCTACCGAATATACATATAAAATTTACAATAATAATAATAGGTCAAGCCGTTTTAGAGGAGTATATATAGCAACCAACATTGTGACACGAGAATTTCATATATATGATATATAATAGTCACAGACCGGTGAAGTTATATTAGCATTTCAAGCTAACAGTCTGAGACGGTTCTAAAAATAACAAAACAAAGGGCAACAGAGAAAAAAAAAACACCTTACAGCTATCAAAATATGTAAATGAACTGTGTTAAGTAAAAGATATTTCAAAACCCGAACGCAGTGAAACCCTTCTCAAAAAATAAATCACTCAAAGAGCTTCGGATTTTTTTCATACGCCCGTCCGCGTCTCGCGAGTTGGAAAACGCAATTTTCTTCTGCATCATCCCCCCTGCAAACCCCAATGACGTTACGCGGTGTATATTAAATACCTACATTATTTTAACAATAAAAATGTTACACATATACAAAAAATCAATTAGGGATGATACATGTTAAATTCTGAATTAGTATTTATTAATTTCCTAACTGACCCGGTGAACTCCGTATCACTTATAATCATTGTTCTTTACTCTCGCTAAACCTCAAATCAACCTACCAACTTCGATTCGTTAAAATCAATATAACTGGTTATACGTAATATCGTTTTTAATATCTTTTTCATTTCGTTTGGTTATTGAATGGAACTTATTTATAACTCCAATGAATTAAATGTCTTTTAATCATATGATAATGAAATATAGGTGAATTCAAACGCACAGCCCTTGACGCGGCGTCTCTACACATTACCAACTTAACTTTCATTGCTTCGAATATGCACTTTTCTGTAGGTTCGAAATTAACAAATATTAACTATGCATTTAGGTATAATTTTATTTTATTTAAAATTAAATTAATTTAAAAAAATAATTTTATTTAAAAAAGGCTAATTTAATTTAAATTGTAAAATTATAAATTAATTTAATTTAAAGGCTAATTTAATTAAAAAAAACTGTTATAAAGTAAACATGTAGAAAAGAAAATCATTGTAAAAAAAAATAAGTTCAGCAATAAACGCTTATTTATTTTATTTTATTTTATTTATTTTTAACTATGCATTTAATAAAAACGTAAATTTAACGTTTCTATACTTTTCGTATTATGTAAAAAAAATAGCAAGTGAAAAAGAATAGGTAATCAAAAACCTTTACATTATTTTTAGAAATGTCTGCTTGGCTGTTTGTCTGAGCATGCATCATTGCTAAAGTACAACGTATCATTAGCCTTTGTTTCATTTAAATCGGTTAACTCTATCAAAAGTTATTGTAATTTTAATGAAGGTTCGTCACGAGATTAAATAACTTTAGTTACATGCGAACGAGTCGCTGGCACAAGTATTAGTGTGTAAATACCATTTTTTTAAGTATCGACTACTATGAAGGACGTACGTCTATAAAAATGGTTTCTATATGTATTCTATAAGACTCCGTTATCAGACCATCAACTTTGGATAACACTCTATATCAAAAGATCCCGAGGGGCTCTCCCAATTTCGCATCTTCCCCTCATCGGACCCGCGTTTTGTGCCCGTGGTCGATTCTTTCCATCTGTCAAGCCTCGTGCACTTGGGAACGGGCGCGTGTCGTGTTCTACACGCATTCATCCGTCGAATTGGATAATCTCTGACGTGCATATATATGCGTCGTCGGTTGAATATATATCTCAATATAGACTTTGTTTTTTTTTTTTTGGTCTAGAGTTTGGCCAACATCTCACCTGATGTTAAGTTACGATGTGAGGTAACCGGCGGGCAAGCTAAGTCTAGATCAGAGACTGGCTCTCAAATGACACTAACTGCATGAAAACATTTATAAGTATTAGGTGAGTTATGCATTCGAAAATTTCATAGCTTTGGTTTCATAGCGATATTTTCTTTCGGCGAAAACTCAGGACCATTGCGGGAATTCGAACTCACGTTCTTTGAGATGTCGTTCACGCGCGCTCCACCAGTGACCCATCCTTTATCGATAGTTACTACTTTAAAATGTATTTAGTGAGTTACCTATATAGGAGCATTCGACTCTGTTCATATTGGGTGTCAAAGTAAGACACAGTTATTCTGGTATACAAAATAATATAGCTCTGAATGTTCTGTCGCACACAATACAACTTTGTTATTTACGTGTCAGACAGAGGGCGCGCATATAGAATGCAGTCAAATGAACGCATTCCAAAGCCACGTGCCGGGGGTTGGACCCCCCGTGTAGGATACCTGTCTGATGGCACACATGTAAATAATACATATTACACTCTATCACTCTTCAGGGAGTACCGGGGGAATGAATTATTAATTTCGTTTTTATACATCAACTGGTCCTCGAGACAAAGGATCCTGAGACACGAACAGATCGACGGACAGTGAAATGCTTTGATAAGGTTGTGGTATTTTTATATGTTATAGAACCTGAGAACAGGCAAGAAGAATGAAAATACGATTAGTGGCAGAAGTTGAGAAGTAACAGATTAGCGTGGCTTAGACATGTGAGAAGAAATGCTTTAAAATATTATAATTTCTGTAAAAAAATATTACAATTTAGTTCATCTGTATTCTGTTCATCTTCACACATAATAAAAGTTCCTAACTGTGTAAGTTGTGCACTAATGTAATAAGGTATGGAATTTAAAATTATATCTAGAATTATATTGCTGTTGTAATTAATCTCATATCTGTAACAGTGCCTTTTAAAATAAAATAAAATAAGCACGTGGTATCTCACACCATATCGTTTATAAACAATTGTTTGCAAATAGTGCCAACAATTTACCTTAAATGAGCGTACGTCAAATATATATATCGTATCCTGCAAGCAGGTCGCAAGTCAAAACGTTCTACGTTCAGGAAGTGATGCAAGACTCCATTCTACGTACCACGTCGTTCTAATTCCTCATGTGTTGAGCAAACCATTGTCGGTTCGATGTCCACAGTAAAGGTGAATATAGTAATACAGTTTGAACAAATTACATAATACATTAAAAAAATACATTTTTTTTTATACTTAAGGTTTAGCGTTATGGCCATAATCTCACCTGATCTTAAGTGACGATACGGCCCAAGTTGGTAGACACGCTAAACCTGTGGAGGAACTGGCTCTCAAGTGCTGCTGCCGGAACACACCTATTGGTATTTGGCGGCAGGTTCACAACTAGAGGGTGGTAGCTAGCCAGGCGGGCATCAGAAAAAGCCCTACCACCATGCTATGGTTTCCTCATGATGTTTTCCTTCACCGAAAGCTCAAGCTCATTGTAGGTGCTTGGGTTCGAACCCACGTCCCTTGACGCGAAGTCGTGCACACTACCACTGAGCTATCATCGCTTCATTAATATATGATCTACGTATAGACACAATAAAACTATAACTCACCCAAATCTGTAAAAAGTTTTTTTTTATAATTGTCTTTTTGATCTCATGTACAGTACAACAATGGATTTAGGGGATTTAATACAGTATATTTGACCTTGGATACAGTGATAATGTATATACTATTTTCAATATTTTTTTATATTGACAAGGTACGCTATGGTAGCGTTATGGCTACAATCTCACCTGATCTTAAGTAAAGATACGGCCCAAATTGATACGCTAAACCTGTAAAGGAACCGACTCTCAAGTTCAACAGCCGGGACACACCTACTGCTATTTGATGGCAGATTTTCAACTTGAGTGTGGTAGGTAACCAGACGAGCATTAGAAAAAACCCTACCACCATGTAAAATCAATTTCAATGCACTTAATTTCTCCACTCGCAAAGTTTCTTCCTTAAATCACCCAACGGGCCAAAAGATGTTCAAAAAACAGTACAAATCTTATCCTCAACAAGAGCAAAGTCGTAGGTGGAACGTTAGTTCGTTTGAGATCTTCGGTAGCAGTGAGAAAACGAAACAACTCGGCCAGTCGATTTTATTACACGCACACTCCCTCCTCCCTTACTCCTTACTCCCTTTTTTATTGAAATTGCGGGTTATTTACTGAACGCTGTGCCCTTGATAGAACTATTGTTTGTCTGTGTGTATGTGTGTGCTGGAGGAATTCAGTCATCAGAAAGCCGGAGGGTATCATAAGGTATACTTATAACTCACATTAGTACATATATCAAATCATCCACACCACTTGATTCCTTGCGCAGGGAGAACATGGAGGAAAGGCGAGTGGATCTAACACTGTGTTAATAAGTATTCCGGTCTTTTTTTTTAATATAGGTTTATATATATAGGTATATATCATATAGGTTTATTCGTGTTACAATAATTTACTGGTGGAATTTAATATTTTTGATGCACTATCATGCGCGTAACTGTGTACAGGCCGCATCAACGAGCGCCCACTGGCCGCGCCTACACGAAGCATCTCCTACGTTTGTTCGTTAATTGTGTTTACCAAGCGGTAGTTTAATATGGATTTGTTTTTCAAATTATCAAACGTTCCAAAAAGACCATACTTTACCCAGTGCATCGTTTAACATAGATCACATCTGAGAAATATACATTAGAACCTCTATAAGCTGAACATCAAAGTAGACGTTAAAAAATTCGACTTATAGAGTTTTTGACTTATACAGAATGGAGGTTTTGGTGTTTGAAAGGAAGGGATCAAAACATCTGTCTAGACTTGGAGGTTTTCAACTTATCGAAGTTCGAGTTAACGAGGTTCTATTGTAATAGATTTAAGTAGGCCAACGTGACAGCAGTGACTTTTAGTTAATTGCCAGCCGCCGCTAATTTGGATTGCACTGTACATAGTACATGTAGTAACATAGGTTAGTATGTCTGGGGTATAATGAGTATTAAATACTGTGTGAATTTCGCGAGGTAAACACACGCACGCGGTGCCGAGTAACCGACGTGGCTCTGGTGATTGTTGGTCCCACCTTTGGTTGTGACGGTTAACCATGTAATCCAGGATTTATCACAGCTTGATGGTAGAGTTATGTCTGGACTGGTTAGCGACTCCTGGTGTTGCAGCTGGCCATAGGCGACGCTAACCATTTAACATGAATAAAACAGGACACTGTGCTGTGCAACGTAAAAAAAATATATTTCATATCTGAATTGTTAAATACAACATGATTGCACCTATAGTAGATGCGTTGTTTGAATTTTCTTTTACAGTATTTTATCACACTATTAAACCCACCAGCTAGATAATAGCAGGACAAGTACGTATGCCTTTGTAGCTATATATAAAAAATATAGCCTGCTGTTTCGCAAAAGTTTTAAATTCCCCACTCGACTTTTTATTACCTATTCCCAAATTAAAAACACAGCCTTAATAATACAGGCCGATCTCCGCCGAAATACTCGCGAAACAAATTATAACTTCCCGGGAGCCATCAAAAATATTCGAAAACTTCCGAGAAAGAAATTTGATAATAATTATGACTAAAACAAAAAACAGAGATTTCTTTATAACAATTCGTTACGAAATCCGATAATTAATGTTCAGATTTAGTACAGAAATTTCAGATAATATTTAAAAAAAAAATGTTTTAATGAGAAATACAATCCGGGTTACAGTTTTTCACCTAAGTCTCCTGAGCCAGGGATGGGATAACAGTACAACGTTTATTTCTCAAGAATAGGAAAATAATAACACTGCTCTGATGTCAAAAAACTACTACAATAGCTCAGTGGTAGTGAGTAACGTCTCCGCGTCAAGGGACGTGAGTTCGAATCCACCTCAATGAGCTTGAATTTTCAGTGAAGGAAAACATCGTGCGGAAACCGTAGCATGGCGGCAAGGCTTTCTCTAATGCCTGTCTAGCTACATCCACCCTCAAATTGAAAATCTGCTGCCAAATACCAATAAACCGATAGGTATGTTCCGCAAGTTGAGAGCAAGTTCCTCCACAGGTTTAGCGAGTCTACCAACTTGGGCCGTATCATTACTTAAGATCAGGTGAAATTATGGCCATAACTATAAAAAAAATAACAATAATTAACACAAAAAAGAAAAGTATTCTCTCTATGAAAAGTATGTAATGAAAATGTACAAAAATGCCGTTATATTTGAAGCCTAGTTCGAGAGAACTTTTTTGATCATTTTCTTACAGTGAATGACCTAAACCTGGAGTGTTTCTCAATTTTCTTGGTGATGAAAAATCGTGTGACTATAAACCCCACAACTGCTAGAAAGAAGAGACAGCTTTCAACCTTCTTCTTATCTCCGGCGAGCGCATCTAACCTTTTTTTTTATATAACGGGAGGCCGACGAGCTAACGGGTCACCTGATGGTAAGTGATCACCGTCCCCCATGGACACCCATAACACCAGAGGACTCACCGAACGAAACTTAAACGAGCCTGAAACTATTTAAGTAACTCAACAATATAACGTCCAAGTCGAAAATCACTTGAAATATCCTTGTCTCATTTATCAGAACTCTATCGAAAGACTTTGGTAGATAACAAGTTTCACTTAACATTGCACCAAGTGAACTGCATATTGCGTTTCGAAGAATATAACGGACGAGGGTGTACTGTTAATGTGTGTACTGTTAATAATGCAATGTGTCTAGATGTGTATTTTTTTAGATTAATTATGCTGTTCTGTTATTGTAAAGTAAAATATTTGATTAGTACCCTAATTATTATCTATTTATTCACTTATACCCCTGCACACAATGTTTATCGTATATTTGTAAGAAATGCCTAATTTATTATACCATAATTTATCTTTATTGTTAATATTGTTATTTAGAATTTTTACTGCGATTGGTGGAACAAGTAATTAACGCACCGCAACTGCATTTGGGTTCCAGCTGAAAATCAGCGCTGAGTGTTTCGGACACTTTAGCATATGCTGAGCTGGACGCCCTATGCTAATAATTATATAATATATCTTTTATTAGTATTAAACGATTTCTTTCTTTCTTTTTTACAAGCTGTAACTCGTAAGTACACACCCCCGCCCTGGCTAAGTACTTCGAACTCGCCGAGCGAGGAACTGAGGGCTCCATATCAACATACGTTTACCGACAATATCCGCACAGCTTTCTTCGAGACGCCCTCTTCGGTTATATTCGCCACAGAGTAAGAAAAAACGTAATAAACACTATTATTTTAACCTTTAACTTCGTTGAAGTAATTCTATATGAACATCTATATGAAATTCCTAACAGCAACTAACGATCTTCACTTAGCAACATATCATAATATTTTTAATTACACTTACTGATTAAACGTATAATTGGCTTCTCGAAGCATGAATCTTGATTACTAATACCAGTGGCGAAAGATAAAAAATATGTTACTGAAGCGATGATAGCCCAGTGGTAGTGTGTACGGACTCCGCGTCATAGGGCGTGAGTTCGAATCCACCTACAACGAGCTTGAGCTTTCGGTAAAAGAAAATATAGCGTGATGGGTAGGGCTTTTTCTGATACCCGCCTGGTTACTTACCACCCTCAAGTTGACGGACAATCTGCCGCCAAATACGTATAGGTGTGTTCCGGCAGTTGTGATGAGAGACTGTCTCACGATCAAGATTAGCGTGTCCATCATCTTGGCCCAGATCTTCACTTAACATCAGATGAAATTGCGGTCTTAACGGTAAATCTTAAATATATAAAAAAAAACGAATTTTATAATTAAATGATAGAAAAAAGAGATTGTTTCTGTTACACTATTAATAACTGCTTTAGTTATAATATGGTGCAAGATAGAACACGATAAACTGTCAAAGTTAGCTACCAAAATCCAACTTCACGTGCTCAGTTAGGACATAGTCGCAAAACCATTAAAAAATGCCTTTCTTGTTTGAATAACAGTTGGATTCGTTTCCTGCAACGATAGGTAGTGCTCTTATAGTAATAAAACATAGAGACAGTCATGATAGAAGTAAAAAAACGAAAGAATTTGTATACTCTATGCCCGGGGCTACTTATGTACGGGTGAAAACGACGCCCGCTGTTCACGGGAACCGATCTGGTTAAATCGCGTACCGAGCGCGTATTGCGAAGCTCGAGCGATAACCGCGGTGAATGGTCCGGCTTTATGCGCGCACTACGGCTCTACATCCTCGTTCCCCCATAAATAAATGCGGGGGTTGATTTAAAAACTACCCGACTTAGGTATACGTTGCGTCGGACACCGGAGATTAAAATGTTTCGGATACATTTTCTACAAAACTCCTTATTTATGTATTATTAACTTGGAGAACGAAGATGGCGCTCAAATAAACAGCTGCTTTAGTATGTTATTTTTCATTAACCTGTTTACGAGCTGTGTCCGCGACTTTGTTCGCAAGGATGTAAAATTTATTTAACAACTAGATTTTACGTGCGACTTTGCTTTGCGGACGCAAGAGAAGTTACATGCAAAGTTTATACCTGTTTACACTATTTCCAGTAAGGTTTTCAGAAGAAAAATTATCCTATCAATGTCTTCAGGTTCCCATCTATTTCTATACCAAAATTCATCATTATCAATTTAGCGGTTTAGGCGTGAAAGCGTATCAAACAAACAAACACATTTTCGCATTGCAATATTAGTATAGACGTGTGGATTGTTGCCCGTTTTTGTAACTATTTTTAATACAGCTTATCTCCTATCGGCGGTAGCGTGATGTTAAATAGCTTAAAACCTTCTTGAATTATTGCCCTATCGACTACAAAGATAATCTTTGAATTCCGACTGGAAGTTCCTAAGATCAGCGTATTCAAACAAATTTTTACACTTTATAAAAAACTAGCCGACCCGATGTACGTCGTATCACATCACAAATCTTTGAATTCTTCGACTTTTCTGTACTATAACATGCATGTAATATACATATAAACCTTCATCTTGAATCACTCTATCTATTAAAAAAAAACGCATAATAATCAGTTACGTAGTTTTAAAGATCTAAGCATAAATAGTGAGACAGACAACGGGAAGCGACTTTGTTTTACGCTGTGTAGTGAAGGAGACACGTTAATAAGTTTATTCACGAGGGAGGTATTTATGATAACTCTGAACATTATAAGTGGGTCTATACCTTAGTTCTAGGTCGGCTAGGTACATTGACTAAACTTTACTAACATTAATAACTAGATTAAATATTTACCCCGCAATCTTAAATTATTTTATGTTTTTATATTACCATATAGTCCTGCAAAAGCTAAATAGATGAATTAAACAGCTTCATCTGATAGAATGCAGCATATATTCATATGCTTAAATCAACTAAATTTCTAACTTAAAAAAAAATATATTCAGTAAAAGAAAAACACTTTGCTTTTATATGTAATAAAGGCAAGGCAAGGTTAAGTTCGACAGTCACGGCTACACATGAGTAAATATGGATAAATATATACAGTTCGAGACTATACTAAATATTGGCCGATATGTAGTTTAGTATCACTAGAGAGTGTAATTTAATATGTAGTTATATAAATTTTTAGCAATTAAAATTTTTACGTAAGTTAAAAAGAAATCTTACACGAATACACACACTTTTTTTCATATTGCATTTAATATACTGAAAAAATCTCAACCTATACAATTAACCTAGAGTATGTAATTGCAAATATAATATCAAAAAGAGTCTTAGGATGATGGAAAGATCGAAACCAGTGGAATATTGATTCGAGTTTCCGCTTTTTAATTTAATTTAACCAAATCTTCCATTTTTTTTTATGATACACATCCTCTTAAAGCCATGTGAAAATACGTTACACATTTTCAAGGCAGTTCAAAACGCCAACTGTATGCTACCGCAGTTAAACCCACTCTCTCCCCAGGGAAGGACCTTTATCTCGACAATACCATCTCAACCTGAGATCTCATTTTATTATTAAATATTTTCAGCAAAATGTTACTCCGATATTGTATCTCAAAACTCACTGAAAGCCCTGTCTAAAATTCAAAGCCAAGCATTTATGTGTAATCTAAATTCGTATTTCCAAAAGCGAGTTCTAAATCGATTACATCACAGTTATAATCGACAAAGGGCGATTGCAACTACGGCGTAAATTGAAAATGGAATTGACAAACGGTCACCGACCATCAAGAACGTTGCACATTCGACACACAACATTTGCGAGTATGCAACAACCGTGGGGGTCGCTCTGTCGGTCGCCAGGGAAACGAGCTAGTCCCGGGCCGACGCTACCCCGGCAGGGTGCAAGCCCTTCTAACCACAATCCCGCAAGCAATAATCAACCTTACCGCATTGCAGAAAGCGTCGATTTCCTCGTGTGAAACAAGCCCGTAACTTTTCTCATACCGCACATTCGAAACTCGACCTTGATGCGAAAACGATAAAAGTAATTTTGGGAAAAACCGCGAAGCGAAATCGAATAGACGGTTTATATGCTATGCAACACCGGATAGGGTCCGCTTTTCCAACACTAATTCCACTATCGCGACTCGTTCATCGACATCGGAATTTGATCCTTAACCGTCTCGTTTTAAGTATTGGAGTTGAATACGAATTCGATGCGGGGGACGTGTCGGTGTGTATCGCGAAAGAGGGCAGGTCGAGGACCCTCATTCATAATCACGGGGATGTCGAACGCTCAGGTGGTTCAGGTTAGATTTATCGAGGTAAGATGAGTCCGCGGACTCATCTTTGTTTATGGTGGGCTTAATGTTTTAACGGTAACCGCCGAATAAATATCAGTTTCCAGAATAATAACCGGCTTAAACTGCGCCATCGTTCGATTTAGTTTCGCCTCACTTGATTTACTAATTGCTTTAAACTATAGATTACTGAGCTTATGCTCGCAGTTTCATTGGTGTTAATATAACCTTACTAATATTTTTTTTATTATTTGATTATTATTTTGATTTATTATTTGGTTTACAATATGACATTCCTTAACATTAAAAAATATATATAAAACTTCAAGCACAAATGTAACCTTAATTATAGGTGAGTATGACACATATTTATTGTATGAACGACACATACGTAGTATAATTTTACAACAAAAAAAATTATACTGAACCAACTAGACTAAAAAATTAAATGAAATGAGAATAAATTTATATAACAAAATATAAAACTATTTCATCAAACAGGCGGACTAAAAGTTGTTTAAGGTATTACTGATTACATCAAATTCTGTTAATTTTTTTTTTAATTATTATTATAATTATTTATTGTATAATTTATAGGCTAAGCGTTATGGCCGCAATCTCACCTGATGTCTAGTGACGATGTGTCCAAAGATGGTGAACACGCTAGACTGACTGGCTCTCAAGTGCATCTACCGGTGATGTTTAGTAACGATGAGGCCACGCTAGTGTCGATGTGCCGGAATATACCTGGTAACTCGCCAGGCGGGCCTTCGTAAAAGCTCTACCACCGTGCTATGGTTTCACGCGATGTTTTTCATTCAGCGAAAGCTCAGGTTCACTGCAGGGATTCGTAATCACGTCCACAGACGCGTCGTTCTTAGACACTACCAACTTAACACCACAAAAAAGTATAAAAGCATACCAAAAATTTTGAAGCGATGATAGTGATAGACTCAGTGATAGTGTGTACGACTTTGCGTCAAGGGACGTGAGTTCTAATCCAACCATCTACAATGAGCTTGATCTTTCGGTGAAGGAAAACATCACGAGGAAACCATAGCACGGTGGTAGGGCTT
Organism: Actias luna; assembly: GCA_039707435.1. Taxonomy (NCBI): domain Eukaryota; kingdom Metazoa; phylum Arthropoda; class Insecta; order Lepidoptera; family Saturniidae; genus Actias; species Actias luna. The sequence goes on along the minus strand of JAZHAC010000002.1, from coordinate 1,803,672 downwards.
TTTCTGATGCCCGCCTGGCTAGCTACCGCCCTCAAGTTGAAAATCTGCCGCCAAATACTAAGAGGTGTGTTCCGGAAGTTGCACTTGAGATCCAGTTCCTCCAAATGTTTAACGTTTCCACCAACATGGGCCGTATCGTCACTTCATGACTGAGATTATGGCCATAACGCTAAACCTTAACTAAAAAAAGTTAAAAAAAAAAAAAAAAAAACAATCAATTTTTTTTTGTGTCTATATCGACAGCGCAACCACACCCTAATCAAAAATCAAAAATGAATATATCAATTTACCTCTGTTATATTTTTATTAAATTCAGATAGATATTCGAATATTTAAGATTTACTCAAAATGAAAAGTTCGTGTACTGCATAGAGCTCCACAAATAAAAATAATATAAACATACGCGATCGCGCTCCTTAACCATTCGGTGAGCTCGCAAATCGTAAAACTAGAAGCTATTGTATGTTTCACGTTTTAGAGCGATTTTATAGATAAACGTAGAGATTCTACAGCGCCATTTTATTCCCTTTACTGCTATCTGGAATCTTGTATTCAGTATGTTAATATTTAACTAAACATTTTAATTAACTTCGCTGCACCACAGACGTAGTAAGTAAGTTAATAATTCCTAAGTAACTTATTTATGTATGTGAAACTCGAAAATTATTGTCTGATTTAATAAATAATAAAATCACAACAAGTATATACATGTATAATATATAAAAATTAATATCTATTTCCCTCGGTCATCGCATCACGCGTGAACGGATGGAACAATTTCGCTAATTGTTTTTTTTGTTTGTATTAATTATTGTCAGGAGATGGTTGTTATGGAAGAAAACATTAAGGAAGTTGAGCGGAACATTAGAAAATCTATATATATATATATATTTATATATATATATATATATATATATATATAGATGTATCGTCAAATTGTATGTACGCGTGTAATTTCCGAACGACTGTACCAAATTAAATAATTGCTTTTTTTATTAAGCTCGCTATTCTCAGGACAAACAAGGTTTGTATAAAATAACGAACAGATCAATGAAGCAATGACTCCTCAGTTAGTAGTGTGTACGAACGCCGCGTCACGGGACGTGGGTTCGAATCCGCCTATATTCAAATTTGATATGATTAAAAGACATTTAATTCACTGGAGTTATAATCAAGTCTCATTGAATAGTCAAAAGAAATGAAGAATAGAGGCGATATTTGATATAATAGAAAAACTGAAGGTTCAAAAGAATTCGGTATCTTGAAGACGGAAACACAAAGAGAATCACATATGTCATTGATGGTGCGAAAAATATTACTTACCAAAAAACCAGCATTGAAAAAAGTTACAAAAACGAAGTCATAGATTGATTAAAAATCTTATAATGAACTGGTGGGCATCATTAATATTATAGTAAAAAAAACTGTTCGATTTTTAGTTCACTATGCTAAGAATGAGTGCTTTTATAAAACAAAGTCCAAGTTTAGTAAGTAATCGCTTCGACCTTAAACACAATACCCGTGTAAAGTTATCTAACTTTGTATTAAAGATACTTACGCGTCTAACCTTTAAATAGAGCCTCGAATATCACTGGTAGCCGACTTACCTGAAACAAAAAGGTCGGATATTAAGAAAATCGCATTACCATATTGCCGGCTGGAATTTTCCGAGAGCGCCTTTCAAATTCAAATAGCTTGTAGTTAAGGCTATGTATAAGGCTATACTCCGTTAGAATCTATGTTTAAATTGCATGGATTAAGATTTATTTCTATCCTCGGCTGCCTTGAAGCGTCATATTGAGAAACGTTACATATTTTTACTGTATACATACGTTAATATTATAATAGCAGTAATTATTATAATTATTTAGTAAAACATACTAGGGGCTAGCTGATTCTAGTGTATCAAATAGCTTGGAGACAAGATTGTCTTGCTTGTCCAATCTCTTCTAAAAGCGGTTTAAGGTTGGAGCCATAACAACCTTTTGTGGGAGTTTGTTCCACTCTACAACCACTCGCTGATAATGCACGACCTCTGTAATGCTCGGAAATATATACAAGCATTTTGCAGCTTCTTTTATAATGCGTACTGAAAGGGAGTGGAATTCACTACCGGCGTCTGTCTTTCCTATATCGTACAATATGGGAGTCTTCAAACAGAGAGTGAACATTGCTAAGTAAGCGCGTTCCATCGTAGACCACATTGTCACTTACCAGGAGGTGAGATTGTGGTCAAGCGCTTACATGTTGAATTTAAATACATATATATATATATATATATATATATATATGTTCCTTGGCGATAGTACTTTTTACTAGATGAAAAAACCCTATGTCCGTTTTTGTACCCCTGAAATTTATTACGAAATTTCATTTCGATCATTTGTATAATCGACTTAAAAAAGAGTAAATAAACAAAAATCTCACTTATGTTAAATTTTATTTATTTATTACATTTTTATATACAACGTGTATACAAGGCGGACTTAATGCCTATGGTATTCTCATCCAGCCAACCTTGGGGTGGTGCAGTGGTGTAGCAAAGTAGGTAGTGGTAAAAACGGGGTCACAGACGTGATTGTAACTCTTGTCAATGACAATTCATCCTTTAAAACTGTTTGTATTTTTGTGTTTCACAATTACTGCATCATTTCCATGTATCACTAATACTGGTATGTACTATATGATGTGCCTAATATAGATATATATTTAAGAATTTCAACTGACGTTCGTGACGTCGCTTTCAGAGGGTCCAGTCAGAATGCCAGCGCTGCACTGTATCAGTGTAGCTGTTATGCTGAGGTTGGTACCAATTTATCACATATTAGTTTTTTTTTTTTTTGTGATCTTGTTGTAATGTTCTGTTGTTTCATTTAATTTAGTTCAATTTTTATTTTATATTTTTGTTTCTTTTATTTATTTTAACTATCATATGCTGTGTGATGGATAAATAAAACTTTCTTTCGTCTTCTTTCTTAAATAAATTAACCAGCCCGTTCATTACTAAAGAAAATTCCTTACACTCACCCATTACTGAATATTTTCAAGATTTGATAATACTATTATTTAATCACATCTACAAAACTTGATACATTTTATTTACAGTGTATAGGAATAGCGTTATAGCCACAATCTCACCTGATGTTAAGTGACTCAACACGGACTTCACGCTAAGCCTAATAATCAAGGTACTGGCTCTCGAGTGCAACTGCCGTATCACACCTATAATGTTCGGCGACAGATTTACAACTCGAGGCGGGCGGAAAATTGGAAAAGGCCATATTTCCATAAATATATTTTACAAAAAAAAAAACAAACAGCGAACATTTCGGGATTAATAACACACCATCGCGATATCGACCATCGATAATTCGAGACATTACAAATAAAACAACGATAACGAACACAGAAAAAAAAAAAAAAAACTCCGTCACGGAAAAAAAAAACAAAGTTATCGACGACGGTCGATTTGTTGAAAGTCAAATCGCGAGCGAAACGACACGGTTATTCATCAATCTGAAAGCAATCCCGGACCTCGCGCCGGGACCCCGAGTCGAAACACAACGCGACAGCTGACCAATTACGGTCATTTGTAACGACGTCCAAACTTCGAGAAGCCCGTATCGCAGTAGTCCACTCCCGAACTGGTAATAACTTTCGGATTGTAAAAATTATCGTTTGTATTATTCGCTCAAAGGTTTGTTTGTTTTTGGTTTATTTATTTACAAAGGCACAGTGCGCTATACTATACCATACACTATAATATTATAAACCCGAAAGTGAGTTTGTTTCTTTGTTAAGACTAAACAGCTGTATCGATCGTCAAGAATTTCAGTAAAAACATAGACCCAAGAGACGGAGATAGACTACTTTATCTCGTGAAAAACGTTTTGGAAGTGGATAAACTTCGTATGAGAGGTTTGTTGCGTCTTCCGGTTTGTTTGGAAAAATCAATAAAAACACGAACAGAGCCGCTGATAAAAGCTAATATTTTTTATTCACTAATACCCTTTACAATGTCTAACATTATAATGTGCGAACCAATTATAGGTGCTGATTTCATTCAATAAAGTGCAAATAATCACAATCAAGCATAATACAGGCATATTTTTATAGTTAAGGTTTTTTAGCGTTATGGCCGTAATCTCACCTGATCTTAAGCGACGACGTGGCCCAAGAAGGTCGACACGCTATGCCTAGTGGAGTGACTGGCTCTCAAGTGCCACTTCCGGAAAACACGTACAGGTATTTGGCGGCAGATTTTCAACTTGAGAGAGGGAGCTAACCAGGCGGGTTTTAGAATAAGCCCTACCAACATGCTATAGTATCATAACTATTTATTTCCTTCACGGAAATGTCACATTCATAGCAGAGATTCAAACTCACGTTCATCGACGTGGAGTACCTAGACACTACCAACCGAGCCATCGTTGTTTCGAAAATCACTTCGCTATAGATATAGATTAAATGTGCCCGCAACTTCCTTCGCGTGAAACTAAAATTTATTAATTATGACTTTTTCACGGAACCCTACTTTTATTCAAATTCGACCCTAAGAAGGCGCTTATGAACGTCAAAACAACCACCGGTTCGGAAAATAACGCATTCATCGAGAAGAACCAGCAAGAAAATCGATCTGCATTTTTTGAAGTCTTTTTCTTATCTTTTTTGTTTCATAATTGTTTTATATGTTACAGTAGTTATTAGCGGATGTACAGAGAGGGGTGTCAATTCCAGACATCACGATCGCTCATATATTGATCGACCCTATAACAGTCTATTGACATCAAAACCCATTTGGCATGGTTCTTGAACCATCTGGCGGGAATTCAGTAATGTACTTTGGGATTTATTGTAAAACCTAACACTATTACCTGAAAAACTGTTACCTACCTACTGGTTTAACTGAATTTATAATAGGGTGTGACTAGTTTAGCACGACTTCCAGTATTTAAATCACGCTGGTCTTTAACCAAATCTAGCTTTCCTAAGTAATCAAATTATCAAGAATATATTGGGAGGGCAAAGTTAAAATACCAGATTCCGAAGACGTGAAATAAAAGTAGGCTAAACGACTCCTTATAACACCAACAATCTTCCTGCGAAAGTCCAATCAGCGAAAGCGAAAGTCGTTTCAGAGATATTAACTTAATCAAACAGACAGAGACAAAAAAACATTTTTTTTTTAAATAATATATGGACCGTTTATTTTGAAAGTGGTGTAAGTCCATTTTCTTTTGTTTCGAGAAAATTAAAGATTACTACTATATTTGTTGATAATGCAATTTCATTTTCCGACCGATTTTAAGTTGTACAAAACGTGAGATTTTTTTGAGAAATTAAACACGGACTAGTTATATATAAAAAAAATTACATTAAAATAAGCATGAATTACGTGATAGCGCTCATTTTTCTCAAAAATGGACTTACACCATTTTCAAAATAAACGGTCCATATATAGAAATGCCGTATATACTTTCATATGCATTTAGTAGAAAGCTGTTATTTTGAGGCTACATACACAGACATTTCAATCTTATCTATCTGTATAGATTAACAAGCGATCGAATGATTCCAAAGCGAACTACGCGCCGAACGCCACAAACTCGAAGCACGCAGTACGCACCGCGATATGCATTACCGCATGCCGAGCGACGTGAAGCATTCAACAGCAGACATAGCACGACCGGATTGCAATCATTACATCGACAATGAACATCATAATCGAATAGTTCGAATACGGCTCGGTACATCTAATTACAGTGTTAGCGGTGATAGCTCAGTGGTAGCGTGTACGGACTCCGCGTTAAGGGACGTGATTCCGAATCCACCTACAATGAACTTGAGCTTTCGGTGAAGGAAAACGTCGTGAAGAAACCATAGCATGGTGGTAGGGCTTTTTGTAATGCCCATCTGACTAGCTACCACTCTCAAATTGAAAATCTGCCGCCAAATATCAACAGTTATGTTAGTCTTATGAATGAAAAAATTAAGGTAGTCGAGCGGAACATCAGAAAATTTAAGAAAACTTAACGACAATTTTAATTTAACATAACTGTCACTATAACACACCAACAACATTCATAATGAAGACAGAACAACATCTGTTGGGTCACAAGTACAATGTAAAATCACCTGATTTATGTATTTAATATATACAATGTAATATTCGTTTCAGCCTCTAATTAAGAAACTAAACATCGCAAATTAAGAATTATAGCCTATTCGAAGTCCGAGGGGAAAACTCGTCCGCAGACCGACAGCGGCAAATCATGGCCCCTCCGAGCATTACCCATTCAAACCCCCGGCATATTTACCCCGCCAATTCGAATATTCCCCCTTGGATACTTTTGCCTTTTCTTGTATTCTTTATTCTATAGATCCGTTTCCGAGACCTCTAAGTGTGTTGCCGATAGACAGTTTCTTACGTATCTATGATGCCCTGGTACTTACAGTTATTTTATATCCGATGCGCCCCACCACGTTCAGCTTTTTCCCGTAGGTCACGCGTGATCGTAGTAAGACTTATTTTCATTGATTTTCCACGTCGTGAATGGGATGCCCATGACAAATTTCAAAATTTCAAAAATTTCCTTCACAGAAAGCTTATTCTCGTTGTTAATGGTTGGATTCGAATTCGATTCCCATGACGCGGCGTTCCTACACGCTACCACTGAGCTACCATCGCTTCATGTGCATATACGAATTGACACCTGCAACTTCGTTCGCGTGGAAATAAAAAATATTAAACGTTTTTTCCCGTTTCTTTAATTTTTTACAAAATTACTTTGCTTCTATTGGTGGTAGCGTGATGTTTAATAGCCTGAAGCCTTCCTCAATTATTATTATATGAAATACAAAAAGAATTCTTGGAATCCGACCGGTAGTTTTTTTTTATAGTTAAGGTTTAGCGTTATGGCCATAATCTGACCTATTCTTAGCGTGAAAAATATTAGGGTTCTGTTCCTAATTAAACTGAAGTGTAAGAAAAAAAAGACTCAATTAGTAAAGTATTTCGGTCGTTAGCGAGATAACATACAGGATACGCACATACAGACACACGGACGTCCAAGATAGAACTTTTATATATAGTTTTATCTGTTTAAATAACAAAAATGCCATCAAAAATATCATGAGTGTTAAAAATAGTATTTTTTTTCTTGATATTTGTATGTATATGTTGTTTTACAAACGCAATATATAACAAATAGAGACATTTAAAGTTTGAAAAATCAGTTGTTTTGCGTTAAGTGACAGTAGTACCCACCTCAACGCTTCGCTTATGAGGCGTGCAAAACAAAAACAGTGACTCGAACATAATATGTACCCGAGAATTATAGCCATGATTTTATATAAACACAAAGGCTTCAAACTACTTTGAACCATAAAGAACGAGAAGACTTTCCACACAAAAGCCTTCTCGCGGAGCTTCCCGCAGACGCGGCCGCGGGCGATCCGGAACTCTGCCGTAACGCGATCCCTAGATTTTAATTAAGAATTATTTACCTTCCATCTCTCAGTTTACGCTGAATGTAAAACAAATTCAATGTTGACTTTGATGAAATCCTATCTCTGTCTGACTGTACTCGCATTTTCGTTCTAGGATAACTTAAAGTTATTTCTGTCTTCCACGAGGAGTGGTTTTTTTTTTAAATAGCTTATAGGTTACAACGCTGCGGCCACAATCTCTCTAGATGTTAAGTGACGATATAGCCCAAGATGGCGGACATGATAAGACCAATGAAAGGACTGGCTCTTAAGTGCAACCGCCGGAACACGCCTATAGGTATTCGCCGGCAGATTTTCAACTTTAGGGTGTTAGTACTGACTAAAACAAGCTACCCCTGGTCACTGGCAACACAGGAGTTTGAAGTGACAACGTGGTGACACGAGATAAGCCATGACATGACTGCCCCTGACGCCTTCAACGTGACCCCGGGTAAAGAGGAAGTCCGTAAAGACTGGAATTTTAAATACCACGTTAATAAAAAAGAGTAATAGTGCTAATAAGAAACAATAACTTCACTGTGATATTTTCCTTCATCGAAAGCTCAAGCTCATGATATAGATTCCAAACTCGCATCCCTTAACGCCGCCTCCGTACACAGTACTATTGTCCTATCATAGCTAATCACTTTTCGGGGTAAAAGGTATGATATTAACGTTACATTTGTAAGGTTGATGCAAACAATTATGATGATCCGATCTGTAGTTAAAGTGTCGAGGCCTTTTTTTATCCTGGCTCGGCTAAAGGCTGTAAGGGAAAATGTCCTCCGTCAGTCACAGCTGCTATGCCGTCCTGCTAACCACTTCTTAACGCCTCGTTTAAAGGACTCAATTTTATATGAATAAGGGAACACCCAGGACGGAAGACAGCTCCACGGTGGGAGAAAAGTATGAGTTCATAAACATTTTGGTTCGTGGCTCCGTAGTTCAGCACTGGAGTATCTGGACATCTGGACTAACAAATATACAAGCTTCAAGGAAAATAATCTAATGAAAAGTGACTGGTACAGTCAAATATAAAAAAGCTATCACGGCAACTATTACTCCTGTAAATTACCAGAGAACCAGAGAAGAGAAAAACCTGAGACATCTTCCAGACTTCAGCAGGTCTCCGAAGATACCAATAAAGTAATTCTAATTAATTTCTGCTAATATTTTTTTTTTTCATTTAACCATAAAACGGAATAAAAAACGCCAAACTCTTGAAACTGTACCACTCGAAACCGAAACTTTTCCTTGGAGAGCTCGTGTAATCTCAAAACCGTGGAATCCTCGAAAATGTAGACATTTTTATATAAAATACGGATATCCGTTAAACTTATTTCAGGTCAATATAAATATACTAAAGCTAAGATTCCGTACGTAATAATATTATTATAATAATATATATTACTTACTTACATAATTCATGTTAAAATTTTTAAGTATTACATTTAATGGAATAATGATTCCTGTCTGTTGACATAGTTATTTATTTATATTTATTATTTTTGTAATTAACTATAAAATTAAGTCATGTACATATACACTTAGTCTTTACTAATATTATAAATAAAAAAGTGAATTTGTTTTTTACAGTTTCACGCCTAAACCTCAGCATAAATTATGATGAATTTTGGTATAGAGATAGATGGGACACAGGAGAGGTTGACAGGCTACTTCTTCTTTTGGTAAAATTTTAGGAAGTGGGGTAAAGGGAGTGATGGACTTTGTGTGAAACTTTTGATCGCGTCATTCGATTTGCTTGGAAAAATCAATACTCACGCGAGCGAAGGCGTATGTAAAAGCTAGTAATCAATATATTTTAGTCACGGTACTGAAGCGATGATAGCTCAGTGGTAGTGTGTACAACTTGGGACTTGGGACGTGAGTTCGAATCCAAGCACCTGCAATGAGCTTTAGCTTCCGGTGAAGGAAAACATCGTGAGGAAACCACAGCATGGTGGTAGGGGTTTTTCTAATGCCCGCCTGGCTAGCTACCACCCCTCAAGTTGTAAATCTGCCGGCAAATACCAATAGGTGTGTTCCGGCAGCTGCACTTGAGAACCAGTTCCTCCACAGGTTTACCGTGTCTACCAACTTAGGCCGAAACATCACTTAAGATCAGGCAAGATTACGGCAATAACGCTAAACCTTAAGTATAAAAAAAAAACAGAAACGGTTAACACATCTCTTACAATGTCATAAGTTTTATAATAACATTATCGTCCGTGCAAAGTAAATAGTAAAATTATACGCTCCCAGGGAACCCTAAAACGTAGACGCCTCCGACTGTTATTACTCGACGGGCAAAGTTTGCGCTTTCCTTCATTATTACGAACAACAAATGTTTAATGCAATACAAACAGCTTCCCGAACAAGCGGATCGAAGCGGGCGGTTTCCATCATCAACTTTGATACATTTCGACACTATATTTTCTTTTAAGCTCCCCGACCAATATCGAGATAGTTAATATTAAATTACACCTATTGTTATGTAAAGATGTAGCCCAAAATGGTGGATACGCTAAGCCTAGCGAAAGGACTGTTCCGGCAATTGTACTTGAGTGCTAATTCCCCCACTAGGCTTACAATTCACGATCTTGGTCCACACCATCACCTAACATTAGGTGATATTGTGGGCATAACGCTAAACGTTAATTACAAGAAAAGTAGCTAGCGTGTGAAAGTTGCAAAAAGCTCATTTCAGGGATTCGAACTCACGTCTGTTGACGCCTTATGTTAAGTTTTTTTTTTTTCTACTTAATGTTTAGCGTTATGGCCATAATCTCACCTGATCTTAAGTGACGATACAGCCCAAGTTGGTAGAAACGCTAAACATGTGGAGAAACTGGCTCTCAAGTGCTGCTGCCGGAACACACCTATTGGTATTTGGCGGCAGGTTTACAACTTGAGGGTGGTAGCTACCCAGGCGGGCATTAGAAAAAGCTCTACCACCATGCTATGGTTTCCTCACGATATTTTCCTTCACCGAAAGCTCAAGCTCATTGTAGGTGCTTGGATTTGAACCCACGTCCCTTGATGCGAAGTCATGCACACTACCACTGAGCTATCATAGCTTCAAAAGTACAGTACAATCCTAACCAGTGGCGATTGACAACGAACCCTTAGTTCACTACCAGTCACCGCTGTTACGCTGGCCTAAATAGCTATCATTGACGGGTATATAGGTACTTGGGTATAATTCTTAAACAAAAAATTCGAAATTACTAATTTAACCTACAGCTGAACATTAATATCTGTATATATTGTTATAAGCAAAAAAACCATTTGAAAATAGTAACAAGTCTTCACATAAGCTATATTTATTTAGAAAATTAATAAAAACGTACCACAAACCGTACATCTCTCTTTACCCCGTAAACGATGGAGCGTAATAATATTTATATATTCATTCTTTTATTAGAAAAAATAATGTAAGTAACGCGTTTTCCTATACGAAGTGATGAAAAACAATTTCCGTATCCGCCGCGTAGGTGATAAAAGCGAACGTTCCCGTATCGGGGCGGATTATACACCCCCGCGTACCCCCAGCCGACGTGACTTTTGATTATGTCGCGACAAAACACGGCGCTCGCTTGTTTTCGTATTTTTTTTTTTACCCTCGGTTCATAGAAAAGTGACTTCAGCTGGCGCTCTCGACTTCAATATGAAGAATTTGAAGCGATGATAGCTCAGTAGTAGCGTGTACGACTTCGCGTCAAGGAACGTGAGTTCGAATCCGAGCACCTACAATGAGCTTTCGGTGAAGAAAAACATCGTGAGGAAGCCTTAGCATGGTGGTAGCGCTTTTTCTAATGCCCGCCTGACTAGCTACCACCCTCAAGTTGTAAACCTGCCGCCAAATACCAATAGGTGTGTTCCGGCAGCTTCACTTGAGAGCCAGTTCCTCCACAGGTTTAGCGTGTCCACCAACTTGGGCCGTATCGTCACTTAAGATCAGGTGAGATTATGACCATAATGCTAAACCTTAAGTATAAAAAAAAAATACTCAGTGAATTCATACAGATTACTTGAAACGAACTATGCCTGCGACTTTGTACGCGTGGAACTAAAACGTATTTAATAATGTTTACCCATTTTTGTCATTTTCATGAATAGTATTACTCCTGTTGGCGGTAACGTGACGTTTAATAACATAAAGCCTTCCTCGATAATTGTTCTACTAAAGACAAAAACAATTTTTGAAATTTGACTGATAGTTTGTAAGATTAACGCGTTCAAACAAACAAACAAACAAAATTTTCCGATTTAAAACACTAATATAGATGTAACTCGGAAATACAATATTTTCCATTGTCAAATGCCGCTATAGATACTAAAATATATATTTATCCTTGAAACGGCATTGGATTTCAAATTAAGCTTTTGTAATAGAATATATAAGTAGACGAATAATACAACATAGTGACTGCCCTGCAACTGGTGTTAAGTACAGTACAACTTAAATCAGCAGTGACTGACAATGAAACGATTTCACTATCAGTCACCGCTGTCATGCTGACCTATTTTTAGTGACCTTTTCACGCCTGTTTTGAAGGACCACCTGTCCTAAAAGGGTGGGAACACGCTGACGGGAAAACGGTTCCATAGCTTCACGGCACGACAAAAATATAAATCCGCAAACATTGTCTACTACTATTGGAAAGATTTTTTTTTTTTTTATTATTGAGACCTGTGACGCACTATAGGATGTCTATCAAAATTGAATCACACAAAAGAATATAAGTGCCTGACAAACAGGTGCACGCGAATCTTGCGTCATATAACATTTATTACAAAGTGAACGGTCTGTTCACATTTAGCTACACCCGCGCCCGGCAAAAAGTTAATTATTTTCTCTCACTTTGTTCCAGATTAATTTTTTTTACAAATGTACAACAACGCATCCGATGTGTGTTTGCCGACATGTTGGTTTTAATTATGAATGTTTACTTTTATTTTGGTTTCCCTTGATCTCCACAGGATAGGTATGTTTATTTTTTGTCGTTCCCGTGTCAATTCAATTCGCCCGTTTGAATTCACAAAAGAGACGTTTTGCGACTTGCGACGGGAATTAAAAATAAATTTATAAGAGGTTGCTGTATATTTAAACCCGTTGACTCAAACCCAAACGACATGCCATTCTCGGTTTCGATATTTTGAAGTGAAATTACTTTGAAAATTCCTTACTACTGTCAAGAGGATATTCGACAATTGTACGAAAATTGATATAACAAGAATAGACTACTTACTAAAATATATTTTTTTTTTATTAAGAGAACAATTTAATAATTTTCATAACAATAGATTAAAATGATGCGGACCAAGGGTCAGCAGATTAGGAACAAAAAAAAATTGATAGGGAAATTTAAGGATGCGTCACGATCAAGCAAGTTTCGTTACATACGAGATAAATGTGGTAAGAAATAGAGAAAATGGACACTATACATTGTGTACCTAACTGGCTGGGACCACGACTTCGCTCGCGGGCAACTGATAATTACTTAATAAGTTTTACCCATTTTTGTAACTTCAACTTCAACACAGCTTTACTTTTATGGTTGCTAGCGTGATATTAAATAACCTAAAACTTTCTTAATTATTGATCTAACAAATACAAAAGTAATTTTTAATATTCGACTGGTAGGTCTTACGATTAACTCGCTCAAATAAACAAATTTTAATAACATAGATAATAAAAAAATAATTTATGTATATATATAAAGTTGAAACTAACTCATTTTTTACATTCGCTTGCGTTAAGAGCAATCAAATATGTAGGGGATGAGAAGCTAATAATAATATACCATACATTTTAATTATTAGAAAACGTCTAATTATATACATATGTGTCGACAACAGAAACTAGGCAAAACAACACACACACACACACACATATAACTTTAACATAAAAAGAGCCTTAATACAAACCGAGTAAACGCTCCGAGATCCCACCGAGATCCCTTAATGCGAAAACCTTAAAAAATGATGCGTATGCGAACGCCATCGAAGGTGAGCGGGCCTGGCATAATAAGCGAGGAACCCGCGACGGGCATAAGGCGGAGCACGTGATGCGAATGCTAAACAAGACATCAATGTGGGGCCACGCAACCAGCGACTACGCAGCTAGTAAATTGAAATAAAAACGGCCAAATTTTTAACCTAAGCCAAACCTTCAAATCTATATTTAATCACAAACACTTCTAAATGTGCAAAATTATGTAATTTATAAACTCAAAAAATTTTTTTTAACTTTATTATGTCTGCCCATAGTTGGACAACTCTACTAAGTTTATTTAACGTACAAACTAATTGTAGACAAAACCGACATGCATCAAATACACGAAATTATCTAAATAATACTATTGCAAACTGAACTGGTGACTGAAAATAATGTATTAACCGAATACACTTGTTTTTCACTGGCTTATTACCGCCCTAATCATAATCCTGTTCTTAATAACTCAATCAAAACGACACCTATCAGGTTTTGGAATAGCATGAAATAGTAAGAAATACGTATACTTAAAAAATTTCAAAGCGATTGTTCAATCAATTATGGAGTTTAACGACTTCAATAATACAAATTGCATGAAGAAGGTTTCGATGCCATACCTAAACACTATAGTTGATGGTTTGGTCAAGTTACTGAATACAAAAACAAGCTGAACATCGTCTAGTATCTACCGCTCCGAGTAGTACTTTTTTTAAAGCACGGTTAATTGGCTTTACTGTAGCTGATGGTAAATACAGTACAATCCAAAATCAAAACTATCCATTGTGAGATTAGTTCATTCAGAGTGCTTATTGTCAGACTTTTTAGTAACGTTGTCTGCAGTTAGATGGCTAGCATTGACTGATTTCAAAGTACAAATTACTTGGACGGCCTTATCATCACGTATATAGTGGTCACGAGACAGTCTCTATTCCCTAGAGATGCTGCTTGATTAGGTACTAGATAAATACTGGTTAATTTCCGAACGCAAGACGCTCTAGTTTTATATTACAGTTGATATCATTGGAGCCAATCATCTTCTGTCATCTCACCGCATGCAAAGATCACTCTAAAGTTAAGATATCTATATTATATAATCGGTTCAACAAACAGTTCAGGATTGCACAATACAATCTACTCCACTGATTTCATTGCCTCCTCAATTAAAATTTTACCTAAAGTTCTACTCCAGTAGGACAGTCTTTTGCTATCCTTATTTTATTATTTTCCGGCAGCAGTCTTGCCGAGGGCTGGCCACTATGGCACCCTTGCGCCCGCTGCCTCGGGACTGAGTGCTCTCAGCATTCGCCCCAAAAAGTGCTGCTAAGCTGTGAAAGCACTTCGGACAAACAGCGTTAGTCCTTTCGAAAAAAAAAGTTCAGAATCTCATTCTGTTCTGTTTATGAATGGATTTTTTTTTTTTTTGGTAAGTAGCTTTTGCCAAGGGTTGTCATTCTAAACAGTTTATTTTTTCCCTTGCTATAGGAATACCATCATATATTAATAAATTATTTTGTTACATAAAACTGGTTACAATTAAAAATAAACATAACAAATATACGTGATTGCTTGCTAATTGTAATTGTAGCCTGCTTAAGTGAAACTAAAAACCAAACAAACGCATAGCTAAATTTATTTATTTTTCTATCTGATAAACTCGCTAGCGATGTGACCCCAACTTAAGTAAGACGGCCCAACTCTTGATGAGGGGCAAACGGGGACGCGTGAACCTTGATAATATGCCCGGATTAGCCAAGATATATGCACGGGGAGTAACTAGCCGGTGGAATGATATACTTACATAATACATATCGTAACTTGATGTTTTCGTTGCTAACTTTATGATGGCAATTTAAAATGAAAATTCGTACCTGAATTTGAAGCGATGATAGGTTGGTGGCAGCTTGTAGAAACGGCGCATCATGGAACGTGAGTTCGAATCCAACCACCTACAATTAGCATGACGCTGCGTCGTACTGAGCTATCATCGATTTAATTCTTTAATAATGATTTTGTTTTCATTGAAATGATGCCAATAATATGATTACATATATTTTTTTTTAATGCTTTCATTTACCCTATTTTTACATAATCTACACAACAATAGTTCTTAAATATTAAACACCGGTCGCGCGTCGGAGCTGATACAAACAATCTTTTTTATTTATACCACTAAGCTTCGTCAGTAATCATCGAACAAAATAAATATGAAAATTGGTAAACCAAGATACTGAACAGTTTAAATTTTTACAATTTCCGTAATGTCTAATCGATGCAACAATAAACTAGTTAGCTGTCAAATCCCTTGTTAACTGCCCGTTGTGTTGCCAACATGATCAATTACTTCGATTTGACCATCGAATCTGTTAACTGAGATGTCAAAATTTACTTCGGAATCGTTTGTCAAACGCCATTTTGGATTTCTCGAACGTTAGCTATGTCATAATCGTTGATTAATCTTTTGCCAGAGAATTTGTCAAGTAATCGGTTCGCGTCGGCAAATTAACTATTGACTTGTTCTGTTAATTTCTTTATAATAAGCTGATTTGAAGCTATTATAGCTCAGTGGTAGTGTGGAGGAACGGCGCGTCATAGGACGTGAGTTCGCATCCAACCACCTACAATAAGCCTGAGCTTTTGGTGAAGGAATACTTCGTCAGAAAAACATAGCATGGTGGCTTTCACCCTCAAGTTCAAAATGTGCCGAGAAATACTTAAAAATATTTAATATTCCTGAAGTTTTCAATACATATAATAAAATTTTATTTAAGATAGATCCATATAATAAATATTATTAAAAAAAAAATGTCAGGACTTGCTTTATTGTCGATAAAAAGTAAAAAATATTCAATTTTGATAACTATCTCTTATCCAACCCCTAGTCCGGAAATATCATCCTAAAAATTCTAGATAGAATTTGATAAAATTTGACACGACGATAAATGTCATCATAGATTATCATACAGAATACATTTAACCTGATGAAAATAAAAGAGTTCCTTTGACATTACAACAACGGCCTGTAACAGTGACAGTGTTATTTAACAAAACATTATCATGAAGGTAAAGTCAACCTCATATAATTTTAATGTAATGTAACATTTTAACCTCGTGTAATTCTAGTCCACCTAGAAGAAGCCGCAGGCAAAGCTAGTGTTAATCCTCAAAAAATGCGTCTCGCTTAGTGGAACTAATTTACGTTTTATTCCTCTTACGAATTCCCTTAACGGGGAGTAAAAATCCATTTTCAAACTTCACTCGCAAGCTTGTTCTCAGAAGACAAGCTTTCAGCTCGGATTTATAGAGAGAGATTTCTTAGAGTTTCCTTTCAGTGCGGACTTCGAAGCGGAGGCGGGCGTTATTATCGTAAATTTCTGTAAAAACCTTTTCAGAAATAATGACTTACACCTACAACTTTTAGAAACATCTAATAACTTAATTTAAAATACATTTCCACTAATGCCTTTTTTATAGTTTACTAGATATTACCTTTGGCATGGCATTCGTTTTAATATCAATTTTGTCAAAAAAATCTGAAAAGAAGATAAAAAGTTTCTAACGAAGTTTTTCCCTCTCTCTCTCTACCCCAAATCCAATAAGGTTTTCGCGAGAAAAGGTAACCTATCTCCGTCTCTAGGTTTTCATCAACCTCTATAACTAAATTTATCATAATCAATACGGTCGTTTAGGCGTGATAGCGTAACACACAAACAAACTCACTTTCGCATTATTAATATTAGTAAGAATAGATTTTTTACATTATTACCATAATCTCACCTGTAGTCAAGCGATAATGTGGGTTAAGATCCACACAGGCGAAGCCTAAAGGTTTTCGACTTCGATTGCCGGATCAAATTTGCCAAAATTGATTGATTTGAAATTCGACAGGCCAAATTGACCCGACAGATGCAAACAACTTCAGCTAGAACATGTTAGTAAAGACAGTTTGCACGATGGTAGATTTTTTTGTAATGCTCGTGTCGCTAGCTATTACCCTCAAATACCTATAGATGGCTACGGGGAACCTGCCGCACGGACTTCGAAGTACTACACTGCACCCCAACACTCGAGAGCCAACTTGAGCAAATGTGACTTAACATCAAACGCAAAACCTCTATCTATATTAAAATTATTTATATGCGAAAGTGAGATTTCTTCTTTGTTTAATACGCTTTCACGACTATACCGCTAAATCGATTACTATGAATTTTGGTATACAGACAGATGGGACCCTGGAGACGGTGATACTGTAAGTGAATCTTTGTGTTAAACTTATTATTGCATCATCCGATTTGTTCGACAAAATCAATATTACCGCGAGCGTAGCCGCAGGTAAAAGCTAGTAAAGTATAAAAACAGAATAAAACAAAGATGCAGAGATGACTGGAGAAAAGTAATTTAAATAATGTTTAATGTGAGTCAATATTTCACGGTCTACGGTACCCGATCGTCACGGAGCTATCGTTTCTATGTATTTTTTTTTTGCTGCCAAAAAGAATTCATTTTCTCGAATATAAATTTTAGATTTTCAACCTCATTACCTCTTATCGGCTATTTGAAAAGGTCCGAAATCCCCGGCGGCCCCGCGGAATATCTCTTCCTATTATAGAGTCTGTGCCGAAACTGCTATGGACGTAATTCGGAATGATTCGAAATGGGAAATGATTTTTAAAACCGCCTTGCGGATTTCACTCTAAATGAAGTTGTTATTTTTGGATCGTTTTTTTTCCTTTGCTTTTCCTCGGTACTCTGCTGGGGGAGAGCGACTGGACAGTGTAATGGTTTTTTTTTTGTAAAGATAACTGTAGGGGCGTTGACAGGTTTTTCGTTGTATTTTTCTCCTGAAATCTTTCGTGGATTTTACGTTACTTTCGGCAATACGTGTTCGTTAGTCTAAAAATTTAGCTCGTTTAAGTTTAGACATAGAGATGAGAAACAAGAGAAAATTAGCCACATTTTTCAAGACTTTGAAGCGATGATAGCTGAGTGGTAGCGTGTAGGAACGCCGCGTCATGGGGTGTGAGTTCGAATCCAACCACCCAGAATGAGCTTGACCTTTCGGTGAAGGAAAACATCGCGAGGAAACCATAGCATGATGGTAGGGCTTTTTATAATATCTGCCTGGCTAGCTATCACCCTTGAATTGAAAATCTGCCATCAATTACCATTAAGTGCATTCCGGCAGTTGCATTTGAGAGCCAGTTCACCACGATGTTTTCCTTCAGGGATTCGAACTGACGTCCTTTGACGCCGCGTCCGTACACGCTACCAGTGAACTATCATCGCTTCGAAATCAAATTAGAGATTAAAAGAAAACAAAAATGGTAGGACAACAAGTGACATCGCCAGAGCAGCTTCACGAGTGGGTATCGAGGGCTATTCCCGAAAGGGAACGCGCTAAGTAAGGGGATAAAGTAGAAACGGCGTGGGGACTTTTAGTGAGCTTTTCTAATAATACCCCAACACACCTATCGTTGTCAGCCCAGACAGACGCAAGAGAACGGTATAATAAAGGTATAAAGGTATTTTACGAATAAAAATTTACTAGTTTTTACCTGCGGCTACGCTCACTTTAATATTCATTTTGTCAAACGAATCGGCTGAGGCAATTATCAGATTCATACAAAGTTTATCCTCTCTTAAGCCCACTTCCAATAAGTTTTCGCAAAAAAAAAAATTGGCCTATCACTGTCTCTAGGTTCTCATCTATCATTATCGGTTTAGGCGTGAAAGCGTAACAACAAACAAACAAACTCACTTTCACATTTACAATGTTAATAAGAATTTTACTAGGGTTAAAAAACAATTAACCTTCACAGGACGAACGTTAGATTAGAAACATTAAAATAAATAATATTTATAATTAATAAAAACAATAAATAAATTATGCGGTAAAATAGTAAAATGGAATATTTTCCTTAATAAAATCGATATGTTTTTCTTATTAATCACAACAATAATTACAGAACATTAATATGATACAGCGCAAAACTCTATTTCATTATTTGTTTGAACGCATTCTAGAAGCTATGATAGGTCAGTGGTAGTGTGCACAACTTTGCGTCAAGGGACGTGAGTTCGAATCCAACCATATACAATGAGCTTCAGCTTTCGGTGAAGGGTACGGTTTTTTCTAATGCCCACCTGGCTAGAAACCACCCTCAAATTGAAAATCTGCCGCCAAATACCAATAGGTGTGTTCCGGCAGCTGCACTTGAGAGTCAGTTCCTCCACAGGTTTAGCGTGTCTATCAACTTGGGCCGTATCGTTACTTAAGATCAGGTGAGATTATGGCCGTAACGCTAAACCTTACGTATAAAAACTTATCTTAAGAACTACAATTCGGATTTTAAAAATTGTTTCTTTATTCGACAGAGCCATCATTGAAAAATGCTTTAGACTATTAAACATCACGCTACCAACCATAGGAGGAAAGCTGTATCGAAAACAGTAACAAAAACGGGCAAAAATGGTTAGATAATATTTAGTTCCAAGCGAACGAAGTCGCGGGCCCAGCTAATATGTTTATAATTAAAAACAGTTTATACAAAGAAGCGATAAAATATATAGTAAACGTGCACAGACAGACACACACATTAATGTCGAAAGCGGTGACGTAGAAGAGGCTTGACAGCATAAGAGAACGTCTTGCCGTTTCCTGTCGATGTCACTACTAAGGCTTGCCAATATATAAAAAAATCCGTGTTTCTATGAAACCACGAAGCAAGTGAAACTTTTTCTGATCGTAGGCATTTCCCTGAAAATTTACGATAATGAAAAATCAATGTTACACGGTCGGCTGACGTCCTATGGGCACCGTCATACTGACATTGGCTGCTCTGCCGAGCGCCTTTCACGTTACCCCCACTCCGCCGTCGACTGTAATGCGACATGCGAGAGATAGACGAAAAAATTGTGAGATAAGTAAAAAAAGTTTCACTTAAAAAAGTACGTTAAATGATATATACTATGTAGTTTTCAAACAAAGGTGTGTTTTCTCCAAGGGAATATTTAACAAAGTAGCCAATCGGTCACCGTCGGAACACCTTCTTCGGAAACACTCAACCGGACAGCCTTATTCAAAACACGGAAAGTATCCTACGGAGGCATTAGTATCTTTATTATACTTTCAAATACCATAGCTCGTAAACTTGTAGGGGACGAGAAAGGTAAGTATGTAATTCGGGATAGAGCCCAAATCTTGATCCGGCCTTCACGAATTGATTGCTGAGGGACCCGGAATACCCTCAAGGCGGTGACATAGGAAATTCAACTTTAACTAGACGTGTCATTCGGCCGTATCTCATTTGTACGGATGGAAAATTTATGATGATTCGAGAGAAAAGTTGGTTCTTTGTTGGAAGGTGTATAAAACTACGATATGATTACACTGCGGGTTATTCATCGCACGATTTAAAAGCCTACACCTATACATAAAATTAAATTGTAATTGATAACAAAATATCTTATCATATAACACTTCAATAAATTATGACTAATCTACAGTAATTTAATAATATAAAACGGAAAAGTCTGTTTGTCTGAAGGCACTAATCTTACAAACCGCCAGTCTGATTTCAAATATTATTTTCGATATAGTAATCATTGAGGAAGGCTTTATAGACTTTAATATCACGCTACCACCGATTGGAGCAAAGCTGTAAACACAAAAATGTTACAAAAAAGGGCAATAATTACTTAAATATTTTTAGTTTCGCCCGAACAAAGTCGCAGGCAGAGTTAGTCATATATATTACTTCTGAGAACTGTTCTTGTGGGGAAACATAATCTCCGTTAATTTGTTATTAAGACTATTTATTTAAACATAATTCTAATGCTAATTTTTTCCGCTGTTGACGAGATATACAAAAATAGTTCAAAATTAATGTATTCATTTTTATTTAAAAAAGGTTTGCTTACGTTAGCTACTACACCTTTGCTTATCAAAATGTATGAGGTGTCATCAACTTCGGAGCAGAGCGTAAGCGATTTCCGGTCAATATGTTAAAGCGATGATAGCTGAATGGTCACTGCCACTAGGAACGCCGTGTCATGAGACGTGAGTTCGAATCCAATCACCTACGATAAGCTTAAGCTTTCGATGACGGAAAACATAGTGAGGAAATCATAGGTAGGAGAGTACGTTGGTAGGGTTTTTTTTAATGCCCATCTGGCTAGCTACCACCCTCTAGTTGAATAATCTGCCGCCAAATAGCATTAGGTGTGTTCCGGCAGTTGTAGTTGAGAGCTAGTCCGTTCTATAAAGGCCGGTAACTTTATCTACGATTCCCCTAAAGTTGTGGGTGTCTATGGGCGGTGGTGATCACTTACCATCAGGTGACACGCTTGCTCGATTGCCTCCTTCTCTATTCCTAATTATTATGAAACTGCATAAAAATAAAATGCTACTGGTTTATAATTTCCAAAAAAAAAAAATTCTATGCACTCATTTGGCTCAGTCACAATTTTATTAAATCTATATATAGAAATGAAACACATTCATATCAAATCAGATCACAATAATACTTCAACTGTATATTTACGCATCAAAACCAATCGATCAATCAATAATGATACATATTAAGAACGCGGTAGGTGAATTAACGCAATTCGGCTCGGTTCGTATCGGCGTAACTGGTGGACGCGGATCGAACCTCACCTCGTAGGGTCCCGTATCAAGGGACTGAGAGATAAAAGCGACGGTAGAGATATATGAATTAATTGATTGATGTTACCGTGGGGATTATATTGGAAAAGAACTCATTTTCAATTCTCTATTCCGATACCCTTACTATTTGTTTCATTCGGTAACCCGCCCTTCGGCACGCACGACAGGCGCTTTATGATCGCGACCTAGTCGAGTACAAATCCCTACAACCTAACATGATTACTGAAAAAGGGGGTATCTATTTTTGTTTCCGTGGTAAAAACAACATTGACGTACCTTCTCTTTTTTATGACAAACAGGCATGAAGAGATGATTACTTAACATACATCACTGTAACTGTTAATAACTCTTACTGCTAATAACTGGGCAGAGCTTTCACAGTTGCAAAAACAATTATCAGTTCGCATATTAAAAAACAATATCAGGGAATACGTGCTTTATTTACAACTAAGCCTCAGTAAAGTAAGTCTCTTTATAAATGTTAGCTTTATCGTTGATCGTCTCTTTATACTAAATATTACATAAGAGGGTTTAAATATTTACACGTTTGATTAAAAATAACTTTTTAAATTAAAATTGTTATGAAATGATTTTATAAAATATATATTAATATATTTCAAGTAGTTCGCTTTTAGCGCTTTTAGTTTCCGGTTGTGGCAATATAAATACGTGTGTCTTACAATACTGAGACAGTGATAGTGGAGCTCCAGAACGAATCAGTGGACTGAAGTATTAGTGATGTGAATAACCAAATATATACCAATAAGTAAATAGTACGTGTAGAATATTAAACAAGACGGTTAAGATACAAGCATTTTACATTACCTACTATAAACTGTTTTATTAAAACAGTTTTTCTGATTTGCGTAAAGAAAAAAATCTTGAGGAAACCATAGCAAGGCGATAGGGATTTTTCTGAGGCCCGCCTTGCTACCTAACATCCTCAAGTTGAAAACCTGCCGTTGAATACTAATAGGTGTGTTCTGGCAGTTGCACTTGAGAGCCAGTTCCTCCAAAGTTTAGCGTGTCCACCAACTTTTGCC
Source organism: Actias luna (assembly GCA_039707435.1). Taxonomy (NCBI): domain Eukaryota; kingdom Metazoa; phylum Arthropoda; class Insecta; order Lepidoptera; family Saturniidae; genus Actias; species Actias luna. The sequence continues at coordinate 1,780,478 of JAZHAC010000002.1, read as the reverse complement.
GTATCGTCACTTAAGATCAGGTGATATTATGGCCATAGCGCATAACCTTAACTATAAAAAAAACATACTCCTCTGTAATCCGCCCACTGGTAAATGCACTTTTCTATTCGTTAACAAAGGCTGTTCACTATAACCGTTACTCGCAATCCAGTCACGCACAAACGTCATACCATACCAAGATTTCGTTATACATTCTAGTTTAATACGAATTAAACTCGCAGAGAACAGACAAACCGATGATAAGAGAAAGAAGCTTATTGGCGTGGAAGATCAATCTGCGAACCTTATAAAAACATTAGACCTTTATGTAGTGATGGATCACACAGTCTCAGACGGGGCCTTTCTATCACATACGGGCCTTTCTATCACATACAAGTTTCAATTTAGTTTTTGTATTTACCTATTGCGAGCAAAAGAAAAAAACCACATATGTATTTAATATAGGAAACATATATCCATTATACATACCATTAACTAAACTAACTATAACAGTCAAAGTATCGAGATTTCCAAAATGTACACAAAGCAAATATAATTGTTTGATCAGCCTAAATTTCACAGTTGTAGATGATCCGAGTACTAATCGAACTTAACGTGATTTTTTAAGTGCAGCTTCGTTCGTCTTAATGTTAATGTTGTCAAACAAATCAGATGACACAAAATAAGTTTCATACAAAGTTTATCGTTCTCTTTACCCCACTTCCGATAAGGTTTTCGCGAGATAGAGTAGACTATCACCATTTCCGGGTTCGCATATATTTCTATACCAAAATTCATCATACTCTATTCAGCAGTTTAGGCATGAAAAATATTGAAATAAAAGGAGAGATTGGAAAGATCATGATTATGATTTATTATTTACATGAAGGTTATATATGAGGTGGCAGCTAACCACAGCAAAAAGAAAAGTGTGTATGTCAGCTCCGACGCACGACTGGAGTTTACTCTGTAGGAACTATTATTGTGTAGATTATTTAAAAAGAGGGTAAATGAAAGCATTTAAAAAATCAAACTACAGAGTAAATAAAAATGTATTTACCCTGCGATTTAACAAATTTCGAAGCGATGATAGCTCAGTGGTAGTGTGCACGACTTCGCGTCAAGGGACGCTTGAGCTTTCGGTGAAGGAAAACATCGTGAGGAAACCTTAGAAACCTTAGCATGGTGGTAGGGCTTTTTCTAAAGCTTGCCTGCCTAGCTACCACCCTCAAATTGTAAACCTGCCGCCAAATACCTGTAGGTGTGTTCCGGCAGCTGCACTTGAGAGCCAGTTCCTCCACAAGTTTAGCGTGTCTACTAACTTGGGCCGTATAGTCACTTAAGATCAGGTGAGATTATGGCCATAACGCTAAACCTGAAGTATAAAAAAAATGTATTACTAGCTGTGCCTGCGACTTCCTTCGCGTGGAACTTAAAATCATTCAAGTACTTCCGTTTTTAATAAAAAGTGACCAATTTTCATTTGTGCATCACTGTATCACTCTAATTAAATATTTCAATAAGTTATAATTGGGATTTATTATCTATACTAATATTATAAACAGGAAGGATTTGTATTTTTGTTTGTAACTAAATTAAATCCTTCGAATGATCAACAACAAGAATAACGAATTCATTTACATAAGAATTAATACCATGTTGACAAAACATATTCGCAAATGAAGGGTCATTTTGGAACGACATTGTAAACTATAAAAGTGGATATTTTAAATAAATCAGAAAGGATAAGTATATACTATCGCGGACTTATTTTTAGAACTTTTAAATCGGAATATATCTCTAATATATTATCTAAATATAATATAATAATATAATAAGCCTTTATTACTGTTATAGTTTAAACTATAGAATTGTATTGTATTTGTATGTATAGTGTATTTGTATTGTAGTTAGAATATGTGTTCCGGCAGTGTCACTTGAGGGCCAGTCGCTCCACTGGTTAGCGTGGCTACTTACTTGGGCCGTATCGTCACTTAAGATCGCGTGAGATTACGGCTATAATGCTAAACCTTAATTATAAATAAAAGGTCAATAGTTTTATGTTATTGACCGTCAAAGGAACTGAATTTTCTTTATAAACGTATAGATTACTCAAAAGAGTTTTTTGTGGCAACTCTTCGCCTCTCATAATTGTTAATTGTCAAAAAAGTTAAGTAAATAAAACGCATACAAGAACAGATATAAATAATATACATGTAATCGAAGTGTATGTTTTTTTGGACAGGGGCTTCAGGTCAGCATATTCTAAGGTGTCTCATCTAACACCTTCTTGGGTTTTGTTGTTTTATTTATTAATTACATTATATATATATATATATATATTCCTTTTATGGAATAGAAGGCAATCGAGCAGGCGTGTCATCTGATGCTAAGTGATCACCTCCGCCCATGGACACCCACACAACACCAGAGGAATCGCAGATGTGTTGCCGGCCCTTATACGAGGGACTGGCTTTCAAGTGCAACTGCCGGAATACACCTAATGATATTTGGCGGCAGATTTTTCAACACTTGAGGGTGATAGCTAGCCAGGCGGGTACTAGGAAAAGCCCTACCACCATGCTACGGTTTCTTCACGATGTTTTCCTACACCGAAAGCTGAAGCTCATTGTAGGTCATTCGATTCGAACTCACGTTTCATGCCGCGGCGTTCCTACAATCTACCACTGAGTTTAATCGCTTTGAAAGCTGTGAATTCCGGTCACTGACCGGCCGGGTGGTTCACATCTTTCTAACGTGACACGTTGTGGGTGGTTCTGTATCCGCTTCGAGCCTACGACTTGGAAGAAAGTGCGTAGGATTGGAACGAACGACGTGCTTTTTGTATGAAGGTCAAGAGATTTTTTCGATCACTCAGTTGAAATAAGTTATTATATTTGACAGCTACATACAATACGGTAGTAAACAATGCGAAGAACATAACTTCATAGATAAATCGTCGGTCATGGTGTTGGAAAGTATAAGAAAACCTAATTACAAAGATAACTAAAGATCACTGCGTTAAAATTCTGCTGATAAATCTATTTTCGTTCAATGTATCCTGAAACTTTAAATAAATAACTTCGCTAAATACAACTTAGTACTTACATAGTAGTAGATATAATTTGATAGTCATTATTTATATCCCAACGGAAGAATACTGTTTCCTGGACCCAGATACCGTGTCCTTTTTGTAGCCCACATTATAATCGTGTAATCAAATTTCCTCACGATACTTAACCTCCTAGCCAGGTAATGATGGCACTAAAATTCGAATGCAGGTGAATCCCCGGAAATTTTATTAGAATGTACCGAAGCTCGAAACTTAGGACATTGAATAGATTTTCCAACTATCTAAGCGCTACCCTCCCAGATACAAAGTATGCAATACATCTCTCCTTCCTACATCGCTGCGGAATACTGGATGAGATGATACTATGTGATACTAAACTCGCAGAGTTATAAAACAAAGAAATGTAACCGTAGATATAATAGAAGCGAGGAAACTTCACAAAAAAAAAAAAAAAATAGGAAGATTAAATTTCACTCTCAATCCGTATTCAAGTATCGAAATGCTCTCTCAGAACAAATTTTAGTAATTAATCACAACAACCTTGTAGTTTCTCCTAAAAAATTAGAAGGTTCTTCAGACACTATTTTTTTTTAATGATTGCAAAGTGACTGATGTTAAGTGCAATACAATGAACCAAGTCACTGCCAGTCACCGTTGTCATGCTGGCTTGCTTAGATACCTACAATTCGTATGTATGCACTATGTTTTCATTAGTAAGTCTTTCTTCAAAGACATCCAAGGTACATTGCGTGGATTCGAATCCGCTTCCATCAACGCCGTATCCGTACCAACCAAAACTGGAAAACTTTTTATGCCGAGTCATTGAAATGTCTCCCTTATGTTTAAAAGTCAGTTTTAAACGCTCACAAAAGGAACGGACTTACAAAATAGACTTCCGAGTAAAAAAAAATCATCTCTTCCATCTTTTTTTTTTATAAAAATATTTCCATAGCTTTTATTTAGACGACGACGGACAGAGGGAAATTTTGTAAAGCAAATAGTAGTGAGAATTTTCCAGGCAGAGAAATATATTTTTAGTCTGAAATTATGCACGCTAGGGTACGGTTCGGCTATGAGCGTATATATTCTTTTTTTTCTGTTAAAGCACGTTATAAATTGTGCGAAAGTGAACCCTGTTCGCTGGCAATAAGGGAGGAAAATGTGAGTATTTCCGGTGAATACCATATGCCCATCCCGCAGGCCGCCCTGTATATTGCGAGAGGCGATACGTAACTATATATTTTCCGCATGTCAAAGAACACAAAATACTACAATTCTGTCCGGTTAAAATCAACCGGAATGAATTCGACAAGCAAGCGTAGTTTGTCAAGTCAAGCCTGCAACTCATTCGGTTTTGAGCATTGTGGGCATGATGTTAAACATGTCTATTTTCTACTTTATGGCCACAATTTCACCAGATGTTATGTGACGATGTGGTCCAAGATGATGGACACTAAACTTAGTGGAGGGGCTGGCTTTAAACTTCAGCTGCCGAAACACACTTATTTAGCAGTATTTGGAGGTATATTTTACAACTTGAGGGTGGTAGCTAGCTGCGTAGGCAGTAAAAAAGCTCCACTACCATTCTATGGTTTCATCACGTAGTTTCTTGTTACCGAAAGTTCAAGCTCATTGCAAAGATTCGAACTCACTTTCATTGAGCGAAATATACACTGATTTCCTCATTCGTTATTTTTTTCTTAACTCCGACACTTGATCGTTGGTTCAATTAACTGAGTTTATCTAAAGTGAATTTTCTGGTCTCTTCCAGAAACTGCAAACCGCAGCGTTTCTATGTTATACCAATATAAAAAAAACGAACTACGAGTAGAGTGTCTTTTGGTCAATATCTCAAAACCAAAATTTTAATACTTTAATAATCAGCATTTATTAAGCAATAAAAGATCAGTCGTGTATACAATTACCTTGGGATATTCACATCAGGTTGGATTTTACTTGGGCGGTCTATCTAATCGAATATATTTTATTATAGTTTTTATTTATCATCCTTTGTTTCAAATAATTTAGTACATGGATATTTTAAATACGCATATCACATTAACAAAATCACATGAACACACTCCAACACAATATACTTTTTAATCTCGGATCATTTCTTCGTTCGATCATTGCGGCCGAGCAATGGATATATACAAATCAAACCGAAGTAACCAGTAACTCTATTAAAGAAATTGTATGTGTTAAAACTATTATAGAGTACTGTGAATAATTTGATAGGTTTAATTATACACAAGAAAATAATTATAAGATCTAGTTTTCTTGTGTTGCTACCGTAACGCGTGCCTTCCGTATTTTTCCTCTATCTCTTTCTTCTTCTTGTCTCGTTGATCATACAAACTTAGGAAAATTCTTTCACGCCAAGTTTATTACTAAATAGATATGCCTGCGACATAATTTTTCCACAAACATTTTCTTCCATATGAAAAGTAACCCATGTTTATACAAAATTTTATCATGATCGATTAAGCAGGTAATATATTTACATTTTAGTGTAGAATCAAATCGCCGATCGTCAGGTAACCCGCTGATAGACGAACCACGAATTTATTTTCCTCTTATAAAATGTTCATTACCGCCTTAAAGGGGACAAGTGAAGCAAAAAAATATGCTCGCTCCTCGCCTACTATTATAAGAACGCTCATCACCAATGGACCGGCAGCAAACGAGCATAGTTTCTTTTGGGACGACGTAGAAGTCGACAGCTGCAAGTTTCGGACGGACAAAATAAAGACAATACAGTCTAGACATACATTTTATGAGTTTTGAAGAATAGTTTCTTGTACAGTGTAGTGTAGTTCAGATACAGTGATTTAAAATGTAAAAACATGAACACGGTATTAGAGCATTTTCTAAAGCTCATTTTTATAGGTAACAACTACGGTCTTCAAATTGTTTCAACTGAAATTTTACATTTCGTTTATTGATTTACCGTTTTGACCACAATCTCACCTGATGTAAGCAAAGTATGCAGCTAGTGTCCACGTTAAACCTAGAGAAGAGACTGGCTCTCAAATGCAACTGCCGGAACACACCTGTAGGTATTTGGCGGAAGATTTTCGACTTGAGAGTGGTAGCTACACTGTTAAAAATTTCTTTGGTAATTTTACAAGAAATGTGTTGGAAGTATATGCTCAAAGCAGTTTTGTAATTTAAGTAATCAAGCTTTGTAATTTTACAAATCTTTTTTTATTGTTTCTGTTTTGGAAAATTCAAAAACGTAAATACTAATTTCAGTAACAAACATTGTAATTTTGCAAAACATTTTTCATTGTTTCTGTTTTAGAAAATTCAAAAACGTAAGTACTAATGTCAATGACGAACATTGTAATTTTACAAATAAGCTAAATTAAAAATAGTTTGTAAAATTAAAATATTTAATTTGCAAAATACAAAACTTATCAAAAAAAGAAAAAATTCGGTTTAATCAAAATAGCATCTGCAAAAAATTTTTTTAAGCTGAATTTTTTCATAATAGAACTAGTGGTAGTAGTGGCAGAACTAGATAAGATCTATAATAAAGAGAAAAAATAAAATTGATTAAATTATCTCCGAGATAGAGATATTTGTTTATGAGCGTACGCTCAGAACTCACAGAGTTTTTATTAAAAAAATAATATTTTGTAAGCTATTAGTCGTAGAGTAATGCGGTTTTTTCAATTTGTTTATTATTCTTCTCTCTAAATTTCATTCGCAAGATGTCTCGACTACTTATCAATAGATTACGAGATATTTTAATTTTGCAAATTTTTTTTGGTAAAATTACAATTCATCAAAAATATTGAGACAATTAAGTAATTTTCATTCATTTTCATTGTAATATAATATTATGATATTTCTTTGGGATAAATACTTGTAAATATATATTTTTTTTAATTTATTAATGATAAATCAATTTGTAAATTTACAATACATATAGAGTTTATGCAATATAGCTGTAAAACTCAAACTTTTAATAGTGTTTTTCTGATGTCTTAGAAAATGACTTTAATTGTATGGTAATCGTATTTTAGTTTGGACAATGTTGCAATTTTACTTAATCTTCAATTTGTAAATAGATTGTAATTTTACGAGCATTTTCAACAGTGTGATATCGGATTTTACAATAATTATGATTTGTAAAAATATAATAATTTTACAAATAATTTTTACAGTTGAAGTTTAGTAAAATTACAATTTGCGGCTAACATATTCTAATTTTTGGCGAAATTACTACGTACTTTGTAATTTTACAATTAAAGAAGTAAAAATAATATGATGATTTTTGAATATATAATAAATTCATTGTAATCAAAGTTACATTGTTTCTTTGTAATATTACATAAAGTTGTTATGAATAAGACTAAAAACAAAGCTTGTAAATTTATAACGCTTTTTATTTGTAATTAATGAATTGATTTGTAAAATTACTATATGTGTACTGTTTATACATGCATTTTGTATAATTGCAACTTATTATAGTGGTTTTATGAAAGTGTTTGGAAAAATTACCTAAATAGTATAGTAACTTCATTTTGGTACACACTGGATTGTAATTTTACATGACATGTGTCTTGTAAAGAGATTGTAATATTACAAAAATTTTTAACAGTGTAGCCTGGTAGGCATTACAATAAGCCCTACCACATTGGTAAGGATTCATCATATTACCCTGACCGGAAGCTGAAGTTACCGCTGACTGTGCTATTATTGTTTCAAACGACGCACTGTTAATCATTGTTGTAACGTGCAGTAGTTAAATACTTTCTTAGTAAACTCATTCCCTCCTTCCTACAACGTTGGGTCCTTAATGAAGCGCGAAGAGGCATTTAAGCAGGCCGGGATGGTATGGCCGACTGTCGAACCAAATTGTGTCAACGATAGGCATTAGTTGTTGTGAGTTGTGCTTTACTTACCAGGACGCCTTAGTAAAACAAAAAAAAAAAAGATTACTTAAGATTTAGTCTAGGTCGTCCGTGAATATAGGTTAACTTGTTTCGGATTTAACGGCTGCCATAACGAGAGCCCTACCGTCTATGCGTTGGTTAAACTTTAAATAGAATTACGTGCGAGTTAATGGTATTGAAAAAATCAACATCGCTCAGGCGCCAGGTTGAGGGGGGATAAAGTAAAGTGGGCGAGCGCTCGCAATCTTCATAATTGACTCTCAAATAAATCCTCATCTCTGCTCTTCGGATATACCAAGCGTAATAATGTACATAAAAAGAAAGTGTATTCTAGTATTTAATTTGGTACGTGTTAAATACCTAAACATGCAATAAAACCCTACCGAAATCTGTACATTTTTTTTTTTTTTTGATTATGGAATTGAAACCAGAAATATTTTGATGATGATTCGTTGTATGGTTGTCACTTTAATAGTATTACACAGATTTTGATGAAATTTACCAACCAATATAATGACTTAACATATAGAATACTTTATATCCCATAAAATGTAAGGGCTGTTCCAGAATATTGTACGAAAACCAAGACGCCATTTTCTCTGTTCGGATCTCGTTAAGTTGAACCTCGCTAAGTTGAACATATACAAATCTCCAAAAAATGTTTTGTTCCCTTCGCTTTAAACACCAGAACCTACATTCTCTATAAGTCGAAATCTCTATAATTTTTTTGCGTCGCGCTTGATGTTCGACTTATAGAGGTTCTACTGTATATAGTTGAATTCAAAATCCAAGAATCTAATAAGCAGAGGAATTTCAAAACAAGCCTATTGTTTTTTTAATCACTATAGACGTTTTTTTAACAAACGAGTAATAAGTATGTCTCTTGCACATAATTTTTTATATTCAACTTTTATCGTTATGGCTGTAATCTCACCTGATCTTAAGTGATCTAAGTTGGTAGACGTGCTAAACCCGTGGAGGTACTGGCTCTAAAGTGTACCTGCCGGAACACAGCTATTGGTATTTGGCGGCAGGTTTACAACTTGAGGGTGGTAGCTAGCCAGGCTGGCAATAGAAAAAGCCCTACCACCATGCTATGGTTCCGTCACGATGTTTTCCTTCACCGAAAGCTCAAGCTTGTAGGTGGTTGGATTCGAACTCATGTCCCTTGACGCGAAGTCGTTCACACTACCACTGAGCTATCATCGCTACAAAGTGTGTCCATTATGCAGACCAATAGCAACGCAGTCAAAATTCAAATTCAAATTAAAAATAATAAATTATCATAACACTTCACAAAACGCATTACCCACTCATACCCCTATAATAAGTTTAGTAATGTAGCCTATATTTTACTGAATCATTAGTATCTTAATTCAATAGAAACAATAAATAGAAAGAATTCAGAGAAAATTCTTTAAACTTATTAATTTCCGATTTTATAAAGGTTATTACAGATATTATCTGGTATGTAATAAATTACACTGCCTTAGTTTAGAAAATAGACTCATTCGAAAAAATTTTTTTTTTTATACTAGCTTCTTAACAACTACTTAAACTGTCCTGAACTAGTGGGTAAAATCTCCCTACACATCCCACCTCGTACCACCAGGTAACATGAACTATGTCATGTACCGATGTGCCGCACTATTGCGGGCCTAAGTAGTCCTATAACAAAAGTTACTACTCGATACAACAAGTTCTTCGCACCAATTGATATATTACTTCATAACAAGCGATGATAGCTCAGTGGGTGGTAGTGTGCACGACTTCGCGTCAAAGGACGTGGGTTCGAATCCAAGCGCCTACAATGAGCTTGTGAGAAAACCATAGCATGGTGGTAGGGCTTTTTCTAATGCCCGCCTGGCTAGCTACCACCCTCAAGATGTAAACCGCCGCCAAATACTAATAGGTGTGTTCCGGCAGCAGCACTTGAGAGCCAGTTCCTCCACAGGCTTAGCGTGTCTACCAACTTGGGCCGTATCGTCACTTAAGATCAGGTGAGATTATGGCCATAACGCTAAGCCTTAAGTATAAAAAAAACCCATCTGTTTTCACAGCAAAGTATGTTACATTTGTCTTTATAACAATAACGCATACCTAATTATATGTACGACATTGCCTAGCTGATAAAACGTAATGATTTACACTTGGTTTTTGTTATAATTAACCCATAATATTCTTACCCTTTTCTTTTGTCTTTTTTATTTTATTTAATTTTTATATATACTGTTTTGATAATTCTAGTTCGTGTGAACTGACGCGATTTACTTACAGTAACTGAACTGTGAAACATGGCATTGGAATATACACATTATTCTTGTCTATAAATTTTGTAAACCCACTCATTGTATATTTATATTTTATTTTCACTTATCGAAATAAATAAATTAATTAATTAAAAGTAATGAATTTCATAAAACGCATAACCCGCTCATAACACTACTAAATCACCCGGATATAGGTTAACCGGGAATAGGGAAAAAAAACCGATAACCGGTATCCGACATTTCGACCGAACGGCCTTCCGGTAGAATTATAGATACAGGAAGTTAGATAGGTAAAGAAGGGAGTTTGACAATAATAGAAATTCAATCAGTCGCTTTCGGGGGCGGAGGGAGGATTATATTACCCAAAGGGGAAGTAAAATGGCGTTCTAAGTCATTTGAAGGTGGAAAATGAAATAGGTATTTATCTATTCACGATTCAGAACTAAAGGGACACGCACTGTTAATTTTTATGGTGTGAAATTACAGAAATATTAACTGTATACCGAATATTAAGTAGTGAGTTTTGCATATAGCCACGTATTAACACCATCATAAGAGTCGAAATTAATTCCATCCAACCCGTTTCACCACAGAACGACCAACCGGCGCTAGGGTTTTTTTTTATAATTAAGGCCTAGCGTTATGGCCATAATCTCACCTGATCTTAAGTGACGATGCGGACCGAGTTGGTAGACACGCTAAACCTGTGGAGGAACTGGCTCTCGAGTGCTACTGCCGGAACGCACTTATTGGTATTTAGCGGCAGATTTTAAACTTGAGGGTGACCGCTAGCCAGGCGGACATCAGAAAAATTCCTACGACTACACTATGGTTTCCTCACGATGTTTTCCTTCACCGAAAGCTCGAGCTCATTGTAGGTGGTTGGATTCCAACTCACGTTCCTTGACGCAAACTCGTACACACTACCACTGAGCTATCATCGCTTCAAAACCCATATGTGGTAGAAAGGCACATGGTTCGTAGGAAACGATTTGCGTTTTCGATCATCATGAGGACAGCAGAGGAGTGGGACTCTCTCCTGGCGTATGTCGCACCCTGCACCTATAATCTTAAAGGAAAGTGTATGGGAATCTTTAGAGTTTGCGCGCACCAATATCGACTGCATCCTTTGCTTACCACCAGGCCTGATTAAGATCAAGTACAAACTTATAAAGCATTAAATAATCCTATTATCAGACAGTTACTTCTAAAAACCTACGTCTGTTTTTATTGGTATTATTAGATACTTTTATTTGATTGAATATACTAGCCTATTATATTTGCTTTAATTAAGTAAAAAAAATACAATCGAAAATTACTAAGTTACCATTATAAATATATATTAACATTAGAAAGCGGAAAAGTTTGTTTGTTTTAACGCGCTAATCTATTAATGTTAGTTATGAAAAAAATATTTTTCGTTATCGATAGGGCAGACGTTAAAGATGGTTTTAGATCATAGGTACTCAAATCGGACGGTACCGGGCCCCCAGGGAGCGCTGAGGCTATCTAAGGGGCCTATTGAAATTTCAAGTGATATAGAGGGAGGCTAAAAAAATTTGTGGGTGGTGGATTTACCGACAAATTTCAGTTAAAAAAAAAATACGCTAAACATTTCTAGGGGGCGCTGGGCATTCAATTTCGAGAATTTTTAACAAGTTTGAGTAACACTGCTTTAGCTATTTTAACACCACGCTAACACGAATAGGAACTAAGCTGTATAAAAAAGGGCACAAAATATTTAACAAATCTAATTCCATGCAATGGAAGTCGCGGCCATAGATAGTATTATACACGTGATAACAATTCCCTTGGGCATGGTGGTAAGGCTTTTTTTAATGCCCGTCTGGTTAATTACTACCCTCAAGTTGAAAATCTGCCGCCAAAACCCATTAGGTGTGTTCCGGAAGTTGCACTCGAGAGCCAGTCGCTCCTATAAAGGCCGGCAACGCGCCTGCGATTCCCCTGGTGTTGTGGTCGTCCACAGGCCTCCGTGATCACTTACCATCAGGTGACACGCTTGCTTGTTGACCCACTCTTCTATATAAAACACTTTAGATATCACTGTAAGCTATTTTATTATAACAAGCAACTTACAGCAAATAGTTTTATTATAATGAATTTATCGTTTTCAATATTACTCAGGATTGCCTTAAAATGAACTTAATCAAAATGAAGTTTATATTGAACTAGCTCTGCCTGCGACTTCGTTCGCGTGGAATTAAAATTATTTATTCGCACGGCGTCATTCAAACTACAATAACTTTTGATGAAGTGACCGATTTTAATGGAGCAGACTAAATGTTTACTCGAGGATACGCTTTATAATTTCCTTGGTGACGTTTTATCTTAAACGTTGTACTTTAGCAGTGATGACAGACAAAAAGACAAACAGACAAAAATTCCAGAAATGCTGTAAATTGGTTCTATTGGTTAACCTTAAACACTTAGGCGATTATTATTTTTTAATATGTTCGATTTACTTAAACGGCTTTTCTACAGATCTATTATATGTATAGATGATTATATAAGATCAATCCAAGCATAGTTGGGCAACCTACTTGACGTTGTAAGTTGATAACAACTATTATTATTACCAAAATGAATAAAGTAATCCTAAAAACGAAATAACGAAAAGTACCTACATACAGCAATCAAATCCTGTACCTGAAAGAGTTCCTTTGAAACTGAGACTTTCTACCACCTTAAATGATGTCATCAGCCGTCACGCCATTAGCCGTCACGCCATCAGCGGAACACATAAATGCCATTCAAACTTTTTTATTTCACTCCTCGTTGAAATTTAAGCGGCTCAAAACTTTATTATTAAAGGTATCAGAGGACGCAAACTCGTCGGAAAGATAAAAGCCGGAGTTTCGAAACCGTGACGGCTTTTACGTAGAGACGTGACTTACTTTACTCTAATGCCAAAACATGATTTTATATTCAAATCCCTCTTGAAACTGATGTTAGTTATCGAACTTCACTGTGTCAACCAATCACAGGAAACCAAACGATTTCACAAGCGAAGATAGCTGAGTTGGTATCGTGTACAGATGTCGCATAAAAGGTCGTGAGTTCGAATCCACCTACAATACAACACCTACTGAGCTTGAGCTTTCGGTGAAAGAAAACATCGTCATGAAACCATAGCATGGTGTTGGAGTTTTTCTTGTTGATAATCTGCCGCCAAATACCGATAGGTGTGTTCCGGCAAGTACACTTGATAGCCAGTCCCTCCGCAGGTTTAGCATGACCATCATCTAGGGCCACCTCGTCACTTAACACCAGGTGAGATTGTGGCCATAACGCTAAACCTAAACTATAAAAAAAGCTTTTATAAGGTTAAGGGTAGAACACTATACAGTATGTTACATAAATAATTTTGTAACTTAAACTTGCGTGATCTTTAAACTTACTTAATATCGACGGTACAGCGCTAACCGTATTGCATATTTTTAATAATTCATATTGTATATAGGTTCAACTGCAAAACGGCACTCAAGTTACACAATATTACTGCAACATTATTAATAAAAAAAAGTTAACTAATTTAAACCAATATTTCCCAAAGACGAGCCACGAAACAATTAAACGGACTTATGCCTTGATCAATATTCGTTTTGCGAAACTTTCAAATCGGATCAATACTCCGAAGTATTCTAAATTCTCCAAAAGGTAGACGAGCGTGATAATTAAAAAATTTTGTTAACGAAAATGTTTTTGATTAGTAATAGATACATATTGGTTTTTCACATGGCACATTACAAAAAGCCTTAAGAACAATAATTCTCGACAAATTAGCTATTATATAATTGAATTACTGACATTTCGCTTGAATTAGAAAACCGTCTATATTTAAAATTATACTGAATAAACGCGATAGAATTTGTTACATCCTTACTAATACTTACTATCTTGTTATAATAATTAATTTAGTAATAATATTATACTAATTAATTATTATGATATACATGTGAAAGTCAGTTTGTTACGCTTTCATTCCTCGACCGCTGAATCGATTATGATGAATTTTGGTATAGATTTAAAAGGGAAGCTGGACACGGTGATGCTACTTACTCGTGAAAAAGTTAATGCAAGTGAGGTAAAAAAAGGAATAAAATTGTTTGAAGCTATTAATCGCATCATCCGATAACTTTGACAAAATCAATATTAAGGCGAGTGAAGCTGCATGTAAAGGATAGTTTTTATATATTTATATATATATATATCAACATTACTTAACGCGTGTATAGATATGCAGTTATTTCAAAGCATCACTACCATTCACCTCTACTTCTACAATAAGTGATAAAATTTCATCTACATATTCCAAAAACGTGTTCTTCGGCAGATCGCTAATGTCTATCAGGAACAAAATAATAAAACCTATAATGTTTACCCAAAAACTATTTATTACCATAACTTGAACTTAAACTTGGGATCAAAAGCTTCTCTTTCCACGAACATTTCTGTAATAAGTTGTTCAACACGATACAAATGTTAAGTACTTCGTCATATATACACTAAAGAGCATAGATATGCGCCACGAATCTAAATTCACGGATGCGCTGAAAAAGTGCCTCTCGTTTGCTTTTGAAACCAGTTTCCGCAGCGCTGCAGCCTCATCGGCTTTGTCGCCGATTCACAATTTCACAGATGCCGGTCTCGACTGAATATTCTATTAAGGGTCGGAGCCACACAGGGTAAATTATTCGGAGACTGTTTAAATTAAGTGAAAATGAATGTGATTAAATATCTCGATGCTTTTAAAGGGGCTTTATTGAATACTTGATTTTACCAGCGGATTCTCCTTTACGCATATATATATACAAATAAAAAATTCATGACTAAGCTTGAAACAGCTACATAATCTACAACTGAAGCGTTTGGTTTTTTTTTTTTCGAAGTAACATACGCTGTTACCCCTAAGGGCTTTGACAGCTTCACCGAACTTTTTGGGGCGAGTGCTGAGGGCACTCAGCTCCGAGGCAGCGGGCTCAAGGGTGCCAGAATGGCCGAACCTCGGCTTGGGCTACTGCCGGAAAACCAAACAAGGATTCGCAAGCCTAACTAATCAACAGGTCCTAACTTACTAATTTCGTGATCGTAGCACGACCTTATCGGGCAAACCGCGTAAGGGCTGCGGGGGTAGTCCCTTACGGAACCGTGAACTTAATGTGTAGGTGTGCATTGATGATATGCGGTGTGATGATGTACTCTCAGTGATGTAGAGTGATGTAGCAGAGTCACTCGAGGGCTCCTATCCGGAGGATCGAACCTAGGCTCCATACAAATGAAGCGATGATAGCCCAGTTGGTAGTGTGTACGACCGCTGCGTCAATGGACGAGAGTCTAATCTGTGAAATCTGAACTTTAATATCGTAAACATCGTAATGCTTCCATACCATGGTGGTAGAGCTTTTTCTAATGCTCCCCTGACTAGATAACACACACAAATTGTAGGCTTAACTACAAATGAATAAAAACTTAAGGACGGCTGGACCGATTTTGACCATCATTGATTTTCCTCCGACCCAAATAATAGAAATACTATTAAAATATTGGACAAAAGGTCGGAAAAGGTGTATATATATATATATATATATATATATATATTATCCTATAATATGAAAAAATTTCTTCGGCAAAGGGGATAAAAGTTTATATTATTAAGTAAACCAACTGTAAACGGATCTTGATGCAATTATCTCCGTTCGAAAACAATCAATATAAACAATAGAAATAAATAACATTGAAGTGTCTGTAATATCAAAACAACAGCTTCTTACTAAATACACGTGAAAGTAGGTATATATGTTACTTATATATATACAATAAACAATTTTTAATGTCTTTTTTGTCTGTCTGTTTGTTCCGGCTTATGTCTAAAACGACAGAATAGATTTTGATGAGACTTTCGTTGGCCTTTAACTGATAGCATAAGGTTACTTACAATTAAAAAAAAAAATAGGGTTATGTAAAAAAAAAAAAATTCCTCACGAACGAAGTCGCAGTCAGTCGTGGCCAAGTTATTAAGAACTCGAAGTATCATAACATCCGCCGGGCTAGCTAATTAAAAATGTAAGACGACAATAAAAGGGAAAATTTAGTCGACTTGTTTTAGAAATAAGAAAAAAACCTTGTCTATGCAACACGAAAACCCTTTCTCAATAGAAAAAAGTTCGAAATCAAATTAAAAATCTTTATTCAATTTAAGCCCTGAGTAGGCGCTTACGACAAGACTACCACCGGTTCGGAAAATAACCCAGTCAACGAGAAGAACTCGAAAGAAACTCGATTTATACGTATAGGAAAACTTTAAACAAATTTTTCCAATTCCATAAATCCCCAAGATTCACATATCGATCCACTCTGTAATAGTCTTTTGACATCAAAGCCCGCTCGACATGGTGTTTGAACTTACCATAGCTCAGTGGTAGTGTGTACGACTTCGCATCAAGGGACGTGAGTTCGAATCCAAGCACCTACAATGAGCTTGAGCTTTCGGTGAAGGAAAACATCGTGAGGAAACCATAGCATGGTGGTAGGGCTTTTTCTGATGCCCGGCTGGGTAGCTATCACCCTCAAGTTGTAAACCTGCCGCCAAATACCAATAGGTGTATTCCGGCAGCTGCACTTGAGAGCCAGTTCGTTCACAGTTTTAGCGTGTCTACCAACTTGGGCCGTATCGACACTTAAGATCAGGTGAGACTATGGTCATAACGCTAAACCTTAAGTATAAAAAAAAACATAATCAAAATAATAGTGCATTCATAGAGCTCTATTTATCTGAATAACCCTACATTGGCCCTAAATATTACATTAATGAGGTATAAAGAGTCACTGAGTGCAACACGTGATCGTTTTCCGGACGAGTACGCTGCACACCACCATGTAACAGTGCGGTCGCTGATACGGTCTACACCGTCAATTTCGGTTGTAACTGTCGATAAATACCTCGTTATAGGTCATCGTTGCGCTACCGGAGTCATAACAGACTGGATAATGTTTCATAATTTATGTTACAACACATCGAATACATGTGTCTCGCGTTGTGATCATTTGTCAAGATAAAGTTGCATTATCTCAAGTTGCATCAAACTGCAGACGGTGTGCAAAATTTGATTAAAATAGATTCAGTAGTGTTTATATTTATATATATTTTATTTTACAAGGCACTGATACAGATATGAGATTAAATACAAAAGCAACTTAATTCTAGATATCATTTTAAATCCCATACCCCATTACATTAGTGCACAACTTACACAGTTAGGAACTTTTATTATGTGTTAACATGAACAGAATACAGATTATATGAATTGTAATATTTTATTGCAAAAATTATAATATTTTAAAGCATTTTGAACGTAAATGTAAATAAATAAATATATATATAATAAATATATATCTTCGGATAGTAAATTCCTTATTGTAAGCGTTCCGAAAGTGACTCCTCAGGTTGGCAAGTAACTGGGGTAGAAATGTGAGGGCGGTGGGTACTTCTGCTGATTGAGACCAAGCCAGTCCCACATACCTTACTTGTACCCAGTCTAGGCAGACCCGAGAGGGAGATACGTAAATGTATTTCACTCAAGATAAAATAAGGGACTCGTAGATTCCTTAAAGGTATCCTAATAATTTTGTCCGCATTTGTTACGTCGCAGTAATTATTCCCACTTTGGTAAATTACCTTTTTTTTGGTTATGATGTTAGGATATCTTTTATTTTACTGTCTTTTTATTTTTATTTTAAAAATTTGGTTTACAGTAATTGTTATATCCAATTATTATTTTTTTATAGTTAAGATATTGCGTCATGACCATAATCACAACTGATCTTAAGAGGTGATACTGCCCAAGTTGATAGACACGCTAAACCTGTGGAGGAACTAGCTCTCAAGTGCATTACACCTATCAGGAACACACCTATTAGTATTTATCGGCAGATTTTCATCTTGAGGGTGGTAGATAGCCAGACGGGCATTAAAAACCCCTACCACTATGCTATGGTTCCATCACAATGTTTCTACTTCACCGAAAGCTGAAACTCGTCGGAAGGATTCAAACTCACGTCCAAATTAACACGGGATCCGTACATGCTACCATTGAGCTAGCTTACCTCAAAACACAATCTCAAATTTGCTTACTCATGGTAATCATTGGTACTTCTAAAAAACACCTGTTCACACTCATTGTAATCTACTAAACCGGTTACAACTAAAGAGGGATGGAAAACCCATTAAGCAGTAACCGCATTAGACCCGGCTATCAACTATGCAGTGGAGGGTTGAATCACTAGAATGTCATTTAAGGGTAGAATAGACCAAGGGTAGGTTTCGTTTGCGGGGCTAGGGGTTATTACGGCACCCGTTCGATAAATGTCACGAGTATAATACACGAGTTGACATTAAGAGTATAGCGGCATTATATTGGCGTATTGTTTTTCGTTTATAATTACTAGTCGACCCGAGCGACAATTCGCACATTTACACAAGCAAATACCAAATCGTACCTATTTGATTGATATTCTAGATTGATAGCTATCATATTATCTAACTGCATTGTTAATATCTGTCACCTCCTACATGTCCACAGTAGTCCATATTAAAGTAAGATTTTAAAAATTACTGAATATTAACTTTAATTATGTTTACCTAATTAATTTTACTAAAGAATTATGAATGTTACATTAAAAATACCTTGAATAAATAATCTAACCATCGAATAACTTCTAAAGTAGAGTTTTCAAATTCAAATATAACTGTTGTCGTTAAGAATGAATGCAAGCTAATATTTTAGTGATAAAATACTCACAAAAATAAACGCCATACATTTTTATATTAATTATATAGTATGTTATTAAACAAGTTATGAAATACAATGTAAATTAATAATCAAAAACTTTTATATTTTTACTACGATGATAGTTTCAATCAGTAAACGTTGTAATGCAAATAAAATAATATAGCACCATTATCTTCCCACATATGTTTACAACTAGCTATGCCTGTGACTTCGCTCGGGTGGAACTAGAATTATTTGATCCGGCGCAGTCATTCAAATTACAATAACTTTAAGATTACTAGGGTGGCGCAAAAAAACTGACTATTTTTTTTTCAGTCTCGGGTAAAAAAATGTTAGTTTTTGATGTTTTAAGAGCCCTCTCCAAAGAACAACTAAAAAAAAATTTTTAAGAGCTCGCTCCATATTTTTTTAATTTCAAAAATCGATTTTTTGTTTTTTTTTTCTCGTTACGGTAAAATTTAAATTCCATACATTTTTTTCTTTTATTTATTACAATAATAGATTTAAAAAAAAAAAAAAACGATTTTTGACGATTTTTGAAATTAAAAAAAATATTTGGAGCGACCTCTTAAAATTTTTTTTTAGTTTTTCTTTGGAGAGGGTTTTTAAAACATCAAAAACTAACATTTTTTTACCCGAGACTGAAAAAAAAATAGTCGGTTTTTTTGCGCCACCCTAATGATTACCTTGATGACTTTCTATCATACAATTTGTACTTTAGCAGTGATGCGTGTACAAACATACAGTCAGACAAAAAAAAAGGCGAACACGTTAAAATTACTTTTTTATTATTTGTACCTATATATTGTTAACATGACAACTTGTTAAATCAATCGAATTTCGTAAATAAAATTTGGTTAGATTTTTTTTTTCATGTTGCATATCTCTTTGTCACAACTTATAACTCTACACGTGTTCATGAATGGGCGCGTACAAGATGGTCCGACACAATACGGACGGCGACATATGACCGCACCCAACGGAGACTATTCATGCTCGCAAACCTCAGTAGTGTAAGAATGGTGTCACAGAGACGCTATATCTCCTAAGGTCGTCAGTGTCAGCATCGGTTCGAGGATTCCCCTTAAAACCGACGTTGTAATTCTGTACACGCAATAAAGTTGTATACGAGACGAATCTATACACGAAATATTTTATGAAAATTATAACTCGTTTTACACTGATTTAGAGGTTTTAATAAAGAATAAGATGGTACATCTTTTTGACTAAAAGAAAATCTTGAAATTACTAGATTCATTTTTATAAAATTTGAGACAATGAATACAATGTATCACCTTATTCCTGAACGCGACAGGTTGCATTGTAGTTGAGTTGGTAATTACCTACCAGGAAGAGAAGGAAAACGTCTGCCGGGACAGCCAGAACAATTGAAAGATTGCAATTTTTTTTAATATAATGTAATATTTGTCCGTATTTTCAACATATAATAAACGTTTTTAAGTGAGACTTCGTATGGGAGAGTTTTGACAATCAGATCTGCAACTTATTTGTGTGACGTTCGTTCATATAAAGTCGGTATGAGACGACTAAAGAAGCGAGAGAAATGTAGTGAAGTTTAACTTCTGTTGTTTGGTCTTAAGCATGCACCGTTAGGTTGTTTTTTTAAGTGACTTTTTTGTATCGCCTCAGTTTTTTGCGTCCCTCTATCGCATGTCGCATTACTGCCGGCCACCGAGTACGAGTACAGTGAAAGGCGCTCGGCAGAGCAACCATGGTCAATATAGCAGCCCCAATGGTTCGCATCAGCTGACCGTGTATCATTGATTTCCTATTATCATTCCCATTTTCCAATTATTAAGTTAAAATTGAAAACGTAATTTTAATACCTTAAATCGAATTACTTTCCGAAAATTTTCAGTCCAACCACCAACGATCCGAAATAAAGTTTCAATTGCAACTTGGTTTCATAAAACCACACAAGACTTTTGCTTTCTCATTGATAACATATATTGCTTAGCTAAGACTCCCAACGGATAACTTAACAGATATCTACCGCTCTCGAGAACTTCCCGTGTGTATTCGAGAATGAATGCTCATGGTGGAAATAATATCGAACACCGCTGTAATAAAACGCCTACTAACGAATGCACGAGGCACCGCAGTTGGAAACTTCGTTTCTATTTCCAAAGCATACGTTTTATCGGTATATTTTATTCAGAAGGCACATCTGTTACGAGGATCGTGCAAAAGTTTTCATGTCTTTCGTCTAAATTATTTCAAGACATATCTTCCCTAGAACACTAATTTAGATCACAATTTGCTGTTTTTTTTTTTCATAGCAGCGCCCCAAAATCACGACAATTTACCTGATAGCGAGCACATTATATTTTTTTATCTATAGTTTATAGGTTTAACGTTATGGCCACGATCTCGCCTGATTATAAGCGACGATGTCACCCACAATAGTGGATACGTTAAACTTAGTGGAGGGGCCAGCTCTCAAGTGAAACTACGGAAACTCACTACAGGTATTTAACAGCACATTGTCAACTTGCGGGTGGTTACTGGCCATGTGGACATTAGAAAAAGCCGTAACAGCATGCTATGATTTCATCACGATGTTTTCCTTTCACTGAAAGCTCACGATCATTGTAAGTATTCGAACTCGCGTGCATCGACGCGGAGTCCGTACACCCAACCAACTGAGTCAACATCGCTTCAAAACGGGAATTCTTTAGAAAAGGTTCATTTACGTTTCTCATAATTCGTTATCGTAATCCAAATCGAACCTAGGATCTTCTTCTAAACTAGAAAACCTTAATATATCATGTTGATAGATCAATATATGTATGTACAAAATGTTATATTTAGGTCAGGATAATTCAGGCATTTTAACTGATACAGTTGAAAATTTCATGAGTCTCGTGGTTGGCGCAATGCCAAGCGTAGAGTTGCTTGTGTGGGCACTATTTTAAGACTAATTTGCAGAAACGTTGAAATCTTTGTCTCATAACTGAGAAATTTAACTTTTTTTTAAATAGATCTCATAACTGGTTAATCCGTACTTACTAAATGTATGAATGAATTAATTCTTTATTGCACTTTAAATGTGTACACTGACGAGCTTAATGCCATAAGGCATTTTCTTTCAGCTAACCAGCAGTAATGTAGTAAGAAATAATGAAAAGTTTCACACAAGTGTTTATTCCGCTCTTTACCCCACTTCCAAGAATTTTTTCGCAAGAAATAGCCTATTCGTTTTCAGGTCCCCATCTATCTCTATACCAAAATGCATCGTAATCAATTCAGCGGTTTAGGCGTGACAGTGTAACAAACAAACAAACAATCTCACTTCCTTATCTATACATATAAATAAAATTGGAGTGTCTGTTTGTGATATTGAAATAACCGTCTTTTTACTACATATATATGAATATATACGGTACATACACCAAAACAATTTTTTTTTTCAATTTTTGTCTGTCTGTCTGTCTGTCTGCTTGTTCCGGCTAATCTCTGAAATGGCCGGATCTATTTTGACGGGACTTTTATTGGCAACTAGCTGATGTAATAAGGAGTAACTTAGGCCACGTTTATTTTAGAAAAATAAAATAATGTTGCAATGTCCAAGTACTGTCCAGTACCGCGCGCAGCTCACGCGCGTGCCACTGGGCCGTCACGTCGGGCGCCTCCCACCAACGAATTAATATTAGTTAAATTTATTCATAGTTAAGACAGGACAAAGTCTGTCGGGTCAGCTAGTTTATAATATTAGTAAGGATATTAAAGAGTAAACGTTTGTTTGTTTGAACTCACTAATCTTAGGAAATATCGGTCTGATTTAAATAATTATTTTTATATTTGATAGTGCAATCACTAACGAAGGGTTTAGGCTATTGTATTTTTATTGTATTGTTTAGGGTATATAACAGACGGGGACAAAGCTATACTGAAGTTTCAAAAACGAGCTAAAACGAAGTCGCTGGCACGGTAATGAATAAAAATGTAAGTTAATTATTGCTTTCCTGTGACAATTTCTTCCATTCGTAATTTTATAATGGGCTGGTGGACATAACCGATATCACTGTCAAACAAACTCTTCATTATATCTTTTTCTTACCTTTAGTTGACTACACTATTAAAGAGTACTTTTATAAAAATACTTATACGTATTCAAACTTAAAGTAAAATGGTAACAGAAAAAAACGTCCAAGTTATGTAAGTAATCTCTTCGACCTTAAACACAATACCCGTATAAAGTTATCTAACTTTGTAATAAAGATACTTACGCGTCTAACCTTTAAATAGAGCCTCGAATGTCACTTACCTGAAACAAAAAGGTCGGATATTAAGAAAATCCCATTACCATATTACACAAACGGGCAAAACTGGTTAAGTAATTTTAAGTTTCGCGCAAACGGAATCTCAGTTTCAGCTAGTTTCATAATAAAGTCCACGTAAATTAATCCAAGGGCACTGATAACCAATATAGCATATAGTAATTATTGTTTTGGCTAGATTATGCACAACGGTCCCGAAACCTTGTCTATGCACTTTTCACCTCACCCCACCCCCCCTATTTCTTATCCCTGTCACCTAATTATCCGGACAGTTGCGTTTTCAGTTTTCAGCGTACCTGTGACTATGGGGTATTAATTATTGTAGATTAAGTGGCAATTAAGTGGCAACTTATTGTCGAGAACGTTATTTCGAGTACATGGGTAATTCCGTTCCAATGTCCTGTATTGTTTGTTCGCAATGGTCAATAATGAATAATCAATTAATTAAATTTTTGTATTAATTGGATAATTATAAACATATTTCAATATTATTTTTATAAAATATAACTTGCCACTTAGAGAAAACTTACAATATATCACTTAAATGACAATACCGTGTCATGTCCATTTCTAGAATTTACCTATTTATTTATTTTTTTGTCTCAATAAATGATAAACTAATTACCTCGTAAATTCTAATGTTTATGATGAAAATGAAAAAAATTGACACACTTTTTGTTTAATATATTAAGTTAACATTGAATTCCGGTTTATTTTATGTCAGTACCGTGTATAGATGAGTCAGTGTACTGTAGAACGTAAAATTCGAAATTTATTTCTCTTTCTTGACGCTTTAAAGTTGTAGTAAAATCCTCTCAGATTTTTATTTTTACAGTAAAATAGATAAATAATATGCAAGAAAAAATTGAAAAAATGTAATATCAAAATAATAAAATTATTATTCATTAATATCATACATCGGAATCATCAATATACGTGTATGGTGTGTACTCTAGCTGAAATATGAAGCCTCCTGAGCTATTATTTTTATAGTTAAGGCTTAGCGTTATGGCCATAATCTGCCCTGATCTCAAGTGTTGATACGTCCCAAGTTGTTAGACACACTAAACCTTTGTAGGAATAGGCTCTCAAATGCAACTGCCGGAACACATCTATTGACATTTGGCGGCAGATTTTTAACTAGAGGGTGGTAGGTAGCCAGGCTGGCCATTGGAAAAAGCCCTAACACTATGCTATGGTTTCCTCACAATGCTTTCCTTCACCGAAAGCTCAAGCTCATTGTAGATGGCTGGATACGAACTCACGTCCCTAGACGAGTCTCACCATCGCCCTATCCGGTACGGATTTTTCCATCAAGTCCCCACGATATCCGCGACTATTTATTTAGAAATTCAAAAACCGAACCAGCGTGAACGTATATATATACGTTTGAAAATT
This sequence comes from Actias luna, assembly GCA_039707435.1. Lineage (NCBI taxonomy): Eukaryota > Metazoa > Arthropoda > Insecta > Lepidoptera > Saturniidae > Actias > Actias luna. The sequence goes on along the minus strand of JAZHAC010000002.1, from coordinate 1,755,743 downwards.
CTAAAAGCGAAACTACACTAGTACAATTTATTTGAAACGAATCCCCTAATTCCCGAGCAATCGTGAACAGGAATACTTTAGCAGCGACACGGGTTTGAATTCGCTACCCTATCCGAATTCATTGCTGGCCACTAGCCAAGGCAGTCGAAGACTTTATAAAGGTTGTGTAAACGTGATTTTCAAATTGTACAAGCAGATCTTGTTCTACACAAATATTAAAGAACAAGGGTCTGGAGATATGTAGATAAGATCATCGTATCTTTTTCAGACTTCACACAAACTGTAACTATGTATCTTTATTTTCACAATTTTTGCTACATATTTTATTTTTATAGTTATGGTTTTATCGTTACGGCCTCACTTGATCTTAAGTGACGATACGGCCCAAGTTCGTAGACACGCTAAACCTATGGAGGGACTGGCTCTCAAGTGCAGCTGCCGGAACACATCTATTGGTATTTGGCGGCGGATTTTCAACTTGAGGGTGGTTGCTAGCCAGGCGGGCATAAGAAATAGCCCTACCACCAATGCTAAGGTTTCATCCCAATGTTTTCCGTCACCGAAAGCTCAAGCTCATTGTAGGTGGTTGGATTCGAACTCAAATCCCTTGACGCGAAGTCGTACACACTACCACTGAGCTATCATCGCTTTTGTATGAGTGATTTTTTTTTAATTATTACTTGTATTATTCTCTCCAGTAATCATTAATTCCAACACAGTGCCATCTATTGCATTCAAGGATAAGGGGTTAGTAGTCAAAATCAAAACTATTCTTTATCTCATATTAGACTAAGCAATACTAACTTACAGAATTTTATTAAAATCGGTTGATTCGTTTTTCCAAGAAAAGCTTCAATGGATATTTTGATACGAGAATTTTGTGATTACTACATTTTACGTGCCGCTCCACTCGCGTTTATATTGACTTTGTCATACAAATCGGATGATGTCGTCATGAAGCGACGATAGCTCAGTGGTAGTATGTAGGAAGGCCGCGTCAAGGGACGTGAGCTCGAATCCAATCACCTACAACGGGCTTGAGCTTTTGGTGAAAGAAAACATCGTGAGGAAACCATAGCATGGTGGTTTGGCTTTTTGTAATTCCCGGCTGTCTAGCTACCACCCTCAAGTTGGTAATTTGCCGCCAAATACCAAAAGTTGTGTTTCGGCAGTTGAACTTGAGAGTCAGTCCCTCCACAGGTTTAGCGTGTCTACCAACTTGGGCCGTAGAGTCACTTAAGATCTGTTGAGATTATAGCCATAACGGTAAACCTTAACTATTAAAAAGGATATCGAGCTGTGCGTATGTCGCGTTTTTATTTTTAATATAGTTAATGTAAGTGCGAAACAATCGCTACTGGGTAGTCAAGTGAACAAAAATTCAAATTCCCAGAATATTATCTGGGCCACCGAGAAAGCGTCGCCCCAGGAAGGTGACAGACGGCCGTGGGGTTTTAGTGAGTATTCCCGGTGACTAGCGCCAGATGAGTCCCAGATTACCTTCCCAGTCCCCCCGGGCTGGGAGGATACGTGTTAATGCACTTTCCCAGGACAAAAAAAAAAAAAAACCACCGAGAAATATGAAGTCCGAAATACAAATAAATATCACAAAGCTCAAACACCGCCATCATCTGTTCTACCAATTTTTATTTTCACAATTCGTTCAACTACATTTTTAAAATAATTGTGTACACTGTAATTAAATTGATGGTTGCTACAGCTGCAATAAATGATCAAGGAGGGTCGTGTGTATGCTTGTATGATGATCGTGAGGACTCTTTGCCGACGAACGACGATCAACGGGGAACGATAACCGCCGATTTTGAAGACGAGCCATAATTGTCGTATCCGAAAATTCCGCAAGCGCAAACTTGATTGATCGCCTCGAAAAATATCACTGTGTCACGTCTACATAGTAGGCCATTAAGGGCACGAATTGTGTCAAGAAGAATCTTCTACATATATACAACTAAGTTTACATATAAATATGCTAAGTCAAAATAGTTTACGTTATCTATTTGTCAATATATTCTTTGTTTTTTGTAGTTTAACTTTAACTATGTCTGTGTATAAATAACATTAAACAAAACAGTTCAGTACGTTTGTCGTGCCCATTTTGCACGCCTCATAAGCGAAGAGTTGAGATGGGCACTACTGTCACTTTACGCAAAAAAACTGATTTTTCCAACTTAAAATGTCTCTATTTATATCATATACTGCACTTGTAAAATAATATATACACACACGGATCAAGAAAAAACACTATTTTTAACACTCATGATATTTTTGATGGCATTTTTGTTATTTAAACTAGTTATAAAACTATTTAAAAACGTTCTGCTTTGGACGTTCGTGTCTGTATGTGTGGATCCTGCATGTTATCACGATAACGACCGAAATACTATACTAATCCAGATTTTTTTTGTACGTTTCAGTATAATTAGGAATAGAACCCTATTACATTTCACGGTCTGATTCGATGTGGTTTAATTGTTATTAAATAAACAAAAATACATATTTGATTATGAGGCGTGCACTGTTGGATTTTCCAAACTTTCTCAATCTATTTTCTTCTTTGTGAGAGACGAACTTCTTAGTAAACCATGGATTCACCTGACACCCAGGTACATCGAGTGACAGAGAGTCAAAATTCGAGCATTTCCGAGACTGGTGACACGGACGTAGGTCCCCTGTCCGACGAGCGTCAACACTCACCATCACTACTGGAGTTTCCCTGCCTGTGTAGCCAAAATTAGCAGGTACTTGCTAGAGCCAGCTTTAGAGGCATGTCCTAGTATTTAACTTAATACAACCCTTGGCTAATTTAAGCTGACGAGTTTTAGGCTTATCAATAAAAACGTTTTAGAAAAATACTTTTTAAAGGGTGTCCTTTAAAATGAACTTCAAACCTTTTCTTCTCTATTTGTCAACCGACTTTCATTGTTCTTAACAACAGCTATTGAAAGTTTAAGTGCTAACGATAAATCCATTATTTTTTTGTCTCACCATCTTTCCCTCCTCAGATTTCGAATATCAACCACCAGCAGAATATGACAGCATAATAATATATTACAACTAGAAACAATCATATACCGCTGTCTCGACATCACGTATTCATTAATAATGTCTACAACAAACATACCTTGATATCAATGACAATACTATCGGTATTGAATCAACAGGATAATTCAATTGGAACATAATTAATTAATTTAAGTATTCAGCACCGGGGAGCTAATAAATCAAACGTGACAACCGAGACAGGAGAGCATATGTGGATGATATATATATATATATGCCACGACCGAGAACTGAACAGTCTACCTGAGTTGGCCGCCCGCCAAATAGGCCAGGTCACACACGACTATACACCCGACACTTAATGATGGACTATCACATTTTACATTTAGGTTAATCGATCGATAATTTGAGGTAATTAATGCTGGTTCACTGGTATCGTGAACCGTCTACTACATCGATGTTTTTTATTTTTTATTCTTAAGGTTTAGCGTTATAGCCATAATCTCACCTGATCTTAAGTAACGATACGGCCCAAGTTGGTAGACAAGCTAAACCTGTGGAGAAAACTGGCTCTCAAGTGCAAGTGGAACACACCTAGATAGACGTGATTTTGAATCCCGGTAATAAACGGCAGCTTTCGCTAAAGAAAAACCTCATGGTCGAACCATGGCATGGTGGTTCTCTCTCCAGCTAGAGTTAAATCAGTTAAGCACCGTCACATATTCCCTTCTTATAGCCCGTCTGAAACTTGTTAGAGAATGTGCGCAAATGTGTTTACTTTACCTCGTTAATAAAACAAAAAAAGAACATTTTCCCAAGGTCTATAAGTATGTTTCAATAGCTACACTTGAAATCCAGTCTCAGCTTAGCGCGTCCATCGCCTTGGCCACATCATCACTTAACATAAGGGTTTATTACGAGTCAACGCTAAACCTGTAAACTTTACAGTGTAAAACATTAATACAAAAAATATTACCCTAAAAATATTATGTAACTACAATATGAAGCTTAACAATAGCATTTACTAAAAACCGCCTTTTATACTTTTCGCCTTAAAGTTTTGGCCACAATCTCACTTGATGTTGAGCGGCGTTGTGGTCCCAGATAGTGGAGACATTATGCCGAGTGCTGGAACTGGCTCTCAAGCGCAGCTCCGGGAACACACCTATAGGTACTTGGCGGCTGATTTTTAAATTGAGTATGGTAGCTAGCGAGGTGGGCATTCGAAAAAGCCGTACCAACTTTTTTTAACAACACAGTCAAAAGACTGCACTATGCCAAAAGTAATGACATATTAGAAGTTTTTCAACAGGCGGTCGTCGCCTTCAAACCTATCGGGACCTGGATATAATCTAGCAAATTCCAAAACCAGACATAACAAAACGATAATTACTACAATCTATCAATCACCACTCTATGCTGCTTCATAGTCGAATAGATTTTGCCAGATTTCAGGACGCGACACGCAACTGTATACAAGTATATGAAAATTATAAACCGGAAAAGTTCGTTTGTTTGTTCTTTTTGTATCTGATAGGGCAATTATTGAGGAAGACTTGAAGGTATTCAACATCACGCTAACGCCCATACGAGCAAAGCTGTACTGGAAAAAGTAACAAAAATTGGTAAAAATTTTTAGGTCGACGCAAACGAAGTCGCGGATACAGTACTTTATACTTCACCGCTACTATACCATATGAATATACTTGAAGCGATGATAGCTCAGTGGTAGTGTGCACTACTTCGCGTCAAGGGACGTGGGTTCGAATCCAAGCACCTACAATGAGCTTGAGCTTTCGGTGAAGGAAAACAGCGTGAGGAAACCATAGCATGGTGGTAGGGCTTTTTTCTAATGCCCGCCTGGGTAGCTACCACCCTCAAGTTGTAAATAAAGTAGGTGTGTTCCGGCAGCAGCACTTAAGAGCCAGTTCCTCCACAAGTTTAGCGTGTCTACCAACTTGGGCCGTATCGTCACTTAAGATCAGGTGAGTATATGGCCATAACGCTAAACCTTAAGTATAAAAAAAAACTTGGTCGATTTTAAATAAAATGAGATATTAAATACATTAATCAATATTTAACCACGACCGTTTCAGTAACAATTTTAACTACTTTGTGCGGTAAACCGTTAACGCCACTGTAATTAAATCGCAGAAGAAATAATCGTAAAAATATAAAATTAAAACAAAGGCCACTTCGGAAAAACGCATAAAGCGAATGAAAATTAAAAAAAAAAATAACACGTTTAGGCAATAAGGAATCTCGCAACGCTAAAGCACCCCATCAATAAAATATCCAGAAAATACTTAGGGGAGGTAGAAACGTATTCCAACAAATTAAACCGACCGGCCACCCCCTTCGTAGAGTTCAAAATCCTATCTTTAATTACAAGGAAATCAGGTGGCGGGCATATTAGGGGCCCCGCACACCCACCTGGCTCCTGATGATAACACCTCGATATTTTATGCGTTTCACAGATGTATCGCCGATGGATGAGACATGGATACGCGATTTCCTTCGATGAGATACTTGATCTAAATAGGCTCTACATAAAAAAAAAAAACGGCTTGTACTTAAGACCACACGAGAGGCGTGAAACTTCATTATATCTGTCTCCCTCCCTCAGTCACCTCGAACCGACTTTGACCGAACGAGCGTCATACTAAAAGTTTCAAAATCCTGCCATAAGAAACTTCAGTTCAAAAGTTTCACTAAGAAAAAAAGTGCAGCACTCTCCTTCCTGCATATTAGTTTTTTTTTATATACTTAAGGTTTAGCGTTATGGCCATAATCTCACCTGATCTCAAGTGACGATACGGCCCAAGTTGATAGACACGCCAAGCCTGTGGAGAAACTGGCTCTCTAGTTCAACTGCCGGAACAGACCTATTGGTATTTAGCGGCAGATTTTCAACTTGAGGGTGATCGCTAGCCAAGCGGGCATTAGAAAAAGCCCTACGACCATGCTATTTCCTCACGATGTTTTTCTTCACCAACAGTTCAAGCTCATTGTCGGTGGATTCGAACTCACGTCCTTTGACCCGAAGTCGTAAATACTAACACTAAGCTATCATCCCTTTTTTACACTCTCTCTCTACTGTCATCATGTCCGTGTATACGCAGAATGTATTCATGTGTATACAAATAGCATTATTTATGGCTGTATGGCTTATTAAACTGACTTGAGTAGTTATCAAAAAAATAAAAATAAAAAATTTTGGAACTATACATATATCACGTGAATTCATTCGCGTGAACATAAATATGTCATGTATAATTTCAGTAAGTACCTATTTTTCAACGTTATCAACGTTTGTAAACTAAAGGAAAACGTTTTCTCTTTTTATCAGTTCATGAAAGTCTGTCAAAAAATGTCAAAATTATGCGCGCACTAGTACATAAGTATTCAAATATTATTCACTTATATAACAAAATGCACTCCAATTATGTAAACGGTTGCGAATTGTAAACAAGTTATATCCCACTTCTGACATACAAATGTAGTAGTGGTTCTTGCGGTCGCTTCACTGATGCCGCCAAGTTTATTGCTACGAATTCTAAACTCACGCGGGACAATAATTTGTGTGCTCCGCAAACGTTTGTTCTTACACTGGGTGTAACTTCTTTTTATTATTCAAATTGTATTACCAACTGTAAAACGGAACGCAACAATTATAGGTTCTTTTATCGTACGTTGTTTGTAGTGTCGATAGTGTCAATGCAAAATATTAAGTCGAAGCTCTCAACCATCTTTGTATATGAAAATATACTCGACAGATATACAAAAAATAAGAAGAGAAAACAAAACTTAAGGAGGTTGTATAAGTTCTGATATATGTACGTTGTATATTTTAAAGTAAAGTCTCCCGCCGCGTCTGTTTGCTTGTCTGAACTCAAAAAATACTTAACTAATTTTCGTGCGGTTTTCTTTCATAGACAAAGTGATTTATAAGAAAGGTTTAGGTATGCCTATAAGTTTATTAAGGTTTTATATAAATTGGTTGAAATAAATATAATAGAGGGCAAACGAGCAAGGGTTATCCTGATGGTAACCGATCACCGCCGCTCATGGACAACCACAAAAACCAAAATGATATTTTATTTTTATTTATTTAACAACAATTCAACCTCATCGAATCAGACCGTGAAAAGTAATAAGGTTCTATTCCTAATTATACTGAAGCGCAAGAAAAAAAAGAGTCGATTAGTAAAGTATTTCGATCGTTATCGTGATAACATACAGGATCCGCACACACAGACACACGGACGTCCGAGACAGAACTTTTCTACACAGTTTTGTAACTAGTTTAAATAACAAAAATGGCATCAAAAATCATGAGTATTAAGAATAGTGTTTTTTTTTATATATGTGTGTATATAGTATTTTACAAATGCAGTATATGATAAATAGAGACATTTCAAGTTTGAAAAATCAGTTGTTTTCCGTGAAGCGACAGTAGTACACACCTCAACGCTTCGCTTATAAGGCGTGCAATTATGTAAAAATAGTTAAGCAGTGAATTATTTTTAACTCACTTTGATTAGCTACACTCGATTCTATCTATTAATTTTACGGAATATTTCGATGTAATTTTTATCACCTCAAAGTCGTCTGGTTACCTTAAAACTGTACACTTTTAAAAAAAAACAATGAACATAATATAACTAGAATACTTTGCCCTTATATCTTTTCAATGATCATCAGGAATTACCAAAAACACCAAGCCTAATTTGCACAAAATATTAAAACTATGGAGCATCACAAATATTTCCAAAGAACGTTATTCTATACTTATTATCAGATTGCCTTTAACATACGAGGGAATCAACCAATGATAACTAGATAATTATTTGACTTTACCTTAATATCTCATACAGGAATAACGGAAAACCACCTGAATACTACTAAAATACTAAAAATTTAAACATATTTCTATAACAATTAATTCCAAAATATATTCCAGTATCTATATTGCAATTGATACCGGTAGAATCCAAATTGGCCAGAATTGTTAATTTTAAATTCCGCCAGCGGATAGGCAGGCGGGCAGGCGCGGCGCGTCACGGCGCGGATACTCCGAGAAACTCAATTACCGTGGAAGCAACGCGAATAAACACGAATTTATTCTCTGATAACATTTCACAATTTAGAATTATGCCGTACCGAAAACACGAAATATCTCAGCAGCAATGACGCATACTGGGAATTGTTATCGAAACTGGAAAGATGTATTTTAACTTTCTGTTAACAGTAATAGCTTTTACACGCGGCTTCACTAGCGTTAATAGTCAGATAAATCGGATGAAACAATGATAGCTCAGTGGTAGTGTGTACGACTTCGCGTAAAGGGATGTCAATTTGAATCCACTCCACCTACAATGAGTTTGAGCTTTCGGTGAAGGAAAACATCGTGAGGAAACCATAGCATGATGTTAGGGCTTTCTGCCTAGCTACCACCCTCAAGTTGAAAATCTGCCGCCATTTACCAATAGGTGTATTTCGGTAGTTGCACTTGAGAGCCACTTCCTCCATAGGTTTAGCATGTATACCAACTTGGGTCGTATCGTAACTTAAGATCAGGTGAGATTATGGCCATAACATTAAACCTCAACAACAAAAAAAACGCAATAAAAAGTTTCATACAAAGTTCATCCCTCTCTTTACCCCATTATCAATAAGTTTTTCGCAAGAAAAGTAGCCTATCACCGCCTCTAAGTCCCCATCTATTTCTATACGAAGATTCATCATAATCGATTCAGCGGTTTAGGTGTGAAAGCGTAACAAACAAACAAACTCACTTTCGTATTTATAAAATTAATAAGGATTTGTGTGACATCGGTTTATACATTCATTCGCGTTTGGTAAGTTATTTCTTTTGCTCGCCTACCTAGCTACAAACCATTTGTTATTAACGTGGAATCTAAAATTCTATTTTTCACGGTATTCCTCATCGCCATGCATCAATTCATAACCCAAACTCGGACCAAGGCGAGAATATAGCAAGTGTAGCAAAACTCAACGCGTGATTAGGACCCGACACTAAACGCACTAAAACGCGACATTTCAAGCTCTCGTACCGCCACACACTTCTCCTAGTCGATGATCTGTAAACCCCCTTTTTTATTGGGAAAACTTCAGGCGCATTGAGCACTTTTTAGGTGAACAAAAATCATGAATCTCCCATCATTGTCACCGCACGTTTCCCATGAGCTATATGTATACTGGTTATATATGTAAATAGATATACTTGTGTTCCTTATTAGTATATGTTATATATATACAAAGGGTATATTTCTTTACATATATGTCCATATATATAGCGTACGGCGTGGCATGCCTCATATATAGAGCCCACAGCCACAGTGCCCACACTCCTAGTCAATTATCTCCAAACCTAATATTTAGAATTTAAGCGAATTATCTATTTGCGTTTTTCGGTAAATAAATTTGAGAGCTAGTTACTTCAGTAGGCTCAGTGCTTTACCATTTGAGGTAACATCGTTAAAGTCAGTTTATAAAACACAAAACCTATAAAGTTAAAAAAGGTCTCAAAAGGTACCTATTATTAGTAAGCGTGATATTGTTAAACTGGAGTCTATTATTACATCGGCTATGAAACTCACTTGAAAAATTATAAAGCCTAAATTGTAGAAATTTATTCAAACCGCCACTCAGAGGTAAGCTAGTATTAAGTTATAAACATTTATGGAATCTTTAGTATATTTTATAATATACAGTCCTGGGTTCTTGTAATTTACGTGTAGTATATTTAGAAAATACACATTTTCCTCTGAAATACGACCTTTTTTTTCTGTGAAATTGTTGATGCTTTTATTCAGTGATAAAAGTCAATTAATTTCATGTAGAATATACGAGGCGTGAAGTGGTACCTAAGAAGGCTAACATGACAGTGCTGACTGATAGTGAATTTTAGCTCATTGTCGGTCGCCGCTGATTAGGATAACATCAGGTGAAATACAGTCACTTTGCTGAGCAACATACAAAAATGAACATCTTGTAATTTTTTATGGGTTCCTATAATGTTTTTAAACAGGATGTTCACTTTCTTGGACCCTCTGAATCCTGTGGATGACCTCTGTGGCAACACACACTACAAGGTTAATCACAGAGATATCGGCTATCAATCAGATGTCGTTTCTGTTGTCTTCCTCCAAGCTGCAAGTATACTGCAATGGTATATGGTCTCTACGATACAGGCTCTACGAAATTGGTGTGTGGGACTCACCTGATGGCAATAGAGATACCCACTAAAAATCATTTCCAGACCAGAAACCGTTTTTACATTGTTTCCGATATCGTTATCATTTGCCATACTAAAAATAAAATATCTGTACAAAATGATTTTTTTTTTATATACTTAAGGTTTAGCGTTATGGCCATAATCTCACCTGATGTTAAGTGTCGATACGGCTCAAGTTGGTAGACACGCTAAACCTGTGGAGGAACTGGTTCTCAAGTGCAGCTGCCGGAACACACCTATTGGTATTTGGCGGCAGGTTTACAACTTGAGGGTGGTAGCTACCCAGGCGGGCATTAGAAAAAGCCCTACCACAATGATATGGTTTCCTCACGATGTTTTCCTTCACCGAAAGCTCAAGCTCATTGTAGGTGCTTGGATTCGAACTCACGTCCCTTGACGCGAAGTCGTACACATTACCACTGAGCTATCATCGCTTCGTGTTTTGAATCTCGTTCGATGTACCAGGGCAACATACGAGGGGAATAGGTCAGTTGGTTCCTCGTTTATGTACAAGTAGTAGCCGGTAGCTCATTAAGTACACTAGACGCGTCACGCGCGGCGCATTGCCTCGAGTCGCGGTCCGGCTGTATAACGATTCATGTTTATTAGTTGTGTCTATAAAAGGGGCAGGGGTCGTAAACCCGCCTTGCCAGGGGTATGGAAGCAACATTGTTTTTAATACTTTGCAGTGTGGAACAAGTTAAGAACGGACGCGATTTACCATAAGCGGTAGAAGTGACGTTTTGAAAGCTTTTGTGAACTTCGGAGTCACAGCTTCACGGTAACCCCCATTACGACTCGAAGCAAAAAGTTTGATATATCTTACTTTTGCCTAACTAAACTTACTAAGTTTGATATTGAGTGTCAGTGAGATATAAAATTAAACGTGCGAAATCAAAAGTGGCCAAGAAAACATTACGGATTTCCCAGTCATAATGCCATAGCTTTAATCCTAATGCTCTTATCTGTAACCCCTACAGGTTTAATAGTTAGAAGTAGATCACCACAAAATTGGAATAACTACAAATAATTTACAATGTAACCAATAATAATGTTTATAACTGCTGTTTCGATGATGAACTATATAAGAGACAAAATGCTCAAAACGCTAAACGTCAAACTAAATACTAATTATAATATATAAGCGAATGCTCTTGAAATAACAAGTTTACGATGACGCAGAAATTTGAAACACTTTCTGTAAATTCATAAAAAGTATATTAAATAACTTAAATAAATAAATAAACTTAAATCAGACTGAACTTTACCGTCGGTATATATAATTAAAAAAAAATGTTTGTGCAGTTTACACGCGATAGAAGTGAAATCTTCAAAAATTCGCTTCATTATACGCAGGCGCACACACAAGCATAATAATACACGTATAACGCTCGGACTATATAAGAAATATTGTATAATATCTTCAATCTCATTCTCTTGCCCGTTATATCGAGTATTATATATTTCATCATATATATTTCATCTAGTTTTAAACCACAACGATACTAAAAATGTATATTTTATTTTGGAATTCTGTTTACCTGATTACTTGACTCTTTGTACGCGCAATCTTTACAAATTTTTAATTTTGCTGAAATTTAATACCATAATAATAAGTATTACGGATTAATATATAAGATACTTTTATCCCACAATGAGGAAGGACAGGAGATAAAAATAAAATTCATATCTCAAATTTATAATATTCTTCTATGAATGTTAAAGAAACGAATAAGTTTTTAACTTAGGCCACACATCTCCCAAGCCGGCCATCGCAAGACAGCTTGCCGTCGCTGCAATTAAATTTAAACTTTGTTGCAACGCAATAAAACCCATCGCAAGCGAACAATGTAAGATAGTTCCTGACATGAACATGTCACATCCGCTGGTGCCGTACTCCGGCGTTGAATGTTTTTTTAATAACGCATCGATTTTCTTCCTTAATATTATAAATGGAAGATGTTTCAATTTTGGACTAGGAAATTATTATGAATTCGTGATCTTCGAAACAGTACTTACTGAGAACTGGTATTGTGAAAACGGTAATAGTATATTCAATTATTGTGACGTAGTTTTAGAATTAAAATTACGGTATTTGTAACTACAACTGAGGAAACAACAACATGGTGGGAGGGCTTTTTCTAATGCCCACTTGGCTAGCAACAACCCTCAAGTTGGAAACCTGCTGCCAAATACCAATAGGTGTGTTCCGGCAGCTGCACTTGAGAGCCAGTTCCTTTACAGGTTTAGCGTGTCTACCAACTTGGGCCGTATCGTCACTTATGATCAGGTGATATTATGGCCATAACGCTAACCTTAGCTATTAAATAAAAAATGTAATATATACTCATGCATCATCAAATTAACTCGTGAAAATAGTTTTAGGATTATCAAAAACCAATTAGATCTACGTTTATGCATAGTGTGTCAAATAACGTAGATTTCTACACCCTTCAGTGTATAAAAAAACCCAATAAATCTGTAAATGGTATAATTGAATACCGTAATAAATCACTAACAGCTTTATTATGTTAAATGAAACGATGACAGCTCGGTTGGTAGTGTGTACAGACTCCGCGTCAATGGACGCAAGTTCGAATTCCTGCAATGAGCTTTCGATGAAGGGAAACATCGTGCTGAAACCGTACCATGGTCGTTAGGCTTTTTCTAATAGCCGCCTGCCTAGCTACCACCATCAAGTTACAAAACTACCCGTAACTACTATAGCTGTGTACCGGTGTCGACCTTCTTCGCGTGACTTAACATAAGGTTAGGTTGTGACGGTAAACATACAAACTGAAAGTAGGAACATTACCAGCTCTCAGAGGTGGAAAACGTTTTAGTCAGTCGAAAAACGGGCGGCCGCGAACATCGTAATTCTTAGAGGATTAGCGAGGGGGCGAACTCAATGGAGTGAGATTAAAAAAAAAAACTCTCATGAATAATTAACCGATAAAAGCAATGCCGACGGAGACAATTCCGACGTCATATAAATCTATATTTGCATGAGAAGTAAGCTCATTGTAATTCTTAAGCTCCGCTTTGTGTTTATAAAGCTCGGTGCCGGTTGTTGAAGTGGAAACTTTTGCATTCTTTCGTGTTGAGTAAGCGAAAGTGAACCGTGACGCTCGCGACGGTGACACGGTATCGGGCTTGCTCGGGTCTTTTTTTATACTTAAGGTTTAGCGTTATGACCATAATCTCACCTGATCTTAAGTGACGATACGGCCCAAGTTGGTAGACACGCTAAACCCGTGGATGAGCTGGTTCTCAAGTGCAACTGCCGGAAAACACCTATTAGTATCTGGCGGCAGATGTTCAACTTGAGGGTGGTAGCTAGCCAGGCAGGCATCAGAAAAAGCCCTACCACCAAGTTTCATAAATGAAGATTTAATATTATTATAGATTTGTTTCTCTTGCAAATATAGATTTATATGACAGTTCTAGTGTTCTGTATCAGTATTCCTTTATATACATTATAGGTTTAGCGTTATGACCGTAATCTTACCGGATGTTAACTGACGATGTGGTCAAAGATGGTGAATACGTTAAGCTCAGTAGAGCGACTGGCTCTAATGCAACTGTCGGAACACACCTAGAGGTATTTAGCAGCAGATTTTCAACTTGAGGGTGGTATCTAGATTACCAAGCGGGCATTAGGAAAACCCCACCACCAAGCTATGGTTTCATCATGATGTTTTAGTTTTAGTATAAGTACTAACCATACTAAAATGGTGTAAGAATCCGTTAACGTAAATGATTGAAATTAAGGAAAACAACAAAGTAATATATGTCACAATCACATAAGATACGGCACTGACTAATAATAAATATAATATAAGAACTAACACTTAAAGAGCTTTTTCTAATACCCGCCTGGCTAGTTACCATCCTCAAGTTGAAAATCTGCCACCAAATACCAATAGGTTTGTTCCGGCAGTTGCACTTGACAGCCGGTCACCGCACGGGTTTAGCGTGTCTACCAACCTGGGCCGTATCGTCACAAAAGATCAGATGAGATTATGGCCATAACGCTAAACCTAAACTATAATTAAGAAAAAAACAGTATCGAATTTTTTATTTAGCTCAAATAAAAATAATGCGACCCATAATTAAGTTTGAAGACAAGAAAATCACGTGCAATGAGCGAGCATTTGTTGGTATATTACGAAAAAAAAGTAGTTAATTTATAACATGTCGTATACATTAAAACACTATATAGAACACGTGGGCCAAAGAAACAACAAAGACTTATCCGTGACAATGAGTAATGGCTACGATATTTATACTATACGATACGATATATCGTTTAATTATTAATTATTTTCCAATACACTCTCCTGATATAATACTGACCTATAATTCGCACGTATAAATAAATATAAAAATAACTAATGCAATACAAAATTAAAAAAAAAAGGTGTTTGCTTAAGATCACACGACTGAAGTGAACCATCGCTATACCTCTCTCACTCCCTTAGACGCCTCGAGCTGACTTTACCCGAAGGAGCGTCACACAAATATGTTGCGGATCGGAATTTCAAAGCCCTCCCATGTAAAGTTTCACTTCTAAAACAACTCAAGAAAAATACAGTAAGAATATACACCCACCTTGATTCTGTGATATACTGTTAATATATATATGAAAAAGTCCATGTCTATATATTTTTGGAAATGCAAGGATAGTTAAGTGTTAAAATTATCGTATGGTTTAAAACGTAGCGAGAAAAGTTATGAAGCAAAGTAGCTAAGAGTTGCATGTTACGAGAATTTGCAATGGCAAAACTTTCAACGCTCAACTAAGATATATTATGTAAAGTTAGGTATTAAACATATCGCTCAAGGAAGGAACTCGCTCGTATCGTCTGTTCATCACAAACATAACATTAAACTCAATTTTAGAGGATAACTGTGTTCATGATTGCAGGCGGAAACATTGTTTAGGAAATATTTACAGAGTTTATAGCAATTTTCTATGTCAAATGTTAAACAGAGATAAAGAGAAAGACAGTAATGGATGGGTTTTCCCTAAAAATATTCTAGTGTCTAATGAATATTATATTTTTAAATAGGATGGAAGATGGCACTATTCCACTTTGATGTTAAACAAAGTACAATCCAGAAATCATTGATCGTCAAAAAATGAGTAAGTAAACTATCGAGAATATTTTTTCTACTGGCACTACTCTCGGTGGTTGAAAATAAATGTTTTTCTCAACAAAAATATATGACATTGGTGGCAGTCATGAAACGCGCGTCAGATGTTAAACATTTCAGCTAATATTGGAACTTAGGTTACGCTTTCACGCCTAAATGACAGAATCGATTATGATGAATTTTGTTTTATAGATAGATGGGAACATGGAAACCGTTATAGGCTACTTTTTATTGCGAAAATCTTATTGAAAGTGAGATAAAAAAAATGATAAATTTTTTATAAAACTTTTTGTTGCGTCGTACGATTCTTTTACTAAAAGTAACATTAACGCAATCAAAGCCGTAGGTGAAAGCTATAATAGTAAAAAATAGTAGTAGTATGCTGATCACACAAACAAACAACAAATCTAATGGTATAAGCGCGCACGCACACCTCGAGAGGTGAAAAAGGTTGCATGGAAAGGACCTGATGCGGGATTACGGGAAACGGGCCGATTTTACTGCCAAGACGCGTTAATAAAAAGAGTCATTGTGACTGGTTTATTTTTATGCGCATGGTGTTCACGATCTAACCAGCTACAGATCCATGCTTCATTCCCGTATACATACCTATTGACCTATTTGTACCTATATGTTAACCGTTACACCTGATCTATTGTGGTCGCGAAACAGTCGAACACCACTAAACTATCTCACCACCTCGTAAATATACAAATACCAATCATGAGCTGGCAATTAGGGTAAAACTTTAACTTCTAAGATCAGCCATTTTAAAAGCATTGATGTCAAAAGTAACTTTCCTAAAAAAACAAAAATAAGAGAGATTTATTGTGAGAAAAAGAGACCACCTTTAAATAATACCTTATGCCTTTTTCTCTTCCATGTAACGAAATGTAAATAATTGCAACGAAACCTTAAAATCTTCCTTACAATTCACGACCAACTACCGAATCGCTGCCTAAGAAGATTCACTTTAGCTAACCGTGTCCCGATGCGATCGTGTCGTGCGATGTAAACGACGTCAAATCGTATTCTTAGTTTTATGTAGTGAATCATGCGACTGAAGCGATCACTTGCGGTAAAATTATCAGCAGGGATCGTAAATAAATCGGTGACTGAACTGTCATTTTAATTGCAACGGTGGCGTGAATCTTTACTTCGACTCGCGTGGCGAGTTATGAAAATATCGATGCGGTAGGACACAACGATAGGGCATGCGAACCTGAATGAGTTTCAGGCGGTTCTGCAAACGTGTTCGCAGCTGAGTATTAACTAAGCGATACTGAAACGTTATGCATAAAAGTCTATAAAAGGAAACGACCCTACAGATAGAAATAAAACATAAGTAGTTGTCGCGACCCAGTGAAATATACAGGAGACCACCCCGCTTGATTGTTAGACAAACAGTGGGCGACCTAGACACACCTAACCTTTTTTATAGTGAAAATTTTTTAACGCGCTTGAGCATTTTATTTTATAGATATTGAATGAAACTTACCTGTCACGCGTATGTAGTCAACGCGTCACATGGAAGAGCATAATGCATCAGTAGCATTCAAGGTAAACATGGCATGTGTGTGCCAACACGTTTCATTAAATAATACTAATATTATAAATGCGAAAGTAGTTTGTTACGTTTTCACGCCTAACCCGCTACATTGATTATGATGAATTTTGGTACAGAGATAGTTGGGACCTGTGAGATAAAGATAGGCTACTTTGTTTGCGCGAAATCTCTATTGGAAGTGGGCCAAACAGAGAGATAATTTTTGTATGAAACTTGCCTTGTGTCATTCGATTAATTGGCGAAATCGATATTAACACGAGCGAAGCCGCACGTAAAATCTATTATGTTATAGTTTTATTTAGTATTTTTATCTCGCCTTGATGGACTTGGAGTACGCCCTTTTTTAAAATTAGTATTTTAAATAAGTAAGTTAAAAAATTTAATTTAATTAGTAGTATCTACCACCTGTTCTAATATACCAGGCAGGCTACGAGACAGACATTTGGGACTATATATGTAAACGATCTAACCTCGACCATGCTAGGTATGCCGATCTGAGATCGAATAATCAAATAATCGAGTTTTCAGGGTAAACGGATTTTTTAAATCGATCGACTGCTTTGAATCGATGTTTCACCTTTTAAAATTGAGGTTCGATTGTTATCTATTTTTATAAAGAATTATTAATAATCATTTGAGTGTTTTACCCAAGCATATAAAGAAATTATGATTTTTTATGTTTACAAATATAATGGTAAAAGTGATTATTATGTTATTCTTTTTATTTTCTATAATTGCTTTTGTACTCAAAATATAAGCACGAAATGTAAACAGAAAAAAACTATTTTTGCTGAATCGTCTCGTTTTTTGTTTGTGTGATTCGATTCATTTGATTTCATTTGAAATTAATCCAAGAATCGATCTTTTTGAGAAAGAAAATCGTCAACCCTAGACCATGTATTCCACTCTTTTTTTATGGAATAGCGGGTAAACGAGCAAGCGTGTCACCTGGTGGTAAGTGATCACCGCGGCCCTTGGACACCCACAACACCAGTGGAACCGCAGGTACATTGCCGGCTTTTATTAGAGCGACTGACTCTCAAGTGCAACTGCTGGAACACACTGTTGGTATTTGGCAGCAGACTGTCAACTCGAGGATGGTAGCTAGCCAGGCTGGTATTAGAAAAACCATGCTATAGTTTCTTCACAATGTTTTCCTTCGCCGAAAGCTCAGGCTCATTGTGGGTGGCTGGATTCGAATTCACGTCCCATGACGCGATGTTCCTACACACTACCACTGAGACATCATCGCTTAAAAATTACCAAAGACTCTTATTACCAAGGACTAGGGTAAAGATCAACCTCTGCTTTCAAACTACTTCTACTATAGTTTCTGAACCTATTTATTATTATGGTTTCCAGATCCTAATCCTTACGGACTTCCTCATCGTAACGCGTAAGCGCATTACCCAGGCCCAGGAGAAGGCGAGAGCGGCGTGTGGCAACACTCATCGGTTGATAAACATCAGATACTACCCACTAACAGGCACCACGGCGACACTTCAAACTCCCGTGTTGCCAGAAACCAGTGACAGCGCACACACTTCTTCTAGTATCCGAAGCGATGATAGCTCAGTGGTAGTCTGCACGACTTCGCGTCAAGGGACGCGGGTTCGAACCCAAGCACCTACAATGAGCTTGAGCTTTCGGTGAAGGAAAACATCGTGAGGAAACCATAGCATGGTGGTAGGGCTTTTTCTAATGCCCGCCTGGCTAGCTACCACCCTCTAGTTGTGAACCTGCCGCCAAATATCAATAGGTGTGTTCCGGCAGCAGCACTTGAGAGCCAGTTCCTCCACAGGTTTAGCGTGTCTACCAACTTGGGCCGTATCGTCACTTAAGATCAGGTGAGATTACGGCCATAACGGTAAACCTTAAGTATAAAAAATAAAAAAAAAAACACCGGCGAAGCCTAGCGTATGCTAGAAAATTCGAAAAATAGAAAAAAAGAAGTAATTATTTAGAATACCAGTCTATTCTATATTACATCATATACTCATTACCATAAGTGGCATATTTCAGTGTAATATAGTGTTCGTGACGTCCAACTAACATTGATGTATCAGATTTATCGCCGGCGTACGATTTACGACAGCTTTGTAATTAGGGCTATATTGAAGATAGACAAGGTGACCTGTTTCACCGTTCAAAACTAGGTTAAATCCGATACTTACATTAGCATTAGTAATGACTAATGATACGGTAATAAATTTCTAAATAACTCACCTCAACACCGAGTATCAAGCAACATTGTTAACCTTGCAGCTATATTCTTCCTTTATACTACAGTCGCCCCTGTCTTCATTCGCCTAGACTTTATTTATATACAGAACTACGTTTCGTGTCATTGTAAAACCCATTTTATCGCCCTTGAAAACACATTATGGTAAGTATGACTGTTTTCATAGCATACTTTTTATATGGGTATTGAATCGTAATCAAGTTACGGTGATAGCTCAGTGGCAGTGTGTACGACTTTGCGTCAAGGGACGTGAGTTCGAATCCACCCACCTACAAAGAGCTTGAGTTTTCGGCGAAGGGAAGCATCGTGAGGAAGCCATAGAATGGTGGTAGGGCTTTTTCTGGTGCCCGCCTGGGTAGCTACCACCCTCAAGTTGCAAATCTACAGCCAATTACCAATAGGTGTGTTCCGGCAGTTGCACTTGAGAGCCAGTTCCTCCAAAGGTTTAGCGTGTCTGCCGACTTGGGCCGTATCGTCACTTAAGATCAGGTGAGATTATGGCCATAACGCTCAGCCTACACTATAAAAAAAAGTATATATTTTTTTTTTATACTTAAGGTTTAGCGTTATGGCCATAATCTCACCTGATCTTAAGTGACGATACGGCCCAAGTTGGTAGACACACTAAACCTGTGGAGGAACTGGCTCTCAAGTGCTGCTGCCGGAACACACCTATTGGTATTTGGCGGCAGGTTCACAACTAGAGGGTGGTAGCTACCCAGGCGGGCATTAGAAAAAGCCCTACCACCATGCAAGAAAAAGCCCTACCACCATGCAGAAAAAGCCCTACCACCATGCAGAAAAAGCCCTACCACCATGCAAAATATATAAATAAGTAATTATCATCCATCCCTTAGACATGTTTCTTCATTTTATGAATAAAAAATTATTCTACATGTTAATCCAAAATACTAGTAAACATGCTTGTATAAAAATATGGACTAAGGGTAGAAGGATATAAATCTGACCAAAGTTCTGAATATAAGGAACAAATAGCAATTCTTAAATCATAGGACAGTTCAGATATATTAGCTAGAATTTTTGTAGACCGGTACGAGAACGGTGATCGATATGTTAAATACCGTATGGATTCAAGTTATTTGACCTGAACCTCACTATATTTAAAGTAATGATGAGATCCAGATGATAACAAGCTAAGCCGAAAAGAACTGCCTCTGAATCGTGCTTAGTAATAATATATTTTGAAATTGAGACCGAGAAAGATGTTATGATGTTTGAAGGACGGTTTTGCCTAAAGTAATGATTTGTGATTTGCTACCATTACTTGTCATGTTTCTATATAATAGAAGTCACATGTTCTCTTGAAGTTGAATGAGTATGTTAGAGGGAGTTTAAAAGTAGCGCCAGTGGTAGTGAAGTTTAATGGGAATTGTTTGTCTTGGTTTGGATATGTCTTGAGAAGAGAGGAAAGATATGTGATGGGAAATGTATCAGATATGAATGTTGAAGAATGGAAAGGAAGAGAAAGTCCAAAGAAAATATTGATAGAGTGTATGAGGAATGAGATGAAACAAAAAAGGGGAGTGAAAAGGGAGTGAATGAAGAGATGACGATTAATGGAAGAGAATGAAGAAGATGTAGGAACACTATAAATTACTATGTCAGCAAAATGTATATGTGTGTAAAAATGTATCGAGAACGTGGTTGCGTCCACGTTCGAAATATAAAGTCATTCAAAAATAAACTCTCATTCACTCCAGACATCATTTACTTTCTACTCCCAAAACGTGACCTTCTGTTAGAACGAGATTTGGACATATCCTATTAAATATGCGATAAAATGGTGATCCCGACGTAATAAAAACACGCTACCTTCTGACTTGAGAACAGGAGAAGACGACTATAATTCACCTATTAAACTTATTATCGGATAAATAGTAGTACTGTAGAGGTTATGAAAACATAAAAATAACTCCACTCACCGCTTGTATGAAGAAATCTTCGTGGAGCACGCTGACGATACCGAAGTTCGTGAACTTGAACACCCTGTCCATGATCCACATGAGGTTGGGCAGTACGCCGGGTCGAGGATTCCACGCAGTCATCAGCATAGGAACGTCCGCCGTGCTCTGGTGATTAGCTAGGACCAAGGTCCGTCTGCCGTTGCATGCTGCTGGCTCGTCTCCCGTTTCCACAACTGAAACAAAATGATAGAATTATTTATTTTGCCGTATGGCAAACAACGATGGTGTTTTGGGTGATTTAGAAGAAATTCAAAGCCAAGAAAGGTACGAAGTGAAAATGGCTGCGCAGTATATAATATATTCAAATAAAAGTCACCTAATTATGGGTAAAGGAAAATGTCATGATGGTTATCAGTATCTCTTTTAATAGTCGACATTCTTAATTCTGAAATCTTAAACTTAACCTTTGTTTCAAGGTAGTACGTTAAGTTAACTGTAGTTGCTTGATGATCAACATAGTAAAATCAAGGACACCAATAACCTATCCAAGTGACTTATCTGCAACCAGATTCACACTTTGGTTAATTTGTTGCCATGTTAATTAGCTGCCCTCACGACTTCGATCACGTGGTTGTCGAAAACTAAAACGCGTTACTTAGATAAGAGGACAGTCAATATCTATGTTACAGGATGACGTCATACGCACAACGCCATCTATCGAACATGAGTGTTGAGAGTGGTTGCCAGCTAGGCGGGCTTTAGAAAAAGCTGTACCACAATGCATTATAGTACACCTTATAAAAATGCAGAATACAAATAACTTACTTAGTAATGGTATATTTTATACATATAATTATTATTACTATCGCTATTTTAATAATATTTTTAAAGCTGCCTGTGATGTCATTGACCCGCTGACTCAGCTGCGGCAAACTCCTTTTCTATTATATTTGAAAACTTATTTACTGCATCTATGTCCTTTGGTTTTCTCTGTTCAAGACAGCTAGTTTCCAATGAGGACCTTAATTATTACCCAGTTAAGTTTGATCAACATTAAAATTATATACCATATACATTAGTTCTGATTTACAAAGGGTCGTTTCTCTTCCTCCTTCCTTCGACGGTGTTTTTTTCTTCTTGGCGTATTTGAATTACATACTCAATTCACGTCCATTTTAGAATTGTTGCCTAGCAAGTATCATTTCCACAGACTAAATAATCACAACAATATTGTAGTTTATAATGAAAGTTGATCAAATTTTCACATTTAGAATGTGTCTGAGTAAACACAAAGAAATACTGAATTGTCATCATACGTTAAAGAGTCGTTTATTACGTTCTCCAAAACACCACGTAAATTCGGCCTTTTCACAAGCACATGGAAAATTTACGGCTTCCCATGTCTATACTACAGTCCCAAAATATTTTTCAATCCAAATAGATTCTATCAATACTGTTAAACATCTACGTATAACGAAACTGAACATATATTTAAAATTAAATCGTATCTGCCTAATACAGAAAACTATTTACAATTGTAATCTATGTAAAATAGTTTATGTATGTACGTGTATGTGAAAATGGATATTAATAATTAGGTATATAAGTATTTGTCAAGTTGTGGTAACCATTTAATAGTCAAGCATTGTGTGTTCATGATACTGTATACCTGTAAATTCTGCTTTGTTTTAGAGGAAGAATTAATTTTTTAATCGTATCTTGGATACTAAGATACAGGCTCTCTCTAGTTTGGTGGTCATTGTGAATTTGTGTGTATGAATGTAAAACTTGTAAATATATACATATATATATACTTAGATGTTTCTGACTTCCCGCCATACCCTAGTGTTTTATGATAGAATACTGTTATAGGAGGGTAGTTTATAACGCTGATTAATATAAAGCGCGATGCAAGAGTGACTTTGGGTGCAGTCTAAGCTTGACGCTTGAAGCGTATTTATCGTACGTAGCTGGAACATTAACGAAGGGACGTAAGATTTAATATTTCTTTATTATGGACACTGGTATTTATGCTGTAAATCATTATCGGGAATGGTTTATACTTGGTAGAGCGAGGCACGAGTGGTGAACGTGAGACCGTGACGATCGTCGACAAAGGGGCTCCTTAAAATCCTCCTGAATCCATTGTTTTGCTAGTTACTTCATATAACATTCTGACAGTAGATTTATCCGATTACCATTTTAAATTATCGGCATATCTTGTGTTAAAAAAATTACTCTGCACATTATATCTTAAGGATATATATATTTAAAAACTGCAAGTAGAAGATTTCGTTTAAAATGATTACCAACACAGCTGTTTAGATATTCAACCCGACCGTGTCAGTTGTTTGCAGAACGTGACACATACGAAGATTGAGGCGAACGCTGAAGCATGTGCCCCGTTTCATATTTATGAATCCTTCAAGACGCATTCAAAGAGTCTACAGCCTTCCTCGGTCGTTGTAAACATTTTTATTATATAATGATTTCTTATGTTTACGCGAATATTATTCATCGAAATGAAACCAATTTAAACGGATTTTATCGCGGTTATTTATTAAATTTTATCCCGACGTTTCGAAAGCTTTTCAGCCTTCGTGGTCACGGGGCGGACTGAGGTGTAGGTCGTCCAGAAAAGTTCATGTTACCGTGTCTACGTAAACCGCGATAAAATCCGTTTAAATTAGTTTTACTTCGATGATTTTTATTATAATCTATAGGTTTCGCGTAATGGACACAATCTCACTTGATGTTAGGTAACGATCTGGCACAAGATGGTAGACATGCTAAGCCCAGTGAAGAGATTGTCTCTTAAGTGCAGCTACCGGAACACACTAAAAGGTATTTGGCGGCAGATTTTCAACTTGAGAGTAGTAGTTAACCAGGTGGGCATTAGAAACAGCACTAATACCATGCTATGGTTTCATCACGATGTTTTCCTTCACCGGAAGCGCTGGCCCATTACAGGGATTCGAGCTCACGTCCATTGACACGCCATTCCTGCACACCATCAACTAAGCCATCAATTAGCTTGTCGTATTTTAGGATTAGCCAACGTAAATACAGTTACCGAAAGATTAAGTAGGCCAGCTTGACAGTTACGACCCCTGAAGAATTGCTTATTTGACATATGACGTCGTTGTTTTCGAATTGTTATATCTTCTACATTATACAGTGAAAAATTTGTTTTTTTGAACTTGCTTATATCAGAAACTACATGTCGGATTTCAAATATTTCTGTTGTATTTGATGCAGCAATCATTGAGGAGAGCTTAAGGCTATTTAACATCACGCTACGACCAACAGGAACAAGCCTGTATTGAAAAAATAACTCACAAATACAGTAAATTTTCAGATTCACGCAAACGAAGTCGCGGGCACAGTCGGTCATTAGATACAGTGCATTTACCTACTATGCCGTTATCCCATGAAAAAAAAAACTTAAATGCAGTCGCGTTAATTAGAATTAGACGGCACTCAAGTGGTGTTTCTTTTTAATGAGTGAGAATTGTTATTGTATTAGAATGAATATTATCTAAATGAATGTTCATTTTGTATTAAACAACTAATGAGTTGTAAGAAAATAGTACAGATATTGTGCAGTGCCACATACATACTAATCACAAGACAGTTGCAGTGTGATCATTTGTTTTTGTTCCCGTCTTTATAAATATACTCGCATGGAAGCCATAAAATAAGTATTTTTTGTTATCTTTCGTAAAAAAATATAACTATTTCTCAATAAAAACTATCCTATGTCACTTCTAATACCTCTAGGAATTTGTGTACAAAGTTTCATGATGATTGGTTAAGTAGTTTTCGCGTGAAAGCGTAACAAACAAACTTACATTCACATTTATAATATTAGTATAGATTATATATATTAATTTCCAAAAAGTGTACTATCGAAATTCGAGAATTTCGTTTTTTTTAAACAGTTAACACCGCGACGAATCAATTGATATATGTATATATTATTACGTCCGTATGATTCATATATCATACTAGCTATTCCTGCTACTTCGTTCGCATGGAACTAAAAATATTTTTTTATGTATCCGCAAATATTACACATCCAAATAAAACTAATATTTAAACTGATTTTATCGCGGTTTTTTTAATTGCAGTTTACTTTGATGAACATCAAAATTAATATAAAACCACGATAAGATCCGTTTAAATTAGTTTTATGTCGATATTCATTTAATTAATAAAAATCCGCGATAAATCCGTTTAAATTAGTTCTATTTCAATTAAAATAATTTTATAACTTTTGCCCGTCTTTATAACTTTTCCAATACAGCTTACCTCCCGCTGATGGTAGCGTGATGTTAAATAACCTAAAACCTTCTTCAACGATTATTTAACCAAATAAAAAAAAATACAGCCGAAGGGTAGTTTCCATGATAAGCGCGTTCAAACAAACAAACTTTCCCACTATATAATATTAATATAGATATATTTAAAAAGAAAAACTACAAAATAGGAAAGAAAGACGTAGCTTCCATGTCACGGTATGTATACATTTTTAACAGGAGTTGAGGATAAAAGCTCACAGAGGCAAGCCACTATAGCGACGTCTCGCAAAACATAATAACGAATTCATGGGATGTTTAATAAATTTTACCGCAGCATCTTTTCCCGTTCGAAATTCCCCGCCGAGTTATAATGCTGTTTGTTTAAAAATATATAAATAAGAAAAACTCATACGTGTATATACATAAATACGTACCAAATACATGACATAGCATGTGTTAATATTTTGTTTACGTCAAACGACACAAATTTTTGTGTGTCTTATTTATGGTGGTAGGGCTTTGCATGGTGGTAGGGCTTTTTCTAATGCCCGCCTAGGTAGCTGCCACCTTCAAGTTGTAAACCTGCCGCCAAATACCAATAGGTGTGTTCCGGCAGCTGCACTTGAGAGCCAGTTCCTCCACAGGTTTAGCGTGTCTACCGACTAGGGCCGTATCGTCACTTAAGATCAGGTGAGATTATGGCCATAATGCTAAACCTTAAGTATAAAAAAAAGTTATTTATTTCTACTCTGTATAGGTTTATGGTTGTGGCTACAATCTCATCTGATGTTATACGACGATGTGGCCCACGATGGTAGACACGCTAAACCTAGTGGAAGGACCGGCTCTCAAGCTTGAATGGCTTGAAGCCATGATAGCTCAGTTGGTAGTGTGTACGACTTCGCGTCAAGGGACGTGAGTTCGAATCCGACCACCACCAATGAGCTTGAGCTATCGGTGAAGGAAAACATCGTGAGGAAACCATAGCAGGGGTAGGGCCTTTTCTGATGCCCGCCTGGCTAGCAACCACCGTCAAGTGAAAAACCTGCACCCAAATACCAATAGGTGTGTTCTGGCAGTTGCACTTGAGAGCCAATTCCTAGACAGGCTTAGCGTGTTTACCAACTTAGGCCATATCGTCACTTAAGATCAGGTAAGATTATGGCTATGACGCTAAATCTTAACTATAAAAAAAAACTGTGAAAACACCTATACCTAGGTATTCGATGGCAGATTTTCAACTTGAGAGCGTTACGCAGCCAGATGACCATTAGAAAAGCATAAATAATACAAATTAAATTCGCATATCGTTTATAAACCAAAGAATGAGATTGGATACAGTTTTCACTAAAAGGGAGAGATAAGGGGGTCAGGTTTTTGGTCAGATGAAGAGAAACATCGTTTTGAAACCATAGCATAGTAATTAGGCATCTATTAGAAAATGCTTAATCACCTTGTCATAGTTTCAACACTATATTTTTCTCTACTGAGAGCTCAGGTCCATCGATGCTAAAACCGTTCTCGCTACCACTAGACTACCGTGGATTCTAAAATTTTCAAACTTTGTAAATGTACCCTTTATTGATGTTATCAATAATAACAATATATATATTTATCCGTATTCAAATCAACGACACTTCTATTACAAACAGAGAGAACCCTTTGAAGTTTCCATTTTAATTAAAATTTATGATCAAAGTGATTCGTAGCAAATGTCTTTTCGAAATGAAATCGTAGGCAAATAAGAACAAAGACTTAAGGTTGTATAAAGTTCTACTTATACCAGGGGTTCTCAAAGTGTCCCAAAGCTACGTGAAGCGATTCTCTTTACCATTCTCTGAAACCTCAGCCTAAATGTTCGCGAGTACTAAATATAAAATTTAATTTATATACTTACATAGGTGTACTAGAAAGTCATTACCGGTTTAAAAAAAAAAAGAAACAACGTAACTTTCAAGAAAATAATAAAAAAAAATATTCAAAATATTGGCCATTTGATTCGACACATCTTGCCCATGTTTCTGGTAATTTATGAATGCCATACCAAAAAAACTGTTTGTCTTTTGAGGGAAACCATTCATCGAGCCATTTTCTAACTTCTTAGAAATTGACGATGTGCTGCTCACACCTGTACTTACGTGGTCATTAATTTTATGTCCATATAAATAAACATTTTGAGATACTAATGTGTATATTTTTAATTTTGTGACCATCTACATAATTACTATCATTGCACCTATTTATTTCGACCAGCTAGATAGGTTAGGGCTCCGCAACATCTCTACTTTTAGATTCATAGGAAAAACAAAATATTGCATATATAGCACTCAGCATAATAACAAAAAAAAATTAGAAAATCCAAAAGTGCACGCCTCATAAACTCTTTTTTCTCTTTTGTTTATTTAATAACAGTGAAACCACATCGAATTAGACCGTGAAAAGTGACAGGGTTATATTTGTAATTATACTAAAGCGTAACAAAAAAAAAAGACTTGATTAGTAAAGTATCTCGGCCATTATCGTGATAACAGGATCCGCACATACAGACATACGGAAGTCCAAGACAGAACTTTTTAAACAGTTTTTTCTTAAAATGTATGTGTATATATTATTTCACAAGTGCAGTATATGATAAGAGGCATTTAAGTTTGAAAAATCAGTTTTTTTGCGTAAAGTGACAGTAGTACCTACCTCTACGCTTCGCTTATGAAACGGGCAATAAATAAATTTACATTATTTTTTAATGTATGTCCGTTTGTTCGTGCACGCGTCACTGCTAAAGTACAACGTTTAAGATAGAACGTCACCAAGGAAATCATAAAGCGTGTCCTCGAGTAACATTTAGTCTTTTTTTCATTACAATCGGTTAACTCTATCGAAAGTTATTGTAATTTGACTGACAGTTCGAGATTCGAATTTTTTTTTGTCATTTATATCGATACCAACGCATCGACTAATTATAATGTCCAATAGAAAATTAACTGTCTCGATTTAACAGTTAGATTTATAGATTTATCAATACATAAACGTGTTTCCGAAATTTGTATCTCATTTTATTTCCTTTCTCGGAGAAAATCAGAGTTAAACTCGGATGAAGGCGGATACCAGTAATTAAGTAAAATCAGGGTTTACTTAGTAATTGAAGGTAGCGATGTTACGCTCTCAACGGAGAGGGAATATTGTTTTTCTTATTGGGTCACTTTGATTTTATAAAATAATACATTTTGTAGTATCACGCCTACTTCCTTTTAACAATTTTTTATTTTATTTTTTGTAACTTAAACTATAATCTCACCTGAAAAAGTGGCTTAAGCTGGCGGACACCTTAAAGAGAAGCTCCTAGAAGAGAAACTGCCTCTCAAGTACAACTGCTGGAACATACCTATAAGTAATCGGAGACAGATTCTAACTTAAGGGCAATAGCCAGCTAAGCTAAAAATGCTCTACCATCACGCTATGGTTTCATAACGAAGTTTTTCTTAACCGAAAGGCCTGACTTACTATAAAAATTGGAACTCACGTCCATCGACGCGATGTCTGAACATAGTATCACTACACCATCACGGAAATAAGGAATGCATCGACCAATACTATACTAAACAAGCGCTACCATCCAATCTACATCAAACAAACCACAGTGACACATACGTGAAACGCAAACTCACCACCGTCTTGCTGAAGCAGAAAAAAAAAATGAATAACACATACCGACAACAAACAGGTAACGAAGGTAAAACAATAGCAATCTTAGATAACGATACCGCATACCGGATCGCATTGGCAAGGTCGACGGAGCATGCAAGGTCGATTTGTATGCCGGACCAGCTCTACCCTAGTGCCTTGCACGTGACAGACGCTACGAATCGCTGTAAAGCTGCGATGAAGCAATAATGTCATAGAATCACCGAACGGTAACATGTTATATCAGTAGGAATGACTGGTTTTTTTTTATGTTGCGCAGCATAGTGACTGTACTGCACCTGGTGTTAAGTACAGCACGATCCAGAGCAGCGGTGACTGACAATGATCCAAAATTCACAATCAGTCACCGCTGTCATGCCGGCCTGCTAAGATACTTTTTCATAAATATAATCATTCATAAAGTTATATGCAATAATCGAGTTAAATGAATGGTATTCAAAGGCAAAATAAATAAGAGACGATTATTGCACGAGCGCTGTACCCAGGAACCTAATTAAGAGAGTCGGACGGATTCATATCCCCAGATGAGTACCCATTTTCTAAAATCCTTAACGTCAAGGGTAAACAACAAATGTATGGCACGGAATGCTTTATACTAAATCAGATCAAAGCACTTCATTCGATTTAGGCCCTCGAGAAATTCAAAATTACCACCGATTAGAAAATAACCCAGTCATCCTAGACCCGATCCTTGAAGCGATGATAGCTCAGTGGTAGTGTGCACGACTTCGCGTCAAGGGACGTGGGTTCGAACCCAAGCACCTACAATGAGCTTGAGCTTTCGGTGAAGGAAAACATCGTGAGGAAACCATAGCATGGTGGTAGGGCTTTTTCTAATGCCCGCCTGGGTAGCTACCACCCTCTAGTTGTGAACCTGCCGCCAAATACCAATAGGTGTGTTCCGGCAGCAACACTTGAGAGCCAGTTCCTCCACAGGTTTAGCGTGTCTACCAACTTGGGCCGTATCGTCACTTAAGATCAGGTGAGATTACGGCCATAACGGTAAACCTTAAGAATAAAAAAATAAAAAAAAACCGAGTTATATATTTTAGGTACAAATAAATAAGCAATAAATATAAATTAAAAGAGAAGTGTTTATCCAGACATCACCATCGCTCGCATATTGATTCACCCTATAATAGCCTCTTGACATCAAAACCGGCTTGACACTGTACTCGAACTCACTGCAATCGACAACGCATTTCAATTATTAAATTCGCATATTTTTAATTGAATTTCACAGCTGATAAGAAAGACGTCATGTTTTTAACATTGTCTTTTTGGGTCCCCTTACGCTTATGATTGTGGAAAAGACTACTTGGCTAAGAGCACTGTTACCGAATGGATGACGGTTATTAACCCACCACAATGGCGTGAGTTCAAATACCTGTAATCAGCCAGAGTTTTCTGTGAAGGAAAATTTTGTGATAAAAACATATGGTGGAAAGGCGTTTTCTAATTTCCACCTAGTTATCTACTACTATCAAGTTAAAAATCTACCGTCAAATACCTATAAGTTTGTATCATCAACTGATGGTAGACACTCGAAAGCCCCTTTCTCCACTAAGCTTAGCGTATCCCCATCTTGGTTCAGATCGTCACCTAAGATTAAGTAAGATTGTGTCCAGAACGTTAAACCTATAAAAATAAATAAATAAAAATTCGTTTTTCGTGATTTACGAATGTAGACCCAGCAGCCAGATGGCTGTCAGGCTGACAACACAACTACTGCGATGATTTCTATCAAGGAAATTTTAAGTTAAACACAGGGATTCGAAGCTCACGTCGATCGACGCGGTGCCTATATAAAGTATCAATGAACCATAACTGCTTATTGAAATGTTTACCATTTAAAATATTTTATTACATTCAAACAACCAAAAATACCGGGTTTCATGCGAATAATTCAATTTCTGTTATAACTTCAATCGCTTTGCACGACACGAACTGTAATACTGAATTAACTAATGAATAAAATTTAGTGCTAATTACATACTGTTAATTTAGCATACAATTAAACGCGCGATGAATAATTTAACAGGCGATTGTCATCGAAATAGGCACAACTGTAACAATGAAAACGAAAATTTTAATCTGTAACGAGACATCGATGACACGGGTGTGGGTAACAATAAATATTCCGTGGTCCAAGTTACACAAACGAAGCGGTGAATACACTAAGTTATTTCTATTCAATCGCAATTCAAGTTATAAATCAGGAACGTTTAATGTGTTCTCCACTTTACAATTCGTTTTTCATGCGACTATCGTTTCTCACTCGCCCACCGAATCCATCGACAAAATGAAGCCACTAGTCTTATAGTATAAATAAAATGTGATAAACATTTCAGTCTCATAGCAGCTCACAAAAATAGTGAATTCCAAAAAGTTACAATCTACAGTAAATTTTCCAAAGCAACAAAAAACCAAGGAAAATAAATAAAACTTGTAATTCTCATAGGAAAGACAAAGAATATAATTTAATGAACTTAAACAGGTTAGTTATGTATGTATATGTTTTGATCTTGAATTGATTCGTAGTAGAACTATTAAATAATGTTAAAGCCTACATATTTTCCATCAAAATTAAAATCAAAAATAGATTTATTTATTTACTTATTTCGACAGGTGAAAATAAACAGAAGTTTACAATGTATAAGGTTTACAAAATTTCAATACAAGAATAATGTTTATATTCCAATGACACGTCCCACAGTTTAATAATGATAAGTTAATCATGTCAGTACACACGAACTAGAAATATAAAAATAGTATATATAAAAATTAAATTTACAAAAAAATATTATTATAGGCTAATTATAACTAAAACGCAAGTGTAAATCATTACGTTTTCTGGGCTAGGCGGTATTACACACATAATTAGTTATGCGTTATTGTTAAAACGATTATTATAGTATTGTTCGATTAAGTCCTAAATGAGCCTTACGAAGTTAAAATATTACAACCGATATAAAAACAATGTTTAATAAAAACATGGATATATTCTAATAAGCACGAAAATAGCAACATTGACGGAGAAATTAATTAAGGGGTAATAAATTGTCGTGGTAGTTGATAGAGTGTAAGAAAACTCTGGTTGTGCTGACCTTAACCAGTTGAGATCAGGCTTCTGAAGAAGAAGTAGTCCTTAACAAGAGCAGCCAAGAAACTCGCTATGGCTAAGAAAAAGAAACTGGGTGAAAAGTAAGAGTACTTCATGTTCTTTCCTGTACCCCTGACAACGTATATTCAAAAGGACTGGTTAAAGCTTGAGAATGTAACAAACAAACAGAGCGATGATAGCTCAATGGAAGCGTAGAGGAACGCCGCGTTATGGGACGTGAGTTTAAATCTAACAACCTACAGTTGAGTTTTCAGTGAGGAAACATAGCATGGTAGTAGAGCTTTTTCTAATGCCCGCCTGGCTAGTTGGTCTGTTCCGGCAGTGGCACTTAAAAGCCACTCCTTCCTACAAAGGCCGGCAACGCACCTGCGATTTCTCTGGTGTTATATGTGTCCACGGGTGTCGGTGATCACTTACCATCAGGTGAAATGCTTCCTCGTTTGCTTTCAGTCACAATATTAATAGGCATTTAAAATCGCTGCCAGTTTTTGACTTGGACCACATCGTGAGTCATGTTGATAGTGAATGAGGTATTTGCAATGCGAAGTGACTTCGAGAGTGCTACAACAACGCATGCATATGCAATATACATTACGGAGCATGCTCCCGTGTTGTCGACTGAACTATAAGGGAATTACGAAATGGTTTGTATTTTTTTTTGCAATATAGTTTGTTGCAACATTAGTCTGTTTTACTACAAACTTTGTACCGAGGTTTGTAAAAAAAATATATTTAGAACTATCTGACTCGGTGAACTTCGTATCACATAAAATCAGTGTTCTTTATTTACGTTAAAACACAAAAATAGTTAGACCGATTTTTTTATTTATAGTTAAGGCTTAGCGTTATGGCCATAATCTTAGCAGATCTTAAGTGACGATACGGCCCAAGTTGGTAGACACGATAAACCTGTGAAGAAACTGGCTCTTAAGTGCAACAGCCGGAACACACCTATTGATATTTAGCGGCAGATTTCCAACTTGAAGATAGTAGCTAGCCAGGTGGCCATAAAAAAAGCCCTACCACCATGCTATGGTTTCCTCACGATGTTTTCCATCACCGAAAGCTCAAGCTCATTGTAGGTGGTTGGATTCGAACTCACGTCCCTTGACGCGAGCGATCATCGCTTCAGTATTTGTATTTTTATTTTAAATTTTCATCAGTTATAATCAGTCGTACTCTACCTACCAACTTTAATTCGTTACGATCAATACAACTGGCTATATCTAATATCGTTTCTGTTTTTCATTTTCTTTTCTTTATTTAATGAAACTTGTCTAACTCTAATAAAATAAATTCCATTTAATTATGTGAAATTTATTTATTCAGAATTATGAATAAGGGTAGCTCGTTAGAGACGTAAAATTTATCTTAACAAGAAAACTGTGTTATCTAAATAAAACATGAATCAAGTAAAAACAGTGTTACAGAAGTACCAACGAAAAAGTTATAAGAATAAAGTAATAAGTGCTATTGAACATCTCGACAGGAGAAAAGGAAAATGTCTTTTGTGATTATTTACAAAAGGAACTCAACAAAATAGAAAAATCCTTTCAAGCTGGAATATAAAAATTCTATTCACTTACTTTATCTTCGAAGCAGAGAAACACGTTGTACTGTTTTGTATATCCTTACTAATATTATAAATGTGAATGTAAGTTTGTTTGTTGCGCTTTCACGTGAAAACTACTTAAACGATCATTATGAAACTCGGTACATATATTCCTGGAGGTTTAAAAAGTCACCAACGCATCCCTTTTTCTGACTGTTTCGTCGAGATCGACGACCCGAAAGTCAGCCTTCTTAACGGGCCTGGAGACTACAGCTATATTGGCTAGTGCCAATTTCAGCTACATCTTCTGAGTCGCCGCCTTCCCCTGCCCATCAGCGCCTGGGATCTCAGCAATCCTGGCGCTAGTGACCGTTTTACGGAGTTTCAGACCGTCGATCCCCAAAACCGCAGGTCCGATAACCTCCCTGGCAGGTATCCTATATTACTTTTAATACCTCCAAGAATATTTGTACTAAGTTTCATAATGATCGGTTAAGTAAGTAGTTTTCGCGTGATATACATATTTCTTACGAAAAAAAAAATGTCAAAAAATCTCAAAATCTAGCTACTTTAACGTCATCTAGCATTCGAGATGATTCCATTTGAAGCGATGATAGCTCAGTGGTAGTGTGCACGACTTCGCGTCAAGGGACGTGGATTCGAATCCAACCACCTATAATGAGCATGAGCATAAGGTAAAGCAAAACATTGTAAGGAAACCATAGCAAGGTGTTAGGGCTTTTTCTGATGCCCGTCTGGGTAGCTACCACCCTCAAGTTGTAAACCTGCCGCCAAATACCAATAGGTGTGTTCCAGCAGCAGCACTTGAGAGCCAGTTTCTCCACAGGTTTAGTGTGTCTACCAACTTGGGCCCTATCGTCACTTAAGATCAGGTGAGATTATAGCCATAACGCTAAACCTTAACTATAAAAAAAAGAGTATAAGTGATACTAAGTTCACCGGGTCAGCTAGTACCCACCGTTATAATATATTATAGTCATGTCCGCGACTTCGGTCGCTTGGAACTAACACAGCTTTGCTTCTATATGTGGCAGTGTGACGTTTAATAGCCCAAAGTTTTCCTCAGTGATTGCTCTAACATCTACAACAATAACTTAGAATTAACTTGATATTAGTTAATATTATTAGGTGACCCGGTATACTTTGTATTACCTAAATTCGATTTTCTTTATTCTCGCTACAAATTCAAAAATTCTTTGACAAATTTGTATTTTTTATTAATACATTTTCGTTAGCTGTAATCAATCCTACTGAACCTTGTAACTTCAATCCGTTAAGGTCAACAGAATTGGCTATATGTAACATCGTTTCCAGTTTTCATTTGTTTTGGTTATTGAATGAAACGTGTTTATAACACTAATGAAATAAATTTATATTAATAATATGAAATTTAAACAATTCAAGCCCACGTCCCTTGACGTGGTGTCAATACACAGCACCAACTTAGCTATCATCGCTTAATTACTTTTCTTATTGACACTGAATAAAAAAAAAATTGTTCGTTTTTACTTTTCTATTCATATCCTGTGCTGACAATAACGTATACAATAAAATATAAGTTCAAAGTACTGCATGTGCTGTTCCACAAAATCTGTTTTCAATTAATAATATATTTTTGAAGCGATGATAGCTCAGTGGTAATGTGTACGACTTCGCGTCAAAGGACGTTAGTTCGAATCCAACCACCTACAATGAGCATGAGCTTTAGGTGAAGGAAAACATTATAATGAAACCATAGCATGGTGCTATGGCTTTTTTTATGGCCGCCTGACTAGCCACCATCCTCAAGTTAAAAAATTTCCGCCAAATACCAGTAGGTGTGTTCCGGCAGCTGCACTTGAGAGACAGTTCCTCCACAGGTTTCGCGTGTATACCCACTTGGGCCGTATCATCACTTAAGATCAGCTGAGATTATAGCCATAACGCTAAACATTAACTATTAAAAAAAATATATATATATATGTAATTCTGTTCGGTACGGTATATTTAGTGCTCGTATATTACAGAAAGATGGAACAGTTAAGATTTTTAATTAATTACATCAAAATCCCTGGAGAATTACATTTACTATCCTGAAGAAACCGTTTTTGTTTTATACTGTAAAATGATTCTATATTTAATCTAAAGTATTATTAATCACCGAGATTAATATGACCAAAATGTATCTCAGTAGTTCAGAGTATACGATAACATAAGTGTAAATCAATCAGCGAGATAAAAATCCTAAATAAAATATAGTAGATCTCTATTCCGATATGGGGCCATTCATTAATTATGTAAGGTTAATTTTAGTCACTTTTGACCGCCCCACTCCCCATAAAGATACGTAAGATTTCTCGAAACCCCCTCCCATATCTTACCTCAGATTCTACCTTGATCTTCTATATAATAAACTGGTATGTTAGGAAAGGTTTTTTTTTTTTATAATAAAAATACGATAATACACGGAATAATATACTATAATTTTTTCTATAGATAGAATATTTAAAGATCCGACAGACGTATTTTTCAGCATTTAATACTATGTGTACCGCATCGTTATTTATCGGCAAATTTTAGAGTTTTATTTTATTATTATTAAAAATCTTAACATAATTGTCTTTACTTCAAAATCCGGCAGATATCTCCATTTTCAGCTATTAATAATGTGTATTTATAGATCACACTTACCCGTTCAAAAAATAAAACTGTTTTGGTAGAGAAATACAAATATACAATGGTTTTCAACAACTAAAATAAAAAAAGGAAAATAACAAAGAAAATTTGTTACAAAATCCGCAGAGAGGTTCATTTAGAACACATTTTTTACTTTTATCTCCTATCCCGCAGGAACCCTATCGTTTTATAGGGTAAAAAGCATCCTAAATGTTGATCTGTAATATTGGCGACCACTCTGCCAAATTCCATTGGAATCTGAGAGATAGTTTCAGAGTGATGCGTGCTCAACAAAAAAAATCGAAGACGTACAGAAATCAACATAGTTTGTTTTGCTGTCATAAGATGGCACTGCCAGTGCAACTGTGATATTAATTTTTCTTTACGATTATTTCATCCTTCTTGTTGAGGTTAATAAAGAGAAATAAATAATTTTATAAATAAATAAATCATTTTTATTTGATATACGTTAACAATATTGCATATAGGCAGTATTGACGTAATAGCCTGCATAGTGCTATAGGTGTTTTAACAGTAAAAAATATATACTACATTTAAAGTTGACTACTATGCTTCGGCCGCCCATATACTAAAATTACGGATTTATTATATGTATATGATGTATAAATATAGATATAGATAGTCACCATAATTAGCGATAATTCCGAAATTACTTCAATACGAAACGCGACTAGAGCTTACCCCAGTCTAGGTTTAGAAAAAAGTTTACATGAAAGCTCAAATCTATTGTCAGATGTAGTTTTTGAATTCTTCAGTAGATAAATTATACATAATAATTCGTTTTTCAAAATCATAACCTGAGATGTAACTCTTAACTGGAACTGGAACTGTTATCGATATAAAATTCCAAATATTTTATTTTGATCTGTCTGTTTACTTCGAACAAATTTAGCAGAAATTAGCCTCAGTATTAACTACTAATATGAATTAACATATAGAATATATGTATTCTCGAAAACGAAAGTTCTCCTTTTGGTTATATGAAACATAATAGGTTTTGCGCTATAGCCACTCTCTCATCTGACGTTAAGTGACGATGTGGCCCAAATACTCAGACACACTACGCCAAGTGGAAGGGCTGGGTCTCCAGCAGCTGCTGCTCCAGCTGCAACTGCCGGAAAGCATCTATCTTTACGGAAAGCTCAAGCTCATTACAGGGATTCGAACCGACGGCCATTAACGCTGATTCCGTACAGGATTCCGTAATGAGCTATGATCGCTTCACACATATTTTTATATTAACTAAATATTTTATTATAAATTACCTATAATAATCAAAAAAGCTGCTAATACTTGGCAAATAAACTTGTGCGTGGATTTACCTAAAATGCTTCAATGATAACTGAATAAGAAAAAAGGAACGTAAGTTTTATTTATCCACCACACAGCATATGGTATTTACAAAAATAAAAGATCGAATCCAACCACCTACAATGAGCTTAAGCTTTCAGTGAAAGAAAACATCGCAAGGAAACCATAGCGTGGTGGTAAGGATTTTTCTAATGCCCGCCTGGCTAGCTACCACCCTCAAGTTGAAAGTCTGCTGTTAAAAACCATTAGGTGTGTTCCGGAAGTGACACTTGAAGGCCAGTCCCTCCTATAGAAGCCTGCGACGCACCTGCGATTCCTCTGGTATTTCGGTTGCCCTCTATTTCATAAAAAAGACAACATAAAACACATACCAATATTAGTTATACATGGAAATAATACGATACGAAATATTAGGAAGAAACAAGGATAAGTCTACAATAGTCAATCTTTCTCTTTCTAACTCAGAAAGAACTCAAGCTACATACGAGTGCTACCCACAAAAATTAGCTCGAAAACCATATATGTTGTTAACCGGTTCGCTGGCATTCACTTGTACCCGAGGGCACTTTCCAACTCTACACACAGCCATGTAGAAAATACCAGAACATATTACAAAAGAAAGCAAAGTGCTCAACGGGGACCAACTGAGCGTCTGTGCGACCTTAGAGATCGACCCTTTCAACGTTTAACCGAACAACGCCAGAGTTATTTTATCACCGAAAGGAAATATTAACAAAGTTTCGGTTAGGTGGGTAAACAAATTATGATAAGTAACTAGCTGAACCAGCAGACATTGTCCTATTGACTATTATTTAATATTTTTTTACATTCAACAATTAAGCGCTTGACCACAATCTCACCTGATGGTAAGTGACGATGTGGTCTATGATGGAACGCGCTCACTCAGCAAGTGTTCACACCCTGTTTTTTGAAACTCTATCTCTGTGTGATTGAATTCGAAAGGGTATTATTAAAAAAATATTTAAAAACATAATGTTTATTATTTATAATGTTCTATGACAACTGATAGTTATGTAAAATTAATGTTACCGTTATTTTTTTTAATGTTCCACTCAACTACATTATTTTTTTCTTTCATAAGAACCTTCTCCTGACAATAATTAATACAACAAAAACAGAATTAGCGAAATTGTTCCATCCGTTCACTCGTGATGCGATGACCGAGGGAAATAGATATTAATTCTTATATATATAGATACGCAATGTTTTACAACAAACATATATTTAAACGCGACTAAATTAAATATTTCAAAATATTATAATTAAGTAATTACAATAAATCTAAACATATTGCTAAAATAATACAACTATGCTGAATGTTGATCTTGTAACACTTTAGAACCTGGTGTTAAGTGACGTTGAGGCCCAATATGGTAAATAGTTATCTCTAGTTTCGTTGTCAACTGCGACTGCCTGAATACACTGTAATGGACGAAGAGGACAGGCGTCATGTGCAAGAGAAAGCCCTACCACCATGCTATGGTTTCCTCACGACGTTTTCCTTCACCGAAAACTCAAGCTCACTGTAGCTGGATTCGAACTCACCACCTTGGCAGCTACCATCGCTTCAAACTTAACATAGAGTGAGATTTTGGTCATGACGCTTAACCTATATAATACTTGAACAGTATTACAATAATTCCAACAGTACATAGAACTGAACGTAATATTATACGCAATAATTAAAATTAACACTATTATTCTCTCTGTATCTTATTATTATTATTATTATTATATTTAATAAGATCATGTCAATAACTTTGAAAATGATTAATCAATTTCCATATAAACATTACAGGCATAAAAAAAAATCAAGTTGCTCATCGCACATCGATAGACGCCATTGTTCTCAAGCAATTTGGAAGCGATGATAGCTCAGTGGTAGTGTATACGACTTTGCGTCAAGAGACGTAAGTTCGAATCTAACCACCTGTAAAGAGCTTTGAACTTTCGGTGAAGGAAAACTTCGTGAATAAACCATAGCATGGTGGGAGAGCATTTTTCGATGCCCGCCTGGCTAGCAACCAATCACCCTCAAGTTGAAAATCTGCCGCCAAATACCAATACGTGTGTTCCGGTAGTTGCACTTGAGAGCCAGTCCTTCCAATGGTTTAGCGTGTCTACCAACTTGATCCGTATCGTCACCTAAGATCAGGTGAGATTATGGCCATAACGCTAAACCT
Source organism: Actias luna (assembly GCA_039707435.1). Taxonomy (NCBI): domain Eukaryota; kingdom Metazoa; phylum Arthropoda; class Insecta; order Lepidoptera; family Saturniidae; genus Actias; species Actias luna. The sequence goes on along the minus strand of JAZHAC010000002.1, from coordinate 1,715,679 downwards.
TAAGCATAAAAAAACGCTCTAACAATTCAAAGCTAAACAACAGTTTTATCAATGTAAAGAATTCCACGAATCGAAACACAAAACCTGTAACGGAAGAAAGTGTGAATCGATACAAAACAAATCGATTCGTGTAGGTCGTCTAATCGCTTTATAATAACATACCGCGGCCGGTGTTTACCTTTTGGGGAGACAAGATTATGGAGTAATATTAGGGGTAGAATGAGGGTGCGGAGATAGTAGAAAAATTTATTGACATGACATGAATGTGTATATATATAGAGACACAAAATAATTACCAACAGGAAGGACTCGTTAATATTTCAGATATAACGAATAAACAACCCGCATAAATTGTCTATTCTGATTGATCCCTCGATTTGGATAATTAAAACAATCGAGTATTCAGTTATTTTATTTAATTTTCTCTATTCTATCATTTAATGTTATTTATGTATATAGTAATCATTTATTTATTGAGGACAGCCAATGGGGAATACAAAGATTCATAATTTCTTCAATACCCATAACAATACCAATTCACAATCATCTAACTGTTATTTTTTTTTTATATACGTAAGGTTAGCGTTATGGCCATAATCTCACCTGATCTTAAGTGACGATACGGCCCGAGTTGGTAGACACGCTAAACCTGTGGAGGAACTGGCTCTCAAGCGCAACTGCCGGAACACACCAATTGGTATTTGGCGGCAGGTTTACAACTTGAGGGTGGTAGCTACCCAGGCGGGCATTAGAAAAATGCCCTACCACCATGCTATGGTTTTCTCACGATGTTATCCTTCACCGAACGCTCAAGCTCCTTGTAGGTGCTTGGATTCGAACTCACGTCCCTTGACGCGAAGTCGTACACACTACCACTGAGCTATCATCGCTTCAACATAACAGCTACATATACGTAGTAAAAATACAACAATTTATAGAAATAATCTAATAAAGAATACCAGTGAGACCTTATACAAAACACGAAATTAACTAGTAAACATTAATCTTGCGTTATTGAAAATGCATATCTAACATACTCACGGTATATTGAAAAATTGAATAGATAACTCACTGCTATGTACAATGAACAAATATAACTCAGTCATGACCGAGATTCAAATCCACAAACTGTCACCTAAAAGTGGACCTTAATACACCACCACAAGGCCTATTGAGTGCTTAAAAAAATGTAGGTAAATAATGAAGAAACTACATCATAATTTACATTAATTTTTTTATGTCCAATCGCCAATTTTAAGCAACATTGCAGTTCTGAAGTCTTGTCCGTATATATTGTTTCTTGTAAAGACTAAGGATTAACTGTTTACATTCTAATACGTGTTACCAACCACCTCGTTCAGACTATACTTGCATACTATGGTTCAGAAACAGGTATGGAGTTGATAACACACAGTATTATAACACTATATAGATTCTACTCCCTCAAGCAACATTTGCATTGCACGGTATATAACAATAAGAAAAAATTTATAAGGAATCGTAAAAGGCAACTGATTTTTACCAATGCCACAGATTAATAAAGACTGGTACGTTGATCTACAGTACATGCAATTATAAAATCAACTAATGCAAAATTCGCAAATATTAACACGCAAAAGTATACCTATTATATATAGCCTCAAATTTCACACCATTGACTTTCCTTCCTCAGTTAAGTACAGATTCAATAAAAATCTCATTTAATTTACATTCAATTTTAGGTTAATTAACAATCGTGCCATTTCATGACTTAACAAACCAGCTCTAATATGCTAACCAAACACACGGGTCTATTAGTTAAAACCTAACCAAGAACGATCTGTAAAATTCACACCCGTACCCGACTACATAAACGCTGTGAGACAGATTTAAAAACACCGATAAAAAAATTATATACAAGAAAACGTCGTTGAATTTATAAAAGCGCACTCTTCAACCGTAAATCCATCAAGCCGCTGCGAACGACGATAAAGCGAGAGCAGTCGTGTCTCTTGGACCAAATCGATAATGTCCCGGCGTGTGTAAACTGAATCAGTCCACGGGTACCGCCCCTCCCCTCGCCCCCCTATGTCACCGCCCCTCGGGATTTATGTGACTTCACAATTTCTTTTAAGAGTGCCGATGCCACTTACATACGTACGACACCCTTATAGGGGTGCCTGTTTGCATTGCCAGGCATAACTCGTTTGGATAGAACGCTGAAACTGTCGCAACATCTATGTAATGCCTGGTGGTTACCAGAATGGAGAAAACTGAGAATTCAAGTATGCAAATACATTTGCTTACCTGAATTTAATTAGATAGATCTAGTTCTGTATAGATAAATACTTTACGTATTGCGAGGAAGCCTGTAAATGGTTTTTTGTGACCATGTTAACAAAAAAGGTGTTTTTTGTAATAGTTTATAGGTTTAGCGTTACAGCCACAATTTTACCTGGTATTGAATGACGATGTGGCCCATAATAGTGGACACGTTATGCCTAGCGGTGGATTTAGCTCTCAAGTGCAACTGCCAGAATATATCTGTAGGTATTTGGGGACAGGTTTTCAACTTGTTGGTGCTAGCAGCTAGACGACCGTTGAAAGATGCCCTGCTATGGTTTCATAAAGACTCACACAGAAAACTCAAGTTCAGTGCAAGGATTCGAACTCACTTCTAATGACGCGACGTTCGTACATGCTACCACTACGCTAAGATTGCCTTTCTGTACTAGAAGCAGCGTAAGAGTAATGCCAACTCTCTAGTTACAAAAGGGAAATTTCAGTCGACGTGGTTTCCTTTCGTAGCCTACGCAGTGTTTTGTGAGAGGAGGTCCTAATCAAATATTCTGAGTTAGGTCCGATGCGTGACTGGAGTTTAAGTCTATTTGAAAGATGATTACAAAGTGAAAGATGCTCAAAGTCCGTTGCAAAGAAAAACATGACGCTTTTGAAATAATGCCTTAAGTAATTTAACTCCTCTTAAAATTTTCAAACTGGTTCCTTATGTGAATGGCGATTCTTTTTTTACTCATGTTTTAACGTTATGGCCATAATCTCATCTGATCTTAAGTGACGATACGGCCCAAGTTGGTAGACACGCTAAACCTGTGGAGGACCTTGCTCTCAAGTGCAGCTGCCGGAACACACCTATTGGTATTTGACGGCAGGTTTACAACTTGAGGGTGGTAGCTACCCAGGCGGGCATTAGAAAAAGCCCTACAACCATGCTATGGTTTCCTCACGATGTTTTCCTTCACCGGAAACTCAAGCTTATTGTAGGTGCTTGGATTCGAACTCACGTCCCTTGACGCGAAGTCGTACACACTACCACTGAGCTATCATCGCTTCAATATTCTTAAGGAATTTATCGATTGTTAAGAAATATAATCTAAAACAGTTTTACTTTGTGCCCGTTATAAATGTTAACTGATTACAATTTTCAACACCACTTCTGGAAATACTGAACGATATTATCATAAAAATTAATGTATGCGTGGGATGTTTTGAATTGTACGCGTGTTCGTAGAGGTCGTGACCGCGCGGCGGGCCCCTAAACCTAATCAGATTATCCGGCATCCCTTCGGATTCCGTGCTCTACAGACATTGATGGAAGCTGATTAGACGGGCTTTGACTCACCGGTCAACGCAAACACCGCAACAGAAAGGTCTATAGAAAACAATGGAAATAAAAAACAAATGGAACAGTACGGTTTTTTTTCTAAAGCCTCCTTGGCTAAGTATTACACTCAAGTTGAAAATCCGCCGAAAAACACTTACGGAAGTGTTCTGGTAATTGCACTAGAGAGGCAGTTCTTCCGCTAGGCTTAACATGTCTACCGTCTTGTGCCACATCGTCACTTAACATGAGGTGAGATTCTCGTCATAACACTAAACTAATAAAGTAAATAAAAAAATTATTTCATGAAGATAACTGAGGTATAATTTTTTTAATAATAATAGGCTGCAAACAGACAATCCTTCCGTCTGATGGTAAATGGTTACCGTCGCCTATAAACAGTCGCAACACCACGGGTATTACAGCCACGTTGCTGACCCTGGAGACCGTATTTCGATCCCTTTACTTACGCATTGCCGTCTGTATGAAGTTCGAACAGCTACTCCTGACAGAGACAATAAATAATGCGAAAGCGGTAGATCCCCTGTATCTAGCAGATAAGAGGGGAAGGTTGAATCGCCTTGGTGATTTGGGTATTGCCGGTACAGCCCCAAATGAGTCTCACGTGCCCGTCCAATAATCCTCCTGACAACCGCAGGAGGAATACATGTAAATGTATCTTTACCCAATTAAGAAAAATACAAGATCTAGTAATATATTAATCAATACTGGCTGCATTCTGGTTATATATTGTTTCGTTTGAAAAATTGCAAAGACTGCCTCCATACAAAGTAGACTTCGCCATATTTGTTATGCAAACACTAGTAGGATTGTATAAGAGTCCTTTCATGAAATATTCGCTAACAATCGTCATATGATATTATCGGGACGTTTTAGCGTTGTGAAGCGATGATAGCTCATAGGTAGTAGTATGTACGACTTCGCGTCAAACGACGTGAGTTCGAATTCAACCACCTACAATGAGCTTGAGCTTACGGTAAAGGAACATATCGTGAGGAAACAATAGCATGGTAGTAGGGCGTTTTCTGATGACCACCTGGCTAGGTACGATCCTGAAGTTGAAAATCTACCGCCAAATACTAATAGGTGTGTTCCGGCAGTTGCACTTGAGAGCCAGTTCCTCCACAGGTTTAGTGTGTCTACCAACTTAGGCCGTATCCTCACTAAAGATCAAGTAAGATTATGGCCATAACGCTAAACCTTAACTTCTAAAAAGGGTTATTTTTAATTCATAAAAAAATCTTTTTAAGCCATAACTTTTAGAATGAAATTCTTGTGTTTAGTTTTACTCAATGAATCATTCTTATTTGTTAAATAAATAAATAATAATAAAGTTACTTTTATCCTTAGTTTCAAAAAGGTTGGATCTAACCTAATATTTTGGTTTAAGACACACACGTTGACATATATTCGTGTCATCTTGCCAAAGGACAACACAAATATAAAGCCGTATGAAACTTTATTCTATATTATTGATGTTTTCGCATAGTTCAAAGCAATCGTCCATATAGGACATATGTACATTCGACTAACAAAGCACGGGGAGCGCAATTAGTCAATTGTTGAAGCCGGATACATTCATTACAGGAGTCGCGCGGACCACCTACGATACCGTTTTATAAGGATGTGAACTTATAAATCGGCTAATTTTGATAGGCGCGTAGGATGAGAGCTGCTTGACGCACTTTCTTAGCGACCATTGACAATAAAAAAATTCAAAGCAACCATGAGGACTACCGATAGAAGTGAGAACTCAAAACTATAAACAAACAGTTGTCATTTTTGGATGTCCAAATTAATTGTTTGATCTTAAATTAAAACTGTTTACAGCGCAATAAGTTATACTAATATCAACAGAGATTGTGCGTACATTAACACGTCACGTGACCATGTCGATAACGACTTTCACGAATTTACTTCCGGTCCAAATCATCCTATACAAGTTTTCACATCAAAATAGGTAGGTATTTTGAGGGTCTATTTAAATAGGAAATGAAAAATTTCCTAGAACTTCAGATGTAGCATCGGCCATTGACACATGCTTTGGTAAGTCGAGATCCAATAGTATTTTATTTCACAATACATAACTAGAATTAGATGAGTCATTTTCGTTATGGTTAATAGAGATACCATTAGCTGACCCAGCATTGTGGACACGATAAACCTAGCGGAAGGAATAGCGGACTATGGGAAACAAATGCAACTTGCAGAATAACAGGTATTTGGTGACTGATTTTTAGGATTAATTAGGATTTGATTGATTAGGATACATTATACGTCCTACTAATTGTACCAGCGACTTCGTTACGTGGAATAACGTTTTTTTTAATCATATTACCCGTTTTTGTAGCTTTTTTCAATCATTGGTGGTATCGTGATGGTATATAGCCTTCTTCAATTATTGCTCTATCTAATACAAGAATAATTTTTGAAATCCCATTGGTAGTAAGCTGGTAGATTAGCGCGTTGAAACGAAGCGATTTTGGAAGCGATGATAGCTCAGTGATAGTGTGTTCGACTTCGCGTCAAGGGACGTGAGTTCGAATTCAACCACCTACAGTGGGCTTGAGCTTTCGGTGAAGGAAAACACCGTGAGTAAAACCACAGCATTTTCTAATGTCCGCCTGGCAAGCAACCACCCTAAAGTTGAAAATCTGCCGCCAAATACCAATAGGTGTGTTCCGGCAGCTGCACTTGAGAGCCAGTTCCTCCATAGGTTTAGCGTGTCTACCAACTTGGACCGTATTGTCACTTAAGATCAGATGAGATTATGGCAATAATGCTAAACTTTAACTATAAAAAAAGAACGTCTCGGCTTTATAATATTAATTAGACACATATATATATATATACGCATAGATTTAAATCGCTATTATGCGTATCTAAATATATTGAAAACTCATCCGATTTTACAATTTTACATACACGAATGTATTTTTTCTATGTTGTGAAGCAAAGTGACTACACTGGACCTGATGGTAAGTACAGTACATTCCAAATCAGCGGCGACTGACACCGAACAGAATTCAGTGCCAATCACCGCTGCCACGCTGGCCTGCTTAGGTACCTCCTAAAGATGCAAAAATGTATTTAGTACTGTAAAACTTATTTAGAAATAATTCACTGGGCTAATTAATAATAAAACTCCGTATTCAAACATCAACCTATTGTCTTAAAAGAAAATTTTCAATGCAAGAAATGCTCACTTAATAGTATTCGATAGATTGATTATTATATCTTTATATATAAAAATTTCGCGTCACGTTGTTTGTCCGCGATAAACTCCTAAACTACTGAAGCGATTCAAATCAAATTTTGTAAACTGTGTACAGTTTGATCCAACTTGAGAGATAGGATATTTTTATGTCAATAAGTGATCAGAAGGCAATAAATGCCGCTGTAGTCGATGTAATTGATCAATGGGAGAGTTAGAACAAGGTCTGCCAGGCCAGCTAGTATCCTATATGTTGAATGGTCCACAATATCAGTTATTATCGGGACTAATATAATCAGTATAGTTTCAGAGCGGTGCGAGTACAATGGAAGTCAGTCATTTTTTTTCACCTTTATATCGATATATGTAGATAACAAATGAAGACATGAGTAAACAAAGAGGTTGAGTAATGTTTTAAAATGTTTAACTGAAGTGAAACTTCTTATAGGACGGCTTTAAAATTCTGGCCCGCAACCTGTTTATGTGACATTCGTTCGAGTTCGGGCTTGAGGCGACTTAAAATGAATTACTAGCACCTGAGAGCAATTTATATATTTTTTAAATTAAATAAGAAATTTCGTAAGTAATATATTTCTTATAAATGTGAAAATAAACATTTTATTGTACATCATTCAATTCATATAATTCATTATAATAAATATAATACGCTATGAAACAGCTGACGCGTATGACTGATACAAACTATATCTAAGTAGCAGTTGAGAACTTACTGGCTGCGTTGAACCAATAATCGTCTACAGTATAGATACAAAGTGCAATATAGAACACACTAAACAAAGGGTCGTGACGGAAAAGTTTTACATGTTGATTTGTCTAGCCTTCATTCGTACAGTGAGATAAGGAACTTCGTTCCAAATATATCCAAAAAACGTTTTATTTAACCCTACAACCAATCTTGTCTTCGAATGATAATTTACAAACATTCGGGTCAGTAATAATTCTATTGTACCTACGTCATGTAAAGGAATCTAGACGATCATAATTCACCCGTAACTTTAGTTTTGCGTATATAATAGGGTTATCGTGAACACAAAACGACACCACCTTATCGCGGTTCTTATCACAATCGACTACGGTCGATAATCGCCAAGCAATTTACTCGATGTGTATTAATTACGCATACGAAAACGCGGCTCATTCAAAATGGCGTCGCCGAAATGTCAGTTTCGGTTGAAAGGTGACACGTTTTAAGTGTGTAGTTTGGCGCGGTAATATATTATAACCCTTCAGTATTCGACTTGCTGACCCCCGCATCAAGATAGGGCCTGTCGTACCTTATTTCTGACGTTATAATTTTATGAATAGCCCGTAACTTTGTTCGCTTCGACTAAAATTAGGTTCCATAAAATTTAACAATATTTTGTATTAACATTGGAGACGCGATATTATTATCTGTACACTAATAAATAAAGTTGAAAATTTATTTCATATGATTACTAGTGTGGTTCGTTCGCCTGAAATTAACATTTTATTTAATACAAGATGGCGCTGCCAGTGCTACTTTAATATTAATTTTTCTTTTCGGTTCATTTAGGTTTCTGTTTCTGATAAAAAAGAGATATAATATATATATATATATATAGGTATTTACGTAATAGCCTGCATTGCGGTCTAGATATTTTAATAGTTTTTAAGTATATTTATTAATTTTAAAGTTTATGCTTCGGCAGTATGTAGACTAAAATTACAGATTTATTATATATATAGTATAGCTTTATTGCCCGTTTTGTACTCATCTCAATACAGTTTTGCTCCTATTGGTGGTAGCGTGATGTTAAATAGCCTAAAGCCTCTCTGGACGTTTGTTCTATTAAATACAATAACATTTTTCGATATCCGACTGATAATACCTAAGATAAGCGCGTTCAAATAAACAAACGAACTTTTCCACTCAACAATGTAAATGCCGATATTAAAATATAACATTAGTTATGGCCGTTTCAAATTACTTCAAAACCTTTCAACCTTATTTCAGTGTGACACGTATACAAGGAGACCGAAGATCATAGTAAAATGTTTTGACAAGAAATCACCTAAAGGTGTAAGATCATTAAATTTAACAAGTTAAACCTCTCTCAAGATGAAGGTTGCTGTATTGGAGCCACTGAAAACAACGGTCGCAACTGGTGAAAAAGCGATGACAGCTCAGTTGGTAATGAATGAGTGATGACTCGCGTCAAGGGACGTGAGTTCGAATCCATCTGTCATGAGCTTGAGCTTCCGGCGAAGGTAAACAGTGTGATGAGACCATAGCATGGTGGTGGGCCTTTAATTAACGCCCATCTGACTACATATCACCCTAAAGTTGAAATTATGCGGTCAAATAACTTATAAGTGTGTTCCGGCAGTTGCATGGTAGAGCCAGTCCATCAACAAAAAAAAAAGGAATCCTTTAACTACAGAACGGGTAAGTAATATGTAAGTGAAGTCTCTAACGTAGCTAGTATAATATAGAGGAAACTCGTTACGTCTAAATCATATTTACCTCGATATAATGTACAGAGTAAAAAAAAATATTATTTTATATGTACACGCTACATTTTTTAAAAACAAAAACTAACATTTTCAATGCATCGGTACGCAAGGAAAATAAACAATACGATATAAAGCTACACGTACACGAGCGCGAGTGCACGACAAGCCGAATAGTTTTCGAGTTTTCGACTAGCCGTGGTTTCGGGTAAATTCGATTGCTCAACCGCTCGACGCGGCGTTGGCTCATATTGGCCGGGCGTGCATTCACGGTCGGGCGCAAATGCACTTTCGATGTCGCTGTTTGCTTTCCCCTTTGACCGAAAACGGGATTTTCGTTCAATTCCAGTCGGTACGGCGAGCGTAACGTGTAGTTTTTAATTAAAAAAATCCCCGCCGTCATTTTATTGGTTTCCCTCAGGCCCGCTATGTGTAGAAGCAAAAGTGAGAATTTGTGGTAAAAAAAAATTAGAATTATTTATTAACATTTTCATCTTGCATGTTACACATTAACTATAGATAATTTTCAATTTAACAATACCAAATACCAATAGGTGTGTTCCGTTTAGCGTGTCTATCAACTTGGGCAGTATCATCACTTAAGATCCGATGAGATTATGACCATAACTCTAAACCTTAAGAATAATAAAAAAAAACAATTGGTGGAATATACACACATAATACATGTTTTAACTGATCCCAGCTTTATTTATCGAGTATCTTATATTAGTATGAAAACTATTTCGTTTTACAAGTTGGACGAATGCAATACATATTTAGAAAATTTCACTAACATCAATTCTGTGTCGAATTGAAACTTTTACCGCCCGTAGGATATTCAAATGTTGCCACCATCTCTCCATGTCTCTAAAATTTGATTACACATAGGACTACCTAAATTGTATAAGTAAAACCGATATATAATTGGTGAAACGTATTAGCTAGCAACCTTTAACTATATGTATAAGTATGAATTATTTAAGTTTCTAAAAAAAACAAAAGAAAAATACCCCAAATTTTCCGCCCCAAAAATCTACCGTCCTAGGCTCCATCCAGCCTACTCATGAATCTATCACAGAATCCATCACAGAAAAGAAAATTGACAAGTTTCCGAGATTAGTGTGAACGAACATCGTGATACGTTTATGATCATAAAATAAAGCCAAAAACATTTTTTAGTATATCTCATAAAAAATAACTTGCGACTATGACACAGAGTAAAATTTAATCTGACGCGAAGTTCTATTAATATAAGTTTAGTACAAAAAAATAATTACTGACTTTCGAAGTAATTTTGATTTACTATATAGAAAATATCTATAGGTATTTTAAGATAATATACTCGTATGTATATTACCACCATAAATACTAATACATAAAACATCTCAATTTCATTAAAACACAATTGAAACTCAACAAACCGTACGAAATTGGTTTGTTAATTTTAGAGCCCAGCTTTGTGCGGTGTGCACAATACAATTGCTGGACGAAGTTGAATAAAATATAACGCGGTAACAATTCACCAGTATATAGAATATCACGAATAAAATAGAAATAGTTGAAGGTTTGATTTGTAGATAATACATTCAAAAATCGATTTGTATTAATATATATTAACTTTCACTGCGATATCATTGAAAATCATTTCTGGATTCGAAGCACCCCATTTTACATAAATTTTAATTCTGATAATTCGTGGATAATTACCTTCATACAACGTTCTAGTAACCACTTCTTTAATTTTAAGGTTTGTGCTTATGACAGATGTCCAAACTTTATCAAGGTATGAAGAATAATAAAAAATACATTTTTTTTTTTCGATCTGACATACGCTTTTTGTCGTAAAGGCTTTAACAGCTTCACCGAACTTTACAATTATAGTGTATTAAATTAAACATATTGGCACGACACATACCATGTTTTTTTCGGTCCCGAAAGCGACTGATGCGTCATCATTTACGTTACAACTATAACGTTACGTTATAGTGATACGTGGACTGTATATCTCTCGCTTCCTAGCCGACTCGAGCCGACTTTACCCGAACGAACGTCACACAGCCGAGCGTTACCACTCAGCTTCATTTAATAGCCACAAATGAGTGCTCAGAGCGCCTATAGAAGTTTTCACTTAGATAAATATATACATAATGTTAGGCGATGATATGGCCGAAGACGGTGCACACGCTAAGCCTAGTGGAGGGTCTGGCTCTCAAGCGCAAACTTAAGGCTGGTAGTTACCCAGGTGGGGATTAGAAAAAGCCTTACCACCGTGCTAATGTTTCATCACGATTTTCTCCTCCAGCGAAAGCTCAATCTCATTGCGGGATTCGAACTCACGTCCTTTGATGCGGCGTCCATACACACTACCAACTGAGCTATCATCGCTTGATTGCTTATTGAAATTATCTTCTAAATGTCACAGCTGAAAGTTACACAAACTACGGCTTACGCACAGTAATAAAATTCATTCTCTTAGGGCCAAATCTCAACTCGATATCACCACATGCGGGGTAGGGTCGTTTAGACGTAGCTTTATTGCGCTGCCGTTGATTATTTACCTCTTTGAAATGGTAATTCATCATTATGAAATCGGCCGGGTCGGTTTAAATTCAAATACCGCAATTGAAGTTAGTTATACGAGAGTTTAAGCTTTGAGGGACCGGACGGCGAAACAAATAATTACAAAACCTTTGATGATTGCGTAGGCTCGTCTGCGAGTGTAATCTGTCTATAATTGATCTCAAACTATTGTTTTTTTTGTTACAGTTAAGGCTTAGCGTTACGGTAGATACGATAAACCTGTGAAGGAACTGGCTCTCAAGTGCAACTTCCGGAACACACCTATTGGTATATGGTGGCAGATTTTCACGTGCTGCGGCACTTATTAGCAATCACATGCATATATATTATATACATATATTTATAGCAATTATATTTAAACATGTTATTCGCTACAAGACATGTCATATCATGGCATGCACATGTACGTGAAGCGATGATAGCTCAGTGGTAGTGTGTACGACTTTGCGTCAAGGGACGTGAGTTCGAATCCAAGCACCTACAATAAGCTTGAGCTTTCGGTGAAGGAAAACATCGTGAGGAAACCGTAGCATGGTGGTAAGGCTTTTTCTGATGCCCGACTGGCTAGCTACCACCCTCAAGTTGAAAATCTGTCGCCAAACACCAATAGGTGTGTTCCGGCAGTTGCACTTGAGAGCTAGTTCCTTCACAGGTTTAGCGTGTCTACCACCTTGGACCGTATCGTCACTTAAGATCAGGTGAGATTATAGCCATAACATTCTAAAATAAAATTTGACATATTTTTAGCACCTTCCTTATATAAAAGAGGATTCATCTCAATACATCAATCCATGTAAATAATAAACGTTACCTTCTTAACGTACCAAGAATAAATTATAATGGATTTCTTTTCCGACACGAAAAGTTAGGTTATAGTTATGTCCTTCGAGCCGTCAGCGGAGCGGTCTACCACCGAGTTATAATTGAAAACGGGTAGACCGAATATTTAGAATTATTTCCATAAAAATACCGATCGCTCGCAAGATTGACCGAGATCTACTGGATCGTAAAATTTAACCCGATTGTACGTACCGGGATTCAGGCCATTCAATTATTCATAATCCTAATATACTGGTTTTAAATTATTGTCTGTCGTAAAATTTATACGCTTGACGAGATATATGGGTCGTTGAGTTTGTTTATTATATATATATATATATATAGTTTTTTTATATGAAACTAATAGTTTTTTTTTATAGTTAAGGTTTAGTGTTATGGCCATAATCTCACCTGATCTTACGTGACGATACCGCCCAAGTTGGTAGACACGCTAAACCTCAAGCTCAAGCTCCTCAAGCACAGCTGCCGGAACACACCTATTGGTATTTGGTGGTAGATTTTTAACTTGAGAGTGGTAGCTAGCCAGGCAGGCTTTAGAAAAAGCCCTACCACCATGCTATAGTTTCCTCACGATGTTTTCCTACAGCGAAAGCTCAAACTCATTGTAGATGGTATGATTCGAACCCACGTCTCTCGACGCGAAGTCTAATGACACCACCACTGAGCTATCATCGCTTCAGAGTTTGGTAACAATTTGACACTTCATTTAAAACGCTGTTTCACTCAAGATTTCACTATTAATAAAGTTTACTGTATATCCATTTTGTGATTTATCCTTGGAGTATTTCACTAAATTATGTTAGTCTGTAGACAGAAAACTTCAGACAGGAATTAACTTGAATTTTTTATAAACTTATTGATACCGTCTTATTGTTCTTCTAGAACTTACTAGCTTTACCCATGGCTTCGCTCGCATTGGTAATGATTTTCTCAAACAAATCGAATGACATAATAATAGTCTTGAGTCGAAGTTTATACCTCTCTTGAACCCAATTCCATTTATATTTTCCAATTAAAAAGTTGTCCATCACTTTCTCCAATGTTCCATCTATATGTATACTAAAATTCATCATAATCGATTGAGAGGCTTAGCCGTGAAAGCGTAACAAACAAACAAACTCACTTACACCGTTACAGTGGACCCTCGGTAATCCGACAAACGTTTTGCAGTGCAGTTTCTCCACCCGTATGTGGTAGAAGTACCCATGATTCGTACGAAACGATTTGTGTCTCCACTTATCATGCGGACAGCAAAGGAGTGGAACTCTCTCCCGGCGTCTGTTTTCCCATCAACCTATAATCTGGATAGTTTCAAGAGAGGAGTGAACTATCTATTCTTATCTATTCTTACCACTAGGCATGATTGAGATTATGCGCAAACTTATTATGCATAAAAAAAAAAGAAAAAAAAGGTGTCGAATTATCGAATGTGACGAATTATAAAGTACCGCCTAAGACCCGGATTTTTCTATACAAAAGTGCCTTATACAATACCGGACCGACATATTACAGTTGCAACGTTGATAACGTTCTATATGTTATACTCTGAACTACAAATCATACTCCAATATGTATGTCGAATTTAGTAAATTAAACAACACGCATGTAGGTAAATTCAAACTAAGCTATCAGAATCAAAACAATATCTACGCGTCAAGTACCATAGTGGTGACGCGTGCAAGTTGTGACCTGTTCAATCATACATTATCTACGTTACCGAAGATTGTCGAAATAAATAATAGTTTTATAAAACTAAAAAACATGCTTTTTATAGAAAACTGAACTAAAAAAATAGAAAATAAGTTTTAATAAATTTAAATTAAGAATAGTGTTAAAAATTTCAATAAATATAACTTAATAATAATAAAAAAAAAATGTATTTTATTTTTAAAAAAACGTGGGGTGCTTTAAAGATTATCAAATGGTAATCACTCTACTCATATCTGTCGATAAAACATTTATAACTATTGACAATTATTTCTAAACATGTTATTCGCTACAAGACATGTCACATCACGGCATGCACATGTACGTGAAGCGATGATAGCTCAGTGGTAGTGTGTACGACTTTGCGTTAAGGGACGTGAGTTCAAACACAACCACCTGCAATGAACTTGAACTTTCGGTGGAGGAAAACATCGTGAGGAAATCATAGCATGGTGGTAGGGCTTTTTCTAATGCCCGCCTGGCTAGCTACCACCCTCAAGATGGTAATCTGCCGTCAAATACCAATAGGTGTGTTTCGGCAGCTGCACTAGAGAACCAGTTCCTCCACGGGTTTAACGAGTCTACCAAATTGGGCCGTATTGTCACTTAAGATCAGTCGAGATTATGGCCATAACACTAAACCTTAACCATATAAAAAAAATACATAAGAATTTCTTGCAGTTGAGTTGAATTCCCAGATATACATTTTTTATAATGATTCTGCGTAATCATTATAGACATAATCTAATATTTATCGATAATATTAATTAATTTTTACATCATTCCTAGGTTAGGATATATAAATGTTCTATACATATGACTAAAGTATTTACTGCCTTAGCAAACATGGTAATTCTTTGTTCCTAAACGTTGGGAAAACAAACGAACATTTTCATGCCTCTTCCCATATGTGGGGTGGACCACTAAAGGAACGTGTGGACTTCATCTGTTTCAAATTACCGTTCTTTTTCCTTCCTTCCTTCTCTGCAATATTATTATCTGTGCACTAATAAATAAAGTTGAAAATTTATTTCATATGTTTACTAGTGTGGTTCGTTCGCGTGAAAATAACATTTTATTTAATACAAGATGGCGCTGCCAGTGCTACTTTGATATTCATTTTTCTTTTCGGTTCATTTAGGTTTCTGTATCTGATAAAAAAGAGATGTAATATATATATATATATATATATATAGGTATTGACGTAATAGCCTGTATTGCGGTCTAGATATTTTAATAGTTTTTAAGTATATTTATTAATTTTAAAGTTTATGCTTCGGCAGTACGTAGACTAAAATTACAGATTTATAATATAGTATAGCTTTATTGCCCGTTTTGTACTCATCTCAATACAGTTTTGCTCCTATTGGTGGTAGCGTGATGTTAAATAGCCTAAAGCCTCTCTGGACGTTTGTTCTATTAAATACAATAACATTTTTCGATATCCGAATGATAATTCCTAAGATAAACGCGTTCAAATAAACAAACGAACTTTTCCACTCTACAATGTTAATACCGATATTAAAATATAACATTATTTATGGCCGTTTCAAATTACTTCAAAACCTTTCAACCTTATTTCAGTGTACCACGTATACAAGGAGACCGAAGATATAAATATATATATATATATATATATATATACTAAAATGTTTTGACAACAAATCACCTAAAGGTGTTAAGTTCTTTAAATTTAACAAGTTAAACCTCTCTCAAGATGAAGGTTGCTGTATTGGAGCCACTGGAAACAACGGTCGCAAATGGTGAAAAAGCGATGACAGCTCAGTTGGTAATGAATGAGTGATGACTCGCGTCAAGGGACGTGAGTTCGAATCCACCTGTCATAAGCTTGAGCTTCCGGCGAAGGAAAACAGTGTGATGAAACCATAGCATGGTGGTGGGCTTTTAATTAACGCCCATCTGACTACCTATCACCCTAAAGTTGAAATTATGCGGTCAAATAACTTATAAGTGTGTTCCGGCAGTTGCATGGCAGAGCCAGTCCATCAACAAAAAAAAAAAGGAATCCTTTAACTACAGAACGGGTACGTAAACTGTAAGTGAAGTATCTAACGTAGCTAGTATAATATAGAGGAAACTCGTTACGTCTAAATCATATTTACCTCGATATAATGTACAGAGTAAAAAAAAATATAATTATTTTATATGTACACGCTACATTTTTTAAAAACACAAACTAACATTTTCAATGCATCGGTACACAAGGAAAATAAACAATACGAAATAAAGCTACACGTACACGAGCGCGAGTGCATGACAAGCCGAATAGTTTTCGAGTTTTCGACTAGCCGTGGTTTCGGGTAAATTCGATTGCTTAACCGCTCGACGCGGCGTTGCCTCATATTGGCCGGGCGTGCATTCACGGTCGGGCGCAAATGCACTTTCGATGTCGCTGTTTGCTTTCCCCTTTGACCGAAAACGGGATTTTCGTTCAATTCCAGTCGGCACGGCGAGCGTAACGTGTATTTTTTAATTAAAAAAATCCCCGCCGTCATTTTATTGGTTTCCCTCAGGCCCGCTATGTGTAGAAGCAAAAGTGAGATTTTGTGGTAAAAAAAAAATTAGAATTATTTATTAACATTTTCATCTTGCATGTTACACATTAACTATAGATAATTTTCAATTTAACAATACCAAATACCAATAGGTGTGTTCCGTTTAGCGTGTCTATCAACTTGGGCAGTATCATCACTTAAGATCCGATGAGATTATGACCATAACTCTAAACCTTAAGAATAATAAAAAAAAACAATTGGTGGAATATACACACATAATACATGTTTTAACTGATCCCGGCTTTATTATCGAGTATCTTATATTAGTATGAAAAGTTGGACGAATGCAATACATATTTAGAAAATTACACTAACATCAATTCTGTGTCGAATTGAAACTTTTCCCGCCCGTAGGATATTCAAATATTGCCACCATCCCTCCATGTCTCTAGAATTTGATTACAAATAGGACTACCTAAATTGTAGAAGTAAAACCGATATATAATTGGTGAAACGTATTACCTAGCAACCTTTAACTATATGTATAAGTATGAATTATTTAAGTTTCTAAAAAAACAAAAGAAAAATACCCCAAATTTTCCGCCCCAAAAATCTACCGTCCTAGGCTCCATCCAGCCTACTCATGAATCCATCACAGAATCCATCACAGAAAAGAAAATTGACACGTTTCCGAGATTAGTGTGAACGAACATCGTGATACGTTTATGATCATAAAATAAAGCCAAAAACATTTTTTAGTATATATCATAACAAAATAACTTGCGATTATGACACAGAGTAAAATTTAATCTGACGCGAAGTTCTATTAATATAAGTTTAGTACAAAACAAAATAATTACTGAGTTTCGAAGTAATTTTGATTTACTATATAGAAAATATCTATAGGTATTTTAAGATAATATACTCGTATGTATATTACTACTATAAATACTAATACATAAAACATCTCAATTTCATTAAAACACAATTGAAACTCAACAAACCGTACGAAATTGGTTTGTTAATTTTAGAGCCCAGCTTTGTGCGGTGTGCACAATACAATTGCTGGACGAAGTTGAATAAAATATAACGCGGTAACAATTCACCAGTATATAGAATATCACGAATAAAATAGAAATAGCTGAAGGTTTGATTTGTAGATAATACATTCGAAAAACGATTTGTATTAAATACATATTAACTTTCACTGGGACATAATTGAAAATCATTTCTAGATTCGAAGCACCCCATTTTACATAAATTTTAATTCTGATAATTCGTGGATAATTACCTTCATACAACGTTCTAGTAACCACTTCTTTAATTTTATGGTTTGTGCTTATGACAGATGTCCAAACTTTATCAAGGTATGAAGAATAATAAAAAATACATTTTTTTTTTCGATCTGACATACGCTTTTTGTCGTAAAGGCTTTAACAGCTTCACCGAACTTTACAATTATAGTGTATTAAATTAAACATATTGGCACGACACATACCATGTTTTTTTCGGTCCCGAAAGCGACTGATGCGTCATCATTTACGTTACAACTATAACGTTACGTTATAGTGATACGTGGACTGTATATCTCTCGCTTCCTAGCCGACTCGAGCCGACTTTACCCGAACGAGCGTCACGCAGCCGAGCGTTACCACTCAGCTTCATTTAATAGCCACAAATGAGTGCTCAGAGCGCCTATAGAAGTTTGCACTTCGATAAATATAAACTTAATGTTAGGCGATGGTATGGCCGAAGACGGTGCACACGCTAAGCCTAGTGGAGGGTCTGGCTCTCAAGCGCAAACTTAAGGCTGGTAGTTACCCAGGTGGGGATTAGAAAAAGCCTTACCACCGTGCTAATGTTTCATCACGATTTTCTCCTCCAGCGAAAGCTCAATCTCATTGCGGGATTCGAACTCACGTCCTTTGATGCGGCGTCCATACACACTACCAACTGAGCTATCATCGCTTGATTGCTTATTGAAATGATCTTCTAAATGTCACAGCTGAAAGTTACACAAACTACGGCTTACGCACAGTAATAAAATTCATTCTCTTAGGGCCAAATCTCAACTCGATATCACCACATCCGGGGTAGGGTCGTGTAGACGTAGCTTTATTGCGCTGCCGTTGATTATTTACCTCTTTGAAATGGTAATTCATCATTATGAAATCGGCCGGGTCGGTTTAAATTCAAATACCGCAATTGAAGTTAGTTATACGAGAGTTTAAGCTTTGAGGGACCGGACGGCGAAACAAATAATTACAAAACCTTTGATGATTGCGTAGGCTCGTCTGCGAGTGTAATCTGTCTATAATTGATCTCAAACTATTGTTTTTTTTGTTACAGTTAAGGCTTAGCGTTATGGTAGACACGATAAACCTGTGAAGGAACTGGCTCTCAAGTGCAACTTCCGGAACACACCTATTGGTATATGGTGGCAGATTTTCACGTGCTGCGGCACTTATTAGCAATCACATGCATATATATTATATACATATATTTATAGCAATTATATTTAAACATGTTATTCGCTACAAGACATGTCATATCATGGCATGCACATGTACGTGAAGCGATGATAGCTCAGTGGTAGTGTGTACGACTTTGCGTCAAGGGACGTGAGTTCGAATCCAAGCACCTACAATAAGCTTGAGCTTTCGGTGAAGGAAAACATCGTGAGGAAACCGTAGCATGGTGGTGGGGCTTTTTCTGATGCCCGACTGTCTAGCTACCAGCCTCAAGTTGAAAATCTATCGCCAAACACCAACAGGTGTGTTCCGGCAGTTGCACTTGAGAGCTAGTTCCTTCACAGGTTTAGCGTGTCTACCATCGTGGGCTGTATCGTCACTTAAGATGAAGTGAGATTATAGCCATAACATTCTAAAATAAAATTTGATATATTTTTAGCACCTCAATGCCTTATAAAAAAGTGGATTCATCTCAATACATCAATCCATGTAAATAATAAACGTTACCTTCTTAACGTACCAAGAATAAATCATAATGAATTTCTTTTCCGACACGAAAAGTTAGGTTATAGTTATGCCCTTCGAGCCGTCAGCGGAGCGGTCTACCACCGAGTTATAATTGAAAACGGGGAGACCGAATATTTAGAATTATTTCCATAAAAATACCGATCGCTCGCAAGATTGACCGAGATCTACTGGATCGTAAAATTGAACCCGATTGTACGTACCGGGATTCAGGCCATTCAATTATTCATAATCCTAATATACTGGTTTTAAATTATTGTCTGTCGTAAAATTTATACGCTCGACGAGATATATGGGTCGTTGAGTTTGTTTATTTTATATAAAACTAATAGTTTTTTTTTTTTATAGTTAAGGTTTAGCGTTATGGCCATAATCTCACCTGATCTTACGTGACGATACCGCCCAAGTTGGTAGACACGCTAAACCTCAAGCTCAAGCTCCTCAAGCACAGCTGCCGGAACACACCTATTGGTATTTGGTGGTAGATTTTTAACTTGCGAGTGGTAGCTAGCCAGGCAGGCTTTAGAAAAAGCCCTACCACCATGCTATAGTTTCCTCACAATGTTTTCCTACAGCGAAAGCTCAAACTCATTGTAGATGGTATGATTCGAACCCACGTCTCTCGACGCGAAGTCTAATGACACCACCACTGAGCTATCATCGCTTCAGAGTTTGGTAACAATTTGACACTTCATTTAAAACGCTTGTTCACTCAAGATTTCACTATTAATAAAGTTTACTGTATATTAATTTTGTGATTTATCATTGGTATATTTCACTAAATTATGTTAGTCAGTAGACAGACAACTTCAGGCAGGAATTAACTTGAATTTTTTAATAAATTTATTGATACCGACTTATTGTTCCTCTAGAACTTACTAGCTTTACCCATGGCTTCGCTCGCATTGGTAATGATTTTCTCAAACAAATCGAATGACATAATAATAGTCTTAAGTCGAAGTTTATACCTCTCTTGAACCCAATTCCAATTATATTTTCCAAAGAAAAAGTAGTCCATCACCTTTTCCAATGTTCCATCTATATGTATACTAAAATTCATCATAATCGATTGAGAGGCTTAGGCGTGAAAGCGTAACAAACAAACAAACTCACTTACACCGTTACAGTGGACCCTCGGTAATCCGAAAAACGTTTTGCAGAGCAGTTTCTCCACCCTTATGTGGTAGAAGTACCCATGATTCGTACGAAACGATTTGCGTCTTCGCTTATCATGCGGACAGCAAAGGAGTGGAACTCTCTCCCGGCGTCTGTTTTCCCATCAACTTATAATCTGGATAGTTAGTAGAGGAGTGAACTATCTATTCTTATCTATTCTTACCACTAGGCACGATTGATATTAGGCGCAAACTTATTATGCATAAAAAAAAGAAAAAAAAGGTGTCGAATTATCGAACGTGACGAATTATAACGTACTGCCTAAGACCCGGATTTTTCTATACAAGAGTGTCTTAATACAGACAGACAGACATATTACAGTTGCAACGTTGATAACGTTCTATATGTTATACTCTGAACTACAAATCATACTTCATTATGTATGTCGAATTTAGTAAATTAAACAACACGCATGTAGGTAAATTCAAACTAAGCTATCAGAATCAAAACAATACGTACGCGTCAAGTACCATAGTGGTGGCGCGTGCAAGTTGTGACCTGTTCAATCATGCATTATCTACGTTACCGAAGATTGTCGAAATAAATACTAGTTAAAAAAAAACTAAAAAACACGCTTTTTATAGAAAACTGAACTAAAAAAATTGAAAATAAGTTTTAATAAATCTAAATTAAGAATAGTGATAAAAATTTCAATAAACATACATTAAGAATAGTGTTAAAAATTTCAATAAATATAAATTAATAATAGTGTAAATAAAAAATAAAAAAAAGTATTTTTAAAAAAGCGTGGGGTGCTTTAAAGATTATCCAATGGTAATCACTCTACTCATATCTGTCGATAAAACATTTATAACTATTGACACCATGCACCCCACGCTTTTTGAAAATTAAATATTTTTTGTTTATTTACACTATTATTAAAATTTTAACAATATTTTTAATTTAAATTTATTAAAATTTCGTTTTTTTTAACTATTATTTATTTCCACTTTTTAGTTTGCTTTATTTATAATAGCTTGTTTTTTTTTATTATAAAAAAAATAAAATTAAGTTTCTTGCCTTATCGACTATAGATGAAAATTACATAAATTAACAAAAATCTTATTTTGGAAATTGAAAAATGGAATAATTTTATCAAACTAGTGTATTGTCATCGGTCCTCGATAAATCTACAAAGTTTGAACGAAATCTGGCCGTTTAAAGTGGGTCAAAATCGCGCCCAAAGGAGTCGGTTACAAACATACAAACAAACATACAGGTGAAGTTAATAAAAAGCGTGTAAAAATATTCAATAATAATAGATATCGGCCGGATTATCGAGGGTCCACTGTCTAATATTAGTAAGAATACCTGGATATTGGTACATCAGAGCGCTGTATTTTTTCACGGAGGCTTAAGAACGTCGTTACAGATGAATGGGTTTCGATAACCTAAACTAAACCAGATTCTTTAAACGCATCTCTTCAGCTCAGTACTAGTGAATGATTATAAAAAGTATCACAGGATACCACGGAAACGGTGATCAAATTTAATTGGACAATATTAGATATTGACCGAGCCGCGTTTACGTAGTGACAGCGACACTAATGCAAGACCTAAATAGTATAGTATATTGTTCTAAAACTAGGAATAAATTTCAAATCTGATTTACAATATTGAAGCGGTGATAGCTCAGCGGTAGTGTGTACGACTTCGCGTCGATGGATGTAAGTTCGATTCCAACCACCTGCAATGAGCTTGAGCTCTCGGTGGAGGAAAACATCGTGAGGAAACCATAGCATGGTGGTAGGACTTTTTCTAATGCCCGCCTGGCTAGCTACCACCATCAAGTTGGAAATCTGCCACCAAATACCAATAGGTGTGTTTCGGTAGCTGCACTTGTGAACCAGTTCCTTCACGGGTTTAGCGAGTCTACCAAATTGGGCCGTATCGTTACTTAAGATCAGATCATTTGTATAATGATTCTGCGTAATCATTATAGACATAATCTAATATTTATCAATAATTTTAATTAACTTTTACATCATATTCCTAGGTTAGGATACATAAATTTTCCATACATATGACTAAAGTATTTCCTGCCTTAGCAAACAAGGTAATTCTTTTTTCCTAAACGTGGAGAAAACAGAAAAACACTTACATGCCTCTTCCCATATGTGGGGTGGGCCACTAAAGGAACGTGTGGACTTCATCTGTTTCAAATTACCGTTCTGTTTTCTTCCTTCCTTCCTTCTCTACGACATAGAATTTTTAGTATTCAGACCGATGAGTCAATGCATATACTAGCAATTATTTTACTGATCAGTTAACTACACCTAATTCAGCTGTAACACTGTGGTAGCCACAGAATAAAAAGACTCAGTTGACAGCCTCTACCTCCACGGCGGTGTCTGACAACTACAGTGCGCCTACATGATTAGAAGATGTAGGGTTATATATATAAGACCTGAGCAGTTAGCGCACTCGATGAGCAGTACCGAACCGCCCCGGTTCGTGTTACATCAACGGAACGTCTTAAAAATGGGTAATAAACTCGACCCGGGGAAACATTACGCGGCGAAAGTGACGTATAAATCAACATAAAACTGTATTAAAGTCGAAAAGGCGCGCCGGTAGCATATTAATTGCGGCCGGCCGTTCTGAATTATTTACGACGGCCCGAATCGGAAACGCCGTTGACGTCACAATTCCAGGGAAAATCTTGAATAGCCTTCTGGAGAAATACACACTTACACGTAAACGATAGAGAACGTAATGAATGTAAAACCTGTTCAGTCGAATTTGCTGGGCCACAAATATTGGTGTCGACTGTGTACTAGAAGTGTGACGTCGCTTCAAATCGTTCTGTATTTGGTTTTTGTCACGTTTTGAAATTATTCAATGCATTATTTAACAGACGACAGGCTTAGAGATTGGCAGTAACGAACATCTAAAATATTGATAACAACATTATCTTTGGATTGTTATGTGTTTTAATCGATGTAGACCGCAGTTGATTTGCCGTGCTTCTATAAAAAATAGCTCAGGCTGTGTCTTTTAATATTATAATACGCTAAGCCTAGGAAATAAATGGCTTACAGAAACGACTAGAACCGGAACCCAATGCGAAATGCCTTAGTATAACATATATCCAACTTGGACGTGGTACATTACCGCAAGAGAATTAATTAAAAAACTGTCCTATCACTAATTTTTTTAGTGGTTTTTAAATAGAATACAGAGGCGCATTCTAAGTACACAATCACTAAAGCTTATAGGCATTTACCCCCTTAGAACTAAGTTCGAACTACTTGTGTGCCAATGTGAAACACAGCAATTTGTGTACCATGATTTCGTAGGTGAAACACTAAAGGATTTAGTAGAAATATTCACAGCAGCTTAAAGATGCTATCTTTATCTGTTGGTCTTCAACTTGAGTCACTAAGCACCATGTATAATTGTTATTAAGCGTATAAAAGTGAGTGGAATAGCTTTCATGAATTAACCTCATACAAAAGTAATTTACCAAAATAAAGTAAGATTAACATACTTAAATAGCACCGCTTTCACATAACACTAATTCTGCACTTCTGAGTTTGAATACCGACATAAAAATCTCCCAATTAGGCGAACCCTTCACCGGAATACAACAGCGAACGGGAAAACAGCAGCCATTTCCGTTTTTAATTGAGTCGCAGCGCGCACAAATCATTCTGATGCTTTCTGCAGTACCGAAACAACAATTAACAGGTGACCCAGTTCATGTCGGGCACCGAAACTAGCGAAATAATATAATTTACAACTATATTAAATACTACGTGTATGTGTTATTTAGCATGTAACAGATTATTGTTTAAAATAACTATTGAAAAATAAAAACAAACTAATATTAAAACGGAAGGAAACGATATCAGCTACATAACAAACAAGATTGCATGAAAATCCATAACGAAGTTTATCTAGTACAATTTTTTTTTTAATTTTATCTCTAACACTATAGAGGTGCTTCCGTTTTATGGAATATTCCTATTAGCTAACGCATAATGTTACCCTTCACCGTGTCAAATTTGATGATTTGTTCAGTACTCTCAGAGTAATAGGCAGAAAGAAAAAAAATCCAAATGTAATATGGTTACTATATCAATAACAAATCACACCTCTAAATAATGTTAATTGTAAAAACTATTCAATGTAAAGATATTTGGCATTAACAGTTTTGTTATATGTATAGATTGGAATATTCTAAAGATGATTGCTTCGCTAAGACTAGGCATAGTTGAATAGCATAGAAGAATAGCTCAGTGGTAGTGTATACGACTTCCCATCAAGGGACGTGAGTTCGAATCCAACCAACTACAATGAGCTTGAGCTTTTGATGAAGGAAAACATCGTCAAGAAACCATAGCATGGTGGTAGGGCTTTTTCAAATGCCCGCCTGGCTAGTAACCATCCTCAAGTTGAAAACCTGCGGCCAATTACCAATAGGTGTCTTCCGACAGCTGCACTTGAGAGCCAGTTCCTCCACAGGTTTAGCGTGTCTACCAACTTGGGCCGTATCATCACTTAAGATCAGGTGAGATAATTGCCATAACGCTAAACATTAACTACAAAAAAAAAGTTGAATTAGGTATTGAAAAATGTCATGATATGTCAATAGCTCATTGTTTAGGCATCGTATCGATGGAGATAAGGCGAGATCACATTGGAATAAAAACCTACAACGTACCTAATTTGCCAGTGAAATAATGTTGTGGCGGTAGAGTATTTTATAAAAACCTAATAAACTAGTTCACTAATATTTTTAATCTGGATACAAGCACCTTGAAATCTAACTATGTTACCATCTTTAATAATATCATCACTTGACATTATTTGAGTCTAGTCAAACTAAGCAAGTTGAAGAAACAGTTATATTGTTGAAACGGTATTTATAAATGTAATTATATATTTATTATATTCTATTCTATGTAAATTGACTTAAATTTAATAACACAGTTCAAAAGTAAAAATAAATACACATCGAATAGAGTTTCTTGCCGATTATTTCCCATAGTATTCAGTGCCATCTTGGGCCCTGGATTAAATAAAATGATATACATATAAAGAAATTGTAGTACAAGAAAATATGTATATTATGATCTATGGTATATAATGTTGGCATAAAGTCAGTCTGTAGCTACATTTTATTTTCAGAGGTTATCTCTGTTGTCGTGTTCCTAACACCGTCGAACAACCTTAGAATAGGCAACGGGCCATAATCCGCTGTTTTCTTAGCCACAAATATCGGCGAATGAACTCGCCCGGCCTGCATATTATACAAAACTACTATACTAAATTCTAATAGCTCTTTACGTCAATAATTATGAACCGCAATTCCGTGTAATATTTGTGTATTCACCATAAATGGGAACGTTTCATGACGTACTTAACTGCAATATGCCACATTGCAACCCGAGATAATGTCAGGCAGTTTTGGTCGGAAACTTAAATGGTCAGTTAGTTTTTTTATTACGTTTTTATTTACTTTAATATAACTTAATTTTATTAGTATTTTCACAGTTTATAAGTTTGGCGTTATGGCTACAATCTCATGTAATGTTAAGTTAGGTTATGGGCCGAGGTGGGGCATCTGGCTCTCGAAAGCAACTGCCGGGACACACATATAGGTATTTGGCGGTGAAGTCACGATATTTTTCCCTCCAACAAAAGCCCAAGCTCATTGCAGCGATTCGAACTTACGCCTTTCAGCACGGCGTCCGCCCATGCTACCACTGAGCTGTAATTGCTTAATATAGTTGTTTGGAATTTAAATTATGAATTTAGGTATTGAGATTAAAGAATATAAGACACATATAAAAATCCAATGAAATTTTTTATATTTTTATTGCTCGGCCAAACCTGAAAAATGTGAAAAAATGTCCACACAAGAGGCTTAAACGCGAATACAGCACATATTGTCAAAAAACTAGTCAGCATGCGGCTTTGTAAATTTAAAACTGTAAATTGTAAACGTAATATTGTTATTATTTGTATATATTTTTATTTATTGTTTTTTTTTTTTGATTATTTATTACATTACCATAAATTAAACATGAGTGTAAAAGCGGTCGTTAACTACTCAACGAACTCAGAGACGTAATAAGGATTTCTAACTGTATGAACGACATGGATTGTAATCCAGAATAGAACCTTGTAACGCTTGACGACCGTTCTAAAGGCGTGACATCAATAGCGCTTCTTAAATTTGAAAAGAATTCATTGTTCGTAACAACTGCATCTAAACAAAAGAGCGAGAGGTTGCTTTTTATGTTACCTCAACCCACGTCTGTTCCAGTGAAAGTTTCCATACGAGCCGTTCTACCTGACATATATTAGAAGATAGTACCCGAAGCATTCGTTTTTTTACCTTGTTTTTATGGCATTTTTATCTGTCATTCTATCATAGACCCGCTCTATGTTTTTTTTTTCTTAAAAATATATGCGTTTATCAATTGGCCACAATCTCACCTGATTTTACGTTACCCGGCTTCCAAATGCAGTTGGCAATAGATTGTAAAATTCATGTTTCATCAAAATCTTAACTGACGTCAAGTGACGATATGGTCCGAGGTGGTGGACATCTTAAGTATGGAACTGGCTCACTGAATAACGTGTTTTTTTTAGAGTTAAGACTTAGCGGTTTGTCCAATCTCACCAGATGTTAAGTGACAATACGACCCTAGTTGGTAGACACGCTATAACTTTGGAGACTCTGGCTCTCAAGTGCAACTACCGGAACACACCTATTGGTGTT
Source organism: Actias luna (assembly GCA_039707435.1). NCBI lineage: Eukaryota > Metazoa > Arthropoda > Insecta > Lepidoptera > Saturniidae > Actias > Actias luna. The sequence goes on along the minus strand of JAZHAC010000002.1, from coordinate 1,687,805 downwards.
TGGCAGAAGATTTTCAACTCGAGGGTAGTAGCTAACCAGGCAGGAAAAAGCCCTACTACCATGCTACGGTTACCTCACGATGTTTTCCTTCACCGAAAGCTCAAGCTCATTGTAGGTGGTTGGAATGGAGCTCACGTCGCTTGACGCAAAGTCTTACACACTACCACGGAGCTATCATCGCTTGTAATTCGAATTCGCTTATTCCAAAATACATTCTACTCGTGAATAATTCGTATAATATATAACTTCAGTTAACATACAGTTCCCATTTCCCGGGCCTACACACAACAATCTAAAGCGAGCGGTCCCTTGAATAAATCAGTTCCAAACTCCCGACACCTCTGATCCCTTAAATAACTACGCTCTCGTGTGTGAAATATCGACTAAGTACAATGCCAAACGGTTTCCATATACAAATATAGCTTAACTACATCTGTTGTACCCGGAAACAGGCTATTCTAAATAAACAGAGAAAGCTCAAGCTCATTGTAGGTGGTAGGATTCGAACTCACGTCCCATGACGCGGCGTTCCTGCACACTACCACTAAGCTAACATTGCTTCTCTTCTCATTTCGATACCAAGACAAAAGCTTTGAAGCGATGATAGCTGTTGAAGCGATGATAGCTCAGTGGTAGTGTGCACGACTTCGCGGCAAGGGACGTGAGTTCGAAACCAAGCACCTACAATGAGCTTGAACTTTCGGTGAAGGAAAACATCGTGAGGAAACCATAGCATGGTGGTAGGGCTTTTTCTAATGCCCGCCTGGCTAGCTACCACCCTCTAGTTGTGAACCTGCCGCCAAATACGAATAGGTGTGTTCCGGCAGCAGCACTTGAGAGCCAGATCCTCCACAGGTTTAGCGTGTCTACCAACTTGGGCCGTATCGTCACTTAAGATCAGGTGAGATTACGACCATAACGGTAAACCTTAAGTATAAAAAAAAAAAAAAAAAAAAATCCCTTTCAACTTCCCTACCACTGGCACCATTATCAAACTCCCTGTAACATACTCTACACCATTCTACATTCTACAGTTAGCAGAAATATATAAAACAATAAAATATTATAGGACCTGTACATAGAGGTACAACGGTAATTTAATATAACAATTAAAAACCTCGGACATACCGCCTATAGGTGAACAAACCCATAATGATAAGCCGACGTGACGCACTTACGTAAGCACTTCCGAAACGTAATTGCTTTGGCTTCCTGTTTAAAATCCATGGAATAATACACACAAACTGTTACAACTAATGTCGGCCATTAGTTAACTGCAGTATTAATAACATGCTCATAAATTTAATATGTAACTAACTCTATAGAGTTTTTTTACGGGATCTTAATCTATCGCGTTATGGTTTTTATAAAAATACATGGTGTGACATTGTTTAGTTGTCACAAAAAAAAAAAACAGTTTTACTAAGAAAAGTCATTTTAAACAGCCTTATTAAATCGCTGATTAAATCCTGAAGTTTAGTAACATATTCTATCAGTGCACTGAGCTTTTAATTACGACAATCATCCATATGAAACCATAGTATAGTGGTAGGACATCCCTTAAAGCCCGCCCAACTAACTAGCAATCTTTTTTAAATAAAAATTAAGTTCAAAATCTTATTCTGTGAAAGTCTGTCGCGAAATACCACTGGGGGTGTGTGGCTTCAGTTACTCCTTCGCTAGGCTTACCGTGTCCACTCTGTCCGGTTACATTGCTATTTTACATGAGATGTAGTCAGGTATGCACAAACGCTTAAACCTATTGTAAAAATATATATATATATATATTAATCTATGTACCAAGATTAAAATATGCTGCATACCTGATATTAAGGACCTTTAATAAAATTATTAAATAAAAACGATGACAGAGAAAGGAATTGTCATCAGTAATTACCATAATATGCCGCTTTTCAAATATCAATGTGAAAGCTAAAAAGTAATAATATTTATAAACGTTGAAATAAAATAATAATAGTTACCTAACAATGTTATCAGAGCAAAGTTCTTTGAAAAGAAATTAACTGAACCGTCACAAGAAAAAAAAAATCGTGAACAATAGCTCGAAAGAACTTGCCGCAGATGTAAAGGATCTCTAATCACTAGGGCTGTCGACTTCTCGAAAAATGTTTGGAAATAAATAATTATAAACTTGTTCGAGCTTTCGGCTTTTGACGTTCATGAAAAAAGAGTGCAGTTATTTAGGCTTAAGTATCTATGTGACTTTACTTATTTTTTAAATGAGTGTATAGTTTCGTTAGATCAAACTAGTCTCTAAAATGTGCAAAGTAAAAATAAATAGTTAAGAAAACACGGACGGTCTTGCGAAATGTGATACTAAAATAAAAAACAAGTTAGATTAGATAACATTATAGACGAAGTTAAAGGTTAAGCACTGACTAAACAGATAAATAAAATAATATTTGCAGTCGCGAGCCTTTTAAATAAAAAAGTATTTCACAGAAAGTTGATTCGGCCTGATCTACTGATGGAGGTGCTTCAAAGTTATCATATGGGAACACAAGAATAACCGTAACACCCTTACATTCAGCCTATGTCCCACAGGTTCAAAACACTTTTTCCATATCTTCCACACTTTATGAAAACCATAAAATAAAGCAACATTTTTAAACACCCATTACGAAATTCTCAACCATGATTCTCCCTATGTCCTACGAACTGTGAACCACTGGGAAAAAAGAAATCCTTGCTTCTTGACTAATATTATAAATACCAAAGTAAGTTTGTTTGTTTGTACGATTTCGCGCGTAAACCGCTGAATCGAATATGTTGAATTTTGGTATAGAGATAGATGGGAATCTGGAAACGATAATAGGCTATTTTTTTAGTGAAAACCTTATTATAAGTGGGGTAAAGAGAGGGATAACCTTTGTATGAGATGTTTTGTTGCGTCATTCGATTTGATCGATAAAATTAGTATTAACGCAAGCGAAGCCGCAGGTAAAAGCTAGTTAGTAATAATGCAATGTATCAAGCTGTTGATGTAATTGTGTCGCCCTGTTGTTCCTTTATTTATCACCCTCCCTGTACACAATAACTAATTGTTTATTGTATCGTATATTTGTAAGAAATGCCTAATTTATTTTGCTGTGTTATATACATTTGTTTTTGCTGTTCATGCTGTTGTTAGTCTTAATGTTATCCCGGTTAAGTTTTTAGACCTGGGTTTTATATGAAAATCAGCGCTGAATGTTTCAGAAACCTCAGCATAGGCGGAGCTTGACGGCCTATGCTTATAATAAGACGTGCAGTTAGATGATTATATTATAATAAATAATATAAAAAGTCTTTTATTTCTTGCAAATAGCTACGTGTTACAGTATCAGTATATTAAGTTAAATATCTAAATTATAAATATTTATATTTATCTTAAATTATTCTTGCGCTAAAACCGCTCTTTAGGCGAAGGTAAAGGTAAAGAAAACCATTTTCCTCTATCTTGAGAATATCCAGTAGTGGCCAGCAGGGGCCAGCTATTTTATTCATTCGTCTACCCATCTCATATGAGGTCTGTCTTTGTGTCGCTTGCCGTATGAACCCTTCCACCTGGTCACTCTGCTAGGCCACCTCTCGTCTTGAAGGCTCGCAACGTGCCCTGCCCACTTCCATTTCAGTTTTTTTTGCTTGTGTCAGAGCATCTTTCGCTTTGGTCGTTTGCCTGATTTTTGTATGGCGAATTTCTTGCATTTTTTAACGTTGAGCATGTTACGTTCCATTCCGCGTTGGCAGGTGATAACTTTGTAATTGACTTCGGATGTGAACTTCCAAGTTTATGAACATATTGCATTTAAATATTTATTTTAAATAGAGAAACATTTAAAAGTTATGTCAATATGTGTAGACTATTCTTTTTCATTTTTTATTATTAGTTTTCTTTGTTGCTCGTGTACGGGTTTGTAGTCAGTATATTCGCACACTTTGTTTTGTAGTTGTAGTAAATAGAGTAGAGAAGTAGTTATAAAGTTAAAAGGTAAATTTCGTAAAAGAGTAATGCAGTGGTAAAAGAACTTAGTATTTCTCTTAATGCACTTGTAAAGTTTGCAAGTGGTTAGTTAGGTAGTGGATTTGTTATATTTCAACTGCTATTGAGTTTTGTTGCATCGTCATTTTACACTAAACTGTCTAGTAAAGCTGCTTAGCATACAAGAGCACGCTATGTACGTAGGTTTTGGTGTAAGCAGCAATGCACGCTAATTGGACCGTACAGCTCACATATCTCTTATTAGGATTAAATGATTTTTCATTCATTACTTTCTGACCTTATTAAGCCTTAAAAATGCAGCAACATTAAAAATACATTTCAATAATTGACAACCCTGATTACCCGTTACGAAATTAAGACAAAACTTGTCTGAAACGAGTCGAGATGACGTATTATAAAGGAGGAAAAAATACATTTCATACATTCTCAACTATGATTACCCGTTACGAAATTAAATCAAAACTTGTCTGAAATGAGTCGAAACAATTTATTAAAAGGGAGAAAAAAATAATTGATACATTGTCAACCCTGAGTACCCGTTACGAAATCAAGTCGAAACTTGTCTGAAACGAGTCGAGACGAGTTATTAAAAGGGAGAAAAAAAAACGGTAATAACTCCTCGAGTCTCAGACAAAGGTGAAATATTGTGTAAAAGGTGAGACTTGTCGGACGCACAAGAACTCTATTGTGAAACGGTACACGCACAAGAAAACAAGTACGATTATTGTGAAACGTGAGATTTTTTTTATATAGTTAAGGCTTAGCGTAATGGCCATAATATCACCTGATCTTAAGTGACAATACGGCCCAAGTTGGTAGGCAGGAGGTGGGTATCAGAAAAAGCCCTACCCACCATGCTATGGTTTCTTCACGATGTTTTCCTTCACCGAAAGCTCAAGATCATTGTAGGTGGTTGGATTCGAACTCACGTCCCTTGACGCGAAGTCGTAACCACTACCACTGCGCTATCGTCGCTTCATAACTATAATCATTGGTAGCGCACTATTTATATACTGATGCGTCCTTGACAAAAGGTGTGGTATTTCACTTAAATAAATACAAAGATAAACATGTTTAAGCTACATAGTCAGAAATATTCGGTTTTATAGTTTAAGGGTTTAGTGTTATGGCTACAATCTCACGTAATTCTAAGTGACATTGTGGCCCAAGCTGGTGAACACACTAAACCTATGGAGGGACTGATTCTCGAGTGCAACTGCCAGAACTCACCTAATGTTATGTGGGGGCAGATTTTCCACTTGAGGGTGGTAGCTAGCCAGGCGGGCATTAGAAAAATCTTACCACCATGCTATGGGTTCCATTATGATATTTTTCTTTACCGAAAGCTCCAGCTAATTGTAAATGGATTCGAAGTGGATAGGGGAAGAGATGTATTAGTGGATGTAGTAGACATACTACCAACTGAGCTATCATCTTTTGTTTATAGTAATTGTTTCAATTTATACTTATATATTCAGGGGTCTAGATAATATGACAATTCTACGTTAATATTATATTATGTAAATTATTATTTCAAATATTCAATATTTAATGCTATTTTTAATAACTTTTTAATTCTGTTAGTGATGTAGGTAAGTATTGTTAATGGTTGACACGTATTTCGGCTTTAGTATTCCATCTTTTTAATATAATTATTCTTATTTTTTTCTTTATCTGACTATCGATTGTTGTGTTTTCCATAAAAGTAAAAATATAAATATTATAAAGCTGACAAATTTGTTTGGTTAAACGCGTTAATCTTAGGAACGACTAGTCGGAATCCTTTTTTTTATATATTGTGTAGAGCAATCATTGAGGAAGGCTTTAAGTCATCTTTAAGTTAAGCTTTAACATCACGCTACCGCCGATAAGAGTAAAACTGTATTGTAAAAAATTACAAAAATGGCCAAAAATGATGTAATCTTTATACTTCCACGCAAATGAAGTCTCGGCCACAGCCAATTACTATATTAAAAATCATAAGTATGCCATTATACACATAACCGTAATAACTGACACATAAAACGAAAAAAAAAAAACGACGCGTGAGAATAAGCAGAGTTGTCGGTATTGACCGCAAATTGCATAATTTCGCCTTCCCACTTCAGCCCTCATAATAGCAACACGACACAATAAAGAAAATTCGGTACAAATATACAACTTAAAGCGTAAGGAAGAATATTAAATATAAACAGAGTTTATTATTATCGAGTACCGAGTAATTGTTAGTTAATTGTAGAGCTACTGACGAAAAACCGTTCGCTCTGGTGTATTGCTAGATGAAGTGCAACTTAATAAAGTAAATAAACCACTAAAGTTACTCGTAATCGTTATTTTCCGAAGCGATGATAGCTCGGTGGTGGTCAAAGGACGTGAGTTCGAATCTACCTACAATGAGCTTCAGCTTTCGGTGAAGGAAAACATCGCGAGAAACCATAGCATGGTGGTAGGACCTTTTTTATGCCCGCCTGACTATCGACCACCCTCAAGTTGAACATCTGCCGCTAAATACCAGTCCTTCCACAGGTTTAGCGTGTCCACCAACTGGGGACGAATCATTTCTTAAGATCAGGTTAGATTATGAGCATATCTTCAAACCTACAAGCTATAAAGTTTCTACCAAGATTGACTTGACATCGCCAGGATTTGCATTTTCGAAGCGCAGTTTAAATATGTTAAAGACCAGATAATAGACTTCATTCTAAGGTATATACCCCTATATAAGACTCTAAGAACAATCGTAGACATAGCGATAATTTATAGAAATAAGTCATTTATAAGATTATCAATAAATACATATTAAAAATAGAGTATTCAATCTCTAAGACTCGGTGGAATACGTTTTATTACACTTGCCTATAATTTCTATCAGTTTATCACATATCAATAAATGGAACATTAAATGGAAATACCACAAAAACTACACTAATTCTAGAATTTTGTAGAATCTGTTTTGTTGAATAGAAAAAGTCAATATTTAAAATACCGCAGTGCCTCAAGACGAAAGTCTTCGACCAGTGTGTATCGCCAGTGATGACATACGGCACTGAGACGTGGTCACTTACAATGGGCCTAATAAAAACGCTCAAAGTTGCCCAAAGGGCAATGGAGAGGGCTATGCTTGGAGTTTCAGTGCGTGATCGAATTAGGAATGAGGAGATCCGCAGAAGAACCAAAGTAACCGACATTGCCCAAAGAATTGCTATACTTAAGTGGCAGTGGGCTGGGCACATTGCTCGCAGAACCCATTCCCGATGGGGCCAACGGGTTCTCGAATGGCTACCACGTACCGGAAGACGTAACGTGGGTAGGCCCCCCACAAGGTGGACCGACGACCCGGTGAAGGTCCCGGGAATCCGCCGGATGCGGGTGGCGCAAGACCGATCGTAGTGATCTTTGGGAGAGACCTATGTTTAACAGTGGACGTCTTTCGGTTGAATGGATGGATGGATGGAAATATTTAAAGTTTTTTTTTTTATATACTTCAGGTTTAGCGTTATGGCCATAATCTCTGATCTTAAGTGACAATACGGCCCAAGTTGGATGACACGTCAAACCTGTGCAGGAACTGGCTCTTAAGTGCAGCTGCCGGAACACACCTATTCACCGAAAGCTCAAGCTCATTGTAGGTGCTTGAGTTCGAACTCACGTCCCTTGACGCGAAGTCATACACACTACCACTGAGCTATCATCGCGTATGAAGTTATCTTTCAGTAGGCAAAACATTTCTTACAAACGTATCGGATAAAAACAACACTTGGCGCTTGTAAATTAGACTACACGGTGTCCCGGCAACCGATACAATCTTCGATACGGCCTCCGAGAAAAAGAATCGACGTTATTTCCCACGGGATGAAAAATTCTTGTGCCATTTCGGACACAACTCGTTTGGTCTCTATTCGCCTGTCGATAACTTTCGTACCTTATCTACCTCATCTATACAAACAAGACGCAACTATACTTTTACCTTATAATATACACGTATATGGAATTGAAGTATCTATTTGTAATTTTCAGGATTAGAGATATTTTATAAATGATTGTGAAAGTAAAGCTACACTAATACAACCAAAGTTAAAGAGTAAGTTTGTGATCCGGCCGGATGTCGTGCCATAAGTGGGCTTTGACAGTTAACACGTAACCTGTTACATAGTGACTGTGCAAGTTCAACACTAACACGAATGTTGTGAAAATACAACAAACAATGGATATAATATAATTGAATTGTGTGGTTTTATGAAACCGCGGCGCAAGTGAAACTTTATTACGATTTTTTGAATTTGTGTTTTCTGTTTATTGCGTAAACCAATTGTAAAACATGTAAAACACTTTTGAATAAATTAAATTAAAAAAAAAAAACTTTATTCATGAAATGATGATGGGTAATCAATGCTACATAATCAGTCAGAGTACACTCACTTACTCGTTCACTATTTAGGCGATAATCGCTTACGCGTAAAATATAGATATATGCTGTCGCGGGCTTTTTGGTATCACTATTTAAGATAAACAATTCCATTGTACATTATATACGTGCCATTTTAACGGCTTTTACAGCGCACGTTAGAACAGCTCGCAGATGGAAAAAAAAATTCCTACTTACTTGACACTTATCATTACATTTTGGACAATTCACACAATATCATAGTAATTATAGCCTATGTGCTGTTCTGATGCATAAACTACATTATTATAAATTTTCATTAAAATCCATTCAGTAGTTTTTACGTGAAAGACTAACAAACATCCATACACATTCATACAAACATTCGCGTTCATGATATTACTAACGATATATGCCTTTATAACATAAATCCCTGTATACACTGATGTTGTACATAAATTTACTTTATCATAAAAGCATATTCACTACGAGCACCAATAACAATTGCTTCCGATAACGAAACATCGTAGATATCGTTCTCTTTTAGAGGCGGCAGATACTAGGAAAGGCAACAACAAAGAATCCCATATAAATCAGGGAAGATGTAAAATTGGCATGACAATGTAAAGCGACATTGGGATTCGATGCAAACTGGGCGGTGTATACGAGTGCTGTTGCGCTGTAAGTGTGGGGCCACGAAAAACGCGATTACCGGCAACGATTTTCGTTCTTCGTATAGCTAAAAGTTATTATTATATACCTCAGAGACGGTTGTTAATTCGACGAAATGTTTGCTGTCATTTCCGTATTCCGGACAACGTGTATGCAAAATTTCATTATTATCGATTGAGTATTTAAGGTATTAAAAAACAGACAAAAACTTACAATCAAATTTAAAATAATTATAGATAGTATATGTTTACTACAATACACATATATGTAAGTTAATAGGTACTTTTTGAACCAATGACGACTCGAGTGATAAATGTACGAATACCGCGTTGATAGCAGAAGTTTCAATCTCTGTAATCGACCAGAGCTGTAGATAAGGTTTGAAGTGATGGTAGCTCAGTGGTAGTGTGTAGGATCGCCGCGCATTGGGACGTGAATTCGAAGCCAACCACCTACAATGAGCTTGAGTTTTCGGTGAAGGAAAATAACATGAGGAAACCATATCATGGTGGTGGGGTTTTTCCTGATGCCCGCCTGGCTAGCTACCACCCTCAAGTTGAAAATCTGCCGCCAAACACCAATAGGTGTATTTCGGCATTTGCACTTGAGAGCCAGTTCCTCCACAGGTTTAGCGTATCTACCAACTTGGGCCGTATCGTCACTTAAGATCAGGTGAGATTATGGCCATAACGCTAAACCTTAAGTATAAAAAAAAAAACATAAAGAAACATCGTGGTGGTTACCATGCTGCTAACGTATTTTTTAATACCCGTCTGACTTGTTACCACCCTCAAGTTGCAAATCTAGTGGCAAATACCTATAGATATATTCCAGCAGATACACTTTAGATACCAAGCAAGAGATTCATCTATATAATTTTTTAAAAAAAACCTCATCCAATTTCTTACCAGCTCTTTTCACTGACTAGCATGTTTTCACTGCCAGAGGAAGATTTTTTTAAACTTCCAACATGCCTTTTTAAAGACCGAGCTGGACCAACTAGTATTACATTATTTTGATTTATATATGAAACAGCCGACAGTCAACCAAAAGAATACTTACCTGGAACAAAACAATAGGATCATTAAATAAAGAAATTAACAATATAAAACTTCAGGATTAATTCCATATTAAATTAAAAAAGACACCTAACGCAGTGATTGAATGTTTAGTAAGAGTATGATACTCACTTAAATTCTTACCTACATACCTAAAACCGCTCTACTTTTTTTTATGGGTTTTTACAATCTTTATATTTCAATATCGCATGTCACGATGTTTGTCCGCGCTTAACTGATTTCAATGAAATTTTACAAACATGCATTGTATAGCTCGACTGTAGATATACTATAGCTTTTACCTCTATTCTTTAACACGAAACTTCGTACTGTTATGGAGTTATTAACAATATAGAAAAGGGCTGAATATATTAATAGCCAAGACGCCTTTTCTGCTCTGTTTGCCTACCTTTTTCGTTTCGTTTAGTAACTATTGAGGAATATTACTAGTAAGAATAGAAAAATTGAAAAAAATCTTTTTCAGAAATTGAAAAATTTTTCAGAAAAAAAAAACATTAAAAATATTATTATATATAATTTGATATTTTGTTGAGAATCTCCGTAATGTGTTGATTAAATTTCTTTTTTCGCAAATTCTTAACGTCACATGTCGTTTTTTATTCGGATCTAACGTGTAATGTTCTTATTCTACTTTGCTCTTATCTTCTTGTTATACATTTTCCTTCTTGTACAAGCGCACTTAAGGGCCCAACTTTCCTATTCCTCTCGATCAAATCGATATGTCTAACAATAAAACCATTTTGTTTATCTCCAAAGGATATTGCATTCAGTTTCAAGGGGTTTAAATATAAAATTCTAATTTCATATTCTCAAGTGGCCCGTTTTATTTTACGAAGTAGCAAACAGGTACGCTATCCACCTGGTCTTAAATAGTCACGTCAGCTTTTAGCTATTTATATACCATCTCAGAAAAAAGTAGTTATACATGATGCCTGTTATTACTAGGCCGTTATTCGAAAAGGCTAGGTTGCAAAGTTAGTATTGCTAATGACACCTTGTGGAACTAAATATATGTGTAATGGTAATTCGTTACATAAATCTGAAACAACTCCTACAACCTTAGAATCAACTCTAATAAATCTAGAATCTGGTCTCATTAAAAAAACTCTTCAAAGCTATTTAATTTTAATTTTAAATAAAGGATTACAAATCACTAATTACTTTACACAGCTGATGTAGTGATTTAAGCGGTGGTCTCACTTTCGTTGTCACGCTGAGTGCTACGTATTCCAATCCCATATAGAACAATTACTTGCGTTGAAATAAAACTAATTTAAACGGATTTTATCGCGGTTATTTATTAAATTTTGATCCCGACGTTTCGAAAGCTTTTCAGCCTTCGTGGTCACGGGGCGGACTGAGATGTAGGTTGTCCAGAAAAGTTTATGTTACTGTGTCTACCTTCAATTTACATATATACTAAACATAAACTTTAACTTTATAAACTTTTCTGGACAACCTACACCTCAGCCCGCCCCGTGAGCACGAAGGCTGAAAAGCTTTCGAAACGTCGGGATCAAAATTTAATAAATAACCGCGATAAAATCCGTTTAAATTAGTTTTATTTCAATGAATAATATTCGCGTAAACCTAAGAAATCATTAATTACTTGCGTGATAACAGCCCGTCCGAATAAACAGGTTTTAAAACGATGATAGCTTTGATGGTAGTGTGTACAGACGTCGCGTTAATATACTTGAGTTCGAATCACTGCGATGAACTTGAGCTTTCGGTGAATGACAATATCATGACGAAACCATAGCATTCTGGTAGGGCTTTTAATAATACTCACCTAGCTTGCTACCACTCTCAGATTGAAAATCTGCCACCAAATACATTTAGGATGTGTTCCCGTAATTTTATTAGAGGAACACCCTCTCTTCTTGTTTTTCCTTATTTTTTCCTATTTTTAATTTAGCAGGTCGACTTGGCAGTTTCTACTGACTGTGGTCGTTTTCTCTTACATTTTCTACTGTTCTTGGGCCATACTTAACATACCATCAGGTGACATACAACCACTACACCTAGCTACTATAAAATTAGAAGTTGAGTCCCACATACCCTAACAGATTCCGAGACTAAATACGTACTTAAATATATTCTTTACCCACGCAAAAGAGGCAAGGTCAAGCAAAAAATGGACTATACAACGCAAACGTGTGTCTTAAGATACGGCATATTAAGATTGCGGCAAATACTTAAAATTACTAACTTTCCTTCACACATAAACAGTACTACACAAGCCGCGGTGGTCGTACACAAGTACACGTAATTAAACATTTTATTCCAGTCGTAAAGATGTTAAACGGCGCATGCGCGAAGCGGGGAGCTCTCTGAACCCCCATTGTAGTAATTAGAATAGATTTTAATGCTTCTCGTTTGTTTATATTAACCGCCGAGAAATGAAGTATCAAAGTTACTCTTACGTTTTATTACATTCCAGCAGAGATTTAGATGACATGCGTGATTGATGAAACGCTGGCTTTTCAAGACGAATCTACCTACTTACTTACATAAGGTCTATGTATTTTATTTTTTAATATATGCGTAAAATATTTCTCGCATTTGCTTGAGTATATGTGGGACCTATCTTGTATTAACCAGATATGCACACTAATATTCCCTTATGTGCGTAAAATTTGTATCTGGTTAGCTCGACTAGGCAACTATGTAGTACCCATCTGGTACTAAGTAAGTTACCACCTGGTAAGTTAAGGCATAGCGTTATAACTATTATAACTTAGCGTTATAGCGTATAACTATTATCTGACCTGATCTTAAGTGCTGATACGGCCCAAGTTGGTCGACACGCTAAACCTTTGGAGGAACTCGCTCTCAGGTGCAACAACCGGAACACACCTATTGGTATTTGGCGGCAGATTTTCAACTTGAGGATGGTAGCTAGCCAGGCGGGTATCAGAAAAAGCTCTTCCGCCATACTAGGGTTTCCGCACGGTGTTTTCTTTCACCGAAAGCTCAAACTCATTGTACGTGGTTGGTTTCGAACTCACGTCCCTTGACGCAAAGTTATACACACTAAAAAATATTAAAGCGCTTTAAATTCTTGTCTGGTCACTATAATAAATTTATTCATTACGCGTTGTAAAAAACTTATACGCCATAATGCGTCACAATCCGAAATAAAATAAAGTTCATTGAACAACAATTAAATAGTTTATGGCAGCGGCTTTCAATTTAATTAATTAAAAACGTAACGCCACTTGGGAGATATTATACATTTTTCCACGATTAGTCCCGAGTGCGATGATCTTTGATCTTTGAAACGAGTGGCATAGTTCGTGGTTTCCTCTTCTAACTTATTCAACGTTAAGTAATTATTCGACCTCTCAATATAACGAACCGTTTATTACGTATTTTGTAATACCAGAGATACAGCAAAAATCATTTAATGCTTTTTTAAATCGTTTTTGCTTTTTGCTTTATAATTTACTAGTTTTTACGTGCGGCTTCGCTCTCGTTAATGTCGATTATATCAAACAATGCGGATGACGTAATAAAAAGTTTCATACAAAGTTTACCGCTCACGTTACCCCACTTCCAATAAGGTTTTCGCGAGAACGATTAGCCTATCACCGTCTCCAGGTTTCCATCTATTTCTATATCAAAATACATCACAATCGATTCAGCGGTTTAGACGTGAAAACGTGACAAACAAACTCACTTTCGTTATTTATAATATTAGTATGGACAACTGATTATGGGTTTAGAAAAGATAAGTAGCTATGTTTGAGTTTATCCTACCCTACTTTCAACTGTATATACGCATTTAACCTACATTAACTACGTCAGAATATCATTACAGTTTATAATAGAAACTCGAACGGTGGGAAGACCGGAGGCGCCAGTCTGTGCGTCGCGGCGACAAACCCCCATACCCCCTCCCGAATCCCCCCCAGAGATTCAGATAACATGAATACAAACTGGAAAACGCATCGTAAATCTAGAACAGCGTCGTTACGTACCATTACTTATTCCGTTTTGAAACTCAATAAAGATGATAGCACTATATTTATCTATTTATTTGTTTGTTTGTCCCGTTCTGGAGTATAGGAAATTAGTTCGAAATTAGTTACGTGTCTCCTGCCAAATTTCCTTTCAACGATTGCTAAGATTAAGCAAAGAACTACTCGCGCGAAACAGTGACATTCTACATCACTGAAACTTAGGAAATTAACTAAATTAGTAAGTTAGGACAGAGTAAGTTAGTCAGAGCAGAGTGCCCTCAGCACTTGCCCCAAAAAGTTCGGTGAAACTGTCAAAGCCTCTAAAGCTAACAGCGTATGTCAAGTCAAAAAAAAAACAAAGAACTATACTGAATGAAAGTTATCAAAATCAATGGACATGAGTTCAAATCCCCGCAATAAGGCTGAGCTTTCGGTGAAGGTAAACATCGAGGATGAACCATAGCATGGTGGTAGGACTTTTTCCCAATGCCGGGCTGGTTAACGACCACCCTCAATTTGAAAATATGCCGTCAAATACCTATAGGTGTGTTCCAGCAGTTGCACTTGGGAAAAATCGCCATTTTACATCAACAAGCAATCTAACCAGATTCTGGGTCCTAAAACTGGTTATATAAACCCAGCAGAATGACCCTCGTATCGCATGTTGCGTTGCGGGATCAGACATGAAGCAATTGTGGACAAAGCGTCTCATCTTAACTTTTTTTATAGTTATGACTGTGGCCATAATCACAGCTGGTGTTATGTGACGATACCGTCCAAATTGGTATATACGCTAAACCTGCGGAATAACTGGCTCTAAAGTACAACTGCAGGAACACACCTATTGGTATTTGGCGGCAGATTTTCAACTCGAGGATGGTAGCTAGCCAGGCGGGCATTAGGAAAAGCCTTACCACAATGGTATGGTTTCCCCACGATATTTTCCTTAACCGAAAGCTCAAGCTCGTTGTAGGTGGTTTCGAACTCAAGTCCCCTTGAAGTAAATTGATAGATTTAATTTATTTCTAATCACCATATATAAAAGCCTTAATAAACCTTGATCTACATTTTCGTGCGTGCCGCAATAACATATATCTTATGTATGAATTGTATTAATTCTGGAAATTGCAAAGTACAGTCTAATTTTCGATAACATATTTTGTATAGATATGTCCTACTAGATTTTACCTGCGGCTTCGTTCACATTATTAATTTTGTCACACAAATCAGATGACCCAATAAAAAGTTTCATACAAGTTTACACCAATCTCTACCCTACTTCCGATAAGGTTTCAGAAGAAAAATTAGTCTATACCGTCTTCCGGTTCCCATTTGGTATAGAGATATATCAAAATTTATCATAATAAATATAACGGTTTGGGTGTAAAAGCGTAACAAACAAACAGACACAGTTACGCATTTGTAACATTAGTATGGAAGTATGGATATGGGATATTCGTTTAAGTTTATCAAGTTTACTCCGACAGAATTAATTTTTCACGAAAGGCATAACGTTTTTCCGGGCAACGTACTTTGCGCACCTCCCTTTTGAAATCGTTTTTCCTAAACTCTATTTGTGCGCCGGAGCTGAACTTCACACATTATTAATTAAAAATCATAATTGAACTTTATTATCAGTCTATATAAAGGTCAAAATTATTTTACTTGGAATATTTGCTGTCCATCCAAATGTTCTTCGGTATTTCTCTTCCACTACATTCATCCGCATTTACACTCAAGGTTCTTCTAGTCATATGGCTTTCATCTCTTCTCATAATATGCCCATACAACATTAACCTATTACTCATTAATTAATTTATTTATTTAGGACCGCCAGTGGTCAGTACATTGCATCAGTTACAAATAATAATTGAGTTAATTCTGAAAAAAATACACTAGGCCTCTGGAGGCAACCATGACTTGCAAATTGGTAGACAATAATGAATTTCTCAAATACAATTTATCTATACTCATATTATAAAGGGGAAAATTTGTTTATTTATTTGAACGAGCTAATCTTAAATACTACTAGTCAGATTTCAAATATGAAGCGATGATAGCTCAGTGATAGTGTGTACGACTTCGCGTCAAGGGACGTTAGTTCGAATCCAACCACCTACAATGACGTGAAGGAAATCATCGTGAAGAAACCGTAGCATGGTGGTAGGGCTTTTTTTAATGCTCCCCTGACTAGCTATCACCCTCAAGTTGAAAATCTGTCGTCAAATACCATTAGGTGTATTCCGGCAGTTGCACTTGAGAGGCAGTTCCTCCCCAGGTCTAGCGTGTCTAGCAACTTGGGTCGTATCGTCACTTAAGATCAGGTGAGACTATGGTCATAACGCTTAACCGTAAATATAAAAAAACTTTTTGTATTCGATACAGCAACCATAGAGAAAGGCTTTGTGTAAAATCACTTTAAAAGCCTTAAAATCACGCTACCACCAACAGGAGCAAAGCTGTATTAAAAAAAGTTACAAAACGGGCAAAAATTATACAGTAAATTTTTATTCACGCGAACGGATTATAATGTATTTTTTTTGTTCACTGTAATATGACCATACTTATTATTCAACAGATGTACGTAACCAAAATAAAGGCTTTCGCGTCGCGGATTAATCAATCTTCATTCATCCGCCCAATAACAAATAACCCTCAACTAACACGTTCTGTCGAAATAGCCCGAGTAATATTTGCAAAGGGGGAAATTCATTTCGTGCGAAAACCCGGTCTCGCGGTGACACATTGCCCTATAGTCGCGTCGGCTCTACAAATATCGAGCCCTGCCCCTTCGTCTTTCACATGACATGAACATTAGTAAAAGACGTTTCGGAATTCGTGTTTCGAGGAACTATATTGTTCAAGACTCAATATTCATTCAAAATGTTAATAAAATCATGGTGAGTTTCATTTTTTTTATGCTTTATATGTTTAACGTTACTTCCACCAGCTCAATTAACGTTAAGTGACGATCTGGCGTTAAGATAGTGGACACGCTAAACATAATGAAAGTGCTGGCTCTCAAGTTCAACTGCTGGGCCACAACTAGTGGTATTATAAAAGCCCTACTAAAATGCTATGGTATCATCACGACGTTTTCCTTCGCCGAAAACTCAGACTCACTGCAGGGAGAAAACTCACGTGGGATAGAACTCACTTCCATTGAAACGGGCTCCGTACACAATACCAACTGAGTTATCATCGCTTCGAAACCAGACTAGACAGATTCATGATAGAAGTAATTACATTTTATAAAATATGTGAATTGTGAGTTGAATCTCTTGCAACGATCCTAAACCTTCATGGAAGAAAAACTGTGTTAAAACCATAGCCTGCTAATATGGAATTTTCTAATGTCAAACTGGTTAGGTAACATCTTCGGACTAGAACAAATATGAAAGCTGTTCCTGATCTCAGGTAATACGAGGTTTATGTGTAGGCATAGCCTTAATACCTGGTATTTGATATTACTTGTCTCCTGCCCTTACCTGACTCAGGGTTAGTGCATTTACGCATTGCGAGACTGAGTACTTAGAAATGGATTTTTCTACAATGTTAATTTAAATTTACCATCTTAAAGCTGTAAATATTTCATGAGACAGCTATTTATGTGTTCCTGCAGTTGCACTTACGAGCCACTTTCCCATTCTATGTCCCTTAACATCAGATACGATTGCAGATTGCAGTCGAATATGAAAATATGGGTTACTTTAGGTCGATTGTCAGAAAATGCCTTTGGCATTAAGTCCACCATTGTGCTATGCCTACTATGCATTTTTGAGGTTTTTATTTATAGTGTCCTTTGTTGCTCGGATGTCTTCTATTAGGATTAAATCTTTCACTCTTTCTTTGTTTTCTCTCTTTCTCACTTTCTCTGTTTTTCTCTTTCTCTCTTTCTTTCGCGCTCTGTTTCTTTTTGGGCCATCATTATTATCATCTCACCTTATATACATCCAATGCTAGATATAGGGCTCAGAAAACTTATTTTACGGCGTGCGATGACTTACTTCGACCTTCACAATATCATCCGCCCAACGGGTAAGGGGACCGACTTAATTCCAGGGCACTTTCCAGTTCCTTTTTGTCCCATCGAACCTCGAGCTATATGCCTTGCCGAATACCACCTCAGTTATGCTATTCGGTGAGCTACACCAGCAACTTCCTGTAGATTTCCTCATTTCTGATTGAATCACGTAGAACAACCTCGAACATAGGTGCTTTCATTGCTCGCTGAACGACGCATAAAGTGTAATAAAATGCGAATGTGAGTCTGTTTGTTTGTTACGGTTACACGCCTGAACCGCTAAATCGATTATGACGAATTTTGGTATAGAAATAGACGGAGCTTTGGAGAAGGTGAGAATCTACTTTTTCATGCGGAAATGTTATTGGAGAGAGATAAAACTTTGTATGCAACTTTTTATCGCGTCATCTCCGATTTGTTATTTAAACCACTAACGTGAATGAAGTCACGGGTACAGCTAGTGTTGAACAAAATAAACATAAAGTAGTCTGCAGATGGCACGTAGTATACGATAAAGGCGAACTTTCTGAATATATAACACGTAACTGGAAACACCGCACCAAAAGTCTTTGAAATACAGTGAACACTCCGAAATCTAACTACTCTAAATATGTTACTTTAACCGGTTTTTGATATTTTGTTCCCCGTAACGTCTTCTATACATATAATAAGAATGTCAAATTTCGTCTCTGTACTCTTTAGATCTATGTGAAGTCAATTATTGCAAAGGACTAAGAATAATAAAATAGATTAACATCGTTTTTGGGAATTTTTGTTTGTTTGTTTGTGCACGCATCACTGCTAAATTACAACGTCAGTAAGAAAATCGGAGAGCATATCCTCGAGTAACATTTAGTCTTTGTTTCATTAAAACCGGTTAACTCTATCAAAAGTTATTGTAATTTGAAAGAAGCCGCGAGGTTAAATAATTTTAGTTCCACGCGAAAGCAGTCGCAAGCACAGCTACCTTTTAATACGCATATATCACATACTTTTACGACTAATTTCCACCACCTTAGAGTCATCTTATTAGCTTAAAAAATTGCACCCTTATTACGAGACTTTTCTTTCGACTTGAAACTCGTTGTAAGCCGTAAGAGCTTTGACTGCGTCATCGAACTTTTTGGGACGAATGCTAAGGGCAATCAGCCGCAGAAGCTCGACTTGAGCTACTTCCGCCTATGTTGATAGCCCGACCAAGATCATCGGGATAAATGAAAATCACCGAGCTTTATTTTGAAACAGTACAAGTAACACATCGTAGATATTTCTAAGACATTTGCTTAATAGCACCTTGTAAACTGTATACTTATAAATAAATGGCTTTCAAGCGCAACTGCCGGAACACACATATTGGTATTTGGCGGGAGATTTTCAACCTGAGGGTGGTAGTTAGACAGGCGGGCATTAGAAAAAGCCCAGCCACCATACTGTGGTTACCTCACAATGTTCTCTTTCACCGAAAGCTCAAATTCATTGTACGTGGATGTTAATTCACGTCCCTTAACGCGAAGTCCTTACACACTACCACTGAGCTATCGTTCTTCAAAACCGACCTAAAAAGCAGAATATAATATTTAAGTAAAATAGGGGGCGTACTTTATACGTTATATTTATAAATAACTAACAACGAACTATTTGATAAATCAAAGCTTATTTAAATACAAATTATTAAACTACATAACAACAACAACAAACTCTTCGCTCTTACAGTTTTTTTTTTATATTTAAGTTCGATTTGTAAAGTATTTTTTATACTCTACTAGCTGACCCGATAGATGTCCTGTCGTAACTATGAATATTGAATTCGAATTGTTATAATTAATTTAAAAAAAATATGATTCAAAAGCACAGTGTTTATTATCGTAATGCTCTATGTCAACTGAGTTATGTAAAATTTATATTATCGTTAGGTTTTTCTTTTTAATTTTCTTATTTTCCACTCAATTTCCTTAATTATTTCTTTCATAAGAACCTTCTCGTGACAATAATTAACACAACAAAAAAAAAAATAGCGAAATTATTCTATTCGTTTACGCATAATCTGATGACCAAGGGAAATAGAGATTCATTAATGTATATATTTACATAGATTATTAGTTTATCAAGGACAAATACAACAATGGGTCGCTTGAATGCAGTAAAAGTTATCATCTCGCTGACCTATCACAACAATATAATTGTCCCATATAACAATGAAACCATAGAGTTCATTCAACTCATTTAAATGAGAACAGGAAAACCACAATATATCTATTCTAGTCATTGTTAATACAATTACTTATTTCACAGTATTATTTATTATGAATCATTTTATTTCATGAGAATGGACAATGATTTCTTACCGTGTCCTTTTTCATGCCCTTACACAAGAACAAGAGAAGGTAATGAAATACTTTATATAGGTTTAGTGTTATGAACACAAACTTTGTGAAAAGTTCGGTGACGCTGTCAAAGCTCTTGAAGCTAAAAGCGTATGACAGCTCGAAAAAAAAATTAACACAAACTCATTGTATGTTATGTGACGATGCGCCCCAAAATGGCGGACACGCTAAACCTAATGAAGGTACTGGCTCTCAAGCGCAATTGTCCGGACCCACCTACATGTATTATGCGGTAGATTTTCAATTTGAGCGTAGTAACTAGCCAGATGGGCATTAGAAAAGGCCCTACCGAAAGCTCAGGCTCGAGATTCAAACTCAGTTTCACTGAAACGGCGTCCGCACGCGCTACCAATTACGCCATCATCACTTTACAGATATAGTTGTATGGACAATAAGGTAAACCAACAAAAGTCAACTGATTTCGATATTATAGAGAATTAAACGTTAAATTGATTGGCAGTCTATGCAGTTTACCCAGTATTTAAAAACCATATTCAATAATGTTCATAACAATTAGAACTTCAAGGTGCAGTAACTTAGAAATATTAGTACAAAATTGTAGACCATATTTTTACACAAAATAATAGATTATTAACCATAGTAATTACAGTTGTTAACTAAGCAATAAATATAAATACTTTTCCAACAGTGAAAGATTATTTAAAATGACAAAAATCATCAGAGCTAAGTGAACAAGACGATATATAGATGAATTTATTTTAAAAATATGCTGACAACAGGTACCTACATTTAGTTCTTAAAAATAACCGATTTCCATCGTTCTACGATTTGTAACGATCCGCACGGTTAGGGTAAAACAAAAAAGGTCTCATCTGTATAAAAAATGGTAACAGGTAGAAGTGACCCAAACGAGACAAACGTTCGACGTTTTTTTTTTTGTTTAATATTATTAGACATAATACAATTGATTCGATACAAAAAGTGGTGACAGAGCGTTAAGGAATGAGCAAAATAAGACTAAGAAACGGCAGAATTAAAAAAAATAATTTGAGATTATACAACTCTGGAAAATATCTATAATTTTAAGAGATTACTGATTCCGCAATAGTTTGTATTAAACTCCAAAGTGCCTCTCTGCCAACCGATCACCGGCATCTAATGGGTACGAAACAACAAACTGAGCTATACACGTACATATATTTACACAATTTAATACCAATTCTGTAAAATGTACGCAATATTTACAGTTATGAATAGTTTCATTTACACACTTGGAAAAATTTGTTCGTTTAACGCGCTAATTTTAAGGACTACCGTCAGATTTCAATAATTGTTTTTGTAATTGACAGAGCACAGCATTTGATAACGTTTCTTCTATAAAATCCACTCCTCTCCGTTCCACTACAGAAGCATCACGGTGACTCCATTCAATAAAAAGTTTACTGATTCATATCTTTGTCGTACCGTGGAACCGTCTTCCGGGCAGCGTGTTCCCACCCTCTTATGACATAGTGTCCTTCAAAAGAGGCTTGAAAAGGTATCTAAGCAGGTCAGCATGACAGCAGTGACTGATAACGCTTTTGGATCAATGCCAGTCACCGCTGTTCTGAATTATACTGTACTTAACACCAGGTGCAGTGCAGTCACTATGATACACAACATAAAAGAAATCATTGACGAAGGCTTTATGGTATTTAACATCACGCTATCACCTATAGGCGCATATCAGAACTGAAAAAAATTACAGAAACGGGCAAAAACGATAAAAAAAATTTTTAGGTTTACGCGAACGAAGTCGCAGGCACAGCTAGTGACATATATAGCATCAAATATTTTTTTCTTCTTTTTCTTATTATTTGGAATCGGCTTAATACGATTTCTTCTCTCGTACATCTATATCAGCCGCCATCTCTTCGTTCACTCCCTTTTCTTTCATCTCACTCCTCACACGAAGCGATGATAGCTCAGTGGTAGTGTGTACGACTTCGCGTCAAGGGACGTGAGTTGGAATCCAAGCACCTACGATGAGCTTGAGCTTTCGGTGAATGAATATATCATGAGGAAACCATAAGATGGTGGTAGGGCTTTTTCTAATGCCCGCCTGGGTAGCTACCACCCTCAAGTTGTAAACCTGCCGCCAAATACCAATAGGTGTGTTCCGGTAGCTGCACTTGATCGTCACTTATAATCAGGTGAGATTATGGCTATAACGCTAAACCTTAAGTATAAAAAAAACCTCTATCTATGTTTCCCTTCCTTCCTCTTCCTTTACATCCTTCATCATTAATATCCATTACTTCTCTCAACACATGCGTTTCCTCTCTTCTCATAACATGTACCAAATATGAGTAGGACCTTAACTTAACTTCATATATTCAAATAAAAACCACAACAAGATACATGCCAAAAATTCCCCTCGGTGCATTCATGTTCAAACGATAACAAAATAAATTTAAGGCCTCAGTAACAATACTTGAACTGTACTTAATAATCGTAAAGGTCAGAAAAGCCTTTTACAGACCGCGTCTGACCCGTCACGACCCCCGTCTTAACCTCAACATCACGCAACCTCACCGCTATACAACTCAGGGCCCCTATAAAGGTATAATTGGTTCAGACCTCTAGATCCCTTACACCCACTTTGGAATGAGAACTTCGAATGGAGAGTAAACAAAGCGATGTTATGTATACATTTAAGAAAATTATAACTTGGACAAAGATGGACTTAAAATATTTTTTACAAAGTTTGGAAAACGCAAAAGTGCACGACACATACTATTCGTTTAATAAAAATAAAAAAACAATACGTACCATTGACTTATTTTATTTATTATTTTATAAATTACTTATTATTTTATTAATTATTTACTGTTTTAATAATTGTTCTATATTACTACAGCATTACTAAATAAACATGATTTGTAGCTGGCAACAAAAACTCCGTAGATAGTTTTACCTACAGAATCTGTATAATGAAATGAAACCCCGTGACCACGAAGGCTGAAAAGCTTTCGAAACGTCGGGACCAAATTAATAAATAACCGCGATAAAATCCGTTTAAATTAATTTTATTTCGATGAATAATATTCGCGTAAACATAAGAAATCAATCTGTATAATGTTCAAGCGCTAACCTATTTATTATGATATAACGTTCGACTCGGCTGTATGGTTTCGGTATCTTTGCCTTTTCCTTAAAAAAAATACAATACCTGTAACTTGTAAATGTAAAATGTGATAAATTCAAAAATGCGATTTTCAAAACAACCATTTTATTATTATGCTATGGGTACTAGGATATTGATATGAAATATGTAACTGGTTGATGTTATTCTAAAAGTAATAAATGAAACCCGGCCTCGATACGTCAATTATGTCGGGAGTTATCGAGACAACCTCAAATAAAAAAAACCGGAAGTTTACGTAAAAAAATTTCAAACATTTTTTTTTTAATTTGCAAAATAAAATTATGTTGTTAAAGAAATGAGATAAATTATTTTTACAAGTGTTTTCTTGATATACATGTACTCATATTATCGTATAAATGCAAACTGGTTGTGGTAGAGGCAATTTAAGACCAAAAAAAGACTTAATTTTGATATGTCGAGAGTAGTTTAGATAGGCTTAATATTGATTCCGACAAATTTTTAATTTAAGGGTGGTAGCTAGTAAGGCTGTCATTAGAAAAAACCTTACAATCATGCTATGAATTCAGCACAAAGTTTTCATTCGACGAAAGCTCAATCTCATTTTAGGTGGATTCAAACACACACTCCTTGACTCCTCTGTACACATAACCACTTAAGCTATCATCGCTCCGATATAAAAAGAAAGAAAATACATATATTACGGAACTCACACAATAATAATAATAACTTAATGACGACTACAATAATAATAAAAAATTAGGGCGAAAATCAAAAACAACAATAGCCTAGTAAATATAATAGGCAGAGGGTGCCCACTAATCAGTTGTGTGAGGCCGGAAATGGTCCCATCTCAGCTAAAATGCTACAACGTATAAAGCGTTGCAGCGCTGGTTTTCAGATGGTCCAACGTGATGTCACGGTTAGCACTACATTTTAATATTAACAACAAAAAGATTCTAAGGAAAACAAAATATGATTAAAAATTGCAATAAAATACTAGAAATATATATTTCCAATAACAAGATATAATAAAGTAATAAATAAACGTATATGGATTGAAAATTAAAAATATGACTTATATGATTTCTGGGCTTGGCTTGTTCTCTATGGAGCAGTTAAAAAAGAAAACAAAGAATGACATTACTATAAAATTGTGTAAATATAAAGTATTATATTTCACAAAAGTCACGTACAACTGGAGTTGACTCCTTAAATATAATCATCATTGAAACATTAATTGAAAGCGATCGGTACGTAAGGTACGTTGGGCTATAAACATAACACTTTAGAGTTCGCGCTGGTATTCATTTGCGTTTCCTATAGCACTTCCATAACCGGAAATCCTTTATGAAGGATCGATTCTTAATAAACATACTGTGAAAAAAATCACAAACGTACGTAATATAAAGTTCTCATGAATGGTGGGAACCGACACCGTTTACGAACCTCAAACATAACTGTGTCGTAATGAAATCCTTGCATCGTTTCACAATACCGAACGACACGTTGCCTAAGGACAAATAATTACCAACACATCCGAAACTCGACTCTATAGCTTACTTATCAAGAGTAAAAGCGCTTCGACCGACTTAAACTGATATCCAACATCTCCTTTCATTGACTCCCATACAGAGAAATATCAGGGCGTATTGCCCGTTGTGTGGAATACGATCACGACAAACATAAATAAACGGCATAAAACTTGGAACGGTATAATATAGTTGAAAATAATCCCTATATATACATTAAAGGTTAAAATTTCGTTACTAACATGCAAATGCGCATGAGTCTGAAAAGTTTACCTCGTGTTCGGTTAAGAATTACAATTAACATATCTTGTAAAAGTATTTTTTTTTATATTTAAAGTTTAGCGTTATGGCCACAATCTCACCTGATCTTAAGTGCCGATACGGCCCAAGTTGGTAGATGCGCTAAACCTGCGGCGGGACGGGCTCTCAAGCGCAACTGCCGGAACTCACCTATTAGTATTTGGCGACAGATTTCTAACTTGAGAGTGGTCGCTACCCAGGCGGGCATTACAAAAATCCCTACCACCATGCTATGGTTTCCTCACGATATTTTCCTTCACCGAAAGCACAAGCTCATTGTGGGTGGGTTCGAACTCACGTACCCTGACGCGGAGTCCGTACACACTACCACCGCGCTATCATCGTTTCAAAGTTTACAGGTTTAGAGCGCTATGGGCACAATCTCACCTAATATTAAGTGACGATAAAGCCTATCTCTAATTTAGACTATTTTCAACTTGTCAACTAGACTACAACGGACGAATTATATCCTACGAGTAGACAAGAGACCACACTGCGACTTGTTACGTTCACACGGGTTCCACAGTAAGGTTCAAACCACTGCACACAAAGAGACCGCCGTACTCGTGACGAGCGAGCGAGACGGCGATATACATGTTTTTTTTTGGTAACCGTTACACAAGTTAAAAATACGTAACTAAATGCCGGCGAAAGAGATTTTAGTGCCTGATCATTAGATTTGGGGGTACAGTCCCGATAAATGATATATGAAATGAGTGATGCGCTGATGGATTCTTTTTTTTCTGCATAATATATATGTTAGATGTTTTTTGCGGTTTCGCTAGCGAGAACCACAAAAATATGGAGTGTTCTTATGACCACACGACACAGAAGTGAAACATCTCTGTTTCTATCTCGCTCTCTTAGTCTTCCCGAACTGACTACACCCGAAAGAGCGTCACAGGCTGCGGATCAGAATTTCAAAGTTCGCCTATAACAAAGGTTTCACTTCAGAAAATATGCATCACATGATGTATATTATTTATATATTAATATACATATAGTATATATATAATTTTAATTCAATCGGATGACGCAATAAAAAGTTTCATACAATATTTAATCCGCTTTTTACCCCACTTCCAATAAGTTTTTCACGAGCAAAAGTAGCCTATCAACGGCTCCAACGTTCCATCTATCTCTACGCCAAAATTTATTAGAATCGATTCATCGGTTTAGGCGTGAACGCGTAACAAATAGACAACTGTCGCATGAATAATATTAGTAGGACACAATATAGCAGCAAAAAGTATTGTGAGTTTTTTTTTTAGATCTAATAACTGTTTTCCCTGTAATTTAATCTCTGTATTACAGAATGTAACGAAGCATGTACTGAAACCTAGCGAAAGAATATATCTCCGAGTTAGAAAAATCATTTTAAGAAACAATTCGGTTCAATGCTTCTTTAGTTATAAAAATGGTAGCTGATAGACTATTGCAGAGATGTCGCCTTTTGTTATATCCAAGAATAATGCATATACAGAGGTAGGAAATTAGATTATCTAAGGAAAAATTATTAGGGTACTTTTTAAATTGTATATATCAATTAGAGCTAAACATTATGCAAACAATGCTGCATACCCATAACGTTATTTGATGTTATGTTATATTTACATCACCATTACAAAACTACGTATGAACGTCATCCTTCCTTTTTTTAACTTTTACAAAATAATATTTCTTGATACATCCAGTTAATATAATTATAACTACTTTATGTTTATAATTCTAACAGAAATAAAACAGTACTTTTAAATGTCGACTTAATTGCTTCATTGCACAAAGCAATGGTGTGGAATAAACTAAAGCAGGTTGTAAACTAACCTCAATACATTTTACAACGAGTATCGCGCTGTTAATTATTTTTTAAGCCACAAGTAAAAAACATATCGCTGTTCAATTGTACTTAATTATAAAAAAAGTACAATTCTTTTAAATTTTAGTCTTTTTTTTACAAGTGTCACACCGATTACTTAAAACTGAACAAGTTTTACTCCTATTGTACCTACTGTTACAGATCTTGGAAGTTGCGTATAATCGTACTCAGAGTCTCGTTCCACAATGGTTATATTTTACAGCAGAGCTTCCGCTTACTACAACACTTCCGTATTTTCAAACGTTCTTAAGTCAGTTGAACCCTTAGCCGAGCTTATACAGTAATCTGTATTGTTAACTACCCTCCATCTCATTAATTTACAGAATGTAGCATTACTTACGTTTCCATATTAATACGCAAATTTAATAGTACCTATCACAATTTTTGTACATAATAGTTGTGTAATTTTGTAATACCTACTTTAGTTTCCTTTACTCGCTATAAAATATGTCACCAAGTGCGTGACGAAGTATTTTGACAGTCCAATATGAAACTAAGTCTATCCATTTTACATTTACCACAATTTTGAATGAATCAATTTTACAGGATTGTTTTATTGCATAACAACATAGGAAATATTTAAGTATAAAAAGTTATGTCATTCTACTCTACCAGCTATCATCTCAGTATTCAAACATTTTATATACATATCATTCCTCATACAGTCTATCCACATATTCTTCGGTCTTCCTCTATTCCTACATCCATCCATATTCATACTCAACATTCTTCTAATCATGTGTCTTTCATCTCTTCTAATAGCTTTGTGTATTTTATTTTATATTGCCACCTTATTTCAAAATGAAATGTCTCCAAAGGTTTGAATGTAAGAGATCGCTTCAAGCGATAAGCCAGCATAAGTGTACACTTATATTATAAATTATTGTATAAATTTGTTTGTTGTGTTTTTTTTATTACAACACGTCCATATCATTGTAAATATGAGCCTATGTATGCACATGAATTTTATACTAATTTACCGTGGATACAAAAAATAATCTTTTAATACATTTAAATTTCATTTGAACCAAATCAAAAGTTTGTATAATAATATGATGACAAGAATATAAAATATGATGCCAGTAAACTGGCAGGCTAATATTGTTTGTGTTTTAAAATAAAGTAATCGAATATCTTAGAACCCTCCATAAAAGTATGACATCCTACAAACTTCATGATTTGTTATATCGACACACGCAACTTCCGGTTGAAGTTAAAATTTTATTTTAATTCAACGAGGCAGAATCTCTTAATTTATACTCCGTAACAATTATCACAGACATTATATCTGTTACAATAATGTATTGAAATAATATAATTGAAACCAGGAAGATATTAAAGTATCATAGAAGCACAAAAACTAATAGTTTGACAATACGCTCGCTCATATTACAGATAAGTCAGCGTACCATTAACTATGTAAAGGGAGATTAATCGCTTCGTGACGCTACGATACCAATAATAAGGTGTAATAATTCAACTTTTTGTACCTCACGTTGGGAACATTATCTTTCTCTGTTGTTCGGTCAATCCATATATTAATACGTGAAGAGAATACATCGGAGCTTTTTTAAGAATATTCCATATGCAGGCGGGTAAGTATGAAACGGTATATAAATGAGACGTACTTCATAGCTTTACATTACACTATAAATCGATGATAGCTCAAGGGACGTGAGTTCGAATCCAAGCACCTACAATGAGCTTGAGCTTTCGGTGAAGGAAAACATCGTGAGGAAACCATAGCATGGTGGTAGGGCTTTTTCTAATGCCCGCCTGGCTAGCTACCACCCTCAAGTTGTACACCTGCCGCCAAATACCAATAGGTGTGTTCCGGCAGCTGCACTTGAGAGCCAGTTCCTCCACAGGTTTAGCGTGTCTACCAACATGGGCCGTATCGTTACTTAAAATCAGGTGATATTATGGCCATAACGCTAAAACCTTAAATATAAAAAAAATAGCTATCCATGAATTCCCCGTGCGGATGCTAGGTCCATGGTGTGGCAGAGAGGAAAACTCCGAGCAGTTCCCGAGACTTGCGACACTGATGCAGGTTTAAGGGGCACATTTTCGACGCCCGTCAACATACCTTCACTACGCGTAGAAGCCTGTTAGTGCAGTTTTAGGGGCACGTTCAAATATAGAACTTGCTACAGTCAAGGTGTTTTAGAAGATTATAGAGAGGTTTTGCTGGTACACCTCTCACTCACACTTCGACCGCGTATAAATCTACTACGTAGCCGTTTTTGTTCAGGCCAGTTAGTAGCTCGTAGTATATGACATGTATATATCTTTTTATGTATAGTACTAACAACCCGCCCCGACTTTATACGAGCGAAGAAATGCCTAATAATTTAATTTCATAGGGATACGTAAATAATTATCACCTAATATCGCTTATATATAGCCATTTATAAAAGCATTTTCTAGCAATTTGTTTATCCTAGAATATAGAATAGTACCTCAAAGTGTGAACCAGTCAACGACCAATCTTCATAATTAAATAAATGAAACCTAAACTATTACGAAATGATCTTGTATTATCCACGTTTGTATGAAAAATATAAAACTGTGAGAATCTCGGCGCTTTGTATCGCTAACACTTCATTATTTTTTTTTTCAATTTGACATACGCTGGTAAGGTCTTTGAGGGTACTCAGCCCCAAGGCAGCCCAATTGTGCCAGAATGGCCGAACCTCGACTTGGGCTACTGCCGGAAAACAAACAAAGATTCGCGATCTTAACTAGCACAGTTCCTAACTTATTAAGTTTAGTGCTCCTAACAATGACATAGGGCAAGCCGCATAAGGGCCGCGGGGAACGCTAACACTTCTGTAAATTGTGACAAACAACAGGTTAGTTACGTTTAAGTATTCCCAAAAAAAATCACACATTTAATTATTGAAATCATATAACATATGATATTCGGTTTAAGTTACCGTGAGAGTAATAAAACTTTTATTTCTCCACAAAATTCTTTAAAACAATCCGAACAAATTCGAGGGAGATACTGAAAGATCTTTTTTTTTATTAAATATTAAAAAAACCTACCCTTCTATTAAGACTGTATAGCCGCCATAGGAGTTGGTCGTCGTGCGAGCGGTTAACAGAAAATTTATTCCACCACGTCTGCTTAACCTTTATTTAGAGAACACACAGTTAAAAGAATATTTATAATAATATAGTCATATTATTATTATGACAAAAAATCCTACTTACATATTTGTAAATAACATTTTTTTAAAAACATTTTTTTTTTTCGATTCAATAAAAATATTGTTTAAGTTAATCATGGACCATACATTTACATCTGGCTTTTATTAGATCATATTTATATATATACTATCCTGCAATACAAGCAACTTCAATGCAATTTAAAATAATACATTTAATATACGTCCCGTCATAATTTTCCCGGCTCGTGAATGTGGTAAAGGTTATAATGATTTCATTCAACCTTACGCCTTATAGTAGTAAGTAATTTTTCTTTTACCTTGACTACTATCAGTTAATTGTACCAATCCTATCATTAGCGCAGTGAAGTGACTTCTCACTACTGGACGGCACCCACAATCTAATCCAAAAGCAATGAAATGACAAATTATCGGAATTGAAACTGTTTTCTCAGCGCCCTGTAGCTGGTTATAAACGAACTGATTTTGAAACCTGCTATGCATAAAGATGTTAGTATAGCGGGTGCTACAGATATCATATCGTCCTACCCTTTGCATGGATAAATAATTAAAACTTATCATAGTGTCTGACACTAGGCATGCCGCTAGCAGTACAACCGCGTCTCAAAATCGCGTGTTACCGTGAGAACGGAACCCCGATTACTGCATTTGAACGAAGCAAAGGCGCCGCGCGGGGAACTTAATCGCTATTCTTATTTGTACAGCAACCCTTCGTTGTTGGCCATATGTTAGCACATGGGGAGACCTCATTCAAACCATTAAGTGACAATCTTGTTCGCAGATTTTACCTTATTTAGACACATCACAATACTGTTAGCTTGGTCGTTGATCGTCTCTTTATAATGTTAGCTTTATCGTTGATCGTCTCTTTATATTAAATATAATATAAAAGGATTTAAATATTTACCTGTTTGGTTAAAAATAACTTTATAAACTCAAATGTTATGACAAGTTTTTATAAAACTTGATTTCATAATCTATTTCAAGTAGTTCGCTTTTAGCGTTTTTAGTTTCCGTTGTGGCAATATAAATACGTGTGTCTTACAATACTGAGGCAGTTATAGTGGAGCTCCAGAAGGAATCAGTGGACTGAAGTATTAGTGATATGAAGAACCAAATAGTACGTGCAGAGTATTAAACAAGACGTTTAAGATATAAGGATTTTACAATACATATAAAGCTTAAATGTATTTTATTTAGAATTACGGTAAAGTGAATCACTATACGTCTTAAATGGAACAAAAAGGTTCTACAGAACTTAACTAATTGCCACAACACCACCAGGCTTTAGAGTTTTAGCTTTAGAGCTTTAGAGTTTAGCTTCGGTTGTGTGGCCAGCCAACAGTGAGAAGTGGGAGCTTAAATGGTGAAACCAAATAGCATAATTAAACCCACAAAGACAACCTGTAGTCAATAGTTAATAATTACAGACCCTCATCATACCGTACTTCAAGTTTCTCGTAATTTCTACGGTGGGTGCTTAATCAACTTTTTGATCGTACCGAATCACGGCTTAACACCGACCATAATACATCACAACATAAGTTATTACATTATTAATAATATAAGTGTTTACAAACGGCCTAAGTTCGTTCGATCGTTGACCTCATTTTCGCTTTCCATTAAAACGACTGTCGTCAATATTGAACTGATTGTTCTTGGAAATGTGTACGAAGGTAAATAAGCGATCAAAAGGTTGCAACTTCAGCTGAATACCACAAGTAGCGTGCCAGCTGACGTCAAGTTCAAGTACAATGAACGTCGGCGAAGCAAAACAAAACAAACATGAGTCAGACGAAAGGGCTCAGACGTTCTTGGAAAGCAATCAGACGGTCCAAGAAACTCTACAGTGAACCAGTATATAAGCTAAACCTGTATACTAACTATTCGAATAGTCTATTTGTAATATAAGACTCTTTTCTACTCAAGCCCTCTTTATATCTTACTAATATTATAAAGGCAAAAGTGAGTTTGTTTGTTTGTAGCGCTTTCACGCCTAAACCGCTGAATCGATTGTGATGAATTCTGGTACAGAGACAGATCGGACCCAGGAGACAGAGATAAGCTATGTTTTTCTCGCGAAACCTTTATTGGAAGAAGGGTAATAAGAAAGATAAACGTTATATTTTTTTTATTGCGTCATTTAATTTGTTTAACAAAACTCATTTTAACGCCAGCAAAGCCGCACGTTAGTGAAAATTTCTTTAGGCGCTTTTGGGCAGTTTTCGGGTGAACAAAAAGTCATCACGTCACGTCATTGTCACCGCACGCTTCTCATGAACTATATGTGCGTTATCAACTATACATTATATATATTCAAAGACTATATCTCTCTTTTGTTTCTACTTTTAAGTTTTAAATTCCGTCGACAGTCCTTAAGCCTGCTTTTTTCTTCCTAACTTTATAAGATTTTTATATATAAAGACTTTTCTCGGCATAATAATTTATCATTGTATAAATAATTTAATTTATTTTTAGAGCGAATAAATTAACTTGGAGCCCAATTTATCTTTTAAATACATATTTTACGTGTGGATCGATCGAAGATTTGCCGCACTCGTTGACAGTATATGACCAGGCTCTATGGAGAGTTACCATACAGCATTCGGTACTTAACTGACTAGGGCATGTTCCACACAGTCTTGACTGCACCAGCAAATGACGAAGCCAGGACTTCATGGAATTTTGTCATAACTTTTAGTTAATTTCTGTATACATTCTAAAACCAGCGTACGAAGGGTCTGACATAACCTTTTTGTATCGAAGTCCCGAAATAAAATAAAGGCCAAAACAATACAGACATTTGAAATTAACACATAAGGTATATTTAAATCTATCGTCGGTATGTGAGCCTTCCATTAAAGTGCAGATATGAGCGCAACTTCATTAAATGCTCCAGACTAGACAACGAACATTGCAACAGCGCAAGTAAAGCTTTCATCAAGTCATATGAAGGTTAAAGTTCTAACAAAGCTTTAGCTTGCAGCTTTAACTGAGGCGGACGTCTTGTAATTTACATAACATTGATAAACAGCATTGACCCGTTCTTCTCATATACCGATATAGGTTTTAAGAGATATATGTTTTAATTAGTAAATCATTAAAACGTATATGATAAGCAATAGAGTAGAGAACCGATGACCATTCAGTTAGTACTGTGTACGAATGCCACACAAAGGGACATGAATTCGAATACACTTACAATGAGCTTGAGCTGATGGTGATAGGGCTTTTTCTAATGCCGACCATGCTAGCTATCATCGTCAAGTTGAAAATCTGCCGCCAAATACCTATAGGCGTATTCCGGCAGTTACTATTAAAAGCCAGTGCCGGCACTAAGTTAGCATATCCACCACCTTGGGCCTTCACTTCACTTAACATCATATGAGATTGTAGCCATAACGATAACTAGCCCTTAACTATAACGAAATGGCTTTAATATCATTTTAGTCGTACTGATTTTAAGATATTCGTTTAAATTAGTAAATCGTTTAAACGAGTAGGAGAAGCTATAGAATAAAGAGTTTTTAAGCAATAGTGGCATAGTTTTTGAGTAATCCAATAACCTTAACTATGAGAAAAGGCAAATACCGTGATAAAAGTATTGCACTTTGATTATGGTATTCGATAACGCCCTCCTGGTTAGCTACCACCCTCAACGTAGATCCTCAAACACCGATAGATATATTCCGATCCCACCGTTATGTTAACCGCCTTACCATCTACGACCACATCATCGCATAACATCACATGTGATTGTGATCAAATACTAAAAATAAAGAAAACGCTGTATAATCAAACAAGTTTCAATCTTATCCCTTCCTCTCCTTTCCACAATAGAACTACACGCGCTGGACTTCGGAGTCACAGGTTCACGGGAACCTCCATTACGGCTCGAGTCAAAATGTTCTATATGTCGTACTTTTGCCGAGCCGTGAAGTTGTGGAACAGTCTTCTGGCCCATGTATTCCCTTCCTCATGCAACATCGGGTCCTTCAAGAGAAACATAAAAAAGCATTTACGCAGGCCGCCATGACAGTAGGGATCGGCGATGGATTGTCGTTCTCTCGATGGTCGCTGCTGTTTTTGGACTGTGCTCTACTTAACATCAGGTACAGTGCAGTCACTTTTCCAAGCTACCATACAAAATAAAAAATAAAATATGAAAGATTACTAATTTTTTAAAAGTAAAACTTCTTACGGGCCTTGAAATTCTGATCAGCAACCTTTTTGTGTGACGCTCGTTCGGGTAATGTCGCCTCGAGGCGACTGAGGGAGCGAGAGAGATATATACTGATGTTTCACTTCTGTCGAGTGCGCACGCAATTTTTGAAGTGGAAACTTCTTAAGGAGCACTTTTTGGGTGAACGTAAAGTGTGAAACTCGCGTCATCGTCACCGAACGCATCCCATGAGCTATATGTATACTGTATATATAACATGGACATAGAAATACCTCTGTTTACTTAGTTTTCTCTCCTACCGGCAGTCACCAAAGACTGCACTGCATGTTTGTTCTAATATACTAATAAATTTAACAAACTAAATGCTACAGGGTTTATCTAGTTTCAATCTTAACCCATCCCTCCCCACTGTCATATTTTTAGGACACTATTATCAAAATATCATTTTTATTAGCACTTTTATTTAATTATTTCTAATAAAATTCATATTATTACACTATATTTCTAAATAATTTTTCGCTGTAATAATTTTTAACTAATAAAAATAAAAGTCCTGATACGTAAAAATACATTTTAAAAATAGTGAGTAAAAATATGACAGTGGGAAGGTACGGGTTAAAACTAATAAATATCACTTTTTGGTAGCCACCTACTAAGAATCATATTCGCATTACTACCGACTCTTATATTGATAAACCGCAGAAAACAAAATCAATAGAATCACATGATAACTTGTCAGTTAAAATTTATCATAAAACCGTAGTAATAACAAAAACGTAGAAAAGGATTTTCTAATGCCGCGGCAGATCACTTGACTAACCTAACATACGGTTTAATTAAATTCCCCAGACTTTGTGGATTAAGCTGTTTAATTATACAAGCTGGCCCGTCAGCAAGTCAAACAGACGAGAGAGTCGGTGCAAGGATTTACCTCGCAGATTAAACTAAGAGACAACGGCCGAACCACACCAAAGCGGAGACTCACACCGTAGTGTAAACAAGCCGTGTGAGATTTATCCGATGGGTTGCGTTTTCACGTACGTATTAACAGGTAAACACAACAATTTTTGTACGTTTTTCTCTAATGTTTATTAACCGATTTTTTCTTTTATAGTCAATATTAAAAGCCTTAGTATCATACTAATATTATAAATGCGAAAGTGTGTTTGTTTGTTTGTTACGCTTTCACGCCTAAGGGTCCGTTCAAGTATTACGTAACGCAATTTTTGAAGATTTTTGCCCGACCCTGCCCTTCTTGTAACGCGCTGTAATATTTTTCTGTATCACCCTTCCCATGCTCAAATGCTACGTAGTATCCAAGTGTCTTTTATTACTGCCTCTAAACTCAAACACATACTAATCACAATGGAAACTAACACGTGTGTACTTACTCTTTGTATATATATATCTTCTTCTTAGCCCTTATCCCACGTAGGTAGGGTCGGCACAACATCTTTTCTTCTTCCATTGAACTATATCAGCCCTCATCTCATTACTCTACTTATACACTTATTATTTGTCACGCAGCCCATCCATATCTTCTTCTGCCTTCCTCTTCTCTTACATCTATTCATCTTCATACTTAGCATTCTTCTAGTTATATGGCTTTCATCCCTTCGCATAACATGCCCATACTACGCTAACCTGTTACTCCTTAATTTCTCTCTCACTGGTACTATTTTCAGGCTTCCTCTAATATATTCATTCCTAATATTATACATGCTAGTCACTCCACACATCCATCGTAGCATTCGCATCTCTGCTACGTATAGTTTTCTTTCATCCATCTCTTTCGTTGCCCAACATTCAGATCCATACAATATACTACAGGCCTTACAAAAGTTTCTTATGAATACTTTGGTGGTATTAAAAAATGAGAGGATGAGGATTGGAGGATGTAAATTAAGCGTAGTATATATATTAATGCTACATCGTAAAAAAATGACAAAAGTATAAATAATAAATGAATGGGATGGACCACCCTTATCATTTAGGGGCAAGAAAAATAAATTACGACCGATTCTCAGACCTACAGAATATACATATAAAATTTCATGAAATTCGGTCAAGCCGTTTCAGAGTAGTATGGCAACTAACGTTGTATCACGAGAATTATATATATAAGAATATATATTATTCACGGTACTGCATTCCGTCTATTCGGCTGGAACGATTTACATGTAAATTTTTGTATGTATGTGTTGACTGAGGATAGTTTAGATTCAGAATTAGAGTCGGTAGGCGGTGGTTAGTTTACTAAACTCGCTAAGAACAGGAGGGTCGATGAAAGAAATTCTTGGATAGGAAATCTGTTGAGTCGGATAGTTATAGATAAAAATGAATAGATAGAATACATGTAAGAGATCAGTAAATTCTATAAATCTTTTACCAATCACCATAGAAAAGTAACTTATCGTTGAGGTCGAGATATTTAGTACAGCAAAAATCAAAACCGCGTTCGCCGGGCCAGCCAGCGATCAACATAATTACACTACGGTGTAACCGGGTGCCTGATAATCCAGTCATGCACTTAGTAATGGTTCTGTACACAGTCCGATTGGCATGTTCCAACACTACGTCACCGCGTTAAGTCCGCTCTCGCTCTATGTTCTGTCTAACGCAATTATTACTTGATCCATAATTTTTCATTTAACTAGTATATAAATACGTCTAAGTAATCCAGTCATCTAGATTATTGTATACATTAAACATAATCAACGGTTTAAAATAATTGAGAGATGAGAAGTTTAAGCTTAGCGTCTTCATTATCTTGAACCTTATCATCACTTAACATCAGATAAGATTGTGACCGTCACGCTAAACCTATTTTTTTTTAAATCTCAGTTGATGTGGGTGATCTATAGATTCAAAACAGTACCTACCATATGACACAGTTTTTTTTGGGGACACTTTTTTTTATATATACTTAAGGTTTAGCGTTATGGCCATAATCTCACCTGATCTTAAGTGACGATACGGCCCAAGTTGGTAGACACGCTAAACCCGTGGAGGAACTGGCTCTCAAGTGCAGCTGCCGGAACACACTTATTTGGTATTTGGCGGCAGGTTTACAACTTGAGGGTGGTAGACAGCCAGGCGGGCATTAGAAAAAGCCCTACCACCATACTATGGTTTCCTCACGATATTTTCCTTCACCGAAAGCTCAAGCTCATTGTAGGTGCTTGGATTCGAACTCACGTCCCTTGACGTGAAGTCGTACACACTACCACTGAGCTATCATCGCATCAGAAGCTTAAGCACATGTGTTTGTATCGGCAGAACATTTCTACAGCACGTTGAAAAAAGGCTCAACTAGGAAATAGTAATATACATTAACAGAAAAAAGAAAATAAATCTCTATTAACGACGAAACGTTATCACCCATTCACAGCATCGAGAAAATACGTTTTTTTTTTTTTTATCTCTCTCTTTTTCTTTTTTGTATTTATATCAAACTACTAAATCACCCGCATCTACGCGTGGGGTCCGAAACACGTGGGACAATGGAACCCTTGACTCACCCTTACACACCCGACCGGTATAACGGCCGCGCACGCTCCGTTTGAACGAAGCCGAAAGCGGAGGTCTCGTGACGATGGTCGTGCGTTCGAAACATCTGTTGCGAGTGGCACTCGAGTCTTTTGAAGCAGTTTAGTTGTCTGCTAACAGTTTAATGATCAACTCGTAGTTTTACTTGTAAGCTATCGTTACAACATTTCCTTCGAATTGTTTGGAAACTACGTAGATGTACGTACAGATGCGACGTGACATTCCGATGGTAGAAAGTTTTCCCTTCATCCGGATATCACATTAATGTTTCCAAGGAAAACTTTATTTGGCATATTAAAATGACAGGCTCGAATATAAAAGTTTTTAGGTATTGCGTTATGGGCGCAATCTCACCTGATATTATATAACGGTGTGGCCCAAAATGGTCGACAGGCTAAATCTAGGAGGAGTGATTCAGTTGCAGTGATTATCTTGTTTATCTTATTTTAGTTTTAGTTAATTATAACTGAGCTATATACAACATTATTATATTTTTATTCTCTTTGATTTAACTTAATTTACCTAAACTCCAGTCTCGATTTTCATCCATTTCCTCGGATAAAGAGTTATCATCAATATAATAAGTCCTACAATTATACAAGACACGATTAAAGTACAAACCAACGAAGCCGCGGATACAGCTAGTACTTAATATTATGACACGCGTATCCTTAAAAATTTTAACCAATTCCAATAATCCTCCCTCCCCAGACGTCTGATCCTAGGTTAGATCCTCCGGGTAGGCGCTCTCGAGTGACTCTGCTCGTGCGATAGTGACACTCTATATCACTGAAACTACATCATCACACCGCATCCAATCGTGCACACTCAGTACACGGTTCTGTAAGGGACTACCCTCGCGGCCCTTGAGCTGCTTACCTGATAAGGTCGTTGTTAGGATCACTAAATTAGTAAGACAGGACTTTTCATTTACCGGCAACAGCCCAAGCCGAGGTTCGACCGTTCTGGCACCCTTGTGCCCGCTGCCTCCGGGCTGAGTGCCCTCAGCATTCGCCCCAAAAATTTCGGCGAAGCTGTCCCTGGGGACTAACAGCGCACGACAGTTCGAAAAAAAAACAGACAATAATCCTTCGCTTCTACAGATGTCAAGACCCAATCCTCAACGTATCCATACATGACTAGGAAGCTATCTCTTTCCCAAAGATACATTCTCCCGAGTGCCAATTTCCTTACAGCTACCCCGACTACTGTCAATCGGAGATGACTCGGGTTCGACTGTTGAGGGTGTAAACTGGATTCTCAATTGAATTTAATACAAACTGATTCTACAGATTCTTCTGTTCTTTGAATGTCGTCAGTAATGTAGGTAAAAGAAATTAGTGCAAATAAATTCCCACCGAATATAGTTCAACGTCTAACCGACTTCATAAAACTACTCGACTGCTTACCCTCTAACGAGGGAACATGAGTAAATTGTATTGTCAACGCCTCGCGTTTAAAATTCTCGCGCATTCCGCAAAGACTCGAAACGGCCTTACAGCCATTCAGTGGCCGCTGTCGGCCAAACAGCAGAGACATACCGCGCCCCCCGCACGTTACCCACCGAAGGCGACGTGTTTCCGTTTCTAAGAAGGGCGGCGGCTCTCGCACGGCTGGCGACATAACAATGGAGGTGTGAAAGGGGTTTTAA
This sequence comes from Actias luna, assembly GCA_039707435.1. NCBI lineage: Eukaryota > Metazoa > Arthropoda > Insecta > Lepidoptera > Saturniidae > Actias > Actias luna. The sequence continues at coordinate 1,647,903 of JAZHAC010000002.1, read as the reverse complement.
GTAAACACTCTTTTGCGGAACGGTCGCGTGGTATTGTCGGGAGCGGTTTTGTTGAAATAGATTACCGAGTATTGTCGCGGTTACGCTGACTGTTCCCGCTTGAGAGCTACAATGGGGAGGGCGGGCTCTTGCGAGGTATTGTGACGTCATGAAATTATGCCACCCCGTCGTCGATAAGGCTTTTCGCGGTTTACTCTCAGGCCATGAAACATTTTTAAAAGGAGCTTCTTAGAAGAGCGATTTGTTACAATCGGTCGAGAACAGAGAGTGATACTTCAGGACGTGCTACGTTAAATACAGAAATAAATATATAGCATTCTCTTCTCGCACGTTTCTTACTCAAGTCTTTCTTATTATTAGCGAATCGTGCTGATTTGGCAAAATACCTATTGAGTCAATTGATACCAAACTTACAAAATCATACCAAACTTAAATCACCCGCTGGGTTAAACTGAAGATTGCATTATTAATTCATAAAAAAAAATTCAACCACTTTTAAGTCCAAAGAAAACATATATACTTACACACACATCGATTTTTATATAACACCCAATATATAGATTGTTTAACATCTGTTCCTACCTGAAATGTCAACGACATCTGATGGAACTGCTAGTAGAAGCCCTACCATTATACTATTGCCTTATCACGATGTTTTTTTTTTATAGTTAAGGCCATAACCTCACCTGATGTTAAGTGACCATACGGCGCAAGTTGGTAGACGCAACTGCTGAAACATACCTATTGGTATTTGCCGGCAGATTTTCAACTTGAGGGTGGTAGCTAGCCATGCTGGCATCACAAAAAGCCCTACCACCATGCTATGGTGTCCGCACGATGTATTCCTTCACCGAAAGCCCAAGCTCATTGTAAGTGGTTGGATTCGAACTCACGACCCACGGCGTCTTACACATTACCAGTAAGCTACCATCGCTTCAAAGCTGTTTCAAAGTTGTTTTCCTTCACTGATTATTGTTATTTGTCATAATCTATCTATTCAAGATATTAACTTAAAATTTGAGCACAGAAAAACGCAGTACAAATTTTGGCAGCTGGGCGTATACAGGTTGCAGATACATAATAGGAAGGGAAATACTTCGCAGTCGCTAAGCCGAAAATACACAAACAATACAAGAACTTGCGACCAGGGAATGATGTATCAATGAATTATTAAACAGACGAAGGATCTCTTGATAATTGTAATTCGGCCCGAACGCAATTCTTTTAAAACTTATTATTATTACCGCCGGCTTCCATCAGGAGGGTTCAGATCGCACTGTGCATTCGCCGGCAGCTGCTCCGATATGCCCTACCTTGGGAGATTGTAAATTCACTTCGCCACACGATTTTCACCTTTAATACGTTAAATTTTTAAAGCCCTATTTGGTATGTCGCAGGGAAATCCCTGATGCCCATATGTGCAGCCCACCCCCGAAATTAGATTTGGAAAGAAAAAAAAAATTACTTAATGGGGTGTTTTCTGTACGAACGACATGAGAACGCTGCGGTGAATTTTTTTTTTTTTTTGGTCCAACTTCCCCTTTGATATTTGGAATTTAAAGATGTACGAATTTGTTTTATCCTACTCGGGGTAACGATTTAGTTCGCGTGGACGGATATGTAATACGTTTTTTATAACTGTGTATGATCCATTTTTTTTAACTACGCGACCACAGTTTTATTAAGGTAATTATAACTAATTTTTATGTATTATAATTAGCTGTCATCTGCTTGCTATGATAGAAACCCTTTGTTTGAGCAGCCCTAAATAAAACAGCGACAAAAAGAAATAACATTCAATGTATACAAATAAATAATAATATACAGTGGTGGTAGTGTGTACGACTTTGCGTCAAGAGACGTGAGTTCGAATCCAACCACCTACAATGAGCTTGAGCTTTCGGTGAAGGAAAACATCGTGAGGAAACCATAGCATGGTGGTAGGGCTTTATCTGATGCCAGCCTGGCTAGCTACCACCGTCAAGTTGAAAATCTGCCGCCAAATACCAATAGGTGTGTTCCGGCAGTTGCACTTGAGAGCCAGTTCTTTCACAGGTTTAGCGTGTCTACCATCATGGGCCGTACCGTGACTTAAGATCAGGAGAAAATCTATACACCGAATACGCGGTCACATACTACGTACATATAAAAGCCGCGGGGTTCGTACACGCTACCCCTGACCCATCGTCACATCAAATACAACGTACACGATATTTACAAAACGTTTTGAAAGGTCTCGCCGCACTACAACATCGCTTGAATCACAACGGGGTGTTCTGCAACCCCGGACACGTCATTGTCGCGTTGCCGAGGGTGGTGGTAATCCGAAAGCGGGGGTGTTGCTTAGACGATTAAATAGAAACCGGGAAAATAGATTTAAATCGTACGGACCGCGTGTGTGTATACACTCGAGTTACTTAAAAACCTTTTGTTTTATAGTGAATATGTTACGTTATGACCGCAATCTCACCTGATGTTAAGTTACGATGTGGCCAACGATTGTGGACACGCTAAGCCTAGTGGAGGGGCTGGCTCTCAAGTGCAACAGTAGAACACGTATTTTAGTAAGCAGACATTACAAAAAACTCTACCACCATGCTATGGTTTCATTGCACCGTAAAGCTCAAATCCATACACACTACCGATTTAGCTAAAACCAATAGTTATTTTCTTAATGATTTCTTAGGTTTACGCGAATATTATTCATTGAAATAAAACTAATTTAAACGGATTTTATCGCGGTTATTTATAAAATTTTGATCCGTTTCGAAAGCTTTTCAGCCTTCGTGGTCACGGTCATTTTCTTCTTTATTTTTCTTGAATAGCGTTTGAGTAAATTTAATGTTATCAATAATATCATGTTTATAAATAACTTCTTTCACTTATTAACAAGAAATCCCTTTAAAAGTTTCTATAATTTACTATTATGATAGTATTTTGACGATAGAATATACTGTAGTCTTTTTAAATTTGTAATAATCATTTCAAATCAGCGGCGATCTCGTCAAAAACAGTGTATCGAATTACTTGCTCGTTTAATCACTATTGCATACGAAATATGTGAACATCATACAGTGACCTTTGTTTATAAAACAAAAACGATTGTGACGTGAGTAAGCCGTGTGAGAAATACCTAAATATTGTGTTTCCGTTTTTACTTTTTGTCCATCACAAAGTATTACACATTCCTTTGAAAGCAAAAGTCATGATGATCCATTTAATCTGCCATTTTAATCGTTATACGGGAAAATAACTGTACAGAGCTCGATGCTACGTAAAATTTATTATGTTTAGAAATTGTATTCTTACCAAAAAACTCACTTGTTTTTATTATAGTGTGAAAACTGGAAGAAACGTATCTAGAGTAGCGTTTTGAACTTTTTTTTCGAACTGACACACCCTGGTAGCTTTAAGGACTTTGACAGCTTTACCGAACTTTTTGGGGCGAGTGCTGTGGGCACTCAGATCCGAGGCAGCTGCTGCCGGAAAGTGTACAAAGAATCGCGAGCCTACAAATCAACAGGTCCTAACTTACTAATTTAGTGATCCTATCACGACCTTATCGGGCAAGCCGCGCAAGGGCCGCGGGGTTAGTCCCTTACAGAACCGTGTACTTAACGTGTTAGTGTGCACGGATGCTATGCGTTGTGATGGTCTACTCTCAGTGATGTAGAGTGTCACTGTATCGCGCGAGCAGAGTTTTTTTTTTTATACTTAAGGTTTAGCGTTATGGCCATAATCTCACCTGATCTTAAGTGTCGATACGGCCCAAGATGGTAGACACGCTAAACCTGTGGCGGAACTGGTTCCAAGTGCAGCTGCCGGAACACACCTCATGGTATTTGGCGGCAGGTTTACAACTTGAGGGTGGTAGCTGCCAGCATGCTATGATTTCCTCACGATGTTTTCCTTCACCGAAAGCTAAAGCTCATTGTAGGTGCTTGGATTCGAACTCACGCCCCTTGACGCGAAGTCGTACACACTACCACTGAGCTATCATCGCTTCAAAGAGTCGAGAGTCACTCGAGGGCTCCTATCCGGAGATGTGAAACGTTTTGAACTCTGATATTGCATATTACAAGAATAATTCAAACCACACCCATTTGGTTGTTTACCTGCTATCAAATATATGTAAGGTTAATTTTAATTTTCAGCACTTAATCCGTGAATAATTCCGACTGACACGTTGAAGCAGATTTATTTACAAATTCACAAATCGCAATTACATTCAGTAAGAGAAGACGTTTACAACGAACACGCAACACATCAGGGTCCGAACCGAGTTAATAAATGATGAAGCGATATCCTCGTATCTGGAAACCACCTCGGAGTACATCTTCGCTGGTTAAATATTCATTACGTTCTCACATAACCCATTATTTACCGCTCGATATACTGGACCAGCATTCTAACGTGACCACTTTTTTATAGTAGTGTAGGAAAGTGACTGCGATCCACCTACCTGCCTTAACTAACCTAAAGATAAATGAAAAGAGAGCCAGCCAGTCCACAGGTTTAGCGTGTCTACCAATTTGGGCCGTATCGTCACTTAAGATCAGGTGAAATTATGGCCATAACGCTCAACCTTAAATATTAAAAAAAAAATGAAAAAAGAATGTCGCTACTGCTTGGTACCTGTCTATGTGTATTTTTTATTTTATAGTTAAGGTTTAGCGTTATGACCACAATCTCACCTGATCTTAAGTGACGATACGGCCCAGGTTGGTTGACACGCTAAGCCTGCGGGAGAACTGGCTCTCCACTGCAATCGCCGGAACACACCTATTGGTATTTGGCGGCAGATTTATAACGTGAGGGCGGTAGCTATGGTTTCCTAACGATGTTTTCCTTCACCGTAACTTCAAGTTTATTTTAGGTGGATTCGAACTCAAGTCCCTTGACGCGGTGTCCGTACACACTACCACTGGGCTATCATCGCTTTAAAAGTATGTACAATATCCGTACCCGCAACTTCGTTCGCGTGAAACTAAACATTATTTTAACATTTTCGCCCATGTCTTTGTAAGTTTTTATGTATACACTTGCACCCCTCGTGGTGGTAGCGTGATGTTAAATAGCCTAAGGACTTTCTCACCGATTGCTCTATCATATACAGACAATTTTTTTTAATACCATTGGTAGTTCCTAAGATTATCGCGTTCAAACAAACAAACTTTTCCAATTTATCTATATTCACATTATAAAAAGAAAAAAGTTTCTTTATTCGTTTGAACTCGACAATCTTAGTAACTTCCGGTCGGTTTTCAAAAATTCTTTATATATTTGATACAGCAACAATTGAGGAAGGCTGTAGGCTATTACACATCACACTACCACCAATAGAAGCAAGGCTGTATGAGAAGACGGGCAAACATTATTAGATAATGTCTACTTCCACGCGAACGCAGCCGCAAGCAAAGCAAGTATCACGAGTAACAGATATACTCAACATAACAATGAACTTAAAAACCAAGTCCTAGATTTATATACACACACCCATACACACACAGCAGACACACACACAATATATATTGAAACTCAATCACATTGTCGTAATGTACAAAAAACTTGTTACAAAATTTTACTGTAATCCCCTATCCTGGAGGAACCCATTCGTTTTATGGGATAAAAAGCAATCTATATGTTAACCCATAGTATTTGTCACCGCCGTCTCAAATTTCAAAACCATCTACCCGGTAGCTTAATAGTGATACGCGTTTAAACATACAGACAAAAAAAAAACTCACATATTAGTTTTTAGTGTAGTGCCTAGCTACTATCGTAAAGCGAATGTTTTAACGCCAACTAAATCACCTGCCTAAAAAAGGTGCGGACCCAGAATCCGCAGGTTGTGTATATTAAAAAAAAAAACTTACAGATAGAGAAAGGTTCAAAATATAACTTTTAATAGCTTTTACCCGAGGTTCCACTCGGGTTAATATTGATTTTCTGAACCAACTCTGGTTTTCCAAAACAACAAAAGTATGTTTTATCTCAAATGTTATTAAATTATTTATGTCAGTACGTCGGTTATTACGGACTTCCGTAAAATTCAAAATTATAAGCAACTATTCTCTAAAGTTTGCAGGGAATCCGATGACGCAATAAAAAGCTTAATGCAAACATTAACCCTCTATTTACCCCATCTCCTATAAGTATTTTAAAAGAAAAAGTAGCGTCTCCGGTGTCCCATCTATCTGTATATCAAAATTCATCATTATCGATACAGCGAGTAAGGTTTAGAAGGTTAACAAAAAAGGTCAAACGAGCAAGTTTGTCACCTGATGGTAAGTGATCACCGCCATGAACAACACCAGAGGAATCGCAGGTGCGAAGCCGGCCTTTACAGGAGGGACTGGCTCTCAAGTGCTTTTCAACTTGAGGGTGGTAGCTAGCCAGGCGGGCATTAGAAAAAGCCATACATACCAGCATGCTATGGTTTCCTCACGATTTTCCTTCACCGACAGCTCAAACTCATCGTAGGTGGTTGGATTCGAACTCACGTCCCAAGACGCGGCTTTCCTACACGCTACCACTGAGCTATTATCGTTTCAAAATATTATCATTACAATATTAGTAAGCATAAAAGGGTAATCTCTACATCGAAAACATAGATTATATTTCGATAATAATTTAAAAAATTACTTCAGTACATAGACTCAAGTCAGCTACGGTATTATTATATAGATAATCAATAAAATAACATTAATTATTGACGATAATAAAAAGGCAACAGCGACTAGTAATTAATTAAAGTCTTCTCGAAAACACGTTAAGTTTGTCACTCGATAAGTCGTTTACTTCGTTACATTGGAAACGCATTCTTCGTATTGCATTCCAGCGGAAATGTCTTTCGTTGGAATCCTATAGATCTGTGACTGTTACACCGAAATTCGGTTTCTATGTCGATAAAAAATTATAAAAAAATAACTCAAGAGTTTTTTTTTGTTAGGGAGAGTAGTAACCAACTGCTTGAGTGGGCAGCTCACTAGGTTGGCCGGATGGAGGCCTGGCTTACCACCACGTTCAATGGTAACCCGTGTTGTTCCAATAATGCGATAGATGGCCGTGCGATTCTAGCAAAAAAAATACGCACCGATTTTCTTATTTACACGTCGGAGATGATCCGAGACCGTATTATATTTATTTATTTTATTTCGCGATACAATATTTAATATTCATAATTTCGTTTGATCGCAGACAGTAAAGTGGGGTAGTGAATTCGATGTATTGTTACGTTTGAGTGCAGTGATTCATTGATTCAGCACAATTTTTTCGTATTTGGTTGGTGTCACACAGCAATTTAATAAAAATAACTTTAAGAATTAACCATTTTCTTCGCACCGGTTGAGTACCATATAACTCTCTTGGTGCTCTCGGGCTGGAAGAGTATGCGTGAATGCATTTTCCCACGTAAAAGTGGTATGCTACCAATATTTCGTACTTCCAAATGTCTATACCACATTCAAAGTCACCATATTATACAATAAACTCCCTGAAACGTTAAATTATATGATTTTAATTGATTTACCTTATTGTCTATACAATGACACGTCTCCATTTTGCGATAATTCTCAATAACGTCATAAAATTCGCAGTGTTTCCAGCGTTGCTATACAAATTTTATAAAATACATTGTACATTTTTATTTATTTCATCCGGTTTTATGCACCATAATTTCAGCAATATAGGTATTCATATTCAAGTCGATCAATGGAGTATCGTACTTGCTGATAGTCAAGCATTATGGCTTCAAACTATCAATGTAAATTTTATTTATGCTATACATCAATAATCACGGAAGTTTAAATAAACCGAGTTCAAAATATCCACAGAAGTAAAGGCTTAAGAACTTCCACTCGGTTAAAAAAAATGTATTTAACAGAGCAATCATCTAGAAAGGCTTTAAACTAATTAACATCATGCTACCACTAATAGGAGCAAAGCTGTATTGAAAAAGTTATAAAAACAAAAAATATTATGTAATCTTTAGTTACACACGAACGAAGTCGCGGACACATCTAGTATTCATATATAAATATATTTTAATAGTACTGATATCAAACACGAGTTATAGTATTAAAAATATTTGAATAATTACTTCGAAGAAAGTTAGTTCTCGGTAATACTAACCAACTTTGTGGTGTCAATTTAGATATCGGTGTAGATTTAATGGACCATCTGGCTAACTGATACCCTCAAGTTGAAAATCTACCGCCAAATACCTGTGGGTGTGTTCCGGCAGTTGCACTTGAGAACCACCCCCTCCACTAAGCTTAACGTGTCCACCATCGTGGACCACGTTACTTAACATGAAGTGAGATTGTGGTCATGATATTTACCCTATAAACTATAGAAAGAAATTCAGTCTCATCATTTTTCGCCGACCTGCCAAAATGAGTACATCTTTAAAAAACAATTTTAATCTCTCGAATATTCGGCTAAAAATTCGGGCGAAATTCTTGGAGCACAACACTAGTCGGTATAGTAATAGTAAACGTATTCAATATATATCTTTGATCATTGATACATAACATGATATAGGTAACAAACGACAATGATCAAAATCTTTTTTTATTACAGTGTGTTCTAGAAAAATGTTGTCTAAACTACTAACTTCAAAAGCGTTATGTATATGTTTCTTATACGAGTGTCAGGTTTCTAATATATTTATTACCAAAAACACCTTGCTATACTATATATATCCCAGTTAAAACATTATAGTGACTGCGCTGCACCTGATATCAAGTACAATGAAGCTAAATTTACTGCCCCTCACCGCTGTTATACTGGCCTGCTTAGGTACCTTTTGACGCCTCTTTTGAAGGACCCAACGTCACAGGAAGGAAGACGGTTCCACAGTTCTACGATACGACAGAAATATGCATGAGAAAACTTTTTGGTTCACGATTATACGGGAGTCACTGTGAAGCTGTGACTCTTGAAGACGCGCCCGCGTGGTTCTGTTGTAGAACGGCGAGGAGAGGTTTGTATGAAATACATCTTCAGAACACTGGCCGTGGTAAATACGACATAACACGACTTAAAGTTTCTATCGATGGTTCCGTAAAAATTCAACGGTATCAAATCTATATATATATATATATATATATATATATATATATATATATATATATATATATATATATATATATATATTTACAATTAAAGCTTAGTGTTAGGACCATAATCTCACCTGATCTTAAGTGACGATACTGCCTAAGTTATTAGACACGCTAAGCCTGTGGAGGAACTGGCTCTCAAGTGCAGCTGCCGGAACACGCCTATTGGTATTTGGCGGCAGATTTTTAAGTTGAAGGGTGGTAGCTGACCAGGAGGGCATTAGAAAAAGCCGTACCACCGTACTATGGTTTCCTCGCGATGCTTGCCTTTACCGAAAGCTCAAGCTCATAACAGGCAGTTGGATTCAAATTTACGTCCCTTGACGCGAAGTCGTACACACTACATATATACATATATATATAGTGTTGGATATAGCAATTATTGATGAAGGCCTTAGGCTATTTAACATCACGCTATCACCAATAAAAACAAACCTGTATCGAAAAAAGTTACAAAAACCGGCAAATATGATTAAATAAAAAGAAAACTTCCAACACGAACGAATTCTTAGGTTTTTTTTTCTTCTCCAAAACATCATCCTGTACACCTGAATAGTTTCGATATCAAAATCGTTAAATAACCAAACAACCTATAACATTATCTCGGTAATAAATATGCCAGCAACGGGCCCATGGAAGAAGCCCCGAAGCGAATTTACGCTCGCATTTCTAATTCTTTAAGTATCTCGAAATTTATCTGTGAATTATTGTTCTTACTTACGATAATTTATCGTATTGCTATCGGAATAGGAATTGCCGGTTACACGGTACAACGTATTTTGTAATAAAACAATTTAACGGTGTTGCCAACTAAATGTGTTCCGTCGGATTTCGGAATATATTTTAAAATTTGAGGACTTTTTTACGGTGGTGCTTTTAGCTCGTTTTTGTTCATTTTAGGATAAATTACACACAATCAATGAACGTAGATTATGATCACGTACATCATCTTTGTGGATGACTTACTATCACTGACTCGGTTATACTTATTAGAGAGGAATTACTTTGTCCTGATATATCAAAAACTTAATTCACTACAGATTACAACTTTTATCTCCTACTCTAAAGGAACTCTTTTATTTTATAGATTAATAAGTAACTTATAAAAGCTTTTAAAACGTTAATATTATTTATACCAGAATGAAATATGCGCAGTAGTTTTACAGTGACGTGAGATAAGAGAAAAGACAAACGGATAAACATTGAAGCAGAGGAGAAAAAGGTATTAAACTGTTTTTATCTTTGCCTTTTAAATCAAGAAAGTAAGTGTATCCAAATAAAAATTGTTTGCACAGTGGTAGGGCTTTGCATGGTGGTAGGACTTTTTCTATTGCCCTCCTGGCTAGCTACCAATCTCAAGTTGAAATCTGCCGCCAAATACCCATAGGTGTGTTCCGGCAGTTGCACTTGAGAGCCAGTCCCTTCTATAGAGACCGGCAACGTACCTGTAATTCCTCTGGTGTTCTGAATGTCCATGAGTGGCGATGATCACTTACCATCAGGTGACAAACTTGCTGGTTTGTCCCGATTCCATAAAAAAAAAACATTTTTCTAACTTATTTCAATACAGCTTCACTTCTGTTGATGGTAGTGTGATGTTAAACAGCCTAAAGCCTTCCTCGATGATTACTCCAATAAACCGATCAGTAGTTCCTGAGATTGGCGCGTTCAAACAAACTAACAGATTTTACCGCTTTATAATGTTAATAATAGATAGTTAAGCGAGTAAACTACATACTAAGTTAAATACGTTGTTTATGGGGATTGATTCCAGTATAATTTTACACTGTTCCTCGTTTTACCGTCAATCTAATTTAAATGTATTTCAATGAGTTTGTAACTATTTATTTTGTAAACCTGAGAACATTGAAAGAATCTCGAACACTATCGAAACCTCGAGAAAAGCTGTATTAATAATAAGCATCGAAAAAAGGTCGGAAGGTGTATAAAACACGTTCAACTGCCGGCGATAAACATTCCCTTTGACAGCGATACGGTAGCCACGTGCGATACCGCCGGATAAAACTAGTCAAAATAAACTTTAATATAAGATTCGGTCAACACATGCGCGCGCAGGCAGTTTCACGACCACGTTAGTCACGAACCGTGTTGCCAGCTCCGAGAAACGAAAAAATAACGGCTCACCAATAAAAAAACAGTAGGAAAAATTAAAAAAGGCAGATATGTAATCACCTACTTTTCTTGGTTACCAGAACTCATATATATTGTTATATTATTATATTGTTCACGACATAATAAAAACCCAAAAATCAAATTAAGAATATTTTCCACACTCATCCTCAATTGCATCATCTTCAGTAACTTCCGCTTCATTTTTTACTTTTTTTAAATCATACATATCTTTGTAAATATATGTAGTGTAAAATATTTCCATACTGTAAAAGCTGGCAGAGAAATTAAATTGAAAACCCAGTACAAATAAGGAATAATGTTCACAGGGCCCTCAATTTGAAAACAGCAAATTTACTGCTAAAACAGTAGAGCTGGTAACACTGGTCACGAACGCCCTACAAGGTCGCTTCAAAACACTTCACACACACATAGAAATAAGATATCAATTCAATAGCCAATTGATAACTCCGGTTGAATGTGTGAGTATATAATAGCGCCGCCACACGCTGCGTCTACGCAGGCCGGTGCATGTTTTTTGCGTCAAACAGTGAACAAATATAGATTTATTGACGGAAAATCTATATTATTCGAACTGGTATTTCATCAAGGTTATTTACACTCAGCATGAGCTTTCGAATACTAAACACTTTTCGTATTAGCTATGCAAAATCATTGTTCCATTCTTCTCAAGCGTTATACTATCAATATATAAAAATTAAATAAAAAAAACGAGTGGTGACGTGATAACGAACGTGGGAACGAGATAGTTACGAAGTTCCTTATTACAAAAAGATTAATTTCAAGTTCTATCCGAGGTATAAAGAAAATAATTACTGTTATTTATATATATATAAACCACCAGCTTGAGGAAATATATTTTCAAAAGCGCCAAACTATTCTTACCATGAACATAAACGAATTGGCCATACAATCTTCTATCGGCTTTCTATCCCCTATTTCATTTCTGTAGAGATTCGATTCGAGACAAGGTCACAATCTATCTCTAAATGAAAACATTACGAAATTGTGGTCAGCGATTTAGGAAAGTTCGCAACAAATAGATAGGCAGTATTACTATAGCATTTATAACTGGATAATAAAACATATATACACATATTAATATCATAAAGACGACAAGTTCGTTTGTTTGTTTGAACGCGCGAAACTTAGGTACTGTCGATCGAATTAAAAAAAAATATATATTATTATAAAGCAATCAAAACGCTTTAGGCTATTTAACATCACGCTACAACAAATACGAGCAAAGCTGTGTTGGACAAGGAATAAAAACAGGTAAACAGAATTAAATCAAATTTTACTTCCACACGAACGAAGTCGCAGACACATCTAGTATACCATAATACGACAAGTGCGGCGGGAAAAATGTCGTAAAGCGCTCCTTAAAATTCTAGCACATCGCTGAAAGGGGTGGAATTATTCGCGACCGAGAAGTTATCAGGCCGTTGTGACATCGACCGAGGGGTTTAATTAACGCTGAACACAAAGCGCTTCCTGCCGCCTTCTCCGACGAACCTTGGAGGCAGACAATGGCCGCGGGTACATTTAATCCATATTCACTACGTTCAAAGAGTACTTCGAGTTGAAATGAGTTACCGGTTGCTTTGCGTTTTATATTTGGTCTGTGGCTTAAGGTTTATTTAGAATAATAATTGATTTTCAGCTGTGTTATAGTTGAGTTTCAAGAAAAGACGCAGCATCAATGGACTTGAGTTCGAATCTCACAATGGGCTTGATCTTTCGCTGAAGGAAAACATCGTGAGAAAACCACAGCATGGTGGTAAGGTTTTGTCTAACGCTCACATGACTAACTACTACCCTCAAGTTGACAATCTACTCGAATCCAACCGCCTACAATGTACCTGAGCTTCCGGTGAAGGAAAACGTCGTGAGAAAACCTTAGCATGGTGGTGGGGCTTTTTGTGATGCCCATCTAGCTACGTAACACCCTCAAATTTAAAAACCGCTGGCAAATACTAACAGGTGTGTTCCGGCAGTTGCATTAGAGAGCCACTATTCGCTCTACTAGGTTTAGAGTGTCCACAATCGTTGGCCACATCGTCACTTAACATCAGTTGCGATTGTGGCCGTAACACTAGAACCTATAAAACTGAAAGAAAATGAAAGCTTTAATATTGGGCCGAGATTTGTACCAACGGCGTAAACACTTCAAATTCGTATCATCGAAATGCTCGAGTCACACGATTAAAACAAACGTAGTAATGTTGCAAATTAATATTAACGTATTTTCATTATAATTCCTTTTTTTATATTAGCTCGGCAAAGTGACTGCACTGTACCTGATGTTAAGTACGGCACAGTCCAAAACCAGCAGCGACCATCGAGAGAACGACAATCCATCGACAATCGCTACTGTCATTAGCACTTAAATTAATTATAATAAATATGTATAAATAATATAATGTACACTAATTATTATATCAAAAGAAATATGTTTAATTCGTGTAATGAGTTTGCAGCACATAATTTTGATGGCTAAATGAGCTTTATAAAAAAAAAACATCATAATCGGTCTACAATTGACAAAGATATCAACCAATATACATACAGCGGAACATAGTACCCCCTCTTTTTTTTAAGTCATTTAAGAATGTACCCAATTGATACTGGCAGCTCTATTGAATGTGAAAATGAGACTAATATTAAAGATTTTTTTTATTTTTTATTCTTGAGGTTTAGCCGTATGGCCATAATCTCACCTGATCTTAAGTGACGATACGGCCCAAGTTGGTAGACACGCTAAACCTGTGGAGGAACTGGCTCTCAAGTGCTGCTGCCGGAACACACCTATTGGTATTTGCCGGCAGGTTCACAACTAGAGGGTGGTAGCTACCCAGGCGGGCATTAGAAAAAAGCCCTACCACCATGCTATGGTTTCCTCACGGTGTTTTCCTTCACCGAAAGCTCAAGCTCATTGTAGGTGCTTGGGTTCGAACCCACGTCCCTTGACGCGAAGTCGTGCACACTACCACTGAGCTATCATCGCTTCTGTTTGACAATACAATTGACTTAGAAATAAAATAGAAATCACTGTAATATCAAATCTTTAAATGTTCACTCCTTCCAGACCTCGGCAGCGGAAATACCCACCCACTAAAACCCTGAAACTGACACCTTCCTGAGGCGACGTGAGTTTGACCTAGCAATAACTCCGTCAGATACAGTACCCTACTACTCTGCTCGATTCCTGGCCACGCCTAAGCGAACCGTAATGAAATCTGTTACATGGTGATCCCGATTCAGTCCGGGCCAGTGTAGAACTTCGTAAGTAGTATTAGGGAATCTGACACTTACAGCAGCGAAGTAATTATGTATTCGGAGGAGTAATGTATACTAATTCTAGTGTACAATACGATGCGTTATAGAATTATCTTTTAGGGGAAAGTTATACATTCATAGAAGCAGAAACACGTGCCACCGACAATGAATAAATCAATAATGTCGTGTGAATGCCAGGTTTTTCCGCAGTGCAATAAACCGGGGTCGGAACGCGCCCCGTTGACGCTGCCGCAGCTCGGTATGCAACAATTTGCTTTATCAACATAATGATGTATTTTTTTTTGTTAATTGTTACGAGAAATATGCAGTACAGTGTAGCTGAATTAATATTTAACAATAATTAGGAGACACTATATTTTAACTTCAAATAAACCATCACAGCATGTTTATTGTCCATTTAAATATATCGCATTATTAGCTTTGCCCGTTGCAAAGTCAAAAGCGATATCTCTCTGTCTGCCTGTCCACTCATATGTGTGTGTTCATATCTGACAAAGCACTATAATTAAATTAATATTCTAAGAGTGATCTTGGAGATGTAAATATTAAGTTTAGATAAATAATATTACTGGTCTTTTTTATAACCCATATTCTAAGCCATAATTTACTGCATTGTATTAGTTAAAAATATTCTATAATTTAGGTAAAATATTGAAACATGCATGATGGTAGAGCTTTTTCTAATACCTACCTGACTACTACTGCCTTCAGTTTGAAAATCGGCCACCATTTAACTGTAGGTATATTCTGGCAGTTGCACTTGAGAACCAGTGGCTCCGCTAGGCATAGCGTGTCATACATCTTGGACCACATCCTAATTTAACATAAGCTAAAATTGTATCCATAACGATAACCCTGTAAACTATATAAAACGTATTATCAAATATTTCAGGAAGCGATAAAACTAATAAAAATTATCACAACACTGATATGGAGGTAGTCGTTAATGCCTGAAGATTGTTCTGACAATAGCAAACGGCCTTCGGAACGACAATTAACGGAACGGCACACATCGCCTTTGGCGGTCTTACGTCAGCGCTGCCGTTAACGCGTCCATTCATACCTTGGGATGAGCAACCGGTCTTTGACTCACTTCGGCAAAGTTACAATACCGACATCGTCTAAGATAATATTTGCAGTAAGAACGATAAGAAATATTAAATCTACGGTGAAAATAGAGTAAATAAGCATTAAGAATTTCTATAGGATCTACTGATCTGCATCCACCAGTTCATTATATGAACCAATGTTAATTTTACCTTCCATCATACCTAAGTAAGACCTTCTATCAGGTGTTAAAGAGTTACATGGACCAATTACACGCAATAAACTATTATTTTTTCACACTGTACCACAAATATTGACTAATTATTAAAATAATTCATCTCAGCTATTGATATAGAAATATTCATTTTTTTTTTATACTTAAGGTTTAGCGTTATAGCCATAATCTCACCTGATCTTAAGCGACGATACGACCCAAGTTGGTAGACACGCTAAACCTGTGATGGAACTGGGTCTCAAGGGCAGCTGCCGGAACAAATCTATTGGTATTTGGCGACAGATTTTCAACTTGAGTGTAAAGCTATGGTATAGTAAGTATCCATGGGCAGCAGTGATCGCTTGTCATCTGGTGAAAGGCTTGCCTGTTTACCCCTTATTGAATTGAATAGTTTGAAGTCAGTCAATGCGGCGTCTATCATTACAGCGTGAAACTAATCGACCTCGTCCCGAGCTAGCCCAACCGGCCGTTACCCCTCCGAAGGTATTTTAATTAACATCAACCCATGCAGCACGCGACCTATGAACGAGAACCCTCGAACGCGTATGCATTTTTATCACACGTTCATCGTCACGAACCTTCCTGTAATGGCCGTAGTAATAATATTTACATTAACATTGCCTGCTTAATGGTCAACAATTGGTGTTTAAGTTGTTATCAATACTACAGTTGGATTACACTTCACTGCCTTATCTAAAGTACCAGTGGCATCGTTTGTCGTCAGTACGTCAATGTTTAGCAAAAATTTAAGCACATACGAGTTTAAACTACAGTCTATTTTATTATCAATTAGCCGACGTTTGCGAAGAGTTCAACATTATCGTATGGAAATATATAAAAGTATTATACCTTAGTGATTGGTTTCCAATTTGATTACGTTAAAATGTAAATATTCTAACAGTGATCATGAACTATCAATTATTAAACTATAAATGGTTGCCTCCTCCTAAATGATGAAAGGATTTTTAAAGTACATTTCTACATAAAAGTAAAACGTTAATTTGAAACTGTTGAACAATATTTATAAATATCGGTAATCATGCATTTAAGTATGATGTGTACTTTGAAATTTGACATAGAATTAAAGAAACTATGGCGTTGCCGCAAGAAAACACCTAGAGATATAATATATATGATGATGCAACGATGACATATATCCTACATACATACTATCCATTAACATACATCATCAACCCGCGTCTCACAGATTAAACTTGTATAATATTCGCTTCGATTCCTCAATGTCACTCATCGACTATATCTTTTAAACTACATGCAAATTTAAAAAGAACAATGCAATAAATCCAAGACCTAAAACTCTGCAATATTTACAACCAGGAATCAATAAACAATTTATAAACTTTACAAGCAAAATTAAACAGCCTTTTAATAATGCAAAAACATTTTTTATTTCTAAGAATTTCCTCGACACAATCATATTGGGCAGTTGAAACATCCACGGTACTTTACGTCCATTACTGGAATTACCTAGGAACAATTACAAAATAACTCCACGAAGCCGTCATTGAACAAACGGAACCAATTAACCACTTTAATATCTTTACATCGATAACTCGTCGACCATTTACCAGCTATCTTTATTACTTTTCGTAAATGAAATATACGTAGTTTGAAATGAAACGGTATAAATCTACTACAGGTCGACGAATTCTTCTAACTACAAGTCGTTCAATGGTCCAAATTTATTCGTAACTAGTTAAATTTGAACGGAATTAAAGTCATCTGTTATACTTACATCTAAAATTCAATGTAGCTTTTTGGTAATACGTGTTTTTTTTAATTATTTTGCGAAACTAAACTATAAATGCGTGACATTGCCAGTAATAATTAACGTTCTATTTAATTTAAACATCTAATACAAATTAAATATATATTTTACTGATTTCCATTTACCTATGTCAGTCGCCTAAAAATATCTCTTCTACATAACCTTGCCGATGACTCAGTACCTTGTTTTGTACCTTTTATTATCTTCCAGTCAAGGGTCATTAAAGTATGGCTCTGTAACTAATCAGTTTCGTATAATTGAGCGCCCGCATACAGTTTCAATAACGCGTAACATACCAAATATTCTTTGACCTCATAATCGTCATTCGTTCTACACTGAACCATTATGCCTTCCAATACGTAAGTAGAAACCAATAACTTATACCATCTTTCAAGAAATATAATCGACTAACGCTGATTTATCAAAATTTGTCCTTATAAAAATTATTAGAGCGATATTTGTGAATTCGTTCAGCCATCTTTATACTTTGTAATGAAATCATATTATTGAAGTGAAAACTTATTTAGGCGCGTTAAGCACTTTTTGGGTAAACAACGTCACCGAACGCTTTCCATTTATGTAGAGAGTGAACGCTAGCTCTTTAACGTGCTACTTAATAATCACGCGTAAGCAAGGTCGTAGGATCCAACCCTCAACATATGCTTACGAGTTTTACTTTTTTTACATTATTTTGTGAAATATAGTTTCACTTCTGGCGGCAGTCCTCGTGAATGCTTTTTTTTTAATCGATTAATGCTATTAGCTTGAGAGTATTTGAGAGCTTCAAGTATTTGGAGTACACGCACAAGATAGTTAGTCAAGAAGTGAACTATTGCAACGGGGCCAAAGTAGCTAAAGCTATTGCAAAATTCGTAAATTGGTGATACACATTTTTGTGCTGATGATTTTAAAGCGATGATATCTCAGCCGTAGTTTGTAGGAACGCCGCCACAAGGAACGTGAATTCAATCCACCTACAAAGAGCTTGAGCTTACTGTGTAGGAAAACATAGTGAGAAAACTATAGCATGGTGGTAGGACCCTTTCTAATACCCGTTTGGCTAGCTAACACCCTTAAGTTGAAAACCTGCCGCCAAATACCAATAGGTGAGTTCTGGTAGCTGCACTTGAGACTCAGTTCCTCCACAGGTCTAGCGTATCTACCAACTTGGTCCGTATCGTAACTTAAAATCAGGTGAGATTACACCCATAACAATGAAACCTTAACTAAACAAAACTAAACTAAACCTAAACAAACTTAATTAAATATCAATGTTTGAAAGTTTCAACAAATTAAATTGAATGGAGTAGTTATATGAAGCAAGAGAAACTTTTTCGTATCGTAATCGCTCAACTGAAAATTTTCGGAAAATTATTCGATTTAGGGTATTAAAATCCTGTTTTTCATCGTAAATTAATAATTGTAATGATAACTGGAAATCAATGCTACACGATCAGCTGATGCGAGCTAGCGACGCCGTCATATTGGCATTAGCTGCTATGCCGAGCGCCTTTCACTTCCCTACTCCGCGGCCAGCTGTAATGTGACATGCGATAGACGGGCGTAAAGATTTCAGGAGATGTAAAACAAATTTCACTTTACAAAAATAGTAAAGTATACGATATGACACAAAACCGTTCGCTGGACGAGAACAATTATATCCAGACACTCCATAGCTCTGAAAATGTGTAGGATTATTTACAAAGACATATTACGTTGCAGGTCAACGCGAACACCTCATTGTTTTCAACGAACGAACCGGCTCGCATGAGGCCGCGACAAACGAAGCGTGAACACACTGAACACAGCGTTGCCAAAGACGAGCAATATGAAACTACAATTAGTCGATTGCGCAAAATCCGCAAGCCGTCCAGCACACTTCTAGCCGATTTTTTTTAATAGTATATAGGTTTAGCGATATGGCTACAATCTCAGCCGGTGTTAAGTCAAGATGTGGCCCGAGATGGTGGACAAGCTAAGCCTTTTGAAGGGATCGCACCTCAAGTGCAACTACCGGAACTCACCTATTTGGTATTTGGCGGCAGATTTTCAACTTGAGGTCGCCGCAGGCTAGCACTAACTAATTATACGTATGTATAAAGCATACAGAACTTTGAAAATCAATTCCAAGTGGCACTGAAAGTCAAAACGAGATGACTGAACAAAAGTATTTAGTTTTCAATGCATCAATCGTTCAATTCATTTTTCGATTTCGATTCGTTGTCATACTACATAATAAATACATTTTTGAAGCGATGATAGCTCAGTTGATGTGTACGGACGCGACGTCAATGGACATGAGTTCGAATCTACCTACAATGAGCTTGAGATTTCGCTGAAACCAAACATCGTGGGGAAAACATAGCATGGATGTAGGGCTTTTTACAAAGCCCGCCTGTCTAGCTACCACCCTCAAGTTGAAAATCTGCCGCCAAACACCAACAGGTGAGTTTCGGCAGTTGCACTTGAGAGCCAGTTCCTTCACAAGTATAGCGTGTCTACCAACTTGGGCCATATCGTTACTTAAGATCAGGTGAGAATGTGGCCATAACGCTAAGCCCTAACTATAAAAAAAGTGTGTTCCTCCATCTTGGAGTACATCGTCACTTAACACTTAACATTATAAAGCGTAAAATACACAAATTTAAATTTCTAAGTATAGCCAACTATTTTTAATATAACAGACACCAATTTTATCTTTCCCTCGGTAATTACAAACATTTTTTTTCCATCAAACAGCGTCACCGCATGACCCTTTTCGCTTAATAGCAGGTTGGATACAATAGATTGCGCGTAACTACCGGTTTTCTATCATTACCTTTACAATAAAAGATTAAATAGACGGGGGCTTACGTTCTTACTGTGTTATTACAAAGAACAAATATTACTACCTATAACGTTTTGATTTATTTTCCTATCATTTATACATATGATAAATGTGTACCTGACCCGAATCTATTTATGACATTTTTTAATTATAACTGTGGTCTATTATGTTATCAATAGAGATATAAAAAAAAAATTTGTCTGGTAAACCGCTGGATCGATAATGATGAATTTTGGTATAGAGATAAATGGGAACTTTGAGACGGTGATAGGCTAGTTCTTCTACCGAAAACCTTACTAGAAGTGGAGTAAAGAGAGCGATAAACTATGTATGAAATTTTTTATTGCGTAACCCGAATCGTTTAACAAAATCAATGTTAACCGCGAGCAAAGCCGGACGTAAAATCTAGTTAAGATATAACGTAAAGAAAAATAAAAAGGGAACTATACGTTGTATATCCAATAAACAGATTAGGCTTTTCGCGTCACCCATTTCACTACAGCATGTACAATGCTCCCAACTTCTCTCTCACAAAAACACCCAAAAATATCTATAATATATACACTCGTACGAGCGTTAAACAAATAGGAAACACATAATGATATTAAAATTAATATATGAGTCTATAAATTAGTATTATCGGTGTATTATTCAGCTACCGACAGCGATGAATTTCAATTGCACGCGTTTTCAGACGAACGATTTAGTGGTGCGTCAATGTTTTTGAAAGTTTTCCTTGTGGGTTTGATAAATGGATTGATTGTCAATGCCATTTACTGTAGTGGCAGGCTCGTACATGTGATTTTCCAAGATCCACCGATGTATATCCAGGTATCAAAATGTATTCGTGACTACCATGAACTTCCTGTCATCTTAACCCCGTTTATTTTGTCATGTTTCCTTATCAACCAGTGTATAACTTTTTTATCTTTTGTTATTGTAGTGAATAAATCCGTTTACGGTCTTCTAATCGTAGTGCTCGGCGAGTCTTATACTCACTAAAACAAACATCACGGCGACTTCCAATCCACCATATCGCCAGAGGCTAGCAATAACTTTCACACTTTTGATAGTTTGTGGACATAGAGCGTATACAAGAGATAACCGCTGCCCACTGACACCCACAACCTTTTATTGGAGGGACTGGCTCTCGTGGAAATGCCCGACGACGCTTATTGATATCTTATGACAGAGTTTCAACTTGAGGGTGGTAGCCAGCCAGACGGTCATTAGAAATAGCCCTAACAGTATGCTATGGTTTACTCACAATGTTTTCCTTCAACGAAAGCTCAAGCTCATTGTAGGTGGTTGATTGTAGTGATTGACATGACTTTGAATCCACATGTAATAAGCCTGAGCTTTCGGTGAAGAAAAATATCGTGATGAAACCATAGCATGATGTAGGGCCTTTTTTAATCCTTCCACTAGGATTAGCGTGCTTCACATGGCATTACACCTCAGCCTGGAGCAGAAAAGAACAATGCAACGCGATCATGCTGATAACGCCGGACAAAATTCTGCCGTTTTACGCTCTTTTTTGTACAGCCATGAAATAAAGTTTCCGGAAACGATGTTCAAACCGTCTGTCATAGACGTAATGGCCATTATATATAGGCATATCGTGTCCACAAACTTGGACCACTTCATCCACTTAACATCAGGGGATATTATGGTCATAAAGTTAAGACAAAAAAATAACATGCCACCCCTAATATCTGTCGCCCTTAACTGCAATCTCATTACGGACCCGCATCTCCCCAGGAAGGCGACAGACTGCCGTGGGGTTTTAGTGGGTATTAGTAGTAGTAAGTCCCACATATCCCTCTCAGTCCCGCCGGGCGAAGAGGGGATGAATAAGTACATTACCCCACGTAAAATAAGTCTCCAGTATGATCAGGCCACTAGTAAATCCACCACTGACAGCACTAAAAATATCTCCACAGTGCGTTGAACCGTTAAACCGAATAAACGTTTTAGAATAACAAATAACGCTATGATTTTATTTCCGTTATTTTATTTTCATTATTCGTATATCGCTACGTTATTACAGTAACTTGATAGCGTGCTGCATGTGACAAGGTTTCACAGGATGCTATCTCTGAAACAACTACACCGCGGACTCGCTGTAATGCAGACGCTTTAGCTTCGTGAGTTAGCTACCAACCACCCTCGAGTTGAAAATCTGTCGCCAAATACCAATAGGCTTGTTCTGGCAGTTGCACTTGAGAGCCAGTCCCTCCAAAGGTTTAGCGTGTCTACCAACTTGGGCCGTATCGTCACTTGAGATCAAGCGAGATTATGGCCATAACGCTAAGCCTTAACTATAAAAAAAATGTGGCCCTTACCTGCCAAAAAGTTGCCGACCACCACTGCTTTACAGGTTTATCATTTTAGCCAAAATCTCATCTGAACGTAAGTGACGATTCGGCAGAAGACGGTGGGCATGTTATGTCTAATGAATGAACTGGCTCTCAAGTGCAACTGCTGAAACACACCCGTACACCTGTACCTGAAATACCTATTTGGCAACATATTTTCAAGTTGAATGCGCTAGCTAAGTAGTACTCTATACAATGCCCTACCAACATGCTCTGATATTTCACGATTTTCTCCCTCACTGAATGCTTACGCGCGTTACAGGGATTCGATTTCACGTCTATTGTCACACATCATCACTACTTAAAGAAATATTAATCTATGCTTACAAATACCTTACATGTAAACATAACCTTACTTGAGAAAGAGATAGAATGATACCATTTTATAGGTATTGAAAAAAGACAGACTATCAGCAACGTTACTTTCAACTGCGCACCGATAAGCCGTTTCGTATAAAAATGCAGTTTTCGCTCTCTAAAGATTACGATACTATATTCGATTGACGTTAAAAATTAATTATTTATTCTTAATTTGTCAATAAATAAACATTAAAATGTTAATCAGTTTGTTGACAGTATTCGTGAATGTAAACAAAGTCTCATTCAAAGGTATTGGTATTTTTAATCATTGAAACTTTATTCAAAGAGTATCAAATATGTTTTCCAGAGTAAATAACTCAACACATATCTATTTGTAATTTTGGAGCATTTGTTAACTGTATATCTAACATAATTTTTAAAATATGAGGATTTTTTTTGATACTATATCAAATATACCTCTAGAATACCAGCATTGTAGTATATACCTTAGGGAATATTGTTACAAGTAGCTGAGTCTGGGAGCTGTTTCTGGATAGTTGAATAGCATTTAATGAAAGGATGAATGAATGAATGAATTTTTTATTGCACTTTAAATATGTACACTGGTGAGTTTAATGCCATAAGGCATTTTCTTCCAACTAACCAGCAGTAAAGTAGTAAGAAATAATTACTACCATTGTAGGTAGTTCAAATAAAATAATTAGTGAAATAAGAGTGTAATAATAAATATACATAATATAAATAGTCCATAACGAATAGCATATTAAATAAGTAAAATATAGTCAAAATAAATGAATTTAATGTATCATTATTTTTATTGCCTGGAGTACATTTTAATTTTTACTTTTATGTATGTGTCTAAAGCGATGATAGCTCAGTTGCAGTGTGTATGGACGCCGCGTCAAAAGACGTGAGTTCGAATCCCTGCAATGAGCTTGAGCATTCGATGAAAGAAAACATCGTAATGAAACCATAGCATGGTGGTAGAGCTTTTTCTAACGCCCGCCTAACTAGATAGCACCCTCAAGTTGAAAATCTACCGCCAAATGCCTATCGGTTTTTACCGGCCCTTGCACTTGAGAACTGGTCCCTCCACTAGGCATAGCCTATCCACCATGACGGATCACATCGTCACTTAACATCAGATAATAAATTTAAAAAAATGAATCATATCGTTACAGGATTATTAGCACAATTTCCTTAACCCATTCATCCCCACTGTCATATTTTTAGGACACTATATTTAAAATTTCTTTTTACATATTAAGACTTTTTTTTTTATTATTTAAACATTTTTTACAGTGAAAAACAAATTATTTTACTAGAAAAATAGTGTAAAAATATGAATTTCATCAGAAATAATAAAAATAAGAGTCCTAATACGTAAAAAGCAATTTTGAAAATAGTGTCCTAAAAATATGTCAGTGGGGAGGAATGGGTTAATATATATTAATGTACCATACACCAAGTGAATCAAAGTATGGCCGAGATAAGGAAGGGGTCACCGTCCGGGGTGATCTGCCACCGGACGACTGTATCGGCACGTGATAACCTAGCGACCGTCTGTACTCTTTTATCTATGTTAATAAGGACGCGGTAAGACTGCGAGCGAATCGCTGACCATCTATTCCGCTTATGTAAAATAATCTTACAATTACAATTCTTATTCAGGTTAGTAAACAGACCGAAATTACTTTAAAAACACGAAGTCGTTTTTCTTAATAGTTTATAGGTTTTAGCGTCATGGACATAATCGCACCTGACCTTAAGTGACGATACGGCCCGAATTGGTGGACACGCTAGAACTGTGAAACGTCTTACTCAACATGCAACTGCCGGAACACACCTATTGGTATTTGGCGGCAGATTTATAACTTGAGGGTGGAAACTTGTCAAATGGACAAACAAGAGCCCTATCATATATATATATATATATATATATATATATATATATATATATATATATATATTTGACTTGACGTACGCTGTTAGCCTTAGGGGCTTTGGCAGCTTCACCGAACTTTTTCGAGCGAGTGCTGAGGGCACTCAGCTGCAAGGCAGCGAGCGCAAGGGTGCCTCCCAAGATGGCCGAACCACGGCTTGGGCTGCTGACGAAAAGTGAACAAGGAGTCGCGATCCTAACTAATCAACAAGTTCTAACTTACTAATTTAGTGACCCTAGTACGACCTTATCAGTAGTGCAAAAGCCCTACCAACATGCTATGATTTCCTTCACCTAAAGCTCAAAATAATTGTAGGTGGATTCTAACTTACGTCCCTTGACGCGGCATCGATACACACTACCACTGACTATCATCGCTATAAAACACGCTTTAAAGTCGTAAAAAAGTGTCCCGGCAGCAGCTGAATCCGTGGAACTGTGGAAGCCTGAGTAGGCTGTGAAAGGCCTTAAGACTAACAGTATAAAATGTCCAGTCGAACAAAAAAAAGAAGAAACGACACATATTACGTAGATATAAGTAACTATAATTGAAACATACAACCAAAACTTATATAAAAATTGTGTGTATGTCAGCTCCGACTGGAGATTACTCCAGAAGTACGATTGTCCATATTAAAATATGCGTAAGGCTCGTTGCACAAAAAACGTAGCGGTTATATTCATTTCACTTTACATAAAATTCCCTAAACCGGTTATTAAAAATCGATTCTCGAAGACTAGGCTTCAAAATAAATTTTTGAAACTCGGTGTATACTGTATAATCGGTGTAAAAGTCGACAAGGGCCAGTTTTAAATCACATCTACATAGACATTTGTTTAATAAACAACAGTCAGAGTGAGGTTAATTAACATATATTGTGGTACAAATGTAAAGTGTTAAATTCAAATTGTATGTCAGTAACAGCCCAAGCAGAGGTTAGGCCACATTGGCACCGTTATCCTAGTTGTCAATTCATATAAGTTATCACCTAAAAGTCCTGTGAGGAGACCTTTCAAGGCAACAATGTCAATCGGTTTGAAAACAAAAAATTAAGGTCTTAACAATCGTTCTGAACATTTTAAGCACGCGAATAAATTAATAACCCAAGTTAATTTAGAAAGAAAAACTAAAGTTGAACCCTAACGAATATAGTATTATTGAAACAAAATATAGATTTTTTGAAGTCATTTCTAACTTGCGTTTCATAACAAAACTCCATTAAATCATGTACTACATATCTAGAAACTATAAAATAAATACCTAACCAACTAACTATTGTACAAGCGTTGGCGAAGTATATCTAAGTGTAAAAGTTCCCACAACATAGTCGAATTATAAAATTTAACTGTACTTGTGTCTTTGTTCGCGTTGAACTCAAATTTTGTCCTTGTCTCAAATAATTTTTGCCCGTTTTTGTAGCTTTTTTCAATACAGCTAGGCTTCTATTAATGACAGCGCGATGTTAAACAACTTATATCCTTCCTCAACTATTGTCCTATTGTATACAAAAAGAATTGTTAATATCCGACTGGTCGTTATTAAGATTAGCGCGTTCAAATAAAATAACATAATTTTCCGCTTCATAAAATTAATATAGGATATACTTTTCCCCCATATCCGTAAACGGATAGTTTAATAAAAACAAACACTTCATAAATAGCAACACCTGTTTTCGCGCACGATATAAACATTCCGGTTTATTAACAGTTCACTAACACCGAAAACGCTAACCGCCCACGACATGGCCACACCTTACAAACAAACACCAAACTACAAGACACGGGAACGCGTTAAACGTTACGCTGTTTAGAGGTCCAAATACGATGGACAATACAGGCACGTAATCAGAGTACGTGGGGGCTTATCGAACTATTTTTGTATGTAATTACAATTCCTATTGTATTTTAAAATATATTTTTGTTTGGAAATTATCGGACATAAATATATATGCATTCAGTAAAGAAGAAGATACTATATATATTTGTTTATACTTTATTAAGCTAATAAATAATTAAGCTAATCATTTAGTTTCATTTTATACTGAAGTACCATTTTCCTATTGCATCTACGCATCTGCAACCCTACGACCATGCTATGGTTTCTTCACCATATTTTCTTTCACCGAAAGCTCACGGTCATTGTAGGTGTTTGGATTCGAACTCACGTGCCATGACGCGGCGTTCCTACACACTACCACTGAGCTATCATCGTTTCATAGATTACTTACACTCAAAAAGCTTGACAATTTTGAATCGATATTCCTTATATAACGCTGAATACAACCCTGTTCTTGTACGCAATAATTTAACAATTGTTAACATTACGTGGTCATTAAACCGAACAATAGTTCCCTGTTAATTATTATAGCGAACTTAACATGGAACAAATGTATCATTTGATGGACTTATCTACACCTCCTTTTTACGCCTACCCTTACAGCCCGAGGGTACTGAAAACGTTATGTCTATGTCAAAAGTGTCTTATATCAAATACGGTTCAATACATATATTCTAGAGAGTCTTAAAAGCAGTTGATTTTAGAAGATGCTTAAGAGAAATGGCATGGAGGAAGATGCATTTACAGTACAACTATACGTCCAATTCAGGCCAATGATCGGCATTAGCGGAGGAAGCTTATAAACATTTTACAGTATTGAGAGTACCTACGAGAGAGAGAAAACACCATGACAGCTCAGTTGGTAATGTGTACGGACGGCGCGTCAATGGACGTGAGTTCGAATACTTGCAATGAGGATTAGCTTTCGGTGAGGGAAAACATTGTGATGTAACCATAGCATGGTTGCAGGGTTTTTTCTAACGCGCACCTTGCTAGTAACTATTTTTTTTTTATTAACGTGGTGGTTACGGATTTCCTCTACGAATCAAAGGAATGAGGGGGCCGACTCACCGGGTGATAATCACCCAACACTACCTACTAAAACGCACCACGCTGACACTTCAAACTCCCGTGTTGCCAGAAACCAGAGACTGCTTTTACAATACTTCTAGTCGTAGTGGCCACCCTCAAGTTGGAAATCTGCTGCCAAATACCTAAAGCTGTCTCCGCCATCATGGGCCACGTCATCACTCAATATCAGATGATGCTAAAACTATTAAACGATAGAGAACGAAACGTTGTAATACAAATTTATCGCATATGCATCTATAATACCCAATTATATCCTCGACAAGCGGCCTCCCTTGATAGAATTCCAACGAAATTAATTTAATAGCGGCTATTCTCGCATCCGCGACAACACTGTCGCAATTAAAACGGTCCATTTTGATAATTAACTCCTTACGTATGTACGGAAATCGTTGAAATTATAAAGGAGCCTCCGAAAAAATGGAACGTTAAGTGTCGTGTAGTCATTCTTTAATAATGATCATATCCTGCGCAAAACTCGTAAGCCCAGTTAATTATTTTTTTTACCTATCACGGCAAAATGACTACGGTCAATGAAAATCAAAAGTAACCACCGAGATATACGCAAATCCATAAGGGGCCAATTTTTTATTTACCTGCCCTACGCCTAAAGGGCTTTGACAGCTTCCCCGAACTTTTTGGGGCGAGTGCTCATGGCACTCAGCCCCGAGGCGGAAAGCGGCAAGGCTGCCAGAATGGCCGAACCTCGGCGTGGGCTGCTGCCGGAAAAGGAACGAAGATTCACAAGCCTAACTAACCAACAGGTTTAACTTACTAATTTAGTGATCCTAACAACAACCTTATCGGACAATCTCTTACAGAACCGTGTACTTAACGTGTGAGTGTGCACGAATGGTACGCGGTGTGATGGTCTACTCTCAGTGATGTAGAGTGTCACTGTATCGCGCGAGCAGAGTCACTCGAGGGCAAGGGGCCATCACTGTCACGTTACGTTCCACCACAATCATTGGCCAGTACTCGCCAAGCCTACCATATTGACACACTATATATATCCTTTATATACTGATTCTCACTGGTCAACTTAGATTGAATACATACTGTGTTCACCTATAATTTGTCTGTAAGCTCTTTAAATATTGGAAATACTGTACAACTGTTAGCAAACCTTATAGAGAGAACGAAACAATTTCCAAAATGTGATCTATATTAAAAAAAATTGTTTGAATATTCCTGTCACAACGCAGACACTAAATATCAATAGACTTTACGATCCAGCAGCTGAAAGAGTATCGGGAATGAGTTCGGTGAAACCAGCCCGTATTTTTATTTTTCACATTAATCCCTTTCACAGCTAAGCCAGACGGACTATATTCAGGATCCATAACTGAATTGTAATATATATAATTATGTACATTTTTATAATTGAAGTTTAGCGTTATGGCCATAATTTTACCTTATCTTAAATAACGATACAGCCCAAGTTGGTAGACACGTTAAACCTGTAGAGGAACCGGCTCTCAAGTGCAGCTGCCGGAACACACCTATTGGTATTTGGCGGCAGATTTTCAACTTGAGGGTTTAGAAAAAGCCCTACAACCATGCTTTGATTTCCTCACGATGTTTTCCTTCACCGAACGCTCAAGCTCATTGTAGGTGAATTCGAACTCACGTCCCTTGACACGGAGTCCGTACACAGTACCACTGAGCTGTCTTCGCTTCAAAACTATGTACAATAGACAATATTTTAACATTTTCGCCCGTTTTTGTTAGTTTTTATAAATACTCCTGCTGTTGGCGGTAGCTTGATGTTTTTTACAGAGATGTTTTTTTTTTAATCCGAATGGTAGTTCCTAAGATTGTCGCGTTCAAACAAACAAACGAACTTTTCCGCTTTATCTATATTCGCATTATACCAAGGCAATGCTTCAAATAAATTCAATGCCAATAAAGAGGACAAATGTATTTGATGTTCAATGTTCATCTGTCTCCTTGTTGTGCGGGCCGCTTTTTGTAACTACGGGGCGGTTTTTGATAAAACTTGACACAGTGATAACCAATATTCTGAATTAACATACAGTACACATTTTTACCCCATAAAATGTAACTGTCTTTATGAGATATGGTGTCAAAGTTAACGTTTTATACTAAGAGAAATTCTTTATATTTCATTTAACAGTTATACTTAACATAATAATACCACGTCC
This sequence comes from Actias luna, assembly GCA_039707435.1. Lineage (NCBI taxonomy): Eukaryota > Metazoa > Arthropoda > Insecta > Lepidoptera > Saturniidae > Actias > Actias luna. The sequence goes on along the minus strand of JAZHAC010000002.1, from coordinate 1,617,700 downwards.
GTAAAGTTTAGAAATAGATCCTAATTTTGTAGGAAGAAAATAATTCAAGTCTACGCGAACGAACCGCGGTCAAAGTTAGAAGTTTAAAGCGATGATAGCTCAGTGGTAGTGTGTACGACTTTGCATCAAGGGACGTGAGTTCGAATCCAACCGCCTACAATGAGCTTGAGCTTTCGGTGAAGGAAAACATCGTGAGGAAACCATAGCATAGTGGTAGGGCCTTTTTTGATGCCCGACTGACTAGCTACCACCCTCAAGTTGAAAATCTGCCGCCAAATACCAATAGGTGTGTTCCGGCAGTTGCACTTGAGAGCCAGTTCCTTCATCTTCAGCCGTATCCTCACTTTAGCCATAACGCTAAATCTTAACTATAAAAAAAAAGTAAATAATTTTACAAGATTCGAAGTTCACGAGTCTCCGGACGCAACTAAAAACCCTTAAAAGACCAACAAAAGAACAGTCCTAATGAACTTTTTTTCTCTCCGCGTGTTTACCCATTCATTCGACATCCCCCGTTTCCCATATCGAAACCTGTTCATATCTAAGGTTGTCGATTAGGGCTAAATATAAATACTTACTGGATGGTAGGATAGTACCTTCGCGTCAAACGATTTTAGTTTAAATACCTGCAAAGGGTTTGAGTTTGTTACAAAGGAATAATCGTGATAGAACCTCAAAATGTGGCGTAGTTTTTACTATACTAGCAACTACCCTCAAGTTGGAAATCTATTGCCAAATCTCTGAGGTTATTATAGCAGTTACACGTAAGAAGTAGTTCGCGCTTTGACCTTCACGTGTCTTCCATCTTGGACCACATTATTTAACATCAAGTGAGATTGTGGTTATAACGCTAAACCTACTATCTATACAAAACATACAGTTAAACCGGATGGAGTAATTCCGTTTTGTTTTATATTATCATATGTTGGAATGAATGATAACGCCCCACTATTATTTATATATGTTTATAATTGATCGTGACTGTATTTACATTGTACTGTGCTTATAGCAACTCCACCATGGTCATTTCTAAAAAAATATTTATTGTTTTGTTTAATATCATAACCTCCAGTAGTAGCTTCGAGAGTGAAATTAAAGCGATGTGAGTGGGTTGAGGCTACATATCTTTGCCGTCTGGACTCGAAAAGGTTTTGAGGTCCGAGTGTATGCAGCATTTTTAAACAATACTTTAATAGACTGGTTAAATACCTCGCGTGGAAGACAAATTTTGCTATACGACGAGACAATGCCTTTGGTTTATTCCCTCCTAACGGTAAACAGAATATCATTTCACGTGTATTTCTTAGGATAACGTAAATTACAAATCATATCAATCTTCTAAATATATTTTTAGTAAGTCAGTGTAAACAAGTCGTTGACCTCAAACGATCTTATATAATTAGTATATTTCATAACAGAGACACAAGCAATTGGATTCATTAAAAACATACACATGATCACACTTGGTCTTAATTACATGTGATGCAAAGATAAATGAGTAGCGGAAAGCGATTTGTAATCTAATGGCATCAATCTATCTACATATATGTATTGGCTGTACCCGCGTCTTCAGTCGTGTGGAAAAAAGAAATTTAGTTTTAAACTCACTGAACTAATCGGGCTGGGACTATGACCATTCGAAGTGCATATCATCGTAGCTGGTTCTCGATTACTTCGTTTTTGGGTTTCATTGTCCTTTTGTGATCTGATGACATCTAGTCCTTACTAATCCTTAGTAATATTATAAATGGGAAAGCGTGTTTGTTTGTTCGCTACGCTTTCCCACTTAAACCGCTGAGTAGATTATGATGAATCTATTTATTGCGAAATGCGATTTGTGTGACAAAATCAACTCTAACGCGAGCGAAGCCGCACGCATCAACCAAGTTTTAATCTCAAATACAGTCATAAAAAAGTAAAATAAACCGCAAGCAGCGCTTTGTCTGAGAATAAAATCGAAATTTCTTAAATAGAGCTGCATAAAGCGGAGACACGTATACTTTAAACTGTATATTAAATATACAAAGTACATCATTCTGCGCTTAACACTACACAACAGAAGTGAAACGTCACTTTATCTCTCTCGCTTTTAGTCATCTCAAGCCGACATTACCCGAACGAGCGGCACACAAAAACGTTACAATCGGAATTTCAAAGACTACACACTACTAGAAGTTTCACTTCACAAAAAAACAAATTCGTGATTGTGTTAAAATTATCTGAGACAACCCTAACGTCGGATAATGTAAGGAATGTGTCGAAAGCGCAGGGACAAACAGAATCCTGCGCCCGCGCACGACATGTCGATCTGACGCGACGCACATCCGGCAGGGACCTTAACAACGCGATATACTGCTTGAAGATTTCCATAAATTACCGCCAAAAGAAATATATATGTGTGTGTGTGTGTGTGTCAGCATCGGCATAAACAACGATTGTCTAAGTGAACAGCGTAAAGCCAATAATAGACGGAGCTATAATATATATTAATATAGTAAGCTATATATTACGGTATAGCAAGCTGCCACAGACAGTAACTATGTTATAGTGTATATTTTTGCACTCATTATCCAGATGGTAAGAAATCACCTATGATACACGATTCTGCTCGTGTTACATTAATTATAAATATCGCTCAATAATTCAAACAAAGAATCGAACGAAACGACAGTTTCTAACAAAATGGCGGCTATCTATTTGAAAAATCGACCACGTTTCTAACGTGACATTTAAAATCACGCGAACGAAGTCGCGGTCACAGCCAGTCAACTATACAGAACGTTTTGAAAATGTTACAGTTTAGATTTAAAACGTAAGCGAACGATATATATTTTTTTTCATGTCATTCTGATCTATTACACTATTCCTAACGACGGCACTGTGTGACTCACGTGTCATTGACATTTTATCCGTTTTGACCTATTTATATGTCACTGACGGTCAAATGTATCAAAGCACAAATAGATCAATAAACAGCAAACAAGTCTGTAACTATTATATTTTAAATGGAAACCAGTTTTAGGCGTGTTGGGGTAATTATAAATACGAGTAAACTATTCAAGGCCGCGTCACGCAGTATAACGTACAGACGATAATGTTCAAAATTAATTGTAGAACCTGTAGAAATAATAATATATAACTATAATTAAAGATAACAATATGGGAAAGACAAAAAGAGGAAAATGAAGAAGAGGGCGTCCCAGGAAAAGGTGGATAGAGGATATAACAGATCGCACGAAACGAATGGATAAGATCTAAAGGGTAAAGAATTCTGGAAAAAGCTGGAGTTGGCATTTACCCGACAAAGGATTCCGGTGAATGGTAATGAAGACCACAACAACAGTGTCAACGTGTATATGTAAACAGTTTTTAGATCGGAAATTTTAAATGGGTATTATTATTATTATTAATTGCACAGCAAACAAATAGGTATCTCGATGAACAAACATATGGACCGTTTATTTTGACAGTGGTGCAAGTCCATTTTTGAGAAAAATGAGCTATCACGTAATTCATGCTTAATTATAGTCATTTTTTTTTATATAACTAGTCCGTGTTTAATTTCTCAAAAACATCCCATGTTTTGTACAACTTAAAATCGGTCGGTAAATCAAATTGCATTATCAACAAATATAGTAACCTTTAATTTTCTCCATACAAAAGAAAATGGACTTACACCACTTTCAAAATAAACGGTCCATATATTAAACAATCATTTAATATCAAGAGAGATTGCTGCCATAGCGTAAAACCTAAAAAAAAATCACACAGTTTTAAGATATCAACACGTAGGAGTACTCGACGTCCGCCCAACTTACCATATTTGGAAGCTTGCGCAACACACAACGCGACGAAGGTTAAACCCATCCGTAAAATGTCGCGATGAGGTAACTTGGATTTTGACGATAAGGAATTGAGGTAATGCCGTACGTTTGGATATACAAAAGGTGTATTTATTCTCGATCTCGACGATACAAACTCACAGTCTTACATGACAGGTCTTACAGCTAACGTGTAGTATGTACAAATGGGCTTGAGTTCGAATCTACCTACAATGAGCCAAAACTTCCGGTGAGGGAAAACAACGTGAAGAAACTGTAGCATGGTAATAAGTTCTTCTAATGACCAACTGGCTAGCTACCACTCTCAAGTTGAAAATCTGCCGTTATATATCAATTGGTATGTTCCGGCAGTTGCTTTGAGAGTCAGTTCGTCCACCAGGCTTAGCGTGTCCACTATCTTGGGATAGGGTTGCAGTAACGTCAAATTTATAGTTTCAAAATATAAACACACTTTCTAGCAAGTAATATACATACATATAACAATAGAGCTCTGTCTAGAAAGTGCAAACATACACACTGAAGTTATAACAGACATAACTCAAGCCCACGTGAGCCAAGTAACAGCTACAACAAAAATCGACTAAAATAGATCTAAAAACAGTGAACGTTTACAACAAATCAACGTTTAAACTAACACATGTGACATAGAAAACAAAATTCATACGAATCTACAATTTTTGCTCGCGCCACTGATAAGTAATGCGATATAAGAAATGTGTGTCAACAATCACGTTCAGTTGGGAACAGAACGACACAATCTTATCGCCTTGAGTCGGATGTTTACGATAACCGACTACTCTTGCTTGATAAACCGAAATATTACAAATAATTCAACAGCTGTTTGGTACACCAGATACTTTGTGTTAGCGTGTTATTATGTCCCGCTTGCGTGATGCCAGGGTATTTACACGCTTTATATTAGCTTCACCTGTATGTATGTACGTAACCGACCCCTTTGAGCTGGATTTTGTGCTACTTTGAACGATCAGATTTAATTCAAACTTTGCGCACCTGTCAAAAATCGATGACAATGCAATAATCTGATCAAAGCATCCGATTATCCTATTTAGATTCGCCAGGATTAATTAATTCCTTTCCGCATCCTTTGCATGCGAGTAAGAGAGATAGAGCTAGTGCGCCAACTACGCATGCGTGCAGTTCCAGACTTACTCTTTCGGACACTCATTTTCAATATGTTCTTAACCAAGAAACAATCGGAACACATTTGTACATATTAAGGGCGGTTGATAGTTAGAAAATCGAACTAAATGATTTATAGTTTAAAAAATTTAACTAAAAAATAAAAAATAAATAATAGTTTAAAAAAACTAGAACACACGCTTTATATAGAAAACTAAACTAAAAAACAGAAAATAAATTTTAATAAATATTAATTAAGAATAATGTATTTTTTTTAAATAAATATAAGTTACTATAATGCATGCATGATATATGATGCAAGCGTGGGGTGCATGGTGTCAATAGTTATGAATATTTAATTGACAGATATGAGAAGCATTATCATTTCGATAATATCTTGAAAAGCACCCCCGCTTTTTTTTTTTATAAAACATTTTTTTCTTATTCAAACTGTTAATAACTTATTATTATTAAAAAAAATTACATTATTCTTAATTAATATTTATTAAAATTTATTTTCTGTTTTTTAGTTTTGAACACCACGTTAATAAAAATAGGTTATATTTTTAGTCGCCATGGATTTGAATCAGAATAAAAGCAGTCACTGGTCTCTGGTAATAAAAAGGGAACGAGAAAGGTTGTGTTGTTTCAAAGAGTTATTTTTTTTGTGTGATCCATGACCTAGATGGATGAGGAGAGTTGTGTGTTGACTGGTATCTAAGATCTACCGAATTATTTGTTAGCGCTTAGTACAGTATTATTTATTATTTCAATAAAACAGTATAACATATAGAATGTAGATAATTATTTTATTATTTCGATACGTCAAAACGTTAGATAGCCCTGTGGTCACGAGGTTGGTTACTACAAACGGTAAAAGGTCCAATACTGGTAAGTATGATATTAAAACAGTTATCAGTCGATGGACTGTAACAAATTTTGATAATTTAGATGCAGTGATGCGTGTCATTTACGGTATTAATAATTATAGTTTCTCCACGTTTGCCTCAAGGTGTCACCGGTAATACACAAAGAACTGGTTCTAAATGAATAACAAATATGAGTAAGTGAAACATAAAGTACACGCTTAATTGGTGACAAGGGTTTCTGTAATAAAAGTCACTAAATAATCAACCTTCGAAGATAAACTGAGAACATAAATAAAATAAACTAAGTACTAGAGGTCGAAATTATCTAACCGATGATATCTTCTGTACCATGACACCATTTTGTTTAATTAACAGTCTGTATTTGAGATAAGTTATTGAAATTATTTTTATCTATTTAACTCCCAAATGCGTAGTGCTGATTTGTTACAACACAAGATCTTTGTAATTATTTTTTTTATATCATGCCTAAACGTATGCTGGGTGGTAGGATGTTTTCTAAAGCCCACCTGGTTAGCCACCACCCTCAAGTGAAAAACTGGTGCCGAACACCTATAGGTGTGATCCACCACGTGCACTCGAGAGCCAGTCTCTCCACTAGGTTTAGCGTGTCCATTATCTTGGGCCACATCGTCACTTAACATCGAGTGAGATTACCCTAAACCTTAACTGTAAAAATTAAATTGGTAAACTAAATACTTCATAGTATTTCTAGCATTTCAATTGAGATATGGGCGAACTTCTTAACGAACCATGGAATCACCGTGCGTGTGCCGAACCCATCCTCTGGCAGACAGGAAACTCTGAGCAATTCCCGAGACTTGTGACACGGACGAAGGTTTCAGGGGCCCTATTTTTCATAGGAAGCTCTTACATTAGATACGCACTTTCCGACGGGCAGCAAAAGAATGGGTTATGTCAGATACTTACTGACTAAAAACCTACGAACACTGTACCTTTCGTTTTCATCCTCATTCGTTTCCATTTATTAGTTTCCTTTCCCTTAATAAATAAATAAATAAAATAAATAATAAGAATAAAATACATGGTAACTGGAAAAAAACTAATATGTACTCTACGTGTAAGCTAAATGTGGCTAACATACATACTAGAAATCGGATGTATAATAACATATATTAGAGACCTCTCTAAAGACCTGTGCCTCTAGCTCTATTGTCTTTCGTGGCGTTCAATATGATATGTCTCTATCACTTTGGCATGCATGATGGTTCGATTATGTAAATATGACAGAATTTCGTAAAAACAAAGCGATAGAAAAATCGCTACACATTTTCTTCGTAATGGCATTTTCGTATTATGTATATTTTTTATGTATTTAAGATTTCGCGTTAGGGTCATAATATCACTTGATTAAGTGACGATGTGGCCCAAGATGGAGGACACTCGAAGTCTCATGATCTCATGATAGCTCAGTGGTAGTGTGTACGACTTCGCGTCAAGGTACGTGAGTTCGAATACAAGCACCTACAATGAGCTTGAGCTTTCGGTGAAGGAAAACATCGTGAGGAAATCATAGCATGGTGGTAGGGCTTTTTCTAATGCCCACCTGGGTAGCTACCACTCTCAAGTTGTAAACCTGCCGCCAAATACCAATAGGTATGTTCCGGCAGCTGCACTTGAGAGCCAGTTCGTCCAGAGGTTTAGCGTGTCTACTAACTTGGGCCGTATCGTCACAAGATCAGGTGAGATTATGGTCATAACGTAAAAACCTTAAGTATAAAAAAAAATAGTTGAGGGTCTGGCTTTCAAGTGCAATTACCGGATGACACTTATAGGTATTTGGTAGCAGATTTTATACTTAAGGATAGTAGAAAGCCAGACAGGCAATAACAAAGCCCTACAACCATGGTATAGTTTCCTCACGATGTTTTTCTTCACCGACTACTCAAGCTCATTACAGATGGATACGAACCCACATCACTTGAGGCGTTGTCCGTGTACACTACGAACTGAGCTATCATCGCTTTAATGCACTTAATCTGTTCTTTCTAGTCTATCTCTGTACCAAATTTTATCAAAATCGGTTAACTAGCTTAGTCGTGAAAAGGTAAAAAATAGACAGAACTACTTTGGCATTTATAACTTTAGAGTGACGACATAAGTTCTAAATGTTGTTACATAAAAACCATGTGGATGTGCTGTGACCATTTATATTGGTTAACCAAGTGGACTACAACTGGACTGGTCAGTCCGGACCATAATTGAGTGCAAATAAGTCCAGTGTTGAGGCCAGACAGTCGGGTCCTCGGAGGAAATGATTTCTAAACAACATTTACGCTTGTACTGCATTTCGACATGATCGATTACCATAATATTAACATTGAAAAATATATAAAGTGGTTTTTTAGTTTTTTTATACTTAAGGTTTAGCGTTATGGCCATAATCTCACCTGATCTTAAGTGACGATACGGCCCAATTTGGTAGATACACTAAACCTGTGGAGGAACTGGCTCTCAAGTGCTGCTGCCGGAACACACCTATTGGTATTTGGCGGCAGGTTCACAACTAGAGGGTGGTAGCTACCCAGGCGGGCATTAGAAAAAGCCCTACCGCCATGCTATGGTTTCCTCACGATGTTTTCCTTCACCGAAAGCTCAAGCTCATTGTAGGTGCTTGGGTTCGAACCCACGTCTCTTGACGCGAAGTCGTGCACACTACCACTGAGCTATCATCGCTTCGAGATCCTCGATCAAGATCGCATCCTGGCTCTGCAGAATGACCGTTCTTCACCTGATAGTAAACTCAGTACGGTCCAGAAACAGTAGAGACTGTCGAAAGGGAAAGTGTCCTCCGTCAGTTGCAACTCCCATGCTGGACTGCTAAACACTTCTTCACGCCCCGTTTAAAGGACCCAATGCAGTATAAAGTAGGGAACAGTTAGGATGGAAGAAGGTTCCACCTGCGGGTAGATCTGCTATGGTAAGGAGATAATTAGGCCAAATAACACCTCAACTACTCAAACCCCGACGAATAATTCAAGTTTCGACAATAAACAGAAACCGATGTTAGTTCTGAAGATAAAAAAACGAAAAATAACCACACATTGTACGTACAGACCGTTTCTATCAATCAACACCCGAGTTCGAGGCTGTAACCGTAAAAAAAAACCTATCGAATTCCAGCAGAACCGGTTGCGTGTCGCACACAGGAACACATGGCTGAATGTCGAGTGTTTTTAGTTAAATACCTGTTAAGGATGATTTCTTAGCTACACATTCACTATTGTTAATTTCATTACATTGTCGATTACTGGCTTATTAACCACCTCCTTGTACATTATAACAGCCTGGTATATTATAAAACAGATTATTACGAGCCGTTGTACCTGCGAATTCGTTACTCAGGCATAATATAGCATTCTAATGGGGAAAGAAATTTTGAAATCGGTCAATAGTTTTTGAGTATAATCGTTATAAACAAAAATACAAATCCTTCCTCTTTATAATTTTATTATAGATTAAAAAATATAGACGTGAAGCGATCTTAAGTTTGTATGAGACATTTAATAAAAAACTGAACGGATTTTTGTATAACGGTAAGGCATTCTCTAATACCCATATGACTAGTTACCACATCCCTACCTATTTTTAAAGTGAAAACTTCAATCGGAATGCTTGGATAGGGAATGAATTCATGTAAAATGTCATCGACATGATTACGTGACGTGTCAACGTACATGCTATATCCGTTCTTATTAGTAACTTAATACGCTGCAAATAGTTTTGATTAAATTTTAATTTAAGAACAAACAATTAATATGGATTTCTTAGGTTCACGCGAATATTATTCATTGAAATAAAACTAATTTAAACGGATTTTATCGCGCTTATTTATTGATTTTGATCCCGACGTTTCGAAAGCTGTTCAGCCTTCGCGGTCATGGGGCGGACTGAGATGTAGGTTGTCCAGAAAAGTTCATGTAACGTCGGGATCAAAATCAATAAATAACCGCGATAAAATCCGTTTAAATTAGTTTTATTTCAATAATTAATATGGATGTCAAAAAATAACAATTGTTTGTCTATAGTTTTCTGTTTTCACCTCAGTCATCAGTCCTTTGGACTGTGTTTTTTAACGTATCATTACCTAAGCTCAGGCCAAGGAGAAAGGGGCGTGCGGCAGGAGTCATCGGGCGTTAATCACCCAACACTACCCACTAAAATACACCACAGCGACACTTCAAACTCTCGTGTTACCAAACACCAGGAGCAGCGGTGACACTTATTCTTACCTCTGGCAGGGATTAGCTATTTAAAAAATTCGAGAGAGTTAAAACACTAATGATTTACCGGAAGATTTGACGGAAACTGGATCATAAAATATATTTAAAACAAAAATGAATACATTTAAGGGATCATTGGATGTTATTAGATTAGGAGAATGAAACGAATGTTCTTACCACATTAAGTTAAGAAGGTTTTTTGCGTAATAAAATGCTTAAACCGAAACGTGTTTCTCTTTTAAAATGTCTTCTATTTTTTTATATATTGTTAGAAATTCAATTTATTTTCCATTGGAGCCTTAAAGGCTTTCACAGCTTCACCGAGCTTTGGGAACGAGTGCTGAGGGCACTCAGCCCGAGGTAACGAGCAAAAGGGAGTCATGAGTCGCCGATCCTCGTCTTGGGCTGTTGCCGTGGGACTAAAAAAACTGTAATTCTGAAGAAATGTATAATTTTTTTATGTTTACGTTGATTCTTCTCCTTATATTCGTGGCAACTTGTTTCTAAACAAGTATAAAAATATCACTTGGAAATTTGGAATACTAGAATCTTTAGAGTCCGTACAACGCTATTACAAGGTGTAGACGACTCTTTTGTTAAAACTATCCAAAGATATTTTATGGTAACTAACAAATTCTGATCTGATTTATTATGTATTAGCTGTATAGGCGACTTCGTTCGTGTGGAAGTAAAAATTATGTCATAATTTTTGTCGGTTTTTGTAACTCTTTTAAATACCGCTTTGCTTCTATTAATTGTAGCGTAATGTTACAAAGTCTTCCACAATAACTGATCTAGCATATACAAAAAAAAATCGAAATCCAACTGGTATTTCCTAAGATAAACGCGTTCACACAAACAAACTTTTTCGCTTTAAAATATTAATTATTTATACCTCTATTTACGCACCATAACATGTCTATATCACGGAAAACGTTATTAATATTGAATAAAATAGGGCTAATGATCGTATCAAAATAAAACTATACATAATTATTATTACAACGTTAAAGGAGCCATAGGTTATTCAAGTGAATCTGTCAAAAAACGCATCAACGATCGATTCACCCATATTATTCCACGAAATATTATTACCTACCATAATATTAACATCGCCACATACGATGTAAGTCAGTCAAACCGTATCAACGAACGATTCTTCAAAATCATTTCATTAGTTAAAATAATTACAACATAACAGAATCGTAGACGACACCGCATCGGAAATCGAATTATCCAAGTATACCATACTAGCTTTTACCCGCGGCTTTGCTCACGTTAATATTGACTTTGTCAAACAATTCTGTTTCCGGTACCCGCTATTTTAAATAAATTACATCAAATGTGCCTTACAGAACATTTGTCCTCTTAGTCATTTATTCGCGAGCCGCTCGCTATTTCGGCGATAATGGTTTACACATTAAAGATAGATATATGCTTTACCGAGCTTTTTTGTAGGACTATTTAAGATAAACATTTCCACTGTACATTATATACGTGTTTTTAAAAACTCTAACGGTTTTTGCAGCGCACGCCAAAAAATAACTCGCAGATAACAGAATTTTTTCCTACTTAGTTGACACGTACGTATATTTTGAACAATTCACACGATATCTTTATAAATTACAGCCTATGTGTTACTCTGATGCATAAGCTATATTACTGTAAAGTTTCATTAAAATCCGTTCAGTAATTTTTACATGAAAGAGTAACAAACATCCGTACATCCAAACTTTCGCTTTTATATTATTAATAAGGATATATTCATACAATCATACATACGTTACACCGAGGCGACCGAAACGCAACATCTTTAAAACACTTTAAAACAAACAAACCGGGGGTTTGCTAGCTATTTATAGAACAGTTATCACTACGACAAACAACAACGTTGTCTCTGCTATGGAGAAACTAAAAAATAAACCCTAAACATACGACATTAGAGAGAGCTAGCGTGGGTGTGAACAGCAGACGTAACTTTGCCGAGTCAATGAAGCGGAGACACGCACCAGATTCTGGCATTTCAAACAATAAACAAGTATGCACTAATTGTAACGTAATGTACGGAGCGCAGACTCGGAGTGTTGAAAGACAGGCTGCATCTCTCGAGGGCACTCGCTTTGGCTTTTTATAATAAACATTTACACTGGCTGTGGATTTATTGAACCGAGAAGTACCAAAATACAGTCTAAAACATCCCTTTAATGGCCCATTCACCACAGACCGGTGGCAGCGTTCACACTTCGCTTAATTTCCAACTACAATGTCATGTACAATTTATGCCAATAGATCGAAATATTCTTATAAAAAAAAAAATGGTGAATTCAGGTATTTCCGTGGGTTGGATTTACTATAACCTCCGCCTACAACCTTACTAAAAATCTGTCCCCAAGCACTTTTTGTAACGCGTATAAATTATGAAGCGATGATAGCTCAGTTGGCAGTGTAGGGACGCCGCATCAATGGACGTTAGTTCGAATCCTGGCACAAGGTCAAGCTTTCGGCGGAAGAAAACATGAAATCATAGCATGGTAGTAGGGCTTTTTCTTATATCCGCCAGGAAAGCTACCACGTTCAAGTTGAAAGGCTATCGCCAAATATCTATAGGTGTGTTCGGGCAGTTGCACTTGAGACCCAATCTCTCCACTAGGCTTAGCGTGCCCACCTTAAGGGCACATCGTTACTTACCTCAAATGAATTTATGACCATCTCTTCATCAAAAAAATCTCTTTATGGACGTCCTTTCTACCCTGGCCAACTGAGCCAATAGGTGCCTAATCTGCCTGCTTTATGTGTCAAAACTGGACACGGCTTTTGCCTGTCATTCAGTCGCCCCGTATTGTATATCTTTGCAAGGATACATCCAATTACGAACCCTCTTGACCTCCGCACAATTCCATTCTCTCAGCAGACCCTGCCTCGAACGAACAGCCCAGTGCAAACTTTGCAGTGTGAAGAATGTGCCTAAACCACTCACCATAGACGTCGATATACACCTATATTATAACGTATATAAAAAACATATACGAAATTTCCTCTCGCATTTCCATCGGCAGACTATCAGCTATGGGAGATTCACCTTTTTTTATACTTAAGGATTTAGCATTAGGGTCATAATCTCACCTGATCTTAAGTGACAATACGGCCCAAGTTGGTAGACACGCTAAACCTGTGGAGGGGCTGGCTCTCAAGTGCAGCTGCCGGAACACACCTATTGGTATTTGGCGGCAGGTTTACAACCTGAGGGTGGTAGCTGGCCAGGCGGGCAAAGAAAAACCCTACCACCATGCTCTAATTTCCTCACGATGTATACCTTCACCGAAAGCTCAAGCTCATTGTAGGTGCTTGGATACGAACTTACGTCGCTTGATGCGAAGTCGTACACACTACTACTGAGCTATCACCGCTTCAAAATTGCACCTTGAGGAAATCACCATAGAATCCTGACTAGAAATCTCCAAGGTGACCCAAAAAACCCCTTCTTTCTGGCCGGACTCTGACATCCGTTTTCGCATTGTATCGCCATATACCTACAGGTGTGTTTCTGCACTTGCGAACTAATTTCCCTAATATGCTTAATCCTTATATAACAATGACGAGGTCTACAGTACGGATTATGGCAAACACTGATAAAAAAAATATATATATATTAGAATAAGAAATTGTATTAATATAAGAATTGAAATAAGAGTAAAAGAATACGCTCAAATTAAAATTATAAAGAAAAAAAGGCACACAATGAAAAAATTATTATAAAAAAGTCCCTGATTATGTTAGGGGAAATGCCGGGAAAAAAAAAATGCTTAATCCATACCATCTTAAGCCACGTAGCCATTCTTAACTGTATTATTGTTTTACTAATGAAATAAATTTATTTGTCTGTACCGACACGTGAAGTAAACGGAATCGGTTTTCCACGCGGCTGAATATTCGACAATCGCGAACTCCTACGAATATGCCATTTACATAATAATATTACTACATTTACATAATATTAAAATACAAATGGATTATCAACCGTATCTATTTATATCTCAATATTAATAACGGACTTTTATACAAACGGTATATTCGTAATGTTACGTTGTACCCCGCTGCAAATACAGTATAGGCTCTATTTAACGCGACTCTACTTAATGTTAAACTCCTTAAAACGTCTATTATAACCTTCGTTGGTTCACTTTCCTGTCAATATAATGTTATCGTTTCGATATACTTCAAAGGCTTAGCTTTTTGACCAATATCTCATCTATCTTATTAACGTGGTTTTTAAAATAAAACTCGTTGGGTGATAAGCACTCAAACCTACCCACTAAAACGCACAACAGCGACACTTCAAACTCTCGTGTTGCCAAAAGCCAGAAACGAGTTTTACACGTCTACTAGAACCACAACCTCACCTGATGTTAAGTGACTATGTGGGCCAAAATGGTGGACACGCTGAAGCTTGTAGAGGAACTGCCTCTGAAAATAACTGCCTGAATACACCAAAACCGATATTTGACGACGGGCTATCAACTTGACTATGGTAGTTACCCCAGCGAGCATTAGAAAACGCTGTTCCATCATGCTATATTATTTCATTACGAAATTTTCCGGCACAGAAAACTTACTGGCACTACTCAAGCTCATTACAGAGATTCGAACTCGGGCCAATTGTCGCGGCGCACGTACTCGGTACCACTGTACCATCATTCCTTCAAATACCTTCTCTACATTTAACAATAACTTTCAGTGACACCATAAATTACGCAATATAATATTTGTAATTCAGGTCATCGTACCCTTTTCAGACTCCAGACCTCACTCAAATTGTAACAATATATCTTTATTTTCATTGTTTTCGTACCTTATTTTTGTATGAGTGTGAAATAAATAAGTTAGTTTTATATTCTAAATGGCAGGTACTAGGTTATATTTTTATTTATTTTTTTATAGTTAAGGTTTAGCGTTATGGCCATAATCTCACCTGATCTTAAGTGACGATACGGCCCAAGTTGGTAGACACGCCAAACCTGTGGAGGAACTGGCTCTCAAGTACAGCTGCCGGAACACACCTATTGGTATTTGGCGGCAGGTATTCAACTTGAGGGTGGTTGCTAACCAGGCGGGCATTTGAAAAAGCCCCACCACCATGCTACGGTTTCCTCACGATGTTTTCCTTCACCGAAAGCTCAAGCTCATTGTAGATGCTTGGATTCGAACTCACGTCCCTTGACGCGAAATCGTACACACTACCACTGAGCTATCATCGCTTCATAATTCCTAATTGTCGATGTATAGACTCTAGAATGTACTTTATCGAACTTCTATTATGAAGAAATCCCACGGTTGTAGCTATACAAATAGATAATTATGCATGTAGCATATAATAAATCAACTGTATGTATGTTTATACATAGCATTTCGTAGAATCGATCCAATAACGTTCCTATTCGTTAAATGTTTAAAGATATATATTCACGCGTGCGATATTTATTCAAATCATAAGTACGTGTTGACTCACACTTATTTAAGGCCATGGACTCTTCTACAAATGGAAATAAACAGTCATAGTGGTTCGAATATTAATTATTCAACTTATCTAACATTACATACTATTGAATACTGTTTTTGTATCTGAATTTTAAGGGCAAACGAAATTTTAATCTATTATTTAATTTATTTAATTATATTTTTATGAAATTCAGTGTTTAATACACCGATACGTCAAATGATTACATAGTTTGATACAGTTTTAGGTAGTTTCTATATATGACAAAGAATATAGTAATAAAGAGCATCAATTAGATAGTATGTTATTCAGAAATTAAAAAGAAACTTAGAGCTTTTTACTGTTTTTCTTTTACGTAAGCTAAAAACTGATAATATAATTCAAAGAAATAAATTGATGAAGCCGTATTTTCTATTGTTGTTGGTACAAGCCCGAGAATTCCGGTGCTGGGCAGACGTGTATCTGTCTTAGCTACTTTTTGTTAATAGTTGCCTAGTAAATCTCAAATTAACCACACGATTAATTGGCCACCAGGCGCCGTCAGCTCCATGGAAATTAGTTATGTGTCAGTTTCAGAACACGCTGACAACGATTATTTAGTAAGACAACGTAACTGTAAAAAGGGAAAAACATTCTAATATAATCTAATACTCAATCAAGACAGCCTTTTAGATATTTTGTTTTAGTATATTATTGTCATAGTTTACCCTGATGTCAATTCGCGAAATAGCAGAAGAAGGTAACACGCCAAATGGAGGAACTTTCTCTCACATGCAGTGATTGAAACACACTTCTTTAAAAGCCATGTATTAATTACAAAATACCCTAGAACTATTCCATAGCTGCATTACGATGTTTTTGCTAACGCAAACTCCAACTCATTGCAGGCGTTAAAACTGTACTGACTGATATGTGTAAAATATATTTACTTTCCTTCATAAAGTGTATATCCGGACTGGCTATGAGAGTGGTGTATGGAACTCACCTAGCGCGAATCCCCAAAAATACCCTACATTCTCCCCTTACTTACAAAATACCAGGAAGAACTTGCTTCCTATTCTTGTAGGGAGCCATGGGGACTTAATTCACTTATGAATTTTCATTGGCGTCACAATCTAAGCAGTTTAAAAGCAGAATCCTACACACTATGGACGAATGTTACTGCATGCGTGAACCGCATGACGGTCGGTCTAGACCCTTTGTCGCACTCTTTGTCTGAGGAGGCTCCAGAAGGTGGAACCAACTTGCGTCACGGTTTTTCCAGACAGATACGAATTGGGAACCTTCAAAAAACAAACGCATCCGCGATTCCTCTGGTGTTATATCGAGATTACTTACCATCAGGTGACCTGCTTGCTCATTTTCCCCAATTCCATAAATAAATAACAACCCCCACCCTAACAATCGGCTCATCGGGACCCGCAACGGCCCAGCGGTTATTGCTTTACAAAAAAATCAGATAAATTCATCCGAAAAAATTCCCGTGCCTTAACAACAAGTCTACTCGGCAAACCGGGTTTCCATTGCAACACATCAAAGTAAGGAATGTAAGCTCGATTCACAGACCAACACTAACGAGCCAAGTTCATGCATAATACCTATGTGTGTAAACACAACTTTCGGTCGCATATGTGCTGCGCATAACTCGTCTAACACTGTGAATACTGCTGATTAAGTTTGTTTGTTCGCTTCGACATTCCGGTGATCTAAGCGTGCTATATTAATTTGTCAACGCAGTATGTATTAGGGCGAGCGGATGCAATTGTAGCGATTTTGAAGCGATGATAGCTCAATGGTAGTGTGTACGACTTCAAAGGACGTGAGTTTGAATCCAACCACCTAGAATGAACTTGAGCTTTCGGTGAAGGAAAATATCGTGAGGAAATTATAGCATGGTGGTAGAACTTTTTCTAATGCCCGCCTGGCTAGCAACCATCCTCAAGTTGAAAACCTGCCGCCAAATACCAATAGGTGTTTTCCGGCAGCTACACTTGAGAGCCAGATCCTCCACAGGTTTAGCGTGTCTACCAACTTGGGCCGTATCGTCATTTAAGATCAGGTGAGATTAAGGTCATAACGCTAAACCTTAACTATGTAAAAAAAATTGTACCGTTTATAGAACGCGTCGGTTTTAAGAGATTACATATATCTATCGGAAGCCGTATGTATGTATGGAGTTGGCAAATCTGACTTTACTTTGTTGGTTTCTCATTTATTAGTTGCATCACTTTTAACACCGCTGGCATGTGAAGTACTTGAAGTCCTAACACGACTTACCTTTAAGTCCTAAGCCCAACCACCGTGCTATGGCTACCTCATGATGTTTCCCTTCACCGAAGGCCCAAACTCATTGTAGGTTGGATTCGAACTCACGTCCCATGACGCGGCGTTCCTACACGCTACCACTAAGCTGTGATCGCTTTAATATATATAGTTACTAAATCAAAAGAAAGAATGTCTTTGTCTTTGTATACACGGAAGTTTTCCCTAAATATACATAATCACTAATAGTAACACATAAACTGAATAAAATTGACTAATTGTGCCCGCGACTTGGCTCGTGTGGAACTAAAAAATATGCAAGATTTTTTATCCCTTTTTGCAACATTTTTCGATACAAATTTGCCCTTATTAATGGAAGCGTGACGTTAAATATTCTAAAGCCATCCTCAACTATTACTCTATCATATACAAAAATAATGTTTACCTTTCGGCTTTCAAATATTAACATAGATATCGCGTGCGCTAATTCATCTTTGAAAACTGGCAAACATTGATTGCACCCATTCGACAACCGTTCGACATCATATTGCTATGAACACATATCCGTGCCACAGTGAATCAAGACGAAGTAGGCCAATTTTATTAATATTAAAGACGTAACGTTTTACAAGAGACATGCTGTTTCCGGCGATTTCAGTAGAATGAGTGATCATCTACTCTAATACCGTTAGCTGAAGAGTTTGTTTGTTTCAGTGTTGCAATCTCAGAAACTGTCAATCAAATTTGAACAATACTTTTACGCGTGACAACCCTTTTATTGAAGAAGGTAACAGACTACTAGATATTACACGTTCCATGTTCCCATCTATCTCTGTGCCAAAATTCATCATAATCGATTCAGCGGTTTAGGCGTGAAAGCGTAACGTACAAAGAAACTAACTCACTTTCACATTGATAATTTTAATATGAATTAACATAACGCTACGACTCTGAGAATCCTAGCAAAAAAAAACCTCGTAAGTGAGAAATATGCAATAGCGTGAACGAGCGATGTGAAGCAGGACAATGAATAAACACCCTTTTGATTTCTTAGGTTAACGCGAATATTATTCATTGAAATAAAACTAATTTAAACAGATTTTATCGCGGTTATTTATTAAACTTTGATCCCGACGTTTCGAAAGCTTTTCAGCCTTCGCGGTCACGGGGCGGACTGAGGTGTAGGTTGTCCAGAAAAGTTTATGTTACTGTGTCTACCTTCAATTTAATTTTTATTATTGATAGTGTTCCGATCTACGCAGAAAGAGCTCACAGTGTCTTGAGGTCTGGCAATTGGTCTTTTGGGTTCCGATTTAATTAAATGTATAATCGGATCCCAGGCTTGTGCCAGCTTCCAACCATCTTCTCTATTGAAATTTAATAAATAACCGCGATAAAATCCATTTAAATTAGTTTTATTTCAATAAATACCCTTTTGCCAGACAAAAATACTGGCCCCAAGTGCACATTAAGCACAGAGAAAACAGTTCCATACATTTTACTGTATTTGTCAATCGATCCAGTGGGAATAAAAAACTACCTACTTTTAAACTCGACCTTTATTTATAGTTAAGGTTATGGCCATCATCTCGCCTGCTTTTAAGTGACGATACGGCCCAAGTTGGTAGACACGCTAAACCTGTGGAGGGACTGGCTCTCAAGTCCAGCTGCCGGAGCACACCTATTGGTATTAGGCGGTATATTTCGATTCGATTTTCACATCACTTTAGCATTTATAATATTAGTAAGCAAGGATTTTATTCATTATTCTATATTTTTTACGCAAGCATGATTTATTGCTTACCTCAAAACTCCGTAGATAGTTTTACCCAGAGAGTATCTATCATATTGAAGCGCAAATCTCTTTATTAAGAAATAACGTTCGACTCGGCTGTATGGCTTCGGTATCTTTGCCTGTCCTTAAAAGTAAATAAAATTTACTATCCCCAAAACTGGTAAATGTAAAATATAATAAATTCAAACATGAAACGTGTACAAAACCATTTTATTTTTAAACTACGGTTAATCGGCTATTGATATGAAATAGGTAACCGGTTGATGTTATTCTAAAAAGAATCAAATCCTGATCTCGATACGTAAATTTTTCCGTGAGTTATCGTGACCACGTCGTATAAAAAATCCGGAAGTCCTCGTATTATTTTTTTTAAACAATTGATTTTCAAGGTAGTAATTTTTTTTAAATAATATATGATATTTTAATAATATTTGCAGTGTTTTAATGAAATACATTTACTAATATTATCGTATAAATGCAAACTGGTTGTGATAGAGGCAGTTCAAGCGAAAAAGACATTACTCGAGTTTGACGTGTCGATACGCGAAGCGGTATGAGACGTGCGAAAATATATACCGATTGTAACGAAAGGGAATTTCAATCAAACATCAATTCAGTAGTAAATATTCTAGCAAGTGCCATAATGCGATTAAATCACGAATACACGGCGCTACGAGATCGTTTCTAAAACTGAGTTTACGACTGTCATCCGGTGTAAAAAAAAAAAAAAAAATACTCGGTTTGACACATGCGACACTTCCAGTGCCGAGGTTCGCAAACAATCGGGTGTAATATGAAAGCGTCTCACACACACTGGAATCTAGAAACGCCGATTGGCAGTCAAGACGTCTACCCAACACACGTTCAATGCAGTTATATATCGCGTACTTATTTTCGTTCTACAGCTCTTGTGCAAGTTAATGGATGGAGTTTTTTTGTCGTTATCTCAGTCTGTGTCATGTAGTGATTTCTATTTTAAATAAACCACAAATCTGCTTACTTGTTACCTTATATTCCTTCTTTGATATCACTGGCATTTTGCATAATATGGCTTGGGTAATAAAACGTGGGTTGCCAATTTTTGTGAAGAAAAAAATCGTACAAAATTATTTCTCACTATTTATTTGACAAGTTTATGTTGAATGCGGATTTATTATAACTCGTTGCTTTCACCAGTAAACTTTTATTATTTTCAAAATAATCATAGAAATTCGAATAATTTAAATAAGGAATCAATTTATAATAATTTTCATTATATTTTCTTCTAGCTATTTTACATTAATGAGATAAAACCTTGGTATATATACGGAAGAAAAATATAATATAAATATAGGGCCGAAAATTTAATTAGCAATTAACATGCAACATATTATTCCATATATATTACAACGCTAGCTCAATTATTATCAAGCTACAATTAATTGGTTACAACTGAACTAGTTATTGTTATATGCCGTGCACTTCTCTTAACTAATGCCTCAATAAATAAAATACTTCTTATACAATAATATGAATATACATTTACAGCTATACAATAGAGAAAATTCCATTAAAATTCGTCAGGGATTGCGCTTATTAAAAATATCAACATTCATCTCTTATCCCTCGTTTTGTGAGATAAAAGTATCCCATACTTCATTCCATAATATCTCGTACCACAGTAAAAATATTCATTGAAATAAAAGTAGCAATTTAGAGGGACAGTTAGAAATTAGAAAATATATATATATATATATATGGCCTCTATTTATCTATTTATTTATTTATAATAGACATAATAATATATTCGGCGCTATACTTTTATTATGTCTATATGATATCTAGTTATTAAATAATTATTGCAATAATGTAAAAATATGTTTAATTTACAAAATAATATCATGCCGCGATAAGATTCGTTGTTACGTACACAATTACATTCCAATTAACCCTGAACTGGGTGTTATCCAAAGCGATAAATACAATGAGGTTTAATTTAGCGAATGGTAGTGTAGTAAAATTATAAATAAAAGATAAAACTTCCATTGGTAGACTAAACTTCATTAATTCTGATTGCAATAGGCGTGGAGGTTAATCGATTGCCTCGCCGCTGCCGCCGTACTACGAGTTCGAACCTAGATAGATAGATTGTTCATAATCTACCTGTTATTTTTTTTTTATATATATTGTTAGCAATTGTCCTCCACGACGACAAAACTACCCTCATCACTGCTTATAGCCACTACCTATAAAAGGGCAGTTAGACCGCCGATGCATTCACTTAGTTCCGAGCGTTCGTCGCGTGCACATCAGTTGTGTTGCGTTAAAAATCTACTAGCTTTTAGCTGCGGCTTCGCTCGCACTAATTTTGATTCTGTCAAACAAGTCGGATGACGCAATGATTTTTCATACAAAGTTTATTCTTGTCTTTACCCTACTACCAATAACTTTTTCCAATAAGTTTACTACCAATAAATTTTTAAAAATAGCCTATCACCGTCTCCAGGTTCCCATCTATCTCTACACCAAAATTCATCATAATCCATTTAGCGGTCTAGGCGTCAAAGTGCAACAAACAAACAAACTCCATTTCACATTTACAACATTAGTATAGATAAGTAAGGACCAACGAGGTTTAGTGTAGTGTGTAGCTCAAAGTCTTCCAATAATCATTATTATACACTAGTTTTAAATGCACGACTAACTACCCACACTGTCTTGAAGGTAGAATACAAATTCGAACTACTTACTACAAAATTAAAAACAAAAAAAAAACAACCAACTCATCCATCGTCAAAGTAACAAACTTGAGGTCACCGACAAAAAGGAGTTACTTTTTTTGCTATAGATAACATAGCCATAATCGCATGCATTAGTGAAGACGGTAACAAGAAATGCCACCGCCGTATTTAAATATAGTCACCTATCTAAGTTAATTAATCAAGCTGAATACTAAGTAATAGTAACAATAAACATTCGCTACCTTGTCTCAAGGAAACGGAACCGCCGGTACGATTGTACTCGTAAAACACTACAGGGGCGGATTCAGAACGCCATTGGGAGTCATTCGCCCACCCTCATTCCAGCCATTATATTTATAAGCAAAAAGCTGTAGGTACTTAGGTAAACTGAGCTTATTGACATAATTTAAATGAATGGTAATGAATTTCGATACATAATTAAAGATACATGGCATAATTTTAATATTGTGTTATTGAGTATTTCGCTATTTATTCACAAACGGTGATTTTATATATCATATGAAATACTACAACCATACTTTAAAAACACAACATATTTAAGTGTTATCTTGTAAACCCTTTAATCCTTAACCTAAAAATCTTTACATATGCTGAAACTATTGGAACCAAATGTATACATGTTTTTTTTTTTTTATTATTACCCTGGTATACTATGGTACTGATATAGAAATCAACATATTTTTTGTAATTTTTATGTTTACCTTTGTATACGTATCACTTCAAAATTAAAGGACAAATTGCGCTGTAATTCAACACTATGCTAACTTATATTATAGATTAGTATATATAGAGAGATTTTTATATTAAAATACCTATTGAAGGATTTTGATGCAGTAATGGTTTATTTCTTATTTATTGAATCAATTATGTATTAGATCCTCATATATATGTACAATCAGATTAAGTTTAAGATTAATTAGACATAGTTCAAATTTATTACCTAATTATAGAGAAAAACCCATTGTTTATAATTGGTTATAGTAACACTTTCTTCCTTCATAAGGACATAAGGACTTATATTTTAGAGTACGAGGGTCTGGAGGTCTAAGTTTCAGATCCTCGTGTTTATTCCAGACTAAATCACATAAATTACAACTAATAAATATTCGTAATAACTGATACGAATAAATTTTACGTGTCGGAATAAGAGTATTTATAAGAGGAAACTCATGGTGATGAAAAGATTGACCAGTCAGCGGAGTTGGAACAGAGACTGACCGCCCATGGTGCGCCAGACATTCTCAATTATCATCACTGGCGGAGGCTTTTTCCATGCACCCCAACAAATAAATAAATATTCGACAACTCCTTTACATGAGCATATCGCATTAAAGTGTCAGGGCTTCTTCTAACGCCCGCCTGGCTAACTACCAGCCTCAAGTTGAAAAGCAGCCGTGAAATAGCTACTGATGTGTTCTGGGAGTTGCACTTGAAAGCCGTTCCAATCACAGGTTTAAAGCGTGTTCACCGAATCAGGTGACCTTGTCATTTAACATTCGGTGAGATTGTAGCCATAACGGTAAACCTATAAAGTGTTAAAAAACATGACTAAAAATTTGAGATTACTTTTTAGAGTATTAAAAAAAGTTCACGTTCAGATTCTTGAGTCCGCCCCAGTTCGGTGCCTGAGACTGACCGGACACTGACTCACGGAATGTTATCACATACAAAAGACAATCAATGCCACAACAACTCATAAGGCAGGACGTGTGAATCATTGAAAAAAATATCGATTCGAAAAATTAGGTGACATCATTAGCCAGTATTTATAAATGTATATACATACATATAGTTCAAACCTCTGCAAGGGTCTTAGGTATGATTTATTCAATTTACCTCATATATAAAATATGTTGATTTCACATTATCTCTATAACTAACTGTGGCCGCGACTTCATTCGTGCGGAACTGATTTTTTTTATGTACTAGGGGTAAACGAGCTTGCATGTCACCTGATGGTAAATGATCACCGCCGCCCATTGACACCTACAGCACCAGAGGAATCACAGGTGCATTGCCGGCCTTTAAGATAAAGAGTAAACTCTCTGCTTGAAGGTCGCCATGTCGAATCGGCCCAGAAGCAAGTTGGTTCCCATTAGGCATTCGGGCGAGGAAAAAAGATTCAGATGGCGGGGATGAAATTTAACCCGTTTTTATATCTTTTTTCAATACTGATTGGTTCCTATCAGTGCCACCGTGATGTTATATACCCTAGAACCGTCCTCAATTAATGAACTATAAAACTCAAATATCTAACTGACATTTCCAAAGATTAACGCGTCCAAACAAAAACACAAGAATATTAGTATAAATATATGTATCTTGGAGTTTTACGACGTCATTTTCACCAACTTAGAGTAGTCTGATTGATTGGAAAATTTACACACGTGTCAAGAGCTAACAATAATACTATAATATCAAGAGTCTATCCTAGTGTCCTAACAAGAATTTCCAGAATAAACGAAAATCATCAGGCTTAAAAGAAAATTAGTATCTATATAATGTCGACACTGAATTTTCTCTGCACGCTTCTTAAAGATTTGAAACTAATTAAGAACAGAAAAGAAATTATAGTTAGAAAAATACGTTTCATCACAAACCAAACTAAACAGTAGAAAATAATATTGAAACATGAAAATATTTTTTTATAAAGATACCAAATTTATTTATATAAAACGTAGAGTGCTTTCTTCTATATTTCTTTCATTACCCGGATGTTCGATCTTGGTATTCACCATTCAGGTATTAGTGTCAGGTCAGTGCTGTCACTTTGCCGTACAGCAATAAACGATTCGAAATCTGTTACATGTTTGTTTATAACTAACTTTTACCTGTGGCTTCGCTCACGTTAATATTGGTTTTCTCAAACAAATCGGGATGACACAAAACAAAGTTGCATACAAAGTTGATCCCTCTCTTTACCTCCACTTCCAATAATTTACACAAGGTATAGTAACCTACCACCGTCTGCAGGCGTCCATCTATCTCTATACCAAAATTCATCATAATCGATCTAACGGTTTAGGCGTGAAAGTGTAACATACAAACTCACTTCAGAATTTATAATATTAAGTATTGATAGTAAGGATTATTATTTTACATACTTCAATAAACTATTGTATATTTAAGATCAAGCGCGTTTTACATTTCAATAACTTCGAGGTGTATTGAGGTCATCACTGCAATCTAAAAACTGGCCTCGGTAATAAGCCTCACCTGTGATATTTAACCACGGCAAACCGTACAGAGCAATACCTCGCCGGAATATTATCGCGATTTCTATGTACGTGAATGGAATATTGCGTCTACTGCTCAATGTTTCACTTGTCATAGAAGCGGTTTTAAAATCGTAGTTATACAGTAAAAGAATTACGTTTAGTTTAATAAATTACGTTATAAAAAACTAGATAGAATATGGGGATATTGTACAAATATGGATTACAGTATATTCCAAAAAAACGTCGCCATCTAACAAATCAGCAATTAACCGGATGTCACCCCTTTTATTCCGGCCAAGAAGGCTCTTGGCGATTGGATGCACAATGACTGACCCTGAAACGTCAACATACACGAGTCGGATACCGATTTCTTAAGCCAGTCCTCCCCACTGTCATATTTTTAGGACACTATTTTCATAATTTCTCTTTACGTATTAGGACTTTTATTTTTATTATTTCTGATGAAATTTATATCTTTACACTATTTTTCTGATAAAATTTTTTTTTTTTGGAGTAAAAAATGTTTAAATATCAAAAATAAAAGTCCTAAAACGTAAAAAGACATTTTGAAAATAGTGTCCTAAAAATATGACAGTGGGAGAAATGGGTTAATTCGGTTTTACTCACTTGAAGAGACTGTAGCCAAACAACCTTTTGTAAGGTTTCTGTGATTTTTGTATAACAAGGATTGTGTAAAAGAGCAGCATGCCTTAAATACTAACAATCGTGACAAACTGGTCACCCTGTATTAGACTCGGTGAGACAAGTAAATTTTTTTTAGGTAAATAGTAGGGGTGTGAGAATAATTCGAATATTTTAGAATTACTCACAATATATCAAAATATTGGCGAATTTCTGAGTGTAATGAATTTAGGGTAATTTAGGATCTTTTATGTTCGGCATTAAATTATAAAATTTACAAATAATATACACTTTATTTAAACTATGAAATTACAACTTTGAAAAATTACAAAAAAAAGACAGTATATATATATATATATATATTTTAATAAGAATGAACATAAGAATTAATTTTGTAGCAAATAAGGGATTATCAAAACAGTCTAAAATGCAGTGATAATTTGGCGTCGCGAATTATTCGATTTTATTCGAATTATTCGTTAATTTGGAATAACTAGATTCAACTTCGATTAAATCGAATATTAACAGTCGATTCGATTCGAACCATAATCGCACATCTCTAGTAAATAGTATTACATTTTATAACATAGTCCCAAAGCATATTACATTACATTACATTGCATAATATCCTAAATTATCTAAAATTATTGTTGTGCAAAACCCTTCTTCTAGGCGAAGATGAAGGCCTCCTCTAAAAAAAAGGGGGTTTTGATGTCAAAAGGCCATTACCGAGAGTGGACCAATATGTGAACATTGGTGGTGTCCAGAATTGACACCCCTAAATGTGAATCCACTAAAAACTATATACATGTATTTAAATAGTTTCTTGTTTAAAAATACCTACCGAAAAAAATATAACATGACCGCGTTTCTTGTCGATTATTACCGATGACTGCGTTATTTTCCGAACCGGTGATAATTTTGATGTCCCTAAACGCCTTTCCATGGCCTAAACTGAATAAAGTTTTTGAATTGATTTTAGTTTACATAACTCCAGAAAGAACATAGACTCAAGATCAATAAGGAACTAGCGATTCTGATACCACAATGGTTCATAAGTTCAAATCAAAACGGGTCCCACGTTTATTCAACGTCCGAGTTCTATGATTGATTATGATGGTACGGTTGAATAAAAAAATGAATATTTTCGACGCAAATAAACATAGACGCCGATATGGAAACCGACCGAACCGGTAATAAACGGGCCCGATATTACACAGGAAGATCTTATTCATCTCTGGACAATCGAAGGAAGCGGCCCGTGAACAGCGCGTGGTTATAACCTGTCCGATCGAAGCACGAACGAACACTATACACGTTGCACTAGTGATTCGGCGATGACACTATACTCGATACCGCCACTTATCGATTATATTTTTTTAATAATCGATACCTGTAGCTAGCTGTATTCTTGTACGTTACCAGTCATAATAGATGTGTTATTGGACAGTGATTTCGACTTTAGTCGCGTTTTTTTCTAGTAACATAAAACGCACATCAAATTTCAAGTTATTAAAACAGGTACTTTTAGAATTCTTTCGATGTGTGTCTGTGGAAATATACATATATGTTAACAATGCTTCCTAGTACTGATGCAATAATTTACTGAAGAATACAATAATTATTTATTTAAGGAGGTAACAATAAAAACGTATATTCAACACCATAGATAAACACAAAATTATAAGTTCACGCGGTGGAGATACACCGTTCGATATTCCCGTTTTGCACCGAGTGAGTCCCACATAACCCGCTCGTCCCTCCCGAGGCGAGAGAGTGTTCATAAACGGATTTCTCCAAGACAAAATAAAGTACATTATGAGTTATTAACAATAATTAACACACCGACAAGTAGATAAAATATTGTAGCATCTGTAAGTGTATTGAATCAATTAAGCTAGAATCTCAATTTGTTCAAAGGATGTTAGTCACTTTCGATGCCCTGTACCCGTAGCCAAGTCGACTGATTGTTGAAAGACAAATTGTCTAGAAGCACATGTAACATTCAGAAAGATTGTACTGTAATCTATTCTATAATATATTCAAAATTAATAACGTTAATAAACATGTTATTTTTATTTCGCTATTAATAATAATTATCGATAAATACTTTCGATGTGGTGGCACAGCGTTACCTCTCGTCATTTTGTTTCTTTCAATGTTAATTTGCCTCGAGTGAATGGAATTTGAATGGGCCTCTACTCTGGAATTTAGTATAGTTTGCTTTTACTGCCGTTGGTGACCAAAATGGTGATTGTTCAAAATGTTCTTTATTGAATCTAACTTTTTAATTTTTGTTATCTTCCTCGTATCTATAATAATTATTATTATTTGTAGATCTATATTAATATAATAAAACGGAAAATTTTATTCGTTTGAACTCGCTAATCTTAGGAAATACCAGTCGGAGTTGATAGAGCAATCACTGACGAAGGCTTTAGGCTATTAAACATCACGCCACCACCAATAGGTGCACAGTAGTATTGTAAAAAGTTACAAAAACGGGCAAAAATCGATAAATAATTTTTAGTTACACGGGAACGATGTCGCAGGCACCGCTATCATATACAAAAATTGTTAGCAAACCGCTTACCACTGATTTACTTATGACAGTATCTCGAAAAATAGCAGACCTATTGGTCTATAATTTGGCCTGGATATTCCTTTCACAACATAGACACGAGTGGTGGCTGGTAAAACCATGAACGAAGTCGAGGGCACCGACTAGTAGAAAAAAGTAAAGAATAATCATCTTCACTGTCCATTAACAGAATTTATTTTTGTTCATGAGTGAATAATTCTCCATGATAGAGTTTTATATAAATGTTATTTACAGAGCGTGTGAACATACACTTTTACCTGATGTTAAGTGATAATGTGATGCAAATGTTGGCTCGCTAATTTATTTATTATTTATGAAAATGTACGAACCATTAATACATTGCATCCAGTTTCGGAGTCCATAAAAATATAATATGCAAATAATCAAGAATAGTATTACAATACATACACATATAGTCAGTGTATATATATAAACATATACCATTTTAAAGCGATGATAGATCAGTGATAGTGTGTATGACTTTGCGTCAAGGACTTCCGGTGAATGAAAGCTTCGTGAAGAAACCATAGCATGGTGGTAGGGCTATTTCTGATGCCCGCCTGGCAAGCTAACACCCTCAAGTTGAAAATCTGCCGCCAATTACCAATAGGGGTGTTCCGGCAGTTGCACCTGAGAGCCGGTTCCTCCAAAGGTTTAGCGTGTCTACCAACTTGGGCCGTATCGTTACTTAAGATCAGGTGAAATTATATAACTATATCTATAACGCTATATCTATAACGCTAAGCCTTACTACTAAACTATTGTTCGGGATTAATTATTATATCTAAAACTAACTCTCAAACTTCGAACTTGAACGTTCACCGATTGATCGACATCCAAATATTATAAGCACCTTTCAAAAAATTACGGATTGGATAGGAAATGATTCTAAATCATTCGAACGTCTAGTTTCAAAGGAAGACCCAGAAGAAGTAGAAGTCCGAGTAGAAGATACAGAGACGCAAGAAGAAGGGGCGGTGGTGAACACTACCAACGGCCACACTGGATACGGGGGTGTCCGCTGCCGAATGCGGGAAGACCCGTACTGCAGAGCTCGGGTTGCTGCTACACCCAATGATAAGATCTAGCAGGAGACATTGTTTCCTCGAGAATATTCTCGAGTGCTACCATCTCCGGGAAACCAGCGCGTGGCCAGCAGAAAAAATTTCTGTACATACGTATACATTAATGATGATATAAACGCAAAAGGGAAACTTGGAAAAGATAATTGTAAATGGAATTCATGTTACACAACATGTCGTCGCGTGTCGCTCACTGCTGCGTGTACGGACGTCGGACAATTCGCAAGTTTCCATAACGGATTTCATTGTTTGCACAGTACTCGGTGTACCGAGGACAACAAGAGGTGATAATATTAAACAATATTACACTACAGCATTGCATAAGGCTATGATTATTACAATCTTATGTCCTCTATTTAAAACAAATAATGCATATTTTTTAAAAACAGTACAGAATCCAAAAACGTCACGCGCTATAAGAACTGATGTTAAGTGACGATTTGGTCCAAGATGGTTGACACGCTAGTGCAGGGACTGGCTCGCAAGTGCAACTGCCGGAACACACCTATAGGTATTTGGTGACAGATTTCTACTTGAGGGTAGTAGCTAGCCAGGTGGGCGTTAGAAAAAGGAGTACAACCATGCTATGGTTTCATCACGACGTTTCCTTGTCCGAAAGCTCAGGCTCATTGCTGGTGGATTCGAACTCACGTCCATTAACACGAATAAAGTCGAGCGGAAACCGAAGTAACGTAATTTATACCATACCATACATATAGGCTGTCAAAAATTCTTACAAAAGGACAAATATAATCCAAAAACAAAGTAATATTTTATATATAGTTAAGGTTTAGCGTTATGGCCACAATCTCATCAGATGTTAAGTGACAATGTGGTCCAAGACCGTGCACACGCTAAGCCTAGTAAAGGATCTGCCTCTCAACTACAACTGCCGGAACACACCTATAGGTATTCGGCGGTAGGTATTCACCTTGAAACATTCTTGAAATTTGAACCAACTAGAACTGTCTAATGACGATACCGCTTCGAAAAATCGTACTCCCATCCCAATAACTTCAATAGTTACGAAATAATTAGCCGCCAAAGGTACTGTATTGCCATCTATACTAATATTATAAAGAGTAGACTATTATTTTTTTTATCTAATGAACTGAAGAACTACTGGATTGACTTTAAAAAATCTTTTACTTAGAGTGCTACATTAGACCTGAGTAACATAGGCTATATAATTTAAAAAAAAATTGAACGGAGTCGCGGACATAGCTAGTTAAATATAAATAGATTCCTTTTCGCAAAACATTATCATATTTTAAAAACTTGAACACGACCATAATCGCATAAAGAATGTCTAATATGGCATTCATTTCGCATCAAAGACGCCCACAAGTCCTATAGACACATTCATCCGCTCAAACAACCGACTCGATTTGCATGACAAAGATTACGGCTTAAGATCATGAGTTTTATGTTGTGTTAGTTACTATACTCGTTTGACGATAACATTCCTGTAATAACATATAATTGTAATGATCCATTATTACAATTATTTGATTCTAACAACTGGAGGGTAGTTTATTAACAACGATTGCTAGCGCGGCTAGGGTTCCGTACCGCCGAGGCTTAGCTCGATCTTCCAGAAAGGAGCCCTCGAGTGACTCAGCTCGAGCAATACAGTGACACTCCACAACACTGGGAGTACATCATCACACTGCATACCGGCTATGCACACCTACCTTAACTACACAGTTCTGTAAAAGACTACTCCGCGGCTCTGCCCAGTTAGCTACACTTCCAATCCGCACGCTAAAGGCTTTGCGCGCCGGCCACGCAATTGCTTCTCCGACCCCGTCGACAAAATAACGAGATTAAACGCGCTTCTCCCTGCTGTCTCCAGCAATCGCTCGTGTCCGCGCACACGCCCGCACAACCGCCGTCCTCGCCGCCGAGGCCGAGCGGATAATTTCGCTCCCGCACACCCGCCGCGGCCTCCCTCCGCAGACGCCTGAGCCTAGGTTCGATTCTCCGGATAGGAGCCCTCGAGTGACTCTGCTCGCGCGATACAGTGACACTCTACATCACTGAGAGTACACCATGACACCGCATACCATTCGTGCACACTCACACTTTAAGTACACGGTTCTGTAAGGGACTACCCTCGCGGCCCTGAGCTGCTTACCTAATAAGGTCGTTGTTAGGATCACTAAATTTGTAAGACAAGACCTGTTGGTTAGTCAGGATCGTGAATCTTTTTCACTTACCAGCAGCAACCCAAGCCGAGGTTTGGCCCTTTTGGCACCCTCATGCCCGCTGCCTCGAGGCTGAGTACCTTCAGCACTTGCCCCAAAAAGTTCGGTGAAGCTGTCAAAGCCCCTGGGGCTAACAGCGTATGTCAGTACGAAAAAAAAAAAAAAAACAAAGCAGCTCTGCCAATGCATACACGACGTCCATTTAACTTTGTAGGTCATAACAAGCTCAGCACAGTACAGTATACTCCACTCGAATTCCTTGCTTATTTCGTCATTACTTTACTTAAAGGCCTACTTCAGCAGACCAGTCCTTATCGTGTTTTTTATTTTAGCCCAAACAGAGATTCGACCGCTATGGCACCCTTGCGCTCGCTGCCTCGGGGCTGAGTGCCCTCAGCATTTGCCCCAAACAGCACTGCCAAACTGTAAAAGCCCCTCCGGATAAGTGAAGGTCCACTCGAAAAAGAAAACGGCTAGGGTTCAGTCAAAGCGAAGCACTCGAGGCGTGTTCATTTATTGTAGCGGGAACATCACCAAAGGGACTTAAGATTTATATTTCTGAATTATTGACACACTCTTGGTATTGGTATTGACGCGGTGATTGCATGCACGGACCCGCGTGGCCCCAGGAAGGCGGCAGACGGCGGTGAAGTTTTTAGTCGGTATTCCCGGCGCTTAGTGCTGGGTGAATCCCACATACCCCCTCAGTCTTCCCGGGCTGGGAGGGGATTGCATAAATACATTTTCGCACGTACAATAAAATGATACTTATACTGTGAATCATTATCGAGAATGATTTGTACAGGACAGAGAGAGAAACACGAGCGGTGAACGTCCGTGTTAACGTACGTAGAAAAGTCGGGCCTAAACCTATATCCGCTGTCGCAAGTCTCGGACGCTGCTCGGTGTTATCCTCACTGCCACATCTACTGGGTTTATGATTTCTAACAATATTAAGAACACGATTATATTTGTAACTAATAATGTACTAATGTAAACGGAACTACCAGTATAAGTAAATGATTATTATTATAGTTAACTATTTGATACGTTTCTTTCATATTAAAATTGCAACGGAGCCAAATCCTCCATAATTTGTTTTTTGGATTTCATATATTTATTGCTTTCCTATTGTACAAGCATCATTTCGAAAATACTAGACAGGGATTGCTAAAACGTGAAACTGTGATAACTAATAATACAACAGCTTAACTTAAAATCGTGAGGAAACCGTAGCATGACCGTAGGGAATTTTCTGATGCCCGCCTGGCTAACTACCACCCTCAAATTGAAAACTTGCCGCCTTGAACAAGTCCTTCCACAGGTTTAGCGTAACTTCGGCCGTATCGTTACTTAATATCAGGTGAGATTATGGCCAAAACGCTTAACCTTAAAACTACATTTAAAAAATAAAAAGGGGTCCTTATCTATATTAATAATATAAAGCGGAAAACTATGTTTGTTTGTTTGAACGCGCTAATCTTTCGAACTACCAGTCGAATTTCAAAACTTCTTATTGTATTTTATATCATACTATCAGCAAGGAAAAAAAAAATCTTAGTACCAAAATAGAGTGAACGAACGCATGGAAAAATAACTCAAAACACCAAAGTCCTAGGGTCTTAGATATTCAAATAGTATTCGAACGCAACGTGACAAGACGGCAGAGGTATAGCGAGGGTCCGCACAGGCCGGCATTCCTAGGCGGGGGACGGGGGGTCATCGACCGACCTCACACGGCCGAGTACGAACTACGCAGTTGAGGTCAGTACGGACTGCGCCGTGGCCAGATGTCTCGCTCGCTTTGTACGCGCATTCATGATTGAATCATGCAAGCCAGAATTAGCCATTATTTATTCTATCGTACACACCAACAGGCTGCAAATTATTTTAAAAACAATTTCATTGTCGATTAACTAACACTAGGCAGCTTTTTATGAAGTAACTTATACTTATCTATACATGAAGTTATAATATTTTTAAAATTGAGTTTAGTCAAATAAAAAAATGTATTATTTATATATCAATTCTATAGCTTTTCTCATAGGTTTATAAACCGATTTTTTTTATTGACGCAATGTTATGTTATCAATAAAAACGGAGTGAACCTACAGAACTATTTACTTATTTATATTTCATCAGACATTGACGAGTTTCCCAAAACTACAAGGTATATTGATTGTTTAATGTGTCATGCATATTCTATTCACAACGTGAGATACCCAATAAGAACGGATTTTACGCTCACTCCGCTATTGA
Source organism: Actias luna (assembly GCA_039707435.1). Taxonomy (NCBI): domain Eukaryota; kingdom Metazoa; phylum Arthropoda; class Insecta; order Lepidoptera; family Saturniidae; genus Actias; species Actias luna. Next base: position 1,583,285 of record JAZHAC010000002.1, on the reverse strand, counting down.
AAAGATAACCGGAAATCACGGCCACTAACTGGCAGTTATATAAATTGTGTAACAATTATGACCATCGAGCAAATAACGGACAAAGTGTATCAATTAACTAAAAATTTCGACCCCTTTACAGGATGGGTAGACAAAAATATACAGGATCAACTATACATTTTCCAATATTTAATACAGGAAAAGATCATAACGAAAGGTAAGTGAAAACAATGGTAGCTCAGTTGGTAGCGCGTACGAACGCGGCGCCAATGGACGAGGGTTCGAAACCATAGCATAATGGGTGGGTTTTTTGCAATGCCCACCCGGCTAGCTACTACCCTCAAGTTGAAAAATCCGCCAAATACCTATTGATATATACCGGCAGTTGCACTTGAGAGCTAGGACAGCGTGTTCACCCTCTTGTGGGATCTTGTTAACTTAACACAAATGATATTTGCGGCCATAACGCTAAAAAATCATCAAGGTATTCCGTATGCGATCCGCTAAGCGGCTTCGACTCTGAAAAAAACTGGTCACACCAAAACAGGCGCTCAGGACCGGTTCGCGGTTCGATACCAACGGCCGGCCCGGGCCTTTCGACACCGGCCATTGTTCGTACCGGCCCGAAATCAATTACGTTGCATGCGCACGTAAGAAATCTAATTTAAATTACGCAATAACATGTTATCTGTCGAATGGGATCGAAGTCATGAAATGTCACAGCGAATGACTTGTTTGCGGATCTCCCTTTTTTATATTAACAGGCACACGCGGTCCCACCGCCACCCCCATTTCCTGTACGATAATTTCTCATAACATCATAGGCAGGTACTGAGATAAAGATGGAAGGTAACGACAGCTTCGAGAATGATTCCGATATTAGACATGCGTGAACATAGTCGCTGATGAAAGAATAAACAAGTTCAGAAAGATGCGCAGGGATACTCAGAGCAATTAATATGACAAATATTAAAATTCCTCGGAAATCTTGGGAGGACATTACAAAGTACCTATATATCTCTAAGATTTAAACGTCAAGATTCACACGAAGAATCAACGGAGTCACAGAAGTAAAACGAGTTAGAGCTATCCGAATCGTCCGTTTCAAATAAATGTGTTTACGCGGTTAAAGCTACGGTTGGTGCAGAAACGGACGAACAATACCGCATAGGATATTGTAGAATATAGAAGCAGTTTGTAAAAGAAGTACAGAATACCTTTGTCTTCGCTGAGATGCTTGTTTTCATGTATTTCGTCCAAATTCCACGCCGAAGCGATCAAAACAATACTTTACAATGATAGCGAAATGGATGACGTAATCAGTAGCCGCGGTTACGTTTTCGAGTCGGACACAGCGCTATCTGACGTCAGATATGTGCTGGGAAGGGAGCGGAATGAGGAATGCACCAACCAATAGCGTAATTTATTTATTTACTCATTGGAAATCCAACAGCGTACATATACATAGTTAGGGTACATATTTAAAAAACACATAAGGCCATAATAGGATTATAAAATTTTTAATAGTACGTACACTATAAAACGAAATGTGGCAATTGAATATAAATAAAAATAAAACCTAGAATGAAAACAAAAAGACAAGTTATACAGTATTCATTATAAAAGAATCATGGCGCGTGATGTGTACGTGCGTGTGTGTATGTGTTTGAGTGTGTGTGTGTGTATGTGTTTGCGTGTATGTGTGTGTGTGTGTGTCTTTGCATGTGAAATGTATGTTTATAGTCCATAAGAATATAGAATAATTAATGTATAAAGGCGCAACCAATATGTTGCATATTGTGCGTGTGTATAATAATGTATATAAATTAATATATAAGGTTATTATTCTGTAAAAATAATATAATAGGTGATAAACTGCGAGTAATAATGTAATTAAACTAGCTCCAAGACCAGCTTAAAAACCAGCGCTATAGCAGTTTGCCATAGCATACGTTGAACTTAGGACCCTTTTTAGATGTTGAATCGGGCTTTGGTTTGTAAGACTGTCTTGTGTATTCACACTGTGTGCATTGTGTATCATCGACATAAATGTATTTCTTTCTATAAGACGGCCCATATGAAGTTAAATAGTTACCGTTGGCTATGGACAGCTCCAACATCAGGAGCATTACAACCATATTGCTAAGCTTGGAGACGGTATCTCAATTCCAGGTGAAACCAGTGCTGGGTCATCCGTTCCATAGATCTAATGTATGCGACAAGAAGGCTCTACAGAACGCAACTGTTGTCATAACTCGGCCAGGTTTTAGGATACCTATGCGGATAAATAACCAGGCAACGGTAAGCTTTGCTAAACGTCGAGTTTTGCAGTCTTAGAGTACTAAAAATAACGTATTGTAAATCAGATTTTAAAAGTGAAATTTTATGTAGCTGTGTGACTCTTTTGTTAGGGTAAAGTCAGCTCGAGGTGACTAAGGGAGTTAGAGAGACATAGTGATGTTCCACTTCTGTCGTTTGGTAATAAGCATATTCCGTTTTTTCCCTTTTTTTAACAATGAAACCACATCGAACCAGACCGTGAAAAGTAACAGGGTTTTATTTCTTATTATATTGAACCGTAAGAAAAAAAAGACTCTATTTGTAAAGTATTTCGGTCGTCATCGTGTTAACATACAGGATCCGCACATACAGACACACGGACGTCAAAGGCAGAACTTTTTTAAACAGTTTTTTAACTAGTTTAAATAACAAAAATGGCATCAAAAGTATCATGAGTGTTAAAAATAGTATTTTTCTTGATATGTGTTTGTATTTATTATTTTACAAATGCAATATATGATAAATAGAGATATTTTAAGTTAGAAAACTCAGTTGTTTTGCGTGAAGTGACAGTAGTGCCCACCTTAAAAACTCTAATCTATATTCTAACGGCGAAAAGTTTGTTTGAACGCAGTAATCTTAGGAATTCCCACTCGGATATTCAAAATTCCTATTATATTTGATAGAGCAGTGGCTGAGGTAGGCTTAAACATTTCAACATCACGCAACCACCAATAGCGGCAAAGCTGGATTGAAAAAAAAAAACATGCGTGCGTACAAAGTACACATGTCAGAAGTGAAACTTCTTTGGCGAACTAATTTATAAATCTTGTTTATATACGACGTTCGCTCTGTCTCACTTTTTCTCTCAATCTTTCTCACTCGCTTGCTCCCTACTCTCACTCCACGGCTAGTTGCTCATGCTACGTTCGCCCTGTCTTACTCTCTCTCAATCGGTCTCGATCACTCTCTCTCTCTTTTCCGACACTTCCGTTGCATACCGGCGTGACGTTTCATCTGTAAAAATTTTACCCTCATGCGCCTAAAGAAGTTTCACTTCAAAAAGTAACAAAAACGGACAAAGAAACGGTGTATATTGAGAGTGGTTCAAATTGTATCAGTAACAATTGTTCTAATATGAGTGCAGATAAACAAATTCGCAGGCATAAATACAACAATAGCGTATATGTTTTTTTACCGTCACCTGATGGTAAGTGATCACCGCCGCCCATGGACACCCACAACACAAGAGGGACCGCAGGTGCGTTGCCGGCCTTTATAGGAGGGACTGGCTCTCAAGTGCCGCTGCCGGAACCCACCTAATAGTATTTGGCGGCAGATTTTCAACTAGCCAGGCGGGCATTAGAAAAATCCTAACCAGCGTGCAAAATAAATGTAAAATTTTGTATCTACCACCTTTATAATACATTTAAATTGAAACGTAGAATCAAACACTTTCACTTCTCGGTTCAGCGAATCCCCTTACTGTCACTTTTAAGGGAAATTATTTAAGGAAAACAATAGAAAATCGAACGTGAGAAACGTGTTATTAGCGACACTGATATTTTTATCAAAGGCACGTCGTTCCAATGTACTTGTAATTCATTCTCTGCAATTTATAAACATATTAGTTCCGTTTAACATCTACACGAGAGACTTCATTTCAAAAACCTTGGCGTGCACGTGAATATTTGAAATATAATATTTTCACTGATCGGAAGCAAAGTAGTTATAAAAAAAATTTTTTTACACACAATTAGTTTTAAAGCGATGATAGCTCAGTAGTAGTGTGTACGACTTTGCGTCAAGGGACGTGAGTTCGAATCCAAGCACCTACAATGAACTTGAGCTTTCGGTGAAGGAAAATATCGTGAGGAAACCATAGCATGGTGGTAGGGCTTTTTCTAATGCCCGCCTGGGTAGCTACCACCCTCAAGTTGTAAACCTGCCGCCAAATACCAAAAGGTGTGTTTCGGCAGCTGCACTTGAGATCCAATTCCTCCACAGGTTTAGCGTGTCTACTATCTTGGGCCCTATCGTCACTTAAGATCAGGTGAGATTATGACCATAACGCTTAACCTTAAATATAAAAAAAAATAGTATATACAATTTAATTTCAATAAGAAAGTATTATGAATGTTATTTATCTATACATATAAAACAAAGTCGGGTTATTTGCACCAATTAGACCGCTAGAACGGCTGGACCGATTTTAATGTTCTCGGATTTGTTGTATTCGTCTCCGTTCAGAAAATTTCAATGAATTATTAATATTCATTTATGATATAGATAAAATTCTTATTTTTTTTTATGTAATAGCTGACATACGAGCCGATCTTTATTTAGGAAGGGCATTAGAAAAAGCTCTACCACCATACTATGATAGCATGCTCCAGCTCATTTTAGGTGGTTGGAACCGAACTCATGTCCCATAACGCGGCGTTCCTACACACTACCACGGAGCTATCGTCGCTTCAATCGTATCAAGCTTCATTGTGTTTATCTAAGTTAGCACGATATTCATTGACTGTTAGGCTGTAGGAATGCGTTACGCGTTGCGGGTAAGGTAGTCCATAAATAATAGCATTTTAAAGATCACGTTAATAAACATTAAGAGTAGATTATGTTATGATGGCGCTGACAAGTGATAATTGCATAAAAGCTTTTTATAATACAGAAAAAAAAACCTTTTCTCGATGGACTGTCAAATGAATCTGCAGTCATCCTTATTTTAGAACTGTACTTTGCTTACCATTAGATACAGCGCCGTTAATTTGTCGTGCTGCTATCAAAAAAAGAAAAATATAACTTACACCCCTTATAACGTCATTCGATTTAACGGAAACCCCTGCAAAAACCGACGAAAATTCTAGAACTAAGTCGAGGTTTAACTTATTATCTATGCAATGATACCTTCTAGCTATTTCGAAACAACTTTCAATAGCACTACAGAATACACAATTCCATGCGTCATTATAGTTGACGAATTAAACTTTATTTGATAACGTCCACCGAAGTCGAACTGGATGACTCAAGGCGAATTCCGTTGAATAAATTTACATACATACGAGTAAGCAAACTCTTAGCTTGTCACAAACTGATAAACGCGACGATATCAGAAAATAACCCGTATATTCCTCATCACCAGATCGGTTGACGTCAATTTATTCCTCACTAGCCAGCAGCTGCAACCCCCTCCAACCCCCCAGACCCCGCGCTAATCTAGGCATCTTTCGATTTCAGCAACCCTGATTTTTATCAACGTGGTGTTTAAAATCGTAACGAGCATACGCATTATCAGGACTTAGGCCAAAGTGAGAGGGGTATGTGGAAAGACTCATCAGGTGACAACCACTTCACACTCCCGTGTTGCCACAAACTAGGTGTGGTTTTTTTTTTTTAAATCAAATCAATTAAAAAAGTCTTTATTCAATTTAAGCTCTAAGAAGGCGCTTATGAACGTTAAAAATTACCGTTCACGCTTCTATCAAGTGCTTTTAGCGACCCTAAATTATCAACTAACAGTGAAAATCATCTACAAAAAACTCCGCAGCGAACGGTCATGGTCCCATCCCCGATTAAGTTGTTTGAATCTAATGACCGACAATACAACTATATTTTTCTTGGATTATATAGGTTTAATGGCAAGATGTAGACACAGAGATTTCTGCCATTGTCGCGGCGATAAATTATTATACTGGTCACTACTATAACACTACTAGCTTTTACCCGCGTCGTTGCTCGTGTTGATATTAATTGTGTCAAAAACAACTCTGATTCCAGCACTCGCTATTTTACATAAATTATATCAAAGGGCACTGGTATAAGAACATTATTTGGCTGATTGTCTTTTATACGCGGATCGTTCGCTATTTTGGCGATAATGGTTTACGCGTAAAATATAGATATATGCTGTCGCCGGCTTTTTGGTATAACTATTTAAGATAAACATTTCCATTGTACATTATATACGTGTAACTCTAACGGTTTTTGCAGCGCACGCCGCAATAGCTCGCAGATGGCAGAATGTTTTCCTACTTAGTTGACACTGATCGTTATATTTTGGACAATACACACAATTTTAGTAGAGTTTCATTAAAAATCATTCAGAAGTTTTTTCGTAAAAGAGATACATCCATACTTACAAACTTTCGCCTTTTTATTATTAGGCAGCATAATAAAGATGTACATATAACGTTGAAGGAAAATGTACTTTAATTATTAATTAAAATTTTAATCGAAATAGTCAACATAAAATGCTGGAATATATAAGTCCATGAATTTTCTATCACAAACATTATCTGATAAGATAGCCAAACATACGTAATACTGAGAATAGATTCCGGAAATATATACAATAGTTATAACAGAGTCTACATTCAATCGTAATTGAGGAAAAACTGAAGTATAACCCGGGATTTCATGTTTAAAACAATTAATTTTTTACTTAATAACATATTTCATACTGGCTATAATTTGAAGCCACGATAAAACATAAGACTCGACATTTTTAAGCGACAAAATAGGGGCCGCAAAACACAAAATACCTATCTAATATATATTTTTTAATTAATTCCGTTTTGTATTTGTAAATTCATATAAATTAAATTATTGAAATATAGTATTTTCGGAAAATGTATGGGGAGAAAAATAGTACCTACATATTTGTATTCCATTATTTATTTGATAATTTCATTGTCTAGGCGTATTTATTATGTATTACTTCGATGGTTAAAATAAAATAGATTTCATAATATAATCATAAGAATTCGAAAAATTTAGATACTTTATTTATATAAATTAACAACCATTTTTTAATAAATAAATATCGGAAAAATTCGTATATGATATATCAACGCAAATATAGTACAATTTGGACTATGTTATATAGTACAACTGGCTAAAATATGGTGGGATACTATATATTATAGTACGGGCCAGTACCCCAACTATATCTGTCGCTCTGAATACAAACGGCAAAAATGCCATATAATACTTCCCCTGTATATCAAAAAGGCTTTGATATAACAGATATTAGTGTGGACGAAAAAAAAATTACAAAAAAAAAATCCTGTGATAAAGTTATCCATTTCGTAAGATGCTGTAATCTTTAATCTCATGTATGGCGCAAATTATGTATGTGAATACTCCATTAATAATTTTCCTCTGCAATCTCCTCTCTCAACTGTTACTTCACTATTTATACCCATTATCCAAATATCATTCTTAACACAATCAATCAACATCTTTGATGGCTCAGTCGGTAGTGTGTATGGACGCCGCGTCAAAGGACGTGAATTCGATTTCCTTCAATTAGCATGAGCTGTCTTCGGTGAAGGAACATCGTCGCGATGAAACCATAGCATAGTGGCAGGATATTTGCTAGCCACCACCCTAAAGTTGAAAATTTGACGCCAAATACCGGTATGTACCCGCAGTTGTACTTGAAAGTCCGTTCCTCCACTAGTCTTCGTGTGCCCACTATCTTGGACCACATCAACACTTAATATCAGGTGAGATTGTGGACATAAAATACACCTATAAAGTATAAAAAACTTTACTTTTCCTTTACGTTTTTTTTTAGTTATATGAATTTCTTTTGTCATAACAAGCCAATAACTATAATCAATACATATACCATAATCAATACATTACCTCCTTATTTATAGAGAAGCAAACAGAATCTACTTAAATCAGTCTTCACTTTCGTTCAGAGCTCAAGGTTACCACAACGTATTCCTTACTATGCTAGCTCAATGACCTAAAGTGAGTCACAGCGTGGTTACTGCGTACCCATTAATTATACTTACGTATTACAGTAATTGCTATGGAGTTTATGTTATTAGCGATTAATAACGATTCTAGAAATTTCTATGTAAATTTCTTCTTCCTCTAGCGCAGTGCTGATCATATCTCGATGGCTAAGTAATGAGTATGGAACGTCAATCGATTGTTTTGACTTCCGCTTGCTTAAATATGCATTTCATAACATCCGTCGAATATTTATATTTAATTAGTTATATACCTTTAGATATATAGGGCAAGTAAGCTATGTAAAATTTTAATGTTGCGACTTGTATCTTCATTTTCATTAAGATTTTAGATAAAATCAAATATAAGAACAGTTTTATTGATTGCAACCATATTGTTTAACATACCATCAAGTTAAAGATGGCTGCCTTTGAAGAAAATATATATTAACATACAAGTGTACTGTATACCTTCGAACTCATTTTATTTTTATGTTTTTGTGTTTGTCATACAGCACTTATGTATAATTTACACTACATGAAATAATAAGTAGTATATAGTAACTATTGTTGTGTAAGATCTCCATTGTTTAATATATATCTAATTTTCTAGAGGTTTTGGTACTTTAATACGAGAGAGGTGCGCCATTGTTACTATTTTAGAATTTTCATCACTGTCCATGACGAACTATAAGAATTTTGTACATCATATGTCCTTAATACTCAGCGTGCGTAGCGAAATGTTTATTCAACCAAATGAACTTAATTTTGTAAGTGTACTATATATATAAATAAGTATTTCCTAATGCTACCTTTTCTATTAATAATTATGTCTAGTAAATATTACAATTACTAAATTGTAACAATAAGTGGACAACTAGAGCGCACCGTCTCCTAAATAAAAACGTACTTACTCTCATATCCCGCCGTCCACGACCACAAGGAGACCATCGCCAGCAGCCAGTGATACATGAGCCCTTCGATCCTCCAATAGACGGGTGCAAACAAGGGTCTGAGGAGGCGCAGCGCCATCATCCAGAGCACGTAAGAGGGGATGCAGTATAGGTTGTTGACGACCGCGAATGTCGTCCGCGCCACGATCCGCACGTACCGGCTGAAACAGCAGGGCCGCTTCGGTTCACCCATGAGCGCCTCGCCACACGGTACACGCGGAACCCTCGCCGGGCCGGTATCAAGCGACGACATACACTTTACTGATATGTGATATGAAATGTTAGGTGCTGGACTGGACGCGCGGTAACTCGGGACCGGCGAGGGTTTCACGTGAGAGGCGAGGGGCGAGGCGCCATGATACCGTACCGCGTTCTCCCTGCCGACAGCTGCCGAAACGCGGGGGCTTTCGTCGTGCGCTGACGATCGCGCTGCGCCGTTCCGTCACACCCAAAATCAAACACAAGCTTTACATTCGACGATATTTATTAATGGAATCGTTCACGGGTTCACTGTCAGTTATCTCATTAAGTAGACTGCGAGTACAAATTTAAAAACTGCCCACCGGCGTGCGATGCGACACGCCCGCCCGCCGGTAAGCTTACATGCGATTTCATTTGCGACACACATTTTACACCGAACGACGTAACATTAACTCGTACGACGCGAGCACACATAGACAGACATACACAATTTATTTTATTTAGTTTACAATGCATACTTGCGGCACGGCCGCGGCCGGCCGAGCTCGTCGTGTAAAAACAATACAAAGTTCATTTATATAAAATTAAAAAACGATATCGGACCGCTGAAATTATACAAAAATTACAATATTAAAGACTGTACACTATCTAATATATACAATAGTTGCCAGCATAGATATGTGCGGAGCTTTATATACATGGCGGTGGGTGCGAAATTTGGAGCCTCGTTCGGGAGCAGATCAGACATTGTAGTCGTGCGCAATGAGGCTATGCACCTGCTCGAGGCGGTACGCGAGCCGCTGCTTCTGCGAGAACTCGTCCTCCTCGAGCGTCACCATCAACTGCTCGTTGTACCGGTCCGCGTACGCGTACAGCTCGTTTAGCGCACAGTTCGTGTTAAACTCTTTAGTATGGAGGCGCGACTCTTCAGCGAACATTGCGTTCATATCCTGGTCGGATATAGCCGGCATCAACTTAATATCTGCATAATACCGCTCGACCCACTCCTTGTATACCGGGATATCTTTAGCGTAAAGAAGCTTTGACGAGGGCGAATCCTTACCGAGAATGTGATCAGAAGTCGAACAAGAATCCATGAAAGTTTGCGCGATAACCGATAAGCATGAATCTACAGTATTAGACTTGTGGACATCGAACACGAAATTAGGGTTCTTTATGAGATTCACCCAGAAGCGCAGAGGGAGGGAATTGCTCTTCCAAGTGTGGACGACTTCGGGGTCAGAGATAGCGTGCTGTAGCGCTTGATCGTCCAGGAAATCGAACATGTACTTAATGGCGAGAGGCAGCGCGGAACCGCGATGAGCCGTACTGAAAATAGTTTCAAACAAATCATCGACAAATTTTTGCAGAGTGCCTTTAGTGGCGAGAAGACGCGTTAGATAAATTTCCGAGACCATTTTATTGCCACGCTCACCCTCTTTACGACCGTCGTCATCATGGTGCCTAACCAAATGCCAGTACTTAAAGCCACCGCCGTGATCGTACTTGAGCGGGCTGGCTGGTGGGCTTGCAGAACCGTATTTACCGCGATTGAGCGTTTCATAAGTATGGGATTTATCATTCTTTTCCATATTGGAAAGATTGTAAACGGAACTCTGTTTTGCGACGAGACTAAGACAAGCCCCGTCTGATACGCGATAATGGTTGAGGGTGTTAACTTTACGCCATTCACCTTCACACTTTGTAGTGCTATCTTCGTCGTAGAGAATCAGACGACCGCAGGCGCCCGTACGCCATTCAAGATCTAAATCATCGCGACTTGGTCGTTGTGAGTAGGGAGTTGCGCGATAAATAGCATCTAAACACTTTTCTTTTACTTGACTTATTGTATCACAGTCTAGAACTTTAACCTGTACGTTCTCAGTAGTAGCCTCTAAGCCGCTAACGAAAAGTGTCTGTTGCGATATGGATACGTTTACAGTCATAGGTTTAAAATCTATCGATTGCCTAATGAGTTTCTCTTCACTCAATGAATAACGAGCTTCTGAAGTGATAGCATCTACTGGGCCCTTATCGACTTGACCTTTCATCGACCTAAACAAAAGATAAAGAGGTTCACCAGCGCACTCACGTAAGAACTTATACAAGAGGAAAGTGAACCAAGCGCTTAACATCTTTTCGGCAACACTTTCGGTACGCCTAAGCAATAATTTCGGGTGATTTTTGCCCTCCATACATTTCTCTATCAAGTCTGCTAGCAAAGTCTTTAAAACATCAGTACAGTACTCCATTTTACTCTGAAGTGTAACCATAATGAGTGAAGCTACATTGACACGATCACGCATTGAAAAATATCTATTGCTTTCTAAAGTACGAATAAATAATAAAAGGAATGTTTTGTTCATAATAAGCTGTCCAAACATTCTCAGACCTTTCTCTCTTCTAATAAGCTCTGGACGTTCCCATTGCAGGACGGCATGGTCGTCTATATTAGGGAACAAAATCTTCATGGCGTAAGTGCGGTAATCGAGGAATGGTATACCGCCCGTTACGTCACCCGTCAAATCTGTCATCTCAGTTTGCAACTCTGCAAACGCCTCTTTACATTCAGCAGCTACCCTTAATTCTAATATATCCATTTGCTCTTGCATACTTTTCAGTACTCTTATATTCTCAGTTGATTTTCTCCTATACATAACTAAAAATCCGAATACTATAAGTAAAAGTATACTTATGCTAACACCAATGCCTATTAACGCAGACTTCCCCATTGCGGCTTGCAAACCGGTTTGCGAGGAGTAAGATAATTTACCAATTTTGTACGTGAGAGCTCGACCTACTTTAACAACCACCTCGGGTGTATCCACGCCGTCAGGCAGTTCATCACGCGACGGAGGGCGACATGTTAATTGATGCCGCGACAATGACGTTACATTACACACGGTATCACCTATACGAACTTCAACATCGTCATCAGTGCAGGCCCTATCTAAATTCTGCCCATTAATAGTTAAATAATCAGACTTATAATACTTTAAGTCCTCATCGAACTTCTCATAAATCGGATCGGGATAAAGCAGAAACGGATTCCCAGTTTTGCTTGACAGATTTTGTACGCTTTGTACGTCGTCCATATTGAAACCGTATTCTAATTCTAAAGGTCTATCCGGATCAAGATTAAGACCGGCGCTTTCAATACCGGGTGATTCGCATATGAGATGTGTTTGAAAATCGACTCTATGACATGGCGCGATGTAGGGTCGGTTATCGTGGTACACATATATCTGTGGAAATTGGATTGAATGGAAATTACGTCCCATCACTTTGATGTTTATCCCGCCGGAGGGTATGCCTTTGGGTTGCTTTCGCTGCGATGATACCGGCGCGCCCGACTCAACATATACGACAACAGGATCTTCGATGTATTCAAACTTTTCTCGTTCTAAAGTTCTCATTCCGTTATCGAAACGCATACGCAACGTTCCTAGCTTTAATTGGTACGAATGGCTTGTGCGACAAACCGCTTCTTCGTGGGACACGGACAAAATAGCGCAAGGTAAATCATCAATATATGCTTGTATGTTGTTGCCCGCGTTCAGATATTCACCCGTGATACGTAGTTTCGTTCCTCCCGACTGTGGGCCGTACTTTGGATGTATAGATTTTATTTTAGGATTTACAAACGCGTAGTGCTCTTTAGATTCACCGCGATAATCAGCAACACGAACAACTACTGGCCCATCGCGAGGAACTTCCTCACCGGGACCATCTACAGTGCACACTATTTTATTAGTTTTTACATATAAATCTATTATAGGTTGACATTTGATTCCCGCTATCGTAACGCCATTATAAATATCAGATATATTACGTCCAAGATTAATACCTTCAATGGTAATGTTAGTTCCCCCATCCCAAGGACCTAGCTGAGGCCTAAACGAATGAATCTCGGGATCTGGACAAGTCTGCGTACGATTTAACCACACGCTTGGAACTCCACACTGTTCCTGAACTTCGCATTTATCAGAACCCTGGCACCATCCGCACCCAAACTTCTCTGGGAGAGCGAGACACATGCCACAGTTACTTGCCATATCATTGCAACGATATATAAGAATATGGGTGTTATCCGGATTATCTAATGGTTTCGAGCCACCCCATATAACTGCGAAAGAAGCCGTTATATTGGGAGCTCTCGACGTATAAGTAAATTCAACGGCTTCACAGTAAATAGTGTCGGCCAAAAGCTGAGCATTAACGTGAGTCACTCGGCCCTCTATATTGAATTGACAAACGAACCTTGTTTGGACGATAAATTGCCCTATTATGTGGACTTTAACTTTTATAGCTTTCTTTACACCGGATGGAACTAAAATTTCATTCGTGCCGTCTGACGTTGAATTTATTGTCGGACAAAAACCCGGACCCGAACGGTAACTGGGGCCTATTCTACTAACGCCAGTTACTAAGATATCATTGCGACAATTCTCGGCGGTATCGTGAGTGCAACGGTGACCGTCGACACACCAGTCGCAAGGAAATGATGAACTGACACACTGGGTGCACGAGCTGTACGTATTACAATCAAAGAATGTAAAATTTGTTGCTACAAAATCAGGTCCCTGAGTAGTGCGCACCGATAATTTCGCTGTGAAATGATGCTGACCAGCGGGTATCGGTGGGAGCGTATCAGTGCGCGGAGTTGTACAATTAACACCGTAAGTTTTTCTCGTCGCATTAGTTATAAGAGTACGATCTAAAGCTGTAAATGCACATAAGAACTGTCCATTAAGTGTAGGTAAGTTTTCAATAAGTAAATCTAATGTCCTAGCTGTGGTGCGCTGCAGCTGATTCGGTGTCACTTGAGTGATGGTCGTGCATCGACTGGTGCGGTACGAAATCCAATACAGAGGATCTTTGGCAGCGTCTTGACAGTCTGAACGTAAGCTACACTTGTTCTCAAGAGAACACCATCCACAGTAAGGGTCTTTGGCTCCGAGACACGTTAAACATGATTTATAAACACTACACTCCTGAACTTTCACTTTAGACACTTTACGTTCAGTCGTCACATACAAATGCATTAATTGAGTATCGAAGAATAAGTCTTTGTTCACTGGGGAGCCCTCGTCAACTACTATATCTCCGTATTCGAAGGCGGACGTGGCGCTTTCAACGACGATCTTCTTGAGATGACCTTGTGCGGTCCCTGCAAATACTACCGTATAGTCACCTGTAGCCGTCGCGGCCACCGCTGTCAGTCTTTTTGAAAATATAACTACCGGTACTGCTTCTACTGGCTGTTCACCTCCCAGAGGTGTATTCACGTCCAACCCACAGAAATCCTCGCTGATTGATTGCAGCTTGGTGCCAATACAAGCATGAGATGGAGATATAAAGTCGAGACCACGAGAGCCGTTGCCATTAAAGCATGTCTTTATGTTTTGCATAAATTTACGACGAATAGCTTTAAGCGAGTAGACGCAAATTGCAGATAAATCAGAAGGAGTGTTTGAGTTTATTGACTCACTTTGACTGAAAGCTGCAAAAAGGACATCATGTTGAGCAGTTATTCCTAGCTCTCCAGCGAGCACAGAGCCTGCTTTTCCGACGAAAGCTGCTTGAACAAGGTTGTAGCCATAGTTGCCTCCGCCTTCTCCAGTACAAGACATTGGAATCTCAGTATAAGAATAGTAGTTCTCATCATCATGACACACGCGAACTAATTTACTATAATAAGTATCGGAGACTACGGCTCTCAGTTGCGTCGTCAAGAAGTAACTGAACCCTTCTGAACTAAACCCATAGACATAGTTAATAGGATAGCGCTCACGTGATAATGAATTAACAAACATTCGAGTGCCTGTAGTAACCGCTGTTCGAGCTATCGTAAAAAGACGGTCATCTTCAAGGGAACGACTACTCACTGTAGGAACTTCCGAACGATAGGGAGAGTTGCCTGTAAACGTGACTCCGACGTACATTACTTGCGTCATAGGCGGATTAGGAGGCCCAGGTGCAATGAAAGCCACTGTCGATGCTGTTGCATTGTTTGCCACGACCGGTTCACGAACTTCACGGACGTCATGAGAAATATTATTCAAATTTCGAACGGAGCAGAGGCCCTGCAGCACAGAGCCACAGGTAATGAGGCGACTAGTGGCATAGTCTATCACCAAAGCCTTATTCACATTATCGGTTGGTTTCTTCACATAATTAGCCGGACAATCGAAGGTGCACTGGGCAGAGTCGTTGACAGGGCCCGTGACGATCCACTGGGCGACTTCAAGATCTGGGGAGAGCTGATAGATTCTGTTGACGGCGCCGACATAAACTCGGCCCGTATTGCGGTCCACGACGAGGTGATTGAAGAGCGAGCCTGGTGCCGACACGGGGTCGGTGAAAGTGCGCACGACGTCCTGCGAGGCGCGCGCGGCGACACACGCGGCCCCCAACACCAGCAGCACGCGCCACATGTTGGCAAGGGCGCATGTGGCCGGCACTCTACCGCGCGCACCGCCCGCCGCCGTCCGCGCCGCCCGTCCTCCCCGAGCATCTGCAACGCGATACACGCACTCAGCGCCCGCGCGCCGCTGCCGCTCGTCTCCCATCGCATCGCACCGCTCCAACGCCGCTCCTCGCCTACTTCTACTCTTATATACCGTCCGGTGAAGCCTTAAGACGATTCGATCAAGAGTTCCTAGTACAACGGTGCATTGAATTCGAATAAAATTTATGAATATATACCTGCAGTGTGCACGTGCACACGCCACGGCTCGGAGAGGTCCAGTGCGATTGGAGATTTCGCGTGCTCGAACGAAGGATCGCAGTGACCCTCATCCGTGATAAGTGATATCAGAATACTAACATATTTTTCAAAACATTACTTTTATATTAATACGATAACCTCCTGATATAAAATGTAAAAGTATCTTCTTCTTATTTAAATATGCATTTAATCACTATGCTCATTAAGCTTTATCATTGATTCTTCAAAATATTTAAATGAGCTTCACCTTTAGAAGAAAATATCGAGATAAAAATGAAGTTATGTTACATTAATCGAGAAAAACAAGTCGGTACCAGGATAGTACGCTCAGGAAGTCGACCCCGACGCGGTCAGTGGTTACAAGTCACACGCCGACGAAAGCCTCAGCATCAAAGAGGATATATATATATATAATATATATATAACAACTAAAATAATAACTTGGCATGCTGTTCGCAACGAGGGAGTGAACGTGGTAGCGCAACGATACAAACAAAAATGAAAAGAAACAAATGGAATAATAACGAAATAAACACATCGATAATATAACATCGAGCTGTACTCACAGAAGTGCCATTTTTGTGTACGCAACGGGCTTTGAATATTGTACACGTTCTGTATAGACGATCATAAGCGTGTGAGGCGCACTCTCATAGTGCGGTGACAGCGACGTGAGCTCGTACGGAAAACCTGAAACAAAACAAAGTAAATGTAAAATGATATATTAAGATTGACCGTCTCAACATTCGTTTATACATTTTTCATAATTTGCAGAAGGCAACATCTACTTTTTCCTATGTAGTTAAGACTAAATTCAATGAGAAACGGTCATAATTTTATATATTTTGAGAGATCAGCAAAAAAAAAATACTATCTGTTCAAGCGGTCGATTCGCTGATGAGTGTTGCGTGTTCGATCCCTACATTGGACAATTCAGGGGTATAAAGCATCAAATCCTCTTCAGTCCAAAACTGGTATTTTTTAAGTAAGCGCCCCAAAGTGTGACGCTCGAAAGCAGCAACAATGGATTTCATTTTACATTCCTCAAATATTTGTTGTGAACATTATTTTTCTAAGTATGATCGTCGCTTGTATACTCTCACTTGACATTGGCGTAATTGCTTAGATAAGTCGATGCTATAACAAAAAATAAAACAACGAAAATCAATTAATTTAGGGTGTGTACAGTGTTGAAACTAGAGTACTACTGATCTACTCTTTTAACAGAAGGCGAGAATGTAGTATCACATTAGCATTAGCATTAGCGATGCCCGCGGTTTTGTTTACGCGAAACTACTTTTTCTCCTATCGGTGCAGTACTAATTTACTGGGTGAAAAGCACTATATACTATTCTTCATGGATCTCGCTATCTTAGCCAAACTGAATTTACCTAGACGAGATTAGTGCATTTGAACGACCAAAAAATGTCTTCAATTTTATTCAATCTGTATTGGTATAAGCAGCCAAGTGAAGTATGAATCATGAAACGATGACATCAGTCTTGCATTTCAAACAAAACAGTGCAACGAACAAAGAAATACGTTTAAAGCTTTTTCTACCTAATGGTAAATCTTTTTATTCATCAACAAATATACATGCAACGGTGACTGAACCAAATCTGTACATCTCAAACCATACATATATTTTTTTTATCGACCTCACATACGCTCTTAGCCTTAAGGGCTTCGACAGCACATTTTGGGGCAAGTGCTGAGGACCCTCAGCCTCGAAGCAGCGGTCGCAAGGGTGTGGGCTACTGTCGAAAAACGAACAAACATTCGCGAGCCCAACTAACAGGTCCTAACTTACTAAATGTGGTGTCCTAACAACGACCTTATCGGGCGATCCGCGTAATGGCAGCGGGGGTGGTCTCTTACAGAACCGACACCACACGGCGTAAACTATAATTTATCATGTTATACATAAACATTTTATAATCTTTTCCAATAATATACACTAAATGTTTAAACTTCAACGTTGGTATTCACCACGCCGGAAGATGATAAGTGTGTTGCAGAAGTTGCACTGGAAGGTGACTCCCTCCAAAAGGCTTAGCATGTCCACCATCTTGGGTCACATCGTCACTCAACATCAGATGAGCTTGTGGCCATAACTCTAACACCTAGAAAGTATAAAAAAGACAACAGACAGTTTGAAAGCAGTCGCTAATCTATGCTTTTCTGGCATGTTTCTAAGTTAATCTATGGTTATATTTGGTAAGTGCCGTTGTCGTGGGGTCTTTGAAACTGCTTCTCGTGCGATGAATCTTTCCACACATCCTTCTCGTAGCCAGTCCGACATAATTCGTAAAAAAAGGACTTTCTTCCCAGAACGACAACTATTTGATGCCTATAGAATATCGCAGAACTCAAGCCTAAGAATATTTTTCAACAGTATACTAAAACTATTATAAACTAGCCTTCAGACCTGGCTTCGCTCGCGTTTATATTGATTCTGTCAAACAAATCAGATGAATTGAATAAAAACTTTCATACAAAGTTAATCCCCCTCTCTACCCCACTTGCACTAAGTTTTGAAAAAGTAGCCTTTCACCGTCTCCAGGTTCCAATCTATCTCTATACCAAAATTCATCATAACCGATTCAGCGGTCCAGGCGTGAAAGCGTAACAAAAACACTTTCGCATTCCATAATATTAGTATGGATTGAGTAAAAAATTTTATCTTTCTAAAAAGTTATAACAAATTATCAGATTAAATTACACGTAATTGTTAATATAGGTATATTCACTGACAGCTGATATTGTAAGGAATCATGCTTTAAAAATTATTTCTTATGTTACAAAAATATAGTTATTCAGGCCCTTCGCTGAACTGTCTAATAGTATCATTAGGTAGACCTGCGGTTCCAATTTCATTGTTTCCAACCATTAAGCGATCACAGGTTTCAAAGAGCTAACCAATGGCATTCAGAGTAATTATTATTCGTTAAAACTAGAAGTCAAACATAAAAAATAATTATATATTTCCCTGTTTCCAATTTTGAACACGTAATACTGTTACACTGAAGCTCTCATCTAATTTTTTTTTAAATAATCTATGACAATGTATTATAAGACGTAAAACAATTATGACATCAACATCTTCCAGTGATTTAATCATGTGATTAAAATTTACCAGAGCCAAATTTGTATTTTGAAAGTAAATCTTATGCGAGCGCTTTGAAACTGAAGTGATCATGTTGAACCGATGATAGCTCAGTGGTAGTGTGTACGACTTCGCGTCGAGGGTCGTGAATTCGAATCCAACCACCTACAATGAGCTTGAGCTTTCGCGTGAAAGAAAACATCGTGAGGAAACCATAGCATGGTGGTAATGATGTTTCTAATGCCCGCTTGGCTAGCAACCGCCCTCAAGTTGACAACCTACCGTCACATACCAATCGGTGTGTTCCGGCAGTTGCACTTGAGAGCCAGTCCCTCCATTTTGAGCGTGTCTACCAATTTGGGCTGTATCGTCACTTGAGATCAGGTGAGATTATGGCCATAACGCTGAACCTTGAGTATAAAAAAAAAATGTACATCTATTACTAGATGTGTAGTTTCCATATAAACTATTTGAAAGTAATTTCGTGTACACAATTACCTAACAACACAGTATAGCATTTAGGAATTATATTGTGTAGTCAATGTCATCCACTAACAACTGCAGTAACACATTAAACTATTATATAAAAAATGAGACCTAAAAAAAAGATGTAGGTCACGTTACTGGAAGGTTCTTCTCGATGACTGTGTTACTTTCCAAATCAGTAGTAGTTTTGACATTCATAAGAACATTCTTAGGGCCTTAATTGAATAAAGATTATGATTCTATTTGAATGGAAGAATTTTTGAATCAGTACTTGATTATCTCCTATATAATAATATTTCCTCCTATAAGAAATCTAAGTACCTTTACCGAACAGTAATTAAATTAAACTAATGCAATATGGTCTTATATAAATTGGAACAGGAAAAATATAAATACTATTTTTCCTTATGGTTTTTAATTATATAATTGATTGATTTTATTAATATCAAGGATTTACTCAGGAATTATTTTAATTGGTATGTCACTGTTCTAACTGTTAAGTGTTATATGTATTGAAAATCTATGCAAATAAATAAAATTTAATTGTCTGTTTGAAATGACAAAATAACAGCTTTTTACTTAAAGCGTATGGAAGTATATAAGGCATTTACATAAAAAAGTAGTATGTTTGTCCCCGCTAATCTCTGAAACTCTGGAACTTTTGCTGGCAAATATCTGAAGTTTATTTTAGAAACAAAAGCTAGGGTTATACTTACATATTTATTTAATCTCAAGTTAATAGTGGTAGCTACTCAAAAAGAATTCTATAGTTTTATAACAATATTTCCCTTAATCGAAAACTTAGCAGAATTAACATTTCTGCATGTTGTCTGTTAATTAACATTGCAGCAGATTGTCACCAATAAATTATTAAAAATTACAAAATATTATATTTTATGGCAACTCAATCTTTATATTAACTTCATATTTATGTAGATAGCGCATCTTAGTTACAACCACCATTAGGTAAGACAAAACCTTATTCCATATTTGGACCTCTCACATTTGTTTCTTTCCAACCATAACAATAGATAGATCTACAGATAAGCGTAAAAATCAGAAGACAATGAACTATAAAGAATTTTTATACAGCAAATCATATATCTTTACTTATTAGTAATATATATAAAAATGAATCACTATTTCCCATGAATCAGTCTATTTCCCAGTCATCGCATCACGCGTGAAAGGATAGAACAATTTCGCTTATTCTTTTTTTGTTGTGTTATTTATTGTCAGAAGGTTCTTATGAAGGATAAAAAAATAAGAGAGTTTAGCAGAACATTAGAACATTTTAAAAAATCTTAACGTCAATATTAACTTCACATAACTGTTAGCTGTCATAGAGCATTATACTAACACTATATTTCTTAATTAATTACAGCAATTCGAATTCAATATTCATAGTTAAGACGAGACAAAGTCTGCTGCGTCAGCTTGTATACAATACTTATCAATGTCAAAACTAAATAGTCATTTTCATTGATCGAACTGACATACGTTGTTAGCTACAACTTCACCGAACTTTTTGGGGCGAGTGCTGAGGGCATTCAGCTCCGAGGGATCGGGCGCAAGGGTGCCAGAACGGCCGAACCTCGGCCTGGGCTGCTGCCGAAAAATGGACAAAGATTCGTGAGCCTAACTAACCAACAGGTACTCCCATACTAATTTAGTGATCCTAACAACGACCTTATGACGCAAGCTGCGCGTGGGCTCCGGGGATGGTCCCTTACAGAATCGTGTGCTCAACGTGTGGGTGCGCAGAAATGGTATGCGGTGTGATGATGTAGTCTCAATGATGTAGTGTCACTCGACGGCTTCTACCCGGAGGATCGTACCTAGGGTCAAGTGCCTGCAGAGCGAAGCCGCGGCGGGTGTGCAGGAGCAAAGTTAAACCCTCGCTAATAACCAGTATGATAAAATATAATCAAACCAAGAAGTATTAGATGATATTTTTTTATAGTCAACATTTAGCATTATGGGCACTGTCATCTGATGTTAACTGGATGATGTGGCCCAAGCTGGCGGGCATATAAAGTTGGCTTTCAAGTGCAACTGCCAGAATACACATATAGGTATATGGTGGCAGGTTTTCAACTCAAAAATTGTAGTAGCCGGGTATTTATTTCATTGTGATACACTCAAATTTGATTTGAAATTATTAATTTATTATAGTTATTACACGTTAACTTAAATATAGTGAATATTTAGGATGTGTACTTATAACTAAATTAAATTTACTAGAATAATTAGAGGAAATACTCTGTCCCTGTAACCACAAAAACCAAGATGACTACAAATTTTGTATTAAAAGCTTATTATTAAGAAAAATCAAAGTTTTCTTACTTTATTTACCTTATATTGCATATGAAACCTATTTTACTGCAAACTTAACAAAGAAATAGAATAGAATTGTTTCTTTGCCCTTATTAATACACACTTTCAAGTAATCAGGAATTAACCACACTCAAAGTGTAACAACATTATTTATTTTGATTATATATTAATGTTTTCCTTTATAATTATCATTAAACAACAAAACCATAAGGTAAATGTGTATCTACACATGTAATTAGAATATAAAACACATGTGTTCAGTATTTAGAACCAATTATATAATCTAACTTGTATTCTTACTAAATTTTTCATCTACAGGCTTTAACATATAATAGGATAAAATCATAGATACAAGTAAATCATAAAAAAACACATTTATTTTAATGTCACTTAACATCCGGTGAGATTGTGGCCATAACACTAAAGCTTAACTATATTTATAAAAACTTATGTTCATTATGATCAATTAATTTGTGTTAGAATTTAACTATACTTTACCAAATCTAGAAATCCTTACATATCTTAAAATTAAAAGTCCTCTATGCTGCCCTGGAATTAAATTATCCATGTCAAATTTCTTCTATATGTTGTCATTAATTTCAGAGTGATATACATACAATGAACAGATAGATAAAAACATATGTATTCCTGGATCTATACATTGCCAGAGCTTTTTATTAATTTACAATAAATATATCATGTATAGATTTAGGTCAAAGACAGGCAGACTTTTTTCATTTCTAATTAAAAATTATTTAAAGATATCCATTAAAAAAAGTAATGTTGTTGTTCCTAATTAGCCACTGACTTATTAAAATAGTGGCTATTAAAATACTGCTTCTAATTTACAAAGATAACTTTTAGTAGATTACAATATATCATATTTTAAAGATTTTTGCATCTTACAATGTTTTTTCCTGGAAAAGCACATGGAATATACTTTCCAAAATATATCATCCAAGATATAGGAATGAATAAACTTAGAGTATAATTCAAAAGATTTTACATATAATTTTTCTTATAATAAAACAACAAAAGTGTCACTGAACATTATATGACTGAAATATAATAGGCAAATCAGACAAGTTTTGACCTGATAAAAGGACCATGTGGAAATGACATCATTGTAGTGGTAATGAGTAAGATGACTATGTATTTATGCTTCAGGAAACCAGTTGATAAACACCTTTAAACTGATTTAAAGTTTTATCTATACTAATAATATAAAGTGGAAAATTATGTTTATTTGTTTGCAATCTTAGGAACTACCAGTCAGATTTCAAAAAATATAATTGTATTTTATAGACCTAATGTTAATAAAAGCATTAGCCTATTTAACATTATCCTATTACCAATAGGGGCAAATACAGTTGCAGACACAGCTAGGTTTGTATATAATTGTATCTCTATCAGAAAATAAGAAAAATATAGATAAACTATTACACTTAGAGACTACAATGAATTATACAAATAACATCATTATCTTATAAGAAAAAAAACCATACTCTTATTTACTTATTACCATAAAACTTGTATAGGTAACCAAATCATAGTGCCTATTATATAACTTATAATTCAACCATTCGGCATATGTATTTCATAGTACACAATACTGTTTTATAAAATCTATAGTAAATAAAAAAAATTTATTAAATAGTCAAAAGATATTAATTACTTATGCCTTGTTAACACATTTATTTGACCATTGTATTTATTTGTAGTTCAATTAAACCTACATTTATAAGGAAAATATCACATATGTTTATATAGTTAATTAGTGTACCATTTATAGACCTATATATTATTTCCTTATAAAGAGCAATTAACAGTGAACTGATTAAATAAACTATAATTAGAATTAGGTAATTGTTTCATTGCTATGAACTGTCCTATACCTTACCTTTGAAAAGGAATTCATTGCTTCACTCATACAAAATTCAGTATAACACAATCATTATAAGATTTTTGATACTTGTTAACACTCAACATCACTAACATATAACAGGTATACTGACACAAGTGCTATTTACCTACAATTGACTCCTTCAACACAATATTCTAACATCTAGCAAACCTATTGAAATAAAATGTGTCATGCATATTCTATTCAGTACATCAACACTCACTAAAACAGATTTGATTGCAAGTAGATATAATGTTAATAAAATTTAGAGCTAGTTAAACCTGGCCAAATAATTAATTGTTTGTAGTATTTACTAGATCACTTGACAGTAATATCACATTTCAACCAAGTATGTATGATGGTTGTCATTAGATAAATATTAAAAATGTATATAAATCATCTTAGTTCTATGATCAGTGGCAATTAAATTCAATTAGAATTAATTATGGTATAAATATGAAGCATAGACATATGTATCAGATATTTACACCTATACTTCAGACCCAAATTCGTTTAAACATAAATTATGTAGGTAAAATCATTGTAACACTTTTTTCATTTTTAAGTTCTTACCAATTTACTAACACCTTTTGAAACCAATGAGGCAACAAAATTAGGTATTTTTTCAATAAATATTTTAGGATATGTACATACATTTATAACTTGACTGGTAGTGCATGATTTATTATCAGATAATGTTTTTTTAATGAGACAAATAACATCCAAATCACAATATTTCCCACTTATCTGCATGACATAGGTAAAATCGTACAATTTCATTTTACAAAGACATTCAACAAAGAATAATAAATTGCAGACCTTGAGAGGTGTTGCAAGAGCAAATGAAAATATCTAGGTGAAATAATAACTTGAAACATAATATTTTCAAAACTGTTTTCAGTATAACATTGTTTTGTGGGCATGATGCAAATTAAATACAACAAAAACATATATTTTTAGAGGCTTCACACGTAACATGCAAATCTAGATAAATTAAGACAGTAAACTATAAAAATACCACAATACACACACATAGACAATGCTAGGACATTCAATTTAGTCTAATTAAAAAATTATAACAACAGCATTAACTGACTAACATTTACTATCCCACTAAATCCATTTTTTACAAGCATTTCTAATTGCAAAACTGACGCTGTTTACTTTAATTAGGAAAAATTATTGAAACTTCGTCATAATGCATAAAAAATGCAATTTGTATCGAAAAAATCCCCTTCAATCTGTATCATAGATTGTACATGTACTTGATACATGGATAATAAACTGCAGAATCAAAATGTCTAATAGAAATACAGAAATACAGGAGATATGAGTGCGCGCGACTGGTCGGTCATCCTGCCCGCAGTTAGTATCTTCACATTTAACATTCTAAACAAAATTGTTAACACCCACTCTACATCTACAACCCACACGCTACAACACTCAGAAAAACTTATTACATTAACACAATAACCCGTTTATTAACCCAATTGCGCGTGGTAATACATTTTAACGTATCTTGTTCCATCGAAAGAAAAGAAAGTCCGCCATTATCCACGCAGACGAGTCGATAAACGGAAGCCATTCTCAGCGCCACGCGTTCTAACGAATGATTTCTAGCAATATTGGTTGCACCACTTACCTTATTACTGAATAGTTCTCAGATGTGTATTAGCAATCCTTTAGAATCCTGGATATTTTACAGACTAACACAATTGCACCACACAATCCTTGTATAATAAATCACTTAAATGCAATCGAAACACTAAAACATCACAAGCTACTATTAAAATCACAACATTATATTTATAAAAATAACTTTGTTCAATATCAAAGCCCGTTATTTAGTAAAATAGCACTTATGCACAATAGTCCACGACAAGAGCATCAGTCTTCGTACATCGCCGTGGAATGATTCGGTTTCGCTTTTCGAACGAGTCTAGGCGTGACTGAACTAGGCTTGCCACAATTTATTAAAAAACCGACAATACCGGTATATCGATTAAGGAATAGTTAACTTTTATCGATTAAGTAATATTTTAATGTAATAAAATAATTATAGAATATAAAATAATAAGTAAAATTTTATATGTAATTGAAAGTTACTTGAAAACAATTCCATTAAATATTAATATTTTTTTCAGGCAATACTATGTTATCTATGATATAAGTCTATGGGCTTATTTGTCTTTTTATATTCCCTACTCTGTGGTTGTATATGTTTCCATATTCAAATCAAATTTACCTACATAAAAATATATTCAAAGATTCATTAGTATCATTATTATTTTTCTTGATAATTTTAGGATGTAAACTTATCACGTGTAAGTATAAATAAAAATAAATTATATTTTACGGGCTCCGATTTTTTTAATTTACAGAGCATTTATATGTAAGTTCTATGTTTTGTCCTGACACTCATGACAAAATATAAATACAGTGACACTAATTAAGTACGATTTCTTACAAGTGAAGATAATTTAGGTATATATTGGTAGAATTTCTGTTTGTGTAATTTAATGCTTACTGTTTTACTGTAACTAAAATCATTTAGATTCAGTAAAAGTACAAACAATATTAACTTAAGGCTTTCTTACTTAATTTCTACGGTTCTTTAGAAATTAATATTGTATGCCTATGTACAAGAGATAAATAATGATTCTTTTTACTTATATAGCTAATTTCCATATTATTTCAAAACAACTCTTATGTCAATTGGTTAAAAATCAACAACAAACTTACATTATATATCAACAGATTTCGAAAATAGAAAATTTGATGGTATTTATATGAGGTATTTTCTTCTTCTTGTACTGTTCTTAAGTTATTTGGGATCGGAAGAGGCGTGGTGTTATATATGAGGTATGGCGTTTATAAATTTTACAGACAAATAAAGTCAATAAATAATCACTGTATTAAACTCGCTTGTAGAGATCATGAACAAAGTAACATACATATCTGAGTTGAAAGGTCAGAATAGAAATAAATGTTCTTTATTACCCAGCGTTCTATGATGCCGTACGAGTAAAACCTCCAACTTCAGTGCTTCGCTATCGCAGTGTAGCTATACTCAAATGCATCATTACCTGTATCGTCGGTTGTCACTTAACTATGGTTACTATTCTGTGCAGTCTATATAATAGTTAACCATGCGGGAATTGTAATTTAGCTTTTCTATTCCTTGAACTCAAAAGCCATAGACGGTCATACACAATGCTTGAAATTATTAGTGAAACGTGCTTGTGCTGCCGCCCAATGTATCTTTATAATCGGCAATCGTACACTATCGATATCTAAACAATCAGGCATCAAAGTAAAAGCTAACATATCTACTTGCACAGGCCCGATCGCCCGAACTTCAGATGTACTGACGCTTATTCGTTCACGTTCTCAGCACCGCTTCACTCTATCATATGCTGGTTGATGGATACCATTGGGTTGCTTTTGAATAATTTTCTACAACCATATACAATCTCTAGGTTTTGGTTAAGTTTTTTTATGAGTATAGGCCGACATACAATTATTTGGTTTAACACAAAAAATATTAATTATAAGTATTTATATATATATAGAGGTTTATATACGCAAACTACAGATTTTCACAACTCACTAAATCTAACAAATTAATTTATATTTGTTTATCTGAGTCAAAATATAATGAAACTGAAAAAAATGCAAGGAAACAAAAAACTCAAACATTCTGACGTTTCACTGCTTGCAGAGTGCTCACTCATCGCAACGAATTCTTTCATCGTTAAGTTTAAAGCGTTAAACGTAAAACTTATATCGGTTTTTTGGATAGTATCCCAATATGGAATTAGTTACGTATTCACGTCAATGTAACAGAAATATTATTTTGTTCAATCAATTGGGTTTGTTTCAGTTATGCCAGAGCCAACAAAGTGAGTATTTGCCAGTTATATACCGTCACATATATATGCTTATGTTTGAGAAAAAAAACAAATCGTATGACTTAATAGTTAAAATTATCTCTTCAGTACTACAGTATTTTGGAGTTCATAAGCCACATATAGTGCAACATGTGATTTTTTTTAAATAAATTAAATTTCATTCTAGTTCAAATTTTATTTCAATACTTTTATGACTAAAAAGGCTTAAAAGATAATTATTTACAGTAAGAAAAGGTGATATACATTTTATCAAATGTACATGGCTTATACAAATTAAAAACTTGTAACCCTAAAAGTGTCACTTGACGCTTCTATTTGACGTTGACAGATCAACGGTAGCAAAATTTAGGTTGATCTAGTTTGCATAGGTTTTTGTTGTACTTTATCGATAGTTTATTTATCATACGAAGAAATATTGAATACATGATGGCCACGTCTATGTTTAAATTATCTTCTGCATTGATTAACTCGTCAAAGAACTTCCGTTGCGTCGTTCGGCTGGTTAATAAATGCAATTTTTCAACTACAAATGTCATTGCGGTAAGTTGCATAACCGGTCTTCTTATTGTAATGATTTATTTCAGTTATTTGAATACTATTATCCCTCACAACTGTGTATAATTATTTACAAATAACTGGAAATAGAACGTTTAAAAGTATTAAATACGATTAACTAGTCATAACAAGATGTAAAGAAACCTTATCGTATACCTGGGCTTATTGTTTTCTTGGTTAAATAAATTTTAACAGCTGAATTATAGATTATCAAAGTATATACCTTGAAAATTATTACCACACGTAACTGATTTAATATTTATTCAACTTTTTACAAAAACATTTTTAAGACCATAATGATTTCTTGTGTTCACATGAATATTATTAATCAAAATAAAACTAATTTAAACGGATTTTATCGCGGTTATTTTAATTTTGATCCTGACGTTTCGAAAGTTTTTCAGCCTTTGTGATCCCGGGGCAGACTGAGGTGTAGGTTGTCCAGAAAAAATCATGCTACTGTGTCTACCTTCAATTTAATCTTTAATATTGATAGTTTTCCAAACTACGCAGAAAGAGCTCACTGCATCTTGATATCTGGCAATTGGTCTTTTGGGTTCAGATTTAATTTAATGTATAATTGGATCCCAAGCTTGTGCTAGCTTCCAACCATCTTCTCTATTGAAATTTGGATGTTTTTTTAATTTTAATAGCTTCACGAATCATCATAGGCAGAAATTGGTGTTCTTTGGTAAGGATTTGTAGCTTGTCAAATCTAAGATAATGTTTGGAGCCTTCTTCTGAATGTTCAGCAACTGCAGACTTTGTAGAGTGTCGGTGTTTAACACCTAACAATATAGCTGGCGTTAAACACCTTTTTAAGACCAATTTAAAGGCATTTGCCGTTATACAAAATTTCATTGAAACTTTTGACCCTGATTGATAAGTTGATAATATACATATTTGCTTTTGTATTCCTAAACTCAACTTTTAATTACCTCTATTTAACCAATTTGTTTTAGGCTAACTTTGGCAATATTAATATAGTGTAATATTTATGCTGATGTTATTATTTCCGATTCCTTAAATATTGGTTTAAATTTGAAACAAATTAAAGTAGATGTAGCATTTAAGAGCATAGTGCAGTAGGATTATCGTAACTTCTGATTACAATAAATATTTTCAGATTAAAGCTATTTACGTAAACATGAGTGTTTATAGCAAATAAAGCAGGACCACAAGCAATCTAGATGAATATACATATCTAAATTAGTTATACATAAAATAACATTTATGCTATGCATTTGTATTTGCAGTAATACATTAGCATAATGATTTGCAGCTTAGTTATATAACAGTGACCAGGTACTATTTCATGCGATTTCCATCAGAATATGTGATATAACATTATTTCTTTGTTACGGATTTTTTTATAATAATAAGGTTATGTGCACACTGCTCTTCTGTTTTTGCCTGTTTTGTGAGATCCAAAGAGTCCATATTTATAGTATGCAGTCTACATTACTTTATTTTTCTATAGATAGTTTCGTATACTTGTGATGCTTCATCACATTAACATTATTTATACCGTGGAATAGTGGAGTAACTGTGAAATGTGGAATGGAATGGAATTGTGGAATAAATGGTAAACAATTTGGTGTCCTGGACCTTTTTTGGAAATGGTATTTGCTGAAAGTTTTTCATTCATGTTTTTCTGTAGGTCTTGAATGGTGGTAGGGCTTTTTGTAATGCCATTCTAGCTGCCATCCTCAAGTTGAAAATCTGTTGCCAAATACCAATAGGTGTGTTCCGGCAGCTGCACTTGAGACCCAGTATCTCCACAGGTTTAGCTTGTCTACCAACTTGGGCCATATTTTCACTTAAAATCAGGTGAACAGCGATTCTTCTTATTTGACTTTGGATTACAAACTAATGAAAATGTGGATTGATTAGCCGAGCGAGCTATTGAAGACGATATTTGATCTTTCACTGGCATACAAAAATGTTATTTTTAATTTTAAAATCAACTGCAACAATTAACACATGGCTTGAATATTTTAATTTGAGATCATATTGACAAAAGGGATTTTGTATAAGACGATCCAGCTGTCTCTGGGTTCTGTCGCACGGTTTGAAAATGTCATTATGAGAAGACATATGATTGTTCTGGATTTGAGAGTTCGGTCTGGGCATATTCCATTTAATTAATTTGTTATCTAAATGAAAAGCGTTTCACCTATATGCCTGATATATCATAGTTAAATGAAATGGGCCCGAAACGAATCTTTAAGGCAACAGATATTCAAACATTGTTACAAAATAGGTATCTATATATATAAATGAATCTCTATTTCCCTTGGTCAACGCATCGCATCGCAGAAGGTTCTCAGGAAAGAAAGAATTAAGGAAGTTGTGTAGGACATTTTTATTTTTTTTTAAACTTATCATCAATATTATTTTACATACCTGTCAGTTGCCATAGAGAATTACAGTAGCAATTATACTATGTTTTTGGACAGTATTTTTTTTATTAATTATACCAATTCTAATTAAATATTCGTAGTTAAGACAGGACAACGTCTGTGGGGTAAGCTAGTGTGCAACCAAATACTGGCTCGCACAATATCTAAACAACTTTGATATCGGTATTGGATTGAGAAATTAACTGTAGCATGTTGTATTAACCCATTTCTCCCCACTGTCATATTTTTAGAACACTATTTTCAAATTTTCTTTTTACGTACTAAGCCTTTTATTTTTATTATTTAAACATTTTTTACAGCGAGAAAATTTCTTTTTATTAGAAAAATAGTGTAAAAATATGAATTTCATCAGAAATAATAAATTATAAAAGTTCTAATACGTAAAAAAAAATTTTGAAAATAGTCTCCTAAAAATATGACAGTGGGAACGAATGGGTTGATGGGGGTGGCATTTTTTGCGTTATATCCACAATCTCATCTAATGTTAAGTCACGTTGCCGATGTGGCCCAAAATGACCGACACGCTAAGCCTACGGAAAGACTGATTCTCAATTGCAACAATCGGAACCCACGTGTAGCTATTTTGGGGCAGATTTTCAACCTGAAGATTGTAGCTAGCCAGGCGGGCATTAGGAAAAGCCCTACCACCATACATAGTATATAAAGATAAAAAAAGAGTGAAGAAATTCTTTGTTTTACCAATATGTTATCATAGATAACAATTAAGTACTTCAAAAGTCACAAAATGTCGCTCGGAAAGTTAAAGAGAAAGCGACATTTTGTTTTTGTCTATTTATAATCATAATTTACATAAACTTATCTTTATCAATTCTGTTTATATATTTTTTATGGATATTGTAGAGATTACTATCATTGAATATATACATATGTATATAATTATATGTATTAGTAGTGGGGTACCGAGTTACCGAAATTAGCTGGGTTTTCTTTAAAAATTGTTTTATTTAAATAAATATATTTCCTAAGATTCGCGCGTTCGAATAATGTTTTTTAAACGCCCGGTGAGCTTAAATTCATCTGTAAACGTACTAAAATAATACTTTATTAACCTATTAATTTAATCACGTTTCTTAAAATCGACATATAACAAATAAAATTTCATTATTTAACATCCGCGAATTTTGAATTAATTTTGATAATGAAATTAAACATTATTTGAATCGGATTGACGATTCACTGATTTGTAACATCCGACTATTACAATTCTAAGATGCTTTTGCATAATAAAAACGGTCGTTACAAAACGTATACCGAACAGGTTGGCAAAGGTTAAGTTTATTATGTGAAAACGATTGTTTGTTGATCGCTGCCAATCTATACACACCATTATGCAAATTCAAGACTTCAATTTTAATTAAATGAGCAGATAGATAAGGAAGTATCTGCGGTTACAGACCGCTTTCAAAACAGTGCAAACGCGACTTTAGACGCGGGCGTACGGTCGGTTTGATAACATAAAAGTATAAATTGTTTATACCGCACGATCACACACTATTCAGTGGAGGGGAAGCGGACCGGTTTCATTTATACCATTGCCTTTTCGATTCGCGTCGTGGTCTCGTTATATTCGTTTTGCTATTCCGAAATAACGGTAGACCGCAACGCGACAATCTACCGTCCGTCAGTGCTACGATTAGTTAACAAAAAAAAAAAAAACCATTTGCAAAATATAGCTGGCAGGTTGTTCGTTTTTTAAAAACGTCACGTCAAAAAGAAAAAGAGGAATTATTTTATTTGCCGCGACTGTCATTTACGCGGTTTTGTAATTTTTCGTGTGTATTTTATTTGATTCGTTTTTTATTTGTGTAAAATGGCGTGTACTTCATGCATGAACCCAGACGGAAAGCCGGTTGCGATGGTGAGTGTATAAACAATTATAATAACGAGGTTACATAGGACAAGGTGAACGTGTGATAATGCCACAGCATCTGTCGTAATACATATATACCTACTAATTTTATATTTTTATTGTGGCTACGTATAGATTATATCAAGTTGAAATTACAAAATTTTACGTTTATAAATACTTGAAACAATACGAAAATTATATCGTGCGTACGAAGTTTGATATACAAATATCGAACTCGGTTATCAGAAATGTTGTTTTCCGAATGAATGTTTTAGGTTATTTTTGCGTATATTTGTATAATTATTGGAATCCATATTACGTATAATAAACCTGTCACCGACCTAAATTTGTATTTTTTTTAATATATTTATTTTGACACTTAGATCCGCAAAAGAAAGGTGTCAGTTTCACCGCTACCATATTTACAAAATAAAAGTTTGGAAAATCCAAAGTCTACGCCTCATCTCATTTTTTTTTCTTTCTTTATTTAATAACTATTAAGCCACATCGAATCACATCGTGAAAAGTAATAGGGTTCTACTCTTAATTATACTGAATCATAAGAAAAAAGACTCAATTAGTAAAGTATTTCGGTCTTTATCGTGATAACACACAGGATCCGCACATACAGACACACGGACGTCCAACACAGAACTTTTTTAAACAGTTTTTTTAACTTGTTTAAATAACAAAAGTGCCATTAAAAATATCATAAGTGTTATAACTAGTGTTTTTCTTGATATGTGTATGTATATATTATTTTACAATTCCAATATGTGATAGATAGAGATATTTTATGTTTGAAAAATCTGTTGTTTTGCGTAAAGTGACAGTAGTAACCACCACAACGCATCGCTTATGAGGCGTGCAACACCTAAACTTGATTACCAATTTCCATCGAATCTTGGATACTTCATTTGCAGATTAAACCACGGTTCTATTGAACATAGCCTAGTCTGGCATGTTAAGCTTTTAAGTAATCTATGGAAGCTTTAATTTGAACTTTATTCCCGTCAAATGACGCCTACAACAAAGTTTTAATAGCGGGGAACTTTCTTATCGATATGTTTAAAGGTTAAAAATATTTTATTACGAACATTCTGTCAGTCTGTTTGTAAAGGCATCACTCTGAAACTGCTAGACGAATTCTGATGAAATTTTATACGGAGATAGCTAATGTTATGGAACATCTTGCAGGGTATTTTTTATTTAGGAAAATTAAAGAGTTTTTACGGGATAGGGGATGATAATTTTCTTTAGTAAATGAGCTCTATTTTGCTTATATAATGTTTTGAAGATAACAGTACCTGATAGACCAGGCCATGTTCCATTGAAACTTGGTTAAATCTACCAAGGTTTTATGAAAATTGGGTGATCAAGTTTAAGTATTAAAAAAAAAGAATTATACAAATTTAGCTCGGTGACAATTTTATTATACGTAATACGTAATAATTTAAATATTTTTTCAAGTATACGTAAAAATAACTTAAAACTTTCACAACTAGCATAGTTAGCATAGTAACATCATGTCTACAAAGTCGAAAAATAATGCCTAAAACTGTACGAAATGTTGTTTAAATGCACGAAGTCGGTTTAAAAGCTACTATATTTAAAACATATCGTTAAACTTACTCGGGAATTATATTAAAACCGACAGACGTTATTAATCTATAGGTACATAAAAACCAGATATTTAAGAGGCAAACTTTAAACAGGTTTAAATGTTTTGTAGATTTCGCATACAATAGAGACACTGATGTTGATAATTGCTGTATTTTTATGTTTTTTACTCGAACTGACTAGCTCTGAAGAGAAGCGATCAAGGTTCGAATCCCTGCAATAAGATTGAGGTATAGCAGAAACATCGTGATGATACTATAGCGTGGTGGTAGGGCTTCTTCTAATGACTAGCTGTCTACTAGCTACCACCCTCAATTTAAAAATCTGCCGCAAAATACCTATAGCTGTATAGTACACTTGAGAGCTAACACTGTCTTTCACTACGCTCAGCGTATCAACCATCTTGGACCAGATCCTCACTAAACATCCGGTGAGATTATCGCCATAACAGTGAACCTATAAAGTGTATGAAGGTCGATGGACATAGGAGTAGAGGTAGACCGAAGAGTTTATGGAGGGATTGTGTAAGGAATGATATGTGTACGAAAGCTCGTAATACTTGGATGAGAACTGATAGAATAGACTGGACGGGGAAGTCAAATACATCAGTGAGTTCGAATCAAAGCACCTACAATGAGCTTGAGCTTTCGGTGAAGGAAAACATCGTGAGGAAACCGTAGCGTGGTGGTAGGGCTTTTTCTAATGCCCGCCTGTCTAGCTACCACCCTCAATTTGTAAAACCTGCCGCCAAATACCAATAGGTGTGTTTGGGCAGCTGCACTTGAGAACCAGTTCCTCCACAGGTTTAGCGTGTTTACCAACTTGAGAGGTTGGCAGCGGCTTGGCTGTGTCCCTGGCATTGCCGAAGTCCGTGAGCGGCGGTGACCGCTTACCATCAGACGGGCCGCTTGCTCGTCTGACTATCAAGGCAATAAAAAAAAAAACATCAAATCAGACTACTTTATTCAATTTAAGCCCTGCGAAGGCGCATATGAACGTCAGAACTACGCTGGCTTGGATTATAACCCAGTCATCGAAAAGCAAAAAACCAGATCTGATATTAATATTTTAGGTACATATTCAGACAAGGAAAATTAGATGCATTTAAAATAAATTTTAGCGGATGCACTGAGTGGGATGTTAATTTCAAGACCACCACTCGTTCACATATTGATCTACCGTAACTTTTTGTATCGAACTTGTTTAGGGTAGGTGAATTTTTTTTTTTTACACAAAACGATTACATTTTAACTGTCACTTCTATGAGGTGGTCCGATGATCGTGAGCACACCTTTACGCTGATACTTAAGATTGAATCGCTAATTTCACTAGTTGGTTGTTTGAAACAATAACTTCACGCGATTGGTTAGCTAACAACTAATGTTATCTACTATAATACTAGCTGAGCTGGTAGACCTTGTTCTGCCTTTCCGAGTAGTCAATCACATCGACTGCAGCGACATCTATCGCGTTATGATCACTTATCGAGATAAAAAGTATCCTGTCTCTCAATTTGGATCAAACTGCGCACAGTGTGCACAATTTGATTAAAATCTGCTCATTTTTTTTTTACACTTAAGGTTTTAGCGTTATGGCCATAATCTCACCTGATCTTAAGTGACGATACGGCCCAAGTTGGTAGACACGCTAAACCTGTGGAGGAACTGGCTCTCAAGTGCTGCTGCCGGAACATACCTATTGGTATTTGGCGGCAGGTTTACAACTTTAGGGTGGTAGCTACCCAGGCGGGCAGTAGAAAAAGCCCTACCACCATGCTATGGTTTCCTCACGGTGTTTTCCTTCACCGAAAGCTCAAGCTCATTGTAGGTGCTTGGATTCGAACCCACGTCCCTTGACGCGAAATCGTGCACACTACCACTGAGCTATCATCGCTTCATACATAGATTATGAAATGGAAATGTCTGTTTATTTGAACGCGCGAATCTCGGGAACTACAAGTTGGAACTCAAAAATTATTTTATATATGATAGAGAAATAATTATAGATGGCTAGTGTATTTAATGTTACGCTACCACCAATAAGAGTAAAGCAGTGTTAAAGAGTTACAAGAAAGAGGAAGAATTATTTAAAAAAAAACGTTGCGGATACAGCTAGAATACCCAATAGTTTGAAAACGAAATTACGAAGAGTTATTACCACAGACAGGGCTGCTTTTTTTATAAGTGTAGCGTTATGGCCATAATCGCCTCTGGTATTGTGGGTGTGGGTCCATGAGCGGCGGTGGTCACTTACCATCAGGTGACAAGCCTACTTGTTTGCCCCCATTTCATAAAAATATTGATTTATTTATTACAAGGTAAACTAACAGCTTACATTAAGAACATAAATTAAAAACAAAAAAATACTTGTATTTACAAGTTTTCACAAATATTAATAACGGTAAATACAATGTTAAATAGTGCATAGAGTAACAGACAGTTTTAAATAATATCACAATGAAGAAAAGTATTCACTAGTAAGCAGTCTCGTAAGTTCACGAACCGTGACATTGGAAATGTCGATATTCACGGCCCTAGAAATTATGTTGAATCTCTTGCACGCTCGAATTATATAAATGCACATTGTTAATCATGAGCTTGTCATATATGAACGCTTGGTCGATCGGTTTGTTGACGTGCGACTCAATAATCACGCGTAATCAAGGTTGTTGATTCTAAACCTCAACATATGTGTACGAGTTTTACTTCTTGTTTTTACATAGTTTTGTGAAATACAGTTTTCACTTCTGTCGGCAGTCGCCAGGACTGCTTTGAATATATTTTCTCATCGTCTCAAAATCCATCCATGTACCTATCGCATTTTTTTAGTTAAAATTTAGCGTTATGGCAACAATCTCATATGATCTCAAGGGAAGACGCGGCTCAAGTTGGTGGACACGCTAAGCCTGTGGCTATAGTACCTATAGGTATTTGGCAGCAGGTTTTCCCCTTGATGGTGGTAGCTAACTAGGCGGTCATTAGAATAATTCCTACCACCATGCAAGAGCTAGAGTACCATGCATGCTAGAACGTAAGATTTTTTTTTTTTTTTTTGTCTTTATTTATTTTAGGGACTTCGGTCCAAAAAGGACATGTCAGTCCCATCGTACCCTGACCTAACGCATCGTTTTCTTACTTTTAAACAGTGTTTTTA
This sequence comes from Actias luna, assembly GCA_039707435.1. NCBI lineage: Eukaryota > Metazoa > Arthropoda > Insecta > Lepidoptera > Saturniidae > Actias > Actias luna. Next base: position 1,546,028 of record JAZHAC010000002.1, on the reverse strand, counting down.
AATAATTTTTATATTTAATTTCAGAGGAAGGAGCGCGATACTTTCGGCGAGCTCGACGTGCCCGATGACAAACTGTACGGTGCCCAGACCGTCAGGTCCGTCATGAACTTCCCCATCGGCGGTATCGAAGAACGCATGCCTGTGAGTAATTAAACGTTTACCTAATTATACAGTTCACTAACAGGGCTTTTGTCGCACCCGCGAACTTGTGGAACCGTCTTCCTGTCAGCGTGTTCCCTTGGGTCCTTCAAAAGACGTGTGGATAAGTACCTAAGCAGGTCAGCGTGATAGCGGTGATTGGCAGTGTATTCTGTTCGGTGTCAGTCGCCACCGAATTACATGGTACTGTACTTACCATCAGGGCCAGTGTAGTCACTTTGCTGAGGAACAAAAAAAAAAAAAAATTAATATATACTAGTTAAACTGTTCAATATTTTGTTAAATGTTACCCTGATTACAGGTGATAACGACATTCATATTATAGTTACTATATGATTACGAATGTAGCTATTGTGACGTTGATAATATCAATAAATACAAATTATGTGTACGGGTTTGTAGTAGGTGAATCTGAATACTACGGTGTGTTGTTGTAGTAAGAAGTAGTTATAAGTTAAAAGGTGTATTAAGAGTGATACAGTAGCAAGTAAAAAGACTAATTCTTCCTCTTAATGCACTCGTAAAGTTTAGGAGTGCTTAATTAGCTAGTGATTTGCTATATTTCAACTGGTCGTGAAGGTTGTGGCATCGTGATTTTATACTAAATTGCATAGTAATAACTGCTTAGTTAAGGTTTAGGGTGTAAGCAGCAATGCACGGTGGTTGTACCGTACATTGTAAGAGGATTCAAAAACAGTTTTATAAAATATTGTGATTTAAAAAATGGACTTTAAAATATAACAATTCAAAGTATTCGTGTTCAAGAAAAATGTAACTTTTTAATTGTGGCAAAGAGTTGCGAGTGTGGCAAAGAATATGTCAACCTACCCTGCTTTAACAATGGTTGCAACATTATAATGTCGCATGAGTCTGTACCAGACTGTTGTCTTTCACAAAATAACTTATAAGTCCCTGTTCGAAGTATTTTATAGGGGTATTCTTATGACTATGATAGAAGTAATAACACGTCCAAAAAGTAGATCACCTGTTTATAGAGAAACATGATGTCTAGCAAATGTCAACGGTCACTGAGAGATTTCATATTTAAAATATTGTTGTCGATCGCAGTAGCTTTTGATTTTGATGACCATATTCTCATCGTACGTTTTCTGAACACTTTCGATCCGTTTTATGTAGACATCATAATGGGCATCATAATCCACACAGTGCTGCAATATTCTAGCCCAGTTCTAACAAGAGTGTTATACAGTAAAATATTAGTCTGTCCATTTTTTAACTCTACTATTTCTCAGAACAAATCCGTAGGTAATATTTACATTAACAAGATAAGGAATAAGTAAATAAGTCTTAAAAACTTCTATGGTAAATATGGTATGGTATGTATGTCGCTTGTAGAGCATTTAGAGGGTTAATATGACTGAATTTGATAATTACTCTCTCTTGAAGAGTTTTCTCGCGTACCCTGTTGTCACTCAAACAGGTTTGATTATATTTATTATTCCGATCGTGCTGTCGAAATAAACAACTTATTTGTGCGTCGGCCATTGTTGTTGACTTTCCATTATTTCGTATCAATGGCGTACGTCGAATACGTAATTACAGAGGTTATCGTACTGTGTCAAATCTGTAGTAATATTATACAGTGAAACAGCTCGGTACCGTTTGTTTGAATGCGCTGATCTTAGGGGCTACTAGTTGGATTTTTTAATTAATGATTAATTGAGCATTAATTGATGACGGTTTAGGCTATGTTTAACACCACGCTACCACCGATATAAGTAAAGCTTATTCCATACGAAGAAAGTCACGGGCGTAGCTAGTTATTAATAAGTGACGTCATAACTCGGTGTTGAATGTAATTCAATATTTAGTTTAAATATTTCCACCGGCACGTCGGTAAACATTTTTGTTTGTTCATATTTGATATTATAGCGAACTTTGTCAAGTGGCTGGGCAGGTATTAGTGTTCGGATTCGACCGCCATACACCCAGCCAGTTCTACTTAGCATTCAAATCGCTGAAAACATGCTTTGTATCATTCTATATGACGACGACGGACGTTGTGGTCGCGGCAAAATAGTCACTAATTTTTATCTATTTATTTACACTTACAAGAGAGTTATATTCATACACACAAATTCACAATGGCTTCCAAACTCGACAGAGCCCTTATTTTGGTAGCCAAGATACGATTAAACTATTTATTTTTCATATAAAAGTATCTCAGCAGATCTTACCGGTATACAATATTGTGAACACACTATGTTAGATTTTTGAATGCTATCCATACCTTGACAAATACTTATATACTTAATTAGTAATATATATATTTATTGGCACAAATAATTTATAAGCAGAAAATACGATGAAAGCACTTCAACGGATTATGATTAAAAGTACTTCAACGGATGTTGGCGCATTAGTACACTGTACTAAAAAAAGGCGCTACATAACCCTCGGGCTGGAGCGCTCTCCGCACTCGCCCTTATAGTCTGGGGAAGTTGTGAAAGCCTCTTAGCCTAACAGTGTAGGTCCCTTTAAAAGAAAACTGGCTAGGATATATCGTGAGAGCATCTCGAGCGAGACTGATCAATCGGAGTTAGTTATTATTTTACGAATAGAAACGTGAGTCAACAAAATGGCTTATTTCCTAAGAGTACTCTTGGTACTCTATTTTTTATATTAATATACGTCTGCAATTGTGCATACATATAAAGTCTTTTACATAGATTACAATTGTAAATAGTTTCCGGTATTAGGCAGCTACGATTTATTTTTAAATATATGTTCAGTTTAGTCATACGAAAGAGTGCTCAAGCAATTGGTAATTAGACGGTTAACAGTGTAGACAGAAACTCGCTGGATTCAACAATGTTTTGACGTAATGAGGTTACATAAGTGATGTTAGTTCAGTGGTAATGTCAGTGGTAATGGATTCCGCGTCGAGGTGCGTGAGTTCGAATCCACCTAAAATGAGCTTGAGCTTACGGTGATGGAAAATGAGGTAACCATAGCACAGTGGTAGGGCTTTTTCTAATGCCACTAATTTGTATAAATAAATTGCTTGCCACCACCCTGCAGTTGAAAACCTGCCGCCAAATACCAATAGATGTGTTCCGGCAGTTGCACTTGAGAGCCACTCCCTCCATAGATCCAACTTGGGCCGTATCGTCATTTAAGATCAGGTGAGATTATGAGCATATTGCTAAACCTTAACTATATAAAAAAAACTCACGTGATGCTAAGAGACTATGTGACCCAAGATACTGGATACGCTAAGCCTAGTCGAGGTACTGGCTCTCAAATGCAACTGTCGCAGCTTTCGTGTAGGTATTTGTAGGGAGATTTTCAACATAAGGGTGGTAACTTGCCAGGTGGGCACTACAAAAAGTGCTAGGCTTGCCTTAAGATTGTAGGCTAGCGTAATATTGTGGCGATCCCAAACGGGTTTGGGATCTCTTGGCATAGTTTTTAGTTTTCAGACACTGTGATGACCATATAAAAACAAATCTATGACGTGAACGCAGCGTTTTTATGTAAACAAAGGTATACAAATAATTAATGCAATGATATCTTGCAAAGTTAAGACTGATTACACATGTAGTAAATCTAAATGCTTCTTTGTTTCAAGGATAATTGATTAAAGTTGATAGGTATTGGGTGTGAAGCGGGCTTATAGGAACGATTTAAACACCAAAAAATCGGCTATAATCAAGACTATATTACCTAAATAAAATTCTATGTATGTTTTCTACCTGAAGTATGTTTCGTATGATTTCTATTAAGATCCATTTCTGAACTTTTTTGAAGCGATGATAGCTCAGTGGTAGTGTGTACGACTTCGCGTCAAGGGACGTGAGTTCGAATCCAAGCACCTAGAATGAGCTTGAGCTTTCAGTGAAGGAAAACATCGCGAGGAAACCATAGCATGGTGGTGGGGCTCAAGTTGTAAACCTGCCGCCAAATATCAATAGGTGTGTTCCGCTGCACTTGAGAGCCAGTTCCTCCACAAGTTTAGCGTGTCTACCAACTTGGGCCATATCGTCACTTAAGATTACGAGATTATAGCCATAACGCTAAACCTTAAGTATATAAAAAAACTGGTATGGCGGGGTATCAGCCTAAATCTCTGGGATCTATTATTTACAATAGTAAATACTCAAATGGTTCCTTATTTTATCTATTATGATACACAACAGGTATTATTATCTACATTAATATTATAAAACTGAAAAGGTTTTTCAAGAGAAACTGAGAAATTAAGGAATAATAGGTTAGCGTGGTATGGGATTGTTATGAGAAGTGATGAAAGCCATATAAGAGAAGCGATAACGAAGAGAAATGCCGAAGAAGATATTGATGGACTGTGTAAGAAGTGATATGTGTACAAAAGAGCATTGGAGATGACGGCTGATAGAGTAGAGTGGGAGAAGATAACATGTTGTGCTGACCCTACCTACGTGGAGTAAGAGTTAAGGAGATGAAGAAAACCGAAAAGAGTTTTTGATTGTTTGCTTGAACGCTCTAATGTGCGTGATATTGTAAGCTATTGTAGGTTTTCGGTTGTCGAACATCACGCTACCACCAATGGGAGAAAAGCTGTATTGAAAAAAAAAACTACAAACACGGGCATAAAATAATTTTTAGTTCAAGTGAACTAAGTTGCAAGTACAGCTAGCAATTTTATAGACGTTTGTGTATGACTTTTAATTCGACCGCTACTTTTTGTCGGACCTTTTACGGGCGGACAGTTGTGATTTCTTATGCGGGGTACACGGTCGACGAGACCTGATTACGTAATTTGGTTTCCTCGACCGTCCGTGATCCGATATCTTGACAGGAAAATTGTATGTCGCTATTGTGCAATTGTATGTTGCTAACTGCAGTAGTTAGTAATCTAACTGTGTCGCAGTTAACAGCGCCCACCTCCGGATACTGACAAAATATTAGGGAACATTGAAATAAAAAATAAAAAAGAATTTTAACAAACAAAAAAAAAAGGACTTAAACAATATAAAAAAAAATGATAATAATAACTGAGAAAAAAAAAGGAGTGAAGTGTATGTGTGTGTGTGTGTGTGTGCGCGCGTGCACGATAAATAATTTTTTATTTGTTAATATTCGACGATGTACTTTGCGTTTAAATGAAGGAATGGCGATCTGTGTTTCGATTAACCGAAGGATCGATATTTTAGGGTAAAAAATACATTTATTAAATCGATTCACGTATTATAATAATAAACTAATATTATGTAATTTAAGTATTAATATATATATATATATATATGTAATAAAATATATAATGTAAGTAAAGGTATTTTGAGAGCCAGTTCCTCCACAGGTTTAGCGTGTCTACCAACTTGGGCCGTATCGTCACTTAAGATCACGTGAGATTATGGGCATAACGCTAAACCTTAAGTATAATAAAAAAAGTTATCACTTGTGTCGTGTGGCCATAAGCACTTGTCCATTTTTTTTAACAATTCCACAATTACGTTTTGTTGTCTTACCACAAACCTTGTTTAGATAAATATACGTTGATGTGGTTTGTGTCGGGTCAATTGTGATATCATATGGAATATTCTCGTATTTGACTGTTGTTTTTACAGACCGTCCCGTTAACTGCGGCGGAGTTGATAACAAAGTGGTTATTGAAAATCTAATGTTAAAGTTTATTATTTATAGCGATAAGTAGATATGTTAGTATACTAACTGGCCCGAGGGAGTACCTCATGTGTTATCAAATCAAATCGGACCATTCAAATCATAATTAGACACCAAACAGTGCCTATTTGATTGATTTTCTTTATAGATTACATTTGCAAATAGAGTGTAAATAATCTAACAGCTGTCATATTGCTTAAATAGAAGGCGCTTCATATATGTTGTTAGAATTCTTTATTGGAATACTCTATGATAAAAGCCATTACTTTTGGATTATGTACCTATTTGCGACTGGACGGACATTAATATCTATATGCATATTGTAAAGCGGAATGTTTGTATGTTTTGAGAGCCAGTCCCTCCAAAATATAGGCCGGAAATGTAACTGCGATTACTCTGGTGTTGTAAGTGTTCATGGGCGGCGGTGATAACTTACTATCACATGACACGCTTGCTTGTTTGCCTCATATTCCGTGAAAAGAAATATTTTTGATTTTTGTTTGAAAGTCCTAATCTTAGGATCGTCTAGTAGCATTTCAAGGTATCAGAATACGGTGAGCTTTCACCTCTCGATCGATCCTCGGTTAAATGTATTCTTTTTTTTTTTTGTTACAGTACCCCGTGATTGTCGCTTTCGGTATACTGAAGAAAGCGGCCGCGAAAGTTAATATCGAATACGGTCTGGACAAAAAAATTGGTAAGTTTTTCTCTTTCATTTCCCTTTTTAACGGTACCATTATATAATAAAAAAAAATGTGACGATACAGCCCAAGTCTTTCCTGTAGAGGAACTGGCTCTCAAGTGCAATTGCCGGAACACACCGTTTTGGTATTTGGCGGCAGATTTTCAACTTGACGGTGGTTTTTCTTACCCGAAAGCTCAAGCTCGTTGTAGATAGATTCGAACTGAAGTCCCTTGACGCGACGTCGTACACGCTACCACTGAGCTGTCGTCGCTTCAAAATGTTATCGCATAGCTTTTATTATTGTTTCTGCCTATACCATAAACAATTTTGTCAATGTCATGTGTTAAAATCGTCCACCAACCCGCTTAACAACATAATACTTTGTGAAACAGTATCAAACGAGATGATACCAAAATTACATATAAAATAAGTTGGATGAGTTTTTTGACTTAAAAAAGGTATATGACAGATGCAAGACCAAAAACCTCTGGTTTTTCCGTTCCACAGCTGTAATATTAACTATACATCTTTTAAGGAATCGAACTTGCGACCTTTCAATCGGCTAACCTATCTATTTTGATCGTCATTTCTCACGGTAACCAATTGAAGTGTTTTTTTTTAAACTTAAGGTTTAGCATAATGGCCATAATCTCACTTGATCTTAAGTGACGATATGGCCCAAGTTGGTAGACACGCTAAACCTGTGGAGGAACTGGCTCTCAAGTGCAGCTGCCGGAACACACCTATTGGTATTTGCCGGCAGATTTACAACTTTGACGGTGGTAGCTAGCCAGGCGGGCATTAGAAATAGCCCCACCACCATGCTATGGTTTCCTCACGGTGTTTTCCTTCACCGAAAGCTCAAGCTGATTGTAGGTGTTTGGATTCGAACTCACGTCCCTTGACGCGAAGTTGTACACAGTACCACTGAGCTATCATCGCTTCAAATGTTAATTTTAATTCATAGAAACACTGTATCGATATTCCTTTTTTTTATTCAATATTTGCTGCCAACGCTGGAGGTACATGAAAATGCGAGTCGCCATAACAGATTCATGTGTAGCCTGCGCTTGCGACTTCGTTCGCGTGGAAATAAAAAGTATTAAAACGTCTTTGCCCCCCTTTTTGTAACCTATTTCAATACAGCCCTGCTCCTATTGGTGGTAGCGTGATGTTAAACAGCCTACAGCCTTCCATTTCTTTAGAAACGAACACTCGAATGATAGTTCAGTGGTGGCGTGTAGGAACGCCGCGTCATGGGACGTGATGAGTTCGAAACCGACCACCTACAGTGAGCTTGAGCTTTCGGTGATGGAAAACATCGTGTGGGTAACCATAGCATTGTGGTAGGGCTTCTTCTAATGCCCGCCTGGCTAGCTACCACCTTCGAGTTGAAAATCTGCCGCTAAATACCAGTAGATGTGTTCCAGCAGTGGCACCTGAGAACAGTCTCTCTTATAAAGGACCATAGCATTGTGGTAGGGCTTTTGCTAATCCCCGCCTGGCTAGCTACCACCTCCAAGTTAAAAATCTGACGCTAAATACCAGTAGGTGTGTTCCAGCAGTGGCACCTGAGAACCAGTCTCTCTTGTAAAGGACCATAGCATTGTGGTAGGGCTTTTTCTAATGCCCGCCTGGCTAGCTACCACCTTCGAGTTGAAAATCTGCCGCTAAATACCAGTAGATGTGTTCCAGCAGTGACATCTGAGAACCAGTCTCTCTTATAAAGGACCATAGCGTTGTGGTAAGGCTTTTTCTAATGCCCGCCTGGCTAGCTACCACCTTCGAGTTGAAAATCTGCCGCTAAATACCAGTAGATGTGTTCCAGCAGTGACATCTGAGAACCAGTCTCTCTTATAAAGGACCATATTACTCAAGGAATTGAACCTAAGACCTATCAGTCGGCCAGCTTTCAAGAAGAAATATTGGTCATCACTTACTGTTTTATATCATTAATATTTTTCAATGTTTAATTGTAAACTGTTAATTTCAATCCATTAAAACGTACTGTCGTTATTTCTATTCTATAATCAACATTTTTGCCTGTACCAAAGGTGGGTAGTTGAACGAAAATCTTTGTCGCCATAACAGACTCTTATGCGACGCAAAAAAGCGAATGTCAGTAGCGCGAATTGTATTGATGGATAGTTCTAGAAGCATTTGACGTACAATTTTAGCTGACGCCATTATGCAAGCGTGCGAGGATGTCATCTCCGGGAAGCTGTACCGCGAGGGTCACTTCCCGCTGGTCATCTGGCAGACCGGATCCGGTACGCAGTCCAACATGAACACCAACGAGGTAACTTTAGTGATGAATAATATTTTAATCAAATTTATTCATTATTATTTTTTTTATGTGGGGAAATGCGTTTATATTACGTATGTATAGTACTATGGTCCCGTGTTGAATTCGTACGGGTTACTCTAGCTGTCTATAGCCACATAAACAAACTAGAAAAAGTTGTATTTTTTGGTCAGATCGTTACCAATTTTTACAGGGTCATCGGCTGGTCTATATGAATATTGATTGGAATTTTCTTTTTTATACTTAGTGTTTAGCGTTATGGCCATAATTTCACCTGATCTTGAGTGACGATACGGCCCAAATTGGTAGACACGCTAAACCCGTGGAGTAACTGGCTCTCAAGTGTAGCTGCCGGAACACACCTATTAGTATTTGGCGGCAGGTTTACAACTTGAGGGTGGTAGATAGCCAGGAGGGCATTTGAAAAATCCCTACCACCATGCGATACGATGCGATTTAATCTAAATCGATTCAGTCGATTTGGATTCCATAGGGAACGTACACACTCTTCGCCAGTGATTAGACGTTTGAAAGTTGATCCTGGTTTCTGATTACACGCGAGTTGGATGTGTCGCCGTGGTGCCACAACGTCGCCTGATGTTAAGTGACGATCTGGCCCAAGATGACACACACGGTACGCCTAATGGACAGATTGGCTCTCAATTGCAACTGCCGGAACACAACTACAAGGTATTTGATGGCAAATTTTCAACTTGACGGTGATAGTAAACCATGGTTTCATATCACTTGACGCGGTGATCGCTTTAAAACATGCGATGAAGCAATTATAGCTCATTGGCAACGTGTACGGATTCTACGTCAAGGAACGTGAGTTCAAATCCATCTACAATGAGCTGGAGCTTTCGGTAAAGGAAAACATCGTAAGGAAACCATAACATATTGGTAGGATTTATTCTAATGCCCGCCTGGCTAGCTACCACCCTCAAGTTGAAAATCTGCCGACAAATACGCACATGAGAGCCAGCTTCTTCACAGGTTTAGCGTGTCTGCCAACTTGGACCGTATCGCCATTTAAAATCAGGTGAGATTATGGCTATAACGCTAAACCTTAAATAAAAAAAAATGCGATACATAGATGAAATAATATGAGGCTATGAAAAAGAAAACATAATAGACATGAGGACTGCTGGCAGAAGTAATAACTATATTTCACAAAATAATGTAAAAAAAGGAATACTCGTTATTCATATGTTGAGGTTCGGAACCTTGGACCTTGCTTACGCGTGATTATCAAGTCGCACGTTGAATCGATCGACCGAGCATTCATATATGACAAGGTCGTGATTAACAATCTAAATACACTCTCTGCATAAATGAAAAGCGCTCGATGGCTATGAAGCGAGTTACATATTTTTTTTTTATTTTTATGGAATAGGGAGCAAACGAGCATGCTTGTCACCTGATGTTAAGTAACCACCGCCGCCCATGGCCTTTATAGGAGGGGCCGGCTCTCAAGTGCCACTGCCGTAACACACCTATTAGTACTCGACGGCAGATTTACTACTTGAGGGTGGTAGATAGCCAGGCGGGCATTTCAAACATCCCTACCACCATGCGATGCGATGCGATTTAATCTAAATCGATTCAGTCTTCGCCAGTGATTAGACGTTTGAAAGTTGATCCTGGTTTCTGATTACACGCGAGTTTGAAGTATCGCCGTGGTGCCACAACGTCACCTGATGTTAACTGACGATCTGGCCCAAGATGACACACACACGGAACACACCTATTAGTACTCGACGGCAGATTTTCAGCTATTCACCCAGATTGCGCCCAACGTGCCCATAGAAGGTGTCACCTGAAGAATAATTTCGATGGCCAGGTGATAGCGAACCGAGCCATCCAGCTGTTGGGCGGTAAGTTGGGCAGCAAGGATCCGGTTCACCCGAACGACCACGTGAACAAGTCGCAGAGCTCGAACGACACGTACCCGACCGCGATGCACATAGCCGTCGCCATGGAGCTGCGCGACCGCCTCATGCCGGGGCTGGTCGCGCTCCGGGACACGCTCCAGTGCAAGTCCCAGGAGTTCGACAAGATCATCAAGATCGGCAGGTAAAAATGCTGCACGACCATCACCATTCCCTCGTCTCTATTTGCCATACCTTGTGTATAAGGAATTAACACCTTGGAAAGTTCCATTTATTTCTTCATCAGTAATCCGATGTCATTGTAGAGCTATTAAAAAAGAATAATATATTAAGTTTGTTGGGTGTAATCGATACACACAGACGCCCGGATGTATTTTTTGTATGTAATGAAATAAATTAATTTAAAAATAATTTAGTGTGACAGTTTTTTTTTTTGGGATAATAAAATATTTGCATTGCAGTAGAGACGCAACAGATTTCAAATAATGATCATTGAAGTCTCTTAAGTTTTAATTAAGGTTTAGCGTTATGGCCATAATCTCACCTGATCTTAAATGACGATACGGCCCAAGCTGGTATACACGGTAACCCTATTGAAGGTGCTGGCTCTCAATATAACCAGAACGCACTTATAGATACTTGGCGGTAGATTTTCAACTTGAGGGTGATAGCTAGCCAGATAGCGCTACTACTATGCTATGTTCCCCTCACGATGCTTTCCTTCACCGGGCGCTAAACTGATTGTATCTACAATCTTGGATTCTAACTCGCGTCCCATGAGAAATCATCGTTGTCAAGTGAACCCTATTTGACTTGACAACTGTGTCACGCCAGGACCCACTTGATGGACGCCGTCCCGCTGACGCTGGGGCAGGAGTTCAGCGGGTACGCGACCCAGCTCAGCTACGGTATAGAGCGCGTGTGCAGCACTCTGCCGCGGCTGCACTACCTCGCGCTCGGCGGCACCGCCGTCGGCACCGGCCTCAACACGCGCATCGGCTTCGCTGAGAAGTGCGCCGCCGAGATCGCGTGCCTCACAGGTACTCGATCCACTTGCACTTCCCACAGTCAGTCCGTTCACATACACTTTATACACTCACGTACATTTCACACATTCACACGCCCCACACTCAACCCACTCACATACACTTCCCACGATCAATCCACTCACATTTCCCACGGTCAGTCCGCTCACATACACTTTATACACTCACGTACATTTCACACAATCACGCGTCCCACACTCAACCCACTCACATGCATTTCCCACGGTCAGTCCAATCACGTTTCCCACAGTCAGTCTGCTCACATACACTTTATACACTCACATACATTTCACACATTCACACGTCCCACACTCAACCCACTCACATGCATTTCCCACTGTCAGTCCACTCACGTTTCCCACGTTCAGTCCACTCACGTTTACCACTGTCAGTCCGTTCATATACACTTTATACATTCACATACATTTCACACATTCACACGTCCCACACTCAACACACTCACATACATTTCCCACGGTCAGTCCACTCACGTTTCCCACAGTCAGTCCGTTCACATACACTTTATACACTCACGTACATTTCACACATTCACACGCCCTACACTCAACCCACTCACATGCATTTCCCACGGTCAGTCCACTCACGTTTCCCACAGTCAGTCCGTTCACATATACTTTATACACTGACAAACATTTCACACAGTCACACGTCCCACACTCAACCCACTCACATACACTTCCCACGATCAATCCACTCACATTTCCCACGGTCAGTCCGCTCACATACACTTTATACACTCACATACATTTCACACACTCACGCGTCCCACACTCAACCCACTCACATGCATTTCCCACGGTCAGTCCAATCACGTTTCCCACAGTCAGTCTGCTCACATACACTTTATACACTCACATACATTTCACACATTCACACGTCCCACACTCAACCCACTCACATGCATTTCCCACTGTCAGTCCACTCACGTTTCCCACGTTCAGTCCACTCACGTTTACCACTGTCAGTCCGTTCATATACACTTTATACATTCACATACATTTCACACATTTACACGTACCACACTCAACCCACTTATATGCATTTCCCACTGTCAGTCCACTCACGTTTCCCACAGTCAGTCCGTTCACATACACTTTATACACTCCCATACATTTCACACATTCACACGTCCCACACTCAACCCACTCACATGCATTTCCCCCGGTCGGTCCACTCACGTTTCCCACAGTCAGTCCGTTCACATACATTTCCCATACTCGACTCCCTTATACACGTACCACACTCACATACCCATCCCACTATCACATACCCTTTCCACAGTCGATCGCCTTAAATACATTTACCACACTCACATACACTTTCCACACGTACATACACGTCCCAATCTTACATATTCCACACTCATATACATTTTACGCACTTACATACACGTCCCATACTCAAATACATTTACTGGAATCACATACAACACGTCTCACATTAAATTGCCTCACATACAGATATTAGACTTCTCACACTGACATATATGTCCTATGTTCGTTTACTGTTAAGACTAAAAGTTTAACATACACAGATGTGCAAACAAATGAAATCATGATTGGGAAAACACATTACGTATTATGAGAGATTCCCAAAGTAATGTAAAATTAATAATTAATATCTAAATCAAAATTATTCAGGCTAAATCTTATTTAGTAAACAAATTGTGTAACTTTTTTTTTAAATGAATCGAGTGTCTTGCCAAATATGTCGATGAAATTATTGTAACTTATAAAGATTATTATATAGATCTATTGCCTGATTTAAGAACGTACTTCTACCCAAGGCCAAGCCGGAAATCATTACGTGGGACCACCGAGAATATTTTAGTCGACAAGTATTTTATTTTATAAGGCACTGGTACAGATATGAGATTAAATGCAAAAGCAACTTAATTCTAGATATCACTTTAAATCCCCATACCCTATTACATTAGTGCACAACTTACACAGTTAGGTACTTTTATTATGAGTAAAAATGAACAGAATACAGATGACATAAATTGTAAAATTTTCAACAGAAATTATAATATTTTAAAACATTTTGAACCCTAGTAAGAACTGAAGATGTAGCATCAACCAGTTATGTAATTAAACTTGAATTATTAATTCCAAGTATCTCAATAGATACAGCGTGTACTACGTGGGACACGTCACATGACTATGCCCATAACGGCTTACATGAGACATACATGAATCTACTGCCCATCCAAAACATTTTGAACGCTAGTAAGAACTGAACATGTAACATCAACCAGTTATGTAATCAAACTATTGAATTATTAATTCCAAGTATCTCAATAGATACAGACAGCGTGTATTGCGTGGGACACGTCACATGACTATGTCGATAACGGCTTACATGAGCACATACATGAATCTACTGCCGATCCAAAACATTTTGAACCCTAGTAAGAACTGAACATGTAGCATCAACCAGTTATGTAATCAAACTATTGAATTATTAATTCCAAGTATCTCAATAGATACAGACAGCGTGTATTGCGTGGGACACGTCACATGACTATGTCGATAACGGCTTACATGAGCACATACATGAATCTACTGCCGATCCAAAACATTTTGAACCCTAGTAAGAACTGAACATGTAGCATCAACCAGTTATGTAATCAAACTATTGAATTATTAATTCCAAGTATCTCAATAGATACAGACAGCGTGTATTACGTGGGACACGTCACATGACTATGCCGATAACGGCTTACATGAGACGTACATGAATCTACTGCCCATCCAAAACATTTTGAACCCTAGTAAGAACTGAACATGTAGCATCAACCAGTTATGTAATCAAACTATTGAATTATTAATTCCAAGTATCTCAATAGATACAGACAGCGTGTATTACGTGGGACACGTCACATGACTATGCCGATAACGGCTTACATGAGACGTACATGAATCTACTGCCCATCCAAAACATTTTGAACCCTAGTAAGAACTGAACATGTAGCATCAACCAGTTATGTAATCAAACTATTGAATTATTAATTCCAAGTATCTCAATAGATACAGACAGCGTGTATTGCGTGGGACACGTCACATGACTATGTCGATAACGGCTTACATGAGCACATACATGAATCTACTGCCGATCCAAAACATTTTGAACCCTAGTAAGAACTGAACATGTAGCATCAACCAGTTATGTAATCAAACTATTGAATTATTAATTCCAAGTATCTCAATAGATACAGACAGCGTGTATTGCGTGGGACACGTCACATGACTATGTCGATAACGGCTTACATGAGCACATACATGAATCTACTGCCGATCCAAAACATTTTGAACCCTAGTAAGAACTGAACATGTAGCATCAACCAGTTATGTAATCAAACTATTGAATTATTAATTCCAAGTATCTCAATAGATACAGACAGCGTGTATTACGTGGGACACGTCACATGACTATGTCGATAACGGCTTACATGAGCACATACATGAATCTACTGCCGATCCAAAACATTTTGAACCCTAGTAAGAACTGAACATGTAGCATCAACCAGTTATGTAATCAAACTATTGAATTATTAATTCCAAGTATCTCAATAGATACAGACAGCGTGTATTGCGTGGGACACGTCACATGACTATGTCGATAACGGCTTACATGAGCACATACATGAATCTACTGCCCATCCAAAACATTTTGAACCCTAGTAAGAACTGAACATGTAGCATCAACCAGTTATGTAATCAAACTTTTGAATTATTAATTCCAAGTATCTCAATAGATACAGACAGCGTGTATTACGTGGGACACGTCACATGACTATGCCGATAACGGCTTACATGAGACGTACATGAATCTACTGCCCATCCAAAACATTTTGAACCCTAGTAAGAACTGAACATGTAGCATCAACCAGTTATGTAATCAAACTTTTGAATTATTAATTCCAAGTATCTCAATAGATACAGACAGCGTGTATTACGTGGGACACGTCACATGACTATGCCGATAACGGCTTACATGAGACGTACATGAATCTACTGCCCATCCAAAACATTTTGAACCCTAGTAAGAACTGAACATGTAGCATCAACCAGTTATGTAATCAAACTATTGAATTATTAATTCCAAGTATCTCAATAGATACAGACAGCGTGTATTGCGTGGGACACGTCACATGACTATGTCGATAACGGCTTACATGAGCACATACATGAATCTACTGCCCATCCAAAACATTTTGAACCCTAGTAAGAACTGAACATGTAGCATCAACCAGTTATGTAATCAAACTTTTGAATTATTAATTCCAAGTATCTCAATAGATACAGACAGCGTGTATTACGTGGGACACGTCACATGACTATGCCGATAACGGCTTACATGAGACGTACATGAATCTACTGCCCATCCAAAACATTTTGAACCCTAGTAAGAACTGAATATGTAGCATCAACCAGTTATGTAATCAAACTATTGAATTATTAATTCCAAGTATCTCAATAGATACAGACAGCGTGTATTGCGTGGGACACGTCACATGACTATGTCGATAACGGCTTACATGAGCACATACATGAATCTACTGCCGATCCAAAACATTTTGAACCCTAGTAAGAACTGAACATGTAGCATCAACCAGTTATGTAATCAAACTATTGAATTATTAATTCCAAGTATCTCAATAGATACAGACAGCGTGTATTGCGTGGGACACGTCACATGACTATGTCGATAACGGCTTACATGAGCACATACATGAATCTACTGCCGATCCAAAACATTTTGAACCCTAGTAAGAACTGAACATGTAGCATCAACCAGTTATGTAATCAAACTATTGAATTATTAATTCCAAGTATCTCAATAGATACAGACAGCGTGTATTACGTGGGACACGTCACATGACTATGTCGATAACGGCTTACATGAGCACATACATGAATCTACTGCCGATCCAAAACATTTTGAACCCTAGTAAGAACTGAACATGTAGCATCAACCAGTTATGTAATCAAACTATTGAATTATTAATTCCAAGTATCTCAATAGATACAGACAGCGTGTATTGCGTGGGACACGTCACATGACTATGTCGATAACGGCTTACATGAGCACATACATGAATCTACTGCCCATCCAAAACATTTTGAACCCTAGTAAGAACTGAACATGTAGCATCAACCAGTTATGTAATCAAACTTTTGAATTATTAATTCCAAGTATCTCAATAGATACAGACAGCGTGTATTACGTGGGACACGTCACATGACTATGCCGATAACGGCTTACATGAGACGTACATGAATCTACTGCCCATCCAAAACATTTTGAACCCTAGTAAGAACTGAACATGTAGCATCAACCAGTTATGTAATCAAACTTTTGAATTATTAATTCCAAGTATCTCAATAGATACAGACAGCGTGTATTACGTGGGACACGTCACATGACTATGCCGATAACGGCTTACATGAGACGTACATGAATCTACTGCCCATCCAAAACATTTTGAACCCTAGTAAGAACTGAACATGTAGCATCAACCAGTTATGTAATCAAACTATTGAATTATTAATTCCAAGTATCTCAATAGATACAGACAGCGTGTATTGCGTGGGACACGTCACATGACTATGTCGATAACGGCTTACATGAGCACATACATGAATCTACTGCCCATCCAAAACATTTTGAACCCTAGTAAGAACTGAACATGTAGCATCAACCAGTTATGTAATCAAACTTTTGAATTATTAATTCCAAGTATCTCAATAGATACAGACAGCGTGTATTACGTGGGACACGTCACATGACTATGCCGATAACGGCTTACATGAGACGTACATGAATCTACTGCCCATCCAAAACATTTTGAACCCTAGTAAGAACTGAACATGTAGCATCAACCAGTTATGTAATCAAACTATTGAATTATTAATTCCAAGTATCTCAATAGATACAGACAGCGTGTATTGCGTGGGACACGTCACATGACTATGTCGATAACGGCTTACATGAGCACATACATGAATCTACTGCCGATCCAAAACATTTTGAACCCTAGTAAGAACTGAACATGTAGCATCAACCAGTTATGTAATCAAACTATTGAATTATTAATTCCAAGTATCTCAATAGATACAGACAGCGTGTATTGCGTGGGACACGTCACATGACTATGTCGATAACGGCTTACATGAGCACATACATGAATCTACTGCCGATCCAAAACATTTTGAACCCTAGTAAGAACTGAACATGTAGCATCAACCAGTTATGTAATCAAACTATTGAATTATTAATTCCAAGTATCTCAATAGATACAGACAGCGTGTATTACGTGGGACACGTCACATGACTATGTCGATAACGGCTTACATGAGCACATACATGAATCTACTGCCGATCCAAAACATTTTGAACCCTAGTAAGAACTGAACATGTAGCATCAACCAGTTATGTAATCAAACTATTGAATTATTAATTCCAAGTATCTCAATAGATACACTGTGTACTACGTGGGACACGTCACATGACTATGCCGATAACGGCTTACATGAGACGTACATGAATCTACTGCCCATCCAAAACATTTTGAACCCTAGTAAGAACTGAACATGTAGCATCAACCAGTTATGTAATCAAACTTTTGAATTATTAATTCCAAGTATCTCAATAGATACACTGTGTACTACGTGGGACACGTCACATGACTATGCCGATAACGGTTTACATGAGACATACATGAATCTACTGCTCATCCAAAACATTTTGAACCCTTGTAAGAACTGAAGATGTAGCATCAACCAGTTATGTAATCAAACTTTTGAATTACTAATTCCAAAGTAATTTAATTCCAAGTATCTCAATAGATACACCGTGTATTACGTGGGACACGTCACATGACTATGCCGATAACGGTTTACATGAGACATACATGAATCTACTGCCCATCCAAAACATTTTGAACCCTAGTAAGAACTGAAGATGTAGCATCAACCAGTTATGTAATCAAACTTTTGAATTATTAATTCCAAAGTAATTTAATTCCAAGTATCTCAATAGATACTTGTACCGTGTACTACGTGGGACACGTCACATGACTATGCCGATAACGGTTTACATGAGACATACATGAATCTACTGCCCATCCAAAACATTTTGAACCCTAGTAAGAACTGAAGATGTAGCATCAACCAGTTATGTAATCAAACTTTTGAATTATTAATTCCAAAGTAATTTAATTCCAAGTATCTCAATAGATACTTGTACCGTGTACTACGTGGGACACGTCACATGACTATGCCGATAACGGTTTACATGAGACATACATGAATCTACTGCCCATCCAAAACATTTTGAACCCTAGTAAGAACTGAAGATGTAGCATCAACCAGTTATGTAATCAAACTTTTGAATTATTAATTCCAAAGTAATTTAATTCCAAGTATCTCAATAGATACTTGTACCGTGTACTACGTGGGACACGTCACATGACTATGCCGATAACGGTTTACATGAGACATACATGAATCTACTGCCCATCCAAAACATTTTGAACCCTAGTAAGAACTGAAGATGTAGCATCAACCAGTTATGTAATCAAACTTTTGAATTATTAATTACAAGTATCTCAATAGATGCACCGTGTACTACGTGGGACACGTCACATGACTATGCCGATAACGGCTTACATGAGACATACATGAATCTACTGCCCATCCAAAACATTTTGAACCCTAGTAAGAACTGAAGATGTAGCATCAACCAGTTATGTAATCAAACTTTTGAATTATTAATTACAAGTATCTCAATAGATGCACCGTGTACTACGTGGGACACGTCACATGACTATGCCGATAACGGCTTACATGAGACATACATGAATCTACTGCCCATCCAAAACATTTTGAACCCTAGTAAGAACTGAAGATGTAGCATCAACCAGTTATATAATCAAACTTTTGAATTATTAATTACAAGTATCTCAATAGATGCACCGTGTACTACGTGGGACACGTCACATGACTATGCCGATAACGGCTTACATGAGACATACATGAATTCACTGCCCATCCAAACCTTCCTACAGTTTATTGAAATAAAACGAATTTAAAACGGATTTTATCGCGGATATTTATTAAATTTTGATCCCGACGTTTCGAAAGCTTTTCAGCCTTCGCGGTCACGGGGCGGACTGAGCTGTAGGTTGTCCAGAAAAGTTTATGTTACTGTGTCTACCTTCAATTTAATTTTTATTACTGATAGTGTTCCGATCTGAAGCGATGATAGCTCAGTGGTAGTGTGCACGACTTCGCGTCAAGGGATGTGGGTTCGAACCCAAGCACCTACAATGAGCTTGAGCTTTCGGTGAAGGAAAACATCGCGAGGAAACCATAGCATGGTGGTAGGGCCTTTTCTAATGCCCGCCTGGGTAGCTACCACCCTCAAGTTGTAAACCTGCCGCCAAATACCAATAGGTGTGTTCCGGCAGCAGCACTTGAGAGCCAGTTTTTCCACAGGTTTAGCGTGTCTACCAACTTAGGCCGTATCTTCACTTAAGATCAGGTGAGATTATGGCCATAACGCTAAACCTTAAGTATAAAAAAAAAAAAAAAAAATCTACGCAGAAAGAGCTCACAGTGTCTTCCTACAGTTTGACTTGACAAAAATGATGATTTTAAACCGTCGTCCCCCACCAGGGATCCCGTTCGAGTCGGCGCCGAACAAGTTCGAGGCGCTCGCCTGCCACGACGCCATGGTGGAGGTGTCCGGCGCGCTCAACACCATCGCCGTCTCGCTCATGAAGATCGGCAACGACATCCGCCTGCTCGCGTCCGGCCCGCGCTGCGGCCTCGCCGAGCTGATGCTGCCCGAGAACGAACCCGGATCCTCGATCATGCCAGGTCGGTTGCGCGCGCGTTTCCATCGTACACTCGGTCGGCAGTCCGTGCCGGACGTGAACGTGCCATAGCGAGGTGGTGGCTGTCATCATCCGGAAGCGTCACCTGTGGGTGCGGTCCGGCAGTTTTTTTTTTTATACTTAGGGTTTACCGTTATGGCCGTAATCTCACCTGGTCTTAAGTGACGATACGGCCCAAGTTGGTAGACACGCTAAACCTGTGGAGGAACTGGCTCTCAAGTACAGTTGCCGGAACACACCTATTGGTATTTGGTGGCAGGTTTACAACTTGAGGGTGGTTGCTAGCCAGGCGAGCATTTGAAAAATCCCTACCACCATGCGATACGATGCGATTTAATCTAAATAGATTCAGTCGATTTGGATTCCATAGGGAACATACACACTCTTCGCCAGTGATTAGTCGTTTGAAAGTTGACTTGGTTTCTGGTAACACACGAGTTTAAAGTGTCGCCGTGGTGCCACAACCTCACCTGATGTTAACCGGAACACACCTATTGGTATTTGGTGGCAGTTTTACAACTTGAGGGTGGTAGCTAGCCAGGCGGGCATTAGAAAAAGCCCTACCACCGTGCTATGGTTTCCTCACGATGTTTTCCTTCACCGAAAGCTCAAGCTCGTTGTAGATGCTTGGATTCGAACTCACGTCCCTTGACGCGAAGTCGTACACACTACCACTGAGCTATCATCGCTTTAAACCCACTTTGCACTTGATAACCAGATCCACGCCTAGGTTTTTTGGTCCACACCGTCGTTCAACATCAGGTGGGATTGTGGCCGTTAAAAACCTACCTTACCTAAGAAAAAAAAAAATTACAGTATAGTACAATGGAAAATCTATAACGACCCCACTGATATAGAAGTCCGTGTGAGGTCGTCAGTGATATATCGTGTTGTATCGTATACGTCGTGTCGTGTCGTATGATGACATGTATCGTGTTACATCACATGTTGTCCGTGTCATGACATGTCGTGCCGTGGTGCATCACATCGTGTCATGTCATGACATATTTTTTATACTTAGGGTTTATCGTTATGGCCATAATCTCACCTGATCTTAAGTGACGATACGGCCCAAGTCGGTAGACACGCTAAACCTGTGGAGGAACTAGCTCTCAAATGCAGCTGCCGGGTATTAGAAAAAGAACTACCACCATGCTATGGTTTCCTCACGATGCTTTCCTTCACCGTAAGCTCAAGCTCATTGTCTGTGCTTGGATTCGAACTCACGTCCCTTGACGCGAAGCCGTACGCACTACCGCTGAGCTGTTTCGCATCGTATCGTGTCGCGTCACGATATATCGTATCATGACGTGCGTGTCGTTGCGGTGTTCGCAGGCAAGGTGAACCCGACGCAGTGCGAGGCGCTGACGATGCTGGCGGCGCAGGTGATGGGCAACCACGTGGCCTGCACCATCGGCGGCAGCAACGGCCACTTCGAGCTGAACGTCTTCAAACCCATGATGGTCGCGAACGTGCTGCGCTCCATCAGGCTCATCGGTAACCACCACCACCACTCTCCACCACCACCACTCACCACCACCACCACTCCCCACCACCACCACTCACCACCACCACTCACCACCACCACACCCCACCACCACTCCCCACCACCACCACTCCCCACCACCACCACTCACCACCACCACACCCCACCACCACTCCCCACCACCACCACTCACCACGACCACCACTCACCACCACCACTCCCCACCACCACCACTCCCCACCACCACTCTCCCCCTCCCCATCGTACACACTCACTCATCACCAACGTCACTAACGTCACTTCTTAGTTGCGTGGGGAAATGTATTTGTATGTACCCTCCCAGCCGGGGGGACTGAGAGGGGGGGTATGTGGGACTCACCCAGTGCTAAGCGCCAGGAATACCCACCAAAACCCCACGGCCGTCTGTCGCCTTCCAGGGGCAACGCGGGTCAGGTCACATCGTCACCTGACATTACATGTATTATATGTAAACAAATGACTTAACTAATGCCGACAATCGTTTCCAATCATAGAGGACTAGGTTTTAACCGCAGCTTCGTTCGCATTAATATTGATTTAGTCCAGCAAATCGGATGACGCAATAAACAGTTTCATACAATGACTATACCTCTCTTTACCCTACTGCCAATAATTTTTTTTCTGAGCGTTCCATCTATCTCTATACCAAAATTCATCATAATCGATTCGGCATTTTAGGTGTGAAAACGTACATGTGTCCACCATATTAGACCACATCTGTACATGACATGAAGGTTATATATAGTTAATTAAAAGGTTTGGAAATGTGATAACAATAGGTATATATACTATTATATTATATATATAAAAGGCTCGAGCCTTTAGGAAAAACATTGTAATAATGTTATATATAATAATATAATCTCTTCCAAATAAGGATGTTAAATTAGAAGTAATATGTTAATAGCCACTATTTTCATAGATCAGTGGCTAATTATGAACAATAAATCATACGTTTTTTTTTTATAAAGGTATCATAAATACTTTTTAATATGGAATGAAAAAAGGTCTCCTCTAAAAAGTGAAAATTGTCTCATACGATGTTTTTCCTGAAAAGGCTCGATATATATGTTTTGTTTTACATATTTCATGCCAAAAATGTTTGTACACTCAAATTTACACGCTATAAAAAGAAAAAACACACACACACAAAACCAATACTCCGTGTTGTCTCAGGTTTATTTTTTTTTGTTTTACAATAGTTTTAATGTTTTACAGCGCTTTTTTCTCCCTTTCTATACATTTTTTTTTCATATAATTGGATTGCGTTTACTTACGTACAGTTCTACACTTTTACAGATGGTTTAATTTATTTTTTAATTTGTTTATCGTGATCAAGGCGACGGCTGCCAGGCGTTCAACAAGAACTGCGCGGTCGGCATCAAGGCGAACGAGGCGCAGATCGCTAAGATCATGAGGGAGTCGCTCATGCTGGTCACCGCACTCAACCCGCACATCGGTTACGATAAGGTGGCAAACAGACAATCATACATACAAACAAACATACATACAAACAAACATCCATACAAACAAACTTACAAACATACAAACAAATATACAAACAAGCATACATACAAACAAACATACATACACACAATCATACATATACATACACACAATCATACATACAAACAAACATACATACATACAAATAAACATACATACAAATAAACATCCATACAAATAAACATCCATACAAACAAACATACAAACATACAAACGTACATACAAACAAATATATGCGAAAGAAAAAAAAATTGTATGGATAAACACTAAGAATGTGTCATTTGTTGACACATTGTTAAAAATTAGGTCTTTTAATATTTATAGCATCACATGTACCAGTATATTTATTTACATATTATTGAACACTATATTAGAGAACAAATTAAATTAATGACAATAATCTATACAAATAAATAAAATTGAAGTGTATGTTCGTATATGGAAGTATATATGGTGGTACTTAAAAACAATATATATTAAAAAATTTGTCAGTCTGTCTGTTTCGGCTAATCTCTGGAACGGCTGGACAGATTTTGACGAGACTATATAAGGCGCGGTACAACGGTTGCGGGCAGACTATAGCATACTTTGGTAGTGAATTTTGATGACACGTATAGACTATAGCATACTTTGGTAGTGAATTTTGATGACACGTATAGACTATAGCATACTTTGGTAGTGAATTTTGATGACACGTATAGACTATAGCATACTTTGGTAGTGAATATTGATGACACGTATAGACTATAGCATACTTTGGTAGTGAATTTTGATGACACGTATAGACTATAGCATACTTTGGTAGTGAATTTTGATGACACGTATAGACTATAGCATACTTTGGTAGTGAATTTTGATGACACGTATTGTATGTTCCCAGGCCGCTCAGATAGCGAAGACCGCCCACAAGGAGGGCGGCACCCTCAAGGACACGGCGGTGAAGCTCGGCATCCTCACCGCGGAGCAGTTCGACCAGTGGGTCAAGCCCGAGGACATGCTCGGGCCCAAGTAAACAACACTCCCCGGACCGACCTCTCCGACCAATCAAGTGTTATAATCAGTGTTAATAACAAATATAAAGTGTTAAACAAACTAGTGTGGAGTGTTTTGTTATACAAATTGGTGGCTCAATGGATCTTAACGTCTCCGTGAAAGTTTTTGCCAGTGTCAGTGTTAAAAAAATGTATGTTCAGGTTAATGTTATCTTTGAATCTACCATCAGTTGCAAAAGTGCTCTACCAATTGTGGCCGTATCGTTTAAATCAGGTGAGAATATATGGCCATAACGCTTCATTCATACTATAAAAAAAAACGTTGGTAGCCAATTATTATTATAGTGATCTCAATGGGTGGCTAATTTTGACAAACTGAATTCTCTGGCTCCGTTGAATTATTTGCCAGTGTCAGTGTTTGTCGGTATTGTCTGCTATATGTTACATTATACTAATGCCAGACTCTATTGGCCACTGATTACATTTAAATTATATTTTAAAAAGTGGTAATAATGGCTCTCTATAATATTTGAAATGGTGAAACATCGAGCACCAAAATTAGATAGTTTTTATAGACAGTACCACTGTAAATTAATAGTTACCACTGAGAGATCTTTAAGAGACAGTTATCACTGTTGTAATCTTAGATTAATATATGGTAAATCTCTGAACGCGATATAACCTATACCTAACGGAGTTCATAAACACTGACAACACTAGGCAAAGACGTTTGATGGTTTTAATTCTGATTATAACACTACCCCTAAGATTTGTAGTATTTTCGAATTTCGTCAGGCGAAACATCATCTTGCATTTACATGAAAAATAAAATTTATTTAGAGCGAGACAAGTACACTTAATTGCTGTTTCAAGTATAATTAGTTATATATAAACATTTGTTGAATTAATATATATACTTGTATAAAATGCTGACAATGAAAGTGACTCAATATGAAATGTTATTAAAATCTCTCAGATTGATTTAAAAAGTGTTTTGAAAACCCTGGGGATATAAATATACTTTTTTTTAATAAAAGAAAGTAGGACGTGTGAATATTTCTGTCTCTTTCAACCTGCACACTATCTGACAGTCGTTTTTAAACAATTGTATATATTAATGATGATTATATATCATTAATTATATTAATATTAGAATTTTGAATTGAGTCATTTTATATATATATATATTCTGTCGTGTCAGATCATATAAGATTCAGTCATGTCAATTTATATATATTCTGTCATGTCAGTTCGTACATATTGTGTCGTGTCAGTTCATATTATATTCAGTTACGTCAGTTTATTTATATGTAGTATTACTTTACATAGATACGAAATTATATAAAATCTCTTCAACACTATCGGTGCTCAATTTCCCCCTCTCTTCCCCTCCCCCCACTCCTCCATATAATATCTCTGTAAATATTTCCATAATAGATTTTTTTTGTCGTTCTCTCATTTAGTTATAATAAATTGTACCGTACGTATTGAAGTTCACTGCCATTATGGAAATGTGATGGAAATTTTCGGTCGTCGTTTGTGCGAATTATTTATTGAATATTATTTATATACAATAAAGAACAAGTAGTAATGTTATTGATGTTTTATTTATAAGTTACTGTGAGAGGTTGATCAATGAGGGTGGTAGCTGTGGCGGCGGGCATCGGGAAAGGCCCTACCACCACGCTATGGTTTCCTCACGATGTTTACCTTCACCGAAATGTTAGGCTCATTGTAGATGGATTCGAACTCGCGTCCTTTGACACGGAGTTTGTACACACTACCACTGAGCTATCATCGCCTCCGAGGCAATAAGGGGGAAAATGGAAGGCAGACTTTTTTATTATTAAGGTTTAGCATTATGAGCATAACCTCACCTAATCTTAAGTGACGATACGGCCCAAGTTGGCAGGCACGCTTAGCCTGTGAAGGAACTGGCTCTCAAGTGCAGCTGCCGAAACATCTATTGGTGTTTGGCGGCAAATTTTCAACTTGAGACTGGTAGCTAGCCAGGAGGGCATCAAAAAAAGCCCTACCACAATGCACATACCGCGTGCTCAAGAAAGGGCGCCTATAAGATGGGTCCAACGTAGTATAAAAGGCGGAAGGTGGCAGCATGCGCTGAGCGGTCTACTGCGCATAGACCGTACCCAATGGAAACTGCTTGTTCGTCGAAGTCACGATCCATAGCAGTGCGGGAACGATGATAGAGATACATTCTCTTAACCTCTCCCCTACTCAGGATTATAATTAATCAAGACCACATGGCACAAGTGAAACAAGACCACATGTCACAAGTGAAACAAGACCACATGTCACAAGTGAAACAAGACCACAATTCACAAGTGAAACAAGACCACAAGTCACAAGTGAAACAAGACCGCATGTCACAAGTGGAACAAATCTATATCTGTCCCGCTCACTCAGCCGCCTCGAGCCGAATATACCCGAACGAGCACGAAATTGTGCAGATCAGAATTTTATCAAAATCTTGGAAAACACTGCTATATTGATAGTACTTGTAAATATATGCTTAAAATTGTAACACTTATTATTTGCTTAGTGCCCGATAACGGCGAAAGATACAGATAAAAGAATTGAATACTTATCTATGCTACTATATACAAACGTATTGTCTGTTTGTAAATTTCCTTTTTTTTTGACAAATTTTGTGATAATTTTTTGCCATATGCACAAATGATGCAAGTTCCCAGGGCCGGAGTTATCTTAGGTGCCGCCCTGGGACACCGTGAAAGATACCGGCCTATCATCTATATCATACACTACTTGAGTAAAGGACCGGAGCATAATACCTGAATTTTTTTATGGTTAAGGCTTAGCGTTATGGCCGTAATCTCACCTGATCTTAAGTGACGATACGGCCCATGATGGTAGGCAGGCTAAACCTGTTAAGGAACTTGCTATCAAGTGCAGCTGCTGGGACACACATATTGATATTTGGCGGCTGTTTTTTAACTTGAGGGTGGTAGCTAGCCAGGAGGGCATCACAAAAGCCCAACCACCATGCTAGGGTTCCACTACGATGTTTTACTTCATCGAAAGCTCAAGCTCATTGTAGGTGGTTGGATCCGAACTCACGGCCCTTGACGCAGAGTCGTACACACTACCACTGAGCTCTCATCGCTTTAAAAATATAACACGTCGGTTATAGTTGAAAAATGTATATTATTACTAATACTATCTATACGTATAATAAAACTAATAGTAGAAAATCTGTATACTCAATTTTTTCCTTAATTTTAATTGGCGTCTACTTTATTACCGAAACCGAGCCCAAAAAGTTAGTACTGAATAGATTACAATAAGATTTGGCAGGGTATTATTATCTTATTTTACGAAACAACATCCATCATAAATAAAACTGGTTATTCATGTATTTAAAGTCGTCAATTTGTTTATATTACCAAATTAAACCAATAGTCAATCAAATCATTTATTTCTCAAAAATTTAACATCACTACTACCGTTTCGGAAACAACATGGCGTTCTGGAAGAGAAGAAACGGCGAAAGAAACTCTCCAGCAATCGCTCTTTTTATCATGTGAACAATACTTCAAACTTAAAATTAATACAATTCTTCGAACTTAGAGCCCAATCTAACATTTGACCGCATCTTAAATCTAAACGTATGGCCGCACCTTAAATCTAATGCTTGACCGA
The DNA here is from genome assembly GCA_039707435.1 of Actias luna. NCBI lineage: Eukaryota > Metazoa > Arthropoda > Insecta > Lepidoptera > Saturniidae > Actias > Actias luna. The sequence goes on along the minus strand of JAZHAC010000002.1, from coordinate 1,517,689 downwards.
TCTTACATCTAAACCGCACCTTATATCTAAACGCATTTGACCACATCTTAAATCTAAACGTATGGCTGCACCTTAAATCTAACGCTTGACCGTATCTTACGTCTAAACCGCACCTTATTCTAAACGCATTTGACCGCATCTTAAATCTAAACGTATGGCCGCACCTTAAATCTAACGCTTGACCGTATCTTACATCTAAACCGCACCTTATATCTAAACGTATAAACCGCACCTTATATCTAAACGTATAAACCGCACCTTATATCTAAACGTATAAACCGCACCTTATATCTAAACGTATAAACCGCACCTTATATCTAAACGTATAAACCGCACCTTATATCTAAACGTATAAACCGCACCTTATATCTAAACGTATAAACCGCACCTTATATCTAAACGTATAAACCGCACCTTATATCTAAACGTATGTCCGCACCTTATATCTAAACGTATGTCCGCATCTTATATCTAAACGTATATCCGCACCTTATATCTAAACGTATGACCGCACCTTATATCTAAACGTATGTCCGCACCTTATATCTAAACGTATGTCCGCACCTTATATCTAAACGTATATCCGCACCTTATATCTAAACGTATGTCCGCACCTTATATCTAAACGTATGTCCGCACCTTATATCTAAACGTATGTCCGCACCTTATATCTAAACGTATGTCCGCACCTTATATCTAAACGTATGTCCGCACCTTATATCTAAACGTATGTCCGCACCTTATATCTAAACGTAAGACCGCACCTTATATCTAAACGTAAGACCGCACCTTATATCTAAACGTATGACCGCACCTTATATCTAAACGTAAGACCGCACCTTATATCTAAACGTAAGACCGCACCTTATATCTAAACGTATGAACCGCACCTTATATCTAAACGAATGAACCGCACCTTATATCTAAACGTATGTCCGCACCTTATATCTAAACGTATGTCCGCACCTTATATCTAAACGTATGTCCGCACCTTATATCTAAACGTATGTCCGCACCTTATATCTAAACGTATGTCCGCACCTTATATCTAAACGTATGTCCGCACCTTATATCTAAACGTATGTCCGCACCTTATATCTAAACGTAAGACCGCACCTTATATCTAAACGTATGACCGCACCTTATATCTAAACGTAAGACCGCACCTTATATCTAAACGTAAGACCGCACCTTATATCTAAACGTATGAACCGCACCTTATATCTAAACGTATGAACCGCACCTTATATCTAAACGTATGACCGCACCTTATATCTAAACGTATGTCCGCACCTTATATCTAAACGTATGTCCGCACCTTATATCTAAACGTATGTCCGCACCTTATATTTAAACGTATATCCGCACCTTATATCTAATCGTATGACCGCACCTTATATCTAAACGAAGTGCCTTCAGCCCGGCTACGGAACACCGGTATGTATAGATACATGCCATCAGCGTATGCAATGGGAGCTTGAGAAGAAGGTTCTCCACCTAGACATACAACGCTGCATTAAAATAATAATAAAACACACCGTACCACCCTCCATGTAAAACTACCACCACCACTACTATGCATGGTAGTAGGGCTTTCTCTAATGCTCGCCTGGTTAGATACCTTCCTCAAGTTGAAAATCTACCGCTAAATACCTATTATATACCTTGTGTTCTGACAGTTGCACTTGAGAGCCAATCTCTCCACAGTTTTAGCGTGCCCATCATCCTGAGCCGTACCGCTACTTAATATCACGTGAGACTGTGTCTATAACACTAAAACAATAATTAAAAAAAACCCACTATCTGTACGGTATAAAGGTGGTGACGATTTTCCATATAACCTACTTAAAAAATTATAAAAATATAACATATCTTAACCATGTGTTATGTACCTGGTAATGTGCCACCAGCTGTATGAGGTAGTCGTGCAAAACATCGCCTGGATGAGTGTAGATGTCCTCGGCAGTTGCCAATAACTCCACGAGCCAATAACTCCGCGACTCTAGAGCTTCAGCCGTCGGTAGTTGCAATAGCTTCCCGACCCCCACAGCTGTAAAGAAAGCACAATGTGTATCGCAGTATGTAATAAATTCGCATAATATGCAATGCTTTGCACGGTTAGCCACCACACTCAAGTCCAAAAAATCTTAGCTACCACACTCAAGAGGAAAAAAAATAAATTAATACTACAATAAAGGGGAAAAACAAACATACAACGCGCAATAAATCGAGCTTCAGCCGTCGGTAGTTGCAATAGCTTCCCGACCCCCACAGCTGTAAAGAAAGCACACTGTGTATCGCTATATGTAATAAATTCGCATAATATGCAATGCTTTGCACGGTTAGCCACCACACTCAAGTCCAAAAAATGTTAGCTACCACACTCAAGAAAAAAAAAAAAAAAAACAAGAGTATGTACTGAAAACCAAATGAATACAACAATAAAGGGGAAACAAACATTATACAACGCGCAATAAATCAGTAATGCATCGCACTTACCCCATATGCGGCCTGGTACGATGTGCTGCCAGCTGTACGAGGTAGTCTTGCAAAGCGTTGCCGGTAGGGTAGACGTCACGTAGAAGTGAATGGCTCCCAGACCAGACATATGTAACAGTAAGCAAAGGTGCAGATTGCACTATTAAGAATTTTTGATTATACAGGTTATACAGGGTTGTCTTACGAAGCGTTGCCAGCTACAGGGCGTCGATTAAATGGATACCCCGCAACGCACTCCGCGGGTGTCGGTACCGTCCTCCTTATCGCTAACCTGTGAACTAAGAATAACAATTAAAACAAGACATCCCCAACATGCACTAATAATATATACACTACGCTACAAACACAGCAAACTACATATAACATGCACTCATACAAACCATGCACAATTATAACATGCACAACACAATAAATACATACATATTAATAAAACATAATAAATACATACATACATATTAATAAAACATAATAAATACATACATACATATTAATAAAATATTACTAATATCTAACCGTACTTATTTCTATTCTTATCCTACTTATAAATTAACTTACACACTACAATTAAAAATAATTTACAGTATCCGCACTTATACTAACAAAAACGATATATAAGAGACAGTTCAACTGTCACATATATACGTATTAGTAAAACGTACTTATTTCTATTCTTATCCTACTTATAACTATCTTACACACTACAATTACAAATAATTTACAGTATCCGCACTTAATACTAATACACAAAAACGATATATAAGAGACTGTGTTCAACTGTCAAGCATCGCAAGGTTTTGACGATATCTACATGCTCCTACCTGTACTGAAAGTTGACAATTTAACTTCTAACTGTTGTACTTATTCAGGGATATGGAAATAAGGATGAGGAATTGCCTATTAGTATTTAATTTATCAAAAATTTATACACAAAACATAAGTTTCAAATTAAATAAACTACCACATTGGCGCTAGTGTACCATAAGAATTAAACGTAGTAAATGTTTAAACTATCTATATTCTTGTTAAAAGTAAATTTACACATAAACTGATATAAATTTTTCCTTTATTCTTTATAATCTACGTATAAATAGCTAAAAACAGGACAGATCAGTATATTTTTTGCCTCCTCTGTAAGTCAAGCAACTTTCTTTTTTTGTTTAGTAATTATTGAGTAACTTTAATGTTATCAATAAACAAATTTCGGTAACAGTTTTTTCCCAATTTGTCAAGAAATTCCTCCAATCTCCAATAATAAAATTAAATGTTCGAATTTCGATCACTGAGTGAACATTAGTTGTTCTTTAAATATGCGTATTAATAATAAACGCTTAACTGAAGCTATATCCGGTATTTTATAGACACTATTTTTATATTTATTTCTACAAAAATAATGTCAATACATTTAACGTTTTTAATTGGACTAACACATAATTTAATACTACGTTAGTTCCCGGCATTATATGAATAGAGTTGTTTTTGCATTATATTTGTCAGCAATGTGATCTGTGGAGTGGTGCCATGTTATTGTTTTTAACTTCACATCCGCATCATGAAGTTTGCCATACATGTTGTTAGTAGTACAGAAAAGAACATACTGCCATCTAAAAATAAGTATTATTTTATAGGTATAACAAAATATGTTTTATACTAAGCGAACGAATTTGCGAGAATAACTATTTTTAGTAACATTAAGTGTTGATGCAAAAAATGCACTATAACTATACTTCAAAACGTGAATAACCAATGAGAACTCAATTTTTAAGACTTAACATTAAAGAGTTCCCAATTTTTGTATAGAAATAGGAAGTTGATTTTTTTTTTCTTATGGCAGGTCACACAGACAGATGATAATCCGTACAATGTAAGAAAATAAAATTGCACAAATGATAGTTTCTATAATACAAGCTCTGTTAAATTTATGGTAACCATAAAAATAAATTCCATATCATTATTTTCTTAGTTGTTCAGTAGCTATATTTATTTGTTTCTTTTAATGTCCAGACTTGTACGATTGTTGTGTGGTGTTCGTGATGATATTATCATGGTTTATAGGTCATGTTAAATTGGCATTTAACCTTTTATCATTTATTTAGAAATAAAATGAAACATTTATTTGTGTGACAGAGTGTAAGGTTTGTGTTGATTAATACTCGAATGCCTCGATCAATAATTTTATATTTGACGGCAGAGCTTCCGTGTAATACAATTGTTATCAAGTAACTCTATCCTCTCTAATATAATGCAGCTACTTTTTTATGGCTTGCTCCCTAATGAGAGTACATTAAATTATTTATTTTCTTTAACTTCCTGCTATACAAATCTTTACTAACGACATCACTTCTGGCTACAAATAGTCATTTAGATTAATATCAATATTTGACTATAACATAGAAATCTGCTAATAGTTATTAAGTAATTAATTAATTAGGGAGAAATAATCAGGAGTAGGAAATAAGAGGATGTTACGAGTAATGTGTTTGCATCATCACTAGCGCCGGATATCTGTTGCTAACATAATGTAAATATTTGATCATACAGAATTATAATATACAAATCTGCTATTAGTAACTAAGTAATTATATAATTAATTATAGAGAATTAATTAAGATTAGGAAATAAGAAGATGAAGTAATTAATTAGTAAGGAGATGAAATCAGGAGTAGAAATTAAGAGGATGTGACGTTTATTGTAATTGCACTATCACTAACGCTGGATATCAGTTGCTAACATATGTTTAAAATATGTACAATATGTATATAGGTATATATATATGTATGTATGTTTGTAAAGAGACTTTATTTCTTTAAGATGTACAGTGCGTTTCGGGCGTTTAAAACAGTGTTCATGTGCTTGATAGATGGCGCTGTAACGTAATGACGCTAACTCTGTTGATAAAGAAAGGAATTGACAGTTTAAAAATTATACTTTAAATGTCGTTTCTCTGTTTTTAGGTAAGATGCATAAGGGATACATAAGAGTGCATGGCGCATCAGTTTCATTCCATATCGATATAAACACCGTATGTACCTTGGTAATACGTTTTATTGGATACGTCATAGTTGTATTTCGTATTATTAATATCTCGCCTTGATAAAAATTTTACTTCTTTCGTGTAGTCTTAAACGAACGCCATTTTGTTTTTTTTTTGTTTTTTTTTTTTAAACATTTCTTGTCTAAATGTCGTTTTGAAAATGCCTAGTGACAAGAAAAGTAATCTCAATTGACGAACTCTTACCAAAAAAAAAAAAACAAAAACGTTTATCTCAATGTAAAAAAAATGCACTCGATCGCGCGAAGAGATTAGAAAATAACAAATAACGTATAGCAGCTTCACGTAGAAACAAAACTAAAGAATAGCGAGAAAGTTATTAACATTTTGATCGTTTGACACAATGTATACATCGACGAAAGAAAATATAGCCTTAAACGAGGTTGGATTGACAGAAGTTATTCTGCACTTTTCTGTATTTATTGACTCAAGTACACAGCCTACCTATCGTGTTTAGTGATTGTAATTTAAAAATAGTTTGGAAAATCCAAAAGTGCACGTCTCATACTCTCATTTTTTGTTTTGTTTATTTAATAACAATTAAACCAGATCGAATCAGACCGTGAAAAGTAATAGGGTCCTATTTCTAATTATATTGAAGCGTATGAAAAAAGACTCGATTAGTAAAGTATTTCAGTCGCTATCGTGATAACATACAGGATCCGCACATACAGACACACGGACGTCAAAGATAGAACGTTTTTAAACAGTTTTTTAAATAGTTTAAATAACAAAAATGGCACCAAAAATATCATCAGTGTTAAAAATATTGTGTTTTCTCTTGATATATGTGTGTATATTATTTTACAAGTGAGATATTTGATAAATAGAGACATTTTAAGTTTGCAAAATCAGTTGTTTTGCGTGAAGTGAGAGTAGTACCCACCTCAACGCTTCGCTTATGAGGCGTTCAAAATCAAAATATTGAAAAACCATCTATCTTCTATCTATATAGATAAGTACTTAAAACAAAAGCGGAATATTAACACCATTTTTATTCAAGAACGTCCGAACTGGTTTAGTTTAATACTTAAAAATCATAACAATTCATACTTAAACTTCGCTTAGCTTCGCTTATGAGGCGTGCAAAAAATGTGCAGATTATACTCGATTAAAGTTTGATTATTGTATGTATACATAATCACTACATAGTATAAAACAAAGTCGCGACCCGCTGTCTGTCTGTCCTTATGTATGCTTAGATCTTTAAAACAACGCAACGTATTTTAATGCGGTTTTTCTGAATAGATAAAGTGATTCAAGATGAAGATTTATATGTATAATACACGCTTAATATAGTATAGAAACACTGATAATTTTAGAGGTTTCTCTTGTGATGTAAATAAACACATTTTTTTAACGCTTACATTGCAAACGCTGGCTGAACCCTACGAGATAGATCAAAATAATGTATTACAGTGTTGTACTTCTTTAAAAGGACTACAAAAAGGTCCAGAATGGTATATGTCTATCTATTAGGAATAACCTACAATAAACTTTTTTTTTCCTTTACTTTTTACGAGAAATAATAGCTTATTTACGAAGCGATTTTAATCAGTACAGCATTAATTCTTATCCAATTAAGTGCCTTGGATACATTGTGCATTTAATATTGATCAATATGGCTCTGTACAGCATGTAATTTAAATGAATATTTTAGAAAATATTACCGATTTAAAATGCAGGGACATAGCGGTTGCGGCGGTAAAAGATAGCGCGAGGGAATGAAAAAAATAAAACACAAATCGGTCAAACCATTTTTGAGTTTAAGCGCGAATGTAAGACATCAATTATCACCGGTTCACCTAGTAGGTAATAATACACGATGTATAAAAAAAAAAAACTTTTAAAATAATCTTAAAGATAATAGAAGTCCACGCGAGCGACGTCGCGGGCACAGTTAGATAACGTAGACGGTCTTCACGACACTTTGTTCTACATTTGCCTTGTCAGTCTCATTAATGTATTTGTATCAGTCGCACAACACGTTGATATTATGCAATACGATTTAATCGTCGCCGGCAGCGGCTCGGTCGGATCCGCGACCGGGTATTATGCGGCCAAATCCGGTCTAAAAGTCCTGATGATCGACAATAATACACCGCCCCATCAAAACGGTAGCCACCACGGAGCTACAAGGATCACGCGAACCGCCTACGGAGAAGGATCGATGTACGTACCGTTATGTATACGCGCCAGGGAGTTGTGGAATGACCTACAAGCGGCAACCGATGAACAGCTTCTGATACCCTGTGGCGTCCTGAACGCGGGACCCAAGGAGTCTGGTTTTATGAGAAACGTTAAAACCACCTGCGAAGAATTCGACCTGAACGTTGAGAATTTAACTTCCGACGAAATCAACACCCGTTGGAACTGCCTTCACGTCCCCGAGGAATATGTAGGGGTTTTCGAAACCGACGCCGGTTACATCAGATCGGAACTGGCAGTCGGCACGTTCGTGAAGCTGTCGAAAGCGGCCGGCGCTGAACACTTGTTTGACTGCGTCGTGGAATCCGTGAAACCTATAGAAAACGGGGTCGAAGTTCACACAAATAAAGGGACATATGTCTCCAAGAGAGCTGTCGTTTCAGCCGGCACTTGGGTAAGGAATTTGCTGCCGAAACTACCTATAGCGCCGTTGAGAAAAGTCTTTACCGTTAACAAAACTGAAGGGAACAGTGACGATTTACCGGTGACGATAATCGTGTTGAAGGATCATGCCTATTACAGTATACCTGATGCGGACGGATACAAGATCGGCCAACACGACGGCGGGCAGGTTATTGATAATATCAACGAACTCGCGCCGTTCGGTTCATTGGATGCGGATCGATCAGAAACCGCAGACTTTTTAAAACAGTGTTTCCCGAATGTCGGGGAGATCGTTCGCGGGGTCGTATGCAGCTACGATATGACGCCAGACGAGCATTTCATCATAGACACCCTACCGGAGTCTGATAACGTGCTGATTGTCTCGGGTCTGAGTGGTCACGGATTCAAATTTTCCACAGTATTGGGTGAGATAGGAGCGATGTTTGCTCGTGGCGAAAAACCTAATGTTGACATAAGCCCGTTCAATTTGAAGCGATTTGATTAGATATGTTAATTTGAGATGATATATGCAATCTGGTAACTTTATTTTGTTATAATATGTTTGAATATTATTTAAACTTATTAAGATATATACTCTACTTAATTGGTTATCTTGGTCGATGAGTTTTAATCGACGGTGTTAAAAATAAAAATGTTAATAAATAATTTGTAATGGTTAATTAAAAAAAGTAATGCATATGTAAATAATTATTTTTTACCCTCCTTTAATAGGTTTCTATTATCTTCATAACAATGATAGATAAAGTAAGGAATAGTGTGATAAGGGAACGTTGTGGTGTGGTAGAGGATGTAGTGACAAAGATAGAGAAAGGAATGCTTAATTGGTATGGGCATGTAGAGAGGATGGATGAAAGAAGTTTAACAAAACAAATTTACAAGGCGAGTGTGAATGGGCAAGCTGGTAAGGGTCGACGTAGGCGAACATATCTCGATCAGATCGAGAACGTTCTGGAGGAAGGCCAGGTCAAAAGTACCCGTAACCGAAGAGCATGTATGAAGGTGCTTATGAAAGTAGAAGAAGCGAAAGATGTATGTCAGGATCGTAGCAAGTGGAAGGATGTGGTCTCTGCCTACCCTTATCGGAGAGAGACGTGATGTCTGTATTATCTTCGCCTATATTTATCCATTAAAGTAATGTAATGAATGTAGTAATGACAATGACGTAATTTTTATCAATTTACGATTTGTCCGACTTGAAATTTACGTACGTATCAAAAGCCAACGGCAATACAATAATATGTTTAACCTGGTTTTAATATCTTAATAACCAGAATCAACGCAAATATTCAAGGTTAATTTATAGAAAATACATGAATCTGACATCGTAGAAGTTGCTAAGGCACTTTTCTTTATGTGCTATCGAAATTAATTTAATAAATTTAGTTTTGTCGACATACATACGAGAAATTTGTATGATGGTAGAGCTTTGCCTAATGCCCGCCTGGGTAGCTACGACCGTCAAGTTGAAAATCTGCCGCCAAATACCAATAGGTTGTTCCGGGAGTTGCGCTCGAGAGCCAGTTCCTTCAAAAGTTTAGCGTGTCTTCTAACTAGGGCCGTATCCTCACTTAAGATCAGATGAGATTATGGCCATAATGATAAAACCTCAACAATAAAAAAACACTAAAAAACAAAAAGGCGGAAGAGTTTGTTTGTTTGTTTGAACGCGGTAATATTAGGAAATACCAGTCAGATCTCAGAAAAACTTTTTTGGAATTGATAGAGTAATCATTGAAGAAATCTGTAGTAATTCACCTTTACGTTTCCAATAGCTGGAGCAGAGGCGTATTGATAAAAGTTATATAAAACGGGCAAAAATGGCCAAATAAAATTTTAGTTCGACGCGAACGAAATCGCGGACATAGTAGAATGTTATAAATTTGAGAGAAGAAACGAGTTATACTTATTAACTAAATAATAAACCCTTATTGTATAAAAGCATTATGCGTCTAACATCAAAAGATATAAATAGCTAACTAGTAACCATTTATAGAAATAAATGTATGGGTAAAAAAAATTCTTATACCTACCGACAATTTCAAATACTGATCACATTTTGAGAATATTATTACTAAAAATTAGTTACATGACCACTAGAACATTTTTTTTTATATAGTTAAGGTTTACCGTTATGGCCATAATCTCACCTGATCTTAAGTGACGATACGGTGCAAGTTGGTAGACACGCTAAACTTATGGAGGGACTGGCTGTCAAGTGCAACTGCCGGAACACACCTAATGGTATTTGGCGGCAGATTTTCAACTTGAATGTGACAGCTAACCAGGCGGGCATAAGAAAAAGCTCTACCACCATACTATGGTTTCCTTACGATGTTTTCCTTCACCGAAAGCTCATGCTCATTGTAGGTGGCTGGATTCGAACTCACGTCCCATGTCGCGGCGTTCCTGCACACTACCACTTCAATTTTCTAAAGTAAGTTTCTAAAGATCAATTTTCTAAAATGTTACGCATCAGTAGCGCGCGTTTATAAAATACATTGTTATGTATATATAAGTATAAGTATGCCAAACGTCAAACCAATTGGATGTATACATTTTAGAGGGAAAATCTCCTACAAAGCACATTTATTTCGATGATGATGAATATACAATGCACACAGAGCTAATGTATAGCATTACCAATTACAATGAGTATCATAAAAATATAATTTTGCAAAGTTAGGACCCAAATTCAGCAGTTCGCCATAACTGCTTTAGCGCCAGTTATCATTTAGAACCAACCTATATATATTACCAATAACTATTGCTAATGGTCGCCCAGTGGAAATTCGACCATAATTAATTTAATTTATAATTTTGAACATTATTAGGGTTCTGTTGTCAAACACTCGTATTAATATATACGGTTATGTTTGACATTCAGTAAAGACGAACAACATCTATAATCTATTCTCAGTCTGACCACAGATTTGAACAATAAACGAAAGAGTATATATGCGTGCGAGTGTCAAATACAAGGTTGTGTGGTAGATTTAAAAAAATAATTGCGCGTCTCTATTTATTCCAATCAATCTCTGAAACGGCTAGGTCGACTTTGACGGGACTTTAGATGGCTGATAACTGATGTTATAGGCAGTAATTTAGCCTACGTTTATTTTATAAATAGAATAATTAATAATTTTCAGTACCACCCGCACGATGTCGCGGGCACAGCTAGTGTATAACTAAGTTTTAAACGGCAATGTTATAGAAAATTAGTTTCAACGCATAAATTAACGGTATCGCCTCTTATTTAATATCCCAAGGTTCTCTTTTCAACGAATGTAAACTGCCTGAATAAATTTGTATATAGCATGTCACAATCTCGTTTATCAGTACGGGTGAATATTTAACTAGAAACAACCTTGAACGTAGTTTACAATAGATTATTATGTACACATAAAGTATATTTAATTATGCGGGATATGTAATAAAACAATTTGAAATGCTTCATCTACTATGTATTTAGCTACAGTGATATTTCAACTCTTAATTATAAAACTAATTATAATTCTATACATCTTTGGTATCATATCAGAATGTCTTAAACTGGAATGTCAATATAAGTTAAAAATAAAAAGAGAGCACTCGGAAATAACGTTCGTACATTTCTAAGGAAATCATTATAATAATTAATTAATATCTAAATAGCCTAGTACTTAAATTAAATGCTAAAGAAGACTAGATTTACGTTTAGGCAACATACGCAGTATAATATATTGTGGAAGGCATTATAAACATATCATTATGTATAAAAGTGCATGCTTAAAGTTACATGAAGACATCTTTGATGTTTTGAAATTGTTTCACGGCGAGGTCAACTGGTAAGTCAAAATTATATGGGGTCAATCTATCCAGACTTTGTAAGGCATCTTGAAAACCAGTGTTGACTACATAACTTGTCGATGAGTAGTATGTATCTACCAATGTTCTGCTTTTTAACATAATATTTAGCCATGTTACAAGTTTATGTACATTTAGGGCAGCACAGACAAAAGCCTTAAAATGAGCATCGTAACTTCTTTTATATGGTGTGTGAGATGCTAATATACTTCCAATTGTGCTTAGCAAACCTTGCTTGTTTGTTATAGCGGTACCTCCGACGATATCCAAGTTGAAACTCTGACTCAACTTCCTAGCCGGGGTTGAGTTGAATTGATCACCATCGTTTAGTTCATAATATCTTAGAATAAATTGCCATATATGAATACAATGTGTAGAAGATGACCGTCTAACAGGAAAGCAACCTATTATTGGGACTAATGAGGTGGACTCTGGGCCTGTGAGACCGTGCTGGAGTAAGTCACGTAAATTGATGGCTAGATGTCTTCTGACAGCTGTGGTTAGAGGTGCATCATTGATTATAACACCTCCCTCTTCAGATTCACTATCATAGCTGTCAATGATTGTCTGACAGCTTCTCTCTCTAGATACTAAGTGCAGCACTGCACCGATGGACATTTCCAGCTTAGCCCTCAAGTTTCCCCAATGGGTGACAATTGTCGATGATTTCCTATCATATCCCCTGTCTTTATTCGTAGAACAACCGAACTGTGATACTGTAAATATTTGTATTAACGCCGATGCTTTTCTCATTAAATTTATAGTTTCAGTTCTTAAATCATCATTTGTTCTGCTTCTATTGAAGGTTTTTTCAAACTTCTCCGAACTTACATTCTTTGCTTGCTGTGATTGTTTATTCATTTTCATGTCTTCATTCTTCATGAGTTTAATAAATTTTTGCATATCCTCAATGTGTGCTTGTAATTTACTAATTATTTCTTCTTTCGATACTTGTTTGTCTGCGTACTGACGAACTGCACAGTTGATTTGATGTCTCAGCTCATCGGCATTGAGCGGTTGGTGGCAACCCTCCTCAAGGCTCTGGTCTATCTCTCTTCGTAAGTGGTTTATAAGAGTTCTATGTTTACTATCGCCTAACGATGATGGGTTACTTGCAAATCGCTCAAGTTCTTTTAACTGTAATTTCAGGCGTTCAATGAAATGCGCTTGTTTCTCTCGCTGCCGTCGTATTTTCCGTTCCAGCTCTGTACATTCACCACATGACGTTTCTCCAGAACTGCCTTGAGGCGCCGCTCTCGTGTCGGATACTCCGCGAGATGTAAATTCTTCTAATGCTTTCAACATAGAATCTTTTTCTTCGGGCGGAGCTTTTAGAATTTGTCGTAAACGAAATTCGACTTGCGCTAAATGTGACGTCAAAGAGAACACTGATGATGACAAAATCTCTTGTTCCTCCTCCAAAGCGTGAAGCCTATCACCAGTTTCTCGTTCCAATGCCGTTTCGTCGCATAATATTTCCTTCGGCGCCCCCAACGGCTCGCACCGAGGCTCCTGCCATATAGGAATTTCGTTTTCATTATCACTGCCCGTTTCCATTTTAAAAATCGTGTAACATTACCCATAAACATGCCATTATTTATTGATTTTCGTTTCACGCGACTGAAAAGTCTGAAAACCGAGATGTCATAATGGAAAATGACACTTGGTTTGACGTCATGCGAATTGAATGAACTAAGAGAACGAGAATGATTGTAACTGAGAAAAAATACTCTCTCGTTCCAACAGTTCTCGGATTAACATAAAAAAAAAAAAAAAGTAAAAAAAACTGAATCAAATAAATGTTAATTTAATTTTTTTTAATATTCCAGTATAAAGTAAACTGTAGTAGAAGACTCCATTTTGTAAAGCGACATCTTGTGGTATATAGTTTATATTAAAAAATGAAGTAAGAATGTATGTTTAAACTTATAAACCTTCACAATCAAAGGCACGTAAAATGTTGTAGCAATCTTATTAAATAGATAATCATTAATAAATGTACAATATATATAAAAATCGCAGTTAAAAACATAATTAGTCGTTTATATTTAGTGGACGATAGATGTCGCGCTCTCAAATAATTATGAATTACATGGTCTCAAAGCGAAGCTTTTAAATGCTGGAATATTACAAAAACATTTTTAAATTTTTCAACTATTGTCAGTAATTGTGAATATTAGTATTGAATAGTAGATGAAGTATTCATTGGACAAATATATTTAATTTTCTATTTACGTGTATAATGATAGACTGTGATTTCTTTGCCGAACATATTAATGAAATTAAAAAAAAATGTAGCTTAGATAACTCAGTAGTAGCCACACCTACACCTACAATGAGCTTGAGATTTCGGTGAAGGAAAACATCGTAAGGAAACCATGGCATGGTGGTAGGGCTTTTTTTAATGCCCACCTGGCTAGCTACCACCCTCAAGTTGAAAATCTGCCGCCAAATTCCAATAGGTCTGCTTCAGCAGTGGCACTTGAGAGCCAGTCGGTAGCCAGCAACGCACCTCCATTGGCGGCGGTGATCACTTACAATGAGGTGATACGCTAGCTCGTTTGTCCCCAATTATATAAAAAAACAGCTGAAACATGTTCATATAACATTGAAAGTGATCGATATATTGTACGTTCGAAAATAGGTAGTGTACAGTTTTTTATAATGCAAATGTAGCGTTTGCGTAAAACGAATAAACATAATCATTATGAATGTAATATACCTAACCAGTTGTACGTTTTGAATAAAATTCACAGTTTATTATGTATTATTTCTTGTTTACATAATTAATTTCATAGTTTTAATTGCATAGTAGGTACTGTATTTGCAAGTTTAGTATTTATATAATTTGTAAAATAGGACATTTCTGTTTCGCTGGCTAGAGACAACCAATTGCAAGGAGTATATTCCATTTAGCGTTCATAACCCTCACGACCACGGTTTATTCGTTCCATTTGCTTGCGAGTGTGTCGTTCATTGATTTAAACGATAGCGCAGTTGGTAGTAGGTACGGACGTCGCTTTAATGGACGTGATTTCGAATCCACCTACAATGAGTATGAACTTTCGCTGAAGGTAAACATCGTGATGAAACTATAGCATGGTGGTAGGGCTTTTTCGAATGCTCGTATGACTAGATACCATTTTGAAGTTAAAAGTCTGTCATCAAATACCTATAGATGTATTAATTGAGACACTGGGCTTAACGTGTCTACCATCTTGGCGCACATCATTATCATTCACTTTTGAATGAATGAATGAATGAATTCTTTATTGCACCTCAAATATATATACAGGCGAGCATAATGCCATAAGGTATCTTCTTTAAATTCTCATTTAATTGCTCTTAGACGCTAATAATTCATTTATTTTTATTTATTATTTAATACAATAATACGTTCACCGATAATAATATACTACGTAAGAATATTCGTTCCAAGAAATGTCCACAACGCTCATGCATTTTTTTAATAATAATTTACCTTTGAAACCGCGGTTGGGTCCTATTCTTTTACAATGTTCCGTAGACATTGAGACATTATAAAGTTAGGAAATCGACAGTATAGAGGTAAATATACATAGGTTGATCCGAATTTATTGATCGCATAGACATTAAACTGGCATCAACATTAGGCAAGATAGAACGTCCCAAACCGCTGTCCAAACCACGCACTCAAACTAGATTGTTAGTTAACGGGGAACGATCGAAATGGGTCATTGGTAAATTCACATATCAGCTGTTTTATAACTGTTTTGTGTTGGCTGATTTCGTCGACGCCCAAAAATTTATGAAATTCTGCAGAGAGCGACATGTTTCCTCGGATGATTACAATGGGATTACATATAAAGATCTAGATGGTCCCGAAAAGTTATGGTCCACATATACTAATATCCATATAATATGCATACTTGCACTCTATATATGTATGTAGGTTTAAAACGATGATCACTCAGTTGGTGATGTGTACGCACATCTCGTCAAGCTCAAGCGAAAGCTTAAGCTCATTGCAGATGGATTCGAACTCACGTCCCTTGACGCGGCGTCCGTGCACAATACCAACTAAGCCAGTGTTTTTCAAACTTTTTGGTGTATCGCCCACTTTAGGATAATTGAGTAACCATCGCCCCCCATAAATACTTCATCTAAATTTTTACAGAAATTTGTAAGGAAATTCACCGTTCACTGATTTTTATAGCCTCCCAAAATATACTTATAATAGCCCCTTTCCGATAATCTCAGCACCCACTTTGAGAACCTATGAACTAAGCTATCATCGATCCTAAAATTGTACATTAAAGTGTATTTGAATCTACGGAAACCCGTACAAGGTATTGCTCCAAATCAAACTCCTAGAAGCAGCTTTTTCTTCTTCCAGCTTACATCCTACCTAAGTAAGATCAGCACAACATGTTTGCCCCCCCCTTTTTTTCTTTATCAGCTTTTTATATACATATATTTCTTGACACGATCAATCTCTGTCTTCTTTTGTCTTTCTCCAGCCATACACATACCCACATTCATACTAAAACATTATTTTATTTATTTACTTATTGTATATTTATTTACAACACATTTAACAATTTCAGATTAGTAACATTTTTCAGGTAACAGGTGGCAATTAGGAAGAAATCATTATTAAAAAGAAATAATTGTGTGTGTATTCTATTTGTGCGCAATCAAAGGCATATTTTTAAGTGTTTGTGTGTGAGTGTGTGTAACTGTATATGAGTTTCATATCTACACATAACATATCTATATCACTCCTATGTTCGATCCTCCGGATAGCAGCGCTCGAGTGACTCTGCTCGTGCGATGCAGTCACACTCTACATTACTGAGAGTACATCATTACACCGCATACCATTCGTTCCCACCCGTTATTAAGTACACGTTTCCGTAAGGGACTACCCCAGCGGTCCTTGCGTGGCTTGCCTGATAAGGTCGTTAGAATCACTAAATTACTAAGTTTAGACCTGTCGGTTAGTGACCCTCGCGAACCTTTGTTCATTTTCCGGTAGCAGCCCAAGCCGAGATTCCGCTATTCTGGCACCCTACCCTCAACACACGCCCCTAAAAGTTCGGCGAAGCTGTCTAAGCCCTTAAGGCTAACAGCGTATGTCAGGTCGCAGCATAAATCCTATACCAGTATAACGTATTACCCGTTTTCTGTCACTGGTGCTATCGTCATGCTTCCTCGACTATATTAATTCTTAAAGAAAGGCCCACAATATTAATTTAAAACAAGTCTCTCAAGTCAAGTCGGAAAAATGATTTCCGTTGACTTCGTATCATAATACCTAAATGTAGAAGATTAATACTAATTTAATGCCATTATTATACAATTTACACATGTTAACTTGGTCATTGATCGTCACTTTATAATGTTAGCTTTATCGTTGATCATCTCTTTATATTAAATATAATATAAAAGGCTTTAAATATTTACACGTTTGATTAAAAATAACTTTATAAATTCAAATTGTAATAACAAGATTTTATAAAACTTGTTTTAATAGACTATTGCAAGTAGTTCGCTTTTAGCGCTTTAAATTTCCGGTTGTGGAAATATAAATACGTCTTTTAATACTAAGGCAGATCCAGCTCCAGGACGAATCAGTGGACTGAAGTATTAGTGATATGAAGAACCAAATATTACGAGCAGAATATCAAACAAGACGGTTAAGATATAAGGATTTTTACACACATTCCCTAAGACAGACCTTACAAGCGTTATATTATATTTTCCCTTAAGTTCCTATTAGTAAGACATACGAAGTGGAAAATGGAAAAATACCGGATACCACGAATGAAAATCGAGAATGAAAAGCAGTTTAATCACAATTATATCCGACAGTTAAAATTAACGAAACAAACAAGAATAAAGTTCGGCGGATTCGATATTAAGATTGACTCCCGAAAACTTCGGTCACTTCCGCAACTAACACAGTTTAAGTATCATCTGCTTGAACGATTTGTATTCTGATTATGATTGCATAAACAGACAGAAATGTTTTTATTTTGAAACATAACTATATATATTAATAAAGATTTATATCAAAAAAAATATTTATATTTTGAGGCAACCATAGTTAGTTCAGTTGGTACTGTAAACCGACACCGTGTCAAGGGACGCGAGTTCGAATCCACTTACGAGTTTGAGCTTTTGGTGAAGGAAAACATCGTGGTACGGTTTTTTCTAATGCTTGCCTGGCTAACCAGTCCCTCCACAGGTTTAGCGTGTCTACCAACTTGGGTCGTATCATCACTTAAGATCAGATGAGATTATGGTCATAACGCTAAACCTTAACTATAAAAAAAAGATGTGTTCCGGTAGTTAAAAGCAGAAACGGATTAAGATGGAAAGAGTTATTTATTTATTCCGCTCATGATGTAAACTAGTTGAACAGTTAACAAATATACTATCTGGTGTCCACGACTTCATTTACATAGAATTACTACTATAATAAGCCTACTTCTTTCATCTTAGAGCAATGTTACTTGTTCATCAAAATTCCCGACAACCTAGTCTAAAATAGAACCCGAGACATGTTCATATAAAATGCTGTTAGAGACGATGTTTATCTTCATGCAGTGTAAATCTTGATGATGCAGTAACTTTTATTCTTAAAGATTAAAATTCCATGCTTAGTTATAATGCACATATATTTCTTTTCACTAATCCATATATTTTATCACAAAATACCTTATTGTGTCTTATGTGTAATAATAGATTGCATTCGCGTGGAACTGAATATTATTTAAGTACTCATTTTCTGAGTTTCTGAGCTGTATCTTTTTCTGTATCCTTGACTGTCTGTAGGTAAATTTCATGATGATCAGTTGAACAATTATACAACTACCTACGATTTCATATGCATAGACTTACTATGTTCAGTAGAGTTTTTCTTTCATATTTTATAAATTTACTTGATAACCTACTCTAAAAGAAAACCTGAGTCAAATGTTAATTTTTTTTCTAGTAATTTCTTAACATATGTTACATGCTTTTAAATAACATGCTCTAATGGGCGATGTTTGTCTTCATACAATAATTTTGACTATGAAGTAGTAACTTTGGTTCGTAATGATTAAGAGTTATACCAAATTTAATAATAATTCCCGTATATCGGTTTTTAATTTTTAATACTTTTTGTTACAATTTTTTTTATTGTCGCTTATGTATAACAGACAGGCATACCTCATGCTACCGGAAGCTTTTTTATATTTTATTTTTACTTTATTTTACAAGGCACGGATACAGATATGAGATTAAATACAAAAGCAACTTAATTCTAGGTATCATTTTAAATCCCATACCCTATTACATTAGTGCACAACTAACACAGTTAGGAACTATTATTATGAGTCAACATGAACAGAATACAGATTACATAAATTGTAATATTTTTTACAGAAATTATAATATTTTAAAGCCTTTTGAACGTAAATGTACACAAAACAAAAAACCAGTTATGTAATTACACTTTTGAATTTTACTAAGCTATTGAAGAATATGTCGTATTTCATTATATGTAATAAGGAGCTATATGTTTATTACATATTGTATTTATGTTTCACTAAGGCATTTCGCCAGTGCACATCGATAAAATATATATCGGACAAATTAATTGCCTCTCGTACAAACTGTCATCCGCTATTCAATACTTACAATTTTAATTTACGCGAAAAGGTAGCCGACGTTTTCTTCAAGGACCCTTCTACCTCTATACAAAAAATAATGAAAACCACTTTACTGGTTTAGGCATGAAATGATAACGGAAATGATAGACAGTGTTACTTCCGCAACAAAGAATGCGTGTTAAGGGTATTGAAAAATTCTGAAGTGTCTTCTACTGATATCAACTTAGATAACACTGAAGAGGAAACACTTTTTATAGCTCAAGACAATTAACAAATTCGTTTTTCTTAAACTTAAAATTTGTATGAATTTAGATATGTTTATAATAAACATAAGTCATTTCTTAATTGAAAAGCTTAAGATATACGGGAGTTCGAGCTCACGTCGATCGGAAAAACGTGATATGTGCTATCGAGGACTTTTTTAGATCTTTGTAAGAGAAATATTTCTCTGATACAATATATTATTGTAATGTTAATAATAAAACCAGCACACGCGAAGAACGAGTACAGAATGAATATTTTATTTCCCGCTTTTGTCACTTTTATTAATACTGCTTTGCTCCTATTAGTGATAGCGTGATGGTAAATAACATAAAGCCTTCGTCAATGGCTACTCTATTAAATACATAATTTTTTTTTATCTGTTTGGTAGTTTCAATGATTAGCGCGTTCAAACAAACACACTTTTCCGCTTTATGATATTAGTATAAATATCGAATTATATGTAATGATTTCTTATGTTTACGCGAATATTACTCATCGAAATAAAACTAATTGAAATGGATTTTATCGCGGTTATTTATTCATTTTATTTCCGACGTTTCGAAACGAAAGCCGAAGCGGTCACGGGGCGGACTGAGGTGTAGGTTGTCCAGCAAAACCAATGTTACAGTATACAGAAAGAGCTGAGAGTGTCTTGAGGTCTGGTAATTGGTCTTGTGGGTTCCGATTTAATTAAATGTATAATCCTTATGCAAGCTTCCAATCATCTTCCCTATTGAAATTTGGATGTTTTTTATTATGTAGTTTAATTTTAATTGCCTCGCGAACCCTCCTAGGTAAGATTCGGCGTTCTGTGGCAAGGATTTGGGGTTTGTCAAATCTAAGAATCCTCGCTAAAGCTTGCCTTGCCAGACCTCGAGATAGTGTGAGCTCTTTCTGCGTAAATCGGAACACAAACAAAATTAAAAATTAAACTGAATGTCGACACTGTAACGTTAACTTTTCAGGGAAACCTACACCTCAGTCCGCCCCATGACCGCGAAGCCTGAAAAGCTTTCGAAACGTCGTGATCGAAATTAATAAATAGCCGCGACAAAATCCGTTACAATTGGTTTTATTTCTATATAGAAATATAGATATGGTTGATGAAGAAGAAAGAAGATGAAAGGAAAATGGAACACTTTTTAACCGGCATTAAAATAGGACAAGTAGTATGTTTTCTTTATATAACTATGATATGTAGTATATATTTAATAAACCACTATAAGATAATATTTATTTATTATATACATAATTTTTTAAATAAATCAATATTTCTTAACTATTCTACATCGACACACGTAAACTTATTCTAACAATATCGCGGAGTTAACGTTACAAACGTGAAAACCAAGTTAAATATTTATTTATACGTATTTCAACGACTCGTATTGTGTACTACGAATATTGAATGTAAACAATTTCTTCATATTTTTCTTTTGTGTAAAAATGCCGAATTCCCTCTGCCTAGCGCGGGAATCGTAAATATTTACTTGTAAAAAATTCAGCGTTCGCAATAAATCAAGCGAAACGTCGAAGGGTTTATAAAAAATGCTTTACAGTTATTTCCCTGCTTTTGAAACGAATAAAAAAATATATATATCACAAATGCTTTTGCTTTGTTCGACAGAACGATATGTATTTTTAACATTTTTCCGGCGTAAGCGCCCGTCGGAAAAGGGACCCCTTAAACCTACACACGTGTCACAAGTCTCAGGGTCTGCTAGGAGTTTCCCTCTCTGTCACATGATGGCTTGACTTGATGAAGATTGCTAAGTAATGCGTCTCATTATTGATAATTGTCATAGGAATCTCCCTTCGAAATTTCAGGAAGGTTTCATGTTAACGTGCCAACCGTTTGTTTGATTCTTTGCAGCAAGGGACGTGAGTTCGAATTCACCTACAACGGGCTTGAGCTTTCGGTGAAGGAAAACATCGTAAAGTAAACCGTAGCGTGGTGGTAGGGCTTTTTCTAATACCCGCCTGGCTAGCTACCACACTCAAGTTGAGGATCTGCCGCCAAATACCTATAGGTGTGTTTCGCCAGTGGCACTGGAGAGTCAGACTCTTCACCATGCCTAGTGTAACCATAATTTTGGGCCGCATCGCCACAGTTTTCACTCCAAAAACTATAAGAAGAGACACAGATGCCATATATTATTACCTCCGATGTTGACTGTTTGCTTCTAGTGACAATAAGACCTGAAACGAACTGACATCAATTTCTTAGTCCACTGAAACGAAAATTGCCCTTTATCTATTAATGTCATCAATGAATGTAAAATACTTATTGTAAAAAACTTATTTTTTATTTCGTTGAATGACATAATACGTTGTAAAGCAGACATTTTTTTTTTTATGGTTAAGGTTTCGAGTTATGACCATAATCTCACAGTAATTACCACAGTGTTACGTTTGAAGCGATGATAGCTCAGTAGTAGTGTGTACGACTTCACGTCAAAGGTCGTGAGTTCGAATCCAACTACAATGAGCTTCGGTGCAGGAAAACATCGTGAGGAAACCAACTTTTTCTAATGGCCTTCTGGCTACTTAAAACCCTCAAATTGAAAATCTGCCACCAAATACCAACAGGTGTTTTCCGGTAGTTGCACTTGAGAGCCAGATCCTCCACAGGTTTAGTGTATCCACCAACTTGGGCCGTATCCTCACTTAAGGTCAGGTGAGATTATGGTCATGAAAATTAAGTTTCTATGCGATTAGCAGAATATTATCAATTGTCCAACATAGATGTGGCTACACCGCAACTATCAACATACTGATAACATAACCACGTATGGATTAATTTTATCCATTATGAAATAGCCAAATCCCATTATCGATTTACAATCGGTACGACGTGAACGAAACCAATTCACCTAAAGCAATGTTGATAAATGATATAGTTATGTCGAAAGTGCGTGTTGACAACTCACTCAATAGTTTTAACAAGATTAGAGCTAGGGTTGCCACCATTTTTGAGGTGAAATATTTAAGTCCGTCAGACCGTTTGTTGCTGCGTCACTACGGGGTGCATCGTTATGTGATAACATATGTAAACAAGTGACTAATCAGAAGAATCAATTTGTGTCCATCTAATTGGTGTATTAAATTGAAAATAAATTATCATATTTATTCTTAAAATCATAGTACTTTTATCATTTTTAATTATGCCGCATTTTTTTTTTCATAAGCTATCCATTTAGGTTTATTTTTTTTATGGTATAGGGGCAAAACGAGCAAGTGGGTCACCTATTCCCGGTGCTTAGCGCTGGGTGAGTCCCACATACCCCTCTCAGTCCCCCCGGGCTGGGAGGGGATGCATAAATACATTGCCCCACGATAAAAAAAGGGGTCACCTGAAGGTGAGTGATCACCGCCGTCCATAGATACCCACAACACAACGGGTATTGCAGATGCTTTGCCTGCCTTGCTGCAACTGCTGAAACACACCTATTGGTATTTGGCGGCAGTTTTTAACTTGAGGGTGGTAGCTAGCCAGGCGACCATTAGAAAAAGCTCTACCACCATACTATGGTTTCCTCACGATGTTTTCCTACAACGAAAGCTCAAGCTCATTGTAGGTGGCTGGTTTCGAACTCAAACTCAAACATTTATTAAAAAATTCGTTCTTTCACATCTGCCAGACGTCCCACGATAGCTCACTTTTTTAATGTTAGTAACTATTTTGGCATTTATTATTGTCAAATTTACAACGTAAAACTAAATTACGCTTGGTCAGTGTTCTAGTCTTTTCTGTTTTCTTGTCTGTCGCTGAGACCTGGACCATTAGAAGCTGTGACAGCATTGATATAGATGCTGTCGAGACGTGATGTAAGCGAAGATTGCTCCATATACCTTGGACAGCTAGAGGACCAAACCAGCCCATATTAAAGACCTTGAAATCACTACACAGCTTGCTACTATCTGCCGAGAAAGAACCGTGAGCTGCTTTGGACGTATTATGCGGTCTTCAAGGCACTGTCTGTAGAAGGATATGATAATAATTAACGGTAGACTTGCTCAAGGAAGGTCGCTTATAAGATGGTCCGACATAATAAGTAAGGTACGGACGGCAGCTTGCACCCAATGGAAACTGCTAATTCGTCGTGGTCACGATTCTCAGAAATTAGGGAACGAGAGAGATAGTCACATTAAGGTTTCATATGGATTTACTTTATTATATCTAAGATAAAATTAATAAGATATTAGAAGTTTACTTGCATTCAAAAACGAGCGTTTATACGAGCAACCCTTTTTTATTAA
This sequence comes from Actias luna, assembly GCA_039707435.1. NCBI lineage: Eukaryota > Metazoa > Arthropoda > Insecta > Lepidoptera > Saturniidae > Actias > Actias luna. The sequence goes on along the minus strand of JAZHAC010000002.1, from coordinate 1,493,521 downwards.
CGTGATCTTTAGAATCCAATATTGACGGGCTTCCTCGTCTCATTACCTGGGGTAAAGCCAAGGTAGAGGGTAACTCATCGGGTGCTTATCGCTCAACTGTATTCATTATAACGTACCATGGCGTCACTTTTAAGCTTCTGTGTTGCCAGAGACCAGAGTCAGCGTCCACACTGGGACTTGCAGTCTTTCCGGCATCTTCTACCTACGTACGCCAATGATTATAAAATAATCACCTTAGAGTGTATCCGGTAAAATCATTATTGGACATAAAACGAATTCCGGAGAAAACAAATCTTGCGATCGAGTCAATTTGAATGATGACAGCCCTAATTGGAGGATACTTGTCGTTCGTCTCTTGTTCATGGAATTTTGTCCTAAGTAAATACATTTAAGTGTGCACCACACTGTCGGTGTGTAGTTTGCACAGACGTTCAATATTATTTGCAACTTTATGTCGAGAAATCTATATTAGTATTATTATTATAAAGCGGAAAAGTTTGTTCGTTTGTTTGTTTGAACAGACTAATATAAGAACAGGACTAACTAAAGAACAGGTAAAAAAAACTATTTGTATTTTTGGTAGAGCAATAATTGAGAAAGCCGTTAGGTTATTTAATATCACGCTACCGACAATGGGAGAAAATCTGTACTGAAAAATTTACAAAAACAAAAGTTATTAAATAAAATTTTAGTTCCATGCGAACGAAGTCGCTTGCACAGCTAGTGTTTACATAAAGTATATTTTGTTTGACGTATGAAGTTCATTTTCAAAATTTCTTAACTTGACAAGACTAAAGACATTTTTGTTTTGGTATAGTTTTTCCCCTTCAATTGAGAAAGGAAAAAGCAAAGGTATCTTGACGATACAGCCAAATCAGATGTTTTAAATGTAGACGATGCTATCTTCAGCAAAATGGTGTCTCTCTTGTTGATGATCTCTTGGTAGTTTTTGTGGCAACTAATATATCATGTTCCGAATGATTATTCACAATTCACTTCGCCTATGCTCTTCAGGTACATTACATTGCGTACAATGTCACCTTAATTTACAGAATATAGAGCTAAACTACAAAGTATATGAATAAAAATAAAATTCAAAACATGACCAGATCAAGATCCCGCCAAAAACTCGACCTAGAGAAATGCGTAAAAATTAAGAAAAAACACCACAGATATTACATGTGGGTATCAAACACTAGAAGCTAAGTTGGTCCTTTAATACAATTCATTCTGTCAACAGGTTTCTTTTCTAATATATCGTTCACTTTGGTTTTGGATTATCTTTTCGAAAAATAAATCTCTTAAATTCGAATTTATTAATCTCTGTAACTGATAAGGGAAACTGTCAAGAATATTAAATAGTCACCACGAAGACATGTTTACTTCCGCGGTTGTGGAATTTAAGAACGAAAAGCAAATTTTTATCACGTCTGTTAGGTGTTGCCGTTTTCTTTGCCGGAAGATTCTTCGTATCCCTTGACCAGGTTCTCTAGGATGAATTTGATTGTCAGCTTGTAAATGTTTTCAATGTTGGGCGTATATCGGTCCCCTAGCGTCGTCTTGGCCGCTTGCAGGAACGGCTGTTCGATTTTCTGCGATAACAAAAATTACTATTCAACAGTTTTACAGTATTTATCGATTTCTGAAGGCTTTAGCCAGTTTGATTATTTCTCATCCCTCTAAAATCAGGAAATGGTTAGAAAACTCTTAAACGAAGACGGTGACAGTACTGAAGATTCAAATCAACAAAATTCGAATGTACATTACAAGTAAGACAATTTTAATCACGTGCTATAGCATGATGCTATTTGGGATAATGTGTGATGAATATTGCGGATAATAAGCATTGTGGTATTTTCTATGATAGATAAAAAAAGGATGACAAAGTGTACATGATAGTAAGCATAGCGCAATTTATAAACACCGAGAGAAAAGGTGGGTATCAGGAATGGTTGCGGTCAAGTCTACGTGCCAGCTTCTCGCTCAGAGAATTTGTGCACTGGCTGATTTCCAAATGCTATGAAATATGCACGTCGCCACGGCAGATGTTACACCTTGGCAGATGTTACAAGGGCACAAATCTGCAAAGTTTAAATTTTGGGTCATATCAGTTTGAACCTTTCCAGCTCAGATTGGATGAAATGGCGACAGGTCTCAGGCATAACTTGCGACTGTAGGACGCCCGTCAAACTGAAGGGCAGAATATATAAGTCCGTTATAAGACCTGCCATATTGTATGGATCAGAATGTTGGGTTAGTAAGAAGATAGATGAAAAAGGACTACATGTAGCAGAGATGCGAATTTTGATCAGAATGGATAGGATCAGGAATGAGTATGTTAGAGGAAGTATGAAAGTGCCTCCAGTGACAGAAAAGATAAAAGGGAATTGTTTGTCTGGGTATGGACATGTTTTGAGAAGAGACGAAACGCATGTGACGAAGAAAGCGATGACTATGAATATTGAGGGATGGAGAGAGAGAAACTTCTAAAGAAAATATGGATGGAGTGTGTGAGGGAATATATGAAGGCAAAAGAAGTATATGGTGACTGATAGAGATGTATGGAAGAAGAAGACATACTTCAGCGACCCCAAATAACAAATGGGGAGTAGGACGATGACGCTGATGAGTTTGCACCTTTCAGGAGTCAATAACTTAACCATAGCACCATCTACTGAGCTCAGTCAGCACAAAAATCTTCGCCTTGAAGAAATACAGTGCCAATTTCATAATAATCGGTCTAAAGGTGTTGAAGTTTGGTATATACATTTTTCATACAAACTTCGGGTAAATTGCAGTAAATTAAATGCATTACCCAAAAATTTTCCGCTTTAAACCCTGGAACTTGATGGTGAGTCGCACCGACGTGTCTGATATACGCGAAGAAGCTGTCGATATCCCCCAGACCCTTGATGCCCTCGTCCAGCGTGTGCATCACCTTCGTGGCGTGCTCCGCCAACTCTTCAGACTGAGCTTGATCCTCAACTGTGCGCAGTTCGCTGAATTTGTCGAACAGGTGGAGGAGATCCTCGTTTTCTTCGAATAACCTGGAATCATACAAGATGTTTTACCGAATATAGGCTGATGTCACATCGGATAAGGGTATATAAGGCTGCGCCTACTGTAAAGTTCTTAAGTTCCGATATCATACTTCATTTTACAGAAGTTTTGTTGTTTTTGTCAAACAAAACGTATGACGCAAAATAAAGTTTCATACAAAGTTTATCTCTCTTTCGACCGCGACTTCCAATAAGCTTATCACCATCTCCAAGTTCCCACTTATCTCTATACCAAAATTCATCACAATCGATTCAGCGGTTTAGAAGTGGAAGCGTAACAAACAAACGAACACACTTTCGCATTTATAATATTAGTGTGGATTAAATTAAAAAAAATCTTGAGACATTTTCGATTCTACAAAAGATAAAAAATGAGTAATAGTTTTTATAATAATATTTTATTATTTTTTTATTTTATTTATTATTTAATTATATTTTAACTATAGTAATAAAAAAAGTCATAGCAATAGTTATGCTTAGCAACGCGGAAGTTTGAAGTGTCGACGTGTTGCGTTTTAATGGGTAATGTGGGGTGAATATCCCTCGATCAGTCGCCACACACCCCTCTCGTCTGGCCCTGAGCCCGGGTAATCTGTTGACGCGTTGCGATGAGGAAGTCCGTAAAGAAAAGTATTTGCAACATCACTTTAATAATAAAAAAAAAAAAAAAAACGTTATGCATAGCACAATAATAGCAAGTACGCTAAGTTCATAAGTGAGCTTTAAAATTATGCGGGGCGAGTTGCGAGAAAAGGTAGTTTCCTTTTTGAAATTATTTTAGACTAGCTTCTATCTGCGGCTTTGCTTGCATTGAAGCCGTTAAATAAGTTAAGCAATTCGTAAAATACATATGGTTGTATGTATGTATTGTTCAAAAAAATGTTATACAACCTCTGTTACTGAAGTCCAATGTAGCATTCTAACGGTGAAAGAATTTTCGAAATCGCTCCAGTAGTTCTCGAGTCTTTTCGTTATAAATAAAAATACAAATCTTACCTCTTCATAATATTAGTATAGAAAATAATTGTATTGAATATACAATATAGCCCTGCTTTAATAATTATTTTTTATTAAGAAGTTAGAAGTTAGTTAAGAAGTAAGTAACCATTTATTTTTATAGTTCAGGTTTCGCGGTACAGTTGCAATCTCACACGGACACGCTAAGCCTAGTGGAGGAACGGGCTCTCAAAGAAAACTGTCGGAACACACCTATAGGTATTTGAAGGAAGATTTTCAAGTTGTGGGTAATAGAAAAGCCAGGCAGGTATTAGAAAAGCTCTAGCACCGTGCAGTGGTTTCATCACGATGTTTTCCTTCACCGAAACCTCAAGCTGCACTTGAGAGCCAGTTTGTCCATAGGTTTAGCGTGTCTACCAATTAGGGCCGTATCGTCACTTAAGATCAGGTGAGATTATGGCTTTAACCCTAAACCTTAAAGTTAAAAAAAAGAGTTAATTGCGAATGAATTTTTCAATACCTCTAAATTTTTCTTTCCATCTTTTACAAATTAACCTTCAAGAGAGAAGAGAGAGAGTGTTTAATTACACAGGTTTACGTTTTCCCGTAATTGGGTTAAGTAAACCGAGCCTGTTACTTGTAAGTTTAATGCCAATTTAACTTTACTTTTATGTTCACTAAGGCGGGTTCGTATCCGGTGATTTTTTATTTACTTACAGTATACTTTGAAACGTTTCGAAACTTTTATATATCATTGGTACATTGTTATTTGTTCGAAAAGCGTTGATTAAATTTGGTTATGGTTAAATAAAGTAAAAAAAAAAGTGAGCCGTTGCGGGACGCCTGAGGGACGTGAATCATTTTTTGTTTTACAAATTATGTATTTACAAATTACAAGTAATGACAGCTCAGTGGTAGTGTGCACGGATACCGCCTTAAAGGACGTGAGTTCGAATCCCTGGAATGAACTTAAGCTTTCGGTAACAGAAAACATCGCGATGAAACCATAGCATGGTGCTAGGGCTTTTTCTAATACCCGCCTGGCCACTTACCTCCCTCATGTTGAAAATCTGCCGCCAAGTCCCTATAGGAGTGCTCCGGAAGTTGCACTTGACAGTTATGGCCCTAATCTCATCTGATCTAAAGTGACGATACGGCCCAAGTTGGTAGACACGCTAAACCTGTGGAGGAACTGGCTCTCAAGTTCAACTGCCGGAACACACCTGTTGGTATTTGACTGCAGGTTTTCAATTTGAGAGTGGTAGCTAGCATGGCGGGCGTTATAGAAAGCCGTGCCACCATGCTATGGTTTCCTTACGATGTTTTCCTTCACCGAAAGCTCAAGCTCATTGTAGGTGAATTCGAACTCACGTCCATTGACGTGAAGTCGTACACACTACCACTGAGCTATCATCGCTTCAATTTGCAACTCGGTAATGTGCTTTGAGACTTTATTGTAAAACCTAACACTATTTATTACCTAAAAAATATTACTGGTCTTAGGAGTCGAGTTTTTACGAACATATATTAAATTATCAAGAAAGTATTAAGAGGGCAGGGATAAGATTCCTATTCTTAAAACGTATTCTTTAATGATTCGCGTCTGGATTCGGGTCTCATATTATAAATGATTAATGTTAATTATGAAAATCGTTTTCAACCTTTGAATAGGGTTAACAGGTTACAGGGCTTGTTATATAAACAAGTACTTTCGACCAAGGTAAGATAGTTATTTGGTGGCTAAGAAAAACAGTACCTGATTCACAATTATATATGTAGAATCATGAGATATCGTGTCATTTATAGGGGTAATTGGATATAGAAAGGTGACGCCGAGTGGTTGAAAAGATAATATACTAATCGTATAGATAGATGAGTAAATGTTATAAGATAAATCGAATCAGATAATAATTGTGTCACGATGAGATATGAACTTCTTAGCAAACCACGGATTACCACCGTGCTGGTGTCGGATACACTGTGAAACCTAATCGTTGTGGTAGACAGAGGAAAACACGAGACATTGTCCGAGACTTGCGACCCGGATATAGGTTTAAGGAGGCCTCCTTTCGATGATCAACAACACTCACCTTCACCGCTCGTGTTTCTCTGACCAGAATAAATTATTAGCGGGAATGATGTTTACAGTATAAACATTAAAACAGTGTCAATAATAGAGAAATATAAATGTAACGTCCTTACGTCTTACGTACGATGAATACGCCTCAAGCGCCTCGCTATGACTGAACCCATGGCCGCGCTCGCATCGCACTTTATACTAATCGGCGTTATAAACTACCCTCCTATAAGTATATTCTGCCATAAAACACCCACCCTATAACTACATTCCTATATTTATATATATATTTTTTAATTGTAATGTTTGTATTTATTTGGCTTGTCTATAAGTACAGACAAAACATGAGTTCTCGTCGTCCTCACAATAGGGACCAGAAAACTATTCATTATTAAACAAAAAGCTTGTCTCCAACCAAGTTTGTAATTTATCATTTAGGCAGAGTCCCTTCCATAATTAATAATTCCTCTTTGCTTTGGTTTACCGCCCTCGAGGCGATGGAGGGTTGGAATGTCATTTTTCTTTCTAAAAGGTTGACCTTAGACACGATGTAAATATTATACAATAATTAGCCGTACAAAAAGGTTTTTATTATTTCCTGCATGCCTTATAACGGGAAGCGTGAAGTTGTGCATTCAGTTCTCTCAATATTCAACAAAGGCGAGCAATTTTTGAGACTTCAATGATCATTATTTTAAATCTGTTGGGTTTTTACGGCAATGCAGTTGTTTTATTATAAAAAAAAAACTCTCTATCACACTAGATGATTTCTAAAACCATTAATTTCATTATATACCAAAAATTTCTTCTTAACACCAATCCTATATGTTTTTTATATGTGGATAAACAAAATAAAATAATATTGAAAGAATTGTTTTAAAAAATTGTACATAAAAAAAGCGTCTCCAGCAGTGCCCAAATAAAACTGAATAAACACATAACTAATGATGTAACAAGTTTTAACCGCACCGCAACTAGATTCGGGTTCCAGCTGAAAATCAGCGCTGAGTGTTTCGGACACTACAGCACATGCTGAGCTAGACGCCCTATGTTAATAATTAGACGTATACTATTATTATTTATGGGTGTATTTTCTTTTCTTTTTTATTTTCTTTTAACATTTTTATTTATAATGTCCTTTATTGCTTGTATGTCTTTTAAAAAAATAAACATCAAAATCAATGGAGACGTTTAGGAGCGAAATAATTATTAACACATTCATATCGGATTCTCATCTATGTCGCGGGGAGAAGATAAAAGGTTTGATATAATCTCAAAGGCAGCAGATGTTATAATAAAATCTGAAATAATAACTCAGGTATGATGTAAACCGCGTGTGGATTCCAGGAATTACATTCCAAGGCGCCGACTCTGTTTAGTATCACAAACGTATTATTAATTTAACACGGCACTTTGCTATTGAATAATAATCGCTTATCGAGACGTTTGATATACTATGAAACAGAATACGCAGTTGTTAATTTTACTTGAATTAATTCTCAAGCTTTTAGAATAAATCTCCCTTTTTATAATTTCACCATCATTCAGTGCTGTCAAAGCCCATGGGGTTAACAGCGTACGTCAACACAAAAAAAAAAAAAAAAAACCCTGCGACTTACACAAAGATATAAGATACGTTTGTTTTATTTTCTACTTCACTAGCTACGCCCGCGACTTCGTACGCGTGGACTTGAAATAAGAGTGTCCTTAAAACACAATTACAAACTTTTTCAGAAGTAAGCATTGATTTTGCAGCTCCATAGAGTACGCTCTTTAATGCGTGATGTCAAATGCCCTATATTTACCATCTGTTCAGTGTACCTTCCTCAATAATTGGGCCGTCAAATGTAAACAGAATCCACGAAATCGTTCTAGAGATTAGCGCGTTCGAACCAACAATCAAACACATCTGGATCGATGATGGCTCAGTTGATAGTATGCGGACATCGCTTTGATGGACGTGAGTTTGAATCCCTGCAATGAGACTGAGCTTTCGGTGAAAGGAAATATTGTGATGAAACTTTTGCATGGCGATAGGGCTTTGTCTAATGCTCACCTGACTAGTTCCTATGCTCGTGTGGAAAATAGGATGGTAAATACATATAGGCATGTTCCGGAAGTTGCACTTGGGAGCCAATTCCTCCACTAGGCTTACCGTGTCCGCCATCTTCGGACACACTAACACTTAACATCAGGTGAGATTGTGGTGTGACTTTATAAATTATAAAAAAAAGAAACTTTATTATTTTTTGCGCTTCCTTGTTATTGTTGACTGATTTCGGAATATCATTAAAATCAATGAATTTAACGTATTTATATAAACTTTATTGTATTTGTATTTTATTTAGCTCGAGTTTAGAATAATGTAAAATTAGTGTACAAAAATGAAATTAAAATCGGATTTTCTAAATTTGACATTCTACTCGAAGTGCTTGAGTGTTGATTGGAGTATATATTTACATACTATTTAGTTTCCATAGCAAAGATTTTTAACCTACTCAACACAGGGGTGTAATCAGATCTCTGTTCAATTTAACCTCCCGTTATCTATGTATCGGTATTTACAAAAGAGTTTTTATCGACCTATTTGCTTTTGTTTGATTGCTTTTAATTTAATGAATACAAAAAAACAATTAGTTTTTGTTTAAAAGAATTTTCGCAATTTTTTCTGTAATTATTAGCGACATGACTGTAATATCCCTGATGTTGCGGATATCTATAGGCGATACTAACTATTTACCATTAGAAAAACCGCCTGCCCGTCTTCCGCCCATTATCTAAATAAAGGTCCAGTTTTTAGCCACTACAAAACCACCTTGTTAGCTTTTTAAATTGACATTTGACATTGACATTGACAGATATTTAAAAAAAACATCCTAAAAATAACTATAACAGGTTTTTATCTCCATGTATATGGTGGTGATGGCCAAGTCTAGATAGACCCCCATCATCCAGCTTGATTTTCAATCTCACCAAACAACTCAGCAAATCTGTGTATGAAGCCACAATCCTTTCGCAACCAATTGTCACGTCCCACCTTCCCTCCTACGTCTCCTATTTAACCAGTTTGTTATGCAGACTCCCACAAATCCACGGTCGTACCGTAACATGATCCTGTCACATACGAAACCCACCAAGGCCTGTGCTATTCGTTTGATACCTTATACCACAGCTTCACCGAGCTTTGAGGGCGAGTGCTTAAGGCACTCAGATCGAGACAACGAGCACAAGCGAGCCGTGAAGTGGTGGAACATCGGCTTGGGTTTTTGTCGGAGACGCGAAAAGAAAACGCGGTTCTAACTAACTCTAAGTAGGATCCTAATCTGATATATAAAACCTACTCTGCTAAAGCACGAATTAATAGAGTGAACTAACCTCTGAGCCTACAGGAATGTACTGACTATGCCTTAGGGCGGAACGATTGGATTGTGCCTGTCCTACAATAACTGAAGAAGGTTTTAAACTTATTACCTCGTAACAGATTGAAGCGTGTACCTAATGTATGAGCGTGGAAATGCGAAATCCCATATAGTGATTAAATCTCAGTGAATTTCGCAGTGTCACTGTATCATGCCAGTAGAAATACTTGAGGGTTTCGTGCCACAGGAACTAACCTAGGCTCGAGCATTGTCGCTTTGTTTAAACCGGCTTATATGCTAGTAGCACCTAGACGTCCTGAATATTATTTAAAAATCGACTGAATATAATTGAAAAATCGATAACGTAAACATGCTACGTAAACACTAACCGAATTTATCGATGATAAATCATTTCAAGTTCATACTGGTAATAATTTATTACAAAATAACTCATCTTCACAGCGTAGTTAGAAATCTCTCCAGATTTTAAAACCTACATCGAGAGAGCTCTAGTGTTTACCCGACGTATATTTTATAAATATTTCTGTTATACTGTAAAATTTATTAACATCGATGCGTTATTTTTAAATTTAAAGTCAACATATAAGGTTTTTTCATTTGCAAGTTTCACTGAAATTACCTATATAAATATATGATTTTTAAAATTAAGTTCTAAGTAGTGATTTCATTTTGATTCTATCTCATCTGATACTTGGTCACTTTTTAATGTTTATTTGGCTGTCTACCGCGTTCAAGATGATAAGCTGTCATCAAACACCTATCGGTGTGTTCCAGCAAGTGTCTTTATGTTTATTGGATATTATTGGGAGGTGTTCGAAAAAATGACAAAACTGTCTCTGGTATCGTAGCGTGATGCAATCATTTAATCGACTTTCAATACCAATAAAAGGGTTTTATCATTTTGGGCCATGTCTTAATGTGATTTCCAAACACACACGTACGCATACAGTACTCTTATAATTGTAGGTGACTTTGTATGTAAGAGTTGAACTTATCAGATAAAAAAATCAAATAGTAGTTCTGTGCGATGTTATCGAAAAAGAGGGAAAATGTCATATTTTACTGAATATTTTTACGGTTTAGTGATGAAAAATAGTTTCATAAGTAACAATTACTGTGTGTCCGTGTGATCCATATATATGGTTGTAACATTGTGCTTGTTAATTGTGTCTCCCAAATCTTTCTCACTTGACATTGGCGAAATGGCCTTCATACGCAAATGCCGTAACAGAAAAAAAAAACAAAGTTATAATTTATTTTAATATTAGTAATATATATATCAGATATAAATTATAGTTTGCTACAATGTCTCTCCACTTCAACTATCGCAAATCTAATAGAATTATTCTTCAAGAGGCATCCCAAGTATTTAGTTCACGTAATCTATATGATTTAATATTACAAACTTAGTCTTACTTAGCCGTTTTTTTTAATTATTTTTGTATTTGATACAGCATTGGTTGAGCTAGGCTTTACGTTAACAATTAATATCATTCGTAGATAGTTATATCTAAATCGGCAAATAGATCTCTTTTAGTAAAAGTATGGGTGCATATGAAGTAACAAAGAAACAAAGTTCACAAAGAAAAACTCAAATCGCAGCTTCCATTACCTTCCAAGATTATAGTAATGGACTCTAAAATTCGGTCACGCCTCACCTACGGTTGCGAAACGTGGACGTTCTATCAAAAAACTAAAAACAAAATCAAGACTACACAAAGAAGAACGGAGAGAAGTTGTCTAGGCTTAAAAATAAAAGATAAAGTGAGAAATGCAGAGATTCGCACGAAAATAAAAGAAAACGACACACTAAGTTATCCCCCTAAAAAAAAAAGGAAAAGTGTAGAGCAAGAGGCCAGGTACACTGACGATAGATGGACTCAAAGAGTAACGAATTGGTCAGGACCAAGTGGCGCCAGATGAAATAGTAACGGTAGCAGGTCGAGGATGGCCAGAGACTGCAAAAGACAATAAAAGTGGAATTCCTTGGAGGAGGCTGTTCTCGAAAGAGTCCATATAAATTTAAAATTATTTTTATTCATCATCATTAGTATTATTTTTAAAAAAGTTCCTTTAGTTATTTAAATCACTATTTTTTGGTTATTTTGTAGTGTTATTATATTTAAGTTGTTTTATTATTTTATTGTACCACGTGTTAGAACTATTATTATTTTATTAGATATTTTAATTTTTTATTTTAAGTCATTTGTTATATTTTTGTATGGATTTAAATAAAGCTTTATTATTATTATAAAGTTACAAAAAGGGGTAATAGTTGTGAAATAATTTTTATTTCCTGGCAAAAGCGTAGATCGTAAGTAATATATAAATAACAATAAAAAATGCCATACTTATTATTTAAAACTAAAATGTTCGTAGTATGAAATATTTGATCATGGCTGTAGAACAAAAAAAGTCTTATATCAATTATTTGGTGCCTTTCCGACAACACTGGCTCCGTACCTGTATAGAACAAAGAAGTTGTGCCTGCACACTCCCCTAGCCGGGAGTCGGCGAGCTCGGGGTCGCGGTAATTATGGATACAATGACTTCTATCTTACCTAACCGTTTGGAAGGGATGAAATAATATTATTCTGCGTCTGGTATTACGTCGAACGAAAAGGATAATTTTAATTTAGTATTTTTATAGTAACGCGGTGAACGCGCTGTAGGTAAGTACAGTACAATCAATGAGAGGTGAACACAATCCGCAGCGTATGAAGGATCATTGTTAATATTGTTTCTCGCTTGATTTTAGTAAGTTGTTATTCTGTAAAAACTTCAGTACTTTGATATCGTTTGTAGAGCTAACATCTCTTATAGGTAGAAAGAGTGCTAATTTGTAATTCTGTTGGATTTTTCCTTCTACATGAGGCCACGCCGATATACACTATCTTCAGTTCTTAGTACACTCTTTTTTAACGTGTGTTAAATTTTTCTACCTATCTTCCTCTCGTGTTGGCCTAGGTTTTTTTTATAGTTAAGGTTTAGCGTCATGCCCACGACTTCAGCTGATGGTAAATGACGATGTGGACAAAGAAGGTGGACCTGCTAAAGCTAGTGGAGGGACTGGCTCTTAAGTGCAACTGCCGGAACGCACCTATTGGTGTTGGGCGGTCGATTTTCAACTTTAGGGTGGTAGCTACCCAAGCGGGCATTAGAAAAAGCCCTACCAGCGTGCTATGGTTACATCACGATGTTTTCCTTCACCGAAAACTCAACCTCATAGTAGTTCGATTCGAACTCACGTCCCACGTCTCACGTCATGTCCGATTGGAAGTCACGTTGTGCGAGCTAAAAATAACCACTGAAAGCCTCACAATGACCTTACCATTCTTCCTAGCTTGCCACAGCCGGCCTCTTTATTATGTAATAGCTTTGCGTGCGATTTCCTCCGCGTGGCCCAACAGAATATTTAACAATTTCTGCCCGTTTTTGTAACTTTTTTCAATACAGCTTTGCTCCTGTCAGAGCTGGCGTGATGTTATATAACCTAAACACTTCTTTGATAATTGCTCTATCAAATGCAATAAGATATTCTGAAATCTGACTAGTAGTTCTTGAGGTAAGCGAGTTCAAACGAAAAATATACGCTTTATAACATTAAATCAGATTTCGAAACAGTGCAGCGATAGCAAAAATCGTAAGCAATCGGTTATAAATCGACAAATTAAGTACGCCAAAGCCCAACTAATACAAATTTTCATTTTCGAAACGAATCTTTAGCTATTTCTACTATCGCTTTGCTTATGTAAAATGCGTAAGAACAGGTCGAGATCCAAATTACTGTAACCGCTAACCGGTCAATTGTTGTCTCGGTGACCCTGAAAACTGAGTTTCAAAAGCTCCGGGCGGTCATAATTAACGTATTACCCTACCGTACTACCCTACCCGCCTGTAGGATTATTGTTTCAACCGACGTGGATTTGAACCATTGTATAGCATTTTTTCACGGATCAACCCATCTATGCACATTCCTCTTAACTGTGCTTACAGTAAATAATATATACCTTGATTAAAGAAATGAATAAATAAGTAAATAAAGGAGAAAATAAAAAAAATGGAGCGAGAAAAGACTTAAATACAGTATGGAAATTTTCCAACATCGATTATATTTTCTATATACTGTAGTATGAACCTTACAGTGGTTATTGTTGCGGTGATAATGATATAAGAGGTCCTCGAAAGGGATTTCGAAAGCGGAAAACTCATTAACCAAGTCAAAAATATTACAATACCAATTCTCAAAAGATCATATGAGGTTGAAACAAAACGTAAAAAGGCGGTTTTTTTTTCTTTATAGTTAAGGTTCAGCGTTATCTCATCTGATTTTAAGTGACGATATGGCCCAAGATGGTAGACACTTTAAGCCTGTGGTAGAACTGGCTTTCAAGTGCAGCTGCCGGAACACACCTATTGGTATTTGGCGGAAGATTTTCAACTTAAGTGTGGTTGCTAGCCAGGCGCGCATCAGGAAAAGCCCTGCCATCATGCAGTGCCATATATGAATATTTTTCATCATATGTCTGGTGCACACGAGTCACTAGTGATTTCTTTTAATCGTCTCGACAATCTCGTACACTGATCAAGGAAAATTTCTCTAAAATTTGCAATTAATCCTTCCTACGCAGAATCCGACAAGTTAATCCAACTTAAGTAATAAGTAACAACTGGTTTGCAACGTTATGGACTCGTCGACTAAATGTAAATTCAAGTCGGAGTTAGCGCGCAGAATGCCTGTAAATGAAAATTTATTGCCCGTTGCTTTTCGTGCCGGCGAAATGGATTAAGGTCGTGTTCACACGTGCGTTCGTTCCTACGATGCAGTGCTGATTGGATATTTCGTCTCTATTTTTTTTTTAATCGAACGTTCAGAGATATTGATAAATAAATAATTAGTGACTAGTTAAGAACTTAATTTATTTTATTATCACTGAAGAATTCTACCCGAAACTTCGACCGAAAAAATATTTATAGAGCCCGAGCCTATACACATATGACAAACTTACGCCTATAAGGCTTGTATTTTAATACAAAATATACTAAATAATAATTTGCTTTCACATATAAAGTTTGAAAAGTACATATCTGGCTTATATTTAATGAAACTACCACTCACGCAGTTATCTGCTTATTTCCAAAACAGCAACTGACCAAAATCTATGTGGGTAAACGTAATACTTGTTTATATAGAATTAAACTACTACCTACATTTTTATACATAATGCAGTCACTATATATAATGTTGTTTGTATGTATATTCATTTAAACATAATATATATAACAATATCAAAATCTGAGGAAGATAAAATATTTAACGAGTTGCCGAACAATCTAAGAGAAACTAAGTCATTGAATATATTTAAAACTAAGTTAGTTAAATGAAATGTAATTCTCATTAAGCCAACTAAGTTTCTTTGAGTAATATAGACTTCTGTAAACGAAATATGGGTGTAAATTTTTGATAGTGGAGTGATTTGGACTAGTAGAATATCCAATCAATATAATAAATAGCAGGATCGTGTCCCAGCTTGTAATTTGTGGAACAGTTTATGGAGATGATTTATTTAGGATTTCTTGATGTTTTAAACAGCAATATGGAGTGGTGGTTAAGCCCATACCGGTATTCGTTTAATATTGTGACTGTGGGTATTATTTTATTATGTTTACCACAATACCGCAAACACGACGTATAATATTTCTCTTATCTTCGAAGTCACAGTAACTTCTATCGAAATATAAGCACCCTTGCCAGAACTTTCTCGAAAGTTTCCCCACTTGTGTACAAATACATTATGTATATACTCGAACCGCCATCAATATTACAAAACTAACATTTGCATTTAGCATTGCTTGTGTTAATTTATATTATGTCTCTCTAAAAGTTACTTTTCTATCCTTCAGAAAACAGTAGATTTTTGGGATGAAATGAGTCTTCTTACTGTAACCTTTTTTTTAGTTTTTGCGATTAGCGTCATGACCACGATCTCATTTAATGTAAAGTGACGCCTAGTGGAAGAACTGGCTCTTGAGTGCAACTGCTGGAACACTTATAGGTAGGCTTACCATACTTCCCGGTTTGACCGGGATAGTCCCGGTTTGAGATTCCTGTCCCGGCGTCCCGGTAAAAATGAAAATGAGCCTCTTTCTCTTCTGCATCCCGGTTTGGCTCTACGTTATTAAAAGCCTACTTATAGGTATCTGGACGTTCATTTTCAACATGACGGTGATAGCTAGCCATGCCGGCATTAGGAAGCCTTAGCACCATGCTATGGTTACATCACGATGTTTTTCCTATACCGAAAGCTCAAGCCAATTGTAAGGATGTGAACTCAAGTCCTTTGACGTGGCGTCGGTACACGCTACCATTTTATAATATTTATAAGCATATGAAGTATTATGTGGTTTAATATGAAAAGGATTGGATAATTCATGAGAAACTATTTTCAATACAGCGTGTTTTAAAACGCTACGTGTGAACGTAAGCTTATTCCTTTACGAAACAGACCTAAATACGATTGAGGTTAAACCATTGTGATGTTAATATTTTATGCTTTGATGCGAAGCGATGAAAAATTATTTTCATTTCTTCGTTTTCTTATTTTACGTAAACACTCTGAACCTGTTATAAACATGCAGGTACCTACTTCGAATTTTACTGTGATGAAAATGGTTTATTCGAGTTTGTTTCTGCGGCGTCGTTAAATTCTGTGAAGTGACAATAGCTCAGTGGTAGTGTGTATGTCGTCGTTTGCTCTACGTTAAACTTATATTTGTAATAACAAATAATTCAGATCTAATCCGAATTAATTGTATATGTATGTGGCTTTGTCTGTTTGTTACATTTTACCTGTTAACGATTGTGGTCAATTTTTGTATAGAGGTATATTGAACCCTTGAGAAAATGTGAAAATAAGAGTGGGAGGTAGTACGGAGAGCACATTTCTTAAATTACGCGTATCTAATATGTGATTTCGTAAGAGATTATGAAAATCTTCTGTTGATTGTTTATTAATGTTTAAAAAAAAGTCGCGGTAATAAGTAGCATAGTGTATTATGCAAATGATTATTAGAAGTAGGTAGGTGTACCTACCTGTTTGAAATCGTGTATTATGTGGGTTGGCTGGAATGCCACAAAGGAAGTGATTTTTCATTTTCTTTCTAGCGTAGCTCGCTTCAGAGTTTTAATTCAATTTTATCAGCCAATTCATGTAGTTGATAGTGTATTCCAAGAAAGATACGTTTGACATATTGCTGCATGAACAGTTTTTTTATTTATACTTAAGGTATAGCGTTATGGCATTATGAAGCGATGATAGCTTAGCGGTATGAGTCAAATCCACTTACAGTGAGTTGGAGCATTCGGTGAAGGAAAACATCGGGTGGAAACCATAGCATGGTGGTAGGGCTTTTTCTGATACCCGCCTGGCTAACTACCACCCTTAAGTTAAAAAATTTACCGCCAAATACCAATACTTTTGTTCCGGCAGTTGCACTTGAGAGCCAGTTCCTCCACAGGTTTAGTGTGTCACTAACATGGGCCATATCGTCACTTAAGATCAGGTGAGACTATGGCCATAACGCTAAACCTCAACTATAAAAAAAGAATATTTTCTCGTATTAAACGGAAGTCTGTAGTTAATTGTCGTACCTACCTAGTTGTACTTGAGAACGGTTCGTTTAATTGGCGGTATTGTATTCGGATACGCCATCACGGAGGGTAGATTTAAGAGGGCCCTCTAATATAGCTCTCTAACTGAGGAAATGTCTGCTAAAAAGTATTAAATAACATCTCAGTGAAGGGCCATTTTCATACTCATATGAACTTTGAACTTTGAAGTGTTACTGTGAAAATTGATTGAGATATATAATGGAAAGCATTATAATAGTGGAATAATAATAATAATAATAATTAATGATTAATTATATTATTTATTTATAAATATAATTTCAATGCATATAATTCATTGGACTTAGTGTTCGGCTAATCGGTTATTTGCTTTGAGACTTTGTCATACAACCTAACACTATTGCCTAAAAACTTCTACCAAAATAGGGGGTGCCTGGTTTGTTACGATTTCTAGTATTCAAGTCGTGACGATCTTTTATACAATCGAGCTTAACCAAGTTTTACATACATTGAATTGTCAAGAACGTACTGGAAGGGTAGCGTTAAGATACCGACTTCCGGAAACTTAGCCTTTGTATAATTACTTTAAAAGAAAAATCTAATTGTTATGTTTAGCTTTATGACGACTGTGTCACGTAATGCTAAGTGGACTCCCGAGAGTGACTAATCATTCGGAGGTAGTTATTAATTTACGAATAAAAACGTTAGCCGACAAGTTGGTTATTTCCTTTGAGTACCCAAGATACTTTCATTTCAATGTCTTATAAAAAACCTTTATGTAAAAGCAGAAGTAAAATGTAAATAAGGGAGAAAATTGAATTAACAATGAAAATGTAGTACATTTTATACGATATGAATTTTTCTTCTTTTTTTATACTTAAGATTTTAGCGTGATGGCCATAATCTCTTCTGATCTTAAGTGACGATACGGCCAAAGTTGGTAGACACGCTAAACCTGTGGCGGGACTGGCTCTCAAGTGCAGCTGTCGGAACACACCTATTGGTATTTGACGGCAGGTTTACAACTTGAGGGTGGTAGCTATCCAGGCGGGCATTAGAAAAAGCCCTACCACCATGCTATGGTTTCCTTACGATGATTTTCCTTCACCGAAAGCTCAAACTCAATGTAGGTGCTTGATTCGAACTCACGTCCCTTGACGCGAAGTCGTACACACTACCACTGAGCTATCACCGCTTTAATATTATTGTAGATATAATATATTGAAGTAGGGTAGCCCAGTTGTATGTAACATGACTATACAGCACAGT
Organism: Actias luna; assembly: GCA_039707435.1. Lineage (NCBI taxonomy): Eukaryota > Metazoa > Arthropoda > Insecta > Lepidoptera > Saturniidae > Actias > Actias luna. The sequence goes on along the minus strand of JAZHAC010000002.1, from coordinate 1,475,149 downwards.
TGAAAAATAAGTACTAAATATATGTATATGAAATATAATTCACGTACAAGTAAACAAAACTACAGCCTCAAATCGAGCATAATATATTTAATATTGCTGTGCGATGTTAGTAATGAAATTTTTTTAAAGGAATTTCTAATACCCCTCAAGTTCAGAGTTCATTGAATGAATGTTCTTAAAGTGTTTGAAACTTTATCCATTCGCTGAAAGGTAATAAATATACACTTCACTCAACAACAACGCCCTCGTTTGTACGTAAACTTTAATCGATTTCTCCGTTTTCTTTCAGAGTAAAAGTATATTAAACTTGAAATTGAATATGATGGTATCACTCGTATATGAAAACGTTTTAAATGTGTATTATTTGTACACGTATCTTCGTTGGTGTGGAAAAGCTATATACAAAAAAAAAGCATCCAAACAAAGTATCGACGTGATATTTAAAGTTGGCGAAGTTAAGAAAATAAAATCATGATTGGTTAGGTTATATTGTGTACAGACGCCGCGAAAGTGTACGGGCGTTCGAATCCCTGCAAAAAGCTTGAGCTTTCGAAGAAGGAAAACGTCGTGATGGAACCATAGCATGATGCTTTCTGATGCCCAACTGGCTAGTTACCGCAAGCTGGAAATCTACCGCCAAATACCTGTAGATGTGTTTCAGCAGTTGCACGTGAGAGCTAGGCCCTTCAATAGGGTTTGTGGGTCAAGCACATCATTAACAAATGAAATTATATTTTAGCCAATCTTGTTATGTTCTGTATCCCAGCACCCGACGCTCGCGGCTCAAATAAGTCCGTTTATGTCGTAAATACCTACTAGAAACGGATTTTACCAATATTCGTGGTTGATAAGTCAACACATGAACGTAGTTTGTCCAATTAGGCAGTTTCGCCAATGTCAAGTCTGAAGAACTTTATACACATGATTAAAGGACAAAGTAACATCGAAACTCGGAGCAGTTATTTCTAGATGACACAAAATTTAATAGGGCCTTTGCTGGATTCGAACCCACAGCACTTTGGCGTGGCGGTTGCAGCTTGGCAACTACTTTAATCGCTATGCCAACCCTGCAGTCGAACTACATGTTTATTAACCAGTTATTAAAAAAAAAAAACGCAATTGTTCAAAACTTTTGCTATTATAAACAGAATAGGTAAGTTAGTATGTATTACTTCATTTATTACGACAATTATATAATTGTAACATTTTACAAAAGCTGACTGTCTAAAACGCCGCCGGCTTTTATGTAGTATGATCTCAAATTAACCACAAACAAGTTAGACCAGATAGTTCACTGAACACGCAAAACGCTATACAGCATTCGCATAACATATTGCCTGTGTTGGGGCAACGCGAACGAAATACTAATTACCCTCTTAGCAGGTGGGCGTTATTAGCTGCGACACAGTTGTCGCTACAATATGTAAAAGTTCCAATAAACTATTATTATTATTTTTATTCATTATTATTGTATTATGTATAAGTTTTGTTCATTGTGACCTAAATGCTGTTGGATTTTAAGCGAGCACGTACTGTTTGCTATAGAGTAGATGTGAAACGTAAGTATATCTCACTCATACTCTTTTTTTATAGATACGGCAGCATTATGACCATAATCTCACCTGATCATAAGTAACGATACGGCCCACGTTGGTAGACACGCTAAACCTGTGGAGGGACTGGCTCTCAAGTGCAACTACCGGAACACAGCTATTGGTATTTGGCGGCAGATTTTTAACTTGAGAGTGGTTGGTAGCCAGGCAGGCATTAGAAAAAGCTCTACCACTATGATATGGTTTCCTCACAATGTTTTCCTTCACCGAAAACTCAAGTTTAGTTCCCTTGACGCGTAGTCTGTACACATTACCACTGAGTTATCATCACATCAAAAGCTGCTTCGAGCTGATTTTACCGGAACATGTGTCACACAAAAAGGTTGCGGATTAGAATTTCAAAGCAGTCTCATAAGAATTTTCTCTTAAAAACCGGAAATAACCAAGTGTATAGTATATAGGCGCGCACATACAAGAGAGTCGAAAGAGTGGCCATAGCGGGAGCATGATGGTATAAGCGTGCGTGACAAACACGTCAGTTTTACTGCCACCGTGACGTGTCAATATATGTTTCACATTAAAGAATAGTTAAGCTTTCTTTTTTACTAATTATCAATGTTTTGCGCGTTGCATAAATCCTAACCTAACTCTTGAAAGTCTCAACTTGTCTTTTAATAAAAGAAATAAATCAGTTATCATAAGTTATCGATGTAAGGTTAAATAATACCAAACAATTAATTTTATATATGTAATAAAAAATATGGAAGAATCTATTTGATAGATGAAGGCTTTACTTTGCGCAAATTCAGCATTAAATTTTTCCGCTTTAAATTGATTGGTCGCTGACGTCATTGGTTGAAGGTTGACCTGAAGTTGGCGGATGGTTGGACCCAGTGTGGGTATGTGGTACAATCGATAACACGTGTTGCGCTCCATTACAGAGCATCCTCAAACCAATGTTAACTCTTCCGATGCGAGCGGGCGAACCAAATTTGTTCCAACCATCCACCAACGTTGGGTCAACCATGAACCAACGACGTCGGCAGCCAATCAAGTCTAAGCGGAAATGCAAAGTAATATACACTTCAACATTTTATAAAAGAACCTAACAAATGTTTCCGACCTTAGAGTATAGAAGTATGATTTGTAAATTTAAAATAATTCGAAGTACTTAAATGAGTTATCTGTTCCCGTTAAACTGTGGCGATGTCGAGATTAGCCCGGCAATAAAAACTGACTAATGTAGATTTTATTTGCGTCGGATTTTATTGATCGAATGGAATACGAAATTGTGTTTGCCGATAAATTGGAATACAATTTGCCGTACGATTTTTATCCCTTTGACGTAAATCATTAGCGGCTATAAAATTTGATACTGTAATGGTATTAAATATTTAGCTATTCGGCGTATTTTATTAGTTTTTCAGCGGTAACTGAAGCATTTCTGAAAATATAATATATCAATGTAATACATCGACGCGACGATAGCTCAGTTGGTAGAGTGTACAGGCGCCTCGTCAAGGGACGTCAGTTCGGATCCACCTACATTGAGCTTGAGCTTTCTGTAATGGATAACACTGCGAGGAAACCATAGCATGGTGGTAGGGCTTTTGTTAATGACCGTCTGGCTAGTTACCGCCCTTAAGTTAAATATCTGTCACCAAATACCTATAGGTGTGTTCCGGTAGTTGCACTTGAGGGCTAACCCTTTCGCAGGTTTAACGTTTTCACCAGCTTGGAACATCAGGTGAGATTGAGGTCATGACGCTAAAATCTTAACTATATTTTTTTATTCGCTAAGTATGTATTGGGTAATTTAAGTTAGAACTGCTTTTAAAAACTTTGACGTCTAAATGCCATAATTTTTATTCTTTATTTGAGTAAGACTAAAAGAATGGAAAAAGCATTCGATTTAAAATTTGACAAAGTAGAATATATCACAGACAGACGCGAATGAGTTATCGCTTTTATTTTGACTGGAAATCAAGTATCCAGTATTCTCTTCAATATAATTCTTAAATATGATATTATCATAGGCCAGACCTACTAAACTAATAAACTAGGCTTCAGCCTACAGCCAAGGAGGTACTACGTTCGAGTTTTTATCAAAATTAAAATAATTGCATTCTGAAAACAGATAAAACCGAAACACTGGACCGAAAATAAAGTGAATTTTTTATACTTAAGGTTTAGTGTTATGGCCATAATCTCACCTGATCTTAAGTGACGATACGGCCCAAGTTGGTAGACACGCTAAACCTGTGGAGGAACTGGCTCTCAAGTGCTGCTGCCGGAACACACCTATTGGTATTTGGCGGCAGGTTCACAACTAGAGGGTGGTAGCTAGCCAGGCGGGCATTAGAAAAAGCCCTACCACCATGCATTTTTTCCATCGATGTACAGTAAAAGTTATTTTTCTATAGCTCAGGAATTTTCTTTATGCTTTATATGTTGCGCCGGATCTTAATCATGCCCGGCGGTAAGTATACATGAGGTCGACGATGGAACGCGCAAACATACAAAACACCTATTAACTCTCCTCTTGAAAATATCCAGATTACAGGAGAAGTAAGGCGCCAGGAGGGAGTTCCACTCCTTTCGTGTCGTTTCGTCCGAATCATGGATACTTTTATCACATAAGGGTTGAAACCCTCGCGGCGTCTGGTCGCCCTGCGGTGAAACGGGTTGGGTGGAATTAAATCGTGTAATTCCTACGCGCGCTATCCAAAGTGTAATTTTTAAAGTACTTAGAGACAAGCCGCTTTACATCTATGCTCTTAAGTGTTTCTGCCTCCATCTGTATCACATCGCCCACACGCTGCTACTTACCTGATCCACGTCAAAGGTGGCAGCATTACTCCATGCACGACCTCACTTGCGCTTGGCCAAAAGTACCATGCATATTTCTGTACTCGGCATAACGTATTTATAAAATTTGAAGATCATTGGAACAACAATTAATGTGTGAAACCCTGACATACAAGGAGGCACAAATTTGTGATGAGGATTTACGATACTGTGCCAGGGAACATGAAATATAACTTACTTGATGAACAATAAAATTCCAGTTTGTTCGATCTGCCTGAAGATTCCTTTCCATGATGCCAGCATGCAGTACTGTTGCTTCGTGGTCAACGGAGATCGCGGATCGGCGGGCGGCGGTGGTCGGTCTATGAGCTCGTGGTTGAACTCTGAGGCAGCCAGTTTTGCTAACTGGCAACCCATCTTTGAAGTTTTAGGCGCGGTACGCTGCAATATCGGTGCTGACACTAAACAGTTTTTTTTCTTAATTTCTATACTCTAAAGAGTTCGATTTGTTTCTTTACACTACAATTTTAATTGTTGTTTTTTATTTTATTATCATATTAATTTTTCGCTTTCGATATTATTGAGTTATTTAATGATTAATAGCGGGCTTTATTTTAATAAATTATGTCACTGCATCACTTCACATTAAATTTTAAAAAGTTATCGTTTCTGTTTTTAATTTTTTAAATGCACAGGAATACAGCTGTTTGTTATTGGTTGAATATAAATATATATTTTATTATCATAATATTATTTTGACGGCCGAAAACGACCGTTTGCTAAATTTAGTACGGCTTACTAACACCGGAGAGTGCCTCAAACCGCCGAGTTAAAAATCAAAGCAATAAATTTCTTAGCGCTTCTATTATTAGAAGAGAAAAAATCTCCATCATACGCTATGCTATGTTGCATTTCTTATACAGTTTAACATGATTGCGGTGACTAATAATGAGAAATATACATATTTTTTAAACTTTATATAGTGAGAGATAGATATATAGTATAGATAGAAGATACTGGACACGCTAAATCTAATGGAAGAACTTGCTCTCTCAAATAACTGCCGGGACACACCCATAGGTAAAAAAATAAAGCGATGATAGCTCAGTGGTAGCGTGTATGACTTCGCGTTAAGGGACGTGAGTTCAAATCCACCTACAATGAGCTTAAGCTTCCGGCGAAAGAAAACATCGTGAAGAAATCATAGCTTGGTGACAGCTTGGTCTTTTTCTAATGCCCGCCTGGCTAGCAACCACCCCCAAGTTGTAAACCTGCCGCCAAATACCAATAGGTGTGTTCCGGCAGCTGCACTTGAGAGCCAGTCCCGCCACAGGTTTAGCGTGTCTACCAACTTGGGCCGTATCGTCACTTAAGATCAGGTGAGAATATAGCCATAACGCTAAACCTTAAATATAAAAAAAAAAACCATTATCTCATTTTTATTTCCTTTCACGAGCATAAAGAAATATCGATATTTTATATTTAATTTGTCAGACGTCACTTTTAATTTATCTGTCAGTATATATTTTTACTGCTGAAAGTAAGCCGCTTCTGGGACAAATCAAGTGTGTGTTTTTTTAAGTAATAGCGGGCAAAGAAGCAAGTTTATCACTTCATAGTAAGTGATCACCGCCGCCCATGGAAACTCACAACACCGTGGGAATTACACGTGGGTTGCCAACCTTTATAGCAACGACTGGCTCTCAAGTGTAACTGCCGGAACACACCTATCGGTATCTAGCAGCAAATTTCCAACTTGAGGGTGGTAGCTAGCCAGGCGGGCATCATAAAAAGCCCCACCACCGTGCTACGGTTTCCTCACGATGTTTTCCTTAATCAATAGCTCAAGCTCGTTGTAGGTGATTGGATTCGAACTTACGTCCCGTGACGCGACGTCTATACGTTAGGAAAGCAATAATTTTCACTTTAAGCACTATTTGTCTGGCGCTTCTATATTTTTTTCATTCTTTGCATATTTTTATTTAACCACATCAGTTTAATTCAAGTTGTTTCAACTTTGTTTATCATTTCCAGCAAAAGTTATACATATAATAGAATTTTATCTTAGCCAAATATTTGTTTTTAAATTATAGTCCAGTTGTACTTTGCGTTCGAAAAATATGTTATATGATCAATTTTGTGTACGCGAAACGCTCACAAATTATATTAGATATATTTTTCAATACAACAACATTTAGAAAAGTGAGTTTGTTCGTTGCACTTTCACGCTTAAACCGATGATAGCTCAGTGGTAGTGTGTACGACTTCGCGTCAAGGGACGTGAGTTCGAATCCAAGCACCTACAATGGGCTTGAGCTTTCAGTGAAGGAATTTTAGGAAACCTTAGCATGGTGGTAGGGGTTTTTTAAATGCCCACCTAGCTAGCTACCTACCACCATCAAATTGTAAAAACTGCCGCCGAATACCAATAGGTGTGTTCCGGGAGTTACACTTGAGAGCCAGTTCCTCCACAGGTTTAGCGCGCCTACCAACTTGGGCCGTATCTTCACTTAAGATCAGGTGAGATTATGGCCATAACGCCAAACCTCAAGTAAAAAAAAAAACCGCTGAATCGATTTTGCTGAATTTCGGTATAGAGATAGATGGCGACCCGGAGACGGTGATAGTTTTTGTCGCGAAAAACTTATCGGAATTAGGGTAAAGTCAGTGATAAATTTGTATGAAAATTTTTGTTGCGTCATGCCATTTGTATGACAAAATCAATATTAGCGCGAGTGAGGCCGCCGGTAAAAGCTAGTAAGAGATAAAAATTAAAGTTATGTACCTATAACTGACGTACGAAGTTGCAGGCACTGTTAATATATCACGTATATATTATTTGGATTAATTAAACTCTTAAGTTTTTATTACCACATCACACGATATCACTTGAAAGCAACTATGGTAGAGCCATTTATTAAAATCAGTAACTTTGTTTACTTATGTGAAGTTTTTTTTTTTTTTTGGGACCAGTGTTTCGATCGATACGCGTCTCGTTACTGGCGGTTCGCGCGCATCGTAGTGTTGTGGAAGCCATTAACGATTCGGTTAATTAAAGTAGATATAAAATTACGATATTTATTTATAACCGCTTCTTAATTATAGTTTAATGTATTTGTAATTGATATCGAAACCGGAGAATGCTTTTCGATGTAATATTTCCATTTGTCTTGAATAGTGCCGCGTGTAAATAAGGAAAAATATAAATATAAATGTAACGTATTTGTATGTATACGTTATGGACGCAATCTTACGTGATGTTGAGTGATCGTGTGGCGTTAGATGGTGGACTCGCTAAGCCTAGTGCAACTGCGGGAACACGCCTGATATGATGGCTGATTTTCAACTTGAGGGTGGTAGCTAGCCAGTTGGACATGAGAAAATTTCCTACCACTATGCTTTAGTTTGATCACGACGTTTCTTTTTACCGGATACTCGGGAAAATTTCAGGAATTCAACACTCACGTCCTCTGAAGCGGTGTCCGTACACACTAGAACTGAACCGCCATCGCTTCGAATCGCTCTTAATTCTTAATTTATTCGGTGTTAGTATTAGTTTAGTCCTATATTGTATAAGTTTGGCAATATTATATGTGACATATCGAAGTAAAACTTCTTACGCGAGGGCTTTTGAATGATGATCACCACCTTCTTGTCGTGGCGCTCGATGTGAAGAATCAGATCGAAGCGACTAAGTGTGCAAGTGAGATATAGCGATAGCCCAAAGTACAACTTGATTCTATGATAACTCAGTGGTAGCTTGTACGAACGACGCGTGAATGGGCTTGAGTTCGAATCCCTTCAATGAGCTTGAGCTTGATGGAAAACATCGTGATGAAATCATAGTATGGTGGTAGGGATTTTTATAGCACTAGTATTGATCATCTTAGGCCGTATCGTCACTTTACATCGGTGTAACCTATAAGCCATATAAAATTAAAAACAAATATTAAAAATTCTGTCTTAATTTAGATAACCAAAAACCTTTAGTTTTATAATAACAAAAACGGTAATTGAGTTTCCATCGGCAGTGTTACAGCGGGGACGTTTACCCGAAAATACACTTTATTATTTCTGGATCGCGAGGGAATTCTCTCAGTTGACTTTAGCAAATCCAATTTGCTGTTGAAATGCCCGTGACGACGCCGTGACGAAATGCGTGTGAAACGCGATTGAATCGTGTTCTCCTTTATTAGTTTATCTGTCCGGAGATAACATATTGTCGCTAAAGAAACATGTATTCTTCTATATTTCTGGACGATAACTTATACCATTCCAAAGCACCTCTGTTACATCGTATGGTCTAAGAGTAGAATTCGCGAAAAAAGACAACATCTTTATAATGAGCTCCATGCTTGAAGTTAAACCTCATTAAGCACTTTCTTTTTTGGGTATTGAATGAGGCTGAACCGTAACGCTCGCCTATGTACCGCTCGTTCGGTTGAAGCACGAGTGTACTAAAGGACCGAAGGAGATATCATTAATGCGTTACTATTGCACCCGCGTAACGAGCGTTTCATGAGAGAACATGACGCATGAGTTGCACTCAGTATCGATATAAACACGGTATGTGGCGTAACTTTACGTTTTATTTAATACCTGTTAGTTGTAGAAGCAATGCAGAAAAAAAAATACTTCAAGAGTAAAACAAGCTGTCAGAGGTCTTTACTGTAATATGGACCTGTAAGCCTCTTAGCAGCTGAATATACACTGGAGGAAACTGAAACATGACAATGAAAAGACATCTCAGGTTCATTACCATGTGAATATTTGTCCCGATTTGGTCGTGTATAGATATCAGTCACTTGACTTAATTATTAGATATATAATATGTGTGCTGAGCATGAAATGTGATAAGTTACGCAAGCCAAACATATAGGAAATGTTTTCAGACTACAATATTAAGTATCTGAAGTTTCATCTTTAACTGAAACCTTATATAATGATTTCTTAGGTTTACGCGAATATTATTCATTGAAATAAAACTAATTTAAACGGATTTTATCGCGGTTATTTATTGAATTTTGATCCCGACGGACAAACCAAAAGAAATATAGGGACCCGCGTAAAAGAACATATAGCTGATGTTAAACACCGACGCTCTACGAAGTCTGCAGTTACTGAACATTCAGAAGAAGGCTCCAAACATTATCTTCGATTCGACAAGCCACAAATCCTTGCCAAAGAACACCGATTCCTACCTAGGATGATTCGTGAGGCTATTGAAATTAAAAAACATCCAAATTTCAATAGAGAAGATGGTTGGAAGCTAGCACAAGCCTGGGATCCAATTATACATTTAATTAAATCGGAACCCAAAAGACCAATTGTCAGACCTCAAGACACTGTGAGCTCTTTCTGCGTAGATCAGAACACTATAAATATTAAAAATTAAATTGAAGGTAGACACAGTAACATAAACTTTTCTGGACAACCTACACCTCAGTCCGCCCCGTGACCACGAAGGCTGAAAAGCTTTCGAAACGTCGGGATCAAAATTCAATAAATAACCGCGATAAAATCCGTTTAAATTAGTTTTATTTCAATGAAACCTTATATTTTGGTCCTCTAACTTTTTGTCGCTTTTTTTTAAACACATTAATCTCTGCTGTTTCAAATCATTGTGGTGGATGATATACCTGCAGTATTGTGTTCGTGATGAAGCCGGATACCGTTGACATATACCATTACTCTTCGCTCTGGTTCTTTGTATCATCGAAATCGATTATCACAAACAGCAAAGTTGCCACAAAAGGCCTGGCAAAGTTATCATCCGAACATTGTTTTTTTTTAGTTAGCAATTATTAAAAACAACTTATATTAGATTTATATGACAGTTAAAATAGAAGTTCTAATTCAAAATATGATAACAGCCTCGAATCTCCAAATGCTCAAAGTTTCGTTTTCTCAATGGTTAAGCTGTGTAGACAAAAAAGTTTGGACAGCCCTGACATGTGAATGGAAAAATCACGATTATAGCCCTACATTCCTTCTCTTACTGCCCGAGTACTCAGAATAGCTTTCCCATTGCTTTGAACCGACCAGTAACTCCTCTACGAATCTTTATTGTTATAATCACATCGTTATTTGACATTAAATAAGATTGTGTATAACTTTATCGTATGCAAAATAATGACCCCGATATTCAAGCCAAGAATGTAACAAAACGCAGACTGAATAATTATAATAAATATTTCGTTTATGTTGACCAGAGGCGGTTGTTATTTAGCTACGTACGTTGGCCGGGGAGCCGAGTGCACTCGCGTTACTAACTACTCGTGGAAAGCTGTCAAGGTTCATTAGGAACATTTGTAGTCGTGAAATATTAACCTGTCTGTCTTTGAAATGGAAGTGAGAAGCGGTATTGTGTATAAATACATAGTTTCAGTTAATTTTGTATCGTGATATGTATTTGTTACCTTTTCATGTAGAAAGTAGCCGCGTCCGCGACTTCATTTGCGTGGAATTTAAAGTTATTTTGAAAAATACTCTATTTTCTTTTCTGTATTTTTGACATGTATGAAAAGCACTGATAGCTCAGTGGTAGTGTGTATGACTTCGCGTCAAGGGACGTGAGTTAGAATCGAAGTGAAGGAAAACACCGTGACGAAGACATAGCATGGTGGTAGGGCTTTTTCTAGGGCTTTTTAGCAACCACCCTCAATTTGAAAATGTACCGCCAATTACCAATAGGTGTGTTTTGGCATTTGCACTTGAGAGCCAGTTCTTCCACAGATTTACCGTGTCTATTAACTTGGGCCATATCATCACTCAAGATCAGGTGAGATTATGGCCATACCGCTAAAACCGTAACTATAAAATAAATTTAAAAAAAATATTCATTAATTTGGCTGCCATACATAAAAATAATTATTAAAGTCCGCTTTCTAATTCAATAGCTTAGTGCGTTTAAACAAAAATCACAAAAAAAAAAAAAACAAATTTATCTTGTATGTCATCATTATTGTACTAGTATATATCGAAGAATTGAATTCGAGGGATCAAAAAATAAGGTTTTAACTAGAGACTCTTAATGCTTTACCTTACCTTGATAGATGTCTTGCTAATCAGCATTCTCGAGTTCAAAATATGTCTCGGGAACTCAAGATGTCTTGACACATCAGTCTATGGTGGCAGTTCCATCTGGGGGACGGTTACATTTTTTTTTGTTTAGGGTTTCATAATCTCAGGTTCCTGTCATATAACATTCTCAGTAGGTGTTGTCATATGTTATATTAATAGTCAGATAATAATGTCAACATCAGTTTGGTTACTCCTTTTCAGTTTGTATTTGGACGCGTGTGTTTGTGTAATATAGATTTTGAACTTTGAAGTAAGTATTTAAAAAAGTAGTATACTTTTGAATACTAATATACTGGTTATCCTTAAAAATATTATAAATGCAAAAGTGAGTTTCTTTGTTTCTTTGTGACGCTTTCTTCTTTTCCCTTTTTTTATTATTGGCAACTTAGTCCTCTTTAGAGACTACTACTGCCATTTTCAAGTGATAAAATTTTGACATTTGTGACAGATGAAACTATCTTCAACAAAATGGCGACTCTCTTTCTGAAGCCGTCTTCGGAGTTTTTGTGGCAATCGATGTGTCACGTTCCGAATGATTATTTATTATTCAGTTCATTTATGTTTTTCATCTACACTACATCACGTAAAATGTCGCCTACTTTACACACTACAGGGCTAAATAACTAAGTATATGAATAAACATACAAATCACAACATGACCGATCAAGATCCCGCCAAAAAATCTTGTTACGCTTTCACGTATAAACCACTGAATCGATTATAAGGAATGTTGGTAAAGAGATATATGGAAACCTGGTAACGATGATAGGCTCTCGCAAAAACCTATAAACAAAAACTATGTATGAAATTTGTTATCGCGGCATCCGATTTGTTCGACAAAATCAATAGTAAAGCGAGCGAAGTAAAATCGAGTTTAAAATCTTATGAAAAAAAAAAAACCGATAACTTTAATCCAACGCACAACACTAGATAGCGGCGGCAAACAATTTTATGACGTCCCGACATAATTGTATGGTAATAGTCACACCTTTTATGAAATTATGGTCAACACGCGTCATTGTGTACGTTGCGATGATAATGCACCTTAATACCACGTAATAAAGGCTGATCGTAACAGGTGATAACGTTACGCAAATGGCCGCGTGAATTTGTTATGAATTACATTCCGTTTGACGGCCAAATCGTTTGCTTTTTCGAGTTATGTTCACGCTCGTGTATGCGCTGGCATCGTTGTGAATAAAAGCATCGTGTTTAGGGCTGTACAATATGCTAGTTATAAGTCATCACTCATCCAGTACACCCTTGCTACGTGATTCGTGAGATGCAATCGCATCTACATTAATATTATAAAGTAGAAAAGTTTCTAGTCAGAAAAAAAAAACAAAATTTAATTCACGCGAACGAAGTTACGCGCATAGCTAGTTAACATTGTAAAGGTTTGTTTGTTTAGTTGATTGCGCTAGTCTTTGGGAATACTAGCCGGATTTCTAACATTATCTTTGTATTTGATGAATGTCTGAATTTATCATATACTAGCTTTTACCCGCGGCTTCGCTCGCTTTGAAGCCATTAAATAAGTTTTTTATCCTTCGTAATTTTTTTCTTCAATAAAAAGTTTCCTATGATACTTCTAATACTTCCAAGAATGTGTGTGATAAGTTTCGTGATGATCGGTTAAGTGATTTTCGCGGGAAAGCGTAACAAACAAACTTACGTTGATATTTATAATATTAGATTGCATTTGTAAAATAATACATACACATACATTAAGAGAAAACCCTATATTTATTACACACGATATTTTTGATGGCATTTTTGTTATTTAAACTAGTTGAAAAACTGTTTCCAAAAGTTCTGTCTTGGACGTCCGTGTATCTATCTGTATGTGCGGATCCTGTATGTTATCACGATAACGACCGAAATACTTTACTAATCGAGATTTTTTCTTACACTTCAGTACAATTAGAAATAGAACTCTATTACATTTCACGGTCTGATTCGATGCGGTTTAATTGTTATAAATAAACAAAAACAAAGAAAAAAGAGATCATGAGGCGTGCATTTTTATATTTTCCAAACATTTTTAAGATAACACCACTACCAACAGAAGAAAAGCTGTATCCGAAGAAGTTACAAAAACGGGGAAAATTTATCAAATAATATTTAGTTCCATGCAAGCGAAGTAGCAGGCAGAGCTAGTCTTTATAAAGATAGAAATACTATTACAGTTTGCCTAAAGCGAACTACGTTACATCGACGTTAAATCGACGTTAACGATAAATTTTTGATGTGAATTATCTATTAGCGGGATTTGGCAGTGAAATCGAGTCGTTTACCGTGACGACAATAAATTGCATTGATATAATACAAATCGTCATTCTGGGATCGATCCTCACTTGTGTGCTTGTTTATTCCTCGTGCGTCACAATGAACGCTTGTTTTAGTTGATGGTCGATGAATCAGTTCCACGTCGATTTCCTTCCTTATGTTTACTCATCACAAAGCAATATGCAATTCAAGTAACGGGTATGAAGAATGATGTTATCGACGACTCGGTCGCGTGCAACTAAAATGTAACTGTAAGTTATTTTCCTATCTCTCTGAAACGGGTATATTTTCCCGGATGATAAGTGACCTTTTCTGTGTCCCTGACAACGCGTATGCAATATTTCACGGTAGTTGCTTACTAAAAAAATGTGAAAAGGTAACAAAAAAAAAGTTTGGATAATCCAAAAGTGCACGCCTCATAATCTATTTTTTTTTAATTAACAATTAAACCTCTTCAAATCAGATCGTGAAAAGTGATAGGATTTTTCTATTTCTAAATATACTGAAGCGTAAGAAAAAAAAGACTCGATTTGTAAAGCAGTTCGGTCGTTATCGTGATAACGCACAGGATCCGCACATTTGTAGCGATGATAGCTCAGTGGTAGTGTGTACGACTCCGCGTCAAGGGACGTGAGTTCGAATCCAAGCACCTACAATGAGCTTGAGCTTTCGGTGAAGGAAAACATCGTGAGGAAACCATAGCATGGTGGTAGGGCTTTTTCAAATGCCCGCCTGGCTAGCTACCACCCTCAAGTTGTAAACCTGCCGCCAAATACCAATAGGTGTGTTCCGGCAGTTGCACTTGAGAGCTAGTTCCGCCACAGGTTTTGGCGAGTCTACCGACTTGGGCCGTATCGTCACTTAAGATCAGGTGAGATTATGGCCATAACGCTGAAACCTTAAGAAAATAAAAAATATACAGACACACGGAGGATCAAGACAGAACTTTTTTTAAACAGTTTCTTAACTAAGTTTAAATAACAAAAATGGCATGGAAAATATCATGAGCGTTGAAAATAGTGATTTTTCTTGATATATGTCTGTATTTTTGTGTATACATTGTTTTACAAGTGCAATATATGATAAATAGAGACATTTTAAGTTTGAAGACTCAGTTGTTATGCGTGAAGTGACAGTAGTACCCACCTCGACGCTTCGCTTATGAGGCGTGTAAAACTGACATTCACGTTTATAAGATTACTAGGAGGCCCGGTGGACTTTGTATCACCTAGGATGAAAATGTATGGCCGCCAGCCGCTGTTCCTCCGCTTTTTAAGTATCTGATATCTTAAGTAAATCTTAAGTATAAAAGTATTAAAAAAAAGGAACGGGCTCTCAAGTGCAACTGCCGGAACACACCTATTGGTATTTGGCTGTGGATTTACAACTTGAGAGTGGTTGCTAGCCAGGAAGGCATTAGAAAAAGTCCCACAATCATGCTATGCTTTCCTCACGATGTTTTCCTTCACCGAAAGCCCAAGCTCAATGTAGGTGTTTGGATTCGAACTCACGTCCTCAAGGGAGTCGTACTCACTACTAATGAGCTATCATCGCTTCAACATGAAATGTACAACGTATGTAATATATTTAATTTGTTAAGAAATAATACTGTATTGTATAAAATAGCTTGGTAAATAACACTTTTTTTTTGTAATATTTAAAAGCTACAAATGGTTACTGTGGGCTATCCTTTAGAGGTAATATATACCATCATAGGCTCCTGTTTTCAAGATATATAAATCCGTGTTATATTAATTTGATCTATATCGTAAGGTTTAGCCCGCGTTTGCAATTCAAGCGCACAAAAATATATTTGTCACGACATCACATTACAAATCTTTGTATTTTCCAGCTTTTCTGTACTATAATATGTATGTGTTATACATAAAAATCTTTCTCATTAATCACTCTATCTATTGGTGAAAACTGCATTAAAATATGTCGAATAGTTAAAAATATCTAAGCGAATGGACAGCGGAAGCGATTTCATTTTGTACTATATTAATATAGGACACGCTGTGAGTGTTCAAATAAATGTATGAGTGAACACGTACAGTCGTGCGTTCTGTGAACAATTTTGCATAATATTCGTGGACGTAAATGAGTTGGCAGTAGAACTAATTTTGTTAGTCTCTCCGCGTTGAATCCCGAAGGTTATTAAAAATTTTATATGACTTTTTATACTCTGTTTGTTCTAACGTTATGGCTGCAATCTCACCTGGCGTTAAGTGACGATGTGGACCAAAATGGTGGACACGCTAAGCCTAGTGGAGGGACTAGCTTCCACGTGCAACTGCCTGAAAAAACCTACAGCTATTAGGTGGCAGATTTTCAATTAGAGAGTGTACATTTTGAAGCTATGATAGCTCAGTTATTAGTGCGTATGACTTCGCGTTAAGGGACGTGAGTTCGAATCCAACCACCTACAATGAGCTTGAGCTTTCGCTGAAGGAAAAAATCGTGAGGAAACCATAGCATGGTGGTAGGGCCTTTATGATGCCCGCCTGGCTAGCAACCACCCTCAAGTTGAAAACCTGCCGCCAAATACCAATAGGTGTGTTCCGGCAGTTGCACTTGAGAGCCAGTTCCTCCACAGGATTGACGTGTCTACCAACTTGGGCCGTATCATCACTTAAGATCAGGTGAGATTATTGCCATAACGCTAAAGTTCACGTAAAATTTGGCCATAACGCTAAACCTATGAAGTACACAAATAATAATCTAACGTTTTAAAGAAATTTAGTTTCCGAAAACGATATACACACATCCGGTGTTTTTCGAAGTCTTGGGAAATCCGAAATATCGAATAGTATATAGTGTGGCGACATTTAACTATTTCACATTACTCTCAAAGCTCACGCAACTGGGTTTTTTTAGTTATTTGTTATTATTGGACGTATCTTGAACTATTCTCGTATCTTTGACGAGATAATTTAGGTGAAATAACAATATATATGCCCAGTGTGAAGACTGTTTTCATGGGTATTTTCATTTGTTACAGTTGTGAGGTGGTTTAATTTAAATTTTTTATACCTAAAGTTTAGCGTTATGGCCACAATCTCACCTGATCTTAAGTGTCGATTCGGCCCAAGTTGGTAGACACGCTAAGCCTGTGGAGGAACTGGCTCTCAAGTGCAGCTCTCGGAACACACCTATTGGTATTTGGCGGCAGGTTTACAACTTGAGGGTGGTAGCTAGCCAGGGAGGGCATTAGAAAAAGCCCTATCACCATGCTCTGGTTTCCTCACGATGTTTTCCTTCACCGGAAGCTCAAGTTCATTGTAGGTGCTTGGATTCGAACTCACGTCCCTTGACGCGAAGTCGTACACACTACCACTGAGCTATCATCGCTTCGAATATTTTTCGTTTAAGTAATTTAATCTTTATATTATATTGTGTAGTTTGAGTGTTGCGGAACACACTTATAGGACTTGGCGATAGATTTTTAACTAAAGGTAGGTAACTAGTCACGCAAGCGTTACAGAAAACCGTACCACCATGCTTTGGTTTCATTATAACGAATTTCCTCGAGAAAAGCTTAGTCTCATTGCATAGATTGAGCCAATGTCACCTGATGTTACTTCACGAAGCGGCCCAAGATGCATACTCATGCCTACTAGAAAACTGGTTCTCAACTGTTGGAACACATGTATGTAGGTGCTTCGTAAGATATTTTTCACATTAGGGTGGTAGTACACAAGATGATTGTGACAAAATTCTCGATAACTATAGTCTTAACTGTAGTCAGAATTGTTACACTTTAGAACAGTTCAAATCAATTAACAATCCATAGAATTTGAAAGTATGTATAAAATATTTACCTTCCGGTTTTTTCTAAATTAAGTACTGATGATAAATATAGAAACTAATTATAGAATGCATAAAATTTAATATAAAATTTTCAATCAATAGATAATACCGTCAGTGTAATATTTAATCTGTATCTGTAATGATAATATAAAGTGGAAAAGTTTGTTTGTTTGTACGCGCAATTCTAAGTAGATATAAGTCAAATTTAAAAAACTTTTTTTTCTATTTAATATTACGATACCGCCAATAGTAGAAATGCTGTAATAAAAAAAGTTGTTTTTTTAATATAATAGCGGGCAAACGAGCGAGCATGTCACTTGATGGTAAGTGATTACCGACGCTCAAGGACACTTACAACACCAGGGGAATCGCAGGTGCGTTGCCGGCCTTTATTTTGGAGGGACTGGCTCTCAAGTTCAACTACCGGAACACATCTATTGGTATTTCGCGGCAGATTATCAACTTGAGGGTGGTAGCCTGCCAGGCGAGCATTAGAAAAAGCTCTACCACCATGTAAAATTACAAAAATGGGTACAAATTATTAAATTATATTTAGTTTCAAACGGTCGAAATCGAGGCCCAATAATTAAATTCATTATTTTCACGTTTAACATTGGAGTTTGTTAAACATGTCGCAGTTAAGAGTGAAGTAAATACATTAAATGAAATATATTTCATAATTTTTAAATTATACATTTTATTTGAAACGAAATAACATTTTACACCGATTTAAATATAATTATTACGTACACGTACATACAATTCTTATTACAGGCTTATAATATTAATAATATCTTTGTGAAAGCACAATTTAAATTATAGGGTCTAAATGACGTTTGTAGAAAAAAAAACCGCATCGAGTGATATGGTAATAGTGGCTTTAAAGATATTATTTAAAACTTGAAAATCAGTTATTTGACTGCCGATTGGTGTTACCATATTTCGTATAATTTACCAAATTAGTATAACAAGCATAATTATTAGCACTAGTCCGAATTTATCATTTGTTTTCACTTATAAAATTCTTGAGACCATTATTAAATTCATACGTCAAACTCACAATCTTGAACTGTGTAATAATAATCATCTATATGTATATAAATTAATCTCTATTTCCCTTGGACATCGCATCACGCGTGAACGGATGGAACAATTTCGCTAATTCTTTTTGTTTGTTGTGTTTGTTATTGTCACGAGAAGGTTAGAGAAAAAGTTAAGGAAGTTGAACGGAACTTTTGAAATATTTAATGGAATTTAAGAAAATTTGAATAAACCTAACGCCAATATTAATTTTACATAACTGTCAGTTGTCATAGAGTATTACAATAATAAACACTATGTTTTTGAATATATATTTTTTTTAAATTAATTTTATCAATTTGAATTCAATATTCATAGTTAAGACAGGACAACGTCTGTTGGGTCAGTTAGTATTATTTTATATGTATATTCGGTAGGCCTGAGAATCGGTCGTTATCAATTTTTCATCCCCCCAGTGATAAGGGTTCCATCCCGAATATTTATTTTTAATATAAAAAAAATATGATCTGGCGTTAAAGATACGTACAACCCTAAATTTTGACCCTCCTACCCTCATCCTCTCATTTGTTAGTACAACCAAAGTATTCATAGGGATATCGTTTATAACACCGCTTAGTGTAACGTGCGATATGAGTGCGGCTTTGAGTTCAGTGAAAGCGAGAGTACTCGAGGCCAGATTTTGTACGTTACCGAAGAGACGTAAGATTTATATTTTCTGTTATTAACTTGACTATGGTTTGGTATATATGCTATAAATCATTATCGGGAATGATTTATACTGAAACGAGAGAAACACGAGCGGTGAAGGTGAGTGTTGACGAACGTCAAAAGGGGGTACCTTAAACATACACCTGAGTCGCATATCTGGGACACTGTGTCGTGTTATCCTCTCTCTGCCACAACGATTAGGTTTCATGTTGTACCTCATCCTGAAATTATTATTGATAACATCTTAGGTCGGGTTAGCTGGTATTCTTATAGAAATAAATTTAATAAACATATATTTTGAAAAACATTATTTACATAACTTTTTCTATCGTGCCAGCCGGAACCCTGTACTGAAACTCCTAAATACTGTACAAAGCGGTGCATCGTTTTGTAGGATATTCTATATATAAATATGTAATTATAACAGAATCGATGATATACCTAACTCATGCTTTTCGGTCAAACATTAAAAATAAATTTACAATCGAATGTTCTTTCTAGAATGTTACTTATTTTCATGTACGATTTAAAAGTAAGCGGGAATCGACAACTATGAACAGAAGAGAAGTCAAATCCTTTTAAAATACAGTGTTTGTTTGAGAGTCAGGTAAAAATAATTATATTATGAAATGCTAAATTTCCTTATAATTAACATTAGTCTTGTTGTATATTTATTTTCTTTGCTTGAAGCACGTTTTTCCCTTTAAGAGTTGTCTCAACGAGCATTTTAATAAACTCAATTCCCTTCATGCATTTTAATTTATATTTCACTTCGTAATTTGACACCGTTCGATTGGGCTTTCACAAAAACATTTCATATCTTAATACGACATATTTATAATAAATTTTACAACAATTACCGACGGTAAACACATATACATATTATTTGGTTAATAAACAACGCGCCATTTTATATCAGTGACATTAAAAACTATATAACTGGGAGTAGGAATGATATTACACCGATGTTAAAGAGGAAATAAAAATATTTGTCCTCGATTCATTTAAAATCAACTGTACAATATTGCACGCCTCATAAGCGAAGAGTTGACTTGGGTACTACTGTCATTTCACGCAAAACAACTGATTTTTCAAACTTAAAATGTCTCTATTTATCATATATTGCACTTGTAAAATAATATACACACACACATATCAAGTAAAAACACTATTTTTAACAGTCATGATATTTTTAATGCCATTTTTGGTATTTAAACTAGCTTAAAAATTTTTTTTTTTCTTACGCTTCAATGTATTTAGGTATAGAACCTTATTACTTTTCACGGTTTCATTCGTTGTGGTTTAATTGTAATAAATAAAATAAACGATAAAAATAATGAGGTTATGAGGCGTGCACTTTTAGATTTACCAAACTTTTTTATTCTACAGTTAGATTAAAAAGTAAAAATACGGAACACCTATAGATTATAATATATCTAGAACCAATTTAGTGGCGGGAAACGCAGTTTTTTTTACAAGAGAATTCGGCAACACTAGAAAAAATACGTCATAACATTATCACGAAGTTTTACATTTTTAATGGCAACCAGTATTTTAACACGCTTATTTTGCAAATACCACGTAAAATTATAGAAAAATTCTACAAATCTTAGAGGTTCATAGACGAACAATATGGACGACTTTTTCTTTTTAAAAGTGTCTGTGGTTACTAACAAATTATGCCCTGACTTATTTGTATAATTCACTTCGCTTGTGCACACAAACCAAATTATCTATATATATAAAAAATAATAGTCGAAATGTATATACGCGCTTAATTTCCGAACGACTGTACCAAATTGAATCATTCTTTTATATTATGTATGTAATTGCCAGGATAAGGTTTGTATATATAGATAAAAACGAACAGTTTTTTTATCAATCTCATAATATGAAAAGTAATTACGCTATGATAGCTTACTCGGTAGTGTGTACCAACGCCACGTCAAGGGACGTGGGTTCGAATGCACCTATATTCAAATTTAATGTAATTAAAAAAGACATTTAATTAATTGGTGTTATAGACAAGTTTCATACAATAACGAAAATAAATGAAACACAAGAACGATATTAGATATGGGCAGTTCTTTTGATCTTAACAAATTGAAGTCGATATGTTGATTATAAGTTTTGAGTCTTAGCTTGAACATCGATTTTAGGTGTACGACGCTCACGGGGATCATATAAAACACCACCATTAACTTAACCACCATAACATAGGGTCAAATAACAATGATATAGAAAATAAGAGATACACACAAGTGTGAAATACCACGTCTACTGCTTATCGGCGTAGAGACACAATATTACTAGAAACATAATAATACTACACAGTTTTAACGAATGAAATGATTCAACTACGAGTATAAACTATACTTTGATATTTTAAAAGTTGTTGTATTGATCTTATTACACTGTTGGTTATTTGACTAAGTGTTATCCTGGGTAGTGCGACTGAGTGAGGCAGTAAAGTTAAGAACGATCGACAGTACGGACGAAATCTCATGTTGTTAGGGAAGCTCTGCTGTAAAACATAACTATTGTCGAACGAGACTTTGAGTATGATTCGATGAAAGTTCCACGGTCTGTAACACAAGATGACGAGCCAAAAATTCTTGGGGCCTATCAAATTAATCCGTGAGATTAAATTTTTTGCTCACCTACAGATGTTAGGTATAATAAATGTTTCGAAAAAAAAAATACAAATAAACGTTATTCTATTACAACTGTTTTTTTATTTATTATTTCAGCTTCGCGCAAATTTCTGCTAATGTATATGCTTTTTAATACAGGTGTTAATGATTTTAAATGCGAAATAGTTTTGACTTCACCCAGTGTTGGGTTTTAATGAATTATTTTAACAACTGTTCTTGTATGTTAAATCTAATGAAGTTATGTGGTAGTGACCTATTGTGGGATAAGACAGCAGACCGTCCTGGGTCCAGGAATTAATAAATTGGTTAACCTAACTTTAAAATCATTCAATGTGGTAGGCCTCTTGAGATTGTGTCCGGGTGAAATGTCCAACACCATACACTACACACCATATGAAGCAATGATAGCTCAGTTAGTAGCGTCTACGGAACGCGCGTCAATTGACCTGAGTTCGATCCCTGCAATCAGCCTGAGATTTCGGTGAAGGAAAACATCGTGACTTGGTCTTCTAATACATATCTGGCTAGTAACCACCCTACAGTTGGAAATATGACGCCAAATACCCATAGGTATGTTCCGGCAGTTAGGCTTGAGAGCCCGTCCACCATCATCCCATACACCACCACCATCAGCCCGCATCATCAATTAATATTAGCTAAGATTGTTGTTATAACACTAACTTGCTATAGCACTAACGTATAGCCGATGGCTTCGCGGCTTCAAGTCCTATATCAGCCCATGTATATGACTCCAATTAGGTTTATTGCTTTTCAAGGTAAGTCACTATAAGTCTAGCCTTCTATAAGAGTTATTGCAGTTACTCTGTCGTGCTTTGATTAAGCAAAATCTAGACTTTATAATCAAATCGTCCGGCAGCAAAATGGTTCTAATTTTAGTCACATAAAAAGTTTGGCAAAAATTCGAATTACACCCGAGAGACGAGTTTCGGGTTATTTAATTAAACCGATGTGAGATAACACGAGTTATTTCGGAACGTATTCGTGAATCTGTTTATACCGATTATTGGGAATATAGGTAAACTCGTAGGTGGATCCGTGTTGTAAATCGTTACAAGCTTATTTATTTACGTTCTTTTAACTAAACCTATCACAGATTAGTGCGTTGAATTAAGCGTTTGAAATCGAATTCGTAAATTACTCATGGCTGTAAATAGGGATAAATTATTATCAGTGAGGAATTATTTTTTTTACCGTTTCTGCGACCTGGCAATCTCTAGTACCTCTTTTATATTATACAAAGAGTAATTTTGTTGATTGTTCTGTTTGTTGAAATTAATTTAATTCTTTTTTTTTAATATCTTCTGTGACTCCTATGAGTCAACCTTCACAGATTGAAGGTTTTTGTTTCTTACTAGACGCTATGTTTGTTTAATCGGCTGTGCACCGTACTTTCTTCTCCTTCCAGCTTTAACGCCAGTATGTTAGTGTGTCTCGACCATTTATTTAGGTATTTCTTGCTGTTTTCTGCTGTCTCCTGTTTTACACTGCTAATATTAACATCCTTGCGAAAATAGTTGTTTTTAATATAGTGTGGAATGTGCAGCATGTAACGAATTGTCTTGCTATGGAATCAGTGAAAACAGACAATGAAATGTTCATAGGTGCAACGTTATGGCTACAATTTCGCCTAAGTGGTGATGTGACCCAAGATGGGAGGCATGCTAAGCCTAATAGAGGGACTTGCTCTCAAGTGCAACTGCTGGAACACACCCATAGGTGTCATGGTGGGCATTAGAAAAATCTCTACCACCATGCTATGGTTTCATACCGATGATTCCTTCACCGAACACTCAAGATTATAATGATTTCTTAGGTTTACGCGAATATTATTCATTGAAATAAAACTAATTTAAACGGATTTTATCGCGGTTATTTATTAAATTTTGATCCCGACGTTTCGAAAGCTTTTCAGCCTTCGTGGTCACGGGGCGGACTGAGGTGTAGGTTGTCCAGAAAAGTTTATGTTACTGTGTCTACCTTCAATTTAATTTTTATTATTGATGGTGTTCCGATCTACGCAGAAAGAGCTCACAGTGTCTTGAGGTCTGGCAATTTTAGACACAGTAACATAAACTTTTCTGGACAACCTACACCTCAGTCCGCCCCGTGACCACGAAGGCTGAAAAGCTTTCGAAACGTCGGGATCAAAATTTAATAAATAACCGCGATAAAATCCGTTTAAATTAGTTTTAACTCAAGATTATGTAGATGGAATCGAACTCACGTCCCTTGCCGCGGCCGTACACACTACGAGCTGAGCTTTCATCGGTTTTAACTTGTGTACATCGTTTGTCTAATTTGGACATACCGTGAGAAGTGAGGAAACGTATGTGATGAGGAAACTAATTGATATGAATTTTGAAGGATGGAGAGGAAGAGAGAGTCCAAAAAAGATGGATAGAGCGTCTGAGATATAAAATGAAATAAAAGGGAGTGAATGAAGACATAACGGCTAATAGAGATTTATGGATTTAGAAATGTCTTGAGAACAGGGCAAGAAGATGGTAATGTGTTTTTTTTAACTGACATACGCTGTTTGCCCTGGGGACATTGATAGCGTCACCTAACCTTTAGGGGCAAGTGCTAGAGGCACTCAGCGCCGATGTAGCGAGCGCAAAGGTGCGAGAATGGCCAAACCTCGGCTTGGGCTGCTACCGGAAAAAAAAACCAGAATTTGCAAGGCTAGCAAATTAACAGATCCTAACTTACTAATTTCGTGATCCTAACACGAACTTATCAAGCAAGCCGCGTAAGGGCCGCGGAGGTAGTCCCTTACAGAACCGTGTACTTAACGTGTAGGTGTGCACGGATGGTATGCGGTGTGATGATGCACTTTCAGTGATGTAGAGTGTCACTGTATCGCGCGAGCAGAGTCACTCGAGGGATAGAGTCGCTCGAGGGAGCAGTGTCTCTCGAAGGAGCACAGTCAGTCGAGGGGGCAGAGTCACTCGAGGGGAGAGATGGTGATGACTTATGTACACGTACATAGAAAGTTATACTTTATTGTCTTAAATATAAAAAAAAATAGCACAGATTAACTGTTTTAAACAAAGTCAAAATTTCGAACGAAGAAGTTAAAAACTATGAACAATGTTTTAAAGAATTAACAACATAGAATATAAATATGTATGACGTTAGACAAAACAACAGATTTTAGTGTTAATGATTCTTAGTTAAGTAATTGAATATCAAATAATGTATTAAAAGAAACTCTCAACTAACTTCACGGTGTGGCACGTCGAGCTTGCGAAACTTTTGGTTCAACTTAATAATTCACTCTATATGATCAGGAAGGCGCCAAAAGAAGTGGTACCAAAACTTACGCAAAAGTTGTTTAGGTACTGGAGACTTATCAACATCTTGTCCTGCCCCCAAGTTATTTGGAGTCGGCTTAATACGTTTTGCTCTTCCATACATCTCTGTCAGCTGTCATCTCTTCATCTCATTTCTCACACACTCTATCCATCTTTTCTTTGGTCTTCCTCTTCCTTGCCATCCCTCAACATTCATATCCATTACTTTTCTCACCACTTACTGGAGACTACATTTATTTATTTATTATCTATGCTGTGTACGTTATTTGGAACGTAAAGACTTATATCGTTAAATTAAAAAAAAAGGTTCTGTAGTTTTAAATACTCGTTTTTAAATTATTTTTTTTTAATCTCCTCGAAGCAATCTTTGCTGATGAAATCAGACACCAGAACTTTTTATATAAGGTACTGTGTAGGATCTTCAACAAAAATTTATTCCTTATGTTTAGTTGCAATGCGTATACAACGCGATCGTTTTAAAGTTTTATCACGGAGTGGGTTTTGAAAATAAAAATGTAACCTCTGACCGGCAGATAAGCAATATTTGAAATTAGTTAATGAATGTTTATTATTTAAAATACATTATAGAAAGTACTATTTATGCAGGCATAATACCCGTGGCACTGAATACTTGGTAATTAAGTCTGAAAAGTGTAGCTGTCACATTTGACATTGACGAAGTTGCATTCACAGGCCAATGTCATCATATAAAAAAAGTACTACAATACAACAAATTATGAAACACGTCAAAATAATAATTGTTATTTTGAAATAACGTATCGGATTCTTATCTGTGATTCACAATATCTTATTTTACACATGGCAACATGTAAAGAAATATATGAAGCATAGCTTTTTTATAGTATTTTAATAGACCATAAACAAAAATACTGTCTAGTTTGAACATTGTATACATTCCTTGGCACGTTTACTACAAATTTTAACGTTTGTTTTTTTTACGTGATAAAAATGTTTGTAATTGATAAGTTTAAAATTTTCTTTAAGCATTATATACACAAGAATTGACGTAGAAAGGTTTTTCATTAAAATTTCATTTACAAATGCTCAATATCGTAAAAAATATAATATCTACAAATTGTCTTTGGTTGTACAGTACAGGTCACATAAAAATAAATCGATTGTATATTCTTATTTTGTCAGAAAAATCGACTTAACGTTGTGCTGAGATATTTTATTTTTATTAACTAATGAGTACGTTGTGCTAACTGTAACAGTAAACATAGTTTTTAGAAGCAAATAAACTTTACACATCTATAGTGGAATATAAAAAATAGAATTTCTAAAACACGTATAATTACTTTCATAATTAGCTTTAAAACATTTATTTTAATTATTTCGAATTTAAGAAACGTTTACACGGAAGACGAGATTTAGGCGACAGTACAGACAATGTTGCCAAAAAGGTAACGAGAAATGAAATGTTATTTTTTTTATTAACAAGCACATCGATTTTTACTCAAACATATCGATTGATAGCTAAATAACAACCACACGTATATTGCACCTATTGATATATCTACACTTTCATGTTATTTACTTACCAGTTATAAATACACTAATAAAAAGCTTTCGAAAAAAACTATTCGCACATTCTGCGTACAATTTTCTTTATACTCACTATTAAATGCGAACTTTAAAATCATAACTACGTACATACAACGGACAAGCTAAAATAAATAAATACATATAATTCATATACACATTATACACACAAGTCATTATTATAAGAATATCCGTGATTGTTCATTTTTGTTACACATATCCGCATTTTTATTACTAAATTGACTTTTATTTTTTCGTATGGCAACACATCCAAATTCGGGAAATTTGAAGCCTGCGCTCGTTCTAATAAGAAAGTTTTAAAATTGTCGCATACTCGTCAGACATCTTTGAATATTTCTCGCCGCGTCGGGGAAATTTTTAAATTTATTCTGAAATATTTATCGCTCACGTCGCAGAATTAGGTTTGTTGCCAGCCTTTTCGTATCCTTCTATGAGAGTTTCAAGTATAAACTTTATAGTTATTTTGTAGATGTTTTCAACGTTCGGCGTGTATCGATCGCCGAGTGTCGATTCGACGGCGGCCAGGAAAGGCGTCTCGATTTTCTGAAAGCGAAAAACGTATTATATCATACGTGTCACGTAGTTATATAAGGTCGAAGAGTGAATTTTGGTCAGAGGCAATTAGAATAGTTATGTTCGTACATGTTATACATTTATATTTGCTGTTTTTAAGTGCCCTGTCAGTGGTCCTTCGAACTTTGGACGCGTTTTATATTGAATTGATATTTTGAAAAATGTAAAATGTAACTGTAATCTCTGTATAGCTACTTTCTTAAGAGGTTTGTCAACATTTTAAGCGATTATTGCCCTATTAGTGGTATGTACGATTGCCACGTCAATGTACGCTGAGTTCTAATTTAAGCAATGATCCTGAGCGTTTAGAGATGGAAAATATTAAATGTAAGCTTTATTGGGACAGTTATAGCAATGCCATATAGATCTACATAGGTTTAGTATGTAAAACATGCTTTTACCTTCATAGGACAGTTTCTGACGCCTCATAGCGTTAAACCGGTTAGCTATTACCCCTAAATCGAAGATTCGAAGCGATGATAGCTCAGTGGTAGTGTGCACGACTTCGCGTCAAGGGACATGGGTTCGAATCCAAGCACCTACAATGAGATTGAGCTTTCGGTGAAGGAAAACATCGTGAGGAAACCATAGCATGGTGGTAGGGCTTTTTCTAATGCCCGCCTGGGTAGCTACCACCCTGAAGTTGTAAACCTGCCGCCAAATACCAATAGGTGTGTTCCGGCAGCAGCACTTGAGAGCCAGTTCCTCCACAGGTTTAGCGTGTCTACTACTTGGGCCGTATCGTCACTCAAGATCAGGTGAGATTATGGCCATAACGCTAAACCTTAAGTATAAAAAAAATCTAAATTTATTCTCATATTTAACTTAATTTATTAAACGTTGTAGGTATATCGGCAATTAAATTATATTGAAAATATCAGTGGTCGGATCAGCTTTTTTTTATGTCACGCAACATTATGGCTATATTGCACTTAATGTTAAGTAGTGTCCAATCCAAACCAGTTTAATGGATAATTAATCACAATTCACTATACGTCACCTGTATCATACTGGCCTGCT
Organism: Actias luna; assembly: GCA_039707435.1. Lineage (NCBI taxonomy): Eukaryota > Metazoa > Arthropoda > Insecta > Lepidoptera > Saturniidae > Actias > Actias luna. Next base: position 1,446,691 of record JAZHAC010000002.1, on the reverse strand, counting down.
AAGATACCTGTTCACCCCTTTTTTGAAGGATCCAACGTTCCAAAGAACCAATATTGTTTATGGAGTGAGAGAACACGCTAACGGGAAGGATGTTTCACAGTTCCGCGGTCCGACAGAAATATGAATCAACAAACTTTTGCAACATGACAGATGACCAACAGTATTGGAGTAGAGACCCAAGACCAACCCTAAAAATGTGGGTAAGCTGGTGATAAGATTAATTAAAACAAATACTGTGGAGAAAAGATCGTTCAGAAGGAACGTGCTTTGGTCATTTGAAAACTACGTAAAACTAATGAGACGTATGATACTCAAGTTTGGGTATAAAAAACCGAAGAACAGGAAGAAATTTTAATTTTTTTTAGCGATAATTGGGGAAAAGGCTTGGCGATAGCTTGCAACACAATCCGAAAAGTACTCACCCAGAAATATTCCACTTTAAACCCGGGTATCTTCCGATGGCTGGCTCCAACTTGGTGTATGTACTGGAAAAAGTTGTCCAGGTCGTCGAGACCCTTGATACCCTCGTCCAGGGTGTTCATGACGTTGTTCGCGTGCTCGGCCAGCTCCATTGAGTTGATCTGCTCCTCCTTCGTTCTACACTGGCGGAATTTCTCGAACATATTCAGTAGGTCTTGGTTCTCTTCGAATAACCTGGTGAAAATATAACCTATGATATATATATATATATTTTAACTTTAAGTGTGTTACATCATTCTTTATTTATATAGGCGTATACGAGACACCGAAGCATGAGCAGTTTTACCCTCAAGTTGTAAACCTGCTGCCAAATACCAATAGGTGTGTTCCAGCAGCTGCACTTGAGAGCCAGTTCACAGGTTTAGCTTGTCTACCAACTTGGGCCGTATCGTCACTTAAGATCAGATGAGATTATGGCCATAATGCTAAACCTTAAGTATAAAAAAATTATAATTTAATTATAATTCAATGTGCTTATTTACCATAGGTGATAAGGAAAAAGGAGTGTTTTTCCAGTTGACCCCGTGTTATCATGAAAATTGTTAGTGAATATCTACGTGATGAAAGGAATATCCAGGCTTAATTTTAAGACTATATTTTTGGTAATTTTGAAGATATCGTGATGAGCCAAAAATAAATTTCTGGATGATAGGATATGATGATATTGTCTGTTTGGACTCGTGGCCACCATATAACAGCGATAATATCTGCCATCAGACAGAGAAGAACCTCTTAGCCATCCTTGGATTCTCTGTACAGTTGCCGGGTGCATCGTGTGGCAGGGAAAGATATTCCGCGCAGTTTTCGAGGATTATAACGCGGATGTAGGCTTAAGAGGCCGTGTTCCAAGTCACGTCAACACTCACCTTCACTACTCCTGTTTCTCTCCTTGCTCTGGCAAATTTTAGTAGGGCTTTTTCTAATGCCTGCCTGGCTAGCTACCACCCTCAAGTTGCAAGTCTGCCGCCGAAATACTTTTAGGTGTGTTCCGGCAGTTGCACTTGAGAGCCAGTCCCTTCACAGGTTTAACGTAACTACCAACTTAAGCCGTAATGTCACTTAGGAACAGGGGAAATTATGGCCATAACGCTGGTCTCCTCACGATGTTTTCCTTCACCGAAAGCTCAAGCTCATTGTAGGCGGTTGGACTCGAGCTCACGTCCCTTGACGCGAAGTCGTACACACTACCACTGAGCTATCGTCGCTATCTTATTATATTATTAATTAATTTACTTCTTATCAGTCTTATTGTTTATTTATAACTGCGGCTCAATTTTGAATACGACTTTAGTGAATATCTATTAATATTGTGTTTCTTCCGTCAGTTCTACCCTCAATTTAAAACAAGTTGTTAATTAGATATTAGATTTACAGTGTTTTTTTTCTCAAGTGTTATCTTGATATAAGAATTTCGCTTCACGTTGTTTGTCCGATTAACTCCTAAACTACTGAACCGATTTTAAGCAAATTTTGAGCACTGTATGAAGTTCGATCCAACTTGAGAGATAGGACACTATTTACCTCGCTAAGTGATCGTAACGCGATAGATGTCGCTGTAGTCGATGTGATTGACTACTCGGAAAGGCAGAACAAGGTGTGCCTGGTCAGCTAGTTGTTTATATATACGTTTTAATCGATTATCTGTATATGTGTCTTTAAAGAAAAAAGGTGAAGGAAAACATCGTGAGGTAGCCATAGTATAATGGTGGGGCTTTTTCCGATACCCGCCTGGCTGGTTACCATCCTCAGGTTGAAAATCAGCCGCCAAATACCAAAAGGTGTGTACCGGCAGTTGCACTTGAGAGCCAGTCCTCCCAAATTGAAAGCCAGGACGCATCAGCGATTTCCCTGGTGTTGTGGGTGTCCATGAGCGGCGGTGATCATTTACCCTCATGTGACACGCTTGCTCGTTATATAAAAGAGTGAGATAACAATCAAGACTGGTAAGCAGTCACGTGGGCAGCAGGCAATTTCAGGAAATTGCTAAGGCCTACATCTCGCAACTGAAGTTCAGCCGCAAATTTCCTGTCAGCGAATCCCGAACCTGGGCCCTTTTTACCAAAGTGTTGGTACGGTGAGTGAGTGTTGTTGAATCGTAATCTTCATTGACAATTCGAGGAAATTTCTTGTGAAAGCTAGGAAAATAAATATGTTCAATGTTTCCGATACTTACTAAATGGAAAAGTATAGAAAATCATTCGTGCAAACGAGAAGAAAAGAATGCAGTTTGAGTTATTTTGATTACCGATATAATTATTTTCGAAAATCAAAAATTCGTCACTGTCATTTGTAAGTTTTAATTTTTCATCTCTGTCGACAGTACTATTCTTGTAATGACTCGACAAAACGTCCGCTCAACGCCTGACGGTAACAGGGTACAGTTAGCAAAAAATAGGCGACCGTTGATGACGCAGTCGAAGTGAAAATATCTTTAGCACTCTATTTCGTGCGTATTGAATGAGATTGAGCCGTCACGCTCAGCTGTGTGTCGCCCGTGCGGGTACAATCGGCTCGAGCCGACAGAGGGAGCTAGAACATTTTTTTTTTTTATACTTCAGGTTTAGCGTTATGGCCATAATCTCACCTGATCTTAAGTGACAATACGGCCCAAGTTGGTAGACACGCTAAACCTGTGGAGGAACTGGCTCTCAAGTGCAGCTGCCGGAACACACCTATTGGTATTTGGCGGCAGTTTTCCACTTGAGGGTGGTAGCTACCCAGGCGGGCATTAGAAAAAACCCTACCACCATGCTATGGTTTCCTCACGATGTTTTCCTTCACCGAAAGCTCAAGCTCATTGTAGGTGGTTGGATTCGAACTCACGTCCCTTGACGCGAAGTCGTACACACTACTACTGAGCTATCATCGCTTCAAACTGTTTTGTCCGTACCTATATGTCTGTAAAAAAAAACTGCCACATTTTTTATCGATAACACGAAGGTCACGTTTTACATCTTCACTTAACATCAGGTTAGATTATGGTTATAAAATATAAACAAATAACAAATATCGATAATAAGAGAACGGAAATGTATGAAAACCCTTCACTCGGATTATTGGAAAACTCTCGATTGTCCATTGTTCAAAAGAGTTTCTCTAATTGGCTTACAACAAAGGGAATATTTTCCTTCGAATTTCAACGTAAACATTGAACCGGAATATGTGGAATTTGATATAATAATTCTTAGTATTATCAGATTAAATATGACGAACGGTTTTTACTCTATGTAAGTGTCGTTACATCATCTGTTTCATAATTGCAGTAAAACCTCTATAAGTCGAACATCAAGGGAGATGTCTAAGAAATCGGGTTGTAGAGTTTTCGACTTATAGAGAATGGAGGTTTTGGTGTTTAGAGGGACGGGAAGGAAACATTTTTTCGATATTTGGAGGTTTTCAACTTATCGAGGTCCTACTGTATGTTTTTTTCTTTTGATGCATAACATTTAAATTATTTAAAAAGAAATGTATTAAAAGAGAGCACGTTATTCTTACAGTTAAAACATTAATTTAAACCATACATTAGTTTAGCAACTCTTTTCAACTGTTACAAACACAACCTTTTTACATATCTACTACCTGTGCCCGCGACTTCGTTCGTGTGGAACTAAAAATTATATAATATTTTTTGCCTGTTTTTGTAACTTATTTCAATCGAAGCGATGATAGCTCAGTGGTAGTGTGTAGGACACCGCGTCATGGGACGTGAGTTCAAATCCAACCACTTACATGATATTTCGAAGAAGGAAAACATCGTGAGGAAACCGTAGAATGTAGGTAGAGCTTTTTCTAAAGCCCGCCTGGCTAGCTATCACCCTCAAGTAGAAAATCTGCCTCAAAATACCGATAGGTGTGTTCCGGCAGTTGCACTTGAGAGCCAATCCTTCCACAGGTTTAGCGTGTCTACCAACTTGAGCTGTATAGTCACTTAACATCAAGTTAGGTTATGACTATAACGCCAAACCTTAACTATACAAAAAGACAGTTGGCGTGTTGTTACTGAAAGCTCAGGCTTTCCACACCTCCACAGGTATAGCGTGTCTACCAACTTGGGTCGTATCGTCACTCACGATCAGGTGAAATTATAGGCACAACGCTAAACCTTAACTATATTACAAAAAAAAAACCAGGTGGATTCGAACTCAAGTCTATTGACGTGCCGTCCGTAGTGTCCATACACACTAGCAACTGACCCATAATCGCTTCATAATTATTATACATAGATTCTAATTAATATAAACCAGTATAGATTTCACAGTTTTTTTTTTATTCCACGATATATAAATTCTATCTTATATGTCAATCCAAACATTATTTACCATGCTGTAAAATTTCAGTAAAACCTATGTAATAGATTCATAGTGAGGCGCTTACAATGAGACACACTGTGAAGAATTAAAATATAAAATCTACTAGCTTTTACCCGTGGCTTGGCTCACGTTTATATTTGTTAAATCGGAAGTTTGAAACTGGCACCAGTGGTGGAGAAATTAAAAGGGTAGCGCTTGGCTTGGCTTGGATATGTCATGAGAAAAGAGGAAACGAATGTGGTGAGAACAGTAATGGATATGAATGTTGAAGGATGGCAAGGAAGAGGAAGACCAGAGAAAAGATGGATAGAGTATGTGAGAAATGAGATGAAACAAAAGGGACTGAAGGAAGAAATGGCAGCTGACAGAGATGTAAGGAAGAACAAAACGTATTGCGCCCACCCCAAATAACTCGGGAACAGGACAAGAGGATGATGTAATCGAATGACGCAACAGGAAGATTTTCCTCTCTTTACCTCACTTCCAATAAGTTTTTCCCGAGGAAAGTATCCTATTACCGTCTCCATGGTCCCATATGTCTCTATAGCAACGTACATCATAATCGATTCTTCGGTTTGTCCGTGAACGCGTAACGAACAAACACTCACTTTCGCATTTATAATTATTTATTAAGTAAAGTAATTAAGCCTTTTAAGTATTAAGTAAGGATAGATTTAAATAATGAGGCGTAATAAGGAATGTGCGTTGTTATTGGCACTCAAATTTTTAAGGGTCCAACTTTCTTTCGAAAATTTCCGCCGCTTCTCTGTTCGGCGTAGGAATCACTTAAACTGGGTACTTAATTTTTTGTAAGGCAGCCGTCTTATAAAATTGCTATCAACGACAACTAAACTTGTAGAAAAAAATGGTTTTTATACTTCACATTAATGAATGTTTCAGAGCCCGAACATTATTCTTCGTTCATGAAACAATATATTTTTTTATAACTTTTTCCCTTTTTTGTAACTTTTTTCAATACTTAGTAAATAGCTTAAAGCATATCTTAATGGTTTTTCTATCAAATACAGATAATTTACTATTCTCAAGATAAGCGTGTTCAAAGAAATAAACAAACAAACTTTTCCACTCATAACATTAATATAAATATAGATAGAGACTGATTTATATTGTTACATAAACAATGAAACTGTAACAAGGCCGCAGCAGTATATTACTCCATTTTGATTTTTCGCCTGTCTGTCTCTTTATCCGCGTCACTCTGAAACTATAGGTATGTTTATATTGCAATCGGATACGGTGATAACCAATGGCATGGATTTCTATATGAAATATTTTTTGTTTCATGAAAATAAAAAGGTTCCTCCGGGACATGAAAATTGAGTAATGAAAAATGAAAGTTCTGAGGTAAGCGAAATCCTTTGTATATTACATTCATGATTAAACTTTATTAATTCCGTAAAAGCTTTGCTATAGTAGTAATTCTTATTCACAAAGTTGAAAAATAAATCATCAAATCTCTAATAAGATATTTCTTAGGTATTATAAAGTTTCATATAAATCTCCGGTATAAATAGAAAAAGGTACGAGCATCGGACGAGATGCGATGAGAAATTGAATAAAACGCAGTGATCCGATGGAGTGCTGTCGCCGGCAACCTGACAACTTCAGCTTGAGCTTACGTAATAAACTAACGGATAAACATTTTCATTTATATTGAAACGTATCGAGACAATGATGGAAAATGTAGTTTATTTTATTATTTACTGTTTAGGTACTTATAAACAGGTTACTTATAAGCTTAGCGTGTAAGGACGCCGTGTCATTAGAGTTGAAAACCTTGCAATGAGCTTGAGCTTCCGGTTAAGGAAAACATCGTAAGGAAACCATAGCATGGTGGTAGGGCTTTTTAAAATGGCCACCTGGCTAGCTACCACCCTCAAGTTGAAAATCTACCGCCAAATACCAATAGGTGTGTTCCAGCATTTGCATTTGAGAGCTAGTTCCTCCAAAGGTTTAGTCACTTGAGATCAGGGGAGATTATGGCCATAACGCTATGACACAACCATAAAAAAATACGTTTTCTTTTTAATTATTCATCAGTTTTACTTAATATTGAACATTTTTAATCATCAATCGATTTATTAATTTATTTATTTAGTAATCACGATTCAGCCTATAATGCTTTTTTGAATATTGAAATTATATAAATCAATAAATTTTGCTTTTTTTTACCATAAGACATGCATAATTTTTAATGCAACGAAAGGGAAAAAGGTATGAAACGGTAGGAAGTGATGCTAAATCATCAAAATACATTTTATTTCTTTCGTCCGGTTGACAAATTAATGGAACTGAAAACTAATGTTCATGCATTGAACGCCTTTTATATTCTTAATATATAAAAAATATTTTACACAAATATGAATAGCAAATAAATGAAAATCTCCGAAAAGTGTTTTTTTATAAGAAATTTTCCTATTAATTTAGTAATTAATGCCTATAACGAAATCGAGTCATCTGATGGTAAGTGACCATCGCCGCCCATGGACACTCACAACACCAGGGAAATCGTAGGTGCCTTACCATCCTTGATTTTGGAGTAATTAGCTCTCAAGTGCAACTGGCGGAATACACCTATTGGTATATGACGGCAGATTTTCAACTTGAGAGTGGTAGCTAGTCAGGCGGGCATCAGAAGAGGCCCTACCATAATGCTATGGCTTCCTCACGAAGTTTCCCATCACCGAAAGCCCGAGCTCATTGTAGATGGTCGGATTCGAACTCACGTCCCGTGACGCGGCGTTCCTACACACTACCACTGAGCTATTAACGCTTCAATCAATCATGCTATGTTTATATTCAAACACTTGCCCGTAACATGATAAAAACATACGTGTTAAGAATATCTCCACTCGTTGACCTATATACCCAGGCTGACGACGTCGAGTTAAATTCCACGCCTACTAGACACGACATAGTGCCTTTGTTACCTCTATAGCTTTTCCAACTTCCATGAAACACAACTGAAACGCCGGAAAAAAATACCGCATATACATAAAAAAACTTTTTTTTTTTTCTAAATATTTTCACTATTTACATAGGCATATATTCACCTAGATTGTACAAACGTTTTCCCGTTCTACCAAGATCTCTTCGACGTAACTATTCTAGTACGTAGGCATAACATAATTCTATGGACATAGCGTTAAAATATTTAACATAACATTGCGTAGGCGAACACTTCGACATATTCGGGGGGTCCATAAAAACGTTTATATTCCCCATTAACCCGTAGGTAGCTACTTTTTGTGTCGCCTGACCAGTTTAATCTTTCATGCAACGCGGGCTATGATAAGCGTTGAAAGGGTTTTCCGTCGTCACTAAACCTAAATAAGTACCTAGTGTTTACATTTTAAACAAGTTTCTGTTGATTTAGGTCAAACGGTACAATTGACTACCGCCGGGCTAAATCTATATATATATATATATATATATATATAATAATGAATCTCTATTTCCCTTGATCATCGCATCACGTGTGAACGGATGGAAAAATTTCGCTAATTCTTTTTTCGTTGTGTTAATTATTGTCAGGAGAAGGTTCTTATGAGGAAAAAAGGAAATCGAGTGAAACATTAGAAAATTTATGAAATTTTGTAAAAACTTAAAACGCCTATATTATTTTACATAACTGTCAGTTGTCATAGAGTATGACACTAGTAAATATATAATGTTTTTGGATATTATTTGTTTTTTATTAATTATACCAATTCTAATATAATATTCATAAGCAATGATAGCTCAGTGGTAGTGTGTACGACTTCGCGTCAAGGGACGTGAGTTCGAATCCAACCACCTACAGTGAACTTGAGCTTTCCTTGAAGGTAAACATCGTGAGGAAACCATAGCATGGTGGTAGGGCTTTTTAAAATGCCCACCTGGCTAGCTACCACCCTCAAGCTGAAAACCTGCTGCCAAATACCAATAGGTGTATTCCGGCAGCAGCACTTGAGAGCCAGTTCCTGTACAGGTTTATAGTGTCTGCCAACTTGAGCCGTATCGTCACTTAAGATCAGGTGAGATTATGGCCATAGCGCTAAACCTTAACTATAAAAATATAAGCGAAATACTACTGTCTGGTTCAATGATGACTCCGATTGACTTGTAATTTACAATAGATAGTCCTTTTACAAAGTAATAACAAAGTCTAGGACACCAGCTAATCTATATGTATATTTGTAGGGACGACTACGTTCGCGTGGGAGTAAAAATTGTTCAATCATTTTTGACCGTATGTGTGACTTTTTCAGTACAGATTTGCTTCTATTAACATTAGCATGATATTGAATAGCTCAAAGCCTACCTCAACAATTGTTCTATTACATACAGAAAGAAATTTTGTAATTCCACTGGTAGTTTATTAGATTCTCGCGTTGAAACACAAACAAAAGGGTACAGGGCCGTGAAGGTTGCGTCGAATCATGCTCTAAGAGTCTCCTTCCCCAAACGTTATGTTTTACAGCAGACCTTTCGCTTAAGACACAGTATATTTCGAACAGTCGTCTGTACTGTCGAACGTTCTTATCTCAACTGAACTGACTAAGCCGCTTTTTTTTTTCTTTTTTTCGAAGTCCCTACACTATTAGCCTAAGGGGCGTTTACAGTTTCACCGAACTAGAGGGGCAACTCGCACAAGGGTGTCACTAGTGACCGAACCTCGGCTTGGGCTGTTGCCGAAACGCGAAAGAGAGAATCGAACGCGGTACTAGCTACTAATAAAGAGAGAAGAGTTATTGTAAAGACGCGAAAAATTGTATATTAAGATGTATTAATTGTTAAATGGTATGATCGAAACTAACTGAACCCCTTCGGGATCTGAAAAAGTCACTTTGGTGCTCATAGCCGAGCTCGCATCGCACTTATATAGTAATCTGTGTTATCAACTACCCTCTATCTCATTAATTTAAAGTTATGTAGTATTATTAAGTTTCCATATTAATAAGCGTTAGACGTGTTATATAACACAAAGTTCTCGGCTTTATAATATCAACTGGTTGTGCCCGAAGCTCCGTTCGCGTGGCTCTAAAAATTATTTAATAACTTTTGCTCATTATTGTAACGTTTTTCAATACAGCTTTGGTTCTATTGGTTGTAACGTGATGTTAAATAGTTTCATTCAATAATTAAAAGAAATTAAAAATAAATCGGTCACACCGTGTTTGAGTTTTAACGAGAATAATAAATATCGATTACAGGTGATGATACTAAGTTCATCGGGTCAGCTAGTAAACTATTAAAAATATAATTACTACATTGGCAGTATTCGCTAACTTTAGAACTTAATCCAGAACGAACCTGAAATTCGAGTTTTAGATATAAAACCCTTAACGTTTATGAACGTTACTTATGTCGGCCCCTTTTTAATGTTATTTCTAAATCCACTCATTGATAATAGAAACGTAAGGTCCCGGGTGACCTTTTTAGGTAAGCTTGTGTATTTTTGTTTACTTTATGGGATTTTGACGACAGTCTCACCTGAAGTTATGTGACGATTACCATATTAAGGCTAGTGAGGGGACTGGCTCTTAAGTGCAACTACCGGAACACACCTATATGCGTTTGGCTGCAGTTTTTTAACTTGAAAGTGGTGCGAACAGGCGAGTATTAGAAAATGTCTTAACACCATCCTATGGCTTTACCACGATGTTAGCTATCACCGAAGGCTTAGAGTTATTGCAGGGATTTGAACCCACGTCGTGCGACGATAAGTTCTTGAGACACGCGGTCTTAGGTAGCATTGAGCCGTTTTTTTTTTAAATATAAAACCTAAACAAGTTAATATTACAGTTTAAAATTAATAGTAAATATATTATCCTACGCAAAATAGCTTAATTCTTTTCTTTATCCAATCTCACGCATTTTTTGATGCTCTAATAGCTGAATGACTATCTAAGATCAATGGTACATTATATGACAGTAAAATGCCAGACAATTTAAAATGCTTAGAAACTACGAACTCTTATTTATTTTGCTAAATTTGAAACAACAAAAAGAATTGTTAACTATTTGACATGACTTCAAAAGCAGAATGTATATTTTCTCTATTCAGCGTCGATACATTTTCTTTTCCATTATTTTCTTTCTCTATAACAAACATTTTTATATTTGTCATTTCTAGTATAATAACAATTACTTGGATTTATATTTATTTTACGTATTTGAAATAATAGAAACTCCTATTAGAAAAATATATAAATTGTATTGTTCAAACATTTGCTATAATTTTGTGTCAGGCGTTTTACTGACATTACTTGTATAACGTGGTTAACATTAATTATTTCTTATGTTGACGCGAATATTAGTCATCGAAATAAAACTGATTGATCACGTGACCACGAAGACTAAAAAGCTATCGAAACGGCGTGATCAAAAATAATAAATAACCGTGATAAAATTCGTTTTAATTAATTTTATTTCGATGGTTAACATACATTTTTGTAACGAACTTAACTTTCTTCGGAATTTTTGTTTCGTGATAATTAATTTGTAAGTAACGTTCTTTTTATATTTTTAACGTAAAACGAAATATGACAAGGTCCTTTATAATTTTAGAATAAAGTGTAGGTATCTATTGGCAAACAGAGTGTATTTTAAAAACAATATTAACCACTAGAAACAAGCCACTCTGGAGTTGAAGATCCATTTTCGTTCCATTTATCATGGTGTAATTGTAAAGAGACAGGAAAATGATGGTAGTGTGTACCGACGCCGCGGCAATGGACGTGAGTTCGAATCCCTGTAATAAGCCTGAGTTTTCGATTAAGGAAAATATTGTGTTGAAACCATAGTATGTACCATATAGTACCACCTTGAAACTGCAAATATGCAGTCAAATAACTATAATTGTGTTCCGGCAGTTACACTTGAGTGCCAGTAATTCCACTGCGCTTAGCATTTCCACCATCTTGAGCCACTTTGAAAACATATAAAGAAAGTATAACGAATAAAAAAAAAGTAGATAATTTTAAAAATAAATATACAAATATTAGAAGTACCGTCGAAATGACGATAAAGATATAATTTTCTCAGAGAAATTGTATTTCGTTAAAGATCAATAAAATATTTTTTCGGAACATGGGTTCGTTAGGGTAGAATTTCGAGGGTTTTTATCTTAATTGCTTCATTATTACCTTCATGCTTTGGAGCTTATATTAATTAGAGAATAATATGCTTCTATGCCTCCATTTTAGTAATTATTTTATCGGTTCGTCGAATTTAGAACATATATGGTACTTCCATAATACAGTAGAACCACTGTAAGTCAAATTTCACGTGAGAAACAAATAAAATCATTTAAATCTAAGTCTAGGCAACATTTGTAAGGAAATTTTCGGCTTAGAGATATTTTCTTAATAATATACCCAAATATAACCTTACTTACTTAATATTATATCCCTAGTAATATTATAAATGTGTATGTAAATTTGTTTGTTACGCTTTCACGTAAAAACTACATGATCGATCATCGTGAAACTATGTACAAATATTCTTAAAAGTATTAGAAATAACATAGGATACTTTTTAGCGAAAAAAAAAAAACTTATTTAATGGCTTCAATGCGAGCGAAGCCGCGGGTATAAGCTAGTTATATTATAAATGCGAAAGCGAGTTTTTTTTTTCACTTGTCCAGTGCTAATTTTGTATTCTCAGAAGCCTCTCCAATTACCTTTGATGTCGCTAGCTTCCGCAGTGTCCGCACCCCATCGATGGCGCGGCACTTGTGAGTGCTACAGGCAGGTCGGCACTTGCTAATTACTTATTCTCGGAACGTATGCCTTATAACATTTACTTTAATTAAGAAAACATCTTTATCGCGTTTTCTTTTATTAATCTCCGAGTATGACGTCGATAAAATATTTTATTAATCTTGTAAAAATTCAAACAACGCTTCGACAAGATGGCGCTGCGCTTATTAGATTTACCGCGGAGTTTTCTTGGTGTCTCAAATTTCATATTTGCAGTAAGTATATATTTAGAATTATTTAAAAGTAATTTTATAGTAACGTAAAATAGTAATATATAGAGTCCAATAACATCATTATATGAATTTAAATCGAAACCAACTTAGGACAGATTAACTCCCGCCAACAAGTACAAGGAATATATTTATGTAAATAATAAAGAGGTTATAATGTACTCTATATTAAAAAAAAACACGAAGTTAACATATTTTTGGAACATTTTAATTTGTTTTTGTTTTTCATTAAACTCTATCGTATGAAAGTTTATTTTATTACTTTTATAGATAATGTAAAAATTAACTATTTCCGTCTTTATTAAGTAAACGTTAAATACTTTTATTATTTAAGTTAAATTAACTGTATGTGACATGCGTTACCTTGGCACTGACAAAAAAAAACCTATTATTTTAGGACCACAGAATAATTTACAAAAATTTGATAACAGTCGGAAGAATATACTAAAACGGTATAGACGATAAACATAAAACGAAAAAAATACTTTCCATTTATATATATAAATCGAATCTAATCCATATTAGGTATTAGCTTACTGGCTAACCTTAGATCGTTTAAATTTGCCGGCGGGGAAATAGATTAACCATATGTTAGTGTAATCGAACCTTTTTCTGGGGAGTTTTTGCTAAAAGAAAATCCATTTTAGAGATTAACCCTAATCTTCATGTATAAAGTTCAGGTGTTCGTGTGTTCGCGATTCTACACAGATTTTGATATTTTTTTTATACTTAAGGTTTAAGCGTTGTGGCCATAATCTCATCTGATCTTAAGCGACAATACGCTCCAAGTTGGTAGATACGCTAAATCTGTGAAGGAACTGGCTCTCAAGTGCAGCTGCCGGAACACATCTATTGGTATTTGGTGGCAGATTTTCAACACGAGGATGGTAGATAGCCAGGCGGGCATTAGTAAAAGCCTCCATGCAATTTGATGACATGTTTTGGACTTATGAGGTCATCTAAAATGTGTTTCGTTACAATTTAAGCCGAATTTTCTTTTTACGTAAGATCTTAGCTTAGCTAGCTGAGATCAAGAGCTCAATTGCAGCTGTGTACGGAACTCTTGTCAATGGGTGTAAGTTTGATTCCTGTAAAGAACCCGAGCTTTTGATTGCGGAAAACATTATGATGAAACCGTAGCATAATGGTGACTTTTCAAACGTTAGCCTGGCAAGCAACCACTGGCATTTTTTAATAACGTATTGCTTAGAATCCTATTCTTTACGGACTTCCTAATTGCAACGCGCAAACTCAAACGTATTACCAAGCCAAATCGAGAGGTCATGATTCATCGGGTACTAATCAACCAACACTACCCTCTATGACCCACCCCAGCGGCACTTCAAATTCCTGTGTTGCGAGAGACCACTGACATTTTCTGACACCCGTAAGTTCAAAATCGGACACCAAATACATGTAGGTGTGTCCGCCAGCTGTACTTAAGTGACAGTCTCACCGCTGGGTTTAGCGTATACACCATCTTGGATTACAGCGTGACTTGACATCAGATGAGATTGTGGTCATAACGATAAACCTTTAAAGTATAAAAACCAGCGATTACCTGTGACTTCTCTCGCGTTAATATTGATTTTCTCAAACAAATCGGATGAAGCAATAAAAAGATTCATACAAAGTTTATCCCTCTCTTTGCCCCACTTCCGGTAGATTTTTGGCGAGTAAAAGGAGCCTATCACCGTTTCCAGATTCCCATCTATCTCTATACCAAAATTCATTATAATCTATTCAGCTGTTCAGGCGTGAAAGCGTAACAAACAAACACACTCACTTTCACATCCGATAAGGAAATAAGTATGACCTTGTATGAGATACAAAAGCGTTTGGAAAATCTAAAAGTGCACGTCTCATAATCTCTTTTTTTTAACTAATTAATAAAAATTAAACCCCATCGAGTTAGACCGTTAAAAGTATTAGGGTTCTATTCCTATTTATACTGAAATGAAAGAAAAAAAAAAAGAGTCGATTAGTAAAGTATTTCGGTCGTTATCGTGATAACATACGAGATCCGCGCATACAGACACACGGTCATCCAAGACAGAACTTTTTTAATCAGTTGTAATAACAAAAATGGCATCAAAAATATCACGAGTGTTAAAAATAGTGTTTTTTCTTGATATAGATGTGTATATATTATTTTACAAGTGCAGTATATGATAAATAGAGACGTTTTCAATTTGAAAAATCAGTTGTTATGAGGCGTGCAATGAATTAAGTAAAATAGTATTTCTATCGTCTCTAGGGTTTCTATGGTTGGCGATATCTAAGATCCAATATATCTTCAGCAGGTTCCGATGGAAGTCACTCGGGTTGAAAGACCCTACAGCTACGTGACCCCTAACGCCGTGCTATAAATTGAAGGGGGATTTGTCCGATAACACAACAATAATTCCCGTACGTGTGTGCGAACCGAGAATTAGGATGTAGTCGGTATTTTGTTTGGGGGTAAAAGGAGTAAAGAGATTATTTATTTTTTAGAGATCTGCTTTCTTTAGAAATATTGGCGGTATAGAGACGGTAGTGATGTGCGCAGTAAGACGCTGAGGTTGTGTTAAGTTGATACAGTTGAATAGTTACAGAGAAGTCTGCATCCCGGCGTAATAAATATAACAGCCGATGGACCAGTAATCTCTTCGAGGTAGACATTAATTGTATTGCACCGTTATTTCATTAGTATATTTCAAAAACAAGTTTGGAGTAATCGATCACTGCCGATAGATGTGAAATGTTAAAACATGGAATTTTTATAATGGTTATTTTAATGAAAATTAAATTTTCATTATTCATTTTTGTAATTAAAATCATTAACATTTTAGGTTCGTCTTCATATCGATCGGTTTTCCAAATAATAATTATTTATATTTTATATGGATTATTTATTCGTCAATATAATCACCTCACCTCACCTGATCTTAAGTGACGATACGGCCCAAGTTGGTAGACACGCTAAACCTTTGCAGGGACTGGCTCTCAAGTGCAACTGCCGGAACACACCTATTAGTATTTGGCGGCAGATTTTGAACTTGAGTGTGGTAGCTAGCCAGGTGGGCATCAGAAAAAGCCCTACCACCATGCTATGGTTTCCTCACGATGTTCTCCTTCACCGAAAGCTGAAGCTCATTGTAGGTGGTTGGATTCGAACTCACGTCCCTTGACGCACAGTCGTACACTCTAGAGCTATCATCGCTTAAAGGTAAAGGTGTCAGATCCATCGTGCAGTAGGGAGGGAAACTCCGAGTAATGTCCAGGACTTGTGGCTCGTATGTAAGTTGAGGGGTCATTTATCAACGAACGTCATCAATTACCTTCACCACGCGGGTTTCCCTCCCTACCCAGCAAATCTTGGTAGGAGCCTGCTAGCGCAGCTTTAGAAGCACGTTCTAGTACGGAACTTACTGCATTCTTAGACAGGCCAAGATCTCTTAGAAGGTTATAGAGAGATTTATCTAGTATACCTTTCATTACACTTCAACCGCGTATAAATTGACCACATATTGATTCCTATTCATACAATATAATTAAAACGTAATTGACGTTATAATTAATATGCATTTACATTATACACAGTGTGTGCATTGTTCAATGTTTTTTTTTTTTTTTTATAGTTAAGGTTTAGCGTTATGACCATAATCTTACCTGATCTTAAGTGACGATACAGCCCAAGTTGGTAGACACGCTAAATCTGTGGAGGAACTGGCTCTCAAGTGCTGCTGCCGGAACACACCTATTGGTATTTGGCGGCAGGTTTACAACTTGAGGGTGGTAGCTAACCAGGCGGGCATTAGAAAAAGCCCTACCACCATGCTATGGTTTCCTCACGATGTTTTCCTTCACCGAAAGCTCAAGCTCATTGTAGGTGCTTGGGTTCGAACCCACGTCCCTTGACGCGAAGTCGTGCACACTACCACTGAGCTACCATCGCTTCAAATGAAATTACTCTTCAACATAATTTTATTTGTTTGTGTCATGGGACGCGAGCGTGTCAGTGACGCGACCTTGAAGATATTGTGGAAAAATCGCGCCTTAAGTTTTTCACGTCAAAAACATGCTGAGTTGGGGCAGATACCCCCTTGTATGTACCTATATAGAAAAATATATAGGCAATATCTAGGTAAATATAGAAAAAACTGTCGAGAAACAGTCTTGTACATATCATTTTTTTTTTTTTCGTTTCTTGGTATTATAATATTACTTTTATTATGAGTTCTTTTATTCCACCCCCTTTGCTGGTGCTTGGCCAGGCTTTCCACTTTGAAAATAGAAGAAGGATATTTCTGTAATTCGATACGGTGATAAATAATATTACAGGTTAATACATAACACTTTTTGTATCAAACAATATAAGCAGTTTCATTTCTTTGCGGAACTAAAGTGCTAACTGTGTCGAGGACAACATTTTTAAGTGACTTAACTACTCTACATAACAAGACTGCTTCAAATTCTGTTCCAGTGAGTATCTTATATACCTTTGACAAATTCGTTAGTTTAAATGTGACAGATCTATTGGCATGCCTTGGTAGTTAAATCGACACGCTTACCGTGATGTTAAACGGCAAGACGCATGCTTGCTGGGACGGTAAAGAGCATGACGCTCTTTTTGCCGTCATGTCCACTCTACGTCAATTCTCTCGATTCTATTTAGTGCGTGTGCACTTAATTCTTTTTATGTGTGCGTTTCATGCTATTACTACATTATTTCATATTTTTGAAAGAATGAAAGAAAATATATTTATTAACAAGGCACAAGGCTACGCGGATAAAGTAAAAAATACAATAAAATTAATTAACACGTAAAACGTAAAAAATAAAATAATTAAACAATCTAAAAATAAAAATGTTATAATCCGCCGTGCGCCGCAGTGCCACTGTAAAAGGCGCACAACTCAGCATAAGCTAAGTCACCATAATAGGCAGGCCCAGCGCTGATTTTCGGTTGTGGCCAAGTGAGTTTATACAAAAAAACAAAGTAATTATTCTAAAATTATATTAAACACAGATTAGAAATTATATCTTCATGTAAATATATACCTACAGATACTTATATACACACGTACATGATATACTCAGATACGTACCAGTTAAGTATTAATAATACAATAAAATAATTACACTATCTTACATATACTCATATTATATAATAGATAATAATAAGTATTAAATAGATAAGCAAAGCAAAATTATAATAAAGGAGAAGAGAACGAAATAGCTGAAACATCTAAATTATAGTTTTCCAAACACGCCTGGGAAACTAACGAAAACCTCTTGAGTTTATTTTTAAAAGTAATCAAGTTCCTGTTTATTGTTGCCCTGTTGTTTTCCATTAGTTCGCACCGGCGATACTATTTTATCATTTGTGAAAAAAAAAACCTAAAATATTTAGTCACCTATTGCGCGAAAGCGTTATATAATCATGACAAATGTGATTGATTTTAATAAGCATAAAAAGGTATCACTCGAAGGAAGTCACGGCCACCGATAATGATAAATCGACAATGTACAATATGTAAGTTTCACGAACGAATAATTACTATGCAGAATTATAACGCATTGTTCGTCGTTACTGCAGTATGGAAGCCTATTTCCAGGCAAACACAATGGAGTCTGCAGAACTGAGTTTCATTCGAATGAATGCCTCCTGTCACAGTGCCATTTTGAAATGAGTATTCACCGTTATAGTGCACTGGCAACGTTTCGGGCTGACGGTGAACTTGATGCGCTGAGTTATTTAAGTGATACACAAGTTACTTATAACTTCAGGAAATTAATTTTAAATGTTCTTTAACAGAATATGAGAGAGTGAAGTGATTATGGCTCGGTTGGTAGGTCGTACGGATTTCGCGGCAGTGTGAATAAATATCGTGATGAAACTATAGCGTGGTGGTAAGGCGTTTTTTAATGTCCACCTTGCTGGCTACCACCTTCCGGTGTTTTCCGGAAGTTGCACTTGAGAGTCCAGTCATTTGACTAAGCCTGTCCACAACTTCGTACTACTTTGTCACTGAGGTGGTGACCGAAAGCCAAGAATCTATATTTATAATATTGTAAAGAAGAAAAGCTTGTAGGTCTGTTCAACGAGCTAATCTCAGGAACTGCCAGACGGATTTCAATACATTATTTTTGTATTTGATAGAGAAATTATTTAGTAATGCTTTAAGCTATTTAACATCACGCTACCTCCGATAGGAGTAAAACTGTATTGCAAAAAAGTTACAAAAATGGCCAAGAGTTATTAAATATTTTTTACGGCATAGTTAATCCTTATTTACTAATACTATACAGTATAACTGAGTTTGTTTGTTTATCATATTTACACGCTTAACCGCTGAATCAATTATGATGAATTTTGGTACAAAGATAGACGGGAATCTGGAGCCGATTATAGGCTACATTTTCTCGTGAAAAACTTATAGGAAATAGGGTAATAACAGGAATAAACTTTGTATGAAACATTTTGTAACGTCATTGGAATTGTTTGCAGGTAAAAGTTATATTGAGATAAAAACTACATACAATGCTTTCTTATACTGGGAACTTGAATCATTGCAGATTCAAATTCATATCGATCAATGAAATATCAGTACACGGTATCACTGAAACAAAATTCTTTCATAGGCTTTAAGGTTTCGAAGCGATGATAGCTCAGTGGTAGTGTGTATGACTTCACGTCAACGAACGTGAATTCGAATCCAAGCACCTACAATGAGCTTTCGGTCAACGAAAACATCGTGAGGAAACCAAAGCATGGTGGAAGGACTTTTTCAAATGCCCGCCTGGCTAGCTACCACCCTCAAATTTTAAAACCTGCCGCCAAATACCAATAGGTGTGTTCCGGCAACTGCACTTTAGAGCCATTTCCTCCACAGGTTTGGCGTGTCTACCAACTTGGGCCGTATCGTCACTTAAGATCAGGTGAGATTATGGCCATAACGCTATACCTTAAGTATGAAAAAAAGGGAAGGTTTAAGACGTCTAAGCGTGAATCAACGTTGGATTGTACGTGGGCGGAATACAGGGTATAAATATCAACTTTAGTGGCTGGAATTGTCGTCTATTTACGCGCGACCTTTCGACCTTTTGTTATAATTGAAAATAGATGTACGTATACCGGGTTCGGGATCCCACACGACCTTTCGTGGCATTGTGGTTAAAAGACTAACTATTGTTATTAAAGTTTGATATTAGAGGTAAAACTCTTTTATGAATTTTCATGGTAGTAAGGTTTGGTGAGCTAACGAAAGTAAAATTTCCTTTTGAAAAATATGCAACGTTTAAATTGGATTCGATGATAGCTCAGTTCATCAGTGGGTTGTGTGTACGGACGTCGCATCAAGAGACGTAAGTTCGAATCCATTTACACTGTGCTTGAGCTTCCGGTGAAGGAAAACTTCATGATGAAACTATAGCATGGTGGTAAGGTCTTTTCTAATGCCCGCCTGGGTAGTTATCGCCATTAAGTTGGAAATATGCAGCCAAATATCAATAGGTGTGTTCCGGCAGTTGCGCTTGAGAGCCAATCCCATCACAGGTTTAGCGTGTCTACCATCTTGAGCCGTATCGTCACTTAAGATCAGGTGAGATTATGGCCATAACGTTAAACCTAAAACTATAAAAAAAAGGTCTTTTCTAATGCCCGCCTGGGTAACTGTCACCCTTAAGTTGGAAATGTGCAGCCAAATATATATAGGTGTGTTACGGTGGTTGTATTTGAGAGCTATTTCTTCCATCAGGCTTAGCATGTCCACCATTTTGGGCCTCACGACTTAACGTCAGGGGAGATTGTTTCAAAGAATAATCCGATTTATAGAATGTGTAGGGGTTACAATGAAAGTCATGTTCAACACGACATATTCTTCAATAGCTTAGTAAAATTCAAAAGTTTAATTACATAACTGGTTGATGCTACGTCTCCAATTTTTACTAGGGTGTTTGTTTTGTGTACATTTACGTTCAAAATGCTTTAAAATATTATAATTTCTGTAAAAAATATTACAATTTATGTAATCTGTATTCTGTTCATGTTAACTTATAATAAAAGTTCCTAACTGTGTAAGTTGTGCACTAATGTCATAGGGTATGGGATTTAAAATGATATGTAGAATTAAGTTGCTTTTGTATTTAATCTCATATCTGTATCAGTGCCTTGTAAAATAAAATAAAATAAAATAAATAACGCTTAACCTTAAGTATAAAAAATGTTACTAAAAGAAACAGATACTGGAAATAAGATTAATAAAAGAAATGTAGTTTTAACTTGTTTCAGCAAATGTTTATCCTCCATAAAACTGTTAGTGAAAATGTCAAGAGTCGTAATTTGAAATGTATTGTAAAATAATTCAATTTAATACGAGATAAGAAACCTCTGAATTCGTTTCGTTGATAATCTGTAATAAAATACGTCGAGAGGAGAGACTCTTGGTAGGTTTTTAAAGGCAATTATGTCTATTAAACTTACCCAGTAATTTGCAAGCGCTGCAAAATTTACCCAGGTTAATGTTACATTAAAGACGCCATTACAATATTTCATAATATTATAATTCAGAACTTCTGAAATACAGAAGATTGTGTAGTATTAGTAATTTAATACTAGTACATTTGTTTTTACTACTTTGTATGTTTAGCGTTATGGCCAAAATCTCACCTGACGTTAAGTGACGATGTGGCCCAAAATGGTACGCACGCTAAGCTAAGTGGAGAGAGCATAACATATAGTACCTATATGCAATTGGTGGCAGACATTCAATTTGAGAGTGGTTGCTAGCTAGTAGTTGGACATTAGAGAACTCATGCTCATTGCAGGAATCGAACTCACGCACATTGACGTGGCGACCGTATACATGTTACCAACTGAGCTTTTATCACTTCGAAAATTTGTATAACCCGGGGGAAGAGACGGCCGATCGCTACTAAATGTAACAGAATCACCAGTTAGAAAATTTTATTGAAATGATTCCAGCCGTTTTAGAATCCACAGGGAACGAACATACATATGTTAAATAACATTAATAAGAATATTATCAATAAGAAAATAAGCTATGAAACTTGATAAGTAGAGTGGTAGATATATTTTTATGAACGTATCTCCACTACAATACACACGAGGACATATTTACGCTGAGTGCCTCAGTATTCGTGCCCAATGATCGGTAAAGCTGTGACACCGAAGGCTATCAGAATATGTACAATTGAATATATATATATAAATTATTATAGTCCCTCATTCACCCACTTTTAAAGTAAAGTTGAAAGTTTATAAAAAAAAAAGGTAAACATATGTGTCTCAGTTCTCAGCAGAGATCAAAGTCTTGTCCATTCAGTGGACGTGGAACGACATTCCGAGACACTTTTTCCAAGACACACGATTTTCCGAATTCAAATATCATTGGTTTATTTTTATATATTTCCCGTGAAAATTCAAGGAGTTTCTAATATTGAAAACAGTGGTCATGGATATACCACGAAATAATAATTTTTATTTTTATTTTCTACACTTTCATAATAATAATTACTTTGTCATTGGTTTTGTCTTAAAATGTACCACGGAAATAGGTTGTATGGGTTCGATTGGTTCGCTTATTTTAAGGTCGTTAAAAAAAGATTTACATTATCCGGAAAATATATAGCTAACAAAAAATATAGGGAAAACACTACAAATATACAATTGCATGTTTTAATAGATGGAGACATATAAAAAAGGGACAGAAACGTGTATGAATTAAATCTTAAGAGAATGTGTGAACTGTGTCTGAGAGAAGAGACACTTGTACTATACAAGTCAAACTTGATATTACATGATTGTAAAGAATTAGTTGCTTGCAGGCCCGAATTATATATGTGTTTTTTATGCTTTATAAGTTTGCGCTTGTTATCAATCATACCTGGTGGTAAGCATAGGCAAGGCCGACAATGGAGAGTGCCCACCTAAAATATGCCTATACTCTCTTCTCTTGAAAATGTCAGGATTGCTAGTACATGGGAAGATAGATGTTGGGAAAGAGTTCCACTCCTTTGCTGTCCGCATGATGAACGAAGATGCGTCAATAAGTTGACTTCGCGAGTGGGATATATAAAAATTTATGCTCTTTATTTTTAGTGTTCTGGCCATAACTTCACCTGATCTTAAGTGAATACGGCCCAAGTTGGTAAACACGCTAAACCTGTGGAGGAACTGGCTCTCAAGTGCAGCTGCCGGAATTCATCTTTTGGTATTTCACGGTAGGTTTTTACCTTGAGGGTGGTTGCTAGCTAGGCGAGCATTAAAAAAAGCCCTACCACGCTATGGTTTTCTAACAATGTTTTCCTTCAAACTCAAGCTCAAACTCATTGTAGGTAGTTGGATTCGAACTCACGTCCCTTGACTCGAAGTCCGTACACACTACCACTGAGCTGTCATCCCTTCAATAAATTTGTAAGTACATGTAACTAAATTTTCCATATTTACGTATATTTCCCCCACGTGTATCTAGATTACACAAAGGGTGCACCTGTTATGGGATGCGATGATAGCTCAGTGTTAATGTGTACGACTTCGCGTCAAGAGACGTGAGTTCGAATCCACTTCGCCTACAATGAGTTTGAGATTTCGGTGAAGGAAAACATCAAAACATAGGGCATTTTCCAACGTCCGCCTGGCTATCTATACCACCCTCAAGATGAAAATCTACCGCCAAGTACCAATCGGTGTGTTCTGGCAGTTGCACTTGAGAGCCAGTTTCTTCACAGGTTTAGCGTGTCCACCAACTCGACCCGGATCGTCACTTAAGATGAGATGACACTATGGCCAAGCGCTACACCTTAACTATAAAAAAAAAAAAATTACCAAAGGCTCCACGATGACCTTAAAGACCTACTTAGTTGCCAGGTACCATCAGGCGTTATCGTATTCCTTCCCCTGTTTTGAGTGGCCTTATCCGAATCGGTATCTATGATATCGCCTCGTAAAAAATTCAATTATACTGTTCGGAGTCAAGATTGCTTCCCGTCGGTTGAATTTACGGAAGGGCGGTTTCTTCCGCGCTCTCAACATAATATTACAGGAGAGTCCGCGCGAAGTCCTAATTCAAATTTAATATATTCCTTGCACGGTTCCCTTGGGAAAAAAGGGGATTGTTTTTGTAGGATCCCTTTCGGTCAGTTTAGGTGTATTAAGTAATGAAAAATATATAACTAGCAGCTCGCCCCGGCTTGCAATCATTTCGTGATACACCCCTACTGATATTTTAAATGTGAATGTAAGTTTGTCTGTTACGCTTTCACGCGAAAACAGCTTGTGACCGATCTTCACGAAACTTGGTACACATATTCTCGGAGGTGTTAGAAGGAAAATGGGATGTTACGAAAGATAAAAAAAAAATGTCAAACAATCTCAAAATACTTTATCAGATCAAATCAAAAATCTTTATTCAATTTAGACCCTAAGAAGGCGCTTAAACTTAAACTACTACCGGTTCAGAAAGTAACGAAGTCATCGAGAAGAACCGGCAAGAAACTCGATCTGCATCTTTTTTTTTAAAGTCTTATTCTTATCCTTATATACTTATTAACGTCATCTAGCATTCCAGAGTAATTTTGAAATTACTCTGGAAAGTACTTCCAGAGACACCGAGTTAGTTAGTAATTTTTATATAGCTCAAATAATTTATGGAGCCCATGTCAATAAAGCTCCCGTATATTATTTCTCAAAGGTGTTCTTATGGCAATGCCATATTTCTTTCAATTAAATTACTTTTAAGCTTATTTATGGCTTCTGTTATCAATGAAAAATATATTTTAATTGAAAAATTGATGTTTTAATTTACTTATGCAAAGCGTACCGTCGTTAATAATCCATCATATATTAATTATCTATTCAACTAACAGAATTGTTAGAATATTTTCATTCGATGTACATGCGTAGTTTATTATAAAACTCAAACAAATACGTATTCTTTGGTTATACAGGTCGGTTAGTTTAATATAACTACTAACACGATTTAATATTAATATATTGTATCAATAATATTACAATATAGTGTAAAAACTTTACCTAGCTACTGAAAAAAGGTGTGTCCCTTACACCACACGACAAAAGTGAAACATTAGTATATCTCTCTCGCTCCTTCAGTCGCCTCGAGCCGACTTTAGCCGAACGAGCGTCACAAAAAACGGTTGCGGATTTGTTTTTCATATTACTGTTATAAGAAATTACACGTCAAAAAAATAACGTATCTGATCTATGTCACATGATGCAATAGAGTCTTTTGATAAGGAAGCAGCAATTGCGTATTCGTAAAACTCTTAATACGCATACAATAGCTTGCGAGCGCGTTGCTAGACACTTTGATGCCACTAGGACTTCATATCTTGTGCCTAAATGTGCTATGGAGTACGCAGAAATGTTATTTATCTCTTCACTCATTAACAAAGGTTCATTTAAGTTACTTACACTAATACATTTGTACAAACAACATACAATTCATGGTAAGTGCAGCAACTAATTACGGACGAACACCGCACGAGTATAAATCTTACACAACCTACGTTAGTCACTTTTTTTCCAAAAACCACACATTAATACAATGCATAATATATTATAATCAATCGCAAACTTGTGTATAGTTCGTATTAATACACCAATACTGTCAATATATGTATAAAACTTTATCGCTAAAATTAATAATAATCCTGCAAAACCTAAACACGGGAGAACTTATTGTATTGCACCGGTGGGCGTAGTGGTATGATGCAGTAACGAGAAAAATGCAAAGGTACTCGAAATCTAAAGACATTTAAAAACTTTTGGCAAGCGATGTCGTACATGTTGAAAATAAATTTGCCATCTAAGTCAAATCTACGTTTTCCAGTGAGTGTAATTGAAAGTTCTTTCTGACGTTTCTTTTTGTATGCGTTCCAATATGCGTTTGTAGAATACTGAGGTCTCCAAACTGGAGTGCAATACTCTAGAATACTTTGTTTTTTTTTTCTTTCGAACGACATACGCTGTTTGCCTAAAGAGCTTTGACAGCTTTGCCGTGCTCTTTAGAGCGAGAGCTGAGGGCAAGGGTGACAGAATGCCGAACCTCGGTTTAGGCTGCTGCCGGAAATTGAACAAAGATTCCCGAGACTAATTCACTAACAGGTCTTAACTTACTAATTTAGTGATTCTAACACGACCTTATTGAGCAAGCCGCGCAAGGGCCGCGAGGGTAGGCCCTTACAGAACCGTGTACTTAATGTGTGAGTGTGTACGAATGGTATGCGGTGTACGGCGACGTAGAGTGTCAGTGTAGAGTGTAGGGTGTGCGAGAACGAAATTATCCAGTCGCCCTTGGCGGAGAGAGCGGCGGTTACGCGGACGTGTGCGCGGACACGTGCGATTGGTGGAGACGGTAGGGAGGAGCGCGTTCAATCTCGTAATTTTATCGACAGGATTAGAAAAGCTATAGAATACTTCTCACTAGAATGTAGTACAGTATGATTTATGTCGTGTGTCGTCTGAAGTGACTAGAATTTTAAGAAGAAAACTCAAAAATTTTGAAGCTATTTCAAATACATACTCTATATGTGAAGTAAACGGCACTTTTTTATCAAAATAAACACCAAAATCTTTAGTAATGTTTTCTTCGTGAATTTTAGTAGCCTCAATTTCTTTGACAATTAAATTCACTTTTCTAGAATATTTTACGTGGTAACATTTTCTCACATTCAAAAACATACCATTATTATCACACCATTACATAAGTTTTTTTATACCTTTTTGTAACAAATTACTATCGTCGATTGGTTCGATAAATTTTGCAAATTTCAATTCGTCGGCAAACATTTAAACTTCGGAATGATTAAAGTAGTTTGGTAGGTCGTTTATGAAGTAGTTAAAATTATAGATCCGAGATGCGAACTCTATATTATTATCTTATAAATATAAAACAAGCTAATAAAAGCTTATTAATAATATGATTTGAAAGATTTACTAATCTTAAATCTTACGGATACAGATGTACTAAATAATAACAAAGGCCACAGATTAGTTTGTTACGTCATATATATATAATGTAATGTCATTGAATTTTTACAAAAAGTTAGCGTCTATCAACGTGACACTAACAGAAGCGTTTGTATTGAACTGCATGGTGGTAGAGTTACTTAGCTAGCCGAGCTACCACCCTAAAGTTTAAAAATCTGCTGCCAAACATTTATAGGTGTGTTGCGGCAGTTGAGAGCCATTCCCTTAACTAGGTTTAACTTGGCCACCATCTTGAGACGATCAAGAAAAAAAATCTATAAATCTTGTATTTATAAAATATGATCTATAATTTTAATACAGGCCATTTGGCACCACTACGTTCGTAATACATTTTGAAACCTCGTCAATCTGAAAAGTTAACTAATCCCGCATTCGAAAGCGATGAAAATCCCTAATTCCCGCAAACTTTACCGTCAAAATAATTCCGACATTGAAATGAATTACGTAAATTCCGCTTAGATATCTTCAATATAGGGATGCCTTTGGGAATTGAACTATATAGTTCCGTCTACGTTTCAATCGTTCTATGCTCGGTTTTTCATGGCAAGTTTTGTTTTATCAATTTCGTAAATAAATTTGAAAGTCAAGATCATCCGCTTTTACTCATTTTCCCGAATAATATAAAGAGATAATGAACGGTAGGTATTTTTCCTGGACATGAAAATCTCTGAACTAATTTTCGTGAATCAAGTTATCAAATACAAAAATATGTGTTCCAATTTCACTGAATAATAGACTGAGTAAGACAAGTAACAGTTTTTTAGGTAATAGTGTCAGGTTTTATAGTGAAGTACCAAAGCACATTACTGAATTGCCGGACAGTCGGTTCAAAAGCCATGTCTAACGGGTTTTGATGTCAAAAGGCTTTTAGGGTGGATCAATATGTGAGCGATCGTGATCTCTGGAATTGACACCCCTCTCTGTACATCCTCTGATAACTACTGTAACACATTAAACTGTTATATAAAAAGGATAAGAATAAGTCCTTAAAAAAATGCAGATCGAGTTTCTTGCCGGTTCTTCTCGATGACTGCGTTACTTTCTGAACCGGTAGTAGTTTTGACGTTGATAAGCCTCTTCTTAGGGCCTAAATTGAATAAAGATTTTGGATTTGTTTGGATTTGATGGGATTAACGCTTTTTTATGGTTTGTAGCTTAATCCTTTATGGCTACAATCTTACCTGATGTTAAGTGACGATGTAGCCAAATATAGTGTACACACTAAGCCTAGTGAAAGGGCTGGCTCTTAAAACACAACAGATTTTTAACATGTGAGGGTAGTAGGGAGCTTTCGGTGAAGGAAAACATCGTGATTAGATCGTAGCATAGTGGTATTTCTAAAGTCCAGAGGGTTAGGTACCACCTTCAAGTTGAAAATCTTCCGCCAAATATCTATGTATCCAGTATATTGGGCCACATCGTCACTTAACATCAGCTGAGATTGTGGCCATAAATATTACTACTAATAGAAACAAAGCGATATTGAAAAGAGGCAAAACTATTAAATAATTTCAAGTTCCACGCAAACTATGTCGTGGGTCGTAGATAGTATATATATATATAAATGTAAACACAATTTTATTCTTGTTTGATCGAAATTGCATTGCATCTGAACGTAATAAAATTGAGATTGGACCCGGGGAATACCTGTTTTAGAATCTTTGCTATAAATGATAGAATTGCGGAATGAATTCCCGCATCGTACTTCGAAAATCGTTTTCTCATTGGCACCGTAGACATTCTATCTATTCGCACGAATCATTTCGATCGTTCGCTTGCTAATAATAAACAAACGCCGGGGACTCGAATTTCCCTCGGGATTATGTCGGGGGACGTCGAGAGGATATTTTATGGACTATTAAATATCAATGTTGGACTCTTTATTGTTTATTTACGTATTTATGAAGAGTTGATGGCTCAGTTGTAAGTGCGTACGGAGAACGCTTAAATGTATCTGAGTTCGATTGAGCTTGAGCTTTCGCCGAAGGAATACATCGTGATGAAACCATAGCATCGTGGCAGGACTTTTTAATACCCGTCTGGCTAGCAACCACCCTCGAGTTGAAAATCTGCCGTCAAATACCAATACATCAGTTGCACTTTAGTGCCAGTCCCTCCACAGGTTTAGCGTGTCTACCACCTTAGGCCGTATTGTCACTTAAAATCAGGTGAGATGATGGCCATAATGCTAAACCTTAAGTATAATAAAAAAAAAACATCTATGGTCTGGTCTAATCGCTATGTTTTCTCTCTGTATGATAGTATTTCTGCCGCGAAATACCTATAGATATGTTACGGCAGTTGCATTTGAGAGCTGGTCACTCCAATAGGCTTAAAGTGTCCACTAACTTGGGTCAAATGGTTACTTAACAACAGGTGAGATTGTAGTCATAACCGTAAACCCTATAAACTGTTTCAATATTTTGATTACAGAGCCTTAACGGTCTAGCATGGTGGTAGAGCTTTTCCTAATGCCTACCAGCGTAAGTTAGAATCTGCACGTATATTCCAGCGGTTGTATTTGAGAGCCAGTCCATTTAATAGGTTTAACCACATACAATGAACTTGAGCTTTCGGTGAAGGAAAACATCGTGAGGAAACCACACCACAGCATGGTGGTAGGGGTTTTTCTGTTGCCCGCCTGGCTATTTACCACGCTCAAGTTGAAAATCTGCTGCCAAATACCAATAGGTTTGTTCCGGCAGTTGCACTTTAGAGCCAGTTCTTGCACAGGTATAGCGTGTCTACCAATTTGGACTGTGTCGTCACTTAACATCAGGTAAGAATATGGCAATAATGGTAAACCTTAACTATATAAAAACAATGTCTTGCCTTATAAAATAAATATTTGTAATTATTGTAAAATTTTTGATAATCACAAGGCTGTCATCGCGCGTCGTTATTTGAACGGCAAATTTAGCAAATTAGCATACAAATTGGCTGTCTCGTGATTCAAACTAATTAGTTATATACATCTTCATTTTATAATATCAAAATTTGTCGTACTTTGTTTTATCTAATTTCAGTTGGAGCGCTACCCATTTATAACACTGTTAATTTCATGTATGAACTTTTCTATATATCTATCTACTTATCAACTAGATATGTATCTGTCTATGTAATGGAATCTTTTGATATAACATTCACTCAATTTAAGTTGTTTAATTGATGTGGAAAATCGTATGCATTTGAAAAGCCAACAATAATGCAATAAAATCGTGTTTTTTTCTACTTTCTCCTGATCGTAATCATCAGGAGTAACTGTATAATCAGCAAGATTAATTTATACTAAATAGTACAAATTATGACACCAAGAAAATATTTCCTGTTTACACAAGTGGTCAAAAATCTATTATTCTTCTGTAGATGTTGAGTATTGCAGGACTGTTCATGTATTATGTAACGATATTTGGGGGGAGGGGAGGAGGTCTTGAAAAACGTTACGATGCGTTACAAGATCGGGAGGGGGATTTCAGACAACGCGTTATGTAACATGTTTTTTTTATTAAAATTTTCCAATCTCACACGTTTATGTTTTACGGAAAATCTCTCAACCATTTCTAATCACAATTCCTGAGGTTAAGGTAACTAAGTTATTTGTTTAAAGAGTTTGTCAGTTAAAAAAGTAAAACATAATTATTACTTTTAGGTGAAATAGCTCACTTGGGTGTTATGTAACGTTTGAGAAGTGGAAGGAGGGTAAAGAAAAATGTTACGGCGCAATACATGGGGAGGAGGGAGATTCAAAAATCTTAAAAAGTTGCTATACGCAATACTAGAACGGCCCCAAAGTCCGTATAATTTAGTTCACAAATGTTTGCAGTCTATTATAATATTAGATACGTTATTTAACATATTATTTCCCAAGGGATAACAGATGTTGCTATTCGACACGCCCTAAAAGGGAAAATAAATTTATAGTTAGTAAAGTTTGGGTAAAAGTTGACAATAAGTTATCGATAGACGTGTAAGGACTTTGTAAGTTAGCGTACATAACTTTATCTCTTACATATAATATTTAAAGTATTTTTATTTACACACAAGAAAAAAAAATATTATAAGCCTTTTAAGAATATCCGCTGTAAATTAAAATGAACCTCAAACCACTACTACGGGTTCGAAAAACAATTTCAGCTATCGAGAACAAACCGTTACAAAATAGATTCGATTATTTGTAATGTTTAAAAAATATTTAATTATTGATAACTGATACTATGACTTAGGGCACGCACAAAAAAGGAGTTCTATTCAAACAGCACTATCATTCACGTTATGCTTTTTGGGTTTGGAGAAATGTACAGGTGTTTATAATTAACACAGCCTCCGATAAATGTATGACCTTATTGCCGATACATATATATGAAGAATTATTGATCTCACTCAGTACTTATTGATCATGTATACGAGATGAACTTCGTAGCAAACCTTGAATTCACTGTGCCAGTGTCAGGTCTATCGAATGGCAGAGAGGAGAGAGACTTTGGACACGAAAGTATGTTAAAGGGTCCGCTTTCCGTCGCGTCAGCACACCTTCCCTACTCGTGTTTCTCTCCCTGCCGAGACAAATTTGATAGGTGCCTGCTGGCGCAGCTTTAGAGATAGGTTTATATAGCGATGATAGCTCAGTGGTAGTGTGTACGACTTCGCGTCAAGGGACGTGAGTTCGAATCCAAGCACCTGCAATGAGCTTGAGCTTTCGGTGAAGGTAAACATCGTGAGGAAACCATAGCATGGTGGTAAAGCGTTTTCTAATGCACGCCTGTCTAACTACCACCCTCAAGTTGTAAACCTGCCGCCAAATACCAATAGGTGTGTTCCGGCAGCTGCACTTGAGAGTCAGCTCCTCCACAGGTTTAACGTGTCTGCCAACTTGGGCCGTATCGTCACTAAAGATCAGGTGAGATTATGGCCATAACGCTAAACCTTTAGTATAAAAAAAATGTTCTATTATAGAACTCATTGTAGTCTAAGACAGGCCAATTTTTGTAAAAGATTTTATAGAGATTCCGCTTCGACGGTGGTACCGTTGGTAGAATATTTTTATTGTCATAAGCATCTTTGAGAGTCTAAATTTAATAAAGAATCTTTGATTTAGTTTGATTACTAAATACCAGAGTTAACAGTAGGTAGGAAATATTAGGCTGACTCCCGAATGTATACTCAATAGTTCCTACACGTATAACTTATTTACCGTGACACAGGTCTGTAAATAGAATTTATATGTACCTATATAATATATGTAACTTGTAGGGTATTGTACCCTCGGGATTTATCTGTCAAGTTAATTTTCATCCCACTTCGAAACTTCTCTGTCGTAGGTAATGTGACTAAAATAATCTACTTATGATTAATCAAAATCCTTACTAATATTATAATTGGGAATGTCAGTTTGTTTGTTACGCATTCACGCCTAAACCGCTAAACTGCTTACGATGAATTTTGGTATAGAGAGAGATCCTGGGAACGGTGATAGGATACTTTTCCTCGCGAAAAACTTATCACAAGTGGGGTAGAGAGGAAAATCCTTTTTATGAAACTTTTTATTGCGTCATCTGATTTTGTGTGACAATCAATCAATATTAACGCGAACGAAGCCGCGCGTAAAATTTAGTGGGTTATATTAGTCAAAAGCTTCACATATAATGACAGCGGGAGAGTGATGTCTGTTTGTGTGTTTTCGAAAACGAGTATTAATTCAAGGTACGTTTCATTTGCCAAAGAATCACTTTTAATCATTTCTCATGAAGCGGGAAAAAAAATATTGTCAGAATAAGGCAAAAAAAAAACGCATATACCAGACTAAAACTTTCTACAATTAATGTATAATAAACCAGTACTCACTTTATGAACATACATATGCCGGTTTTCTCCATTGCCCTCGAGATTCCCTTCCACGAAGCCAACATGGAGTACTTCTGCTTCGCTGTCAGCGGGAGACGAGGATCCATGGCTGGAGGTGGACCGTCAGTAATAGCTGGTCCGGCATTGTTTCCTCGACGCTCCGACGCTGCCAGCTTACCCAACTGACAACCCATGTTTGAATACAGAAGAACTAATTTGAAAATATCATCTCACCACTCACTTTCCATGAAAACGTGAAATTTATGAATTGAACACTAACGGATTTGACATTTTTATGAGTTACACACTAAACACATGAACCGCGAAGTGATTTGTTACACTTTTATATATTGAATTATTATTTTTATGGGTCGTATGTGTTTATATGACGTGTTTTATATGTGCACACTCATTTTTATCGCTTGGAATTTATCGTCTAGTTTGTAATCGTGGATACTTGAGTATCACTGTTCTGTAACACTTATCTGTTTGTGATTTTGTAATTAAAATTTCAAATAAAGTATATACGAGTATATTGTAACTTTATTTCACTTGTTCACTTTAATACGTACTCATAAATAATTAAAACAAGTTATTTAACTCCATCGACAAGTAGCGTTTCGCGTGTTTATTATATTTGCAATACACTTTGCCCCTACGCAAACACGATTGTCATTCACGAAAAGAAAATAGAAGAAAAAAAAACCCGGTTCGGTCACACTTTTCGCTTGTCACAAATAGATTCACGCAGCAATAACACTCGAGGATATTTTTCTATCTGAGAACACTTTCAGCGTCTGCTGTTGGAGACATTTTCATTGGGAATACATTTTCATCTCACGTATTTATCGGGCGTCCTTGCCGCATTTTATCTTATCTTATACGCCGTCGGGCACCTGAAAGAGGAGACGAGAAATAATGAGATTTATTACTGATAACGATTACAGATCTGGATTTCGGGTGGAAAGTTTTCTGTTCGTTGGAGTTAGGAATATTGATTTTGTTTATAAACACGCTAGCTGTATTGTTACATGTTACATGTGAATTCGTTGGCGTGAAACTAAAATATTATTTAATTATTTTTGTATTTTTTTTTTACTACAGCTTTGCACCTATCGGTGGTAGCGTGATGTTAAATAACCTAAATGCTTTCTCAATTTTTGTTCCATGAAATACAGAAAGAATTTTTGATTTACGACTGATAGTTCCTATGATTTGCGCGTTCAAACAAATAAACAATTTTTTTTGTCACTGTATACTATTAATATGTCGTTGAATTTAACGTCTTATTTCTGTCGTACCGTGAAGTTGTAGAACCTTCTTCCTGTCAGCCTTTTTTACCCTTCCTGTCATAAAGGTTTCTTTAAAAGAGGCGTGAAGGGGTGAAGTAGGTTAGCGTGACAGGGATGATTGGCAGTAAATTTTTGTACATGTGATAAAACACATATATAAAACGTACAATTTATTTAACGTGTTTAATGAAGTTTAAAGGGCGATACGGCCTTAGCATTATGGCCGCAATCTCACCTGTTGTTAAGTGACGATATGGCCCAAGATGGTGGGCACGTTAAGCATGGTGGAGAGACTGGCTCTTAAGTGCAACTGCCGGGACACATCTATAGGTATTTTGCGGCAGATTTCGAACTTTGAAAAAGCCCTACCACGTTTTTGTATGAATAGCGGGCTAACGAGCAAGCTTGTCGCCTGATGGTAAGCGGACACTTCCGCCTACAGACACCCACATCATCGGGGGAATCGCTGGTGCGTTGCAGACCTTTATTGGAGGAACTGGCTCTCAAATGCTAGTACCGGAATATACCTATTGGTATTTGACGGCAAATTTTGAACTTGAGGGTGGTAGCTGCCCAGGCGGGCCTCAGAAAAAGTCCTACCACCGTGCTATGATTTCATCAAGGTGTTTTCATTCGCTCAAAGCTTATGTACATTGTAGGTGGATTCGAACTCGCGTCCCCTGATACATTACCAACTGGACTATCAACGCTTAAAAATATATATGATTTTTATATAACACTTGCTCACAATTTATTTCAAATTACAGTTTCGATTTGTTTTTCAGTAGGTATTTCTCATTATGAACCTTATTACATAAAACATTGGTAAAGTTTCAGTTCTGAGATTCTTGTATATATATATATATATATATATATATTAATTTGATGTTTGTACACATATTTGAAAAATATAAAATAGATGTTTTATTTAATACTGCCTAAATCTGTACTGCACTTTATCTAATAAAAATAAATCAACACTATACTTCCACTTTATCTTATGAGCACAAATGTATATAAAAAAATGGTGCGTGTGCTTAAACCAACACGACACAAGTGAAAACTTGCAGAGTGGAAGGGCTTTTTAGGTAACTGTGGCGTAGGCTGGTCGTATATGAACGCCAAGGACATGTGCATTACTGTAATGACGAAGGGCTGTAGCTATCTACCACCCTGAAGTTGATAATCTGCCGCCAAACACCTAGAGTTGTATTCCGGCCGGAAGTCGCACTTGAGAGCCAGTCTCGCCACTAGGTCGATCATATCGATCATCTTAGGTAACATCGTCATTTCACACTTTGAAGCGATGGCAGCTCAGTGGTAGTGTGTACGATTTTGCGTCAAGGGCCGTGAGTTGGAATCCAAGCACCTACAATGAGCTTGAGCTTTCGGTGAAGGAAAGCATGGTGGTAGGGTATTTCCTGATGCCCGTCTGGCTAGCTACTACCCTCAAGTTGAAAATCTGCTGCCAAATACCAATAGGTGTGTACCGGCAGTTGCACTTGAGAACCAGTTCCTACACAGGCCATAACTATAAAAAAAAAACACGCTACAAAAAAAATAAAGGGTTTCCGTTCCAAAGAACAAAAGACAACTTACAAACGTGAGGTTAGTAAGAAACATAACTATAACTTATCGACGTGGCACATACGGTGGTTATGTCAATACAGAATCAGACATATGCGTCATATCTCTCTCGTTCCTTTAGACGACACGAGCTGATATTACCCGAACGAGCGTTACATAGCCGAGCGTTACGGTTCAATCTCATTCGACATCCGCAAAACGAAAATGCTTAACGCGCCTACACTGGTTTCCAATGTGAAAATACGTTCGTGTTGTGGTGAAAAAATTGGCAAGCCAGTGTGACAATGATAGAAGATGACGTCATCCTTGGAAGCTTTATACGATACTCCATGTTCTTAATATTGAAAATAAACAAATAAAAAAAATAACAACGTATTTTATTTGTCTATGTTAAAGTGCGAACGGTTGTTCTTGCAGTAATACATTTCTCACGAGGTTACATATATTATGTCGTGACTATTCCAACAACCTTAATATATACAGTCGAAAACAAAAGTGTTATATACCAGTAAATATAACGAATTTATTTATTTGTGGCATACGGCAAAGTTAATATATTAAAATTAACAAATAAGCGGTGAACGTTATAAAGAAACCTTTATAATAATTTGTCTTGTACTGTATGTGAGTACTTAAAAACATGCTTTTGAGTGTGTGTCGATGTGTGTATTACTTTGTATGACTTTTTGTGTCAGTGATTAAAATTTATCCATAGATGTAGATGTATTGATAGATTTGTGATGTACTTTTTGTTTCATGCCTGTTGCACTTGTTTCAATATCAATATGTTTCCGGAATATGTTTGATAAGTAATTTTCTATTCAGCTGGAATAAATCAATATGTTTGATTAACCTTGTATCGTACAAGCTAATTTGACATTTCTGAAATATATATTTTTCTATAGGTGTATCTAATTGCCTTTTTAATAGTAAAGGCTTAGCGTAATGGTGACAATCTCACCTGGTCTTAAGTGACGATACAGCCCAAATTGGTAGACACGCTAAACCTGTGGAGGAACTGGCTCTCAAGTGCAACTGCCAGAACACACCATTGATGTTGGCGGCAGATTTTCAGCTGAGGGTGGTAGTTAACCATGCGAGCATGAAAAAGCCCTACCACCATGCTATGGCTTCCTCACGACGTTTTCCTTCACTGAAATGTCAAGTTCATTGTAAGTGGTTGGATTCGAACTCATGTCCCTTGACGCAAATTCGTACACACTACCACTGAGTTATAGTAAATATATTATCGAAACAAAATCTTCTTTAACATGTTAAGATAATTTGGTACGGCTAAATGCTTCAAGGTTGTTTCTCCGACCGACACGTTATACAGAGAACGGAAATAATGTAGATAATTGAATTCATTAATATTCATGTAAATATACATACAATGTAAATGTATATGAATTATTAAATCGATTGTTTTATTTATATATTTTACGATACAAACATATTTCATTGCCTGTTTCGATGAATTTACTAACATTATATTATTATAAAATCCCTACCAATAATATAAATGTGATAGTTTGTTTGTTACGCTTTCACGCAAAAACCACTTAACCGATCATTATGAACCTTTGTACACATATTCTTGGAGGTATTACAAGTAACATAGGATATTTTTAATTGATTTTTATTTTATTTACGAAAGATAAAAGAATTTATTAATTGGCTCCAATGCGAGCAAAGCTGCGGGTAAAAGTTAGTAATATTATAAATGCGAAAGTGTGTGTTCTTTGTTCGTTACGCTTTCATGCCTAAACCATTGAATAGATTATGATGAATTTTAGTATAGAGATAGGTGGGAACCTAGAGACGGTTATAGACTACTTTTTCTCGCGAAAATCCTTACTGGAGGTAGGGTAAAAAGAGGGGTAAACTTTGTATTAAACTTTTATTTCGTCATCCGATTCGTTTGATAAATCAATATTAACGAAAGCGAAACCGCCCGTGAAATCTAATAAACCATAGTCTTTATATAATGGCTGGTCGAAGCTCTAATACATGTGACAACAATATATAGCAGTCGAGATATAATCGGACATATATATTGCCGAAAGGAAAGTAATGACCTTTGTCATCGATTGTACTTTATAATAATAGTTTGAAGCAGATACGTTTAACACGGTTCTCATAATTTTTTCTATTGTGTTTTAAATATAACTCCCGACTGTCCGTTTTTTCTTACGAAAAACGTGACATTGAACTATTGTGTTTCCGCAAAAGGTTTTATTGCGTATTTACCAATTTACGGGCGTCTTTTTGCAATTTAAAATCCATTCCGTTCTCTGTATTTACATTTCGTTTTCATAAAAATAGCATTCCATTATATTTACGTTATCTGTATGTATTCTTTAAATCTTTTGTATGAGAGACTTTGTATTTGAACAGATATTTGTATTTCGAATTCACTTACATAGTTATATTTATTTTTAATGTAGCCTTTTAAGTAAAGTATTCTTAATACGTTAAAGGAATATATTTGTATTATTTTTTATTTGATTAAATGAACAGTTCTTATGTGTGTAAAAACGTGAAATATGTATTTTTACTATTTACATATATTTGTGTTTGAAATAAAGCCAATAAAACCGAATTATATTCGAGAAACCTGTTATTAAAATTAAAATGTGTAACGTTGGCTCAGTGGCCTAAATTCGATTATATTCATTACTAGTTGCGTCCGCGACTTCGTCCGCATGCAACTAAAAGTAATCTAATAGTTTTTGCCTGATGTAATAACTTTTTCAACATATTTTTTTATAGTTAAGGTTTTAGTCTTATGGCCATAACATCACCTGATCTTAAGTGACGATACAGCCCAAGTTGGTAGACACGCTAAACCTGTGGAGGAACTGGCTCTCAACTGCAGCTGCCGGAACACACCTATTAGCATTTGGCGGCAGATATTCAACTTGAGGGTAGTTGCTAGCCAGGCGGGTGTTACAAAAAGCCCTAGCACCATGCTATGGTTTCCTCAAGATGTTTCTTTTCATCGAAAGCTCAAGCTCATTGTAGGTGGATACGAACTCACGTCCCTTGACGCAAAGTCGTACACACTACTACTGAGCTATCATCGTTTTAATCTTTGCTTCTATTTGTGGTAGCGTGATGTTAAATAACCTACTGCTAAATACAACAATAATGTTTGAAATCCGATTGGTAGTTCCTGAGATTGGCGCGTTCAAACAAACGAACTTTACTAATGCTATTTACATGAACAAATCTTGTATATAAATTTAGCTTACGGTCTAAAGATTTGGATGTATTTTTGTATGTAGACAGATTCTTGCATATTACATTTCCCTATATAGTGGTTGCATGGTGGTAGGGCTTTTTCTAATGCCCGCCTGGCTAGCTATCACCCTCTAGTTGTGAACCTGCCGCCAAATACCAATAGGTGTGTTCCGGCAGCAGCACTTGAGAGCCAGTTCCTCCACAGGTTTAGCGTGTCTACCAACTTGGGCCGTATCGTCACTTAAGATCAGGTGAGATTACGGCCAAAACGGTAAACCTTAAGTATATAAAAAATAAAAAAAACTTTACGTATCAATCCTGATTTTTTTAAACAAGGAACTCCCTATGTACAATTTTCACTTTTCTAAAGGGCTCACACTTATAAGTACTTTCAACTCAAAAACCAGCTAACCCATAGGTTAGAGGTACATACATACCTAGAAAAAAACACTTCACGAGTGCGATTTAACTCGACTCTGCTCTGAATTAAACATCCAATGTTATTTTGTTTGTAATTAATTAATTCATACGTACGTAAATATGCATGATTAATCAATTTGTGATTCGTTTTTAATAAAATAAAATAAAAATATACCGAGCTAAGATCCGTGATCCGGGTGTAATGTTAATATAGATTAAACATTGATGGTAAACCTTTTTAAGGTTGAAAACTGCTTTCATTTTTGTCATTCATGATAAGTAGAGCTTGTCACAATAAAAAAAAAACCGGAAATCGGTTCACGAATACAGAAAAGTGTACCATCGTTCAAAACTATTGCCAGAATGTCAGCCTAAGGTAAAGATGGCCAGATCTCAACGCGACCTAATTCCATCACGTTCTCAGAAAGCTGATTAATGAAAATTTCACGGCCCTGACATGCCCGAGGGACCTTTCCTAATGTAATATAATAAGTTAACCTAAGTAATTTTATTACGTTACAAAATATAAGACTTGGGGATTGGTAGGATATAGCTATTGTACATGGTTAGCATCAAAACGTACCTTCAGCCTTTCCAAATCACGATATATATATATATATATACATATATATATATATATATATACGGCCCAAGTCGGTAGACTAGCTAAACCTTTGGGGGAACTGGCTCTCAAGTACAACTGCCGGAACACACCTATTGGTATTTGTCGGCAGATTTTCAACTTGAGGGTGGTTGCTAGTCAGGCGGGGATTATAAAAGCACTACCACCATGCTTTGGTTTCCTCATGATGTTTTCCTTTACCGAAAGCTCACGTTAATTGTAAGAGGATTCGAATTCACGTCCCTTTGACGCGAAGTCATACACAGATTTAGCGTGTCTACCAACTCGGGCCGCATGATCACTTAAGGTCAGGTGAGATTATGGTCATAACGTTACACCTTAACCATACAAAAAAAAACCTACTGGTTTCTGTTTTTTATTTGTTTATCTTATTATTTGTTTCTTTTACCCGTTTAGATTTGTTTACGCTATAAGATTGCGTCATAAGCTTTTCCTGCTCTTTCCGTCGTATTCTTTTTTTTTTGGTTACATCGCGGAAAATGGAAAAGCTTTACCTTACTTAAAGAAACATTTGAAAAACATTCCACTCAGCGCGTTACGTGGAAAATCGGAAAATGGATTTATTGAAAAGTTCCTATATTTCGCATCGCTTGAATCTTTTCAATTTTCTGCGAGATAAACGCCAAAGTAAACGAAACACTCCATCTTAGTTCCCAGGGAGTCGGTTTTATAACGACTCGGGCAACTTAGAACGATCAAAGTTTACCGTTACTTCGGTTAATTTCACTTGAAGTGAAGATACTTATAAGGTATCTGCATTTTATATACTAGCATGGTAAAACGTGGTTTATATGAATAATATACCATGATAGGTTTATATGCATAAATTATTCATCTATATTAATATCATTATCTGTACCGTTTCTTTACGTAATCGCGGGCAAACGAGCAAGCGTGTCGCCTGATGGTAAGCGGACACTTCCGCCTATGGACACCCACATCATCGGGGGAATCGCTGGTGCGTTGCAGACCTTTATTAGAGGGACTGCCTCTCAAGTGCTAGTACCGGAATATACCTATTGGTATTTGACAGCAGGTTTTAAACTTCAGGGTGGTAGCTAGCCAGGCGGGCATCAGAAAAAGCCCTGCCACGATGCTATAGTTTCCTCACGATGTTTTCCTTCACGAAAATCTCAAGCTCATTGTAGGTACTTGGATTCGAACTCACGTCCCATGACGCGGCGTTCCTACAACCTACCACCGAGCTATCAACGTTTTCAAATTATTTAATATTTTTTGCCCGTTTATATAACTTTTTTCAATACAGCTTTGATCCTATTGGCGGTAACGTGATGTTACAAGCCTCAGTCTAACTTTAATGATTCCTCTATTAAATGAAAAAATACTTTCTGTTATCCGACTGGTAGTTTTTTTTTTTTATATATATATATACTTAAGATTTAGCGTTATGGCCATAATCTCACCTGATCTTAAGTGACGATACGGCCCAAGTTGGTAGACACGCTAAACCTGTGGAGGAACTGGCTCTCAAGTGCTGCTGCCGGAACACACCTATTGGTATTTGGCGGCAGGTTTACAACTTGAGGTTGGTAGCTACCCAGGTGGGCATTAGAAAAAGCCCTACCACCATGCTATCTTTTCCTTACGATGTTTTCCTTCACCGAAAGCTCAAGCTCATTGTAAGTGCTTGAGTTCGAACCCACGTCCTTTGACGCGAAGTCGTGCACACTACCACTGAGTTATATATAGCTATAGTTCTTATAATTAGCGCGTTAAAACATAAAAACTTTTCCAAGTAGGCGTCTCTATATTTCTCGTAATATATATAGCCTATGTTACTTAAGAATAATATTGGATTCAAATGGAGAAAGAATTTCTGGAATCTGTCCAGCAGGTTTTGAGTTTATTATTTACAAATTTAATTATGAATCAAATTCTTTCCCCTTTACAATTAATGTTAGTATACAAGTATACATAAATAAAGCGGAATTAACGATAAGCTTTCAAAATTATTTTTGTATTTCAGCCATCATTGAGGAAGGCTTCAGGTTATGTAACATCACGATAGCTGATTGACAGCTGATTGATATCTGACAAAGCTGTAAGATAAAATATTTAAAAAAAACGGGCAGCAATTAACAAGCGATGATAACGCTCATCGGTAGTATGTATGACTTCGAGTCAAGGGGCGTGAGTTCGAAGTCACCTATAATGAGTTCGAGCTTCCGGTGAAGAAAAATATTGTAAGGAAACCACAGCATGATGGTAGGTAGGGCTTTTGCTAATGCCCGTTTGCTAGCAACAACCCTGAAGGGGAAAATATGCCGCCAAATACCAATAGATGTGTTCCGGCGGCTGCACTTTAGAGCCAGTTCCGCCACAGGTTTAGCGTGACTACCAACTTGGGCCGTATCGTTACCTAAGATCAGGTGAGATTATGGCCATAACGCTAAACCTTAACTATAAAAAAATATATATGTTCCCCACGAACGAATTCTAGTTTATGATAAAATGCATTCGAAGTATATGCCTTATTCAAACCGTATTTATATCACTCGGTGTGACTAACTATTGTGTACCGCCCTCCGCGCTCGCCCTTATAGTTCCGGTGAAGCTGTGAAAGACTCTCAGGCTAACAGTGTAGGTCCCTAAAGAAAATATACATAAATTGTGGTACTAATTCGAAGGCTTTTTTTTGTGACGAATAGGAGAAATCAAATTTCACCGAGTGAAGGGAAAGCGCGAAAGCCTTTTAAGGGATATGAAAGAGAACCTTTTACCGGCGTTCATTCGCGAGATATATTTTAATTAATTTTTCTTTTCTAGTCCCCGGTGCGGCGGCATCGCCTACTCCCTGTTAGCCGAGTTACATTGTAAAAATTTTTTAGCGTACTAACGTATTATAAGTGAGATAAACGCACGGATGATATTCTAAGCATTGAATCGACGATATAGCTCAGAACTGAATTACGTATTAGGGCGTGTTAAAAACTTGG
This sequence comes from Actias luna, assembly GCA_039707435.1. Lineage (NCBI taxonomy): Eukaryota > Metazoa > Arthropoda > Insecta > Lepidoptera > Saturniidae > Actias > Actias luna. The sequence goes on along the minus strand of JAZHAC010000002.1, from coordinate 1,403,908 downwards.
CATCTTAACCCTTTGTAGTATTTTTTTTTTGTCGTCTTTTGGCATATTTTGGCATCTTTACTCGTAGAATAATAGGATAGATAGAGTACAGTTATGTCACCCTGAAATCAGTACCATCGTTTTGATTCAGAGGTTAGTCCGCGTTTTTAATTAGGGTTGTGGTTGAGTAGCAAATCTGGTTAGTATAGGATCCTATTGAGGATTAGTCAGGGCCATGGTATCTGTTCGCGTCCCGGCAACGGCCTAAGCCGGGGATCGGTCGCTTCATAAATCCTTTGTGCTCGTTGTCTCGGTCTGTGAAGCTGTGAAAGCAGTTAATACTATCAGAGTTTATCCAATCGATATAAACCTAACAGCTGTGAAATAGATATTAATGTTGTGTTTCAAACTGATCATGGGGTTTTAGTGTTTAGGATGCAATCGTATAACTTTTTCGTGTTCTCATTTCGTTGACGCGATTTTAGCAGAAGACAATTTGGCTAGAGAGCATATTGATCGCAATCCAATCTGACATATTTATTTAACGAACTAACATTTTAAATTACACTGTCACATAACATCAAGTGAGATTACAAAAAAACTATAGTTTTTTTTTATACTTAAGGTTTAGCGTTATGGCCATAATCTCACCTGATCTTAAGTGACGATAAGGCCCAAGTTGGTAGACACGCTAAAACCTGTGGAGGAACTGGCTCTCAAGTGCAGCTGCCGGAACACACCTATTGGTATTTGGCGGCAGGTTTACAACTTGAGGGTGGTAGCTAGCCAGGCGAGCATTTGAAAAAGCCCTAACACCAGGCTACGGTTTTCTCACGATATTTTCCTTCACTGAAAGCTCAAGCTTATTGTAGGGAGCTTGGATTCGAACTCGCTTCTCTTGACGCGAAATTGTACACACTACCACTGAGCTATCATCGCTTCATAAACTAATTCTGTTACATCTTTAAAAATGCGAACGAAGTCAGAGGGCACGACTAGTATATAAACTAAATATGATTGTTTCATCACGATACCTCCAAAAGTAACAGACTTGAAATCTACAATATATATTTGTTTCAGGCCATAAACAATCACTGATAGTGGATTTAACGATCAAGCGCAGTTGACGGCCATAATGCGAACGAAGTCAGTGGCACCAGCTAGTCTAAAATTACAAGAAGCAATCGACACTATAGCAGCTAGTGTAGAGCCCACGTTTAATCGATAAGTACGTATAAGTAGGTACGTGCGCGGCCGGTCGGTGTATCGATTAAACGCGCTTAGCACAGTGTGCCGTAATCGATGCAAACCGGTGCTTCGTTACCACTACTGTTGTAACTCGATCGAATATTCTTCTTATTATTAAATTATTGACAATTATGCCCCTTTCACGTAGAATGAAACAACGTCTTCACAACGACTTGAAAATTTCCAGGATTGTTAACTCTTGTTGGAACGAAGTTCCTTATCGCGCGTTGTGAAAGGGGGCTAGACGGAAAAAAACTCTCACGAAAAGTTGTATCGACACTTTTTGCTATAGTAAGCTATTGTAAGCTGTGCGGCGTGCGCATGTTTCTCTGTCTGTCTCTCTCTCTCTCTTATAGAAAGCAAGCCAGATATTTTCATTTCTATTTCGCATTGAACAGTGTGGTGTCGCGACGATTATTTTTGTTGAGTGTACACAGGTTTTTTGTACATAATAAATAATTATTACAATTCCTTCGCTAATTAATCGAAAGGAACTTCGTTCCATCCGGGTGTCCCTTGACACCTCGCAACTTTTTAAAGCTCTCCAGGTAACTATTTAGATAGGCCCCCCACAAGGTGGACCGACGACCTGGTGAAGGTCGCGGGAATCCGCTGGATGCGGGTGGCGCAAGACCGATCGTTGAGATTTTTGGGGGAGACCTATGTCCAGCAGTGGACGTCTTTCGGTTGAATGGATGAATGGATAATGTAAAACGATAGACTGTGTTAAAATGAATTCCATAACAAGAAATGCTTGTATTAGACACTTTGAACTTGTCGATGGTCTAATCTTTAAAACATATATATATCCCTAGTTTTAGTGTACAAATTTTCAAAATAATTGTATTATTAAATAGTTTTGTATGTATTCATATATGAGTTTCAATGCACTTAATTTTCAACATAACACTCTTTTTTTTTGGATCAATTGACGCAAGCGTATCACTGATGCTACCTTACCTTCTTCATACATAAAACACAAAACGCGCCTAAAAACTATTTGCTTTAAAAATAGAATGTGTAATGCAATTATTTTAATACTTAAATATATGTTATTAGCTTTTACCTGTGGCTTTGTTCATTTTATATTGATTTTTTCAAACAAATCGGACGTAGCAATAAAAAGTTTCATACAAACTTCATTCCTCTCTTTACCACACTTCGGAAAAGTTTTTCGCGAGAAAGAGTAACCTATCGCCATCTCCAGGCCCCCATCTATCTCCATACCAAAATTCACCATAATCGATTCAGTGGTTTAGGCGTGAAAGCGTAACAGACAAACTCACTATCGCATTTATAATATTAGTAAGGCTGTTGTATACGAAACAAGTTAATTATGGTTATCACGAAAGTAACGTACGTTCGAGTGATAACCAAGTGATTAGAACAAACGGTAATATATGCAATGGAGTGTGAAACGTGAAGTGGGCCAATATAGGGCTGTTAATATACCTCAGTAGTTAGACTTTATAGTTAATAATGCATCGTTCGGACGCCCTTCCGAAGTTGTCCGGCGGTAGCTCGCCTGAACATCGGAACGATCATGTGATCTCGAATACTGTCATTACCTTGAGTAGATTTAAAGACCATGATACGGTTATGGCGTCATGATAATGCTTTCTGGGTTTCCAGAGAAGAGTTCTCGAAGAGACGAACTTCATAGATATACATGGAATCAACTTCCGGTTGTGACGTGGGAAACTCGTGACACGGATGTGGGTTTAAGGGGACCCTTTCCAATGCGCGTCAAGACTCACCTTCACTTCTGTGTTTCTCTCTCTCTGCCCAGGAAAAATTCGAAGGATCCTGCTGGGACACCTTTAGAAACACGTTCTAATATAAGACTTACTGCAGTCTTAAACTGGCCAAGATCTTTTAGTAGATTGTAGGGAGATTTCGCTGGTATATCTACCTCTCGCTCTCACTTCGACCGCGTATAAATTCACTTCGTAGATATTCCTGTCTGTTTATTAATATTATAAATGTGAATTTTGTTTGTTTGTTTGTTTATTTATCTTAGGACCTACCAGACAGATTTTTTTTTGTGTTTCATAGAGCAATTATTGATATATTCTTTAGCTTATTTAACATCACACTATCGTTAATAGGAGAAAAGCTGTATAAGACAAAGTTACAGAAGCGGATGAAAATTATTAATTTAATGGAAACGAAGTCGCGGACATAGCTATTATTGTATATTTGTTTTTTATATAATAGTAAGAACAAACCATCCCCGTTTCGTTGAAGTAATTGTATGAAATATACTGCACTGTCGGTCCTAAGGTTATGCGGATGCCTCACTGTCGATGTCGTTGGTTCGATCCCTGCACGGGACAATTTTTTTTTAAATAAAAATAAAAAATAAAAATAATAGTGATATATTAGGGTGCTTAAATACTGCATGTTAATAAAGTGTTGCAGTCATTGTGAAATTAAATAAAAGCTATTTATGAGCTCGTTCATGAGTTTAAACCATTGCGAAATAATCCAATTAATCTGTAACTCATATATATCTCATACAAATCGCTGGTTAAGTTAAAATTCTATAAAAATACCAGTAAATCTTATTTAGCGGCTAGACTATTTATGATGGAGAAAACGTTTAAAGTTTTTCGTGACTTAACTACTTTTTATACCCAACTTAATTTTTCTCAGACTCGCCGAAAGTAGTTTCGTTACAAAATTATACAAGTACTAGATCTTACGTGCGGCTTTGCTTGCGTTAATATTTACTTTGTCGAACAAATCGGGTGACGCAATAACAAAATTTATCTCCACTTTACTCCACTTCTAATAAGTTATGCGAGAGAAAAAGTAACCTATCATCGTCTCCAGGTTACCACCTATGTCTATACCAAAATTAATGATAATCGATCCAGCTGTTTACTCGTGAAAGCGTCACAAACAATTACTTACACTCACTTTCACATTTATATTATTAGGAAGTTATTAAGTTGAATTTAAAATGAAATTAAAGTGGTCCATAAATATGTTACGGAAATGCTTGTTTATACAAAACCCTTCGCTATAAACGATCTATTGAAGCGATACATACAGTATTACGCGGTATGTTCAAATAACTTGAGGCATTGATCCGTGAAAGTTCGCTCAGTGATGTGTTGTCGATTCCATTTGTTGTAATGATACTCAAATACCTATCTATCGATGCTTACGCTATCTATCTATTTCTATATACATAAATAAGTAAATATAAAACAGCTTTCTTCTCTCCATTTTTTTTTTAGTAGATACAGTCGCGCTTTATTGTTATGAATAAATTGTACAAACTGTTTTTTATTTATAGAGAAGAGGCAAAGGCAATATAATTTAGTATTTTTCTTTTCTAATTGTCAGCAGATTTTCTTTTTTTTTTTTTTATTAGTAGTGATAAAGGTATTGATTAGTGTTGTTAAGGTAAAGTTTTGTATCGCGAAACCTCACCTGTCCTTACACGATCTTGCGACCCAAGATGGTGGGCACGCTAAGCCTAGTGGAGGGACTGGCTTTCAAGTGCAACTACCGGAACACACCTATTGGTATTTGGCGGCAGATTTTCAACTTGAGGCTGGTTGCTAGCCAGGCGGGCATTAGGAAAAGCCTTACCACCTTGCTATGGTTTCCTTACGACGTTTTCCTCTCAAGCTCAAGCTCATTTTAGGTGGAATCGAATTCAAATCCCTTGACGCGATGTCGTACACACTACCACTGAGCTATCATCGCTTTATTCAAAATACTGTGGTAGAAGTAGAAAGTTCAAAGCACAGTTCAAGTTCCTTCACAGGATTAGCGTGTCTACCCATTTGGGCCGTATCGTCACATAAGATCACGTGAGATTATAGCCATAACGCTAACTTATAATAATCAAAAGAGTGGATTGACTTATTTCCATCTGCTTACATGATATATGAATAAATGATCTACAAAGCAATCTTCTAATCTGTAATTCCATTTTTTTAATATTACACCATTTGATATGATCACAAAATATTCACCTTGAAACTGTAAATTTCGTGTTGTTGCCGTTCATAAGTTTTTAAATACATTAGCTCTAAAAAAAAACGTATTTACTGCATAGTCAGAGTTCGGTAATGGCCTACTGAGTTGAATTAATGTCGGGCAAATGACGTGGAACGTTTGAAACGAAACTTAGAAGATGTGTCGAAACCAACTAACTTTCTATAAATAATTACCGATCTTTATGTTCTTCGTATAAACAGAAAGGGGAATATAACTATCTACGAAATCACTATTTTAAATGTTTAATTAGTTGACTTCCAGTAGAACGAGATATCTATTTTCTCAATGTTATTGTCCAACATTATTTCATGCTGTACATTTAACTAGTTGTGTTCGCACCATTCTGGCCATTTTGTAACGTTTTTTCAATACTATTTTTTCAGTACTACCATTATTGATAATGTAATGTTAAATAACGAAAAGCCTTCATCAATTATTACTCTTTTTGGAATTATCTTCTTTTTTATTGGAATTCTATTGTTAGTTCGTATGATTGGTGAGTTCAAACAAACAAACTTTTCCGCTTCATAATGTAAATGTAGATAAGAGACACATTAATTATTCATCTGATAGAAGGATACTTATTCATAACTTTTTATTCATTTGGAATTGGAAAAGCCTTCATCAATTATTACTTTTTTTGGAATTGTCTTATTTTTTTTGGAATTCGATTGTTAGTTCGTATGATTGGTGCGTTCAAACAAACAAAACTTTTCCGCTTCATAATATTAATATAGATAAGAGACACATTAATTATTCCCCTGTTAGAAGGATACATATCAATACCTTTTATTCATTTGGAATTGTAAAACAATGTTTTATAAAGGGAGACACCTTAATTAAACACATTTAAGATACATGCTAATTATTGTTCAGTTATAAAGATACGCAATAATCTTAATGTATACAAATTTTCGTGTCACGTTGTTTATCCGCGATGAACTCCTAACCACTGAACCGATTTTAATCAAATTTTGCGTACTGTAAGCAGTTTGATCCAACTTGAGAGATAGGATACTTTTAATCTCGATAAGTGATCATAACGGGATAGATGTCGCTGTAGTCGATGTGACAGACTTCTCGAAAAGACAGAACAAGGTCTGCCAGGTAAATTAGTTATTATTATACAGATATCTTACTGTTCTCACGCGATCTGTATTTTCCTGTTTTCGATTGCGTAAAGATACATACGATATACTCCGGTTTTTTAATACATTAATGATATAAATAAATATAATAAGTTATTCGTCCGATGTTCTTAAAAGAGATGTCTGGAGATTCGCCGTGGGCGTAATATAAACACGGCGGGCGATGGAAACAAAGCACCGCGCGAAGGAAGACGTATGTTTCTGGCTGTCTAGAACGTTTGAAATGTTTCGCAATGAACGTATTATTTATTTGAGACGATATACATACGTTCCGTTTGGTTAAATAATAGATAAAACGATGTAGAGCTATGCGAGAAGTTATATTCCGTTCTCTCTGTTTTCAATCGTTTACAGGTGAAGTAAAAAACAAGTAAATATGTTGCCCGAGATGATGAACCCGCTAAGCGTAGGGGAGGAACTGGCTCTCAATTTTTCAACCTGAGGGTGGTAGACAGCAAGGCGGGCATCAGAAAAAGCTCTACCAACATTCTACGTTTTCCTCACGATGTTTTCCTTCTCCGAAATCTCATGGAAGTGATTGGATTCTCACGTCAACTCACGTCCCATGACGCAGTGTCCTACATACTACCACTATGCTATCGTCGCCTCGATGGGAATAAGTTACAAAAACGGGAAAATTTTTTTAAATAATTTTTAGTTCCACACGAATGAAGTCGCGGGCACAACTAGTATATATATAAAAAGGATGTGTTTGTAACAGTTGAAATACCACCATGTTATGGTATTATCACTATGTATTTTCCGTACACGAAAGTTTCCAGCGTCCCTTGACGCGACGCCCGTATACATCTGAGCTACTATCGATTTGAAAATGTATCTTCTTTTGTATAAATTACTAGATGATGCAGATGAGGTAATTTTTCAGATATCATTATGAGTCAGACGTGTTTCAAATACTTACCTATGTATCTATACATAGGTATTGGCTAATCCACCCCCATCCGTTCGAGTACATACTTTCCACCGAGCGGGCTCGTAAAATCCATTGTTAGTGGGCGTCTACGCTGCTGAAAGGGGTACGTATATATTTCAAATTTTCTAACAGACCACTCGCTAAGGAACGAAGTGGTCCAAGGTAACAAGATACGATTAGTTACAGAGATAGTTTCGTCCTTTGTAGATTCAGCGTAGTAGTGGCCACGATCTCGCGTGATGTTAACTGACGAGGTGACTCAAGATCGTGGACACGCTAAGACTAGTGGAGAACTGGGGTTTCAAGTGTTACGGCCGAAGTACATTTTGAAATAATCGGTAAGTGAATTTCTACTAAATGGTAATAACTACTCGGGAGGAAAATAGAATGCCCTAAAATTATGATGTCACGTTTCCATCAAAGAAATTCCTTCATTGTTAAGTCAAAGTCATGTTAGAATTCGAACCCGCGTAGTTCTAGTGAGTTTGGACACGGGACCACTGACTTATCGGACGTATGGATTTCTTTTTTTTTATAGTTAAGGTTTATCGTTATGGCCATAATCTCACCTGATCTTACGTGACGATACGGCCCAAGTTGGTAGACACGCTAAACCTGTGGAGGAACTGGCTCTCAAGTGCAGCTGCCGGAATACACCCGTTGGTATTAGGCGGCAGTTTTTCAACTTGAGGGTGGTTGCTAGCCAGGCAGGCATTAGAAAAAGCCCTACCACCACGCTATGGTTTCCTCACGATGTTTTCCTTCACCGAAAGCTCAAGCTCATTGGAGGCGGTTGGATTCGAACTCACGTCCCTATCATCGCTTCAAAATGGTAGTTTTGACATTCATAAGTACCTGTTCAGGGCGTAAATTGAATAAAAAAAATTGTCGGTTTGATTTGATTATCGGTACATAATTTCGTACATATGGTAGTCTCCTGTTGATTCCTTAGGGAAAACTTGAACCTTAGTGTACGCTCCTATAACATTACTGATCAAAGGACAAACTTTAATGGACTCGGGCCTTTGATTAAGTATCTGCGAGCATCAAACGTAATCAATCTTAAAAACTTCCGCGAAGTTCTGATAAGAAAACCCCTTTAGGTTTTTCTGTCTTTATAAACAAAAATTAAAGGTTGTTCGTTGGAAAACGCATTACTTCTAAGCCAATGAATCGGATCAGTGTGTCCGTTTTATATTCGACAGTGTTTTCACGGTAAGAAAATGTCAAAACTTGCCTCGGAATTGGTTCCGAAATTCGGAAATTAATTCTATATTAAAACCATAAAACTGTATGACGTTACTTAATTTTTTTTTTGTTCTCGAGATATTTGTTATTAGAAAAGACATAACAATGTCTGTCCGTCTAGTTATATAAAGCTAAAAATAGATATTAGTATATATAAGATTGATTAACGGCAATAATGTTTGATTGATCATCATGAAAGTTATCTGATCTGAGTGTTCATTCGCGAAGGAAGTTTTTGTCCGGTCCCTGACTACAATAGATGATATTTCTGTTGATAAATGGCACATACATTAGATTTAGACGTTTTTTTTTTGACTCACTAATGCGTTTGACCAAAGTTGCTTTAACACCTTCACAGAACTTTAAAGCAAGCGCAGAAGGCACAAAAAAGTAAATAGAGTGACGGTGATAAGGTGGTTAAGCCACAGCTTGGGCTGTTACTGTAATGCAATACTGGATATGGAAGGTAATTGACGATATGTTCCATGACATTCTGCTTAAAAAAAATACCTTAGATAATCCATGTACTTATTGTAAAAAAAAAAATATTTTAACTTTTTCGTTTAATTGTCTGCACTACTATTTGGTTCTTCACATCACTAACACTTCAGTCTACTGATTCGTTTTGGACCTCCAATATCACTGCCTCAGTATTGTAAAACACACGTATCTCTATTGCCACAACCGGAAAGTAAAAGCGAACTATTTAAAATAGATTATAAAAACATTTTTTATAAAATCTCGTCATTACAATTTGAATTTATAAAGTTATTATTAACCGAACATGTAAATATCCATAAAGATATTTTTAATCAAACGTGTAGATATTTAAACTCATTTATGTTTAATATAAAGATACGATCAACGATAAAGTTAACATTATATATAAAAAGACGATCAACGATCAAGCTAACACTATTGTGTGGATGACTGAATTACTGTTTCTCATTAGCAGCAAGTTCGAGGACTCTTTGACAATAAATCAGTACCTAACATCGTGATAGATTTGTCAATATATGCTCGTTCATCGAATCGTATAAAATCTTATCGAAAGTTATCAGTACACATTTTCACATAGATGCACTTGAATACTGCAAGAGTATGGTCGCTTAAAAAGGCCACTGTGTGGCAAAGATAAAATATTGAAAACATTTTGGTTCATACCGAGATGGCGGTTAGCGTTAAACTGTAGCTCTGAGACCAAGCGAGTGTGGAAAGAAATACGAATGGAAAAGATAATACAGAGAAACGTAATCTTTTAAGCACACAGATACTTCAAAGCGTTGTTAGTTGCAGTATCGCGTTTTAGATATTAATCGATTCAAAGTGCAATTACTACAGCAATTTTAGACTAAATATCTACGATAAAACACCGTCTATGAGAATCAATAATCGCTTCAACCCACTTCTCTACTATGTTCTTGTGATTTCAAACATGCCTATTATAACAGGATCGTAAATGTTTAGGTAACCGTTTAAATGTGTGACGTATAACTACCGCTTCAAAAGGCGTGTCATGTTGTTACCAAATGCTTCTAAATTAGAAACAGATTCTGTAAACATTGCGGCTTGGATATTGACCCGGATTTCACTATTAACTTTTGATTCTTCGATAGCTGCACGATAGCGAAGAGTCTAGGATGTTTACAATCTCCATGAGTATTATAAAAGAATACCGATTCCTATCTCGGATGATTCGTGAGGCTATTGAAATTAAAAACATCCAAATTTCAATAGAGAAGATGGTTGGAAGCTAGCACAAGCCTGGGATCCGATTGTATATTTAATTAAATCGGAGCCCAAAGGACCAATTGCCAGACCTCAAGACAGTGTGAGCTCTTTCTGCGTAGATCGGAAATCTATGAATAACAAAAATTATATTGATAGTAGAGACAGAAACACGAACTTTTCTAGACAGCCTCAGTCAGTCCCGTGACCACGAAGGCTGAAAAGCTTTCGAAACGTCGGGAACAAAATTAATAAATAACCGCGATAAAATCCGCTTAAATTAGTTTTTTATTTCGATGAATAATATTCGCGGAAACATAAGAAATCATTGTTATAAAAGCGTTCCTTTTTTTTTCGTACGAACATTTTTAAAACGACGACCGTGCAAAAAAAACATGGATTGTGTTAAAAGCTCACTGATTCAACCTACGGACTCAGTCCACCGGGATTGATGAAGTGCTTTCGCATTCGTTATCTAAGCTAAAGAAGTTCAAACTAAGTTAAAAGCTCCCTTGGGACACACCTATTAGTATTTAGCGCCAGGTTTTCAACTTGAGGGTGGTTGCTAGCCAGGCGGGGATTAGAATAAGCTCTACCACCATGCAAAACTTTTAAGCAAAGTACTTGGTTGGTTTTGTGACTCTTAATTCTGTCGTAACGTGGAGTTGTGGAACATTCTTCCTACCAGCGTGTTCCTTCTGCCCTACGATATTGGGTTTTTCAAAAGAGGCATGAAGAGCTACTTTTTTAATAGAATAGGGGACAAACGAGCAAGCGGCTCACCAGATGGCACCGCCGCCCATGGTTATCTACAATACCAGAAGAACCGCAGTACGATGTTATTCCTCCACCGAAAGCTCAAGCTCATGGTGGGCGGTTGAATTCGAACTCACGTCCCATGACGCGTCGTTCCCATACGCTACCACTGAGCTATCATCGCTTCAAAGCAGGCCAACGTGGCTCGGTGAATTTCGGTTTAATTTCAGTCGTCGCTGATTTGGACTGTACTGTGCTTAACTTCAGGTGCAGTGCAGTCACTTTGGAAAAATAGTGAAAAGTGTCTATAAGTAAGAAAGAGCTTCCGGTCCCTTGATCTCCCACGTATCTAGGTTTGGCTGTAAATTACTTACTACACTGTGTAATCCCATGTTTTATTTTTTCAGTAATATGGTGTTCATGGTAAGTGACCATGAAACCAAGAGACAATTAATTTTTCCCTAGGTGGAGAGAACAGAGTAAAAATGAAATTCAAGCAAAAATTATTAATGCACGCCTCATAAGTGAAGCGTTGAGATGGGTACTACTGTCACTTTACGCAAAACAACTGATTTTTGAAACTTAAAATATCTCTATTTATCATATATTGCACTTGTAAAATAATTTATATACACACATATATCAAGAAAAAACACTATTTTTAACACTCATGATATTTTTGATGCCAGTTTTGTTATTTAAACTACTTGAAAAACTGTTTAAAAAAGTTCTGTCTTGGACGTCCGTGTGTCTGTTGTATGTGTTTGTTGTGTGTCCGTATGTTATCACGATAACGACCGAAATACTTTACTAATCGAGTTTTTTTTTCTAATTCTTCTGTATAATTAGGAACTGAACCCTATTACTTTTCACGGTCTAATGCGATGTGGTTTAATTGTTATTAAATAAGCAAAAAAAATTAAATTATGAGGCGTGCACTTTGGCGTTTTCCAAATTTTTCTACAACTACAAGCGATCCGGAAATAACCTAGTAATCGAGAAGGAGTGGAAGAGACCTCGATCTCTTCATATTTTTATTTATATATTTCTGTTTAATAATATTTGACACTTACAATAGTTATTAGGGGTTGCACAGGGAGGGGTGGTTATTACAGACATCCTCATCGTTCACATATCGATCCACCCTATAGCCTTTTGTTATCAAAATGCATTAAACATCGTTTTGAACCTACTGTCTGGCAAATCGGTAATGTACAAAAAATAGTTTACATATAATCATATGCAGTTAAATTTTCATGATATTTATAGATTGTGTATGTATATATATTTGGTGACTAATGGGACCATACTAATCCATGTCATTAGTAACTAATTCCATAAATTGTCGCTAGCAAACTCAAGGGCACGTCGAAGAGGGTCACGCTCGGTTCGAAGCACTCTCGACTTTATTTAATCAATTCTCAAGGTTATGTAGGATACAGAACCCAGTTAATATTATGAATATCTAACATTCATAAAGCGGTGGGCACATCTGTCGCAAATCGCTTACATATATATTTATAAAACTTCTGAATCTGACGCACAGACACTCATAAATATTTATTGTTACAGTGTTGAAAACGATGCGTGAATATTCCACACTGTTATAGTGAAAACTTCTATAGCGCAGTTTGGATTGTGAGTAAATTCGTGTAAGTCGTCATCGACATGGTCACGTGACGTGTTAACGGACAGACTATATCTGTTCCTATTAGTTTATTGCTTTGCAAATAGTTTTGATTTAAGATCAAACATTTTATTTGGATATTAAAAACATAAAACTGTTTGTTTATGGTTTTAAGTTTTCTCTTCCTTCGGCAGTCTTCATGACTGCATTGAAATTATTTTTCTATTTTAACTGTGTTGTTAGAAATTATTTAATCTCTACTTCTTTATGTGTCTTGTTTAATTGACAAAATATAATTGTAGTGTCTTCCCTGTGAACTTAAAAATGTGTATTAAAGGTAAATTAGATTTAAAATAAAATAAAAATGTTAATGTACACCGCTTTTGAAAAAAAATTTAGGCAACTTTCAGATTAAGCTTGTAACGCTTGAAAGCGATGTGCGGTGTGTGTCCGAGGAGTAAAAAATAAATTAGATCTACGCGAACGAAGTCGCGGGCATAGCTAGGTTTATTTTAGTGTTAGTTGTATACCGTTTGACAGCTTAAGTTACGAACGTGTTGCGTGCATGGTCGGGCTATAATTAACGTAATTTAACGTAATAGGGATAAAGTTTTACGTTGCCGTGTTTATTTTATTACCAAGCGTATTCATATTTCTGATAAGTTATCAAACGGTGACACGGCACGGTGTATTTTATGATTACGGGTCAGTGGGTGCTGAAAATAGATTATTTTGTCCGATGGTTTTTTATGTAAACGCCAGCGGATTGTGAGACAAAACTGTTCTATATTGAAATGGATTCGGCCGACTCAAAATTAGTTTCAAATGAATTTCAATGCAGAACTGCCATGGCTTGTCTTCCATATATTTATATGTGAAGCTAAAACTTTGTACTCCTTTATACGAAAGTTGCGCGCTCGGAGAAGTAAGAAATTTCATACACTTCTAGTTTATATAGAGAAGGAATGCAGTATGCTACTTTTTATTATTATTAAATAAAAAATATTTTTAATCAATAAAAAACATTACACACACTACCATGTATTTGACACACACACGCATATATACGATTTTGTTTATTGTTAAAGTCTGTGGTCAAAATGTGCATAGATTATAGATTAATATTGTTTGTCTTTACTGAATGTTAAACATATCCAGATTAATTAATTTATTATAATATATATTGTCGAATTTAGACCACTGGGTGACCACTAGTTTCAATTATTATATTATTTTTGGAAAAAAAAAGTATAAGTATTTTATTAATAACTAGATTTTACGGGTGGATTCGTTCGCGTTATAATTGATTTCGTCAAACAAGTCGGAAGACGCAAAAAAAGCTTCATACACGGTACGATTTTCACGAGAAAAAGTACCCTAGCACAGTCTCCAGGTTCTCATGCATATCTATATCAAAACGCATCATAATAGGTATAGCGATTTAGGCGTGTAAGCTTAACTAACAAACAGACCAACCCACTTTCGCATTAATAATATTGGTATGGATTCATTAGTGCAGTGGGAGTATCTTTTTTTATAGTCAAGGGTTAGCGTTATGGTTACAATCTCACCTGATCATAAGTGACGATACGGCCCAAGTTGGTAGACACGCTAAACCTGTGAAGGTACTGGCTTTCAAGTGCAACTGCCGGAACACAGCTAATGGTATTTGGCGGCTAATTTTCAACTTGAGGATGGTAGCTAATCAGACAGAAATAGAAATAGCCCTACCACCATGCTATAGTTTCCTTACGATGTTTTCCTTCACCATAAGCTCAAGCTCATTGTAAGTGGTTGGATTCGAACTCACGTCCCATGACGCGACGTAAAAATAATAATTAAATGTATTATAAAACAACTGTAAATGGGCCAAATCTACTATTATACGAATGTGAGTTAGAAGGTCGGTTAAGTTCATTATCTTTGCGGGAACGTAATGAGATCTATTTGCAGAAGATTGGTGAAGAAAAACACAGTGAGAAAACCACAGCGTGGTGGTAGGGCTCTTTCTATGCCCGCCTGGCTAACAACCACCCTAAAAGTTGCAAATCGAGAAGAAAGTTAAGTTCACTCCAAGGAATATAATAAAAAAATTGAATTTTTACAAGAAAAGGATTAAGAGATAAATCAATAAATAATGGGTATCAGTGAATAAATACTCTTATAATAGCAAATACAGCTCCTATAGAAAGAACATAATGAAAATACCTATATGTGTGTCCCGTCAGTTGTATTTGAGAGCCAATCCCTCCACCATGGTTAGCGTGTCCACCATTTTGGTTCACAACGTTACTTAACATCAGTTGAGATTGTAGCCATAACGCTAAACCTATAAAGTTTAGAAACAGTTTTCGTAATGTCCGAACGCTGGTAGATGGGAAAGAATACCATGACCTTACCTTTTAAATGCTTAATGATTTCTTAGGTTTACGCGAATATTATTCATTGAAATAAAACTAATTTAAACGGATTTTATCGCGGTTATTTATTAAATTTTGATCCCGACGTTTCGAAAGCTTTTCAGCCTTCGTGGTCACGGGGCGGACTGAGGTGTAGGTTGTCCAGAAAAGTTTATGTTACTGCGTGTAACACTATCAATAATAAAAATGAAAGTGAAGGTAGACACAGTAACATAAACTTTTCTGGACAACCTACACCTCAGTCCGCCCCGTGACCACGAAGGCTGAAAAGCTTTCGTAACGTCGGGATCAAAATTTAATAAATAACCGCGATAAAATCCGTTTAAATTACTTTTAAATGCTCTTCGGTTTGGTTTTTTGGTTTCCACGCCTACCTTGTTGTTAATAACTAAAATTATTACACACGCGAACGAAGTAGCGTGCCGAGCTAGTGCAACAATAAAACTGGAATGAAAACGAGAATTGTACGACCCACGGGTCCATTATCAAGATCACACTCACGCGAAGAGTGGTTTTTTTGTATTTATTAGATAATTTTATACTAATACTAATTTATTAACAATATTATATAAATGCGAAAGTGTTTGTTACGCATTTACGCCTAAGCCGCTGAATCGATTGTGAAGAATTTTGGCACAGAGATAGATGGGAACCAGGAGACGCAGATAGGCTACTTTTTCTCGCGAAATCTTTATCGGTAGTGGGGTAAACAGAGGGATAAACTTTGTATGGATTTTATTCTTGCGTCACTCGATTTATTTGACAAAAGCGAGCGAAGCTCCACGTAAATTGTAATGATATTATTAATGCGAAAGTGAGTTTGTTGGTTGGTTCATTACACTTTCACGCTTAAACCGATAAACCGATTACGGTGAATTTTGGTATTGAGATAGATGGGACCCTGGAGACGGCGATAGGCAATTTTTTTTCGAGAAAACATTATAGGGAGTGGAGTAAACAGAAGAATAAACTTTATAGGAAACTTTTATTGAGTCATTCGAGCGAGCGTAGCGGCAGGCAAGACATATATATATATATATAATGTGTGTATATATACATATATGTAGGGTAAACGTTCTTTCACTGTGCCGGGTACATCGTGAAACCTAATCATTGTGGCAGAGAGAGGATAACACGAGCGTGTCTGAGACTTGCGACTCAGATGTAGGTTTAAGGAGGCCTCCTTTCGACAATTGTCAACACTCACCTTCACCGCTCGTGCCTCTCTCCGCACAGTATAAACCATTCCCGATAATGATTTACAGCATAAATACCAAAACAGTGTCAATAGTAAATAACATTAAATATTACGTCCCTTCGGTAGTGTTTCAGCTACGTACGATGAATACGGCTCAAGCGCCTCTCTTACACTGAACGCAGTGCCACGCTTGCATCGCGCTTTATACTAATTGGCGTTATAAACTACCCTCCTATAACTATATTCTACCATAGAATACCCACCCTATCACTACATCCCTATATATATATATATATAGCAAATATTCTTACGCTTCCACGCGAAAACTACTTAACCGATCATCATGAAACTTTGTACACATTATTTTGGAGGTATCAGAACTAACATAGGATACTTTCATTCATTCCTTATATCATTCTTTAGTCGCATGTTTATATTTTACGAAAGATAAAAAATTTCAATGCGGGCGAAGCCGCGGGTAAAAGCTAGTATATTATAAAATGTTGTCTCATTCGTGTCATTTTCTCGTGTTGTTACTATCAGTAGTGTAGACGTGATTGCGTCTGAAATAAACATAATTTTCATATTTGTCTGCACATGCATATTGAAGTCAATGGTGAAATATTAAGAAAAAAACTCTCGATCATCTCAAAAAACTGAACCTTAAATTCGAAACAAGAATCAACAAATAACAGCGAGCAACCCGAGATGCGTTTAGCATACAAAAATAAATCTCACATGATTTATGTTTGTATATTTATAAATTATTTATACCTTAGGGGAGTGTATCGAAACGTTCAGGACGTGAAGGTGAAATATTTCCATGAACGTAGGTAAATTCTTATTTATACATTGCTTTTTTTTTTACTTTATACTTTTAACGCAGTGATACTCTAACTTATTTTTGTAGCTACAAATACGTATTGATCACGGCCTTGTGGGCCGCAAACTAAAAATATTTAGGTAATTAGTGTGTTCCGGCAGTTGCACTTAAGAGCCAGTTCATACACAGGCTTAGCGTGTCTACCAAGTTGGGCCGTATCGTTACTCAATATGAGATTATGGCCACAACGCTATGCCTTAAATATACAAAAATATAATCATATGCCAGGTAAATGAGCCACCCATACCGGGGTAGAGAAAAATATAATAATAAATCGTTTTTCACAACAACGAGTGGTTAAAATACGACATTTATATTGAAAATATCCGAACAGCTCAATAGATATTTCCTATCGTAATTTTCATCGTACGTTTCAGAACCGCTTCATCGTGCCGCAAAATATGTAGCTGCAGGGAGTCAAGTCAGGTGGATAAATATAGCTACAACATAAGACTATAAACTTAACACCCAGTTACAATTATCAAATCAGTACCGCTACTAGTTATATGGTGTTTGACAAAAATTTATCAGAAGTTTTCGCACTGTTACATCTCTACATTGTCAGTTGTTTGGTCATAGTTTATTGTTGAAACGAATTTTCTCGTCGCGTGGTACGCACTCGGCGGATAGGGTCTAAGTGAAAAAAATTGTAAGATTTTTCCGTCACGGCCCTTTCTGTAGTGTAGACGGTTATCCATAGCGCGTATGCTATTGGCTGCGCTCATATAAGTGCTCGCTTATTGGTTCAAGGCAGACGATAAGTTTGCATCGACTGTGCAGGTATAGTTTGTACACGGCATATGTGTCAGTTGTTTATTATATGTGTTATAATGAAATTATGTATGATAAAATGTTCGTTTTCACAGCTCGAGAAAATATGTAAATTTTGATATTTCCTACTATTCTTTCAATGTATTAGTTGTCTCTGTGTTACATTTAATTGTTCTCAGGCGCTAGTAATTCATTAATTTGTATTGGTTAATAAATAATATGATACGTTTATCTATGAGGTTTTTAATCGACGGTTTGTCAATACTACGAAAGAAACTTCATTCCGAGCGAGTGGTCCCGCCATTCACTTTTATTAATTTTATTTTTAATTACATGACAGACCCACAAACCACTCAGAAATTACTCTTTTTCTGGTTAAAGTTTAGCGTTATGGCCATAATCTCACTTGGTCATAAATGACGATACAGCTCAAGTTGGTAGACACACTACACCTGTAGAGGAACTGGCACTCGAGTGCAATTGCCGGAACACACCTATTGGTATTTCACAGCAGATTTTCAACTTGAGAATGGTAGCTAACCAGGCGGGCATTAAAAAAAGTGTGACCGCCATGCTATGGTTTCCTCACGATATTTTCCTTTACCGAAAGCTAAAGCTCATTGTAGGTGGTTGAATTCGAACTCACGTCCCTTGACGCGAAGTCGTACACACAACCACTGAGGTATAATCGCTTCCAAGCTACCAAAGGAAACCTAAATTATATATTATATCAATAAAAACTTATTTTTAATGTATCTCATTTACGCTAACATATGGCTGCTTGTATAGTCTATTACACTGACCTTCTGTACCAATCGACTTTGTGGTAATACAAAACAGTATTTATTTATTGTCATAACAACGGTATTTTCATATCGTGTTAGTGCGTCTATTCATAGAACCACTTGGTTTCTTATCATATATTTTACTGTCCAAAAGGTAAACTAATATTTTACTCAGAGTAATTCTTTATAAATAATACCTTTCCATGGGTGGGCAAAGGTATCTTCTCAAAGAATAGTTTATGAGTGCCTTCCTACACGAATCGGCAACTGAACATCGTCCAACCTACGCATATGAAGTCCGAGGGAGTTCTACAAACATACTGTTATTGGATAACACGCAAATAATTTCATCTAAATGAGATTCTCTCGAGTAAATGCGGACTTGTCAATATACAACTTATTTTTCTACCATCGGTATTCACACTTGAAGTGATGGTTGCTCAGTGGTAGTGTGTACGGACTCCGCGACAAGGGACGTGAGCTTGAGCTTTCGTTGAAGGTACACATCGTGAGGAAACCGTAGTATGGCGGTAGGGCTTTTTCTAGTGCTCATCTAGGTAGCTACCACCCTCAAGT
The DNA here is from genome assembly GCA_039707435.1 of Actias luna. NCBI lineage: Eukaryota > Metazoa > Arthropoda > Insecta > Lepidoptera > Saturniidae > Actias > Actias luna. The sequence continues at coordinate 1,384,590 of JAZHAC010000002.1, read as the reverse complement.
TGAAAACCTGCCGCCAAATACCAATTGGTATGTTCCGGCCATTGCATTTGAGAGAAACTCCCTTCACAGGTTTAGCGTGTCTACCAACTTGGGCGTGACGTCATCTAAAATCAGATTAAGGCCATAGCGCTAAAACATTAACTTTATAAAAAAACTTTTCTTTAGTTGAAAAGTGCCTCATATCCTTTTACATACGTCTGAAAAAATGCATGGAAAATTTCATGATGATCAATTGAGGAGTTAAGATGTGACCGAGTAACAAACAAACAAACTCACGTTTATAATATTAGAGAGGATTCTTTCGGGTAGATGTCATTACTTTGTTGTTGTTACAATGTAATTTACATTTCACGCTTTATTTCGAATGCAAATGTAAACTCTGTAAAGTAAATTGTTTTTCTGACAACGTACGCAAGATGGAATATACGATTTATTTACGTCTTCTCTCTGTGACAAAACTCACTGCGCTAAATACATATATTGAAAATTGTAATAATGAAGGCTAATTTATAACTGCCATGTGTGTACTTTGTAATGAAAATTGAGGTCAGATTTACTATTACATATATGAGGTTAGATATATTCTTCTGTCTTCTTAATAAGCATATCGATCTGAAAGAATAAACTAATTGTATGGACAGAAGTACAATTCAAGATAAAATAAAAATCGAGAGTATAAGAAAGAGAAACTAAAATTGAGAGAGACCATGCGGCGGAAGTCAAACATTACTATTTGCCTCTCGCACTCTTGGTCGCCGCGAGCCGAGTTTAACCGAACGAGCGTCACACAAAAAGGTTACGGATTACAATTTCAAAAACCTACCTTAAGACCTTTTAGTGAAAAAAACTAAATCGGAGATAGGCAGGTCATATAAGGAGTAACAAATGAATGGTTTTTTTTTATATTTAAGGGTTAGCGTTAATCTCACCTGACCTTAAGTGACGATACGGCCCAAGTTGGTGGACACGCTACACTTGTGGAGGGACTGGCTTTCAAGTGCGACTTCCGGAACACACCTATTGGTAGTTGGCGGCAGATTTTCAACTTGAGGGTGGTAGCTAGACACGCGGGTATTAGAAAAAGCCCTACCACCATGCTATGGTTTCCTCACGATGTTTTCCTTCACCGAAAGCTCAAGCTGATTGTAGGTGGATTCGAACTCACGTGTCTTGACGCGGAGTCGTACACACTACCACTGAGCTATCATCGCTTCAGAATATAGGAGGAGGGTAGTTTATAATGCCGATTAGTATTACGTAGCTGGAACATTATTGAACGCACGTAAGATTTATATTTCTCTATTATTGACACTGTTTTGATGTTATGCTGTCAATCAAAATCGGGAATGATTTATACTGGGCGGAGAGAGGCACGAGCGGTGAAGTTAAGTGTTGATAATTGTCGAAATGAGGCCTCCTTAAACCTACATATGAGTTGCAAGTTACGGACACTGTCTCGTGTTATCCTCTCTCTGCCACAACGATTAGGCTGCACGATGTACCCAGCATCCGCACGGTGACTACATGGTTTGGTAAGACGTTCGTATATCATCCTGACATCATTATTATTATCCGAACCAACTATTGTCTCTTAAACAGTACTAAGCTACTGATATTTCTATATCAGAAGAACATCGTGTCGTTATTATCGGCACCTCATATACATATTTTAAATAAAAGCAGTATATAAATGACCTTACATACCCGCTTCGCTGTTCTTTGTCTGCGGCACTGAAATGCCTACTTCCTTTTTTTGGTTAAATCCGTGTTTCCGTGTTTTTAAACTGATTTGTGAGTACGAAATGTTTAATATTTTTAGGGTAAAAGACTCTTCGTTCATTTGGGATTTATTATGCGGGAATAGGAATTACATTTCTTTTTCTTTGGAATATTGACACTGGCAAAAGCTTTTACGGTAACAACACAGGAAAATGAAGAGATGCGCTATTATTTACTTAGTTAAGGGTCATCAAGAGCGGCATAATATCTCCATTCTAAATATATAATTCTAAGTTAGGTAATATCGTGCAACTATTTATACACTCCCGTACAATCAACTAAATGGTATAGTGAAAATATGCCACAAACATACAAAATAAAAATTAAAATAACATGACAACACTATAAATAAAAAACGGTGCGTACTTAAGAACACACGGCAAAAGCCGGCTTTACCCGAACAAGCGTCACAGAGAAAGGTTGCGGATCCGAATTTCAGAGCCTTCGCGTAATAAGTTTCAGTTCAAAAATAAAAAAAATAAAAATACAAAACGGAAGTTATCATTTTCGACAAAACAAATGCGGACAAAAACTGGGCAACTAACTAGTCCGAAACCTCACCACACTAGGAATAAGCCTCAAATCTAGCATCGCCTATGCTGTAAAATGAAGCCTCTCTCAAGAATTCCTGTGAGATTTTTCCAGTAACCTTCAAGAACCCTTAGCTGTACACTCGAACGTTACCGCACCTACAGCTTATATGGATCTTTAGCTACTCGTGAATATAACAGGGCAATGTTTTTCAAACTATTGTAATATTACACATATATTTAAAACTGTCTAGCCCAGTTGATTCAGTACTAGGAAAGTTTAAACACTGTTATTAAAAAAGGTTAGGAAATCCAGAAGTTCACGCATCATAAACTATTTTTTTGTTTATTTATTTAATAACAATTAAACCACATCGAATCAGAACGTGAAAACTAATAGGGTTCTAACAAAAGCATACGAAAGAAAAGACTCGATTTAGTATTTCGGTCGTTATCGTGATAACATACAGGATCCGCACATACAGACACACACAAATTCAAGACAGAACTTTTTTAAACAGTTTTTTAACTAGTTTAAATTACAAAAATGGCATCAAAATATATCACGCGTGTTAAAGTTAGTGTTTTTTGATGATATGTGTGTGTGTATATATTGTTTTAGAAGTGCAATATATGATAAATGGAGACAGTTTAAGTTCGAAAAATCAGTAGTTTTGCGTGAAGTGACAGTAGTACCCACCTCAACGCGTCGCTTATAAGGCGTGCAATATATATTCCTGTCAATTTCCGTAATAATCGATATAACTGTGTTTGAGTTTTTTTATCGTGTCAAATATCTCTAAATTGATTCCAGAGTGATACTCGTATTTAGGAATAATTAGACTAAAACATTTATATATATTTCTACTTTCTATACTGATAACAAAGTACATTCCTATTACATGCATGGTGGTAGGGCTTTTTACAATGCCCGCCTGGCTAGCAACCACCCTCAAGTTAAAAACCTGCCGCCAAATACCAATAGGTGTGTTCCGGCAGCTGCACTTGAGAGTCAGTTCCTCCACAGGTTTAGCGTGTCTACCAACTAGGGCCGTATCGTCACTTAAGATCAGGTGAGATTATGGCCACAACGCTAAACCTTAACTATAAAAAAAAAATTACTACAGGTTCATCTCGCCCTGATGTGTGCATGGTACACATGATATCACACGTTAAGCTTAGTGGAGGAGAAAATGGTTGTCAAACGCATTTGTCGGACTCACGTATAGTATTTGGCCGCAAATTAACTATTTTTATACTTAAGGTTTTAGCGTTATGGCCATAATCTCACCGAATCTTAAGTGACGATACGGCCCAAGTTGGTAGACACGCTAAACCTGTGGAGGAACTGGCTCTCAAGTGCAGCTGCCGGAACACACCTATTGGTATTTGGCGGCAGGTTTATAACTTTGGGGTGGTAGCTAGCCAGGCGGGCATTAGAAAAAGCCCTACCACCATGCTATGTTTTCCTTCACCGAAAGCTCAAGCTCATTGTAGGTGCTTGGATTCGAACTCACGTGCCTTGACGCGAAATCGTACACACTACCACTGAGCTATCATCGCTTTCAGCAAGAAACTCGCCTTCACCGAAAACTCTGGTTCAACGCAGGGATTATTAATATTTAATGTTAAATTTTAACCCATTTATAATTCTATTATACGTATAGATTGCGTTAATGTTTCTTGAGAGTCACAACCAATGGTCCGTAAGAGATAAAATATTGTCAAGGGGAGTTATAAAATTTTCAATTTTTGTCTCCCTTTTTATTTATTAATCTTCTTTTACGAGCTCGGATAAGTTTGAAGTTTTGAATAGTTCCTTTTTCGATTGACGGTTCATGTTTTATGAACCTTCCACTCTTTAATAACAATACAAATACAAAAAAACAGGTTGGAAGCCATTGTGCTAGACAAATTTTTAACATGGCTTGGAATATGAAGAGATTTATCTCAGTTCGTAGCTTGTACGGACTCCGTGTGAAGGGACGTGAGTTCGATTCTCTGTGATCTGTTCTGATCGATCTGTGAAGCAAAAATGAAAGCATAGCATGGTAGTAGACTGTTTCTAATGCCAGCTTGGCTAGCTACCACCCTGAAGGTGAAAATCTAACTACAAATACCCGTAGGTATATTCTGGCAGTTGCACTTGAGAGCCATCCTGAGCCACATCGTCAGTTAACATCATCTAAGATTGTTGTCATAACGCTAAAAATCATTATCTATAAAAAATAATGATACGGGAAAAGGTATAGGGAAATTGGCGGCCATTGATACGCAAACATGGGATTCAATGGGGTCCAATTAGTGGTTAAACAACGTATAAGTATACAAAGAAAGAGTATCGTAAGCAATCAATACGCTAGCTACCACGAGGGACTCGAATAACGGATTTTTTTTTTGTTTGAAGCGATGATAGCTCAGTGGTAGTGTCCCTTCGCGTCAAGGGACGTGGGTTCGACCTAAGTACCTACAATGAGCTTAAGCTTTCGGTGAAGGAAAACATCGTGAGGAAACCATAGCATGGTGGTAGGGCTTTTTCTAATGCCCGCCTGGCTAGCTACCACCCTCTAGTTGTGAACCTGCCGCCAAATACCAATAGGTGTGTTCCGGCAGCAGCACTTGAGAGCCAGTTCCTCCACAGGTTTAGCGTGTCTACCAGCTTGGGCCGTATCGTCACTTAAGATCAGGTGAGATTACGGCCATAACGGTAAACCTTAAGTATAAAAAAAAAAAAAAAAAAAACCAATCATAGGAGTTTTCAGCTGGATGTGTATCTAATATAGGAATCATTGGGAAAAACTTGACGCTATTAACATCACGGCCGATAGGTCCAAATCCGTATTGAGAAAAGTTATAGCGTAGATAGTATTGTAGTAAAAGACACAGCCCGTCCAATCCGCGTTTACACAAATTCCAAGTAAATAAAACCTCCGAGATATTATTACTGACGAGTACATATTATTTGTTAAATATCGACACCATGTCTCGGGTGGTGAGGTCATACATAAATCCATTTATAATGAAAACCTTGAATTGAGAGCGCGGGACGACACACTTACAGATCAATCTTCGTTCTCGATGTTTGGTACAATTTTGAAGTAATCATTAAAGCTGATATCACGTTTTCGTGTTACAAAATATTGCAAAAAGTAAACCGTAGTCTATACTGACATGTTGTTCGATTTTGCTCTATTTACACATCAAAAATAATGTATACATTAATGTTTCCGACTCCCCGCCACCAAAACTCTATATAAAGCGATGGCCTTGTGTTTTATGGTAGAATATAATTATAGGAGGGTAGTTTATAACACCGATTAGTATAAAGCGCGATGCGAGAGCGACTTTGGGTGCCTACAGTACAATCCACTCCACCGACTTCCTTGCCTATCTTAACATTTTTATCTAAAGGCCTACTCCAGTAGGCCAGCCCTTACTATTTTATGTAATATTTTCTCTTCCGGCAGCAGTCCAGGCCAAGGGCCAGCCACAACGGCACCTTTGCGCTCACTGCCTCGGGGCTAAGTGCCCTCAGCATTCGCCCCAAAAAGTCCTGCCAAGCTGTAAAAGCCCCTCCGGCTAACAGCGTATGTCAAGTCGAAAAAAAAAAGGCTTTGGGTGCCGTCTAAGCTTGGCGCTTGAAGCGTATTCATCGTACGTAGCTGGAACGTTATCGAAGGGACATTAGATCTATTATTTCTTTATTATTGACGAGAGGCACGAGCGGTGAAGGTGAGTGTTGACGATCATCGACAAAGGGGCTCCTTAAACCTACATCTGAGTGGCAAGTCTCAGAGACTCTCGTGTTATCGTCTCCCTGTCACAATGATTAGGTTTCACGAAGTACTCGACACCCTTACGAAGAATCCGTGGTTCGCTAAGAAGTTCGTATCTCATCCTGACATTATTATTGATTGGTTTATTATTGTCATCTCAAAAAAACTACTCGGTACATTATATCCTAAATGTATATATATATATAATGTGGGCCCAGAGTAGACGAATACAAGAAAATTACACGTTATGGAAATGTGAATGTTAACTTAGATGTGTGCAGTAACTAACATGGATATGATTAGTAATTTTTTTGGAGGAAGTAAGAAAATGGTACAAGTGTTAGAGATGTTTAGGAATAATGTGTTACAGTGATATGAGTATGTTATGAGTAGAGACGGAAGTCATGTAACTGGGAAATATCAAGTATGAAGGTAGATAGTTGTTTTTTATAGTTAAAGTTTTGCGTTATGGTCATAATCTCATCTGATCGTAAGTGGTGATACGGCTCAAGTTGGTAGACACGCTAAACCTGTGGAAGAACTGGCTCTCAAGTGCAGCTGCCGGAACACAACTATTGGTATTTGGTATTTGACTCTAAAAAAGCCCTACCACCATGCTATGATTTCCTCGCGATGTTTTCCTTCACGGAAACCTCAAGATCAGTGTAGGTGGTTGGATTCGAACTCGCCGCCCTTTGACGCGATGTCGTACACACTACCACTGAGCTATCATCGCCTTAAAATATATTAAACTATAATATCTATTATTTATAAAAATTTGTGTAATGTATTTACAGTGTTGTCCATTAAGTCTCTCTGGGGACAGACAGAAAAACAAAACTTAGGAATATAATATTTATGGCCACTATTTTGATAAAAAGTGTTTATAATTAGAATTAAAAAAAAAATCTTCATAAAACATTGTTTCAGCTACAATTATAATATATATACTTCTAGACGTATTTCTATGTGTAGCTATAGAAACACTAAAATAACTCATTCAAAAGTATCTTAAATAGTATTATTAAAAAATTGGCAACTCTTCGTTGGCTTTAAATTCGTGGTTTAAAGTCGCTGCCTTTACCATAATCCGGACGGAATGATAATTATCCAGTTAAAGTTCTGTTAAGTAGCCGAATAATCGTTTGAAGCTTTGATAGTTCAGTGGTAGCGTGTAGGAACGCTTCGTCATGGGATGTGAATTCGAATCCAACCGCCTTCTATGAGCTTGAGCTTTCGGTGAAGGAAAATATCGTGATTAAACTATAGCATGGTGGTAGGGTTTTTCCAATGCCCGCCTGGCTAGTTACCACCCTCAAGTTGTAAATCTGCCGCTATATACCATTAGGTGTATTCCGGCAGTGACACCTGAGAGGCAGTCCCTCCTATAAAGACCAGCAACGCACCTGCGATTCCTCTGGTGTTTGAGTGTCCAGGGGTGGCGGTGATCACTTACCATCAGGTGACGCGCTTGCTTGTTAGCCGCTTATTCCATAAAAAACGAACGTATCTACCCACCTAGTATGTTTTAAAATTCTAGAAAATACAATTAAAAAAAGTCTGACTACCGATAAGGAAAGAAAGATTTATTTACCCATCACGCAGTATATATATAAACTATAAATATAATAGGTTAACGCATCTACTTCGCGTGAAACTACAATTTTATTCAATCAATAGATTTTACGTGCGGCTTCGATCCCGTTTATATCGATTTTGTCAAATAAATCGGATGATACAATAAAAAGTTTCATACTAAGTTTATCCCTCTATTTACCCCGTTTCCGGCGAAGTTTTCGCGAGAGAAAGTAGTCTATCTCCGTCTCCTGGGTTCCATCTATCTCTGTACCAAAAATCATCACAATCGATTCAGCGGTTCAGACATAAAGCGTATCAAACAAACAAAGTTACATTCGCATTTGTAATATTAGTATAACTTTTATTAAAAGAATGTTATATAGCCTATGTAACTCCGGGCTAATGTAGCATGCTATTGGTGAAAGAATTTTTGAAATCAATCCAGTTGTTTTTGAGTTTATTCGTTACAAACAAAAACACAAATATTTCCTCTTTTTATAGTATTAAATATAGATATAGATATAAAAACAAACAACTGAATTAACTCTATTGATAAGTAAAGTTTTGTGTAAGAAAAGAATATAGGTTTTAGTTTCAGCTCAATTATTACACGGAATCGATATTCTAACTTGGCCCTCTGAAAGCGGTGTCACGGACATTATTAAAAACAAATAAGTAATATTGTTATATAATGAATACAAATACTAATTATCATAAATAATATAATAATACGCGATGATAATAAAATTTAAAGTGATCATGGCTCAGTTGATATTGTGTACGGACCCCGCGTCAATGATCGCGAATTCGAACCCTTGCAATGAGTTTATTAGTAAAAAAAAACATCTTGATGTAACCTTAGCATGGTGTTAGGGTTTTTGCTAATGCCCATCTGGCTAGTTACTACCCTTAAGTGGTCGCCAAATACTTATAAGTGTGTCCTATCGTTGTATTTGAGAACCAGTCCCTCCACTAGGCTTTGCGTGCCTACCATCGTGGGTCACATCGTCACTTAACATCAGGTAAGATCGTGACCATATCGCCAAACCTATAGAGTATTGAAAAAGTAGAAAAACAGCATATAAAATAGAAGTAAATGTAAACAGAAACTAAATTGAAGTTTGATTAAATTGGAAAACGCGCTTCGGCTAATAGAATGAATACAACCTATAGATATAGAGGACTATTCCCTATATATTTTGTCCATTATTCTTTCTTCACTTAACAATAACTTATTTTCATAGTTCAATAATCACAATGTCAGTAAAGAATCAGCCGGTACAGCCTGAAAAAAAAATACGTCGGGCTGTTGTGAAAATGTTGGTGAATCAGTGAAGTAGGAACAGAGACTGGTTAGCCAGAGTGCGCCGGACGTTCTCGGGTATTGTCACTCGGGGAGGCTATTTTCATGCACCCCTATTCTGAATTGAAAGCTAGCTATATGCAAGTGGGATAACTGGAAAAGCCTTAACTCTGAAAATTTTGACATTCAACTGGATTTTGTTCCTTTATAATGTGTTCACCTAATGTTGAATTTGTCGGTTTTCTTAAACAGGTCTGTTGTTGGGTTAAGGTTTAATTTGTGAATAAAACATAATAGAATAAAAATACCGCTTCTTTGCTGACCATGGAAAACAAATGGTTTTCAACATTGCAAGGTGACATACATTTGTTATCACAGTTATACAACGCAAGTGTTTGTATATTGATGAATCGAAATATTTATTTATTCTGTACACCTTTTTCATGATAAGCGAGGCCATAGAACTTACCTAAGTACAGACAACAAAACACAAACACTGTACGTATCGCACCGTTATTCTACCGTTTTGTTCAGCGCACTGTATCCCCGACGGCGCGTAAAGCCAGACTGGGCGGTGAGGGTCGACCGCTCCAAAGATTAACCAAAGTATCGCAGAACGGAGACATGCAAATTTTATTTATCTACAGATAAACTTGTATTCTCATTGAGATCTGAGTAATGATTTTCTTTTGTATTTAAATGCTGCTCTGTTTTATGAACTTTAAAAGAATCCGTATTGTTTTCAATGATACATTTTATTTTCGTAATGATTAATACTGTGACAGCTTGTTGTGAGTATCGAGTATGGAATGAAAAAAATAGATAAAACCAAACGTCCCAAGGTCTGTTACATTTATGAAAAAGTTATTATTGGTATAATTTGAAATAAAACACAAGTTACGGCATCCTCATTAAGGTTACGCGCACTGAATATATTTCAACGTTTAGAAAACTTCAATTATGTTAGTTAATCTATAGATTAGATTTTGTAGTAATTTTGATTGCAATATATAAATGTTTCTTTGATACTTTCTTATTAAATTGTCCCAATAGAGATGATATAGTGATGAGTTGTTCGAAACAAATCCTAATGAAGCATAAAACCAAATTTTATTTGATTTTGCAATGGATACCGGGCACACCGTGTGTAAATTAAATATATTACAAGTAAAATATTTTTTCTATTAAAAAATGTCACAAGACAGTTTTAACTTTTTTGAAATAAAATCTAACATAACATATTATATGACAGTTTCATTAAGAATCAATAAATTTTTGGAGCATTTAGAAATTATAATTGGGAAAACAATACACTTGAAATAGTAATAAATATTTGGTAACAAATTGTAACAACACTGTAAAATTATTTTCATGAAAGTGTTCTCGCTGAAGGATGTTAAGTTGACACTAAAATTTGAGTGTAATAGCCCTGACCACATTACGGTCATATTTAAGCCTATAATAGCAATTCTGATTTCTACATAAAGGAACATGCTACATCTAAATGTTAATATGATATTGAAATACAAAAAAATTGAAACGTTTTTGTTTTTTGAAATTGCATTTGTAGTATGATTTTTTTTTGTTTTTAGGTGGCGTCTAATTGTGATTGCTAATTGATGTCAATTTGTGATAAATGAGAAAGGGTTAATGTTTTACAATTTCAGGCAAATTGTCTTGAAAGCGAAAACATATTCAGACCATAATAACGAAAATGAAATGAAAAAAGAAAGGAAAAACAAACATGTAATTGTTTAATGGTTCAAGAAATATAAAAAAAGTTTCATAAATTAATATGGAGGAAAAATTAATACTATTAAAAAACAGGATCGATACACATGGGGTATAAAGGTTATTGAATACCATCCGAGTTACCCAAGCCAACCTCACTTGCGGTGTACTCTGCCGACTAACCGACGAGGCTCTGGCGATTTGTGGTCCCATATTTAGTTTTGGTCATGCCGGTTAACCATATAAACCTTGATCCGTCACAGTTTGGTGGTAGCGACTGGTTGGCAACCATCCATGGGTTTATACTGCTGACTGCTGCTGACTAAAGGTTCAGTCTCTAAGCCTTTATGTTCCGGCATGGGGAACGAGAACAAGATCTTTTCGGCAAGTTCAGCAACATGGCTGTAATATCCCTGTTGTTGCTTATCTATAGGCGGCGGTAACGATTTACCATCAGATGAGCCACCTGCCTATTTACTGTCCAATAGCAAAAATGAAACATACATTTAGATAATTAAAACACGTTTAAACATTGAAACTGTGATCATATAGTATACATTTTTCAAATATGTCTTTGCTAAAATAAATGTTATAAAAAGTGTTATTCATTAGAATCCTATGCACGTTAATTTTATCCGTATTATAATTATTGTAAAATTGAAATGAATAATAAAGTAAGTTTTTTCACTAACAAACCGCATTATAAACAGTGAAAAACATAAATACATTTACGATCAATTGTAAGACTGCTGTTTACCTGAGCGAACTTAATCAGACATAAAATCTCACTGTAATTAAGCAAATAATGTTTACCTTTATTACAAATACACCGAGCTCTTTGTATAAAGGAAGTAATTTATGGTGTAAACTATAAATCGGTTGAACGTAATAAAAGGAATACTAACAGATATATGCACTACCGAAAATTTACTGTTGACGTTTATGGAATTTGTAAAACTATTACACGCGACTTTAATATGTCATCGTTTAAATTTAAGTTTTAATAATACCTATTCAAATAGATAAAAAGCTATGGAGTAGAAACTTCTTATAAAATTAAGAACAAGAGAGATTTAGTGTAATAGACCGAGATAAACAGAGCATCCTTTTTATAGATTTTTTATAGATCCAATTAGATAGACCTAACATGTTACCGAACTAAAAAATTAGTCTCTTAGCGACTCCGCTAACGTATCCACAATTCAAACCATTTCCCTGTAAAGTTCTATAGCAAGGCTTTCATTCTCTGTCTCTTTCGATCGCGTGTGCTTCAAGTATGTCTGCCTCACTTCAACGCACACTTAAACGATTGACGTAACGCGGGAAAATGTGTCTGAAGTCGAGGCTCAAGGATTTTCTCCGTATCATTGAAAATGATATTATTCAGTCAAATTAACACTTCTACAAAAATACATCATGCAATCGTGCTGTTGACACAATAATCTACATATATATGTATATACCGAAAATGATATTTCTTTGAGACACAATCACGTCAAAACTACTGACCGTAGCGACATGGGACCATAACCATACGATGCAGAATTATTCGAAGATGGATTAAGATTAATCATTATTTGAATTCCAATGATCCATCATCGTTTTATTGTTTTCTTACTCTTACGAATAATTTTCCGGCCGATAAAAATAAAAAAAGAGGCATTTTCTCTTAATTATACGTTATTCGCTCGGCGAAGAGATTGGGAGCGGCTAATATCGATATTATCATATACCTATCATAATTATGTATAAATTAATCTATTTAATTTTGTTATATTGTGATCAGTTTTAATACCTATCTTTATGTATGGATTTAACTAACTAACTAAAAAGACCGATGGAAGAAAATTACACATGGTCGAGATGCAAAGTTAAGATAAATGTGTGCAGTAACAAAAATGGATAAGATAAGGAATGTAAATTCAAGGAAGCATGAAAGTAGCGCCGGCGACAGAGAAATTTAGGAGTAATATGTTAGAGTGGCATGTCGTGAGATCAATGTCATATAACTCGAAGTGAATACTATTTAGAATTTTGTGTATTAAGTTATGTATGAAGGTGGATGGATAAAGGAATAGAGAGATACCAGAGATGATATGGTGGTAGGGATTTTTCTGATGCTCGCCTGGCTAGCTACCATCCTCAAGTTGAAAATCTGACGACAAATACCAATAGGTGTGTTCCGGTAGTTGCACTTGAGAGCGAGGCCCTTCACAGGCTTAGCGTGTCTACCAACTTAGGCCGTACCGTCACTTAAGATCAGGTGAAAGTATGGCCATAACGCTAAACCTTAACTATAGAAAAAGTTATGTGTTTCACTAGTCAAAACGATCAAATGGTAGGTGACAGAGTACGGTGGAATAGGAAAATTTGTTGTGTCGACTATTCTTACGTCAGGATATGAAGTAAGAAGAAAAAGAAGTAAGGAAATCGCATACTATCTGATGGTAAACATGGTAAAAGTCCAAAAATGACTACCAATAATAAATGAGAAGCCAGTATATTGGTGTGCAAGCTGTTTGCCAGTTTGTCATACTTTGCTAGATCTCAAAGGGCGACAGATCGAAAGGCACTGTGACGGGATTATCGCCGTGTAGAGTGGTCACGACCTAATCGTGTACAGATACCATTCCGTTTGATGTCTTGACATGCACCGGATACTTTTGGCTGCTACCTCAAGTGTAACTATTGTGGCTTTAGAATTTGTGTCTGATGGTCGTTATCGTGCACCCAGAAAAGGACACGTTAGCACCTGTAGACGTATTCGGAGGCTTTCCAACCTTCGCTAATGCAGAGGAAAAACAAAACGACACATGTTAAAATGATTTTGACATGGCATATCATCCCATGCATTAATTGAAGTGAGTGAGTGAGTATTTGTTATGGAAGGGCTTTAAAATTCTTAACCGCAAACTTTTTCTGTGACACCAGTACGGGTTAAGTCAGCTCGGGGTGACTAAGGGAGTAAGAGAGATATAGTGATGTTACACTTCAGTCGTGTGGTTTTAAGCACACATAATTATTATTTTTTTACTTTAGTGATCGTTAAAAGAAAACTTGGCTTGGGGCACTTATTAAGTAAGTCGTGAAAGCGTAGCGCCACCAAAGTCACCAAATACTTAGACATGGCATATTCGTATTACGCATCATGAAATCAAATCAAACCAAATCGTTTGTTTCTAAAAAATATGATAAATAATATCACGTTTCGAAATCAAAAATCTAAGACAATCTAACAACATGGCGTTCTGGAAGAGAAGAAACGGCAGAAGAAACTCTTCAGCAATCACTCTCTTTATCATGAGACTGGGAGGTCCATGGTGTGGTAGGGAGGGAAGCTCCGAGCAATATCCGAGACTTGTGTATCGTATGTAGATTTAAGGTGCCGTTGTCGAACCGGAATTTGAAATATTAACAATAATTCACTCCCGCGCATGTTTATCTGCTAAATAATCTGCAATTATAAATATAATAGGCTTTTTTAATATGTTTATATTTTATAATTAAGCATTTTAAACCTGTTTTAGTTGCAGATCACGTATTTCGCGAGGGATTCTATTATAGAATCGGATACATTGTCCTTTAAATGATTCAAGTACCCACTATATTTGTGAATTGATTGTCATTTATTTGCGAAGTTTCATATAGTAGTGCAAGAGACGTAATAAAATGGCGAGCAATGTTATAGAATTTCGTTACGTGTCTGCCGAAGGCAACCGAAGTTTCAAAGCTGTTACAGCTAAAAATACAGTAGAATAATGATAATTATACGCACAAAGCGCCAGCCCTCTCTTTGATGTTTTTTTATTTTTATTTTTAATCTGTGAAAAGTTGGAATTGTGAAAATAATTCTTTAACAAAAATATGGACGTAAAAACTCGAGTTAAATTCTTATGTGCTTTTGAATAGCTGTAACACTAGCTACGTCGGTGACTTCGTTCGCGTGGAATAATATTTCGAATAATTTTCAGATTTCTTTTTCAGCTGTTTAGGTGTAGTATTATTTAACTAAGTATTACATAATATAACTAGGATAGCTAGCGCGTAATGGACAGTGACAGTTTTCTAAATAAGCTAGGTAGATTGTAAACTGTGGCGGCAATTTTCCGCAATTTTTCTACGCCACAGAAAACCGAGATCAATTTTTAAGTTCGTGGGAAATGTACCGATTTCATTCAGCCTATAAGCGGAAAATTGTAAATTTACCACCACTAATGGATGTTAGATTTTTCTGGCTGTAGGCTATTTAATATGTGTATTTAGATTTCGAAGTGATGGTAACCACAACTTACATTCGTGTTAATGTTACTGATCCTATTAATTATACAACGCTACATTTTTAATAGCTGAAAGTATATATAATTTCTAAATGAAAATGAAGTATTAATATAAGATGTATGAGAAAGCATTTTTCATTCCATCTCTGTGAATCGGTGAAAGCGTTTTCCCGAGCGGAGAGCGTAACGACCTTTCATGTATTTACATGTATCCAGCGGTACGATATCAAAATTTGTGCTGTTTCATATGAAACAAAGAGCAATGTTATAAAGTTTATCTTTATTACGTTTATTTACAAATTTCTACGTTATTCACGAAACAATACTAGGAAATTCGACGGGTAGTCGAGAATATGTTTGTAACCTATATATTTGATTATTCAGAAATGAAACAATTGTTTACCCTTAGAAATATAAACACAATATATAATAATATTCCACTAAACGATGATAGCTCAGTGGTAGTGTGTACGACTTTGCGTCAAGGTGCGTGAGTTCGAATCCAACCACCTACAATGAGCTTGAGCTTTCGGTGAAGGAAAACATCATAAGGAAACCATAGTATGGTGGTAGGGCTTTTTCTGATGCACAACAGGCTAACTACCACCCTCAAGTTGAAAATCTGCCGCAAAATACCAATAGGTGTGTTCCGGAGTTGCACTTGAGAGCCAGTTCCTATACAGGTTTAACGTGTCTACCATCTTGGACCATATCGTCACTTAAGATCAGGTGAGATTATAGCCATAACGCTAAATCTTACCTATAAAAAAAAATTACACATATATAATAAAAACATTTAGTGTCAAATGTATTATTTAATTTCACTCTATTTAAAATCTCAACAAATTCATGTGTACTACTGGATATTTGAGGTTACTAATAGACTTAAAATACTTATATAATATACCGAATAAAAAAAAAAACAATAATACAACAACATAAGCATGAAAATTAGAAAAAACTCAAAGTATATTTCCATGGTGGTAGGGCTTTTTCTGATGCCCGTCTAGCTAACTCGATTTGGGTTCCAGCTGAAAATCAGCGCTGAGTTTTTCGGACACTAGCATATGCTGAGCTGGATGCCCTATGCTAATAATTAGATATACACTGTTATTATTTATGTGTGTATTTGTATTTTCTTTTTTATTTTCTTTTAATGTTTTTATTTACAGTGTCCTTTACTGTTTGTATGTCTTTTATTGGTATTAAACGATTTCTTTCTTTCTTTCTAACTGTCACCCTCCAGATGAAAATCTGCCGCCAAATACCAATAGTTGTATCCGGTAGTTGCACTTGAGAGCCTCTAAAATAAAGGTGAGCAACGTAACTGCGATTCCCCTGGTATTATGGGTGGTACTTTAGCGGCGGTGATCACTTACCATCAGGTGACACGCTTGCTCGTTTGCCCGCTGTTCCATAAAAAAAAGATATAACCATCCAGTATCGGCAAAGGATAGGATCCATGCTATACCCGCGATCCTATATTCGACTTTCCCCAATAATGCATCATTAAACATATGTTTTCGTTATAAGTCCCTTCCTTCAATTATATCACCCGCGCCACGGTACAGTTTAACAAAATTAATTACAAAGGGTAAAATCGCCAACTCGAGCCAGTTAACCACAAACGTTGTGGAGGAGGACGTTTTGAAGCGATGACAGCTCAGTGGTACTGTGCACGACTTCGCGTCAAGGGACGTGGGTCGAATCCAACCCCCTACAATGAGCCTGAGCTTTCGGTGAAGGAAAACATCGTGAGGAAACCATAGCATGGTGGTAGGGCTTTTTCTAATGCCCGCCTTGGTAGCTACCAGCCTCAAGTTGTAAACCTGCCACCAAATACCAATAGGTGTGTTCCGGCAGCAGCACTTGAGAGCCAGTTCCTCCACAGGTTTAGCGTGTCTATCAACTTGGGCCGTATCGTCACTTAAGATCAGGTGAGATTATGGCCATAACGCTATACCTTAAGTATAAAAAAAAATTATACGCTCGAATACGTACAAATATGGGACGCCGTAATTGAAACGAAAATATATTTAATATCACTGACTTTTCCACTCGCAACCAACGCAATTCATATGAACACATCCCCTATTACACGTGGTCGAGCAAGAAAAAGGCTTTCTCCTCTTCCATGTCACGTATGTACTATTACTCTAAGCACAGTTTTATTAATATATCTCGTTTCGGAAAATTCACTTTGTTTCTCATATAAACTAACGGTTTACATTTTTCGCTGAATATATTTTATAGATATTACGTTACGTCCACAATCTCACATGATGTAAAGTGATAATGTGGTTTGAGGTGGTGGAAACCGACTCCAAATGCAACTGCCGGAAAACGCTCAGGTATTTGATCGCAGTTTTTCTATTCGAGCATGGTAGCTATGGCTTCGTCGCGTTCTATTTCCTTCACCGAAAGCTCAAGCTGAATGTAGGTGGATTTTTATAGTATATAGGGCAAACAAGCATGCGTGTCACCTGATGGTAAGTGATCACCGCTGCCCATGGACACCCACAACACCAGAGGAATCGCAGGTGTGTTGCCGGATTTTATAGAAGGGAATGGCTCTCAAGTGCAACTGCCGGAACACACCTACTGGTATTAGGCTGCAGATTTTCAACTTAAGGGTGGTAGCTAGCCAGGTAGGTATTAGAAAAGCCCTACCACCATGCTATGGTTTCCTCACGATGTTTTCCTTCACCAAAAGCTCGAGCTCATTGTAGGTGGTTGGATTCGAACTCACGTCCCTTGACACTTTCTACCTACACACTACCAACTGAGCTACCATCTCATATAACCAATAGTTTACCTTTCTATGTTGTATAAGTGCTAAATAATTCTTTGTCCAAACGAAAAACTTTGAGCTTAAGGGAATTTGAGATCAAGATTACACGAGCATGGTAATCAGAATTTTATGTTACAACATACGGAACCTTCCAGAATAAACCTTAATAGATGGTTTAATTTTATTTCTCGTATCTGACAGTATTTTACATTGCTTTTTTGTTTTATATTCCAAATAAACGGTGAATCTGTATAAGGTTATATAGAAGTATATATTACTAGAAAACCGTAACTTCAACGAATGATACATTTCGATTGTAAAGCCTTCCTATAGTTTTTTATTTGTATCTGACGCACTTAAAAGCATTTTATTACCACAAGAACATAAAAAGGGTACACAAACGGTACGGATCTGTACCCAACTTGTAGTTTAGTGCATGTAAGCTATAGTGGTATCATTTTATTTAATAACCGCCTGATTAGCTACCACCCTCAAGTTGTAAATCTACCGCCAACCACCAATAGGTGTGTTCCGGAAGTTACACTTGAGTGTCAGTCACTCCACAGATTTGGCGTGTCTACCAATTCGGGCCGTATCATTATGTACGATCAAATGAGATTATGGCCCTCAACGCTATACCTACGAAGTGTAAAATCAAATATCATGATATTAAGAAACAGGAAGGCTGTTTTAAGAAATTGAAATGAATTTTCGCATTCAATTGTCCAAGAAAATTCTGTATCCTTACAACACGTTTTATTCAGGAATAAGGCTATATTTGCAAAATCGATAAACTTACAATAATAACTTGCAAAAGGCACGAAACGTCTAATTTGTCAGTATTTTCAGCCACTTAATTCATTTAATAATAAGTTACACAATCTGTTTACTAGGTAAGGTTTTGCATGACCAATTTTTGATTTAGAATTTTTATTTTACATTACTTTGGAAATATCCCATAATACATTATCTATTTTCCCAATAATAATTTCATTTGTTTGCATATTTCTGTTTATTAAACTTTTAAACTTAAATTTGTCTCATATTTATCTGTGACAGTTATGCATGTCTATAATTATTGTACCGGTATTGAAATCGTTATTCGTTTTATTTGTATATTAACGTTAAATATGTGGAATGTTGACTGGCTATATGTAAATAAATAAATAAAATATTTATGAAAATACTTTTCCCGGATGCAATGTGACCTAAATATAAATATTTTCTCTTGTAACAAAATTGCATTCTTTTGGGTTTGAACTTTTAAATTAACGTTACGTTATCTCGTAAACACCTCCATTAAATTGTTATGACGCGATATATTTCAACAGAGAACCATCTTGATATACTGAGCCCTTGTCTAAACTCAATTCTTACATTGCTATTCGTTCCAACATTGATGAACCCCGACTGACTATTTTGCCTCGGAAGTCTTCAATGTTTTTGGATTGTAATTTTCTTACTAAACGTACAGTGCAATTACTTTGGAGTCGTTTCAAAGAAATCTGGTGTACTGTAATTTTCGTGGACATTATAAATCTATGGGTATTCTACTATCCTGAATCTTTTTTTTGTAAATACTGGTGACTGTTTAGCATGAGGTTTATCGCGCAAGCAATTCTCTGTCTCCTAAATGGACGTTTAATGTACGATCTGTGTGCCGACGTTTCCATTTTCGTTTGAATTATTCGGTGATTTGATAAAGGGGAACCTTTTGCGGGATATGTGGGTAAGGTTCAGTTCTTTATAGATTCGGGGATTCATAACGTGGGTCTACTGCGTCGATATTTCAATGGGAATAGAGTGGTTTTGATAATACCGTGTTTTGGTACATACCTTTGCTATGTGAGGTCGGTGGTTGATCGCGGTCATCTACTACTGAACCTAGGAACGGTTAATGGTGCTCGAGAGTTGTATTTATCAACATTCCTGCCTGCATTTGCATAGTGGTAATGCTTTTTCTAATGTCTGTCACGATAGCCACCCTCAAGTTGAAAATCGTGAAAATCAAGAGGAATCTTCGAGACTTTAAATTTTCTTGGTTCAGTTCATTTGATAGATATCGAATAAGTTATTTAAGAGTTAAGAGAAAAATTGACTGCTTTAAACGAGTGCGTGTCCGTTCGATAAACTTTTTTATAGCTATGCTTGAAGTTAACGTTCTTATATGCATGATGGTACAACTCGATAGTTTTGTGGTACAAGGATCAAATTCACTGCTATCATTGGTGTGGTTAGTGATAAGGTTATCTATTTAATTATTTTATTTGCATGCAACTGTACATATATCGTCTAGTTTAATTGCAATACCTGTTGTTTGTATCTCTTTTATTATTACAGTTTTATGTAAGTTTCCATTGCATAACATTAACACGTGCTTCGTTTTACCAAGTATTTGCTACATACACAATCCTGAGCTACTGTATTGTATATGTTCACTTAAGTTATTGTTTCTTCATAAATTACTTACCATATGCTTTCTTCTTATAAGTAACACAATACTCTTTCTATTCACACTATTTTTGCACTAATAGAGTAGGAAAACGCGTTTATAACGAGATTTAGATACGGAGCTAGGGTATATGTTTATTTACCCTCCGACTATCGTCAGAATATTAGTTAGTATATATACTAACTTTAAAAATATACGTGCTCTGCAAAAGCTCAATCCTTAATTAATATTGTCGTATTATCTATACCGACCCGAGTACAAATAAAGCGTGCCCTTAAAACAGAAATACCTAGATTGAAATGTACAGAGAAATCTGCTGGAACACCTTTATCCGGGCTCCGCACGTCACTCCGGATAACCTGACTGTTTTGCATTCCCCGGTTATTTGATCTGTCAATTGCCCTGAGCTCGGTCGTCAGTCGTTTATATTCGCCGATCAACATCAGCCGGGGTTTAATAATATTTTTCGACTGCAACGCAGAGAGAGAGGGCGAAAATTTTTATGATTTCCGTTTGTTTTTCCGGAAGCGCAATCTCTGTTGTTCGCTCGTACACGTGTTTTTGATTTTCACAATCGGGATGATTGGAGTTATTGTTTGTAGTGATTTAAAAAATATTTTCATCGCGTTCGGTTTGTGTTTCAGTGGTTTGGCATTTTATTTTTTTACAAAGTCAGCGCCTGCAGTGCTTGTACGTATAATTGTACGTATACAATAAAAACTATATAGATTTTTATGCTTTATAGGTTTAGCATTGTGGCCACAACCGCACCTGATGTTAAGTGACGATGTGGCTCAAGCTGGTGGACACGCTTATGCTAGCGGAGGGACTGGCTCTCAACAGCAGCCGCCGAAATCTATAGCTGTTTGCAGGCAGATATTCAAGCAAAGAGTAGCTTTCCAGATGAACATTAGAAAAAGCCCTACTACCTAATGTTTTCACCGCGACATTTTTCTTCACCGAAAATGCTGGCTCATTGCAGAGCATCAAGTAGTAGAGTAGTAGCTAAGCCATAATCGCTTTCAAATATAGACTTATCTACACGGATAGATAAATGCAAGGGAAGCGGATGAAAAATTATAAAAGAGTGATTTTTATTTACAGTTTCACCAAAATATGTAACCGTCTTCCTGTCAGCGAGTTCCCTCTTTCCTATGGCATTGGATCCTTCAAAGGAGGGGTGAAGGTGTACCTGAGTAGGGGCCAGTATGATAGCGGTAACTGGCAGTAAATTTTCGTTCATTGACAGTCGCCCCTGATCTGGACGGTAAGCTACACAATATCAATTACGGTGCAGTCTCTATGATGAGCGACATATTTTTTTTATCAGGTAAACTTCCTAGTATATTGCAAGAAGAAGTATATACGAGTAGATACATTTTACTCTACGTTAAATGAATAAAAAGCGTGTGTGACGCCTGGAGTTTACTCGTATAAAATATTTTTGTATAGATTATGTAAAATGAGGGTAAATTAAAGCATATATAAATATTTATTCATATTATTTACAATTTTTAATTATTCCAATATACTTTATAATATAAACTAAGAGTATTTGATATAAAAACACACACACACAATCTCGAATAGAGAGATCTAACCACGATGCGTATATGAACGTAACGCTTCACTTTTAATAACACTCGATTTTGCTTCTCATTTAATTTTCATGTCGTGGAGTAAATATGAAAATCGTTTCTAAAGGAGTAAACTCCAAAAACGCTACGTCATAGTGACCACGTTTAGTAGAAGTAGGCAGGAATGTACACTTTACTTGATCGCCACCACTAAGTACATGGTGATGAGTCACTGTGACTTTGTCACGCTTCGCGATCAACTACCAGTGGTTATAGGTATCCGCATACCTGCTGCCGAGACGCTTTATCACTTTTCGCGATCAACCAGTGGATACCTGCTGCCGAGACACGTACAGGGTGGTCTGACAGCCAGTAGTGGATTTACCAATAGACTAAATATGCTGCAGCCCAGAGCGGCAGATTTTAGACTTAGCAAATTTGATGTATTCTTATTTTTTTTTTTTTATATATATTTAAGGTTTAGCGTTATGGCCATAATCTCACCTGATCTTAAGTGACGATACGGCCCAAGTTGGTAGACACGCTAAACCTGTGGAGGAACTGGCTCTCAAGTGCTGCTGCCGGAACACACCTATTGGTATTTGGCGGCAGGTTCACAACTTGAGGGTGGTAGCTACCCAGGCGGGCATTAGAAAAAGCCCTACCACCATGCTATGGTTTCCTCACGATGTTTTCCTTCACCGAAAGCTCAAGCTCATTGTAGGTGCTTGGGTTCGAACCCACGTCCCTTGACGCGAAGTCGTGCACACTACCACTGAGCTATCATCGCTTCAAAGTATTTTGTTTTTGTTTTTTTTTTAGCAACTGTAATGATTCATACTTATACATATCCTTAGATGTTGCTAGATAATATGATTCACCTCTTAAAATCTAAGTACATATCGAATCTAATTGTAGTGGTAGTCAGGGACTGCAAAATTTGAATAGTTTACCGTCGCCAAAGTGTAAATCCGTCACTGCTGACAGCAATGACCTCGGATTGATTTCTAACCTCATGATGGTTTCCATTATTTTTAGATTTTAGCATGCCTCTTTCAGGTACAATGCCATCTCTTTGCACTCACTTAAACTACGTAAGGAGTTGTAAAAGTTTCCAAATGTTTGCTAATTCCATTTTACACAATAACTTTTATACAATTTACTGTATCAATGGCGTCAACCTCAATTAGTTTTGAATAATGTACACATAAAAAAGATAAGATATGTTGAATAAACGTAAGGTATTAATTGACTAATTCTACCGAACCCGTTTCACCACAGGACGACCAGACGCCGCGAGGGTTTCCACTCTTATGTGGTAGAAGTACCTATGATTTGTACGAAACGATTTGCGTCAACATTCAACATGCGAATAGCAAAGGAGTGGAACTCTCTCCCGGCGTCTGTCTTCCCCTGTACTTATAAACTGGACATTTTCAAGAGGAAAATGCATAGGCATCTCTTAAGTTTGCCCGCTCCATCGTCGACTTTATCTATGCCTGCAGGCATGATTGAGATCAATCGAATACGTAAAAAGCATAAAAAATAACCAAACGTTAAGTAACAATTTATAAAACTTAACCATAAACTTAAATAGGTACTGGTTAACTCGATATACCTATATGTAAGAAATATACAATTAATTTTTGTTTATTTAATATTTTATTTGGCATATTAGAAAAACTGTTGAATATAAACCAAAGTTAATTTTACTAAACTAATTTAACATAATTACGTTTTGATTTCTTATGTTTACGCGAATGTTATTCATCGAAATAAAACTAATTTAAACGGATTTTATCGCGGTAAAATCCGTTTAAATTAGTTTTATTTCGATAATTACGTTTACTGTTTAAATGGTCCAGCTACCGTGTTGGTATTTATATCAAGTTCAATAAACTTGTTTATATCTATTCTTGCCTTTGTATTGTATATAACCAGCGACACGAGCGTGTCAATGAGGCGACCTTGCAGTTTTTACTCGTGCAAAAACTTTATCAACACGCACGTAAATTGATTTTCACATTAAAAACTACTAACACGTTAATTATATAAATTATAACAAATAGATCGTAACAAAACTTTACGGTTCAACGTTCATAAATTAAATATAAACAGGAATTGTACAAACATCCTGAATATAAATCAGGAGGTGTGATGTGTTTTGACTGCTTTGGCAGACGTACAAATGCGTTACTAAACATTTCATTCGGGTAACCATTGTTTGAGATATTGCCGTTATGTGAATTCTGTTGTATTAATTGTATATATTATAATATTATTTTTTATCTATCTATACAAATAATAAGGAAGTAAATATTTCGTGTTAGTAGTTTTTAAAAATTTAAGTAAAAAAAGTAATTACCAAATCGATTCAGCGGTTTAGTCTTGAAATGGTATCGGAACTAAATAGGGGTTTGATGTCGAATGGCTTTTACAGAGTGGAACAATGAAGTTATTATAATGGAGATGTCTGGAATAGAAACCTCCCTTTGTGCATCCGCTCAAAACTATTGTAGACGTATTTAAGGAATAAATTAAATTCCTTCTTCAAATGCTTACCGAAGGAACAAGATAATAAACCTGATCGACCTTCTTGCCAGTTATTTTCGATGACCGGGCTATTTTCCGAGCCGGTGGTAGTTTTGATGATAAATAAAAAATATAAATGAATAAAAGCGACCTTGAAGAAGAACATAGGCTACTTTTTTCATGAAAATAAAACTTGAAACTATTAATAGCAGAAGACAATTTACACGAGACACAAACAATTTCACAGATCCAAATTTTATCCACGTGCACTGGCGAAATTGTTAGTAATATATAAATACAATGTACAACAGAAATATTGCTAATATTTTAGTATATGTAAACAAAAAAGTTTGCGCCAATATATACCTATCTGTTATACAAAAGCCACAATGAGAGTGAGTTTTCCCTAACGAGCGTTATATCGCTAAACGTTTCCGGTCATTCTCGTTCAATACCCACAAAATAAAGTGTTCAGCGTGCCTAAATACGTTTTTAATTCGCAAATGAACAGCCCCAATGCATATCTATCAGGCATTACCCCGGCAAAGGTAACAGTACCACATAAATATCGGTTAACTGTCTCATTCCATAAGAAAATAGTCTACTTGATCCCTTAATATCTCCTCTTTGCAGTAAGCAATAAAGCTGTCAGACAAGTTAATTAAACTTGGAATGTATAATTTATTAAGTCAAGCCTTATACCGAGTTTGACAAAGTAATGCTATTTAACAGAATTGTAATAAAGTAAAAAGCCGACGGGAAGGCTCGATGCGTTGGGGAGTAATTCACACCGGCTTCTGTAAGTGTTTATTATAGGAGAGTAACTAAAATGGACTAGCGAGTTGTCGGCTATTTAACATTAGTATAGTTAAGGACGGGATAATAGCTCAGTGGTAGTGTGTACGACTTTGCATCAAGGGATGTAAGTTCGAATCTAACCACCGACAATGAGCTTTCGCTGAAGAAAAGCATGGTGGTAAGGCATTTTCTGACGGCCACCTGGCTATCTAACACCCTCAAGTTGAAAATCTACAACCAAATACCAATAGGTGAATTCCGGTAGCTGCACTTGAGAGCCAGTTCCTCCACAGGTTAAGCGTGTCTACCAATTTGGGCCGAATCGTCACTTAAATCAGGTGAGATTATGGCTATAACGCTAGCCTTAATTATGAATAAAATGAGCCTAAACTTTCGGTAATGGAAATCATCGTGATGAAACCATAGCGTGGTGAGATGGTAGCTTAGGGGAAAGATCTGCCGCCAAATGATTATAGGTATCTTGAGGTAGGAATTTAACATCAGCTGAGATTATGGCCATAACGCTAAACTTAAGCTATAAAAAAAAATCATGGGCCTATAAGAAATCAAGCACAACTTGAAGGACCTCCTTAATACAAAAGAATAGCACAAGGTTTCGTATTATTTATTTTCGTACTGTGTATATTAAAAAACTTTTCCATAAAAATACATTAATATGCAGATTGACGAAGCTTTTTTCGCAAGTAACTTATTTTTAATATATTTTTAATTAATCCTGATCTGTTAAATTATTAAGTTGAAATAGGTTTAAATCAGAGATTAAGTTCCATTACAGTTTTAAAAAGTATGTTTACAGTCAACAGGAACTGCCGACACCAGTGAAAACTTTAAAATAACAGTGATCATTTGTATATTTCCACAATAATAATTATGGCCATAGTCTCACCTGATCGTATGTGACGATACGAGCTAAGTTGGTAGACACGTTAAGCATGTGGAGGAACTGGCTCTCAAGTGCAACTGCCAGAACACATCTGTAGGTATTTGGTATCAAATTTCCAGCTCGATCGTAGTAGTTAGCTAGAAAAGTATTAGAAAAATCCCTACCGTCATACTATGGTTTCCACACGATGTTTTCCTTCACCGAAAGCTAAAGTTATTGTAGGTGGTTGGATTCGTAATCACGTCTGTTCACACGTGGTCTGCATCTTAATTATATTTAAGTGTATTATTATATTTACGTTTCTATTTATATCAATTTCAACTGACTTAATTCTCAATATTGTTTTCTCTGTGATGTATCATATGCGTAAACATATTAAGAAGATTTAAAGGAATATTCTTTTTTCTTTTTTTTTAATGGCCACATGCGTGCGCACTCAATTTTGCCAGTGTCACGCAGGTAAGACCTTAAAGGGAGTCTTCAAAAAAGCTTACATTTCAACGGAACGCCATCTCGTAACAGCGGACTCCACAAGTAGTTCCGATACCAGATATATATTACTCGGTAACAGAAACAGATGTGAATTGTTTAAAATTCCTTAAAATCCACGTCGAAACGAACACGCAGTGTGCGTTGATTTTATTATAGACCGTATACATCTATCTTTACAGACGCGTGGTTCTTTTTTTTTCGTTGCCTTTCAAATTAATCAGGTCTCAATTCTTTTTTTTTGTTTTATTAAGCTTATAAATCTCTACGATACTCCTTCTGCCTCCTTATTTCATGACAGCGTGTTTAAACACATTTATTCCATTGTCAAACATATTGTAGGATAAGTTGCAAACAGTTGACTCTTTTTTATCGAAATAAAACTAATTTAAACGGATTTCATTGCGGTTATTTATTAATTTTGATCCCGACGTTTCGAAAGCTTTTCAGCCTTCGTGGTCACGGGGCGGACTGAGGTGTAGGTTGTCCTGAAAAGTTAATGTTACAGTGTCTACCTTCAGTTTAATTTTTAATTTTGTTTGTGTTCCGATCTACGCAGAAGGAGTTCACAGTGTTTTGAGGTCTGGCAATTGGTCTTTCGGGTTCCGATTTAATTAAATGTATAATCGGATCCCTGGTTTGTGGTAGCTTCTAACCATCTTCTCTATTGAAATTTGGATGTTTTGTAATTTCAAAAGTCTCGCGAATCATCCTAGATAGGAGTCGGTGTTCTTTGGCAAAGATTTGTGGTTTGTCGAATCTAAGATAATGTTTGGAGCGTTCTTCTGAATGTTCAGTAACTGCAGACTTCGTAAATTTGTTTAAATCGTCTATATAGTATTTGTGGCAGGTAACAAATAATGTACTAAGTAAAGATTTATAATTCGCTTCACTAATGCGATTTTTTTTATAGTTAAGGTTTAGCGTTATGGCCATAATCTCACCTGATCTTAAGTGATGATACTGCCCAAGTTGGTAGACACACTAAACCTGTGGAGGAACTGGCTCTCAATTGCAACTACCGGAACATACCTATTGATATTTGCTGTTGGTAGTTGCTAGCCAGGCGTGCATTAGCAAAAGCCCTACCACCACGCAATTGTCAAACTATATTATAGAATCAATTTATTTTATTCAATTTAGGCCCTGAACGCTAAACCTAGACACGCTTAACCTGTGGAGGAACAGGCTCTTAACTGCAACTACCGGAACACATGTATTGGTATTTGGCCGGACGCTTTCAATTTGAGGGTGGTTGCTAGCCAGGCGTGCATTAGAAAAAGCCCTACCACCATGCTATGGTTTCCTCACGATATTTTCCTTCATCGAAAGCTCAAGCTCGTTGTAGGTGGATTCGAACTCAGGACCCTTGACGCGAAGCTTCAAATTTCAAATTATTTTCAATTACCTTTCTTTCAGTAGATTATAAAGAGATTTCACTCCCACTTCGATTATGTATATAGTAATCATATTGCCATTTCTGTTAAGTTCACAGTATTTTTATTAAGTTTATTGATACCTTTGTTGATCTTACGGCAAAGTGACTGCATCGTGCTTGGCGCCGTGTTAATGGACGTGACTTCGAATTTTGCAATGAAGCTGAATTTTCGCTTACGGAATATATCGTGAGGAAACCATAGCATAGTTATAGGGCTTCTTCTGATACCCGTCTGGCTAGTTACCCCTCTCTCTGCCGCCAAATACCTATAGGCGTGTTCCAGCGGTTGCACTTGAGAACGAGTCCCTCCACAGGTATAGCGTGTTCACCAGCTTAGTCCGCATCGTCACTTAACACCAGGTGAGATGGTAGCCGTAACGTTAAACATGTAAACTATTAAAAAGCACAGAAATCAGATCGCCAGTAACAAGTTTCAGAGAAAAAAAGAGATTGAACTAATTATATACGTAAAGCACTTCCGCCAATCGATATTTATTCTCGACTGTACAAAGCAATACGAAAATTAACAGAAGGGTACCACCGGTCAAATGTATCCGAATGCGTCGATATTATAAACACACGGTACTTACAACGTTTGCCAGACGATTTGGCAGTTTCCGAGATGTTTCTAGAACTCGTGTTTATTATTATTCCGCATAACGAAATTTAAACGAAACCTCACGACTCCCAGTGTTAAAACACCGTTGGAATCGAACCGGCGACCGTTTCGGCTGTAAACTGCCCGCGGAATATTGTTCGCTTGTTGTAAACAAAACTATTTTCGCTCAATAACCAGGCGTTTGAAGGTCGGTATGCTGCTGTGGGTTTATTTTAGAGGTCCCTTGTCCAGTGATATAAAAAACACGTATTGAAATAAATTAATTATATTGACTATGCCTTGTTGCATACAACAAGTGTCTTGAAACCTTTGTTTTGTTATTAAGTTAAGTATTCAGTTAATTACCGACACAGTAGAAAAGTATTAACTTGGTGAAATCGAGACTTTATAGGCTTTATATTCTAGCGGGTTAAGAGATTCCCTTGCCGCTAAGTGCTATGGGTTCGAATTATATATAGGACATTTTTTTTTATAAAATAGGGGCAAAAGCAAGCATGTCATCTGATGGTAAATGGTTACTGCCGCTTTCACTACCCACCACACCAGAGAAATCGCTTTTCCCGGACTTTATAGGAGGGACTGGCTCTGAAGTGCCACTGCCGGAACATACCTAATGGTATTTGGCGGTAGATTTTCAACTTGAGGGTGGTAGCTAGCGGGCATTAGAAAAAAGCCCTAACACCATGCGATCCTCAAATGACCGCTTTGAGCCTGGGTTCTAAGTTTGTGTTCGTTAATTAAATGTTTGTAAAATCCCCCGCGACACAAGTTTCTAAACCTCACTGCGAAGTTGTCTTTAAAAACAACCTACTTAAAAATTATATTTAATGAAGGTTCCGTTTAAGGTTGACTATAAAATATTAACTGGTGTATTTTATTCAGAATTTCAGAAGAATAATATAGCTTACCGATAACGACCATCGCTTGCCCACAAACTCTAAGATATTATTTTCCCAATAGATCATATTTATTATTTTAACTTTATTGAATATACATGATGTGTTCTAGAAAGATCCAAGCGTAAGGAGTATAAATTTTATTACATATTAAATACAAACACTACGCACATAAAACTCTAATGTTTTCAGTGGAAACACTAAACTGAAACAAATTACCTTCAACAAAGATCACAATTACCCTGTGAACTTTGTTTGATTCTTTTACTATCTATAATATAATAAATGTACGTGGTTTTTTTTTCTACTGAAAGCTAAAGAACGCTCTCGTATTATTGTAAACTTTATGATAATAAATGTATTTTTGGTTAAAATATATTGTTTGTGTGAAATGTTATTTTTAAATGTTGCGTACGACCGCTTCGCCTCAATATGTATAGATCCGTTTCGCTTCTATAGAAAACAAACAAACAGTAAATCTGTGTTTTGTATATATTACGTTTTTTTTTTTTTTAAATCGAATACAAGCGCAGTAATTCCACTTTACAGGCGGCGGACTGGCAAACAAAGAAATCGGATGTGTGAAGGTTTAGCGACAAATATTTTGACTGAGGACATTTTCCCAATTTCACAAGAATTTTCACAAATATACAGTGTAGATTATTATTTGTGTTTCGTTTATATCTAGCCATTGTAATATTAGAAAGAAAATCAAGACAAGTCTCGGTGAAAAAAAAAACGTTGGTAGTGTCAACGAATGTACAACCAATTTTAGAGTAAAACGACCTCGATGAATAGATTTGTGAGGCGAAACAAACAATTCCTTAAGTGGACGCCATTTACAAAACACGAACTAACTCACAGTCCATTATTGTAATTTCGTATGAATAATAAGTTTTCACTATAAATAATAACTTCGTAACGAGTATGAATTACATTTGAGAACTGTCTACTTAATATAGGAGATAGAAAATTTTCTTTTATTATTTTCTTTTATTTATTTATATAGTCTCATTCATGTACGTACATTTAGGTGTTATGTTATAATATACATGAACCCTGAATAGGGTAAGTACAGTGAATTATTTAAGAACAGTTACTTTGATTACACATACCTATATATTGTTTATATCATTTCATTAACCAATTTTTTATATAGTTGAGGTTTGCATTTTGGCCATAACCTCCCCTGATCTTAAGTGACTATATGGCCCAAGTTGGTAGACACGCTAAACCTGTGGAGGAACTGACTCTCAAATGCAGCTGCCGGAACACACCTATTGGTATTTGGCGGCAGGTTTTCAACTTGAGGGTGGTAGCTACCCAGGCGGGCATTAGAAAAAGCCCTACCACCATGCTATGATTACCTCACGATGTTTTCCTTCGCCGAAAGCTAAAGCTCATTGTCGGTGGTTGGATTCGAACTCACGTCCCTTGACGCAAAGTCGTACACACTACCACTGAGCTATCATCGCTTCAAAAATATATAATTTCATAGTGATATAAAACAATATTAATACGATTTCTTGATGTTCTTCTAAATTTTTTTATAAGGTTATGTTTGTAAATTATATTATCGAATAGTACGTATTATTCACTAGAAAGTCTATTTTTAAATTTGTTTACTTTGTCTCCATTCTTTCATTCTTGTGTCGATCGTTGAGCTGGATTGTTTTACTGTTATCTCTTCGTCCCCACAAATACTGAGCATACAGAAGGTTACAATTTATTGTATTTTTGTTCATACACCGTGTCAGCGCTGACTTGTAAGCTCACGCGCACGCGTACTGGTTATCTTATAACATGTATACGAGCGCGTTACGATCCCATATGTGCCTTCATGTTCGACATTCGACATTATTATTTGGGCGATAATGCTCCATGCAAACTTTAAGCCCCTATTTTTTACTTGGGGAAGTGTATTTATGCATCCCCTCTCAATCCGGGGATACTGAGAGAGGTATGTGGGACTCACCCGGCGTCAGCCGCCGGGAATACCCACTAAAAACCCCACGGCCATCTATCGCCTTCCCGGGGCAACGCGGGTTCGTGCATGCAATCACCGCGTCACCCCAGTAAATCAACACCCCTACCAACACAAAACAAGTAGTAGGTAGGTAGAGTAAATAGGTGATTCAGAGGTTGTCTTTTCCCATGTAAACGAATCTTGGTTTTATACGCCAGTAACTAAGGAAATTTATAATAAAACTTATAGTAGGAAATAGTGTTGTGATACATATAATCTTACCTGATCTTGAGTGACGATACGGCCCAGGTTGGTAGACACGCTAAACCTGCGGAGGAATTGGCTGTCAAGTGCAGCTGCCGGAACACACCTATTGGTATTTGGCGGCAGGTTTACAACTTGACGATGGTAGCTACCCAGGCAGGCATTACAAAAAGCCCTACCACCATGCTATGGTTTACTCACGATGTTTTCCTTCACCAAAAGCTCGAGCTCATTGTAGGTACTTTGATTCGAACTTATGTCCCTTGACGCGAAGTCGTACACACTACTACTGAGCTATCATCGCTTCATAGTTGCATAGTGTTCAAACCGGCTTGATTAAAATTCATAACAGAATACTTTTGCAAATGAAATGTAAATTGTCTACCAATTGACTTATTATTTAGGTATATTGTCTATATATTATATGTGTATATATTAGTGGAGCGTCTTATATGTCGAGAAAATACCTAATGAAAGTTTAGCTTTCTATCAAAAATAGGCAATTAATTTAGATTTTTTGCTGAAGAAAACATAAGCTTTAAATTCAACGTTTAAAGCACAATTTTTTAAAAATAATCACAGGAAATATAGTGTTTTCAAATCAATAATCAAATCAAAAATCTTTATTCAATTTAGGCCCTAAGAAGGCGCTTATGAATGTCAAAACTACTACCGGTTCGGAAAGTAACGCAGTCATCGAGAAGAACCGGCAAGAAACTCGATCTGCATCTTTTTTTTTTAAGTCTTATTCTTATCCTTATATACAATAATTTAATGTGTTACAGTAGTTATTAGCGGATGTACAGAGAGGGGCGTTAATTCCAGACATCACGATCGCTCACATATCGATCCACCCTATAATAGCCTTTTGATATCAAAACCCGTTTGACATGGTTCTTGAACCTACTGTCTGGCAATTCAGTAACGTGCTTTGTAACTATATTATCAAACTTGACACTATTACTTAAAAAACTGTTACTTGTCTTACTCAATCTAAAATAGGGAGTGACCAGTTTGTCGCGATTTCTAGTATTCAAATTATAGCGGTCTTTAATGAAATCTAGCTTTTGTAAGTTTTTGCGGGCGTTGCCATAAAAAACCCCTTTGAAAGAGGACTCCGTTCGCGTGCAAATAAAAATTATTATACAACTAACTGACCCGACAGACGTTGTTCTGCCTTTACTATGAATATTGAATTCGTATTGGTATAATTAAAAAAAAAAAACTTCCAAAAACATCGTGTTTATTATTGTAATACTCTATGACAAGTGACATTTATGTAAAATTAAAATTGGCGTTATGTTTTTTTAATTTTTTCAAATGTTCCGCTCAACTTCCTTAATTTTTTCTTCATAAGAACCTTCTCCTGACAATAATTAACACAACAAAAGAGAAAGAATTAGCGAGATAGTTACATCCGTTCACTCGTGATGCGATGACCAAGGGAAATAGAGATTCATTTGTATATATATATATACATATAGAAGATATTTGCCCGTCTTTATAACTTTTTGCAAGTCAGCGTCCCTTTTATTAGTGGTACAGTGATGTTATATAGCCCTTAGCCTTCCTCGATTTTGGCTCTATCAAATACAAAATACATTTTTGTTATCCGATTGGTAGTTCTCAGGATTTGCGTGTGCAAACAAACAAACAATAGTCTTCCGTTTTATAATTTTTATATAACGGAAATTTATTCCTTAACGGAACCGATTTTAATCAAATTTTGGACACTTTTGATCCAACTTGAAAGATAGGATACCTTTTATCTCGATAGGAGATCGTAACGCGATAGATGACGCTCTAGTCGATGTGATTGACCACTCGGAAAGGCAGTACGAGGTCTTCCAGGTCAGCCAATATTAATATAGATTTTCCCTCAAAACGGTATAGTAAGTGACGACTCCAATGGTACAAGTCTAGACGAAATAAGTCGCATTAACAGTAAGTTGAAGAACATCTGAAGCGATGATAGCTCAGTGGCAGTGTGTACGACTTCACGTCAAGGGACGGGAGTTCGAATCCAAGCACCTAAAATGAGTTTGAGCTTCATTCGAAAACGTCTTGAAGAAACCATAGCATGATGGTAGGGCTATTTCCAATACCCGCCTGGCTAGCTACTACCCTCAAGTTAAAAACCTGCCGCGAAATACCAATAGGTGTGTTCCGGCAGCTGCACTTGAGAGCCAGTCCCTCCACAGGTTTAGCGTGCCTACCAACTTGGGCCGTATCGTCACTTAAGATCAGGTGAGATTATGGGCATAAAGCTAAAACCTTATCTATAAAAAAAAAGTTTACTGCAAAAATGGAAACAAACGCTACCACCCGAGATCGGTGTTGTCGCAATAAGGAATTCCCTCCGAGAATCCCGTCGAAGTTGTTCCATGATATACCTGTTTTTAATTAAATTTCCTGCAGCACGTTCCCGTGGGATAAAACTAGAACTCTGTACCATTGACGCGGTATAGTGAATTAATTTATACGTAACACGGACGCCTTGTGGAGTTCAAAAAGTAATTAAAGCGTTGAAACAGATTCAATGTTATAACGGCGTATTGTTTCCACTTCCCACGACAAGTCGTTCAATGATAATTATAGTCTTCTAGATGCGCCCGCGACTTTTTTTCACTTTAGCGCTGCATGGTTAAGGTGCTTTGTCGTCGATGGGCATGAGTTCGAATCCTTGCAGTGACCCCGTCCGTCCGGTGAAGGAAAATATTGTGATGAAATTATAGCATGATTACCATATCATTCCCTAGTTGATAATCTAGCACTAAATACTTATAGGTATGTTCGGAAAATTAAATTGTGCTAGTATGTCCTCTATTTTGGAGCACAGTGTCACTTAACATCAGGTGAGATTGTGGTCATAACGCTGAACATATAACCAACAAACAATGGATGCAATCCATTAACGGGGAAGCATGGATGCTATGCAATTACTTATTGCGGTTTGTTTATTGATTTTAATTATCAAAGTATTAATGAAAAGGATGTACGCATGTTTGTTTGTATATTATAGATTCCTAGGATGATTCGCGAGGCTATTGAATTACAAAAAAAACATCCAAATTTCAATAGAGAAGATGGTTGGAAGCTAGCACAAGCCTGGGATCCGATTATACATTTAATTAAATCGAAACCCGAAATACCATTTGCCAGATCTCAAGACACTGTGAGCTCTTTATGCGAAGATCAGACCTCTAACAAAATTAAAAAACTAAACTGAACGTAGACACTGTAACATTAACTTTTCTAGACAACCTACACCGCGAAGGCTAAAATGCTTTCAAAACGCCGTGATCGAAATTAATAAATAACAGCGATTAAATCCGTTTAAATTAGTTTTATTTCGAATAGCAATATTCGCGTAAACATAAGAAATCATTATGTCTTCCTTACCAGAAGTTTATTCTTACCTTTAGTACATCGCTTGCATGTTCACATAATTATATAAAACATGATTTATGTATACACCTGCAGCGTTATCTCGTCAATAGTGTGTTAGGTATTTTGTACAAGTAAAGATATATTTTCTACGATGCAGTAGGTAATATGGCAAAATATTATCCACATGTATTTTAATAATAACTCAGAAAAACAAACAGAGAACAAGGGTTTTATTTTTAAACCATCCGAGAGACGTTTTTTTTCAAAGGCAACTCACGCTCTAAGGATATACGCTTGTGTCGCGGTGAACTTTACATACATACAATTCACGGACAAAAACTAACACCCAGACTTGGAACAAACATTTGTAGATCACACAAATACTTGTATTGTCCAGGTTTCGAACCCACAGTAACTAGCGCGCCGGCAGCGGCAAGGCGACCGCGTTAACCGCTGGGTCAATCGTGCAGCCAAAAATACTTGTTGTTGATAGCAAAAGAGACCAGCTGTGGCTAATTCTATCGGCAATTATCAAAATTATGTCGGCCAACAGAAAAAACCCTTTAGGGCACGTTCGGAGGACCGAGTATCATCAGTAAAGGGAGTGAACATACGGCCCAGAGGCAAGTGGGCAAGACCTTACTTCCTGAAACAACAAAATATATACAGCTAGATTTTACGTACGGCTTCGGCCGCATTAATATAAATTTGGCCACACAAATCGGATGACACAATAAAAATTTTCATACAAATTTTACCTCCCTCATTACCCCACTTCCAATAGGGTTTTCGAGGGAAAAAGTAACCTAACACCGTCTCCAGGTTCCCTGCTATCTCTATACCAAATTTCATTTTAATCGATTCAGCGGTTTAGGCGTGAAACCGTAACAAACTGACTTTCGCATTTATAATATTAATATTAGTATAAATTACAAATAGAAAAAATCACTTATTTTTTTCTGCCCCAACAAGATATATTTTAATAAGTCAATTAATATTAAATCACTCCAATTAATAAATCAAAGTAGCGCCCCGCCCCGCTTCTCTGTGTTTCTAAACGCGATAAACCCAAAACTATCAAACAAATTTATATAGGATCACCGTAAAAAGACGTAGTAATTCATGAGGAAGCTTTAAGTGTATAACTTAGTAAAGTTTCATCTAAATTGGTTGAAATATGATCGTGATTGTTGAAGAAGTCGAAACAGATCCTGACGTCTGGAAGTTTTATCGGAGTGCGTTGCTAAAACCAATACATTCATAAGAAGATAATGTAATACGGAATAATTTCTTTTAAAATGATCTATCAGATTACATTATTATAATTTTTTTTAATTAAGGTTTATCGTTGTGGCCATAATCTCACCTGATCTTAAGTGACGATACGGCCCAAGTTGGTAGACACGCTAAACCTGTGGAAGAACTGGCTCTCAAGTGCTGCTGCCGGAACACACCTATTGGTATTTGGCGGCAGTTTTACGACTTGAGGGTGGTAGCTAGCCAGGCGGGCATTAGAAAAAACTCTACCACCATGCTATGGTTTCCTCACGATGTTTTCCTTCACCGAAAGCTCAAGCTCATTGTAGATACTTGGATTCGAACTCACGTCCCTTGGCGCGAAGTCGTACACACTACCACTGAGCTATCATCGCTTCAAAACGTTACCACATTAACGTTAGATGTCCATTTAAATACAATAGTATATTGGTAATGCAATGCATTTTTTTCTATACTACAATACTGCTGTTTATCTGAAATAAGATACCATTTCTTATAGAGGCTTATATAATCTGCCGTCAAATACCACTTGACTACCAGTCTTTTCATTAGGTGTATCATGTCCACCATCGTGGGGCACATCCTTGCTTAACATCAGGAGAGATTGTCGACATAAGGTTAATCCTATAAACTAAAAAAAAAAAAGAAATGATGATAGTTCAGTGGTAGTGTGTAGGAACGCTGCGTCACGGGACGTGCGTTCGTATCCAACACAATGAGTTTGAGCTTTCGGTGAAGGAAGACGTTGGGGGGAACCATATCATGCTGATAGGGCTTTATCTAGTGCCCGCCTGGCTAGCTACCACCCTCAAGTTGAATATCCGCAGCCAAATACCAATACGTGTGTTCTGGCAGTTGCACTTGAGTGCCAGTCCCTCCAATAAAGGCCGACAATGCACCTGCGATTCCTCTGGTATTGTAGGTATCCATGAGCGGCGGTGATCACTTACCATCAGGTGACACGATAGCTCAATTGCCCTTTATTATAAAAAAAAACAATAAAGAATTTATTCATTCATTTACACCTCTACACAACTATCCGTGCGAAGCCGGTGTAAATTAAAAAATTATACTGTGTTTAAGGTAGGGGCGGGGTATCGAGTGTGTTAACACAGCCACATGCGTTTTGTATTAAAAATATATCCCAACACAGCATATGTTGTATCGATAATAATAAACAGTGACGTAGCTTACACGGCTGGTTCCCGGGGCAGCTTATTCCGGTTCTGAGGAATTATTTAAGTTACTTATGAATTATAATGTTTGGAAGAAAAACGTGCTGATTTAACATACCTCAATATATATACAAGAATTATAATGTGAAACAAACGTGCTATCTTTATCCACACTAATATTATACGCATTATAGACACGCTTGAACCACTGAATCGATTTTGATGAGTTTTGATGTAGAGATAGACAGGAACCTGGACACGGTTATAGCCTACTTTTTCTCGGTAGAACTTATCGGAAGTGACGTAAAGAGAGTGATTCAATTTTGTATGAAGTTTTTTATTGCGACATCCGGTTTGTCTTACAAAATCAATATTATCGCGAACGAAGCCGCGGGTAAAAGCTAGTACCACTTTTAATAATTACTGCAGTCTCAATATCGACTAACTTCTATACCTCGGAGTCGGCCGCGTTGCATTTAGCGATTGGACTTACTTATATCATTTACATTTAGGTAATGAATTTTTACACGGAAATACTGAAAAACATCTTTATGAATTTAATTAATTCCTACAGTATAATGATTAACCGTTTCATGAATCAACCTTATTTCCGGACACAATCAGTCTCCTGTAATTTATATATAAACAAATGAAGATTCCAATTTATATATAACAAATACTCTTAATTAACCTAATAACAGGGAGGTAAAGACAACAGAATATACCAACTTTTCCTGCTACATTTTTTTATTTATTTAGTAGCTAATAAACAGTTTTAGTGTTTAAACAATACACGGATGTAAATGACGAGAAAAATATGTTACAGGAAAGTAAATTCATATATATTATTTTTTCATGAATTTTTTTTATCCGCCTTAAAAAACTAAGGAAAAATGAATTATTCTAACACTAACAAACACTAGTAAATATAAATGGACAACAGAGTTAGTTATATGAATATGAATTCAACGGATATATAAAGTGAAAATTTATTTGCAATTTATCTGGAAAATTATAATTTGTCTCAAGTTTTGTAGTTATTTCAAACCGACATGAAATACCGATTGACAGTGGCTTTAAAAATGACCTCTCAGATCATATCCTTTTACATGACGATAATTAAATAGAAAAAAAAACACAATCAAAGATATTACCTATTATTCCATGTCTCAGTCTAGGAATTTTCAAAAAAAATCACCTAAACCCGTACTTATGACGGTAGTTGACAAATGAAGCACTTCTACCACACCACCACTAACCACATCTATAAGCAATCGGAAAAAATTGCCGGAAAAGTATAATAGATTTTTTAACCCAATAGTGCCAATTATGACATTGATACAGATGGGTCAGAAAACAGGTTTATAGACTAAAGAAAATGTTTTTTTTTTTTAATTATACTTACCGGATATGAAAATAAAATCCGGTAAATGATGTAAAACACACACAGACCGCACTAAAGCATCTGCCACACGGCACGGTTGGAAACGCGCGAACGTAACAGCGCGCGGCGCTACACTAATGGTTTCCATACAGCCCGAGCGTTTTTGAGATGGTACTACACCAAGCGCAACACATTAGTCCGAACATTTCTTTTAAATTTTATTGTTAAGGTTTAGCGTTGTAGCCATAATCTCACCTGATCTTAAGTGACGATACGGTCCAGGTTGGTAGACACGCTAAGCCTGTGAAAGAACTGGCTTCTCAAGTGCAACTGCCGGAGCACACCTATTGGTATTTGACGGCAGATTTTTAACTTCAGGGTGGTAGCTAGCCGGGCGGGCATTAGAAAAGGTCCTACCACCATGCAACAGATGCAGAAAAGACCATGGTTTCGACTTATTACTTTAATGTAGCAATAAGGTGACTTCTCGCGTAAAACCAATGCACAAGGTAATAGGTTAGAGCAAAGAAGAGGGAGGACTCACCAGAACTGCTATTCTCAGTCTTGTCGGAGGTCTCCTCTTCATTGTCCACGTTTATAGCAGGCACTATTACTTACTTATCTCATGTTATAATCTACAAGTAAAAGTAAAAGTATGAACAATTATTTGTTCAGAGATTTAGTACTCCGACTCACTGATGTATAGGTGAGAGGGGCTGGGGAAGGAAAATGACAAGTGATTAGTGGGATTAAAAAGATAACGTTAAGGATATCACAGCACTTATAACATATTAACTGTTTCATAGATGCTAACGGTCTCCCACACTTTCTCTCTCTCTTACAAATTTTTGGCATTGTAATAATAGTTCCAAGATATGAGGCTCATCTCATAGTTATTGCCATTACACGTTTCTAGTATTTACTGTCAAATTGATAAATTTACCGACTTAATATCAAAGAACCCTTTTTAATTAAGCGACATGTTTCTTATCGTGTAACCAAGCCAATTAATTGTAATCCAGTATTTATCTATCAACTATGAACCAGCTAAATCCTATATAATAAATACGTATCATCAATGATAAATTAGACAATTTATGGATTTGCCTATCTTGATATAATTTATAAATATCGTAATCGACATTATAGATAAAGATAGATAAATCCATTGTTTATCTGGTATGAATTATCAATTGTCAGTTATTTAAAATTGATATTATAGTATATTGATGGTTTTAATTATTTTTTTTGTGATATTTAGTGCGAAGCAGAATGAGCTTGAGCATTGGGTTAAGAAAAACATCGTGAGGAAACCATAGCATGGTGGTAGGGCTTTTTCTGATACCTGCCTGGCTAGCTATCACACCCAATTTGAAAATCTTCCTGAAAATACCAATAGGTTGTTGCGGCAATTGCACTTGAGAGCCAGTCCCTCCAAAATAAAGGCCGGCAACGCACCTGCGATTCACCTAGTATCGTGGGTGTCAATAGGCGACGGTGATCACTTACCCTCGGGTGACACGCTTGCTCGTTTGCCTACTATTAAATAATAAAAAAAACACACACATTTATTACCATTGCCATTGGCCAGTTATTTCGATTCGTTTTTTTTTTACTTTTAAACTGTATTTTGAATTTACCCTTTTTTTGGAAATCCTATGAGGAGTGAAATAAACTGAAGCGTTATATCAAAAGCGTTACGTTTATTTGCGCAACGTACCTTGCACGCATTTCACTATGTCAATCTTTCAATCTTACATCAAATGACAATCGCATTTAAGAAGTAAATTCCGGTCGCACTTTGGAGCATCAGCTTTTTCTTTTTAAAGTAACACGACAAAGTGACTGCACTTTCCATGAGTCGACGGTAGGTGTATTGTCGTACGTACTGGAAATGTTGTGCAATTATATCGGACGTCATTACATTTAATAAAAGTTTACTCGAAACACTTTATCCGATCAACTGAATAAATGTTATTTAATCATTTGTTAAATATACATCTCGGTGTGTCACAACCTAATGTTAGTCGAAGGTGTAGAAGTGCAATGGGGCGAGGTGTACCGCCGGCTCACTGAGCCCGAAATGTGTCCAATGTGATTGCTTAGTATAAATAACATAAATCACATCAAGCATAACTAGATCTGTGACTTATCAACCTCGTAGTACATTATCAAAGAAAACATAGATCGACTTAGAGCTGGTTACTGAAGCAATCATTCTCGACTGCACCTTTACCATTCGAAAGAGTAGTGGCTCAGTTGGTAGTGTGAACGGACGCCGTATCAATGGACTTGAGTTCGAATCCCTGTTATGTGCTCGAGCTTTCAGTAAGGAAAAGCTTGTTGATCCTATGCATGATGGTAGCCGCCTTTTCTAGTGATCACCTGACTAGCTATGACCCTCAAGTTGAAAACCTGCCCCAAATTTGTACAGCTATGATCAGATGAGATTCCTTCCATATTCCGCTTCATAATATTAGTATAGATAACTCGACAATCGCGGACAGGGAAACGGATACGGCGTTGACTTTGTTCTATATGTAGTAATGTTATCCCATGCATTTTGTATATATTAGCAATTTTTAATGGCTACTTGGTTAGAGGGGCAGGTGTAGTAACCGGTATAGGGGCGTATGGGGACATGTCGCATACCAGGACGAGCCGGTGCGTAATCAGCTGCCGAACAGTTTGTAAGCCGTCGGTACAAGGGTGCCTCTTAATAGAAAAATAATGTATTTCTTTGGGATCATCGTTGCTTTTTAATTGTACTGTGTTTACCGTCAGTACAGTGCAGTCATAATAAAGAACATAATACCTTAATATTTGTACACGCTTTTTATTAACTTCGCCTGTATGTATGTTTGTTTCTATGTTTGTAACCGACTCCTTTGGGCGCGAGTTTGACTCACTTTAAACGGCCAGATTTCGTTCAAACTTTGTAGATTTATCGAGGACCGATGACAGTACACTAATTTGATAAAATTATTCCATTTTTCGATTTTGAAAAATAAGATTTTTGTTAATTTATATAATTTTCATCTATAGTCGATAAGGCAAGAAACTTAATTTTAATATTCTATAATTAAAACAAGCTATTATAAATAAAGCAAACTAAAAAGTAGAAAATAATTAAAAGCACCGCACGCTTTCTTTAAAATAAAATACATTTTTTTTATTTACACTATTATTAATTTATATTTATTGAAATTTTTAACACTACCCTTAATTTAAATTTATCAATACTTATTTTCAATTTTTTTAGTTCAGTTTTCTATAAAAAGTGTGTTTTTTAGTTTTTTTCAAATAATATTTTTTATATACTTTATAGGTTTGTGTCTTAGGACACACTAAGGTCAGTAGGGACTTGTTCTGAATTGCAGCTGCAGGAACACACCTATAGGTGTTTCGTGGCAGATTTACAACTTGAGAGTGGTAGTTGGCGACAGACTAAAAGAAGTGGTTAGCACCGGATATTTACGGAGCCCGGGTAATGCGTTTGAGCGCTGCGATGAGTAAGTTCGTAAAGATTTTAAACACAGCGTTTATAAAAAAGGGGTGATACCCAGGCGTGCTTTAGAAAAAGCACTACCACCATTCTATGGTTTCATCACGACGTTTTCCTTCACCGAAAGCGCACAGTCATTGCGGGGATTCGAACCCATACCCGTTGTACCAGTCGAGCCATTGTCGCTCAATGTTTATACATAATAAAAATTACAACGTGACAGGTTAAGGATACTCTATCAAAAACTCTCTATGGAATTCAATAAAATCTACTTTCAAAGTCTCCTATACACTTGTCGTACCGGAAGCGGGATGCGTTTTTTTTAATTTTTAACACAACAACAGTAAGCGCAATGCTCGGAGGAGACCCTTCACTCAGGCGCCCTCCAAATATGCTCTCAATTATTGAGTTTTTAATTTTTACTTCCTAGTCTTACACTTTTACTTGCCCGTAACAACACAGGGCTATTGAAGTTAGTATTTGGTGGAATTGGTCAAATGAAAAAAAAAAAAAAAACACTGCAAGCATATTACAGAAAACATTCAAAATGTATGATTGAACGGCATATATAAAGTCAGCACATCGATTACTGCTTTAACTTCTATCTACAAACTTATTATAAAAATAACAGAAATATAGATTTAATATCGTATACGTAAACAAACTTTAACGATTTGGCTTTCATAACAGCCATAGATTGCTTCCTCAACCGACTTCGAGCTGGGGATAAGCGAAAGAATGGAAAGACACGCCCGGAGCTCTTATTGCCTGAGTAGTGAGATCGGCGAAACCACAATAAGGTAACCGATGTGGGGCATTTATGTCTAAGTCTGTGGTCCATGTTGTAAGCTTATCGAGCCAACATGTATTTATAAATACATTGTATAAATTGTTCCTATGACACAGGCTCCTTCAAAAGTGGCGTGAAACGGTATCCAATCAGGCCAGCATGACAGCGGTGACTGATAGTGAATTTTAGATCATTTTCAGTCATCGCTGTTGTGGATTGTACTGTACTTAACACCAGGTGCAGAGCAGTGTATGGACGCCGCGTCAAGGAACGTACGTTCGAATCCACCTACAATAAGTTTGAGCTTTCGGTGAAAGAAAATATCGTGATGAAACCGTAGCATGGTGGTTGGGTTTTTTAATGCCTACCTGGCTAGCAACGGCCCTTAATTTAAAAATCTGTTGCCAAAATACCTATAGGTGTGTTTTGGCAGTTGCACTTGAGAGCCCGTCCCTCCACTAGGCTTAGGGTGCCCAACATCTTTGCCACATCGTCACTTAACATCAGGTGATATTGTGGCTATAACGCTAAAACCTTAATTATAAAAAATTACGGAGTTGCGTTCAAAAACTATATATATATCGGCGCAAATATTATATAAACAGAAAACATGATGAAAGTACTTCAATGAATTTTTGAGCATTACGAGTACATCAACGACTTATGATTAGAGTACATCAACGAATTATTATTAAAAGTACTTCAACGGATATTTGGGCATTAAGAGTGCATCAACGAGTTATTAAAAGTACTCCAACGGATATTTTAGCATTAAGAGTACATCAACGAGTTATTAAAAGTACTTCAACGGATATTTGAGCATTAAGAGTACATCAACGAGTTATTAAAAGTACATCAATGGATATTTGGGCATTAAAAGTACATCAACGAGTTATTAAAAGTACTTCATCGGATGTTTGCGCATTACGTGACGGCAGCGCTCCAATATACTATAAAAAGGTGCTACGTAACGCTGGCTAGGACGGGCTCGAGCGCCCTCCGCTCTCGCCCCTCTAGTTCAGGCAAAGCTGTAAAAGACCCTCAGGCTAACAGTGTAGGTCCTATAAAAAAATATAGCTGGCTAGGACATATGGTGAAAGACTCGCGAGCGAAATTGATCAGTCGGAGTTTGTTACCGTCTTACGTATAAAAACGTAAGTCAACCAGATACTTACTTCCTGAGTGTACTCCCGGTAATATTACATATACAATCATACAAATAATATCTATCGGTGTACTTGCAACTGACTGTCGAGAATAGAAATTCGTTGATATTCATCTTTTTTGTTGTTT
The DNA here is from genome assembly GCA_039707435.1 of Actias luna. Classification (NCBI taxonomy): domain Eukaryota; kingdom Metazoa; phylum Arthropoda; class Insecta; order Lepidoptera; family Saturniidae; genus Actias; species Actias luna. The sequence goes on along the minus strand of JAZHAC010000002.1, from coordinate 1,340,075 downwards.
ATTTTTTTTTTATATATCGAATACACGAATATATTATTATTGTAGGGGCTCGATTAGGGCAAACGCAGCGTTCGGCGTATCGAACTCAGTCAGTCGTTCTTTCGCTTCACTCGTGTACACATGTAGCAATTATAAACATATAGTATGAATACATGGTTTTATTGATTAGATAGTCACCCAATAATTATTATTATTACTATAGATATTTCGACCACATGAAATGATGTCACTTATCATGTCACACCATCATAGATCATATGATACATTTTTTTTTTCTATACTTAAGGTTTTGCAATATGGCCATAATCTCACTTGATCTTAAGTGTCGAAACGGCCCAAGTTGGTAGATACACTAAACCTGTGGAGGAACTGGTTCGCAAGTGCAGCTACCGGAACACACCTATTGGTATATGGCGGCAGGTTTACAACTTAAGGGCGGTAGCTACCCAGGCGGGCATTAGAAAAAGCCCTACCACCATGTTATGGTTTCCTCACGATGTTTTCCTTCACCGAAATAATTGTAGGTGCTTGGATTCGAACTCACGTCCCTTGACGCGAAGTCGTACACACTACCACTGAGCTATCATCGCTTCATTGATATTATAACATGTTAATTATTAGTATTACATAAATAAAATGGGCGAAAATACTCGACTTTGGTATATCTGGTTGGCTATTAAATAGTGTATTCACACCATAAAATAACAACTCTCGATAAACACTCAAATCCTTTTTAATGTCGACATCGCTTATTGCCTATGTCCATGACACAAGCCAAGTTGACAGTGAAAGATGAAATGGCCGATTGTATGCCGGGTGTCACAGGATCCTTGCGGATTTACACACAACAGTTGTGTCTAATGCGCCCCTACATCTTTGTTGGTACAATGAGCATGACGTCGAGATTATCCGCGCTGATAAACTACACGCCCGGAGAAACTAACTCACGTACGAACTTAACCACACGAGGAGACAATAAGCTAATTACGATGCCGCTTTCCTGTGGATTTACATCATTACATCATGTATAAATACATGAGAGTGTAACTGTAAGTAATCAATACGTAAATACGTATTTATTAGAAATAATTGTCGGGTTTTTTTATTCTTTTTTTATTTTAGGGACTTCGGTCCAAAAAAAACATGTCAGACCCATCGAAATAAAACTAATTTAAACGATTTTATCGCGGTTATTTATTGATTAATTTCAATTAATTAATCGCGTATGATTTTCAGCGACACTACATCATGTAATATGTCACCTATATTACAACAAGAGTTTTTAAGTTAATAAGTGATTAATTAATTGAAATTAATCAATAAATAACCGCGATAAAATCCGTTTAAATTAGTTTTATTTCGATGAATAATATTCGCGTAAACATAACAAATCATTATGTCAGCCCCATCTTATTCTAAGCTTACAGTAAGTGGAAAATGATTTTTTTTTCTATTTATAGTTGAGTTTTAGCGTTATGGCCGTAATCTCACCTGATCTTGAGCACTGATACGGCCAAGTTGGTAGACACTATAAGCCTAGTAGAGGGACTGGCTCTCAAGTGCAACTACCGGAAGTCGCATATAGGTATTTGGGCGGCAGATTTTTAACATGAAGGTAGTAGCCAAGCGGCCATTAAAGCACTATGTTATGGTTGTCCTGACGATGTTTCCCTTCACTGAAAGTTCAAGTTCATTGCAGGTGGATTCGAACTCAGATTATTGACACAGCGTCCTTAGACAATACTACCAACTGCGCTATCATCGCTTCAAATTTGAGTTACCGATTAAAGATATATTAGGTTAAAGCAGTGATTCCCAAGCTTTTTCAGTTCGCGGCGCACATACACATGTTTACTATTTTATTGCGGCCATCTAACCTATCTAGCTGGTCGAAATACATAGGTAGATTGATACTAGTTATGTAGATAGATACAAAATTTAAAACGTCTATATTATGAATCCTAACTGTTTATTTATATGAACGTAAATCTAACAGTTAACGAGCTCGTAGGTAAGTATATAAATTAAATTGTTTGCTTCGTACCTGCGACTCCTTAAGTTGAGGTTTCGGGGTACGGTAAAAAGAATCTCGGCGCCCTTTTACAGTCTCTACGGCGCACCGCGTACTTTGGGAACCACTGGGTAAAAGATAGAACGTATTTTACAATATGGTTGCATGTAGAGTTTATTACAGACTGTCGGCAATAGCGATGAGCAATTTATATGTAAAGTACCTGTCACACGGCCGTTACGCCAGGCGTCTTTCGTTTCTAGCAACCCTAGACAATAAGGTGAATGGAAAAAGGCATCACACAGAAAATAAAACAAAAATGGAGAAAGGGAATTTAAAAACAATATATCCTGAATTGATTTACGAAAGATTTAGCTTCATCATGATACATGAAATGAGCATAGCCCACTTCGATAAGTTCATTAATTTTGACGCTATTGAATAACGCTAAAACCTAAAACTATAATAAATTGTGTGGTTCGAAGAGAGATGTTATTAAATTATTTTTTTATACTTAAGGTTTAGCGTTATGGCCATAATCTCACCTGACCTTGAGTGACGATACGACCCAAGTTGGTAGACACACTAAACGTGTGAAGGAACTGGCTCACAAGTGCAGCTGCCGGAACACACCTATTGGTATATGGCCAATATTCACCAAAAGCTCAAGCTCATTGTAGATGCTTGGATTCGAACTCACGTCCCTTGACGCGAAGTCGTACACATTACCACTGAGCTATCATCACTTCAAAAATTTCGCTAATCCGATAATATACTTTGTAAATTACAATAGTGCTTAAGTTATTTTGTTCCGGTTTTCCATTTTCATATATCATCGATTTAATTCAATTACATAGTTTTCCCCGAAGATATATTATCAAAGCGACGTTGAAAATCACCGAGGCGCCTTTACTTCCGCCATACTGGTTAGATTCCAGTGAGAATTTTCAAGCATTCCCGCGGGCAATGCGAGAAAAGTCGAATTTTAATTTTAACAAACATATAAATCTTTTCAGGTTTTTTTTTGCGACAAATGTATTAAAATAAATAATTATACAATCTTTTAATAATCCCAGTGTGGTGAAAACCAGTTGGTTGGGTTATTTTTTTATCAAGAATAGGCAGTAGTAAGTTTTATATTATAAAACTCAATGGCTATTTCAGACGTCAATTCTTTTTTTTTTTACACAACGAATGGACACATGGATGTGATTGACACATCTGTAAATGACCATCTCTCTATTCGAGCTTAATTATAATATTGTTTGTTAATAGTAAGCAATTTTCATGGGTAAAAAAAAACAACAAAAAAGTTAGAAACTCCAAAACTGCACGTCTCATAATGCTCATTCGTCACAAAAAAAAAAAGATTTTTCTTAGTAATATAATTAAATAGTTTTTCGTGGAGGAAGTTTGTATGCTGTCTCTATTGTTTTCACTCGCCGCTCTATGTCGCTGCAACATATTAACTTCTATACCTTTTAACCAAGTACTATTCATTTTTTAATTAAATTACATTGAATTAGACGGTAATTTTCAATAGGCTTTACTCAGAATGATACTGAACCGAATGAACAACAAATGGACTTTCTTGAAAATTTGGGCATTAAAGTGACCACATACATCATCCGCACATACAGACAACCCGATGTCCACACACAAATTTTTAAAACTGTTTTTTATACTATCTAAAAATATAGTATATTTTTAAATATCTGCTGTCACAAAAAAGTGTTCTTGATGATATTTGTCAACTCATTTAATACTCAAAGTGCAGTAGAAAAAAAACTGGAAAAAGCGATTCAAGCCGAGATAATTGCTTGACCTTGAGAGAGTGAGTTATGCACTACTCAAAAGCTTCGCGTTATGAGACGTGCGAAAGATTAACTCAACCGAGTACCCTCTCAAATATCTTAAATATATACTATAAATAACTGATAGACTAACGAGAAATAGAAACCAGGGGCAAGCGAGATTTCAACTACGTGCCTTGACTGTCAGAACAAAGACTCCAGAACCTAATTAGTGTTAACAAAGTAATTACGCAAAATAACAACGAGCATAAGAAAATCCCTAAACTTGTAAATAACCGTAGAAAAAACCAATTAACATCGTTGTTGGTGTTTTTTCTTTTTTTACATAAACCTTTTATTCCAATCCCGAACGGTTTTGGCTTAATTAGACTTTAAAACATTAACTAAATGATTTTATAACGTCGGGCTTATTCTAATTCGCATCTATCCGCTTAGAGTCGGTAGAAGTAAAATGTAACTTATTCCGAGAGTTATACAGCTCTGTATCGATATGTAGGAGTTTTATTAACGAATTACGTTCGGTTTTTGGCTTTTAATTAAAGCCTTAAGACCCTGAACATCGCGTAGGAGTGTGTAGTATTACATTACTGAATTATGTTTCAGTATCAAATGTGTGGAGGGCTGTTTAAGAACTTTTAGAAGCGATCTGATTATTTAAGCTGCAGGCTTATTCTAATCTCTCGTTAATGGTAAAGTATTTAGCATATGTTAAAAAGGTTCAAACAACTTTTTAACAACATAGAATTCTCTTTACGAAAAACCAACCATACAATTTCTGTGGCCATTACTTTGCACTTCCGCCCAGAATTGATTGACCTCTGCTACACCTTCATCATCTTCTTATCCTGTTTCCAAGTTATTTGGGGGTGGCGCAATACGTTTTCTTATTCCATAAACGTTTATCAGTTGCCATCTCATAATTCGCTCGCTTTCCTCTAATCTCACTTCTCACACACTCTATCTATCTTCTCTTTGGTCTTTCGTTTCCTTTCCATCCTTTGTTCTTATGAATCAATAAAAGTATTACGGTATGCGTGTGCCAATTGGCACAAAATCAGTGTGTTACTTTCGGATCACATATGCCATTTCTTACACTTAAAATAATTTAATTGGCATTATGTGACTATAGAGAACTATAGAAAACATACATAGTTTACTTAATTATTGATGAAACAAAGGTTATATGGTTCATTATTAGCTCTTTAATATAATATCCTTCATTAACTGTCCCTTGCAAATTAATTGGGATCGATATAGTATTATAATAAATTAGAATATCTCGTCTATCAGCCTTGGATACAATACCGTTCTATTAGATGCCAAGAATCTTCCCTTAAGGTCTTTATTAAGATAATATATTTATGACTTAGCATAACAGTTTCTCAAACTTTATTAAGCGTCCTCTTTGATTATTTTTTTTAAGTGGAAATTTTATTCAGTCACATTATATGAAAGTATATAGATAATATTAATGTTCGAGCTTTCTACGACTGGCAAAAGTGAGTTGTGGGCAGTTCAATATGGTACATGCGATACACGGCACAATGATTCTCTTACCTTTACCTTACCTTACCTTACCTTACCTTACCTTACCTTACCTTACCTTACCTTAGGCACTCCAAGCTGTCATCGCTTTGGAGAGTGGTGTATGTACAGTACATTATGTGGGTACAGGCAGTGTCACCAAGGACACGGTAATTATTGTAGATACACGGTATTTTGACCAAAGCACTGTCTATAGTAAAGATCTATTATCGTGTTATTTTCTACGGTTTTATTAATATAAATTATAAACTACCCTCACATCAATGATGCATGTCCGAGATTATTAAATGCCAGAAAAATAAAGTAAAGAAATAGATTATAGAAAAAACTATTAACGGAAACATTTAGCTCAGTTTACTCGAATGCATGATGGAAATTATGTTAATTTTTCCCCATCCAATCATATGATTAACACAATTACTTGTACTATTTATGACCATGAAATGAAACTTTTGCAAGAATAGAAAAATCTAGTAAAATTTATTATACAAAAAAAAGCTCTATTTCCTTTTACATTAGCATGGCATTATACACTGTACTTTAAAATAAAATTAATGTTATTATTGTTAAAACACAGCACGTGTAATCTCTGCCGAGATGATAGTTTCAAAATTTTAACTGCCAACATTGATAATATATGAGGGTGTTATAGCTCCGTAATTAAATTTATAATTTAATATTATTTACAAATAAAATTAAATATGTCTTTTTTGGAAAATAAGATAAGCTTCGTTCCCTTTATTTGTAATCGACATATAAGGAAGGGTACAAACAAAAAAGTTGATCACCACATAGACAAGTGTCTGGTTAAACCCAGAGATGTGACCTAACGTCACCAATCGACACACTATTACTTGCCAGACACTACGCACTAAAACGCACCACGCCGACACTTCGAACTCCCGTGTTGCCAGAAACCCTGGCCACACATTTCACATTGTGCAAAACATTTCACACTTCTTCTAGAATTAACGAGAATGGAATACAGCCTTATTGTAGATTCTTTCCTTACAGGTAAGGTTTTGTAACTATTCATAAATATCTTTTTGAAGCGATGATAGCTCAGTGGTAGTGTGTACAACTTCGTGTCATGGGACGTGAATTCGAATCCAAGCACCTACAATGAGCTTGAGCTTTCGGTGAAGGAAAACGTGAAGAAACCATAGCATGGTGGTAGGGCTTTTTCTAATGCCCGCCTGGCTAGCTACCACCCTCAAGTTGTAAACCTGCCGCCAAATACCAATAGGTGTGTTCCGGCAGCTGCACTTGAGAGCCAGTTCCTCCACAGGCTTAGCGTGTCTACCGCCTTGGGCCGTATCGTCACTTAAGATCAGGTGAGATTATGGCCATAACACTAAACCTTAACTATAAAAAAAAATCTTAATGTCAAAAAAAAAAAAAAAATCAATACTATCGTAATTTTTTTTTAATTATTAATGTTCATGACCAAAAACTGTTTTGTTTTTTTTTGTGTTTGTTTGGGCAAATGAATTTGTATATTGCTGCTGGGACTTGTTTAGTGGTGAAAGGTGTTGGTTGGCTGATTGGGATGTACGTTGCTGGTGGAAGCTCTAACAGCCCGGGTGATCATAACACATACCTAGTACACACAGTTCATTTCAAATATACCGCCACTTGAGTGCCGAGCGTCGAGAACACACGCTGACCAGCGAGAAAGATAAGAATACATTTTCATTGCATCATATTGTATTATATTGAAGGTTGAGAAACGCTGACTTCAAATAATGTTTAGTAGATGTTATAAAGTGTATATTTGTGTGCGAATATAACCAACATATTATGTATAAACGTATATATAATTTGTTATCCAACGTCGTCAGAGATGAAAAATATTAAAATGAAAATATGCTTGCTTAACATTCAAACTATGTATACTAAAATAGTATTAAGATATGTCGATTGTGAAAAACTGGGTCGCGACCACCATACACTAGATTAAAATCTCGAAATTGTGACGTATCAGAACGTGTCGCGTTCTGGAGGCAGCTGATGTATATCCAGTATTCAAGCACGTTCCGTTGCCAACTGGGCTGCAGTGAACATAGTACACTAATTTTATATGGTGTTAGAGCTTTTTCTAAGGCCCAACTGTCTAGCTACCACACTTAAGATGAAAATGTGCCGCAAATACCTATAGATATTTTTTTATACTTAAGGTTTAGCGTTATGGCCATAATCTCATCTGATCTTAAGTGACGATACGGCCCAGGTTTTGTAGACACGCTAAACCTGTAGAGGAACTGGCTCTCAAATGCGGTTGCCGGAACACACCTATTGGTATTTGGCGGCAGGTTTACAACTTGAGGGTGGTAGCTAACCAGACGGGCATTAGAAAAAGCCCTACGACCATGCTATGGTTTCCTCACGATGTTTTCCTTCACCGGAAACTCAAGCTCATTGTAGGTGCTTGGATTCGAACTCACGTCCCTTGACGCGAAGTCGTACACACTACCACTGAGCTATCATCGCTTCACGCGATGTGTTCCGGCAGTTGCACTTGAGAGTTAGTCCATACAGTAGGCTTAGCGTTTCCACCATTTGAGGCCACATTTGACAGCTGTAGGCGCTCGGCGAGCGTTGCATGATACTGCCATAAGCAGCACACACCATGTTTTATTAATTGTCACATTATGTAAGGCAACAAAAAAAAAATTGATCTCGAGGATAACCGATATCCCCAGATTCTAATAGTCGTTTTAGCATAAATTCCCACTTTATAACAATTTTCAAGACAGGTATATGTACGGAGCGACTTATATTAAGTACGATTTAACGTTATCACTTAGGAACTAACTTAGTTCAAAGTAACATCTTGAAAGTTACAACTGTAAGCCCATTAAGCACAACTTAGCGATCGCGTAGACCTAGATGTTAGTAGAAACTTGGTTGTAACGTGTCATTAAAAGTTATCACTCGACAATAAAGGACGTGCCTGGAAAGTTTAAAAATAGTGCGTAGTAAATAACCCGCTACCACGGGTTTTCGTTTGATACTCTCTCATTTTACACTTCATCTTTTTTTTTTTTTTATGTCGCGAAGTAAGTGACTGCAGTGCACCTAATGTTACAGAACTATCCAAATCAGCGGCGACTGTGAATGAACCAACATTCCACTGCCAGACGCCACTGGCATGCTGGCTTACACAATCAATTTTATTCACACATTCACAATGGCGAGTAACGGATATGAATGTTACACCATGGACGGAAAAGGAAAGGCCATAGAAAATATGGATAGAGTATGTGAGAAATGAGACGAAAGAAAAGAAAGTAAAGGAAGAGATTATGGCTGAGAGAGATTTATGGAAAAAGAAAACGTATTGAGCTGGCCCGGAATGATTTGGGAACAGGGCAAGAGGATGATGGTTCTCAGTGACTTTAAAACCAGGCAGAACTTAAGCCTTGGAAGCTAGAAAAAAGTAATTTTTCCATAGTAAAAACCTCGATAGAATTAAGAGACATACTATTAAACAAGAATTAAGTTAAGACCACATTCTCATCTGATGCAATGTGACGATGAGGCCCAAGACGGCACACGCTAAGCCTAGTGGAGGGACCGGCTCTGATGTCAACTGCCGGAACACAACAATATGTATTTGGCGGCAGATTTTCAACTTGAGAGTGACATTAACTGGAACGGTTTATACTTGGCAGAAAGAGAAATATGAGTGGTGAAGGTGAGTGTTGACGATAGTTGTAAAAGAGGGCTTCCTCAAACCCATTTCCGTGTCGCAAGTCTCGGACACTGCTCGTAGTTTTTCTCTTTCTGCAACAACAACTAGACTTTGTATTCTGTATACACAATATTTATACAACACATTACTTTACAAACAGCCTTTACAAATACTAACGCAGCTAGTCATGAGTTCTTGCATTTGTTAATTGTATTGTAGGAATAGGTTAGCAAAAGAACGCCGGACATTTTTTGCTCGAGTTATTTTATCAGGCGCTGAACTTGTAAAAAATATTGGAAGACGAAATGTAACATTCTATACTAATATTATAAAGAGAAAAGATTTGTATTTTTGTTTGTAACAAATAAACTCAAGAACTACTGGACCGATTTCAAAAATTATTTCACCATTAGAACGCTACATTAGCCCTGAGTGACAGACTGTAAATCATTTTTTTTTGTGATAATTATTAAATAAAATTTTCGTTTTACGCGAACGGAGGCGCGGTCACAGCTAGCGAATAATATACGTAGTCTTATATTCTACGAGCTTGGCTAATTATATATAATATTAGTAACTCGTTCTTGCTTCCCACGGGTAATTGTGCAAAATATAGAAGCGTATACTGTATCACTCGTATCGTCATGTCGTATCACTCTGGAATACTAGATGGCGTTAAAGTAGCTACATTTTGACATTTTTTGACAGACAATTTTTTTATCTTTTGTAAAAAATGTATTTATTTTTTTCAATAAAAAGTATCCTATGTTACTCCTAATACCTCCAACAATATGTATACAAAGTTTCATGTGGATCGGTAAATTAGTTTTCGGATGAAAGCGTAACAGACAAACTTACTTTCACATTTATAATGTTAGTATGGTAGACTGATTGCATTTATATTATTTACATGAATATTAAAAAGTGGAGATTTTTTTTGCACGTACTAATCTCAAGAACTACTGGTCCGATTTTAACAATTCTCTTAGTATCTCATATACAATTCTGTGAGTTTATTTTTCGAAGTGACGTACGCTCTTAGTCCCTAGGGCTTTGACAGCTTCACCGAACTTTTTGGGGCGAGTGCTGAGGGCCAAACTCGGCTTGGGGTGCTGCCGGTAAATAAAAAAAAATTCTCGATCCTGACAAACCAACAGGTCCTGTCTTACTAATTTAGTGATCCTAATAACGACCTTATCAAGTAGGCAGCTCAAGGGTCTCGAGGGTAGTCCCTTACACAACCAAATTTTTGAGCAAGGCCTTAGGATATATAACATCACGCTAGCACTAACAGGAGCAAAGCAGTATTGAAAAAAATTACAAAATCATTTCATGCCTAAGGCACTGTTCCAATTTTGATGTATTTTGGTATAGAGATAAAAGGGATGTAGGACGTTTGTTGCTTTTTAGCGTAAGTAAAACTCGGAATTGATAAATACTGGATTAGAGTTTGTACGAGATACAAATAATTTTGCACTAGCCAAATGTTTAGTGTAATAATATTATGAATAATATTTGCGACTGTGCAGTATGTGTACAATGTGTTATTAGTATATATTGAGGCAACACTGAGAACTTATTGTGAAAGTTAATATATGTCAACTGTCAAGTGATTAAATACGTTTTGTGAATATATTACATAGTGTACTGTCTGACCCGACAGACGTTCTGTCTTAACTATGAATATTGAATTCGAATTGGTGTAATTAATAAAAAATACACATTATTCAAAAACATAGCCTCTATTACAGGAATACTCTATGACAACTGACACTTAGGTTATATGAATATTGCAGTTAAGGTTTTTTAAATTTTGCTAATTTCCCGCTCAACTTCCTTAATTTATTGTTTCGTAAGAACCTCCTCCTGGCAATAATTAACACAACAAAAAAAGAATTAGCGGAATTGTTCCATCCGTTCACGCGTGATGCGATGACCAAGAGAAATAGAGATCCAATTTTATACATAGTGTATTATTTGGTAAGAACCTCAAGATATGTATGCCAATAGATAAGCGTCATCTCGATGTTTTCTTTCGCCGAAAACTCAAGCTCATATCAGGTGGATTTGAACCCACGTTCATCGACATGGCTTCCGTAAATACTAGTAACTGAATTATCATTGGCTTCAAAATTAATACGCAGTCGATTTGGAAGCAAAAGGTATCCAGCTAAATTCTCTTTAAAATCTTTTCAAATATCTTGGCCTGGCCTGGCCTCGAACTACAGTAAGGTCTATTCTAGAACGTGTTTCAAAGCGCGCTAGCAAACAAATTTGTTTGGGCAGAGAGAGAAGCACAGAGTGGTAAAGGTGAGTCGCACGTCAGAAAGAGGCCCCTTAAACGTACATCCGTGTCACAAATCCCGGAAGCTGATCCGAGAGTCGGTGAAAATCATGGAAAATCCATCCGGTAGTTTTGGAGTTACATACTCTTATGGTTTTTAAATTTCTGTTTAGTATTCTGGCTACAACCTCATCTTACGTTAATTGACGATGTGACCCAACCTGGGGAACACGTGGTGGCTGACAACTACCGGAATACACCTGTAAGTATTTGGCGGCAGGTTTTTTAATTTGGGGTGGTAGTTAGCTACGCAGATATTAGAAAATGTTCCTATACCTTCACCGAAAGGTCAAGTTCGTTGCAGGGATTCAAACCCACGTCCTTTGACGCGACGTCCGTACCGCTACCACTGTGACCTATCATCGCTTGTACGTGTTTAAAAAGTTTGTACGTTACGTAAATAAAAACTTGGAGATTTTTTTGTAGTAAATATAAAACGCGACACAGTAAATGCTGTGTATAGTGAATACAATCATTGTTACTGAGCAAAAGCAGTACGTCAGGAGTCATTGCTGTCTTAACTGCCTGTAAGGCTGTTGTCAGACGTGAAATACTAAAAAAGGCAGTCACTGTGACGGTTTTCCATTCCATTTATACAAACACATAAATAAAATACAAATTAAATTAAAAAAAAATAAACTCTTTGTCAGAGACCAGGCACGGCTTTGAAATATTGCAGTGATGATAAATCAGTGGTAGTGTCTAGGAATGCCGCATCATGGGACGTGAGTTCGAATCCAACCATCTACAATTAGTTTAAGCTTTCGTTGAAGGAAAACATCGTGATGAAGCCATAGCATGGTGGTAGGGCTTTTTAAAGCCCGCCTGGCTAACTAGCACCCTTAAGTTGAAAATCTACAGCCAAATACCAATCGGTGTGTTCCGGTCGTTGCACTTGAGAGCCAGTTCCTCCACAGGTTTATCGTGTCTACAAACATGGGCCGTATCGTCACTAAAGACCAAATGTGATTATGGCCATAACGCTAAACCTTAACTATAAGAAAAAAAAATGAGAAAAGGCCTCACCAACATGCCATTTTTATTTTCATTATTTACGACCTCTATATTAATATCAATACCCTCCGAACTCATGTGGAAAGTCTGCAGGCACGTTTTAATCGTTGTGACCGCTATCTGGAACGCACAATATCGGAAATAAGTTGATAATTGCAAGTTGCAATTGAGGGCTACTCCCTCTAATAAAGGCCGGGAATGCACCTGCGATTCCCCTGGAGTTGTGGTTGTCCATGGGCGGCGATTGCCACTTACCATCAGGTGACACGCTTTCTTGATTGCCGCCTATCGAGCTCGACTATTGCCTATTGCCTCCCGACGGAAAAACTACTTTTATATATCCACAATAGATGGACACAATTTTTATTCCGTACTACCCCGAAAATACCCTGAAAAATAACGGTAAAATACTCATTAAGTAAGATAAAGACACTTCAATAGACACACGATTTTAATACCTACGTAATTAAGTATGAAACAAATTAAATAAACTCTCACGACTAACTAGTCCAATTAATATTCATAAATATAAGAAAATAAGTTCACAGACAATATCGGCGTCGCGTCGCTTCCCGTGAAACCGGATGACTTCCGGCCACGAGCGGGTGTCTTGACTTTATAGAGATTCATTTTAAATCATACAGTAAAGGAATTATTAAATAAACGCGCTACCATTACGGTTTTTAATACAAAAGTGTATATAATAATATAGTAATTTAATAAAAAAATATAGTACATTTTTCCGTGTATTATCGTATCTTTATTATTTAAAAAATAAAAATCACAATCCTTTTCTTAAGATAACATTATATTATTTAGAATATCATGATACTATATCTTATGTAAGAAAGGGTTGGGGGGTTCGAGAAATCTTACGTATACTTACATGTGCGTAGGGGATCAAAAGTGACCAAAATTTTACTTACCTAATTAATGAATGGCCCCATAGCGTGTCCACCATCTTGATTTATATCGGCACTTAACATCAGATGAGAATGTAATCATAATACTAAATCTATAGAGTAAAAAAAAATCTATGCTATAGTAGCTAAATAGTTTCGTTTAGTAGTCATACTCGGTGGCGAGTTACTGAGTAAGGTCAATATAAAGGTGCCTACACGCTCCGTAAGACATCAAGAATTATTTAGTGTACCAGCTTGTAATAATAACGTGTCAAAGAATAATCCGATTTATAGAATGTGTAGACGCTACAAAGAAAGTCATGTTCAACACGACATATTTTTCAATAGCTTAATACAATTCAAAAGTTTAATTACATAACTGGTTGATGCTACATCTCCAATTTTTACTAAGGTTTTTGTTATTTCCGTTCTTATGTTGTGTGTATTTACGTTCAAAATGCTTTAAAATATTATAATTTCTTTAAAAAATATTACAATTTATGTAACCTGTATTCTGTTCATCTTAACTCATAATAAAAGTTCCTAACTGTGTAAGTTGTGCACTAATGTAATAGGGTATGGGATTTAAAATGATATCTAGAATTAGGGTGCTTCTGTATTTAATCTCATATCTGTATCAGTGCCTTGTAAAATAAAATAAAATAAAATAGAATTTGTTTACTTGGTTAAAAGCGGTAATCTCTGGTACTATATGTCCTAATTGAAAAAATATGCTTATATAAACCAGACAAATTCACGAGGAATGGTACAGGTTATTTGAAATCCATATAAAAAAATTACCGTTCCCCAAGGGTTAAGAAAATAACTTTTAGTATCACGTAACCGAAGCCGCGATCACAGCTAGTATATTCTAATATAACTGTGTTGATCTCTATCGGCTAATTACACTGTGATTATATCATTTTATAAGAGGGTATGAATTAAACTCGTCGGAAACGTAAATTTCAAAGAGAACGTATCTCGTCGCGAGCTTTTGAACTGGGTTAATATAATAAGCTAATAAAGACACCGTTGACATTTCTGCGCGTAATGCGCTTCCGGCAAACCGCGAGAAAGGATATTAAAGGTATATTATGTTATAAGACTTTCACTGAGAAAGTGCTACCTCATTTAATGTACTATCCTGTTTGATATGTCAAAATTTTCCATGTTTATTTATCTCGTTTCTTATTGTGATGTAAGTTAAATTTACACATATGTCTCCATGTACGATCTATATACCGATACTGAGTGTATCTTTGTATCTATCCTGTATCCTGTATCTTCTAACATGCCGTTATAACGCATACCTTACTGACTCTCACTGTTGTAAGGTGAGTTGAGGGGGCATGAGGTAAATTAAGACAAGGTGATAATTATTAACCGGATATCCGTTTCACTTTATGTGTTATAAGAATTCACCCTCTCCTTCTCTAATGTAATGATGATAAAGTAATAGCTCAGTGGTAGTGTGTACGACTTTGCGTCAAGGGACGTGAGTTCGAACCCAACCACCTACAATGAGCTTGAGCTTTCGATGAAGGAAAACATCGTGAGGAAACCATAGCATGGTGGTAGGGCTTTTTCTGATGCCCGACTGGCTAGCTACCACACTCAAGTTGAAAATCTGCCGTCAAATACCAATAGGTGTGTTCCGGCAGTTGCACTTGAGAGCCAGTTCCATCACAGGTTTAGCATGTCTACCATCTTGGGCCGTATCGTCACGTAATATCAGGTGAGATTGTGACCATAACGCTAAACGTAAACAATAAAAAAAAATGTGCTAGTTACTCCATAAGTCCACCTTATCATACACATCTTTGCAATGTGTCAAGTAACTGTTGCAGTGTTAAGTAATGAGCTGGCCCAAGATGTTAGATGCACTAAGCTTAGAGGAGAGACTGACTCTCAAATGCAACTGCCGATGCACACCAGTAGATATTTGGCGGCAGATTTTCAATTTAAAAAGCCCTATCAACATACTCTGGCTTCGTCACGATGGTTTTCTTCACCGAGAGTTCGGTTTAAAGAACTTTACTACTTAAAACGACATAGTTCACTTAATTAGAGTAGCAATTCTTTAATTTCACTTATATAATAGTGTCCAGTGATCGCTTACATATTTTGTTAACTTAGTTTTAAATATATTTAATGATTCCGTTTGTCTCTGGACTTTCGGTTGTCTATTAACAATTCAGCCCCTCAAATTTAATTTTTTTTTATATCACATTTTGTAGTTATAGCTTTCGAAGGACAGTAGATTCAAGAACTATGTCAAACGGGTTTTTATGTCAAAAGGCTATCAATGGATGGTGAAATCTAAGGTGGATCAATATGTGAGCAATCTTGATGTCTGGAATTGACACCCCTCTCTGTACATCCGCTAATAACTATTGAAACACATTAAATTATTGTATATAAGGTTAAGAATAAGACTTAAAAGAAAAATGATGCAGATCGAGTTTCTTGCCGGTTCTTCTCGATGACTGCGTTACTTTCCGAACCGGTTGTAGTTTTCACGTTCATAAGCGCCTTCTCAGGGCCTAAATTAAATTAAAAAATTGATTTGATTTGATTTGTAAGTATTTAAATTAATAATGGTTTGTTTTTTTTTTCTTAACTTGATATATGTAAGTATATACATATATATATATTTTTTATAACTTTGTTTTTTTTTTTTTCATACGTAAGTTTGCCTTATATGTATGCCTTATAATTTTAGCTTCTTATAATGAAATATCCTGCTGGTTATCATAGAGTAGTACTGCGGAGGACTCTTTTAGTTTTTTGAAACACTTTTTATTATTTGTGGCACACCTTTGTTAAATTTTTTCTAGAGTTTCTTGTACCGTCCGTACAAGTAATCGATGATTTGACAATTAATATACCGAGTTGGTGATAAAAAGATCACAAGGTGATAGTGATAAATTGAAAAACTAAATCAATTAAAACAAAAGAAATTAGAGACATCGTCATAAATAATTCCAACACGGACTGATCCTAATAGTGGAACTCTCAAAAAACTTTGCTCGTACACCGAATTGTTTCGGTGTTTAGTGAAATCGAACTCAGTAAATCAACACTCCATTTGTGTACCATAAATATAGTAATTAAAATTCCCACCGCTACGTCGATATAAATGGCGTGACGAGGTGGGCAGCAAAGTGTCCGTGGGACCTGGCTTACACCCTGGATCCCCTCTCACATTAATCGAGGGAAGGAAAAGTTTCACTAACTTGGTGATGATTCGAGATCCCTGGTGACGTAGCAGCGCCAATAAAATCCAACCCGGCGCCATCTGTAACGGACACAAATGTGGTTTCAGCTTATTTCAAAATTCGTAGGTAAAACTGAACGAAATAGATTGACGCACCGCGCGGCGGATATATTCGTGCAAAATTTATATAAAATAAATACTATTTTCCTTAATATTTATTCATAAAAGTATATAATTCTTCAGCCATATATTATACTGGCTTTTACTCGCGGCTTCGCTCGCATTGAAACCATAGAATAAGTTTTCTTACCTTTCGTATTTTTTTTTATTGTCAATAAAAAGTAATCAATGTTACTTCTAATATCTCAAAGAATATGTATACAAAGTTTCATGATGATCGGTTAAGTAGTTTCCGCGTGAAAGCGTAACAAACAAACTTACATTCGCATATATAATATTTGTAGGGATCTTCTTGTAAAACAACAACAAACTTGAAGAAAAAATTATAACTGACTGTCACCCATGAAGACGACTCAAACCGTTCCTCATTTCAAATTGGTGGTCAAAATACAAAAGGTCGGCCACAGGCGGTGAGACCTCCTATCACCTCCATTGGTGATGAAAGCGCCAGCGGTAGAATCGGCCCAAATAATTTGCACATAATTAGAATCGTAGCCACAGTGTTGTTGGAACCTGCGATAAAAGTATATAATATTTATGCTATTGGTTACAAATTTCATTTGCTGATTTTTATTCATTCTGATGAACGACTTTGTACACGCTTTAATTAACTTCACTTGTATGTTTATAAGCGACTCCTTTGGACTTGATTTTGACCCACTTCAAACGGTCAGATTTCATATAAATTTCTTAGGCTTATCGAGAACCCATGACAATACAATAATTTGATAAGATTATTCTATTATTTAATTTGCGAAATAAGATTTGTTAGTTTATATAACTTTCATCTATAATCGATAAGGCTGA
This sequence comes from Actias luna, assembly GCA_039707435.1. Lineage (NCBI taxonomy): Eukaryota > Metazoa > Arthropoda > Insecta > Lepidoptera > Saturniidae > Actias > Actias luna. The sequence continues at coordinate 1,322,547 of JAZHAC010000002.1, read as the reverse complement.
AATTGATGATAATTATAATTTCCAATCATTATCTTTAACCGATATATCTAATATTAACAAATTTTCGAATACCAAAGAGAAATTTAATTCGAAAAAATAAGCAAGAATTTAAATTTACGATTGTGTTACCGATTAATTTCGCTCTAATAAAAATAATAGTTAAAAAATAAACTAAAAAAAGGGGCTTTTAAAAAATAAACTAAAATAAAAAGTAGTAAATAAATAACAGTAAAAAAAAAATAGAAGATAATTTTTTTTTATTTGAATTAAGATTACTGTATTTTTTTAAATAAATATAAACTAATAATAGTGGAATTGAGAAAAAAACGTATTTTATTTTTAAAAAAAAGCGTGTTTTTTTTTAAGGTATTATAGAAATAATAATCCTTCTACTCAAATCTCTCAGTAAAATACACCTCACACTTTTTTTTTAATATATTTAATTTTTTTCTCATTTATACTATTATTAATTTACATTATTTTAAAAAATTACACTATTCCTAATTCAAATTTCTTAAAATTGATTTCCTATGTTTTACTTTGGTTTTCTATAAAAGTGTGTTTTCTAATTTTTTTCAAACTATTATATTCATTTTCTTTATAGTTTTAACGTTTAGCTGTTTTGTATCACAATGATCGCAAGAATTATATTGGATTACTTTATTACTTGCACCGACGGGCCATGAAACGTATGTCAATCCAGCTTCCACAGACAAGTATCGACGTCTAGCTATAATCATACCTGATGTTAAGTAAAAACACTTTACAACACTGTAAAAACACAGGTGGAAAACACTTTGTGCAAATTTTCATCTTGCGTACGGTAGCTATACAGTCGGGAATTTGAAAACCCCCTACGAGCATGCTATGCTTTCCTTATAATATTTTTCCTCACCGTCAGCACAGGCTCATTGGTGGTGGATTAGAACTCACGACCATTAACCCTGCGTCCGTTCCCACTACCAACTGGTCCATCATTGCTTCAAACAGGATCTGAACAGGAGGTCAGAGTATCCAAAGACGCGATATCATTGTATTGCCGTTGACTTTTGGCACGCACGCAAATTTACAAGTCAATCAGATGACCCTAAGCTAAAGTGAAAATGGTAAAGAAAATTCCCTTTCATCGATAAATACCATGAAAAGCTAATGTAAACCCGTGTTAAAAATCAAAAAGACAGCTTCGTTACGTCGCAGAGTTAAATTACTGACGTAATATCAACGCGCGGCACAGCCGGGGAAAAGTAATAATGGGCCCTCGGAACTCTGTAGGCGGTAAATGACTTCATGCTACCGTTTCATTACTCTGTGACCTCATTTCTTTTTCTTTTTAAAGGTTCTAACACGTTAAAGATACGAGATATCTAATTGGACGTCTCCTACGAATGGAAAGATGTTCCCGGCCTTTGGGTAAGTTTTGATGATCACTAAGTTTTACTCTCTGAAAAGCATTTGAAATCGACGATTAGGTTTTTCTTACGCCTCCAGTTCAATTTAGCAGCGGTGAGTCTTTGTTTTAATCAGGGTTGTCTCTTCAACAAAAGGTTCGAATATCAGGGATCCCTTTCTCAAGTTAAAAACCCACCGACAGATATCTATAAGTACCGGAAGTTGCACTTGAGAGCTAGACCCTCGACTAGGCCTACTTTTCCACCATCTTGGGCCATATCAACACTTAAAATTAATTGATATTGTGGTCAAAACGCCAGTCTTTATTAATATTATAAGTGAGTTTTTATTTATTATGTTTTCATGACTAAACCGCTGAATCGAATGTTATGAATTTTGGTACAGAGATAAATGAAACCTTGGAGACGGTGATAGAATACTACTTTTCTACCAAAAAAAAAACTTGTAGTAAGTGGGGTAATGGGAGGCATAAATTGCGTATGAAACTTTTATTGCATCATACGATTAGACAAAATAAATATTAACGTGAGCGAAGCCGCGGATAAAAGCTAGTGCAATATTAGAAAAATGTCAGCTAAATTCAAAACATCTTTCCATTGTCGTCAGAACATCTGACCTCAATCGCTATGGTGACCATTATAAAAATTAAGGTCAGATGGAAGATTGATATTATTACCGTGTTCCATTAGGTTAACTGACCCGACGAGAAGGAAGACCACGGTAATTCTCAAGCCCCTGCTGAGGATGCCAGAATAATGGATACTGGGTGTAATAGAAACCACTGTTTGTAGAATAAATATTTCGCTATATGAAAATACTAGATATGCTTGCGACTTCGATCGCGTAGAAATGAAGATTATGTAATAATTTTTATCTATTTTAGTAACCTCTTTTGATACTGCCTTGCTTTTATTGATAGTAGCGTAATGTTAAAAATAATTTCATGAAAAAGGCTTTTATGATATCCCGTAATGTATCAGGAAGCACTGTCACAACTCGCACTGCTGATTTACAAATAAAAATTAAGGTTTTTTTTTTTTAGTATTTCCTCATAGATTACTGTGTAGTAGAATAGTGAGTTATTTAATATCTAAATGTATTTAGAAAGAAAGAAAGAAAAGGAAAAACTGGTGGGGGAAAATCATTCCGGCATTGTGACGATGCAAATTCAAACGAACCTCTGAACACCATTGAGAGAGAGATTGAGTGAGAAGCACGTGACTGGTGGTTTGTCTTGCGTATATCGATTGCGTTATTGCCCGGAGTAACTTTGTATGCAGATAGCTAGGACTTTGATTACTTATAACTTCAAGTAAAAGTACTTAACCCAAGATAGAGCCTCTTTCCAAAATTTCATGAGTTTGAAAATAAAGTTTACTTTTTAAAGGGTTAGGACACAATACGATAACTAACGAACACAAAACAACATCCAGACTAAGAAAAACGATTACAGGATCATACAAATAATTGTTCTGTGCGAGACTCGAATTCATAGCGTTCGACGATTGGTGAAAGTTTCATCTGAATTTAAGTGAACATATAACTGAAGCTAATCTGTAAACTCAGGCAGTGTAGACTGCCAATACCAAAAAGACCTTAATGCACTGTTATTTTATGTGTCAAACTTTTAAAAATTTGAAGCGGTGATGGCTCATTTGGTACTGTACGTTCGCCGCGTCAGTGGACGTGAGTGCGAATCCACTGGCAATGGGCCGGTGCATTCGTTGAGGGGAAACGTCGTGAGAAAACTAAAGCATGGTTGTAAGGCTTTTTATAATGCCCAACTGGGTAGCTACCACCCTCAACTTGTAAAAAGTCTGTCCCTTTTATAGTCTTAGCGTGTCCGCTGTCTTGCGTCACATCGTCACTTCACATCAGGTGAGATTGCAACCATAACGCTAATCCTAAGTATAATAAATAAGTATCCTTCAGAACAAGGAACAAAGGAATTTAATGTTATAAAACTTATAAACAGTTATAATAATTAATCAGGAATCGAGGAATTAAATAAAACACAGTGAAAGAATTAGTTTTTCCTCTATAATATATTTGCGCTGAGAAAATCCCGGGAGACCTCGTAAATTATCCTCCGGCTTCTGATAAATGTTCAACGTTTATTCGCACTGTAGAAGAGCTTTGAAGCTTCTTCATTATAATAGTAATTTTATATTCTATAAAAAGCCTAGTTTTATGTAATTTTTTATGGATTGTGGACCATCAACATTGTTGTAACGTGTCTTGGAAAATCGATACACTCATGCAGAGTATACAATATGTATACATATATGCAAGCATGTTGGTAGCGTTTTTTTTTAGAGAGAACCCGCCTCCGTTTGCACCAGTCCGGCCGTATGATAGGTCAGCTCACCAGGCTGCCCAGAAGAGCTTATGTTACCACATGATGACGACAGACGACCGTGAAGTTTCAGCAGGTATTTCCACCGCTAGCGCCGGGTGAGTACCACACGTCCCTCTCGGACCCTTGACCTTGAACTGGTAAATACATTTCTCCATGTGAAAAAAGGCTTTTTCCCCGTCCGGGTAGTATTCCTGGAGTTGCACTTGAGAGTCAGACCCTTCAGCACTATTAATATGCCCACTATACAGGGTTGTGTCATTAAACATCACGTATTAGTGTTGCCAAGTAGTAAAAACAGATAAGCATTTTAAAAAATCATGACGAGAACGCGCTAATTTTAATTCCTTTACCCGATTTCAAATGTTATCATGAACATTTATAGATAACGCTAAATCACAATTTTGATTATTACTAAGTAATTACTAAGTTGCATTTAGTGACTGGATCTGAGACAGCAAAAACATTTCTAAATTAAGAAGCTGCAATAACATATGTTGACGTTACCAAGTACCAGGAAATACATAATGGAACAAGGATTGTGGGAGTCGACCACAATCCAATTATCCGCCGACTGATCGATCTCCATCAGTCGTAGGGAGACATACCAATCCAATTACAAAGACATTTCGCACGTTTGTTTTCCAATGTAACGCCAGTAAGCCAGCTTGATCTACACCGAACTGCGAACGCTATAGTTCCTTTAAGTTTGAACATGGCGTATAAAGAACCAGAAAAAGGCAAACTATCATCTTGAAAATGGCAAGATTTTTACGTCATTGTAATATATGACAAAATTTTCGGTAGATATCGTTTAGCACTTCCATTCCCAATTGTTAGCGAAATCAATAATACAGCTATTATATACAATGATATTTCAAGCACAAAATGTTTAGATACGACATATCTGATACGGCAAGCTAAATTTGTGCTAGTTGGCACAGCCGTATCACTGAGTGGTGTAATACAAGCGCTTAGGCAATCTGTACTTAATTAAGTGTTAAACACAAGTCGTGCGTTGAAGTTGACACACATTGACTATTTTTATTTTATTATATTGTGTATTTGACTTTCTTATTTTATTATATGGTGTATTAAATTATTATGTATACTAGCTACACCCACGGCTTCGTTCAAGTGTAACTTAAAACTGTTATAGTTTTTGCCCTTTCTTAAAACATTTTTCAATACACCTTTGTCCCTATCGGTGGTAGCGCAATTTTAACTAGCCTAAAGACGTTCTCAATGAATTTTCGATCAACCACAAAACAATTTTTAAAATCAGACTGTCGTAATTGACGATAATAACTCGAACGAATATAATAAAACTAGTATATAATAAAGCTTTATTCAATTTCGATTAAATATGTATTATACAGCGCTATTCTAATGAAGAAACATACGAGCTTTACTCTAAAAATAATAAAGGGTTTACACGAAAAATAAAAATAACAAACAAGCGAAAATCATGAGTAAATAATAGAACAAAGTTGTTATGAGCCCACTTGTGGGTTATAACATAAAAATATTTATTACTAAGAGTTCTTTGACCACACGGAATCGTTTTTATTGTGATTGTAAGCCGTAGTGCACACGGTTTCTCCTTAAAAAAGGGTCCGAAAAAGGTCCGCTTGTGGGGGAATTCGATTTGTACGCGGAACAGCCTTTTACCTTGCAATGTCCCTAATTTCTTACAATCAGCTAAAGGTAGGTAGTTTATTTCATTACTACCGCAGACTTTCTTGCAATATCATGTATATTTTATCTATCACGTGTCTGAGTTTACAGAGTAAAGAAATGGATCTAAATGGTAGGCTTTTTGTAATGTCCGCCTGGCTAGTTACCACAATCAAGTTGGAAATCTGCCACCAAATACCCGTTGGTGTGTTCCGGCAGTTGCACTTGCGAGAAACCTCCTCCCTCCTTCCACTGCCGTGGGCCACATCGTCCTTTAACATCAGATGAGACAGTGGCCATAACGCTACACCTATAAACTCTAAAAAATACAATAAAATTAAATCACACGTGGTAGAGAAGCGATTAATATGTTACATGTGTGTAGGAACTGAAATGGGTAGAATTAATGATGGAGAAATTGAGAATAGATTATCGTGGTACGGATATGTTATGAGGTGATATGAAAGCCATATAATTGGAATGGAAAGGTGGATGGATAGGAGTAGAGAAAGACCTAAGAAGAAGGTATGGACCTATGGGTGGAATGCTATTTGTGTTAATGGTGTGAATACTGATATGACGGCCGACAGAGGAGAGTGGATAAAGAATATATGTCGTGCCGACCCTTTCTAGATTAAAACTATGGGTAAGAAGCAGAAATTTGCAGAGTAAAAGCGACTACCGTCTCGCCAGCTACCACCCTAAAGTTCAAAATCTCCCGTCAAATATCAATAGGTTTATTCCGGCAGTTGCATTTAAGAGCCAGAGCCCCCACAGGTTTAGCGTGTCCACCAACTTGGGCTGTATTGTCACGTAAGACCAAGTGAGATTATGGCTATAAATCTAAACCTATAGACTATAAAAAACAATTATGCCATAAAAATATTGAATCCTTTTAATCTTTTATGTTACTTCTAAACGAATAGACGCCGCTGTGGTCAAGTTACGAACACCTAGAAAGGGAAGGACGACCTTAGTCCTGGGTAGAGAATCAAATATAATTTTTTTTGTAAAGTAAGCCTTTAATTTAATTTATTAACATAGTGTTCACAGTTATATTTTTCACGTACCTACTCATCGCAGACGAGAAGGGAGTATCACGACTCATCGGGCGCTAATCACTCGACACAATCCACAAACACCTGCCACAGGGAGAGTCCATACTCCCGTGGAACGAGAGACCAGACCAGTCTTCTGACCTTGTAGACAAGGCCTAACCTGCTAAGAATTCGTGTAGCATGTGACGAACTAAATGTTTGATCGGTTGTGATTTAGCGCGGGCACGCACTTCGCTTCACAATGACTGGAGACACGTGTTACGATCATGCCGCTGCGTTCGTACCGCGCATATTTCGGTCTATTGTTGTTGGGTTATAGCCAGTTCCCTTTATTGAATTTTTAATTGATCCGCGCCTGATAGTAAACGTAATTAATTATTTTTTGAAATAAGCACGTCTTTAGACGCGCTGAGTATTTATTTGATGGGTATTGAATGAGATTGAGGGGAAACGCTCGGCTGTGTAACGCTTGTTCGAGTAAGTCGGCTTAAGTCGACTGAGAAAGTGAGAGAGGTATACGTTCTCTCTCTCTATATAAACATACCTTAACAAGACATTCATTGTGTTTATATATCCGTTGTACGTGTTTTAAATCGTTATAAAAACCCTTGAGAGGAAATAATATGTAGTTTAATGTTTGCACGTTACATTTATTAGAAGTAGAAGATTCAAAGCCATGAGAACTCACTTGGTAATGTACAATGCTGCGTTATGAGACGTTAAATCCATTTACAATGAGCCAGGCGTGCATCAGAAAAAGCCCTACCACCGCGCTATGGTTTCCTCACGATATTTTACTTCACTGAAAGTTCAAGCTCATTGTAGGTGGTTGTATTCGAACTCCGAACTCACGTCCCTAGACGTGAAGTCGTACACACTACCACTGAGCTATCATCGCTTCAATCTCATCGATTCCAGTCACCGCTGATTCGGATGGTATTGTATTTAACACCAGTGCCGTCGTTACATAGCGTAACATACAATACAGAAATACATACAGAGAACGCCCTATACGAGGATGTTATCTTTGTAATGTCTGGCCTAGGATCGATCCACCGGATAGGAGCCCTCAAGTGATTCTGCTCGCGCGATACAGTGACACTCTACATCACTGAAAGTACATCATCACACCGCATACCATCCGTGCACACCTACACGTTAAGTACACGGTTCTGTAAGGGACTATCCCCACGATCCTTGTTGTTATCCGCAGCATCCCAAGCCGAAGTTCGGCCATTCTGGCACCCTTGCGCTCGCTGCCTCGGAGCTGAGTGCCCTCAGCATTCGCCCCAAAAAGTTCGGTGAAGCTGTCAAAGCCCTTACGGCTAACAGCATATGTCAATTCAAAAAAAAAAAAAATTTGTAATGTCGACGACTCTGAGCCTAGGTCACAACGCAAGTTGAAGGCTGTTTTTTATAACCTCTCTGACTGTAATATTCAGTTACGAATAACGAGCACGAATAATAATTTACTAACGTTTTTGAATTTTTTCATATATTCTTTAGCATAGTAACGAAATATTACCTTTGATGTAGAAACGTTATTTGGACGTGATAAGTTATTTCACTGATATACTGTATGTAACAGGATACGAATAAAGACAATAATGTTACAAATGAAGTTAATATTTGTAATGTTGTTTATTGTTATAACCACAATCTTGCACACATTTTGCATCACAAAATTTTGCATGGTGGTAGGGTTATTTCTAATGCCCGCCTGGGTAGCTACCACCCTCAAATTGTAAACCTGCCGCCAAATACCAATAGGTGTGTTCCGGCAGCAGCACTTGAGAGCCAGTTCCTTCACAGGTTTGGCGTGTCTACCATCTTGGGCCGTATCGTCACTTAAGATCAGGTGAGATTATGGACATAACGCTGAACCTTAAATATATATATAAAAAAAAAAAAACAATCTGACCTGATATTAAGTGACGATGTGACAAAAGATGGTGAACAGGCGCAGCCTAGATTTTTTATGGAATAGAGGGGAAATCAGCGAGCGTTTCACTTGATGGTTAGTGACACCCACGACATCAGGGGAAACGCAGGTGCGTTGCCAGCCTTTATGGGAGAAACTGGCTCTCAAGTGTCACTGCTGGAACACACCTAATGGTGATTGGCGGCAGATTTCGAACGTGACGGTGATAGCTAACCACGTGGGTATTAGAGAAAGCCCTAACCACGATGTTTTTCTTCACCGCAAGCTCAAGCTCATTGTAGGTGGATTCGAACTCACGTCCCTTGACGCGGAGTCTGTACTCACTACCAAATGAACTATCATCACTTCAAAGAGTTTGCTAAAGTTTATCAAACATCCATATGTTACTCGACTCGATTATGTCAAATATATTATGCAGTTAACGGGTTTTTGTGGCACGATAATCGTGCGCAGTTGTATTACGACCACTATACACGAATCAGAATAACGACACGAATAGGTGATCCGCCTTCGTGCAACGTATATTTCACATCTTTTCATTTTGTACGTTTGTTTACTTGTACGGGCATCATATTAAAACTATTAGTAAGATTTCGATGAAATTCCACACGGAAATAACTTATATTATTGATTAACATATGGTACACTTTTATCCCATAAAACCAAAGGGTTAGTAGTTAAAATGTTATAGTAAATCAATTTCTTGATAATGTATTCGGTAGCCGATAAATCAACACGGAATTTTGAAGCGATGATAGCTCACTGGTAGTGTGCACGACTTCGCATCAAGGGACGTGGATTCGAATCCAAGCACCTACAATGAGCTTGAGCTTTCGGTGAAGGAAAATATCGTGAGGAAACCATAGCATGGTGGTAGGGCTTTTTCTAATGCCCGCCTGGGCTGCCGCCAAATACCAATAGGTGTGTTTCGGCAGCAGCACTTGAGAGCCAGTTTCTCCACAGGTTTAGTGTGTCTACCAACTTGGGCCGTATCGTCATTTAAGATCAGGTGAGACTATGGCCATAACGCTAAACCTTAAGTATAAAAAAAAAATTAAGCCGTGTCTCTTGCTATGGAGATTTTATCATGGTCTCTTTGACGGGATTTCTTACCTGATGAATCCATTCACCCCTCATACGACCTGCCAGGCAACAACCGGAGAAAGCGCACGCCAATGTATTTATTCACCACGAATAAAATAGTTTGGTAAATTCAAAAGTACACGCCTCATAACGTGATTATAATTTAAAGACATAGATTTAGGCATCCGTATTAAAAAGGAAGTAATCTCATGTCTTTCCAGAGCTACTGAGAAAGGAATGGTCCTGATACATAAGGTTATTTTGGGCTTAATCGTTACACATTCACACACACATCTATGAAAAAAAAATTACAATAACACTAGTATGTAATGAAATAAATGAATTTAAAAACCATAATGCGATATTGAGAGTATTTCTCTGATATAATAAAACTTTTGCATTGCCGTAAAAACGCAAAAGATTTAACATAATGATCATTGAAACCTCGGAAAATTCTCGACTTTGGAATGTTTAGAGTAATCCACAACATCACACGATAAGCGCTATGAGGCGTGCAATACAATGGTATAGAGATAAAGAAAATAAAGTTTTACGGGAGTTTTGAACTACGGCTGGAGATGTCAAACAGCTTGACAGAACTCCCTAAAGGAATATCGTAGTGTTTCTTCATAGAGAAGTAATTTATAACCATTCTTCCAAAACAGGCAGGTTAACGTATGCTGGAACAGTTGGTATTAGATAAAATTACAAGAATCTCTCATATACGAAAAAAAAGTAATTGTGTGGTTTTATTAAACAGTAGTGCCAGCCGCGGAAAGGCCCCTGAGGCAAATTCCCGCGGGTATCCTCTCCGCTATAGACGAATAGGCGGTCATAGAGAGAGAGAGAGAGAGGCCGGTATGCACATGATTTTTCACCGTCTTAAACCGGACTGAGGGGGGTGGGTCGAGGGTCCCGCCTCCCATTGCATCAGTCCGGCTGACTGCATGGACAGCTTGCCAGGCTGCCTGGATGTAGCCTGGCTTACCACCAGGCTGGACCGGTCGCTGGGTGACGAGGTGATTGCATGCACGGAGGTGGGTTTTAGTGAGTATTCCCGGGCAGAGTCCCACCGGACATTGGAATGCGTAAATGCATTTTCCCACTTAAAAAAAGGGTAGGCATTTAACTGAATCTTATTCGATTTAGGGTATTAAAAACGTATTTAATCATAACTTGATAATTGGGAAATGAGAATTATAACAGGAATTCAATGCTATACGGTCAGCTGAGACAAGCCAGCGAGCGCCCACATTACCCATACACCGCGGCCGGCTGTAACGCGACATGCGATAGATGAACGACAGAATATGAGGCGATGTAAAAACGTTTCATTATAACATAAAAAAAGGAAGTAATTTTTCAACGGATCTTGTAAAGTCACTGTAGTTCACGACGTAGATACGGAGGCCGGGGCAGCGTCCAAATAAACGACATTGCAAACGTTACCCACGCTCCCATACACTAAATCACCGCACAAGACTTGATGTTAGTGACGTGACATGAATTCCACATTGTCCAATTAAGCACGCGCAACCCGTCATTTGTTTACTAAAACGATACACCCTCGACGGTAAGGGCTTTTACACATGTAAGCCGCGTGACGTAACGCAAAAATAAATTTACTATACTTATTCAGGAGACGCCTACAAAGTAAGTAGCGAATGGTAGTATTGTCCCATCAAACACTGAAACACTAGATGAAGTGTGGACTCAACGCCACGTCAATGTATGTGACTCAGAATCCTTAAAATGAGCTTGAGCTTCACTGGAAAACATCGTGGTAGCGTGGTGTTAGAATTTTCTCCTTTGCCCGTCTGGCTAAATAACATGCGGTAGTTGAAAATCTGCCACCAAATACTTATATGTGTCTTCTGGCAGTTGCACCTGATTGCCAGTACCTGCACTAGCGTCATTTAACGTCAGCTGAGATTGTTACCATAACGCTAAAATTATGAAGTGTAAAAAACCTTTGGTGTTATCGCGTTTTAGAATTACTATATTGTGTTGCCAAGAGGTTTGCAGGTCGAAATGTCAAAGAGAAAAATCCGTAATGTGGATACTTCTTTATCCGTGAAATATACGTACTGGATCCCAAAGTTAGTCGCTGTGCAGTGACAGCATTTTAATTAAGATCTGATGACCCTCGTATATAAATGTAACCTAACAATGTTCTATATAAAATGGTGTAATTTTTATAAAATCTTTCGCAAATATAGACGGGTTCTTTATGTTTTTACCCTTTTTCAATAAATATTACAAGAAAGAGATTTTATTAATCTGCTAGCTTTAACCTGCGGCTTCGCTCCCATTAATTTTTTTTTTTAATAGTTAAGGTTTAGCGTTATGACCATAATCTCACCTGATTTTAAGTGACGATACGGCCCAAGCTGGTAGATACGCTAAACCAGCGGAGGAACTGGCTCTCAAGTGCAGCTGCCGGAACACACCTATCGGTATTAGGCGGCAGATTTTCAACTTGAGGGTGGTAGCTAGCCAGGTGGACATTAGAAAAGGCCCTACCACCATACTGTAGCTTCCTCACGATGTTTTCCTTCACCGAAAACTCAAGCTCATTCTAGGTGGTCGGATTCAAACTCACGTCTCTTGACGCGAAGTCGTACACACTACTACTGAGCTATTATCGCTTCAAAATATTAATTTTGCGAAAGAAATCGGATGACGCAATAAAAAAAATTATACAAAGTTTATCCATATCTCTTTACTCCTGTTCCAATAAGTTTTTTGTTAGCATATCACCGTTTCCAAATTCTCTCATCTATCTCTATACCAAAATTCATCAAAATCGATTCAATTGTTTAGGCACGAAAGCGTAACAAACCAACTCACTTTCGCATTTATAATTTTACTAGCTTTTACCCGCCGCTTCGCTCGCGATAATATTTATTTTGTCAACCAAATCAGATGACGTAATAAATCGTTTCATACAAAGTCGCTTTACCCCACTTCCAATAAGTTTTTCTTTAGAAAATGTAACCTAACACCGATTCCAAGGTCCCATCTATCTCTATACCAAAAATCATCTTAATCAATTCAGCGATTAAGGCGTAAAAACGTAACAAACAAACTAACTCACTTTACATTTATAATATTAGCAAAAATAGTAAGAATGTTCATATAAGGACCCCGGTATGGAAATTTAATGGCTTAAATTAATAAAAAGATTAATTAATTATTCGCATTAATTCGATATCTAACTCTACCCTATTAATGCATTCCTGATAATTAAATGTATATCAGCCAAAAATCGGATAAGCTAGATTTCGTGATAGATCGACATGACTTAAATGACTAAAAATCGTGACAAACTGGTCACCCCTTATTTTTAAATCAGTAAGACCAATAGTAGAGTTTTTCAGGTGAGTATATTTTTACAACAAAGTCTACAAGTGTGGCTACACGTCAGACAGTTTTCGATGCCAAAAGGCTATCAAATGGCGGATCAATTAAATAACCGGTATCTTTACCCTAGAATAATCGAACTTTCGATTACTCGTCATCCCTATGTTGTAGAGACGGTATTACGGCATATTAGAGCGCCATGACGGCGAATGCTCTGAAGAGTGACTTCCCCTAATCCCCTCCTCTCCTTTCCACAACAGATCCACCCGTGCTGAACTACGGAGCCACAGCTTTACCATAACCTACATCCCGACGCGAACCAAAAAGTTGGGAAAGTTTTTTTTTTATACTTAAGGTCTAGCGTTATGGCCATCATCTCACCTGATCTTACGTGACGATACGGCCCAAGTTGGTAGACACGCTAAACCTGTGGAGGGACTGGGTCTCAAGTGCAGCTGCCGCAACACGCCTATTGGTATTTGGCGGCAGGTTTACAACGTTTGCTCTTACGGCAGTCATTACTGTTACTGGACTGTACTGAAACTTACCATCAGATGAATTACAGTCACTTTGCCGTGCTAGGTTAAAAAAAATACGGTTAGATTTAACTATCAATAAATGTTTCACATCTAAAAATCAAAGTGTATTTCAAAACGCCAGTATAATCGCTTCTTTACTTTCTAATGATTGATAATTATGGGAACGTGGTCCAAATGACTGTACTGACGAATGCCGACTTCACCTGAATACTAATTGGGGCCTGAACGGAGCGGTTTTTGAGTATGCCCAGTGTTCAGAATAGGTCACAGGTTCACGTACCCCGTTGGTATAGTTTTTTTTTTTTTTGCACACACTTTATACTGTGATCTGGTATTTATATTGGCGTGAAAAATACTCGAGACCCTGCGTGATACAAAAAATGCATGAGGTGACGTCAGAGTGACGGAAGCGAAACAGCTATGGTCAGTTCACGTTACAATGATTGCGTCTATAGACGTCCGTAGACGTTAATTCGAATCCAGATAAGGAGCCAAGATTTCGACGAAGGAAACATCTTGAGGAAACCATAGCATAGTGGTAGGGTTTTTTCTAATGTCCACCTGGTGAACTATTACTACTTTTGGAGGTATCGTGATGAATCAATCATATTTAGTTTATATACTAGTCGTGGCCTCCGACTTCGTTCGCATTTTTAAAGATGTAACAGAATTACTTCATGAAGCGATGATAGCTCAGTGGTAGTGTGTACGACTTCGCGTCAAGGGACGTGAGTTCGAAATTAAGCTCCCTACAATAAGCTTGAGCTTTCAGTGAAGGAAAAGATCGTGAGAAAACCATAGCTGGTGCTAGCTACCACCCTCAAGTTGAAAATCTGCCGTCAAATACCTATAGGTGTGTTCCGGCAGTTGCACTTGAGAGCCATTCCCTTTACTATCTTGAGCCACATTGTCACTTAATACCAGGTGAGATTGCGGCCACATCGCTAAACCTATAAAGTATAATAAAAATATAGCTTAGTGACATCCTGCACGGATACCCCGTCGTTGGACGTAGGAAGTTCGAATGTCTACAATGTGATTGAAATTTTGATGATGGAAAACATCGTGATGAAACCATAATATGGAGATAGGGCATGGTTAGCTTCCACTCTCTACTTGATGATCTGTGGTCTACTACCTAGAGATTTCACCAGGCAGTTGCACATGCGAGCCAGTCCTTCCGTCAGCTTAGTCTACCCACCATCTTGGACAGTTGTCTCGCAGCAACCGTCGAAGTATCGCGGGTTCGAATCCCCCAACAGAACACTTACTTGTGTCTTTAACAAATAATTGTACCGAGTTCGTTATACTTTAAGCCCTCAAGTCTTTCAAACTGGACATTGGCAAAATTGTGTATAAAGACAGATGCCTTATTATTAATAAAAAAAAAAACACTAAATTTTCTGCTTCCCTACAAATATTGACAACCAGGCGAAAAGCAGATGGCGTTAAAAAAATTTTAACCGAACAAAAAACAACAGCCAGACAGCAAGCCAAACGTAAACATCTGCAAGGAAGTATCATCCGCTCTGATCGTTCCACCTTATCGTAAGGGATGAGGGTTGAAATTAGCCTGTTCCCGTAATAATAGCAAACGCCAAATAAAAAAAAGCCGACGCCTTCTCTGTACTCTCCGCGCCGTATATTGAACGTTTACATTGAATTTTTCAGGGTTCCGTAACAATATACACCCCTTTTTTAAGTTTACATTTTAAGAATCGATTTTCAAATAAGTGTTACAGACTGTGGAGGTTACGTCGAATCATACACAAAGTCTCATTCCACAGTCGTTATATTTTACAGCAGAGCTTCCGGTTACTACAAGACTTCCGTACTGTCGAACGTTCTTAACTCAACTGAACTGACCGAACTCGTCTCGAGTGTCGCTTTGACTAAACTGAACCATTAGCCGCGCTCGCATCGCACTTATACAGAAATCTGTGTTATCAACTACCCTCCATCTCATCAATTTAAAGTATGTAGTATTATTAAGTTTCTATATTAATAAGCGGTAGACGTGTTATGTAACATAGGGTTTCCAGTATAAAAAGTTTCGATTTGACGTTTCACTGAGTGACGTACCTTGCGCTCCTTACACTTTAACAATGGTTTTGTTTCAAAGACATTCGTTCTTAAGTGGTGAACTTCAGGCGTACGTTGGGTCTAACACACGCATCTTATTTTATAGAGCCTTCTTCAATGAAGATGGGGACATCAACGAAGTTTCAAAATAAATCTATTTTAATATTATAAATTGAAAAAGTTTGTTTCTTTAAGCGCGTTAATCGTTAATACCAGTCGAATTTCAACAAATAGTTTTGTATTTGTTATAGAAGTCATTCAGTAAGGCTTTAATCTATATTGATATCACGCTAGCACTGATATAGGCAAAAGCTGTATTGGTAGTAGTTATAAAAGGGGCAGAAATGATTGAATAACTAGATGTTACGTGCAGCTTCACTCGTGTTTTATTTTGATCTTATTGATTTTGTCAAACAATAGAGATAATTCAATAAAAAGATGTACACAAAGTTTGGTCTTCTTTGTATCCCACTTTCTATAAGTTTTTCATGAGAAAAGTAGCCTATGACCATCTCCGAGCTTCCACCTATCTCTATGCCAAAATTCATTGTAATCGATTCAGCGGTTTAAGTGTGAAAGTATAACAAACAAACAAACCTACAATTGAGGCGACATCCAGCATGCTTGGAATGCCAATGTAACATATAAACTGTGTTGATGTTTACTTTGTTGGTACAATTAATTAAATAAATAAATATTTTCTTTACAGCTATATGAAAATTCGTATTTATACTATTGGTAAAAAATTATGAGGAGTATGATAAGGAAAGTGTAATAAACAAAGAGGGATAAGGTATGATTTCACTGATTTTAGCTCAAGCTGGCACAACTAGGAAATAAAAATAAAGTTTTATACGGAACACATTAATCGCAACGATCGATACGAGCTTAATACAAAAAAATGGAATATTCTTTTTGTGTCTATGTTGGGAAGCGTTCGAAACTTCTGTTCCATCGGTTCGGTAACTTATCTCGTTAAAGAGTTTAAAACTGCACTGCTTCCGTCTAATAATATTCGATTTTTTTTTTCCTTTAAAGTTAATGAAAATATTTATAGAATAGTTGTGACACGTTTAAACATATTGAAAAATCAAGAGTGCATAAGACCATGGTATAGAATTGAAACATCAGTATATCTCTCTCGCTCCCTCAGTCACCTCGAGCCGATTTTACCCGATCGAGCGTCACACAAAATAGTTGCGGATCAGAATTTCAAATCACTCCCATAAAAAAAATCTCCTAAAGTACCAATCAAAACCAGCACTCTTTACCATGTCAGTTACCTTGAAGTTTAAACCTGTAACGGATATCGCCCCTCGCATCTGAACAAGGGTCCACTTGAAGAACAAATTTAACATATTATTACAAACCAGTAATATAGCGCAAAGTATATTACTGTATCCTATTCACAACATAATTCCGACCATCTCATCGCGTAAAACCTTTCAGATGCGGAATTATTTTGGCTTAATATATTATTTAGGGTACGCTTAGAGATGCAGACACGGTTCCGCGGCACGGATTAACTTCAGCGAATAGATAGTGATGTAGTACTAATATATTTATCGATAATTCGTTAACAAACAATATATACAATTAAAAATAAATTCTTGTTGTGTATTGGTTCCTCATGAGGTAGGCATACAAGATACATCCTCCAAAGGTTTAGGGTGTCTACCAACTTGGTCAGTTTTTTTTTTTCTTAAGGTTTAGCGTTATTACCATAATGTCAGCTGATCTTAAGTGACAGTACGGCCTAAGTTGGTAGACACGCTAAACCTGTGGAGGAACTGGCTCTCAGGTGCAGCTGCCGGAATACACCTATTGGTATTTGGCGGCAGGTTTACAACTTGAGGGTAGTAGCTAGACATGCGGGCATTAGAAAAAGCCCTACCACCATGCTATGGTTTCCTCACGATGTTTTCCTTCACCGGAAGCTCAAGCTCATTGTAGGTGCTTGGATTCGAACTCACGTCTCTTGACGCGAAGTCATACATACAACCACTGAGCTATCATCGCTTCAAAATCAGTATCGCTACTTAGCCTTAACTATAAATAAAAAAAATGAAAAAAGATATAGTATAATTTCAGGTTACAACAAGGTAACACATTGCGGCTTTATGATGAAATATCTATGAACACTGAAATTATATAACATTGTTCAATGACTATATACGCAAGCGATTTAGGCAGCCCGAACACAGTGTATGGAAGGACATCATTGGGCTTTAGAGAATCTCACATAACTAACCCTTGAGCGACCCAACTAGGGGAGACATTAATAATGAGTCTACTTCCGATAAAAATTGATTTCATGTAAAGACATACGATGGTGTGCATTTTTAAACTTTTCGTTCAATTATAGTTAAATATGTTGAGTTATTAGTCTAAAAAGGTTCATGGTCAAAGAAAAAAAAAGCTTTTTCTTCATTTCACGGCATTATTTGTACTGAAATCAGGTCTAACGAATTAAAATTGAAATTATTGTTATCTATACTTATCGGCGCAAAATATATATAGGCAGAAAATAGGATGAAAGTACTTCAACAAATGTTAGTGCATTGCGAGTACATCAACGAATTATCATTAAAAGTACTTCAACGATTGTTTGCACATTATGTGACGGCAGCACTCAACTATAATATAATAAGGCGTTGCGTAATGCTAGCTAGAGTATATCATGAGAGACTCTAGAGCGAAACTGATCATCCGACGGTAGTTATTATTTTGCGAATAAAATGTGAGTCAACAAGATGGTTTATTTCCTCAAAGTACTCCCGCTACTCTTACATCAGAAGTGGGATCGGTCCAGCCGCAATCGCCGCGTACCAACCACCCCTGGCATAAAGTAAATAGCAGATGTTCGAGCTTCAACAGCGGAATATGGTGCAGCTTATTAAAGCTATAAAGTCATGTGGATTTGTACCAACACCCCGGTGAGTTGTATTCGTTTTACTTTGATTCCGGAGCCGAATGTTCTCTCACTAGACTTGCTGTAAGTAGCAATTTTTTTAGGCACACGATAAAGTTTTGAAGTCAAGTCATGAACTAACTATGTATTACCGATAAGAACGAATTGATAATCTCAAAGAAAATACTTCATCTCCATTTAGATGTCCAATCAAAATGATTCAGACCGACTTTGTGTCAGAGAAACTATCCATTACCTATTATTGTTGATCAATTTGGTGCAACTGCAAAAGGCGTGTTTCTTGACATGCTTCGATATGGCGACAGGCTTCGATCGAAATATTTGAAAAAACAGCACATGTAACTCCTGATGGTCAATTTTAACTTTCGCATATGCCTTTTGGCCTTTGCAATGCCCCACGAGTTTGTCAGCGTACAATAAATAAAGCATTAAGTGACTATCGAGCTAAATTGATTTGGTTTATATCGAAGTCATGATGATTATGTCTGAAACTTTAATAGAGTTTAAAAACGTTTTGTAATGATTTCAGTAACTTCGCGTGATTTGATTTGCATGGGCAACCCATATTTCCAAGGCAAAACAGTAGAAAATTACCGTTTTGCAGCGCAGCTGTAATACCCCTGGTGTTGCGACTGTTTATATGTGACGGTGACCATTTACCATCAGATGGGCTATCTGTCTGTATGCTGTCCTATGTGAGTATTTATTTATGTTTGTGTATTAATATTTGTACAGTTCCCGACGATACAGAGTTATATCCTTCATGTAGGTGACAATAGGTCTGGTACAGATTTCGACCTCATCACTGTATATACATTAGCTAAACCCAAAACGCGGAGGAACCTGAGATATCTAGTACATATCTAGAAATCTTACATTTCCGTATCTTTTATGTTTCAAGACCAACCATTGTATGTATAATCATCTACTGATAGGCTTACGGTCAGTATGAAAGCAACGAAATCTGATGAACTGCTTATTTTTCATAGATTATCATTGTTTATCGATTTTATTGTTCTTGCTGTCGACAAAAAATTAAAATCGACACACGGAAACACGTTGTTTTTATGTAGCCAAATGTTGTCGATATAATAACTTTATACGGATTATGTCACAACACTATATCTGAAACCGTGAGTCTGTCGTTTACCCTTATAGGTTCAGCGTAATGAAATAATCTCATAAATCCCTAATTGAGACATTTTATTACGACTTACCGATTTCCGTCCGTCAGCTTTCTGTTTCGAACGTTGTTAATATTCTGTCTCATATTTACATACACAATCGGAATGCTTTTAAACGTTACTGCAAATATGGCGTTTCGTTCGGATCCGTTCGCGCAGACCTTAATTATATTCCGTCTGATGTTGGTACCTTTTTCTGCATTTTGCGGGCACGATAAATAGACATATAATGGACGTTAAACATTTTAGAAGTAAAAACTTCTACAGGAAAGTCGGATATGGGGTAAATTTATGTACGTCGTCATCAACATGGTCACGGGACGTGTTAACATACACACTATTTTGATTTAAAAGTTTAATTTGAATTAATATCAAACAATTTGAATATTCGATAAAAACAACTGTTTACTTATAGTTATAAGTTTTTGACTTCTGTCGGCAATCTTCATGACTGGTTTGATTTTTTTTACATTATCATTGGGGTTATGTTACCATGTTACCTAACCGAGTGAAACCAGCCACAGTAGAACGTGTACCTGTTGTGTTAATTTTTGTAAGAGGGGTCACAGACAAGATTGGCTATGTACTGAAGCGTGGTTCAATTAAAACTTATTTCAAGCCGCCCAAAAAGATTAGTCAATTTTTACCACCTGTCAAGTGTCATATATCTCTACAAGAACAGGTCGTATACAAAATCGAATATGACTGTGGCCTCTCCTATATCGGCCAAACTAAAAGAAATATAGGGACCCACGTAAAAGAACATATAGCTGACGTTAAACACCGACGCTCTACGAAGTCTGCAGTTGCTGAACATTCAGAAAAAGGCTCCAAACATTGTCTTAGATTCGACAAGCCACAAATCCTTGCCAAGGAACACCGATTCCTACCTAGGATGATTCGTGAGGCTATTGAAATTAAAAAACATCCAAATTTCAATAGAGAAGATGGTTGGAAGCTAGCACAAGCCTAGGATTCAGTTATACATTTAATTAAATCGGAACCCAAAACACCAATTGCCAGACCTCAAGACACTGTGAGCTCTTTCTGCGTAGATCGGAACACTATCAATAATAAAAATTAAATTGAAAGTAGACACAGTAACATAAACTTTTCTGGACAACCTACACCTCAGTACCACGTGACCACGAAGGCTGAAAGCTTTCGAAACGTCGGGATCAAAATTTAATAAATAACCACGATAAAATCCGTTTAAATTACTTTTATTTTAATGAATAATATTCGTGTAAACCTAAGTATTCATTATATAAAATAATATATTATTACGGTTATAATGAGATATTAATGAAACTGGGTATGAGAGACAAAGGTATAGAGGTGATTCTCATTTAACACAAAATCGTGAACAATGAACTGTCGGACAAAGCGATTCCCGAGAGAATGCATTGGGTAATAATCACCAAGCCATATAGGCGATTTCAAACAACCGACAATGTATAATAGTGTTCGCTTAATGGTGCAAATTCGACCAAAATTATTACTGAAATTTAATAAAGCTAAAAATAATTTAATAATTTTTTGTGCCTTTTTGTAACTTTTTTCAATACAGCTTTACTACTATTGGTGGTAGCGTGATGATAAATAGCTTAAAGCTTTCGTTAATGATTACTCTATTTCAAATACAATAGTTTTTGAGATCCGACACGTAGATTTTAAGATAAGCGCGTTCAAACAAACTAACAAACTTTGCCGGGTTATGATTTTTATATATATTATTATACATATAGATATAAATAAGTAATAAAGATGTGTATATACTTTCATGTGTATTTCATAAACAGTAGTTCTCTTGATATTACATACATAAAATATTTATTTTATTTATTCGTATAGATTTACTTTATTTTTTTCACGATTTAGCAAAATAACCGATTAATATTCATTTCCAAATAAACCTAGACATTTCCATTTAAGAAGAGGCTTTTACACAGTCGAGTAACTGTGAAAGAAAACAGTTTCACAGCCTATCGATTTGGAAAATACCTTATTCCATTTTTCATATAAAGTAATAGAATCGACTTCGGAAAACTTACTACAGTTTTTTCAGTTATTTTATATTGTATATACATTTATTATTTAAATATAGCTATACCCGCGACTTTGAGCACGCGGACTTGGATTATACAGTAGAACCTCGTTAAGTCGAACCCCGTTAAGTCGAACCCCGATAAGTTGAAAATCAACAAATCTCGGAAAAATTTTTGTTCCCTTCGTTTCATCACCAAAACCTCAATTCCTCAAGCCTCTATAAGTCGATAACTCCATAACTCGCTTTTTTTGGCGTCTCCAATATGTTCGACTTATAGAGGTCAAAAAATAAGCAGTGGTACTAATTGCGAAATATAAGTTAGTCAAAGGTATATATAAAACGAATTCTTAAGGAAAAATTTGCACCATTTTTATTCAATTCCTTTTTTTTTGTATATCATTTTCAATTATTGTCACCAGGTTCAAACACGCGTGCAAAGGTCTAAGTTAACAGATTGAAAACTGTTTTACTAGTTGTGAAAAGGACGAACGTACGGACACTACGAGTTCAATGAAATCTTGTAAAATAAAATACACTGTCTGTTACTATACAATGTTAAATATGTTACGGAAGAGACGTTAACAGTTCGACACGTTACTTCCTAGTAACAATCCAGCCGCAATGCGTTAAATCTATTCTTCATAAACAATGATACGGGTTCGTGAGACAGTTCGCTGTTATTTTATTAACTGTAAGTCGATCTTAATTGGTTTATCAATACTTGAACTGTTGTCAATTGACAGTAAAGACGTCTTAGGAAACTGGGTAAGACCACGAGAATATGCTATCGATTGCCAAGCGTTTTACCGTCGGCAATATCTCGGTGTTAGTTATCACCAGTTAATAGAGATTTGCAAACTGTTATTATTTTATTATAAGACACCTTGTCAAAGCTATATGAATTAATGATATATATTGTTAATTAATTGATTTATTAGATTGCATTGAAATAAAATTAATTTAAACGGATTTTATCGCGGTTATTTATTAATTTTGATCCCGACGTTTCGAAAGCTTTTCAGCCTTCGTGGTCACGGGGCGGAAGTTCATGTTACTGTGTCTACCTTCAATTTAATTTTTGTTATTGATAGTGTTCCGTTTAAATTAGTTTTATTTCAATGAATAATATTCGCGTAAACATAAGAAATCATTATTAGATTGCGTTAATTTTTGGAGCAACCAGTCAGTTAAAAAAAAGTTGCATTTTATAGAGAAATGCGATAGAAGGCTATGCATATCACTCTACCATCGATAGCAGCGAATGTATATCGAAAAAAGTTACAAGAACGGGCAAACGGAGTCGCGGACAAAGATTAGTATTAATATATATTAACAAGTAAAGTTTATAAATAGCTATGCTAACCGCGACTTTGTACGCGTGGACTTGGATTATATTTTAATTTGAGACCACATTTTGCAAACTCCAATTCTCATGTTACTATAATCGTTACTGCCGCAAGTTAAAATAACGTCGTTATAATTAAAATAACAAGATGTAAGAGTACAATCCAAGTGTACAAGTTAACGTATAATCGAGCAGCTAGCCACTCGACATATGTACTCAGGATGTGTTGTGCATAACGTCCGGAATATTAACAAAGTAGATATATGAGAAAGAAAAAAAAAAACGTAACCAAGTCGAAGGCAACATACTGTTGAGGTCACGCGGACACGTGTCCGTTTAATAATCGTCGTGAACAATGTTGTGATCAACTAGTGATGTGCTTCGAAAACAGTCAAGATTCGTGTATACTCGTTTTCGGTATTTACTCGTTGGGAATCGATTTTGCGGATTACGACCTCGGGTAGGAGGTTTTGCATTGTGGTGGGGTTTTAATAATGCCCGCCTGGCTAGCAATCACCCTCAAGTTGAAGACCGGCCGCCTAATACCAATAGGTGCGTTCCGGCAGCTGCACTTGAGAGCCAGTCCCTCCACAGGTTTAGCGCGTCTGCGAACGTGGGTCGTATCGTCACCACAAAAAAAAAAAATTGTAACTGCGCCACTTAATCTAGGGTCATCTACGTGAAAATGTATTTCATGATTTTTGGACCGCCTCCCCGCATCCTTGTCACGTTTGTGACACTCCTTCCTCCCTAGTGTACGTCACATATGTAGTAGTGACCCAGTCCCCCGATTAGGCATATCGTATCCACCATCATGGGCGAAATCATTACTTAACATCAGATGAGATTGTAACCATAACGCTACACACCTTAACTATAAAAAATATATAACTAACATGACACTTTAGAACCGCTTCAATTGCGCAGGGATATTGCCTCTCTAAGCGTTTTCTATCGCTTGTATCATCATTCATCAACTCATTCCCTACTCTCGTTTCCACAACAGAACCACACGGGCGGGGCTTCAGTGGCACAATTTCACGGTGACACCTATAACATCCAGAACCAAAAGGTTTGCCGACTCTTATCTTTGTCGCACCGTGAAATTGTGGAACTAACTTACTGTCAACGTGTTCCCTCCTTCCTATGATCCTGTGTCCTTCAAAAGAGGCGTAAAAAGGTACCTAAGCAGGCCAGCATGACAGCCGCGACTGGCAGTGGATTCTGTTCGCTGTCAGTCGCCGCTGATATGGATTGTACTGTACTTACCATCAGGTCTAGTGCAGTCCGTGTATTCGAGAAAAATTTATTAAAATCCGTTAAGTAATTTATGAGTTTATCGCGTTCAGAAACACGGACATTATTTGGAAGGTGGATTTTAGATGCGATTTTAACGCGCGACAAATATTATAATCTCCATTACTAGAACATTGAGGTGTTAAGTGATACATTGTAACATTGGTACACGTCCATTATTCAACTATTAAAATATTTAAAAGCGAAGGAACCAATGACATCAATGTCAAAATCCACCAGAGTTCCCGGAACACTGTGATCACATAGTGTAAAAAATTGTAGACGGTTTATTTTGAAAAATAAAAAAAATATATAGTAGAACCTCTATAAGTCGAACATCAAGGGAGACGTCAGAAAATTCCAATTATAGAGTTTTTGACCTATAGATAATGAAAGTTTTGGTGTTTCAAGCCAAGGGAAAGAAACATTTTTTATTAAAACAAATTAAGTTTGTAAACGATTTAGTTATTTATTTTCACATTGGAACTAAACTGGTGACAAACAATCAAGTTCCAAAAGGGTTTCACTTTTTTTTACCACCTGACATTCACTGTTAGCCTTAAGGGCTTTGACAGCATCACCGAACTTTTTGGGCGAGTGCTGAGTGTTTTTAGCTTCGAGGCAGCGGGCGCAAGGGTGCCAGAGTGGCAAAAACTCGGCTTGGGGTGCTGCCGAAAAAACGAACAAACATTCGAGAGCATAACTAACAGGTCTTAACTTATTAAATTTAGTGGTCCCAACAACGACCGTATCGGGCAAGCCGCGTAATGGCAGTGGGCGTAGTCTCTTAAAAACCGTGTACTTACCGTGAAAGTGTGCACAAATGATATGCTGTGTGATGATGTAATTTCGGTGATGTAGTGTGTCACTGTATCACACGGGAAGGTTTCTTCTGCGAATACCCTGAATATGGACTTAGCTTACAGCTAAGGTTTTCTCAGTGGATTACAATATGGGGTCTTTCGATAGGAATTTTAACAAGAAACTAGTTTTCAAAGGGTTAACAATGCGCGCGTTACCTATTTCAAACACATATATATATATATTACATTATTACAATATTACATTTGGAAGTTTTACAAACTAAGATTCTAATATTTGAAAACAATGCAGCAAGTTAAATTAAGTAAATGTGGGTAACATGAAAAATAAAACTTACTTAAATTGTATATCACTTCGAACAAAATTAAGTTATATGTCTAGTTACACATTACATATATACATATATACTAGTGATATAAAACTGTATATCCACTTATTTGGATATAATAAGTGTCGGTAAATAGTGAACACCTGATCTGCAACCTTTGTATGTGACACTCGTTTCAGTAAAGACTGCTCGAGGTGACTAAGTTGACGGGAGACATATACTGGTTTTCACTTCTATCCTGTGGCTTATAGGTATTCTCTTTTTATTTATTACCACACTAAATTTTACCCCAACAAACCTAAAGACGTTTCATTTCGATAAATATTATCAAACTCCAGGTTTAACAGGGTCTATAATTTTTTAAACTTCCCTAGATTCAGTGAACCGAATACGCCGCCGCCGCGCCGGTATACCGGTGGAAGCTCAATCGAGGTCATCGTAATTAATGCTACATTTTTATATATTATATATTAAATATTCACACTGAAGTTCAAATTTTTTAACCTATATTGGATTTTTTTACAAGTATTTTTTAGGTAACCAACGGTTTATTAACTGAAATAAATGGAGTGACTTTGTGATTATTGCGTGACAAATAAGTTATATTAAAAGTTGACAAATGTAATACGGTATCATAGACTCGCTAACGTCAACCGATATTGTATTCCTATATACTTAAAGGGCTGCCAGTTCAAAGAGTCTAAGTCATTCGGAATCTGGGGGTGATAATGGATTACAAACTGCTTTATACCCAACACTACGATTACATACGTCAGAAAGCTTTAAAAATGTATTTGCAGTGCTGCAAAGCCTTTTATAAACATAAAATTACTAAAGATTTTGTAGTTTGGCATACATAAGAAGACTTCGCGATTATGCTTCACCAGTTTGGTTAACAAATAAAGTTACTAATTAGACTGGTACAGACAATATTCAATCCGAGATAGCATCAAAGAAAGCATACTTGACATGTCTACGACTAAGTTTATTTACAATTTAACTTTTTTTATCTAAACGACGAGATATATTTGAATATGCGATCTTTATATAATATATTGACCTATAAGCTTGACTGTCCTGAACTATTGGGTAAGATCCCCTTGAAAACCTTTAATAGATCGATTCGAAATCCACGTTTATTTGCCCCTTAGCCGGTTAAACACAATTATTAAAAAAAAAATCGCAGAAATGTTTTAGCGTGTATGATACAAGGTTTACTCTATTCCACTCACATTATAAAATTATTCATGAAACAATTTCTAAAAACATATTAACATAGGAAACATGAGCATAAGACTAATGTTTATTTTTTTTGTTTACACACCATACCCTCTATCCATAAAACATAATCATTGACACAAAACTAATCAAACAGTTACACACATCTTCACCTGCACACACACCCCGACACATAAACACTCAAAAACATGCCTTTGATTGCGCACAAATAGAATCCATACACAATATTTTTTAATAATTATATCTTCCTATAATTATAATAAATGTATAAATAAAATTAAAATATGTATTAGTTAAAAATCTATAAGAAGCTACAAAACACTACGAAACTCTAAACAATTTTAACTGGAACGTTAAATTGCATCAAAGTAAGAATAGATGCTACGATCGCAGAAATATTTACATAAACCGTGAGATTTTTCTACCTTTTGAGTATAATTAAAAACTGGTACTTAATAGTGCGCGATATAATAATATACTAAATTTCTTCCCAAGCGTTTAACCACGATATGAACGAAAACCATATGCTAATTATGGAAATGAGACTGGTCCTTAACACAGTTAGCGGCGCACACAGAGACAGATGCTTATTAACAAATGAACCTCCTCGGATCACAAAGTTTCGCGCGATACAGTGACACTCTACATCACTGAGAATACACCATCACACCGCATACCATTCGTGCACACTCACACGTTAAGTACACGGTTCTGTAAGGGACTACCCTCGCGGCCCTTGAGCTACTTACCTGATAAGGTCGTAGTTAGTAGCACTAATTTAGTAATAAAGAACCTGTTGGTTAGTCAGGATCATGAATCTTTTTCATTTACCGGCAGTAACCCTAGCCGAGGTTCGGCCGTCCTGGCACCCTTGTGCCTGCTGCCTCGGGGCTGAGTGCCCTCAGCACTCGCCCCCAAAAGTCCGATGAAGCTGTCAAAGCCCTTGGAGCTAACAGCGTAAGACAGGTGAAAAAAAAAAAAAAAAAAAAACGGATCACAAAGTGATAGTGCTGCAGTAGTAATTTTAGACTGAAGCTACACTTCGACTAACTCTATTACAGGTGAGACGTCTCAATTGGTAGCCCGGGAGAAGTAATCAGTTGAAATAAAACGGCTTTAAATCCAAATATTTTTATAGATGGCTATGGTTATGCCCGCGACTTTTTTCGATGAAACTATGATTTTATTTAATAATCTTTGCTCGGTTTTATAATTTGACAATACAGCTTTGCACCTAATTGTAGTAGCGTGATATTAACCACCTACAGTCTTCCTGAACAATTGATCTATTAAATACAAATATAATTTTTTAAAATAGTTTTATTATTTTAGATTTATTAACATAGATTGTAGATGCCAAATAGGCGTATACCTTTTGTTTTAATGTGAGTAAAGTATATTTATAGCCAATGCTTTACGTATGTCTTAATGAGATAACAAAAGCGGCAAATAATCAGCAATACATTGATAAATTAAGTATACTGAAACTAATACATAATGCGAATTCACTATTTGTAAGCAAATAATGATAAATTAACGATTTTTGCTATTGCTTGGCTTTTGTCAAGGATAAATCTTCCATAAGCTATTGCCTGGGCGTTCTACAACAGAAGTAATTGGGACTAGTTTGATATTAATTACTAGAAATGCCAATGCATATTAAAAATCTCCATGACTCTTCATTGCCCCGTTATTAAGCAGAAACCAGGAAACGTTATCACTTTGCCTCCAGTACCTGGCGGAAGAATAGACTGCATACTTATTGTAAAGACTAGCAAAATTAGATTGTCGTTAATTATTTTGTTTTGAGCTTAAAGATAATTAAAAATACAGAGCTAAGAATACGTCAATCAGAGTAGCAAGAGTTCTTGAAAAGGACCTGTGAAAAGAGAGACGCGAATATCTGCCACCATCTCCTTCTCTCTACATAATATCTTTGTTCTCTCTCATGCAACAAAATTGTCTAAACGTGAAGAATCTTTGAAATTGCACTTACAATTCTTAAAAAAAAAAAAAAACATGCGTGCGTACAAAGTACACATGTCAGAAGTGAAACTTCTTTGGCGAACTAATTTATAAATCTTGTTCGCTCTGTCTCACTTTTTCTCTCAATCTTTCTCACTCGCTTGCTCCCTACTCTCACTCCACGGCTAGTTGCTCATGCTACGTTCGCCCTGTCTTACTCTCTCTCAATCGATCTCGATCACTCTTTCTCTCTTTTCCGACACTTCCGTTGCATACCGGCGTGACGTTTCATCTGTAAAAATTTTACCCTCATGCGCCTAAAGAAGTTTCACTTCAAAAAGTTGAATAAAATAATCCCTACCAGGACGGTTAAGTTAAAGTTGAATCACTACTAAACTTTTCACTATACGACGTTTCGAAGCGAACGTCGCACAGTATAGAATGCGCGGGCGCACAAAACGCACGCGTTCTACGAAGTCGACGGGCGGTTGCGTGTTATGAAAACTGATTCAACGCGTTCGTACGTACATACATACATACGTACAACTCTGGATATCTCTGTGTGTGGTGTTTGTGTCTGTGATCTATGTGCTAGTGACGGGGGAGCGTTTCGGTGAGTGACTCTTTGTCTGTTTATGTACTTGTACCCTTATTCAATTACCTACTATTTTTTTTTCTTACGCATTTCAATGCTTTTTAGATTTTCTTTGAAGCGATGATGGTTCAGTTGTTAGTGCGTGCGGTTGCCGCGTAATTGACTGTAAGTTTGAATCCATCTGCTATGCGCCGGAGCTGTCAGTGAGGGAAAGTGTTAGGAAACTATAGTATTGAAAATCTGCCGCCAAATATCTATAGGTGTGTTACGGCAGTTGCACTTGAGAGCCCGTCCCTCCACTAGCGTGTGCACCATCTTGGGTCATATCGTCACTTAACGTCATGTGAGATTGTAGGTATAACGCTAAACCTTTAAAGTATTAAAAATACATGATATTAATTTGAATCTTCAAAATTCATGTAATATATATTTTGATCAAAATTATGTATTATCGATGGATATAAAACTTCCATTTAATCTTTCCCAGATCTAGATAATTATACTTAACCTGAAATTTTCCATGCATTTTCCCTTCATAAGGGAATATGGTATTAATGAAAAATTATGAACAAACTCGATGTTATTAGCTAATATGTATGTTGAGTCACTTCCACTCATTTGTAGAGTTCCAAAACCACGTATTACCATGTAATTGGCCATAAATATTATTTTCACAATTCTACCTACCAACTAATTGTAAATACGGATTTACAATCACAAACGTCTGTAGATAACAATGCGAACGAAACAGGGGGCAAAAGCTACCATATAAATGCTGGCAGAACATACGCACTAACCTGATTAATGTAGATTATCCCGAAACAACTTGCTAAGACAATGTAAGGTAAAGATACGACATATAATGAAGTTGTAACATTCTCCTATGCCATTTGGGAAAAATAGTGTGAGCGGTTAGTAAATATTATATATAATATATTATATATATTATATATAAATGTTTTATATGTAAGTGCACTGGCATACTCGCAAAGATTGGCCCAGTGCAAAGTTAGGTAATAATATGTCGATAAAATCTATAAGCCCATTTTATTTCCATGATTCGGATAGTCAGAATGATACCCGGCCTACGGTAAGAGATGACTTCTCAAGTACACGATAAATAATTCAAAACGTCGAACGTACAATCTGCTTCTAGAAAAGAGCGATATTCTCATATTTTGGTTGAATTTTGCGTCACATAGTGTACGTGACGGAAATGACAACAAATACGAATATGTGTACAGCTCAGGATGTGTAATATGTCAAAATGTTGAACTCATTTTATATTTTTTGTACTTTTACAACGGACACTTTGAACGCGATGTCCGGAAGTGTTACCTAATTAATGACAGCAACAAATAATACCAACAAACTTGAGATTAAGTACACTTATACACAAATTAAACTGGAGGTAGACACTGTAACATTAACTTTTCTGGACAACCTACACCTCAGTCCGCCCCGTGACCGCGAAGGCTGAAAAGCTTTCGAAACGTCGGGATCGAAATTAATAAATAACCGCGATAAAATCCGTTTAAATTAGTTATCATTTCGATGAGTAATATTCGTGTAAACATAAGAAATCATTGAGTACACTTTTTTGGCGTTTTGCGTTTTGCAAGTGCTACTGCAGGAACACACCTATTGGTATTTGGCGGCAGATTTTCAACTTCAGGGTGGTAGCTAGCCAGACGGGCATTAGAAAAAGCCCTACCACCGTGCTTCACTTAGTAATTATAGCATAATTTAGATACAATTGTCGCATTGTAACCCGTTTAACAATCAAAATTAAAGTTTGAATATAACCTTATCAAGTTAACTGTCCAATTAACGTTTGGATTTCTCACGAGATCACATTAAAATATACAAGGGCATCTATTGTAAATAAAGGTCGTAAACAAAGCGCGGGAAACGGGCAGGGATCGTTTCAAATTTCAAAGAATAAAAAGAGAGATGTGGCAATTCTTACACGTAAGATGAATCCTGCCCAATGTAGCAAATAAGATACTGAGTTGGTTACGATTTTAAAATTTAACTGCTCAAACGATCGGCCTGAAATAAAATGCTATTCCCGAAGCATAGACAAATAATATTTTGTATCCGGCATACGAAGTTAATGAATTTAGATATTTAGATGAATTTAGATATTGCAACTGTAACGGAACCAGTTTTATTCATTTTTTCATCGTAAACATCGTAATGAAACCATAACATAGTGCTAAGGCTTTTTCTAATACCCGCCCGGATAGCTACCACCCACAAGTTGAAATTCTGTCGCCAAATACTTATAGGTGTGATCTGGAAATTGGACTTAAGAACCAGTCCAGTACAGTATCTTGACCCACAGCTCTGCTTAAGTTAAGATTGTGACCAATCCTCAGTCAGTAGTCAGTTTATATATATTTGATACATTTGAAGTCCTGAGAAGGCCTACGTGACTCATCGCTTCGGAAAAATACGCCGACCATCGAGAAAAGTCAACCGGAAGCGGTTACGTACCTATTTGTTTCAACTATTATTCTTTTTAAAAATTAACGCTAACCGAGACAGTGCCTCCCAGCAGTAATTACAGTATTACCGGAAGTAATTTCGTACGTCGTTAGCATCCTCTTTGTACGTTGAACTCTGCCTTGGCGGACGGGGAGGGGACAGCTGGTAAGTAGGGAGGTGTGTTTTAATAATCACGACTTTGCTCGCGCGAATGCCGCGGACTTAGGAAATTTGTCGGGCTATACAACCAAGCGTTGCGAGTTCCCACGTTTATTTCGTAGGGTTGTGCCGTGCCAGTTTGGTATACACACGAGGTGCGTTCCACTAAGCGCTCGCGATACTCAAAACATACATTCAGTAGTTCCACACGAAGAGCTCTATATAAGATCTCGTCCGGTAGCTGTAATCCTGAACGTAACCATTTTGGTCCAAATCGGTACTTAACATCAGCTAAGATTGTCAACAGACGCAAAATCTATATACATAAAACTTTTGGGAAGTCGCGTCCAATGTTTTGCAAGTTCACGGCCGACAACATTTTTATGAGAATTAGTAGACGTGCGCGCGCTACCGAAATACAAATGCGTTCATAGTATTGTCAGTATAATAGGTAACGTTTCAAATGGCATTTGGAAAAATAATTAGGGACTTAACTATTTATTATGATACAAAACGCTAGTTTACTGGTTGAATCAGGTATCAAACATATTTGGGTTTAAGACGGTTTGTTATTGACAAAAAATAAATTTATTTTGTGTCACGTATATCCCCTAAATATTGAAAACGGTTTTCAATTACATGTACATAAGTTAACTAGTATGTTTTAACTTGTTATTTCGATCGCGTTGACTTGAATTACGTTTTTTAAAATGTATATAACCTATCTTTCGATAAATTTCGAGGAGTTGTGTAACGGCCGCCTAGTTTTACACGTGGCGAAATACATTTACGCATTTCCGGTCCCAGACCGGGGAGGCCGTGAGAGTTGTGTGGGACTCATTAAGTGCTAGCCACAGCCTGGCTAACTACTACCCTGAAGTTGAAAATCAGCTGCCGAATATCTATATATGTGTTGAGCTTTTCCCTAGGCTTAGCGTGTTTACAGTCAATGTCGATATAGCGGTGCCCGTGGGTTGCCTCAGCTGACCGTGTAGCATTGATTGTACGCAATATAGTAACATTGTGTGAAACGCCGATTTTAATACCCTAAATCTAAAAAGATTCAGTTAAATGACTACACTTTTTTTTACGTGGGGAAATGTATTTACGCGTTTCCTCCCAGTCCGGTGGGACTCATTGCTGAAAATACCCACTAAAACCCCACGACTGTCTGTCACCTTCCTGGGGCGATATATAGATTATCTTGGTTCGGCAGAATGACCGTATTTCACCTGATGGTAAGCTCAGCACAGTCCAGGGACATCAGCGAAAGAGATAATGTTCTCCGTCAATCGCAATCCCCATGCGGACCTGATAAATACTTCTTCACGTCCCGTTTAAAGGACCCAACGTTGTATCAAAGTGGGTTCACCCAGAACGGAAGACGGTTCCACAGCTCCACAGTACGACAAAAGTATGAGTTTTCGTCCTTTTTGGTTCGTGTCGGGATGGAAGCTACAGTAAAGCTATGGCTCCGCTGTCCAGTGTAGATAGATCTGCTATGGAAAGGAGAGGAATGAGTTAGATCCATTAATCCTCCGAGCACTCGCTATGTTACAGTTAATAGAATAAGCTAAGTGATGCTGTATCCCTACAGAGTTGAAGCGGTTACAAGTTCTTATTAAGGTCTGTATCATCAACAATGTCAACAACCAACACACGCATATCGTTGAAATTTATAGAGAAGTTAATTTATTAAAATTTTATTTTCTATACCGAAAGAAACCTTTCCTCTAATGGGATAAGTGTACATAGCATTAGTTATTAACGTATTATTTTCTTCAATGCCTATTCCGTGTTTTTTAAGTCATGCACTTACAATAAATATGTCAGACTAAGAATAATCAAAAAGAATGGATTCAATATCCCATATTAAAAAACGCACGAGTGGAACACTCTGTTAAATGAATTCCCCTACGTAGTGTATTATTCTGGATAAATGTACTATATTATTGATTAACAAAAATAAATAAATAAATGCATTACTAGCGTCTGAACGCATTTTTATAGTTTTTATATAGTTATAATAATATTTTATTATACATCATTCAATTCATCTAATACATACAATACGCTACAATACAGCTGACGCGTATGACGTGTACAAACTATGCATGTGCAGCCGTTGAAAACTAACTAGCTGTCTTGAACCAATAAGGGCGCAGCCATGGCTGAGCACAGCCAATAGCATACGCGCTATGGATAACCGTCTATACTATAGAAGTATAATGCAATATAGAACAGACTAAAGAAAGGGTCTTGATGGAAAAATGTTACATATTGATTTGTCTAGCCTCCATCCGTACCGAACGATAAGGAACTTCGTTCCGATATAAGATATGTTAATGTACGCGTAAAATGTACTTTTGTCTCACAGTTTTATTATATGTATAGATGTGCTATAAATAATGTTTTTTATTACAATCGACAACCCTACTCCGTGATTCTCTAACTTAGTTTCATTGCGAGGCGCCATTAAAGCTCTTACGTCAAAGGAGACCAAATGATGAGTTTATTAAGTTAAAATTAACTCGGAATTCGCTCAATGTATCTCAATGTCACTTCAAACGAGAAGTTATTTCAAGGTTTCTTCTATTGGATTCTCTTTTATATTATCTTTATTTAATCACGGCAAAGTACCGACGGTATTGAGCAAATTACTGTAAATAAAATTGTTTGCAAACAGTTGTAATAAAAGTAGCCTAAATATGATTCACCCAATTTTCATTTTTTTTACACGCTTTATATTAGCTTCACCTGTATGTATGTAACCGACCCCTTTGAGCTCTATTTTGTCCTACTTTGAACGATCAGATTTAATTCAAACTTTGCGCACCTGTCAAAGATCGATGACAATGCAATAATCCGATCAAAGCATCCGATTATCCTAATTAGATTCGCCAGGATGAATTAATTCCTTTCCGCATCCTTTGCATGCGAGTAAGAGAGATAGAGCTAGTGCGCGAACAACGCATGCGTGCAGTTCCAGTAACTAAAAAATAAAAAATAGTTAAAAAACTAAAACACACGCTTTATATAGAAAACTAAACTAAAAAAGAGAAAATAAATTTTAATAAATATTAATTAAGAATAATGTAAAAAAAATAAAAAAATATAAGTTATTAATAGTTTGAATAAGAAAAAAAATGTTTTATTTTAAAAACAGCGGGGGTGCTTTTCAAGATATTATCGAAATGATAATCCTTCTCATATCTGTCAATTAAATATTCATAACTATTGACACCATGCACCCCACGCTTTTTTATAATAATTTTTTTCTTATTCAAACTATTAATAACTTATATTTATTAAAAAAAATTACACTATTGTTAATTAATATTTATTAAAATTTATTTTCTGTTTTTTAGTTTAGTTTTCTATATAAAGCGTGTGTTCTAGTTTTTTAAACTATTATTTATTTTTATTATTATTGTTAACAACGTTCACAGTAACTTAGCTCAGCGGTTAAATCAGTTGCCACACCGCTACCGCTGTGCCATGAGGAAACCATAGTATAGTCGTATGACTGCTTCTAATGCCCGCCTGGCTAGCTACCACCCTCAGGTTGAAAATCTGATAGATGAGTTCCGGCAGTTGCACTTGAGAGTCAGTCCCTTCACTAGGCTTAGCGTGTCCACCACCGAGTGCCAGATCGTCACTTAACATGAATTAATATTGTAGCCATAACGTTCAACATATATATTATTATAAAAAGACCGAAATCTCTCTACTGAAATTGTCCTAAACCTCAAGTCTGTCGTTAAAATATTAATTTCAGATACTTTCTATGAGTCCTTTCCAAATGATTTAATATGTAGATGAGAGGTCTGGAATTAAAACCAGACTCTCGAAACTCGACATCTATTAGGTTCTAATATGATTTGTGATATGATTTTAATATGATTCTCACAGTTCTTTACTAATTTAAAATCGTTTTGGAAAATTAAACAATTATTACTTCAGCGTGTTTACATTTAATTTTTTTTATTTTATAATTCGCCTTATGAAAGTTTTTAAGTCGATATGTTTTTTTCATTGAAAAGTAAGTTATTGCTGAACGCAATAAATAACACTGTGGCCAAACTATTTATTTATTCTTTAACTAGGTTTTACCTGCGGCTTCGCTTGCGTTAATATTGATTTTATCAAATAAATCGGATAGTGCAATATTTTTTTTTTTAAATGATTATCCCTCCCTGTATCCCACTTCCAATAAGGTTTTCGAGTGAAAAAGTAACCTTTTACCGTCTCCAGGTTCCCATCTATCTCTATATCAAAATTCGATGTAATCTATTCAGCGATTTAGGCCTGAAAGCGTAACAAACAAACTCACTTTCGCATTTATAATACATACATACATACTATCACGCCTCTCTCCCATAAGGGTATGCAGAGACCACATCCTTCCACTTGCTACGATCCTGACATACTTCTTTCGCTTCTTCTACTTTCATAAGCACCTTTATACATGCTCTTCGGTTACCGTTACTTTTGACCTGGCCTTCCTCCAGAACGTCCTCGATCTGATTGAGATATGTTCGCCTAGGCCGACCCTTACCTTCTTGCCCATTCACACTCGCCTTGTAAATTTGTTTTTGCATTTATAATATTAGTAACAATAAGGATGCGTCGTGAAAGGGCGCACTTAATGCCATAGGTATTCTCTAACAGTATACTTTAGGGTGATCCAGAGATAAGAGATGGTAGGTGTAAAGTGAGTCACACAGGAATTACAAAACAATACCACGATACTATGACTAACTATGATATATATATAACAACATATATGGACCGTTTATTTTGAACGTGGTGTAAGTCCATTTTCTTTTGTTTCGAGAAAATTAAAGGTTACTATATTTGTTCATAATGCAATTTCATTTACCGACCGATTTTAAGTTGTACAAAACATGGGATTTTTTTAGGAGAAATTAAACACGGACTAGTTGTATATATAAAAAAAATGTACATTAAATTAAGCATGAATTACGTGATAGCTCATTTTTCTCAAAAATGGACTTACACTACTTTCAAAATAAACGGTTCATATATGCTACTTTAAAGGGCAAAATATTATCAGTCAATATAGCTAAATGAACATCCTAAGCCTGGCGGAAGGACTGGTTCTAAAGCGCATATGTCGGAATACAGCTAGCCAGGAGCGCATTAGAAAAATCCCAACCGCCATGCTATAGTTTCCTCACGCTGTTTTCCGCCCCGGAAAACTCAGGTTCATTACAGGTGGATTCGAACTCACGTCCATTGATACGGCGTCTTTACACACTACCAACTGAGCCACCATCGATTCTATATTATTAGGATAGTGTTTTCATTTGTTTACCTCCAATTGTTGTCAGATGTATATCAAAAAGCGCTTCAAGCGACTTAAAGCGATACCCAAACATTCGTATAACAATAGAACCGCGGAGGTCAGACCCCTAATCCAAGTAACGATTTAAAACGAAGCGCCACAATTATCTACGGCCGGTCATTAAATTAAAATGTAAACCGAAACGGGTTTGATACCGGCGCCGTTTAAAATGTTCAATCGTGTTTATAAAGGCGATTGCACACTTGGCACTACTTATTATTTAATAACATTGTAATTATTATTAATTTTTTTTTATGCTGAAGGTTTAGCGTTATGGCCATAATCTCACCTAATCTTAAGTGACGATACGGCCCGAGATGGTAGACACGCTAAGCCTGTGGAGGAACTGGCTCTCAAGTGCAGCTGCCGGAACACACCTGTTGGTATTTAGCGGCAGTTTTTCAACTTGAGGGTGGTTGCTAGCCAGGCGGGCATTAGAAAAAGCCCTACTGTCATGCTATGGTTTCCACACGATGTTTTCCTTCACCGAAAGCTCAAGCTCATTGCAGGTGCTTGGATTCGAACTCACGTCCCTTAACGCAAAGTCGTACACATTACCACTGAGCTATCATCGCTTCAAGCTAAGTAGCGATGATAGCTGAGTTGGTAGTGTTTATAGACTCCGTGTGGATGGGCGTGAGCTCGAATCCTTTCAATAAGCCTGAGATTTCGGCGAAGGAAAACGTCGTAGTGAAACTGTAGCATGGTGGTAGGGTTTTTCCAATGCCCACCCGACTAACCGGTCTAGCTAGATGTATTTTCATGCGGTTATTATGAGGTATATAATCTATTAAGATTTTATGTAAATTGGTAATGAAGTGTGACATTGAAAATGCTTGGAGAAGTCAAGCAGCCTTTTGAGATATAACAAAAAAATCTATCATGGGACACGGTCTATACAGAAAAGTCAACAATAGTATATATCTATCTTATACACGCGAAGTTACGGTTGTAAAGAGAGAGATAAAGAGAGGATATATAGAAGGAAACCTGGAAACCGTGATAGATTACTTTTTCTTGCGAGAATATTATTGGAATTGGAGTAAAGAAAGGAATTAACTTTGTATGAAACTTTTTATTTCGTCATCTGCTTGTTTAACAAAAATAATATTAACAAAAGCGGAGCCGCATATATTTGATACTTGAATCTGTGTTGGTGATGGTTTAATTATTCAAAACTTAAGTCTAGGTACTAACTATCAAATCCGGTTAATTTGTCCGAATCTCTTTTTGATCAAAAACTATGATCCTATCATCAACAAATCCAGTTAAGTAAACGCTAATAAAATCCTTACAATAAAACTTAACTGCCCTCAAGTTTTCTTGTTAAAACCTTCCATATTTTGTTCTAGTCTTATTTTCAGTTTAATCGTTCAGATTTATTATACACCTTTACTTTAGCTATTTCACAACGTATTTACAAGTTTCTAAATTAATGAGAGACGTAAAGTGGCTTCGTAATTTATCTTTCGTACTGGCCGATTTGTAATGAACGTTGAAATAAATAGACAGTCGGCAGTTTCAAAATAAAATATATGTTTTTTCTATAGGTTTATCATTACGGCCACTATCTCTCCTGGTTTTAATTGACGTTGCGGCTCAAGTTGGTGAATTACAAGCTCAGTACCGGGACTGGTTCTCAAGTACAACTGCCGGTTTCACCTATAGGTATTTTGGCAGCATATTTTCAACAACTCATCTGTCAGTTAATTTGAGCTATATTGAAATATATAGGTCATCAACAAGATAGTTAATCAATCGATTATAATTTTTTTATCGAAAAGACAAAGATATAATTTTTTTCACATTTTCATGCAATGTTATCCACTTCTGAGCATTGGTCCAAATTTCAAGTATATAGCTCATCAGGAAGTTAGTTTACAATCAATTACAAAACGACACCCGGCCACACATACAAGATAACGAGTTGGTAGAAACATGGTAAAATAAAGTTGTTTACGGAGTGTCTGCATTCGCCTTTACGGGGGCCGATCCAAACCGTAGCGTGCTCGAGTAGATTTGTGAATGAAATAACCATTGATTGGCCCCCGGGCTATTATGATAAAGGTAGATAAACCCTTTACAAGTTTTTACAAGATTATGGTTTCGTTTCAATCTTAGTAAAATGCGCACTTTAGAAGTTATACTTGTTTCAGCGCGTTAAGGAAAGATGTTCAGATGGAATATCGACACTACGAAGTTGGTTTGTTTTACGTGTTCGTAAGAAGTGGTAGCTATATGCAAGGTAGTTATTCAAATACTAGCTGAGTCCGCGACTCCGTTCGCGCCGAACTAAAATTTTTATTTAAGCATTTTCATAAGAAAAAAATTAATAGCCTTTTATTATATATGAATATATATGTTATAGTATTCTACTGGTGTGATAATTTTTGAAATCTGCTCAGTAGTTCTTGAGTTTATTTGTTACAAACAAAAAAACTAATCTTTCCTCTTTATAATGTTAGCAGAGACAAATTCCTATTAGTAATACTACATAATATTCAATTATTAATTTTAATTACTAACCCTGAATATAAGGAACTACAATTAAAACTTATTTATCCGATTTGTTATACATTCCTTTAAATTATTTATAATAGAGAGTAGAATTAGAAATATGTTAAAAAATACGTTTTGGCATCAGCGTAATTATTATCGTTGAAAACGGAAGTCATCAGATGGCTCTACTTCACCCTAAGCCTCTTATTTTCCGGTACTCAGTAGAATTTTTAAAATTTTACGCTACATTACTTTTTTTTTTGTTGTTGTTATACAAAAAGCTTTATATTTTCGACAACCAGTATACTATTTAAAATTTCGGAATCCACTAAATTGTTTGTGTTTTTTATTAAAACCTAATGCAAAAATACATAATTATATAATATAGTAACGGCGCCTCCTGAATTTGTTAGCATAGACTTAAATTAAAAGCAGCCTAAGTTATTTCACTTAACATAATTTTCGATTAGGATCAAAATATGAAGTCGCGTCAAAATCCATCTAATACTGATATTAATCAGAATAGAACGGACAGACAATCAAAAATATATATAAAAAAAATGTTTTTATGATATTATAAACGTATTCTCTTACAAATGGTTATTAAAAAAAAATGAGATGTAATAGTAAAATGTCCAATACAAAGTCCAATAAAAACCATACATATGTTAACAAAGATAATTAAGAGCGTAACTTGTAATGGGTCTGATAAGTTCACGAAAAAAGATGATATTTTGATATTGTCGATATTTAAAGAGATGATAGCTCAGTGGTAGTGTTTACGACTTCGTGTCAAGGGACGTGAGTTCGAATCCAAGCACCTATAATGAGCTTGAGCTTTCGGTGAAGGAAAACATCGTGATGAAACCAATGGTGGTAGGGTTTTTTTTATGCCCGACTGGCTAGCTACCACCCTCAAGTTGTAAACCTGCCGCCAAATACCAATAGGTGTGTTCCGGCAGCTGCATTTGAGAGCCAGTTCCTCCACGGGTTTAGCGTGTCTACTAACTTGGGCCGTATCGTCACTAAAGATCAGGTTAGATTATGGCCATAACTCTAAACCTTAAAGTATAAATATATATATATATATATATATATATATATATATATATATATATATACATATATACTTTAAAAAAATAAAACTACATTTTTTTTTCGGTGCTACATGTTTATAGATTACTACTTTTATATTCAGTTTGAATATGCTGTTTCCTTGTTTGTTATTAGGGTTAAATTATTTATTTCCTTCTAACAAATAACACGTACAGTGTGTCGTTTCAATACCTCTGTAAATATAAACTCGGAGTTTCACGGGCTCTGTTGAAAGTAAGTACCTACTTACACAACCCGAGATCGTGTTCCACTAAAACAGGAACGAAATCCGAACGAATTCACAAACACAGTAAGCGGTGTTTGCGTTTCAACTTTCCCTTAACAAAGTTCAAAGTGATAAACAAGTGTGAAGCGGCCTCTAAATCTTGTATTACACGACTGAAGATTTTAATGAGATCTTGTTAGCGGCGTACCGTAGAGCGACCTTTCCCATATCAAGCAAAGTATGCGTGTGTATGAATATTAAAAATCGGAAAAGTTTGTTCGTTTGATCTAATCTCTGGAACTATCGGTCGGATTTGGAAAAATATATACGTATTTGATAGAGAAATCAGTGAAGAAGGCTTTACACTCCATAACATCACGCTACCATCAATAAAAACAAAGCTGGTAGTGTGTGCGACTTCACCTACAGTGAGCTTTTTTTTTTTTTTTTTTATGGAATAGGTGGCAAACGAGCAGGAGGCTCACCTGATGGAAAGTGATCACCGCCGCCCATGAACACCTGCAACACCGGAGGGCTCGCAAGTGTGTTGCCGGCCTTTAAGGAAGGAATACGCTCTCTTCTTGAAGGTTCCCAAGTCGTAACTGTTCGGAAAGACCGCCGGAGAAAGCTGGTTCCACAGAGTGGTTGTGCGAGGTAGGAAGTGCCTTACAAATCGCACTGTTGTGGAAGGCTGGACATCGAGGTGGTGTGGGTGAAATTTTTTGTTTTGACGCGATGTCCGATGGTGAAATTCAGCGGCCGGGATCAATCCAAACAGCTTTGAGCTTGAGTTTTCGGTGAAGGAAAACATCGTGAGGAAACCGTAGCATGGTGGTAGGGCTTTTTCTAATGCCCACTTATCTAACTACCACCCTCAAGTTGTAAACCTGCCGCCAAATACTTATAGATGTGTTCCGGCAGCTGCACTTGAGAGCCAGTTCCTCCACAGGTTTAGCGTGTCTACCAACTTGGGCTGTATCGTCACTTAACGTCAGTTGTGATTGTAGCTATAACACTAAGCTTTTAAATTATACAAAAAGACGGACGGATAGATGTGGCAAAGAACTTTATTTTATAATACGTAGTGATAATAACCCTAGGGTAATACGAATGTTCGAACGAGCTTCCTCTAACACTCTTTAGAGGTATGTTATTATTAGTATAATGTTTGAATATAATCTCAGGAACCTTCCCATGGTTCGGTGGTATGCGTTATCAGCCATATAACGTCTCGTCGGTTGAACAGGAAGTCAATTACATCTGCTTACTCAACGCATTCTATAAATATTTTAACCTACTTTATTAACATAACATATCGTGTAGAAAGGAGGCATAACGAGAATTTATTGTACCATATATTACAGAAAGTACGGTCAGCATACGATTAGGGCTTATCTAAAAAATATTAATGATGCAATGCACCTTTTACAGTTATGTACCCCATCTAATCCGGACTCTGGTAGCGCGTCTACGTACTGCGAATGGAAATCCGTAAACCGATATAAAAAGAGTTACACAAAGAGAGAAAATTGTATGTGCAGTTCACACGCTATAGAAGTGAAACCTTTAAAAATTCCCTTTGTAATACGCCGACGCACACACACACACACATACGTACACACGTGCAACTTTCGGACCCTGTAAGACACTATCTATCTCATTCTCTCTCACGTTATATCCTGTAGAATATAGATGTACGTGCTTGTCTCTTCTTACTGTCGCTTTTTCGTTTCACCGCGTTTCATACCACTACAATGTTAAAGAAGTTATCATTTCATACGGGTAAGATAAATCATTAAAAATCGTTAGTCTAATCATCATGATAATTGTTATATATATTTATAAAAGGAATTTTCATGCAATTCTTGAACGTGATAGGTGGCGCTGCTGGTGAGTTATTAACTACTGGAAACGTAGAACTGTATTAACAAATGTT
Source organism: Actias luna (assembly GCA_039707435.1). Classification (NCBI taxonomy): domain Eukaryota; kingdom Metazoa; phylum Arthropoda; class Insecta; order Lepidoptera; family Saturniidae; genus Actias; species Actias luna. The sequence continues at coordinate 1,279,508 of JAZHAC010000002.1, read as the reverse complement.
TTATATAAACTGGATAGAATCGATTGCAAAGAGGGGAAACTAAAATAACCCTTATAGAATAATCGACCAACAGGACGCTGCGGTCGCTGTGGTTTTGTACAAACCCCAGGAAATATTGAACATTCATAAGTTCGATTGGGTTTGTGCAGTACATATTTTTTCCTATTTCTCGCTATCACTGGCTGCATTAAATAGACTTGACTTTTCAAACTTTAATATTTACTATCAAGATTATATTATTACTCGTACCTGCCACTTTCTTTGCCGTGGATTTGAATTATGTCCTTTTATATTAAAATACCTATTTTACTATAATGTTTATATTAATTCGCTTTCTTGTATGTGTGTCCGGGTGGATTTTGTAATTGATTTTAATATAACTTCCCGATGAGATAGTGAGAATGGGAAAAATTGATTTGTTTTGTTGTTTCGATAAAAAAATTATAATCGATTTTAAACTAACTTCTCGATAACCTATATACTTAAATATAGCTTCAATCACACGGACATATGAACAGAATATATAAAAAATTCATTTACATAACCCTAAAATGCAGAAAATAATAATAAAATAAAGTAAATACTTAAAAGGTGTTATAACCCACTAATAACATTTATAATCAAATATTATTTCTTGACAAAATGAAAGACGTTCCTTTACAGGAGCCCATTTTGTTTTTTTTTTTTCTTTGTATAGTAATAGAAGCTTCTATTTAGTTCTCTATGTTTGTAATCGACGTACCAAAAAAGGTTACAAACAAAAAGGGTTGACCGCCACATACTTAATACCATGTTTTTCGTTTTCAATCTTGTACCTATATCATACTTTTTAATCCGATATAAAAACATGGTAGGTATATTTTTTTAAACTAAATGATTCTGAATTATTCTATGCACTACATCTGCGAGATTTTTTCTATATCGAAGATATGGTATTAGTACTTTCATAGATACACCGAGCTTTGGAAGCGAGTACTAAGACACTCAGTCCGCGGCAACGAGTATAAGGAAACCTTCGGTGGCCGATCCTCGGCTCGGGCTGTATTCGAGGACGCGAAAAGAATCTGCTGTACTGACTAATCCGAAACAGTATCCTATATTAAGCAATATGGTGACTTAGCTTATGCTGAGTTGTGCGCCTTTTACAGTGGCACTGCGACGCACGGCGGATTATAACATTTTATTACTATTTTTTTAGATTATGTATAATGTTTTTTTAATGATTGTAATGTTAATTAATTTTCATGTATTTTTTACTTTATCCGTGTAGCCTTGTGTCTTGTAAATAAATTTATTTTCTTTCTTTCTTTCTTTCAAATAAATACTTGGCTACAACGCGGATTGAGTACGCGAAACTAACCTCATAATCCAGGGGATTGTACTGTCTACCTCAGGGCGGCATAACTGGACTGTTAGATACTATCACAGTATTTTATACCTAATAACACTGAATCGTAATGGCAATATGTTTTTTTTATTTTTAGTTGGAGCCAAAGCGGCTCGGATGGTGGAAAATGCAAACGAAAAACATCAACCTCAGCCAAGAACAGAGGAATAAAGACAACAGCGAAATTCAAGTATGTATATTTGTTTATTTACCTTTAATCACCTTTAAGCCCGTCTATTTGATGAAGTAGTTTTATATACGTTATACGATTTTATTCTCAATTCATCTCATTTAAGTTTAATTAATTATAATTTCACATAATTTAGTCTAGTTGGTTCAATATTCAATTTTTTTTCTTGTAAAATTATACTATGTATGTGTCGCTGACACAATAAATATATCATACTTACCTATAATTAAGTTTACATTTGTGCTTGAAATTTTATAAATATTTTTAATTTTAAGGAATGTCATACTGTAAACCTTGTTGGTGCTTTATATAAAAAAAAATTATATAATTTTTTAAACCGATTGTTCGATATCGAGTCTCGGGTGGTAATACAGTTTTCTTGCCAAATGCCAATGGCAAACTTACATTTGAACAATCTGGCTAGCTACCACTCTCGAGTTGAAAATCTACCGCCAAATACCTATAGGTGTGTTCCGGCAGTTGCACTTGAGAACCAGTTACTCCGTTAGGCTTAAAGTTTTCATCATGACACCAGGTGAGATTGTGGCCATTACTCTAAATCTACACCGTTTAAAAAAGTTCTGGGGGCAAAGGCAATGGTGGATTTTCAGGAAGGTCGTGTGGGCGCGGTAAATTTTCGAAAATGTAATTTATTCGGCGCCATCATTCATATTTAAATTTATAAGAAATGCAGCTTAGGGGTTAGTTTTGATTCAGCTTATATGTGATATATGTATATCCATGACTGGGCAAATCAATGAGAAAGGGGTTTCAATTTCTGGCTTATCCTTTTAAACCCCCTCACAAATGATTACAGTCACATTAAATAAATAATATTGTCCACATGTTTTTTATTTTCCCTCTTCTTCAATTTATTCCATGTCAAATTGTCAACCTCTACATAATTATACTCACATTACCTAAAACAGTAGAATATCTTGTAAATGTTCAAGCGTCACACCACCTTTTAGAAATATAATCTAATTAAAACACTCCAGGGAGTTTTCGTGGCGACTATCATATCATATTTCGACTTAAAATTTATAACTCCATGTATGCACAATCTCACGGTAAATGCCACCAATATTATATTTAACGTAGAACCAATTAACCTAAACACAATAAACGACATAATAAAATCCCGCCAAAAAGTCCTTAATTCTCTTTTTTCCAATACTAATTACGTCTCGCTTGTAAAAGGGTCCTTATTTTGATTGCTTACCCTTGCCTCTTTAGTCGTCCCTTTAGTAGGTATACCTACAGTCGATAAAAACCTAATTGGAAATTAACGTCATGTAAGCGCCATCTATTGAAATTACATCGTAACATTTCCAAACATTGTTGAAATCGTCTAAAATTAATGTTAAGTGTTTTCAACAGATGGCAGTGTACTAAATTTTTGTTTGTCCCGTAATCTATGCACGGAACAATTGAAAACCTTTTTTTATTCATTTTTTTTCCACAGAAAATGGGCCGCCAAGAACCTCAGGGGCTGTCAATCGAAGGGTCACTGCCCCACCAGGCACTATGCTCGACCCAAGTCACGGCTTCGACCATCGGTTCTACGTATTTCGGTCAGTATGCGATATGAAAATTAAACACGTCTCAACTACGATATGAGTACGTACGTACAGACGGACACGGGCACTTCTCACGGAGTAGCTTCCCAGAGGCTCTCGATATTAGCACTACGTTTGCGTTTTATTATGAATTCTCGATGGCGTTTGTTCGTTGTAATTGACCTAAATAGGTTATACGAAACTGGATCCAAGGGTACCGCTGTCTAGACATTCTAACTACATACCTATAATATACGTTCTGAATACATTGAAGGCAATTAATAATACGTGACACCGCTTTCTATTATATAACATTTATCTGATTATATATTTAGCTAACTGTTTATTCATAATGCGTATGTATTAAAACGTAAACAGGTATTTTTACTAGTTAATAAGTTGTGTTTGACAGCCACCATCTCGCCTGGTGTATATGACGATGTGGGCTACGATGGTGGACACGCAAAGCCCATTGCAGGGACTGGCTCTCAAGTATTACTGCCGGAACATACCTGTAGGTATTTGGCGGCAGATTTTCAACATTACTTTGTTGTTTTTTTTCACCGAAAGCTTGAGCTCATTGAAGGTGGATTCGAACTTACGCCCATTGACGCGACGTCCGTACATACTTTCAACTGAGCTATCATGTTAACGCTCCAAAATCGATTTTACCATTTGTACCACATCGTATATAAGATATTAAGCTTCAACTGCACATAAATTCTATTCTTTACTCGAAAACGATAACCAAAATATGATACATTGAAATAAAACTAATTTAAACGGATTTTATCGCGAATAAATCCGTTAAAATTAGTTTTATTTCAAGGAATAATATTCGCATAAACATAAGAAATCATTATACAAAATATGATATATTTATTATCTCTTATTAAAATATTAATCAGTTTCAAATAAGTTAAAAGTTATAAGTAAATAGATAATAAGTTTATTTAGTTTTTAGACAGGTTTAAAATATCAAAAAGTAGTTCGCAAAGTTTCGTTGAATGTGTTATGGATAAGTCAATTTGGTAGGATTTATTAAGTTAATTTTTATTTAATGTTAATGGTCAGCTTTATGGCCATAATCTCACCTGATCTTAAATACGATACGGCCCGAGTTGGTAGACACGCTAAACCTGTGGAGGAATAGGCTGTCAAGTGCAACTGCCGGAACACACCCATTGGTAATTGGCGGCAGATTTTCAACTTGAGGGTGGTAGCTAGCCAAGCATTAGAAAAGCCCTACCACCATTCTACGGTTTCCTCACGATGTTTTCCTACACCGAAAACTGAAGCTCATTGTGAGTGGATTTGATCTCACGTCCCTTGACGTGAAGTCGCACACACTACCACTGAGCTATCATTGCTTTAATTTTGCAGAAGATATGATAATCAGGCAACTTAATATGTGTTCTATACATATTTACTGTTTATTATTTTATCAATTTTATAAGTAACAATTATGTGTCAACTTAAAAGTGGTTAAATGAATTGACAAGACATCGGCCCCATTATAACGTTTTGTTTTATTTTAATTTTAAATACTATGGGATAACAAAAATCAATGATAACACAAATGATAATGTATTGATACGGTATATATGCACTCCGATAGAGGTACGCTGATTCTGTGTCAATTGTATCACTCAAATCTCAGTATCGCGTCGGCGTTCAAGGAAGTATGTTGTGTACTGATTGATATATCGAATGAATTAAAATAACAGAAAACGTGATCGCATTCGATTCTTAATTATTACTTTTTTCATTGATAAAAAAATTCAATAGGAAGAGAAACGTTTATAATTTAGATGATGCATAATTTTTCAGGCCCGGTATATAAACAGCTGAAGCGATGATAGCTCAGTGGTAGTGTGTACAACTTTGCGTCAAGCGACGTGAGTTCGAATCCAACCACATACAATGAGCTTGAGCTTTTGGTGAAGGAAAATATCGTGAGGAAACCATAGCATAGTAGTAGGGCTTTTTCCAATGCCCGCCTGGGTAGCTACCACCCTCAAGTTGAAAAACTGCCGCCAAATACCAATAGGTGAGTTTAGCTGCACTTGAGAGCCAGTTCCTCCACAGGTTTCGCGTGTCTACCAACTTGGGCCGTATCGTCACTTACGATCAGGTGAGATTATGGCCATAACGCTAAACCTTAACTATAAAAAAAAAAAACATATTGCCCTACTTTCCTATGTAATGCAATATTACTATGAGCGCATTACTGTGTTACTTGTTTAGGCGAAATATAATAAAGGTTTTGCTAAATAACCACTTCCAAATTAGTTTAATTTATATCAGCTGTCACTGCTTCAGCTTCTATATCAGATTATATCTGATTTTTACCAACGTTTCACTTACGTTATGAATAACAAAACAGGATACTGAGGTATTTTAGTTATAAATGAATATACGCAAGCGAAATCGAGTAATGTAGTATCGCTCCTATCCTATGAATACGCTAACAGTGTTAATAAATAGATTCTAAAAAAGAAATTACACAGTGGCCCATATTATCAATACGTTCGAATACTTTCATAAACAAAACTTTGCTTCGTATTTCAGATACAAACACTTAAAAGTTCTTAGACAGAAGCGACACATTTTATTTTCTACTAATAAGAACAAACTTACCAATAAAAATGTTGTAAGAAAGGATACGAGCGCACATGTATTTTAATTTATTCGCGATAGAACGAGACGGCTATAGGTATTCGTTGCAGCGTATTCCAACTGCGAACACAGTGTTTGATTCGTGAATTTATTGTACATACTATTTTTTTAATAATTACAATCAAATTTATTCACAAATACAAGAATGTTGACGTTTGTTTTTCAATTGAAATTTTGTTGGGAGACTGTAACTGTTACTTCATTAATATTTATATATACAATTTATAATTGCATCATTTCTAAAATGGCACATATCGTTGTAAAAGATTTTTTTTCAAACAGTTAATTTAAGTGCTTGTGTTTTCTTTTTTTTTTATTGCTTAAGTAGTTTGTACGGTGAAGACACAGATAGACACTGTGTCAGCGAGTGCATAACGGTCGAACGCCACTTCAATGTAGACACCGTCGATGCGTGATCAGAAAACCAAACACAGATAAAAATCTCAGTCACTCAATGGGCGCCGACGTCTGCTAACTTTATATAAAATAATTACGAACATATTCCTCCCGGTGTTTTATATTTATTAGTGACTTTTTTTTTAAATAAAACAAATCATATACGAGTTATAAATCAAAAGTGAAAGTGCCGTGTTTGGTGTAAATTTTTTTGTTGTTTAGTTCAAGATTGTTTTTATCGTGAAATAACTCAAACTGGATCCGAGGCGGAAAGGTATTTTCGGTTCTCCGTCGGGTTACGTGTATCACAGTGAGTTAAATTGTTTTAATGTACAGTTAAGAAATATTAAGTAGTTTTGCATTTATAACCTCAAAATTTACGTAAAAGTTTTAATTAAGTAATCTAAGCTACGAAACTTGTAAACATCTTACGAGATCTTATGTTATTGAAAGCCTCTAGAATAGCGGTGATTTTTTAGTACCTGATCTAGTTTAAAGATGGCTCCGTTTTCATTTTTCCTCCTTTGTTAATGTTACTATTGTGAAGGTCGCGGGAAGCCGTTGGTTACAAGCGGCACAAAGCTGCACGCTGTAGAAAAAGTATGGTGGACAACAGTGGACGTACCATAGGCTGAGATGATGATGATGTTGATATTACCTATTAAGTTTAACCATAATTATCATAAACAAATGTCGCGCAGAACAGCAGTAGTAATTTTTCTTTTATTTTCTGGGCAACTCAGACCTCGTGTTTGAAATTGTTGGAGTTTTTGGCGGGATCTTGATCTGTCATTATGTGATTTTTATTCATGCACTTATTTGTTTAGCCCTATATTGTGTAAATTAAGGTGACATTTTACGTAACGTAGTGAATTATGAATAATCATTCTGAATATGGTACATTAGTTGGCACTAAAACCTACGCTCTTTAGCTACACTACATCACGTAAAACTAATTACATGAATAAAAATAAAAATCATAAAACGATAGATCGAGATCCCGCCAAAAACTCCGTATTATTAATTATATCCACCATTAGAATAGGCAAAGGAATTAACCCATACTGCCAATTCTTGAATTATATATTCTTCTTTGTTCACTCTTTTTAGTGTGTTCGCGAATTCGTTCGCGTGTAAGTTAAAGTTATTTAATATTTTTTGTCCGTTTTTGTAATACAGCTTTTTTCAGTACAGCTTTGCACCTATGGTAGCGTGATGTTAAATAGCTTAAATTGTTCCTCAATGATTAGGTACTGTATCAAATACATCTCAATAATTTTGATATTCGTTGGTAATTCGTAAGATTAGCGGGTTCAAACAAACTTTTCTGTATACAATATTAATATAGACATTGTTTAATATATATATATATAATTTTTTTTCCTTCAATTAATTTTTGTAAGTTTTTTTTATTATTTCAGTTCAATTCTTCAAAGTTATTTACATATTTAAAAATGTCGGCTACACAAAACTAAAGATTGGTATAAAATTACTATGATATATACATAATAGGTTCATCATTCATGTCATTTATTTTTTATATTTCACTAACTGACCCGACAAACGTTGTTATGTCTTATAAATTATTTCTAGTATATATTTTGATTGTATTAGAAAAATTAGAGTATGTGTATTTTTTTATGTTCGACATAAAAAAAAAAATGTTTATGGTGAACCACCCTTGGCACTTACGGGTATGAAAAATAAATTACGACGGATTCTCAGACCTACCGAATATACATATAAAATTTCATATCAGTCGGTCAAACCGTTTCAGAGGTGAATGGCAACTAACATCGTGACACGAGAATTTTATATATAAGAATTAAATTTCTATATGATATCTAAATCTTGCAAGGTTTAAATGTTCTTACAATGCTTTAACACAGGGGTGTTCTTTGTTATTAATGTTCAAGAATTTTGTGACGGTTAAGAAATGATACGCAGAATTAACATTTGTATTTGACTTCACTTGTGCGCAATGACCAATTTATGACACAGAATGTCACCAATATGACATAACGTAAGGTTGAATCACTTACGACTTGAAAATTAAAAATCTTAACATGACAGGTTAAGCAACACGCCAAAGATCCGAAAAACGAATTATGAAGGCTACAGTGAATTCACGAATATATACAAAAGGTCAAATGATGGATCCGCCCTACAAACTTTCATACGTTCTATTATTATTTTCACGAAAATAGATAGCTTATTTTCTTCTCCCAAGTACAGGTACAAGTAAATCTATCATTAGATCACAGTGATAAAATTGTTTTCGCATTTATAATATCACTTTCCATACTAAGATACTTCTAAATAACTTTACATATAAAAAAATCTTTGGTTATAGTCGATGAAATACGTCAAAAAATTCGGCCTCCAATTTTAAATTTCGATGCAACTGATTTTACGATAATAACATCGAATTATAGTTTCCCAAAAATAAGGTTAATTTGTTCGGATCGCGTGTTCGTAAGTGAGATCGGTTTGAACCACCGATGACGCGTCCGCGCCTTTGTGTTAAGTGCGTGCATCGACACATAGCTATGCGCGGTCCAAATTACGAACTTTAGCGTGTTACAGCATTTTTTGTAAGTGCAACTTCTCATGGGAATACTTCGAAATTCAGATCCGCAACCTTTTTGTGTAACTCTCGTTCGGGTAATGTCGGCTCGACGTGACTAAGACAGGGAAAGGGATATATTGATGTCTCACTTCTGTTGTATGGTCTTAAGCACACAGCGGTTTTTATTGATAGCCGGGAAAAATATGAAGTTTATATATATACACAATCTGCGGACTCTGGATCCGCATCTTTGTTTAGGTAGGTTATTTTGTTGGCGTAAAAAATTGCTTTTTAATAGTAACTATGTATTACACTAAACACTTAGAAGTTTATTAAGTGAAGGTAATAAGTGATGATAGTTCAGTTGGTAGTGTGTACAGACTCTGTGTCAATGGCCGTGAGTTCGAAACCCTGACCCGAGCTTGAGATTTCACTAAAAGAAAACATCGTAATGAAACCAGAACATAATGATACGGCATTTTCTAATGTCCTCAAGTTGAAAATCTGTCGCCATATAACTATATTCGTGTTCCAGCAGTTGCACTTGAGAGCCAGTCGTGCATTAGATTTAGTGAGTCCACCATTTTGGGCCACATGGTCACTTAACATCAGATGAGTTTGTGACCATAACCTATGAATAAATTGACGGTAACTACTTTTAAGGACAGTACAATGGTGAAATAGTGGTGGCCATCGAGGGAACGACTATCCATCTCCAGTTGCCACTGTAATGTCAGCTTTTTTTCAACATGGAGAAATGACTTTTGGCATCCCCTCCCAACCCGAGCTGAGAGGGGTTTATGGGCCTCGTCCGGCGCTAGACTCCCAGAATACTCATTAAAACCTCACGGCCATCTGTCGCCTTCTGTGAAGCGGGTTCGTGCTTGCAAACACCGCGTAACCCCAGCGACAGGCCCGGCCTGATAAGGACTCCATCCAGGCAGCCTGGCGAGCTGCCCTTGGAGTCGGCAGGACTGGCACTGTCATGTTAGCCTGCGTGCAAACAATAGCTATGTATAAGCATTCGACTTACATACTACATTTCTTCTTGAAATCACTATCTACAATAATAGTATAAAGCTGAAAAGTTTATTTGTTTATTCGAATGCGATAGTCTTAGGAACTGCCAATCGGATTTCAAAAAATCCCTTCGTATTTACTATTTAACATCACGCTCTCACCACTAGTGGCAAAGCTGTATTTAAAGAAGTTAGAAAACTGAGAAAAAAATCAAATATTTTTTTTATTTCCACAAGAGCGAAGTCGCGGGCAAAGGAAATAGAAATATAACTTTACCTGACGCACTATAATTATACAATTTATAATAATTGCGAGATGACGCCTATGTTTGTGCCACAAGTAAAACTGTTTCGGGTTTTAATAATACCATGAGGTTTAGTTAGTTATTTCTTTTTAACCGGAGCTCGTTCAAAGGTTGATATATGATTTAGGTAAAATTACAAAGTTTCAGGAGACAGTGGCTGTATCTGACTTCATTGTGACCTCCATTTTTTTATATACTGTATATATTTCGCCTTATTGCCACAAACTCACCTGTAATGATGTGGCCCAAGAAGGTCGACGCGCTAATCCTCGTGAAGGAACTCCTCTCAAGTGCAAATCCCGGAACACACCTACAGGTTTTGGCGGCAGACTTTAAACTAGAGAGTGGTAGCTAGCCAGGCGGGCATTAGAAAAAGCCCTATCACCATGCTATGATTTCATAGCGTCGCTTCGTAAGTGGATTCGAACTCACGTCCCTTGACGCCGCGTCTTTACACACTACCAAGCTATCATCAGTTCTTGAGTTACATTGATGCGTTTATCACCTTGTGTATGGTGGTCGCGATGCAGTCTAATAAACACTAACTATAAAACATCTCTGATTTTTGTATTTCGGGAACAGTGCATGCTGTTAGAAGTCATTATTAGCCGACGGATTCGCTGGTGGTGATGACCGCTGATGGGTTATGCTGCGATGGTCGCCATTGTTTTCGGATCATACTGTACTTTCTGTATTTTACCGTTTTTTTTTATACTTAACGCTAAGCCTGTGAAGGAACTGGCTCTCAAGTAGAGCTGCCGGAACACACCTAGTGGTATTTGGCGGCAGGTTTACAACTTGAGGGTGGGTGGTAGCTAGCCAGGCGGGCAATTGAAAAATGCCTACCACCATGCTATGGTTTCCTCACGATGTTTCCCTTCACCGAAAGCTCAAGCTCATTGTACGTGCTTGGATTCGAACTCACGTCCCTTGACGCGAAGTCGTACACACTACCACTGAGCTATCATCGCTTCTTAACCCGTGTTGCGATATAAAAAAAAAAATCTACAATACGACTATGATATATCCAATTGTATAGACATAAAACAAATTATGGCAGCGATGCGTGGGTGTATTAAAATTTTTATAAAAGGGAACCGCACAAGGAAGCCATTTTGTCAATTAAGCTCTTTATGCTTCCTAGAATCGGTAATCGATTATAGTAAATATGTACATACGAGAGACATTAAACCGATTATGCCGAATCTAATTTGTTCGTCCGCCTACACACGACTTTTTGTATCACAATTAAGTGACAAGGTTAATATTGCGTCCATATATGTATATGTGTATTATTTGAACACGTTTTTCTTTTCACGGCTGGCAATTTATGACTCTATGGCCTACGGTACTACCATATTTTATAAGTGAAACGTGTATTGTCGCGAGCAGTAGGTATTATCTAGGTTCGAATCCTGTGATTCAGTTTCTGATGGAAAGTCATGTAATAAAGTTAATTGCAGACATAGCTTTCAACAAATTATATAAAATAAAATAATAATAGTTTTTTTTTTATTCTTAAGGTTTAGCGTTATGGCCATAATCTCACCAGATCTTAAGTGACGATACGGCCCAAGTTGGTATACACCCTAAATATGTGGAGGAACTGGCTCTCAAGTGCTGCTGCCGGAACACACCTATTGGAATTTGGCGGCAGGTTTACAACTTGAGGGTGGTAGCTACCCAGGCGGGCATTAGGAAAAGCCCTACCACCATGCTATGGTTTCCTCACGATGTTTTCCTTCACCGAAAGCTCAAGCTCATTGTAGGTGCTTGGATTCGAACCCTCGTCCCTTGACGCGAAGTCGTGCACACTACCACTGAGCTTGATTGTACTTGACCATATCCGTGTAAACTTAAATCTGCCGCCAAATACCTATAGTTTCTCCACTAGGCTTACCGAGTCTACCATCTTGGACCACTTTGTTATTAACGTCAGGTGAGATTGTAACCAACCCGTTATCCCTATAAAGTATAACAAAATCCTCCCCGTTTGGATACTTATGTAATGACCTGAATTCACATAACTCCTTTACTTGAAAAAATACATTATAATAAAACCACTCTAAGTTAAAACTCGTATAGTAATTCTTGTAATAATATCTAAGCCGTTCTTCGTACACCTGCGCCTGTGGGGATGTGTCTGGGGGTCGCAAATACCAAGGCCGTGTGCAGGCACCGGAAACGGTTCACCTGCGTTTAACCGTCCCCTTCATACATTAAATGCGGCCACGAAAATCGCGTTTCTCAACTTCGTAATTAAAATATCTTTTTAGATTTTTATTCACAACCATCTACGCCTAGACACGTTGTCCTATATTCTTCAGTAAGCTTGACCAAGGACAGTCGTTTTTAATGTTAATGTGAGTGATGGAAACTTCAACCGAGGGCTGGTCATCCTCTAAAGCTCACAACTGTAAAATCCTTACATCTTAACCGTATTGTTTAATAGTCTGCGCGTACTATTTGGTTATTCACATCACTAATAATTCAGTCCACTGATTCGTTCTGGAGCTCCACTATCACTGTCTCAGTATTGTAAGACACACTTATTTATATTGCCACAACCGGAAACTAAAAGCGCTAAAAGCGAACTACTTGAAATGGATTGTTAAAGCAATTTTTATAAAATCTTGTCATTATAATTTGAATTTACAAAGTTATTTTTATTCAATCATGTCAAAATTAATTTCAATCCATAAAGTTATTTTTAATCAAATGTGTAAATATTTAAACCCTTTTATATATTATTTAATATAAAGAGACGATCAACGATAAAGCTAACATTTATAAAGAGACAATCAACGACCAAGCTAACAAAATCCTATCACAAATCTCGAGTATACCACGGACACCGAGGAACGAACTTTCGGAATTGTTCACTTACCTATCAAATTTCTCTCCCGGTCTAGCTCCTCGGGTATCCCAGTTCTTAGCGTTGTAAAGCGGCACACAGTAAAAACGGGATAGCGATGACGTCCATGGCAGCGGTAACTGTTACTAAAGCGTAGATGAGGTAGATGCGCGAGAGTCCACGGCAACAGCCTAAGCCAAGTATCGGCCACTTCATGGCTCCCTTGTACTCGTTCGGTAAAGCTGTGAAAGCCATTAAGGCTAACAGAATATGTCCAATCATAAAAATATACGCGAGCAGCCAGAGACAAGCCACGAAAAATTTGTAAAAAAAAAAAAGCTTCCAAGTTGGTAGACACGCTAAACCTGTACAGCAACTGGTTCTCAATTGCAGCTGCCTAAACACACCTATTGGTATTTGGCGGCAGATTTTCAACTTGAGGGTGGTTGCTGGCCAAGCGGGCATTAGAAAAATCCCTACCACCATGCAAAGGCATGCAATTACAGGCAACCCAGTGATCATGCGTTTAAATTTGCCTTATCACAAAATACCGGATGGAATGGAAAAATCCCGGTTCAAAATTTGGCGTGGATATTCTTATCACGTCGCAGACACCCACTAAGAACGGATTTTACGATCAGGCACGATTATCAGAAAAAACGAGAACGAAGTCGGGGCATCAAATAGTATGTTATAGAGAAAATAAATGAATATGACAATACAAACATATTAGATTTAGTGGCCGTACCATTAGAAAGTATGTTGACATCGCGTCGGTTGAAGTTCGATGGACGCGTTTAACTTTTCCCATCGGCGTATTTGTTTTTTGCAAACGTGCCCTTCTATATACCTTTGTTATTATGCCATGCCGATGCCGCCGACTTCGTTCGCGTTGTTTAATCGCGCCAAATCTTACAATCGGTTCTTGGTGGGTGTCGACGTAGCGATAGGAATATCCGTGGCAAATGTTATGTCCAGGGGTCAGGCGGTTTTATATAGATACCAGCTGTGTTTGCAACTTCTTTCGCGTGAAACCAAAATTTTATTTAATAATTTTTGCCCGTTTATATAATATTTTTCAATACAGCTTTGCACCTTTCGGTGGTAGCGTGATGTTAAGCCTACAACTTTCCTCAATGATTGCTTTATCGAATACAAAAAGACTTTTTGAAATCCCACCGTTAGTTCCTAGTTATAATAAAAATATAGATTGTATAGATATAATTAGGGTTTAGCATTATGGCCATAATCTCACCTGATCTTAAGTGAAAATACGGCCTAAATTGGTAGACACGCTAAACTTGTGAAGGAACTAGCTCCCTAGTGCAGCTGTAGGAACACACGTATTGGTATTTGGCGGCAGATTTTCAACTTGAGGGTGCTGGCTAAGCAGGCGGGTATTAGAAAGAGCCCTACCACCATGCAACAGTTATTAGTTACATTATTATCACAGTTAACCTCTATTTATTGTAAAGATATTAAAACAGACCTACTTAACCCGTTAGATTGTGTGAAGAAACATAAAAAAAACTCCATGTCACTATCCATAACGAGCATAATTAGGCAAGTGTTATAATACACAAGAGATGCGAACATCGCGTTGCGTTATATTTTAACAATAACTGTTATTTCGTTATTTAGCCAATTACACAGCCGTAATAATTGACATTAAAAAAAAACATTTCACACCAACTGTAAAGAACACACAAGAGATGCGAATTTGTGTCGTTACGTTATATTTTGAACAATAACTGCTGTTGCGTTATTTCGCAAATTAACTTTTAATAAATTGTATATTAGAGTACTTCACACGAACTGTACTCTATTAATAACTATAAAATGTTATTGTTATTTTTTAAGGAAATTGTATAATTTGTTTTATGAATTATGCTATACTTTCAGATCTATCAATTTCAAACAGAGTAATGATTATCTATGGTATAGCTAGAATGAAGCTATAAAGATGTTTAGTTTATATGATAACCTATTAATAATAATATACTCTGTATTTTTTGGCAGTAACTTAATCTGACCTATGTTTTCTCTTCAAATATTATAAACTTACTCTTGGTGGTCATTTTACTTCATATAATGTGCTGTTAAATGTATTTTTCCTGATGTAGTTCTGAGTTTATTTTATCCTTACTAATATTATAAATGCGAAAGTGAGTTTGTTTGTTACGCTATAACGCCTAAACCGCTGAATCGATTATGATGAATTCTGGTATAGAGATAGATAGGAACCTAGTGGCGGTGATAGGCTGCTTTTTCTTACGAAAACCTTATCGGAAGTGGGGTAAAAAGAAGGATAAACTTTGTGTGAAACTTTTATTGCGTCATGCGATTTGTTTGGCAAAATCAATATTACTGCGTGCAAAGCCACAGGTAAAATCTAGTAACAATATACATTTCATTGTAAAAAAATCGTGTCATGCTGTCTACAATATTTTTAACTTTTGTATATTTTGCGTACTCTTTGTATACTCGAGAACTAGTCTCTCCACTAGGTTTAACGGGTCCACCACCTTGTGCCATGTCACATAAAAACTTCTACTAAAACTTTCTACTATAATTTATTCTGTATAAATAACTAATCTAACACTTTTAAGTGACCGAGTATACACATATCGGGTATATCGGAAACGGCTGTAACGGTTTCAATGAAATGTTGTATTTTGATAGATTTCTACTTTACAAATTCACCTACGTTCAAACGTATTTTCATAAAATATAATTATATATGCGTTTTTAATTTAAATATGCGAAGCGATAATAGCTCAGTGGTAGTGTGTACGACTTTGCGTCAAGGGACGTGAGTTCGAATCCAACCACCTACAATGAGCTTGAGCTTTCGGTGAAGGAAAACATCGTGAGGAAACCATAGCATGGTGGTAGGGCTTTTTCTGATGCCCGACTGGCTAGCTACCACCCTCAAGTTGTAAATCTGCCGCCAAATACCAGCATGTGTGTTCCGGCAGTCGCACTTGTGAGCCAGTTCCTTCACAGGTTTAGCGTGTCTACCATATTGGGCCGTATCGTCACTTAAGATCAGATGAGATTATGGCCATAACGCTAAACCGTAACTATAAAAAAAAAAATCAGTTCGCGCGTATTTAACATAGTATGTGGATATGAGTGATGCGCATTTAAACATATTTATAGAGATGTACACAATTAAAAAATCCGAACTAAGCTCGATCGAACGGTTACTAATATTTTATATTATAATCTGTATTAGTATGAGATAAAACTGTATAAAACTTTCGGTGTGACAGCGCCCCGTACTCTTACCTACTCTACCGCAAAGCTTACGTAAGCTTTAATCGCGACCCTATAATTTGCTACTAATCGCTTTATACTCGTTAAACAAATTATGACAGTCCGTTAAGATTAAACACCCGAGTCTGAATTTCGTAATGTTCTCTGTCTACACTCGAAGGTTTTTCAACAAGTTATTTTAGAATGTTTCATAACGTTCATTATTATTATCTACTTAAAGATATCTATTTCAAAATCGATATATATATAATTAAACTGTAACTTAGTTAAGTATATACATTAAATTTCTTGAAAACTTTAATAGGGCAGTAACTTGTCATCGGTACAGAGGCCAAAGTATAATATATACTTTTAATATTTGTATATCCATCTATCTCCTTATATTCTGGTACTCTTGGATAGATTTGATGATATTTGACGCAGTATTATTTGATATTACGTGTCTAGGTATCTATAAAATCTATCCTCACTAATATTATAAATGCAAGTGTGTTTGTTACGTTTTCACGCTTAAACCACTGAATAAATTATTATGAGTTTTGGTATAGTGATAGATAAGAAGCTGGAGAGGGTTATAGGCTACTTTATCTCGGGAAAAACTTATTAGAAGTGGGGTAATTGTGAGGTATAAACATTATGAAGCTTTTTATTGCGTCATTTGCTTCATGTGACAAAATCAATTTTAACGCGAGCGAAGCCGAAGGTAAAGCTGGTATAAAGGGTAAAGATTTGCATTTCTGTACGTTTGTAATGAATATATTCAAAAAGTAATGAACCGATTTTAAAAATTCTTTCTCCATTAGAATGCTATATTATCCCTGAGTAACGTAGGCTATATTTATACTTACATACATAGTATCACGCCTCTCTCCCATAAGGGTAGGCAGTGACAACATCCTTCCACTTGCTACGATCGTGACATACATCTTTCGCTTCTTCTACTTTACTTGAAAAGTGTGTTCGAAGACACCAATCTGAGGAACTAACAGTCGTATTTCAAAAATTAGATTTGTATTTGATAGAGAAATCATTGACGAACGCTTGATGCTATTAACATTACGCTAACACCAACAGGAGGTAAGCAATCTGAAAAAAAAAACGATCAAAAATGATTAGCTATTAGCTGCCCGGTGAACTGCGTATCACATTACAAATGTTTAAATTTTTCGCTTATTCTGTACTATGGTATGTATGTATTATACATATAAACCTTCCTCGTGAATCTCTCTATCAATTGTTGAAAACTGCATTAAAATCGGTTAAATAGTTTAAAAGATGCTAAGCAAACAGACAGCGGAAGCGGCTTCTTTTTATACTATGTAAAGACGTCTTTCGATTGAGTGAACCGATTGCGATGAAACAAAAACTAAGTAATACTCCCAGATGCGTACAATTTTTACAACAAAACTTATCTATATTGGTTTGTACGTTTCCGTAATGCGTGCACAGACAAAAAGATATACAGACAAACACACATAAATTCCAAAATTGCTGAAAAAAAATTCTGTTTGTTATACTTTACCACCCTGGCCATTTTTTTTTTAATATTTTCGATGTATAGAAACGACTTTTCTACAGATTTATTATATGTATAGATTTTTTAGTTTCATGCGAACGATGCCTCATGCAGAGCTGTTTTAATATATTACAATTAAAATATTATAATTTTATAAAAACCTTTTTTTTTTTTAATAAAGTCTCTTATATTATTATAACGCCATTCAGTGAGCCAACCTTTGAAGCGATGATAGCTCAGTGGTAGTGTGTAGGAATGACGCGTCATGGGACGTGAGTTCGAATCCACCTACAATGAACTTGAGCTTTCGGTGAAGGAAAACATCGTGAGGAAATCATAGCATGGTGTTAGAGCTTTTTCTGATAGCCGCCTGGCTAGCAACCACCCTCAAGTTGAAAACCTGCCGCCAAATACCGATAGGTGTGTTACGGCAGTTGCACTTAAGAGCCAGTCTCTCCACAGGTTTAGCGTGTCTACCAACTTGGGCCGTATCGTCACTTAAGATCAGGTGAGATTATAGGCGTAACGCTGAACCTTAACTACAAGAAAAAACTTTAAATTGGTAACATCGTTCATGATTACGCTAAACCTTAACATTAATAAAGTTAACTGTATATTCTTACATGATATGAGACTTATCTTTATTTTAATTATTTTATATTATTATATTTTTATATTTTATAATATTATACTTTATATTATTATAGCTTATAAGCAATCCATGGATTCACCGTGCGGGTGCCTGGTCCATCGTGTGGCAGAGAGGGAAATTACGATCAGTTCCGCAGTCTTGTGAAACGGGTGTAGGTTTAAGGGGTCCTTCACTACTCGTGATTCTCTCCCTGCCCAGACAAATTTGGCAGGAGCCTGCTAGCGCAGCTTTAGAAACACGTTTTACCGTCTTGTATTTTCTTGAATGTCGGAAAAAAGGCTGGTTACAAGGTTTATGTCAGAAAATGACAGGCTAAGGTCAATGATACTATGGTGTTTATTAAAATAGAACTGTAGTAACAACTTAGTTATATTTACCTGAACCTACGCAAATTTATTTTCCAAGTAAACCTTTTACCAAAACTGTAAGTACAATTGTTATGTTTGCTTAAGAAATTTCGTTGAGCTTATTCTAAATCTCTCTTGGAATTTAGTTGTGTATTGCCCGCGGCTTCGTTTGCGTAGAAGAAATTTTTTATTTCGATAACTTAGGTACAGGCCTTTTTTGCCGATCCCCAACCCAATTAGAGGGAGCCCTTGATTAGGTTTGGACCTTACCGGGATTAGATGATGAATGTGAAAACCCTCCATCAATCTTGGTGGAAAGTACAGTGTTATAAAAAAAGGCCTTTTTTGCCTGATGAAAAGAATTCTATGTCCTTTCTCGTATCTCTGACAACGGTTATGGAAAATTTCATGATGATTAGTTAAGGCGTGTAATATTAACATACGAATAAACTCACATTCGTATTTAGAAATATTCGTTGGAATTCTCTCTCTTGGAATTTATTTATGATGCTCTGTATATGTATATCGATATATATAGTATACTTGTAGATGTTTTTATAGTTTATGGGTTTAGCGTTATGGCCACAAACCGACCTAATGTTAAGTGACGATGTGGCCCGAGATGGTGGACACGCTAAGCCTGGTGTAAGGACTGTCTGTTAATTGTAACTGCCGGAATAAACCAATAGGTATTTGGTGGCAGATTTTAAACTTGAGAGTGGTAGATAATCAGGTAGGTATTAGAAAAAGCCCTACCACCTAGTTTCCTACCACGATATTTGCCTTCACGGAAAGCGTCACGGAGATTGTAGATATAATGTTAAAACCAAAAAACTGAGACAAAAGATTAATCAAGAGAATATTGATGTGTAGTTTTGAGTGGGGTTTGTTGGGTTATGATGAGTAGATGCATGTAAGGAGTTACTTCATACACACACGCTATGTTACGCCACGATACGCTTGACGGCGCGTGGCGCTCTCGAACAGCGGCTTACAGTGACCATAATCTTCGAATATTATGTACTAACGTATAAAATCATCTAGTAAATCAGAATATATGTACTAGTGTGTTGTTTCATGACAATGTTTGTGCTTAGAAAATGGAAAAATAAATAACTCTTGATTTTTTTTTATTATAAAGAATAAAAAACCTTTTTTTTTCTCAAATATGACTCAGTAATCGATTAAAATTTCATGTCGCAAAAAAGCACTAACTCAATATCTCGAGAAATATTGATCATGGAGATTTGGTTCAAAGATCTTTTTTGTAGAAATTTAATTTTCTACAAATGTCTTATTTACATATTTTTTTCTAGGTTGAGCCATTTAACAACAAACAAAAAAATAAACTTCTACAAAATTTGACTTTTCTAACTTGTGCTTCACTGGCGTGAGTTATAGTTGGGTTGTAGAGCTCTGAATTCTGAGTAATTCCTAAGTTTTAACAATATGATACCACAAAGGGGTGCCCAGTTATAAAAATTAAAAAAAAAATGTTTACGTGTATTTTAACTGGAAAACCTTCTCACAATCTGGGAGAGTACTTACAGTTATTGTTAGGGGTTTAAGTTATTAAGATTTTTGACATATTTACAATAAAATTATTCCATTGGAACCGAAAAAAATATTGTGTTATGAAAAAGCATCCTTAATCTATGCGTATTGTAATACTGTAATCAAACCAAAACTGATAGTTTAGTATAAATATTATTATCGTTTTCAATGAAACTCATTTTAAATAAGGAAAATAAATGTTATAGTACCGTTACCTTTTGTTGGAAATAGTACGTATTGACGTATTTTTTTTAAATTAAATAGTTGTCCATTGCCAATCTATGAACATAAGTTTTTCTTGACCTGACAATGTGAAAATAAACTTTTCTGTTTAGTCTTAGATTGCATGATTGTTATTGTGAATTTTTACTGTATTCAGTTTCATAAATAAACTTTATATGTACTAAAAAACTATTCCTGATAAAATGTCCTGGTTAATTATAAAATTATGGTACCTCTATTAGGAACTGTGAAAGAAGGTATAATCTGCACATACCTGTATCTAGAACGTGCGAGTTTTTGTAACAAATATCTCGGAAACTCCTTGACTAGGAACCACAGCCTCTTCACTAATTACCTATACACTAATTGTTATGTTATAAAAATCTAATTCACGTAACGTTCGAATGGTTATTAAAGAAGTCTGTCTATTAACAAGAATACGTTCATTTCACACAGCTTTCTATCTGCAGTTTCAATCGAATAGATTGCATAGACATCGTTGATAGTAAACTTGCGCCACCGTTGCACGAGTTGCCCCTCGGGCTCTCGAGTCCTTAGCACTCGCCCTCAAAGTCCGGTAAAGCTGTGAAAGACTTCTAGGCTAACAGTGTAAATCCGTTCCTAAACCAAACAAATTGCACTGAAAAGCAATACTATATTCTTAGCTCTAGATTTATTAATAACGTTGAAAGGTTGTTAGAAATTACATACTAAAATAACTCATTTTCACTCATTTTTTTTATTTGGAAACAGCAAACTACAATGTTTCCTGCGGTTGTATAATGTTTTTCATTAATAATGAAATGATCCTTATTATATATATAAATAAATGAATCTGTATTTCCCTTGGTTATAGCATCATGCGTGAATGCAGGGCAGATTTCGCGGATTCTTTATTTGTTGTGTTATTTATTGTCAGGAGAAGGTTCTTAAAAAAAAAAACCAATAGAAAGAAGGAAATATCGAAATAAAACTAATTTAAGCGGATTTTATCGCGGTTGTTTATTAATTTTGATCCCGACGTTTCGAAAGCTTTTCAGCCTTCGTGGTCACGAGGCGGACACCTCAGGGTGTAGGTTGTCCAGAAAAGTTAATATCACAGTGTCTACCTTCAATTTAATTTTTAATTTTGTTTGTGTTCCGATCTACGCAGAAAGAACTCACAGTGTCTTGAGGTCTGGCAATTGGTCTTTTGGGTTCCGATTTAATTAAATGTATAATCGGATCCCTGACTTGTGCTAGCATCCAACCATCTTCTCTATTGAAATTTGGATGTTTTTAATTTCAATAGCCTCGCAAATCATCCTAGTCAGGAATCGGTGTTCTTTGGCAAGGATTTGCGGTTTGTCGAATCTAAGATAATGTTTGGAGCGTTGTTGTGAATGTTCAGCTACTGCATATTAACTTATTGCAATTTTAACATCACATAACTGTCAGTTGTCACAGAGTATTACAATAACACTATATTGTTGTATTAATTACACCAATTCGAATTCAATTTGTATAGTTAACGACAGTACGTTAGTGAATAAATATTATTATTATTTTTTTTTACTTAAAAGTCGTTTTATAATGCATTTAAATATGCATTCGAAGTCCATATAGCACCGGTGCAAACTATAATCTTAGGTTCATCAGCCTATAGTTTTTCCCATCGCTGGGGTGGTAAGCAGCGGAGCCTGACCACAGCATATTAGTTGAATCAGCCACGTGTGACAGCCAGTACCGCACCGTCTTCGCGTAGGTATTCGAAGTGTTAGAAATGCCTAACGACTAATTTAAGTTTAATTTTAGTTTTAAATGTAGTTTAGGTATTCTTACCTCTGTGGCAGGATATGATGATTGTTGTAACTACTGTTATAGTAGCATTATTGTAGCGACGATACGTCAATGTGTACGGACTCCGCGTGAAGGGATGTGAATTCGAATCGCCCTACAATGAGCTTGAGCTTTCGGTGAAGGAAAACTACGTGACGAAACTCTAGGATGGTTGAAAAGTTGAAAATCTACCGCCAAATACAAATAAGTGTGTTCAGGCTGTTGCACTTGACATCCAGCCCCTCTACAGGCTTAGCGTGGCTACGTACTTGAGTCGTATCGTCACTTAAAATTAAGCGAGATTATCGCCGTAAACCTTAACTATAAAAGAAAAAGAATTAAATATGTCAGGCTCTGGGATGAACTAGGCGATACTCTTCACAGAAGAAGTGTGTGCGCTGCCCCTGGTTCTGGCAACACTGGAGTTTGAAGTGTCATCTTGGTGCGTATTAGTGGGTAGTGTCGGGTGCTTAACACCCGATTAGTCTTGCCACACTCCCCTCTCATCTTGCCTTGTGGCCGGGTAACGCGTTCACTCCTTATGACGAAGAAGTCCCTAAACAGATTTCAAACAACATATTAATAAGTCAATTAAAAAGGGTTTATATAAAGCTAGTCTAAGTAGTGCCATAGGAGTCCTTGGTCTCCGGTTATATGGGGATAATGGGTGGCTGTGATATATTTATAGTAAATTATTGATAGTTGTTCTTCCCCTGTTCAGCCCCACACGCCTCTCCCAATACACTGATGTTTATAAAAATGGTAGTAGATGCGGCTTAAAAAGAGTATACCTGGTTGACGAGGAGATTGCATACCATCAACACTCTAGAAACTGCATAATCTATGGATGACCGCCGTTACTCTTGCATTCTACTGTCCTTACTATCATATACACTGCCTTCACCTTGTCGTGCCGCTGCACCAAATATCTCTTAGCTGACCTCTACGGAGTATCTAAACGGAAAAAGGGATACCAAATTTTAACATCTTCAAGTTTCCGTAAAACGTTTAAACAAAATCACGTCGTTATTTATTAAAAGTAAAGAAGGAAACGATAAAAACGAATGATATAGTTAGAAATCCGTATAAAAAAATGATAAATGCCATAATTATTAAAAAAAAAATTAATACTAATAGCCCCATTATCGTTCCATCAAAAGGAAGTAATAATTTAATTAATATAATATAAATAATTATGTTAATAATCATACAATAATGTGAACTAATTACCGAGTCAAGATCAAATATATCTAGGTTAAATTTGAAAGTTTTGACCTTTTTCCTTATGTATTCTCTGTTGTATTTTTTCCATAACAATTTATTGTAATGAAAGAAAAATCTTATATGAATGTGTCTAAACCGCATCCTACGGTAATCCTTACTAATATTATAAATGCAAAATGTGTCTGTTTGTTATGCTTTCACGACTAAACCACTGAATCGGTTATGATGAGTTTTGGTTTCGAAATAAATGGGAACCTGGAGACACCGATAGGATACTTTTTGTCTCGAATAACTTATGGGGAGGGCCAAAGAGAAGAATTATCTTTGTATGAAACTTTTTAATGCGTCATCTGATATACTTTAAACTTTAGATAATTATTGCTTTTTTTTTTTTTTTTTTTTTTTTATTCTTAAGGTTTAGCGTTATGGCTATGATCTCACCTGATCTTAAGTGACGATACGGCCCAAGTTGGTAGACACGCTAAACCTGTGGAGAAACTGGCTCTCAAGTGCTGCTGCCGGAACACACCTATTGGTATTTAGCGGCAGGTTCACAACTAGAGGGTGGTAGCTACCCAGGCGGGCATTAGAAAAAGCCCTACCACCATGCTATGGTTTCCTCACGATGTTTTCCTTCACCGAAAGCTCAAGCTCATTGTAGGTGCTTGGGTTCGAACCCACGTCCCTTGACGCGAAGTCGTGCACACTACCACTGAGCTATCATCGCTTCAAAACTTTTAACTAATATACAATTTAATATAAAATATAGAATTGTTTGACAAAAACAATAATTGTCGCGAGCGGAGCCGAGGAAAAAAGGTAGTTTATAGTAGAAAAGTCATGATTTAACACTCGACGTCTTGCATTTGCGGTTTACGTAAACAATTAGGAGGCCGTGTCTGATTCTTCGCATGTCTACGTCACAATACTTGAGGCTACGAAAGCAAATCTTAGTGACCCAATGTACGCTGCCGCTACAGCGAGTCAGTTTAAATCGTACGCTCGCGCCTTTCTGTGCTCTACCGCCCTGAGCCGAGCCAATTAGAGCTGATTCGATTTTCGAAAAACTTCAATGCGTACATTAAAAAACCCGCGAAAGTGTTTTTTCTTTTTTTTTTTTTAGTTTCGAGTTGGCTCCGATCGTGATGTCAAAAGTTACGACCAGTGATGGGGTTTTAAAAATTTAGTGTTATAAATTGTGTGTGTGTTTAAAATGAGTGAAGTGATCATCTTTTGAATTATGTTTTATAAAAATTTTCGTGATGTAATTTATTGAGGCTTCCATATAACGTTTTACTACGTTAAATTTTATTTCTTTAAACTCTTTATTTTTCTATTTATTACATATATGAGTGTTTTTGATTAACGAGTGTCAAATCTTTTACTTGTAAAATTTCTTTTATTTAGTGTATTGATATTTTCCCAGCTTTCACTACTTATTATTATAAAGGGGTTTTTATTATAACAAACTTGAAATGCTAATTCAATACTGAAAACTATTTTAGAGGTTTATATTTCACTACGTTTAATTCTTACGGTTTATACGAAGGCAAGGAAAAATAAAAACGTAAATTATTTTATAGATATGCAGAAATATCTCGTTTTTAAATTATTTATAGTTTATCTTTTACCCCACAGTCTTACCTGATAAGTGTTGATTTTGCTCAATATGATAACTAGCTAAATCTAGTGGAAGTGACTGGCTCTCAGATGCAATTCCCAAAACACACCTATGGTGTTTCACGAGATATCTGACGTATTAGTTAGTCGAAGGTGATAGCTAGAAAATGCCTTACCACCATGCTATAGTTGCAACAACATGTTTTCCTCCATCGAAAATTCAGGCTCTTTGTGTGAATTCGAACACACGTTCACCGATGCGAAGTTCGTACACGCCACCACTGAGCTATCATTGTTTACTTAATACTTAGGTGATATAATAATTTGAATATATTTACATTTAAATAAACTCACCATTATATATTATCATACCGTAACATCTCGGTACTTTAATAAATTAAAGTTTCTGGAGCATAAACGGATATAATTTTGTTATCTAACATATACGCATTAGTTTCTTAATTGAAAGATTTGGTCTCTTTTTCAAAATTTATATTTATATATCTTTTTTTTTTATAGTTAAGGTTTAGTAGCGTTATGGCCATAATCTCACCTGATCTTAAGTTGGTCCAAGTTGGTAGACCACTAAACCTGTGGAGAAACTGGCTCTGAAGTGCAGCTGCCGGAACACACCTATTGGTATTGGGTAGCAGGTTTTCAACTCGAGGGTGGTTACTAGCCAGGCGGGCATTAGAAAAAGCTCTACCACCATGCTGTGGTTTCCTCACGATGTTTTCCTTCACCGAAAGCTCAAACTCATTGTAGATGGTTGGATTCGAACTCACGTCGCTTGAC
The DNA here is from genome assembly GCA_039707435.1 of Actias luna. Taxonomy (NCBI): domain Eukaryota; kingdom Metazoa; phylum Arthropoda; class Insecta; order Lepidoptera; family Saturniidae; genus Actias; species Actias luna. Next base: position 1,253,523 of record JAZHAC010000002.1, on the reverse strand, counting down.
GCACAGTCGTAAAAACTACCTTCAGCCATATAGTTATACTTTAAATGATAGATCGATACAACTTATCCTCCTAATAAAGAAGATCTCTGGTTAGCAGTCATAGTTTTTGGATGGCAATGTGTTTAACATCAAAGTGATGACGTTAAATTCCGTTGTTATTGTATTGAACTTCCCCTAGCTAGATAACTATTATTACACTATAAATGCTACACTAATATATAAGAAAATATAAAGAAAATGATAGATGGATAAATATTAAGAAACAATGCGAAAGAAACAAACATTAAACCCTGAGATAACAACAATTCATCATTCAGTTACTTAGTTCAGCATAACCTTGTGATAGATACACTGCATCGCTAGTTTTCAGTAAAAGGCCCTGACACGCAAACATGTTGAGTCTGTGGATGAATGTAATTTATACAATAAAAAGGGGAAAATATTTAGATATCTATATAAACCCATTCCTCCCCACTGTCATATTTTTAGGACACTGTTTTCAAAATGTCTTTTTACGTATTAGGACTTTTATTATTTCTGATGAAATTCATATTTTTGTACACTGTTTTTCTAATAAAATTAATTTTTTTTTTTGCTTTAAATAATGTTTAAGTAATAAAAATAAAAGTCCTAATCCGTAAAAAGAAATTTTGAAAATAGTGTCCTAAAAATATGGCAGTGGGGAGGAATGGGTTAATATTGGGTTGTGTATGGGCTGGCAAAGAATAGTACCATCCCGTATCTTCCGGTGAGTGTCGTAAAAGTCGACTAAGGGAAAACTAGGGGATGGGCAACGTGGCGATTATGGCTATCAGCCCTCCCCCCCCCCTTTTCGGGGAGACCAACGTCGAGCAGTGGACGTCTTTCGGTTGAATGGATATTATTAATATTATAACTACCAGTCGGATTACAAAATGTATTTTTGTATTTAATATAGCAATTATTAAGGAAGATTTTAGGGCATTTAAAAACACGTTATCACCAATAGGAGCGATACTGTATTGAAAAAAGTTACAAAAGCGGGCGAAAATAATAAAAAAAATTTAGTTCCACGCGAACGAAGTCGCAGGCGCAGCTAATATACACAGTGTACAGGAAATTATCTACATATAATTAATAGATAGTAACATAACGATAAAAGTAGTAGCGAATAATTTTATTCGCAAATTGTACGCATTCATTAACGGGCTCAATACGAAAGTCGTCGAATTTTAACCCATAGATGAGATAACTTAAGTCACGGAATCACAGCTTGCTGGCCACCGACAATGGTACAGCAAGGTAAACACCCGATTAATTAGTCCAATGTGAACAATGGACGAAATACCGTAAGGCAATGTTTCTCAAACCACTGTCGTATCGCTCCAACGCCCCTTTTATTTCACTTTTACAAAGGCTCCTGGTATGAGTTTCTATAGTATTCTAATTCGATCCCTAGTTATTTTCATAAAGCTGGTAGTAAAACGTCTCGCCAAAACTGGAATAAAATGAGCTATAAAAAAAATTGCTTTTTATTTGAATCATTATGGACAAACAGTGCGGTCTATATTAATGTGTAAAAATCCTAACGTATCTGTAGGCTTGCGTATATATTTTCGAACTGACATACGCTGTTAGGCTTTGACAGCTTCACTGAGCTTAATGGAGTGAGTATCATCGGTATTTGGCGGCAGATTTTCAATTTGAGGGTGGTAGCTAGCCAGACGAGCATCAAAAAAAGCCCTACCACCATGCTATGGTTTCCTTACAATGTTTTCCTGCACCGAAAGCTCAAGCTCATTGTAAGTGGTTGGATTCGAACTCACGTCCCTTGACGCGAAGTCCTACACACTACCACAGAGCTATCATCGCTTTATGTGTGGTGGCTGTAACCCAGTCGGGTACAAACCTTACAATCTTGTTTGATTATTGTATATACTTCGGCTAATCCCGAACGCGATTTGTCAAAGATTGACTCTATGATGAATGTTCATCGGTTGTATGGTGATCATGATACAATCGGGCTTTGATAATGGTGAAGATAAGTCGTCTTACGACTAATATTATAGTAAAACTATTACTACAGATGTAGTAACCTCATTCAATGGTACATGTTAAATAAAAGTTTGAGAAACAGTGTCCGGAAAAACTTGAATATTTGATTGCAATTAAATCGGACCCTTAAGTAAAACGTTTATTACAGTAACAGTGTGGACAGTTTTAAAAGAATAAAACATTTTTTTTATAAACTGTTCTCCAATATTAGTTACCACTTTGTCGGTTTCAATTAAATTTATCCAACATTTTTAGGGTGACACGCGTGCGAGGAAACAGATATACAAATCTTCGATTTGTAAAATATTTTTAAATGTTATATCGAAAACAAAGTAAGCCGTGAACATAATTATGAAAAAAAAAAGAGATTTTAATCTATAGGTGTAACATTTTAGTAATATTTAAAACTGCACTGAAGCCACGATTTATGCTTAATTAACTCCTACCGGACCATGTAGCATTGAAGATACGTATCTGTTAAGCTGCATGTTACTAATGCGAAATAATAACCATAAAGAAATGAAGACATTTCACAACGCGTACAAGGCTGTCAGTGAAGGAACGATGTGGGCGTAGCATAGTCTGTCGGATAAATGAATCACCGCCGAAGGATATCATTGCATAACAACCTTATTTGTTACGTTGTCAAATAAAATAACTACTTATAACCCGTTATTTTTATAATTAAAAAATAACGAGGTTCTCTATTCGGAACTTGCATGTTTTTATGTTTGTTATGTCACAACTTCGTCGTTTTTGAACTGATTTTTAAAATTAATCTTTCATCGAAAAGGGAATATATTCAAAGCGTTCCAAGTTTAAGATTAAAGTAGTTAAATATAATAAAAGGCGTTCTGGGCTGCGGATGCACGACGGAATTAATTTAATGCATTTGTAGAACCTATGCTATCATAAGTAAACCTGTGTAGAAACGGCACATGCGCTCCGAAAGTCGCAGGCTGATGTTGTGTCAGTTGGCACACTCGAAACCCAGTATCGCGTCGACGGTCGAGGAAGTATGTCGTGCACCGACTAATATATTAAATGTCCGAGACAACAGAAGCTTGATTAATAAATACTTTTTTCCCCAAGAAGCCATATGTAAAATTTGGACCTGCATCGTTTTCATTTTGCCCTTTTACTGCCGAGATATTTTTATCTTCTACTCTTTCCTATTTGCCGTCATTGCTCACAAAGTCACACAGTCCATCTATAACTTCTTGGGACTCCCTCCACTCCTATTTTGACTTCATACATAGTATTCGACTTGTGTATTTATGTTCTTTATAACACGTTAAATCGTCTAACCGCGAAATACCCGTGTCTGATACAAATAACTCAACCTCCAGCTCGTAAACTTATATTGTAATATCTAAATAACTTGTTATTCTCATCGTCGGTGCGGCGCGAGCATTCAGTTTTATTTATTAATACTTCGGGCGTCCTTTTAAGGGGTAGCTATATTATTTTTAACGACTTATAAAAAGTTATATCAAACTTCAGACCCGCTAGTTGTGTCTGTAATCGGATGTGAATGAAATAAAACTAAATCAAATCAAACGACTTAATCCAATTTAAGCTCTGAGAAGGCGCTTATGAACTTCGAACTACCAACGGTTCGCAAAGTAACCCAGTCATCTCGAAGAACCAGCAACGAATTCGTTCCAGTTATATTAGTTTTTAGGCACGTATATATTTCAAAGTTAATTTGAATACATTAACAACAGTATTTAAGCGGATGCTCTGAAAGGGGTGTCTATTACAACATGAAGGCTATCTTTCGAGCATACGTGAATTTTAAAATGTTTAATACGGTCTAATCACGTGTTTTATTGTTGAGATATACCGTCGATGTAATGTTTAGAATGTCACGTCATACGTTAATTGTCTCAGTGAAACTATAAAAGTTAGAAAAAAAAAACGGCGTGCTTAAGACCATACGCTACAGGAGTGAAACAGAACTATATTCATTTCGCTCTCTTAGTCGTCTCGAGCTGACTTTACCCGAACGAGCGTCACACAAACAGTTTGCGCATCTAAATCCATATTAAGGTTACCTAACTAATATTATAAATGCGAAAGTGAGTTTGTTTGTGACGCTGAATCGATTATTATGAATTTTGGTATAGAGATACATGGAAATCTGGAGACGGTAATAGGCTAATTTTACTCGCGAAATCTTATTTTAAATGGGGTAAAGAGAGGAATAAAGTTTGTATGAAACTTTTTATTGTATCATCCGATTTGTTTGACGAAATCAATATTAACGCGAGCGAAGCCGCACGTAAAATATAGTTTACTATACGAATAGATAGTTTCATTTCAAAAACATAATTATTAATTAATATTAATTGTTATTTTAATTACGTATGTATGACAAGCGCTGATGTAAACTGTGTTTGAAAGTAACGACAGGTCTTATCGGGAGCTTGTGTACATTTATTTGTAGATTTTTTAACTTTGTTTTTGCCTAATTTTGTAATAAGCTACTGTAGAAATGTAGATCGTGTAAGTGATACAATGGTAAAATGAAATATGTTATAACTATGTTTCTTAACCTTCAGTTTAAAATTGTTTTTTTATTATAGTTGATAGGTTTAGCTTTATAGCTACAATCACATCTGACGTTAAGTGATAATGTGGCCCAAAATGGTGAACACGTTAAACGTCTATATGTACGTCTATAGGTATTTGGCGGCAGATTTTCAACTTGAACGTGGTAAGTATCTAGGCGGGCATTAGACAAGGTCCTACCACTATGCTATGGTTTCATCACGTTATTTTCGTTCACCGAAAACTCAAGCTCACTGCAGTCGGATTCGAACTCACGACCTTGGTCACGACCGTATATACTACCATCTGAGCTATCATCGCTTTGCTGACTAAACGAACGGAATATACTAAGTGAAAATGATAATGTGATAATTAAAAAAATATATTTAAGATACTACTGTTGTCATATCAACGAATAGTTAGTTATTCAATTTAACTGTAAATAATTTAATATTTTTTTATCCGTTTTTGTATCTTTTTTCAATACATCTACGCTCCACTGGATGGTAGCGTGTTGTTATATAGTCTAAAGCAGTGTTTCTCAAACTTTTCGGCTTACCGCCTACTTTAGGTAACATTGAATGCCCTACGTCCCCCAGAAATACTTAATTTAATTTATACGGAAAATTCACCGCCCACTGAGTTTTTTTAGCCTTCCCCAATATCAGTTGAAGGTCCAATAGCCCCCTCAGGTAACCACAACATCCACTTTGAGAACCTATGGTCTAAAGCGTTCCCCAATTATTGCTTCACAAAACACAAAAGGTATTTCGTAGAATTGGCTCGTTTAAACAAATTTTCCTCTTTATAATATTAATATAAACGTTAGTTAGTATATTTTTTAACATCCTCTGTTAGTAGAGCTTCCTCTTAACCAGTTACCTTGTTCAGATCATTTGCGATTTAAAAAATCGATTTCACTGTTTCCGATAGAAGTTTGGGCATGTCTTATTTCAATAGAACTTCCGCTTAAACTTTCGTCCTGTACGAATTCGCTCGCAAATCATAAATCCGATACGTTGTTTCGGTCGACAGCTACCAGAGCCTGGCACCTCGGCTCAACACTAGAACACAGTTGTTAGGTACTCAAAACGCCATTGAGAGCTGTGTTTGCGTAACTTCTGCGGCCTGTAATCTTGACACGTTATTTATTGTTATAACTCTAACATAGTTGAGCCGCTGTTAGCATACATTAACGAATAATAGATATTCTGCAAAGAAAATTCTAAAATCTATATCAGTATTAGAAAGAGGGTACATTGCACGGTTTATATGTTTGGTTGAACGCGCTAGTCTTAGAAATTACCTATCATAAGTTATATGAATAACTATTGAGAAAGTCTTTAACTATTTGATATTACGTTACCACCAATACGAATAAAATTGTATTGAATAAAGTTAAAAAAAAAACTGAACAAAATTATTAAATATATTAGAGTTACACGCGAAAGGAGTCGTGGACACTGCTAACTGGTATAAAATATCTGAGAAAATAAATATTAATAATACTTAATTATCATAAAACACATGAGAACAGTGAAAATAGAAAATTAAAAAGAGAAGAAACGTTACGTTAATCCAACTTCGTGGTGTGTTACATAGGCGCGCGTAATATATTTTTTTTTATTCAATATTCAAATTTCCCGCTCAAAAGGATCATATATTCAAAACAACTGTCGCGCTATTATATAATTGGTTATAGTGTATGATAAACTATACTACCGGCGATCATGCCTTTCATAACGTGGAAACCAGTTGGTCAATCCAGACCACATCGTAGGCGTATCGTAAAAAGCCTACTACACTAACCAAATTTGATAGTTAGAAACAACTCGCTAAATGATATTGCCTACCTACATATTCGTTGCAATGATCAAGATCGAATCTTGTCTGCGTTATTCATTTTTAACTCTCATATATTACTTTCAGTTTTTTTTGTAACGAAGTTTCTCATCGCACGGTTCGGATGGAGGCTAGACAAATCAAAATGTAAGATTTTCCCGTCACGTCCCTTTCTTTAAGGTCTTGTTCTATATTACATTATATTTCTAAAGTGTAGACGTACGCTATTGGATGTGCACAGTCCATAGGTAAGCGCTCATTGGTTCAAGACGGCCAGTAAGTTCTCAACGGCTGCGGAGATATAATTTGTACACGTTATACGCGTCAGCTGTTTTGTAGAGTATTATAATGAATTAGATGAATTCAATGATATACAATGAAATATTCATTTACACGGATATATATCTATCACGGCATATATATATATAATATATATATATATATATATATATATATATATATATATATCACGGCATATTATCTACGAAATTCCAACTATGCCTTCAATTCAGTTAGTTATTTCTACGCTTCATTTAATTGATCTAAGACGCTAATAATTTATTTATTTGTATGTGTTAATCTATAATATACATTTATCAATAAATACTGTGAATGGAATTTCTTCCCACCCGCGTGTTCCACGGCACTCACTTTTTTACTCAGGAGTGGTCCATTTAAATATGACATAAATATTCAATTACTAAGGGGATGGAATTAAATTTATATATATTATTTATTTTTTCGCCCACATCTCATCTACGTTTATCCACTAATATTTTCGTCAATTTTTCTACCGACTTCAATGATTCTTATTAAAAACTACAATTTAATTTTATCCTTAATAGGGTTCGAGTAAAAATCTATGCAAATGTGAACGTCAAACTGTCATTTACGGAGTGAGACGCCTGTCAGCCGGTATGTGTCGGATCGTTTCGAACATGTTTGGACACACCTAGAGCGTTTTGTACTTCGTTTCAGCCCACTACAGTCGGAGCTATAATATATATTAATATATTAAGCTATATATTACGGTATAGCAAGCTGCCAGAGACGATGATTGTGCTATAATATTTATTTCTGCATTCATTAGCTCTGCGGCCGTCGTTGCATGATCACGTATTTGTGCTACATTCTTAATAAAGAGATTTTTTTTCTTAATTCTAATTAATTAATTCTTAATTCTAATTTTAGATGTCGTATAATGATTTTAATAGTTATTTTCACCGCGCACACAAATGGCAAGACGAAAAATTACGCTGTTTTCTTGAAATATATCAAAATATATGTTAATGTGTCTTATTATACTAAAGTATATCATGCTATATCTGTCGACATATTTTGTTGACATAATAAAAGTATACGTTATTCCTGCGTATGCGGTCACTCGCCGATTACTATCGAAAATATACCCTAATATATCTCGCTACCATTTATATTAATATATATTATAGCTTCGTTTGTTGTGGGCTTTAGGATAACGTAATCTGTGTATGTTAAATTCGACACGGTTATTCCAATACAAGAACTCGATTGATATCACTTTGATATGAATCTCTAATACTGATGAGGATTTCCCGTTGACAGTTTTGATTGACAAGTCTGATGTCAGCCGCAATGTGTAACTTGGAATCAATTATTATTTTTTGCGTGACCTTTGCAAAGTGACGGCTCTGTACCTGACGTTAAGCACAGTGTAATCCAAAATCAGTAGAGGTCACCGATAGAACAATAATCCACCGCCAGGTGTCACTGCTGGCCTACGTAAATGCCCACGGTCAAATTTTTTTTACCTAAGCCAAGCGCACTGCCTTTTTGCTACGGTGAATCACAAAGCACTATTTACAACAAATTTTAATATATTTTCCTTTCACGGACACGGCTAGTATATGCATATTTGCGTTAAAAACTTATACGCTGAACTGATGATAGCTCAGTTTGTAGTGTGTACTCACGCCGCGTCACAGGACGTGCGTTCGAATCCACCTACAATGAAATCATAGCATGGTGGTAGAGCTTTTACGTGTGTTCCCGCAGTTGCACTTGAGAGCCAGTCCCTCGCGTAGGGATACCGTGTCGAACATCTTGGGCCACAACGTCACTTAACATCAGGTAATATTGTGGCTATAACTCTAAACCTTGACTAAAACGAGAGACGAGACAAATTTAGAATCACGATAGATTCTGCCTGTTACCAGGCAGTAAGTAAAAGCACTACATCATAACCAATAGAATTCCAGTTCGACTCGGCAAACTAAACCCAAAATCCAAATAGCCACAAATATTCCGATCGTAACGGCTTATCGCATAGGACGTTCATTACATACACCGTACAAAGACAATCAACAAGAATAATCGACCCACTTTCTTGTTGTTTCATAATCCTTTGTTAGAGTACTATTTCGATGTGAAATAATATATGCCATATTTCTCGTGCGAAATTGCACGCACATTCAGTACGTCTCGTTGCGTTTTGTCGCTGGGAATTATGGCATATTATATGTCGTGAGTTTATTGTTCATATCACCTATTTTCCCATAAAATACACTGTAAACTGCATTTGATTTAAGTAAGAAAGAAATCATGTAATACTTATAAAAAAAACATGCAAGCAACAATCGAAACTATCAATTAAACATTAAAACAAAGAAAACAAAATACAGTAGTAAATAATAATAGTACATACCTTATTATTACCACGCCCGCATTATAATTGATGCAGATATCACCAACACCTCAGAACCGCTACAATTGGACGGGAACATTCCCTCTCTGAGTGTGCTCTAGCGCCGGTATCATGGTGAATGTTCTGAAGACCTCTTTGAACTGATTCCTTTTACTTTAATCGACAATAAAACCACGCGGGCAGGACTTCAGTGTCACGGATTCACGGTGACACATATAACATCAGAACCGAAAAACCACGCCCACTCTCATTTCTGTCGGACCTCGAAGTTGCGGAATCGACCTCCAGTCAGCTTGTCCCTTCGTATGATAGTGGGTCCTTTAAAAGAGGCGTGAAGAGGTTCCTAAGTAGGCCAGCCTGACAGCAGTGACTGAATTTTGATTCATTGCCTGTTGTCGCCGATTTGGATTGCACTGTACTTAACATCAGATGCAGTGTAGTCACTATGATACGTAACATAAACAAATGGGCGTCCAGCTCAGCATTTGCTGTGGTTTTCCGAAACACTCAGAACTGATTTTCAGCTGGAACCCAAGTCTAGTTGCGGTGCGTTAAGCGCAACCTCCCTAAAATATCGGATCGACTTAACTTTGGTTGATTTTTGATTACTTTAATATATTTTTCTTGTATTTCTTTTAAAGACATTTTCAATAATGCCATAAATTTCGTAGTCCCTTGAAGGTTGCCTATAGAGCTTGCGCTGTGTTTATATTTAACAGATATTACATTCAATAGTATCCAGTATTAAAATAGTTTTAGAGTGACCAACAAAGAGACAGACAGATATAAAAAAATATCGAAAATAAATCTACCTCTAATATATTTAAAAAAAAATCTTAATATATAAATGTGGCTTATTGTTACTTCCATTTCTACTCTGTGTATGGAAGTGAAATAAATATTTGCTTATAATTTAGATACTAACTTCTTCTGCGTTGAAATGAAATATTGTCAAGTTTGAAACAAAAATACATTTTATAATCATACGAACAATGACCGAGGAATCGAATTTATATGACTTGTGCCAATTGTGTTTTCACAATCGATTTCCATAATGTATTTTATTTGAATAAAATCATCACTTGACAGTGAACACGAAAACACCGCGACGCTAAAATTCAAAGTTCGATATAATGTTGCAAAATACCTATAGGTGTATTCCAACACTCGCACTTGAGAGCCAGCTTCTCCAACATCCACCACATCGTCACTTAAACTTAAAAATAAAGTTTTATTGAGTAAGTTATTAAGAAAACCTATTATAGTTAATTGTTAGATTGGGTTAATGATCTTGTATGGAGACTCGAAGAAATGCGAAATCAGTTCTTAGTCTGTATCCATACAGGATGGTTGTGGGGGATATTGTAGTTTTAGGGGCCATTATTGTGTGTTCTACAACCAGACAGGTATTACATAACCACTTACTTCAACCATCCAGGATAGAAGGTACCGGTAAACGGAATTACTGACTCCAAAAATAAAAATGAGTTCAGAGTAATGCTGTAGTTAATTCGTTTTGATTGAAATCTATTTACAATAGTTAGACGTTTGCACGTTAATATTGCCGGAAGTCCATATATTATGTTTAACGATTAGTAGAATATTATTAGCAATTATTATAATTACGTTTGCTTTAACGATAGTAGTGATTAACATATAAACCTATTTCCTAGCGATAAGCGCTTTAATTTTACTTTCCCTACTATTAGCTAAGAAAAATAATAACGACTATTAAGTTTGTGTCTATGCAATAGAGCTTTACACTTTTACGTATGTTTGAACTCAAATTAAACTTGTAAATAGCTTAAAATTTGCTGTTGCCAAAGAAAAAAACATTCATAAATGTTAATACGAACTGAACATTCCTTTAAAATCGCTGTGGAAGCTTCAATAAATTTTATGTCTACTTAAAGTTTTTATTCCTTAAAGGTGCAATTTCCATTAAATTTATTATCTCAGCGAACACAGAAATGTCGGTGAAAACACCATAAAGGAGAAGCAATCATCATTACTTCGGACGTAACTATGTAATGGCAAGCAGAGTCGTTAGAAAACTGAAGAAAAGTAAAAAGGAAACAATTAAAGAAGCTGAAGAAGATCTACCAACCATTATAGTAGCATCACTAGAAAAAAAAATGAAAGTCAAAACTAAACAAATCGGTGTCAAAAGTGCTACTGAGGATCCAAACATAACAAACATGGCGGAATTCGATGTAACCCAACTCATAGCTGAACTGTCCGAAAATTCTAAAGTGCCGAAAGAAGAAATAGAGAACATACAAAAAAAATTACTCCAGCAAGCGAACGAAATATTGAAAGTAAGCGCTTTCGCTAACTCTCAGCCCGTTACGGAACCGCGAATTATAGACTGCACGAAAAAATACAGCAACAGACCTGTTTACGGTCGGATTCCGACCATGTCTAATAGTACAAGTGCAGACGGTGTGGATAATCACACAGATCAGAATATGCGCCACGCTAATACGGCTGCTGCGCGCCCGGACAATCAACTCGGTGACACTCAACTAGTTCCAGAGAGGTTACAAGATACCGCCGCAATCCCAGTTGATAGCGCGGGTAGAATGATAAATAGCGTCCAGGGGAATATGCAAAGGGTCCCTACGAGGGCTGCGGAGGCGGGAAGAGGTGCCTTTTTCTACAAAACGGGTTCCGCAGCGGCCCGGCTGGTTGCCAGTGCGCGCGCTGCTACGGCAAGAGGTGAATGTCTTATTCCGTTGTTAAACAAAAGCCCACATTTGTACGCGTCCGTTAACTTCTTTCGAATCGTTTCGTTATCATGTATATACGATTATTTGTTCATCATTTGCATTCGTTTATGGTTTTTCATTCGGTTTAAATGGTGCGTTGTGAATGGGCTTAAGTCGAGAGCTGTTCGATGATACCGATGGCTTTATTGTGATTCTAACCGTTATATTTTATCTGCTGGTTGACTGCGCGTCTCGCCGGTTCGGGTATGTGTCCTTGCTTCATTATTTGTAGACAGACGCACGCGCATGTATCTCGCTGTTGTACTACATTCTCGAAAGGGAGCGACCGACGACAAACGAGCGAATTTTAAAATCCGGCTTCGACACTTTGAATTACTGTTATTTTACAAGAAAATGTAGCAATAAACAGTGCGTTCGGCCGTGAATCACAATTAGAGGTTTTTTAGAACGTTTTTATAGAAAACCGCTGGTGCTTTGGGACCAGTTGGAACACGATCCGTTTTGTAGGTGAGATACAGACGTGAATTTTAATTATTTTTCTCTATGAACATATAAAAAGATATTTGATAGTTATAAAGATGTCGTTTTATTATCTCGAGTAATTTAATTGTAAATTGAGATCTATGTAAGAAATGCTTACGAATATTTTACAACACAGATAAGTTTGCAAAAGAGGTTACCTAAAATAGAATAATTTTATACTAGAGTACGTATCTAGACTTGTGTGTTGGCCACTTAAAATCCAGGAGTAAATTTATGTCGATACAATATACAGTTAGTATTTGCATAAGTGAATTGTATTTACCACTGTGAAGTAGTACTAGAAATGACTCAAAATTATTCTTGATAAAGATAAAAAATACTCTGCGATATGTTTCCACTAATTGAAATGAACTAAATATCAGTTTTCATTCGTTTAAGATTATTAATAATTTTGTAATTGCCGAACCACCGTGCTATGGTCTCGCCCCGATGTTTTTCTTCGCCGTAAGCTCAGGCTTACTGCAGGTGGATTCGAACTTACATCCATTAACGCGGCACCCGTACACACGTTTCAAGTTTAAAATGCGCTACCAAATACCTACAGGTGTATTCCGGTAGTAGCACTTGAGAACCAATAAAGTATAAAACTACCAGTATGCAAACTTCTTGGCAACTGAATATACATTGGCTAATACCAAAAAAGAGACACTGGCGTCCTTATCTCGATGCCTGAGTAACGAAGATACAATAGGCTTATTTTGGAACGCGATTATGAACTTGTTACAAAACGGAAGCGGAAGTCACTCCTGCTTTATGGTGCTTGGGTTGCAGGTGACACGAACAAGTGTGAAAGCCTTGGCCTGAGCCCTGGTAGGGCGATTACGTATTCCAATAAGGAAGTCCGTAAAGGGATTTTTAACAGTAAGTTCATAAAAAAAACGGTGACATGGAAGTGGTTTCCCGTCGACCTACTTGTTAAAAAAACTCTTTCATTATATTTTAAGAGTATTAACGTAATTATTTTGTTTGTATTAATTATTTCAGTAAAGTAAAGTAAAAAGTAAAGTATTGTAGTCTTGGAATTTCGAAGTACATATATTATTAAGTTTAAAGGGATATAGAAATAGTATAGAAACTCTTTACTATCTTTAAACTATAAAATCTTAATTAGCATATGTTTTTTTTATACTTTCAAGATTTTATTAATAATTCTTGGCTGTTGAATTCCTCGAAGTTCATGTATCTGTAATCTATCTATTCGTATCTATGCTAATAAATTTATAGCTTCATTTGTTAAATTCTCGAAGAATTTGTACATTTTTATCTATTTTGTGTATGCTATTTGTATAATTAGTTCTATAATATCTCCAGTATGTCTTTTTATATTTAACAGATTTAGCGTTATGGCCACAATCTTACCTGATGTTAAGCGACGATGTGGATCATGGTGGTAGACACGTTAAGCATAGTGGAAGAATTAGCTCTCATTTGCAACTGACGGAACACATCGATAGGCATTTGGCAGCAGATTTTCCAATTGAGTGTGGTTCCTACCCAGGTGGCCATTAGAAAAATCTCGTCCAACATGCCATGGTTTTATTACGACGTTTACATTCACCGAAAGCTGAAGCCCATTACAGGTGGATTCGAACTCACGTCACCTGAACGGTGCCCGTAAATTGAATTATCATCGCTTCACAATTCACGCCTTTCAAATATTAATTTTATTAACATTTTTTAAATTAAAGTCACAAATATTACATATGATCGATCAAACGAATTTATTCTTACATATAATTCACCAATATTTTTTATATATAACTGATGACTCACACGGATTCAAATGGACGAAAAATCTCTTGATTCGATCGCTGCCGAACATTACAAAATAAACAGCTGGACTAATCTGTTGATTGTCTGAAAATTTCATCAAAATTCGTCCAGCCATTTTGTAGTTTATAAAGTACTTACGTACACGCATCGTTTTTTATATATATACAATTGATGCAAATATTATATAAGCGGAAAATACGATGAAAATATTTCAACGAATGTCAGTGCATTACGAGTACATCAACGAATTATGATTAATAATTAGATAATAGACGCTACGTAACGCTGGCTAGGATATATCGTAAGAGACTCCCGAGCAGACTAATCATTCGGAGGTAGTTATCATTTCAGGAATAAAAACATGAATCGACAAAATGCCTTATTTCCTGAGAGTACTTCCGCTACTCTTCCATACATACATATTTACTACATACATGGCATAGTTTCCGGTCTTGCTTTTTTTTATACTTAAGGTTTTTAGCGTTATGGCCATAATCTCACCTGATCTTAAGTGACGATACGGCCCAAGTTGGTAGACACGCTAAACCTGTGGAGGAACTGGCTCTCAAGTGCTGCTGCCGGAACACACCTATTGGTATTTGGCGGCAGGTTCACAACTAGAGGGTGGTAGCTACCCAGGCGGGCATTAGAAAAAGCCCTACCACCATGCTATGGTTTCCTCACGATGTATTCCTTCACCGAAAGCTCAAGCTCATTGTAGGTACTTGGGTTCGAACCCACGTCCCTTGACGCGAAGTCGTGCACACTACCACTGAGCTATCATCGCTCGCAAAAACGGTATAACTCACATATCACAGGTTTATAAAGCACGACTTATAAAATAGAAAATTCCCTGAAAATCCATGCATAATTGAAATTACTATAAAATTTAAAACTTTCTACATTATTTTTATGTCATAAAAAGCATTATATATATATTGATCTGTAATATTAGTTATCACTGCGTGAAAATTCATCGAATTCTGTCCATTAGTTTAAGAGTAATAAGCGAGACAGAGAAAACTTTAAAAACAAAACGTTATTGGCCTTTGAATGATAAAGTATAGCTTCTTAGTTATCCACTGCCGTGCGGTAAAGAGGAAACTCTGATCAGTTCCCGAGTTCTGTCACATGGATGTATGTTTAAGGGACCCCTTTCTGACGCGTGTCAACTCTCATCTTCACTACTCGCTTCTCTCCCTGCCCACCCAAATTTGCTGGGAGCCCCCTAACGGAACTTAGAGACACGTTTGATACAGAACTTACTGCAGTCATTACATATTTTTAAGAATTTCTATTGATGTCCGTGACGTCGCCTTCAGAGGGTCCAGTCAGAATATCAGCACTACAGTATACCAGTGTAGCTGTTATGCCGAGACTGGTACCAATTTATCCACACATTAAGTTCTTTTTTGTTTATAATTTTGTGATCTTGCTCTGTAATGTTCTGTTGTTTTTTGTATTATTTTTATTTTCAGTTTATTTTCTTTTATTTATTTTAGATATCATTTTCTGTGTGTTAGACAAATAAAACTTTCTTTCTTACTTTCTTCCTTTCAGTCCTAGGCAGGCCAAGAACTTTTAGCAGATTGTAGAGAGATTTTGCTGGTATACCTCTCGCTGCCACTTCGACCACGTATAAATTAACCACGTAGCCATTCTTATTCCCGACATTTAGTAGCTTGTAGTATTTTTTTTAACAGAGTCCGCCGATTTGTTTGAGAAAATCAATATTAACGCGAACGAAGCCGCACATAAAACCAAGTATAGATTAGTTTGCATTAGACGCTGCCAACAAAAGCGGCAACGACTTTAAATTCGTGAATGTCGAAATGCAAATTGCTGGACATTGTCAGGCGGCTCGTAAATCACTTGCTCGTTATCCAAAAATTACTTTTAAAGTTTGATTTATCCGCGAGATAGTCCGGAACGGTGCTTCATAATGACAGCTTGGTGCAGACGTTCGCGTTCAAGGACTCTCTGCAAACATTTTTCATTCTATACGTATCATAAAACTTTAACTTAACCGAATCTTTATCTATACTAATATTATAAAGAGAAAATGATGTGTATTTTTGTTTGTAACGAATAAACTCAACAACTACGGGACCGATTTCAAAAATTCTTTCACCGTTGGAATGCTACATTATCCCCGAGTAACATATGCTTACATATGAAAATTATTTATTAAAATTATTAAATAAAATTTTATTTCCTCGCGAACGGAGTCGCGGACATAAGTAGACTTACAAACACATTCTTGTATTTATTATATCTCTTTTGTATACTTGTATAGTTTTAAAACCATTTCTTAATACCAATTTTAATATCCTCGTAAATCTTATTTGGTATTGTTGACTTCTCGACTTGATTTGTCGAGAAAGAATTAGTTATCCATTTCGAATGATATTAAGCTGTGAATATAAAAGTCTTTATTATATTTCTTGTGATTTATTTTTAAAGTTATATACTATTATTAAAAGAAAAAAAAAACTATAAAACATATGATTCTTGGTATTATAACTGTTTATTTTGGCGAATTTTATTTTTGAATTTATACAACTTAATTGGTTAAAATAAATGCTAGATTTTCAAAAAAATTAAATAAAATTAACACGTACTACAGTCATGTAGTAGTTTTACACATAAAGATTTTTATAAAACTAAAGGCAATTTTCTCAAGTTTTATTTCTTACACATTTATTTTCGTCGAAAAAATTAGTAAGAAAGGAGATGTTCTCAGATACCGAAGTTTCAACACCATTTTTCAAAAAGATATTAGTTGGAAATGAGAAATGCGAAAAGAGTAGTAGAGAGTACGAATCTATTAAATCGCCTACCTTTAAAGCTCCCGGAAAACTACTTCAGATTATCACATTATTTGAGCTTCAAATGACTGTCCTATTGATTAATATGAATATAGTATAGGGTAAGTAAAGTATTAGTATACACTTGTATACACGTGTATACAAGTATACACTTGAGCAATTGCGATACGTTTGTCGTTGTTTAGAGTTTTCTTTAAACGGAAAGAACATATGATTTTTTTATAGATAAGGTTTATTAGCGTTATGGTCATAATTTCACCTGATGTTAAGTGATGATACGGCCCAAGTTGGTAGACACGCTAAACCTGTGGAGGAACTGGTTCTCAAGTGCAGTTGTCGGAACACACCTATTGGTAGATTCTCGCGGCAAATTTTCAACTTGAGGGTGGTTGCTAGCCACGAGGGTATTATAAAAAGCCCTACCACTGTGCTATGGTTTCCTCACGAGGTTTTCCTTGACCGAAAGCTCAAGCTCGATTTCGAAGTTCGAAGATTCGAACTCACGTCCCTTGACGCGAACTCGTACACACTACCACTGAGCTATCATCGCTTTGAGTATTATAGATATTAATGTAAATTAGCCGAAATTAAGTTAGATACTTCAGCATGTTAGTTGTTTAATCAATTATACATCTACTTACATTAATATTATAAATTAGAATAGTTTGTTTGAATGCGTAATCCTGAGAAATACAAGTCGGATTTCAATTCATTTTTTGTTACCGATAGCGCAATTATTAGACGAAAGATTTAACATCACGCTACCGCCAATATCAGTAAAGCTGCACTGAAAAAATTACAAAGACGTGCGAAAAATATTAAATAGTTTTTAATTTCACGCGAACGAAGTTGCAGGCAACTAGCTAATTAATAAAAGTAACCCTGTCTATATTTTTAGGCATACATCGATGACAAAGTACACTAAAGGGTCAACTACAGTTTTATTACACGTACAAATAGATTGCATGCACCATTACAAACATACGAGAAAAACACAGTGAGCCTCGAAGCAAAACGGATGGGAATCAAAACTGTCAGGTTGAATGCACCTGTCTTCTTAGAACCCCTGACTTTTATCTTGTAAACTGAATTTATAATCAAAGTACAGGTGTATAAGGTGTAATGTTGATTGCTATTAGCGTCGAGAGAGGGAGACGACAATATATATTAAAGCTAAAGTTCGAAGAGAGCGGTATATACCTCGAAGAGAAATGCAGCTTTGTAAACTATGCAAGTTTCTAAATACTTTTACGTATGAACTTTATTATAAATCTGTTTATATAACAACTTACGATATAATCTAAGTATTGAAGAATTGTTTTGCTATGTCATGTACAGGGAAAGTCAATTTATAAGTTATTTATTCATGTTACTTTATTTGGCTTTTGACATAGTGTAAGTGCATGGAAGTACGGCCGAAGAAACTTGGCTGGACTAAAATGTATACATAGAAAAGATTTCTCTCAAACAAATGGAGTTCATTCGTTTTCTAAGTTATCCGTCTATTTTTATTGCAAATTTGCACACGTGTTAACAAATTTATTATTATGTAAAGATTAAAAAGCCTTTCCACCATGCTAAAGTTTCATCATGATGTTTTCCTTCACCGAAAGCTCAGGTTCATTGCAGGGATACGAACTCGTGTCCGTGGACGAGCCTTGCATACACGTTACCAACTGAGCCATCATCGCTTCAAAAATCTGTTCATTATAACACCACATATTCTGTTTTTAATTTCGAAAGCATCTTAACTATTTCTAGCACCCTCATGTCTTCTGAACTGGAAATAAAAATTACCTCTAACTTGTAAATTGCCAATGTATCGGACGAATGGGCAGAATCTTTCAACCGAATGCAATAACTTTAAATATACTAAGTCATAGTGTTGTTATAAAACTTTTATGGATATTTTATCGTCTACGATTATTACCTTTTGTCGTTCGTCTGCAGAATCCATTATGGAGGCCACACAAGCCCGCATCTGTGGTCTGCGGAATGCAGTAAAAGCAACGTTCACATTCTACTTAGATAATTCAATAGATACTATTCTTTCGTTTATATTTTTAATATTTCAACTGGCAGACATTATACAGAAGTCCGTAACTCGACTAACAGTGCCACCTATCACGTTCAGACATGACGAGCGTCATTGATGGAGTGTATAGACAAAAATTAATTCCAATTTAAAAAGACTTGCCTTAGATTTTCAATAATGATTAGCTATCCAGGCAGACGTCCCTCGACCCGATTCGGTGGTTAGTAAATCGAACACAGCGCTATACTATATATGTCATGGAATATTTATGAACTAGTCAACTCGTTTAGAAGGATCAGTAACAAACGTACACCAGATTTTTATGCATATTATGCAGGTTATGTTGAAATTTTGACCACCGACAACAAATAATTATTTGGACCGTTTATTTTGAAAGTGGTGTAAGTCCATTTTTGAGAAAAATGAGCTATCACGTAATTCATGCTTAATTTAATGTAATTTTTTTATATATAACTAGTCCGTGTTTAATTTCTCAAAAAAATCCCATGTTTTGTACAACTTAATATCGGTCGGTAAATGAAATTGCATTATCAACATATATAGTAACCTTTAATTTTCTCGAAACAAAAGAAAATGGACTTACACCACTTTCAAAATAAACTGTCCATTTATTGGTTTGACGTTTTTGGCCACAATCTTCCCTGATGTTAAGGGATGAAGAGGCCCAAGATAGCGGTGCTAAACCTACTGAAGGTGCTGGCTCTCAAGTGAAACTTCGAAAACACACCTATAGATATTTGACGGCACATTTTTTACTTGAAGGTGGTAGGAAGTCAGGCGGGCATTAGACTAAGCCCTACCGCCATGCTAAAATCATGTTTCCTTCCTCAAACCAACTGGCTTTATATTGTTGTAAGTCATAACATTAATTATTTGTTTTTTTTTTTTTGTTTTAAAACGTTTTTTTTTTTAAGTAATTTCTTGTTTCCAGGTACACTCGAGAGCGTGCCCCCGTACAGGATGCCACCGGCGCCCGAGGCCGCTTTGCCGGGCGCTCCGGCACCCTCCGCCCAAGCAGCACTGCACACACACTCTGCCAAATTTCCTGTGAGTTATAATATCATATCTTTTGCAGCGATGATAGATCAGTGGTAGTGTGTACGACTTCACGTCAAGAGACGTGAGGTCGAATCCAACCACCTACAACGAGGTTGAGCTTTCGGTGAAGGAAAACATCGTGAGGAAACCATAGCATGGTGGTTGGGCTTTTTCTAAAGCCCGTCTGGCTAGCAACCACCCTAAAGTTGAAAACCTGCCGCCAAATACCAATAGGTGTGTTCCGGCAGCTGCAATTGAGAGCCAGTTCCTCCACAGACTTAGCATGTCTACCAACTTGCGCCGTATCGTCACTTAACATCAGGATATTTGGGGCAAGTGTGTGGGAGGCACTCAGCCCAAGAGGCAACGATCATGAAGTAGCCGAAACACGGCTTGGTCTGTTTCCGGAGAAGCGAGTAGATACCTTGACCCTCACTTATCTTGTTATAACTATCACTTACTTATACAGACTATCTGCGTCCGCGGCTTCATTCGCGTGGAAGTAAAAATTAGGTAATTTTTTTGGTCCGTTTTCTTAACATCTTTCAATACAGTTTAGCTCCTATTCATGGTAGCGTGATATTAAATAGCCTAAGACCTTTCTCGATGATTTGTCTATTAAAACCAACAAAAAATTATTGAAATCAGACTGGTAGATGTTAAGTTTAGCGCGTTCAAACAAACACACAAACAAATTTTTCGAGTTTATAATATTATTATAGATGTACTAGCTTTTTTTTATACTTAAGGTTTAGCGTTATGGCCATAATCTCACCTGATCTTAAGTGACGATACGGCCCAAGTTGGTAGACACACTAAACCTGTGGAGGAACTGGCTCTCAAGTGATGCTGCCGGAACACACCTATTGGTATTTGGCGGCAGGTTCACAACTAGAGAGTGGTAGCTACCCAGGCGGGCATTAGAAAAAGCCCTACCACCATGCTATGGTTTCCACACGATGTTTTCCTTCACCGAAGCTCAAGCTCATTGTAGGTGCTTGGGTTCGAACCCACGTCCCTTGACGCGAAGTCGTGCACACTACCACTGAGCTATCATCGCTTCAAAATCATTCGCTGCCCGCGATTCCGTTCGCGTAGATTTAAGTTATGTGTCGTTCAGTTTTAGAGCATATTTTATAACTTTAAAGATATGTATAGAGTCAATTCACGTCAAGTGGACCCCCCTTTTTCCACTTGATGATAGAAAACTTAATAAAATATAATTACCGAAAGTAGTCATACCTAAAAATCATCCCTTAAAACAGTTTTTGAAAATTTTGTATTTAACAACAATTTTTTTAACAATAAAAATTTTTGGTACTTTTAATTAAAAAATAGATTGTGAAAAAACTATTGAAGATAACTTAACGAAATTTTCAGGAAATTATAGTAAAATATCTATATTTTCACATAAAATTCTTTTGCAAATTTAATTTGTTTATTATCATATTTTTTTTAACTTTTAAATAAACAAATTAAAATTTTAATGACTTCTCAGTACGATAATCGAATTTTTTTTTTTTAGTAATACGCGTTATACATTTAAGTACTTTATTTCAAAATAAAATTTCACAGCCCGGTATTAGTTTAAATAATATGAATTTTTATATGATGCAGCGGCGAGCGGTACAAGTGCTGCGCGCTACTGAGCTTAGCTGTTAAGACTATAGATTGCTACATATTACACAATTATTTAATAAATAATTTTTACAATTTAATTTTTCTTATATTCATTTATATTTTTAACAATATTTACACAGAGTAATTAAGATATATTAATTAAAGTATTATTTAGATCTAATAGTTAAATAAAATTATTTATTAAATAATTGTGTAATATGTAGCAATCTATAGTCTTAACAGCTAAGCTCAGTAGCGCGCAGCACTTGTACCGCTCGCCGCTGCATCATATAAAAATTCATATTATTTAAACTAATACCGGGCTGTGAAATTTTATTTTGAAATAAAGTACTTAAATGTATAACGCGTATTACTAAAAAAAAAAAAATCGATTATCGTACTGAGAAGTCATTAAAATTTTAATTTGTTTATTTAAAAGTTAATAAAAAATATGATAATAAACAAATTAAATTTGCAAAAGAATTTTATGTGAAAATATAGATATTTTATTATAATTTTCTGAAAATTTCGTTAAGTTATCTTCAATAGTTTTTTCACAATCTATTTTTTAATTAAAAGTACCAAAAATTTTTATTGTTAAAAAAATTGTTGTTAAATACAAAATTTTCAAAAACTGTTTTAAGGGATGATTTTTAGGTATGACTACTTTCGATAATTATATTTTATTAAGTTTTCTATCATCAAGTGGAAAAAGGGGGGTCCACTTGACGTGAATTGACTCATATTGTTATAGTATTTATTTAAGTAGATACGAATACATCGAAATAAAACTAACTTAAACAGATTTTATTGCGGTTATTTATTAATTTTGATCTCGACGTTTCGAAAGCTTTTCAGCCTTCGCAGTCACGGGGCGGACTGAGGTGTAGGTTGTCCAGAAAAGTTCATGATACTGTGTCTACCTTCAATTTAATTTTTGTTATTGATAGTGTTCCGATCTACGCAGAAAGAGCTCACAGTGTCTTGAGCTCTGGAAATTGGTCTTTTGGTTTCCGATTTAATTTAATTAGTTTTATTTCAATGAATAATATTCGCGTAAACATAAGAAATCATTTAGTTTAGTTTCTATAGGTTTTAGATTATAGCTAGTATCTCGCGCACTTAAAGACTGTACTGTTAAAATACTGTATCGGACTTCGCTAGCATCTACGCATTGAAACCATCGTTTTTACACCAATCGCTGGTAATTGAGTGAAAGTACGCATTGTTATAGCTTACATCGATCAGCGATGTCGTTTGTTCGTTTATGCTATTGAATTTTCATATAGTTTTTCGTGTCACTATTTTTATATACACGTATGAGTTATTTGAAATCATCAATACCGTGTACGTGTGAAATATTTTAAAATAATTTGTATAATTTGTGAAGTTACTACACAGTGCGAAAATAAAAGGCACTCGGTAAAGAAAAGAAGATGTGTTTTTATATGGAATAAAGGGCTATCGAGCGAGCATGTCACCTGATGGTAAGTGGACATCCACAACTCCAGGGGAATCGCAGGTGCGTTGCCGGCTTTTATTATAGGGACTGGCTATCAATTGCGACTGCCGGAATACACGTATTGGTATTTGGCGGCAGATTTTCAACTTGAGAGTGGTAGCTAGCCAGGAGGACATTAGAAAAAGCGCTACCACCATGCTACGTGTTCTTTAACCGAAAGCTAAAGCTCATTGTAGGTGGTTGGATTCGAATTCACTTCTCATAACGCGGCGTTTCTATACACTACCGCTGAGCTATCATCGCTTCTGTGTTTTTTTTATAGCTAAGGTTCAGCGTTATGGCCATAATCTCACTCGATCTTAAGTGACGATACGGCCCAAGTTGGTAGACACGCTAAACCTTTAACGGAACTGGCTCTCAAGTGTAGCTACCGGAACACACCAGTTGGTATTTGGCGGCATTTTTTCAACTTGAGGGTGGTCGCTAGCCAGGCGGGCATTAGAAAAAGCCCTACCACCATGCTATGGTTTCCTTACGATGTTTTCCTTCACCGAAAGCTCAAGCTCACTGTAGGTGGTTGGATACGAACTCACGACCGTTGACGCGAAGTCGTACACACTACCACTGAGCTATCGTCGCTTCAAGAATGAATCAAAAATCACTGTTCCTGGTCTCTAGCAACACGGAAGTTATGAAGTGTCGGTTTGGTGCGTTTTAGTGCGTAGTGTTGGATGATTGGCACCCGATGAGTCCCACACGCTCTTGAGACGTTTGATCTGAGTTCGGGTAATGCGTCTGCGCGTTCCGATGAATCAGTCCGTAGAAACTGGCATGTTAATAAAAATCCCACCACGTTAATAAAAATGTGGGATTGTGGATCTACGTGGTATCGTTTAAATATGCATTCGATGGTGTTCCTCACCAGGTTAGTCCCAGATGCGATTAATCCCAGTCGCTGTCCGGCCGGTATATATTTACATTCTCTATGTTAACGAAAAAAGATGATCAGACTGTCGAGGCGTTTGTTACAGCTACGAATATTTTAGATCCGTTATGGTAGCGTCTAACGAGCGTGATTTTACAAGGACTTTTCTAGAATGTCACGCGTCATGCCTGTGAATTGACTATTTACTTTTTTTTTTATATACTTTAGGTTTAGCGTTATGGCCATAATCTCACCTGATCTTAAGTGTCGATACGGCCCAAGATGGTAGACACGCTAAACCTGTGGAGGAACTGGTTCTCAAGTGCAGCTGCCGGAACACACCTCATGGTATTTGGCGGCAGGTTTACAACAACTTGAGGGTGGTAGCTACCCAGGTGGGCATTAGAAAAAGCCCTACCACCATGCCATGGTTTCCTCACGATGTTTTCCTTCACCGAAAGCTCAAGCTCTTTGTAGGTGCTTGGATTCGAACTCACGCCCCTTGACGCGAATTCGTACACACTACCACTGAGCTATCATCGCTTCAAAATTGTAATTTTACGTTTTAATTACGTCTTTGTAATTTTTATCTTCAAGGTATATTTGTTATGTGGTGCGAACTCTTCGTTTCCATAACTCTTATCCTGCCTTATTCGGGTTGTCATAACATGTTTTTTCTTCTACTCTACCCTCTCAAGTGTGTGTGTGTTGTATATTTATGCAAAACTAACTCGTACCTGACAGACGTCGTCTTGTCCTTACTATGAACATTGTTGGCGTATTATAAGGACAGTTGTGTAAAATTAATAAGGTCTTTAAGTTTTCTTAAATTTTCCAATGTTCCTTATTTTTTCTCTTATGAGAAAAAATTCTGACAATAGTGAAGTGAGAAAATATTAGCACAATTGTTCCATCCGTTCACGCGTGATGCGATGACCAAGGGAAATACGAGATTCATTTATATATAGGCTTACCATAATTACGAAGAGCCAAACCGAGACGCAGAAGAGAACCAAACCGGGACGCAGAAGAGAAAGAGGCTCATTTTCATTTTGCTTTTCGCTTAATTTGTGTTTTTCATATTTGAAATGCAATCAAAATTATTATGAATTGAAAACATATTAATAAATTTGAATATATTTTTTATTAAAAAGAAAAAGAGACAAAGTACAAATAATACAAACAACACAAAAAATTTGGACAGGGATCTCAAATCGGGACTATCCCGGTCAAACTGGGACGTATGGTAAGCCTATTTATATACATACATATATATATATAGATCAATAAATGGCTACACTCTAGTTGCCTAGAGAACGAATAAGTGAATCGAATATTTTGAAATCCACCCTTAATTCGCATTAACGTATACAAGGCGCCGTGGCTTAGTTGGTTAAAGCGCCTGTCTAGTAAACAGGAGATCGCGAGTTCGATTCTCGTCGGGGCCTAATATTGATGGGGATAGTTTTTACTACAATTTTAACATAATTTAAGTTTTTTTAACGGCAAAAAGTTTGGAAAATCCGTTTCTGCTCATACCTATGTGTAACAGCTAGTATTTTAGATATTTAGATATAAATGTATATAATTCGTACTGATATGAAAAGCACGTATCGGAGATTCAGAAATATATTTTAGATCAATCGACGAATCATTTCTAACGGCCTAAAAGAAATATCAGGTAAAAGTACGAAATAAGTGTTGTCAGCATTTTATAAAAGATCATTTTCACACAGATAGAACGAGAACTGATATTATCATCTGGTGATAAGAACTCCAAAGTGCCGATACTGCAAGAGGCGAGGAAACGCGGCAGGCTGGGTGCAGTGGCGCCGGACACACCTCCGAAAGCGCTATCAGCTTGGACACATACGGAGGTGAGTTTAGAATCCAAACCGGAAATTACCCTTTAATGTACCGCTTGCAGGAATCATTGTAATCTTCGTCTTTTTAATACACTTTGAAGCGATGATAGCTCAGTGGTAGTGTGTACGACCTTACGTCAAGGGACGTGAGTTCGAATCCAAGCACCTACAATGAGTTTCAGCTTTCGGTGAAGGAAAACATCGTGAGGAAACCATAGCATGATGGTAGGGCTTTTTCCAATGCCCGCCTGGCTAGCAACCACCCTCAAGTTAAAAACCTGCCGCCAAATACCAATAGGTGTGTTCCGGCAGCTGAACTTGAGAGCCAGTTCCTCCACAGGTTTAGCGTGCAGACCAACTACGGCCGTATCGTCACTTAAGATCAAATGAGATTATGGCCATAACGCTAAACCTTAACTATAAAAAAAAAAACACTTTTATTACATCTTATTTATCTACCGAAGTAACGCATTTATTCAAAATAGTGTTTTTTCTGTCGAATACCTATAGGTGTGTTGCGGCAGCTGCACTTGAGAGCCAGTCTCTCCCTTAGGGTTACCGTGTCCACTATCTTGGGCCAGACCGTCGCTTAACATCAGCTCTTGAAGCGATGATAGCTCAGTGGTAGTGTGTACGGACTCCGCGTCAAAGAGCGCGAGTTCTAATCCACCTACAGTGAGCTTGAGCTTTCTGTGAAGGAAAACGTCGTGACGAAACTACAGCACGGTGGTAGGGATTTTTGTGATGCCCACCTCACTAGCTACCACCCTCAAGTTGTGAATCTGCCGACAAATACCTATAGGTGTGGTCCAGCATTTGCACTTTAGAGCCAGTCCCTCTGCATGTTTAGCCTTGTCCTCTATTTCATGAAAAAAATTATATACATAATGTAGCATTCTATTGGTAAAAGATGTTTTTTAATAGGTCCAGTAATTCTTGCGTTGATACGTTACAAACAAAAATATAAATCTTTCCTCTTTATAATATTAATATACATGAACATGTAACTTGATGTTAGTTTGTCCCATATATGGCTACAGATAAAAATAGACAATGTATTCATCCAAAGTGAATGTGTTTCCTTCACCAAAAAAGGTATTAAAGCACAATGTTAAGGTTACGAGCTTCCTTCGTAACTTCCTAAATGAATTAATAATTTGAAATCTGAACACGTATCAGCCCTTAACTGGGACACTGCATAACTGTAGGTGACATTAGTTTGACGCCACCTGCTAACTCTTGTCACTCCTTCGAATACGAATTGTAACCGTTATCATGATTATAATTAACAGCAGTCAGTTAACTTATATCTAAGTTTGTTGATACAAACATCAGCAGAGGTTTAGGCAATCTTTTTGTATCAAAGATTTCTTAGTTGTAGAGTTATTTCTAACGTCAGCTGCCAGCCTCAAGTAGAAAATCCTATAGGTGTCTTCCGAGAGTTACTCTTGAAAGCCAGTCCTTCCATTGGGGTTAATGTGTCCACCATCTTGGGCTTCATTGTCACTTAACATCGAGCGAGATCGAGGCCAGAACGCTACATTTAATAGCTATAAGAAAGAAGAAAATATCTATCTACTGACTTCCTTTTGCGAGGGGAGACTGTAAAGAGTAGGGTGACATAACAGTAAAAATACCCAAAAACCACCTCGATTATAAAGCGATGATAGCTCAGTGGTAGTCTGTACGACTTCGCGTCAACGGGCGTGAGTTCGAATCCAAGCACCTACAATGAGCTTGAGCTTTCGGTGAAGGAAAACATCGTGAGGAAACCAAAGCATGGTGGTAGGGCTTTTCTTATGCCCGCCCGGCTAGCTACCACCCTCAAGTTGTAAACATGCCGCCAAATACCAATACGTATGTTCCGGCAGCTGCACTTGAGAGCCAGTTCCTCCTCAGGTTTAGCGTGTCCACCAACTTGGGCCGTATCGTCACTTAAGATCAGGGGAGATTATGGCCATAACACTAAAACCTTAAGTATAAAAAAAAGAGAGAGAGACCAGGAACAGCTTTGACACTTCTTTACAGGTTTAGGTATTCTGATCTCATATTGACGGTAGTCGCTGGAGAGACGGTTGCAGACGATTATCCGAGTGGTCGGTTACGTAAATGCCGAAATAATAATACCCACTAACGGTTAAAACAGTGTTTATCTATTTATTTATTATAATAATATCTTTATATAAAAGCAAAATAAAAATAAACCTGAATGATAAAAGGTTCTTAAGAATTCGCCAATTATAAATGGGCACTTTATTTTCTAATATTATCTATATACATAATATGTAGATAGAAGATAATGTTGGTACAATATTTAACTGAAATTTACATACATTTGAATAGATAAAATGGATCAAAACTAATAATATTATGAATATGTTAAATAAAATTTGAACATATAAACTATTATTTGATTTAATTTCATTTAGAATACAATTAAATAAATTAAGATTGATAATTTTAGCAATTTTTTTACTTTTAGTGTATGTTTAAAATATAAATTCAAGGATCCAAGCAATGTAGTAAATGCGGAATTAGATCTGGATGTCTACTTGTATGTTGCATTTTTGCAGTTACGCCGTTAGAGAAGGGTTGGAATTTATATAATGACTTAGAGGACTTATTGTCACTATAACAAAATTTAATAGGACGAAATAGGGGGTGGAAAGTTGTATGGAAAAATCATCATTACTTAAAGTATGAAGTATTTGTCATGAATTATACATTTGCTTAGAATAAAAGAAAGGTGTTTTTAATAATCATCCCTCAAGGCGCTATTATTCATTATTTAAATATATGTTAACGTATTTGCCGACACATCTAATAAGATATCAAATTAAATGAGAAATACAACAATGGATGTAGACGAAGAGCAAGTTATTAATAATGACAATAAAAATTACGAATTAAAGGCAGATAATTTTAAGCTTGAGAATTTTCAAGACAACCTTGATGGATAGCTGTGCTTATACTTTAAAACTTTAAAGTTAGATTAAGAGTAGGTTAAATTAAAACAAAACTAGATCGACTGGAATCGGGTTAACGCCACGAAGGAAAGTAATCTTAAAATCGAATTGAATTTAACAGTCATTTCAGTTAACTATTAAATGTTATGGTATAATTTAGTGTTCCGCTTTCGAACGTCGTTTAACAAGAAGTCGTTTCGCTTGTCTACCTTATAATTTGCATTGTTTCTGATCACTCTATTTCCTGTGAAAATACCGCAAGTACCTATACGTTGAATAATGTTGGGAAACTCATTTTACACAGGGCCGTATCTGTTCAACAGACCTATGGAATATATACATACTTTTTTTTACAATTTCGTAAAATCTTATGTATCACGGTGAATGTTCTGAAGAGTTATTCAATCTTATCCCTTCCTCTCGTTTCCACAATAGAACTACACGCGCTGGACTTCGGAGTCACAGGTTCACGGTAACCCCCCATTACGGATCGAACCAAAAAGTTCGATATGTCTTCGAGCCCATGTATTCACTTCCTCATATAACATCAGGTCCTTCAAGACAAACTTATCAAGCTTTTACGCAGGCCGGCAAGACAGTAGCGACTGGCGATGGATTATCGTTATCCGATGGTCGCTGCTGTTTTTGGACTGTACTGTGCTTAACATCTGGTACAGTGCAGTCACTTTGCCGAGCTAACACATAAAAAAAAAAACGTAGCACTTAATAAACCGTGGTGGCAAATTTCAATGAAATCGTTTCCAATATGACGGCCACCAAAAATGCTTGTCACAATTAACGCACTCAATAATGTTAAATAGAATGAAAATTTGACATAATTTTATAAGATTCCAATGCACTGGTATTGAATCGTCAAAAACGTGTCTTTAACATAGTTTAATAAATATTAAAGCCATTTCTTTGCCGTACCGTAAAGTTCTAGAACCATCTTTGAATAAATATAATTCCTCCACCTTTCATATGGAGTCTTTTAAATATAAAATGAAGAAACATTTGAGCGTATCGATGCATTGTAAATCCGGCAGTAATCGCTTTTGTTTCCGGATTGCAAAGTTCTCACTGTCAGTCACAGTGCCGTAACTTTTTTTGCCCATCATAAAAAAATTCGAAACCAAAAGTCAGTCAAGCCAATCCTTTTTGCCATAACAATTTTCAATTAACAAACACCTATGACGCATAGCGGCAAGAAAGAATGACTATATAAAATCACTAGAAATTCTCTTAAAAAAAATTCGCATTGTGAAACTGCATACATACATTACAAAGACCGGGAAATGCTTTTGAATTTCTTTCACTTGACTTGCAGATTTTTTTATATGAATGATGCAATACACGAACCTGTTTGTATATTACACTCAAATTAGTCAGCTCTAAAAATCTTTTTTTTTTTCTTTATTTGATGACGCAAAGGTGTAAACGTACTACACGAACTCAAGCCAAAACTAGAGGTGCATGTAACAAGATTCATCAAGTGTCGAGCACAAAAGCTGACTAAGGCGACACTTTAACCCATTTCTCCCCACTGTCATATTTTTAGGACACTACTTTCAAAATTTCTTTTTACGTATTATAGCTTTCATTTTTATTATTTCTGATGAAATTCATATTTTTACACTATTTTTCTAAAAATATTTACATAATAAGAGTTAAAGTCCTAATACGTAAAATGACATTTCGAAAATAGTGTCCTAAAAATATGACAGTGGGCAGGAATGGGTTAAACTGCCCGTATTTCCAGAAACCAGAGCTTTTTATAGACACAGTTCTAAATACTCTACACTTGTTTCCTCAAATTTAATAGCAGTTTACTAATCTGGCGAATTATCTATAGACTCTATTTTTTTTTATACTTAATGTATAGCGTCATGGCCATAATCTTACCTGATCTTAAGTGACGATATGGCCCAAGTTGGTAGACACACTAAACCTGTGCCGGGGCTGGCTCTTAAGTGCCACTGCCGGAACACACCTATTGGTATTTCGGGCAGGTTTACAACTTGAGGGCGGTAGCTAGCCAGACGGGCATTAGAAAAAGCCCTACCACTATGGTATCCTCACGATGTTTTCCTTCAGCGAAAGCTCAAGCTCATTGCAGGTGCTTGGATACGAACTCACGTTCCTTGACGCGAAGTCGTACATACTACCACTGCGCTATCACCGCTTCGAAATTAATAGATTTAGTAGTACCTGATTAAGAGACACAATATAATGTCTTAATACAAGCCGTGTAACACAAAGAGATATTACTGCCCCAACGGACATTGTACTAGATTACAGGTTTTTGCTTCGTAATGATGGTTAGAAACTACTTTATTAATGTCCAGTATTGAAAGTTGATGCGATTTTATAAAATAGAAAGCTTGAGGTTTATCGTGTTGTGTAATCTTTGATTTCTTACTTTTGTAAATTGTTGTATTAACTTTAAATAGCCGAAGGTGAGACAGTTCATTTCCGTTTTCTCTTCTGTTTGTAAGGCGTTTTTTTGTAGGCGAAGCGATGATAGCTCAGTTGGTATTGTGTGCGAACGCCGCGTCAAGGGACGCGAGTTGGAATCCACCTACAATCTGCTTGAGCTTTCGCCGAAGAAAAACGTCGTGACGAAACCATGGCATGGTTGCAGGCTATTTTCTAATGACCACACTCAAGTTGAAAATCTGCCACCGAATACCTATTGGGGTGTTCCGGCAGTTGCACCTGAGAGCCAGACCTTCCACTAAACTTAGTGTGTCCACCGTCTTAGGTCATATCGTCACTTAACATCAGGTGAGATTGTAGACATAACGCTAAACCTGATCTTAAAAAAAGGCGAGATATAAAGTTATCCATACAAAATTTTGTCCCATTTTAGAATAATTTTATGAAATAAGCAATCATTATAGTCAACTCGCTTTTACCCGCGGCTTTGCTCGCGTGGATATTAATTTTGTCAAACAAATCTGATGACGCAATAAAAACTTGTATACAAAGTTTATCCCTCGCGTTACCTTACTTGAAATAAGTATTTAACTAGAAAAAGTAGTCTATCACCATCTCAAGGGTCCTCATCATGATTGATTCAAGGGTTTAGAACTGAAAGCGTAACAAACAAACAAACAAATTCACTTTCGCATTTATAACATTAGTAAGACTTCATCTACTGAGGGAGCGCCAGTTTTCGTTTTTTTTTTTTTAGTGTTATAGCCATAATCTCACCTGATCTTAAGTGACGATACGGCCCTAGTTGGTAGACACGCTAAACCTGTGGAGGAACTGGCTCTCAAGTGTAACTCCCGGAACGCACCTATTGGTATTTGGCGGTAGATTTTCAAACTTGAGGGTGGTAGCTAGCCAGGCGGGCATCAGAAAAAGCCCTACCACGACGCTATGGTTTACTCACGATGTTTTCCTTCAGCGAAAGCTCAAGCTCATTGTATATGCTTGGATTCGAACTCACGACCCTTTACGCGAAGTCGTACACACTACCACTGCGCTATCGTCGCTTATAAGCCTGATTCCGTTTTTATTGCATTACTTTTAAGATTTCGTATTACTTTACTTTGCAACTCACTATGTACTCGAAATTGTGACAAGTAAATGTGAAAACTTGAAACTTTTAACAGCCATTTTCGCAGTGGGCACGCTTGTGAGTTAACGGTCCGTACAAATTTAACATAACCGAACTTATGTCAAGAAGGCGTCAAAAATATATCAACCTAGATTTGTTTACTGCACTGGTCTCTAAAGTTCCGCTATCGGATTAAGGCCTTTTCTCTGACAGTGGAATGATGTCTCGGTCTAAGTATTCTAGGATAGAACACTTTAAAGCGTAGATACGTCTGAAAATGTTTTCAGTTTTCATACGATTGAAGATTGGTTAAAAACGGATGTTTCAAAGCCCATGTGGCATCACTCTGAAACTAATTAACATTTGATTTATAAATAGATGAATATTTAGAATTTTCAAGTTTTTTGTATTATTTTTTTTTTGTTGTTGTATAAACCCACTTGGCCACAACCGAAAATCAGCGCTGGGCCCGCCTATTATGGTGACTTAGCTTATGCTGAGTTGTGCGCCTTTTACAGTGGCACTGCGGCGCACGGTGGATTATAACATTTTATTATTATTTTTTTAGATTATGTATTATGTTTTTTTTTAATGATTGTAATGTTAATTAATTTTCATGTATTTTTTACTTTATCCGTGTAGCCTTGTGTCTTGTAAATAAATTTATTTTCTTTCTTTCTTTCTTTCTTTCTTTCTAATGTTAGTCACAAATCGTAATTTTGATTTCTGGGATATGGTAATGTTATTGCACCAATATAAAGTATTCAGTCATTACAAGTTTCCACTGCTTTTAATAATGTGTTTTTTATATAGTTAAGATTTAGTGTTATGGCCATAATCTCACCTGATATTAAGTGACGATGCGACTGTGGTTGCTAGCCAGACGAGCATTAGATAAGGCCTTACCATCATGCTATGGTTTCCCCACGATGTTTTCCTTCAGTGAAAGCTCAAGCGCATTGTAGGTGCATTCGAACTCGCGTCCCTTGACGTGAATTCGTTCACACTACTACTGAGCTATCATCGCTACAAAACGTGTATACGGAACTTACTTTAGGCTGCGCTATAAATAAAGATGGTACCCATTACGCTTCGAAACTTAATTAACTCTTAATAGGTAACTCCTGTAATCAACAATAAATGCTTTTTTTTAAACATCAATACTCGTTTGGCATGTTTCTTCGTTTTACTGTCCATTAATTCGGTAATACGCCTTGGGACTTTATTCTAAAACCTAACACTATTACCTAAAAACTATTACCGGTGTTACCGAGTGTAAAATAATGGGTAACCAGTTTGTCACGATTTCTAGTATTTAAATCATGCCGTTCTTTTATGAAATGTACTTTTTACAGGGTTTTTGTGATATTCCCACTTCTTCTAATATTTGTCCTCTGTACTCAAATTAACTGAGTTGACTAAGTTATTAGGAGTGACAAGAAGCAATGGTATGCGGCAAGTAAAGAGGTATCCGGCGTGAGTAGTGGGGATTGTTGGGTGGGGTTAATGTTCAGTGGGTATGCTGACTCCCGTATTCTCATGTTATCTGCCTTGTAAGTGCTAGAGGGAGATATGCACATATATATATTTGAACGACGGTAAAACGAGGAAAGCTGTTGCAGAAATTGCATACAATGCGCGAGGTATGACGTCACCTGCTGATTCCCCATTCAGGAGTCGACCTTGGCACGGTCGTGTGGATGATTCGAGAATGTAAACACATACGCGCTCGTCTTAAGGTTTATTTTTGCGCATATATTACTTAGTGTTATGTTGATCGAACTAACTTCGCTACAAGCCACTGACCGTTGAAGTATGTTTTGTAAAATGTTGGCCAAGTGTATGTGTACATACGGACAAAAAAAATGTAGTGGATTCGTGTCAATGATATACAAAAGTGGTCCTGATTTACTATACATAATACCAGCAGCGTGTCTTCACACAACGGAATTAGAAGTTATTTTTTTTTTAATATTATCTTGCCCTTTTCTACGTACTTTTGATACGTATATACTAATTTTCATGATTATCGGCTTGGTAACTGATACTGGAAAGAGTAACACATTCCCATTCGCATTAATAATACTCGTTACGAACTTTCAAAACACTTTTACCAACTTATTTTTCTTATAGTTAAGGTTTTAGCGTTAACTTCATAGTCTCACCTGAGCAGAAGTGACGATACGGCGCAAGTTGGTAGACATGCTAAACCCGTGAAGGGACTGGCGCTCAAGTGCAACTACCGGAACACACCTATTAGTATTTGGCGGCAGATTATTAAATTGTGGGTGGTAGCTAGCCAGGCGGGCATTAGAAGCTCTTTCGGAATGCTATGGTTTCCTCATGATGCACTCTTGACAACGTATATGCAAAATCTCATGATAATACTTTGGTAATTGATGCTTGAAAGAGTAATGAACGCAAACGCAAAACAGTCGTTAGATACTTTGAAAACTTTTACCTACTTCCTCTTTTCGCGTTGCATTAGTTAGGCCATGAGAGGGGCGTCTGGAAATTATCTGGTGACAAGCTCTGTCAAATACTGAGACGTCTCTTAATACACAATACTCACAAAGTCAAGGATATGCTTCACACTTCCATGGTTTGAAATGACCACCTACCTAGCGGCCTCATGTGGTGATCCACCTCCGAATACCTTATAGGTGTATTAGGGCAGTTGCGCTTGAGGACCAGACCCTCCCTAGGCTTAGCGTATCCACCATCTTCGACCACATCGTCACTTAAAATTAGATGGGCTTATTAATATTATAAATAGGAAAAGTTGATTTGTTTCAACGCGCTAATCTTAGGAATTATCAGGCGGATTTCAAAATTTATTTTTATGTTTGATAGAACAATCATTGAGGAAGGCTTTAGGCTATTTCATATCACGCTACTACTAATAGGAGTTAAACAGTAATGAAAAATTTTTCAAAAACGGGCATATACATATCAAATAATTTTTTGTTCCAAACGAACGAAGTTATAAGTAAAATATATTACCATTTAAAATTTATGTATGTTTCGTTTTGTTTTTTATTTTCATATGAAAAAACTATATCACCATTTGTTATACTCTGATATTTCTATGGTGCAACGATGGCACAGCGGTAACTTGTTAATTGCATTAATAGACGTGTATTCGAATCCCTATATTTGAGCCTATGTTTATGTTTGTGGTACGGCTTTTGTGTGCTTTATAAATAATATTATAAATGCGAAAGTTAGTTTGTTTTCTTCTTTGTTACGCCTAAACCGCTGAATAGCTTATAATGAATAGGTATAGAGATAGATGGGAACATGGAAACGGTGATACTCTACTGTTTTTCTAAAAAAACTTCTAGGAAGTGGGAAAAGAGGGGGTTAAATTTTGTATGTAATTTTTTATTCCGTCATCCGGTTTGTTTGTCGTAATCAATATTAACGCGTGCGAAGCCGCACGTAAAATATAATGTTGTTATAAATAACGAATAATATAATAGAACTGTATACTTAAGTAAAGCCTCTCACTGAAGCCTACTTTCGTGTTCCACATTTAATGTCGCTCGGCGTATGTAGCAGCGCCCCGGGATTTCCTTTTAGTATAACCAGTTCTGGTAGTCTAGAATACCTATATGTATTACTGTACTAACTGCATCCGGTGTAAGTTGTTCCACCTTTGCCAGTAGGTAGGTAATATCTCCACCTTAGTGCCGCCTATCTCCTTCTCCTATTTATGAAAAATATTCAGATCCGCTTTCATGGTGATAGGTCAAACGTTTTTAAGGTATCTGTCACATATATTTCACTATTTAAATATATATACGTATATAACTTGTTGTCTGAGTCTTTGTCCGCATTGACTTTAGATTTAGATCTAAATAAGGAACTAAATTTCTTATATATATATACTAGCTTACCTGGCAGAACTTGTTCTGCCTTTCTGAGTAGTCGATCACATCGACTACAGCGACATCTATCGCGTTATGATCACTTAGAGAGGTAAAAAGTATCCTATCTCCCAAGTTAGATCAAACTACACACAGTGTGTTAAATTTCATTTAAATCAGTTCAGTAGTTTAAGAGTTCATCGCGGACAAACAACGTGGCACTGAATTTTTATATATTATTCTTATATAAGTTTATATAACCCGTGTGTGATTCCAGCTCATACACTGTCTGTGTGTCAAATTTCTTCCAAATCCGTTCATCCGTTTTTGCATTATTGAGTAACAAACAATGAGACTTTAATATATATGTTATTTATATTAATATAAAGTGGAAAACTATGTTTCCAAAAATATTTTTGAATTTAATAAAGCAAATTTTTATATTTTTTACAGTTTAGGTTACGAAGATAGTTCAGTGGTAGTGTGTACGACCGAACGTCAAGGGACGTGAGTTCGAATCCACTCCAACTACAATGTGATTTTGAGCTTTCGGTGAGGAAAACATCTTGAGAAACCATAGCATGATGGTAGGGCTTTTTCTAATGCCCGTCTGGCTAGCTACTACCACACTCAAGTTGAAGATCTGCCGCCAAATACCAATAGGTGTGTTCCAGCGGTTGCACTTGAGAGCCAGTCCTTCCAATAAGGGCCAGCAAAGCACTTACGATTTCCCTAGAATTGTGGGTGTTCACGGACGGCGATGATCACTTACCATCAGGTGACACGCTTCCTCGATTGCTCCCCATTCCATAAAAAAAAACACAAGTCTACAAAGAGACAAACAAACGACATTTACATATTGTAAACAAAATTTTGTTGTCCTTTATATCGTTAACAACCCCGATTACAATTAACTGTACTAATATTTAACATCAATATATATTTCTTTGACTCATGATTAAACGTGTTTCCTTATACTGTATCAGAGGAATGTAAGAGGAATCAATGACTATCTATGAAAACTGTGTCACAGACGTTCGCCATTGTGTATGGACTGTACCGTACTTGCTATCAAAACTGTTATTTTTCCATAGGATAAAAAATCTCTTAAACAACAATGGGCCAGCCGAAAAAACAATTGCGATCTCCAATGATTTAATCTGGAATTAAATCAAAGCATAGCAAGCAGTAGATTCTTTAAAAGTATAGAAATATTTATTTTATTCGATGGCGACGTAATATTATGAAAATATAAGACCTTGCCGATGGCACAAGTACCCTATAAAAATTCATGGTGCGCCTCCGACGTAACCCGGCGATGCTTACGTAGAAACCAACGGTTGTCGGCCGAGTGCTCGATAGGTGCGGTTTCATTGCGTCGAATGTTTCTCGTTTAGCGATACAGTATTTCATTGTTACGTTTCGGAGTAAATGTCTTAAAATCAATGTGTAAGGTTTATATAGAAATAAGTTTAAAATGGTTAAGTCAATCATTAGTTATGACGGTTTTAATATTTCCTGTGTTATGCGTAGTAGAAAACGAGAGAAACAGAACCGAGTAAAGTGTGTAATGTGTAATGGTTTTTTTCTTATTAAAAATTACCAAACTACATAGATAGTAGCAAATATTTTTCTTCTTCTGTTCCTTATACGCGTGGAAAATAGACTATATCCTTATCCGAAATTAATAATAAGTTCCAATTTTATATAATTACTAGCCGGTACCCTTTCCCATTAATTGCGTGTTATCGTAAAATCCGTTCTTAGTGGGATTCTACGTTGTGAAAGGACGAAGTAAATTGGCTAAATAGTTTTGAATATATAGGAAGGGTTAAAATTTCTTCTATATATACATTATTGTTCTAGAAGTACATGTATTTAAGTTTTATTCTGCAACTAGATTTTTGTATTTTTTTATTAAAATAAACGTTATAAAAAATTACTTTTTTATCTAAGTTAAGTTTTTGTTATAAATATGTACATAGTGAAATAGTGATACATTCTATTTACACGAAAAAAGTATAAATATAATTATACTGCAATAAAATCCTTACTCAAGTATTGATTTCTTTTTTATCACTCACTGTATAGTATAGCTTAGAGCAGAATATTCTAACAGATTATTTTGACATGAAACATTATAATGATTTCTTAGGTTTACGCGAATATTATTCATTGAAATAAAACTAATTTAAACGGATTTTATCGCGGTTATTTATTAAATTTTGATCCCGACGTTTCGAAAGGCCTCTCCTATATCGGACAAACCAAAAGAAATATAGGGACCCGCGTAAAAGAACATATAGCTGATGTTAAACACCGACGCTCTACGAAGTCTGCAGTTGCTGAACATTCAGAAGAAGGCTCCAAACATTATCTTCGATTCGACAAGCCACAAATCCTTGCCAAAGAACACCGATTCCTACCTAGGATGATTCGTGAGGCTATTGAAATTAAAAAACATCCAAATTTCAATAGAGAAGATGGTTGGAAGCTAGCACAAGCCTGGGATCCAATTATACATTTAATTAAATCGGAACCCAAAAGACCAATTGCCAGACCTCAAGACACTGTGAGCTCTTTCTGCGTAGATCGGAACACTATAAATATTAAAAATTAAATTGAAGGTAGACACAGTAACATAAACTTTTCTGGACAACCTACACCTCAGTCCGCCCCGTGACCACGAAGGCTGAAAAGCTTTCGAAACGTCGGGATCAAAATTTAATAAATAACCGCGATAAAATCCGTTTAAATTAGTTTTATTTCAATGAATAATATTCGCGTAAACCTAAGAAATCATTATGTAAACCAGTACGGACTGGAAACTGCAAACAAAATACGTCGGTTGGAGGATTTGAAAACCAAGCGCGCAAGATATGTTACATCATTAAATTTCTTGAAGAGATGCCGTGATCATAATCTCATTCCTACGTGTGTCAAGATTTCACCTAAGAACAACATACGAGGAAGCGCCAAAATTCTCAACCAGGCGAGTACAAAACTGTTACTGGCTGCCATTCGTGAAATAAGATCCGATCTCCATAACATAAATAATTGTGTTGAGATTAAGTCCAATGAGTTAAAGACAGAGTTATCAGCATTTGATTTTCAAAATTGCATCAACGCTTTAAATAAACGTGAAATAGCGAAATTGAATGAATCCAAGAACAAACAAATCATAAAATATGAAAAATTACAATCGAAATCAAATGCCAAAAATCTTAGTAACACCGAGTGTAGGAACGGAACGCACCCCACCATAGACAACGAACACTCACGCGCAGATGAACAACGCGCTGTCATTAATCTGTCAAAACAAACATTGGACGATAACACAATTCAGGTTTTATCAAAAGGATTAAATTTTGCCGTAACACC
Source organism: Actias luna (assembly GCA_039707435.1). NCBI lineage: Eukaryota > Metazoa > Arthropoda > Insecta > Lepidoptera > Saturniidae > Actias > Actias luna. Next base: position 1,213,791 of record JAZHAC010000002.1, on the reverse strand, counting down.
ACGAAGGATACCGTATGAAGACATTATTTGTAACGTTGAGAATAGTCTCGTGAAAAATAATTTGCAAAAGGAGGATTCGGAGGCGATACGTCAAGACATTTCGTCAATATTACGACAAGTGAAAGCGCCCAAACCAAATCTTCCAAAACAACAATATATCGCTTTAAAGAACTTGCGTTCACAGAAGGATGTAACTATTCTCCGTGCAGATAAAGGTAATGCGACAGTAGTAATGGATACGTCAGATTACAATAATAAAATAGAACAACTTTTGTCGGATGAAAGTACATACAAGAAGGTTAAAACAGACCCAACCAACAAAGTTTTAAAGGCTACTAGCTCTTTAATAAGCAGTTACTCCGACACATTAAATCTTGACGTAAACTTACTCGTCCCATCGTGTGCAAAACCTCCTAAACTGTATGGGTTACCGAAAATACACAAGCCCAATGCTCCACTACGTCCCATCGTGAGTCAGGTCGACACACCAACCTACAGATTGGCTCAGCACGTAGCAAAAGTGTTATCACCACTAAGAGGCAACACTAGAGCATCTGTGAAGGATTCATACCAATTTGTCAGTGATATTAAACACTTACAATTAGCTGACAATGAAACCATGGTTAGTTTTGATGTCCAGTCTCTATTCACAAGCTTACCAGTACAAGACTGCATTGAAATTGTGTCTAAGAGGTTAGCAGATAATAACATGCCCATAGAGTATGCAGCATTACTTAAACATTGCCTCACATCTGGCTACATGTTGTGGAGGAATCAGTTTTATGTACAAGTGAATGAAGTAGCTATGGGCTCACCTGTATCTCCAGTAGTCGCCGATATTTTCATGGAGGACTTCGAGGAGACAGCCCTAAGCACTGCCCCCGTCACCCCCAGGTTTTACAAACGGTACGTAGATGATACTTTCACAATTTTACCATCTGACAAAGTAGCTGCATTTTTAGATCATCTTAACTCCATTAACAATAACATACAATTCACTGTGGAGTTAGAGCAAAAGAAATCTCTTCCTTTCTTAGATGTTTTAGTTATCCGTAATCCTGATCAGTCTTTAGGCCATACTGTGTACAGAAAAATGACCCATACAGATAAATACCTGAATGGTGAATCTCACCACCATCCGAAACAGTTAGCTACCGTGGGTAAATCTTTGTTTCAGAGAGCACAAGGAATCTGTGACGAGGAACATCTGGCTGCTGAGCTGCGATATGTCAAGCAAGTACTGCGTGATAACAAGCTCCAAATTCCACGCCGCCGTCACGGAAACCGAGTGAAACCAGCCACAGTAGAACGTGTACCTGTTGTGCTACCTTTTGTAAGAGGGGTCACAGACAAGATTGGCTATGTGCTGAAGCGTGCTTCAATTAAAACTTACTTCAAGCCGCCCAAGAAGATTAGTCAATTTTTACCACCTGTCAAGTGTCATATACCTCTACAAGAACAGGGCGTATACAAAATCGAATGTGACTGTGGCCTCTCCTATATCGGACAAACCAAAAGAAATATAGGGACCCGCGTAAAAGAACATATAGCTGATGTTAAACACCGACGCTCTACGAAGTCTGCAGTTGCTGAACATTCAGAAGAAGGCTCCAAACATTATCTTCGATTCGACAAGCCACAAATCCTTGCCAAAGAACACCGATTCCTACCTAGGATGATTCGTGAGGCTATTGAAATTAAAAAACATCCAAATTTCAATAGAGAAGATGGTTGGAAGCTAGCACAAGCCTGGGATCCAATTATACATTTAATTAAATCGGAACCCAAAAGACCAATTGCCAGACCTCAAGACACTGTGAGCTCTTTCTGCGTAGATCGGAACACTATAAATATTAAAAATTAAATTGAAGGTAGACACAGTAACATAAACTTTTCTGGACAACCTACACCTCAGTCCGCCCCGTGACCACGAAGGCTGAAAAGCTTTCGAAACGTCGGGATCAAAATTTAATAAATAACCGCGATAAAATCCGTTTAAATTAGTTTTATTTCAATGAAACATTATGTTAGTGTCGCATAATTTTGTCCACAACTGGCGTACTAAAAATACACATTTGCAACATCAGATAAATTATCAAACTGGTTCACCAAACTGTCAAAAAGCAATACCGTTCTTATCAAGTATATCATACATCAACAAAATCTTCGCCTGTAAATATAGAGTAACGTCGAGTGTTTTAAACGACACCCGAATGATAATCGACGTAGATGAGCCGCACGGCAGGCAAAGGTAACATAATAGGAACGGATCCCACAAGCAGCGAGCGCATCCGGTCGCGGTCACGGCGCGCGTTACACCCAGCGCGCCCGCTCGCGCCAGTAACGCCGTACAGTTCAAACAAAAGGGATTCCTCCATATAATTATTATGTTTTGTTGTGATGCAGTGAACTCGTGTATAGTGCTGTAAAATGGTCGAATTCGCTTTGGACAACGTTAGTTTTGTTCTTATTTATATAATTTAGAATTTAATTTCACGTAAATAACTTCTTCTTACGCTTCAAACATACGATATTTTAAAACAAATAATAACAAATTTTATTCTGTTTAACTATTATACTTTATATCCATGTTTATATGTTTAGAACATAGGGTTTATAGTTTGTTAGACATTTTAATGTTGTTTTAGAATTATCTATTGAAGGGTTTCACGTGATTTCATAATAATACAATAAATAAGTGACATCGTTTTTAAATATATAACATACTTTTAAGAGAAGACATAATGACATAAATCTTAAAACATTGTATGAACTTCAGAGATAAATAATAAAAATAAATAAATTGATTTAAAAATATTTCTGTATACCTATAGCATAGTGTATTTGTTAAAGTATTGAATGTGCCGATTTTGTTCAGTTACAATTTTATCGTATGTCTAACTTTAAACCATGCAGGTTATTGTTCGTAAATTGGTTATCGAAAAATTGGATAGATTGATAATTATTAATTAATTCATTTTTTTATTGATTTATGTGCATATAAATAATAAATATTTTTTTTTATTATTTATTAATTTTATACTGATCTCATCGTTGCTCAAATAGAGGATACAGAAATTCATATCTACTACTTTTGGAAAGATATACGGAGTGTCCCGTGCTTTTGAAACATTATAGCATCGTGATAATCACGCGAAGTCTTTAGCTCATTCTCATTACTGTTAATACCATTACTATGTGAGTAAAACTTGCTTGAATAATTACATACGCATGTAATCTAATAACAATAACAATGCACCTTTCACTCGGACGCTGTGCAAGTACACATTCACAGCTCCACGACACGACGCCGTTCAAATTTACAATTACTATCTAATTTCATTCAGTCCATTGTCTGAATATTCCCATCGCACATCAAGCGATATAACATGTTTAACTGATCTCCGCGTTTCCTCGACAGAGCCACCAAGCCGGCACGTCCGCGGACTTCAGGCAGTACCACGAAAACTACGCTTACAACATGCAGAACCAGATACCGAGGAACGCGACATACGATTCCCCGAAACCCCCGATCCCGGCGAAAACTTACACGTCGAAGACTGATCTATCGAACAACTCGCAACAGATAACTGTCACAGTCGAAACCGGAAAGGACAACACAAGAGACGCGCCGAAAAGCAACAAATCCGTCAGCAAAACCTACCACACGCTGAAAGATATGATCTCGAGCCGGTTTAAGAGTAAAGAGGGCGCCGAGGAGAAGAATGAAGAGGCCAGTTTAAATAACAGCGAAGAAAGGAAGAGGCCTGAGCAGGAACAATCTACACCCAGGGATACGGGGCCGAGGAAGATGGAGCAAGCTATCTACGGAAGGCCCGTCCCACAGAACAGGCCTGATATGCAATACGGGCATGGGATCGCTAACAATATGGCTTATCCGAGTCCTGCACCTCATAGGTAAGTGTTGTTTATAGTAGCACTGAAATTTAAGCGAATATACCCATTACCCAGATCCACGAATGATCGCTGTTGGTATTTCAATGGCTAACAAGACAAGACAATTAAGACAAGACACACAAATAATAAAAATTAAATTGAAGGTAGACACAGTAACATGAACTTTTCTGGACAACCTACAGCTCAGTCCGCCCCGAGACCGCGAAGGCTGAAAAGCTTTCGTAACGTCGGGATCAAAATCAATAAATAACCGCGATAAAATCCGTTTAAATTAGTTTTATTTCAAGACATTTGCGTTCGACCGAACACCATACACTAAATGAAGATGTAAGATCTGGCAGTTTATATCGAGTCAATAAAAAAATCAGTACAGAAGTTGCTTTACAATAACATTTAACTTTACTCAGTATCCCGGAGGTAACCCTTTTTTTTGGGTAACAAAATACTGTATATCCGAATTCATAAAACCAGTCGGAACCCTGTGGAATTCCATCAAAATCCCTAGGTGGCTTTAGTTTTGGAATGAGACGTGAAGTAGTAATTTTAATTTTCAAAACGTATTAGATACACAGATTAGTTGGTAACATATTACTGGAGGAGAGAGTTAATATCGTGGAATGACATTGAGATAATATTTCATAAAATAGATAAGACATAATCATACGTTAAACAATTAAATGCTGGAAAAAGTATGACTTAGAAAAGAGGATCATAAGACACATTTTGCTTTGTTTTCTACTTACACAATATACTCCTATATATAAACAAGAATCATTGATACAAAACTATTCAAAAAGATCCGCACACACACACACGCGCACACACACACACGCACACACACACACACACACACACACACACACACACACACACACATAAACATTAAAAAAACATGCCTTTCATTGAACAAATAGAATGCATACGCATTTTTTTATTTATTAAAAATGGTTTCTTCCTGACTGGCGCCTCTTAACTGTTGTATATAATTAATTTGATTTTGTTAAATTGTGCTGTAAAGAAGCTTACAATAAATAAATAAAAATATATTAAAAATAAACGAAAGAGTCAACTGGGATCGACAAATAAATATAAAAAATTGCAGTAAATAATGTTTTATTGTTAAAACATACGCACCTACTGAAGTTATAGCACACAAACGTAGTCGCAAACATACAAAATAATTATTAATTTGTTTTAAAGGAGTTCGATGATAGCTCAGTGGTAGTGTGTACGACTTCGCGTCAAGGGACGTGAGTTCGAATCCAAGCACCCACAAAGAGCTTTCGTTGAAGGAAAACATCGTGTAGAAACCATAGCATGGTGGTAGGACTTTTTCTAATGACCGCCTGGGTAGCTTCCACCCTCAGGTTGTAAACCTGCTGCCAAATACCAATAGGTGTGTTCCGACAGCTGCACTTGAGAGCCAGTTCCTCCACAGGTTTAGCGTGTCTACCAACTTGGGCCGAGAGATTATGGCCATAATGATAAACCTTAAGTATATAAAAAAAAACACTTAAACTACCTACAATTAAGTTACTCTGGCTCTTCCATAGGCAACTTATGCAACAACAAATAGTACAACAACAGATGCTGTTGAACCAACAAGCCAGATCTCAAGAGATGTTAGCGTCCACACCGCATCGGCCGCAACCTCAGCAGACCTTGGGAGCTGATGCCTTGTACCAACAGTACGGTCCTCCAGGACGAAGGAGTGCGGTCTATCAACGAGAAATGGACGTTAGATCCATGGCAAATTTTACCTCATTGAAGACTGGACCACACAATCAGGTGAATATAGAAAGAGATCCCATGTTATTTCCAATAATTTTTTACAGGGAACTAATCGGGAGTCAATTGGAAGTTACGTGAAAGCGATTCCTCTCGCTTCTTTGGAGTTTGAGTTCGAATCCACTTGTAATGAGTTTGAGCTTTAGGTGAAGAAAACATCGTGATGATACCATAGCATGGTTTAGTGCTTTTTCTAATGACCGCCAGGTTAGCTACCACCTTCAAGTTGAAAATGTGCCGCCAAATACCTATAGGTATGTTCCGGCAGGTGCACTTGAGAGCCAGCCCCCCACTAGGCTTAGCGTGCCCCCCATCTTGAGCCAGGCGTCACATCACATCAGATGGTCATGACGCTAAGCCTTAACTATAAAAAAGGAAATTGACTACTGTGTATTTTGAAATAAAAGTTTAGCATTTTTTGCTACCGCTTTGCTTTTGCGAAATCGTTATTAATATCGAATATATTAGATAAAACGAAATGGTTATTGTTATTGATTAAAACATTTAGCAAGAGATTTTCACCGCACTTCACAAGAATTCCCTAGGATTTTCAATACATATTTTTGTATGATCGAATTTCGATCATCGTAAAAACACTAGTTATTTAAACACATAGAACTCCAATGACTTACAAAACTACATTATATCAATAACCGTTACACATATAATTATTATATGGATGCATTTAAAGAATTCGATCGGGCGGATGTTTGCTAACATCTAACAAGCCCATTTTCTAATTATGATCCATTGAATTTCATACCTGTCTGTTAACGAAGAAACATTATCGAATTGTGTGAACACGAGGTTAATATAAGTACGTATATTATAGATAAATTTGAAATGATCACTAGGGAATTAAGTATAATTAATAAAAAAAGTTTTTTTTTTATATATTTAAAGTTATATATGTTTATAGTTAATAGGTTAACGCGTTATATATAGTATAAGATATAATATAGATTGGTCAAAGTGTGTTGCGTATTGGAACGTCACGCATTTCTGATAACGCTCGACGTTACTCTTCATAAATTTTGATATCACGGCCTATATATGAAATCGTTTCTATAGGAGTAAACTCGAAAAATGTTCGTTTTTTTTTCTTATATACAAACCGTGTCCTGACAGTATAGAACACAATAAAAAAAGAATTATCCGATTTGGTACAGAGTCGTTCGGAAGTTATGCGCGTACATACATTTTCTCAATTTTTTTTACATATAAAATATTCCGCTCAACTTCTTTATATTTTTCTTTCATAAGAATCTGCTTCTGGCAATAATTAACACAACAAAAAAATAACTAGCGAAATTGATCCATTAGTTCACGCGTGATGTGATGACCAAAGGAAATAGAGATTTAATTATATATATATTAGTGATCGCCCGGTGGTCGAAATTCAACCATATATATTTTAATAAATGAATTTTAAATAGTTACGTTTGATATTCAGTAAAGATAAACAATATTAATCTATAATCTATTCTCAATTTGACCACAGACTTCAACAATAGAGTATATATGCGTGTGTCTAGTGTCTATTTTTAAAAATATATATTTTAACGTTCATCACACAAAGCCACTTTTTATAATGATACGTACAAACGCATTATTTAAATTAAAAAACTCAATTGAGATCATATAATATTTTTGGAAATAATTTCTGCAAAATAAAATTGAGTTTCAGGAAAAATGCAATTAATATATGTGAATGTATAAAGGAAAAATCTATCTAAATAGAAAATCTTTAGAGCCGTATCCGAAATACCTTAACTGTATATATATTTATATATATGCGAGAATCGTTCAATTAATAGTATTAGAGTAGAGAGATAGAAGAAATGGACAGTGATTGCACTGCACCTGATGTTTTAAGCACAGTACAATCCAATTCAGCTGCGACTGACATTGAATCAAAACTAGGGTCCAGTTTCCGCTGTCATGCTGACCTGCTTAGTACCTCTAGTTACTTCTTAATGCCTCTTTTGAAGGGGCCAATATAATAAGAAGGAGAGAACACGCGGACAGGAAAACGGTTCCACAACTTTGCGATACGATAGAAATAGCAGTCGGAAAACTTTAGTTGTTGTTTGTTACGTTTATCTAAAGAACTATTAGTCGAATTTCTTAAACTCTTTTTATATTTGATAACGCAATGCTTAACGAAGGGTTTAAGCTAATTGATATCAATCACGCTACCACCTATATGAGGAAAGCTGTATTGAAAAAGGTCACAGAAACGGGCAAAATGATTAAACAGTATTTAGTTCCACGCAAACAAAACCACGGGTACAGCTAGTATTTTGATAACAAAGTACAATCCGATTACGAGTTTAAAAAAATACAAATATGGCCGCATTTCTATATATTTTTTGGTATATTAGTTGTCAGTTATAAATATGATATACAATAGGTGTGAGTTTCTAGAAATGTTTTTATGCTTAAAAATCGCCTAGTTGATATCCCAACGTTCACCGTTCAACGTGGCATCGAAGTTCTCACTACAACACAAAGGGTCTATTCTCGATTCTGAACAATTAGACTGAGTTCCCACACGTCCACAGTCGCAATTATAATAACGAGTGGTTGTTACAATGACGCTCTGGCAATTCTGTCTCTCGCAGTACTGAATTGCATGAAACTTTTGCTTTGGTCATTACATGTTGAGTTAGTTGTAAATTAAACGGAAATAATATGAAATGCACTCACTGATGCATTCCGGGAGGGAGATTTGGAAGTTGTGATAACGCAATCAGATAGGTTGGTGTGCCATTTCATAATAAATGTGCGGGCCAATTTTCAATGCAATATTTCTATATTTTTTATCCCGTCTAATTTAGGTTTTCACGTGAGCTTGAGCTCTCGGTGAAGGAAAACGGCTTGAGGAAAGCGTAGAGCGGTGGTAGGGCTTTTTCTAATGCCCGCCTGGCTAGCTACCACCCTCAAGTTGAAAATCTGCCGCCAAATACCAAAAGGTGTGTTCCGGAAGTGTCACTTGAGAACCAGAGTAACTTTGGCACGCGCAACCTTTTTATTCCGACTAAAATCTTAATTAAACTTAAGACTAAAATTAAAATCGCATCGCGTTAATTGAATTCGAACGGAGAGTGGAATTTTGAGGTCGCGTCACATTTAGGCGCATTGATAATGAGATGGAAGAAATATCTGATAGAGAGAGAGGGAGACACACGGTTTCTGTGTCCCTTTTGTGAGGTCCTATTTAAAACGTATCACTACACGTGTACAGTATTTTATTATCCGTCTCTTTTCTTTTTGGTAATCTGATATATATAATGGTTGTATACTAGGGTACCCATTATTTCCCAAATTGTTTTTCTTTCTAACGCCCCCCTAAATTTTCTATTTATACTTTAATAATATATATATAAGACCCCCAAATACGCTTCATGTATTCATATGAATCCGTCCATAATCATGTTTTATAAGAAATTAAACCTGCCTTACTTTTGACGGTAACTCTCTTTGTTTCAGAGAAAATAAAATTAATGCAAAAAAGCGAAACTTCCATGTTATGTAAATGGGAAATGTATTATGTTTTAGGCACGGGTTTAAATAAATATTAAAGGCTTATTTGGGTCTGATATTTATTTATAGGTTATAAATTTAAAAATTAGAGGGCGTTTGAAAAATAACAACTTGTGAAATAACGAACATCCTATTTTATAATCTGGTCCCTTTATGTTCCAAGTGATACACTCAAACAAATCTCTTTATTTTTAGATTGACACATAAATGTTTTTGTGCCATTACAGCAGACGTAGAACTAAATTCCAAATGTATGTTTTTCACTATGCCACATACGACGCCATTTATTTTAATTTATTTACCCTTTCATTGTCTACAGATCTGTTTATATACAATTTACCTATAAGTTACGGCAATGAATGCCGATAAACCGAAACTGGTTGGAATCTCTCGACATAAACACATATCTCAAGCATTAATTATCGGTCGATCTTAATCTAAACGGCTCTGAGCGAGTTAGTGACTTCCTTTAGCAATTTAGTTTAAGGTTCATTCTCCTAGAATACCTTTTGAAGCTGCTATTATCTCATGATACATCTAAACTTTCTCGGTTCGATAGCTTTGTCGGTTGTTAATAACTCCTTGGTTTTTTTATATAGTTAAGGCTTAGCGTTATGTCCGTAATCTCGCCTGATCGTAACTGACGATACGGCCCAAGTTGGTAGACACGCTAACCTTTGGAGGAACTGGTTATCAAGTGCAACTGCCGGAACACACCTATTGGTATTTGGCGGCAGATTTTCAACTCGAGGGTGGTGGCTAGTCAGGCGGGCGTCAGAAAAATCCCTACCACCATGCTACGGTTTCCTCGCGGTGTTTTCCTTCACCGAAAGCTCAAGCTCGTTGTAGGTGGTTGGATTCGAACTCACATCCCTTGAACTGATTTAGTGATCCTAACAACGACCTTATCGGGCAAGTCGCTCAAGCGTCGCGGGAGTGACACAAGCGAACCTAGATTATTGTTGACGCTTATGATGTCTGATGAGATAGGCTATAACTGAAGTTTGCTGTGGTAATTATGGAAAAATAGTTGTCGACACCTTACAAGTAGTAACTGCCTGTTTTAATTTCGTACCTTTTGCACGCCTCAGAAGCGAAGCGTCGAGGTGGGTCCTACTGTCATTTCACGCAATACAACTGAGTTTTCAAACTTAAAAAAAGTCTCTATTTATCATATATTGCACTTGAGAGTCAGTCCCTCCAAAATAAAGGCCGGCAACGCACCTGCGATTCCCCCAGTGTTGTGGGTGTCCATGGGTGGTGGTGATCACTCACCATCAGGTGAGACGCATGTCTGGGCCGTTATACACGCATTACGCTTACGAATATACCAAATACGACACATACATATACCATAGTTATGAGCTAATGTCAGTCCCGTAGGAGGATGTGATTTAATACGTAAAATGTTCATTTTTCTATTATTCGAAAGTAGTGTATGGTTTAATTTAATTCACGTTTATTTAGTAAGAGCTAGGAGATATAAATAAAAGAAAAGAGTTTGGAAAATCCATAAGTGCACGCCTCATAATTATATTTTTGTTCTGTTTGTTTATTTAATAACAATTACACTACGTGGAAATCAGTCCTTAAAAGTAATAGGACTCCATTTCTAATTATACTGTATCCAAAAAAAAAACTCGGTTAGTAAAGTATTTCGGTCGTTATCGTGATAAAATACAGGATCCGCACATATAGACACACGGACGTCCGAGACACAACTTTTTTAAACAGTTTTTTAACTAGTTTAAATAACAAAAATGGCGTCAAAAATATCATGAGCGTTAAAATTAGTGTTTTTTTCTTGATACGTGTCTGTAAATATTATTTTACAAATGCAAAATATGATGCGTAGAGATATTTTAAGTTTAAAAAATCAGTTTTTCGTGTAGTGACAGTAGTACCCACCTCGACGCTTCGATTATGAGGCATGCAAAACGGGTAAAAAAACTATTTAATATTTAGTTCCACACGAACGAAGTCGCATGCACATCTAGGGTCACATAAAATAATCTTTTTTATTAATCGTAGAGTGAAAATAATGATTTTATTCTGACATGTTTATTAGTGTATTGTAAAAAATTCTAAGATTTCATATATAATTGGTATTTAAAACGCTTTGTATAATAAATTTCGGTTTTACGTCCTCGACGTCATTAATTATTTATAAGAATAAATAATGCTTAAATAAAACGCGAGATTTCTTAATGTTTTCTTATCTTTATATTCATTTTATTTATGATCTATTACAGTTTGATAATTCACATTCAAGACCCGACCTCAGGAGTCCGCAACAATTAGAAAGAGAAATCGTAAGGCAAAGAGGCTTAGTGGAAGGGAGGCGGACAGCCTCCCAGCCTCACCTTCTCGATGAACCACAGCATAGACCTGAGGCGACCCCACCACAGATACATGACAGATCACGGAGAAACTCCCACAGCAATCTTCTAGAAGTGGCTGAGAATCCTCAAAGGCACGAAGAGAGAGAATCAGACGACGGTGGTTTCCGGACGAGGCTGGCTGCACAGAGCAGAACGAGCTTAGAGGAGAGAATACGGACGAGCGGTAGATCGATAGAGTCTCAGAGGATCCAAGAAACCATCTACCGGAGAACACCAGAGAGTCACAGCCGTAGAACACCGGACTCGATTGGGAATAGAAGGGAAGATACGTCTACCTCAGCACAAGTTGTTAATGATGAAATAGCAAGCCAGAAGTCTTCCGATAGTGTCTATCATTCCAGTGGGAAAACTGAGGGGTATAATCCTGTACCCTCGTCGTCACGGCAGACGCCAAACAGGATAGAAGACTTGAAGAATCATGGGAAAAAGGGAGCTGGGTCGGGTGCCAGTTCTGGTGAGTAATTTTCCCTTGTTTGGGTGTGACATTTTGACTGAATATAATAGTTATTTGAACTTATTAGTAGAAGTTTGAACTGATGATGACTCAGTGGTAGTGTGTACGAACGCCGCGTCAAAAGACGTGAATTCGAATCCAAGCACCTACAATGAGTTTGAGCTTTCCGAGAAGGGAAACATCGTGAGGAAACCACATCATGGTGGTAGGGCTTTTTCTGATGCCCACCTGGCTAGCTACCATCCTCAAGTTGAAAATCTGCCACCAAATACCAATAGGTGTGTTCCGACCGTTGCATTTGAGAGCCAGTCCCTCCTATAAAGGCTGGCAACGTACCTGTTATTTCTGTAGTGTTGTGGATGTCCATGGACGGCGTTGATCACTTACAATCAGGTGACACGCTTGCTTGTTTGCCCGCTATTACATAAAAAACCTATAACGTGATAATAGAGAACACATCTGGTGACCCCGACGTGAGCATTTAGTCCAAACGTGACACTAGGGCGGTGAGCGGGCGAATGACGTTGCTCCCTCACTATCATACATACATACATACATACATACATACATACTTACATACAGACACACATACATTAGTGCTGACACCGTACATTTAAGGTGGCTAATAGTGATGCCGTGACATATAAGTGGCATAACATTAAAATTGATGATAAAGTTTTTTCTAACGCCTGCCTGTCTAGCTACCACTCTCAAATTGAAATTCATACCTATAGGTATATTCCCGCAGTTACACTTGAGAGCCAGTCCCTCCACCAGGCATAGTGTAAGCGCCATCTTGGGTCATATCGTTGCCTGACAACAGTTGAGATTGTGTTCGTAACTCTATTACCTATAAAGTATTAAAAAAAATACTTATCTATTTTAATATTATAAAGTGGAAACGTTTGTTTATTTGTGCGGGAAAATATTAGGAACTGCCCGAGAGATTTTGAAAATTATTTTTCTATTTGATAGAGTTATAACTGAAAAAGGTTTAGGCTTTAACATAACATATAGTAGTCTAAATGGAGCGCAGCTGTATTGAAAAAAATTAATAAAACCGGTCAAAAATTGTTAAAATAAAAAATCACTTTTTTGCATACAAAGTAGCGGACACAGTAAAGAATATAGACTTGTGATCCAAATTTTGTTTGGTATCTCTTAACATGGGCGATAATACTTGACGTTAAAGGTCGTTACTGCGATACGCAAATACAGTAGAACCTCGATAAGTCGAACGTCAAGGGAGACGGCAAAGAATTCGAGTTAAAGAGTTTTCGACTTATAGAGAATGGAGGTTTTGGTGTTCGAAATGAGGGGGACAAAACATTATTTCGAGATTTGGGAGGTTTTAGGTACGAGGGTACCAGAGGAACTAGTAAAACCTTGACTCCTTATTAGAACTTTCTAGAGAGTGTTCATAGATCATACTTTAATTTCTTAACCACAACATTTTCGCACGGTAACCGGATCTATACTACCCAAATTGTAATATACAGTTCACAATATCAAATATACTAATAACAAAAAAATAAATACACTACATGGCAAATATCACGTTAATATCTCTTTAAGAAATTAATAATGTATATAATATTCTTTTCTTAAACTCCATACTTCATTCGCTTAATTACTTGAATCACGACCGTATCCAGACACTGGAATATCTTAAATAACATACTTAAAATATAATCCCCAGAATCAGTTTAATCCGATTTTCTAAAAGACATAAGTTATTGCTCCGAGTATGTTTATTATATGTTTATTTTATTCCGCCAACGGAACAAATAAGTTTCTTTTAATATACCTTTTTTTTATACTTTGCAATATTATTATTCAAATTGAATTCCTACCGAATAGATCCTCATTCTGCGAGAACGAACGGGTTTTGTCGTCACGTCATCCCAAAACATTTTTCTTTATAGTTAGTAATAAGGTATTTTATTGAAGGTCTTATATTGAATTTTTGCCAAAATCGTGACGTTATCGTTCAAACTTTTTCATAACAATTTAACTACCTCATTAGTACGTTTAAATTAAATACTATGCCTTACATCTCTTTACATCTTTTTGAAGCGATGATAGCTTATTGGTAGTGTGTACGACTTCGCGTCAAGGGACGTGAGTTCGAATTCAGCCATCTACAATGAGCTTGAGCTTTCGGTGAAGGAAAACATCGTGAGGAAATCATAGCACGGTGGTAGGGCTTTTTCTAATGCCCGCCTGGCTAGCTACCACCCTCAAGTTGGAAATCTGCCGCCAAATACCAATAGGTGTGCTCCGGCAGTTGCACTTGAGAGCCAATCCTTTCACAGGTTTAGCGTGTCCACCAATTTGGGTCGTATCGTCACTTAAGATCAGGTGAGATTATGGCCAGAATGCGTCATCCGATTTTTTTGACAGCATTAATATTAACTATATTAATAAAAGTTGTATAAATGCATACATATATACTCTCTAGGCTTAGCGTTTGACCACAATTTCACCTGATTGTAAGTGATGATATAGCTACTGCCGGAACACACCCATAAAGGTATTTGGCGACATATTTTCAACCTATAGCTAGCCAGGCGACATTAGAAATATGCAAGGTGTAACAATAAATCAGTCTGTATAAAAAACATACTTAATTGAATTGTATATGGATAATAAATTATGTTGAAGTGATAATTTATAGAGATTCTGTCGTTGATTTGGGACTTAAAAGTCAATGGAAAATAGTATAAAGGAAACCTATTAAACATACATTAAAATGTTACATAATATGTTAATGTTCATATTTATCAGTTTCTTGAATATAAAAGCTTTCCAGATATTAATTATTACTATTCTTTGTTACAGTTTATTTTTAGTTCGGTTTTTTTATTGACACTGCTAAGTAAAAGCACTATGCCTCATATCAGACACAGTGTAATGTAAAAATGATGCTCAGCATTAAAAATATCGTCATTTATCGCCGATCGTCACGGACGAGCGAAAAGAGTCACTCTTAAAGTGCTTATGACATGACAAATGTAACTGGGACAATAAAATAATACACTTTTCAGTTATTTATTGTCTTTGTCCTGGATTAGTCTTTTTTATATTTGGATTCTGTGTAGTATCATTTTTATATTTCATTTTTAAATACTTGTTATTGTGTATTAATTATTCACTTTTGTTAGTATTTCTGTACGTATTTTAACTTTGGTTATCATTCAAAGGGATACCTGGAAGGGATATAGTTTTAGGGATAAGGCAGCGTGGGTAAATAAATTTCGTAACTTCTTGATCTTGCACATCATACAATAAGATAAATAAATACATAAAGGGAAGTCCCAGTTACCCCTTTTATAAACTGGCCCATATTACTAGAGTCAATATATTAAAGTCCATTTTCCCAAATTACCAAAAAAACCTACCGTTGTGGTGAAGACACTAGAGGAATCCATTAGAGTGTGCTACTATTCAGGAAGCAAATATATGCGAACAATTTCCATTGTGATCCAGATTACGACAAAAATGGGGGGCAGTCGTCCAACGTGGACTCGGGGAGGGGGAGCGTCGCGTACTCCAGCGGACGAAGGCCTGAAGCGAGCGTGCATGACACGTCAGCCGACTCTGACGCCGCAGGGTCTAGGGTCCAGCCGCAACCTGGACCCAGCCAACAACCGCCAGGGCAGAACATAGGTGCGTTACTTTGTTCACTTTATGCATGTAATTTTTACTGACTACGCTCATTTCTATTAATCTCATACTTTAAGACTCAGTTTTACTTGTGGATGCAGCATTTACCATGGCATACTGGTAAGTTTACCATTTACCATATAATAGTGTTAAATTTACCATTACCATACCAAAGTGATGAATTTACCATTTACCATGGCATAGTGGTATATTTACCATTTACCATAGCATAGTGGTAAATTTACCATTTACCATATCATAGTGGTATATTTACCATTTACCATAGCATAGTGGTAAATTTTACCATTTACCACAGCATAGTGTTAAATTTATCATTTGCTATACTATAGTAGTAAATTTACCAATTTTGGTTAATTTAACATATCTGCATTCACATATAATACACAAAACTGTCTATTGTAACTTCCAACCATACTCTTAATAGACAGAAGTTAAAGTACTCTATGGATACCCTAGCTAATATCATAAATGCGTATGTTTGTTAGTTTTTCACACTTTAACATCTTAGGCAGCCTTCATGAAACTTTGCATAGACAGACGTTCTCAGTGGTATAGAAAAGGGCATAGGGCACTTTTCATCAACAAAAAATTGATGACCTCGAAAGATAAAAAAAAAAAATCCACGCGAAGTCGCGGGCATAGCTAGTTACAATTATTATAAAATACCTCTATATTACAAAACTGGCACTTGATGATAACTTCAACTGTGTCGGTTCTATGAACTTTGTTCTATCTTGTTTTATTTGATGGCAATATATGATTATATATTATATTATACAATTCTGTTAATGGGATCTCGATAGAATATGCTTACAAACTTCAAAGGTTTTTAGCGTTACGGCAACAATCACATCTGAAATTAAGTGACGATGTGGTCATAGATCGTGGAGACGCTAAGCCTAATATAGAGATTGCATCTCAAGTGCAACTTCCGGAACACAGCAACGGGTTCATGGCACTACCTACATAATGGTTTAAAGTCAAACAACAAATGACACATAAATACTGCCATTCAATATAAATAAAATGTGGAAAAAAAGTGTCTTAAGTTTTCATATAAAGCCATTTTTCGCAACCTGATATTTATAATTAATTTCAGTCATTACATATATCATACTAGAATTACGTGGACCTTCGTTCGCGTTTACATTCATTTTGTCAAAAAAATAGGATGACGTAATAAAGAATTTCATACAAAGTTTATTCCTCTCTTTAACCCGCTTCCAATAAGGTTTTTGCGAGAAAAAGATTCCCATCTTCCCATCTATCTCTGTACCAAAATTCATCATAATCACTTCAGCGGTTTAAGCGTGAAAGCGCAACAAACAAACAAACTCACTTACGCATATATAATATTATTATGATACATATAACGCTATCATTATTACATTAAATGAAGTCAAACAGTATATGGTTATTAATTTCGATAGAAATTAAATTACCGATATATAGTTCTAGAATTATATGGACCGTTTATTTTGTTAGTGATGTAAGTCCCTTTTTGAGAAAAATGAGCTATCATGTAATTCATGCTTAATTTAATGTAATTTTTTTATATATAACTAGTCCGTGTTTAATTTCTCAAAAAAATCCCATGTTTTGTACAACTTAAAATCGGTCGGTAAATGAAATTGCATTATCAACAAATATAGTAACTTTTAATTTTCTCGAACCAAAGAAAATGGACTTACACCACTTTCAAAATAAACGGTCCATATATCGATTATAGAATTATATATTTGGACGAAGCCCAGAATAATAAATGAGATAATATTGCAAAACAACTGACTTTTCAAACTTAATATATCTCTATATAGCATATATTGCAATTGTAAAATAATATATACACACACACGTACTAAGAAAAAACACTATCTTTAACACTCATGATATTTTTGATGCCATTTTTGTCATTTAAACTAGTTAAGAAACTGTTTAAAATAGTTCTGCCTCGGACGTCCGCGTGTCTGTATGTGCGGATCCTGTATGTTATCACGATAACGACCGACATACTTTACTAATCGAGTCCTTTTTTTTTCATCCGCTTCAGTATAATTAGGAATAGAACCCTGTTACTTTTCACGGACTCATTCGATGTGGTTTAATTGTTAATATCAAATAAGCAAAGAATGTGGGATTATGAGGCGTGCACTTTTGGATTTTCCAAACCTTTTTATCTACTATTGCAGGCGGGGAAAACGAATGGGCGGATCTAGTTGAGTGCGAACTCAGACAGATCCTAGAACCCAAACTGGCCGGGATGAGGCTGGACTCATCAGCCAGCTCCGACAGTTCCGTGACTCCACCACTACCACCGCTATCGCCTTCCTCCGACTTACATAAGCGAAATAGGTGAGACTCTCTTACACCTTTTGCTTAACTGGTGGCTTTATGAGAGAGGGACGTCAGTTCGAATCCGCCTACGTGGAGCTTGTGCTATCGGTGCCGGAAAACATCGTGAGGAAACCATAGCATGGTGGTAGGGCTTTATCTAATGCCTGCCTAGCTAGCTACCACCCTTAAGTGGAAAATCTGCCGCCAAATGCCTAGAGATGTGGTTCGCCAGTGGCACGTGAGAGCCAGCCAATTTGGGCCGTGTCGTCACTTAAGATCAGGTGAGATTATGGTCGTAACGCTAAACCTTAACTATAAAAAAATGACCTGTAACGCTCAGCTATGTAACACTCGTTCGGGTAAAGTCGGCTCGAGTCGACTAAGTGAGTGAGAAAGGTATATAGTCAACGCGTAACATGATATAGCGTGATACATCAGTCGCATTTTTTATTTAACCTAAGGACGCACCGTGTTTATGCTTTTACTCTTTCACGACTTAACTATCCAACCAATTATCTTTTTTTTAATAGTTTACAGCTACAATCTCATCTGATGTTAAGTGACGATGTGGCCCAAGATGGTGGGACACGGTAAGCCTGGTGGATCAACTGGCTCAAATACTCGGTGACAAATTTTCGAGTCGAGGGTGGTAGCTAGCCAGGCCCTACCAACATGGTATAGTTTGTAGATGTTTCCTTCGCCGAAAGCTCAAGCTCATTGCATGGATTCAAACTCACGCCCTCTGACGCGGCGTCCGTACATTCTATCACTGAGCTGTCGTCGCTTTGTCTGATGATATAACGGCATCTCCAGCTTACCGGGCCGCTCCTCGGAGTATCCGGAAGAGAGGAGGAGAGGGAGGGAGTCGCCGCGCTGGCACTCGCACAAGAAACACTCCTCGAAACGAGACCACCATTACAAGAAACATTGTAAGTATAGTAAATAAGTTGCACACCCTTTTTTTTTTTTTTTTTTTTTTTTTTTTTATTATTATTTATTATTTTGAAGCGATGATAGCTCAGTGGTAGTGTGCACGACTTCGCGTCAAGGGACGTGGGTTCGAACGCAAGCACCTACAATGAGCTCGAGCTTTCGGTGAAGGAAAACATCGTGAGGAAACCGTAGCATGGTGGTAGGGCTTTTTCTAATGCCCGCCTGGGTAGCTACCGCCCTCTAGTTGTGAACCTGCCGCCAAATACCAATAGGTGTGTTCCGGCAGCTGCAATTGAGAGCCAGTTCCTCCACAGGTTTAGCGTGTCTACCAACTTGGGCCGTATTGTCACTTAAGATCAGGTGAGATTATGGCCATAACGCTAAACCTTAAGTATAAAAAAAATATATATATACACAATCTGCGGTCTCCTTTTTTATTTAAGTGATTTAGTTTGCGTTTAAAAACTAAAAATTAACTGAGTTTTTTTTTAATTTATTTAATAATTAATAAAATAAAAAAAATATACCTTGAACTTTATACCCCACTAGCTGTAACATATTTAATAATTTTTTCCACCTTTTTGTATCTCTTTCTAATACAGCGTTACTCTTATTTATGGTAGCGTGATGTTAAATAGCTTGAAACGTTCACCGAAGATTTCGCTATCGATTACAAGAAGTTTCTGGTACATCCGACTTATAGTTTCTAAGATTAGTGCGTTCAAACAAACTAATTGTTTCATTTTATAATATTCATGTTGATATTTTTTTTAATCTTTCTATATCCGTACAAAATGCGATGATAGGTCAGTGGTTCACGTCAGGGTCTACAATGAGCTTGAGGTTTCGGTGAAAGGAAACATCCTGAGGAACCATAGTATGGTGGTAGGGCTATTTCTGATGCCCGCCTGGCTAGCTACCACCCTCGAGTGGAAAATCTGCCGCCAAACACCATTAAATACATTCCGGCAGTTGCACTTGAGAGCCAGTCCCTCCTATAAAAGCCGGCAACGCATCTACGATTCCTATGGTGTTCTGGGTGTCCATGGACGGCGGTTATCACTTATCATCTGGTGATACGCTTGTACGTTTGCCCCCTATTTCATAAAAAAACAAGTATGATTTCAATAGTCGACTATAGCGACTTTTGCTGCATTCGATTTAGAACTATTTACAAATTGGATGTTGCTAGAAACTCCTTCTATCCCCTTACAATAAAAATACGTTGGGCTTTGTAACAATAATATGGAGATTATGTTTATTTAGTGAAAAAAAGTCAAACCAAATAAAAAATCTATATTCAATTTAGGCTCTATGAAAGCGTTTTATGGACGTCAAAACTACGATAAGATAATATCGACATCGAAAGGGTTATAAGTGAAGCACACTTTAAGCGATGATATATCGGTGGTAGCGTGTACGGATACCGCGTCAAGAAACGTGAGTTAGAACCCACTTACAATGAGCTCGAGCTTTCGGCGAATGAAAACATCGCGAGGAAAGTACAAAATGGTGCTAGGACTTTTTCTAATATGCACTGGCTAGCTACCATTCTCAAGTTGAAAGTCTGCCGCCAAATACCACTAGCTGAGTTCCAGCAGTTGCACACACATTACCACCTGAGCCGTTATCAATTTGCCATTAGAATTTATTAAAAAAAAAAACATGCGTGCGTACAAAGTACACATGTCAGAAGTGAAACTTCTTTGGCGAACTAATTTATAAATCTTGTTTATATACGACGTTCGCTCTGTCTCACTTTTTCTCTCAATCTTTCTCACTCGCTTGCTCCCTACTCTCACTCCACGGCTAGTTGCTCATGCTACGTTCGCCCTGTCTTACTCTCTCTCAATCGGTCTCGATCACTCTCTCTCTCTTTTCCGACACTTCCGTTGCATACCGGCGTGACGTTTCATCTGTAAAAATTTTACCCTCATGCGCCTAAAGAAGTTTCACTTCAAAAAGGACTCCTCATCGATTTCGATGGTGGCGACTCCAAAGCGTCGCATTTCTTTCGGGCATAGGTTCTAATGTGTCTCGGGAATTGAAAACCCGATCACATACAGCGCACTAGAGCTGGCTGTCTTGATTAAACGTGTACGTGTAGAGAGGTTTTGGTCTGTCTTTAAATATATAGCGTGGTTCATCAATCATTTGCATTTGACTCTCTTCAAACCTAGCAATACTTTGAAAGGTGGTAAAGCGTCAATATGACCGTTTTTGATTCATCCAATACGGATAGAGTGTAAAAAAAAATTGGTTTCCTGACGACGTTCCAGTGTTCGGTCTGGACACGACGGACATGACGTCGACGACGACCCGCAGCCTCGACCTGTCCTCGCTGCTCGACGGACGCACCGACAGCGACGCCTCCACCGGCGACGCGCGCGCCATCCGCCGCCAGCTGCGCGGCCTCGAGACCATGTACGCGGAGGTGCTGCAGCTGCTCGGCGTGCGCAAGCCCGCCAGCCTCGCCAGGCAGCCCGCCTGGGACTCCAGGTACCGCACACACATACACACACACGCGCACCCGCCAGCCTCGCCAGGCAGCCCGCCTGGGACTCCAGGTACCGCACACACACATACACACACACACGCGCACCCGCCAGCCTCGCCAGGCAGCCCGCCTGGGACTCCAGGTACCGCACACACATACACACACACGCGCACCCGCCAGCCTCGCCAGGCAGCCCGCCTGGGACTCCAGGTACCGCACACACACATACACACACACACACGCGCACCCGCCAGCCTCGCCAGGCAGCCCGCCTGGGACTCCAGGTACCGCACACACACATACACACACACACACGCGCACCCGCCAGCCTCGCCAGGCAGCCCGCCTGGGACTCCAGGTACCGCACACACACATACACACACACACGCGCACCCGCCAGCCTCGCCAGGCAGCCCGCCTGGGACTCCAGGTACCGCACACACACATACACACACACACGCGCACCCGCCAGCCTCGCCAGGCAGCCCGCCTGGGACTCCAGGTACCGCACACACACATACACACACACACACGCGCACCCGCCAGCCTCGCCAGGCAGCCCGCCTGGGACTCCAGGTACCGCACACACACATACACACACACACACGCGCACCCGCCAGCCTCGCCAGGCAGCCCGCCTGGGACTCCAGGTACCGCACACACACATACACACACACACGCGCACCCGCCAGCCTCGCCAGGCAGCCCGCCTGGGACTCCAGGTACCGCACACACACATACACACACACACGCGCACCCGCCAGCCTCGCCAGGCAGCCCGCCTGGGACTCCAGGTACCGCACACACACATACACACACACACGCGCACCCGCCAGCCTCGCCAGGCAGCCCGCCTGGGACTCCAGGTACCGCACACACACATACACACACACACACGCGCACCCGCCAGCCTCGCCAGGCAGCCCGCCTGGGACTCCAGGTACCGCACACACACATACACACACACACACGCGCACCCGCCAGCCTCGCCAGGCAGCCCGCCTGGGACTCCAGGTACCGCACACACACATACACACACACACGCGCACCCGCCAGCCTCGCCAGGCAGCCCGCCTGGGACTCCAGGTACCGCACACACACATACACACACACACACGCGCACCCGCCAGCCTCGCCAGGCAGCCCGCCTGGGACTCCAGGTACCGCACACACACATACACACACACACGCGCACCCGCCAGCCTCGCCAGGCAGCCCGCCTGGGACTCCAGGTACCGCACACACACATACACACACACACGCGCACCCGCCAGCCTCGCCAGGCAGCCCGCCTGGGACTCCAGGTACCGCACACACACATACACACACACACACGCGCACCCGCCAGCCTCGCCAGGCAGCCCGCCTGGGACTCCAGGTACCGCACACACACATACACACACACACACGCGCACCCGCCAGCCTCGCCAGGCAGCCCGCCTGGGACTCCAGGTACCGCACACACACATACACACACACACGCGCACCCGCCAGCCTCGCCAGGCAGCCCGCCTGGGACTCCAGGTACCGCACACACACATACACACACACACGCGCACCCGCCAGCCTCGCCAGGCAGCCCGCCTGGGACTCCAGGTACCGCACACACACATACACACACACACACGCGCACCCGCCAGCCTCGCCAGGCAGCCCGCCTGGGACTCCAGGTACCGCACACACACATACACACACACACGCGCACCCGCCAGCCTCGCCAGGCAGCCCGCCTGGGACTCCAGGTACCGCACACACACACACGCGCACCCGCCAGCCTCGCCAGGCAGCCCGCCTGGGACTCCAGGTACCGCACACACACATACACACACACACGCGCACCCGCCAGCCTCGCCAGGCAGCCCGCCTGGGACTCCAGGTACCGCACACACACATACACACACACACACGCGCACCCGCCAGCCTCGCCAGGCAGCCCGCCTGGGACTCCAGGTACCGCACACACACATACACACACACACACGCGCACCCGCCAGCCTCGCCAGGCAGCCCGCCTGGGACTCCAGGTACCGCACACACACATACACACACACACGCGCACCCGCCAGCCTCGCCAGGCAGCCCGCCTGGGACTCCAGGTACCGCACACACACATACACACACACACGCGCACCCGCCAGCCTCGCCAGGCAGCCCGCCTGGGACTCCAGGTACCGCACACACACATACACACACACACGCGCACCCGCCAGCCTCGCCAGGCAGCCCGCCTGGGACTCCAGGTACCGCACACACACATACACACACACACGCGCACCCGCCAGCCTCGCCAGGCAGCCCGCCTGGGACTCCAGGTACCGCACACACACATACACACACACACGCGCACCCGCCAGCCTCGCCAGGCAGCCCGCCTGGGACTCCAGGTACCGCACACACACATACACACACACACGCGCACCCGCCAGCCTCGCCAGGCAGCCCGCCTGGGACTCCAGGTACCGCACACACACATACACACACACACGCGCACCCGCCAGCCTCGCCAGGCAGCCCGCCTGGGACTCCAGGTACCGCACACACACATACACACACACACGCGCACCCGCCAGCCTCGCCAGGCAGCCCGCCTGGGACTCCAGGTACCGCACACACACATACACACACACACGCGCACCCGCCAGCCTCGCCAGGCAGCCCGCCTGGGACTCCAGGTACCGCACACACACATACACACACACACGCGCACCCGCCAGCCTCGCCAGGCAGCCCGCCTGGGACTCCAGGTACCGCACACACACATACACACACACACGCGCACCCGCCAGCCTCGCCAGGCAGCCCGCCTGGGACTCCAGGTACCGCACACACACATACACACACACACGCGCACCCGCCAGCCTCGCCAGGCAGCCCGCCTGGGACTCCAGGTACCGCACACACACATACACACACACACGCGCACCCGCCAGCCTCGCCAGGCAGCCCGCCTGGGACTCCAGGTACCGCACACACACATACACACACACACACGCGCACCCGCCAGCCTCGCCAGGCAGCCCGCCTGGGACTCCAGGTACCGCACACACACATACACACACACACGCGCACCCGCCAGCCTCGCCAGGCAGCCCGCCTGGGACTCCAGGTACCGCACACACACATACACACACACACGCGCACCCGCCAGCCTCGCCAGGCAGCCCGCCTGGGACTCCAGGTACCGCACACACACATACACACACACACGCGCACCCGCCAGCCTCGCCAGGCAGCCCGCCTGGGACTCCAGGTACCGCACACACACATACACACACACACGCGCACCCGCCAGCCTCGCCAGGCAGCCCGCCTGGGACTCCAGGTACCGCACACACACATACACACACACACGCGCACCCGCCAGCCTCGCCAGGCAGCCCGCCTGGGACTCCAGGTACCGCACACACACATACACACACACACGCGCACCCGCCAGCCTCGCCAGGCAGCCCGCCTGGGACTCCAGGTACCGCACACACACATACACACACCCACACTTACATACAAACGGATATACATACACGGACACTTACCCAATACACATACTACATACCCTTTCATTCGCTCATCGCAAACAATAGACGTAACTACAGCAGAACACATCCGGATATTAAGAGCAGGAGTTGTCTTTGTAAAAAACATCCTACACCATTCTTCTATTTAATTATTACAAACATCTCTCTCTTATTTGACTAGAGTTTGACAGTATTATAAAAATAGTTGACTCCGAAAAGATCTACTGTTCCAAGTTTGTTGCAAAGATATGTGGTAGACACGTGGTAGTCTCTACCCAGTTCAGTCTTTATAAATAATATACAACTGGTGTAAAATATTTAAAACCAGTCACGACTGGATTAAATCGGTTAATTACAGCGTTTCACGACTCCATTATACAATACAGAGTAATAAAAAATGTATACAATTATACAAAAATAATCTATTCCACTTGCATATATATAAAAATACGTACGTACGTAAAAATAATGCCACCAAGCAAAACCTTTTACGATAATTCAGAAAAAACTAACATACACATTTTAAACACTCTGTATCTCTTTTTTAATCTCTCTGTTTATTTAATCTTTTGTCACTTTCTTTTCCCTTCTCCCTTAATTTGCTCTTTTCTTTCTGATATTCCCTCTTTCACTACTTTAAATTGTCAATTTCCTTTTCCCTGAAAAATAGAAATCTCATAAGGATTAAATTCTGACATCAGACTGTCTTCAAAGCGTCGGTACGGGAGCATGTCCTCGCTGCCGTCCAGCTCCGTGTCCAGCCGGCCCGCGCGGGACAAGCGCCGCGGCTCCAACGACCACAGGAAGAAACACGATTATAAAGTCAGTATCCATTACCAATTAATCATTCAAAATCGCAAGACACTCTATTAAGTGCACGTGCACTCAATAACGTTAAGTACATCCTTATCACTTTCGATGTTAAAAGAACAAAGCTATCAAAGTTACTAAAATAATAGTTTTATTTATACAAATGACAGTTTATTGGTCAAGAAGTACATGCACCATTAAGGAATTTTCTAGATGATTTTTGGTGTCTAAAGTTTAATATTTTTTGCCCTGGGCATAGACAGGGGGTTTACAATTTGTTTGAGAAACTTGCTAAATGCTTATAGTGTCTAAGGTGAAATATTTTTGGTCCCATAAGCGGTTTATTATTTCTTTGAGGATCTTTCTAATCACTTATCAATGCCCTAGGTCAAATATGTTTGGTCCCAAGCATCAACAAGCGGTTTACCATTACTTTGGGTAACTTCTAGATAGTGACTGGTGGCATGGGTTGCAAGTAATGATGTTTCCGTCCAGGGCATCAACAAGCGGTTCCAGCGGCTGGAGTCGCACGTGGTGACCCTGGCGCGGTCCGTGGCGCACCTCTCCAGCGAGATGAGGACCCAGCATCTCGTCATGCAGGAGATGGACACCATCAGGGCCGAGATAGCGGCGCTCAGGCATATGTATAAGTGAGTACCACTCTTACTCACGTTTTTATTTTTTTATTTTTTTTTTATACTTAAGGTTTTAGCGTTATGGCCATAATCTCACCTGATCTTAAGTGACGATACGGCCCAAGTTGGTAGACACGCTAAACCTGTGGAGGAACTGGCTCTCAAGTGCAACTGCCGGAACACACCTATTGGTATTTGGCGGCAGGTTCACAACTAGAGGGTGGTAGCTACCCAGGCGGGTATTAGAAAAAGCCCTACCACCATGCAATGGTTTCCTCACGATGTTTTCCTTCACCGAAAGCTCAAGCTCATTGTAGGTGCTTGGGTTCGAACCCACGTCCTTTGACGCGAAGTCGTGCACACTACCACTGAGCTATCATCGCCTCGCCATCGTTTAAATATATGTTCTTTGTACAGGATGAAAATGAATTAATATCCAATTGAATGACCGCATGGTTTTTGCATTGGCAATTAAAAGTTTTACTGTTTTCAAGCATATAGAAATAGGCAAAGACAAAACTGGTTTGTGAGGTTTTCCTTTTTTTCTGTAGTGATTTTCTTTTTCATTTCCGTTTTATCTCGTGTCTACATAAATTTCATCTAAGTTTCAATAATTTTTGTCTTTGGATTTTGAGTATAGTCTGCTTATAGGCCAGATGTATACTAACTGAATCCGAAACGGGGCAAAGTTAAAAAGAGTCACTGTGACTGGTTTTGTCGTGTGACGCAAGGTCGCAATCTGTCGCATATCAGTTTATTAGGAGATTAATTAAATTGTTCTATTTCACGTAAAGGTACTTGGTAAATAGTAAGACTTTCGTTTCTTTCTTATTTTAGCCAGTCATTATTTTATAGTCTATACATATTAATGTTTATGATATCTATTCTTATCATTTTGATCCTTGTTTTGCCTTTTCGAGTAGTCAGTCACATCGACTACAGCGACATCTATCGCGTTATGATCACTTATCGAGATATAAAGTATCATATCCCTCAAGTTGGGTGAAACTGTACACATTCTGCGAAATTTGATTAAAATCGGTTCAGTAATTTAGGAAACAAAGAACGTGACACGAAGTTTTTATATATATAGATATGTTTTATGATGTCCGTTAAATTAATTAATATGTATTCCAGATCGCAACAATATATACGTTCTGGTCAGCACCGGCACCTCGACCCGTACTCGTTCAGCAACCCCGACAGGGTGAAACGGCTCACCAAGTTCTTCGGAGACGAGCCTCCACTCATGAGGCTGTTCCTCAAGAAACTTGGTTACGAGGTGAATATGCCGCAATTGCATCCATAAAGATGTAATACAATCGAGCCAAATGTGTATTATACATTATTTTTCAAGATTACAATGCGACGGACTTTATATAGAAACAATTTTTTTGTTTGTATGTTTTCTTGTACGCGTACTTTTTGTCTGTCCGTTTTACGCGCATTTTTTAACTGTCCGTTTTCTTGTACGCATTTTTTTTTTATTTGTCTGTTATATTGACCGTGCTTTTTTGTCTGTCTGTTTTCTTGTATGCGAATTTTCTTCTCTGTCCGTTTTTTGGTACGTTCATTGTTTGTCTATCTGTTTTATTTTTCTTTTACGTGCATTCTTCTTGTCCGTTTGCTTGTACGTTCACTTTTTTGGTTGTCCGTTTTCTTGTACGCGTATTTATTGCCTGTTCGTTTTTTTTTTACATGCATTTTTTTCCTCTCGAATTTGTGGTACGTGGATTTTTTTGTTTGTTCATTTTCTTGTACTAACTTTTGGAACCAAATTACGTCGGTCTTGAATCTTGGAAATCTACAAAAGTAAAGTGATGATAGCTCAGTAGTAGTGTGTAAAACATCGTGAGGAAATCATAGCATGGTGGTAGGACTTTTTCTAATGCCTATCTGGCTAGCTACCACCCTCAAGTTTAAAATCTGCCGGCAAATACCAATAGGTTGAATCCACAGGTTTAACGTGCCCTCCATCGTGTGCTGTATCGTCACTTAAGATCAGGTGAGATTATTGCCATAACGCTAAAACTTGTGATTCCCCTGGCATTGTGGGTGTCCATGGGCGGCGATGATCACTTACCATCAGATGACCCGCTTGCTCGTTTGCCACCTATTTCCTAAAGAATAGTCTTCATTGAATATTCCATTTCCGCTTTTCAGAAATACGCAGCCCTTCTGGAGAAGGAGAAGGTAGGCGCCGCCGAGCTGCCCTACGTGGGGGAGGACAAGCTCCGCGCCCTCGGGGTCCCGCTCGGGCCTCGAATGCGGATCCTCAAGGAGGCAGGCCTGCACCACGACCTGCACCACCTGCCCCACCAGCCCCACCAGCCCCACCAGTCCCACCAGTCCCGGGACGACCCTCACAACACGACCACGACCCTCGCCATAGTGTAGACTATAATACTCTGCGGTCGCGACCACCGCATACGTGGCGATAAACTCAATATAATGACTCTTTTCGAGAGTCATTATTCAGAAACAGCCAGCGTTCTTACAAAAAACAGAGTCAAACTCTTTGATCTAACACCTCTTTATGCCTAATTATAAGTATTCAATGAAAGTAGTTTGCGATATTAATATAAAATAACTTTTCTAGCAAACTCGTTATAGTCATTCTTTCACCGCCTTCAAACTGAAAAGAAATATTCTTTTTATTACACACCAATATATACTATACAATAGAGTTTAACAATGTTGTAAAAGTTCTAACAAGGTGGCGGCTCGCTTGTTACAACTTTACCATCTTAAACTGATAAAATATTTGCCTATCAAACAGCAACGTATAGTACATTATAATTTAATTATGTTGTAAAAATTGTAACAAGATGGCGACTCGCCTGCTACAATTTTGCCATCTTTAAACATAGAAAATATTTTTTTAACAAACAACAATATATAGCACATTATAATTTAATAATGTTGTAAAAGTTCTAACAAGATGGCGGCTCGCTTGTTACAACTGCCCATGAAGCTGTTCTGGCAATTTAAAAATAAATGAAATGTCTCGAATATTATTATGTTATAGGATTAAATTAAATAAATTTCTGAATTCAAATAGACACCCAGACCAAGGTAATATGTTTTAAAATTTACCTTAGCACAATATAAATGATCGATTCTCTCGTTAACTAATACAAATATATACAAATACGGGTAATTTGCACGATTGAATGCAATTTCATATTGTATGGAAAGTTAAAACACTTGATAAATCATTTTAATCAATATAATATATATTAGGTATATAGGTTATTATAAAATGGTCTCGCGATGCTCCATGACATTTCACAACGAATTTTTAAACTTATCTTAAGTTATCACTCTTATTTAGATTAAAAGCCTTAATTTGAAAAATATCGATTTTTCTATCGATTCGAAACGAAATCGAATGAATCGATACATAATAAAAATCATCGAAATCCAAAATAATTGCTCCATCGAAAATCACTTTTTATTTCCAATATAAAATCGATCGTAGTGAAACATTAAGAATACCACAATAATCGATTTTATAATTCTAAATATTACGATGAAAACCGATACTTGTATATTTCCGTTTGAGTGAAACGTATAAATAATTGTAAATAATGTGTTACGAAAATAGATTACAGTCGTAATTATTTAAATAAAATATAAAAAAACATTTTTTATAAATATATTTCAATTAATTTCCATCCACATGTACCTGCCATATCGATAACAGTTGGTAAAATATAGATTTCTTTGCAAATGCTCAATATTTCCACTCGTATAATCCCTACTAATATTATATATGTGAATGTAAGTTTGTTTGTTACGCTTTCACGCGAAAACTACTTAACCGGTCATCATGAAACTTTGTACACATATTCTTGGAGATATCAGAAGTAACATAGGATACTTTTATTGAGAAAAAAATATATTTTACGATAGATAAAAAATTGAAGCTTTGATGTTGGTACTACTGTCATTTAACGCAAAACAACTGATTTTTTCAAACTTAAAATGTCTCTATTTATCATATATTGCATTTGTAAAATAATATACACACACACGTACTAAGAAAAAACACTATTTTTAACACTCATGATATTTTTAATGCCATTTTTGTTATTTAAACTAGTTAAAAAACTGTTTAAATAAGTTCTGTCTCAAACGTCCGCGTGTCTGTATGTGCGGATCTTGTATGTTATCACGATAACGACCGAAATACTTTACTAACCGAGTGTTTCTTTCTCTTACGCTTCTTCTTTCGAGTCTTTCTTTCTCTTACGCTTCTTCTTTCGAGTCTTTCTTTCTCTTACGCTTCTTCTTTCGAGTCTTTCTTTCTCTTACGCTTCTCCTTTCGAGTCTTTCTTTCTCTTACGCTTCTTCTTTCGAGTCTTTCTTTCTGTTACGCTTCTTCTTTCGAGTCTTTCTTTCTCTTACGCTTCTTCTTTCGAGTCTTTCTTTCTCTTACGTTTCTTCTTTCGAGTCTTTCTTTCTCTTACGCTTCTTCTTTCGAGTATTTCTTTCTCTTACGCTTCTTCTTTCGAGTCTTTCTTTCTCTTACGCTTCTTCTTTTGAGTCTTTCTTTCTCTTACGCTTCTCCTTTCGAGTCTTTCTTTCTCTTACGCTTACGGTCTGATTCGATGTGGTTTAATTGTTATTAAATACACAAAAAAATATATATGAGATTACGAGGCGTCCAGTTTTGGGTATTTTCCAAACGTCTTCTTTTTACGTATGAATCATTTTACGCACTCTGCAATAAATAGTATGCCAAAGAGATTATTCGGTGTGTGTAATGTGTATATAGAGTATGTTACATAATAATTATATTGGATAATTTCATGTTTTAACTATAATATAAATGACTTTTAATATTTCGGTGCGGATAATAGAATTGGAGATTCGTCTAACATCGTCAATGTGTATTCTGATAATTAGGTATATGGGAAAAAAAGAGATATTTGTATATAAATTTTATTATAATAATACAATTTCAAACATCACCACTACACCATTGAAGCGATGATAGCTCAGCGGTAGTATGTAGAAACGCCGCGTCATGGGACGTGAGTTCGAATCCAACCACCTACAACGAGTTTGAGCTTAGGGAAAACGTCGTGAGGAAACCATGGCTTGGTGGTAGCGCCTGGGTAGCTACCACCCTCAAGTTGATAACCTGACGTCAAATACCAATAGGTGGGTTCCGGCACTTCCTCCACAGGTTTAGCGTGTCCACCAACTTGGGCCGTATCGTCACTTACGATCAGGTGGGATTATGGCCGAAATGCTATGGAATTACTATAGAAAAAAGTAATTATCACACCTATTTCGATGTTTATGACAATTGGTAGCTGAAAAGGTAATAACAATTTCGACATATCCGTGTATCCATATAACTGGGATCCGGGTAACGGATGTTCACTGTAATATAGTATTTTGTATGATAATGCGTTTGATAAGTTCATACGGTCTCTGGACAAAAAATGATTTCCACGTTTCGGGAAAATTCTGATTCAATTCGCCTATCATAATAATTAAATATTGATATCGGGCTATGCTGTTTGTACGTCTGTTAAGTTTGTATAATGTATTTAAAATTAGTAGTTTTCAACGGTACAACGATTTGTGACAACGTATTCTTTATTATAAGAAGTATTGTTTTTATATATACATATAATTTTATGTACATAAATATTTTTTTAAATAAAATAAACTTTTTTTTTAATCTCCTTTAACTGGTTTTTTATTTTATATTAAATACTATCTGACCTGGAAAACCTTGTTATGCCTTTTCGTGTAGTCAAATCGACTACAGCGACATCTATGTAACTCTGCTAAACTGTCATATCTCTCAAGTTGGATGAAAGTGCAAAATTTTATTAAAATCGGTTCAGCAGTTTAGGAAGTGACACGATTTTCTTTTTTTTTTTTATCTTTGAGGTTTAAAGTGTTTCGGATACCATCTGAGCGAGTTAAGTCAATCTCACTTGCTAGTGATGCATCCTGGCGAGGATCTGTCGAGGATCTGGCTAGTGTCGACCCCACATTTGGTTCTGGTCATCACGGGTCACCTTGTAACCCTGGATCTGTCATAGCTTGGTCCTAGGGTTCTCGCCCGACTGGTTAGCGACCACCCTCAGGTGTTTGTGGTCCCGGTATTGTGCACGAGAACCAGCTTTTCCACCAAGGTCAGCAACGTGGCTGAAATTCCTCTGACTGTAACCGTTTACCATCATATGTTCCGTCTGCCTGTTCGCCGCTCATTAGCATTGAAAACCTGTATATGTTTTTTTTTATAATTTATAGAATTTGAGCGTAATGGCCATAATCTCACCGGATAATAAGTGACGATACGGCCCAAGTTGGTAGAGACGGTAAACCTGTGGAGGAACTGGCTCTCAAGTGTAACTGCCGGAACACACCTATTAGTGTTTGGCGGTAGGTTTTCAACTTGAGGGTGGTAGCTAGCCAGACATCATCACAATTTTTTCCGTCACCGATTTGAACTCACGTCCATAGAGGCGACGTTCGTACATACTACAAACTGAGTCATTATCGTATGTTTAGAAAATATTCATTATTACGTTTACCCTTTACAGTAAGATCGTAGAAACAACTTTTCTAGCGGGATGGAGTTGATTTTCCATATGACCTTATATTAACACTCTAGGTCTACTCTAGGGACTATCTCCTGATATAGCTACGGGCATAAATGTATTGAAGCGATGATAGCTCAGTGGTAGTGTGCAGGACTTCGCGTCAAGGGATGTGGGTTCAAACCCAAGCACCTACAATGAGCTTGAGCTTTCGGTGAAGGAAAACATCGTGAGGAAACCATAGCATGGTGGTAGGGCTTTTTCTAATGCCCGCCTGGGTAGCTACCACCCTCTAGTTGTGAACCTGCCGCGAAATACCAATAGGTGTGTTCCGGCAGCAGCACTTTAGAGGCAGTTCCTCCACAGGTTTAGCGTGGCTACCAACTTGGGCCGTATCGTCACTTAAGATCAGGTGAGATTATGGCCATAACGCTAAACCTTAGGTATAAAAGAAAAATGTTTTGCGACAATACTAACTCCACACAGGTTTTGAAGTTACTTCCTTTCTTAACTTATGGTAAGCACAAAACACGGTGACCAAAGGGTCACACAAGCTATAATTGCTATAATTGGTTGAGCCACAAAGCCATTATAGAAATAATTTAAAAAATTGTAGTAATTTCATAAGAGAAAAAAAAACTCTCTTTTTCTTTTAGTTTGTAGTGAAGCTATTTTTAACGACTTATAAATCACGCTTACCTAAAAAAAGGTGCGGGCCTAGAGTCCGTAAACTGTGTATATAAAAATGATAATAATAATAAAAAAAACTTTGGTAAATAACGTGTTCGTGACATTCTAAAATGTTTTAAAAGTCAATATAAATGTATTATACGAACTTCGATACTACTCAGTCGATCTGTGTAACACGAAAAAATTCGACACTTTAAATGTCAAAGATCACATTTCATATATAATTCGGTTGAATTTATAATGGTATAAGTTCTTCGATAATACTAACAGCCAATTAGTTAAACTGTGTATTTATTAGAATTCATATCTCATTGACGTAGGTCGCCTTTATAAACTACAATCCCGAGAATTACTGTTTTATCTCTTAGCTGGATATTCCCACTTCGATATCGAATATCGTTAAAAACAAGTAAACAATCAAACGCTATATATGTTGGCAATTATGCCATTGTCATATGAGAATAGACGTACAGTACAATATATATGTTAATACTTATGGTTTAGCATTATGGCCATAATCTTACCTGATCTTAAGTGACGATACGGCCCAAGTTGGTAGACACGCTATGTGGAGGAACTGGCTCTCAAGTGCAGCTGCCGGAACACACCTATTGGTATTTGGCGACAGGTTTACAACTTGAGTGTGGTAGCTACCCAGGCGTGCATTTGAAAAATCCCTACCACCATGCCATGGTTTCCTCACGATGTTTTCCTTCACCGAAAGCTCAAGCTCAATATAGGTGCTTGGATTCGAACTCACGTCCCTTGACACGAAGTCGTACATACTACCACTGAGCTATCATCGCTTCAGGATGTGCTCAGCTATTGTGCTCTATAGCTCTAGCGATTGCCCCTTAGGAATGTATAATTTTCTCTGATCAGAGAAATACCATAGATCCATAGCATCGAATGTTGAAATGTTATATAAAAAGACACGTAAAGACTGATATCCTAAGTTTTGTCTTTATTGGTAAAATTTACCACATCAAATTTTACAACCGATTGGCCACCACGGCGCCCCCCCATTTTGCCACCTCAGGCAAAACCCGGCTTGCCAACCCCCCCACACCCTCCAAAGTAGGCTCTGAACTCAATTGGTCTGAGTACGGACGCCGTGTCAAGGGACGTAAGTTCGCATCCACTTACAACAAGCCCGAGCTCTCGGTGAAGGACAACATTGCGATGAAACCTTAGCATGATGATGGGCTTGTTCTATTTCCTGCCTGGCTATCTACCACCCTCAAGTTTCAAATCTGCCGTCAAATATCTATAGGAGTATTCTTGCGGTTGCACTTGAGAGCCAGTCTCTCCACAAGGCTTAACGTGTCCACCATTTTGGACCACGTCGTCGTTTAACACCAGCTCAGATTGTGGTCGTAATAGTAAATTTTAACTACAAAAAAGCAAGCGAAAAATACAAAGATTTGAATAACCATTTGTGAATCATACAAATAGCTGTCCCATACGGACACATTCGCGTATATCACATTAACTCAGATTACCGACTAAAATTGGTACGCACGGGTCATAGGATCAAACTGATAACGTTGTTATAAAAACAGAAGTTTAGCAAAACATTGGCATTCTGTATATTTTCTTTTCACAAGAACGACACAATGCAGTCTCTGTTAATAATTAGCGCTACGATCCTAGCATCGGGTTGGGCTGAACCTCGAGTGTTAACGATAAATCCTTGTTATGGAGGTAATTGAACAATTTTCAACGTCACGTAAAGATTCGCGAACAATGTATCGAGCGGAGTGATATAGACCATTGGCTGACTCGGTCGCGACGACCAAACACACAGTAATAAGCCTGTCACTGTATACTTTCACGAAATCAGTCGCATTTCAGCGTCAGCTATCACAAATACGCACAATTACATATTCAAATCCCATAACTACGTGCCATGTTCGATCTTTCTTTATGATAATAATTGCTTTTGTCTGTCCACAGATGATGAACGGATGTGCTCTGTGTCTGAGGTCCGAATTGATGGGTGTAGCGGTACCAAATATTGCACTCTGATGAGGGGTAACATAGCAAGCATGTCCGTTGACTTCACACCGGGTATGTAATTAATTCAGTACAATCAATTAAATATTCAATTCTTAATATAGATTTGCTGTGGTTGGATACAACAGCATTTTTTTAACAAGCCCTGTGGAAGTGTGTATGGACCCCGAGTCAAGGGACGTGTGTTCGAACCCACCTATAATGAACTTGAGCTTTCAGTGAAGGAAAACATCGTAATGAACCCATAGCATGGCGGTGAGGCTTTTGTAATACCCGCCTGGCTAACTAGCACCGTGATATTGAAAATCTGCCGCCAAAAACCTATAGGTGTGTTCCGGCAATACACTTGATAGCCCGTTTTTTACTAGGCTTAGTGTGCCCACCATTTTGGGTCACATCGTCACTCAACACCAGATGAGATTGTGGCCATACTGTTGTTCTTTTTTCCAGGTTTTTCTGCATCTAAACTGTCATTTGGTATTTATTTTATACCGAATTTTGATACTCCTGGGAATATCTCAATTATCGATCGCGATGATACCTGCGATTTCACCAGCTGTCCCACAGAAACTGGCAAGTCTCAAACGTTAACTTACAGTGGAATTATTTCCCGGATGTATCCAACGGTATGCTAACTACTCGACTGCTATTATATTATATTATATCCTAAATATATATATTTATATTTCATTTACAGGGACCCTTTAACCTAGCGTGCAAACTTTGGAACTACGAGGATATAAGTCAAAGCTGTTGCTTCCGTACAATAATACGTCTAAAGCGTAATGTACATTAGCTGTATCCCGCGGCTTCGTTCGAATGGAACTAAAAAAAAACTTGACCATTTTTGTAACTTTTTTAAATACAGTTTTTCTACTATAGATATTAGCGTAATGTTAAATTACTCTATCAAATACTAAAAAAAAAATTGTAAAACAACTGGTAGTACCCAGATTAGACCGCTCTGATATATAAATAAACAAAAATTTTCCTCTTTATAATATTAATATAGATATGTATGTACATTGTTGAAATGAAAATCTGAGTAGAATTGGATGTAAGTAATAAAAACATAAAAAAAAACATTGTGTTTAATTGTTTCATACGTGAAACCATCACGTCGTAGGGTCGCTCGTCTTACGACTCTCTGGTAAGTCTGAATACTGCAGCCAAACTGCGGGATGCAGGTTCAATGGAAGACACGCTAACATCCCTTCCTTAATTGACATTTCGTTCT
Organism: Actias luna; assembly: GCA_039707435.1. Classification (NCBI taxonomy): domain Eukaryota; kingdom Metazoa; phylum Arthropoda; class Insecta; order Lepidoptera; family Saturniidae; genus Actias; species Actias luna. Next base: position 1,176,760 of record JAZHAC010000002.1, on the reverse strand, counting down.
TCACATCCTCTCTCTGGAGTTTAATATACTATTCGACTTTTTATGTCTTTTATTTCCATATTAATTAACATACTATTAATTACGTTATTGTTGGTAAAGATCATCGTCTTTTTTTATAGTTAAGGTTTTGCGTTATGGCTATAATCTCACCTGATCTTAAGTGACGATACGGCTCAAGTTGGTGGACATACTAAACCTGTGCAGGGACTGGCTCTCAAGTGCAACTGCCGGAACAGACCTATTGGTATTCGGCGGCTGATTTTCAACTTAAAAGCTCTACCGCCATGCTATGGCTTCCTCACAATATTATCACTGAAAGCTCATGTTCATTGTAGGTGGATTCGAACTCACGTCCCTTGACGCGGAGTCCGTACACAGAGCTATCATCGCTTCGTGTTTTCGAAGCTTATATTTAATACAACTTTATAATTAGAGATAAGAATCGTGATGAATCATTTCAACATTTAACATTAGACAAATTCAAATAGTTTTTGTCTTTGGAGTACATCGAGGGACTGACCTGGGACCAACTTTTCTTCTTGTGGAAGTCGACAGTAGAAATTATTAGTACCTACATGTCTCTCAGACTGTTATTCACTTTGATGATAATACATTGTTCGGGTAATGTAACGATTGGATGTATATTTAAACTTACTGACACTAAATATTGATAAACAAGATGAGTATATGTTATGTAATCATCTTAATCATACCAATCCACCACCACATTACGTTGGGTCTCATAACTGTGAATTAAAAAATACCTGTAACTACATATATCCTAAGTGAGAATGTAAAACAGCTCCGTTTGTTATTAGTACCTGGCAGTGGCTAAGGGTGGCAGTTTGAAAAAGGGAAGCCTGAGCAAAAAAACAAGTTCTAACCTAAAAGAATATCAGCATGTCCACCACCGTCAGAGATGTTTTTATGGCGTTTAAAGATCCATAAACCTAATAAAACAAAACATTTTATTCAGTTTACGACTGCCGGTCAACGAAATTATTTTTACTATAAAGACATACATGGAAATGTTTAACATATCCGTCCCGCCTTTATGTCGATTTGTCATTTCTCAAAAAGCAAGACGTAATTGGATTACAAGGTTTTTAATTAAAATAAAAAATCCGGTAAAATGTTACATTCTGTGTAAATTAAAGCCATTTCTTATTTTGACATACCGAAATAAAATTACTGTTAATTTATACGTATTAGTTAATAATCACTAACCCCAGTTTATTATATTACAATAAAACAAACACAAAATTTCAAAATCGAGCACGCATTTATGCCTCATGTAAATAAATGTATCACACCACATTATAAAATATAATCTAAAAAAAAAAGTACTTGTTAAAGTACTATAAATATAATTTTTAATTTATAAATATGATATACTCACCCTTTCTCGCTTCCTCTTTTAAAATACACATATCTCTATCACAATCATAAACCGGTGACTTGAGAGCTATAAATGTCAAATTTATCTGACCTCTTAGAGCTGTCGTTATCTTGCAAATTCGTATTCGCTACCGGGCCAGATTAAATTGGTGGTATATTAGGTGAGAGCGAGACAGACTTTGTTCTCTTCCTAAGGAAATGAATGAGACGGGATGCTACGAAAAACACAACCATATAGGTGAATTCAAAAAAACAGAAATCTAAGTACAAGTTTCTATTGAAATCGTTATAGTTATTTCTTGGATACGCGAAATTTATATACAAAAATTGCAGAATTAATAGTATCATATAGATTCAATTTTTTTATTGCATAAAGTGTCAATTTTACAGTCAATAATTTAAATAGGGTTTTATTTCTACCGTTATAAATATTGGTACGTTTCTACAGAACTCGTGAACAAGCCATAGTTGTAAAGGTAGAGATGAATGGAATTAGCTTGGTTACCTTATTATCAATGGAACAAGGTAAATATCATAGTACATAGTCATATTTGGAAATTCACGATAATATTGCAGCGAACTTTTTTGTACAGATTGCTCTGTAGTTAGGTATGATAATACTGTGGAAGCATTAAGTTCAAATCAGAAGTATACCTCTTATCAATTTGACAATGTTGTGACTGTTGGACCTTTCAGTGACAGCATTTCACCATACAATAATTAGATTCACATAGCAATAGTAGCTTTAAACGAAAATGTAGGTAAACTAGTTGTAATAAATCGAAATACTTGATAAGTATACGGCAGATATAGGTAATGCCGATCTCTTTGCATTTCTAATAATAGCTACATATTATGTAGATGTCGACTCCAAAGTTTAAACAAATTTATCATTAATAAACTCGGGGTCACGGAGTCAAATAAACTGATAAGGAATATTTAAGACCCAAGAATTTTATTGAAACATATTCAATTGTTATAATTTACATCAACCGTGGCTCCGTTTAAGTGTCTTGTCGTGAACTTATAGATTTAGCGTTATGACCTTAATCTCATCTGATGTAACGAGACGATGTGGTCCAAGATGGTGGAAAGGTTAAACGTGGTGGAGAGACTGGCTCTCAAGTACAACTGCCAGAGCACGCCTAAAGGTGTTTGGTGACAGATTTTTAACTTGAGGTTGGCAGCCAGCCAGGTGGGAATTAAAAAAAGCCATACCACCATACTGTTGTTTCATTATGATGTTTTCCTTAATTACAGGGCGATTCGAACTCATGTCCATTGCCGCGATCACCGTACACAATGCCAACTGAGCTATCATCGTTTCAATATCGCTTGTTCCACTAATATGTCTGTAATTTTGTCACGCTAATTTACTAATCTTCGATTTCTCTGTCCCCGGTGCTGATTTAAACTTAACACAAAAACGGGACATGAGTTCGAATCCATCCACCTAAAATGAGCATGAGCTTTCGGCGAAGGAAAACATCGTGAGGAAACCATAGCGTGGTGGTAGGACTTTTTCAAATGCCGGCCTGGCTAGCTACCACTCTCAAGTTGAAAATCTGCCGGCAAAAACTAATAGGTGTGTTCCGGCAGTTGCACTTGAGAGCCGGTTCCTTCATAGGTTTAGCGTGTGTACCAACTTGGGCCGTATCGTCACTTAAGATCAGGTGAGATTATGGACATTACGCTGAGCATTAACTATAAAAAAAAAATGATCAAATAAATTCAACCGATTTCCTCGCCTTAAGCTTCACTATCTGTAACTAACTATATATATAAGTAAGTGAATCTCAAACAAAGCGGATACAGTCTGTGATACCTACGGTCGACTCACACAATGGGTTCGCTGTTAATCATTTTCGCAGCTTTCCTAACTCTAGGGTCAGCTACGGAACAAGTTGTCAACATCCAACCCTGTTCTGGAGGTAAGAAGACAATTTACAATATAATATCTCAGAATTATTATTTCAGCTTCGTGTATAATTTACTTATATAAAAGTAGTGTAAAGGTATTTTAATAACATTAGTTAATTACAATAATGATATAAGAATAAAACATAAATATGTGAATATTAAATATATTTTGAAACGTACGATTTAAGTATACCTACTACTTTGTTTTGATGGTTAATGTCGAAGTTAAACATATTCTGAAGTGAAACTTTTATAGTCTTTCTGTCTTTGACATTCTGTTCCGCAACCTTTTATGTGACGCTCTTTAGAGTAAACTCGGATCGATGCGACTACATGTGTACTAGATTATTATATAATAATGTTTCAAGAGACTTGCCATTTTAGAAAACGAAAGGATATATAATTATACTACTGTAAATGTAAAAGTTAGTATGTATAAATGTTTGTTACTCAATCATTCGAAAATGGCTGAATGGATGTGAATGGAATTCGACGTTCAGACAGTTATTAGCTGGATGAACAGATAAGAAATGTTTTATTAACGCGTATGTAAAATTTCAATTTGCTAGTTAATAAAAACAAATTGTAATTCGTATCGTATTGACAATATTAGTTACGATATTTCTTCATTAAACTATTTTTGATAATAATATATAGCTGCTTAAAACAATTACTAAATCCCAAGTAATATTATAAATCCGAATGTAAGTTTGTTTGTTACGCTTTCACGTGAAAACTACTAAACCGATCATCATGAAACTGTGTACAAATATTCTTGGAGGTATTAAAAGTGACATAGAATACTTTTTATTGATTCTTTTTTTTACGAAAGATTAAGTAACTTAATTAACGGCTTCAATGCGAGCGAAGCCGCGGGTAAAAGCTAGTAAGTAATAAAAATAGAATATCTAAAAAAAAGCAGGTAGAGCCTCTTTCCGGTTCTTCTCGATAACTGCGTTACTTTCCGAACCGGTAGTAGTTACCTAACCTAAATTGAATAAAGATTTTTGATTTGATTTGATTTGAATTCATTACCATATTGTTAACGTCTAGCACATAATTTTTGTTTTTACGACCTGGAGGTTATCGGTTTATTACTTATAAATATATATATAAATTTGTACATAATGAACTATGTGGCAGAAAGTTGTGCGCCATTTTAAAATTTTATTGAATTAAATTGATTACAAATCAATAATATAATATTTCTATCAATAATAATACACTAATATTAATAGCCATATAAAAATAATATAGTCACACACGTATATTTTATTTTTAAAGAACGCCACATTGTAAAACGTCTCGGTGGTATGTAAATAAAATTAAAATTAAAATTCCGTTTTGAAAAGCGTTATGTTGAATGTCTACAGTTACAAATGACGCGTGCACGATCAACGAAGTTCGCGTCGACCCTTGCAATGTCAACAAAAATTGCATCCTCAGGCAGGGGACATCCGGACGCATGAACGTTAACTTCACAACCAGTAAGTAATGTATATTTAAACTACAGCTCTACAGTAAGTAATAGATTTACAATCATTACAATATGCTACACAGGCAGTAGCTCTTCGATACTATACATAAGTACTGTATATCTTCACGATATATTGCAATGACACTGTCCAAATCCACCATATGTAGAGTAAAATTTAAACAGATCGAGTATGTGGTTAATAATGCTGAATACCAACATTTATCATAATGGTACGGCTCTATCTAGGTCTCGCCTGGCTAGTTTCTATCCTTAAGTTGAAAATCTGCCGTCAAACACGTGTGTTCCGGTAGTTACACTCGAGAGCCAATCTCTACACTGGGCTCGCGTGTCTACCATCACCGCGTGTGGCCATAACGCTAAATTTATTTACAATCAAAAACTAACATTTATATAGAGAGAACACACTGGTAATAAAGAAAGTCAGCAATTTCTCGGTATGACAAGGAAGAGATATTAAACTTTTTTGTAAGTAGCGTGGTGACAGTTAAAAGTATGCCTTTATAGCCGGACATAAGGTTTTCTTATCGAGAGGAGATGAGGAACTTAGGCTAAACATGCTGTTAAGAATATTCACCGAGACATGTGTATACGTATTTTTTAATATATTTAGCTTGTTAAGTATAAATATATATTATACTTAAGTTTTAGCGTTATGACCATCATCTCACCAGATCTTTAGTGACGATACGCCCCAAGTTGATAGACACGCTAAACCTATGGAGGAACTGGCTCGAAAGTGCAACTGGCGGAACTCACCTACTGGTATTTGGCGGCAGATTTTTAACTTGAATGTGGTAGCTAGCCAGCCGGGCATCAGAAAAAGCCCTACCACCATGCAGTCTTGAATATAAACTAACGTGCTTCCTTATTTTCTTGAATACTCGTCACATATTACACGTTTTTATATTTCAAAAATGATTATAATTCATAATGATTTCTTAGGTTTACGCGAATATTGTTCATTGAAATAAAACTAATTTAAACGGATTATATCGCGGTTATTTAATAAATTTTAATCCCGACGTTTCGAAAGCTTTTCAGCCTTCGCGGTCACGGGGCAGACTGAGGTGTAGGTTGTCCAGAAAAGTTTATGTTACTGTGTCTACCTTCAATTTAATTTTTATTATATATCGGAACACTATCAATAATAAAAATTAAATCGAAGGTAGAAAAGGTAGAAGGTAAGTAACATAAACTTTTCTGGACAACCTACACCTCAGTCCGCCCCGTGACCGCGAAGGCTGAAAAGCTTACGAAACGTCGGGATTAAAATTTAATAAATAACCGCGATAAAATCCGTTTAAATTAGTTTTATTACAATGATTATAATTCATGTTACGTAAGTTACTTATGAACGTATATTAAAAGTATATGACTGTACACTCGACGCTTTGTAAATCAATTTATTCATGTTCATCCAGATTTTAGTGCTTCGAAAATGAAGTTTGGCTTGTACTGGGACAACGGGGTGGATGTCGCTTTCCCCGATCTAGACTCCGATAATGCCTGCGATTACACGGCTTGTCCCATTCAGGCTGGCCAATCTCAATCACTTGTATACAGCCTCTCGATTGGTAAAAAGATACCTAAGGTTAGTGAACATGTTGATTCTGTAAACATAATAGTTATAGTGCCTCCAGATGCTTATCTCATGATAAATAAGCCAAGATGAATGTTGCGAGATACAACAACTAGCAAACTTTAATGTGAAGAAATTATTTCGCAAACCAAAGGTAATCTGAAGTCTAACTATAAGCCATGACTAGGTTTTTTAATTTCCAAAACACATCATCTTTCTAGCGCTATCCACTTTCAAAATTACACACACTTGTATACACAAATTACACTTTCAAAACTACGTTAGTAAGACGTCACGGATTTTACGATTTCAAATTAATAATAATAACAAAACTATTTAATACAAATCTCACTTTTCATATATTTAACAATATCAGTTGTTGAGTGAGTTAAGAAAGTTTGCTTATAATTAACGTCAGTATTATTTATCAGATTTGGATCCCTGTTTGGATAAAGGCCTCCTCCGTCCTTTTCCACGACTCCCTGTCCTTGTCTGACTTTATCCAGTCGTTTCCTGCGACGTGCGTTATGCCGTTAGCCCACCGTCTTAATTGTGATTGATTGTATTTTTGTTACATGTAAGTGCAATTTCAATCCCCTATCTATTACACCAGGATAACACATAAAACCTGTTTTTTATCGTATTCGGAAAATCTCGCGGTCAATACATTTTCATAGACGCTAACCTATTAGAAAAGATATGCATTTACATACATACATACTCCTTCTATTACATACATAATAATACAAGGTATATTAAAAATATATATACTAGATTTTTTCAACGAACAGTTTTAATTATAGAAAAACATACATTAGTCACTTGTATTTCAAACATAGCAAGTCTTTTTAGGTAATAGTGTTAGATCATTCAGCCGAAGGATAACTTCAAGGCTGGTTATTATGTCAATGATGGTAATACGTGCAAAGATCTTCATTCACGTACACGCGTTATATTTTCAAAATAAGTAATAGTACATTTTGCGTGCAGCTTCCGTCACGTTGATACTGATTTTGTCGAAGAAATTCGATGACGCGATAAAATATTTCATGTAAAGTTCACCCCTCTCTTTGCCCCGCTTCCAATAAGGTTTCCGCGAGTATAATAGCTTATCACCGTCTATAGGTTCTCATCTACGTATGTGTGTATCGAAAATCATCACAATCGATTCAGCTATTTAGTCGTGAAAGCATAACAAACAAACAAACAAAATCACATTTATAATATTAGTAAACGTTTCTATATCTATTCGAGTTTATTATTGAATCTTCTCCGTGCCTGGTATATTCATCCGAATTTGCATGTTTATTTGTGTTACCTACAAAAATCTAAAAGCCAATTAAAGATAAATGTCAATATTTTGTTGTGAAATCACATAGATACTGAGCTATTTGTGTTCAAAAAAATTAATAGTTGTCTTAAAATACATCAAGCGACTGACACACAATCACATATTACATTTTACGTGCGAAAATGCTCGCGTGAATTTTTTTTTTTTTAACATAATCGGATAAAAAATTAAGTAGTTTCATACAAAATTTATCCCTCTCTTTACTCCACTTCCAGTAAGATTTTCGTGAAAAGAAATAATAAAGAAACCACCGTCTCCAGGTTCCCATTTTACTCTATATTAAAATTCATCATAATAGATTTAGTGATTAAATCGTGAGAGCGTAAGGAACAAACAAACTCACTTTTGCATCTATAATATTATAGTGTATAGTGTATTAGTGTACTGTAATATGATTTGCCTATATAATAACACATTTAACGCACACGCGAGACCCAGAAGTTAACAGCAAAAACAAAAAGTTTGGAAAATCCAAAAGTGCACGCCTCATATTCTCTTTTGTTTTTGTTTATTAAATAACAATTAAACCACATCGAATTAGGCCGTAAAAAGTAATAGGGTTCTATTCCTAATTATACTAAAGCGTAAATAAAAACCTCGATTAGTAAAGTATTTCGATCGTTATCGTTATAACATACAGGATCCGCACATACAGACACACGGACGCCGGAGACAGAACATTTTTAAACAGTTTTTCAACTAGCTAAAATTACAAAAATGTCCTCAAAAATATCATGAGCGTTAAAAATAATGTTTTTTCTTGATATGTGTGTGTATACATTATTTTACAAGCGCAATATATGTAAAATATAGATTATTTAAGTTCGAAATATCAGTTGTTTTGCGTTAAGTAATAGTAGTGTCCACATCAACGCTTCGCTTATGAGGCGTGCAAGAATATACAGTGTTAAAAGTCTATATTTTATTAGTTAAACAGTGCTTTTTCACAGTTATGAAAGCAACATACATATTCCTGTGATGGTACAATACTACAACCAACTAGTCGTGCCTATTCGGATTTGAATCCATAAATCACAGTTACCACACTGTGAAAAATTTAATTTCGATTGTGTTACCGGTAACATGTTATGTGTGCGTTAATTAAATAATAAATACAGTTAAACCAACATTGGAGCACGAAATTATTAGTTTCTCTTGGAATTAGAATCTGTATCTTCATTTGTATCGAATGCAGTGTACCTAAATCTGTTGTTTTATAATGATTTCTTACGTTTACGCGAATATTATTCATTGAAATAAAACTAATTTAAACGGATTTTATCGCGGTTATTTATTGTTTTTAATCCCGACGATTCGAAAGCTTTTCAGCCTTCGTGGCTTCTGCGTAGATCGGAATACAATCATTAATAAAAATTAAACTGAAGGTAGACACAGTGACATGAACTTTTCTGGACAACCTACACCTCAGTCCGCCCCGTGACCACGAAGGCTGAAAAGCTTTCGAAGACGTCGGGATTAAAATCAATAAATAACCGCGATAAAATCCATTTAAATTAGTTCTATTTCACTGTTATTTTATGATCCATTTTGCTTTTTAGGGAAAGTTCCCGTTCAAATGCAAGTTCTGGAATGAGGAGGACGACACCAAAGTGTGTTGTTTTAAAATGAGCGTCCAAATTGTAAAAGGCTCGAGAACTAAAAAATGAATGAAATACGAGATATATCATATCTATAAGAAATATATATAGATGAAGAATAATTATTTTGTTGTTTTATTATTTGTTATACTATTCCCATCGCCTTTATCATTTTTGTTTTGTAAATTGGTAAAATTCGCCGAAGTAGTTGAAGTAGTTAATTGCGCGTTGATTTCACACGAGTATTCAACAATATACATATATGTCCCTTTTATAAAGCAGAGAAATACATACCTTCTCAGCCCGGGTGTACTATAACTCTACGGCCACTTTTGAGAGCAAGGTGCGTTACTTCGGTCTGCGTAGAGCATTTATTGAAAGACAAATTGGCTAGTGACACAGGCACACCAGTGTGTGTCTAGCAATTCAGCAAGGTGGTAGGGATCTATTTCTATGTGGGTCACGATCGTTATATTTATATAGGATAATATAGACCCATAACGCTTTTTAAACTTTCGCGTATTGTATACATTATAATATAGAACCACGTCAGTGATTCTCTTTAGGTTTGACACATTTCACTCAGCACAGGATCAGCCAGTATTTATCCATTGCCCATTAGTTCAACGCCTAGTATAGAATTACCGAGCCAACACTTTTTTATTGTAGATCATTTTTTTTTTTTTTTTTTATAGTTAAGGTTTAGCGTTATGGCCATAATCTCACCTGATCTTAAGTGACGATACGGCCCAAGTTGGTAGACACGCTAAACCTGTGGAGGAACTGGCTCTCAAGTGCTGCTGCCGGAACACACCTATGAAGTGTGAGCTAAAGTAAGAGTACTGTACTTATTTAAAAACATAAGTAATGTACTAGGTTTGATTCTCTGGATAGGAGCCCTCCAGAAAATCTGCTCAGGCGATACAGTAACACTATACATTGCTGAAAGTACATCATCACACCGCATATCATTCGTGCGTACCCACATATTAAGTACAGAGTTCTGTAAGGGACTACCTCCGCGGCCCTTCCGCAGCTTGCCAGATGTCATTGTTAGGACCGCCAAGCTTAGTAAGTAAGGACCTGTTGCTTAGTTAGGATCTCGAATCTTTGTTCGTTTTCCGGCAGTAGTCCAAGCCGAGGTTCAGCCATTCTGGCATCCTTGCGCCCGCTACCTCGGGGCTGAGTGCCCTCAGCATTCGCCCCAGAAAGTTCAGTGAAGCTGTCAAAGTCCTTACGGCTAACGGCGTATGTCAGGTCGAAAACCAAAGTAATGTCTCATCACTGTACTTTTTTTTCTTTCTACACTTCAGAATAAAAATACATAAAATAAATAAAATAATAAATAATAAAATAAATTTACATTCTACGATTACTGTTATTCCAGTACGTAACGTTTTCACCAGTTGAATACAGTCTGGTTATGTATATACCACTTAATTCCACTGAAAAGGTTTTGAACGATGCATGTAAATGCACATCTGAATCACTGATAATATTTTGTCTATTTGCACCACATAAATTGCTGTTCTATTTGTATATTAGGTATTTTGCAGAATCTAGTTATTCTTTACTGATACAATAAAAAAGAGAGGTTTTGAAGTCTTTCATTAATCTCGGGATACAATACAAAGACAAAAATTACATGAAATATTGTCTCACGATTGTCTAACCATGGCCCGTTGCTCAATTGTTTGTTGGAACATAACCTTGTTATAAGGCATATAACATAACCTAAATACTACAGTGCTGGATTTAAGTAAAAGAAAGGATAGGCGGCATTTGTAGGGCAAATATTCTACTTTAAGACTATGCTTGAAAGTAAGACATTAGTCCTGATTCTACTAAATATAGTACTATGTATCATCTACGGTAATCACCGAGTTTTAAATAGGCAGGGTGCTCTTTAGAATTTATAGGTTTAGTGTTATGGTCACTATCTCAGCTGGTGTTAAATGATGATGTGCCAAAGATTCTGAAACTGCTAAGCCCAGTGAAGAATGGCTTTTAAATCAAACTGCCGGAACAATGTTATAGGTAGTGCATATGGTAATATACCCTATTCAGTAGCAGATATCATTCCAGCCTATACACTTCTCAGTAGATGAATATAACCTCACCGATCCCGTCGAATAAATAACGAGATTAAACGCGCTTCTCCCTACCGTCTCCACCAATCATACGTGTCCGCGCATACACCCGCGTAACCGCCGCCCTCGCCGCCAAGGCCGAGCGGTTAATTTCGCTCGCGCACACCCGCCGCGGCCTCCCTCCGCAGACGCTTGCGCCTAGGTTCGATCCTCCAGATAGGAGCCCTCAAGTGACTCTGCTCGCGCGATACACTGACATTCTACATCACTGAAACCTAGTAAATTAACTAAATTAGTAAGTTAGGACTTGTTGGTTAGTTAGGATCGCGAATCTGTGTTCGTTTTCCGGCAGCAGCCCAAGCCGAATTTCAACCACCCTTGCGCTCGCTGCCTCGTAGCTGAGTGCCCTCAGCACTCGCCCCAAAAAGTTCGGTGAAGCTGTCAAAGCCCCTAAGGCTAACGGCGTATGTCAAGTCAAAAAAAAAAAATGAATATATATACCAGTAGTTTCTAAAACGCATGTAACTCGAAACTATAACGAGTGTATTGCATGTGCAAAGCTATCACTACCCGGCCAGACACAATTAGGTCTCGCATATCTAGTATTCAGTGTGTGTCCAGATAAAATCGCAAATAGACAACCTAATCAAGTTATAAAAGACCGCGTTAAATTTAATAGCCTACCAATATAAGAATATATAGCATTACAGTTCAAAGGTCTTAATTAAATTTCATCTTTAGATTAAGATGTACCAGATATCTTTGGATTCTGCTCTTTCGTTTGAGAATTTACTTACGAGGAATCTCACAATTATTCTAGTTTAGATAATTCGTTATAAGCACATTCTTGTACATATATTTAATAAGAAGATGCGAAATACCCAGATCTTAAGATTTGTTATTTAAAAGTCAATACCAATGACGTAAGAATAAAATGCGTCAGTAAGCACTTCAAAATAAATCAAACATATTTATAATTTTGTAGAAATAGATATTAGAATGAGTACAAAAATATTGTATAGATAAAGGTGGCACGTTGTCGTTGAACAAACATCCATTAAAATAAATTTTACAAAGCATGGATCACTTAGAAATTTATTGAAATACGATAAATACTGCCTCGAAGGTATCAGGTATCCGTTCTCTAAGATATAGTTGGATTTGTAAAATTGTTGATTATATAGATAGGTCTTAAGGACAGGCTGCGTTAAATTTGAAACCATGCAATGTAATGTTGCCTCCACGCGTATTTATATTATTGAAACAGCTTCATAATCTGTTTAGTTGAACTCTCGCTAAGGAATTTTGTTGCAGGACTTAAGAATTTGCAGAATAGTAGGATATGGTGCTGAGGTATGTCGCATTGCGAGATCAACCGATATTTATTTAGCTGCTAACAGACTTTTGAAGCTGCATGATAGCGACTACCTTCTTTGAACTACTATTCTTTCGATTGTCCTTTTTATTTTTTGAATTATATACTATATTTGACATCAAGTATGATGTTGTAACTTTGCCGAGCGATTATAGAAAAATTATGTTTAGTTTTTTGCATGGCGCAATTCTATCAGCCGATATTAGCTACGTTTGTGGCTTTATTATCATTGAGTTTTATCTCAATTGTTCGCATTACATTATCGTCATAGACTTCGGAGCGGCGATCAATAAACCCATTTGTTATAATATAACATAAACATACGTGGAGTACAGTTCAAGTTAGTGTCAAGCCAGATATGAAGATGTTTACTCGTGTCGTGGTTATCGCTTCTCTCCTCGTTATCGCTGAGGCGGACTATGTCTGGAATAAAATTTGCAAAGACGGTAAGCTTATTCATACACACCTAACTTTAACAATAATTATATTATGTGTAATAATAAATTCAAAACTGGAGTTTCAAAAATAACGTTGCAATAAGCGAAAGTTATCTAACTTGTTATCAGTTATTCAATTAATTAAAATAAAATAACTCATAGTTAGAAAATTTGGTCTCCATTGAGAAGCGATGTCCGATGTGTCGGTACGGATTAACTTCATCTGAGTTCTGTTGCTATTGGACTTAAGCCATTTACTTTGTAAACCAAGAACCAATGCACGATCTACAAATACACATGAAATGAACACTGTTAAATCAACAATGAATATACAAATACTTTCTACCGCAAAATACTCGTATCTACAATACAATTGTTCCAGTGTGACAACGTACATGAGAGTTATAAGTAGCACTGCCCTACTCAATTGCTGTATCCCAGATTATTAACGTATTCAAACTAACAGAGAAAGAAACAAACTCTTCAACTTTACTGGAGCTTTCTCCTTAAAATTCGATCTCACATACACGGCCTGTGATATGGAAATTTCGTAAGAAATTAAACTAAATCGAATCTCAAGTTTTTTTGCACAACATACCGTGAGCAGTCTTAACTTTGTCCATTAGGACCATTTAAGAAATCATTACAAGATTAGATAGTCTTTCCTATGACAGTCGTGCTTCTAAAGGCCAGCCGTTCTTCCGAGCTGACCACATACACTCTTTTCTATTAATAGGTATAGATTGCATAACATTCCGTATGCATTGATGACGCTGTCGGCGAGAAATTTGATAAGAAAACTCGTCGATCAGATAGGTTTGTATTCAGCTTAATGAGATCACGTCAATTGTATTTTTTATTACAGTGGACGTGACCCAATGTACTGTTCACAGCGTTATAGTGGAACCGTGCGCGACGGGCCCTTCGTTCTGTGTCATAAAAACAAATAAAATGTACAGAACGACGATCAATATGACCCCAAGTAAGTGAGTTTTTTATGAACAAACATCCTGAAAGCAAGATAACTTCAAATTTATCTAGTTTGAACCAGTAAACTCGGTAAAAGTTGTAACAGTAAGTTAGGTCTCCTCTCCAGAATCGCTATAGCCGTCGATGGTTTTTTTGTCCAGTTCGCATCTCTATAATAAGCCTGAGCTTTCGTGGAACGAAAACATCGTAATGAAACCAAAACAGTGTCGTAGGGCCTTTTCTAATGCCGATCTGGCCAGGCACCATTCTCATATTGAAAATTCTATCCACTAATACTTATAAGTGTACCGCCAGATGCGCTTGAGAGCCAGGCTCTCCACTAGGCTTAACGTGTTCACCATCTTGGGTCACATCGTTACTGATGTAACGGTAAACGGTAAATCTATGAAAATATGACATAAAGCGAAATAGCCATTTTCATGCAATCACTTTGCACTCTGCCTTGTTTTTATATAGTTTTATAGGTTTTACCTGATGTTAAGTGACGATTTAGCCCAAAATGGAGGACCTACTAATCCTGTGTAGGGATTTGCTCTCGAAAAGTGCAAAAAAGCAGTGGATTTCATGTATATTCTTTTTGTATCTGATGGAACGATTGTTGTGAAAGACTTTGTTCAATTTCGCAGGATTTTCAGCGTCAAAATTGAAATTGGCAATTTATGGAGATGTTCAAAACAACGGAACATTCAGTACAACATTTAGGGAACCGGTCGAAAGTTGCGGGTTCCTGTACTGCCCCCTGCAGGCTGAGGAGACCAGGATATTCGATGTTGATCTCGCTTTAACCAAGCGAGCGTCTGTAAGTCTTTCAGTCTTACTTAATTTTCCGTTCCCAACCATAGAAATATCAGCTGAAACAAGTTATTTTTTAATATATAACAATTAATAATAATATGAATAATAGTATAACAAGTTATATTTTAATGTTTGATAGGTTAAGCGTTCTGGTCACAATTTTACGTGACGTTAAGCGATCATGTAGTTCAAGATGATGGACATGCTAAGCCTAGTCTACACACAAAGGTATTTAGCGAGAGACTTTCAACTTGAGGGTGGTAGCTAGCCAGGCGGGCATTAGAAAAAGCCCTACCACCATGCTATGGTTTCGTCACGATGATATCCTTCACCGAAAGCTCAAGCTCATTTTAGGCGGATTCCAACTCACGTCCATTGACGCAGCGTCCATACACACTACCAAATGACCCATCATCTCATAGTTTAGTACGTTCGTTTTTATTGGCGTGGTGAACAAATCCCTTTACGGACTTTTTTTCACAATAGGAAACACGCTCTACCCGAGACAAGAACAATTAACCACCCACTATAAGGCGCTCAGAGTTCCATATTACCGGGCTCCAGGAACAGCGTCCACACTACTCTTTGTCAGTTATGTTTAATACCACATGAGAACAAAAGCAAACTGTGAAGAATGGATATCCATATTACAATAAAGTGATATGATTGATAAAATACTTTGCATGGTGGTAGAGCTTTTTCTAACGCCCGCCTGACTAGATACAACCCTTAAGTTGAAAACCTGCCGCCAAATACCAATAGGTGTATTCCGGTAGTTGCACTTGAGAGCCAGTTCCTCCACAGGCTTAGCGTGTCTACCAACTTGGGCCAAGATCAGGTGAGATTATAGCCATAACGCTAAACCTCAATTATAAAAAAAAAACCTCTAACAGACTCGTTAATTTCAGATGACAGCTCAGTGGTAGTGTGTAGGTTTGACGCGTTATTAGACATGAGTTCCAATCCAACCTAGAATAAGCTTGAGCTTTCGGTGCAGGAAGACACCGTGAGGAAACGATAGCATGGTGGTAGGGCTTTTTCTAATGCTCGCCTGGCTGGCTGCAACGCTCAAGTTAAAAATCTGTCACCAAATACCAAAAGGTGTGTTCCGGCAGTAGCACTTGAGAGCCAGTCCCTCCAATAAAGGTCGGCAACGCATCTATGATTCCGCCGGTGTTGTGAGTGTGATCGGCGGTGATTACTTACCATGAGATAACACGATTGCTCGTAAACCACCTATTCTATAAAAGAATATATTAGCACAATAAAATGAACGCTACGTATCTGATAGTAAACACAGTTTAATCAAAACTCAATAACTACCAATATGGGGTAAGTAAACCGTCGGTAATCCTCGCTGTGGTCCCAAATTACAAGCATTACGGCAGCTAGATAGAAACAGTTGAACCAGAAATGTGACAACCCAAGACAGAGGCACTGCCACGAGGTTAATGCCGTGGGTAGAGCAATACCTGACCATCCTTCTTGATACCTGATTATATACATATATATGATAACAGGACGCAAACAGCGTGTCACTCTATAGAGGCTTTAGATGTGAAGAATAGTGGATTTATCCTATGGGACTTTATCATGACGTCTTCAACACCCCGTTATATATTGTGTCGATCCTATTCAATTGGAATATGGTCAGAATTTTGAAAGCGAATACAGCTCAAGTTGTTTTTACTTGATAAGGTTACCCGCCTGGTTAGCTACCACCCGTAACTTGAAAAACTGCCGCCAAATATCTAGGGATGTGTTCTGACAGTTGCACTTGAGAACCATTCCCTCCACCTATATACCTTGTCCTGACAATAAAGATTATCACATTACAATATATATATGTATATATATTATTGTAAAAATTAAATTTATATTCTATATTTATATAGGTTTGTGTAAAAAAAACAAAAATAATAAAAAAACAACAAGTTTTTTTAAAAATCTTCTAATATGTAAAGTAATGTAACAATGATAGCTCAGTTAGTAGTGTGTACGCACGCCGCGTCATGGGGCGTGGGTTCGAATCCACTTATATATAAATTTCATATAATTAAAAGGCATTTAATTCAAAATACGATGTTATAAAAAAGTTTCAATCTGTAACCAAAAGAAATGGAAAAGGGAGACGATATAAACATAGCCAGTTCTATTGTACTTAACGAATTGAAGTTGTTAGGTTGCTTAAGAGTGATAACAGTTCATCATAAGGTACAAAAACAAATCGTTCAAACCGTTTTTGAGTTTTGGCGACGCTAAAGAACCTTACAATTTCACCAGTTCAGCCAGTTTATTTTGTTGGTAAGCATAATGACTGTACTGCACCTGGTGTTAAGTACAGTACAATCCAGCTCAGCGGCGACTGACAATGATCCAAAATTCACTGCTTAGATACCTTTTCACGCCTCTTTTGAAGGACCCTATGTCATATGAGGGGTGAATACGCTGACCGGAAGACGGTTCCACAGCTCCACGGTACGACATAAGTATGAAACAGCAGACTATTTAGTTCGCGACACCGAAGTCGCGCCCGCGTGGTTCTGTAGTGGAACGGGGAGGAGGGGATAATATTGAAGAGCTCTTCAGAACACTCGCCGTGGTACATACGGTAAAACACGCTTAAAGAGGCAATGTTCCTTCGTAGTTTCAACGGTTTCAGGGTGCTGGTGGTGTCTGCATCATTAACAATGCGGAGAGCCCGCCTCTGCAACCTGTCTAAGGCATCGAGTAGATATTGAGCGGATCCAACCCAGAGATGCGAGCAGTATTCATACACGGCCCAACTTGGGCCTTATAAAGAAGGTACAACTGGTCGTGCATGAAAAACCGACGCACTCTGTTCAGGAATCCGAGTCTCCGAGATGATGTGGAGATGACATTCTCGATGTAGTCGTTGAGGTTTAGGTCGCTCCGAATATTCATTCCCAGAATATTTAAGCTGTCACACGTTGCAAGTTGGGTGTTCTGAAGAGTAGCGTTTGGTGAAAAAGGGGGTAGTTTAAAATAATACTTATCTTACTATGGAATAACATAGAGTTTTGATATAGATATTGTGTTTATTTGACATTTCAGGGTAAATTCCCACTGAAACTGAAGATATGGGACGAAGCGGACGAATCCAAAGCCTGCTGTTTTACATTCACAGTTAAAATTAGGTAAAACTACATATGGTTAGTTTATAAATACCTGCACTATCTAGCAACACTTAACAGATTATGTATGTTTATAGTTTATGACGGTATTGAGAGTTATTCGTTATTCGAAAGTAAGCTATCATTGAAGGAACAAGAAGGTGAAGAAAACTTAAATAATTCTAAGGTCTTTTTAGGGAGCTTGTCGTTTAATGGGCCTTATACTGTATGTGGAGTAGGGATGGTGATCTGATTCGATTAATCAAAGAATACAGTGTTATAGAAAAAAAAATTACACAAACGTATATTTAAAAATTATATTTTTTCACATATACAAATATAATAATAAAAACGTTTATTGTCGTGTTCGTTTTGGTTTCGATAATTGGTTTTATATTGAAAATAAAAGAACGCAAAGCGTCGTATCCGAGAAATCGATTTTTGATGAATCAATTTGCTGGATCTCGATTTTTTTTAATCGATTCATTTTATTTCGATTCGAATTGATTAAAGAATCAAGCTTTTTCAGAAAGAATCCCCATCCCTAATATGAAGACAGTCGACTTAACCTTTCCACACTGATATTTCTGTTGTAAATTTCTCAATATTTGTCATTTAAACGTAAAATAAAAGTGAATATATTATTACTACAATTACAACTACTACAATTCTTTTTTTTTATTAATAATAATTTTATTGTCTGTAATTGTATTAACACGGATACAATTGAGTAACTATTTTTCTATTCTCTATATGAATAAATTATATTATTTAGTAAGATTGCGTTATAAATAAAAACATTCTGAAAATAGTTTTTCTTTATCCCTAATCACTGATCACCAAATCTTCAATATCACCTAATCTTTTGACATGAAATTTGGCACGGATTTTCCTTTTGACGAAATTTTTTTTTATATTCGTAAAAATGTCTCGATTTGTGAAGCCTTTCTTATATACAATCTTACATCACACTTCATAAAAGTAAAAAAAAATGTTCATACTTTGTTTGTAATAATTTTTGTAAATAAAAAAAACAGAGAATTTCAAGAAATATGGTCAACTAACAAAAATATTATAAACAAGTATGAATATTTTTTTAATGACTTGATCTTGATAAGTTTGTATATTAAAAAGGCTCTACGAAGCGAGAAATTCTTACGACAATTATTTTAACATTATTTTTCATTTACAATGAAGACGCAATTTCGTGAAAATTTTCTTAGTTAACAATCGTTTAACTTGTTGAAAAATTTACTTAAGTAAAATTTCCAACGGAAATAATTTTTTTTTAGAGAGACAGTATACATCATAATTTAAAAAAATTAAAATATATATATTCTATACCTTAAAAAAAATCTATGTATCCCACTCGCCCACTTACAGCGTTAAATTAAAATTATTAATTATGGAGATAGATTTCAGGAAGTTAAGAATTATTGTTTTAAAATTTCCACTTGTTTAAAGATTTTTTTTTTTTTTTTTTTAACATTAAAAGTTTTTGTCTTTAGTTGTTTATAACTTTTGCATTTTTTCATGTGCTAATACGCGCTTTTAGCACACATTTCTAGGCTTCACCCCGGATTTAATTAGGTATCACATAATTTTCAGAGCAGTATTTCTATTTTAGACCATTTTCAACTTGTCGATTAGAATAGTATCTGTTGAATGAAAGTTGTGGCATGGATGACTACCGAAAGGGAAAATTAGTTATCTGGGTCGGGCCCTTTTCAACCCACTTGCGTCTGCAGTGTTTCCGGACCGATAATACTTGGAAACCTTCAAAAAGAGAGCTTACTCTTACTTTAAAGGCCGGACACCCACCTGCGGTTCCCTTGGTTTAGTGGGTGTCCATGGGCGGCGGTGATCACTTAACATCAGTTGATGTGTTTGTTCATTTGTCTCCAATTCGATGACAAATAACAAAGACGAAATATCGTGTCTAGTACGTGCTTGAGTATTTTAACTGATTTTTTTTCTCTTTATATCAAGTTCCCGCGGAATATGTTCGCAAGCGGAATTTATTGTATGATATTAAAGTCGGCAGCGCTGTTACGTGTGTCGACCCCTCGCCTTTTTCTCAAAGGTCGTCGGTTTGAATCCGTGACCCCTCCGAGTGAAAGTGGTCACCGCTCGGAGGCAATAACTTATTTCCTGCTATTATTTTATAAATGTACAGTCTTAACGAAATATATTGTTTAAGAATATTAAATTTCGGTTTATATCGAAATCATTCTTTTATTATACAAATCAACTGCTAACAGTCTAATTCATTAACATCGGGTAAAAATCAGTGTAAAAATTATTTAATATTTTTTTTTACCCGATTCTGTAACTTTTTTCAATGCAGCTTTCCCCCTATTGGTGATAGCGTGATGTTAAATAGCCTAAAGTTCGATTATTACTCTATCAAATACAAAAACCTATTTTAAAATTCGATTGTTAGTTGCTAAGATCAGCGCGATCAAACAAACAAACGCACGTTAAATCAAATCAAATCAAATTAAAAAAATCTATATTCAATTTAGGACCTGGGAAGGCGCTTATGAACATCAAAACTACTACCGGTTAAGAAACTAATCCAGTCATCGAGAAGATCGGGCAAGAAACTCGATCTGGTTATATATAATTCTTTAAGTATATAATATATGTATACATATAAAGATAACAATGTAAATATACTTACAATAGGTTTTAGCGCATGCAAAGAGAGGGGTGTCAATTCCAAACGCTGTAATTCCAAAAATTTGAAGCGATGATAGTTCAGTGGTGGTGTGTACGACTTCGCGTCCAGGGACGTGAGTTCGAATCTAAGCACTTACAATGAGCTTTCGGTGAAGGAAAACATCGTGCAGAAACCATAACATGGTGGTAGGGCTTTTTCTAATGCCCGCCGCCATAGCTACCACCCTTAAGTTGTAAAACCTGCCGCCAAATACCAATAGGTGTGTTGAGAGCCAGTTCGCACACAGGTTTAGCGTGTCTACCAACTTGGGCCGTATCGTCATTTAAGATCAGGTGATATCATGGCCATAACGCTAAACCTAAAGTATAAAAAAAAAAAACATCACTATGGTTCATGATCTACTCAGTAATAGCCTTTTGAAATTAAAACCCGCTTGACATACCGCTTGAATTTACTACCCGGCGAATATGTTTACCGGACTTTGTTATAAAACCTAAAACTATTAACTGAAAAACACTCGCTGCTCTTAGCGAGTCTAAAATATATGGTTTGATCAGTTTGTCAAGATTTCTGGTATTTAAGTCATGCCGGTCACAATCCAGCTTATGCAAGTTTTTGCGGATGTACATTAAATTATGAAGAATGTACTGGCAGGGCAGAGTTAAGATACCGAATCCCGAAAATTTAGCTTTAAATGATCGGCGAGGTATCGTATTGTAAATTGCTCAAACTGGTCGTTTTTATAACATAAAAACGTTGTACACCTCAGTTGCTGTCCCCCACACCAAAATACTATAAGACATTAAGCTATGGAAGTAAGCGAAGTAAGCAACCTAGCAGTGGCAATATCTGTCAGCTGGCGAATTTTGCGAACAGCGAATGCAGAAGAACTTAATCTTCCCGCCGATTTCTTAATGTGAGGACCCCACTGTAATTTGCATCAGGCGTGATACCCAAGATCACAGTATTATCAACTAAGCCAACTAAATTCCCTTTGATCTTGATTCTAGTGTCAACCCAAGAAACATTAGGCAAGGTAAATCTAATACATTAAGTTTTGCCTGCATTTAGCAATAAATTATTTAACGCAAACCAACGACAAATTTTATTTAAAATTTTATTTGTATACCTAACTTCTGAATCTCTCCTATCCACTTTGAATATAATTTAAGTATCTTCTGCAAAAAGAACTATGTTAGTGCAGTTATGAACCATTGGCGGTAGATATATATGTGATAGATAGATAGATAGATAGATAGATAGATAGATATCAGGAACAAAAAGGACACTACAACAGAGCCTTGCGGAACGCCAATTAATGCCACCGATCCCGCAGAGGTTGCTCCATGTATGCTAACTTCTTGCCATCGTTATTTTAAGTAAGAGACTAGAGGGTCGAGAGAAGCTCGATAAACACCGTAGTGTTTTAATTTAAGAATGAAGCTCCTATGGTCGACGCGGTCAAAGGCCTTGGACAGATCACAGAACACACCAATGGCATCCTGCGACACTTCCCAAGCTCCCAATATATGACCTACAAGCGTTGCACCAGCGTCAGTAGTAGATTTAGATTGCGTGAAACCAAACTGTTGACCATCCAGAAATTGAATGTAAGTTTGTTTGTTACACTTTAACGCGAAAACTACTTAACAGATCATTATGATACTGTGTACACATATTTTTGGAGGGATTAGAAGTAAAATAGGAAACTTTTATTGAAAAAAAAATATATATTAGGAAATATAAAAAAAATGTTAGTCAGAAAATCTCAAAATCTAGCATTCCAGAGTATAGTTGATACAAAGCTCACCGGGTCAGCTAATATTCTAACAATTGTTTTAGTATAATCTTTTCGAAGATTCTACTTAACGACGGAAGAACAGAAATAGGTTTGTAGATTCTAAGACGACTTCTACAGTCTGATTTAAACAAAAGTACCATTTTGACTTTTTGCAATAAATTCTTTTAAAGCCCGCAGTTGCCTATTCGCTAAAATAACTTTTATTTATTACACTAATAACTTTTCTTGGGCAACGTTTAATAAATTCAGTGCTTATTATATTAAGCAAGTTAGCGTAGACATTATCTGGAATGTTAATCTTCATTTATAAAAATTTCGTATTATGTTGTTTGACCGCAAACTACTGAACCGATTTTAATTAAATTTTGCACACCGCATTCCGTTTGATGCAACTTGAGTTAGTAAAAGTAAATTTATCACAGGCTATTGACTTACAAAGTCGTTACAATGGTTGCTATCATAAAAGCTGTTGTATTTATCTTGAACTGTTAGTGTAAATATGTAATGACTCTTAACCAAGTTGTTTGTATGGTTAACTGAGTTATCTTCTGTCGCAGCGCGATTATGTGAGTTACACTCGATTCGTTCTGGAAAAGATCGGTTCTTGGATCGATTCCAGGCGAAATCATATAAATCTATACACGAAAATATCAAGGTCTAAAAGATCGATTCATCAAAAAACTCTTTTTTTTTTCATTCGCATTGCGTACTTGTATTTTAAATATAAACCTATAATTAAATAGTCAATATTGTATCATTTTTATACTAATTATAGCTATATTTATAAATACATCAAAATATGATGACAAGAAGACATTTATTTCATAAATTTATTGGGAATTTGTTATGAAAATAAATAAGAACCGAACCTAGGTTTTTAGGGCGAAATATCAAATGACTGGATCGATTCTTCAATTAATCGATTTCAGATTATCATCCCTAATGCGAGGCAGTTCGAGTTAAAAACATTCGATGACACGCGAGTCTGATCGAAATGTACAAATTGATTTATACCAATTCCTTACCAGGGTTCTCGTGACCTTTACACATGCTCTTTGAATACTAAGTGATCAGCTGTTGGAAGCTAGCACAAGCCTAGGATCCGATTATACATTTAATGAAATCGGAGCCTAAAATACCAATTACCAGACCTCAAGCCACTGTGCGCTCTTTCTGCGTAGATCGGAACTCTTACAATAACAAAAATTAAATTGAAGGTAGACACAGTAACATGAACTTTTCTGGACAACCTACACCTCAGTCCGCCCCGTGACCGCGAAGGCTGAAAAGCTTTCGGAACGTCGGGATCAAAATTAATAAATAACCGCGATAAAATCCGTTTAAATTAGTTTTATTTCGATGACTAAGTGATAAGGTTTAATAAATACGCATCTGAATCAATACTCGAGCCCTTTTTATTCATGTGACTGTACTTTGAAAATCGTCGTCATAAGCGACTCACTTGATCCAATGAGTAACCCGAGGTTGATCTTTTTCTACAAAGTCGATTCTACATTCGTGTATAACGTTACTCAAAACATAAGGAAAGCATTTTTACAATCTTTTTATTAACTTCACCGGTATGTTTGTTTGTATGTTTGTAACCGACTCCTTTGGGCGCGATTTTGACCCACTTTAAACGGCCAGATTTCGTTCAAACTTTGTAGATTTATCGAGGACCGATGACAATACACTAATTTGATAAAATTATTCCATTTTTCATTTTGCAATATAAGATTTTTGTTAATTTATATAATTTTCATCTATAGTCGATAAGGCTGTAATGTATACATTGACGAGTGAAAATAATTACAGTTACTTATCGTTATCACGGAATTAATAGTAAATTAGAACAAATAATAGTTTAAAATTAAAAAAAAAAACAAGCTATTATAAATAAAGCTAACTAAAAAGTAGAAAACAAATAATAGTTTAAAAAAATTAAAAAACATCCTTATTATAGAAAACTGAACTAAAAAAATAGAAAATAAGTTGTAATAAATTTAAATTAAGAATAGTGTTAAAAATTTTAATAAACATAAATTAAGAATAGTGTTAAAAATTTATATAAATATAAATTAATAATAGTGTAAATAAAAAAAATAATAAAAAAAAAGCGTGGGGTGCTTTTAAAATTATCAAATGATAATCACTCTTACTCATATCTGTCGATAAAACATTTACAACTATTGACACCGTGCATCGATAAATATCTATTTTTTCTCACTTTGTGCCTTTTTGTGGTTTGTAGAGTGTCTTGAGTTGATTCCAGTGTCCTGATTATGCAATCAATACCTTACGCGAATTTACAGAGTTTTTTTTTGTGAAATCCAAATAATTGGTCATATTATTATTGCTAATACACCTCACTCATGTATAAAAGCCAATCTATATTACAGATAATGTCACTAAAGTTACATAACATACGATTAAATACATACATTAATTAAAAAAAAAATAACTACATAACAGTCAAAGAATCCAACGAATCTTTATATAACGTGTTTTTACGTGACTTTTACAAATATATTGTAACATCATTAATAAACTAATTAATCTTCTTTTACGGTGTCAAAGATTGCATCAAATGAAGCTGGACCAGTACTCAGCCACGCTCAGGGCATTTGACGTAGATGCCGACAGATCATCGATGTGTACAGAAGAGACACTGCAGTAAATGCTTCATAGTTCTCTAAACCTAGGTTTACCATAATTACGAAGAGCCAAACCGGGACGCAGAAGAGAAAGAGGCGCATTTTCATTTTGCTTTTCGCTTCATTTGTGTTTTTCATATTTGAAATGCAATCAAAATTTTGACCGGGACTCCGGGACGGGGATATCAAACCTGGACTATCCCGGTCAAACCGGGACGTATGGTAAGCCTATCTAAACCCCCATTTAACCATGTATATGCTGCAGGTCGTCGTTGTTGTAAGGTCGAAGACATTAATGACAACATAGTAGATAAATCCGTAGCCGCAGTATATCGCTAGTATGTTAATGTATATTTGTGTTATATCTTCGTAGAGGACAAAAACAGAATAGGTTAAGAAGTATAGGAGCGAAAAGCAGATAAACATTACACGTACATAAGATTGTTTTCTATTATTTAAATATATATTACTAGATGTACCCGTGACTTTTGTAACTTTCTTCAATAAACAAACAATTTTATTTATTATTAGTAAAAGTTTTTTGAATAAATAGTATTTATGTAACTTCTAATACCTCCAAGGATATGTGTACAAAGTTTCGTGATGACCGGTTAAGTAGTTTTAGCGTGAAAGTGTAACAAACAAACTTACATTCACATTTATAATATTAGTAGGGGTAACACTATTTGACCCGTGTTAATATTCCGTACATTATTGTAATCTAACTCTCAATAGTACATATGATTGAATTTCATAATAGATTACATTTGCATATAGAATGAGTATAATGTAAGAACTGTTATTTTAGTTAAATAATTTCTTAACAGATGGCGTTACGTACATATTGACATATCATCCTACATATTATTCACTAATGAAATGACGTTGTTTATAAAACAAAAATAAATAAACTATTTATCTATTTTCGCAAAATATAAGCTTTAAAATGATGACAAAGAAAGAAGAAAAAATTTGTATAAAGAGGTAAAGTTAGCAAGTTTGAATGTTCAGGGTAATATTAGGAACTATAAGTCAAATATTCAAATACTCGTTTTGTATTTGATTGTCCTGTCATTGACGAAGGCTTTATATTAAACATCACTATATTTAACATCACGCTACACCCAAATGGAGTAAGGTTGTATTAAAAGAAAAAGTCATAAAATCGAGCAAAATTATTGAATAATTTTTACTACCACGCGAACGAAGTCCTGGGCACAGCTAAAGTAAATTTTATATTGAATACATGATAATCCTGGTATTAGCCACAATTATTTGATTTTGCATTAATCGTTAACGGGAAATGTTAGGTCTAGACCCGCGTAAGCCCTGTCGAAGGCGTCAGGGCATCCGAGGTCGTTCGCCCGGCGCATTCCGCAAATAACTAAAGACCTGTTCACTCCATGTTAGAGAGCTCTGTAACCGCTTTTGTTCTATAGACATCACCTATAGCTTATATAGGACTTAACGTGTAATAGGAAATCACATTGACTGGTACGAGGTATTTAAAAGCCTTTTTTATCACACATTCCATTCGAATCTCCCTCCAATGCATGCCTGGTAACTTCAAGAGATATATATAGATGTAACTCAGAAAAATGACCGCACATTACCTGACACAAAGTACGGTGCAGTCGACAGTGAACGTCGACTGTCACGTCGATGACACAATTTTCACCAGCAGACGTCGATATCGTCATATCATAGTCTGCTCTATCAAATGACTATTTCAAAACTTTTGCCAGTTTTTGTAACTTTTTTCAATACAGCTTTGTGCCTATTAGTGGTAGCGTGATGATAAGTAGCCTAAAGCCTCCCTCAGTGATTGCTCTTTTAAAGACAAGAATATTTTTTCTAAACCGACTGGTACTTCCTAAGATTAGCACGATAAAACTAACAAAACTATTTTTTTTTTGTTCCCCCATTGTAATACAGAGTGACGATGCTCACCTACAATCACAAAAATAAAAAAAAAACGTACTTTCTCGATGCAACATTTGAGATAGTTTTGATTCCAATACTAACACTATCCTTGAACACGATAGGTGGCGCTGTGGTCAAATTGACTACTGGAAAGGTCTAGAATAAGACCTACCAGGCAAGCTAGTTATGATAATAATATCGATTATCCGAGTCTCGCGAATATATTTTGCCATCATGAAATTAAAAGAACCACTGCTACGTACTTTCGTTGGTCATAAATGCATTCTCAAGGGTAGAAATTGAATAATTTCGATACAAAATACATTACCGGTTATCTGTAATCTCTTGTATATCAAAATCAACGTATGCAATGAATACAAATTTATTCAATTTAGGCCCTGAGAAGGCGCATATAAACGTCAAAACTACCACCGGTTCGAAAAATAACCCGGTCATCGAGAAAAACTCCAAAACAAGCTCTTTTTTTAAGTACATTATATGCAGGTATGTCTACACAGTACCCAGGTATATATGTATGTTCCATATAGGAGTCTATATGGAAAACGGATCTAAAACAGATTGGCCGATATTGGCGACATTTTCAGGCAACTTTAAGAAGCTCGTTTTGTAGTTATCGGAATCAGCGGACACACATAAGGCTTGTACATGGTGCACAGGAAGTCTCATAAATTAACCTATTAGATACGTATACTTTTTTTGTCACGAATCATGCAAACAAACAAGCATTTTGTGTGTGTGACGCTAAATATTCATAGGTTTGTTCCGGCAGTTGCACTTGAGTGTCAGTTCCTCCACAGGTTTAGCGTAGGTCCACCATTTTGGGCCACATCGTCAGTAAATATCAGGTGAAATTGTGAACTATGAACAAAAGTTGCCACAAAAACTCTGCGCTCAGATTTATAAAAGGAACCGGCATCTTGTTGCCTTAAGTTTTACAAAATCAATTAAATATTTAATCGACGTAATATTAACAAAATTGTTTATAAACACATCCGAGAAAGAAAATGTATGAGGGTGTTATAACCCTATAAAATATTATATTATTTATTAAATAAAATTTGTCATTGATACATTTATAATATAGAAGCTTCATATTGTTTATTTATCAAAAAAAGTTTCCCCGCCACACTTGTATGTTTTTAAATGTTACATTTAACGCTAACTAAATCACCTACCTAAAAAAAGGTACGGACCCAGAGTCCGCAGATTGTGTATTATATAATATAAAAAAAAAAAAGTTGCATTTTGCATGACCTAGATCTGAAGTTCAAATTCCAAACACCACCATATTGCCACATAGAGATCATAGAACAGCTATATTATGAAACAATAAAACTGTGACTCACTCGACACACGGTGCATTCCTCGGAGGGTCACCTCATTCCTAATGTATAGGTATGAATATTAATCTAAAGCCTAGATCAAGTCTAGACAACAGATTTGTTTAACCTTACGTAATTGTAAACGATGCTTCGATCGTACAAGGTAGATTTTTTTTAATTTATACACGATATACGCGAATATGAAGCGATGACAGCTCAGTGGTAGTGTGTATGACTTTGCGTCAAGGGACGCGAGTTCGAATCGAACCACATACAATGAGCTTGAGCTTTCGGTGAAGGAAAAACATCAAACCATAGCATGGTGGTAGGGCTTTTTCTAATGCTTGCCTGGCTAGCTACCACCCTCAAGCTGAAAGTCTGCCGCTAAATATAAGTAGGTATGTTCCGGTAGTTACACGTGAGAGCCAGTTCCTCCAAACGTTTAGTGTATCTACCAACTTGGGCCGTATCATCACTTAAGATCAGGCGAGATTATGGCCATTACACTAAATATTAACTATATATAAAAAAACACGAATTTTGTATACAGCCAAATAAAATTTTATGTGGCTATACTAACGATATTTCCCATAATAAGGGAAATTAATGTGTTAATATTATGGGGTCTTTTTGTCTGACCTTCCGATATCAGATTTAATTCTAAAAAGATGAACAGGCTGACACGACGGTGACCAACATCAATAGCTTACTGATTTTTCGCTGGTCACCATTGCACATTATAGTCACTTTGAGGTGTCAATGGTTGTATGGATCAATAATATTTTTCTAGTTCGATTTATTTCAAACTTGGTGTTAACATTTTTAATATAAATAATTAATTACGTATTAGGGACATTGCTTTTGAAAATAACAATGGTTTAGAGAGTGAAACAAAGTAACAAAGTTCTATGTGGGGAATAGTACTTTAATGCTGCGTCTCATGGTGTGTTGTAGTGCATAGTTTAAGTTCCTTCCGGTTACTTAATTTTTTTTTTGTCAACCTTGATAGTGATGTTAATTACAATAAAAATTGGCATCACCATCATATTTATTATGGAAATATAAGCCGGAATGTGATATAAAAATTTAAAAATGATTTAAACATGCTAATCATATTATCAGTTTTTTAATCGAATAGGAGACAAACGAGCAAACGTTTCATCTAGTGGTAAGTGATCACCACCGACCATGGACACCCACAGCACCAGGGGAATCGTAGGTGTCTTCCTGACCTTTATTGGAGGGACTGGCTCTCAAGTGCAACTGGCGGAACACACCTATTGGTATTTGGCGGCAGATTTTCAACTTGACATTATATTTATATATAATTACGAAATTATATACCTACGTTTTTTTAAATATTTGAGGAGCGAATGTCCATTTATATATTTTAAAAAATACGACTATATTATTCCTCATTCTATGTCGCACAAATTATTTGAAGAACTACTTTTTTCAACGCTCTTGGTATCATTATAACAATTTTTTTAACGATGTAGAGATATTTTGTAATAGCCTATCACCTCATAAAAAGAAAGTTGGTGATGTATTGTTTGAAGACTTATATTGAGACATTTTTCTTTTGATATTTTTTAATTTTATTGTCTCGTTAGTAAATTTTACACCTAGATTGTATTGTTAAGATTTTTCCAATTAAGTTGTACGTTTAAAATATATGGTACTATAAGCTTATTAGTTTATATTGTTGTTTATATAGTTGACATTTATTTATTTATGTTTGTTACCTAAATAAATAAATAAAATAAAATAAACTCTCTTATTAAAATTGTATAGAGAGTTTTTTAACAACTAGGCATAGATTTAAAATTTGGTAACTAATCGTGCCCGGGTTATTATTCATAATTCACTATACGGACTATACCTATACATATAATCAAACTAAGAAACACAAAATGCCACCAATATTATAAAATAATAAAGAACTAAGTAGTTATTTAGTATTTGTAGTGTTTTATAAATAAAAAATAATAAACACAACGAATTAGGATTACTACATATACTTAGAGACTTTTGACTTAAAGTTAATCGGGCTCTAGAACCTTCCGCGCTCGGCTTCAAAGTCCGGTGAAACCCTCCAAGCTAACAGTGTAGGTCCCTAATTAAAAAAAAAAAATTACCGTTGATAATATCAGATTTTACATGTTACAAATTATGATTATGAATAATTTTTATTAGAACGAATACTTTATATAGTATCAGTTTTTAATTAATGTAATGTTTAAAATCATAATTAACGGTCATTATCTAAAAAATCAAATTAACTCGCCACAAATTCATCCGTGGCGCCAAATTGTCGCATCGTGCGTCGCGTCGCTCGCGTCAACCGGATTCCACAAAATATTTACATAGTTCGCCGCACGCGCGTCCAAAATGGCGCTAGTATCACTGAAGGAGGTACTGTATGTAGACGTGTTGCTCTTTTGCACGTTATCTTAACTTTACGTAAATGAACTAAAAATTTTAAAACGAAAATACAACAGTTCAAATTCGTGATTGTGTAATATTGTGTACAAGTGCTATATTAACAGTGTTTTGTGTATTTGTTTTAGTTTTATCGTGATTTCTGAACAGAAACCTTGGTTTAAAACTTGTATTTCAACGGACAGTTTGCGTCGGAGTTTGCCGATATCTTCCGTTTCTCTGTGAGTAGAACGTTTTATAATGGTGCTTAGTTAGTTCATGGTGAAATAACTGTTAACTCATTATTAAAATTGCACTAACTGTATTAATAAAAAAAACCAATTCCTTTCATACAAGTTATCTATATCTATACTAATAGTATAAAGACGAAAAGGTTTGTATTTTTGTTTGTAACGAATAAACTCGAGAACTACTGGGTCGATTTCAAAAATTCTTTCACAATTAAAATGTTATATTACACAAGAGACCTGAGTAACATAGGCTATATAACATTTTTTGTATAAAAATGATTAAATAAAATTTTAGTTACACGCGGAGTCGCGGACACAGCTTGTAATTCATATTTATCTATATAAGTGCCGCTTGTAAATTAGAAACAATTTTTTTTCTAAAGCACAGACACTGTTAGTCTGAGAGACTTTTACAGTTTCATCGGACTAGAAACGAATTAATTATTTCGTATACCTATCTATTTAATACATCCTAAACTTATTCAAAAGAACGATTTCATGGACGCTATTTCATACAAACCATTCAGTAATCGTATTTATACCAAGAATATATTACTGTAGTTTTTCTTTTTTTTCTTACTTTACGTACGCTGTTAGTCTTAAGGGCTTTGACAGCTTCACCGAACATTAGGTTGAAGTATGTGTTAGCTGAAATGTACTAAAAATCCTTATCAAGTATTGAAGTTTACCTCCTCTTAGTATCTTGAGTTCTGGCATATACGGTTGATTACACGAAACCCAAAGAAATGTTACTTATGCAAATTCAAAAAAGCATGTTAGAAGCGTTGATAACCATATGAGAAACACCATAACTGACGCCAGCGTACTGCGGCGGGAAATACTAGGCACTAGTGATGGGCCTTAAGGCAATGCCAAAAATTTTACTAGTACTAATTTATATCAATATCTAAATACATACCAGTAGAAACCTCTATGATTCGAGCATCAAGGGAGACGCAAAAAAATTCGAGTTACAGAGTTTTCGATTTATAGAGAATGGAGGTTTTGGTGTTTGAAGGGAAGAGAACAAAACATTTTTTCGATATTTGGAGGTTTTCAACTTATCGAAGTTCTACTGTAAAACCTGTGTACCAAGCCAAAATTTGTGCATTTCTAGTTGAAGTTGTAAAATTAATTTTCAATCGAAAATTAACCGTTGAATTAACAGCATACCGAAACTTTTAAGTGTATTTTCATCGTTCTTCCTAAAGATGGATTGAACTGGGTAACAAAGTAGAAATTAGACTAATTATAAATGTGTAACATTAATTGGCAATTTGTTCTTTAGTCTATGCCGGCAGGACGAACATGTCGTTATGGAATTATCTCTCTACAGCACTAAGAGAAGAGCCAAATGTAAAAGAAATATATTTAGATACTATTAACAGATTTTAGTGTAGCGTAAATCGTCTTAGTTTAGTATTTTATATACAGTGTAAATAAAATATTTATGGCAACACTTGAAGGGAAGCGCTTTTGCTTTATTCAACGCGTTATTGAGGCTTTTGTAAAAAATGTACCATAAAGCTCTCGAAAGCCAATTTCTACTACACATTTTATTAGGGTAAACTCAAAAATAACTTGGATCTGTATTTATGCCGGGGTTTCATTATAACCAATTTAAAAGACCCACATTTCATTACCCTCCATAAATATTATATTACATATGCATAATATACTAGCTTTTACGCACGACTTCGCTTGCATTAAATCTATTAAATAAGTTATTTTATCGTTCGCTTATTTTTTTTTTCAATAAAAGTATCCTATGGTACTTTTAATACCTCCAAGAATATGTGTACAAAGTTTTATGATGATCGGTTAAGTAGTTTTCGCGTGAAAGCGTAACAAATAAACTTATATTCACATTTATAATATTAGTAGGGTTAAGAATAAATTATATTAGTACAAGTTTAGAAATTGACTATAGAGACACATGGTCATGCTTCATCGCGGCGATCGGGTATCATAAAACGAACTGAATGTGTGTATGAGTTTGATATGGTTTGTGACCCCGTATACAAACGTCGGAAATGGTTTATTTTGCAAGTTTCGCCTGATTAACTATCAATCACAGGTCTACTATCTGTCACCGCAAACCTACCGCAGTGTTGCCATCAACTTATTATGTTTGTGTGGTTATGCTATCATAAAAGAGATCAAAGGCCGTATTATGCGTATTTAGGACTGTAATCCTTATAGATTAATATACTACCTAAATTTTTGATGGGAAACTTCTTATGGCTTTGAAAATCTGATCGGTAACGCTTTTGTGTGACGCTCGTTCGGGTAAAGTCGGTTCGAGGCGACTAATAAGGGAGAGAGATATAGTGTTTTTTCCCCTCCATTGTGCGGTCTTAAGCTCACACGCGTTTTTTCTATTAATTTTGAGAGAAGACCTAGAGCAGAAGTTTTGCAAACGGGACGAACTCAAGATTCGACTGTTGTTACTGCTGTTCATAGGCGACGGTAACCAATTACATTCAGATGGGCCGTCTGCCTGTTTGTTGCCCATTAGTATAAAAAAACGTTCACTGTAAATATAGGGTTATGTCAGGCACCTGAGGGCGCATCAACGGAGCTATTCCCAATATTACTAGCTCCGCCTGCGTCTTCACTCGCAATTATTCAATTATTTTTGCCCGTACGTGTAACTTTTTTCAATACTGCCTTGTTCCTATTAGTGGCAGCGTGATGGTAAATAGCATAAAGCCTTCTTCAACAATGGCTCTATCGAATACAATAGTAATTTTTGAAATCCAACTGGTAGTTCCCAAAATCGGAGGTCATTGTCGATAATAAGTTTACAGTCAGCATTACTTATTATGCCGGTTTACATTTTTACTTCAACGTTTGTGTTGATGACACACGGTATGGGAGATATTTCTACTTTGTCATCAAAAATATTGAGTGAATAATATTATTGCAGTATGTGGCAATTGCTTACTTTTATTTAAGTATTGCGGCACATGATTTTTATGTTGGTATACATTTACGTCGCAGTGTGTTAGGCAATTGCTAAAACCCACTAAAAATTCTCAGGCTGAAGCGATGATAGCTCAGTGGTCACGCCGCGTCATGGGACGCGAGTTTGAATCCAACCACCTACAATGAGCTTGAGCTTTGGGTGAAGGGAAATATCATTGAGGAAACCATAGCATGACGGTAGGGCTACCACCCTCAAGTTGAAAATCTGCCGCCAAATAACAAAAAGGTGTATTCCGGCAGTGGCACTTGAGTCCCAGGACCTGCGATTCCCCTGATATTGTGGGTGTCCATGGGCAGCGGTGATCACTTACCACCAGGTGACGCGCTTATAATAAATAATTCTCTATTATAATATAGATAATTATATTGCTATCATACTAATATTATAAATGGCAAAAGTGAGTTTATTTGTTACGTTTTTACCCCAAACCGCTAAATAGATTATGATAAACATTGATGTAGAGATAAATAGGAACCTGGAGACAGTGATAGCCTACTTTTCCTCACGAAGAACTTACTGGAAGTGGGGAGTATAAAGGAGATATACTTTGTATGAAACTTTTTATTGCGTTATCCGATTCTTTTGATTAAAACAATATTAACGCGAGTGAAGTCGCGGAGAAAAGCTAGTAAGAGATAAGATTTTAGATTATAATCTATAGTAGATGAAGTTGTAAACAAATGACGTTATAATGGATATACATATATAAAGTTTGTTTGTATATTACTTTTTCACTCGTAAACTATTCGACTGATCACTATGAAATTTAGCATACACGTTGTCAGGATTACAGGAAAGGATATAGGTAGTTAATTAAGGTAAAAATAACTTAATTTTACGCGAACGAGGTCGGGGACATAGCTAGTGCCCAATATATTCTCGATCATCGGCTATAAATTAAGCGAGACGTAAAAACGTTTATGAATGTCTACTACCTGTTTCACAATAACATCAGACGTATGAAGCGGCCATTTTTTTGTTTGTGAAGCCGGCGGCCGGGCCGCGCCCAACGCGGACACGCGTTCTCCATTCTTTCACATAAACCTTATGGAAATTAACCGAACGTGACTAAGATAACGATTGTTATACTAACAGGTTAGACCTTAGGGTATAAACATGACGGCTTCATGAATTGCGTACATAAAGACAAGCTGTATGCGACAAATGCACCTACTTATTTTTAACCCAGTACGGCGAAGCAAATGGAGGGTTCTGATTTTATGAACGTATGTTCATTTGTTACTCCATAACTCCTTATTGTTATAGCCAACGTTTTAGCGTTATGGCAATAATCTCATCTGATCTTAAGTGACGATAACGGCCCAAGTTGGTAGACACGGTAAACCTGTGGAGGAACTGACTCTCAAGTGCAGCTGCCGGAATACATCTGTTGGTATTTGGTGGCAGGCTTTCAACGCGATGGTGGTCGCTAGCCAGGCGAGTATTAGAAAAAGCCGTACCACCATACTATGGTTTCCTCACGATGTTGTCCTTGACCGAAAGCTCATTGTAGGTGTTTGGATTCGAACTCACGTCCCTTGACGCGAAGTCGCACATACTACCACTGAGTTATCATCGTTTATAATTTTATTGTACGTCCGCAAAAAATTGGGAAAGTTGGATTGTGTTATAGATCGGCATGATTTAAATACTACAAATAGTGACAAGCTCGTCACTCCTATATTTTAGGACTCTGTAAGACCAGTAAAAGTTTTTTAGGTACTTAACAAAGTCCCAAAGCACAGTACTGATTGCCGGATGGTAAGTTCAAGTGCCATGTCGACCGGGTTTTAATGTCAAAAGACTATCACAGAGTGGATCAATATGTGTACTTTCTGCATCTGCTAAAACCTTTTGTATATGTATTTAAATTTTTTAAGTATGTACCTACCTAAAAAAAAATTATAACTAGATCTAGTGCCTTGCCGTTTCTTTAAATTACTGGGTTATTTTGATGTCCCTAAGTTTCTTTCCCGGGACCTTAATTTAATAAAGTTTTTTTAATTGATTTGATCGAGGTAGTCTTCCATTAAATTTTGATTGTAATAAGTTGGCCATCGACTACAGTGCAGTAACTTAGCCGAGATACAAGAAAAAAGTTCTGCCGTTTCGATTACTCGCACGGGAAATAATTCATCTAACTATACTATTAAAAACTAAACACATTCTAAAAAAGGCCAAATCCACTTACGATTTTCAATTAATTATAGTAAAATGATAATTCTTCCTGATTCTATTTGGAATTAATTACCACCTCTAACAAATCGACCGACTCTTGAAACAGTGACAGTCGGCAACTGGACATGCGTCACAATTTCATTTAACATCTCTGTATATATAAAAAGCTCGTGTACGTCTGTCAGTGATCGTATACCTCTAAACGCGTTGACTGATAGAAGTAAAATTCATGTAATATATTTATTTTATAAATATAATGGTTCATAACTATTCTATGATATGGTCACACTATGATCGAGTTATTAACCATCGAAATGAGCAGAACAACCTCTGCAAAACTAGTATCTATATTAATATTATAAAGCAGAAAAGTGTGTTCGGTTCTTAGAACTCGCTAATTTGTGACCTACTAGTCAGCTTTGAAAAAATATTTATGTATTTGTTGACCCGCCCCCTGTTGCATCATTTCGGCTGTCAGTTAGGGCAGCTCGCCAGGCTGGTCGCTGGTGTGGCACGATGTTGCGAGCACGAAGTCTCCTGTCCCCCCAGACTGGGTGTAGATGCATTTTCCCATAATTAAAAAGAGTAATCATTCAGGAAGGCTTTACGATATCATCATACTACCACCGATAGGAGCTAGGCTGTATTGAGAATGTTACAAAAATGTTTTTTTTTATTTATTATTTATAAGTTCCACCTTTTCTTTACCAAGGCCTGTACATTTTCTTTCTGCATCTCTCAATCGACTTTCTTCGACTTTTTTTTCTTTAGTAGTTACTAAACAGATTAAATGTTTACACATATAACAAATTTAAAAGAGTAGAAAGAAAAGAAATCATGTCAAGTTTAACATCAAATGGTAATTGGCAATTAAATATATTACTATAGCATCTTCTATATTTTTCTTCTACGTTTTACTTTAATTCCTTTGTTTCTAAGTAAAGTGGCTTCAAAGAACTCGGATGATATTGAAGCAATTATCTCTCAGTTGGTGATGTGTACTGACGCCGCGTCAAGGGACGTGAGTTCGAAACCCTGCAATGAGATTAGGCTTTCAGTGAAAGAACACATTGAAACCATAACATGTAGTATGACTTTTGTAATACTCGCCTGGCTAATTACCATCCTCAAGTTAAAAATCTGCCACCAATTACCTATAGCTGTGTTCCGGCACTTGCACTCGAGACCAATCTCTCTACAAGGTTCAGCGTGTCCCCTATCTTGGTGAGATTATGGCTATAACGCTAAACGTATATTGTGTTAAAAAAGAGCATCGCAATCAGCGAACAATCTTTTGTAAAACATTTAAGTAAACTGTCGAAACATTTAACATCTCGAGGTCAGAATTCATAACGTGAGCAGTTAACAGAGTGATAGTATGTAGGAACGGCACGACCTCTATACACGCAGACGTGCGAAAACCCGAGGTTGCTGACCGGTCACCGGTTCCCGCTAAAATCGTGATATCACCATGAATTTGTATATTCGAAAATTTCTTATCGGAAATTCGGGACAGTATAAGGAAAAAATATGGTCAAAAAATTATTTTAATATTATAAACCGGAAACGTTTGTTTGTTTGAACGCGGTAAACTTAGGAACTACCAGCCGGATTATAATAATTCTTGATGTATTTGAGAAAGCAGCCGTTGAAGAAGGCTTTAGACTGATTAACACCACGCTACCACTTATAGGAGCTACGCGATATTGAAATAAATGACAAAAACAGGCATTTTTTTTTATTATCTAATTCTACAGGTAAGCACAGGTAGTGTTAAATGTCAGAAACTCTTTGAAATACTTGAATAGACAAATATTGATATGGGTAATTTGGCGAAATGGTCGTGTCACGGAAGGACGTTCAGACACGCCCTAATTCATGAGATAACTATACCTTAGTTGCTAACACAGAAAAATGTATTTTCTTCGATAAAGCAGTTATTGGTATATTTTCAAGATGTCTAGAGAGGATTTATTTTAATTCTTTATGATTTTAGCGGTATGGCTACAATCTAAACTGATGTCAAGGTCGAGCAATTTTCGAGACTTCAGCGATCATTAAAATCTTTTGTGTTTTTACGGCAACGCAGATGTTTATCCAAATTATTATCCAGAAAAATACTCTCATTATCACTGTATGATGATGTTTAAATTCGTTTATTTCATTATTTTGCGGACGTCCGGATGTCTGTGTGTATGGATGTGTAACGGTTACGCCAAAAAAACTTAATGTATTGGGACCATTTCTTCTTTAATAGCTCAAGAATGACATCGGTTTCCTTCCTATTGAATATCAATGCTTAATTCTGTAACATTCAGTTATAATTACGTGTACTTTTGAATTTTCTAAACCATTAAAATTTTTCGATGGCTACTAGACAAGAATTAATAAAATTGGCTGATCGGCAATACGTCAAAAAGTATAGAGTTCTTTGGTCTAATCTAAGTATTTACATATAGATCGAAGTCTCAACCAATTTCTGGCAGACAACTCGCAAACCGACAAACGAGCAAATACCATCACAAACACAATTATGATTGCATCATACTCAGAGAAAGTGCAGTGATGGTGGCTTAGGACACCGCGTCCATTGTACTATGTTCAGAGAGCGCTTCATGGAAAATGTGATGAAATAACATTGTATTAGAGCATCTTGTAACACATATTTATCCTGTTTAACACGTAAATCTGTTTCTAGTGTAAGGTCTTGGGGCACCTTGTCACTTAACATCAGTTGATAAACCTAATACACATAAAACGTACGCTTTAGTATTACTATTCAGTAAACGATGATGATGATGATGAATTCCTGACCGTTTTCGGCCACAGAGCCTGTTTCAACTCAGCGTTTGTGGGCTTTGATTTGGCAAATAAAGCCAATATTTTGCTGTAAAGTGCGTCAACATGAGAGAACACCATTCTTATAGTTATTGCCGCTGGTGGTCGGGATTTTAATTCATCACACCTGGTATCAAGTGCAACACGTCTTTGTACTCCAAATGCTTGGACCTTCATTGCCATCAAAGCTCTCCAATTCGGACGTTTTGTTGCCGGAGGACCCATTTCGAGGTGCCAATGTCACATTTCTCCGTATAACGCTTCAGCACATCTTTGTATCCGAGGAGTTGCCCGCCTTCTTTTCGCTAGCCACTCTTGAGCCCAGATATAAGCTTTACCACTCGCTCCTCAGGCATACGTGATACCAGTAAAGCTGTCTACGCATCAAATATGCCTCAACACCACACACATTTGCTCGTCGCAGTATGTCGGTGTTTCGTACACGAGCAGACCACTTGATCTTTAAGATTTTCCGTAGGCACATCATGTGAAATCGATTCACCATGCGGATATGGCGTTGGAAAACCGTCCACGTTTCCGAGGAGTGTAAGAGATGCGGCTACACGAATGCGATATATACAGAGATTTTCGTAGACAGTTTCAAATCATGTGAAAAGAACACCTTGAAGTGTAGTTCTGAAAAGATCGTTGTGACAATATAAAATTACGATTAGAGTTCTGTTATGAAAAGACTAGCCGCATCCGCGACTTCGTTTGCGTAAACGTGGTTCTGTGTAGTTCCGGTTTTCTATACTTGCTCAGGATCATTATCCAAATTCATTTAGATTAGGGATCAATATCGCGTCGATAAATCACCTTCGTGAACACACTATTATCTTAGAACATAATTGATAATTATAGAAATGGTTATTATAAGAAAACGAACTTTTAGAAATACCCTCATACATTATTTTATGTTAATTTTTTTTTTTGTTATAGTTATGGTTTAGCGTTATGACTATAATCTTCTTAAGTGACGATAAGGCACAAGTTGGTAGACGCGCTAAATCTTTGGAGGTAAACTTGGACTATGCAAAGTACGACATTAAAACTCTCAGAAGGTTTAGCGTATCAGCCAACTTGGACCGTGTCGTCACTTATTAGGTTATTACGGCCATAACGCTAAACGCATAAGCCTTAACTGTAAAAAAAGAAAGAATTATTTTGTCAATTTTTGTAACTTCTTTCAATACTGCCTTGCGCCTAGTGGTGGCAGTGTGATGTTAAATAGCCTAAGACATTTTGAAATAGTTGTACTATCAAATGCATGAAGAATTTTTCGAATTCGAAGGGTAGTTACTAAAGAAACAAACTTTGCCACTTTATAAAATTAGTATAGATTAGGAGATTTTCAATATATTACAAATATTTTGTTCTGATTCTCGGCGAACGCAATATTTTTCACAACTGTACATACATACATTCTTATTATTTCTATTTAAACGTGATACAAAGTTCCGCAATGAAAAATGGGAACTAAGTGAATGTAATTGTTTATTGAATGTCTTTAATATTCACATGGATGAGCGTAGCAATAGTTTCTCTGTTATAACAATACCCACTTTGTAATGTAAAATATATTAAAATTACAATATATATATATGAATGTAGCAGAATATCCGTAGATTAAATATATT
Organism: Actias luna; assembly: GCA_039707435.1. NCBI lineage: Eukaryota > Metazoa > Arthropoda > Insecta > Lepidoptera > Saturniidae > Actias > Actias luna. The sequence continues at coordinate 1,135,877 of JAZHAC010000002.1, read as the reverse complement.
AAGGAAATTAGAAGCGAAGCTTATTAACGTATTATCCATACATTTTTAATCTACAGACTCTTAATATTTAGATCGATCATGCGCAATATTTAAGTATTTATTGTTTTACTTACTTGCCTCGTTATTACGCATTTCACATAAGTAAAGTATATTAAGTCACAAGTAATTGGTCATAAACTTACAATTTAAGTACACTACAGCACACACTATTTAATACGAATTTCCTGGTTCAAATTAAATGTTAAATAAATTGTATTAAGAGGAACTGACCCACAAGGCTCATGATGTGGATCCCAGATTAAGTGCACAAGCAACAAATTACCAAACTCAGTTAAGCTATTTATGAGAAAAATAACTTCATCGTAATCTATATCTATACTAATAGATATAGAATATATATAGGTATATAGAATAAGGTGCAAACGAGCAAGCGTGTCACCTGACGGTAAGTGATCACCGCCGTCCATAGATACCCACAACACTGGGGGTTGTTGCGCAGTTGCGTTGCCTGCCTTTATTGGAAAGACTGGCTCTCAATTGCGACTTCCGGAACACACCAATTGATATTTGGCGGCAGATTTTCAAACAGAAGGCGGTAGTTATCCAGGCGGGCATTAGAAAAAGCCCTACCACCATGCTATGGTTTTCTCGCGATGTTTTCCTTCACCAAAAGCTCAAGCTCTTTGTAAGTGGTTGGAATCAAACTCACGTCCCATGATGCGGCGTTACTACACGCAAACACTGAGTTATCATCGCTTCAAATAATGCATTTAATTAAATAATTTAATAGTTTTAATGGATGCTAAGATATTTAACACGAGCGATGTTAATATAGCCTTTTGATATCCAAACCCATATAACTAGAAAGTATAGTTATGTATACATAAAAATATACATATCTAGTTTACTATGTAATATAATATCAACAACGCAAGTAGTTCCGACAATTACTCTATTTTAGGCAGTTATCGCCCCCTTCTCTTCCTACAACTCTCATAAACCTTTCGAATATCTTGCACACTGTAACATAATACCTAAGTTATTTTTCAACATTCAAACACTTGAGTATTTCACAACACAAAAGTTATATAAATAAGTTATAAAGATATAATAATTTAGATAATGTTACTGATAAACCGCTCGACTATATATAACTAGGAAGTGACGCAAATCGCCCGTCAATATCAGGTGTGAAGTTATCTTATCTTCGATATCGACGCGAAATGAAAGTTGTCTTAGAAAATGTAAGAGGTTTATTGGAAAACATTCCCTGGTTCACATTCTTGTAATCACTCAGTTTATACATTGTAGCTGTTTCATACCGTAAATAGTTGTTTTTATAGGAAACCCGTCTCGCAGCAGCTTTGTATTGGTATAAACAAGCGCAGAAACAACTTTAAATATAGAATTAACACTAAAAATAAATAAATTTGTAACAATATATCGAAAATACTATTGGTGTCAGCACACGATGACATACACTAAAACTTAGTGAACAGGTAGTCATAAGTATAGTAAAATCTAAAAAAAATATAATATCAACCATCCACAAACTGTCCCAATCACCATACCCCCTTTATTATGTTTGGCAAAGGCTAAGCAGTAGCAAAAATCGTTAAAAATTTGCTTGCAAAATGGTAAATTCTTATTCGTTTCAGTATGCTAAATTTGTCAATTTATTACTGATTATTGTAATGATTCCTGTCACAAAATACCTCATAAGAGGCCCGGCATGTAATCCCTACGGTGATAAGATATATTTGCTTACATCACTATATCTGTCTCGCTCTCTTTACCCGATTATATCCGAACGAGGGACACGCAAAAAAGTTGCTGACCAGTATATGAAAGTCCTCCACAACTACGCCTATATTTACGTGTGTAGGCTGCACTGTTAACAGTTTCTCGTCGAAGTTCGCGCGATACAATGTTTTAAACAATCAATGTCACGCAAAATATGGCCTATGCATTACCTCGTTAATGCGTGTAGGTTGCCATCTGTGCCACCATGTTTGGCCTGTCTCGACTGAAATGGTTTTAATGCATTATGGTCGTGGCCGTGGAATTGTTGCTTGATTACTCGGTGTCTTCGCACCTGCCCTGCATTTGGCCGAGTCATTCGATAGATATGTCAATGAAACAAAAGGGTTTATTTTTTTATCCTACCTAAATAGGGGTAGGATATGTTTTCCGCTTCCACCCCATCAGCTATCATCTCTGTACTGACACATTTTATACATATATTTTCCACACACAGTCCATCCATATCTACTTGGATTCTGCATGTCGTCCTGTAGGTCCTATTCGTTTTTATAACCAACTTTCTTCTAGTTAGAGGACTTCAAGAATGAACATTATATTAACGTTATAAAAACGTTTGTTTTTTTTTATAATTAAGGTTTAGCGACTCAACTGATTTTAAGTGACGATACGGCCCATGTTGGTAGACACGCTAAATCTGTGGAGGAACTAGCTCTCAAGTGCAATTGCCGGAACTCACCTATTGGTATTTGGCGGCAGATTTTCATGTTGAGGGCGGTAGGTAGCCATGCGGACATCAGAAAAGCCCTACGACCATGCTATGGTTTGTTCACGATGTTCCAAGCTCATTGCTTGACTATATTTCTCTCATTCCCTCAATCGACTCAACTTAACCCGAAAGAGCGGGGCGGCTTAGTCTTATTCTATTCCCACCAAATAAAGTGCCTAATGCCCCTTATGAAGATATTCATTTAAAAAATCGATTATTCGATTAATCGATCTCAGATCTGTAGTAGGCTTCAGAGCATTGACTGTAGATAATAGACTACATCCTTAACATTGTAATATAGATATTAAACGCGTGTCTAAAATGCTGCCTACTTTTTATATAGATATTAAACGCGTGTCTAAAATGCTGCTTACTTTTTATATAGATATTAAACGCGTGTCTAAAATGCTGCCTACTTTTTATATAGATATTAAACGCGTGTCTAAAATGCTGCCTACATTTATTTATATACCATGTCGTGGTTACGAGCCGAACTTTACGAAGAAAAGTGCTACACCATAAACATTTATATTAGGAATTGGATACATCCTAAACATTATAAATGAAATCATTTATAACAGATTTCGTCAATTCCCTTTACCTGCAAGGAACGGGAAGTAGTTTTACATGGCGAGTATAGAATAACCCACCTATGGCGCTATATATATACGTATATTAGAGTTCGTCCGATACAACCATCTGCAGGTAAAATACCTTGTATCTTTTATAGAGCAGGTATCAGTTGTGGCAGATGTCATTCATGAATGTTGTTTCGTCATAACGTTTAAACAAACCGACTGGTTTATTCCAAATGGTCAATTATTGAAATTCTTATTTATATATATATGTAAACTTGATTTTGCGTGCGGTTTGGCTCGTGTTAATATCGTTTGTGTCATAAAAATTCATTCATTGTCGCAATAAAAAGTTTCGTACAAAGTTTATCTCTTTCTTTTCTCCACTTCCAATAGGGTTTTCTCAGGAAAAGGTGGGCTATTTCCGTCGCTGGGTTCTCATCTATCTCTATACCAAAATTAATCGTAATCGATTCAGTGTTTTAACCGTGAAAGCGGTACAAACAAACTCACTTTCGCATTTATAATATTAGTAAGGATAAGAAGAGACAAAACGGTTTTTCAAAAGTTTTTCTCGTCTACAAACGATTTTTTACATACGTGTTTGTTATATGAATAAAAAAAATTAGGAATAGTTTTTGTATATCCATATTAATACTATTTCTTTTTAAACGCACTAATGAAAGGTACTACTAGCCGAATTTAAAAAAATCTTTTATTAATAATTAATAATCTTTAGTTTCACACGAACGAAGTCGCGGGCACAGCTCGTCTATATATACATTTACAGAGATAATTTCAGTACTTTTCTCTCGTCTTCAAACGATTTTTATTACAATCCTTAAGTTACAGTGATGTTAGTGTAAGACCAATAAATTAATTTGTGAACAGGTGAATAAATAAAAATCAGTTTTTTTTTTTTTTTGGATAGAAACTATATAGACCAGCTTTGATGTTGTAAATTTGAATTAAGGGCACTATTATAATAATAATAGTAAATATAGTATAATAGTTAAATAAGTGTACCTAATTAATTGAAAAATTATAGTGAAATGTAAAAAAAAATACTAGATTTTTTTTTTCCTTTGTACCCAGCTACGTAACTGGACGCCAAAGTTGAACTTTCTAGGTCATCTGGAACTGGGTTAAAGTTTGATCTTTAGGTCAGTGATAAAATTGTTTGACGGACTGGAATGGACGTTAATATCTAAATAAGTTTGTTTGAGGCGTGTTAATTTAATTTGGAACACATATGTTTCTCGCTATTCTCCTTATATAAACCAAATGTGACATATTTACGTGAAATAGTTTTTGTGTAATGAGGGTGTCAAAAGTGGCTCCAAATTGTTCCTGTAATATTACACACGGTACTGCTCGCCAGTTCTGTTAGCTTGAACTTGGCTTGACACGCTACTGAGTGTCTAGAAACAGCTCTTTTTCCAACTTCACAAGTATTTTCAACCATTGGACGAGTACATATTAGTACTTATATATAATTATTTTGCTTACCTATTTGCCATTAAGTATTATATTTTACTTATAATATAAATGATTATTTAGCAGTTCATTTAATAATAAAATGTTAACGTTAATACTGTGTATATGATTTATTACGATCGGTTCCAGTAGACGAAGTGCCCTCTTCAGTTAATTACTTCAGCGTTCTTCCTGTCAGCGTGTTCTCTTCTTATTATATTGGCCCCTAAAAAGAGGCATAAAGAGGTACCTAGAGGTACTAAGCAGGTCAGCATGACAGCGGAGACTGACCCCGAGTTTTGATTCAATGTCAGTCGCCGCTGAATTGCATTGTACTGTGCTTAACGTCGGCTGCAGTGCGGTCACTTAATTGAGAAACATAAAAAAATACTTTTATATAGTGTCACCTATCGCGTTCAAGAATACCATAAAAACCTTCTCGATAAATTACATTTATGTGCCAATTTGCATTGTGGAATGGTGTTAAAATTTAAAATTCTGTCCCCTCGACCGCAGGAACCCTTTCTTTTATATGATCAAACGAATACTATATATTAATTCGTAATATTAGCTATCACAGTTAATTAAAATTGACTCTACAGTAATGCTTGTACAAGACGTGAGATAGACAAAAAAGTCGTTGTAAATAGAGTAAATAATGAAAGTTGAAATCATGAGAACACATTCGGACAGTATGAAACATTCTATGGTCTTACTTCCAGTTGAAGCGTGTCATACAAAAATAATGTATGCTATTAACCGGCTTGCGTTCAGAACTGTACAAGGCCACCTCGAGACATATTGCATTTAACACAAATTAATATATATATACATATATACTATGTTATATTGTAAAAACATAAAACGGATCAAGATTGCTTTATTTAGTACGGTAATCGTTTGAAACCGACGCGAATCTGCTCTTATAAAAACTGGTCTAAACTTTTTCAGGATTGAAGCAATAATCTAGTTACGTTTTTATCGGTGTTGGTACTTTTTTTTTCAAGTTTTGTTATTAGATTAGTGTTCGATCACACCGCAATCGATGTTCAGCTTTTTTTTTTGTTTACATAGGAAACTGCTGGATTTTGCTACACTCCACAGGTTTAGCGTGTTCACTGACTTGGGCAGTATCGTCACTTAATATCAGATGAGGTTATGGCCATAACGCTAAAAAACCTGTAAATCATATTGTATGTATATATTTACATAAAAACAGTAAAATCTTTTATCCATTGCCAGCCGCCACTGCTATATCGTAATCGTTTGATTTGTGGTTTGATTAAACACTTAATACACCTAAATACAGTGGTATTTTTTACCATTACAACTAAAATATAGTTCCACAAGGTAATTTGTAAAGACACGAGAGTTCGAATCCACTTGTAATGACCTTGAGCTTTCAGTGAAGGAAAACGTCGTGACGAAACCATAGCACGGTGGTAGGGCTTTTTCTAATATCCGCCTGCCTACACCCTAAAGTTGAATATCTACCACCAAATACCTGTAGAGGTGTACCGGCAGTTGCACTTGAGAACCAGTCCCTACACTACCCATCTTGGGTAACATCGTCACTTAACATCAGGTGAGATTGTAGCCGTAACGGTAAACGTATTAATTATTTAAAATAAAGGTTGTATGTTTACAGGAAGTATTTTCAGAAACCTTTTCTAAATTAATTTCGTTCTTAATATTAAAAAGGGATTATCAACATCTCTTTCCTCGGAAGCTAAATTATTGCCGACCCATACTTTTAATTCTTACTTAATTATATTTTATGAACAAAGGGGCCAAAGTCGTGGATATTATTAGTAAAATACACTTCGAAATCATGTAAAGCTTATTAACCAGAGATAAACCTAAGTAAATCCTAGAGTAACTTGCATTCTAAATTATACTACACAATACAGGCGTTGGCGATGTTTGAAACCTATCGGGGATTTTTTTCATACACCCGCAGAATTGTTAAACATGAGATGTTATCAGAACAGTTGCTGTCTACGCTAATCTAAAAGTTAATTGCTCTCGGCTTTCATTACTTACTCTATTTACTATCTCTACAACATACTTTCACGGCTCGGATACCTCATGCGTAACCACCTACCTACTTCGGGTTTACCTTCTAAATGTAGCCGATAGGTGGAATATTTGACGTTAGATCAAACCAAAGTGTAAACTGTACGTAGTAATGCGCGCTTCATCGCGATATTGAAGGAACGACAAAGTAGACCAAATACACTCTCGTAAATATTCATTTTAGATATACCGAATTAGAATTTAAATCTACCGTCAAATATCTGAGGCGTGTTACGGCAGTTGCACTCGAGAGCAAGTGTCGCCATTTGGTTTAACGTGTCCACCATCTTGGGCCGCATCGTCACTTAATATCAGGTGAGATTGTGGCCATAACAGGAAACGTCGACGAAGTCGTTTATGTTTATACTATTGTCGTCTTTCTGCTATAGAACTATGAAAGAAAGAAAGATATCGTTTAATACTAATAAAAGATATACAAGCATGAAAGGACACTATAAATAAAAACATTAAAAAAAGATAGAAAAGAAAAGACAATACACACATAAACAATAACAGTGTATATCTAATTACTAGCATAGGGCGTCCAGCTCAGCATATGCTAAAGTGTCCGAAACACTCAGCGCTGATTTTCAGCTGGAACCCAAATGAGTGGTATGGTAGTGCCCATCATGGTATAAATTAATTACTTTTTTTGTTAGCAAAGCACTAGATAATTCAGAAACAACCACAAACAGTCAGATACACGTCCCTACTACAATATACACCGATAAATGTAGACACGGTTTTTTTATATTTCATAGGTACAACTCACCGGATGTTAAGTGACGATGTGGCTCAAGATTTGGACAAATTCAAGTGCAACTGCCGGAACACAGCTGTAGGTATTTGACGGCATATTTTCAACTTGAGAGCGCTAGCTAGCCAGGCGGGCATTAGAAAAAGCCCTACCACCATGCTGTGATTTCCTCACAATGTTTTCCTTAACCGAAAGCTCAAGTCATTGCAGATGGATTCGAACTCACGTCGACTAACGCGGCGTTACTACACACTACCAACTGAGCCATATTCGCTTCAATATTCATGATTACATCTTGTGTATGGTAGTCGCGATTGATATGCAGTCAACTGTTTATTCTTCCGTTCCAATGGTCACTTAGCAAACGTGTTCTGTTTCATAGTTCATTGTATACTTCAAAATAGTACGCCAGTATTTCCTCGATTAGCGCCCTTGTTTTTGGACTGTGTCGTACTGGGTACTAGCCACTAATGTACAGTTCATTCTGATAAGTTACGGTAAATTGTGGAAGAAATGGGTAAGGTTTTCCGAGTTTTCAACATGTAAGATGGATGTAAGGCCACTGCTGGGGTTTTATTCAGTGTTCCCAGTTCTTAATAAGCGAGTGTTATATACCCGTATCAGTTAGAGGTAATCTGTGACGAGATTTATTTTCCTTAATAATAATATAGATTGTTTTTTAAGACACCAGAATTTAAAGACATGCAACCAAAGAAATACAACATTTAAAAAAATTTAATCCTACCCCTTCTGCTGCCTGTTTAGTGTAATTTGTTTAACAGTTAGCGATTGTCATATATAGAATTCGGTGTATTATCAAGGTCAGAGTACCCAATAATGTAACGTTTAGGTAACAATGAGTCGATCTATATAAGTCCTCATATGAAGGAAACCTGTTTCTCATACCATTCCAAATGCCAACGTATTGAATGCCATAGCGGCAGGCACACGCATTGCAGTGATCGTTACGAACGATTACATCCATAACGACCCGCTGGAAATGTCAATCGCGTTCATAGTGTTTCATTTAATATGGCCCATAAGGTCGCAGTTTGCCAAGTAACTGAAGGCGCGGCGAAACGAAAGGCGTGTCGGTTCGATTCCCGCGCCGCGGCTAGCCCGTGGGGATCTACTTTCGCCATCTGTCACATCTGCATACAATGAATGGCTGTGATGAGTTTTGGGGTTATGAAGATAGCGTATTTACAAGCGGAAGCGAATAAAGCGACTAATATTTTTTTTTATTTCTAATTCTAATATATTCAAGATCTGTTATGATAAATTAAATTAAGTAGGAAATAGAGCTATGGTTAATACGTTATGGTTAAATAGTTGATCCCGCAGACGCAGTTCTGATTTCACAAGACTCAATAAGGCACATTCTAGATGTAGGCTCTTTACCAGAGTCAGCAACAAAGGCCCATTTGAATATTAAAACCTCATTGTAGAAATCTGATATATGCGAAGTTTTATCGTGATCTGTCAAAAAGGGTCGTAATTTAGTGATTTTACACATATAAAATACACATTTTATATTTTTATTTAAACTAATTACATCGTAAGACGTTAAAAGTCATGTGTATTCAAACAGACAGATTATCTTGATTATAATTAAAAAAAACTATATAATTTAAAATTTTGCTTTCATTATACTTTTATTTATATGGGTAGATAACATACTAATTATTAAAGTTAAAAAAGGTTTTCAATGACAATAATTTATATTCTGTTAACGAAAATTAAGTCATGATTTTAATATAAGCAGGTTAAATTACAGGTTTTTAAAAGTTAATACGTGGTCTATTTCTCTTTCACAAAGACTATAATCAGCGTTCAAAACTTTTAGAAAGCTATGGTGTACTTATCACCATTGTTTCTTAGAAAGGGAGATAACTATTTTATTTAATTTCTTCGTAGCTTGACCACGGAAAATAATTTTTTGCTTGTTTAATGGCCACATGTGAACCTTACATTCAAACATTCGTACGTAAGCAGGTTGGGGCCGAGAACGGACGCGGTTCATTCAATTATTTCTCTTTTATATAATGGTCGACATTGTTTTATATTAATTAAGTGTAATCTATATTAATAAATCTGCGATTAAGCGATAAACTCGTTTTTACATTAGAAAAACCTATTAATTGTACTTACGGATAGTTAGTTCTGTGCGCTGTTTCACTCGTGTAGCTAAGAAAATTTCCTCAGAGTATTTTCTTGTTTTAATTTACTATTGTCCTTATAAATAGCAAGGTGTACCCGCGACTTAATTCGCGTGAAACTAAAACTTATTGCACGCCTCATAAGCGAAGCGTTGAGGTAGATACTACTGTCACTTCACGCAAAACAACTGATATTTTCAAACTTAAAATGTCTCTATTTATCATATTTTGCACTTTTAAAACAATATTTACACACGCATATCAAGAAAGAGCAGTGTTATTAACAGTCATGATATTTTTAATTCAATTTTTGTTATTTAAACTAGTTAAAAAACTGTTTAAAATAGTTCTGTCTCGGACGTCCGTGTGTCTGTATGTGCGGATCCTGTATGTTATCACGATAACGACCGAAGTACTTTACTAATGGAGTATTTTTTTTTTCTTACGCTTCAGTATAATTAAGAATAGAACCCTATTACTTTTCACGGCCTGACTCGATGTGGTTGAATTGTTGTTAAATAAAAACTAAAAAAAAAATGAGATTATGAGACGTGCACTTTTTGATTTTCCAAATTGTTTACAATTTATGCTAGTTTTTGTAACTTATTTCAATACAATTTTGTTCCTATTGATCATTGAGTGATGTCAAATAGCATAAAGCTTTCGTCAATGAATGACTTATGAAATACAAAAAAAAAGTATTCGACCTGTAGGTCCTGAAATTAGTGCATTCAAACAAATAAACTTTTTCACTTTATAAAATATTATTAATATAGATTACCTAACTTACTATCCCGGAAGTCATTTTCCTGTCTTTTAAAACTTTTTAAGGAAAATACACATCTACAAATTTCGGTAGTAAGTAGTGATCAAATTTTAAATTTTACCCCTTTGTTACAGTGTCTCATACGTCAACTTATAATATTTGTTATGAGAGTATCAAGTTTTATTTGAATTTGTCTAGAAAAAAAAATGGCTACTACATCCATAACAAAGTACACGGCGATTATTATTTTCAAACACTATTTTATTTGCAAATTTGTCACAATTACAGTTTTATTGTACGTTTAAATTATTACTTAAAGTAACATTCGAATCGGAGGATTGACGAGGATAAAAAATTATATATCGAAGCAACAATTATTTCTCGTCGTGTTAATATTTTTGCTGATGTAATCTCTTAAATCTACGTAGGTACACAATTAGGTAGGCATTATAGAAACGTTGGCGCCGGCATTGTGTTTTTTTTTTCTATGATTCCATGCGGCACAATGCACTCCGCCGACGCTCGTCCTACACCGCTACCTGTGCCAGGTAGTTAGGGTTACCAGGAAAAAAAATTGACGGTATAAAAGTCACAAGTATATATTTGAATGCGCCTTTAAAAACATACTTGTCGAACGCTTTTTTTATCGAGCTTTCACTTCATCTGATGTTCAAACCAGTACAACCTTAAAACAATGATAAGCGAGGAAAGGTTATCAGTACATAGACTTGGGCAGAAACCCAAAGAAAAAAAAAGAAAATACATTTATAAGAAGGCACACGGATAAATTACACAACATAACATTAAAATTAATTAACACACTTTACAGTTATCATAAAATAAAATAAAAAAATGATATAATGCATGCATTGCCACCGTAAACGGTGCACAACTCAGCATATTTTCAGGGTTGATTTTCAATTGTGGCCAAGAGGGCTTACAAAAAAAAATTACAAAGAAGCAAAGTAATTATTCAGAAATTATATTAAACACAGACAGGACAATATATATACATATAAAGCAAAATCAAAGCAGTCCCTGGTCTCTGGTAATAGGGGAAATCTGGGTCATCATAATGTGTTTGGTGGGTATCTTTCAACCGATGAGTCCCCACACATGCCTCTCGTAGCCCTCGCAGAATAATACATGAGGGTATACATGAATGTATTTTAGCATCTTGTTAACAGAAAAATAAGTTTATCAATGAATGAAAAGAAAGTTGCAATGATGCATTTATCAGCATGTGTACGTTGTGACCCAGTCCAGCCCACGATTAATGTGGATACAAACCGACTGGTCCTAGAACTTGATAGAAGTATACCACTATGGTTAGTATTACGCCTGGCGTATGGAGCATGGTGGCGAATGCTAGTTATCGTACTCTACCACCTAAAAAAAATTGTAAATCACTATATACCAGATACTAGTACAGTATTATTGGGAGTATCTACTTAGCTTTTTAATGGCAAAGCATCATTGCATATTATAAAACAAAGCCACGTGTCCCTGTCCGTCTGATATTTGAAGTAATACCAAGCGATTTTGGAATGATTCACGAAGGTTTGGGTGAGGCCAATTCATTTAGGTGTTTGGTAAACAGGCTAATATATGTTGGTGATAGTTAAAGGACGTGCCGACTGGGAGTTTTACTAATATGACACGTAAACCAATAAATTTATATAAGAGCAATGTATAACGGAATTATTCCTCTGAAAAAGCTCTTCGGGCTTATTAAAACTCTTTAACAACTCTAGACATGTATGTTCAGCTACTTGAGGGACGTCGGGACATGTTGCTTGTGAAGATATAGTTCAAAAAAACACATTTCACACAATATTACGTGCCACGCCGTCTCATTGTGATAAAACTGTTTCTTATCAACTGAACGCCCTTGTGTATAGTGTTCGTTACGTGGAATTCAATTTTGACATAATATTTGATTTAATCTTGGTATTTTGCTTCCTTGTGTTTTTTAATATTTACTAACTGTAAAAATAATTAGGCAGCACATTTTCAAAAACGGACAACGCTCTTTATATCGTATCAAATGCATTAATACGAATCTCCATATCCCTAATCTGAAAAACGATGGATCCTTTGTAGATACTTTTACTCCATATTTCGACCTTTCAATTTGTATTTTCTCACCAATGGGTAGCATACGTTCTTCTTAAAGGTCTAATCTACGTCTATAACAGAATTCGTCAAAATTGTTTTAGCTATTTAGGTTTTAAAATATAACAGACAAATAAACAACAGTTACTTTCGAATTTATAATATTAGTTTCCGTAAACATGTTATCAAACCAGTTAAAGGATATGTTTATTGGATATAAATAAAACCTATGCCAAGGTTGAAATACTGGTAAAAAATTGGTAAATAGTTTCACTGTTGATGGGCTCTTCTAGCTCACACTATCTTTTTCGGTCCTGTGCTATCAGCATCCATTGTCCTCCGACCAACCTGGCAATGGCGCCTGACCATCGGGTTGTTCCTAAGTTTCCAACAGGATCATTTAATTCTAACTTAAACAAAGTTGTTTTACAATAACTGAACAATTAATACTCTGCTTTATATATATACTTAATACTATATTTAACACTTGAGCAGCTGATTATTACGCTCATCACACAAGCCATGCCAAAGTGAAGCTATATTTATGTAGGTCAATACGACAGCGACGACCGTCGACGCATACCTGATCTCTAGGTGGTCAGTTTTTATTTTTGATTTACACAATACTTGCCACTTCTCTGCTTCTATAAAATTGGGTTACGCATTGGAATCGAACCCACGACTTCTCGATAACTAGTTTACTTACATTGCTGCATTGTTATATCGTTAGTTATAACCTATATATTTTATTATATATTCCCGCTTACACGGTAATCCCTGTTTAGGTCTTTAATCAGAAGTGGGACATGCATAAGCGAGTAATAAAACTCAACAATTCTTGTAATAAATTTATTAAAAAATTCCTAGCGACAACCATAACGATATGTCGGTACCTCACAGAATATTTAACTGGCGTTGTAATGTACACCTAAACGTGTTAAAGTAACACTCATACATCGCTTTACCACTAATTATCTGTTGAACAGCTGTTAACACCGACAACGAAGTTTCGGTAAAGGAAACCATCGTGCCGTGACCTTACAAACACATAAAAACTTTGGTATGAAGACACATTTTTATATAGAACATGTAATTGTAAATACATTTCAATTGCCAATTGTCAACTATTCGCAGCTCATTCTTATATCATCATTCAAGACTGAAATGTATGTAATAATAATAATAAAAATGTACTATGTAGTTATGTATTACACTAAAAATTAATTAAATATTTTTACCCGTTTATGTGACTTTTTTCAATACAGCTTTGCTCCTATCGGGGGTAGATTGATGTTAAATAACATACAGCCTTCTTCAATGACAGTTGTATTATATTCAATAGGAATTTTTGAAATCCGTCTAGTAATTTCTATGATTAACCCGTTCAAACACACACACTTTTCCGCTTTATAATATTAATATATAGGTTACGTCAATGTCATGTAGATTTGTCAAATGTCGTACGAATATTATGGTTCATAAAATGATTCGACAGGAAGGTGACTTGTTAAAATTATCCAGGATTTCTTGTGTCTACTGAAAAAATCACAATAATCGAACCGTACAGCGCAGAGTTCCACAAATATTATACCTAACAGACTGAAAATTTGAGAGATGAAAGTAAATCTAAATTTTAGAACGCGGATAAGTTTATTGGTTCGTTTAAACAGTCTAATCTTAGGAAGGCTTTCGATTATTTAACATCGCGCTAAAACCAAGAGGAGCGAAGCTGTATTACGAAAGTTACAAAAACGGGCAAAAATCATTAAATAAAATTTTAGTTCCACCCGAACAAAGTCGCGGACGAGTACAGCTCGTTTGAAGTGATGATAGCTCAGTGGTAGCGTGTAGCAACGCCGCGTCATGGGACGTGAGTTCTAAGCCAGCCACCTACAATGAGCTTGAGCTTTAGGTGAAGGGAAATATTAAGAGGAAACTATAGCATGGTAAGGCTTTTTCTAATGCTCGCCTGGCTAGCTAATACCCTCAAGTTGAAAATCTGCCGCCAAATACCATTAGGTGTGTCTCGGCAGTAGTAGTTGAGAGCCAGTCCTTCCTATAAAGGCCGGTAACGCACCTGCGTTTTCTCTGGTGTTGTTGGTGTCAATGTGCGGCGGTGATCACTTACTATCAGGTGAGACGATCACTTGTTTGTCCCCTATTCCATAAAAAAAGTTATATATATACCAAATACAGATAAAGTTGCATTTACTTATTACCTTCATTATCGATCAATGCCTAGGTTATTCCGGCTTTCGTATCTACATGACAATATATTTATAGATAAAATATCGGCTTTTGGCGGGTGATTTTTGTTATCAGTACACCGTAATATGCAACGTCCTTGGAAGTTAATCAGTATTAGTGTTTATAATAAACATTAACATATTACGTATAATTAACTGTTTATCTAACTTGGCAACTGATCTTCGTTTTTTAAAGTTCATGACTGACAAAGCGTTTAGAATCAATGATGGCTCAGTCGATAGTGTGTACGGACGTCACGTCAATGGAAGTGAATTCGAATCCACTTGCAATGAGCCTGTGAGGGTAAACATCGTGAGGAAACAATAGCATGATGGTAGGGTTTTTTTCTAATAACAACGCTCAAGTTGAAAATTTGCCGCCCAATGCCTACGGGAGTGTTCTGGCAGTTGCACATGAGAGCCAGCCCCTCTTAGCTTAGCGTATCCACCATCTTGAGCCATATCGTTACTTAACATCAGGTGAGATTGTAACCATAACGTTAAACCTATAAAGTATAAAAATCTTGGCACCTTTGTTGCAATTATCTTGGGAGCTGTGACACTAACTGTATTGTAATTAGTCCACGAAAACCGAAAGATATTATGCAAAACGTTATCTATATTAGATCACATATGGTTTTTTTTTTTTTTAATAAAACGTGACTCGACCGTTTTTAAGTTTTACCGTTTATGCTTACACCCACGTAAATGGCCCAAAGACCGTAAATAAGTTATCAAGTTGAAGACACAGTTGCTATTATGAAGTGTCAAACTTCATGCTTAACGTTAACTTATGTAATTTATGTGTTTTTTTTTTTTTTGTATAAATATACAAACGTATAAATCACGATAACGAAATTTCCTGTTGATATATATCGTTATCAATTGCGCGTGTTGTTACTGCCATAGATAATATACAACAGCTTGATCGATTTGTATCAAAGATTATAGGATATAGTTTCCGTCCAGTATATTTACAATGTCAGTTAAATAAGAAAGTGTTTTGTGAGAGATTATTTAATGATTTCTTAGGTTTACGCGAATATTATTCATTGAAATAAAACTAATTTAAACGGATTTTATCGCGGTTATTTATTAAATTTTGATCCCGACGTTTCGAAAGCTTTTCAGCCTTCGCGGTCACGGGGCGGACTGAGGTGTAGGTTGTCCAGAAAAGTTTATGTTACTGTGTCTACCTTCAATTTAATTTTTAATATTTAGACCTCAAGACACTGTGAGCTCTTTCTGCGTAGATCGGAACACTATAAATATTAAAAATTAAATTGAAGGTAGACACAGTAACATAAACTTTTCTGGACAACCTACACCTCAGTCCGCCCCGTGACCACGAAGGCTGAAAAGCTTTCGAAACGTCGGGATCAAAATTTAATAAATAACCGCGATAAAATCCGTTTAAATTAGTTTTATTTCAGAGAGATTATTTACTTGAAGGGGTGCTTCATACTATCTAAATCCAAATATTAGTATGATGGTTTTGTTTTGGGTCGTATTTTGGTGTTATTGAGGCATATTTCATGAAAGAGAAGATAGATATATCGCAGTGTGGAAGTAGGTTGTATGTTGTATTTTGATATAAACCGTTTATTTGCGCCTTTTTGGCGGCAAAATTAACTAGCTTTTTTCTTTTTATTCCTTAATCTAAGGTGTCAATATGTTGTTCGTCCTCGGAACTGACCAGTCAATGATGCAAGCATTTTAACGTGTTCAGTTTATTATCGTTATGATACGGTGTTATCCAAAGCTAGCGAGAGTTGAAGGAAACTGATAATTTACATGGTGGTAATTTAACACGTTTGTACACATTCATTAACATAACTTTGTCAGCTCATTTATTAATTATATTTTATTAACTCTACGTATGTTCTATTTTCCATTTATTTTATTTTTGACGTGAAGAAAAATAATGTAAGTCGTCATGGACATGGTCATGTGACGTGCTAACGTACAAACTATATGTTCCTATTAGTGTAACTTTTGCACTGTAAACATTTTTGTTTTAATTTATGTTTTTTTTTATATTCTTAAGTTTCAGCGTTATGGCCAAAATCTTACCTGATCTTAAGTGACGATACGGCCCAAGTTGGCAGACACGCTAAACCTGAGGAGGAACTGGCTCTCAAGTGCAGCTGCCGGAACACACCTATTGGTATTTGGCGGCAGATTTACAACTTGAGGGTTGTGGCTAGCCAGGCGGGCATTTGAAAAAGTCCTACCGCCATGCTATGGTATCTTCACGATGTTTTCCACCACCGAAAGCTCATGCTCATTTTAGGTGGTTGGATTCTAACTCATGTCCCTTGACGCGAAGCCGTACACACTACCACTGAGCTATCATCACTTCAAAGCAAGCTATATGGATATTAAAAAATAACAACTAATAACATACAGACACACCGACGTCCGAAAGAGAACTTTTTAAACAGTTTTTTAACTAATTTAATTAACAAAAAAGGCATTAAAAATAGCGTTTTTTTTTCTTGATATGTGTAGATATATTAACTTTTAAAAATGTAAAAAAAGATAAATAGAGGCATTTTAAGTTTGAAAAAATCAGTTGTTTACCATGAAGTAACAGTATTACCCACCTCAACACTTTGCTTATGAGGCGTGCATTAAGTTTCAACTAAAATTGTTATACCAACAAAATGGTGCGCATTACTTACGATGTACACATTTAAGCAAATCTACATAATACAGTAATATACATAAATTATATTTACATAAAGCAGAACTTGCATCAGTATATGCTTATTGAGTAAGCTGTTGGTGAAATTTATTGTGTGATGTCATACGTCATTGTTGTGTAACAGGTAGATTGAAGCGTGAACAAGTGCCTGTGGACTTTACCTGACCGTATTAATTTATAAAACATATATACAGTTACATTTAATATTATATTTTAACATGTAGTCACTCATTTTGAATACGTTTTTCAAGGTTATTCTTGTATTCCCTTCAAACTTATTTCAGTTAAGGGTTCAAAATGTGCCTTTGACTTTCGAATGATGAATTATTTACTTCCAACTGCATCTCAATAGCTACCAATTCTTTCTGCAGCAATAAAAACGGTGTGTACATAAATAAGATTACGACAGAAGTAAAATCTTCATCAAGCCCAGGATAATGGTACGAAATACAACTTTGGAGATCGATGTCCACGATCAACCGGTTTGTAGTTAGTATATCAAATGACTTCACCAATTAAACCATCATGATGGATAATATTGTGGTCGTATTACTTTATTATTTAGTGTACATGCTTTGCTATCAGCGGCCGAGGTAAGAGTCCATGTCTTCGATGAGGCATGTCGGAATGTCACCTTTTTTATAATCCAGGTTTTAGCTTCATGGCCATAGTCTCACCTGATCTGAAGTGACGATACGGCCTAAGTTGGTGGACACGCTAAACCTGTGGAGGAACTGGGTCTCAAGTGCAGCTGCCGGAACACACCTATTGGTATTTCGCGGCAGGTTTTTACCTTGAGGGTGGGTGTTACCCAGACGGGCATTAGAAAAAGCCCTACCACCATGCTATGATTTCCTCACGATGTTTTCACTTCAAAAACAAATATTAGTTAGTATATGTATCACCTAACCCTTTTTTATCGTGGGAAAATGATTTATCCAATCCTCCCAGTCCGCCGGGGCATTGACAGGGTTATATGGGACTCGTCCGAAGATAAGGTCTCATCAAACTCTCGCAATCAAAGCTCACAACGGCAAGGTTACATGGTTTCTCCACGATATAAATAAAAATATCTAAGTATGTTAAACTGATATATTGGAAACGTCAACGAGAATATTCCATTAGGATCGGTCAATTACTCATTAAAAGATCTTAACATTTAGACCCTATCCCGGAAAAGACCTTTCGTTTTATGGGAAAATGAATTCTAAACGTTAATCCAGAATATTGTATTCGTTATGACGGTAATAAATTAAAATCTCTCTATTAATTTCGGAAGTAAGCTCGCCAAAGTGAACATAGAGATAAAAATTCGAAACAAAATTATTTATTCTTTTAGATCGATAACATTGAAGCGATGACAGCTCAGTGGTAGTGTGTACGACTTTGCGTCAAGGGACGTGAGTTCGAATCTAACCACCTAAAATGAACTTTCGGTAAAGGAAAACATCCTGAGGAAACCATAACATAGTGGTAGGGCTTTTTCTGATGCCCGCTTGGCTATCTACGACCCTCAAGTTGGAAATCTGCCGCCTAATACCAATAGGTGTGTTCCGGCAGTTGCACTTGAGAGCCAGTTCCTACCGTATCTACCAATTTGGGCTGTATCGTCACTTAAGATCAGGTGAGATTATGGTCATAACGCTAAGCCTTAACTATATATGTATATAGGCTCCGATTTAGTCTCCTCGCACCTTTTTTTATTTTTTATTAACGTGGTGTTTAAAAATCCAATATTTACGGGCTTCCTCATCGCAACTCGCCAACACTTACCCGGATTCAGGCCAAGGCGAGAGGGGCATGTGAATACTCATCGGGGGCTAATCACCAAACACTACCTGCTAACAAGCAGGTCAACAATCGGGTTGCCTTAGACCAGGGGGAGTGTCCACACGACTGGACTCTGGCGTTAGTTTCCCCACCAGCTGATCGCAGCAACGAGCCGCTCGCCCACGGAACTGGTCGCTCATTGCCGAGATACGGCCCGGTATCGTGCACTGTTCTCGGTCCAGTTGCACAGTGAACTAGTTTTCGAGAACGCGTTTTCAGAGCGAGATTATTAATTACAATAAACGTCACGGTAATTAAAAAAAAAAAAAACTAACAGTTGGATTAAAAAAATTTTTTTTGTATTTCATAGGCTGTTTAACATAACGCGACGTTCAATACGATTAAAAATAAGGTAAAAAACTTAGTTAAGTAATGTTCAGTTCCACGCGTATGGAGTCACCCACACACAGCTAATATGCTCTATACAGAGTGTTCTAATTTCTATTTAATTGCTGTATTTGTTTCATATACAGCGGTTTTGTCGCGGCCATTGTTTTTAACTGGGTCCTTGATAATCATTATACCCCATTTCGGGGTCAGCCGAATCTATCAGCAGTCAAACGTATTTCGATTTTGTACTGGGTACTTATTTTTTTTATTAGTTTATTTTAAAACGGTTATTAGCTTACCATAGTGACTCTCGTTTTGAGCTAAGCCACAAAATATTTAGCTTCAATGCAAAGCGGTATGGCACCTCGATAGATTCTTAGTGTCTTTTATATACATCGTTGTTCAGATATAATTTGTTTTTATAAGTAGGTAGGTAACGTCGTTCGTAGTAGTAAAAAGGTATTTTTTCTTTAAATCAAACTAAAAATAAATAAAACTAACATAGCGTATTTCTCAATATAAAGCCAACGGCCAAGCGGTCAATACTCCGTTTGATTATTACGAAATTGCTTTTTGCAACCGTATCTATCAATTTTTTTTTATGACTACGTTATCTAATTATGAGGGCGTTTCAAAACATTAAGTTATCTCAATCTTGTTCGCACGCCGTCTTAAGTGGATTATTTAATGTATGTACGTATATCGTGAAAGTGAAGTTGAAATGTAATTTTTTTTTAATGATGATGATTTTAAATAGTAGGTCAGTGAATCAAATTTTATAGTACGTTTAATAAATATAAGTATAGTAGGATATATAACATTAAGAAACTTATCCATACTCCCATACTAGTACTTACTGATTTATAAATGCGAAAGTGTGTTTCTTTCACGCCTAAATTGCTCAATCGATTATGATAAATTTTGTTATATAGATAGATGGGCACTTCGACAGGGAGATAATTTTCTCGCGAAAAACGTACTGAAAGTGGGGTAAGAAGGGAATTGGCTTCAAACTTTAGTGTATAATTTGATTATAGTTCGGAATTTTAGGCAAGTTCGTATTACCTGTATTGACCAACATCCTGTAATAAATAATTCAATAGTATTTGATAGAGACGTTATTTATGTATACATCGACAGCGCCAATTGGCTGACAAAATTAATATTTACGCGAGCGGTGCCGCGCGTATAAACTAGTTTGGCATACAAAAGAATAAATACATATACAAGGATTGAGAGCACACTATGAGAGGTAAACATTTTTTTGGAACTGTGGTCGCGAAATTGAAAAAATTGAAAAATAAAAATGTATATATATATATATATATGTAGTTACTTCAAACGCACGTCAGATATTATACTTCTTTCAAGATAATTTATCTATATTTTAACCGTTTTCGACTGAGTTCAGAATTCGAAAGATAAAATATGAATAAATTGAGTGATTCACGGATATACTGGTAGTCAAGCCGTCACTGGTATATTCGTTCGATCAACGTTACATGAGAGGACATAACGCATCAGTAGCATTCAATATCGACATAAACACGGTACGTGCCGTGACGTTACGTTATGTATTTATATCTTTTTATACTTAAGGTTTAGCGTTATGGCCATAACTCTAATCTCAACTGACCGTAAGTGACGATACGGCACAAGTTGGTAGATACGCTAAAACTGTGGAAGAACTGGTTTTCAAGTACAACTGCCGGAACACACCTATTGGTATTTGACGACAGATTTCTAACTTCAGGGTTGTTGCTAACCAGGCGAGCATTAGAAGAAAGGCCTACCACCATGCTATGGTTTCCTCACGATGCTTCCTTCATCGAAAGCTCAAGATCCTTGTAGGTGGATTCGTACTCACGTCTTTTGACGCGAAGTCGTACTAATTATCACTGAGTTATGATCGCTCCATTGATTTAATACGTTATATACGTGGTTTCTTATGTTTACGCAAATATTACTCATCGAAATAAAACTAATTTAAACGGATTTTATCGCGGTTATTTATTAATTTTGATCCCGACGTTTCGGATTTTTAATAATTTTTAATTTCAAAGACAAACAATCGGAACACAAACAAAATTAAAAATTAAACTGAAGGTACGTACTGTAACATTGACTTTTCTGGACAACCTACACCTCAGCCCGCCCCGTGACCGCGAAGGCTGAAAAGCTTTCGAAACGTCGGGATCAAAATTAATAAATAACCGCGATAAAATCCGTTTAAATTAGTTTTATTTCGATGACGTCATATACGTATCGATTTTATTGTATTGTCTTGATGAAGTTTTCGTTCCTGTTGTATGGTCGTAAGCAGGCACCGTTTTTATGGTGCTAGGGATTCATTACTACCAAACGGTTACGTTTTTTTTTTTGGATCGCCTATTTGATCGCGATAGTGGGAATTGCAAGCTTGGCGTCACATATGGTTGCTTATATGTACGTGCTTAGGTGAAAGTATCGAATTAATATAATGCTTTTGTTATTTTCAGATGATCGCAATGTTGTAGTGAACACGGCGTGATGATGAGGCTCGACGCGCCAGAGAAACAGCACCGTTACCACAACCTGCTTCACGATGACCACGCCAGTGAGTACAACCTCTGTATGCAAATCTACCAGCATACTTTCCTGACAGACACCAGACACAATACAAACGCAGTCTCTGGTCTCTTGAATTCTAGCTTCATATCTTACAGCGCCCCGTCAGATACCGGAGGTAGTGGAATAGCAGTCTCTGGTATACGGTCATACGGGGTATGAGTGGTCACCGTGGATTTTTTTTTTTTTTGTGGATATTTCTGATGATTCGCAGCAGATAAACCGTGTATACTATTAATCCGCGACCAAATACCAATAGGTGTGTTCCAGCAGTTGCACTTGAGAGCCAGCCCTTCTATATAGGCCGGCAACGCACCTGCGATTCCCCTGGTGTTATGTGTGTCCATGGGCGACGGTGATCACTTACCATCGGGTGACACGCTAGCTCGTTTGCCTCCTATTACATAAAAAAAATATAAACCAAATACTGATAAAGTTGCATTTACTTATTACCTTCATTATCGATCAATGCCTAGGTTATTCCGGCTTTCGTATCTACATGACAATATATTTATAGATAAAATATCGGCTTTTGGCGGGTGATTTGTGTTATCAGTACACGGTAATATGCAACGTCCTTGGAAGTTAATCAGTATTAGTGTTTATAATAAACATTAACATATTACGTATAATTAACTGTTTCTTTATCAAACTTGGCAACTGATCTTCGTTTTTTCACGTTCATGACTGTCAAAGCATTCAGAAGCGATGATGGCTCAGTCGATAGTGTGTACGGACGTCGCGTCAATGGAAGTGCATTCACTTACAATGAGCCTGTGTGGTTAACATCGTGAGGAAACAATAGTATGATGGTGGGTTTTTATAACAACCCTCAATTCGAAAATCTGCCTTCCAATGCCTACACTCCTTTTGTAGTTCACTCGGCATATTGCGCGAGAGGCAATACGTAAATCTATTGTTAGTGTTCACCATTTTTAAAAACATCACATCTCTTCCTTATCATTCTTTATTAAGTTAACCGAATTACTGAGAACTGATTTTTATGGGTAATCATAAATATATGTGATCAAAGTTAGAAACTATGAAACTTTAATTATAGCAAAGCCCTATATATAATGTATCTACCGAAAATTAGTAGACTGACGTTGGTTTTTGCATAACTATTATTTTTGCGTTATCCCGATTGAATTAATGTATTTATAACGCTACCGAAAATTAGTAGACTGGCGTTGGTTTTTGCATAACGATTATTTTTGCGTTATCCCGGTTGAATTAATGTATTTATAACGTTCATGGCTTATCTTAAAAGATAGTAAAAGCGATCTCTGGACAGTACTTTTGGTATATGCAGTTTAATCTCATGATTCGAAATGCCTTTGAAAAGGTGCTCCGCTATGTTCGACTTTTGTGTTTGTCCATTTTTAAATGGGATAGGGTATTTCTTTAATTTATACTGTGCTAATCGCTAAATCAAAACAGGAAGAAAGCGACAGTATAAATGCTAAAAAAATACAAACGAAATACCTACACTAAAGCTGATACATAATATTAATTATCCATATCGAAGCAAACGTTATTACAATCGCTTTGCATTTGTAAAATGCCTAACAAAGGGTCCGAGTGGATTCGCTATGCGGTACTTTGTGACACGCCCTGTGCATACACATTATATACTACAATTCCCTACAGTGATCCTAGATCTGCCAATTAAAATCATAGAAAAGAAGAACGAATGTGGTAATATTAAAAACTGGTTTGTAGGATTTAGTTAACAACGGTTTTCCACTTATGCGAATTGTTACTTGACCTTTTAGAATTCTTGAAACAATGGCAACTGCCATCAGTTAGAACGTGAAGGTCTCACGCCTGATTGACTTGTAGAAATAAATTATCTTACGTTTATGTTTTACATTATTAACTAGCAAATATGGAGTTGACTGTTTAAAGGCATTTTAATCACGGTTACGCAGTGTATTTTATTGTGATAGTATTATAGTTAAAACGATTTGCGAACATCGAGAGGTTAACTGGATATGCAGTGGCAAATAAAAAGAGAGGCACTGTGTCAGATTTAGCTTCATATATGACGGTCAGAATCCAGTCGGGCTCAGGTCGCTTCTGCCCCGCTTGATTGTTGAATATACGAATTCTAATTTTAGCATATTTACTTACGACACGCAATAAAAGCAATGCAAGTAACAAACAATACAAACATAACTTCATTGAAATAATAATTAGTACACATTTATATTAGTTATACATGTTTATTTATTAGGTGTTTTATACTATGCACCCGTGAGCCCCTTTCCTGTATTTTGGTGAATATATCAACTGTATGAAAATGTATGTAATTGTTACTCAGAGTAACTGTAGAAGCGAAAACTAGTGTTAATTATTTTAAAATACAAATATATGGACTTTTTAATTTTTTATAATAGAATTATAATTAAGAAAATCCAAAAAAAACAAGTATAATTAAATTTAAGTTTTAAATTTACGCTCCGATGACAGCGCTGTAATATCACGCTTTTATGTATTACACTTACACTATATTGTACTGTTATGTAAATTTTACATTAAAAGGACTTAAGGATCACAAATCAAAACTAGTTATTGTCTCTTACTTCACACAATAAACTATAATAAATTCAAAGAGTAATTGGTGTTTTTGAGTATATTTAGATGTTCCTATACGGAGCCCTCAGTACGCTTTTTTGTACTATTGATAACAATAAACAACATTACTTAGCATTACAACTATAATACATTTCACCTAAAACACTCTTTATTTTGTATGAATTAATTTTTCACCGATTATCTGATTAAACATACACAGTAATAATAAATACAATCTAGCTGACCAGTGCGAATATTTCGCACATTATCGTTTTTGAAATGCAAACATTAGCATTACTAATTTGTCTGCCTTTCGACAAGTACATCGTCAGCTATTGACGAAAAGTAGGTAATATTTTAAGTTATTATTTAAATTTTTATATCAATAATGATGGAAATACACTCAAGCTAAGGCAATAGCCATGCAATCCCATCAAAATGTAGGAGGCGCCATATATACATCGGCCTTGATATTTGTAAATGTAGTCTTTTCTGAAAATTAATCATATTGATACTATTAATGTTTGAATAAGATACTGTAAAAAATATTGGCACAACCTGTATGTATGATATAGTCGAATTTTCTCGATTACTGGGACGTTTTCCTAAATGGTGTTAGTGTTTGAAGGGTATTTTTCGATTTTGAAATATTAAACAGAGAATAGGTAATAGGTACTAAACTATTGAAACTGTTATTTATTAGAAAGCTGAAGCCTTTAAACACATGAAAACTACCTGAATGTGTATACAGTTAATTGATTGAACAGATCTAATGTTTCCGTTTTATACGTATGTACATACATATAATTTTATAGTAACAGATTGGTCGCATCGTCTATCGAAGCGTGACATGGAGGGCTGACAACAAAACGCAGGATGCACCAGGCCGGAAATCCGGTGCGGTGTCAGACACTATCAGGTGGCAGTTACACTATATATACTGTTCGATCCAACTTCATAAAAAACGGTACACGAAATATGTGGACAAATAAAATGTTTTTGACGTAAATAGCTTTTATATTTTTTTGTTTTTCATACTTCATAGCTTTAGCGTTATGGTTACAATCTCACCTGATCTGATTACCTAACGAGGTGGCCCAAGATAATGGACATGGTAAGTCTCGTAGAGAGACTGACACTTAAGAGCATCTACCAGAACACATCTGTAGGCATTAAGCAGCAGACTGGTAATTTAAGGGGGGCAGCTAGTGACTTGGGCATTTGAAAAAGCCTTATCACCATACTATGGATTCCTCACGATGTTTTCGCTCACTGTAGCTCGGACTCATCGCAAGTGGATACGAACTTACATCCATTGACGCGATATCCGTACACACTACCAACTGAGCCATCTTCGCTTCTATATGATGAAATATACATCCTTGACAATTTTCGCAAAATAGCAACAGTGTTTAGCATTCTACTCTCTATCCCACAGGAACTCTTACATTCTATGCAATAAAACGTATCCTGTATGCTGTCTCATAAAATTAAGTATGTCTCAAAAGGATGTCAAATTTTATCAAAACATCTCTTGTAGTTTTGGGGTGATACGGGTACAAAGAGATTGTTTTAGTTATAACTAAGGATATGAAACAGAAGTAGCCAACGCTACTTAACATCAGCTGTATACCAGTAAAAGTCCCTTCAAAATCGACTCAACCGATTCTGCGATTAACCAGACGAAATTTTAGACAAGTCACAATTTTATCCATTCGTATTGAGTCAAGCCACTGCATGCACATGTTGTTATCAGATCACTGGGTTCTATGACTACGCGTGACCAATGTCATTTGATACCTGTATCGGAATTATAACAGCCAGTGACCGTGGCCCGGTCGCCATCTTTGCAATATGGCCGCCCACCTGACGCGATCGTTTAGAACGAATCCCAAAATAGACATTACCATTTATATGCATAATTGTATATTGTTTTGCGTTACATTTTTACAAATTTCATACGCTTCGGTTTACAGTTACTTTACATTCATAAATACGTTTCGGTTTTGAATCGTGTTGTGTACACTATTGTTACATATATGTTTAATAAATATAGGTGAATGACTCCGTTTATATTTTACGGTGGTACCGTGTGGTGTTGGCAGAGTAGAATAGCATCATCCCATGTCTTCCCGTGGGTATCGTAAGCGATTAAAGGGGTGTGAGATAGTACTGACCCCTTGTAACTTACTTACCGTGATGCTGTCTCATCTGTCTGAGTCCTTCTCCGGTCGTAACGGTCCCCGTTCCACTGGGTCCATAAGGACAAGGATGAGTATGTGCACCTGAGTCTTGCGCGTACATTTGTGCACTTAAATATGTCTAGCGCATCTGACCGCTGGTCGCCATTTTGAAGCGATGATAGCTCAGTGGTAGTGTGTACAAAATCGAGTCAACGGACGTGGGTCGAATCCAAGCATCTGCAATGAGCTTGAGTTTTCGGTGAAGGAAACCATAGCATGGTGGTAGGGTTTTTTCTTATGCCCGCCTGGTTAGCTACCACCCTCAAGTTGTAAACCTGCCGGCAAATACCAATAGGTGTGTTCCGGCAGCTGCACTTGAGAGCCAGTTTTCGCCACAAGTTTAGCGTGTCTACCAACTTGGGCCGTATCGTTACTTAAGATCAGGTGAGATTATGGCCATAATGCTAAACCTTAAATATAAAAAAAAAATGGTCGAAACCGGTCGGAACAATCATCACACATTTTACGGAATGGTACATAGTTATTGTGTTACTAGAAGACCCCAAAAGCTGGCCCGTAGTTTGGTAGTATGAGAGATTAAGTCACCGTTGTGCCTATTTGACGGGGTATTTGTCGGTCCTTCTCACCTCATAAGTTTTCCCGAATTCTCGTGAGCTGTCTGAGGTATTGCTAGAAACCAACTTCAAGCCATGGGTTCACCGTCCGAATGCCCGGTCCAGCAAATTGTCGGTGTATATTGTTTTTCTGTCTGATTACTTGTGCGTGTATATACTAAGTGAAATTTTATGATATTGGCACCTTGGTGTACTTCTGATATGAAAGCTTAAAAAAATTGTTTCCTTCTATTATCTATATTTACTTTGTGTAAGGAGCTTGCGTTAACGGTAAACTTTTTTATCTCGAGTAGATAATATTACTTGTTATCAGTCATTGACGTTGCAATATGTTGATGGGGAGGTGTTATGGCTGTATATTGAACACCATAAACTAGGCGTAAATTTAGTCATAATGGACGGTTATGTGTATCTCATTTTTTTGCCTATAAAAGAAGCGAAAATGTGTCGTACCAAAAAAAAAGGCCGTCACTGGACACCCCGCAGATGTGAAACAATTAAGCTGATATCAGAATGTCATATTATATATCCAGTCATAAGAGTAGTAGATATTTGTAATCTAACAGGTCACTGCTATCATGCACATAAACCTGTCACAGTGACACTCTTTTAGACTTTTTGTCCTGTTTCGCGATCGGCTGGTGAATATTTAGATACCTGGAACCTCACAGACTGTTGTCTAGGTTGTGTTCGTAGTTTTCGGATTGTACTGTGCTTACCAATAGTTACTATAACAAAAACAATGCTATTTAAAATTTCACCATAACATGCGTGCTATGTAATACAGTAAAGAAAGTTGTATGTACAGAATTATAATTGTAATATCAGAAGAAGAAAGAACAATAATAACTTGCAAATATTAAATATACTATCAGTATTGACTGCATTACCTATTACTTGTGTCGATGAAATATTAAAATGTGATATTAAAAAAGTTGGACGAGTTCTAAGGGAATATGTTTCAAATAACTTCTTTGATCTCGTCCAACTCTAAAATGTTAAATGTTATGTTAATATGTTAAATGACGATATCTCTGCTAATTTTAACCGCGGTTACGGTTTAAACTGGATGAGTTTAATGTTAATGAATTCTTTTTTGACTAACAATAAAATAAATATCAAACCACTGGCAGGCTAGTTTCAAAGGAAGGCTCGATGTATTGGTGACTTCAAAACGTCTAGGTATTTTTACAAATAGCAAATTCTTCACAATATTATATTAACATAGTGCATAGGGACTGCGTTTAGAACGTCAGATAATCTATTGCGCATCGAGTTCATTGTCGCGCTATGATAAGCAGACAATAACAACTATCTACTGTCAAGAAATATTCAAACTTCATTGTAAATAAATTGTCACTTCTCAAAATACATTAGAGGTTGATATTTTATTAACTTAATTTATACATACGTTAATAAAAATGAATTTGTATAATTTTTTTTCAAAATGGCGATTGAGGCAGCTCGTCCTAAATTACATGTTCGTGAGAAAGGTTATTAAGAACCGAACCTTAGCCATTGTGAACGCTATGAGAATCAGATACTGGATCGTGTCACTATAGACCTGTCACACTTAATGCATCGTAGTACCGTTTTAGAAGGACGTAGGTAGTCACAGTGTCCAACACACTTCAAATTTCATTAATCTTAAATTAACATTAAAGGGTTTTGCTAACATAAACTTTTTATTTATTCCCACTTTTTTAATTATTGTAGGAAAAAAAGCAATAGGTATTAATTTTTTAAAATCTCACCTCGAATGCTTTTTGTAATAAGTGTGTATTGAATAAAAATAAGAGCATAAGCCTTCACTCGACCTTCAGGGAAATTGAAAAGTTATCACAGATCACAATCTGTTAATACGATAGCGTAAATCAAGGAGGATTGCAGAAATATGGCATTATCTGATAAGGTGGGGCCGTGTCGGATCGAGTGTTCTCG
This sequence comes from Actias luna, assembly GCA_039707435.1. Lineage (NCBI taxonomy): Eukaryota > Metazoa > Arthropoda > Insecta > Lepidoptera > Saturniidae > Actias > Actias luna. Next base: position 1,106,367 of record JAZHAC010000002.1, on the reverse strand, counting down.
AAGGTCAGGAGCGGTTTCAAATGGTTTATTGAATAGTTAATGATGTCAATATTGCATCATCGGTGACCTTGGCGACTACACTCGGCTAGGATTTACTTGTAACTCAAACAATTATGTAAATGCATATTTGTGTGTATATAACAAGCTGCGCCCACGGTTACATGTATATCAAATAATACGTCTAAATAATTGAAATATCTTGTTGTATCATCTTTAAGGATGATTTTCGAATGTCAAGTTTGGCTGAAAATTTAATCAAAATCGGTCCAACCGTTTTTTAATCTGTAGGCGTAATATATATACGTATTGATTTGTATATATCCTGGAATTTATATGAACGTGTTGCCAGATTATAATGTTTTTTTTTACTATTTATATTAACTAGCTTTCTTGTATGTCGGTCCGGATGGAATTTTGTGATTGATTTTAAACTAACTCCCCGATGAGCTAAAATATATCAAAATTTCAATTGCATAAGCCTGAAAAGCAGAAAAAAATTAATAGTATTATTAAATAATAATGTATCATGTTTTATAACGGACTAAAAAGTAAACAATAAAAAATTGGTAACGGCAGCCTTGGGTTACCATCGTTTCCCATCCTTTATTTTCAACTATTTAGTCCGTTATAAAAATATAGTAAATTATTTATTTATTATTGCTTATGTTGTAGTTAGGGACTTTCGGTTTGAGCAGATGGATTATAAACACAGTTCCAGTTCCGGCCGAATAGGTGAAAGACGGACACCGTGGGATTTAGTGGGTATTCTCACATATATAGTCCCACATACCCTTCCCAGTTGCGAGGAATATGTAATTGCATTTCAACTCGTAAAAACAAAAAAAGGACTTTGAATTTCAACTCTCTTCAGCGACTCAAGGTAGTGCGAAAGCAGCTTCCGGTCAGTTGGAAAAAGATTCAATTGTGTACCGTCATGGTGTCCTTCCAGTGAGTTTTAACGGTGTTCCTTTCGTTGCCCGCTCAATTCAAGTCATGTTAGGCAGCATTTTCGAGAGAATGTTCGTTAACGTACTTATTATCCTGTTAAAAAATATATGACTGAAGGCTCTTAACTGTAATTGGACTCGGCGGGTAACAGTGCTATCGACGTATATTCTTTTTTTTATATTTTATAGTTTTGCCTAGACAAACGGTCTGTAACCAATTTTTATAACTTTAATTTAATAACTAATACAGAAAAGAAGATAATTTACTTGATGATCCAGAAAAATGAGATCATTGCGCGATGTAGAATGCGGTAAGTAAATATTTTAAAAACCGAGGCACTCTATCTTACGCGATAATAATACCTATTGCTGACTTTATACGCGGAGATAAAATGGCAATAAAGATTTTACGACTTTAATGATATCACTTTGTTATTGGTGTAGAAAAGAATAACGAACAGGGGTGGAAGGTCACAATGATTGTGTCCAACTGGATTGTCACACCACACATCAAGTGTGGCAGTATTTAAAAAATAAAACATTTTCTTGAGTCCCAATAAAATATGAAACGTAGTAAAATATGAACATCGAAATACTGTTTGTTTTTATTTGTCTATACATACATGTTATATATTTTTCATTCGTACTAAAAAATCATGCATTTAAGGGTTAAGGGTAAATTCGGGTTTGAAGAAAAAAAAATTTAGTTAAGGTTTAGCGTTATGCTCATAATCTCACCTGATCTTAAGTGACAATACGGCACAAGTTGATAGACACACTAAACCTGTGGAGAAACTGACTCTTAAGTGCAGCTGCCGGAACACACCTATTGGTATTTGGCGTCAGATTTACAAGTTGGGCGTGTTCGCTAGCCAGGCGGGCATTGCAAAAAAGCCTACCACCTTGCTACGGTTTCCTCGCAATATTTTCTTCACCGAAAGCTCCAGCTCATTGTAAGTGGTTGGATTTGAACTCGCGTCCCTTGACGCGAAATGATACACACTACCACTGAGCTATCATCGCTTCAAACTGTACATAATAGGTCAGATACAAAACTTTCCACCTGTTTTGATCTCTTCGAAACTCTTTCAGCAGTGTCAGGTTAACATCAAGAGAGGACTGTCAAAACTACTTGCCGATTTTTTTTAGATCAGAAGTCTCAAAATGTCTACAGCAACGGGATCATGTCACTATCTACATGATAGCAGAAAGTCAACAAACATAACGGCACATGTGTAACTGTAAAGAAATAAATTTAGTTTTTATATAAAATAACTAGCTGACTCGACAGACTTCCTGTTGTAACTATGAATATTGCATTCTAATTGGTATAATTAATAAATAAAAAAAATATGATCCAAAAGCATAGCATTTATTATTATAATAGTCTATGACAATTGACAGTTATGTAAAATTAATATCGTCGTTCAATTTTTTTTAATTTTCTAATGTTCCGCTCGACTTTCTAAATTTTTCCTTTTATAAGAACCTTCTCCTGACAATAATTAACACAAGAAAAAAGAATTAGCGAAATATACATTTAATTCACGGAGAAACTTTTTCCCGACTTAATATATGAATACATTGCGACTAAATAAGTGAATGAAAAAAGGAAGAAGACAGTATTTGAAATAAACAAATTTTCCAGTAGCTTATAAATGTGTCAAATGTAAATTGCTCAAAACAACTTGCAACATTCTCTATTACCAACCTCGTTTGCAAATGACAATTGTGCTACAGTTGATTTAAATTAAATTATAAAACGAGTTCGTTTATAAAATCGCTCATGCGATGATAATTTGATTACAAATGCACTGAACTACACTGTTAAAAATTTCTTTGGTAATTTTACAAGAAATGTGTTGGAAGTATATGCTCAAAGCAGTTTTGTAATTTAAGTAATCAAGCTTTGTAATTTTACAAATCTTTTTTTATTGTTTCTGTTTTGGAAAATTCAAAAACGTAAATACTAATTTCAGTAACAAACATTGTAATTTTGCAAAACATTTTTCATTGTTTCTGTTTTAGAAAATTCAAAAACGTAAGTACTAATGTCAATGACGAACATTGTAATTTTACAAATAAGCTAAATTAAAAATAGTTTGTAAAATTAAAATATTTAATTTGCAAAATACAAAACTTATCAAAAGCAATATGTCTTGTTTTTCAATAAACAAATTTTTTTTTTATAATGTTCAATGTATCCAATGCATTGATGAACGTAGCTTCCTGAATAAGAAAAAGTGCATTTTTTAATATTAACGATTTTTTAACAACAAAAAACTATAAAATTCGGTTTAATCAAAATAGCATCTGCAAAAAATTTTTTAATCTGAATTTTTTCATAATAGAACTAGTGGTAGTAGTGGCAGAACTAGATAAGATCTATAATAAAGAGAAAAAATAAAATTGATTACATTATCTCCGAGATAGAGATATTTGTTTATGAGCGTACGCTCAGAACTCACAGAGTTTTTATTAAAAAATTAATATTTTGTAAGCTATTAGTCGTAGAGTAATGCGGTTTTTTCAATTTGTTTATTATTCTTCTCTCTAAATTTCATTCGCAAGATGTCTCGACTACTTGTCAATAGTTTACGAGATATTTTAATTTTGCAAATTTTTTTTGGTAAAATTACAATTCATCAAAAATATTGAGACAATTAAGTAATTTTCATTCATTTTCATTGTAATATAATATTATGATATTTATTTGGGATAAATACTTGTAAATATAATTTTTTTTTAATTTATTAATGATAAATTAATTTGTAAATTTACAACACATATAGAGTTTATGCAATATAGCTGTAAAACTCAAACTTTTAATAGTGTTTTTCTGATATGTCTTAGAAAATGACTTTAATTGTATGGTAATCGTATTTTAGTTTGGACAAAGTTGCAATTTTACTTAATCTTCAATTTGTAAATAGATTGTAATTTTACGAGCATTTTCAACAGTGTGATATCGGATTTTACAATAATTATGATTATGATGATTTGTAAAAATATAATAATTTTACAAATAATTTTTACAGTTGAAGTTTAGTAAAATTACAATTTGCGGCTAACATATTCTAATTTTTGGCGAAATTACTACGTACTTTGTAATTTTACAATTAAAGAAGTAAAAATAATATGATGATTTTTGAATATATAATAAATTCATTGTAATCAAAGTTACATTGTTTCTTTGTAATATTACATAAAATTGTTATGAATAAGACTAAAAACAAAGCTTGTAAATTTATAACGCTTTTCATTTGTAATTAATGAATTGATTTGTAAAATTACTATATGTGTACTGTTTATACATGCATTTTGTATAATTGCAACTTATTATAGTGGTTTTATGAAAGTGTTTGGAAAAATTACCTAAATAGTATAGTAACTTCATTTTGGTACACACTGGATTGTAATTTTACATGACATGTGTCTTGTAAAGACATTGTAATATTACAAAAATTTTTAACAGTGTAGGTAAAATCCTGTTTTAGATGTATCAACCTTTATTTCACTTAAGAAATTACCGACAAGGTGTTTTTATATTTTATAAGTCTAGCGTTAGGGCCACAATCTTACCTGGTGTTAAGTGACGACGTAGCCCAAGGTGGTGGCAACTTAAGAAGCCTAGTGGAGGGACTGGCGGCCAAGATTATCACGTAATACTACATTAGTTTTAGGTATTAAATTAAAAGCAGTAAAATTCTTTATTGCTAATCTTAATAGCTAGCAACCTAATAAATTTAAAACATTTCACCAAGCATCTATTTGCTCTTGACAGTAAGTTCCTCTATTAGCCTTAACATGTTGCTATCTGAAGCGAAGCCTTCACATAACATCACACAAGGTTGTGGCCAAAAGTTTTTATTAATAAATGACCCCTGCGGTCTCTGACACTGATTTAGCTAATGTCAAAGGTTAAACTTACCTATAATAAATGTATTTAAGATTATTGAAAATTATAATGTACTTTGTTATTGGTTAGAGATTTGTTTTCATTACAATTTTTGTCTGCGTGTTCCATTACACGCGCGTTTTTTGAAACTATAGAAAATGGTTTGATATTTGATAATAACTAACACTTTAAAGTAACATGTAGGATAGTTTTCATTTTATAAAATACAAAAAAATCTTCGGAATAGGAGAAAGTTAGTTTTGTTATAAATTAACTTATTTTCGAATTTTCGTACTATTTTCTCTGTTCAATAACTACAAAGATAATCTGTGATTGAATTAAATTGAACTGTTTGTGTCAACCCATCAGCTTAATAATTGACATATATGTATAGTAATTAGTATATGCAGAAAGTTCCAAAGGTGATAGATAGCACCAAGGTAGACCATTTTTTAATGCGCGCCTGGCTAGCAACCACCCTCAAGTTGAAAATCTGCCGCCAAACATCAAAAAGGTTCCTCCACAGGTTTAGCGTGTCTACTAACTTGGGCCGTATCGCCACTTAAAATCAGGTGAGATTATAGCTATAACGCTAAACCTGAACTATAAAAAAAAATATGAACATTAAACGGCTGGCGGGTAACTGATTTGATGAAAAAAATATATATATTACTGATATTTAAACTCATCCATCTCATTGTCAGGCCTTTTTTTGAAGCAGATTAAGTAATGATCTTAATGCAGTTTCTTTGTTTTTAATACTTACTATAAAAACGCAAGTGCCTATAAAGGCTATAGGAAAAACCATAAAGTTTGGATCATATAACGTTAATACCATTGGACGTATAGTATGTTATAAAAAATATAATATCAAGAAAGCTAATGTCTAAACTAAAAGTAGGTTCTTGTCACAGTAAAAAAAAAATGTTGTACATTTACGTTTCAATTTGTAAATTCAATGGAAACAAATTATACTGCAATTATTACAAACGATGAAAATGTTCTTTTTTATTTTCTTTTTTTTAATGAGACATGACTAATGTGTACTTGAAGACGTTACCGGGTTTTTTCCCATTATTATTACGTCGCTGATGGATTTTTTATGTGGTCTCTTAAAATTCACTTTGTATTTATGTTAGTATGAAAAAGGTTACGAACGTTGAGAGATCACGTTTCCTCAACAGTCGATGATATGGCATACGGAGATTTTAACTGTCAATAAGGGACTGATAGAAGCTCCCAAGCGACTTTTCTTCAGGACATCCTGCAACATATATTTTTTATCCCTAGTAAATGACATTACTATAACTTCCATTATATTACTTGAGTTCTTGAATATATAAAATATTTAAACATAAAATAAGGATAGAATATATATAGGTATTCAATGTATTAATACTGCAAAAACTTATTTTACGGGTGCTATGGAACGCATACATAGCATAAACCGCATACTATGGCCGACCTAAAAAACCATTGCACCTTGTGATCCAACTAATTTTTACCCTAAAAATACTTAATGTATCGTCGTAATTGCCACTGCCTACTCTTTTTGTAAGAAACGAAAAAACATTAACCGTATTTAATATTATACAAAGGAAAATCCAGAGGAATACGACCTCCCAGAAGAAGGTGATCATCGTCGCCCAAAACTCAGCGAATGCGGTGCATCAATCTGAACACAAGATTTCTATTTCGCGCAACAGTTTCCAAGGTCCAGATATCTATAATGATTGCCAACCTTCGGTAGGAGGTGACATCTCCAGAAGAAGAACATTATTCTAAAACTCTACCGGAGTTAAATCTCTATAGCAAATATCTTGTGATCAATATAATCGAAGTGTATTTTGTTATTGGTTCATAAAGTAGAAATATTTCATTTTAATTTTTCGTCTATCTGTCTGTCCCCTTCTACGAGAATTACTCTGAAACTTGGACCGAATATAATGTAATACTATATAGAATACTTTTATCTCATCAAACAAAACGGTTTCATCGGAATAGGGGATACAATTTGTTGCAAATGAACTTCTTTGTGCGTAATGATACGAAAGAAAATATTAAGCTATGTGAATCGTAGTTTGACTGATATTATCTGTATTTGAAACGACCAAAATGACCAGAACACCCATCCTAAACAAACTGATAAATTGAAATATTGAAATAAAACTAATTTAAACGGATTTTATCACGGTCATTTATTGATTTTAATCCCTTAAATGGGATGGATGGGGATTAAAATCAATAAGTAACCGCGATAAAATCCGTTTAAATTAGTTTTATTTCAATGAATAATATTCACTTAAATATAAAAAACCGATAGATGGCACTGTTGAGTTCCTGGGAAAAGCAGATCATGGTGTACTAGACCATCTAGTATTTAATATAAAACTCCGTAAGTAATTGAATAAATTTATACAATATGTTTATTAAATTTATTATATATTAACCGTGTAAATTCGAACCATTTAATTATACAAACGGCCCGACTTATACTAGTAATAATACTTCCGTATTATTTACAGTATATTAAAGTATTTACAGTAATATTAATTGCATGAATTAATATAAAAATTTACTTCCGAGAGCTGGTCTGATTTCGATGACATTTGAATAATGGCTGATTGGAATTTTAATTTGTACGATAATTTTTATCTCGATTATTTACGGAAACAATATCAAGTGAAATATCATTGCGGGAGTTTTTGAGGGGGATTGCCCTTTTTTACGCGGCATTAATATGCCAGGCAAGCTATCAAAGGGGTATAGGAATCTCACCTTGAGCTCACAAACCTGCTCTACCCACTAAAAATACCTGTGGCAACCCTGCATTCCTTTATTTTTATCAAAGACCCGAAAACTGTTTTTACATTGCTTCTAGAACTATGATTATAATGTAGGCTAACGAAATACAGTTTTCCCTCAAAGCAAAACGGTTAAGTTTGCGCACCCGATCTTGAGCCTGATCAAAGCTCATCACCAGGCAGGATTGAGATCAAGCGCAGACTTGTAAAGTATAAAAAAATGTTTTCTCATTTCTATCTGTCGACCGAATGACTTTTCTTTTTTTTGTTTAGTCACTATAGACGAAGTTTTTTTTTTAATTTGAAGACGGTTTTTTTGTTTCCACCTACATCAAAATTTCAACCATTGGATGAATACTGTTAATAAGAAACTCTTAATAAAAGGTTAAAACGAAATAAAAATAACTAATTATTTAAATACCGATTAGGTACAAAACTCAGTGTACGCTTCCCTCAACCTTCAACGGCACTGTTTATAAATGGCAAAGACCATGAATAAGGAATACGCATGCGCACACCTTGTCACTCGTTTTTCTACTCTCGCTTAATATTATAAGGATCATTTTGTAATATGGTCTTCAATTTGAAAGACAACGCATGCGCGGCTTCCAGGTTCCAGCGGGTTTCCCACCACTTTCCACTTTGCTGCGTGGACTTAAGGCTTTGTTCTAGGTTAAAAATAATACTGCCTTTGTTTAATCAGCTGGCGTCCTCGATTGATAATTCAGTTGTACCGGCGCGATGTTACCGAACGACGCAGCATCCGCGCGTGTTTTGGAAATTGTTTAAAGAATTCATGTAAAAAATAGTGATTACCAGTGAGTTTATATGTTTGGCGGCCATATTCGTAGTTCCACGTTTATGTTTTGTGTTCGCTTGTAATTGGTGGCTATGTATGAGTGAACGTATTGCTCCGAACGCATATTAAAGTGTCTACCGGCGCGACGCGCATCGTAATCACCTATACTCGATACTCTGAAGCTATTAAAACGCATTTAATTACACAAACAGTTCGTCAATACTAGATTTTCTTGATTGCATCTAACGTCTAGAACTGTTTGGCAGTTGGCAGTAATTATCTCCAATGTATAATTACTATTTGTACATTAACAATTTAAATTATCTTCGCACAAGCACGAATTCGTTTTTGATTAAGCGAAAGAAAAAATATAATTTACAACTGTTAATTCAGATAGTAGACAATTAAAAACTGTTAGTAAGTTATTCACACGCTATGTTAATAGTTAAATTTAGCAGTATGTTAGCTGATAAAAGTAAAAATCGAAAAATGTAAGAAATATGTATATAATTTTGAGGAAACGCGGAATAACGAAGTTGATATTTATAGTGATAAAATTATTGTCAGTAATGAGATTAACCAGCCAACCTTGTGCAGTGTTTTAACTACTATATATACTATAGACTACGAACTATAGGTTGTAACGTGGTAGCCTTCTCTGCCTTGCATCCTCTTAATCTAATTAAAGAAGTCGTATCTGATCTTTGCTAAGATAAACTCTACTTTTCTCTGTTGCAATAAAATATATATTATCTACTAAATCTTTATAATCAATTACTTTTTTGTACCGGTCATGGTTGCTTTTGAATTCGTTGAAATGTTACGTTTAAGATTCGGGCAAAAAGTAAACCTTGAAATTATCAACACCATAAAACCCTCCGTGAGACTACATTTGAAACATCGTAACGTTTAAAACCTCGTTTGGGTGTTATGGTTTCTAGATTAGCTACAATATAGTAGGTACTAATTTATGTGTTTTTACGTATACCTTTTAGAACCAAGGATGGCACAAGGGTAGTGTGTTGCGACATGGCGACGATAGGTATAAAGTTCAATGCTACATTGAGCTAAAGTTTTGGTGATGGAAGATACCGTTTTGCATCCATATAGCATATGAATAAGGGTATTTTCTAACGTCTGACTAGTTATCCAACGCCATCAAGTTGAAAATCTGTTGTCGAGAAAGCTGTGTCCTCGAAATAAAACTAATTTAAACGGATTTTATCGCGGTTATTTATTAATTTTGATCCCAAAGTTTCGAAAGCTTTTCAGCCTTCGTGGTCACTGGGCGGACTGAGGTGTAGGTTTAATTAAATCGGAGCCCAAAAAAGCAATTGCCACACCTCAAGACACTGTGAGCTCTTTCTGCGTAGATCGGAACACTATCAATAACAAAAATTAACTTGAAGGCAGACACAGTAGCATGAACTTTTCTGGTCAACCTACACCTCAGTCCGCCCCGTGACCGCAAAGGCTGAAAAGCTTTCGAAACGTCGGGATCAAAATTAATAAATAACCGCGATAAAATTCGTTTAAATTAGTTTTATTTCGATGAATAATATTCGCGTAATCATAAGAAATCATTAAGCTGTGTCCTAATATTTGCACTTAAAAGCCGATTATACAACGCTGGTCTAAACAATTATCATCTTGAGTCACATTTATTGTTTAAAATATTAACATCAGGCGAGATTGTAATTAAAGGAATAAAACTTAAAGAATATTTAAAAATAATAATCAAATAAAATTGGAAACGAAAACCATGATACACATTCGATACATTACTATAAATATGCGCCCCATGTTGTTCGTGTTACATTGATAATTATTTCCTACCTTTTTAAGGTTACGTAAATGAAATTTTGATATATTCTGTTCCCCTGTTCGTATTAAAATACATTTACTTCTAAGTTATGGTCCAAATTTCAAGTATCTAGCATATCGGGAACTTAGTTTAAAACCAATTACCAAATTCCGTCCGGACGGACACAACAAAGTGAGTAAGAAAAACATGGTAAAAAGTCGACAGACATTAAAGATTGCCGACAGAAATAAATATCTTAAAAGTCGGAAATGTCAGTGAGTTTTTTTTTATATTGTGTTTACATTTTTCGGTGTTTCCAACAACAATTATAAAACTACACGTATTCATATGATTTAAATTTTTATCAAACACAGTGTGGACTCGATGCAGAATAGAAATAAAATTTAATTGACAGTATAATTAAAATACTTTACATTACATTACATTATAATAAAATACTCTTGAAGCGTTGATAGCTCAGTGGTAGTGTGTACGACTTCGCGTCTAGGGACGTGAGTTCGAATCCAAGCACCTACAATGAGCTTGAGCTTTCGGTGAAGGAAAACATCGTGAGGAAACCATAGCATGGTGGTAGGGCTTTTTCTAATGCCTGCCTGAGTAGCTACCAACCTCAAGTTGTAAACCTGCCGCCAAATACCAACAGGTGTGTACCAGCAGCTGCACTTGAGAGCCAGTACCTCCATAGGTTTAGCGTGTCTACCAACTTGGGCCATATCGTCCCTTAAGATCAGATGAAATTATGGCCATAACGCTTAACCTTAAGTATGTACGACTTATGTATAACGACTTTCCTGGCGTCTGTACAGTGAATCTGTGGATAGCTAAGAATTTCGTATCTTTTTTTTTGTACATTAACTTCAATGAATTCAATTTTCAATATTATGTTCTTTGTTTGTACCACGTATCGCAGGTGAATAATTTTTTTTTACCTAAACAAAAATCACACAACGCTCATAAGAAGTATGCAGTTCAAAATACTGCCAAAAAATGAGTATTTATCAACATTAGGAATTTAATTGTCCAGTAGAAGGGTAGTTTTTAAAACATTGATTTATAACATTCGTCAGATTACAAGTGATACGGATATAGAAAATTTCATGTCGGTTTTTCTTTTTTTCTTTATAGTTACGGCTTAACGTTATGTCTATAATCTCACCAGATATTAAGTGACTATACGACCCAAGTTGGTAGACACGCTAAACCTGTAGAGGAACTGGCTCTTAAGTGCGACTGTCGGAACATAAATGTATTTGGCAGCAGATTTTCAACTTGTGGGTGGGCACTAGAAAAAACCCTACCATCATGCTGTAGTTTGCTAATGATGTTTTCTTTCACTGAAAGCTCAAGTTCATTGTAGGTAGTTGTGTTCGAACTCACGTCCTTTGACGGAAAATCGTACACATTACCACTAAGTTATCATCGCTTCAATGTCTATTGTAAAAGTTCAATAAGTTATCAATTTTCGTGTTGAGCACAGGCAATGTTAGTATAGATGAATATTTTAATAAATAAAATTAAAAAAAAACCAATGCCGATCTATTTATTTGTTCTTGGATATTCTAGGAAATAGTTTCTTCAATTGATTATTCTTCAATTGAGAACAAGGTAATATTCCAATTCGAAAACTATTCGTAAAGTTCTAGAATTTAACCCCTTGCGCTGCGAAATACCATTTGCCATATACCAAATATGGAATTAACAACTTTTTAGAATAATTCATAAGAACTTGTTGAGTACAGCTGACATATCGCATATTATCGTGAACAAACACAGACACGTCGATGTGGTCGAGTGATTCAGATAAAGAGAATATCGATTTAAGGTCTGCAGATTCGAATCCCGTCATCGACCATCGAATTGCTTGAAATTAGCATAATTTTTTATAGATTTAAATTGCTAACACTATTGGTGAATTGGGTGGAAAATATATTTTTATATTCGATATCCAGATTCAAGAGAAATAGTACATAGTATACTTTTCATCCAAAAATAAATGGTTTCGTATGATCGTAAAAACAATTTGTATTTCCTCGCGAACGAAGTCGCGGGTATAGTATTGTTAAAGATTATTTTATCCAAATCATATGATGACTGCTGGATATAGGAGTGACATAATCGATGATGAACATTTTTGTCTGATATAAGACTGTATTGATGTCTTATAAGCAACCGTTTTTCCTTGTTTGTTCGAGAGTACGTGACGCTAACTTAGTACTTGCGTCAGATACTAGATTTAACGTGCAAACAAACTTAACATCCGTATTTTGGATCATTGTTACTGCGCATTAGTTTTCGCTCGACAGAAATATACTTAATTTCCAGTTTAAATGTAGGTAATTACAATTTAAATGTGGCGACACGCGAGGAACTGATATCATTTTATAGAAAATAAGGTAAACTGACTAAAATTAAATAATGACTACGTTGGAAGAAGTCTTTCGTTACAGCTTTGAAATTGTGGTATCTGACTACCTTTTTTATACTTATAGGTTTCAACGCTATATCCCCAATCTCACCTGTTTTATTAACTATGTAGCCTAAAATGGGAGACACGTTACGCCTAATCGAGATACTGATTCTCTCTCAAGTGCAACTGCCGGATCACACTTTCAGCTAGCCAGATGGACATTAGAAAAAACCCTACAACCATCATGGGTTAATAACAATTCATTGTGTATACAGTGGAAGCCTAATTGAGCGTAATAAATGTCCTATCTATTCAGGCAGGCGGGCGGGCTCCGCGTACACAATGGATCGTTTTCGACGCCATTCGAGCGAAACGTTACGTCAGCCGGTTCGTCAATGGACGTCGAAGTCCATCATGTTTACAGTTGAATTTTGAAGGTCATTTGTTGTGTTCATTTTTGTTCTTAATATCATTACTAGTTACTCGCCGGTTTCGTAAAGGATATATGCCTATTAATTAATTTAATAAAAATATCCTAATATAAGTATAGGTATATTTAAAAGAATTTTCTAGAAAAGAATATTGTTATCCTGTGTTAATAGAAGATAGACGTATAGGATTGCCGTAGTTTAATGCATATTATTAAAAGGAATATATTCCATAATACATTATTTTCATATAACTAAATCGCATTATGAAATACAAAAGGAATTTTTAAAATCCGACAGGTATGAGAGTTTCTAAGATTAGCGCATTTAAAACAACAAACAAACAAACTCTCCCGCTTTATCTATATTTTTACTTTTGAATTTAATGTGTTGAATATTTTTGTATTGTCTGAAATTGTATAAGGTTTTCTTTCTTTTTTTTTATGTGTTTTTTCTACGATTTTAAACCAAAAAGGATCCAGTATGTGTTATGGTTCTGCTTCAAATATAAATGTATATTAATTGGGATTTGAATCACGTTTAAGCAGATACCACGGTACCACGTTCCAGGTTATAAGCGGCAAAGTGGTTGTCGGGTGCGCACGCGCCGCTCCGTAATGAGTTATCGTTTGTCGTTAGAAATTGAATTGCCGTTGTGACGTCACGTCCGGGCACGAACGGTCACGGGATTGTTGTCTATGGGCCCAGGTTTCGCAATGGTTTCGACGCTCGCCGGATGTAGGTGGTTATTTCTCCATACCCGTTACGGTGTTAGCAGACATCGATTGCGTTACAACAACTTCAATTTCTAATATGAAAGATTAAAACAATATGTGAGTCATCTATATCGATACTTATATACTGATCTATACTGATATTATAAAGAGAAAAGATTTCTATCTTTGTACCTTTGTGACGAATAAACTCTAAATGAATTACTGGACCGATTTTAAAATTTTCTTTCACCATTAGAATGCTACATTGTCCTTAAGTAACATAGGCTATATTTATTACTAAGAAAAAAAAATTGTTTGTTTGGCCGCGCTAATGTTAGGAGCTATCAGTCGGATTGCAAAAGTTAGTTTTGTATTTCATAGCGCAATCATTGACTAAGGCTGTAGACTATTAACGTCACGCTACTACCAATAGGCGCAAAGCTGTGTTGAGAAAAGTTTCAAAAACGGGCACAAAATATTATATATTTTTTTGTTCCATGCAAACAAAATACGTCATTGTTATATCAATATCTGCTATGTGCACTTATTTAAATAATAAATAAATAATTGAGTACCTACTAACTAAATTTTCTTATAAAAAGTTAGCTATATGACTCGAAACGTTACATGATATAACAAATACATATATGGTTGCTAAAATACGGAGTACACCTGCATCAATCAAAGCAAAACATTGCCAAAAAACGAGTGGAGCCGTAGGACACCATATAGTAACGAAGTTCATTATTATAAAAATATTAGTTTCAAGTTCTATTCGACGTACAAAGAAAATAATTATTCGGGCATACATTTTTAATTATAAAAACAAAAACGGCTTTACTAAATTATTTTAACACCTCTATTTTGTTAACGATGATTTATAAAGATATATAATAATAACAGTCATCACGTAGACTGTACATTAGACACTGTATAGCCATCATACATAGATCATGCATAAAAATCTTACGCTAACGTTACGGACGTTTTTTCCCGGCTACGGTGCCCCTCCGCGACGCCCCATAGGGAAATTCGTTGCAATAAAAACTGTACATAGCACATATTGTCAAAGTTGTTAGCAAATTTCAAGTGACGACATTTTAACGATATTCCACACTAATAATACTCTCCTATTTATAAACTACGTCTGAGCGAAGGCTTCCTAACGAAAAAGCTGACCAATCACAGTTATATATCTTATAAGAATCCATTCACAAGCGTATCCTCACGAGTCTTCCTACACGTATAGATATCCTAATAATATTTCCCACCGCCTGTATATACATACGTTTCTCTACCCGACAACATAAAGGATATCGGGATAATAAGATAATCGATGTCATGATTCTGTTGCATATTGATACGTAATAAAACACATTTCGCACGATTATTATATCAGAAGAAATTTCAAAATCAATGGCGCAACACTATCTCTGAACATAACGAAACGAAATAGGAAGGAAGTATCCGCATTTGAAATGTCTAGACTAAACGTCGCCAGGCTGAGCGTCTATCTCGTAATAGTCAGCGGAAATTATAACAGACTGTTAACTTAATATATTTTATAACCTGCTCACGTTCGCGTGGGACTCAAAAATTAGTTATGACCGTTTTTGTAACCTTTTTCAATACAGCTATGTTCCTATTGGTAGTAGCGTGATGTTAAATAGTTTAAAGCCCCTCAAAGATTGTTCTAACAAATATATATTTTTTTTTTAATTTCCGCGTTCAAACAACGTGTTGAGCAGCGGTGATAGCTCAGTGGTAGTGTGTAGGAACGCCGCGTCATGTGACGTGAGTTCGAATTCAACCACCTACAATAAGCTTGAGCTTTCGGTGAAGGAAAACATCGTGAAGAGACCGTAGCATGGTGGTAAGGCTTTTTCTGATGCCCGTCTGGGTGGCTAACAACTTCAAGTTGAAAATCTGCCGCCAAGCACCTATAGGTGTGTTCCGGCAGTTGTACTTGAGCTCCAGTCCCTACAATAAAGGCCGGCAACGCATCTGCAATTCCCCTGGTGTTATGGGTCTCCATGGGCGGCGGTGTTCACTTACCATCAGGTGAGACGCTTGCTTGTTTGACCCCTATTACATAAAAAAACTTCGTTCGCGTGGAATTAATTTTTTTTATTATTTATGTCCTTTTTTTAACTTTTTCAATACAGTTTTGCTTCAGTAGGAGGTATACACTTATCACCTATCATCACTATAAGATAAGCGCATTTAAACAATCAAAAATTTTCTCTTAATAGTATTAATTAATATATATCTATATTAATAATCTTATTCCCGTAGAATGTTTTACATTAATTGCCAATTTATTTAAAATAGTATTTTTTTTTAATACAGAAGAAATAATTTAGACGACCCGTGTGAATATTTCGTATATTATTTTAATGAAACACAATAATACGTATTCGATTGAATTTCGTAATAGATTACGTTTCCAAATAGAATGTGAATTATTTAACAACTGTCATTTACGTTAATTAGATTATTAATAGACCGTGTTTACTTTCTACATGTTGATATGACACCTAATGAAAGTATGCTTTTTAAAAATAAAAGAAAATGAATAACTCTAAATAATTAAATTTGACTCATAATTAGAGGGGATATTACGGTGTTGACACAAAGAACACGATTGAGAAATAATGTATACCAGTGGTCGACCAGTGGTTGAAATTCGGTACCATTATTAATTGAAATGATATGTCTGAACGTTATTAAGGTTCTGTTGATAGACTATACTTCTATAATCACAGATTCCGCCATCGCTACACTGTTTATTTGCCTATTTCTTAAAAGAAGTTATTAAAATAAATAATACCTATTTGCGACCACAGTCTTTAAAAATAAACAAAAGAATACATGTACGTGTGTGCGTGTCAAACGCATGGCAGTGTGTGTAATGTTTTTTATTTATTGATTTAATGTATTTTTATTCATAATTAAAAAATATATGTTAGCATTCTGCACTCCTTCTGTATATCAACTGTAAGTGTGCGAAATTTTATACTCCGTTCGCGCAATTTTCCTACAAAGGGATACAAAGTTTTTGTTTCACGTATCAATATATATAGATGTAATACTAATGTCAATAACTACTACTATTTTATTGATAATTAAGTGCAATCCAAAAATATAAAAAAAACAGTCTCCGAGATAGAAGAAAAACAAAATTAAACTTAACTAATCCAATTAAAGTTAGCTACCACCCTCTAATTTAAAATTTTTGCACCAAATATCTATGGCGTTCCGGCAAATGCACTTAAGAGCCAGAACCAATAGGATTAGCGTGTCCACCATCTTGGGCCACATCGTCACTTAACATCAGGTGAAATTATTACGCTAAACCTTACCTATAAAAACACGTTAATAAAAAAGAAGGCATATATGCTATACTAACCTTGTTAGGTTGCTAATGGATACTAAAATTATATGAAAAAATTATTCAAGTCGTTGCGAACGAAGCCATAACCAGGCATTAATATATGTCGTGGAATAAAAAAGCTTATGTTACATTACTTTTCCAGCAAAACGTTCTCACGCCGGTCACTTTCTCGTCTGCGAATATTCTCAACCCGTGTTCCATTGTTGTTTATTATATATCTTTATCTCGCATCAGAATACGATCTCTTATTGGTGATAAACGCTCGTTTCCAATCGTCTGAATTGGATTAATTTCCCACGGGTTTTCGTTCTGCTGCTGGATGTATGTCAATTGTATTTAATGATAATTGTGCAAGATTGGATCATGGACATCGTATACCAGGTTTCTTGCCCATTATCTAAAAGCAGTCCTGGGGCTTGGGCAATGAAATGTGAATGCGTGGTTATCGTGGTGTCGTTTTAAAAGGTATTTGACGATCTCCCTCATCTGATGAGTTCCACTTAATTCTCTTGTACTCGCGAGTTCGTTTACGTCCTTTTTAACTTTATATCTCGTACTAGAGTTACATGCGGCTTCGCTCGCGTTAATATAGATTTCATCAAACATATCGGATGACACAATAAAAAGTTCTATACAAAGCTTATCTCTTTCTTTACCCCACTTCCAAGAAGTTTTTCGCGAGAAAAATTAGCCTATCTCCGTTTCCTGAGTCCCATCTATCTCTGTACCAAAAATATTCACAATCGATTCAGCGGTCATAACGCGTACGCGTAACAAACTAACAAACTCACTTTCGTATTTATAATATCAGTATGTTTTTTTGAAACTGTTTTTCAACTTGGAGGTCATGATATTTTCATGTTAATGATACACTTGTTACAATCGCGCTACACTAACGGTTTGCAAAACACGCGTCTAGTCTATAACCGAATACCAGCCAAATAAACAAATTGACAAATGATATATCATATTATATACAAGTAAGACAACAGTTGCATTTGTAATAGTTGTGTTAAAATAAAAGGAATACAGCATAAACTTGTTTACACTTGTTACACGCGGGCGAAGTCGTGGCCATACCTTATCTTTATATAAATTACATCCAGGGAATCCATCCATTAACCGATGATAGCTCAGTGGTAGTGTGTACGACTTCTCGTTAAGGCGTGAGTTCGAATCCAAGCAACTACAATGAGCTTGAGCTTTCGGTGAAGGAAAACATCGTGAGGAAACCATAGCATGGTGGTCGGGCTTTTTCTAATGCCCGCCTGGGTAGCTACCACCCTCAAGTTGTAAAGCGGCCGCCAAATACCAATAGGTGTGTTCCGGCAGCTGCACTTGAGAGCCAGTCCTTCCACCTTAGGCCGTATTGTCACTTCAGATCCGGTGAGATTATGGCCATAACGCTAAACTGTAAATATATATATAAAAAAAACAGTATTATACAAGAATATATTGTTAGCAAAAAAACTTAGTAACGCAGGTTACTATGCCTTTGTTTACTCTAACATTATGTCAACAGTAATCTAGCCATGAAACTCCGTAGACAATACCCAGCAATTAAAGTTTCCTATTCACTGTCCGACAAATTATTTCGCAATACCCCGGTCGTTGAGAATGTCGTTATTGCGTCAGATTGTCGCAGTTATATATTGACACATCTCTTTTCCGATGAACAGGCTCATACTTTTACGTCACGGCCGATCAAAACGTGACTAAATTGAAAGTATTACAATACCAAATTATACAGGGTCAGTAAACCGACTTTACCCTTAATTTATGTCCGTAGGGTGAATACATTGATTGAATGCACTACCTCTATGAGCAACCAATTGGGTTTCAAAAATTTCATTTTATATTTAAAATTAGCATTGAAAACGTAACAAAAACGGGCAAAAATGATTTAATATATTATTATTTAAAACCACGCGAACGAAGTCGCTAGCACAATTAGTGTATTTATAAAACTAAATTTAACCAAATCTGTATATTCAATATTCTGTGGGATACAATGTACTTTGTTATCAAACATTTATTTACATTTTAATATTCTATAATGTATAGATAATGTCCCACAGAGGCATCCAATTCAACATATCAAACAACTGATTGTTACACTCATCACATAAGAGTCAGTAGTGTGCGGTAAATGAACTCGTGACCCCTCGGCTTCACTGCAGAACGTGTTCAGAACCATACCTTTTAGATCAAAACGTAGTACGAGTTACTAGCGTTGACGTGATGGTTATTGGATGGTAGCGTGTACCGGTGTCTCGTCAATGGACATCGTGATGCAACTGTAGCCTGGTGGTAGGGCCTTTTTTATACAGTTTAGGTTTGGTGTAATGGCCGTGATTTCACTTGTAGGAACGGGCTCTCAAATAAACTGCCAGCACACGGCAGATTTTCAATTTGAGGGTGGTAGCTACCCAGGCGGGCAGTAGAAAATCCCTACCACCGTGCTATGGTTTCCTCACGATGTTTTCCTTCACCGAAAGCTCAAGCTCATTGTAGGTGGACTGGATGAGAACTGACGTCCTTTGACGCGAAGTCGCACACACTGCCATTGAGCTATTATCACATCTTGTATGTTTAGGGGCGCAGTAACTGCAATATTGTAACGTGTCCTAAGCTCCTGCCAAATTTGGCTGGGCAGAGAGAGAAACACAAGTAGTGAAGGCGAGTATTTTTATTTTATTTATTTTTATTTATTGACGCGCGTCGGAAAGGAGCGCCTTAAACCTGGGTCACAAGTCTCGGGCACCGCTCGGATTTCTGTCTTTACCACAAGATGGACCCCCCACCCGCACGGTGAATCCATGCATAGCTAAGATATTCGACTCTCTCTCTCTATTTGTGTGGTCGATTTGAAAGTTTAAATTGATTGACCGTAATCCACAAGTTCTGAATATCATAACGTTTAGAATATGCAACCGTAATGAATTTAAACGTTGTGTGTTACCACAGCGACACTTGTTGCTTAACATGTTAGATAACATATTGTGACACTCGGTGTACGGGTAACAGTAAATGCCGGCCTTTATATTATAATAACAGCTCGGCACTAAAATGTAAATTGGCTTATACACGACGAGGATGGCCGACTGATGTGCGCCGAACTATGGTTCGTAATTATCGGAACGTATTTTGAAGTTCGCTTAATGACGAGTAATTATTATAATTTGTTTATTACTGTTGCGTATGTTAACAGTTGTTGCGACATTCAATTTATTTATTCACCGATACGGAAATAATTACAATTGTTTCTGTTGAACTGATTCGGATTTTTGAATCAGAGTTGTAATACAAAAAATATCATATACGTACCTACGCATGGCCTAATAACATCATTTTTATTTTGTATCTATAAAAACGTCTACTCTTTCTGATAGCAATAATTCGATCATAGCAAACCTTTTACGATCAGGGCTAGAATGAAAGCCTTCAATATGAAAACATACACGTATCTATGTATATGTCAATTTTCATGGTGATTGGTCGAAGTTTTGCGACTTTTACTAAAGTATCCCTTCATAGATGCATATAAAAATTCTATCACCGTTTCGCGAATTATTATAAAAATTGGTTAATATACTCATTTCCAGTAAAGACTTTTTTATGATATTATGCCGAAACAGCCAGTTCGAATAATGACTGTCACATTCAGTGTGGACTTACTTATTCTGAAATATGTCTTAATAACTATATCTTAAACTATTTAGTGAATATATTTAATATACTTTATAAATTTATCATTATGGACGCACAACTTCACTGCTAAGTGCTAAGGTGCTAAGTGACAATATGGCGGCAGATTTTCAACTTGAGGGTGGTAGTTACCCGGGCTATTAAAAAGCCTTATAACCAGGCTATGATTTCCTCACAGTGTTTTCTGTCACGGAAAGCTCAGGATCATGGCAGATAGATTCTAACACACGTCACGTAACACAGGCGCCGTCCATTCTCATTACTAACTGAGCCTTCGTCGCTTTAAAAAGCATATAACAAATTATTAATAGAACAAGGAACCTTCTTCCTACTATATGCATATAAAGGAAAACATCGTGAGGAAATCATACCATGGTGGTAGGACTTTTTCTAATGCCCTCCTAGCTAGCTACCAAATTCAAGTTGTAAATCTGCCGCCAAATACCAATAGGTGTGTTCCGGCAGTTACACTGGAGTGCCAGTCCTTCCTCCTTAGGCCGTATTGTCACTTGAGATCAGGTGAGATTATGGCCGTAACGCTAAAACCTTAACTATAAAAAATGTATATAATATAATTGATTTATGGTTAACTATTAATTATTATTTTTATTTTTTATTTAAACAATGTTTTAGCTAATTAAGTATATTTATTTTCGTAACATATCGTACAAGCTTGTTCACCCAGATATTGGTCTGTTATGTACTGTTTCTTACACATCGTTTGGTAAGTGTCAAGTGTTTAAATATTGCCGCGGCGAATTTAAGTGTCTTGTTCTCATTGTAAAGATTATTTTTAAACCATTTTTTTACTGTTGACACCTTTATTGAATAGATCAGAATACTATTGAGGTTTTATATGTGAATAATAAGAATGGTCACTTTAATTGCTGTACAAGCTGCGCCCGCGACTTCGATCGTGTGGTCCTAAAATTATTATTTTTTATCTTTTGAGATCACTACGTACTTATTTCTTTATCGGGATTAGATGATGAATATAAAAGCGTACAGAGGCCGTAAGTTTTTAGTCAGGAAGAATCTGACATAACCCATACTTTTGCTGACCGGCAGAAGCTGGGTATCTAATGTAAGATCTTCCTATGAAAAAAAAATCCACTTATTTCTGGATGAAAAGTACACTATACTATTTCTCACCAATCAGGCTGTAATTTACAAAATAGTGTTTTGAATCCGATAGGTACTTTCAGAGACTAGTGCATATAAAGAAACAATAAAAAAACTCTTCAGGTTTAATATACTGGATTAGATCAGCGTTTCTCAAAGTATGATACGAAGCCCGGTAGCCCTGAAAAATTAAACGATACCTACGTCACGGGATAACTAATATCCAGGTTTCACCAAGAGGTGATGAAACTTGAATGTTTTTGTTAAGCGATTAGCGACTCTGTTAACTTAGGGAACAAGTGCTATACATATTTGATTTCACGATTTTACACATTCAGGAATAACAAACATAATAGACATGATTTTTTGCAAAACGGTAGACATTACAATATTTAAACTGTAACTGCGAAAGTGAGTTTGTTTGTTTGTTACGCTTTCACGCCTAAACCGCTGAATCGATTACTATGAATTTTGGTAAAGAGATAGATGAGACCTCGGAGACGGTGATAGGCCACTTTTTCTAGCATAAACTTATTAGAAGGGAGGTAAAGAGAGGGAATAACTATGTATGAAACTGTTTATTGCGCCATCCGATTTGTTTGACGAAACCAAAACTCACGCGAGAAAAGTCGCAGGTAAAAGATAATATATACTAGTTTTTAACTTCATACAAAGTCTATCCCTCTTCTAACCCCACTTCCAATGAGGTTTTCGCGAAAAAAAGTAACCTAAACCTGTCTTCAGCTTTCAATCTATCTCTATACTAAAATTCATTATAATCGATTAAGCGGTTTAGGCGTGAATGCGTAACAAACAAACAAACTCACTTTCGCTTTTTAATATTACTAAAGATGATGATTGATATATGAACGTATGTTTATTATACTTTCACGTTTCAACACCTAGAATTCGTCCTTCCACTCTATGACATGAAACACACTTATAAAGTATATAGAAGAAATAAAATAAAGAATAAATAAATAAAGAAATGTTGATCAAATCTGTTTCAACTAACGCTAATATCCGTATAAATTATTCTGGGTATGGCACGCGACCTGCTGACCCACATACCATCGACTTTACTACCTTCATTACCCAATTGAAGATCTTTTGTCGTAAAAATAAAAGAATATATATATCCAATCAATACACTTTATCAATATTCCGTGCGCAAGTTGGAGCCACTAACATGACTGCATTGTATCCTGATGGTATGGCCAACACCTTCGAGAAACAAGCTATCTATCAAGAGACATTTTGAAGCGATGATAGCTCAGTGGTAGTGTGTACGACTTCGCGTCAAGGGACGTGAGTTCGGATCCAACCACCTACAATGAGCTTGAGCTTTCGGTGAAGGAAAACATAGCATGGTGGTAGGGCTTATTCCAATGCCCGCCTGGCTAGCAACCACCCTCAAGTTGAAAATCTACCGCCAAATACCAATAGGTGTGTTTCGGCAGCTGCACTTGAGAGCCAGTTCCTCCACAGGTTTAGCGTGTCTACCAACTCGGGCCGTATCGTCACTTAAGATCAGGTGAGATTATGGTCACAACGCTAAACCCTAAGTATCAAAAAAAAACATTGTTGGTAGTTCTTAACGACACGGTTCTTCCGTACTACGCCGAGTTATGGTGATATCAGATGTGGCGGCAATGAGGAATCTATGGTTGAACGGGTTACCCATAACGGATTATTTAAAAACCAATGAAATACGGTCTGCAGTGTAGTAATGGCGATAAACCGCGAAAATTACAGCTGTCCATAGGCAATGATAACGTTTACCAACAGATGCCATTTGCATTTTAAAAAAAAAGAGTGGATTGTGCGCCGTTGAAGGGAAGTACTGTGGTAACCGCACAGTGCAGTCACTTTGCCGTACTAACAAGCGTCTAGATTTATATGAGTACTAGCTATGCGCGCGACTTCGTTCGTGTGGAACTAAAAAATACGTTAAGTTTTTGCCCGTTTTTGTTAATTTTTTTTAAATAGCTTTGCTCCTATTCGTGATAGCGTGATGTTAAATAGCCCAAAGCATTCCTCATTGATTACTCTATCAAATATAACATTAATTTTTAAAATCCAACCTGTAGTTCCCAAGATTAGCATATTCAAACAAACAAAATAATATTTATATAGAGAACTTGCTTATTAGGTCATCAGTATTTACGCTGTCAATGTATTGGCAAAAAAAAAACACAATTAACGCAAGATATGTTTTACATACAATAATTAATACACATATGATTACTAAATGCGAGTCTGAATTACTGAAATCACCTCTATTTTACCAGCTTGAGGGATGATTTTTCAAAAACGCCGTATGCTCTTTATTGCGTGCAAAAAGCGTTATATTTGAAAAATAATAAAAAAATACGTTTAGCTAGGCTTACCATACGTCCCGGTTTGACCGGGATAGTCCCGGTTTGACCGGGATAGTCCCGGTTTGAGATCCCTGTCCCGGCGTCCCGGTCAATATTTTGATTGCATTTCAAATATGAAAAACACAAATTAAGCGAAAAGCAAAATGAAAATCAGCCTCTTTCTCTTCTGCGTCCCGGTTTGGCTCTTCGTAATTATGGTAAGCCTACGTTTAACTAAACCGACCTTGTCAGACTTCACTGCGCAGTAATAGTAAGCTGTTCCATTGAGACCAGTTATCACGGGTTATGTTAAACACACTAATGTCTGAAGGAAGGCTGTCGATTTTTTATCTATACATGAATTATGACTGCTTTGTTCGAAATTAGATAGCCTTATATTTCTTAATCGTGTATGAAAGAATCATAACACTTAACTATCAAGTTAAACTTACAATGATAAGTAGTGATATACCACTGCCTAACTGCACCTATTGGGGCTGGATGATGAATTTTAAATTTTCTTCTTGAAGCGTAGAGCTAGAAAAAGGGAGATTATATAATTCTCTATTACAATCTTCTATGCGTATAATAAAACTTTAACTGTACCAAATCTATACATCTATATTAATATTATAAATGAGAAACGTTTCTTAGTTTGTTTGAACGAGTTAATCTTCTGAACTACGAGTCGGAATTCAAAAAAATTTTTATAGCTAAGGTTTTGTGTTATAACCTCAATCTCTACTGATCTTACGTGACGATACGGCCCAAGTTGGTGGACACGCTAAACCTGTATAAGAACTGGCTCTCAAGTGCAACTGCCGGAACACACCTATTGGTATTTTGCGGCAAATTTTCAACTTGCGTTAGTCGCTAACCAGGCGGGTATTACAAAAAGCCCTACCACCATGCTATGGTTTCCTCACAATGTTTTTCTTCACCCAAAACTCAAGCTCATTGTAGATGGATTCGAACTTACGTCCCTTGATGCGAAGTCGTACACACTACCGCTGAGCTATCATCGCTTTTTGTATTTGATAGAACGATCATTAATGAAGGCTTAAGACAATTTAACATCACGCTACCATCAGTGGGAGCAAAGCTGTATTGACGAATGTTACAATAACGGGTAAAACATATTCAAAAATTTTTAGGTTCCACGACAACGAAATCGCGAGCTTAATAAATATATTTGGAAAATTACAATCGGTGCGTATTATATTTTGACATAGAGGTCAATTTATAACTCATTGTATGTTTGGCCCCATTGTAAAAATCAAATATATCTTGATGAAATTATAAACTGTAATTACTAATATTATGGATTAATGTATAGGGATCCTTTTATATCACAAAGAGATAAGCTCCCTTCAAACAAAGCTATCTTTTAAATTACTCTGTTTAAAAACTGAGAACATTGTTATGTTTAATAAATAAAAAAGTGTGATTATATTGCAGGCTTCATAAGCGAAGCGTTGTGGTGGCTAGTACTGTCACTTGACGCAAAACAACCGATTTTTTTCAAACCTAAAATGTCTCTATTTCTCATATATTGCACTTGTAAAATGATATATACACACACATATCGAGAATAACACTATTTTTAACACTCATGTAATTTTTTACGGTTTTTTTGTTATTTAAACTAGTTAAAAAACTGTTAAAAAGTTCTGCTTTTGACGTCTGTCTGTGTATGTGTGGATCCTGTATGTTATCACGATAACGATCGAAGTACTTTACTAATCGAGTCTTTTTTTCTTACGCCTCAGTATATGAGGTTTATGTTGTCAGATGTGGTTTAATTGTTATTAAATAATAAAAAAAGAGATTATGGGGGGTGCACTTTTGGATATTCCAAACATTTTTTAGTTTTTGCCATCGGTGAATATTTTAGGTACTAGGTGGGGCTGGAGCGTGACATCAACTGCCAAACC
Organism: Actias luna; assembly: GCA_039707435.1. Lineage (NCBI taxonomy): Eukaryota > Metazoa > Arthropoda > Insecta > Lepidoptera > Saturniidae > Actias > Actias luna. The sequence continues at coordinate 1,080,025 of JAZHAC010000002.1, read as the reverse complement.
AGCTAGTCATGGTAACAGTTCTTTCACTTATCTCCGTCACCTTTAAAGCTGTTTAAGAAACAGATGAATATACAGTTATCAAGCCAATCAGGTTTCGATTTGTTCCTATATGCGCGTACGTGAAGATGTTACGGCCAAGAATACGAGTGTGTACCGTTATTCACCGGATTCCACAAATAACTTGTATTTTTGAAGGCCTTGGGAACTGTGTCGGAGGCCGATTGCAATCGGATTCATAGTCCGCTGTTTTTGTTTCTTATAAATTGTCGTTGTAGAGTATCGGATTTAGAATAATTTCCATATACTGCAATAGACTCCATGAGTTATGTATACATGTGAGTCATCCTGTGGTCCTTTATTCAGGAGCTATCATTGATAAAATTCACAAAAGTAGGTTTATTTGTGTTATTTTGTAATTTTAAAGTTATATTACCTATAAATAAATAAACAATCAATTAAGCGATATACCTTGAGAATAATAATTCAAATGCAAACTGTATATTTCAGCTAAAGATTTGACCGAAGCGATAATACTTATTTAAAGAAATTCAGTTACCAAATGTCTAAAACTCTATCAGAGGTATATTTATAACAGTTTAAAACGTAATCGCTTTTGAAATTTAAATGTTATTTACTTTAATATCGATATATAGGGTAAATATATTTCATTTTGAATTTTTACCTGTTGCCTTGTACGCGCATCGTACATCGCTCTTCAACTATTGCATATATTTTGATAACATTTAATTACGATTAAGTCATTTGATATATAGATAAGAGTTTAAATTTTATACTTCTTACGGGATTTGATGCTATCTACTCAGTTCTATAATAGTCAATATTACCAAAAATACAACTTATGTTTAATCTCTTGCTATCGGAAATACTGTTTTGATTAAGTTTTATTAGTAGCGTCGGAAATATTAAATGGCAAATGGTAACAACCCCATTATGGTTCGATTTGTTATGTCGTGCTTACTTTAGAACTTTGTTAGTCTATTTTTATCTATCAATATCTATTTTATATTAAAATAACTTATGTTATTCGTGAAAAATCACCTAATACGAGAGAACATAATTGTAATAATATGAATGAAGTTCCAAGGCAATATACAAAGTATATGTCAGTAACACATAAAACAGAAAAACGTAACATGGAACCTATTCCAGTGCACAAATAAAGAAATTTATTACAATGTTCTATATGTAGATAATCGATTTTTTTTTAAGTTTATGATGTGTTCATATATTTAGATGACCCTTTAACCATACGAACATTCAAAAGAAAAATAAATAAACAGGTGTAATTACGAATATGTACCGTATATAAGTTGTAAGTGACTCTGAAAATGGAATCTTCGAGAAGTTCCCGTGCCAGCGACTCCCCCGGGGACACCATGAATGACGTTTACGCGGCCTGGCGTGAGTAAACCAATATCATCAGCTTTGTTTGAACTCTACGTCCATTTGCTACCCTATTTCCCTTTAACGTGAGGCAAATACTTTTCCGTGTGTCCGCCAGCGAAGTGGCGATCAGCCTATGATATATGGAACTCACCTGATGCAAATCACCACCAATAAACCAACCCATAAATACTCTGTTAGCTCCAAGGGCTTTGACAGCTTCGCCGAACTTTCTAGATAACACGATAAAGTATAGTATATGGATTAATTATGCATTCTTAATTTTAACGCTTAAAAAATATGTACATCAAACGAAACTCCCGGTTTTTTTTTGTAAACATTTTTTTATATTTTTATATAAACGTCAATATGTTTTTATTATTAGTAAAGATTTAGAAAACGATCTCTAAATTAACATTCGGATTATGCCCATTTGAAAGTAAGTTATGTTTGTCCACATTGCCGGAGTATACTGTCATCGAGCTTTTTTATTAACGTAGTGTTCAAAATTCTATACACGTTTTCGTAATTATGTGTACCCGGGTAATGTGTATTCGTATACACATTACCCGGGCTCAGGCGAAGGCGAGAGGAGGTGTGCACCATGGCGTCACTTCAAACTTTCCTGTTGCCAGAGACCGAGGACACAGCGCAGACACTTCTAATATGATGTGACTAAGCTGTGGACGCATTAGGTACGAAAAGAACCATAGTCTGCTATTCTGTGTCCACTGCAATCGATCGGCAACGTTCTATACCTACATGTGATATGTCCAGAATTAATTATATTAGAATCGATGATGGATTTATTTGTATTACGCGTCAATGGATGTGAGTTTGAATGAGTCCGAGCTTTCGGTGAAGGAAAATATCGTGATGAAACCATGGCGGTAGGGCTTTTTCTAATACCATAAGTACTCATAGGTGCGTTCCGGCAGTTGTACTTGAGAACCGGTACCTCCACTAGGCTTAGCGTGTCCACCATCTTGCACCGAATCGTCATTTACCATCACGTATATACTGTTAAAAAATATTTCATAGAGAAATTTTTATTATGACAAGCGTACAATTCTGTTTAGTGCTATTTTTGCCTGTAAACTACATACATAGTAAATTCTAATGTATATTATGGCAATCACATATAAATACATATAATTCATTGATCGTGATGATACAATGTAAATGATAATGAATATTTTTACAATCACATATAAATATGTATAATTAAACGTGACAATATTTCGCAATTACATTAAATCAATTCACGTTTATTTGGTCTACTTTCAGTTCCCCCTATTATTTAATTAACATGGTACACATATTATGCGTATGTTACATAACACGCGTATAAAAACTCACACACGAGGCCTTCGCAATTGGTTGTACATTACACAATACTATAGTTGCATATCAATGTTTACTTTCGCTGTTCCAAACATTCACCGAAGAATAAAGAATGATGCCTGTGTTTACAACTCTTTTTAGAGTTCCCTAGGCTAGGTTCTTACAAACACTAGTATCCTCTGGTCTCGTACACATCACGAAAGTAAATAGAAAGGCACGATAGAAAATAAAAGTTAGACATGAGAGTTTGTAAGCAATGGAAAAGAAAATAATACTCAAATGGAATTTTAATAGCATAGTTTTATATTTTGTATTTAATAGGCATCATAACACTACGCTCGTAGAATGCATAATATCTATTTTAATAAATTCAAACAAAATGTAATGTTCTCTTATATGCAAAGTTTGATATCAAATAAATAATTCGAAATGAAAATGAATATAGAATACAAAATACGTAATAGAATATAGAAACGCCGGTCAGAAAAGAGTGCTTTTAGCGCAAAAAAAGAATGTTTTACATATAAGGTACGAAGAAAAACGGCGCAAGAAAAGAATAAGAAATAAAAGTATACAATAAGAATAAATGATTGAATCAAATAGCTTAACTAGCCAAATCGTTCACTATAATAACAAGAGATCCTTTGCTGAAAAACCAATCCACAATATTTAATGAACAATAACGCTTTGTAATAGGTGTAAACCAATTTTATAAATGAAATCGTATTCAATGTATTGGAATAGAATATAGTTCCTAAAGATCTAAAAATTCATAATGCACTCCATTAGGGTTATAATCCCTAGTTGGACTACCCCAAGTAAATTGATAATTTTGAAGTCATGATAACGACACTCAAACGGATTTAAATTAGCCTTTTTTTATTATTTCAGAGCATCTTACTCATACAGTTACTCCAATGCTACGTAAAATAGTAAATTATCATGCAAATCTCGAAGATAATAAAATGCTGACTCTTGTTAAAACTACCCAAAGATATTTTGTCAACCACATTATCACACAATGCGCCAGAAATATATATAACATAGGCCCAAATCACAGTACTACATGCCAGGTTAACAATACCCACCAAAATCATCCTCAGTATTGGTCATTTATATATTTTATACCTCGTTGTTGGGCCTTATTTAGGATTATTTCGAGCTGACACAGCGGACACCAAAGCTGACAGAATCCATCACCCACGAGTCGGTTACGTTCTTGACTCGAATCTTTATTTGGACAATTCAGCCGGCTATTGTTTCGGATACAATGCAATGTCGACACACTGGCGAACAGTCGAATTTGCAAACCGATGCCGTTTTGCCTGACCTGAAAGCTAAGTAGGTGCAATGACGTTTCGACACGCAACTGGTCATGGCTTCAAATCAAGAGTTGCTCAAGATTCCATACTATCTTATCCGATCTTGACAAATAATATTAATTGGATTAGTTTTGATCTTTATTAATTCTTATTAGTCACCATCATCGGAAACATCGTCATATTGTGCAAACGCGTGGCCACACACAGAACTAATTCGAGTATGTAGATATTTACTCTCACTTTTCATTCTAAATAAACTTTTTTTAACGTGGTTATATTTTACCCTTTATTTATTACGCAGTATTTCTCTTTTGCGTCTTTCTGAGCTAGGTATGAGAGAAGTATATGGCACTTACCTAATTCCAATCATCAGAAATACCCACTAAATATTCCCTACATTCCCACCTTAATTGCCCAACAACAGGAATAGCCATCACACCGCATCCAATTATAACTGCCTTATGAGGTATTTGCTCGCGAGGTCGTCAAAGTGTGTCGGAGTCGAAGGAGTATGGTTTATTACTGCTAGCTTACACACTACATTAGTCTATTTATATTAAACTGGAACTAAGTTACAAACATCTAACTCTAATTGGTTCTAAAACTACCTAACCTTTTGAACCTGAGAGCATATTCCTTTCACAACTCAAACACTAAGAACGTATTTCACGAACGAAGTTTTAGATATTGGCGAGTTTCTTATTTCTCCCGTCTGATTTATTTTCCAGATGAAATGCTAGAAGGCGAGGGCGCGGGTCTCGCGGTCCGCGTGGCCGAACTCGAGGTCCGTTGCGCCAGGCAAGCTGAAGAGCTGCTCTGCCTGCGGTCGACCCTCGCTGATGCGCTGCGGAGACTCAACGCACTCGAGGGAAGAGCACCACCACCAGCTCCTGCCGCCCAGAGAAATGGTGCTTATACAGGTTCATATTCATCCACCATCATTCATGTAGGGGAAGAGTGACAGAGTTATGGAAACAGAGATGTTCATCGCATTTTTTAACTAAGCTTTAGTGTTAAATGTATTTCAAGAAGTAAGGGACTCATCTCATGATCTTGAAGACGTCTTATTGGAACAAATATAACCCTTAAATAAATCGTGACGTATTTTCAAATAAATATTTTTTAAGCTATATGAGGTAGCCTTTTTACTGAACGTTTCAAAATTTTGATAGATATTAATAACAGTTCAAGTCAAGTGTTGAATTAGATTAGACGTTTTGTACAGTCCTTAAAATATGTACTGAACGTGATGTATGTATACATACATATATCAATCGTTACGACAAGCAACCCTTTCACTGTCCTCGACCAGTGTTTTTTGTGTTAGACGCCAAACGGGTGACGAAATCGTTAGATTTATAAAAGGTTCTCATTGCCACGGATCTGTTAAATCTCACGTGTCTCCGAATCTACTGAACGAAGTATATTAAAATCGCCTTAAGCAAAAATTAGGAAACTAACATAGGTATTGACCTTAGTTATAACCCCCTTTTTTATCGTAGAACAATAAAGTAACTGTGCAGTACCTGATAGTATTGACAGAACAATCCAAACACTAGGCCCATCTTTACCACTGGGCATTCTGAACGCTTACCCAAAACCCCGCGATCGATAGGAGGCCCCGATTCCTGAACACTTACCCAAAACCCTACGATTGATAGGAGGCCCCAATTCCTGAACATTTACCCAAATCCCCGCGATCGATAGAAGGCCCCAATTCCTGAACACTTACCTAAAACTCCGCGATCGATAGGAGCCCCCAATTCCTGCCAGATCACCAGACTATAACCGATATTTTTTACTGTAAAATATATTTATTTCGACTAAATCGAATTATTACATTGAATTATCTATTTCTTAAATATTTATTAAGTTAAAGAGTTACAGATTTTGCCTATCTCAAATCTTCCATCAACTGGATTATATAGGATACGGAGCTAAAGTAGTCCCTGGTCTCTGGCAATATGGAGAGAATAGGTTGTGGTCATTTTAGTTGTTTTTGTTATAGTATAGGTTTAGCGTTGTGGCCCCAATCTCACCTGATCTTAAGTGGCGATTTGGCCCAATATGGTGGACACGAGAAACCTATTGAGGAACTGGCTCTTAAGTGCTACTGCCGGAACACACCTAACGGTATTTAGCGTATTTACGTCAAAAAGGTTTTGATTTCAAAAGCCTATTATAAAGTTGATCTCTATATGTAAGCGATGGTTTTGTCTGTAATTAACACCACTGTAAAGGCATCCGCTAATAACACATTAAAAAAATATAAACTCTTCAAGTTTTTCGCTGGTTATTCTTGATGACTGGGTTACTTTGCGAACATATGCTAGTTTTGACGTTCGTGAACGCCTTTTCGGAACCTAAACTGAGTAAAGATTGTAATTTGATAGCAACCGCCCGGCCAATCATGCAGCCACAATAATTCTTCATTGTTCATTTTTATTATAGTAAAGTTTTTTATCGTTATGGCCATAATCTCACCTGATCTTAAGAGATGATACAGCCCAAGTTGGTAGACACGCTAAACCTGAGGAGACTCTAGGTCTTAAGTGTGGCTACCGGAACACACCTATAGATATTTGACGGCAGGTTTTCAACTTGAGGGTGGTAGCTAGCCAGGCCGGCATTAGAAAAAGCCCTACCACTATGCTATGGTTTCCACATGATGTTTTCCTTCACCGAAATCCCAAGCTCATTGTAGGTGGTTCAATTCGAACTCACGTCTTTTGACTAAGCTATCATCGCTTCAAAAACACTTCATTGAACACAAATAGTGTTAAAAATAATTCTTCTAGGATCGACAGGGACCCCGACCCGGGAACTTCGCCTGAGACAGCCCTCGTATCGGGAAACCGCTAAAAGGACGTCCAGTTATGGGTCCAGTGCATCATCGTTGCCGCAGAGGTATTAAATTTGCATAAAAGTTAATAATTATTGCGACGATGAATATAAAAATTTGTAATTTTTGATCATTTTGTAACATTTATATGTATATTAATTAATATTACAATCAAATCACCCGGCTTAGTAATTTGATTATGCAAATGGATATAATGTTGTTATGTCTAATGGGGATTTCATGTGAATATGATTCCAATAAATTTAAAAATATCTTATGACAATAAATTAAAATTGGTAATTTTACTTTATATATTAAAATCAACGTTTTATACAAAAAATATTACATAAATTATCTATAGGTGCGTAAGACTTTGTTCACATGAACTTGAATTATGCGTCATATAATTTTAGTGTAAGCTTTTAAATTATGCAAACGTGCTATTTAAAAGCTTGACTAATAACAGAACTACAAGATGGAAGCTTATAGACACGAAACCTATACATTAAGGTTTTCAAGAAATATCACTTAAATCAAGTATCTTCTGTAGGTTTAGATTATAACCCTTCATTGAATTTTTTTTTCTTTATTTTTACAATTTATACTATCGATTAAAACTATTTTTATTTTGGATAATTAATCACATTTATATAAATTTATGCTTTGAAGGAAAAATGATTAGATATCATAGTATAAATATCCTTATTATTATTATAAAAGTGAAAGTAAGTTTTTTTGTTTGTTTGTCACGCCTAACCTGCTGAATCGATTATGATAAATTTTTGTATAGAGATAGATGGGAACCTGGATGTAGTGGTAGGCTACTTTTTCTTGCGGAAACCTTATAGGAAGTGGAGTAAAGAGAGGGATCAACATTGTATGAATCTTTTTATTCCTTCACCCAATATTCTTGATAAATTAAATATTAACACAAACAATCCCGCATGTAAAATTTAGTGTAATATAAAATAATTCAAAAACAGTATAATTTACAAATAAACAAACATTAATATTTAAATTAATAAACAAGATTATTTGTGTTAGAATAAAGATTTCAATATTCCAGACGAGGACCTCAGCACCAGTCGACGGGATCGTTGCAGTCCGACTCACCAGCTTCCTCTTCATCACTGTCTCCTGCACCATCACCGTCTCCACGAGCAACCCCTGCACCACATCACACCCTACACCCACCCCAACCATACAGGTAGCTGTTCCACCCACTAACACTTCAAATTTGAAGGTCTTTAACAGCTTCATAGACCTTCATGGTGAACACAAGTCAATCACTAGAAAACTCAACAAAGAGTGTCAAAGAATATTATTATTATAAAATTAATGGTAACTGTCGATGAATTCACAGTCCATTGAATTTTGTACGGACGCCGCGTTAAGGGATGTGAGTTCGAACCACCTACAATCAGCTTGAGTTTACGGTAAAGGCATAGCATCGTGATGAAACCACAGCATGGTGGTAGGGCTTATTCTGATGCCCGCCTGACTAGCTACCACCCTCAAGGTAAAATCTGCAGCCACATACCTGTAGGTGTTTTCCGGCAGTTGATCTTGGGAGCCAGTTCCTTCACTAGACTGAACATGTTCTCCATTTTGGGCCACATCATCGCTTAACATTAGGTGAGATTGTGACCAGATTATGCGGCAGATTATCAACTTGACGGTGGTTGCTAGCCGAGCAGGAATTCGAAAAATTCCTGCCACTATACAATGGTTTCCTCATGATGTTTTCCTCCACTGAAACCTCAAACAAATTGAATGGAATTCGAACTCACGTCTTTTGACGGTGAGACCGTATACACTATCACTGAGCTATCATAGCTTAGACAGTAAATGGTAGGTTTGAGATGTAAAAAAAGAGCGTATGCAAGTGACGGCACACGAGAACGTCCGGCGCATACTCCGGGCAGTTAGTCCCGCTTCTAACTTCACTGACCGGCCAATATTCTCACCGTGGCATGAACGTATTGCTTTATTTATGACACTATAAAGCAGAACAGGTTATAGGTATAATAAGTAGTAGTAATACACAAACTGTATTATCCTGATATGCTAAACATATATAAAACATTCTGATGCGTTTTGTCTCAATCGAGAACAAATCTTTGCCATCTTCTCTTACTACAATCTTTACTAACTAATTGCACCTAGTGGATTTTAGTCGCTATTCAGAATGACATAATTAGTTAACGACTTTATTTACATACGTAATAATGTATTTAACGTCTCACGGGAAACGACAGTCATCTCTGGAATAAAAAAAAAACAAGATTGCTGTTTGCTTAATAGGTACTTTCAATCAACAGTCAGTCGGTATATGAACGGAACGGTAAGAAACTTAGAATTGAGTCACAGCCACCACATACAGGATGATGAGCCAGTCACAGTGACTCTCGGTTTGCCGGTGTGTGTCCAAACAATATCTAGTGTGAATGAATTTCTCACCTCGCCGAAGTCGACGATTATTTAAATTTCATTGTGCTAGTTAATGTAATAAAACTATACAAGAAAGCCAAACCGGTTGATCACGTCTTTACATATTAAGCAGGGACATTAATTATTAACGTGTATATATAAGACACAAATTTGAAATTATAATTGAAGTGTTAATCAAAAAAGTGAAAATTAACAATTAAATTAGTATAATTATTATACGAAACGGCACGTGCCAGTTATTTTGAAAATACATTAGGATTTAATTACTAATTTTTTTTATTTCGTTTTAATTAGCATGTTGACCTCTAAAATTCTTACCTGATGTTATGCTCAAAGATGTTGTTGGTAGTAATTAGAAGAAACAGTCGAATGAAGTGGTCAAATGTAGATATCGCGTCATTCCATGGAATTTGTTTGTTATTATTTTTGTATTGCATATGAAGCGATGATGGTTCAGTTGATAGTGTGCACGAACGCCACGTCAATGGACGTGAGTTCGAATACACCCGCCATGAGCTCAACTGAACCATAGCATGGTGTCAGAGGTATTTCCTAATCCCCGCCTGATTGGCTGGCTGCCCTTTTTTAAATTGGTGTTAAAAATTCGTTTACGGACTTCGCAAAGCGTTGACCCACTACCTGGGCTCAGGGCAAGGAAAAAGGGGCACGTGGTGACTTATCTGGTGACGAGCGCCGCCGACCCAATAAACTCACCACCGCAACCCTTCGAATTCCCAAATACCACAGACAGCAGCCACGTTTCCTATAATTTATGATAGATGGTTGACTGCTACTCTTGAGTAGAAAAACTTTCGTTAAACACCTATAAATGGTTTTCCGGCAGTTAATCTCTTCACTAAACGTAATCTACTTTGGCCAATTCGACACGAGATTTTGTTCAATCATGAATTTTGAAAAATACACAATCATGCCGATATCGTATTTAATGTTAAAACATCATGGAAGTGTTTAAGTATTATACACCCCGTTTTTATAAAAATACGTTGATCCTTTCGTTAAAACTGTTCAGGGATTTTTTTGCAACTTAAAATGACCCTCTCAACGCTTCGTGTGCTGAGTTATTAACTTTAATCCGTACTAATATATTATAAACGTGAATGTACGTTTGTTTGTTACGCTTTCACGCGAAAACTACTTAACCGATCATCACGAAACTTTATACTCACATTCTTGAAGGTATTAGAAGTAACATAGGATAGGAAATCCAGCTACTTTAACGCCATTCAGCATTCCAGAGTATGGGTGATACAAAGTATACCGGGTCAGCTAATATTGTATAAAAATTAACTTGCTCGATATGTCTACCATCAGCAAAAGCAAGCAGTGCTAGGCTCCTCAATCCCTAAAATTGCTCATAGATCGTGCACAACTCGATCTGGTACTTCCGATACACTTCACTGTTTCTAACTTGCACACTCGGAGCTCCAAACCGCAATTAGCTTGTAGAGTGGTGTTTATCCAGTAAATGACATATAATAGGTATGTGTAATACTTCAATCGAGAGATTACAGATAACTTTTCTGGGCTACTTCTCACCATCATACAAGTCACAAGTGCAAATCCACAGACAGTGCATAGGTCCACAACTCACCACCTTCAATTACAAAGGCCCAAAATCACAATTAACTTCGTTACAACAATAAATAGCAAGCCACGTTATCAAACCGAAATCATACTGCATCAAACTTATGTGAGGCACCGACCGTGTTGTTCTACTTAACATTTCTATGTAGGTACTCGGGAAAACAACAACAATCACGCGGCTCCGCCTGTGGTCGATATTAATTTTTCATTTACAATAAACTGCTGTGTCCGACTTCGTTCGTGTTTTTCCTACCACACGCGGAATCGTAAATTTCGTTCATCGTGGGGTGTTTACATCGTGACAGATATATTTATTCAAATTTCAATCCAAAAGATTCGATATTTTGGAGATATCCATGGTATTTCGCTTATAGTATATGACGCACAACCCATATTTTCAGTTTACAGAACATAGAATAAAAACATTTTTTTCAATATAATGAGACGAACTTATTATATATCCATCGATACATCGTACGGCTGCTGGCTCCAACGTGTGGTAGGGAGGGAAATTCGAGTATTTTCCAAGACGTGTGACACGGATGTAGGTATAGGGGTCCCTTTCTGACACACGTCAATACTCACTACTCGTGTATCTCTGCCTGCCCAGACAAATTTGGAGGAGCCTGCTACCGCAGCTTTAAAGACACGTTGTAATATAGATCTTTTATAGGTATTTTATATTATAATATATTTATTTATTTTATATAATAATAGATCTAGTAGGTTATAGAAAGATTTCGATGGTAAGCCTCTCGCTCCCACTTCGGCCGCGTATATAACAACTACGTAGATATACCTGTTCAGATGATCTTTCAGTATATTTGTTTCAAGTGCTACGCTAGAGAAAATAAATACATCCAGTTTGGAAGTGGATGGCATATTTTATACGATATATCGAAATATTCCACCGTCTGTATAGCTTGTTCGATGCGTTACACAGTAGATTGCTTGTAGACACGTTGTAGTCAATAGAGCTTGTCTATAGATCACGGAACAATTCGACATCGAGCAACCAGAGCGTCTCCCCTGGCGTCAACCTGACCAAGAGGTGGAACTCTACCGGTGATTTCAACGCCCAAGGTCTAATATGCAACAGCAGGTAAGTAACGAACATTAAATATTACTATACTAATGTAATTTATGTACATTGTAGAGTTTACGTACATCAATCGAGACGTCACTTGCATAGGTCAACTGTTTTTTCATTTGGTGAAGGAATTTTCATAGGGAATACAAAAGCGCTATGTGTTCGTTGTGGAACCAATTATGCGAGTTGTATTTGAAAAGTTTCAAAAGCAGACAGGAAACGAAGAATCGGATTTTGCTTCAGACCACGACAGAAGTGAAACAGGACTATATATGTCCCTCTCGCTCCCTTAGTCGACTCGAGCCGATTTTACCCGAACGAGCGTCACACAAATAAGGTGCGGATCAGAATTTCAAAGCGCTCCCATGACAAATTTCTCCTACAAAAAAAATTTTTTTTTGTTATTAAATTAAAATTATTAATTGGACTGCTTGGCTAGAGGCATCTGTCTATGATTTATTTGAATATATCGACGTATTGGCTTTTATGACCATCTTTTTCTATAAAAGTACTGGCATATGACTGTAAACATTACGCAGCGAATTTGGGTCTCTAAAAATATGCCATGTGCATCAGCCAGAATTTGGTCAAATAAAAAAAGCAGTGTGTGTTTATTAAGACCACACGACTAGTGAAACCTCAATATATGGACCGTTTATTTTGAAAGTGGTGTAAGTCCATTTTTGAGAAAAATGAGCTATCACGTAATTCATGCATAATTTAATGTAATTTTTTTTTATATATTACTAGTCCGTGTTTCATTTCTCAGAAAAATTCCATGTTTTGTACAACTTAAAATCGGTCGGTAAATGAAATTGCATTATCAACAAATATAGTAACCTTTAATTTTCTCGAAACAAAAGAAAAAGGACTTACACCACTTTCTAAATAAGCGGTCCATATCTATCTCGCTCCCTTGGTCGCCTCGAGCCGACTTTACCCGAACAAGATTCACACGAAAGGGTTGCAGATAACAATTTCAAAGCCATGTCATAAGAAGTTTCAAAACTATTTTGTTCATCGAAAGAAATGCGTTTAACACATAACAGTTATTGGTTTGACAACGACCATTTAGTAATTAAAAAAAAATATTCTTTCCTCGTCTATTTGTAATATCTAATTACATTTACAAATATTTATAAATTAAAAATTGTTATTGATTTGAATTTAATGGTATTAAAAAAAATTCTATCCAAACCCGCGGTGGCGGGTCATGCCAAGTTCAAGCAAATAGAACTGGCGCGCAGCTGTACAGGAACAATTTGGAGCTACTTTTGACACCCTCATAACTTAAAAACTATTTCACAAACATGTCAAATTTGGCTCATATACCATATCGAAGACGGTCTGTTAAAATTTTGTACATGTTATTTATAATTAGCTGAGGCAATCACACCTGAGGCAATTCTCTTGGCACAAACTACAGTAGGCTTTCGAAGAATTATTTAACTGGATTTTGGGTAAACTTTTTAGAATTAATATTTTCGGGAAAAAAAAGTATCTGAAGCTATGATTTGGCCAACGCGACGAACACATGCATTGAAGACACTTATGTACATTTAAATTATGTAAATTTACCTTTTTATTGTAAAAACATTACCAGTTCAAAATATACATATATTAAATTAATTTGGCAATACAAGTAAATCATAATTAGCATAAAGGATGTTACAACTGTTAGTAAAAGAATAGTTTATATGTACTGGAAATACAATGTATTTTGCAACTTCTTTTTAAATAAATGGAACCTTATTTGTATATACTTTTTCACAATCCATTAATTAGGAAATCATTAAGACTATGTATTATCGGATTAGGGTTGCCAATTATGACGGAAATACATGATTCTTCTACCATTTGACAACAATTATAACTTATGAATTACGAGGATTCTTGATATTTCTATTTAATAGCTGGTAACCCTAAAATTACTCTCTAAGCATCTATGTTCTAAATACTTAAGACAGCTATATCTCAGCACGCATTTTCCATGCCCTCTTATTGTTTTCGTTATGTAGTAGTAGTGAATCTTAGTTATGTCTTGTGTTACTGCTTTTTAAGTTCTTTTTTTTTTGTTGGTTCTCTAGATTCACGACCACAAAATCATTGTTAAACTTATATGCTAAGCCGTCACAGAATGGACCTATACTGAAGCACGGGTAAGTAAGCTCCTACAGTATGCAAGTGTGATGGTGGTTGGTTATTTATTTACCTTTGAATGCTTCGGTTTCGGTGCACAATTTTATTACTTGATAAAAACATAACCCGAACTTAACATCGATTTCCGTGTAGTGGGGACTGTACATAACTAAATACAATTAACGAACACAAAGTGATGCATCCAAATTTAGAACACCCGTTTGTGAGTCACACAATTAAATTTTCATATATAGGATTTGAACCCACAGCATTGAGCTCGACCGACAGTACAGTCGAAATGCTCAAAAACGGTAGGTGAAAGTTGTATAAATTTTAATTCACCACCGACATTTATCTAAAAGTAGATTTATTTATGTAGGGAAATGTATATACGCGTATCCTTCCAGTCCGGGGAACTGAGAGTATTTACGTAAAAGTAGATTTATTTACGTGGGGAAATGTATATACGCGTACCCTTCCAGTCCGGGGAACTGAGAGGGTTACGTGGGAATCACCCGGTGGGAATACCCACCAAAACCACACGGACATCTGTCTACTTTCTGGGGCAACACTGGTTCGAAGTAGCGATCAGCTCGTCGCCTGGCGACCGGCCTGATGGTAAGCCGGGTCTCAATGCAAGCAGCCTGACAGTCCTATCAGTCGCCCGGATTGGTCCAATGAAAGCCTGGCCTTTACTATTAAATATTTCGCCATGTGGTTTTGTATAAGTCATAAAAATCTTTTTTATTTGCATCCATTTTCGCTCATACATATAACAGCGGTATTCAAAAGAAGAGTGATTCAGTTTTTACTAAGCGCAGTCTTACCATAACCGGCCTGATGTACACTTTTCATGTGAAGTGACTGAGGTCACGCACCACTTGTTCACAAAATTAAAACGATTTCAGCCGATGTTAAGTGGGAATGTAGTACCAGATATATACACGATATATAATGTGGGAAGGTTATTGGTATTGAAATGCAAGTGCTATAATACACCAACAGGCGTTTGCTTAATTAACCGAGTATGACATCGTTCCATTAATGACAGACTATATAGACCAGTGCTGAAGCCTTTGGAAATGTTAAAAAGTGAACAAAAATTGTAGAATGAAAACGATTGATAAAGGAAGAGAATATAACTAAACTGAATGGAAAAATAAATTTCAAATTCAAAATCGCGAAATTTCGTTAAAAAAAATTTTTTTGTAAAAAAACCTAAAACTTGGCAATTTGAATTTTTCGTATAAATTTTGAAGTTATGTGAAAAAAATGTAAACCTACAACTTTATCATTTACCTTTTTGCCATAGTTTTGCCGGAAATCCAGATAAACCATTTTCCCTTTAAAAACTCACCGCCTTTCCTTCCCGATCTCAGATCGCCCGTAATTTACTCTTCCTTTCTTTTTTGTCTTCTTCTTCTAAGGGTTTCATCCTACTACTATTATTTTTTTTTTGGTTTACAATAATATCGTTCCTTGTCTTAATAATAAGCCAGTTAAACACAAAAGCAATACCGCCTTGAAAAGTCACTAATATTGCAAACTGGTTTTTATAACCTTTTACAATTTCGTTTATTATAACCCGCTACTGACCGTATGAAAACAGAATTTACAGAATCAATTGAGTCCAATAAATAACTAATTGAATTGGATATATTTATGAAAAGTTACTTTACAACTCTTAGTTACAGTATAGATTATTTCAAATATAGCGTAGAAGGTATTACTCCATGGCTGCAACGCCTGACAGAATCTTGATATCAGTCTAGTTCGTAATTTGAATTACATTAGCCATTAGGCACCATGCAGTTGACGAAATACAATAAAAATATATCGGAACATTATTAAATAATATTTGTTGTTACATATGTTGTTGTTAACATAAGGAAAAGTACGACGAGTGTTTAAAAAAGGCAAACTAAACAAATTTCCTTTTAGTCAGTATAAACGTCATCTCTTCATTGCATTACGGTGACTCATTACAAGTTTAAGATGTCAAAACCGGTAAACTGCTGTATATTAACGATAACAAATGTAAAATATACGTACATCGCTCAGATTACCTTAGGAAATTATAATAGTCGACTAAAAAATCAGCAATGTACGGTGTGTTAATAAAATATACCACTACAGAACTGTGTACATGCCATTTACATTCTCATTCAACGGTGCCCTCAAGCGCGCAGTCTGCAAAGGTTTTTACCAGACGCCGGCTGTACGTTGCGAGACCAGTGCGTAAAACCGGTTTGTTAAAAAAAAAAAAAACTCGCGTCCGTGAACTCGATTTCGTTTTCGTATTTATAATACTATAAAAAAAGTTTTAGCGCCATGGATGACAGGTAACAGATTATAAATATAACACTTACGTGCATATGTATGTGTGTACATATCGCACGTCTATTAGTAACAACTTTATTTCTTATCTATAGAGTTCTAAACTAAATTAATTGTGAGCTCATTACAATAATTAATAACTTTTTTTTTTCATTTTATTTTTAGATTATTTTCCGTTTAGTTGAGTATTCGGTGGCTTACGCGTTGGTGTTTATTTATGTGGGCAGAAGCGAAATAAAAAAAGCTTTTCAATACAATAAAAAACCCGGCGACAATGCCATTCACCTCGATGTAAGTTGCTTGGGTGGTTTTTGTAAAATAATTATGGCTGTTTTGAGAAGACGCCTTCGCCATTTAACATGTGTTTTACTCTTCGAAAATATAATTTACTAATAAAATAATTTAAGTATTCATGCATTCAAACTAACATTATTTTGCATGTGGAATTGAGTTACTAATAAAAACTAATATTTCTCTAATACATTTTCGTGCTGTGTTATCAATTTAATGTTTTAATTAGTGACTTGTTTTTTTTTTCGTTACATATGGGGAGAGTTCACATTTATATTTCTTCCTGCCTTTAAAACATTGTACTGTGAACCTGTAACTGGGGTCCCAACTACATGGATGATCAAGTTATATCATAAATAAGTGCACTAAATTCAAAAAATGATTCGGATTGGTTAAGATATTTAAATCAGTAATTGAAATCGGGAATTTTGTAAACTGCCACAAAGTACAAAGTGACTTACGAACTTAATGTCAAAATATTTCACACTAACGACCCGCCCTGACTTTGTACGGGCAAATAGAAAATCAGTTAATCAGATTCCTATCAGACTTCTCACATCTTCTGTTAAGTTAATCTGGTGATTGTCTGACAGTTTTATAAAAATCGGACAAGCCGTTTTGGAGTACATAGTGAACTTACGCACACATTTTGTTTTTTTTTTTTTTTAATATAGACAATATGCGGACTCTGGTTAAACCTACTGGCTAAACCTACAAATTATAATAAATTTGTTAACTGTATTACGCTCTTTCCAATCGACACTGTATAAATATTATAGTTTGATAAGAAATCAATTTGTTTAGTCCATAGTCCATTGTTTATCGTAAGTCATTAAGTACATTACAGTCATTATTGTATTTAAAAATAACATAACAAAGGATATAACGTTCTAACCCTATATAACGACAGTGACGGAACTGTATTTTTAGCACTACCTATAGACGTTGTTACATGGAATGAAGGTATCATTGTTATTAACAACAAAATAAACTAACCAGAGTAGCGGTCGACGTATTAGGGAGGTTTGTCGTTAAATGGAATGATGATTTATGGAATTTACACCGTAAAGTATAACCATTTTGAAATCTTTGTTTCTTGTAATATATAAAAATATAATTAGAAATTCTATTTCTCTTCTATAATGTGAACGCTCTCTATATGAAACTTTTTTAATTTTACATATTTTTGATGCATTTTTATACTTTACTGTACTTTTAACTAAAGTAAGTAATGACATTGCGAAATAAATGTTTCGTCAAAACACTTTTCAATTATTAATATCACAAAAACTCTTTATACGTTATATTTTCATATGGCACATGCGAGCAAACATTTGCCTCCAACATGTTGGATCGAATGTGTGGACCAACGCATACATAAACAATTATTAACACTGTAAGTTTGTCCACAGCACTCACACGTGTCAGTATAACGAAGAGGATGCCTCAATGAGAATGTATCTCCGAGGCCGGCCTGTCATTCTGTACGGGCCGAGCGACAGGGACTCATTGGACCCTGCTAAGGTAGCGCCTCCACCACAGAACAAGCTGAAACTCGAATGGGTTTATGGATACAGGTATGTCTTTTTTTTATAATTAAGGTTTACGATACGGCCCAAGTTGGTAGACACGCTAAACCTGTGGAGGAACTGGCTCTCAAGTGCAGCTGCCGGAACACACCTATTGGTGTTTGGCGGCAGGTTTACAACTTGAGGGTGGTAGCTACCCAGGCGGGCATTAGAAAAAGCCCTACCACCATGCTATGGTTTCCTCACGATGTTTTCCTTCAAGCTCAAGCTCATTGTAGGCGCTTGGGTTCGAACCCACGTCCCTTGACGCGAAGTCGTGCACACTACCACTGAGCTATCATCGCTGTCTTTTCATAATAATTAATGGTGTTTATGTTATTTCTTTATTTGTCTACCATTCCCAGCTGTCTATGGTTGTTACAGTAGTCAATAACTTCGAAGATTTTGACAGGAATTTAATCATCATGTTGTGGGTTTTTACACGATTAATACGAAATATTTAACGATTTGTATTTCTTTATTGTATGTTTTAAAAGTTTAGCGTTAAGACCCCAAGCTCATCTGATATTAAGTGACGATGTGGCTCAAGATAATGAACACGCAAAACCGATTGGAGGGGCTTGCTCTTAAGTGCAACTGCCGGAACATACCTATAGGTAATGGTCGGCAGATTTTCAACTTCAGAGTGGTAGCTAGCGCGGAAAATATTTGAATAAATCCTACCATCATATAGTTTCATCAAGATGTTTTCCTTCATCGAAAGCTCAGGTTCATTGCAGGGTTTCGAACTCACGTATATTTGCGTGACGACAATTGACACTACCTACTTAACTATCGTCGCTTCCTTTCGGTTCTTTATACATTACTTTAGACGATAAATACAATGAACGAGTAAACAGTAAAGGCTCGACTGTCCATACGAGTTAATTTTATATGAGCACACCCGTGACTACAGTTATCGATTGTGTGATTACTGTGGCAAGGTCATGAAAATTGTACAGATTGTACCGCACACCGGACGAATGATTTAACCGCTCCTTTTAACCTGTACTGTGACACACCTTATCTATGATTAAACCTTGATAACGGCGTACCTTCACGCCATTTCTCTCCACGGGTTAACGCTGAATATCTCTATTTTCGTCCTATTGATTTCGGGAAAATTGAAAAATTGTGAAACGAAAAAAAAAACATCCGAATCTTTCAAAATATTTATTTTCTTCAAAATTTTAACTCGTATCCTATATCCCGGACGATGATTTTGTTGTATGGGATAAAAAATATATTAAATGTAAATTCATAGTATCAGCTGTCAGCGTAAATTCTAACAAAATCTGCCAAATAGATTTGTAGTGTTGCGCCGAAATAAAATTCCGTATAGAAACGTTATAGTATTTATATCGATACAAGGTACAGACCCATTATAAATATTAAAAATTAGATTTTATGTTATTTATTTATTGATTTTTTTTTCATTAATTTTTCGAAATCTTGCTGGTGGTTTCTAAGATTAGCGCGTTTAAACAAACTTTCCCGTTGAGTAATATTAATATATAGATAACATTCGTGCAATCTAATAATAGATTATAATAATACACTTAAACAAAATAGGAATTTCGGCTTCAAAAGTCACTTACCCTACAAACTGGTATTAGTAACCATTTAATAATTCTGTTTATTACTACCCGACCCTATCAATATGAAAGCAGAATGAACTGAGTCCAGTACATAACAAAATAGAATATATTTATCAAAGCTAGTTACATTTAAAGAACACACGGGAAGGTATTACTAGAGGCGGACTTGGCTGCAAGGCCTGACAGAATCAAAATGGCACATATATTTATTATTTATGAAGAAGGTTTAAAGTTGTCCCAGATCGCGATATGCGATAATGTAGCCGAGTTATTAACTTAATTAATTAAAGGAATTAAATAGATTACGTTCGTTTTGTATCTACCATGGGTTTATGACATAAACGCCATTAAATACCCTCGCTTTCGACCTTACGATGACCTAAACGGCATTGAGCGACCGTCTCCACTTATGGGAATTAATGTTCTCAAGGGAAATTGTCATACAATTGTATCATTCTGTGTTATAGGAGCATATGGCGCAACTGATGTAGACTAATTATTTTAATACTTTATAGCTTCAGCGTTATGATCACAACTGATGTTAATTGACGTGTGTCCTAAGATAGTGCACACACTAAGCCTTGCGGACGGACTGGCTCTTAAGTGCATCTGCCTAAACACACTTATAGGTTTTGGCGGCAGATTTTCACAACCTAAGTGTCGTAGTTAGCGAGACAGGTATTAAAAAAAGTCCTATAGTTAGCTCAAGCTCATTGGAGAGATTCGAACTTACGTCCATTGATTGAGCTTTCGTTTTTTTATTTACACCGTATCAAATCGAAGCCGCAAGTACAGGCTAGTTGTAAATAAATGCATGTGTGAGACCAAAAGATACCATTTTGTTCGTGTATCGTTTAAGAACTCTTGATTTATGTTTTTCAATTTATAACTGTATAAGGCTCCAATTTTGTTCAATAAAAAAAACGATCTATTGTCTTTCTTATTAGGAGTGACACTTATTTATCGAATCAGCTAAAATACAAGTGTTTGTAAGCAACAGTTTAGATTTGTTATCTCTTAACTAAAAAGGCACTTCCTGGAGTCGGACCTAAAAAATAAACTGAATATAGAAACACGTACTTCTCTCTATTGGAAAGAGATAGATATAACCTTAATAAGACTTATAACGAAAACTTTTTATCCCTTATCCCCGAGGAATCCATTCCTTTTACCGAGTGTCCTTACGGTGATTCATGATTTTACTTATGACCACGTAAAACTAAGTTTTAAATGTTATTTTAAAATATTCCATAACACATAAAAATACCAATTTTTTTTTATTAAAAATTATTTTCGTGATTGTTTATATTTTAACAAGGGTCTTCAATTTAAAAATAAATTATCAAGCTTTAGTTACATAAAATACACTAAAGCATTTTTCTACAAGCTCCTTAAGAATTTGTGACCATATATAAGAAATAAGATATATTTAAAAAAAAACACAGTAAACATTGTTTTTTAGGTTTCTTCAAACTATTATTTTTTACTTACATTCGCTTTCCTAATTAACTTTCAATTACTGTATTCCACTGTTAATTAAATGTATTAAAATTATTCCATTCATTAGTACAAGCAATTAACATAGAACAAAGGCTAATCGAGTGAAATTGGCTTTTCAGGTAATCGCTACATAACAAGCAGTTTATTGTCATTCACGACGCATTCATCTGAACAACATCGAATGTTGAAACTCGTTAGGTATTTCCATTGATTATCATCATACTGTGTCCCTTGTGGAGTCGGTACAAACAAATAAAAGTGCACTTTATTCCCTTTTCTTTTAAGGGCATTCGTTGCGTCTAGGCGCATTTACAGCTTCACCAAACTGTTGGGGCGAGTGCGGAGGCAATATGCACAAATGGGCAGGAAATGTGCACAAGAGTGCCAATAAGTATTATTTATTTTGCGAGACATAGTGACTGCACTGCACCTGATGCTATATACAGCACAATCCTAATCAGCGGCGACTGACAATGTACTTAAAAACATATCCAGTCACTGCTGTTATCCTGGCCTGCTAAGATACCCTTTCACGCCCCTTTTGAAGGACCCAATGCCGTAGGAGGGAGGGAACTCGCTAACGGGAAAACGGTTCCACAGTTCCGGGGTATGACAAGGACTCGACACGCCCCTCGTAATCTAGCTTAGCGGAAGGGCACGAGCATATCGGCCTCTTCTCCCACCCGGGCGTCTGTGTCGGAGAGAGTGCCCGCTGTGGTCAGCCTCGGCCCTTTCTGCAGTCTTTTTCTCCGAGAGAACTGTTTCAGTTTAGATCTAGATAATAATTAGTAATTCCAGATTATAGTTTCCAAAAAAAAAAATTTTTTTACAAATTATCTGAGATTTTTTATTATTATAGGTGTAGATGTATCAGTTTTGCACAGTGAATTGTAGTCTGCTATATGTAGATGACTAATTGTGCCCGCGACTTTGCGTGGAAGTAAATTGTTTTACATAATTTTTGTCCGTTTTTTTTAACTTTGTTCAATATAGCTCTGCTCCCATTGGTGGTAGCGTGATGGTAAATAGCCTAAAACCTTCCTCAATTATTGATCTAATGACAACAACATTTTTTTTTAAATCCAACTGTTAGTTTCTGTGATTAGCGTGCAACAAACAAAGATAACAAAATTTTCTTCTTCATATTATTTATATAATTTATCTGAATTTAAACCTATTTGTGGTTTATTTGGTTCCACGATGCGGTTTGAAATTCGATGCGACCTCATTTGTATATACTACGCCTTGTAAATTACAGTCAATAAAGAAACTATGTATATATACAGTTAAAATACTCTCACTACTGGAAATATCGCTATAACGAAATGAAAATGAATGAAAACGTAAACGAATGAAAACGAATATGAATCAATTGAACACGAATGAAAATTGAAACAAATGAAGTCTGTATCAGATTGATTACCATGTGTAGCGTGCCACTATAAAGCGTGTTACAGCTGGCATATGGTGGTTGTGCTAAATTCAGACACAACCGGTGTCTTTTATGAACACATGCTTATCATTTACAGTAAAGTCACTATAAAAATATATACAACAATAATATTAGGAAATCGTAAAGGTATGAATTCCATCTACGGTGTCACACGCTTTGTCCCTCAAACATTATTGTCATCGCTGTCCAGATGTTCTATATCCATATACGTACAGTGTCTATTTCGTTACATTTGTACAACATACGCTAAGCAAAAAATGAAATGGCCGCGTGTCACAATGATAAATATGATGTCAAAACAGATTCTTTTATCAATATATATTTAGTTGTAACAACAGTAGGTATATGTAACATTGCTCATAAGTGATTTAGGTAAAGCAATTTATACTTATGTGGGAGGCCACCGCTGGGTAGATGTTTTATACAATTGTTAAATTGTCCTATGGCGTTCAGTTGGAGACATGACAGGACAATTTGTTAATAGCTATTGTGTTTATGTTCTGTAGCGTGATGTTTTGTAAAAGATATTAAAGATAATTACCGCTTGAATGTAGGTAGAATTGACTAATTGTAAATTGAGTATAAAAATATTGTAAAATGACTCTTTAACTTTTTTGTATTGTTACTTTCATTATCTCTCTCCTGAGAGTTTTTTAAGTTAATCTATAATATTAATAAAAGTGTAAGTGAACCACATTTGGTCATTTTTTTTTTTATTATTATTTTTGGAACTTACAATTGGAGTTATCCAATTATAATCCGTTATCGATATAGAAGGCAAGATTTTTTTTTACTGTGATCACTTAGTGACCAATACATCAAACATAAATTAATAACTATTAATTCAATTTCTTTCATTCGTTTTTGACCAGTGAATTAATTTTAAAAATAAGTGCTTCAATTCATGTCTAAGTATTGCACGTCTCACAACGCGAAGCGTTTGTGTAGTGCTTTACTCTCACTCTCAAAGTTAAGCAATTATCTAGGCTTAAATTGGTTTTATCCTTTTTTTTTTTTTTATTCTGTTGAGTTCTTTGACTTTGCCGATTGTCGACCACTATTTTACTGTAATGCGTGTTCTATATAACACTCTACTCATTAGCCTTGTATTATAACTGTAACAGTACAGTGATGGAACGATAATAATGGTTCGTTGGCCGAGTTCACTGTACCAAGTATAAATAGTTAGTACAACTTACACGCAACGCTATCGAGGTTACGGCGAATAACGCACGTATTACCTCCACCAGCAAAGAGCGTTACGTTCAGGTAAAGTAGAACAATTGAGATCAACATCGCCTTAAGGCGAGACATTTCAGAAACGGTTAACGTACTATATTGCTTATCAAAATCTTAAACATGTATTAGTGGTATAATTTGAGTAATAATTATATTTTTTATTTTTTATGCTGAGGGTGTTATGACCATAATCTCACCTGATGCTTAGTAACGATGTGGCCCTAGATGGTAAACACGCTAACTCTAGTGGTAGGAATGGCTCTCAAATGTAAATGCTGGAACACAATAATACGTGTTTGGCGGCAGATATTTCAACTTCAGGGTGGTAGCTAGCCAGACGGGCTTTAGAGAAAGCTGTACTTCCTTACTATGGTGTCATCACGATGTTCCTTTCACCGAAAGCTCAAGCTCATTGCAAGATCTCCATTAAAATTTACATCTCCTATTTCACTTCGATCAAGTTTTATTTTTGCGACAATTAGTTACCTATTTTTTTTTCTACCGTTTAGTCTATCTCTATCCCGAAATTTACCGTAATCGGTTCAGCAGTTTAGGCCCGAGAATCTAAAAAACAAAGAGTTTAGGATTTGTATATTGAATCGTATAACTAATCATAATTTTGTATGTGGGTTCGTTTCCGTGCATGTTATATATTGTATATACTTCTATCTTAGTAGTGTCCACTTTTTGTAGTAAGCACACCGTTTATTACTGATAACTTTTGTATAATGTACTAGCATTTGCCCGCGACTACGTTCGCGCGGAACTATTTTTTATCCTTGTAGAACAGAGATACACATAGATTTTCCTGTATATTATATAAATTTGACGGTATAAATAAAAAGAACCAGGTCTTACCTAACAGTGACTAACAGTTAAATACTCAGTTGGCCAACGAACCGTATCTTGACCATGAATTACTGGCTTTGTTTAGAACAAGATCTCGATTTCCTGAACATAATTGTTTCGCTTTTAACAACAAATAAAACAAATTGTAATGATATATACTTAAAGTTGTTCGTTTCAATACATTTATATTTTCTATTATTGTGAAGTTAGCTTCATACTTATTTATATTTTCCTTATGAAATTCCTGTTTATTGTTCAACGTTGAAATGCACATAGCACGAATTGAGAATTCAAATATTTTTCTAAAATAATCTATAATAATGCGGTAATCTTGGATTTCCCAGTTGTATATTAAAAATTATTTTTGTATGTGATAGAGGAATCACTGAGGATAGCTTTAGACTATTCATCATCTACTAGTATATTACTATTAGGAATATATATGTATTGGAATAGTAACAATAATGACTAAAATCATTTAACATTTTTCAGTTCCATGTGAACGAAGTCGCGGGCACAGCTAGAGATCTTAATACAACTCCAATTAATGCCGTTCGATGTAACGATCAATTCCTTAAAACGTCCAAATTACACTAACTGGCCGATCTTTGCACAACGACAGTGACTTTTTTTTGTGAATTCGGCTTGTGTCGACACGAAGAAGAAAAAAAATTAAACGATAACACTCAATAATGCCAAAAAATTCCTATATAACTACATCCTCATTCTATATAACGTCTACAGGCTTTGTGGTCGCGGCTAAAACATGTCGTCTAATGACGTCATAGTTCACACGCTCATTCAGCTCACAACGACTCATCTGAAAAGATACGGTCATAATTCATTCCACTTAAGTTAAGAATTGTACCGCTCGCAAGAAAGTGGAAACGGAAAAACCGCGGTCGTGAGCGTTGTAAACACTGAATAAAAAGTAGCATATATCGATCTTGCACTGTGTAGTGCGTAATATACCAAGGATTTGTAGATAGATAAATATGAAGAAAGAGGACAACTACCTTGCGATGTGCTGATTGATCTTTGAGCTGAATTATTACTTGTCTTCCTACACTTAGCTCACTTTACCACATTGCTCCCATAAAACAATGAGCGGTGATAGCTCAGTGGTAGTGTGCACGACTTCGCGTCAAGGGACGTGGGTTCGAACCCAAGCACCTACAATGAGCTTGAGCTTTCGGTGAAGGAAAACAATGTGAGGAAACCATAGCATGGTGGTAGGACTTTTTCTAATGCCCGCCTGGGTAGCTACCACCCTCAAGTTGTGAACCTGCCGCCAAATACCAATAGGTGTGTTCCGGCAGCAGCACTTGAGAGCCAGTTCCTCCACAGGTTTAGCGTGTCTACCAACTTGGGCCGTATCGTCACTTAAGATCAGGTGAGATTATGGCCATAACGCTAAACCTTAAGTATAAAAAAAAAAAAATATGGTGCCGGTTTAGGTATTTATTCCATTTATTTAATCTTTATTGTATACTACTATTTATTTAATACTATGTAGTTAGTACAAAGGGCGGCCTTATTGCTATTAGTGATCTCTTCCACGCAATCCTTTGATCGATATGTTCTGTAGAACATAATCAATTGTGTTTTCAATTCAAAATCAACATCTAAGTAGTGTAAACATGAAATGATAACATACATGTGAAATATACTATAAAATAAACACTAACAAAAAAATATATTAACGAAAAATAATACAATTTATCACATAGAGTTATGTTAAAACGACATATTGTACTTTTTGACTAGATTTTTAGATATATCCATCGTTTGTGTCCTCCTCAGAGAAACAGGTAGCGAATTCCTAGTTATATCGTTTAAAGAAAGAAAGAAAGAACATTTTTCTTGACGATACACAATGCACATAGTGTAAATACAGTCTTACAAACGAATATCATCATACAACATCGAAAAAGAACTCAAGTTTAGCATATGCTATATATTTATTGTTCATATTTTCACAACGATCATGTAACCTTAAACTTTCGCACTCACTCCTGAGGTGATCGACAAAACCACAGACTGTGTGTCAATTGCGCGGGCGCATTCACGTCATGACATTCTGGCGTGATCACTGTGTTTGTTTCTAGGGGTAAGGATTGTCGGAGCAATCTCTATCTACTCCCGACTGGGGAGATAGTGTATTTCGTGGCGGCCGTTGTGGTGCTGTTCAATGTTGAAGAACAGTGTCAGAGACACTATATCGGGCACACTGATGACGTCAAGTGCCTCGCGGTGCACCCCAATAAGCTGGTGGTAGCGAGCGGCCAATGCGCTGGCCATGATCGGCTTGATGCGAGGGTAAATTTTAATACATTCTATTTCACTTCACAGGTTAAGCATATGACAATAATATCACATAATGTTAAATAACGATGTGGCTTAAGATTATATTTTTAATATTTGATAGGTTAAACGTTATGGCCATAATATCACGTGATCTTAAATGACGATACGGCCCAAGTTGGTGAACACGCTAAACCTGTAAAGGGGCTGACTCTGAAATGAAGCTGCCGGAGCACACCTATAGGTATTTGGCGGCAGTTTTCAGCTTGAGGGTAGTAGCTAACCAGGCGGGCTTTATAAAAAGCCCTACTACCATACGAGATGGTAGGCACACTTAGCCTAGCGGAAATTTCTTAACTTGATGGTAGTTAGACAGGCAGGCATTAGCTAATAACGTACCACCGTACATAAGTAAAGAGTGTATGCAGCTTGTTAATTCAGACTTGTCATATGTGAACGCTTGGTCGATCAATTTCACGTGCGACTTAATAATCACGCGTAAGCAAGGTCACACTATAAAGTTACTTGAAACTACATATTTTCGTTTTAACTAACTTCACGGTGTATTATATCGGTGCTCACAATTTCCGTATCAAGTTAAATATTCGCTCTCAACAGTTTTTCGTACCGAAAGAAGTATGACTTCAGAATACAACTTAGGGTTCGTACTGTTTTTACAGCCCCATGTCCGCGTTTGGAATTCCGTGTCGTTAGCCACGCTGGCGGTTATCGGAGCTGGCCACATGGAACGTTCTGTGTCTTGCATCACCTTCTCCCGAGCTGATGGTGGAACGCTCCTGGCTGCGGTCGACGAGGGACCCGACCACACTATCTCCGTGTGGGAGTGGCAGCGACAGGACAAAGGGCATTGTCTCACTGAAACCAAGGTAAGTTTAATTAAACATTATAATCTGCTATTTCACTCTAGATGGCGTAGTCTCATAAAGTAAATGACGCTAATAAAATTTCCATATACTATAAACAAAATTTTGAAATAAAAATTTGATAAATTATTATTTATTTATCAAATTGCAAAGATCCATTAAGTAAAACTAAATAAAAGAATTAAATCAATAAAAAGATGACTTAAAAACAGTATACAAATTAAATATATTGCATTAAAATATTGGTTACAATAATAGAGGCTAAACCAACAAGAAAGAAACCGGACACTATCTAATGTCTCATAAAAGAACCGACATACAAGCTATGAGTGTTTACATTAGAACAATCATGAAATCTACCTTATATGGGGGCAATTTTCTTACGCCTAATTGCATAAAAATAATTTACACAGGTAACCGCAAACATACAAGTTACACTCAAGTTCAATATAATAAGAACATTATTATATTGAACACGCAAAGAGCCAATTGTTTCTTTTTTACAGTCTAGTCGTGAAGAAACTTTGATAGTATGTTTTAAATAAACTGATCTTTATTCATTACTACAACGAGAAACGGGAATTGACAGTAAAATATCATAGACGCGATTTTATTTACACGAAAGAAAAATATATATAAGGTCGAGACAAGGAGTAAGCGAGTTATGTATTATATTTTTAAGAAAGTAAGAAACAAATCAAATTTATTTCGATGATACATAAATACAGTCATACCAGCTAAATCCCATACATGTAAAATACTTAATATAATATTTATTGGCCGAAGATCTTTTAATTAGGAAACAGAGGACGGACAATATAGCTGTCTTTCTAGAATCAGGAAAACTCTAAGAGACAATACAGAGTAGGTATTAATAAGACAAATTAAAACATCCATACTAAACTCTAAAGTCATCTTGATTATATCTAGAGATAGATTATTATAAACTCTCGATGTTTCGATTTGAAACTGCTTAGAAAATTTGATAAACTGTTTCCTGAGTGACCGGTTTGAGGATAAAACAAGTTGAACTTTACGCAATACGAATTTGTTTGTTACATGATTATTACTGATATTAGATACGACTGAAATATCTTAGAAGTTTTACGTTCGCCCTGGATTTTATTAAATAAGAGATATTCTATATGTAAGGTCAATATAAAGGTTTTTTTTTTTATACTTAAGGTTTAGCGTTATGGCTATAATCTCACCTGATCTTAAGTGACGATACGGCCCAAGTTGGTAGACACACTAAACCTGTGGAGGAACTGGCTCTTAAGTGCAGCTGCCGGAACACACGTATTGGTATTTGGCGGCAGGTTTACAACTTGCTACCAGCTAGCCAGGCGGGTATTAGAAAAAGCCCTACCACCATGCTATGGTTTCCTCACGATGTTTTCCTTCAACGAGAGCTCAAGCTCATTGTAGGTGCTTGGGTTCGAATCCACGTCCCTAGACGCGAAGTCGTACACACTACCACTGAGCTATCATCGCTTCATAGCGGTGCCTACACGCTCTATAAGACATCAACAATTGTTTAGTGTACCAGCTTGTAATAATATCGTGTCAAAGAATAATTCGATCTATAGAATGTGTAGGCGCTACAATGAAAGTCATGTTCAACACGACATATTCTTCAATAGCTTAATAAAATTCACAAGTTTAATTATATAACTGGATGATGCTACGTCTCCAATTTTTATAAGGGTTTTTGTTATTTCGTCTTTATTTTGTGTACATTTACGTTCAAAATGCTTTAAATTATTATAATTCCTGTAAAAAATATTACAATTTATGTAATCTGTATTCTGTTCATCTTCACTCATAATAAAAGTTCCTAACTGTGTAAGTTGTGCACAAATGTAATAGGGTATAAAATTTAGAATGATATCTAGAATTAAGTTGCTTTTGTATTTAATCTCATGTTTGTATCAGTATAAATAAAATAAAACATAAATAAAATATTCGGTTTTATATTTAGTGTTCGGTAGACACGGTCGTGGCGGCCGAGTTCCATCCCCTCGACCGCAACCAAATAGTGACCTGCGGCAAGAACCACATCGCGTTCTGGACCCTAGACCAGACCAACATGCTTTACAAACGTATGGGCATCTTCGAGTCCAGGGACAAACCTAAATACGTCACCTGCCTCGGATTTAATCACAACGGTAAGGCTAACAACACGGAATGAACTCCTTTTGACATTACCTTTGATGGTAAACACAGTGCAGTTTAAAACGATCCCCCAAAGTACCCTATCAGTGGTCATCACTTTCTGGAAACTTCCCAACAAACACAAACCCTGGATCATAAAATCCGTCACCGTATGAGGGTAGCGAATCAATTCCAGAACAGACCTCTACAATTTTTCTTAACTCGCAACTACTTTAATTTTTATATTCACAATAGCTAATGGACAATTTTTTCATCCATTACGAACGGGTTCTACGGGTAATTCGCAGGCACCAGCTCGTGTAGACTCAAAGTGATAGCCCAGTGGTAGTGTGCACGACTTCGCGTCAAGGGACGTGGGTTCGAATCCAAGCACCTAAGCTTGAGCTTTCGGTGAAGGAAAACATCGTGAGGAAACCATAGCATGGTGGTAGTGCTTTTTCTAATGCCCGCCTGGCTAGCTACCACCACCAAGTTGTAAAACCTGCCGCCAAATACCAATAGGTGTGTTCCGACACCTGCACTTGAGAGCCAGTTCAACCACAGGTTTAGCGTGTCTACCGCCTTGGGCCGTATCGTCACTTAAGATCAGGTCAAAAGATTAAGTAAAAAAAAAAAAAAAAAATGAAACAGAAAGGCACCACATCCAGCATAAGATCCGGTTGTCCAGGTGACGTGGTGTCCGGTGACTCGAGCGGGAACGTGACGGTGTGGGCGCGCGGCACCAACACCGTCGCCAAGATGGTGCGCAGCGTGCACGACGGGCCCGTGTTCAGCCTCGCCGCGCTCAAGGACGGCGCGCTGCTCTCCGCCGGGGGCAAGGACGGCCGCCTCGTGCTCTTCGACTGCGACGTCAACCCCACCGGCACGGAGACCATCGTTAGTGCCACCGCCACCTCTGTCAACCCGCTCAACAACTAACTGATTAACCCCTCACAGCAAAAAACTGTTTAACCCCTCACAACAACAAACTGCTTAACCCCTCTCAACAACAAACTGGTTAATCTCTCCCAACAACAAACTGCTTAACCCCTCCCAACAACAAACTGCTTACCCCCCTGCCAACAACAAACTGTTTAACCCCTCACAACAACAAACGGTTTAACCCCTGCCAACATAAAACTGTTTAACCCCGCATAACAACAGCTTTTTTTTTAATTCCTACACTAAAAATCTGTCCCTATGTTGCGAAAGATATTACAAGCATACAACTAACGGACGCAAAGTTACGCACACACAGATCAATCATTTGTAGATCGCACAAATAATTGTCCTGTGCAGGATTCGAATCCACAGCACTTAGCGAGGTACCAGCGGTGTAACGAACACTTAAACCGCTAAGTCAATCGTACAGTCTATTACTTACAGCAACAATATTTTTAACCCTTTCCAACAACAGCTATGTAATCCCTTCCAGAACCCTCTTTAACTCCATTCTGTATAACAGGTTCTAACACTAAGCTGGTATATTCCAATTATAATTTCACTATGAGCTTAGTTACAACAGTTCATTGAATGAGCAACAACCGTTAAGGGGAATAACTTGACACAGCTTATTCTGTCTTAACATTTTCCACCACCTTGCACCAATATTCTTTCCTAATGCGGTTCCAGATCGAGGGCCACTACGGCGGAGTTCGCGTCATCGCCGAGGGTCGCGGAAGCCAGCTCTTCATCGGCACCACCAAGAACTGCATCCTGCACGGAGACCTTGAGCTCGGCTTCTCACCAGCTGTCCTGGGTAACCACTTTTTCTTCCTACCTAAATTTTAATGACTTCGAAATGAAACAGATTGAATCGAATGTTTTAATTAAAAATAAATTTAAATAAAAAAATCTAATATATTGGCTCAGAGATTCCCAAAGTATTGTAGTGTTTTCATTTTATATAGTAGAACGATCCGTTGACATTACTGTTCGATCTGAGGGCAGATAATATAAGCATTTTAAATGTTTACATTTGGTATTACAGTGTTAGCGACGCATAAAGGCTATAACGAGTAATATACGAAAATAGAAATGGCGTCCGGAATAATAGTTCCGCACAGGTGGCGCTGTTAGCGACGCATAACAAGTTAATACGAGAATAGAAATGGCGTCCGGAATAATAGTTCCGCACAGGTGGCGCTGTTAGCGACGCATAACAAGTTAATACGAGAATAGAAATGGCGTCCGGAATAATAGTTCCGCACAGGTGGCGCTGTTAGCGACGCATAACAAGTTAATACGAGAATAGAAATGGCGTCCGGAATAATAGTTCCGCACAGGTGGCGCTGTTAGCGACGCATAACAAGTTAATACGAGAATAGAAATGGCGTCCGGAATAATAGTTCCGCACAGGTGGCGCTGATGGTAAATAGGACGCACGCGTTACCGTAGGGAGAGCCCCTGAGACGCCAGACGAGTTCTCGTTCGAGTATTAACTTGTACCGGACGAATAAACAGTGTTTTTGTGTTAGCATAAGTATCGAGACTGACTACGCGTTATATAAATATAAATATTGAAAATATAAGTATGTATAATATGAGTATGGAGATCGAGTATTGAGAATATTGAGATTATTGAGATTATTGAGATTATTGAGATTATTGAGATTATTGAGATTATTGAGAATTATTAATATTAAGCTTGTGGATATATTGAGATATAAGTATTGAGAATTATTAACATTGAGTTTATGGATATATTGAGAATTAATAATATTGATGGAGAATTATTAATATTGAGACGTATTAATGAGAACATGACGAATAATGTTATTTTAAAATCATAAGGCGTACGTTGTGATCGACGTCTACCGTTGGGGGCGCACACATTCATTTGCCTAGGATTCGTGGGAGTTCGGGTAATGATTGTGCCGAGTAGGTTTTTTTGCGTCTCCTTCGCGTATTTTATGTATATTTATATTGAAATTGATGTTTGCGTGTTTAGTTTATAGATATGTTTAAGATTATCGTGCATGTTAGTTTTAAAATAGATAATTTACCGAGCAATACTTACCTAAATATTAGACCGGAAAATATGTATAGAGAATTGAGGGATTTCACACGACAAGTGTGAAATCCAACAATAGAGACATCGCGTTGCTTGTATTTGATATAGAAACCCGAAATATGGGAATATGTAAATTTATAGAGTAAGAACGTGATAGAGAAAAATTGAAATAGAGAAAGTTTAGCGTAAGTATTGCTCGATCTCGAGTATTATGAGTGTATCCTAGGATAAGTGATATTTATAAGATAGAGTGTAACCTAGGGTATAAGACTGTATATAGATATTAAGGATATTATATGAAATAAAATAAATATAGCGCAGAAACCGAGCCAACGGTAGTGAAAATAGAAACAAATAGAAATTAGAAAGCGTCGCGATCGAGTGGCTCTCTGTAAAGTCACGCATCGGCATGGGTGACCTCCGAAGGGGCGTTACCTAATCATGTTCCACGATTGAGTCACCGATCGCCCATTGGCTACAAACAAGAAGAGCAACTACCTGAAGATATCAACCGTTGGCTCGGGTTCACGTTTTATTGAGAAGAATTCCGAGTATTATTTCGTCACACGTCTCGACCGGTGCACGCATTATTGCATCCTTACGGCCCCTTACGGCAAACTGACATCTTCCTGCTGCCACCGAGGCGGGTATCCGGCATCCTCGTTTATAACGAACGAGGACTCTACGCCCGTCCAAACGGGGATACACGACGTCGCACTTCGACCAAGGGGCGGTGGTCCACCACCGCTAGACGTACCGTGCCCCAACATACAGTATATAATAAGTTTAATTTATTTGTAAACCGTCTTGGAATATAAACGAGAGATATTGAATTTAAATTATCATTTACATGAGAATGAAATATTATTGTAAGAATGTTTTTACCGAAGAAAATAAAATCAGTAATTTATGGAGCAGTATTGCAAATTTTTCACACCAAAGGGTATTGAGATACTGATTAATCTATTGCAGAGGTTCCCAAAGTTTGATACGTAGATAGTAAAAAATGAGTGCCGTGAGGAACTTCCTGTTTTTTTTAAATGCCACTTAAATCCTTTCTATTTTAATTCTATAATCATGAGTCACTTATTACAAATGGAAAAAAATACATCTTTATGTTGTGGATGTTTTAATTTGTGGGCGTGTGCCTTTTAATTAGTATATTTGTACCTGTTGCTGTCGATTTCGAATAGCTAGCTAGGTTAGGTTGTTGATTGAAAAGTTTGGGAACCCTAAGTGTATAGTACTGAAGGGGGTATGGTTGTATAGGTCACGTGGACGAGCTGTGGGGGCTGGCCACGCACCCCACGCTGCCGCAGTTCGTGACGGCCGGGTGGGACCGCCTGCTGCAGCTCTGGGACGGGCTCAGCCACTCCACCGTCTGGAGTAAGGACATCGAGGTATCTACTTCAACCCCTTTAACCCCTTTAACCCTTTAATACCCCCACTTCATTGGTTTTAGGTTTTTTTTCTACACTGCAGACTCTTGGTCCGTACCATTGCTTTCAGTAAAGTAATTTACATTCAAATTAGTGGTGTATATACTACATATACTATACTACTATTTAAAAAATGTGATATACTATATATACTATACTATTATTAAAAAAATGTGAAATACTATATATACTATATTTGGAACTCACTTAAGATGTTCAGATATAAGTATTCTATTTGAAGGTATTTTTTAACGTTTCGATTACAATTTCCCATGATATTAAGTGACGATATAGTAGAAGATGGAAGATACGCTTACACTAGTGCAAAGACTGATTCTAAAACTACCTAACACCTGTAGAGATAAGAATAGCAGAGATTAAAAAAAATATAGTTTCTTTTTTTTTAATGTAAAAAATAATAGCTGGATTAGAATCTGCTGTGAATTATCATAACAAAGCACGTGGTAAGAAATTGTGTTTAAAAAAAAAATATTTTTAGTACTTATAATATCTATATTGTTATTAAATTATTTTTTCCTACATCATATTACCAAGTTAATGATATGAAAAAGAGAAGGTATACGGATTTCTGAAGTAATAATGCACTGGTATTTATGTACTTTAACCCCGGTGACTTAACATACCCAGTGACTTATGTTGACTCATTGTGCTTTATACATGAACTAGTGTTAATTACTTAAAGGGCATTTAATAGTGAAACGTGTATGAGTGTTATAACGGTGACCGTCGGTACATTGAGACGTTAACAGTGACCGCGGTGCATGTCCCCAGGAGCGCGGGCAGTGCGCGGCCTGGTCCGGCGACGGCGCCGTGGTGGCGGTGGGCAGCCTCTCCGGCAAGTGGATGGTGTTCGATCCCCACTCCCGGGAGATGCTCACTCAGCACCAGGACGGGTAATCACCATACCTACTGACCATACGTCTACTGATTTTCTCTTCTGACAGGCAATTTTACCATTTTTAACGATAAATTAATATGTCCCATTAGGGTGGTGCCAAAAAAAAGACTTTTTTTTTCAGTCTCGAGTGAAAAAATGTTAGTTTTTTGATGTTTTAAGAGCCCTCTCCAAAGAACAACTATAAAAAAAATTTTAAGAGGTCGCTCCAAATTTTTTTAAATTTCGAAAATCGTCAAAAATCGTTTTTTTTTTTATTTTTTTCTCGTTACGGTAAAATTTTATAGACCAAAAAACAATAAGTTTCTGAAAGTTTCAGTTCAAAATTTAAGTTTTGAAAGGTCGCTCAAATTTTTTTTTATTATTAGTTCATTACTTTAGATTTTTTCTAGCGACCTTTTAATAATTAAATTTAAATTCAGTACATTTTTATTACAATAATAGATAAAAATTAAAAAATTAAAAAAAAAAAATTTTGACAATTTTTGAAATTTTAAAAAATTTGGAGCGACCTCTTAAAATTTTTTTTTTAGTTGTTCTTTGGAGAGGGCTCTTAAAACATCAAAAACTAACATTTTTTCACTCGAAACTGAAAAAAAAAATAGTCGGTTTTTTTGCGCCACCCTAATGTCCCATACAAAGTTTTGCTAATAGAATCTTGATATTTTTGAAAAATACATATATCGTCATATACTACTATTCTTTACAAGAAACCTGTTTTGTCGAAAAATAAAATTACCTACGTCCATGGAGTTGTTTGGTAAAATGTTTATTTTAATAGATTTTTTCGATAATAATTAAAGAAAATAACTGACATGTTATACGTAAATTGAAACAAGTAAATTGTTAATGAACGATTGGCCGATCGGTTCGACGTGCGACTTAATAATCACTCGTAAACAAGATCGTAGGTTCCAAACCGCAACATATGGGCAACGAGTATTACTCCTTGCTTTTATATTATTCTGTGAAAGCATTTAAAGCCATGATAGCCTAGTGGTTAGTGTGTACGACTTCGCCTCAAGGGACGTGAGTTCGAATCCAACCATCTTCTATGAGCTTGAGCTTTCGGTGAAGGAAAACATCGTGGGAAAACCATAGCATGGTGGTAGGGCTTGTTCTGATGCCCGTCTGGGTAGCTACCACCCTCAAGTTGTAAACCTGCCGCCAAATACCAATAGGTGTGTTCCGGCAGCAGCACTTGAGAGCCAGTTCCTCCACAGGTTTACCGTGTCTATCAACTTGGGCCGTATCGTCACTTAAGATCAGGTGAGATAATACCCATAACGCTAAACCTTCAATATATAAATAAAAATCACCTCTGTCGGCAGTGTTCATGACTACGTTTTCTTTTATGTAGAAACGTTGTCCAGTGAGAATATAATGTATTTCCAGTTCGGAGCCGATTCAAACGATTCAGTACTCGCCGGACAACACGATGGTGGCCGTCGGGTCCCGGGACAACTTTATATACGTGTACCGGGTCGAGGACAGCGGGGCGCGGTACAGCCGCATTGGGAAGTGCCTGGTATGTGCATACCTTTATATATTTTCTACACTTTACCTGTGTCGTTAATATTAATTTTGTCAAATACCCCGTTTCTAACATTTTTTCGCTACAAAAAGTACCCCATCACCGTCTCCGGGTTACCGTCCATCTCCATACCAAAATTCATCGAAATCGATTCAGCGGTTTAGGCGTGTAAGAGTAACAAACGCACAAACTCGTTTTCCAATTTATAATATTAGTATAGAAGCTTTACAGGTTTCACGTTCGAGATGTTATCTCAGCTGGCTTTAAGTGACGATGTGGCTTAGATGGTGGACTCGCTAAGACCAATTTTCAACTTGTGTGTAGTAACCAGCCAAATATAGGTATTATGAAGTCCTCTGCGTCTTGTTATAATTTAATCACGATGTCTTCCCTGCCCAGATGCTCAGGTTCATTGCAACGATTCGAACTCACGTACACTGACTCGGTGTCCATACACCTACCACTGAGGTATCGTCCCCACCTCCGGTAACACTTGTCAGACAATTAATTGCTATTAATTAACTTATCCCCCCTGACCCCGCCCCCTTCCTAAAATATAAATTACTATCAAAATTCCAACAAATGTTCTATAAATAGTTTTAATGAATTGTAAGGTCCGATAATAATTCTGATAATATGTTAAGTCCGTTCTGTGTAGGTATCAAGTAGGTATTTTGATGTATTTCACTACGAAATACCTAGATGAACTCGTAAAATGAAAAATATATATATTTTAAGACCATAACTTTTTCTCTTCTATTTTTATCGAAAATGATACAGTTGCTTTATGATTCAGTTCTAGGAGAATCTAGAAAATGAAGGGAAATAGATTTTAATATATTATTAAATAAAAAAAAAACAAATAAACATAAAAATTATTTTTAAATTAATGCTCTTATATATAAATTAACATATATATATTTTTATTTAATTTATATTGCCCACTGTGAAAATAAAGCATGTAATAACTAATTAAATTTATAGAAATTATTTATACGCAAATAAATAAATAGTATGAAATGTTAATTTCACGCGCCCTTAGTGTACGGAGAGAAAACGTAAAAGGGTAAATGGATGTGTTAAAACCGTAGTTAGAATATTTAGTATTATTGATTGTAAATGTTGTGACCGTTCAAAGTTTTCATATATATTATCTAAATGGCTCGATTTTGTAATAAATTACAATATTGTAACATGTTATTATGGTCTATGGTAAAAAGAAATACGTATTTATGGCTTTTAGCTGCGGCCCAATTGAATGACGCAATAATAAGATTTATACAAAGTTTATCCCCCTCTTTATCCCACTTCTGAAATATTTTTAACGAGAACAACTTGCCTCCAGTTTCACATCTATCTCTATACCAAAATTTATCATAATCGATTCATCGGTTTAGGCGTGAAAGCGTTACAAACAAACAAACTTTCGCATTCTATTTAAAAAAAATCTATACAAATAAAGATTAAAAATAAACGTATATGCATATACTTTAAAAACACATACTGGATAAAAATAAGATATATCTTGTATTAAAATTGAATAATTAAAGACAAAAAAAACTGAAATTCCAAAACATAACTACGAGAGACGAGCTATAATTCTTTGAACGGTACACAGTATTTTTTTATTTTGGAACAAGCATCGCTTTGCAGTAATAATAACCATAGAGCTTGTCGTGATTAATAAGTATAACTTATATGCCTTGAAATAAAACTAATTTAAACGGATTTTATCGCGGTTATTTATTAAATTTTGATCCCGACGTTTCGAAAGCTTTTCAGCCTTCGTGGTCACGGGGCGGACTGAGGTGTAGGTTGTCCAGAAAAGTTTATGTTACTGTGTCTACCTACAATTTAATTTTTATTATTGATGGTGTTCCGATCTACGCAGAAAGAGCTCACAGTGTCTTGAGGTCTGGCAATTGGTCTTTTGGGTTCCGATTTAATTAAATGTATAATTGGATCCCAGGCTTGTGCTAGCTTCCAACCATCTTCTCTATTGAAATTTGGATGTTTTTTAATTTCAATAGCCTCACGAATCATCCTAGGTAGGAATCGGTGTTCTTTTGCAAGGATTTGTGGCTTGTCGAATCGAAGATAATGTTTGGAGCCTTCTTCTGAATGTTCAGCAACTGCAGACTTCGTAGAGCGTCGGTGTTTAACATCAGCTATATGTTCTTTTACGCGGGTCCCTATATTTCTTTTAGTTTGTCCGATATAGGAGAGGCCACAGTCACATTCTATTTTGTATACGCCCTGTTCTTGTAGAGGTATATGACACTTGACAGGTGGTAAAAATTGACTAATCTTCTTGGGCGGCTTGAAGTAAGTTTTAATTGAAGCACGCTTCAGCACATAGCCAATCTTGTCTGTGACCCCTCTTACAAAAGGTAACACAACAGGTACACGTTCTACTGTGGCTGGTTTCACTCGGTTTCCGTGACGGCGGCGTGGAATTTGGAGCTTGTTATCACGCAGTACTTGCTTGACATGTCGCAGCTCAGCAGCCAGATGTTCCTCGTCACAGATTCCTTGTGCTCTCTGAAACAAAGATTTACCCACGGTAGCTAACTGTTTCGGATGGTGGTGAGATTCACCATTCAGGTATTTATC
Source organism: Actias luna (assembly GCA_039707435.1). Taxonomy (NCBI): domain Eukaryota; kingdom Metazoa; phylum Arthropoda; class Insecta; order Lepidoptera; family Saturniidae; genus Actias; species Actias luna. The sequence continues at coordinate 1,040,136 of JAZHAC010000002.1, read as the reverse complement.
TGTATGGGTCATTTTTCTGTACACAGTATGGCCTAAAGACTGATCAGGATTACGGATAACTAAAACATCTAAGAAAGGAAGAGATTTCTTTTGCTCTAACTCCACAGTGAATTGTATGTTATTGTTAATGGAGTTAAGATGATCTAAAAATGCAGCTACTTTGTCAGATGGTAAAATTGTGAAAGTATCATCTACGTACCGTTTGTAAAACCTGGGGGTGACGGGGGCAGTGCTTAGGGCTGTCTCCTCGAAGTCCTCCATGAAAATATCGGCGACTACTGGAGATACAGGTGAGCCCATAGCTACTCCATTCACTTGTACATAGAACTGATTCCTCCACAACATGTAGCCAGATGTGAGGCAATGTTTGAGTAATGCTGCATACTCTATGGGCATGTTATTATCTGCTAACCTCTTAGACACAATTTCAATGCAGTCTTGTACTGGTAAGCTTGTGAATAGAGACTGGACATCAAAACTAACCATGGTTTCATTGTCAGCTAATTGTAGGTGTTTAATATCACTGACAAATTGGTATGAATCCTTCACATATGCTCTAGTGTTGCCTCTTAGTGGTGATAACACTTTTGCTACGTGCTGAGCCAATCTGTAGGTTGGTGTGTCGATCTGACTCACGATGGGACGTAGTGGAGCATTTGGCTTGTGTATTTTCGGTAACCCATACAGTTTAGGAGGTTTTGCACACGATGGGACGAGTAAGTTTACGTCAAGATTTAATGTGTCGGAGTAACTGCTTATTAAAGAGCTAGTAGCCTTTAAAACTTTGTTGGTTGGGTCTGTTTTAACCTTCTTGTATGTACTTTCATCCGACAAAAGTTGTTCTATTTTATTATTGTAATCTGACGTATCCATTACTACTGTCGCATTACCTTTATCTGCACGGAGAATAGTTACATCCTTCTGTGAACGCAAGTTCTTTAAAGCGATATATTGTTGTTTTGGAAGATTTGGTTTGGGCGCTTTCACTTGTCGTAATATTGACGAAATGTCTTGACGTATCGCCTCCGAATCCTCCTTTTTCAAATTATTTTTCACGAGACTATTCTCAACGTTACAAATAATGTCTTCATACGGTATCCTTCGTGGTGTTACGGCAAAATTTAATCCTTTTGATAAAACCTGAATTGTGTTATCGTCCAATGTTTGTTTTGACAGATTAATGACAGCGCGTTGTTCATCTGCGCGTGAGTGTTCGTTGTCTATGGTGGGGTGCGTTCCGTTCCTACACTCGTTGTTACTAAGATTTTTGGCATTTGATTTAGATTGTAATTTTTCATATTTTATGATTTGTTTGTTTTTGCATTCATTCAATTTCGTTATTTCACGTTTATTTAAAGCGTTGATGCAATTTTGAAAATCAAATGCTGATAACTCTGTCTTTAACTCATTGGACTTAATCTCAACACAATTATTTATGTTATGGAGATCGGATCTTATTTCACGAATGGCAGCCAGTAACAGTTTTGTACTCGCCTGGTTGAGAATTTTCGCGCTTCCTCGTATGTTGTTCTTAGGTGAAATCTTGACACACGTAGGAATGAGATTATGATCACGGCATCTCTTCAAGAAATTTAATGATGTAACATATCTTGCGCGCTTGGTTTTCAAATCCTCCAACCGACGTATTTTGTTTGCAGTTTCCAGTCCGTACTGGTTTACATAATGATTTCTTAGGTTTACGCGAATATTATTCATTGAAATAAAACTAATTTAAACGGATTTTATCGCGGTTATTTATTAAATTTTGATCCCGACGTTTCGAAAGCTTTTCAGCCTTCGTGGTCACGGGGCGGACTGAGGTGTAGGTTGTCCAGAAAAGTTTATGTTACTGTGTCTACCTACAATTTAATTTTTATTATTGATGGTGTTCCGATCTACGCAGAAAGAGCTCACAGTGTCTTGAGGTCTGGCAATTGGTCTTTTGGGTTCCGATTTAATTAAATGTATAATTGGATCCCAGGCTTGTGCTAGCTTCCAACCATCTTCTCTATTGAAATTTGGATGTTTTTTAATTTCAATAGCCTCACGAATCATCCTAGGTAGGAATCGGTGTTCTTTTGCAAGGATTTGTGGCTTGTCGAATCGAAGATAATGTTTGGAGCCTTCTTCTGAATGTTCAGCAACTGCAGACTTCGTAGAGCGTCGGTGTTTAACATCAGCTATATGTTCTTTTACGCGGGTCCCTATATTTCTTTTAGTTTGTCCGATATAGGAGAGGCCACAGTCACATTCTATTTTGTATACGCCCTGTTCTTGTAGAGGTATATGACACTTGACAGGTGGTAAAAATTGACTAATCTTCTTGGGCGGCTTGAAGTAAGTTTTAATTGAAGCACGCTTCAGCACATAGCCAATCTTGTCTGTGACCCCTCTTACAAAAGGTAACACAACAGGTACACGTTCTACTGTGGCTGGTTTCACTCGGTTTCCGTGACGGCGGCGTGGAATTTGGAGCTTGTTATCACGCAGTACTTGCTTGACATGTCGCAGCTCAGCAGCCAGATGTTCCTCGTCACAGATTCCTTGTGCTCTCTGAAACAAAGATTTACCCACGGTAGCTAACTGTTTCGGATGGTGGTGAGATTCACCATTCAGGTATTTATCTGTATGGGTCATTTTTCTGTACACAGTATGGCCTAAAGACTGATCAGGATTACGGATAACTAAAACATCTAAGAAAGGAAGAGATTTCTTTTGCTCTAACTCCACAGTGAATTGTATGTTATTGTTAATGGAGTTAAGATGATCTAAAAATGCAGCTACTTTGTCAGATGGTAAAATTGTGAAAGTATCATCTACGTACCGTTTGTAAAACCTGGGGGTGACGGGGGCAGTGCTTAGGGCTGTCTCCTCGAAGTCCTCCATGAAAATATCGGCGACTACTGGAGATACAGGTGAGCCCATAGCTACTCCATTCACTTGTACATAGAACTGATTCCTCCACAACATGTAGCCAGATGTGAGGCAATGTTTGAGTAATGCTGCATACTCTATGGGCATGTTATTATCTGCTAACCTCTTAGACACAATTTCAATGCAGTCTTGTACTGGTAAGCTTGTGAATAGAGACTGGACATCAAAACTAACCATGGTTTCATTGTCAGCTAATTGTAGGTGTTTAATATCACTGACAAATTGGTATGAATCCTTCACATATGCTCTAGTGTTGCCTCTTAGTGGTGATAACACTTTTGCTACGTGCTGAGCCAATCTGTAGGTTGGTGTGTCGATCTGACTCACGATGGGACGTAGTGGAGCATTTGGCTTGTGTATTTTCGGTAACCCATACAGTTTAGGAGGTTTTGCACACGATGGGACGAGTAAGTTTACGTCAAGATTTAATGTGTCGGAGTAACTGCTTATTAAAGAGCTAGTAGCCTTTAAAACTTTGTTGGTTGGGTCTGTTTTAACCTTCTTGTATGTACTTTCATCCGACAAAAGTTGTTCTATTTTATTATTGTAATCTGACGTATCCATTACTACTGTCGCATTACCTTTATCTGCACGGAGAATAGTTACATCCTTCTGTGAACGCAAGTTCTTTAAAGCGATATATTGTTGTTTTGGAAGATTTGGTTTGGGCGCTTTCACTTGTCGTAATATTGACGAAATGTCTTGACGTATCGCCTCCGAATCCTCCTTTTTCAAATTATTTTTCACGAGACTATTCTCAACGTTACAAATAATGTCTTCATACGGTATCCTTCGTGGTGTTACGGCAAAATTTAATCCTTTTGATAAAACCTGAATTGTGTTATCGTCCAATGTTTGTTTTGACAGATTAATGACAGCGCGTTGTTCATCTGCGCGTGAGTGTTCGTTGTCTATGGTGGGGTGCGTTCCGTTCCTACACTCGTTGTTACTAAGATTTTTGGCATTTGATTTAGATTGTAATTTTTCATATTTTATGATTTGTTTGTTTTTGCATTCATTCAATTTCGTTATTTCACGTTTATTTAAAGCGTTGATGCAATTTTGAAAATCAAATGCTGATAACTCTGTCTTTAACTCATTGGACTTAATCTCAACACAATTATTTATGTTATGGAGATCGGATCTTATTTCACGAATGGCAGCCAGTAACAGTTTTGTACTCGCCTGGTTGAGAATTTTCGCGCTTCCTCGTATGTTGTTCTTAGGTGAAATCTTGACACACGTAGGAATGAGATTATGATCACGGCATCTCTTCAAGAAATTTAATGATGTAACATATCTTGCGCGCTTGGTTTTCAAATCCTCCAACCGACGTATTTTGTTTGCAGTTTCCAGTCCGTACTGGTTTACATAATGATTTCTTAGGTTTACGCGAATATTATTCATTGAAATAAAACTAATTTAAACGGATTTTATCGCGGTTATTTATTAAATTTTGATCCCGACGTTTCGAAAGCTTTTCAGCCTTCGTGGTCACGGGGCGGACTGAGGTGTAGGTTGTCCAGAAAAGTTTATGTTACTGTGTCTACCTACAATTTAATTTTTATTATTGATGGTGTTCCGATCTACGCAGAAAGAGCTCACAGTGTCTTGAGGTCTGGCAATTGGTCTTTTGGGTTCCGATTTAATTAAATGTATAATTGGATCCCAGGCTTGTGCTAGCTTCCAACCATCTTCTCTATTGAAATTTGGATGTTTTTTAATTTCAATAGCCTCACGAATCATCCTAGGTAGGAATCGGTGTTCTTTTGCAAGGATTTGTGGCTTGTCGAATCGAAGATAATGTTTGGAGCCTTCTTCTGAATGTTCAGCAACTGCAGACTTCGTAGAGCGTCGGTGTTTAACATCAGCTATATGTTCTTTTACGCGGGTCCCTATATTTCTTTTAGTTTGTCCGATATAGGAGAGGCCACAGTCACATTCTATTTTGTATACGCCCTGTTCTTGTAGAGGTATATGACACTTGACAGGTGGTAAAAATTGACTAATCTTCTTGGGCGGCTTGAAGTAAGTTTTAATTGAAGCACGCTTCAGCACATAGCCAATCTTGTCTGTGACCCCTCTTACAAAAGGTAACACAACAGGTACACGTTCTACTGTGGCTGGTTTCACTCGGTTTCCGTGACGGCGGCGTGGAATTTGGAGCTTGTTATCACGCAGTACTTGCTTGACATGTCGCAGCTCAGCAGCCAGATGTTCCTCGTCACAGATTCCTTGTGCTCTCTGAAACAAAGATTTACCCACGGTAGCTAACTGTTTCGGATGGTGGTGAGATTCACCATTCAGGTATTTATCTGTATGGGTCATTTTTCTGTACACAGTATGGCCTAAAGACTGATCAGGATTACGGATAACTAAAACATCTAAGAAAGGAAGAGATTTCTTTTGCTCTAACTCCACAGTGAATTGTATGTTATTGTTAATGGAGTTAAGATGATCTAAAAATGCAGCTACTTTGTCAGATGGTAAAATTGTGAAAGTATCATCTACGTACCGTTTGTAAAACCTGGGGGTGACGGGGGCAGTGCTTAGGGCTGTCTCCTCGAAGTCCTCCATGAAAATATCGGCGACTACTGGAGATACAGGTGAGCCCATAGCTACTCCATTCACTTGTACATAGAACTGATTCCTCCACAACATGTAGCCAGATGTGAGGCAATGTTTGAGTAATGCTGCATACTCTATGGGCATGTTATTATCTGCTAACCTCTTAGACACAATTTCAATGCAGTCTTGTACTGGTAAGCTTGTGAATAGAGACTGGACATCAAAACTAACCATGGTTTCATTGTCAGCTAATTGTAGGTGTTTAATATCACTGACAAATTGGTATGAATCCTTCACATATGCTCTAGTGTTGCCTCTTAGTGGTGATAACACTTTTGCTACGTGCTGAGCCAATCTGTAGGTTGGTGTGTCGATCTGACTCACGATGGGACGTAGTGGAGCATTTGGCTTGTGTATTTTCGGTAACCCATACAGTTTAGGAGGTTTTGCACACGATGGGACGAGTAAGTTTACGTCAAGATTTAATGTGTCGGAGTAACTGCTTATTAAAGAGCTAGTAGCCTTTAAAACTTTGTTGGTTGGGTCTGTTTTAACCTTCTTGTATGTACTTTCATCCGACAAAAGTTGTTCTATTTTATTATTGTAATCTGACGTATCCATTACTACTGTCGCATTACCTTTATCTGCACGGAGAATAGTTACATCCTTCTGTGAACGCAAGTTCTTTAAAGCGATATATTGTTGTTTTGGAAGATTTGGTTTGGGCGCTTTCACTTGTCGTAATATTGACGAAATGTCTTGACGTATCGCCTCCGAATCCTCCTTTTTCAAATTATTTTTCACGAGACTATTCTCAACGTTACAAATAATGTCTTCATACGGTATCCTTCGTGGTGTTACGGCAAAATTTAATCCTTTTGATAAAACCTGAATTGTGTTATCGTCCAATGTTTGTTTTGACAGATTAATGACAGCGCGTTGTTCATCTGCGCGTGAGTGTTCGTTGTCTATGGTGGGGTGCGTTCCGTTCCTACACTCGTTGTTACTAAGATTTTTGGCATTTGATTTAGATTGTAATTTTTCATATTTTATGATTTGTTTGTTTTTGCATTCATTCAATTTCGTTATTTCACGTTTATTTAAAGCGTTGATGCAATTTTGAAAATCAAATGCTGATAACTCTGTCTTTAACTCATTGGACTTAATCTCAACACAATTATTTATGTTATGGAGATCGGATCTTATTTCACGAATGGCAGCCAGTAACAGTTTTGTACTCGCCTGGTTGAGAATTTTCGCGCTTCCTCGTATGTTGTTCTTAGGTGAAATCTTGACACACGTAGGAATGAGATTATGATCACGGCATCTCTTCAAGAAATTTAATGATGTAACATATCTTGCGCGCTTGGTTTTCAAATCCTCCAACCGACGTATTTTGTTTGCAGTTTCCAGTCCGTACTGGTTTACATAATGATTTCTTAGGTTTACGCGAATATTATTCATTGAAATAAAACTAATTTAAACGGATTTTATCGCGGTTATTTATTAAATTTTGATCCCGACGTTTCGAAAGCTTTTCAGCCTTCGTGGTCACGGGGCGGACTGAGGTGTAGGTTGTCCAGAAAAGTTTATGTTACTGTGTCTACCTACAATTTAATTTTTATTATTGATGGTGTTCCGATCTACGCAGAAAGAGCTCACAGTGTCTTGAGGTCTGGCAATTGGTCTTTTGGGTTCCGATTTAATTAAATGTATAATTGGATCCCAGGCTTGTGCTAGCTTCCAACCATCTTCTCTATTGAAATTTGGATGTTTTTTAATTTCAATAGCCTCACGAATCATCCTAGGTAGGAATCGGTGTTCTTTTGCAAGGATTTGTGGCTTGTCGAATCGAAGATAATGTTTGGAGCCTTCTTCTGAATGTTCAGCAACTGCAGACTTCGTAGAGCGTCGGTGTTTAACATCAGCTATATGTTCTTTTACGCGGGTCCCTATATTTCTTTTAGTTTGTCCGATATAGGAGAGGCCACAGTCACATTCTATTTTGTATACGCCCTGTTCTTGTAGAGGTATATGACACTTGACAGGTGGTAAAAATTGACTAATCTTCTTGGGCGGCTTGAAGTAAGTTTTAATTGAAGCACGCTTCAGCACATAGCCAATCTTGTCTGTGACCCCTCTTACAAAAGGTAACACAACAGGTACACGTTCTACTGTGGCTGGTTTCACTCGGTTTCCGTGACGGCGGCGTGGAATTTGGAGCTTGTTATCACGCAGTACTTGCTTGACATGTCGCAGCTCAGCAGCCAGATGTTCCTCGTCACAGATTCCTTGTGCTCTCTGAAACAAAGATTTACCCACGGTAGCTAACTGTTTCGGATGGTGGTGAGATTCACCATTCAGGTATTTATCTGTATGGGTCATTTTTCTGTACACAGTATGGCCTAAAGACTGATCAGGATTACGGATAACTAAAACATCTAAGAAAGGAAGAGATTTCTTTTGCTCTAACTCCACAGTGAATTGTATGTTATTGTTAATGGAGTTAAGATGATCTAAAAATGCAGCTACTTTGTCAGATGGTAAAATTGTGAAAGTATCATCTACGTACCGTTTGTAAAACCTGGGGGTGACGGGGGCAGTGCTTAGGGCTGTCTCCTCGAAGTCCTCCATGAAAATATCGGCGACTACTGGAGATACAGGTGAGCCCATAGCTACTCCATTCACTTGTACATAGAACTGATTCCTCCACAACATGTAGCCAGATGTGAGGCAATGTTTGAGTAATGCTGCATACTCTATGGGCATGTTATTATCTGCTAACCTCTTAGACACAATTTCAATGCAGTCTTGTACTGGTAAGCTTGTGAATAGAGACTGGACATCAAAACTAACCATGGTTTCATTGTCAGCTAATTGTAGGTGTTTAATATCACTGACAAATTGGTATGAATCCTTCACATATGCTCTAGTGTTGCCTCTTAGTGGTGATAACACTTTTGCTACGTGCTGAGCCAATCTGTAGGTTGGTGTGTCGATCTGACTCACGATGGGACGTAGTGGAGCATTTGGCTTGTGTATTTTCGGTAACCCATAGAGTTTAGGAGGTTTTGCACACGATGGGACGAGTAAGTTTACGTCAAGATTTAATGTGTCGGAGTAACTGCTTATTAAAGAGCTAGTAGCCTTTAAAACTTTGTTGGTTGGGTCTGTTTTAACCTTCTTGTATGTACTTTCATCCGACAAAAGTTGTTCTATTTTATTATTGTAATCTGACGTATCCATTACTACTGTCGCATTACCTTTATCTGCACGGAGAATAGTTACATCCTTCTGTGAACGCAAGTTCTTTAAAGCGATATATTGTTGTTTTGGAAGATTTGGTTTGGGCGCTTTCACTTGTCGTAATATTGACGAAATGTCTTGACGTATCGCCTCCGAATCCTCCTTTTTCAAATTATTTTTCACGAGACTATTCTCAACGTTACAAATAATGTCTTCATACGGTATCCTTCGTGGTGTTACGGCAAAATTTAATCCTTTTGATAAAACCTGAATTGTGTTATCGTCCAATGTTTGTTTTGACAGATTAATGACAGCGCGTTGTTCATCTGCGCGTGAGTGTTCGTTGTCTATGGTGGGGTGCGTTCCGTTCCTACACTCGTTGTTACTAAGATTTTTGGCATTTGATTTAGATTGTAATTTTTCATATTTTATGATTTGTTTGTTTTTGCATTCATTCAATTTCGTTATTTCACGTTTATTTAAAGCGTTGATGCAATTTTGAAAATCAAATGCTGATAACTCTGTCTTTAACTCATTGGACTTAATCTCAACACAATTATTTATGTTATGGAGATCGGATCTTATTTCACGAATGGCAGCCAGTAACAGTTTTGTACTCGCCTGGTTGAGAATTTTCGCGCTTCCTCGTATGTTGTTCTTAGGTGAAATCTTGACACACGTAGGAATGAGATTATGATCACGGCATCTCTTCAAGAAATTTAATGATGTAACATATCTTGCGCGCTTGGTTTTCAAATCCTCCAACCGACGTATTTTGTTTGCAGTTTCCAGTCCGTACTGGTTTACATAATGATTTCTTAGGTTTACGCGAATATTATTCATTGAAATAAAACTAATTTAAACGGATTTTATCGCGGTTATTTATTAAATTTTGATCCCGACGTTTCGAAAGCTTTTCAGCCTTCGTGGTCACGGGGCGGACTGAGGTGTAGGTTGTCCAGAAAAGTTTATGTTACTGTGTCTACCTACAATTTAATTTTTATTATTGATGGTGTTCCGATCTACGCAGAAAGAGCTCACAGTGTCTTGAGGTCTGGCAATTGGTCTTTTGGGTTCCGATTTAATTAAATGTATAATTGGATCCCAGGCTTGTGCTAGCTTCCAACCATCTTCTCTATTGAAATTTGGATGTTTTTTAATTTCAATAGCCTCACGAATCATCCTAGGTAGGAATCGGTGTTCTTTTGCAAGGATTTGTGGCTTGTCGAATCGAAGATAATGTTTGGAGCCTTCTTCTGAATGTTCAGCAACTGCAGACTTCGTAGAGCGTCGGTGTTTAACATCAGCTATATGTTCTTTTACGCGGGTCCCTATATTTCTTTTAGTTTGTCCGATATAGGAGAGGCCACAGTCACATTCTATTTTGTATACGCCCTGTTCTTGTAGAGGTATATGACACTTGACAGGTGGTAAAAATTGACTAATCTTCTTGGGCGGCTTGAAGTAAGTTTTAATTGAAGCACGCTTCAGCACATAGCCAATCTTGTCTGTGACCCCTCTTACAAAAGGTAACACAACAGGTACACGTTCTACTGTGGCTGGTTTCACTCGGTTTCCGTGACGGCGGCGTGGAATTTGGAGCTTGTTATCACGCAGTACTTGCTTGACATGTCGCAGCTCAGCAGCCAGATGTTCCTCGTCACAGATTCCTTGTGCTCTCTGAAACAAAGATTTACCCACGGTAGCTAACTGTTTCGGATGGTGGTGAGATTCACCATTCAGGTATTTATCTGTATGGGTCATTTTTCTGTACACAGTATGGCCTAAAGACTGATCAGGATTACGGATAACTAAAACATCTAAGAAAGGAAGAGATTTCTTTTGCTCTAACTCCACAGTGAATTGTATGTTATTGTTAATGGAGTTAAGATGATCTAAAAATGCAGCTACTTTGTCAGATGGTAAAATTGTGAAAGTATCATCTACGTACCGTTTGTAAAACCTGGGGGTGACGGGGGCAGTGCTTAGGGCTGTCTCCTCGAAGTCCTCCATGAAAATATCGGCGACTACTGGAGATACAGGTGAGCCCATAGCTACTCCATTCACTTGTACATAGAACTGATTCCTCCACAACATGTAGCCAGATGTGAGGCAATGTTTGAGTAATGCTGCATACTCTATGGGCATGTTATTATCTGCTAACCTCTTAGACACAATTTCAATGCAGTCTTGTACTGGTAAGCTTGTGAATAGAGACTGGACATCAAAACTAACCATGGTTTCATTGTCAGCTAATTGTAGGTGTTTAATATCACTGACAAATTGGTATGAATCCTTCACATATGCTCTAGTGTTGCCTCTTAGTGGTGATAACACTTTTGCTACGTGCTGAGCCAATCTGTAGGTTGGTGTGTCGATCTGACTCACGATGGGACGTAGTGGAGCATTTGGCTTGTGTATTTTCGGTAACCCATACAGTTTAGGAGGTTTTGCACACGATGGGACGAGTAAGTTTACGTCAAGATTTAATGTGTCGGAGTAACTGCTTATTAAAGAGCTAGTAGCCTTTAAAACTTTGTTGGTTGGGTCTGTTTTAACCTTCTTGTATGTACTTTCATCCGACAAAAGTTGTTCTATTTTATTATTGTAATCTGACGTATCCATTACTACTGTCGCATTACCTTTATCTGCACGGAGAATAGTTACATCCTTCTGTGAACGCAAGTTCTTTAAAGCGATATATTGTTGTTTTGGAAGATTTGGTTTGGGCGCTTTCACTTGTCGTAATATTGACGAAATGTCTTGACGTATCGCCTCCGAATCCTCCTTTTTCAAATTATTTTTCACGAGACTATTCTCAACGTTACAAATAATGTCTTCATACGGTATCCTTCGTGGTGTTACGGCAAAATTTAATCCTTTTGATAAAACCTGAATTGTGTTATCGTCCAATGTTTGTTTTGACAGATTAATGACAGCGCGTTGTTCATCTGCGCGTGAGTGTTCGTTGTCTATGGTGGGGTGCGTTCCGTTCCTACACTCGTTGTTACTAAGATTTTTGGCATTTGATTTAGATTGTAATTTTTCATATTTTATGATTTGTTTGTTTTTGCATTCATTCAATTTCGTTATTTCACGTTTATTTAAAGCGTTGATGCAATTTTGAAAATCAAATGCTGATAACTCTGTCTTTAACTCATTGGACTTAATCTCAACACAATTATTTATGTTATGGAGATCGGATCTTATTTCACGAATGGCAGCCAGTAACAGTTTTGTACTCGCCTGGTTGAGAATTTTCGCGCTTCCTCGTATGTTGTTCTTAGGTGAAATCTTGACACACGTAGGAATGAGATTATGATCACGGCATCTCTTCAAGAAATTTAATGATGTAACATATCTTGCGCGCTTGGTTTTCAAATCCTCCAACCGACGTATTTTGTTTGCAGTTTCCAGTCCGTACTGGTTTACATAATGATTTCTTAGGTTTACGCGAATATTATTCATTGAAATAAAACTAATTTAAACGGATTTTATCGCGGTTATTTATTAAATTTTGATCCCGACGTTTCGAAAGCTTTTCAGCCTTCGTGGTCACGGGGCGGACTGAGGTGTAGGTTGTCCAGAAAAGTTTATGTTACTGTGTCTACCTACAATTTAATTTTTATTATTGATGGTGTTCCGATCTACGCAGAAAGAGCTCACAGTGTCTTGAGGTCTGGCAATTGGTCTTTTGGGTTCCGATTTAATTAAATGTATAATTGGATCCCAGGCTTGTGCTAGCTTCCAACCATCTTCTCTATTGAAATTTGGATGTTTTTTAATTTCAATAGCCTCACGAATCATCCTAGGTAGGAATCGGTGTTCTTTTGCAAGGATTTGTGGCTTGTCGAATCGAAGATAATGTTTGGAGCCTTCTTCTGAATGTTCAGCAACTGCAGACTTCGTAGAGCGTCGGTGTTTAACATCAGCTATATGTTCTTTTACGCGGGTCCCTATATTTCTTTTAGTTTGTCCGATATAGGAGAGGCCACAGTCACATTCTATTTTGTATACGCCCTGTTCTTGTAGAGGTATATGACACTTGACAGGTGGTAAAAATTGACTAATCTTCTTGGGCGGCTTGAAGTAAGTTTTAATTGAAGCACGCTTCAGCACATAGCCAATCTTGTCTGTGACCCCTCTTACAAAAGGTAACACAACAGGTACACGTTCTACTGTGGCTGGTTTCACTCGGTTTCCGTGACGGCGGCGTGGAATTTGGAGCTTGTTATCACGCAGTACTTGCTTGACATGTCGCAGCTCAGCAGCCAGATGTTCCTCGTCACAGATTCCTTGTGCTCTCTGAAACAAAGATTTACCCACGGTAGCTAACTGTTTCGGATGGTGGTGAGATTCACCATTCAGGTATTTATCTGTATGGGTCATTTTTCTGTACACAGTATGGCCTAAAGACTGATCAGGATTACGGATAACTAAAACATCTAAGAAAGGAAGAGATTTCTTTTGCTCTAACTCCACAGTGAATTGTATGTTATTGTTAATGGAGTTAAGATGATCTAAAAATGCAGCTACTTTGTCAGATGGTAAAATTGTGAAAGTATCATCTACGTACCGTTTGTAAAACCTGGGGGTGACGGGGGCAGTGCTTAGGGCTGTCTCCTCGAAGTCCTCCATGAAAATATCGGCGACTACTGGAGATACAGGTGAGCCCATAGCTACTCCATTCACTTGTACATAGAACTGATTCCTCCACAACATGTAGCCAGATGTGAGGCAATGTTTGAGTAATGCTGCATACTCTATGGGCATGTTATTATCTGCTAACCTCTTAGACACAATTTCAATGCAGTCTTGTACTGGTAAGCTTGTGAATAGAGACTGGACATCAAAACTAACCATGGTTTCATTGTCAGCTAATTGTAGGTGTTTAATATCACTGACAAATTGGTATGAATCCTTCACATATGCTCTAGTGTTGCCTCTTAGTGGTGATAACACTTTTGCTACGTGCTGAGCCAATCTGTAGGTTGGTGTGTCGATCTGACTCACGATGGGACGTAGTGGAGCATTTGGCTTGTGTATTTTCGGTAACCCATACAGTTTAGGAGGTTTTGCACACGATGGGACGAGTAAGTTTACGTCAAGATTTAATGTGTCGGAGTAACTGCTTATTAAAGAGCTAGTAGCCTTTAAAACTTTGTTGGTTGGGTCTGTTTTAACCTTCTTGTATGTACTTTCATCCGACAAAAGTTGTTCTATTTTATTATTGTAATCTGACGTATCCATTACTACTGTCGCATTACCTTTATCTGCACGGAGAATAGTTACATCCTTCTGTGAACGCAAGTTCTTTAAAGCGATATATTGTTGTTTTGGAAGATTTGGTTTGGGCGCTTTCACTTGTCGTAATATTGACGAAATGTCTTGACGTATCGCCTCCGAATCCTCCTTTTTCAAATTATTTTTCACGAGACTATTCTCAACGTTACAAATAATGTCTTCATACGGTATCCTTCGTGGTGTTACGGCAAAATTTAATCCTTTTGATAAAACCTGAATTGTGTTATCGTCCAATGTTTGTTTTGACAGATTAATGACAGCGCGTTGTTCATCTGCGCGTGAGTGTTCGTTGTCTATGGTGGGGTGCGTTCCGTTCCTACACTCGTTGTTACTAAGATTTTTGGCATTTGATTTAGATTGTAATTTTTCATATTTTATGATTTGTTTGTTTTTGCATTCATTCAATTTCGTTATTTCACGTTTATTTAAAGCGTTGATGCAATTTTGAAAATCAAATGCTGATAACTCTGTCTTTAACTCATTGGACTTAATCTCAACACAATTATTTATGTTATGGAGATCGGATCTTATTTCACGAATGGCAGCCAGTAACAGTTTTGTACTCGCCTGGTTGAGAATTTTCGCGCTTCCTCGTATGTTGTTCTTAGGTGAAATCTTGACACACGTAGGAATGAGATTATGATCACGGCATCTCTTCAAGAAATTTAATGATGTAACATATCTTGCGCGCTTGGTTTTCAAATCCTCCAACCGACGTATTTTGTTTGCAGTTTCCAGTCCGTACTGGTTTACATAATGATTTCTTAGGTTTACGCGAATATTATTCATTGAAATAAAACTAATTTAAACGGATTTTATCGCGGTTATTTATTAAATTTTGATCCCGACGTTTCGAAAGCTTTTCAGCCTTCGTGGTCACGGGGCGGACTGAGGTGTAGGTTGTCCAGAAAAGTTTATGTTACTGTGTCTACCTACAATTTAATTTTTATTATTGATGGTGTTCCGATCTACGCAGAAAGAGCTCACAGTGTCTTGAGGTCTGGCAATTGGTCTTTTGGGTTCCGATTTAATTAAATGTATAATTGGATCCCAGGCTTGTGCTAGCTTCCAACCATCTTCTCTATTGAAATTTGGATGTTTTTTAATTTCAATAGCCTCACGAATCATCCTAGGTAGGAATCGGTGTTCTTTTGCAAGGATTTGTGGCTTGTCGAATCGAAGATAATGTTTGGAGCCTTCTTCTGAATGTTCAGCAACTGCAGACTTCGTAGAGCGTCGGTGTTTAACATCAGCTATATGTTCTTTTACGCGGGTCCCTATATTTCTTTTAGTTTGTCCGATATAGGAGAGGCCACAGTCACATTCTATTTTGTATACGCCCTGTTCTTGTAGAGGTATATGACACTTGACAGGTGGTAAAAATTGACTAATCTTCTTGGGCGGCTTGAAGTAAGTTTTAATTGAAGCACGCTTCAGCACATAGCCAATCTTGTCTGTGACCCCTCTTACAAAAGGTAACACAACAGGTACACGTTCTACTGTGGCTGGTTTCACTCGGTTTCCGTGACGGCGGCGTGGAATTTGGAGCTTGTTATCACGCAGTACTTGCTTGACATGTCGCAGCTCAGCAGCCAGATGTTCCTCGTCACAGATTCCTTGTGCTCTCTGAAACAAAGATTTACCCACGGTAGCTAACTGTTTCGGATGGTGGTGAGATTCACCATTCAGGTATTTATCTGTATGGGTCATTTTTCTGTACACAGTATGGCCTAAAGACTGATCAGGATTACGGATAACTAAAACATCTAAGAAAGGAAGAGATTTCTTTTGCTCTAACTCCACAGTGAATTGTATGTTATTGTTAATGGAGTTAAGATGATCTAAAAATGCAGCTACTTTGTCAGATGGTAAAATTGTGAAAGTATCATCTACGTACCGTTTGTAAAACCTGGGGGTGACGGGGGCAGTGCTTAGGGCTGTCTCCTCGAAGTCCTCCATGAAAATATCGGCGACTACTGGAGATACAGGTGAGCCCATAGCTACTCCATTCACTTGTACATAGAACTGATTCCTCCACAACATGTAGCCAGATGTGAGGCAATGTTTGAGTAATGCTGCATACTCTATGGGCATGTTATTATCTGCTAACCTCTTAGACACAATTTCAATGCAGTCTTGTACTGGTAAGCTTGTGAATAGAGACTGGACATCAAAACTAACCATGGTTTCATTGTCAGCTAATTGTAGGTGTTTAATATCACTGACAAATTGGTATGAATCCTTCACATATGCTCTAGTGTTGCCTCTTAGTGGTGATAACACTTTTGCTACGTGCTGAGCCAATCTGTAGGTTGGTGTGTCGATCTGACTCACGATGGGACGTAGTGGAGCATTTGGCTTGTGTATTTTCGGTAACCCATACAGTTTAGGAGGTTTTGCACACGATGGGACGAGTAAGTTTACGTCAAGATTTAATGTGTCGGAGTAACTGCTTATTAAAGAGCTAGTAGCCTTTAAAACTTTGTTGGTTGGGTCTGTTTTAACCTTCTTGTATGTACTTTCATCCGACAAAAGTTGTTCTATTTTATTATTGTAATCTGACGTATCCATTACTACTGTCGCATTACCTTTATCTGCACGGAGAATAGTTACATCCTTCTGTGAACGCAAGTTCTTTAAAGCGATATATTGTTGTTTTGGAAGATTTGGTTTGGGCGCTTTCACTTGTCGTAATATTGACGAAATGTCTTGACGTATCGCCTCCGAATCCTCCTTTTTCAAATTATTTTTCACGAGACTATTCTCAACGTTACAAATAATGTCTTCATACGGTATCCTTCGTGGTGTTACGGCAAAATTTAATCCTTTTGATAAAACCTGAATTGTGTTATCGTCCAATGTTTGTTTTGACAGATTAATGACAGCGCGTTGTTCATCTGCGCGTGAGTGTTCGTTGTCTATGGTGGGGTGCGTTCCGTTCCTACACTCGTTGTTACTAAGATTTTTGGCATTTGATTTAGATTGTAATTTTTCATATTTTATGATTTGTTTGTTTTTGCATTCATTCAATTTCGTTATTTCACGTTTATTTAAAGCGTTGATGCAATTTTGAAAATCAAATGCTGATAACTCTGTCTTTAACTCATTGGACTTAATCTCAACACAATTATTTATGTTATGGAGATCGGATCTTATTTCACGAATGGCAGCCAGTAACAGTTTTGTACTCGCCTGGTTGAGAATTTTCGCGCTTCCTCGTATGTTGTTCTTAGGTGAAATCTTGACACACGTAGGAATGAGATTATGATCACGGCATCTCTTCAAGAAATTTAATGATGTAACATATCTTGCGCGCTTGGTTTTCAAATCCTCCAACCGACGTATTTTGTTTGCAGTTTCCAGTCCGTACTGGTTTACATAATGATTTCTTAGGTTTACGCGAATATTATTCATTGAAATAAAACTAATTTAAACGGATTTTATCGCGGTTATTTATTAAATTTTGATCCCGACGTTTCGAAAGCTTTTCAGCCTTCGTGGTCACGGGGCGGACTGAGGTGTAGGTTGTCCAGAAAAGTTTATGTTACTGTGTCTACCTACAATTTAATTTTTATTATTGATGGTGTTCCGATCTACGCAGAAAGAGCTCACAGTGTCTTGAGGTCTGGCAATTGGTCTTTTGGGTTCCGATTTAATTAAATGTATAATTGGATCCCAGGCTTGTGCTAGCTTCCAACCATCTTCTCTATTGAAATTTGGATGTTTTTTAATTTCAATAGCCTCACGAATCATCCTAGGTAGGAATCGGTGTTCTTTTGCAAGGATTTGTGGCTTGTCGAATCGAAGATAATGTTTGGAGCCTTCTTCTGAATGTTCAGCAACTGCAGACTTCGTAGAGCGTCGGTGTTTAACATCAGCTATATGTTCTTTTACGCGGGTCCCTATATTTCTTTTAGTTTGTCCGATATAGGAGAGGCCACAGTCACATTCTATTTTGTATACGCCCTGTTCTTGTAGAGGTATATGACACTTGACAGGTGGTAAAAATTGACTAATCTTCTTGGGCGGCTTGAAGTAAGTTTTAATTGAAGCACGCTTCAGCACATAGCCAATCTTGTCTGTGACCCCTCTTACAAAAGGTAACACAACAGGTACACGTTCTACTGTGGCTGGTTTCACTCGGTTTCCGTGACGGCGGCGTGGAATTTGGAGCTTGTTATCACGCAGTACTTGCTTGACATGTCGCAGCTCAGCAGCCAGATGTTCCTCGTCACAGATTCCTTGTGCTCTCTGAAACAAAGATTTACCCACGGTAGCTAACTGTTTCGGATGGTGGTGAGATTCACCATTCAGGTATTTATCTGTATGGGTCATTTTTCTGTACACAGTATGGCCTAAAGACTGATCAGGATTACGGATAACTAAAACATCTAAGAAAGGAAGAGATTTCTTTTGCTCTAACTCCACAGTGAATTGTATGTTATTGTTAATGGAGTTAAGATGATCTAAAAATGCAGCTACTTTGTCAGATGGTAAAATTGTGAAAGTATCATCTACGTACCGTTTGTAAAACCTGGGGGTGACGGGGGCAGTGCTTAGGGCTGTCTCCTCGAAGTCCTCCATGAAAATATCGGCGACTACTGGAGATACAGGTGAGCCCATAGCTACTCCATTCACTTGTACATAGAACTGATTCCTCCACATATATATTACAGTTTAATTGCTACTTTTGAAATTGTAGTGTGTAGATGAGTGTTATTCCTATTTCGTCAATGAGCTTGTATTGATTTTTCTAGTCGGAGTTTGATAATCACTGCTTAGTACCGATAGACAAGCGTAATGATAAATAACTTAGATTAATTTCTAATAAAATCTGTCAATAAAAATGTGTATATACTCCTGTGTTATATATGAAAGTCCTAATTTGAAGCGATGATAGCTCAGCGGTAGTGTGTACGACTTCGCGTCAAGGGACGTGAGTTCGAATCCAACTGCCTACAATGAGCTTGAGCTTTCGGTGATGGAAAACATCGTGAGGAAACCATAGCATGGTGGTAGGACTTTTTCTAATGTCCATATGGCTAACTACCACCCTCAAGTTGAAAATCTACCGCCAAATACCTATAGGTGTGCTCCGGCAGCTTCATTTCAGAGTCAGCCCCTTTACAGGTTTAGCGTGTTCACCAACTTGGGCCGTATCGTCACTTAAGATTTGGCGTGATTACGGCCATAACGATAAACCTTAACAAAAAAAAAAAAAAAACAAATATTCTCAACGTTTTGACTTATTTATCTTGACTATTAAATTAATTAATTGATTGGATCATTCTATTTTTTTCTCACATTTCTTTCTATAAAAAGGTAGACGTACTTTTTTATTATTGATTTTATTTTCGATAAACTATTCTTAATATATATTGAAGTTCTTTTATTAAAAGTGATAAAACGTAAATTAAGAAAGCATTATTATAATATAGTCCGGTATATGAAAGTTGGGCCTGAGATAAAGGCGGTAGATAAAAAAAAAAAATGGACAAACTAGACACAACTCCATATATTCAATACGACAACTTTTATAAGGAACAAAATAACTAAGGTTACAGTTATTACAAATGAAAAAAGTATCAAAATTAATATGTCGTGCTAACTTAAGTGATAAATAAGTTTTGATGGCACACGCAAACATTGTTGTTTTTCGATTGAAAATCATTGTTGAAATCGATTAATGATATTAAACAATAATTTTTCCCCATTACTGCTGTATGTTTTATAAATTTTAGTTACCGATTTATGTATAAAACATCTACAATACCCTGGAATAAACTACTAACACGAGACTCGTCATTAATAATTAACTTATTAAGGCCACTGGATACAAGTCCTTTAAGCAGAACTTGTAATTGATTATTAAATGTTGCCATGTATAAAGATTTAAATTTACCTGAGGATCAACTCTCGTGTGTCGGACTATATAAGTGTTATGAATAAAAAGATGTTACATTGCACAGGGCCACTCGAGCTACATAACACACTTGGACTGGTCTGAGGACAGCCAATACATCAGAAGCAATTCCGGGGACTACGAGCTGTTATTCTGTGAGTAGACGAAATAATAAATGTCCTATTCAATTATGTTTAGTTTCTAATTAATTTGTACAGTTTATCGATATCTTTGCAATATGAGAATGAAAAACTAAAATCGGTGATGTCCATGTCCGTGCAATATCCTCTCCACGTAACAACATCTCTCAATAACGTCATTAAATGTGCTATATAGAGTATACACTGTATTAAAAAAAAATCGTTCTTTTGTGATAGTAGTTTAAAGAATTTTAACTCTGCAATACATTATAGAATCAGTTTGTATATATGAAAGTTTATTTAGAAATGTAATAATGATTGTGGTCGATGGTGCAGGGAACGCGGGCACTTGCCGGCAGGTGACCAGCCCCACCACCATGCGTGACGTCACGTGGGCCACCACCCACTGCCCCATCACCTTCACCACCATCGGGGTCTGGCCCGAGAACGCGGACGGCACCGACATCAACTCCTGCACCAGGTACACCCATCCCCACCCAACTCCCCTCTCCCCACAACTCCCCCACTCTACTCTCTCTTCTCTCTTTCTGTTTACACGTAATTATGCATATCTTTAGCGTTCATAAAATGACCAGCCTGTTACTGAAACTTACCAAAAGGGGGGAACTAATAAATCCACCCCCGATTACCCCGACTTATATAATAGTGAATTTTAATTTGTTTGTTACACTTTCACGATTCAATTACTTAAGTGATATTCGTGAATATATGATTATGGAAATAAAATTTGAAAGGGTGGAATAGGGATTCTCAAATTATATGGAGAATTCAAAATTTCGATTTTGGTATGAAATAAAGATGGTGCAATACGTGGTGTTAAAAGAATGGATCAAGTCAGTAGTATGTTAGAGGAAGTTTGAAAGTAGTACCAGTAGTAGAGAAGTTGAAAGGGAATCGTTTGTATTGGTTCGGACATGTTCTAAGAAGAGAGGAAACACATGTACTGATAAATCAATAGATATGAATGTTAAAGGATGGAATAGAACAGGAAGGCGAAAGAAAATACGTATGTGAGTGTGAATACGAAAGAAATATACGAGTGTGTGAGAAAGGAAATAAAAAAAAAGGAAGTGAATGGAAAGGTAACTGCTGAGGTTGAGATTTATAGAGATCTGTGTAAGAAGTAAACGTATTTTGCGACGTCCGCAAATGACATGTATGAATTAAAGAATATTCCGTAGCGTTTTTTAAATATATATAGTTTCTTAATGCGGTACAATAACGTATTATTTTCGATGCATTACTCGTTCGACTGATATGTTTATAATGAATTGTAATCAGATCACACGACGGCCGGCTCGCCGCCACCGGTGACGACTTCGGGAAAGTCAAGCTGTTTGCTTACCCCGTCACGCAGCCTAAGGTCAGTATTTTATCATTAACCCTTCTTTGCATAATGGTGGAAATTTCCAGCATAATATTAAATGCCCAAAAATTATATAAAATAACAAATTCACGTTAAGTTGATCGTGTCTGGATACCTTTTTAATGTTCATTGCATAAAAAAAAAACATAGCTATGAAAAATAAGCAAGTGTCTCTATCAGTAAAACAAGCTTAAAGTTGTCATTCCGCTTTTGTTATAATTGCAATAAAATAATTTTAAAGAAAAAATCATGCAAAGAAGGGTTAAATCTCTGCACTATATTTTGGTATTGCCCTCAATCTACGCCAGCAGTATATAAGATTAGCTGTGTTATAATTGTCGTGGTATTGTATCGACAGTCGCTGTGCCACCAGTACGGCGGGCACTCCTCCCACGTGACGTGCGTGCGCTTCCTGCCCGACGACTCGCGCCTCCTCTCCACCGGCGGACTCGACACCGCCGTCATGCAGTGGGCCCTCGACTAGCCACCCCCACACCCCCCCACAACCCACTGCTCCCCCACTATCCGCACTCCCCCTCAACTATCTGCACTCCCCCTCAACTATCTGCACTCCCCCTCAACTATCTGCACTCCCCCTCAACTATCCGCACTCCCCTTCCTCTATCAGTCATTACCACTATCCCCCATCCCGACTATCTCCACTCCTCCTCCATTTTCCCTTCACTATCGCTACTCCACCTTCACTTTTCACTAGATACACTTGTATTAGTAAGATTATAATACTTACCCATTTGTAGTAATAATATTTGGAAGAACCGTTTTGTAATACTTTTCAATAAAAATATCGATGCCTACGATGAAGTGGATTTAAATTCAAATATATCGATTTCCACTTTAATTATCTCGGTGTTTGTTTCTCGATTGTGCACCGACAATTCGTTTTACAGAACGCACTGTAATCAGTAATCGAACTCTGTTAAGATCGATTCGATTTCGACTGCAAAATAATCGATGTTAACATCGATACAAATGCACGTATTCTTTTTAATAATCGATTTTGAAACGGCACCGTATTATGCGCTATTATTAATTAAGATTTTATTACTACGAGCCTAATAAATGCCTGTCGTATTTTTGCGTCTGCGCTACTTTTTGTGATAAGTTTTATCTGTAAAATTCTTATTATATATATATATATATATATATATATATATATATATATATATATATATATATATATATATATATATATATATATATATATATCGATATATATATTTATTATCGTGTTGTTGTTGAAGTCCCTTAGTTCGGGTTATACATATAATTGCGCACGGTTGTGATCTGATAACGAGGTTTAGAGTAGGGAATGTTTATAAACGTTACATTTTATCGATAACTTACAATATACATTCATTTATCAATATCGATAACTAATGATGTTGTAATGTTTTTTTTAAATTAAACCCATTTTTTTTGTATCGTTCCGTTTGTTTATTTATATGTATCGAGATTCCGTTTGATTTTTAATAAACGTTAGATTTTATCGATAACATACACTTACCTGCGTTATTCGATATCGATAGACATTTTTGTGTTGTTTTTATTTTTATTTTAAAGCCAGTATTTTTTCTGTATCATTCCGTTTATTTATTTATATTTATCGATGTTCCTTTTTAGTTCTTTTTATTGTGTTTCAAGTCGGTTTATCGCATACGTCATTTTGTTTATTAATTCCTATTTGTTTATTATAATTAACGTTGTTTCGTTGCTGTCTCACGGTGTTTTATAAAATAAATACACTGTAGGGTCTAACTCGCGATTTTACTAAACTTACAACGTTTATAAACAGAATTCATTATAAGGTATCAAAGGGATAATCCGTCGAGTTTATTAACACGTAATTTTATATTATATATTATAGCAACATTGTATTTAACAATTATTGTGGGGTGGATTTTTTTACACTTGCAACATTGTGCTTATTAAAATACGTGTTTGAGCTTAAGCATAATCTTATATAGTGATATCGAGTATCGGATAAGTAATAATTATTTTTCGTGGCACTTTTAAATCGTTAATTTTTAATTTTAAAACATGGAAATACAAATTAGGTTAATATTTAGTTTTAATATAACGGGTTTGTGTAAATAATTTACTGGAGCTAGGGAAAGTATTGTTCGATGTTTTTCAGTTAATTGCAACTCATTGGTATTTATTTATACTATATTTGTTCGATACATGTTGTGTGTCGAATATATTTTTCCATTTTATATTCGAGAACTGGATTCATAAGTGAAACAAGTTTAACATGACTACATACAGCTAAAAATATAAGTTTTCAAACTTATTAATTAACTGAAAAATTCCTTTATATACCGAATACCCGTTCCCTAATAGTATTTGCGAGAATGCACCTGTACTTTTAATATGCATCGGTTTATGGTAAGGGATAAAGTTTTCTTATTTTTCTATCAGTTTTCTAGCCCTAAGTTGGACCCTCGAGTATTGTACTTTATACCTCAATTTGGCTTTTATCTTCATTTAGATCGTTTAAAAGAGGTAAAAGTAAAGAATAAGTTCGATAGCCGAGTTTCGAAGTCATTTGGGGTCAACGTGATACGTTTTTCTTCATCCATGAATCTCTATCAGCCGCCACCTCTTCCTTCATCTTCTTTTCTTTCATGTCATTTCTGACACACTCTATCCATCTCTTCTTTGGCCACCCTCTTCCTTTTCATCCTTCAATATTCATATCGATTACTTTTCTCACAGCATGGGTTTCCTCTCTTCTCGTGGCATGCCCATATATCCAACTGACGCTGGTTAAAACGTTCACTTTCAAACGTTAAATGGGGCTAAAAATTTAAAAAATGTTACCAGTAATTATTTACACAAACCGTATTTTAATTTTTACACGAATATGGTAACCCCGTGGACGCATTTCATATAAATCGAGCGGTTTATTAAACCTAGTCACTGTTTAGGACAAACATTTCCATCGTTTCGATGTTATTAATATCTCATCGGCGTTTGTATTTCTTAAGCACTAATATTGATAATTTTATGTTTTGTGTAAATATACATGTATGTGTGGTGGCCAGCGGCCGCCGGTATTGATGTGCCTCTAATAAAAAAAAAATATTTCATCCGTGTTTTATTTACATCTGTTCTTGGGATTCCGTTAGCTGGGGCTCGAAATAAAAGAACCCTTTTTTTTCGTAGGAAAATCTTACATAAGATACCCACCTTCCGCCGGGCAGCAAAGGTATGGGTTATGTCAGATTCTTACTGACTAAAAACCTACGGCCTCTGTACCTTC
The DNA here is from genome assembly GCA_039707435.1 of Actias luna. Classification (NCBI taxonomy): domain Eukaryota; kingdom Metazoa; phylum Arthropoda; class Insecta; order Lepidoptera; family Saturniidae; genus Actias; species Actias luna. Next base: position 1,015,372 of record JAZHAC010000002.1, on the reverse strand, counting down.
CACTAAGATTGATGTAGCGCTTTCACATTCATCATCTAATGCCGGTAAGGTCCAAACCTAATCAAGGACTCCCTCTAATGGGGCTGGGGATCGGCACACCCAGACAAAACCTATGGAGAGGTGCGCGCAGAGGTCCGTCACGCTCCTTCTCGGGCTTGCACAGCAATCGCGACAGATGTGCCATTTGTGCCTTAAATGCCTTAAATGCCACTCTAAGGCGGCCGGAGGTCATTTCTGATAAAAAATATAAGAACCCAAAGTAACTTCTCGAGTAAAAAACTTCCCAAGTATTACGTGTGCAGAGTTTAGTCTGCAGTCACTTGATTGCAGAAGTAAGCCAAGCTCTTATGCATACCAAAATAATGGTAAATATATTCCAAATTTACCATAAAATACCACGTGAGATCGAGTAATCAACCAATAGGGATTTTTGTTTGGGATTCGTGAACACGTGTAAACTAGGTACCATATACGAGAAAATCAAGAAAATTAAATAAATAAATATTGCTGACGTTATTACTACGAACCTTCGAGTTATCAAGAATAATCTAAGCGAAGTCTCCCCCTCACCCCCTCTTGGTGTTTTTGTAATACATGAATGAATCCTTGACTACGTTAGATCTACTGTTCACTACATTCAAACCATGCTTTTATCCTTACCACGTGACAGGCCTGGTCGTTGTGGTCGTGACTGGGAATGACGATTTGAGATCGTTTAATCGAATTATCGATCTTTCAGGGTAAAAAAATCGAAACACTAAATCGATTCCCAGCTCTGAATCGATCAAGTCAATCAATATTTCCCCGTAAAAATCGAGATTCGATTCTTATCTATTGTCATAAAACATTATTTACATTTATATAAACGTTTTACCCAAACATGTAGCAAAAGTTATAATTTGTCAATTATATGGAATAATAAAATCGATTACTGTGATATCCTTTTTGTTTTTTTCTACGATTGGTTTTATAATGAATATATAAGCTCAAAAAGCGAATCGAAGAAAAAAAACGACTTGCTGATTAAACTTCTTGTATATCGATTAATTTGATTTCGATCCGAGTCGATCTTTTTCTGAAAGAATTGCCATCCCTACTCGTGAGGTCATTATTTACACTCATAGCAAACTTACGACCGATATTACCGCCTTCCACTTCATTATTCTAACGTTCGCAAGCAAGTGCAATAGGAAAACCATAGTCTTGAGCTCTATCTGGGACATAGCTAACGTAACATAACACGCTGTCAGTGAAAGTCACATTAAAATCGGTCAACCCGTTTTGGAAATTAACCGCTACTAAAACAGACAAATATTTGTACGCTATTCTTTTGACATAACAAACGGACACTGCATTTCTATTTATTTGTATATATGTTGATGAAAAGTGCTTAAACCGCTCACAGCTGTATACAACTTCTATTACAAAGTATGAAAAAAATGTCAATAAAAAAGGAAAAAAAACTAAAATAAACATTTTTATTGAAACAATAAATTGTATGACATAACCATTATTAAATAAATATAAAAGGTGTAGTGAAAACAAAATAAGCCGTACATGTCATAGAAACGACCAAAGAAATGTTCTCTTTCTTCTTTCTCTTTCATTCTCTTCTCTTTTTCCTCTCATTTTTCCTTAATAGTAAAGGTTTAACGTTATGGCCATAATCTCACCTGATCTTATGTGACGATACGGCTCAAGTTGGCAGACACGTTGGCTGTGGAGGTACTGCCTCTCAAGTGCAGCTGCCGAAACACCCATTTGCCAGCAGGTTCTCAACTTGAGGGTGGTAGATATCCTACAGCTTCCACCACGCTATGGTTTCCTCACGATGTTTTCCTTCACCGAAAGCTCAAGCTCATTGCGGGGATTCAAATTCCGTACGTAAATGTGACGTATCCAATTCACACACAATTCTCGTTCCTCCTCCGAATGACCGCCTAAGAAATTTCACTACTAAAACCAATCCCCAAACTTTTGGTATAAGTTTTCTTTATATTTGTACTATAAACTATTTCACAAGAATAAACAATTTGTTTTACAGTTAATCCCTGTGTTAATCTTGCATTAAGAATCAAGAAAATCAAGGTGGCACAGTGGGAAATAACCCCGTTTCTTTAAAATAAATAACACAAATCCATTGATTTACGAACACTGAGACTGGAAAATGAAACATTGGTAGTTCAATGTTTTAACGAAGATTGACTTTTTAAAATTATTTAAAATCGACGCCATATTTAAGATCAGTTCATAAAATATTTACGACAAATCAAAGAAATATTGTGATAATATAAAACCAGGTTTATGATCGATTTCAACAGACTTTCTCTGTTATTTTATGCAGTAACATTGTTCAACCTATTTATCCTGTCACTCAATTTATCGATAAGTCAGTATGGCATGTACGAAAAGTCACTCATTTTATCGACACATAGTTATCGGTATGTATGCACGATAACTCGCTAATTTTATTGATACATTGTTATGGGTATGTATGCACGATAACTCACTTATTTTATCGTAACGTTGTTATCGGTATGTATGCACGATAAAACTCATTTTATCGATACATTCTTATTGGCATGTATGCACGATAACTCGCTAATTTTATTGATACATTTTTATCGGTATGTATGCACGATAACTCGCTAATTTTATTGATACATTTTTATCGGTATGTATGCACGATAACTCACTAATTTTATCGATACATTGATTTCAGTTTAAATGCACCGTAACTCACTCATTTTATCGATACATAGTTATCGATATGTATGCTCGATAACTCGCTAATTTTAGTGATCCATTGTTATCGGTATGTATGTATGATAACTCAGTAATTTTATCGATACATTGATTTCGGTATAAATGCACGATACGTCACTCATTTTATCGACACATAGTTATCGGTATGTATGTATGATAACTCAGTAATTTTATCGATACATTGATTTCGGTATAAATGCACGATACGTCACTCATTTTATCGACACATAGTTATCGGTATGTATGTATGATAACTCAGTAATTTTATCGATACATTGATTTCGGTATAAATGCACGATACGTCACTCATTTTATCGACACATAGTTATCGGTATGTATGTATGATAACTCAGTAATTTTATCGATACATTGATTTCGGTATAAATGCACGATACGTCACTCATTTTATCGACACATAGTTATCGGTATGTATGCACGATAACTCGCTAATTTTAGTGATCCATTGTTATCGGTATGTATGTATGATAACTCAGTAATTTTATCGATACATTGATTTCGGTATAAATGCACGATAAGTCACTCATTTTATCGACACATAGTTATCGGTATGTATGTATGATAACTCAGTAATTTTATCGATACATTGATTTCGGTATAAATGCACGATACGTCACTCATTTTATCGACACATAGTTATCGGTATGTATGCACGATAACTCGCTAATTTTAGTGATCCATTGTTATCGGTATGTATGTATGATAACTCAGTAATTTTATCGATACATTGATTTCGGTATAAATGCACGATAAGTCACTCATTTTATCGACACATAGTTATCGGTATGTATGTATGATAACTCAGTAATTTTATCGATACATTGATTTCGGTATAAATGCACGATAAGTCACTCATTTTATCGACACATAGTTATCGGTATGTATGTATGATAACTCACTAATTTTATCGACACATTGATTTCGGTATAAATGCACGATAACTCACTAATATTAACAATACATTATTTCGGTATGTATGCACGATAACACACTCATTTTATCGATACATTTTTATTGGTTTGTTTGCACGATAAGTTACTTATTTTATCGCTATGTATACACGGTAACTTACTCATTTTATTGACAACCTGATATCGGATAGTTTTCATGACAAAAAGTCACTCACGTCATCGATGTTAGAATACGCGATATAACGTTACAGTCTATGACAACTATGGACAAGGATAACGGACAAACAGACAAACAGACAGACAGACGGGTCACAGAAACACTTCAGAACTGGCAACGATTTAATTCCATATCGGTCTATTACTATATTAATTGTTCTATACTATTCGCGGAGAGTTCCAGCAGCCTCCAGGCGGCTTTCGAGTTCAGCTCCTGGGGGTCCCGGCACAGCACCCACACGTAGTTCACTCGCATCACTTTATCCGGATCACCCTCTATCACGTTATCCTTGGCATCTCTCACGCACATTATCTGCTGCGACTGGAAAGTGATCACCAGAACCGGACCTTGGTCCATAATTTTGCCCATAACCAACTCGATCTGCTCGATGTCCAAGATCTTCGAGTCGAGGCGGTACCCGAGCTGTTCGCACTGCTTTATCGGTGTCGCCAGTATATTGAACACCCCCTCGTAGCACCAGTCCTTGAGGATGTCGAGGTCTCCCCTCACCATCGCTTCCAGAATGTTCGGTATGATGTCGTTCGCGCAATCCTCCAGGAACCGCTGCGCGGTGAAGTCCGGCTCCATTTTGCAGATTTCCGTCAGCGTCTTCGATAATTCCGTCTTCTCGAACAGGTTCCCGAACAGGCTGCCGACTTTCTCTGTAACGAAACGTGACGCTCTGACCACGGGGTTGTCCGATTCCTCATATTTTATCTTCCAATCTAATACCTGTAATACAAAATCATTTTTCAATATGTTTAACATCAAAAACCCATCAGATGAACGACCAATAACACCCATCTTTTTTTTTTAAACCAATCCCAAATTCAGTTTAAATAATTTTAAATTGAATCAGGTTTTACTGATGCAATTGTATTATTTATCTGGATCAGTGTATGAATGAGTCTGCTCCAGCCCTTGTTATAATCTTTGGTAATGAATGATACACGACGATATAGCTCAGTGGTTGTGTGGGACGTGAGTTCGAATCCAACCCACCCACACTGAGCTTGAGCTTTCGGTGAAGGAAGACACCGTGTGATGATAGGACTTTTTATAAAGCATGGCTAGCTACCACCCTCGAGTTGATAATCTGCCGCCAAAACAGGTGTGTTCCGTCAGTTGCACTTGAGAGTCAGTTCCTCCACAGGTTTAGCGTGTCTACCAACTTGGGCCGTATCGTCACTTACGATCAGGTGAGATTATGGCCATAACGCTAAACCTTAACTATAAAAAAAAAAAAAAAAAAACATAACATTAGTGCTGTTTAAATTCCTCTAAACAGCGTATTTTGTAGCGGTGATGAAAATACTCCATAGTCTCCTGGACCCTGAAAACGTTTGTTACCTTATTGACGTATTGGTTGTTCTGCTTAAAATCTTCCCACTGTTGGTAGAACTTCGAGTCCTTGTGAAGCTCCACGCCGGTCGTTTCCGTGTCCGGTGAAAACGTCCTCTCATCATCAGCCACCACCTGCAAAATGACATTTAAATTCATCACCACATGAGGGTATAAGGGTTATTTGAACGATTTCATGACCAAAAAATATAAAGCAAACATCCCTTTTAACGTATATTCAAAGACGTGGTCACGCACGAGTTATTTTTGAAATAAAACTTATTATAGAAGTGTGACAAGTGAAAAGTCAAATTTAATCAAGTGTCAAGAATATTAGGGGTCATTCATTGATAACGTAACGATAATTTTGGTCACTTTTGACCCCCCCCCTAGCTCCATATTAGTATACGTAAGGTTTCTCGAACCCCCCTCCCCTTTCTTACGAAATGTTCTAAGTAATAAACTGTTATGTTAGAAAAGGAAATGTTTTTTTATTTTATAAATAATAAATATACGATAATACACGGAAAAATATACTGTATTTTTTTCTATAGAACCAAACGTGTTATTCATGTTTAAAGTAAAAACATGAAATTCGAATAAGTTTTTTTTTTCAATTAACAATAAAAATTATTTAAATAAAATTAAAATTCAACTGGACACTTTAAAATTAAGAAAACTTTAATATTGAATTTTCATTCACGTAATATAACGTAAGAATTGATTTACCCAAACATCATAAGGACACGTAGATATATTTACCCCCCTCCTCAATACCATTACGTAATTAACGAATGGCCCTTAATTAAACTAAAAAAACTAACCTGAACACGTTTCCTCAAAGCGATAGGCGATGTGTACACACGCCCTTCCAGACCTCGCGGTGTTATCTCGTTTCTGACCACCTCCGTCGCCTGAAATCAATTTGCAGCTATCGTATTGAACAGTTTAACTAAAAGTATATGAAGCAATAATAATAAAAAATAAATTAATGCATATTATTTTTATAACGGACCAAAAAGTGGAAAATAACTATATTGTTAACGAAAAATATGGGGCCAATTTAAACTATAAACATTTTTTTTTTACTTTATAATTATTTACTGCTGTGTAGATGAATCTGAATACAATTTTGATATATTCTGGTCATTTGTTAGTTACATTACTGTAATATTCAAGTATATAGCTGTTGGTTGAATGGTGGTGGGGCTTTTTTTGATGCCCGCCTGGCTAGCTACCACCCTCAAGTTATAACTCTGCCGCCAAATACCAATAGGTATGTTCCGGCAGCTGCACTTGAGAGCCAGTTCCTCCAAGGTTCAGCGTGTCCACCAACATGGGTCGTATCGTCACTTAAGATCAGGTGGATACTGGCCATAACGCTAAGCCTTAACTATAAAAAAAAGTTATAAATCATAATTTTTTTATCGAAAACGCAAACTAATTTTTTTACATTTCTTACAATTTTACATCCACTTCTGTGCTATGGTCTAAATTTTTTTTTTTTTTTATACTTAAGGTTTACCGTTATGGCCGTAATCTCACCTGATCTTAAGTGACGATACGGCCCAAGTTAGTAGACACACTAAACCTGTGGAGGAACTGGCTCTCAAGTGCAGCTGCCGGAACACACCTATTGGTATTTGGCGGCAGATTCACAACTAGAGGGTGGTAGCTACCCAGGCGGGCATTAGAAAAAGCCCTACCACCATGCTATGGTTTCCTCACGATGTTTTCCTTCACCGAAAGCTCAAGCCCATTGTAGGTGCTTGGGTTCGAACCCACGTCCCTTGACGCGAAGTCGTGCACACTACCACTGAGCTATCATCGCTTCAAATCAAATTCAAATCAATTCTAATTTCAAGTAACTCAACGAGAAGCTAGTTTAAAATCGATCCCCTACAGGTTTAGCGTAGGTTTTAGTTCAGTATCGTCACTTCAGATTAGGTTAGATTATGGTCACAACGCTAAACCTCAAATATATAAAAAAAAACAATCAGACAGACATTCAAGAAAACAAGTTAATAAAAAGATTATAAATTAAGATGCTAGTACAGTCGATATTCACGCACATATCAGTAATTACAGAAATCGTCCACCAAACAGGTACCCATTTGATCGAATTTCGTAATAGATCACATTTGCAACAGAATATGACCGTCATGTTGATCAAATAGAATCTTAATAGATGGCGCTTAATTCTGTTCATTTGTATGATTCGCCTGTGATTGGTCAATAGCGAAAAACAAAGGTTTTAGAAACTTACATTTAAATACTTATTAAGTATTGAAGGAGGTATGGCGTTGCAACAAAATGCACCTCAAAGAAACACAATATATATATATATATATATGTTAAAAAAACGTACCTATTATAAAAACAATACAGTCGAAATAGATCTTATTTTATAGTAACACGACAAAGTGATAAGAGCACAATCCAAAATAAGTGGCCATAAAACACGGTGACCAAGAGGTCACCAAAAGGACCAAAAGGTAAGGGTCGACGTAGGCGAAAATATCTCGATCAGATCGAGAACGTTCTGGAGAAAGGCCAGGTCAAAAGTACCCGTAACCGAAGAGCATGTATGAAGGTGCTTATGAAAGTAGAAGAAGCGAATGATGTATGTCAGGATCGTAGCAAGTGGAAGGATGTGGTCTCTGCCTTCCCTTATGGGAGAGAGGCGTGACTTATGTATGTATGTATGTATGTATGTTGTATGTATGTATGTATGTATGTATGTATGTATGTATGTATGTATGTATGTATGTATGTATGTATGTATGTATCAAAAGGTCACACAAGCTATAATTGCCCAGACCCCTACCACAAGGCAATTATAGCGATAACTCAAAAATTGTAATAATACCATAAGAGAGAAAATAAAAAGCTCACAATTTAGTTTTTAGTGTAATGCCTACTGTTGTAAAGGTATTTTTAACGCCTAATAAATCACGCTTACCTACAAAATGGTGCGGTCCCAGAGTCTGCAGATTGTGTATATAATAATAAAAAAAAACAAACAAAATAAGTTAAGACTACAAAGGGATCAACAATTTATTAGAGGGCTATTTCTTTGTTGACAATTTGCTAGACACCGAGTCTACAAAATAAGGTCACAGGGACTGATTTATGGTCATATACATACGTCACCATGACAGACACAATGCTGTGGAAAATGCACTAATTTGAACCAAACTGCTACTACTTTATTACTTTCTTGTCCTATCATTTAGTCTATACCTTAACATATAAAAAATCTACAAGAAACCCGTCTTTGTAAATGGGAAATATTTCCATAAAAAAAATGGACAGGATGTTAAAGAGTAACAAAAGTACCCATTTCCAGTATTTTTGGGATTTCGCCTGTGCACGCATCACGTAAAATTAACGAAACCAACGTAGATAACTTTTATGCGTAAAAATTGAACTCCGCAATCGATAGATGGCGTTATTCATGTGACGTCATCATCTAACATGAATATTGACTGTACTCTTATCTAATCGACGCGATTTAGTTTTCGACAAGCACGCGAACGAAGTCGCGGGCGCAGCTAGTAGATTTCACAGTATAAATGTACCTGTGATATAGTTCTGAATGCAGAGGTCTGCCCTAACTTCTGACTCGTGTCTGCTATGCTCTCTGCCGCCCCTCGGGCTGATTTGGAAATATCTTCTGTTATCCTCCCTGTAAAGGAAAGCAAAAAAAAATTAGCATGACCGTGCACCATTTAGATTCCTGATTACAGTCACAGGATACTAATGTTCTTTTTCTTTTCTTGTTCTTGGCAACTCAGTCCTCTTTAGAGTTATTACTGGCAGTCAGAAGTGATGAGATTTTAACATTTTGTACAGATGAAACTATCTGCAACAAGATGGCAACTCTCTTAGGAGTTTTTGTGGCAATTAATATATCATATTCCGAATGATTATTCATAATTCACTTCACTTATGTTCTTCAGCTACACTACAGCACATACAATGTCGCCTATATTACACAATATCGGGCTAAATAACTAAGTATATGAATACATATAAAAATCACAAGAAGATCCCACCAAAAACTTCCTGTACTAATGTTAAGTAGACATAACACAGGGCTCTTTTCATTGATTACACTAATAAAACTTATTGATGGCTACTAAACAAAAATAGAGAAAAATCTGTCAGAAAAAGAGAAAGAAGAAAAGAGAAGAATTGATTGAACTGTTTTAATTATCTTAAATATAATTATATATTAAAATGCAATTAAGGAATGCTTTATATTGTTAAAAGTAAAGCTCCTAACCAAAAAAGTGTAAGTAGTAAGTAAATTCATGAAAGGATAACTTCTAAGTTAAAAGAAAATCATTTAACAAGCAGAGCGAGTAGGTACTAATACTTTTTTTTAATATATTTAAGGTTTAGCGTTTTGCCTATAATCTCACCCGATCTTAAGTGATGATATGGCCCTAGTTGGTAGACGAAACCTGTGAAGGTACTTACTCTCAAGTGCAACTGCTGGAACACACCTATTGGTATTTGGCGGCAAATCTTCAACTTGAGGGTGGTAGCTAGCCAGATGGGTATCAGAAAAGCCCTTACCAACATGCATCTGTTTTGTCTTTGTTATTTATATATAGATGTTCATAAGTATTGTTTCAACAAGACCTTATTAAGTTATTAAAATAATTAATACAAACCAGCTTTTTTAGCAATGTCCGATTTGCTGGCTTCCTCTAACACATGCTCCATTTTTCCTCTGATCCCTTCAAAAGTGTCCTTGAAGACCTCGGACCCTTTGGATGCTTCTGATTCCACAGCGTGGAATTTCTTTCTAGCTGCCTGAAATAAACGTTTTTATACTTCAAAACCTACAAAAGCAAAATAATAAAGCTTTTTGGGATCTATATCACAAGGCTTTTAGTGACTAACATACACCAAGTCTTAGCAGTCATAATGGCAAGTGTAGGCGTAACTGGCCACTAGATTGGCAGATCAATGAAATTAGTAGGTGGTAAGAATCTGTACTTGAATACGGTCTCTGGTATTTAGGAGGAATATGGCTTATCATTCTATGTTTTAGATCATATTTTGAGGGGTACCACCTCAACCATTGAGTGAATATAAAACTCTATTATCACCACAATCTACCACTCCGTTCCTGTGATTGTCTCTTAGTATGGTACATTTTGGAATCAATCAGCGTTCTCCATCTGCTTAGAGGCATGCAGATGAACATGACAGAGATAACCCCGAATTAATTGGTTGTTTCTTGTAGATCTTGTTATGTGCGTTGTTATATGGATCCAGTAATGTAAAGACAAATGTATTTAGGTGACCTTGACCATATTTCTAAATCAAGTGTCAACATGTAACAGTTATCAAATATGCACTGAAGCTTTATAGTGGGATTTGGTTATCTAATGAGCTATCTAAATAATTTACAGTTTTATATATTTGCATTGTAAAAATTTTAATAAAATCATAATTAATGTTACAACTGGGAAAATGAGTTTATTTGTTACCTTTTTATGCCTCAATTGACTCAATATGATTAAAATTTGCATACATATTATCAGGGGTACAGAATATGAGATAATGTACCTTTTGCACCTGTCTTTTTGTTGTGTTAGTGCACCACAGATAATGTCATACGTATAACTAGCTTTGTCACAAACCTTTTTATTGTATTCTAGACTATATGGCAGTTATAGAAAATAATAATAACAGAAAAATAGAGTATTTAGTGTAAACTTTTTATAACATATTTCTTTTTAATGTAATAGTGAGCAAACAAGCAAGTGTGTCACCTGATGGTAAGTGATCACCACTGCCCATGGACACCCACAACACCAGGGGAATTGCAGGTGCATTGTCGGCCTTTAGTTTGGAAGAACTGGCTGTCAAGTGCAACTGCCGGAACACATGTATTGGTATTTGGTGGCAGATTTTCAACTTAAGGGTGGTAGCTGGCCAGGTAAGAGTCAGACAAAGCCCTACCACCATACTATGATTTCTTTACTATGTTTTCCTTCACCGAATTTACTTTCTAATGGTAAATAATATTTGCAGAATCTTACTCGATATAGTTTTGTTATTGTTATATTAAAGGCTGCCTGTAATAATTGTACCTGTAAAGCTTCTGAGTTTTCTAATTTTTGTGCCTCTTCTCTGAATTTCTTGATACTCTCCTTCATCTCCTTGTTCTTTGCTATGTCTTCTTTTATGTTCTCTATTATTGACGAGAAGAAACCCTTCCTCGCTGAATATTGCCGACATTCTAATACAGAGTACTGAAATAAAATAAAACTTTATTATCTTACTTTATAATGTGTATATTTTGTCAACATGTTTAAGAATAATTATGATAAAAAAATAAAAACATATATTACTTATTATAACTTATTGATATAGTACTCATACTGCCATAGTTTAATTGAAAAAAAAAATACATCAGAATATGAATTATAATTAATATCATTAATCCATAATTAAAAAATCTAAGGACCGTCAACTATACAATTTCTACTTACTTAATATACACATCCAAGATGCATAATATTGCACAACAAAATATAATTTTACAAATATTAATTGTTAAATTAATTCATTATTACGAAGAACCCTTTTATTTTATAAAAAATATGCTACATTTGTAATTGTACGTATATTGTAGTGGTAAATTATGTCTAAATAATTAAGCACACACTAGCTACCCAAATGCTGTTCAAGAGTTATGCTGAGAGAAGTCACCTCATCAAGATGATCAATCAAAAGACAAGTAGAGTGAGGCATCACCAGTCAGTCACAAGTCTCTCGTCAACCAATATGAAGTTGGGTATCCTTGTCATGCTTGCGATCGAAATATTTTCCCGGTTTGACTCATTAATAAGAATTATCGCGTTGATAATTCGTTCAGTCAACAACACTTAAGCCTAAATACGTTATATAACATATATTTTAAAGGTCACCTATATTATCACTAATAGTAAGCGTAAAAACAACGAAATCTTTTAAGATCCGCGAGTGATACACAATTAGGTTCTATTACCTGGTCTGATTTAATAGTAAGCACTGTTGTTTTAAGGTTCACAGGCATCACACATTTCCATCGCGCCGGACTATACAGCAACTGTCTACATGCATGCTGTAATTCATTAAAATATTATGTTACTTTATTATTCTAACAAGGACACAGTGCCTAACCTAACCTTCTTAAATATTACCATTTCTGTTATGACACAAATTTATCACACGAGTATAGTTGATTCGTAATTACTTATTTATTATTATAAATATTTGGAGCAAAACACGGGAATATTTAGTACTACATCAACTAAAAAATCATTCATAAATTCGTGCAATTAAATGTCAAAACTCAAAAGACTAGAAACTACAGAGTATGCTATGCACTGTACTAAGAAAAATGATAAGACTAGAGACCGATTTTTTTTTCGGTATAGTTTTTCTCTTTCAATTGAGAAAAGAAAAAGCAAAGGTATCTTGACCATACAGCAAAGTTAGATGTTTTAAATGTAGACGATACTATTTTCAATAAGATGGTAATTTTCTTGTTGAAGCTCTCTTAGAAAATTTTGTGACAACTAATATATCATGTTCCGAATAATTGTTCACATATCACTTCACCTACACTAAATAACGTAAAGAACCAGAGACCATTAAAAATCAATAGAAACCTATTGTGCTAGAAACTAAGATCCACAGACTAGAATACTACAAATATTTTAACTAAACTAAAACAACAATATGAAGCTTACGGAACTTTTAGCTGACGTCTTAATCTACAATTATAAAGTCGATTAAATAATTGTAGTTAGTAGGCAAATACTACCTCCAGATTGATGGAGTTGCCACGACTGTGCTTTCCTTTTCTTTGCAAGTTTAGCGTTATGCCCACAATGTCAATTGACGAGGACGCCCAAGATATCACCACCACGCCACCATCATACCCCCACACAGGGTAAGTCTAGTGGAGGAACGGGCTTTCAAGTGCTGCTGTCGAAACACACTTATAAGTATTTAGCTAACAAGGTCGGTATTAGAAAACGCTCTTCCACTGCGCTATTTTTTCATCATGATGTTTTCGTAAACCGAAAGCTCACATTCATTGCAGAAATAGAACTCACGTCCATTGCCACGGGGTTCATAAATATCGCCGACTGAACTATCATTGCCTTAGATAATAGTTTAAGCAGAAGGTATTGGAGCCTATGGAGCACATATAGTACGACCATAGTAAAGTATAGATGATATATTTCGCATAGCAAACCGTAATAGAAAGGCATGCCAAAGAAATTGTTTATATTCAGAATATATATTTTTCTAAAGCCTCAAGGCTTACTATGGCCTCAACACATTTACTCCGATTGAAAATTCGAAATATAATTGAAGTATAAGTTTAAAATATATTTTTTATTGTTTCAATATCTGAATCTGGACGAATATATAAATATTCGGTTGGTGTTTAATTTTTATAATTTTTGGCCTTTTACCAATTCATTAATTTTTAGGTTTTTATCTAACTAGATAATATCTGGCAGCACTTCTATTCTGACTTCACAGATCAATTTGATAATAAGGTTCTCAATCAAATACCTGTACGAACCTCGACCTCAAATCAAATTAGAAATATATTAATACAATAACTTAATTTCATATATAAATTAATCTAATCTCAAGCAATCGACTCTAAAGTCCAAAATAAAAAAGACATATTGGCCTGTACTTGAATTTTAAATAATTGTCCTTGATTGTCTTTGGTTCCGGCGTCAATAAAATTTCAAATAAGGTTTATTTCTGATTCACAGTTATACCAGAAATTTCTGTGAATATAAATAACTGAATAAATGTAAATGGCATATATTAAAGTATAATTTAGATTAAATACTGTACGTTGTCTGAGCACATCATTTTAAATGGAATAAAACTATACATTTCCGGTGTGAAGATGGTTCTTGAAACATAAGAAAGTGAATTGTACAATTTTCATTTATTTTCTATCGTGAAATTTCGTAACGGAAACGTACCGCATTTGATTAATATTATTTATTTTACGTTTGCTAGTTGATACTTACTTTACGCGTTGCTATCGAGCGATTTTGAGAGAAGTTTCGCGACGGGCCAATCATAGACAGTGAAGGTACCTACGTAGCAATACATATCTATTACCTACATAGTGCATGCCATAGTACCTAGGTCTCTGACGGTGTTGACTGTCGACCACGTTTTCGCCAGCTGGTGCGAGCTCTACAGCGGTAGAAATCTTTTCAATCAGTCCGTAGTTAGTTCAGTATTGATGTGTGTTGTATTCGTGACGTATTTGTTATAATTGTGTGGTGTGACAGGTTGGAGCGCCCGGGGTGCGCGACGCACTCCTATTTGCAACATCACCAAAGCGAAGATCTACGATTCATCCCGTTCGCGAGATCTCGTCCATCGGGGCGTAACCATTTTATATGCCTTTAGCAAGTTATTCAGGTGAGGTTATTATTTAATATGTATTTGATAAATTTAATACGAATCTCACATCGTGGGGGTAGCGGCGTTGTATGTGACCGATTAGTTTCAACTATAATTTGTTAAAAGTACTCCCGATTCGTTTCTGCGAATATATAAATATACAATGTTCCTACCAGGTATATTCATTTGGACATTTAATTCCAATTAGTACCGTAATTGGAAATACTTGAGTATTCATAACCACATATCTGTGACATGAAGAAACTTGCATTCATGTACAAACCTTGGCTGAAGACATCGGTTTAAATTTTGAATAATCCTGAACAGATTTCCTGCAAATATATCACATGTAATTCTGAAATATCAAGTTATAATATATTTTAAGTTTAACATGCTGTATTTTTTAAATAAAATTTTAAATATTTTGATTGATAATGTGGTTATGTCTAAGGATCCAGCTGAGGGTCCTGCTATATTAACTTCTATCATTCAAGTATTATTTTTCTCATCTTTTGCTCTGTTACTGTATTCTGTGAATACTTTCATCAATATCTTACCGATTACCAGTTCTATTTTATATAAACTAAATTAATAACTGTGTATTACTTAAGACATATAATATTATATAACATGAACAAATCCATGGGATATGATATCACTTTGCGTTGGTTCCACACATCACTCAAAACACCTTTAGCCATTCATATGATGATAATGATTATTTTGGTGCGGCAAAAGAGTCACTAGTGATGACAGTTTTTTCACATGCACCAAGCACAACCCATCTGGAAAAGAGTGGATCCATACTACATTTTACTTGAGTCAACAGTTGTAATATTCTCAAACAAGTGGAGTAGAAAACTGTGGTCTTGAGTGTAAACATTGTGATACAATTATTTTTCATGTATGATCACTGCAATGTTATATTATTACTGAAATATAATCTATATTAATTCTATAAAACAGAAAAGTTTTTTTCTACATGCTAATCTTTGGAACTACCAGTTGAATTTCAAAAATGCTTTTATTTTATAGAGCAAATATTGAAAAAGGCATTAGGTTATTTATTATCACATTATCACCAATAGGAACAGATTAAATTATACATTAAATAATTTTTATATAAGGGAAAGGGAGAAAGGGTAATCTCTAAAAAGTCATTATAAGTGGATAGCAGATAAAATTAATAATTGCCAAACTACAATACCATTTAGTATGATACCATACGAAACTTGCTAAACCTATCTGTTTTAATCAGAAAAGGATTATAAGATATTCCTGTTTGCTGTAGGTGCCACTTTGATCTCTTTGACACATTGTTAAATGCCTACAAAGGACAGGACAATGTTTGCAACTAGAAGTGTAGAATCTACCCCAGGCCTCTGTCAATTTATTTATATACTCTTTCATATACAATTGGTATACAAGGGGGAATTAATACCTGTGGCATTCTCTACCAGTCAACCTTAGGGTGGTGCAAAAGTTTTGCAAATTAGAGCTTATGTTACATATTCAATAGTATATATTAATATAATTGAGGCCAAAATATGTGGGCTTAATTATTGCCGCAGTGTCTTTATGGTTATTTGATGGTGCTTGTCACCTGGTGAGTCTTACCAGATGCCATCCCTACCTTAGTCATGGTAGTATGTCTACGTGACACGAGAGAAAAAAAAAGAGTGTCTACCAGGGCAATTGGTTTATATATATTATAAAAGTCTATTTTTTTTATATAGTTAAGATTTTTGCGTTATGACCACAATCTCACCTGATGTTAACTCTAAAACTGTGAAGGACTGGCTCTCAAATGCAACTGTCGGAACACACCTGTAGGTATTTGGTGGCAGATTTTCAACTTGAGAGTGGTAGCTAGCCAGACGGGCATTAGAAAAAGCCATACCGCCACGCTACGGTTTCACCACGATATTTTACTTCACCGAAAGCACAAGCTGATTGCGTGGATTCGAACTCGCGTCTATTGACGCGCTGTCCGCACACACTACCACTGAGTTATCATCGCTTCAGCTATCATGTATGTTTGTTTGTCTGTCGTAAAAGTTTTTCTTTATGTGCCTGTACAAGTGCTTTCTATATACCAAAGAATCTACTGTGTTCCAATGAATCCTATCAGTCTGACGGCGCTGATTGTGTAACTTAATTTACAGTAATAACTGTTGTTATGTTATCTCGGAATGCTTATCTAGCGCCATTATGTTAATTAAGTTACAGCTTGTGCGGTTAGTAAAATGCCACAGTAACACACGATTCGAAATGAGAATCGATTGTGTCGAAATAATTTTTAATGATAAAACTTGACATTTATTCATTTGCATTGAATGAAATAACGACCTATCTTTTTTTTATGACGTTTGTAACTTTTTTCAATCATGCTTTGGTCCTATTAGTGTTAGCGTGCTTTTAAATATCATAGACGCTTCCTTAATAATTGCTTAAATATAAAAATAATTGTATAAATTCGACTGGTAGATCCTATGATTTGCGAGTTCAAACAAACTAACTTTTCCATTTGCAATACAGATGTTATAGGATTTATTATGTGACACATTGACTAGAAATTTGGCTTATGAATTCGTCTCACAACATAGACACCCACTAAGAGCGACATTTTTCATCACAGGCGGTTGAAGTAGTAAATGTGAACGAAGTCGCTGACAGTAACTAGTATATAGGTTTCTTCCATCTTGGATTAGTATATTGGAATTCGGTTGTCTCCAGTGAACACGTCACGTGTGAATGAGACAGTGGAGTTATCGCGGGAGCTTAACGTGAACAACCTTCTCGTGTCCATGGCATAAGTTGTCATAGACGTGGCAATGATCTCAGGCCGTCTTAGGCAGAACTTGCGATGATTGCTCCTTCTAGAGACTAGAGACAATGCGAATGCGTTCCCTAATCTCTGGTAAGAAATAGGAGTGTGCTGGTTGGTAGTTGACAGTCCTCTTGTGGGTATATCTGGTGATTTACATTGGGGGTGGAGTACCAAAGACGACCTCTGAGAGATGTGGAAAACCTATCATGTAGGCGTCTGAGCCTCTCAGTGGCACTGCCCGATTCCTTAATCGTAACAAATTAGCGAGAAAACATCTATGTGTATAAAATAATAGATCTCTGTCACCCCCCTATCTCCCTCCATTTTTAGATATGCACCGACTTACTGTAGAACTGGTACTTTACTCAGTCTATTGGTCTTACCTCGCTTCCTTAGACATGAAACTCCTTATGGGAGGGTTTTGAAATACTGATCTGCAACCGTTTTATGTGACACTCGTTCGGGTAAAGTCTGCTCGAGGCGACAAAGGCAGCGTGAGATGTATAGTCATGTTTCGCTTCTGTCGTGTTTCTTAAGTATATACAGGGTTTTTTTATCTATCTTCGTTTCGCTTCAATTACGATGTTGGCAATTTTTTTTTTTTTTTTTCGTAACCGTGGTTATTTTCATTATGGAGCAACAAAAAATTGCTTAAAAAGCGCTTGCTTAAAAAGTGAGGTTCACGCACTGGATGGTAACAGTCTCACGTCTTTTTCCATGTATATGGTAGTCGATGGCTTTATATAATGCCAAATGTTTTAGAAAAGTATCGAAAATACAATATTTGTCGACGTGTGTTGAAATACATTTCGCTATAAAAGAGTGGGCCGGTGTGATCGAGGTTGTTGGGTACTAGGAGAGAATCTTTCGTCTCCTCGTTTCGCAGCTTCACAGCGTCAGTTTACTGTCATGAAATCTATATACGCCGTATTGCCAATGTTTCCGAACTCGCAAATCCCAGGCGCAAGTTCAGTGTTACGGGCTGCATGAGATACGCGGTGCATGCGTTCGCCTCCCTCCTACCCGACCCACGCCCATCCCTATCGTCTACAGTCCTCTCCCCCCCATCCCAACCCCCCACCCGCTGGATCAATATTCATTTTGCGATGTAGCCTGTTATTCGGTTGCATCGTGTTCGTTACCTATAGCCAGGAACGTTGGAATATTCACTTTATTTTTAGGTAAACGTATGTTACAATGTTTATTGCTGTTTTCGTTCTCCCTGTTTCGTTTTGTTTAGAATTTAATGTTTTATTGTTTTAAAATGGTGACTTAGGTAAAACAGGATGTCCGTTTTCGTAATTTGATTATAATGATTATAGACAAGTTGAAGAAAATACTTGTATAGGTAGGTAAAAATACTAATTCTAAAGTTTCGTTTTTGATAGTACTAAATATTGGTAATAAGTGTGCCAAATAACTTTCCCGGCTAGCTATGTAGAGTATGAGGCTTGGAAGCGATGATGGCTGAGTTGGTAGTGTCTGCGGATGTTGCGTCAATGGACGTGAGTTCGAACCGTTCCTTGCTGAGCCTTTGGTAATGGAAAATATTGTGATGAAACCATGACATGATGGTAGGTGTTTCTAACGTGTCCACCTCGCTTGCTACCACCATCAAGTTATAAATCTGTCTCCACATAACCTATAGGGCTTCGGCAGTTGTACTTGAGAGGCAGTCCTTCCGCTAGGCTTAGCGTGTGCACCATCTTGAGATCACATCGTCACTTAGTATCACAAGAGATTGTGGCCATAACGCTAAACGCGAAGTGAAGTGGTAATGTGTACGACTTCGCGTCCAGGGACGTGAGTTCGAATCCAAACCACCTACAATGAGCTTGGGCTTTCGGTGTAGGTAAACATCGTGAGGAAACCATAGCATGGTGGTAGAGACTTTTTCTGATGCCCGCCTTGCTAGCTACCACCCTCAAGTTGAAAATCTGCCGCCAAATACCAATAGGTGTGTTCCGGCAGTTACACTTGAGAGCCAGTCCCTCCTAAGGCTAAGCATGTCTACCAACTTGGGTCGTATCGTCACTTAATATCAGGCGAGATTATGGCCATTACGCTTAGCCTTAACTATATAAAAAAAAACTGAACTATAAACTACCAGTCGAATTAAAAAAAATAATTATAAAGCTATTAATTGAGGTTATTTAACGTCACCCTATGCAATAGGAGTACAGTTATATTGAAAAAAGTTACAATAACTATTTAATAATCCAGGCACAGGTAGAAGAGTATAAAAAAAATCCTGCTTTATGGTCCTCATGACTTAGTAAATAGCGTGGTTTTATACATCAAGCTAAAGCAAGTGGGAACTCGATACGTCTGGGTAATAATTGACTGCGTGGGTTCAAGCTTTAACAATGTTTTCCATTCACCGATTCAATGTCTCGTTTTGAGCTATAAATAAAATCATTCGAACTTGTTTATGAGGTGTTTGAGCTTTCAATTTTTTTTTGTAATATTAACGTGGTGTTGAAAATTCTATTCTTTACGGACTCCCTCATCGCAACATCCGAGGGTATTACTCGAACTCAGGCAAGGGCGAGAGGACCGTGTGATAACTCATCAGCAGCTACAATCGACACTACACACTAAAACGCACCACGGTGATACCTCATTTCGCCTAGAATGGGGCGCTTTGACTTAGTCCAGTTAGGTAGGCTTACCATACGTCCCGGTTTGACCGGGATAGTCCCGGTTTGAGATCCCAGTCCCGGCGTCCCGGTCAAAATTTTGATTGCATTTCAGATATGAAAAACACAAATTAAGCGAAAAGCAAAATGAAAATGAGCCTCTTTCTCTTCTGCGTCCCGGTTTGGCTCTTCGTAATTATGGTAAGCCTACGGTTAGGGAACAATTATGTGTGAATGATGCCAATAATTGTCCCGTACTGTACTCGAATCTACAGCACTTTAGCAGTGAAGTTACTGTTTTAAACCGGGTGGTCAAATTTTGATTTTTCTTGTCGCTTTATTATCTAGCGTGAATTTACCTCGACTGTCTGCGTCATTCGTAACGAATACTGTAACGAATTGGCTCTCTGTTTATTGTGATTAATTTTTAAATATACATACACTCGGGCCATTCTTTGTAACTTCCTTTTTGGGCGCACGCTTATCTTCGAAAATTCCACGATGTTTTGAGGCAAAAATGTAAATAAATTATTTTTATATTAACTTATATTTATTTATGTGAGTAGCATTATATATAAGTTTATTTCGTTGTCAATATACTGGGCTAAGGTACATACAACTTTAAAGCAGTATCAAATTTTAAACAATAATTTCTTTATAAATCTGTTCGCGCTTACGAACTTTACCTGTTTTGATCAAATCAAATCAAATCAAAAATCCGTGGCTGAATGTTGATTTTTAAGTAACCACGAATCCATATACTCAACATGGTCAAAGATATTTAATGGTGGACAGTTGAACTAAAAGGGAAGCTCTTTGTGGAGTCATTATCAAGTAGATCTGCGAAAATCCTTTCTCGCATCCGCTAGTCGAAACTGCTATGTTATGGACAGTATTGATGAGCGGATTGAATTTTTTTGGCATCTTTTTGTCTACTAACTAATCGCGAAAGCCTCGGATATTTCGTTCGTTCAAATGGAACTTTTTGTCAACGTACGAATCTCTTTTTTTCCAAACGAAATGTTTTTTTTTTCAACTTCATTTGGCCATTTTTCTGGTATGCGAACATCGTAAGCTTGAACGGTATTTTTATCACTCGATTCTAGGAAACGAATCGATTCTTTTATAGAATTTGCCAGTTGAGGATAAAACGTCTCCGGATCCATGGGTTGCTGTATATTTCTTCCGCTTTCGTTGTGTAGCTCCACTCCAAATCATGACAGTTTATTCACCGCTTCCAAAGCCTTTTCATAGTACGTACCAAGATTCAGTTACTCTTCATGCAAATATTTGAACCACATTTTTACACTCATTTTGAAAGGCAGCCAATCATATTTCTCCCAAAATTCGTCGTTTTTGAGTGAGGTTCCGAACATGAGGGTAGTCATGATTTGAATTATTTGAGTTTGATATTGAGCTTATTTTTCAAATTCTTTAATTTTTTCAGTTGTTAGAGCAAATTTTCGCTAATTTTAAATTTTCCTTTTCGAGGCACTGCATACTCCCACGTGCGCCAGCAAAAAGTTCTGCAGATTTTTTATATTTTTTTATATTTAAGGTTTAGCATTATGGCCATAATCTCACCTGATCGTAAGTGACGATACGGCCCAAGTTGGTAGACACGCTAAACCTGTAAAGGAACTGGCTCTCAAGTGTAACTGCCGGAACACACCTATTGGTATTTTGCGGCAGATTTTCATCTTTAGGGTGGTAGCTAGCCAGTCGGGCATCAGACAAATCCCTACCACCATGCTGTGGTTTCCTCACGATGTTTTCCTTCACCGAAAGCTCAAGCTCATTGTAGGCGGTTGGATTCGAACTCACGTCCCTTGACGCAAGTCGTACACACTACCACTGAGCTATCATCGCTTCAACTTGTTTTGAACGAGTTAATGTTAAGACCTACCAGTGGGATTAAAAAAAAGATGTAGTTAATAGAGCAATTATTGGTAAAGTTTTTAAGATCACGGATTCTACCAGTTGGAAGAAAGCTGTATTGAAAAAAAGACATTAATTATTAGACAACTTTTACTTCCATGCGAACGGAGTCGCGGTCACAGCTTGATATGACATAAAATGCCTACCCGTTTAAGTGTCGCTATCGCTTCATTCCATTTAGCGATCGCAACGCTCACGACCGTGGATTTCCGTCGCACTAGTTTGCGAGTTTTATAATCATGAATTCAGCTTCAATGGAGTATAGGTCCTTTGGACTAGCTCGGCGTTGACTGAGAAATAATGACATCATAACTTTATGTTTTCCCGGCGACCATAACGACCGTGTTCGCCATGTGGAACGCAGCCTGCATAGTTTATACTAGATGTCCCCGCACATAATCTTGCGTTTTATGAAACCGACGATTATGTTTGTTGAGTGAAAAAAATTATTATGGAAACATAAAAGTTCCTTATCGCATCGTCGTCGGTCAAACAATTTATTTCGGTTTGCTCTTATCAGAGTTTTCCATTATTTCTTTGTGTATTACGTCACTGTACAGAAAGTATCGAGTATGTTTTATTCAAGCCGTTTTTCATCCAATAACTTACATTGAGCGTGCAGCAGATTTGTCGGTAGTTAAAAAGGATCAGTGTGTGCTTAAGGCAACACGACAGAAGTGAAAACCTTATCAGGACGAGGCTTTGCTAGTATAAATATGGCTTTTGTCACACAAATCTGTAGACGCAGTAAAAAGTTTCATACAAAGTTTCTCCCCCACTTCCAATAAGGTTTTCGCGAGAACAAGTAGGCTATCGCCGTCTCCAGGTTCCCACCTATCTCTATATCAAAATACATCGTAATCGATTCAGCGGTTTGGGTGTGAAAGCATAACAAACTTACTTTGGCGTTTATAATATTAGTAAGGATAAGAATTGGCACGGCATATAGTTTGACAAAGTGACTGCACTTTGCCTGACGGTCAACAAGGTTTAATCCTAAATCAACGGTGACCACCGAGCGATAAAACCCGTCAGGAGTGGTCACTGTCGTTATAGCGTGCATACCTTTCGGCATCTATGTATACTCACATCTTGAGACGCGTATTATTGGAAGAAACGGTGAAACTAGTGTCACAGTTTTTTTACTAGGTGTCTTGTGGTTGCTACACAGTCGGATATGGATCTTAAAAGAACCCTTTTTTTGTTTTCGTGGTGTAATAAATCATAACGTAATTTTTTTTTGCAGCGCTCTTGTCCCGGTACTATTAAATTTTACGCATATAGTTGTTAGAAAGAAGTTGTTAGAAATTGTAGGAGTTTTTCTCTAGTTTAATTTTGTATATAAATGTTTTTGTGGTAGAATGAGTCGGAAAGGAGATATCGTTAAAAAACCGCGATAAAGACGCCATGTTACCAATATGGCGGCACGAGTGGCGAAGATACGCGGTGGCAAAGTTGAAATTCGAAAAGAGCACACCGGAAATCTATAAAATTACCCATTTTCAAAACTCACGAACAACTTTCCACATAACACCTTTTTTAACCAAAGGACTCGATTAATAAATATGTCGTTAGCCTCAAGGGTATTCACAGTTGCACTGAGCTTTGGTTGCAAGTACAAAAGACACTCAGCCCGGGAAGCAACGAAAACAAGCGTGCCACGAAGTACCCGAACCTTGGCCTGGGCTATTGCTGGGGACGTCGACCTAATCCTAGTTGGATCCTATGCTAAACAGCTAACCTACTCACAGCGCTTGCGTGAATCTAAACCTACTAGAATATACTATTGCATTGAACAGTGATCGATATAAAGCTTTAACAAAATGCCGAAGCACATCCTAAGGACCTGGCTAAATGCAATTATTCTATACTAGCTAGGCTGTCGCGTTCAAACAAACAGACATTTTTTTCCTGTTAGGGATCCCTAATTTTTTCTAGATATAAATATAGCCTATGTTACTCGGGGGTAATGTAGCATTTTTGAAATCGGTCCAGTAGTTTTTGAGTTTATTCGTTACAAATATACGAATCTTTTCTCTTTACAATATTATTATAGACTATCATCCCGCAAAACAACAACGTTGTAAGGCAAATTGAAACTTAAGAAAACTCGTTTCGTTGTTGACAAGCGCAATATGCGTTACTTACGCGCCGTCCGCGATGCCCAGACGCGGGCTAGTGTAGTGCGGGCGCCGAAATCGTGTTATGTCACCTCTCGAAGGGGGTCAACGGACTGCACTTTCACGATTACGTAGCCGGCAGACAGACTGACCGGCCAGACACGCGGAAACATGGGGCTAGTGACGTCATCGGTGACGACACACGTCGTCTGATTCATACCCCCCACGTGAGACGTGACGTGGAGTCCGCGCTGGCCTCGGCAGACGTTATTCTGCCCCTTTGTTAATTACTAGATCACGACACCCCGCGTATTATGGAAGGGATATGGACCATCGTCTCGATAAAAGAAATATATATATATATGAAGCGATGATAGCTCAGTGGTAGTGTGTACGACTTCGCGTCCAGGGACGTGAGTTCGAATCCAAGCACCCACAATGAACTTGAGATTTCGGTGAAGGAAAACATCGTGAGGAAACCATAGCATGGTGGTAGGGCATTTTCTGATGCCAGCCTGGGTAGCTACCACTCTCAAGTTGTAAACCTGCCGCCAAATACCAATAGGTGTGTTCCGGCAGCTGCACTTGAGAGCCAGTTTTATCCTAGCTCGGCATAATGACTGTATTTCACCTGATGGTAAGCGTCAGTGCAGTCCAGTGACAGTAGTGACTGCCGTAGGGGCAAATGGCCTTCGTCAGTCGAAACTGTCTTGCCCGCACACTAAATATCACTTCACGCCTCGTTTAAACAATATATAATTTATATATGTTTTTGAAGACTAGCTTAATAATTTTTGCCCGTTTTTGTAACTTTTTTCAATACATCTTTGCTCCTATTGGTAATAGCGTGATCATAAATAGCCTAAAGCTTTCCGGAATGATTGTTGTAGGAAATACAAAAAGAATTTTTGAAATCCGACAGGTCGTTCCTAAGATTTGCGAGTTCAAACAAACAAATACATTTTCCGCTTTATATAATGTATTAATATAGATGTTACTTGAGCTATCATGATGGTATTAGCGGTATTTTACATTATGTAGCTTTAGTTTATTCAGCAAAGTAACGTGGATTATAAATCACTAGTTATGCCTCGCGACTACGTTCGCGTGAATTTGAATAATTAAAAACAATGTATGACTAGAGGGATGTTATTACAAGAAAAGGGATAATCTTCACATTTCTTACCTTAAGCAGTAATTAAAATTTTCATTACGCTAATTTGAGAAATGATGCATTCCTAGTACCATCTAGCGTCCTCATATTGCACGCTTTCAGCCTGTTTTTAGCTAAGTTCCAATCTAACTTTTTATCAAAATCGGCTCAGTAGTTTTGCTATCAAAGTGTAATAAATAGAACAAAGTGACAGGTCTATAACTATGTCAATTGTGGCCGCGAGTTGTGGTTAAAATCATCGTGTCGTGTTATTTTCGAAGGTTTATTTTGCAATATCTTTAAGATATCATAGCTCGCTTGATTGTGTATGGACGCCACGTCAATGGTAGTGAGTTCAAATCCCTTGCCATAAGTTTGAGCTTTTGGTAAAAGAAAAACATTGTGAAGAAATGGTTGCATGGTGGTAGGACTTTTCCAAATGCCTATCCGGCTAGTTACTACCCTCAAAATGAAAGTTTACCGTCAAATACCTTCCCCCCCACTAGACTTGGCGTATCCACCTACTTGACCACATCAGGTATATCACACTTAATATCAGGTGAGATTGTGGCAATAACGCTAAACATATAAAATATTTAAAAAATCTATTTGATTTATGAACCAACTAATATTTATAATTCTAATGGCAATTTAGGCTTTCCATGTCACAGCCATTGCCTAGTTTGGAGTCTTAAGTAAGCGTTAAGGCATGTAAACGTGTTTGGAATATGAAATATTTATATTTGACTAGCTTTTTACCCGCGGCTTCGTTCGTGTTAAAATTGACTTTATCAAACCAATCGAAAGACGCAATAAATAGTTTCATAGGAAGTGTATACCTCTCTTTAATCCGCTTCCAATACGTTTTTCGAGGGAAAAAGGTGCCTATCAACGACTCCAAGGCCCCATCTATGCCTATTTCAAAAATCGATTCAGCTGGTTAGGTGTGATAGCGTAACAAACAAACAAACAAACTCACTTTCGCATTTATAATACTGGCAAGGATTTTACTAATTGAGTATGACCTTAAATGTGACAATTCATCACAGAGACATCTTAGAAGCCTTCGTTTCGAATCTTCTATTCAATACGCTTTGACCATAAATAAGTATTTACAATGTCTAGACAGACCGGCCATAAAATACAATTCGGGAACTCTAAAACATTAGCATTTATATGCAAATATAAATTGCCACATACATTTATGTATGTAGCGTCCAAAAGTGTTGGCTGTTACTTAAAAAAGAGTAGCCCCGGAAAAACAACGTATCAAAAAAAAAACTCTTGAAAAAAGTGCAGTTGTCCCTTACTATGTGGTTCTGTAAGGGACTTCCCCCGCGGCCCTTGCGTGGCTTGCCCTATGTTAATGTTAGGACCTGTTGGTTAGTTAGGATCGCGAGTCTTTGTTCGTGTTCCGGCAGTAGTCCAAGCTGAGGTTCGGCCGTTCTGGCACCCTTGCGTCCGCTGCCACGGGGCTGAGTGCCCTTACTTGGCATTCGCCCCAAAAAGTTCGGTGAGGCTGTCAAAGCCCTTACGGCTAACAGCGTATGTCAGCTCGAAAAAAAAAAAGGTTGCCATGTATTACCTGAATAGGTTCCATATAGTATTCTGAAATGTTAATATTAATTTGATCGCTATTCATAATTTTCTTAAGTAATTGGCAACATTTTAATTAGTTTCGATGAAAGTTTTTTGCTCTGTCCAACCACTTAATCAGAGACTATGTTTTTGACGTTGATAGTGTGAAAATAAACAGTGAATTATTTATTTTTAAATACACATGTGTGGACATGTGATAGAAGGACGTATTGCTGACCAATATTAAATACTAGATTTTACGTGCGGTTTCGCTCGCGTTCATATCGATTTCGTCAAATAAATCGGATGACGCAAGTAAAAGTTTCATACAAAGTTTATACCGTCTATTTACCCCACTTCCAATAAAACTTTCGCGAGAAAATGTAGTCTAATCTCCGTCTCCCGGGTCTTATGTATATCTGTACCAAAATTCATCACAATTGGTTCAACCGTTTAGGCGTGAAAGAGTAAGAAATAAACAAACTCAGTCTCGCATTTATGATATTAGTACTATTATTAAGAGGAAAAGTTTGTTTGTTCGTTTGTTTGTTTGTTTGTTTGAATGCGCTTATCTTAGGGACTATCGGTCGGATATCAATAATTATTTTTATATTTGATAGCGCAATCGTTGAGTAAAGCTTAGGCTATTTAATATCACGATACCACAAATTGGAGCCAATCTGTATCGCAAAAAGTTACAAAAACGGGCAAACGTGCTTAAACAGTTGTTAGATCTACGCGAACGGAAGTCGCGGGCAAGCCTATTAAATATAAGTTTTAGTTTCAAACTATGCCCAATCTACGGCAAGGTACTCTTAAAAAGGGGATCCAAATCTTTTCCGTATCAAACGTGCGCATCGTTTAGGTATTATTTATTTGATTGAATAAGAAATTCAAGGGATATAGGTATACGATAATGACCAGAACGTACCGAGTGTAATTCCTGCCCTAGTATCACGCTCAAACTTAACAGTAGGATATCTATACCAAAATAAATATGTTTTAACTTGTTTACGTTAACGTAATCTTTCGACATCATTCATACCAAATTACCTACTTGGACATTTGGACAGTTGTCAGAAACCGATGACAATACAGCAGTATTATGGCATTCTCCTAAGATCCTGGCCAGGATCATCGGATCAAATGAAAATCACAAAGCTCAAGACAATTCATTTGTTCATTAGACTCGTTATATTACAATCTGTATACAAGGCGGACTTGATGCCTGTGACGTTCTCTACCAGTCAATATTGAGGTGGGGCTGAACTGAAGCAAAGTGCAATGAAGTAAAAAATACTTGCGTGTATTTTTTTTTTTTTACTTTAGCCAGTTTGTAAGTTTTCAAGACAGTGGTTTGATGTTACTTCGATGGTAGTGCCGTCACTGTAGATATTTTGTTCGATTGGACATATGCTGCTATACTTACGGCCTTCATAGCCTCACCGAACTTTGGAGACGAGTACTAAGGCACGGGAGCCATGATGTGGCCGATCCTCGGCTGACTAATCCTAAATAGGATCCAAAAAATACGCAAAAGAAACCTACTCTATTATAACGCCAATTAAGAGCGTGAACTAACCACCTTAACTAGAGAATTGTACTGACTTTGCCTCGCAGCGGAATGAGTGGACTGCACTCTATTTAGAGATACTTATACTTTAGTATATACTTAGAATAATTTCAAGGAATCTACCGATCGATCTTCGTATACGGGCCGTGACGTATTCGACATGTTACACAATGATTTCCACGTCAGGCTCGTTAATTGAACGCTAACTACTGCAAAGCTTATAAGCAAACGCACGCGTGTGTTTGAGTTGTTTTATATGGGAAGTGTATGGTTTTTCTTTGACAGTCAATTTTTTATTTTGAATAAAATAAAAACTTATTTTTAAATTGCTTCTCGCAATCTACAGGTTACGAGAGGAATAAATAGGACTCTGCTGACGCGAATCTCCCAAAATACCTATTAGAACTTACGACGACAACGTATTCCGTGTCCCCCTAGTGCTAGAGACGAGAGATCGCTATTGTAACTACTTGCTTTGAGATATGATAGGATCACTGTAGTAAGAAATTTATTTATTACAAAAAAAATGAATTTTTCCTTATACCTACTAACATTTTGCTGCTGATTTTCTCGATTATTTGTTTTCTATAGCCTTCCTAATTCTGTCTCTATTTATATACAAACAGTTTAGATTTGATATATTGATTTCGCTAATCACTTTCTTTTCCTAATGTTTTCTTGACTTTCTCTTCACTTATATACTCTGGCAACGCTCGGGCGTTTTACTAAGGTAATTACTTGAACTTGTTGAATAAGTTATCGAATAAGGAAGTGAAAGAAAAACATAACGACGGATATTAATATAATTATTTAAAATTAAAAATAATTTTTAAAACTCGTAGTGTCTAGGTCGTTTTATTTGAATCATAGGGAACCTATTCACCAGTTATATAACAAATAGATGTAGATAACAATTACGCAGTTAATGAGAAGCCTTTTTTATATAGTTAAGGTTTAGCGTTATGGCCATAATCTCACCTGATCTTAAGTGCCGATACGGCCCAAGTTGGTAGACACGCTAAACCTGTGGAGGCACTGGCTCTCAAGTGCAGCTGTCGGGACACACCTATCGGTATTTGGCGGCAGGTTTTCAACTTGAGGGTGGTTGCTAGCCAGGCGGGCATTAGAAAAAGCCCTATCACCACGCTATGGTTTCCTCACGATGTTTTTCTTCACCGAAAGCTCAAGCTTCACGGATTCGAACTCAGATCCCTTGACGCGAAGTCGTACACACTACCACAGAGCTATCATCGCCTTAAATATATTTAACATTTAATTTCTCAGACTTACACATCAATCTTTGTAAGTAAACTTAGTCTAAGTAGTAAAGGCATTAAAAAAAGAATACTGTATTTACACCAATCAGTGCATAGGTGCACTCATTTATTATTAAATCCTTCCATTGACGGAAAAAAACATATACTATCCGGTCTATCTGACAATACATTTTGAACACCATTGGTTCCTACCGCCCAGTCAAAGATTTAAGAAATGTGTTTTTTTCCCAAATTATCGCATAGAAATCATCAAGAATTCTCTCAGCAAACAACCCCGACGCACTACGGTATGGAGGTAGCCCCAAAAGTATTACAAAGTAAGATATTGTTATATTGTAGACGCAGATCATTATACGGAAGCCGAATGTATGTGTAGTCCTTAAAAATATTTCGTGTATGTAAACCTCTTGACAGTTGTAGAAATCGGTACCGAGGGAGTCAAAAAATATTACGTAATCCATAAGAAAATGATACAAAAGAGTGTAAACTTTATTTAACGTAATTCGATTGTACGAGAAAATAACACGTTGAAATTATTTAACTTTCGTTGGTTTAACTTGATGTCCACACAATATGTTGGTTACAGAGAAACGTATGCCAGTCTGTTCCAGGCGAAAGTAGTGAAGGAAATTGTTTTTTCTCACATAGGTTACTCGATATAGCAAATCTAATATATTATATAATTAAGATTTTTGTTTGACATAGTTTGAAATATTAATATTCTGTAATAATTACTTGGTTATATTTACTACTTAATATTTGACGAGGTAGACTTCGTTCTACATTTACCAGACCATAGGGTCATCTATCGAGTCAGGAATAGTATAAAGAAAACTTTAAAATCTATTTTATTTATATTATAAAACAAAAAATATATATATATATATATATATATATATATATATATATATATATTTGAACGCGTTAATCTTAGGTACTACTAATTGGATTTCAGATTTTTTTTTGTATTTGACAAAACAATAATTAGGGAAGGCTTCGGGTTGTATAACATCACGCTACACGGATGGAAGGAAAGTTGTATTGAATAATGTTACAAAATAGGGCAAAAATGACTAAATGTTTTCAGTTCCACGCGAACAAAGTCGCAGGCATAGCTTGTAATGTATATGCTTGCCTATTTGATACGTAAAACGGTGTTCGAGCTTAGCGTTTTATCCTCTATCCCGGAGGAACCTTTTCGTTTTATATGATATAAAGCATTTTTATGCTGATCCACAATATTAGTTACCAACGTAATTGATTTCATTAAAACGTATCCACTAGATTCAAAATTATGCACGTACAATGAGGAAGGCGAGAATATATATATATATTTATTTTTCAATAGCAAAGTAAATGCGAGTAATAATTTTAAGATATCTAATGATTTCTTATGTTTACGCAAATGTTATTCATTGAAATAAAACTAATTTTAACGGATTTTATCGCGGTTATTTATTGATTTTGATCCCGACGTTTCGAAAGCTTTTCAGCCTTCGTGGTCACGGGGCGGACTGAGGTGTAGGTTGTCCAGAAAAGTTCATGTTACTGTGTCTACCTTCAATTTCTAATATACCATATTAGAATAATAATAAGATATCTAATATACAAAATTCTCGTGTCACAATGTTAGTTGGCGTACTCTTCTGAAAAGGCTTGATCGTTTTTTATGATATTTTGTATTTGTATGTATATTCGGTAAGTCTGAGAATCGGTCGTAATTTATATTTCATACCCCTAGGTGATAAGGGTGGTCCTCCACGAACTTTTTTTTTTACCAACATTTTTATTATTTCATGAAGTGGAATTAAAAATACATAGAACCATAAATTTTCACCACCCAACCCTCATCCTCACATTTTTTAATACAACCAAAGTATTCACTAGAAATAATTTATAACACAGAACGACGTTTGTAAGGTCAGCTAGTATATTTAATAAATAGTTATTCCACTCAGTATATTCGTTTATAATTTGGTTTATTATTTCCAACAACCAATACAGTGTTCTATAATATAAAATCTTTAATGTTGTTACCCTTGCGTAGGTAGAGTTGCTTCTTCGATCAACCCATCCATTGCATATGTCGTATTATTAGATTTGAACGCTTAGTAATACCTCCTTCCCTTTGAGAGCTTTTCACGGTCCGCTTTCAATGTATTTTTCATCTTTTCCGTCATTGTTGTGAGGAATATTCTCGTTGTCTGCGACATCTTTTGTTCGTGCTGGCTCTTTATACTTTTGCTATATATATTTGATCCTTTCTATAAGGCGAGATCTGCTTAATGCGCCATTTGTTGTGTTGCTACCAATAGAAGCAAAGTTGTATTGAGAAAACTTATAAAAACGGGCATAAAATATGCATCATTTTTAGTTTAACGCAAACGAAATTGCGGCACATCTAGTCTATATACAGTAGAGCCTCGTTAAGTCGAACCACGATAAGTAGAAAACTTTCAAATCTCGTAAAATGTTTTGTTCCCTTCCCTTCAAACACCAACACCTTCATTCTCTATAAGTCGAAAACTATAACTCGATTTTTTTTGAGGTCTCTCTTGATGTTCGACTTAAAGATGTTCTACTGTATATATAAATAAGTGAGTATATAACCGTTTGGTTTCTCTTTTCTTCTGAATATCTAATGATTTTCACGAGTTTTGTTTAGTAGCAATTGGCAAATAACAATTACAAAAAAAAATGGTTCCTCTTCTCCAAGAGTTGCCTCAACTTGGCAATATTGAGTATAGTCCAATTACGATCGTTTTTTATTTTTTGTTAACGTGGCGTTTAAAATCCCAGCTTTCACGGACTTCCACAACGCAACGTGCAAACGCATTACGCAGACTCAGGTCAAAGGCGTCAGGGCATGTAGCGACTCTTTGGGTGCTAACCAGCCAACACTACCCACGAAAACGCATCACGGTGACACTTCAAACTCCCGTGTTGCCAGATACCAGCTTTCACAATACTTCTAGTAGTCTGGATGTACAAAGAATTTACTTCTAACAAATCTTATCAGGAAAGTTGTCGTGTCTCATATTTAAATTTTTCCTTCTTTTTTTTTAATTTCCTCTAATTTTCAATTAGTTATTTTTGTCCAATTTCGGCCACGGGCGAATACTAGTCTTATTAAACATTTAGATGTAAGAGGATTTTCCTAGTGTAAATTCTTCTAATTTGCGTATTGAGTGTCACAGTAATTAGAGAGTTTTTTTTTTATATTTGAGGTTTTAAAGTTAGTAGAGACACTAAACCGGTGGAGGGACTGACTCTCAAATGCAACTGCCGGAACACACGTACTGGTATTTTGACGGCAGACTTTTAACTTGAGTCATATAATTGTATCTTTACTAAAAAATAAATGCGAAACTGAGTTTGTGTGTTTGTTTGTTACACTTTCACGCCTATACCCTGATGAGTCGATTACGATGAATTTTGGTTAGAGATAACCCATCTATAAGGTGGAACTATTTCTTGAGAAAATCCTATTGGAAGTGGGGCACAGAGAGAGATAAACTTTGTATGAAGCATTTTATTGTTTGACAAAATCAATATTAAAGCCTACGAAGCCGCAGGTAAAAACTAGTTAGAAAATGATTTGAAAATCTTGTGGTAACATTCATATATGTTGTAAACTTTATTGTTTTCTTCGATTATATCAATGACCAACTGTGCCTGGGACATAGTTTGTGTGCAACTAAAAGTTATTTTTCCATTTCTCGGACATACTATTTTTTTTTCTGGGTAAAAAGTAATATGTAACCTTTTCCGTATCTCTGAAAACATTCATGTAAAATTTCACTATGCTATTTTTAGTAGTTAAGGCATGAAACTGTGACGAACAAACTCACATTCACATGTATAAATTCAGTCGCTATGTATCGAGATCTACATATTTGGGCGTATTTAAAGTGCTGTAAATTATAATTTCTCTATACAACAATGTTCGATATAGTGTTTATGTGATGTCGAGGTGTGTCGAACGAATAAAGTGGCGACAGGACTCGGGCGTAATATGCGACTGTAGAATGCCTCTTAAATTGAAGGGTGAATATTTTTCGCCAAACCCCAAAAGACTTGGGAACAGGAGAAGAGAATGATGGTGAGGTGACAGCTTTGTCGGATTAAACCTCAAGTATAACATACCACGTATAACACCGCTTCTAGCCCTGTCACCTTATGTGATAGGAAAGAGTATAATCGAAGGTTTTGCGGACTTGAAGTATAGCGGTAGCCGCTGACGAATTGTTCTGATCTCACATAGGTTGTTGTTGCATCCGAATTGTTAATAATTATCACCAATAACAATAGACCTCGCGCACCTTCTGATTTGTGTACGACAGTGGCTCAAGTTTTCTACCCTCGCCTCGTCGTGTAAAAGTTATTACTGTTATTTGCACCCTGAAAACTATTTAATCTCATCAAATACATAGTTATCGTGACTCCTGTATTTGCGTATTCCACTATAGCGCTTCGTTTTCATATTTCATCACATGTAACATGTATATACGCACTAGTAACCGGGGATGCATTTCTCGATCGGTGCCTAGGAACGCGGGTTGGTACCACAATCGATATCTCTGCGGGCGCGCATGCGTCGTGTCGCCCGCCCGGCCAGCGGCACAGCCTGCGTAACCTTCCGCCTCGGTGTGACACGAGACACGGTTTATTTAGGGCGGGGAAATGCTAATTATGTCGGTAAAACGTATATACCCTGAGAGTATATAAATATTGTAAATACGTTTGAGTTCTACGAGTTGAAATAGTTTTTAATATAAACTTATCATATGTCATATGTAAAAATTAGCATACGAGAATGATATTTATGAGGATTTTATGAGAATCGTATTTCGGTTTTTGTATTCTGGGTTCCATAGTAACTATGCATGTACATAGAAATGTTCAAAAACTTATTCTCGTTCGTAACAAGATGAGTCTCACCATTGTGTGATTGAACCGGGTTTCGCATGACGCATCTAAGTAACTAGATGTAATGCGGCTTCGTTCGCGTGGAACAAAAAAAATCTATGTATATATAAATTAATTTCGTATTTCCCTTGGTCATCACATCACGCGTTAACGGATGGAACAATTTCGATAATTCTTTTTTTTTATTTTTTATTATTGTCAGGAGAAGGTTCGTACGAAAGAATAAATTAAGGAAGTTGAGTGGAACATTAGAAAATTTACGAAATTTTATAAAAACTTTACGACAATATTAATTTATATAACTGTCAATTATCATAGAGTATTACGGTAGTAATTATGCTGTTTTGGAGTAATATTTTTTATTAGTTGTACCAATTCTAATTCAATATACATAGTTAAGACAGGACACCGTCTGTCGGATTAGTTAGTATTTAATAATTGTTGCCCGTTTTTATAATGGTTTAATACAGTTTCGCTTCTTTCGGTGGTAGCGTGATGTTAAATAGCCAGATAAAGCCAACCTCAGTAATTGCTCTATCGAATATAAAAATTTCTTATGTTTACGCGAATATTATTCATCGAAATAAAAGTAATTTAAACGGATTTTATCGCGGTTGTTTATTAATTTTGATCCCGACGTTTCGAAAGCTTTTCAGCCATCGTGGCGGCGTAGTTTTTTATCGATAAATATAAATATATTTTTTGAAAATCGACTAGTAAGTAGTTCCTAATGTTAACGCGTTCAAACAGACAAATTCGTTTTTACTCTTTATAATTAATATTTTGTTTATGCGACGATATGATAATATGAAAGTTAAATACCTCATTTCTATTGTTTTTCCATGACTCTTATGGTAGCTTATAAGATATGCAAATACATTCATTACAAAACAATATTCACAATTGTGCCAATGAACGGGGTTTCGTGTGAACGAAAAGTGGATATTATGAGCTGAAATTGTGAAAAAAAAAAACTGTAAATCGTACGGCTCATCGTCCTTTGTCTCTGGCAACATCGCAGAGTAAGTGGTGGGTGATTGGCACCGGATGAGTGTCCACATCCCCCCTCTCGTCTTGCCCTTAGCCGGGGTAATACGTTTATGCGTTGCGATGAGGAATTCCGTAAAGACATTAAACACCACGTTAATATAAAAAACGGATTGCACGTCAAAAGTGTAAACTTGTTAGCTTCACAAACTTGTTTACATTACTTTGGGGTTGTTAAGAAATAATTATATTTTATAACGGAAATGATGTTTCTTTGTTTTAAATTCTTCTTGTATTTGATAGAGCAATTTTTAGAAGGCTTTAGGCTATTTAACGTCACGCTATCACCGATAGGAGCACAGCTGTATTTAAAAAAGTTACAGAAACGGACAAATAAAAAAATATTCTCGCGCGAACAAAGTCGCGGGCACAGCTAGTGCTTTGTATACTGTTTTATATTTCATATACAAAGACACGTACGTGAAGAAGTTTTTACTACAATAATTTTAAATCTTATATTAAGATTAATTTATTCTGCGAACTATAAAAAGTACAGAAGGGTATAAAATGTACAAATAGAAACGATACGATTATGTCAACGAACGGGTTTTCTTTTGATACACATGAGAAGTGTATATTTATGAGGCAAAACGGAAATAACATTTTGAATACCGTATTTCGGTTATTTTCGTTCGTTTCTCTAGCACCGGCGGGTTGGAAAGCGAAGAATATACAGATTCGTTTATTACAAAACGGCATATATCGTTATGTCAACGAACCGGGTGAATTATAACTAAATTGACACATGAAAGATATTGCCCTCGGCTTCTCGGCTGCGGCTCTGACACACGGTCGTGAAACGCGTTTTATTTATCACTGGCCGTGGCCGTTCGCGTGGACTTCTATTTATGAACTAATTATCTAACTTTGATCTTGTCATAATTGTAACCGTTATTGTCACGGACTATTTATATATGTGGTGTTCAAAATCCTGTTCCTTACGGATTGTCTGATCGCAACGAGAACCCGGGATCGGACCAAGGCGGGACACGCCGGGTGGCAGGCGCACGACACAACCAACCCTCTAGTACACGGACCACGCTGACACTTCAGACTCTCGTGGCGCCCGAAACGTGGGACAACGCCCACACTTCTTTAAATCTCTAATAGGGGATGTTTTATATACCTATCAGCTGAACTATATCTATGCAATAACTTGACTACAGTGCGATCTATATCCTAGTAGGGATAGGGCCACTTTTCAGGATAATAAAACGCTAATTTTCGACTTAGGCGATTTTATTGACGCAGCGACGAAATGCATCAATGCCCGTTACAAAGTTATGCGAATTTTACTTTTATCTCCTATGCCCAAGTAGCGTTTTTGTTTGATTAATTACTATCTTTTACCATCGGCTTCGCTCTCGTAAATAACGATGTTATCAAACCAAGCGGATGACGCGATAAAAGTTACATACAAAGTATATCCTTCTCTTTACCTCACTTCCAATAAGCCTATCTTCGTCTCCAGGTTTCCATCTATCTCTATACCACAATTCATCGTAATATGATCAGCGGTATAGGCCTGAAAGCTTAACAAACAAACTCACTTTCGCATTTATAATTCCAGTAAGGACTAGATTTTACGTGCGTCTTCGCTCGTGTTAATATTTATTTTGTCAAACAAATCGGATGGCGCAATAAAACATTTCATACAAAGTTCACCCCTCTGTTGACCCCACTTCCTATAAGTTTTTCCCGAGAGAAAATATGCTATCTCCTTCTCCAGGGTCCTGTCTATCTCATTGCCAAAATTCATCACAATCCTTTAGCGGTTAAGGGGTGACAGCATAACAAACACACAAACTCACATTCGCATTTATAATATTAGCATGGACTTAGCTGCGCCTGCGACTTGGTTTGCATGGAACTAAAAATTATTTCTAATCTATAGCCTGTGTTACTCTTACCTCTTTTATTGAGATAATATAGTGTTCTAATGGTGAAAGAATTTTCGATATCGGTCCAGTAGTTTTTGAGTTTATTCATTACAAACAAAATCTTTCCTCCTTATTATATTAGTATAGATTACATGATACATTTCAGCAAGAGTTTAAATTAATTCGCGTATAAAACAAGAGAACGA
Organism: Actias luna; assembly: GCA_039707435.1. Classification (NCBI taxonomy): domain Eukaryota; kingdom Metazoa; phylum Arthropoda; class Insecta; order Lepidoptera; family Saturniidae; genus Actias; species Actias luna. Next base: position 977,487 of record JAZHAC010000002.1, on the reverse strand, counting down.
AAAAAAATATCAAAATAATAATCTATAGTACAGCCGGATTATAATAAAGAATAATTCTTATATATGTATTGATTTGACTGGATTGTAGTTTTAACGTGTGTACAGTACAGTATTAGGCTTAGATATAGGTCGAACGATACGGTTTCTCGGTCCAGTGGATTCGGTTTAGTATCTTTTGGCTTGCGCCTACAAAATAACGAGCCCTTACACACAGATGGTCGCCCGAGGGTGAATTTTACACCGACCTTGTAAATATACCTCGGTAACGTTGCCTCCCAAACGATGCCAATTTGTATTTTGGGACTTGCGGTCCAGAGTTGGTCTTGGTTTTCCCCCTAAAGTGACAATAAAATTTGAAAGAGTTAGCACATCTTTCAGACTTGTGCAGTTTTTTTTTAAGGTCGGTCTTTTTGCTTAACGTGGGGATATACATTTACGTATGGCCTCTTGAAATATAGCGAGTGGGCTGAGATAGGAGTAGTGAGACTCGCCGGGTGCTAATTGCTAGAAATATTAATACAACCCCATTGTTAGCGACGCAGGAATATAATTGTTTGTTTGTTTTTATTATCTTGCAACATTAAATAAATAAATCTCTCTCCCGCCTGGACCGCCATCTTGGTCTGGTTGAAATTGAATTGTTGTGGAACTTTTAACTTCTAATAATTCAAATATCAACGATCTATTATAAATAAATATAGTCCTTTTTTTCCACATTTTCATGCAAGCGATGATAGCTCAGTGGTAGTGTGTACGTCTTCGCATCAAGGGACGTGAGTTCGAATCTAGCCACCTACAATGAGCTTGAGCTTTCGGTGAAGGAAAACACCGTGAGGCAACCACAGCATGGTGATAGGGCTTTTTTCTAATGTCCGCCTGGCTAGCTACCACCCTCAAGTTGAAATTCTGCCGCCAAACACCTGTAAGTTTGTTCCAGCAGCTGCACTTAAGAGCCAGTTCCTCCACAGGTTTAGCGTTTCTATCAACTTGGGCCGTATCGTCGCTTTAGATCAGGTGAGATTACGGCCATAACGCTAAACCTTAACTATAAAAAAAACAGTGCAAACCTCCTATGGTTGCTAACTATACCATACAGATACATATGAATTCGTATTTTATGTGGTTGTTGAGAGTTGTCGTTAAATGAAATGAAGGTGTATTTGTACAGGACAAGTTATCCAATCAGATTCAAATCATTTCAACGTATTAAGGAGTTCGTCTCCTGGCGGTAAATTAAGTAGGCACTGCATATATAGCAGCGTATATCGAAGAGATGATGGATCAGTTGGTAGTCTTTACGGACGTCGCCCCATCAATGGACGTGTGTTCGAATCCCTGCTAAGAGCTTGAGTTTTATGATGGTAGGGCTTTTTCTTATGCCCACCTGACTAGGTACCAGTCTTAAAGTTTAAAATCGACCGCCAAATAATTATAGTTGTGTTTCGGCAGTTGCCTTTGAGAACCAGTGATCATATTGGACCGTACGGTCGCCGAATATCGGCTGAGATCGTGGTCATAACGGTAAAACATGTAAAGTGTAAAAACATATAGATATAATTATGGAAAAAACGTTTATGCTGTTTAGTAATAGTTACCGCGAACGAGCGTACTCGAAAAACCGGAGGGAAACACGGGGCGACGTATTTTTAGGATTCACTCGTTTTGTGTGTGCGATATTGGATTACACGGTTCCCTCAAGGTTGTTTTCACTTTTACACGAATGCCATGGAACCGTGAATCGAAAACGAATGTTGTTGTCTGGTTTGAACCGGTTTGGACATACAAACTGTAATATTGAAAATTGTATTATTACTGACTGTTCCAGCAGGCTTTGTTTTGCTTTTCCAGTACTTAACCCATTCCTCCCCACTGTCATATTTTTAGGACACTATTTTTTTTTCTTTTCTTTTTACGTGTTAGTACTTGTATTTTTGTTATTTCTGATGAAATTCATATTTTTACATTATTTTTCTAATAGAATTTTTTTTTTTCGCTGTACACAATGTTTAAATTATAAAAATAAAAGTCCTAATACGTAGAAAGACATTTTGAAAATAGTGTCCTAAAAATATGACAGTGGGGAGAAATGGGTTGATAACGCTACCATAGCGTCTCCTATCGCATTCGTGAATAGGGTAAAACTTTCTGTATGAAAAATTACATGTATACGCCAATTATCATGGTAATCGGTCAAACGGTGTTGGGAGTTAGCGTTTTATTCTCTATCCGAAGCGATGATAGATCAGTTGGTAGTGTGTACAGCCGCCGCGTCAAGGGACGTGACTTCGAATCCCGGCAACGAGCATAAGCTTTTATCAAAAACTTTGGTCTACAGTTTTTTTTTTATATATTTAAGGTTTAGCGTTATGGCCATAATCTCACCTGATCTTAAGTGATGATACGGCCCAAGTTGTTAGACACGCTAAACCTGTGGAGGAACTGGCTCTCAAGTGCAGCTGCCGGAACACACCTATTGGTATTTGGCGGCAGGTTTACAACTTGAGGGTGGTAGCTAGCCAGGCGGGCATTAGAAAAAGCCCTACCACCATGCTATGGTTTCCTCACGATGTTTTCCTTCACCGAAAGCTGAAGCTCATTGTAGGTGGTTGGATTCGAACTTACGCCCCTTGACGCGAAGTCGTACACACTACCACTGGGCTATCATCGCTTCACAGTACCAGGTGTTTAACTTATATATAGGAGGACTGTTTGTATCCCGACATACCATCCCATCAATAAACTACTAAGATAACTGGGACTGTGGCCCTTTCATGGACTACTAGGAAAGGTAAGGCCTGGCGATGTCGGGAGAACAGTTAGGTTCTGGAGAGCATTCTTGTCGCGTACGTTAGAACCATGAAACGAGTTGCCCCACCACGGATGTAAGGATCGGAATGGCTGTAACGCCCCTGGTGTCGCAACTGTCCATAGGCCTGGGTCCACTATCTACAATAAACAGACCGATCGACTGTTTGCTGACTCTTAGCAAAATAAAGGGAGGAACGAGGTTTACCAGGTCAGCCGGTGGTTGTCGGTACCTACCTTTATAATGTGCTGTGTTTACCACTTCGATGCGGATAACATCGTGTTACACATTGTTTATGAGAGGAAACAGTCACGGCGGACTGTCGATGTTATGTATGTTTGTTGTTTATTGTTTTCATACTAGGAGTGCCTACGGTTTGATTCGCGTATAAATATATATATATATTTTTAATAATTTTTACCCGTTTTCGTAACTGTGTTCAATACCGCTTTGCTTCTATTAATAGTGACGTGATGTAGTTTAGCCTTTCTCAATTATTGTTCTACCAAAGGCAATAATATTCTTTGAATTCCGGCTGGTAGTTCCTAAGACCAACGCGTCTAAACATTAATAATAATGCCTAGAGATATATGAGTAAATAAATCATTCTCAATGAGATGTACGACCGCACCTCAGGTTGGTGTAATAGAGATCGAGTTTCGTCTAATGCATATCGGTTTACATTGTCGTGTCTAACCTACATTATCAGTGGGTAGACATTGACCAGCCTTGTAAAACGTGTAAGTCATAAGCCATCAGCGTGTAAATATAATTTAACATATGTTTCATATGAGACTGGTCTCGTGGTTCAATTGTAGCTAGTTTTACTATTGAACAAAGATGGTACGAGTTCGATCTTCGTCTATGTCTAATTTTGCGTTTTTATGTATTGGTTAAAGTTATTCGTTTTATGATATGTACTTACTTATCATTTAATAATTAGAATAGTAATCGACTATAGTAATTATATATGTAATCTACAAGATAACTTTTGTTTTATTATTAACTAGCTTTTACCCACGGCTTCGCTCGCATTAAAACCCTTAAATAAGTTTATTTATCTTTCATTCAATAAATGCTATGTTACTTCTAACACCTTCAAGAATATGTGTACAAAGTTTCATGATGATCGGTTAAGTAGTTTTCGTATGAAAACGTAACAAACAAAGTTACATTCACGTTTTTAATTTTAGTTGGGAGTAATATGATGAACTTAATATTATTATTAATTAATAAATAATAAATTAGGTATTTAATTTTATCTTAGAAATTGTGACCCGCTTGAAAAAATTTAACAAGATGTGCAACAAAAATGTTATTTTATTTATATTTTATTATATAATGATTTTATGTTTGTTTATCCATTATCATAGTATATACCACAATTAAATATATCTCATAGTGTTTTGTATTACATACCAAAAACCTTTATGAAAGCGTATTTTTACATTTACTATTTACATTTCTCTTACTTTTTACGATATATAAAGAGACATGTCAAAACGTGACGCTTCTATTTAATAAATAAGTCGCTTAAGAATAAATATTCGCTTCAGCCTATGGCTTGCTCCAGCCGCCGGCGTGACGTGGACGCATCAATGAATGTCGGTGTCGCACGAATGCCTCGTATAAACAACACTCGCTCTTTGGTTACGAACGTGATACTTCCCGCATGCATTTTTACTTTGTTATCATAATATTGTCTACTCGGAACAACAAATTTTCCGGTGCCGATACAAATGGCTTGTTGTGATTTTTTGTTTAATGTTTAGTATTCACCGTGATTATATAGTTTTTCGACTTACTGCACCGTGACGCGTGCGTAAGCATGAAATATTCGTTCGTACGTTCATGTTACAGATCTTTTAGTTTTTAGTAAAAACTCATCACACGTTCGTGGAATGGATTGTCATTCGACGGACTTTACGATGATAGCTCAGTTGGTAGTGTGCACGGACGCCGCACCGATGGACCTGAGTTCGAGTCCTTGTGATGAGCCTCGGCTTTCCACGAAAGAAAGCATCGTGAAGCAACCATAGCACGATGACGAGGTATTCTTTAACTGCTGCCTGACAAGCTACCACTCTCATGTTAAAAGTCTTATCACCAAAATAACCCTTTAGGTACTTTCCAGCAGATGCACTTGTGTGCCATCTTTGGGAACCTCGTCACTTAACATAAGATGGCAATATAGCGAAGCGCTAACTAAACGTATAAAGTGTTAAAAAAATAAAATTTAGACTTGTATCTTTAAGGTTTTAGACCAGTTTTTGATATTTATAATCAGGATAAGGCAATATTATTAAAACGTTTTGCAGGATTGTTTGAATCGCTACCAGACTATTACATTGTTATATAAATTGTAAATTAATTAAGTCTCTTACCCTACTGTTTGATCTAGTGATCAAATAAGTCATTTTCACAAAGTGTTCTTTTGAAAAAGAATCTCTTTGATAGATTCATGTAGCTATTTCCTTAACCCATTCCTCCCCACTATCATATTTTTAGGACGCTATTTTCAAAATGTCTTTTTACGTGTTAGGACTTTTATTTTTATTATTCAAATATTTTTACAGCGAAAAAAAAATTTTTTTTTCTTAGAAAAATAGTGTAAAAATATTAATTTCATCAGATATAATAAAAATAAAAGTCCTAATACGCAAAAAGAAATTTTTAAAATAGTGTCCTAAAAATTTGACAGTGGGGAGGAATGGGTTAATATATCGAGTTAATGAACTTAGGGTCTGCGGAACTGTTCTCGCGGTGGCCGCGGTACACAATTATTTTCTCTACCTACTTACGTTATTTCTGTAAACGGGGTTGCCACAGGAGAAAATCGCGAACACGGTTAATGTCTATTTGAAGTTTCACATTTACTACGTCAATAGATTTAAAACTGTAAATACTTTGTGACTAAGAGAGCTTTCGTGCAATAATTTAATGGTAGGCCTGAGTCCGCTTGGTATAATTCTGCGGTTTATCTGTTGATTTATGCAACTAAATCTATCTACATGTAGTAGATTGTGTCCACCATAAATTAGGGTGTAACGTTGGCTGTAGTCTCAGGTGAAGAGTGTGGTTTTCTAGGATCAAGTGGTGTATATTCAATAGTAATAGGTGCTGGTAGGAATCTGTTTTTGACTGGATCAGGACTACCATACATATGGTGATAATCCGGACACTATGATTCTTTTAAGTTGGTCTGGTAAACGTATTAACCGGGTTCAGGCCTGGCCAAGAGGAGAGTGTAGTGATTTATCGGCAGCTAATCAGCGAACACTACCGATTGGCACGTATCACGGCGACACTTTGAACACCTGTGTTGCCAGAGATCAGGGTGAGTGCACACAGTTCTGCTAATCTCTGACCTAGAGAAACTTATTGTCATCTTTGGTGTGACAATTATAAAATAATATTAAAAGATGTTAGACAGTCAAGACGTAGCTGTAATGCGGATCTGTTTTTTTTTTAAATTGGAATAAGGGGTAAACGAGCAAGCGTGTCATCTGATGGTAAGTGATCACCGCCGTTCATGGACACCCACAACATCAGGGGATTTTGCAGGTGCGTTGCCGATTTTTATTGTAAAGGCTACTGTCTCTCTCTCAAGTTCCACTGCCGGAAAACACCTAATGATATTTTGCGGCAGATTTTCAACTTGAGGGTGGTGGCTACCCAGGCGGGCACTAGAAAAAACTCTACCACCATGCTATGGTTTCCTCACGATGTTTTTCTAAGCTCGAGCTCATTGTAGGAGGTTGGTTTCGAGTCCACCGGGGCAGATAGTTTAAAATATTTATTGTATACAGTCCTCTTTGCAGTAGAGAATATGCCGAGGTAATGAACCGTGACTGTGTGCGGAAGGTGCATACAATTTGCGTTATTGCGGAAGTCGGCAAGCGTGTGCCGCATTGCGGTGGACCTCGAGTAATTGGGAGGGCGACCCTCTCGACTCGCATAGGAAGGAGTGGGCCGGCTTGGCATCTCTGCCTCGCGATGTAAACGCTTTGTACACAAACCGTCCGCATTTTATGACTACGGGGATACCTTTTTAAAGTGAAACATATTTTAGACGACGATGCGTGAATTGGACTATAATTTAAAGTGAAATTTCGAGGATACCTCAGGTTTATGTACATTTCTTTAGGATTTATGTTAGAGAGAAAGAAAAGTATAGATGTAAATTGTAACTACCTCTGTATTCGCGAATTTGATTTGTAAAACTGAATGTTATTTTCCTATAGCTAGGGAATAGTCCTTTTTTCTGGGCGCAAAGTATCCTATGTTGTTTATTCCAGTCCAGTCATCTATTAGCGTATTTAAAAGAACAAGTTCAAAACTATTTAACTTTAATATAATACGTGTATAGGGATGTGGTTATAGGAGGGTAGTTTATAACACCGCTTAGTATAAAGTGCGATGCGAATGCGGCGTTGGGTTCGGTCAAAGCGAAGCACTCGAGGCACGATATCGTACGTAAGTGGAACGTTACGGAGGGGACTTAAGATTTATATTTCCTAATATTGACTTAGCCTGGTTTGGCGTATATGCTGTAAATCATTATCGGGAATGATTTATACTGGGCAGAGAGAAACACGAGCGGTGGGTGACGGTGCGTGTTGATGATCATCGAAAAGAAGGTCTCCTTAAACTTACATCCGGGTCGCAAGTCTCGGACACTGTTTCGTGTTATCCTCTCTCTGCCACAATTATTAGGTTCCACGATTTACCCGGCATCCGTACGGTGTATCCGTGGTTTTACTAATAACGTATATCTCATCCTGACATTATTATTGATCCGATTAACCCCTTTTAAATTACTCGACTCTTTTGTTTCTATATGTACATGTCATAGCTATCGAACATAACGGTAGTTTTTGTTTCATAATGTGTTCTGGATGATGCATTTTTGGTATATTTTTATCGACCACAGTTAACATTTAATGCTTGGAAAATGATAGTATATGATATGCGGCATGAACTTTTTTTTTCTATCTTAGCCAATATTGTTTCAATGCCGATTACAAAACTTAGTTGATATAATATTATTATATCACGTTTGTGAATTATTATGCAAGGTTTTATAATTGTCGAGTGTGGTAGGGTTACATGAAAGTTGCGGTCGAACGGATCGCGAACATCGTGGACACGAGATATTTCTATGTGAAGATTTCTCCATTAATGGGGTGAACTAATGTGCTTTGTAAATTATGATTACAGTCACAGATGTATAGCGTGTATGTATGTTAATATATTTTAGTTTCTTTGCTCGGGTGGATGTCACTTGACCTTCGAGTTAATTCATTCTCTTTAATAACATCCGTAGGAGGAACCAGCGGCTATGAAGTGTAACGATACGCCAGTAAACAAACTGCAGTCAGTAACGCATAAAATTGTATAATTTTAACTTTAGTCATTAATATAATGATTTCTTATCTTTACCCGAATATTATGCATCGAAATAATAAAACTAATTTAAACGGATTTTATCGCGGTTATTTATTAATTTTCCGCTTTTCAGTCCGCTTTTGGTCACGGCGTGGACTGAGGTGTAGGTTGTCCAGAAAAGTTCATGTTACTGTGTCTACCTTCAATTTTAAAAACCTTATAAAGGCTGAAAAGCTTTCGAAACGTCGGGATCAAAATTAATAAATAACCGCGATAAAATCCGTTTAAATTAGTTCTTCTGTCATTAATGTTAACTATCGGTCGCCCAATGATTGAAATTGGACCGTAAACATTATTGAGAATTGGTGCAAAACCAACTATATTTAAAACAGTCAGCAACTAAGGTATCAACTTGGTCTCTTGGTATCTATATAGAAAAAAATGTTTCCTGTTTTTTTTTTACCTGAGGGCCGTCTATTCGCGCCACTTGGCCTGGTGGAGAAGCTGTTTAGGCTCATCAGACCAACAGCTTTAGTCTAGTAGATTTGTTGTTATATTAATTACTAGATTTTACGTGCGGCTTCGCTCGAGTTAATATTGATTTTGTCAAACAAATTAGAGGACGCAATAAAAAGTTTAATACAATGAGTATTCACCCGTCTTTACCCCACTTGCTATAAATTATTCGAGAGACAAGAGTAGCTTATCACCGTCTCCACGGTACCATCTATCTCTATGCCAAAATTCATTACAACGGATTCAGCGGTTTAGGCGTGAGAGCGTGACAAACTTTCGCATTTATAATATTAGTATGGATGTAAAATAGGTCAAAAACTTTAATAAGAAAAATAAAATCCGTTGACAGACAGGCGGAAAAAGGCTATGAACTATTTTGTTTTTGTATATTTATGAATAGATCACTGTTGCACTGTACATACTAAATTAAGAGAATAGACTATGTTTAGTTTTATTGAATTTCTTTAGGACTCATTATCAATTATTTAGACAGGGCATAGACTGTTTTTTTATACTTAAGGCTTAGCGTTATGGCCATAATCTCACATGATCTTAAGTGACGATACGGCCCATGTTGGTAGACACGCTAAACTTTTGGAGGAACTAGCTCTCAAGTGCAACTGCCGGAACACAACTATTGGTATTTGGCGGCAGATTTTGAACTTGAGGGCGGTAGCTAGCCAGGTGAGCATCAGAAAAAGCCCTACCACCATGCCATGGTTTCCTCACGATGTTTTCCTTCACCGAAAGCTCAAGCTCATTGTAGGCGGTTGGGTTCGAACTCACGTCCCTTGACGCAAAGTCGCGCACACTACCACTGAGCTATCATCGCTTCACGTACGCTGTACGTAATATACGCCATTTTTTTTTTAATTTACAACGCACGTTTTTTATCTGCGTACCGAATCACCGATTTACGCAGCGTTAAGAAAAATGATTGATAATACTCTAAATAACACTTTTTATCTTGTTTGTTTGTGTGTTTGTTTGTTTTTTTTTAATATGTTTACCGTAGAACGGTGACATCTTAACTATAAAATTCGTCTACACTAAATTAGCAGTTGAGTCGTTGACAGCATGGTACTCTATCATTGATTCGCCGGGAATAAACACTAAAACCTCATGGTCTCTGTCATTGATTCGCCGGGAATAACCACTAAAACCTCATGGTGTTCTTCTGTCGCCTACTGGGTCGGGGTACAGCAGCCGTGTCAACATTACATCTGCTCGAACTGCTTCAATCGCTAGGGGAACCACTGTCTATTTTCTATTGAGAAATTTGTTAATTTGTGTGAGGTGTAAGGTGGCATTTCACTTAATATAATATTAGTAAGCTAATTTCATGTAGCTTATACATAATGAGATTACAGCATCGGCAATATATTCTGAGACGTCACACATCTCAATGTAGAATGTTCTAAGAGGCCAAGTATCAGGTAAACACTTGAGAACGACAATAATTATTCTTAACGACGCGTATTTTTTGTTTGGTGTAAAAGTCGAATCACTGTTCTCGAATCATCGTTTGACTTCTGTGTAAAATATTGTGTATTGTTATATATTATTATTTATTTATTTATTTTTATGAAATAAGAGGGCAGACGGGCAGGAGGCTCACCTGATGTAAAGTGATCACCGCCGCCCATGAACGTCTGCAACACGTTGCCGGACTTATTTAATGGCAATCTACTTACAAACTAGCTTGCCCGTGTTTTTAACTTTTTTTAATACCGCCTTGCTTCTAATGGTGTTAACGTGATGTTAAATAAATAGCCTAAAGCCTGAATTTCGAAATCTGACTGGTAGTTCAAGAGATTAGCGCGTTCACACACTTTTCTATTTTATAATATTAATAATATGGATTACACTGATATTTATGGTAGAATACCTTGAATTTGTTCAGGGTTCAAGCAACGCTTTAACAATATTTTCGGTGGATTCTGTTATTAAAAACTGTCACGAGAGTCTTTAATTATCATTAAATCATGCCTCTACTCATCTTTACTCATATTATTTGACAGTATATTACAGTGAAAACTCAGTTTTCGACTTAACAAGCATTTAGAGATACAAAGGATTTAATTGCAGAAATGGAGATTTAAAACAAAACGCGATTTTTAAGTATATTTTTCAATTTGTACCGACAGTTATAATATATAGAGACGTTATTATATTTTACTAACTACGACTTATGCGGTCCGCTTTTTGAAATTTGAATTGTAGAGTATAAACATGTAGTATCAACAATTCGCTTTTTTTTATAGGTAATTATAATATTTTGTTTGAGTTACAACATTTAAATAATTCGATTTAGCGCGTATTTAGAGTTTCGATGGAAGGGAATGGCTTTTTTTCGACTTACTAAGCATAATTACTTAACGAGGTTCGAGTCAGTACAGAATCCACAATAATCAAACAATATCACGCGCATAGTGCCACCAGTAACATTGGATTAATAACTTGAGTTTATGAATTAAAATACAAAGTACAACGTGACTGATTAAGATTCCTCCGAAAATCTCCGTTAATGTATTAGTAGTGACGTACAAACACGCGCTCGAGTTCGGCCAATCACGTTGCGCCGTTTGAAGGACGCACGCGCGCGCGTGCGCGCGCACGCTCGCAGCGGACACGTTTCGTTTCTCTGACGTGTCGATTCTAATCTTTCCAACTATAACTCTCGATTCCGGATGGATTTTGTTTTACATATAAATCTATATTCTACTAACTGTATGCGTGGAACCGAATTGGGTTTTGTATATTCTTAGGACATAACTTTCGACTTTTTAGATATGACATTAATATTCTTAGTATAAGGGCCTTACCATACTAGGGGTTTGAGAGCGTCTGCCAGCTGGCGTTTGTACGAGACAGTACAATAAAGCATCCACGCTGTTATTCGTGGCGATCTCGTTGCATGTCCGCACCGCTTCGAGGATACTCGCAATCCGCTAACATGATAAGGCTCTAACTGATGCTGTCTCATACTTTAGATATAATTGAACTAAAGCTTAACTACATTATAAAATATAGAAGGTATATATGACAACATTTTAACTTTATCTCCTGTCCTGGAGGAACCCTTTGCCTTTATTGTATAATCAGTGTAACTGTTAATCTATAAAATAAATTACTCCTACCCTCTCGAATTTTGTCAAAGGCTATTTATTTATTAAGTTAAGTTATATTATTTAGATAATGAGGAAAATGTATTAAACTATATGTAACAATTATGTATGCCTATGACAGTACACAGAGTATTGGTTGGAAAATCACTTTATTCGTTTTGTAGTTACTTTTATGTTGGCGGGTCGGCAAGTTTGTAGACTACTTTAAACTCCCGTGTTCCTAGAGACCACTGACACCGCCCACAACGCTCCTTATCTCGCCGGGAATAGCTATTTGAAATTATAGTCCTTCCAAGGTAATTTACCTAACCGGCCTATTACGGCAGACTCCCACAACTGGGAACACACAACAGCGAAAGGCTGCCCTTAATAAATTTACCCTTAACTGCAGACCCTGTCTATGGAGGCCCGAGATACATTCCCACGCCCCCAAAGTTGATGGCGTATCCTACATATTGATGGGATTCCTAATGAAAACAAACTTTATATCAAATTCGAAGTATTCTTTATCAATAATAGAAAAGATAAGCTTTAATATATAAATCATTAATTTGGACAAAGAATTAGGAGAGAGGCGTCGCCACAAAGAACACCTTTGGGGAATAATATTTATGTCAAGATATTTTTCTTTTCAAACGTTCTACCTACCATACAAGCTACACCAACAATATTTGACTTTTATATTAAATTATTTGCGATAAGTTTTACTATTTAAAACTGCGTATGTGGTATGTGATAATATTTATCCAAGACTCTTTGCCACTGTTTGGTTGATTATATCTATTTAATTTAGAGAAACGTACTAATTACGTCGGTCTATGTTTGCGTGTCGATTTACAAAATTTATCATGCATTTATTGACGTAGAAAAATATTATCACAATAATGGTCCATTAAAAATGCAATATGCGGCCATATTTCATTAAATAGTCTAAGCCAGAGGGTCTGGCCTTGGGTCGTTGCCGTGAGTAATGGGAGTTCGTGTCAGTTTTGGAAACAATTAGTTGATATACATTGCGTATAATCGATCTAAATATGTAGATCCTATACACGTTAGAAGTATGTCGTGTGGGTAGTTAATTTATACATTGATGCATTGTTTTACATCCCTAAGTCTACAGAACGACATTTGCAAGAGTTCCGTCAGATTTTTTATAATTTACTATATGTTTTCAAAAGATTGAGAAACTTTGGTATGGACTATTTACAGTCCAGACATTGTCTAACACATACTATATACATTGATACTACCAGCAATGTTCAGAAATCAGACTAATGTGTAGATGGATTCTAGTTGCTACTTATAATACGCCTCGATTACTATTATAATATCTATTCGTTCTATAGAAACTTGGACAGGGGCAAAATCTTGCCGCTGGCGCAGTCATGAATCATATTTGCATGCGGTATACAGTTAATAACAAAGCTGAATTACGTATTTCGCAAGAGCATAGCGATATCGCTAAATATTGCGCTACGAAAAACTAAATTCGTACTTTCAGCTTAAGCGCACCAAAAATGATCTTAATATGTTAATGTACTGCTGATTATTTGTGACTTTTTACATAATTAGATGACCGGTCAGAGAGGGTGACTCTCGCATATCGTAAAGCGTGCTCATTTATATTCCAAGTATTGTATTTGTATTTCCGCTAGATTAAAAGCAGTGTCAAAGCAATTGTAAGTCTATATAAGGAAGGGACAATGCGTGGTTATTGTTGTGTCTTGGTATTTCGGGTAATCTGCATCAGGTGAATTTCACACGCCCTCTCGACGAGGTACGAAGCCCGGCTAGTTTAGATGTTTATGTTTCCTCTGATATTCTTTTAAGGAGTCTTATGGAGTGTGCAATAACCATCATAACGGTGACCGTCCTGTTCGCAGAGACTACAGTACTGTGCGCGGAGAGTAGTCGGTGTGTCGGCACAGGAGCAGCGGCCCGCAGCCGTCGAGCGTGCATGACGCTTCACACCAGCAGGAACACTGCACGCAGGTGTGTTGTGCCACGCGCCCCACGCGCCCCACGCGCCCCACGCGGCAATACGTTACCCCGCCGTCGGGCCGCCACAGTTCGCGGCACTTGTAAGGAAGAACTCACTAACGTTACCACAAACATCCCCCTGACTTCTACGCCATCATACGAGGCGATCACGTAAAATATCATCAACTGATTCAGCCAGTCGGCGGACTACATTTTTCTTCTTTACACTTTACTAGCGTTTATCCGCGACCGGTACTAAAGTTTATTTTTTTATTCCACGGGATCAGACAGCTGATCGTTTTTAAACTTCATAGGATCATCCGTTTAGATGAGTTTTTGATCTCAATTAAACTTGATGTGAAGCGACGTTGTACCTAAAGATGATGGACATACCAAAGATGTTTGGATACAGATTGTCAACTTGAGAGTAGTGGTAACTAGCTAGTGCAAAATTCACTTTACGGACTTTTTCTCGCAATGCTTTAACACACTATTTGGGTTTTGGATAAGGCGAGAGAGGCGCAGTGACACTGAAATCCCTATATACCCGGAGATCAGGGATATCGCTCACACTTCTTCTAGATTCTTGTGTCACCCGAAGAGTCGCCACACGCTCTCTCGCCTTGGCCTGTGGCCGGGTAGCTCGTTTATGCATTGCAGTAGGAAGTTCGTAAATGGGCTCATGCATCACTCTTGTAAAAGATATCTGTACTCGAATGGGTCGTGGTCACCGTACAAATGGTAATAATCCAGTCGTTTTTAATCTGTCGTATTTCGTAATTAGTCAGTGTGTATCGTATCGTGATCCAGTTGCTGGGAATTCGGCGTGACGTATTTGATTGACCTTCGTAATAGATTATGTTCGCAAATAGATTGTAAGTATTTAAATATGTACTCTAAAAACGGTCATTTTATTTTAAAAGATTGTTATGAGATCTCGCTCCCTACGTGTCGAATAAAAATTTGAAGTAATTTTGAATATCGGCCCTATTTTTCGTCAAAAACTTGCAAATTATGTTTAAATCATTAATTTTATCAGAAATTTAAATTTTACCATAAAAAAAACGCACCTTTGAGAAATATGATGCTATAATTCTTATAACAGTGGTTATAATTGTAATAAAGTTTATCGCTTTGACTCTGAGAAACGGTCTGGTCATGTGAAATCGCGAGACCGTTTCTCCGGGTGATAAGGGGGTGCAAAGTGAACCCTGAACGTCGTCGGTGTGTTCGCAGAACATCAAAGTTTTGCAGTAACAGGCATCGGAAACTCCTGCCGCTCCGGCAGACGTGACTGGCGCGCGCCGCGGGGGCCCTCGCACTCCGCTCTCCATCGCACCGGGACGCCGCAGTACGCGCTACAGTTCGCACCGCACTACGCGACACAGTTCGAGCCGCAGTTCGCGACATAGTTCAAGCCGCAGTACGCGCTACAGTTCGCACCGCACTACGCGACACAGTTCGAGCCGCAGTTCGCGACATAGTTCAAGCCGCAGTACGCGGTACAGTTCGCACCGCAGTGCGAGACACGCGCATGCGCTCTCAACTCTATACGCGCTACGTGCCGCCATCTACCTACCGTTTGGTTCGTATCAATCTACGTATTCTCTTAATTCTATCTAAGATGGTTTCTTTCACTTATTTTACTTTAGTCCACTCTTTGTGAAATAATTTCAAAAATCTTCGAAATTTACATATGAATTATTGTCGAATTTGCATCTTTTGGCGACCACTAGTTCTTCTAATTAACCGTTAATACTTTTATCTTTTCAGAACCAGCGTAAACAATAAAAAAAAATATTATAAAAAATTAAACACCCCAAATCCAAATAAACAGCTAAGAAGATTTAAAAAGGGGGGTGTGTGTATCACCAAACCGCCACCATGGGGACGTTGAACGTGAACAGGAACGTGTCGGACGCGTTCTACCGGTACAAGATGCCGAGGATCTGCGCCAAGGTCGAGGGCAAGGGGAACGGCATCAAGACGGTGATCGTCAACATGCCGGAAGTCGCCAAAGCCCTCGGCAGGCCTGCCACCTGTGAGTCCATAATCCTTTCCTAAATTGTATGCCGTTTTCAAAAATGTATAAATAAATGATTTATCATAAAATGTCAGAAACGGCAGCTGTAATGTGATCTTCCAGGTTTTATTTTAAATATTTGCTTGAATTTCAAGTTACGGTATCAGTTATCAAATACAGTAAATTTCATCATAATCTGTGAAGCAACCCATTTAGTATATTGTATTTTTGTTTTATCCCCTATTCTGGAGAAAAAAAATATTTATGTGGGACACAAAGTATCCTGGGCATTATGACCATACTTCTTTTGCAAACAACACTTTTATACCTAACATTAGTAAATAATATATTTTCAGCCTAAAAATTGTTAAGTCTTACGTAGGATTCATGCTCTATATGCATATAAACAAAACGATGTAACTGGTCCTGACTTTTGATAACACTCAGGTTTTAGATTAGACTTTGTCGGTGTGGAAGTAAAAGTAATTTTACTATCCCTTGGTAATAGTACCTTTTTATATAAGAATAGTGCCCTAAATCCTTTTCTGTACTACCGATAATGTGTATACAAAATTTCATGCTGTTCAATCGAGTAGTTATTGGTTGATAAACTACATGGCGGTTTAAATGGTGTGGTTCAAAACTGTTTTGTGTTGGCCACAAATGAGCCTTCAGAGTCTAGATGTCACTTTATGTCTGTAAATTGTACCTCTGTTAAGTCCCCTGCGACAAAATCCTAGCCTAGGTTTAATCCTCCAGACGGGAGCCCTCGAGTGACTGCTCCCGCAATACAGTGACACTCTACATCATTGAAACTACATCATGCGGTGTGCATACCATCCATGCACACCCACACTATCGATAAGGTCGTGCTACGATCACTAAATCACTAGGTTAGAACCTGTTGTTTAGCTAAGATCGCGAATCCCTTGTTCACCTTCCGGCAGCAGCCCAAGCCGAGGTTCGGCCATCCTGGCACCCTTGCGCTCGCTGCCTCGGAGCTGAGTGCCCTTAGCACTCGCCCCAAAGGTTCGGTGAAGCTGTCAAAGCCCCTAAGGCTAACAGCGTATGTCAAGTCGAAAAAAAACAAAAAAAAGCCTAGATCCATTGCGAGGGAGTTGTCGTTTAATAGAAAAATGACGTACAAATATTCACGATTATAATGAATATCGACGATTTTTCTAGATCCGACGAAGTATTTTGGTTGCGAGCTGGGCGCCCAGACCCAGTTCGACTTCAAGAACGAGCGGTTCATCGTGAACGGCAGCCATGACTCTGCTAAGCTTCAGGACCTGCTGGACGGGTAACGTGGAATGCATTTAAAAGCATTTTTTTTTAACGTTATGGCCATTATCTCACCTGATCTTAAGTGACGATACGGCCCAAGTTGGTAGACACGATAAACCTGTGGAGGTACTGGCTCTCAAGTGTAACTGCTGGAATACATCTATCAGTATTTGGCGGCAGATTTTCAACTTGGGGATGGTAGCTACCCAGGCGGGTATCAGAAAAAGCCCTACCACCAAGCTATAGTTTCTTCACGATGTTTTCCTTCACCGAAAGCTCAAGCTCATTGTAGATGGTTGGATTCGAACTCACGTCCCTTGACGCAAAGTCGTACACTTTTTCTTTTTTGGCTATAGAATTTCTCTATTATCTCAACTTCTACATCCATTAATCATTCATTTGAGATTATTAATTTATGATATAGTATGTATTACGGTGAATAAAGATAACAGTTGTGCATCAATTTTATATCGAATACTCCGTTCGCATGGAACTAAAATTTTATTTAACCAATTTCATAAATAAATGTTATATAGCCTACGTTACTCAGGGATAATGTAGCATTCTAATGTTGAAAGAATTTTTGAAATCGGTTCAGTAGTTTTTGAGTTTAGTCCTTACAAATAAAAATACAAATCTTTCCTCTTTATAACATTAGTATAGATATACTGTGAATATTTTATTTTTTATCGACCATAGAGGATATATTTAACAACTACGCCTTCATTAATGTTCAGGTTCATCCGCAAGTTCGTGCTGTGCCCGGAGTGCGACAACCCGGAGACGGAGCTGATCGTGTCGACGAAGCGCAACACGATCTCGCAGGGCTGCAAGGCGTGCGGCTACCACGGCCTCCTCGACTTCAACCACAAGCTGAACACCTTCATACTCAAGAACCCGCCCGCGCTGGACCCCAGCATCCAGGTAGCCGTCGCCCGACATTGCTCTTACACGTCTTACAATACCATACCCGTGACAGTCGACATGATTACTTGCGGTACCCACTGAAGTTGGCATTGTCACCGACGATACCTATTCAACGCTACTTGGTCTTCCGGTACCCACCAAAGTTTACATTGTTACTCATGATATCCACCAAAGTCTACATTGTTGCGCATGATACCCACTAAAGTCTACATTGTTACTCATGATACCTACCAAAGTCTACCTTGTTACGCATGATACACACCAAAGACTATATTGTTACTCATGATACTCTCCAAAGACTACATTGTTACTCATGATACCCACGAAAGTTTACATTGTTACTCATGATACCCACCAAAGACTGCATTGTTACTCATGATACCCACGAAAGTCTACATTGTTACTCATGATACCCACCAAAGACTACATTGTTACCCATGATACCCACCAAAGACTACATTGTAACTCATGATACCCACCCAAGACTACATTGTAACTCATGATACCCACCAAAGTCTACCTTGTTACGCATGATACACACCAAAGACTATATTGTTACTCATGATACTCTCCAAAGACTACATTGTAACTCATGATACCCACCAAAGTCTACTTTGTTACGCATCATACACACCAAAGACTATATTGTTACTCATGATACTCTCCAAAGACTACATTGTTACTCATGATACCCACCAAAGACTGTATTGTTACTCATGATACCCACGAAAGTCTACATTGTTACTCATGATACTCACCAAAGACTACATTGTTACCCATGATACCCACCAAAGACTACATTGTAACTCATGATACCCACCAAAGACTACATTGTTACTCATGATATCCACCAAAGTCTACATTGTTACTCATGATACCCACCAAAGTCTACATTGTTACTCATGATACCCACCAAAGTCTACATTGTTACTCGTAATACCCACCAAAGTCAATGTCATCACATGCGACACGAATTTTAAATAACGAACACTATATATATTTTTGTAAGCTACAAAAGTGGGGATATAACGAGTATGAAAAATTGGCTATACATATATTATAATGTTAAACGACTTTATAATTGCTGGAATATTGTAAAATTAGTATTATGTAAGGAGATGTTACATTCGAAAGTGTTTTTATTCCAACAGGGTTCGTCCTTGACGGAGGGCAACCGTGGCAAGAGGTCGAAGCGGTCCGGCCCCGGGTCCGGCAGCGCGCCCGCCTCCGCCTCCGCCCCCGCATCCGCCTCCGCCCCCGCCCAGCCCAACGGGAACCACGACGCGCACTCGGAGAACGACGTCAAGAATGTTAGTCACATTCCATTTCTATACCCAATTTGTATTCTTTAGTGATGATAGCTCAGTGGTAGTGTGTACGGAGGCCGCATCGAGAGATGTGGGTTCGAATCCACCTACCGTGTACTTGAGCTTTCGGTGAAGGAAAATATCGTATAGGGCTTGTTCTAATGTCCGCCTGGCTAGCTATGATCCTCAATGTGAAAAACCACATGCAAATACCAATAGCTGTGTTCCAGCAGTTGCAGTTGAGAGCCAGTCCCTCCATGGGTTTAGCGTGTTCACCAACTTGCGCCGTATCATCACTTAAGATAAATTGAAAAACGCTAAACATATAAAAATCGAGAGATCTGTAAAAAATCTCAACCATTTTATCAAGATATGTCTCTATATGTCTATCTGTACATTTGTGCATATATCATTTAGAAACTACCGGACAAATTTTGACAAAGTAATAAGATACCAATAATGTGGATTGACATATAGGATACTTTTATCCCGTTGCAAAATATGGTTCTTCCGAAATAAGGGATAAAAGTTGAAATTTGTATAACTTGCTTGTATATTATGACAGTCTGTTTGAGCTTTGATAGGGATATAAAAAGCGTGTGATAATAACAGTTTTAGTGAGCATATGACAATACCATGTCTACGAAATTTCAAACGTGAATCCCAAAATCATATGAAATAATTAAACTCGATGCATCCGAAACAGGAGTACTGTTTTTTCCGATGGGGCACACAGACAAACGGATGTCGCCGTTGTTACAACAGCTGGTTTGTAAAATATCTAAAACGCGTTCCCAGGATAGCGACGTCTCCGTGACCCCGACCACGCCGGTCCCTAAGAGCAGCAGCAAGAAGGAGAGGAACAAGCACAGGGACAAGGACAACGACGAGGACGATGACGGTTGGACCGTCGACGTGAGCGAGGAGGCGGTGCGCGCGCGCATGCAGGGTAACCACACACACACACACACACACGCACACACACACACACACACAAACACACACACGCACGCACGCACACACGCACATACATACATACACATACATACATATATACATACATGCATACATACATACACATACATGCATACATACATACATGCATACATACATATATATATATATATATATCTCCCTTACTCGCACTAATTACTGTGCTTTAGCGACTGAGACGGAAGATGTCTATCAAGTATTCGTTTCAAGTAATCATCACCGAGTTACGAGTTATCCGATTTGAAATTCTGCACATGTGAACCCAGAGACAATGATGATACAATAATATGTTGACTCCGTTCTAATATCCCGTCCAAAATCAGCATCAGGATAAACGAAAGTCATTAAACTCAATTTGTAGAAATAATTCAATTATGTCATTATGGGTAGTTTTATATAAGAGTAAATAAGAGAGTGTTAAAATTGAAGGTTTATATTCAGATGACAACTAAATTAGTAACGTGCATACATACACTTGAACAGATTTGACTGATGGTGCCAAGAGCATGACCGTGTCCGAGGACAGTGAGAAGAATGAGAAGCAACGCATGGACCTGTTCTATGCGTTCCTGAAGCAGCGAGCGACCAGCGGTGACCTGCAGAGCGGCAAGTCCATCGCCGACATCCTGCACGAGGCCGAGAGGTACACCTTCCCGCCATATCTCATTGACGCTGTAATACTAATAATATCTGCTGTGTAATAAATTATAACTGAAGCATTGAACAAAATATCAGAGTTTTTTAGAGACCCCAATTTACCATATAACGTTTATAGTTTCATAGCAGTCTCTTTATACGATAATATTATTAGTAAGATAAGGTGTGACTGTATATAAGTAAAATAGAGTTTGAACAGATACAGTGTGAACACAGACACTGCTCAATAGGTAATAGAAGAACACCGTGGGGTTTTAGTGGGTATTACTGGCGGTCCATCGATGCATATCCTTGTGAAATAAAAAGTGATTAGTAATGAAGTATCGGTTGTGGTCGGCGACAGATTGGAGGTGAAGTCGAAGGCGCCGCTGGTGATCTTCGAGGTGTGCGTGCGCGGCGCCGCCTTCGCGACCGACGTGCGTCGCGTCCGCGCCTTGCTGCTGCGCTTCACCCGCGGCGACACCCGCGCCCAGCGCGCCGCACTGCACGCGCTCACCGCGCTCTGCCAGGACCACGCCGCACTCCTGCCCAAGGTACGCCCTGCACTACACCCGACTACACTGCACTATACTGCTCTAAACTACACTGCACTATACTAGTCTAAACCACACTGCACTATACTCGTCTAAACCACATTGCACTATACTAGTCTAAACGTCATTGTACTATACTAGTCTAAACCACACTCCACTATACTCGTCTAAACCACATTGCACTATACTAGTCTAAACCACACTCCACTATACTCGTCTAAACCACATTGCACTATACTAGTCTAAACGTCATTGTACTATACTAGTCTAAACCACACTCCACTATACTCGTCTAAACCACATTGCACTATACTAGTCTAAACCACACTCCACTATACTAGTCTAAACCACATTGCACTATACTAGTCTAAACCACATTGCACTATACTAGTCTAAACCACATTGCACTATACTATTCTAAACCACACTGCACTATCCTAGTCTAAACCACATTGCACTATACTAGTCTAAACCACATTGCACTATACTATTCTAAACCACACTGCACTATACTAGTCTAAACCACATTGCACTATACTATTCTAAACCACACTGCACTATCCTAGTCTAAACCACATTGCACTATACTAGTCTAAACCACATTGCACTATACTATTCTAAACCACACTGCACTATACTAGTCTAAACCACATTGCACTATACTAGTCTAAACCACATTGCACTATACTAGTCTAAACCACACTTTATTATACTAATCTAAATTATAATTCACTACATTAGTTTAATTCATAATGCACTAGTCTAAACCACACTACTATACTACTAGTCCTAACTACACTAGTCTAGAAAGAATGGAGATTTAATAGTATATACTATAATAATGTAGAATGCGTACAATAAATGTCATCTAAAATGAAGCTTATATTACATAATTATTTAAGGTCAATAACATAATATCCTACGAGAAACTCTTAATAATATTTCTGATGAAACTTGAATTCAGTATTCGAGATGTTTATAAATTCATAAGTTTTCTTTGATAGTTTGATAATTAGGGGCGAATACACCAATAATATAGTACTAGTATACTGTAGAACTTGTCGAAGAAGGTTCATAAGTTGCGTGTCCCAGGTGCCGGCGATCCTGAAGCTGCTGTACGACGAGGACATCGTGGAGGAGAAGGCGCTGCTGGAGTGGGCCAGCAAGCCGTCGCGCAAGTACGCCAGCAAGGACGTGGTCAACGAGGTGCGGTCCCGCGCCCAGCCCTTCCTCGAGTGGCTGCAGGAGGCCGAGGAGGACTCCAGCGACGACGAACATGACTCCGGAGAGGATATCGAGGTATATCCTTTACCACGATTACTATCTCCTCTCTGGTCAATATCGAAAATATAGTTTTGGAATGGAGTTTCTTATTTTTGTCATTTAATTAAAGCTTGTTTATTTGAGGGTGGAATTGAATAAAATTTCCTAATAAAGTGTTATAATGTATATGAACAATTGACTAATAATATCGATCTGAATTTTTTTATTGAAGTTAATCATGCTAACAAATATATTTAATCTATTTGCCTGATTCGTATTATATAAATATTGAAAAATAATATTAACAATGGAAGTCTTCACCCGAGTCAGTATACGCCAATTCGTAATATTGATATTTCACCCCTTACGACTTACATTTTCTTCTTTGCGTCCCATATTTTGTTTCTCGCGACGTGAATTTCGTCTCTTGCAGTCCACACAATTATTTTGCCTGGGAAGTCTTTGTAGCTGACGTAATAAAATCGTTTTAATTAATGCTAAAGTACGTACACACTTCATTTAAAAACATACTACAGAAGTGAATCTAAATTTTGACTCGATACGTGATCCCAGATCGAGTACGACGACCGCGCGAAGGCGACGCCCATCAAGGCGGTGGAGGCCCCGGCTCCCCCCAAACCCAAGGACGAGGAAGACGCGGACGACGTCGACATCGACGCCATTTAGACCTCCCATACACGACTATCCCCCTCCCCCCTCCCCCTTCTGTCATCTAGACCCCTCGATCTATCGATATCGATACCATTTATACCTCCCATATACCCGTTCCCTCGTTGCACACTCCCCCCTCTACATCTATACCCCTCGGTGTGTCAACATCGACGCCATTTAGACCCCCCATACACGGCTATCCCCATCCCCCCTCCCCCTTCTGTCATCTAGACCCCTCGATCTATCGATATCGATACCATTTATACCTCCCATATACCCGTTCCCTCGTTGCACACTCCCCCCTCTACATCTATACCCCTCGGTGTGTCGATATCGATGCCATATATACCTCCCATAGATCTCTCCCCCGTTACCGTCACTCCCCTCTAAATTTATACCTCTCGGTGTTGTTATAAACCTAGGTGTTCTCTTCCATTGACACTTAGATTGTGTTATTACCCATATAATATGTATGTGTATACCAAATAATTGGTATTAATTTGTAATTTTCAAACTTGTCCCCCTTTTCCATCGATTTAATTAGGATTATCTTGTATAACCAGTATAGAACGTTTGTGGGAGAGGGGATGTATGTCGATTTAACGTAACCTCGGTAAGGGGGCGTCAATAAATTACGTGTCGTGATTTTTGTCTACCAATTTGCATGTCGCGGTTGCCTTAAGAGGTGAAGTTTTTTTTTTTTTTTTCAGAATATCCTCAATTATAAGTTATAACTGTTTTTATGCACTGACTTAAACAAATAAATAAATTTTCCTGGACTTCCTCCTTCATCCCCTAAACACTTCACGTAATTAATTGGCATCCCCCCCTCTGCGACGTCTCAGGTCTCGCCCCCCTTTTCTAGACACAAGATGACGTTCTCATGACGTTTTTAATAAATTCCATGACACTGAGTTGATATCGACGGTGTAATTTGACAGCAATTACTGTCTTGTGTCGTCGCTGTCACCACAATTCTGGCAACACTGTGGAAAATTTGTATCATGTTTATTTCGTCATGTACGTTATAGATTAGTATCGGTATATTAATGGATTTGTACTTTATATTGTTTTAATTTTTATCCCCCCTCTCGATTCTGGATATGAGCCCATTAAGTGATTTAAAATTGTAAGTGTCCACAGTGTTGCTATATCAAAATATAATGGCGAGATCGTGTAACTTTTAACTTTGTATAAATTAAACTATATATATTCGTTCCATGTTTGTCGTTTTAGAAATTGAATAATAAAAAGCGGAGGGTAGTTAAAAACCTCTGGATATCAATAGAAACAATGTAGGATTATTGTAATAAATAAAAATTAACCAGCTAATGGCATTTTACTTGAAGGCTTGATGTTTTTTTTTTTTGTTCCAACAATTACGTACGTTCCTATGTATAATTAATTATAACGTATATTCGTTATTTCTTTGAAATTGTTTTATTTTTATTTTAATAAATTCATAACCTGGTATTAAAACAATAATAATAATGATGGTAGTTGTGTTGCATTTTATCGCGTGTGGGCGTCGGAATGAATTTACTTGCGAGTCACAAAACGGAATGAATTTTACAGATGGCAATACATTTTATTAAATGGTATATAAGTATATACATGAAAATAATTATTGAAACTCCCGTCTGCTGGGCGTAGTTGAGTAATTCAAATATTTTTGGCTTGTTTTTATTTTTTCGTAGGCCAACTGACAGAATGACGTATTTTTTTATGTTACTAAAACACTTTCTTCTATTGTCTATAGTTTTTTTTTTAGTTTTGTATTACTCGGTTACGCATTTGGGCATAGTATATTTTATGTATGTTATTATTAGGTTAGTGTATGTGTCGATACCATGAAATACGTTCGCTCGATAAAGATTTTAATAATTCCTATTTATTATGTCTATAAAGAAAACTCTGGAACGTGAGAAATTAAATTAAATGTTTAATTGTAATGAATTTAGATGACCTTTGTATTTCATCACAATGATGCAGAGGCGTGGTTTTTTAGATATATATATATATAATTTTTATTTACCGTGAAAACAATTATTTGGGGGCAGCGCCGTAAAGAGAATGCTTTGGAAACGTCTGATTGTTGCCTCTTTTGAACGGTGAAAAAACAGGTTTGAATAATAGATTATTTTAATGTTGCCACCTGATTAATCTTTTTATTAAGTTTGTTTTCTATTCAATACATTTTGGATTCCAATTATGTTGTTTCATTTTTGTATATCCCAGTTTTTTTTATTTATTTATTTCAACTGGTATAGTCGTTGACAGCTTAGTAATAGTTACTAAGGCTGGGTTTATGTTGGATAAACACTTTTTCTAACAGAAGTCAACGGTTTGGTGATATACTAATAATATTTTTCCAAATACTTCTGATTGCAAAAGACAAAAAAACGTAAAATATGAAGACGTTCAAACTAAAATGTCGGAAATATATTCAAATTATTATACTATTGATCTGAATTTGATGTTTTTCATGATAAGCTAATCCCGTTCCTAGGTAATTGAAATGCGATCAAACTTGCATCAACTTCTCAACCAAATACTTCTCTTGAAATATATTCAAAGTTATGTCATAGGTGTGGAATGGTGGTTTATTTGGATACAGGTTTGTATTGGCTGATGATAAAGATAAACTAAAGAATATTCTGGAACTAATTACGTGTAAAGGGGTATTAAGCTAGTAGATCATTTGATTGTAGTCCAGTTGAATATTTTAAATATATTAATTATATTTATAATTATTAATTATATTAATTTTTCTAATGCCCGCCTGGGTAGCTACCACCCTCAAGTTGTAAACCTGCCGCCAAATACCAATAGGTGTGTTCCGGCAGCTGCACTTGAGAGCCAGTTCCTCCACAGGTTTAGGGTGTCTACCAATTTGGGCCGTATCGTCACTTACGATCAGGTGAGATTATGGCCATAACGCTAAACCTTAACTATAAAAAAAATAGTATACCTGGTGGTTGTCAAGCATTTTTGGTCCTTCGAGCCCAAATATTCAACTTCTGAGGCAGTGTTTGAAACGTATAATAAAACTAAAGATAGTTCTTAGTGTTTATTTACAAATAATATAATGGTAACATTAAAGTTGTAATATAACATTAGACAAATATTATAAAACCTTTTTTTTTATATTTTGATCTAATAAATTAATAAAAAATAAGGTTTGGTTCATTGTGATTTATTACAGTTATTTGATATTTTATAAAATAAATTATTAAGTACATAATTATTTAATTAAATGCAGTTTTATTTTTATATGTCAGTAACTTGAACTTTGCTGTATTGTGGAAGTTACAATAGAAAATCGTTACAATATAAATATATTTGAGGCAACATATATAGTCTCTAATAATTTGATATTCTCTTACAAATACAGATCAAGTGGAAATACCGTTTTTTATATATCAGTCTTATAGTACTTACTCTTAATAAATAACATATACATTATATATATAGATATAATGTACTTACTTATGTCTTTGTATTAGTTATAAATAATATCAATAGAGTTTGTACAATGTACTAAAACTTATTTTAATCTGGTCCTAGTTATAAAAATCAATTTAATTTATAAAAATTGTTTTTTATAGTTATTACTCTGTTTGAAAAGTTTTCATATTATGTGATAATATATTAGAATCTAAAGATTTTTTTACAACGGTAAGAACTTATGTAGTTCTGTACACGGTGGAAGAAAGCACCTACTTACTATTTAGACCCATAATTTTGTTAGTTACTTCTTTAAATTATTTAGCTTTGAGCAAATACATACTGAGACACTGATTATAGTGAAACCTAAATTTTATTTATTTTATGAACAGTCCAATTAAAAATTTATAGTCTCTTGAACACAGCGAGTTTGTAATATATTCGAGACACTGCGTTTTGAAGACTGCGAACTAAGTGAGCCAACATCTCGTGTATATTCAGTGTTTTTTTTTCTTGGTTTGGTACCATAGGAGAATTGGCCAGTGTCAATGTTTTTGATTTTTATATTTCATTTATATTATAGGTAATTAAAGTTTATTTTTCTTTTTTATTCTTGGTTACCTAGTCCCCATAGGGATTGCCACTTTCAAGTGAATAGGATTTGGGCAGATGAGACTATGAGTTACTCTCTTGTTTAATTCCGCTTGGCTCTTTTTGTAGCAACTAATATATGGATCGTTTATTTTGAAAGTGGTGTAAATCCATTTTCTTTTGCTTCGAGAAAATTAAAGGTTACTACATTTGTTGATAATGCAATTTCATTTACCGACCGATTTTAAGTTGTACAAAACATGGGATTTTTTTGATAAATTAAACACGGACTAGTTATATATATAAAATTTACATTAAATTAAGCATGAATTACGTGATAGCTCATTTTTCTCAAAAATGGACTTACAAAATAAACGGTCCATATCATGTTTTCCGAATGATTATTCATAATTTACTTTAGATTTAGGGCTAAATAACTAAGTACATGAAATCAAAATAAATACAACATGACACATCAACTGATTCAGCCAGTCGGCGGACTACATTTTTCTTCTTTACACTTTACTAGCGTTTATCCGCGACCGGTACTAAAGTTTATTTTTTTATTCCTCGGGAACAGACAGCTGATCGTTTTTAAACTTCATAGGATCATCCGTTTAGATGAGTTTTTGATCTCAATTAAACTTGATGTGAAGCGACGTTGTACCTAAAGATGATGGACATACCAAAGATGTTTGGATACAGATTGTCAACTTGAGAGTAGTGGTAACTAGCTAGTGCAAAATTCACTTTACGGACTTTTTCTCGCAATGCTTTAACACACTATTTGGGTTTTGGATAAGGCGAGAGAGTCGCAGTGACACTGAAATCCGTGTATTCCCTGAGATCAGGGAAATCGCCCACACTTCTTCTAGACTCTGGTGTTACCCGAAGAGTCTCCATACGGTCTCTCGTTTTGACCTGAGCCCAGGTAGCGCGTTTATGCATTACAGGAGAAAGTTCGTAAATGGGCTTATGCATCACTTTTACAAAAGATATCTGTACTCGAATGGGTCGTGGTCACCGTACAAATGGTAATAATCCAGTGGTTTTTAATCTGTCGTATTTCGTAATTAGTCAGTGTGTATCGTATCGTGATCCAGTTGCTGGGAATTCGGCGTGACGTATTTGATTGACCTTCGTGATAGATTATGTTCGCAAATAGATTGTAAGTATTTAAATATGTACTCTAAAAACGGTCATTTTATTTTAAAAGATTGTTATGAGATCTCGCTCCCTACGTGTCGATTAAAAATTTGAAGTAATTTTGAATATCGGCCCTATTTTTCGTCAAAAACTTGCAAATTATGTTTAAATCATTAATTTTATCAGAAATTTAAATTTTACCATAAAAAAAACGCACCTTTGAGAAATATGATGCTATAATTCTTATAACAGTGGTTATAATTGTAATAAAGTTTATCGCTTCGACTCTGAGAAACGGTCTGGTCATGTGAACTCGCGAGACCGTTTCTCCGGGTGATAAGGGGGTGCAAAGTGAACCCTGAACGTCGTCGGTGTGTTCGCAGAACATCAAAGTTTTGCAGTAACAGGCATCGGAAACTCCTGCCGCTCCGGCAGACGTGACTGGCGCGCGCCGCGGGGGCCCTCGCACTCCGCTCTCCATCGCACCGGGACGCCGCAGTACGCGCTACAGTTCGCACCGCACTACGCGACACAGTTCGAGCCGCAGTTCGCGACATAGTTCAAGCCGCAGTACGCGCTACAGTTCGCACCGCACTACGCGATACAGTTCGAGCCGCAGTTCGCGACATAGTTCAAGCCGCAGTACGCGCTACAGTTCTCACCGCAGTGCGAGACACGCGCATGCGCTCTCAACTCTATACGCGCTACGTGCCGCCATCTACCTACCGTTTGGTTCGTATCAATCTACGTATTCTCTTAATTCTATCTAAGATGGTTTCTTTCACTTATTTTACTTTAGTCCACTCTTTGTGAAATAACTTCAAAAATCTTCGAAATTTACATATGAATTATTGTCGAATTTGCATCTTTTGGCGACCACTAGTTCTTCTAATTAACCGTTAATACTTTTATCTTTTCAGAACCAGCGTAAACAATAAAAAAAAATATAATTAAAAATTAAACACCCCAAATCCAAATAAACAGCTAAGAAGATTTAAAAAGGGGGGTGTGTGTATACCAAACCGCCACCATGGGGACGTTGAACGTGAACAGGAACGTGTCGGACGCGTTCTACCGGTACAAGATGCCGAGGATCTGCGCCAAGGTCGAGGGCAAGGGGAACGGCATCAAGACGGTCATTGTCAACATGCCGGAAGTCGCCAAAGCCCTCGGAAGGCCTGCCACCTGTGAGTTCATGAACCTTTCCTAAATTGTATGCCGTTTTCAAAAATGCATAAATAAATGATTTATCATAAAATGTCAGAAACGGCAGCTGTAATGTGATCTTCCAGGTTTTATTTTAAATATTTGCTTGAATTTCAAGTTACGGTATCAGTTATCAAATACAGTAAATTTCATCATAATCTGTGAAGCAACCCATTTAGTATATTGTATTTTTGTTTTATCCCCTATTCTGGAGAAAAAAAATATTTATGTGGGACACAAAGTATCCTGGGCATTATGACCATACTTCTTTTGCAAACAACACTTTTATACCCAACATTAGTAAATAATATATTTTCAGCCTAAAAATTCTCTGTTAAGTCTTACGTAGGATACATGCTCTATATGCATATAAACAAAGCGATGTAACTGGCCTTGACTTTTGATGACATTCAGGTTTTAGATTAGACTTTGTCGGTGTGGAAGTAAAAGTAATTTTACTATCCCTTGGTAATGGTACCTTTTTATATAAGAATAGTGCCCTAAATCCTTTTCTGTACTACTGATAATGTGTATGCAAAAATTCATGCTGCTCAATCGAGTAGTTATGGGTTGATAAACTACATAGTTCACCTAGCAGTTTAAACGGTGTGTTTCAAAACTATTTTATGTTAGCCATAAATAATTCTTCAGAGTCTAGATGTCACTTTATGTCTGTAAATTGTACCTCTGTTAAGTCCCCTGCTACAAAATCCTAGCCTAGGTTTAATCCTCCAGACGGGAGCCCTCGAGTGACTGCTCCCGCAATACATTGACACTCTACATCATTGAAACTACATCATGCGGTGTGCATACCATCCATGCACACCCACACTATCGATAAGGTCGTGCTACGATCACTAAATCAGTAGGTTAGAACCTGTTGTTTAGTTAAGATCGCGAATCCCTTGTTCACCTTCCGGCAGCAGCCCAAGCCGAGGTTCGGCCATCCTGGTGGCACCCTTGCGCTCGCTCCCTCGGAGCTTAGTGCCCTCAGCACTCCCCCCAAAAAGTTCGGTGAAGCTGTCAAAGCCCCTAAGGCTAACAGCGTATGTCAAGTCGAAAAAAAACAAAAAAAAGCCTAGATCCATTGCGAGGGAGTTGTCGTTTAATAGAAAAGTGACGTACAAATATTCACGATTATAATGAATATCGACGATTTTTCTAGATCCGACGAAGTATTTTGGTTGCGAGCTGGGCGCCCAGACCCAGTTCGACTTCAAGAACGAGCGGTTCATCGTGAACGGCAGCCATGACTCTGCTAAGCTTCAGGACCTGCTGGACGGGTAACGTGGAATGCATTTAAAAGCATTTTTTTTAACGTTATGGCCATTATCTCACCTGATCTTAAGTGACGATACGGCCCAAATTGGTAGACACGCTAAACCTGTAGAGGAATTGGCTCTCAAGTGTAACTGCTGGAATACATCTATCAGTATTTGGCGGCAGATTTTCAACTTGAGGGTGGTAGCTAGCCAGGCGGGTATCAGAAAAAGCCCTACCACCAAGCTATAGTTTCTTCACGATGTTTTCCTTCACCGAAAGCTCAAGCTCATTTAAGATGGTTGGATTCGAACTCACGTCCCTTGACGCAAAGTCGTACACTTTTTCTTTTTGGCTATAGAATCTCTCTATTATCTCAACTTCTACATCCATTAATCATTCATTTGAGATTATTAATTTATGATATAGTATGTATTACGGTGAATAAAGATAACAGTTGTGCATCAATTTTATATCGAATACTCCGTTCGCATGGAACTAAGAAATTATTTTACCAATTTCATAAATAAATGTTATATAGCCTACGTTACTCAGGGATAATGTAGCATTCTAATGTTGAAAGAATTTTTGAAATCGGTCTACTAGTTTTTTAGTTTAATCCTTACAAATAAAAATACAAATCTTTCCTCTTTATAACATTAGTATAGATATACTGTTAATATTTTATTTTTTATCGACCATAGAGGATATATTTAACAACTACGCCTTCATTAATGTTCAGGTTCATCCGCAAGTTCGTGCTGTGCCCGGAGTGCGACAACCCGGAGACGGAGCTGATCGTGTCGACGAAGCGCAACACGATCTCGCAGGGCTGCAAGGCGTGCGGCTACCACGGCCTCCTCGACTTCAACCACAAGCTGAACACCTTCATACTCAAGAACCCGCCCGCGCTGGACCCCAGCATCCAGGTAGCCGTCGCCCGACATTGCTCTTACACGTCTTACAATACCATACCCATGACAGTCGACAGGATTACTTGCGGTACCCACTGAAGTTGGCATTGTCACCGACGATACCTATTAAACGCTACTTGGTCTTCCGGTACATTGTTACGCATGATACCCACCAATGTCTACATTGTTACTCATGATACCCACCAAAGACTACATTATTACTCATGATACCCACCAAAGACTGCATTGTTACTCATGATACCCACGAAAGTCTACATTGTTACTCATGATACCCACCAAAGACTACATTGTTACCCATGATACCCACCAAAGACTACATTGTAAGTCATGATACCCACCAAAGACTACATTGTTACTCATGATACCCACCAAAGTCTACATTGTTACTCATGATACCCACCAATGTCTACCTTGTTACTCATGATACCCACCAAAGTCGATGTCGTCACATGCGATACGAATTTTAAATAACGAATACTATATTTTTATCAATAAGAAGCAGAGTTCTTAATAAAAAAACAAACAAGTTTGCTACGGCCTAACGCTAACGCAACACAACACAACACAACTGATGTGCACGCGACGAACGCTCGGAACTAAGTGAGTGCATCGGCGGTCTAGCTGCCCTTTTATAGGCAGTGGCTCTAAGCAGTGATGGGGGTAGTTGTGTCGTCGTTGAGGTCAATTGCTTACAATATATATTTTTGTAAGCTACAAAAGTGGGGATATAACGAGTATGAAAAATTGGCTATACATATATTATAATGTTAAACAACTTTATAATTGCTGGAATATTGTAAAATTAGTATTATGTAAGGAGATGTTACATTCGAAAGTGTTTTTATTCCAACAGGGTTCATCCCTGACGGAGGGCAACCGCGGCAAGAGGTCGAAGCGGTCCGGCCCCGGGTCCGGCAGCGCGCCCGCCTCCGCCTCCGCCCCCGCCTCCGCCTCCGCCCCCGCCCAGCCCAACGGGAACCACGACGCGCACTCGGAGAACGACGTCAAGAATGTTAGTCACATATCCTATCCATACCCAATTTATATTATGAAGCGATCATAGTTCAGTGGTAGTGTGTACGGAGGCCGCATCGAGAGATGTGGGTTCGAATCCACCTACCGTGAACTTGAGCTTTCGGTGATGGAAAATATCGTATACGGCCTGTCTAATGTCCGCATGGCTAGCTATGACCCTCAATGTGAAAAACCACATGCAAATACCAATAGCTGTGTTCCAGCAGTTGCAGTTGAGAGCCAGTCCCTCCATGGGTTTAGCGTGTTCACCAACTTGCGCCGTATCGTCACTTAAGATAAGTTGAAATAATGACCATAACGCTAAACATATAAAAATAAATTGCACAACATTTAGAAACTATGATCTCAACCATTTTATCAAGATATGTCTCTATCTGTCTTTCTGTACATTTGTGTATATAACATTTAGAAACTACCGGACAAATTTTGACAAAGTAACTTAAGACCAATAATGTGGATTGACATATAGGATATTTTTACCCCGTTGCAAAATATGGTTCTTCCGAAATAAGGGATAAAAGTTGACATTTGTATAACTTGCTTGTATATTATGACAGTCTGTTTGAGCTTTGATAGGGATATAAAAAGCATGTGATAATAACAGTTTTAGTGAGCATATGACAATACCATGTCTACGAAATTTCAAACGTGAATCCCAAAATCATATGAAATAATTAAACTCGATGCATCCGGAACAGGAGTACTGTTTTTTCCGATGGCGCACAAACAAACGGAAGTCGCCGTTGTTACAACAGCTGGTTTGTAAAATATCTAAAACTCGTTCCCAGGATAGCGACGTCCCCGTGACCCCGACCACGCCGGTCCCTAAGAGCAGCAGCAAGAAGGAGAGGAACAAGCACAGGGACAAGGACAATGACGAGGACGATGACGGTTGGACCGTCGACGTGAGCGAGGAGGCGGTGCGCGCGCGCATGCAGGGTAACCACACACACACACACACACACACACATATACATACATACATACATACATGCATAAATACACACACATACATACATACACATACATACATACATACATACATACATGCGTACATACATACATACATATATATCTATCTCCCTTGCACTAATTACTGTGCTTTAGCGACTGAGACGGAAGATGTCTATCAAGTATTCATTTCAAGTAATCATCACCGATTTAGAGTTATCCGATTTGAAATTCTGCTCATGTGAACCCAGAGACAATGATGATACAATAATATGTTGACTCCGTCCTAATATCCCGTCCAAAATCAGCATCAGGATAAACGAAAGTCACTAAGCTTAATGTGTAGTAATAATTCAATTATGACATTATGGGTAGTTTTTCTGTACGCATTCTAAAATTTGTTCTGGTAAGTGAAAAGAGTAAATAAGAGAGTGTTAAAATTGAAGGTTTATATTCAGATGACAACTAAATTAGTAACGTTCATACATACACTTGAACAGATTTGACTGATGGTGCCAAGAGCATGACCGTGTCCGAGGACAGTGAGAAGAATGAGAAGCAACGCATGGACCTGTTCTATGCGTTCCTGAAGCAGCGAGCGACCAGCGGTGACCTGCAGAGCGGCAAGTCCATCGCCGACATCCTGCACGAGGCCGAGAGGTACACCTTCCCACCATATCTCATTGACGCTGTAATACTAATAATATCTGCCGTGTAATAAATTATAACTGTGAAGCATTAAACAAAATACCAGTTTTTTTATAGCTACATATCAGTATCTTTATAAAAAAAACATGCGTGCGTACAAAGTACACATGTCAGAAGTGAAACTTCTTTGGCGAACTAATTTATAAATCTTGTTCGCTCTGTCTCACTTTTTCTCTCAATCTTTCTCACTCGCTTGCTCCCTACTCTCACTCCACGGCTAGTTGCTCATGCTACGTTCGCCCTGTCTTACTCTCTCTCAATCGGTCTCGATCACTCTCTCTCTCTTTTCCGACACTTCCGTTGCATACCGGCGTGACGTTTCATCTGTAAAAATTTTACCCTCATGCGCCTAAAGAAGTTTCACTTCAATAATATTATTATTAAGATAAGGTATGAGTGTATATAAGTAAAATAGAGTTTGAACAGATACAGTTTCAACACAGATACTGCTCAATAGGTAATAGAAGAACACCGTGGAGTTTTAGTGGGTCCATCCATGCATATCCTTGTGAAATAAAAAGTGATTAGTAATGAAGTATCGGTTGTGGTCGGCGACAGATTGGAGGTGAAGTCGAAGGCGCCGCTGGTGATCTTCGAGGTGTGCGTGCGCGGCGCCGCCTTCGCGACCGACGTGCGTCGCGTCCGCGCCTTGCTGCTGCGCTTCACCCGCGGCGACACCCGCGCCCAGCGCGCCGCACTGCACGCGCTCACCGCGCTCTGCCAGGACCACGCCGCACTCCTGCCCAAGGTACGCCCTGCACTACACCCGACTACACTGCACTATACTGCTCTAAACTACACTGCACTATACTAGTCTAAACCACACTGCACTATACTAGTCTAAACCACATTGCACTATACTAGTCTAAACGTCATTGTACTATACTAGTCTAAACCACACTCCACTATACTCGTCTAAACCACATTGCACTATACTAGTCTAAACCACACTGCACTATACTAGTCTAAACCACATTGCACTATACTAGTCCAAACCACATTGCACTATACTAGTCTAAACCACATTGCACTATACTAGTCTAAACCACATTGCACTATACTAGTCCAAACCACATTGCACTATACTAGTCTAAACCACATTGCACTATACTAGTCTAAACCACACTGCACTATACTAGTCTAAACCGCACTGCACTATACTAGTATAAACCACACTGCACTATACTAGTCTAAACCACAGTGCACTATACTAGTCTAAACCACATTGCACTATACTAGTTTAAACCGCACTGTACTATACTAATCCAAACTCCACTGCACTCTAATAGTCTAAACCACACTTCATTATACTAATCTAAATTATAATTCACTACATTAGTCTAAATCATAATGCACTAGTCTAAACCACACTACTATACTAGTCCTAACTACACTAGTCTAGAAAGAATGGATATTTAATAGTATATACTATAGTAATGTAGAATGCGTACAATAAATATCATTTAAAATGGAGCTTATATTACATAACTATTTAAGTTCAATAACATAATATCCTACGAGAAGCTCTTAATAATATTTCTGATGAAACTTGTATTCAGTTTTCGAGATGTTTATAAATTTATAAGTTTTCTTTGATAGTGTAATAATCAGGAGCGAATACACCAATAATATAGTACTAGTATACTGTAGAACTTGTCGAAGAAGGTTCATAAGTCGTGTGTCCCAGGTGCCGGCGATCCTGAAGCTGCTGTACGACGAGGACATAGTGGAGGAGAAGGCGCTGCTGGAGTGGGCCAGCAAGCCGTCGCGCAAGTACGCCAGCAAGGACGTGGTCAACGAGGTGCGGTCCCGCGCCCAGCCCTTCCTCGAGTGGCTGCAGGAGGCCGAGGAGGACTCCAGCGACGACGAACATGACTCCGGAGAGGATATCGAGGTATATATTCTTTACCACGATTATTATCTCCTCTCTGGTCAATATCGAAAATATAGTTTTGGAATGGAGTTTCTTATTTTTGTCATTTAATTAAAGCTTTTATTTATATATGTTTATATTTATATAGTGTTATAATATATATGAACAATTGACTAATAATATCGATCTGAATTTTTTTATTGAAGTTAATCATACTAACAAATATATTGAATCTATTTGCCTGATTCTTATTATATAAATATTGAAAAATAATATTAACAATGGGAGTCTTCTCTCGAATCAGTATACGCCAATTTGTAATACTGGTATTTCACCCTTTACGACTTACATTTTCTTCTTTGCGTCCCATATTTTGTTTCTCGCGTCATGAATTTCGTCTCTTGCAGTCCACACAATTATTTTGCCTGGGAAGTCTTTGTAGCTGACGTAATAAAATCGTTTTAATTATTGCTAAAGTACGTACACACTTCATTTAAAAACATACTACAGAAGTGAATCTAAATTTTGACTCGATACGTGATTCCAGATCGAGTACGACGACCGCGCGAAGGCGACGCCCATCAAGGCGGTGGAGGCCCCGGCTCCCCCCAAACCCAAGGACGAGGAAGACGCGGACGACGTCGACATCGACGCCATTTAGACCTCCCATACACGACTATCCCCGTTCCCCCTCCCCCCTCCCCCCTCCCCCCTCCCCCTCCCCCTTCTGTCATCTAGACCCCTCGATCTATCGATATCGATACCATTTATACCTCCCATAGACCCGTTCCCTCGTTGCACACTCCCCCCTCTACATCTATACCCCTCGGTGTGTCGATATCGATGCCATTTATACCTCCCATAGACCCCTTCCCTCGTTGCACACTCCCCCCTCTACATCTATACCCCTCGGTGTGTCGATATCGATGCCATTTATACCTCCCATAGACCCCTTCCCTCGTTGCACACTCCCCCCTCTACATCTATACCCCTCGGTGTGTCGATATCGATGCCATTTATACCTCCCATAGACCCGTTCCCTCGTTGCACACTCCCCCCTCTACATCTATACCCCTCGGTGTGTCGATATCGATGCCATTTATACCTCCCATAGACCCCTTCCCTCGTTGCACATTCCCCCCTCTACATCTATACCCCTCGGTGTGTCGATATCGATGCCATTTATACCTCCCATAGACCCGTTCCCTCGTTGCACACTCCCCCCTCTACATCTATACCCCTCGGTGTGTCGATATCGATGCCATTTATACCTCCCATAGATCTCTCCCCCATTACCGTCACTCCCCTCTAAATTTATACCTCTCGGTGTTGTTATAAACCTAGGTGTTCTCTTCCATTGACACTTAGATTGTGTTATTACCCATATAATATGTATGTGTATACCAAATAATTGGTATTAATTTGTAATTTTCAAACGTGTCCCCCTTTTCCATCGATTTAATTAGGATTATCTTGTATAACCAGTATAGAAAGTTTGTGGGAGAGGGGATGTATGTCGATTTAACGTAACCTCGGTAAGGGGGCGTCAATAAATAACGTGTCGTGATATTTGTCTACCAATTTGCATGTCGCGGTTGCCTTAAGAGGTGATTTTTTTTTTTTTTCAGAATAGCTTCAATTATAAGTTATAAGTGTTTTTATGCACTGACTTAAACAAGTAAATAAATTTTCCTGGACTTCCTCCTTCATCCCCTAAACACTTCACGTAATTAATTGGCATCCCCCCCTCTGCGACGTCTCAGGTCTCGCCCCCTTTTCTAGACACAAGATGACGTTCTCATGACGTTTTTAATAAATTCCATGACACTGAGTTGATATCGACGGTGTAATTTGACAGCAATTACTGTCTTGTGTCGTCGCTGTCACCACAATTCTGGCAACACTATGGAAAATTTGTATCATGTTTATATCGTCATTTACGTTATAATCTAGATTAGTATCGGTATATTAATTGATTTGTACTTTATATTGATTTAATTTTTATCCCCCCTCTCGATTCTGGATATGAGCCCATTAAGTGATTTAAAATTGTAAGTGTCCACAGTGTTGCTATATCAAAATATAATGGCGAGATCGTGTAACTTTTAACTTTGTATAAATTAAACTATATATATTCGTTCCATGTTTGTCGTTTTAGAAATTGAATAATAAAAAGCGGAGGGTAGTTAAAAACCTCTGGATATCAATAGAAACTCTGTAGGATTATTGTAATAAATAAAAATTAACCAGCTAATGGCATTTTACTTGAAGGCTTGATGTTTTTTTTTTTTGTTCCAACAATTACGTACGTTCCTATGTATAATTAATTATAACGTATATTCGTTATTTCTTTGGAATTGTTTTATTTTTATTTTATTAAATTCATAACCTGGTATTAAAACAATAATAATAATGATGGTAGTTGTGTTGCATTTTATCGCGTGTGGGCGTCGGAATGAATTTACGTGCGAGTCACAAAACGGAATGAATTTTACAGATGGCAATACATTTTATTAAATGGTATATAAGTATATACATGAAAATAATTATTAAAACTCCCGTCTGCTGGGCGTAGTTGAGTAATTCAAATATTTTTGGCTTGGTTTTTTTTTTCGTAGGCCAACTGACAGAATGACGTATTTTTTTATGTTACTAAAACACTTTCTTCTATTGTCTATAGTTTTTTTTTTTTTAGTTTTTATTACTCGGTTACGCATTTGGGCATAGTATGTTTTATGTATGTTATTATTAGGTTAGTGTATGTGTCGATACCATGAAATACGTTCGCTCGATAAAGATTTTAATAATTCCTATTTATTATGTCTATAAAGAAAACTCTGGAACGCGAGAAATTTAATTAAATGTTTAATTGTAATGAATTTAGATGACCTTTGTATTTCATCACAATGATGCAGAGGTGTGGTTTTTTAGATATACATATATAATTTTTATTTATCGTAAAGCAATTATTTGGGGGCAGCGCCGTAAAGAGAATGCTTTGGAAACGTCTGATTGTTGCCTCTTTTGAACGGTAAAAAAACAGGTTTGAATAATAGATTATTTTAACCTGATTAATCTTTTTATTAAGTTTGTTTTCTATTCAATACACTTTGGATTCCAATTATGTTGTTTCATTTTTGTATATTCCAGTTTTTTTTATTTATTTATTTAAACTGGTATAGTCGTTGACAGCTTAGTAATAGTTACTAAGGCTGGGTTTATGTTGGATAAACACTTTTTCTAACAGAAGTCAACGGTTTGGTGATATACTAATAATATTTTTCCAAATACTTCTGATTGCAAAAGACAAAAAAACGTAAAATATGAAGACGTTCAAACTAAAATGTCGGAAATATATTCAAATTATTATAAAATTGATCTGAATTTGATGTTTTTCATGATAAGCTAATCCCGTTCCTAGGTAATTGAAATGCGTTCAAGCTTGCATCAACGTCCCAAACAAATACTTCTCTTGAAAAATATTCAAAGTTATGTCGTAGGTGTGGAATGGTGGTTTATTTGGATACAGGTTTGTATCGGCTGATGATAAAGATAAACTAAAGAATATTCTGGGACTAATTACGTCTAAAGGGGTATTAAGCTAGTAGATCATTTGATTGTAGTCCAGTTGAATATTTTAAATATATTAAAATAGTATTACCTGGTGGTTTCTCAAGCATTTTGGTCCTTTGAGCCCATAAATTCAACTTCTAAGGCAGTGTTTGAAACGTATAATAAAACTAAAGATAGTTCTTAGTGTTTATTTTACAAATAATATAATGGTAACATTAAAGTTGTAATATAACATTAGACAAATGTTATAAAACCTTTTTTTATATTTTGATCTTACAATAAAAAGAAAAATGAGGTTTGGTTCATTGTGATTTATTACAGTTATTTGATATTTTATAAAATAAATTATTAAGTACATAATTATTTAATTAAATGCAGTTTTATTTTTATATATCAGTAACTTGAACTTTGCTGTATGGTGGAAGTTACAATAGAAAATCGTTACAATATAAATATTCGAGGCAACATATATAGTCTCTTATAATTTGATATTCTCTTAAAAATACAGATCAAGTGGAAATACCGTTTTTTATATATCAGTCTTATAGTACTTACTCTTAATAAATGTCTTTGTATTAGTTATAAATAATATCAATAGAGTTTGTACAATGTACTAAAACTTATTTTAATCTGGTCCTAGTTATAAAAATCAATTTAATTTATAAAAATTGTTTTTTATAGTTATTACTCTGTTTGAAAAGTTTTCATGTTATGTGATAATATATTAGAATCTAAAGATTATTTTACAACGGTAAGAACTTATGTAGTTCTGTACACGGTGGAAGAAAGCACCTACTTACTATTTAGACCCATAATTTTGTTAGTTACTTCTTTAAATTATTTAGCTTTGAGCAAATACATACTGAGACACTGATTATAGTGAAACCTAAATTTTATTTATTTTATGAACAGTCCAATTAAAAATATAGTCGCTTGAACACAGCGAGTTTGTAATATATTCGAGACACTGCGTTTTGAAGACTGCGAACTAAGTGAGACAACATCTTGTCTATATTCAGTTTTTTTTTCTTGGTTTGGTACTATAGTAGAATTGGCCAGTGTCAATGTTTTTGATTTTTATATTTCATTTATATTATCGGTAATTAAAGTTTATTTTTCTTTTTTATTCTAGGTTACCTAGTCCCCATAGGGACTGCCATTTTCAAGTGAATAGGATCTGGGCAGATGAGACTATGAGTCACTCTCTTGTTGAATTCCGCTTGGCTCTTTTTGTAACAACTAATATATGGACCGTTTATTTTGAAAGTGGTGTAAATCCATTTTCTTTTGCTTCGAGAAAATTAAAGGTTACTACATTTGTTGATAATGCAATTTCATTTACGGACCGATTTTAAGTTGTACAAAACATGGGATTTTTTTGACAAAATTAAACACGGACTAGTTATATATATAAAATTTACATTAAATTAAGCATGAATTACGTGATAGCTCATTTTTCTCAAAAATGGACTTACAAAATAAACGGTCCATATCATGTTTTCCGAATGATTATTCATAATTTACTTTAGATTTAGGGCTAAATAACTAAGTACATGAAATCAAAATAAATACAACATGACACATCAAGAGCCCGGCAGACACACATTCGGTGTTCGCTATCCTGCTTGCTGGATCGCGGTGACCGGAGTCGCGGTGTTGCTGGCAACACTGAACGACGCGATGAACACATTCACGATTGTGATCATAAAGATACCGAGCACTGTCATGTTGTTGATTTTATCGGCTTTGCAGATCTCCTTCTTGTCGTTGACGTCGTAACGACTGTTCAAGATGAGACCGACGCCGACTGCGATCTGGAAATAATTTAGAAAACGCTACTAAAAATGAGCATCCAATTATTTGATAGTAGGTACGATGCAGTGTGAAATGCAGAAAGATTATTCCATAAAATTATTTATAAATAATTTCAAAATAATTTATTCAAAATTGTTTTACATGTTTTACAATTGGTTTACGCAATAAACAGAAAACACAAACATCACGCGATTTATGACCACCAGGCTGCCAAACTAAGATTCCCTGTATCTTGGCAGCTGGCTTGTCTCCGACTAGGTATAGTTGCGTGCTGTATCTGTCGATACCACAGTAGTGAAATGAAATGAAGAAAATATTACAAATTAAGAAACATGACAACTTGTGTATGTATGTGGGTGAGTGAGTGTGTGTGAATGTAAAGTGTATGCAGTGTCAAGCAAAAGTGTACAGTACATGAAATCATGTTTATTCTACAGTTTTGAGTAGCTCGTCTGTTTCTTCGTACGACTTATTAATAAGCCATCTTATTATTATTTTTTTACTTTCATACTTTTACGTTATATGTGTCTTTAGTTTCACGTAACGAAATGTGGCTACACGTGGCCCGTACTTATTTCACACCCGATTATTGAAAACTCTACTATCGGTTTGGAAAACATATCGATAATCGAGTCATACTGACTGAATTGGATTTATAGGACAAATAAAACTTATACATAGAGGACGCACACGACGTATAGAAAAACGAAAACCAATAATAGACAAAAAAGAAACTATTGTGCCTTTAGGGATTAAACACAAAATCGACACCATGCAGATGTCGCTGAAGCGATGATAGCTCAGTGGAAGTGTGTACGACTTCGCGTCAAGGGACGTGAGTTCGAATCCAAGCACCTGCAATGAGTTTGAGTTCTCGGTGAAGGAAAACATCGTGAGGAAACCATAGCATGGTGGTGGGCCTTTTTCTAATGCCCGCCTGGGTAGCTACCACCCTCAAGTTGTAAACCTGCCGCCAAATACCAATAGGTGTGTTCGGGCAGCTGCACTTGAGAGCCAATTCCTCCACAGGTTTAGTGTGGCTACCAACTTGGGCCGTATCGTCACTTACGTTAAAAAAAGACTGTTTTAAATATTTAGCCTGCTAAGTGGGCGCTTTAAATGATTCTGTACTAGCTGTACCCGCGACTTCGTTTGCGTGCGCTTGAAATAAAAGTAGCTGAAGTCACAGCTTATAACATAAGGTATCAGATATTAACCGAAACAAACATGCAGATATACATTTACAGTTGTTTTATTCATTTGTAAACATATTATAAATAAGTGATTTTGGGTTTGGCTTGGAAATTGATTAATGTCTTAACTGTATTTAATTGATTTTATTTATGCATATAGATATAAAATTATTTCAGATATCCGACTGTTTCGAATAATTTCAGTTACGAATATTACATATATAAACAAAAAATAATTATTTTTGGTAGTAAAACTGTTATTATCTGAACATTTATTCATGAATCAATTTT
Source organism: Actias luna (assembly GCA_039707435.1). Classification (NCBI taxonomy): domain Eukaryota; kingdom Metazoa; phylum Arthropoda; class Insecta; order Lepidoptera; family Saturniidae; genus Actias; species Actias luna. The sequence continues at coordinate 933,983 of JAZHAC010000002.1, read as the reverse complement.
TAGTTGTAGACTTTGCATATCTGAATCTGAAAGTGTTTGTTACTTAGACAGTTATTTGAAAGTTAAAGTATACGTATTTCGATCTTTAACTACATGCTCGTTTTGTACTTTTGGACCTTCGAATATTGTTTTTTATCTCGAATAAATAAATATACCTGCGTACCTGAAAGATAATGCTGAGCGAGATCAGAGTGAGACTAGAATAATAGTAGGGGTGCGACGTGGAAGATTCTAGAACGTAACGCAACTGGTTTGCGTTTGCCGACAGCAGCGCTAAATCCATCATACCCTGAGCCAAGTTCTTCTTCTGTTGGTACGTGTTCACATCAGGTGTGGACTGGGGGAACGGACGAAATTCTTATAAAACACCATTCTTATCATATTTTCCCGAATTTTCTTACCATAATTAACTAAATCGATTCTGTATACGAATAAGTTAATTTGAGAATCGATTAACTTTAGGTACTTTTTGACAATTATTACCCATATAAAAGCTATGCAAGAATTATACCTCTATCGTAGAAGTGATGATAGCTCAGTGGTAGTGTGTAGGTAGGCCGCGTCATGGGACGTGAGCTCGAATCCAACCACCTACAATGAGCTTGAGCTTTCGGTGAAAGAAACCATAGCATGGTGGTAGGGCTTGTTTTAATGCTTAGCTACCGACCTCAAGTTTAAAATCAACCGCCAAATACCAACAGGTATGTTCCGGCATTTGTACTTGAGAGTCAGTCCCTCCACAGGTTTAGCGTGTCTACCAACTTGGGCCGTATCGTCACTTAAGATCAGGTGATACATTTGGCTAAACTGAGGATCAGGGATCACTCTCTTTGTGAATGTAATGTCGCTTAGAGTACGAATCCCCTGACCACATATATTTTATTTGCTCTAGAAACAGTTCTTCGTTTTATTATGTTTCACCTCCCTCTTTTCCCCGCCCTATTTACATTATGTGCCTCCTAACTCTTGTTACGGATAATCGCTTAGTTGTAGAATTCTCGTCAAATATTATTAGAACCAATCAAATTAAACTTTAAGATTTTAACGTCATTCTGTGATGTATATTTGTTATAAAAATTACATTAAATATTTGTTATAAAGATAGAGAAAGGAATGCTTAATTGGTATGGGCATGTAGAGAGGATGGATGAAAGAAGATTAACAAAACAAATTTACAAGGCGAGTGTGAATGGGCAAGCTGGTAAGGGTCGACCTACGCGAACATATCTCGATCTCTCTCGATCGAGGACGTTCTGGAGGAAGGCCAGCTCAAAAGTACCCGTAACCGAAGAGCATGTATGAAGGTGCTTATGAAAGTAGAAGAAACGAAAGATGTATGTCAGGATCGTAGCAAGTGGAAGGATGTGGTCTCTGCCTACCCTTATGGGTGAGAGCCGTGATACTATATATGTATGTATATTTGTTACCTAGCAATAGATTTTATATGCAGTTTGCATGTACAGTTTGTGTTGTCGAATCGTTTGTGAATAGCCTGGTTTGGATATACTTTAAAATTATTTTATCTTCGCTTACTTTCATATAAAATTATCTGTGTTTGCGACTTCGTGTGGAATTTACAAATAAATTAAATAACTTTTACTGATTTTTGTAACTGTTTGCTTCACTCATATTGTTGATAGCGTGATGTCAAATAGCCCTAAACCTTCCTCAATGATTTTGCTATGAAATGCAAATAGATTTTTTTAAATTCGACTGGTAGTTAGTATGTTGTATTAGTTTGTTTAAATAAACAAAAAAATCCACTTTATAATATTAGTATAGATAGAATATCAGAATTCTGATCAATATAAATGAATTATGTAAAATTTCTTGCGGTTAATAATTAAAATAATATTTACCCCGGGGAAAGGCGAGACGGGCCGATCGTCGACACCGAACCTGGGACTCAAGCTATTCACACCGTCTGTGTAAGAAAGATATAATCAAATTAATGATAACGAGCATTGGAGACACGACAAACAGCATCTGACTGGATTTTGCGCCCACCATAGTGACTATGTCAACGATCTTGGCCCCCTCAACGTGCGAGGGGATTGAAAAGGTTATGTGGGATTCTCGGGACGGCAGTCGCCGGAAATACGCACTAAAACCTCACCACCATCTACGACAAAACGCTAAAAAAGAAAACCTGTCGGTTGAAAAGTCATTATCCCATCAGACTCAATGAACCAATACAACTCAACAAATACATAACCTAGATACCGCATTCACAACTTGATATTCAAAACTACCTACACTAGGTACTTGAAAATTGACATGGATATTAGATACCTACTAAAAACGGATTCTACACGCACTTGCGATTGACAGGAAACACGTGAACGATGTCACAGGCATCAGTTAGTATACCTACCGACTACCAATTCCTTTGCCTACTTTTACATTGCTACATTTCTTTGTATTTAAGGCTTATCAGGGCTGAAATATATATAACTTGTATTAAAGCCTCTTAATAAATAGTGTGTGTTATCATACCTAATGCTTTGAGGCCGCGTAGGTATAAAGATAGATAGGTATATAGGACTGCCTTTTATATATTAACTAACTGTGCCGGCGACTTCGTTCGAGTTGAGCTAATAATTGTTTCACCATTTTTGTCAGTTCTTGTAACTTTTTCAATACTGCTCTGCTCCTATAAGTGGTAGCGTGATGTTAAATAACGTAAATCCTTTCTTAATAATTGCTTTATGAAATAAAAACAGTGATATCCAACCGGTAGTCTCTAAGATAAGCGCGTTCAAACAAACTGAATAATATTGAAGGACCATGAAAATGCTATATATACCACCATGCTAAGGTTTCATCATGCTATTTTCCTGTTTCCGCCAGTGAAAGCTCAGTAACAACCGACACAAAAGACTCCATATTATTAAAAAATTATAGGTACATAAGTAAAACACTCCTTGTATGTTGTACACATTTTATAAAGATGTATATCCATTGGAAACATGCAAAATCTTTAGCAGTGATCTAATCGACATACTGTTAGTATATCTTGGAAGAATAAATCTGAAGATATCTCGGACAATACCATACTATATCTATTTGGGTGCACACGAGAAAGTTTAGTATGGAACTCTGTAATACTATGATACATGATATGGCATGGTATGTTATGCTATACTATGCGATGCGATACTATATCTTATGTATAAATTCTGGTGTCACAATGTTAGTTGCCATACTTCTCTGAAACGGCTTGACCGTTTTTCACGAAACGATGTATATTCGGCAGGTCTGAGAATCGGTCGTAATCTATTTTTCATACATATTTTTTTTTTACTTTTTATTGGTGTGTCATTCAAAATACATACGACCGTAAACTTTCATTCCCCTACCCTCATCCTACCTCATTTTTAATACAACCAAAGTATTCTTTATTTTTTTTAATACTTAAGGTTTAGCGTTATGGCCATAATCTCACCTGATCTTAAGTAACGATACGGCCCAAGTTGGTAGACACGCTAAACCTGTAGAGGAACTGGCTCTCAAGTGCTGCTGCCGGAACACACCTATTGGTATTTGGCGGCAGGTTTACAACTTGAGGGTGGTAGCTACCCAGGCGGGCATTAGAAAAAGCCCTACCACCATGCTATGGTTTCCTCACGATGTTTTCCTTTACCGAAAGCTCAAGCTCATTGTAGGTGCTTGGGTTCGAACCCACGTCCCTTGACGCGAAGTCGTGCACACTACCACTGAGCTATCATCGCTTCTTCAATAGAAATAATTTACAAGGCAGAACAAGGTTAGGTCGGGTCAATTAGTTTTACTACGATACACTCAGTTGACATATCATTTGTTATGCTCTGCTCGCGCGATACAGTGACACTCTACATCACCGAAAGTACATCATCATCACACCGCATACCATCCATGCACGCCCACACGTTAAGTACACAGTTCTGTAAGGGACTAACTACCCCCGCGACCCTTACGCGGTTTGCCCGATAAGGTCGTGTTACGAAATTAGTAAGTTAGGACCTGTTCTGGCACCCTTGCGCTCGCCCCAAAAAGTTCGGCGAAGCTGTCAAAGCCCTTGGGGCTAACAGCGTATGTCAGTTCGAAAAAAAATAATTTGTTATGAGATGGTCGCGTAATGGATGCCACATGAATGAGTGCGTGTACATGCTGGCCAATCACCGTAAGGATAATCTGGTTCATCGCTGTTTGACGTCCAAGGCCATTTACCGTCTTCCGTGCCGACGCCCTCGTCGTGTAGTGAGTGATCGCCTTCCTTATCCGAATGATCATCGGGTTCACCGCCTCCTGGAAACAATAGACCACCTTTTACCAATACAATTAGTAAGTCCGCAATAGGCGATGACATCTCAGAGGTAGTGTGTACGGGCGTGAGTTCGAATCCGCCTACAATGAGCTCGAGCTTTCGGTGAAGGAAAACATCGTGAGGAAACTATAGCACGATGGTAGGGCTTTTTCGGATGCATGCCTGGTTAGCTACCACGCTCAAGTTGAAAATCGGTCGCTAAATACCAATAGGTGTGTTCCGCGGTGGCACTTGAGAGCCAGCCCCTCCACAGGTTTGGCGTGTCTACCAACTTGGGCCGTATCGTCAGTTAAGATCAAGTGAGATTATGGCCATAACGCTAAACCTTAACTATATAAAACAGTGTAGTAAAATGACATTGTATCTCTTGTTTCTCGACTGAACATCATAAAAACCTTTAGAATTTATAAAAATGTAGAAAGTTACGTTTTATATATTTAGCAAAAACAAATGGCACGTTAAAACGCACATAGTAATGTGTAAATGACATAGAAAGTAGGACAGTATGTATGTTCTCGTCTAAAGTATAAATTTTCTTTTTGTAACAGAACATTTTACGGATTAATATATATATTTTATTTAATAAAATATCATACTATCAATAAAAATAGTAATAATATAAAATTTGATTTGGACCCATGACCTTAAAAAGTTTTGTTTGTATAGTTGCATATACACGAGGGCATTATCTGTTTGTTTAGGGCATTTGATGTAGCAATCGGTACACAACATACTTCCTTGAACGCCGACGCGATACTGAGGTTTGAGTGTGCCAACTGACACAGAATCAACGTGCCACACTTTCGTAACGTATATGCCGTATCTACACGTTTTTGAATGTGATTAGTTTCAAGTATGTATTTGTATGTTCCCGCAAATGTGGGGGGGGGCAGGACTAGACGGTACCCGGCTGAGTCGCAACCACCATACACGTGGCAGTAAGCCTTGACACAATGATCCTGTTTTCTTTTGTACGGTATCAGTCAATGTATATCTAGGTACCAAGAGACATCTGAGGAATTGCTTATTTTTCGGAGGTCATTGTCGTCTTCCGACTGTACTGTGCTTGTCCACAAACATGTCTCCGTGGTAGCGTATATGGACACGACGACCGTGAATTTGAATTTTAGAGAAGGAAAACAACGTGTTCAAATAGTATCATGTCTGTAGGGCATTTTCTAATGCCCAATTGGCCAGCTACCAACTTAAGTTGAAAGTAGGTGTGTTCTGCCAGTTGTACTTGAAAGCCATTCACTTCGCTAAGTTTGGCGTGCCCTGTATAACTTGCCTCTTAAACCGTAACACTAAACTTTTAAAGTATGACAAATATTTTTTTATAGTTTAGGTTCAGTCTTGTGGCCGTAATCTTACCTGATCTTAAGTTACAATACGGCTCAAGTTAGTAGACACGCTAAGCCTTTGGAGGAACTGGCTCTCAAGTGCAACTGCCGGAACACACATATCGGTATTTGGCTGCACACTTTCAACTTGAGGTTGGTTGGGCTAGCCAGGCGGGCATCGGAAATAGCCCTACCACCGTGCTATGGTTCCCTGACGATGTTTTCCTTCACCGAAATCTCAAGCTCATTGTAGGTGGTCGGATTCGATTTCACGTCCTTTGACGCGTAATCGTACACACTACCACTGAGCTATCATCGCTTCGAATAATAAATATATGATCATCTTCTATAGTTAACATGATAGCCCGTATAAACCATTAGTTATAAACACAGTAGGAGTGTAGATAATGTCGTTTTGAATAGCGGGGCAGTGCTAGACCGCGTTCCTTGTGATAGTTCATGCGGTCAACGATAAGATGTACCTAAAACTGGAAACTGAGGTCATATCTACTAACCACATTACTACGTTATCAGTGTAATACAATTAGTCACACTTGACTGAACTTTGATAATTACTTTACGATAACATTTATTATTTACAAAAGTATTCGGGGTAATAAAATATGGAAGCTATATTTAAAGTTTAATGTTTCTATAACTTGAATTAATGATAGTAATATCATAAGTAAACGCACTCATGCACGCATCGTAACGCGGACTGTTTGAGGTTTTTTTATACTTAAGGTTTAGCGTTATGGCCATAATCTCACCTGATCTTAAGTGTCGATACGGCCCAAGTTGGTAGACACGCTAAACCTGTGGACGAACTGGCTCTCAAGTGCTGCTGTCGGAACACACCTATTGGTATTTGGCGGCAGGTTTACAACTTGAGGGTGGTAGCTAGCCAGGCGGGTATTTGAAAAAGCCATACCACCATGCTATGGTTTCCTCACGATGTTTTCCTTCACCGAAAGCTCAAGCTCATTGTAGGTGCTTGGTTTCGAACTCACGTCCCTTGACGCGAAGTCTACCAGTGAGCTATCATCGCTATGAATTTTCGAGACTTCAATGATAATTGTTTTAAATCTTTTATTGTTTCTGCGGCAATACGAATGTTTTATTATCCTGAAAAATATTCTCACTATCGCACTAGATAATTTTTAAATTTCATTTTAACAAAAAAAAATTTTTTTTTTTTCGTGGACGTCCGCATGTCTGTTTGTATGGATGTGTAACAATTACGCCCTAAAAACAGAATGTATTGGCACCTTCTTTTTTTAATAGCTCTAGAATGAGACATCGGATTACTTTCTATTTAATATGAATAGTTAAATCTATGTCATTTAATTATAATTACGTTATGAGGCGTGCACTTTTGGATTTCCCCAAAATATTTTCATCTCTCTCGTTTGAAATCAGGCAGGACGTGAGTTGCTTGTGGGACACATTCAAAACCGGATTTAGCTGGGAAAAGCCCCTAGGCTATTTCACTTATGAGGTCATCTCACTTCTCATGTTTAACTTTGTAACTTACATGAGAGATAATGAAATACATTATTACTGTGATATACACAATATAATACATATGTAATGAAACATGTTGTTATTTGTACTAACCTATATGAGTAAACCAAATTCAATTCCGATACATTTATTTCATAATAATGCTCATTGAAAGTTTAAGTATGAATTGTTATGATTTTTAAGTTATAAACTAAACCTGTTCGGACGTTCTTGAGTTATAAATGGTGTAAATATTCCGCTTTTGTTTTAAGTACCTATCTATATAGATAGAAGATAGATGGTTTTTCAATATTTTAATTACGCACGCCTCATAGGCGAAGCGTTGTGGTGGGTACTACTGTCATTTCACGCAAAACAACTGATTTATCAAACTTATAATGTCTCTATTTATCATATATTGCACTTGTAAAATAATATATACAGACGCATATCAAGAAAAAATACTATTTTTAACACTCATGTTATTTTTGATGCCAATTTTGTTATTTAAACTAGTTAAAAAACTGTTTAAAAAAGTTCTGTCTCGAACGTCCGCGTGTCTGTATGTGCGGATCCTGTATGTTATCACGATAACGACCGAAATACTTTACTAACCAAGACTTTTTTTTTTCTTACGCTTAAGTATAATTAGGAATAGAACCCTATGACTTTTCACGGTCCGATTCGATGTGGTTTAATTGTTATTAAATAAACAAACGAAAAAAAAGAAATTATGAGGCGTGCACTTATGGATTTTCCAAACTTTTTCATTTATTTTTATAGTTTTTCTGCTATTCTAGGAAGAGACGAATTTAACTAAAATTCCATCCTTTCATAAGTTATAAATGGTGTATATAACCTGACTTTGTTTTATATATATGCTATGTCAAATCATCAAACTGTATGTGCTAAATGTATTATCTAATGCTCTTGGTGTATTTGGTTTATTATCACCGCAATCGAACAAAGGGCTATTGTTATTGTGTTGTACTACGTACATATACATCGATGATTGAAATATTGTAATTAGTATTGAAGGATTTAGCGGTGTTAATATCTAGACTAGAGTTGATGAGAGCTTATTTATAGAACTTTTTATAGAGAACACAAAACGAAAAAAAAAAACGAAGCGTTTGGTCGTAGAATATTGAAATAATAATATTTTTCTTTCACTTCCGACTTCGTAATTTATCATAATCATAATAGTTAGATATATATATGTAGGAATACCTGGGTAATATGCCTAATATATCTATGCCTAATGCCTATACATCTAATAATAATAGTAATTAAATAACAACGTCTTTATTCTGTGTTCTTTTTTTCCTTTTGTTTTATATAATTGAAGGCTAATACAAGATATTATATTTCTAACTTTAAAATATACCTATTTCTGAAATGAGTTTGTTTGTTTGTTACGCTTTCAGGACTAATCCCCTAAATCGATTACGATGAATTTTGGTATAAAGATATACGGGAACCTGCAGACGGTGACAGGGCAGTTTTTCTCGCGAAAAACTTATAGTTAGTGGCTAACGAGAGGGATCAACGTTGTATGAGACGTTGACAAAATCCATATTAACACGAGCGGAGCCACGGGTAAAAACTAGTTAATAGTAAAGTTACAAATTAAAACTCAATATTAAATGTATAAATCGAGTCGACTTTATTTAGGATCTCTTATCGAGACGCTGTTTCTTAGTTATTAGTGGTTATTACCCCATTCCTCCCCACTGTCATATTTTTAGGACACTATTTTCGAAATGTCTTTTTTATTAGGACTTATATTTTTATTATTTAAACATTGTTTACAGCGAATAAGAATTATTTTATTAGACAAATAGTGTCAAAATATGAATTTCATCAGAAATAATAAAAACAAAAGACCTAATATGTAAAGAGAAATTTTGAAAAATAGTGTCCTAAAAATATGACAGTGGGGAGGAATGGGTTAATTGCCGAAAGGGGTAAAACTAAATCTGCCCGAACTTCGGTACGTAATATCAGATCGAAATATGATTAAACGAAATAAGCGTTTGAGAAGTATTAGAAAAACTCACCTTCCTGATGTTTGTCAGTGTCACTCGGTTCTAAGAGACCATCGTCAATTCCCGGGTACGGCGTGTGTTCCCCCGGCTTCTCGATCTCGTCATCCAAATCATCAATCTCCGGCCCTGGATATGAAAATCGTGGTAGAAAGTTAATTAAGGCTGAGATCTTTTAGGTCTGAGTTACCTTGGCAACATTGAAGCGATGATACCTCAGTGGTAGTGTGTACGACTTTGCGTTGAGGGACGTGAGTTCGAATCCAATCACCTACAATGAGCTTGAGCTTTCGGTGAAGGAAAGCATCGTGAGGAAGCCGTAGCATGGTGGTAGTGCTTTTTCTGATACTCGACTGGAATTGTAAATCTACCGTCAAATACCAATAGGTGTGTTCCGACAGTTGCACTTGAGAGCCAGTTCCTCCACAGGTTTAGCGTGTCTACCAACTTGGGCCGTATCGTCACTTAAGATCAGGTAAGATTATGGCCACAACGTTACACCTTAACTATATTTAAAAAAAGTTACCGATAAAATAAAATCAGTTTCCTACAACGAACTTTCGAATTATTCATCTAATACGAATCTAAAAAAAAAACCATGCAAACGTAACATCCTTTGCTCTGAGTCGCGCCATTTATGTATGCGATCGAAAAGCCAAAAAAAACAACATAACCTCCAGATGAGCACATACAAAACCGGTCACAGTGGAATGTGATTATTATTCATTGCTTGTATGTTATACGAATATTATGTAATCTATATTTATAAAAATGTATGTGTTTGTTTATATGACTTTTTTTATGTTACGTCGGCAAAAGTACTGTCGCCCGTGCCGTGCCGGTCTGCGTAAATACACCTTTACGTTTCGATTTAAAGGACCCGATATTGTAGGATGATGGGAATATACAGGCTGGGAGACTCTTCCACCGCGTCATGGTATGACAAAAGTATGGCTTAACAAAAATTTTGGGCTGGTCACAACAGGGTTTACTGTTTAAAGTCACTCTACTGTGTACAGCTTTAGTTGTGAGTTCAAAGTCCAGCGTATGTAGTTGTTTTGCTGAATGGAGAGGAAGGATTAATGATGGAGATGAAGAAGAAAGGAGAAGAATGAAGGAGATGAGGGCAGATACTGTAACTTTAAGTTTTTTAGACAACCTCGAACTTCGTGACCACGTGGTCAAGCTTTTGAAACGTCGGGATTAAAATCAATAAATAGCCGCGATAAAATCCGTTTAAATTAGTTTTATTTCGAGGAAGGATTGAGATTAATCGTTACGTACCACTTAACGTTTACAACGCTCACGATGGTAGTTTTTACAAAGAATTTACTTACTTAATTTTTTTTACTTACGAGCGTTACAAAGAATAACTTAAATGGAATGGAATATGGGTCCACCAGCCCGAATGACGTAATTATTAGTAGCATTGAAGCCGAGACCAAAACCGCTCTCGATATGTGAAACGGCTGATTGTACGTAACGCAATGTGGTTTGTAGCCAATGTAAATTGGCACTGATCTGAATGCAGAAATTCTCACAGAAAATATAAAGCTGAAAAAATGTTACCCGCTTTGATGAAGGATCCAGTGGCAAAATCGCACTTTGTTTGAAAACTGTAAACTATAAAAATCCATAAGATTCGCGCTAAAAATAGCGTGTCTTACAAGTTGCTTAACTGTTCTTTATAAGCGGAAGAGTTTGATCGAACGCGCTAATTTTAGAAACTACCAGTAGTATTCAATTATTTCTTTTGTATATGAAAAAGCAATTCGTGAAGGCTTTAGGCTATTTAACATCACGCCACCACACAAAGGAGCCAAACTGTATCGAAAAACAGTTACAAAGACTGGTATAAAATATTAAAAAAACTTTAAGTTCCTCGCGAACGAAGTGTGTTCCGGCAGTTGCATTTGCGTGCCAGAACTTCCATTAGACTTTGCGTGTCTGTAATTTTGAGCCACTTAACATCAGTTGAGATTGTGGACGTACCTATGAAATACCTATAAAAATGATTTCTTTGACGCTAACGATTGTAAATTAAGACTGCTCGAATTGAATTTGAGAAACGAACAATCGCTGAAACTTCTGCATTACCTGCAAGAGGCGGTTTCTGCTTGTCTCTTACCTGCAAGAGGCGATTTCTGCTTGTCTCTTACCTGCAAGAGGCGGTTTCTGCTTGTCTCTATCCGGTTCCAGGAGCGGCTGGTTCGGCTGTTCGCTGTCGGTTTCATGGGCTGGCTTGTGCTCGTCGTTGTTTTGCTGAGAACAATATATTACGTTGTTATTTGTCTTAGCTTGTAGTTTATGATTGCCGTTGAAACTGACTTCCATATCGCACGTCGCCGGCTGAGAGGGTAGACCGAAAAATGAGTGTAACAATGAAATACCGATATCTTTTTGCAGTGATTTTTGAGGCACTTTCCGATCATATAGAACTTTTTTTTTAAATAGATTTAGTTTGCAGTCAGATTTGAGAACGTGTAAAAATATTTTGACTTTAAATAAATTTTACCATTAATTAACAGACGGAAATAAATTTATAGAGAAAAAAAACCGTTTTCCATGAGTGTCTCCATGAGACACCTCTCTCTTTTTTTTTAATCTTAATTAGGTGATAGTAATCTGAGCTTAGGCAACTCAATTACTGATTCTGTGATTCCCATCACATTGTCTTTGGTTACATGTCAGCCATTGTTATTTATCAAACTGATCTTGTATTTTTGGACAGAGTATTATAAAAAATAGCTTTTTCTTTCGTCACACCTATGATCAACTGATTACAATTCGAAGGTAGTAACCGCTACGTATTTGTTAACGACCTTATTCCTCGATAGTTGAATCAGAACTGACCGTATCATCGACGATATACCAAAAGAAGGCAATGCATTTCCGGTGGCAGATAAATTGAGAATTTAAAAAAATACAAAAGTGACAACAGTAAGTTCACTGAGTCCGTTTAAGTCATTCGAAAATAATTTTAGTTAATAATAATATTATAAAGACCATATTAAATCACTAAAATTTATTACATAAATATAAAATCACGACAAGAGTGTATATAGATACCTACGTAAGAAATAGAAGTGACGCTTTACCAGGACCTAGTGAATAAACCGACCAGACGTGGATTCAAGAAGGGGATATTAGCATGAACTAAGACTGCACTAATACATAACTCTTTCTTGGAAATCTGTAGACGATTAGAAGAGCGAGAAGAAACTCACCAACAGATCAGACTATTAAGAGGCTAGCCACTCATAGAGCTGGTGGCTGCGAGACCAACTCCATATAACAGATATATATGAATACGGTTATTATATTGAACCGTATTCCTCTTTTTTCTATATTTAAGGTTTAGCGTTATGGCCATAATCTCACCTGATCTTAAATGACGATACGGCCCAAGTTGGTGGACACGGTAAACCTGTATAAGAACTGGCTATCAAATGCAACTGCCAGAACACACCTATTAGTATTTGGCGGCAGATTTTCAACTCGAGGTTGGTAGCTAGACAGGCGGGCATCAGGAAAGCTGCCACCATGCTATTGTTTCCTCACGTCGAATAAATAAAGACAGAAAAATAACAAAAACTTTGTAGCGATTAGCGATGGATTGTCGTTCTCTCAATGGTCGCTGCTGTTTTGGACTGTACTGTACTTACCATCAGGTACAGTGCAGTCACTGCCGAGCTGACATTAAAAAAAGTGTAGAGCAAGATAAAAGTTAGTCTTACAAATGAATTATTGAGTTAATTGGTTCGTAATCCATAGTACATGGCTTGCATATGCACAGGTGTATGCAAAACATGATTTATGACTCAACTGCAGTTACATTGCGTCCCTAGTTTTTGTTACAAGTGAATAAACAGATCATTACTGTCTGAAACTAAACAGATTTAAATACGTTCTTGAGCGACTAATTATATTTTTCTCAGCGCGTGAACATCGTGGTATATTTACAGAATTGTTTACGTTATTTACTGGTAATAGCTTCCAAGGAAAATTTCGTAAAACTGTTTCTATGCTTTGTATATGTAATATACTAGTTCCTAATCTGGTTTCATTTACGTAAAAACTCTGAATTTTATAGGGAGCGAACCTGCTGACAGATTTAGATGAGTAATTCACGGTTTGGTAAAAGACAGCTTAAATAAAGATTGTGTTTACGCAATCGAAGGTAACGTTGGTGCAAAAATGGATGAACAATACTGGATAGGATATTGTCAAATATAGAGGCAACTGTAAAAGAAAGGAGTACATAATACCTATGAAGCGACGATAGCGCAGTGGTAGTGTGTACGACTTTGCGTCAAGGGACGTGAGTTCGTATCCGACCACCTACAATGAGCTTGAGCTTTCGGTGAAGGAAAACATCGTGAGGAAACCATAGCATGGTGGTAGGGCTTATTCAAATGCCCGCCTGGCTAGCTACCACCCTCAAGTTGTAAACCTGCCGCCAAATACCAATAGGTGTGTTCCGATCGCTACCAACTTGGGCCGTATTGTCGCTTAAGATCAGGTGAGTTTATGGCCATAACGCTAAACATTAAGTATAAAAAAATCTTTGTCTCGTTGAGATATTCCTCTTTCTGTATCTTGTCCATATATTATACCAGAATAAACACAACTGAATTTTATATGATAGCGAAATGCGTGACGTCATACGCAACCACAGATAAAATTTAGAAGACTTCAGATAAAGCTGGAAATGAAGGTATGAGGAATGAAACACTTTGTTTCAGTAATGTAGTGCTAAAAATTACCACGATGAAGACAATACTTTTCAGAAGTGTTGGCAACGTTAATATTAACAGGACAGTTTGAAATTGTTTATTTACATAATTAGTGGTCGACCTTAAGCATTATTAGGAAATAGAGGAAATTCTTGGTAAAGGCGAGGGAAAACTGTTTTCATGGTTTTCCTTAATAACACTGAAACTTGTCAATAACAAAGTAAATCTCAAATCAATAACAAAATAAAAAGAAAGTCAGTTTGAGAAACAAAAGTTCAAAGCCTATTTTGTCATTATTGTCTATTTGCTGTATATTATTTTAGGTAATTAAAGGTAATTGTTAAAATAACTACTGTAGAACCTCGTTAAGTCGAACCTCGATAAGTTGAAAACCTCTTAAACTCGAAAAAATGTTTTCTTCCCTTCGCTTCAAACACCGAAACCTCCATTTATAAAACTCGAATTTTTTGTGTCTTCTCCCATGATTATCGACTTATAGAGTTTCTAATGTATATGATATTCTAAATCTAAAGGTCACTTGGTAAATATTTCATAAATCCGACAACAAGTAACGTTGAGATTTTTGTATAGCGTTGAACATAAACGAAACAAATTGTCCACCATTCTGTGATTGTGTCGACACAAAGCGATAAATATCTCCTCTCGTATAACTTTATCTACACAAATAAATTATTAGGCTGTCAACATATCTAGAAACAATAATATTAACATGACAAAATGGGCAACACGAGCAAATAGTTCAAGGCAGTGAATTAACACGGTTATTAACAAGTAAACGTGGTTGGAATATATTCATTCGGTCATTACGTTCCACTGACTCATTAGGGCGATAACAAAAAATATACAAATCAAAACGTATTGTTGTGTACTGCTTCTCACGGGTATAAGTTTACAATAAAATCCAACAAAATATATATATAGCTTATATAATTTCAAGATTTTGAAGTATTTTTAAATTATGCAGATAAATATGCATTTAACTAACAAGTATATGATCGTGATGAACGGACATTGGAATCCGAAAACTAAATTTAGAAAGAAAACTTTTTATAAGCGATGATAGCGCAGCAGTAGTATGTACGACTTCGCGTCAAGGGACGTGAGTTCGAATCCGACCACCTACAATGAGCTTGAGCTTTCGGTGAAGGAAAACGTCGTGAGGAAACCATAGCATGGTGGTAGGACTTTTCTGATGCCCGCCTGGCTAGCTACCACCCGCAAGTTGAAATCTACTGTCAAATACCAATAGGTGTGTTCCGACAGTTGCACATTGCACGTTAGTATGCACATAGCATCGCTGGGGTGACGCGGTGATTGCATACCTGGACCCGCGTCGCCCCAGGAAGGCGACAGACAGCCATGGGGTGTTAGTGGGTATTCCTGGCGCTTAGCCCTGGGTGAGTCCGCCCGGGCTGGGAGGGGATGCATAAATACGTTTAACCACGTAATAAAGAGCTAGCAACCACAGTCAAGTTGAAAATCTGACGCCAAATACTTATAACTGTTCCGGTAGATACCCTTGAGAGCTGGTCCCTCCACTCAGATTTCCGTGTCCGTTAGCAGACCACATTGTCACTTAATATCAAGTAAATACGCCGAACGCTTTAAGAATATTAAAAATGTTTTATTTTTTGCGTACGCTGGTGTCAGATACTCTTGAATATAATATATGAAAGCAATAGATCATTTATATAATGTTTACCAAAGTTTTTCTGTTCCGAAGGTCGAGAGCTCGCTAAACGATTGACTTAGCTTGAGCGTGGGATGGGTTGACGAACTCAGGCGTTTGTCAGCACGCAAAACATTACATACACACTAAATAATAAAATGTATTTCGTTAGAAATCATTTTCCTCATCTCGACAAACTGTAAATATACTAGGGAAGAGAATTTCTAATGAAAACCAAAGTGGTACAGTCCCCTAAGATAAATTGTTTTACATCACTAACGTGACGAAAAAGAAAAAAATATATAGGACCAGTTATACCTGCGACTTCGTTCTCATGGAACTAAAGAAATTACAGTAAAACCTCGTTAAGTCGTACTTCGATTAGTAGAAAACCTCCAAATAATGAAAAAATGTTGTGCTCCCTTCGCGTCAAACACCAAAACCTCCATTCTCTATAAGACAAAAGATCTTTAACTCGAATTTTTTAGCGTCTCCCTTGATGTCCGATTTATAGAGGTTCTACTGTATAACGATTTTGACCCGTTTTTGTAACTTTATTTGAATACAGCCTTGCTACTGTTACTGGTAGCGGATGTTTAATGACCCAAAAGCATTCGTCAGTGATTTCTCTATCAAATACTATAATATTTTGTTCAAATTCGACCAGCAGTTCTAAAGATTAGCGCGTTCATATAAACAAACAAACATTTCCGAGTAGGACGTCATATTTTTTCTAATAATAAATATAGCCTATGTTACTAGGGGATAATGTAACCATCTAATTGAGAAAACAAATTTTAAAATCGGTCCAGTACTTTTTGAGTTTTATTCGTTACAAATAAACATACAGAAATACAAACCTTTTAATATTATAATATTTTTTTTTATATACTTATGGTTTAGCGTTATGGCCATAATCTCACCTGATCTTAAGTGACGATACGGCCCAAGTTGGTAGACACGCTAAGCCTGTGGAGGAACTGGCTCTCAAGTGCTGCTGCCGGAACACACCTATTGGTATTTGGCGGCAGGTTCACAACTTGAGGGTGGTAGCTAGCCAGGCGGGCATTAGAAAAAGCCCTACCACCATGCTATGGTTTCCTCACGATGTTATCCTAAACCGAAAGCTCAAGATCATTGTAGGTGCTTGGGTTCGAACCCACGTCCTTTGACACGAAGTCGTGCACACTACCACTGAGCTATCATCGCTTCGAATTATATCGAATATTAGTATAGATGACACACATATCAAAATTGATTTTCGTCAATGTCAAAAAACATCTTGGCTTGGGGCACATCGGCCATTTCTTTAACCAAGTCCTAGTAAACGTGGAATAATTCGATTGATTGTTGTATTTAAACTGGTAATATTTCATATTAATTTTTAGTACACCCAAAACGGCATGTTATATCTGACAATACACTCAAATAAAATAAAGATAAAAAAACGAACTTCCATGTACGTTATCACCATGTGTTATAGCTTCAATAAGTGTATAAAAAATACGACTTAGTCAAATAATAATACATAGTAGATGTAAGGTCCAACTTCCGTGCATTCCTGCCCACACCAAAACCTGCGTGCATAGCGTGCTGTTGCATGCCAAGCAGTTTTACTATACAAATTAGTATAAAATCACGATGCAACAGAACTCACTGGCTAACTAAGCACTACTAAACTTTACGAGTGCATTAAGAGAAAGAATTAGTCTTTTTACTTACTACTGTATGACTCTTTTACGAAATATACCTTTTAACTTTACAACGACTTCTTTACTCTACTTACTACAACTACAAATCATAGCGTGCGGATTTACTTACCACAAACCCGTACAGCAGACCATATTCCATAATAGTTACGAGAAATAATTCCAGTACCTACGCGAGCGAAGTCGCGGGCACAGCTTGTTAATTTACAAAACTATCTGTTATCACAGTAACTCGAGGTAGGAATAGAATGCGTCGATGAACGCGAGTTCGAATCCCTGCAAAGAGCAGGGGCTTTCGGTGAAAGGTAACGTAGCATGGTGGCAGCCTAGGGGGGCTGGGGCAAACCGAGGCGCCAGCCCCGGGTGGCACTTTCGAGGGGGGAAAAATCATTTCTTGCGGATATAATAAAAAAAAAAAGGAAAAGTGTATGAAACCAAGCTTAAAAGGAAGTCAGACGAAATGGTCGGCTAAACACGAAGCTGTTACTGCTCTATTAAATAATTTACCTAAGGTTGTCAAAGCTCCGGAAGTGATTGCAGGGTTCTCTCTAGCCGCAGAATTTTAGTACGAAGATTGAAGTTTTACTCATTTTCTACATGCGGTGATCGATTTTAAATATATCTTCACCTTAACCATAAAAAGACCTACCTATAGGTGTGGTCAACCATCTACGGCCGTATAGTCGTTTAACTTTAGATGAGAATGGCCTATAACTTTAAACTTAGAAATATTTACAAAAAATGGAGTAAACGGAGCACCTAGAGCTTGTATGTATATTAAATCAGTTTTACTTATAAATAACAGTACATTAGAAATCAAACATGCAAAAAGTAAAAACCCGTTTAATGTTGAAGTAGTTATGAAATTCCAACAGTAACAAAAAACTGGTTTTCAAAGTTAACCTGACAGCTGGGATTATACTAATTATTTACAAACTGTATTTTATAAACTTTACATACGTACATCCTATTGTATTTTACGGATATAACGACAGTATTAATATCTAGTTATTTTATAATATTTTTTCTAAAGGCCGCCTTTTTTTTGCTAACGTTTTGTGTATTCTTTACGACAGAGCTTCCCAAAGTGTGCGCCGTAGAGAGTGAAGAAGGGCGTCCTAAAGTGATTATCTTTGCCATTCTCCGAACCTTAACTGGAGTCATAACTGATATACAATTTAATTTATATACATACCTACGTGTTCGGAAACTGTTGATTACATGTTCCTATAAATAAATAGTTTGGATTCATAATGCAGATGTTTTGAATTTAGTGCCTCTATCTACATAATTAGTATCATTGTACCTATGTATGTCGACCAGTTAGATGGGTTAGGGCGCCGCGATAAAACAGTAAACATGTATGCGAACCGCGAACTGAAAAAGATTGGGAACTCCTGCTTTATCCTATCACAACTCGCAAACACCGTACCCGGGCCCAGGCCAAGGCAAAGGGACAGGTGGTGTCTCGTCGAGTGATAATAGCTTCACACTACCCACAAAACGCACCAGCTCAGTGTGGACGACTTCACGTCAAGGTACGCGAGTCCGAATCCAAGCACCTTCAATGAGTTTGAGCTTTCGGTGAAGGAAAACATCGTGAGGAAACCATAGCATGGTGGTAGGGCCTTTTCCAATGCCCGCCTGGCTAGCTACCACCCTCAAGTTAAAAACCTGCCGCGAAATACCAATAGGTGTGTTCCGGCAACTGCACTTGAGAGCCAGTTCCTCCACAGGTTTAGCGTGTCTACCAACTAGAGCCGCATCGACACTTAAGATCAGGTGACATTATGGCCATAACGCTAAACCTTAACTATAAAAAAAAAACACGGTGACCCTTGAAACTTGAAGTAACTACATTCCGGAAACTGCATTTGACATCCAGTCCCTCTATAAGGCTTGTTCACCATCTTGGTACACACCGTCACTTAAAGCCTAAGCAAAATATAATATCAGTCAACAAAAAAAGGAAATGTATCAAACGCGTATTGTGTCCATAATTAATAAGCGTAAAAAGGAAATAAGATAATATTTTATCTACAAGGAAGTAATGCGGTTCCATTTATAATTAGCTCCAAACGGTAATTCTAAATTAAGTTCGATTGTAAATAAGGTCCTACACGACTGTTTGGCTTTATCTTAAAAAACGTTGTATACTTATTATTTGCATCCGTTTATTAATCCACGTATATATATATATATATATATATATATATATAATAAGAATTTAAATTAACCGTTCTGTAGTTTCCGATGTAAGTGATAAGGAATAATAAGTAATAGAATACATTTTAAACATTTTTAGGAATGTATGTCTGCTGTGTATCTGTTTGTGCACGCATCAGTAGAACGTTTATTATAAAACGCCACGAAGGAAATCATAACGTATTTATGTCATCGATTAACATTTAATCTTTGTTTCAGTTTCATTATAATCGGTTCACTATATCAAAAGTTATTGAAATTTGTATGAAAAAGTGTCTGAATCACTGAAAAATATGTATCGGAACAATTATAGGAAACAGTTTTAAGATACTTCGCGTATAGGTTGCGACTACATAAAACGCTAAAAGATACTGCAAAAAATATTATAAACCTCATTTTAATCTAGTAATTAATTCTAAATTTACTTTACAACTAGCTGACCCGACAGACTTTGTCCTGTCTTAACTATAAATATATTTAAGTAATATTAATTCGTTGGTGGGAGGCGCCCGACGTGACGGCCCAGTGGCATGCGCGTGAGCTGCGCGCGGTACTGGGCAGTACTTGGACATTGCAACATTACTTTATTGTTCTAAAATAAAATATTTTTTCTAAAATAAACGTAGCCTGAGTTACTCCTTATTACATCAGCTACCTGCCGATAAAAGTCCCGTCAAAATCGGTCCAACCATTTCAGAGATTAGCCGGAACAAACAGACAGACAGAGAAAAATTGTAAAGAAATGTTATTTTGGTCTATGTACCGTATATATTCATATACATGTAGTAAAACACGGTTATTTAAATATTACAAACAGACACTCCAATTTTATTTATATGTATATATAATATAATCCACCTGTTCGGTTCTCGTAAACACTTCTCGTTGCCAATAAATTCTTCCTACACAAAAACGAAATTCTGTCTACACAAAAACGCCTAGGTACCTAACGTATAATAATTACTTAAACAATTAACCGGCGTAGATAATATTTCTGAAGTGGTACCTCTTACGAGCGGGCTTTGAAATTATTAACTGCAATCTTACTGTGTGACGCACGTTCGAGTTATGTCGGTTAGAGGCTACTAGCACCGAGAGAAATATAGTTATGTTTTACTTCTGTCGTTTGGTCTAAAGCGATGATAGTGCAGTGGCAGTGTGTACGACTTCGCGTCAAGGGACGTGAGTTCGAATCCAACCACCTCCAATGAGCTTGAGCTTTCGGTGAAGGAAAACAACGTGAGGAAACCATAGCATGGTGGTAGGGCTTTTTCTGATGCCCGACTGGCTAACTACCACCCTCAAGTTGAAAATCTGCCGCCAAATACCAATAGGTGTGTTCCGGCAGCTGCACTTGAGAGCCAGTCCCTCCACTAAGTTTAAAGTGTCAGCCACTTTGGACCACCTTGTCACTTGATATCATAATTTGGCTATGATGAACCTATGAAATATAAGTTTCTAAAAATTGAAAATTTTCTATTACGCATGAGACAAAGAAATCGCTTGACTAACACCCGGCGATAGTCTTTGCGGTCATACAGAGAAATACTGAGTACATATTGAGAACCTATAGTCACTATAATCGCATAAAGTTCGAGCAAATATCTCATATAGTGACGTCTACAATGTATTTATTTGTCTAGACCAGTTCAGTGTCAATTAACAATATTCATATCGATAGATAATTCCGTGCTTACAAAGTATTTCCGAAGGGTTTAGAGCTTTTTCTAAACACGTTATAGGGTTAGCGATATATTTTGCACGGTGGTATGGCTTTTTCTAATGCCAGCCTGGCTAGTAACCGCTCTCAAGTTGACAATATGCCGCCAAATACTGATAGGTGTGTTCTGGCAGATGCACTTAAGAGTCAGTCCCTCTGATAAAGGCTGGCAACGCACCTGCGGTTCCTCTAGTGTTGCGGGTATCCATTGGCGGCGGTGATCACTTACCATGAGATGACACGCATGCTTGTGTATCTGCTATTACATTAAAAAACTACTAATCTCATCTGATGTGATTACGGCCACCCACGATGGTGGATACGCTAAACTCAGTGGAGAAACTGGCTCTCAAGTGCAACTTCCGGTAGACACCTATAGGTATTTGGCGGAAAATTTTGAGACTTGAGTGTGGTAGCTAGTCAATTGGGCATTAGAAAAAGCCCTAAAACCAAGCTATGGTTTCTTCTTGATGTTTCCGATTTGAATTCACGTCCATTGACGCGTCGTTCGTACAGACTACCGACTGCGGCATCACCGTTTCAGAATGTAGATTAAAGTTACAATTACTCTGCTACAAAGGTCTGTTAGTAGGAGTTAGAAGAACTAGAGGTGAGCATATATCGTTCTACGCTTAACTAGTAAACAGCCCCGGATTCGCACGGGTTATTTAATTAATCATAGATGATACACATATAGCATTGCGACACTTTATAAGTCTTATTAAAGGGAATAATTTTCTGATATATTGTTTCATGTAACTATGTCGGTTTATACGGTGCAAACTTGTGAACTTTAATTAAAAGTCGCGTTCTGCCTTTGGAAGACAAAATCGAAGGTGAACTGTTCCAAATGCCAACAGGGTTAGGAGGATAAATCATATTAGAACTGCATATAAAAAGGAGTTTCAATATTACGTGTTTCTTCCGCTGGTTTCTGTGAAAACGATCGACACAGATAACGATGGACACTAGCGGCGTTCGATTTAAATGTATAGCTGTTAACAACTGTTGAAATCGCTACGATATATCGTTACGTGTGTAGTAGGCTTTAGAGATAATAGCTAAATGCGAAGTTTCAGTAAATGAAAATCATAAAAATAAAGACTGTTTAGACTCCAATAGTCGTTTTCGATATCCCCATCAAGTTTAATATTAAACCATTACAAAATATACTTCGAAGGTTTAACACATGAGAACTCATTCCACTTTTGAGTATAAAGCATTCGCGTATATTATAAAGTTGTCAAACCAGTCGGTCTATGCAACGGCAAATTCGCATTTGACATTTTTGGAATCGAAACTATACTATATTAATACTGTTTGAAACAATTTTCTAAACTGTTTTTACCTACTTTCGGTAGGTGGTTTTTTCTTCGTGTGATCGTTGTAATGTAGTTATTTCTACATACTGTATGGGAATTTTGTCAAAACGGAACCAAAAGAGAAAGCAATATATACGAAATTCCATACTGTTCCGTTATCATATCAGAATATGTTAGAATATTTTATCTGAGTCTCTAATTGAAGTTAGAGTTATTTTGACGTGTTATAAGAATTCGCTGAATGTGAGTGCAAAACGGAAGTTGAGCGCGTCAATGTAACACACCCTGAATTTAGTTACAAGTTATTCTGCTATCGGGGCGGTATTTGATATTGAATTTCTTAATTTAAAAACATAAACATTGTAAATCAAATGTTGAAAACAGAAAAAAAAATTTTTTAATCATTTTACCTTTTACCGTTTCATCAATGCACAGTCGAAACTTTTCTACTGAAGCTAGAAATATGAAATTTGGACTGTAATTATTTTTTGTAACGCTGAGGCTTAAATATAATTTCCAAGAGGATAAACGCAGGTGGCAACGTTAGTATGGATGAGAGAAAAACCTTTCAGCCATTAAACTGAAATCCTAACTAAAATAATCTTAAATATAAATAAATACGTAAACACTTGTTTCAGTGAATTATATGTGTGTAAAATAGTGGATGAGTGTTGATTGAGAATTTACCGAGATATCTGCTAAAATACCAAAAACGTATTGGTTTGAATTTTACCATGGATATTTCATGGATTTCATAACATAAACACCCGCTGAGAAGGTATATTACGACCGAGTTTGACTGACGGAAATAACGTGAACGAAGTCGCGTGACACCGGCTAGTGGTATATATTCAAAATTTTGTTCCTTATATTTAATGGTGTTCCAAATTTAGCTCGGTTCAATGATAATAAAATATAAAAGATGATTTTATATTATATATTTATTTTATATGACTGTACATATATGTGTTAACTATTAAATATAATAGTAATTTACTTGTATATTTTTTGTATTATCGGATAATAAAACTTAAAAAACGTCTTACAAATGTACCTTTGTAGGTCACAGTACGTATCGGTACGGAGACGCGGGTACGAGATTTCTAGTTTCACTGAAAATTAATATTCAGTCGCGGCCTCGATGTAACATGAACGCTTCCGGTAAAAAATTAAACAATAATTAGGTGTACATTTTGTGATAGTAATTTTAAGACGTTGATAATTGTATTATTGTGTATTACGTAGATACAAATATATTTAATAAAATGTACTTAGCTGGCTTTTAAGATGAGACTTCGGCAATTATTCCTGGCTGAAGTAACTGATTTTCCACGATATATATTAGTGTATATATTATATATTTATCTATATATATTATTTATTTATATGTTATATATCTATTTTTTTTATGTATATATGTATTATTTTATTTATTTATTATATTATGCACCTGCCTCAGTTATGATCTCCACTACCCTAAGGTCGACTAGGAAAAATGCCTTAGGCATTAAAGTACGCCTGTATACCTTGTGTACAAAGTTTAATAAATAAATAAATAAATAATAAATAAATCAAATTTTCTACAAAACGATATCAAATTTCTAATTTATTGCGTTTCGTTCGGAAATCTTCCGCCAGTCAACCCGGTTTATGTTTGCGTTACTGACTAACTTAGCCCGCGACTTCGCGTGAAACTAAAAGTTTACGTAATCATTTTTGCCCGTTTTTGTAACTTTTGTCAATAAAACTTTGCTCATATTGGTGATAGCGTGATGTTAAATAACATAGATCCTTCCTCAGTGATTGCTGTATCAAAGATAAAAATAATTTTTAACTTCCGACTGGTGGTTCCTTAGATTAGCCCGTTCAAACAAACAGCTCTGCTTTATAATATATATACAGATGTATGTAGATTTGTTTCATTTTACGACAGACTGAACATTGTATGATGGTGCGAGTAATAAATCAAAAGTATCTAATCAACTTTACAGATGAAATTTAGGATAACTCTACGAACGTGTTAGAAAAGTTATTGAATCAATTTCAATGTCGATTATCTCAAACCTCAAGTCCAAGTTCAAACATGGTATTAGCAATTTAAATCCATTTTATATAATTTAAATATTAAAACAGTTTTAGTTTCCTACTATTAATTTTTTATCGGCCGTGTGTCTTCATGAATAACGTTAATCTTGTAAAGTTTCTTTCGCAATGCGCAACGAGATCGGAAACCACTTCCGTTTTTCGTGGTGAACAGATACATCGAGGTGCGTCCTATCACATTTTTTCTACGATAATGGACAGCGAACAGGCAGACGATTCATCTGACGGTAAATGGTTACCGTCGCCTTTGGAAAGCAGCATCACCAAGGTTGTTACAGCCATGTTGCTGAACTTAAAGTAAAGTGCTGGTTCTAGATCACTATGCCGTAACATAAAGGTGCATACTGAAGCTTTATTTTGCGACGGTCTAAACCTAAAAGTGGTCGTTAACCAACCGGTGCTGATGCAGCAATGGATCGAGCAAGCCATGAGAGGGCCGTAACCGACTGATCAGGTGACAGGCACTACAAAAACTTATCTCAATTAGTTCATATATATTACTTCCTAGGACACCTAATATGTACCTAAAAGCAACACGCCAAAAAGCCTTGCGGGAAAATCTAACGGCATATACCAACGGTTATAGTGATCACCCAGTAATAGAACCGACGGACGCTTGCATTATTATAATCATAGCCCTCTAACAATGAACTCAGAGACATACACGTAAAAACCATGTAATTTAATTCAACACGATGACGTTTCAGATTTTAGATAACCGAGTATATTTCCTCAGAATTTTATCACGTTTATGCCAAGTTTATACGCGTGAAGCTGAAAACTAAAGTGCTCTGTTGGTTGTGGGATTTCGACGGTCGTCTCGCAGACGCGTGTGGTCGATACGATGGGACAATTATTAGATCAGAGGCTACAGTAAAAAAATTGATGACTTTTTTTTTTCGTACGGACGTGCGCTGTTATCCTGAGGGACTTTTACAGTCTCACCGAGGCTTTGAAGCTTTGAGGCGATGATAGATCAGTGGCAGCGTGTAGGAACGCCGCGTCATGGGACGTGAGTTCGAATCCAACGACCTACAATGAGCTTGAACTTTCGGTACAGGAATACATCGTGAGCATGGTAGTAGGACTTTTTATAATATCAATAGGTATGTTCCGACAGCTGCACTTGAGAGCCAGTTGCTCTACAGGTTCAGCGTGTGTACCATCTTGGGCCGTATCGTCACTTAAGATCAGGTGAGATTGTGGCCATAACGCTAAACGTTAACTATAAAAAAGGAAACAAATTCACATTCACATTTGTGTTTAATAGTAATTAGGATCTGTTAAGGCAAAAAATACACAAATCAGTTGTCAGCGGAACATCTTAAAGTTGACATGAGTAATGCTAAATAAATTAACTCTCTGTCGGTCTTAATTGAAGTATGGTTTTTCCGTGGGTGAGTATACATTTCAGGTTTTTATACTTTCCATTTAAACTATCGAGTGTTTAGTCACGTAGGACCAAATATACACATATAATAAACTAGCTGACCCGTCAGACTTTGTCCTGTCTTAACTATGAATATATTTAACTAATATTAATTCGTTGGGAGGCGCCCGACGTGACGGCCCAGTGGCATGCGCGTGAGCTGGACAGTACTTGGACATTGCAACATTACTTTATTGTTCTAAAATAAAAGAATTTCTCTAAAATAAACGTAGCCTGACTTACTCCTTATTACATCAGCTACCAGCCTATAAAAGTCCCGTCAAAATCGGTCCAACCATTTCAGAGATTACCCGTAACAAACAGACAGACAGACAGTCAGATAAAAATTGTAAAAAAATGTTATTTTGGTGTATGTACCGTATATATTCATATACATGTAGTAAAAAACGGTTATTTCAATATTACAAACAGACACTTCAATTTTATTTATATGTATACATGTATAGATATGTAAAGAAGTTAAGACATCACACGAATAAAAAAAAAAAATATATTAAAGGTATACCCTTATTGTCGATATAAAGGCCAGAAATATATGTTTCATTTTATATTTTACCAGCTTTGCCTGCGACTTTGTTTGCGTGGAACAAATTTTTTTTTATAGTTAAGGCTCAGTGTTACGGCCATAATCTCACCTGATCTTAAACGACGATACGGCCCAAGTTGGTAGACACGCTAAACCTTTGGTGGGACTGGCTCTCAAGTGCAACTGCCAGAACATATCTATTGGTATTTGGGGGCAGATTTCCAACTTGAGGGTGGTAGCTAGCCAGGCGGGCATCAGATAAAGCCCTACCACCATCCTATGGTTTCCTAACGATGTTTTCGTTCACCGAAAGATCAAGCTCATTGTAGGTGGTTGGATTCGAACTTACGTCCCATGACGCGGCGTTTCTACACACTACCACTGAGCTATCATCGCTTCAAATTATTTAACAAGTGTTGCCAGTTTTTGTAACTTTTTTCTATATAGCTTTTCTCTTCTAAGTGGTAGCGTTATTGCCCAGTAAATAATTTTTTTTTTTGTGAAACTTGTAGTTCGCAAGATTAGCGTATTCAAATAAACAAGCTTTTTCGCGTCATAATCTTTATATATAAACATTTCCTGTCACGATGTTTGTCCGCGATGAACTCCTAAACTACTGAATCGATTTTCATCAAATTTTGCACACTGTATGCAGTTTGATCTAACTTGAGAGATATGATATTTTTTATCTCGATAAGTGATCATAACGCGATAGATGTCGCTGTAATCGATGTGATTGACTACTCGAAAATGCAGAACAAGTTATGTATAGTTTTGTCTCATTGCACGCGCGTCACTATGAAACTATACAATAAATTTAATATGGTGATAACGAATTATATGTACCAACCTTTGGGATAATCTTTAACTTACACAAAGGAAGTCTAGTCTAGGGGGATAAAAGCTGACTAATCATTATGGAAATTACCATAGAATAATATCTCTGAATTCGATAGGTCACTCGGTGTTGGATTTATGACTAAAACGAGCAGAACAAGGGAGTACCCGCTAGCTTAAAAGTTTGCTGCTCTGCGTACTTTTAAATGCTAATGTTTATAGTGAACTGGCGGAGAATAGACACTGCAACATGCTAAGAAATGCTCAGTACAGTTTGTAGTGTGTACGAATGCCGCGTCAAAGGGCGTGGTTTCAAATCCACTCGCATTGAGTTTGAGCTTCGGTAAAGGAGACATCGTAGCATGGTGGTAGCGCTTTTTCTAATACCCGTCTGGCTAGCAACCATCCGCAAGTTGAAAATTTGCCGGCAAATACCTGTGTGTTCAGGCAGCTGCACTTGTGAGCCAGCCACTTAGGTTTAGCGTACCCATTGTCTTGGGTCACAGCCTGGTGAGATTATAGACATACATTGATTATTAAAAAAAAATTGACGTAAACACGTCTATACGAGGTCCCAGACCGGGATACATCTATGGGCATGATATATTACCACAGAATACCTTCATTTGAGATGATGACTGAGAGATGACAAGCATAAATAATAAGGAAAATTAGCCCCGCTGTTCACACTTCCGAATACATAGATGAAGATACTGTCGTTGTTTGGCAACACTTTATAGTGTTAATTTAACGAATAAACAAACGGACAATTCTATTGATGCGAACGATACGTTACTGGTTTCTATATACCTTACGACACAGGTATATTCTGTACGTCAATAGGCAAGAACATCACACGGATTGATACTAATGTATTCTGACTACAATCCAAGCCCAAAATGACAAGCTTAGAGATATGACTCTTAAGTGCAACTGCCGGAACACACTTGTAAGTGTTTGGCGGCAGATTTTTAACTTGGTGTCAGCTAGACAGACGCTAGATAGAGCTAGATACAGCTATCATCATGCTATAGTTTCATCAGGACTATTTTTCCTTCACTGAAAGCTCAGACTTGTTTCAGTGATTCGAACTCACGTTAATTGACGCGGAACCTGTACAGTACCAACTGAACCACCATCGCTTCTCGTAATTCGTCAACGGACTGAAGCTGGGAACATAAAAGTTGGAAAATGGTTTCTTTGTGTGAGATAGACTCTCTAAAAAGCTGGCAAAGATTGTATGGTGTACACAAAACTCGGGGGTGACGAGAGACCTATGGGCGCCTCGCCCGGTGACACACGGGGAATACCCGAATAACGGGATCTCGTGAGCGTTGTGAGCAAAACACCGCTACTCGTGATGGGATCTGGTAGACGCACGGGGACCCACTTCTCGTGGGGAGTCATGCGCCACCTTCTAATGCCCTACCCTGTACCTTTTTTTTAACAAGGGGAAATGCATTTACGCATCCTCTCCCAGCCCCAAGGGAACTGCGGGGTATGTGGGACTAAACCTCCGGACTAAAACCCTGCGGTCGTCTGTCATCCTCCTGGGGCGACACGGGTCCGTGTATGCAATCACCGCGTCACCCCAGCACCTATACCTAATGTAACTACTTGTAATAATAAAAGCATTGTTTTTCTCGACGGACATAATTCAGGAAGTGATAAAGCAGTAGCAAAGTATTTTCACATAAATCATAGCAGTACAAGGTTATTCCGTGACTGTCCATATATGAGAATGACGTAGTCTGCTTATAGAAAAATGTCTATATCACAAGACGCCAAAACGTGTTAGTCGGAATGGTCAATGACCTATCGAATTCAAGGTAATAATAGTAAAAACAGTTGCTCGATTCCTAAAAGAGACAAGTAATATTTGGAGTACAAATTAAATGATTGATTAGAAAGAATACTTAGTTTTTTTTTTGTAATTAATTTAATGTTGATTTATTTATTAATGAACACTTTATGCTTCGTGTAATGGCGGAGATAATGGCATGGGCGTTCTCTAACAATCGATCTTACGGTGATGCAGAGATAAAAGATGGTCGGTGTAATGCAAACAATAATCGATATAAAAACTTCTTCAATACTAAGGCTAACTATAATAAATATTTTAAAATATATGCTATGCATATGTAAGGTGAAAATATAATACACTTTCGTACTTATTGTAATATATATAGTGTAAAGAAATTATCAAAAATACAAAAAGAAATTAATAAAAATATTTGGCGGGATTTTAGTGTATTGTGTTTTCGTTTTTATTTTTATTCATAAGCTTACTCTATTTCGTCCTATGTTATGTAATTATTGGTGACAGTTTACGTGATATTTTCGTTATTGTAAAGTAAATTACTCATAATAATTCGGAGCATGATTTATTAGTCGCCACAAATGTTTCCGGGACGAATTTAACAAGAGAGTTAACATTTTGTTAAAACGTTATATGAAGCTGGGAAATAGGTGATACGGGTCGGACATATTTGCTATTAAATAAATAAAAAAAAGAAATTTATGTTATAAAATTTCACTCCACTCACCGAATTTGTTTCCCGTTTTCTCTCATTGTTGATGAAATTGACTCCTGTAGAGTTGTTCTTCGGTGAATTCGGTTTACCGAAAACCATCTCGACAACACCGGGATCAAACGAATTGCCGTTGACCTTGTGCGAATCCTTCGGACTCTCGTTGACGATTTCGAGTTTTGTGTGATTGTTCGACATTGTCGTATTCTTGATGCACTATATTTGATTTGATTTATAAAGTTTAACGACGCGCGTCCGTTTGGTTCGATCGGGCTGACGCGTGCACACCGCCCGACGCTACGGCTCTAACTGGCCGTCATTGGCGAAAATCGCATGAACTTACTTTTGCACAATACGATGTTAATTAGGTACTTGATATCTAAAAATATTTCATTCAAATACGTAACGTTATTCCGTTGAAGAGTTTTCATTGAATCATTAAGTTTTCAGAACGTCTCGGTGGTGAACCTTTTCCATGACCTCGAGTAGGAGATCGTTGAGTAATTTAATTGCTATTTCAAATATCATAATATGTTTTGGTATGAGAGATAGTTATACCCTTGCAAAAGGATAAGGAAAGGCTTGGCTAAAGATTTGAGACCTAATCCCTCGACTACGCTTAGCGTGTCTTGGTACTTGTACCAAAAAATTGGTATAGACATTGTTTGGACCTTAGAGAAAAATATAGGCTACTACCTGGCATCGCGAAAATAAAACTTGGATAAATAAAATATACGGTGAAGTTATGTATGAAGATCTCATAATTTCCTAAATTAAGAATAAAAAAAAAACATTATTATGCTTTAGGTAAGTTAATACGTGTTTTGGAAAAATCAGCCTTCAGAGAATTAAAATAGGGGATGACCGTTATTCGAGTTCATGCCAATTGAGCCATTGTAACACAATAATTAATTGAATTCTTTCTAATATACTAAGTGATCTTTATTACATATTTTTTAACCCACAGAACTAGTTTACGTTAATTTTTTTTTATATTTTAAGAAACCAGTTTAGTTAAAGTCTCGAAAATGATGACTTTTTCCGAAAACACATATCCATTTTTTGTAACTCTCAAGTACAAGAGACGCGTTACATAGTTAGATACCAAATTAATTGTATGGAATCGGTTATGTGGAATATACACTAAATGACGCCCTCAACTTCATTCGCATTGTTCCCGTCAACGTTTGAAGCGATGATAGCTCTGTGGTAGTGTGTACGACGTTGCGTCAAGGGACGTGAGTTCGAACCCGACCACCTACAATGAGCTTGAGCTTTCGGTGAAGGAAAACATCGTGAGGAAACCACAGCGTGGTAAGGCTTATTGTGATGCCCGACTGGCTAGCTACCACAATCAAGATGACAATCTGCCGCCGAATACCAATAAGTGTGCTCCGGTAGTTGCTGTTGAGAGCCAGTTTCTTCACAGGTTCAGCGTGTCTACCAACTTGGGCCATATAGTCACTTTAACTATAAAAAAACTCGGTTTTGAGTAGGTGTTGCGTCGTGAACATGAAAAGTCTAAGGTCAATGGATCTGGTAGTTTTGGAGATCTCGTTCTGAGGCAGTCAAAGACTCCTGCATTTAGATTAAAAAGTACAGAAGAAAATCAAACATAAATGTAATTTCTCTAGTTTGTTTGTAGTTTGTAAACGAATTACATAATTGTAAATAGTAAAAAAGGTCTACAAAACAAAGCAAAAGAGAGTTTTATTTAGAACAAGCATTTTTCAAAATCGACTTTGAATTTTCATCGTTTTAGTTTTAATCCATTCTAATATCGTAAAGAGGAAAGATTTGTATTTTTGTTTGTAACGAATAAACACAAGAACTACTGGACAGATTCTCATAATTCTTTCACCGTTCGAATGCTATATTAACCCCTAGTAACATTTTTTTTATAAATATAATTAAATAAAATTTTAGTTTCGCGCGAACGGAGTCGCAGACCCAGCTAGTAACTTATAAAGACACTCAAGTTGATTTTGTAGGGGAGAAAAAACTGTTAAAACGAATTAATGTTTTATTGTAAATTCATAAAAATGAGTATAATAAATATCTTTTAACTTTAATATTTAATAACTATAATATATAAGAACGTCGAAATATAAACATATAATCGAAAAAAGAAAAAAACTATGAAATTTTTTACACTATTAAATTATTGCACCATAAACAACATTACATCATAATTTTACTCAGAGATTTAACACATTTTATTTTTATGTCTGAGACTAACTCCTTTGTTAGGTTATGTTGCTTTATCATACCGAAATTCAACGTGCCGTGGGAAACAAATATACCAAAAGATCACGCGATATACACCAATAAACATTACATAGTACATAGTAAATTTATACGCAAAGTGATACCGAGAGGTATACCAGCAAAATCTCTCTACAATCTACCAAAAGATATTCGCCTGTCTACGACTTCAGTAAGTTCTATATTAGAACGTGTCTCTAAAGCTGCACTAAAAGGCTCCTACCAAATTTGTCTGAGCAGAGAGAGAGACAAGAGTAGTGAAGGTGAGTGTTGACGCACGTCGCAATGGACCCCTTAAACCAACGTCCGTGTCGCAAGCCTCGGACACTGCCCATAGTTTCCCTTTCAGCCACACGATGGACCTGTCTCGCGCGATACAGTGACACTCTACATCACTAAGATTACATCATCACACCGCATACCATTCGTGCACACTCACACGTTAAGTACACGGTTCTGTAAGGGACTACCCTCGCGGCCCTTGAACTGCTTACCTGATAAGATCGTAGTTAGTATCACTAATTTAGTAATAAAGAACCTGTTGGTTAGTCAGGATCATGAATCTTTTTCATTTACCGGCAGCAGCCCTAGCCGAGGTTCGACCGTCCTGGCACCCTTGTCCCTGCTGCCTCGGTGTTGAGTGCCCTCAGCACTCGCCCCCAAAAGTCCGGTGAAGCTGTCAAAGCCCCTGGGACTAACAGCGAAAGTCAGGTCGAAAAAAAAAACACACGATGGACCCAGCATCCGCACTGTGAATCCATCGATAATTAAGAAGTTTATTTAATTAAATCATATTCCAAATGACCTAACAACTATACCATATTCCGACTAATCCATACGCCTTCGTTATGCAACACAATGGAAGATAATGATGCAATATCGGTAACACACTTAAGACGTAATAAGATTTACTTTGTTTCTATTACGCATAGGCACTTCACGTTTCATTGTCATTGCAAAATTTGATCGAATCGTCATTATACACATATCGAGCCTGTTCAGAACAAACATCATAAGCGCCAAAATTGTTAAAAAAAAATTATTATAATATCATTGTAAATCAGTTTTTTTTTAATATACTCTAGGTTATGCGTTAAGGACATAATCTCACCTGATCTTAAATGACTATACGGCCCAAGTTGGTAGACACGCTAAACTTGTGGTGGAACTGGCTCTCAAATGCGGCTGCCGGAACACACCTATTGGTATTTGGCGGCAGATTTTCCACTGGAGGATGGTTGCTACCCAGGCGGGCATTAAAAAAAGCCCTACCACCATGCTATGATTTCCTCACTCACGTCCCTTGACGGGAAGTTGTACAAACTACCACTGAGCTATCATCGCGTTATGTATTCCCAGTATCTTAATAATCAGTATTATAATAGATAGATCAGTGGTTAATTATAAGCAACACATCACAACCAATATCTATACTACTATTATTAACACGAAAGATTTGTATTTTTGTTTGTAACGAAGAAACAAGAACTACTGGACCGATTTTAGAAATTATTTCACAATTGCTACACTACATTACACAGAGTTGATAGCAATTTAAGAAGCCTTATCATTTGTATAATCAACTGAGTATATTAACGTTATTTTATTCGACTCAAAACTCGATGTATCGAAGCGATGATAGCTCAGTGGTAGTGTGTACGACTTCGCGTCAAGGAACGTGAGTTCGAACCCAACCACCTACAATGAGCTTGAGCTTTCGGTGAAGGAAAACATCGTGAGGAAACCATAGCATGGTGGTAGGGCCTTTTCTGATGCCCGCCTGGCTAGCAGCCACCCTCAAGTTGAAAACCTGCCGCAAAATACCAATAGGTGTGTTCCGGCAGAGGCACTTGAGAGCCAGTTCCTCCACAGGTTTAGCGTGTCTACCAACTTGGGCCGTATCGTTACTTAATATCAGGTGAGATTATGGCCATAACATTAAGTATAAAAAAACATTTACTTTTCGAGGAATACCGATAGCTTACACAATTATGAGACAATAAAGTTAAAAAATAAAGCAATTGTTTTATAATGGGTCCAATCTCATGTTAATATTGCTGGAAAGGAAACAGCTGGCCTTCTAGCTAGAGAAGGTTCTTCCGACGGTGTCTCGGATTACGCTCAGGTCGTATACCACCAAATAAGTTCCCTTTTATGATGTATAAAGTACCATCACCACCTTGCCAGAGTTGCGAACTCATCGATAACGTGCACCGCATATTGGTAAAATGTATTTGAACCGAACGTAAAAGATATGGGATCAATGATTCTGGTTCGTTCCACGTTGGTTTATATAATTCCTTGCTGTCTCACCCTGTGTCTAAAATTACTTGAGAGTTGTATAAAAGAAAATAAAAAACATTGTTATATATAAAATTATAAAATGTACCTTACGTAGGTTGTTACATGTTTACATTACTGACATTGTTACATTACTTATATTAAAATATAATTCAATAAATATTAAATAAAATTTTAGTTTTACGCGAACGGAGTCGCGGTCAAAACTAGTTGTTTATAAAGATATCATAAATACTTTTTAATTAAGAACGAAAACGTCTCTCCTGTAAAAAGTCCAATTGTCCCGTGCGATGTTTTTTCTGAAATGACTCGATATGGTCTCAGATATGATATAATAATTACAACATTAAGATAATACTTAGACAAATGACATAATTAATTATTATCAAAATGTTATCAGAATTGCATATTTTTGTTATTTTCGGAGAGATAACAACTTTAAGACTGCGTCATCGAAATTGCGTCGCGTGATACAAATAAAGTAAATAATGTTGAAATGTTGAATTGAATTGAAGATAAATGCATATTAATTATTATATATACGTCTTCGGCTATTGCCAAGGCTTTGACCCAAACCGAAGATCGGCCACTTCGTGGGCTCTCTTGTGCTCGTTGCCTCGGACTCAATCCTATACTATTGGCCTCCAAAGTTCAGTGAAACTGAAAAAGCCCTTGGGGCTAACAACATATCGACGACGAAATGACAAGAACATGTTTAAAAACATAATTTTACAGGAAATGAAAAAATTCGGTCATTAATTTTAAACATGTTAAATTATGATATAAAAAGAAGGAATTATTTGTATGTATTATTATCACAGTTAAATAATCAACTTTTTAATTGTGGTAGCGATGATAGCTCAGTGGTAGTGTGTACGAACTCTGCGTCATGGGATGTGAGTTCGAATCCTCCTACGATGAGCTTGAAATTTCGGTGAAGGAAAATATCGTGAGGAAACCATAACATGGTGGTAGGGCATTTTTCTAATGCCGTCCAGGCTAGCTACCACCTTAAAGTTAAAAATCTGCTACCAAATACCAATAGATGTGTTCCGATAGTAGCACTTGTGAGCCAGTCGTCCACAGGTTTAGCCTATCTACCAACTTGGGCCGTATCCTCACTTAAGATCAGATGAGATTGCGGCCATGAACCTCGACTATAAATGATATATATAACTATATAAAAAGTTAAAATCACCAAAATGTCAGTTAGGAGTTTTTGTCACATCGTCGTCGCTATTTCAAATTAAAAAAAAATAGTTAGTTTTTTTCCACTGCACTTGAGCAGAAACACATTCCGTTTTGTCTGTTGTAAATGACCCATACAAAAATTTACAATACGAAATTATTGCTAAAAGTACCGATAGATGTAGGCATGAGAATAATTCTAATCATTTTAATTTACTAAATAATAATTATTATTTTTTTTTATTATCAAATCCATTTTGAAAATTCAAAAATATTAACGCATGGTTTTCACTTCTGATGACAGCGCTCGTCGGGTCACTGTTTTATTTTTTAATTGATTGCACTTTTATTAAATGTTAGCTTCAACGAGAAGCGTCATGTCTACAGCTAAATATATATATTAATTTTGAACTTATTTAGCCAATAAGGACACGAGAAAGGACTTATATACAACACATTGTTTTCTAACTTCAGTTTTAATTCTTTCTGTCTCAAATTTATTTTACAACTAGGCGAACCGACAGACTTTGTCCTGTCTTAACTATGAATATATTTAACTAATATTAATTCGTTGGTGGGAGGCGCCCGACGTGACGGCCCAGTGGCACGCGCGTGAGCTGCGCGCGGTACTGGGCAGTACTTGGACATTGCAACATTACTTTATTGTTCTAAAATAAAAGATTTTTTCTAAAATAAACGTAGCCTGAGTTACTCCTTGTTACATCAGCTACCTGCCAATAAGAGTCCCATCAAAATTAGCCGGAACATACAGACAGACAGACAGACAAAGATTGTAAAAAAATGTTATTTTGGTCTATGTACCGTATATATTCATATACATGTAGTAAAAAACGGTTATTTCAATATTACAAACAGACACTCCAATTTTATTTATATGTATAGATACTCTTTAATTTAACTTTTGGGCCGATAATAAACACTTGATAAAATTTCAATTTGAATAAATATTTATATCATTTTTCTTTACATTAAAATATATTGGACTGCCCGGTTAGCATAGCGGTTAAAGGGGTCTGAAAGCGCGCTGAGTGCTCT
The DNA here is from genome assembly GCA_039707435.1 of Actias luna. Classification (NCBI taxonomy): domain Eukaryota; kingdom Metazoa; phylum Arthropoda; class Insecta; order Lepidoptera; family Saturniidae; genus Actias; species Actias luna. The sequence continues at coordinate 897,150 of JAZHAC010000002.1, read as the reverse complement.
AGCTTCGAATCTCACACAGAACACAATTATTCGCTTGTTCAGTAGGTAACTGTATCGAGTATAGATATCACTTTGCGTCCGTTGGTTGTAAGTAAAGTCCCCCGCGACACAAAATGTAATGCCCATCCGGAATGTTGTATATCAAGCAGAAATAATTACAGTTAACAATTGTATGTAAAAAACTAGGGCATTATAAAAACAAGTTTTACCTCAAAGTCACGAAGCCACAATAACCGCTTTTATTACGAGAAATGCGATAAAAATGTGTATATAAAATCAACTTAAAAAAAAACGTTTTAATTTCCAAAAAAAAAACGTGGCGAAATCAAATATTATAATAATATCAATGCAATAAAACAGAATAAAATGTATCAGTTACTATTATCTACTAATTGTGTCCGCAACTTCGCGTAAAAGTAAAAAGTTTGGAAAACCTAAAAGTGCACGTCTCATAATCTCATTTTTTTGTTTCTTTATTTAATAACAATTAAACCACATCGAATCAGACCGTGACAACTAATAGGGTTCTATTCCTAATTATACTGACGCGTAAGAAGGAGAAAAGACTCGATTAGTAAAGTATTTCGGTCGTTATCGTGATAACATACAGGATCCGCACATACAGACACACGGACGTCCGAGACACAACGTTTTTAAAGAGTTGTTTAACTGGTTTAAATAACAAAAAACGCGTCAAAAATATCATGAGTGTTAAAAATAGTGTTTTTTCTTGTTGTGTGTGTATATATATTATTTTACAAGTGCAATATATGATAAATAGAGACATTTTAAGTTTGAAAAATCAGTTGTTTTGCGCAAAGTGACAGTAGTACCTACCTCAATATTTCGCTTATGAGGCGTGCAATACGTTAAAATTGTACGCAACTTGGGGTGTTTACTTAGTTTTTGTTTCATCGCAATCGGTTCACTCTATCAAGAGATATTAGTGAATATATGTTATCACGTAACACGATGTTGACTGCACTCTCTTGTCTAAGCGATGCAGAAAACGTTTGTTTATTTGAAGCGATGATAGCGCAGTGGTAGTCTGTACGACTTTGCGTCAAGGGACGTGAGTTCGAATCCATCTGCAATGAGCTTGAGCTTTCGGTGGAGGAAAACATCGTGAGGAAGCCATAGCATGATGGTAGGGCTTTTTCTGATGCCCGCCTGGCTAGCTACCACTCTTAAGTTGAAAATCTGCCGCCAAATACCAATAAGTGTGTTCCGGCGGGTGCACTTGAGAGCCAGTTCCTCCACAGGTTTAACGTGTCTACCAACTTGGGCCGTATCGTCACTTAAGATCAGGTGAGATTTTGGTCATTACGCTAAGTCTTAACCGTAAAAAAAAAAACGATCTAAACTTATCAATTACCTGTCGGATTTTAAAAATTCTTTCTGTATTTTACAGAGCAAGCACTGACAAAGGTTTTAGGCTACATAACATCACGCTACCATCAATAGGAGAAAAGTTGTATTGAAAAAAGTTATAAAACCGGATAAAAAATATTAACTAATTTTGAGTTTCACGCGCATGAAGTCGCAGGCAAAGCTAATTATTTAATAAGTTTTCCTTCTCTTTGTATATTTTCTCTCTAATGTAACAAACTGTAACTAAACGTGACGCGTCGTGGAGTTTCACGTTCATCACTCTTTCGTTTACTGAATCGCTAGAAGATTTGAAGAAAAGCATTAACAGAAATTATGCAGCTAACGCGAACGAAGTTGCGGGCATTACCAGTTAATTATACGCGGTAGAGACAATAAAATTGTAATTTAAACTGAGACTGCAAACATGCGGTCATGTAACGCATTCCCCAAACATTAGTCACGAGGTACTCCCCAGACACGCGCATGCAATATCCGGAGATTACAAGATTGTTTTTCTTAATAACTAAATTACAAAAGTGAGTCAGTAATTAGGGAAATAACATCCGAACTTTGACGGGAACTCAGGGTTCTATTTGAGGCTTCGTTGGCTCAGTGGGCAGTGTGTACGGACGTCGCGTCAATGAACGTGATTTCGAATCACGTGAGACTGAGTTTTCGGGGAAGGAAAAACTCGCGAGAAAACCATAGTATACTGCCCAACTAAGCGCAAAAGCGGTAACTCAAAGAAAGCGAGTTTTGAGATAATTGAAGTTATGTAAAAATAGTTATATATATACTTTATGTATAGTTTTTTTTATTTGTTAAATATTATTTATATATTATATAGGGTGTATTTGTTATCACATTAGTTAAATTATCAAAAATGTATAATAATGTACTTTATTCATGAGATACGGTTACACCGCTTAGTAAACTATAGAATTAAAATTGAGATACCGCTTTTTCGTTAGCTCTTCTCAAACATGTGTGTATACAAAAAGGAATGTATTTTCTATCGAATAAAATATGTATTATTTGAAAAAAAAAACAATTAAAGTATATATATAACGTTTTTTTATTATTAAAATTTGAAATTACATAAAAAAATATTTAAAAACAAACGGTTTTTGGAAGGAATTTTAGTAGTCAAAAGTAGGGAGTTCTCTCCAAAAGGACATTCTATTTTGTGGTATTATATTTTGAAAAGATTTCAAAATATTTTCTTTTTTGTTTCTTGAAATTCCTTCCGGAGCAGTTTTCTTTTTTGGTGGAGGCAACACATGACTTTTTAAAAAATTTTTTCCTATAATGCTAGCAGTAATTGCATTTTGATCGAATCCTGTTTTGTAGGTGATATCAAAACTGCCTCTTTTAACTTCAACTTCAACCATTTCGCTGACATATGGACGCGGTTTAATTCGAGACAGTGCATATTGTGTGGTATAATCATCCCAGTCATAAAAGTCTTGCATGTTCATCTCTTTAAGTTTTACATTTTTTCCTGCAGTGCTAACTGCCTGAGAAAAATCTGCGAAATCATAAATTTTGTTTTTCATGCGTTTTATGGACAGCTCTACCCTATGATGGAAACTATCAGCTGACATAAAGGTGTGGCCGGATTCAAAATATTTGATGACAATCTTGTCGGCGTTGATATCCTTAGAATTTATAATATAAATTAAGAAAGAAAAAAACGTCCAGTTTTTGTTCTGGGAGGAACAATTATCAACCCATAGTATGATATTTTTTTTATCCCGATGAAAAATAAAAAATTGATAGTATGCACTTATAATTTCGGCTTTGGAACGTCCAAACAACCCTTCATACCATAGTACAGGAAAAACACTCAAATCTTTTCGGCCTTGACCAGTTGGCACGAAACTTTCGTTGTAAACCACTATCCTATGAGTAAAAATAGCAGTTTTGAACATGTCTATCCTGGGCAGCATGATAACTTTTTGTAAATCAGCAGAATATACAACAGTATCAGTTTCATTTAGCTCACTGTCTAATTTATACTGCTCTCTGGACATGTATGCCCGTTTGTTATGACTTTTCCACTTCGTGCAACCTAGACAGTCTTCTTTAAGGTTTTCTTTGGTATGTGTATCATCGTGTAAACGGAACTCTTCACAGTCCTCACACTCTTCGTGGCCAAGCTTTACAAAAGAAATATTTAATTCTGCGACTACTTCTCGATATTTATCGTAAGATACTTTGCAAGACGGATTTTTTTCTAAAAAGTCTTTATGCATCGCACTGATTGTCAAATCACTGGGTAAGTATAAGCGATTGGGAGCGTGTTCACGCCTGTAATGAGATATACTCGGCTCAAAGCTCATTATATGTTCCTTAATAGGAGTAGATTCAATTTTATTGTGAGGAGTAGCTCCCAGTCTTTTGTCTACTGGTGGTGCAACCGTGTCGTTAGAATTGGCCAAAGCCGTATGTAAAGGTTTGTCATTAGATGATTTGTAGCCCAAAGTTGTCAAAAAGAAGGTTTTACATACTCCATACTTTGTACCGAGCACGTCCTTAAGTGAATAACTGTAGCTTACTTTTTTTCTGTACTCCTCTGATTCAAATCTTGTTACTGTTCTTTGTTTCACAGATTTAGCTGAGGTGTGATGCAGCAAATAAGCCTTCCTCTCTTTGTCATTCAAACTCCAGAAGCTCTCATTTATAATTTTTCGCTGCTCTTCCGATATATTTTGGATACACTGCTTTTTGCATGAAGCAGGACAGGGTGGTTTAACGTTATGTTTCTCTCTAATCTCACTTTTTTTCACTTCATTTCTGACTTTGAGAGGTTGGTCGTGTTTTTTTCTTTTCCTAATTGTACCGGCCTTAGTATAAGTTGTAAGATTATGTGTATTTCCATCAGCTATCTCGTTTTGTGTCAGATTCTCGGTGTCCCTAAGATTATCATTTGGTGTCACTTCGTGTCCTTGAGATGAATTCTCAACAGATTTTTCGTATTGAACACTTATCACATTTGAATTATTCCTAAGAGATTCAGAAGTGCAAATAGTATTATCGGAAGCAGTTATCAATATTTTTTCTGTATCATCTTGAAAAATACAGGATCTTTGTTGATCTTCAATAGTATCTGTGATCAAAGGTTCTGGATTACCGCAATTAAAAACATTGTGTATGTTGTGTATATTAAAACAAAAGCCTGGCGATGATATGTCACTTAAATCATTATGTTCAATAATTGGCACAGTTGTCAATGTGATCAACGAGTTAGGGGATTTGTTGTTATTCCCGATTTCTGTGTTTTGATCATCCTGATGCATAGCGAAATAATCAACGTTTGATGTACACGGACCCGATAAAAAATGTGAATCTTCAAAGTCGAAACCATTTGAGGAAGGAAGAATCGGAGCTAGTAATTGATCAGCACTGTTGAATCTTGAAAATGCGGGATCATCATCTGAATCACTAGTAGGAAAAAAGTCGGGATCGATCGTTTTAATATTACGTTGTAATTGTTTGGATTCCTTAAACTTTTCCCTCAACGCCTTATTTTTTTGTGCTAAAAGCATCATCATTTTCGTATTTCTTTGCGACATGGTTTATCTGTAACAATATTTAATAAGTATAACTGAATTATTTTATTCATCAAAAACGTTTAGTTATCTTTAACAAACATAATACAAATTATATATTTGGGAAATAAATTAAAATATTGCACTTACGTAATGTAAAGTGCAAATCAACTTATTATCATCGGAACAACAATAACCGTATGGCTGGGAAAATATGATTAAAAATAATGTACTTTATGTTCTGGTAGATCAAGGTCAATTTTGCTAAGTACGAATGCGTACGAGGGCGCGCACGCCAACCGCAAGAAAGTTTAACACAAAATTTCTAATTTTGCAATGATTATGGTTACAAAATGCTAAAATAATATTTAATAGGACTTACCTGAATGTCAATGTATGAAGTTACCCCATTAAGCACCTTAATTTACAGTTTTTTTCTTAATTTTGCACAAATATCATGACCTCTTCTTCACAACAAAAACAAACAAGTTATGACACGAATTTGCGAACGAATTTGCCAAGGGCAGGGATAAATCACTGTAAAATGTATTAGAAATTCGATCTTATCCAGTAAAACCATAAGGGCTAATTTAATTTTGCTATTGCAACCGTATCTCACTCATTCAAAACAATTTGCGTATTATGCAAGCATTAAAATACTAAGCATTATAGCGGTAACTCATTACTGATTTTACTCATCCTACTTACCGCTTATCGGCTAAGCAAAAGTTGTGTATTTATTTAAGAATTTTAGCGATATTTAAATTTGCGGCTGGTTGCCTACGTAATATTAATATACCTCTAACACCCTTAGTGATATATGGTAAAACTGAGATAGAAAAATCTTTCTTAAGGTTTTTTCATACGTTTTGAACAAGATAGTGCTAAATGGCTTAGTCCAGTAGATGCGTATTTTTTAAAGCTATCCGATGGCATAAAAATCAATTTTACGATTTTTTTTGAGATACCGCTTTTGCGCTTAGCAGGGCAGTATAGTGGTAGGACTTTTTTAATCCTCGCTTGGCTAGTTACGATCCCGCAAATCTGCCGCTAAATTGTACCTATAGGTGTGTTCCGGCAGTTGCATAAGAGAATCAGTCACTTCACTAGGCTCAACGTGCTCATTGGGCCACATCGTAGACTAACATCACGTGAGAATGTTGCCATAAGGCTTAACCTAAAAGGTGTAACATAAAAAAAAACTTCCTCTGCTAAATGGGTTACAGTTAAAAGCTCGGTTACAGTTATTTTTATATATTTTTTTGTTCCATTATACATTTTTTAATCGCATATTCCTTTAGAACTATGAAATTACGTGTTTCCCGCGTCCACAGACTGCGCGATAAGTGGTTGTATTAATTATAACTCGTTTTGCAATTTACACGTACTTACCGAGTTCGCGCCTTCGCTTACGTGATAGAAAAAAAAACAGCATTATATACCTCTCTCGCTCTCTCAGTCGACTCGAGCCGACTTTACCCGAACGAGCGTCACACAAAAAGGTTGCTGATCAGAATTGCAGAGCCCTTCCGTAAGAAGTTTCAGCCCGGAAGTTCTTTTCTGACAGACAATTGTGTACGTCAAATTTCATTATTATCGTTTACGTGATTAAAGCACGAAAGCCAAACGTGTCTTGAGATTATTATATTCAGGTATTTAACGCTTTATCCCCGATCTAGGTTCAGCTACTTTTAGATTATGTTGAAGACATGAATTAAGTAAAGAAATTCAATGTGGACGATGGTAACATTTTTGTTAATACCATCCTGGCTAACCATTACCCATCAGTTGAAAAACTGCCGCCAAATACTAATAGATTTTCTCCCCCAGTTGAACTTCAAAGCCAGTCCCTTCACTAGGCGTAGCGTGTCCACAGTCTCGAGCCACATGTACACTTAACATCAAGTAAAATTGCGGCAAGAACGCTAAATACCTATTGGGATGGCAACCACCAAACCCACACCGGATGCGGTATACTACTCCGGATTTTTATTTAAATGGGACGTTATTATAAAATTGTTGGAAGTAGATGTCTCATAACATGAATGCGAAATATTGTTCAATTTTGAAAAATTGTGCAAAATCACCAAAGCACTTTCTTTAAATATCCTGAAGGTATACACATACAATTCACGGGTTTCACAAGACACCTGTACGCTGCGCCGACTCCTGAGCAAGTGTCCTGTCATCTCCGATTTTTCATAGATGTAGAATAGAAAAAATAATTTCGCTTACCATCCGACCAATTTATTAGCCCAAAACCTATAAAGTACGAAAATTAATCTAACTTCACAATATTTTTTTTATGGTAACACCATATCCGACTAAGTTGTAATACAAAGAATATGTTTTCCGCTGTCGATGTTAAAATTTAAAATGGAAATTATAACCCCATCAATACACAGGTAGTGCCATAAATTATCAATTTATCTTACTAACGTGGCAACACTAGCGGCCGTGTAATAAATAGAATTCAAAGTAATTATGCACGGCAATGCCGACGCACAGCAAGGAGCCAGATAACACCACCGGATCCTCACTCACCAGTACCGTGACAAGGAAAGCCTCACTTGGTGGTGGTCCAAGGTCCTGGGAGACGAAGTTAATGCCAACGTACTCCAACGAACGCCGTCCGTAACGCACGCGTATTATATGGTTCTAGCGTGTTATAAATAAATGGGTGCAAACCAATAAAATAGATTGACGAGCGGCCGATATTTCTTTCTTTCTGAAATTAAATTATCGCAATGAAACGTATGTTTTTCTTATATTTACACATAAAACGTATATATATACTTCAGCCATATTTAATTGTATTCTTTCGCCAAAAATATAACTACCAAGATAAGAAAAATAACTGAACGTCGCCATTGTGATGCTACTAATTAGTTTTTTTTTTGCATGATGGCGTGATAACGCGTCTGCCATTGTTTTTGTTTCAACATTTGTAAGTATTGTAAATGGGGTACTAATTTATAAAGCTGAGGTAAACGAAGCGGAATATGTATGAAAACGAAATTAAAAATCAGTGGGAATGTAATTATTTAAGCACAATAAGAACGAAAGAAATTAGATTCTGATATTATTGTTCGCCTCGTACTGCGCATCGGATGAGGTAATGCTATACTCTCGACACGTCAAGGTCAAGCAATTTTTTGCTATTAAACTGCCGCTACCACAACCAATTATGCTATACTCTCGAGACGTCGAGATCAAGCAATTTTTTGCTCTTAAACTGCCGCTACCACAACTAAATATGCTATACTCTCGACACGTCAAGATCAAGCAATTTTTTGCTATTAAACTGGCTCTACCACAACCAATTTGCATTTATACTTTAATATGAGTAGATATATTTCAAGAAAATACTTCAAATAATTTATCTTATATTTTTGAAAACGTAATTTTATATTCTTTCAAACCTATACAAAAAAACTCTTGCACGTCTCATAACGTGAAGCGTTTGAGTATTGCTTTACTCTCACTCTCTCAAGGTCAAGCAATTATCTTGACATTATTTGTTTATCATACCTTTTTGCACTTTGAGTATTAAATGAGTTGACAAATATCAACAAAAACACTTTTTTATGACAGTAGATACTTTAAATAACACTATCTTTTCAAGAGAGTATAAAAACACTGTTTAAAAATATCTCGGTAGACGTCGGATTGTCTGTATGTACGGATGACGTATGTGGTCATGATAACGCCCAAAAACTTCACTTTTTTAATCCATTGCTTTTTCATTATTCGCTTCAGTGTCATTCTGAGTAATAGCTTATTGAAAAATTCCGCCTAATTCAAAGTAATTTAATTAAAAAATGTATAGTACTTGGTTAAAAGGTATAGAAGTTAATATGTTGCAGCGCCTTAGAGTGGCGAGTATATACAATAGGGATAGCATATAACGATAGACAGATCTCCACGAACAAAATCTACGGTAAAATTATTAATAACAATACTAATTTTTTTTAAGACTAAGCGTTACGGTACGTGCACTTTTCGATTTACTAAACTATTTAATTTTTTTACTTTTACATCCGGATTTTATTATACAAGGTAGTCACGCTAACTTACGGATAAATTGACGTATCTAGATCGGGTTTCGTTTATTATCTTTAGAATAACATCAACCAGTTAGTTATTTCATATCAATAGCCTAGTATTTATTTTTTGAATTTATTTTACATTTACATTTACATTTGCAAGTTATAAGTATTGTCATTTTTTTTCTGTTTAAGGGAAAGGCAAAGGTTCCGAAATCATACAGCCGAGTCGAACGGTATTTTATAATAAAGAGGTTAGTGCTTCAACACGATTGAGATTCTGTCGGTAAAACTATCTACAGAGTTTTTGTCTCCAACATTATTAATCATGTTTGCTAAAAATATACAATTATAGATAAAATAATAAATAAATAATAAGATAAGTCAATGGTACGACTTGTTTTTTCTTAAAAATCAAATGAACGGTATGAGGCGTATACTTTTGGATTTTCAAAAAAAATATGTAAACAAAGGAAGCAAACGTTATATATCCATATTGCAATCACGAAGCAAGGAAGTTATTTTAATAGGTTAAGGATATAACTATTAAAAGGCACATGGAGAGACAAGAATTTATTGTACAATAAAGATTGGTCATAATTACTACAATAAAAAATAAGATGGGTTAATTGTGCAACGTCACTACTTCGAATACTTATTTTCGTATTAATGGCGGCACCACGAAGCTATGTTACATGTTGTGAGACCTCAAATCCCTGTGCTTGGCGATAAAAGATCGAACGAGAGAATGGGGCCAAACAATGTTAGATTAATAACAAGCTATTTGCAAATGTAATCTATAACGTAATGTAATCAATCAGCTAGCCCGGCTAGTTCTATTTATTAAAATGGAATATATATCTCTCAGCGATAGTAACTTTATGTTCAAAGTTAAAACTAGTTGTGTCTGCGACTTCGTTCGCCTGGAACTAAGTTTATATAATCTCGCGCCATCATTAAAATTACAGTAACTTTTGATAGAATTAACCGATTTTAATGAAACAAAGACTAAATGTTACTCCAGGATACGCTTCATGATTTCTTCGGTGACGTTTTGTTATAAAAATTGTACTTTAGCAGTGATGCGTGCACAAACAAACATACATTTTAAAAAATATGTAAATGCGTTTTAATACTTATTCTTTGTCACTTACAATATCATTTTAATCACGTAAATATATAAAGCACAGACAGACAGACAATAACATTCTTATTATATGTATAGATATTACTCAATGTACGGTGATCATTGGTTCGAAATGTTGGAGCTAAAAGCCACGTTTCTAAGTTAGAACTTGACTTTTAATTATAACACTAACTTGGGTTAATACACGTCATCGACAATACAACTGCGCTAATGATAAGTTCATATGCAAGAAAAGGGTTACCATGTGTTCAGTTAAGATTTGCAATAATTAGTTAATAACACTAGTCTGATAATTGTATTTTTTTTTATAAAAAACTCAGAATTTATACATAAAATTTTCATAGCGTATTCTTCCACAGAAGCGTTGAGTGACTTTTGACGGTAAAGAACTTAACCTTCGAGTCAACGACATGTCCGCGTTACGCGATACGACGTAAAGAAAACATTGTTGAAAGTTCATTGGAATTCATGTAAATACAAATACTATGTATAAATAATGTTATTATGTCTATTGAGTTTTGTTTATATTTTATTGAGCGGTTTATCTCATGTTTTATTAGTGTACAAATAGTCGTATATATATATTTGTTGTTCGAATTCCCGATAGATGTGAAACCGAGAGTAATTGTCATTTATTTTATTTTACAAAATAGCTGTACACGCGAATTAATTGAGCCGACTGGGTTCGAGTGTACTTATTTTAAAGTTACAATATTCTATTTTACACTAATTTATACCGGCGGCTTCGCTCGCGTTAATATTAATTCTGTCAAACAAATCTAATGACGCAATAAAAAGTTTATCTCTCTCTTTACCCCACATCCAATAAGTTTTTTTTTTAAAGGTCTGGAGGCGTAACACCCTCTCCACGGTTTCTATCTTTCCCTGTACCAAAATTCAACATAATCGATTCGGCGGTTTTGGCGTGAAAACGTAACAAACAAACTCACTTTCGCATTTAGAATATTAATAAAGATATGGTTAGTAAGCGTCGAAAGCGTACTCTATTATCCATATCGGAATTACTTTCGAGTAAAAATGATTCTTTATACGACTGTAATGTTCGAGTTGTTCCGATTATTACGGTACCGTTGGCAACACTGAACGGAACTAGCGAAGCAATGCACCGAGCTCGTACGAGGAAAATGATTACATTAAATTCTTGTGTAAATCGTACTCTTCCGGTAAGTTAATTAAAAGGTGACGTAGTTTTGTATTCTCAAATCAGAAGAAACGTATGTTTATAAGTCAATTAAAATTAAAAAAAACTCGATGAAAGTATTAACATGAAACAGAAATGTAAGAAAATGTATTGTTATATCCAAACAATGACGTATACTTACTGTACTTCTAAGTATACTAAATTAAAAATATAAACAAAGTATATAGGTACCTATATTAAATATTTATTAAAAATTATAATATGGGATTACTTCCTAATCGACAAAGAGACTAATTATTAAATATATTTTTTTTATGTACGTTTCCTTTTGCACACAAGTAACTCTAATCCTCTATATAATGAGCCCTGTTCCAAAGTCATGTGAAATACGTTTTCTTTTTTATATATTTGAAGTTTAGCGTTATGGCCATAATCTCACCTGGTATTAAGTGAGGATACGACCCAAGTTGGCAGACACGCTAAACCTGTGGAGGAACTGGCTCTCAAGTGCAACGACCGGAACACACCTATCGGTATTTGGCGGCAGATTTTCAACTTGAGAGTGGCAGCTAGCCAGGAGGGCATTAGAAAAAGCCCTACCACCATGCTACGATTTTCTCACGATGTTTTCCATCACCGAAAGCTCAAGTTGATTGTAGACGGAGTGGATTCGAACTCACGTTCCTTGACCCGAAGTCGGACACGCTACCACTGAGCTACCATCGCTTTCTTCTTCCACGAATCTCTATCAGCTGCCATCCCTTCTCCTCCATTTTCTTTCATCTCAATTCTGACATACTATATATATTTTCTTTGGCCTATTCCTTCCTCATCATTCATATACATTACTTCTCGCAGCGACTATATTTCCTCTATTCTTTTAACTGATTGGAGTTTAAGGGGCACCAACCTCAGCTGCACGTGCTATACCCTGGCGAGTAACCGACGAGGCTCTGGGGATAGATGCTTCCATATTTATGTTTGGTCATGATGATTAACCATGTAACCCTTGATCCATTGATGGTAAGGTTATAGCCCGACTGGTTAGCGACCAGTGACCCTTTGTGTTCCAGCATAGTGATCGAAAATCAGCTATTTCCATCAAGTTCAGCAAGTGACCATTTACCATTAGGTGAGCCGTCAGCCTGTTTGCCGTTCGTTAGCATAAAAAAGTAGGATTTTAAATGTTAATGAATAAAAAAATCAATCGAGATATTATAACATTTTCATATACATATTCGATGACCTCAATCGAGGTAAGTACGTACGTCATTGTTATAAAATGGTTTCCCGTAATAATAGTCATTTGATTTGCATTTAACCACAAACGAATGTTAACTTTGAAAGATTATAGTTATAAATTAACTTCGTATGTATTATTACAATAAACACAGTATTCAATGATCGATTTTAAATTCAGGAAACAATAGAGAGGCACCTTTTTTTTTTTTAATAATAATGTAAAATTCGTATTGTATTTCAACAGTAACTAGAGTAAAATTATATTGTACCAGCTGCGTTATATATTTTTTTCGTTTAATTATTGTTTTATTTATCCGTTTTTTAAGTGTTTTCAATACAGTTTTGCTCTTATTAGAGTTAGCGTGATGTTATATAACCTAAAGTTTTATTTAATACGAAAATAATTTTGCAAATCCGATTAGTAGGTCCCGAGATTAGCGCGTTTAAACAAACAAACTGTCCCGCGTATGATATTAACATAGTATTTTTGTGATGGCCAAATAACGAATATATTGAAAGGTAATAATTAAGAGTATGAGCTATACGTTATTTGTAGGATTTATTACAATAGGAATGGATCTTGTAAAGTTAACAACGATCGTGAAATACATAACCATTGTAATACGGTAGAATCTCTATAAGTCGAATATCAAGGGAGAGGTCCAAAGATTCGAGTTATAGAGTTTTCGATTTATAGAGAATGGAAGTTATGGTGTTTGAAGCGAAAGGAAAAAAAACATACTTTTCGATATATGGAGGATTTCGACTTATCGAGGTTCGACTTAACGAGGTTCTACAGACTATGAAAATTTCAGCAGGTAATTTCAATGGCATGCTGCAAGTTATTACTAGTTGCAAGAATTACTTACTTTTAAAGTAATCACCTTAATTATACTACTTAACTAGGGTTGGAACGAATATTCGGCTACTATCTACCTATTCGGTAGAATAAAGTATATCCAGATACTATTCGGCCTAATACAAAATATTGAATTTGATAATTGGAGAAAATGAACACAGTGATTTAAAAGTATTATCATTATCTTGTAATCTAAAAAATAATCAGGTCTAATGAATAATAATAATGTTAGAAACAAAAAAATTTTGAAGCGATGATAGCTCAGTGGTAGTCTGTACGGACTCCGCGTCAAGTGACGTGAGTTCGAAGCCACCTACAACGAGCTTGAGCTTTCGGTGAATGAATACATCGTGAGGAAACTATAGTGCGACGGTAGGGCTTTCTCTAATGCCCTCCTGGCTAGCTCCCACCCTCGAGTTGAAAATCTGCCACCAAATACCGATAGGTGTGTTCCGGCAGTTGCACTTGAGAGCCAATCTCTTCACAGGTTTAGCGTCTCTACCAACTCGGGCCGTATCGTCACGTAAGATCAGGTGAAACTATGGCTATAACGTTAAACCTTAACTATAAAAAAGAATGTACAACATATGCCTTTGCATAAATCATTTCGATACAAAGTTTCCCGCCACGCGTCGTCTGTACTTTTGCCGAATCTTCAAGTATTCGTCCATGCAACCGAATACCGACCAACGAGTCGAACAGAAACCGAATATACTACGCGTTACAAATCTATATACTTCCAACTATTATGGAATATGAAATATTTACAATGCGAGTATGTTTTCCCTATCATTATATTCGCATATTGTTAAATTGTAAGCAATTTTAATGAACTGTGAATTTTTTATGTCGCATTTAGGGTAGACTGAGTACGGTTAACACACAGGACGGTTGAAACAAGACATATACATCGTGACGGGCACGTGGAGAATGAGGGTTGCAATGAGGCAGATGAAGGTCGCCAACACGAATCATTCGTGTTTAGCCGCTCTCCATATCGTGTGGTGATTTATAAGACATCTTATTGTATTTTGTAATTTGAGAATTGTTTGATTGAAATCAAAGCGAGTACAATTTGCAGTGAATAATTTTATTATTGATTAGCTGACCCGACAGACTTTGCCCTGCCTTAACTATGAATATATTTAAGTAATATTAATTCGTTGGTGGGAGGCGCCCGACGTGACGGCCCAGTGGCATGCGCGTGAGCTGCGCGCGGTACTGGACTGTATTTGGACTTTGCAACATTACTTTATTTTTCTAAAATAAAATATTTTTTATAAAATAAACGTAGCCTAAGTTACTCCTTATTACATCAGCTACCTGCCGATAAATGTCCCGTCAAAATCGGTCCAGCCATTTCAGAGATTAGCCGGAACAAACAGACAGACAAAAATTGTAAAAAATGTTATTTTCGCGTATGTACCGTATATATTCATATACATGTAGTAAAAAACGGTTATTTCAATATTACAGACAGACACTCCAATTTTATTTATAGGTATAGATATTTACATCACTCTACTACTGTATAAACTAGAAACTGAGTACGAGAAGAACTTCTTATTACCCCATGGGTTCACCATGGGAGTGCCATGTCCATCGTGTGGTAGAGTGAAGCCCAAGTAGATCCTGGGTATTGTGACACTGGTGTAGTTACGGGACCCTTTTCAACACTCACCTTTACTACTCGTGTTTCTCTTCCTCCAGAGCCAAATTTGATAGAAGCGTGCTGATGCATAATACGAAGCACGTTTAAATGGTGGTAGAGTTTTTTCTGTCATGGTAGTAAGGCTTTTTTTCGATGAGCTAGCTACCATCCTCATATGGAAAATCTACCGCCAAATGCCAATTTGTGTATCTACCAACTTGGGCCATATCGTTACTTAAGATCAGGTGAAATCATGGCCATTACGCTAAACCTTAACAATAAAAAAAATAGAGAATTAATAAAATATAATTATTTTCCATGTACAAAGTTACTATTATATCCTCAGATATTATTAGATTTACATTTAAACCTGTAATAAGCGCCTGATGCAATTTTTCTGCAAATAATACTTTGACCATATTTGCAGTAAATAAACTTTCATTAGATAATTGTATTCTTAACTTAATAACAATTTTTATAAAACTGCTAGCTGACCTAACAGACGTTGTCCAGTTTAACTATGAATATTTAATTATAATTGGTATGATTTATAAAAATATATACATGATTTAAGTTAAATTACATTCATATTGACATTAAGTTGTTTAACTTTTGTTAAACTTTTGTAATGTTCCGCTCGACTTCGTTAATATTTTCTTTCATAAGAACTTTCTCGTGACAATAATCAACACAATAGAAAAAAAAATTAGCGAAATCAGTTCATCTGTTCATGCTTGATGCGATGACCAAGGGAAATAGAGATATATGGGATTAAGTGATAACACAATGGAATAGAAATACTTTTAATTCTTAGTGAAAAAAATATCAAATTAGTTCAAGTCTTTTCTCCATCTTAATTAACAAAACAAAAGTCATTTTAACAAAATTGTTTTATAACTGTAACTGTGGACATAAATCTTTTCAGCCACTACTCTTTTATCTATATCTATATTTTATTTATCTATTTAGTCCATTCCCACATATATATATATATATAGCATATAAATTACAATGAATTTATCAAATATCAACTGATTTCAATTTAAACAATGAC
Source organism: Actias luna (assembly GCA_039707435.1). Lineage (NCBI taxonomy): Eukaryota > Metazoa > Arthropoda > Insecta > Lepidoptera > Saturniidae > Actias > Actias luna. The sequence goes on along the minus strand of JAZHAC010000002.1, from coordinate 881,067 downwards.
AACCATATGCTTCTATCGTAATTTTATTGTTAAATTTCTAAGTATATTGCAAAATTTTGAAGCAATTGCAGGGTAAATAATTGCAGACGGCCGTGAGCTTTTAGTGGGTACTCACCGGATTGGAATAGTATGTGTAAATGCATTTCAACACGTCGAAAAAGAGTAATACAATAGTGTAGGATAATATTATGTAACGTATGTTACGATTTAGCAGGCCGGAATGACAGTTGTGACTGACGGAGTTCAAATTATCTTTCGGCAGTCGCTACAGTCCCTGGACCGTACTGAGCTTACCATCAGGTAAAGTATGATCATTGTATCAAGCTGTAGCTCAGCATAGCTTTCTCTATCCAAAAAAATCGGTATACTAGGCTTAAAATCCGATACAGGCACAATTTTGCCAGGATCATTTAGGGATAGGTCGGCGCATTTGTAATGAATAAGCGGAGTGGTTTGTCGACACGATTATCATGTAATAGATTAATTATAGTGACTCTTTTCAGGATAGCTGATTTATATACATGCTGCGGAGAGGCTATATGGTGAAATTAAAAAAAAAGGGATGGATTTGTATATCTACTCATGGTTGCCAATCTCTTCATATTACCTACCGTCGTGCTATATATTCTTACTAATATTATAAATGCGAAAGTGAATTTGTTTGTTTGCCACGCTTTTACGTCTGAACTACTGTATCGATTAAAATGAATTATGGTATAGAGATAGACGGGAACCTGGAGATGACAGGAACGGGAAGGTGATGACTTTTTTCACGAAAACCGGAGGTGGGGTAAAAAGGGGGATAAACTTTGTATGAAACTGTTTACTGCATTATCTGATTTGTTAGCCAAAATCAATATTAACGCGTGCGAAGCCGCATGTAATATCTAGTATATATATAGGAAATAAATAGTAATGTCTTAGCATTATCTTTACATATAATAAATGGTCTGTGGAAAGATGTATTTTACGAAATTACATCAATATAGATGACGTCGACATGATTACTCATGTAAACATTTTACGTACATACAAGAACATATTAATGATATGACTCACGAAAATTCACTAAAACTTGTAATACTTAGGTATTTATAACAGTTATGTCTACAAAGAAAAAGAAAAACCATGATAGCTCAGCTGGTAATGTGTACGGACGTCGCGTCAGGAAACGTGAGTTCGAATCTACCTGCAATGAGCTTGCGTTTTCGGTGAAGGAAAACATCGTGATGAAATCTCACCTGATCTTAAGTGACGATGCCGCCCAACTTGGTGAACACGCTAACCTGTTGAGGGACTGGCTCTCAAGACAGACTTTCAACTTGAGGGTGGTAGTTAACCAGGCGGGCAATAGAAAAAGCTTTATCATCTTGCTACGGTTTCCTCACGATGTTTTTACTTCAGCGAAAGCTCAAGCTCATCGTTGGTGGATTCGTACTCACGTCCTTTGAAGTTGCGTCCATACATACTACCAGTGAGCTTATCGCTTCAAACATAGATTCTGACAGGTGAAACAATATTTTTTTCGTTGAAAACAATTGTTTGCTATAGTTTATGAATCTGGCTGTCATTTCCAAATATAATTTTTCAAAACCAACCGGTGGTTCCGGAGATAAATGCATTTAAACAGACAAACAAAGATATTCTTCAATTCTATTATATCAGCTCAGTGATAATAGTCCCACATAGTAGAACAAAATTTCATGCCACATTTATTCACATAGACTTAGTTCGTTTCATACCATTGTTACATGCCAATGGTGTCTTCGAAATATGTAAATATTACATAATGTATGTATGTTTGTACAACTGTACGTCGTTCTTTTAGAATAGATATGACCAGCGTATATATTTATCTCTTTAAATATGACTGTTTATTATATATTTGTTTTTTTTTTATCCGTCATCTCTATTTCAAACCGAAATCAAGAGTTGAGGGTGACAGTAAATCTAACTATAAAAGTTACTGACAAATGTTTGTATTATTCATACTAATATCAATTCATATTTCGACTAATATTATTAGTGTGGAAGTGAGTTTGTTTGTTTGTTACTCTATCACGCCTAAACCGTTGAATCGATTATGATGAATTTTGGTAAAGAGATAGATGGAACCTTGGAGACGGTGATAGGCTACTTTTTCTCGCGAAAAACTTATCAGAAGTGGGATAAAACTTAGTATGAAACTTTTTATTGCCTCATGCGATTTACTTGACAATATCGATACTAATGCGTATGCAGTCGCTGGCACAGGTAAGAAGTTAATATAATAAATAATAATGGTGTAATAAATATTCATTACATTCGTAATATATTATTCAATTGTTATTACATACGAGAAAACATGGTAGACCTTGTTCTCGAGTTGGTGGTAGTCAATAATATGACAACAGTACCAACTGTCGTGTTTGTGAATTGCCTAAATACCTTTTCTTTGACAATGCGATGTATACTCGTGTTTCTTGGTTAAACGATTTTGGAATTTAACGTTTTGTGTTTCCTATAGAAAGTATCCTGCATGTTGACACAACATATCGGATATCAACGTGTCAAATTAAATAAAAATATATCTAATAGTCCCTTGTGAGGCGCGTGTATAGAAACATGCCAATAATAACTATGTAAGATAAACATTTCGCATAAATTAGGCGCGAACAAAATAAAATCTCAAAAAAATGCCAAAAATTTGGGACTAAAAGATTTGTAAGCTAAAATATTTAAGCCTTAGATTACTTTTTTCAAGTCTCTGTATCCGTTGAAAAAAAGAAAACAAAAAAAAAAGGTATATATATATTGCTCTTTTAATTATTGCTAAGAGTTTATATATTATTTGCGACCTACAAAGGTTGATATGGATATTTTACAAAGTAAATACACCAGTATTATAATTTCCAAACGATATTTCATTTGCAAATTCGCCTCCGTTTCAATTTCGTTATATACCAGCTGCGCCAGTAACTTTCTTCGTTATAACTAAATATCATTTGATAATTTTTTCTCCTCTTTGTAACTTTTTTCAAAACTTTAGCTTTTAGCTTTGCTCCTGTTGGTAGTGTCGTGATATTAATTAGCCTAAAGTCTTCCTTAATTATTCCTCTATCAAACACACGTAGAATTTTTGAAATCAGTCTGGTAATTTCCGAGATTATCACGTTAAAAAAAATAACAAACAAACTTTTTAACTTTATAATATTAATATAGATATCTTCGGACTATAAAGATAAAATAAATGTATGATATATATAAAAAATATGTAATTGAATGATGTGCCCACGCTACAGTTTCATTTTATATAGATTGTGTATACAAATCATTCAGTTTGTCGTTACGCGTATCGTTGACACGAATTGATGTTTAAAAACTTATCCCAGGAATTACTTATCTGTTATCGTCGCGTGTTTATTATTTTTACACTGAAAACATTATCGTATCGCTGTTCAGTCGACAGATAAACCTACCTGTGGACGCACTATCCGCGCATACCGCGTAATTTCATATTAAAAACGTCTTACAAAACAATTAAAAATGGGTTGCGGTGAATTCTTGGTGAAATATATCTTGTTCTTCACGAACTTAGCGTTTGCGGTGAGTTTTTTGCCTTTTTTACAATCTATATGAGTTTGGTAGACATCTTGTTGATATTAAATCGTGTATAGGCGGTATTTATAAGTGCGGTTTATCAGTTATCAGTGATAAAACCTTGGTTATTGCTGCGAGCGTAGACTTTACGACGTTATCGATACTTTGCTATTGTCGGGACATTTTTAAGGGATGTAAAATACCCTATATCTCGAGACAGATTGTAAGCAATCAGAAGTAGGAAGGGTAGCATGTACGCAATGGTGGATTTAGGTTGGTTAGGCTAGGCCGGCAAATTTGGGGTATATTTTGTTTCGTTTTTTAGAAACTGAAATGATTCATACTTATAAATATACCTGATTGCTGCTAGATAATATGTTTCACCATTTAGTCTATAGATTTTTTTTCTACAATTTACGTAGTCCTATGTTGAATCTAATTGTAATGGTAGGTAGGGAAGGAAATAGGAGTCGGGTAAATCAGCCACTGCGTGCACCCTATGTTAGGGGTTATGTTAGTAGATATTTCTGTTGACCAGTACCATGAGAGTCCTACACACCCAACGCCTGGCCAGCCCTGGACAACGTGGAACGAAGATCAGTAAACGGATTTTATCCAAAATCGATATATACCGTGCATACATTTGCTTTGTCTTTCGTGACCCGTTCTACCTGATGTTAGGTCAATATAATTCTAAAACAGTGGTGACCATCGTGAGATCAACAATCGAACGGTCGCCACTGTCATGACAGCTTGACCTCGGTAATTTAATATAATCATTTCTCTTAAAGTGGTGAAATAATACATACTTGTTTTCACAACCACCTACCAATATTTTTAAAAAATTAAATGTAGGTTGTCCGAACGTAAAATCAGTTCATTGAAATAAAACTAATTTAAACGGATTTTAACGCGGTTATTTATTAAATTTTGATCCCGACGTTTCGAAAGCTTTTCAGCCTTCGTGGTCACGGGGTAAAATTGAAGGTAAACACAGTAACATAAACTTTTCTGGACAACCTACACCTCAGTCCGCCCCGTGACCGCGAAGGCTGAAAGGCTTTCGAAACGTCGGGATCAAAATTTAATAAATAACCGCGATAAAATCCGTTTAAATTAGTTTTATTTCAATGAATAATATTCGCGTAAACCTAAGAAATCATTATGTAAAATCAGTTGTTATAATCTAATTACGAGTATAAATTAGTAAATTTAACATCTAAAAACTAAAGGTATAAACTATTATAGAGTGTAGAAGCTGATATGTACGCAATTTTTATCAATTTTCACAAGATACATACGGCCCATTTGGCCTTTTATTTGGTTGTGTAGATTACGTCTTTCATTATTCCTTTTTCATTTCATTATTCCATTAAATATTCATGGATCCATTATTAATTATCACAGTGTTAAAATGACGCGCTCACAACGGGACAAACAGATTAAAGTAACAGCTTATTATATACTCTTTAGACCTCTGATATCAGTAATATAGTATAAGTCGATAATAATTTAAAAAGTAAATGTAGTTTTGTTATATGTATAGACGTGCCACGCGACTTCGCGTGGAACAGAAATTGATGTTGGCAATGTTGCTGGTTTTTGTAATTTATTTCAATACCGCTTTTCTCCTCTTCGTTAAATCCGTAGCATACAGCCTTCTTCAATGACTGATCTATCAAATATAGACAGATATTTTGCAATCCCACTGGTATTTCCTAGGATAATCGCGTCCAAACAAACAAACTTTCTAGCTAATCCTTATCACAATCTATATAGCAGAACCTAGTTAAGTCGGGCCTCGATAAGTTGAAAACCTTCAAATCTCGAAAAATGTTTTGTTCCATTCCCTTCAATCGTCATTTTGCTCGTTATCTTCTTAATTTTCACTATCTTCTCGAACTCTCTTCTCAGTTACACGCAGTATATCTGAATCTTCCATATCGTTCTCGGATAATTGTTCACAATCAATGTCAATAACACTTTTGTCGCTTACATCAGTCATAAATTAAAACTATTATATATATAAAAAAACTACAATAAAATTATGTAGGTAGAAAAAAAAACAAATTCACATCTGATGTAGATCCGAATGAGAATGCGTCGAATGAATCGAAGACTCTATAATTCGAATTTTTCGGCGTCTCCCTTGACGTTCGACTTATAGAGGTTCCACTGTTTTAATATTATAAATGCGAAAGTGAGTATGTTTGGTTGTTTGTTACGCTTTCACACCTCAACCGTTGCATAGATCATGATGAATTTTGGTATAGAGATCGATGAAAACCTGGTGACAGTGTTAGGCTAATTTTTCTCACAATAACCTTACCGGAAGTAGGGTAAAAAGAGGGAGGAACAATGTATGACTTTTATTGGGCCATACGATTTCTTTGACAAAATTGATATTGACGCGAGCGAAGCCGCACGTAAAATCTAGTATTAATATATATGTAAAACAAGTTATTCGGATGAATGAATGCGCTCATGTAAATGTTATTCGTGGAAACTCAATTATACACCACATCCTTTTGAGTGTATGTTACACAGAACAACAAACTGAGTCATTAAAATTGATAAAGAGTTTGAATCATCATTGTCATATGTAATTTTGACTGTATGTTACACAGAACAACAAACTGAGTCGTTAAAACTGATAAAGAGTTTGAATCATCATTGTCATATGTAATTTTGACGGACTACGAGTCGATAGACTTGACTTCGAATCCCTACAATAGGCAGGAGCTTTGGAAGTTAAACATCGTGTTGAAACCATAGCAGGGTGGTAGAACTTTTACTAATGTCCGCCTGGTCGGCTACCACACTCAAGATTTAAATCTGCCGCCAAGCTTCTGTTCTGAAGCTGCGTTCCAGCAGTTCCTCTACAGTCCCTCTCAGTTCCTCCACTAGGTTTACTGTGTCCATCATCTTGACCACAACGTAACTTAACATCCAGTGAGTTTGTTGCCATAACTGGGATTACATTAAACCGAATGGTGTACATTTTTTTAGATCTATTGGTACATCTTGTAAAGAAACCTTATTTTTTTTATATACTATTATGGCCATAATCTCACCTGATCTTAAGTGACGATACGGCCCAAGTTGGTAGACACGCTATACCTGTGGAGGAACTGGCTCTCAAGTGCAGCTGTCGGAACACACCTACTGATATTTAGCGGCAGGTTTACAACTTGACGGTGGTTGCTACCCAGGCGGGCATTAGAGAAAGCCCTACCACCATGCTACGGTTTGCACACGACGTTTTCCTTCACCGAAAGCTCAAACTCATTGCAGGTACTTGGATTCGAACTCACGTCCCATGACGCGAAGTCGTACACACTAGCACTGAGCTAGCATCGCTTCGAAAACAATCGACAATCCTAGTTTATAGAAATCGTTATGTTCTTCCGTTACGTGGAGGTAGCACTCTATACCTACCTACTTTGTGTTATAGATTGTAAAGGTACCCCGATGAGGCTGTTAATATATTACACACATAACAGAATCATGTATATTTAGCTCACGATATCCGTGGTAATGTCGGTCGCACCTTAAAACGGGCAGATAACGCGATAAGATATGCCCCAGGCGGCTGCACGACGTTACCAAATACAGCGGGTAGATATAACGCGATATCACTGTATCGATCTTAAATATTGCTTTGTAGGTTTAGCGTTATGGGCACAATTTCAATCGATATTAAACAACGATGCGGCCCAAGATGGTGGACGCGCTAATCCTTGTGAAGGGACTGGCTCTCAAGCGCGACTGTCGAAACACGCCTCTTAGTATTTGGCGGCAGTTTTTCAACTTTAGGGTGGAGAAATTCCGGCGAAACGCTACTGTGTGGGGGGTTAAAAAGTACCCAATATATTAATCCACAATGTCTATTATCAACGTGTGAAATTTTATAAAAATGTATGTAGCAGTTTCAAAGGACAGACAGACGAAAATCCAAGAGCGCACTCGGTGTAATTGACCCGGTTACAGTTTTATTATAAGTATAGATCTCAATAAATAGGTCTAAGTCCAAATATATGACCGACATTGGATGTAAAGAATCAAGGCCCATATACCGCTAATTGATAGTAAAATTCACTCTTAGTGCGTGTCAAGGTTACGAAAGGAATATATATGGGGAAAATTCAAAACAATATGATTTATAAAATTGGGCATGTGATGATATATTTGTAGTATTTAGTATAGGAATCTTTTGTCAATATGTTGATGCACAATAGTCTCGGAAAGGGCTCGACCCATTGCGATACATTTTTTTAAAATGTATTACTTGGTGTAACTTGAAAGATAGGATATACCAATTAAAATAACAGGTGGGAATTTATTGTATTATTGCAATAGATGGGAAAAATTATATGAAAAGAAAGAAACATTGATTGAAGATTTGAAGCGATGATGGCTCAATGGTAGTGTGTACGACTTTGCGTCAAGGGACGTGAGTTCGAATCCACCACCTACAATGAGCTTAAGCTTTCGGTAAAGGAGAACATCGTGAGGAAACTATTGCATGATGTAGGGAATTTTCTGATGCGGTCTTGCTAGCTACCACCCTCAAGTTGAAAATCTGCAACAATATACCAATAGGTGTGTTCCGGCAGTTGCACTTGAGAGCCAGTTCCTCCACAGGCTTCGCGTGTCTACCAACATGGGCCGTATCGTCACTTAAGATCAGGTGAGATTATGGCCATAACGTTAAGCCTTAAAATACCTATAAAACCTATAAAAAAAGAAAGAAATCGTTTATATCCTCGGTACATACAGTACGTATTATATTAGTATATATATGCATTTCAACCTCAATTTTTTTTAACTACATGCTCTGTGCTTTTCTAGAAAATAGTCCCCAGACTCAGGTAAATGCACCCGCAACCAAGAATGCAAAAGCGCTGGTTTTCAGTCGGGGCTTATAAATGATGTCACCGAGTATAATACGTCATCTATGTAAATTATTACAGATTACACAAAGTATATACATATAGAATTAGGTGATAAATATTTAAATTATTAAAAAAAAAAAACTTTTGTTTTGATCTTTATGAAGTATTTACGTATAGTTATTTTTAGTATTAGTTATTAGTATTATTAGTTATTAGTTAGTATTAGTTATAGTTATTTTACGTATGAATGAGTATATAAATAATAATAATAATAGGCTATTTATATAAGAGAGAGGTCTCTGTAAATATTATTAAGTTTTCGTTGTGCATCCAAAGGAAATATTTGGTTGGAGTCGTGTTCTGAAAGTAGCTATCGTATTTAGCAGTTTCAAGGGCGGTGGTATATTGTTCCAAATCTTGGATGCAGCATAACAAAAGCTTCCTCTATACGTTGCTTACTTGTGTTTTCGGTCCTAGCAATTTCCTACTTGTATATCTCCTCTTACTCGGCACCCATGTTAGTTTTCTACACAAGTAGGATGGTTCTTGACCACCAAAAAAGAGACACGCCATGTGTAATTTACGACGTGATCTAATTTTTTTATTATACTTAAGGTTTAGCGTTATGGCCATAATCTCACCTGATCTCAAGTGACGATATGGCCCAAGTTGGTAGACACGCTAAACCTGTGAAGGAACTGGCTCTCAAGTGCAACTGCTGGAACACACCTTTTCGTATTTGACGGCAGGTTTACAACTTGAGGGTGGTAGCTACCCTGGCGGGCATTAGAAAAAACCCTACCACCATGCTATGGTTTCCTCACGATGTTTTCCTTCACCGAAAGCTCCAACTCATTGTAGGTGCTTGGATTCGAACTGAATCTTTACGAATGGCCTGCCGTTTTAAGAATGGGTTTGTGTGACTGCGAAGCAAAAGCGAGATGTAGCATTCTGCACTCTGGATAAGTCTGTTTGATGTAGCCAATAACCGTATTTCGTATACCATCAAACTAAATTAAATCAAAAAATCTTTATACAATTTAGGCCCTTAGAAATCGCTTATGAACGTCAAAACTACTACCGGTTCGGAAAGTAACGCAGTCATCGAGAAGAACAGGCAATCTTTTTTAGGTCTCTTTCGTATCTTTTCATATATATATATATATATATAATAGTTTAATCTGTTATAGTAATTATTAGCGGATGTACAGACAGGAGTTTCAATTCCAGATATCACAATCGCTCAGATATTGATCCACCCTATGATAACCATTTGGCATCAAAACCAGTTTGACATGGTTGTTGAACCTACTCTGCGACCATTCAGCTATGTGCTTTTGGATTTTATTACAAAACCTAACACTATTACCTGAAAATCTGTTGCGTGTCTTACTCAGTAACAAAATAGTACAATATTGTTTGTAAAACATACATGTTTCTCCCAATTCCAGCTGTCAGGGCTGGCTTTGCTCGGCATCGGGGTCGCTGTTCAGCTCAAAGCGACAGACATCATAACCATAGCTGACACCAGTTTCCAAGTCGCCCCGATCAGTGCTATGATCGTCGGTGGTGTGGTTTTTCTGATCGCTTTCTTCGGATGCTGCGGAGCTATTAGAGAGAGCAACTGCATGCTGGTTACGGTAAGTAAATTATAATGAATGTTTTTCCATTAATAGTATTGTAGGATTCCGCGTAGTATCTATTATTGGGTCTCTATTGGGCAACTGCTCTAACAGAAGAAATCTCAGCCCTTGAACATAGCATAAGATCAATGTTTCCCAGCTTGGGCAGCCTTCATAATACTAGATGCGATAAGTTTAAATGATATTAGGCAAATAAAGTAGACACATATTCATATATGCTATTGTTAATCATTTATATACATTTAATAAATGTATTTTAATGTAAACAGTCATATTATAAGGAGAATCGTTTAACGTCAAAATAGAATAATATAGATAAATTTAATGAAAATGCTAATCAGTAAAAAATAATTACATTAGTAATTAATACATTGGAATTTCGTAAGTCTAGATTAAATTGTCTGATAGAATAAGAAAATGATTTTTGCATGTGTGATTGATTAAATATTGTAGCATTAAGTACAGAAGTTATTAAAATATGATTCTGAACAGTGAAAACAGAAGATATTTTGTAAAAGTAAGAAATTTAATATCAATAACACGTCTCTAAAATCTATAATATCTATATATATATATAATAATATCTATAAATCTGTAATATCCAACTAAATTCAGGACGCGTCTAAATCCTTTTACAGACTATTACGTCTTCTCATAAAGTACTAAGAAAAAAATGCGTGAGCCTCGTGGAACACTCGGCTGGAACGAATTTTCTTACGTAGTATATTTAATGACAAACGTATTATATTATCGATTAAAAAAATACAAATTAACGAATTACTAGCGCCTGAGAGCAATTAATGAAATGCAGAGATAACTAATGAATTGAAGGAATGGTAGGAAATTCGCAAATAATATATTTTCTCTTGTTGTAAAAATAAACATTTTATTGTATATCATTCAATTTATCTAATTCATTATAAAACATATAAGACGCTACGAAACAGCTGATGCGTTATGCGTATGACGTACACAAACTAAATCTGCGCAGCCGTTGAGAACTTACTGGCTGTCTTGAACCAATAAGCGCGCACCTACAACTGGGTTCAGCCAATAGCATACGCGTTATGCATGGTCTACATTATGGAGATATAGTTCAATATAGAACAGACTGAAGTAAAGGCCGTGACGAGAAAATCTTTCGTTTTGATTTGTCTAGTTTCCATCCGTACCGTGTGATAAAGAAACTTCGAAAAGAATCAAAAGGAAAAGGTACAGACGCCGTGTCAAAGGGCGTGAGTTCGAATCCCTGCAATGAACTTGAGATTTCGGCGAAGGAAAACATCGTGATGAAACCATAGCATGGTGGTAGGACTTTTTCTAATGCCCACCTCGGTAGCTACCGCCCTTAAGGTGAAAATCTGCCGCCAAATACCTATAGGTGTGTTGCGGCAGTTGCACTTGGGCACCAGTCCTTCCACAGGCTTAGCGTGTTCACCATCTGTGGCCACATTGTCACTCAACATCAGGTGAGATTGTAGCTGTAACGCTAAACCTATAAAAAAACGAGTTCACTCAGTAACTTATTTTAACATGTGAAATAGAATATAAAATAACGTATTTCATATATAACTTTCGACTAACTTCACGGTGTGTTTCGTCGTTGTTCGTAATGACCATCTCAAGCTTAAAGTTCACTCTTAACGATTTTCAGTACTCGATCTTCATGCTGGTGCTGATGATTCTGAAACTGACCCTGGCGATACTCATCTTCGTGAAACTGGACGACGTCGTCGCAGACATCCCGCGGTGGTTGAACGAAGCCTTCAACAGAGACCAGACCAGCTTCCACGCTATAGAGTCCACCGTGAGTTTCACTATTGTATTCAAACACCTATTCACCGCTGGACACTCTTGTCTCTTACCCAGGGCTTCGATATCGATATGGGCCTCCTAATTCCTAGGAGGTCACACAACGATAACCGATATTTTTTACTAATAATCATATTTAATTATTAAATTAAATTAACTATTTTTTAAATATTTGTTATTCATTCAATTCAATAGCTAACGATTATGCCAAAATCTAGAAGTGTTCAATTAACATTGATTTTTAAGTGCTAACCTGGTAATGCTAAAACCGTTTCTTTTGTGTATTATAATTCCATTATCTATACATATAATTTGATTGTAAAGAAAAAACAATGTGTGCAGTTCACATGCGATAGAAGTGAAACCTTTAAAAATTCGCTTCGTAATTCGCAGGCGGGCACACACGAATACTTACACACGTACAACGATCGGATCCTGTAAGGAACACTGTATAATAGATGCCTTCTGTCCCATTCTCGCGCTCGTTAAATCCTTTAATTGTATGTAGTTGTTTCTTTGTACTGTCGCTATTTCGTTTCATCGATTTTAAATTCACAGCGATGCAAAATAGTACCTCACTTATCTGCACTCTATGTCAATTCTAGGCCATTATTCAAATGTGTCCAGCGTCTCCATAAGGCTAAAGACGGACCTGATTGTACTCATAATAGATAGTATATACATTAAATTTTATGTCACGACACTTATAACAGGTATTGTCGTTAAATGAAGAGAAGAAAATATACCTGGACAACGAGAGAAAATTCAAGTCATTCCAATGTTTTAGCGAGTTCACGGTGGAACGGAGTGAATACTGTATATATGAAAATACCTATGCGTTTTCAGTTCCAATGCTGTGGCCCGGCCGGTCCCCTCTCATATCTGAACGTGACTCTGCCGCCTACCTGCTGCGCATCCTCACCGTGCACAATTGTGAACTCGTATTCGGGATGTAACACCACGGTGCAGGAATTCTTCAACACCTTCGGCTTGTTGATCGGATCCATTGCCATTATTATCGTCGCTATTGAGGTAACATAGCTGTCACATTTTCAATTCGCTCACACCAGTTTCATTACCTTCACTAGTTAGGTACACGGTTCTGTGAGGGACCGCCATGGGCCTAAATGTACTGCACCCTTCTGTTGATTTCGGTGAAGGAATCATAGCATGTTGGCAGAGCTTTTTCTAATGTCCGCCTGGCTAGCTACCATCTTCAAGTTGAAAATCTGCCGCCAAATACCGATAGGTGTGTTCCGGCAGTGGTCCTTGAGAGCCAGTCACTCATGTAAAGGCCGACAACGCACCAGCGCTTCCTCTTGTGTTGTGAGTGTCCATTGGCGATGATAACTTACCATCAGGTGACACGCTTGCTCGTTTGCCTCCTATTCCATGAAAAAATCTTTATGTCAGTCCATCATAGTAATAAGGCTTTTTCTAACGTCCGCCTGGCTATCTACCACCTGCAAGTTGAAAACCAACCGCGAAATATTGTTCATTTCAGAATCATGTACTAACTAGTGGATAGACAGATATGAATTTAAAATATTTTAATACACTGACACCAAAGTATAATGTGCAACCCCAATTATAATGTTCAATAAATACATAATATATTGATTTGGATCAATTACAATTTTATTACAAGCATATATTATATTTGTCAGATAATTGACTCGCATACAATATCTTTCGATGAGTCTCGATGAAATTGGAACATAATATTTTATGCATTTTGAGATAATTATATTAAAATACTAACTAATATTAATTCGTTTCCGGGAGGCGCCCGGCGTAACGGCCCAGCGGCATACGCGTGAGCTGCGCGCGGTACTGGACAGTACTTGGACATTGCAACAGAACTTTATTTTTCTAAAATAAACGTAGCCTAAGTTACTCTTTATTACATCAGCTACCTGTCAATAAAAGTCCCGTCAAAATCGGTCCAGCCATTTCAGAGATTACCCGTAACAAACAGACAGACAGACAAAAATTGTAAAAAAATTTTATTTTGGTCTATGTACCGTATATATCCATATACATGCAGTAAAAAACGGTTATTTTTATATTACAAACAGACACTCCAATTTTATTTATATGTATAGATTGTTATTGATTATTTTACAGCTGGTGGCGGTTGTCTTCGGTTTGTGCCTCGCAAACCACGTCAGGAACAAGAACAGAAGATCTCGCTATTGAAGGGGATAATATTAAATTAAACTTTCTTTCTATTTACTAACATATTAGTTTGTAATTAAACATATTGTATGTATTTTATTATAAAGGTCTAAGAACCTACTTTAAAGGTTTTTTTTTTATAGAACACGGCAAAGACAGATTTACCGTATTTTTTTAATTTCTTGACATGCTGATAAAATACATTTGTGTATGTCCTCTCGTTTTTGACGGCGCGATTGCGTAGAGATTTAAGTAGTCTCCCCGATGCTACCGCCGCGCTGAGTGCTATGGGTTCGAATCCAATACCGGAAAATTCAGATTTCCTCTCGTTTCTTCACTGCGAGTGGCTTAGCGGGTTAAGCGATCGTGTCGTGGAAGTTCTGTGGATCCGAATCCCATACGAGACAATTATTTGTGTGATACACAAACGAATGTTTTAAGTCTGGGTGTTAATTCTTTGTCTGTTACTTGTATATTTGTACAATCCTATTCTACTTGACGTTGACGAAATTGCCTCCATAAGCAGAGAACGTAAGAGATAAAAAAATCCAGGCAGACAAGTCACGAGAGAGGCGTGCGAGCCTCTCAGATAGGAAGCACGAACATATACTAAATAAAAATAACCAATTCGAAACGATGGTAGCTCAGTGGTAGTGTGTACGACTTTGCGTCAAGGGACGTGAGTTCGAATCCAACCACCTCCAATGAGCTTGAGCTTTCGGTGAAGGAAAACAACGTGAGGAAACCATAGCATGGTGGTAGGGCTTTTTCTGATGCCCGACTGGCTAACTACCACCCTCAAGTTGAAAATCTGCCGCCAAATACCAATAGGTGTGTTCCGGCAGCTGCACTTGACAGCCAGTTCCTCCGCAGGTTTAGCGTGTCTACCAACTTGGGCCGTATCGTCACTTAAGATCAGGTGAGATCATGGCCATAACACTAAACCTTAAGTATAAAAAAAAAAAATAACCCGTAAGGCTCCAAATAAGGCGATGACTGTGACATCAGGGCCCGCTCTAGGGGGCGGTAAGCCATGCATTTGACCGGATCTCAAAAATTTAGGGGCGCTGTAGCGGCCTTTTTTCGTGAAAATGTATGATTTTTATGGTAAATTTTACTAATAAAGAGAAAATCTCACACATTTATCACTTCATCGCCAAACAAATTATAATAGTTATGTATATTGACACTGTATTAAAATTTCTAAGGGGCGACAATTTGGCTTTTTGACCTGGGCGCCGTATTCTTCAGAATGGGCGCTGGTGACATTGAATCCTAAAATGCTGTCAGAGTTATAGAGATATTCGTTGGTGGTACGTTTTATTTGAGAGACGAGAACATAAAAAGAGACAAAATCATATCTATAATAATAATTACTTAATATTATAATACGGAAAATTCGTTTGAAGGCCTTAATCTTACGAACTACCAGTCAGATTTCAAAAATTGACGGAAATGACACGGGGTTCCGGAAGTGGTCTAAGCAAACGTGACGTGTGTAACTTATGAAATTGTTTCGTAAATTTTACTTGTCGTTACAGATATTTATGAATTTATTTGTTTTTTTTTTTATTGCAAGCAAACTCATGTATAAAATACTCGTGTCACAATGTTTCTAATACTCCTTTGAAACGATTTGAACGACTTTTATGATCTTTTCCTATGTATATTCGTTAGGTATGAGAATTGGTTGTAATCTATTTTCTATACCCCTAATTAATGAGGGTGGTAATAAGTAATAATAAGGGTGGTAATAAGTAAGTAATAAAGTTTTTTGTGATGTTGCCTTAAAACACGTACAGCCCTAAATTTTCACCCTCCTACCCTCATCCTCTGATTTTTTTAATACAACCAAAGTATACACTAGAAATAATTTATTCGACAGAACAAGATTTATCAGGTCAGCTAGTAAACATTTAAAAATATTAAAATTTGGGTATTACTATTAATTGCCATATATTATACACGGGTGGGGGGGTCTATCATTTGTGGCGTAATATTGTTAGGGTGGGATTTACCTCTGTTTTGCTGGCCTGCTTAGATATCTCCTTATGTCTCTTTTGAAAGACCCAATATAATACAAAGGAGGGAACACGCCAACAATAAGGAAATTTTATAGATCCACCTTACGACAGAAATACAATTTAGCACACTTTTTAGTTCGCTTTTTCATTGGTGCCAACGAAAGCTGTGAAACCAAAGCCTCACCGGCGCGGTTCTGTTGTGGAATGGACAGGAATCGACGAGCTCTTCAGAACCTATAGGCTGAGATATTATTATTTGCAAGGGGTTTTCATTAAATATCCGATGCGGTGAACCAAAGCGCATAACAAAAGAAAGTCAAGGTGAAAGTAAATACACACAGATTTAGTACGTTTTCGCTTTACACATAGACAAATATTATTAAACTGTTTAGCACGTCAGTAACAACTAAGTACTAAGCTCGTACAGTTCGACGTCGAGAAACTTCGGCTATAATATATACGACATTGATTTATATTTTCTCCGACTGCAGTTTCGTTCGCGTGAAACTAAGAATAATTTAATAATTTTTACCCATTTATATATTGTTTTTTTCAATACAGCTTTGCTCCTATTGGTGGTAGCGTGATGTTAACTAGCCTAAAGCCTGCCATAATATTTGCTTTTTTTTTTTTATTTTTTTTTTAGAATTTCGGCTGGTAGTTCCCGCGATTAGCGCGTGCCAACAAATGAACAAGCAAATTTGTCCGATTTACAGTATATGACTAGTTGTGCCCGCGACTTCGTTCGGGTTAATATTGATCTTGTCAAGTGAAATGCACTATGGTGATGAATTCCTAGTAATTTGAGCAGTGTCACTGTATCGCGCGAGCGGGCAGTTGAAAATGTGTTATCGGAAACGTTTACATATATGAGACAATGCAATAGTTAAAAAAGTGCTTACATAAGTTTCGAAAATGTATTCCAAAAAGGATAAAAATCTTGTTTTTATTATAGTTTATTTAGGTTTAGCGATATGGCTACAATCTCTCCTGATGTTAAGCGACGATGTGGCCCTTCATGGTGGCATGATAAATCTGTGGAGGGACTCGCTATCAAGTGCAATACCCCTATAGGTAAATGGTAGCAGATTTTCAACTAGAGGGTGGTATCTAGCCAGGCGGACATCAGAAAAAGCCATACCACCATGCTATGGTTTTATCACAATGTTTTCCTGCACCGGACAGGCAGGCTTATTAAAAGTATTTAAAGATACGAACTCACGTCCATTGTCGCAGCGTCCACACAAGCAACACTGAGGTATCATCGCTTCCTATAATATATGGTATTTTACAGTTACTTAACTGTGAAATATTACCTATTTAGAAACATAAAAACATAGTTTACGACGTATTACTGTTAACGGGGGTGACACTGGGCAAAAGCGCTGCGACAGTGCTATGACCCGCTCTGTATAACGGCGCTTCAAGTGTCCGGTCTCGAGTCCAGTTCCGCTGTAAACCGCTTCAAGCGCTGCAAACACGATGTAACAGCTTTTTATCATAATCTTTTTTTTTTTTTACAGTAACACGTTTGTACAGAATCATGCCAGTGTCAGGTGGACTGGCGAAATATCTGGCGTATTTAAATGTAGACTACATTTAATGAGGTTGCAATTCTCTTGTGATTTTATATAACAAGCAATGATAGTAATTAAAATTAAAAATAATTTATTTTCAGACCGGCACATCCGTAGTGCTTGTAACAATATAGCTTATAGACTATGGTAGTATACAAAGGAAATAAGGAAATTAAAAGTGTCAAAAGTAACATCACCCATGGACGGGCTCATCGAACCTTTACATGTAGCTCGGTGAACCTGCCAGCCATGGCTGAATCCAGGTGTTCACTCCCCATCTTCAGGACTAGGTTCGAGGTCCGACACACCCTGGAAACCAGAGAGGCAACCTTCTTTCGCATTACCGCGTAAAAGTCATCCACGCTGGCATCGGCAAACATACCTGACGCTGACTATAGCTGGAACAGAGCCCTGAAGTTGTTATTGTATAGACCACGTAGGGCGTTAGGGCTTAGGGCGCGTAGGACTCGTGTAGAATACCTGGCAGTATGCTTTAGAAAGCGTGATTTTAACCTCAATGCCCTACGCTCTCTCTCTATGTCCATATCATCACACATATTTTCGGTGCCTACATGACCCAAATATTTAAACTGTGCGACGTGGTTCAAAGTCACAGCATTAAGAGTGATGGTCCTTTATTATTAGATTTACCTGTGCCACGAGTTATTATTCATTTATATCTATATTAATATTACAAAGCGGAAAAAATTGTTTGGTTGTTTGTTTGTTTGGACGCGTTAAGCTTAGGAATTGCCAGTTGAAATAAAAAAAAAACCTTTTTTATATTTAATTGAGCGATCATCGGGGAAGGCTTTAGGCTGCTTAAGATCACGCTAAAATTAATAGGATTAAAACTGTATAGAAAAAGGATACAAAAACGGGGACAAATTATTAAATATGTTTTAGTTCCACGCAAACAAAGTCGCAGACCGATATGGAATAAAGAAAATCGAAGAAAATTAGTTATTAAGATCCCGGGAAAACTCTTTTTTCTATTTGTTAAGTTTTCTAGTATTCGTCGCTTTTATTTTAAAAAGTTTAGATGGGATTTTTATATATATATATATATATATATATATATATATATATATATATATATATATATATATATATATTATTTTTGATTAAAGAAAGATACGATTGGTAGTATATATAATCTATTAGATAACAATACATTTTATAATTCAATAAATCGATGATTTGTTTATTTAACTTACAGTAAAATTATTCGTTTACCGCGGGACAGTTAAATTAGCAGTAAAAAATCAGTTATGACGATACTAAAGTTAAAATTTAACAGAGCTACAAGCAACATGAGGGTAAATATATTCTTTTTTGTTTGTATTTTTTGGAGGTCGTATTCTTTAGAAGAACCGAAATAAACTAACAGCTTATGAAGCTTTGCGGCAATCAAAAAGTCGGGCGGCGAATAATTTTGAATATTTTTTTAACTTATACATTAAAAAATATACAAGTATTTGTATGTTTGCCCACGATGCGTTCTTACAACATTTATCCGATTGTATGATAGCTCAGTGGTAGTGTGTACGACTTCGCGTCATGGGACGTGAGTTAGAAACCTACCACATACAGTGAGCTTGAGCTTTCGGTGAAGGAAAACACAGCATGGTCGTAGGGCTTTTTCTAATGCCTGCCTGGCTAGCAACGACCCTCAAGTTAAAAATCTGCCGATAAATACCAATAGGTGTATTCCTGCAGCTGCACTTGAGAGCCAGTTCCTTCATTGTCACGTAAGATCAGGTGTCATTATGACCATAACGCTAAACCTTAACTATAGAAAAAAAAAACTTTGGCAAGTTCTTTCATGTACGGCTCCATACTATACTTCATAAGTATATTAGGCTCCGAAGGTTTCACTTTGTATACAACAAACACGTAGTAGAGATAAGAATTTGGTAACAAAAATTGTGAAAACAAAATACCGCACTACGGTTAGCATCGAACTATCTTCAGTTTGATCGAATTGTGACGGTTGCAATATCAGGAAGGAAACCTTTTCAGTTTATTTTGTGCCTTTGATTCAATCTAGACCAGACGGAATGAGTCTTGTGCAATCGTTCAGCTTATCCGTGTGACACGTTGCCGCATTACGCACTGTGATTTTCGTTATTTGTACATGTGATTTATAGCGTTATGGCCATAATATCTCAACTGACGATACGGCCCAAGTTGGTAGACACGGTAAACCTGTGGAGGGGCTGGCTCTCAATTGCGACTGCCGGAACACATCTATTGGTATTTGGCGGCGGGTTTTCAACTTGAGGCTGGTTGCTAGCCAGGTGGACATTTGAAAAAGCTCTACCACCATGCTATGGTTTCCTCACGATGTTTTTCCTTCAACGAAAGCTCAAGCTTATTGTAGATGGATTCGAACTCACGTCCCTTGACGCAAAGTCGTGCACACTACCACTGAGCTATCCTCGCTTCGAGTAAAGGCTTGTAGATTAAAAGTAGATGATTAAGTTATATTCATATCTGGTGCAAAGGGATAGATATGTTCTATACAAATGTTCTAATATGGTACACTGTTGTCTATCTAGGGATATAGATGATAGCTCAGAGATAGTGTGTACGACTCCGCGTCAAGGGACGTGAGTTCAAATCCACCTACAATGACCGTAAGCTTTCGGTGAAGGAAAACATCGTGAGGACACCATAGTATGGTGGCAGTGCTTTTTCCGATGCCCGCCTGCCTAGCTACCACCCTCAAGTAAAAAATCTGCCGCCAAATACGGATATGTGTGTTCCGGTAGTTACACTTAAGAGCCAGTTCCTCCAAAGGTATTTAGCGTATCTACTACCAACTTGGCCGTATCGTCACTTAAGATCAGGCGAGATAATGGCCATAATGCTAAGCCTTAACTAGAAAAAAAAAAGTTGATAGCTATATTTTTTTGTCAGCTATAGTATAGTCAAATGGGCTTGCAAATTCCAATATTATATATCTATGCTTGTTGTTACATAGTCAAACTATGTGGTTTTAGCGTAAACGGATTAGTGTTACCGAAATACGTATATATGTAAATGTAAAAGGTAAGGTAAAATATGTATTATCTATGACAGTTTATTATGTCACCTGCTAAATTATTTAAGTTGACATCATAAAGCGCTAAATTTGCTGAATTGTTAACGGGCACGCTCGTCAGATTCAGATAAAAAAGTCATTGGCGCCACTCGAAGTAAAAACGTACAATAAAAAAAAACACACACACACACACAAAAATCCCGAAACGTTTTCTGCGTTTTTTTAATAATCTTGTTTTATTATCGTTTTCGTTGTAAGTGCACGGGTTCAACGAACTTCGGCGACGAAATAAGTTTGCTCCGAGTGACAACCTCTGGAACGCCTGGAAACTGAGCGTGTGTTCTGGCGTGTGTTTAATAAAGATGGCTAACGACTTTCACGGAATTTACTTACGAATCTATGGTTTAGACTCGTATTTATTATCTATATTATAATGTATACAATAATCGAAGGTTAAAAAGTGACATATATGTGTGTAGCTGTGAAATCCATAAAAGGCAAAACTTTTGTTAAAATCTTCAGGTAATCTTAATATTCAAATTATCCTGTCAAGTTTGGTAGTGATTGGGATCTACGAATTTATTAATGTTTTTTTTCTATACGTATAATTGGTTCTCAACCGATAATGGCTTAGATGTTAGTGTGTATCCAGGCTACGTCAATGGACGTGAGTTCGAACTCTCATGTTGTTAAGTGACGATGTGGCCCAAGATAGCGAACACGCTAAGCCTAGAAGAAGGACTGTCTTAGAAAAAGCCCTACCATCATGCTATGGTTTCATCTCGATATCTTCCTTTAGCGAGAGCCTAGACTCATACCAGGGATTTAAATCGATGATAGCTCAGTTTGTAGTGTGTATTGACGCTACGTCAAGAGACGTGAGGTCGTACCCACCTACCTAATGCACGTCTTAGCTAGCAACTACCTTCAAGCGTAAAATCTGCCGTCAAATACCTATAGGTTTCGCAATTGAGAACCAATCTCTTCACTAAGTTTAGCAGGTCTACCATTTTGGGCCACATCATCACTTAACATCCGGTGATATCGTGGCCATATCGCTAAACTTATACACAATTAAAAATTAGCGCCACCCGTGAAAAGCCAAGGCCGGTCAGTAATAATATAAATAAATAAATAAAAAATTAAGCAATGGTTGAAATTTATTAATAATTAAACAAAATGCTGATCCTGATGATGGGACTGGGTCTCATGTGCAATTGACACTTCCCTAGGTGTTTGCGGGAGTGGTTCTTGACTTGAGGGTGCCAGCTTGCTAGGCGGGGATTAAAATATGTTCTACTGTGTTTGTTTCATCGTGATATTTCCTATCACCGAAAGCTCAGGCTCATCTATTGCAAAGACTCGAACTCACGTCCCTCGGTGCCGCGTTCTTAAACGCTACCATTGTGCCATTCTTGCTATATTCTCACCAGGCTTATCCACATTTCCACACTCCAATCCGCTCTTACTGCACGTACGCCCTACACCTGCGGCCTCGTCATCATGATCCATCAGGTGTAACGGAGACCAAGAGACATGCAGACCATTTAAAAAAGAAAAAAAAAAAAAAAAAAACAATCTCTCCACATTGAATATTTCTACCCCTAATATGTTCTGTTGGAATAGAACAAGTCAATCAGGACATGTATAGAATAATACTAGCTTTCACCCGCGACTTCGCTCACGTTAATATTGATTTTGTCGAATATATCGGCTGACGCGATAAAAAGTTTCTTACAAAGTTCATTCCTCTCTTTATTTTTTTTATAGTTAAGGCTTAGCGTTGTGGTCGTGATCTCATCTGATCTTTAGTGACGATACGGCCCAAGTTGGTAGACACGCTAAACCTTTGAAGGGACTGGCTCGCTAGTGCAACTGCCGGAACACACCTATTGGTACTTATCCCTAGATTAAAAATTTTCGCTAGATATACTGGTCTATCGCCGTCTATCTGTATACCAAAATCTATCATAATCGATTCAATGGTTTAGACGTAAAAGCGTAACAAACAAACAAACTCAGTTTCGCATATATATATATATATATATATATATATATATATATATATTAGTAAGGATTTGTCTTTTTCAGACAAAACTCGTAAGTTATACGGTGGCGAGTTATAGGTCAGCGAACGGTGAAATGTAATAATAAATACATTAAATTTGTTTTGATTCGTTCAAATGTGTGACATTACAACTCGTTTGTGAGATACAACGCCTTTCTATGAATCTATAAACAAAAAACTGCGGATAGCCGAACCTAATAACCTAGATTTTAGGTATAATTTATTATATATTTATATATATCTTTGTATACGTATAATGAAACTGTTATTTAAAAAATTAATTAAGATAATTAATATGCTAGGCGAAAAAATGTGTATTTTTATTTTTGCTTCTCTCTGCATGTCACCAGGTACGCGAACCACTTTAAAACTAGTACCAAAGTTTGATAACATTTAATATATAATTGAAGCGATGATCGCTCAGTCGGTTATGTGTAGGAAGCCGCGACAGTGGACGTGAGTTCGAATCCACCAGTAATAAGTTTGAGCTTTCGGTGAAGGAAAACATCAACAACAACATTGGTAGGGCTTTTTCTAATGCCCGCCTGGCTAGCTCTAAGAGTCAAATTGAAAATCTTCCGCGAAATACCTACAAGCATGTTCCGGCAGTTGCACTTGAAAGCCAGATCCTCTACTGGGCTAAGCGTGTCCACCGTCTGGGGACATATTATCGCTGAACATCAGGTGAGATTGTGTCCAGGTCTAGATAAAATGCGGAAGTAGTCCCTGGTATCTCGCAACACGGAAGTTCGAAGCGTCGGGGTAGTACATTTCAGTGGGTAGTTTCAGGTGATTAGTAGGTAGGTAGTGGAGGGTGGTAGCTAGCCAGTCGATCATTAAAAAAGTCCTACCACCATGCTATGGTTTCCTCATGATATTTCCCTTCACGGGAAGCACAGGTTCCATGTGGTGGATTCGAACTCACGTTCCTTGACGCGGCGTCCATACACACTCTACTGAGCCGTGATCGCTTGAAATAGCCGATTTTGTTAGGCCACAGTAGTAAGTATATAATAGAACAGCCATACCAACATTTATGCTTAAGACAATAATACCGTAGAAGCCTCGGAGTTATATGAGTCGTAAGTACAACTTGTCTCGAATATTTGTCACTGGTCAACACTTGTATACATTAGTGGCTAAGTCGGTATCGGTATAATGAATATTTAAAAGTAAACATTTCCCTAATGGTATACTGGTTTAGGTCGGTGCGTTGACCAGGACGGCATGCGATGACTTTTATTTTTGATATTAACATTGATAAGCGATGCGAAGCTCGTTTGGGGTTATTCCGCTTACCCGCACGCGCGCCTATAATAAATATACATTTTTTACAGTCAAGCGTTATCATCATAATCTCGCGTGATCTTAAGTGACGATACGGCCCAAGTTGGTAGACACGCTAAACCTGTGCGGAACTGGCTCTCAAGTGCAGCTGCCAGAACACACCTACTGGTATTTAGCGGCAGATTTTTAACTTGTGGGTTTTGAGTGTCTACCAACTTGAGCCGTATTGTCGCTTAAGATCAGGTGAGATTATGGCCATAACGCTACCTCTTACCTATAAAAAAAAAATATAAAGCGGAAACTTTTCTTTGTATGTTTCAACACACGTCTTCTTCAAACCACCAACCGGATGTGAAAATATATTTTTCTATTTGATACAGTAATAATTGAGAAAGGGTAATTAACATCACGCTATAACCAATTGCGGCAAAGCTGTATTCGAGGGTATTACAAAAATTGATAAAACTATTAAACGACTAGTCATGCCCGCGACTTCGTTCGCGTGGTGCTAAAAATTATATAACCGTGTTTGCCCGTTTTTGAACCTCTAGTTCAATAAACAAACAATTTTTTTATCTTTCGTAAAAACAATTTTTTTTTTCAATAAAAAGTATCCTATGTTACTTCTAATACCTTCAAGAATATGAGTACAAAGTTTCATGATGATCGGTTAAGTAGTTTTCGTGTGAAAGCGTAACAAACAAACTTGAATTCACCAACCGGTGGTAGGGCTTTTTCTGATGCCTGCCTGGCTAGCAATCGCCCTCAAGTTGAAAATTTACGTTAAGACTTTATTCTGCTATGTTGTAAATCTAGCAGCTAAAAAGCTTGCAGCTTGAAAAACCAGCGACAGCCGATCTTTCAACAGGTGGGTATCGTTTTTATAAATTGTAATATGGCCAATTATATTGAAGTACCAACTGTTTACTATGTTATTACGACAGACATTATACGTCATAAATTATACAAAAATGAAAATGAAATTTAGTGACATTTCGAAGGTTTACAATTTCATTAAATTATAATAATTCCTTCTAACTATAATTGATTGCTCTCGGTTGTCGTAAAAGGTGTATAAAGTATATAGATAAAGCTTTACCTCGATAACTTAATATGTTCCCTTAAAATACAGTCATTGCATGACGAATTGACAGCCCAAGCTGAGGGTCGGCCATTTTGTCAATAACGCGCTATTGACCAATTCGGCTGACAGCCTCGGTTAGGCTTTCAAACCGCCTTTTAAGATAACAATATTAGTCAGATCGAAATAAAAAACCTTAACTTACGGATGCGGTTAAAAACTTATCCACGAAATGTAAACAACATATCTAAATACTAAGTTTTAAATGATGCATGAAACTGCACAAGGTTTACATTCACTCACACACACAAAGAACTTATTGGTTAAACTTTCCTTTTAACATACTTTCCTTGTCTCGGTTGAACCATGACCTCTAAGCCAACGTGACAATGACATTAACATACACGTATTAGGTATATTATTGTGTTTAGAAAACGAAAGTGGACATCTGAAAACTGGAAAAGGGGTTTACGCAATATTTGCTACTAATGTATTTGCCCCCTTATTAATTTATTTCGTAAAACAAATGTGTGAGCAATATTCCATAATTTCGCTGAACTTGGGGTTATATTTCTATAAACTAAACAGTACTTTCTCTACATCAATATACCCTTTGCCCTTTTCTATAACGTCGTGACGATCAATTAAGTATTTAACGAGAAAAATAGTTGCAAACATTCGCATTTATCTGTGACATATTAGTTTTAAACACAAGCCACAGCTCGAGCTACTGTCCTGAATGAAAGATTCGAAGTCAGGACACTAGTTCGGCTAGCTATAGGTAAATTTATTCCGAAGCGTGCGCGTTAGTGTGTCAACTACCTCGCTGAACTGAACCACATACATCGAGACATGAATATTGAGGTCTAGAAACACGCGGGAGTATCCAATGACCTTAAACGTTATTGTGTCATACTTTTTAAACAACGATGACAATAGTGAATGATGTAATCGATTTTGGTAATTCAGTTTATCGATTTGATATATCAACGGGATCACAGATCGCTTCGCGCTTAAATAATACAATACACGACAATCTTCACAGTTTGTAGATATAAATGAACATTTTAACTTTACGTTTTTTCTACAGAGTTTGTTTTGGCTCATACATAATAAGAATATGACATATCGATTTCATTATTTCACGTGTTTTCGCGAAGGGATAATGACTCAGTTGGTAGTCCGTACAGACGCTGCATCAATGGATGTAAGTCCTGTTCTATGCCATGAGCTTGAGCTTCCGGTGAAGTAATCCGTGTGATGAACCCATAGAGCATGGTGGTAAAACTTTTTCTTATGCCAGTCTGGCTAGCTACCACTGTGTAGTCGAAAATCTGCTGCCAAATACCTATAGATGTGTTTCGGTAGTTGCACTTGAGAGCCAGTCCTTCTATTAGGCATAGCATGCCCACCATCTTGGGTGATTGCTACTTAACATCAGGTGAGATTGTGGCCATTCCGCAAAACCTATATAACAATTAGTGCATAGTGGTCATAACAAAATTGGATACAGCACCCTATAAACCCACTTGATTACTAGTACACTTGGTGTATGGTGGTTGCAGTCCAGTCTTACACAGTTCTGGTTTTTCACCACTTGCTTTTGATAATGTTAGATCGATTATCGGGTACATTATTAAGGAAAAACAAAGAGAAAAACCAAACACCAACATGTTTAACTTCCAACTTGTTTGTTGCAAGTCGACGATGTAAAAATACAGTTAGACTTACAGAGACGAGAGGAACGAGCAAACCAGTTTCCAGAACTCGACTTTTTCCTGATTTGTAAAACATTTTTAGAAATAAATGTAGCGTCGATAACACATTTGAATTTAATTGCGATGTTCGGTCAAATTCGGTATTATTCAACGCGGTTTATTGGCTATGACACTAGGTTACGCTAGCGGCATCGTTCGTATTCCAAAAAGAAATTACATAGATTCCAAGCCCAATTTACGTTGCCTCGGCATTTCGTACCAGTAACAAAAGTTTGTAAAATGCTTAGTTTAAATAGCGAAAATCCTAATGTATGACTATAATTCAATTGTGATCTAAAATACATTAAAAATACGGTTTTCGTCATGAAAAACACGTGTATTATTCGAAAACAAATTATTTTATAAAAAAAAAAACTTGAAGTGATGATAGCTCAGTGGTAGTGTTCACGACTTTGCGTCAAGGAACGTGAGTTCGAATCCAACCACCTACAATGAGCTTGAGCTTTCGGTGAAGGAAAACATCGTGATGATACCATAGCATGGTGGTAGGGCTTTTTCTGATGCCCGCCTGGCTAGCTGCCACCCTTAAGTTGAAAACCTGCCGCCAAACAACAATTCAGCCAGTCCAGAGCCAGTCCCTTAACAGGTTTAGCGTGTCTACCAACTTGGGCCGTAGCGTCACTTAAGATCAGTCGAGAGCGTGATCATAACGCTAAGCCTTAACAATAAAAAAAAATACCCAGTAAGCTGCGATAAATATCGATTTCAATGAAAGATAAGGTTAAAAGTTTATTCGACAAAGAAATTACAAGACTCTCGCTAAAACATTTAGCGCGCTCTGAGCACAACGAAAGCGTAAACATGATTGTATGAGGGCCGAGCGGTATCGAGGCGACGGTGAGGCAGCGGCGGGCACCGTTATCCAACTCGTATAAATGTCGCACCCCACCCGGAGACATCAGTGTACCGCGCCACAAACATGAAACAGTACGCGCACCTGCTTCTCGCAATATTCGTGCTGCGCGCGCACGCAGCGTCATTACCCGAACAAATACAACCCGAAGTTGAGAAAGAACTGATCGACGATGACATCAAATCGCCCATTGACAATATTTCCAACGAACAAGTACTCATAGATCAATCGAACGCTATCAGAGATGACCAGGATAGCCTAGGTAATAGCGCCGCGGAAGGTGTTACATTCGAAGTTATCCTCGACGAAGTCCAACCGACGGTGAAAACAATCATAGATCAGGAAATCGTTAACGAAGTGTCTGACGAGGAAATCCACAGGCCGGTAATAGACTTGAAGAACCCCGGACCACCGCAGCGTCAGGAGCATGAAACTCAAAATCCTGAGCATTACGAAGACGCGGAACGGACCGCGATATCGGTCGGAGATGGTGTCAGGGAAACACATATATTCTTGAAGCAGGGTCTCCAGGGCGTCACCGATGGTATTCAAAACTGGTACGTAAATAATGAACACGTTAATAACATTCAGGCCAGTCTACAGAGTATGCAAGAAAATTTTAAAACACAAATTCAAAAATTAAATGACAGCGTTCAGAACTTCTTGAATCCGGACAAAACGAACCCGGCTGTAAGTGAGAAGGAGCTTTCAGTAATCAAAGCCAACTACGAGCAGATCGAATCGCGTCTTAAGACCTTACAAAATAATTTTAATAGTGGAGTGAAGACTCTTTCCGAGGGCGTCGGTGTCGTCGCCATGCTGAGGGACGAAAGCGCACCTACGTCATCCGAAGCCCCGGCATCAAGCTCAACCCCTTCCGGTCCTTTCAACAATATTTTCAACTTCTTCAGCAACTTTCAAAATTCTATGACGGAAAGTTTCACGAACTTAAGTCAGGCAATCTCGAATGCTATCACTCCAAACCAAAACCAGGGAGGTTCCTCTACAGCCTCACCTTCGTCTGAGACAGCAGCGGGGTCATCCACGACAGCGCAACCCTCTAACTGGCCGAACTTTCAATCGCCCTTTATCAATTTCCTAAACCCGAATCAAGGCGCTCAAGCCAGCCAGGGAGGGCAACCAGCACAGACCGGACCGTTTGGCTTCCTTCAGAATTTACCGTTCTTACAAAATTTTACCGGTCTATTTCAACCAAACAGACCAGCATCCTCGGCGCAAGAAAGCAGCACTGCTCCATCAGCCAGTCAGCCATCAAACAAACCTATAGAGTCCAAACCAGAACCTGAGAAAAAACCGGAGCCCGAGAAGAAACCGGAACAAGAGAAAAAGCCCGAACAGGAGGGCCCTATTCGTCAACTATTTCAGAACAGTCCTATCGTCAAAGGCCTCAGCGGAGTAGCCCAGAAGTTGCAGGACACAATCAACAAAACTGAAAAACCGAAAGAGATTGAGGCAAATAACAAGGATGAGCAAGAGAAAGGCGGCCTACTCTTCTTGGCAGGTCACGGCGGTCACGGCGGTCACGGAGGTGGAAATGGTAAGCGTAAACAAACAGATACCTCTTTTAATACTGCCTTATTCTACAGAATTTTACAAAACAACATAACATTATTAGAATACAAAATAATATATAATGTAAAAGCCTACCACCCTTTTCATAGTAAACCATTTTTTAATTCTAATATAAAATTTAGAAGACCTTGTTTTGAGCTTTGAACTTTATTAGAACTGAGGTCTTAAAAACTCTACATGAGATTAACATTTCGAGTTACAAACGAAACGTCCTAACGTAATTGCATCTGTAACATCATGTATCCGTTTTTTATAGTAACAAAATACTAATTCTATCCGGTATTCAAATGTACTACCTAATATTAAGTATAACGAGTCAACGAGTTAATGAATCTTTTTCTACATTAAGTGATTAATAAATAATTTAATTCTGTAATCAATAGAGACGAAATGGCGACTAAAGACTAGTAAATTCTAAAAATCATGAATGATATAATACTAAAGGACGTGCATTTCCTAAAATTATAAAGGCAATCTAAATATAAACCTTAGGTATACGTACATATAACTGAAATCTAGTCAGTAGTTATATAGGTTGTATATTATTAATCATTAGGCTTTTTTGTTGAAACTATACAGTGGTGATATGATTCGAAAAAGAAATCATTCAGAGCACTTAATTCTGAAAGTAACTTATTTTTTTTATGGAAACATATTCACTAAATAGTAATCACCGCTGTTAAAAAAATAATATATATATATCTAATAGATCTTATAGATCTTTTTGTAGTTTAATACCATATAGAGCTGAAATATAAGTTACATTTTTAGTTAAAGTTTTCAGCAACCGAATAAAGAAAGTCGCATCAAAATCTGTTAAGGTCTTTTTAATAATATAATATAAGGCCTATTCGACATTTATCCCTTATCACGGAGGAAACACATCGTTTTATTGTGTGAAAGCTTTTCTAAATGTTAATCTTCCAACAAAAGATCACAGATAAATAGACTAAAAATCAAAATAAAATAATCTTGCACCATCGAAGCGCCGATGGCTCAGTTGGTAGTGTGTACGGATCTGAATTCGAATCTCTGCAATGAGTCTTAGTGCCCGGTGTAGGAAAACATTGTTACGAAACCATAGCATGTTACCAGAGCTTTCCTAATGCCTACCTATCTATCCACCACCCTGAGGTAGAAAATCTGCCGCCAAATACCTCGGTGTAGGTGTATGCCTGCAGTTGCAATTGAGAGCCATTCCCTCTAACAGGCTTATCGCGCCTACCAACTTGGACCAGATCCTCACTTAACATCAGGTGAGATTGTGACCACAATACTAAACATATAAACTATAATAAAACAGCACAGTACATTCCGATTATATATTTATAGTATATTAAACATACAGATATGACTTAGTCACAGTTTTATTATATGTATAAATTCGTAATATGCCGCAATCAAATTATCAACCTTGTACCAGATTATTTTCCCACCCATTAAATTACATCTTATTCACGTATAAGGAAAACATGATTCTCACTTTAATGAGCAATACCTAACTATGATGAAACTGTATTCTAGAAATTCTACTCACCACGTGTTTTTTTTTCATACTTAAGGTTTAGCGTTATGGCCGTAATCTCACCTGATCTTAAGTGACGATACGGCCCAAGTTGGTAGACACGTTAAACCTATGGAGGACTGGCTCTCAAGTGCAACTACCGGAACACACCTATAGACATTTGGCGGCAGATTTTCAACTTGAGGGTGGTTGCTAGCCAGGCGGGTATTTGGAAAAGCCCTACCACCATGCTATGCTTTCCTTACGATGTTTTCCTTCACCGAAAGCATTGTAGGTGCTTGAATTCGAACTCACGTCCCTTGACGCGAAGTCGTACACACTACCACTGAGCTATCATCGCTTCGTTCACGTAAACATATAACCAGTTTTATTAGACCTAGTTATTTATCCTACTAAATTCGACGCGCGATGATATTTTGTTTTGTACAATTTTAGAACAAAACCGCGGGCATAATATGACTTAATATGCTCAATACAGTATGACTTGTTCCTCTTGGACGAACCCTTTTGTGTTATATGACAAAACTATACAGTATTCGATAATATTTATACATCACCGAGTCAAATTTTATCAAAATTTGACCAGTAGATACCTACGTTCCAAGCGATTCACGTGCCAAGACTCGGACAGCAGGAAATATAAAAATAACCGATTCCATGCCTCTATCGGCAATGTGATCCAAGATAACTAAGGTTATACTGAAGCTAATAGGTGAGAGATTGTATTTTTAATAATGATTATTAGCAAGGCGTGCATAATGAAATATCTTACCACAATAATATGGGTTTATAACGATGGTTTCGTTCGCGTAAACTCGGGTGTTCAGCTGCAATCACTATCGACTCTACTTAAGCTTATATTTCGTGCAAATCGGTGACAGTGAACCAGTGGACCCGGTTCGTGACAGCGCTTATTGGAACAATCGGTGCTGTGCTAGATGGCACAATATCTTCAGTGTCTATGGCTGTCAACAGCGCGGTCAACACCATCGGTTCCACCGTAGAGGTACCCAGAGGGGGATATATATGTCGTTTATTGTTGATCTTTATGTTGTTAACATGTCTCGATGTCTGGTGACAGTGGATGAGGTGTGTTGTATGAATAAGTTATGAATTTTCAGGTGCTTTTGTTTTAACATGTTGTTACAGTTTAGTTTTAGATCTCTTCGGTGACGATGCTAAGTTATAATCAAGTAATATTCAGGTAACAAACGCCAAATTTAGATATATAAGTTAATTCTGATAATATTTATTTATTGAATTAATCACAGGACGCATCTGAATATATAAAAGCCCGTGTCAGAATGAAATTCTGTAAATTTAGATTACTCGGTGTAACTTGATACGATTTTTTTAAATCCCTGAATCTTTTACCCGAAGGCAGTTTTGGTAACGCTGTAGTCGATTTGTTGACCATTGAAAATGATAAAAAAAGGAAGTCTGCAATGGAACCGGTAATAAATATATAAAAAAAAAAACAAGAAAATTCTGTTTAGTGATTAAGATTTTGGCAAAATATGAGTCACAGAGAGAAAAAAAAACATTTTTATATTTTATTCGAAAACATATCTTCTCAATCCTGCAACTTTACGTTAGAAATCATATTTGGTCCATGCACAAATTTGTAGGTATTTCGTACAGTAATTTATTGATATAATTATAAAATACCAACTATGTAATTTTTAATTGTGCGCCTATTGCTTCATAATCATCGACCATTACACATAACTCGTCGATACAACTAACCCCATTTGTACCCATATTTTGTTGCATTCTGTAACACGTTACGCGTTATTAATCCTAATAATATACTTAAATTAAGTGCTAGGTGTAATAATTATGTCTTTTTTATATTATTAATAAGTTAGTAGCCATCCTATGCGAATATTCCGCATATCATAGTATTTTAAGTACCAAATAGTTCTCGTAAAAGATCACATTTCCAAAAATAATGTAAAGATTCTAAAAGACGCCATCTTTGTTACATATATGTGCCTCCTACAAGTTCATAGGATTCTTAATTAAATTACGGTTCCTATAAAAAAATATATCAACTTTGAAGAATTTATACCGGAAAACATAAGCTTTACAATTATGTTAAAATCATATATTTTTGATTAATAATCAAGGAAGAAATGGTGTTGCCATAAAAATTGTGGTAGGGCTTTTTTAATGACCAGCCTTCAAGTTGAAAATCTGCCGCTAAATACCTATAGGTATGTTCCGGCAGTTGCCCTGAGAGCAAGTCTCTCCACAGTTTAACGTGTCTACAAACTTGGGCCGTATCGTCACTTTAGATCAGGTTAGATTATGGCCATAACGCTAAACCTTAACTATAATATATATATATATATCTTAGAGAAATAACATGTATGATGATTGTTAATCAAAACAAGTGACGACATTGTGTCTTAAGGTAAACATAGTGGAATCCAAAAGAACGGCAACACATTCATGCACATTCAGCACATGGCCAAGTTGTCTTTTAACAGTTGGTAATCAGAAGAAAGAAAAAAGATTACAAAAAATGTATGGGATGACACTTGTCATAGTCGAATTTGACATAACATGTCATCCTATACCTTTTAACTTTTTTTTTTTTCGTTAGCAGTAATTGTTGCATGACAACTTTACCAGGAGCACAGGTATCCGTTACAGGTCATCGCTATTATGCTTTCTAGCTTCTCGGTACGCGGATATACATCCATTACATACTCGAATAAGGAATGACACTATAACGGGTTTGTCGCTCTGCGTATGGCGGTCGCGACCCAGTGAGGTACAGGTCACTACGCCTTATTCTATAAATGTCAATAATAATTATCATCTTCCTCCATTTAGCTAGTATTAACTACGAGATAACATGAAATTTTGCTAAATAGCTATGTTACTAGAACGGTATTAAAAACAGTTATTCAAAACAAGTTGCAACTGTTATTTGTATAACGAAAAAACAGTTTTTCTAAATATATGTTTCACTAGCGTGTAACACAAAAGTTAATTTATTTTACAAAAAAAAAAAACATCTAACGTTAGTTGACTTAGAGACTACTTCCTCGGGAAAAGTTGGGTTTACAATATATGTTGCTAATCTCGGCTTATTTAAATATAACAAACTTCTATTTAATGTTACGCGTGCTTATTAATAATTCTGCCGATGTCACGTGGGAATAATTTTTCATATTTTATCATACGTTCAAGAAGCGATTTTATTTGAACAAGATAGCGGTTGCCTTGTAATAATAACAAAAATGTTGCAACTCGGAATAATATACGTTTTCAATTATCACTTACAAAGCATTTTACTTGTGCAGGAGAACTGCGACAAATAAAATCCTTGTTTTATATAGCACTAATTTAGGAATTTGAGTGGAAGAATAACAGATGACAATCCCGCCAAAAACTCCCATTTATTTTTATGGCATGAGAGGTCACCTGCTTTCGACAAAAATGTATCTAACTTTCCGATACTTAAAACTTTTGCCTGTAGCTATAAACGTTTCAACTTTTTATTGCCTTTGAATTCTTCACAAATATCTAGAACTCCGGTGTTATTTGTTTGCAATAATCAAAACGTACTACTTTTTAAATATGTCCTCTTTTTGTAGACGAAAGAAAGTAGTTTAGGACGTAACTAAACATATAACGGTATTGGTTGAGACATTCGTTCGCAACATTGGATGTCATCCGACGTTTACTCACCGATTTCTTGAAAAAATGCACTCTGTGCTCAAGCTATTTGGTTCAGTTTGCTTTATTGTGGATAAAATCGTTTGAGGTCGACTTCACTTCCAATGTATAATAACCTAAAAAAGTGTGAACTAATTTCTAACCAGTTGTTTTTGTGTTTTGACTATTATTATCGTCAGCATATTAATATATAAATTGATGTTGTTTTTATAGGGGATAATATCGGTGTCGGAAGCGGGGTGAGTGCTGATGAAGTCACAGAATCCGTTTCAGAAGAGAAAGTGGAAGAAGCAAAAGGAACTGAGCCTGTTCCAGAGAAGACTGAATAAGTCACCAAGTGTGATACAAAAGTAGACTAAATATACATAAGTATAAAATAATGTAAATAAAAATTCATAAAATGATTTGAGATTTCGAAATAAACGATTTTTCCAAAAACATATGCTTATATTTATTATTAACTAATATGCGCCTCGCTGTCAAACTTCGACTGAAATTAGGGTTGCAATCTTTATAATTTGACAACCAGGATAAGATGCGTAAAAACCCAGGTTTTTACAGCGTAGAGAACCCGGACATATCAACAGGTAAACATAGTATAGTAAAATACCGTTAAAAATGTTATAAATCACCTTTTTATTTATTTTTAAACCTTAAATTAAATTTTGTTATTTTTTATAACGATTTTAAATGTACCTAATAAAACAGAATCATATTACAGTTTGTTACAAATTGTTTTAATAATCAGTTACATTTTTATCATTCTTAAACTAAATCAAATTATTAATACATTCTGTTATGAAAACAAAATTTAAAATTATTAAACCTAACGTAATTAAAATATATTTTTTTTATAAAAATCTTTGAACTACTGAGACCATTTTTGTATGCAGTATTAAGATTTTTGAGGTAAGGAGCCGTACAAGTATTATGTAACGCAATTTATGAAGATTTTTAAAAGGAATTTATAAAATCCAGTCTACAAATGAAGCCCCGTCCGAACGCACCCCGAATACACTAAACTAAACTAGGATCAATCCCGAAAACCCGAACAGATGGCGACCCTAATCGCAATAATTATTAAAGTGTTAAGGAAATTATTTTACAAGTAAGGAAAAATACTATTATCATTTTTTATTTGTAACCTTAAAGCTCGTCTATGGCAAATATCATCGTCCTTCATCGTGCACACGGCAAAGGGGTGGAATAAGTCCTCCCGTGTACCATGTACTTATATTTAAACACATCCAAAATATATTCTTAATATATAATATATATAAGAATATATTTTGGATGTGTTTAAAAACGAGTTACTCCCGGTCTCGAGTCGGTCTCAGCTTTGCTTACCATAAGGCGTGATTGAGATCAAGCGCTTACTTATAAAACATAAAAAATTTAATACTTATTAATAATCGTTTGACAGTGTTTTTGTATTTGTATTTATCTATTGATATACCGTTAGTATGGGTATTTTATTTGC
Organism: Actias luna; assembly: GCA_039707435.1. Taxonomy (NCBI): domain Eukaryota; kingdom Metazoa; phylum Arthropoda; class Insecta; order Lepidoptera; family Saturniidae; genus Actias; species Actias luna. Next base: position 844,958 of record JAZHAC010000002.1, on the reverse strand, counting down.
CTACACATAATTTCACACAAACATACATATCATAGAGAAGTAATCTCACAAACTATGTAGGCACACGTAAATACTAAACTCATCTCAACTTAGTTAACAGCAATAAAAGGAGTATCTATGAATAATCGAATTTAATACATACAACGATAAATAGTCAAAATAATGTTCAACAGATGTGTACTAATTCCCTATACAATTATTTATTTTCTTTTACTTTTCAATCTTAATTTTAATTACTGGCTTTTATTTCCAAGTACATACTAGACTTCATACTAACTCATCAAATTATCGATAAGGAATAAATAAAATTATAAATAAGACTAATTCGTGTTCTAAGTTAGAAAATTTTACTCAAACAGAACTTAAGCGATTCATTACTCTGTGTATTTTATTACACTATTTTAATTTTATACTTATAGCATATCTAGCTGGACTGGTAAACCATGTTTTACCTTTTCTAGTGCGTAGTTAATAAAGCAAGTACAGCGCCGCGTATCGCGTTAAGATGGCTTGTTGAAATAAAAAAAACGTGTGGTGTTGTGGGATACCAGATAGGAACGAAGTTTCTTATTACAAAAATGTTAGTTTCAAGTTCTAGTCGAGGAAAAAAGAAAATAATTATTCGTGTATAGATTTTTAATTATGACTTTTTTTTAATCGATAAAAATCATAAACTACTTTACAAAATTATCTTAGGGAATTTATTTTATTCACAATTATTCATATATATATATACATAATAACGTAATTTCATATAAAGGCAGATATCACAATAAAAAAGCCAAATATTTTTTGGTGCGTCATATACTTTGAATCTGTGATGTTTCCTAATTTACTCATTTTAATTGAATACTATAATCTTAAAAGTTGTTCTAAATTAAATTTTCTTAATAATTAATAAGTTTATTATAAAACATCTTCGCAAATAAAGTGATATTTCGTAACGAAACTGTAAATCATAAAAATAATTATTGTAAGTAAACCAGAAAAAATAGATGTAACTGTTTTAAGCGAAATATTTTTTAATACATTATATTCATCAAATTTTAATAACGCTTTATTAAAAATAGGATTTAATAACGCTTTACTAAAAATAGAATACACTTTTTGCTTAATTTACACTATTATATTTTTATATTTATTAAAATAAATTACACTATTCTTAATTCATATTTATTAAAATTTATTTTCTATTCTTTAGTTTGGTTTTCTATAAAAGCGTGTTTTATAGTTCATTTTAACTATGATTTATTTAAATTAATAATAAAAATATATCAATGTCTAACACTAAAATACCCACAAGTGAACAATAATAGCTTAATCATAATTATGCGTTATTTACAAAAAAAAATGGCTGCTCCTGTATTGCTTTTAAAATAATATTACTATTCAAGAAATATTTTCCTTTAATATTTTCCTTTAAAACAATTTAACTATTACGCGTGCACAAGAAAACAATATCTCATATGGCAGCAAGGTACTAAACTAAAAGAAAGTTATACGCCTTACTTATTTTTCCTTCAGCTGATACGATTTCACCTGATACTCGGAGTTTATCAAATGAAATTATTTCTTTGTTTATTTATAAATAAAAATATAATATAACCAGATCGAACTTCTTGCCTGTTCTACTCGATAACTGGGCTATTTTCCGAACCACTGGTAGTTTTGACATTCTTAAGTGCCTTTGAAAAAAGTATTTTGAACCAATTTTAAATAATAGGTAATATAGTTTTCTATAATGGTAGAATATCAGTACATTCAATTCTTTATTATCAGAGGCCAAAAATATATTTTTGATAATTTTTGTCTGACTGCGTGTCTATCTCGTTGAACGCGTAAAACTCAGAATGTACTGAATAGACTTCAATAAAATTTGGCAGGGTAGGAGCTAATTTTACGGATTAACATTTGATTTATAGCTAAAACATAAGCTATTTTTTATACATACCACTGAACATATACTAGTGTATATTTGATTATTTAAATTTTATCTACCATTGTATAATTGCATTTTCTACCAATACAGTTTCATTTTTTCTACGGGTAAGCGTCATTAACAAACATCATAAATGCTGAAAAATGGGATCTTTCTGTCGGATGTCGGCTGTCGGATCTTTAACTAAATATAATTATAAATGGATGCGATATAAAAATACTTGGAATTAGCCGATAGATGGCACTGAATTAATAATAGCTGAAAAATATGAGACGGCTACCGAATTTTCAAATATTTTAAAAATACATATGAACCTCATGTACTCATGTAATCTATATATACAAAAATGAATCTGTATTTCGATCGGTGATCGCATCATGCGTGAACGGATGCAATGATTTCGCTAAATATTTTTTTGCTGTGTCACGAGAAGGTTCATAAAAAGGAAAAAATTTAAAGTAGTTGACCGGAACATTAAAAAATCTGTAAATGTAAAATATGAATCGCTGAAATGTATGAACGCGTATAACTTCCGAACGTCTACACCAAATCGGATAATGTTTTTTTTATCGTGTTGGTAATTGTCAGAAAAAGATTTGTATAAAAGACAAAATAACTAACGTAGTTTGGTAGTTTTTAATCTTAAGTTTTCACTTCTGTCGGTAAAACTCACTTGCCATCATAAAACTTGCTATTATATGTATTTCAATTGGTAATCAATTGTTAATTTGTTTATATTACGAAATTAAGCCAAAAGCCAATTCAAATCTTTTATTTCTCAAAAAAAGGATCATAATATAACTTTTTTTGGAGCAAAAAAACATTACTACCGTTTCGGAAACACAAAATGGCGTTCTGGAAGAGAAGAAACGGCGAAAGAAACTCCACCGATCACTCTTTATCATGTGAATACAATTGTTCAGACTTAAAAATATGACCAATATTTTAATTCGCATTTTAAATCTAAATCTAACGTATAGTCGAATCTTAAATATAACGTATCATCGCATCTTAAATCTATGTATTCATCATCGCATCTTAAATTTATGTATTAAGTCTAACATTACATATTAAATCTATATAGTAAACCTAACGTATTTTTGAAGCAAAAAAAAAAACACTACTACCATTTCGGAAACAAAATGGCCTTTTGGAAGAGAAGAAACAGCGAAAGAAACTCTCCAGCGATCGCCCTTTTTATCGTGTAAATACAATTGTTCAGAATTAAAAATATGAACAATATTTTAATCCGCATTTTAAATCTAAATCTAACGTATAGTTGGATCTTAAATGATGTAACGTATCAACGCATCTTAAAACTATGTATTAAAACAACGCATCTTAAAACTATGTATTAAAGCTAACATCATCGCATCTTAAATCTATGTATTAAATCTAACATCATTACATGTTAAATCTATGTATTAAACCTAACTTATAACCGCATCTTAAATCTACCGTATGACTGCATCTTAAATCACGTATGACCGCAACTTAATGTAACGCATCTCTCCGCATCTTAAATCTAATTTGGAACGTATGATCCGCATCTTAAATTTATGTATTTAAATCCAATTCGAACATATGACGGCAACTTAGTTATCTAAATATAAAAAACTCACTATCTGTACGGGATAAAGCTGGTGAAGGTTATGCTATCCTACAAAAAAAATTATTACAGACAACACACTATAAAACAATAATACATCGCACTTACCCATACGTCGTGTACGGCCTGGTACGAAGTGCCGCCAGCTGTGAGATCGTCGTGCAAAGCGTTGTCGTTAGAGTAGATGCCCTTGCAATGACTCCCAGATCCGAGATCTATAACAAAGGTGCGGATTGCACTATGTAGTATATTCGTAAACTTATACACCCGTATACCACGCATGATGTGCCGCAGTGTTGTACAGGGTAGTCTTACCAAGCGTAGTCAGCTGTCTGCCTGGGCACTGTCCGCCTTAGTACTAACCTGTGAACAAAGAATAACAATTTAAATTATTGATAAAACAAGACATATACCCCTGTATATCACACATGATGTGCCGTGAGTTGTACAGGGCACCAATGTCCCCCTGCAGCACACTCCGCGGGTTATAGCGAAGGCACTGTCGGCCATAGTGCCGACTTGTGAACAAAGAATAACAATTTAAATTATTAATAAAACAAGACATATACCCCCGTATATCACATATGATGTGCCGTGAGTTGTACAGAGCACCAATGTCCCCCTGCAGCACACTCCGCGGGTTATAGCGAAGGCATTGTCGGCCATAGTGCCGACTTGTAAACAAAGAATAACAATTAAAATCATTGATAAAACAAGACATATACCCCCGTATATCACACGTGATGTGCCGTGAGTTGTACAGGGTAGTCTTACGAAGCGTAGCCAGCTACAGGGCATCGATGTGACCCCTGTAGCACACTCCACGGGTTATGGCGAAGGTACTGTCCGCCTTACTTCTAACCTGTGAACAAAGAATAACAATTAAAATCATTGATAAAACAAGACATCCCGCATGCACTACGCTACAAACAAATACAAACACCGCAACTACGTATAACATGGACCATACAAATCATGCAGCATCTATGTATAACATGCACACCACACTTAATACATACTACATATATCTTAACAAAATTTGACTAATATCTAACCGTACTTACTGCTATTCTTATCGTACTTTAACTATCTTACACATTACAGTTATACATAATTTACAGTATCCGCACTTAAAATATTAACACATCAGGATATATTAGAGATTCTGTTTAACTGTCAAGCAGCGAAATAAGATCAGTTCCGAAAATAAAATGAAACTGACCAGCCTGCCTATCTACACACGACAGACGGAAGACTATAACCGGCCTACCTAATGACCCTACACAGAACAGAACAGAACAGAAAACAACACACAAGCCGACCAAGAAAATAACTGATCCTCGCACATTAACACTTGAGCACAGTCTGTCTTTCTTTTTTTTTTTTTTTTCGAAAGGACCTATACTATTAGCCTGAGGGGCTTTTACAGCTTCATCTGAGCTAGAGAGGCGAGCGCAGAAGGCGCTCGAGCCCGCAGGGCAACTCACACAAGGGTGTCACTAGTAACCGAACCTCGGCTTAGGCTGTTATCAAATCGCGGAAGAGAAAATCGAACGCGATACTAGCTATTAATGAGAAAAAAATAGATACGTTATAATAATAAAAAAGGAAAAATCGAAACTAACTGTTCTTCTTCGGGATCTGAAAAAACTTAAAAAAAAACAAACTTATTTTGGTTTGTTCTGTCTTTCATACTGAGCGCCAATGATTTATATACACCTGTAGATCAACAGGTGGCGTGCATCCCTCTACTTCCGTTATTAACTCCATAACGTTTTGGCGATATCTACATACTGCTACCTATACTGTATAACAAAATATATTTTCTACTAAGCGAACGAAGTCGCGGGCACAGCTAGTTATACATTAATCTCTTAAAACTAATAATGAGAATTGATTGAATAACCGAAATAATTGTTAAAATTTCAAATCATGGCACCTTCGTATAGCGCATATCGAAAACCTATCAGTTACAGAAAAGTAGGTAAAGTAATCCTTTCTGAACACCTTTGAATACAAACATATATAAGGTTAACGAAAGTGATAACTTTCATAAGCTAGTTGATACGAAAGCTTTCATAGTACTCGTTACTTAATTACAATGCATCCATACTAAAATTATTTGTTTAGTATCAAAATAAAAGAAACTCAGGTGTCTATATTTGCTAGAATTGATTTATCCTTTATTAACGTTATGAAGTTTTAAGTACACATGAAAATAAAGCTTTAAAAAATTTATACTTTTATGATAACTTAGATACAAGATTTGACAAAGAAAAGTACACAATTTTATATATAATTTCGGAATGGGCAGTATAGTTTGATTCCTTCGCCTATAGATAGATGAAAATTTTTAATCCATAATACATATGTTTGTAGTTGTTTATAGGTTATGTTGTTGTAAATAATGTATAATTGGTGTATTATTTGAAATAAATACGTACAATGAATGGACTTACATTAAGGATTAGCCGAGCAGGAATGAATAAATTAAAAAATGCTATTACTTTTGAACCAGTGTCTATTAAAGACCGGAATTCTTTCAGAATGGGTAAAGTTGTTCAATAAAAAATAATCTATATATATTAGACGATACATACATTTTAATTAAAATAATTTTAGGCAATAATAAAAACGTGTATGAAGATTTTATGAATGCGGCAAATACAGACGAGCAATTAACGTTATTGAAAAATGTTTTTGATGACTTAAATGGAACTCCAGACGTAGGATTATTGTGGTTTTTGGTAACTGTGTATCTGCAAGCAGATATTAAGCATCCAGTCAAATGTTTTATTACAAGGTAAGTAAGTATTTGTAATAAAATATAGTAATAAATATTTAATAGCCTTTGCGTGTATCCCATATAAAACTAAAAAAACCTCGAAATAAAACTGATTTAAACGGATTTTATTGCGATTATTTTAAATCCATTTAAATTATTTTTATTTCGATGAATAATATTCGCCTAAACATAAGAAATCATTATGAAACAACCTGTGCCCATATAATATGCACTAAATATTTTTATAAAGCACCCTGACATGACTCTGATTGCTTGATAATTAATTTAAATATTGTTGACACATATCAAATATTTATAAAACATATCTAATCAGCCATCAACTTTTTGCTGGATTCAGCCACCAAAATAGTAAAGTTATTTAACCTTTTTTTTTTGTTTTTAACTAAAATTTTATTTAATCATTTTCATAAATAAAATAATGTATTGCCTATGTTACTCAGGGCTAAGATGGCATTCTAATGGCGATTTTATTTTTAAATTGATCCAGTACTTCGTTAGTTTATTCATTACAAACAAAAATACAAATCTCTTTATAATTTTTATATAGATAGGTTCTATGTCTACAATCTCGTCTCATGTTAAGTGATGATGAGAACTAAGATGGTAGACATGCTAAGCCTAGTGGAGAGATTGGCTCTCAAGTGTAACTGCCAGAAAACAACTATAGGTATTTAACAGCATATTTTCAACTTAAGTGTGGTAGCTAGCCAATTGGGCATTAGAAAAAGCATTATCAACATACTATAGTTTCCTCACCATGTTTGTCCACAATCTCTCCGAATGTTATGTGGCACTGTGGCCCAAGATGGTGGGCCCAATAAACCTACCAGACTAGTTGGCTGTTAAGTGCAACTGCCAGAACACACCAATACAAATTTGGTGAGAATCTACTACTTGAGGGTGATAGCTAGTCTGGCATGCCTTAATCAGTGCCATACCCCTGTATCGTGGTCTCATTGTGATGCTTTGCTTCACTGAAAGCTCAGTCTCATTGTAGGGATTTAAAGACTTGCTCCCACTCAGCCATTATCAGTTCAAATATTGTTTATACTTGTGGTTACAATTTTATTAATGTATACAGTGGTTTTTAGTATGAAATGTATCTTTTATATGTAATAGAGTGCAAATGAGCTATCATATCACCTTATGGTAAGTGATCACCACCACCCATGGACACTCATAACACTAGGGGTATTGCAGGTGCGTTGCCAGCCTTTATTGGAGGGACTGGCTCTCAATTGCAGCTGTCGCAAGACACCTATCTGAATTTGGCGGAAGATTTTCAACTTGAGGGTGGTAGCTAGCGAGGTGGGTATTATAAAAAGCCCTACCTCCATGTTATGGTTTTCTCAGGATATTTTCTTTCAAGGAAAGATCTAGCTCATTGTAGGTGGTGAGATTCAAACTAACATGCCATGTCACGGTGTTCCTACACACTACCACTTAGCTATTATTGCTTTCATTAAAGAGATGAGCATTACATATTATTTTATCATAATTATCATTGCAAAATAAGCACTAGTTCTAAAATATTTCTTTATTACATTTCAGGCAGGTATCAAAAAGATCACACCTTGAAGAGTCATTTGCAGATATATTGGCGCAAGAAATCAACACCTTCACTATTCACAATAATAAAGAATATAGGCACTATGTTGTTGTAGTAAATAAAATTGCCAATTGTATTGAAAACTTCTCTGCTGGATCCTTAGCAATTAAAAAGGTGGAGGAAACTCTTGCAGAGTATTTGAAAGGATGTTTGAGTTGTTGTCTAATAACTCTAAGGTAATTTATAATCCTTTTCTATCCAATCTCTTCTATCAAATGATATCTTATATCCAACCTCTAATTTCAATCTGATTACTGATCATAAAAATGTAATCGAAGGTCAGTTTGACTGATTAGAAATGACAGCTTACAGTATCTACTCTTGATGGGGTGGTGGTTAATTAAATAGGCAATTTCCCCATTTTTTTTCTCTCATTTTTCTCGCCGTTATAGTGTTTTTAATAAATATAGTGAAAACATTTTTTACTGCCTTTACAAGTATTTCCTAGAAAATCAATGATGAATGTGGCTGACCACCAGGGAGCATTATTTTTAACAATTGAGTATTGTGATCTGTGTAATGTTGATTCCATATCTTATAGTTCTAATTAATAGGGAGTCCTAAAGTAGATTATATATTTCTTGGTTTAATTTCATGGCAAGCACTTAAAGATTTGAATGAATGTTATACAGAATGAATATATGTATAATTTCAGAGAAACATCAATGTCACCGACTGAAAAAAATGAAATTTTCAATCTAGTTCACACAGGGTTACGTTTATTATTGCATATTATACAGAAAATTGAACAAAGCAGTGTTAGTAGGCTGAGTTGCCTATTAACTGTAGTCAAAGGACAATTACAGGACCTCATGTTTCAACCTGACGTTCCAATGGACACTAAATCTGTTTGCGGTATACTGTATTTGACTATTTATGTGTTGGAGAATGGACCTGATTCCTGGTTGGATGTAAGTAAATACTGCTTTTGTAAATACTTGATAGACCTAAGGAAAAATGAATAAATATATATTACTAGCTGAGCCTACGACTTTGTGTCGAACTAAAATTAATTTAATAATTTTTGCCCATCTTTATAACATTTTTCAATACACATCTGCTCCTTTTGGGGGTAGCGTGATGTTAATACAAAAATATTTTTTACAATCCAACTGTTAAGTCTTATATTAATATAGATAATAAGATTTACTTGTATAAATGAAGTATTTTATAACAACAATGGTGAAGATTCAGCATTTGGTGAGGGATTTGGGGATAACCACACCATATCAATATAGGTTTACCTTTCTTGTTAGCAAATATTCTCAAATTAAAAATGAATCCCCAAACATTTGTACCTATGTTGTGGCAGTTACTTTGAAGACTAAAGACATGCTGACTAGGTTTAACACGTTACCATTTTGGGACATGTTATCACTTAACATTACATGAGATTGTGACCAAATTGTTAAACCTAGAAAAAAAATCCTTAATATGTAACCCAAGACCTCAGGACAGGAACATCTCTATATCTCTATCTCAGTCGCCTCAAGCCGACTTTACCCGAACGAGCGTCACACAGAAACGTTACGGTTCAGAGTTCAAAGTTTAACTTTAAATAACTTTTTTTTTCCAGGTCCTACAACCTCGTGATGATGACAGCCAATTGAATGTTTTATTGAAGAATGAAGCGTCACAGCTGGCTTTATACTCTGCGATACCTACAGTGGTGCCTGTTGATAAGTTAAACTTACGGATTGTTAGTAACGAGCATGCCATAACTGTATTGACACGGAATCTTTTACAAATCGGTGAGAGGTAAGTTAACTGGCAGAGCGACTTACTTGAACATACTAGTGTTATTAGTAGGGTTTTAGGTTTGATTTCATGGCCACAATTTCACCTGAATTTAGTAAAAATTGAGGGGATGATAGCTCATTGGTAACGTGTTGGAACTCCACATCCTGGGGTGTAAGTTCGAATCCAACCATCTACAGTGAGTTTGCACTCATTCATAGTGTGGTGATAAGGCTGTTTTCAAGTATTCAATTTTCAAGTTTTCAAAACCCTCAATTTTGAAAATCTGCTGCTAAATACCTGTAGATGTGTTCTGGCAGTAGTACTTGAGAGCCAGTCCCTCCTATAAAAGTCGGAAACGTACTTGCGATTCCTCCGATATTGTGGGTGTCTATGGACGGTGGTCACTTATCATCAGGTGACAGGTATGCTAGTTTGCCACATATTTAAAAAAAAAAAAAATTTGGTCCACCACATGCAAAGTCTAAAGACTATCTATTAGACTTATAGTTAAACCTGAACATAGATTGTTTATTTTAATAATTTTAACTCCTGTAATTGTTTATGATGCTGCATAAATAATTGGAATTTGATGAAATTGATTTGTTCATATTCCTTGTTACTTATAGTAACTTACCCCTCCGTTTTATATACCCTTTATAGTATAATGTATTATTTCGTTTCTATGCCTACCAATGCCATAAGAGTATTATGTGAAAATAAATATAAAGCTTAGCGCTATGACATTTCACCATAGCGCATTTTGAGTTGAGGCCATATCTACAAAATAAGAGGAATTTTTTATACTTTATACTTGCACGTTATAGCCACAATCTCACGTGATGTTAAGTGACAATATGATCCAAGATCCACACTAAGTCTAGTGCCGGAACACACCTATAGGTATTTGGCGCAAATTCTCAACTTGAGTGTGGTAGCTAGCCAGTTTGACATTAGAAAAAGTCCTACCAACATTCTATGGTTTCCTCACAATTCCATCACCGGACGCTCTGGTTCATTGTCGATGGATTCGAACCCCCAACCGTTGACGAGGCGTCCCTACGCACTACCAACTGAACCAGTCGGGTCGGGTGCTGAACTTCCTTATATTAAATTTATTTTATGTTTTTTTTTTATATATATATATTTTGGTATTACTTATTTTAGAAGTTCATCGGAATCGATTTTCATCTTAGGAGTCACGAGGACTTTGTTCTTGATTAGCAAAGCCCTGGACAAAGTGGAGGATCCTGATGTCGGTCTGAGATTGATGGAAGCTCTGCTCGACTTCATCTGGGCTCATCTGGAGCACTATATGGACAGCGTGAGGCACCTTGCCTCACAGATGCTGGGCTGTGTGGTCAAATACTGCACGAGACTGAACAGATTGGGTGAATATTTAGTCATTGTAAATATGTCATTGTGCAAAGACATGCAAGTAACAGAAGAAACTACCAATAAAATATAGTGAGTTCGAATCCATCTACAATGAGCTTCAGCTTTCGGTGAAGGAAAACGTTGTGAGGAAATCACAAGATGGTGGTGGGGATTTCTTTAATGGCCACCTGGTCAGCTACCACCCTCAAGTTGAGAATCTGCTGCCGAATACCTATAGGTGTGTTCTGACAGTTGCATTTGAGAGCCACTCCCCCCGACAAAGGCAACCTGCGATTATCTTGGTGTTGTGAGTGTCCATGGAGGGCGGTGATCACTTACCATCAGGTGAAACGCTTGATCCATTGCCCTCTATTCCAAAAAAAAAAAAAAAAAAGTTTTTTATAGAGTTGTTCAGAATTATTATTAAATGTATTTAACTCTATCATAACATTTTTTTTTTGTAAAACCTCTATTTGTATGATAATTAATATGCTATTCTGTTTTATTGTAATCAACTTGAAAGGAATTTAAAATATATGTTAGGCTCGGAATAAGTTACTATTTTTATTAAGAGTTCCTATATTATTTATTCAGTAACATCCTTTATAATGTCTAATTATTATATACAAACTAATTATAGGCGCTGACTATATTCATAAAGTACAAATAATCACAACCAATAAATCATTTAGGTAACATATTAATGAAAAAACTAAATATTTAGATATTAAAGATGTTAGAATGGATAAAGATAATAGTTATAAAAATATGTTTGATACAACACCATCGAGGAGTATATATATTACAAACAAAAAATATATATACTTATAAAGAGCTTAAATGAAAAAAAAAATTAATATGTAGATTCATACGCATAAATACATAGTTTTGGGTAATTGGGTATAGATTTAGTGTGGCCTTTTTAAAGATATCTATCCGGTATATAGTGTTGGACAAGAAATATTCCTATTTGTGATTCAATTTCCGTGGACAGGCGATGAGAATGCACTGAACAAGTTACTGTTCGCTCTAAAATCATTGGATAAAGCACGAAAGAGTTACTACCTCAGCCTGTGTCCGCTCGGGAACGAGCTGGGTGTTGTCAACCTCACGGGGAAACTTCCCAACGTCATCTGTAACGTTCTAGAAGCTTTGAACATACAAGCAGTTCAAGCTAGTGTAAGTTTTTAATTGATTATTTTCTAGAGATCAAGTTTGACCATATCTTATTATATCTATCAAGCCCTAGAAATGAAAAAGATCATGTTTCCTCATCAATATAACCCATATAGGAAAGCTTCTTATATGACTTCATAGCTGATGATGCCTCTCGAGTGCCCCACGTCCTGCTCCTCCCAGTCCTCGCCCCTCACCCCCCCGACTTGCTGATCACGCTGGCCAGCAACAGCATGCACTTCAGATCCAGTTCCTCGTCGAAATCTGATGATCTCCTTATATGAGGTATCCTGTGATAAATGTTTTCGAATCTTAGCAGATCGATGTAGTGATCAAAATCACAGGAAAAAGGATCAGTTCTTTGCTATTCTTGCTATAAAACTTATATATTGCTATTTCATTATGATCGGGTTGACCAGTTAATGCAATATCATGTAAAGGGCCGGATGTAAAATACTTCATGCAAAATTTTACCTTTTCCGGATACCCCCCTTTCCCCCTTCATCATGCTATGTCTCATTTTCTGAAACCCCCTATCAATATTATGTCACAAATGATTGACCCCCCCCCCCCCTGTACATGATATATGGCAATTAATATCAGTACACAGATATGCATGGTTTTAGATATGTATTGTTTATTAATATATGAATAAATATGTGTAAAAAACTAGTCCCCTCTCCCCCCATCATAAGTGTGAAGTTATTTATGTATTTTCCCTAGCAGATAGACAGACAGACAGAATAGTTTGCATTTATAATATCAGCACTCATTTGTATTTCAGGCGACGACAGCCTTGGAGACTCTTCTGCAGAAGCACATCGAGGAATCTTCCACGGAGAGAATACACGAGGAGTGGATCGAACCGATCATACAGTGCGTTGCAAACAACAATGTGGATTCAGCTGTGTTGAACATATTGGAGAATTTAATGGCCAAAGCTGTGAAAAGGGATGAAAATTTGATCAATTTTTTGTAAGTCCCACAGAACTTAGTTCTTCGTCTATACCTTTACTGACATTATGAAGTGGAAATGTTTGTTTGAAAAAAATATTACCTTTGTAATAACCAGTCGGATTCAAAATTTTATTGTATCTGATAGAACAATCACTGAGGAAGATTCTAGGCTATTTAACATCACGCTACCACCAATAGGTGCATAGCAGTATTGAAAAATGTTACAAAATTTCATTTGTTCTAGTTGTATCTATCAATGCAACGGTGGGTTCGTATGGTGGTAGAGCTTTTTCTAATGCCCGCTTGGTTAGCTAACATCCTGAAGTTGAAAATCTGCCACCAAGTACCTATAGGTGTGTTCCAGCAGTTGAATCTGGTAACCAGATCTTCCAGTAGGTTTAACGTGCTGGACACCAGTTCCTGTTAAAGATCCCATAGAGTTTGATCCATGAATGCTAAAATTCTGTCATCGACCAATCAATTCATAGGATAGGATATATAGAGGATAGGATATATAGAGGATAGGATATATAGAGTATAGGATATATAGAGGATAGGATATATAGAGTATAGGATATATAGAGTATAGGATATATAGAGGATAGGATATATAGAGGATAGGATATATAGAGTATAGGATATATAGAGGATAGGATATATAGAGGATAGGATATATAGAGGATAGGATATATAGAGGATAGGATATATAGAGTATAGGATATATAGAGGATAGGATATATAGAGGATAGGATATATAGAGGATAGGATATATAGAGTATAGGATATATAGAGGATAGGATATATAGAGTATAGGATATATAGAGGATAGGATATATAGAGGATAGGATATATAGAGTATAGGATATATAGAGTATAGGATATATAGAGTATAGGAAATATAGAGGATAGGATATATAGAGGATAGGATATATAGAGGATAGGATATATAGAGTATAGGATATATAGAGGATAGGATATATAGAGTATAGGATATATAGAGTATAGGATATATAGAGTATAGGATATATAGAGGATAGGATATATAGAGGATAGGATATATAGAGGATAGGATATATAGAGTATAGGATATATAGAGGATAGGATATATAGAGTATAGGATATATAGAGTATAGGATATATAGAGGATAGGATATATAGAGGATAGGATATATATAGGATAGTATACCATAATCACTTTGACATATTCCATCCCACAGGTTTATTACTTTCTATTTTCTTTAGCAATTGTTTAAAGGCAGCTTTGTGCTGTTATAGTTTCGATGTCTCGATGTCAAAAATGATTGAATCCTTTATTCATATTCAAATTCAATATCATTTTCATTGAAAGTTGGTATTTTTTTTAATACCGAAACTTTAGCGTTATGGCCATAATCTCACCTGATCTTAAGTGACGATATGGAACCTGTGGAGGAACTGGCTCTCGATGCCAGCTGCCGGAACATACCTATTGGTATTTGACGGCAGGTTTACAACTTAAGGGTGGCAGCTAGCCAGGCGGGCATTAGAAAAAGCCCTACCACCATGCTATGGTTTCCTCACGATGTTTTCCTTCACCGAAAACTCAAGCTCATTCCAACTCACGTCCCTTGACGCAAAGTCGTACACACTACCCAGCTATCATCTCTTCAAAATGAATTAATGATACAGCTCGAAAAGTACCATAAAAAGTCATCAGTGATGTAAAAAATACATCACTATACATTCCAGAGAAGGTAGTGGTTTAAGTAATAGACTAATCCTACTTTTGACCCTCTATCTGGAGGGTTACTTTTGGAAAGGTAAATTAGATTGGGGACAAGACTAATAAAGAATTGTCTCTTTAATATTCGTGTATAAACCAGTTCTAAGTATCATTTATTTTTAATGGTTTTTAGTGGACTAAAAATAAATTGCATGGAGGGGAGTTGAGCAAGAGTATTAAAGAAATTACCCTTTACTATTGATATATAGACCAGTTTTAAATATGGATTTTATGTGGTCTTTATGGAAGTGAATTAAAATTAAAATTGGGTAGTAAAAAAGTGATCCTTTATTATTGGGGTTCAGATCAGTTTTAAATAATAGATTTGCCTGTAATTTTGATCACTTAATCGATCTACTAAGATTCGATAACACAAATGGTCGATAATAAACATTAATTACAGGATACCCCACATAAAGAGATCATCAGATTTCGACGAGGAACAGGATCTGAAGTGTGCGCTGATGCTGGTCAGCGTGATCAGCAAGTCGGGGGTGAGGGGCGAGGACTGGGAGCACGAGGACGTGGGGCACTGGAGAGGCATCATCAGCTATGAAGTCCTGAAGGGAGCTGCGGTCAGTGCGCTGGATGAGGTAAGATTTTGTTACTAAATTTAATTGTAGTCCTTTTTGTAATATGATTTCAGATAGATATAGCGATTATAGCTTAGATTGAAGCGATGATAGCTCAGTGGTAGTGTGCACGACTTTGCGTCGAAGGGACGTGGGTTCGAACCCAAGCACCTACAATGAGCTTGAGCTTTCGGTGAAGGAAAACATCGTGAGGAAACCATAGCATGGTGGTAGGGCTTTTTCTAATGCCCGCCTGGGTAGCTACCACCCTCTAGTTGTGAACCTGCCGCCAAATACCAATAGGTGTGTTCCGGCAGCATCACTTGAGAGCCAGTTCCTCCACAGGTTTAGCGTGGCTACCAACTTGGGCCGTATCGTCACTTAATATCAGGTGAGATTATGGCCATAACGCTAAACCTTAAGTATAAAAAAAAAAAAAAAAAAAAAAAAATATACTCATTATAATGGTTCTTAGTCAAGAGAAATAAAGTTCCTACAAATAAGGACTCGATCATTGTATACTTTTATAGAGACATACAGCTCTCTACTATTTTTAAATGTTAGAAATGTTTTTGAAATTTGTTCATTGAAGGTATATTACTATAATATGTTAGGATATGAAGTGATAACTTTAGATCAGTTTTAACCCATTCCTCCCCATTGTCATATTTTTAGGACACTATTTTCAAAATTTCTTTTTACGTATCAGGACTTTTATTTTTATTATTTCTGATGAAATTCATATTTTTACACAATTTTTCAAAAAAAAAAAATTTTTTTTCGCTGTAAAAATGTTTAAATTATTAAAATAAAAGACATTTTGAATATAGTGTCCTAAAATTATGACAGTGGGGAGGAATGGGTTAAAGAATAATGCATTCTCGAACAAGTCTCATAACTGGTATGATTATTGTAAGATATATTTTTTAAAATATAATATCTGTTATAGATAAATAAATTAAATCAAATTTATACGTTACCATGAAATGGCCAATTAAAATGTTTATTTTGTAATTAAAAAATACTTTTCTTGTATATAAATTGTTTTGAAAAATAATTTTAACAGCCTTCAAGCAACGTTCTATTTAATTAATTACGGTCAAACTTTGACTATTGAAACTGGTCTATATTATAACTGAGAGAGGTTTTTTTTATATTAACACAAAATCTCCCATAGTTATATGTCAAAAATAATTATTTAAACATCTTTTTAAAGCTTATGTTAGCGCTATTGTCAAAAAGAGGCAAATATAATAGCTTTATCCTTTCTAGTGATATTATAAATACGAAAGTGAGTTTGTATGTTAGTTACGCTTTCACACCTAATCCGTAGAATCGATTAAGATGAATTTTGCTATACAGATAGTTAGGAACCTGGAGACGGTGTTAGGGTACTTTTATCGCGAAAAACTTATTGAAAGTGAGAGATAAACTTTGTATGAAATTTACTACGTCATCCGATTTGTTTCACAAAATCAATATTAATGCGAGCGAAGCCGCAGGTAAAAGCTAGTAATATAAAGAAATTTATTTTTAATAACAAGTGTAGTTTCATTATTAATATGTTAGTGGCGCCATCTATTAACAATTAATTAAAGTAACATGTCTACATTATTGAAATTCTATTTGAAAATATAATCTATTATGGGAATCAATCAAATATGTATATATTATGTATGTATGTAAATATGTAATATTAATTTTTTTTTAATGTAATAATAACAATGATGTTTATTATTTTGTTTAATATTCCAGACAAGAATTTTATCCCTATCTCTGATAGTGGAGTCCCCGAAGACAACGGAAGTGTTCGCACGCGGGGACCTATCGTTCGTGTTGTACTACCTGAAATACAATATAAACGCGCAAGCACCAAACTTTAGGCAACACACATTGTCACTTATGAAAAAGGTATGAATTTTTCAAATTTAACTTAAAACTTTTATGAAAACTTATGAACTTTAACATTTATACTTGAAACTTTTATGAAAAAGATATGAAATTTGTAAACTTTTGAAACATTTATGAAAATGTATGAACTTTTTAAGTTTAACTTGCAACTGAAGTTGTTTGCTTTGATGTAACGCACCGTGAAGTTGGTGACAAGTTGTACTGTGTTGGGGGGCGTTTTGGATAAAT
Organism: Actias luna; assembly: GCA_039707435.1. Classification (NCBI taxonomy): domain Eukaryota; kingdom Metazoa; phylum Arthropoda; class Insecta; order Lepidoptera; family Saturniidae; genus Actias; species Actias luna. Next base: position 827,275 of record JAZHAC010000002.1, on the reverse strand, counting down.
GTTGAATATAGATTTTCAACTTGAAACTTATGACGTGTGCGCTGATTTAACATATGATGAAATTTGTAGTTATATTTCTCTTTATGCGTGATAAGAAATCGCGGAGAATGTGTGTTCAACTTGAAATAGAGATTGTTTGTAGTGATGTAACACGCCGTGAAGTTTGTTATAAGTTATTTTCAGAGATACAAAAAAAAATTGGGAAGTGAGTGATATCTTAAGGGTTTCTTTTATATGATTATTGTATTATAAATTAGGGTAAATATAGTAAGTATATTGACGTGTCGAAATTAATAAATTAATTAATGAACATAATGTTATTTTGTTTGAAGTTTATGAAGCGGTTTGAAGAGAGTTACAAAGTGTTGAGACGCGAGAAGCGGTCGCACTGTGTCGAGTACCGGCTCTTCCTCGATCAGCTTCAGGAGTTCAGCTTCGATTCCGTGGCACCGGGAGCCAACTACAGCAGGCGATTTGTGGCGCTACAGTTGCTCGTCTGGTGCGGGCAGATACATTTAGATGGATATCAAAGGTAATGTTGCTCATTGTGTTGTTCGTTTGGTTGTTTGTTTGTCCTAGTTACAGAAAAAGACATTCTACTATTTATTTAGGGGCGTTTCAAGTATCACGCAACGCAACTTTGGGGGGGGGGGAGGGTTTTAGTAAAACGTTACTGAACATTGTTTTGAAGTGAAACTTCTTTAGGCGCATGAGGGTAAAATTTTTACAGATGAAACGTCACGCCGCTATGCAACGGAAGTGTCGGAAAAGAGAGAGAGAGTGATCGAGACCGATTGAGAGAGAGTAAGACAGGGAAATTTAAATTAAAGTTAAAAATTAAATTATTAATTTAAAGTTAATTTAAAGTTTTAGATTTGTATAAATATAAACAAGATTTATAAATTAGTTCGCCAAAGAAGTTTCACTTCTGACATGTGTACTTTGTACGCACGCATGTTTTTTTTTATTTAAATCAAGTTTGCAACTCTTTTCGTTTATGTTCGCCAAATACCAATAGGTGTTTTCTGGCAGTTGCACTTGATTTTAGCGTGTCTACCAACTTGGGCCATATCGTCACTTAAGATCAGGTGAGATTATGGCCATAATGCTAAACCGTAACCAAAAAAACATAGCGTCATGTTAAATAGCATAAAGACGTCTTCATTGACTGCGATATAAAAAGTAATGAGAGTTTTTATGTTCCGACTCTTACTTAGAACTACTTCTTAAGATTAGTGCTTTCAAACAAGCACAAAAACTTTTCCCCTGAAATGTATTAATATAGATAATATTTAAAAATGTTTCGGTAAAAATTAAATTCGCTATAAAACCGGCTATGTTTTTTTAATCAAACTACAAATAATTTAATGATAAATTTTATTGTGACATACGTTTATCTTATTTTGCCTTCTTCCTCTCTATCTCTCACTCTCTCTTTTTCTTCTTCTTTTGTTGTTTCCCCCCCTTTTTTTTCTAATTTAAACTTGATTTATATAAGTATTTATTATACCATATGTTCCACGCAGAACTTGGAAAGAGAAGTACGTAGAGAAGTTGCTGTTACTTCTAGAAGATACTTACGAAAATAATAAAGCCTTCGCTTTGGAGATTCTGGAAACGTGTCCCACACATCTACTGAAGGTAAGAGGCTATTTGGATCACGGGTGACAGAATAGTGTGAGTGACCACCATACACCAAGTGTAAGACCTGATATGGTGACACGTTTTGATGTATTGAAGTGATGCCGAGGGACGTGGGTTCGAATCCGCCTACAATGAGCTTGAGTTTTTGGTGAAGGAGAACATCGTGAGGAAACCATAGCGTGGTGGTAGTACCTGGGTAGCTACCACCCTCAAGTTGAAAGTCTGCTGCCAAATATCTATATGTATGTCCCGAAGGTGCACTTGAGAGCCAGTTCCTCCACAGGTTTAGCGTGTCTACCAATTTAGGCCGTATCGTCACTTATGATCGGGTGAGATCATGGTCATAAACCTTGACTATAAAAAAACGTATCAAACGTCATGAATATTGACGTACGTTTTTTTATAGTACAGTCTCTATAACTGGAAACTCGTTAAGTCGTAATTTTCAGTAAGTCGAAAAAGAATGTCATTCGTTTCAGCTGAACCGCTTAATACGCGATATTTACATTTATTATGTTATATTAATTTTAATTTACATATCGTTGTCACATGTCATTAGGGTAACATTTAAGATATTATTGAATTGTTTAACTAATAGATATTAATGTGTTGATGTATACTCTATTGGTGAGGTGTATAAAAAAATATTGAATTATTTAGACTTTATACCTCGAAGGAAATATTATTTCCCCGTGAGGTATTGTTTTTTTTTTATACTTAAGGTTTAGCGTTATGGCCACGATCTCACCTGATCTTATGTGACGATACGGCCCAAGTTGGTGGACACGCTAAACCTGTGGAGGAACTGGCTTTCAAGTGCTGCTGCCGGAACACACCTATTGGTATTTGGTGGCTAATTTTTAACTTGAGGGTAGTTTCTAGCCTAGCAGGCATTAGAAAAAGGCCTACACCATGCTATGGTTTCCTCACGATATTTTCCTTCACCGAATACTCGAGCTCATTGTAGGTGGATTCGAACTCACGTACACGCTACCACTGAGCTATCGTCGTTGAGTTGTTGATATCTGGTAAAAGGGAAAGGTTTACATTGTTATTGCAGAGTGATAGGTATACGATAAGTCTCAAACTGAAGGATATTCTTCGTCAAGCATCTTCTTTGAAACCGACCGAGTGCGTGTCGGCCGCGTACAAACTGGACCTCGTGAGGAAGAAGCTGCCGGAGGATATCACGAACGGGATTACGTGGTGGGTAAATTTAACCAGCCAAATAAAATTCTTCATCATAACCCTTATATCACCTAAGTAGGGTCAGCATAACATATTCGTTTCTTCTACTCTATCAAATGTTTTCTCATTTTTCACATCATTTCCATCACCATATGAAACATATCCATCCATTCTTATCTTCTTCGGTCTTCCTCTGCACCTAAATCTATCTACTTAACAATTATCTGGTCATGTGACTTCTATCTCTCCTGATAAAATGTTTAAATTAAGTAAGATCGTTATCAAAATTACAATGTACTATCGAGTTTATGGTTGACGAATATGGAAATTAGCTGATAGAACAACACCTAGAGTTTATATTTTGCTGATGCTCTAAAAAACGTGAATTACAGTTGTTAAAAAAAAATTAATAGTAGTCATGAGGTCTGCCGACAGAAGTGAATACTTAAAAATGTAAACAAATTATTTTTGGATATCCAAATGAATTGTTTGATCTTAATTTGAAACTGTTTTAACGCAATAAATGTACGTGTCACGTGATCACGTGACCATGTCGATGACGACTTATATGAATTCACTCCCCGTCCAAAGCGCGGTATGGAAGTTTTCACTTCAAAAATACTAAAATAATCAATGATTTGATAATTGAAGTGAGTGAGTTTTTATGCGATTTTTAAATGCGAAAGACGGCATTGTGCTAATTATTGCAGAAGACAGCGCAACGTTTTCCAGAATAGTTAGTTTTATAATGAAAAAATTTGAAGTTAAAACATAAAAGACTGTAATGATTTCTTATGTTTACGCGCATGTTACTCATCCAAATAAAACTAATTTAAAACGGATTTTATCGCGGCTATTTATTAATTTTGATGCCGACGTTCCGAAAGCTTTTCAGCCTTCGCGGTCACCGGGTGAATCTTATATTTAGATCTTTCATCTTAGATTCGACAAACCACAAATCCTTGCTAAATAACACCGATTCCTGCCTAGGATGATTGGCGAGGTTATTGAAGTTAAAAAAGATCAAAATTTCCATAGAGAACATGGTTGGAAACTAGCATAAGCCTGGGATCCGATTATACATTTACTGAAATCGGAACCCAAAAGACCAATTACCAGACCTCAAGACACTGTAAGCTCTTTCTGCGTAGATCGGACACAAACATAATATAGACACTGTATCATTGACTTTTTTGGACGACCTACACCTCAGTCCGCCCCGTGACCGCGAAAGCTTTCGAAACGTCGGCATCAAAATTAATAAATAACCGCGATAAAATCCGTTTAAAAGTAGTTTTATTTCGATAAACGACCGTTTTAAACTTATCAAACATAATGATTTCTTAGGTTTACGCGAGTATTATTCATTGAAATAAAACTAATTTAAACGGATTTTATCGCGGTTATTTAAATTTAAAATCCGTTTAAATTAGTTTTATTTCAATGAATAATACTCGCGTAAACCTAAGAAATCATTATGTTTGATAAATTTAAAACAGTCGTTTATCGAAATAAAACTAATTTAAACGGATTTTATCGCGGTTATTTATTAATTTTGATGCCGATGTTTCGAAAGCTTTCGCGGTTTTATATCAAGTTTTATATCACTTTCAAATAAGTTTTATATCACTTTATCAAACATTTTGGAAAACTTCTTTTTATCTATTATATTATGTAAGCCATAGGGGGTTATATATCGCGGGTGATAAATATCTCGCTACGTTAACAGTGAGACAGCAGAGACCGTGACCTATCAGCTCCTGGAGAAGCTGGTGCAGCGCTTGCACCAGGAGGTGTCGTGCTGCCGCAGCAGTGTGGTCAGCGCCGCAAGAGACGCCCCCATGTACGGCACCCTGCACTGCATCGAACACCTCCTCAACCAGATACACCCTGGGTAAGTGTACCACAGCTGTGGACGTGGAACTAGCGTCATCGTCACCGAACGCTGCTTTATGAAGATTGTTAATCACGCTCTTTCAGATATGAACGCTTGGTCTATCGGTTTGACGTGCGACTTAATAATCACGCATGAGCAAGGTAGTAGGTTTCAAACCTCAACATATAGATACGAGTTCTACTTCTCTTTTTTACATTATTTTGTGAAATATAGTTTAATTTAAATTTAAATGTATCAGATTTATTCTCATTCTGCAGTATATGCAAAAGAATGCTCTGTACACTAACATGTTTTATTGACGCACCTGCAACGAGAACTGCCTTTGAAGCCATGTGAGCTCAGTGGTGATACTGTATACGAATCCCACGTCAAGGGACATGACTTTGAATCCACCTAAAATGAGCTTAAGATTTCGGTGAGGGAAAGCATCTTGAGGAAACCGTAGCATGGTGGTAGGGCTTTTTCTGGTGCCCGCCTGGCTAACTACCACCCTCAAGTTTTAACTCCCCCGACAGACACTTATAGGTGTGTTCCGGTAATTGCACTTGAAAGACAGTACCTCCACAGGTATAGCGTGTCCACCAACTTGGTTCGTGTCGTCACTTAAGACCAGGTGAGATCACGGCCATAACGTTAGAACTTAAACTATGTAAAAAAAAACCGGTTCTGACTTTGGTGTAGGGTATTAGTATCCTTCAAACTGGTATAAAATATACATGGTATCTGAACAATTAGGGCCATATCCGAAGACCATCGCTGGAACCAGCTCATCAGCGACATAATAGAGTTGTGTATGGAGGTGAACGCAAGCGTCGCCTGCGTCGTCAACAACTCCTCGCCAGAAGGTCACCTGCCCATGGACATGTCCGGGGTCCAGATCACTGACCATGGGAATTCAGGGTATGTGCCCACATTTGGTCTTAATTTTCTGACCAGCTTCCTCTAGCCAATTCGTCCCTTTCTATAATCGTTAGCCTAAACAGATGTAGTGCATAAAAAATGATAGCTCCATGGTCATGGTATGTGAGTTCAAATCCAACTACCTACAATGAGCTTGAGCTTCCGGTGAAGGATAACATCCTGAGAAAACCGTAGCATGGTGGTAGGGCTTTTTCTGATGCCCGCCTGGGTAGCTACCACCCTCAAGTTGAAAATCTACCGCCAAATACCAATAGGTGTGTTCCAGCAGTTGCATCTGAGAGCCAGTCCCTCTAAAATAAAGGCCGGCAACGCACTTGCGATTCCCCTGGGGTTGTGGGTGTACATGGCCAGCGATGATCACTTACCATCAGGTGACACGCATGCTCGTTTGTCCGCTATTACATAAAATAAAAGCAAAAATTTACAAACATTTAATTAACGACATATCAAAAGAAAACTCCGCTATGAGAGTCGACATGATTAACCGATTTCAAGGACATTTGGTAACCGGAAAATAATACTGTCTATAAATACTTTAGAACCCTTTAAATATTGAAAGCTTTATTCTCATTTAATTTTGATGGATTTTAATAGATAGGAAACAAATGTCATTCCATAATTTATGGGCTATGCAAATTTTAAATAGTATTTTAGAAACCTTGCAAAAATAACTAATTCCGTAATCAATACTCTTAATTGTGATTAACTTTAGTAGAATCGAATTAAATACCATTCGAATATTGATGGGCTATAAAAATTGTAAATAGTACTTTAACAACCTTGAAAAAAAAAAAAAAAAAAAGTATCAATAACCTTAATCTATTTCTATGAACTACTGTAGATTGGGAATAAATCCCATTCTACAATTGATGGGCTATAGAAAATTTAAATATTATTTTAGAAATAATTAAAACTGTCATCAATAATCTTAATCTATTTTGATGAATTTTGATAAATTGAAAATAAATGTCATTCCACAATTGATGGGCTATAGAAAATGTAAATAGTATTTTAGAAATCATTAAAAAATAATTAAAGCTGTCATCAATAATCTTAATCTATTCTGATGAACTTTAGTAGATTGGAAATAAATGTCATTCCACAATTGATGGGCTATAAAGATTGTCAATAAATATTATTTTAGAGATAGGAAAATTACATATGGTAACATATAATTAACTAGCTGATTCTCCCGAGTTTGTTCGGGTTTTATTGTCGACTTAAATTGATATTATAGCGGTATATGGATACTGTGGTATTACAGCGGTATAAAGTTGGATGACGGAAGACCAGTGACGGCACAGATGGTGCTGCTGTGCGCTTGGAGATCTGTCAAGGAGGTATATAATCTAACATCACTATATATAATCTATATTAATATTACAAAGCGGGAGATTTTGTTTGCTTGTTTGTTTATTTGAACGCGCTAATCTCAGTCGGATTTCAAAAATTCTATTTCAATCATCGAGGTAGGAAGGAAGGCTTTCGGTTATTTATCATTACGCTACCACCAATGGGAACAAAGCACTATTGTTAAAAGTTACAGTAAGGGACAAAAATGATTAAAACCAGGATACTATATATATTATTTATAAAAAAATATGATGACAGTGAAATACATAGCACATTAGCAATATCTGTATTCTTAAACATTTAAAATTATATATCAAATAATGTACCATGAACCAATAGTATTGGTATGGTATATGTTAGTAAAAATGTATAGATACAGTATATGCATTCCGAAAGTGGCACGATGATTCTGTACCAATTGGCACACTGGCACCTCAGTATCGCGTCAGCGTTCAACGAAGAATGACGTGTACTTAGTGATATATCTAGCACCCTAAAACCATAGAAAATGATCTTATGTGTAATGCGTATTGTACAATCTATACAAACGAAACTTCTAAAGGTCGTGGGATATGGCTTATTTCAACAATTTACTAGCCTAGATAGTTCACTTTACCGCCTTTATATTATACTATATTTTACCTGCGGCTTCGCTCGCGTTAATATGGATTTAGTCAAACAAACCGATGACGCAATAAAAAAAATCCCTCTCTTTACCCCACTTATAATAAGGATTTCACGCCTAGCTCCATCTCCTGTGTCCTATCTATCTCTGTACCAAAGTTCATCACAATCGATTCAGCGGTTTAAGCTCAACAGCGGTAACAAACAAACTCACTTTCCTATTTATAATATTAGTATGATAATATCATATAAAATGCATACGACTTTGTTATTTAACAATATATAATGTGAAACCGAGGTCTTAATTAAATATCTATGTGTAAATAGTGAAATGCAAGCAATTGTGTACAACTTTGTCCTCTGTTTGTCAATTGATTAAATTTGTATTTTCTTATATAATTAGTCATTAACGAGATTTGATATAATTTAAAGGTAAATGGAAAACTTTCGTTTCACACATTTACTAATAATGAAATAAACAATTTTAATAATATTCAAGTGGAATATATACTGCTAAGACAGTTTGGATGCAGATTTCGGAATCGTTTGTTGGGTTTGAAGGTGTCTCTGGTACTGGGCACGATATCATCACGGCTGAGCATAGTGAACGAAGGTCAGAGCAATGGAACCCTCACCGTGGGGCAGATGTGTGTGATGGGGGAACACTTCACCAAGCTGCTGGCGGAGACCAAGCACAGGGGCGCTTTCGAGCAGGCCTATGTCGGCTTCACCAGGCTGCTGACCAGGTGATTATATTTAGCACTTTTTGGGTGAATAAGAATCATTAAACTCGCGTCATCGTCACCGAACGCATTCCTTTTACGCGGATTGTTAATTACGAGCTTGTCGTGTATGAACGATTGGACGATCCGTTGAACGTGCGACTTAATAATCACGCGTAAGCAAGGTCGTAAGTTCCAAATCTGAACATATGGATATGAGTTATATTAATTTTTTTTACGTGTCTTTTTTATTAACATCCCGTCATATGTATTGTTTCCGAATGGTGTTTTATTACAGCTTTTTCGAAATTCTTTAAACAACACGAAGCGATGATAGCTCAGTGATAGTGTGTACGACTTCGCGTCAAGGGACGTGAGTTCGAATCCACCTACAATGAGCTAGACCTTTCGGTGAAGGAAAACACCGTGAAGACACTATCGGATGGTAGTAGGGCTTATTCTAATGCCCACCCTCAAGTTAAAAATCTGCCTCTAAATACCAATAGATGAGTTCCGGGAGTTGCACTTGAAAGCCAGTTCCCCCACAGGTTTTTTTCCTCGTCTCCTCAGGAGATGGTCATGTCTGCTCAGGAGATTATGGCCATAATGCTAAACCGTTAATTAAAAAATAAATATATTAAAATTAGACTGTTCAAAAGTAATAGATTTTTCTTTTAAATTCGATTTACCGATTTCCTCTTGATTTTGCCTAAGCAGGCAACAGAAGGGGTAAGACCCAATAACATTCTGTAAACTACCATGGCGCCCTTACATTCTTCATTAACCAGCCATAAAATTGGGAACCACTTTCGCAATACTTCTACTTCTCCTTCTACTTCTACTTCTTTCTCCTTATCGCTCTGCAAAAAATATTAATTGCTATAGAAGTGGTATTGTTATGGTGGTACGTTGGCGTCAGGTTGTGGCGCTGCCGCAGCCCCGAGCTGCACGAGCTGCCTCGCAGCTGGCTCTCGCAACTCCTCACTTCCATCTCCTCAGGGGACCACAGCAGTCTTTGTGCCACCAGGAGGAGCGCTGGGTTGCCGTTCATGATTCAGGTCTACGTTTTCCCTATTTAATGACTCTTATTGCAGCTTCTCGAGACAATAATGAAATGCCATTTAGCTATTTTTTTTCTTTTATACTTAAGGTTTAGCGTTATGGCCATAATCTCACGTGATCTTAAGTGACGATACGGCCCAAGTTGGTAGACACGCTAAACCTGTGGAGGGACTGGCTCTCAAGTGCAGCTGCCGGAACACACCTATTGGTATTTGGCGGCAGATTTTCAACTTAGGGTGGTAGCTACCCAGCTAAGAAATAGCCCTACCACCATGCTATGGTTTCCTCACGATGTTTTCCTTCACCGAAAGCTCAAGCTCATTGTAGATGGTTGGATTCGAACTCACGTCCCTTGACGCGAAGTCGTGCACACTACCACTGAGCTATCATTGCTTCATTTGTAATTCGATTCGTTTATTTGTGTTATTTTAGTGCCATAAGCCAAATTCTCTTTCAATAATTGCTAAAAACGATACTTTTAAAATGTCAGTCGATATAGAATGTCAAAGTTGCTTTTAAATCTGTCATCTTATAGATCTTTTTTGAGGTGATGAAACCCGAAAAATGTCTGACTTGAATATGATCACCGTACACTTGGTGATTAAAAACGTATGAGATTTATTTTAATCCACAACGTTTCAAGATCATCTAGTATATATCTTGCTCATTTCTCGTTTGATTTTAGATTGTATTATGTTTACTATCTGATGCTAGCTCAGTAGTAGTGGTATGACTTTTCACCAAGGGTCGTGAGTTCGAATCCAACCACCTACAATGAGCTTGAGTTTTCGTTGAAGGAAAACATCGTGAGGAAACCATAGCATGGTGGTAGTGCTTTTTCTGATGCCCGCCTGACTAGCTACCACGCTCAAGTTGAAAATTTGCCTCCAAACACTAATAGGTGTGTTCCTGCAGTTGCACTTGACAGCCAGTTCAAAGGTTCAGCGTGTCTACCAACTTGGGCCGTATCGTCACTTTAGATCAGGTGATATTATGGCCATAATGCTAAGCCTGAACAATAAACTGTAAAGAAGAAATCTGCACAAATTTAGTACTATGAGCATAAATGCCCAAATATGTTTAAATATAAAACAAACTGCTTTTGGAACGTCGCTGAAATGCGATGATGAACTATTAAACCGCTTGCTTTAAATGAAAATTCGTGAACGATGGCCGGGTATGTGGGTTGAGTTATGTCTATCAGCGTATCGGTGTGTGTAGGCGCTGGTGACGAGCGAGGTGCAGGCCCACGGTAACGGCAAGAGCCTGGAGGAGTGCGTGCGGGTGCTCACGCGGGAGGGGGGCGGCGCGGGCGCGGGTGCGGAGACGGACGCGGGTGAGGAGGCGGGCGCGGGTGCGGAGGCGGGCGCGGGTGAGGAGACGGACGCGGGTGCGGATGGGGAGAGGGGCGCGAGGGCGGAGCGGAGGGCGCACGGGCTGAACGTGCTGCGCGCGCTGTACCGTCACTCGGCGCTGCAGCAGTACGCGGCGGCGCAGGTGGGCGCGGGGCTGGAGCTGGCGCTGCGAGGTTTCGACTCGCACACTTGGATGGTATGTTGACATTTTTATACGATCATATTAGCAGACCAGTTGATAATTATATAAAGAGATGTAGAGTTTTTTAAATCGACATACTCCTATACCAGGGTAAAAGTGGAGAAAGACTATCATACGTTTATTATATTCTAGCCGTTACCCGCAAGCGCATTGAAGCCATTAAATAAATTATTTTTATCCTTCGTAATTATTATTTTTTCAATAAATAGTATCCTATGTTACTTCTAACGCCTCCAAGGATATGTGTACAAAGTTTCATGATGATCGGTTAAGTAGTTTTCGCGTGAAAGTGTAACAAACAAACATACATTCGCATTTATAATATTAGTAGCGTTGTTTAAATTTACAATAATTAACATGGAGTTATGGATAATTTTAGGTTTACATAGTTTTCTAAATTAGATAAAATCTTCCGTTAAGAAAGATGGAGGAAAGTCCGAAAAATCTTATGTGATTAATGTCATATCAGCAGAGTTCGACAGTGACTTCAATTGTTCTAACATAATCAATGCAATCATTTCCGAAGCGGAAACAGCTCAGTGGCAGCTTCTACGGACATCGAGTCAAAGGGCGTGAGTTCGAATTCCCACAATGAGCTTGTGATTTCGGTAAAGGGAAACATCGTGTGGAAACCATAGCGCGGTGGTAGGGTATTTTGCTAATGCCCGCCTGGCTAGCTACCACCCTCGAGTTGTGATACTTGAACGGCCTCTTACCAGAGAGGATGATGATCGGTGTTGGTGGATCTTGGAGTGGTTGTACCAGGGTGTCGGTTTCCAGGAGCGGAACTCCTCGACGCTGCTGTTCAGCGCGCTGATGGTGAGGGTGTTCGGGGTCCAGCGGTCGCGGGACGCGGACCGGCTCGCGCTCAGGAACCGGATGACCGGGCGGATATTCTTCCTCAGGTATCCGCGACTCTACGACTTCATGTTGGTGAGTTGTTCGCTTAATATACCCACTGTAAATGATCTCGTATGTAACATGACTGAGTCTGCGACTTTGTTCGCGTCGAATTAATAAATAATTTTTATATTTTTTTTGCCCTTTTTTGTAACTTTACCCGAAATACAGCTTTTCTCCCGTTGGTGGTAACGTGACGGTAAAGCGAAAGCCTTCATCTGTGATGGCTTTTTCAGGCACTAAAATATTTATGACATGCGACCGCTTGTTTCTAGGATTCGCACGTTCGAACTAACGATGTGGAGATTTTACCCCCTTCCCCCCCCCCTCACCCCCTCCCCCCCACGATGGGCTGGGAGGTGTATGTGGAACTTAACCGGCGAAAGACTCGTCAGTAATATCCACTAAACCCTCACGGTTTTTTTTTTTTGGTTAAGGTTTAGCGTCATGTCCGTAATCTAAACTGATCGTAAGTGATGATACGGTCCAAGTTGGTAGACACGGTAACCTGTGGAGGATAATGTGGGGGGTCAGCAACACGTTTTCAAGTGAAAAAAAGTCTTATGGGAGGAGTTTGAGATTCGGATCTGTCTCTTCAGGTTCTGTCGTGTAGTGTTAAGGGAACCCAGTTTTATTTAATATTGACAGTTAGACTGTCGTGTATGTGTTATAATTATTGTGTTTCAGGAGAAACTAGAGGAAGTGACATCGAGCCGAGACACTCAGATACTCTGTCCGTCTTTGTATCCCATTTTACTGCTGCTGGCCAGACTCTATCCCTCCTCCTTGGAGGGGACAGTGTCTAATTTGAAGGTAAAATATTCAAACTCGTAAAGAATGTACAATTTTAACGTTATATTCGTGTATAGCCAGTCAAAGTCAGAATTAAACTGACGCACCTCCAGTCAAAGTGTCTCAGTTTTCAATCTTGGATTTAGAAATCACTGATATAGTTTACACGTAATAAATTTACAGTGCTGAATCTAAGATGTTAACGCTCTTAAATAGAGGTATTTCTTCTACGATTAACCAGTCACAGTGACTGGGTTTAATGAGCCCCAGTCACAGTGTCTCAATTTTTCATTTTGCCTTTAGGGCTCACTGGTCATTATACAAGTGATTTCTGTTACAGTTGGTAGCGTTTGTGCCTCACGTACTGTCCTGCGCCAAGAGCAGCGTCATGAAGACCAGGGAGTTAGCTGCGAAGGCCATGCTGCCGCTTGTGTCACCTGAACAGTGAGTTTTTTTATATAGTTACGGCCATTATCTCACCTGATCTTAAGTGACGATACGTCCCAAGTTGGTAGACACGCTGAACCTGTGGAGGAACTGGCTCTCAAGTGTAGCTGCCGGAACATATCTATTGGTATTTGGCGGCAGATTCTCAACTTGAGGGTGGTAGCTACCCAGGCGCTACCACCTTGCTATGGTTTCCTCACGATGTTTCCCTGTAATAGTTCCATATATGCAATAAAAAAAAAACTCACTTTATAGTTTTTAATTTAATGCATAGCTACTATTATAAAGCAATCTTTAATGCGAAATATATCACTATCTGCAAAAAGATGCGGATCCAGAGACCGCAGATTGTGTATATAAAAAAAAAAATGTAAAATGGCCGAACTTTGAAGTGACATTTTGAATCCGTCATTACTTTTCAAGGTTGTCCCGTCGTCTGATATATATATATATATACTTAAAGTTATTGTTTTTTTTTTTATATTTAAGGTTTAGCGTTATGGCCATAATCTCACTTGATCTTAAGTGACGATACGGCCCAAGTTGGTAGACACGCTAAACCTGTGGAGGAACTGGCTCTCAAGTGTAGCTGCCGGAACACACCTATTGGTATTTGCCGGCAGATTTCCAACTTGAGGGTGGTAGCTAGTCAGGCGGGTATGAGATAAAGCCCTACCACCATGCAAAACCAGGTTGTGCCGTCCACAACCAGACCACCGATGCGAAGCTGAACTTTCTAGAAGAAAGGCAAGTGGATTTGCCTTCTCTGTTGCCAACCTTTTGTCATCTTTGGGTAAACTGAATACGGAACAGGGGCTGATAGTAATTTTTGGTCCTTCGATCGAAATGGACCATTCCACAAACCCAATATACTAAGTTCGATTCCCTGTCCACTTGTTACAAGGTAAACCTCCGTATATCCTGTCGACAACAGCGACAGTCTTTGGGCTGATGGTGCACGATCATGTAAAGTGCAGTCACTATGTCGTGTTACTTCTAAAAAAAATCTCACGAGGTTCTTTATCTCTGGCACGTAATAATTTTGCTAATGTCAGAAAAATTATAAAATTTGTCCGTCCCAAATTAGTACACGTATTGGCTACAATTTCATCTGATGTTAACTGACGACGTGGCCAAATATGTATTGCATATTGAGGAAGGCTATTTCTACAGGCGTTGATTCCAACTGGGGTAAATTTCATCATTTTAGGTATTTAGCCCATTTGGAAGCCATGTTCAGTATTCTCGAAGATAAGGGGGTGAAACGTAACTACTGTCACGGGATACTGATGCAGCTGTCGAGGCTGGTGGAAGCCAAGCCCGATGTGAGGGTGGAGGAAGGTGTCAGGGCGAGGTTAGCTCGAGGGCTACATCGGTCTCTGTGGGTACTTGAGGAAGGGCCAGTACCTTGTTGGCTGCTTATTGACGAGTATATTAAGATGGTAAACTTCGTTGTTTGGAAGTAAGTGTGTATCTATTTCTTATTTTAGTTATTTTCAGCGCACTTGAGCGATGATAGCTCAGTGGTAGTGTGTACGATTTACCGTCAAGGGACGTGAGTTCGAATCCGAGCGCCTACAATGAGCTTGAGCTTTCGGTGAAGGAAAACATCGTGAGGAAACCATAGCGTGGTGGTAGTGCCTGGCTAGCTACCACCCTCAAGTTGTAAACCTGCCACGAAATACCAATAGGTGGGTTCCGGCACTTCCTCCACAGGTTTAGCGTGTCTGCCAACTTGGGCCGTATCGTCACTTAAGATCAGGTGAGATTATGGCCATAACGCTAAACCTTAAGTATAAAAAAAAAACTTCGGAATATAGAGGTTAAGAATACATACTTTCTTATTTAATATTTATCATTGCTATTGTATACATGAATATATAATATTATTTATTCCATAGAGTGGATGGAGGGGGGGGGGGGTATAGCTTCGGGATAGGGCATTTAGATTAAAATTTTGTAATGAATAAACTTGTTGAGTAATTGTTTCATAGTTCACAATTTATAAACTTCATGTGTATTTTAAACACGACTTAGATGTTTATTTCTAACTATGAAGAGTAGAGACAAGGAGCGCCATCTTTGTGTGTGAAATGGTGTCTTGAAAAACGCGTCAAAGAGTGACGTTGCGGGTAGAAACTTTAAATAAAGTGCCAAAAGTGATTAGAATGTGATACAGAAATAAATAAAGACCAATCAATTTCCGCTTGGTAAAATATGTATTTTAATTTGTTAAAATGAATCTCGAGAAAATGTTTTGACCCCTTCCCTTCAATCATCTAAAACCTCCATTCTCTATAAGTCGAAAATTCGATTTTTTTGTCGTCTCCCTTAATATTCGACTTATAGAGGTTCTACTGTAATACACATTATTAAATTTCAATCTCAGACTCGATTAAAAGGGGGTCCAAAGTTATAACTTCACGTATATATATATATATATATATATATATCGAATTGATTTCCGTTTTACAGATTCCCAACAATACTCGATGAAGATTCCATACATTTCATACAGAAATCCTTAAACAGTTTAATATTTAATACTAAATTTTCAAATATAAATTCCGGTAAAGATATGTGTTTATCGAACGCGTTATATCTATATTTAATAATACTACATAGATATAACACGGAAGGGATTTGCGATGTGGTGTTTAAAAGCCTCTTGCATACGTCATACGAAGTTATCCTGACAGTTTTGAATTATTTACTAATTCTGCATAGAAATTTGGAAGTTGAAAATCAATTTCAACAGCATTTAAGCAATATCACGAGTTATAACGAAATTCATTCGCGTTTGAGAGAAGATTCTAGATATATAAAGGTGATTTGTAGTATCTTGAAGCATGAATACTTGGAGTGTAAGCAGAAATGTTTGAGGATTTTAGTCCTTGAGAACGATACGCAGAGATACATAACAGAGGAGGTCGGCAGTGAAGGAATAGTGAGGAAGCTGGTGGAGAAGATTTACGGTGAACACGAGAATTTAACTCACGTGTACGTGGACAGCTTATCGATGTTTGTTAGGGGGGAGATGGGGGGACTGTCGGCGGATGCTCTTTTGCGTGTTATGAGGGTAGTTTTTGAATGTTCCACGCCGGATAACGGCGACTCTTTGAGAGGTGCGGTCGTTTCGTTTTTAGAGAGGAATATTTCGGGCTTGATGAGTTTGGATTTGGACAAGTTCGACGAGGAGGGTAGTTGTAAGTATTTGTTTTCTAAAATAACTGTAAAGCGTTTACTTTTGTGACATATTACTTTGTAAATTTAGACGCGTTTGTGTGACGAATGATGATATCTTGATGGAATGTTCCGGAAATTAAATTGGTAGAGAAATTAATTAATGATTTAAAAAAAAATTAATGTGTAGGATTTTGGCAAAACAGACATTTGATATTTACACAATGCTAAGTGAATTTATTTAAGTGGTTTTTTTTTATTAGTTTATTATTTTTGATGAACTAAGTTATTTGGTTAAAATTTCCTGTACGCTGCTTAGATGTGAGTTTACCATATCCTTGGGGATAAAAGTTTATAATTAATTAATTAAATTACAGATTAAAAGACGCGATTATTGGTTCATTTCTTTAATACAAATTCTATTCAATTTTGCGTTTGATAACATAGATCTCATATTATTATAGGTGGGTATAAAACCATAGAAAAAATATTATTATTCCAGTTGAATATAAAGCGAGTTTATTCGCGACGATAGTGATAACACTTGAGGATGATTCCGAGTCACTGCGCCAACGAACTGCCGACACTATTCTACCGATATTGCAGGCGAAGTCGCGGCTCGTACCTAGTAAATGTAGCGAAATGTTCCGCGACTACTTGGAACACTATGAGGAGAGCGCGGCTTTCTTTGTGATGTTAGCGCTGTTGGATTTCAAATCGGAAGTCTGCATCACGGATGAAGTAAATGACGAGGTAAAAGACAACATGAGAAAAATTCAAATCTTTGACCAATTCAGCCGGTAACAAAAAGCTTGAGGAGATGCATATCACTATAATCCTTCTAGATTAGTATTAAAAAGTGAGAATATTGGAAAAAAAAATGCGTGCAGTTCACACACAAACATATACAATGCTCGAACCATGTAAGAAACACTGTATGCCTAATGCTTACTGTATCATCCTCTCGCACGTTGTTTTATAAATGTATGTGGTTCTCTGTTTTTTACTGTCGCTTTTTCGTTTCATCGAGTTTCAAATCACAACGATGTCGAAAAAGTTCATTTCTTCGAACTGCTCATGTATAAAGGCTACGTACTACTCAGCTTTTTTATCGTGAGGAAACCATAGCGTGGTGGTAGGGCTTTTTCTGATCCCCTCCTGGCTAGCTACCACCCTCAAGTTGTAAATCTGCCGCCAAATACCAATAGGCATGTTCCGGCAGTTGCACTTGAGAGCCAGTTCCTCTTATAAAGGCCGGCAACGCATCTGCGACCCCTCTGGTGTTAGGTGTCCATGGGCGGTGATCACTTAAGGGCCCATCATTAATTACGTAAGGATATTGTGGGAGGGAGGGGGTGGGTGTTAAGAAAATCTCTACACGTCCTTGTGTTTGGGTGAAATTCATTCTTATGTAATATTTCGTGAATCAAAATTCGATATTAAAAATCTAGTCCCAATTTGGATTCCAAATAGTTTTATTAGTTTTAAAGTGTACAGACGAATTTTAAATTTTATTTAAATATTTTTAATTGCTTATTGAAAACAATAATACCTCTAAAATTTAATTATATTGAAATAATTTTGAAAGTGGTGTAAGTCCATTTTCTTTTGTTTCGAGAAAATTAAAGGTTACTATATTTGTTGATAATGCAATTTCATTTACCGACCGATTTTAAGTTGTACAAAACATGGGATTTTTTTGAGAAATTAAACACGGACTAGTTATGTATAAAAAAAATTACATTAAATTAAGCATGAATTACGTGATAGCTCATTGTTCTCAAAAATGGACTTACACCACTTTCAAAATAAACGGTCTAAATTATAGTACATTTTCCTGTGTATTATCGTATTTTTATTATTTAAGAAATGAAAAATATTTCCTTACCTAACATAACAGTTTATTATTTAGAAGATCAATATAGAATCTTACCTATACTTACACGGGGGTAGGGGGGATCAAACGTGACCAAAATTATCCCCACGTAATTAATTAATGGTCCCTTACCATCGCTTGCTCGTTTACCCCCTTTCGTTCAAAGAAAATTACAGTCAATTAATTTTACAATTCGAGAAATTTAGTAAGAATTTTCGGTTTTTTTTTTCAGTGTCGTGTATTCGATCAGAACGAGAGGTACAACGTATTCTTAGAAGAGACGTTATGGACCAGAGAATGCGCCGACAGACTCATAACACACCATAAAGGTAATGGAAGTCTTATAGATTTCGTTCTATCAGTTATCGATACTACAAAATACAAGGGGACTCTATTTAAACTGTGCAATAATAACATTGTGATGTTCAAGAACTTTCTAGAAGGTAACGACAATGAATTGACGAGAAGCGACATCATTAACCCTAAGATTAAGTTATTCGTGGATAAGCTGCACGGTAAATAGGTTTTGTGTAATAAAACATAATTTTTTGTATTTAGCCTAAATTTATTTATTTACATACATTGTATTTCGAATTCTCGTTTACATTTCAATTGAAATATAACTTATGTAGTTTTTGTGGTAGGTATTAAACAGATTATTTTCAAATTATTAACGAATAAAGTTATCAATATGGAAATTTATTAAAAATTTATTAATTTGAGTAACCAATTTTTAATTGCTGTATTTAAGACTCATCTCACTTAACTTTTTATTTTTCGATACCACTAAATAAATGGAGGCGAATTAAAGAAATCAATGACCTGCATATTTTTATTACTATACCAAGAGACAAAATCTTGTTTCGGGTGCAGCAATAAATCACGTTAGCATAGCAGTTTTTTTTTTTAGTCTACATTTAGCGTTGTGGTCATAATCCCACTTGATCTTAAGTGACGATACGGCCCAAGTCGGTGGACACGCTAAACCTGTGGAGGGACTGGCTCTCAAGTGCAGCTGCCGGAACACACCTATTGGTATTTGGAGGTAGATTTTCAACTTGAGGGTGGTGGCTAGCCAGCCGGGATTGGAAAAGCCCTACGACCATTATCGTGTGCACTGATAGATATGGCAATAGTAACGAACAACTTTTGTATTTATAATGTGATAATAAATACAATGTAATCTCTACAACGCGAATGTCAAGGTCAAAAATTTCGAGTTAATGAGTTTTCGACTTAACAAGAAGTTCGAGATTCAAAGGATAATGTTTTAATTGCAGAAATTTCGACTTAGATAGGCGCGATTCCTAAGTATGTTATTGGAATTGATTTATAACACCGAATTGTGCCAAGAGTTGTATATTGTATTAACTACGACTTACAGACACCGCTTTTTGAAATTCGTGTTATAGAGGATATATATGTAGTATCAATACCTCACGGAGAATTAATATTTTCTACAAGTTATACGGCATCTTTTTATCCAAATTACTTAGGATTACGACTTAACGAGGTTCAAGTTATAGAGATTCCACTGCACTTGCTAACGCTTCTAATTTTACACAAGCTCTCGGTACAAATTTTAACAGTGCGTTCGCTCGTTTGATTGATATTTATTTCTTTTAAATTGCCTGGGCCTTGTTAAATTTCTTTATAAGAAGTCAAAACATCGTTGATAACAACACGCACTTGTTGACTATTATTTACCGAAATAAATTTAATAGTTACGTAAAATCATAGAGTCTCGTTCCACAATCGTCATATTTAACAGCAGAGTTTCCACTTACTACAATGTATATTTCAATCCATCGTCCGTACTGTCGAACGTACTTAACTCAACTGAACTGACTGAACCGAGCTCACATCGCACTTATATAGCAACTACCCTCCTTTTCATTAATTTAAAGTGTGTAGCATTAATAAGCAGTAGACGTGGTATGTAAAACAATTCGCAAGCCATTCGGTAATTGCATCTGCACGTGCACATAAATATGCAAAAAATGATTTATGTCTATAACTGCATCGAAAGTCTGTTCATAGTAACAAAACTATTTTTTATGCATGATAATACCAATATTTTTTTATAACAATTTGATAGATTTTGCGGCTGCTCATTGTCCATCTACTGTAAAAAAAATATATATTATATTTATAATATAAATTATTTATTTTTCAATATGTTTCTTTGTATGTTTAACGGTTCAAGCGGTTATCTCTCCAGGCTGAGTATTATAGGTTCAATTTGTGTGATCCACAAATTATTACTCTGAAGCTGGGTGTGTTTATGTTGTATTCAGATTATTAAGATAATATTAAGATATATAAATAATAACGAGATAAAATAGTAATCCAATGTAACAAATAAAAACTTAGAAATTTGCAGTTAACATACTTAATGGTGCTCATATGCAATTAGTTCTTCACAGAAAAGTTTCAGATACGATTCCTCAGCTTCAAAACCTTAATTTTCACTTTACTAATCACATCACTTCACACATGAAAATTGCATAAATAATTATGCAACTTTCCACGACCTCGCATATAGAATTTCCAATTGCTTTCTACACTATTTTAGGAATTTCCAAAGATCTGTCCAATAGTATTCACTATCACAAACATATCTATACACGTGTTTTCATAACATCTTATTCCTTCTTATTCTGTAAACTTCACCAGCGACATGGCTGTTTTTGAATTTCATTTTCTGCTCCTTAACCTTATTTTCAGGATTAACCGTTGCATTTTTCATACTCTTCAGACTACCCTCTACTTCCTTGTTGTCGTTTCTTGATCCAACATCAACGTCATCTTGGTCTGTCCCGTCATCTTTGAAGAGATCCTTAACTGACACAAGTCGATGTGAGTTGCCCGCCCTCAGCAATCTCTTCAAACCTCTGGAAGACTTCTTCTCGATGAGACCGAGCAGACCCCATTCCTCCTTGTTCTGCCCATCCAGACCAGCGTCCAAGTGCCATGCAGCATTCCTGACTTCGAGTTTCAGTCTCTCGCACTCTTCAAAACTAACATTCCTGCTAACGTTTAGGCTTTGCTCCAACGGGTTCACTATATACAGTGGTAATGCATTCGGTTTCCTGACCGATGCACCTTCGTTGATCGATATGGCCTTCTCTCTGAAGTCAAATTGGGCATAGAATTCGAAGAATTGTAACAGTAAACTCTCTAAAGTGGATTGATTCTGTCCGTACGATCCCGTTGGGAGTTTGTTCATGTCACGAAGGAATGTACAATTTACATTGTCTTCAGATATCCTGATGTCTTCTTTACCTGAATAGATAGATTAATATATAATAGCGGTAGGTAAAGAAACTCTACACAAATGAAGAATTATGACTGTAGAAAGTTTATCTAAAGGCCATATTAAAAGTTCATGGTAAACTACAAGGAAATGAACATACATATATACGTATAGATAATATCTTAAAATTTATCTTAAAAGACTTTACCTGCCGAAACATATAATTATCACAAGATAGTTATCAAAAAACAAATTGGCAAATGTTAATAGGCAAAAAAGTTATGATCTGACTTATCTTTGCATGTGCTTTTATAGTATTTACAGAGCAAAATTTTTTAAGCAATTTTTAATTCCTACTTGTTTACTTGGTTTAAGCTTAGATGGTTTATAATATGACGTTAATTAAAAATGATATTTATACATATGAGATTGCTAAACTCTAACATGGTTTGCATAATCATCATTTATACTTTCCTATAAGCGATATGTAGGACTGTGTTCAAATGATATTTAATACATATGAGATTGCTAAACTCTAACATGGTTTGCATAATCATCATTTATACTTTCCTATAAGCGATATGTAGGACTGTGTTCAAATGATATTTAATACATATGAGATTGCTAAACTCTAACATGGTTTGCATAATCATCATTTATACTTTCCTATAAGCGATATGTAGGACTGTGTTCAAATGATATTTAATACATATGAGATTGCTAAACTCTAACATGGTTTGCATAATCATCATTTATACTTTCCTATAAGCGATATGTAGGACTGTGTTCAAATGATATTTAATACATATGAGATTGCTAAACTCTAACATGGTTTGCATAATCATCATTTATACTTTCCTATAAGGGATATGTAGGACTGTGTTCAAATGATATTTAATACATATGAGATTGCTAAACTCTAACATGGTTTGCATAATCATCATTTATACTTTCCTATAAGCGATATGTAGGACTGTGTTCAAATGATATTTAATACATATGAGATTGCTAAACTCTAACATGGTTTGCATAATCATCATTTATACTTTCCTATAAGCGATATGTAGGACTGTGTTCAAATGATATTTAATACATATGAGATTGCTAAACTCTAACATGGTTTGCATAATCATCATTTATACTTTCCTATAAGCGATATGTAGGACTGTGTTCAAATGATATTTAATACATATGAGATTGCTAAACTCTAACATGGTTTGCATAATCATCATTTATACTTTCCTATAAGCGATATGTAGGACTGTGTTCAAATGATATTTAATACATATGAGATTGCTAAACTCTAACATGGTTTGCATAATCATCATTTATACTTTCCTATAAGCGATATGTAGGACTGTGTTCAAATGATATTTAATACATATGAGATTGCTAAACTCTAACATGGTTTGCATAATCATCATTTATACTTTCCTATAAGCGATATGTAGGACTGTGTTCAAATGATATTTAATACATATGAGATTGCTAAACTCTAACATGGTTTGCATAATCATCATTTATACTTTCCTATAAGCGATATGTAGGACTGTGTTCAAATGATATTTAATACATATGAGATTGCTAAACTCTAACATGGTTTGCATAATCATCATTTATACTTTCCTATAAGCGATATGTAGGACTGTGTTCAAATGATATTTAATACATATGAGATTGCTAAACTCTAACATGGTTTGCATAATCATCATTTATACTTTCCTATAAGCGATATGTAGGACTGTGTTCAAATGATATTTAATACATATGAGATTGCTAAACTCTAACATGGTTTGCATAATCATCATTTATACTTTCCTATAAGGGATATGTAGGACTGTGTTCAAATGATATTTAATACATATGAGATTGCTAAACTCTAACATGGTTTGCATAATCATCATTTATACTTTCCTATAAGCGATATGTAGGACTGTGTTCAAATGATATTTAATACATATGAGATTGCTAAACTCTAACATGGTTTGCATAATCATCATTTATACTTTCCTATAAGCGATATGTAGGACTGTGTTCAAATGATATTTAATACATATGAGATTGCTAAACTCTAACATGGTTTGCATAATCATCATTTATACTTTCCTATAAGCGATATGTAGCATTGTGTTGAAATTTTTGATTACTTTCAAAAACACAGAAATGGCTGCCGAGGTGGGTAGTTATGAATAAACTTACCAGCTTGTTGGTTGAGACTTTTCAATGTCGGTAAAATACATCCATCCTTGGTCTTCTGCTGTAGGAAGAACAGCACCATGAGTGTCAGGGGGAAGTTGGTTATCCACCGACCAGGGTGAGGGTTAGTCAGACCGGCGGCCTGAGCCCACCTCCTGACAACGAAGGTGAGCGGCCTGACCCGAGGGTCCAGTGACCCGAACAGCCACAGTAGTTCAGACATGTACACTCCAGACCTTAAAGTCATGGAAAAAAAGGTTACTTTGCATGTCTCATTACTTTCACTCTCTCAAGGTCAAGCAATTATCTTGGCTTAAATTGCTTTTCACTGATCTCTTTTGCACTTTGAGTATTAAATGAGTTGCCAAATATCAACAAGAGAACCCTTTTTTTATGACAGTAGGTGCTATAAAAAAAACACTATTTTTCCTAGATAGTATAAAAGGAATTGTTTTGAATAAATATCTTCGGTGGATGTCGGTTTGTCTGTATGTGCGGATGATGTATGTGGTCACGATAACGCCCGAAAAACTATTTTTTTTTTTAGTCCAATTTTTTTTTCATACACTTCAGTATCATTCTGAGTAATAGCCTATTGAAAATTACCGTCTAATTGAATGTAATTTGATAAAAAAAAATTTAATAGTAGTTGGTTAAAAGGTATAGAAGTTAATACGTTGCAGCGCCATAAGATTTTCCAAAAAAAAATTATTTATTTATCGACTATCCACTGTATGGCAATCCACGACTGTGCGTTTCACGCGGAATTGTTTACCTCGCCCAAGTATCTTGAGGAACCAACTACCGTGTTTACGAACCGATACGACTTGGGAATCTTCAATAAAAGAGCCTTCTCTAAATAAATTCTAAATAATAAACTGTTACGTTAGGAAAAGAAATGTTTTTCGTTTTTTTAATAATAAAAAATACGATAGTACACGGAAAAATGTACTATATTTTTTTCTATAGAACCAAACATGGATAACAATAAAAACATATGAAAATTTTAATATATATTAATAAGAAATAAAAATTCGACTGTACACTTTAAAATGAATAAAACTATTGGGAATCCAAAATGGAATTCGATTTTTAATATTGAATTTTGATTCACGAAATATTACGGAATAATTAATTTCACCCATACACAAGAACATGCGGAGATTTTCTGAAATAATTACAGCGTTTGCAGTCTGGTAATACTTAACTACACTAGACATTGCTGAAGGTACCAACAGCCTACCAACATGAAACAGCCGTTTAGTTTTTAACATTATGGCCACAATCTCACCTGATGTTAAGTGACGCTGTCGCCCAAAATACACGCTTAGTATAAGGTACCGGCTCACGAACACAGCTATAGATATTTGGCAGCAGATTTTCAACATGAGGGTGGTAGCTACCCAGGCGGACATTAGAAGCCCTGCCATCATGCTATGGTTCATCAGGATGTTTTCCTTCACCGAAAGCTCAAACTCATTGCAGTTGGATTCGAACTCACGTCCATTGACGCGGCGCCCATACACACTACCCACTGAGCTATGGAAATATTACTAAGTGAAATTGAACTATTAACATCCCAAATATATATATTTTTTTAATTTATACTTAAGGTTTTAGCGTTATGGCCATAATCTCACCTGATCTTAAGTGACGATACGGCCCAAGTTGGTAGACACGCTAAACCTGTGGAGAAACTGGCTCTCAAGTGCAGCTGCCGGAACACACCTATTGGTATTTGGCGGCAGATTTTCGACTTGAGGGTGGTAGCTAGCCAGGCGGACATTAGAAAAAGTCCTACCACCATGCTATGGTTTCCTCACGATGTTTTCCTTCACAGAAAGCTCAAGCTCATTGTAGGTGCTTGGATTCGAACTCACGTCCATTGACGCGGCGCCCATACACACTACCCACTGAGCTATGGAAATATTACTAAGTGAAATTGATCTATTAACATCCCAAATATTAATTATTAATAAAATTATGAAATGATGTAATTAACTTACATATTATTGAAGCAGACATCACAGTCAACGTCGGTGAATTCATGGGTGTATTTTACAATAGGAACCCTGGCATGTAAGATTCTCTGTACCCTTGCTGCTCCGGGCACTCTTAGCTCGAGCAGCTCAGCGATCAGTTCCATGTGCCTTTGCCATGAACTGCGACCACCCTCACACTTCTTGTCTTGGAACACTAACCGTTTGAACGGATCCACCTTGAGGCCAATTTTTTTCACTATCACTTTGTATTATAATATGGTATAAACATGTCTTAAACATAATAAAATTATTTTTTAGGAATTTTCGAAGGGATCTTGATCTGTCGTATTCTGATATTTATTTTAATTCATATAATATTTGTGTTACATTATGGTGACATTTTGTGGGATATCACTTGACTATTGTGCATAAATGAAGAGTATGAATATAGTATAAAGTAATGATGTTCAAGCAATGTTGGCTCAGGTGGTAGTGGATACTTCCACCACGTAAATGGATCTCAATTCGAATCCACCTGTAATGAGCCTGATGTTTCAGTGAAGACAAACATCATGATGAAACAATAAATTTATGGTAAGGCTATTTCTAATGCCTGTCTGGCTAGTCACCATCTTCAAGCTGTAAAACTACCACCAAATATCTATAGGTGTGTTCCGGCACTTGCACTTGAGATCCGGTCCCTCTACTAGGCTTAGAGTGTCTACCATTTTGTGCCACATTATCACTTAACATGAGGCCATAATGCAAACACACAGAGTATTCCAAAAGTATTGTGAATAATGATTCTGACAATGTTATATCAGTTGTCACAAAACTCCTTGTACAGTTTCAACCAAAGAGTTGTCACCTTGTTAATGAACTGACTTCTTAATTAAGAAATAACACGGGACTTAACACTTTCTAGCATTAGAATTGAATTTTTATGCAAAATTATTGTTCTGTTACCTACTTCAACAGAAGCATTGTATATATTATATTATAATTTCTATTGAAACAACACACTGTCACGGGTAAATGCTGCTAATGTGCCAAAACGAGAAAAAAAGTGCTAGATTAAACCTGATGGTAAATATGGTTGAATCCAGAGCTAAAGACAATACCACTGAGATTGGCATGACAACAAGATTATTACTGTAATGCCTGTCTGCAAGTGTCTCGTAGCCCAGATATAAACTAGTTTATCCCAAAATGTTACGAACAAAAAGGAAACACAGACGGATCTAACATCATGGTAATTAGAATTCATTTGATTACCATGATTCCTACCATTCCACATGATAGCAGTTGATTTCAGAACACAACATAACAAAACATCAATTTTGCAAGCCATATGCCTCGTGTATTCAAGGATGAGTTGGGATTCAGTTGGACCAAATTACTATATCCCCCACAGTTGTATGAAATGATTTTTTATAAAGATAACTTTGAGATAATATTTACCATTTTATCAGGCAACACATTCGTCAACACTAAATCTAGATCACAGCCCATTTTGCCAAATCCATTTACAGAAGAACCAAATGGCCACACAGCCACATTCGCATATAAACTCTCGAATATGTTTTCTAGCTGAAAATAACAAAAAATAATCATACAACATCAAAAGAAACAGACTTATGATAAGTTTATAATAAGATATTATCTTACTAAATGTAACATCATCCATGGAAATAAATTTGAAAACTATGAACAGAAATTCTGCAAAATTATTCAATAAAAAGTAAGTAATTTATTTCATTATCATAACAATTTATACACAATAACATAAAGTAACTAAAAACTAAAGATATAGCAGAAAAATAAAATTAAATCTATTTCATTGTTCATACTGTTTTTTGTTATATTATAGTTAATTTATATAACATATGATGATTACGAATATATTAAAAAACTGACCTGTCTAGCTACCATGTATCTCAGTCGAACCCCTAAATCATTTAACACTGTTCTATCATAAAGAAGTTGAATCTGTTCTGAAACACTTTTACATGCTATTAGCTCTTCAAATAATGCATCTTCATCCGCATCAACAGTTCCTTCCTTCAATAGAAGTGTATCACTTGAGGTCACATAGCATTCTTTTTTACCCGGGACAGCACGAAACCATAAAAAAGGAGATTTTAATGACATTATGTCCACATCCTTCTGATGGGAACTGCAGGATTGCATGATTTCTTTAAGGCTATCTTCTGTGTTGAACTCAATGAGCATGAAATGCTAAAAAAATACCCTATATTAAACATATATCCATTATTATATAAGAATGCAAATTATAAGAGACAATATTTTGAAGAGATGATAGCTCAATGGTAGTGTGCACGACTTCGCATCAAGGGACGTGGGTTCCAACCCAAGCACCTACAATGAGCTTGAGCTTTCAGAGAAGGAAAACATCGTGAAGAAACCATAGCATGGTGGTAGGGCTTTTTCTAATGCCCGCCTGGCTAGCTACCACCCTCTAGTTGTGAACCTGCCGCCAAATACCAATAGGTGTGTTCCGGCAGCAGCACTTAAGAGCCAGTTCCTCCACAGGTTTAGCGTGTCTACCAACTTGGGCCGTATCGTCACTTAAGATCAGGTGAGATTACGGCCATAACGGTAAACCTTAAGTATAAAAAAAAAAAATCTACCAGGCCAGTTTGTTATGTAAAAAGTCTGCCAGATGCAAGTAACCATTTGCGAATATGGGGTTTCAATTCACAGCACAATATATATATTATATATTTGAGTTATATAGTCAGCAGTACAATGTTTCAATTATATTGGAGGTCTTCTAATGCTTATTAAAGTTTTTAAATTTTTTATATAACATTGATCATATTGTGGATAATCCAAAGAAAGCAGTAACCGAGGTTAAAACTACTATTAGTAATCAAAACCTTTTTGACACAAGAGTTTATACATTAAGATACTTTTTACATGTAACAAATAAAGAAAATCATGTGAGAAGTTTCTTTTTTAATTTCTGTATTAAATACTTATTGTAATAATAATGATAAAACTTAATTGTAAATAATAGAAAACGATGAAAGTTAAGAGTAGATAAACTTACTTCATCTCCAGTGTTTTTATAATGGTGTATTCCATTGATACTAGCATATTTCGAACAATATCCATATAACTCGTTGAACGAAGCTTCAGAATTGACTTGAATTACCAGACTTCGCCTGGCTTCAGCTCTCCTTTGCGCCACGACCTCGTCGAACGTTGTAAACTTTGCAACATCTAAAATAAACACATAACCTCTACGACACCTTCAAAATAATATTTCTCAAATATTTTGTTCATAACAGTACCTGAATATTTTCTTATAAATTGACAGTTACAGGAGGTCAATGATTTACTAACAGATTTTCTAAAAAATAATAGTTTTCCTGTATTTAATACGGTTTGAAATAACACAGACATTTTTTCTGACTTGACCCACTTATCATTTGACAAGCCTAATTAGTTTGTCAACGATACGTTTTATTATTGTTTAAATTCTAAAGAATATTATTAAGACCATTGAAAAAAAATATTATTAAACTTAAACATTGATAATTAAATATTTCTTATTCTTATTTAATATTGTACTTTTGTTTTTAATTTGACGAGCTTAACATGGCGATACAATTTAGCTTAGTTTGAAATAAATGTAATAGTTTATTTAATTTTATAATTGTAGTTTACCATATTATTTCACTTTATATCTGATAATAGCCGAACAGTAGTTATGAGATAAAGGAACATATTTCCTAGTTTCATTTTATAATTAACAAAACGAAGTAAAATATGTCAAAAATACAATTGTCAGATATATTTAAGGTTATGTTATTATTCGTTATGTAGATTTAGAGCATTGAAATCAGAGATCTCTTCAAAATTGAATATAAACCGTATTGTTAAAGAGTGCTTATGATGACTGCTAGAATTTTACAACGCCTTATTTTGCCTGTTTTTATAAACCCTTTAAAAACTCACAATAACTACTTAGGAATTAGCGAAAGAATAATTAGTGTCCCTAATTTTAACTGCATTTCAATCAGAAATTATGCAAAAAGTAAAGATAAAGGTAAAGACAAGAAAAGTAAAGGCGGCAAAGTGGAAATCAACCCAGCTATGATGTCCGAAGTTCTTCCCGTCGACAAATTTAAAGAAAGGTGCAGTGCGGCTATTGAGAAAATGAAAGAAGACTTCGCTAAAAATTTATCCTTACGCTCAACAACAGGTTCTATAGAATCGCTTTCAGTGAAATTTGAGGGTAAAGATTACGAGTTGCAAGAGTTGGCTCAAATTGTGCGAAAAAATCCTAAAACTATTGTTATAAATTTTTCCTCATTCCCACAAGCTATACCTGATGCGTTAAAAGCTATAAATTCTTCTGGGCTCAACATAAACCCTCAGCAGGATGGAACAACGCTGTATGTGCCCGTGCCTAAAGTTACAAAAGAACATAGAGAAGCCCTGGCGAAAAACGCTAAAGCCCTGTACATACAATGCAGAGACTCTGTTAAAGATATTCAGAATGATTACACTAAAAAGTTGAAAAAACAGACTGGTGTATCGGAAGATTTAATTTTTAATGTAACTAAACAATTAAATGCAATGTGTGAACAATATTTGAATGAAGCTAAAAATATTTATGATGCAAAACATGTAGAACTTGTTGGAAAGTAGCTTTACAGATATGAATAGTATACTGAAAACAATAACACTATACTAAATACCTCTTACATGATCAATTGGTGCAACTAATATTAAGTTAGAATTTAGACTGAGTTATTGAATAAAGTTATGTTACTAATTTCTGTTTGTCAATTATTGAATTAAACTTTTGATATTATTTTTATAGCGCATTTTAGTAATACTTAGTATATAAGCTGCCAGATATCAGTGTTATACAATTTTCATTTTAGTAATGGTGTTCTACAAATGGTAGATGTCGTCATTTACCCTTAATATTGCAAGAAATATATTTTGATTACTAGACTAAATTTACTCTTAATTTAATAAAGTTTTCCTTTGTAACAAACTCACACATTTTATGTATTACTAAATGTTAATATTATACATGAGTACATCAAAAATGAAATCTCATGTCTTGATGTTCATGCACACTAATTCTACTGAAGTTAATGAGATTTTGTAACTATCTATTTTGTGATTCAACTAAAGAGATAGAAATCATTTCTAGTTTTGGAAGTATTGCTAGCACTGAACATGATAGGTGGCTTTGTCGCTCATTATTGACTACTAGAAGTGGAAGCAAAACAACAAAATCTGCTAGGCCGGCTTGTGTATTTTATTAATAAATAGATTTTATTGTGGCTTCGCTCATGTTAATATTGATTTGGTCAAAAAAATTTATGATTCAATAAAAAGTTTCATACAACGGTTATCCCTCTCTTTACCCTGCTTCCAGTAAGGTTTTTCTTGAGAATAAGTACCCTATCACTGTTTCCACGTTTGCATCTATCTCTATACTAATGGATTCAACGGCTTAGGAGTGAAAGTGTAACAAACAAACTCATGACTTGTAAGAAGTTTTACTAATGTTACAGACCTATGTAGAATGGTATACATGTATAAGGATGTAGTTATAGGATGGGTGTTAGAATATAGTTATAAGAGGGTAGTTTATAACGCCGATTAGTATAAAGCGTGATGTGAGCGCGGCTTTGGGTTTAATTCATACACGACGTCCTCCAAACAAATTACGTTACTACAAGTTCAATCCACACCACCGATTTCCTTGCCTCCTCAAATAATTAATATTTTAACCAAAGATCTACTCCAGTAGACCAGTCCTTCCCATCCCCTACTTTATTTTTTTCTGGCAGCAGCCCATGACAAGGGCTGGCCACTATGGCACCCTTACACCCGCTTCCTCGGAGCTGAGTGCCCTCAGCATTCGCCCCAAAAAGTCTTGCCAAGCTGTAAAAGTCCTTCCGACTAATAACTATTATGACCTTTGGAAAAAATAACCTTTGGGTTCAGTCTAAGCTTGGCGTTTGAGGTGTAGGTGGTAGGGTAGGTGGTGAGGTGTGAGGAGTTCATCCATCAGAAGACACAGAAAATATAAAAAAAGAACTCAAACAGTTAGGGCATGAGGTCCGGCAGATTGTAAACATGAAACAGAACAACTAAGACACCTTTGCCTATTTTTTATGTAGACCTGGAACCGAAAAATAATAATAAAGAAATATTTAAAATAGACAAACTTAACTACATGAAAATTTCATTCGAGGTACCATATAAGAAAAAGGAAATACTTCAATGTAAAAGATGTCAAAGATTTGGACATTCGAAAAATCAATGTTTTAGACCACACCGATGTGTCAAATGCGGCGAGGAACATCCTACTAACGCATGCAGTAAATAACCAGATACAGATGCTACTTGTGCTAACTGCCAAGAAAAACACCCCGCTAGTTATAAAGGATGTATTAAATATAAACAGTATAAGGACCTAATATACAAGACCAAACAAAAATCGACAAACAAAGCTAACGAACAACGTAAAGATACATTTAGAGAACCACTAAAAGACAATTATACCAATTCTAGAAAATACATTCAAACTGACTACACTTATGCAGAGGTTACAAAACAAAAAGGAAATATAAATTCAAATGAAACAAAGGACATAGATATACTACAATTATTTGATACAATGATAAATAAATTTCAAATTACTCTTAGCAATATGCTAGACAACATGATGGATCGCATGGTTCAACTAATAAATCGATTAATAATAAAATGCCCTTGAATTTGCGTATAATCACATGGAATGCCAACGGGTTAACAGAACGTAGACAAGAACTTGAAATCTTCCTAAATACAGAAAAAATTGATGTTGCTTTAATTTCTGAAACAAGGTTTACTTCAAAATCATTCATAAACATTAAGCAATACGCAACATATACAACACACCATCCATCAGGCAATACACATGGAGGTACTGCCATAATCATTAAACAAAATATAAAACATTACCCAATTGAAAACTACACTACAGAAAAAATACAGGCAACAACAATTAAAATACAGGATAATAATACTGAAACAGCTTTATCTGCAGTCTACTGCCCTCCTAAGCATGTAATTAGCAAGGATGATTTCAAAAATTATTTTATGACTCTGGGAAATAGATTCATTGGTGGTGGTGACTGGAACGCTAAAAATACTTACTGGGGATCTAGACTTACATTACCACGAGGAAGGCAACTTTATTATGCAGTTAGCGATCTAAATCTTCATTGTATATCCCATGGAATGCCCACCTACTGGCCTACAGATTATAAGAAAGTACCTGATCTCCTAGATTTCTTTATAGCTAAAAATATACCAGCCAGTCATGTTATCACTGAGGAATGTATTGATTTATCTTCAGATCACACACCTGTTGTAATTAATATGAACAGTAAAGGGTTTATAGTCGAACGTATACCTAAATTGTACAACGCTAAAACAAACTGGGATACTTATAGAGATATAATCACTGATAATACTAATTTACAAATATCTCTTAAAACAACCAAGGAAGTTGAAGTTCAAATAGAAACATTTAATAAACTCATTTACTCAGCAGCCGACCAATCTACACCAACCTTAATAAATAAATCTGTACTTCCACACATATATCCAAAATGCATAAAAGACAAAGTAAGCGAGAGAAGACAGTTAAGGAAAAAATGGCATAACTCTAGATATCCTACCGACAAGCGAGCATTCAATAAATCTTCTGAAGAACTAAAACAGATAATAAATAATTTAAGAAACAAAAATATACAAACATATCTCTCAAATTTGACACCATTTAAAGACACATATTATTCCTTATGGAAAGCTACTAAGAACATAAAAAAACCAAAAATACAAATTACACCAATTAGGAACAGCAATGGAGAATGGGCTAAATCAGACTTAGATAAGGCCAATGTATATGCCAAGCATCTCAAAACTGTCTTCAGACCAAATCAGTCTAGATGTCCAATATACGAAGAAGAGGTTATCGAATATATTAAGAGCCCCCTACAAATGCAGCTACCGATGAAAAGTGCCTCACCCAAAGAAGTACTGTATGAAATAAAGAAACTGAAGGTGGATAAATCACCTGGATATGACAGGATTGACACTACACTTTTACAAAAGTTACCTAAAAAAGGAATTCTCTTTTTAACTTTTTTATTCAATGCATGCCTGAGACTAGAAATATACCCATCACAATGGAAAATTGCTCAAGTGATTATGATATTAAAACCAGGTAAACAACCCAACGATGTGAGTTCTTACAGGCCAATTAGCCTACTGCCTGTAATGGGTAAACTTTTAGAAAAAATATTGTTGAACAGAATTCAGCCCTACCTCCCACATATAATACCCCCACATCAATTTGGCTTTCGTGAACAGCATGGTACTATTGAACAAGTACATCGCCTCGTTGATACCATCAGTCGTACGTTTGAGAATAAACAGTATTGCTCAGCTGTGTTCCTCGATATAGGACAAGCGTTTGATAAGGTATGGCATGAAGGGCTTCTCTTCAAAATAAAGAAAACTTTACCACACTCGTTCTATCATACATTGAAATCATATCTCAGTAATAGATGTTTTGAAGTTAAAGTTAATACCTCAGTTTCCTTATTGAACAACATTTTATCAGGTGTACCTCAAGGTAGTATCTTAGGACCTGTTTTATACTTGCTATATACAGCTGACTTACCAACTCAAAATGATACTGTTACCGCAACATACGCTGATGATACGGCTGTTTTATCAGTTCATGAGGATCCCATAACAGCCTCAGAAAATCTTCAAATACATTTATCGGAAATAGAGGAATGGCTGGATAAATGGCGAATAAAAGTAAACCAAAGTAAATCTGTACACATAACATTTTCACTTAGAAGGCAAACCTGCCCACCTATACAGTTATACAATAATAGTATTCCACAAGCTGAGCATGTCAAGTACTTGGGCATGCACCTAGATCGTCGCCTAAATTGGCGAAAACACATATGGACTAAACGAAAGCAACTTGATACTAAGCTAAGAAGCATGTTTTGGCTATTAGGACCAAAATCTAAACTCACACCAGCCAGCAAAGTCACAATATACAAAACCATCCTCAAACCCATTTGGACATATGGCATACAACTATGGGGCACTGCCAGCAACAGCAATGTGGAAATACTCGAGAGATTCCAATGCAAGACAATTCGTTATATGCTGCACATTCCACACTATATTAAAAACAACTATATTCGCATGGATGTTAATATTAGCAGTGTAAAACAGGAGATAGCAGAAAACAGCAAGAAATACCAAAATAAATTGTCGAGACACATTAACATACTGGCGTCAAAGCTGGAAGGAGAAGGAAGTATGGTGCACAGCCGATTAAAAAGACTTAGCGTGCCCAACCTCAAACATAGAGTGTAGTAAAAAAAAAAAAAAAAAAAAAAAAAAAAATAGGAGTCACTGAAGATAAAAAAATAAAATAAGAAAGAAATTCTACAAAGAGAATAATCAATATAATGGCTCATTGTACCATATCGAAGAAGTACAGATTGCCAGGTTGCAGAAGCAGATAAAATTAAAAAAAAAAAAAAAAAAAAAAAACTACAAGTTCAATCCACACCACCGATTTCCTTGCCTCCTCAAATAATTAATATTTTAACCAAAGATCTACTCCAGTAGACCAGTCCTTCCCATCCCCTACTTTATTTTTTTCTGGCAGCAGCCCATGACAAGGGCTGGCCACTATGGCACCCTTACACCCGCTTCCTCGGAGCTGAGTGCCCTCAGCATTCGCCCCAAAAAGTCTTGCCAAGCTGTAAAAGTCCTTCCGACTAATAACTATTATGACCTTTGGAAAAAATAACCTTTGGGTTCAGTCTAAGCTTGGCGTTTGAGGTGTATTCGTGTTGTGTTTCTCTATTATGTTTCTCTATTATTGACACTGTTTTGGTATTTATGCTGTAATTCTTTATCGCCAATGATTTCTACTTCGTAGAGAGAAACACGAGGGTGAAGATTAGTGTTGACAATAGTCGAAAGGAGGCTTCCTGCATCCGGTAAGTTGCAAGTCTCGGACACTGTTTCGTGTTATCCTCTCTATACCTCAAAGATTAGATTTCAGGATGTACCCGGCACCCGCACGGTGACTCCGTGGTTTGCTAACAAGTTCGTATATCACCCTGACATTATTATTATCTGAACCAATCATTATCTTTTAAACAACTACTAAACTTCTGATATTTTCTATATCAGAACATCGTGTCGTTATTATCTATATCTTCTTATTCTATAACTCGGCGCACATTATGTTTTTATATATACATTTATTATTACATTTTAGTTTCCAGACTTTGATGTTATATTTTATGTAATTATAAGGTAACTCTTCAGTACGACCTCTCCTTTTATATATCTATTCTGAATAAAGTACATACATAAATATTGTCCAAATCTTATTACTTGAAATGGCAGTAATAGTTTCTAAAGAGGACTGAGTTGCCAAGAATAAAAAATGAAAAAGAAGAAGTGATCAGATTTGGACAGATGAAACTATATTGCGACTTTCTTGTTGAAGCTCTTTCGGGAGGTTTTGTGGAAACTATGATTAGTTATAATTCACTTCACTTATGCTCTTCAGCTACATTACATCACGCAAAATGACGCCTATACTACACAATACAGGGATAAGTAATAAAAGTATATGAATAAAAATAAAAATTCCAGCATGACATTTCAAGATCCCGCCAAAAACACCTCGACATCTGTCGTCTGTCATTCTTGTCGTGCATATGTCAGTTATGTCATAGTATGTTTGCAAAACATTTGGGTGACTATATACTTGTTGGTGTATAAACTTGTTTATATATAGCAATGGATGAAAATAACAAAACTCGATTTAAAAAATATGATAGGGTCATGCCTCGTGTTTATAACCGTTCGCGATGTGGTTCTAAACCGTCATATCAAGTGATGCTGCATGAAAAACGTCCAAGTCGCACTGGCGCGAAACCTTCTATTTCAAACGTTACTTCTACGGTTTTTACCGATCTTCCTGTTGTTTTGAATGATTACATACGAGAGTTAAGTCCTCAAAAAGTCGTTGGACGAACGTCTGGTGTAAAAAAACCGCGAAAAACTATAACGTCATTAGATCCAGTGCTCTCCCCTGATCGTAGTTTCCAAAAAGTTGAAGACACTTTTAAGAAATTCTCCAATCTGAATCCAAGGGCTTCAACTTCATCGTTGAAGTTGGAGCAAGCACAGAAGCATTCTGTAACATTCAGGCAATGTTTATCTAACAGATCACACACAAAACTGAGAGAATTAAAGGTAAAATTTGCAATGACTATTATTGTCTATTTGTGAAAATATTCAGTTATTAAATGATATGCCCATTTATTATAATTAATTTTAGCAATTAAAATTGTAAACAGATTTATTATTGACCATGTAATATTCAATTTTTAAAAGGTTTAACATTATGGTCATAATCTCAGCTGATATTAAGTGATGATGTGGCCCAATATGGTAGACACACTAAGCCTAGTGGTGAGACTTGCTCTCAAGTGCAAGTTCAAGTGCTGGAACACACCTGTATGTTTTTGGTGGCAGATTGTCAACTTGAGTGTGTTAGCCAGTCAGGTGTGCATTAAAAATAATTGTACCACCATGGTATGATTTCATTACAATGTTTTCCTTAACCGAAAGCTGAGGCTCATTACAGAAATTTAAATCACATCCATTAAAGTGGGGTTGGTACATAAATACAATAGAGCTAACTTGCTTTAAGTGATATGCAGATATTTACATTTACATTCAGATGTAATTATGTTACTAAATTTATAGTATTCATTATATTTCAGGATGAAATAAAAGCATATAATGACAATGAAAAACTGTTAAGACTCAAGTGTGATTTGTATAAGAAATGTGGGATAGTGTTTGATGATGTTGGAAGTGCTGCGGCTGACAAAGCTGTTCAAGTGGAAATCTTGGATCCAGGTAAACATTACTTTATAGTGCACCCATTAAACATTATCAAACTTTTATATCTCCTTTACATGCTTGTATAATTATTACAATAACAAGTGTTGGCTAGATTATAAAATTTTGACTATAACTGATAGTACAGATTTGAGAAAATTCTATAAAGTTTTACTTTGACACTATACATCTTCAATAATAGTCTTCGAAAAATCTGTTGGCAGTGAGAGAAAAGGCTCTAAACTTTGTTTTACCTGTTTATATATAGATTAACATGGTTTTATAGAAAACCTTTATCTGTTAGAGAATTTAAATTTATTTGCATTTGCAAATAAACTATTTTGTGCATAATTGTCATGCCCTTAATTGATTATAAAACAATTGTTATTCAAAAATTCAGTATAATCAATGAAGTTATATAGTAAAAGGAAACAATGTTGTGTAAATTATTTAAAATTATTCACTATTTATGTTCGAAGTCATCATTTTCTTGTGAATATTAAGGACTCAACATTTTATATAACATCATTAAACTTTCAAATTAAAATCAGAAAGGTATAAAAATGAATTGTTTATCTATACAAATGAACATAGATGTTTATATTGTATATGTATTTGTATGTGTAAATTCTTTGAATTTTTAAGCCTATATTTCATAACTCTGTTAAGATAAACAAGTGCCTGTTTACTTCTACGATGTGTGCATAGATGGCGTTAGTAGTAGGTTTATATAAATATGCATAAGTTATCCATTGTACATATTTAGTGTATATAAATGTTTCGTATTGAATATATTTTCCCAATTCCTCAGGGAATAGACATAGGGCAATGTGAATTTTTTTTATTAGAAAATTAATACAATGAAGTATACTTTTAAATGTTAATAAAAACTTATTTATTACAGATAAACATCTGGAGGAGATAAGGTAAGTTCATTGTTTTTATGTACAAAAATGAATGTTTATTACTTTATGGAGACAAAGAATAGGGTAATTGATTAATAATTGAATCAAACGTAAAGGTAATGTCCAATTAAATTTTTACAGAAGAGATTTCGAATTAATTTCCTTGACAAGTGTATCATTGAACTTTATCTTACATTTATATAATAACAGTTTTTTTTAAATATACTTATTCATTGCAATTTACTAAAGCAAAGTAATTGGTATTCAAAAGTGAGTGATAGATTTTATGAATTACGTTGTTTTTTTCTACTGCATTCACTATACGAACACGTGGATCATAGAAAGAACGTAGAGATCATGACTGTTCATAGTTAAAATTAGCATGTCAGTGTTTTCTTAGGGTATGGTCCGATTTCTTAAGGCTATGCAAAAGTGACCCTTGGTGTCTAGTAGTAAGGGAGAATGTTGGTCGTCATGATTTTTAGTGGATATTTGACGGCGGCCCATCTGGTGAGTCCCGCATGCACGTTGGGTACCCTCATAAAACTAAATGTTTTATATAGATGTATGTTTACACCACAAAAAAATATGGTGTTTATTTTTAATAATAACTCGTAAGGTCATATTCTGTGTTATTTATCACTATTACATATATGTGACAGGTAAACTGTCGATTCGAAAGATATGTGTCTGTATCCAATGAATCTACACTAAAGAGTCTCGGTTAACTTTTTTGTTAATGTACATATCGAATCTATTTTCTAAAGATGTTCACATTTTGTGCTGACACTGCATCCTCAGGGAGCTCGTTCCTCGCACTAAGGGTTGTTATTAGACCGGACGGTAGTCAGTTAGAGATGGTGGCCTCTGGGCTGGATATTGGTGTTAAATTTAAATATATTTTGAAAATTCACGTCTTTGTGTCCATTTAAGATCTTGTATGTTTCAATCATATCACCACGAGCCCTGCGATCTTTCATAGATGTAGGATTTAAAATATTCAATCTGTTTTAGTATGATGTTCCAAGCATATTGGGATCTGTGTCGTTCACACTTTTTGGTAGCAACT
The DNA here is from genome assembly GCA_039707435.1 of Actias luna. NCBI lineage: Eukaryota > Metazoa > Arthropoda > Insecta > Lepidoptera > Saturniidae > Actias > Actias luna. The sequence continues at coordinate 787,689 of JAZHAC010000002.1, read as the reverse complement.
TTTTTAATATCGAGCATTTTCAGGAAAAATATGCTATGCGACCTTTGCACTTTTTACGTGAGAGTTTTTCATTCCTAATTTAAAAGCATAAATTATGATATATTTATTAAAAACTAGTTGACCCGGTGAACTTTGATCACCTATAAGCGAACCTATTATATACTTACTGATTACTTACTGATTTTTCATATTATGAGATTTAAAAAAAAAACTGTTGATTTTTCTTTTTGTTCTATACAAACCATCTCCTGGTAATAAAGTACGCACAAAAAAAGAATTAACCAATTCGGTGCAGTCGTTAGGAAGTAATGCTCGTACATACATTTCGGCGATTCATATATATATATATATATATATATATATAGATAATGACTTGTTGTTGATAATTAACCAATGATTCATTAAAATAGTGGCTATTAACATACTGCGTCTAATTAAGAAAGATAATTTTAGAAGGTTATTATAAAAACATTTTTGAAGAAGATTTTTGTGCTTACGATATTTTTCACGAAGAGGGTCGATATGTCAATTGAAGTAAAAACGTTGACATAGAAACAATGACAATGACTTTCTTGGATAACAAATAGTACTTATATTATACTAGCTGTGTACGCGACTTCATTCGCGTAAAACTATAAACCATTTAATAATTTTTACCCGTTTCTATAACGTTTTGCAATGCAGTTTTGTTCCTACTGTTGGTAGCGTGATGTTAAATAGCCTAAAGCATTTCTGAATGATTGCGCTACCTACTATGATTAGTGCGTTTAAACAAACAAACTTTTCCTCGTTATAATATTAATATAGATTTTGAAATCCGACCGGTAGTTCCTGTGATTATCGCGTTCTAACAAACGAACAAAGTTTTTCATTTTATCTTATTAATATAGATTTTAATAGAGAGATATCACACCTGCTACTATATACAAGACCGTAGACACCGCTTGTAATATCATAGCATTCATATTAGTTATTATTATAATAAGTTTGCTGAACGAATTAAATAAAGTATGTACATTGTAAACTCTGTATAACGTACGTAAGGTACTGTTAATGTGTTATTAACAGTTGTCGTTATATAGAAAGAAGATATCATTATTCTATGGGTATTACTAGGTATACCAATAAAAGTCAAGTTATTTCGACGTGTGTTAGAGAGTTTGTTGTTAGATCTAGCTGGAGTTTACTCTTTTAAGCAATTATCATTAAAGTATGTATTTGTTTTATGATGAAAGTTATACTTAATTATGAATAAAATACAAGGAAGAATATTTCGCAATAACTTACATTGCCTCTTTAGCTCAGTGGTAGAGCACTGGTCTCGTAAACCAGGGGTCGTGAGTTCAATCCTCACAGGAGGCATCGGTTATTAATTTTTGTTTTTGCATTTTGTACACGCATTTTATACGTTTTGTTTATTGTATGTAATGTTATTTTGTTATATACAATAAACAAAAATAAATCTAGAATTGTGTATTCGATAATTATTTTTATTAGCGTTCTGAGGTTTTAATTAAATTAATAATATATATTATGTTAGGATTATTTAAATTATGTGATTAATTTCTGTAAGTATTTTTATGTATATTTTTGATTTTCGGAATTAATATTGATTTGGTTAAAATCAAGCATAAACGCTATTAATACAATATCTATTTATTATTAATTAAAACTGGGTAATAACCAATGTTTAGTTTTCACACAGACACCGAATGTACAAACCTTTTACTTGGGCTACTACAACAAAAAATATAATTTTTTAACATTTCATAACAATGATCTTTTATGTAGAATTCGGGATAGAATACCCGACTAATCTTGTGAACGTTCAAACAAATAGCCCACTGCACGGCCGACCCAGCGCTTAAAGTAGATGCCTCGTTGCAACTGCCTCACGGAGAGCCTGTGGGTTCGAGTCCCGTACGAGACAATTGTTTGTATAACCCACATATATTTATGCAAGAAGCTTGGTTGTTTCTTTTGTGTAAATGTTGTCACTTGACATTGGCAAAAGTGCCTACATAGGTATATACCATAGCAGCAAAAAAAAAAAAATGTAATCAATCAACGTTGTATATGATTTCATTATTTTTAACACACATTAAATGAACATTTTAGCTTTCTTCGTTTTCTGTCCGTATAAACTTTAAGTATAACAAATGTCCGACTTGCGCATAGTAATCTTAAAATATTAGTATTAATAACAGCAAAATACCAATGTTAGTGTATTAAACCAGGGCCGAGGAAGCCTTTTAATATGGTAAAAAGTGTAAAAAAAATTAGTAGCACGAAACCCATTGGAAAAGGAAGAGCATGTAACAAACATGAAAGGAAAAAAAAATACCGACGATATGAGATCGGGAAGAGAAGGGGGTGAGTTTTTGAGGGTAAAAAAAGGTTTATTTCGATTTCCGGCGTGATTACAAGTCTTATGGAAAAATATTAAATGGCCAAGTTGTAGGTAATAAAAAGATCTAAAACTTTACACTATTTCACATAACCTCAAAATTTATATGAAAAATTCTAATGCCCAAGTTTTCGGTTTTTTATATTTACCTATTTTTTCTCAATCTGCTGAAAACTTAGCTTTTTACGTACCAAAGACACTAAATTTTTTTTATTTCGATTAAAAAAATATCACTTTATTTTGACTTAATATTTCATGTGATCTCAGAACTCTGATCTGATTTGAATAATTTCTGAGAACATTTATCATTGTAATGTAAATATTTTTTTGCACCATCAGAAAGTAGAAATTAAAAGGTAAATATCAAAAACCAAAAACATGGTTATTTGAATTAATCACATAAATTTTGAGGTTTTGTTAAAAAGTGTAAAGGTGTAGATCTTTTTGTTACCTACAACATTGCCAATTTTTTTTTTTTGCATAGGACTTTTAGTTTTTCCGAAAATCAAAATAAACAGTTTTTACCCTTAAAAACTCATCCCCCTTCCCTTTTCGACCTCAGATCGCCCCTGATTTATTTTTCCTTTTATGTTTGTTACATTCTCTTTCTTTTCTAATGGGTTACATTCTAACATTTTATTGGGTTTCAAAAATTATCGACCCTCGTCTATATACAATACTATCAGTATAGAAGATAAATTTAGTTTTTTTGGAGCGATGATATCTGCTTGATAGCCTTTACAGACGCCGCCTCGATGGAGGTGATTTCGAATCCACCTACAATGAGCTTGAGCTTTTGGGAAGGGAAAACATCTTGATGAAACCATAGCATGGTGGTAGGGCATTTTCTAATGCCCGCCTGACTAGCTACCACCCTCAAGTTGAAAATCTGCCGCCAAATACCTATAGGTGTTCAGGCAGTTGCACTTAGAACCAGTCCCTGCACTAGGTTTAGCAGCTACCGTCTTGCACTATATCATCGCTAAACATCAAGTGAAATTGTAACGTGTAGAGTATAAAAAGTAGTGGCTCGAGTGAACAAAAAATACATGGATGAACATTCCAGAGTGGCAGTAAAACGTGATACCGCACCCCACACACAGGTGTTTCCGTTAAAACTTAATGGTCTCATATCAGATTTATCGCTTTCACTTATAAATATACCACTGTGTTGACTTCGTTCGCGTGGAAGCAAAAACTATTCAAACTATATTTTTTTCCCATTTGTGTAACTTTTTTCAATACAGCTTTGCTATTATTGGTAATAGCGTGCTGTTAAATTGCGTAAAGTCTTCGTCAGTGATTGATCTATCAAATGCATTTTTTCTTTTTGTAATCCCACTGATAATTCCTAAGCTTAGCGCGTTCAGACAAACAAAGTAACAAGCAAGCATTTCCACTTTATACTATTATAATATAGATTCGTACACATAGCACTAGTGTCAGAGATTTTTAGGAGCACTAGATTAGTTTGGTATGGGAATGTTAAGAGGACAGATGAAAGAACCTATATGAATGTTTTGTGTGAAGGTTTTTTGAAGCGATGATAGCTCAGTGGTAGTGTTTATGACTTCGCGTTAAGGAACGTGAGTTCGAATCCAACCACCTAGAATGAACTTGAGCTGTCGGTGAAGGAAAACATCGTGAGGAAACCACAGCATGGTGGTAGGGCCTTTTCTAATGCCCGCCACCCTCAAGTTGAAAATCTACCGCCAAATACCAATAGGCGTGTTCTGGTAGCTGCACTTGAGAGCTAGTTCCTCCGCAGGTAAAGCGTATCTACCAACTTGGGCCGTATCGTCACTTAAGATCAGGTGAGATTATGGCCATAACGCTAAACCTAAACTAGAAAAAAAAAGTGATTGGATTTTTTTATAGATTATATAGGTCGAGCGTTATGACCACAAAGTCACCTGATTTTAAATGACGATGTGGCCCGAGATGGTGGACACGTTAAGCCTACTAGAAGGATTGGTTCTCAAGTGCAACGGCTTGAACGCACCTATACAAATTTGGCGAAGATTGCAATTTGAAGGTGATTGATAACAAAAGTCTTACCAACATGCTATAGTCTCATCATGATGTTTTCCTTTACCTATATCTATTTTCTTAATTTCGAATCCCTGCAATGAGCCTGAATTTTTGGTGAAGGAAAACATCGTGACGATCCGATATCATGCTGGTAGGACATCTTCTGATGTTCGCATTGCTAGCTACCACCCTCAGTTGAAGATCTGTGGCCTGTATAGGTGCGTTCCAGCTATTGCACTTGACAGTCAGTCCTTCCACCGGACTTAGTATGTCCACCATTTTGGACTACATCAGATGAGAACCTGGTCAAACGGAAGACTGTCCGAAGCGGGTGTCGGTGTCATGAGGTTATTATGTTGTTAATATGTTAACGATTATAATATCTGGAATAAACACTCCCTATGCTTCCGTTAAAACCAACAAAAATGCATTTTGTTTTAATTATGTACAATATGTACGACTAGATCGATTTTCTTGTCGGTTCTTCTGGATGACTGGGTTATTTCAGAACCGGTGATAGATTTGACGTTCATAAGCGCCCTTTCAGGGCCTAAATCGAATAAAGTATTTTTATTTGATTTGACCTATAAAGTATTTAAAAAAGATCACAAATGCGATGTGTATCAGATATCAAATTATCACACATATAAAACAATAAATTCGGTTAACTCACCGTAACTGAGTCATCTCGATTCAACTGGTACAGGAATAGCTTGGATATACGCCAGGGCGGAGCGGTGGAGGCGCGGGCGCACGGGAAACGGAAGTGACGTCACGAGCGCGTGTGTCAACACTCCGCCATTGATAACGGTCATTTTCATTAGTTCGGCCGCGTGCACATTGTTGATATGCATTCGTGTCGTCACAGTGTATCTTAACCTTTGGTAATATTCAAGGTTCACGTTTATGAAGTAGCCGAATGATTTTATACAAAGAGGTTATTAGATCACTTTGAAATACTGGCTTTAATATGTGTACTAGGGTAAATTCTGTTTACCGCCACTCGATTTCAAAACTCCTTAAAACGTTTTTAGGTCTTTTTACGTTTGTTAATTCGACTGATGTTAAACGAAGTTTACGCTGTATTCCTATGGCGACGTTATTTATATATGACATTAACGAAACTACGGTTTAATATATTTATGAAAAATTTAAGTGAGGTAATACGTACGACGGTGACACTTGGAACTCTTATGTCGCCAGAGATTAGGGACACTTTTCGCACTTCTAGAACGCCCTTTTGGCTCTGGATCAGCAAACGCCGGCTACTCAAGGTTCTTTGCGGGGAGTTAGCGCGGTATTTATGATGCAAATAATAAAATGTTCCTTTCAGAATGTAATTTAATTTGTATAACCTATCATCTAGGTATCATAAGTTAATATTGTTTGTTTTCACGTTATCACGCGTTAATTACTCAAACGATCATAATAACATTTTGCATATTCCTTAGTAGGGGTACACTGGAGTACGCTGTTCACTTTTTATTCAGAAAAGAAGTACTTAAATAATTTTTATTTCCACGCGAATTACGTCGAGGACACAGCTATAGTAATATAATAAAGCAAAAATGTCTGTTTGAACGCGCAAATCTTAAAAACAATTAGTCAGATATCAAGAAATATTTTTATATTTATAGAGCAATTATTTAGGAAGGCTTTAGGCTACTTAATATCATTTCATAATTTTAATATTATTTTCCCGTAACGCGAATAAATTTCTTTTTTTTTTATAATTATATGGTCACAATTTCATTTGTTGTATGTGATGATGTGGCCCAAACTTGTGAACACGCTAAACCTATGGAGAGACTATCTCTCAAGTGCAACTGCCGGAACACACCTATAGGTATTTGGCGGCAGATTTTCAACTTGACAGTGGTAGCTAGCCAGGCGGGCATTAGAAATCACAATGTTTTCCTTCACCAAAAACGCCAGATCATTGTAAATGGATTCGAACTCACGTCCCTTGATGCGGCATCCATACATGCTACCAACTGAGCTATTATCGCTTCAAAATCGCTGTATATTAAAATCAAATAAGAAACAAGTTAAAGTTAAGTTGCTCGTTAAGAGCTTCCAGTTTACTTAGTTACACAAGTTTGGTCCTAGCGAGTCACGACTCGCGCTGTGTGACCGGTCCTTCGAGATCTTATGTTGTTCTGTTCCATAATTCATGCATTCCTTCACGCTTCTCGCTTTATATGCTGTAGATTGCGATATAAGTAGGTACAAGTATTGATTGTTATGTATGGTACTTTCTGAAATCGATAAAATGCAATCTTCGACTCCAAAGTTTAATCTCGTCGGTCATAACATAATCATAGTTTGGGATATTTGAAGGGATTTATGAGTATAACGTGCGGACGCCGCGTCAATGGGCTGATGGGCAGTGAAAGGAAAACATTGTGATGAAACTATAGCGTGGTGGTAAGGCTTTTTCTAATGCCCGCCTGGGTAGCTGCCACTCTCGAGTTGAAAATCTGCAGCTAAACACTTGTAGGTGTGTTCCGGCAGTTGCTTTTGAGAACCAGTATTTCCACCAGGTTTAACGTGTCCGACACGTCGTTACTTAACATCAGCTGAGATTCTGAGAAACGTGTAAACTAAAAAACAAATTAAAATGATGTAAGGAAATATTAATAAACACAACTATTCGTAAACGGAAGCTGCTAACAGAATTATTAGGTAACGGTTCGTATTTACCTTAAGAGTTCACGAAGGGACTTTCTAATCTCGTCCTGTGGCACCGAACTACCGACGATAATAGTTCCGTGGCGAGAAGGGCACGCCCTACGGTCACCGACCGGGTCGTCGGCCTACAGGAGCCCTCCGTGACTGTAAACTCGCTGCCCGAATGCGCGTCACCTTGGGCGCATTCGGTTTCCTTGTTTATCCCCAGACGTTTATAAATCATCTAAAATAATTGCTGGTATATGAATTCGATATTCATCCTCGTAAAGTGAACTTGATCGGACAATTTTTCTTTGGAGTTTGTAGGAGTTTGACCCGCGGGTTGAAAATTTTATCAGGAGTAAAATTGAGCATTAAAAGTGGAGGTGTTACGTTCCTTTGCACAACGTACTTTGACCTTTCACTACCAGATTATGTATGCTTGTATACTTATTATTATGTGAAAATGTTATATATTTCATTGGAATTATGTAAATATTATGAAGAAATATTTGTATATGCTTTGATTATTATTTAAGGTGCTTTCATTTACCATCTTTTTACATACTCTACACAATAACAGTTCTTTAGGAGCAAACTCCAGTCGTGCGTCGGAGATGACACACACACACTTTTTTCTCTACACTGCAGACTCTTGGTCCGTACTCTGTTATTTTATTTGTATCGTTATGATTATTTGTAAAAATAAGTTACTTTCTAGTTAGTGGCCGTTTCTTATTATTATTTTTAAATCCTTTGACCTGTAAATCTTTTTTACTATTTGCATTCTCTGGGTTTTATGTCCATCTTGATATAGTGATAATTTATTTGGCCGGCAAACTCACCCTCCTTTAACAATTGACAATATTTGATTGACGATAAATTGATACAGACTGCTCTTGAATAATGCTTTCTGGTTTTATTGAACTTTGTACATTTGATGGTCAATCACATTGTCATAATATATAGGAATTTTTCTAAGTTTTATTCTATATTTCGTTAGATTCGTTACATTTTATGTAATAAAATAAAATGTATCTATATCTATATGATACTAATATTATATAATGGACAAGTTTGTTTGTTTAGACGTACCAGACGAATTTCAATAAATATTTTTGCATATGATAGATCAATCATTGAGTAAGGCCAGGGTTATTTAACATTATACTACCACCAATAGGACTAAAGCTGTATTAAAGTTATAAAAACGAGCAAAATTTTTATTAAATATCCCGGCGCTAAGCGAATTAGTACCACGTACATCTCCCAGTCTCCCCGGGCTAGAAGGGGAGGCATAGATGCAATTACCCGCGTAAAAAAAAAATCAATATACAATTTTTCCCTCGCGAAGTAAGTCGTAGGTACAGCTAATAAATTATATTTTTTAAATTTTAATTGATAGGTGCTTTGTTATTGATGTAGAGGCCAATTTTTTTTTCTATTGTATCTGTCATGGCCTCTGTACGCGCATCATTCTCAAACTATTCAACATATTTTGAATAATGATTTCTTAGGTTTACGCGAATATTATTCATTAAAATAAAACTAATTTAAACGGATTTTATCGTGGTTATTTATTAAACGTTTAGAAAGCTTTCAAATTTCAAAAAATTCAAAAAAAAATTATAATTTAATAAATAACCGCGATAAAATCCGCATTCAATTAGTTTTATTTCAATGATATTTTGAATAAATTTGGCACGGCGATATAATTATCAAAGGTCGACAACACGTAGGATTCTTTGTTTCGATAAAGTGAAAGGATTTCTCTGAGAAAGAAGTAAGACGATAAATCTCAACACTGCTTAGATTTATTGATTTGACAGTCCCTTCACTAAGCTTAATTAGAGTATTCGTTATCTTGAAGAGATTGTCAGATAATTTAGAAGCGATGATAGCTTAGTAGTATTGTGTAGGAACGCCGCGTCATGGGATGTGAGTTCGAATCTAGCCACTGGCAATGAGTTTGAACTTTCGGTGAAGGAAAACATTGTGAGGAAGCCATAGCATAGTAGTAGTGCTTTTTCAAATGCCCGCCTGGGTAGCTATCACTCGCAAGTTGAAAATCTGCCACCAAATACCGATAGGTGTGTTCCGGCTGATGCACTTGAGAGCCATTTCCGCCAATAAAGGCCGACAACATACCTGCGATGCGCCTGGCGTTATGAGTGTCCTCGAGTGGTTGTGATCGCTTACCATCAGGTGTCACCGTAGCTCGTTTACCTCCTATTCCATAAAAGGTAAGATTGTGGCCATCACGCTAAACTTATAAAGTATAAAAAATGAGAGCCGCAGATTTATTAAAAAAAAAAACTAATTTCCCTTTACCATACAATATTAACATATCGTTAGAATGATAAGACACATAACTCTTTGTTCCCTCCAACGTAAGAGCCAAGCGTTTGACAAGTCAGAACAGTAAACCATCGCCTATCCTAATACGTGAATATTTTTGTAAAACACCTATTAGTATTCAACCAGGAATGTCTCGGACGCCATTATCATTGTAAAAGTGTCCGCCGTTGCAGACGGGATATTTTTATACCGTAAAAAGATGTTTCGCGATTTTTTATGCACATTCGAGTATTACAGAACCTAAACGAGGTACGTGAAGGATAATTTAATAAGTAAGGTAATAATAAGTTAGTAAGGGACAATGTGACGTTACATACTTTTTTAATTCTTAAATATGACACAAAATATGTAAAACTTTCGAAAAGTATAACGGATACATGTTATTTTTTTAATTTTATATCTTATTGTAAAGTGCAATTTTTCTTATAGTTTATTTGTAGATAATGTTTTTGTTCGCAAATATTGTTCGTAAATAAATATCCCGTCGGTGTACTGAATTGGTATGAATTTAAATCGTGTCTCGAAGCGCCCTCCGCTTCGTTTTGCCCGTTGAATAGCAATTCGCAGTAGAACGTGCCCGGGATAAACTCGAATGCGTCGACACGCTCGTAAATATTTACTGTTTTTAACTTGTAATAAACTACTTTCCAAAACACCTTCATATATAACCTCCATAAATAAACGATACATTACCCTTTGTTTGGAAAAGTTTACATGATTAAAGTTAGACGAAAAAGATAGGATGTTTTTTTTTTAATTATGATAATGAGCAGCAAACATGCAAACGGCCCATCTGTTGGTAAATGTTTACAGTCGCCTATGGAAAGCTGCTACAACAGGGTTGTTACAGCCATGTGTCTGGCTTGGCTGGTTATCGTTTAATATGCCCGAACACAAAATCAAGCTGTTTTTAGGATTACATGGTCAACTGTCAAGACCAAAACCAAATCTTTGGTTACTCGGCAGGGTGTACCGCGTGCAGATGTGGTTGCCTAATCAGTCAATCGCTGAGCAATGAACTGGACAACAAGTTTCATTATTACTAGCAAATTAGAGCTTGGTGGTGTATATCTGACACTTGAAGCAATGATAGCTGACAGTGTGTACGTATGTCGCGTCTATTAACGTGAATCCACCTACAATGAGCTCGAGCATGACGAAACCATAGTATGATGGTATAGCTTCTTCTAATGACCGTCTGACTAGCTACCAGTCGCGAAGAGTACATACAAACCGATTCCCGTCGAGTTCCCTTTAGAAAATGGCACATAACGTAAGTACCATAGTACTATATTTATACTGTGTAAGTACTTGGTGCCATATTTAGAACAAGGGTAATTAAGTATTTTCGATTGTCATGCATTCTACACAATGTTCAAAATCAAGTGTATGTAATTCGAAATTATAAGCCGTGAATTTACGGCTTATCGCGTAGCGTCCCGTCTCTTTCATTTCCTTAGAAAGAGAACAAAGTGTGTCTCGCTCGCACCTAAGATACCACCAATTTAATCCGGCCCAGCGGTGAATACGAATTTGCAAGATAACGGCAGCTCGAATAGGTCAGATAAATTTGATCTTTATAACTCGCAGATCGCCGGCTTATAATAGTGATAGAGATATGGGTATTTTAAAAGAGGAAGCGAGAAAAGGTGAACGTATCATAACTCTAAATTAAAAATTCTCTTTATAATACTTTAACAGGTACTTCCTTTTTTTTAGATTGTATTCTAAAAGGTGGTCTGGTATATTTGTTTACTCGAAGCATACATGCGTGCTCGATTTTGAAGTTTTGTGATTGTTTTATTGTGATATAATAAAATGGGTTAAGGATTAATAACTAATAACTATAAGTTATCGGTAATTTTATCTCAGTAAGAGATGTCGTTAATTCACATTGAATGTTATAGTTTAACAGATTTTTTTTTGAAAGTAAAAAGCTTGTAATCCAATTAAGCCGTGCTTTTCGAGATATGACAATCGATATAGAGGCGGGATGGATTTTTCAATCATTTCCATATATGTCTTTATAGTAAAAATAACTTCGTTGACTGGCAGTCGTAAACTGAATAAAATGTTTTGTTTCATTGGGTTTATGGGTCTTAAACGCCATAAAAACATCGGTGACGGTGGTGGAGAGATGATATTCTGTGACGTTAGAACTTGTTCTTTTGCTCCGGTTTCCCTTTTTCAAACTTCCACCCTCCGCCACTGTTAGCTACCATCCTTAATTGAGAATTTGCCGCCAAAATATCTATTGGTGGTTCCGTCAGTTGCACTTGAGAGCCAGTCCTTACATTAAGCTTAGCGTGTTCAACGTCTTGGGACAAATTGTCACTTAACACCAGGTAAGATTGTAGCCATAACGCTAAACCTATAAAATATATTAAATAAAGTCTATGTCCAGTTGCTTATAAGGTTGCAGGCAGGCAAGATGAACCTATTCTTTTATTATGTATGTATTATGTATATAGTAAGGGGTCGTACTTAAAATACAGTCGCACATAGGGTAGGAGAGGGTTTGTAGCTTACTGTAATACAATGTGATATGGAAAACAGGGATGGTATAAGAAAGTGTGACGATCGCAGCTCAGAAAACAATTCTGTAACGTACAATCTATCACAGTACTGTCTATGACTCATCTGCCACTCAGTACATCGACTCGACTCGAAAGTCCAGTCCGCACCATATGTTGTACCCCATTTGTACCCCAAATATATTTAAAGTATATATGTATTTACCACTGTATGTCCCTTTTTATAGGGCATAGAGTACTCTTCGTCTAGAAAAAAAAACTATACCCCGGGGATAGAAAAAAACTGCTCTAATGTAGATTTCGAAAAGTATTAAAACTGGCGTATACGCGGTCTTTCACATAGTGTCAATACACAAAAATATGCAACAAAATTAGCCACAACTTAATACTTTACATAAGCGGTGATATAAATGATCCCGAAATATCATACTTATTTTGAGCAGCCACTCCTTTGTTAACAAGCTGGTGTAAAAATATAACGCGAACGAATTGAGTAAACCTCAAGAGACCAGTATAGATGAACCTTGGAGAACACAATGGGAACGACAAGCTTTTTTAACTCGGCACGACCGGCCCGTAAACCTTTCTTGGGTCACGTTTATTTAATTCTGTTTATGGATTACACACGAGTGCGGAAGTTGTAAGGTTCGAATAAACGGGCGGGCACTCTAGAACAACGCTTGGGGGTCTGAACGCCTAGTTTGATTCTTTTTAATCCCTACTAATATTATAAATGTGAATGTAAGTGTGTTTGTTACGCTTTCACGCGAAAACTACTTAACCGATCATCATGAAACTTTGTACACATATTCTTAGAGGTATTAGAAGTAACATAGGTTTTTTTTATTACGAAAGATAAAAAAAAAATTACTTAATGGCTTGAATGCGAGCGTAGTGCGGGTAAAAGCTAGTAGTCTATAAGTTTGACGTGTTGCCCACAATCTAATTTAATGTTAAGTCACGATTGTGACCTTAAAAGTGCACGCTCTAAGCTCAGTGGAGGGACAGGCTCTCAAGGATAGCTGACAAAACATACCTATATGTATTTGTCGGGTGGTAGCTAGTCATGTAGGCATTAGGAAATACCACTGACCCGGTAGACGGAAGACAACGAGGGTTAGATAGACAACCCAGCGCCGTATTCTTCTAATTGTTGGACCAATTGAATCGATAAATAAATGAAAAACGATGATAGCTCAGTGGTAGTGTGTACGACTTTGCGTCAAGGGTCGTGAGTTCAAATCCAACCACTTACAATGAGCTTGAGCTTTTGGCGAAGCAAACATCGTGAGGAAACCATTGCATGGTGGTAGGGCTATTTCTGATACCTGCCTGGTTAGCTACCACCGTCAAGTTGAAAATCTGCCGCCTAATACCAATAGGTGTGCTCCGGCATTTGCACTTGAGAGTCAGTTCTTCCACAGGTTTAGCGTGTCTACCAACTTGGGCGGCCGTATCGTCACTTAAGATCAGGTGTGGCCATAACGCTAAGCCTTAACTATATAAAAAAACATTTACCCTTCATTACGCATCTGCGTTGCATGGGCCAAGTTTTATAATTTTCGAGGCTTCTCAGTGTTATTCTCTCGAGAAGTTCTTTCGAAATTTCGCAAATAAGTTCTCCGAGACGTGTTCCTTTTCCACCTCGAAAAATACTATCTGCGTAATGTTCACAAAGAAACTGTTAAGGACCTACGTGACGTGCCATATGGTTTTTTCTGTTCTGTATTTTTCTTAAACGTTTATTAACCAACTTTTTGCTAGGACCATGACTAGAGAACTGAGTTTTCGCAGAACCTAAATCTGTCTGAATGTTGTGGTTTATTAGTTCTGTGTGTTTCAGCGTTTCCAAAGCCAGGGTAAGAAATAATACTTCTTTGAACCAGAACCTAAGACGTTTAATCAAAACAAGTTGTTAACACTAACAAACAAATGAGATCAAGTTAAAAATTTGCACAGCGACATCTACTGGTAACAATCATGAACTATAAGCAATCGAACAATATGTTATTATGGTCTATGTTACATAAGATTCTGCGTAATCAGTTTTGTTATTGTGTACGAGTGAATTCAATTATATATTATAGCTATATCCGTGACTCCGATCGCTCGGAGCTGAAATTTTATTTAATTATTTTCATAGAAAATGTTACATAGCCTATTTTATTCAGGGCTTATTTAGTCAGTCAGTTAGTCAATTGGACCGTTTATTTTGAAAGTGGTGTAAGTCCATTTTTGAGAGAAATGAGCTATCACGTAATTCATGCTTAATTGAATGTAATTTTTTTATATATAACTAGTCCGTGTTTAATTTTTCAAAAAAATCCCATATTTTGTATAACTTAAAATCGGTCGGTAAATGAAATTGCATTATCAACAAATATAATCCTTTAATTTTCTCGAAACAAAAGAAAATGGACTTACACCACTTTCAAAATAAACGGTCCAATTAATCTCCTGATGCGGCCTGAGATGATGGACACGCTAAGCCTAATGCAGGGACTGATTCTCATGTGCAACTGCGTGAACACACCTATAGTTATTTTAACTTGAAGGTGGTAGATGGCCAGGTGGGCATTAAAAGCAGCCCTGCCACCATGCTATGGTTTCATCACGACGTTTTCCTTCACTGAAAATTCAAGCTCGTTGTAGGTGGATTCGAAGTAACACTTCTTGACGCGACGTCCGTACATACTACCAACTAAGCTATCATCGCAGTTATCGGGTTGTATGATTATTGATCTTTCGAACGTTTTGGTTGTTTATATATTGTACTGTACTCATTATTAGATACAGTGCTACTTTACCGTGTATAAAATGGAGGTAAATCGTATTGAATACCATCTATCTATCTATACTAATTTTATAAATGCGCAAGAGTTTGTTTGTTTGTTACCCTTTCATGCCTAAACCGTTGAATCGATTAAGATGAATTTTGGTATACACATAGATGGGACCCTGAAAACGGTGATAGACTACCTGGTTTTTGTGAAAAACTTAGAGGAAGTGGGTAAAGAGAGGGGTAAACTTTTGAACCTTTTTATTGCGTCATCCGAATTGTTTGACAAATTTAGTGTTAACGCAAGCGAAGCCGCACGTAAAACAAAAAAGTTCGAATATCACAAAACAATTTCCTCCACTTCGAATCTTATCTAAAATAGTTCTGGGTGAAAACATTACAAAAACTGCTGTTAGCGTAATAATAAATATCGGTGATAGCAGATGACCTTGATCGACTCAAGCGTACATAACGACCCAACAAACTACACGAGCCGCTTCGTTAGCCAAGCGTGACTGTCGCGAAATAAACGTCATTATCCACCTCTAGCCCACAATAGCTGATCATTTCATTATTATTTTTTTACTTTATAATTTTGCGTTATGGCTGTAATTTCACATGATTTTAAGTACTCATGTGGCCCAAAACACTAGATACGCTAAGCCTAATGATGCGACTGGGATATTCAGCGACAGGTTTTCAACTTGATCATGGTATTTAACCAGGTGGGAATCAGAAAATGCCTCACCACCATGTTATAGTTTTATCACGATGATTTCCTTACATATGCCGACATACTACCGACTGATGCGTCATTGCTTTATTACGGACATTCTCTGGTTTTGCGCAAGGTGGGCTACGAGAGGGGACACCCAGAACACCAGAGGATTCGCAGGTGCGTTGCCGGCCTTCAAGGTATAAGTAGGCTCTCTTCTTGAAGGTTCCTAAGTCGTATGGGTTCGGAAACACGGTCGAAGCTAGTTGCTTCCACAAGATAGTGTGCGACTTCGATTCTGAACCACCGTTAGCTTCCATCTCTAACCCATCGTAGCTTGTAGATACATCCTAACATTATAAATGCGAATTTGTGTTTGTTACGCTTTCACACAATCACAAATACACGTTGTGTCATGTACAGGAAAGTATGTAAAGGACTTTTTAAAAAGCAAATAAGTAATTTTCTAGAAGTATAGAAAAAAAACTTTTGGTAATACGCAAATACAAAATCGCGGGCGAATGGTACACCGTTGCTTTATAATACTTCAAGGAAATTGTCTCGATAGAGGCAAGTTATCTGAAATTTATGCATAACCGATATGTTTAAGATAACAACAAAGACACTTTTTGTGTGTCATCTGATATTAACATGAAAAATAGCCGTGATAAGAGTCGGCCTTGATGAGATCGATAGGATACAACGCTCCGTGGACATGTTGCCGCTTCGCCGGTCACGCGGAACGCTCGCTATCGCGTGTGCATGGCGACGAATTATATCGACTATATTTTTCATAAAAACAACATTCCTGGAAACGTTGATTTGCTGTCTACGATAACTTATTTTTCATCGTTCTAATTAATTTAGCTTGATAAAAGTTTGCACGTATATTAATTAATATTTATCTATTTTATTTGTACTTAACCTACTTATTTAATTTCGCCGAGTTCATTTCGCGGCAGAGGGGAAAATTTCGAATAGATCCCGGTACTTGTGACACGGGCGTAGGTTTATGTGACTCTTTTCTAGTGTTTTCTAGTATAGAACTTTATGCAGTTTTTCAAGGTCTTTTAGTAGATTGCAGAGAGATTTCGCTGGTATACCTATCGTACTCCGTTCTAACGCATAATTCACTACGTAGCAATTTTTAGACAATTTGTTCGTAGTAATATTGCAGCCATAATTTAGCATGTCTATGTTTATATGATCTACGGTCATCAGTATTAGTATAATAAGGCTAAAATTAGTGCAAGGGTCCAGCTAATTAAAATAAGTAAACCAGTCGCTAATCTTATTACATATTTTAGTATATGTAACTTAAAAAGTTTTTGTACTGTCTTTTATTATATGAAAATTGTAACTAGGGTAAGCTTTGATGTCGATAAAGAGGTCGAATATATACATATTTTTAATCTTTGTCTGTCTGTCTATGCCTATGTAGTGCATATTGCTGAAACTCCTGGCCAACTTTGACGGCAATCAAAATGGCGGTATCTAGTAATGTAGATCGTTACATAGGATACTTATTATCCGATTAAGTAAAAGGGTTCGTTCGGCATAAAGGATAAAATTTCAATGTAACTAGAACTACTATTTAGAAATTTGAAAAAACCTGACATTTCAATATAAGTCCGGAAGTTCACAAAATCCAAGCTTTACCCACTTAGTTCTAGAAAGGCATGCTAACAAACGCTAGCGAAGAAAGGAAGGGTACTTGATTATTTATATATATTTTAATAACTCGTATTTTGTCTGAACCCAAAAACCGGAAATATTAAAGAGCCTGACAAAGGTCTAGAAGTCCACACATATCAGGGCAGGATGGAAAACTTAAATGCAGCACCGTTTACCCTATCATCAAAAAAATTAACGGGACACTGTAGAAGGGATTGTGATACACTTAGTTGCTACTGGAAATGGCTGAAAAATGTCTGCGGGTTTGATAGTTTATAATAAATATTTTAGTGCATTCAGTCTTCTTATTTATTAGTATTAGTATAGTAGCAGATTTCTTGCATTCCGAGCATCAGGAATGTCCCATAGAGATCATACAACAACCGGTTCTCGTACTTTAAAATGCATTTGCATGGTTTTCTATTGCCCGCCTGGCTACCTACTACCCTCAAGTTAAAAATCTGCCGCCAAATACCAATAGGTGTGTTCCGGCAGCTGCACTTGAGAGCCAGTTCCTCCACAGGTTTAGCGTGTCTACCAACTTGGGCCGTATCATCACTTAATATCACATGATATAATGTAATATAATATTTAAAAATGTTAAAACTTAGGGAAAAACGCAAACTGCATGATCTGGTATTCCTACATAAGATGTGGATTCCTACATAAGAAATGGTTAAGTTTAATGGTCTCTATAATTATCCAAAAAATGGGATCTATAAAAGAATACCCTACCACTTTGTAGGATAAATTTTGGGTTTAGTTCGCTTGTTGTGAGATAGTGAGAATGACCAGGTTATACAATAAAATTAATATTATATTAGAGTATTTGGATATATTTGTATTACACTCTACTACTTTCATGAATGAAATTGAAAACTATTTCACTGAAGCTCTTGATATAAGTTAATTTATTTTTATAATTATTATCTTTATCCATTCTAACAATATCTTTAGTATTTAATTTTTTTTAAAATATGAATGTTGTCTAAATGATGCTAGATTGTGATCATTTGTACTTTATAAATGTAGTGAGCGCATATAATTAGTTCATATATAATAATTAGACATAGTAAAAGATGTAAGTGAATATATAATATGCGCACTGTCGGCACTGCCTTTGTAAAAAAAATAATTAATCATTTACTAAAAGACGGTGTATACAAATATGTATTCACAATCGCGTTTTCCTGACAAAGGTTTTATGGGTTTTCGTTTTATAGAATAACTATAAAAATATTTACTCCGATAAAGAAGCCAAGTTCAAAGTCAAGACTGAAATAACTATTAATCTTATCGAGTTTAATTACAATGACATTGGCAGTAACTATGTAAAGTGTTAGTAATACATTAGCTCGTTCAATATCAGCGGATACATTGTTTATAGGAATATTATCGGAATATAACACAGTATTGCGGTGATATGTATTGTGGCGAACAATTTAACAGTGCGAACCATTTTTTGTATTATCCCTTATAAGATTCCGATAGCTGTGGCTTTATATGAAGAATATATTTTTTTTAATAGTTTATTGGTTTATGTGTGATAGCTACAATTTCACCTGATGTTAGGTGACGATGTGGCCCAAGATGGTGAACACGCTAAACCTATGTAGTGCCTGTTTTTCAAGTGCTACTTCCGGAACACATCTATGGGTATTTGAAGACAGATTTTCAACTCGATAGTAGAGCTAGCTAGGTGGGCATTATAAAAAGCCCTACCACCATGTTAGGGTGTCATCACGATGTTTTTCCTTCACCGGTAGCTCAAGCTCATTGCAGGGATTCGAACTCATGTCCTATGACGCGGCGTCCGTACACCTGAGCTATAATCGCTTCTAAAGGGAAGACTCCAAAAAAATCTCTTTAATGTTTGAATTGTAGGATAAAGAAGTAAGTCAAAGTGACAATATTAAATAAATAAGTGGATAGGCGGTCAATCACTGTAATTTAATTTCATTAAGCCCTGAATAAACGTACTCACATTTAATGTTACTTTGACACGTCATGTCCCATTGAGGTATAATAAAGTGACTCAGACGTTTTATAACGCTAATGAAAAAAGGGAGTTCGTAGGACATTTTTATATTATTTAATTTCATTGATGTCTAAGCTAATATATGGGTTACTGACAATAGAAAAATGAGATCGAAAATTTTCGATAATACCTTATAAATGATATATAAAGTAAAAAAAAATACTTCTGTCTTTCAGTTTGTCCGCTTGTACGCGTTTGCCTTTCAAAGTGCTGGATATGTTTTGATGAAATTCATAACTATTATTACAAATAGTCATGTCCGAGATTTCGTTTTGAACATTATTTAATCACTTTGATCGTTTGTGTCACTTTTTTCAATACAACTTTGCTGCTATTGGTGGAAGCGTGATTTTAAATAGCCAAAAGCCTTTCTCAATTATTGCTCTGTCAAATACAAGAATATTTTTCAAAATCTGACTAGTAGTTCCCAAGATTAGCGCGTTTAAACAAACATTTCTACTTTACAATATTAATATACAGCAGGACCTTTATAAGCCGAACATCAAGGGAGACGCCAAACAATTCGAGTTGTAGAGTTTTCGACTTACAGAGAATGGAGGTTTTGGTGTTTGAAGGGAACCAACAAAACTTTTATTTGAGATTTGGATGCTTTCGACTTATCGAGGTTCGACTTAACGAGCTTCTACTGTAGACAGATTTAGCTTTATGACAGTTATATTAAATATTTTGTATACATTGTATAGATATGATATACATGAATAATAGCTATAAAATATTTGATAGAAATATAAATAACAATGTGAAGGTCAACATGTTTCAACGTGTGTGTCCTTTCCTTAAGTTCGTTACCTTGAAAACTTGAATGTCTACATCAGCACTGATACGGTGGGTTAATAGAGATTACTGGCGATATAATATACTAGCTATGCGCGCCACTGCGTTCGTGTGGGCCTAAAAATGATTTAACAATTTTTACCAGTTTCTGTATTTTTTTTTCAATACAGGGTTGCTCCTATTGATGATTTTATAGCATTATGGCTACAATCTCACCCGATGTTAAGTGACAATGTTGTCCAAAATTATTGACACGCTAAGCCTAGTTAGTGCGGGCAATTGGTTCTAAAGTGCAACTGCCGGAACAACCCTATAGGTATTTAGCGGCAGATTGACAATTTAAAGGTGATAGCTAGTCAGGTGGGCATTTCTATAACGTTTTTCAATACAGCTAAGACTTCGTCAATTTTTGTGGTATGAAACACAAAAAAAATATTTGAAATCCGATTGGTAGTTCTTAACATTCGCGCCATCAAACAAACAAACAAACAATCAATCTTTTCCGCGTAATAATATTAACATATATTACGTAGATATAGCTGCTGATTCATGAATATTCAGCGTTATAATAGGTTCTGTCACCTTTACTGTGTTAATTGTGGATAATGAAAGTAGTATCGCGTTAAATGCTACGTAAACGGTTGGGAGTGTTGCCAAACTTTGAGGTTGAGTGAACGCAGTTCCACCATTGTTGTCTCACCGCATTGTAAGAAAATCCCAACATTAGCATAAATTTAAAAGGGACACAACATGTGTGACACCCGTTTTGCATTCGATAATAAGTAATTGCGTGTTTAACAGTAAGAATTAATAATAATGTCTTATGTTCACGCGAATATCACTCATCGAAGTAAAACTAATTTAAACGGATTTTATCGCGGTTTTTTATTAATTTTGATCCTGACAATTCAAAAGCTTTTCAGCCTTCGTGGTTACGGGTTGAACTGAGATGTAGGTTGTCCAGAAAAGTTAATGCTACAATGTACCTTCAGTTTAATTTTTAATTTTGTTTGTGTTCCGATATACGCAGAAAGAGCTCACAGTGTCTTTATTAATCACGTCGTGATCAAAATTAATAAATAACCGTGATAAAATCCGTTTAAATGAGTTTCATTTCGATGAGTAATATTCGCGTGAACATAAGAAATCATTATTAATTCTAACATTTAAACAAGCAATTACTTATTATTGTATTCAAAATCAGTGTCACACATTAGACATTAGTAGAGTAAGAATTAATGTTGTCATTGTCTTAAATTCTAGCATTTGATTTCCTATTGACACGATTTTTGATCTCAATCAAGCTCTGGACGCTTCTCCATAGACACAGGAATGGTGGGAGTGTGACTAAAGAAAACACCATTTTTATCCTTTTACGGATCTCTCTCACGTGTTTACCTCCGGGGCTACAGTTGTGGTATAGGGACTTACCTGGAACGAGCCACCAGATACACAAACTGAAGTCCTCACAGCGACCCTACATTTCCGCCTGACTTGGCAAAGATCAGGTTCCGCTGTCTTCTTATTTCCAATCTAGACAAACTAGCTTAACAAACTGAGGAGTTCCCGTATGGAAATAAACTGCCACAACTATCTGAGAGTCATTGAAATAATCTTGAACTCGATTGACCCTTTACAAATATGTTTAAATGGGACCTTAAACAAGAAAAATTCTACACACGACCTCGCGTCAAGGGACGTGAGTTCGAATCCACTCCACCTACAGTGAGTTTGAGTTTTCGGTGAAGGAAAACATCGTGAGGAAACCATAGCATGGTGGTAGGGCTTTTTCTAACGTCCGCTTGGCTAGCTACCACCCTCAAGTAAAAATCTGCCGCCAAATACCATTAGGTGTGTTCCGGCTGTTGCATTTGAGAGCCAGTTCCTTCACAGGTTTAGCGTGTCCACCAATTTGGGCCGTATCGTCACTTAAGATCAGGTGAGATTATGGCCAAACGCTGAACCTTAACTATAAAAAAAAAACACATTTTCTTAGTCACTGACCCATCGGCATCTAGTTTAAACGATTAGAAGAGAGAGAAATACTACTTGTCAATATAATCATCGACGCAAAAGGATAAGAATTATTATAATGAATTACCACAGACGTAAGTATGCATATATACGTATAGTGATGTCTTCACTATGGTTACATGCTTATGTAGATAATTGTCATGATAAAGTTAATAGATCTGACATATATGTTCGTTTTACGATAGATCCACCTTGGCCTTTAAATATTTAGGTCAACGTGTCGACTGGAGTTATTTTAACGAGGCTAAGTAAAAAAAAAAAAAAACACAACCGAATAATTGACGATCGTAATGCCTCTAGATTCTTCCTCATCCTGGTCACGTCCTCGCTCATACAGAATACAAATATGTCCCACATCTTAATTATACATTCAAACGTTTCTATCGAGAAGGTTGCGTAAAGTGAATTGACAGTCGGCGTTTGTGCCAGCGCCACTTCCACTGAACGACCAAGACTTCCGAGATTCATCAATCGATTCTCAATAGGCACCTCACGATTCCAATAAAACTATGAAACCGCCTCCGGCGCGTGACTCTTGGTTTCAATTTCGGTTTTTGTTGCATATAATGCGATATTTATATTCACGTGTGATTCGACGATATCGACACCTATTTTGGTCGCATTCCGGTGGAAGGTCGTTTTAACTTCGCGTATAATAAATGTTATCGATTCTTTGAGGATCTCTTAATAAAGGAAAGTTAGAGTCGTATATTATTAATTTCCTTACACCAATAGTAAGTTAACGTGATGGATAAAATAGATTTAAGTAGATCTTCTCGTCATGTGCCGTGTTTCGCCGCGCAGGGCGTGCGGTTAATTTGGCTCATGCACACCCGCCGCGGTCACTCCGTGTGGATGCTCGAGCCTAGGTTCGTTACTCCGGCATGGAGCCTGGGAGTATTTCTAGTCATTTCACACTTGCACACTCACACGTTAGGTACACGGTTCTGTAAGGGATCGCCCTGGCCTTGAATGTGGTTCGGTCTTTTACTGGATAGTAAATTCTAAGCTTTTTATAATTAGTGAACGACCTGTCCTCCAAGTATTCATCAATCCAATAATTCTGCCCTGAGCGAAGTCAGTACAAACTTTTAGTTTAGGTGGTTAGTTCGCGCTCTTAATTCTGTTTATATTAAATAATGTTTTTATACTTAGGATCCTATTTAAGATTAGTCAAGACCTCGATATCTTTTCCCGTCCCCGGCAATAGCTCAAGCAGAGGGTCGACCACTTCAAGGCTCCCTTGTGCTTGTTACTTTAAGTTGAGTGCATATGTACTCGCTCCCAAAGCTTGGTGAATCTCTGTTAAGCCCACAAAGCTAGCAGCATATGTCCTTTCGAAAAAAAAAAATGCCCTGATAGGCGTTGGAAGCCGAAAAAGGTGTTGTGAAGCTCTTCAGATGTGCAGTTCTATCATATAATAAATAAAAAGACACCACGACGACCCAAAATCCCCTGTATTGCCAGATTGCTTAATTTGAATCTATGACGGTTTAGTTGGTAGTGTATACGGACGCCACGTCAATGGAAGTGAGTTCGAATGCAACGTGTTTGTTCGTTCGCTGAAGAAACCATCGTAATGAAAACATAACATGGCAGTATAGATTTTTCTAACGCATGGATAGATAATCACCCTTAATAGTTATTTTAACTTGGTGTTTGAAATCCCAGTCTTTACAAACTTCCTCACCGCAACGCGTAAATTCAAACGCATTATTTGTGCTCAGGGCAAAGGCGTGAAGACATTTGGTGACTCGGGAGTTAGTCACCCAACAGCAATTCTCCTAGTCTCTGATAGGAATGGCCGATTGTACTTGCAGTCTTTCCAGCTTCTCTTACTTAACCGTTCTGATACGATAGATTGCTAGCTTCCATCCTCAATTTGAAAATATTCCGCCAAATACCTATAGGTATGATTCGGCAGTTGTACTTGATTGCCAGTCCCTCAACAAGGCTTAGAATATCCACCAACTTGTGCCGCATCGTCACGGGATATGTTGCACACTTCATCTAGTTTCCGATGGGAGAACGATTGGCCTAGCGTTCTCAGCGGTCGTCTCGCAGCTCTACCGTTCTGATTGTTGTGGGTTCGAATATCAGAATAATTATTTCTCTGATCTACAATTGATGGTTTGAAATATTCGAGTTACTTTGTGTCCATCAGTTGTATGATATATACCTAGGACACAGATATAGAGTCCGTTTTCGTGTGTTGTTTTATTTCTATAATAAAGGCGAAAAACCTTAAGTTTCATTGTGACATTTGAACACGTAGCCCCTTCCATGAACCTGTAATATAAATGCGAATGAGGGTTTGTTACGCATCCAGGCTATAATTATTCAATCTATAATAATGAAAATTTGCATTTACGTTGTCATGAATATAGAAAAGGACATAGGATACCTTTCATGCAGTAAAACGGAACTATTCGCAAGGGATAAATACTACAATATAGATAGAATAAATTGTACGTTAAGGTGAGTAAATCTACTGGTAAAAGTTTGTGTGGCTGTGTATTGCATGCCTCATAAGCGAAGCGTTGATGTAGGTACTACTGTCACTTCACTAAAACAACTGATTTTTAAAATTTAAAATGTCTCTATTTATTGTATATTGCACTTGTAAAATAATATATACCCAACATATCAATAACAAAAAAAAACACTATTTTCGTTATATTTTTGATGCCATTTTTTGTTATTTAAACCAGTTAACAAACTGTCTAAAAAAGTTCTGTCTTGGACGTCCGCTTGTCTGTATGTGCGGATGCTATATGTTATCACGATAACGACCGAAATACTTTATTAATTGAGTCTTTTTTTTACGCTTTAGTATAATTAAGAATAGAACCCTATTAATTGTCACGGTCTGATTCGAAGTGCTTCAAATGTTATTAAATATACAAAAAAAAAAAGATATTATGAGGCGTGCACTTTTGGATTTTCCAAACCTTATTTATTTTTATTTTTTATTCGTTGACCGTTTGGTTACCGTGAGACTACTGTCTCAAATGCAGCTGCCGGAACTAGTCCGTAGGTGCTTGGCGACAATTTAATAACTTACGGAAATTGGATCTATATACGGGTGTTATAAAAAGCTTTACCACCTTGCGAGCTTTAAATATAATGTAAATAGTATATTAAAATACTTAGGGACTTATTTTTTATGGTGTTATCGAATGTTTTTTAAATGGAGAGGATGTGCCAATGTACGGCAAAGGTAAACGAAGCGATGATAGCTCAGTGGTAGTGTCTACGCCTTTGCGTCAAGGGACGTGAGTTCGAATCCAACCACCTACAATGAGCTTGAGCTTTCGGTGAAGGAATACGTCGTAAGGAAACCATAGCATGGTTTTTCTGATGCCTGACTCGCTACATACCACCCTCAAGATGAAAATCTGCCGCCAACTACCACCAATAGGTGTGTTCCGGCAGTTGCACTTGAGAGCCAGTTCCTTGACAGGTTTAGCGTGTGTACTAACTTGGGCCGTATCGTCACTTAAGATCAGGTGAGATTATGGCTATAACGCTAAAACCTTAAATATAAAAAAAATTAGTGTAGTAGGTACCACAGGAAAAATTGCTCATGCAGCACCTTACCTGTCATAAATTGACACCTACTTAGTAAGAAACAGAATATGATTTAAGAGACAGAATGTGTTCTTGAAATTTTTGATTTCTCATCCAGTTATCAGATCGCTGACTTAAGAGTTTTACTTTAAAATTGTACCACTGTACCGAACTGTTGTAAGAACTTCTTAAATCGACACATAAGGAAGACATCGGTAGCTCAAACTGAGTACAATGTACAGTTTTTATATTCATTTTTTAAATTTTGTGGCGTCTTGATGAAGCGATGATAGCTCAGTGGTAGTGTGTACGACTTGGCGTCAATGATCGTGAGTTCGAATCCAACCACCTACAATGAGCTTGAGCTTTCGATGAAGGAAAACATCGTGAGGAAACCATAGCATGGTGGTAGGGCTTCTTCTAATGCCCGTCTGGGTAGCTACTACCCTCAAGTTGTAAACCTGCCGCCAAATACCAATAGGTGTGTTCCGGCAGCTGCACTTGAGAGCCAGTTCCTCCACAGGTTTAGCGTGTCTACCAACTTGGGCCGTATCGTCACTTAAGATCAGGTGAGATTATGGCCATAAGGCTAAGCCTTAACTATAAAAATCTCTATGTTATAACGTAATGTTCATACACGTGGTGCATCATTCTTGTTTCAATGTCAATTCGCGTTTAACTGTCTAGTTAAGTTTACTGAGCGTTGTTAAAAACACTACAATTTTAAAGATTTGTCGATACATATAATAAGAATGTAAATTTAACGTGTCGTACTATTTAGATTTCATGTGAAACAAAATTAGGTATTGCAACTGACTAAAATAAGTAATGAAATACATCACATCACTTATAGAAATGTTTGCCTGTTTGTTTGTGCACGCATCACTGCTAAAGTGCAACGCGTATGATAAATCCTCACCAAGGAAATCATAAAGCGTATCCTCGAGTAACATTTAGTCTTTGTTTCATCAAAATCGGTTAACTCTATCAAAAGTTATTGTAATTTAAATGACGGCTCGATATTAAACAATTCTAAATCCACGCGAATGAATTCGCATGTACAGCTAGCTGTTAATATAACTAAATATGATTACAATTTAGTGGATCACCTGAACATATTGAGATATCCAGCACGACTGCCTTAATTACAGTACTAGGGTTAAAAGTAAAACACTGTATTATTCGTTCCCATGAGTTACAGCAGCGCTAACAGGAATTGAAATGCTTACGTAGCGATTCCTTGTGAAGTTGTGGTCACCACTCGTCCCGGCGGTCGCGTAATTATCTAGAAGTTTCATTACGAATATGTAAATATTTATATTGCAAAATGTAAACACAAGGAAGTCGCTTAGTTAGGTTAGCTTCAGCTCGGTCACGTTGCGGTGATGCAAGAGTGTCGCCGATACCGGTGGAATGCAATTAAACGTGGTGCCGAGACGAATGGCTTATCGGCCCGAGCCGCGGCCGCGGCCTTGGCAGTGACATCGAGAGGGCAAATACAGGTATAACTCACCTCCTCTTTTTTTAACATAGAGAAGTGGACTAACCCTTCCCCTCCCAGCCCGGGGGGGACTGAGAAGGAGTATGTGGGACTCACCCGGCACTAGCTTCCGGGAATACCCATTTATACTCTACGGTCGCCTGTCGCCTTCCTGGAGCGATGTGACTTCGTGCTTGGAATTACCGCGTCACCCCAACGACCGGCCCGGCTGGTGGTAAGCTGGTCCCTATCAGGGCAGCCTGGCCCAATGTGATACCTTCTAGATGTTTCCAAATAATACTCAATACTCAATCATAACTTTAATGATTTTTTTATAGAGAAGGTCTAGCGTTATGGCCACAATCTCACCTGATGTTGATGAATATGTTGCCCAAGATGGTGAACACGCTAAGCCTAGTATAGGGACTGGATCTCAAGTGCAACTGTTGGCATACGCCTATCGGTGTTATATGGCAGATTTGCAACTTCAGGATGGTAGCTAACTAGGCAGCCATTAGAAAAAGCCCTACCACCATACCATGGTTTATGGACAAAATAAGTATGTTATTTGGTAACTTTTATCTATCTATATTAATATTATAATGCGAAAAAGATTGCTTGTGTATTTGAACGCGCTAAGTTTAGGCCCTACCAGTCGGATTTCAAAAATTCTTATTGTATTTGACAGAGCAATCATCGAGAAAGGTTTTAGGCTATTTAACATCGCGCTACCATCAATAGAAGAAAATCTCTATTGAAAATAGTTATACTAATCCGAACATAAATGGTTAAATAATTTCTAGTTATAAATATGTCTCATTAAATACCTTTAGTATGACTAACATATTAAAATACTTATTCAAGAAACTGACATCCAGTATGACTTTTATATTATTCATGTATGACAGAAAGGAATTACCTTTAATCGTTTTTCCTCAAATTTTGTAGTTACCTTAATAATAAGCGCTTACACTATTTTACCAAGTATGATACTGTACTAGTGGTATTTAAATCTGTCATCGTGTGACCACTCGTTGCAAGTTTCAGCCTCCACAAGTTTACGCATTTTATTGTAGGTGAAAATTGTATAAGTAATTGCAATAATGAACTTGTCATTAGAGTTTTATCTAATGCCCATCTGGCTAGCTACCGCCATCAAGTTGCAAATCTGTCGCCAAATTCATTGCACCGTTGTGCATCCATTGCACCTTGAGAACCTATCCATCCACTAGCTTTTGCTACGTAGTCACGAGTTAATACGAGAGGAGATTGTGATCGAAACGCTAAAATAAAAATAATAATTCGTGAAATCCTTGTAGGCTTTCAAAACACTGATACACCCCTAAATATATTCACGCATGTCATTGATGATTTTTAGATTAGAATTCTGGTTCGCACCATGCGAATCCCATTTACCATTTGTCTAACTTTTGTTAATCGTTCTGCGTAAATGCACTATACGGGTTTAGGCCAAGGCGAGAGAGACGTTGTGGCAAGACACAAGGACCTCAGACTGGCCACTAAATAGCACCACGGTGACACTTCAATCTGGCACACAATTTTCACTCTTTTCTAATACCCCTCTTCTAGCCTGCCCAGGCAAACGTCAGAAAGAGATCTGTAAATGAATTTTACCTACGTTAAAAAGAGATGCATATATCTGTACCCGCCGCTTTGTTTTCAGGGTTCTAAAAGCTACGATACATCAAAGACAGTGTTTTCTAGGTAAAAGGGATTTATTTTACTTCTCTGTATTTTATTCACTCACTGCGTCATATCGCATGGCTCGCACGCGTTAATAAACCCTTACCGCTGGCGTTCTTTATCTTTTTGCTGTGCTCCTGAGGGTTATAGTGTGACGATAAATACTACTAAACCTTCCTCAATAACTGTGTTGTCATATGCAAAAAAAAAAATTCAAATCCGACCAGTAGTTCCTGAGATCAACGCGTTCAGACAGACTCTTAAATTTTATTATATTGGATTATGAAATATTCTTGCATTAATCATATTCAGAGTTATAAGGAATTGTTGGATGCAGGTTATAATGTGGCCTTGCTTCGGATCAAGGTCATTCGTTTTGTAATCGTCTACCACGTTATAAGGCACGATGTGATTCGTCACGAAGTACCTATATGTATTTATTATGGTTATCGGGGCCACGCCGGTGTTGCATCACGTATCATCAAGTAAACACTTGCTATCAAACAGTTTTCAATAATACCTACTAATGTAACGTACTTCATCCGCAATATATCGAGCCCTTTCGGGAAAAACATAGTAGGCGACTATTCCACATTTTAGAGGAGAGAGTTTTCCAATCCGAATTATAACTGATTTATGATATATTTATAAAAAATATGACTTGTTGTTCATATTTAACCACTAGAAACGATGATAGCTCAGTGGTAGTGTGTATGGACTCCGCGTCAAGGGACCTGAGTTCGGATCCGCCTACAATGGGTTTGAGCTTTTGGTGAAGGAAAACATCGTTAGGAAACCATAGCATGGTGGTAGGGCTATTTCTAATGCCCGCCTGGCTAACCACCACCCTCAAGTTGAAGATATGCAGCCAAATACCAATAGGTGTGTTCCGGCATTTGCACTTGAGAGCCAGTTCCTCCATAGGTTTAGGGTGTTGACCAACTTGAGTGGCCGTATCGTCACTTAAGATCAGGTGAGATTATAGCTGTAACGCTAAATTATAATTATAAAAAAAACACTGATTCATTAAAATAGTGGCTATTAACATACTGCTTTATTTCATAATTAACATACATTTTCGAAGGTTACAATAGAAAATTACATTTTTAAGATTTAAAAAAGGCTCGATATAAGTTATAATTCTCATGTAGTTCTCATAAATGATAATAGGTGCCACTGTATACTGTAAATTATGAATTAATTCATAGATTACCTATTTACAAGCGTTTGTATTAAAGTGCGCAGTCAAGTATGGGCAATATTATTTAACACTACGTGTGACCACGACTCCGTTCGTGTGAAACAAAAATATATTTTATCATTTTTGTAAGTTTTTTCAATACAGCTTTGCTCCTATTGGTGGTAGCGTAATGTTAGCCTAAAGCCTTCCTCATGGATGTTTTTTTATTGTCCAGGTTTAGCGTTATGGCCACAATCTCATCTGATCTTAAGTGACGGTGTGACACAGTATGGTGGACACTCTAAGTTCAGTCGAGGGACTGGCTCTCAAGTTGACCTGTCGGAACACACCTATAAGTTTTGGTTAGAGATTTCCACCTTGGGGGTGATAGCTAGCCAGATGGACATTGGAAAAAGCCCTATCACCATGCTATGGTTTCATCACGATGTTTGCCTTCCCTGAAAGCCCAAGCTCATTATAGTATTCGAACTTACATCCCGTTACACTGCGTCTTGAGATATGTGGTCGATATAGTCTGTAGGATGTCTCAAGTTTGTAGAGGTGTTTGTAATGTTCGCCCGGTTAGCTACGACTCTCAAGTTGAAAATCTGCCGCCAACTATCTATTTCCGGTTGCGCTTGTCAGCCAGTCCCTCCGCTAGGCTTAGCGTGTCCGCTGTCTTGGGCCACATCGTCACTTAACACCAGGTGACATTGATAGACAAATAAGGGTGACCAGTAAAAGCTAAAATAGCCCGGGTGTATTTCAAAATTAACCCGTACTACCACCAAAATTAGAAAACAAAGTAAACCTACAGGTTAACAGATGTAACATGAGGAGATAAATAAATAAATAAGCTGCAGATATATATATTTTTTTCATCCTTTTTTTTTAGTTTAGTATTAGCGTTATGGCGATAATCTCACCGGAACTTAAGTGATCATAGAGCCCAAGTTGGTAGACACGCTAAACCATTGGAGGAGATTTTATGCTATTAATTATAAATAGTTATGTCTATAGGTTTAATAACATGGCTTAGTATAATAATTATACGTGCGCAAAAACATAAAATTCTTGTTTATGTCCATAAGTATTTGTACCAAAACAACACTTAACGCTTGAGGAAAATAGCTCAACTGAGTCGCAATACCATGATATTACGTAACTGTATAGAATTATTCACATGTTTCGAGTATAATCGAATACATATTTAACATAGTTTCGTTATTGTTTTGTCGTTGACACGATTTTCCTTTGCGGTGGTAAAGTTATTGTTATGTGGATACTATAAAATAATTCTGAGAGAGAACACCGTTTAAATACAAATACCGGTGATTCTCAATCCCACATATCTACAATCTTGCCTCGCCGCCATCACACAGTACAAACCAAAATAAGTTTTTTCAGATCCCAAAGGGGATCAGTTAGTTTCGATTTTTCCTTTTTTACAATTAATAACATATCTATTTTTTCTCATTAATAGTTAGTACCGCGTTCGATTTTCTCTTACGCGATTCGGCAACAGCCCAAGCCGAGGTTCGGTCACTAGTGACACCCTTGTGCGAGTTGCCCTGCGGGCTCGAGCGCCTTCCGCGCTCGCCCCTCTAGTTCAAGTGAAGCTGTAAAAGCCCCTCAGGCTAACATTGTAGGTCCTTTAAAAAAAAAAAAAAAAACACATACTGTGAGAGTTTGGGGTGTGAGTGGTATCGAATACCAACTGAGTTACCCTAACGCCAGCCTCTCCTGCACGCGGTGCAGCCTGCCGAGTAATGCACGAGGCTCTGGCGGTTGTTGGTCCCACCTTCGATGACGGTTGACCACGTAATCCTTAATCCGTCGTAACTTGGTGGTAGGGTTATCGCCCGACTGGTTAGCGACCACCCCCGGGTTTAGGCTGCCGTAAAATAAAGGTTCACTATGAGGTTACCGACTTACTAAGCGACAGTAACCAATCACCATTAGATGGGCCGGCTGTCTGTTTACTGCTCTTTATATGTAAAAAAGACCAGGGACAATTTTTACGTATTTAGAAATATAATTTTCTCTACATCTTCGCTGACTATCTATAGTGTACTGTATTCAAAGAGTATGGTATGCAGAAGATCAGGCTTCTAAGTTGTTATTTCTATTCTATTCATTTGTTTATTGACTGTAGTTAACTTATGCAATAGCAAAACAGTTTTCCAACGTTACACGTGTATGCAAATTATCAATTCGAGTCACACTCGACTAGCACTTTAGGTACACTTTTATCGCAGTTACGTAGATGTTTGTTGTCTCGTTCACGGCTTTGTCTCTGCCAAGGTCGGCGGATGTGAGTCATGCCATGTCCCTCTTAGATACCTTGGCAATTACTTGCAATTTTACGTTCGACGGTGCCCATGTTAATTATGTGGCCGCCACGTCGCGTGTCATAGCAGTTTGGTACGTTTTTGGCTTAATTAATGGCATATACGTTATTTATATTATGTTCCTATTTACTTTTCGCAACTTATTCCTACGTTTTATGATAGCATTGTAGCATCAATTTAGTATCTTTATTCATATGGCTTCCAAAGTGTCCCGTTTCGTTGGTGTGCGGATGCAGTTGAAAACCAGCGCTGCAACATTTTGCTGTTGCCCACGCCATATCGGGGTACTTTTTGATATTAACTTAGGTATTATTAGCTTTAGAACGATACAATAGTATAAACATAAGTTATTCGAGAATTTTCCAAAAGTATAATTGTAAAGTTAATACTGTAAATCATGTACTTATAATCTTATATTCATCATCATAATAAATGTTCTTTGTTTCTTATTTCCTATATCCGTTTATAAAAATGTTAGTGAGTTCACTGTTTAGTAAAATACGGGTTTAGATTTGCAAGAGTTTGGCGTTAACTTTAATAGAGAATATTAATACTGATACATATTAACTAGTTTATATTATAAAGATTTAATTCCTTTAAAACAATATCTATATATCTACATAGTATATAGTTTACGGCATTAGGTACGTTATAGTTATTTTTTCAAACTGAAATAAAAAAGAGCTTGCGCTATTATATGCTCATTATTTTACCAAACTGGTTTTATGTTACGACCACGCCACCATTCGCAATAATATTTAGAACGTCCTTGTCGAAACAGTTCGCAGTACTTTTTGGTTAAAAAGAATTCGACAAAACAATTTGTTGTATTTTTTTTATATTTTTGTTATCTGCGCTAGTTATTTAATTAAGATATGGCATGAGGTAAACGGGCCGTTTCACGTTTCAAGGCTATGAATTGTCTATACACGAATGGTAAAATGTTACGTGCGGCATGCAACAACTGACATTTATACTATTATTTAGGCACGATCGTGTTCATAGCCGATACACACGCTCGTGAGTATGTGATGAATTCAGGGCGCTTTGGGTAATAATAATGTGATATGTTTTTTTCTTCTATTCGCCCGGCACCATTATATACTGCGATGTATCAAATTATATGTTACTAGATGTGTCTGCGACTTCGTTCGCATGTAACTGAATTTTTTTTAAATAATAATAAGTAATACAGCCTATGTTACTCTAGAATAATATTATAGTATTCTAATGGTGAAAGAATTTTTGAAATCGTTTCAGTAGTTTTTGAGTTTATTCGTTACAAACAAAATACAAATCTATTTGATATTAGTATAGATAACTTGTATAATTGAAATAATTATTTACTATACTTCGAGATATTATTTTACAACAATGCAAACCACTTTATTTACCAAAAGTTTAAAAACGAAATTATATTTCTATAATATGAATTAAATGTTAGATTATCTTTGCAAACTTTCATCCTATCAAGTTTAAAACTCACGGTCAAGACAAGAATAAGGCTATGTTCTTTCCTAAATGTTACTTGTCTCAATATCAAAATTCGTTAAAATTGCAACTGCGGTTTACGTGTGAGTTGGTAACAAATGAACAAACAGAGAGACACCAATTTCTTTCGTATTTAAAAGTTCACATAGAAGAAGGAAGTTTTTAATACAAAAACCTCATAGTCAATGCATGGATATTCTTGTTTCTTACGAACACTTTGCGTGTCCTGGATATGACAAAAAATAATATGAATAAAAATAAATTAAGTCTTCCATCGAGTCTCACCGTATCCGTAAGTATCAATACAGTCGTGACATTTCTACTTTAGAAATGTCGCTATTTGGCTGAGTTCTTTACGGTGTGCATGGCCTTTTATGCTAAAGAGAAGCGAACCGGTAATCAGCCCATTTTGTAGTAGATCTGCCGCCAAATACCATTGGGTGTGTTCCGGCAGTTGCATTTGAGAGCCAGTCCCTCCAGTAGGCTTAGCGTGTCCGCCTTATTGGGCCACATCGTCATTTTACGTCAGGCGAGATTGTGACCATGTTGCTAAAGTTTAACCATAAAAAATATTACTTTTTCCTATGGTCAGTTGCAACCTTTCATTGCCTTTTTAAAGAGATACATGGCATATTCCCAGAAGAAAACCCTCATGGATAACCCACCTTATAGTTCTACGTACGCGGCAAAAAGGTCATATAAAACACAGCTGTCATTACGACAAAGCCACTCTATAGAGTATGGGGATGGTAAGAGGTACAAACATCTCAGAACATCTCTAGTGAGGGTAGTTAGTAGAAAGAGATCTCACTAATAAACACTCCATTGATACACATCAGTCCTCTCGTGAGAACGCTTCGTGTATCGACGAGTAAAATTTGAAAAGTAAGACGCATTCAGACCCGTTTCAAATAGTTGTCCGGGTATTATTGTCGTCATTATTACTCTACGTACCTACCCTTCTATATAGTAGGGAAAATCTGTTATAATACTAGCTGAACCGACAAACGTTCTGTCATATAAATTATTTCTATTAAACACTTTGGTTGTATTTAATCGCAATGAAAAAAAGAGAGTGAGGGTAGGAGGCAAAAAATTTCGGATTGTAGATATTTCTTGATGTCACATAAAGAATAATATAAAAAAATATATTTTTTTGGACACTCTAATCATCTAGCCGCATGAAATATACTTTACGTCTTATTCTCATAGTAACCGAATATACAATTTAAAAAATCATTAAAATTGGTCGAGCCCTTTCCGTAGGAGAGCGACCACAAACACAGTTACACGATATTTGCATGTATAAAGATAATAAAGGTGCAGAGTTTGTTTGAACGCGTTAATATCAGAAATTACCTATCGGATTTGGAAAAAAAACTTTAAGCATTTAACAGCCTTATTATTGAGGAATGTTGTAGACTATTTATCATCACGCTATAACCCTCAGGGGCAGAGTAAAAAGGAAAAGAACGCTATACGAAATTGATGCTGATCGAGGTACAAAAAATGGCAATGAATACATTTCACCTAGAAAGGGACATCGCTTGTAACAAACAAGAACTTTTACTATTTGGCGAACAAAGTAGTGTACGTAGCTAGTGTTACATAACTGAGTGTAACTGTGTAACATAACTGGTTAGCTGCTTGGTTAGCTAATGGTTAGTCATTCCGATTACCATATGTTGCGTAATGTACACATTATATCTTATGCAATATCCTTCTATTTTGTTGTTCTCGCACTGCACAAAATGAAACTCGAGAAGCGAGCTCTTGAACGTTCAAACCCTGGGAATTAATGTGTAAACATTGGTCCGAGTACCATATTTCATCCGAACTAATATTCTTAACGCTTAATCCTCTGAATTGATTATTATTGGTATAGAGATAGATCAGAACTTGGAGACGATGATTGGCTACTTTTTCTCGCGAAAAACTTATTGGAAGGAAGGTAAAGCACTGAACTTTATATTGCGTCATCCGACGGGCGAAGTCCCAGGTTAAAGTTAGTAGTTTTATAAATTAGTTGATAAAAAAATCATTACGTCAAATGTGCGTCGGCGTTTGTTCACGATGTCCTGAATATCAATAGGACCCGAGCCAGCGTATACGCTGAACCTAGTGAAGGGATTAGCTTTTAAGTGCGAAATTAGGAACTCCTCTATAAGTATTTACGAATATATTTTCAACTTAAAAATGGAAGTTAAAAAAATACTATCACCAAGCTTTGTTTAACCCCAAAGTTTTTCTTCACCGTTGGCTGAGGATTATTGCAGGGGTTTGGAGTCACGTTTATAAACGCTGTGTTCGCGCAAGGTATAACTGAGTCACCGTTGCTTCGAAACTGGTTAGTAAAAAAGACTTTGAATATCAAGTAGAGGGTACGTGATGGTATGTTAGCCTATCCTCCGTGCAACGTTATTTTTTTACTTTCGTTCATCAAGTAGATATAACCGACTGGTTAATACATTTAAGAAAATAATATTTTAAACAATTTAATCCCTGTTATATGTATATGTAGTAATTTCTCAACCAATAACATTACAGTTGAAATAAATTCCTTTATGAAAAGAGTTTAGATATTTTTCAAAAGATGGTAGGTTGTACAGGGTATTAGGATTTGAAGCGATGATAGCTTAGTTGTTGTGTGTACTGACTCTGAGCTAAGATGAGCCTGAGTTTGAACGTGTTGAAACCATAGCCATAGGCTAACTACCACGTTGAAGTTGAACATCTTCCGCCAAACACCAGGCCTAGAGAGATTTGAGATTGAGATCCAGCCCTTCCACTAAACTTAGCGTGTCCACTATCCTGGGTCATATCGTCACTTAACAGGTGAGATTGTGGCCGTAGCGCTAATTTATAATGTATATAAAAAAGGTTGTTTGCAGCCAGATTCTCAACTTGATACTGGTGTTTAAGACGGATATTAGAAAAAGTCCTGCCACCATGCTATGGATACTTAATAATATTTTCCTTACCAAAAGTTAAGGCTCCTTGTAGGCCTTCCAATCTATTCCTTTCTATTGACATGGTATCTGTAAAAATCATTGCTTCAATTTATATACGAGATCGTGCAAAACCAATTCACATCGATCGACAGTTTTTCGTCCCACCTAAGTCGCTGTGAACATTCTCGCCGTGGTATTTAGTGGTAGGCCCCTTCACGTCATAAACCAGGCTAAGGCCGGCCGACGACCGCTCGTAACGTTACGACAACATCGACTACAGCTATACCGGCACGAAGGTCTGATATTAATGGTAGTTACGAAATCACTAATCCCGTTTACCATGGCAATTAGCAGCTTGCAGCTATTGATGGGATTGCAAATATATACATATGTCGCAGCAGCTTAATTAGCCATTCAACTACCAATAATAAAGGTAATAAAGAAATAACAAGTAGGCAGAGTATGTAGCGGTGATGTGGTTGTAGAGGTAGAAGTATTCGCTAGGTTAGGGTAGTTTGGACTTGTGATAACATACACCCTTTTATTATAAGTTGGGAGTTCGAGTAATGTATTGTACTGTATATTGTAGGCTGTTGATTGAAGGGCTAATTAAGTTGGTTGAATGCGACATATAACAGAAATACCTCTGGCTAACGATGTATCTTTATAACTATTAGAAGAGTTGAGCCATGTGTATTCCATTAAAGAGGTACCCGTTAAGAACTGATTTTGCGACTACACTTTTGTTATATCCATTGGCTATAGTAAGTACCGGTTTACAATTGATTTCCAAATTGAAAGACATATCCTTAACGACGAATATGGTTTAGTATTATCTGAACATGGGGATGTCAAAGGAACCAGTAATGGTAAGCAAGTTGTTTGAAACGAGTTCGATGAGGCAGGCTTCTGAATCAGGTTAACTCGTTACATTGGTTTATTTATATGCAGCTTTAAAAGGTGCATTGAAACATATGACTGTTTTATACGGTTCGAATTTAACGTGTATTGTGAAGATAAACCAGTGGCTGTAGAGCTGTTCGAAGATTCTTAAACCCTTTTAGGATGTTTTATTATATAAAATATTAAACATCGCTGAACCATCTTTCACTTCTTTTTTCATATTCTTAAGCAAGATTTTAATGTATTCTGGATAAGGATGGAATCCTCTAGTTCTATTACTGCAGCTAATTTCACCACGAAAGATCGTTCCATAACCGCAAAGTATGGTAAAGACAGGAATTTGAGGATTTTTTTAGATAAGGTGACAAAGGATTTTGGACCAATTCTGATAATTCTTTGAAATTCTCTTTAGATACATTGATACCATTTCTGTATTTCCTCTAATTTACGTGCTTTTTTACTTTTTCTACAAACTATACTTTTTTGGCAACGTGGTCCTTTTAGGATATTTTCGATTGATCCTGCTTGTTACGGTCAATAAACAAAATAAAAAGATCAAGTACATTTTGCTACAAAATGCAGCTACATTTTTACACAATTCCTTTATTGTAATGACTTCAGAAATAATCTACAGTATTCTAAGAATTTCATGCCTTTGTGTTATTATGTACTCCACAATGTGCTGTTTGTGACTTTATTTGTCCGTGTTTGTGATTCATTTGCGGTCCTTAATCTAGCCCTTTAACAAAGGGAACCTACTTATTTTCCGAACTGTTTTTTCCTTGTCGAGTTAGTGTTGTAATCAGTTAAACCTCTTATCAACTGTCATGTCCTGATTACGCGTATCTTTGAGGTTGTGCGTGGTTTTTCTTAGATAACGAGAAGAAATATTTTCTTCGTTTTCAGATTATATATCAATGAAATGTTTTATAAGCTTGACGTGTGCTGATCTTGCCACTTTAGGCACAGTAATCTTTACTTGTTTTACATGTGTATGAATTTTTGATAGGTCATTGATCATTCGATTTCTTATAACTGTAATCTGTTTTGTAACACTGTATGATATATATTAATGTATGTATAACATATTACTTGTTTGATTTACATATTAAATGCTTATTGCTCCTTATTAGGTGTCTTTGTTGTGTTGAGTTTTTACATTTCCTATTTACTTTATATTAAATGGCGATGTGGGACAAGATTAAGACCCTTCTAAGCATAATGGAGGAACTTCACCTAAGGCTTTTAAGTGCAACTGCCAAAACATATGCATAGGTATTAGGTGATATATTTTTCACTTAGGGTAGTAGCTAGACCCTGGCAGGCAATAGAAAATGTCCTGCCACTATGCTGTGGTTTCATCATAACGTTTGACTTTTCCGAAAGGTCAAGCCGATGCTGAGATTCGAAGTCACATCCATCGTAGCGGGCTAAGATTGCTTCTAATTGCCTCCATTGTATGACTTAACTTGCTTAGTATATTGGTAAGGTTGACTTGAAAATACGCACGTTAACAGGTAGACTTTTGTTTCAAGGTCCATATCCCTTTCTAAAACTATTAACGAAGTACAAGTTAACAATTTAGGCAAGTTATACATAGTGAATGCGATAGTTGGTTCACGCTTGAGAGTTTTTATAAGTCTTTGATCAGATCCAAAATATTTAAATTTATTTTTTGCGCGATATGGTGTAGTATGAGCAGATATTTTTGTATATTTTCATGGCTTTCATCAGTACAGCTGAGATATGAGTCGATACCCGTCATCGACGGTCTTAGATGAAAGGCATATGCCTATGTGTTCGTAGTACTTTGGAAGTATCGACAAGTTTTCATATATATTAGAAATATATTACTTCATTGGATTGGGATGCAACAGGTTAGAGTCCTCTCTTTCCACATATTACACATTAGTTATGCTCGCGACTATGTTTGCGTAGATTTTAATGATTGAAATTGATCACCATTGTAACGTTTTGTGGGGTAGTTTTTCAAAAATTTAGTATACTTTTTTACTTCTTAACATGAATTTTCACATCCTTTACTTGAGTAATGATGCATTCTCCTTTGAAACTATTAACTCTATTGTCTCTCAAGAATCGATATATATAAATATGAATCTTTATTTCCCTTGGTCATCTCATCATGTGTGAACAGTTAAAATAATTTCGCAATTTTTTTTTTGTTGGGTTATTTATTGTCAGTGGAAGGTTCTTATGAAAGAAACAAATTAAGGAGGTTAAGCGGAACATTAGAAAATTGAAAAAAAAAAAACTTAACGATTTGACTTACTTAACGAGTTTGAATGTTATATATAACGTGTAATATAGAGGTTCCTCTTGGAATGTGAATTGTGAATGGCAACACTGAATGGTGGGTCGTCGACCGCGATGCTCCGTGACGCAAGCACGGCAACTTTCTAACTGGCGACGTCAGCGCACGGACATTTTGGTTAAGGCCGGTCGCTGCACCGCGCAGGGTTGCCTTGTGCTCTTTCAAAATATTACATATTATTATTGTTTGTTAATCCGATATGGTAATAGCGTGCATAATCGTTATGAGTTATAATTTATTAGTTGTTAATATTTCGTGGTATTTGAATACCTTTGCGGGAAAGTTAATTAAAGAAAAATTGTGTTAGAAATGATGCAGAGTCGGGGACTGTAGTGCATATGTTTTTTATGGAAGGCGCAAGTGGTTTCTTTATGGTTCGGCCTAAGAGTAGTCTGCTGGTGTTGTTTGCTTAAGAGGGTTCACACTTGGTTGAATTCTCTAGGAGGAGCTTCATTCGTTGAGTTGCTGGATGAAATGCGAAAATAGTTTTCAGTCCTTGACATGTTATAGTATGGAGCTTTTAGTGGGTATTCCTGATGAGTCCACTAATCCTGTTAGGCGTTTAGGTTAGGTTTAGCGTGACTTGGGCTTTATCGTCACTTAAGATCAGATGAGATTATGGTCATAACGCTAAGCCGTAACTATAAAAAAAAAGCAGAGTAGTATCCAAATTTGTTTTAAAATATAACATATTCTATTAAATGTTTCATGGCAAAGGAAAAGTGAATTATGTTCATTATCTTCTCAATAAACCAAAACTCATTCTTCTTTCTTTCTTTCTATTAGATCGTGTTACTTTTCTGTTACAAAGAAATTAACTTCGCAACGTTTTGTTTAAACGGAACATTCTCTATGTTTTTAATAATGGCGGCGACACGAGTATATTAACAAATTCTTATTGCATTTTAAGGCAGTCACAACTTTGACATATGTTGGTAGGGATATGCTGGATCACAACTACTTCAGACATGGTGATAAGGTGTATCCAGTTTCCGTACTGTTGTACTGTGCTTACGATAAATATAATCTTTTTATGGTATTACTATAAAAGAAATTTCAACAAAATGGTATCAAATATACATATGGGTTTCGGTTTTCTCTTGATTTATATATGAGATGTATTTTTTAAATATATTGTTTTCTTTTACAGGTAAAATAGATTACGAGAAGTCTTAAGGGCCTTAGTGAACGTCATTGGGTTAGTATTAAATAAACACAGAGGCAACTCGTTCTTTATACATGGGCAAAACAAAAAAGATACACTCTGAATAAGCATGATATGTGAGATTAGTCTGGTCACAACCAAGAACATTGACTAAATGTGAACCCCATCTGAATCCTTCATCTGACCTGGAAACTAAGCTGGTTTATTGATGATTGATT
Organism: Actias luna; assembly: GCA_039707435.1. Classification (NCBI taxonomy): domain Eukaryota; kingdom Metazoa; phylum Arthropoda; class Insecta; order Lepidoptera; family Saturniidae; genus Actias; species Actias luna. The sequence continues at coordinate 746,309 of JAZHAC010000002.1, read as the reverse complement.
TTTGTGGTTAATCGACGTGATGAAGAATTCAATGCGATTTATAGGTGCAGTGAATATGTGAATGTTATAGAGTGAAAACTCATTTGCAGTGACAACCCTATGAAAAATAGATTGTTCTCTATGGCAATTCGAGCCAAACTGTACGGGGCTAGGCGATGGGTCGTTGCTCCCGGCTTCGGAGGCCTTTCGTACCGCTATGGGATATTTCTATTCGTGTACACTACATAGGTGTTCGATTTTAACACGATTTATTTACTCTCAGCATTAATTATAATATAAATATAGTATTAATAGCTATTAATTCCATCAAATGAATGTTCGTTTACACGATAATTAAATTTTCGGTGGTCAATAATTAAATCATTCTCAAATTATTGACTTACTACAACACTAGTGCGTTGAGGCTTTGTAATATTATATTAACTAGGTACGCGCCCCGGTTTCGTGCGGTTAATTATGATAACCATAGAAGATAGATGTATAGTGTTGTAAGAATTTAATATATATTTTAAATGGGTACAACTCTGTCATACATTGCTTTTATATTAATCAATTAGTTGACGCCGCGTACGCTATTAAAGTTTTTAGAAATTCAATTTAGAAAAAAAAAAAGGAATTCTTCATGAATCACTCGGTTTATAGGTGAATACCGTATGAGCATGATCAGTTACTCTGTAGAAACAGTGTGAAGTATTTTTTAAACATACATATTGACATACATACTCAAACACACACACACACACATACAAACAGACGTGTTCACTCGGCCATATACACAATACATTATACACAGACACTTTATATATTTATTTACAGATATATACACGTAAGAATAGGATTATTAAGTGATAATAACATATTTTTTTGGATTTTCTTGTCCCATATAAAATGCGCTTCCAACTATTATCTGAATAAATCGAACAGTGTTTTAGGCTTCTATGACACAGGCATTGCTGTCTTTGGCAGCCTTAAGCCAGCCCGAAATCTTGTAAAAGTTTCTGGTAATTAAATATTAGTATTTGGTAGATTCTGAGTTTTTCGCGTCGAGACAGACAGACATGCTGACCTCACAGATGGACGTGGTTTTATGATATATTTTGATAGAGTCGAGGGCATCAGCTAGTAATACACATTCAAGTGGATAGAGTACAGTTGAAACGGACGCTTGACATATTTTATATTATCCATACGTGGCTATATCTGATGTATATTTTATAGACAAGTTCGAGTGGAGTTTCAATAATGTTATTAAGGTCATCGGTTTAATTAAACGATCATTTAGTAAGCCAAAAGTAGCTCGAGTCACTTCAGTGTAACTATATAAAAAACTAGATGTGCACGCGACTTCGTTCGCGTGGAACTAAAAATCAGTTAATATGTTTTACTAGTTTCTGTAACTTTCAATACTGCTTTGCTCCTATTGGTATTAGCGTGATATTATATATCCTAAAGCCTTCCTCGATGATTCCTCTATAAAATACAAAGAGAATTTTTGAAATCCGGCCGGTAGTTCCTGAGATTAGCGCGTTCAAACGAACTCTTCCGCTTTGTAATATTAATATAGGTAAAAATTAATGAAACAAATAACATTTCAATACTCAATTCAATTTCAATACATAGTTATCGCATGTGTGTCAGATTCGGTTTTGCCCGGTGTCAGGCACGTATGCGGTGCTCGAGCTGACGCGATCGGTTCAGTGCTTGTGACGAACATATAGGCCGGACAACGGCACTTGGACTTTCTTTTTTCATAAACGCTCTGATCACCGTTTCCGCTATCATAACGCGGTGATAGAGTGCACGGCCACGGCGTCACTATACCCGAGTTCGAATCCCCGCAACGAGCCTGAGTTTAACATGAAAACATCGCGTTTTGTTTCATACTTTATAGGTTTAGCGTTATGACCGTATTAAAGTGACGATAGCTGCGTCAGTGGACGTGAATTTGAATCACTGCATTGATCATGAACTTTCGGTGAAGCAAAACATTGTGATGAAATCAGGCCTTCTCTAACTCTTACCTGGCTAGGTACCACTGTCAAGTTAAATATCTTCTTTTTTGATTGGAATAAGGGACGAACGAGCAAGTGTGTCACAAACCCACAACACCAGAGGAATCGCAGTACATTGACCGACGTTTATAGGAGGGACCAGCTCTCGAAAATCTGCCGCCATATATGTGTGTTACAGCAGTTGCATTTGACAGGCAGTTCATCGTCATTTAGCATTCAGATGAGTTTGTGGCAAAAATGTTATAAGCCTATATAATGAAGTGTATAAAAAAAATTGTTAGTAGTTTATTTTCACAGCGAGAACAACTATGTAATGAATATTACTTAATTAGATTTCATAGAAATTTTTAGTAGTAAAGTTTTAAACAGATTTGTCAACACAAAAGGATACTGAAGCCATAATTACGGAAAAAGAATCAGATTTGCAATAAATAAATATATATACGTATGTATTATATAGTCGTGTGTACATTTAGATAGCACTCACTGGAAATTAAGATAATATACTTTAAAATTATTATAACAACTGTTGCACCTTTTTATATTTATGATTTCATGAACATAACGTCAATCGCATAATCCGGGTTAATATGGAGTTTTACACGAGCACCAGACTCTCGTTAAGACAGTAAGTAGGTAAACCAGTTAGTTAATTTAAAAAAAAAATGTTTTTTTTTTTTTTTTTTTTAATTTAATTTTTTATTTATATTATTCATTTTCGTTTCGGCAACGGCCCACGCCGAGGTCCGGCCGCTACACAGCACCTTTGCGCTCGATGTCTTTGGACTGTGTCTTCCACGCGCCATTACTTCTTTTGTATCGTCAAATACCCTCAAGTTAACAGCACAGGTTTAAAAAATAAGTTAAATGTATGATGTGTCCTCAATACTTTGTCAGTGTTTATTAATTAGACAGTTTTCCTCATAGACGAGAATATTTCAGTTCTGTTTAAAATTGTATAAGCTCGCATATGTTATCCGTAGTAAGTACAGTAAACGTCGGCGTTATCAGAATTTAATCTATTCATTATCTTATCAGCACAGTTTACCCGACGACGATGTTTGTCGAATTCCAACGGTTCTCGTGTGTTCAACGGATTGTTCTCTAATGACGTAAACGTTCTCGTTGGCTAGTTTCTGTATTGTCTCTGCATCGTGTGTTTATGTTATTATCAGGTTCAACGGCGAGAAGTTGCTATGCACCGTTATCATTTTATTATTAGTAAAAAATGTAGATGTATTTTTTTGTTGATCCTGAGCTTTCGAAGAAGACACCATCATGATAGAACCCTAACACGAAAGTGGGACATATCTAGTTAGCATACTTGATTTTTTTTTTTTTTTTATACTTAAGGTTTAGCGTTATGGCCATTATCTCACCTGATCTTAAGTGACGATAAGGCCCAAGTTGGTAGACACACTAAACCTGTGGAGGAACTGGCTCTCAAGTGCTGCTGCCGGAACACACCTATTGGTATTTGGCGGCAGGTTCACAACTAGAGGGTGGTAGCTAGCCAGGCGGGCATTAGAAAAAGCCCTACCACCATGCTATGGTTTCCTCACGATGTTTTCCTTCACCGAAAGCTCAAGCTCATTGTAGGTGCTTGGGTTCGAACCCACGTCTCTTGACGCGAAGTCGTGCACACTACCACTGAGCTATCATCGCTTCAAGTTGAAGTTGAAGTTGCACATGAGAGTCAATACGTACATTAGGCGTAGTGTGTCCACCAACTTGGGTTACATTGTCATGTCAGATAGCCAGGCGGACATTAGAATTAAAAAAAAAACCACTATCATTCTGTGATCGACCTCACCTTCCTTCACCTTCCTTCATTCATCCTTCATCCTTCACCGAAAGCTCAAGCTCATTGCAGAGGTTTGAACTCAGGTCCATTACCGCAGGGCCGTGTATACACTACCAACTGAGCTATTATCGCTTCATTATTCGTCTCAACTTCGTCAGTCGGACTTGAATAATTATATAAAAAAAGGAATAATGCTAATCGATGATACTTCTGACAATAACCTTGTGTTAGTGACGTGGTAAGAATGAGTGGATGAAGCAATGATAGCTGAGTGGTAGTGTGTACGACTTTGCTTCAAGGGACGTGAGTTCGAATCCAAGCACTTACAATGAGCTTGAGCTTTCAGTGAAGGGAAACATCGTGAGGAAGCCATAGCATGGTGGTAGGGCTTTTTCTAATGTCCGCCTGGCTAGCTACCACCCTCAAGTTGTAAACCTGCCGCCAAATACCAATAGGTGTGTTCCGGCAGCTGCACTTGAGAGCAAGTTCCTCCACAGGTTTTAGCGTGTCTACCAACTTGGGCCGTATCGTCACTTAAGATCAGATGAGATTATGGTCATAACGCTACTAAGGTACTAAAGAAAAAAAAAGTGTAAGCAGTTGCTAGTTTCTGGTTCATAGGCTGAGTTTTAGTGACTATTCTTGGTCTCAAATAGTCTTCGGATGTTCAGGCTGCAGGATCTCTGAAAAATGATTTACTGATGTTGAAGAACAAAGGCGGTAAAAATGAGTTATGCAAATGTAAGGCGTGTTCAGACCGGCGCGACGGAGCGCGACCTCAGCTACGCGTGACGGACGTGCGCCCGCGGACCGTCACGGTTGGTCGCCGCGCGTGACCGCTCCGTCCGCCTTCGCGATAACTCGCCACCAATATATTTATGAACTTCGAATCCGCCCCTGACTCTACCTTTGTTCATTTCTAACACGTCCCTTACGATTTTATTATTATGAAAGGCAAATTTGTCTTCATCTCACTACTTTCTGACACGCAAAAAAATTCACACACATTATTTGACCTATGAAATTCCTGATTAAACAAATGTCAAATAAAGATGCCCGATTAGAAAGGGAATATCTTGTAACGGAGTTCAGAAAAAGCAGATTTATATAGTCTGAAATATCTATACAACGTATAGTATTATTTCGTTATGTCTCTTAGTTATATTTTTCTTTTCTCTCACGTAACAAAATGTGTCTAAACATGACACTTACTCGAAATTTCACTCTCGTCGTTCAATTACAGAATCAGGTGTTACTGGAATTTTCTTTAAGGTGTGTATTCTTCCTGCAAAGATTAATATGAAATGTGTAGATGTACATATTTTTAAATATATAAACTACTAAGCGAATTTGATTTAATTTGGCTTATTATAAATACTAGTATTCGTAGTGTCCAAGATTCGACAATAATTATTATTGAGAATTTCAGGAAGTTCTTATAATCTTAAGACTCAGGTTATTATGTCCATAAACTTAAGCCGTATCATCACTTAAGATCAGGTGAGCTTACAGCCACAACGCCAAAAGTCGAGAAAAAATATTATTTTCACAAATATTTGTTAAAGATAATACTGTTTTTTTGTTTTTATAGTTAAGGTTTAGCATTATGGCCATAATCTCACCTGATCTTAAGTGACGATACGGCCTAAGATGGTAGACCCGCTAAACCTGTGAAGGAACTGGCTCTCAAGTGCAACTGCCGGAACACACTTATTGGTATTTGGCGGCAGATTTTTAATTTAAGGGTGGTAGCTAACCAGTGGGGCATCAGAAAAAGCCCTACCACCATGCTATGGTTTCCTCACGATGTTTTTCTTCACCGAAAGCTCAAACTCATTGTATGTGGTTGAATTCGAACTCACGTCCCTTGACGCAAAGTCGTACACACTACCACTGAGCTATCATCGCTTTAAAACTAAAACTCTTCAATAGTTAGTAAATAAAAAAAAACAATTAAATCGGTTGGCAAACAAAAAGTACTGATAACTTTTATCTTTGCCTATTTATATATAGATTATCTGTCGAGGCTAATTCATAATTTTGACGTGTTCTTGGCGTATTGATTTTCATATCGATTACAAACATACGGAAAACCTTTACAATATTTATTATTATATAGTTTCTTCAAATAAAAACTGTCCGTGCTATAATTGGTAATAACATTGCCTGGATGTTGCTGTGAATAGATATTACGTTTTTTATGGCTTATTCAACACGCTTTTGGACCGGTAAGCTTCGTTGGATATACGTGATCACAAACGGAGCTTTCTCTACTAATAGGAATGTTTATTGTGTACGACCTTAGTACGATAGTATGATGTAAGAGAAAGTAGTGTATTATATAATTACAATAAAATGCAGCAGACAATCGTTCTAAAACATTGAAAGGATGCATTATGTAGTAAACATTTTCAGTAGTCAGAGGGAGTTCAGAGTTACAAAACATTTTTGTGGAAAATTTAGCTATAAATGTAATTGAATTTTGATATAGTAGTAAAAAATTATTGAGGTTTTTTTTGTAATAGTTCTTAATATTCTACTACGTGTTGCATTTTCGTTCGATGCTACACTTTTTGTCTTCACAAACTTACGTTAAACATTTTGGCTTCAAAAGTTGGTGATGTTCTTGTAACTGAAATAGTGTAAACGTTTATTAACGTCTTGACTTTATATAACTTCCAAATGACACACATATATATGTATTTATTTAAAAATGTTTAAGTATTTCTATACAACAAGGCAAGTTGTATAGTTGTATGCAAGTTGAATGAAATTCACAATCTCTGAATTTTAGAAGTTATTTTAAATGGATAAATTATTTTTCAGTAAAACATCAGTTAAATATGACTAAGCGTAATATGATAGTGACGAGTAACACAATTTTATCTAGATAATATAATATTAAAAAGTATCTAAGAAAGATAATTTGAATATTTTTGCATTTGAGAAAAGATATGTAAATTCATAGTGGAGAAACCTTCTGTTTTATTATTATTATAATACGCAATTCGAGGGTAATAAATTCTTATCTGTACATGAAAACGCAACTAATTGCTGTCGATTCTTGGAGCGTGACCCTGCTACTGCGACCACAGTGCGTGACGTGCACTCTTGATAATTCGTGTTTTATGCAAAGAATGTTGTAAAAGTCTTCACATTCTCTTTAGAATATTGCGCAAGGGTAATTCGTTACGAGTTAGTTCTATTACTTGGTTTTCATGGTATATGAGCTTAAACTTTTCCTCAATTATAAGTACTGGAGCTTGAAGATGATGCATATCATGAATCTTGGTTGAAATATTAATTTAGACGCTCATACATAGATTTTAATTAGAAATGACTAATGAAAAACAGTTTACTTTAGTTGAAAACAACTGTGGATCACAATGGAATTAGTCTATAGTGTCTACTGGTTTAGCAATGTATTATTAGATAAGGTCCATTATAAGTGAGTAGTTTTATACGTTAACTTTATAAGTAATATGTGAATAGCAAACAGATTTGTCACGCTGTATTCGTGCATGCAGTGTTGCAAATTGATCACATAATTGTTAATGCCGCGTACATGTTTGTTTAAGTAATTAAAATTGTGTACCTATTGCAAAACATACAATTCTTTAAAATAAAGTTATCTTTAGTAGATACTACAATCAAATTATTTAAACACTCTATAGATGAGATACTTGAAATAGTGTTACAAGCCTTTTTATTATTTTTTCGGCCAATTATAGTTCCCCGCGGAATTGTTGATATTTTTTGCTAATTACCCCACTATTTGGATATGGGATTTGGGGTATTGAATAGATCGTGTTAAAAAAAAAAATCAAGTCTGAGTTGAAATATTAGTTCTAATCTTATTTAGGTCATGCTTTTGTACTGCCCATGTACGTGAGGTGAAGTGGCTGTAGAGATATCAGATAGGGATTCTAGATGTGATTGTCATTTTGTAGAGAAAATAATCTCTTCAGTTCACTGGAAAACGTTTTTTAATTAGGTTTTTACTTGATACTGATGTGACTAAAAGTGTCATGGGGTATTTAATATGGCATTTGTAATGCTATCGAATATTGTTTCAGATTTTGGCTTTATTTAATATCTTCATATTAGACAAAGTATAAACCAGATAATTCTAATTTGATTTTGTCCTTTTTTGAAAAAAGGGTTCTGTAGATTATATAATTTAGTTAGAAATCTGTAACGATATCCACAATGTTCATGATCTATTTCCTTTTGTAAAGGCTGTGTTGGCAAAATGAAATCCTTATTAGATTCTTATGATAAATAAATAATTATCGTGAATGGTACGTTTTGGAAAAGTTGATGGGTTACAGTTTGTGTCCAGGTGATTATGGTGTGATATAACAACTTTAAGGGTATTTTGTAAAATAAAATTACCAATTTTCTTTAGAATGCTGCCATTTTTCAAGTTTAGGATAGCAGTTAAGGTATCATTATCGTTTTTTTTATTCATTCTCATCTCTATAATCATACCAGTATCACTGTAATGTTGTGATGTAAAAATTATATATGTCCGTTGCAAGATATAAGTATCGCATGTCTGTCGGGGCAAAACAACCGGTTGTTAGAAAGCGCGTCTGCGAGCTTTGCGGGCGGTGGACCGTGGCGGGCCGCGTCATGGGACCGCGCTCCGCGACGCCACTGACCGAGAGTCGCTGGCGCGTGTCGAACATGAAAACGCCTTTGCGGAACTGTTCTCACACCGTCTAAGATATTTTACTTGCTTGTGTTTTTAAATGTATCCTTTTTTCTTATAATTTGGTTGATGAATAGGTTCCGCTAGCCGAACCGTGTGAGCATTCCCCACAGTATCGTAATTCAACACCGAATAGTGCTACCTATTAGATTGATCTTGGTTATAGATTACATTTGCGCATAGAATTTAAAAAATCTTAGAGATATCACGTAGTTTAATATTTTGTTGATAGATGGCACCTCATAAATGATGATGAGATCACTAATGATGAGAGTTCGTTTTTCTTATAAAAAAATAAAATATTAACTTTGGAATATTTGCCTTTTTTCAGTCATAGCAAAAAATATGCGCTTTAAAATGATGTCTAACGTCTTAATTTTAAGAATTAATTATCAGCCCAGTTGTTGAGGAAAATTATATTATACATAACTCTACTACTCTTAGGAACTGAGCAAAGAGTAACACAACTTTAATCGAACAAGATGTTGTAGATCGGGCTTGCGATGCGATGCTACTCGGTGAGTCAATGGGATACAATATGACAATGAATTCCTTTTCATCCATTATAAATAATGTCTCTGAGGTATCGAAAAATAATTTAGTGCCACGCGAACGAAGTCGCACGAACAGCTAGTTTGTATTCTAATTTACATAACCCCACGTCGAAGGCAGCACAAATATACGGCGCAAATTTTAATACAATGTACTCACACTTATACTTCATTGTCATTCTCGACGTCAGTACGCTTTCCTCCTTACCATGTGTTACCATTATGCTGACACAATACACTGGGGTCGATATAAGCACAGCGCGGGGGGTCGGGGTGCTGGTGGGGGACAATTTCGGATCACAATTCACCCGAGCGCATCTGTACAGCGAGGCGTCCTTCATGCGAACACGGTGTGAATACGGCGTGGAGTATGCAAGGGCACGCATTTGGACCAAATTATTTTATTTATTTCTTAATAGGTATTATCTATGAAGTCTCTCTACAAACTTCCCAAAGACCTTGGAATGTCTATGATTGCAGTAAGTTCTATGCGTTCCTGAAATTAGGTGCTCCAGGAAGTTTCTACCGATTCTAGCTGGCTAGGGAGCGATACACGACCAGCGTTTATTAGGGTGTCTACTAACCTGCAAACATGTCGCACTCTCGGCCATACGATAGACTTGAGATTTTTACGCTGAATCTAGAGAATGCTAAAAAATTCGCCTCTTAGAGAGCCATGACAGATTGCCATAATCGTCGAAAACTTAACCGTGGCAACATTTATAGGGTTAAGAGATAGCATGAAAACCTCCATGTAACAAATACCAACTGGTGTTTAGTAACAACTAAATGGTGTTGGAGTTTACGAATATCATGTATACAAACATCCTTTCTTATATCACCAGATAGGTATAATTAGTGAGAAATTTAAAGAAAAATGTAATTAGTAGTTATTTACCGAGTTGTACCAATATTTACTTACTGTGATTTAAACAACGTGTTTATCGCGGGAACTGGGAGATTAAAATGTAACAAAACATCGGAATCTTGTTACCTATAGTTAAGCAAATAATATTATTATGAAAGACTATTTTCAATCATTTTTATTGATAATACTGAAGCTCGTCAATAGCTAGCAAAGATAATAAAACGGTTGACAAAAAAAGGTAAAAAGGCACAGAACTGTTATCACAACAGTAAACAGAAATCGATAGACGATCCGAGCTCATTAAAATGTTTTAAACTTGCGAAGGTATATTTATACATTTGACATTCCACTATTTGGAATCTACGTCGGTGGCACATAAAACCTAACGTACAGTCGTACTTCCATTCATTATCGCAGCGATGAAATAACTTTGTTACTGAAATGTATTGCGTCATCAACGTCAATCTTATTAGTTGTTTACCGCAAATTTTAACGTCTTTGGCAAATCTCATCCACCTACGCGCCTGCGGGCTTCCTTTACTCTGTTGTGCTGAGGTTGGTTGGTAACTACAGGTTTTATGTTTCCTTCCCCTGCTTCCTGGAGACCTGTCTTGGTATTCTAGAGTCTGTTGTAATAGCTACCGATAATTATTTTTATTTTTGCAATATTTCTGCTAACTTCTTGTTGACATTAGAGAAATTCGAGAGAATTTGATAACATGTACATCAATTCTAATTGCGCAGATGTAGGTCATGATATTAATGTTACTTTATATTTGTATTTAAAGGTTGAAGAATATTTATTGCAAAGATATTTTCTTATAATCAATTGTTTATTACTACAGCTCTGTCTTTATATAACCTTATCACAATGAATACGAAATAAACTTTGCAAATTGTATAATTTATGAATGTTATTACGAAACGTACTCACTGTACATATTTTATATCTATTTTACAAAGATATATGTGAGTTTTAATATAAATCATATTGCTTCACATCATATCTTTAGTTATAATAATGGGTTAGTGTTGATGATGAAAATGTATATTTTATTGGTTGTTTCACGTGTGAGTTGGTTGTGGCACGATGCCAAACTAGCTCGTTTGCATCGCTAATTGTTACATTTGTTGTAGTTTTATAAATACTTTTTCTTTTATGCAACCATCGAGTCATTATCTGGTCGGGATTACTATTACGCGACATTATTTGGCATGAGATACTTTATTATGCAAATGTATTTAATAATCAACACGTAATCGGTATTTGACTGGTTATATGATATCGTAATTATATTGAGCAATTGGTAAATTGGGTCGATGATAGAGTTCCAAGTATAGACATTAATTTAGATGCGATCAGAACAAATGTTTACCACCGTCGCGAACAAGCCGCATTTAAAAAAAGTTTTAACCAAAAATGGCAATAAATTATAGATTATGGATTTGAAACATATACCTAACAGGCTCTGTTGCCACCACGCCTACGTCAACGGTATGTGTTTATGTAGTCTATGAATTTTTATATAAAAAAAAAAACAGAATCACGCGGTTCGAACCGGGTAAATAACCGAACCGCATAAGTTTGTCAACACAATGACTAGCTTAATATACATGTGTACAGAAGAACATTTGCGTCAATAATTGTATGTACATTTATTAGCGGTCCTCCGCGAAACAGGCTAACACATATTATTATCGCGAACGTACGTTTTGCGTCAATCTTATTAATACATTTAACGCTTACCTGTGCTAATTTACGATTGCTCCATCACGACTTCTTTTACTCGGTTTTCATATTGCAACACAGGAAGCGCCGCCGAAGGGGAATAACCTAATCCGAACGAACTTGAGAGAAAACTTATTTTTAATTAACCGTATAGAAAGATAATAAATGCGTTTAAAAAACACAGTTCTTACGTCATTGATCGCCCAAGAAGTGCCATTAACCTTTTTTTATTGTTTGATGTAAATATTTGTTTTGGTCCTTCGTTTAGAAAATCACAAAAACATTTCAGTATGGGCATTTGCTTTGAACATTCCGGATACAAAGTATATGTACAAACTAGTATTATAGTTTCACATTATCATATTTACGTTAATATATAGGAGTAATATTATCTGTTCGTTATCAGTTTCTTCATTGAAGTTGTCATGTGAATCCCTCTATATTTGGACAATGTCAGCTCTTGATGGATGTTCTGATGCATAATTGTCAACAGAGGTATCTTTGTGATAAAAGTTGCACGATAACGTTCTCTTACACATACTATCTTGTTATGTTTTTAACGTTGCATTCGTTTTCTTTTTACTTATATTCCTACTGGAGATGATTATTTTATTTACAGTTTTTTAACTTAATGAATTATCGCCACGAGTAAAATGGTCTTTGATCCTAAGGGCTTTGACATCGTCTGTGTTTGCGATTTTAAGTAATTCTTGTGTTGATTTTGCGTTTACAGCACGTTGTCTTGTAATTTTCTGTCGTATTTAATTAAAAAAATGGTAGCCAATGCTTATAGGTAGAAGAATATACACTGGTTGAACCCAAAATGTGAGAAATTATGGAAGTGTCACTGTGAAGGTTTATTGTCGTGTGGCGCAATCAAGTAGGACACAGTCATCATGTCCTCAGTATAACTCTTCATATTTTCGGTCAATCATGAAATTAAATCGCTCAGTTATAGCAGGATATTTATTTGAATTTTGAACACTGAGTCCGGTTCTGGCCGTGAACACATTTACACACCTTGGGTGAAGCATGACGTAGAGTCTCTACGTTTCGCGAATGCCAAATCCTCGGGGCTCCGCTCGGAATACTGATTTGCTCAGAGGACTGAATGCCGAATGGGACTGCCTACATGGGGTCCTTGGCGGTACGCGTGCCGACTGCCGAATCGCTAGCAACGCTACGTGCGTGGATTTATCGTTGCGCGCTCTCTGTGGCGAATTTAGGGATTTTCCTGTTACGTACGGAATTTATTGCTACCAATAAAAACTGTTATCTGTTAATTATTACATACTGTTATTATGGTCTATCGTTTTATATTTAAGTTATGTTTTACTTTTGGACATCTACGCATGTACATCTGATCTGACCATATAATCCATACTAATGTTATAAATGTGAATGTAAGTTTGTTTGTTACGCTTTCGCGCGAAAAATACTAAACCGATCATCATGAAACTTTGTACACATATTCTCGGAGGTATCAGAAGTAACATAGGATACTTTTTATTGAAAAAAAAATGCGAGCGTATCCGCGTGTAAAAGCTAGTCGATATATATTTCTTTGACAGATTATCTCCAAAACTATCTTAATTATTGAGTTCAAGATTGGCATGGTTAATTAACGAAGAAACTCAAGATTACGTGCTATTGAGGGGGAAACGCGAGTGAAGTCGAGGACTCCACTTAGTCTAACTGATAGCGGTAAACCACTCATCAGATCTTCAAAACTAAACATTCAAACTTACTTGATATTTAGTATGTATTGATACTTTCATAACATGAACATAATATGAAGAGAAAACTGTTTATATGATTATGTGTGATTAATGTAAAAAACGTGAACCAAGTAGAAGGTACCGCCTAGTATTGTATACTAGTTCGAGCTTCCGGTTAAAGACCTATTACGAGCAATCCTCGGAAGGTTATTAATCTCTCCAATTATAATAGTAATAATAATGAAATGTTTGTTTGTAGTAATGTTTGTAGCAAAAACGTTGGAAATAAATATATACTTACAATTTAAATTATGTCTGCAGTATTAAAAAGATATAATGACAGTCAGAAGCGATGATAGCTCAGTGCTAGTGTGTACGATTTTGCGTCAAGGGGCGTGAGTTCGAATCCAACCACCTACAATGAGCTTGAGCTTTCGGTGAAGGAAAACATCGTGAGGAAACCATAGCGTGGTGGTAGGGCTTTTCCTGATGCACGCCTAACTAGCTACCAGCCTCAAGTTGAAAATCTGCTGCCAAATACCAATAGGTGTGTTTCGGCAGTTGCACTTGAGAGTCAGTTCCTCCAAAGGTTTAGCGTGTCTACCAACTTGGGCCGTATCATCACTTTAGATCAGAAGAGATCATGGCCATAACGCAAAGCTATTAACAATAAAAAAAAACTTGAACTAAAGATCCTTTACAGACTTACAGATTAAAAATGAATTAAAGTCATTTCTCGGTAGTTCAAAGATAATATTTCGTAAATCTTAACCTGTCAGTGTATACTAACTAATCAATGTATATTGCGACTGCACTCGAAAGTTTGCACAATTTTTCAAAGTGAAAACTTAAATAGGCGTATTTGGCAATAATTTAAGGTCGTGTCACTGAGACGCTCGCTTCACATAATAATACAATACAAATAAAATAAAGTTCAGACTGGGTTTAACTCAAATTCATATGGACACAAACACTAAAATGAATTTAATTAAAAAATATATAATTACGAAGCTATTATGGCTCAGGTAGTAGTGTGTGCGGACGCCGCATCATCGGGCGTGAGTTCGAATCCACCTGCAACGAGCCCGAGCTTCCGGTGAAGGAAAATGTGATGACACCATAGCATGGTGGTAGGACGTTTTCTAATCGCTACCACCTTTAAATTGAAAGTCTACCGGCAAATATCTATAGATGTGTTCCGTCATTTGCACTTGGAAGCCAGTCCTTCCACTAAGATATAGCATGTCCACCATTATAGGCCACATCGTTACTTACCATCACGTGGTATTGTAGCCATAAAGCTAAATCTATATAGCATAAGAACAAAAAAAGTGTTTTTTTTTTTATACTTAAGGTTTAGCGTTATGGCCATAATCTCACCTGATCTTAAGTGACGATACGGCCCAAGTTGGTAGACATGCTAAACCTGTGGAGGAACTGGCTCTCAAGTACAGCTGCCGGAACACACCTAGTGGTATTTGGCGGCAGGTTTACAACTTGAGGGTGGTAGTTGGCCAGGCGGGCATTTGAAAAAGCCCTACCACCATGCAAATAATATTATAATAATTAAGTTTTTATTATATTTTCTACTGAGCGTGCAAAGTTTATCCAGTCTTTTGGTGAAGGAATACATTTCGCACATAAATGTACATGTTAAATTGATTCGTTGATAATTTGTATTGATGTTCTATTGATACCAGTGTAATAATATGATATGGGTCGATTTTGATGTGGGTACGGATGCCTGGTGCCAGTGTCTGGGTGCCAATGACGTCACGCCCGAGACATCTGTCCCCGCAGCTGTCGACAAGGTTAACATCATACAAAGTTTGGATTCTTCCTGCCCTTCGAGTTTTTGTTTATATTTATATTATAATCTATACTAGCTGCGTCCGCGGATTCGTTGTTTTTCAAAGTGATTTTCCTATTCCTCGGGAAGTGTATTTTTTTCTGGATCTAAGATATCCTGTATCCTGGGTGTGCGTCTGACAACGTGTAGGGAAAACGTCATTAGGGTTCAATAGACAATTTTATTTTTTTATTATGATGTTTCATGTTATTTGTTTTTCTAATTTGTATATTAATATTTTTATTTTATTCATTTAATTTTTTCTTAATTGTGCACGCTGTGGTCGTCTTTAAATAACCACACAATAATACGAAAATGTATATTAGAAATAAGATATTGTGCGGCTGTTGACGGTCCATAAATTATTAAATTAAAATCAAAATAATAAATAAATATGCAGTTAATGCGTGAATTATTGACAAACAAAGTCACATAATATTAGTTTGATATATATAGCAAAGAACAAAACAGTTCAGTTTGTTTTGTTAATCGTTTTTTTTAGTTTAAGTAGCTATTGACGTACCGTAGTATCGTTAGACATTTTGTTTGGGTAAACAGGTTCTTTTCCTATCTGTACAATAATTTTATTTTTTTTCAATATAAGTAATATTCCAATTTTAAAGAATTAGACCGTTGTTGATATGCAAATTGCATTTTCGTTCAATATCCAAGTCATGATAATAAATCCACTGAACGGGATGGCGAATAGAATAAACAGTTAATTCAGTTTAGTTTACCTTTGTGTGTGGTGTCGTGGATTCGATCAGATATACAGCTCCCTGCTGACATTGCTTGTCAACTTGAGAAGCAGTCGAACGAGTGCATCTGACGTCTAGCTAAGATATCAAGATTCGGAGACTTGAATAAAATGTTATTGTTGACATATCCCTGATGTTTTTAATGTACTTACTATGTCCACTTTTTAACCTATTACTCTTAATGTATATTAGTATTAGCTGATCTAACAGGCCTGCCTTTCCTAGTAGTCAATCACATCGACTACAGCGTTATCTATCGCGTTTTGATCACTTATCGAGATAAAAAGTATCCTGGCTCGTCAAGTTGGATCAAACTGCACACAGTGTGCTGAATTTGATTAAAATCGGTTCAGTAGTTTAGGTGATCATGGCGTTTGTGAAATTATATAGCGGTGAAGTTTGTTTGTTTCAACGCGCTAATCTAAGGTACTACCTGTTGGATTCCAAAATAATTTTTTTTTATGTTTGATAGAGATATCATTGAGGAAGGTTTTATGGCTGTTTAACATCACGCTACCACCGATAACAACAATACTGGTTTTTTTTATATAGTTAAAGCTTCGCGTTATGGCCGTAATCTCACCTGTTCTTAAGTAACGATACGGCCCAAGTTATACCTGAAAAGCAATTGGCTCTGTAGTGCAGCTGCCGAAACACACCTATTGGTGTTTGGCGTCAGAGTTTCAACTTGAGGGTGGTAGCTAGCCAGGCGGACATCAAAGAAAGCCCTACCACCATGCTATGGTTTCCTCACGATGTCTTCCTTCACCGAAAGATCAAGCTCATTGTAGATGCTTGGATTCGAACTCACGTCCCTTGACGAACTACACTACACTACCACTGAGTTAATGTATTTTCAAAGTTTAGTGGTGTTGTAATCTAGAAGTTAAGACGTTGGCATCGATAAATATTAATATGGTCTGACAGCACTAAGCTTGTAAGAAATCCTTGATGAATATATTATTTACTTATTGAAATATATTATTATATAATTTTGTAAACGTTTGAATTATAATACGTATTTTAAAATACACTGTCCGTCATAATCTTCATCACCATGTTGCTCCCAATTTGTTATTTGGAGTCGGCGCAGTATGTCTGCTTCTTCCATACATATCTATCAGTCATCATATCTTCGTTCACCCCTTTTGCCTTCATATCATCCCTCACACATTCCATCCATCTTTTCTTTGGACGACCTGTCCCTTTCCATCCCTTAACATTCATAGTCATCACACTGTCAAATACACTGTCCGTATATTTAGTATATTGTAATTTAATTTATTTTTCTAATGGCGTCGATTCAGGCAGTCATAACTCGATGCCATTGATATTTGCTTGTACCTATGTAGATCAACATCAATATATATATTTTAACATTGTAATAATATATTGAACAAGACATGTAAACGGTTAAGTTTCAGTATATATATTGTCAATAATAATAATATATATTATATTGTATGATGCCAACTATTATTAAACCATCGGCTCAGAACATTATATCTAATGTTTTAAATAAAATCACAATAAAAACTTTTATAGTACAAAAGGTCAATAATGATTATTTTTTTCAATATATAATGATTTTATGTATAATGAATATAGTTTTATCTAAAGAAACAATTCTGTATACTTGCATATGCATATAAAAACCATATACTTATTTAATGTGAATACAAAAAACTTTTTAAAACCTTTACACCTTTAGATCCGAGTCTTAAGTTCAAATGACAAAATGAAATACTATTTAAGGAAGTTGGAAGAAATAATCTACATATTATAAAAATACGATGGCAAAAAAAGCGGTTTTATAATGTTTAATAACGTTAAAGCAAAGTTAAGAAACTGAATATCAAATAACGCACAAAACGAAATATAATTTTCACCTAATTTCATTTAACATAGACGTGAGCAAGTTTCTGTTCGATATAAAAATTCACTCTCAAATATTACATACCGCGCCTAAAGAACTATTTCTTGAATAACAAGTTTGTAGTTCGCACGAGCGGAACCACGGGTAAAGCTAGTACAATATCACCATGACCTAAATTTATGTTTTTATTCATAAATATTTTAATTTGGAAATATTATTAAAATTTATGTAAATACGATGGAAAAATTATGAATTATGTTTTTTGTGTAGATAATTAACTTGTGTGATGTGAGACTTAAAACAAAGTTATATATCAACGTAAAACGAATACGGTCTGTTTGTTTATTAAACTTATACCGATAAACGAAATTCCATAATTATTATAGAGAAAAATAAAGTTTCAAACGATTATTTAAAATATTTTTTAATATACTTTATTTACAATATTTATTTATTTATTTTACACTTTATGTATGGTACAATGGCGGACTTAATGTCATGTGTATTCTCTAACGGCTAACTTCAAGGTGGTGCAGAAATAAAAGACGGTAGGTAGGTGAAAAGCAAACAACAAATTAAAGAAAAAACTATCTACTAGAATACTAATACTAACTATGATACATATATAAACCTAAATACTATGTATTTGTAAAGAAATACCAAAATAATGAATACAAATAAATAATTATGTCAATACGCGTGATAATATTTATGCCAATTGATATGAGTTAAGGAGTTTTTCAGGAATTTTAAAAACTATTTTTCAAAGTAGTACAATAGGATATGATTTAAATATTCAAGTACATGCAAACGTAGTCGTGCCGGGGCTAATAAAAACTGAATTCGTAAAACGTGACATTGGTTATATTTTTTAAATTACCAACTTGTAGATTACTAGTCTTTACCCACGACTTCGGTCGCGTTAATATTGATTATGCCGAACACATCGGATGACATAATGTAAAAAACTGTATAAAAAGTTTATCCCTTTCTTACAATAAGTTTTCCTCAATCTATTATCTATCTTAATACCAAGATTCATCATAATCGATTCAGCGGTTTAGGCGTGAAATCGTTAAAAACAAAGAAACGAACTTACTTATGTATTTATAATTAGTGATATAACAAATAACAAACGCATATTCACTTCATTATATTAATAGGACTTTTAAAGATGTAATCTCTTAAAGGGTTCACGTTACTTTTAAAGCAATGACACCTCAGTTGATAATGTGTAAGGAAGACATCGTGATGAAACCATAGTTTCGTGGAAGAGTTTTTTCTAATGCCCGCCTGGCTAGTCACCACCCTCATGATGAAAATCTGCCGCCAAATACCAATAGGTGTGTTCCGGTAGCTGCACTTGCGAGCCAGTCCCTCCATTTCAGATTCTTCACCATCGTAGGCCACCTCGTCACTTATCTTCAGATAGGTAAAATAAATTTAAAAAGAAAAGACGAATTACTGTCTTAATAGTGTTAGATAAGGAGTGGGAGGGGTAACGTCTGTCAGGACGCTTAGCACAAGATACGATCGGATAAGACGGAATACTCCGTATCAATCGAGTCACATGCAACGGTTATCACGCTGATCGGTGCGGTGACAGGCGGCAAGGAACACGTCACTCTGCCAACTAGGTCAGTGACGACTCACGGTACAACGAGCTGACATCAGACAATAATTTCTGCTGGTTACGTAATTCCGTTCTGTGTGAATACACGTGGCCACGTTTTTTTTATTCATTTTTTTTCACTATAGTTAAGGTGTTAAGTGACGATACGGCCCAAGTTGGTAGACGCGCTAAACCTGTGGAGGAACTGGCTCTCAAGTGCAGCTACCGGAACACGCCTATTGGTATTCGGCGGCAGATTTTCAACTTGCGGGTGGTAGCTAGCCAGGCGGGCATTAGGAAAACCCTTACCATTATGCTATGGTTTCCTCACAATATTTTCTTTCACCGAAAGCTCAAACTCATTGTAGGTGGATTTGAACTCATGTCCCTTGGTGCGGAGTCCATACACACTACCACTGAGCTATCATCGCTTTATATATGTGCTGATGAATGTAAGGAATTGTGTACCACATTTAGGTTCTTTTGCGAGAGGTCGGAGTGACTGGATTGTTTAATTTTTATACTTTAGCTTAGATATATTTAATCAATATACTTTTTTGTTTCATGTATTAATTATTTGGTTTACACAGTGTAAGGAATATCTGTTAAATTGCGTAGATACATAAATAAATAAATAAATGTCAATATTATAATGCGGAAAATTTTGTTTGTTTGTTTCAACGCGCTAATCTTAGGAACTACCAGTCGGATCACAATTTTTTTTAATTTCATAGAGAAATTACTTGGGAAGGCTTTAGGCTATTTCACATCACGCTATATTCAATAGTAGTAAAGCTGTATTGAAAAAAGTTGCAAAACGGGCATAAATTATTAATTATTTTTAGGACGCGAAAGACGTCACTCGCATAGTAGGTTAAATATAAAATAAAGATGTAATATTATTTAGTTTTGCTCTAATAATATTCTATACTTACGTATATTTCCAATGATAGTTAACTGATAATGTCTAAAGGCGCCAAGTCAAAGGAATCGAGTTCGAATCCGGTGCAAGAAATCATCACGTTGAAACCATAGCACGGTGGTAGGTCTTTTTCTAATGCCCGCTTGACTAACTACCACCTTTATATTAAAACTCTGCCGCCAAATTCGTAAAGGGGTATCCTGGCAGTTGCATTTGAGAACCAGCCCAATAGACTTAGCGTGTCTATCAGCTTGGACCACATCGTCACTTAACGTCAAATGAGATTTTAGCCGAAAGGCTAAACCTATAAATAAAAGGTAAATATCAATGTTACCCTCGTGTTGTTCTATTTTTCTTTTTTAACACGCTAAAATTTATATTATACGTTAAGAAAAATAAACTGTATTTTCATTGAAGTTCTTGGCCGTACTGAAATCACTCATCGTGTCTAAAAAGTTTTTGCTTCATAAATAATAGTACCGTTGTGCAAAGAAGTTTGAGTATCGCTGGCGGTATACCTGTCATACATGTATAGAGGTGTCATCAGAAAGCAAGTCTCATAACACGCGTTGTGTAATGTCCCGCATAAACAGTTTCGAATGTGTGACATGATAGTTTAAGGCATGTCGAAACCATACGCAAGTTTTCGTACTCACAGCTATACGTATAACTAGTCAATACATTTAGTGATAAACTGGACTCATCATGCTGGGTCGTTGTATGTCATAGAGGGAAGTTCCAAGCAGTTCCCGAGACATGTGACACAAGTGAAGGTTTAAGGGGCTCGTTTCCGATGCACGTTACCACGAGCCTTACCTACTCGGTCTTCTCTCCTTGCCCAGACAAATTTAGTAGGCGTATGGTAACGCAGTTTTAGAGATACGTTCTAGTATGGAGCTTACTGCAGTCCTAGACAGGCCAAGATCTTGTAGTATGTTGATTATACATTTTGCTGGTATACCTGTCGATAAATAAACTACGTAGCCATTACTGTTCAGGTCGTATTTATTTGTTACCTGCAGCCGAGTCAAATCTGAACATAAAGTACTTCTTTTGAGACTATAACCTCGATGAGTCCTCTATAGTTCGAACATCAAGGGAGATGCCAAACAATTCGAGTTATAGAGTTTTCGACTTATAGAGAATGGAGGTTTTGGTGTTTGAAAGGAAGGGAACAAAATATATTTGGAGATTTTTGGAAGTTTTCAATTTATCGAGGTTCGACTCAACGAGGTTCTACTGTACTTTGTTGTAGATATAAAGGCCAAAAATATATTTTTTTGTATGTGTCGTACGTGTAACACTCTGAAAGTACTCGACAGTTTTTGAAGTGAAAACTTCTTTGTGCACTTTTGACAGGTTTGGCTTAGCGTCCCCACTGTCTTGGGCGACATAGTTATTTACATCATGCGAGATTATGGCCCTAATGCTCAACTAATAAAGTTTAATAAAATATATACATGATCTTAATTTTCAATATTATGTTCTTTGTCGAAATAAAACTAATTTAAATGGATTTTATCGTGATTATTTATTAATTTTGATCCCGACGTTTCGAAAGTTTTTCAGCCTTTTCTCTATGTAGATCGAAACACTAACAAAATTAAAAATAAACAGAAGGGAGACACTGTAAGATTGACTATTCTGGACAACCTACACCTCAGTCCGCCCCGTGACCACGAAAGCTGAAAAGCGTCGGAAACGTCGGAATCGAAATTAATAAATAACCGCGATAAAATCCGTTTAAATTAATTAGTTTTATTTCGGTGAGTAATATTCGCGTAAACATAAGAAATGATTATGTTCATTGTTTTTATCAAATACCTGAAGCATGTCGATGACGTATACGGTGTGGTTTTTACGCATCCGAAAGTCGCACAAAGCATTAGAGCAGATTTCCTCTTGAACAAGTTGTGTACATAGTAACTAAACAATTTGCCTTGCGTATATAAAACAGGGGCAGCGGAGACAGATGGTAGCTATTCGCAAAATATAAATGCGTTTCAACAAACGAAAACACAGCATTTTGTGAGCGTTAAGTTACAACAAAACAGTTACAAAAGTAAAAGTGGGTCGTAAAGTTTCGTGTTTACAAGCGTTTTCGGTAGTGAGAGAGTCCGTTATCCTTTCAGTTTATTACCCGAGACCATTCTTAAGAGCCGTGAAGTGTATTCATACTTTGGAATGACGACGCAAGACAATGGAGTCCGAAGCAAAAGTGAATTGCTTCTCGGAAGAGAAACAGACTTTCGTTTATAATCTCCGTGTCTGTTTCTAAAGGATCCGTTGTTCTGTTTTATTGATTCGTAGTGTTATACGATGTTGTTAAATTACTTCAGTTTAAATGCATTTCTATTATTAGCCGGTTGCTTTCGAAATTTGGAATGTTTCTTCCGCGTTATTTTATATTTTGTTTCATGGATGGTATTGTTTATTAAATAACTTTGTTACTGGAACTATACTACTTTCACTTGTTCCTGTTATTTAGTTTTTAATATATTTCATTATAGACTATTTATAAGGATACTTTATTGAGCACGTTAAACGGGTTTTTGTTACAAATAGGCTCAGAAAAGTCGCTTAACTGTTTTATCTTTTTTATAATTAGCTTAGTGTTATGGCCATAATCTCACCTGATCTTAAGTGACGATACGGCCCAAGTTGGTAGATAGGCTAAAAAACCTTAGGAGGAACTGGCTCTCAAGTGCAACTGCCGGAACACACGTATTGGTATTTGGCGGCAGATTTCCAACTTGAGGGTAGTAGCTATCCAGGCGGGCATCAGAAAAGCTCTACCTGTATTTAATGGTGATCACAGTACAATTCACAATCAACGAGAAATGTCAATAGATTAAGAAATTATTGAGTTTCACTGTCATCCGGCTTGCAAGCCTCCAGGTAAATGGGTCTACACTGTTTCATGCCAAAAATATGGTAGAACAAAGTCATAGTAACGGACAAGGAATATATTACCTCCTTTGTTTGCTAGATATAGACATACAGACATCGTAATTATTTGTTATTATTTCACAAAAATATGTAATTAAAATTTTGCAGTTCTATAAGAGGTGCTGGTCGTTCAGTGTGGACTTCCGTTTAAAAATACTCCTTTTGAGTTCGTCCAAGTCTTTCATGACTTTTCAGTATTACTTCTACACAGTCGTAAATTATTTAATATTGAAGATAGCATATACTCCCGCTTACGTATACCAAAGTAGTTGTTATATCTGGGCAACACGTACGTAAGAATATACGTATATTTTCGAAATTTTACTTATATGACCATAATCTTTTTTAATTATTCTTTTTACTAATACATTTATCAAATATAACGCTGATTTTTGTACCTTGAAAAATGTCTTACGTCTAAAATGTATTGAGTAGATGTGGCATGTTACCCTTAGTTTCAAGAGGAACTTAACTGTAGTTTAATAATTTTGAATGATCCTAATCCTAACTAATGCGACATTGTTTGTTATGCTCAATACTAAACCTTTAAATCGATTATGACGAATTTTGTTATTGCTTATTTTTCTGACGAAAAACGTATGGTGGTGAGACGAGGGGAATGTAACTTTATATGAAACTTTTGTGATAACGCCTTGCTTCAAACTTTCCAGAATTATTGTTTACAATTAATATCAATATATCGACCGACAACCAGAATTGTTTGACTACAAATAATATTAATACGCGAACGAAGCCGCAGGTAAAAGCTAGTAATATATACATATTTACTTTATTTAAACTGTATACGAATTGTTCCGTTTAAAGGCAAGTTTCTTCTTTACTCCTACACAATTGTTTGATTAAGGAGTGAAGCGCTATTGTTGGCGTCAGACCATTTACGTGACATTGGAAGCAACGTCGCTGTTGGCTCTTTTTAGATGACCATGACATACCCATTTGTTACTTACTCGCACTGCGTCCTGTCTCAAATGAAATCGAAATTGTTCCATTAACGGTAAACGCACAATTCCTTCCAGCGACCTCGAAATATATTGGTCATGTCACAATTGTGACAATATGTGCTTGAGACATTTGTCTTAGGGGAGCGAAACTGTGGGTTATTTAAAATTACATAAATACATTTTCAAGTGATGCTGGCTCAGTTGGTGGTAGTATGTACGGATGCCGCGGTAATGGACGTCAGTTCGAATCCACCTGCACTGAGCCTCAATTTTCGGTGAAGGAAAACATCTTGACGAGATCGTGGCCTTTTTTCTAGGCGTAGGTCTTTTTTTAATGCCCGCCTGGCTGGCTATCACTCTCAAATTGAAAATCTGCCGCCAAATACCTATAGATGTGATCCGGTATGTGCTTGTGCAACTGCACTTGGAACCAGTCCTTGTACTAGGTTTAGCTTGCCCACCATCTTGGGCCACGTCGTCACTTAATATCAGCTGAGATTATGGCAATAATGCTAAACCTCAACTATATATTACAAAAAAAAACTACAATGGAACTAGTTTATACACTCATATATTATATGTATGTCTGATGAAAAGTTGCAGTCAGTTTGCAAAAGTAATTTTCATGAGAAATAAGTGTTTATGTGTAAATTCAATACCGTAGAATATTGTACAAAATTTCATTTCTTAGATTAAACACTGACCTAACTCACTACGCTCATGTTAAGCGGAAGTCTGCTCAGTGTCAGCGAGAGTTAACATTTTTGCATTCATTCGACCATCAGGTGAGATTGACGTGTAACTTGTGCCTATAATAAATATCTTGTAATGGTACATTACCGATTTGTCGGGTTGTATGTTCAAGCACCATACCATGCGGATTTTTATATTAAAAGGCTACTGCAGAGTGGATCAATATGTGAACGAATGTCTGGAATTGACACCCCTCAGGGGCACCCGCTAATAACTATTGTAAATGTAATTAATTTTTCGTTGTTTAAATATGTACCTAACAACCAGATCAAGATTCTCGATGCGTGGGTTAATGTCTGAGCTGGTGGTACTTTTGAGTTTTGATCTGCATAAACGCCTTCTCGGCGCCTAAATTAACAAAGCTCTTTGATTTAATTTGTATCCGAAACAATAATAAGTTTCCTAAACGTCTTAAATTATGCTTTCAAAAGAGGCGTATCTATATCAATGTTCGATTATAACAGTTTAATAAAAGTATTTTAGTGGCCTCCCTGTCCATAAAAAGTTCCTTTCCCATTTTATTATTCACGCATGAGACTATAAAAACTAACTAAATGTTATTTTGTTTGTTATAAATAGCACCGAAGCTGTTTGATGCATCAGTCGAAATCGGAGTTTATGTTTTGTTTAAAGCTTACAAAGCATCCACGAAACGTTACATAAGGCGTACCGCTAGGCTCGCTTCTAGGTGTTTTTCATATACTAATAATTCGGAGTATCAAGCACACATGTCTATTATCAGTTTATTTCAACAATCCGGGAGTGATCGAACCGTGTTTACATACGGGGGCCTTGGCACTGGTCGGGGGTGACGTCACACCGCCACAGTATACAACCGAACAGGAGGTCGGACGGTTTCAGGGTTACACCGGCTTACACCGTGCCGTGAGTTCTTCCTAGGTTCTTGACCCAGACGTTTACACGGTGGATGCGAAGCGATTGCGTCTCTGTATACGAAAACATTATAATACATTTTTATTTATTTGACCTCATACAACTTTATGAATAATTATATTGTCTTATACAATGTAATATAGCTATAAGGAAGAACAAACAATAAATTGTAGTCTGTAGACTGAAAATCGGACAATGACACCAGTCCTTCCTTCGCTTAATATAATTTATTACTTTTATAATGTATATTAATATTACAAAGTGGAAAAGTTTGTTTGTTTTTACGCGTCAATCTTAGGAACTCAGATTGATTTCAAAAATTATTTTAATATTTAATAAAACAATTGTTGAGCAAGACTTTAGGCTATTTAACATAACATAAAAACTGGCAAAAAGTATAGAATACTTTTTAGTTTCTTGCGAGCAAAGTCGCGGACACAGCTAATATACCATAAGTGTAACATAAATATGTAACAGAATAGTTTTATGTAACTCTACTCTACCCCCCAGCTAAGTTATTATCCTTTTTTGTAATAATTAGTGTAATGTATGGAATGACATTCCAAACACTACTCCGATGATATATGTTAACACTGAATTCTGTGATGAGAGCATGTTTAAAACATTTCGTCTGTAATATCAGATGTGAACTAAAAACATCAATGTTCTGTTTCACATGTATTTGAATTTTAAGGTTTTAACCCGCTTTGACCATGGGATTTAGTATCGAGATGTATCGTCGATTTAGTGTTTGCAATGTCATTCGATGATTTTGTTTTTGTTTGCATTATCGATTGTAGAAAGCGAGGACTTGGATAGAAGGGTGCTTCTGTGCTACATTGTTAACATCTTTAACATATATTGTAAAACAGAGTGATAGTATCGGTGTTAATCATTTCAATTTTTTTTTAATATAATTGAAGTTCAAGTTCATATTTGTAAAAAAAAAAACACTTTCATAAGTACTCAGACGATAGTATAATACAAAAGAAACAGAAAGAGTGATGCAAATATGTCCGAAGTCTGTCCATATCGATGCCTTTTGATTAGTGTATCTACTGATTTAATTAACTTTGAATTTGACATTGAGAGCATCGCTCTCTATGTATACTGCTTACATTTTCTTTAAAAGACGTCATTGTAAGAAGAATTCAGTTAAAAAAAAAATAAACATGTGTGTCTTACAAAGCGGCTGTGTCGCTACATCCGCGAAAGTCCGGTTTTATCATTAACCAGAGACATTATGTATAGTGGAGTGGTCCAACAACTTTTGTTATATTGACGCTAGGTATTTGTATTAATTTTTTTTTCTGCCAAATCCTATTGACCATACTTCGTTAATCCATCTCGATAATAGATTGATATATAAATCCTTGTTTAACAACTTTTAATTGGTTACAATTGTATTCCTCTCCGTATGGTTATGAAATCTCATTGGTTTAAAATAAAATAAAAACAATTAATAATAAACGTACTGAATGTATTTAATTTTTTTATGGTATGTGATCACCGCCACCCATGACACCTATAACACCAGAGGAATCGCAGGTGCGTTGCCGGCCTTTAAGGTAACAGTGAGCTCTCTTTTTGAAGGTCCCCATGTCGAATCGATCCGGAAACAGCGTCGAAGCAAGTTGATTTAAAAATCAAAACGGTATCTAAATTAATATGGGTATAGTAGGCTTTATGAAGAGTCTAGTCCCTTTGAGTATTATTATCTATTTAAAGTCTCCAGTAAAAAGTTTTTGTGTCTACTATAAACCCTTCTATATCGAAATTTACAGAACATGTATCATGGAGTCATACAAACTTCTTAAATCCCTTTGTAAGTTACAAAAACTATATAACAGTTGTTTTTAATGTCTTCCTTGAAATTTAGCTTATAAAGATTGTATTACATCATGTTCAGCTTAGAATATTTTTAAAACGATTATATTAGTTCATTTACGTATCTATATATGAATGTAACGAAAACTTTGAACGAATTAACTTTTTATTGCACTTTTAATGTGTACACAGGCAAGCTTAATGCCACAAGGCATTTTCTTTCAGCTACCCAGTGGTATTGTTATCAAAAAAAAAAATGTAGGTAGACAAAAGAAAATAGAAATTGATAAATTATGAAAATATAACAATAACGTGAACTTAACATTGTATATAAGCAAAATATATAAGTAACTTTCGACGTAGTTTTCATCAACATACAGTTATTCGGATTTGAAAATGTGTTTATGTCGCTATACCAAAGTTCATCATAATCAGTTCAGCGGTTTATGCGTGCAAGCGTACAAACAAACAAACTCACTTTCGCATCTATAATGTTAGTATGGATGAATGGTACAATTATGACGTCACGCATCTCACTAAGATGCCCTTCATGCACCTTGAAAATTTGAAACAATAATATGAAATCGTCTTTTTAAGTTTACTTCTCCTAACCGCGTGATCTCCATTGTTGTTGTTGATATGTGAACCTTTTGTTGACCATTTCTCGAAACCATAATCAAACCTGTTCGACGACAGATCCAGTTATTTCTATCACAAACGGCTAATTATTTCGGCACTTGCATCACTGTTTTGTCTATACTGTGTCACGACGATGTGTTTACGTAAGGGCCTGAGGACTGAATTTTGGCGAAAATATTGACAAGAGATTCCGCGTAATGTCGTGGAAAACTACACGAAATTACTGTATTTCACGAGGCGGCGAAGTACTGATAGTACGAGGTAAATAAATGTTAGTGTTCAATAATGATAGACTTGGAAATGTTACCAATGTTTTTTTTATTTGTTCGTAGAATATTGTTATGATGGACCGGTGGTGCTTTTGATGAATGACCCTATTTTGTACTTTATAGGTTTAGTGGTATGACCACAATCTCAACTGAGGATGTGGCCCAAGATAATGTACATGCTAAGCCTAGTGAGGGGCTGACTCTCAAATGAATTGACCGGAATACAGTTATAGATATTGGACGGCACATTTGCAACTTCTCAAAAAAAGTAATCCTGAGCTCACTGCAGGATTCGAACTCACAATCACTGGCGCGACATCCGTACACACTCTGAACTGCGCATCGTCGCTTTAAGGTTTATTTTTACTGTATTTTTTTCGTCATTCGCTCCTATAAGGCGAATTCCAAATACCGCAATCGAATTTAACGACAACCTTTCTTAAAGCGTTGAAATTATACAACTTTCATATCATAACAAATAAAGATAGTATTCGGTGAGTACCAGATATACAACAAGTAGATACCGACCTCGTGCTGAAGTTATCCTAAATATGTATAGCTGGTACCCGGAAGTTTGTATGACACCAGTCAACGCGAACTTGTGTTCCACAAATTATTGTAGCTGGGTCAACTGACACGGGATTCAATCGCGCGTCACGAGGGTTGCGTTAGTCATAATATAAAATAATTCGTGACACAGTTCCCACTAATCCATTTATATTAAAGAGTAAATATTTGCACGTCAGTGGACTTACATTTACGAGAATTAGTGTTATATACTATTGTGGTTTGTTAATTAAACAGACCGGTTCCGGTAAAGCTACGACGGAAGACGCCCTGTTCTATCCAGTACTTGACTACAGAGCCATCTGTCAAGTTGAAATAGCATGAAACCCGGTGATATTTTTGGGTGCGTTGTCAGCTATCGAACAGAGAAAAATTATATTAAAATCTCTGAAGTAATCCGTTTACTACAAAACTTTAACTTTAACACCCTACCTCGGAATAACACTTAAGATAAAAAGTATCTATATTATTATTTCTTATTCCATTTTTTAATTATTTCATATAACCTACATAGATAAGGGTATATATAGATACAAATACAAAGAAAACGGTGTGTGTTTAAATCCTACCTACAAAAGTGAACATCACTATATCTCTCTGCCTCCCTTAGTCGCTACAAGCCAACTTTACCCCAACGAGCGCCGCGCAAAAAGGTTGCGGAACAGAATTTCAAAGACCTCGCAATAGAATTTTCACTTCAATAAAAATAATGTCGTCTATCAATAATAATGTTCATCCTAATTATAAAAAATTCCAAAAATATTTAATGTATAGCATTTGACTTAGTTATAGTTTCATTATATGTATACATTTTATATACATAGATTGTGTGTTTTTAGATTTTAGATTGCATTGCTATTTGAGCACGCATAAATAATCAAATTCAATAATAAATTTGTGAATAATATAAAAACAATAGCCGCCCACATTACTGGAGTATACCCGGATAATGGGTCTAAATTCTAAATCATTTGAATATATTACCAGCAGTGGGTAAACAAGTATGATGCTTTTCTTCTACCGGCCGTTCCGAACAGCACGCGTGCTTCGACGTCCTTGACAGTGGTGCTCGGTGTGACGTCAATGTGTATCTATTTCCGTGGCCAGTGCTAAAGCTTCACACAACACTCACATATATTATAATCCATAGTCACGCTGGACTATGGTAGCTTGTACACGATTATAATGATCTGCGATTTGATGTCTTGATTTGTAATATAGGTCGCAAATTTTTTGTATAGGTTTCGGCGCGAAATCTGCGTCCCAACCATTGGTATAACTGTCATCCAAACTAATATATTAAATGTGAACGGAAAATTCTTTGTTTGCTACCCGTAGATGCCTCAAATACTCAACCAATCATCATAAAAGTTTGTATATTTTGCCATTGCCAGACGTATGGAAAAGGACAGATAGAAGAGTACTATTTATATAGGAATAGATAAGTAATTTTTAATACCACGTGTACAGACGTCATGGGCTCAGACATTTTATTATAATTCTACATATTTCTCTTCATAAGTAAACAAATACTTTCACTATTGAAGATATAAATGGACTATTTGAGGAATAATATGTTAAAGGTATCAGTACTGAGATGACAACTGAAAGAGAAGACAGGAAGAAGGAACCATATGGTATCGACTCTACCTAATAAATATAAGGAGTTATAAGATGGATGTAAATACCTCATAATTCGGAGTAAATGGCAGACCGATTAATATGAAAAGATACAGATAATATTTCTTGTTTTATTTTCCAATGTTTAATGCCAATACTTTGATGCTATCTTGTTTATTCCAAATTTTTTATTATGTCCATACCATTATTATGTCCTATAAAGATTCATATCTTTGAAAAGGTCAAAAAATCAGCTCATAATACAAATTACATCCAAAACTGGTTTTTGGTTAAAAACAATGCTAAAAGAAATGTAACACGTACGAACCAGGCACTTGTAAACATATTTGTTATACGTATGCATGTGTTCGGCTTGAACCAGACCATCGAAGCCGGTTTTAAAAACTTGCTAGCCAAGCTAGTTATGGGATCCTGTCTATAAGTTTATGGTGAACAATATTTAACTGTCACTAAACTTGTAAATACAAAAAGAACATTGCACTCCATAATGGCATTTACATATGAGAAGACTAAGTAATTCCTTTTTAATTAATGTGTATGTAAAATCTATTAACGGATCTCTTTTTCGAGGTTACTTGGGTAAGCTACGAGTGAGCTTTGTGAGACTCCTGGTACGAACCAAAAGACATACCCAGTATAGATCTGTACCCTACATTCCCTCCTTATTTGCTGCAGATAAGGAACCCCTTTCGCATATCTTCCATCTTAGCGGTTGCCTTACCTAGGTAAGGTTGGCACAACATGTCTTTCTCATCCACTTTCCTCTATCAGTTGTCTTCTTTGTATTCACACTTTTTATGCACATATCATTTCTCACACAATTCTTTCTCCACTCTACTTACATAATTACCATATTATTATTTGAGATTTGGCTTAGTTTTTTATGACCAGCCGCACGCTTGACATTGACTTTACTTAGAATTAAGCTGCGACATCTATTATAAATGCAACTACATAATTGCATTGTTTGTCGAAAATAATATAATTTACAAAAATGCTTTTAGAATTTAAGATAAAGCTTATAAAGCTACTACAGGGTCTACTGTAATATGTGAAATCGAGAGCTGGGGAACGTCAAAATTAGATGAAAGAACATTACACAAGTCAGAGATCCGGATGTTAAGATTGATGTGAGAATGAGAACAAACAAATTCGCGTGATATGAACATGTTATGCGGAAAGATGGAATCCCTGTAATTAGAAGAATGTTAAATATAAAGATTGATGGATTATAAGAGTAGAGGAAGGCGGAAGAAGATACGAAGGGACTGTGCGTGGAATGAGGCGTGAATGCTGAGCGTTTATAGGAGGACTTAAAAAGGGATGTACAATTTAATAATAGTTTTTTTTTATGACTTGAGTACTAAACAAATACGCCGTCTATTTAATATTAAATGTCACTGCGGTCCGTGGCCGCTGACGTCGAACAGCAAATGGGATTACGATCGAGGTCAGTCAGTTAAATCAGGTTACTCTACCCTTGCTATGGTACGTCAGAATAAATCCTCTGCTCGTGCATATTAGCCACTCGCCTGGTTTCGTCCTTGACTTTCTGATTTTGACGTATTGAGAACATGTAGGTAGAGTTGAGAGCAAATAACACGAAAAGAGGCTGTGTGTGAAAGATTTTGTGTTATATAAAATTGCCCGAAAAATTGTTGTAAAGCATCTTCAATTTATACAGTATTAAATAAATATAAATAAGTAAATATACAGCAGTATTTAATAGTAGTATCGACAAATGGGCTTGTTAAATCCACTACAGAATAAATGTATAATGTAGATTTTGGCATAAGTATACATATCTTAAGGGTTAAGCCCACAACAGACAGAGCTATAATATATATTAATATAAATCATAGCAAGGTATAATACGGTTTATTCTCTATAGTAATCCCCGACAGACGCAACTATAACTTATAATTTTGGTACAGTAAGACATATTAATGCATATTTTGATATATTTCAAGAACAAGAGGCTGTTTTTTTAATAGGCGCGGTGAATAAATACCCTGAACCCATGAGTTTGCTTATTCTTTATATAGGATTCAACACAGATAGTTCTTATTTTTGTGCTTTACAAGCCATAGCGCATATCAAATCCAATAAAAGTACACTAGTAGATCCATTAGACGATATCCAGAATTAGAACGCCCTTTATTAGGAACTACGGCTTTGCTCGCTTTAATATATATATTTTTTTAATCCTATGACGCAATAAAAGTTTCATACAAAATGTATCCCTCTATTTACCCTACTTCCAATAAGTTGTGTGCTAAAAGAAAGTAGCCTATATCCGTCTCCAGGATCCCATCTATCTCTATGCCGAAATTCATCATAATCGATTCAGCGGTTTAGGCGTGAAAGCGTAACAAACTCATTTTGGCATTTGTAATACTAGTATGATAATGTAGTATAAATAGGTGCTTATGCAACGACGGCCGCAGAGCGAATGAGTGCAGAAATATATATTATAGCAGAGCTGCCGCCTGTGTCAGCTTGCTATAACATAATATATAGGTTAGTATATTAATATATATTATAGCTTCGTCTGTTGTAGGCTTTATGATCGAAATTTTTGTTTTTAAGTTAATATTATTTTAGCATAAAATTTTCCAACTATTAATCATGTTTCAATTCGGAAAACACATTACATAAATTAACTGTAGAAACTGAGGTTTTTATAAATGCATATAGGAAAAACCGAATGATTTTCCATTTGTAATTTTTGAAATCGGTTAAATAAGTATTATTTATTATTAAACAATTATTGAAATTAATTTCCGTTTAAATATCTATTATTAATGCGGTTTATAATAAGTTTACCTTATGTGTTTCAGTAATACACTCTGCTCTGCCCGCGGCTTCGTTCGCGTGAACTTGAATAATTGAATTGTAATGCTGTGGAAAAGTAATGTGTCAAAATCATGTTACACTATTTTTTTGTCAAAATCGTGTCAACATTAATTTTCATATTTGTATTTTGAAAAAGGATTCTACATATAAACCTTGACATCACTAATTTCACTCCTTCAAGTTTTATTTTCGCTACCGAAAGCAGCCTATTCTCTAAAAGCCAGTCTATATCTATATCAAAATTCATCAAAATTGATTTTTAGCCATTTACGCGTGAAATTTTACAAATGAATAGAGGTTTTGTCGCATTTATAATATTAAAGTATAGATAAGTTTACTCGATGCGTGCTATATAATCTTTTATATGTCGCTTCAACGACTCGACGGCGAGAACAACGGTACGGTATTAGAATGCCATCATACAAATGATTGTCGTATTTTCCCCCATACAGGAACGGGTTTAACGCGGACTGGTTTCCGACGGAATACTCCTTCCATTCGCTAACAAGGATATACATACGTTTGTGTTGAGGCCGGATCATTATTCAAGTTTTACCAAGCTATATTTAGAAATGGTCCGAGTTAAAAACCTTCTATTGTTTATTCTTTTGAGCCTTCCCATTGGTCGAAAGGGAATTCTTAGTAAATTATAATGTCAAGCTTTCGTTTCTTAATTAGATCATAAGGAACGTGTTATGTCTTTGAAATTGGTAATTATTTTGACAAGAATCAGATGGTGTTTCGCGACAGATTATTTTAAAAACTAGATATATATCGATGCAATGATGGCTCAGTTGATAGTGTGTAGGCATCGTGTCAATGGACGTGAGTTTGAAACCCGCAAAGAGCCTGAGCTTTCGGTATAAGGGAAGGTCATGATGAAACCATGGCATGGTGGTAGGGCTTTTTCTAATGGCCAACTGCCTAGCAACCACCCTTTAATTATCGTGGTGTTTTAAATCCTGTTCTATACAGACTTCCTTATTCCGACGTTCATACGCACAACCCGGACTAAGGCCAAGGTGTGAGGACATGTTGTGGCCCATCAGATGCTAATTACTCAACAATGCCAACTAAAACGCACACACTTCAAACTTCCGTGCTGCCAGAAACCAGGGACAAAGCCCACGATTCTTCCAGTCAGCTGCCACCCCCAAGTTGAAAAGCTACTGCCAAATACCTATAGGTGTTTTCCGGCAGTTGCACTTGAAAGCCAGTCTCTCCACTTGGCTTATAGTAAGCGTGTCCACCGTCTGGAGCCACATTGCAGCTTATCTTAAGATGAAATAATGGTCATAACGCTCCTATCATACTAATATTATAATTTCGAAAGTGAGTTTATCTGTTTATTTGTTACGTTTTAACCTAAACCGCTGAATAGATTATGGCGAATTGTGATTCAGAGATAGATGGGAACCTGGAGTCGGTGGTAGCCTACTTTTTCTCGCAAAAACATTATTGGAAATTGAGTAAACAGAGGGATAAATTCTGTATGAATTATTAAATGCGCCATACGACAAAATCAATATTAACGCGAACGAACCCTCACGTAAAAAAACATCGGCGCTTCGTGCGTAACCATCTTTGAGAACATCGTAATGTAACATGTGGTCGGATCAGATATCACTAAAGGGCTTCTATCTTGATAGCTATGCATAAAACGTTATGTCGGACAGAACGTGGTACATTACTAAACAGAATTCCCTTTACGTTGCGGACGCACGTGCGGTTTATTTCTGGCGTCGGCCAGTTAACAACATCACACACATCCATCATAACCGTTCGGAGTTCGGGCGCGCCGCGTGATTGCGGACGGAGGACCATGCCAAATGACGTCAACTGCTCCGTTCGTACTCCGTCCAACTTAGTGGGGACTCGAATGTCAAGGGTCGGGGTGATGCGGGGTAATGTTAACCGTTGGCAGCTGGCCAATTACTGGATTCGTGTTTATAGAGCTGAGCTGGCGATTTAGTTCGTGTGGAATTCAGGTATCCTTTTATCCTTTGAGAATATAACTTTTTTTCTGGATGAGATTTACCCTATGGTCCTTTTTTGTATCACTGACAATGTGTATGCAAAATATCAAGAATAAGTTACCAATAAACAAACCCATATTTTCATTTTTAACATAAGTTAGGATGAATTGTGTGAACGCGTTCAGTACGAGTTATACTTATATTGTAGTTAATTTATTTCAAAGATCGAACAGTTTGCGCTAATCTGTGATAATTTACTTTTGATTATAGCATCTGCCTATGTAGTCACTTTGGCCTATGTCAAGTAACGGTAGACAGACATACAAGCAACGAGCGCAAAGCGATACCTAAACCCAGAGTAATTATTTGTGTAACTCACAAATAATTGTCCGGTATGGGATTCGAACCGACATGTAAAAAACCTATTATATAACCTGATTTAAATAAATACATTGTTCGATTACAAATTCAAATGTGTCACTATATTTAGATTTCGTTAAAGTATTTTTTTACTGGTTTCTATTGAATAACTGTTCGAGGTCGCTTTTTTACATTATGAATGTTGTAACGCATATATTATGGCCAACGGCCCGGCCAAACTTTAGTTCCGGGTCAGCGGTAAATTTTAAAATCGTGATTGAAACAGTTATTTTACTGATGTTCGTTAACCCTTGAATCCCACACTCCCCACTCGTAGCCCGTCCAATATATCGCCAGAGGAAAGAAAAAGTATTTTTCACCACGCTAACTAGTTAAAATAGAACAAAAAGTAAGTTCATAAATAAAACCGACCAATGAAAAATCACTCTTAAAAAAATATGAAACAAGAAAATGCATATATTTAAGTTGTTTTAGAGTTATTCTGTACCTAACACGACAGTATAAGAAAATCGATTTTCTTCTAGAGTGAGGCATATTTAGTTTAACGTGACCTCACATAGCCTAAAACTACTGGGTGATCAAAATGCTGCAAGCGATACCTCGTTTGATATATTATGATAAGTAGTTTAGAATGTATGAGGGAACAGATGAACATACATTTATATGTACATACGTACCAGTGACGAAGGGTGAAAAAAGGGCTTATGGCTACAACCGAGATCTACCCTATTATGGTGACTCTGTTTATCCAGAGTTGTGGGCCTTTTAAAGTGGCACTACAGCGCATGGTGGATTATATATATATATATATATACATATACATATATAGACATATAGATATAGATATATAGACGTTCTGTCTGAACTATGAATATTGAATTCGAATTGGTATAATTATAAAAAAAAATTGTAATTCAAAAGCACAGTTGTTATTATTGTAATGCTCTATGACAACTGAGACTTATATAAATTTAATATTGACGTTAAGTTTTTTAAACTTAGCTAATGTTCCGCTCAACTTCCTTAATTTTTTCATTCATAAGAACCTCGTGACAATAATTAACACAACAAAAAAATAAATTAGCTAAATTGTTCTATGCGTTCACGTGTGATGCAATGGCCAAAGGAAATAGAAATTCATTTTTGTATATATAGATAACTGTTGCGTGTTAATTTTAATGTATTTTTTACTTTAAAAAAATATTTCTGTTAATTATGTATCACTAAACCCAATTTTTTTTTTTTTGTTATATACTTAAGGTTTAGCGTTATGGCCATAATCTCACCTGATCTTAAGTGATGATACGGCCCAAATTGGTACACACGCTAAACCTGTGGCGGAACTGGCTCTCAAGTGCAGCTGCCGGAACACACCTATTGGTATTTGGCGGCAGGTTTACAACTTGAGGGTGGTAGCTACCCAGGGGGGCATTAGAAAAAGCCCTACCACCATGCTATGGTTTCCTCACAATGTTTTCCTTCACCGAAAGCTCAAGCTCATTGTAGGTGCTTAGATTCGAACTCAAGTCCCTTGACGCAAAGTCGTACACACTACCACTGAGCTATCATCGCTTCATTATATCACAATAAAACAATTATAAAGGTTAAAATCTAGCACGGATGTATGCTTCACATGCATGGATGTATGGCACTAAGTACTTACGTTATATGCCAATTCGTAGAGGGAAGCCGATGGGATTCGAGTTGTATGGACTTTTTGTTACTGATACATACATACATACCGTTCAAAATCATTACCCACCTTTCAAGTCGTTGTTGTTAGGTAAAAAAATAATAAAGACAATGGGTTTAATAATCTACAGCGTAGATCGATTAGTAACAACCTAGAAAAACAAGTTCTAGTTTTAGCAAAGCCAATCAGTGGCAGATTTACCGATACTCGTCGTTATCAAATATCACACCAATATGTTATAAGTGAGCAATACTTATGAAGTTACACCGAAAAAAAACAACTTAGGTCCGTTACGAGGATTAATTTTTTTTGCCAATTAGAGCAGATTAAATCACCAGATCGCATCATTTTGACGTACATATTATCAATATATCAAGCATCCTTGACGTCAATAGTTCGGGTACAGTGATAAAAATTACTTGCGTGATTGTTATCGATGAATTTTGTTTTGCTGCTATTGGAAAACAGGTGATCTTGGCTATTTTTCAATATGTACGTTAATAAGCGGGTAGTTTTTGATATAATCCCCTCCTCTCCGTGCTTCACGGTGACTACTATTGGATCGCGAAGTAAAATGTTTGCTGATTCATATATTTGTCGTACCCCGGAGCTGTGGAACCGTCTTCATGTCAGCGTGTTCCCACCGTCCAATGATATGGGGTCCTTCAAAAGAGGCGTGGAAAGGAATCTAGCAGGCCAGCAAGACAGGGGTGACCGATAGTGGATTTTATTTCAGTGTCAGTAGTCGCTGATTTGGCATGTAATGTACTTAACACCAGGAGGAGTGCAGTCACTTTGTTGCGCAATATAAAAAAAGAAGATTTATCTGCCCGTGCAATATTTCCTTTTAAATTTGCAGACGTCTTTAATAAAGGTCACTAATAATCAATCGTTATCCTTACTAATATTATAAATGCGAAAGTGAGTTTGTTTGTTTGTTACGCTTTCACAGCTAAGCCGCTCAATCGATTATGATGTGTTTTGATATAGAAATAGGGGGGACCCTAGTGACGGTGATAGGATACTTTTCTCGAGAACTTATGGGATGTAGGGTAAAGTGAGGGATAAACTTTCTTTGAAACTTTTTATTGCGTAATCCGATTTGTTTAACAAGATCAATATTAACGCGAACAAAGCCGCACCTAATATTTAGTATGTTAATGAATATTTAGTTTTATCTGTCCGTGTAATCTTTCTCTTTCAATTTCACTGCTGGCGTTTTTAATAAAGGCCACTGATAATTGATATAAAAAAAAAAACCTGTGTACAGTATGTTTACAATATGTTCTTAAATATTGTAAAATTAATTTTAATTCTCACTCGATACTATTAAATTTTGCTTGTATTTAGTTCATACAAAAACTGGTAGCTTAATTTTTTACATGTATAGCGGTTTCACTAAAATCTGATGTGATTTTTTTTTTTTTTTTTATATACTTAAGGTTTAGCGTTATGGCCATAATCTCACCTGATCTTAAGTGACGATACGGCCCAAGTTGGTAGACGCGCTAAACCTATGGAGAAACTGGCTCTCTGGTTAAGTGACGCAGCGACCTAAGGTGGTGGACACGCTGAGCCTAGTGAAGAGACAAGCTCTGAAGTACACGTGCCGGAACACACCTATAGGTATTCATCTGGAGGGTGGTAGCTAGCCGATTAGAAGAAGTGTGGACGCTGTCCCTCTTAAAACACGGGAGTTTGAAGTTTCGCCGTGGTGGGTGCATTTTAGTAGGTAGTGTCGGGTGATTAGCACCACATGAGTCATCACATCTCCCTCTCACCTTGGCCTAAACCCGGGTAAGTCCGAAGAGAATGAGACTTTAAACACCACGTTAATACAAATATAGGTTATTTTACTAGACAACATAAAAAAGAATAATAGATACCGAGTTGCGAAATATATTTATATTCGATAAACTCTAACCTTTGGAATTGTATTATTAAGTCTAATGACGCTAAGTGTCCTATCTTTCTATTAAATGTATAATTTATTTTTATGTTAGGTCACAGATCATTCTTGTTTAATACATTAGCAATGTTAAATCGTCAGATGACGTAAATTAATAAACTGATTATGAGTCACTCGTAGACACAGTCGACGTGACCTCGAATCCTGGAATATTCATTCCATTTCTCGTACTCACGAGTTTTAGATGAAGGAAATTATCGTGACGAAACAACTGCATAGTGGCTTGAAGTTTTCTTATGTTTTCCTCGAGCTATTACTTTTAAGTTTATTAATATACAGTAATTTGTTTCTGGCTACAGTTTAAAACAACATCGATATTAAAAATCAGCCGAGGTTATGACCTTATGCCAATTGAAATAATATTGACATATTGTAACATTCATGGAAGCTGTGGTAAAATATATAAGAAATAAGACAATATTATTTAAGATTAATAGTATATTAAAATGCCACATCAAGGATTTATCTGGGTTTAGTCCAATCTCATACCATTATTTTATATAGTATCTGATTCTTAGTATTTATTTGTTTTTATAGCGTCGTCTTCTGGTATGTGTGTTCCCCATGGTATGATGAGCTCAACCAGTACCAAGCGTTTAATTCTTTTAGAATAAATAGATATATCCGGTACGAAAGTCGAGGCAAAAAAAAAAAGGAGAAATCGTGTGGGTCTCATTTAGTGCAAATCCCTAGAAATACTTAATAAAACAATCCCATGGTAGCCTCTTTATTTCCAGAATCCAGGGATTCCTTTTCCGCTACTTCAAATACAAGTTGAGGTATCAAGGCTAGTTTTACAAAGCTTATGACTGTGATTTTTCCCGTTACACATGTTAACGAGCGTTACAATCTGATCGTGCCAAAATGTCATGACGTGAACGCGTCCGCGCAGTTGACATATAGTCTATGGGGTTTTATATATAATCTACAACAGAGTGACTGTGCAAGTTCAGCGCTAACACGAACGTTGTGGAAATATAAACAATTAGTGTTATAAACCGGCACCGACTCAATATTTGTGGGGGCAGTATAGTGAAGTGAAAAATAAAGTGCAGGACGAGACGTCATAATCCTGTGCAAAAATCAGTCGGCACCGATCAGCAAATTATAATAAAGTTTAGCGTTATGGCCATACTCTCCTGATGTTAAGTAATGATTTAGTTCAAGATAGTGTACACGCTAAGCTAGTGGAGCGTTTGGCTCTCTAGTGCAACTGCCGGAATACACTTATAGGTATTTGGCGGTAGATTGTCAACTTGAGGGTGGTAGCCAGCCAGGCGGCTATAAGGAAAAGCCCTACCACGATGCTTAGGTTTCATCACGATGTTTCCTTTAACCGAAATCTTAAGCTCATGGAACTCACGTCTCTTGTCTTTCGTACACACTATCAACTGAGGTATCATCGCTTTAATAACAGACACATCAGCAAGGTAGTTATCTTCTTTACATTATACATATTTAATTACAAATCCTTGGTGTATTATTCACCACAACCATTAACTCAAGCAGCAACAGAGCATGGGTTCACTCATGCAGATTGGTGAGTCGTTATGAGTTTTGTTAGTGATATTTTACCTGGAACACAATGATCGTGACCAAAATTTAGGTCAGCAGAAGGCATATTCTGATCTTTGTGATCGGTAGATGAAATGTATCCCTAGTTTTTTTAGTTATAACTCCATGTTTTTCTAAAACCCGATTATAAGGATAACTTCTGTCGATATAGCGGATTGCTTGTAATCCTTATTTACTTGTAATGAGGTTACATCAATATTAATGATGTCATTATGCCTTTATTGTGGGACTGTTGTCATTGGGTGACCTTAGCGAATGATGTCAGGTATTGAAACCAGTTATGTGGAAAGAGTCTTTACCTTATAATACCGTATGTGTGGTATTAGTCGGTTGATTGATTTGAATAATGACTATAAGGAAAAGTGGAATTTCTCAGTGGTATAAATGTTATATCACACTACGTGCTTCGGGGTATTCCCTAAAAACAAATGTAAAAGTATTCCTGAAACGTCTTAATAAGACCACAATAATAATATTAACTTTCAACAAGTTGTTATGATTAAGGAAGCCGTGAGGGTTGAAAGCCATTTCATAATTCTATGGGAAAAAGTTTATATTTGGAGTACGGTACGAAATAGCGGTTTTCGTTTCACGAAGTTCTAGCTTAAATCAAATCAAAACAAAACTTTTTATTCACTTTAGGCTCTAAGAAGGCACTTATGAACATCAAAACTACTACCGGTTCGGAAACTAACGCAGTCATCGAGAAGAATCGGCAAAAAAATCTCGATCTGCATCATTTTTTAGGTCTTATTCTTATCTTTTTCCACGTTTTTTATTATTTATATAATAGGTTAATGTGTTACAGTAGT
The DNA here is from genome assembly GCA_039707435.1 of Actias luna. Taxonomy (NCBI): domain Eukaryota; kingdom Metazoa; phylum Arthropoda; class Insecta; order Lepidoptera; family Saturniidae; genus Actias; species Actias luna. The sequence goes on along the minus strand of JAZHAC010000002.1, from coordinate 704,133 downwards.
TATTTGAGTATATACAGAGAGGCATATACCCTTTTGGCATTATAACTCGTTTGACGTGGTTCTTGAACCTACTGTCCTGAAATTCAGTACTGTGCTTTGGGACTTTATTATAAAATTTAACACTATCACCTAAAAACTGTTACATGTATTGCTCAGTCTATTATAGGAGACGACCAGTTTGTCACGATACCAGTATTCAAATCATGCCGGTCTTCAACGAAATCTATCTTTTGTATGTTTTTGCGGACATACATTAAATTATCAAGAATATATTGGGAGGGTAAAAGTTAAAATACCAAATTCCGGAAACTTATCCTTTAATATTTCACGAGGTCTCGTATTGTAAATGGTTCGAACTGCTAGTTTTTGTAAAAGAAATACGGTGTAGACACGGTGAGGTAGACCTCAGCTGCTGTCTTCCACAGCAAAATAACATAAGATATGCTGATACATATATTATATTTGAGCGACCACAATTCATTGTGTAATTCTTGGCGTTACACGGCATCATATGAGAATAGACTAGTAATAATCAAATCTTCAAAAAGCTCAATAAGGAAATATGTACCTTTGAAGGCTACCTTAACCTATAACGTTATGACTGATTTGTGAAGCGGTGACAAAGAAATTTCGTGTCAATTCATTTTCGATATACAACAATTGACCCGTTCTGAATCGGTACCGCCATATACAAACGGTATTGCCTGTGGCACGATTGTGCGTTTTATGTTTTAGAATTAGTCACCGTATATTCAGTATCCGAAAGACCTACAGCTACCATACAACAATGAACCCCTGGTGAATTCTTTTTCTTTCATTGGTCGCAGTTTTTGTGAGAATGTTAAGGCATGAGCGGTCTAAGAAACCTAAGCCGTCAAATAGTTCGTTTAAGTACAGTAGATATGGTTGCATTTGCTGCTTACGTATCGGTTTCTGAGTTACCAAAGAAATACCCCCGCGACGCTGCTTCAAGCATCTTTCGTAGATAAACAAAGTTCAGTGATAATGATGACGTGTGTGCTCATTAGTTTTTTGGTCTTTTCCATTTCTCCTTATTTTAAGATTATCTTTTCATGCCAATCTGAATTAAATGTAACATGAGTTAACGAAGAAAATACGCATTATTAACATCCGGTTTCATCGTTTTTGAGCTTGACCATCTTTATATAAACTCCACAAGCCGTATTATCGTAGAAATAGGTTAGTTCGTTTAATTATAAACCTGTTATTACCTCGGCTGCGTTTATCACGATACACGGAAAAGGTCTAAGTTGAGTAGAAGGCCAATGGTAGACCTTTCGGGACCCGGGACCGGCGGTCGAACATAAATGTCTCGAGAGATAATCATAGAGTTATTTAGTGAATGCATTAGTGACATTTGGCTTGAATTTCGCTTTGTTATATTGGTCCATCGTTGGGTTATTGTTACTAGTTTACACCAGCCGAATCTCGGCTAGCCATTTCGTAGTTTGCTCAGCCTAATACGGGAAGGAGATTCATTAATGGATTTAAACCATTTTGTTATATCCAAAGAAACGATTTGTTATATTAATTGCTTTTACCCGCTTCTTTACTCGCGTAAATATTGTTATTGTCAAACAATTCTGAATCCGGTATCCACTATTTTATTTTATTTTAAGAAAATTTGCTCGTAGTCATTTATACGCGGGTCGCTCACTATTTTGGTGATAATGGTTTACACATACAATATAGATATACACTGTCACAGGCTCTTTTGTATGACTATTTAAGATAAACATTTCCAGTATACATTATATACGTGTAACGCTTAACGGTTTTTGCATCGCACGCCAGATACGCTCACAAATTGCAGATTTTTTTTTTCCATCTACTTGACACTTACCGTTATATTTTGGACAATTCACACAATATCTTTATAAATTATAGCCTATGTGTTAATCTGATGCATAAACTATACTACTGTAGTCGGGTTTTTGCGTGAAAGAGTAATAAAATTATGCATATTTATTTATTATATTTATTAATATAATTCATACAGAAAACCCGAAGGTTTTCTATTAGTTTACTAAGTCAATTGTCAGTTGTATAGAATACTTTTAATGCTTTCGCGTTACGTATATAATATGAGAGTTTAATGCATTCATGGAGAAGGCCGTATATGAAAGAGCGTTATTAAATTTGATATTTGGAACGAAGATTCAAACGTAGAGAATACCGACAAAAAAAATATTGGCTGGACGTTAAAAATCAGTAGTCCGAGGTGGAAGGACATGTGAAAATAGAATTCCAGTATCGAAATTCATATCAAAACTGCAGTCTTTGTATACCATATGAAACTGCAATGTACATCATCATTATCTGTATATATATTACGAATGTCGAAGGCGCTACTATACACTATGATGTCGTAAAATATGGGAATTAATAGACATAAGTTCCTTTTGATTGTGCCCACCAATAGAACATACCCTGTGCCAAACGAGCGCCTTGCTGGGGAGGACTCTACATTGACTTACGTAGCAGGTTTATATACGATGTATTTTCATATATATTAATGTACAAGCCTTCGGAAATATATGTATTCACCTCATTTCGATTTTTCATTCCATTACTCTTTAACTTAAATTCAATTTAGTTGTCCTCGTGACAGAGCTCTTGTGAAAAACACAATTCAACTTTGATGATATTGACCATAGAGATTGACTCTAAACTCTAGGATGAACAAAGTCTATCTATTGTCGAGAATGTAAAGCTTGAAGGAGTGAAAGAAGGGATGAAAGTTACTATAGATATCTTGTCATTTTTCAAATTAGAGATATGCAAAATAACATTGTTTTTTAATTTAGTTAGAAGTATAGTGTTTTCCGTTATTTGTGAAATATATTTTTATGGCAGTACAATTGTTTATTCACACGAAAGCAGTGACGAACTCAGGTTTTTATTGTTGCATTGCAAAATTGCATGACGTTGCAACAATAGCGTGGGAGCACAACATCCCGAGTGTATGCAAAGTATCATGTCATCGCGAAAAGTTTTGGTTAGCGATAACACGGTTATTTGTACAACTAATAGTATGTGAATATTAAAAGGAAAGACCAAGAAACTGAAGGATTCGAGTTTGCTGAGAACAATAGGCCACAGCAAGTCGGCTCCAGCTTGAAGCGATTATAGCTCAGTGGTAGTATATACCACTTCGCGTCAAGGGGTGTGAATCGAATCCTTCTACAGTAAGCTTGAGTTTTCGGTGAAGGAAACTATAGCATGATGGTAAGGCTTTTTCTAATACCCGCCTGGCTAGCAACCACCCTCTAGTTGAAGATCTTTTGCCAAATACCAATTGGTGCGTTCCGGCAGTTGCACTTGAGAGCCAGTCCCTCCAAACGTTTAGCGTGTCTACCAACTTGGGCCGTATCATCACTTAAGATCAGGTGACATATAAATGATGACCATAACGTTAAATATTAACTATAAAATTTAAAAAAAAAACGCACTGCGCATCGCCACTACTGGTATCTCCTTCCATTTTCCAACTCAACGTGGTTTTCGAACCAAGTATGATATACTTATCAGTACACCTCTACGACAGACGATGTGACCTTAGCATCTATCATTTTGTACAACAGACGTGGTATATCTGAGACATTGGTATCAGTGAAATGTTGTATATGAACGCATATAATACGTGATACTGGAATCAATTCGGTTGCGCAAGCCGATACAATCGTTACATTTAATTACTCGTACTGCGCACGCGTGACTGACGAAATTAAAACGGTCCGAACTTAGGCCGATAAATTTAAAACACCTTTTATAGCTCACTGGTTTACAGCTCGGTACATTATCGTATTAATGTAGAAACGTGTTCCTTGAGAGATGAAGAGAAGAGGTATTATGAAATTTTTGTCGCGGACAGCCTCTGTTGTTTGTGTACTGTGACACCATCAAGAGTTATGAAGTCAGTTTGTCGAGCTAACTACTACACGATATTACTTTATATATTTGGCATAGTCCCTATATTGTTTAGAATTTGCCATGACCCAACCAATCGAAACTGCAATCAATATTCTATTTTGCAACACCTATATTTTTTTTATAGTTTATACGTTTAGTATTATGGCCACAATCTCATCTGATGTTAAGTGACAATGTAGCCCAAGATGGTGGTCACGCCATGGCCTCTAGGTTTGCCTGGTGAAGGGACTGGCTTTCAAGTGTAATTACCCTAACACACCTATAAGTATTTGACAGTAGATTTCCATAATAAAGCCCTATCACCATGCCATGGTTTCATGAGGATGTGTTACTTCCCCGAAAGCTCAAGCTCATTGAGGAGATTCAAACTCACGTCCATTGACGCGGCCTGCGTGCATACTACCACTTCTGTTAATGCTATTTAAATACAGTTATAGAGTTTAATATAGATTTAATTATGCATTTGAGAATTGATCTATGTGTTAGTATGTATTGTATTGACCAGTAGTTAATAACTCGAACTGGAAAGAGTTTAGCGTTTTCCACCCTGTTCAGGAGGTATCCTTTCGTTCTATGTGATAAAAATTATCCTTTAAATTGGATCGTAATATTAATTATTATGGTGTCAAATTGCATTAAAATCTATCCATTAATTTCAGGGTGATGTGATTTCAAGGGGATGGATAGGCAAAAAGTTGAGTATATTTATATATAAAGTAATTTATATATAAACTACTTAGTTTATTTTTAGTGGATCCTTGGTAATCCAAGGAGTAAAACTCAGTATTGATGATATTTTTTATATATAACCTCATAAATGTGTTTGTTGTGTGCCGATCGCCGCTAGACTGCTGGTGCATCGCGTTAGTATTTATCTAACTTAACGCTGACGCTAAATATATATACATATATATAGCATTTATAACAAATCAGATGTTCTTTTTAATGTTTAATGTACAGTTTTCATCCAGTATAAATTTTATTATATGTATAGAAGTCTAACATATTATTTTCGGCCACCCCTATCCGGTGCGTGTGTGAGATGCCGCTTTCTAACGTACGGGTCGCATGTGTGCGTGTCACCGCAGTCTTATGGAGTGATGAGTGCTGAGCACGGCATCTGAGGATACTGTGATGCAGTTCAATACCATGTATGGGGCTAAATAATCCATCGCCAGTGTATCTTTTTTTTATACTTAAGGTTTAGCATTATGGCCATAATCTCACCTGATCTTAAGTGATGATACGGCCCAAGTTGGTAGTCACGCTAAACCTGTGGAGGAACTGGCTCTCAAGTGCAACTGCCGGAACACAGCTATTGGTATTTGGTGGCAGGTTTACAGCTTGAGGGTGGTAGCTACTCAGGCGGGCATTAGAAAAAGCCCTACCACCATGCTATGGTTTCCTCACGATGTTTTCCTTCACCGAAAGATCAAGCTCATTGTACGTGCTTGGAGTCGAACTCACGTCCCTTGACGCGAAGTCGTACACACTACCACTGAGCTATCATCGCTTCAATCGTTTCTTGAACACATATTATTTAAATGCCTTTAATTCCGCTTCCGTTGGTGCTGTCGCTACCAAACTTCTCAGTACGACCCTTAAGATGAAATAAAAATCGGTCGATCAGTTTGGGAGTTCATACGAAACATTCACACATCACTTTTTTATTGTACACAGACTTACTATATTCATATGATCCGCATATACCCAAATATAACCGCATCCAACAATTGCTCAATATGTCACTTTTAAGAGTGCCATTCTAGCTAGTAGAGTGTCTTGTAGAGGATGTATGGCGTAACCAAGCTGGATAAAATTCGTAACGAGTATGTGCGAGGAAGACTGGGGGTGGGCGATATCCCGGACAAAGTGCTGGAGAGTAGCCTGCGATACCTGATTACGTAGGGAATTTGGCACTATAACTATCCATTCCCGGTAAAAGATCGAAAGGCATACCCAAAATAAATCGGAAAAAGTAGTGCTGAAAGACATTAGTGGGTGCAGGGTTTCCGATGCAGATATCAACGACAGAGCGAAGTGTAGGAGGAAAATTAGGACGGTTCACCCCACCACCATGTGAGATATATTCAGGGAGAGAGAAAGAGAAAGTATAGCCAGTAGTAGACTTGCTGTATGGTAGTCGCTATCCAGTCGAACACAATGATCTTTGTCCGACCACCTTGGTGCTCCGTGACACTGCTATGAACAACTTTTTTATGGCTTGAACCATAGAGTAGGTATTTCAAAGGAAGAAAACGTAGAAATACTTCGCAGTCTCGCGTAAGTTGGCGTTCTTTTGTTTAAAGTTGAAAATAAACCATTGTAGTAATATTTTTGCACCCGACTTACATTCAAGCAACGTGACGTGCTAAAAGTGGCTGATCACGTGGCGTGTACTTGAGCCAACGTGATTTCAAGTTTATTTTCTAAAAATAGGCTTGTATTTTTAGTGATTTAACTGAGTTTTACCATTTTAAATGTACAATTAGATGTTTTTAATACGAATTTAACTTTACCTCATTTTTTCTTCACGACGCTCTTATTTAATGTATAAATAATTCTAAATTGAAATGTAGATGTTCTAAAAAATTAACGTCTGACACATAACATTTAAAACACAGTTTCTTAACCTTTTTGTAGAAAGCGGACCTCTAACAGCATTTAAAAATACTGACGTACTGTAAATTTAGTCGTAGATTTATGGAAATGAAATAAGTCATTATTGTATAAATTGCAAATCTATAGGACCTATATGCTTAGACCAATCATGCATAATACTTATTTATAGTTTTCTTAACGGAAATTGACCCTCAGTAGTCATGCCATGAACCAAGGTTAGGAACCATGATTTAAAGTATCAACTGTTTATGGTGGTATAGAATTTTTCGTAACTATCATAGACATGTTACCGACCCATAACTTATGAACGCCTGGCGGTTTGACGTGCGACTTAATAATTGCGCGTAAGCAAGGTCGGAGGTTCCAAATCTCAACATATGGATACGAGTTTTATCTCCTTCTTAAGTTCGGTGAAGCTGTCAAAACCCTTAAGACTAACTCCGTATGTCATTTCGAATTAAAACATAAATCCGACCCAACGAGTGGCTGTCAAAAATAAATAATGAAACATAAATGTAAATAATGTTTGGTTCCCCATCTATAAAACTATTTTGTAGTAGTTTGGTTATAATACGCGAGAAATCCTACTGAAAAACAAACGCAGTGATACGTGGTTGGGAAACGTGTTCAACCTCTTTAAACTTTCCCAAACTTATTTACTCAGCCGTTCGCTTTGTCAATAGAAAATTTTCTGGTGGCGACAAAAAATATTTAAGATTTTAATTGGTACACACAGGACACGCGAGGTGACGCAATAAATAAACTAAGGCGGCTATGATAGATAAAACAGGGTAGCAGTTAGGAGCTGATTATTAGTACCTGTACAAACAGCATTTCATTCTAGGGGTCTCTAGCCCCTAGAATTCCCGTAATGCCTACCAGAAGACTGTGTCCTGAGTTTCATAAAAAAAACCTTTTCTCAAGAGGGGGTAAATTGCATTATTAATTCAGTCTAGCTTCCTTCCTCCTGACTTATGAAATATGTATGTGTAGTCCGATGAAATCCTAATACTAATTAAAACCCCCACGGTGGAACTACATCCCTTTTAATGATTCTCACCTGGATCCTGCGAATTAGCAATACCCATTAACTATCCTCACGGTGAGCAAACATTTTTCTCATATTTGCCACAGAGCAGGGACCGCTTTCCCAGACGACGCCCGTTCGAGCCATTACGACGTCATGCCATCTAACCAGAGGAACACCCATAGACAACCATGAACGTCTCTAAATTTTCTTTGAACCTCCTATTTAATGTTCTCAATATTCACCAGGTGCAAAATCCCTAACGTCGAGAAAGATCGAACTATATAGATTTCGACCATACCGGTCTACAATTACAAGGTAAAACGGACTAAATTATCTCAGAAGCGATTTAATAGTCTATATAATGTCGAAGATACGGCAAAGATTTATCACAATAAATAAGGATATGGTATTTATTGTATTAAGAAAGACGGTTATTATTGGTCTAATCTAAATAAAACCGATTTTAAACCCTTTTGAAGTTCATAAATTACTCTTTGATATAATACTGCTTTAAGTGCACCGTGTTTGTTGTTACTGTTTATATACTATCTAATGCCCGGCTATTTCAGTAACTTATAGAAATAAAATATAAGTATTCTATATCCCATTGCACGGCATATAGACATAAATAGACATAAATTTATTTATAATCGGTTTTGCTCTTCAAGTGAAAGAGTTGAACAAGCGCACATGCATTTATAATATACTTTAGACGTTATCCTACCCTCTCGAATAGTCAATAACTTGATCACAGTAAATAAAATGAATAAAGTGTAGGACGTTTGAGGCGGTGAAGTAAACGTTACAAACGGCGGCTTTCTGACCGCCCACTATGACACACCCTAGTGAGCTTGGCGTTAGTGAAAATAATGACATCATCAATGACGTATTCACCGCGATCACAACGACCGTGCTCGACATGTGGTACGGTTGAGGGTATGTTGAGAGCATTGTGACCGCTAATTGAAACTCAGTGGCATCTACCCCGTTTTGAGATAACATAAAAATATATATGAGTACATTGTGAACATTCACTTTTATATGTACAGACTAGCATTTACCTGCGGTTTCGCTCCCGTTAATAATGATTTTGTCAAACAAATTGGATTATGCAATAAAAAGATCATACAGACCCTATACCTCTCTTTACCCCACTTCTAATTACTTTTTCTCGAGAAATAGTAGCCTATCACCTTCTCCATCTATATCTATACCAAAATTCATCATATTCGATTCAGCGGTTTTGCCGTGAAAGCGTAACAAACAAACTCACTTTCGCATTTATAATATTAGTAAAGATATTTTAATTTTTCAAAATTTGATTCTATTCATATAACCTTATAAATAAGAAACAGAATATCAATAAATATTGAATGTTTATTATGTTATGTCTACATAGAGCTGATCTATCTGCAGTAAATAATCTTTGAAGGAACATTGTTCTTGATTCGATCAGTGGAAGACAGTAATGTGTGGCGTGCGGCACGCTAACTCGACTATAACCGCACTATACCGTGACTCGATAACGTAGGCTGGACACGCAACTCCCTAGCCGCTGTCAGGGTTGCCAACAGAAACTCATTACGTTTTAATTATTGAAGAGATACTTCATAGACGGCGGTCTGACAATCGAAAGTGTAATTTCAGGGATATTTCGTTGTATACAAAATTAATGCATGTAGTGTATGTGACAATTGGCAAGTTTTAACTTTTACCCTTTAACTGTATACTGTATGTTGATCTAAGATATCATTGTGTTATATTTTATCTACCTACCTATTCAGTGATGCGTGTGTACAAGTGATAGACAAAAAACTTTAAATATATGTTATAAATTTTGCAATACATTTGCGTCAATTATAAATTCGCAAAATATATTGTATATAACTTGGTCAATTGCAGATGTATTATATACACTAGCGTTTGTCTATGCCAAACTTTTTACGTTATTACCTGGGGGCTAACGTTCAATTTTTTTTATATACAATAGCGGGCAAATGAGCTAGTCACCTGATGGTAAGTGATCGCCGCTCATGGACACCCACAACACGAGGAGAATCGTAGGTACGTTACCGGCCTTTATTTTTCGAGGGACCGGCTTTCAAGTGCAACTGCTGAAACACACCTATAGGTATTGACGGCAAAATTTCAACTTGAGGGTAGTAGCTAGCCAGGCGGGCATCAGAAAAAGCCCTAACACGATGTTTTCCTTCACCGAAATCTCAAGCTAATTGCAGGTAGTAGGATTCGATCTGACGTCCCATAACGCGGCGTTCCTACCACTGAGATATCATCGCATTGATACATGAAAATTTCATCAAAAAACGGACCAGCTGTTTTTCAGCATAGATACACATATCAATTTTTGTATATACATACATATATATAGGTGGTTTTACGGATTCCTCAGTACGTAATATTTCTCCTAGGCGTGTTTATTTGTTTTCGTACAGTCATAGAATGTCGAAGGCTCAGCGGAGCGTGACTTCGTGCATCTTAAGGATGATGCAAACTAACTGTAATTTACTGTTATCCCGAGGTCCAGCCGACGCTCGTTCAAAACGGTTTTTCTACCGCACCGAAAGCGTATTGTTTTATTGTATCAGTTATCGGAAGTCTTCTATCCATTAGTGAATCTCATTGTGTTAAACTTTCTAACGTGTCTAAGTTATATAGTATACTGTAAGATAATAACTTTTCTATTTCCCCTGGTCATCGCATAACGCGTGAACGGATGGAACAATTTCGATAATTCTTTTTTTTTTGTGTTAATTATTGTCAGGAGAAGGTTCTTATAAATAAAAAATTAAGTAAGTTAAGTGAAACATTTAAAAATATTAAAAACTAAAAGAAACTTTGCGACAACAATAATTTTACATAATTGTCAGTGGTCATAGAACATTACAATAATAAATACTATGTTTTTGAATATAACATTTTTTTTATTAACTATACCAATTAAAACCCAATATTCATACTAAGGACAGGACAACGTCTGTTGGGTCAGCTAGTTGCCTTATAATAATCTTATTTTTATGTATTTGACTATTTTCACATATATATATATATCTATATTTTTTAGGGAAAACATCGTAAGAGAGAATTGTACTTTTTACAAAACATAGTGTTTCCATTCGTAATTAAAAAGTGTTTATGATATCTTTATTAAAAAATAGGGCGTGTTGTTCAAAACTAACCACTGATCTAATAAAATAGTGGCTATTAATATACTTTTTTTTAATTTACAAAGATAATTTTAGAAGGTTATGTCTAACGATCTAACTGTGTCTAAAAACCATCTAGTTCGCAACATAATTATAGATTTTGGTCCACTTAAGAGGCCATTCATTTTTTTTTATGGTAGCTCGGCAAAGTGATTGCACTGTACCTGATGTTAGGTACAGCACAGATCAAAAACAGCAGCGACCATCGAGAGAACGACAATCCATCGCCAATCGCTACTGTCATGTTGGCCAGCAAATTAATTACGTAAGGATTTTGATCCCTTTTGACCGCCCTACCCCCATGTTAGTATACGTAAGGTTTCTCGAACCGCCTCCCCTTTCTTACGTAAGATATTCTATTTTGATCTTCTATATAATAAACTGTTATGTTATTAAAGGATTTTTTTTTAATACTAAAAATACGATAATACACGAATTTTTTCTATAGAACCAAATATGGATAAAAATAAAAAGGTAAGATTTTTTATTTGTCAAGAAGCATTAATAATGATTCAAATTAAAATTAAAACTCGACTGTACACTTTATAAAATAAATTAAGGAGTAACTTTTAGAAATTAAGAAAACTACTGGGAATCCAAAATGGAATTGGATTTTGATTTACGAAATAATGAATTTCACCCCCCCAATAATGACATGTAGATATGTTCTTAACCCCCTCCCCCAATACCCTTACGTAATTAATCAATGACCCCTAAGAGGTTTAAGGTATTGTTACCCCGTTCATACTGTCAAATTTCCCATACCACTTTCATCTGCGCGGGTGGAATGGCAAACATATTTTAATGGGTTTACCGTAATTAAAAAATTGGTCCCAAAATTTTGTATCACATTCACGCTTAATGAAGGTTCTGGCCGAAAGGTGATAAGGAATATAAAAAAAAAACGCATAGGTATTATTACCTATGTCGTCAATGTAATAATGTACAGATATATAATATGTAATGGTACGTATGAATCTATAAACAATGAAATGAGTAATGAATAATATGGGTTTCCTTTGTTGCAGGTAAACGGAGGAAGTCCTTTGTTTCGTTCCCAACAAACCTTTACACGGACCCTTCTGTTCCTTTGGATTTGTTCACGGTTTTTTTTTTTTTTTTTCGTTTCCGTTATTCGATATCGGTTTCTTAACTAAGTTTTTAGATCTGTACTTTAACGATTTCCCCCGGTTTCGCTTGGTGGATTTATTACTATTTTAATTTATTCGGTATTGAAATTAGTGAATTTATGATGATAAAGAAGATAACAGTTAATCTTCTAGAAGATGAAGAAGCATCAAGAAGAAGACAGGTAAGTTCATGTTCTTATGATTATTTTTAGAATTTTGTTTCTTAGTACTAAGAAATTATAATTGATTATTTCTTGTGATATTTAGTGTTTTTAATATAAAATAGCAGTGCCTTAAGAATCTTCATATATCTGTAATATATATCAAACTTAGTTAAGGTACTTACAAACCGCACTATTTGAAAATCTTTTATAAACCAAACAATGTAATGTTTTTAAATCTACTATATTTCTGTTGTGGACGTTTTGTCGTTTTGGTACAACGTTGCATTTAACGGATATTTTTGAAAAATTATTCAAAACATACTAATGGTATAAGCTGCAGGCTCAAACACAAACTCATTACGCGATTTCTAAAGCTACCAATCTATTGATTTGAAATTTGGCCTGCACGTTTCGTCTTCACAACGTAGAAACCCGATAAGCACAGATGTTTCGATCACACGTCATTATTGGGAAAACCGTTAACGACAGTATTCTATAAACTTTTCGATAGGTATTTATAACGTAATGTTTTATATATATAAGGGGGAAATAACGGTGCGTAACTTAAGACATTACTACGACCCTGTCGCTCCCTTGGCCACCTCGAGTTGACTTTACTCGAACGAGCGTCACACAAACATGTTGCGCATCAGAATTTCAAAGCCCTCCCATAAAAAGTTCCACTTCAGAAATTGACAACGACATGCCAATTTCCAGGGCGACTAAAATATTTTAGTGTCTTTGAAAATTTAATATTGTCTTTAATGTCACTTACATAGATCATGAAATACATAATTTCTGAGAAATAATTATTCGGATAAATAATAATTAATATTATAATAACTACGAATATATGTACCATCTGCAATCGAACAGCTAATTCATAAACAAAATATTCTAACAATATGAAGTTATATACACGAGTGGAATGCAATATAGAAAAAAAAGGAGTCATGAGGACTGCAGACAGAATTGAATACTTTTTTTGTATGTAATAGCGGGCTTACGAGCAAGCGTGTCACCTAACGGTAAGTGATCATCGCCGCCTATGCACATCCATTACACCAGAGGAATCGCAGGTGCGTTGCCGGTCTTTATTTTGGTGGTACTGGCTCTCAAGTGCAACTGCCTGAACACACCTATTGGTATTTGGCAATACGGCGCCAGAAAAAGCCGTATCACCACGCAACTATAAACAAAACAGAGATATACTCTTTGTATATATAATGTATAGTAATAACGCATTGTGGTATATCTGTGTAAATATGAACACAGCATACATATAGCTCATGGAAAGCGTTCGGTGACGATGACGCGAGTTCCATGATTTCAAAAAAGAATTCTTTATTTCAAAAATACTTAATTGGCTGGAACATAAATATCTATATATAGTTGGATATAATAACAGATGTATACATAGTTGGATATAATAACCGAGTCACGTAGTAACATATCAAGCCAGTTAGTCACGACTCATTTCGCTATGCCAAATGTTGTGTTTGTACCAAAACCAGATATGTGAAGGTCGACCGCGATCGTGCTCGTATTCCGTGTCTCCATTGTACGCTTAAAGTGTCCATGCTATGGGATTTTATGCAACAGTCCCTATTATCATTTATATGATCATTATTTTTCAATTATTTCATTAATATTTATTTATTTATTGTCACAACAAACACTACTTCACATATATTTTTGCTAATATTATAAATGATTCTGTTTGTTTGGTTGTTTGTTTGTTTGTTATGCTTTCACGCCCAAACCGCTGTATTGATTATGATGAATTTTGTTTTAAGATAGATGGAGACTTGGACACGGCGATAGGCTACTTTTTGCCGCAAAAACCTTATTGGAAGTGGGGTAAAGAGAGGAATCAACTTTGTATGGAACTTTTGTTTGGTTTGACAAAATCAATGTTTTTCGCGAGCGAAGCCGAACGTAAGATCTAGTATTGCGTAAATTTGAAGACGTAAGTTCTTAACAATTAAAATGTTATTACAGGTGCGAACATCATACATTATTAAATCTCAGCGCATCTTTAACAGTAACAACTCAAGTGCAAATGGCTAAAACAATCTAGGCACCACATATTTGAAACAATTTTGAATTTGAAACCTTGGAAGGAGCGGTGAAAAACATTGTTATTATGAATTTCCTTATAGGACTCTTATATACAATTTACAGATGAAGAGATGTTGGCTCTCATAAAATCTTTAGAAAAGGTTTTTTATGTCTGGAATCTAGGAATCATTCTAGAAACATTTAAGATTAAGTCTTGTAATAAATCAGAGACTAAACTAGTCCATTTACAAGCTTGTACAATAAAATAAGACCAGAGATCTTGCATCGATTCTATAATGATATTAATATGAAATTATTTATACGAATTGTATTGAAATATTCTCGGAAATATTATAAGACACTTCGTCTTTTTTAAGACAGTAGATTGTAATCGAGAGACAAGAAACTTCTGCTAAAGTCGCCCTCATTCAGTCCGGTAAATTAGACAAATTCTGAGCGAAATTTTTTGAAATGGAAAATCATCGTTAATTCGTCCAATTCTAATATAATATCTTGTTAAATGATGACAGATAGTTTTTAACGTGTTGAACTGTAGAAAAGTGTTTGTGAAACTCACATCAAGACTGGGAAAACGGAGGAATACCTATTAAAACCATGACGGTGGTAATAAATGCATACCATGTCCCAAAAAATATCGTATCGCGTTTGAAATATCTCACAATCTAAGTTAATCCCAATTTAAGTTACTATTTTTTGTAGCACGGGTAAATTTATTTACAGATGCTCTTCAGGCTGGGCGATTGTAATGTGTATGAAACACTAGGCAAGTATACTCATACTTTTATCATACGTGTCAGTACCATAGAACACTCTTCCGGCCCATGTATTCTCTTCTTCATATAACATGGGGTCCTTCAAGAGAAACATAAAAAAGCATTTACGCAGGCCGCCATGACAGTAACGACTGGTGATGGATTGTCGTTCTCTCGATGGTCGCTGCTGTTTTAGGACTGTACTGCACTTAACATTAGGTACAATGCTGACTGCTTTGCCGAGCTAACATAAAAAAAATAAAACAACTTTCGCATGTGTTTCAGTAAAAACCTAACTGGATTTATGATAACAATATGCAATATGCATAACAATATGATTAACATTATGCAATAATTAACTGCTAGTTTCGTGGTGATATTCATTATTTTTGGCACCAAAAAGGGTTCGTTAAGATACAGTGTCGTTACTTTGGGCGTAATTCTACAAAATAATAAAGTGGTCACCCTATCAGGTAATCAGTATTCATAACAACCCCAACGGAGTCCCAAAATACATCAAGTATTATTATTTAACTGATCATTTGAAGGATTCATTCTTTAGGTTTAACTAGGTATTATTTTTCGTCTCACGTTTTTTTAATGATGAACGCGGTACAGTCAGGCAGAAAAATGGTTAAGTATCATTTTGCAGAAAAGGTTTGAATATCCACTGGTACTGTTAGAAACTATGATGGCACAGTTGATAGTATGTACGGTTGTTGCCTCAATGGAAGTGCTTTCGAATTCACCTATAAGTAGCTTGAACTTTCGGTGAAGGAAAACGTCGTGATGAAACCGTAGCCTGGTGGCAGGGCTCATTCTAATGCCCGCCTTACTAGCTACCATTCTCAAGGTGAAAATCTGCCACCAAATACCCATAAATGTGTACCGACAGTGGCACTTGAGAGCCAGTCGCTCTACTAAGCTTAGCGTGTCCACCATCCTTGGCCATATCAGCACTTAACATCAGATGAAGTTGTGGTCAGAACGCTAAAACTACAACTATAACAGCTACTTAGGGCCCCTTCTATTGAATACGTAATTCTAGGTTTTAGCTAAGTTCGGTTGTCTCCAAAACAATTTCTTTTAAATATAACCATTTGTGTATACCATTAATTTAAATTTCAAAATAGTTAAAATCTGTAAAATAAATTGTTTTTATATTCACTGTAAAAAAGGATAACATTTCAAATGGAGGTTATAAGTGTGTGTCGACATAATTTAAGCGTTTTAAAATTATTTCTTGATTAGTTTCAAGCCCTTTTTTCATTTACTATCGCAAAACCCCGAATAAATGCTAGATTAATTTAGTGCGTTTCAGAATATAGATT
Source organism: Actias luna (assembly GCA_039707435.1). Lineage (NCBI taxonomy): Eukaryota > Metazoa > Arthropoda > Insecta > Lepidoptera > Saturniidae > Actias > Actias luna. The sequence goes on along the minus strand of JAZHAC010000002.1, from coordinate 687,844 downwards.
AAAATCAAATAAACAAAAACTTTACTAAATATTATTTCGACAAATGAAAGAATAGTTCTTATTTCCTTAATTAGCAGGGTGAACACTTTTATGGGCCAGTGTACCGTACAAGTCAGTAATGAATCATGAGAGGAATTATTTATGTCCAACCGGTTCTTTTGATGTTATTACGTCGAGCAAAAAAAACGGGTGGATTGCACATAAGAAGTCGGTAGGAACTCGCTTCGTGTGGGAAACTTCACACGACATGGCAAGCGGTCGCAGACAAATGCGCCTAAGATCGTTAGGCAAAAGCTCGTTAGATGTTGTTGTGTGCCTCCTTTTTATATGGGTAAAATACATTTTCCTGTACACCTTTCGCAACGATCTCGGTTTGCTATGAGAAGGTAAGGTTCACCAGAGATTTTATCAAAAATCTACACCGCGACACTACACTCCATACTTGCTATAAACCGAGATCCGTTTTCATATTAATTCCAGTCCTTGTACCCTGATATTTATATAAATAGTATACCTGTATATACATACACGTCGAAGTGAAATCAAAGTGTTAAAGTTTCGTTAAGTAAATATGTTGTAAGTTGTCTGATTTAAAGAGGTTTTATAAAATAAGTCCGCCACATCTACTTGTTATAAAAAAAAAATTGGTATTTCGAATATCAATAGTACATAGTAATAGTTTTTTTTTTTATTAGTATATATACGTAATCGATGTAACGTATAATAATTATTAATTCGGAATAAAAATGTGAACGTTGTCTCATTCAATATTTTTTTAGCACTTATCATTATCTACGGTATATCGAATACTGGACGCTAAGATGCTTTGTTCGGTAGTATATTCTTTAATAATCCCGCCAGCGTCTCGTCGATAGCGTATTCTAATTCTACTAATCATGTAAAAGATCGAATAAAGCTCCAACAAGATGGCGGTTCGCTTCTTAGAATTGACGCAGAATTTTTATTGCAACTTAAAATACATCGTTCCAGCTATCGCTTATAATCCTGTTGTACGCAATAATCAAAATATATCACGTAAAATTTTAACAATATCATTTTTTATAGGAGCATATAATTTTGTAGGTTTAAATGCACATCAACTCATGATAGATTAAGCAAAACTCACGTACAAAATAATAATTTACTTTTTGTATTAACTGTTGAGTAATTGATTAATTATAATAAAATTATCCATCAACTCGACACATACATATTTATATTGGTAATAATTTAACCTTCGTTCACCGAAGTAACATTGTATAGCGGAAAGCATCACAGCTACTTAATAATCACCGTTTTGTTCACTGTATATTTGCAGTTGACAATTTTTCCGGATGAAATTGGACTGAAACCACGCTCCCGCTATTCTGCTCGAACAGTAATCAATAATTTTTTTTTATACTTAAGGTTTTAGCGTTATGGCCATAATCTCACCTGATCTTAAGTGACGATACAGCCCAAGTTGGCAGACAACGCTAAACTTGTGGAGGGACTGGCTCTCAAGTGCAGCTGCCGGAACACACCTATTGGTATTTGGCGGCAGGTTTACAACTTGAGGGTGGTAGCTAGCCAGGCGGGCATTAGGAAAAGCCCTACCAACATGCTATGGTTTCCTCACGATGTTTTCCTTCACCGAAAGCTCAAGCTCATTGTAGGTGCTTGGATTCGAACTCACGTCCCTTGACGCGAAGTCGTACACACTACCACTGAGCTATCATCGCTTCAATACACAGCTTGAACTGTCATTACATAAACAATTCTACTGTGAAACTAGTATTTATATTTTTACCAAAAGAAGATTCTAAACTTTAGGCAGAATTTTAAAACAATAAAAATACAGATACAATGAATATTAGTAATACTAATAAAATAATGTATCACATAGATTTAGGAAGCAAAAATAATGTTTAAAATATAACATGATTTATAGACGAGAGAATATCCTGACACAGAGCTTTTTCTGGACTAATTGTAGTAAAATCAACTGTAACTTACGAGTTGAATCAAGAACTTCAAACGCTTATACGTTTCGAATATTCGAATTGGGACTAACATTTTCCAGTCGACTTGTTTGACACAATGGTGTGAATAACTCGTTAACATTTAAAACAATCGGCGCTCACGCAAGCTAGGCTGCCTCCGTGAGAATATACGGAATCTGATCACGGAAAACCTACGTGGAATCAGATTAAAGCAACATAGCATTTAAGCAACATAAGATATGCAACATTTGATAACTTCGCTGTTAATTATTATTAGTAGTAGAAAAATTGAGGAGTAATCAATTAGCAAATTATGAAGAGATATGAACGACGTATAACTAGGAAAATGCTGCCGCCAAATACCAATAGGTGTGTTCCGGCAGTGGCACTTGAGAGCCAGTCTCTCCTATAAAAGCCGGCAACGCACCTGCGATTCCTCTGGTGTTGTGGGTGTCCATGGACTGCGGTGATCACTTACCATAAGGTGACACGCTTGCTCGTTTGCCCCCTATTCCATAGGATAAAAAAATACGTCTTAAGGTATTTGGCCACAGTTTTTCAACTCAAGGGTGGCAGCTAACCAGGCACGCATTAAAGAAAGCCCTACCACCATAGTATATGGTTTCATAACAACGTTTCCTTCATCAAAAACTCAAGCTCATTGTAGGAGTTGAAACCCACGTCCATTGACGCGGGGTCTGAATACACTACTAACTGAGCCATGATCGCTTCAACTTACGATATTATTAGAATTAACAAACACCTACCAAAATAATATTCGTCGTTTGAATTATTTAATTCCACTTTATCAGTTGATTCGTTTTAAATAATCTTAATAGGTGTTAGACTTGCTGGTTGGTGCCTTGCATTCTCAGCTCGTCTAGGTTTTATTACGTCGTCCTCGCATACTAAGTCGACATCACTCGCTTGTCTTGAGATAAACGAGTGTGACTCCTTGACATTCTATGATAATGTTTATCGATCGTGTGCGATATTTAGCGGATATTTGCTGAATTTGAGGTAGATTCATAATTTCAATTGATAAGTATTCAAAGATAAGACATCAATGGAAACTATATTTAACAGTAAATAACGATTAGATAATAATGCTTATTCATTGCGACAATTTTATAACAAAATGCTGTGTAAGTTTTAACGTTTTAAGGTGTATCGTCAATCATCCGAGATACGTATAGACGACGAAGTAAATCCACCAGTCAAGTAATTCTGACGATTTAGTGTTTGCAGTTAAACCGACTAACATTAAATGGACTTTGCATTCTATACATTGATTAATTTGATGTTTCTTTTTTTTTAATTTGTTTACATCAAAATACAAACAAACATCTTACTACCGATAGATTTACAGAGCGATACTGTTAGCCTTTTGTTTTTTCACAGCTTCACTGAGCTTTGAGGCAACTAGCGCAAGGAAGCCATGAAGTGGCTATAAGCCAGTTCCTCCACAGGTTAAGCGTACCTACCCACTTGGGCCGTATCGTCACTTAAGGTCAGATGAAGTTATGGTCATAACACTAAACCTTAACTAAAAAAAGTGGCGAAACCTCACACTACCGATATAAAAGGAATAAAGTTTTATAATGATCATATTCAAGTCATGCAGGTTTTAATGTCGTTCTAGAAACTACAGGTCATACTTCAATACGTAATTCTTACAGCATATATATAAGGATAAAAAAATATAAAAACAAGAAAATAAATAGTATTAGGTACTGTAGGAATGATATAACTCGTGAAAAAAAAAACAGATGTGTATATCTATTCTTAAGAAATATCCAGCAAAGACATTTATAATTTAGCCACATGTTGCATTATAAAATAAATAAATAAACAAAGTAATAAAAGTATTATGATAGAAAAACTTGCAGACACCGAAGAAACACGTTTAAGAGGTAGCACACCTTGAGCGAACCGATGTGGATGCCTCCGCAAGAAACATCTGTGCTAACACCGACCGGTTCCCGCGGCAAAACAGCTCTGACGTTAGTTAACAAGGCCAATGAGCCTTCACATGGAGACCTTTGTAAAATAAACTTTATTCGTCTGCACTGAATTGTGCTTCTTTGATTTAGTTCAATTTTATTAGCTATAAATCGGTCTAGGTGGATTTAAATCGAAATCACGAGTGTGGACTTTATTTTAGAACCTATTTAGCAACTTTGCGGATATGATATTATTATGTTAAAAGCTGAATAGGAATGATGATTCCATTGTACCTTGTACAAAGAAGTTCCTTAATTTTTTCCTTTATTAATTAGCTAATATCGGGTCAAATTTATCAAAATTTGACTAGTAGTTCCAAATTGGCACGCGTATAAAGACAGATGTTAACAAAAGTTCGAAATAATATAACTTTTATGCCTCTGTATCGATAACAAATTATAATAAAAAAAACATTCGATGTACAAACTCGGCTTAACCACAGCCTTATTTATACGTATAGCATTATTATTCGGTATTACAGGTAGACGATAAGAATGTTTGTGTCTGTTTAAACCTAACTACACTTGTTTCTGAGTCATTTACAAAAGTAAACCACTCACACCTACCAGTATTACCGTAATGATTACAACAAGAAGATATTTTAGTATATTTCCACGGAACTGACTTAATATTTTGTTCTGAGTACATGTCGGCAATAAACGCAAATTTCGGAAATTTATCTTGGATGTTCATCATCGCGGGTGATTCATTCAGAGATTTACGCTCGACATTTTTGTTTGTAATCGAATGAGGTCATGGTGGTAACGTTGGTGTGATATGGACTCCGTGCTGATAGACGTGAGTTCAAACAACGAGTCTGAGCTTTCGGAGAAGGAACACGCTACCACCCTCAAGTTGAAAATCTGCTGCCGAATACTATAGGTGTGTTCCGGCAAGTGCACTTGACAGCCAGTCCATACCACCATATTTGGCCACATCTGATGCGGTTGTAGCCGTAACGCTAAGCTTATTATATATATAATCTAAAAAAAAACGCCTGAATTGTGCTTGTAAAAAAATATATATTACTCAGTAAAATAATTATAATATCAATGAAATCGTAAATCAACTGTCATCAATCCATCAACATTACCTATTCTTAGAAGTGTTGGAAGGATTAATTCGAAGCGATTCTAAGAGATTAATTAACATGTTAGTTTAACGACGCGATGGTTCATTCTCTTACATTACAGTGTAGTGATAATAATACTATTTGCTTTTGTGTCATCGTATAGTTGAAGAGTAAACTGTACCTATAATTAACTTGAATAAAAACATTAACTGATATTATAAGTGAAAATGTGTGTTGGTTTGTTACGCACTTACGCCATAGCTATTCATCTGATAATTATGAGATTTTGTATACACGGTGTATAGAGCACAGAGCATAACATATAGTACATTTTATCCACAAAAAAAAAAAGAAATTTTTGCGACAGAGAGATGGATAACTTTTATACCGACAAAAGTTAGCAATGCCGCTGTTGAAAACAAACTATATTAATGTTATATATCGGTAAAGTTCGTTTTTGTTTGAACGCGCTGATCTGAGAAACTACCCATCGGATAATAAAAAAACTTAAAGTATGTGATAAAGAAAACATCAAGGAAGGCTTTAGACTGTCTAACATCTCGCTACCACCGATAGTAGCAAAGCTGCATTGAAAACAGTTACAAAAACGGGCAAAAATGACAGATAGCTATGTGTAAAATTCTGTATTGTGTCACCATCTGCCTGTTATCGTGGAATTGTTGCGAGCAGCGAAAAACGTCCCCGTTCAATGAATGAACGTTGAAGTCGTACGATGGCTGGTGTGACGTCAAACGTATAATGTGCCATCAGGTTTATGACCAATTATTCACTTGAAATACAAATGTACCACGCGCCTCGAAGGCGGAAACGATTTCGGGCTTCAAGGCTGACGGCGCTCGATTAGCGATTATGCGTGTTTAATTAATAAATCCTTAGCGTGTTTCCCTGGGACTTTTATTGTGAAGTCTTAAAATGTATGTTTTTCCCGCGAGGAAAATGTAAATTATATTGGAAGATTCTGGAAATATATCCGTTCAGAGCGTTACTGCTATAAGATAGTAACAAAATTGGCTTGGTATAGATAGTCTAAACTTCATGCTGTCTGTATGAGAACTGATGTCTACTGGCATCTTTGTCCGATAATAAATCATGTATGTAATTTTTAATAGGGTTATAGGTTTAATATATAGATTATAGGTTTAATAGCGTTATAGGCCTTAATCTCACAAGATGATCGACAACCTAAGCCTAGTAGAGGGGCTGGCTCTTAAGCGAGACGCTCTTTACGGGATTACACGTGTAGGTATCTTGCAGTAGATTTTTAACTTGAGTTGTAGTTGGAAGAAACCCTACCACCATGCTATGGTTTCATCACGAAGTTTTCTGTTAATGAAAGCTCAAGCTCGGTGCTAGGATTCGAATTTGCATCTATTGACGCGGCGTCCGTACACGCTACCACTAAACTATCAATGTTATCGATCTATTGCTATGTATGGGTTGTATGCATTCTTTAACCTATTTTTTTCTATAACAATATTCGATGAGTTAAATAAAAAAATAGATGTTTCTCACGCATTTCTTTTACGCATGAATACTTATCATTTTCATCTGTTAGCATGTTTTTTTTAAAGTAAAACGGGGACTAAAAGTATTGAATTATTCTGACGAATACTTTAAAAATTTGATTACAATCCCATATCTAAATTATTAGGGTTCCTGCTAAAACCATTCCTTTGCTTCATTCTGAAATATAACGAAAATGCTATTTAACATTACTCGGTTTAACATCAAATTGCGTTATGTTGGAATTGGAATTACTTGACTTAAATTGGTTAACCTTGTTGTCCATAGTTTGATACACTTGTACAATAATGATTTTTCTTCTCTCTAACGATAATTTTCAATAATACCATAACACTCGAAAGCTATGTGTGTCGCTATATACATTTTACGTATAATTAGAAGAACATCGTAAAATATGTATATTGTTATGAGAATTAGTATCAATTATGTACAACTGTGTTGTGTTGGTTCAATATTATCACATTGTTGTTTTGTTTGTTATAGTTTACTACGTTGTATATTACTACAGTACGTACTGTAGATAAAGGGGGAAGGACTCGTACCGTGACAAGCGTTTAATTAATTATATTTACAGTAAATACAAAGGGAATGACGTAACCTTTTTATATTGTACTTTAAACAAAAGGATAAACCCGAAAGGAATAAAATATTGCCGGTTTTCCTTGCTAAAAAATCGAAGCAGGGAAATCGTATTTATAATGTAGCTTATTCAGTTATTGACACATCAATTTCAAGTTGGGAGGTATTGTTATATTGCTTATCGCATACAAAAGTAGTACAGGGAACGTTGATATCGACGTTGGAAAGCATATTTGTAGTGTCTCGCAAAAATGAACTTACAATAGACGCAAAAAACTTTTTGGAAAATACATATTATAAATAATATTACAGTTGATTTTTTTAACGTTGTATCAAACACATTTTTATTTTATGCCAGAACAATAATCCTACAGTCATTCGATACGTTTTGTTTTTATGATTAAAATAATGTATTTAACTTGTATTCACCTTTTTGCAGATACGATATTTTATTACGATATATTCTTTGACTATTCTAATACACTATTAAAGAAGCTTATTGTTGTTAATGACGTGTTCATGCATTTGTTAATTTTCTCCCGTTGCTCAAGTTTTAAACATAATAAGTTGCTATTAAGAATTCAAGGAAATTCTATATAATAAATATAATATCTAATATAAAAGAAGAGCTCATCAATAGCCTCTAATGAAAAATTTGCTGCATTTTTTGACATCGTATTTGTGTAAACTTTTACTTTTTCCATATTGTTAGCATCTAAAGCAATGTAGTTTGTATACTACAGAAATATATGCATATTGTCGTCGGCTGTAATCCGAGTGACATTTAAGTAATACGACATTAAGATTTACGCACTATTGATGACCCTAAATAAATGAAATGCTTGCTACAACTAACTATTAGATAATTTGTTCACCATAAGGTTTCGTTTCACGTATAAGGGAAGGCGACGCGACGTGACCATACGTAAAAACTAATATCAACAATAATTATGCAACGCGTCCATCGTGCGACACCTCCACGATCCGGCCCCGAATGTCAAGGTAAAACCGGCGCGAAAGGAAACGCACGTGACGTCACCCGGCAGCCATCTTGCCGCGACGCGCACACCGAACCGAGTTAACTGGCGCGAATTGCGTACGATAGCACACTGTATTTAGAGTGCAGTGGCAACCGGCTGGCTTAACTCAGTTATATTTGGGACAGTACGGTCGACGGTTTCGTAATGAGACGATACTATCGACGTGTGTATACTGGAGTCATTGCATTCGGTTCTCACATACATCCGCTCGTGCACCGTGTTTATTTCGATGCGTTCTCTACAGTCGAAGTTATAATAATAGCTGTATTTGACTGTGAGTGAATATTACTCCGTCAACTCCACATTTTGGTAATTTTAAGTAATTAAATTAAGTTAATTAAAAGTATGATTTTCCTCAAAGGTATTTATAAAATACTTGACGATTAGCTTCGAAACGTATATTCGTCACATTTGATATTGTTTTTTTTTTGACCTGACATACGCAGTTAGCTGTAAGGGCTTTGACTGCTTCACCGAAGTTTTTGGGACGAGTGCTGAGGGTGCTCAGTCCCGAGACAGCGGACGCAAGGGTTCCAGAAAAACCGAACCTCGGCTTAGGCTACTTCCGGAACATTTGACATTAGCGAAGTCGCGCACATAGGCAGATCCCATGATTAATTTAAAAACATATGTCCTACATTTTACTTTACTTTTGTACTAATAATTATGTTACCGAAAATGATTCTCAAAATATGAGATATGAACAAAGATGTATTCATACGCAGTTACTTTGCTTAGGTATTTTTTCTTAGATTGGATAGAAAACTCATCGGTTATTTTTAATAAATTTGTAAATCTTTATATCAAACTGATAATGCTATTTGAATAGCATGTATATTTTTCAAACTATCGTACACACGTACCTCATGAATATAGAAAAAATATATAATGTATAAAAATGCTGAATATACATATACCATAAAGGATATTACAGAGCAATAACCCATAAACCAAGATATTCTAAGTGCACAAAAAAATATCAAAATGAAGCCGTTTAAGAAAATAAATTTTTCGAATATACAAACACCATAATTTTATATATAAACTAGAACGTTATCGTGGCTTTTTCCAGTAGTAGTGGTTCCAAATAGGACCAAACAACAATACCTTCACAATTTTTAATTGGAATCGTTTCACCTCTTCGGACCAAAATCGTGTCACGGAATCTTTGTACAGACAACTCACATCATCATAATATGCAGCCATCATTCCCAGTAAAGGGAAAACACATGGATTAATTTTCCTTTAAACTCTTATATATTAACTAATCGACTAGCTGTATCCGTGACTTCGTTCCCGTTGAATTATATATTTTTTTGCCCATTTTTGTATCTTTTTTCTATATAGCCTTCCTCCTATTCCTGATAACGTGATGTTACATAGTTAACATATAACAGCTAAATATTTCGCTCATATATTACTTATCTCTAATATTAACCTTACAGCTAGCGCACGCCGTGGAAACTTTCAGGAAAAATATATTTTCCCGTTTTTGTAACCTTTTTTTAAAACTGCTATGCTCCTATTGGTGACAGCGTGATGTTAAATAGCCTAAATCATTCCTCAAGGATTGCGCTATCAAATACAAAAATATATTTTTACATCTGACTAGTACATAAGATCAGTACGTTCAAACAAACAAATAAACTTTCTGTTTTATAATATTAATGTATGTAGGTTTGAGGATTAATAATGTTGGTGTTAAACACAAATTTTCACCTTTAAGATTTGTTTTCATAATTATTCCTTGTAGATTCCTGAGGAAATATGACCAAAATTTGTTAAAAAAATGAACAATAAAAATAAATAAAACTTCTATAGCCCATATATAAAGACGTTCTAAACTACTGAAGCTAGAAGCATGAAATTCGGAACTTATTCACTGTCCTCATCTCTGGCAACTCGGGAGTGTGAGGTGTCGCAGTGTTGCGTTTTAGTGGCCAGTGTCATGTGATTCGCTCCTTGCCCCATACCCCTCAAACTTTGACCTGAGCCCGGGTAATGCGTTTGCACGTTTCGATGAGGAAGGTTTCGAAGGGTGGGATTTTATACACCACGTTAATATTAAAAAAGAGATTTACTATGAAGCGATTTTAAATTTAACCCATAAGAGGATGAACGGAGGTGGGAAAGTTTGTATAGGAATTAATTTCTTCACAGTCAAGATAACAGACTTAGAATTTAACATAAAGGCTCCTTAATAAAACGAAATAAACAAGTGTATCAGCGTTTTCATAATTTAAATGTGTGTATTAAAAAATGACCTATTGACTTAAATGTTGCCCTGGATATTCCTGTCATGACATAGACACCCACTAAGATATCACAGTCATCAGTGATTTACGAGAATAATGCGAACCAAGTCGCGGAGCACCAGCTAGTTCATAATAATCGATATCAATTCGATTCGAACAAACAAATTAAAACGATGATAGCTCAATTGGTAGTGTCTACGGACGCCGCGTCAAGAGGCGTGGTTTGAATCCACCTACTACGAGCTTGAACTTTCGGTATAAAAAACATCGTGATGAAACCATAGCATGGTAGTAAGGCTTTTTCTAATGCCCGCCTGGCTGGCTATCTACCACCTTCAAGTTGAAAATCTGTCGCCAGATAACTATAGATGTGTTCCGGAAGTTGCACTTGAGATCCAGCCCTTCCACTAGGCATAGCGTGTCTACTATCTTGGGCCCCATCGTCACTTAACATCTGATGTGATTGTGGCTATAATGTTAAACCTTAACTATAAAAAAAATACCAATTATAAGTTGTTTTAGTTTATTTTTGTCTATAATGACAACCTAGTTAACCTTGGGACCGTGAAAAATTATTAAAAATAATTTTAAAAAATCGTTCAATTTTGAGAACTATAATAGGTAGAAATCGTACAATTTTATATAATATTACGGTGAACCGATTGCAGGTTCTCTTAAATGATGTGTCTTCACTACACGAGAGTCGATGATAGACTTCTCAACTGAAGTTAACTAATTTTATCTTACTACATCGAAATATGCCGACCAAGCGTCTAGACGTCTTCCCGTAACATGGGCGCGACGCTACGTCACCATGAGTTTCTCTACTTTTGGGAATATAAGTATCTTTGTACGTAAAACAGAAATATTTCGTTCGTTTACTGAAAATTTTTATAACAATAATTTAAAGGTACTGGTGGTCTTCTAGTGGCAGAAATTCTACTTTATTTATTTATTTTTTATTTTTTTATAGTTAAGGCTTAGCGTAATGGCCATAATCTCACCTGATGTTAAGTGACGATACGGCCCTAGTTGGTAGACACGCTAAACCTGTGGAGGCACTGACTCTCAAGTGCAACTGCAACACACCTATTGGTGTTTGGCGGCCGATTTTCAACTTGAGGGTGGTAGCTAGCCAGGCGGGCATTAGAAAAAGCCCTACCACCATGCTATGGTTTCCTCACGATGTTTTCCTTCACCGAAAGCTCAAGCTCATTGTAGGTGGTTGGATTCGAACTCACGTCCCTTGACGCGAAGTCGTACACACTAACACTGCGCTATCATCGCTTCATCTACTATAATAATTTAAGGGAAATTGAGGCAATTCTTGTAACTTTGAGAATGAAAGATCTGGCAGTACTTTGATATCGCCGATTGAAGATTGTCAAAAGGTATTAACAATAAAAATATGTCAAAAAACAAAGGTACTTGATTGTTACTTATTTGTATATAAACGTTGAAAGTATGCAAACATTTAGGTAAATTGCAATTATGTATCGCAATAAATAAGTTCATGTGTCGATATTTTAAAAGTAGTTTATATGTAGCTGGTATGCGTGACTCGGATAACGTCGACTCGAAATACTCTCGGTTATTTTTAGAGTATAATTTTCTGTACTAATAATGTTGTGTTAGATACATTTAACATAATTACTATCACAGAACTTTTATATACCTATTGAACCTCAAATACATTGTCATAATGAACCTACAAAGAGTTCTCTTTCGTTGCCTGAGATAAATCTTTGTATATAAAAAATTCGTGTCACGTTGTTTGTCCGCGATGAACTCCTAAACTACTGATCCAACCTTAATCGAATATCGCAAACTGTGTGTAGTTTAATACAACTTCAGGGATAGGATACTTTTTATCTCGATAAGTGATCATAACGCGATAGATAACGCTGTGGTCGATGTGATTGACCACTCAAAAAGACAGAACAAGGTCTTCCAGGTCAGCTAGCTGTTATGTATATAAACCCATATTATAAGCTGTCAAAGTATCAATTTTTTTTAAAATGGCATCAAGAGAATGGCAAAAAAAGGGAATAAAAATGTTCAAAACGTTTTACGTATTGGATTAAATACAGTTACAGCAGAAAAGGAAAAATCTTCACAATATAAATATAGCATATAATTTGTTTACGTAATGAAAACATATAATATCATACTGAAGCGATGATAGCTCGGTTGGGAGTGTGTAAGGATTCCGCGTCAAGAGACGTGAGTTGGAATCTACCTACAATAAGCTTGAGCATACTTTTTCTAATGTCCGCCTACCTACAACCCCCAAGTTGAAAATCCGTTGCCCCTCCACTATGCGTAGCGTGTCCACCATCTTGGGTCACGTTGTCACTTAATATTAGGCGAGATGGTGGCCATAACGCTAAACCCTAATTAATGAAAAAAAACTATCTCATAAACGTGAGAGAGTAACGTCTGCGATTGGCCGGTGAAACTCTCATCGCGCCAGTAAACAGAGCTCCGACTACGTATAGAAAAAAATAATGAATTAAGACGCAATATTCGACGACCCTAGTATCAGTTGAACTGTGACTAAAAATATTAAAACACGTAACAACAACCAACGGAGCTGATAACAGCAGAGGCTATCAGTAAGCGTTTGTAAACATTGTAAAGGAGTATGCGCCTTATCCGTTTGTCGTACCTAACGTTATGTTCATTGTATCACTCTAGACGTTTACATAGCGGTGTGATAATTCGCTTTTTATATTAATGCTAGCTACTGGAGAGACGTGTGGCATTTGTCAGGAGGAAAACAGCGTCGTGTACCCAATAAAAATACCATGGCGACCGACAATGTTCCTTACTATTACATACTAGCCTGCCGACGTCTATTATGATATAGTAGGTAGCGAAAAATATAAACAATTAGCTGATATTTTTAGGCAAAAGAGTTCCAGATACTACCGAAAACGCCTTGGTTTACTGAGTACATCTTTGATTTTATATAAAGCTATCAGCTACTGAATGGAGGAAACTGCGTGTAATTATTCTAATACCATAAATTCAAAACTGGAGGAACTCATTCGTGTTTTGGGACAAACAGAATTGAATTGAAGCAAAATGAAACCAATAGATTTGTAGTAATGAAGCTTACAATCGATAGGTAAACAAAAATATGTTCAGCAGTGGGAGTGCGCGCGAAAGTCACGTCAGTGTACGTAAGTTCGAATCCCTGCAATGAGCTTGAACTTTCGATGAAGTAGAAACGATCCTGATGAAACTATAGCACAGTATTGATATATAGAGAGTACGGAAACTGCCTACGAACGCTCGAAACGGCACAGTCACACAAACATGCGCATCGACGGGATCACTAAGCGGTTGTCGCGGTGCCGTCAGTAGTGTGTGCCGCGTCAATACAAGTGGTCACGTGTAAGTTTATCTTCGCGATCTTTTCAAAAATGCCACGTTCATATTGCGTAGTGTATGGCTGTTTGAACTCGGCTTCTTCGAAACCGGAGTTATCGTATTTTAAACTGCCTGCTGATTTTGAAAGGTAAGAATTATTATTATTTATTGTTGTAATCGTTACCGAATTATGAGTCGCTGTGATCGATCGTAATGATTTGTAGATTCATAATGGCGGCGCTTTGAGAGTATTTAAAGGTGAAAGTGGTAACAACAAGATAATGAATTCATAATTTAAAAATAAAATCGAAACAAAATAATAATAAAAAATTGTGGCGGCTGCCATCTTGGAGCGATTTTCATCAATCATAGCTAAGAACACTCACGGCTAATTCACAATTCAAACAAAATCTGTTCATCCGTTCGGGTGCTACGATGCCACAGACAGATATGTCAAACTTAACACCCTGTCGTTTTTGTGTCGGGGGTTAAAAAGTAAATCTAAGATGGCGGCTGCAATCATTATCAACTGTTTTGTTATGTGTGTCGTTTTTGTGGTTTTCCTGAGTGTTAAAGGCTATAATTCTGTCAAAATGATAATCTCACCCGATCTTAAGTGAGGTTACGGCCCAAGTTGGTGTAGACACGCTAAACCTGTGGAGGGACTGGATCTCAAGTGCAACTGCCGGAACACATCTATTGGTAAATACAGATTTTCAACTTGAGGATTGTTGCTAGCCAAGTGGATATTAGAAAAAGCCCTACCACCATGCTATAGTTTCCTCACGATGTTTCCCTTCACCGAAAGGTCAAGCTCATTGTAGGTGGTTGGATTCGAACTCGCGTCCCTTGACGCGAAGTCGTACACACTACCACTGAGCTATCATCGCTTCAGAATATCTAAGATGGCGGCTGTAATAAATTATCATTTTTTCGTCATGGATGTCGTTTTCAGGTATTTCGAGAGTGTTGAATCCGATAGTGCTGTCAAAATGTAAATCCAAGATGGCGGCGGCAATAGTTATTATTTTTTTCATCATGGGTGTCATTTTCGTGGTTTTGGAGGATGTTGAAACCATAGTATTATTGAAATGCAAATAAAATGCGATAGTTTCTTTTTTACAAAAGTTGCTACCAGCTTGAACTTTTTGTTTATTAAACAAAAGCCTCCTCTGATGAAAATGACAATGAGAATATGTTGCTATCTTTTTCAGACGTTCCCAATGGCTCCGCTTGATTTCTCGTGAGGATCTGATGAACAAACCGCCACAAAACTATACTGTTTGCGAAGAACATTTTAATGCTATGGATATATTGACGGGAACACATCGCAAAAAGCTTAAAACCAATTCATTGCCATCTCTTCATCTACCAGACGTACAAAGAAAAGATGCACAAACGTTAACCGAAGCTCCGAAGTTGGTCGAAGTTTCTACGCAGACAGAAGAAAATGTAATACTTTCAGCGAGTGACAGCAGTAAAACTTCCAGATCTCTTTCATTGGACACGCCACGGAAGAGAAAGTTAAAATCCGATCTTGTAGAAAGTAGGAAAAAAAATAAATTATACAAAATTAATAATAAAACAGGAAATAATAAAACGTGTAAAGAGAAGTAAAAGGTTCTATAGTTCTACAAGTGGTTTTGTGTTAAAATGAAACTGTTTTTCGTGTTTTTAACGTTTGTTTTCTGAGATTACCCTACGATTCGATGATCGAGCTTGAGCTTTCGGTGAAGGAAAACATCGTGAGGAAACCATAGCATGGTGGTAGGGCTTTTTCTAATGCCCGCCTGGGTAGCTACCACCCTCAAGTTGTAAACCTGCCGCCAAATACCAATAGGTGTGTTCCGGCAGCTGCACTTGAGAGCCAGTTCCTCCACAGGTTTAGCGTGTCTACCAACTTGGGCCGTATCGTCACTTAAGATCAGGTGAGATTATGGCCATAACGATAAACCTTAACTATAAAAAAAACTGTTCAACGACGATTACCATACTTTAATAATAAAAAGAAACATTATTAAAACATTAAAAGTTACAACCCTGATGCTTCAATGGAGTGTACGGAATTATTTCATCAACTAAGCTTAGTTTGCATACTGTTTGTATATTTATACTGTAACTGTAGCATGGAGGTGGGGCTTTTCTAATGTCCGTTTGGGTAACTGCCACCCTCAAGCTGAAAAAGCTGCTGGCAGATACCTATAGGTATATTACGGATATAGCACTAGATTGTCAGCCTATCCACCAGCCACATCGTCACATAACATCAATTGAAATTGTAGACATAACATTAAACTATAAACTATAAAAAAACCCCTAGATAAATTATTTTTAACCTCAATATCGATAGTAAAGTATATTGCGGGCAATATGTTTTATCTGTCATGGATACTGTATATACAGTCTTGTTGCGAGGTGATCGTGGCAATGTTGTAAAATAATTCCCGATAGTGTAGTATCAGATGTTTTTGTTATTTTCGACACGGTTTCACTGGTTTCACTTGTATCAATGTATTATTGTGACTGAATATTTGCGACGTCGTTTTCCAACTTACAGCCGTCTGCTGATTGAGTTGAAAATTCGTACAACACTACAGTAATATCAACTACTCTATCCTACTATGCTATCCAAGATCATTTGGATAAACGAAAATTACCAAGTTAAATTTGTAAAAAATTGTACAATTAAGGCGTTTTTTTACTTTTTTTGTATGAAACTTGTTATTGCGTCATGCGATTTGTCTACAAAATGAATATTCACGCTAGCAAAGCCGCTGGTTATGTCTAGTTGTCTTATAAATTACATGTTGCCGAGATTTGAAGCTCCTCTATACGGTGTGACGTGTCAAAACGTCAACTTGGAATACATCCCATTTTCCAAATTGAAAGGTCACTATTCATTGCTTTTTATATTAATGGAACATCAAAGGTGTTCGCAATACATAACATAGTGGCGGTCCAGGTGGTACAAAATGTATACCGGAATTATTACACAATGAAGGACCACGTGCAATAAATTGTTTCATATATGGCTGATAGCTTATCACGTTATCGTAAATAATGATACTATATAAAGGCCCGTGACATCACCCGGATAACACTATCGGATATTATTAGATGTTTTGTGCATTGACGCAAGTCTAACACAATCTTATCATCGGCTCGATTTGTTTTAATCCCCCTTCTGAATTTTTTTCTGTGACAATGACTGACTGGATTATGCTCATGATGTTTTGTTATCTTGAATGTCGAAACGTTGGCATATTGCGCCGATTTGGAGCCTGGGTAATTGTAAGTAGAACATAGTCATGCGATGAAGCGATAATGGTTCAGTTAGTAGTGTGTACGGAGGACGGGTCAATAGATGTGAGTTCGAATCATTGTAGCCAGAGTTTTCAGTGAACGAAAACAGCGTTATAAAACCAAAGCATGGTAGTAGGGTTTTTTTTCAATGCCCACATTGCCAAATCTACCGCTAAATCTATTGGTGTGTTTCGACATTTGCACTTGGGAAGTCCTTCCTCTAGATTTAGCGTGTCGAAGAACTTGGTTCAAATCGTTACTCGACATCAGTTGATATTGTGGTCATAACGTTAAACCCATACAGTATCAAAAAATAACTACTTAATCTTGGAATTGTAATGCATGTAAGGGAAAAACGCGTCCGTCATGGACTATGACCATTCGATGCGTAGTTTTTGGATTCCAACGTCCATTTAACATGTTTATTTCAATTTATCGTTGTGAACTTTGAAATCTCATTTGTTTTGTATGCGTTCTTTTATTTAGGGTTGCTAAAACAAAAGACGCATATCGTAGCACCCGGGTGACAGTCTAGTCTAGATATTAAGCAAAAAACAACTAGTTAACTCGAATGAGTCATCCCGATATCTCGTATAAGTAGGCAACCGATTCGTTTGAAAATTTATCACAGTTACTATTATCGCGATGTAGCCGGCTCACTAGCAACAGTTTTTTTATCACGTACGATTGAGGGGGGAAACGCGGACGGAGTGGACGGCACCAGCTAATTTAATTATATATTTAATCAAACTAATCGAGCCAACAATATTGTATCTGGTGCTAGCTTTTACTTGCGGCGTCAATCAAATCAAATTTGTTAAGAAGGGCCTTAGAGACACATTCTAATATAAAACCTACTGCAGTCCTAAACTGATCTTTTAATAGACTGTAGAGAGATTTTGCTGGTATATCTCTCGCTTCCACTTCGTCCAGATATAAATGAACTACGTAGCCATTTCTGTTCACAGTCCTGGTACAGTGAGTGTAATCAGTACCATATGTTTCCATGATCTGTGATGTTCGAGAACTTGTCGAGATATTAAAGAAAAAAAAAAACGTTATGAATATTATTATACGTTACAGTAGGTATATCAGTGTAATATATGCGTTGGTAGCAGCACGATCGGTTGTAACTCGACAAACAAGTGATAAGCTGATACGACGCGCCGGCGGGACGCTATCAAGCCGGGCGATATACCGTGCCCATCATACGTATGCGTGCACCGCGCTGTAACCACAACATGAACTCGGAGGAAATAAAACCACAGCCCTTTAACATTATAGAAGTTACGTTCCTTTTATTGTGGGCTGGATCATTATGTGAAAGATGATGATGTTCGAAATTAACACCTCTCTATACACTCGCTAATAACTATCATTATTGCACACGTTAAAACATTATTTAGAAAAATATAAACAGATCAAGTTTCCTGCTGATTGTTCTCGATGGCTGGGTTATTTTCTGAACCGGTGGTAGTTTTGTCGTTCATAAGCGCCTTCTCAGTCCACCATCGTGGACAATATGAGATTGTGGCCGTACCGCAAAATATATCCTTACTTCCTTACTTAATGTTAAAAATGCATCGATAATCATGAATTTTGGCATAGAGATAGATCGGAACTTGCAGACGGCGATAGGCGAAAATCTTATTGGAAGTGAAATAGAGGGATACATTTTCGTATGAAACTTTTTATTGCGTCATCCGCTTTGTTTATATAATATTAATATTACAATATCACCAATGTTAAAAGGTAGGAAACTATAAAAAAGTCGTTGAAGTAGTGTTGAACCACGGTCTGTCCGCGTGGCCTCCTCGTTGATAAGTTATCACGCACAGCTCGGCTCGCCGCGCCGGCTACCAAGGAACTTTCCACTGACGTAAATGAACATCTTCAACACATTTACTATATACAGATAAATATATATGTATATTTGTTGCTTATTGATTTTGAATAAATCCTCGTGCGTCATTACGTTACGGACTACTACGTTATATGTCAAGTTCTACTGAACCTTTTGTTTCGCGCTATATTTAGGTAACTGACTGAGTTACTAAGGTAAGTTGAGAGTCAAACAAACGAACTCTAGAGAAGTTATTTACCTAATTTGAGATGTAATAAATTATGAAATTGAATGCATAATAATGAAACTTAACTATGTCGTATCTGTACATTCATTTTTTTTTTATTATAATTAAAGTATACTTTGTTACTGGTCAAATCACAAAAACATACTTTTGTAATTTTTGTATGTTAATCTGTTTGTCTCCAGCATGCGTGTTGTTCTGCAATATTGGACATAAATATTTTTAGAGATTGGCAAAAAACATTAATATGTTATATGTAATAAAGTTTTAGATGTGCAGTCATTTTTCAAAGAATACCAGCCGTGGAGTTACTTGTTCGTGGGTTTTGGTGATTCTTGGTCCCACATTTGGTTTTGGTCGTAACCAAATAATTCTTGACCTGTCACAGCTTGGTGGTAGATCTATGCCCTTATGCTAACGGTTAGTGACCACCCGTCTGGCTAAAACTGCCGCAGATAATGGTGAAAACCAGCAGTTTCCGTCGAGGTCAGCAACATGGCTGTCCATACGCGACGGTAACCATTTACCATCAGATGGGCCGTCTGCCTGTTTGTTGCATATTAGCATAAAAAAGTATATGTAATAAATACTTCCGGCTCCCATTTCGAGCCCGTATAAGTTAAACACGTAGCCACTTTGGATTATATTGAAATTACTACACGTAAATAAATAATATGAGGGTAACAAACGCGTGTAGATCGGTTATTTTCTTATATAACCATAGTAAAAAATTCTAGTAAGAATATACGAGAAGTAGGCGTGACCTGTATCAATATGAATTCTGAATCAACGTTCCGGATGTTTGTCGTTCAGATAAACTCGGATAAGGCGTGCTAAATACTTAACAAAACATACCGCTGTGTGGTGGTGCATCAGCGATTAACCAATATCTCGAGTATTCGTGTCATCATCACGCTTTTGATACCGTACGAGGATGGACAGATACATTGTTTTCATTATAACCGCACATATATATTTAATTTTTGCAGTATGGTAAGATATTTGAAATATTATAATTTAGCTGGATTTTTCTCTATTTTACTTGGTCATCTTATCCCGTACGAACGGACGGAACAATTTCGCTAATTCTTTTTTTATTGTGTTAATTATTGTCAGGAGAAGGTTCTTGTGAAAGAAAAAATTAAGAAAACGTGGAAAATTAGAAAATTTATCAAACTGAACGCCAATATTGATTACCATAACTGTCAGTTGTCACAGAGCATTACAATAGTAGTAATTATAGTATGTTTTTGAATATTTGTTTTTATTAACTATACCAATTCTAATTTCATGTTCATATAGTTAAAACAGAACAACGTTTGTTTGGTTAAGTATTAGATTAGCGTCATGGCCGCGATTTCAACTAATGTTAAGTGACAATGTTGCTCAAGATGTTGAACACGCTAAGTCTAATGGAGGAACTTGTTCTCGAGTGCAACTCATTTCTGTTGTTTGTTTTTGAGTGGCACTAAAAATTGTCCAGTATTTTTTGCCCGTGTTTGTGTCATTTTTAATAAAGCTTTGCTTCTACAGCCTTCCTCAATAATTACTCTATCACTTACAAAAATCATTATTAAAATCCTACGGGTAGTTCATAAACTAAATGCACTGAAACAAACTTTTTCGTTTCATAATATTAATATAGATGCATTAGAATACAGCAATGTAAAAATCTATGAGTGTTTTCGATAAACACAATCGAGAACAATGTCCTATCTTAAACTAGAGTTGAGTATTGTTTTGTGATTAATGATGTAATTAATATATGTATAAAATCTAAAAGAAACCTTCATCCGAAATACATTTAATAATGATCATAATTGATGATAACGCCTCATTGTGTCGATCTATCATTGTCGTCGTACGCTTTGAAATAATTACCCGGAGTCTACCTAACATTATAACTATAGCAATTTAGCTAATAACCTGTCTACCAGTCTACATTCAGGTCTACTTATATTCCATGTATAGGTGAACTTCATAATTCAGTTCCTGTGTCTATATATAAATATTGTGAAGCGGTAAAAATTGTTTGTTTGCAGGCGGTATTTTTAGAAACTACCTGTCGGATTTCAACCATACTTGTTGTGTTTGATAGAGCAATAATTGAGGAAGGCTTTAGGCTATTTAACATCACGCTACCACTAATAGGAGGAAAGCTGTATTGGAAAAAGTTACAGAAAAGGGGAAAAAATTTAAGAGTTTTTAATTCCACGCTATTAAAAATAAAATAGTTCACGTTTGTTAAATTTCTCCTCTGTTTTCAATGTAAATAATCCTGGGTAACCTTTGACGACAGCAGTCTTTATTTGACAACATTTTGGCTGATGAACGTTGTAGTTTTCTTAATACTGTCTACAGTTCACCATATAATGCTTGGAGTCACAAAATAGTCACTGTACTTGAGTATACTAGTCAAAATATTCGATGTAATGAAATTTTCGATAAGTACACATTGCAGATATCGCTTCGAAAATGAAGTCTACGTCAGAGAAGTCGCGTGCACGGCATTCCTAATCTTTACTAAATATTATAATTGCGAAAGTGTGTTTGTTTGTTACCTTGACACGCCTAAACCGCTGAATCGATTATGATGAATTTTGGTGTAGAGATAGATGAGGCCTCGGAGACGGTGATAGGCTACCGTTTCTCGCGATAACATTTTTGAAAATTACGTATAGAGGATAAACTTTGTATGAAACTTTTGTATAGCGACTGTCAAAATCAATATTAAAGGGAGCGAAACCGCGCGTAAAAGCTAGTGTTTATATTAATTATACTAAACTTGGCGATAAACCGCGATGACGTTTACAATCTATTCTGGACGATGACATCTCATTAGTGACGTACGCTGCCTACTTACAACGTTATGTTTGTTGAAACGCGCTGCTCCGAAATGACCCTGTTGCTTGATAAGTTAATTGTTTATTTCTACGCTCGTGAACCGGCTGTTGTTTGGGTTAGATTCTCTTTATTTTTAAAATATATAAATTATTTTATCGTTATAACACTTATCTAAATATAAATATACAAATAAGCTATCTTGAGTCTTTGATGTCAAATCATTTTGACACTACTGAACTTATTATGATGGGACTGTGACCATTCGATGCGGAGTTTTTCGTAAATAGCTCTAGGGTTCTTAGTTTTTGGATTCCATTGTCCCTATTAAATTATTTTTCGATTTATTGTTAAAGGCTTTAAATGCTATCTGTTTTTATTTCCGGTTGTTAAAAACAAAAGAAGCCTAGCGCGTCAACTAGTTTAGATATATATGTTAAATAACACTGGTTGACTCAATGACGTCCCAATCTATCCCGTTCCAATGACATTACAAATAGACACTTCAATTTTATTCATTTATTTGTTAGATGGCCAAGTGTCTCTTCATGTAAACCGCATTTGCGGTTTCAGTGTGATGAGTTGTATGTTGATAAATATAAATATAATTTTTGAACTGGCAATAAATAATACTGGCGATGTTGACGAACTGTCGTCAAACGGAGAAATGATATCATTGTATGAACAACAATTTAAACTAAAGTGAAATAATTTAAAGGTTTTGGAGAATGCATGAATCAATGAATACTTTATTCCAATTTTTAGTTTGTGCATTGGCAGGCTTAATGTCATAAGGCGTTTTCCTCCAGCTTACCAGCGGCATTACTATTGAAAATAATAATATTGTAGGTACTGCAAACATCAAAGATACAAACGCACAGAAAAAATGAATTAATTAAGAACATATAATAATAAAGTGAACTAAATATTATAATACAACCAAAAATACATATAAATACAATACTTACGACGTATACAAACAACAAAAACTAATTGCAAATACTAATTGTAAAATCACTAACAATCTCTCTCTCTCTCTCAATTCATGTTTGCAACATCCTGGAGAGAGATTGTCATTAAATTAAAATTCGTTAAAAGAGGTGTTGAAATTGTCGCTGTACAAAAAGTCATATATTATACTATAATAATATATATTTTTTTAATTTATTCGAAAAACAAACAGTGGTATATAACACTAGATAAATCCAAACTAATACTATGTACTAATTACATGGTTTCGCATGACAATGACTAAAACGCTTTTTCGCTTGGAATAGATTAAACAAAAAAGTTATATTGACGAATTACAGTTAAATTACAACTAAAGGCAGAAATAAAAAGAATAAATATTAAGTACTGATATAAAGAGGAGTTGAAACGTATCTAGGCAACAGTAGGAGAACCATCAAACCCGGACTTCGTGAAAGTATGTTTGAAATGTTTTGAAGAACATGTAAAGGTCATCATGCCAGCGGTGACTGGTTTTGCATTTTGGATCATTGTCAGTCACCGCTGTTCTGGATTGTACTGTACTTAACACCAGGTGCAGTACAGTCACTTTGCTGCGCAACATAAAAAAAAAATCAGTGCTCGTAAAGACCAAAACCAAAAATAACTTATCAGCGCGTATTTACATCTACTATATAATGGTATATAGTAAATGTCATAGTGGGATCGGTATCACGCTGCAAAGCACCGTTCAGTCAACAAGCGATGCCCTTGGGCAAAACAAACGGCCGGACCACGAGGATCGATAAGGCAACATTTTTACCCACATTCGTTGTTGTGTAATACGCAGTAACAACATCGTGTTTGCGTAACTAACCGATGACAAACACGGGCTAGCTTCGTCGGAGTGCCGGTACGTGAATGCTTATCAACTGTCCGTCGATAAGATACGGTGGGGTTCTAGAAACATACCGATTATGCATCGCTTTGATTATTTGCTTGTCAGAATTACTATTAGATACAGCATACATATGATATAGGTGTTAAGAGGTGACTTGCGCAAAATTTAAATTCGTTACAAATATAAATCGAAAAAGATGTGTTTTACTAAACAAACAGATGGTAATGCTGTGAACGATTCACGGATTTTTTTTATATTTTATAGGTTTGAAGTTGATCTTCTTGATCACACGAGAACCAGTTCTTGTTTGTAAACCGATAGCTATACAGAAACGAATAAAACCTGACTAAATATGTAGTTATACTTAACATAGTTTTGGTCAGGAACTAAAGCGTTTTTGTTTTCTTAAATATTTGGTCGTAAACCTTGAAAGTTCGATAATTAATGTAACTTCCTGAATTCTATATATATCTGCATAGTTTTTAATGAATTAGTGTTTATATATTCCACTAGATGTTTCCGCGACTTCGTTCTTTTTTTATATAGTAAAAGGCTTAGCGTTATGACCATAATCTCACCTGATCTTAAGTAACGAGACGGCCCAAGTTGGTAGACACGCTAAACCTGTGGACGGACTGGCTCTCAAGTACAACTGCCGGAACACAACTATTGGTATTTGGCGGCAGATAACTTGAGTGTGGTATCTATTCAGGTGGGCATTACAAAAAGCCCTACCACCACGCTATGGTTTCATAACGATGTTATCCTTCACTGTAAGCTCCGGTTCATTGCAGAGATTTGAATGCACATCCATTGTCACAGAGTCCGTACACTACATCAACTGAGACATCGTCGCTTCGAACTAAATTCAATAAATAGCGAATAATGACTAGTTAACATAATAATAATTTCATGTCAGACAAAGGTATTAATAAGGTCTAAATTATTTTAACGAAGTCGACTTCAAAAATGCCTTTACTACACAGAGCATTGCTCATTTCCGTGGCTATTTTCGAGTTAATCGTATGAAATGATTAACTTGTTGTGTGCTTCCTCGTGGGGTCAAAGTCTGCGGACAATGCCGAATTAATCTCATGGTCCCCTTTCAAGTTCATTGTCTGGGTTTTGCCCAATTAGGTTAATCCAATTATTGTAGCTTGGTAAACCAGTCAATGCCAATTGTTACAGTTCGTAACTTGACAAATGGGATTTGTAAATTATATTTTAATTTTTACAGTTGCAAATTTACGTTCTATATTGCAAGCGTTAACCAACGTTTTTTTAATTTTAGTGTCAGTCAAAGTGGGTTAGAATTAAAATTAACTGATGAATACAACAACAAAGAAAACGCTAAATTATCATATACGTATATTTACTTATAAGCTTAATGTTTTTTTTTCTACTGTGGCATCTGCCTATGTAGGCAATTTTGCCAACGTCGAATGTGAATACCCATATATTATCCTGTTCAGGATTCGAATCCACAGCACGTGCCGACCGGTGAAATCACTAAACCAACCGCGCAAATATAAATATTCTTGTAGAAACATAAAATACCGATAATAATGACACGATGTTCTGCAGATATACGAATATGAGAACCTTAGAAGTCGTTATAAGATAATAGTAATGAGATAGAAATGAGACCGAGTGGTTGAAGATATAATAATTGGTCAATAATAATGTCAGGATGAGATACGAACTACATAGCAAACCACGGATTCACCGTAACGGCACCGGGTTCGTCGTGAAACCTAATCGTTGTGGCAGAGAGATGATAACACGACACAGTGTCCGAGACTCGCGACTCAGATGTAGGTTTAAGGGGACCTCTTTCTCGACGCGCGTCAACACTCGCCTCCGCCGCTCGTACCTCTCTCTGCCCATTATAAATCATTCCCGATAATGATTTACAGCATAAACATCAAAACAGTGTCAATAATAGATAAATATAAATCTTACGTCCCTTCGGTAATGTTCCAGCTACGTACGAGTAATACGCATCAAGCGTCAAGCATAGACTGAACCCAAAGCCGCACCCGCATCGCGCTTTATACTAATTAGCTTTCTAAACTACCCTCCTATAACTATATTCTGCCATAAAATACCCATCCTATAAGTACATCCCTATATACTCAATATCTGTAGTTTATGACATTTTAGAGTTAATCAGGGTTGTCTACTAGGTTTTGCCGTGACTCCTGCATGATGTCTTTGTGACAACGATAATGAATGGAGTAATTTTGTCTAAAGACGGTCACTGTTATTATTGAGATCAAATGCATTACGAATTCTTAACGGTACTAATGTCATATTACTGAAGTATTAAAGAAAATATTGAGTGCCTTCTGAAACCACTTCTGAAAGCACTCACAATAACAGTCGGGTGTAGCGAGACTCATCGGGTCTTAATACCCTACATTGCCCACTAAAAGGCACCACGGTGACTCTTCAAACTCTCGTGTTGCCACAGACCGGAAACGGAGCATTTATTCGAATCCGATATCTGTAGGACCAACGTACATACTTAGATCGACCATGGGCTATAGTTATTTTTTTTGTTTTCTTAACTGACATGGATATCCAGTACTCATGCCACGGACCCAGACATAGATTTAAGTCATATCCCTTTTTTCTGATTCAATTCGCTATATATGTGTTACCAATATTATAAATTGCGAATGTGAGTTTGTTTGTTTGCTTTTTACGCTTTCACGCCTAAACCGCTGAATCGAATTTAGTATAGAGATAGATGGGACCTTGGAGAAAGTGGTGATTGGCTATTTTTTTCGCGATAACCTTACCGGAAGTGGGGTAAAGAGAGAGAAAACTTTTTATTGTGTCATCCGATTTACTGAACCAAACCAATATTAGCGCGAACGAAGTCACGGAGATTGCTAGTTAATTATTATTTTTGCTCGTTTTTGTATTTTTTTTCGATAAAGCTTAATTCCTACTAACGGCAGCGTGATGTTAAATGCGATAAAGCTTTCTTGAGTGGCTCGATCAAGTACAAAAATAAATTTTGGAATTCTACTGGTATTTAAAATTAGCACCTTCAAAGATACTTGAATGCTTTATAATATTTTATTATAGAATATTGTTGGAGTTATATATTATTCAATGGACGAATGTATAACTTCATATATTAGGCATATCTCAAGCGATGAAACTTTGAAGGACATTATGGATTATCAACCGCGCCCTGTGTCCACACAGTGGGTTCTTATGTGTGCTTTGAAACGAGCGTTCACTATCAATATTTACATATCGTGGTGCGGGAAATATTATTATTATAATCTATATATATAAAATGTATGATATGTAACTTTGTGTTATAGTACACCGAAATAAATTATTTTATTAGATGTCTATCACTAGATCTATCTGTACGTATAGTAAACTATATATTGTTATATCCAATCTATGTATATACTTACTTTTATCTGCGAATCCGTTCGCATTAATATATATTTTTATCAACCAATCCCGGTTGTCGTAAGATACAGAAATTAATGTTTCTATCAAATGCTATTAGATTATATATTTCAAGATATTGGTAAATATGAATGAATTTTAAGCTGATATCTACTATCTGCCTGCCTACCAAGTTTTAGCTCCACGAATTCGGTATAATTACAAATAAATTTGTAATAATGTGTAAATTGACAAAAATTAATATTTATTCACGAAAGAGGTCTATATCCTACTACTCAATGCCATAATTGAGTAAATAGCTACTGAGATTTGATTTTTTTTTTGACCTGTCATACGCAGGTAGCCAACTGACAGCTTTACAGAACTTTTAAGGGCGAATGCAGAGGGCATTCAGTCTCGAGGCAGCGGGCGCAAGGGTGCCAGGAGGATGGTCGAACCTCGGCTTGGGCTGCTGCCGGAAAACGAACAAAGATTCGCAAACCTAACTAGCCAACAGAGTCTAACTTACTAATTTATTGATCCTAACGAACTTATCGGGAAAGTCGCGCATGGGCCGCGGAGGCAGTCCCTTACAGAACTGTGTGCTTAACCAGCACGAATGGTGTGCGGTTTGATGATGTACTCTCAGTGATGTGGAGTGTCACTATATCGCACGAACTGTCCCTTGAGGGCTCCTATCCGGAGGATCGAACCTAGGCTCAAGCGTCTGCGGAGGGAGGCCGCGGTGGTTAAGCGGGTCGCTACTGAGATCGACAGTGCAACAGCCGGAACTTGTAGTGTATGAATAAAAGTTAAGGAATCAGCTATTCAAACGACGTAAATGATAAAGCGCTCTTTTCATTATGAGTCTGGTTGGCTTGCGATTGCATTAGAAGGCACAGAATGCTCCACTATGTCTGCGTTTGCGTTCATGTTAGCTATGTTATCTATGTAAATATACGTAGAAAACGATTTCCTGCTACATATAATATGTAAACGTTGACTGAATATTGATTATTCTGTTTACAAACGCATTTCGTGTGTAAACATTGGCTTGAGGTTTTGTTATCTAGTACTACTCGATAGACTCAACTTGGACTGTATTTATTTTAAAATGTACGGATTTAGTTTTAATATTCTTTACTATTAAAGTAATTCCACAAAACGTTGTTTAGTTCTTTATAGTAGTTAAGGGTTTAATCACAGCGAAAACTATTACATTGTCTTCTAAAGCTTTCTCCGTGTGCCAATTTTTAAACTGATCCGCCAAGTTTTGTCAATATTTATATAAGTCAAAATACTGACACATAGAATACAATGTATTTATGCCAGAGGCTCCTGGCAATCTTTTCGAATAAATA
Organism: Actias luna; assembly: GCA_039707435.1. Classification (NCBI taxonomy): domain Eukaryota; kingdom Metazoa; phylum Arthropoda; class Insecta; order Lepidoptera; family Saturniidae; genus Actias; species Actias luna. Next base: position 659,134 of record JAZHAC010000002.1, on the reverse strand, counting down.
TTTCTTGGGTTTCCTTTCTTCCAATTGAATAGGAAATATATAGGCATTATGTATAAAATATTAGTAACACTCGACATTACCGAGCTTCGACAATAATAAACGTAGTTAGCGGGCATTCATTAAAATATATATATTTTGCGGTTTGCCTGTTTTGATCGTTTCAGTATTGAAATAATAATTATCCCTAGAAACCGGTTGACTAAACAGGAAACACATTAGAATAATGCCGCTCACGTCGTATTAACCGGGGCGATGATGCGAGAGCGCCGATAACCCGATGCGGTAAACACTCAACTAGGTACCTAACTTAACTTGTTTACTAGTCCGTTACATACATTTTTAGCGCATGCTTTGTGTTTGCAAATGCTTCTCCGACTTTACCATATCTAATAGGGAAAAGAAAAACGAAATAACACCATAAAGAGGGAGTTTTTAGCGATGTTGTGGATTTTATTTGGATTCAATAATTTTACGTTTTTTGGTCTTATGTTTGGCGTATTGATTCTTATGCGTATGGTAATCGATTTCAAAACAGTCGCTCGAGGTATGATTTATCAGTTGTCCGTAAAACTCCCTGGGAATTTATTTATAATCTAAGGGTTTAGTATTATGTCGACAAACTCATCTCATGTTAACTGGGCTCAAAATGGACAAGCTAGGCCTCGTGAAAGGATTCGTTCTCATGTGCAACTGCCGGAAGACACCTCTTGGTGGTTAAATAATTTGGGCTGTAACGATAAAGATTATTATATAATTTATTATTATATAATATATATTATATATATTATTATAAAGAAAATTATAAGATAATATAACGATAGCTCAGTGGTAGTGTGCACGACTTCGCGTCAAGGGACGTGGGTTCGAACCCAAGCACCTACAATGAGCTTGAGCTTTCGGTGAAGGAAAACATCGTGAGGAAACCATAGCATGGTGGTAGGGCTTTTTCTAATGCCCGCCTGGGTAGCTACCACCCTCAAGTTGTAAACCTGCCGCCAAATACCAATAGGTGTGTTCCGGCATCTGCACTTGAGAGCTAGTTCCTCCACAGGTTTTGCGTGACTACCAATTTAGGCCGTATCGTCACTTAAGACCAGGTGAGATTATGGCCATAACGCTAAGCCTTTAATATTAAAAAAATCCATTAATCACTCGCTGTGCTTATCTGAAACATGAAAGTTTCATCGAAACCGGTCCAACACATTACATATTGACATGGGCACTATCTATCCACTCAGTTGGAACCATTCGCTATCGTATTATTAAAGCAGCACAATTATCAGAATCATGTAAATATAATTTTTAAACTAACATAAAGTTAAGTTTGCATAAGAATGCGATTCGTACGTCCTGATAAACTCCGGGCCAAGGATACAGCGACCGGCCCGGCCCTGGTTATTGATCTCTAACCCGGGGAAAGAGCCGGGTATCGTAATCGCCATGTTCTATTCCCTGTGATTAACTTGTGCAATTAACACGAGGTTATTGATTTTTTTATTTATAATTTTTATAATATATAAATAATAAAAAAAATGATCCCTGCAACCGATAAGTTATATAAGATAATGAGTCTTAATTGTGCACCAATATAGGTTACATTTAAATTAAAATTGTACGCAATCCTATTGTAATCAATAACCTCGCGTTAATTGCACAAGTTAATCACAGGGAATAGAACTTGGCGATTACGATACCCGGCTCTTTCCCCGGGTTAGAGATCAATAACCAGGGCCGGGCCGGTCGCTGTATCCTTGGCCCGGAGTTTATCAGGACGTACGAATCGCATTCTTATGCAAACTTAACTTTATGTTAGTTTAAAAATTATATTTACATGATTCTGATAATTGTGCTGATTTAATAATACGATAGCGAATGGTTCCAACTGAGTGGATAGATAGTGCCCATGTCAATATGTAATGTGTTGGACCGGTTTCGATGAAATTTTCATGTTTCATATAAGCACAGCGAGTGATTAGTGGATTTTTTTAATATTAAAGGCTTAGCGTTATGGGCATAATCTCACCTGGTCTTAAGTGACGGTACGGCCCAAATTGGTAGTCACGCTAAACCTTTGGAGGAACTTAATTGGTATTTGGCGGCAGATTTTCAACTTGCGGGCGGTAGCTAGCCAGGCGGACATGAGAAAAAGCCCTACCACCATGATATGGTTTCCGGTATATTCAATTTGGTATCGATCGGTTGTCCATTTTAATAATCTTTAAACTATAAAATTTTTGTTAGTATTTTGTAAACATGTACCTAGTTGCTATTATTTTATCACCATGTTTTGATACAATTGATTTTAATGTAACTTCCCACTGAGCTATATACTCGAAATGACAAATGTACAGAATATAATAAAATTTAATTCACATAACCCTATAAGCAGAAAATAATATGCACGGCATGCATATGTGCAACATTAAAGTTTAAAAATGTATGTGTATTTTACCTTAGACATTTTAGTCTGTTATAAAAACAAGGTACATTAATTAATTTTATTATTTCAATATTTCACAATAATATGGAACGAAGTCCATAGTATTCCATCACCATATAACTCCATGATTCATTGACGTTAGTCAGAAGTTCAGAACAGTATAACCGCACTTTATATCGGTCAGAACAGATGTAATAAATATACTTTTGTTTACAATTGTTATGAAGAAATAAAAACTGTTTACTTTATTGACCTCTAACTAATTTGTTATGCGCTTTAATGACATAGAATCTACGAGAGGTGCATCAAATGCCTACTAAAAAGACCACGATGATCCACGACACGCCTTACTACCAGAGACAGAGAGCAGCAATCATCTTGGTATATATATAAAAAGAAATGTATAATGATTATCACGTAGATAATTCACAAAATCGAACTCACGACGACCCCAAAGTTGTGAGGGCAGGGGCGGGCAACGAAGCGCAAACGGGGCCAAGGATCCGACGGGTTGCAGTCCGATATTGATCCTGAATATTGAGGTTAACTTATACTCTACTAGCTGTACCCGCGACTTATTTCACGTGGAACTAAAATTCTATGCTCAGAGAACAGTATTTTTTCAGTATGAAAAGCGCCCTTTTTTAGTTTTCTGTGCCAATGATATGTCAGCAAAATAGCCTTACCTTACCAGTATCTTAGTACCAGATATTAGTGCGTTTAAGGAAAGAGACAGAAAAATTCTTTAACTGTATTATATTAGCATTTATATGTTAATTGGTAAATGGGTTTGGAAGAATCTTTGTTTTGTTTGTCATTTTGCTACTCATAGCGTTAGTAATACAGTGACAGTACCAAACGATAGAAGCAGTCATGCAATGATGGCTCAGTAGTAACTTGATTGTTGCCATGAGTATGAACTTTCGCTGAATGAAATCATCGTGATGATATTATAGCATGGTGTTACGGCGTATTTAATGCCCGTCTGGCTTGCGTCAACTCTCAAGTTGAAAATCTGCTGCCAAATGCTTATAGGTGTATTTTGGCAGTATCGCTGGTCAGCCAGTCCCTTCACTAGACTTAACGTATCCATTACCTTGGGTTCATGGGCTACATAGTCCTATAAAATCAAATAAGATTATGACCATAACGTTTGAAACCTATAAAGTGTATAACTTGGGATTATTAAAATTCGTAATCTATTGTTAAATATTTGTAGTTAGTGTCCTTAATTTAAAATGTAAATAGGTATATATTCAATTTTTGTTACTGACGTTGTTGATTAGCGGGAACTGTTGATGTACTACTTGTTAGTATCGCTGAGCCTACCTAGAAATATTGGGTTTTTTTGTCCAAAACCGGCTAGACGAAACAGCGGCCTGCGTGAAACGGCTAAAAGCGATTGGATGCGCACAACTCAAGAACGCGCACAGTATTGCGCCCTGGGAGGAGCTTACTTGCATCTGCGGAGAAATGCGGGATCATGGTGCTTACCCTAGCCGCAGGTTTTTATTATTTTGGATTTCATCTTTCTCTCTCTCTCTCTCTCAACATCTCATCTCATCTCTTTCAACAAAATGTCGCTGCAACATTTACATTTCTTATTTCTATAACGTATAAGAGGAGAGTCTACAAAAATAAAACTCACAAAAATAATGTTTATTTTGAATCATCTACCCTCTATATACATAACGAATTACACGCCAGTTATCATTTTGAAAAAGTTTTTATATATCGTTTTGACTAAGGTAAGTACAGTTTTACAGTTAGATATAGCAAACTAGTCATAATAATCTTCAAGTAAAAGCAATTTCAACTACATTCTTCCTGAAACGAATTACAACTTTTGGACTTTTCCTTAGCAAACTAACACAAATAATGACAAACATATGTACAGATCAGTATATACAATTGCGTGTTACTAACCACACCCTAAACAAAGACCCGACCATGCACCAGAAGTGCAAATACGTAACTCGGCATCTCTGAACTTGTGATGTTGTTCCCACAGTAGTTTCAGAGTATTACAACATCGTTGAATACAATTACTGTTCAGTGAGGTAAATAAGCATGTTTTATATAAAGGGAGTCATTTACCTCGGGATGCATCGAGGGGTGGTATGTAAACAGCACTGTTATCGACCAGCGGAGAGGGCGCGTGCGCGTCTGTATTGATTGTCCGAGCGGTCGATGCGCCCGCCGGACACGCTCCGCCACTGCACACGTCATATTAGGGTTCCACCATGAATATTATATTAGGACAACGAAGGAGCTCTTATCAAAAAAATAACCAGAACTATTAGGAAAATTACAATCATGTAATACACTTTTAGGACCTTTTCATTGCCATAACTTTTGCGCTTGGACGATTGCATAGTTCTGCTTGTTTTTCTTAATATTCACTGTTGATGTATTTTGTGGATTTGACTGTCTGAATTTCACTACATAGTAATTGTAATATTTCCATTATTATTATTATGTTATATTAAAACAATTGGGAAACATATATAAGCGTGTTCTAGAAGATGAAGGTGTTTCGATAGTCATCACTGATTAAACACATATATGTTTGTTTTCATATGTATAAATCTGTACGTTTTATGATGAATATTCCAGTAAAAATGGCATAATTTGGTACTAACTGTTTACTTTCTGAATTGTTATTGTCTAGGTATTCAATACCCAAAACCGCACATCCAGATTATGGTATAACTATTAGACATGTAGATTCTTGCAAGTCTAATAGATGGTCATATTTGTCCAAATTGATTCGGTGAAAGTTAATAACAATAAAACTTGCTATCGTCGGCAATAACTATTGTCTGATAAACATCTTTGTAATCAGATACAATGCCGGTTTCACCTAAATACAAGCAATTTATCTGCATTACTTTATAATCGAACGAGAACATGGCAGCAAAACGTAAAATGCGCTCTTTTCCAATGAACTATTTAACCAGATTCTTTTCTACAACTTAACGTGTTCTGAAGACATAACGTGACAGCTTCCATCCCGTCGCGAATAAATAGTTTTTACCTTATCGTGAAATTGTGGAACCATCTCGCGGTTAATTCGATCGTACTTTTCTACGATACTGCAAAATTCAAACGAAACGTAAACCGATATTTACTGCGCAAGCAATTTTAGCGACAACTGGAGATGGATTGTTAATATCCTCTTGGTGGATCTAGTTTTCTAGATCATTCTTTATTTCCCATCACGTACAGTGCCATAAGTATGTAGTGCTTCAGTATAAAAAAATATCGGAAGAATTCTCGCAAACAGTGTTAGTAGAAAACATAATCACACAATATACATTATTAGTCATAGTTTCTTACATCTGCATTAAGTATTACTTTAAAAAACTACTTTTATATTTACTCATTTGTCTTTAATATTGATTGTTTATGAAAAGGTATCTTTTTAATATACAGCAGAAACATGGGATGATAAATAATTTTCTTCATATTAAAAGTACATTTAGATGTTACCAGTGCATTTTTCACATTAAACAGATTTATATATCCTGTCTGCAACCAAATCAACCATATTATAAGTAGAAGCTTAAACAAGAAAATTAGTTATGATATATAAGAGAAACATTGATTTCTAAGTTCAGCGCAGCTTTGGCATTCAGACCTTAGTCGAATTCCTAGCCAATATCATAACAGAACAGACAGAAGCTATTCTTAAGATATATTTTATCACGAATAAGCTGTAATTAACGTACGCATATGCTATTTTCTATATAAAAATGTGCTGCCAATTTTATCATCTAAACATGCATTTACATGCTTTTAAGTCCCTAAAAACCGATAAGTGTATTTTCCGACATATGTCAAATACTTTATTGTTATAATAGAATACCCTTTATTTGCGAAAATGCGAAAGCAGTTCCCTGTCCTTGGCATATAGGATGAACGTAGAATTACTATTGGGAATTTTTGTGAGCATTTCTAATCACCAGGTGAGTTACAGCTATCACTAAACCGCTCAGACTGAAGTATATACCTAAAGGGAATTTACACACGTCAAAGAAAACGACACCTCTAGCAAGAGACTAATATGAACAGCACCGGGAACACTAGCTAGTGGTAACTAACCACGCTTCATAACAAAGCGTCACGCAATAAACATGGCGGTGTGACCAATGTGTAATAGCTCCAGCTCGTGAGTGCGGGAGTCTAACGTGACGTCACAGATCGATACGACCCCGTCGCCCCTCCTCCCGGCTCCACTACACTCCGCTCCTCTAGTCCCGCGGATGATGTAACTCCCGCGGGGTTGTTGTGAGTCATGTTACGTTTTTCAAGGGTGGGCCAATGATACGATAATGTCGAATGTATGAAATCGGTGGAGTAGCACAGCCACTATACCGTCTGTCTGAGTCATAGGAGATTTTTTCGATGACTGAGTCAGTTTTAAGTCTGGGGGATAGAGGGAATACGCAATCTATACGTTGTTTACCTAATCACCTGCTGCGGAGTTTCCTAAAGGGAAGCACTTGGAACCGGTAAGAAATTGACCAGCTAATTATTGCTAAAATATGTAACAGTGAGATTAAAATTATTATTGATATGTATTTGAATACCATCAAATTCACATTTTTCTAAAGGTCTAAATCTAAGCTACATAGCTGGAGTTAGAATGAGAATGCATCTTTAAATAGTAATCACTGCATACCATATTTTCTGCAGCGATTTGTTGATATCTATATACAAGTGCAAAAAACTATTGGTGTGGAAGCAATCGAAGGTGCAGGAAGGGAAGGCTGCGATGTTGAAGCGTGGAGGTGAGCTGGAACAGGTCGATATGTCGCGTAATCTATTATTGTTAAAGTAACCATACCTTGCGAATACGTGTATAAATGTGGAATCTTGCCAATTCTTTTTTAAGAGTGGTAGTATAATTCAGTATAGTATTATTGCCACTTTTGTTAAGTATTTATGCGATCAAAGTTAGTAGCAAAGTGAGCCTAGAATGTACACTGTCAATAATTGTTCAACAGTAAAATATGCTCTATGAAATTCTCTGATATCATAACGTCATGGTTTAATGATTCTTGTTTTGAGATGGGATGTCTTTTCATCCAATTAATATCCGTATGTAGTCGGAACGGGTACGTAACGTGATCTCTCGGAGTTTATTTAAAACTTTATATTGTGCAAGTTCATCGAGTATCGGTGAGTGAGTATTTTCAACGTAAATAAACATTGCCACGTGTTAAATAGGTGCGGACGGACGCATGCGCATTGCTCGTTGTATCATCGATCCCTGCCCACTCCCGGGGCTGCCTCGTCCCTAGAGACTTATGCGGGAATCGTAGCAATATAGGATATGCAATCTATTGTATTTATTATTCATACATTTCTCCGCAGTTCTATAGATTTTTTTATTGTTGATTTTAGCAGGAATTTCTGGACTTCATCCATGTTAAATACTGGAATATACCATTGACAAGAGTCATGTACAAATACTATTCTACTTTTAGGGATAATGGCTAATGTATAATCTAAGCGACTAGTGTTATGTTAGAACTATTACTGATTTAAATTCAGGTACTTTATACATCATTTCTCGGACACCAAATTATCATTTGATTGAAACTTCGTCAGGAAATTATTTCGTATTTTAGATATGGTGTATCACTTCTACTCAAATGTGGTACGAGTTACATTCATAGGACAATAGACCCGTCTTATCTATCCGTTTTGGTACGTTTGCTTATTTATAGTAGTATAGAAGAAATATGATACGTAGCCATAAATGCATTAAATGAATTAGATATGCCTTTTGTAAGTGATTTCTCTGTATTTTTAATTCCGTACACATAGTATGATTAATGAAAGTAGTTTAACAATAGACAATAAGGTAAGTTAATAGGAACAGTCATTATAGTGTTAACTAAGAGATTAACTAGTAAATAAGCATATGAAACTTCTCAGACATAGCATTAAAAAGAAGCTTGAAAATAGCTCCAGAAGAAGAGTAGGTGAAAAGTAATTTGGGACAAAAGAACTTAAGTGTGAAGGAAAGAAGCATTTTATAAAAAAAATATATGTATACAAGGCGTGATCGGAAATGACAATGGATATAAGTGAGTGGAATGAAAAAGGCCAAGGTGAGAAGCGTAAGATTTATTAAAAAGCTTTGCCAAAATTGAATTATTCTTCGAACTCTAGTTGTTTATGAGTTTTTTTTTTATTTACCGATATCAACAAGAAAATCTATCGAAAACAGTATTAATTTGATAGCATATCTTTTATCTGAAGTCGAGAGCGTATTTATTCGTTAATCTTTATAGGTGAAAATAAATAATTCATAGTCCATTAAACTTGTATTATCAGTGTTTGTTCCAAATTTCAGACTGATACAATTCTTAATATCTTGGAAGGAGAAAGATATCATTTAGGTTTAGTATTTGGCCACAATTTCGTTTGATATTAAAAGACTAACAGGACTAAAATATTACTACGTACCCTTTAGGCCTCATGCGGACAACCGGAAAACTGCAGTATCTACCGTAAGGTTAGACTATAGAAAGCAGCTGAGTATGAAGCTGTGATTCTATAAAACAGCATTTAATTTTTGTTTATTTATATTCCCATATATATTATCCAATAATAATTTTTTTTCTTGTATTATTTTTGCAAATTGGGTAAAATACATTCACACATTCCCTATGTTTAATTCAATATTTTGACTATATCATGGCAAATGCTCTGAGAAGTTATTTGACCTATTTTCTTTCTCACCTTTCCATAGCAGATCTACCCGCACTGAACAGCGGAGCCATAGCTTTACTGTAGCCTCCATCCCGACACGAACCAAAAAGTTCGAAAACTCATACTTTAGTCGTACTGTGGAGCTGTGGAACCGTCTTTCTTCCTGGATGTTCTCACCTTCATACAACATTAAGTCCTTTAAAATAGGCGTGCAGAAGTGCTTAAGCAGGCCGGTTTGGCAGCTGCGACTGACGGAGGACATTATATCTTTTGACAGTTATACTGTTCCTGGACCGTACTGAGCTTACCATCGGGTGAAGTACGGTCATTCTGCTGAGCCAGCATAAAAAGAAATCTCTCAAAGCTAGGGAAGATATATGTTTTTTTTTTCATAGTTAAGGCTTGGCGTTATGGCCGCAATCTCATCTGATCTTAAGTGACGATATGGCCCATGATGGTAGACACGCTAAGCCTGTGCAGGAACTGGCTCTCAAGTGCAACTGCCGGAACACACCTATTGGTATTTGGCGGCAGATTTTCAACTTGAGGGTGGCAGCTATCCAGGCGGGCATCAGAAAAAGCCCTACCACCATGCTATGGGTTTCCTCACGATGTTTTCCTTCACCGAAAGCTCAAGCTCATTGTAGGTGGTTGGATTCGAACTCACGTCCCTTGACGCAAAGTCGTACACACTACCACTAAGCTATCATCGCTTCAAAACTGACTTGAGACTTGACTGGAACTCAGGAACCAGCACCACCCAATTAAAAACCCCACGGAGACCATACTTGCCAGCGACCAGGCACTACTTTCGGTCGCTTCCATTCTGAATACGCCCTAGTTGTATGGAATGGAATATAAGTGCAACTGCTGGCATACACATGTTGGTGTATAGTGACTGATTTTAATTTTAAAAGTGGTAGTTAGCCAGGCGGATATTCTACAATGCACTAGAACACTAGCGTCGCCTGCGTGGTTCTGTTGCAGAAAGGGGAGGAGGCGATTAGTTCAAAGAGCTCTTCCGACCACTAGCCATGATACAGGGGCAATATCCCAGCCCAATTATAGCCGCTCTAAGATGTTGGTGATATCTGTATTATTTACAACACGGACATCCCGCCTCTGGAATCTATATAAGGCATCGATGAGATATTTGGCGGATCCATTATATCATAGAGGTAGGAACAGTATTCCATGCACAGCCAAACTTGGGCCTTATAGAAAAGATAAAACTGGTTGGGCAGAAATGCAGGATAAACCGTCGTACTCTGTTCAGGATTCCAAGTTTCATTCGATTTAACGTCAAACTCTCTAAAAGGTCGAAATTACTTGACTTTGGTTGGTTCGTCTCGGTGTTCGTACTCCATACAATGTTATTTTTGCTCAATTTAACAAGATCTCTCATTAATAAAATAAGTCAGTATCTTGAATGCCGCTGTATCAAGTTTAAACTATACATTTTCGCCACTAACTCGATAACAAAAATACTCCAGTTATGTTTTGTTTAAACTGGCTTGCCTCGATCAGTCTTATTATATGCATAGAATACAGTGTCATAAATTATACAGTATAAGCTGTGCCCGCGACTTAGTTTGCGTGAAACTAAAAATTATTTAATAACAAAATTTTAAGTGCGGCTTCGTTCGCGTTAACATCGATTTTGTCAAACAAATCGGACAACGCAATAAAATGTTTCATACAAAGTTTATACCTCTATTTATCCCACTTACAACAAAGATTTTGCAAGAAAATGTAGCCTATGTCCGTCTCATGGCTCCCATCTATCTCTGAACCAAAATTCATCACAATCGATTCAGCGGTTTAGGCGTGAAAGCGTACCATACAAACAAATAAAATTTTGCATAAATATCAATATGATATTTGCCCGGTTTTGTAACTTTTTTCAATACAGCTGTGCTCCCATTAGTGGTAGCGTTATGATAAATAGCCTAAAACATTCCTCTATTATTGCTCTATCAAATAATAAAATGTTTTTTGGAAATCCGACTGGTAGATCCTATGATTAGCGCATTCAAATAACCTTTCCGCTTTATAATATTCATATAGAGATACTGTGAGAGTCCCCAACGTAACAGTTTGCGAAATTTGCTCGGGGCCAAATTACATTGAAGTGAATCCGATTAGTTAGCCAGTCGTGATGGAGAGCGTAGACGATCCGTGAGCAAATTGTATTACTTGATTGCAATTTTCGAAGGTAATTAAAAAAACCCTGTGATATTTCCAGGTACCTTTGGAAACTTTGTTTTCTTTATAGCGACAGTTCGTCGAGCGACGGATCGACGGACGATAAAGGTTTTACTTTAGTTTATATCTACTATCTATATATTATCTATATTAATATTATTAAACGGAGATGTTAGTTTGAATGCGTTAATCCTTAGGAACTACCAGTCGGATTAAAAAAAATATATTGTTGTATTTGATAGAGCAATTATTGCGGAACGCTTTAGGTCAGGGGTTCCCAATCTTTTTCAGTTCGCGGCGCACATACACGGTTACTATATAGTCCCGGCTTCCTGTCCTAACTAGCTGGTTGAAATAGAAAGGTGCAACGATACGTATATGAACATAAAATTAAAAGTTTCTAAGGACGCTGGTATATAAATGTTATAACAATTGTTTATTTTATACCCGCGAACACTTAAGTTGGAATTACGCAGAATGACGAAGAAAATCGCTTCTTCACTCTCTACAGCGCACACTTTGGGATGCCCTGCTTTGGGCAATTAAATCTCACTACCACCAAAAGGGGAAAAAAAGTTATAAAAACGGGCAAAAAATGATTTGATAATATTTAGTTCCGCGCGAAAGAAGTTGCGGGCACAACTTGTTAATATATAACTGCCCATTATCTTACAAAATGAATGTTTTATGCGACGACATATAAGACGATAATGTCAGTACCTATATAAACAAATGCTTAAGTACAAAATAACAAAATTGATAATTTCGTAATCATTATTATTTTGTGAGATGGTTAGACAAGATAGCAGTATGGGTCCGGATAGCGACCACCATACAGTCAGCGGAACAGCCGCTTTATTCTTTCGTTCAAGCAGGATCAGCTGGTGTAGGTCCAACAATCGAGTAGAGTGACAAAGGTCTGGGTTTTTTTCTACATTCGTTTGCGAGAAGATACAATAAAATATGAGTTGTCATTCCAAACACTGAAACGTCGATGTACCTATGTATATATATTTGTATTTTAATCGTAGATAAGGACAAGTTGGTTAGGTCTGATAATAAATAAATCGTATAGAAATATTCAAAGACTAAAAAATAGTTCAGTATTTTTTACTCTCTAGTTTATCAACTAACTTTTTTTGTTTATTAACAATGCATCAATAGATTGGCTCAACTACCAACACTTGAGCTGGTAAATAGCAAAAAAAAAAGAAACATCTTTTTTTCTACCTTTACTAAGATTTACAACTATAAATAAATATACAATGTGCCACAGCTAAATTGTATAGTTGCCAATTGAATAGGTACCGGAATACATGTTAGAAAGTAACGCGTGGTTGTACGTAGACGGACGGACGGTTAGCCGCTTAGTTGTTGTGTGTGTGTTTGTTTGTCTGTGCGTGTGTATTAGTTAGTGTTGCGGCAACACTACACACCGGTTCCGTCATCCGTGTTTACCTGGCCGCATAACTGTTTTTTCTTCGATCCTCACCCGCATACAAAAAACGATGAGCCACCTTCATTATTATTAATGCACAACAAAAATGAGCGGCAACATGGCGCGTCGCGTCGCGCGTCGTGCGCCGCGAGCGCTCCCGCGACGTTGCCGCTCCGCACGCTCGGCTGACTCGTCACGTGACGTCATGTCTCAAGATGGCCGCCACAGCGATCGCGTCCCCCGTTGCCCGCCGCGAGCGCTCGCCTCCAGCCGGATCCGACTCGGTAATAATAATAATTTAGAATGCAGCCGTCAGAAAGGAAACCGACCGAGAATAGATTGAAATTTAATGCAGTGAGCATGCCCGCGATACGTGTTCACGTTAATTGTTATTCTATAACAGATGCTCTTTACTTTCATTGAATAATATGGCGGCGACGGTTAGCGGAATCGAGGGCTGTGGACACTCGAGCCCGACCGCATCGTCGCGTCCGTGATTCAATTTGTTAATGATCATTGGTCTATTTAATGACTGTGGTATTGTTTATTTATTTATCGACGTCAACACAAATGACAACCCTAATTGATGCTTATCTGTATCTGTTACATTTTAACAATAATTTGATATTACTTATATTTAGAACACACATCGATATTGCGTTGTATCAGATATTATCATGAAGTGTTTTTCTTGGTGTTGTTAACATTTTTCGAATCGTTTGAACGTATGATAAAAGTTGGTACAGCTTATAGTTTTACATAAAAAAATGTAAGATTAACTGTGGTAAACATTTGCGAAATATTTATTTCGTTTGATATAAATTTATTTGTGAGCGTCAAGAAACAATTTAGGACTCTGTTTATATAAGCTCAAGCTCGAATCTAATGTAATAAGTAAAAATAACGACATTGCATCTATCAGATCATTTTAAAATTTGGACGTAGCTTTGTTTGTTTATTGGAACTAAAAGCCTGTCGTCCATTAAGCGCAATTACAGCGAACCTATTCGTCGTATCTGGGTTCGATTTCTATTAAACACAGTAACATAAGTAATAAGTAAATACACAATTATAAAATGAATGCGATCCGGTTGAGATTGAGTCGGCGAACCTGCTAAACCGTGAGTTTTACGCGGTGTCGGGGTCGAACCGGTTATGAGTATGAGTGAGTACAGAGAGCGTGCGGGCGCAGCTAACGGCTCGTCCTCGGCGCGGCCGCGGTGCGGTGCGCGCGCTGACGTCACCGCTCGATAATGGCCGCCGCCCGACCCCCGCGTGACACTCGCCGCTCCGCTCGCCGGCTCAGTCTCTCCTCGACCCGCAAGCGAAGCGAGTGTCTCTCACCTCTACCGCGCTACCATAACTCCGCCGAACGCGGAGCCGAATGTGATATCGCTGTGTTTTATGTGTACCATGGTGATAGTGTTTTCTTTTGAGAGTTATATAAATCTGTGACAATTTACAAGAGAAACGAGGAAAACCGATCTCTCGCGCTCCGCTCTACACCCGGCGGCGAGATGTCGGTTATGCAGAAAAGGCAGCATTGTTACCTCTGCGACTTGCCCCGCATGCCGTGGGCAATGTTGCACGAGTTCTCGGAAGCGGTCTGCCGAGGGTGTGTCAACTACGAAGGCGCGGACCGCATAGAAGTGGTGCTGGACACTGCTCGTCAGTTGAAACGAGCCCACGGCTTTCAGGAGGGTCGCGGTCCCGCGCACGCTAAAGGAGCACACCGTGCGCCTCTCGAGGCTCATCAGAACGGAGCCGAAACGACAGCCAGAGGACAACCCGCGCCACCGGCGCATCATACACCTAACACCGGTTTTACCTTACACCATCCGCGTCCGACGGCAAGTGCGGGCCTTTTAGCCGAATATGGTGGTCGACGCGAAGAACATGAGGCTAGAAGGTTGTCACACATTCCTGCACACCACTTACCGACACACGGCGGAGCTCGCCTCGCACCTGGACTTACGCTGAAACGACCTCTAGATGACGACGACCACCAAACTCATCATGAGCCCGCTAAAAGGCTTCTAGACGAGCACTCTCGGCCACCTCTAACTCGTGGTGATTCTTTGCCAGCGGTTTCGTTGGCAGCATCCTTCGCCCCCGATCGCGTCTTCAAACAGGAGAAGCACCCTCTCCGCACACCGTCTTTTGATGCCACATCGTTCAAATCTAACGGTTAGTCAATGTATATTTGATTTTTAAATATTGTAGTCTCGTGTAACATTTCTTCACTTTACGTACCATTACACAGAAAAATATATTTGTATATATATGCACAATGAGAATTATCATTTATTCAAATATATAATAAAACTTATTAGCTATAACGTGAACAGGATTGTTACACGCCTTAGCATCTTAAAAAAACATGATAATTTTGACATTTGTGGGGTTGCTAGTTTTTTAAAGTTTCTAAGAAAGAGTTGTAACATGTATGAAATATTATTAGGTACCTTGTTTATTATCGGATTATTATTACTCGAATCAAATCGTTTATTTCTCAAAAATATGATATCCTTTTTTTTCATGTAAAAGAGCTACTACCGTCTTCGATTTTATCTAAATAATTTACAAGGATTTTATTTCATTAAAAAGGAATGGATTTAATTGATGGATAATGTAAAGTGTACGTAAATACATCGAACAGAGCAAGTAGTGATAAATAAAACATACAACCTACAAAAACTCTAAACTTCTTAAAACCAAATTACCAGTAGAGTTGTAGATGAACAATAAAAGTTTTGATCAAATATACTTATAAAAATAAATTAAATAGATCAAACGCTTTTATTAAAAGTATTTCTTTGTACTATTACTACTGGTCATATAAATATTTTAAAAAGTCTGTAAATTTCACAACCTACTTCATGAAATTTTGCTATTTGTCTTTAAAAGTCAGTTATCTTATCCTCTAATTTTTGTTAAAAAATATTAATTATATTTTTTTTCTTTCAATCTATAGTTTGTGTAGTCAGGAGATTAGGGCCAATTTTTAAATTTTATAATAGTCTACTACCGAAGACTTTATTTTTCCTAATTAAAAACACACGGTATAAATCAGAACTTCATTACAATTAACTATTCATTGATTTGATAGAAAAAAATATTTTATTAAAACCTACACTACTGTTAGAAATGATATGTATCGCATTGTAACGGAAATACCCATGTTTACAAATAACGATATAACCTACATAATTCATAAAAATAGTAATTTGGAAGTTACGTGCGTGTTGCGATAACATGGATGATAACTGGCGAATGTGAACGTGCCCGTTGAAACGGATGAGTGTAGTGTGTGTTTTGCGCAAGCGTCAACCACGGGATTCATATCTAGGTAGGTGCATTAACTCGGTCCATAAATACGAAACCGGTATGACTGGTTGAGCGTTGTGGAAAGCGAGCCCGCGGCCTCTCGCGCGCCGCTCCAGCGCACCACACAGCTACGTACATACACCCACGTAATGTAAACGCTCCGTGCCGCAGCACGCCGCGCCGCGAGTGCATGTGCGACGCGACGGAGCGGCAACATCGCGTGACGACATTTTCGCTCGCGTACGTATGTAGGTAGGCCGGCGGGCGAAAAAATATAACGCCTGCCTACGCTTGGCAGTCGCCCGACTACATTCCGCTGGCGAATGGCGCGTGTAGCAGAGCGCTTGGCCGCGGCCGACCGCCACGACTCGCCGCGCGCGGCCAAAAAGGTCACCGAGCGTGACGTCACTCACCGCCATATGTGCCGTGCCTGTGACCAACAGACCATAACTCGCGCCCTATTACATGCCACAAATAATTAACATTCAATATGTACACATTAAATCACGACTTTACTATAAAAATTACTATTTCTACCGCTCGAATCAGCAGCCCGCCATTTAGATGTCTTATCAATTTTTGAAAGACAATAAGAAGTTAAGGGCATTTAACGGAGTAATTTAAAACGGCAATATTTGCAAGAAGTATAAAAAAACTATGGTTTATATAAAGTACAGGAATTACACTGGTATAAGTTACTGAGTCAATAGTATTCAAAAAGGTCAATAGGTTTTTGGGAATATAATCTGGTAACACTGACAATAACTGACATTTACAATTCTCAAGTAACGAATCACAATAAAAGAAACTTCTAATAAAAGTCATTTCGGGAATCCTTTTAGAATAACAAAAACTGTTATTAAATTTCGTTATTATTATTTATTATCAGTAATACGACTATTTTCATGAGAAAAAGCTAGTTTGGAATAGTTTATTGTTTGTGATTAAACAAAACTAATAGGTTAAGTCTTAAATAATCATATGTAACAGGTCTTTTTAATTGAATAATTAATTAATAACGCGACGCCAGCGTACGCGTACGGGACCCGCATCTCTGCGTAAGTTTGGCAACGTCGCACTGACTCGCGATAGTTTGCCTCGCTGCACAACCGAGTGTGCCAGTCATATCACTACAATTATATTACTGTTGGTGTATACATATCCCAGTCTGCAGTAGTAAGCCCGAAAGGCCCCGACTGTGTGTTCAATGACCAATGACACATCGGTTCTACGTAACCATTTAGCTCAAGTATTGAAGACAATGCTATTTATATTTCAAAGTATATGTTAGTGTGCGAAAGCGAGTGTTTACCGACCCCCATCGTAGCGATGTGTCATCAGACATTGAATATAACGTTGTCGGTACAAATTGAATTGTCGCCTACATGTTCGTAGTGTGCAAGCAAGATGTCTCGGGGTGTTTGAGCTTTGTGACGCTCGACCGGTGCCAGAAACTATTTTCGACGTTGACACCTTAGATTTTTACTTTCCTCACAATGAAGATGAACTATTTTCACTTCGACTACGATGCGGGCGACAAGCCTAATACACTTTTTATTGTCTAATAATGCGTTGCGTAACTACACGCAAATCTGTTTCCCGGCAGCTGTGTTAACATTGTATCATACTCCACTATGTCTGAACTCGTCCGACGCGATCGTAACATTTGATAATTGTATTATTTGTTCAATTCAAACCTGATCATGCAATATTGTCCCCAAAAGTGATGACGGAAGTTCAACATCTGTAGAAATGTTTACTATAAGCATATATAGGCAATCAATACTGTCAATAGTTGTAACGTTTCTTCTAACCTGAGATTAAATATTAGTAACGGTGCTTTGTAATGCCTACAAGTGTATTCCTGTCGTAGATAATATAAGGTAAACTTTTTACATTTACAAAAAAAAGTAACAGTGCATTTGCTCGAACAATCGGAAACGGTAATACGTTCTTAAAACATAATAAAACTCGGGTAATAATATATTTTGAAAGGATAACTCTTAAAGCTTACCAATGTATATATAATGGGGGATTAACTATAGCGTTTTTATATTCCTCACCATAAACCGGTTCGGAACAAATTATTCTGTACTAGTGTTTTCGTTGGTCATTGTTGAAAAAAAAAAATTTGTTTCTACCTCTGCTAATATAATATTATCGGTTAATCGTGAAAGCGTAACAAATAAATTACAATTCACTTTCTCAGTTATTTTATCATTTATCATGCATTGATGTAACTCAAAATCGTACGTATGCAATCAATAATAGAAACACAAAACACAATAGATCTACCTATATGTCATGGTTGCAATATGAAATCACTTATCACAACTAATATAATTTATTGTTGTAGCTGATTACTTGGAAAATACTCATTTGGAACTCAGTAGGAACGCAGCTGTGATTCCTCTGGTGTTGTGGGTGTCCATGAGCGGCGGTGATCACTTACCATCAGATGATCAGTTTGCTCGTTTGCCCCATATTCCGTAATAAACTGCATTTATTTGCAAAAAGACAATGTCAGTCAACCATTGCGGTGACCCTGCCTTCTGCGGTAGTTTCTCCTATACTAGATTTTTCTCGCGGCTTTTATCGCTATAATGTGATTATTATCAATCCAAAAGTATTTTTTTATTTCTTGTGAACCGTACTTATTTATACATGACAGATTACAGCATAAATTCTATAACAAAAACATCTATTAAATTGATTTTGTTGATTGAGTTTGAACAGTACTTTTTCTGAGGGAAGGTGGTATACCCTCCATCCTATTCTGTATCCTGTGTATGCGAAGTTTTATAATGATCTGTTGACTGGTAGAAAAAGGAACAAACAAACTCACATTCGGAATTATAACATTAGTTAGGATATATCTCAAACAAATACAATGTTATTATTGAGATTTTTTTCTAAATATCGCTCTATACAGTCATATTTATTTTCAAATAAAACACTTCAACGCGAGTTCAAATCCTTGCAATGAACCTGAGCTTTCAGTGAACAAATACGTCATTTAGGAGATCATAACATGGTGCTAGAGCAGTTTAAAACCAATAATACTTTAAGAATTAATTCCTCCAATATACCTAGTGTGTGCACCATCGCCACTTATCAAATCACATTGTAAACATACGCTAGACCTATCTTTATTGATATTATAAACCGAAAAAGTGTATGAACTAGCTAATGTTAGAAATCTTAGCAAATACCCGTCGGATTTCGAAAATTGGTATTTTTATTTATAATAATCATTGCGGAAGGCTTTCGTCTATTTAACATCACGCCACCACCAATAGGAACAAAGCTAAACACAGTTATAATAACGATTAAAAGTTATTGAATAAACTTAGGTGCACGCAGACGAAGTTTCGACCACCGCTAGTAAATAACAAAAAAGAACATATAATACTTCAGATTCTGCCCCATACAATTAATATAGAATATAGAAGCTTGTATAGTTGAAACGGCTAAACACCTTTTGAAAAATAACCGTGAAAAATTTGCTCGTCTGCCGACACCGGAAAGCATGAATGCCGTAACCGCTAAAACGTATTGACGAATTATACATTATTTGAATTAAAAAACAAATACCTTCGAATGAACATGGTTCTTATTCTTCTGCAATGAAATATACATATGTTTTATACAATATTTATAAAATAAGTTGAATTATGTGTATCTGAATTTTAGAGAAAGATTTCTGACAAAATCCACACAAAAGCGTAAAGTTTAGTTTTGCGAGATAGGTCGATAGGACAAAGCGATGATAGCTCAGTGGTAGTGCATACGGACTCGGCGTCAGGGGACGTAAGTTCGAATCCACCTGTAATGAGCTCGAGCTTTCGGTGAAGGAACACATAGAGGGGAAAACATAGCATGGTGTTGGGATTTTCTGATGCCCCTCTGGCTAGCTGCCACCATCAAGTTTTAAGCGCGTTCAACCATTTCCGCTTTATAATATTAATATCGATGTGTGTTTGTATGTATATTACAAAGCTTACGTTACAATGATTATTATAACCCAGTTTAAATATGAGTTGTGGTGTATTCATTATTGGAGTGTGGACATTATGTAGTGATTTATACTTGTTTATTGTATGTAAATACACATTACCTTCTCGCGTCTATGTAGGCTAGGCTTTACCTAGAGGTACGTGGTATTGATCGGGTGCAAATCCCCACGAGATTTCATGCACCGAATAATTTGTTTAGTAACCTTTTAGTAGTGTCTAGTAGTGCCTTTTTATTGTAATATGAAGTTAGTTGTCCCGGTAAACGGTCTATCATTTCTAAAAGTTAACTCCAGTGCAGCGTCACATATCGCGTTCAATAAAGACATAAAAATCTTCATTAGAAAATTCTTATATGTGTCAGTTTTTATGGTAATCGGTCAAGGGTTTTTGTAATTTAACCTTTACCGAAGGATCTCTTTCGTTTTACGGGATAAAGTTTCGTATTTGTGTATATACAATATTAGTTATAACAAATTTCATCAAAATCTATCTAGTAGTTATAGAGTGATGCGTGTATTAGAATATCGTTAAAACTAAAAATTGTAGTCTCTGAACAATTTTTTTTTATGTTTACGGGTTCAGCGCTATGGCTACAATTTAACCTGATGTTAAGTAAAGCTGTGGTCCAAGATGGTGGACCCGCTAGGTCTTAGTAAACAAATTTTAGGATAGGGCTTTGATTGAGTTGGTTTGATTATTTCTATACTAATATTACAAGGAGGAGTGATTTGTGTTTTTGTTTGTAACGAATAAACTCACGAACTACTGGACCGGTTTCCATAATTCTTTCACCATTAGAATACTACATTATCCCTGAGTAACATAGGCTGTATAACATTTTTTGTTTATGAAAATCTATATTATTGTTATAAAGCGGAAAAGATTGTCTGTTTGTTTAAACGTGCTAACATAGTATTTGATATAGCATTGAGGAAGGCTTTAGGGGATTGAAAATTACATTATCACCAACAGGAGCAAATATTGGAGAAAGTTACAAGAAAGGCAATAATTATTAAAACACATTATAAATTCGCACAGGATACGGTAGTGCGACGCCGCTGACGAACGGCTCTGCCGGGTCGCCGCTCGGGCGCACGGCCGGGTCGCCCCCGGTGTCCGGGGCGCCGGGCGCGGGGCCCTCGCCGATGGCGGCGCTGATGTCCGTCGCGGACACGCTGCCGCCGGGGTCGCCGCGCTCGGCCGGCGGGTCACCGCCGCAGCCGCCGCAGCAGCGCTCCGCCAGCCGGTCCAGCCAACACTCGCCCAACTCCTCGGGTATGTGTACATAGCGATCATTACTTTTAGATAGTTTTGCCTTTTTGCTCTTGATAAACAAAAAATATTTTATGTGGTAAATTAAATGGTATCTTTAAACGAAAAATAAAGATTGAATCGTTGGTATTGTTTGTAATCAGAATAAAGTTTGAATAATTATGCTTTTCTGTGGTTTTTTTATAATTGTATTTCTGAACTATATATGAGTAGTTATATTCGTTTACCTGCTATATGAGAGAGGTAAAAAAAATGCTTGATATAGTTATAACGTCTCTAGTTTACATAAAAGGTGATACTAAAATTTTCCTTATGTTTCTTTTAAATGAAGTTGTAACATGTAAACAAATCCAAATTTAAATAACGTCAATAATTACAACTAGACTTAATTGAATTGTAATATATTTTTTTTAATTACGTAAAAGTGACTATTTAAAGCTAAATGTTTGTTTCGTCATACTGTTGATTGAGATTTTATGATGCGTTTTACTCGGACGAAAACTTCGCGTATGTGCAATACACGCGCAGTGACAACAGAGTGTGAGTGTTTACAAATAGTGGCCGATGTAATTGTGTGACGGCGCACCCGCCATGACATGTTGTACTTGTTTTTCTTTTCTTAACGCGGTAAAAAATGCGACGAGAGGAGGTCCAGGGTCACATCGAGTGCTAAGCACCACGATATACCCAATAAATTAGAGAGTACTTTCGGACTAGTCGATGGCATATGTCCTCCGCATGTGAGGCCGGGCGCCGTCGCCAAGAGCCGCGGCGCCCGACGTCCGGCCCCGCCCGCCGGTAGCAATACAACATAGTAGTATCATGAAGCTGACACTGTGTAACGGTTGTTTCCCGTCCGGCAGGGTCGAACGGCGGGCGCCGGTCGTCGGGCTCCCGGCACGTCTCCTCCACCACGTCCGTGTCCTCGACCGAGGCGGGCGAGGGCGGAGACCCCGCGGCCCCGGCGCCAGTGCCAGCGCCTCTGCTCAAGTGCACGCTCTGCCAGGAGCGCCTCGAGGACACGCACTTCGTACAGTGCCCCAGCCAGCCCCATCACAAGTTCTGCTTCCCCTGCTCCCGGGACTCCATCAAGCGACAGCAGGGATCCGAGGTCAGTATCTCGCCTGTTACACTTAAGCCCACAACATACGGAGCTATGCTATATATTAACATAGTGAGCTATATATTACGGTTTAGCAAGCTGTCATAGATGGTGGTAATACTATCATATACTTTTTTGCACTCATTAGCTCAGTGGCTATATTTGTTCTACATTCTTAATAATTGTGTTCTAATTTATACATATCGTATAAACGTAAATTATTATTATTATGTCCTCCGCGCACACAAATGACACGAAAAATTATATCTTTTTTTTTTCTTACTCAAAATATACGTTAATATGTCTACTTACTATACCCATAGCGTACTATATCAGTCGACATATTTTAATGACGTAATAAAAATATACCGTAATATACCTTGCTATGATTTATATTAATACATATTATAGCTCCGTCTGTTGTGGGCGTGTACTTACTTTGTTGATCGGTTTCGGTATGTTAACGGTCGCGTACGTTTCCAGGTGTACTGTCCGAGCGGGGAGAAGTGCCCGCTGGCGAACTCGACGGTCCCGTGGGCGTTCATGCAGGGTGAGATCGCGACGATACTCGGCGAGGAGTTCAAGCCGAAGAAGGAGCGCGAGACCTAGGGCCGCGGGAGCCCGCCCCGACTGTACCTCTTGTCCCTCTCGCCGCGAGCGCGGGAGGCGCACCGGCCGCGCGGGTCGCGTGGGTCGCGTGGGTCGCGTGGGCCGCGTGGGTCGTGTGGGTCGTGCGGGTCGTGTCGGACGACCCGACACGCTTGTATATAACACTTGTATATAGTCAGCGCGTAAGTGAAGCGGTCCGCGGTCCCGGGTTCCCGTCCGCCGGGGTCCCGCCGTGTTCTGAATACCGGTACATATCGATTGTCACGTCGCAAGCTAGTTGCGCTCGAGGGAAATGTTGCGTGGAGGCTTTCCGACCTCTCGGTGGAGTTTCCTTTGATGCCATTTTCTTAGTTACCTCTATGTCCGGAACCATAGCGAAACGTGGCATTTATTTCTGTGGTTCTCGTTGTACGAATATTAAGCGACACGATCATGACATATTATTATACTTTATGTAGACGAGAGAAAGTATTTTCATTGTATAAAAAAAAAAGTATGTAGTTTTTTGGATTACGGAAATGTATCGCTCCCTTTATTGACGACGGTAGGTTCATTATATATCTATATTTATTCACGTGAAATAACGTTATGTTTTCGATAGAAGGAGGCAAAATGGAAAGCAATTTATTAAAAGTGGCTCGAGTTCCGTTATACTACTGCTGCATTGATCGATCGCAATGGTCCGAAATGGTTACACTAAATTCAATGTCGCCGTGCAATGGACACGGTACGTTTTGTTTATATCGGCAATCGTTAACAATTCTAGTTCGAGACGTTGCCGCTTCGGGAAGCGATTGTCCCGTGTTTGAGTTGAATATTTTTTAAGGGAATTAGTTAAGAGTTAGCGTGGGGTCGTGCAAAGGTCTGGTGGGGTCCCCTGGTGTCGTGCTGGGGGTTTCGTGGGGCCGTTATGGCCTCGTGAGGTCCCCTAAGATCGTACGGGGGTTTGCGTGGGGTCCCGTGGGGGGTCGTGGGGTCGCGCGGGGGGGCGGGGGTCGTGGGGAGTTGTGCCTAGTCATTTTGTGGAATGTTAAAATTTGTCAGAACCGCGTTGTCGCGGCCGTTATAGGAACTCTTAAAACTCGCTGCTGTATTTTGTATAAAGTGAAGTAATAATCATTATATATTTCATAATAATTATCGTAAACGATTCGTAGTGTTTGTCAATTTCGAAGGCTATCAGAGAGAGGACGCTCGTCTGTCGAATAGTCTGTTTCGCTACGTGGTCTCTAGGTTTATATCCGCTGAATCTTTAAACAAACTTCAAATATTGCTTATTCTATGAATATATATTACTAGTTATAGCCGAACTTGGAAATATTAACTTGACGATTTGCATATAAGTATGTTACGTTCGGTACACTACATTATCAGTTTCAAATATGTTAGTTTTCTATATATATTATATATAAATCGAGACATTATGTCTTTAAACGTTCACTATAGAGAGTTCAATTAAATTGATATGTCTTATTTATTTTAGATGTTATATGTGTACATATAATAATTGTATATAATTCGTATGTTTGTAAATAATTTTTTTTAACGTATCGGCAGACGTATCGCCGTTTGATTTCGAAGGCTTTCATCCAGTATTATAAGGGATATTGAACCTTAACTATCTTGTTTTAAGGCTGTCAACATTTGTTTTATTACTGATAGGTTAAGAAGGAGAAACTATATATTAATAGGTTCAGTGGTACATTGAACAGCTTTTTAATATGTTGTTTAACTGATAAGGAAGTTATATTGTAATGAATAGTAGTTTTCCGTATGAATTTTCATATGTGACAGTATTTTATAATGTCTGGTAAAATTAAACTTACTATTTGTGATGTATAATTTTTTTTACAATATTGTTGAATTTATATTTCTTTCAGTGAGTTTTGTATTCAATTTTTTTTTAACTTGAATCACACCATCAAGTTATTTGCAAGTTATATTTATTTTAGCAAAGTGTTTGATATTTAAATCTTCTGATTTCACTGTCATTATATTTTGATAATTTCTTGTATAATATTGGTTTATTGAATATTTTTATCCTTATGCCTTTGTGCAAAGTGCGTAATAAAGTGAGTAATTTTTATACTCATGCTAAAGAAAATATAAGTTCTCAAATAAGTATATACATTTTATTTGAATATGGTCTGATATTTTAATAATAAATTAAGTGCTTGTGTTATATTCTCGAAAGAAAGAACATGGTAAATTGACCTTATTTTCAAATATAAGTGTTAGTGGATTTTTTTATTATCTTGATAACACAAACCTGGTTTTATATTGAACTGAGTTTGTTTTATTTTTGTGTTTGATAGTTGGCAGCCTGATTTATTATTTTATGTTAAATATCTCCCGATTTATTATCAAATTTGAATAGTCAGTCACATGGATAATGTTTTCTAATATATATATATATAATGTAATTTTGAAAGCAAATGTTTTTTTTTTTTTTGTAGGATTTTTGTATATCCTGGGCGTGTCGTGTATAGTAAACGTCGTAATTCTGATAGTTTCGAAATTGATGATTTAGTCTATTATCAGTGCGGTAAACACAGGAGATTGGAAAAAGGATTTTGTCGGATGATTTGTATTGGGAATTCCTCGCCGTTTGTTGCGGGAATCTAATAATATGGAATTTTTGTAAGCACTCGAGAGGAGCCAACCATAAATTACGTCATACGAATTTTTATTGATATTTGACCCCCAGAGTTCTTTTTATAGTTGTGTGACGAAATTATTAAATTAAAATAGAAAATTAATAGTAAACATTGTTAAAAATCGGAATATCGATTTTACGCAGTAAGCAATTTTGTTGATGGTTTTTCTTTATTTTTATTTTGTTTTTATCAACATAAAAAAATAAAACTTTAAAATTTAATCGTCTTAATAGAACGCGTAAAACTGTGCGTACGAGAGTTTCATTTCTTTCATCGAAAAATAATACAATAATCTGTAAACAAAGAAGATCATACAACATTCTGTCGGCGTCAAGAAACGTTTTTTTTTGCAAATCAAAACAAATCGCAAATCTAATACTAACTTAAAAAAAAAAAATGTGACGTCATGATGTTTAGGACCCCTTGTTAGACTTCGTCGACCCCCCCCCCCCTTTTACATGTTACGTAATTTATGGATGGTTCCTATTGTGCATTTTTTTTCGTCCTTTTGATACGTTACACGTGCGATTTCGAAGGGAGACTTTAAAGTCAGTAATCTAATTATTGGTGTGTTTAAGGGTAAGATGAAGTTTTAATAAATATGCTATAAGAGTTGGTAATTATCAATAATTGTTTCAACTATGGAACAGGATTGCATAGTGTGAGTTAATTGTAATGCTGTCGATTTTCATAGGGGGTCGTAGTGGGGGGGGGGGGTCGAGTTCCTTTTTTTTTCCTTCTCGTTTTTAATCGCACGTGTGACTTATCAAATGGTTATAATGTCCGCCTGTACGCATAGGCTTGTTTGTAATTGTCGTCGGGGAACGACATGAAACTGTCTCGTTTGCGAGAACCTTCTGTTTTTTCTAACTGTAAGCAACAAGTGGAACGCTTCGATTAAGACGTTTATGTACATGTTGGTGAAATACAATTGATGTGATTTTGTATGTATTGTCATTTCATTTCAATCCCGCCTCATCGAAACGCACTAAAACTTAAGATATCTACTGTGATGTCAGATTTTATAACATACTAGCTGTGTCCGCGACTCCGTCCGCGTGGAACGAAAATTTTATTTCATAAATGTTACTCAGGACTAATGTAGCATTTTAATAGTGACAGAATGTTTTAAATCGATCTAGTGGAATTTGAGTGTATCCGTTACAAACAGAAATACAAATCTTTCCTTTTTATAATATTAGTTTAGAGTAGCTATGTTCGAGACTTCGTTCGACTGGAACTAAATTATGAATTTATCATTTTTCTCACCTATTCAATCAGTTTAGATCTCGCCTGTCTAAATAAATAGACACTTTTTTTACCTGTTTTTGTAACTTTTTTCATTACAGCTTTGCTCCTATTGGTGATAGCGTGATGTTAAATAGTCCAAAAGCCTACATCAATTATTACTTTATCATATACGTTTTTTTTAATCCGAATGTTAGCTCCAAAGATTAGCGCGTTCAAACAAACAAACAAAAAACCGCTTTAAAATATGAACATAGATACATTTAGCAAAATAATAGTAACATTAAAGACATGCCTATATTCGTATTTTATCAATGTAAAATTAGATGAATTTCCTACGATTAAAGACTAGATGTGCCCGCGGCTTTCCTCTCTTTTTATATTATTCCATGTAACTCTACGGAACGGTACAAAAATGTATACGACATTTGATGATGTTAAGCCGTATTTAAGCATTGTGTCTCACGAATCGTTCGGCCGCACTATAGCACCGTTCTCGCTTCGTTTTCTTTCCCTTTTTGCTCGGATCCTGAGGGTCGTAACGTGACGTTAATAACCTATAACCTTCCTGGATAATTGTGCTGCGGAATGCAAAGAGAACATTTCTAATCAGATAGGTTTTTCCTAAGATGGCGCGTTCAAACTAACTCTCCTAACTCCTAAGTATATTATTATATACCTCTAAAATAGTATAGTATATATATATATATATATATATATATATATATATATATATATATAGTAGGTATGTAGAGTTACTACATATGATTGGAAGAAATCTTGTTGAGTATAGCTACTTACTACATTGCTATCTTTCATTGTTGAGAATTCGTATACCATATAAAATTTACACGAAATTTAGATACGTAATTTCCGATATTTACTGTTAAAAAATTAATTCCTTGTTATTGGAGATAGGTTGATAAACGAGCATATTGTTGTGTTGAAATTAAATATTGTTACTAAATATTCTGATATTTGCGTTTGAAAAGCTATCATTAGTATATATTAGTGACAATAGGTCTCTTTGTTAGTATTTTTTTGGCACCGTTCTTGCAATATTATATATGCAATATTCCACAGTGTGTGGGACTAGCCAGGTTAAAGGCACCGTCGAATAATCACTAAAAGACCACGAAGATCGCACCTTCCCCCTTATTACGACCAGCGAATGTTCTGCGCTGCCATATGATGTACAGAATTGGCTTGTAATCCTTGTTTCTTCTCCATTGCCGCCAGATCGCAGCAGCGTGACGTCAGAGAGAATGCCGGAACCACTCTGTCTGACGAACAGATGAGATCCACACCCCGTTATCCAGTCGATCGATATATGGTTTGTATTTGTTAACAGCTATTAATGAATACATTTTTTTTTACCTTATAACGTTTAGCGCTTAGGCCACAATCTCTCATTTAATGTTTAAGTGGCGACGTGACCCAAAACGCTAAGCCTAGTAGAGGAACTGGCACTCAAATGTAACTGTGGCAACACAGCTATAGGTATTTAGCAGCGAATTTTCAACTTGAGGGTGGTAGCTAGCCAGGCGGGCTTTAGAAAAAACGTCATGGTGGTAGAGTTTCACCGAAAACTCAAGGCTTATGCAGGGATCGAGCTCACGACCATTGCCGTGTGATCCGGATGCTACCAACTGAGCTATCGACGCTTCAAAAGTTCCTATTGAGGTAATTAAATTCTTAAGACATTGATGAGTGATTTACTTTGTAACGTACAAGAAGCGACTGATCAGATCTATCTATATATTTGCTTATAATAATACTGATAATATAATCTCGTAATGTATGTGTCACTTTGTAGCATAAATTAACATACCCCGACATAACAGCGCAATAGGATATTATAAAGGAAGAATTCATTTATAACTAGGTGCATTGCCTGAAACAGAAAAATATCGATTTCATCTATTTTCAATAAGTAGCAATAAATTGAAGGATTGTCAACTTTAACAGCTTTAAAAATTACTTAATGAATCTATTTTACCAATTCCAGGTTGATAGCAGCAAAAACATTGAAATGGTTAACATCATAGGTGACGATTTATGGAAACCAGAACCAACATTACGGCCGGAAGACGAAACTATATTAAGAAAATTACAAGACATGTTGCAGTCGACTTCAGACGACCTTAAGCTGCTTTCAGGGGAACTGATAAAATTTCACAAGCCTGGTGTCCAAATTAAAACTGTACCAACGCCCTTGGATGAAGAATTCAACGAGAAAGTTCATATTGAGGAACTAGTCAATGCGAAATTTCATGGGTATAAGATAATTGATAGGTCATCTATGGCGACAGATTTAAAACTTCAAAATAATGCCATTATAGATAGAAAACCGCCAACAATAAAGCCGCTGAAACCTAAAGTCACAAACACTGCCGTTCAAGTTAATACCGCTGCTGTAACGAAGACAAAAATAAATAATAGAAATTTAGGAATATCCCGCACTAAAATAGTGCAAATAAACGAAAAGAACCAAAATAAAGTTGCCACAGAAAGACTCAACAACGGACAAATCATTCGCAAAGCACCTGCAGTGTCTTATAATGAATTTTCTTATAATTACGTTGAACCGATGGTTGAAGAGAAGCAAAGGAAAACGTTGCAAACGCAAATCATGCCAAGCATTAATATAAGAAGCGAATTAAAAGAGCAAAAAGTATTGAATATCGATATATTACCTGATAGTCAAAATAAAATAGTGAGAGATACAATTAGAAATAATGTTGTAGTAGTTGCTGTTAATCATGAAGAATCAGTAACGCGTGCCCCAGTAAAGAAGAATGATGATCCTTTATTACGTACGTTACCAGAATCTACAAAACCTGTGAGGAAAGTATCAAAAATGTCTACAGGAGAAAGTAGTGACTCTGTCTGTATTAGTTCTGACGCTAAATTAAGATTTAACACGCATAGTAAATTAACTACTGCCATCAAGAATTCTCCGGTAACTACAGCCCGTCAAATTCGCAAAAAGAAAGGCGTTAAAGTTCGAGAACCGGAAAAACCACAAGCTCACAATTTAGAGGAATGGAGAAGGAAGCTTAATATAGTTTATGGAAGTTCAAGTATCAGAAACGTTAAAACAAATGTTAAATCTAACGCCGTAAAGAAGAACGCATCATCTAAAAAATTGAACACGTCTACGATTGGAACTGTGAAAAATTTTCAATACATACCATATTCCCAATTAACTTTAGGCGGAATCAGAGTTAGTGATATAGAAAATGAACTAACTAATATTCCGATTAAAAATAATGAACCGCTAAGTAAAGTTTTAGACGCAATACTCAGCAGCAGAGAGCACAGCACCAGAGATCGACAATCGAGAGATGTTCCCAAAATTTTAACAACTTCCGATGAGAATCTGCTACAAGAAGTCATAGATATAGAGCGTACGGTAAGTGATACTATATCAAAAAATTTGCCTCGAAAAGAAACTGCCGGACCGAAAACTAAAATTTCCATTGATGAGGACAACGAGAATGATAGTTACGCCGATGATTTTGAAGGCACGAACTCTGATGATACAGTGGAATCTAAAAATGGCACACATGCGAATGGAACTCATGAAGATAATTCTTCCAAAGAAAAGAGTATACACGGCCACGCAACCGATAGTGACGATAATAATGATGCAAATCTAAACAAGCATCATAACGCAACATTTACAAAAGCATCAAACCTGACTATCAAAGATTCAGTCGACGTTTTCGAATTCATACATTCAGTGGACACACAAGACACAGCAACCCAAAGTGGCGTTTCAAATAAAATATTGCCTAAAGAAACACAGACATCTCCGAGAAATGATAGATCAAATGTACAGCCAATTCATAACGACCTATGGCCTTCGATAGATCCTAGAGGCGAAATCGAGAGAATGCTTAAACTGGAAAAGGAATTTATCAAAAAACTAATAATCGACGAGTATGGAGATTTACTAGAAAATAGTATAGTTAAACCATCGACATCGAAGGACAGTGTTAATTATACGGAGAAAAATACAGTTGCGTCTCAAAAGAAAACTCAAACTTCACCAGCTCGAGTCAAGAGTGTCATGACGTCTCCAAGAAAAACTAAAACGAGGACAACGTCTCCGTTCCTCCAGCAAGCCACAGTGACTGTTGACCAGCAAACCAGCCCTATATTAGCCCCTGACGAACACGTGAACATTGAAAATGAAGATATATCGATAAATCTTTCATCACCACGTTTCAACTTAC
Source organism: Actias luna (assembly GCA_039707435.1). NCBI lineage: Eukaryota > Metazoa > Arthropoda > Insecta > Lepidoptera > Saturniidae > Actias > Actias luna. The sequence goes on along the minus strand of JAZHAC010000002.1, from coordinate 627,853 downwards.
GTCTGCCGCGAAATTCGCACGAGGTCCTATCAAATTTGGAAGCGTTTAGCCGGTCATCATCAAAAATGTTAGGGTCCAAACTGAGACCGAGTTCTTCCTCAGTTGACGCTGGTAGTTCTTCGGATGTGAGTAGTGTAGGAGAAGTGAGAGCGCCTATTAGAAAGAGATCGAGGAAGAGTAAAGTGCCGGCTATATCGGAGTCGGTTTCTTCATCAGCAGTTTCCTCGTGTAGCTCCGGTGTTTTGTCTGGTGGGATTATACCGTTGAGAAGTGATGGAGAAGTAATTTTAAGGCATAAAGCTAAAGAGACATCGAACAAAAGTGAAGGGGAAACTAGTTTTGGCCTGGTTCTATAATATTTTTTATTACGCAATTTAGTGCCTTATATTATAGTTAGTTTAGTTGAAGACTTCTGAATGCCCGTTCTAAGAACCTATAAAGTACAAAATAATTATTTCAATATAACCTATATATTGTGTTAAGTTTAAATAGTTTTTAATCTAGATTTAATATGCTGTTTATTTTATAAGGTTTCTTTTTTTTTTTACTTTAGTAAATAAAAGTTTTGCATTATTATGACATGACTGAAATAAATATTTCTGATATCTGTGGAGAGTTTATTGTATGAATTACGTAAGGAACTTTAATAGTAAGTAATTATATTTATATATATATATATTATAAATGCGAAAGTGAGTTTGTTTTTTTGTTACGCTTTCACCGCTAAACCGATTATGAAGAATTGTGGTATAGAGATAGATGGGAACCTGGAAACTGATAAGCTAGAGGGATATACTTTGTATGAAACTATTTATTACGTCATCCTATTTCTTTTAGAAAATCAATATTAACGCGAGTGAAGCCGTATGTAAATTCTAGTAATCTATACATATAACAAAACCAAATCCTTATATAAAATATATTTTGGTAATTGTAGTTACTTTTTTATCGAATTAGATATAATAGTTTGTCTGTCTGTCTGTTCATTTTTATGCGGCACTATGAAACTACTAGACAGATTTTGATGAAATTTATCTAGGTGATAATTAATATTATGGATCAACATATAGGATAATTAGTCCGTAAAACAAAATGGTTATGTGTATATTTTTATGCTATCTCTGAACGGGATTGTTAGGGCTGTGGTCGACTTATTGGCCATAGTTAAGTATAAGCTCTTATCACGCCAGCTAGTTAACAAACAATGCACCTAAATCATGCGCCGAAAGATTAGGCTTTTTATAGAATTCGATGCTATTACAAAACTATCATTGCTTTAGCTTTAGGTACCTGATGGAACGCACAGTACAATCCAAAAGCGGTGGCGACAATCAGTAAATAAGTGGTTCACGGGACCCGTCGCTGTTGACCTTAGCTGCTTTGCATACACCGGCTCTCCCTTGAAACTTGTAACACTGCAAAAGCAATCGATATCTTTTGGTTTTAAGGGCGAATGTGGGTAGTCGTATCTAGAAATGGGCGTGCACCGCGATTGACATTACAAAGCTGATATTAACCAAGAGGGCAAAATACATTGAGCGGGGTCACGTTATATTGCAGTGCGATAAGGTAGCATAATAGAAACCATAACGAGAGTGAAAGAAACAGCAATAAGTGAGTCAGAAATATAAGTTTCAAGTTCCATGCGGACACGTAAGCGTTCAAACCGTTCACGACCGCGGCTAGGGACCGTTCAAGTAATAAGAAACGCAATTTTTCATGATCAAATGACCCTTCCCACCCCGCCCCCCTCATGTAGCATCCAGTAATATTTTTCTGTCCCCCCCCTTGCTGAAACTTTACGTTCAACGTGTGATACGTTCCAGTGAGCATTTTTATATGAAAATAATAGTCATTTTTACCTTTTTCTACTATTTAACTCTTGAAATATAAAAATTTATTTTAACCGCTGGCGATGTGATTAGAAGTAGTCGAGGGATTCTCCGCAAAACATAAACGAAAATAGTTTCAAACGTGGGAATTTCTCGTTGCCCAGTGTTTTTTTCTTTAAATTAGAAAACACAGTGTTACGTAACGCATCGTAACGTTTTACCAGACCCCCTAGATCTCCCCTCCAAATTGTGTTATGGCTCCTAAAACAATAGGCATTATATTATTATTTTTCGACCTGACTTACGCTGTTGGCCTTAGGGGCCTTGACAGATTCGCCGACCTTTGGAAGCGAGTACTAAGGCACTCAACCCGAGACAACGAGGGCAAGGAAGTCATGAAGAGGCCGATCCTCAGCCTGGGTTGTTGGCGGAAAACGAACAAGGATTCGCAGGTTACTGACCAACAGGTTTTAACATACATAACAAAAGATTCGAGCGGTATATTGTGTTATTCTTGACCTGACTGTCTGATACCAAGTATTATAAATCAGCGCTAGATCTTTCATATGGTCGTACATCTACAAGATCAAGGGGCACACCTAGTGTGACAGCCAAAAAAAAGGCGATTTTTGGGAATTAAAAAAAAAAACTAGTGAATCAATCGTTTTAACATTTTGAGGGTATATTTGAGGGGTTAAAATTTTTGGAATAATATATTAAATATATTATATATTTTTGAAATAACACGCGATCTCCGGCGGCGCCAAAAAAAAAAGGTCCTCCACTGCTGGAGTGATTGCAGCCTTCTCCGTTGATAAAACCTAAAAAAAAAAAACTCCTTAAACAAAAACATATTGTCTGTACGATGACCCTCGGGCGAACCAAAAAATCAAAAATTGACAAAATGGCGGCATGTTGAAAAAAAAAGTTAAATTTTACCCAAAATTTTGGTCGTTTTTGGCCTACCAAAATCCGATTTTTGATCAGATCAAAAAACTGGAGGGTCATTGTATGGAGAACTATATAGAGAAGATGTAAAAAAAAATTGATAGCGATCGGATCATTTGTCTCCGAGTAATCACTCCAGCAAATTCGAAAAATGCTGTTTCGAGAAAAACCCGTTTAAAGATAAAATGATCGTTTTCACTGTTATAAATGGATTAAAGTCATACTCACAGCTAATCTGCTATTGCTCTTGCTGCAGGTCCAACTTTCATTCCCATTACATTAAATATCTTTAAAATTGAGAAGTAACCGTTATTGAATATTGAAGTTGCAAAAAAAATAAAAGTAGCTCAGGTATGTCCCGTAACCAATGCAACTACCTAACTGCCGAGCGGCTACTCTTTTAAATGGCTGTAACTCAAAAACTATTTAGGATATCGATTCAAAATTTTAGTATGTTATTTTTAAAGGTAACCTATCGAAATATGGAAAAAAAAAACGATTTTTTGAAAATTTCACCCTAGGTGTGCCCCTCAATGCATTCAATGGCTGCCTCAGTGGGGATTATAAAATGGGCATGAGTTAACGTATTGTTCTTTGACGACATCCATTTTTTCCTTATCTTGCGAGGCAACGTTTAGACGAGTTGGTCTACTGGCATATTTTAACGGGCAGTGGACTCGCTTCAGTATGATTTGAGCATTGTGTACGTGTAGCCTCAGTAGTTTTATAATATTGTACTATTGACATTTGCGACCGCGTTATCTCCAAGGGAAGTCAACGTTACCGTATGAACTGTGGCCTGGCGGGCGATTAGTTATTGTTTAACAGTATCCAAACGAGTGCTGTCTTGTGGTTATACTTATTTAAAAAGATATAATTTAGTAAACAATGCTTTGTTTATTCTTAATTTTGCTTACGTACGGTTCGAGTTTGATCTCGTCGGAAACCGCAAAGAAACCTTACGATTGCGCGTACTGTCAACCGGAACAGATACACATCGCTTTTGGAGGTGAGTGCCTACTTGGATTACAGATATACACTCTATATCCACATAACCAACCAAAGTCAAAAGATGACGACGTTTTAGAGAGCTTGTCGTTAAATAGATATTTATTCATTGACGTTAAATGGAATTAACACTTTTATTATTTTTTCATGGTAACCTTCCACAAAGCGACTGATAATCGATTACTTACAGATACCGGTCGAAAATTTTCGAATAACTAAAAAGATACATTTAAATTATTTTATAGAAACACAATACCGTGATGGTATTATACCATAGTTAGCAAAGTGGCTAACGTATTCTTCTGATCATTTATTATCAGATACCTACAGAAGAATCGAGTCTGTTCAGTGTCGCTTTCTGAGGGTACTGTGTAACAAACTCAGTCAGGTACACTCCTTAAATTCAAGCTCGAAAGTCTCGAAGGGCGAAGAACTATTGCACACATATCTATACTTTACATAATAGTAAATAGTACCTATAACAGCAACTTGCTGCGACGAATTGACTTTTAAAATACCCAGTCGTTCAGTAAGAGTGCATCAGCTGTTTCATATATCACCTGTCAATACCAATGGTTCAAAAAATAATCCACTGTTTCCGAATTATGTACTCACCAAGACATATTTCACGACAGCCTAAGAAATTTTAAGAAATGTTTATCTGTATCATACATTTTATTCTCACCTATGTATGAGTATGTATGTATGTAATGTGTGTATGTAAAATTACATGGTATACTATTGCACGCCTCATAAGCGTAGCGTTGCGGTGGGTACTACTGTCACTTCACGCAAAACAACTGATTTTTCAAACTTAAAATGTCTCTGCGTATCATATATTGCACTTGTAAAATAATATATACACACGCATATCAAGGAAAAACACAATTTTAACGCTCATGATATTATTGATGTCATTTTTATTATTTCAACTAGTTAAAAGACTGTATAAAAAAGTTCTGTCTTGAACATTCTCATGTCTGTATGTTCAGATTCTGTATGTTATCACGATAACGACCGAAATACTTTACTAATTGAGTATTTTTTGTTTCTTACGCTTCCGTATAATTAGGAATAGAACCCTATTACTTTTCATGGTCTGATTCGACGTGATTTAATTGTTATTAAATAAACAAATAAAAAGAGATTACGAGACGTGCACTTTATGATTTTCCAAACTTTTAAATAAACTTATATTAGACTAACCGTGTGTATCGTTTAGAATTTTAAATGCTGCGTACAATTTGCAATTGGATTCCCGATTTGTATTGTTATATTTACAAATTTTCTTATTGTGTAACTGTCAATTGGTCATCTATTATTGTACCTTATATTAAAAAAATGCATCGTCGTGGGACGCCTGGTAGATGTGAAACATAGAAATTATTTCTTACAGGTAATATGCATAAAAGCTCAGTTTACGACAGATAATAAATACGTCACAATGAAAAATATATAGCGTGGGGACGCGTCGCCACCTGTATCGCCACGCCGACAATCAGGTTTACCCTCGCATATAGATCGAAAGTATCAACGAAACCGTCTAGAAGGGTCTGTCTGTCTAGAACTGTCTTTTTAGTTCAGTACCTTTTACCACGTATTGTACGTATGGAAGAACTTAACATGGAAAGACGATGTTTACACGGAAGCTTTGTACGCAACCTGGTTAAATTTCTTTTTATTTTATTATCTGTGCCCGCAAGAAGTTAATAATTGTTGCCCGTTCCTACTCTTTGTAAAACTGTATTGCTTTACTTCTACTGGTGGTAGCGTGGTGTTAAAATAGCTTAAAGTCTTACTAAGTTATTACTCTATCAAATACTAAAATCTTTCTTTTATCCTACCGTTAGTTCCTAAGCTTAGAGGCAGTTCAAATATAAGTAAGGCGTTGTAACATTTTTCTGTACCAGCCTCCGGATCTCAAACATTACATAATACCCAAGTGTCCATTATACCTAAAAGACATAACCACAGTCTACCTCTTTCTAAAAATAAACTCTTAAAATAACTCAAATAACTTAATAATATAACATGAATGCAAAATAACGTAACATTTCTCGCGCAATGATAGCTCAGTGGTAGTGTGTACGACTTCGCGTTAAAAGACGTGAGTTCGAATCCACCTACAACGAGCTTGGACTTTCGGTGAAGGAAAACATTGTGAGGAAACCATGGCGTGGTGGTAGGGCTTTTCTAATACCCGCCTGGCTAGCAACCACCCTCAAGTTGAAAATCTGCCGTCAAATACCAATAGGTGTGTTCCGGCAGCTGCACTTGAGAGCCAGTACCTCCACAGGTTTAACGTGTCTACCAACTTGGGCCGTATCGTCACACATCTGGTGAGATTACGGCCATACCACTAAAACAATCCAATTAAATCAATATTAATATAGATTAGCAACAATAGATTTCTCGTATAGATTCTCCGTCGAATAATAACGTATTTTGCATAAACTGGATCAACTATGATAACGCAGGCCAAGAACAGACACTGTACGTTTTGATAAGCTATTTGGCACGTTCATATAACAATACTATTGATTTGATATGAGTTCTTATATATATTTTTTATAACACGACCTACATATACACAATAACAATTTTGGTAAAATTAGATAAACTAGATTGTGCAAAAGACCGGCACGATTTGAATACCAGAAATCGTTACAAAATGGTCATCCAATAATTTTAGACTCGGTAAGATCAGTAAACGTTTTGCACGCCTCATAAGCGAAGCGTTGAAGTGGGTAATACTGTCACTTGACGCAAAACAACTGATTTTTCAAACTTATAATGTCTATATTTATCATATATTGCACTTGTAAAATAATATATACACACACATATCAAGAAAACTAACACTAATTTTAACACTCATGATATTTTTAATGCCGTTTTTGTTATTTTAACTAGTTAAAAAACTGTTTAAAAAAGTTCTGTCTCGAACGTCCGCGTGTCTGTATGTACGGATCCTGTATGTTATCACGATAACGACCGAAACTCTTTACTAATCGAGTCTTTTTTATACGCTTGAGTTTAATTAGGAATATATCCCTATTACTTTTCACGGTCTGATTCGATGTAGTTTAATTGTTATTAAATAAACAAATAAAAAATGAGATTATGAAGCGTGCACATAGTAATGCATATAGTAGTGCATAGTAAGTTCAAACACCATGCCAAGCGGATTTTAATATAAAACTCTGTTACAAAGTGGATCAATATGTGAAAAATAGTGATATCTGAAACTGACACCTCTCTCTGTGCATCCGCTAAAACCTATTATAAATGCGTATTTAAATTATTATCTTTTTAAATATGTACTCACCTAAAATCAGATCGAGTTTCATGCCAGTTCTTCTCGAAACATGTGGTAATTTTAACGTTCATAAGCGCCTTCCCGTGGCCTAAATAAAATAGAAAATACATTGATTTTATAAAACTCCATCTCGACGCTCCATATCTGGAGTTTCCGGATTCAATTAATAAGCAAAATAATAAGGATACGTAGAATTGTTTTTCTTGGTTTAACTTCGTTTAATTTTAGTAATGTTATTACTTTGTAATTTTGCCTGTAACTGGTGCTATGTTCGTGCCTCGAAAATGTTTATTCTTAACGTGCTCTTTTGTGTTTGTTCGAAACATCCATTTTAACATTGGCATCTCTCCCGCATATATAATCATTCTTCATCCTACATAACAACTTTACCATAAGTATCAGAGGTATTCATGAATGAAATGTCGTCCTCGAGACCTGTCAATTAATTAAGTTTGATTTATATTCATCATTCATTTAAAATGATTATTAATTTCCGCTGATTATTGATTTATGTTGATTATTGATTTAGATTTGTTATTATTTTAGATAAAATTAATGATATAGTTGTAACGTGGTCAACGTTCAACTACACGGAAGATAGTCTTGCGGAGTATGGTGAAGATGTTATGGACAAGCAGACCAGCGGTACCGCTTGGCTGTTCACCGACGGCGGCCATGAAAAAAGGGCCCAATGGATTCACAAAGTAGTCCTAAATGACCTCAAATTTAACACCAGATACGGTAATAGCTTATGATACTAATTGTTCCTAAAATAATACTAGGTGTTTCCGCTACTTCGGTCGCGTGGACTTGAATTAAAAGTATCCTAACTTACATCTTATAAGATAAGCGATCTGCCGGTGGAAGTTCCCTTAAAATTAATCCAGCCGTTTCGGAGATTAACCGGAATAAACAGACAGACGAACAAACATACTTTAAAAAAATGTTTTATTTTTTTGGACCGAGTAACCTATATACTTTTAATTTTTGAAGCGATGACAGCTCAGTGTTAGTGTGGACGAGTCAAGGGACGTGAGTTCGAATCCAACCATCTACAATGATCTTTTTTTTTTTTTTCGTAGGCAGATCTTACATAAGATACCCACCTTCCGCCGGGCAGAAAAAGTAAGGGTTATGTCAGATTCTTACTGAATAATAACGTACGGCCTCTGTACCTTCCACCACGATTGATGGAGAGCTTTCACATTCATCATCTAATACCGATAAAAATGATGATGATCTTGAGCTTTCGGCGAAGGAAAAAATCAAAGCACGGTGGTAGGGCTTTTTCTGATGCCCGCCTGTCTAGCTACGACTCTCAAGATAAAAATCTGCCGCCAAATACCAATGAGTAGCAACCAATGCGTTCCGGCAGCTGCACTTGAGCGCCAGTTCCTCCAAAAGCTTAGCGTGTTTACCATAACGCTAAGCCTTAACAATAAAAAAACATAGTTACCTTTCGCGACGTTGTAGTCTAAGAAAATTGAACTTTTTTATATAAGATTAAGATATTAAGTAATTTTTTGTTCTAAGAAGAAAACATTCATGAAAATAATTTCTGTAAAATTTAATTTTCCAGTCTACCACGTGGGATCCATATATGGTTGGTCTGAACAATTCTCTTTCAAAACGCCTCAGGGGGATGAAAATTGGGCAGTTAGTGCCGCCATCTACGGCGACTTGGGAAGTAAAAATGCCCATGTAAGTTTCAAAACAATATTCATAGGGTTTCGAATGATTTGAAATAACTTTTTAGTCCAGGCACTGTTAAATATTGTTAATGTAAAATTAGTAAGTATAATGTAGTTTGTAACATGTAACAATGTAAAAATTTTACATCATTTAACAAAAACACAAACAAACTTGTTATAGGTCCCAGACACTATTTCCATAATCAACTTTATTTATACACTATTTATTTATTCCTAATAACGCATCATTTGAGTACACTTATTACCTATAATTTAACAAACACACGAACATTTCTTGTATGTCAATTAGAGACTATTTTCATTATCAATTTTAATTGTGCACTTTTTATTTATTCCTAATAACATTTCTTGTATGTCAATTACAGACTATTATCATTATCAATTTTAATTGTGCACTATTTATTTATTCCTAATAACATTTCTTGTATGTCAATTACAGACTATTTTCATTATCAATTTTAATTGTACACTATTTATTTATTCCTAATAACATTTCTTGTATGTCAATTACAGACTATTCTCATTATCAATATTAATTGTGCACTATTTATTTATTCCTAATAACATTTCTTGTATGTCAATTACAGACTATTTTCATTATCAATTTTAATTGTGCACTATTTATTTATTCCTAATAATCGCATCATTTTATATTAATACGCTTATTAACTATATTTACATATACAATAACATTTTAGTAACTAATTTTACTTACTATACTAATTTTACTTTACTTACTATTTTAGTGACATTTGTAAAGTTCAGGCACTATACAACTAGGTACTTAACAAATTCTGTAAAAGCTAGTTATTGTAGTAATACTTTTAGGTGGTCAGTTGTGTGTTAATGATAGAATATAGACGTGTAGTGTTGGTACAACTTTTTTTATGAAATAGGGGGCAAACGAGTAAGCTTGTCTCCCACAACACCAGAGGAATCGCAGGTACGTTGCCGGCCTTTATAGGAGAGACTGGCTCTCAAGTGCAACTGCCGGAACACACCTAATGGTATTTGGCGGCAGATTTTACAACTTGAAGGCGGTAGCTAGGCAGACGGGCGTTAGAAAAAGCCCTACCACCATGCTATGGTTTCCTCGCGATGTTTTCCTTCACCGAAAGTTCAAGCTCATTGTAGGTGGTTGGATTAGAACTCACGTGCCAGGACGCGGCGCCTCTACACGCTGCCACTGAGCTATTTTCCAGGAAAAAATTACCAACTTTTTCAGCATTGAAATAAAACTAATTTAAACGGATTTTATCGCGTTTATTTATTAATTTTAATCCCGGCGTTTCGAAAGCTTTTCAGCCTTCGCGGTCACGGGGCGGACTGAGGTGTAGGTTGTCTGGATAAGGTGTTGTCACAGCATCTACCTTCAGTTTAATTTTTAATTGTGTTTGTATTCTGATCACACTAATATTATAAAGAGGAAAGGTTTGTACTTTTGTTTGTAACGAATAAATTGAAGAACTAATGGACCGATTTCAAAAAAAATTGCACCATTATAATGCTACATTAGCCCTGAGTAACATAGGCTATATAACATTTTTATGAAAATAATTAAATAAAATTTTCGTTCCACGCGGACGGAGTCGCGGACACAGCTAGTATGTTATAAAGTCTAACATCACAGTAGATATCTTAAGTTTTAGTGCGTTTCGATGAGGCGGGATTGAAATGAAATGACAATACATACAAAATCACATCAATTGTATTTCACCAACATGTACATAAACGTCTTAATCGAAGCGTTCCACTTGTTGCTTACAGTTAGAAAACAGAAGGTCCTCGCGAACGAAACAGTTTCATGTCGTTCCCCGACGACAATTACAAACAAGCCTTACTATATTCTTAAATTTTATTATATGTGTTTACCCGGATATACAAACGTGGCGGGAGATTCCGTCTTTATAATATGCATAAAAATCTTGCATAGTATATAAATCAAGTTAATAACTCTTACTTTTGCATATAAAATTTGGTATTCGAAAGAAAGTAAGAAAGAAAGAAAATAAATTTATTTACAAGACACAAGCTACACGGATAAAGTAAAAAATACATGAAAATTAATTAACAATACAATCATTAAAAAAACAATATACATAATCTAAAAAAAATAATAATAAAATGTTATAATCCGCCGTGCGCCGCAGTGCCACTGTAAAAGGCGCACAACTCAGCATAAGCTAAGTCACCATAATAGTGCTGATTTTCGGTTGTGGCCAAGTGGGTTTATACAACAAAATAATAATACAAAAAGCACAGCAATTATTCTAAAATTATATTAAACACTGATAAAAAAAATGTCTACATGTAAATAAATACATACAGATACATATATACACACATACATAATATACTCAGTTACGTATTAGTTAAGTATTAATAATACAATAAAATAATCTGTTTCTTTCTTCAGTCTCTATCGTATTTGCAAAATGAAGCCGAGCGCGGTCATTTCGATCTGATCCTTCACGTAGGCGATTTTGCATACGACCTACACTCTGACAACGGACGCGTTGGCGACGAGTTCATGAGGCAAATACAACCTCTAGCCGCTATAGTACCGTACATGACGTGCCCTGGCAACCATGAACATGCGTAGTGAGTTTTATTCCCAACCAAATTTATCTATCTTGTGATATTAATCATGGCCCAGTTGTCAAATTGTTCGGAAAGTCCTAAAGTGCACGCCTCATAATCGCATTTTTTGTTGTTTGTTTAAAAACAATTAAACCGCATCGAAGACACACGGACGTCCAAGATAGAACTTTTTTAAACAGTTTTTTATCTAGTTTAAATATCAAAAATATCATGAGTCTTAAAAATAGAGTTTTTTCTTGATATTTGTGTGTTTATATTATTTTGCAAGTGCAATATATTATAATAGAGACATTTTAAGTTTGAAAAATCAGTTGTTTTGCGTGAAGTGACAGTAGTACCCACCTCAACGCGTCGCTTATGAGGCGTGCAATTTGCGCCTTGTTGCAGTGAATGATTGGTTGCGAAAATCTGCTAAACTATTTTTCAATGAACGATTGATTTCATATAGAAACTTTTGTAGCTACATATATGTTTCTTTTTACTTCAATTATTTAGCGTTACACTTAGCGTTATGGCCACCATCTCATTTGAGGTTATGTAACGATGTGGCTAAAATGGTGCACACTCTAAATTTGGTTGAGGGATTGGCTCTCAAGTGCAACTGCCGGAATACACCTATAGGTATTCCGAGGCAGATTTTCAACTTATAGGATGTTAGCTAGCACTAACAAAGTGTGGACGCTTCTCCAAGTTTTCTGGGAACGAGAGTTTGATGTGTTAGTGTGCTGCGCCTTAATGGGTAGTATTGAGTTACCACACGCCTCTCTCACTTTGGCCTAACTCTGGTAATACCCGGGTACAGCAATAAAAAGAAAAGTAGACAGCCAGGCGTTCATTCGAAAAAGACCTTCCACCATGCTACCCTTATCACGATGTTTTCCATGACGATCAGGGATTCAAACTGTTGCCTGTTGACGCGACGTCCGCACACGATACCAACTAAACCACCAGCAAAAGAACTATCGACAGTTTTTTTTTTATTCAAGCTCGGCAAAGTGACTGTACTTCACCTGATGGTAAGTTTTAGTACAGTCCAGTAACAGTAGCGACTGCCGTAGGGGCAAATGTCCTTCGTCAGTCGCAACTGTCTTGCCGGCCCACTAAATGTTTCTTCACGCCTCGTTTAAAAGACCCCATATTATAAGACGAAGGGAACACCCACATCGGAAGACGGTTCCACAGCTCCACTGTGCGACAAAGAAACGACTTTTCGAACATTTTGGTTCGCGTCGGGATGGAGGTTATGGTAAAGCTGTGGCTCCGTAGTCCAGCACAGGTGGATCTGCTGTGGAAAGGAGAGGAGGGGATTAGGGGAAATAACTCTTCAGAGCATTCGCCATGATACAGTCGATACAACACGCTAAGCGAGGCTATATCCCTACGCAGTTGAAGCGGTTCTAAGTAATTGGTAATGACTGGACAGTATTATTTATGGACGAGGTTTTGTGTTTGTCTAAGGGCTTTCCAAAAGATAAACCTTTTATTGTCTTGTGTGTTTCCAGCAATTTCAGTAACTACGCGAACCGGTTCAATATGCCCGGTCACGAAGGCAGCTTGTTTTACAGCTTCGATATTGGACCTATACACTTCGTGTCTATATCAACTGAGGTTTACTATTTCACGGAATACGGGCTCAAGCTCATCCCTAACCAATATGAGTGGCTGAAGAAAGACTTGAATGAGGCTAACAAACAGGAAAATAGGTTAGGATTAGATAATAAAACTTGTTAAGACATTATTTGTGAAAACAATTCTTTGAACTTACCCATTTATCTTTTGTTCCTAAAACCTTTCGTAACATATTTATACCAATTGCAATATTTTGGACAAGTGCTAACATTTTCTTTAGCTCTTCAGGTCTCTGACTTTCGATCAGCATCGATGGTTGTCATCAACAATCTCTTAACACACAATCACAATCACAATCTCTTAAGTTGGTAGACACGCTAAACTTGTGGAGGAACTGGCTCTCAAGTGCAACTGCCGGAACACACCTATTGGTATTTGACGGTAGATTTTCAACTTAAGGGTGGTAGCTAGCCATGCGAGCATTAGAAAACGCCCTACCACCATGCTATGGTTTCCTGACGATGTTTTCCTACGCCGAAAGCTCAAGCTCATTGTAGGTTGATTCGTCCCTTGACGCGAAGTCGTACACACTACCGCTGAGCTATCACGGCTTCATGTATTGCATTAACAATAATACTTATAATATATTAGATTAGATCACTTCTTTATACACATTTATCGGCCATAGCGTAGACAGAACATACACATTATTTCATAAACAATGTGAATAAACACTCTGAAACTTCTCTCGCGGACATATTGAATACCCAGTGGTCAAAGCAATATAATTATTGTATTCATAAATATGTGACCATATAAATATTTTTGTAAAAAGCATTGTATTCATAAATCTATACGTAAATAACATAAATCTATACCTAGAGCAGTGATGGAATTATTGTTGTAGGTCAAAGCGTCCCTGGATTATATTGTTCGGACACCGCCCAATGTACTGCACGAGTCCGTTAGATCCTGATTGCGGTGACGAACTTACAAGAATTGGGCTATTAGGCGCCTTTGGTAAGTAAGGCTTTCATTTGCACATCCTTTTTTGCAAACACTGACTCCATGTTAAAATGTAATAAAACTTCGGTTGTATCAATTACTTAGATGGCCTGGCAGGCGTCGTTTTCCCTTTACTTCCATCAATGATAACTTTTAATAATGATAGTTTCTTTCGCCGGTTCTTCTCTTCCAGAACGCCATCTTGTTTCTGAAACGGCTTTTGTCTTCAAATAAGTTATATTATTAACCTATTTTTAACAAATAAACGATGTGATTATGCACATTTGTATAGAATTATTAACATGGTGATGATAAAAATACATCTGCAGATTTAAAAACCAAACCCAGAGTAATATACATTTTTGATATGATTCATTTTTTATAGCTAGGTTTAGTGTTATGCCTGCAATCTCATGTGATGTTAATTGACGATGTGGCCCAGGACGGTGGATACCCTAAGCCTGGTGGAGGGGCTGGCTCTCAAGTGCAACTGTCGGGACACATTTATAAGTATTTGTCAGGAGATTTTTAATACAAAAAGCCCTATCACCATACTATTGATTTATCACGATGTTTCCCTTCACCGGAAGTTCAAGCTCATTTCAGGTGGATTCGAACTCAGGTCCCTTGACGCGGCGTCCGACTAAGCTATCATCGCTCTATTATTTACATTATTTATTGTCTAATTTGTACTAGGTTTGGAGCCGCTTCTAAATGAATTCGGCGTCGACCTAGTGATCTGGGGCCACGAGCACTCCTACGAGAGAATGTGGCCTCTCTACGACAATAAGATGTATAACGGATCCCACAATAACCCATATTTGAATCCGAGGTTCGAAATTGCTTTGTTTCTCATAATTGTATTACCGCTTCTTTACCTGACAGTGGATACACACTGAAAAACATAAGATATTTTTTTTATGAAATAATAAACTTTATAGTTTACATTGTCTATGAAAGTGGCGGACGCCATTGCTACACTGGTTGTCTATTATCTTCAGCGAAACTTTTTCACGTTACCTTTTTTTTATAGTTTTTTATAGCTTTCAGTGTCATGGTTACAGTCTCACCTAATGTTAAGGGATGATGTAGTCCAAGCTGGTGAACACGCTAAACCTGTCGCTGGCTCTCAAGTGCAACTGCCGGTACCCACCTATAGGTATTTGGTGGTAGTTTTTCAACTTGGGAGTAGTTAGAAAGAGCCCTACCACCATGCTATGGTTTCATCACGATGTTTCCCTTTGTTGAAAGTTGAAAATTCTAAATCACGTCTTTTGACGCGATGGTAGGCATGATCGATATTTATTGATGGTGAATAAACATCGATATTGAGCTGAAAAACATAGACCGGATTTTTTTTCGATGTTTTTCTATTATTGAACATCCCTACGTGGTGGCGGTACACATTATCTATATATCATATATTTATTTAATTTGTTTTATTTACTTTTGTATTATTAGACTGTGTTAACTATAATTGGACTTCAATTCAATTGGTATTTCAAATGACTGGGGAAACATAAGGGTTAATACAGAGACTAGACGTATTGTGAAAGCTGGTTTCTGGCAACACGGGAGTTTGAAGTGTCGCTGTGATGCGTTTTAAAGGGCAGTGTTGGGTGATTAGCACCCAGTGAGTCTCCACATGGCCCTCACACCTTTGACCTGAGCCCGGGTAATGCGTTGGACGTTACGTTGACGAAGTCCGTAAACAACATGTTAACAAAAAAAAAGGGTTAATATAGAAAATATTTTTTAAATAAACAATTATATTATTATAATGCAGTGGCAATGTATACGCTTTATAGAGCTCCGGTCCACATAATAACAGGCTCGGCAGGCTGTGACGAACAGACGAACGGATTTAATCGTAAGTATTTATCGTTTATATTTTAATTCAGTTTGTTTATAATCACTAATTTCGGTCAGTGGTCAATCATTAATGAAAATTTGAGGATATTCTATTAGAGGTGGACAAAAAACTGTTTTTTTTTATGATTATCAATAGGTATTTAAAAAAAGAAAAAATCTGTACATACAAAAGAGTATAACGTATTGGACTGTTTTGTCTCTATCTAGTTATATAATAAATATGATTTAGTTTGTATTTTTTGTTGTTAATATAAATCGACAATAGATTCTACACAAAGAGAGAACGTCGGTTTACAAACACAAGAGAAACTATTTTCGCTTTGCGTCTTATGAAACGTTTTTGAAGTGAAACGTCTTATGGGAGGGCTTTGAAATTCTGTTCCGCGACCTTTTTTCAAGTTATACTTCTTTTGGCGAGTTAGGGAAAAATGATAAGAGTAAATTTTCACGATGCGCGCGCGCACCAACACGACAAACTGACACCCTGAATTTAGCTATAGTCAACAATTTAGTTGACTTTGTAGAATTCGGGGTTAGTTAACGGTATGTATTATTTATTTACATCATAAACTAAAATAAATTTTCACATTCTTATTTACTACCAACTTGGGTCGTATCATCACTTAAGATCAGGTGAGATTATGGCCATAACGCTAAAACTGAACTTAAAAAAACTTAATTTAGTTTCACGCGAATGAAGTCCCAGGCTCGACTAGTATTGTATCTAATAATTTGAATTCGCAGCGAACCCGCCCGCATGGTCCGCGTTCAGATCCGCCGACTATGGCTACACACGATTCAAGGGGTATAATAAAACGCATATATATTTAGAACAGGTTAGTACCTAATGGTTAATGTATTCTCTCTTGAATCTTTAAAATAATACTTCGTTTAGTGCGCTACGAAAAATCGTTGAACGTGAATTTTTAGCTTGAAACCTGGACTCATTGCTTTTTTTTAGTTTGTAGAATTCCGGAATGAGATATCCTGTATTTTTAAAACTCTCGAGGCTTACAGATCTGCATGACAACGGTGACCGTCGGTAATTTACTGATTTTTCGATGGTCACTGTTGTCTTTAAATTGTCAATAAAATTTAAATTAGATTATTCTCGTAATTGGAACATTAAACTGGGAAGTATTTAATCACACTTTAGATTTGATTAAAACGTCTTTAAAATTGTATATTAACACTTTACATTAAGCCCCTGTATACCAGTACCGAGTATACTTTGAGCCCCTCTGGCCTAATGGATAAGGCATCGGCCTCCTGAGCCTGAGATTGTGGGTTCGAGTCCCACCGGGGGTAACGAGCAACATTTTTGGTCAAAGTTCGGTGAAGCTGTCATAGCCGTTGGGGGTAACAGCGTATGTCAATTCGAAAAAAACTTTACATTAACACATCAAATTTACAAAATAAATATACATATATATTGGGGCGATATCGTATGTCGCGGTTTTTGGTATCACGCATCCAACGTAATCCAACCCGCACATCGCTACCTGTGACCACCTCACCGACATATCCTACACCTCTGAAACACTTCGGTCCACCTGCGGGTTCATTTTTAACCTAAACATAATTAGCGAAAACCATTAGTTTAATTGTTCATTCAATTTTAAAATGTAAACGAGACGAAGTTCTTAGCAAACCATGGATTCACCGTGCGGGTGCCAGATCCATCATGCGGTTGTAAGGGGCCCCTTTTCGACGCGCGTCAACTCTCACCTTCATCACTCATGTTTCTCTTCCTACACAACTAAATTTGGTAGGAGTCTGCTAGCGCAGCTTTCGAAGCACCTTCTACTATAAAACTTACTGCAGTCCTAGATATGCTAAGATCTATATATTATATAATGTCTATATAAATATAAAATATAGTAAATACTATTTTCAAAGACCATTTATACAGCATACTCAATACCCCTCGAACATTCGAGAAATATCCTTTTAACGCTACTGCTTAGTATGGAAAACAACACACTGCAATTTTATATTAACAGTTTTATTTTTTCATTTTTAGGTGAGCGTGGATCTAAAAGGTGAAGTGATAGACTCCTTCTGGGTAATCAAGGACAAACACGCCGCTTATAATTTGTAATTATTGTATTAATAATTATTGTATGATGCTCAAAATATGATCGCTTTTATATCTGTAACTTTTTAGAATATAAATACTTTTTTGTTCGAGCATATTTTTTTTACATCATCATATTGGAACAGCTCTTTTCAGCCCAACGCATCGCATCAGCCTCCTCTCTTTTACAACATTATTTTGTGTTCTGTGCCAGTCTTACCCAGGGTTTCCCTCCAATATTGGTCAACGTGTCAACCCATCTTGCCATTTTCTTAAATCGTTAAATTAGAAAACCAAATTAGTCATTTTTACAACATTGTTAGCCTTACAGGTAAACACCGCATATAAACACATTAATTAAGCGTACAATTATATTAATTCAACACAACTCAATGAAAACATATTTTTTTTACAGTTAAGGTTTCGCGTTATGGCCATAATCTCACCTGATTTTAAGTGACGATACCGCCCAAGTTGGTAGACACACTAAACCTGCGGAGTGACTGGCTCTCAAGTGCAACTTCCGGAACACACGCAATGGTATTTGGCAGCAGATTTTGACGTTGAGGGTGATAGATAGCCAGGCGAGCATTAGAAAAAGCCCTATCACCATGCTACGGTTTTGTCACGGTTTTTGCCTTCACCAAACGCTCAAGCTTATTGTAGATGGTTGGATTCGAACCCACGCCCCATAACGCTTCAATATTACATCGACGCGAAGTCGTACACACTACCACTGAGCTATCATCTCTTCTAAAATAACCGGGTAATGAAATTTTATAGTTCCTGTTTTCTATGTATAATAAATATGATATGATACTGCTACTTTATTTATTCATATACATTTTAAAATCATATTGTTTATAGTATTCGATAAATATTTTGTTTGTTTTTTCATAAATCTTAAAGTCGCGCAAAGAAATCAAGTTCACAATATTGGAGTGTAACTCGTTACACTATTATTAAAACTAAGGTAGGATAAGGTAAAAATAAATCGCAATATACCTTATGTCATATTTATATATCTTGTAGTTATATTAAAATATATGTAAGTCATATCTAGGACATACTATTTTACGGGAAGAAAACAGCGTCTGAGATACAGGCTAGCCCTAGTTGGGACGCTAGGATTCAAAAATGTATAGCGATACTATGTCTTAAGATAATTTTTATGTATTGTAGTGTAAAAATTCTTGTCAATAAAGTTATTATTATTAATATTATTATTATTATTTTTTATACTAGTTACGTATACATTTATTTTGGATCCTAATTACTCGTAAATACGACGGTTCGTCTATAAGAAGAAGAAAAAATATTTAATTTCTATAAAATTATATTTAAATAGCCATGCTACTTGAGAGTACATTAAATGCTATTAGGTTTGACTCCACTGGATGCACTCTGATGATAAGCTTAAAGCACTAGAGTATTTATTAAAAATGAATTAATATCAACCGATTTTATAAACCTAACGATTCCGTTTTAGTTGTAGCAGATGTTTAAGGAATCGTAAAATGATGGTGGATGCTTAGTTATTTAGTTCTATATAGTGCAATGTAGGTAACATTTTACGTGATGTAGTGCAGCTAAAGAGCATATGTGATGTGAATTATGAATAACTATTCGGAACATGATGTATTAGTTATCACAAAAACTCCCAAGATAGAGAGATATAAAAGTGACCATCTTGTTGAAGATAGTTTCATCTGCCCAAATGCCTAAATCTTATCTCTTGTTAATTCCAGTAATATTGTCTAAATTGGACGAAATTGCCAAAAATAAAAAATAAGAAAAATTAATAACCATAAAACCATTTAGTATGTTTATTTAAAAGCTACGATAAAAAGTTTAATTTAAAAGTGATTACCAAAAAGAATAACTGTGAAAGTGTAAATAATACAACGCGCAATGTAAAATTGATATTTAAAATTATTTCATGTAGTTTGAATAGCGTGATAGAAAAGTAGTCTTTCAAAAATGAAAACTACATATAAGTTTTATTAAATTGAAATCTACTATATCACTGAGGATTTTTCACTAGTGTGTATGGAAATACCTGAAAACGTAAAATCAATATTATAAGTATTTAGTATCAAAAGGAAAGTATTGAGTATGATCTAGTATTTCTATCAGTTCATCCCTATAAATTGCTAATGTGCTTGACAGCTAAAGGTTTTGTTTTGTGTGGTCCACACTTCACAGTATAAGATAACATTAAACGTAATAGAGTATTTGAAAACAAACAATAATTTATAATTCTAGTAGGTATTTGTAATCAGTGACCAGTGTATTTACAACGGATGCGGTCGTAACATTAACGCGTCGGTTGTTTGTTTCCTAATTTTGCATTCTCGGACATTATTATAGTTTAAAATGAAGATTTTAATAATTTTGGTAATGCTCGGTTCGAGCTGGGCCTGGTCTCCGGATCCTTCGGGCACACCTTACGACTGTTCGTACTGCCAGCCTGAACAAATTCACATCGCCTTTGGAGGTAAGTTATCGTCAATAGTCAAAAACCATTATTTTGAATCTAATTTAATACTATAAATACGAAAGTAAAAGAGACAGAGTGGGCTTTTGAGAAGGAAAACAGCGACATTTATTGCGAAAATTAATCTTCAATGCGTAAAAAACAAAAGAAACTATTATATGAATATCAAATTTGGAATATGAAAATTTTAATTTATGCTTCTAATAAGAAATCAAAAGTATTGAGCCTTTTTCAATAATCATCTCTCAAGGAGATACAAAAGGGATTATGATTTAAATTATTCAAGTCCAGGCAAAAATAGTCATGTGCTTGGAACCTGAAATATTTTTAATGTTTTTATTATTAACTGTATATATATAACACACATACATATACAATTACTCTGCTGCTATGCAGATATTTCAAACCTTCATCTAGGATACAGTGAGAACATTTCTATGTTGATGATATTCTATATATCTCAGATTACTGTAAATCCTATAAAATTTATTTTCTTCCCTTGAACTTCACAGTATGAATTTACTGCTTGCATAATTAATAAAAGAATCAGAGATATATATATTTCTTATTATTTATATATATAAATCATATATATATGTTAAGATAGATGCACAGCATTTTATGGTAAGTATGGTATAATAAAAACAGAGGCCAAACTGTAATCATCATCATTAAAATGCCACTTCCAAACTCATTTGACCCAGGACCAGGACCCAATCTATGTGAAATAGAAATAGAGAATACAAAGAGATGACATTATTTGCATTTAAAACATGTTACATTTATTAAACAATATAACAAGTTATTTAATTTATCTCTTTTCTCATAAATGGTAAAAATATTATAATAAAATGAATTTATAATAATGTATCATTGAGTTACAAGTAACTTACTATTAAGATTATCTGACCTATGACCTAATCTTTATAAATATGTTTTTATCTTCATAAATTATATATCCAAGTCATATTACATTGCAAACTGTATTTGTGCCGTTCATTTGACACCATATTCGCTAATACATTGAAATTACTCAACTATGGTTGGTTTATCTTTTGTCCATACAATAAGATTTCTGCAATTTACAGTATGCCTTTATACTATATGGAGTTAACACTATACTTTGCTATACAATGTTTTGCCTTATGGATCACTACAGTTGAAATATATTTTATAAACTAAGTCTATATTTGTTATCCTGATATTCTAAAAAAATATTACACACCTTAACCTCTTGAGAAATTATAAAACTTTTCATAAACATGGTGGGGGGTATAGGAAACGATATAGAAATTCTTTGATCAACAAAGAAAAAAAATAAAGTTTTAGTTCCAAAGGTAGGAAGTCGCAGCCCCAGCTAGTGTTAAAATGAAACTAGAAGGAATGTGCATACCATGTCAGTCTTTATATAATTTGAATAAAAATCCTAAGAGAGAAAATTAGTGGTAATAGATACTACTTCAAATTATAAATTAATATTAAGTACTTTATGATCCAAACTGCATTTACAGTAGAAATATAATGCTTTCTAAACTTACATATTTGTCAGTGTATACTTTGTTATGTGTTAGCGACGCATAAAGACTATAACGAGTAATATACAAAAATAGAAATGGCGTCCGGAATAATAGTTCCGCACGGGTGGCGCTGTTAGCGACGCATAACAAGTTAATACGAAAATAGAAATGGCGTCCGGAATAATAGTTCCGCACAGGTGGCGCTGATGGTAAATAGGACGCACGCGTTACCGTAGGGAGAGCCCCTGAGACGCTAGACGAGTTCTCGTTCGAGTATTAACTTGTACCGGACGAATAAACAGTGTTTTTGTGTTAGCATAAGTATCGAGACTGACTACGCGTTATATAAATATAAATAATATGATATGATAAATAATATGAATATATAAATATGAGTATGGAGATCGAGTATTGAGAATATTGAGATTATTGAGATTATTGAGAATATCGAGATTATTGAGATTATTGAGGTTATTGAGATTATTGAGATTATTGAGAATCATTAATATTAAGCTTATGGATATATTGAGATGTAAGTATTGAGAATTATTAACATTGAGTTTATGGATATATTGAGAATTAATAATATTGAGATTGCTAGTATTGAGATTAATAATATTGAGAATTATTAATATTGAGAATTATTAATATTGAGAATTATTAATATTGAGATATATTAATAAATGAGAACATAAAGAATGTTATGTTAAAGTCATAAGGCGTACGTTATAATCGACGTCTACCGTTGGGGACGCACACATTCATTTGCCAAGGATTCGTGGGAGTTCGGGTAATGATTGTGCCGAGTAGGTTTTTTGCGTCTCCTTCGCGTATTTTATGTATATTTATATTGAAATTGATGTTTGCATGTATAGACTATAGATATGTTTAAGATTATCGTGCATGTTAGTTTTAAAATAGATAATTTACCGAGCAATACTTACCTAAATATTAGACCGGAAAATATGTATAGAAAATTGAGGGATTTCACACGACAAGTGTGAAATCCAACGATAGAGACATCGCGTTGCTTGTATTTTGAGATAGAAACCCGAAATATGGGAATATGTAAATTTATAGAGTAAGAACGTGATAGAGAAAAATTGAAATAGAGAAAGTTTAGCGTAAGTATTGCTCGATCTCGAGTATTATGAGTGTATCCTAGGATAAGTGATATTTATAAGATAGAGTATAACCTAGGGTATAAGATTGTATATAGATATTAAGGATATTATATGAAATAAAATAAATATAGCGCAGAAACCGAGCCAACGGTAGTGAAAATAGAAACGAATAGAAATTAGAAAGCGTCGCGATCGAGTGGCTCTCTGTAAAGTCACGCATCGGCATGGGTAACCTCCGAAGGGGCGTTACCTAATCATGTTCCACGATTGAGTCACCGATCGCCCATTGGCTACAACAAGAAGAGCAACTACCTGAAGAATATCGACCGTTGGCTCGGGTTCACGTTTTATTGAGAAGAACACCGAGTATTATTTCGTCACACGTCTCGACCGGTGCACGCATTATTGCACCCTTACGACCCCTTACGGCAAACTGACATCTTCCTGCTGCCACCGAGGCGGGTATCCGGCATCCTCGTTTATAACGAACGAGGACTCTACGCCCGTCCAAACGGGGATACACGACGTCGCACTTCGACCAAGGGGCGGTGGTCCACCACCGCTAGACGTACCGTGCCCCAACATTATGTATATAGAGTCCAGAATAAATATTTTTACATGTCTGTAGGCACATCACTGTATAGTTACTGCACTAATTTTGATAAGACTTGTGATGTTGATAACTAATATAGATTAACATATAGGATAATTTGACCTCATGAAACAAAATGGTTCTTACAGGATATGGAATAAAAGTTAAATTATTTAATAAATGCATTACTTTATATTTTATAATAATATGGTAACCTTCGATACATATTTTAAAACCTCTGTCATGATCCCAGAAATACATAGCAAAATTATACCATGCTCATAAAGTTACAATGAGATGAAACAGTATGTTATAAAAGCATTACCTTTAATACATGATTTCGCTTTAATGTTTAATTGAAGTTAAAAGTAAACATTTTCATCCATGATAAAGTTCATTCCTTGTTTTATTAATAGGTTAAAATCTGTTTAAATAGTTTGGTCATTATTGTACATATAAGCTTATCTTCACATATATTATGCTGTTCAAATGAAATATATATACACATACTTAGCATTATCTATTCATGACCTTTTGCACTCCGTTATCTATTCAGTGGTGCTAAACATTTTCTCAAAATTCATTGCTAATATTATTATATGCGTAAATATACTTTTTTCTGTTTAAAAAAAAATTTACACTAATTTAAAGTATGATTAAAAGCAATTTTCAAAGGCATACTGAAACCAAAAACTATAAAAGTATAAAAATTAGTGCTTTTGCATACAAACATTGTGTCAGTGTAAGTGGTTTTGAAGAAATATGTTGTGATGAATTCATAGCATGGCAGTAGGCAGTGGCAAATTTCTAGGTAGGCTAGGTAATGCCTAGGTAACTTTTTTTTTTATACTTAAGGCTTAGCATTATGGCCATAATCTCACTTGATCTGAAGTGATGATATGGCCCAAGTTGGTAGACACACTAAACCTGTGGAGGAACTAGCACTCAAATGCAGCTGCTGGAACACATCTATTGGTATTTGGCAGCAGGTTTACAACTTGAGGGTGGTAGCTAGCCAGACGGACATTAGAAAAAGCCCTATCACCATGCTATGGTTTCCTCACGATGTTTTCCTTCACAGAAAGCTCAAGCTCATTGTAGGTGGTTGGATTCGAACTCACGTCCCTTGACGCAAAGTCGTACACACTACCACTGAGCTATATTCGCTTCGTATCATGCTTGTGCATACAAACGTTGTGTCAGTGGAAGTGGTTTTGAAGAAATATGTTGCGATGAATTCATAGCATGGCAGTAGGCAGTGGCCGATTTCTAGGTAGTCTAGGTAATGCCTAGGTAACTATAAATTTTCATAGGCGGCATTTGACTGTACATTTTCAGGTAGGTTTCAGGAGGTAGGCATTAGAGAAATCTGCACCATGCGGTTAATAAAGCATGTTGGTTTGTTTATATAATTGATTCATTTGTATATATAAGATTTTGTATATATAAGATGATGTTATAAAAAATAAAAAATTGATTACCAAAGCGTGATGTTTAAATTTATTTCATTAATAATGTATTGTACTTAATTTAATTTCAGATAAAAGTAATGATATTGTGGTGACATGGTCTACGTTCAACGACACAGAGGAGTCTCGCGTGCAGTACGGCATCGACGTCATGGACCAGGAGGCTGTGGGAGCCAGCTGGCTGTTCACAGATGGCGGGAGAGAACAGAGGACCCAGTGGATACATAAAGTCCTGCTCAAGGATCTAAAGTTTGACACTAGATATGGTAAGAAAACTAATCAAAATAAAAATAATTATTAAAACTATTATTAATAAAAAAAACCGTCTAAACTACCTAAAATTTATAATTAATTTATATATAAATATACAAACTCATATACTTTGAAGTGATGATAGCTCAATTGCTACTGTGTACTGATCCCGCGGCAATGGACGTGGGTTCAATCCGTGCAATGACCGTCAGCTTTGTGAAGGAAAATATAGTGAGGAAACCATAGCATTGTAGTAGGGCTTTTTCTAATGCCCGCCTGGGTAGCTACCACCCTCAAGTTAAAAATCTGCCGTTAAGTACCTATAGGTGTGTTTTGGCATTTACATTTGAGAACCACTACACATATACTAGGACGCTTACCTCTCGACTGCCATCATTGTTTTCGGATTTAAATAGGCTTTACATCATATAAAGTGTTGTCACTGTGACGTATTATTACAAAAAATCCACAGTGACATATAAGTAATGCAGGTCGTGACACAAAATATGTTATCGATTAGTTACTTTTTTTATAGTTAAGGTTTACCGTTATGACAATAATCTCACCTGATCTTAAGTGACGATACGGCCCAAGTTGGTAGACACGCTAAATCTGTGGAGGGTCTGGCTCTCAAGTGCAGCTGCCGGAACACACCTATTGATATTTGGCAACAGATTTACAACTTGAGGGTGGTAGCTAGCCAGGCGGGCATCAGAAAAAGCTCTACCACCACGCTATGGTTTCCTCACGATGTTTTCCTTCACTGAAAGCTCAAGCTCATTGTAGATGGTTGGATTCGAATCCACGCCCCATGACGCTTCAATATTACATCAGTTAAAGGGTCGTCACTATGCCGTATTATCATTTAAAAAAACTAGTCTGAACACGACTGAAGTAAAACTTCTCTGGCTATGAGAGAAAAAGAGAAAGAAAATGTGTGCTCGCACCTCTCTCTCTATTGCCCCTACAGTAATATACAAAACGTTACTCTATCTCTTTCTATCTTCACTAACTTATATCTCCCTCACAACTTCCGTTCGCCTCGCCTGATCACAGTTTTCCGTAACGCTCTCGTCACGCATTCAACAGCTCCCCCCCCCCCCCTAGTCGAGCGTTCGTAGAAAAATTTTTACTTAAATAATCTATAGTGAAGTAAGTTTAGTGAAGTAAAGACACAAAATATGTGGACTTAAACGTCGGGATCAAAATTAATGAATAACCGCCTATAAAATTAATGAATAACCGCCTACAAAATTAATGAATAACCGCCTATAAAATTAATGAATAATCGCCTATAAAATCCGTTAAAATTAATTTTATTTCGACGGTTAGTGCCGTTTGAGTCCGATTAAAGTGCGAATAAAATGTAATTTCATAGTGTACCATGCCGGCTCTGTGTACGGTTGGTCCGAAGAATTCACCTTCAAGACCCCCCCTCAGGGGGAGGAGTGGGTCGTACGCGCAGCCATCTACGGCGACATGGGAAGTAAGAACGCACATGTGAGTAGAAGTAATACGAGAACAGACTACCGTTAAGCAGGGACCCGAGTTCGAATCCCCGCAATGAGTCCGCGCGACCGGTGAAGGGAAACACCGTGATGGAACCGTGGTATGGTGGTAGAGCCTTTCTGAAGCCCGCCTGGCTAGCTACCACCCTCAAGTTGAAAACCTGTCCACCGAATACCTATAGGGGTGTTCCGGCAGATGCACTTGAGAGCCAGTCACTCCTATAAAGATTCCCCTGGTGTTGCGGGTGTCCATGAGTGGTGGGGAGGGATCATATACCATCAGGTGATACGCTTGCTCGTTTCCCCTATTTCATCCCAAAAAACGTAATAAATTTATCCTACACTTAGTAATGGGGAAAATGGTCTTTTGGTATTAACAACTTTTGAACGTAAGATTGGGATAACGTACCGCACAATTTGTAAGACAATGTGGCTGGTACATTATATAAGCATTAGCTGTGCCCGCGACTTCGTTCGGGTGGAGCCAAAAATTATTTAACCAGTTTGACCCGTTTTTGTAACTTTCTCCAATAAACGAACAATCTTTCGTTTTTTTTTCCAATAAAAAGTATCCCATGTTACTTCTGACACCTTCAAGAATATGTATACAAAGTTTCCTGATGATCGGTTAAGTAGTTTTCGCGTGAAAGCGTAACAAACAAACTTACATTCACATTTATGATATCAGTAAGGATGAACTAAGCAACAATTAAAAAAAAAAACCTCAACTTGTTAGTTACCATTTTGATGACCAAGTTGAAACTGTTTGATCGAACCGTCCATTTTGTATGGCAAATATTTATTTTCGAATAATTTATATAATTATCTTGAGATTAAACAAAAGGAACACAGTTGGTAATCGATTTTTGAGAATCATGATATTGACACATTTTATCCCAGCTAACACAATGGGAAATGTTTGTAAGAGAGACACTTGGGCGTCGCATCAAAATGAAGCTACCTACGAAAAGTTGGCTTGAGAGTAATCACGGACAGTGGATCCTGGACTAAAAACCCTAAAAAGTTAGCTTAATCAAAGAAACAGTGTTTACAATTGTGCTCAATTGAGAGCGACTACCACACACAAGTCCGTCTAGCCAAGTTGTCTTCCGTCGACTGCTAACTGAGAGCAAAATGACAGATGTCAAACTGACTTTGGCATTCTATTGCGACTGTCATCTATTCTTTAGCTATTCTTTATACACAAATCGGCTAAGGACTCCGGTGTAGTATCCGATATAGTGATACAGAGACTAGGTCCGCGTGGATCAAAAATTATTCACAATTTTTCCCCGTTTACTTTTATTGATATAGCTTTGCTCCTAATGGTGGTAGCGTGATCTTAAATCCCGTGTTAGTCAGTGTCGCGGGCCGGTAACAAGAAATATTTACGTAATGATTTCCTCACGTTTTATAGGTCCACAGATTATTGAGAATGAAGTAACAACAGACAGGCCAACCATAACAGTCCAGCGCTTCTAAAAGTTCTATAGCCTTTCTGTATGGTAGCTCTGTTAAATACAAATATAAGTTTTGATATCCGACTGGTAGTTCCTAACGTTAGCGCGTTCAGATAAACACACTTTTTCCACAAAATATTAAACTAGTTATATCCGCGACTCCGTTCGCGTGGAAGTAAAATTTTATTTAATCATTTTCATATAAAAAAAAATTGTATAAAGTCTATGTTACCAGGGCTAAAATGGTGAAAGAATTTTTGAGATCGGCCCAGTAGTGCTCCCAGTTTATTCGTTACAAACAAAAATACATAACTTTCCTCTTGATAATATTAACATAGAAGTATAGATATATATATTTAAACCCATTCCTCCCCACTGTCATACTTTTAGGACACTATTTTCAAAATGTCTTTTTACGTATTTGGACTTCTATTTTTATTATTTTTGATGAAATTCATATTTTTACACTATTTTTCTAAAAAAAAAGGAATTTTTTTTCGCTGTAAAAAATGTTTAAATAATAAAAATAAAAGTCCTAATACGTAAAAAATAAATTTTGAAAATAGTGTCCCAAAATTATGACAGCGGGGATGAGGAATGGGATAAGATGCAGCAGGAGTTTTTGTGTGTGAGTAAATTTGGAAAACATCAAACGCGCAGTCGATGTCGTACCTCCAAGACGAGGCGCAATTCGGTCACTTCGACCTGATCCTGCACGTTGGGGACTTCGCCTACGACATGGACACGGACGGGGCCAGGGTCGGGGACGAGTTCATGAGGCAGATCCAGCCCCTGGCCGCCCTTGTGCCCTACATGACCTGCCCTGGGAACCACGAGCAGGCCTAGTGAGTGCCCTTTCACATTCTATGCAGCGATGATAGCTCAGTGGGTTCCACGTCAAGGTACGTCCACCTACAATGAGCTTGAGGTTTCGGTGGGGGAAACTAAGCATGGTGGTAGGGCTTTTTCTAACGCCCGCCTGGGTAGCTACCACCCTCAAGATGAAAATTCGCCACCAAATACGAATAGGTGTGTTCTGGCAAAGCACCTGTGAATCCTCTGGTTTTGTGGGTGTCCATAGACGGCGATGATCACTTATCCTCAAGCGACACGCCTACCACAAAAAAAAAAAAATTGGTATACAAAAATTAACAGCTGATTGCTTTGAAATACACTAGACACAAAAATTAAGGGATATAAAAAAAAAACCCAAATTTTTGGGTGATTTTCAACGAGCTGTAACTCTGAGGAAAATGATCGTACAGAAAAAACAATTTTTTTGATCAGAAAGATTAACTTCTTAAGAAATTTGAAAAAAAAAAAAAAAAAATTTCAATTCCTATACGATCATTATTTCCGGAGTTATCAAAGTGAAAAATAACTTTTTTTTTGAAGCCCGTGGACCTTTTTTTAGACGAGAAAAAAATTGGAAAATTTTTTTTTTGGTAATTTTCTTAGGATTTCTCCAGATCTGGATGGACATGACAAAAATTTTTCATAGTCATATCTGAAAACTAGACACATGGAGCTACAATTTGCCCTTTTTTTGTTTTTTCTGTACGATCATTTTCCTCGGAGTTACAGCTCGTTGAAAATCACCCAAAAATTGGGATTTTTTTTTATATCCCTTAATTTTTGCGTCTAGTATTTTTTTTTTTTTGCATATTTGAACTAATTGTTCCTCGCCTTTTCCATTGTTCAGCAATTTCAGCAATTACGCGAACCGGTTCAGCATGCCCGGGGCCGACAGCAGCCTCTACTACAGCTTCGATGTCGGACCCGTACACTTTGTCTCGATCTCCACCGAGGTGTACTACTTCACCCAGTACGGGCTCAAGCTCATCGTCAACCAGCACGACTGGCTCAAGCGGGACCTGGCCGCAGCCAACCTTCCGGAGACCAGGTCAGTCATCACTATTAACTGTATTTATGTCACCATGTGTTTTTTTTCCATTTAAGGTTATGGCCGTAATCTCATCTGGTCGCAAGTGACGATACCTGTGGAGGAACTGGCTCTCAAGTGCAACTGCCGGAACACACCTATTGGTATTTGGTGGCAGATTTTCAACTTGAAGGTGGTAGTTAGCCAAGTTGGCTTCGGAAAAGCACCATCCTAGGGATCACCCAGATGTTGTCTTTCAACGGAAGCTGAAGCCCGTTGCAAGATTTTGAAGTCACGTTCGTTGATCATCGAAGCGATGATAACTCAGTGGTAATGTATACGAATTCGCGTCAAGGAAAGTGACTTCGAATTCAACCACCTACAATGCGCTTGAGCGTTCAGTGAAGGAAACCATCGTGAGGAAACCATAGTATGGTGGTATGGCTTTTTTAATGCTCGCCTGGGTAGCTACCACCCTCAAGTTGAAAATCTGCCGCTAAATACCAATAGGTGTGTTCCGGCAGCTGCACTTGAGAACCATTCCCTCCAAAGGTTTAGCGTGTCCACCAACTCGGGCTGAATCGTCACTTAAAATCAGGTGAGATTATGGCTATAACGCTTAGCCTAATTACAAAAAACATGCGTGCGTACAAAGTACACATGTCAGAAGTGAAACTTCTTTGGCGAACTAATTTATAAATCTTGTTCGCTCTGTCTCACTTTTTCTCTCAGTCTTTCTCACTCGCTTGCTCCCTACTCTCACTCCACGGCTAGTTGCTCATGCTACGTTCGCCCTGTCTTACTCTCTCTCAATCGGTCTCGATCACTCTCTCTCTCTCTCTCTTTTCCGACACTTCCGTTGCATACCGGCGTGACGTTTCATCTGTAAAAATTTTACCCTCGTGCGCCTAAAGAAGTTTCACTTCAAAAAAATGATGAGAAATTTGTATACCCTACCAACTGAGCTATTATCGCTTCGAAATCTATTTTTTTTCTACCACGTAGATCAAAGAGACCATGGATCATAGTGTTCGGTCACCGGCCCATGTACTGTAGCAACGCAAATGACATCGACTGCAGTGTCGAGTACACGAGGACCGGCATCTTCGGCATGTACGGTCAGTCAACATGCATTAAATAACACTTATTACACTTTCGCGTAGTGTAATTGGTTAATCAGATAGATCTACTGTCAGAATGATATAATAACTTGTTATCAAACCACATATTCGACATGCAGTTACCGGGAACATCGTTGTTGTAGAGTGTGTCCGAGACTTGCGACACGGATTTAGGTTTTAGTAGGCCTCTTTTCGATAACTGTCAACGCTCACTTTCACCGCTCGGGTTTCGGATAGATCTACTGTCAGAATGATATAATAACTTGTTATCAAACCACATATTCGACATGCAGTTACCGGGAACATCGTTGTTGTAGAGTGTGTCCGAGACTTGCTGCACGGATTTAGGTTTTGGGAGGCCTCTTTTCGATAACTGTCAACGCTCACTTTCACCGCTCGGGTTTCGGATAGATCTACTGTCAGAATGATATACGAACTTGTTAGCAAACCACGGATTCGACATGCAGTTACCGGGAACATCGTTGTTGTAGAGTGTGTCCGAGACTTGCGACACGGATTTAGGTTTTAGTAGGCCTCTTTTCGATAACTGTCAACGCTCACTTTCACCGCTCGGGTTTCGGATAGATCTACTGTCAGAATGATATAATAACTTGTTATCAAACCACATATTCGACATGCAGTTACCGGGAACATCGTTGTTGTAGAGTGTGTCCGAGACTTGCTGCACGGATTTAGGTTTTGGGAGGCCTCTTTTCGATAACTGTCAACGCTCACTTTCACCGCTCGGGTTTCGGATAGATCTACTGTCAGAATGATATACGAACTTGTTAGCAAACCACGGATTCGACATGCAGTTACCGGGAACATCGTTGTTGTAGAGTGTGTCCGAGACTTGCGACACGGATTTAGGTTTTAGTAGGCCTCTTTTCGATAACTGTCAACGCTCACTTTCACCGCTCGGGTTTCGGATAGATCTACTGTCAGAATGATATAATAACTTGTTATCAAACCACATATTCGACATGCAGTTACCGGGAACATCGTTGTTGTAGAGTGTGTCCGAGACTTGCTGCACGGATTTAGGTTTTGGGAGGCCTCTTTTCGATAACTGTCAACGCTCACTTTCACCGCTCGGGTTTCGGATAGATCTACTGTCAGAATGATATACGAACTTGTTAGCAAACCACGGATTCGACATGCAGTTACCGGGAACATCGTTGTTGTAGAGTGTGTCCGAGACTTGCGACACGGATTTAGGTTTTAGTAGGCCTCTTTTCGATAACTGTCAACGCTCACTTTCACCGCTCGGGTTTCGGATAGATCTACTGTCAGAATGATATAATAACTTGTTAGCAAACCACATATTCGACATGCAGTTACCGGGAACATCGTTGTTGTAGAGTGTGTCCGAGACTTGCGACACGGATTTAGATTTTAGTAGGCCTCTTTTCGATAACTGTCAACGCTCACTTTCACCGCTCGGGTTTCGGATAGATCTACTGTCAGAATGATATAATAACTTGTTAGCAAACCACGGATTCGACATGCAGTTACCGGGAACATCGTTGTTGTAGAGTGTGTCCGAGACTTGCGACACGGATGTAGGTTTTAGTAGGCCTCTTTTCGATAACTGTCAAAACTCACTTTCACAGCTCTGGTTTCTCTCTGACCAGTGTAAATCATTCCCGATAGTGATTTACAGCATAAGCATCAAAATAGTGTCGATAATAGGGAAGGATAAATGTTCCAGCTATGTGCGATAAATACACCTCAAGCGCCAAACTCAGACTACCAAACTACCCTCCTATAACTAAATCCCTATATATGTATTATAATATAGATATTAGAAACTGGTCTAAAACGCGACTTTCTTTTTAATAATTGCTCGACGTTTACGACTTCGTTACGGAGGGCAGTTTGTGACTACCCTCATTTGCTCATTATCACTAACGATGTTCCGACACACTACACTCACTATACCTGACGATACGTGTATCGATCGTACACGAGGCTCGAGTCGTCTTATCACTGGATTCCATGCCGTAGATAACCAGGTCGAAACGTCTAGCAATTATTATAAATCGCATTTTAGACCTGTTTTTATTTTTTATATTATAATACAATCAACGGACATTTGCACAACATATGTTTTTTTGTACAATTCTGTATTGTACGAATCGGAGTGTCGATTGTATGCACCGAAAATGCGAGAGTGTTGAGATGGATGTGTGTTACAAAGAATGGACAAAGTGAGGAATCAGTTCGTTAAAGAGAGTTTAAAAGTGGCGCCAGTGGTAGAGAAGTCGAAAGACAGTCGTTTGTCTTAGTCTGGACATGTTATGAGAAGAGAAGAAACGTAATGTTGATAAAAGTAATGGATATGATGGATGGAAAGCAAGAGAAAGCCCAAAAACAAGAGAGATATGTGAGAAAGGAGATGAAAGAAAAGGGAGTCCCAAATAACTTGGGAACAGAATAAGAAGAAGAGTGTATGAAATTATCGGTCATTGGCTCCAGTTACAATTTCTATCAGGTGAATGCTTGTCGATGGCGTTCGCACTCTGCGATATGTCGGAAGAAGAAAGAAGTAGACACCATGGGTGGTACCATGACGGCAATAAAAAAAAATTGCCGCCCACAAAAGCCTTGCCGAAAAATAGAATGCCATTGATTCAAATACCAATAGAGATATAGTGGTGGGGAAGGTAAATAATCTTAGACGTGGCGTGGCATCTGGAGACACTAGGGTCGTTTTTTTTTATTTTTTGGCTTTATTTATTTTAGGGACTTCAGGCCAAAACGGACATGTCAGTCCCATCGTACCCTGACCTTATAGTATGTACGAAATATAATAAAAGTCAAATATGTCCTAGAACTACTTAGATCTAATCACAAAATTCCATAAAATCTTGGCTTCATCACTTGCACGTGCAGTCAAGATTCCATGGAAAATGCCCTGGTCCATTGAATTCAGTCCTAAACGTTTTATGATCGCTGTACGTTGAGTTCGGTTCCGTTCACATTCCCTCAATAAGTGTTGCAAGTTTTCTATAGATCCACACGTTATGCAGTTGGGTGAGACACTTTGCCTCATAAGAAATGCAAACTTGTTGAGAGGCAAGTGTCTGGACATTACTCTATTCGCAGTAACAACTATGGATCTCTTTAGAGTGCTGCTAGCAAACCATGGTATACGAGGTGGCTCGCTTTGTAATGTTCTATACTAAATAAATCGATTTATCTGTATAGTCTGAAAACGCTACGATGTATTTTATACATTACCATTAAGATTACATACATTAATTACGTAATTACGAGAATTTTGGTCACTTTTGAACCCCCTACACCTGTGTAAGTATACGTAAGATTTCTCGAACCCCCCTCCCGTTGCTTACGTAAGATTCTATCTTGATCTTTTAAATAATAAACTGTTATTTTAGGAAAGGAAATGTTTTTTTTTTAAATAATATAAATACGATATTACATGGAAAAATGTACTATATTTTTTTCTATACGACCAAACATGGATAACAATAAATACATGATTTTTTTCTGATTGATGAATGATTTCATGATGATGATGATGAATCTATGCTTTGATTACATTAGGTTTATTAAAAAAACAAACATTTTGCTCATAAATTTTTATATTTCATAAAGCTAGTATTTAAAATATAAAACAACGTAGCATAGTAATACTATAGTGAAAAAATCGAACAGTATACCTACGTAAATAGATACTACTTAAATTTGTAAAAGAATATACATAAGTTGTTATGAACCCATATATTGTTACTGTAACCCATATATTCTACCCAGACTTCCGGTTAACCAGATCTTTGGATCTGGTTTGGTTTTCCCCCAAGGTTTTGTTTGGTTTTCCAAAAAGGGAAAAGAGATTGAAGTGATCGGCAACACGGCTTTAATGGCCCTGATGTTGGAGTTGTTCATAACCGACGGTGGCCATTTAACATCAGACGGGCCGTCTGGCTGTTTGCTGCCGATTAGCTTAAAAGAAACTCCTAAAAACTTGCTCCCTTGAGAGAACCATAACACTATACCTGTAGGTCTGGAGCCGCTGTTGAACGATTTCGGCGTAGATCTGGTGATATGGGCACACGAGCATTCGTACGAGAGAACGTGGCCACTTTACGATAATAAAGTGTATAACGGATCACTGAACCAGCCGTATGTGAACCCGAGGTGAGAAATTAATCTAACTTACACTGGGCACGAAGTTATCGGTGCGGTTACGGTAATAAAGTATGTCAACGGAGTGAAATATATCGTTTATTGTGTGTGTGTGTTTTTTTTTATACTTAAGGTTTAGCGTTACGGCCATATCTCACCTGATCTTAAGTGACGATACGGCCCGAGTTGGTAGACACGCTAAGCCTGTGGAGGAACTGGCTCTCAAGTGCAGCTGCCGGAACACACCTATTGGTGTTTGACGGCAGATGTTCAACTTGAGGGTGGTAGCTAGCCAAGCGGGTATCAGAAAAAGCCCTACCACCATGCTACGGTTTCCTCACGATGTTTCCCTTCACCGAAAGCTCGAGCTCATTGTAGGTGCTTGGATTCGAACTCACGTCCCTTGACGCGAAGTCGTACACGCTACAATTGAGCTATCATCGCATCGATTATTTCGGGGAATTTACTACGCGAACTTTAGTATAAAATAAAATTAAAATGATGTACGCATGTTTATAGTTATGTATGTGCATCATGTTTTTCGTTTGCAACCTTCTAAAGTCTAAATTCCGTTATAAAAACGACGTAATTTAAATAACTTTTTATTATTATTTGCTGCTTTTTAAGTTTATGTGCATGACATTTAGATGTATTCTGTCAGGTTGTCAGTTTTAAAATACATTTATCTGTATTTTTTTTTCACATTCTGTGTCACCATCCCACTTCTGACCTATGGGACAAATTTAAAGAATCTAGCTCATACGAGAAGTTAGTTTAAAATCTATTACGAAATCCCACCCGAACAGGCATACAAGATAGCGAGGTGATATAAACACGCTATAATAACTATTATGTGACTGAGTATTATATGATAAACTGGTCTTTAGTATTATAGTCTTGAAAAATGAGCATGGTCGGAACATTATCGGGTAAAAACTGGTATATTAAATATCTTAATAATTTTTGCGTATAGCAGATATTGGTTTGTAAACGAAGATATCATGCTAAGGGTGTTTTGAACTTTTTTAAATTATTGTTTATAGGCTTAACGTTATGTCCGCAATCTCAGCTGATGCTAAGTGACGATGTGGTAAGTGAAGATGGTAGACACGCTAAGCCTAGTGTAGGCGCGGGTACTCAAGTGTAACTGCCGGAACCCACTGTTTTTGGCACTAGATTTTCAACTTGAGGGTGGTAGCTAACCAGGCGGGAATTAGAGAAAGCCCTACCACCATGCTATGGTTTTCTCACGATGTCTTCCTTCACCTTAAAGCTCAAGCTCATTGCAGGCGGATTCGAACTCACGTCCCTTACACTACCACTGAGCCATCGTCGCTTCAATTGTACGATGTAGTTTCTGCGAGGATATGTTTTGCTAATTGCTTCCCAATATCCACTGCACATTGTCATAGTAAATTCATCTTAATTTCATTATATGTAGAGCACACCTTTTCTTTTATGGGTTTCTATGGAATATTTATTTTTTTCTTTCGTAAAGTAATTCAAAGTAACGTTTCCAGGGCTCCGGTACATCTCATAACAGGATCTGCCGGCTGTCAGGAGGACACTGATCCATTCAAGTGTAAGTTTTATTTCAATATTAAATAACCTATCTGTATATTATCTTGTACGTGCATATGATATGTGAGAATCTATAGAATTCACATTCTATGTTTAAATGATAGCTCAGTGGTAGTGTGTCGAGGAACGTGAGTTCGGATCCACCGATAATCAGCTTGAGGTTTCGGTGAAAGGAAACGTCCTGAGGAAACCATAGCATGGTGGTAGGGCTTTATCTAATGTCTGTCTGACTATTAGCACTCTCAAGTTGAAAATCTACCGTCAAATATCAATAGGTGTGTCCCAGCAGTTGCACTTGAGAGTCAGTTCCTCCACAGTTCCACAGTCTACCGACTTGGGCCGTGTCCACTTAACGTCAGGTGAGATTGCGGCCATAATGCTAAAACTTAACTGTAATAAAGAAAAGAAACATAAAATCAATAAGTTTTTCTGGGATAGAGGATGCGAGATACAACTTTGTAGTAACCAGAACCTCTGGCTGGGGATTCTTGTTACAAACTTCGCTATCTGATAAATGATATCATGATAAATATAAAAATTCATAGTTATGTATATGATTTTTTTAATTTCAAATGTAGTTTGCATGAAAATAAAAAATAAAAAAAAAATTGGAAAGGGTTTTTACTATACCTTATTAACGCTATAGATGGCGCTATGGTCCAGTTAAGAATACCGATTATCTGGTTACTATTTGACTGGCTTTAAAGATTATATTTAACCGAGTTTACTCCATAGATGACCCGGCTCCGTGGTCCGCGTTCAGGTCCTCGGACTACGGGTACAGTCGCTTCAAGGCTTATAACAAAACTCACATCTACATCGATCAGGTCAGTTATTATAACGTAAACTAATGTTATTAATGTGAAAGTGAGTTTGTTTGTTAGTTACGATTTTGCGCCTCAACCGCTGAACCGATTACGATGATTTTTCGTGTAAATAGGCTACTTTTTCTCGAGAAAAACTTATTAGAAGTGGGGTAAGGAAAAGGAAAGACAGCGAGTCGGTATGTTTATAATATAAAACATTTAGAATCTTTCTCAAACAAAAACACATTACTTATTTATTGTAATAAAAAAAAATAACTCGTTTCACCGCTTTGTAAACTTTCATACCTGAAATGGATTAATAAATCATGATAATGTGTATAGTTTCTCAAAAGAAATTAACAGTACAAAAATCCTTACACTTTTTAACATACATTAAAATTATTATTTAATGAATTCAATTAATTAATTTAATAACACCAATTATTTAGTTTATTATGATTACTACAATTTAATTAATGATATTACTTCATTCAATTAATTGCACAATAAATATAAATATTATTTTAATAAATTAGATTAATTATTTTGATGACCATAAATAATTATTTATTTGATTACTGTAATGTAATTATATGTTTCAGGTGAGTGTGGATAAGTACGGAGACGTGATAGATTCGTTTTGGATCGTCAAGAATATTCACGAACCGTACAAATTGTAATTTGTTTATACAAAACATTTACATATTACTGAATTCACGTTCATATCAGCCATTAGACCTTACCAATCTTATGTATGGAATCTCATGGAAATGAAAAATACCTAGGATTATTTTAGAAACTTCTAGATGTATTCAAAGAAATTTTCATTTTTGTGCTCAAATAATTTGAAATTATCAAAATATTCGCATATTACTGATATCACCTTATAAGCTGTAAGGGGTCAGTAGTGAACCTTCCCAATCTTATGAATGGAATCTCATTTTAATTTAAAGGGCTATGAATATTAAATTTTAGAATAGTCTAGATTTTTTATGCTTAGATTTTTTATGTTTATCCTTATAAAATATATACTTATACCTTTGCACATTCTATATTTCTAGTGTTTATGAAAAGCAATAAATTAGTCAATTATTATACAGGACCAAATATTACTATTATAAAATATGAATGAATGTGTTTTTTTTTTATTGCCACCGTTAAAGTATTCGCCAGAGTCATGTTTCACTTTTAAATAATATTGAAATACTTTTCATAACTTTGTTACTTTAAAGTATTATACAAAAATATATACCATTTTACAATTATTAAAATAAAAATAGATTTCGAAAGTATTAGTTTCAAATTAATTTGAAGTTTACGTAATTAATATAAAAACAACGCCGAAATGTTCCTGTGATAGGCTTATGAATTTCTTAGTTGTTCTGAATAACATTCATGAAGGATATAATTAAATAAAAACTTCGTATATTACATTATTAACATGTGATATTATTGTAGAATTTAATTAAATGTATCTTCTAAAAATGTGTTGTTTTATTTATATTTATTTTTATTCCTCGTTTTAACATTTAGTACTTTGGTATATACTATTATGGTTCAGGTATTAAAATCATGGCAAGTACCCAATCTTTTGGAGATGATAGGAATTTCCTGCGACGTTGTTACAACCAACGTTTCTAACGCTAAAAGCATAGAACTTGTTAATATTGACCCGGATAAAGAGAAAAATAACTATGCTATTAACTCAAAGAGATGGAAAAATTATTAAAGGTAGGTTAGAGAAAATGTTTGGAAAATCCAAAACTGCACGCCTCATGATCTGAATTTTTTTTTTGTTTATCTAATAACAATTAAACCACCACGAAAAGTGAAAAGTAATAGGGTTATATTTATATTTATTTATTTATACTAAAGCGTAAGAAAAAAAAAGACTCGATTAGTAAAGTATTTCGGTCGTTATCGTGATAACACACAGGATCCGCACATACAGACACACGGACGTCCTAGACAAAATGGAATCAAAAATATCGTGAGTGCATAAAATAGTGTTTTTCTTGATATGTGTGTGTATATATTATTTTAAAAGTACAATATATGATAAACAGAGACATTATGACTTAATGTTGTTATACAAGCGAAAGCGAAGCGATGATAGCTCAGTGGTAGTGTGCACGACTTCGCGTCAAGGGACGTGGGTTCGAACCCAAGCACCTACAATGAGCTTGAGCTTTCGGTGAAGGAAAACATCGTGAGGAAACCATAGCATGGTGGTAGGGCTTTTTCTAATGCCCGCCTGGCTAGCCACCACCCTCAAGTTGTGAACCTGCCGCCAAATACCAATAGGTGTGTTCCGGCAGCAGCACTTGAGAGCCAGTTTCTCCACAGGTTTATCGTGTCTACCAACTTGGGCCGTATCGTCACTTAAGATCAGGTGAGATTATGGCCATAACGCTAAACGTTAAGTATAAAAAAAAAAAAAAAAAAAAGCTTCTTAACAACTACCTAAACTGTCCTGAACTAGTGGGTAAAATAGCACTACACATCCCATCTCGTTCCACCAGGTTACATGAACTATTTCATGTAGCGATGTGACGCACTATTGCGGGCTTACGTAGTCCTATAACAAAAGTTACTACTCGATACAACGAGCTCTTCGCGCAAATTGACATATTCCGTCATAACAAGCACAAGTTCAAAATGGAAGTCATTAACCATCTGTTCTCACAGCAAAATATGTTAAATTTGTATTCTTAACAATAACGCATACCTAATTATGTGTACAACACCGCTTAGCCCATAAAACGTAATGATTCACACGTAGTTTTTGTTATAATTAGGCTATAATATTATTGTCCTTTTCTTTTATTTTCTTCTATTTTATTAAATTTTTAAATATACTGTTTTTTCATTGAAATAAAACTAATTTAAACGGATTTTATCGCGGTTATTTATTAAATTTTGATCCCGACGTTTCGAAAGCTTTTCAGCCTTCGTGGTCACGGGGCGGACTGAGGTGTAGGTTGTCCAGAAAAGTTTATGTTACTGTGTCTACCTTCAATTTAATTTTTATTATTATTCAATGAATAATATTCGCGTAAACCTAAGAAATCATTATACTGTTTTTATTTATATTTATAGTTCGTGTAGTACTGACACGATTTACTTACAATAATTGAACTGTGAAACATGTCATTGGAATATACACATTATTTTTGACGTGACAACGTCTTATAATTCGATAGAGCCGGCTGCACGCACGAAAAAACATGACTCATGCGGCGTTACCTCACTCTGAGGCGTTCCATGCAAGGCTTGAAGTGCGAGCGAGAGCGCGAAACGAGCGACAAAGAAGCACAATCGGCCTTTGCGTTCGGCAGCGTTCGACATCCGTCTGTCTCCTACAAATCTATTAAACAAATGAAATTAAAATTTTCTTTTGAAAAATGCTACCATTCCATCAGTATTTTCTTAAGACGTTGTCACGTTCAACTATCGTCAGTAAACCGACTTCACAGACAACCAATTTTTTGTCTTTAAATTTTGTAAACCTACTCAGTGTATAATTCTGTTTTGTTTTGGAAATAAATTAAAATAAAATTTTAAGTTTGAAAACTCCATTGTTTTGCGTGAAGTGACAGAAGTACCCACCTCAACGCTTCGCTTATGAGGCGTGCAATAAAGATGTAAAAGTAAGGAAAACTAACGTACCGGTATGTATTCGTCACTATAACAAACAGTACTCGTTACTTTTGGTACGTAACAAAGAGCATCGCATTGTTCGCACGTACGTTCAGTACGAAAATACAAT
This sequence comes from Actias luna, assembly GCA_039707435.1. NCBI lineage: Eukaryota > Metazoa > Arthropoda > Insecta > Lepidoptera > Saturniidae > Actias > Actias luna. The sequence continues at coordinate 586,180 of JAZHAC010000002.1, read as the reverse complement.
AACATACGAGTAGCAAATTGCATTATCCTTCAATATAATTCTTGGCAACTTAGTCTGACTATTACTGCCATTTTCAAGTAATTACATTTGAGGAAATTTGGATAGACGATACTATCTTCAACAAGATGGTTACTCTCTTGGTAGTTTTTGTGGCAACTGATATATCATGTTCCGAATGATTATTCTCAATTCACTTCAGCTACACTACATTACGTAAAATTTCGCCTTAATTTACACTATATAGGGCTAAACAACTATGTATATCAATTAAAAATCACAACACAAATCAAGATCCCGCCAAAAACCCCAAAATGCGTTCGTGAGTAACTTTGCATTTTATCCGAGACATTGTTTATTTTGTTTATTAGTAAAATAAAATGCTTGTTTATTCAAGTTGTTTTTCTACTGACATTAGGTTACTCTTAACATATGAAACGCAAATTTACGTTTGTTTGAACTACTCAATCGATTTATCTACAAATTTTGCATACATCTGGCGGTCAAGCTTTTTTATAGTAACCTTTTATATGTCTGATAGATATTCGGAATAATAAATATAACGAAGTTTCTATGGTTATACAAAAATGACGTGTTTTTATTTATTTACAATTTATTATTTTAAATATTTATTTAATATTTAATTATAAATCTTATAAGAGGGTTATAACACCCTCATACATGTTGTCGGGGCTATAGACAAACATAGAGTAGCTTCCATCCAGAAAATAATACTGCTCCCTGGGAATAGATAAATAATATTTGGATTGTCAAAAGGCATATTAACGATCGGCTGTAAAAATTAGTAAATATTTTTTTTATTATAGTAGTATATAATAATTTCTTATTGTATTTACTTCTGTTTTCGTATTCTATATTTAACTGCCTTATTATATTAGATGTCGCTATTACAACACACTTGCGTAGGTTGTGTTAACGTTGGTTATAAACCGTAAGAATTATATTTTGTTTTATATAGTTTTAATATAAGTATCCGGGCCATATGATTTTTTCCGAAACAATACCTACTTACCTACTTAATTGATTGATGTTCGCGGTAGATTACACTTAAATGGAATGTAAATAATTAACAAACTGTCGTCAGTTATATAATGGTTTATAAGGCGCCTCCTACGTACCGATGGGATTCATAATTACCCTTTATACCGTTTGTAAAATTACAATTAAAACATTAATTTTGAACTGTTTGACCTTTTTTCGTTTATAACGAAAAACATAAGTTCTGAAATTATGATTTAAATTATTAAGTCTGCCAAAAAAACACTATGCTATGCTATGCTATGGTTTCCTCACGATGTTTTCCTTCACCGAAAGCTCCAGCTCATTGTCGGTGGTTGGAGTCGAACTCACGTCCCTTGACGCTAAGTCGTACTGAGCTATCATCGCTTCACGCTTCTGAAAACGATCAAATTTTTGGTCAAAAAATTTAAGCTTTTGTTATTTTTTTGATAGTATGCGATTTTGCTTGTCAACAATCTACTTTTTTTTTATAGGTAGGTAAGTTTTTTTTATAACAGGCGAGCGTATCGCTTTAAGCCAGACGTTCACCGTACGTAGCTGGAACATCACCGAAGGGACGTAAGATTGACTTTCGTGGTTGTAATTCTGTTCCGTCATCAGGGATATGACGTTCAGTTCAGTTCAGTGTTCAGTGGAAACGTGCATATTTGGATACAACCGTGTTATTGTTACCGACTTGGCTATTCTTTAAACTACATCGAATTATGATCTCATAACTATATGTAATGTGTTGTGTGGTAGAGATAATTAGGGTAACGAAACAATAAGCTTAATTGTTGCTCTGTAATAAAGATAATTTCATTATATTAAATACAATATGTTAGACTAAAATATATGCACAAAATAACTTGTACTTAATAACCTAACTTACTAATTACATATTATATTTTACGTTCCCGTAATAAAGAAAAACAACATTTAAAGCTATTGCTTCACTTTATTTGTATCTTAATATTTATTATCTAATTACTTCTTAATATGTTTTCAACGTAATGACATCTCATAAATTATTTTTGACGTATACATTGTTACATAGACAACTATCTGTAACATAGATTTTAAAAAGAATATACATATTCTAAATAAAAGGAGTTTATAAGCGTAGAGTTGAAATGAAGGTAATACATAAACAATATAATTTTTTAGCAAATTAAGGGACTGATATCCAAATTTTACCTTTATTTTTGGTGCCCTGGGCTACCCAGCTTTCCCCCTTTACCTAAGCTAAACTAAGCCTATTCGAAAGACTGGCTCTCATGTACAACTGCCGGAACACAACTATACATATTTTAATTGCCAATTTGGAATACTAATATATAGTACAAAACTGATATAAATCCGGTAACTTATTACTAAAGGATAAAACGCGACACTTCAAAAGGCAGACGAAAACGCACGATTCAGCAAAATTTTACTTAAAACAATTCAGTTACATAAATAAACAGCTCCAAAGTGCCTTTTAAATATTGACTATTAAATATTATTACAATTATATTTTTAGGTGTCTAACTAACACATATATCATACTCATAATTCACCGATGTGACAATTTTTACATTCACTACAGCCAACGGTTGTCCTAAATCCTGGATTTATTTGGTATATATTGTTGTAAGGTTTCTTTAGAAGCGCTCCTAGGAAATCCGCCTCTCGTTCTTCATTATATAATTCAGCGGATTCTCTAATCAAATGAAATAATTGTCTAAATCCATCGGTATTATTTTTATGAATCATCGCATTGTCGGTAAGCGCGAAGCTGTTTTGTACTGTAACTCTCAGCATTCTCATAGGTGATACCTTATTATTTTTAACATTCGATTTATACAGAGCCAGCTCGTCGGGCAGCTCTTCTAAATTATTAAATTTCATTCTATCTATGCAATATCCTACGTGCGGTGATAAAACATATCGATTAAAGTCCAAGCTACTGTAATACTGAAAGAATCCACCCAGAAGGTCGTAAAGAGATTCCTTGTTATCGTTCTTGTATCGAGTGGTATTAAAAGCTACGTTCCAATCCCCGACCATAAGAGGTTCCAGATCCTTCTGTAGTGAAGCTATCGGAGGCAAAATACCTTTTTGTTGTAAATAGAAAATTAGAAGTAGGGTGAGACTGTAACTGGAAATGTCTGTGGCGGAGTCACTAAGATTGTGTAAGGAAGCCCAAATTTTTAGAATTATCGCAAGTTTTAACGCACGCTTGTCTAAGTGCAGAAGATAGCCCATGAGCTGGGATTGCTTGACCGCGTACGGGACGTGGAAATTGATATCACACTCGATCCCCGTCGGCAGGTGGACCAAGTTCAATAAAATCCCGCTCAGTGGATGTTTGATTTTGAAATTATTGAACAACTGCGGTTGACTTTTGAATACTCGTAGCGCTTCGTAGACGGTGCTTTCCAAATCTAAAGACGTTTGATTCGGTAAGGAGAAATAGAAGTCGGCATCGCTCGAGTTGAGTCCAAGGCCCGTTGTTGTTGAACCGTAACGTAGAAGACTGGATTCTGAAGTACACACGTTCGAATATATTACAATTATTGTTTTAAACAAAAATGTGAAATCATTAGTTCTTAAAATAACATCCCATAAGCGTCTATACTTTGGTACTGTACAAGACAACGCGGGTAGGTTATTTTCGATTTTGGATGAATTAAATACGATAGTATCCACTACCCATGAATTTCTTTTCATCAATCAATCCCCTGGGTTTTTCCCTATTTGGAGTGAGTCCTGATACTCTTACGCCGCTCTTAGGACTCAGCAGGCAGTAAAGAATCTCGAGTAGATCCACGGCGTCGACTTAGCCTTTTAAGAAAGGCGTCAGATGAAAACCGGTTGTAAAGTTTCATAGCCAAAATATAGTTTCATAGCCAAAATATTTACCTGGTACTACCGATAAATTTGTTTTGATAAATAAAAAAATACATATAATATTAATTGATTGAATTATTATAATAGCCATATTTGGAACATTTATCCGCAAAAAGAAACACTAAATATCTCTAACGAAATAATGGCAAATATATTATACTTCAATGTCGGTGCAAGGGTAGCGGGTTCGCAGATTGCATCTAGTAACGTAAATTTGAAACCTAAGATAAGTCTGAACTTACAGTTAAGGTTATTGTGATAGAAATATACCTTAGTATTAAAAAATAACCATCTAAATAGATTCTGAGATAAATTCATATATTTTCCCCTCGCTTTTGCGGGACACGATATACAAGGAGCATTTTTTTTTTTTTGAAGTGAAAATTCTTTAGGCGCATGAGGGTAACATTTTTACAGATGAAACGTCACGCCGGTATGCAACGGAAGTGTCGGAAAAGAGAGAGAGAGTGATCGAGACCGATTGAGAGAGAGTAAGACAGGGAAATTTAAATTAAAGTTAAAAATTAAATTATTAATTTAAAGTTAATTTAAAGTTTTAGATTTGTATAAATATAAACAAGATTTATAAATTAGTTCGCCAAAGAAGTTTCACTTCTGACATGTGTACTTTGTACGCACGCATGTTTTTTTTTTTATAGTTAAGGTTTAGCGTTATGGCCATAATCTCACCTGATCTTAAGTGACGATACGGCCCAAGTTGGTAGACACGCTAAACCTGTGGAGGAACTGGCTCTCAAGTGCTGCTGCCGGAACACACCTATTGGTATTTGGCGGCAGGTTTACAACTTGAGGGTGGTAGCTAGCCAGGCGGGCATCAGAAAAAGCCCTACCACCATGCTATGGTTTCCTCACGATGTTTTCTTTCACCGAAAGCTCAAGCTCATTGTAGGTGCTTGGGTTCGAACCCACGTCCTTTGGCGCGAAGTCGTGCACACTACCACTGAGCTATCATCGCTTTAATCTGGGACTCGCCTGATGAGAACCAGCAATACCCAGTACAAATCCCCACGGCAGCCCTACATTTCTCCCTTACCTATCAGTGACCAGGAAAAGCTTGCACATTGTTTTTAATCTGATTAAATACCTGCTTCAATTTGAATAATTTTCGACAAACTTGCGATTGAAACCACAACTTACAGACTTTCCATATTATTATCACTGGCCACATCGTTATTTTTTTTACACTTTTTAGATTATACGTTATGGCCACAATTTCATCTGGTGCTAAGTGACGATGTAGCCGAAGATGGTTAACACGCTAAGCCTAGTGAAGCTACTGGCTCGAAAGAGTTAACAGCCAGATTACACCTTTAGGTATTTCGTGGCAAATATCCAACTTCAAAGGGGCCGTTCATTAATTACGTAAGCATAACTTTGGTCACTTTTGACCTCCCTACCCCCATGTAAGTATACGTAAGGTTTCTAGAACTCCCCCCTCCTCTTTCTTACGTAAGGTTCTCTCTTGATCTTCTAAATAATAAACTGTTATGTTAGGAAAGGAAATATTTTATTTTTATTTTTTAAATCATAAAAATACGATATTACACGAAAAATTGTTTTATAATTTTTTCTATAGAACCAAACATGGATTACAATAAAAACACATGAAACTTTAATAAGTTTTTTTTCTATAAGCAATATTTTTTTTTAGGTAAAACTAAAATTTGACTGTACAATTTAAAATTAAGAAAACTATTTGAAATACAAAACGAAATTAAGTTTTAAATATATAATTTTTATTCACGAAATATTACGTAAGAATGAATTTCATCCCCCTCCACCCCAACATAAGGACATGTAGAGATTTTCTTCACCTTCATGAATAGCCCCTAACCAGGTAGGCATTAGACCGCCCTTCCCCAAAGCCCTACCACCATGCTATGGTTTCATCACGACGTTTTCCTTCACAGGCACCTCAAGCTCATTGCAGGGATTCGAACTCACGTCGATTGATACTTCGTCCGTACACACATATGTACTTAACTTGTGATTGTGATCAAATACTGTATGGATTTATCCTTAAATAATAAAAATGTTTATACTTATGTTACTAAAGTTTTACCGAACAGTCTTACCTGGCCATCTAGCTTGCAACGTTTCCTTGATGTCATTATGCACCACAGTCAACTTATTCATTTTATCTTTCGTCATCAAACTGGAGTTTATTATATCTGCGACTTGATCATCGAAATTTCGCTTCAAGAATATCATAGATTTTTCCGTATCTGGGAACAAAAAGCTCATTAAGTAACTCCCAATAAAGTGTATCCTATTCTTTACATCGCGACGCGCAAATGCATTACCCGGGTTCAAAGGCGCGAGAGATATGTCGCAAGATTCATCGGGTGATATACACGCTACACTATCGACTAAAACACACCTCACGACTCTGTAAACTCTCATGAACAAAAAATTTAGACATGGTAATCGAACACGAAATAGTACATGCTTGACTGGTTTTCGAAATAAATTACATTTGCAAATGTAATGGAAAGAAACTATCAACTCGCATGTTAGTTAAAGAGAATATCAATTAAATGTTGTTGGGATCCGTAATGAAAATACGATTTTTATAAATAAATAAAAACTTTCGAACTATATACATATTTTTCGACAATAGCGGAAAATATAACCTTTAAGATAAACGCTACCACATAACCCATCTTTGAGGAGTAATATACATGTACAATATACATATACATATATATCAATATGTAAAGCAATAACTTTGCACATGTCTAAAAGTACTTGATCGACAAGCGATGCTCTTACTAATGAAGTGAACCAAAAACGTTGCAATAAATAGAAGAACCCCACTAAAATAATCCACGTGCCAAATTACTTTGTCTTTCATTAAGTAATATACGGTATTTATTTTTAAAAATTTCCACACACAGTAAATAAGTAGACAAAGCGTCAACCATACGTTTTAATAGTAAACATAATATCGATTCAGTTGACCGCATGTTTTAATACCTATCAAACATATTTGTCCAGATGGTTTAACATGGAAAGTAAGATGCTGAATTTTTTTTTACAATTCAATTGAAAAAACAAATACCTATAATTTAAATGAGTAACAAAAACGCACTGAGTATCGTGCAGCGACTGACAGTGTCGCACAACGTTTAATAGATCAACGAGGGTGTTCTTCCCAATGTATAGTTTCTGAAAGTTTTTTTTTGTAAGGTTTAGCGTTATGGCCATAATCTCACCTGATCTTAAGTGACGATTCGGCCCAAGTTGGTATACACGCTAAACCTTTAGAGGAACTGGCTCTCAAGTAAATTACCGGAACATACCTATTGCTATTTGACGGCAGATTTTCAATTTGAGGGTGGTAGATAGCCAGTCGGGCATCAGAAAAAGCCCTACCACCATGCTGTGGTTTCCACATGATGATTTCCTTCAACGAAAGATCGAGCTCATTGTAGGTGGTTGGATTCGAACTGACGTCCCTTGACGCAAAGTCGTACATACTATACCACTGAGCTATCATCGCTTGTATCACTCAAAACGCAGTATTAAGTAGGCGTTCAGGGAAGTATGTTGTGTACTAATTGATACATACATCAAGTGGTCAAAAACAACAGAAAATACCCTCGCGTATAATACGACTTCGGAGTAACTACACAAACAAAACTTCAAAATGCCATTGGATGATATTTAATATAACAAAATATTACCAAGATAACGTAGAACTTGTATAATATAATTGATTATATTTATAACGTGGTTGACCTTCAATGGGTTTATAAAAAGTCTATCATATCAACAGCTATACTTTGCATATTAATACCATGTCCATATAAGCTTGAAAATGATTAAATATAACACAGTTCAAGTTCACTTGAACGAAGTCGCGACCACGACTAGAATAATATTTAAATGATAAATAAATATCAGTGTTGACACAAATTAGAGCGATGAAGAATCACTGGCTGATCCTAAAACTTGACAAATGAAAAGACAGTCTGTTACTAGATAAATATTTAGTAGATACTTACAGTCTTGAGAAATATTCTCAGTTTTTAATAGTAGGCTTAGCGAGTACATTTTTTCCTCCGATCCGTCTCCATACATTACTCCCGCGCAGTGTAGACATTTTTTAATGATTATCAAATATTTAACTTTAACAATTCCGGGGAACTTTTTAAATAATTTATTTACCGAAATGCACTGACATTTCGCTTTAATAAGTTCACGTGACCGCACCATGTCGCTGTTTGTTCACAATTGACTGCTTACTAGTAAAGATCGTGCTTTTAAAACCAGTCTATTTCATTCAATCGCTTTTAACCCGTTATCTAAAAAGCAATCATTATGACCGGGAAAATCCCTGTAATTTTGTTCGGTAGACGTCATGACAACGATTTCAACCAAATCGGTTGTATAATGTAAAAAAATATTTTACTCTATGGTTTTATAGTTTGAGTAACTTTATTTTCATAGTATCATGTTTTCGGGCTAAATTTTTAATAAAAAGATTCCTAATATTATAGTCTATATTGTATACATTATTGATAAATATTGTCTATGGATATTGAAGATTAATGCAATATTGTTTGGTAAATATGGTACCTTGAAATTTGGAAATATGTAATGTATTTTATTAATGATATAGAGGTCAAAAATATTGTATCTTGAGTATGATCTTGACATTGCATTGTCTGTCGTCCCTTTTGCGAGCATCATATTTATTAGTACTAATTAACAAAATTTGCTTATATTTGCTAAATCTTATTAATTACCGGACTGGCTGTTACATACCAACGAGAAATATTTTAAATATGGGTGACGTTTGCAATGAAAACGACGGTATGTGAACTCCGAAAATTTATAAAATATTCTATGATAATTGTACTAGTCTCTGTTCTACCGTTTAACATGACATTGGCATAATCGCATACAAGCGTAATGTCACTAAATAAAAAGATGAGATGATAATAAATTCTATTAATTAGAGTTATTATACCTAGTCTTAATTATAAATAAAAAAAAAGTTTTAATGTAGAAGTATATTGCTTTTCAATTTAAAAGGAAAAAATAATCTAATTTTATGGAATAGGGGGCAGCCGAGTAAGTGTGTTCATTATTTTGTTATGCTATTAACCATCATATCGCGATGATAGCTCAGTGGTAGCGTGTAGGGACGTCGCGTCATGGGACATGAGTTCGAATCCAAGCACCTGCAATGAGCTAGAGCGTTCGGTGAAGGAAAATATCGTAAGGAAACCATAGCTTGGTAGTAAGGCTTCTTCTAATGCCCACCTAGCTACCACCCTTTTTTTGTGACGTGGTGTATAAAATCCTATTAAACGCATTACTCGGGTTCAGGGCAAGGTGAGAGAGCCATGTGTCAAGACTCGTCAAGTACTAAGCACTGAATATTACCCACTGAAACGCACTCAGAATAGAATGATGACGCGATGATAGCTCAGTGGTGGTGTGTACGACTTCGCGTCAAGGGATATGAGTTCAAATCCAATCACCTACAATGAGCTCGAGCTTTCGGTGAAGGAAAACATCGTGAGGAAACCATAGCATGGTGGCTTTTTCTAATGCCCGCCTAGCTAGCAACCACCCTCAAGTTGTAAACCTGCCGCCAAATACCAATAGGGGTGTTCCGGCAGCTGCACTTGAGAGCCAGTTCCTGCACAGGTTTAGCGTGTCTACCAACTTGGGCCGTATCGTCACTCAAGGCCAGATGAGATCATGGGCATAACGCTAAACCTTAAGTATAAAAAAAAACCACGGCGACACTGCTAACTCCCATGTTTGCCAGAGACCAGAGACAACATTCGCACTTCTTCTAGTGTCTGGCGGGAAGCTAGCTTAGATGGAGGGTAGTCCCTTGAATTCAAAATCTCCTGCCGGTACCTATAGGTGTGTTCCAGCAGTTGCACATGAAATCCAGTCCCTCCACTTGGCTTAACTTGTCCACCATCTTGAGCCACATTATTACCTAACCTTAAAAGGGTTACCTACTCAGCTAATGAACAGTGCCTGAACATTTCATCAAAGTCAGTGAAAACAGAGATGTTGGCAGCAGTTTTGTTAAAGAGGTAATCAATTTACACACATCCTTTCCCTTACTGGTACTTATCGGTTGAAATGCACTATCGAATAACTATTAAAACGAGCCCACTGCAATCCATATTACACCTGAGAGCTGCTTCGAATCTCTGGCTAGAAAACAGAACCTAAACTGTGCATCAGTTATATTGTGTAACAATGTACGTATAGATCCTTTTCATCTTCTCTGTACTTACTATATCTTCCTTCTTCATACAACAAAATATGCTTAAAACGCGTCTTTAAAAATTCATTCTCAATTTTTCTTATCCTATTACGGACTTACAGCGGCTTTTGAGTACCTTCTATTTACCATTATGGCCACAATTTTAAGATAAATGACCATGTCACCGAAAATGGTGGACTCGCTAAGCGTAGTAGAGGAACTGGATCTCAAGTGCAACTGCCGGAACATATTTATAGGTATTTGCCGGCAGATTTTCTTTGTAAGGAATTGAAATTGATTCAGAATAAGTATACGAAAGAATATCTATATAATAAAAATGTTCGAATAAAATTCTCATACTTAACATTTTTCGAAACTTATAATAGGATTTTATACTGCTATCGATATAGAGGTCAAAAATATTTTATTTTACAATTTTGTATTCTCTGTAATATTGCAAAAAAAAAAATTGTCTTTACTCGGAAACATTAAACTGTGGGATACTTATATCTCATAAATTGAATGGAATCCTTCGGGATAAGGGTGAAAGATATTATTTTGTAGTAAATCTACTTCTCTGTACGTTAAATAACTAATGTCTATGATAGTAAGTTATACTTGGCGCGTAACAATAAAAAGTTTTATCATACAGCCCTTAAATTATACGAAACATAATTCAATTTACCGAAGTCGTAGTAAGTGGAGAGAATTTTGGAGCTACGCAATTAAAAACAAGAAAAATCAAAATCATTTATTATGTCACAAACATAAAAAACCACATAAATTTATTAATTATTCATTTTTAGTATTAATTTTTTTATTTAATAATACTCATAACCTATGAGTAATAACAAAATTCACCAACTATATGTAAATAATACCAAAAAAAGGACAATAGTCTATTTATCCTTCAATTTCTTTAATAGATTCCTATAAATAAACCAGTGCGTACCAGTATATATAAGTATATACCAGTATACATAAGTATGTACCAGTCCCGGTATAAACCAGTATGTGCCAGAATAAACCAGTTTTATACTATATGAGAAACGTTTTCAAAAAATCGTCACCACTATACCCTTTAGAATATGCTTAATTAGTAAATAAAATTAAATAGTTTAGGACAATATAATTATAAAAAATGACACATCCCAGGTATGTTTGAAAATGATAAAATAAAAGACTGGCAACGAAAAATATGGGGCGCATGTTTATAAAAATGTACTGTGTATTTTGTTTCTTGTTTCCAATGTTTTATTTTCTATTTTTTAGTCCGTTATAAAACCATTGTACGTTACCTTTTTTTTTTAATTAATTATTTCTGATTTTCATGGTAATGTCAACAAAATTGTGATATATCTGTTTATCTGTCAGTAAGATTTGAGCTTTATTCTTTATTTTTATTCTTGGCAACTCAGTTTTCTTTAGAGACTATTACTGTAATTTATAAGTGATAAGATTTGGATATTTTGGACAGATGAAACTATCTTCAACCTGAGGGATAGCAAGAGTTCACTTCAACATTTAGCTCGTTGCACCTCTGGAATCAGAGGAGTACCGATAGCTTACACTGTCTTAAGACAAATTTATCGTTTGCAACTTAACGGTATAAGATGCAAACTCCAATGGATTCCGTAACACACTGGACTAAAGGGTAACGAGGAGGTTGACCGTTTGGCAAAATTAGCAGTGTCGTCTGGTGTAAAAGTATACACATATATATATATATATATATATATATATATATTCTTAGGTATCGGTAAAAGTACAGTTTATAATCTGTGGAAGGAATATTTTGACGAAAGATCTAAAGAAAAGGGTATATGGTATAGGACTATACAAAGTCAGCCTCCTCGAGTGCCTTAGTTTGATGATATTATATTAAATAGGTCATATATAGTAGCTTTAAACGGGTTACGCTCTGGACACATTCCATCAGAAAAATTTGGATATTTAATGCAGAAACGTCCTTCCTCACTTTGTACAACATGCGCAGTAGTTGATGATGTGCACCACTGTCTGATGGAATGTGTTAAGTATAGTACTATTAGAAATAAATTAATTAACAAGTGTAATTTAAATAAATTAAATATAGGCATGTTTCATAGCATTTTAGTAAAGCCTTCGAGAGAGGCAGCTAAAATGCTATATGAAATGAGTGAAAGACGATGTTATGAACGAGGATGTATGAAAGAGCTAAATTGTAATATTATTTTAGGTTACGATGGGGCTGATATAACTACGGTTAAAAGCCCCTAAATAAAAAAAAGAAAAAAAAAGATGGCAACTCTATTGTTGAAGCTCTCTTGGAAGTTTTTGTGACAAATAATATATCACGTTCCGATCAATTATTTCTAATTCATTTCACTTATATTCTTCAGCTACACTACATCACGTAAAATGTCGCCTCAATTACACAATACAGGGATAAATATAACTAAGTATATGAATAAAAATAAAAATCACAACATGGCAGATCGAGATCATGTCAAAAATTCTTTAATAAAAAAAAAAAATTGAGCTCTATTTAAGTACACAACCGATCGAGAAATCAGTTATAAATCGATTATAAACTTTTCTATCGATAAAGCAAACAAATCAATTTTTTCACATCTTCATATGTCCACCCCTGAGCTACGGTCCCAATTTCAATTATCTAACTCATCGAGAGGTCAGTTTAAAATCAATTACAAATTTCTCCCCAGATAATATTACAAGAAAGCGAGATAATAAAAACATTGTAATAATAAGATTGATTGATATATATCGATCAAGATTCTTGTCGGTTTTTCTCGATGACTGCGTACTTACCGAACTGGTAGTAGTTTTGACGTATATATATATATATATATTTATTTTATAACAATAACTATAATATTAAAAAAATATAATACAATTAGATGAAAATGGTGCGGACCAAGAGCCTGCAATGTGAAGAAATAAGTAATAATAATAATAATAAAAAAAAATGATGTTATCCATAGTGGCATATAGCATAGTGGCACTATGGATATAGCATATTCCATAGCATAGTGGCATTATGGATATAGCATATTCCATAGCATAGTGGCACTATGGATATAGCATATTCCATAGCATAGTGGCACTATGGATATAGCATATTCCATAGCATAGTGGCACTATGGATATAGCATATTCCATAGCATAGTGGCATTTTTAGGAGTGCTGTGTTTTGGGGTCAGTGGGTGGAAATCCAACTATCGATAAGAGTACTAGGGATCTGTACCTGACTGGATAACGGTCACCGCATGTTAAAGACTTATTGGCTTCTGGTTACCTTGATTTAGGACTAGCTGATGTACATCCAGCAGTATACAAGTGGGCATAAGAATAGCCTCTGATAGGTTGTACATCTATCCGAGGTTGTCATTGTTTTTGTATCATATAGTCCTTATAATGATGCTTCGATGGAAGGTCGTTAGTTTGAACTACTGTGTGACCGGTGAAGGAAAACATTGTGATGTAAATATATCATGGTGATAGACCGCTTGGCTAACTACCACACACAAGTGGAAAGTATATCACCTATAGAAGTGTTCTAGGATTTACACTTCTGGGCCAGTCCGTCCACTACTAATGTGTATTCTCCACTCTATACTCTGTCTACTATTATGGGGGCATATTGTCACTTAACATCTGATGAAACCGCTGAACAAATTTGAGAATAAACAACCCACAAAATTAGATAGGTAATTACATACCTACAGCAAAGATATCTACATATTTCAATGCAAATCATGTATAAGGTGGCATGTTATTATAATCATTTCAAAAACACTATTTTTGAAATTAACACAAACGTTATCTTTTGTTCATCTGATTCTTCCAGAATTTTCTGATACCCTCGTAGCTGAATTTATTGTTTTTCGTTCTTTGATTATTCTTCACCACCTTATTATTGAATTTATGCTTAGTTTTCGGTATAGTATCCTCGGTAGAGCTTTCTACATAATGATCAACTAAAATTTTCCTTAAAAATGTCCTACTATCCTGTTCCTGGTAAGAGTTACTTGCAAGTACTATATAGTCCAACAAACGGGCTTGTAACTTTGCATATATCATCACGGTGCAGTTTCTGCAGTGTTCAAACGGGTCTTGAATACACATCTTTGTATCTATACGCAGCGGTTTATAAGTGTTAGCCCTTACATTGTTTACATACATATGATACGGCTGTGGTATTGTGCTGAAATTTTTGAACACCTCTCTATTTATCGCTTTCCCCAAGAATGTCGACACCACATTACTCTCAAAGTCAAAGTTTGCATAGAATTTAAAAAATCCACCCACGAGCTCATAGAGACTTTCTCTATTACTAGTTTGTTGTATTGCGTTGGTATTAAATGCGGTGTTCCAATTATCAACAACATATGGTGGTATGTTCATCTGTAGATATTGTATCGGAGGCAAGATTGACTTCTGCTGTAAATAGAATATCACTAGAAGTGTCAACGCATAATTAGGCATCAAATGTGTACCAGTCAGCTTGTGAACCTTGGACCAATATTTGACAAGGATGGCTAATTTCAATGCCCTGATATCGGTTTTCAGTAGAAAAGCGATGAGATGAGTGTTCCTTACTCCGGCACAGCTTGTGAAATTGATATCACTGTAGCAGTTCATTGGTACATGTAAGAACTTCACTATGGGCACCTTCGCTGTGGTTATGGCAAATAATTCAGTAAAGATATGCGGGTGTTTGTATAGTTCGGTCCTCGCTCTCTTCACACAATCAACCGGATGCTGGTTGGTATTAGTGTGCACGTAGATGTCTACATCACTAGTTTTTATACCTAAACCTGTCACTACTGAACCAAATGGAGTTACTTGACAACCTGTAATACAAATTCATATTTATAAATCACTTATATTTATTCCAGAACAGACTGCTGATTAATACGAAACTTCAAAGAATCATTCGACGGACTAATATTAATATTGTCTAATCAAATCAAATCAAAGATCTTTATTCAATTTAGGCACTGAGTAAGCACTTATGAACGTCAAAATTACTACCGGTTCGAAAAGTAACGCAGTCATCGAGAAGAACCGGCAAGAATCTTGATCGATATATATCAATCAATCTGCATCTTTTTTTTCTTAAGTCTTATTCTTATCCTTATATACAATAATTTAATGTGTTACAGTGTTATTAGCGGATGTACAGAGAGGGGTGTTAATTCCAGACATCACGATCGCTTACATATTGATCCACCCTATAATAGCCTTTTGACATGGTTCTTGAACCTACTGTCCGGCAATTCGGTCTGAAAAGTTAATCAAAATCGCTCCAGCCGTTTTGCAGTCTATAAGGAACATACTAGAACATATTGATTTTTATATATACAGGCATATCTTTTATACAACATCATTTCAGACAAACATGCCTTGTAAATAGATAAATATTCTGGTAGGAATAACTTAGGAAATTGTAATGTCATAGGCCTGAACTTGTCTCGAAAGTTGACCACAAGAGTTTGTTATTTATGTCAGTAATTGTATTCCAGGGTCCGCAAATCAAAAGTGTATTTGAGTAAATAGTAACTATTACTGAATAATTTATATGTCATTATAAGTTGTCTGCCTTGAAATAGTACATACAATTCTTTGCATACACAATTGTTCTTGGACTCAAGTGCAGCAATTTTGTATAAATACTACATAAATTTATCACTCCATATTAGTCTATGGACTGCTAAATATGTTTAGCTTTGAACGAACTGCTTAGCAAACTTAGGCATAGAGGAAAACCCAGAGCAATTCCCGGGACTTATGACATGTGTGTAGATTTAAAGGGCTCTTTTCTGACACAAGCCTTCACTACTTTCGTTTCTCTCCCTGCCCAGACAAATTTAGTGGAATCCTGCTGACACAGCTTCAGAGGGCACATTCTAGTATAGAACTTACTGCAGTCCTAGGCATGTCAAGATCTTTTAGAAAATAGAGAGATTTTGCTGGTATACCTTTCTCTCACTTTGACCGCGTATAAATCAACCATGTTATATTGACAATTCATTTTTTTTTCTTGTAACATTGAAATACTAAGGAGCATTTGAGTATACTAAATTTGTAATTAAATGATTCAATTTCATGAAGTATTTTTGAAACTTATAATGCAAGTCTACTGTGTTATGGATAGAGGCTAAAAAGTATTTCGTTTTTTGTCTGTTTGTTTATCCTCTTGTACGTGCGTAACTTTGAAAGTACTGGAATGATTTTAATGATATTTCACAGGGTCAGATCTAATATTATGATAAAGTATGCGTTAGATTTCAAAAGATGATCATACTAATTGTATAAATATGAAAGTGAGTTTGTTTGTTTGTTACGCTTACACGACATAACTGCTGAAGCGATTATGATGAGTTTTGGTATAGAGAGAGATGGGAATGCGGAGACGGTGATAGGCTACTTTGTCTCCTAAAAACCTTATTGGAAGTGAGTTACAGAGAGGGTTAAACCTATATAATATAAAAGACATGATTCTATAGTACCCCTCTTGGTACATTGTGGCAACAACTATAGTAATTCTTAATTTTATAATGTATACAAAGTGGAAAAATAATTTCAACATTACAGACTAAATGAACAAAACCCAGGCATAGGTAGAATATAAATATGAATATTACCAGGCCAAATTGGCCTCAGTGCCATAAGTAAGTCGTTGAAAAGGTTCACCAAATTTTCAACTTCCCATCTTGTGAGCCTTATCTCCTTCAACAAATTATCCACTTGCTCGTCGAAACTACCTTCCAACGAAAACTGCGATGTGTCCAGTATATCTGGAATGAAAATAATAGCAAATGTGTACAAATGTTTGTAATAAGTTTCACAGATATGAATATGTCCCAGTAATCAAACACGAAATAGTGCCAATTTTATGAACTCTCACAACAAATACAATGTAAACAATTTATCAGCTGTCATGTCCATGCTCCCTATGAATGAAGTAATAGTTTTATAAGGGGAAAAAAAATAAAAACATTGATATTTGAACTTTTCTTAAATTATTGTTCAAATTGTAACCAATAATTACAATTATATTCATAATTTTGACTACATGTGCCTGCGACTTCATGTGCATGGATCTGAAAATTATTTAACTAATTTATAGCCTATGTTACTCATAATATAGCATTGTAATGGTGAAAACATTTTTAAAATTGGTCTAGCTGTTTTTTAATTTATTTTTTACAAACAAAAATACAAATCTTTCCTCTTTATAATATTAGTATAGATGAAGAATTATGATAGCAATGACATTACTACATTTAAACTAACATTTTTGAGAAATAATAATGAATAGTTTATTAACAGTAGGGTAAAACAAAGGATATATTTATATGTTTAATTAATTATTATAGAGTTATTAATATTTAAATTACTCCTGTAAACTCTTATAAAAAGATTAGCCAGTTAGTGTAGATAAAATTTGGACTAATTATCCAGGGTGATTCAGGACTTACTGGGGTATCGTTATTTTCTATGCTAATCATTATTACTGATGAGTCCTGACCACCACCACAAGGCCATTTATTTCGAAGTGCAGTTAACTAGTTCTTTATCTGACAATCTCTACCAGAAAAATATAACAAACCTTTTATGTAAAGTGTGTAAAAGACATTTGCATATGCCTTCTTGTACCTAGTTTTTAGTGCATGTGGAAATCAAACTTGAACACACAAACAACTTATACCTACTAAATATAAACATTGGAACAGGTTTCATAATGATTCTAATAGTAGAAAACACACCTAGACTTATAGTGCATCCATATACCCTAATCAATTTATCTCAAAAATAGCATTGCCTGTTACTATTAGTTCATGTTCAGTGGCTGTTGAAACTAAAATCTAAAGTCCGCAAACTTCTTAGCAACAAAAGAATCTACTCTATCTTCGAGTTACACTAACTAAATTCTATATTTGAAGTGATAATGGCTCAGCTGATAGTGTGTATGACTCATACATACATACATAATATTACACCTCTCACCCATAAGGGTAGGCAGAGACCACATCCTTCCACTTGCTACGATCCTGACATACATCTTTCGCTTTTTCTACTTCCATAAGCATCTTCATACATGCTCTTCGGTTACAGATACTTTTGACCTGGCCTTCCTCCAGAACATCCTCGATCTGGTTGGGATAAGTTGCTTAGGTCGACCCTTACCAGCTTGCCCAGTCAGAAGCCTAAGTAGTGCGTATCAATACCTAGTTAATCGATGAAAGCCTGAATCCCTGCAATGAGTCTTCGTTTTTAATGAAGAAAAACATCTTGACAAAACCATAGCATGATGGTATAGCTTTTTCTAATGCCCACCTAGCTAACTACCACCATTTTAAAATTAATTTAATATTTAAAATCATATTATTTATGAACTTTCTCATCATAATATGCTAAACTCCTGTGTTGCCAGAGCCTAGGAATAGCTTTTACACTTCTTGTAGTTCTATTGTTTTTTTTATAGTTAAGGTTTAGTGTTATGGCCATAATTTCACCTGATCTTAACTGCAACTGCCGGAACATACATATTGGTATTTGGTATGGTATGGTATGTTTGGTATTTTGTGACTGGTGGTTTTTAACTCGTGGGTGGGAGCTAACTAGGCGAGCATTAGAAAAAGCCCTACTACCATCTTATGGCTTTTTCATGATGTTTTCCTTTACCGAAAGCTCAAGCTCATTGCAGGTGGTTGAGTTGTAGTTGAGAGCTAGTCTCTCCATTAGGCTTACTGTGTCCACTATCTCGGGCCACATTGTCACTTAACATCTGGTCAGATTGTGGCCATAACACTAAGCCTTTAAAATATTAAAAAATAATCTTTATTACCCAAACCAATCTTTACTTTGTTTGAGAGTATTGTTTACTTTGCTTTTAAAGCAATAATCAAGATTGTAATTATTATTATCCCATTTATGCTGCATTGCATCCTATTATTCATCTATAAGACATTTAGTGCCATCATGTAATAAAATTTAGCTTTTAATCAATATAACAGAGATAATAACTTATTGACACAATTATTTATTTGCTAGTCACAGTGGCCATAGTCATAGAATCATGTCTAATAAAATATAAATATAGTAACGTTTAGCACGTATAAAAAGCCTCAATCGTTTTTATTCGTCAATGTCACAACTTTCGATTTCGATTAGTAATTCTTGACGTTCATAAGCGCCTTCTTAGGGCCTAAGTTGAATAAAGATTTTTTGATTTGATATGGTGCGTAATGTACTAAATACTTTATTTGATATTTGCAAGCTAGCTTCAACGATTAATAATCACTGGTGTAACGTTCCCCAGAGAATGAGTAGATTCAATTGATTTCGGAACAGCCCA
This sequence comes from Actias luna, assembly GCA_039707435.1. Classification (NCBI taxonomy): domain Eukaryota; kingdom Metazoa; phylum Arthropoda; class Insecta; order Lepidoptera; family Saturniidae; genus Actias; species Actias luna. Next base: position 566,642 of record JAZHAC010000002.1, on the reverse strand, counting down.
CTAATATTCAGTTCCATATTAATAATTAATAAGAACACAATGTAGATATTAATTTAATAATTAATATAAGCATAGATAAAATATGATTGTATTTAAAAACTTTGACTACCTACCTATTGGACCCATATTCAATGAAATAAATAAATACTTTATTTATTTTAAAGTCTAGATTTTGTATTTCTTGTTTGCATACTGCTGTGCAACGACAAAAATAGACTTTGACAAAAATGACAGCTGACATTTATTTTTTAATCGTTTAGGGTTTGGACACACGTTGTTTTAGCCGAACATGTTTTCGTGTTTGTAATTTTCAAATGTTCAATTACTTGTCATATTCAAGCAAATATATGACATCCTTTACAAATATTACCGACGAGTTTTCTTACAAATTAAATGCACATTCGAAGAAGAATCGAACGAAGAATTTGTCATTTTATTAACAATCGATATAACCATGTACAATTAACAAATTATGTCATTTAGAACGCCCGTCATAAATATTTTATTATAATATTGAGATAAAAACGTAAACTGTTTTAGATAAAAAATAACCTTCTACAGCTTAAGTGAATTTTGTACTCATCATCATCATCACCATCCTGCTCCCAATTTGCTATTTGGAGTCGGCGCAGTATGTCTTCTTCTTCCATACAGCTCTATCAGTCATCATATCTTCATTCACCCCTTTTACTTTCATATCTTCCCTCGCACACTCCATCCATCTTTTTTTTGGACGACCTCTCCCTCTCTATCCCTCAACATTCATAGTCATCACTTTCTTCGTCACATGCGTTTCGTCTCTTTTCAAAACATGTCCATACCAAGACAAACGATTCCCTCTCATCTTTTCTGTCACTGGCACCACTTTCAAACTTCCTCTAACATACTCATTCCTGATCTTATCCATTCTGGTCACGTCACACATCCATCTCAACATTCGCATCTCTGCTACATGCAGTCATTTTTCATCTCTTACTAATTTTGACTTACGAATTTTGCACTATTAGATGTTAATTATGTACCTTATAATTAACCTTTTGTCTATTGTTAGTTCTACTACGCTCTGCGCTCACCATAACATTTAATCTAACTTAATTATATTGTAATTAAAAAACAGGTTAACAGTGTCAGTAAAATCGAAAAACCCTCGTATTGGTATAAGAACTTGAGATATAACGATTTCTTATGTTTACGCGATTATTACTCATCGGAATAGAAATAATAATAAATAAAATAAACGGATTTTATCCCGGTTTTTTTTATTAATTTTAGTCCCGACGTTTCGTAAGCTTTTCAGTCTTCGTGATCGCGGGGAGGACAATTCGTTTAAATTAGTTTTATTTCAGTTTGAAATATATTGTTTCTCATTTGCTAAAATATATATTTGAGATTTTTTACATGTCCTATTTTATACGAGTTTTATCCACGCGGCTGAACGAATTCTAATTTTAACAATAAAAACATACAACAGTATTTGGTGGTAGGGAATTTTCAGACGCTCACCCACTAAATAGCTACCATCTTCAAGATGAAACTGATCTGGCAACCCCACTAAACTGTCCAGTTGTAAATCAAAGCTTTTCAAAAGTAAGATAATAATATCACTTTATTTAAGTTAAAAATTTACTAACTACTTCTTCACTAGGTTTAGTGTTGGCTAAATATTTATCAGCAGGTCAGACGTAAAGTCTATAGGCAATTCCGAAAAGTACTCAAATTTTACTCATCCTATTTTAAAAATAATACTAATTATAGAACTAAAACCGGAACAACCTTTTTAAATAACAGGGATATGACAATAAAAGGGCCAATAATTTTGTAGAAAAGGTTTTATCACTTTAAAATTGCTTTTGAAATCCTTTCAAACATTCATGAACATTTTGCCTAAACCTATACCTAGACATACATAATTATATAATTTTTTGTATTAAAAAAGTAAAACAATAATAAAAATAAAAGAATAAACATAATTTTAATACCAAAATTAAATTCTACAAATATTCTCGTGATAAAAAATCTCATCATATTTGAAATACGATTCAGCTGAAATTGAAGAAACTTTATCTATTAATTTTAATTAGTTAGATCTAATATTAATCTAAAAAAACCGTCATAACTTATTCGGTATGTTATTGTTTCTAGTTATGCGGAATCGACCGTCTCTTCTTCGCTAAAAACGGCACGAGATTCGGCATCACTATTGTCTGAAACGTTCACTCTTTCACCGTTTTTCTCAATCATGTTGACCTGCGGTACAAAGTGTGGCTTCAATAACTCCATGAACCAGTTCTGGATTTCCGTAGTGAAGAATTTACCAAACTCCTTGAACATCTCTATATCACCAGTACCCAACCGTATGGAGATCACAGAGCTCTTCGGATCTTGACAGTATATCAGCATCATCTGGAACTGTATATTTAAAACTTGCTTGTCGTATTTTAATATTTCCTCTGTTATCTTCTCCTGTCTCTCTTGAAATCTCATGTTCTTTCCGTGATACAACTTCGAGTGCTGCTTACGTCTCCACACCCGTCTGGTTAATGAGCCAGAATATTTCTCCTTTTCTCTCTTTGAATCAGGATTCAGCTTCTCCTCGACCTTGCCCAGCTTAATCATTAAGATCTTCTCGAAAACAACAAACGCTACATCTCTAATGACCGATTTCCAATCTGGATTCGATATTGCCAGAATCACCTTCGGGAACAAAGTGATCCTGAAGTCAGGATGTGTCTTGCCACGGACAAGTTTAGGCTTTTCAATTAGAACATTCTTGAGAAAGTGCTGGCAATGATTCGTTTTCTCCTTTTCATAGATGCTGCTGGCCAGTTTGAAGTGGGCTTTGATGTCAGTGGTCATTCTGACCGTTATAGCAGAAGATACATTATGGCACTGCTCGAATGGATCTTGCACGCATATTGGGGTTGAAAACTTCAGCGGCATGACATAGTTACTTTGCACATTCTGCTTGTACCTTTGAAAAGTTGCCGGTAGCTGTTCCACATCCTTGAACATATCTTTTTTAACCGGCATCCCCAAATACGGGCAGATTACCATATCATCAAAGTTAAAAGTTGAATAGAACTCGAAAAATCCACCGAGCAGCTCGGCTATCGTTTGCTTGTTTCCAGTCGGTGGGAGATGTTCAACCCTGTTTATGAAACCAGTGTTCCAGAAGTCGACAATCACATCATTTTCTTGGTCCCGTTGAAGCCACTCGACCGATGGCAAGATGCCCACTGAGGTCTGCTGTACGTAGAATATCACCAACATGGTTAAAGCGTAGTTGGTGAGTTTGCCCGAGCCCGAGAAGCCTTGGACTTGTGCCCAATATTTGATCAGGACTGCCATGGGCAAGAGCCTGGGGTCAGCGTGAAGGAGGAAAGCGATCAGCTTGCTGTTCTGAGCTCCGAGGGCGGTTTTGAAGGTGAGGTCACAATTAATTGACGTCGGTTTGTGGAAGAATTTCACGATTGGTGTGTTCGCTCGCGGTATCGACAGGATGTCAGTGAAAATTTCAGGGTACTGTTGGAGGATTTTCTTCGCTTTCTGCACAAAGTTAGTGTTCCCGTGGCGGTGCTGACTCGGTATGTTCATGAAACAATCTGCGTCACTAGTTTTGATCCCGAGACCTGTTGTTATCGACCCGAACGGTATCGCTGTACAACCTGGAATGGCAGACAAATCTAATTTACTTCCTGCAAATATCAACCATTTTCCTACAGCCCCCCCCCCCCCCCCCCCCCTAAATGCGAACATATTTTTTATTAGCCCTTTATGGTATTATTGTATATAGCCTTTATGGTATATAGCCCTTTAGACACAACTAAAGACCACATGCAAACCGTAATAAAGTAATAAGATTGAAATGCAATCTTAGTGTAGTCGACGAAATGAAAAAGGTCTAAAATAGAGAAACAAATCCAACTCCTTTGATTTTGCCGAAGGGGAAAGAATTGGATTCAGGGTTTAATGTTGAATATAGAAGAAGGGGATTTAAATTTTTTTTTCTTTTGCTGAATATTCAAGAATTTTATTTTATAAGATTTTTATTTGTTTTAGTTTATTTATTTCAGAGATAGTGCTGTTAAAATTACGTGTGATATCTCATTGGATCCGGAATGACGCCTAGAAAAATGTGTTAAAAGCGTGTATTAGCATATAAAAAAAGTGAAAAAAGTTATAAACAATTAGAGATGAAATAATAAAAAAATTGATATTTCGCCAATATTTCATAGAGTATTAATATTTAAGATATAAAAAAAAAAGACTCGTAGTGAGGAGGAAATTTACAATAAAAAACTGCCAACACCGGGAACTCTTATCTCCAATATTTATAATTTTAATTTAACGCTAAATATGTTATATTGTTAGTATTGAATGGTTTTTTTTTTATTTGTAGAAATTATGGTGTATTCTGAACACTTAAGAAAATTCATTCCCGTTGGAAATTTCACTTAAAGATAACTTTTTAACGAGTTAAACGATTGTTAAGTAACAAAACTTTCTCGAACACTCGTCTTAATTGTAATTGTTTTTTTTTTTTATAATTGTCGTCAAAAAATGTCGCTTCGTGGAGCCTTTCTTATATACATACTTAACAAGATCCCGATATACAGGTAATAAAAATATTCATACTTAGTTTATAATAATTTTTGTTAGTTAAACAATATTACTTGAATTCCTCAGATTTTGTTCGGTTACAAATATTTATGCTTGAAGCGATGACAACTCAGCTGGTTATATATAAGGACGTCTGTAATTGGCTTGAGCTTTCGGTGAAGGAAAGCATCATGCTGAAACTATAGCATAGTGGTAAGTAGGGCTTTTCCAATACCTGTCTGGCTACCACCACCCTCAAGTGAAAAATCTGCCACTAAATACCTATAGGTATGTTCTGACAGTTGCACTTGAGAGCCAGTACCTACACAGGTTTAGCATGTCTACCAATTTGGGCCGTATCGTCACTTAAGATCAGGTGAGATTATGGTCATAACGCAAAACCTATAGATTTTTTTTTTTTTTTAAGTTTTTGCTTTTCCTTGTAGGTGGTTGGATTCGAACTCACGTCCCTTGACGCGAAGTCGTACACACTACCACTGAGCTATCATCGCTTCAAAGCAGCAAGTATATATATAAAATATAATACAAACCGGGCCATTGATTCTGCATGGCTGTTTCCACATCCGTGTAGAGAGCACTCAACGCCTTTATATTCTCCTGTGTGAGTCTGATAGCGGCCAGCACTCTGTCCAGTTGCTCGTGGAAGTCTCCAGAGAAGTCAATCTTCGATGGTTCTATTATCCCACCAGCTGCAATATATTTATTTATTTTAATATAACGCATCAACAAGTTCCACTATATGACATACCTTATATAAAAAAAATATATATATAAAATTCCAAGCACAAATGTAATTTAATTATATGTAAGTATGAAACATATTTATCGTGTGAGCAACACATATATAGTATAATTTTAAAATTAAAAAAATAATATCGAACAAATCAGATCAAATTATATGAAATTAAAGTTAGCTAAACTTAAATCAAATGAATTGAGATTGAAATTAAATAACAAATATAAAACTACTCCATCAAACAGATGGACTTAAAGGTGTTAAGTGTATTACCAAATACCTTTTTTTAAATAATATGTTACCATTCTATTAATAGGAGAGTAAAGCCCTGAATTAGTTCACTTATAATTAATAGAAAATACATTAAATTTTGAGTCTTGAGGTATAACATCTTGGGAACGTTAATTTTGACTCCACTTAATACTTAACATAATCTATACACATATAAAAAGTAGCATTCACCCGCGGCGTCGCTCACGTTAATATTGATTTAATCAAATCGGATAAAGCAATAAAATGTTTCTCATATAACGTTTTTTCCTCTCTTCACCTGATTTTTAGTACTGGCTCTTAAATACCACTGTGGTAACACACATGTTTACGCTTAATCATGCACACAACAGTCCAATACCTTGTCTATGCACCCTTCACCCCCCCCTTTCTTTCCTACCCCTCTATATACCTCTATAAACAAATCAGTTGCGATTTGAATACCAACGATGAACGATCTATTGTGACTACGAAGCATCACCTTTATAGATTAAGTGATTGATCATTATTAAGAACATTATTACCAGTATACGCGTGTGCTATCGAAATTGGTATTCAGGTGAGTCCTTTCTTTCCATCATCCTATCGGTGATGTATTTTTTTTTTTATACTAAAGGTTTAGTATTATGGCCATAATCTCACCTGATCTTAAGTGACGATACGGCCCAAGTTGGTAGACACGCTAAACCTGTGGAGGAACTGGCTCTCAAGTGCTGCTGCCGGAACACACCTATTGGTATTTGGCGGCAGGTTTACAACTTGAGGGTGGTAGCTAGCCAGGTGGGCATTTGAAAAAGCCCTACCACCATGCTATGGTTTCCTCACGATGTTTTCCTTCACCGAAAGCTCAAGCTCATTGCAGGTGCTGGGATTCGAACTCACGTCCCTTGACGCGAAGTCGTACACACTACCACTGAGCTATCATCACTTCACAAACCGCCATATGTTTCCTCTATCCCCACTATATTCGGGGATATTTTATCATTAAGCAATTTAAAAACCGGAACCAGAGCGCGAACAACACTTAATTGTATTCGGCAGCAGATTTTCAACTTGACGGTGAAAAAGCTCTACGAAAAGGAAAGCTCGAGCTTATTCTACACCTGAAGCGATGACAGTTCAGTGGTAGTGTGCGCGACTTCGCGTCAAGGGACGTGGGTTCGAACCCAAGCACCTACAATGAGCTTGAGCTTTCGGTGAAGGAAAACATCGTGAGGAAACCATAGCATGGTGGTAGGGCTTTTTCTAATGCCCGCCTGGCTAGCCACCACCCTCAAGTTGTGAACCTGTCGCCAAATACCAATAGGTGTGTTCCGGCAGCAGCACTTGAGAGCCAGTGCCTCCACAGGTTTAGCGTGTCCACCGACTTGGACCGTATCGTCACTTAAGATCAGGTGAGATTACGGCCATAACGGTAAGTATAATAACCGAGTTAAACTTACTCTTAGCTGGCTTCTTTTGAAAGTCTCTCTTGGGCGTCCGTTGGTGTACGTGGTTGCCGTTGTTCGAGGGTCCCTGCCTCCCGCAGAACGGTTCCACCTTGATGTACTCCCCGTAGATGATGAGCGGTGAGCTGTTCCTGGAGGCGGCTCTCGCCTCCTCCTTGCTCGGGAACGATAGTATCGCGAACTTGGACGTCAGGTTCTCAACACTGACCGCACCGAAACGTGTGAAGGCTCGTATCACGTCACTTGCCTGCGTGTACTCTGGGTAACCTGGAATATATATATATATATATATATAATTCTTCTGTGCGTGTGTATGTCACTGAAATGCTTCTAAACGGCTGGACCGATTTTAATGAAATTTGTTGTGTGTGTGTTACAGTGACTTGGAGGATGGTTTAGATTAAAAAAAAAAAAAAAAAATTAAAAAAAAAATTACGAGGCGGAACGAAGTTCGCAGGGATAGCTTGTATATATATATATATATATATATATATATATATATATATATATATATATATATATATATATATATATATATATATATATATATATATATATATATATATATATATATATATATATATATATATATATATATATATATATATATATATATATATATATATATATATATATATCATGAATGACCTATAGAAGTGTTATTGTTACCTAGTGTTACCTATATATAGAAGTGTGTAAACCTTGAAAGCCTTGAAAAAAAATATATAAATAAATATATATATTAGGGTGGCGCAAAAATACCGACTATTTTTTTTTCCAGTCTCGGGTAAAAAAATGTTAGTTTTTGATGTTTTAAGGGCCCTCTCCAAAGGACAACTAAAAAAAAAAAAAATTTAAGTGGTCGCTCCAAATTTTTTTTAATTTCAAAAATCGTTTTTTTTTTTTATAATTTTTTTCTCGTTACGTTAAATAAGTTTTATAGACCAAAAAACAATAAGTTTCTGAAAGTTTCAGTTCAAAATTTAAGTTTTGAAAGGTCGCTCGAAAATTTTTTTAAATTATTAGCTCATTACTTTAGATTTTTTCGAGCGACCTTTTAATATTTAAATTTAAATTCCATACATTTATTTTCTTTTATTTATTACAATAATAGATAAAAATTAAAAATATACTTTTTTTCAAGGCTTTCAAGGTTTTATATTAACGTCAACACTTCTATAGATCATTCATGTATGTCGTCATCGACATGATCACGTGACGTATTAACGTACACGCTATATTTTTTTCCTATTAGACAGACATTAGATAAAGTTCTACCACCACGCCATATAGTTTCATCACGATGTTTTCCTTCACAGAAAAACTCAGGCTCATTGCTGGGATTCGAACTCACGTCCGTTGACGCGGGGTGTGTACGCGTTACCAACTAAGCCATCATCGCTTCAGACCACACTGTTACCTGATCTCGAATGGTTATGTAGGTCATGTGAGAGTTGACTCGAATGATTTTGGTTCCATCGCAATGTTGTCCTTAAATGGGTGCTTTAGTGGGATTCAAATCTGTGTTTCTCTTCATGTCTAAGCCATAATTTTTAAACCATTATCATTTATTTTCAGACAAAATATACTGAGTGGTTTTATTGTGATCCCTACAGGAACTGAACTATATTATTTAGCCTCTATATTATATACTAGCTGTGCACGCGACTTCGTTCGTGTGCTTGTCGGAAACTGAAACAGTACAGTCAATAGCCGTGTTACGCGATGACGTCATACGCACAGCGCCATCTAACGAATGCGGAGTTCAACTGTCAACATTAGTTCTGTTTTGCCGTTGCTAGTGACTGAATTGCGTGCGGGACACTTTCAATTTATATTGGATCTATAGAAGACTTGTTGAGGGAATGTGAACGGAACCGAACTCAACGGACTGCGATCATAAAACGTTTAGGACTGAATTCAATGGACCAGGGCATGTTCCATGGAATCCTGACTGCACGTGTAAGTGATGAAGCCAAGATTTTATGGAATTTTGTGATTACATCTAAGTAGTTCTAGGACATATTTGACTTTTATTATATTTCGTACAGACTATAGGGTCAGGGTACGATGGGACTTACATGTGCTTTTTGGATCGAAGACACAAAAAATAAAAAAAATATCTCTTGATAGAGTGAACCGATTGCGATGAAACAAAACCTAAGTAATACTTCAACTCTTACGTATTAAAGTTATCTACATTGATTTCGTAAATTTACGTCATGCGTGCACAGACAAACAGACAAAAATTTTGGAAATGCGATTTGTCGATTATTCCGTAACACCCTAGCTAGTTTTTTTTTGGAAATATTTCAATGTAAAAACAACAACTTTTCTAAAGATTTATTATTTATATATATAGGTTACCTGTGACCACAACTTTGTTAGTGGGTCCATTGAAATATCTCGATCGCGGATTGTGTCCAGAACCGTGCGGCCGCGAGTGGCCCCGCGGGGAGGAACTACTCGCGCATGGAACGAAAATAACCTGAGCGACTTTCGCGTCCATTGCTCATGGATACAACACTGCTCCTGGAATATAATGAATTTAATCTAAATTAAAGCGACGATGGCTCAGTGGTAGCGTGTACGGCTTTGCGTCAATGGACGTGAGTTCGAAGCGAACCACTTACAATGAGCTTGAGCTTTCGGTGAAGGAAAACATCGTGAGGAAACCATAGCATGGTGGTAGGGCTTTTATGATGCCCGCCGCCATAGCTACCACCCTCAAGTTGAAAATCTGCCGCCAAATACCAATAGGTGTCTTCCGCCAGTTGGACTTGAGACTTCTATTAAGGTCAGGTGACATTATGGCCATAACGCTAAACCTTTAGTATAAAAAAATATATATATATATATAATGAGCTGTGAACTTTTGGATGTTCCAAACTTGTTTACATAATACCTAAACGTTAATAGGCCCATAATAACAATTCAACGTGTTTTTTTTTCCATCGATCATAATCTAAGTTTTATATAAATTACAATTGCAGTGGAACGTATAGACAGCAAAATGTGAAGACACTACAGGGGGTATTTATGTAAATCCGCCACTGATGGTATAAAATGGATTACTCTGGGATAAAATATAACATTAACGTTCAAAAACATTTGAACTATTACCAAGAAGATTTGCATGCATAAGTACGAAGAAGGTAGGTAGAGTGATGTGATATTTAAATAAATACATAAATAGAATAATACCAAATAATTATATGTAAAATTACACAACAACTTATTGCCACGATTTTAAATACAATTAAATAAACTAATGCTGTGTTACAAAACTTGTCGATAAACTGAGATCACAACTATAAACAATATATGGAAGTGATTATGATTCATAAACGTTCGGACAATGAGGAAAAAGTTGTGTTTTATTTTCTGGACTTCCCCTTAACGTTAATTCTATTATCATCTAATGACTAACGCATACTACTGCAGGTTCTCAAACTGTTTACCACTTCATTCCGAACACATAACATAGTCTCAGTTGGTAGTGTGTTCGGACGACATTTCAATGGACATGAGTTCGAATCTACCTGAAATGAGCCTGACCTTAAACCATAACATAGTCGGGTGGGGCTTTTTCAGAATCGGGATTTCAAACCCCTCCTATAAGAAGTTTCCTTTCAAAAATCTGTATATAGTTAGATTTAAAGTTAGAAAAAAAAAACAATTTCTCGCAACAATTCAAACTGCATGAATAGGCTACACTGGGAAGCACTCGACAAAGTGTATATCTCTTAATATATATTAAACAGTTTGAGAAGCTTACAATAGATATGTTCGTATAATGTATGAAAAAAAATTAGTAATTAATATAGTATGAGTAAATCCTAACTGGAATTATGCATAAGCAGCCCTAGATTTCTATTCTCGCAATTTTTAATTACATGCATATTACACAACACAACTAAAGTGCTGACAATGAGTTTTGCTTTGTCATCATATCGAAATCTGTTGTGTCCACGTTTTCCAAGATTTCGAAATTACCATTATTGGGTTAAATTTACTAACAAATTTTTCAAATACGACTCTAACTACGTTCATAACATTAACGCTCGCGACCGCGGTGTTTCCCGTTCCACTACTAGCTTGCGAGTATTACGATCGTCAATCCAAGTGGAATGTAGTATGGGACCATTCGCCCAGATGGGTCATTGTGGACTCGGCGTGAGTGGAAATAATTAGGTCATTTGTAACGTTTCGCGCGACCACTACGACCGTGGCCACCATGTGGAACACTTGAAGGCATATTTTGAAAATTATGCACATTAAATGGTAAATGGAGTCTAAGTACTACACGAACTGTGATAGCTAAAAAAATTTGGAAAATTGTCAAAAAAAAAAAAATTTTTTTTAACTTAGCCTTTCCGATTTTGGATTTTGGTTAGACAAGTTAGTTGGTTAGTAATTTGACGTTCATAAGCGCCTTCTTAGGACCAAAAACGGAAAATGATTTTTGATTTGAAAAAAAAAAAAAAAAAACCTAATATTCTGAAATACCCCACCACAAACATGCAACATTTCTGTTCAAATATTTAGAATCAATCAATTATAGTAATATACCTTGTTGTTCGTAACTTTATTTGTTCAACTGAATTAAAGCATAAGCTATACTCAAGTATAGAATGAGGTCTTAAAAAGTTTGGAAAATCCAAAAGTGCACGTCACATAACGCTGCTTCATCGAAAAAAGCGATGACAGCTCAGTGGTAGTGTGCACGAGTTCGCGTCAAGGGACGTGGGTTCGAACCCAAGCCTCCTACAATGAGCTTGAGCTTTCGGTGAAGGAAAACATCGTGAGGAAACCATAGCATGGTGGTAGGGCTTTTTCTAATGCCCGCCGCCATAGCTACCACCCTCAAGTTGTAAACCTGCCGCCAAATACCACTAGGTGTGTTCCGGCAGCTGCACTTGAGAGCCAGTTCCTCCACAGGTTTAGCGTGTCTACCAACTTGGGCCGTATCGTCACTTAAGATCAGGTGAGATTATGTCCATAACGCTAAAACCTCAAATATATATCCCTATTGTTTTCACTCACCGCTCTATGGCGCTGCAACATATTAACTTCTATACCTTCTAACCAAGTATTATTCAATTTTTAATTAAATTATAATGGATTAGATTAGAATTAGGCTATCACTTAGAATGATACTGATGTGAATGAAACAGTTTTCGGGCGTTATCATGACCACATACATCATCCGCACATACAGACAACCCAACGTCAACCAAGATATTTTTTCGAAACAGATTTTTTTTACTATCTAAAAAAAAATTTTTTTTCTTATATAGTATCTTCTGTCAAAAAAAAGCGTTCTTGTTGATATTTGTCAACTCATTTAATACTCAAAGTGCAAAAAAGATCAGATAAAATCAATTTAAGCCGAGATAATTGCTTGACCTTAAGAGAAAGAGCAATGCACTACTCAAAGGCTTCGAGATGTTATGAGACATTCAGTAAATGGATATAATGGAAATAAAATGACTATATATATATATATTACCTGTGCTGACTTCGACTGCCTTTAAAAAATACTTTGGTTCTAACAATCCTTCTTTATTACCAGCTGTCAATATTACTCCATTATCCGATTTGAAGAATTCCAAACCATCACTCAGAGCTTTAGCCAAGTCAATATAAATAAGCACTTGTGCATTCCCTCTCAAACCACTTATCACTGTGGGATCTCCATATGTACCTTTGGCTAGATGTATATGTCTCCTCTTCATACGACTCAGGCCAAGGGCTTTAATTTGCGCCCAATTGCGTAGATAAGTCCCGTGCAAAACTGTTTTGTGAACTGGCTGTAAACGTATTTTAAATATCTTAATGAATGTGCTTTAGTTTGTGGCAATTGCCTTGATAAGTGCCTGTCCTGTGAATCTGTTTTGTAAACTGGCTGTTAAAAATTCTTTAAACTACAGTGTGACGCACTTTAATTAGTGGTCAACTGTTTGGTCATTCTGGTCAACTGAATAGCTGAATGATTTTAGGTTGGATAGAGCATGATTTAATAAGTTTCAATTAGTAAGTGATTTAATAACTGGTATTTTAATAAACATGTGTACTGAATTTTAATATGCAAAAACTAGTGGGATTGTCTTGGCTATGCAAGGGTAATTGTATCAATGTGGCAAATAAAAAGTTTGGAAAATCCAAAAGGGCACACCTGATAATATTTTTTTTTTGTCTTGTTTAGTTAAAAACAATTTTACATCACATGAAAAGTAATAGGGTTCTATTCCTAATTATAATGAAACGTAAGGAAAAAAAAAGTAAAGTAAAGTATTTCGGTCGTTAACATGCTAACATACAGGATCCACACATACAGACACATGGACGTTCAAGACACAACTGTTTTAAACAGTTCTTTAACTAGTTTGAATAACAATAATGGCATCAAGAATATCATGAGTTTTAAAAATAGTGTTTTTCTTGATATGTGTGTGTGTATATTATTTTACAAATGCATTATATGATAAATAGAGACATTTTAAGTTTGAAAATCAGTTGTTTTGTGTGAAGTGACAGTAGTACCCACCTAAACTATTCGCTTATGAGGCGTCCAATTATATTATATTATTACAATATTTTTAAGAGGAATATTTATGTGTTACATTGTTTTCATATAACTCCTTTAGTTTACAAGGAGCATGCAAGCAAACACCCGATTTTCTCTGAAGTCTTAAAAAATCTACCTCATATTACAGCCAAAGTGAATTATATACTTAAAGCCTCCTAATAAAGGATGGATTATTTTTCATGAGTGAAACTTTACCTAAGTTAAAGGTATGCCAGTATGAGAATGGAGATCATAAACAAACTAATCTTTCGAAAATCATTATTCTATGAGACCAGCATTTACAACAATATGGATCATGATTGTGATGATAGTGGGATTCAAACGATACAAAAGCCCCGACTAACAAATCAAATAAAAAAAAACCCTTCTTATTCATGTAAACATGAGTTTGAAAGTTTTCTATTAAGCATGTCACAACCCAGTTCACTTTGGGAGCAACTGTCTTAGACAGTATTGTAATTGATGTTTTGATATTAATTTAAGTTTATTTATTTATATTATTTATATTATTTATATTTACCTGTAAAATAGGAGTTAAATCAACATCAGTGACTTGTGTTATTGTATGCCCTTGATTAGCCTTTATCTCCAAGGCATGGGTTTCACTGTTTCTTCTTAGTTTATACCTTTGTTTTTCATCATTAATGACTACCTTCTCTAAGTCTGATATATTATATTTCCCTCGGAAGGATTTGTGCTTAAGTATTTCGGTTACATCTACGTAGCCTTCAGGGCTGAAAAGAAATGTATAATATAAGAAATTTGTGTTTAGAAGTAACCAGTAATACTTTTGAATTTTTTTTTTTTTAATTCTTAAGGTTTAGCGTTATGGCCATAATCTCACCTGATCTTAAGTGACGATACGGCCCAAGTTGGTAGACACGCTAAACCTGTGGAGGAACTGGCTCTCAAGTGCTGCTGCCGGAACACACCTATTGGTATTTGGCGGCAGGTTTACAACTTGAGGGTGGTAACTACCCAGGTGGGCATTAGAAAAAGCCCTACCACCATGCAATAGATTAGTGTCAAAGTAGACATGTTTTCCATATGCTACTTATTTAAATTAATTGATGTAATGATACTTCAACTAGAAATTGGCCTAGAATTGTATAGAAGGAAAAGCTACCTGACTTAAACAATTTTTTTCAATTTCATTGATTTCATTGTTCAAATTTACAGCAATCTACAATCTAACAGGATAGTAAGACAGAGTTACTCAGTGGTATGCACAAAATAAGGCATTTATCAGAATTAGTCACTGTCATGCCAGTGTGCCAGTTATTTGGCATTTAGACACATATTGGTTGATCCCAAAATGTTATAAAACTAACAAGAAATTACTACTAGATGATCAACATGTGTATGGTGATTGCAATCTTGGTTGATAACAGAATATACACAGCCCAATCCCTGATCATGGCACTCGTAATCTTGTGAATATGGTGGGTTTTACACGGAGACTATGACATCTTCACCCCGTAAGACATAATCTATGGTATCCTAAGCTTTTTTTGTTATTGTGGACAAAAGACCCATTTATGGACTTCCTTTCATGAAGCGTAATCGCAGTGGCCATGTAGGCAACGAAAACTGCATGTGGCATAACTTTTTACATGATGGGCATCACCAAATACCTACAATAAGACAGTACCATGACACTCACTCTCATACTGTCAGAGACCAGTGCCTTTCACACATCTTCATGAGCACCACCTACTTGTATATTAAAGCATATAACTACGAAATATCTTATTTTAAGTTCAATTGCAAATATTGTTAAATCAAAAACAATAAGATACATGGCATATCTAGTAAATCTTTAATAAAACATTCTGAAGCAATGGACAGATCATTGTTGTGTACATTTACTAATGATAATAATCTGTGTATATACTTAGTATGTTGTTAGGAGGGTAGTTATAGCAGAGAATTGTGTAAGTATCATGCGAGTGCGACTATTAGATTCATTCAAAGAGAGGCACTCGAGATGACAACATCATCAATGGTATAAAAGATTTATATGTTTCTATTATACACACTAATTTGGTATTTGTGACGTAAATAATTTTCGGGTATGATTTATACTAGGCGGAGAGAGAAGCACAAGTAGTAAAGGTGAGTGTTGATACCTGTCAAAAGAGGACCACCTTCAACCTAAATCCGTGACACAAGTTTCAGAGACTGCTCGAAGTTTTTCGTCTCTGCCACAACTACTTGGCTTGTGATTTCTTAAAATAACTATATTAATATTATAAAGAGGAAATTTTGTTTCAACATGCTAATCTGAGGAACTAACAGTTGTATTTTAATAAATATTCATTGAGGCAAGCCTTAGACAATTTAATATCATGCTACCACCAGTAGGAGTAAAACTTAAAATAATTTTTAATGTCACATAAGCAAAGTCGCAGGCACAGCCAGTTTTTTATATAGATGCAGCACTCTCTAAACGTTAATCAACACAAAGAAAGTTAGTGTTTTGGTTCCCCTTGATGAAAACTTTAACACAATAAGTTACATTTCTCTTTCCTTCAATTAACTTTTACAATAATAAACACTAACTGAATTCAATTTCAATTCATAATAACATAAATAACTTTATCACTATACAATTAAATCCATATTTGGTGTTTATTACAGACAACTACTAAATATAATAGTAATAATCTGTTGCTTATGTAAGTGTTGTAATAATATAAATAATAAATTAATTATGATATCATGTTCGTTTAATCTACATTTAAATTAATAATAGGAGGTTCACTTTTTTTTCTTCTTTGACATTTTAGCGCCCTTTGCTGTCTGGCGCTTAGAGAAATGGTATCTCTCGCACTACTCTAGATCCGTTGCGATAATTTGAAATTTTAATCTTTAAGTGTTTGTCGGTAATATAGTGATAACACTGATTTGCTAATTTTCAACTAAAGCAACAAGTGCAAACAATCAAATAAGCTATAGTTAGGTTTCGAAAAGCTCATCTTTCGTTTCAGACAACCCATACGTTTTCTGTACGTACCACGGATCAAAACGAAAACAATTTTTTCTTTTTCGTTTTATTATTCAATAGATAACATCTAGAATTCACGTTATGTGAACTATAGTAATATTTATACATACCTAACATACAAACCTTCGTTTATTGCTCCGTGCCGTAACAGCCAAGATAAAGATTTGCTCAACTGTATGTCTTTACGACTCCTGTGTAAGCATAAACCGTTTAATATTTTGGAGATACTTTCACAATAAAAATGTACTAATTTCTAAATAATACGTACATCTGATTACCCAACACAAACAAGGCTCAAACACTTTCAATTTCCAACACTAACATATATGTAACAACAGTAATATGTCTATAAAAATTAAACAGCTTGTAGGCAAATAAAAAATTAAAAACTGGAAAACAAAGGTATAATAGGAATATGGCTGTCTTGAGTAATGTTGCTAGACGATTTTAAATTTCGATTTGCATAAACGATTGTACGATCAGCAGTATGACCGGGCTTAAAGCTAAGATTTTACCAATTTAAAATAACAATAATAATAATATGCAGAGACCAATAAAAATTAATTGTATCTATTTTTTACTGCTTAAATTATATTATACCGTAGATCATTAATTTTATTTATAACTGATACAAAATAGACTACAGAATACAGTTTGATTACCAGTTGCAAATCGCGATGTTGGAAACTAGAGATAAGTGTTTGTATTATATTAAATATTATATTTTATCCTTGATTTTAATTATTTTGAAATAAAAATAACTTTTAAAATATTGTAACGATCTGGCTCCAAGGATCTGGCTACAAGTCTAGTGAGGGAACTAACTAAAGGATGTAGCTGCTGTAAACGTATCAGTGCTTAAAAATGAATTGTTAATTCCTGACCCATAACTATGCTATTGTATAAATAATAGGCTAAGGAGTAAAATCCAGGTATATCCTACAGAAATAAAATTCTGGTCACACTAACGACCAGGCAACGATAACATAATTTTTTTTAAATCCTAAGTAATCCATTTTTGTATGGTTTTTAAGTACATAGTCATATTTATTTTTTGTAAGTACAAAACTAAATATTGAAACATTTCTCTGTGTCAAGGCAAAATTTACATTTATTGTATATGAATTGTAAAAAGCTGGTCATAAATTGTATCACGAAAAATCGAAAAGTCCCTGAAAAGTTGTTTTTATTTTACTCGTAACATTAAACTCTTAAGTTATAAATTATTTCGGTGCACAGAATAAAATAAGTTCATTTTATTCGGCGGTTCAGTATTTATCTAATGTTAGGATGTATTGATTTTTTAAATTTACATTTTATATAGATGAAAAGTGAGAAGAAATAATGAATGTATTTTGCTTATGTATATTAGGCTAAATATATGCTTAAAGAATAAATAGGTCTGGCAACCCTGGTTTTTCGCTTTTACGAAATCACACATTTCGTCACAAACAGATTACAGCATTATAGTATTAACAAAAATATTTACTACTAACTAACCCGGTGAACTTCTTATCAGCTATACTATGGAATGCTAAATGTCGTTAAAGTAGCTAGATTTTAGGAGATTTTATTAGATTAGGAGATTATCTATCATTAAAAAAATATCTATTTTTTTAACCCTATGTGTATACTTCTAATTCCTGTAAGAATATTTGTTCAAAGTTTCATGATAATCGGTAAAGTAGTTTTCGCGTGAAAGCGTAACAAACAAACTTACATTCTCATTTATAATATTAGTAGGAATATATCAAATATATATTGTAAGATCACTATTATTATATACAAAAATATTATATAATCTAATAATGTAGGAGAAAAAAAAACGATATTTTTAATATTTTTATAGTTTTGTGGATATATCTTGACCGAAGTAAACAGCTCGATACTACTAATCACCCATTTGTTTCATCGTTACACGGTTTGCTTAAATAGCCAATGTAAGATTAGAATGGCTTATCAGGACATAATGTTGTCTAAAATTATTGAGTGAGCCCAGAAATCACTCAGCCGAAAATATTGCCCAATACATGTATACCGAATTCTTTCGAATTATTTTATTAATCCCGAATTAATTTAAACCGAAATCTTTACTTGGGCGAATTCGACCGATTTATAAAGTACTTTTCCTCATATCAATAGTTAATTATAATCTTAATAATACATATTATAATATATATTTTCAAATTTATGTACAGAAGAAAATTTAGAATGGGTGCCGCGAAGAGTACGAAAACAATTGATGACACCGTTTTCAAATATAAAATTAATTAAAATTCGTTATCAATTTTGAAGTGACAATAGCTCAGTGGTACTATGTACGACTTCGCGTCAAGGGACGTGAGTACGAATCCACTCCACGTACAACGAGCTTAAGCTTTCGGTGAAAGAAAACATCGTGAGGAAGCCTTAGCATTTCTAACGTTCGCCTGGCTAGGTTGAAACCCTCAAATTGAAAATCTACCGCCAAATACCAATAGGTGTGATCGGGCTGTTGCACTTGAGAGCCAGTTCCTCAAAAGGTTTAACGTGTCTATCACCTTGGGCCGTATCGTCACCTAAGATCAGGTGTGATTATGGGCATGACTAATAAGGATTATAACGATAAAATCTCAATAATAAAAAAATATCGCTTTTAATTGCTGCCAGAGTGATTTTTATACAATGACATATTAACAGTTCACATCATGCATTTACTTGAAAGAAGCGATTGTGTGGAGTCGGTAGTAGTATTTTTTTTTCAAATATACTTTTCACTAAACTATCTTAGATTACATAAAATCAGCCTTTTCTTTGCCATAATAATACTTTGTGTTAAACAATAATTCCAATAAATATTACGTCTAGTTCTAATATAGTTTGGTCCATTCCATTTGATAATCACGATATCACATAAATATGTATTATGGCAAGTATTATTCATAAACAAGAAACCATAAACATTTTCCTGTCATACTACTTACTAATGTATTCAAAGTCAGCATTTCATTTTGTATTTTATTCAACAGTAATAAAGATCATACTTGTCAAATTGTTAAAGCATTTTGTATGACCAAGCTACGTTGCATGTTGTACAAAATCAATGATTTTGTGTGATATAGACAACGAGGCATAGAGTTAGGGTCAGCTGACTTCACTTTTATCATTGGTCTTGTGATAAGTTGTGATACTCCGCCATTCTCGGCTCGTCTTTTCCATCTTTCTCGTCCCGTGAGTTGATTTTTTCATTTTCTAATAAGAATTTATAATATTTTTTGAGTTTGTTTCGACCGGTGTATGTGTTTGTTCTTGTGAAAATATCATATAATTGTTTAATTTTGGTAAGATTATTTTAGATTCTGCCACCGACAAATTCAATCAGTTGCCTAGTTTTGGGTGTCAAATGTTCATTATTTTAGAGTTATTCATTTTCCATTTTGTTTTTCGTTTCAAATTTTCTTTGAACTCGGTTCGTACAATTTAGTCATGATTTTCATTCATTTTGTGGTATTTAATTCATCATTTACAGTCATGTGACTGAATATTGTACTCTAATTAATCAGTAGTTTTATAGAGCTAGTTATATTATTGACAATTATTATTGTATTTTATGTAATTTTATAAAATATTTCACTCAGGCTGCGGCCTTCGAATCCTAAGAATTTCATTAATTATTCGCTTCAAAAGACCCTGAAATATTCCTATAAAAGTATGTAATATTTGTACAAAAACCAATTTGAATTTCAACAATCATGTAATTATTTAATTTTTTTATCTGTTCTGTCACACCCATATCCTAAGGCTTCTTTATCCTTAAAATGTCTATGAATATGTAAAGAAAAAAACAGATTTGTACGTTACCCAGTGTATATAAATGTATACATAGATATACTATGGAATTGTTACAAAAGTCATATAAAAAATCTCATAAAAAGTTGTTTAAAAATTATAAGTTAGTTACATCTTATATAGATTTTTATATTTGCATAACATACTGTATCTGAAAATCCCCATTTCTAAATATGAGAATATCTGAGTACTCTAATCATTAAAACCTGATAATTATATATATATAGTTATAAGTGTTAATTATAAGTGGATATTTGACTATTATTTCAACATACCTTTGAAACTACTAAAATTGCTTTTTTAAATCCCAACACAGTAATGAAAATGAAATATGTAAGATTTGGAAAAATATAGCACCTTTTTCATAATGTAATTATTTTTGTAAGATATACATTAATTGATTACTTTAATTATGAGCTGATTTAAAATCTTAGATCTAGCACAGGGCAGTCGTTTTCTCTGATTAGTTTATTGCAAATTTTATTTATTATTCATTTTATAATATAGCAAAAGTAGTCGGATGCAACAATGTGGCATCAAAAATCCTGTGAAGTCATATGACACTTGTCTTTGAAGTAATTTTCAGATATAGATGGAATATTGAATGTTTATAAGTACTTTATTGAAACAAGATTTTAATGAATATAGTTGATTTGAATTAAATCAATATTTCTCCCAGATATTGGGAATATCAGGTTGACATTGATTGATGATGAGGTTTATCAGTTTCTAGCCAGTGATAGTGTAAGTCAGCTGATCTGACTGCTTCTAGTTCAGATTAGTTTCTCTTGAGTTCTCTGATCTTGGGTGTGTTATGTAATTAATATTTTTTAGTTTTATCGAAAATAAAAAACAGTGTCATTGTTCTGTGTTACAAGACAATTGATTCCTCTTTGTTAATTCAAGGTATTTTGTGGGGTGGTCTTTGATAAGTTACTACTTGTGGGTCTGTGTGTTTATGGAAATTAGTGCAAAGAATGATATTATCAGACAATTTGTAGGTGATTTATGAGAACAGCCTATATATTTTCTCTTGAAGGAAAATTTCACTATACTATATTATTCAAATAGAAATTGATTATTGTTTACATAATACCTGATAAGAAAATAGATCTTTTAAGACTTTATTTGGCAGAATCTAGAATAATTTTGTATTTGTAATTAGATGCTATATACGTATTTCTTAAATCTTTAAGTCTAAGTAATATAATATATATTATTCTTATGATACAGGCATAAAGAATAAACAGTTCAAAATGGCGAATAAGGGCGGTTTGAAGACAATCGCCAATGAGGAGAATGAGGAGAGATTCGGTTATGTCTTCGCTGTTTCCGGTCCCGGTAAGCATCAGTATCACTAATTTGTGGCAACATTTATTCACTGTACTAAAAGCTCTACTGAACTTTTAAATTTATGTATACATAGAGTTTTTCCATTGTGAATTTTGCCCGTGTAGACAATTTTTAAACTTTATGAACACAATAAAGGATCACAAAGATACAATTAAACAGAACTCAAACCTATACCACATTGGTGTGATTGTTGCAGCAAGGCAACTTCTTTAATCGCTAGACTAAACATGCAATCCACATACAGAATAAAAAGATTTAGTTTATGGTTTATTATAATCTGTAAATTTCATTTATGATGAAGCATGATGATAAGGTGAAAGATGTCAATCTTTGATTTGAGCCCTAAAGTAATGTGTTTTGATGAGGAGGTCTCTAAAGACTGGGATTTTAAACACTATATGAATTTAGAGAGGATGGATGAAAGAGAATTGATGAAACAAGTTTACAAGGCAAGTGTGACTGGGCAAGCTGGTAAGGGTCGACCTAGGAGACCTTATCTCAACCAGATTGAGGATGATTTGGAGAAAGGCCAGGTCAAAGTACCCGTAACTGAAGAGCATGTATGAAGGTGATTATGAAAGTAGAAGGCGCGAGAGATGTATGTCAGGATCGTAGCAAGTGGAAGGATGTGGTCTCTGCCTACCCTTATGGGAGAGAGGCGTAATACTATTTATGTATGTATGTATGTATATGAATAAAAAATAGGTGGCCCAACATAATTGTTCAACATTTGTACTCTGTACTTGGTAGAAATCAAATGTTTTCCAAAAGTTCCTTCATATAATAAGTAGTTCTGTTCATAGTCATGGCAGAAGATGAACAGATAATAGTAGCTTTGTTGCATTGTATTACTGGATATTATGATGATTAAATAAATGAAGCAATGACAGCTTTTATGGATGCTGCATCAATGTATGAGCTTGAATTTTTGATGGAAGGAAAATATTCTGACGAAACCATAGTCTCATGGTAGAGTTTTTCCAATACTTGCATGGCCAGCTGACACCTTCAAGATAAATATCTGCCACCAAATACTTATAGGTGTGTTTAGCAGTTGCACTTGAGACTCAGTCTGTCCACTAATGTTTAGAATGTCCACCGTTTTGGGCCACTAAGACGATAGTACTAATTATGACCATAACGTATATCTACCTATCTACTATTTGGAAGAGTAGTTTATATGTATTTACAACTTGTGCAGTCGTAACGGCGGAGAAGATGTCAGGATCGGCTATGTACGAGTTGGTACGTGTCGGGTACAACGAGCTGGTCGGAGAGATCATCCGTCTGGAAGGTGACATGGCCACTATTCAGGTATGATTATATAACTCCTCTTCCATCACTTGAAGCGATGATAGCTCAGTGGTAGTGTGCACGACTTCGCGTCAAGAGACGTGGGTTCGAACCCAAGCACCTACAATGAGCTTGAGTTTTCGGTGAAGGAAAACATCGTGAGGAAATCATAGCATGGTGGTAGGGCTTTTTCTAATGCCCGCCTGGGTAGCTACCACCCTCTAGTTGTGAACCTGCCGCCAAATACCAATAGGTGTGTTCCGGCAGCAGCACTTGAGAGCCAGTTCCTCCACAGGTTTAGTGTGTCTACCAACTTGGGCCGTATCGTCACTTAAGATCAGGTGAGATTATGGCCATAACGCTAAACCTTAAGTATAAAAAAAAAAAAAACTAACACTTTTGTCCGTTTGTGTCGCGATTATCATACGTTGTGTGATTTGCCCAATATTGTGGTACACCTAAGGCTACGTTGCAATCGCTTGCTAAATTGGTTCCGAAAAGTCGGAACTTCCTATGGATTTTACACCTCCGACTTCGATTTCTGCTTCGGTACTTTTGAGAGGTTATAACGAAGATCGAAGAATAAATCCACTCAAATATTTTCTCTTAAATTTTGTGCAAGATATCCGATTTCGACGTTTGTTTCAATTCCTAGTACAGAATAATATTATTACGTAATATATAATTTATAGTTGGCCGATTAAAGTAATTGTAATTATATATCTGTTATTGGATTATTCTTACTTAATATAAACATCTTCTCTATCTCCGTCTCTTATTCGACTCCGACTCTGCTTCCGACTTTGTCTCCGATAAAGCAGATTATAAATATACGGTTCCGACCGATCTCCCTATCACCGTAACATCCCTAGTTGCGATAATTAACTTAAATGGAATGTATATACTTAGTGAAGTTACTGAACTGGAAAACTTCCACTGGTCCCCGGGCGCATGGGACTTCAGGTCCTAGAGTTCAGAAGTATTTAACATTTTGAACAACATTTAGTAAATAATATATAATTTATAAAGGTACTTAAAATCAATTAAATTTAGACACAACAATATATAATATACAATACACAATATTCAAATAAATTATTAAAGACTTTGTATGCATGGAACTAAACCCATCCAAAAGTTCCCACTGAACTTCACCTCTTGGTGAAGAACTTCCCAATGATACCATAGCGTCATGGTAGGGCTTTTTCTATAGCTGTGTTCCGGTAGTTGCACCTGATAGCCAATTGTTCCAGTAGGTTTAGTGTGTCCAACATCTCAGACTACATTCTCACCCAACATTGTGGCCATAATGCTGAACAGATAAACTTAAAAAAAAAAATCTTCGTTTATTGTCAAACATTAGGGACCGCTATCATACTGCAATTAATTCCTGGCAGGAGCAGCCATCTAGACTTACCAATTACTAGCTGTGAAGTCGTTCGCTTAAAACTAAGGATTTATTTAACATATATTGCACATTTTTGTATCTTTTTGTATGAAGCGATGATAGGCTCAGTGGTATTGTGTACGACTTCACGTCGAGGGGATGTGAGTTCGAATCCTAGCACCTAAAATGAGCTTGAGCTTGAAGTAAAGGAAAACATCGTGAGGAAACCATAGCATGGTGGTAGGGCTTTTTTTAATGCCCGCCTGGCTAGCTACCACCCTCGAGTTGTAAACCTGCCGCCGAATACCAATAGGTGTGTTCCGGCAGCTGCACTTGAGAGCCAGTCCCTCCACAGGTTTAGCGTGTCTGCCAACTTGGGCCTTTTCGTCACTTAAAATTAGGTGAGATTATGGCCATAACGCTAAACCTTAAGTATGAAAAAAAAAGGGTTTTTTCAATACTGCTTTGCTCCTAATAGTGATAGCGTGATGTTAAATAGAACAAAGCCTTCCTCAATGATTGGTCAAATAAATAAATAATTTCTTAAATTCGACTGCTAGTTCCTAAGATTAACGTGTTCAAACAAAGAAACAAACAAGCAAACTTTTTCACGTTTTAATATTAGTATAGGTTATTATTTTAACGGTATGAGTTATTGTCACAGTTAATCAATTGATATTTGGTTTAGTATTTGTGAGAGTTTTATAAAATCGAGTGAATACGTGACAGGTATACGAGGAAACATCAGGTGTAACAGTCGGCGATCCCGTGCTGCGTACAGGCAAGCCCCTGTCCGTGGAACTGGGTCCTGGTATCCTGGGCTCCATCTTTGACGGTATCCAGCGTCCCCTGAAGGACATTAACGAGTTGACACAGTCCATCTACATTCCCAAGGGTGTCAACGTGCCTGCCCTCGCCAGGGAAGTCGATTGGGAGTTCAACCCCCTCAACGTTAAGGTACCTTTTGTTTATTTCTTGATATGTTTGACATCAGATTTGCAGAAAATGGTCTGTTTAAGTATTTTGCATTGTGGTAGGGCTTTTTCTAATGCCCGCCTGGCTAGCTACCACCCTCAAGTTGAAAATCGATCACCAAATACCTATAGATGTGATCCGGCATTGGCAATTGAGAGCCAGTCCCTCCACAGGTCTAGCGTGTCTACCAACTTGGGTCGTATCGTCACTTAAGATCAGGTGAGATTATGGTCATAACGCTGAACCTATAAACCATTAAAGAAAAAATTATACCTTAAAGAAGTAGTTTGACTTGGCAAACATTGTCTTCTTAAAATAAAATGAAAAAAAAAAAAAAAGGAAAAGTTGTCTATTTTTGTCTCCATTATTGCCTCTCAGCGAGCTGAATTTGTGAAAAAATATTTTTGAAAATGATAATCAAATTTATTACTTTGTTATCGATTATTTAAAAATATTTTTTTTTGAGTTTGTCTGTCTGTTTGTCCTCTTGGACTTGTATTACTCTGAAACTACTAAGGTAATTAACGTGGGGTTAAATTAAATAAAAATTTCAAAGTAATTTTGTTGTTTTATGTGTACATAGGTAAATTCTGATTCTGATTGTGGCAAATTTTATATTGTTGTTTGATCATAGGCCGGTTCACACATCACCGGTGGAGACCTCTACGGTATCGTCCATGAGAACACTCTCGTGAAGCACAGGATGCTGATGCCCCCCAGAGCCAAGGGTACGGTCACATACATTGCTCCCGCTGGCAACTACAAAGTCACTGTAAGTGTATACCTTCAGTCGTTTTAATTATAGGTTAAGTTGATAAGTCTTCAATACAGTAAAACCCCTATAAGTCGAACATCAAGGGAGACGCCAAAAAATTAGAGTATTAGAGTTTTCGACTTATAAAGAATGGTGGTTATGGTCTTTGAAGGGAAGGGAACATAACATTTTTTAGAGAATCGGAGGTTTTCAAATTAACATGGTTCGACTTAACGAGGTTGTACTGTATATGCCTGATTACTATGCTAGGATGGAAAATATAAATTTTAGGCATATATATTTTGCAAAATTAAATTGTCAAATGTGAAATTTAATATATGACAAATTTCATACTAAATTCTGAGTCAAAAATTTAAGCTAAATATGTCATATTAAATCCCATTTACATATTCCAAATAGATAAATAGTTGAAAATTCATATTTTAGTTTTGTTTTTATTAATAAAGTAGCAATGTCCGTGACTCTGTTTGAACTAAAATTTTATTTAATAATTTTCAGTCTTACTCAGTTCTAATGGTGAAAGAATTTTTGAAATCGGTCCAGTAGTTCTTGAGTTTATAAGTTACAAACAAAAATACAAATTTATCCATTTCCATAATATTAGTATAGATAATGTGTTTTCATTAGTAAGTCATCTAGCTAAACTGCATTTAGCTAAAACTAATAACCGTTAAACTATTTAAGTTTGCAAATGTAGCCTATGATGAGAATCAATCAATTAAATACCATTTGATTCCTAGAAAGTATGATGAATATACTATAATTGAGTGTTACCGTTCCGTTTAGAAACAATTTTGATCCGTTTAGAAACAATTTTGATCCGTTTAGAAACAATTTTGATCCGTTTAGAAACAATTTTGATCCGTTTAGAAACAATTTTGATCCGTTTAGAAACAATTTTGATCCGTTTAGAAACAATTTTGATCCGTTTAGAAACAATTTTGATCTGATGACTTTGCACCGTTGTCGTCCAGGACGTTGTACTGGAGACGGAGTTCGACGGTGAGAAGGCGCAGTACACCATGCTGCAAGTGTGGCCAGTACGTCAGCCCAGGCCGGTCACGGAGAAGCTCCCGGCCAACCACCCGCTGCTCACCGGACAACGAGTACTGGATTCCCTCTTCCCGTGAGTGTTCCTCTTGCTCTAGATGCATTCATCTTAATACCATGGTGGTAGGGCTTTGTCTGATGCCCGCCTGCCTAGCTACCACCCTCAAGTTGTAAACCTGCCACCGAGTACCAATAGGTGTGCTCCGGTAGTTGCACTTGAGAGCCAGTGCTTCCACAGGTTTAGCGTGTCTACCAACTTGGGCCGTATCGTCACTTAAGATCAGGTGAGATCGTGGCCATAACGCTAAACCTTAAAAAAAAAAGAATCTAACTTTGCTTCTGATATGAATTAACGCACACGAGTCAAGTATGGTGAGGGTCCACTCATAAAATATGTTCTCACTTATGGGGGGCAGGCGGGTGTCGCTTACTGTGACATGGGGGGCCAGGGATTTAAGAAAACGTCTCATTCGTCTCCGCGTAATATTTATTGGGGATTAAAGAAAATGGTGATAAAGCGTGACTAATGGGAGGTAGAGGGAGGGGGGTCTGAAAAAAGTAAAATTTTGCGTGATGTATTTTATGTATGTAGCTCAATTATTCGCTGGTTGATTATGTATCAAAATAGTTTCACTATGTATATGGTGGCCACGATGATTGGACTAGGTATTTTTGTAATATGACTAGAGGGCAAACAGGTATATGGTCCATTTGATGGTAGGTAAGTTGACACTGATGCTTGTAGCACTAAATTACATTGCCGACTTTGAATGCCCTTTTGGCAAGGTATTTGAGAATACCAACTCCACACGCAAAAGGTAATACATAACATGGAGAGACATGATCAGGCCCATATGGCCATGACAACTGACAATGAATTATAGAATCTTTCGGTGGTCACCGTAAATAATTTTTACAATTTAATTTTTCTTATATTCATTTATATTTTTAACAATATTTACACAGAGTAATTAAGATATATTAATTAAAGTATTATTTAGATCCAATAGTTA
Organism: Actias luna; assembly: GCA_039707435.1. NCBI lineage: Eukaryota > Metazoa > Arthropoda > Insecta > Lepidoptera > Saturniidae > Actias > Actias luna. The sequence goes on along the minus strand of JAZHAC010000002.1, from coordinate 538,295 downwards.
AATAAAATTATTTATTAAATAATTGTGTAATATGTAGCAATCTATAGTCTAAACAGCTAAGCTCAGTAGCGCGCAGCACTTGTACCGCTCGCCGCTGCGTCATATAAAAATTCATATTATTTAAACTAATACCGGGCTGTGAAATTTTATTTTGAAATAAAGTACTTAAATGTATAAGGCGTATTACTAAAAAAAAAAAATTCGATTATCGTACTGAGAAGTCATTAAAATTTTAATTTGTTTATTTAAAAGTTAATAAAAAATATGATAATTAACAAATTAAATTTGCAAAAGAATTTTATGTGAAAATATAGATATTTTACTATAATTTCCTGAAAATTTTGTTAAGTTATCTTCAATAGTTTTTTCACAATCTATTTTTTAATTAAAAGTACCAAAAATTTTTATTGTTAAAAAAATTGTTGTTAAATACAAAATTTTTAAAAACTGTTTTAAGGGATGATTTTTAGGCATGACTACTTTCGATAATTATATTTTATTAAGTTTTCTATCATCAAGTGGAAAAAGGGGGGTCCACTTGACGTGAATTGACTCATATGGAGATAATATGTATACAATTTTGTTGCAAAGATATTTATCTGTGCCCCTTTTCTATTCTAATTTCGTATGGGGACTACACCACAATAATATTAATATTTTGATGTATGGGCTCATTTTTTTAACCTCGGTTTAACATTTAAGGTATAACATAGAGAAGTTATATATAATAATCTGATCGATAATAATAATATATCTGATATAATGATTATATTTCAATATGCACGTTTCCAATGAACGTTGTGTTTATTTCTGATGTCGGAACAGAATTACAGACACGAAAGTCACTATAAACCACTCCCAATAATGATTAAACGGTACGATTATAGAAAACGGTATCAATAATAGAAATATATGAATCTTACGTCTATTCGATGATGATGTCGTCTCGAGTGACTCACATCGAACCCCTTTTTTTCTAGTCATGGTGCTCACACCGATCTATACTGCTCAGTGGTATCAACTACCCTCGATTAAGTATCCTTCTAACAACATATATTTTTTGTATATGTTGCGCAGCATAGTGACTGCACTGTGCCTGATGTTAAGTACAGCACAATTCTAATCAGCGGCGACTGGCCAGTGAATCCAAATTCTCTGCCAGTTACCGCTGTCATGCTGACCTAAACTACTGTCATGCTGACCTAAACCGCTGTCATGGTGACCTAAACCGCTGTCATGCTGGCCCAAACCGCGGTCGTGCTGAGCCTAAATACGGTTTTGTTGTGCAGTTGTGTCCAGGGCGGTACGACCGCCATCCCCGGAGCCTTCGGTTGCGGTAAGACCGTCATCTCGCAGGCTCTGTCCAAGTACTCCAACTCGGACGTCATCATCTACGTCGGTTGCGGTGAGCGCGGTGAGTGTCCAGCCTCTACATTGTTCTAGAACGTTGGTTCTCAAAGTGCGTGGGCGGCACCGCCCCCCGGTGGGTGCTGGGCCTATTGAAGGCTAAATCGATAGGTGGTGGATGGAAGTATTCCAGGTGGCGTTAATCATTCAATTTTCCCTAAAGTGGACGGTACACCGAAAAGTTTGAGAAACACTGTTCTAGAACCTAGTATTTAGTGGTAACCTGTATTCCCTAAAGTGGACAGTACACCAAAAAGTTTGAGAAACACTGTTCTAGATCCTAGTATTTAGTGGTAACCTGTATTCCCTAAAGTGGACAGTACACCAAAAAGTTTGAGAAACACTGTTCTAGATCCTAGTATTTAGTGGTAACCTGTATTCCCTAAAGTGGACAGTACACCAAAAAGTTTGAGAAACACTGTTCTAGAACCTACTATTTAGTGGTAACCTGTATTCCCTAAAGTGGACAGTACACCAAAAAGTTTGAGAAACACTGTTCTAGAACCTACTATTTAGTGGTAACCTGTATTCCCTAAAGTGGACAGTACACCAAAAAGTTTGAGAAACACTGTTCTAGAACCTACTATTTAGTGGTAACCTGTATTCCCTAAAGTGGACAGTACACCAAAAAGTTTGAGAAACACTGTTCTAGATCCTAGTATTTAGTGGTAACCTGTATTCCCTAAAGTGGACAGTACACCAAAAAGTTTGAGAAACACTGTTCTAGAACCTACTATTTAGTGGTAACCTGTATTCCCTAAAGTGGACAGTACACCAAAAAGTTTGAGAAACACTGTTCTAGAACCTACTATTTAGTGGTAACCTGTATTCCCTAAAGTGGACAGTACACCAAAAAGTTTGAGAAACACTGTTCTAGAACCTACTATTTAGTGGTAACCTGTATTCCCTAAAGTGGACAGTACACCAAAAAGTTTGAGAAACACTGTTCTAGAACCTACTATTTAGTGGTAACCTGTATTCCCTAAAGTGGACAGTACACCAAAAAGTTTGAGAAACACTGTTCTAGATCCTAGTATTTAGTGGTAACCTGTATTCCCTAAAGTGGACAGTACACCAAAAAGTTTGAGAAACACTGTTCTAGATCCTAGTATTTAGTGGTAACCTGTATTCCCTAAAGTGGACAGTACACCAAAAAGTTTGAGAAACACTGTTCTAGATCCTAGTATTTAGTGGTAACCTGTATTCCCTAAAGTGGACAGTACACCAAAAAGTTTGAGAAACACTGTTCTAGATCCTAGTATTTAGTGGTAACCTGTATTCCCTAAAGTGGACAGTACACCAAAAAGTTTGAGAAACACTGTTCTAGAACCTACTATTTAGTGGTAACCTGTATTCCCTAAAGTGGACAGTACACCAAAAAGTTTGAGAAACACTGTTCTAGAACCTACTATTTAGTGGTAACCTGTATTCCCTAAAGTGGACAGTACACCAAAAAGTTTGAGAAACACTGTTCTAGAACCTACTATTTAGTGGTAACCTGTATTCCCTAAAGTGGACAGTACACCAAAAAGTTTGAGAAACACTGTTCTAGATCCTAGTATTTAGTGGTAACCTGTATTCCCTAAAGTGGACAGTACACCAAAAAGTTTGAGAAACACTGTTCTAGAACCTACTATTTAGTGGTAACCTGTATTCCCTAAAGTGGACAGTACACCAAAAAGTTTGAGAAACACTGTTCTAGAACCTACTATTTAGTGGTAACCTGTATTCCCTAAAGTGGACAGTACACCAAAAAGTTTGAGAAACACTGTTCTAGAACCTACTATTTAGTGGTAACCTGTATTCCCTAAAGTGGACAGTACACCAAAAAGTTTGAGAAACACTGTTCTAGAACCTACTATTTAGTGGTAACCTGTATTCCCTAAAGTGGACAGTACACCAAAAAGTTTGAGAAACACTGTTCTAGATCCTAGTATTTAGTGGTAACCTGTATTCCCTAAAGTGGACAGTACACCAAAAAGTTTGAGAAACACTGTTCTAGATCCTAGTATTTAGTGGTAACCTGTATTCCCTAAAGTGGACAGTACACCAAAAAGTTTGAGAAACACTGTTCTAGATCCTAGTATTTAGTGGTAACCTGTATTCCCTAAAGTGGACAGTACACCAAAAAGTTTGAGAAACACTGTTCTAGAACCTACTATTTAGCGGTAACCTGTATTCCCTAAAGTGGACAGTACACCAAAAAGTTTGAGAAACACTGTTCTAGAACCTACTATTTAGTGGTAACCGGTATATTGAAAGTTATGCCAAATTATCCGCATTCATACAATACTTTATCGAGATTGTGCTTCCATTGTTAAAACACTCCAGAGCATTTTGTGGAATTATTATATATAATAATTAATTTTACTCATTCATCATAAATGAACTATGTTATTCAAGTTATATATAACTTGAATTATATGTTTTTTTTTGGTAAATTAAATGATGATTTTTCTCATTTGTATATTTGCTACTTAAAAAAAAGTCCTATCATCTTTTGTTATAGTTAAGGTTAAGCGTCATGGCTAAGATCTCAACTGATGTTAAGTGACGATGTGGCCCAAGGTCGTGGTTATTCTAAACCTGGGGAGAGACTGGTTTTCAAGTGCAACTGCCTGAACACACCTATTGGTATTTGGCGGCAGATTTTCAACTCGAGGGTGGTAGCTAGCCAAGCGGGTATTAGGAAATGTCTTACCACCATGTTTTATATGTACTACGATCTCTCATGAAGTTTAATTTATGAGTGTCGTTGAAATGTTTTTGTATGTGTACCTGCATTTTTCCGGGTTGGAAATCTTGGTGGTAAATGACATAATAAATCAGTATAAAAGTCGTTTTTGTATATTTGGGAACATTTCCAAATAACAAAAAAAGTTAAGGTGTTAGAGGAAAATCAATAGAACCCATTTCCAGCATTTCTAGATAATTTTTTTTCTGTGCATCGCGTGAAATGTACGTCACCAATGCAGATAACTTTTATACGTAAACGTTGTACGTAACTTGAAGTATTACTTAGTTTTTGTTTCATCGCAATCGTTTCACTCTATCAAGAGATATTAGATAATATGAATTGAAGCGATGATAGCTCAATGGTACTGTGTACGACTTCGCGTCGAGGGACGCGAGTTTAAATCCACTTACAATGAGCTTTCGGTAAAGGACAACATCGTGAGGAAACCATAGCATGGTAGTAGGGCTTTTCCTAATTCCCGCCTGGCTAACTCCCGTCCTCAAGTTGAAAATCTGCTATCAAATACCAATAGGTGTGTTGACAGTCAGTTCCTTCACAGGTTTAACGTGTCTTCCATCATAGGCCGCATCGTCACTTAAGATCAGGTGAGATTATGGACATAACGCTAACCTTAAGTATAACAAAAAAAGAAGTGTTCCCCCGCACGCAATTCAGTCACTTGCAATGGCAAAATAGAACTAATGTTGACAGTTGAACTCCGCATCCGATAGATGGCGCTGTGCGTGTGACGTCATCACGTAACACCGACATTGACTGTACAGTTGTTTAAGTAATTACTTTGACTTTCTGTGTACTACAGGTAACGAGATGTCCGAGGTACTGCGTGACTTCCCCGAGCTGACCGTCGAGATCGAAGGTGTGACCGAGTCCATCATGAAGCGTACCGCTCTCGTCGCCAACACGTCCAACATGCCTGTCGCCGCCCGAGAGGCCTCCATCTACACCGGTACGTCTTGATATATATCTAGGGTAAAGAGAGAGAGAGAGAGAGAGAGAGAGAGAGAGAGAGAGAGAGAGAGAGGGAGAGGGGGGGGGGGATAACACGAGAGTGTCTGAGACTTGCGACTCAGATGTAGGCTTAAGGAGACTTAAGGAGGCCTTGCGTTATAAACTACCCTCCTATAACTACATTCTACCATAGAATACCCACCCTATCACTACGTCCCTATATATATATATATATATATTTTGCATCCCATTACAATTTCGATTTAAAAAATAGAGCAAAATACAATTCAAAAGATTACACTGTTATTTTAATACTTCAAATCTACTTTAAATTAACTATTTAGCATTTAACAATCTAAAACTCATAACAAATCGGTCATACACAAATACGTGATAATTTCTCAGTACTCACAGGTTATATCGGATACACAAACTGAAAACATCACCCGTGAGCAAGTGAAGTCAAAAAGTTACCAAACGATGGCTGAGTCCCCAATTTTATAGGGTTTTATCCCTACTACGCTTATTTAAGAGTCTTTAGATTCCTAACAATATATATATATGTATATACATATTTTTTTTAAACTAAAAACTTCTATAGGAAGCGTTACATGTTAACGTACACACTATATTTATCCCTGTTTGTATACATTTATTGGGTTAAAATCAGTTTTAAGGCCAAAAAAAAATTATTTGGGTATCACACAAAAGCAACAGCTGTATGTTTATAATTTTAAGCTTCTATCTCTTTCCTCAGTACTCATAACTTTTTCTTTTATTACAATATCTCCCTAATTACCATATTAATCAATGTTCCTTGGTTATCTTAGAATTGTATGTATCTGTTTTCTATGTATTTAATAATGTTACTTCCATTTTTATATTTTAAAAGGCACTAATGCAAATGAAGGAAGTAGTGATTGCAAGGTTCAGAAATGATGATGATTAAATTTTACCCTTTCGGAGGTGTTTTTAAATAAAAACCGTTCCCTTAGGGTTTGAACTTTGAAAATTTGTGTATGATGTTCTACGCTTGGTGGGGTAGGGTATTTCCTAATACCACCCTCAAGTTGAAAAACCTGCCACCAAAAACACCAATAGATGTGTTCCGGCAGCTGCACTCGAGGGCCAGTCCCTCCACAGGCTTAGCCTGTCCACCGACTTCGCCTGTATCGTCACTTAAGATCAGGTGACGAGGAGATTGTGAAAAAACATGCGTGCGTACAAAGTACACATGTCAGAAGTGAAACTTCTTTGGCGAACTAATTTATAAATCTCGTTCGCTCTGTCTCACTTTTTCTCTCAATCTTTCTCACTCGCTTGCTCCCTACTCTCACTCCACGGCTAGTTGCTCATGCTACGTTCGCCCTGTCTTACTCTCTCTCAATCGGTCTCGATCGCTCTCTCTCTCTTTTCCGACACTTCCGTTGCATACCGGACGTGACGTTTCATCTGTATAAATTTTACCTAAAGAAGTTTCACTTCAAAAATGATTTTTTTTTTTCAATATCCAGGTATCACCCTGTCCGAGTACTTCCGGGATATGGGATACAACGTGTCCATGATGGCTGACTCCACGTCCCGTTGGGCGGAGGCCCTCCGTGAGATATCCGGGCGGTTGGCGGAGATGCCGGCGGACTCCGGGTACCCGGCGTACCTGGGCGCGCGCCTCGCCTCCTTCTACGAGCGAGCTGGTCGCGTCAAGTGCCTCGGGAACCCTGACAGGGAAGGTCAGTGTCTCACTCTCCCATTGTCTATGTTAAGTGGTCAATTCATTGTACGGTCCTGGCTGGTGGACACTTTGAGAGAACCACCTGTGGGTGCTTGACCATGGAATTTTTTTTTGTTCAGGTGGTAATGAAGATTTTGTTGGTCCGTGTATAAGTAAATAGATGTATAATTATAATGTAATATTTGAAACATATGTTATATTTTGTGTTTGATAAAGCAATGGACGAGGAAAGTTTTAGGCTATTTTAACCACCAATAGCAGAAAACTTGTATTAAAAATGACTAAAGAAACGGGCAAAATAGATTAAATAATTCTCAGTTCGATGCAGACAAAGTCATTAGCATAACTAGTATGTATATTTTAATATTCAAAAGCGAACTCTTTTTAAAAACAATATAATTTTTATTAATAACGCGATGATATCTGAATATGCATATTTCCAATGAACGTTGTGATTGTTTCTGATGATGGGACAAAATTACAACGAAATTCATCATAAACCATGTATAGTAATAATTTACAGTATAAATTCAAAACATGTACCAAAGTTGATCATAGAAAAATATACATTCTACAGCTCTTTGGTGATCTTGCTTTGAAGATTGTCCGATGATTTTTGTAGGATACACACTTATAGGTATTTGACGGCAGATAAATTAATTCTTAAGTAATAAATAACACTTCGCGAATATATATATATAAATAGTAAATTATTAAGTTTTCATATGTTTCTTATTGTTATCCACGTTTGGTTCTATAGAAAAAAATACAGTACATTTTTCCGTGTATTAACGTATTTTTGTTATTAAAAAAAAAATTAAAACATTTCCTTTGCCAACGTAACAGTTTCTTATTTTAGAAGATCAATATCTTACGTAAGAAAAGAACGGGGGGGGGGGCGTTACGAAAAATCTTACGTGTACTAACTAAAAACTAAAAAAAAAAAATTTTAAGAGGTCGCTCCAAATTTTTTTAAATTTCAAAAATCGTCAAAAATCGTTTTTTTTTTTTTTTTTTCTCGTTACGGTAGAATTTTATAGACTAAAAAACAATAAGTTTCTAAAAGTTTCAGTTCAAAATTTAAGTTTTGAAAGGTCGCTCAAATTTTTTTTTTTAATTATTAGTTCATTACTAATAATAGATAAAAATTAAAAAAAAAAAAACGATTTTTAACGATTTTTGAAATTAAAAAAAATTTGGAGCGACCTCTTAAAATTTTTTTTTAGTTGTTCTTTGGAGAGGGCTCTTAAAACATCAAAAACTAACATTTTGTTAACCGAGACTGAAAAAAAAAATATAGTCGGTTTTTTTGCAAATACATATTCTTACGTGGTCAATGGTCAATGAATAACGGCTTCGTATTAGTCAGTTTAATTCGTACAAAGATGTGATATATGGACCGTTTATTTTGACAGTGGTGTAAGTCCATTTTTGAGAAAAATAAGCTATCACGTAATTCATGCTTAATTTAATGTAATTTTTTTATATATATACAACTAGTCCGTGTTTAATTTCTCAAAAAAAAAAACCCATGTTTTGTACAACTTAAAATCGGTCGGTAAATGAAATTGCATTATCAACAAATATAAAATAACGTTTAATTTTCTCGAAACAAATGATAATGGAGTTAGACCACTTTCGAAATAAACGGTCCATATGTAAGGGTGTGTGTGTGGTACAGGGTCCGTGTCCATCGTGGGAGCCGTGTCTCCTCCAGGAGGTGACTTCTCCGACCCGGTGACGGCCGCCACGCTCGGTATCGTCCAGGTCTTCTGGGGGCTGGACAAGAAGCTGGCGCAGAGGAAGCACTTCCCCTCCATCAACTGGCTCATCTCTTACAGGTGACGACAGTGCTGTCATACCTGTATACAGGTTACAGCTTCCCCCCTCTCAGTTTCCACTATCATCATCAATGATGTCCAGCTCTGAAGCGATGATAGCTCAGTGGTAGTGTGCACGACTTCACGTCAAGGGACGTGGGTTCGAATCCAAGCACCTACAATGAGCTTGAGCGCACGGTGAAGGAAACCATAGCATGGTGGTAGGCCTGGGTATCTACCACCCTCAAGTTGTAAACCTGCCGCCAAATACCAATAGGTGTGTTCCGGCAGCTGCACTTGAGAGCCAGTTCCTCCACAGGTTTAGCGTGTCCACCAACTTGGGCCGTATCGTCACTTAAGATCAGGTGAGATTATGGCCATATCGCTAAACCTTAAGTATATAAAAAAAAAACAACACCTTGGAAAGAGCGATCGCCTTAATAAACTAAGTTATAATACAGTTATATTTTCTATACTAACGTTTGTGATGTGAATTAAGTTCGCAATGTAGCCTTCAGCATCCCACAGAAACCTTACGTTACTCGTATGTAAAGTTATATAAATTCTGTGTTTAATATGTCGCTTTAATTACAGCAAGTACATGCGTGCTCTGGATGACTTCTATGAGAAGAACTACCCCGAGTTTGTACCCCTTAGGACCAAGGTAAGATATGTTATCTTTGTTTAAAAAATCATACTAACATATGTACATATATATATATATATATATACACTAGACACAAAAATTAAGGGATATAAAAAAAAATCCAAATTTTTGGGTGATTTTCAACGAGCTGTAACTCCGAGGAATATGATCGTACAGAAAAAACATAAAAAGGCAAATTGTAGCTCCATGTGTCTAGTTTTCAGATATGACTATGAAAAATTTTTGTCATGTCCAGGTCTGGAGAAATCCTAAGAAAACTACAAAAAAAAAATTTTCAAAATTTTCTCTCGTCTAAAAAAAGGTCCACGGGCTTCAAAAAAATTTTTTTGATTGTTTCGTTCAAAAGCTCTTTTAGAAAATTTATTAATATTTAATTTGACGTATTCTGATAGAGAATATTGTGCAGTTTTCAAAACCCTCGTTCAATTTCCTATACGATCATTATTTCCGGAGTTATTGATTATCAAAGTGAAAAAGAACTTTTTTGCTTTGATTGACGATAACTCCGCGGCAAATCGTCGTACAGGCTTTTTGAATACGTCAAATTAAAGAGTATTAAATTTTCTAAAAGAGCTTTTGAACGAAACAATCAAAAAAAATTTTTGAAGCCCGTGGACCTTTTTTTAGATGAGAGAAAATTTGGAAAAAATTTTTTTTGGTAGTTTTCTTAGGATTTCTCCAGACCTGGACATGACAAAAATTTTTCATATTCATATCTGAAAACTAGACACATGGAGCTACAATTTGCTTTTTTTGTTTTTTCTGTACGATCATATTCCTCGGAGTTACAGCTCGTTGAAAATCACCCAAAAATTTGGATTTTTTTTTATATCCCCTAATTTTTGTGTCTAGTGTATATACTTTACAAAGTAAATATCCGGACCTAAATATATGCTGCAAATATCCCATGTGCCATCATCAGTTTTCTCACTCTTCTACTTTTCTCATACATTTTCTCCATTCGTTCTTACCTACGATTCGCTTTGTATTAGAAACCGAACCATAACCGATAATTTGACTCGTCATACATTACTCGACTGAACAGTAGAGCACAATGAATCTGTTATTAAGTTTCCTAATGGAATATGTAATGGAACAGGTCAAGGAGATCCTACAGGAGGAGGAGGATTTGTCCGAAATCGTGCAGCTCGTGGGTAAGGCTTCATTGGCTGAAACTGACAAGATCACCCTCGAGGTCGCCAAGTTGCTCAAAGACGACTTCCTGCAGCAGAACAGGTCGGTGACTGTGATATGTGGGTTTCTTTACTGGTTCAATGTCGGTGAAGGGAAACATCGTGAGGAAACCATAGCGTGGTGGTAGGGCTTTTTCTGATGCCCGCCGCCATAGCTACCACCCTCGAGTGCCAAACCTGCCGCCAAATACCAAATAGGTGTGTCCCGGCAGCTGCACTTGAGAGCCAGTTCCTCCACAGGTTTAGCGTGTCTACCAACTTGGGCGGTATCGTCACTTAAGATCAGGTGAGATCATGGTCATAACGCTAAACCTTAAGTATAAAAAAAAACAATGACAAGTTGAGGGTAGGTGATACATTTTTAAATTCCTTAAAATGACATATTATGTTTTGACCATATATATTATAATACAAATGTGACGTATCACACCAACAAAATCTCGTATTAAGTGTACAATTCCACACCAGCAAAACAGTAATTTATTAATATTACGGTGTTATCACTTCACTCATGTGTAATATTATGTCACACCGGTAAAATATTAATTAAATTTCAGTCATATATACCGTCATTAAATGGACCGTTTACTTTGAAAGTGGTGTAAGTCCATTTTTGAGAAAACTGAGCTATCACATAATTCATGCTTAATTTAATGTAACTTTTTTATATATAACTAGACCTTGTTTAATTTAAAAAAAAATCCCTTGTTTTGTACAACTTAAAATCGGTCGGTAAATGAAATTGCATTATCAACAAATATAGTAACCTTTAATTTTCTCGAAACGTAAGAAAATGGACTTACACCACTTTCAAAATAAACGGTCCAAACATCACTTAATTTGTGATTAGTGTGACTATTATAATAATAATTAGTGATATGCCCCACCATCAAAAAGGCGTGTTATGTTAGACCACTCTACAGTAGTGTGACATCAGTGTATTTCTCTTACCCTTTTATTCGCCTCGAGCTGACTTTACCCGAATGAGTGTACAAGAAAAAGGTTGTAGATTAGAATTTCAAAGCCTTCCCATAAGAAGTTTCATTTTAACAGTTGCACTTAAAATATCTATAAATTATCATAATTCAGATTATTCAAATAATAATTTATTAAAATTAATCTGTTAAACTGTGAAAATGATATGACACACTATGTAAATAATAATGACACACTATCTTCTTCTTCCGTTTATTATAATGGCGACATGTCCGAAGTTTCCAATTTCGCTAGAGTTAGAAACGAGATCGCCCGGTAGGATGCTTCAGTATTTCTATTAAAATTGATTATGGACATTTTGAATGACACACCATGTGAATGATAATGATACACCTTCTGAATAGTAATGACACACCCTTTAAATAATAATGTCGCACCAAGTAAATAAAAATTTGACACGTGTAAATAATAATTTGACACGAGTCAATAATAATGTGACACGTGTATATATTAATTTGACACGTGTAAATAATAAGTTGACACGTGTAAATAATAAGTTGACACGTGTAAATAATAATTTGACACGGGTAAATAATAATGTGACACGTGTAAATAATATTGACATCGTATCGTTGCCGCAGCTACTCGTCGTACGACCGGTTCTGCCCGTTCTACAAGACGGTGGGCATGCTGAAGAACATAATCTCGTTCTACGACATGTCGCGGCACGCGGTGGAGTCCACCGCGCAGTCCGACAACAAGGTCACCTGGAACGTCATCCGCGACGCCATGGGCAACGTGCTCTACCAGCTCTCCTCCATGAAGTTCAAGGTACCACCCACTCACCCACCACCGTACCCTGGACCGTTGCGACTCCATTAAACCATCACTATAATCCGATTGCATGATGAAATGGCGTGCAATGATAGCTCAGTGGTAATGTGTACGGACTCCTCGTCAAGGAACGTGGGTACGAATCCACCCACAATGAGCTTGAGCTTTCGATGAAGAAAAATTAGTATACAATTATTGCGCTATAATAAACAGTTTTCAATTACAAGTTTTAATTCAAGGTCAATTACTTAATTTGGATATCCAAAAATAAGTACTGTTTTCTTTATAATCTCACTTATGTCGACAGATCTCATGACTGCTTTGAAAAATTATTTCTGTACTGAAGTATATATGCTAAGTTTTTTATGGTTCTCGCTTGTTTCCCCAGGACCCAGTGAAAGACGGCGAGAGCAAGATCAAGGCTGACTTCGACCAGCTCCTGGAGGACATGTCGGCGGCCTTCCGCAACCTAGAAGATTAGATGCCATCCCCCCCCCCCCTCTCCCCTATAATATATTACATTATATTATATACAAATACGTAGGGAACGCTATGACGATCGACGAACGCGATCCCTCTGCCTAAACTCAACAATGACCTAAATATTACCCCCTCAAACGTTTGTGACACGGTTACGTAATTATTGAGTCAGTGGGGTGTCAGTGGGGTGTCAAATTAAGGTAATTAGTGCTAAATACAGCGTTTCGCTGTCCGTCGGTCGACAAACGCGATTGTTAAAGATTATTAAATGTCTAGTAAATTACGGCGTTACTGTAGACTGTAAATGTTTGATGATTATTATTTGATATTCCATATATATTGTTGTTGATGTATTATTATTTGTATATCGCGCCGGGTTCGAACCGCGATACGTCCTTCCCACTGTAAATAAATACGTCTCACTGTAACAATATCATTATTGTTTTATATATATATACATATATATATATATATGTATATTCACTATTTATTGCTAACGGAATCAATCTCCATCGCTAAAACTAAAACCAATGCAGTGTTATTACTACGAACTGTTTGCATTCCACGTTAATGTTAGAGAGAAATTTTTGAAACAAAAATGTTTGTTTCTGGTCCTTTTTTTTTTGTTTCGCTTCTTCGCTATATTTTTTTTTTTCTTTAATAACGACACAGTATTACAGGATATGGCGCGGAAATTGATTGTAAATTGATTTCTTGTATATTTCACGTGTACAAATTAATGATCGCACGCGCGTAATGTATTACAAAAAAAAAAGAAAAAAAAAAACTATTTAATACTTGCTGTTTGAACTTCAGTGACAGTGTGCTGAGAGATGAAGGTTATTATAAATAATAATTATGTGAAGTATACGAAATGTTGTTTTATTTGTAAATAATAAATAGACAAAAAAAAGAGTATATTTATATACACTCTGGTAACAAGTTATCAACCTACCCTAAACTACCCTAAACTTTATTTGTCATGGGAAACGGAATGGCACGTATGTGAGTTTCTACTCGCTAAATCTAATTGAAACCTAACCTAAATACATTATTTCGTGGCGAAATGTATACCTTATTGCCCAAAGTGAGGTGATTGCTTCCGCACTTGGGGGATAGTTGGGAGGGGTTAGTAAGATTCTAATCAATAAAGGTACATACATACATATCTTTCTTATCGTGAGATAGTCTAATAAAACCTAAATTAAATAACTTTTTATATTGGGGGGAAATCTATCGATAAATGCCTTCCCAACCTGCGGGACAAAATGAGGGTATGTGGGATTCCACTCGCTAAACCTAGTCAAACCTACTTAAATATTTTTTTTATTGTGGGGAAATCTATTGACAAATGTCTTTCCAACCTGCGGGACAAAGGGAAGGTATGTGGGATTCCACTCGCTAAACTTAATCAAACCTAACTTAATTTTTTTTTTATTGTGGGGAAATCTATTGAAAGATTTTGTTTCCAACATTGAGGAAAGGTGGGAGATGTGAGATTCCACTCGCTAAACCTAATCAAAACCTAACTTAAATAATTTTTTTATTAAGAGGAAATATATTGACAGATTTCTTCCCAACCTGGGGGAAAAAGGGAGGGATTCGCGGGATTCCACACGCTAAAATCCCCTGACCGTATGTCGTTCTTCCTGTGAAGATGCGGGTACGAACTGATGGTCAGCTGAAGTAACTAACCTTAGTTGAGGCTACTAACTTTTATTAGGAATATGGTATAAACCCACCAGTGTGAATATTTCATATAACGTAGTAATCAAACATCAAATACTTGAGTGGAGTTGACTGAATATTGAATGGATTACATGTAAAAGAACGAATGAAATAATCTAACAGCTGTTGAGTTATCGCGAACATACGAACACGCCGGGGGACTGTTCTTTATAATGCGAGGTAATTATTTATTCCAAACAATTTAAATAAGTCGAACAGATACATTGTAATACAAGGACGTTTATTCTGACGCTTTCGTAGGTTAACTTAACTTTATAAAACTGGTTATTTTTAACACGCGGTTGATATTTTCACGACATAATTCCGAATACCAGTTTCCATGATTATGTAGGACGATTGTTACGCAACTCTTCAAAGTTCAAACGTAAGTAAATGTAACGGAACGTGTTTCATATATTTTTATTTTGGCATTAAATACATTCAGATGAGAGCGAGGTAATGTTAAATTATTACAGAATAAATAGTGAATGTTTTTTATATGGATATAATAAAGTTCAATTAGCTGTAATATGAGTATGGCAGAATTTCGTAATACAATACACTAACTATTACTCACGACTTTATACTTGTTTTAATATATATTTAGTAAATCTAAAAGTTATTCGTTTTTTGAACAGTATTTTTTTATTTACGCGGTTAAAGCAACCATAGCTCAGTGACAGCGCGTACGTATACTGCGTCAAAGGACGTGGATTCGAATCCCTGAAATGAGTTCAAGCTTTCGTGTATGATTGTAGTCATAACGCTAAATCTATAAACTATAAAAAAGTAGTATCGAAATAAAATAAAATAAAAATATCTTAAATTTATAATAATACATTTGACACTGGCATCGTAAAGAAATTTATCGGAACTGATTTTTTATAATAGAATAGTAATCTGTCAGTCAACAAAAGAATTGTTCGCAGGCTTTTGTGAGGTTTTTCGTATATATTTTTTTTTAATTTTATAATTGTTATATTATAAAATTATAATATAATTTAATTAAAATGAAGCGGCATCGTCGTGATGAACCTAATATGAGTGACGCTACGTTACTGATGAAGGTGGAAGATTTCATAAACATTGCTATGGGATCTGCTGGTGTAAGTAATTTGACGACAACATCATGGCTTCCTTAATTATTTGCCAAAGTTACAACGTAATTTTATAGCTAATATTTTCCGTTGTTGACGAAATTTTTTATTGTATCTCAGGACTAGATCAAAGCTATGATGTCTCTGTTGGTACTGTGTATGAAAGCAGCGACAAAGGACATGAGTTCAAATCCAACTGTAATAAGCCTGAGTTTACAGTGACGGGAAACGTCGTGAGGAAAGTGGTGGTTTTTTCTAATGCCCACCTGGCTAATTACTACCCTCAAGTTGAAAATCTGAGATCAAATGTCTAAAGGTGTGTTCCGGCAGCTGCATTTGAGATATACTATAGATATAATAAACTATAAAATTAAAATTGCCTAATAATTTATTATTTTTTTAAAGGTGTGGATTCTTTAGATAAATGTAGGAGACACCGTGTGTTACCCATCTATTTTACTAAAACAGCTGTTAGATTATTTTATTATATATATATATTATTAATTATTTTCTTTTAAATAGAATAACGTAGTGAACTACAAAATGGTGCAAACAGTACTGCACATATTAGCGCGTCAAATGCGAATGCTCGAAACTCAAGTTGAAATCAGAATGAGTGACGTTTATCCGATAACAGACGGTGGTAAATCTCCAGTGACGTCACCGAGGAGTCCGAAGGGTAGGACACATGACCGGGTGAAAGGAAAAGTAAGCGATATGAGAGACATAGTAAACTTTAGTAGCTTTCTCAGTAGGTATTTCTAGCGAAGTTGTTTTGAACAATTTTTGGGAAAGCAAGAAATGAAATGATACATGTCAAAGTGATTGACAATATGTTGAACTACTATTACTAACTTACTAAAAGACACGATGTTGGCTCAGGACGTGTACGGATCCCGAGTCAGTGGAAGTGAGTTCGAATCCCTGCAATGAGCATGAGCTTGAGGTGAAGGAAAATATCATGATGAAACCATAGCATGGTGGTAGGGTTTTCTCTAACCTAGTTAGTTTACACGGTTAGTTACCACCATCAAAGTTAAAATCTGCAGCTAAATACCTAAAGCTATATTCCCGTAGGTACACTTGAGAGCTAGCTCCTCCCGTAGGGTTTGCGTTTTCACTATCTTAGTCCACATCGTCGCTTAACGTCAGGTGAGATAACGCTAAACCTATAAAATATATAAAAAAAAATCATAATGTTAGCAAGACGAATGTTTCAAACTTACAAATCCCTACTAATATTATAAATTTGAATGTAAGTTTGTTTGTTTGTTGCGCTTTCACGCGAAAATTACTTAACCGTTCATCATAAAACTTCATACACATATTCTTGGAGGTATTAGACGTAACATAGGATTCAAAGTAATTCAATTATATTGAAAAAAAATTTTTTTTTACGAAAGGTTTGGCTTTAATGCGAGCGAAGCCACGGGTAAAAGCTATAACAAAATAAAAATAACTCTACTTTTTAAAGTAGAAATATGTTCGTTGGTTTTGTTTTATATAAAATCATTATTATACAATATTGTTAATATTTAAATTTAATCTAAGGTAGAGCAATTTTCATATCGAGAAAACCAACACAACATCTGGTAAAAGATTTGACAGAATGGTAGAACTTTTGTAGGAAAAATCCGAGCGAGATGCATCAAAAGAAAAAGACAAAGCTGACAGAGATAAATCGCAAAGAGTAGTAATAAAAGAAGGAGAAAGTGCAGGCAAAGACGCAGGGAAAGCTGATACACATGCGTCCAAAAAGCGAGACACAGTTGATAAAACACAACGTGATCGAGCCGAGAAGGAAAAAGAAACAATAGACAAAGCGAAAGGACACGCTGATAAAGAACACAAAAAAGTTAGTAAAACAGAACGTTTATTGAAATTCTTAATCACTGGTGTAGTAAAAATAACTTTGAATACCTCAAAGCTTTTTACGAAAATTTGCAGATCAAATATTTCTCGTTGAGCTGTTGTGTGTTTTTGAAATGATTTGGTTTCATAATGTTTACAATCTGAGAGTTTGTTCATGTCAAGATACATTTTCATTTTTCAGCAACTAAATATTGTGGTAGAATTAGGTAGCCCCTTTGCCGGTTAATTTATTTTGTGATACCTATATTTATATAGATTCGTATTAATATAAAACTAATAGTCTTCTTTGGTGGTAGCCTTGTCAACATTTTAAATATTGAAAAGTATATAAAAAACATCAATTATATTTAGACATTCGTCAGTAGACTGATGCGATTTTTGTCTGTTCGTCAACTTTTTTTTTTATACTTAAGGTTTTAGCGTTATGACCATAATCTCACCTGATCTTAAGTGACGATACGGCCCAAGTTGGTAGACACGCTTAACCTGTGGAGGAACTGGCTCTCAAGTGCAGCTGCCGGAACACACCTATTGGTATTTGGCGGCAGGTTTACAACTTGAGGGTGGTAGCTAGCCAGGCGGGTATTAGAAAAAGCCCTACCACCATGCTATGGTTTCCTCACGATGTTTTCCTTTACCGGAAGCTCAAGCTAATTGTAGGTGCTTGGATTCGAACTCACGTCCCTTGACGCGAAGTCGTACACACTACCACTGAGCTATCATCACTTCAAAGTGTAAGTATGACTAAAAATATAAATTGGTTTCATGTTATTTCCGAGTGCGATAGGTGTTGGTATAGTTGAGTATTAACTACTGCAAAGAATAAAACGTCTGCCGGAATTGTCAGTTTTACTCCATTTTGCTTATTAGAAAACAAAATGAATATTGGTCACTAACTCTAAGCCAACAGTAGGTCCAAATGAACGACTTGAAGAGACAAAACGAACATATGCAATGGGATAAGGTCAAACAAAGATAGAAGTTCTATAACTGTAATGCTATAAGTCTTTATAAATGAACCCACGAATGAAGCTTTTGGGTGAAAGTTTATGAGATAACTTAATTTTTTTTCTTTGGTACAGAAAGGTAAAGGCAAAGGTCACACACCTTCTGGTACAAGCATCGTTATACCAGGTGAGTATAGTTTATATATAATTGTGTTTGAGAATAAAAGAATACGCGATCTTAATTATGTATCCAAACATATAATGTTTGTATTCAATAACAGGACATCAGTAGTTTGTGCGAAAAAAATCTATAGTTTCGACATAATCAGATGAATGCTATAGTATAGCATACCTATCTATATGTTAGGTTTAGTTTGTTTTTATTAATTTCATAATAAAAATAGGAATGCATTTTTATTTTCTACCATACAATTATTCTATTTTATTCTTCGTAAAGAATTCAATTATCAGTCATTGTATTGATTGGATGCGAAGGCGTTTCCTCGGTCTACCTATAATTATTAAGACGGACTTCAAAAATAATCGCTTAATATTACATTTTTGATAATATAGTAGGTACTTCTCGTATGTCGTATGTAATCTAACAAATCTGCAATATATAATTAT
This sequence comes from Actias luna, assembly GCA_039707435.1. Classification (NCBI taxonomy): domain Eukaryota; kingdom Metazoa; phylum Arthropoda; class Insecta; order Lepidoptera; family Saturniidae; genus Actias; species Actias luna. Next base: position 519,249 of record JAZHAC010000002.1, on the reverse strand, counting down.
TTATAATATTGGTAAAGTACTTCTTCTATTTCAGAAAAAGAGGGGCAGAAAGAAAAAATATTAGTAGGTAAATATTATTATTATTTATTCGTTTACCAATATAAAATTATAACAGCAATTGTTATTTAAAATTTGTTAAATAGTTGTTAATTAATTAAAAAAAAAAACACCCACAGTAGGTCTACTTAAAAGTGTATTACTTATTGAACTAAATAATTGTAAATATTTTTCAGTTGAAAAAGGTCCTACGACAAGAACTGACCGTAAGTATTTTTTTTTCTATTTTTTATTCTATAAACGTGTCACGTGATGGTAAGTCATCACTATCATATCACAGTCATCATGGACACCCAGAACACCAGGGGAATTGCCGGGCTTTTTAATTTATTAATTTTATTTATCATTTTATTTGTTTTGTTGTTCATTGTAAGTATGATTGATGGGTTCTTTGCATATCATTAGGTACATATATCATATTATGTTGAAACTTCTTAAAAATAGAGAATAATATAGATATAGTGTCAGAAATAGACATAGAGCATATTCAATGAAAAACGTTAGCTCTCTTTTTCTCTTTCTTTACGAAATGTATATAAACGTGATGCGACCTCAAATTTCACTCTAAAGTCTCGTAAAAAGAACGAATCTCAGCTTAAATATATTTTTTAAAAAACTTCAACAGTTACATATAAAACTATGGTAACTTACATGGTAAAACTATAAGTTGCGAAGCGATGATAGCTCAGTTGATAGTAAGTATGGACGCAGCGTCAAAGGACTTGATTTCGAATCCACCAGCAATTAGCTTGAGCTCTCGGTGACGGAAAACGTCGTGATGAACCCGTAGCATAGTGGTAGGGCCTTTTTAATATCCGCCTAGCTAACTACCATAATCGGGTTCAAAATCTACCGCTAGATACATATAGGTGTGTTCCGGCAGTAGCGCTTAACGGTAAGTAGCATAACCTATAAAAAAACTCATACAATAATTGCATATGCAATGTTTTGTATGATAATATTAACGAAACAATTGAAGTCCTTTGCCGTACGTATTGTGAATTCAATCCTGTCTTGGTATTTAGGTCCCCGCACGCGCATCGGAAGTGTAGAAGTTGTGACCCTCTCCGAGTTTGAACTCTTGGAGGCTGCGGTCAATCAACTGAAGGCTGTTGCGGGTCCGTTGCCGGCGCCTGCACTACCTGACAACCAGAAGCTAAGGGATGAGCTTGTTAAGGGGACAGCGTCTCTGACCGATACAATGCAAGCTATGCAGGTTGGAGTCTATGTTATATAGCAAGTTTTAATTATTCAATTCTCAGTAGTAAGCAGAATATTTGTTAGTTAAAGTGAATAATAAATTAAAACTTATGGCATGAACTTATATAGTTGCGTAAAATCTCGCTGGACAGTTTTACAAAGACGGTGAACATATTCTTTCATCGTTCTATGGACCCTATGTCAAAATAGTCTGTTATTTTATACATAAATAAAGACGTTAGTTGACTGACTCATCAACTTACAACCTAAACTAACTAATGAGGTACAAAAAATATAATTTGAATCAAAGCTGCCGTGTAACGTAGCAGCTAATGAATAGTTTGGTTGTAATAAAAATCGAGAGAATGAGGAAAATTTAGGGTTGTGTGTAGGGTTGTGTGTCGTTTAATACCATGTCATAAAGAAATAACAATAAAAAAAAATCATCGTAATAAATTCATCGAAAAAAAATCATCGAAAATGTTATTCATCGAAATAAAACTAAATTAAACGGATTTTATCCCGGTTATTTATTAATTTTGATCCCGACGTTTCGAAAACTTGAAGATGAATAATATTTTCGATGAATTTTTTTTTGCGTTAACATAAGAAATATATAAATAAAAAAATTGTCAAAAACTAATCATTAAACAAAATATTTGGGGTGTACCACCCTTATCACTTTGGGGTATGAAAAATAAATTACGATCGATTATCAGACCAACAAAATATACATATAAAAACATTAATAAAAATCGGTCAATCTGTTTCAGAGGAGTATAGCAACATTGTGACACGAGAATTTTATATACAAGAAATCGCATATCACAACGCGATATAACTTGATGATTGCAGTTAACTGCGAGAATTCAGGCAGCGGAGAAAGCTATAGGTCTCATGGCCGATCTGATCACTCAACTGGCAGCTTCTGGAGCCATCCCTGATGAGCTGGTCAATATCGTTGAGGACGTAAGGGCGGGGGTGGAAGCAACTGTTGCAGCGGCCGCCGCGGCTGGAGTTACGGTACTTGCGTATATGCTTTTAATAAAAAAAAAAACATAGTTCCCCCTTAAAAGTAATGATATAATGCTTAACATAATTATTCTATTGTCTACGTAATTAGATACCCGCCTGTTGATCTATTTACTGCACCCTTTTTTCTAAGAGTTTTATTTTTATGTAATAGCGCGCGAACGAGCAATGGTGTCACCTGATGGTAAGTGATCACCGCCGCCCATGGACACCCACAACACCAGGGGAGTTCCAGGTGCGTTACCAGCCTTTATCGGAGGGACTGGCTCTCAAGTGCAACTGCTGGAACACCCCTATTAGTATTTCAACTTGTAGGGTGGTAGCTACCCAGGCGGGCATTAGAGAAAGCCCTACCACTATGCTATGGTTTCTTCACGATGTTTTCTTCACTGAATGTTCAAGCTCAATGTAGGTGGTTGGATTCGTACTCACGTCCCATGACGCGGCGTTCCTACACACTACCACTGAGCTATCATCGCTTAATATATTAATATGACAAAAAATAATACATGTTAGTTAAACTCTCTATTTAATTTTACAAATGACAGGTTTTTATTGTATCAGTTTGTGTGGTTTCAATTAATTCACATGTTTTTAATATTCTGTGTCTTCATTTTAAACGTATATTTTCATATGTTTCTCTTTGCTTTTTCTAATGCTCCTCTGGGTAGCTACCACCCTCAAGTGGCAATCTGTCGCTAAATACCTAGAGGTGTGTTCCGATAGTTGCATTTGAGAACCAGCCCCTTAACAAGGGTTATCGTGTCTACCATCTTGCACCACATTGCCACTTCACTTCAGATGAGACTGTGGCCATAACGCTAAACGTATATACTATAAAAAGCCTCACAGTGATACGTCAATTCATACCATCTTCTCAGGAAACGGAAACCGGTTTTGGAAGGCTTGCAATCCCCGTCGGATCCCAAGATTTTGATTACGTATCACTCATCGAAATAAAACTAATTTGAACGGATTTTATCGCGGTTATTTATTAATTTTGATCCCGACGTTTCGAAAGCTTTTCAGCCTTCGTGTTCCAGAAAAGTTCATGTTAATCCTAATCCAATTAACCGTTGTTAAACGCTAATTTTAGCCAATGTTAAAATCCGTTTAAATTAGTTTTATTTCGATGAATAATATTCGCGTAAACATAAGAAATCATCACGTATCATTCGTTTCATCTCCTCCTTCTATTTTAGCAAATTGGACCGCACCCGTCCTTCGCCACTCGTAAGTCTGTGTTAATCGATGAAAAGGAAAACAGTCCCTCGCAGGAGCGTTTGATGGATACAAGATCCCGCAAATCGATAGCGTCCCGGAAGTCAGCAGTTCAAGGAATTCAAAGCAGGCCTTCAACTGTAACTTCAAGTTTGTCTACTAGACCGTCTATGATATCTGAGCGTGTAACACCTGTCTCTCATAAGGAAATGGAGTAAGTTCGATTCTATTAATCTTTATAGGTTATTGGTCATTTGGTAGTGTATATAGACGCCACGTCGAGGGACCCGAGTTCAAATCCAACTACAACGAGGAAAACATCGTGAGCATGTCGCTGGCTCATTTTCTAATGCCCACCAGGTTAGCTACCAATCTCAAGAAGAAAATCTGCCGCCAAATACCTATAGGTGTGTTCCGCAAGTTGCAATTGAGAGCCATCTACAATGAGCTTGCGCTTTTAGTCAAGGAAAACATCTTGCTGAAACCATAGGATGTTGGTTGACCTTTTTCTAATGCCCACCAGGTTAGCTACCCCCTCAAGTTGAAAATCTGCCTCCAAATACCTATAGCTGAGCTTCTCCACTAGGCTTAACGCGTGGCTTTTTCGTCACTTAACACCAGATGAGGTTGTGGTCATAATGCTAAACCTTATCTATAAGAAAAAAATACCTTATAACTAATAACGAATTATGTAAATGAGTTTTACAAGAAGCATGTCTAATAATATATCTATTTAGACTAACTAAACTTTGCATAAATGAAATGACAAAAAAAGGTGTTACATAATTTCTCTATTATAATTTAGTCTAATTCCGCGAACTTTTTAAAAGGCATCTGATATAACTTTTACTGATATTAAAGTAAATTCAAGTAACATAAAGGAAAAATTGCATGGTGGCAGGGATTTTTATGATGCGTGCCTGGCTAGCTACCACCATCAAGTTGAAAGTCTGCCGCCAAATACCAACAGGTGTGTCCCGGCAGTTGCACTTGAGATCCAATTCCTCCACAGGTTTAGTGTGTCTACCAACTTGGGCCGTATTGTCACTTAAGACCAGGTGAGATTATGGCCATAACGCTAGCCTTAACTATATAAAAAAAAGATTAAAATATGTATTTTCATCAATAGTGATGCCTTGGAGGCTCTAAAAGAAGAACTCACCAAGCAAATGAACACAATGACCACTAAAGCTGCTGCAGCGGCTGAAACAGCTGCTCTTATTGCTAAATCAGCTTGTAAGATATAAACTGAAAAATAATATATTTGAAAATTCCTTGAGGTTTATTAAAAATGTTCATAATGAAATATCGAACGCAGCGAACAATTTTTTTTATGTAATAGCGGGCAAAGGAGCAAGCCTGTCACTAGATGGTAAGTGATCACTGCCAATAGACACTCACAACATCAGGCTAATTACAAGTATGTTACCAGCCTTTATCGGAGGTACTGGCTGTTAAGTGTCACTGCCGGAAAACCTATTGGTATTTGGCGGCATATTTTCAACTTGAGGGTAGTAGCTAACCAGGCGGGCATCAGAAAAAGCCCTACCACCATGTTATAGTATCATCACGATGTTTTCCTTCACCGAAAACTCGAGTTCAATGAAGCGGGTTGGATTCGAACTCGTGTCCCACGACGTGACGTTTCTACCCACTGCCACTGAGCTATCATCGCTTCAATTCAATTTTTATTTAAAGTCAATCATCTACAAATCATTTAAGTAAAAAATAATAATAATGACGTTCATTTAGTTTTTTCCAAGAACGAACAGAATAACCGTGTTGAGTACTAAGAGTTAAGGGCTAGATTTATCTATCGAGTTGATATCGATTACTAATATACCTAGAAGTTTTATTTCGTGGTTTAGTGGCTAATAAAATGCATGGTGTCGTTATTCAGCGCCTAATATTAAAACTTTCAGCGAACAAGTCAGACATCGCCACGAAACTGGATAACCGGATCGCAACACTAAACTCTATGGTTTCCGATTACGCGGCACAGTTGAGTGGATTCGATTCTGGATTAACGACACAGGTACAAACGAAAACACTGATTAAATTCTTTGAAAAACATTTTTTTATACTTAAGGTTTAGCGTTATGGTCATAATCTTACCTGATCTTAAGTGACGATACGGCCCAAGTTGGTAGACACGCTAAACCTGTGGAGAAACTGGCTCTCAAGTGCAGCTGCCGGAACACACCTATTGGTATTTGGCGGCAGGTTTACAACTAGAGGGTGGTAGCTACCCAGGCGGGCTTTAGAAAAAACCCTACCACCTTGCTATGGTTTCCTGAAGACGTTTTCCTTCACTGAAAGCTCAAGCTCATTGTAGGTGCTTGGATTCGAACTCGCGTCCCTTGACGCGAAGTCGTACAGACTACCACTGAGCTATCATCGCTTCAAACATTAGACAGTCATCGAACCAATTTGCTAAGATAATTGAAATGGTAGATTCTACCTGTTAAATGAAATCGCTTGTTGATAGATGCAGAGTTTCCAAGAGCAGATGACACAAATGAGAAGCGATCTTAAAGGCGGTTTGACATTATTAGAACAAGCAAATAATAACGCTGAAACTGCTGGTAATGTATTGCTAATAATTATAACTAACATTACACTATTAAAATACAAAGTCAAACTCAAGCTCTTTGCAATCTTGAATAGTAGGACAGTTGACTATAACCTTAGATATGTTAAGAATTCTAAGAACGTAAATGAATGTTAGAAGTTCATTTTTTCTTTACACAGCTGTTATGGAATTGAATGAACGGTACGAAGGCCTGGTCAATGAGCTCGACACTACACTACATTCTCATCAGGAATTGACCGGTTTCGAGAAGCAGCTCGAGGACCAATTACGAGTAAGTGTCGATTGGGTATTCCGCCATAACTGTATATCTATTGTTTACGTTCTAACACTTATGGTGAACAGTTCTTATTAAAAGGTTCAGTAAATAATGTGTACCAGGTCCGTTATTGCTTCTTCAAAGAAGCTATGATATATTTGCATTAAAATGCTATCATTCACGTCTCATTAAAATCTTATATGCGTTTAAGGGCAAAGAAAGATATGCCATTATTAATGTCTATGGTCTCTACCTATGTCCTCTATTTCCATACCTATATTAATAGCTGATAGTTTTTTTAGAAGTCAAAAACTTGCTATATCGGCCACTTCCGAGAAAGGATAAGGGCTAAGATGAAGAATTGGTCTTTTCATACGTTTTTAGGTATTTTTTGCTTCCAATTACACGAATAGATCAGTTTCTATTTATGTATCTGTAAATATTTACTGTTAATTTTAAAATAGAATAGCTTTTAAGTTCAAAATGTGTAATAGAGTCTTGTGGAACGCGTGGAGATGCTGCAAGAGCAGAAGGCTGATCGTGACGAAGTATTAGACGGTCTAAGGGATAAGGTAAATAATATTAACCAGAAATATTTACTATGTCTTACTGTCATTAGGTTTTAGAAATCATAGTAATTTAAAATAGATTATTGGAGTAACTCGTGTATTAATGTTTCAATACCAGTCATCTTTGGGTTTCTAGACATACTAACAAGCCTTGATTTTATGAGATAGAAATGCAAATGTCAACTGTCTACTTCTTTTTCTTTAATGGCCACATGTCCGCGTACACAATTTTGCTAATGTCACGTAGACAGAACCATAAGCGATGGAGATTGCATCGAACAATATTATAATCTATTGTTAGGTTACAAATATACACCACAGAATAACAATAAAATATTAAAGTTTAATTTTATTAGTTCTTATAAAACTTGAACTAATAAAATGAAACTTTAACATTTTAGTAGTCTACGTGTTTATTATATTCTTTTTTAAATACCTTTCGTAAATTACATTTTATCTAAATTGACTACCCTCACTAGCATGTTATAAGTTGGCACTATAATATTCTAATGGACATGTTCAAGTAAGCCATGACGTTTATTTTCACTTAAAATCCTATATCTAAGCTGCAATAGATTAATCTTTATTGGACAATATTATCCTTTAAGCAAGAATTCCTAGCTTAATTGTAAAGGTAACTGCAACCTTTATTATATTGATTGTTGGTTTGATTTTTGGTTTGATTTTTGATTTTTAATCCAAGGCTGATTTGTCCCGTCTGGCCGGCCTATTAACAGAATGGGACTTCGCAGCAGCACGCGCAGAGTTAGAGAGACGTTTGGAGTTGTGCCATAATAAGTTCAAGAGGCAGGAGATGGTTTGGCTGGTAGGTTCTGAAATCGATAAAATATCATAGTTATATAGTTTATTATATCTACCACTAGATTTTATTGTTATTTATTCGTAATATTAACTGACAATTGTACCAGACCATACTAACTCGTTAATGATTAACTCGATGTTAATGAACTCGATAATGTGAGACTTGGCTGGTGAGTAACAGAAAATTAGGAGCTGATTTCTCGTTGTTTCCTCTGTAATGTCTGTAATATGATCTCTTAATAAATATCCCTAAAATATTGAACTTGGACACCGCTCTCAAGTTTGAACTGCGGGCAAGTTCAATAAAGGATCTCTTGAAGGGCCATGTTACCTTGATATCATTACCATAGTCATCGGCAGCTTGCTATTTTTACAGATATCAGAACATATCAAGTCCTTAATGCTAACTTTTTTTTTTTTTTTTAATTTACGAATCCTCCTTCTGACATGATCAGAAACTTTTTACAGGTTATTTGTTTTGTATATACGTTTGATATTGTTAATATAGGACTCATATCCCTTACTTCAAGTATTCATGATCAGCATGTAATTTGGACAACGATTTAGTTTTTCAACAGTGAGAATATTCCTTCTAATATGTTTGTTAAATCTAGGCTATTTTCATAATAAACTTTAATTATTATACTATATTATTCGTAATTTAATTTTCACTTTAAAAATTAATATTAACTATTTTGATTCTTTTTAACGGCATATAACATAAAATTTTCAACAATTTGAGACAATTTCTTAATATTATTAATTTCCTAATATTCTAATAAGAGACTGATTTTACAATCTACTTAAATTGTACACACATTTTTTTAAAGCTATAAGTTTAACAACTATTTATTTTTACCAAAAATTTCCTTTTTAATTGCAAACAACATAACATTTTGAACGATGTGGAACAATTTTTTAATATTCTAATAAGAGACTGATTTAATTTTACAGAATGAACGTTATCTGGAATGCACAGAGCTAAATAGATTGAGTTTTCCTAACAGGGTGCTATACGAGATCTGACTCAAATAACCGAGAACAAGGCAGAAATAATGCAGCTGCTCGCAATGAAAGACGACACACAGCACCAACTCAGAGAAATTCATGAGAAGCTCCGTAAACTGTCCGATATACTCGGGGATCCTAAGGTTTTTGAGAATGTTTTAAATCGTTAACCGATACCATGCCACTGTAGAACATAGTGTCTTATAAAACAGTTATTATGATCTTGAATACATATTTTAATATCTCTTCTCGGTATGAGGAATAGTTCTATCTATCAGTGGTATGTCCTGTTTCTGGGCCGCACTGTTGTAATTTGTTATTATGTAGTGGAAATATGTCACTTTGTAGTGAAACGAAAACTCACTCCATTTTCTTGTGAGATAGACCTCACATGCTCATATAGTGAAGGGGGTGGAATGGTTATTGAACACCATCCGAGGTATCCAAGCCAACCTCACCTACACGTGGTGCTCCCTGCCAAGTAACCGACGAGACTCTGGCTATTGTTGGTCCTAATTGGGTTATAATTGGGCTATTGCCCGACTGGTTAGCGACCACCCTCAGGCTTAGACTGCCGCAAAACAAAGGTTCAGTATGAACCTTTGTGTTTACTACATAGGGAACGAGAACAAGCCCTTTTCGGTAAGGTCGGCGATATGGCTGTAACACCCTGATGTTGCGGTTACCATTTACCATCGGATGGGCAGTCTGCCTGTTTGCTGACCATTAATTTTTTTTTTGCAAATATTGACTTACTGTTTTGTACTTAAGGTTTTAGCGTTATAGCCATAATCTCACCTGATCTTAAGCGAAGATACGGCCCAAGTTGGTAAACACGCTAAATCTGTGGAGGAACTGGCTCTCAAGTACCAGAACACTTATTGATATTTGTTGGCACGTTTTCAACTTGAGGGTGGCAGCTAGCCAGGCGGGCATTAGAAAAAGCCCTACCACCATGCACGTTTCGTTCATTAGAGCATTGTTTTTTAATTCTAATTCAAAATCATCAACGTTACAAGTTGATTGAAATAAAACACTTGTGTTATCGATTATTATTATTTAAGATGCTGCAAAGTTACAAATCTTTTTGTATGACGTTCCAGGCAGCCATAATAACACGACTGTTATCACGCGATGCGACCTGCGGAGCTTGCAGGATACCAGCACTTATGGAGCAAACTGATATTAGTTATGGAGCTCCACCCCCACTTCCGGCGCTACGTCCGCTTCCGACAGGGGCACCTGCGCAGCCTGATGAGTCGTGTCTAGAAGCATGGAGATCGCCGACGCCGCCTGACTCCAGGTTAACTTACAGAACTATAGAAACTGACTTATCTACGTCCGGTACTTCAAAAATCTTAAGCGTATACAGTATTTGAATTTATAGTCGTAATAAACATAGATGCAGAAATATTTTTTTTCATATATTATCGATTATTCGGACTAGTGATGGTGAACATTGGATAATATCTTTTGACTCTCATCAAAGGTATTTTTGATACTGCCTTGGTTTGATAAATAAACGTGCAGTCTATGTGGTGGGGTGCTGAGATTCCAGACTATGGAAGCTTTCTATATGAGAAGCATCGCCTATACATTGTCGGACTTTTAAAAACCTTTTTGAAGATCCTCTGGAAAAATACCAAGAGGAAGCTTATTCTACATCGTGAAAGTTAGGGTACGGGATATTCTCTTTAAAAATTATTGCTTGTGATTATGTAGATTCTAACTTATAAGGTTGTGTGTGTTGCCGATTGCGTATAGCGGTACGATTGTGGAAAGTAGCCTGAGGCGTTATATCGAATGATTCCTGAAAACCCATTATGCTTAATGTTCCGACAAGTTATTGAGGCTACGTCATGCATGTGTAGTTCGAATATTTATGTTAGCGCGATAAATACTCGAAGCTGCTACAAGTTAAGAGAGTAGCAAAATAGTATTAAATGATTAGGAGAAGCGAATCAAGAACAATGGGCAAGACCTTTTTTGCTATAGAAATGATGATTAGCTTGATCTTTTCAGTTCTGTCGCTACGTGTTTCTACTAGGAATATTTTAGTTTACCGCGACATATGTGAGTAAAACTTACGGTCCGTGTGATTTTTACCGACATCTTCAACATTCCTCGTCATAGTTCCATTAATTTACAAAGAAACTCAGTGAATTATATACCTAAACATTGGTTTATACCATGCCATCCACTGGTGAAATTTGATTGATAATCCGTTAGATAGTTTTTTTTGTAATATAAACCACTAACAAGGTTTATGGCACACTAAGGTTTATACATAATATGAAAATTTTTAAAATTGAAAATACATATAGAATTTGGAACACAAATGTAACCTTAATTATAGGCGTGTTAGATAAATATTTATTGTGTGAGCAACACGTGCAAAGTATCATTTTAAACAAATAAAAAAAAATGACTAAAATGATGAAATAAAAAATTAGTAAACTTAAATGCAAATAATTGAAATTAAAATTGAATAACAAATTTAAAACTATTTCATTAAGCAGATGTACTTAAATGTATTAACTATTAATACATCAAGATTTTATTTTTAAATAATGTGTTATCATTATATTCACAGGAAACCCTAAATTAGTTTGAGAATAATAAGTAAAAAATTAATTGAATCTTGAGGCTCGACGTAACATCTTGGCAACGTTAATTTTGACTCTATAATTCAGGTGTGTCAAAGATTCCGATTTTACGTTTATTGCGTTCAAACAAACAGACAGACAGACGTAGCGCGGGGAGGGAGCACTTTGTTTGATATTATATATATCTATATATACCATCTGATGCGATTTATCGGAGTAAATACAAATTATAATGTTCAGGGCACACGTATGTCACCGGTGGGTGGGAGGCTCTCACACACTTTTATCTGATGCCGTGACGAGGGAGCGTGCTGAACCACTGCATGTCCAAGCGCATCCTGTGAAGCGGTTCCCTGGCTACGGCACCGATGGACGGGTACGTTCTGCCACGTTTAATTTCCAGGATCGATAATCAATGGAGTTACAATTTTAAGCCGGTAGACTTCGCTCCTGGAACGAGATATATTCAGCTAGCTGGTGTCCTCAGCTACGCGTGATTCTATAACCTGTGCTCTACGTGCATGTTTTTCAATAAATACTTTTCATTGTTTAATTTTATATCACCTGTCATTCCGTACGTTTTTGTGCTTATTTTCGTAAGCAATTATTGATGGGACACTTGGCTAGTGGCCTGGCCTTAGTTGGTATCTACACTGTGAATTCCTTTCACAAAAAAAAAAAAACACGTACACACACAAATTGATTATGTCGTTTTTTAGCTCTGATAATGAGTAAGTGGTAGTCGATACCATGTACTTAGTAATCTGAAGTGATGATTGCTCGGTTGGTGGGTACGGACTCGACGTCAATGGTCGTGAGTTCGATGCTTGCAATAAGCATGAGCTTTCGGCGAAGAAAAAAGGTATTGAAACCATAGCATGGTGGTAGAGTTTTCGAAAATGTCCACATAACTGACTACAACCTACAATCACTACTACCTCCTAGCTACCAAGTTGAAAAACTGCCGCCAAATAGCTATAAGTGTGTTTCGGTAATTACACCTTAGAGCCGGTTTCTCTCCTAAACTTAACGTGTCTAGAACATAACGTGGGGTTGTGGCCATAACGGTAAACCTTTAAAGTATATATATATATATATATATATATATCCAATTATTATTAAATTAATGTATTATGTATCTATCACTGTTACCATAAATCAATAGTTTGATAAATAAATAGATAAATAGGACATGAAGATCATAAATAGAAGCGATGATAGCTCAGTGGTAGTGTGTACGACTACGCGTCAAGGGACGTGAGTTCGAATCCAGGCACCTACAATGAGCTTGAGCATTCGGTGAAGGAAAACATCGTGAGGAAACCATAGCATGGTGGTAGGGCTTTTTCTAATGCCCGCCTGGCTAGCTATCACCCTCAAGTTGTAAACCTGCCGCCAAATACCAATAGTTGTGTTCCGGCAGCTGCACTTGAGAGCCAGTTCCTCCACAGGTTTAGCGTGTCTACCAACTTGGGCCGTATCGTCACTTAATATCAGGTGAGATTATGGCCATAACGCTAAATCTTAAGTACAAAAAAAAAGCTTTACATGTCATTGCTTCATACGACTTCACCAATTATAACGACGTTGTGTTTAATATATGAAATTAGAGTATATTGACATATCTGTACACTTCATTTACCCAGATGTACATGATGGAAGAGGAGCTCCAGCCTTGTTTGGAGTGTAACATGATAACCGCAGAGGAGACTAACGAACTGCTTGATGGTCTTCAAGGAGCTGGCGATGCTGATCAAGGTTTTTTTTTTTTGGTGGCAATTGGAAGTAATGTATTGCATAGTTATGTTAGATAGCCCATGAGGTTAGACACTACAAGCAGCGTGAAAGTGGAATGTATGGCTTTGCTGGTGTTCTAGTAGGTAGGTATCTTTGGTAATTCTTATCAGGTAAGTTCCACGTAACGTCGCAGCTCGCCGAATATAAAAGAGGACAGCCTAATTGGTAAGTATTAAGGCAGGATTCCTTCCCACGGTGTAAGCCAGACTGAGGGGCTGGGTAGGGGGATACGACTCCCATTGCACCAGCTCGCCAGACTGCCTGGCTTACCACCAAGCCGGGCCGACAGCTGGGTTGACGGGGTGATTGCAAGCACGCACCCACGCCCCAGGTAGGCGACAGACAGCCGTGTTGTATTAGTGGGTATTCTTTTATTTATTGTCAAGGTTATGGTCATAATCACACCTGATCTTAAGTGACGATACGGCCCAAGTTGGTAGACACGCTAAACCTGTGGAGGAACTGGCTCTCAAGGGCAACTGCCGGAACACACCTATTGGTGTTTAGCGGCAGATTTACAACTTGAGGGTAGTAATAAGCCAGGCGGGCATCAGAAAAAGCCCTACCACCTTGCTATGGTTTTCTCACGATGTTTTCCTTCACCGAAAGCTCAAGCTCATTGTAGGTGGTTGGATTCTAACTCACGGCCCTTGAGGCGAAGTCGTACACACTACCACTGACCTATCATCTCTCACGTTCATAAGTACCTTCCCGAGTCTAAATTGAATTAATTAATTTGTATGTACAGTATTTATTAATGAATATTAATCATGATTCTGATATTATAAATACGAAAGTGAGTTTGTTTGTTTGTTACGCTTTCACGTCTATACTGGTAAATCAATTGTGATGAATTTTGGTACTGTGATAGATGGAACCCAGCATACGGAGATAGGTTACTTTTTTTCGCTAAATCTTTATTGGAAGTGAGGTAAAGCAAGGTATAAACTTTATATGAAACTTTTTCTTGCATAATTTGATTTGTTTGACAAAGTCAATATTAACGCAAGCGAAGCTGCACGTAAAATATAGTGATGATAAAACGGAATCGGTTTTATTCATAAGTGTGTCTTGAAAGTGTTTTGGTCTTCGTGTGTGAGCTTCGCAGTGAAATCATTGTATTTTTTATTCCAGGACCGAGAGTGCCTTACACAGAAAAATTATAATTTTGATTGGAGTATGAATATATATTTATATTGAGTAATGGATTGTTCATATAAACGTGTTTGATATCAAGCAAATAAAATATCGTGTCCTGTCGTCCACACTTTTTTGCCACCATTTGATTGCGTTTTTTTACCTGCTACTAATCGGATGAAAGTGGAAAATATTATCAGGCGCGAATGAAATAAATAAACATTAAATATAATTTTACTTTATTTATGAAAATAAATAAATAATTTACATTGAACTCTCGAAGCGTATTTACAGCGTACAGCGCTTATTTAATAAAATTCTTATTACAAAATAAATTAGGGATTATAACAGTTTGTCCTTATAGTCTAGGCAGTGCAGAATAGTCCAGTATTATTATCAAAATAATATAAAGTTACTATATAAAAAGGTTTACAAAAATATATATATAAATATCAAATTTTGTCTGAATAGTTTTCGTGCTTCAAATTGTCGCGTTCGAACATAACACACGATTGTCATCGTATGTAGTGTATGAAATATCTATTAATTTAATATTACAAAAACAATTTCATTTTTAATTAACAACCCACTTTCAAAAAATTTAAAAATTACAGATCGTAATTGATTATTACGTAATTTAATTACATACATAAATTATACAAATATAGTATATTAAAACTAAAAGTATAAGTTAAAATAAATTATTAAATACACAATCGTATAAACTAATTATTTGGTAACAATAAATATATGAATGAAATATCGGATAATGTCGGAATGAAAACTTGAGTTTGAAGAATTGAATTTTTATTTATGAGTACGAATACGAGACGTTAAACGAAGATCGAATAGTAATATTTTTCCGTTATTACAATATAGCAAAATAAACTTTCTGTTGACCTTCTAGTACTAAATATTTAAAATTTTGATTAATTATTAATTAGAAACTTATTTAATAGTTTAAATAGATTTATGTAATATATTTTATTATACATTACACGTTACATTTAAATGTCAAGTTTCTTAAAATTTTAAGAACATTATTTCTTAACAATAACTTAAAATTTAGGGAATAAATAAAAATAAATAAAATGGAAATATCTTCCTGTATCAGAATATAATTCTTAAATATCCTCATTTTTTTATATTGGATTTAATTTTTTAATGGTTTTAAATCTCAACGAATGTATGTAAATATTATTGTTCACACCACGCAGGACAGCGTGTCCATTCGAAACCAAATCCTGCAACTATGTCTGCTTATACGTAGACGTAATTATGTCTTGTAATTTAATTTATTTAAAAACTTAAGGTACCGACAGTAGTTTAATCATGTAGGTACGTCTACAATATTAATTATTACTCTGAATAAATTTGTACGAAATCATAACAGGAAAACTTCTAATTCTTTGTACATAATTTCACATTATAAAAACATGTATTCTGCGTGCTGTGAAATGAATCGTATTTCATTGTTTTTTTTTAAATCCGAACAACTTTCAAAGCGGCACCGACGCTATCACGCATTCCATTTTACGCATTTTCGACATTGTAATTTACAGCAAAAATAAACATTAACTTTAGAAAGTTACTAATGTGTTACATTATTTATAATGCACTATAAAGTTTGTGAATACACGTATATATTATTACGGTTTATTACACCTTATTAAACTTTACAGTGGTTTCAATTTTAAATAACTTTTTTAACCTTTGTATGATGTGATGGTTTTGTTGAATGTTTTTGTATCATTAGACAACAAAATTACTAAACATAATTATTAGAAAGTTGAATGTAATGATATAGTCGTGAACTTTTATAATACATTTCATTCGTAACAATTATATATTCAATATGTTTTTGATAATGAATAAAATCATACTTCTGTATACTTTAGCAACTGTTGCTAACATTTTAAAACGTAATGTCAAAAAAATTCAAACAACCGAATTGATTCAGACAATCGTCGTTTGCAATCAAGAGTAATTATTTTAACTGTTATTTATGTTTTGCTGCAAATGTCATATCGTAATAACTTAATTTTCGAATTACTTTCAAGCATTAAGAGCTTTTTATATTTGTTTTCAGAGAAGGGCTGCCAACGTTGCGACGAGATTCGGGGTGTCCAGATTGTTTCAATCCTGGAAAGGTATTTTTCATAGGGTCTTCACCGGACGATAATAACCCATATATATTTAACAAATAACCGTTCGTGACTTCGTTTGCGATAATCATTGATTATGAAGGATAATTAGGCTAAAACTAGCCCGTAATTATTCAGGGACGACCAATTTCAAATATATGACGTCAGAATTTTCAAATTCGAAACAGTAGCTTCAGATGCCCTATAAATATTTTTTTATTACATATTAGAAAGTACTCATATATTACGAAACAGTTACGACATAAAATAAACTTTTTGTTTTTTACGCATTAGCAGTAGTTTCGTAGTTTCTGAACGTCCGAAGTTGGCAACTCTAAATTCAACGAACTCGCGTTGCACGTAGTAATTACTTTGTATAATTAATGTCTGTTAATTATCGTAAATAATTGTTATGATCATTAAAATACTAAATCGCTAAATTCACTGTACGATCACTGTTACTTACTCATACACTTATATAATTATTTATCGTCTCACTGACACGACATTGCAATACGTAACTTAACTTTTTTAAATTACATTTTTATAATCTCTAAAAGTAAGAACATTTTATTCGTTTTATACCGTCGTATTAATTATTATGTGATATTCTGATTACTGTATATACAGTTATATTTGAACATTTGTGATTTCTTTTAGTTAAAACCTGTTTATACGTAATTCTACCAATATCACTTTGATAGAATATTACACTAATCGTGTAAAGTTTAAACATGATTTAACAAAATGGCGGCTTCTCGTCAAGAAGTCAAGACTGACCACGGAGTTTTGATGGTTACTCAATTCAATTCAATTCGTTTGTGCAGAAGAATCCAACTTTATTTCATGAAATGCCACCAACATTTAATTACGTAAAGGACAGTTTAAGATCCCGCTAAAACCTTGGATTTTTTTTATTGGACAGCCGCTTTACCAGTCTCGGTATGACCAGTACTTTTTTTTAATTTATTGCAGGCTTAGTCGCCTACGCGAGTATATAGTCATGTAACAAATAATTATACAGATACATTCATTATTTTTTTTACATTTTTCTGGTAGCTTTGGAGACAGATTCAGATAAAAAGGAATATATAAATGAACGTGTAACCAATCAGAAAACGGCATTCTTTACTAAGGTGAAACCTATAGATACTCCGATTGGTTCCTTGTAAGCTTTCTACAATTGGCAATTGGTTAACATTGGCGTAATAATCCCAAGTGTTTATTTCATTGGCTTATGATAATTTAAATTTTTCTTCTTATTGAATAATATTTTTTTTACAAAATTATACCAATGTCACGTAGAATGGTGGCATTTCTTTCAAATCTGCAGTCTTAATATAATTCTTCTACAAAACGGTGATTCTCTTGATAAATATGTCCAAAGAGATTGTGTTGCTACAAAAACTCGTGATCAGTTGTATATAATTATTTTCACTTAAGAATAACAACCAAAAAATGCAAAATACTACCAATTTCACATTACGCTGATTCAAGTCACGTAAATTTTTTAATTATAATAAAAACTATGGCATGGCTGATTTAAGCCAAGAAACTTGACCACTCTGATAATTACTTAACCTTTTTCGGTAATTGATAACCTGGTTTTGTTGTTTTAATTTATGGTCGTTTGTATAAATTATGTATTGCAAGGTATTTTCACGTTGAAGTCTGATCAGTGCCTGTCGCATTGGAACCGGCCGCAGTCGTGATCTCTACTTGCCGCCATTACATCGCTCAGTTGATACGCCACCGACGATGAACTGGATTCATTTCCGAACGATATCCTGTAATTATTGTTTTTTAATAAATATAAATATAAACATACATAAATAACGAATACACAAGTAATCTAGGTAAATATAATAAACATAAGTTTTTTTTTTGGTTGTGTTAAATATATCTGTGGAATTAATTTCCAACCAAAACAGATATAGTTTCTGAAAGATGTATTCAGGGGTACTGAAAAGAGCGCCGGGTAATTTTCGTACAGATAAAAGTAATGTTTCCGAGGGATAGAAAAATGCCTTTAGGATTGAATACAGCTACATTAACGCGAGTAAAGCCGCAGGGACAGTGCAGTACGACATATATATTTTCTAATTTTCTGAATGCGGTCTTAGGTTATGCACATATATTATATGCTATTTTAAACTATATGTTATGTATAAAGATTTCGACTATTCGATGATTATGAATATAATCATATTAAACTCATTTTAGTAGTTATTTCTATACTGTTTAATATCTTTGACCATGAGACCAAACATTATTAGGCGACATGCTGTCTGGAGCAATAACTGGTTTTCAAAATCGCTTCGCCTCCATTCGCGGGAGTGGCGAGGTTTGTAGGTAAACTACCTTGTGATTACGTGTTTCGCAATGATGAAGCTATAACAAAGTTTGTTATATACCGGTAAGAAAATAGTTAATTAATATCGAGTATCTACCTTAATATATCAAACATTTAAGTTATAATCATTTCACTGTACAGCATAACATAAAGTAACTTGAAGAGATGATAGCTCAGTAGTAGTGTGTACACACGCAGCGTCAAGGTTCTAATCCACCTGCAATGAGCTAGAGCTTACGGCGAAGGAAAACATCGTGAGGAAACCATATCGTGGTGGTAGAGCTCTTTCAAATGCCCGCCTAACTAGCTACCACCCTCAAGTTGAAAATCTACCGCCAAATATCTGTAGGTGTGTCACGGTAGTTGCACTTGAGAGCCAGTCCCTCTACAGGTTTAGCATATCTATCAACTTGGGCCGTATCGTCACTTAAGATCAGGTGAGATTATGGCCATAACACTAAACCTTAACTATAAAAAAGCCAGTTTAGTTACTGGTTATATAGTGGCTGATCTCGGAAATGGAGACGCCTAGGCATCGTAACAAATTTGATTTCTGGTAGAGTATATTTCAAGTTTAACTTGAGGGTGGTAGCTAGCCAGGCGGGTATTAGAAAAAGCCCTACCACCGTGCTATCGTTTCCTCCCGATGTTTTCCTTCACAGAAAGCTCAAGCTCATTGTAGGTGGTCGGATTCGAACTCGCGTCCCTTGACGCAAAGTCGTACACGCTACCACTGGGCTATCATCGCTTCAAGTTATTATTGCATCGCAACTTAACGGAAGGGGAGAGTTTGTCGCCAAATACTTATATAGTCCCTTCACTGGGTGCAACACATCGCCACTTAACGTTAGGCGAAATTGTGTAAACAATAGACATTACCGTTATGTAATTCCGCGAAATGCAATAAAAAAGCATTTCACGACATTACTTTGTGTGAAAACATTATGTGTGAATTTCTCTTAATGTCACTATTATAGCGTCACATGTGACAATGGGTTGAACATTTTCCACTCGAGTTGCATTATGTGACAGTTCACATGTTAATGTGTTGAGTTGGTAATGCGAGAACGTCGTGTGACGCGTGACGCGTGTCGCGTGACGCAAGCGGCCAGTGAAAGTGGCCGGATGCCTCTACACACGGAATATCAATGTGCGGTTGTTATATATACGAAGAGTTTCCGATACACTCTTTGATTATTTGTTTTTTCAAATTTTTTCACGCCTCATAAGCGAAGCGATCAGGTTGTTACTACTGTCACTTCACGCAAAACAACGGATTTTTCAAACTTAATATTTCTATATTTACGTATATTCAACTTGTAAAATAATATATATACGCACACATATTAAGAAAAAAAACATTATTTTTAACACTCATGATATTTTTTATGCCATTTTTGTCGTTTAGACTAGTTAAAAAATTGTTTAAAAAATTTCGGTCTTGGACGTCCGTGTGTCTGTATGTGCGGATCCTGTGTGTTATCACGGTAACGACCGAAATACTTTACTAATCGAGTCTTTTTCTTTCTTACGCGTCAGTATAATTAGGAATAGAACCCTATTAGTTTTCACGGTCTGATTCGATGTCGTTTAATTGTTATTAAATAAACAAAAGGAAAATGAGTTTATGAGGCGTGCGCTTTTGGATTTTCCAAACTATTTATTTTTTAAATTCCAAAAAATGTAAGCATTGATGGCAAATGTGATATTGTTTAAGCTTCATAGAATATGTGGTACCTTTTTAGTACTGATGTTTCTTAGGTTTAGCGTTATGGTGACAATCTGATCTGATGTGGAGTGACGATGTGGCCGATAATGTAAGAGGCAAGCCTAGAGGAAGGATTTGATCTCAAGTGTAACTGCCGAAACACACCTATAGGTATTTGGCATCAGATATTCAACCTGATGTACTAGCCAAGTGGACATTAGAAGGAGCCATGCTATGGTTTCATCGCGATGTTTTCTTTCACCGAAAGCTTAGGCTCATTACAAGGATTCCAATTCACGTCCATCGATGCAGAATTTATATACATTACCAATTGAGCTAATTATGTTAAAATAATTTTATTGACTACGATTTGTTTCTTTTATCCCCTATTCCTGAATTAACCGTAGATTAGCAGTATCCGGTTAAAATTCATAACTCGTAGTTATGTAACATTATTCGTACCTCAGCCGAAACTAAAGTTTGACTTTTATTTCTCAATAGGTATTACCGTGACGTCGCTCTCGCGGAGTTGAATTATTTCTTGGTATGTTTTTTACACGTAATTTCCTATGTTATGGCCGTTGTATAATTACGCTAAGTACAGATGATACTATCGAAAATCCATATCCGACATCCCCTGCGTAGGAGGAAATAATTTCAATAAAGCTATGAATACGTTTCGACCGGCGGCGAACACGCGGCGTGGCGGGAGTATATATTATTCGTTATTAACAATATTTCGAGCATCTCCATATAATTTCATATAATTACAGAACGCACAAGAAGTGCGGTGTTATCCGACGATCTGTTAATGTATCTCTTTTGTTCTACAAACCTTATTATTCGCAAGATTGAAACGTGAAAGTGCACCTTTTCCTTTTAAATGCCTTTTCACTCGTTGAACTCGTGTATTTTGACGTACAATTGTTAATTATGATTTGGTGTCTGTATTAATTATACTTGGAAGCAACGGTACCGTATATGGAATATATCTTTAAAGCAATAAGTTCTTTAGGAGTATAAAGTATTTTTGAATAGATAAAAGTGCAAAGTCGCGCCGTCGACACGCGTCCATCAAATAATGTAGACAAGTTTACTAAAATGCATGAAATTGTAAACGTTACATGTAAATAATATTGATGTGTTTTTAGTTTCGAGCCAATTAAGTACGTATATTATTGATATACCTGACTAGCTACCACCCTCAAGTTGAACATTTGTAGACTTATATCTTAAGGTATATCCCAACACTTATATTTGGAAGCCAGTTGTTTATGTTATCAAGATAACGATCGAAATACTTTACTAATCGAGTCATGTTTTTTTTCTTACATTTCAGTATAATTATGAATAGAACCCTATTACTTTTCACGGTCTGATTCGATGAGGTTTAATTGTTATTAAATAAAAGAAAAAAAGAGATTATGAGGCGTGCACTTATGGATTTTCCAAACCTTTTTTAATTTACCATAATTGATATATAAATTTTAGAAAATACAATTATTTATGAAACCTAAATTAATGTCTGTTATTTCAAAGTTTTACGTTTTCACTTTTGTCTACCTTTCTCCGAGACTGACAACTTTTTTATAGTCATGACTTAGACAGCCTTACCATGTACGCGTATTACTGTTAAACTACTGGACTGGTTTTCCTGAAAATGCTCTCGGTCATAACTGATATTATAAATGAACATATGTGATACACATTATCGCATAAATCAAAAGATACCCTTTGCAATAAGGAATAAAAGATAAAATTGTGTAGCAAATTAATTTTTCTAAACACTTCAGTTCAATAACTGACAAGTTTAATTAAAAGTGCTAAGAGTTTTCCAGTCACAAAAAGTTTTTTTTTTCTAACTTTGGACACAGTAATCACCTATAGAAAGAATGGTTATAATTTGCTACTAGTTTTTTATATTCCGTGGCTTTAAATATTCGCTTTTCTTTTTATTGTTAATACAAGTTTAATTATAAACATCTGTACTGATAATTCGTGAAAAATCTATCATGTTAAGTGACACAGTCTCGACGCGGACTACGCAAGCCGGCAGTAACTTACTACAAGAAAAAATATTCAATAGGTATATTTAAAGTCTGTGGTACTAACAGTTGTGCTTAGCACTATAATACCATGTCCATAAATATCAAGAATATATATTTAAATTATAATAATTGAAGCCCATCCGAATGAAGCCGTACGAATAGTTAGTCTATAGTGGATTGACTCAGCATAGCGCCGTTATGTGATAATGATGTATTATTCAAATGATTTCAAGTAATCGTGGGAGTAAGAACGAAATTACACTTTTTCTCGTATTGTATAGTTAATTTAAGCACATGGATTATCCAAACTTACTATTATTAAGTTAATTTTTTTTATAAATAACTTTTATTAAAACTTTCCTAGAAGTGATATGTCTTTAATGTTTTAACCATGTGCTTAATCTAGCTGGTCTCTTACTTAGGTATTTTATATATGTCCGTGGACCGACATATAGGAATATAGTGTTTTCTTTAATATACAGAAAAAGATTAACGCCAAAGCTTTATTTGTCTACATATATTATTTTAAAGCAAGGATTATTCAGTTGTAGCGTGTAAGAACGCTGTATCAATGGACGTGAATTTGAATCCCTGTGATGACTTTTGAAATTTACGAAAGAAAAACTGTGATCTACCCATAGTATGGGATAAGGCTTTTCTAAAAAATCTTTATTTTTATCAGATAAGTAAAGATAAGATAAATTGAAAGTTGATACTGAAAAACCAAAGCCGAAGACACTTGAGACACATTACAAAACAAAGGTTCGACTTTTAAATTCACAAAGTAAAACAAAACAAATAATTTTGTATTGAAAGTAAGCAATTAACATGTTAACCGAACCATAGATAATTGAATTATCGATTACTATTTACGAATCGATTACGAGATCGTTTATTGTAACGACAGTCATCAGACTAATCGATTATATCACGTATAATGTTAACTATTAGTCTGTTGCTCAGCTCGTATGTTGCACAATTGTAGCATTGGATATAAATATACATATTTCGTAATACTTCAATGTCAATTACTTTAATTTATTACTATTATATTTTACTAGCTTAGCCCGTGACTTCGGTCGCGTCGATTTACTTTTTGTATCCCTTGGAAACTGTACTTTTTTATCTTGGTAAAGTATTCTGTGCCTCTAACAAAATTTAATTAGCGTTATACCCTCTGTCTCACCTGATGTTATGTGACCATATGACTCAGGATAGTGGTCACGCTAAGCCTAATGAAGGAGCGGGCTCTCAAGTGCAACTTGCGGAACGCACTTACAGGTATATGACAGCAGATTTTTAACTTGAAGGTAGTAGGCAGGCTGGTATTAGAAAAAATCTTGCCATCACGCTATTATTTCATCGCTATATGATCCTTCACCGAAAACTCAGGCAGGTAGAAGGGCTTTTGATATTGCCCGCTTGGCTATCTCGAGTTGAAAATCTGCTGCCAAATACTTATGTCTCTGTTCCGGCAGTTGCACTTGAGAGTCGGCCTATAGTCAAGTTTTTAGAGTAATGGCCATAATCTCTGCTGATCTTAAAAGAAAATACGGCCTAAGTTGGTAGACACGCTAAACCTTTGGAGGAACTGGCTCTCAAGTGCAGCTATCGGAACACACCTATTGTTATTTGCAGCAGATTTTCAACTTGAGTGTGGTTGCTA
Source organism: Actias luna (assembly GCA_039707435.1). Lineage (NCBI taxonomy): Eukaryota > Metazoa > Arthropoda > Insecta > Lepidoptera > Saturniidae > Actias > Actias luna. Next base: position 495,032 of record JAZHAC010000002.1, on the reverse strand, counting down.
GCCAGGCGGTCATTAGAAAAAGCCCTAACGTTATGCTATAGTTTCCTCACGATGTTTTCCTTCACCGAAAGCTCAAGCTCATGGTTGGATTCGAACTCACGTCGTAGACACTACCGGTGAGCTATCATCGCTTCAAAAGACTTAACGTACCCATCGTCTTAGGTCACATCGTCACTTACAAGCAGGTGAGCTAAATACCTATGAACTCAAAAGGGCTGGTGTTTCATTCTACCACCACTATTATGTGTAGAGTGGAGATATGTGACCAGACAATCTTAAGTTCGGAGAAATGTCCAAAGGTATGTCTATATACTTTGCCACTCTGTTATAAAGCGTGTTATGCGCTATCTAGATACATCATTACATAAGCTTCTTGTGGTTACGATCCGCGGTAATGTGCATTGACCTTAGAAAGCTAGGTCACCGCACCCGGAACGTCTCGTCTTCAACGCTTTACGACATTGCTTGAGGTCGTTTGTCATACACATTTTTGATGGGTGTACAAAGCTTACGTTTGGGCTTTTTGGGTTTATGTTTGATCTTGATACTTGAGGGTACGTTTTAGATTATATGTGATATAATCTATACTAGTCTCGTCCCGGTTTTGCACGAATAATTTTATTCATCATAAAATAAAGAGATATAACGTTACAGTGTAATATATATTTAAAGAGGAATATTACTCTATATTTAATCGTTTTCATATAATTGTATTGGTAAATACCTGTAAAGCTTACGGTTGGCATCATATTTTTACGACTTCTTTAACAATCATGCTCACATTTCAGTTAATTTACACATCTAATTTTATTTGATTACACATTTACGATCCCTAATGAGAATACAATTAAGATTTTCTTATTACTCACTCCCTCTGACAGTGAAAACTGTATTGAAATCCATTCCTACCGAACGGATGTCAGGGTATTTGTTATTAATAACTCTTTCGTTTCCGCACAATATCCTAACAAAATCTAAATATATGTATATATATATGTAAATATATATAAAATTATCGCCGAACTGTATGTACGCGCAAAACTTCCGAACGAATGTACCAAATTGAATTATTCTTTTTTATTGTGTTCGTTATTGACAGGACAAGGTCTGTATAGTAATATTAATAATAAAAAAAAACAGATATTAAATAAAACATAATTTAAAAGTAATAAAACAATGATAACACTGTTGGTAGTAGTTACGGACGCCGCGTCAAAGGTCGTGGGTTCAAATCTAGCTATACTTAAAATTTATATATATTTTTTTATATTTAAAGTTTAGCGTTATGGACATAATTTCACCTGATCTTAAGTGACGATACGGCCTAAGTTGGTAGATACGCTAAACCTGTGGAGGAACTGGCTCTCAAGTGCAGCTGCCGGAACACACCTATTGGTATTTGGCGGCAGGTTTACAACTTGAGGGTGGTAGCTACCCAGGCGGGCATTAGAAAAAGCCCTACCACCATGCAAAAGACATTTAACTAACTGGCGTTACAAATAATGAAAAACGGAACAATGTTAGATACAGCCTGTTCTACTGATCTTAACGAATTGACGTTGGAAGGTTAATTAGGATTGATCATAGGCAATCAAAATGTAAAAAAAATAATACAATTCGATCAAACCGTTTTGAGTTTTAGCGAGAATAATGAACATCAATTTTAGGTGACACGAAGTTCACCGGCTCAGATGGTACAAAATAAATTCTGATAAAGAAATATGTAAATCTAATACGCGTATTACTGTTAAACTACTGGACTGGTTTTCCTGGAAATTTTGTGTGGAATTTGAGTGATAAGACTTCGTTTGAACGAACAGAAAAACGTTATATCGTATGAATATGGCACCTATCTTGAAATTGGGTAATTGAGATGTCTAACAAAAAAAAATCACCTAATTAAAAATATATAAACTCATTATTTTTTTTAATGTTCCGACATGTTATGTGTGTCATTAGAATTCCCAATTACCCGATTCCAAAATCGGTGGCATCTTTTTACGGTATCCATTCGGCAGGAATTGATACAGTTTTCACCAATAGACGGAGTGATTCATAAGGAAGGCTTAGACGTATAATTTTATTAACGGTTTCTGAATGAGTCGGACAAATAGTTGTCTCAAATTGACCTCCTGATAACAGCAAGGGCATAGAATATATCATTACGTAACAATTTAATTTTACCTTACCATTCATACTTACATTCTTAGCAAAGACGCCATCTTCTTCTCCATGGCGAAGATTGAGTCGTCAGGCTGCGAAGTTAACACTTTACAGAACGTGAATTTCGCGCACTGCGAGTCCTTCCAGTCGGTTTGCTTCACCATGTCCAGGGCGGATGACGTCAACGATGACGTCACACCCCCACCTTCCAAACTCTGCAGATCTTCTGGTATGTTATCCTTCAACGACCGCACGCGTCGCCTCTTCACCCTTCTAAGCGCTTCCCCTTGATAACTAGGTTCCTCGAAAAAGCTCAGTATGTCTCTCTTGGACCTGCTGCCCTCGGTCTCATCAGGAGACATCACCACGTATACGTTCTCACTCGGCATCTTGTAATTATCATCATATATTTTCTGGCTGCTTAATATCTGTCTGTCGATATCGTAAGCCTCCAAAGACCTTTTATGTTCTTTTTCCAATTCGTCTTGTATATCATCATCACTCATTCCGGTACTACGCATCAGGTTAACATCTAAAAGTCTGCCTACAGCAACTGCTCCGAGCCCTAAAGCTGCCCCACCAGCCATCAAACCAAGCGCTGGGAGCATAGCTGGAGCTCCCGAAGCAACCGCAGCAACGCCGATTTTATCTTGAGCGTACCTTTGACTTTGGATAGAATTCGATGGGTACAAACCCAAATTGCTAGAAATCTTATGAGTGGCTTCTACAATCGGTTCCAAGACAGGCTGAGTGACTTTAGCTATCGGATCTATTATTGGTCTCGCAAATTGGTGTACTGTCTGACTGGCGCTGTTAAACGTGTCCTTCATTGAATCTGTAAATCTTTGCCATAGAGTCGGTTCTGGCGCCCTCTTAATGTACCCGTACTTGTAAGGGTATTTTGAACCTTGGCTTGGGTTGTAACTATTATCGTAATAAGAGAATTTGTTGTATTCATCTTCGTAGTAGCGATTAGCATAAATGTTTTTCTGGGAGCGCTGCTGTCCGTAACCATTGATAGGTTCCATTGGATAGGGGTGGGCACTTTTCGGAACGTTCAATGTGTAGTATTTCACTTTACGCTCTTTATTATTATTATTATTTTCATAATTGTCTCTTGTCACTTTCGCTGGTTGGACACCAAGTTCAGGGTGGGCGTATTGGAGAACAGGATTCCGAACGCTTTCATCGAAACCGGGTTTGGCATTTTTTGGTGTATACATTACTGAGTTCGGAAAGCTGACTTCACCTGGATGATGGAGCATGCGTCTCTGTATGTGACTCTCTGCGTATTCTAAATCACCGTTATGAGACCTGGAACTTCTTCCACTAAAATAGTCACGTTTCGATTCTTGTTCGTTTATTTGTTTAATGTATTCTATAAGCTTAGAATTGGCCACTTTTGAGTTATCGGCTTTGGTGAATGGGCCGTATCCGGTTTTTAAAAAGTTATTTTCTTTCTTTTGTTTGTAGTAAAACGCAGGGTTGTCGCTAGTCATATATGGGCCAATACTGTCTGATGGTTCAAATTTTAGATTATCGAATTTAGTGAAAGGACCGTCTTTGGGTTCAAAGTTGTCTTCTTTAGTAAATGGACCGAAACTCTGAGGTGGGTCAGATGCAGCCAAGTCTGGATACACGTCTGCCTCTGGGATAGCTTTAGGTGGTATATATCCTTCTGGATAAGGCAGTAATTCACCATTAACAACTCTTGCGTTGCGCCATGTTTTCTTATCAGATTCATCGTCAGGCATTCTAACCCCCTGAATTTCAGGTATACCATCATCACCAAGTGTCAAAATAGATCTTCCTCGCTTATTATTATACTTTTCAATGGCTTTCTTAATATACATCGATTCAGAGTTAATAACGACAGGATCGGGTACATTGAAAGTCTTCCCTTCACCTTCAGAAACTTTAGTACTTACAACTTCGATGTACACTGGATTCCTATCGTTCTTTATCACTGGATTGTGAGGATCAAATCTAAAACTCTTGATTGGACTACCGTAATCGGTGAAACTGGCAGAAGTGATGTACACTTTTTTGTTTTCCGTCCTTTTCTCGTTGTCATATGTGGGATAATAGTTTGAAGTCTCGGGATCTGAATCGGGTTTACCGCCGTTTTCTTGTATATGAGCTTCGGGATAAACCGAGACTGGAGACCAGTTACCATATTCCGCTTTGATGTCAGTAGTTTCTTCAGGGCCCTTGTTACGATTGAGGTAGTAGTCGTAACCTGCCAAATCGCTGTTAACAGTTCCAGCGAAATTTAGTTTTCTTTGATCCCTTGACTCTGTTTTATTTTTAAGATCCTCGGCTGTTGTGTTTATAGACAGTGTAGTCCTAATGGAGACAGTTGTGGGTTCCAATGTACTACTCTCGTGGTGCGACGATTTGTCCTTCTTCTTAACGATTAATTGCGTTACGTGGCCCGATTTACTTCGGACGTTTAACGTCTGTGTGTCGAGAGGATTAAGGCTTCGTGAGACTTTGAGCTCTGTCCTTGTAGTTCTTGCCGGAAGTATCGTTGTCCGTATTGTCTTTGTTGTTGTTGTTGTATTCTGGTCATTTGTATCTCCTGTTGCGCTTACAACGCACAACAGCCAGAGTATGGCACCAGTTTTTATTACGGGATTCATCTGTAACGAAGAGAATTGTTACATTAGTATCATTTTGGCTATTTTGAAGACTAAGTTGGTTTATTTTTTGCAGTTGACTGTTATTTATTTGTTTTAAAATAACTTTTAGTACATTTTTGTGGTTTTAATATCTAATGGTTTAAATATGAATTGTTTAAACGATCGAGAACTAGTTCGAATGTCATACAGGGTAAATATTTGTATTAACCATAAATTATTGTCCTTAGTCTGGATTTTAAGGGCTTAATGAAGGGAACGGAAGTTATCTCTTAAAAAAATTTATTTACTTCCTAAGGGTTTCTTTTAAAGGTTTCGTGTCCTATCAAATTGAAATCAGTAACATCCCACATATTGCTCGGAAACCATTGTTATACGTATATATTTTCTTTATTCTACTTAAACCTTATAAAGGAATCGATATGGTTGCCAGTTTTTTAATACCTTTACAAATTGTAGATACATTATAGATGGAATGGTTTTAAACGCCGTTTATATATTTTCCGTAGTTTGAAATCGAAATGAGTTGGGCGGTAAAAGCCTTGCGACGCTGACGTGAAAATTAATAATTTAATAAGAAATTGTCAAGTAACTCAATGGTAATCGATTGTGAAACTATACGATAAATAGATTCGTATTGCTGATTATCGAGAGAAAGTATTAAAGTGAAATTATCGAGACGGTATATTATATTGATCGATTTATCAGTTATTCTTGATAGTTTGTTTATTAGGTTACTAGAAAAAATCGATTCGATTATTGGTCTTTTAATGGTTGAACCTGAGTTTAACTTTAAGAAAGTTAACTCTAAATATGCATTAGGCAAGTTGTCATTTTCTGCAATCGTTAGAAAAAAGAAAAAAATGCATGTATGGGATCCCGTTCTAGAGATTTTTTTTAAGATTTATACCGTTAGCGTTATGGCGACAATCTCTTCTGATGTTAAATGACGATGTGTGCCAAGATGGTTGACATGCTAAACCTAATTGTGGTTCTGACTCTCAAGTGCAGCTGCCGTAACCAAGCTGTAGTTATTACCGGCAGATTTTCAAGTTGAGGGTGGTAGTAACCAGGCGGGCATTAGAAACAGCCCTACCACTATATTATAGTTTTATCACCATGTTGTCCTTCGCCGAAAACTTAAGTGATGATAGCTCAGTGGTAGTGTGTACGACTTCGCGTCAAGGGACGTGAGTTCGAATCCAAGCACCTACAATGAGCTTGAGCTTTCGGTGAAGGAAAACATCGTGAGGAAACCATAGCATGGTGGTAGGGCTTTTTCTAATGCCCGCCTGGGTAGCTACCACCCTCAAGTTGTAAACCTGCCGCCAAATACCAATAGGTGTGTTCCGGTAGCTGCACTTGAGAGCCAGTTCCTCCACAGGTTTAGCGTGTTCACCAACTTGGGCCGTATCGTCACTTAAGATCAGGTGAGATTATGGCCATAATGCTAAACCTTAAGTATAAAAAAAAAGCTCATTGTAGGGATATGAACTGAACGCCATTGAAGCCGCATCCGTTCGCACTGCAAACTGAGCTATCATCACCTCCAAAATAATCCATTCCAATAATCAATACTATATTGTTGAGATATGCGGTCGTATCGCGTTTTGAACGTCTTCCTATATGTCGTTCGTTTTCTTTTTACGCTAAAGATTTTAGAAAAAAGACAACAGGGTAATAAGATAAACTTAGCACCACCACGGTATTCGGCAATACCTGAGTATTATTGGTTTCGGACATTTTTCTTACAAGGCACAATCAGAACACTGTTATAATTGTGAAATTACCTACAATGAGCTTCAGTTTTCGGTAAAGGAAAACATCCTGAGGAAACCCTAGCTTGCTGGTAGGGCTTTTCTGATGCCCGCCTGGCTAGCTACCACCCTCAAGTTGAAAATTTGCGGCCAAATACCGATAGGTGTGTTCCGGCAGTTACACTTGAGAACCAGTTTAGCGTGTCTACCAACTTGGGCCGTATCGTCACTTAAGATCAGGTGAGATTACGGCCATAACTCTATGCCTTATCATTAAAAAAAAAACTATCAAAGGTTTAGAACTAATTACTACTTGTATTCAGTCAAGGACTAACATTCACTGTTACAAGACGAACGTTCGCCGACGGCATGATAGCTTCAGTAAAATATGGGTCCCTACGCATGTTCCAATGAATAAAGTTACAAACCTGCGTTATGTTGATTATCTTAAACACCATTTATATGTACAATTAACCTTTTGCAATACGAAAAGTCATCAGACCCGCATCGTAAATGTCGTTCATGACATAGATGTGTGATAAACAAAGTTATTGGAGCGTGTATAATTACATAATGACTGGAAAATGGTTTTCATATAATGCACGGTAAAATGCTAACTAGTTTAGCTGGCAGAGATTTTTCTACACTTTTAATCATTCGTTACTTGCGTAAAGGTCTCAGAGGGACGGGGGTGTGGCCATTCATACCTATTTTATCTGAACTAGTATTATAAAGGGGAAAGAATTGTATTTTTGTCTGTAACGAATGAACTCATGCAATACTGGGCCGATGCAGTCATCGAGAAGAACCGGAAAGAAACTCGATGCGCTTTTGTTTTTGGGTCTTATCTTATCTTTTTTTATATAATAGTTTAATGTGTTACATAAGTTATAAGCGGATGTACAAAGAGGGGTGTCAATTCCAGACATCACGATTGCTCACATATTGATCCACCTATAATAGCATCTTGACATCAAAACCCATTTGACATGATTCTCGAATCTACTGTTTGGTAATTCGGTTATGTGCTTTGGGACTTTATTATAAAACCTAACTATTACTAACTAATATTACGTAACATTTTTTATAGACTAAACATAGGCTATATAACATTTTTTTATGAAAATGTTTAAACAAAGTCATACACAGTATTTTATAACTTGTAATATACATTTTGTAACACAGACTGATGGGTGTTTTAGAGCTACGCGTTAGAAAAACAACTGTAGTATTTATTTGTTTATGTAATTATAGATTTGTATTTTTATAATGTTTTTGCTCATTAATTTACCCAGATACAATTTAACGTTAGAATAGATAGGGAGGAAGGAAGGGTATTTAAATTTTATGTGGTTTTACTTTGTGGTTTTGAGTGTGGGGGAGGGGGTATATTTAAAATTGATGAAACTGTACTAACTACAAATTGTCCGTTAAGTATTAATAATAAAAAAATATATATCTGTCAATGAACCGTCACCTAGATAAGCCGAATATATATAGTCAATATGACCAAAGTGGGTAAGCTTGTTTCGAATTAACGCGTTTACTAATAAATGCATTTAACATTTTTACATGTGAAATATTGTCTTATTTAATAAAATATATTAAAAAAAATTGTTTATGTTCAGTCTGCCGATGTCAAACACATAACTTTGAAATAGTCCAATTTTAAGTTTAAGAAATGTGTATTCAGTGATTATATTTAGTTTAAAAAAAAATCTTTAAAGTGAAGTCGTATGCACAAATTCGTTTTAATCAATAAGTATTATAACCAGGGTAGCTCTGTAGATACCACTCATAAAATATCATTAAAATCTTTGAAAAAGATGATTCATAACATTAGTTATCTCATGTCAAGTTTTATCAAAATCCAAACCAGTTTTAATATCAAAAGGTTATTACAGGGTGGATCAATATGTAAGGGATAGTGATGTCCGGAATTGACACCCTCTATACATCCGCTAATAACTACTGTAACACACTATACTATTAAAAAAAAAAGGATATGAATAAAACCTTAAAAAAGATGCAGATCGAGTTCCTTGCCGGTTCCTCTCGATGACTGCGTTACTTTCCGCACCGGTAGTAGTTTTGACGTTTATAAGCGCCTTCTTAGGGCCTAAATTGAATAAAGATTATTGATTTGATTCGTTACCTAGTAGTTTCACGGTAATGCATGAAGTCCACTGAAACGGACAAACATTATTTGTGTACCCTACGTCGATAGCCAAGTACACCTTATGATTTTAAAAATTTCGTATGTACAGATTTTGTTTAGTAGTATCTGAAGCGATGATAGCTCAGTGGTAGTCTGTACGACTTCTCGTCAAGGGACGTGAGTTCGAATCTAAGCACCTACAATGAGCTTGAAATTATAGCATGGTGGTAGGGCTTCTTCTAATGCCCGCCTGGGTAGCTACCACCATCAAGTTGTAAACCTGCCGCCAAATACCAATAGGTGTGTTCCGGCAGCTGCACTTGAGAGCCAGTTCCTCCACGGGTTTGGGCCGTATCGACACTTAAGATCAGGTGAGATTATGGCCATAATGCTAAACCTAAGGTATAATTTAAAAAAATTGGAACAGTTAAAAAGCTGTAGCGTAAAGTTAAAAATTATATAAAGTAATATCAGAGTAGTTTAAAAAACCTCAGCGATCGGAAATATATAAGATATCTTTAGCGGGAACTCTGACCCACTTTCGTCGTGCGATAAAGAAAAGCCGAGTTAATGAGCGGGTAATTACACTTGTAATTTCCCAGCGTTTTCACAGTGCGCGGCGCCGCTGTCGGAAAATATTGCGACCGTCACAGCTTGGGTTTCACTCACAGCGATCTCCGTCGGGCGTGTCGGTGAAAGGAATTTTGGGTTAAATATAAAATATGATGCACCGAGCAATACTCGATCCGTTGTATAAAAAAATAATCAATTTAGTTACATATCAGAAAGTAAAATAATCCCCAGTAATATTATAAATGTGAACGCAGGGTTGTTTGTTACGCTTTCACGTGAAAACTACTTAATCGATCATCGTGAAACTTTGTACACATTTTCAAGGAGGCATTAGAAGTAACATAGAATACTTTTTTAAAAAACAAAAAATATATATATTTTTTACGAAAGATAAAAACTTGTTTAATGGCTTCAATGCGAGTAAAGCTGCGGGTAAAAGCTAGTACTGTAATAAAATACACTTTTTAAGCGGTTTCTGACCAACCAATTATGTGTGTATTTCACGTGGAAATAAAAATTATTTAAACATTTTTACTCAATTTTGTTATTTTTTTTCAATACAGCGTTGCTCCGAATAGTGGTATAGTGATTTTAAATAGCCTAAAACCTTTCCTATTATTAGTATATCACATATATAAATCATTTTTATACTTAACTTATAGATCCTAAGATTAGCGCGTTCAAACAAACTAACTTTTCCACTATAAAACTATTAATATAGATATAGAAGCGATAAGCGAAATAAAATTCACTGACTCAAATCCCTCCTCCAAATCCAAAAGTACTAGGCCTTGATATTACGTATGGATAAAGTTTAATGACGTATACATCCATTATGAATGGCGTTTACGATCACGAGCGGGTGACTTGGAAAACGTGAACTAAGTCGCGGGTAGCGGCTAGTTATGTATATATACACATATACTCGACAGACTAGCTCTTCTTAGAAGCCAATAACATAGCCAGAACTCCACTTATCCCGTTTAGGGATAGCAGTGAACCTTCCTGTCAAAGAATAGTAGAATTACGAAGAATCAACAGTGTTTTGGTTTGTCGTGTTTTGTTATTAGCCAATAAATACTTACCAGTGAGACGCTTCAAATTTGCTATGAACACAATATCTTCTGATAGACTATAGAAACTTCCGGTCGGTCCTAGTCGCTTTTAAATCTATATTAATTTTGTAAAGTGAAAAGGTTTTCAAGTCTCAACGCAGTAATTAGGAACTACCAGTCAGATTTCAAAAAAAAATTTCTTTATTTGACACAGGCGTCATAGAGAAAGGCTTACGGTTTTTTAACCACCACTTGAATTTTTTTTATATACTAAATGTTTAGCGTTATGGTCATAATCTCACCTGATCTTAAGTGACGATACGGCCCAAGTTGGTAGACACACTAAACCTGTGGAGGAACTGGCTCTCAAGTACAGCTGCCGGAACACACCTAGTGATATTTGGCGGCAGGTTTACAACTTGAGGGTGGTAGCTAGCCAGGCGGGCTTTTGAAAAAGCCCTACCACCATGCTATGGTTTCCTCACGATGTTTTCCTTCACCGAAAGCTCAAGCTCATTGTAGGTGCTTGGATTCGAACTCACGCGACCCGAAGTCGCACGCACTACCACTGAGCTATCATCGCTTCAAAATAATAAGTATAGAATAAAAGTTAAAAAAATGGGCACAATATTGTGAATTAAAAGTTTCAGATACACAGCTAGTGGTACTTTATTTAGTACTTACCATAGGTATAGGTACATTATAGTCACTTTGCTATCCATTGAAGCATAAATCAAACGTTGAAATCGCTTACAACAGTTGAGTATGCAATAATCGTTATCGCATGAAAACTGGGTCAGAATGATTGTTTCTAACATTTTCTATTTCGCAACGAGTTTTCCATACTCATTGTATAGGCGTGTCGTGGATTAATTCGCTTTGTTTAGAAATTATTGCCGTCAGCGTTCGTTTCTGGTATTTCGCGTTTGTTTTGTGAGAAAACAATGTGGTGTTTTTATGATATTACATTACATCGTTATTTTTAAGTAATTTCATGTTTAAGCAGTTGCACTTAAGAGCCAGCCCTTCCACTAGGCTTACTGTGTCCATTATCTTGGGTCAGCTGATATAATGACATTGTGGCCCTAACGATAAACTTTTAAAGTATAAAAAATGTCTTTTTAATTTGTCACGATTTGGGATTAACCTTATATTGTTCCAGTTACCGAGAGGTTTACAGGCAGCCATGATAGCGATGAACACTGATGAATTACATATTTCTCGGTGGTCGCTATTGTGTTTGGATTGTGTACTGTGTTTACCAAGACGTATTGTGCTGTTGTTAAAAAAAAATGTAATTATAAATAAGGAAATATATCAATTTCAAAAGTAGCATCTGCACTGGGGTTAGGAAAAGCTTAGAGATTCGTGTATCACCTCGATGGTTGTAAATTTGAATTCCTAGAAGAGTTTTCACCGGAAGAAGAAAACTTCGCCATGAAACCATACCATGGTGACAAGGTACTTATACTTGTCGCACTAAGTACAACTTTTAAGTTCAATCCTATCACCAAGTACTAGAGAACCAGTTACTTGCGTTACCATCTTGGGCAATATCATCTCTTAGTATCTTATGTGGCATTGTGGTCACGCACTAAAATCTATACAACATTGAAAAATATCTCTGTGTCTGAATACACCAGTACTGAAAATTATTATTTGTTGCTCACACAAAAAAGTGAACCCGTAAAAATCACCGTAGGCCGTCACTACATTATTCATGCAGTTTTTAGTTTGAATTTGGCATAGTATGATGATAGTGTTATCATCTTATCATTGTAACCAATATAACACATGTAATGCCACTGTAAATAGTCATCGACCTATAAAAACGAAATAAAAACATTTTTAGTGATCGAGTGGACGTGCATTTTAGAATTCTGAAGCTTATTCATTTATTTTCTAAAACCTACACCAACAGGTTCCTAATAAATTGTTAAGTTTCATAACAGTCTGCTTAAAACTGAAAATTAATAGAATCAGAATAAAACTTATACCTAATATTTAATGGGAGTTATTTAGAACATTTCTACTTATACATTTAAAGAACATAATGTAAATATGAAAGAGTGTGGGCGGTAAGCTTTACGGTTTCACTTTCAATGGCGCGTGGTTACCGCCGCGGTCGGGTCATTGACCGTAAAGAAATTAATCATCTTTCCTTACATGGATATAAACGGTGGAGTGTCTTTAGTTTGCTTATTAAAAGGTAGAAAAAATAAAAAGCAAATACAATTATATACAATACAATATATCTTCTCTCATGATCTCGTTGAAGTCTTTTATACGGTAACTCTTAATTTCTAATAACATGTTATGTACACTGATAATTTAAAATGTTTTAGCTAACTTTAATTATAACTAGTTTAACTCTCTAATAATAAATCAATGTCACAGATTGTGTGTTATATTTACGTGGTAGCTAATTAACCAGCGGTCTGTATTTACGCATGCGTGCTTTTTCACCAACAGTTTATTGTGTTGCCCAAGTAGCCTTTGAATTGTCGGTCCGTGCGAAAGGGTATCAATATTGACTGCAAGTACGATTTGTACATTGTTATTTTTTTTTATTAGTAACAAGTGATGTTCTGTCATGGTTATTGCAGAAAAAATAGTTTCAAGGGACAGACATTTATTTAATATCTAAAATTACGAAAAAAAAAGAGTTTAGAACGCCGTACCGATGTTGACCGGAATACAAGCGCACGCGCGTGCCTCTTGCTCTACTAAAACAGTCAGAAAACATGCAAACAAAAACGGAAGTATTACGATGCACGTTCGTACACTGACTATTACGCAAGAGCGAGGAAGCCGAATCGAATGAAAAGAAATAAGAAAGTATAGCATTCCATTATAATTATAAAGTTGGTTTCGATCGTGTTTCGGGGCGGGTGAAAGCAGTTACGTCATGTTACGATCATTGGCCGAGGCGGGGCACGAGTCATCGCGATTTAGCCCGACAATAGCCGATGATAACCGATGAAAGCCGACGTTCTCACGAGCCGGAGCGTGGCGAATTGCCTTAGTAATTATCACTTGAAAATTCTGTTAATTACAATTATAAATTACATAAACATCTGTAGGTTAATTAAAGGTTTTGATAATTTAATTCTGCTCGTCTATTGTTCTTATTAATTGATTACCACATTCATGAATTAGATTGTTACCAGTTTCTTGATTAAATTCGAAAGTTTAAAGTAATTGCGCGAAAGCTATTATTGCATAGATCAGTGGTAGTTTGTACGACTGTGCGTCAAGGGACGTGAGTTTGAATCCAACCACCTACAATGAGCTTGAGCTTTCGGTGACGGAAAACATTGCGAGGAAACCATAGCATGGTGGTAGGGCTTTTTCTGATGCCCGCCTGGCTAGCTACCACCCTCAAGTTGAAAATCTGCCGCCAAATACCATTAGGTGTGTTCCGGCAGTTGACCTTTTGACCCAGTTCCTTCAAAGGTTTAGCGTGTCTACCAACTTGGGCCGTATCGTCACTTAAGATCAGGTGAGATTATGGCAATAAACCTATCCCTTAACTATTAAAAAAAAAATGTAAACAGACGACTGACAATAAGCGCGCCTTTTTTTATTTTATGGCTTGCACCCGTTGGCTTAGTGATTAAAGCAGTGCCCTCGCTCTAATCACCGCGTCTTAGTCCTGTGGGTTCGAGTCCCGCAAATAATTGTTTTCAGTTTGGTTATTAATTTGGCTCCGTTAATTGTGTTCACAAAGACCTTCCAACTTGAAATTAATAAAACTACCCACATAGGTATAATATAAAAAGATAATAACTTATAGGTTGGTTGGAAAATTTTACACATACAGTGATAATTATTTGGTGTTATTTTAATAACCTTCAGCAGACGATTAAACACATTGAATAATTTATGTATTTCTACGTAGGAGCGATGGCCTTGTTCAAACTAACACTGTCATTATCGTTTGAAACTAAGTCTTTTAACATGTAATAAAATCAACGTAATGATTAATATTGTTATTTGTTTCAATATACAAGGTATTAGTAATAAAAATATGCGTGTCACCTTTGCGTCTATATGGTAAAATAAATTAACATTAAAGGAAATTTTATGGTGTTTATTGATTCTAAAATCAATAATAAAGTTAAACATTAAAATTTAAACAAATTTATTTTGTCTTTAAAAACGTAATAATGTCTCTTTTTTAAATAACTCCAAATGCGCGTAACAGTTACACGGATACCATTTATCAGTATCTCCAATTTATTACAATAATAATTAGTAATAATTTTGATTTGAATATAAATTGAAACAGATGCGATAGTAAATTTGTCTGAACATTTCTTACGCGAAAAAGATTCGAGTTATACTTGCAAGGATTTTTTATATTTGAGTATATCCAGCTTAAGAATATACTGCTAGTAAGTATAGTTTTGAGGCGATGATAGCTCAATGATAGTATGTACGGACTGCGCGTTAAAAGACGCGTATTCGAATCCACCTACAACGAGCTTGAGCTTTTGGCAAAGTAAAACTTCGTGAGGAAACCATAGCATGGTGGTAGGACTTTATCTAAAGCTCGCCTGGCTAGCTACCACCCTCAAGTTAAAAATCTGCCACCAAATACCAATAGGTGAGTTCCAGCAAGTGCACTTGAGAGCCAGTTCCTCCAAGGTTTAACGTGTCTACCTACATGGGCCGTATCATCACTTAAGATCAGCTGAGATTATGTCCATAACGCTAAAACCTTAACTATATTAAAAAAAAAGTTGATTTATATTTCGTATGTTATTATTTTTACACTGTCCTTAAATAGTCTTTGAGATTTTGCAACCATAATATTTCGTTACATCATTACAAATAGCAGTTATAGCAAAGAAAAACCAGTTCACAATATGGTTTATATAAAATTAATTATGTAAGCAAAAGAGGTCACACATGAATTGCAAATTGCATTGCCTTATGCGTGAGTACACACAAGCGCACGGTCCCAGCGTTTTTGCCGGCGTCGTTATAATGGAACCTAGATAATCATGACCCAATAGTGTTGTTCAACTATTCAGTATCGCACGGGAATCCATAGGTACATCTGTATGGGTGTTGCGTTATTTTATTCGGAGCATTGCATTATTTCGTAATTTATAGTTTTACTATAAAAAACTGGGTTCACATGATCCATTTGTTATGAAAATTAACGTCGCTATATATAAGTTAAGCAATAGTTTAACCAGTTATATTCCAAGAAAAGTTTTACAATTTCCTTTTTAATTCTTATAGTAAAAAAGACAGTGTTCGGAATAAAACACATTAAGTAGTCTTTCCATTGGTTAATATCTCGACCGCAGCGTTGACTGTCGCGTTTAAGATTACCATAAAAACCATATTTTCGAAAACACATGTGTGTCGATTTTCATGGCGATTACTCGAACAGTGTTACAGTTTAGCGATTTCATATACACATATATACATTTTTACAAGTACACATTAATATTTAATAACGGAGACGGTCAAATGAAAACCGTCAATAAGTTGCTTAACTGTAAAGTTGTAAAACTAATTACAAAGGGATCCCCGAGATTGTGTTAGGCTATTTTTTCTCGAAATAAAACCTTTTGGGAGTACTTTTTATAGCGTCGTCCAATTTATTTGACAAAATCAATATTAATCCGAGCGAAGCTACAGGTAAAAGCTAGTTATAAATAAAGTCTTTTCTCAGTTTAAAATGAAAACTCATGCGTGGCATTGTGTGCCCATATGATACAACGTGTGGAATAGTTGTATCGCCTAATAGAACTGATGCTGCAAGAGCAGGGTTCAAAACCGCATTTTTAGTCAATTATTATGATCAAAATATATATATTTATATAGTGTGTGTGCGACTAAATTCGCGTGGAATTAAAAATTATTTAATATTTTTGAACTTTTTTCTAACTTTTTTCAGTAAAGCTCTTATTGGTGGCGAAAACAACTCGTGAAATCCGATTGGTGGTTCAAACAAATTCCGGTTCCGGATTGCACTATTTATTAATATAAACTATGAAAAACATCTTGTGGAATGGTTGACATTACGATATGTATAAATAATTTGATAAAGTCAAAAGGGTTTATTAGCGTATCAACTTCTGTTTGTCTAACGTTTTTCCTTTAGGCGCACTGAGCCATTTATTTTGTGGGCATTAAATGAGACTAAACTAAAACGCTTGACTATGTGACGCTCGTTCGGGTTAGGTCGGCTCGAGTCGACTAAGGGAGCGAGATAGATATAGTCAACGTGTCACTGCTAAGTGATATAGCCGCTCGGCTAACATTACATTACATGTGAGAGCTTGACGGTGCAGTGGCATTTAGTACGAACGTAATCACTGCATGTGGCCTGCCAATACGTTTTAGTTGTATTTCGTATTTTTCGTATATCTCTGATGATGTTTCTGTTGTGTGATGTTAAGAACACACGGTTTTCTTCTTAGCAGCGAATAATGTGCGAATAGTGTTATCACCAAAATAAATGTTGAAAACAATTCATTATAATAACTTTGTAATTGTTATAGTGAGAGTAATTAGTCAAAATATTAACCAATAATAGTTATAAAGCTTTGTATCCGAAAGGGTTACCACTATCAGATACGTAGTGTTATTCCATTGCCTGTAATGTCTCGGTTTTTCAGGTTACAAGATTAGCCAAGCGTTAGCGATGCCATCTGATAATATTAGTAAGACTGTATTTTTATGGAATAGGAGGATAACTAGCAGGCGTGTCACCTGATGGTAAGTGATAACCGCCGCCCATGGACACCCATAACACCAGACGGGTCGGAGTTCCGTTGCCGGCTTTTATAGGAGGGACTGGCCCTCAAGTGCGACTGCCGGAACACACCTATAGGTATTTGGTAGCAGATTTTTAAATTGAGGGTGGTAGCTAGCCAAGCGGCCTTAGACAAAAACCCTACCACCATGCAGTATCCGAATGTGTAGTATGCACCATGTACCCGAATGTTTTACTACTGCCAGACACATAATGTTATTCCATTGCCGTGACTGTCTTGAGTTGCCAGATTACAAGAATAGCTAATCGATAGCCTTGTCATTTGATAGTATTAGTAAGACTGTATTTACCATTAAACACAACGTAATTTGTGTTGAAGAAAATCATGAAAAATTTATCTAAATCCGTAGCAACTTAGTTCAGTTGATATTTAAGTAACACAATCGAAATGCAAATAATTGTTTGGCCTAGATTGCGTTAGATCTATAAGAAGTTCACAGTTCCCATGAGAAACAGACCTATGGTGTAACTCTATCTGCTCACGACTAACGAGATTACAAGAAAGTATTTCAAACGCCAATATGTAATATTGTTTTTTACACAATCTATAAGCACCGACTTTCTATACACTAAGAGATCTTCAATAAATCGTATATCGTCTCCCTCATCTATTCTTACTAATATTATGAATGCAACAGTGAGTTTGTTTGTTTATTATACTTTCACGCTTATACCGTTGAATCGATTATGATGGATTTTGGCACAGAGATAGATGGGACCCTGGAGACGGCGATTAGGTACTTTTTCTCGTGAAAAACTTACTACGAGGGGGATAAATATAGGAATAATTTTTGTTTACTTGCTTCCTCCGATTTGCTTCAATCTTTGAAGAATAATTGTTTATAATTAATAATAAAAGTATGTACATTTGTTTTTCACTATATGTACATATAAAATGCATGCAAATTAGTTGTAAAAGTTATAAAGAAAAATGATATTTATTAAACTAAAATTGAGCAGGTAGGTAATCGATAGATAGTAGATTATATGTAAATAATGGCTTTCGTAAGTTCATATCTATTTATATAGAACAATACGTTAACAACTCTGAAAAAAATAATTGATAGAATATTTATTTTTGTATCCATCAAATTGGTTGCGAGTGGAGCCGCGGGTAAAAGCTAGTGTATATATAAATATTAAAGAATACAAAGTACTACCGAGACTCAGCTCAATAATTTCTAGATCACATGAAAAAACACGTCAATTATATTGTATTTTATTGCGTAGAAATTACGTTAATATGAACATGGTCATTACAGTTTCACTACGTTTCGAATCCGTGAATCGAGTGTGGTCAATTCGTTCTGTCGTCCATTGTTGGATTACGATGCCTTTTTAACACGGTTAGTTGCGTCTGGTTGTGGACGTGCATATGTCATTATAGCGTCCTGTTTATTGTTCTCTCGATTCGATATCGGTTCAGTTTTGTTGATGAATCGTTGGTAGAGAGGACCGACGTTGCGTCGAATACGTTCAATTTTATTTACTGCGATGAGCCTACGCGCCGGGCGGTGATGAAAACCGTTGTGATGAAACCGTAGTTTGGTGGTAGGGTGGTCAGGGTATTCGGACAGTTGTAGCTTTATTTTTATATAGTCGAGGTTTAGCGTTATGGCCATAATGTCACCTGATCTTAAGTGACGATACGGCTCAAGTTGGTAGACACGCTAAACCTGTGGGGGAACTGGCTCTCAAGTGCAGCTGCCGGAACACACCTATTGGTATTGGTACCACCTAAAAGGGGTAAAAGGCCCTACCACCGTGCTATGGTTTCCTCACGATGTTTTCCTTCACCGAAAGCTCACACTCATTGTAGGTGCTTGGATTCGAACTCACGTCCCTTGACGCGAAGTCGTACACACTACCACTGAGCTATCATCGCTTCAAAGTTAGTTCATCTACTAGGCTAAACGTGCCTATTAAGTTTCATCTCGTCGTCAATTATCATCGGATGCAATTGTGACGATACGCTAAACATACGTGGAAATATCGTAAGCGTATGTGGTAACTTTGCCAGGCTGCCCGGATGGGTTCCGGTTTTCCATCAGGCCGGGCTGGTCGCTGGAGGACGCGGTGATTGCATGCACGAACCCGCGTCGCCCCAGGAAGGCGACAGACAGCTGTGGGGGTTTAGTGGGTATTCTCAAGTTGAAAATCTACCGCCAAATACCAATAGGTATGTTCCGGCAGTTACACTCGAGAGCCAGTTCCTCCACAGGTTTAGCGTGTCTACCAACTTGGGCCGTATCGTCACGTAAGGTTAGGTGAGATTATAGCCATTATGTTAATCCTCAACTATAAAAAAAAAACATATAATTTACAACATAATATGGTAACGAAGGTACCACCAAAAACTATATGTTTAATTAATGATTATGTGAACCATTTGCCTATAAATATAAAGTATCAAAATATGGTTAACCTAAAAATATATAAATAATCTGCCTTCGTTGAATTTGTATAAGTAAACAGAATTATGAACTCGACCTAATAGTTTAATTAGCGGTATAATAGAAGGTTTTCTTTAGCAACTAGGCCATAGAGGATATCCGGAATTAATTAATAATAAAGTATACTTTTTAATAATCAAGTGTGGTACATAAAATTAAAGTCTTTGTTTTTCTGTGATGACCGAAATATCAGATACCAGCCTTTAGACGGCTAACGCGACGCGGTGAAAAATGGAGGGAAAGTACCTACACCTGTCGTGGAAAACTTCTATATTTCCAATAGACTCTTATAAATGTTTGGAAGTCTGTTTGAATGAGAATTACTCGTTATAAAAGTGTAATTATTTATTACACACCGTATAACTTAAATAAGTTTATAGATTAATTTACACCATTAATGTATAGCTATGTGGCCTTATCACTTAAAGCGATTAAATATTTTAATATACTTAATATAAATAATTTAATATTTTAATACTAACAAGTGTTAAGTAGCTTCAAAGTATTGGAAAGTTTTTATTAAAAGGAGTCGTGTAAATTGGATTGTATACTGGATTTGCCGGTGGCAATTCAAAAGGTACCCAGATTTATATTTACAAAGACCTTAGTTGACAGACTCATCAACGCACAAACGAAACTACTGAAGGTAGAAACATATAATTTGGACAGCAGTTTCCTTTTATGACGTATAGAGGCTCACTAAGAATTTCAAAATTTAATCCCTAAGGGTATAAACGGATGTGGCGAAATTTGTATAGAGAAATAAAAAATCGTCATCTATTGATATGAAAATATACCATAAAGACTCCTTAATAAAAACAAATACAAGTCGTGTTTCGGCGTTGTTTAAATTTCATCTCCTACGTACATATGTAAAATAGAGTGTGAGATTTTATTGAGATATCTCTAAAAATACCGCACCTATTGAACTAAAATTTGTCATGGAAGCTCCTCCCATGACACAGGCATCCGCTAAGAAGGAATATTACAATCAGAAATAACGCAAACAAGGCACCACTCATTGCTACATAACTTTGTATTTAATTGTCGCATAATCATTAATGTTCTTTAAAATGAAATACTACACATGATCATAATACAAATAATAATTAAAGGGCAAACACGACAATACAGGTATATTACCACTTTCATTACATCCTCTGCGCTTTTCGTGCGGGCGCGGCGTCCCCCGAAACGATTTTTCTGTTGGAAAAGTTATGTCTTCGAACGCATGCGGAGTGTTTCAGCCGAGTGCATTGGATTTGTTATAATTTTCAAGCAATTTTTGATTGAAAAAGTGATCGCTATATCGAGTGAACAAAAACGTTCTGAATCAAGACTGTCAAATATAATAGGTATTATTGAAAAAAGTTTTTCAATCTATTGTCATACGAAGCCAAAATATCTTTAGTAAATAAGAGGCAGAGAGGCATTTAAGTTCGAGGCATTTGTGTATGTGAAAAATATATTGAAAAAGTACTTTTAATCTATTATCTTACGAGACCAAAATGTCTTTAGTAAATAAGAGGCATTTAAGTTCGAGACTTTTAATTATGTGCAATATACCTGTATATATATATATATATATATACTAGCTGATGCCTCGAATTTGTCGGAGTGTTTATTGTTAATTGTACCTGATTGAAAAGACGTGAAAAGAGCATCTACACTTTCAATTCTTGTACTTATAGAGATAATGTGATGAATCAGTAAGTGATCTTTCGTTTGTATATAAAAAAAAATATTGAAAAAGGTTATCCGTCTTCCAAAAAGGAGTTCCACACATATTGTACTTTTCGCTGTATTCGGGGAAAGCGAAATGAACATCTGGTAACAGTCAACAGCGCCAGCGAGCTCGTTAAGTTTCACCGCCCCGGGCTTGCGACACTGGAGCCAGCTTTAATTATGTCTAGCCTACCTTAAGCAAACAACAACGAATATAATAAAACTGTATATGACCCAAATCAATACATCAAATATTTGTTAATAATTATAATTTTAGGGTGCCTTGCAGACAATATAGAAGCAAAAATATCATTTTTTGTATATGCTCTTATACGTGCATCACTCTAGATAGATTTTAATGACCTTTGGGACGATGATGACTAATAAATCTAATCTAACAAAGTAATCAATCCATGGATTACCATACCTGTGTTATTAATATCATGAAGTGGAAACGCCTGTTTGTTTGAACGCACTAATCATTAGAACTACCTGTAGGATTTCAAAGGTTCATTTTGAATTTGATAGAGTATTTATTTAGCAAGGCTTTAGGCTAATTAACATCACTTCACCGTGTTTAAGAGCAAACTTGTATTGAAAAGTTACTAAATCGGGTAAAAATGATAAAATAATTTTTAGTTTTATTTCGATGAATAATGAAATAATATTCGCGTAAACCTAAGAAATCATAACCGTAATCGATATTATAAAATTTGGATTTGTATAAAAAAGGAATTGACAGTGTAAAAATTGTACTTTAAATGTCGTTTCTTTGTTTTCAGGTAAGTTATTATTATTAAGTCTAAACCTTGTAATTAGTATTATGTGTATGTATATAAGTACTAAAATAAATACTTTGTGTTCAGAGCAACGTATTGGTTTATTTTTAATGTACAATTCCAAAAAAAAATCCCAAATATTGTCTTATGAAATTTCCCTCGGTCATCGCATCACGCGTGAACGGATGGAACAATTTTGCTAATTCTTTTTTGTTGACTTATATATTGTCAGGAGAAGGTTCTTATGGAAGAAAAAATTAAGAAAGTTGGGCGGAACATTAAAGCAATTATGAAAATATTTTTTTTTTTATTGACAGTATTAATTTTACATAACTGCCAGTTGTCATAGAATATTACAATAATAAGTACTATATTTTTGAATTATATTTTTTATTAGTTACACTATATCATGTATGAACAGTCACTGAACAAGATTAAAAATGTGAAATTGACAGAGCAATATACAGTTTATGGGTCAAACAACTTGATCGTATTTCTGATGTCAGGGTCTTCTTCTAAGCACCCGTTCCTTCACTCCTAACGTGATATATCGTAAGTAAGAAAGAGACGGGAACAATTTACGACAAGATCGGCATACTAAGTTAGAAACGTGTAAGTAGATATCTAAGTATAATTGCTTAATGTACGCTGTCGCTGTCGTTCGTTCGAAGGGAAAATTACTCAATATTATACGTTTCGTTTGTTGAATAATCGCATAAGCATTGTTATTATTGTAAGTGAAGAGATGATAGCTCAGTGGACTGTGGACTCAAGGGACGTGAGTTCGAATCCAAGCACCTACAATGAGCTTGAGCTTTCGGTGAAGGAAAACATCGTGAGGAAACCTTTTTCTAATTCCCGCCTGGCGAACTACTATCCTCAAATTGAAAATCTACCACCAAATACCTATAGGTGTATTCTGGCATTTGCACTTTTAACAGTCAGACAGTTTTAACAGACAGTCTCTCCACTAGGTTTAGCATTTCCATCATCTTGGATCACATCGTCATTTGACATCAGGTAAGTTTGTGGTCTCAACACTAAACCTATAAAGTACAAAAATATTATATTCCATACTAGTTACCCGCCCCGGCACCGTATGGATAATTGAGTTAATCAATGAAAATACTTTTAAAGCATTGCTACACTCAATAGATCTTTTTGATAGGAAAACAGTTGTGATAAATCGTTTTGTTGTAGTTCTATCGATATATGCAGCGCACGTCAGTAAAGCTTCCGGTCGGTATAAATTTTTCCGACTTTTTCAACAAGAATCACCAATAAATCCAAAAAAATATATAAAAATATACTTTATTCGTGAATCACTCTGTCTATTCGTGAAAAGCGTATAAAAATCTGTTGCCTCGTTATTGAATTTATCGTGAACATACAGACCGGGCGGAACTTTGCTTTATAATATTTACAGTCGAGGTGTTATAATTATCAAAAAGGAAGCATGTGTATTTGTGTACGTACGTGAAAAACTATACCTCTTTGGTTTTTATATAAAAAACATAATATTTTTTTTATATTTTGAATCAAGTGAAAAATTAAATAAAAAATATAAAATACTATAAAACCGCGTTTGAATAAATTATAAAATATATTATGTCAGTGAAAACAGCTAATTTATTACGTTTTTGTAAATATAATGAACAAAAATAACGTGTCAAAACAGGTTGAATTTCCAGCTAACTTTGCCGTACGTTACATCGACGCATGCAACTTCCGGTTTAAGTTAAAAAAACCGATTTCAATAATTAACATAACGCGACAATGTAGTATTACTTTAAAAAATCATAAACAGTACGAATTACGACATATCAGGCCGGGCCTGTCCGTGGGGGGAAAGGTGATGTTTGCATGCACGAATCCGCTTCTCCCCAGGGAGGCGACAGAAAGCCATGAGGCTTTAGTGGGTATTAGTCGGCGCTATATTCCCGGCGGCTAGCACCGGGTGAGTCCCACACACCCCTCTCAGTCCCCTCGAGCTGAGATAGGGATGCGTAAATGCATTTATCCAGTAAAAAAAAAAAATGGGTAACATATTATCAAAGTACACGTACTCATATTATTGCTTGATTTGACGTGTCGAGAGTAGAGTACTACCTGACTCGATTCGCGGTAAGAGGCGTGCAATTAGTATCAAGTTATTATTGCGTGCTTCAATTTGTTCGTATAAACATAGGTTTGTGTTTTTCCAATTGATAGTTCAGTGGTAATCGTAGCGTGCTTGATCATTGCGTCGATACACGTGAATGCGAATCTTTCAGTGATAATGAGTTTACCGACAAGTAAATGTTTAGAGTTAGAGTTACAGACTTTTTTTCATGTGAAATTTTCTTTAGACGCTTTATGCATTTTTTTATGAGAAGAAAACTCTAAACTTGCTTGACCGTCAAGTTTAAATATATATACATATATAAAGGTGTGTATATATATAAGTTTAGCTAAGAAGATTTCATTTCTGATGTGCAGTCCTACTACCAACAGCTTTTACGTTGCCTAGGTGGTAAGAACCTTCTCGATCGAGACTGGACTTTTACATGGTGGTAGGGCATTTTCTAATGCCTGCCTGGCTAGGTACTAGCTCAAGTTAAAAATCTGCCGCCAAATACCATTAGGTGTGTTCCGACAGTTGCACTTGAGAGCCAGTCCCTCCTATAAAGTCCGGCAACGCACCAGCGATTCCTCTAGTATTGTGGGTGTCCATGGCTGGCGGTGATCAGTTACCATCAGGTGATAAGCTTGCTCGTTTGCTGCCTATTCTATAAAAAAGACTGGAGGTCAAGTGATATCGGTTATCGGGCTTCGGTAAATAATGTAGTGATGTAGGGTCGTAAATCGGATTTTAAATAGATAGTTTTGAGTCACCCCAGTCTAGTCTGGCTTATTTTTCTCGTACTCTTATCTAAGCAAACGCTGAAGCGAACCCTAAATAGATTTTACCCATTTAAAAAAATGGTTTTCTTGATAAGTATAGAAGAATATATTTAGCTTCGTTTTGAACTTTTCGTGGCGATTGTCTTTTAATCGGAATTAGGAGAGCAGTGTCTGTCTGTTTGTGAAGAGGTTAATCTGTGATAATTTTATTTATATAAGTTGATATAAGTTTATATAGTTTATATAAGTTTATAAGGGAGTTTATATAAGTTCTATTGATAATATAGTTAAAAAGATATGTTTTAGTAGCCGCAGTTCTGAATATTTTTTAATGTCGGTAAATTTTTTTACGCATCTCTCTCTCGTGTCTGCCAGGTCTGCCTAAGAGACGAGAATAACGTACACTGAAAACTTAAATGGCTCTATGTTTTTCACTAACTTTCCAGGAGACCGGAAGCCGCTTTCGCATTGTTTGTCTTGCTTCTAGTGCACTTATGAACCTGCCTTTACTCTAAGCCTTTCGTATAAACCTTCACTTAACGATAGGCGACTTTGGAGGGCAGTACTAAATTATAACTTGATTAAACAAGGGAGATGATTTCAATACAAATATTATGCGGAAGTGAAAGTAAAAATTTAACTTAGATTTAATAAAAAATAAACCTGGAAGTGTGTCAGTTTAAGACTTTTAAGTTGCCTGGTCTTGAAGCTCTTAGGTTATTTTATGTCGGTATAATTTTTACGCTTTAAGGCATTGGTCTTCAACGTAGCTCCTTAACTATTCCATTACATTTTTTTACACATAATATATGTATAAATAGGCGAAGACGGTCAATTGTTAATCGATTTTATTTTTTATTCGCTAACTACCTTTAGTCGAGCATAATGTAATGAATAAATAAAATTGATTAAAACTTTAATAATGATTAAGACTTTTGACCACCAATTTTAATTAACCCTCGTTATTTTTTTAATTACTTCAAAAGTATTATATTACGTACGAATTGCGTAACAAGGTCGTTTTCCTTATATAAACAATAAATAAAAAAAACAACACAACACAAGTAAAAGTGACAAGTTGTAACGTGTTACGTAATTCGATACTTACCGTTGAGTGTGTCCCGTCGCGTAGAAAGTGAAAATCAACACGAGCGCATACTCCGATCTCACTTTCCTCGACACAACAATATCACAGCGAACTAATAAACACCCAAAATAAATAAATAAATGTTTTATAAAGTATATATATACGTATATATCTATATAATACACAACGAATACGCAGTTTGAAATTTTTCAAAATTCGAACGCGATTCTGATTCGCCCGGCACGTGTTCTGAATACGAACGCGGCGTTGTGATTGGTCGTGGCACGTCGGGTGTCGTCGGCGGTGAGTCAGGTGCAACTGTGGCCCGGTGGGTGAGAGCGTCGCGCGCGCAGCTTCGCTGTTGTGTAACGGCCGCCGGAGTGGGCGAAGCCGGTGTGAAAAGGATCCTCGTTTGTTCCCTCTGAGGCCGACCGACTGTCAACATCCGACTGAACGCCGCCCGGTGACCCCGTTTCGGGTTTCCAATTACTTCCCTTACATCACACATTACACGAACGAAGAAAGTTTACCGCTGATCATTTCGCATTTAGCTCAATTACGATTTTTATTGTAACGCTAAGCGATTCTGTTTGTTGTATATTGACACTCAAATCACTGATTGAATTTCGATTAACTTTGATATAATACATAATACGTTGGACGTTTGCAGGGGTTTTTTTGTGGCGAAAACAAAACTTGCACGAATGAAATAGTGGAAAATCTATAATAATGTAATTAAGCTGAAGAACTTCTCTGTGTTTATTTAAAGCTCTCAAACTTAACTTTGTGTTTTGAACTACAAGTCACATTTATAAGGAATATTACAGGGTACTTCAATCCAGAAACAATACTATTCTCCAGTCATAGATAAATAACTTATCATTCTACGCAAACGAAGTCGCGCGCAGACGTATTAGGTAATAAGTATATAGTATACCATAATCTCACCTGATATAAAGTGACGATATGGCCCAAATTGGTAGACACGGTAAACCTGTGGAGGAACTGGCTCTCAAGTGCAGCTGCCGGAACACACCTATTGGTATTTAGAGGCAGGTTTTCATCAAAAAAACCTCTGCCACCATGCTATGGTTTCCTCACGATGTTTTCCTTCACTGAAAACGCAAGTTCATTATAGGTGGTTGGATTCGAGCTCACGTCCCTTGACGCGAGGTCGTACACACTACCACTGAGCTATCATCACTTCAAACATTTGTATTTGTTTCTAATAACTTTCATAAACGGTTAAATTCCTACAATTTAAATAGAATAGCGATATGAAAAGAATCCTTGCGTTTTTTAACAGTTATCGAAATTTGAAATGAGAATACGACATTTTTTATTTACAAAAAATAAACTCGACTGCAAATGAATGTACATTAATAATATGCACAGAAAGAAGTTCAGAAGACATTTCAGAATGCCCTAGAACATAAGTTTAGAAAAATCTACAAATATATCGATCCCTATCAATTTTCTATCGGATTCTGAAGAGTTTCCTGGTGCATCTTTGGAATCTGACATTCGCTTTTAATGTAATTAAAATGGGACCTGCTTGATAATATTTCCTTTCAAGTGTAATAATATTTTCCAAATCGATTAATGATTAACTTAGATACGAGGAGAAAGAGAAAAAAATTACAACATAATTATGATTTTTTCCTCTTTGAACTGAAGCCGGTTAAAAATGCAATCGCAAATTTCTTTTATGAATATTTCAATATACGCATTACGGAATAGACAAGGAACAGATAATAAGCGGTTGCCTTATCCATGAGACATGCAAACGTCAATAATATAGTGTAAATAGCCAATATTTATTCAGTATTGAATTTCTTTTAGCACGTGAAGCGACGTTCTATTTGCTAAACTGCCGTGCCGTGTTGAAATCGGTATGTCACTGCCGATATCGTAAAAACCTATTAAAATACACATTTACAGTACTTTCTTTGTTTTGTCGGTGTTATTGTCATCATAGAGGTATTTGGTTTATTTCATACCAATTGGAGATTACAATTGCCGAGGGTTCGATAGGATAAAACTTCTGTGAATATATTTATATTTAGTGTAATAATATTATCTACACAAAGTACTAAAATCCGCGGCTACATGTCGGTTTGTTTTCCGATTCGATCACCGCTTCGCCCCAGCAACTGAGGTAAGCCGGCCTTCCGGTCAGCCAGGCCAGCTTCCTAGCAGACGCCCGGAAGTGTGTAATCAGAGACGAGCTCCCTTAGCTTCTCCCTTAGCCTTCTCCGAAGCTTAATCTAAGTGTAACTTCTTATTTCAGTCAGTAAAGTTGAAGGATACATATCTTTGATAAGCTTTATTGCCAACAATTAAAACATAAGTATGTTATGTATAGTGATCGAAATTTGATTATATTCATTACTAATGCTTGACGAGATTGTTCTAAAAAAGAAAAACTTTATCCAAAATATATCTATTTCAATAAGCCATCAACTAAATGCAATATAACGGAAGTCGATTTGTTAACCGACCACTGTTTATGTTTTTGTTGTTTTCACTGTTCAGAATTAAAGTGTTCTCGATTTTGATTTATTAATATATTTTTTTGTCTATAACGAAAGAAATCCAACGAGCGACTTTGAAAGTTGTGATGTGTAAGTGTGTTGTTATCGGATCATACCTAGCTTTGTCATCACTCATGGAACTTCTGTGCAGACTTTCTCGACATCCGTGCATAGTTTTTTTTTTGCATACAATCTCATTCTTATGTAATACACCGCATAGTTACATATCACTCATTTGTTGCACGCCTCATAAGCGAAGCGTTGATGTGGGCACTACTGTCACTTCACACAAAACAACTGATATTTTCAAACTTAAAATGTCTCTATTTATCATATATTGCTCTTGTAAAATAATATATACATTCACATATCAAGAAAAAACAATATTTTTAACATTCATGGTGTTTTGGATGCAATTTTTGTTATTTAAGCTAGTTAAAAACTGTTTAAAAAAGTTCTGTCTTGGTTGTCCGATAACGAAGGAAATACTTTACTAATCGAATCTTTTTATTTCTTACGCTTCAGTTAAATAAGGAATTGAACCTTATTACTTTTCACGGTCTGATTCGATGTGGTTTGATTGTTATTAAATAAACAAATAAAAAAAATGAGATTATGAGGCGTGCACATTTGGATGTTTCAAACTTTTTAATTTTTATGTTCACTAGTGTTTGGGCAGTGGTCGAAAATTTATGCAATTTTTTGTCTAGATGGGAAAATAAAAACCTCACGTGCGGAGGAGTTATATTTCTTTGATGTAACAGGACAAAAACACTTCCAGTAACTGCCATGGATATAGATATAAGTCTTCGGAACAAGTAGTACTAACTTCGTGGTGTCAATTCTGATGTCATCGTTTTACCCTAACGCGCCATAATAAATATGACCTCAAAGTTGGTTCCTAAATATTTTTAATATATATAATTTTTATAGTTAAGGTTTACTGCCATGACCATAATCTCACGTGATCCTAAGTGACGATACAGCCCAAGTTGGTAGACACGCTAAACCTGTAGAGGAACTGGCTCTTTTACTAAGAATCCGTTAATAAATTAACCCGACATTATTATATGACGACTGATGGTCAATGTTTTATAAAAGGACTGTCATACTACGAGTGTTTGCATATTTGCATTAGACTATCGTGAAGTCTACTTTGTACGGAGGCAATTTTATTTGATTTTATTTTATTTATTACGCCTAATAAAAGACTGACCCTAATCAATATCAACACGAGTAGCCTGTTATTATTAGCCCTTTGCGTATTCAATATAATAGCGTTTTTAGGTTATCGGGACTTCCACGTTTTTTTTATTGCATCTTGTATGTATACGATTACCTGTGTCGATGGTTTTATGCTATTAGACGGAAAGAAATTGCCTCCATACAAAATAGACTTCGCGATAATCCTAATGCAATTATGCAAACACTCATAGGCTTGTATGACAGTCCTATTATTAAACAAATCATCGACACTGGTAATCGTAAACATACAAGATGCACTACAAAGACTTGGAAGTCCCGATAACCTAAAAAAGTTATTATATTGAACACGCAAAAGGCTAATAATAACAGGCTACTCGTGTTGAAACTGATTTTGGTCAGCCTTTTATATTTACTCATAGCCCGTTAATAGATACGAAATACAAAACAAACGCGTAAAAGATATTGAACTGTTTTTCCTTGCGTATGTTTACATC
The DNA here is from genome assembly GCA_039707435.1 of Actias luna. Taxonomy (NCBI): domain Eukaryota; kingdom Metazoa; phylum Arthropoda; class Insecta; order Lepidoptera; family Saturniidae; genus Actias; species Actias luna. The sequence continues at coordinate 464,727 of JAZHAC010000002.1, read as the reverse complement.
TGCCAATAAAATGTCATGCAGTTTGGCTGAAGTATTAAAATGAAATTAAAATGTATATTAAGTATTGAAAATGTATTTAAAAAAATATATATATATATATATATATATATAGTCTCATGCGAATAAGTTCAGTAGTTTCACGTGATTGACCATCAAAGCAATAAATATATACATATCTCACTAGCTCCATCGGCAAATATTGGCTTAGTCTTTCCATCGGTTAGTAAGTCAGACACAGCGCCACCAATCGTGATAATAATTATCCCAAATAAATGGTTAATAGATCAAACAAACGATGATAGCTCAATGGTAGTGTGTACGACTTCGCGTCAAAGGACGTGAGTTCGAATCCTAGCACCTACAATGAGCTTGAGCTTTCGATGAAGGAAAACGTCTTGAATAAACCATAATATGGTGGTAGGATTTTTTATAATGCCCGCCTGGCTAGCTACCACCCTCAAGTTGCAAACCTGCCGTCAAATACCAATAGGTGTGTTCCGGCAGCTGCACTTGAGAGCCAGCGCCTCCACAGGTTCAGCGTGTCTACCAACTTGGGCCGTATCGTCATTTAAGATCAGGTGAGATTATGGCCATGACGCTAAACCTTAACAATAAAAAAAAATGTCCCTTCCTCTTAAAAGAAAGTCTCCAGCAATTGCTGTATTTATCATGGGTTATACAATTGTCCGTACTTAAACATAATACCAATAATTTACTCCCTACTCTAGGATTAATCCTCCGGATAGGAGCCCTCAAGTGACTCTGCTCGCATGATACAGTGACACTGTACATCACTGGGAGTAGATCTTCACACTGCATACCATTCGTGGACACCCACACATTAAGTACACGGTTCTGTAAGGGGCTACCCCCACGGCCCTTGCGCGGCTTGCCTGATGTCATTTTTAGGACTAATAAACTCACTAAGTTAGGACCTGTTGGTTAGTTAGGATCGCGAATCTTTGTTCGTTATCCGGCAGTAGCCCAAGCCGAGGTTGGCCGTTCTGGCACCCTTGCGTCCGCTGCCACGGGGCTGAGTGCCCTTAGCATTTGCCTCAAAAAGTTCGGTGAAGCTGTCAAAGCCCTTACAGCTAACAGCGTATGTCAGGTCGAAAAAAATAAATTCCACTCATTTTTATCTGCCAAATAATCTGTAATTGTCTATTACGCTTTTTAACAAGTTTCAGTTTTACAATCAACGTCTTTTAACCTTGTTCCGGTTTTATTTGCGGTCGTCTCTTCTAATCTGTTTTCTCCACCGGCTCTATGGCTCTTCAATGGGTTTTAATTATTATTTATTAGATCTTGCAATAAAAATAAATTAGTGTCCTACATTTTTTATTATATTATTTGTTATGAACAACATATTTGAAGCGCTGCAGTCAATCTCAGGTTTCTTCATAGCTGGTAGGGGGGTATCCGGTTCGAAAGTGTCTGCAAATCTCAGTCATGTATCAATTACATGACTTAAGCTTTTTCAGTGTCCGAGGTGTTATTTTACCGTACATATAATTGAAGAGAAAACTTATTAGGCGTGTTGAAGGAATAATTTATTTTGATAAAAGAACCTCACACGCCGCGAGTCGCCTACATATGAGATAGAGTATTTTTTTTTAATTTCTTTTAGGTTTGTGGTATGGTCATTATATTTCAACTGATGTCAATGGGACCCAAGATAAGGGACATACTAAGTCTACTGAAGGGACTGGTTTTTCAAGAACTAGCTAGATACATTTTCACATGTTTTGTGGCAGATATGCAACTTGACAGTGGTAGCTAGGTAACCAGATCGTCATTTTTAAAATGTCTACTATTTCATGATCATGATGTTTTCCTTCAAAGCTTAAGTTTATTTAATAGGTATTCGAACCGACACCATTCTATACGTTATCCGTACACTCTACCGGTGCATTGATAACCTGTTACACGCTCGCCTCTTTTATTTGCAACATACATTTTTTACTACTGTCATTTTATTGTGGGTAGGAAATTTATATATGCATACCTTCTTAGCCCAGGGCCTGGTGGCTAAATGAAACTCTACATAAAACGGCAAATAGATAAAACAACGGCATAAAAACAAGCTACAATGGAATCCATAACTGAGTATCCTAGACTTTCTACGAAAAATTCCGCATCGAATGGTCGTTGTCCCATAGCAATAAGTCCACTATTTTTGACGTGATTAATATTTTAGAAGATATCGAATATTATAACCGTGTATATTAACATATATTAATATTATAATATGTCTAATTTTGTAACAGTGGTTGGAGAAAGCTATAACCACAATGGATCAAGCTACTTTGAATGTTAATGTCAACGTTATACGTTATTATAATATTAAATATTTCTTTTTCGATCCTAACTAATATAAATGCGAAAGTCTGAGTGTTTGTTTGTTACACTTTAATGGCTTAAGTTGAATGCTACTGACGGTTATAAAGTTTTGCATTCATGTTGTTAAGGGTATAATAGAAAAGGACATTTTTTATATAGTCAATAGGTTTAGTGTTATGGCCGTAATTTTACTTTATGTGACGATGTGACCCTGGAAGGTGAACACGCTAAGTCTTGTGCAGGAACTGGATCTTATATTTAACATAAATGAAAATAAATATATTAGTTATGCCTCGCGGTTTTGCCTGTGTTTCTGAAAGGCCTCTTGAGTGTCGTAGTATGAAGTTACAAGGTCAGATCCAATTTTGAATAACTGGGTTATTCACACTACCAAATTTATAATTACGGTTTTATTGGTTCAAAGGATTGATTATAAATTCGCCTATTTTATATATTAAAGAGACAGGAGAGAGGATTATTATTAATATACAAAGGAATGTTTTGGTGATGTAAAATCAACTAAGTAACATATCTTCCCCTCTCATCGTTAGGTGTAGGCTGATGGTACGTCAGGAGCCAGTGCAGCAGCCTCCACACTGACTGTGGATCTTCGCACTGGATCTTGTAACAGTTTGTGATTATGCGACGACCTGATTGCGATCTGGAAACACAGTTAATCATTTAGAGAACACTTATACTATACGTAATGTATTTCTCTTTATATTTGATTAAAAAAAAAATGTTTGGAATGACATACCATATGGAAAATCAAGTTTTTTTTTTATAGTTAAAGTTTGGAGTTATGGCCATAATCTCACCCGATCTTAAGTGACGATTCGGCCCAAATTACGGATACGGTATATAATATTAGGCAAAATGCAGACACTTAATCGGACAATACGATGAATTAAGGCGAACAGTAATTCGGTGTTCTGAAACCGTTATATTTGTCGGTAGCCTCGGGTTACGGAGATGAGGCTTGGAAGGCGAAAGGTGCATAGGTGAAAGGCAAATTATTATGTACTTTTTATAATTGCCTTCGGAGTGCAACTCGCAGAGGAGTCTGCGCCGACACTGTTCGCTTATCGTGGGCAGCTCGAACCCACTGTCGTCCGACCGACGCACGAACCGCGTACGGAACCTAAAATACGGAAATATATTGTTAATTCGATAATACAAATCACTCTTATCTGCAAAGGTAAGAGGAAACGATGATAGATACGCGTGGACGTCAGTTAGAATATACCGGCAATGAGCCCGAGTTTTCGATGAATGTTTTAACTTCACTATCGCAGAAGATGTCGTTAGTAACATCAAAATAAACTTATGTTCTCGAAATTTCATCTTTCAAAATTAATATTATCCGTTGTTAACTGAAATAAAAACTGTTCAACACGAGAACAGGAAACTTTGTAAGGAAGTAGACTATGTAATTCGGAGTTTAGAGTTTATTCACATTTGTTATTATATAAGTAAATAGAAATTAAATGGAGCGCGACTAATGTGTTTTCAATCTGAAGCCGCACGCCAAGCGCGCTCGCGCCGATTTGGAAATAAATTGTTTAATATGTATTCCATTGCATGCATTTTTAAATGATTTAACTTGAAGAGGCTTGTGCCATTAATGCTAAGTATTATAATATATTAGTTAGTGCGTCAAAATAATTAATAACCGGCCCACAGCATCGTCTATATCGTTCAGGAATATCATAAAACGAAATCAAGACATTATATGTTAAAATATCTATATATCTAAGTGATGATAGCTCAGTAGTAGTGTGTACGACTTCGCATCAAAGGACATGATGTCGAATCCAACCACCTACACTAAGCTAGAGCTTTTGGTGAAGAAAAATATCGTGAGGAAACCATAGCGTGGTGGTAGGGCTTTTTCTAATGCCCGCTTGGGTAGCAAGCACTCCTAAGTGGAAAATGTGCCGCCAAATACCAATAGGGGTGTTCCGGCAGTTGCACTTGAGAGCCAGTTCCTGTACAGGTTCAGCGTGTCTACCAATTTGGGCCGCATCGTCACTTAAGATCCGGTTTGATTATAGGCATAACGAGAAAACCTTAAGAATAAAAATAAATACGTTATGGCCACAATCCCACCTGATCTTAAGTGACATTACGGCCCAAGTTGGTAAACACGCTAAGCCTTTGGAGGAACTGGCTCTCAAGTGCAGCTGCCGGAACACACCTATTGGTATTTGGCGGCAGGTTTTCAACATAAGAGTGGTTGCTAGCCAGGCGGCCATTAGAAAAAGCCCTACCATCATGCTATGGTTTCTCACGTTGTATTCCTTCACCGAAAGCTCAAGCTCATTGTAGGTGGTTGGATTCGAACTCACGGCACTTGACGCGAAGTCGCATACACTATATACACTGAGCTATCATCGCTTCTAATTGTAAAAAGTATTGAGTTTCAGTTTAACTGATATTTTTAAATGGCATTTACGACTTGTTAAGCTAATACATATTAATAGAAAACCCGAAAAAAAGGGCTGTTCGCGTCACCCTAATAAACAACGATGTGATGAAGCGTTGATAGCATAGTGGTACTGTGTAGGAACGCCGCGTCATGACGCGTGAGATCGAATCCGACCGACAATGAGCTTGAGCTTTCGGTGAAGGAAAACATCATGATGAAACCATAGTATGTTGGTAGGGCTTTTTCTGATGCTCGCCTGGCTACCTACCACCCTCAAGTTGAAAATCTGCCGCCAAACACCTATAGATAAGTTCCTGTAGTTACACTTGAGAGCCAGCCCGATTGAAGCGATGATAGCTCAGTGGTAGTGTGTACGACTTTGCGTCAAGGGACGTGAGTTCGAATCCAACCACCTACAATGAGCTTGAGCTTTCGGTGAAGGAAAACATCGTGAGGAAACCATAGTATGTTGGTAGGGCTTTTTCTGATGCTCGCCTGGCTACCTACCACCCTCAAGTTGAAAATCTGCCGCCAAATACCAGTAGGTGTGTTCCGGCAGTTACATTCACAGGTTTAGTGTGTCTACCATATTGGGCTGTATCGTCACTTAAGATCAGGTGAGATTATGGCCATAACGCTACTAAACATTAACTATGAAAAAAAGCCCCTCCACTAGGTTTAGCGTGTGCACAATCTACAGTTACATGGCCACTTAACATCAGGTGCGATTTCTACTAATATTATAATTCTTACTAATATATTATAAATGCAAAAGTGATTTTGTTTGTTTGTTACTTTTTTAAGCCTAAACCAATACATCGATTATGATGAATTTTGGTTTAGATATAGATGGGAACCCGGAAACGGTGAAAGGCTACTTTTTCTCGCGAAAAACTCATCGGAAGTGGGGTAAAGAAGGGGATAAACTTTGTATGAAACTTTTTATTACGTCATCCGATTGGTTTGACAAAATCAATATTAACGCGACCGAAGTCGCAGGTAAAACTAGTATACTATAAAAAATAAAATACATATATGTGTGTGAGTGCTCTTAAGGTATTCCTTTATCTGTGATAACTCGTTGTAAGTATACAAAGAGACAGCAATGGTATGGTAGAAAATCCGTTTTTTTTCCGTGGATCTGAAATGCATTCCACATTTCTAACACAGTAATAAATTTAAAAAGCCAAAGCTGAATCACCTGGCTTCTGGTCCAGAACTGTGAACGCTGATCACACTCGGGGTTAGAGCTGAAATGATTATTCCAGCTGGAACTAATGCTGTCACCAAGCGTAACACTTTCTTCCATGGATCCATCCTGCATATAGAAGAATTGATTACATTTACAATTAAAAAAAAACTATATACTTAGTGTTAAATGAAAAATAGTGCTTTAATAACAAACGAATCGATGATAGCTCAGTGGTAGCGTGTAGGAACGCCGCGACATGGCGCGTGAGTTCGAATCCTAGCACCTACAATGAGCTTGAGCTTTTGGTAAAGACAAACATCATGTGGAAACCATAGTATGGTGGTAGGGCTTTATCTAATGCCCGCCTGGCTAGCTATCACCTTCAAGTTTAAAATCGACCACCAAATACCAATAGGTGTGTTCCCGCAGTGGCACTTGATAACCAGTCTCTTCTATAAAAGCCGGTAACGAACCTGCGATTCCTCTGGTGTTGTGGGAGTCCATGGGCGGCGGTGAACACTTACCATCAGGTGAAATGCTTCTCTATTTGTTTATATCTTTTCTAGGTATATTTATATTTTTAAATATTTAATTTAATTTAATAATTTAATGGCCGCCAACACAATATGTTTCTTCATATACACTTTCGACATGCAATATCGTGCGGATATTCAAAGACGGACATGACATGCACAGTTAATAAAATATTAAGTGAAAAATATAAAAAATCAAATAACAATATTAATAAAAGATACAGAAGAACAAATAACATGATATATCATAAATAAAAAAAGAAAAAAAAAAGAAACGACAAACTGAACGGAGTTAGAATAATGACTGTGACATAACAAATGCAGACAGAAATTTGATGGCTAATTAATTCGCAACAACATTTTAAACTTATGTAGTTTATCCGAAAACATGTCAATTTCGGAGTATATGTTTTAATGTGTGCATTTGCAATAGTTATTATCGGATGCGCTGAGAATCTACGTATTTGAAATTACAAATATTACGCTGGTTATGACGTATTCAAACGTTAGTCTGAAAGTTTATAGGCCAGTGTTATTATAAATATTAAATAGAAAAATTTCTTGTAAATGTGCGAAAAAAAAAACATTAGGGTTCAGTAAACGTTTCGTAATATAATAAAACTGTAGTTGATTTAAATTGTTACATGAAATATATTTAGGAACGAAATACCTTATGGGGCGTCGCGGAGGGGTACCGTAGCCGGTAAAAAACGTCCGTAACGTTAGCGTAAGGTTTTTATGTATAGTCTATGTATGATGGCTATACAGTGTCTAATGTGTAGTCTACGTGATGACTGTTATTGTTATATATTTTCATAAATAATCGTAAACAAAATAAAGGTGTTAAGATAATTTTGTAAAGTAGTTTTCGATAAAAAAAACTTAATAAAAAATGTCAACCCGAATAATTATTTTCTTTATACCTCGAATAGAACTTGAAATTAGTATTTTTATAATAAGGAACTTCGTTTCTATCTGGTGTCCGATGACACCACTCGTTTTGAAAATTATAATTAGCATGTACTTTTTTATCAAAATAAATACCTAAAAACTTCAGTTTTTTAATTTGATTGGACCTTTGTACGGAACACGGTAAAATACCTGGGTATTTTTTTAGAAATATATTTTTTAGTTTAGCACGTATATTTTTAATTAAAATAATTCCATAATACATTGCTTTCATATTTATAACCCTACTAACTTAAACGACGCGTGCCAGTAAAGTAGTTTTGCTGACATCTTGAAAAATAGGAAAATTATGCAAACCCTCAATTAATTATATTCCTAAATCTGACTCATAAATCATGTCCACGTATCTGTGCAAATCATTTAAAAAAAAATCCTTGAGTGTTTTTTGTGGTTATCGCGTTCAAACAGACAGACAGACGAGACGGAGTAGCTTTTAGTAATTTTGTCAAACTTATCGGATGACGCAATAAAAAGTTTCATACAAAATTCGTCCCTCTCAATACCTCAATTCCAATAAAGTTTTCGCGAGAAAAAGTACTCTACCACCGTCTGCACGTTCCTACCTATCTCTATGTCTTAATTCATCATAATCGATTCAACAGTGTAGGCGTGAATGCGTAACAAACAAACTCACGTATTTATAATATTAGTAAGTGTGGTTATGTTAACAAAACAATTATGTACGGAACTTTCCTATCGCGGTACATCGGCACTTCGCTAATACTTAAGCCTACTAAAATTCTATATCCGGTTAGGAGTGAAAGGAAGTTTGCATGGTTCTGGTATTACGTCATCAACTGTGTGATGAGTGATTAACACTACACCAGTCATTAGCCTCTGGGTATCTCGCTATGGACTGAACCTCGGTTCCTACCCAATCCAGACCAGAATACATTGTAATTGCCGCTATAGGTTTCGACATGCGGTTATCAAGGTGATTCGGCAGCTTTTTTTATTGTGAATATATCTTTTTTGGGTTACTCTTCAACCTGGGTGACGTAGAAAAGTATATGAGGCTCGATAGGTGAAAGCCAGGTATATTTACTAAAGCGATGATAGCTCAGTGGTAGTGTATACGACCGTCGCTTCAAAGGACGTGAGTTCTAATCCACCTACAATGAGCTTGAGTTTTCAGTGAAAGAAAGGATCGTGAAGAAACCATATAATGATGGTAAGGCTTTTTCTAATACCCGCCTAGCTATCTACCACCCTCAAGTTCAAAAGTTGCCACTAAATGCTAATAGGCGTGTTCCGGTAGTTGCACTTGAGAGCCAAGCCTTCCACAGGTTTAGTGCGTCCAACATATCTTCACTTAAGATCAGATGAGATTATGGTCATGACGTTGAATCTTAATTATTAAAAAAAAAAACCTTAATTATGAAAGTGGTGGATAAGGAAATACCTTTTTTTAATGTAGTTTTCTTTTAAATTCTCTTTGATTTCCAGGCCGTATTCCTCATTGAAGCCTGAATGGACGACGGTAGGATGGACAGCGAAAGGGTCCTCAAGTTTGTACAGCCCTCCAGCTGGAACACGCACTGGTATCTCGACCGTGGGTCGCGGCTGCATGGTATCGTGTGTCCACACGTCTCTTGTTCCGTATATGGTATCATCGAATTTGTATGGAAACTGTTGTGGACTTTGGTTGTCTTCTGGTGATGGTCTGAAGGTTGAATGATGTTCTCGTTTATGAAAGCTAAAACATACAGATGCATAGAAGTGTTGTGGTTTAGTGGAACTCATATTGGAACTTAAATTAATCCATACTTCCATACTAATATAATAAACTAATATAATAAACGCGTGAATGTGAGTTTGTCTACATGTTACGCTTTCACGTCTAAACCGCTGACTCGATTATAATGAATTTTGGTATAGTGATAGATGGGATCCTGGAGACGGTGATAGGCTAATATTTCTCGCGAAAACCTTGTAGGATGTAGGTTAAAGAGAGGAATAAACTTTGAATGAAACTGTTTATTGCGTCATTCGATTTGTTTGACAAAATCAATAATATCACGGACGAAACCGCACGTTAAATCTAGTCAGTAATATTTATTAGATATTAATAAAGGTAAGATAAATTTTCCTTGTAACGCGTACCTTCCAAATTGAAAACCAGGTGCTTGAACCGAACCTGGTGCCTTAAAGCCTTTGGTCAATTTTTCATCAAGAAAGCTTCCTAAATGTTGACTAGGTTTGAAATCCTTACAGGCATTTGTTCTACTCGCATACTCCTTAACAACTGTTACGTTATTATCAATTCCTCTCGCTTCCTCCTTACGAACTGGTACATTATTATTGATCTCTCTAGTTTCCTCATCAGCAGTTGTCGTATTAGTAAACTCTTTGATCTCTTCCTCAGATATACTCACGTTATCCTCCCTTTCTTCCTGTATATAATCTAATTTCTTCTCTGAATTGGTTTCTGCATAATTAGCTTCTAAATTCCATGTTGTTTTGCCTTCTGCAGTATTAGCTGTATAGCTCGAGCCGTTTTTAAAGACATTTGAAATTGGGTAGAGCGTAGTAACATTTAGGATTTCAAACGCATTATTGTCATCTCTTCTGTTGGACTCTTGTCCTTTGATATTTGCAATGAGCAAAAGACATAATATTATCTAAAAAAAAAAACAAATCTTTAAAAACACTTCAGTGCCATCAGTAGAAACTTTTTAAGGTAAGAGTAAGAGAACTTGTTTTTTATGGAATAGGGGGCAAAGGAGTTACCGTATTACATGATGGTAAGTAACACCGCCGCCCATGGACATCCAAAAAACCTGGGCTATCGCAGGTGCATTACCAGCCTTTACTGGAGGGACTGGCTCTCAAGTGCAACTGCCGGAACACACCTATTGGTATTTGACGGCAGATTTTCAACTTAAGGATGTTAGCTAGCTAGGCGGGCATTAGAAAAAGCCCATCATTATGATATTTTCCTTAACAGAGAAAAGCTCAAGCTCATTGCAGGTGTTTGGATTCGAACTTACGTCCCATGAAGCGGCGTTCCTACACACTATCACTGAGCTATCATCGCTTAATGACAGTTTATATAGCCTAGTATTCTATTGGAGGCAGTGTATATGCATTTCTAATGCTCTTACGTATAGCTTTGAGAGGAAATGTTGCGAAAGAAAAAGTACAAATTCGAATCCCGGCAATGAACGTGATGTAACAGTGAAGGAAAACATTGTGATAAAACCATAGCACGGTGGTAGGATATTTCTTAGAGCTTGCCTTGGTGGCTAACGCTCTCAAGTTGAACGTGTCGCCAAATACTTGCATGTTCCGGTAGTTGCATCTGTACTTTTACTAGGCTAGCGTGCCCACCATTTTGGGCTACATCGTCCCATATGTAAGATTTTGAAGAACTATTAAACTTATAATTGATGGAAATTTTTTACTGCCTTTATTCGTTCTTAAATATTACAATTTGCAAATTCTTCGGGAAAAACGTATAAATCAGAATTAAACAGACAACAATTCCGCATGAGTTACTATAATAAAAATGAACGGGGATAAAAAAGTGGTAATCTATAACGAATATATATAGAAAGTTTTTTGACGTTTTCATCCGCGATATATTTATATAATGTTCGTTCTGGTTGTAACGTGAATTTCCATAACTGGAGAGAAAGCCTAAAAGTAGATATACTGTCTAGTGTCAATCAAAACAATAGACTCCTTGATTATTACTCCCATCTACAGATAGAGAGCTATGCGAGAATGTTCTGGCGCGATGAAGATTAAATAAAATCACTAACCGTGGTCACAGTTCGCATTACTGCATGTCAGATCGCTGGCTCCTGCATTTACCACGTCCAAACAAACGCTCCGTACCAAGTATACATTTTTTTATAGGTTTAGGGTTATGGCCACAACCTCATCTAACGTATAGCGACAATGTGGCACAAGACAATAGGCACTCTAAGCGGGAGGACCGGCTTTTAAGTGCAACTTCCGGAACACGACAAAAAGTAAAGTATTCGAGCTCACAATGTTAATAATCCTTACTAATATTATAAACGCGAAAGTTTGTACGTATGGATGTATGTATGTTTAATTAAACTTTATAATAATAACTTATGCATCAGAATAATACATAGGCTATAATTTATAAAGATACTGTGTGAATTATGTAAAATATAACGATAAGTTTCAACTAAGTAGGAAAAAATTCTGCCAATTGCGAGCTATTCTGGTGTGCGCTGCAAAAACCGTTAGAGTTACACGTATATAATGTATGACGGAAATGTTTACCCTTAATAGACCTTAAAAACAGCTTGCAACAGCATATATCTATCTTTCATGTGTAAGCCATTATCGTGAAAATAGTGAGCGGCCCGCGTATAAATAACTACGAGCACAAATGTTCTTATACCAGTCTCCTATAATATAAATGAGAATTGCTTGACAAAATCAATATTGAGCAAAGTCGCGAGTAAAAGCTAGTATACGACACCTTGTAATTGTATTTCATTTTTTTTATATAGTTAATTTAGGTTTAGCGTTATGACCATAATGTCACCTGATCTTAAGTGACGAACCGGCCCAAGTTGGTAGACACGCTAAGCCTGTGGAGGAACTGGCTCACAATTGCAACTACCGGAACAGCCTATTGGAATTTGGCGACTGATTTTCAACTTGAGAGTGGTTGCTAGTCAGCGGGCCATTAGAAAAAGCCCTACCACCATGCTATGGTTTCCTCACGATGTTTTCCTTCACCGAAAGCTCGAGTTCATTGTAGGTGAATTCATACTCACGTCCCTTCACGCGTAGTCTGTATACACTGCCACTGAGCTATCGTAGCTACAAATATGGTAGCTTATTAAACTTTAAATTTTTAGTTTTTATAGTCTTAAGCACAGACTTATACCTATATGCCATTTTTAGTCGTCACAATTGATTTAGGAGTACCAGAAACAGTAATCAAACGTCAATTATGATTCTGGATTTGTGTGAGATCGGTTTTAAAAATCTACGAGTTGCACTAATGACATAGCATTGAAAGGAATGTGATTTTGTATATTTCGTGACATAAAAGTCGATAGATGAGTCTAGTGCAAGACCGGAAAAGATGGTGTGAGGGAAAGGAGATGTACATCTAACAGTGAGTGAAATTGGGCTGATATTGATCAGAGTCGAGAGTAACAGCTAAAGTGTAATGTATGAAAGCTGGAATGGAAACAAATCCGTGTTGTAACAATCGCAACGGGTTTTTGTGGTGTAAGGGCCGTAGATCAGAGGTCAAACCTTGAACCTACCGCATTATCCATCCCTTTCGAACTTGAGTTATTACGTGTTTGAACTCTGCGATACATATACTTTTCAATGTTCATAAAAATAATAATACACCAGCCATTACATTGTATTATTATGTAATAATTCGAAAACATGATTACAGTTTGCTTAATAACGCTCTCACTTCAGTTTTCTATCTATTCAGCTGTCATGTTGGGGATTCGATTAATAATTAGGGGTTCCTCTATAAATCTAAATTCGAATGTTTTTCCCAATTTTTCTTGTATTTTTTTATTTCGACCTGACATACTCTGTTAGCCTTAAGGGCTTTGACAACTTCAGCGGAATTTTTGGGGCGAGTGCTGAAGGCACTCAGCCACGAGGCAGCGGGCGCAAGTGTGCCAGAATTGCCGAACCTCGGGTTGGGCTGGTGCCCAAAAATAAACAAATATACGCGAGCCTAACTGATCCTAACTTCAAATTTAGTGATCCTAACAACGATCTTATCGGGCGAGCCGCGCAATGGCAGCGGGGGTAGTCTCTTACAGAAACGTGTACTTAACGTGTGCACGCATGGTATAGGTGTGATGATGTAGAGTGTCACTGTATAGCGCCAGCAGAGTCACTCGAGGGTTCCTTTCCGGAGGGTCGCAGGCTCAAGCGTCTGAGGAGGGAGGCCGCGGCGGGTAAAAAATTCGAATGACTACATACCTCTTGTATAGTATACCATACCATACCATACTGTGTATTCATTGCCTACTGTAAGAGTAGAAAAGCCGTGCATTTTCCCGGAACTCCTAAACGAGGGGATGCCGCGGCGGTCGTTTGGTTCTAAAAATTTATATTGCAAATTTTTCCCAACAAAAACAAAATTTTGTAATATATACAGTAGAACCTCTATAAGTCGAACATGAAGGGAGGCGCCAATAATTCGAGTTATAGAGTTTTCGACTTATTGAGTATGGAGGTTTTGGTGCGTGAAGGGAGGGGAGTAAAACATTTTTTCGAGATTTGGAGATTTTCAACTTATCGAGGTTCGACCTAACGAGGTTAGACTGTATATTGACACTATATTCAATTATCGAAAGGGTGCTGCTTCTCTGGTCAATGCAAGTTATATATATTCCTAACGGCGCATTTTCACTGGTCGATATTTCAGTTGTTATACCGAATGCGTGTATTCCCCGCATGCGGCCTATCAACCAATTACATTGATCAGTCGGTGTAAAATAAATGTAGTGCGGGTTCTCAGTAGAGATGCATAAAATATATTTTATAGGAAACTAAATCTTTAGATCTTTTGCTTAAACAAAATTTACATCATAACATTATTTATATTGAATATTAACTTTAGTCTAGTGATTAATTGTGTAAGTATATCTATCATAAATGTATTATGAAATATATTTATAATCTCTATTTGTATCTATAGCTTACACTTGGATGGTGGTAGGGCTTTTTCTAATGCCCGCCTGGCTACTTACCATTCTCAAGTTGAAAATCTGCCACCAAATATCTATAGGTGTGTTCCGGCAGTTGCACTTGAAAGCCAGTCCCTTCACAGATTTAGCGTGTCTACCAACTTGGGCCGTATCGTCACTTAACATCAGATGAGATTGTAGCCATAACGCAATAACCTATAATATATATAAACAGTAATTAAGTTTAGCTCCCTCGTTTATTTTAAATTGTAGATGAGACAATAACAAAGAGATTTTTGCCCGGTTATTATATCCACTAAAATATTCATTTTGCTTAACGCCCTAAGCCTGTCGGTTGAGTACATATTCTCTTTGAATTTGATTGGAACTCACGTCCATTAACGCGGCGTTCCTGCAAGATACCACTGAGCCATAATTAATTACAATATAATTGCAGTACGAAACCAGTTTTTATTCGGATACAATGATTTATGATAATCTCTACCCACATCTTTATGTAAGAGTGTGTTCAACATTCATTATGTGATGGTGGAACTTGCAGAGGCAAGATTCTCAGAGATGGCACACTGATAACGTTAATGTATCAACAGCTGATCGTGCGCGCTCAATACTTGCGGTATGAGAGATGCGGATACCCTGTCCCACTACATTCGCCCCTATACGTCCGCCCCTTCACACCTTACGAATATACATTAAAAAAAATGGTGTGTGCTTAAAAACACACGACATAAGTGAAACATTATGATGTCTCTCTCGATTCCTTAGCCGCCTCGAGGCGACTTTTCTCGAACGAGCGTCACACAAAAAGGTTGTGGATCAGAATTTCAAAGCCCCCTATAAGACGTTTCACTTTAAAGACGGCGTCCCGAATATCAAAATATCTTTTTACATTTGATGGAGCAATTATTGAGAAAATCTATTTAACATCACGCTACCAATAATAGAAGTAAAGCTGCGTTGATAAAAGTTACTGAAAGTTTGGTAAATCCAACATATGGAAAATCCAAAGGGTTCTATTACTAATTATACTGAAGCGGAGGAACAAAAGGACTCGATTAGTAAAGTATTTCAGTCGTTATCGTGATAACATACAGGATCCGCACATACAGACACACGGATGTCCAAGCCAAAACACAAAAATGGCATTAAAAATATCATAAGTGCTAAAAATTGTGTTTTTCTTGATATCTGTATGTATATATTATTTTACAAGTGCAATGTATGACAAAGAGAGACGTTTTAAGTTTGAAAAATCAGTTGTTATGCGCGAAGTAACAGCGATACCCACCTCAAAACTTCGCTTATGAGGCGTGCAAAACGGGCGAAAAGTGTTAAATAATTTTTATTTCCAAGAAGTTGCATTATAAACTCGCAACTCGAACTCGCATCCCTTGACGCGAAGTCGTACGCACTACCACTGAGCTATCATCGTTTCGCATTCAGGTGAAATGTCAACCAACGCGGCGAAGAAGTTTTAACTTCAATAGTGTATAGTTTATTTCCAAGGGGCGACGTGTAAGGGGCGAGCGTGTCACTTGGCCGGTCAGTGACTTACCGCTTAGGGTGAAAGTGAGTGGTCGCTTACGCAATACTAGTTAGGCTGCTCGACCGCGCGCCAACTTGACAGACGAGTTGGTCGTGTCCAAGAAAAAGGTTTTCTAACTCATATTTCTCGAAACTCGTTAGTGATAGTTCAGTGGTAGCGCGTAGGAACGCCGCGACATGGGACGTGATTTCGAATCCAAGCACCTAGAATGAGCCTGAGTTTTCGGTGAAGGAAAACATTGTCATCTGCGGAAAATCAGCTTCAAAGTACCAATAAGTGTGTTCAGGCAGTGGCACTTGAGGTCCCTCCTATAAACGCCGGTAATGCATCTGCGTTTCCTGCGGTATTGTGGGTGTCCATGAGAAGAGTTTATCACTTACTATCAGTTGACACACTTGCTTGTTTGCCCCCTATTCGATAAAAAATTACTATTTTTTTTTTCTCACCGTATATGTTAGGGATACATTATTCCTAATAAATTTGTTGCAGGCAGATAATGTTTTGTCGCTAGTTCACAAAATGCGGTAGGAACGCTCCAAGAGTAACAATTTTCAGGTCTTTTATATATATTTTAAACTGTTAGTACTTAAAGTCAATTATTATCGTACACCAGTTACATCATAGATTAAATTAATTATTAAATGAATATAAAATAAATAGTGTAGGTTCTAATTTTGATATTAAGACTGCCTTTTTTCTTCTAGACAATATAAAACTTTCGAGATTCACCCGTAATCGTGACACAAACACATAGCATCGGCACGAGCAAAAAAAAAATCTATTATTTTTTTTAGTGTATAATTAAATAAATGAATTTAAAAATCAATTAGTGTGATAGTGAATGTATTTTTCAGGTTAATAAAATATTTTGCAAAAAAATGATCATTAGTATGTGGAAAATTTCTCGACTTTGATATGTTGAGTGTAATGCACAAACTCAAATGATTCGCTTTATGACGCGTACAATTCATCATCTACATTAGGAATTTGGTCAATCATTATTCAAGTCCCTTTCAGAGATTGTTAAAATATATAAAGCTTCTATCAAGATTTAAAAAAGTGCATTTCTTGGTATTATTTAAGTCTTTTTAGCATCGTTAGCATCTTAATGAATAACAATATTTAATGATAGGAAAAAATACATCACAAGCATTACAATATAGATTTGGATATATTCCATTCCAAGGTCCAGCCATTTCAGAGATTAGCCGGAACAGAGAGACAAAAATTGTAAAAAAATGTTATTTTGGTGTACGTACCGTATATATCTATATACATGTAGTAAAAAACGGTTATTTCAATATTACAAACAGACACTCCAATTTTATTTATATGTATAGATGTCTACTTCGATAGCCAAGTTCACCCTGGTTATATTATTCAAAAGATATCTAATGTAAAGATATGCCTGAGATTTTTTTTTCGACTTGACGTACGCTGTTAGCCTTAGGAGCTTTGACAGCTTTACCGAACTGTTTGGGGCGAGTGCCGAGGGCAACAGCCAACAGGTCCTAACTTACTAATTTAGTGACCCTAGCACGACCTTATCGACAGTGTGGGTGTGCATGGATGGTATGCGGTGTGATGATGATGTAGAGTGTCACTGTATCGCGGGAGCAGAGTCGCCCGAGGGCTCCCATCCGGAAGATCGAACCTAGGCTCAAGCGTATGCGGAGGGAGGCCCCGGCGGGTGTGCGGGAGCGAAATTAACCGTATGCCTGAGGTAGAGTCTAATAGTATTATCAGGTCTGTAAAGTTAGTCGAGCATGGTGTTGCGTAATATTTGCCGTTATGTTCGAAGGTTGGTTCGCAGCGAACAGGTGCGGCCGATTGTGAAAGTGTCCATCAATGGCAAAAGGTGACACGGATCTCGTGGGAATACGAATGCTGTTTACGTGCCATTGCTAATTTGTAATGTTACCGACAATTGATATTGATTCGGATTTATAAGAAATGTCCACTTTTGAATATTTCTAGACTTTACGGTTCAACGCTTGAAATAAAATATTATTTTATTGTTTTATACTATTAACCTTATCTGTAATATTGCTTGCGTACATTTGAATTAAATTGTTATAATCCAAAAATATAATTTGTTTATAATGGTTCTCATTAACAAAATAATTAAAGTGTATATATCAAAAAAATTCAAATTGAAAAAAAAAAAAAAATTATAATTCAGTCAAATTCCTAGCTTTTTTATTATTTCCAGGGTATATTTTTTTAAGTTTAAATTTATAATTTAGGTTTCAGTGAAATCTATCATAACGTTAACTAATATTGCGGATATATTATAGGATACCTTTCATTCTATAAAACCAAAGGATTCCTCCAGGATAGGATTTTATAATAAACCCTAAAATGATATTATATAAAATTCAAATTTACACCAATAGTTCACCGGTCCACTTAAAACATTAATTAAAATTGAAATACACCCACTCATATAGTTCCATTTTACCATGTTTTTTGAAACTCAAATTATCATTTCAATAACTTATATTGTATTTTCACTATAAGCTATCATTGCACATGTATATTCAATTGTAGTTTCAGACATTTATATAATTGCATGAAAGTTCCGTATACATGCAACATAGATATTATGTAAGGATACAATATATATAATAACAGACTATTTTGAACAGTGTTACAATGACTTTTTTCGTTTAGTCAAGTTTCAAGAGCAGACAGTTAAATATGAGAGTCAACGTTAAAACGCACCTCCGCGTGGAATTCAATGCAATTCGCAAACATTAAACAGCGGGTAATCAGTTGTAGGTGGAAGTATAAAGTGCACTCTAATATTTAATTATGTATTTACGCGCAGTAACAATTAAATCAATTAAATATCAATGAGTAGATAGGGTTAGAAGCTGGCATAACAACAATTACCCTTGATAAGTTATTCATCCCTCGAGATTCGCCATTTACTTTTCGATTGCATTATCTTGACCAGAAGGCACAGATTCATCATTTAGCTTTTTTAAGTTTTGATCACACTCTCACCTGATTTAAGTGATGACATGGCCCACAATGATGAACATGTTACAGCCTAGTGAGCACTTAAGTGCAAACCTATACACCTATATGTACTTAGTGACAAATTTCTAACTTAATCCTGGTAGCTACTGAAGCAGGCATTAGGGAATACCCTACTACAATACTATGGTTTCATCACTATATTTTCCATCACCGAATTCTCAGGCTCATTGCAGGGAATTGATCTTACGTCTATCGACGCAGTGTATTAGTTATCTGTGCAAATATAAAAATAATAGAGCAATAATAAAAATAATAAATACTTTTGCTTACCATAATGTTCACTTTACCACATGATCTTAGAGTAACAGCCTCTTTTACAATTGCTCTATATTTATAATAACTATTTGCTGTACGCACACTGTGAATCCATTGTTGGAGTTCGGTGTAAACTACCACAGCGCGTATACTTGTGAAAGGGTATAAGTCAGAACTACTTATAATTAAAGTATCCAGTAAAAACCTATTGGACGCCTCATTCCACGAAGCGGATGAGGTAGTGCTCTGCTCTCGAGACGTCAAGAACAAGCAATTTATTACTCTTGAACTGCCTCTATCACAACTATTTTGTATTTAACATTTGCTAAATTAATTATTGGTTATTTGACAAAATTTGCATGTTGGTAAGGCTTTTTGTAATGACCACCTGGCTAGCTGCCAAATATCAATAGGTGTGTTCCGGCAATTCCACTTGCGTCAGTCCCTCCAATAAAGGCCGGCAACGCACCTGCGATTCCCCTGGTATTTTGGGTGTCCATGGACGGCGGTTCTCATCTACCATCAGATGTTAAATACTTCAAATAATTTATTTCATATTTTGTGTTTTCATTGCATGGTTAACGCGTAATCTGCTGCAAACTAAATTCGTACTATTTGGTATTTGATTATCATAATTATATACGAATTTTACCTACAACTTTGTTTACGTGTTCATAAATGTTATTTTACTATACCTTAGGAGCACTACTATTTTCTGGATGAAAAGTATCCTGTAGTATTACTTATGAATCAATAATATAGAACAAATATAAATACAAAATAATAGATAGCATTACCTAATAGTTACAGTAGTAGCATTTTTTTTTTTCATATAGTATAAAAAAATAACAAAAAAGCAGTTATTCCATTTTTAACGTTAGTGCTACAATTTTCCGCAAGATGTGACGCGAGCGCGACTCATTGTTGGTGACGCTTCGCAGTCCACTTCTGTAATTGTTTCCTCGTACACATACATACATAACTGCTGACGACAGTTTAATAGTCGCGTCACACCGTGAAAACACAAGAAAGCCGTTTACGGAATACTGTGAAAAAAATTATATGAAAATAACTAATAGAATCGTGGGGATATCGTAAGCGACACACCAAATTCGTATTATTGGTATGTTGTGGCTGAACGAAGAGGTTTATGCTGCTTTCAACCGCTACCTTTTGGTAGGCATTAGTTGGTGATAAGGTGTGATTTAATTGTTTTAACAAACAGAGATCATATCAAAATTTTGCTTAAAATGTTTCGAGTTTGGCACCGTGGTCTTCTCGCCAAACTAGAAAGTTCGAAAACCCATACCTTTGTATGAGTTAAATTAAGAGTGACTCATTCCCTCTTTCGTATAACATTTGGTCCTTCAAACAAGGCGTGAAGAAATATTTAGCAGGCTAACATGGTATTTGCGACTGACGGAGGAAATTTTCCCATTCGGCAGTCGCTACTGGCCCTGGACCGTATTGAGCTTACCATCAGGTGAAGTACAGTCATTATGCCAAACCAGGATAAAAAAACAACATGCCTAAATATCATTTTTTGCCTTGACCTTATCGTTACTATGGATTCGCCGTGCGGGTGCCGCGTCCATCGTATGGTAGAGACGAAAACTCCGAGCAACTTCCAACACTTGTGACTGTATGTACGTTTAAGGGGGAGTCGATGTGCGTCAACACTTACCTTCTCCACTCAGGTGTCTCTCCCTATCCAACCAAATTTGGTAGGAGCCTGGTAGCACAACTTTCGAAGCACGTTCCAGTATAGAAATTATTGGACTACTAGATAAGCCAAGATCTTTTAGAAGGTTATAGAGAGATTTAGCTGGTACATTTGTCAGTCCCACTTCGACCGCGTATAAATTGACCACGTAGCCATTCCTATTCAGGTCATTACACTTTTCCTATATATATATATATATATATATATATATATATATATATATATATATATATATATATATATATATATATATATATATATATATATATATATATATATATATATATTAATAACCTAACAGGTAAATGAAGTCAATGCCGCAGTTAGTTAGACAATAAAATAACGGGCTGCCCTGGGCCTGTTTGAGGTTTTTACTATATATGTATATGTCGTAGCCAACTAACTTAATTAGCGGCTCAACAGCCTCCTTACTAAACAGTACCTTTCAACTAGCGGCCTGGATGATGGTCAACTATAATGTTTGTTACAACATTTAATATTAACTAGCCGGCTAATGGTTAGATCATTCGTACGACAGGGTATAGATATGATAATACTATACCAATAATGATAGGTAGTAAAGAAATAACTTGTAGGCGGATTATGTAGCGTGAGAAGGTCGCTGTAGGAGAGGTGATTGCTGGGTTAGGTTAGGTTCAACATGGGATAACAAACAGCGGGAGACCACCGCGGATTTTTATTATAATGAGCGCCTTTCTATTATAAGTACGGATAAAATCACTACACTCTTCCATTGTACTATTTTCATTAAACTTTTGGAAAACACTATCAATGATATGAACAGTCATCGAACCAAATCATTTCCCTAGCTATTTGATCAAATAACTGAATATCATTCAAAGCGCTAGTCGAACGGCGCTATTTTGTAAAGTGCCTAGGCTATTGATCGAATGACTAATTATGCTAGTTGGCTGCGACATGTATATGTAAGTTGTCTCGTGATTATTTTTTAAACATGTTACAGTTTCCAACAGCATTATTGGCGATGAAAATGATACTGTAATAATTTAAGTAGGTACGAAATGTATTAATTTTTAACACATTTTAATGTAACATATAAATGGAAGGTCTAAGTTCCATCCTAAAAAAAACAGTAGTTTTTATGTGATTTACCTTCATAATAACCGAATTTTTTTAAGTGTTAGAAATTAATATTTGCTTTGGATAATATTTTAACAAGTTTATTCATAAATCTGATTGTCATAAGCGTAATTGTATAAAAAAAAAAAACAGAAAAATAAATATTCTTTCACCGAATACAAAACAATCAAATAACTCAATCGGAAATAATTAACAACAAATAGATTTGAGATCGTTCTCCTGTTATTCGCATAAAAATCATTGGACGTTATATGTAGTAATTGTTTTTGAAATGTTTTAATCTCTTCGAAGAATACGTGTACTTCTCTTGCACGATTTGCTGTCGACGGCTGTTCACTACGGACACGAAGTAATACAGCAAAACTTTAAAAAAAAATGTATATATATATATATATATATATATATATATATTTAAAAAAATATACACACTTTATTACCTGCCTATCGTTGAAAAAGGAAATGGTTCTTAACTTCAAAGTATATGTCATACTATTGACAAATGTATTTTATAGCATCGATAGTGTAGTGGCAGCGATTACGAACGCCGCGTCAACGGGCGTGGGTTCGAATCCGAGCAATGTGCCTGAGCTTTTTGTATAGTATGGTGGTAGCACTTTTTAGAATGTTCATGCTATAATTAGTCAGTTTTCGTTATGTCTACAATCACACCTGATGTTAAGTGGCGATGTGGTACAATATGCTGGTCAAGCTAACCGTAACGGTGACTGGCTCTCAAGTGCAACTCTTGGAACTCACTCATAGGTATTTGGCGGCAGGTTATCAATCTGAGTGATTGTTAACCCGGCGGACATTAGGGAAATCCTTATCAGGATACATTAGCATAATAACCAGAGGAGAAAATGTACTGAATTATTTTGTTTTTGATATTTATAAATATATAAATGATAGCCGGTATGTCATTGATGAAGACTTAGGATCTTTAACATCACGCTACCAATAAATAATAAGAACAAAGCTTTATTGAAAAAAGTTACAGAAATGGGCAAAAATCCTTACTAATATATTATAAATGTGAAAGTGTTTGTTTGTTTGCTACGCTTTTACGCCTAAACCGCTGAATCGATCATGGTGAGTTTTGGTATAGAGATAAATGGAAACTTGGAAACGGTCTATTTTTTTCTCGCGAAAGATGTATTGGAAGTGGAAAGAAGAGCGAGAACTTTGTATCTGTTTTTAAAGAAAATATTGTGTATTTAGTTTGGCGTTTTTTATAGAAGTTAATTTGATTTGTATTTATACAAAGAACTAATTATATTTTTATTTATTTTTTATAGGTAAGGTTTAGGGTTACAGCCACAATCACATCTGATATTAAGTAACGACGTGGCACAAGCTGGTGATAACGCTAAACCTATGGAAGAACTGGGTCTCAAGTGCAACTGCCGGAACACACTTAAAGGTATTTGGCGACAGATTTTCAACTTGAGGGTGGTAGCTACCCAGGCGGGCGTTGGAAAAAGCCCTATCACCATGCTATGGGTTTTCCACGATGTTTTCCTTCACCGGAAGCTCAAGCTCATTGTAGGTGAATTCGAACTCACATCCCGTTGACGCGGAGTCGTACACACTACCACTGAGCTATCATCGCTTCAATTATTAATGTTCGGTGCGTGTAGTCACCATGTAGACGTTTATTATCATTAAGATAATATTGAGATTAGTGTTATCATGTTCTTGACTATGCGACTGTGGAAACTTGTTTCTAAGTAAACAATTCGCCGTTATGTTTCAAAGTTTAACTATGAGCGTATTGTATTCTGTGGAATTTGATAGTATGGGCATTTCTACTTTACGGAAATATAATAAAATTTAACAAATTTGAATTTAAAATAGTGTAAGAAAAAATGATTTTATTGTAAAAAGAGCGTACAGAACAGATATCAGTAGAAGGGTTATTTTGATAATATCCTAAAAAGCAGCCCAAGCTTTTTTTAGAATAAACATTATTTTAAATCCAAATTTATTTTCAAGTTTTTAGTTGCATTTTCTATATAAGCGTATTTTTTTAGTTTTTTTAAACTACTATTTATTTTTCATTTTCTAGTTGAATTTTCTATAAAAGCGTATTTTTTAGTTTTTTTAATCTATTGTTTTTTATTTCATTACATCAATTTACTAATAAAGTGAGTTTTAAGTGTATATTGGCCGCTTTTAGAATATATACTCGATATAGCGAGTTGAAGAACTATAGTACACAATATTTTCGATATCTTACTATGAAAATCAATGATTTTCAATAAAATTGAGCCGTCATTGATGTTTATTCTAAGTCGGTAACTTATGCGAGAAATGAGGTATTCAGGCGTCTGCTGCCTCTCTCGGAAGAGATAGCCTGCGGTTCTCAGGTTCTCTCGCCGAAAATTTCATTTGAATCAGTCGGTAACTTATCCGAGAAATAGGTGATCGGCCCGCCTGGTAGTTTTCCTTCTTGGTCTTGACTCAGACACTCCGGGTCTCAGGAAAACAAAAAATCACAAACTGTTTGAAATATTGAATTGTCATCGGTCCTTAATAAGTATGCCAAATTTCGAGTTAATTCGACGTATTGAAGGGGGTCAAAATCATGTTCAAAACTTCCGTTACATACTAACATACGTATGAAGCTAATAAAAAGCGTAAAAAGCTTATTCTATATAATACTATTGTATTATATTGTAGTGTTTATTGTGTGTGTAGTCTATATTCATACGATTGTAATGCTCCATGACAGCTGACAGTTATGTAAAATAATATCGGCGTTAAGTTTTATACATTTTTGTAAATTTTCTATTGTTCCACTCAACTTCCTTATTTTTTTCTTTCATAAGAACCTTCTCCTGACAATAATTAACATAATAAAAAAAGAATTATCGAATCTATTCCATCCGTTCTCGCGTGATGCGATGACCAAGGGAAATAGAGATTCATTTATATATATATATATAGATTTCTTTCATCTCAAAGAAAAGTTTTACATTAAAATAGGTATCTCTACTTACTAGCATAAACGAAATAAATCGCGATAATTCTGCTTATCTCCGTGTTGTTTTCCAAATTTTTGTTCTGTTGAAGTAAAATTATACCGGCTGTGGTCAACACGACGAGAGATATACACTGCAGCCAACCCAAGATTATCCACGGCCATGTGTACCTCGGTTTCTTCTGGAATTAAAACCGTGTAGAAGATTACAGGACTTACCAATTTGATTTCCTTAATTTAACTCTGAAGCGATGTAGCTCGGACGTGTGTTCCAACCCCTGCAATGGACATCAGCTTTTCGTGAAAGAAAATTTCGTCGTGAAACCATTGTATAGTGCTAGCGCTTTTCCTGATGCCCACCTGGCTATCTAACACCCTGAAGTTGAAAGATCTGCCGCTAAATTCCTGTAGGCATGTTCCGGTAGTTGCACTCGAGAGCCAGACCCTCCTCTAGCCACAGCGTCACTTAACATCAGGCGAAAAAACGTTGTTAGTGATAGTATTTTTAAAAATTTATTTATTTATTTAGTTATCCGTTATTGTTCACCTATATACATATATACATTTCAAATAAAGCACTTCTAGGTACTAAGGGCGGTTTTATTGATAATAGCAATCTCTTCCAAGCGACCTCGGGGTGGGTATGTCCCTTAGAGTGGAATTTGGGATATAATCTTTTTACACATAAATAAAAATTCGGTCTCGAATATCTGACACGGCGTGCTATAAGAAGTATATATGATTCAAATTATTGAATATAATAATAATATATGGATACTGAAAAATTCGAAATATGCAATTACATCAGCATTTTTGATAACACTTATCGAAATGTCAGCCACTCCCTCCACAGTACGTGACGCTTAATATCACAATTAAAAATTAATCAAATCTGAATCCTGAATGCAAGAGATTCAACGGAACATTAATTAGTAAATCTACATTCCTTTGGCTAGTGGCTCTTGTAGTTTCCGACAAGATTTTTCTCCGTCTCTTAGTAATCATATATAACTAACTGTCGCGTCCGACTTCGTTCGCGCTAACGCCTAATTAAAAAGTCTCTTTTGTACCTTTGTCTTCATCGTAAAGGCCATATATATACTGAATTTAAAATCAATAGATACAGTACTTTTTTAAACTCTTGACATTCTATTTGCAGAGGTACTCGGCTGCGAAATCCAATCAAATAGATATACTATTTCTAATAGAAGCTAATCAAAATATAAGAAACGATCATGGACTTTCTTTAGTCTGTTTTATACTGCACTATATAAATAATTATGGTGTGGTTTTTTACAGCGCGTATGCTATTGACTGTACCCAGTGGTGGGTGCGCGCTTATGGTTCAAGACAGCCAGCAAGTTCCCAACAACTGCGTAGATATAGTTTATTATCACAAGTTCAATCTAACTTAACCCAGCACCTCGTTACCTGTGACCACCTTACCGACATATTACTACACTTCTGGAACACTACGATCCACTAAACATTTTATAGCGTCAAAGATTATATTTAAAGTCCGTTTATGTATTCTTTTATTACTATTAAACGTTATAAGTGGTGTAGTGATCGAGAATGGTAAAATGTGGTGATGGTATCGAGAATATGGTGATTGTATCGTACTGTTTCACTGTTTAGGCAGTTAATATATTTACCCATTGAAATAAAACTAATTTAAACGGATTTTATCGCGGTTATTCATTAATTTTGATCCCGGCGTTTCGAAAGCTTTCCAACCTTCGCGGTCACGGGGTGGACTGAGGTGTGGGTTGTCCAGAAATGTCAATGTTACAGGGTCTAAATTCAGTTTAATATTTAATTTTGTTTGTGTTCCGATCTACGCAGAAAGAGCTCACATTGTCTTGAGGTCTGGCAATTGGTCTTTTGGGTTCCGATGTAATTAAATGTATATTCGGATCCCAGGCTTGTGGTAGCCTTCAACCAGCTTCTCTATTGAAATTTGGATATGTTTCAAGTTTAAAGTTTTCGATACGTCGGAATCAAAATTAATAAATAACCACGATAAAATCCGTTTAAATTAGTTTCATTCCGATGAGTGATGTTTGCGTAAGCATAAGAAATCGATATATTTACCCTGAAGGTTCCATGTATTAATAAGCAACCGAACAAACCCTGCAACAGGGCGGTCGCTGCGACCACAATGTAGAAGATAAGCCTGCCTGGCGGTAATTTTGGGTAGTTTAGGGCGGCCGGAGTCCCGTACAGTATCATAGCTGCCCAGGACCATACCTGGAAGAGAAGCATTTTTAAAGGAATTATAACGTCTACGGATGCCGTTTCAATGGACGTTATCTATTTTGAGCTAGTGCTTAGTACTAAAGATAGATGTTGCAACAGAGTAAATTGATAAACAAATTATCTCTCGGATTGTGTGTTATCAGGTATACTATCGATTATGCTTTTTTCCTTTCTGTGATTCTTCTGATAACATAGTTTTTCTTTACCATCAGCCAGCCCCGGTAGACAATGGGTAGTTGTTATAATCATAGAAAATATAGGTTTCTTTTTTATAGTTAAGGTTTATCGTTATGGCCATAATCTCACCTGATCTTAAGTGATGATACGGCCCAAGTTGGTAGACACGCTAAACCTGTAGAGGGTCTGGCTCTCAAGTGCAGCTGCCGGAACACACCTATTGGTATTTGGCGGCAGATTTTTAACTTGAGGGTGGTCGCTAGCGAGGCGTTATTAATAAAGGCCCTACTACTATACTATGGGTTCCTCACGATGTTTTTCTTCATCGAAAGCTCAAGCTCATTGTAGGTGGTTGGATTCGAACTCACGTCCCTTGGACGTACAGTTTTAGAAATATTTGCCATTGAAATAATTCTGTGATATATTATTTACATACAGACAGCACTATCGGGGCATGGCAGTAAAGCTCGCAGACATATTATAACCAATTTACTCGAAACCTTACTCTGTGTTTAAATCATGAACCAGAAAAGTTTTTTTTGAACGCGCTATTCTTAATATCTATAACTCGGATTTCGAAAACTATTTTTGTATTTGATAGCGTAATTGTTTAGGAAAGTTTTAAGCTAATTAACATTAAATAATTTTTAGCTCCCACCGAATGAAGTCGCGGGCACAGCTGATGTTATACATTTAAACTTTCCACATGAAATACTTCATTAAGTGATGACAGCTAGTAATTCCTTAGCAGCTGTATCCGGGATACATAATGTCTAACCTCGAAAGGAAACAAATCAAATGCAACTGATAAAATATATTCAATTTTGAACAGTTTTTTACACTGTTTTTTTTTTCCTAGCTCGGCAAAATGACTGTACTTCGTCTGATGATAAGTTTCAGTACAGTCCAGGAATGGTAGTGACTGACGTAGGTGCATGTGTCCTTCGTCAGTCGCCAGTGTCTTGCCGTCCCGCTAAATATCTCTTCACGCCTCGTTTAAAAGACCCAATATTATAGGAAGGAGGGAACACCACGATCGGAAGACGGTTCCACAGCTCTATTTTGTGACAGAGATAAGACTTTTCAGACTTTCTAGTTCGTTTCGGGATGGAGGTTATGGTAAAGATTTAGCGTATGGATCCGCTGTGGACAGAAGAGGGGAGGATGAGGTGAAATATCTCCTCAGAGCACTCACCGTGATACAGTCGATACAACACGCTAAGCGAGGCTATATACATACGCAGTTGAAGCGTGCAACTATGTGGGGAATTGATTTTGCACGCCTCATAAAAGAAACAAAACAACTGATATGTCAAACTTAAAATATCTCTATTCATCATACATTGCACTTGTAAAATAATATATACACAAACACGTATTAAGAAAAAACACTATTTTTAACACTCATTATATTTTTGATGCCATTATCGTTGCACCATAAATATAGTACAGTTTCCTAGAGTTAAAAAAATATATATATATAATTTTTAGACTGTCAAAATACACATTAACGCAAGCGAAGACGCGGAGAAAACCATGAGAAACTATCGTGGATCATGAGGTATGAAATGCCCCGACAACCTCCCTGAAAATTTTTACAATTTTGACCACCGCTTTGTTTGTATACTAAAATCTTCGTAATGTACAGATTCACTTGATAACTAATGACAGCAATGAATACTTGCGAAATCTATATCTAACTATAGACTAGATAGCGAGAAAGACTATAGACTATTCAACATCACGCTACCAACACTAGGAGCAGAGCTGTATCGAAAAAAGTTGCAAAATCGGGCAAAAAAATCATGAATTATTTCTTAGTTCCGCGCTAAGTTGCAGACCGGAAACACTTAGTTAAGAACAAAAATAAATAACTGTAGTTCAATATAATTATAAAACACACTCACAGTAGATATGACACTGATTATTTTAGCACCAGCGCTTAGATTGATGCAGCAGCAAAAATTGTTTAAGGATAAGCACATTTTTGATGTTATATCTATGGGGTAACGTACGTGTGTTGCGCAGTCGGCTCGCTTACAACTGATTACATTCCAGTTCGCTTATTAAATCGTACTTATCTCTTGTAATGTTACACGATTAGGTGCCGACTAGATAACTTACATAGAAGTTGAGCGATTCTGTTTTCCTGTTATTTACACTTGTTTTGTCATGTTAGGGCAACTCCATACAGACGCGTCAATTTACACATTCAAGGTTACAAAAATTCCGACTCGGCTGTAAATTGGTATGATTGTTCGATACACTATTATAAAGGAAACGTGAATCGTCCTCATCGATACGGCGCGTGCGAGAAAAAAATTACTCGGGGTCGAAGGTAAGAGAAATGAGTTTTTCGCGATTTTCAGCAAAACGGTATGTTTTATCATAAAATTTGTTCAGGCAAAAATTGTAGATCAGATAATTATCTATAAAAAATGTCGTAATACTATTTTTCCTAAGAGCCACCGTTTTTGAGATATAACGTTTCAAAAAGTTGAAAGAGTTGTAATCGTCATAATATGCACACGTTTCCACCTTTGAAGTAGTGTACTTAGCGCGTTTTTTTTAATGTGCTTTCCCCGGTAGTCCTATTCCACTGATCTGTTGGGATTCTGTTTAATTTGAAACTATTGAATAACTATAGATATTGGCAAGGCTTGAAAATGATGAAAGAGTTGTTAATAAAAATAAAAAAATTGGGAAATTTATCCATCTGAATTTAAATTATCAGAAACTTCTGCTTTCTCTTCTACTTGCTCCTATTCTGTATTCTCTATAATCTTCTATTATATTATTCTATTCTATTCTTTTCTCCTATAATCCTTGTTGTTAATAGTTTTATATTTGCTTTTTAAAGTTATACTTGTTTTGATCGGTTACGGAAGTTTTCGGAGAGTGAATGTTTCTGTGATATGACTATTTTTGACGCGTTTAAATAAGAAATCAATTAATTTTTAGTGTAAAATATACCGTAACCGAACACGCGTGATTCCAGATTATAATTACGTGCCTCTGTCTGTTTATATGAGACAAACTATTCATATTGGTCGCTGGTTTTCTTATTACAATGGACCGCCGGTTCGACACAAATACGTGTAACGTATTTGCATGGTGGTAGGACTTTTTTTGATGCCCGCCTGGCTATCTACCACCTTCAAGTTGACAATCTGCCGCCAAATACCAATAGGTGTGTTTCGGCAGCTGCACTTGAGAGCCAGTTCCTCCACAGGTTTAGCGTGTCTACCACACTTGGGCCGTATAGTCACTTAAGATCAGGTGAGATTTTGTCCATTACGCTAAGCCGTAAGTATAAAAAAATGACTTCAATTAAAGCACAGTAATCTAGGTACCTGCCAATAATTACCAAAAAATATCCCAAAACACTATAAAACATGCATACGTCACATCCGGACCACGAATACATACTGGTAAGGTAATTTACTGGAATATAAAAATATTAAAATGCGTGGACATAAACATATAATGATATTTAAATCTATTTCTACACGATATTTGCTTATATTACTTTTTAATGTAGTCTCGTAGAATCCATACCATTATCTGCTCTTTTACGGTGAAGGAAAAAATCTATCATAATATCTATTTGTACTTTAAAACCTGGAGCGCTTTCGCTTTAAAAGCTTTTTTACGACCAAGTTCTATCAATGGCAAACATATGAAGAATACGCTAGATTTGCCTGGAACTGTGTACGTGTAAACTGGAATGATATTTCGTATTTTATTTTTAGGATTTATTTACACTAATTAGGGTATATTATTACGCTGCGTATGACTAGTACCAAGAGGTTTTTTTATCTATTGCTATATACAACGTAATTATGTTATCATAAACAGAAAAAAAAAGATCATTTCTTACATTTATTTTTTCCTTTTGAGGTTGAGCGATAAGGCTGTAATCTCACCTGATGTTACGTGACGATGTGGCCCAAAATAGTGCTCACGCAAAGCCTAGTGGAGGGACTGGCTCTCAAGTGCTACTGCTAGAATATACCTATAGAAATGTTAGGCAGATTTCCTAGGCACCTATTAAAAAGACCCCTAGCACAATCCTATAGCTTGATCACGAAGTTCTCATCGAAAGCTTAGGTTAATTGCACGGTACTTGCTCTTGAGAGCCAGTTCCTCCACTATACCTTACGTGTCCACTATCTTTAATTAACATCAGATGTAAAGCTGAACGTATACAACATAAAAAAAGAGTAGAAATGGTTTATATTTAATAGTTATTTTCCAATAAACACTGCATTGTAACAGTATGCATCGACCCTAACTGTCGGACGTGTATCGTCATGCTATATATTTACGAGATTTTCACGAATTATTTGTGAACGTCAATTGTAGGCCTTATCAGACACGAGTAGGTAGGTAGGTAGGTGAAATACACGTCACATTTTGCATATATATGTAAAATCGTAATTCGTGACATAAGCGTTTATATTTACACAATAGTTAACCCAATAGAGACTGTCCCGTCTTTCAATTTTCATTTACAGAGAGCACACATCCTGTTTTGTTTGGAAAATTTCTGCGAACATAATGAAATATCGAGGTAAAATAATTACATCTATTGTTTGTTCAAACAGTGAGTTTGAAAGTTAATGTTGAATACATAAAAACAATTTGTTTTTTTTTTCAGTTATTTTTTAAGATTTCTATACTATAAAGAACATATTTTAACACGAAAAATAGAAAAATTGACTCAATCTTTCACGAGTGATGCCAACAAAAAACATTTAATTTTGCACGCCTCATAAGCGAAGCGTTGAGGTGGGTACTACTGTCACTTCACGCAAGACAACTGTTTTTTTCAAACTTTTTGTCTCTATTTATCATATACAGATGCCTTTATATTTCAAAATGGTACTCAGCAGTAATGCACCGACAATGGATTATTCTTAGTAACCGAATCGCCCACGCTTGTCCGGTGCAGATAATATTTTTATTCAGACTAAAAAAGTAACATAGATTTTAAGTCATTCCGTGTTTAACCACCATTGAAGAAAAATTAAAGTTCTACTATCAACTTTGAGTTTTTAAAAAGACTCCTGAGATCCGTCGCAATTTAAGTATATATTGCACTTGTAAAATAATGTGTACACACATATATCATGAAAAAACGCTATTTTTAACTCTCATGATATTTTTGATGCCATTTTTATTTAAACTAGTTAAAAAACTGTTTAAAAAAGTTCTGTCTTGCTGTACATACAAAATTATATTTTTAATTACATATGGAGATATAACTAACTATGTTGATTTTAAAGAAACTAGCTAATACCCTAGACTTTGTCTGAGTTTTTTTCTTATATAGTTAAGGTTTAGCTTTATGGTCATAATCTCACCTGATCTTTAGTGAGGATATGACCCAAGTCGATAGACATGCCAAACCTGCGAAGGAACTGGCTCTCAAGTGCAACTGCCGGAACACACCTATTGGTATTTGGCGGCAGATTTTCAACTTGAAGGCGGGAATTAAAAAATGCCTTATTACCATGCTATTGCATCCTCACAATGTTTCCCTTCACCGAAAGCTCAAGCTAATTGTAGGTAGATTCGAATTCACGTCCCTTGACGCGAAGTCCTTATAGACAACCACTGCTTCTTATTACTCGATCGTGATAGTAAAATACATGATCAGTGAGTGTCTGATTTTTAAAGAACCTTCTTGCATTCTTCCTGTGTTACCCTAGCGCCAACCTCCCCTGCACGCGGTGCACCCTGCCGAGTAACCAATAAGGCTTTGTCGAATATTGGTCCCATATTTGGTTTTGGTCTTGACGGATAACATATAATGCTTAATCTCTCACAACTTGGCTTAGTGCCCGACTGGTTAGCAACCACTCTCCGGTTTAGACTGCCGCAAAATAAATATTCGTTATGAGTCTTTTTGTGTTCCGCCATAGTGAACGAGATCCAGCCATTTTCCTGGTGTTGCGGCTGTTCATAGGCGGCAGAAACCCTTACCATCAGATGGGCCGGCTGCCTGTTCACAGGTCAATGCAAAAAAGGATAAAAAGGGAGTGCTACACTTTAAATCAACTGTCATGTAGTATTAGAACACAGTGATACGCCAAACAGAGTCTATCGTGAAATCTTTACAACTGTAGACACATCGTAGAGCTCCTTTTATAATATAACATAGATTTATAAAACTATGACTTATTTTAACACAAAGTTATTATCAACGCTGTTATCGGAAGGACAATGTTGATCCAAATTTGTTGAACAAACACGGACCAAGTTCATAGTTATATCTCATTGGTGATAACACGACATGCAGCTACTTGACTCGTTGCTTGGAAATTTTATTTTCCGATTAGTTAAGATACCAATGGGGGTCACAGTTGATTTATTTTATTTTAATCATGTGGTACTCCATTCACTGTAGTAGTAGAAGCGTTTTTTTTATATACTTAAGGTTAGCGTTATGACCATAATCTCATCTGATCTTAAGTGACGATACGGCCCAAGTTGGTAGACACGCTAAACCTGTGGAGGAACTGGCTCTCAAGTGCAGCTGCCGGAACCCACCTATTCGTATTTGGCGGCAGGTTTACAACTTGAGGGCGATAGCTAGCCAGGCGGACATTAGAAAAAGCCCTACCGCCATGCTATGGTTTTCTCACGATGTTTTCCTTCACCGGAAGCTCGAGCTCATTGTAGGTGCTTGGATTCGACCTCACGTCCCTTGACGCGAAGTCGTACAGACTACGACTGAGCTATCATCGCTTCAAAAACTAGAACTAGAAGAAACAAGAATGACGTGAACTAGAAGAAGGATCATCTAAAGTATTATGGAGTTAAAAAAAATTAGCTATTAAATGATGTGCCCAGGAATGGCTACGTAATTTATATGCGGTCTAAGTGGGAACGAGAGGTATACCAGCAAAATCTCTCTATAGTCTACTAAAATGTCTTGGCCTGTTTACGACTACATTAAGATCTATATTAGAAGTGTCTCTAAAGCTGCACTCGCCGGCTCCTTCCTAATTTGACTGGGCGGGGAGAGAAACACGAGCAGTGGGTGTTGACGCGCGACGAAAAGAGGACCCTTCAATCTACATCCGTGTCACAAGTCTCGGAATCTGCTCGGAGTTATCCTCTCTGCACCACGATCGACCCGGCAACCGCATGGTGAATCCATAGATACCTAAGAGATTCGTCTCATAATCATGTGACATATACTTTAAAAAAAATCTTTAATTAACTTGTATTATAGACGCGAATGTGAGTTTTTTGTTTGTTTGTATTGAACCGATCCTCATAAAATTTTATATACACAATGTTTTTGGAGGTATAGGAAAAGAAACGGTTTTTTATACTTTATAGATTTAGGGTTTTGCCTGTAATCTTACCTGATGTTAAGTTACAATGCGGGCCCAAGATGGCGGAAATGCCAAGCCTAAAATGCAACAGCCTGAATATAAGTATCTAGCCAGGCGGAAATTAAGAAAAGCCCTGCCATAATGCTTCTTGAGAGATAGCCAAAATAAGTACTAACAACATTTATACTAACGCAAGCGAATCCGTGAACAAAAGCTAGTAACATTATAAAGATTTCCAAAGTATGGTATCTTATCGTACTCACAGACTGATCGTATTTCAGAAAAAAAAAAAAAAGGTATCGAAAGACGTTCAATTAGTATAAGAATTAATTCAATAAACGTAAGATACATATATCTCGAACGCGTCATAATCTCGTCAATAATAATTTAGTGATAACAGATCCTCGGCGCTATGCGAACGTGCCGCAACGAAACACTGCTAAATTTAAAATCGCTCTGTTTACATAACACTCAATGCGTGCTCACGGTTATTTCTAATTCGGTAGAGTTACGATCGCTGGTAAGATGAGCGTTCCTATGGTGAAAAAGTGTTGCATTTGCGCCGATCTCCACACAGGAACTTTGATTATCGGATATTTGTCGACGGTGAGTACATTGTTTTCATTCGTGAATACATTACGGAATGCACGACGTGATAACTGCACAGTAACACTAGTCTTGACCCGCGGTTCCGGTCGTGTTAATATTGATCTTATTTCAACCAATTCTGCTATTCGCTCGATATAGTTATAATTATTGGATCAATACTATTTAAGTTATCAAAGCACGTGTTAAGTATTGAAGTTTATTCCTCTGTTTCCTATAAATTTTTCGAGAAAAATTAGCCTGTTTCCGACTTCAGGGTTCTACCTATCTTTATACTAAAATTATCATAATCAATTCAGCGGTTAAGGCGTCAAAGCGTAACAAACATACAAACACATAAACTCACTTTTGCATGTATAACATTAGGAAGGATAACAACAAGGTAGTAAGAATTATAAAGTGAAAAAATTCTTTGTTTATTTGAACGCGTTTATATTTAAAACAACTATATACATGACTACTGTCTTTGACATAGTATTTAAGGTTTTTTTTATAGTTAAGGTATGGAAATAACCTGATTTTAAGTGACGATACGTCCTAGGTTGGTCGACACCTTACTCCTGTGAAGGAACTGGCTCTCAAGTGCAGCTGCCGGAACACTCCTATTGGTATTTGGCGGCAGATTTTTAACTTGAGGGTTGTAGCTATCCAGGCGGATATTAGAAAAGGCCCTACCACCATGCTATGAGTTCCTCCCGATGTTTTCCTTCAGCGAAAGCTTAAGCTGATTATAGGTGGATTCGAACTCATATCCTTTGACGCGAAGTCGTATACACTACGACTGAGCTATCATCGCTTCAAAAGGTATTTAACAGCAAACTACCGCGATAGGAGCAAAATTGTATTCAAAAACAGGCAAATGTAATTAAATAATTTTTAATTCCACGCTAATGAAGTCACAGGCACGGCTAGTTCATTTTGTATATACAGAAGAACCTCGTTAAGTCGAACCTCGATAAGTCGAAAACCTCCAAATCTCGAAAAAATGTTATGATTCCTTCGCTCCCAACATCAAAATCGCCATTCTCTATAAGTCGAAAACTCGTATTTTTTGGCGTCTCCCTTTATGTTCGTCTTATAGAGGTTCTAGTGTACTAACAATTTTGACAGTAATAATATTCGAGCGACATCTGGCGTTTAATTACAGGTATAAAGTTGATAGTGATCTAGGAAACTACTTATGTTGACTTTAAAATCTTCTTACTAATAATGTACCATTGGAAAGATGATTCTAGTTAATTTTAACTGTTAACCTCTTAGTAGATTTTGTATTAAAAACATACTGTTATTGCCTACCTGGGGATATACAGTACATATTATGTCTAGTTATTCTTGTGTACGATTAGAATGAGCGAATGTGTGTGTTACAATAATATTTTAAATCGACAATTACCCGTTAAATATATAATAAATTTATACCTATCATAAACACAGCCGACCTAGTAAAACACCTGCTACGTCTATTCAAATTAATTGGCATTAATTTGTTTTTGAGATAAAGAATACATATGTATACTAATCATGCCAACATAAGATTTAATCTTTTATATAATGTTCAGATAGAAATTGATTCAGTCTTTAACAAAATGTATGGGTTTCATCTCTCTTCATCTATGATGGCAAACTATAATTTATATATATATACTTTAATAAGTATTAAAAATCGGGAAAATCTAGTTTGTGTATTTGTTTGAATGCGGTAATCTTAGAAACGATCAAATGCATTTATAAAAATATTTTTGTGTTTGACAGCGCAATTATTGAGGAATGCTTTAGGGTATTTAATATCACGTTACCAACAATAGTAACAGAGCTGTATTGAAATAAGTTACAAAACCTGGCAAAATTATTAAAAAAAACACACACACACACTCACACACACACGGTACTCGATCTGACGGTAATTGAAGAGTTTTAAAGCCGGACTTTTGCATTTCCCCATCTTAAAATAAAAGCCTTAAGAGTTTGTTAAAACGTGCTAATCTCAGAAACTATCGGTCGGATTGGGAAAAAAAATATTACAGTTGATAGCCCATATACAGTTACTGAGGAAGGTTACTGACTATTTATCTTCACAGTACGACAGTTAAGAGTCGAGCATAAAGAGGAGAAATGCTAAATGAAAAGAAAGTATCAGCGCGGACAACCCAAGCAATGCATGCTCCAGGGATACATAACCTATTAACAATGAATACCTTTGATCCAGAAATAATATATTGTCCATGAGGGTACAAATAAATAAACTTAAGTACCACCCAACCGAAGTTGAGGAAATAACTTGTATTAATATACAAAAAATACAGAGACTTGTTCTTTACAGATCTAAATATCTTTGTTATATATTCTTAATGATTCTGACACACTTTTTCATTGCAAGGTTTTGTCTGACAGTAGACATTAAAAACTACGACGCAATGCCAGAGATAACCTACATGTCCGTCTGATCTAGTATTTACTAGAGTGATGTCAGCACTACATACAATAAATATTTTTACCTTAAAGTGATTGCATGTAGTACTTTAGTAATATTATAAGCGCCTGTCTAAATTGTTATAGAACGATGTTTGTTTTGAATATTGCTATTCAAATTAAGGAGGCGTTCAAAATATATTTGCGTTTATTTTTTTATAATTTACCTTCCAGCTGCGTCCACGAAATCGTTCGCGTGGACTGAATAATTTTGTTTAATTATTTTTGCTTCTTTATTTGTTTCATTATAATATTTAATTATTTTACAAAACATCTTTTCAATACAGCTTTGCTCCTATGCTATCCTATGCTAGTTCTGACAAATAAACAAACTTTTTAGCTTTATTTTATTAATATAGATTTCTAACTGTTTTCACAGCTCACTTCTGATGGTACTAGAATTGACTTTGCTATTTCCCCAGAACACTGTTTTTACCATGTTTTTATTAAAGGTATATACCCTTTTCTGTACCTCTGGCAATGTATATTAAAAATTTAATGGTGGTCAGCTAAGTGGTTAAGGCGTGAATGAATAAAAAATAAAATTAGATTTATATTTGTTGTATTAAGATTGTTTCTATTAATTCTATGTATTTCTGTACCTTATTTAGATATGGGCGATATTCGAGCTTACAGTGTACTGCCTGCTGGTGACGTTAGCGCCATTAGGCAAGAATGGCAACATATCTGTTCACAAGTTAGTGCTGTACATCACAGCAGCGGTGATTGCCGGAGCTCATCTCATATCCTCTATTCTGCTGATCGTAGCTGCTTACAAGGTGCGTATGCCGATTTACCATAACTCTGGTCTTTACTGGAGATTACTTGTCGACAAAAAATTGATCTCTCGCAGGCGTACAATCAAATAATGAAAACGGCGAGCAAAAAAGTCCTAAATCTGATAAAAAGAAGAAACAAAAATTAGATGACAAAGATGCAAAAGCACCAAAAAAGATTCTAGAAAGAACGCACAAGAGAGTAAAAATCAACCGAGTATTAATGCATTTTTGAATAAGTTAAAATCACCATAAAAGTGAATAATATTTTACAGGAATTTACTTTTATAATATTTTTTCTGATTAGTCTTTGGGATATCGTCTTAAATGAAAATTTAGACTAATAAAAGTGTATTCCTATAAATTGTATTATTTTCTCTATTACATGCAGATGTTCTGACAAAATATAATTTATGTTTTATCATATTTGCTATTAATTAAATTTTAAGTAGATTGTTTAATTAAATATAAACCACATAGTATCTGTAGACGGTGCAAAAAATTGGCAGTTGCGATGACAGAAGCGATGATGGCTGAGTTGGTAGTGTGTATTGATGCCGTGCGGAAAGGACGTGAGTTCTAATCCCAGCAATGAGCCTATGCTTTCGGTGATGGAAAATATTGTGATTATATTATAGCATGCTGGTAGGGGTTTAGCTGCCACCATCAAGTTGATATATACCGCCAAATACCTATATGTGTATTCAGGTATTTGCCTCTGAGAACCATGTATCTATATTACGCTTAGCGTGTCTACCATCGCAGGCCACATCGTCACTTAACATCATATGAGATAGTGACCATAGCCCTAAACTTATAAAGTAAATAAAAGGAGTGAATTATGAGTTTATGTTTCTTATATATTCATTTGTAGAAACTCGCCTCCCTGACTCTTCCCTGGACGATCGTGACAGGAATAATGTCAGCGGTATTCTTTCTCATGTGCCTAACTGGCATCAGCCTCGTGCTGCAGGATTCTGGTGAACTCCTCGCCGTGGAAGTGGCCATCATAGTCGTCCATTTGTTCAGAGCATGTAAGTGATTATATATAATAACTAGCTGACCTGACAGACCTTGTTCTGCCCATACGAGTAATCAATCACATCGACTACAGCGTCATCTATCGCGTTACGATCACTTATCGAGATATAAAGTATCCTATCTCTCAAGTTAAATCAAACTGCACACGGCGTGAGAGATTTCATGAAAATCGGTTAAGTAGTTTAGGAGTTCATCGCAGAGAAACAACGTGACAAGAAATATGTTATTTTTAACGGTGAAAGGTAACCATATGGTTGAGCCATCATTTATATGACACTATCAAAGCGCCCGACTTCACACGTGTAATCATTTTAAACATAAATCGAATAGAATGCATATGTTATTCAATTTAGGCTCTGAGAAACTGTGAGGAAACCATAGCATGGTGGTAGGGCTTTTTCTAATGCCCACCTGGCTAGCAACCACCCTTAAGTTGAAAACCTGCCAACAAATAACAAGGGGGGTGTTCCGGCAGTTGGACTTGAGAGCCATTCCCTCCACAGGTTTAGCGTGTCTACCAACTTTGGCCGTATCGTCACTTAAGATCAGGTGAGATTATGGCCATAACGCTAAAATGTTGAGTATAAACAAAAAGAAGGCGCTTATTAACGTCAAAACTAACACCGGTTCGGAAAACAACGCAGTCATCGATATGAACCAGGAAGTAACTAGATCTGATTATATCTTTTTCATGTACCTACATACATATTTTTATGAAAAAGTGAGACAGAGTGGGGTGTTTATTGTACACAGAAACCTGTTTGAGATGGGGCTCGAACTTACTGTCTTGCAGATCAGTATCGTGCTGTATAAGTTTGTTGCAAATCCTAAACTATATAAAGAGAAAGGTTAAAATATAGAAGATAGACACATTATTATGTTCATTCCGGACAATATTATCGTTCTCATTGATCAACCCAACAATAGCTTTTTGACGTCAAAATATGGCATGGTGCTTGAAGTGACTATCAGGGAAAACGTATTTACGTATTTATTAGGGGGAATGTATGTATTTTGGGACTTTAATGTAAAATCTAAAACTATATATATATCCGTACGAAAATAAAAGATAGACATGTAGCTTTAGTACAGTTTAATAGATCTTTTAAAGATAAATAACTTCGTAATATATTATTTTCTTATAATGGGTTATTTAGGAACGTGACACCCATAATCGTGTCATCTAGACGGGCACAAACTTCATGCTTTACCACGCAGACAGGCATTCAAAATGCATTCACTTGTTAAAAAACTTTAGGCGCACTGAGCACTTTATTTAACTGAGACTTTTTAAACTTTAAGCGTACTGAGCACTTTATTTAAGTGAGACTTTTTATGCGAGGGCTTCGAAATTCTGATCTGCAACATTTTTGTGTTACGCTCGTTCGGGTAAAGTCGGCTCGAGGCGACTGAGAGAGCGAGAGATATAGTGATGTTTCGCTTTGTCGTGTGATCTTAAGAACAAACGATGTTTTTGCATAGTACCTACATGTAATTGTCTATTTTTTTATATTTTCAGGTATATCTGTGTATTGCATATTAGTAGTGCACAGTAGACACAAGCAGATAATGTACGAAAAGGATGTCGTCAGGTTTCAACGTTCCGGAAGGATCTATCATCCAGTGAAGACTGAAGACCATCCATTATAATGGACAGTTTACTATAGTTCCATATAGTCTGATATTAGATTTAAAATTGACTTTAATATTAGATGACTCGGTGGTGTTATGAAAAAGGTTTTTGAATTTAAAGTTTTGATTGGACGTGGATTTATAGTGGATTTCAAGGATGTATTGTGTTAAAGTGTATTTCTTTACATGAGACGGTAGAAAGATATTACAAAGTGAAAAAGTCTGTTCGTTTATTCCTTTGTTTGGAACTAAGTACCAGCCTGTATTTCAAAATGATTTTTATATGTAATAATGCAATCACTGAAGAAGACTAGGCTATTTAACATCACGCCACCGGCAATAGGAGCAGAGTAGTATGGAAAAGAGTTACAATGATTGGCAAAAATTATTGGACAATTTTTACTTTCACGCGAACGGAGTCGCGGGCAAAGATATTGTCTAATACATTGTTCTGGATATCTGCATCTTCTTTTCAGGAATCCCTTTTAATAATTTCACGTATGTTAAGGGTAAGTTTATAATCATTCTCATTATATTATGTTACAAATAGGTCTAGCTTTGTTAATCTATTTGGTAACAATATTACACGTGATAACGTGCTAGCTTAGAGATAAAACTGATTCTATAGTCATCTTTATAGCTACTGTTGTATTGTTTGTGTGTGTGTTGTAGTGTGTAGGTTAGAAAAAGGTATGTGGGATAAACCTGGTGGCGATCACCAGGAATCTATACTAATATTACAAAGAGGGTAAATGTGGATTTTGGTATTTTTGTTTGTGACGAAGAAACTCATGACCTACTTTTTTACGGAATAGGCGGCAAATGAGCAAGCGTGTCACCTGATGGTAAGTGATCGCCGCCACTCATGGACATGCCTTTATATGAGGGACTGGCTATCGACTGCCGGATTACACCTAATGGTAGTTGGTGGCAGATTTTCAACTCGAGGGTGGTAGCCAGACGAGCGGGCATTTGAAAAAGCCCTACCACCATACTAAGGTTTCCTTACGCTGTTTTCCTTCACCGAAAGCTCTAGCTCACTGTAGGTGGTTGGTTTCGAACTCACGTCACATG
Organism: Actias luna; assembly: GCA_039707435.1. Lineage (NCBI taxonomy): Eukaryota > Metazoa > Arthropoda > Insecta > Lepidoptera > Saturniidae > Actias > Actias luna. Next base: position 422,528 of record JAZHAC010000002.1, on the reverse strand, counting down.
ACGCGGCGTTCCTACACACTACCACTGACTATCATCGCTTCACCACATCGTTGTATATTGGAGTGACGCGAAGATCCCTTATTTTCGGGTGTTCTAAGAATATGTATTAGCTCATTTATTCGTTAATACTTAGTATATTAGTTAATAAATACTCAGTTCTATTAATATGTAAAATCCCCTTTAAAAATATCAATTAAAAAGACTTATACAAGGTGCTCAAGATTTCTAAATCTTTCAAAAATAGTCGAACTCAATAATTTAAATTTTTGTTCTTGTAACGGTAAATTTCATTGCTCAAAACAATAATAATTATTTCTCAGCCCTGAGTTACTATCGCTTCAAACTACTACTACTGGACCGATTCCAATAATCCTTTCACCATTAAAATGTCACATTAACCCTGAGTGACATAGGCTATATAACATTTTTTATGAAAACGATTGAATAAAATTTAAGTTCCACGCGAAAGGAGTTCCCGACACAGTTAGTACCTAATAAAACGACTCCATGATGATCACGCATTGCCTCTTGTTGTCCTCTGACAATTTATTGGTCTCTACCAGAGTCTACTTTCGCACTGATTCTAAAAAGTAAAGTAAAATTCCTTGTTGTTAGAGACGTCGTGGTGTTGAAAGTTGGTTTGGAACATCTAAAATCAGTCAAGATGCTTGTGTAAAAAGTATTTTTATAGTAAAATGCTTGAACATTTTATATCTTTTTATTCGTAGAAAATATGTTTCATGCTTTTTATAATTAAATATCTTCTGTGCTATAATTACAAGGTGTTTATTATTGATGCAGCTGTACGCGACTTTACGATATTTGTTGATATAATTGTGATCGAAATATTGTGTGTTATTTATTAAAATTATATTTTTGCTATATAATTCATTTATTGTTATTAGTTATGTTAAAAGTTCTTTGAATAAATATAAATTTATGATATATTTAGTATTCAATAAATCTGTTGAAACGTTGTCGTAAAATGGAACGTGGTGATAAAGATTTAATGGCGTTGAGACATCACCAGAGACCTTTTTATTTGGAATGTTTTTATCGTTTCAATTGAGAAAAGGAAAGGCAAAGGTATCTAGACCATGCAGCCAAGTCAGATTTTATTATAAATGCAGACGATACTATCTTCAACCTAGATAGTAACTCTCATGTTGAAGTTCTCTTAGGAGTTTGTGTGGCAAATAATATATCATGTTCCGAATGATTATTCACAATGCACTTCACCTTTGCCCTTTAGCTGCATTACATTACGTAAAATGAAACCTTAATTCACACAATATATAGCTAAACAACCTAGTATATGAATTCCAATACAAATCACAACATGGCAGATAAGATTTCAATAAATCCTCCTTTTTGTAGATGATTATTGCAGCCACTATTAAGTGTATAAAGTGCAGCGACCAACTGATTCCAATAACAAATAAAACTAATGTTGCCTCCGTAATACATTTGTTAATATTATCTTTTATGTCAAACTATAAAATACCTGATAGTAAATGATTAGAATAGTCAATGGTAGATTGTAAGGAAGATTAGAACAAGTCCTATCAAAACAGATAATCTGATTTATCTAATCAACAATACTTGCAAGTTTGGCTAATTAGCGCCAATTAGGTACAGGAACCACACTCGTTGTAAATTCGACTTGGCGATGAAAAAATAGCTAATATTTTAAACTGTCAGACGCTTTTTACGTTATGATATACAATCTCAGACGATTCTGGGATCCACCAACTTGAAAACCCTTTTATTTGTCAACTTTGAGCTTTTTAATGATTCCTTTAAAAGTTTGATCCTTTGTTCTGTCATATTGGTGAGATTTTATCTTCTATAATTTGGCTATCGGGCAAAAGTGGAGTGATTTATGAATAATCATTCGAGATATTTTATATGGGTTACCACAAAAAAATCCCTGGACAGTTTCTATAAGAGAATCACCGTCTTGCTGAAGTTCTTATTTATTAAGAAATAACATCTGACTTTGCTGCATGGTTTTAGATACCTTAGCCATGTCCTGAAAAGCGATGATAGTTCAGTGGTAGTTTGTACGACGTCGCGTCAAGGGACGTGAGTTCGAATCCAAGCACCCACAATGAGCTTGAGCTTTCGGTGAAGGAAAACATCGTGAAGAAACCATAGCATGGTGGTAAGGCTTATTCTAATGCCCATCTGGGTAGCTACCACCCTCAAGTTGTAAACCTGCCGCGAAATACCAATAGGTGTGTTCCGGCAGCTGCGATTGAGAGCCAATTCCTCCACAGGTTTAGCGTTTTTACCAACTTAGGCCGTATCGTCACTTCAGATCAGGTGACATTATGGCCATAATGCTAAACCATAAGTATATAAAAATAAAGAAAATATAATAATTTTGAAGTTTTTGGCGGGAACATGATGGTTATGTTGTAATTTTAATTAATTAAATATAATTTAGTTATTTAGCCCTCTATTGTATAATACCAGTAATATTTTTCGTCATGTAGTGCAGCTGATGTACACAGGTAGTGAAGTGAAGTAAAAAGTGAAGGTATCATGAACAATTAGTAAATTGATTCGGACCATGACATATTAGTTGCTACAAAACTCCCTGGCCAGTTTTAACAAATTAATCACTCTCTTGTTGTAGCGCTATTCTCTTAATTATAAATAACAACCAACTTGGCTGTATCGCTTAGCACCTTTGTGTTCTCCTTAGAGAAAGGAATATTTTTTGGAAAGATTATTTTCAGCTTTAAATATTATGTAAACCGAATTACGCTACAGAATGTCGACTACATAACTGACTACTAGTCATTTAAAGTCACAGAAATGCACATGAAGAAATTTAACAAAGAAATACATGATTTTAAAAAGAAAAATGAGTCTTTATATACTGAAGATGAATCAATTGAAGATGAAAGTGGTAAATAATTTTACTTTGAATTTTGTTTTTTATTATATTGTAATCAATATCTAGATAAGCGGTAGCATGTTAAGCCAAGTTCAAGCTAACAAAATCAACTGGCTAGCAGCGCCGTGTGTTATATTACACGGTTTTATTACACCATTTGCATGCACTTTTGACACCCGCATAACTTGAAAACTATTTCACATAAACATGTTAAATGTGTAAAACTCTTATATCTTTACCGTCTCTTTTAATTGTCTCACTAATATTTGGCTCTTCAATCACTAATACTTTCGTCCACTAATTCGTTCCGGGGGTGCACTATCATTCCTTCGAAGTTTGTACAATTCTTATAAAATCTTGTCATTACAATTAGAATTTATAAAGTTATTTTTAACCAAACATGTAAATATCAATTTCAAACGTGTACATATTTAAACCCTTTTATATTATATTTAATATAAAGAGACGATCAATGATACAGTTAACATTATAAACAGACTATCAACGAACAAGCTAACAAATGTGGCACATATATTGAGACTTACGAGATACATATGTTCTCCAAATTTCATCAACACACCTCAAACAGTTATTTAAATATTAACGTCCCAAAAACGTCATTTTTAACACGTATCTATAGATCAAAACTGTAACCCAGTTCCAAATAACTTAGAAAGTTCAAAATTGGCATCAAGATAGGTAGTTAAGTAAATACAAAGGAATAAATCAGAAAGTAGTAAATTATTATCATTTTATTATAATTTTTCAATTAATTGATTCTATTGACTTAGTTATCATACTCTCATAGCACTCATACGCCGAAACTATTGATTTTGAAAAAAACGTTGTCATATCGTAGGAATTTTTGTCTAGTGTAATTTTAACACACATGTTTTAATGGTAGATTGAGTCAGAGAGGAGATATCGTCAAAAAACTGCTTTTGGACGCTGTTTTTCCAATATTTCGGCGCGAGCGGCAAAGGAACGAGGTGGCAAAGTTGAAATATGAAACAAGTACATCAAAATCCAGATATTACCCAGTTTCAAAAATTACGAAAAACTTTCCAGATAACCCATTCTTTTAACCAAATGAATGGTACCTATTTATAATTTCTATAGAAAAGGTAATGTCATCCCATCAAAATCAAATATAAAATGAAAGCCAAATTCAATATTGTGATATATGTCTTGGTTGTTGAGTTCAACGACAAAAATGTGAGATCTAAATGAGTACCAAGTTTAATGATCAGTCCTGAAATGTATTTATAACAATATAAAATATTTTATAACAACTTAAAATATAATTTCTTCTTACAACTTAGGATAATATATTGAAGTCTAAAGTCTGACTTAGCTAGTTTGAATAGTTGGCTAGTGCAGCTTACTGGTAAAAACTAGCCATCGAACATAGGGCTCTTGCGTAACTGTTTTAGTAAGTATTTAATAATAATTCGTATATTCGAATTAAGCAAGTCAAACTTTAGGCTTCAACATATTCTAAGTTATGAGAAGAAACGATATTTTTGTTGTTATAAATAAACTTCAGGTCAGTACCATTGAACTTGGCACCCATTTAGATCTCACTCTTTTGACGTTGAAGTCAACAACCAAGGCATAAATAATAATATTGAACTTGGCTCTCATTTCATATTTATGCTATTGATGGGATTATAATATAACAATGTATATGAATCCTGATAACTGATAAAAGTATGTTATTGTTTTAATTATACGAGGAAAGTATGAAATCTGCCTTTTTTGCTTTACCTACTGTTTTTTTTGTTTTTTTATTGGTTAGGTGTTGTTTTTTAGTTTCTTGGGGTTAGCAATAGGGATACTTTACGAAAAAATCGATTCATCATCGATTCAAATTAAACCTAAATAATCGATTCATAAAATAACGACATCTAAAAGATCAATCTTCTAAATATTATTCTTTTAATGTCCATTTTATATTTAAATGAATCAACTCATAAAAAACGATATTATAAGAATGACATTTTAAAATTAATGAGCAGAGACCGCCTCATAAGGTGAAAGCAAAGGAGTCTAAAACCATGCAGCCAAGTTGGATATAATAATATAAACCATCTAGCAAGTTTTTATCAATTATTTCTTAAAATATATGTACGTGTTTGAGTAATATGTTCAATTAATTTGTAAATGATTTTATAGTTCTTATCGAAATAAAAAATATCGATTCACTATTTTTAAGGATTCAATTCAGGGTTGTGATTCGATTTAAAAACAATACTGTTGGTTAATACGATCGATTCATCATTTAACCAATCTCAGATCGCTGTCCCTAGTTGGCAGCACTGCTGCGCAGTATCATCTGAGCGGTAAGAGGAGGCGGTTTTGTTGTGGCGCCCAGAGACGAAAAAGTGAACATTATTGGTGGCGTTGTTTGAGTTCAGACGGTTGAAGAAAATTCAAGGCTGTGTCTGCATCTATTTTTATATAAATTTACAACAGCGTCTATTTATGATATCATTTTAAGTGTTTGCCGTATTTATTATTCGCTGCCTGTATTAAATTCAAGGTGAGTCCTCACTTTTTTTACGTGTTAATATGCCGTAGGAACTTACAGTTTTTCTATACAATACAACTTATGAACAAGACAATGTGTTGTATGCTAATTTTATAACATATATTATCATTAATAATTTTAATATCAAAACATAATGCTCATACCAAATTTAAAAAACTAGATATAAATTTCTGTACTGATCTAAGAGAATACCGACAATGATAAAAGAATCTGCAATCCAATTTGCGTAAACTGCAATTGCAGTTACATAAGATTATTTAGTTATGGATATAATAAATATAATACTGAAAATATAAAGAAAACAAAAAAAAAAATAAAAAAAAATACCAGATCGTCAAAAATAAATCATAAGAAATAATATTACTGTTGCTTTGTTTTTTCATAAAACACAATGGAATCGTTGTAGTGAACATTATGTCATTGGGAAAATTGATATAATACAAGTTTAGCCTATGAAATGATCACATTTCCATGTTAAGAACTAGTAAGTTTTAACATGTACAGTGCAAAATTATGTATAAAAAAATATGTTATACTATTAAATGACTTGAGACATACACTAGACATGAAATTACATTCTCAGAAAGCACTATACAAAATAGGAAGGTTTCGTTTTTTTTTTTTTGGGCACTGAGCAAAGATCTATCGCCCACATATTCATCATTGCCTGGTATACAAGAAAATGAAATACCCAGTTAACACAAACACTTACAGTTAACACAAAACAATGTTATTTGTTTATGATAACACTTTCAAACATGTACCAGGCTGTATCACTGTACTAATTCTTAATAAACAATTTCTTATCTCTGTATGACATAGGTATGCAGAATACATATCATAAAATCATGTTTAAAATCTAAAGCATTATTCTTCCATTATGCTATGTACATAATAAGGTAAGCAGAAAAATTGAGTAGTGGTTTATACTTAAAAAAAATATTTAGTTCTTGTAGTTATATAAAACTTTTCTTACATCCATATCAAATCTAAATGATTTTAACTTTCTGATGGTCACAAAATCTTTGTTTGATAATAGTAAGTCTTCGATAGAACACTTAAATATCATGTTCATAATAATGTCTTTGAGCCTTAAGAATTAATACAAAATTAGAATTTAAAGATACTTATTGACATGATATTCAAAATGAACTGTATATATAGAATTTATATAATAAGTTTTATTTATAGATCAATACATAATCTTTTATCATCTTTTGTCAATCTAGATACATTGACATTATCTCTATACTCCATTACTAGTTAAAATCCATTTTACTGACTGTGGCATTTAGCCTTTTTGGTGTATTCTTTTTATATGTGATCAATAGGACAGATGTCATATATTAAAAAAAAAATGAGTTCTTGTAAGGGAATATCTGTCTTTCATTTTATCAAGAAATAATATCTAATTATATTTGCAATAGAGGGTTATACTATCCTCAGTTCCAAAACATTTTACGAAATCAGGTCAAGCAGTTACCATTCTGCATGATTATTCATCAATACTAATATTCACCCATTGGCCTAATATCTACCAGTTTTATTATCGAAAAAGTATAAAAAATGATTAGCAAAATTTGAATACTACAAGCTCATCAATTGTTATTACAATATAAATCGTATATTTTAAACAAAATATGCTTTATCAATAAAGTGAACTTAAAAGTAATTTTTCACTATTCTGAAGGATATTACAGAGTATTATGTTAATGTTTAGTATTGACATGTGTGGGAATTTTCAATTCAGTCATAGTATTCTGATTTGGTCAAATATGCAAGGAGTTCATTGCATTCATAGATGCATACACTAAATACAAGTAAAGCTAATATATAAATAAAAATAAAAAAAGCTAATATAAGCATTGATAAAAATACAGTAAAAGTAGGGCCATTTTGCCCATTCATGTTATAGTTATGCATTACAAATAGTTTTTATCTGTACACAAATTAATTTATTATCTTTATTCCAAGTAAATTGTTTATTAATGTATAATTAATGCCCAGCACTTAATCCCTTATTGATAATGCCTATAAATATGCCAATATCTCCTTTTGTGTGGAACTAAAAATTACTTAATTACTTTTGCCTATTTCTGTAACTTCTTAGTGGTAGTAGCACAATTTTAAATTGCTTAAAGCTTTCCTTGATTATTGATTTATAAAAAAAACATTTTTTTTGATACAACTGGTACTTCCTAATACTACCTTTAACCAGAAAAACATGTCTGTATATAATTTCAGATAAATGCTACATGCAATGAGAAATATTAGTTGATATAATAGATTATGTATTCAAGGCACTGTAAAAGTGTGACATCATCCGAGATTAATGCCATATTTAACACCAATTGTTTGGTCGGCCATGAGGAATATCTATGTATATGTGATTGTTTGGTGATCCCCATGATGAGTTCACTTCAGCCTCATTTATATTAATTTAGATGTTAAATACAGAATGTATATAAATGAAACTGAACTAGAAACATGTTTTCCATATCCAAGTAGTACTACTATCTTGCATTTTCAGTATTTTTTCAAAATTTTAACTATGTTGTACTCTGTTATGGATGTAGAGGCCTAAAACATTTTTTTTTTCTAATATTTGTCTTTCCATTCCCTTGTATTAGATGTTGAAATTTGAAACAATGAAAACTAATGTTATGTAGATCAATATATATTTTATTCTATAAAACGAAAGGGTTTCAGAAAAAGTCATCTTATTGTTAGATCTAAATTTCGTCTTCTTTTTTATTTAATGGCCACATTTGTGCACACATAATTTTGACAATTTCCATAGGTAGATTTAACTTATATATAAAAAGAATGTCTATTGAAGCAAAACATTGACACTGGCCAATACTTACTCAGTACTAAAATAAAAATATATAAGCTATAATAAAATCATTTGGTGGTAGTTAGTGTATGTTATGATCAGGAAATGGAGCTGAAACGATGATAGCTCTGTTGGTGGTGCGTGAGTTTGAATTTCTGCAATCTGTCTGACCTTTTGGTGAAGGAAAACGTTGTCACAATGTCATAGCATGGTAGTTGGACTTTTCCATTACCTGGACTCACGTCAAAAGCGTGAAGCGCATGCGTTGACTCATTTGGTGATAATCACTTAACACTACCCATTGAATACACCATAATACCCATACACCACGAGGACACTTCAATTTCCCGTCTTGCCAGAGTCCAGGGACGGCATTCACAGTTCTTTGGTGGGAGTGGCCGTCCGCAGTTGCAGTCTTTGCAGAGTTTCCTACTTAACCGGTCTCATACGATAGTCCCAGACGACTCTATGGAAAACTCTTGACTCTTGGATGGTCGCATACAAATGCCAAGGGGCTAGCTACAATCCTCGAGTTGTAAATCGGCCAGCAAATACCTATTGGTATTTTCCGGCAGTTGCACTTGAGAACCAGTTCGTCCATTAGGCACAGTTTGTCCCCATTTTGGGTTACATAATCGCTTAACATCGGGGTAGAGTTTGGTCATAATGCTAAACCAACAAACTAACAAAAATAGAACTTTGCGCTGATAACATCTAATTTATTTTCATTTTTAACTGTCAAGCTTCTACCTGTGTAAAGAGATTGGTTTATGCTTTATTTAAATCCTGATACAACAAATGTGAATGTCAGTTTGTTTGTTTGATCCTTTTTTATCCCCCACCTCGTCTTATACATTATGAAATTTTGCATAAGAGTCGTCGGGGATACAGAAAATAGGGTACATTTCATTTAGAAAAAATAAAGTACTTTTTCTGAGGCATAGGAAAATAATTTTTAAGTTTACGCGAACAAAGTCGCAGCCACAGCTTGTGTAATATATATATATATTAGAGGTTAATAAATGATTAGTGATGTATCGATTAAAAAACTCGTTTCAAATACATTTATTCATAGAAATTTATATTTAAATAAGAAGTGATTTGATATTTTGCTCATAAATATGACCTACGCAAAGATATAAAGGTCAATGATGCTTTGATATGAATTGATTTTATGTGTATGTATACGTGATAACGATGTCCCTAACTGTGGACTTGGTCCAATATGCGTCGAATGCGACCATGAATTACTCCCACTCCTGTAATTGTAATTGAGACGTTAATAACTATTAATTATTCTGGCAATTTGCGGTATCGTTCTTGGAACCTACCGTCAGTAAATTGAGTGAAACTTTTACGATCCTTTTAAATTATAGCATTTGCCAGTGACTTTATTCACGAAGAACTAACATTTAAAGAACTAAAATTTCGTCAATATAAGTCCAGGCGTTTTGGAGTACATAGGGAACATACACACACACACAGTATACACATGTACAAATGTATATATATATACAAAGGAATATCGGTTGTTTTGCGGCATTTGGTAAATCCACTAGCTGTGGCCATGACTTTACCCGCTCGGGACTAACATTTTATTGATAATTTTTGCCAGTTTTGTAACTTACTATAGTGTACTTTTGCTCCTGTTGGTGCTAGGGCGATGTTAAGTAGCTTAAAGCCTTCCTCGGTGATTGTTCTGTCAAATACATAAATACGTTTTGAAATCAGTTGGGTAATTCCTAAGATTAGCCCGTACGAACATAAAAATAAACTTTTCCTTTTAGAATATTGTATAATAAACTCCACAACATAGTTCTTTGAACGCCGACGCAAGACTGTGGTTGTAGTGTGCGAATTAGCACAATATCAGCGTGCCATTTTCGGAGCGCATTGCCTTACCGCACCTTTTTACTTATGACTATCTTTTAACTGCGACTTCGTTCGTGTTAATATTGATTTTGTCTAAATAATTGGATGGCGCAATAAAAAATTCATACAAAGTTTTGTCACTCTCTTTGCCCCACGTTCAATAAGTTTTTCGCGAGAAAAATAGCCTGTCACCGTCTCCAGGTTCTCATCTATCTCTGTACCAAAATTCATCACAATCGATTCAGCGGTTTAGGCGTGAAAGCGTAACAAACAAACCGACTTTCGCATTTATAATATTAGTAAAGATAAGTAAGGATAAAGATTGGTTCCGTATTGATAATAAAGCAGGTAAACCTGAACTATAATTCTCTAATACTTATTTATTGGTTCAGTTACAGATGTTATATGTAGAGGACACGGATTCGAGTTCCGTCTATATTTTTACGTCATTGAACGTATTTATTCTATTGAACAAAGCGACTTTTATAATGTGCATACATTATGGCACTGCATGAGCGATCGCGTCGAGGTTAGTGAAGGTATTATTAGCAGAGACTGACGTCACGCTATCCGAATGCTTTTTCGAATCTGTCTTTTTACTTAAGTAATTAGTTCATTAGTATTAATCAATACGGGTCTCGTATCTAAATATATTTTTAAAGAAACACAACAAAAAAGAATACTGTACTGAGCTCGGTCACTCAGGTACGATAATATTGGTCGCTGTTGGAAGTGATGATAGCTCAGTGGTAGCGTGTAGGAACGCTGCGTCATGGGACGTGAGTTCGAATCCAACCACATGCTACGAGCTTGATGAGATAATTTTTTTTTATGTAATAAGGGGCAAACGAGCCTTTGTTTCACCTGATGGTAAGTGATCAGCGCCGCCAATGGACTTCAGGGGAATCGCAGGTGCGTTGTCAGCCTTTATTGGAGGTACTGGCTTTCAAGTGCAACTTCCGGAACACACCTATTGGTATTTGGCGGCAGATTTTCAGCTTGTGACTGGTAGCTAGCCAGGCGGGCATTACAAAGAGCCATGACCATGCTATGGTTTCCTCACGATGTTTTCCTTCACCGAAAGTTCAAGCTCATTGTAGGTGGTTCGATTCGAACTCACGTCCCACGACGCGGCGTTCCTACACGCTACGACTGAGCTAAATTATATATGTAATTCCGGAGTGCTTATCTTTGTAATTATGTATTCTTAAATGGCTTGACCGGTTTTCATGCTTATTTTTTGTATTTATAGAAATGTTTCTTTTGGCGTTATTTGACGACAGACTATTTTTGATATTAGCAGTATGAATGTAAATAAAGCTATTTATAACTTTATGTAAATATTTGTAACACGTATTAATTATAAATTTTAGCTTTCTGCATCGCTTTTCCATATAAAAAACGCAGACGCGTCCGTGGGCGCGATACTAAAACGTATCCAAAGTTTTCACGTCATATATAAATGTATAGAAAATAAAGATAATTGTGTAATTATCCTTCGCAAGGATAAGATTACTGAACATTGTCCTTGACGAGTTCATTGTAATAACTAACAGAGTTACGGTACTGTAAGCGATGGTCCAATGCATAAGCTGTTGGTTACAATCCAACAGAAACGTTCAATATTCAATGCGATTAAGGAGAACTATGGTTAGTTATCCTAAACCGCTATTAGGTTCAGGATTTTTTTTAAATACTAATGAGCAGCAAACAGGCAGACGATCCATCTGATGGTAAATGGTTAGCGTCGTCTATGGACAGCTGCGTCAGCAGTGTGTTACAGCCATGCTCCTGACTTTGGTGGAAATGGTTGGTTCTCGCCCACTATGTTAGAACACAAAGGTTCATAGGCAATGTTTATTTTGTGACAGCCTAAACCTGAGGGTTGTAGCTTAGGGGCCATTCATTAATTACGTAAGGGTATTGAAGGGTTTAATAAAATCTCTACCTGTCATTTTTTTTGGGAGGGGAAGCGGGTAAAATTCATTCTTACGTAATACTTCGTGAATCAAAATTTAATATAATATAAAATTTAATAATCTAATTCAATGTTGGATTCCAAATAGTTTTCTTAAATTTAATGCTTACTGAAAAAAAGGACTCCTTAAAATTTAATATCTGATCCAAGTTTGGTTCTATAGAAAAAATATAGTACATTTTGCCGTGTATTATCGTATTTTTTTTATATAAAAATTAAAAAAAAACCATTTACTTTCTAACATAACAGTATATTATTTAGAAAATTAAGATAGAATCCTACGTTAAAATGGTGAGGGCGGTCAAAAGTGATCAAAATTATCCATTCATAATTAACGAATGGCCCTTAACCAGTCGGGTAATAATCCTACCACCAAGATTTGGATAGATTGAAGATTACATGGTTGACCGTCCTGACCAAAACCAATGGTGGGTCCAATCATCGTTCGCGCCTTGTTAATTACCGCGTGCAATTGAGGTTGGGTATATACTCAGCTGGTATTCGATACCTTTTACACCTCAAAATAGTTAAAAAATATTAGTTTTATAAATAAGATAATTTTAATCAGGAATCTATTCAACATGTTCGAGACGACAACAGTTAGAAACTATTTAAAATATACATCCAGTTTACAAATTTAATTTATTTACGAGAATCAATCGAAAGATAGTTATTTGTGATTTATTACGATAATGTGCAAAATATTACTAAGAGTGTAATAAATTCCTAGATTATCAAAAATCTACTTACTACCAATTTTGATGGTGCATTTACAAAATACCAGGTCCAATACCAATGAAATGAAAATAGGCCCCACTGGAAAATATTCTACTTCCGGTACAGAAAGATTTTCCCAATCCTGTTTTTAAATGACGAAATTTTGAGGTAAAAAAACATACAAAAAAAATATAATTAAATTTAACGAATCCTTTTAGTATTGAAGTCGATTAAAAAACGCCATATTCTCATATCTTACGACGTGCCCACACCGATAATGGCTCACTGTACCGTCAACATAGCAAAAGTTTATTCGCAAAAACACTGGCGAATCTTGTTTTAAGAATTCTTCAACGTATTCGAGACCATATTCGATCATTGGTCGCCATCGTGTGACAGTCTTCTCTCGTTCATGGAGTGCAGTAAAGGGCGGTGAGTATATTATATTTAAATATCATTACGCTTTTACCGCTGTAGGGTGGTTAATGGTATCTATATACATTCGTTGAACTCTCTACTTTAAAATATTTGTTGTGGATAATTTTGAAATTTATCTAATAGTTATTTTTCATTCTCAAATATAGTGTTTAAATTTTTATTGAATGTCGATGAAAATTACAACATTTTCTCCACTGAATTGTGAAAATTGTTTTTACCTGTATAATTCTACAACAGATTATTCGTACATCCTTTTAAATATATTTCGTGGTCGACAAAAAATAGGTCATAATTTAAAATATTTTAGAATAATAGTAACTAACCAATTATCATTTCAAGTAATCTACCTGTAAGTACTAAGTCATCCTTTATGTAGATTTTAATTATAATTCTTATCAATATTGATTTACAATATTTAATTTATTTTTTATTTACAATATTATCATGAGTTATGTTTACGCGAATATTAATCATCGAAATAAAACTAATTTAGACGGTATTTATCGCGGTTATTTATTAATTTTGATCCCGAAGTTTCGAAAGCTTTTCAGCCTTCGTAACGTCGGGATCAAAATTATTATCACATTTTAACAGATTTCTCAAAAACCTTTACAAAAATAATAAATCTGTCTCTGCCATGTGAATAAATCTATTTATTGGTAAAATCGCGTGATTTTTAATGTATCTTTCATTATACTCGGCTTTATAAAAATCAAAACCCGATTGTAATTAGAAAAAGCCCTACCACCATGCAAATGCTACATTTGCCTTAAGCAACATAGGAATTTTATTGTACCACGCGAACGGAGTCGCGGACACAACCAGGTATAGAATAAAGCGAAAGTTTCTACTTAACGTATAACATTAAGAGGTTAAGACAGACGTTACGTGATTACAAAATTAAAGGATGTAAGATATACTATACAATATTTCTATTATTTTTATATAGAAAATTGTCACTCATTCTCTTTCATTCGTTCGCTTTTCCCTTATTCATCATCAGCAGATCTCTTAAAACTGTACTAATTATTGACATAAACTTTGCAATGAATGTTCTATTCACAACGCAAACAAACAGGTACTGAAAATAGATTTTACGGTTACGGGCTGTTCAAGGGAAAAACTGTGGAAATTTTAATCGAGGGCACCAAATACTACAATTAATATACCACTATCTACCCATATTACAGTTAATATATATCTATGTACCACTAATTGTAATTTATTGTAGCCTCTGTCGAACTAAAAGATATGATTAGTAAACAATTTAGTAAATATTTGTTTGGATAATGCCGACACTGAGAACGGATTTTACGATCGGCGGTAAAAGCGCGAACAGAGTCACAGGGACTATCTAGTATGTAACAAGCTACATTAGTAAAGTTATATATTATACTAGCTATGATCGCGACCTCGTTCGCGTGGAACTGAAAATTATTTCATATTTTTTTTTCTCGTTTTTACAACGTTTTTCAATACAGTTTTCATCCTATTATATTATTAATTATTACTCTATCAAATATAATAGTTAATAGTTAAAATAAATAAAATAATAGTGTCTAAGATTAGCGCGTTCAGACAAACGTACAAACTCTTCCGCCTTATAATATTACAACTTATGACGTGGAAATTACTGGATTTGCCCGCCCCCCATTAGGCATAGGTAACCGACACTGAACTTTGAACCAGTTCTGTAATTATCGGAAGTATGTATATATCAAATGATTCTACATTGCACATAGTGCGTCATGAGTGATTCAGAGCGTAAATTTTGAAATGGAATGTGATAAACATTATCCCGGTAAAACGAGAAAAAATATTTCTTTTGCATTCAGAGGTACTGGGAACATTGTTTTTCTTGCGTGTAACGTGATAGGGCGTGTCGACTTTATGGGCATTTAGAATTGACTTTCGGTTAATTAGAAGTCGCGTCGCGTGTACACGCCGGCACACATTGTAACTGGTATGTGGATTGTTTGTGCAATTATTTTGTCATGGGGTATTCGAAGCGATGATAGCTCAGTTGGTAGTGTGCACGGACGCCGCGTCAAGCGACGTGAGTTCGAATCCACCGACAACGAGCTTGAGCTTTCGGAAAAGGTAAACATCGTGATGAAATGGTATCATGGTTGTAAGGGCTTTTTCTAATCCCCGCCTTGGTAGATACATTAAACCGGAACATGCCTATAGGTATTTGGTAGTAAATTTTCAATTTGAGGGTGGTAGATAACCAGGTGGTCATTAGAACAAGCCCGGCCACCACGCTACCGTTTCCTCGCGATGTCGTCCGTCATCTAAAGCTCGGGCTTAAGACAGATGGATTTGAACCTACGTCCTATGACGCAGCGTCCGTACACTACCAACTGAGTTATCGTCGTTCCAAAATAATATGCTGAACCACGCCCGCTTTAATCTCGCAGCCAGTTGCTAGTAATAATATTTCTTGCTATTTCAGTGCACAAGCCGAGGAAAGTGTGCCAGAGATGGGCGTCCCGCACGTGACCTCGTTCTGCTGCTGTATAGGCATCGAGAGGGGCTCGATGCTTGTCGGTGTCATTCATTTGGTGAGTCGGTTCGATTCTCATATTTAAATGATCTATATCGGAGCTGGCTAATCTTACACAGACTAAAAGGTCACTTTGAGGGCGTTATTATAATGACTTAGATATTTACTACGTTCAAAACATACTTTCGGGCAGTGCAATGGTTAATACGTCTGTTATATAGGAATGTTGACAGATATCATGCATCAATATTTTGTTGTGTACTGACGTAATTTCGATGGACGTGAGTTCGGATCCTTGCAACGAGCCTGGTGAAGGAAACATCGTGATGAAAATATAGTAAGGTTGCTATTATTTCATTACCCGGGTTCGGGTCAAAGGCGCGAGAGGCATGTGGGGACTCATCGGCTGCTAATCACCCAACATTACCCACTAAAACGCACCACGGTGACACTTCAAACTCCTGCGTTACCAGATACCAGGGAAAGCTGTCATCCTCACGTTGAAAATCTTCCGCCAAATACCTATAGGTGTTTTCCGGAAGTTGCACTTGAGAGCCAGCGTGCCAAACATCTTGGATACATAGTCGCTTTACATCAGATGAGATTGCGGTCAAAATTTATAAAGAAAATAATTCATGACTTTTTTTTTATATACTTAAGGTTAGCGTTATGGCCATAATCTCACCTGATCTTAAGTGACGATACGGCCCAAGTTGGTAGGCACGCTAAATCTGTGGAGGAACTGGCTCTCAAGTGCAGCTGCCGGAACACACTTGTTGGTATTTGGCTGCAGTTTTTCAACTTGAGGGTGGTTGCTAGCCAGGCGGGCATTTGAATAAGCCCTACCACCATGCTATGGTTTCCTCACGATGTTTTCCTTCACCGAAAACTCAAGCTCATTGTAGGTGCTTGGATTCGAACTCACTTCCCTTGACGCGAAGTCGTACACACTACCACTGAGCTATCATCGCTTTTACTTGACGTTTACGGCCAATAGAAGTGTAAACTTAAAACAGATGTTGTTTTTGGATATCCAAAGTAATTGTATGATCTTAAATTAAAACTGTGGTACAGCGTAATAACTGATACTAATAGGAACGGATACGGTGTGTACGTTGACACGTCACGTGACCATGTCGATGACGAGTCACTTGAATTTACTTACTCGCCGTCCAAACCGCGCTATAGAAGTTTTAGCTTCAAATTGAATTGAAATTGAAATTGAAGCGATGATAGCGCAGTGGTAGCGTGTACGACTTCGCGTCAAGGGACGTGAGTTCGAATCCAAGCACCTACAATGAGCTCGAGCTTCCGGTGAAGGAAAACATCGTGAGGAAACCATAGCATGGTGGTAGGGCTTTTTCTGATACCCACCCGGCTAGCTACTACCTTCAAGTTGAAAATCTGCCGCCAAATACCAATAGGTGTGTTCCGGTGTTTAGCGTGGCTACCGACTTGGGCCGTATCGTCACTTAAGATCAGGTAAGATTGTGGCCATTACGCTGAGTCTTAAAAAAATATATATATCGTAAAGGTCCGTTTCGGTTCATAGCTGGTGTCGCTTTCCCTGATGGTGCTGTGTTCGGTGTTCGCTGAGGACACGCGGGCGTATATCGACACCATCGAGGATGCCGAAGACCACCTTTACACAACCTGGTATAAGATCGCGGTCGCCATCGCCGTGGTCAGCGTGGTCCACGTGTGCCTCGCCACCAGCCTGCTGTATTCCGTTTACAAGGTGAGCTTTGCAGGTTTATCCATGACTAGATTTTACGTGCGTTTTTTTTATAGTTAAGGTTTAGCCCTATGGCCATAATCTCACCTGATCTTAAGTGACGATACGGCCCCAGTTGGTAGACACGCTACACCTGTGGAGAAACTGGCTCTCAAGTGCAGCTGCCGGAACACACCTATTGATATTTGGCGGCAGGTTTTTAACTTGAGGGTGGTTGCTAGCCAGACGGGCATTAGAAAAAGCCCTACCACCATGCTATGGTTTCCTCACGATGTCTTCCTTTACCGAAAGCTCGACCTCATTGTAGGTACCTGGATTCGAACTCACTACCACTGAGCTATCATCGCTTCATACATATATATATATATATATATATATATATATATATGTATAAATCACAACCTGTATAAACGTTCTTAGCTTGTCCTAGTAACGTAAGTAAGGTCGTCTTTGGCAAGGCGTTCTTCAGATAACCTGTACGTCCTTCTGCCTTCTTAATTAGAGAAGCCATCGATTATTAAATCCCTCTTTTTAAAACATCACAGTGCAGTATCGTTCTCGACACCCCGGATATTCGAGGCAGAGGTTTTTCTTTCACGCCCTATGTCTCCGTTACTCCGGAAGTTGATTGACAGGCAAATTCGTTCGAATCCTCGTTTGAAATATCAAATTGAAACGTTCCTTCATATACATGTAGCCTTTTCATCGAATCCAGTAAAACTGATATTATAAATGCGAATTTAAGTTTGTTTGTTACGCTTTCACTCGAAAACCACTTAACAGATCATCATGAAACTTTGTAGACATATTCTTGGAGATATTAGAAGTGACATAGGATAATTTTAATTGAAAATAAAAAAATATATATTTTTTACGAAAGCTAAAAAAATTGTTTGTCAAGAAATCTCAAAATCTAGCCACTTTAACTCCATCTAGCATTCCTGAGTGTAGGTGATACGAAGTTTATCGTGTTAGCTGGTATTATATAAAACTGTCTAATTACATTGTAAACTAAAAGAAAAACTTTAGGGTTTTTTTAATGAAATAATATAATAAATACTTTATTTGGATTATAATAAATAGGTAAAAGCCAGTAATTAAAAAAGTTATTAACATGCCAGGCGTGTGTTAGAAAAAGCTCTACCATTCCACTTTGCATGGTGGTAGGGCTTTTTCTAATGCCCGCCTGGGTGGCTACCACCCTCAAGTTGTAAACCTGCCGCCAAATACCAATAGGTGTGTTCCGGCAGCTGCACTTGAGAGCCAGTTCCTCCACAGGTTTAGCGTGTCTTAAGATCAGGTGAGATTATGGCCGTAACGCTATACCTAAAAAACCATCACGCTCGTATGTATCTATCCAGCGTTCCACTACCGGTCTCCGTGTGTGGGTGTACGTAATGCTGGCTCTGTTCGCCGCCAGCATGCTGTACCTCCTGGTGAACCTGGCCATGCACGGTTCCACCGGCACCGGCTCTGATATCTTCCTGTCGTTCCTCGAAGCGACCCTCTTCTATGGTCAGTGACATGAATTTTGAACCTCTAACATGTTACTTGTTGTTTTGTATTGTTAAAAACTCATTCTTTTTTTTTCACTTATCGAGATACTTTCAGACGCAACTGCCGGAACACATCTATATGTATTTGGCGACAGATTTACAACTTTGGGTGGTAGCTAGCCAGGTGGGTATTAAAGAAAGCCTCGGTAAAGTTGAAAATCTGTCGCCAAATACCTATAGGTGTGTTCCGGAAGTTGCACTTGAGAAACTGTGCCTCTTATAAAGGCCGGGAACGCGTCTGCGTTTTTCCTGGTGTTGAGTATAGCGGGTCTAACGGGTTTAAGTACAGCTATGAATCATTTAGTAAACTATATATATATATATATAATATGTTTTATTTATTTCCATAGTCATACATTACACAGCGGTATTCTTGGGAGTCTATATATTGTGGGAAGTTATTAAAAATATATAGGGATGTAGTGATAGGGTGGGTGTTTTATGGTAGAATATAGTTATAAGGAGGGTAGTTTATAATGCCGATTGGTATAAAGCGAGGAATGGTTTATACTGGACAGAGAGAGGCACGAGCGGTGAAGGTGAGTGTTGACGCGCGTCGACAAAGAGATCTCTTAAACCTACATCTGAGTCGCAAGTCTCAGACACTGTGTCGTGTTATCCTCTCTCTGCCACGACGGTAAGGTTTCACGAAGTTCCCGGCACCACCACAGTGAACCCGTGGTTTTTTTTTTTATACTTAAGGTTTAGCGTTATGGCCATAATGTCACCTGATCTTAAGTGACGATACGGTCCAAGTTGGTAGACACGCTAAACCAGTGGAGAAACTGGCTCTCAAGTGCAGCTGCCGGAACACACCTATTGGTATTTGGCGGCAGGTTTACAACTTGAGGGTGGTAGCTATGGCGGCGGGCATCAGAAAAAGCCCTACCACCATGCTATGGTTTCCTCACGATGTTTTCCTTCACCGAAAGCTCAAGCTCATTGTAGGTGCTTGGGTTCGAACCCACGTCCCTTGACGCGAAGTCGTGCACACTACCACTGAGCTATCATAGCTTTGGTTTGCTAAGCAGTTCGTATCTCATCTATACATATATATAAAATTGGAGTGTCTGTTTGTAATATTGAAATAACCGTTTTTTACTACATGTATATGAATATATACGGTACATACATCAAAATTACATTTTTTAACAATTTTTATCTATCTGTATTTCTGTCTGTTTGTTCCGGCTTATCTCTGAAACGGCTGGACCGATTTTGACGGGACTTTTATTGGCAGGTGGCTGATGTAATAAGGAGTAACTTAGGCTACGTTTATTGTAGAAAAATTGTTTTATTTTAGAATAATAAAGTAATGTTGCAATGTCCAAGTACTGTCCAGTACCGAGCGCAGCTCACGCGCATGCAACTGGGACGTCCCACCAACGAATTAATATTACTTAAATATATTCATAGTTAAGACAGGACAAAGTCTGTCGGGTCAGCTTGTGCATTAAAATTAATGAAACCGATTAAGTTTGTATCTCATTCTGACAACATTATTATTAGCATTTTAGTAAAGCCTTCGAGAGAGGCAGCTAAAATGCTGTATGAAATGAGTGAAAGATGATGGTATGAACGAGGATGTATGAAAGAGCTAAATTATAATATTATTTTAGGTTACGATGGGGCTGGTATAACTACGGTTAAAAGCCCCTAAACAAAATAAAGAAAAAAAAAAAAAACATTATTATCAGATACGGTCATTATCACTTGAAGAACTACTCAGCATATCATATTTTTTACATCGGCCTTTTTTTCCTATTCTACAGATACATGTTAATGTTTTTCATTCTTATATTCCAGGCTTTATCGCCTATTGTATCCTCACCGTGTACAGTTATTACCTGAAGCTGAAGAGCAGCGAGGACATGGAAGGTCCCAGCAAGGCCGACTACTGAACACCGCACATGTGCTGTTTCCCTCGAATCGATAAGGTATTAATCGCTTGATAAAAACATATTTATTACTACCCTTTATTCGGTTATCGATTTTGTCAAATCGAATGATGTAATAATTAAACTTTCGTACAAAATTTATGCCTCTCTTTACCCGACTTCCGGTAAGTTTTTCGCGTGATAAAGTTGCCTATCGCGGTGTCCAAGGTTCGATCTATGGTTGTCCAAAAATTCATCGTAATCGATTCGGCGGTGTACGAGTGAGAGCGTCGCAAACAAACAAACTCACTTTCGCATTTATAATGTTAGTAAGGGTATGGATAATATTCGGTAGATGCAGCTTATAATATGGTCGTCTAATAGTAGACAGAACTTAATTTTTAATATGGCAACTAGATATAAATATATATAACAATCGAATTTAGGAATCTGATAAAATCGCTCTGTTGGCCTTTGAAATACTATTTTTTCTAATTTTAATAATAGTATACATTCATTTTTTTTAATATTATTAATCGTTACAATTTGTGTAAAATTTATTTATATACATTTTAATTAATACTTATGGCAACACTGGAAACAATTGAAGGGGGAATAACATTCCACGGAATTACGAGTCGAGGACACGTGTCACAGCTCAGCCAATCAGCGACCGAGTTGTAGAGACTAGAGATGGGTAACTCGGACACGTTCGATGTGTCACTTCAACAACTCCCGTGTGTGGTCGTATCGCAATAACTTAAAATGGTGCCTTAATTTACACGCATTTTGCGTCCGCTGTACGTTAAACAGTGTGACATGTGTCCGGATAGTAATTTGAAAAGATAAATTGTGTCAATCAGTTCTACAATCAATATATTACGTAGTAGTCGGAGTAATATTGCCGCGTGTATATTTTATTAGCATTTCTATGTTAGGACCGAGTATTTGTACAGTTTTGAGAAGTTATATTTTGTTTTTGACTTTGTTGTGATTTTTATTTTCGTTCATATAATTAGTTATTTAGCTATATATGATGGGTAACTCGGACATATTTGATGTGTCACTTCAATAACTCATTATTTAGTGTGTGGTCGTTTCGAGTTAAATTACAGTTATGGCTTTATTTACATGTAATTTGCGTAAGCTGTTCGTTAAATCAGACGAATTATTCTGTCAGTTCTCATACTTAAACTTATGGCTTATTATATTTAGGCTTACGGCGGCATCTTGATCTGTCGTGTTGTGATTTTTAATTTTTTCATTCATATACTTAGTTATTCAGCTCTATATTGTGTGATATAGATGACATTTTATCATCAATCATGAGTAATCATTCGGAACATGATATATGAGTTGCCACAAAAGCTCCCGAGAGAGCTTCAACAAGAGAGTCACCACCTTGATGAAGATAGTTTCATCTGCCCGAGATGCCCACATCACTTAAAATTGGCAGTAATAGTTTCTAAATAGGACTGAATTGTCAAGAATTAAAAAAAAAAAACATGCGTGCGTACAAAGTACACATGTCAGAAGTGAAACTTCTTTGGCGAACTAATTTATAAATCTTGTTTATATACGACGTTCGCTCTGTCTCACTTTTTCTCTCAATCTTTCTCACTCGCTTGCTCCCTGCTCTCACTCCACGGATAGTTGCTCATGCTACGTTCGCCCTGTCTTACTCTCTCTCAATCGGTCTCGATCACTCTCTCTCTCTTTTCCGACACTTCCGTTGCATACCGGCGTGACGTTTCATCTGTAAAAATTTTACCCTCATGCGCCTAAAGAAGTTTCACTTCAATAAGAAGTTTCCTATGGGCCTTAAAATTGTGATCCGCAACGTTTTTGTGTGACGCTCGTTCGTGTAAATTCGGCTTAACACACACACACACACCGTTTTTTTTGTTTTTTTTTTTTAATGGTACTCGTAAATATAGTGTGTTTGCGGTATCGTTGACACGTTCTCCTACTTCATACGGAACAAAAGTGAGCAATTTTCGTTCCAACGTATACAAATGAGTTATTTAATTATCAGTAAAACGCATATAAAAAAATGTAATGATCTATTTTTATACTCTGTTATTTGATTCCACAGAATTACATGATATAATTTTTGGGATTTTAAGAATAGATCAATGGGAATTAATTGATAAAAAAAAAGTTTTATAACAAAGGCTTCTAATACTCTATTTCTATTATTGAGGAAGTATATGGTCTAATAAAATTATTATTAATTACTTAAAGTGTAGATTATTATAAGTAGTGTTGCTAAAAATAATTGTTTCTTCCTGTCTTATGCAGCTTTGAGCTTTTATATATACATTATATATATATATGATTGATAAACTTTATAAAACTTTTTAAAGGTGTTAAATATGTACTTAAGAAGTGTCCAGACACTTGATAAGGTTCAAAAACGTGTGAGACTAGTCCAACTTGTGAATGTTACGGTTGAAGTTAAAATATCGGAATATACCGAAATAATTGTGGGTAAATGTAAATAATTGGTTTCATATGGCTTCGAAAGATTGATTGCCATCGGAAATGAGATGTTATTGACTTTAGACGGTGTCATGGTCAAATGTGTCAGTCGGTTGTTGTGTATGAACGTTACGTCAAGGGACGTGGGTTCGAGTCCACCTGTAATGATCGAAAATCGTCGTCATGGAACCATAGCATGGTGGTAGGGCTTTTTCTAATGCCAGTCTATACGTGTAATAGGTGTATACTTAACGTGTCCAAAATCTTGGGCCAAATCGTCACTTAACATCAAGTGAGATCGTGGCCGTAACACTAAATTCTTCGGTATAAAAAAAAATGTTACATGTAGATTCAATAATTATGATAATACTCTATCGAACATGTAACTTTTTATTGAATGAATAATGCTACTTAAAATTCAAAAAACATTAAGCGATTAAGCGATGATAGCTCAGTGGTAGTGTGTACGACTTCGCGTCAAGGGACGTGAGTTCGAATCCAACCACCTACAATGAGCTTGAGCTTCCGGTGAAGGAAAAAAGTTTGAGAGGAAACCATAGCATGGTGGTAGGGCTTTTTCTGATGCCCGCCTGGCTAGCTACCACCCTCAAGTTGAAAATCTGCCGCCCAATACCTATAGGTGGGTTCCAGCAGCTGCACTCGAGAGATAGTTATTCTATTAGGCTCAAGTATCCACGATCTTGGGTCACGTTTTCACTTAACATCAGGTGATATTGTCGCCATAACGCTAAACTTACAAAATAGGTATAGAAAAACTTTGATCATGAGATTTTGGGGATAAAAATGACGTATAACTAACAAAACGTATTTATGAAAATGTTTTTTGTTAATTTTTCTCTACGTTAATAGTGAATTTGGAAACTTATATTTTGAGTTTTCGAAGCAAACCATAGTACCTTTTAAATATGTTAAGAAACTTACGAGCAGTGCCAATATTTTCGAGTATTTTTATATTTTTATAGTATTTTCTACTTGTAATAAAAATTATGCCATATATAATGTAGAATTTACATACATGTGTCAGACATTGAGATGGAATTATGAGTACCGGAATAATTTATATTGGTTAGTTTAAGTTCTTACCGATAGATGTCACAGATTTTAATAATACTTAATTAAAATATTTAATATGAAATGTTTACTAATATTTTTGGGTCATCTTTATCATAGTTTATATGTACAGACATTCGAAGTACTTTCAATAATGTGTTCAAAGTAATCTGTTCCACGGATACAAAGTTTCAAAAGACAATACGAATGACGTAGATTTTGAAAATTTATTAATGTAGTTTTTATTGAATGTTTAAAAATTTTCGTAAAGAATTATCATACACAAAAAGCGAATGCTTAAATTCATGGTAAATGACCATGTAAATGAAGATTTCTTTTTACATACTGCTTAGAGCGAACTAAAGAAATCTGCGTACGTTTCTGTAAGATAATAATTTTCCCGATATTTCTTATCCATTACTTACCTAAATGATATGGATAATAAATTACTTCCCACCTGACCAACTGTAGAGCTTCCGTTTACAGATTTTTTTTAACGTATTTCGTAACTGTGAGCTTATTTGTCGCACCAGTGATTATTTGTTTAAATCGACCATCCGTTATATTTTAAAATAGAAAATATTTTCTTTCTTACGTTATCGTGACTTATGTCAAAACGTAAGTTGTCAAATTACAAATAGAATGTCGTGAAATAGTAACTTTAAGAACGAAAAGTAAACTAATTTGAAATGTGTATTAGTGGATTGAAAACATAAGCACTGGGGCGACATTTGTAACATTTAAAAATGCAATTTTATATTATTTTGTCTACGGGAAGCGTGTTAAGGTGTATCCGGACCTTTTATTTGTTACGGAACTGCCTCTCGTAATGGGATTATTATAACCATCACATGGTATCGGATGAATTGAGGGAAGAGACCACAGGAACCTTTTAATCAAATAAAAAAAATGTATGAGATAAGTACAAGTGTGGTCTGAAATCTGAAAATCTTGCATTTAATATTATTAATGTCTCGTACATTTGATATGTTATTTCTATGTCAATGTTATCGTGTCTTAAGGCATACTAGTTGTAAGAAATATACCCACAGATTATATTTAATCGTAAATTTTTTTATTGTATGTAGATTTAAGTGTATATTGTGTATTCTTTTTGCATAATGTTTTTAAATAAACGCTGTTTTTGGGTCTTTATGATGCAGTTTTATTATAAACCCTGTTTTTATAACTATACTAGTAATCCGCTTCGGCTTCGTGCGGGTAACACTTTTATTTATAGCATGATGCCACAAAACTAAAGAAATAAATTTCCCAATAACCAGATTTTAAAGCACTTATTCCTGGGTTACTCTTAAAATGTTATCAAATTCGATCCAACTGTTTTGAAAGCTTCATACACACAGACCGAGTTTATATATACTTACAGTATAACTTTATAGAGCCTAAGGATAATGAATTTCTCGATTAAAAAAAAATCTTTAACATTGACCGTAAGAGCCAATACCAAATACACCTTTACATTACGAATACATGTAGAGTAATTGGGAGAAATAAGCCATCTTGTTGACTCAGGTTTTTATTCGTAAAATGACAACTACCTCCAAATGATCAGTCTCGCTCGAGTCTCTCATGATATATCCCAGCCAGTTTTTTTTTTTTATGGGACCTTCACTGCTATCCTGAGGGGCTTTTACAGCTTCACCTGAACTAGGGGGGAGAGCGTAAGGGTGTCTGTCACTAGTGACCGAACCTCGGCTTGGGCTGTTGCCGAATCGCGTTGGAGAAAATCGAACGCGGTACTAGCTATTAATAAAAATATATGAAGCGAAGAAAGATATATATAAATGAAGCGATGATAGCCCAGTGGTAGTGTGTACGACTTCGCGTCAACGGACGTGAGTTCGAATCAAAGCACCTACAATGAGCTTGAGCTTTCGGTGAAGGAAAACATCGTGAGGAAACCATAGCACGGTGGTAGGGCTTTTTCTAATGCCCGCCTGGGTAGCTACCACCCTCTAGTTGTAAACCTACCGCCAAATACCAATAGGTGTGTTCCGGCAGCAGCACTTGAGAGCCAGTTTCTCCACAGGTTTAGCGTGTCTACCAACTTGGGCCGTATCGTCACTTACGATCAGGTGAGATTATGGCCATAACGGTAAACCTTAAGTATAAAAAAAAATTGAATAAGCTAAAAGTACTAACTGATCCCCTTCGGGATCTGGAAACTAAATTTGGTTTGTACTGTGCCATGGCAGGCGAAGCAAGATGGCACTATGCGTCTTCCTTACCTAGTAGTTGGTAACGAACGTGACTAATAAAGAGGATAAGAGATGAAGGCATATGAACACAAGTATTATCGATAATAAATACAAAAGAAATCCCAGCCAGTGTTACGTGGCGGCCTTTTATAGTATAGTGGAGTGTGACGTCACGTAATACGCATATATTCGTTGATGTACTTTTAATCATAATTCGTTGATGTACTCGTAATGCATTAATATTCGTTGAAGTACTTTTAACGTATTTTCAGCTTATGTAATATTTGCGCCGATATACAATTATCATAAAACTCATTATAAAGAATTTTTATTCATTGCAGGATGTAGATACAAACATTAATTTACTATTATTTAATAATATTAAAAAAGATATAACCCTCAGATAACTCACGTTTCAACAGGTTCAGACACGTTGATTCTTTGTAAGACTGTAAAGCGAATTGTGTAAACTCTATTAAATATAAAGTATATTTATTTAAAGTGTCTTCTCATGAATTAGTAGAAATCGTTCGTTTTAACAGAATATCTACATAATGCTGAGGTTAATAAAAAGGTTTTCTTACCTTGTTAAAATGAAGCATAGTCTAACCTAACTTCTATATACCAAATTTCATTGTAACGGATGTATGATATAACAATTAATAGTTATTCCCTTCATTTTTGTTCTATCGACGTTGCACTGTGTATAGGATTAAAGCGTTTTCATACTTGTTGTATTTTATGTACTTTCGGCAACGCACCTGCGATTCCCCTAGTCCATGTGCGGCGGTGACCACTTACCATCAGATGACGCGGTTGCTCGATTACCCCCTTGTTGAAATAAAAAACAAATTGTCTTCAAATTTAAGTGTATTTCCTAGACTATATCTAGATGCCGGAATGAAAATAAATCGAAATTGAAATAAAACTAATTTAAACGGATTTTATCGCGGTTATTTATTAAATTTTGATCCCGACGTTTCGAAAGCTTTTCAGCCTTCGTGGTCACGGGGCGCACTGATCCGTTTAAATTTGTTTTATTTCAATGAATAATATTCGCGTAAACCTAAGAAATCATTATATAAATCGAAATGTTTATCGTTCACAATTGTATACCTCAAGCATGGTAAAAACCTGCCCCTAACAGGTCACGACTACCGTATACATGTTAATAAAAAGCGTGACAATGACCTCTTCGTTTTGGGATTATCCAGTGTCGTATTAAAGGGGACATGCGAGAGGCTTACGGGGCGGTATCACAGCTTCGATCCCCTGATGTATTTTTTATAGATAGGTGTTACACGTAATTTCTTGATTGCATAACAGTAGAGTTTTTTCTAAGGTCCGCTTGGCTAGCTACTATATTCATGTTGAAAATCTGCCGCCAAATACCTATAGGTGTGTCCTGGCGGTGTTTTTTTATTATCATGCCGCGTTATGGCCATAATCTCACCTGATCTTAAGTGACGGTACGGCCCAAGTTGGTAGACACGCTAAACCTGTGGAGGAACTGGCTCTCAAGTGCAATTGCCGGAACACACCTATTGGTATTTGGCGGCAAATTTTCAACTTGAGGGTGGTAGCTAGTCAGGCGGGCATTAGAAAAAGCCCTACCACCATTATTTCCGATGATTAAAGGTGGATTCCAACCCACGTCCCTTGACGCGGCTTTCGTACACAGACTGAGCTATCATCGCTTCATTGGTCGCTGGTTGTACTTGAGAGTCAATCCATCCACTAGACTTAGCGTTAGAAGGTTGAAATGTCAGGACTTCGCAAAATATCTCCCTTATGGAGTCCCTCGCTTGTTCAGTTCCAACTCACTCAAGTTTGGCTGTATGAGCAATTTTGAGTTCTTAATATCTTAGGATCGTCTCGTTCGATAAATAAAATACAAATGCCATAAAATAACTTTATTTTTCTGGGAAAAGTAAGTTGCTCTAATTCACCAATAACGTTTACATAAACATGACGAGAGATTTATCTATTATTTAAGTAAATACAAGGTTCATTGTAACGTATAAGAAAATATTTTTTTAAAGTAGTCTTTACTGGAATGTATTCGATGTGTAATTTCGTTTTACGTAACATAATGAAGAATTCGCCGCCATCTTGTTTCCAACCGCCATCTCAAGAAGCTGTCAATTAACTGGCTTTTGTAATTCCACATTCTTACATGTTTTACAATCCGAATCGATTAATAATAAATACATATCTACATATATTTTTTTTACATATGTTTCATACAATTAAATATGTCACATTTTCTTTTTAAATAAATTCTGAAATTCGATATTTCTTGACGTTTTGTCTCGACAATTATTTTCAAACGACAAAGAAACGATGTCGATGTATTGACTCAGTTCATAAAATAGGGGTTATCTCGGATGCGTTCATCTAAAATTAGTACCAATTTCACATTTATTCTAATTCGATTTATACATAGTCTTTCTTTCTTAGTTCCCTTACTGTCTATGTTCAAAATTAAATACACTAATATTAATTTATCATTTACTGTTTATACAATACATTGTTGTAAGGAGTAGTAGATGGCGCTTTGCATTCTGCGGACGTTAGACTGCTAGACTGTTCATACTTGACGTTGCATATATACAACTATGTAAAAGAGATGGCGTTAAAATCACTTTAGAAGTTTTAATGTTAAAGTATGGAATAAATATCTGCACTCCATCCGTAAAGTACTATCCACAAATTACGTTACACGAATATCATAATTTTTTTACTAACCCCGTCATTTGTGAGACACGTTCCTCGCTAGTGTGATGGCGCATAGATTTATTACAATTTGACATAAGTAAATATAATTACACCGTGTAACACACGGCTTAAATATTATTATGTGAAATGTGAAGTTACGAATTTTAGGAACCTTCCCACACCTTGTCATGTTTCGTCGACCCCCCCCCCCCTTAACGTGTAACGTATTTTATGGATGACCCCTAATTGGTTAAAGAAAACTGGCTAACAAATATTCATAGTGCATTTTTACATAAAAATGTAAACCAATCTAAACTCTACATAGCGACCTTTATCTGAGGGATTACGCTTATTACCGCGTTATTGAGAGTAGTTCTTAAATTGCGTTTATTCGCTTTTATGCGACCCATACACACCGTTCCATTTGAGTCAATAATAGAAACTCTCGTAAGTAAATGAACGGGAAGATTCACGTTAAAGACAAGTAATGTACACGTTTCACAGAGTTCGTTATCAAATTAAATCATCATTGAATAATATGGTTAAATATCGACCATATTCAGGGAAAATACCGTAAGGGAAAATACGCTGCATACAGAAGAATTTTCATTCCTCATGAAACAATATTTATATCTCTATAAGATCATAAGTATGTTTATAATTAACCAACGGTCTGTTAAAGTGGTTTTCACATATTGGCTTCTAATTTACAAAGTCAATCCTTAGGTGTCAATAAAAAAAATAATTACGCCTACTATGTTTTCCGCGAAAACGAAACCAATCAAAGAAACAAACAGTCGAACGTCCCCAGAGCGCATCGCAAAATCTAAACGTTTCATACAACTAACACTGGCTACGTAGAGATAAATACTTAACTAAATAATTGTATTGCACGAGAATTCATTTAAATACGCGTAACATCGACAATGTACATAATTACACTTGGAAACTGATAGTTCTGAGTTGGTGCCGGGCTCGCTTACCGGCGTCAGTATAGGTGCCGGTGCTGGTGGTGGTGGGAGGGCGGGGGCGGGGGCGGGGGCGCGCCCTCCAGAGGCGGAGGCTCCGTGCCCACGTCGATGTCGCCCGGGGCCTCGTCCTCGCCCGCGCTAGAGCACGGCGCAGGCCGACCCATTCCGCGCACCTGGAAGTACCACTGTCCCATAAACGTTCCCTGAAGGAATCCCATTATCACCTTCACATGTCGCCCATCAGCGTCCGAGCTAGCGATTACGTTTTTTTTTTAATACTTAAGGTTTAGCGTTATGGCCATAATCTCACCTGATCTTAAGTGACGATACGGCCCAAGTTGGTAGACACGCTAAACCTGTGGAGGAACTGGCTCTCAAGTGCTGCTGTCGGATAACACGTATTGGTATTTGGCGGCAGGTTTACAACTTGAGTGTGGTAGCTACTTAGGCGAGCATTAGAAGAAGCCCTACCACCATGCTATGGTTTCCTCACGATGTTTTCCTTCACTGAAAGCTCAAGATCATTGTAGGTGCTTGGGTTTGAACCCACGTCCCTTGACGCGAAGTCGTGCACACTACCACTGAGCTACCACCGATTGAAATCATTCGCCTCGGACACAAATAAGACAACGAATTGCCGCCCCTGATCAATGAAAGTATACAATTCTTTGGAAGGGACGTGAGTAGCATGGTGGTAGGGCTAGCTACCACCCTCAAGTTAAAAACCTGCCGTCAAATACCAATAGGTGTGTTCCCGCAGTTGCACTTGAGAGCCAGTTCCTTCACAGGTTTAGCGTGTCTACCAACTTGGTCCGTATCGTCACTTAAGATCAGGTGGGATTATGGTCATAACGCTAAAACGTAACTACAAAAAATATAGTGCCATATATTCATAGCAACGAATGTTGAAATCAGTTCAAGCAACGCTCTTTACAAATTTGAATAAAGTCTTCATATAAATATATACATATACCATATAATTTTTTAGCAAACGAAGGGACTGATATCTGTAATGTTGTCTCTCTTAGTAAAATTTACCACGGCCGCCGCGGTGCCCTTACATTTTGAAGCCCTGGGCAAATGTCTGCACCCCCCCCCCCCCCTGCCAAAATCCCACGTGATGATAAACGTCAATGGGACTCAAAATGGTGGACACGCTAAGCCTAGTAATAAAAATATATTTATTTTCTCAATCTCATACGTTTTACTTTTTATTATTAATCCAGTCCAGTGAGGAGGAAAAACTAAATACGTTCCATCTGACAATACCTTTATGATACCATTGGAACTACCGCGCAACCAAACTGCTGCGAATTATATGGCATTAGTAATGAAACTGGCTGCCAAATGCAACTTCCTGAACGCACATATATATATTTGGAGGCAGATTTTCAACTTGACGGTGGTAGCAAGCCAGGCATTAGAAAAAATCCCTCCACAATGCTATGGTCTCATTGCGAAGTTTTCCTCCAGCTGATGTTCAAGCTTTTTGTAGGTGGATTCGAACTCGCGTCCATGGGCAAAGTGTCCGTGCACACTAACCAACTGTTCTATCATGTTCTAGGAGACATTGCTGACCATTCATTACCTAAGTCACTACCACCTATAGGTTTGAAAAACTTCCCAACTATGGAAATTAAACTCGATCGGTTCATTTTCCAGTTATTATTTCTTAGAGGATGTTTAGAAATGCAGGTTCTTGGTTACGGAGGAAATTAGGCACCTAGATTTTTTTACTATTCACGTTTTATTAATTATTATTATTATGATGTATATAAGTTCGAATCCCTGCAATAAGCCTGAGCTTTCGGTAAAGGAAAATATCCTGTGGAAACCATAGCATCACCGTCAAGTTGAAAATCAGCCTTCAAACACCTATTTGAAGGTAGGTTCCGGCAGTTGCACTTGGAAACCAGTCGCTCCACTAGATTTAACATGTCCAAACTATTGGATTACATCGTCACTTTTTTTATATATAATAGTGGGCGAACGAGCAGGCGTGTCACCTGATGGTAAGTGATCACCGCCGCCCATAGACAACCACAATACCGAGGGAATCGCAGGTGCGTTGCCAGCCTTTATAGGAAGGACTGGCTCTCAAGTAAAACTGCCGGAACACACTTATTGGCATTTGGCGGCAGATTTTCACCTTGAGGGTGGTAGCTAGCCAGTCGGGCATCAGAAAAAGCCCTACCACCATTATATCCTCACGATGTTTTCCGTCACCGAAAGCTGAAGCTCATTGTGGGTAGTTGGACTCGAACTCACGTCCCATGACGCGGCGTTCCTTTACACTGCCACTGAGCTATCATCACTTGAGATTGTGGACATAACGGTAAACATACAAACTTTAAGAAAGGCATCAAAAATAATTAGATATGTCCTTATTGTATTAGAGAATACGAAATGTTCAAAAAATTATACTTTGTTTGTATGAACGCGTTATTCTCTGAAACTAACAGTCGTATGCGAAAAATTCTTTTTGTATATAATGATGACATTCA
This sequence comes from Actias luna, assembly GCA_039707435.1. NCBI lineage: Eukaryota > Metazoa > Arthropoda > Insecta > Lepidoptera > Saturniidae > Actias > Actias luna. The sequence continues at coordinate 389,593 of JAZHAC010000002.1, read as the reverse complement.
TAGCGCATCGAGTATTAGGTTACACCTTTTAATTAGCCTTAAATATTGGCTTATATTGAGTCTGATCCGGAGTAAAGATTAGTGATATGTATATACAATGTTATACAAAAGTGTTTACTGAGCCGATCTTCGTGAAATATTGCGTAGACGTTGTCAGGAGTACAAAGAAGAAAAAAAATCATAAAGTACTGTTCTCAAAGGAATAGATATTACTTTTTATAGTTAAGGTTTAGTGTTATGGCCATAATCTCACCTGACCTTAAGTGACGATACGGCCCAAGATAGCAGACACGCTAAACCTGTGAACACACCTATTGGTATTTGGCGGCAGATTTTCTGCTTGAGGGTGGTAGCTAGCCAGCCGGGCATCAGAAAAAGCCCTACCACCATGCTGTTTCCCATCACCGAAAGCTCAAGCTCATTATAGATGGTTGGGTTCGAACTCACGTCCCTTGACGCAAAGTCGTACACACTACCACTGAGCTATGATCGCTTCAAAACTTATAGTTTCATACCCGAGTGATATCGCGGCTTATTAGTATTTAATACAATAGGTAATATTAACCTGCATAAGTAAATTGTTAGAGAGTATCCTGGCCTGGTGTTCCTGCGCCTTGGCTCGTAGGCAGGCGATGCTGTTGTTCCTGAAAGCCTCCGGGTCATCGTACCCCTCGCGGCACGGCTCCGGGGACGCGCGACCCTTCGCTGATGACGAAGCCGTCGTGCTGCTCGCTGGTGAACTCTGAGCCTGGTGATCAATCATTATTCCCATCATTTTAATAGTTCTACAGTTTTGGGGGTTGATGCTGCTCACGTCCGTAGGCTTTACCCTCGAGACCCTACACGTGACCCCTGGGTGGTGCTAATCGAGCAGCTACGGGGTGGTAGGGCGTCGGTGCCCGACTGGGTCACGACCACCATACACTTGGTGTAAAGCCCGTAAGAGTGACTCGTCGCGTTTCGGGTACAGCCAGTGTATACCCAGTACCTTGGAGACTTACACTGTGATATGAAGAGGTGGTGAGATTCACTAATTGCTCGTTGCATTGTCAAGATGCACTGACCCGACGGCCAGGGAGACCTGTAGCAACGGTTGACCGCTGGCCGCCCGCGGTATAGTACAGGGGCCCAATCGCGGCTAACCACCGTGAGAGGCTGCCCCACCATGCCGCGCATAATCTTGGATAGTCTCGTCGTGCCGGTTGGTGACCGGAACGGGGTCCCGGCGAACTATTCCGGGGGGGTACGGGGGCCCTTCCGTCTGTCGGATCAGTGCTTCTACGCTGTGCTTGAGTTGGTGTTTCGAGCCTGGAGGCTTTATGTCGCAGTGAATTACTCCTACTTCACGCCTTCTTCTTTCTTTCAAAAAAATTTTTTTATCGCTACCCATGACAGTGCCAAGAATAAAGAAAAATAGGTCCACAGCGGTGCACAACCCCGACACCGCTTTCACAATGGAGTTCGCTAACATCCGCGGACTCCATACTAACTTAAATGCCGTCCACCATCGCCTAGAGACGGCTCGGCCTGCTTTACTCTTTTTAACGGAGACACAGATCCGCCGTCCGGCCGACGCATCCTATTTACAATACCCTGGTTACCAGCTGGAGGCAAACTTTCAAACTAAAGCCGGGGTATGTGTGTATGTACGGTCGGATGTGTGTTGTCGCCGTTTGCACCTCATGGAGGACTCCTCCTTCTCCACCCTATGGCTGCACGTGGATCTCGGCGTTGAAAGCCGAGTCTACGCGTGCCTGTATAGATCCCACAAGGGGGATGATGTGACAACTCGGCTGTTCGAGTATTTAAGTCAGGCGACAGATGACGCGCAAGAGCAGTTCCCTACTGCAGAATTGGTGGTTTTGGGAGACTTCAACGCACACCATGAACAGTGGTTGAATTCGTCAACAACCGACCATGCAGGACGAACTGCTCATGCATTTGCTCTCACGCACGACCTGTCTCAACTGGTGACCCAGCCCACCCGGATTCCAGACATAGCGGGTCAAGCGCCTTCCTTGCTGGACCTACTGCTGACGAGTCATCCTAACGAATACAGGGTGTCTGTCAGTGCCCCATTGGGTAGTTCAGACCACTGTCTCGTTGAATCGTCGGTGCCGCGTTCATTGCCTCGATGTCCATCGGAGACTAAGCGTAAGGTTTGGCACTACTCGTCAGCAGATTGGGATGGTATGCGAGATTATTTCGCATCCGTACCCTGGAGGCAAAGGTGCTTTAATGAGAGAGATCTTTCTGGGACTGCCGAGGCAATTGCTGCCGAGATTAGACTTGGAATGGAATATTACATTCCTACGTCCGAAATTGTCAGTAATCGCCGCGGACGCCCTTGGTTTAATCATGAATGCGCAGATGCTTTCAGTCAGAAGCAGTATGCGTATCGTGCTTGGATCAAGGGCCGCGCGAATAAAGATCCTAATCTCAACTCCCTTAAGGCAGCCTATAATAAGGCCACTAGGTCCTGCAAAAAGGCTTACGCAGGAGCAGACGCTCAGCGCGTTGCACGGATTGGCCAGAAGTTGGTTCGCCACCCAACCAATAGTCGCGCCTACTGGGGGCTGACGAAGGCCGTCCAGGCAAATTTCTGTCAATCCTCTCTGCCGCCTTTGCGATATCCGGACGGATCACTGGCTCATGAACCGCAGAAGAAAGCCACTTTATTGGCCAACATCTTCGCGGACAACTCCCGACTCGACGATAGTAACGCGCAACTGCCCACAACACCTAACAGTGGTACCTCGATGCCTGAGGTCCGCATCAGGCAAAGAGACGTGCGCCGTGAGTTGCTTTCGCTCGATGTCCGGAAGGCCAGTGGTCCGGATGGTATCCCACCAATTGTACTTAGAAAGTGTGCAGCCGAGTTGTCCCCAGTATTAACACGCGTTTACCAACAATCCTACATCTCTGGTGACGTGCCCCGCGTTTGGAGAGAGGCCAACGTGCAACCAATTCCAAAAAAAGGTGATCGTTCAGACCCTAATAACTACCGCCCAATCGCTGTAACCTCAACGTTGTGCAAAGTCATGGAACGCATATTAAATGCCCAACTTGTGCGCCACCTAGAAGACCACCCTCTTATCCATGATCGTCAATATGGCTTTCGACCGAACCGATCAACGGGGGATCTTCTAGCGTACATATTGCACCGTTGAGGGGAAGCGATTGACAAACATGGCGAGGCACTGGCTATTGGTTTAGATATAGCCAAGGCTTTCGATAGGGTCTGGCACCGTGGTCTTCTCTCCAAACTCCCGGCTTTCGGACTCCCCGACAACTTGTGTCGATGGATCTCCAGCTTTCTGCATGAGCGCAGATTTCGTGTCCTAGTCGATGGGCACAACTCGCAGCTCATGTCTGTAAACGCTGGAGTTCCGCAGGGCTCTGTTTTATCACCCACGTTGTTTCTTCTGCATATCAATGATATGCTTCCCCTGGGACACATTCATTGCTATGCAGACGATAGCACGGTTCATGGGTGCTATGTCAGTAAGCCTGGCTGTGGACGGGGAGACACAGAAAAGAGACGGAAGGAACTTGTCATTGAACTTAGCCAAGTCTTGACCCGCATATCCACATGGGGAGCAAGTAACTTGGTTGAATTCAATGCCAAGAAAACCCAGGTATGCGCCTTTACTTCAAAAAAAACCCCCTTTTCACCAAACCCTACTCTTCAGAGCACCCAGCTTGCAATGCGCGACAGCCTAAATATCTTGGGAATAGATATTCGGAGTGACTTAAATCTTAGGGACCACATCGAGTATGTCATCTCCAAAACATCTCAGAGACTCGGAATCCTGAACAGAGTGCGACGGTTTTTCTTGCCCGACCAGCTGTACCTTCTCTATAAGGCCCAGGTTCGTCCGTGTATGGAATACTGTTCGCACCTCTGGGATGGATCCGCTAAATACCTCATCGATGCCTTAGATAAGTTGCAAAGGCGGGCTGTCCGTATTATAAATGATACAGCTATTACCAACACTCTAGAACCGCTTCAATTGCGCAGGGATATTGCCTCTCTAAGCGTGTTCTATCGCTTGTATCATGGTGAGTGTTCTGAGGAGCTCTTTGAACTCATCCCCTCCGCTCCTTTCCACAACAGAACCACACGGGCAGGGCTTCGGTGTCACAATTTCACGGTTTCACCTATAACATCCAGAACCAAAAAGTTTGCTGACTCTTATCTCTGTCGCACCGTGAAATTGTGGAACCGTCTTCCTGTCAACGTTTTCCCTCCTTCCTATGATATTGGGTCCTTCAAAAGAGGCGTGAAGAGGTACCTAAGCAGGCCAGCATGACAGCCGCGACTGGCAGTGTATTCTGTTCGCTGTCAGTCGCCGCTGATATGGATTGTACTGTACTTACCATCAGGTCCAGTGCAGTCACTTTGCTGTGCAACATAAAAAAAAAAAAAAAAAAAAAAAAAAAGTTACATGTATACATGACATTATAAGTTCCCCGGATGTTGCAAGCGCCGGTGCTAAAGAGTCCACGTAAGAAGCGTATTGAAGCGATAATAGCTCAGTGGGTAGTGCGTTCGGACACCGCTTCAAGGGATGTGAGTTCGAATACACCTACAATGAGCTTGAGATTTCGGTGAAGGAAAACATCGTGATAAAAAATTGAGGCTAGTAATGTTCCATCATATTTTCCTTCACCGAAAGCTCGGGCTCGTTGCGGGGATTCGAACTTACTTCCATTGGCGTGGTGACTGTACACTTTAATAACTGAGCCGTCATGGCTTTAATTCGACGTTTCAACTCTTCAACAAGACGATTTCGCTCTTGAAAATATCTGAACAGCTGTCTCAGTACTTACTTGGTTGTCATGATGGTGCGGGGAGGCCGAGGTGGCCCGGTCGGGCTCCGCCTCCGAGCCCTCGCGCTCCGACCCAGAACCGTCCTTGAGGTGCCGCGCCGCTTCTATAGATTTACGATGCATTCCTATAAACCAGTTCGTTTAACAATTCATAAAAGTTATCACCAATTGACTTAATTTCTAAACGAACTTAAAATTGATGTGCCTAATAGACGGCTTGAATGTCATATATGGATAAGTTTACGTATGGACTTTACAATATTTTTAAACTGTTACAAATCGAAATTCAAAACTTGGGGCATTACTGTGAATTATCTGACAGCCGCCAAAAACTAACCAGCGACTGCTTCTTCTGAGGATCTGAGAACTGTTCTCACTTTCTAGAATTAGCAATTAAAATTAATTAAAATTAAAAAAAAAATGGTAGGTAATTGTAGCTATTTACCTATCAACTAAACCAAAAGAATGATATTCTAATTTCATTAGGATTCTTTAGGATTTAATTTTTGCATGGCGGTAGGGCTTTTTCTAATGCACGCCTGGCTAGCAACCACCCTCAAGTTGAAAAACTGCCGCCAAATACCAACAGGTATGTTCCGGCAGCTGCACTTGAGAGCCAGTCCCTCCACAGGTTTAGCGTGTCTACCAACTTGGGCCGTATCATCACTTAAGATCAAGTGAGATTATAGCCATAACGCTAAATCTTAACTATAAAAAAACTATATAAACTTATGAAGATCTTAAAGATATAGGTATTTTAATGACGAAAATAAAATCCTTCAAGAAGAATTTGTGGACAAAGTTTTTCAACTTTGGCAACATTTGTTAATTAATTAAATAATTAATTAGCTTAGTATTAAACTAATTATTTGGTTGTGTGGGTAATCGATCTGTTTTGCGAAGGTTTGGGCCCTTTAATACGTTCCAATGGCTTCCTTCCATCCATACAATCATCCATCCATTCAACCGAAAAACGTCCACTGCTGGACCTATGAATTATAATTGAACCTGTTACCTATGTCCAAACCAGACACTGCACAACATAAGGTCAAGTAGAACACATTCACAAAAGCGCTACAGAAAGCCTAATATAAACATTATGGTGTAAATTTTCAACAGAAGCGATGATAGTGTGCGAACGCCTCGTCAAATGACGTGAATTCGAATTCCTACAGTGAGCTCGAGGAAAACGTCGTGATGAGAGCATGGCATGGCAGTAAGACTTTCTAATGCCTGCCTGGCTACCACCCTCAAGTCGAAAATCTGCCGCCATCTACCTATATGTTTTTTTTATATACTTAAGGTTTAGCGTTATGGCCATAATTACACCTGATCTTAACTGACGATACGGCCCAAGTTGGTAAACACGCTAAACCTGTGGAGGAACTGGCTCTCAAGTGCAGCTGTCAGAACACACCTAGTGGTATTTGACGGCAGTTTTACAACTTGAGGGTGGTAGCTACCCAGGCGGGCATTTGAAAAAGCCCTACCACCATGTTCCAACAGTTGAACCGAAAGCCAATCCCTCCACTAGGCTTAGCGTGTCAACCATCTTGGATCACATCGTCACTGGCCACAAACCCTAACTATAAAAAAGAGAGGCAAAGCAGTAGAAAGAGACAAGTCCATCGGTGACGGTATTCTCGTGTCTCAGTAATAAATAACCGAGTTGGTTAGGTATTCAGGGCGGTCGGCAGCGAGATTGTTAAAGTGCCGTAAAACGAAAACTCTGATATTAAAGCCACGGCGGTTGCGATGTCGCCGCTGACATGTATATATGCAAATCATAAATTTATGGCTTTGTGGCGAGGATTCGGGCAGTTTTCTCTCCAGTAGATGGGGTGGCTTCGGGGAAAACTTTACGAAGAGAACCTAACCGGAAGGAAACACACTACGAGAAGAAATATTTTACATAGGCATGTATGTTTAGTAGGTTTTATTTATTTCATTTACTTAGTTTTTATGGAATTTATTTTGAGTGACTTATACATAAAGTCAGGACAAACAAACAGCATCGTGCGATCTGAACCATGTTTGCCTTGTGTCATGAAATACTTCGAAACACTAATCAAAAAATTTTGCTTTAGAGACGTAATTTTTTACATTCCAGTATCATATAAGAGACTAAGCTTTGTAGCCAACTACAGTCACTTTACATCAAACATTTACTATCCCTTAGAAATCCTTTTATCTATCAGATAAAAACTAGCATATATATTGATCCGACATGTCAATTCTCGCCTTTTAAATGACATCCAATTCTATCTAGTAATTGTAGAATGATGCAATGCATGAAATTCATGAAATTCCATGTATAAAATTTAGATTTTAAGTGCCGATTAGCTCCCGTTAATATTCATTTTGCCACACAAATGACACATTTTTTTTTTTTATAGAAAGTTTATCCCTCCCTTTACTCCACTCGTAATTAGGATGTTCGCGAGAAAAAGTTGCCTATCACCCTCTCCAGGTTCCTACCTATGTCTATAACAAAATTTATCATAATCTATTCAGCGGTTTAGGTGTGAAAGCGTAACAAACAACCAAAGTGACTTTCGCAATTATTATATTAGTAAGTATTATAATCGGAATAGTTTGTTTATTTGAACGCGCTAATTTTTGGAACAATGTACCACCAGTCTGAGTTCAAAATGTAATTTTTATTTCATAGGCGATCATTGAGAAAGCTTTTATACTATTTAACATCATGATAACACCAATAGAAGCAAAGCTGTATTGAAAAATGTTACGAAAACTGGCAAAAGTTATTAATAATTTTAGTTTCACGCAAACGAAGTTGCAGCCACAATTAGTTTCTAAATAAAATACTTTACGGCTCTTTATCGATAATAAAGAATAACTCAATTTCAGTTTTCAAGCAATATATAGGTTCTTGCAGATTTGACTCTGGTACAATTTTATTATAAGTACCTATAGGTTTTGTATTAACTGTTGTTGTATCTTTCAAATTAAATTGGAATTCTGAAACCTTTTTTTTTCATTTTGCATTACAGACTAGCCCTACTGTATGTTCTTTAATGTCTTTCATATAAATGCGAGCGATGGTAGGTTTCTTGGTAGATGTACGGACGCCGCGTCGATGTACGTGAGTTCGAAGTTTACTGCAATGAGCTTAAGTATTCAGGATAGGAAAACATCGTGATATAACCTTAGTATGGTGGTAGAGCTTTTATTAATGTCTGCCTACCGCGATACTACCCTCAAGTTGAAAATTTGCCGCTAAACCTATCGGTGTGTTCCGACAATTGCAGTTGAGAGCCAGTCCCTCTATTAGGCTTACCGTGGCAACCATCTTGGCCCACCTTGTCACTTAACATCAGGTGCGATTGTGATCTTAATGCAAAACCTATAAACCAGTCAATTTTTTTTTACTTAAGGTTTAGCATTATGGCCGTAACCTCACCTGATCTTAAGTAACGATACGGCCCAAGTTGGTAGATACGCTAAACCTGTGGAGGAACTGGCTCTCAAGTGAAGCTGCCGGAACGCACCTATTAATATTTGGCGGCAGGTTTTCAACTTGAGGGTGGTAGCTACCCAAGCGGGCATTAGAAAAAGCCCTACCACCATGCTATGGTTTCCTCACGATGTTTTCCTTCAGCGAAAGCTAAAGCTCATTGTAGGTGCTTGAATTCGAACCACCACTTATCACTAGCAGTCTGCTGTACGATAATTTGTTTCCCCATATGACCAGAGTTATCGTGAGCTGCAAACTGAAATCCTTCAGCAATTGATCGGAAAATGATCCTAGATTTATGCATAGCACTCTGTCTGAAAGGGTTTAAGTTAACTGGTCATTAAGAAGGGTCTGGAGCGGTCAGGCGCTGCGTCCCGAGTTCCGGCCAACTGTTTGATTTGTTCCCGACATTAGTGCGTCCGCGCGAGAATTACACCAACTTTCTCCATTAGCACACGCTTTGCCTCTCGTTTCGTTGTTATAAATCGTGTTGATTTAGGAGCTAACTGTGGTCGGTGCGGTAAAATTTTCGATTTAATTATCCAACGATACTAAACTGGTTTATACAAAGATGTGGTTATTGGTGAAATGGAGTAGAAATTTATCCAAAACTTGACTTGATTTCAGTGTCACGGAGTATGCCTGGTTTGTGACTGTTTGTGGACAGTAATTCATTTAATATCATGATCAATACTGAAGCGATGATAGCTCAGTGGTAGTGTGTACGGCTTTGCGTCAAGGGACGTGAGTTCGAATCCAACCACCTACAATGAGCTTGAGCTTTCGGTGAAGGAAAACATCGTGAGGAAACCATAGCATGGTGGTAGTGCTTTTTCTGATGCCCGACTGGCTAGCTGCCATCCTCAAGTTGAAAATCTACCGTCAAATACCAATAGGTGTGTTCCGGCAGTTGCACTTGAGAGCCAGTTCCTATACAGGTTTAGTGTGTCTGCCATCTTGGGATTTATCGTCACTTAAGATCAGGTGAGATTATGGCCATAACACTAAACTTTACCTATAAAAAAAGATGAATATAGTTTGGCTTCAAAATGTTAAAATCATTCACCGTTCATCGTTGATTTGTTTTCCTATAGCTAGTGTTATTTGAAATGTGGGTTTAAATGTAGCTCCAATATTTCTTATTTCTCTATGTGTTTATCATTAAATTATGCCTCAAGTGTAGTATCATTCTTAATTAGTTCATTACTTTTATAGTTTATTTATTTAGATCTGCATACATTTATTTACCGCCTTGTTGCCTCTACGCTGTTAACATTCTTATAAACAGTCGGTTCTTTCGATAATAGAGACTCATCTCTTTTTTTAATTCTTTATAATTAAATTACAATTAACTAGGGTTTCACAATTTTTTTAAAATTATGTTTCTCTATTTCGTTATTTGCAAAATACCGAACAGATCAGCTGACATTTGTCATCAGTAAAAAATCAGCCGAAACTATATTCGCAAATGTTTGAAGGATTTCAAATGTCGCGGTTTTAAAGATTCACTCCCTATTCGATTAGTTATCGTTTCTTTCACTGTATTTTTCGTACTTAGCATTTGTTAACCAGAATAGGTAATAGATTTGCGAAGGGAAGATCAAAGCTTTGTCTGGTCGCGGTGCGATTTCCTCGTCCTTTTAAACTACAAAGAGTTACTCGAATCGTTATAATAACCCCACTGTATAAAGGATATGACGTGATCTTTAATTTTTACAAGTTTAACGAGCAGCAGTACTACATCGTAATACTTTGAAGTACGTTTGCGGCGTCAGGAGAGAAGACTACGAGATGCGCTTTTGTCTTGCTCGAGTTCCGAACGCATTTTTCACTTTAGATAATGGCAGAAGTGGTGAGATGAAAGCGAAGCGCACAAAGCAAGTGGGTAATAGGCAGATAATTTCGTAAGGTGCTCTCCTGGAACATTAGAATCCATTTGCTGATGCGATGTCGTGGCGTCGTCACGCGGTCACCGCCCCGACTAATGTGTTTCAGACAAAACGCTATTAACTACTTCACTTTTATTATGATTTCTTTTAAAAATGATTTAAAATCGTTTTCACAACAATACACACTTGTGTCTGCTAATAATTTAACTGAAAATTAAAACAACTTCCTTGCGCCGAGCGATGAATTACGAAAATTAGTTTAGGAATTTTTTAATCGAATGCAATTAGAAATAACATTCGTTCGTTATTGTAATATTTTGTTACGTTGAAATTAATTAATTAGTTATTATGTGATTTCTAAAATAATTATCATATTATATTTTTATTGTTTAAATATACATATTTTTCTGCTCGATTACTTTGTGAAAAGATTGTAAATAATTTGATAAATTCTATTCTAATTAGTGTTAAGCGGTTAAATACCTTAATTGGTAATTCCTTGGATAAGTACTTAAGTAGGTACATAAGTAGTAGGTATACATTAACTGGTGTTGTTGTGAATTATTAAAAATCAAATTATTCAATGTAGATACTTAATTGTACGCCTGCACTATTTGTTCACGAAATCACATAAACTATTTAATAAAATATACAATAAATAATTCAAACCTTCAGTTAAATTAATCTCTGATTTGCATATGTAGGTACCAGATGGGAAGAGAATATTCCGTATACGATATTAATAGATTACTTCCTTGTTATTAACCATTAATGAATATAAATTACATTGTTTGGTAGAAGAAAAATATATAAAAAAACTTATAAAATCGAAATTCTAAAACACTATACCTATCTATTACTGTATAACAAGTCTTTGTTAACATGTTTAAATATATTCAACTGTTTTCTTTCAAACAGTTGCAACATATGTAGGATTATAAAAATCAATTAAAAATTAATTTCACGATATATCTTTAACATATATATTACAATAATTATTATATATTTAATAAGGCTAAAAACGCAGTGATAGAAAGTCATGGCTTCATGTTGTCTTGTGAGGTTGTTATATCATATTATTTACACTCAAAAGATATATAATATTTTTCTTTTTTTCAACTATATAAGATGTAAACAATTTTCCTTTGACATTTAATGTAAGTATAATACTAGCTTTGTCCGCGACTCCGTTCGTGTGGGATTAAATTTTTTTTTAATCATTTTCATAAAAAATGTTATAAGTATAACTTATTTTACTCATGGCTAATGTAAAAATAAACTAATGGTAAACGAATTTTTAAAATTGGTCCACTCGTTCTTGAGTTAATTCTTTTATTTAATCCAATTAATAGATAAATATGACATGTTCCATATAAATAACTGTCATATTAAAATATAATAATTTGATTTTATTCCATCTTATATATTACAGTCAATCAATAATATCTAAGAAGTTACGTATGTATATGAATTTATGAAATAAAGGAAAAAAACTTTACAAAATATAAAAAAAAATCGTGATCATTTTATTCTCGACGCCAACACTCATCTATTTATTTACATAGACAAAACATCCAGACATTACTAGAATAATTACATAAATATATTCAGTTAGGTGAATAAACATGAAATAATGTCGAACTGTAACAAGTATATAATGTATTATGGGAAAAAAAAACGTCCCACTCGAGCGAACTCCCTCACAGAATGCAATCATTATAAATGCGCAGGTACCTAGGTGGCTCGGTGCTTCCGCGGTAATACATAAACACAGTCGAGTGCGGAAAAACCTCGTGTTAAGCATATAATTAATATGTAAGCGCAAACCCCTTAAATCCGCGGTAATCAAGCCTTAGACAATGCGGCGGCCATCTTGGTGCGCGTGCTCCCCGCCCGCCCCGCGCTGTAGCGGCGCCCCCCCGGGACCGCTCCCCCCACACAGCCTTAGGGGGAGGCTTAGGCTTTATTAATTCATATCTAGATGTCGTCGTATCCATGTTCTGTGCCTTTGCTATTTAAATTTCGTTTGCGCGGGCTGAATTCCGTTTTGATTGAATTCTGTTTCCGTTTATGTATGCAGAGCGTTTCTAATTGAAGATTCTACTTGGCGAATACCTACTGCATTTTTTATTATATTATTTCAAATAAAAATTAAAAAAAAATAACAGTAGGTTTCGAATTTCCAATATCCAATTTTTTCTTGGGTTTTGGCCTTATTGCTACATCTAAAGTAATGTTTTGTAAAATGTATTTTCTAAAATATTAACCTACCTCTCAATCTATTTTTCCCATACCTACCTACGTTTTTTTTTATTGTTAAGGTGCTAGCGTTGTCGCCCTAATCTCACCTGATCTTAAGTGACGATACTGCCCAAGTTGGTAGACACGCTACACCCGGTAAGAACTGGCTCTTAAGTGCAGCTGCCGGAACAACCTATTACGTATACCTACATAATTGAATGCTGTAATGGTTTTTTGAAAGGCCTTTTATTGGACTATTTTGCAAAACGCCTAAATTAAAGCCAGTACAAGACTGAGATCAGTACAAGATTAACAGTAAGGTAATATACCTAATGTTTGAAAAACTTTTTTTATTCTTTTTATCTGAGCGGTGATTGCTTTGCCGCTAACAGACTCATTTTTTGAACTTAACAGTAATACATATCTTAATTAAGAAATTAGTTATAGGTAGACAGAATAATTAAAACAGCGTATCAACAATTATTATTTGTAATTTGTTACTTCGCACAATTCCAAACAAACCAATCACGCAGAGACTTCTAACGCACCAAGAAACTTATTGTAACTATTTCCAAGTAAAATTTCCTATCTATATGTAGGTATAATTATTCAAATGTTGAGCTAATCTATTCTTGGCAACTTAGGCATATGAAACTATCATTGAAAAAGATACTAACACTGAAAATTAACAGTACAAAAGAAAAAAAAAAACCATGTTACAATTCGATCAGCCTTCAAAAGCATATTCTAGTAAACATACGTCGCGCATGAATACAAAGGGAAGAGACTGCACACAAAACTATTGAAACAAATAAACACGCATCATAAGCCGTCTACGATACTTGTCTCACAATATAACCCTAAAAATAATCATTATTGTAACACTTATACCAAAGCGATAAGGTTTACAATCCCCCTTCTGACCGCCTAAGTAATGTCGGCAAAAAAAGTCGCAAGCCTTCTCGTGAAAAATGAACATCTCTTGTTGTGGAGATTAAAAATTATACGCTTTGTTTTAGATATAGCCGGGGGCTGGCGCGACTCCATCTCTATCTGCAAGTACTTATTTACGGTGTGGCGGAGTTGGGTTTGTTCACTGTTTAATTTACTATATTTACTCGTCGTTTAACCTATCTGAAGCAAAGATAGCTCCGTCGGTAGCGTAATTTCGAACCCCCGCTATGAAAGGAAAGGAATCATCGTGATAAAACCGTAGCATGGTGATAGGGTTTCTTCTACTGCCCATCTAGCTGACTACCACTGTCGAGTTCAAGTTTGTCCACCAAATACCTATCTATAAATGTGCTCCGGCAGTTGGACTCGAGAATCAGTGTCTCCAGTACGTTTAGCGGATCCAAGATCTTGGGCCAAGTTATCACTTAACATCAGGTGTGATTGTGGTCTTACGCTAAACCTACAAATATTTTTTTTTATAGTTTATCTAATTGAGAAATAACCGATGATATGCAGCCGCGGAGAATCATACCGGTCGACATTACAAACTGTTTATCTCTGGATGGTCACCATTTTTTTATTATTTTTATGGTTATCTTTAGGCTGTCGTCAGACACTTTTGCATTAATTTATTTATGTTATAGCGAGCAAACGAGCAAGCGTCTCACCTGATGGTAAGTGATCACCGCCGCCCATGGACACCCACAACACCAGGAAACCGCAGATGCGATGCCGGCCTTTATTTCGGAGGGACTGGCTCTCAAGTGCATCTGCCGGAACACTCCTATTGGTATTTGGCGGCAGATTTTCAACTTGAGGGTGGTAGCTAGCCAGGCGGGCATTAGAAAGAGTCCCACCATCATGCATGTATGTATGTATGTATGTTCTACCTTCATTATGATCAACACTGATTCATAAAGCCAATTGGGTGGAACAAGTTGAACTGATTTATTTAATTCTAGCACGGTAAATCATATAGAACTAAGTTACCTAAAAGTTAATCTAGAAATCATTTTATATTTACATTAGAAACTAATTTGCATTTGAAAATGCATTTTGGTTTATGTCGAGAGATAAATTTCATCTCTCGCTTATAATTGCAACTGAGATTAAAACAAATTGTTGTATTGTTGGAAAATTATCCGAAGTTTACCCGTTCAAATCCCAAAATATTACTTAATTCATATTTCTTTACGACGCAATTATATAGAATGGAAAATGTATATTAATTCGCTTTTACAAACGCCAGAATTCAGTTAGAGCGCGATATCATTGAATCCGTGACGTCGCTAGGTAAGAGGCATTTAAGGCTTTTTGGTCTGTTTAAAATAGGCAGCCAATTATAGGCCGGTTGCAGTGACAGGGTGTCTTAGGCAGTATAATGTGTGTGTAGACTCACCAGGGCGCGGTGGTCGGTTCAAGAGTTGGCGCTAGGGCTGCCCCCCGCCTGTCACTGCTCCCGCCTCTTAAACAAAATTATTTACGTCACAATTCGCTCAACGTTCAGTTGCTTTTAATACCTCCTAGGCTTAACGTTACGGGTACAATCCCACCTGATGTTACGGCCCGAGGGACTGGCTCTCAGGAGCCACTATCGGAACACACTTATTGGTATTTGGGGAACATTGTTTGTGGTGGTCGGGCTTTAAAAATGTGTTACCAACAGGATATGACTTTAATTCACGTTCATTGATGCGGTGTCTCTACCCGCTACTACAGATCTATTATAACATTATCAGAGTTCATAAAAAGCTCTGTAATATATTCACTGTTATATCAAAATGAGGTTATTGGCTTACTTAAGGTTTTGCACCAACTTCGAGGATTGCAAAAAAAAAATATTTTCGTTATAGATTCATACTATGCAGTGGCAAATGAAAATATAAAAATAGGCCGAGAAACTTGCGTTGAAGAAAAATATAGCTAGCTTCACGCAATAAACTGGTTACAGATCTACAGTTGTATTTATTTCAGAGTTCGCATCGTTGGATTAATATTTTTTTTATATAGGTAAGGTTTAGCGTTGTGGCCATAATCTCACCTGATCTTAAGTGACGATACGGCACAAGTTGATAGACACGCTAAACCTGTGAAGAAACTGGCTCTCAAGTGCAGCTGCCGGAACACACCTATTTGGTATTTGGCGGCAGGTTTACAACTTGAGGGTTGTAGCTAGCCAGGCGGACATTAGAAAAAGCCCTACCACCATGCTATGGTTTCCTCAAGATGTTTTCCTTCACCGAAAGCTCAAGCTCATTGTAGGTGCTTGGATTCGAACTCACGTCCCTTGACGTGAAGTCGTACACACTGCCACTGAGCTATCATCGCTTCAAAATTACATTAAATCAAATTTCATGAAATTTCGTTTCATCAAATTAACTGAAAATAATAAACAATAGAAGTGTATTATGGACAAATCTTTGTTTTTTTTTGTCCGCGATGAACTCCTAAACTACTGAACCGATTTTAATCAAATTTTGCATACTAAATGCAGTCTGATCCAACTTGATAGATAGGATACTTTTTATCTCGATAAGTGACCGTAACGCGATAGATGATGCTGTAGTCTATGTGACTATTCGAAAGGCTTTACAAGGTCTGCCAGGTCGGCTAATATATATATATATATATATATATATAAAAGTCATATGTATAATTAAAAGCAAGTTAGCCAACCGAGAATTCGCACAGTTAGAGTTACCAACTCAACTAAAGTTTGTACAATTTTTGGATCAGGTATAATCGGATTTTTATGTTATTAGTTTTCCCATTCAATACGCAGCTCGATATGATAAAATCCGTTTTTAGTGGTTTTCAGATGTGAAAGGAATATCCTGGCCCAATATCAAACCAATTGGATGTATCTATGTCTAGTACATTCCGGTAATGAATAAATAGAATTTGACTGCCTATACAAACTTAATTTCGCTTTCTCGGGGATTTAAATCCAGAATAGAACTTCTTAAATTACGCGTATTATGTAAACCTGTTTTTCCAATTTCATATTTCTCATTTATATATTTACTGGATTTCATTTGCGGCGTCGCCTGCGTTAATGTTAATTTTGTCAAACAAACCGGATGACACAATAAAAAGTCTCATACAAAGTTCATCCTTCTCTTTATCCCAATAATGTTTTTACGAGAAATATTAGCCTATCAACGTCTCCAGATTCTCATACATTTCTTTATCAAAATTTATTATAATTCATCCAGCGGTGTAGGCGTAAAGCGTAACAAACAAACAAACTCACTTTCGCATTTATAATATTAGTAAGGTTAGATTTGAACTCTGGATACTAACTACCTAGTTACATTAACTTATTTGATTCTCTAATGACGGTTTTCTTTTTTAATATTTTATGGCGTTATGACCACAATCTCACCTGATGTTAAGTGACGATGTGGCCCAAGGTGATGAACATGCTAAACCTATGAAGGGACTAGACCGCAAGTGCAACTGCCGGAAAACACATACAAGTATTTGTCGAAAGACTTTCAGCTTGAGGGTGGTAGCTACCCAGGCGGGCATTACAAAAAGCTCTACCACGATGCTAAGGTCTCATCACGATGTTTCCTTTCACAGAAAGCTCAAGCTCAATGCAGGGATTTGAACTCTGGTACTCGAACGCGGCGTCCATACACGCTGCCACTGAGCTATAATCTCTTAATACATGTTGACCTACCGTTAAATTACTACAGGAATCAGTAGATTTAATTACATATAAATAAAAACTAAAAGGGATTATAAAACCGATCTATCATCATATACATAGGCCCATGAAATTAACAAATGAGCTAAATAATTCTATATAAGAAAGGTTATATCCGCAATCTATCTATATCTATATTCTATACATATAATAAATCTGCAGAAAAGTCGTTTTTGTATATTGACAATAATTCCAAAAAAAGTAGTCAGGGCTGTGTTAACAATAGACAGAACAAATTTTCGGTATTTTTGGAATTTGCGTCCGTTTCTCTGTGCACGCATCACGTAAAATTTACAAAACTGATGTCGATAATTTTTATACGTCAAAATTGTACCCAACTTGGAGTGTTACTTAGTTTTTGTTTCATCGAAATCGGTTCACTCTATCATAGTATAAAATGAAGTCGCGTCCGTTGTCTGATCGCTGAGATCTTTCAAACTATTCACCGGATTTAAATCCAGTTTTCGGCAGTAGGTAGAGAGGTTCATGAGAAAGCTTTATATGTATAATACAGAAAGAGAGACGAACTTCTTAGCAAACCATGGATTCACTGCGCGGGTTCCGGGTCCATTGTGTGGTAGGTAGAGAAACTCAGGGAAATATCCCGGACTTATGAATCGTATGTTGGTTTAAGGGGTCCTTTATCAATGCCACTCAACACTCACCTTCACCACTCGGATTACTCTCCCTGCCCAGCCTAATTTGGTAGGAGCCTGCTGGCGCAGTTTGAGAAGCATGATCTAGTAGAGAATTTACTGTGGGCCTGGACAAACTAAGATCTTTTGGAAGGTTATAGAGAGATTTCGCTGACATACCCTCTCGCTACCACTTCGACCGCGTATATATTGACTACGTAGTTATTCCTATAGGGCCTTTACTGGCTAGCTACCACCTTCGAGTTGCAAATCTCCCGCCAAATGTTTATAGGTCTGTTTCGCAAGTTGCATTTGATAGCCAGTTCCTTAACTAAAAGTGCCCACCATTTTAGGTCAGATCGATTGAATTATCATTGTCAGGTAGAGTGCAGTTACTAGAAGCATTTCAAAATACCTGTATCATTGGTTTTTGGAAATAACAGAGAGAAAGGGGAATCCATGTATTGAATATTTTTGATGATTACACCAGTTCAATTCCGCATTTTTTTTATATACTTAAGGCTTAGAGCTATGACCATAGTCTCACCTGATATTAACTGACGATACGGCCCAAGTTGGTAGACACGCTAAACTTGTGGAGGAACTGGCTCCCAAGTGCAGCTGCAGGAACACCCTTATTAGTATTTGACAGCAGGTTTACAACTTGAGTGTGGTAGCTACCCAGGCGGGCATTATAAAAAGCCCAACCACCATGCTATAGTTAACGATGTTTCCCGTCACCTAAAGCTCAAGCTCATTGTAGGCGCTTGGATTTGAACTCACGTCCCTTGACGCGAAGACGTACACACTACCACTGAGCTATCATCGCTTCACCGCTCTAGTGCCCTGTCCAGGAGTTTTCGAGGGGATATACGCGCATGTAGTCTCAGGTATATCGCAGTCTGTCGAGCTCCAATAGAAGAAGTAGAGGGAAACTCACCGAGCAGCCAGGGTGCGACAGAATCGTTCTCTTTGGCACTGTTCAGTATAGTCTCGGGTAGCGGCAGCGAGTGTCTCACCATCGCTCCGTAGAGCCCGTATTCCGCCATTATGGTCGACCGGCCCCAACATTTCTCCGTCTTGCGCCATTTCGCTCGCCGGTTTTGGAACCACACCTGAGCAGGAATTATTAGCATGTTAAATTTCAATAATGTTAATAGCTAAACGTCCTATAATCTCTTCGGATTTTTCTTACAAATGTTTTTCGTATGCAGTCTATAAACTGGTACTATGTTTTATATCTAACGTTTAGTGTCGTTTAGCGTTTAACAATCTTGGGGTTTTCGTTTAAGTATTTTTTATTTACATTTATTAAAACTATTATACGGCTTACATTATAATATTGAAAAAATATAGGTACATGTAAAATTTTGGTTCAAGTGAAACTAATGTGTTAATCTTATTATGCAATTAGATTCATTCTAAACTTGTTTTTGTGCTATTCAACTTAATTCCACCCCAAAAAGAAGTTTGCGGGGGTGTTAATTAAAAATATATCACATTTTCACACTATAGCTCTAATAGATAACTTAGCCAAATTATTCTTTTTCGGATGCAGAATTTATGAAATTAATTTTTTTTTATTTTTTTTACATGTATAGCTTTTACAGGCTTGAAATTTGACAAACAGGCATATCATTAAAATTATATGTTTAAATGTGTACAAAAACGATTAAATAAGTAATATATACAGGGTGTTTCAGACGGTAACGACAACCTCGCGTTGGGGGCAAGACCCTCTTATGAGTAGCGAGTAAAAAAAAATCAACGTTCTACACACAGTGGTACTCGAGTATGAATCATTTGTAATATCAGTACTACATATTTTAAAACGTATCCCCCACTAGCTGTGTCCGCGACTCCGTTCACGTGGAAATAAAAAATGTGATTTTATAATTTTCATTTAAAAAAATTATATAGGCTATGTTACTTGGGGCGGCTAATGTAGTATGCTAATGGTGAAAGAATTTTTGAAATCGGTCCAGTAGTTTGAGTTTATTCGTTACAAACAAAAATACAAATTTTTTACTCTTTTTTATAGTTAAGGTTTAGCGTTATGGCCATAATCTCGCTTGATCTTAAGTGACGATACGGCCCAAGTTGGTAGACACGCTAAACCTGTGGAGGAACTGGCTCTCAAGTGCAGTTGCCGGAACACACCTTTCGGTATTTAGCGGCTGGCTTTCAACTTGAGGGTGGTAGCTACCCAGACGGACATTAGAAAAAGCCCTATCACAAAGCTATGGTTTCCTCACGATGTTTTCCTTCAACGAAAGCCCAAGATCATTGTAGGTGGTTGGATTCAAACTCACGTCCCTTGAAGGACGCATATATATTTTATTGTTTATTGTTTAAGTCTGTGGTCAATTATGAATATATTAATATTGTTTGTTTTTACTGAACGTCAAACATAACATCAATAACTTTATTTATTATAATACATATGTTAGCCATGATTACTTATCTATATTTTATTTTCATATAATTTGTTTAAAAAAAAATGGAAAATTAATATGTACTGTACTGTGTATTCTACCCGTGTGTATCATACCGCGAAATCTGTGGCTATAAAATTATAGTATTTAACAACAGGACCTTAATAGTGTACCGACGTATAATTTAATTTAATTATGGTCGAAGTTCGACCTATGGGCGACCACTAATTCAAATAAATATGCCACAAAAATACTATTAGCCAAAGTAACTTAACCATCCTGAAACTAAAAAAAAAAAACAATAAATTCTTTATTAAATCATGCTGATAATACAAAAACAACATTTCAAATATATAATGGAAATTATGTATTCTGTATAAGTCACTCTGCGCTGGTTAGTTATTAAAAATAATAGATAAACGTAAATAACGTTAGATACGTATTGAATGAAAGTTACGTTTCTATTCGGACGAAACAGTAGCTAAGTAAAGAAAACAAACCAATTAGCGAGAACAAACCTGGACTAAATTAAATTTTCAAATTCACCGCTAGAGCGCGCTCGCTGTTTACAATCCCACCGTCCGCAGGGCTGGCACTGCTTTTAATATTTCACACTAAATCAATGATTAATATTGTTCTAGTGAATGTTTTAATTATTCTATTCAAATTAAGTAGCGAAATAAATTTCTTGGGGCTCACTTCAACACACAAAGATACCTATCATTTGGAATTAATATAAAACTCTGTGATAGAGTCATATCTAGGTTTTAATTATTATTTAAAAAATTATAATTTTCGTGTATTTTACTATCGAAATAGAGATCATTTTTATTGAATTTCGTCTGTCTAATTTTACTCGGATTACTTTGAAACCACTGGACAGATTTTGATAAAATTTGACGCGGTTATAAATAACATTATGAGTCAACATTCAGGATACTTTTTATTAAAAAAATGAACACTTGCCAAACTTGGGTAACACGGTATCAATTATCATGAAAAGGGCAGGAGTATGTATTGTTTGTAAGGTATCCTTGAACGCGATAGACAACGCTGGGGTCCAGTTATTCGCTATTAGAAAGGACAGAATAACATCCACTCGGTCAAATAGTGGATTAATAAAATTATGTTACAATGAATTTTTTAATTGAGATATGATATAAGAACGGCCAACTAATATTTGGTATCTTTAGCGACTTTCATATTTGTTTCGACTCAGAGCTACTCTGATCAGCGCACGGTACAATTGTTATGCTCGGAGTGCTATCCTCATCGTATTAGGATATTACGAGTCCGTGAATGATTTTTAACTGCTTTAATTTTTAAAGATGTGCATCTGAAGGTCTCGCCAGAGACAGAGCGTAAGCAATCGCTGGTCTCTGATAACAAACGGTAATTTTCGGTTGTTGTTGTGCTTTTTTTCTTGGTATTTTGAGTGATTCTCATCTAGTAAGACACACACATTACACATTTCTCATAACACACCATCTGCGGACTGCTAGAAGAAGTACGTGAAACATCTTGTTTTCACCACATTCACAAAAAAGTATCATAGGTATCTTATATACCTTTCATCTATATATATGTTAGTAAACAATTATGAGTTATCAATACTTAAAAACTTGCTAACACACCTACCGATATATCAAACATATATCATACTATTTTAACTAGATTATATACACGAGCATTCTCACAAAAACTAAAAAAAATGCACTTAAAACTTATAAATCTTCTCTTGAGTTTCATTTCAATTACAACACCGTTTGAAATCAGAACTGATTCATTTTAAACAATTAGCTGTCTCTCACAACTGTATTAGCTGGCAAAGGTAATGATATTTTATTTGTATAATGCAACAGATTTACAACAAACAATATGTAATATAATGATTATAGTATTTATTTGTTAAGTGATAAAAAAAAAATTACCTGAAATCACCAACCCTAACCAGAGCGTCGGAGCGCGCGCCGCGCCGCCTCGCACGTTCTGTCTCTCTCTATCCGCGAAACAGTTAATTTCTAATTAAATCCGTTAATTAAACTCTATTCCTGAGCTCTCCTCTATGCAAATTAATACTCCACCGTCATTATATTTCCATTATGTACCTATATTTCGTACACTCCCTTAATTATCTCAATGTAAGTAAGAAAACGCGGCCGAATGAATCGTGAAAGACCACTGGGTTTTCGAATTAATGTCCGTAGATTTGACTACATTTGTGCAGATGTTTAGTTGTTTTTAGACGCATCAACTTATTTACAAATGATATAACGTTAATTATTAATGAAAACAATTTGAATGCTTCAGAAGTAAATAAAATTAGAATGTAACTTAATATAATACTAGTATCTAACCATGACTCCGCTCACGTTACAATCGGTTTTGTTAATATAAAATTTACTTTTCAATTTTAAATGCGGACAGAGTCCTTTTTTTATTAATAAAAGGTTTACTTTGTCCTATTCTGTACCCGTAAAAATTTCATTACCTACAATGCAATGAAATAAGAGCATTTAAAGCGAGAAAGTGTTATTAAAAAACTTGCATTCGTAGTTATAATATCACTAGCTATGCCCGTGACTTCGTTCGCGTGTAACTAAAAGTTATTTTTCCATTCCTCGGGTGTTTTTCTTTATGAAAACAGAGGTACTATATCTCCGCTACTCTGTATCACTGACGTGAATGCAAAAGTTCAAAGTAGTCAAAAAAAATATTCAAATGTGGTGATCCAAATAACCAAACAAACTTATATCTATATAATATTAGTTAGGATGATTGAGTATTAGTGTTTATACTGCATTAGAAATAGCCGAGAATTCTCAAGGATCTAAAAAAAATGTTTAGAAAATCCAAAAGAGCACGCCTTGTAATCTATTTTTTCTTTTTGTTTATTTAATGACAATTCAACGACATCGAATCATACCGTGAAAAGTAATAGAGTTCTATTCCTCATTATACTGAAGCGTAAGAAACAAAAAATACTCGATTAGTAAAGTATTTCGGTCGTTATCGTGATACACACAGGATCCGCACATACAGACACACGGACGTCCGAGACAGAAGTTTTTTAAACAGTTTTTTAACTAATTTAAATTACAAAAATGGCTACAAAAATATAATGAGTGGTAAAAATAGTGTTTTTCTTGATATATGTGTGTATGTATTATTTTACAAGTGAAATATATGATAAATAGAGACATTTTGAGTTTGAAAAAACAGTTGTTTTATGTGAGGTGACAGTAGTACCCACCCCAACGCTTCGCTTATGAGGCGTGCAAGATTTAATAATATTTGTCCGTTTTTTTACTTTTTTCAATACAACTTTGGCCCTATTAGTGTTAGCGTGATATTAGATAGCTTGTATCGTTCCTCAATAATTGTTCTATCACATAAAAATTAATTTTTGAAATCCGATTTGTAGTTCCTAAGATTAGCGCGTATAAACAAACAAACCTTTCCACTTTATAATATTAACATAGCAATAAATTTGTTCAGATAATTGAGTATTACCGTTTTAGCTATTAGGTAATACATTTATGCCTATATTAAATAGGAATAAATAGGAATTAGACGTATTAACTATCCAATACATGTAATCTCGTCTTTACCTTTTTTAAGGTAATGCATTTACCCTTGATGGGTTATTTACATGTTCGGAAGTGCAAGGATACGTCTGCAGGGTTACAGGTTAGTGGACGTGGTAGCTTGGTAGATCAATTAACATCCAGTACAATTTGGGACGCATATTACCTGCTGGTACAGATGTCAAGAGTAACGCGTTCATATTTAATGATTTCTTATGCTTACACGAATATTACTCATCGAAATAAGACTAATTTAAACGGATTTTATCGCGGTTATTTATTAATTTAGATCCTAACGTTTTGAAAGCTTTTCAGGCTTCGTCAGTCCAGTCGGTCAGTCGGTCGTTCAGTCCGCCCCGTGACCACGAAGGCTGGAGAGCTTTCGAAACGTCGGGATCAAAATTAATAAATAACCGCGATAAAATCCGTTTAAATTAGTTTTATTTCGATGCGTTCATATTTATTTATTACTAACTGAGTCGGTGTACTTCGTATCATCTAAATGCGGCTTTCTTTCTTCTAGCAACAACTCGAAAACGGTTTGTCTCAAATGTTTTTTTATTTTTTATATTTGATTAGTTATAATCAATCTTAATCGACCTTCCAAATTCAATTCGTTTAGATCAATAGAACTGACTATTTCTAATATCGATTCCGTTTTCGATTTCTCTTGATTATTAAATCGAATTTGTTTATACATTCATATTATATGACATTTAAATATAGGTAGATTCGAATTCACGTCCCTTGGCGCGGTGTTTGTACATATAACTAACTGAGCTATCATAGCTTCATAATTTAAAATATTATAAGATTTAAAAAAAATCTGGTGGTTTTTTTAAATACAAACCTTCTTCTGACAATAACGAATACAATAAAAATTATTATCAAATTCGGCGCAGTCGTTCGGGAGTTATGCGCGTATATTCATTTCAGTGATTAATATTAATACAGATATATAGATTACGGCAAGTATATAACAGATTATAAGCTATTACAGAATATATAGTTACGAGTAGTACAATGTTTTTTAACTTGTTTGTTATCCAAATTCGAGTATGCACCACAAGTAAAATTACATAAAAGTTTCTGAATACATTTGAAATATTCAATAACATAATATTAAAATAATTGCATGTATTATTTAATCGTATTGGATATTTATAAACTTATTTTTTTTGTTAATATGTGTAAAAAATATTTAAAAACGCTGTAAACTCATGGCTTGGCCGCAGTCGCGGGCGCTCCGCCATTATTGATTAGGTGCCAGTAGCCGGTGACAGTGTAATTGTACTGAGTAGATTAGGCCACGATTGTCACGGCTTACAAACCACTGTCGCACTAATTGTTCACTGGAGCTACCGAGGCTTTGTCGGAGTAATCCAAGTAATGCTCGCTCGCCACTAATCGATTAAGCGATTAGGTCCTTCCTATAGATGTTAATCGATTGATTTGAAACGTGTTAATTAAGTTTCCAGTTCGGTATTTTCCGCAGTATGCATTATGTTACCACGCTTTTAGCAGATTTTTAACTTGAGGGTGGTGTCAAGCAGACAGGCAGTTGGAAAAGCCCGACTTGTAACATGTGGAAATAAATTTAAACATTCCCTCCCAGTAAAGGGGGATATGGGACTCATCCGGCGAAGCCACCGGAAATACCCATTTAAAACACCACGGTCATCTGTCGCCTTCTTGAGCGACGCGGGTTCGTGCTTGAAATCACTGTATGGACCGAACGACCGGCCACGCCTGATGGTAAGTTGGGACCTATTCGGGCAAATGACATCATTGCAGAGATGCAAATTTACGTTCATTGACGTCGCGTCCGCACAGACTACCAACTGAGTTATCAACGTATTGTTCCAGAGCGATAGAAAAATAACTTCTAGACGTTGGTTTGTCAGAACAAGTTAACCTTCTGACACTAATAACTTTCCACACCATGTTTGGACTACTAAAAAGCCAACTGAGTTATTCCGAAACAAAATCTGATATATTCTAAATTATATCTAATATTTGTCTGTTAAAATATATATTAACGCGAGTGAATCCGGCGGGCAAGTTATAAGTAAATATATTGAAATGAAATTCAATAAGTTCTGCTGTGATAGCTCAGTGATGGACGATACAGCTGAGTAGAATAAATTTGGATGCTGTCATTGGCAATACAAGGTTTTGAGGGCCGCTAAGTCATTTCTGAAGAGTCTCTCTATACACTCCTCTCGCCGTGGCTTGTATGTTTACCAACTTAAAGATGAAGTCCTTAACCGGATGTCTTTCACCACGTCGATAAAAAAGGTAATAGAACCAACACTTTCACTAACGTATATTGAAATTCATTCTATAACCCTGAGTTTTGGTGAAATAGAAGAGAATAGAATAGGTGTAATTCGACTAATTACTACCACTGGGTTAAGAATACGTCGCCAAGCACACCTATAGGAGTTTAGGCAGAGGTATATAAGAGTTATTCCTGCCATTGCACTTTTTTTCGGTTCCCCTGACAACGTATATGCAGAATTTTCTTATAATCTTATAATCTTATTGCACTTGAATGCCAGTACCTCCATTAAACTTTCCATGACCACCATTTTGGGCCACATCGTCATTTAACATCAAGTGAGATTGTGGCCATGACGTTAAATCTTAACCAAAAAAAATGGGATGATTAATTAAGAAATCGTAACAAAGAATCAAAAATGAACTCACATTAGCCATTAGGTACTAGGTATTATTAAGTATGATTTCGGCCAGGGCGAACTGTGGTATCTACACATAAACAAGTCTGAAAAGGGACGCATAAAACCCAGTCACTATGACAGTATAAATGTAAAGGTAAAGCTTCTCTTATAGTAAAGGTAAAAGTCGTAAGCAGAGTTACGCATACCTATGAATTTCCTAATTAACATAAAGCCGGCAGAGCTCAGTGTAATTGTTAATTTGGAGGCACATTCTACTTTGTTAATGATGCGTGGCGTTCCTCCGAGGGAATTGCTTCCTCCGCAATTTATTACTCGTATGTGACAACGGCCGGTGTAATATGACCCGCCTCGGATCCCCCGTGACGTGTACCGATAGACCACGTAGGGCAGTGCGGACTGGAACGAGATGCCTAATTATATTTGTCGCATTAGATTAAGGGCATTAGTGATGTTGCTTGTAAAACAATTTGCAGAGTGCGGGATTGCGTCGCGTCACTGAGTCTTTACGAATTTGTTGATATTAAACTTTCAAAGAGTTTCAATTTTAAATAATTAGCTTTCCAATTAGTCTATACGGTACGTAATATTCTCATAACAGCCAGGTATTTAAATACATATATTTTTTTATATAAAATCTGAACATTTTATTTTCAATTTTTATCTCTCTATCTCTTGAACTATTTACTGAATAAATTTTTTATTTTTAGGATTTTAAGGGATCAAAGTAAAAGTTTCTTGTAAATGAACTTTTTGACGGGGTGGATACAATTTCCTCTAATCGATAGCTGATAAATTAAACAGAATCTCTATACAGTATATTAAATCACGGTCGGGAACTTTATTATTATATCTAAAATATATAAGAAACAAGTTTACGTAATAGATCGATAAGCTCTAATACGGTAAACAATGAAGAAGTTAATTGTTGCTGGACACGATAGTTCTCGCTGTAGTCGAGATATTGACTGTCGGAAAAGGCATGTTTGTTGGGTCAGCTGATAATTATTTTTTTTTAATTAAAATACATTAAATTGTATCTTCACTTTACCTAATTTTCTTTATAAATAAAAATAGTATCTATAAACTAATCATACTTTGAATTAATGGTAGCTCCAGTGGTCAAAGAACGTGAGTTCAAATCCCTGGAATGAGCTTGAGCTTTCGATCCAAGAAAATATGGTGGTAGAGCTTTGTCTAATGTCCGTCTGGCTATGTACCACCTTCAAGTTAAAATTCTACCGCCAAATACTATAATAGATGGGTTCCGGTAGTTGCACTTGAGAACCAGACCCTCCGCTAGGCTTAGCCTGTCCGCCATAGTGGGCCACATCGTAACATAACATTAGATGAGATTGTGCATATAACGCCAAAGTTAAAAAGTATAAATAGTTAAAAAAAAAAACTAAAAAAACACGCATTTTGTAGAAAACTGAACTAAAAAAATAGAAAATAAGTTTTAATAAAATTAAATTAAGAATAGTGTTAAAAATGTCAATAAATATAAATTAATAATAGTGTAAATCAAAAAACTTATGAACTATAGGTGAAAATTATATAAATTAACAAAAATCTTATTTTGCAAATTGAAAAATGGAATAATTTTATCAAATTAGCGTATTGTCATCGGTCCTCTATAAATATACAGAGTTTGAACGAAATCTGGCCGTTTAAAGCGGTTCAAAATAGCGCCCAAAGGAGTCGGTCACAAACAAACATACAGGTGTAGTTAATAAAAAGCTTTTAACAAAAAACATTGTAAACGAATTATTTTATTTATTTATAGGAGAATATTGGTTATTTATCGCACCTCCTGCGTGACGGTGCACGCTGTAATCTAGTGTAGCGAATCGGAAAGGGGATAATGGTGCGTCCACAGGGTCCGGGGTGCAAACACTCATCCGCTAAACATACACCAGTCCCTAGAGGGCTGACGCCAGGGACCGCTTATCTCAACTCAATCTACATTTATTACAGTATTTTTAACGATTTAATTACGTTATTACCTTTATTATTTAACGAAGCTGTTTATTTTAACACGTTTTTCAAACGACCTCAAAAAAGGTTATTAAATTTGGCTGTTTTTACGTTTGTTATCTCCAAATTTTCCTTTTTTTTTTAATGAGAAGAAAATATTCTCAAGGGGTCTTATTTTAAATTCATTACCACCGGATTTTGGGTTTCGAATGCATATTTGAAATTCTTAAAAATCTAATTGGGGCATTATAAAAAGCCCTACCACCATGCTATGGTTTCCTCACGATGTTTTCCTTCGCCGAAAGCTCAAGCTCATTGTAGGTGCTTGGATTCGAGTTCACGTCCCTTGACGCGAAGACGTACACACTACCACTGAGCTATCATCGCTTCTAGTGAATTCTAGTGAAATAATTCCCGGTGATCAATACGTAATCTATTGAATACCGTTATAGATTTAAAAATAGATCACCTACATTTAACAGTAAAGTGTTAATAACATTTGATGTTAGTTGAATACATTGTCCATAGATCGCGTTTCATACATTTCAATGGGATATCTATTAACGAGGTAGCTACACTTTGCATTTAATTAAAATAAACCATCAATTACGAACTACTTTTCGAAAATATCGGCAAACACAGGTTTTTAAATTACGTATTAATCCCTAATTCTGACAAGGAATCAAGGCGATGCCTACTGAGTTATTAAACTAGTTGCTTCGTTGTAAGACGCCCGCCGATATGCCGTGGGTTCGAGTCCCGCGCGTGACAATTATTCTACTATTGTTCTCAGTTTAATTGTTAATTTATGTTCGTTAAATGTTGTTACTTAGTTCTAAACGTTTGGCTTTTGCGAAATTACCCACATACGCAGATGTCATAATAAAGGAACGGGAAGGTACGGTGTCGTCACAAAATAAGACCTCTGAGAAATAATATATTACTAGCTATGCCCGTGACTTCGTTCGCGTGGAAATAAAATATATTTATAATTTTGTAACTTTCTACAATAAGCTTTGCTCCTATTAGTGATAGCGTGAAGGTAAATAGCCTTAAAACCTTTTTCAGTAATTGCTATATCACATAATGATTTCTTAGGTTTACGCGAATATTATTCATTGAAATAGAACTAATTTAAACGGATTTTATCGCGGTTATTTATTAAATTTTGATCCTGACGTTTCGAAAGCTTTTCAGCCTTCGTGGTCACGGGGCGGACTGAGGTGTAGGTTGTATGTTACTGTGTCTACCTTCAATTTAATTTTTATTAACTATATTATATAATAATATTTTTATTTTCTGCGTAAATCGGAACACTATCAAATCATCGATCAAAATTTAATAAATAACCGCGATAAAATCCGTTTAAATTAGTTTTATTTCAATGCTATATCACATACTAAAACTTTTTTTTTTTCTATTTATAATATATCATTATCTTTATATATAAAAGTTTCGTGTCACGTTGTTTGTCCGCGACGAGCAGCCTAAATTACTGAACAGATTTTAATCAAATTAAGCACCCTGTGTGCAGTTTGATCTAACTTGAGAGATGAGATACTTTTTATCTCGATAAGTGATCACAACGGGATAGATGTCGCTGTAGTCGATCTGTTTGACTACTCGAAAATGCAGAGTAAGGTCTGCGAGGTCGGATAGTATTATGTATATTATGATGAATATGCATTAAAAATGGAGCAATACCTATCTAAAATTTTGGTATAGGAACAGGTTACAGTTCAATTCAATTACATTCAATAAGCATAATGGATTCCAATAAGTAACGTTGTAATGTTTTGATGCGAAAATTATGTGATTTATTTCGAGCGACGAGCGCGCCTTGTAAATCCACCGTGACGAGATTATAAAGGGGTGTCGATGCCCGGACAGCCCGGGACGAGACAATCACCAGGGTAGCGGTCTCGCGGGCATCGCTAATGCCCCGGGGAATTATGCATGTAACAAATTGTTACTTGTCAACTCATTTTATTCACCAATTCGATAAATTGTTCACACATTGCGACATTAACAAACTAATATCGAATAATCTATACGCATAATAAAGATCATAGAGTACAATTTGAGAAGCGATAATAGCTCAGTGGTAGCGTGTACGGATGCAGCGTTAAAGGACGTGAGTTCGGATTCACCTATGAGTTTGAGCTTTCGGTGAAGGAAATATAGTGATATATATCATGGTGGCAGGGCTTTTACTAATGCCCACCTTGCTATCTACCACCCCCAAGTTGAAAATCTGCCACCAAATACCAATAGGTGTGTTCTGACAGTTGCACTTGAGAACCAGCCTTTCACAGGTTTCTAGGCGTTTCAAATTCAAAAATACTGAAGTTTTTACGAAGATTTTTTCTTCCTGCTTCTTTAAAAGAAAAATCCCATTTCGTGATGAAACGATTGGTCAGTCAGTGAAGTTGGAACGGAGACTGATTGCCCAGGGTGTTCCGAAAGTACTCAGGGTAGCGAATCTCGCGGAGGCTCTTTTCGTCCACAACTACCTATGACCGTGTGGAAAAGTTCGTAGAAAGTTCTAGGCTACCTACTTAGTTGTCGGTTTCCATTATCCCTCTGTGATTATTTTTTTCGATTTACTTTTGCATCCGGAGCGTGCCGGAAGTACGACGACTAGTCTAGGTATAAAACTGTAACTAATTGTAAGTAAATTCCTAATTGAACATGAAAAGTGCATTGAGTATTTTTTCATAAGACTTAATTATACATTTTATTCACTATGAAACTACTTGAAAGATTTTAATCTAATTTGATACACTAATGGCAAATATTATGGATCACCATAGAGAAAACTTACTACCCCATAAAGTTAAAAACTATCCCCGGAATAGGGAAATAACGTTAAACTCCTAATACCTGTTTGACTGGGGGCCATGACATTTGGTACGGATATACATATATATTTATAGAGAAAGTATATTTATTTTATCTGTGAAAGTAATAGGTGGCGGTGTAGCCAAAATATTACTTGTAGAAACGGCAGGATACAGTTTACCGGGATAACCTTTTGTTATTATAGGTACCTACCTATACCTGTAAAATTCATGTGCCATTATGTACGTATATCAGTTGTCATGTAAGCTCTAAGTTAACAGATTGTCAACGCATGCTTGATTTGGGTTAACGAGAAAAATATCTAAGATCTGCTACAGAGGACAGATGACACTACCTATATATTTTATTCGTAATTATGTGTAGAAGTAAATTATGTAATAGCCTGTAATCGTCCCATTGCTGAAATCTTCTTCGCTAGCAAAAATGTATACCTACCAGTATACCTAAATAGAAGCGATGCCAGAATTATTAGTCCTTACATGATCGATATTCGAATTTTTAGACACAGAATCAACATTCCGTCGGTTAAACAATTCGGTCATCTCGATTTTTTATTGTGATAACAATTTAATAATATCATCTCAACTTATTATTTCTCATTACATTATATTATATATCTACTTTATGTTTGTCATACCAATGGTATCGATAAATTTGATTATTAACAAAAAAAAAATATTTAACGTAAATAAATAAATGAAATAACAACCTCTATTTTTGTATCGCGGTGAAAAAATACATTACGGTAGGTACTTTTTCTCATTTATAAGATACCACAACGAAGTACAATCCCTGATACAGTCAAAGCTTACACACTTTTTGTAGGCATACTCATAACCTGATCATTTAGCCTACTTAAGATCCTACAGCTATTTTAACGGGCTTACTGGAAAACCACTGTAATATATATTATATCTGTAATATTTCTTATTAATCTCTTATGTTGTAATAAAAAACTATAATTAACTAGCACACTTGACCCAATCACTCTTTCTTGCAAATACTGGACGCACACACACACACTCAGACACACACACTCTAACACAATCATATGTATGTTCATATCGTAAGCAAATATCCAAACGCCTTCAGCGTTGGTATTTATGAAACAGTTTTAAACTAGTATAGATGCCAACGTTACAGGTGTAGTGATATATCCTTAACATTAATTTAGTTTAATCTAATTTTAAGTAACACACAAAGGTTGTATATTTGAAAGAAATAAATTATCATTATTATATCAATATTCGAACAATATAACAACGAACGATGAAGATGATTTACAAAACGTTACCGGCCACTTTTAATTCATCACCTGTCACCGAGAACACTCGACGCGAAATGGCGCAAGTCACCGCTCGCGCCCGCAATAGCGCCTTCAAACATCGTTTTCATTAAGCGAAATCACGTTCAGAATTAATACCCGACGGTTTAAATAAGGCGTAGGTACTAGTGAACTGTAGTTGTACAAAGGCGTTCTTATTTATTTTAACGTGGTGCATAATTCCATTTCTTTTTCGTTTGAATGGTGTATCCGAACGGAACGCGCGGCCGGGGGCGTGTCGACCAATCAGGTGCAGACGCGCGCTAAATGGAGTTGCGACTGTGAGTCTGTTCCCAATTTGGCGGCAATTTGCGGGACAATGACGTCACTTCGCGGCGTGTCGCCGACGCTTCGCCTTAACACTTTATTATTCAATTCCAGGGTGTGTCGGACACATTTTGATTAGTCAATCAGTTAATGTGCGGTTAGCTGATAGTTTCCGCTTACGGGTATAATTGAGTTATATCTGACGTGAAACTGTAATTATCCACCCGATTCGCCGGTCATTTAGACTTATAATCACTTGCTACGGCTTTTTAATACTTCCGTTCACTTATTATTTTCACTATTAAATTATAATATATCTACGTATCAGTTATATTAATAAGTACATTGATCGTGAAAGAATAGTTATACCTATTTATAGTAGATTAATATTTCAAACAAGAACAATATACCACATTATAATATTTTTGAATAATTGTGTTAATCCTTCTTGTTAAAGTATTTTTTTAAAATAACCATCAGTTAATTTTCAGTAAAAATTACATAACTGAAAAGCAGTTTACCATTTTATAAGCTCGCTATTTTTTGACGGGATCTTGATCTGTTAATTTGTAATTTTTATTTCAATTGATATAGATTCTTTATTATTTGACCGTATAGTTATGTAATATTGGTGATATTTAATGTGATGTAGTTTGGTTATTGCGTATAATAAGTTAATTATAAATTTAAAAAAATAATAAAGTTAATAATAAGTTGGGACATTAGTTGACACAAAAATGCTCAGTACAGTTTTAACAAAACAGACACCATAATTTTGAAGCGTTAACATTATAATTATGAAATAACGTCTGACTTGGCTCTATGGTCTTAGCACCTGTGCCTTTTTTTTCAATAGGAAAATTAATTAAACAAAAACTCTATTTAATCACACAATAATACTATAACAATTTTAATATATTAACTACATTTTAACTAGTCAAATACGATACCCATGTGTTATTAAAGTTACCTAGGAATATATGTAAAGAAATCGTAAACGTTCCTTGTTCTAACTCAACTATTTACATTACTATTTCCAATTTCATCAAAAATTGAATCCGAGGAAAAATCTACGCTAAATACATATAATTATCCTTTTTCATATGGCCTAAGTAGTGACAAAAATTATAACAAAAAGTCCTACCCATACCTATGTATTCTGGCAGTTGCACTTAAGGGCCTGTGCTTCCACTAGGCTTAGTGTGTCCACCATCTCGGGACACGTCGTCACTTAACATTAGATGAGATTGTGGCCACATCGCTCACCCTTAACTATATAAAATCAATAAATATAGTTCACCATAAAATATTTATCGCTATAAATACAGTGAAAATGCAATAACTCTGTAGATACAAATATAGATTTTTTAAATGTGTCTTGTTTGTTAGTTACGCTTTCACGCCTTATCAAATCAAAATCTGTCGAGAAGTTAATTAATTACAAAATTTACTAGATTATTTGGTAATTATACCGTATCCTGGACCAACGTATTCATTTTATGGTAGGTACAAGAAGTGATCTTTATGTTAATCCATAGTGCATCTGAGTGACCAATGTGTCGATTTTCAAATAATGTGTCTAGTTATTTCGAAGTGATGCATGTACATTATGCTATATGTGGACGGACATATTAGATGTATAGAAAAATGTTAGCAAGTATAGACACATTGTCTATGAACATTGTCTATGATGTTTTAAATTTTCAATTGTAATTGTCATCGTCACTAACATTTCTTACAATATTCGGTGCACTAAAATTTAATAAGTTGTCTACAATTCAAGAGTATTGTTCTCATGAGAAAACCCATATACCAATAGGTTATGGGCCGAGGAAACCCAAGACATACCAGTACAGAAGGAATCAGCAAAAAGTTATAATCATATTTGAGCAACTTTTGACAAATTAACTTAAAAATAGACTCCATGCGGGCAACGCATCTAGAAAAAATTGACAGTAACAACTTTCGTCGATGAAAATTTCAGATAAAATGTGCTGTGAAAGCTAAAGGAATAGATATTTCAAAACCTAAACCACAAGGTGAGTGTAAAGATTGGTTGAAAAATAACGGCATGGCAATGTTCATCATAACATCTTCAATGAACTTCAGTCATAGTTGAAATGGTGAATTGAGTTTGTTGAGTTGAGTTGACACTCCTCTCCATGCATCAGCTAATAACTACTGTAAACATTAAAATATTATTAAAAAATAAAAGTTCGGTAAAGCTGTCAAAGTCCTTACGGATAACAGCGTATGTCAGGTCGAAAAAAAAATTTTTTTTTAGCTAAAACAAATGTTATAATCCGTTCCAGTTTCTTGCCGGATCTTTTCTATGATTGGGTCGTTTTCCGAACCGGCGGTAGTTTGACATTCATAAGCGCCTTCTCAGAGCTTTCAATAAATAAAGATTGATTTGAGTCGAAAATTCAAAATTGAATATTTTTAGAGTTTATATCAAATCGATAACGAAGCGTGATCCGAATAAAATTGTCAATGAAATTACTGATCTACAAATTCGGCTTGGTAACAGTTTTATTCAGTACTAGCTGACCCGGTGAACTTCGGTGATCTATAATCGGCTAAAACTCAAAAACCGTTTAACCGATTTGTATTTTTCTTTGTATATTCTTTTATTTTCATGCGTCTATACAAACCATGTCCTGACAATAACGAACACAAAAAAAAAGAATTATCCAATTTGGTGCAGTCGTTCGGAAGTTATGCACGTACATACATTTCGGCAATTCATTTTTATATATATAGATAGAGTAAACCGATTGCGAGGAAACAAAAACTAAGTAATACTTCAACTTGCGTACGATTTTTACGTATAAAAGTTATCGCCATTAGTTTTGTAAATTTTATGTGATGCGTGAATAGACAAACGGACACAAAATCCAAAAATGCTGAAAATGTATTGTGTTTGTTATCCTTAAACAACCTAGATATATTTTTGGGAAATGTTTTCTACGTACATAAACGACATTTTTACAGATTTATTATATTTATAGAAGAGAGAGACGGCGAGAACCTAACCCACTACCTTGACTGTGCAACGAACCACGATACGTTACTATCGCAGCAATTCCGGTGAAAGAGTGAAAAAGGACAAACGAATCGATAATTTGTAACAATGGCGCGTCCATCCGTTCTACATTGACAAAGGCACAAAGCGCGAGACCTGTCCAACATGGCCGTTTATAAATAAAGCAAGTCATTTCACTAACAACTGTACACTCTAGTAATGAAATGAAAATATAATGTTAACGAGAAAATAAGGCGACTTCCGACAACCGCACCGTGTAAAGTAAACACGACGGGCCATGTCGCGGGCAAATTATACATGTTGTGTGCAGCGCTCGGCCGCGGACCAAGCCACGAGAGCGAGCGGTCAGCGTTTATTCATTCATTTCGGTCACTAACACCGTATATAGTAACATATCCATGCCTAGACTAGGTATATATTTCAATATCATAAATAGATAACATTATGAAGAGGAAAGGTTTGTACGTTGTAACATTGGCTATATTTATTATTACAAAAATTAGGGATGTCTACTTGGGAAAAATTTGTTTGTTTGTTAGAACATGCTAATCTTAGTAACTGGTCGGATGTCAAGAATTATTTTTATGTTTGATATACCAATAACTGAGAAAGACTACTATAACTATATAATATCACCAACAGTTGCTATAACGAAGCCAGATATCTAAGTTAAATATATTTTTCTAAATTATCTTCGGAGTTAATTTTGATAGTAATAATGAGGTATGTATTTCTTATTAGGAGTTGTTGTCTGTGCCTTGTACTCGCTTCACTTTGAAACTATTAGATATTTGATGAAAATTTTCAAAATGAGTATTTTACTGATAAATTGATAATAAAACTTTTCTTCTTTTTAAATCTACGTTTGACAAGAATACTAGTGCAGTACCTACAGTTTATAATACCAAAGTGCTTCAATGTTTAGAATGATTTAAAAGGTTTAAAAAAGGTGTAAAACGTTTTATTAATTATTATAGTAGTATCAGGCTTTATAAACTAACGAGCGAACGGCATGTAAAGAAAGAATTATGACTGGTTAGATTATTGTTACCATATTTTGATAAACAATCCTTGAAATCCTTAAACAGTCTTTTTATCTTGACATATCTATATAATTTCCTGTCAATAGTAAAAACCGGTTTATCTGAAACCCCTCTATCGCTGTTTACTTGGGCCGCGGACAACAGCTGCGCTAACTAGGCAACTAGCGACAGTGAATAAGCGGTTTCGGGCAATCGGCGCAATGGCCGACATCGGCCGAGCAAATTGCTCGATACCGACATAATTGGTGTTACATCAGCGGACGCGCTGACAGGACTCGCTGACGTCTAATCACTTCAACTGTTTGTTTGACGAATTCAAACGAGATCGTTCGTAATTGGTTGCTCCTTTGCTATACTCATAGTCATTTGTTATAAATATGTTAACTTAATATTATAATTACAGTGTTATGTGTATTGGTTACTGTTAGATAAAAGTCTTACTATTATAGAACTCTTTAATCCATAAGTATTGACGGCCTGCAAGGTACTCGGCTGCCGGATATGCATTAGTGACCTCGGAACGCGTTACTAATTCTCTGATGCTACTACCATTTAATGGAAGATACGTGCTGATTCTTCAATATTGCTATAACATTTTAATGGTTACCATAGCTTGAAACACTTTAATATGGGTCTTTAACTATGCACGTTAAAAGAACTTAATAACGGAATAAATATCTGCAAATCGCCGTTTCAGTTTAAATGAATGCCGTTTTCCAACTCTTCATTTGCCATCTATTTTGTTACATTGAAACGGTTTTTGGCGCGTGACGAGCTTGGAGCGTGCCTTGAGACGTCGTTTACTTTAAGATTCGTTACAATTATAATTTGTAGGACATCACAGTTGTGGTGACACAGAAACCATCGCGCACATGGTGATAATCAAACTGTCTATTGGTCTATATCATTTCGGAAATAGACCGTTTACATCAATTTACCGAGATGCTTTCAGGTATCATGACAGGGCCGACCTTTAATAGACTGCTTATCTCTGGCAAGTCCTCGTTGTTTTTTGTATATACTATGCTGTGGTAAGCGTGTACAATGCAGTCACTTTGTCGTGTTACCATAAAGAAGGAAAACTTTGTTATTAATAAATGAATTACATACCTATCTACCTATAAACATTAAAGTAGATTGGAGATAATGTGACAGCCGACTTTTACGTTGTAGAATTTATGTACAATAACTAATGAGTTTTCTTTAAAACGCTCGTAATTTTGTACATAGTTAAGCGACTTTTTAGATTAAATACATTTTTTTTAATGTGATTTTAAGTTTTTTTTTATTACGTCTTGTTTTGTGCTTCGCAGAGGGTACGTTATTTATTTATTTCCATGGTGGCCTGAGTGCATAAGATTCACATAATATTTACGTATATAGATAGATGTTCATTTCATAGCAAAATTGTCTAGTATTTACCAAATTGGTTTTATTATTCAATGTATATAATAAAAGTGGTATCAAAAAGCATATGAACAATTTTCTTTTCACAATAATTATGAACTGAAATACATACATAGAAGAGTATCCAAAGCATTTTCAGAATACAAAATAACGTTCAGTTATGTAAATTATACCTTTTGTAGGTATATCGAACGTCGGAAAAGGCTAATCTCTAAATAAAGTTCATTAATTAAATTCAATATAACGTAATATTGAAACTGCTGTTCGAGCAAAACGCAATTTAGCATAATCTTGTTTTAAAATGGCACTTGGAACCGCCTAACCCGCGTCCCGCTGCGCCGCCTCGATGCAATCGGATTATTCGTGAAAGCCGGTCCCCTTGTAAGGTCTGACATGTTTCTAATATGTTTTTTAATTAATCATGCCGCTATAAGAACCGGACCGGGGCCGGGCAGAGCCGGACCGGGCAGTGCCGGCTCGTACATCCGATTATGATAACCGAGGATTTCGTTTATCGCGAATTGATTTCAATAGTTCGATACAGTCTGTCGACGTTTCGATTTCATAACGGGAATTAATGCAGATTATTATGATGAGTTATTTCGTAATACCAATATGGGAATCGGTTTACGTTTTAAATGTCCTAAATTGGAATATTACTGCGACGTTATTGGTTTTTTTTTAATGTATTTTACACAAACTAAACTAGTACATATTTTGTATTTATATCAAAACGTTGTATGGTCTTTATAATTTAACCACATCGCCGTCTAGGACGGAAGAAATACATATTCCTACGTATCAGTTATTCTGATAACTTACCTAAAGTTGTTGGAGTTTAGCGATTCCATACATACATTTTATATATGCAGATTGCAAGAGAGTATTTAGTTCGAATTTTAGTTAGTTTATATAAAAATATCCTAACCAGTAATACTTTAAAGGCAAATGTGTGTTTGTTTGCTTGTTACGCTGTCACGCATGAATTACTCTATAAATTATAATGAAACATTGCATGCAAGGTATCAGGGGTACAAAGACAGATATGGAGTGCTTTTCTTTCAAAAATGGTACCACTGTCGAGGAATAGAAATAAATACATTTATGCAAGCGAAGCTGCAAGCAGTAACTAGTATTAACTTATTATGTCAAAAATAATGTGATATATAAACTGATTAGTTCAAATGTAAAATGATTTTTGCATCTCGCGTCATAACAAACAATGGGATGGTATTGCAGTAGAACTATAAACAGGATGTCCTGCACGTAACAGTGCTGTAGGTACCTCCAACATAACGATAGCTAAACAATCCCGTATAATTTGACAATGGAGCAGACAATCATTGTGCCGAACAAACAGACAGACAGACAGCGAATGGAACGGAATGCTGGACGCAAACAGGAATTGTCACGGCTAACACTTGTTCCAACATAATCAGGGCTCATTATTTGTTCGGGTTTAGAAATGTAATGAATTTCTTTTGTATAACTCCTTATGATGCATCCATAACGAAAACCTACACTAGATGTACTTAAGTGAGTTATTTAAAGGTACATAATGATTATAGTTAATTTGATATTTTCACGTACGTATAATACGCAAAATCTTTGACACAATACATTGTGTAAACTAACGGCATAGTTTTAATATGAATGGGTCGTATTACGCTTTAGATATAGGTAGTAAGATTGATAAGAATATTTCTCTCGCAACTGATCTAATCGCTTTCTCTCCTGGTCTTAAACAAACAAAGGGCAGAAGTATAACGTTTCCACCCGCTTATGGCACTGGTTTGATCCTCTGGCAGTGGGACAGTTACTGTTCTATATTGGGTCACACGTAAGTGTATTTATGCACGATACCATCGTGAATAAACTATAGAATTACTGTTAGGCTATAGCTAATATAGAATTTAGAACAGCTACTACCCTCATGGTGAAAATCTGCCGCCAAATACCTATAGGTGTGTTCCGGCAGTTGCGCTCGAAAGCTAGTCCTTCCACTAGGCTCAGCGTGTCTACCGTCTTGAGCCAAATCGTCACTTAACATCAGGTGAGATTACAGCTATAACGCTAAACCTGTAAACTATAAAAAAATCTAGCGTACATACAACCAACAATTTCAACAAACAACACGAATTCCTGTCCCCTTCTCGATGAACACGACTTACTCACCTACTAATTAAGTAGAAAAAAAAAGAGTATTTATTTTACCTCCATAAACCCGCATTCACATGATAAATAAATAAAAGGTGTATTTATTCAATAATATAACGTTAGTATTGTTAAGGAAACGAACAAAAGGCGTTCGAGTGCCGCTCCCCGTACACCAAAGGGAACCTTCTCTATCCACAGAGGAACTTATTATCAACGATTATTCCAACATTACCACTCTGACAACATTACATTCTTATTTAT
Organism: Actias luna; assembly: GCA_039707435.1. NCBI lineage: Eukaryota > Metazoa > Arthropoda > Insecta > Lepidoptera > Saturniidae > Actias > Actias luna. The sequence continues at coordinate 348,786 of JAZHAC010000002.1, read as the reverse complement.
GTTACTCTAATGAGCGTGTTGGCTTCGACAAACTTACGCATGCGTGGGGAAACATCGATTTTGAATCTTATGCGTGTCGATTTAATACATTTTCAGCGGCGTTTATGGTTTGCGATGATAGTCCCAGGATCCGTCTCGAGCTGACAGCGGAGGTTTTTAAAGAAAATAATCTTGTAATTATTATTAGTGGAGTATTGTCGAGTGGCGGAGGTTCGCGGAAGGGACTCGAACGCGACGCGACGGTGCAGTGCGTGTGGCCGACTTCTGCTTAACATCGAGTGTTATTTTATTAGGCACCGGTTTAAATTTATATTTATACTAAAATGTAATATTTTTACTTGTCATTTATTTCACCACACAGTATTATAGACCTAACACCTAAATACGAAATATCTTAGAACAAAGCGTAACTAAGCGAACTCCAAAATCTTTTTTTAACCGGAACCAATTTTCACTAAATTATCGATCCCATTTCAGAGTTACATCATAATCATGTTTGAATCGAGTGACCAAAACTACCAAATATGAAATTTATCATACATATTTCTTTCACAATGATACCCACTAAGATTTTAGAATCAAATGCAGTTGTCAGGAAAATGCGAAAACGTTTTATATTGTATTATTTTCCAACTGGTATCAAATTGGATGACATTCACTTCCTATAAATTTTATTTAAGTGATATCTTAAGTAGCTGATGATTTCCCATAAAACGTTGCCCTTTTATTAATAGTTTATAGGTTTAGCGTTATGGCTACAATCTCACTTGATTTTAAGTGACGATAGGCCCCCAGATGGTAGACGCGGTGAACCTGTGGTGGGACTGGCTCTCAAGTGCAACTGCTGGAACAAACCTATAAGTAATTACTTGGTCTCGCAGACCTTTACTGCTTTTTCCATACTTGTAATACAACGCCATCTATTACGTTTACAGTTAGGGCTATTTATCGGCATAAAAAGTCTTGCTGCATAAGAATTTATTGCTCCAAGACGGACCAGGCAATACAATTTACAAAATTTAATTCATGTCTTCAATCATTTTAATTCACTTCAGCCGTTTCGAAAATAACATGGACATACATCAATCGAGCTGAAATTTTAACATCATATGTTATCAATTTATCTTATAAAAGTAGAACAGTTAAACTTTCGACCATGACAAAACTACTGTACTTATCCGGTATCCAATGATTATTTGAAGCGGTAATGTTCGTAGATGGTTCTAGACTACCTACTTTGTTTTTTGGATTCTATCATACCATTATATTTTTTACGACTGTTGTTTACCTAACGCAGCGGGCGAGTACCGCCTAGACTATACATATAATAAAATTATAACTATTTAATAAAACTCTAGACGTAAAGAAAAAAAAACATTATTTTTTTATCAAGATTCTAGTAATAGCAAGGAACGTACAGTAGTTATAATAATAATGTTCTCCTGTTGTTAACCCACTGCCAGGCGATTTTGAAGCGACGATAGCTCAGTGTGTAGAACGCCGTGTCATGGGACGTGAGTCGAATCCAACCACCTACAATGAGCTGCTTTCGGTGAAGGAAAACATCGCGAGGAAACCATAGTATGGTGGTAGGGCTTTTTCTGATACCTGCCTGGCTAACTACCACCCTCAAGTTGAAAATCTGCCACCAAATACGAATAGGTGAGTTCCGGCAGTTGCACTTGAGAGCCAGTCCCTCCAAAATAAAGGCCGGCAACGCACCTGCGATTGGTGTTGTGGGTGTCCACTGGCGGCGGTGGTCACTTAGCATCAGGTGACACGCTTGCTCGTTTACCCGCTGTTACACACAAATAAGGCAAGGCCTTTTCTCGAGGGAAAGTGCGAACAGAATCACCACATTTACTTCTGACGTATCGACGATTTAAAAAGGACAAACAAACTACAAGGGCATTTATCTAGGGTGAACCCTTGACGACGCTTTCCTTTACTGTGAACCGATAATATCAACAATAATCAATCTAATTGCAATTCCATTAGTCTGTCATTTTCAATCCACAAAACTTGTATATGTGTAACTACAGGCGTGCAGGCGTGGTAACGATTTCCAGCCAGTTCACACGAGCGCCACAGGCCTCTGGAAAACTCGACCTGAAGTGAGCGAAAATCTCAAGTGATAAGAAAATAGAATAATATCACTCGTTCGCGTTGAAAGGGTTGAATGGTTTTGTGGCCCCACAGGGCTGGCGGTGCGAGCAAACAATACTTCAGCTCGAGGGCCGTCCTCTCCCACTCCCGAGACGCACTATCAACAAATTGGACGGACTTATTCTGTGAATATTTCAAAGGCGGACCCGTCGTAATAGAGTCCCTGCTCACTTCACAAGTTCGACTACACTTAGATACTTAGATACCTAGTTTTTTTTTATTTTTTTTTTTATCACAACCCTGCAAAATAACTACGGTTACAAAACACAATATAACGACCTTAAAAAATGAGAGCGGTTAATGTTCATGCGAGAGTTAACAATGTATTCGTACCTACGTACTGTCCAGTTATACCAACTTACTATACTGTTATAATCCACTGTGCGATACAGCACTTGGCCATTTTTTACTTCAGTTTATTATAAAATTGCATAAGCTTAGTTATCCACTATTAAGACCTCGCGGCCTAAAATGCCAATCGTTCAAACAAAATTCGAGAGTCAATGCATTAGTATAAATATATATAAAGCTTTTACCCGCGGCTTTGCTCATGTGAATATTGATATCGTGAAACAAATCGGATTGCTTAACAATTTTTTTTAAATACAAAATTGATCTCTCTCGTTACGTCACATCCAATAAGTATTTTGCCAGAAAAAGTAACCTATCACCGTCTCCAAGCTCCCAACTATCTTCATATCAAAATTCAGCATAATCCATTTAGTGGTTTAGGTGTGGAAACTTAAGACACAAATAATCTCACTTTCGTATTTATAATATTAGTATAGTTGGATATAAGTGAGTTTAATCGTGTAGTTTTAAAGATAACCAGAGACGGCCTCCTAACAGCCCGTAGGAGTATATGCTGCCTTCAGTATTAAATGCATTCCCGATAATTCTGTGGATGAAATATTAAAAAGAGTTAGACAAAAAAAATGCCACAGACTGGGTAATTTACTCCATTATCAGTTAAATGGAAACAATGTATTATAGAATTATTGGCTTTAAAACAATTATTTCTATTTTCTATGAAAATTATCCGTGCAATGTCAGCGCGAGTTATTTATATAATATAACAAAATTATTTACGAGTACGTTATTGTGTTAGAAAATACTCTATAAATGGCTTTCTAATTTCAGTTTAAACCGTAAAGGAAACACGTGTTATCTAATTGAAAATATGTTCTATTGTTTGGATAAATAAAGAGAATATTGCGTGCTACAGACACTGGAAGATCGCTTTTCTACTTTTATTGCAGAAAGAAACCCACACCCTCGTATATAAATAAAGTTAATCTCGTTACTGTAACTGAGTCAAGAACGCATCAACTAACAAACATGTAATACGGCAGTAATAAACAAAACAGCGGTAGACACAAATCTCTCCGCTGGAGCTCCGCCTCGTTCGGTTCCGACCATAAAACACCATAACTCGATTACGGAACCGCATTCATATCTCACGACACGATATATCATACACATTGACATACAAAAAAAGATGATTGTAAATCACATCAGTGCGATTTACTCGGCATTCTTAATGTTTCCAAGTTATAGTTAAGTCAGACATGATAGTGACTCGAAGTTAGATTATATGAATGTGTAATTCTGTATACATTTTAAAACAATTGTAAGCGATAATAGCTCTGTTGGTAGAGTGTACGGACGCCGCGTCAAGGAACGTGAGTTTGAATCCACCTCAATGAGCTCGAGCTTTCGGTGTAGGAAAATATCGTAGGGCTTTTTATAATGGCTACCTGGTTAGCGATCACCCTCAAGTTGAAAAACTACCGCCAAATACCTATAGATGTGTTCCGGTAGTTGCATTTGAGAGCCAGTCCCTACATAGGTTTAGCGTGTTCACCAGCTTAGGTCACATTACAGTTAACAACAGATTGTGGCCCTAATTTTAAATCTTAACTATAAAAAAAAAAAAAACATTAAAACCATACACTAAATACTTTTTGTAAATAATCACTATCGAAGTATTAAAAATAAAATGAATAAATATATTTAGGAAACTCATAGCCATATTACTAAAATTGTCTGACTTATTAACTTAAAATTTGGCATAGATGTTGAATGTAGATGGGAAACAAGAACGAAGTTGAGAACTCCAGTTAGTAGGTTTGTAAGGCTGAAAAGTAAGCGTCAATACCAATTGAAAAACTCAAGGTATTTTACTTAGGAAATGGTTTGTCTAGATACCTAAATACGACAATCCCAAGCAGTACCAAAGTATTCCCTAGTCTTTGATGACAAGGCAGGAATGTATGGTTGTCATGGGAATTTTTAGTAGGTATTTCGGGTGATTTGCACTAAGTGAGTGTCTTAGCCCACCCAGTATATTACGAAAGATAATATGTGGTGTATTTATTAACTTGTTAACAGAAAATGTAGGGCTTGTTTATAATTTCCGTCTATCTATAACCACACTCAATATAATACCCTGACGCCTATTTAGGTATTTCCTGTAGGTAAAGGTGTTCCGGCAGTCGCACTTAAGATCCATCCCACCATTAGGTTTCACCGTCTTGTGGCTACATCTACACTTAACAACACGTGAGAATGTGGCCATGACCCTAAACATCTAAATAAACTATAAAAACCAACTCCGCTGTCCGCCGTGCTGACCGAGTTTAATGAAATTATCGTATCGTAGCGACGTCAACGACAAATCGTAGACTGTAAAAGAAGTTGGATAGGTTTGCTCGGGCGGCCGGACGTTATTTACCGGTAGTCGGCGCCGGATCGAATTGGCACGGTCTATTTGCGCGATATTATCCGGATTTACCGAGTGCCGCAGCCGGTTACCGCCTCACGAGAACCGATTCAACTTACTCCTTACGTTATTTACTTATTCTTATCTACGTCGGACACTTTGCTGCATCTTTATTCCGCGATACCTGTGCTGGCGACTTCTTTTGCCTGTTAATAGTGACTTATCACAATATATGTATAGATGAGAGAATTGGTATAGAATAGAATATAGAATAATAATAATAATAATATAGAATTGGTATATATTATAGTATATAGAGAGAATGGATGAAAGAATATTGACGAAACATATTTACAAGGAGAGTAACCAGGCGAGCTGGTAAGGGTCGAGCTAGGTGAGTTTATCTCAACCAGATCGAGGATGGTCTGGAGAAAGGCCAGGTCAAAAGTACCAGTAACCAAAGAGCAAGTATGAAGGTGCTTATGAAAGTAGAAGAAGCGAAAGATGTGTGTCACACGCAAGTGGAAGGATGTGGTCTCTGCCTACCTTTATGGGAGAGAGGCGTGATTTTATGTATGTGTGTATAGAAGAATAGCGATAAGAATTATCTTATTGTCTTATCTTATTATCTATATTTAAGCGATAATAGCGAGAGAAAGATAGTGTGATTTGAAACAACTTTGTTATTTGTTGTTGTATTCACGAAGCTCCTCCAAAAATCTTGTTCACAAGAGACTATTTCGTATCACTCCTGTACTGTAGAGATATAATAGATAGCTTCAATTTGACCTAAAGTAAAATAAGCTACCGAGTAAAGTCAATTGTAAATACAACCCAGCGGAATCCAAACGTTTTATGACACAAAAAGTGTTCAATATCTCAAACTATGGTATTAGTTGTCACAGTGTTAGATTTAGGTAATATATATAAATTAGTTTAAAAATCAAAATGAAATGTTCCTAACTGGTATATCAATAAATAAATTGATTTGGCAACAGCTTTACTACATGTGTTGGTATCGATTGTATATAATTTTATAACAGTTACACTAATCTTTCTTTAATTTTATTATATATCTTAGGTATCGAAGCCAAAAATTGATCTATATTAATCCCCACTAATATTAGAAATGTGAATGTAAGTATGTCTGTTACGCTTTCACGCGAAAACTACTTAACCGATCATCATGAAACTTTGTACACATATTCTTGGAGGTATATTAGTAGTAACATATGATACTTTTTATTGAATATTTTTTATGAAAGATAAAAAACTTATTTAATGGCTTCAATGCGTGCGAAGCCGCGGGTAAAAGCTAGTAATATTTAGTAATATTTAGAATAAACTCAAAAACTACGGTATAGTTTCCAAAAATTATTTCACCATTAGAATACTTTATTGTCCGTGAGTAATATACGCTATAAATTAGTTAAATAATTTTCAGTTCCATGCGAACGAATTCGCACGAACAGCTTGTATCTAATATAGTAACTAACTCTGCTGACCCAAAACAGGACGAAACGTGACGATACGTAATTTATAATAAAATAAACTAGAATCGTCTAAGAAATATGTACAGGTGTGTTTACGATGCATTACAAATGGTGTAACGTCCTCAACTGTTCAAACAACGAGCCAGCGTAATTACAGCCGATACACGCAGAATTAATTAATTATAATTGTTTTACGTGACGTTGTTATAATTATAATTGATCGAATATGTCGTTGGAATGGAATTCAAATTCATTTCTTTCAGTACCGGCTAAAGCGATTGAATAAGCGAAACCTACAACAATATTAGCAATGTATTGCCAGTGATCTGTGAGAACCTATATCTTTATTAATATTAAAAGAGAGAAAAATTTGTTTATTTGTTAGGCACTCAGGAACTAAACCATTCGGAACTAAAAAAATATGTTTATTTTTGATAGGACAATTATCGAGGAAGGCTTTAGGCCATTTAACATCACGCTATCACCAATAGGAGCAAAGGTATATTGAAAAGGGTTATACAAAATCGGGCAAAAATGATTAAATAATTTTTAATATCACGCGAATGAAGTCGCGGGTGTAACTAGTAGTGATCCATATAATGACGTCACATGAGCCGTTAACATATCGTCCGACAGTGGAGGCAAATTCGTAGAACAATGCCTTGTATTATACTTATGTGGGTAAATATGATTGGCTTGTTGACTCAATTGGGTGATCAACGATTTCACGGACACGGAGGTCCCAGGTTCGGTCACTGGCCCGAGGCGTTGTTTCTCTGCAAACAGACTTGTTTTTCGGTTTGCCGCTGGCCTCTTAGCATATGACTCTTTACTTGTTATCGGAGTTATCTTAAAATTATATAGATGTAGAATATACTAATGCAGTCGCATTATGTAGATATTAATGCTTAATTTATGTAAATAATACGAAACTTGTTTGTAAGATTATCCAACTGTGACGCTCCTATATCTATCTCCTAATTCTACTAAATTTATAATTGTTCGTTGTAGATATGTTTTGGGCTGGCTGAGTGCCTCTATAGTTTACCATTGCATATGTTGAGCTTGTGACATTTATCGATGTTGTATGAGACTTTAGTTTGTAAGACTGTATTTCTATAATATATATTGTAATTATAATATATATTCTACATTTGTGTATTAACAATGTGTTCATTGTATATTCAGCATCATCGAACTAAATGTTGTTTGTTTCTTCTTAGGATTTTGTCGCCATATACCTATCGGCGTGTTCCGGCAGTAGTACTTCAGAGCCAGTCCATCTACTAGGCTAAGCGTGTTTAGCATCTTAGACCCTATCGTCACTTAACGTCAAATGATATTGTAGCCATAACACCAAGCCTAAAAAGGTACTGAAAGTCGCCAGTACGAGTGTGGCCAACGCGAAACGTCGCGTTCTATGAAATCGTTTACCTTGAAAAAACCCTGTGTTTAATAAATATTTATTCATATTAGTTTCTTAGTTCCGGAGAAAGGCCCGGTCAAAAGTACCCGTAACCGAAGAATATGTATGATGGTGATTATGAAAGTCGAAGAAGCGAAAGATGTATGTCAGGATTGTAGCAAGTGGAAGGATGTGGTCTCTATATATGTATGTATGTTTCTTAGTTTTCCGTCTATTATAATAGCGGTACCGGCGGTTTTGTTCGCATCCGGTTTTGATTTATGTTATTTTGTATTTACTTGCAAGATATCGCTCATCTGCACATCCACCGATAAATCAAACAAGAATTCGTCCATTAATTAAATTAACGCGAGCGAAGTCACAGGCAAAACTACTATTGTTTTTATAGTTAAAGATTAACGTTACGGCCATAATCTCACCTGATCTTAAGTGACGATACGGCACAATATGGTAGACACGATATACCTGTGGAGGAACTGGCTCTCAATTGCAGCTGCTGGAACACACTTAGTTGTATTTGGCGTCAGATTTTCAACACGAAGGTGGTAGCTAGCCACTAGGGCATTGCAAAAAGCCCTACCGCCATGAAATGGTTTCCTCACGATGTTTTCCTTCACCGAAAGCTCAAGCTCATTATAGGTGGTTGGTTTCGAACTCCCGTCCCCTGACGCGAACTATCACCGCTTCGATGAAATTAAATTATATTTCACAATATTAGAAATTAATAAAAGTTAATTCCGAAAGTGACGGAGCCATCGGTGTAATGGTAAATCAGAATTATTAATTTGATGTAATCAATCATATGTTTTCCGTGACCATTGTTTAACTGTCTGTGAACGTGGTAGTTTGCTTGTAATAATTATTTTGTACTGTTATTGTAAACCGATTGTTTCTATTTTAATCACATTAATGTAAAACCAGTTTGTCGTGAACGCATTAGACTAATATTGATTGCTTTTTTATACAGTTAAGGTTAAACGTTATGACAATAATCTCACTTGATCGTAAGTGACGATACGCCCCATGTTGGTAGACACGCTGAACCTGTGGAGGAACTGGCTCTCAAGTACAACTGCTGTTCGCTTATAACACGGATGAGTAAGCCAAGAATGACAGCTCAGCGGTAGCGTGTACGATTTTGCGTCAAGGGACGTGAGTTCAAATCCAAGCACCTACAATGAGCTTGAGCTTTCGGTGAAGGAAAACATCGTAAACCATAGCATGGTTGTAGGGCGTTTTCTGATGCCCGACTGGCTAGCTACCACCCTCAAGATGAACATCTGCCGCCAAATACCAATAGGTGTGTTCCGGCAGTTGCACTTGAGAGCCAGTTCCTCCACAGGTTTAGCGTGTCTACTATCTTGGGCCGTACCGTCACTTATGATAAGGTGAGATTATGGCCATAACGCTAAACGTTAAGTATAAAAAAAAGTAATAGGTTTAGCGTTATGGCTTTAATCTCACCTGATGTTAAACGATAATACAGCCCAAGGTGGTAGACACGCTAAACCTGTGGAGGGATTGGCTCTCAGGTGCAACTGCTGTAACATTTTAAAGGTATTTGCCGGCAGATTTTAAAATCGAGGGTGTTAGCTAGCCAGGCAGGCTTTAGAAAAAGCCCTATCACCATGCAAAATACAATTACTTTAATTAGAATTGCAGGGATTAGTTTCATTCGTGGTGGTCGATATTCGGTGCCAGGTCAAGCCGAGGTTGTCTAGTGAAATTGTTAAATGTACTTGGGCTCACGATATAGTTCAAAACTTAAAAGGATTTTCATGTGTGAAGATGACATTGTATACACTCCGCTTACAATAAAAAAAATATGAATACCTATATGACTCTTATTTTATGCGTTGCCAGATTTGGTTTCACAAGTATAGGAAATACACCAGACTGCAAAGAAAGAGTTTAAACAAAGAACGGAAAACCATTTTTCTTTTTAAGGTTATTAAAAGTTATGCTTCGAGTTGAACGTACCTACCTCATTGCTTGTTAATAGCGTCTACATAAACTATGAACTTGATTCTTTTACAACTTTTCTTATTGCAAATGAAAGTACTATTCTGTCTGGCGAGTGCCAGGGATTTGACTCGATTTAGTCGTGACCACCGTGACGATAAGCCTTTTATAACTGTACTTTGTATTATCAAGTTTTAGGATCTGCCAGTTTATATTCAGCTGTAAAAAGACTTCCATAACTGCGGATGGATTGTCGATTTGTCGACGGTCGTATCCATTTTGGATTATACCGTATTTACTATTATGTACAGCAATGTCACTTAGTCATGTTAATATACGGTGTGTGCCTCAGAGTAGACTACAGAAGTGAAACATCATTCATCTCTCTCACACCCTTAGTCGCCTTGAGCCACCATACTCGAACGAGCGTCACACAAAAAGGGCTCGGATCAGAATTCCAAAGTCTTCCCATAACAAGTTTCACTTCAAAAACGGTTAGTAGAAAGGAAACTTATCAATAATCTAATAAAAAAATACGTGAATAGTCTAAACTGTGTCTAAAATCTCATTTCCCTTTTCTCTACGTCATAACTTCGTACTCTCTCTTTTTCTCTCATGTAACGAAATTAGACTAATTGTGATGCTTTCTTGAAGTTTTCCTTTCAATTCTCGTCTAAATATCGAGTCGACACCTAAGAAGTTTCACTTCGATAGAAATGTATGTAGGTATTCGAAACATTGTTTTATCGGTGATAAATTAGAATTGGTGTAATGAACGCTAAAGTTATTTACTCTGTATACGATACATTAATCCGAAACGTTATCGAAAATATGCGGCCCTATTTAAAAGGTAATCCTTTCGATGATATAAAAAACACACACCCACGCACAGCCATTGTTAATTGATTAACAAAGTAATTCGTTTCTGCTATCAAATTTTAACAATAATCTTTTTAACTTTGTTCTTAGTATTTCGATTGATATTAAATTCCAGATATATCTAATGTAAATAGATGACGTATTTAACTACAGTAACGTATTACAATTAGCAAAATCTATCTAATGTAGATGGCGACACAACATAATACTAGGTATTTGAATACAATCATTCAGATTGTAAGTGCTATGTATGCTACAAAGTTGATTTATATTTTATACATGTATTCCAAAGTCCAGGCACCGAGACCGATATAACTGGTATACAACAGTTATGAGGAAGTTGTTTGCAAAATTTTCAATTATAGGTGAGTATATTGATAAACTGAACATTTTTATGAACGTTCAAACAGTTCAAAGTTAGCGTGGTATAACCGTTAGTACGATAATAGCCGGGTATCGGATATATCCGCGCACGAGTATGCCCAGCCGTAGCTGCGAGATAGTACCGGAGGAGTCGGATAAAGCGCGGCCCTGGCCTAGGGTTGTCGAGGAATTTTCGATAGATTTATTTTAATAATTTGATTTTATGTGTTATTTTAACGTACAGGTAAGTTTTTTTTCTTATATCGCACAGGCACAGTGACAGGCGCCTTACCTGATGGTAAGTAATATATTATGACTGTAATGAGTTTTCTATCCCGTGAAACAGGATAGTGGGCTAATCCGTCTAAACGGTCCCTCGCCAGATAAGATAAGAGTTCACATCGTTAACGAACAATGGAAGAAGCCAGAATGGGGAATGGGAGAAGAAAAATTAAAACGCTGAAAACTTATAGGACGGCTTGTAAGCTTCCACCCTGCCGCACATACACGGGCTGATCTTGTAACGGCGTGTTGTTACTAATATAACTAAATATTTCGACGCGCAACTGAAATTCATCGGATTGACTTGAAAATTTCCTATATTAAGAGCTAATGAATATACAAGAATATTATGGCTTTCTCGTTAGATCCTGACCAGAATATTTGGGATAAACGAATATATTTTTTTTAAAGTATTATGAGATCATAGCCGACGTTAAACAAACGTGTTATTGCATGCTCCTTGAATATTTGAGATTAAAATCGTAACAAAAAAACAGTTAAAAAAGTGTCTAAATTTATTATCGTAAAATCCGTTCTTTCTTGCTTGTGTACCTCATGACAGGAATATTTACGTGTAATATCAAGTCTAGAGTTCTGGTAGTTTCGGCGATAGTGAGTAGTATTTTGCTTATATATGCCTAAATGAACATTTTGTTTTATAGCTAATTTATTCATTACAAAACAAAGTAATAATCGATATATCGATAAGGATAGAGGGTACGTCCCTAGTTCAGGCGCCTAAGTTTATAATTGAGCCGCGCCGGTGCCTGGTTAAGCTGCGCTTCCGGTTATTTACTTATATCTCTCTACAACTTCATTACTTTGTGCAGTTTTTTGTGACTTCCACAACTTTAATTGATTAAGTTGTATTGAAGATAATAAATTTTACTTGTATGTAGATAACTTCACATAATTCAGTTCCAAAGTAACAAAGTTAGTACCTACATGCCCTATATTGACCACTAGTCATACCCGTGGCTTCGTGGTGTGATGTTAAAGAGCTTAAAGCCTTCCTCAACAGTTGCTTTTTCAAATACAAAAAGGATTTCTGAAATATACCTGTAGTTCCTAATTTAGAAGGTTGAAACAAACAAACGTTTCCACTTTATACCTAATATTAATATAAATGTAGGATATAGATTATGTTTATATAATACATTTGTTTCAAACACGTATTTTTGCAGTTTACTAGTTCTATCGGTTGTTAAAATATATTATTTATTACAAAATAGAATTATTTAGTTACAACACAACACAGTACTTCAAATAAAATCTGTGTAGAAGTCTATCTAACGAATTTCTTTTTACTTTTAATTTTAACTCAATAGAACTTTTATCGTATGTAAAATAAAAATATTCTATAATGTTGTTTATCATTGTATCGATTTTTTTTCAAAATTTGTTCAGTATTTTCTGAGCAATACGCGTAAAAGGAGTTTCCCTTCGACATTCATAACAAAGAACCTACACCTCAATTATAATTTTATAAAAATACAGATTTAGCTTAATTTATGTCTTATTTATTTATAGATATCCTTGTATTCTTTATTATATCATTTAGATTAAATAATTTATGTTATTTTATAGGTACGTATGTTAAGCAGTTTCTACATTATAATATTCTTAAAAACATATTCGAAATAATATTTCATAAAATCTGATACGAATAAAATCGCAACACAATTTCTAGTGATATATAAAAACTGTATAGAAAACGATTAAAATTAAAACTACACAGAAATCACATTAACTGTAATGAATTGGATGTCCTGGTTTAGGAGAGCGTGGTCCGCTTCGCGTTCAGTTCGATTAGAGACGAAATAAATCGGTCCCGAGTCGATCCAATCAAGTGAAATGATACACAAATAAATATCTCGTGGCCATCACATTAGCGGACAATGCGATGATACACTTTAACCAACCGTTCGTGCAGTGGAGAGATCGGCCGAGCGGCCGTGTGGTCCAAAGCGCTCGACTAAGCGACGCTTTCTAATACTAACAATGCTTTTACCGTATTTTTTCCATTGCATGATGAGTAAATCAACTAATGTAAATAAGTAGTAATAGAGAATATATGACAGGATTTTTTTTGTAATATTTAAGTGTACTAGGTATTATTAAGCCTGTTATATTGTAATTATAACCAGTTTAAGTGGTATAAAGCATCATTTTTGTTTTTTCTAAGATCTACCAAACCGTGTGTACGCACATTTATTTAAAAATACTTATCTAATTAGTAAATTATAATTTAGGTCAATGAAATGATGAACAAATCTAATTAAAATTTGTTTATTTATTTTCCTATACCCAGAACGATTCCCTTTAATTACATGCATTTATCTCGGAAACAACTGAACTCATTCGAATAAAACTGTTATTTATGTGATATTCTAAAAGACACTTTTATACCAAGGTTTTATACTTTATTATATTAGGAGGGATAGGTAATTTGTCTTTATGTAAACTTTTTACTTCACAAGTAAAAGTAGAAAGAATAAAATGACTAAACATAATAAATATATTTTTAACCTAAAATGGTGGCAACAGATCATATAGGTTGGCAACACTTAAAACGCTTTCTCGTATCTTTCGCACCGTACTTTCTACTCATTGTAATGGTATATAGCATTGTGAAGTGACTAGCGCAGGACGCGAGACGCGAGACGCGAGACGCAACGAGGAGCCGCGTCTCTATTACCACAGATTCAATTCATTTGGACATTGTGATCGCGGGCGGGAGACCACCAATCCGGTTACACGCAATAAAACCTCCCCGAGACAATTGATTAGAGAGGGTGGCTGGTGGCTCTGCCGACGCGCTTCGGGAAAATGCTTTTCTTACTAAATATATGTGATATTTTATCACATTTGTACAACTTTTTTAAATGTAAAACCTGTAATCGTGGTTCGCTTAGGTGAGCCGCATTCTGGAATTAGCTGGTGGATATACAGTAATTGGACAGAATGGTAGCGATTTTGCACTTGGCTCGATCGCGACTACCATACATATGGTGTTAAATCAGTACCACTTACTGATTTTGGATTGGCCACGTTTCAGAGTCAGGTACAGTGTATGCTGATAGGCTCACAGCCCCGCATGATAGTAATGAATACTGTAGAATATTTTTGTCTCGAAAGTCTTTATTGTTTACGGAATGTACTGTGCTTTTTCACTTAACAAGGATAAAAAGTATTTACAGATCTTCCTATCACATCTAACTGCGTAGGCACGACACTAGTATGTGGAATTTACCTGATAAATTGTTGTAAAAATCCTCACAATTACTCTAAATTCCTCCGTTATTTACCAATAATCCGAAATCGTTTTCACATTACTGGTATCTAGTCCCTGTCGGGAGAAAACAACGCTGTGCCTGGGAATTGAACCAGGCTACCAAAAACGGGATTGCCGCATGATACCACTACACTAGCGATAGCGAGCTTACCATAACCTTTACAAAGTATAAGGAACCAAGGCGAGACCAATATCTGTTATAGTTTCGAGTCTGCTTGAATCCACTTTTCCTAAATGACATTCAAATCTTAGTTAGAAGTGAAACATAACTTGTAAATCAGACAATAAATTAGTGACGCATCATTTCGTAGATAGGCTTTCGTGGTAGTAGAATTTTCGTACTTCCTTTAGTTAAATGAGCCAAGCAGGCCATGAAAGAAGCATTTTGAAATACATCAGGAGATAAGCAATGTCAAACACTCACAGCGAATTTTAATACCCCATACAGCCCGAGAACAGAGACATTTTTCACACTTCTAATGAACTAAGCTAAGCTAAAAGCTTAAGAGCTAAGCTAAAAATCAGTTAAAATATGTACACCTATTGGCATATGACAACTAAAAAATTGTGTGGTTTTATGTAACCATGATGTTAATGAAACTTTTTTTGGATCGTAGACGTTTAACTGAATATTTTCGGAAAATTATCCGATTTAGGGTATTCCAATTGCGTTTTTAATCTTGATTTAATAATTGGAAAATGGGAGATCAATGTTACTCGATCAACTGATGCGAACCACGTGAGCCTAATGTGAGGCGATGTAAAAAAGTTTCACTTTAAATAATTAATAAGCTTATATTAATTTAAATTAAGGTTAAACAGGTACCAAATTGTTGAGAATTATAGTAAGGTGTAATAAATAGCGGGATTTTTGAATTTTTTTTTTCACGGTTCAAGTGCGATGGTGACTGTCACGAACGGTTACAGACTGAACCATGTGACGCCCTCAGGCGATCGAAGGAACGTGCCTAATATAGTAACATTGAAAAATGCTCATTTGCAGTAATTGCCGAGGTCGAGGCGGCGTGCGGCGGGCGGCGGCGGGCAGCGGCGGGCGGCGGGCGGCGCGTGTCCGCGGCTAACGAATCTCGTTCCCGGACACCCGCTGCGTGATGCTTTATTAACTGTTTCTACATTTACTACCTTGTTATTGTTCTTTAATATGTTTGTACGCGGGATTGTTCCAGCTTATTCCTTCCTTTATGATGTGTAATTTTGAATTTGCTTGCCTCTGTTATGGTGTTGTTAACAATGCTAATGATGTTACCGCGTTATATTACGAATAGACTGAGAAATCAGCCTTTTCATTCCAATTCGTACCATCTTAAAACACATTATTTTACTAACTTAACATTTAAAATTCCTTTTTATTGTTTGAATTCGGCAGATTAACGAATTCAATATGAAGCTCGTCTATGAAACTTTAACGATGTGTAGCTGAGGGTAAAAAATCAAATAAAACTAAAATGTTAAGGTCAGTGGTATATACTACTAGTAACGCGGTAGAATCATATTCCTGTGACTAACGGTAAGCATCATACAAAGCCAGAATTACAACTATTTCACATATGTATATAGTCCAGCAAGTTGTCGACGGTCTGCCATATTATGTTGACTTACAAGTTTTTCACCGGTTGTATCTACGCGCACTGGCAGACCTCGAAAAGCGATATACCAAAAGACTTCCTGTGATACGTTTGTCACTCGACGCATGGGCCGAATTGCACCAAATTTAACCGACTGGTAATGGCACCAAAATTATTATTTACTAGTTGACCTGGTGAACTTATCACCGTTACAAATTACAATCGTATCACCTACAACGTTTTTCAGTTTTAGTGAGGCGAATGAACGGGGCTTTATTTAGTTATATATGAATATCTCACAGTCTTCTATCCCATTCACTCACTCACTTTTCATATTATGCGATTAAAAAAATACAATTTTTTATTTTTTTATACAAACCTCTTTCCTGACAATAACGAACACGATAAAATAATACGTTAAAAAAATATTATCCAATTTGGTACAGTCGTTTGGAAGTTATGCGCATACATACATTTCGGGATTCATTTATATGTATATATCTTGATAGACTGAACTAACTGCGATTAAACAAAAACTAAGTAATACTCCAAGATGCGTAAAAGTTTTACGTATAAAAGTTATCTATATTAATTTTGTACATTTTACGTGATGCGTGCACAGACAAACAGACAGTTGGACTCTGAAAATACTGGAAATGGGTTCTGTTAGTTATCTTGTAACACCCTGGCTATTTTTTTAACTACTTTCAATGTACAAAAACGATTTTTGTATAGATTTATTATATGTATAGATTACATACTTATTGGAAGACATGACTAACCATGTTGTATCCTGTTTTATGATCATCTAGTTAACATGAAGGATGTTATAAATTAATTGCAGTAAGATTCGTAGTAACAAGGAAGAGAGATGATTTCCCGCTACGAAATACTGTTTTATAACCACTTTATAGGTTTGGCATTTGGGCAAAATCTCATCTGATCTATAGCGTATATGTGACACAAGATAGTGCAAATCTGAATAGCCGCTCCCACCAGAGATTAGACGAAGTATGAAAGCTGATCCTGGTCTGTGGCCATATGGAAGATCGAGACTCTTAGTGGGGCTTATCACTCGACGACAAGCTCCTCTCGTTATGACCTCAACTCGGGTAACGTGTTTACGCGTTGTGATGTGGAAGTCATTAGGAAAAGGATTTTGAACGTCATATTATTAAAAAACAGTGGTTAATGGGTTAACGGGCACTAGTAAATGTTCTAACACCATGATTTAGTTTCATTACGATGTCACAGACGTAGGGTTTTTTTTTATACTTAAGGTTTAGCGTTATGGCCATAATCTCACCTGATCTTAAGTGACGATACGGCCCAAGTTGGTTTACACGCTAAACCTGTGGAGGAACTGGCTCTCAAGTGCAGCTGCCGGAACACACCTATTGGTATTTGGCGGCAAGTTTACAACTTGAGGGTGGTAGCTAGCTAGGCGAACATTAGAAAAAGCCCTACCACCATGCTATAGTTTCCTCACGATGTTTTCCTTCACCGAAAGCTCAAGCTCATTGTAGGTGCTTGGGTTCGAACCCACGTCCCTTGACGCGAAGTCGTGCACACTACCACTGAGCTAACATCGCTTCAAAGGGTATCTTAGACGTTTAGGTGCCATAGTGATATTACACTGCTTATGACAATTAGCAGGGTAAAACAGAGTGTTAATTTAGTTTTAATACCGTTCAATAGTTAGTAAAACTGTTCTCCTAATAATGATAAATAGTTGGGGTGGGTTTGATCATCCCTTATTAGCGTTGTCGAGACACGAGGCGATGCGGCCCGGATTACAGACCGATGCGCACGCGCACGCGTTCACACAAAATACTTTGGTGTTCATTCAACTATGTATTTTTATTTTGGAGTGGATTAGTATTATGTTTTTTTTTTTGTTGTATCCCTCAATACTAGTAATAGTAAGGAGGTACTGTGTTCATTTGTTGAATGATTTACCTGTTCTGTATACATATATGTTAATAAATTCGATGCAACAAAAAATTGTTTTTTTTTTCTTCTTTGATGTTGAGGACATTTTAATAACGGAAGGTAAGTGTTACTGCATATATACTACTACTATACATCGAAGCGATGATAGCTCAGTGGTAGTGTGTACGACTTCGCGTCAAGGGACGTGAGTTCGAATCCAAGCATCTACAATGAACTTGAGCTTTCGGTGAAGGAAAACATCGTAAGGAAACCATAGCATGGTGGTACGGATATTTCTAATTGTAAACCTGCCACCAAATACTAATAGGAGTGTTCCGGCAGCTGCACTTGAGAGCCAGTCATTCCACAGGTTTAGCGTATCTACCAACTTGGGCCATATCGTCACTTAAGATCAGGTGAGATTATGTCCATAACGCTTAACCTTAAATATAAAAAAAATATATGCTGAGATAATGGATCAAGTTACAAAATTTAAAATAAAGAACTCTGTTATAAATTGTAACAACGTTGATTGAACTTCAATATTTATTTAAAAATAGTTACATAGTTATAATTAGTAGTTGTCGCGGCGACTTTCACGTATTATTTATTGTTTTTTCTTTCGGAATCGTAATTTCCACAATTAAAATAGGCAAAGTTATAACATCAGCTATCTGCCAGCGAAAGTCTCATTAAAATCGGTCCAACCGTTTCAGAGATAAACAGACAGGCAGAGATTTTTTTTTTATATGCATTTAGTACAAAGCTGTTAATTTGACAGTACAAACAGGCACTCTAAATCGTTTCAATTGTATAGATAAGAACACCACCTCTATCGAGTGACTATAAAATAGGGATTATGCGTAACATTCAAGTCTACGAGTACGAAGTTCCGGACGCAGTTAGAGTCAATGTAAATTTCTAAATTGTACCTGAAAACTGTTCTAAAATTGTACAGACTATTGGCTTTACTGCAGATTTTTCCTAGGAAAGTGAAGCGACTAGCTCAGTAGCCACTACATGGTTTTAATTTTTGTACCTAAATCTAGTCAAATCAGAAATTAAATAAGGTGAAATTGTCTAATTTATTAGGAAACGAGATAATGAGTTTTCTAAAGAGGTTTTTATGTATTGAGTTTTCTAAGACACGGGTAAGGTAAGACAATCCGGAGGGACCGCAAGTCCGGATGGCCTCCGTCAGAGATTAGACCATAGTTTCTCAAAGTGGGCGGTACGGCCTCCAGTGGGCGCTGAGACTATCTGAGGGGACTATTGAAATTTCAACTGCTATTAGAGTATTCTTAAAAAAATCGGTGGGTGGTGAATTTCCGTACAAATTTCTGTAAAAAATTTAAAGGAAGTAACGGGAAGCGTTGGACATTAAATTTTCTCTAAACTGAGCGGTACACCAAAAAGTTTAAGAAACATTGGATAAGTCGAAGTGTGAAAGCTGTTAGCAGTTTTAAAACCACAAAACAGCGGGTTTTTTCACTGAGTTTTCATCTATTCAAGTGTTTCCTTTTTGCGCCCGTGCGCTACGTGTTACATACAGTTTATTCAAAGTTTAATTACAACTGTTGCTTCCCAATTTTCACTCTCAATTTTACTACAATCTGTGACAACGTGTATCATTAATTCCCTATCAAAAAGGATTATTAAGGTAATGTAACAACACTTCTTAAAATAATAAAACTAATAATTATCATAACAATAGATTAAGGACAAAGTAAACAAACGATTCAATAAAAAACAACCCCCCTAATGAAAAGCGGTTGGTTCGCACATGAATATTTAGTGATGTAACAGTGTTCCACACAAAACATTAAGCTTCGCTACGTGGGGGAGAGGCAGATATGTAACATGATTTTCGCACTATTGAGCCGCAAACTCACCCCGCGACAAGGTCCTCATCATTCCATGTCATATCTAATCTAATTATTAAAAAAAAATGTGTAGTTTATGATCATAATGGCCCATTGATATCATGGGACAAGTAGGTTGTGAAGTTTTTTTTTTAAGTGCCAGTTAGTGGGAACCAAGAATGATCGAGGGAAGAAAAATGTTATAGTAGGTATCATTACAGACTTCACACCGTGAAGATTATAATGTCTGTAGCATGAAGAATTTCACTTTTAATATAACCAGATACCAATGGATATAGGTACGCATATGCACAATTCGCCGGTATATCTATATATTATATAAAACCTGGATTAGAAACCTACGCTGAATAACCGTGAAGACAAATCAAGACCAGTCAACTAATAATCTACAGACTGTGAGAAATGATCCGATGTAAAAGAAGGATTGCGTTTGTATTTTATTATTAGTGGAGAAGAAACAGACATACGATCACGCACACACTGTTAGGATCAGCCTATACGTAATTGTCAGTGTTGCCTGAACAGTTGCTTATATAAACTTAAAAACTAATAAAATTACAAACAAATTATACTAAACTTACTGTAAAAATAAAATAAATAACTACAGACCGAATGATACAAAGTTAAAACACAAGCTTTCAAACGTTCGTATTGTCGAACGCTAATGCGTTCGTTTCAAGCCATCGACGCGATTTAGTCCTCAATAAATATGAATAGAAATCGTAGTCACGATAATAATCCATTAGTACACATTACAAATTTTAAGTCACTGGACCAGTTCATTATTAGAAATTAGGGGACAAGAGGCCCCCAAACTTCGTCCCGCGGGCGGCTCGAGCGCGCCGGAGGGCGTGCTACGGCAAACGGAAACTGACGTACGCTCACACAAAAAGAGACCGTATCCGAAGGAGATAGAGCATAAGAGATTTGCGTATCTAAACATTGTTATAATATAATTTATAGTAGAGCTCGTAAATTGATTATTACACATGGAGTACGTGTATAAATCTCCGCTAATCGGATCACAACAGCGTTGTTGTTCGCGTACTCCGCGATACTTTGCGGTGCGTATTCGATTATTTTCTTTATGCGTTTTTATAACGAGCTCATTCATCTTGAACTCGTTAATTTCAATTATAGGTACATAATATGTACACACTAGCGTTTTCCCCGCAGTTTCGTTCGCGCTAAGATAGAGTTTGTCAATCTTAAAGATAGCCTACTAACCCTGGGGAATAGCTCTTTTTTCCTGGATGCGTCGTAACTGATTGCCTGTTTTGCGCCTCTGACTGCAAATACGAATGTGAATTTGTTTGACTAATCAGGGGCAGTTATAAAAAAGAACAAGGGCTACCTATTACCAAGAAAAACCTACTCCCTCCGTAGGATCAGCTGGTGTAAATATAAGAGGGCCAAGATTCGAGACGGTATTCTTGTATAAAAAGGTTGTTAGGGCTCTGTTTTTGTTTAAATTGTCTACTTAAAAGCCTTTTAGACACCCGACTAAATTGTACAACGAGTTGTACAACACTGTTGAAGTGAAAACTTCTATAGGAAGATTTCAATGGGGAGTAAATTCATGTAAGTCGTCATCGACATGATCACGTGACGTGCTAACGTATACACTGTATCTATTTCTATTAGTATAACTTATTCCACTATACACAGTTCTAAATAATTATATCTATTAATTTATATTAATTTATATATAATTTATATTAATACTATATTAATTTGTATATTCAAAAATAACAACTGTTTGTTTATTGTTTTAAGGGTTCACTTTTCTTAGTAATCCTCATGACCGCTTTGAATTTTTTTTAATCACATCGCTACTTCTATTTGTCAAAAGTGTATGGAAAACTACATTGTAAAATAGTTTGTTTAGCAAACAATATGATTTAGTTGAGTCGAATTGCGACATACGGCATTTTAATCAACTCCGGCCACTTGTCTGCAAGTCGTGAAGACAGGGGTCCGGGGTCTGGGGGTCCGCTGGCGGATTACAGAACCGCGTCGCTTACCGGCTTAGCGGCTGACACAACGCTGTTCCCCTCGACTCCGTCCGAGAGCTGGCTTTTTGTAATCAACTGCAAATTGGTTCGGGGATTTTCACTTCGTCATATCTCATGGAAAAAATCGTCGCAGTCAGGCACTAATATTTGTGAATCCACGACTGAAATTTGAATGTAATTAGTGAAACCCGTGTGAGAAAGAACAAGGGATCTTCAGAAAAATTTAAAAAAAAATTGAAATTTTCCAAATTTTACGTTTCCGTGTGAAGGAAACATGTAGGAAAAATAGGTATAAGAAACCTTATTCACTTATTCAGGGTTGCTCATCTGTTTGTTGGTCTGTGTTTTCATGCTTTTCGAAGACAGTTTGAGGTATAAAGATTGAAGCATTCAATTTTTAGGTTAAGCTATCATGACCTTCAAAATCTCATCAATGTATTTATTTGACACTTTTGTCTTCTTTAAAACTGATTCAACAGTAAACGTGACTTTGAACTCACAAGAGCACAGAGCACAGAGCACAAGATTATGGTGAAGGAACACATCTTCTATGTCATTATGGTGGACCTTCAAAATCTCATCAAAGTATTTATTTGACACTTTTGTCTTCTTTAAAACTGATTCAACAGTAAACGTGACTTTGATCTCACTAGAGCACAGAGCACAGAGCACAAGATTATGGTGAAGGAATACATCTTCTATGTCATTATGGTGGTAGGGGATTTTATAACACCGTTTGGCTAGTTGACACACTCGAGTTTAAAATATGACGTCAATTTAGCATAGGCGTACTTGAGTTGTACTTGAAAATCAGTCCTCCATATTCGGTCACATTGTAACATAACATTCCGGGGGATTATGGCCAAATAGGTACTAAGCTTATACTGTTTGAAATATACAAATTTGCTTAGAATTTTTTATATAAAAATAGGTAATAGGGCACGATAATAATTTCTTACTTTAGTGGCACGCCTAGACACATTGTGTTCTGTGATCGACCAACGTATATCCATTATTAAGCAAAGTCCACCATTCAAAGGGGTTCGAAACCTTCCTCCTGGTCTCCGGTATGTATAAGGAAAATGTACGGTCGCTTATACATCTTTCATCCTACACTTACATCTCTCGTAGTTTTTTTAAGGGATTTCATCACTCAATGCATAGGTAAAGACTTTACCCGGGCTTGCATGGTGTTGGGCTCTTTCTAATGTCCGCCAGGATTCCACCATCAAGTTGTAAATTTGCCGGCAAATACCAATAGGCGTGTTCCGCAGCTGCACTTGAGAGTCAATTCCTCCACAGGTTAGCGTGTCTACCAACTTGGGCCGTATTGTCGCTTAAGATCAGGTGAGATTACGGCCATAACGGCTTAACTATAAATAAAAAAAGGTCGAGAAAGACAAGCACCATCAAATACCTACCTAAAAGACAAACTCCCATATTACCAGAGATCAGGAACAGCTTTCACATTTCTCTTAGTAGCCCTTTTGTACGCCTACACATGCACGTAAATGTATTTTTTCTACTACATTAAAAATATAATTCGCAACTTCTAAAGCCACAACAATAACTGGATATTATAATAATTAGATGCTCAGAGCTGATTTTTTTTCTTTTTTTTTATATACTTAAGGTTTAGCGTTATGGCCACAATCTCACCTGATCTTGAGTGACGATACGGCCCAAGTTGATAGACACGCTAAACCTGTGGAGGAACTGGCTCTCAAGTGCAGCTGCCGGAACATACATATTGGTATTTGGCGGCAGGTTCACAACTAGAGGGTGGTAGCTACACAGTCGGGCATTAGAAAAAGCCCTACCACCATGCTATGGTTTCCTCACGATGTTTTCCTTCACCGAAAGCTCAAGCTCATTGTAGGTGCTTGGGTTCGAACCCACGTCCCCTGACGCGAAGTCGTGCACACTACCAGTGAGCTATCATCGCCTTTGGATTGTTGCCCAATGTAGGAGACGTCATTTTTAAAATTCAATGTGTTTACCATCAAGCATACTGACACCTTTTTACTCTGGTTCCGTAACAAGATAAGCTAAGCTTGATCGAGTAAAATAAAGGCGTGACTTAACTACTACAAATCGTGACAAACTGTTCACCCCATATTTTACACTCAGTAAAATCAGTGACGGTGTTTTAGGTAATAGTAATAGATTTTATAACAAAGTATCAGAGCACATTACTTCTTTGCCGGATAGTAAATTCAAGCTCTATGTCAAGCTGGTTTTGATGTAAAAAGGCTATTTTACATAGTAAGTAAATTTGTAGTGATAATATCCAGCAACCCCTCTGTGTGCATCCGCTAAGACCTATTGTAAATATATATAAATTTAAATTATACGCATGGTGGTAAGGCTTTTTCTAATGTCCGCCTGGCTAGCAACCACCCTCGAGTTGAAAATCTGCCGCCAAATACTAATAAGTGTGTTCCGGCAGCTGCACTTGAGAGCCAGTTCCTCCAGAAGTTCAGCGTGTCTACCAACTTGGGCCGTATTGTCACTTAAGATCAGGTTAAAGAAAGATATATATCTTTTTTAAGTATTAACCTATTTAAAAATATAACTAGATCGAGTTTCTTGCCGGTTCTTCCCGACGACTGGGTAATTTTCCGAACAGGTGGTAATTTCTGACGTTCAGAAGCCCGTTCTCATCATCGTCTCATCAATTAAGTTTTATTTGATTTAGAAAAACTTTGGTGTAGCAGAAATATAACAACTTGATCGGGCTCGAAGGCTCGAAATGCGGTTAGATAGCAGTGTTCATATTGACAGGGTTACACGGGTAAAATCGATACACGGTTTCGAGCGGCGGGAACCGGTTATTCCGGATGAGAGAGCGGCACCGGCGCCGCGGAACCGGCAGTATCGCGTTACTCGCCAATTAGTTACCGCCCGGTTCTACACCTGAACCCTGAACCGGGTCGTCTGCAGCGGGATCTAGTTTCATTGTACTCTAGCCATACGGTTCGTTCATCTACTATAAGTTACTAGCTTTTACCCGCGGCTTCGTTCGCATTTTTTTCGCATCTTTCGTTTTTTTTTTTCGATAAAACGTATCCTATGTTACTTCTATTGCCTCCAATAATATGTGTACAAAGTTTCATGATGATCGGTTAAGTAGTTTTCACGTGAACGCGTAACAAACAAACTTACATTCACTTTTATAATATTAATAGGGATTATTTACTAGCTTTGTCTGCGGCTTCGTTTGCGTGGAAGTAAAATTGAATTAAACCACTATTGCCCCATTTTGTTACCTTTTTCAATACAGCTTTGCTTCTATTGGTGGTAGCGTGATGTTGAATAGCCTTTGAACCTTCTTCCATAGTTGCGATATAGAATGCAAAAGTATTTTTTTCATATCCTAAGAATAACGCGTTCAGACAAACAAATATTGCCGCTTTATAATATTAATTAATAAAAATGCATTGTGTTGTTTTTTATTGTTATAGTTTTAGCGTTTTAGCCATAATCTCACCTGATCGTAAGTGACGATACGTCCCAACTTAGTATATACGCTAAACCTATAGAGGGACTGATTCTCAAGTCCAACTACCGGAACATACTTAATGGTATTTGTTGGCAGATTTTCAGGATAGCTACAAAGACGGGGCATTACAAAAAGCCCCAGCGGCATGATATGGTTTCCTCACTTCATGTTCATTGTGGGTGTATTCGAACTCACGTCCCTTGACGCGACGTCCGTACACATTACCACCTGAGCTGTCATCGCTTATCTAACCATTACTGCCCCTTTTTGTTATTTTTTTCAACATTGCATTGCTCTGATTTGTGGTAGCGTGATGTTAAATGCCCTAAAGATTTCCTCATTCCTTGATCTATGAAAAACATAAGCATTTTTGAAATCCACCTGGTAGTTTCCAAGATAAGCGCGTTCAAACAAACTTACGTTTCCGGTTTTGAATATTACATTTTAGTTATTGAAATATAAAAAATCCTTAACGAATTTCTAAAGAATGTGTAAAGACAGAGTACCACTGAATGCAAATTGATATTGTAACTGAATCAAATCCATAGATAAATTACCCAAATAACTATACGTTATGAAGCCATGTTGGCTCAGTGGGTAGCGTGCAAGGCTGCCGCGTTAATAGACGTGAGTTCGAATCTCTGCCATTAATCTGAGCTTTCAGTGCTTGTTTTTCAATGAAGGAAAACACCATGACACATCCATAGACTTTAAGTTAAAAATCTACTATCGAATACTTATAGATGTGTTCCGGCACTTGCAGTCGATACGCAATCCCTCCTGTAGGCTTAGCGTGCACACGATCTTGGGCCTCAATGTCACTTAACATCATGTGAGATTGTGGACATAACGGTAAACCTATAAAATATAAAAAAAAAAATAACATAAAAAATGATAAGATTTAAAATCATATCTAGAATGTGTATTATGAATTTTCAGATTTGAAACGTGATCAAAATTATAACCTACGCCTCGACTGAACGGTTCAAGCGAGTATTGAATTAAAATAATTATAGATATCCGTAATACATTTCATATCTCAGTCCACACCGGCGCAGCGTCGCACAAACACCAGTACGAAAAGACAAACAGCCGAGACAAAGCCAGTCCGCCATGCCTTCGAGTGGGGCGGGGCTAATCACACGGCTTCATCACACGGGGACATTCTAAATACATCACATCGACTAATTATTAAACACAGCCTTAATTTCTTCAGCTAAGTGCGAACCTCGAGTGGATCGTAATGGCGGTTGCTACGTTCCGCTCTGCCGGTGTAGCACCGAAGTGGCCAATCAGCGCGCCGTTACTATGGCAACGGCGTTTGCCCGCAACCGATCATAGATGGCGCTGTTCGGCAAAAACTTCGCCTAAGTCCACTGTTTCAATTGATTTTCTCCCTATTTCCGTTATATGTATGATGAAATTATTAATCGTGTAAGGTTTTTCTATGACGTAAACAAGTAGGCAACGATTGCTAGTAGTACTTAAGTAAATACAAATCTATTTGTTTGTTAACATATCGTTTCTAAGTGGCTCTATTAACTCGAACACATATAATTAGTACCTACAGTAGAATTTTCGGGGAGTTTCAATTACGTTAGTGAAGATTTTATTAATCTAATGTTTAATTTTATATCTCTCGAACGTTGTAGGTAATTTTAGTCCTATGCTGTATCCTCGACAACGCATATACAAAGTTTCATGAAGATCGATTATGGAATTTAGGCATCAGAGCAAATACGGATTTTCATTTAAAATTAATACTCATTAGGATGAGCTAAACGATCTTATCCTGAAGCGATGATAGCTCAGTTGGTGGCGTGTACGGACCCCGCGTCAATGTACGGGAATACGAATCCAATTGTCATAAATCTGAGTTTTTAATGAAGAAAAACATCGTGATGAAACTATAGCATGGTGGATTTATTAATGCCTCCTGGTTAGCTACCACCTTTAAGTTGGAAATCTGGCGCCAAATACCGATAGTTAAGTGTTTCGGCAGTTGCACTTGTGAGTTACCAGGCTTAGCGTGTCCACCACATCGTCACTTAACATCAGGAGAGATTGTGGTCGTGATTACTAAAATATTAATAAAATACTGGGTTTCTATCAAAAATAATTCCAAAATATAGTACCTATATGATTGTTTTGAACTGGGTCGGATAAGTAAATGATATTTGGGGAATGATTTATCACTCAAATTTATATTTTACAGTCAATTTATATTATCTTTTGGTGAACAAATTTCATAATGATGTTCTCTGATTTAGTACTACACGGTTCAGCGTTAGTTTAATGGAATGGCCTCAGCTTTAGTAAATCGTCATCAGTTATAGGTATCCTACAATGTTATCGGACCCTGATAGGTATGCAAATTTTTTAATCAATATGACTTCTTGAAATGGGCGTAAATTATGATGAAAGATTCCATCACATAGTTAAGCTCAAAAAAGGTAAGTTAAGAAACTTAGTAAGAAAATAGTTTGCATGGTGGTAGGGCTTTTTCTAATGCTTGGCTAGCTACTGACCTCAAGTTGAAAATCTGCCACCAAATACCATTAGGTGTGTTCCGGCAGTTGAACTTGAGAGCCAGTCCTAACTGTGTAAGTTGTGCACTAATGTAATAGTGTATGGGATTTAAAATGATATCTAGAATTAGATTGCTTTAACATTTAATCTCATATCTGTATCAGTGCCTTGTAAAAAAATAAAAATAAATAAAGGCCGGCAAACAACCTGCTTTCCTCTGGTGTTGTGGGTGTTCATGGGCGGCGGTGATCACTTACCATCAGGTGACACGCTTACTCGTTTGTCCCCTATGACATAAAAAATGTAGCTATACCTACATGCACAATAGTAGATGGAACATTATTTTTTGTTTATTTCAAGTAATCGATGCATTGTTATGGAGCAATGGAGTAATTAAAAAAGTCTGTTTGTTTCAAACCTGATACGCGCAAGGGAATATATCTGCATGTTTTACATTCGTCAACATCATACAGAATTAAAATCTGATCATTTTTTAATTGTATTTCATACGAATACAATACATTTTTAAAAATATATTTAAAGTTTAGCATTACAGTCATAATCTCACTTGATCTTAGACACGTTAAACCTGTGGAGGAACCGGCTCTCAAGTGCAGTTGCCGGAACACACCTATTGGCATTTGGCGGCAGATTTCCTACTTCAAGGTGGTATCTAGCCAGGCAGGCATTAGAAAAAGCCCTACCACCATGCAAATATAACTTATAGGTAACCAACCACCGCTGTACCGCGACGCATTTGAAAAAAAAAAGAAAAATTTGATTGAAATTCGAAGTGTCACCACCGCGGTGACGTACTGATGATTTGCCATCCTTTTGTTGTGGGTATTTTTGTGAAAGAAAACAAGAGTCAGTGCTCGAGATTATTCCTAATTTATTTATGCAAGTATTATGAAAACCTACAAATTATTTTACTAATATATTCTGCCATGCGGATTGTGAGACTATCTCATCGTGTGTTACCTAATTATTCATAACAAGCGGAAATTAGCGCTGACTTTATTATCTGGGACCTTGGAGCATTATCACGTCAGTGAGGCTTCCCTTTTCCCCGGTATAGGTGAGAAGGGATCCGGCGATGTGAGCCCTACCCTATCGGCTCTCTGCAGCCCTCCCACCGCACCATTCGGTTGGGCATAACGGTAGGAATTACTTTTTTATTCCTCGATCGTCGTTACAATCATTAGTATGTTAGAATAAGCCGTTATATGGCTTCTCAACCTGAGGTCTGTGGCTTGATACATATACACGGATTTCTTTTACAGAAACGTATTCAAACCCGCGCCTCTTATAAGGGATATTTGTTTGCGCGAATCTGTTTACAACAGCATGCGACGCCGCGCCGCGTTTCGTGTCTCAAAAACGCTAAATTGGGAAAACCCAATCTCCTGTAAGCCATACGAAAACAAGCATCCATCATAATCACGACCACGGCAGACGAGAGACCACTCTAACTATAACACTTTACAGTACAATTCACACTGTAGCAAAGATAACAGCCTCGACGAGAGGCTAATTGCTCTTTAAGACGTCTCTATAGAGTCCAAATTAGATTGGGTTATGTTTTGCAAATGAAATTTTCATAAATGCGCTGCGGTGGCAAGGTGTACGCGGGGGCTGAGCCGGGGGAGCGCGGGGAGGAGGGTACAGTGAAGGCTCCGAGGGTCGTATTTACGTGATTCCCCCAGTTTTCCGAGGCAGGGAACGTGATACTCGCCAGAGAGAACTATCACATATTTAAAATTATCCCCCACCAATTAGGGTATTAGTAGAAACGTACGCTGCTACACAGATGAATTTAAAACGTAAGATTGCTTATATTGAATCACAAAGGTGTGAAAAACCCGTCAGGATGCGTGATCAGCATATTTTCAGTATTACGGCGGTGCACCAACAATAGAAGTGCCTACTAACGTATAAAAAACTAGAAGCTGATATTTATAAAGTATTTGTTGATAATTTTTCTGAGATTTAGGCTAGAATCCAAAGTGTTTTAATAGTTGTGTTGTAAAATCGATAGGTATTTCAAACAATACCTAAATTAATAGATACAGTTTCGCCTATGTGTTTGTTTTTGGGTTATGAGGGAAATGGCATGGTGGTAGGGCTTTTTCTAAAGACCGCCTGGCTAGCTTCCACCCTCGAGTTGAAATTCTGCCGCCGAATACCAATAGGTGTGTTCCGGCAGTTGCAATTGAGAGCCAGTTTCTCCACAGGTTTAGTGTGTGTACCAACTTGGGTCATATCGTCACTTAGGGTCAGGTGAGATTGTGGCAATAACGCTAAGCCTTAACTATAAAAAAAATGTATAGCGCATAATGTTTTTATGGTGTTTGAATGTTCTAGAAATTATTCGGAAAATTAGAATTAAATAATTAATCACTGATAACAAACCGATTTAAAAAGTAGATAATAATCCCTTGGTATCTACATACATATACAGTCAATATGTTTTTTATAGTTACACAAATTATAATAAGTTTTAAATTTTGATTAGTAATTAAGTTATATAAGCGAACTAATAAATTTCATTATAAAAATCACTAATTTTATGGGTTGTGTTTTTTACTTGTAAATATTTTAAAGAACGTATTCCCAATCTATTGTTTATATCATATACTACAAAAAAAATCTACCAACTGCAGTAAGAAACGTACAGTGCTAAAGATTTATAAAATTCCCTTTATTGTGAATTATAAAAAAACTTCCTTCCGCGAAATTATTTAATTGTTTGCGTAAAATATCGTATTGCTCGAGCCGGGTGTCGAATTCACTACAACATTGATTTGATTCGACGTGACATGCACGGTACGGTATGCATGTGTAGGATGACCAAACGATTAAAGGTAATTTGCTAAATTTGCTATGAATTAATCCTTACTAATATTATAAATGCGCAAGTTAGTTTGTTTG
Organism: Actias luna; assembly: GCA_039707435.1. Lineage (NCBI taxonomy): Eukaryota > Metazoa > Arthropoda > Insecta > Lepidoptera > Saturniidae > Actias > Actias luna. Next base: position 317,820 of record JAZHAC010000002.1, on the reverse strand, counting down.
TTGTTTGTTTGTTTGTTTGTTTATTATTTCGCGAAAAATTTATTGGAAATAGAATAAAGAGACGAATGAACTTTAAATAAAACTTGTTATTGCGTCATCCGATTTGACAAAATCAATATTAACATGAGCGAAGCCGCACGTAAAAGCTAGCTAATAGTTGATGTTTTTTATCATGTTGAGGTATTCATTTTAATTCATAACATTATTTTATTTCCGCCTGTTTTGTATAATATTACTGGCAATTTGTTTAACATTGTTTGGTTATCGACCGTAAGTCAGATAAAAAAATATTACTTTAAATGTTTATGTTGCGTCAATAGACGCTGGTTCGAATCCCGGCTATTACCTTGAGCTTTTCGGAGAATGAACATATAGTGATCAAACCCTATAATGGTGCTAAGGGCTTATTCTGATGATGGGCGGGTTAGCTACAGTTCTCGAGTTAAAAATCTGCCGTCAAATACTGTATTTTGACAGTTGCATTTGAAGACTGTATTCACAAGGCCCAGCGTGTCCGCCATCTTGGAATACGTCATCATTGAACATCGGGAGAGATAGCGGACATAAAGTTAAACATATAAAAATAAATTAACTTGGAGTATGATTTGTTAGTTGCCACAGCAACTTCATAAACAGTTTTAGGAAGAGAGTCAGCAAGAGAGACATTGTCCCGTAAGGCCAAATTCTCTATAGTTAAAGCATTATAACAATCCTGAATATTTACAAGATAGTATTCTTTACATCTTCATGTCATAATCGTGAATAAATGGGGTGTCATCTTTAGAGTATACATACGTGTGGTTATCAGTTTTTTTTTATATACACAATAAAAAGATAATGCTGTGTCACGATGACTATATAAGTACAATTTAAGGATACGACATAACATTCGGCCATAGGAGAGTCATTAATGGGTTACAGAAGTAATTCAAATCAAATCAAAAATCATTATTCAATTTTAGTCCCTAAGAAGGCGCTTATGAACGTCAAAACTACCACCGGTTAGGAAAGTAAAGCTGTCATCGAGTAGAACCGAAAGTCGATCTACATGTCGAATGGAAACTCAAAGAACACACAGCAGCAGAAGCCAGGCATCAGCTTACACCGTTAAGCCAACTATACTGTATAGAATAAATATAGCTGATAATCAGATCAATATATAGGTAGATAGGTGTATATATATATATATATATATAGGTATCAATATAAACAAATCTTTAGTTGATATTTCCTGTGGTTGTCACGGGACTTTCTGAAATGGTCCTTCGTATGGGAGGGCATTTAAATAGTGATTCATAACCTTTTTTCGTGACACTCCTTCGGGTAAAGTCAGCTCGAGGCGACTAAGAGAGCGAGAGAGATATACTGGTGTTTCACTTCTATCGTGTGGTGTTCAGCACATACCGATTTTTGCATATTTTTGTGTTTGATGAGCTTTAGCGTAGATAAAAAGTGTTGAAGCCAGTTTATTTTATTTCTTCTTACCTATACAAGAATGAACTCACATTTTCAACAATGATTATGATCGAATTTGAATACCCATAGGTACGTAATATCTATTTGTAAATAAACAAAGACGAAATATTTGAGCACCTTTTTCTCTCCTGTTTGTAAGTCGGTTTTATTTTTCGCTTTATTTTAGTATGTGATGAGATTTAGAGATTTCAGTATAGAAAATTAAACCAGTTTTTCTGCGACCTACGCGCTAATTTACTCAAATTTTCAGACCATTTCGTTCTGAGTAGTATTTAAGGGAATAAGAAATGATGGTCGCCCTGTAGGTAACAGGACGCCTTTTGCGAATGTAGTTACGATGGGCCGAACGTTTTGCTGTAAACACGCGCAAGTGTCGCGTTACGGGAACATCGAAGGCAATCGATTGCAATTGACAGACTAATTCGGGAATAATGCGGTCTCCTGCTCACAACGAACTGAATTCTAAAACGTTTTTTGTTGCATTGTCGGCGTAAGCGAAGGTAAGAAAAAAAAACGTTAAGAGATTGAATTTAACGGCCTATTAAATTTGCAAGGATCGATCGTTTAAAATAAAAATAAATGTACTTTTTTTATAACTTCATGCGATATTTGTAAAAACAATATATATTTAATATTTGAAGGGATCTTCATTTGCCATACAGTGATTTTATTTTAATCTATACATTTGCATTATTCAGCTTATTACTGATGATGAATAAGTGAGTTAGAATACATAATAACTAGACACAGGATACCTAAGTTCTAACATAACTATAAAAATATTCAACACAATAGTCACTGGTTTCTTGAAACGTTCTATCATTCGATATAATGTTCTACGTCATACTGATATAACAGTGTCAATGATAAGTAAATTTCTATCACCCAAGATAAGAGAAAGGGCTTAATTAGCACAGAATACTTATCAGCACTTATTGGTAGTAACAGACCACGTACTGTTGTGTCAACTTATATTGCATGTTTCCTGTTACATTTATAACTCACTTCATTTGTGCTAACCACCATGTCACGTAAAAAGCGATCAAGATTCAATCAGAAAACTCTTTAAAGTATAATATTTTTGAGATATGTTGTCTATACTTCAGTGCATTATAAAACAAAGCCGTTCAGTTGCGTCTGTCTGAATGCGGTAAACGAACAAACTAGAGAACCGATTTTCATACGGTTTTCCCCAATAAATAGAGTAATTCATAAGGAAGGATTACATGTATAATTCATTAAAGTTTCGAGTGAATTGACTGAAATATAGGAAAAAACCATGCCCACTACGATCTATACTTACGTACGTAACCTAAGAGAGTTACATAGATACAACATGTTACCCTAAAAAATAACTACTTAACTGTAACAATGCCGTAAATTTATCTTCTACGCATGATTACCTGAGTAAAGTCGAGGCGGTTTACTAGTAGCATACAATATTAAATATAAATTATAACTGTGCTTTATTGCAGTGACTTATTTTTTTTTTATACACTTAAGGTTTAGCGTTATGGCCATAATCTTACCTGATCTTAAGTGACGATACGGCCGCAGTTATAGAAACGCTGAACCTGTGGAGGAACTGGCTCTTAAGTGCAGCTGCCGGAACACACCTATTGGTATTTGGCGGCAGGTTTACAACTTGAGGGTGGTAGCTACCCAGGCGGGCATAAGAAAAACCCCTACCACCGTGCTATGGTTTCCTCACGACGTTTTCCTTCACCGAAAGCTCAAGCTCATTGTAGGTGCTTAGATTCGATCTCACGTCCCTTGACGCGAAGTCGTACACACTACCGCCGAGCTATCATCGCTATTTTAAAGACTAAAAAGTTTATCGTTTACTACAGTCACGTTTTAAAAGGCAATATGTACAGGATCGATGACACGCTGAGGTCAAAATCAGTAGTACCTCAGCGTAAGTGTAGCAGTCACTGACCTGGATCCTGTCTTCAGGCAGGTCCGTCTTCAGTGATAACATCTCTCGCGCGTACACGTCGGGGTAGTGCGCGTCCTTGAAAGCCTTCTCCAGTTCGTCCAGCTGATACGACGTGAAGATCGTCCTGCTGCAGGGTCAAACGGAAATGGTTAGTATGATCTCCTGAATAGCTTTTCTTGAGACGACTCTATACGGAGATTGCTCTGTGTAATGATAACTCGATGGTAGATTGGTTTGGGAGAGTAACATGATGATAATATTGTATTTTCTACTGTCCAATTTAATATCATTCTCAAATAGCAAATGTTTTACTGAACACCTATAATTACGTTCGAGTGGTCTTTACAATATATTTAACATCGTATAATGTTATGTTTTATAGTTAAATTTTAGCGTTATGCCCACAATCTCATCTGATGTTATATGACTATGTGGACCAAGATGGTGGAAACGCTAAGCCCAGTGGAGGGTTTTTTTTTTTTGGCATCAAATTTTCAACTTGACGACGGTACCTAGCCAGGCGGGCATTAGAGAAAGCCCTAACACCATGCTATGATTTCAGCATAATGTTTTCCTTCACTGAGAGCCCAAACTCATTGTAGGGATTCGACTCACGTCTTTTAACGTGGTGTCCCTACACGTTACCACTAAACTATCATCAAACAGACCGACATACTGTAGATTTTTATGGTATTTAAGAATAATTAAAGGTTACCTCTAGGTTACCTAATACTTCATTGGTTTCGTCGATTGGCCCCACTTTTTAGAATTTTAATGTATTTTAATGTCAATACACTATTGACTCGCCAAATTCCGAACACATTTCTGTGATAATACAATAAATATAGCCTACATTTTCCATATTCTTATTTATAATTTAATATGAACTATAGGAATTAATATAACTAATGTGTTCACATTTTTCCTTAACAAGTAGTAATTGTATAGAGTAAATGGATTTGACACATTAAATAGATATTATTACTATACCAGAATAACTTATTACATGCTTTCTTTGAATATGTACCAGCAAATCGGTTGAATTATTATAATTACGCTTTATTTTCCTTTAAATTATAGTAATTGATTTTTTTTTAACAATGTATTAATTACAAAATCATTGAATTAAATCTAAAGTGAATATTAGTAACTCTCAAACGTGATCTCAATTCCGACAATAACATTAATGTCACCACAAACGACAAGTACGAATTCATTACAAGGTTCCGCATTGAACACACAGAGTAAGTATAACTAGGATAGTTAGTGGGTAGGAAAACTAGATATCAGATCTCGTGCAGGTATTTCGTTCCTCACCTATGTCTGCGTTTTTTTTTCTTCTTTTTACCATTGTAACCGGTGAGCCCGTCGACTGTGAAGTCCTTCGCAGCTTCCAGGGACGACACTCCTGCGTACAACCGACAAGATAAGTTTTACATATTATGTTCAAGATTATTTCAGATAAATCTTTCTATAACCTTCTAAAAGATTTCGGCCTGTCTAGGACTGCAGTAGGTTCTATTGCACGCCTCATAAGCTAAGCTTTAAGGCAGGTACTACTGTTACTACACGCAATACAACTGATTTTTCAAACCTAAAATGTTTCTATTTATCATATATTGTTCTTGTAAAATAATGTATACACACACATATTAAGAAAAAACACTATTTTTAACACTCATGATATTTTTGATGGGATTTTTGTTATTTAAACTTGTAAAAAAAACTGTTTAAAAAAGTTCTATTTTGGTCGTCCGTGTGTCTGTATGTGCGGATACTGTATGTTATCATGATAACGACCGAAATACTTTACTAATTGAGTCTTTTTTTTTTGTTACGCTTCAGTATAATTAAGAATAGAACCTTATTACCTTTCACGGTCTGAATTGGTTTAATTGTTAATAAATAAACAACAACAAAGAATGAGATTAGGAGGCGTGCACTTTTGGATTTTCCAGACTGTTTTTACTAGAACATCCTTCTGAAACTGCTCCAGCAGGCTCTTCCCAAATCGGCTGGGTAGGGAGAGACACCAAAGTGGTGATGCCCCTAAACCTACATTCGAGTCACAAGTCTCGGACATTCTCTGTAGGAAATTTTGCCGACAGATTTTCCACTTCCGGGCGATGGTTAGAGCCAGCTGGCGGGCATTAGAAAAAAGGTTCTGCAATTGTTTTGTTATTACCTTTTTTATATAGATTTAGGATTAGTAACATTATTGAATACTAAAGTACTCAACTACCTATAGATACTACTAGATAGTAATAAGAAGGTAATTTGGAAAGTTTTTGCCTTCTTGTGTTAGTGTCGCAAAAGTATTCACTAGTGTCAATGAATTATATCAATCAAACTTGAGGGTGGTAGCTATCCAGGTCGGCATTAGAAAAAGCCCTACCTTTACTATTTATAATTCAAAATTATCCGACTATGTAAATCATGCAAAATGCCACCAGGATCACGCATTATACATCTAAACAAATTTATGATAAACAGATCAAGACCCCGGTAGAAATTCAACTTGCAGTGTTATTAGTGAAAGAAGTGACGTCTCAAGTCCAGGGGCTTCGCGAAATGAGGATAACCCGTCCGCATATCGTCGAGCTCCCCCGAAATCCACTTAACAACTCGGAGGGCAACAACTGCGGGGGATTTGTCACATAATTACCGAATGTGATCGCCAAATGAATTAGTAAACACGCATTGGCGGGTTAATAGAATAGATCGAGCGCGACCCGAGGGACTATGCTGGTGTTGCCAGGTACACCAGTGACGATTGCCGGGACAGTATATTTTTTGAGTGAATCTTTTTGGCATATTGGACACGTTTGGTGTGGAGTTTAAACACTGAACTCACGTGTCCCTCAGGTCAAATTAAGGTTGTATTATTATATTGATACATTCATATAAAAGTCGAATAACAGATACTTCTTAAAAATATTTCTTGGCAACCCAAATACAATTGTACAAGTAATTTGAAAAGTTTCTAAAGAGTTATATCAAAGAGAAAACATTGTTGAATATAAAATATTAATATGTACCTTACATAGGTTATTACATGTTTAGATTACTTATATTATAGATTACTTGATAACAATATGGCGATATAGTTGCTTCGGCGACTAAGCCTTCAATAGAAAAAAAAAATTGAAAAGATTCAGGTACTGACTAATAGTAAAAGTAGAAGATATACCTAAGTAAAGATAGATGTTGAAACTTTTCAATGAATTTTAATACAATTTTAAATAAATTGTAAAGCGTGGACGACCTCGTTTAACATGAATGTTCGTAATTAGAAGGTTTAATAAATAACAATTTAGAACCATTGACGGTGAGAGTAGATGTCTCTGGAGAAAACAAATAAAGTGTGTCGACTCCGAATAAAAATGAGATAAAGCCAGAAGAAAAAGAAACTATAATAATAATAAAGATCTAGGTATATACAATAAAAGTGAAGTTCAATTACGCTTAAAGCGGCCACTTATGAATTAGTTCGTGATTCAATAAATATCAGTACACCAGCAATCAGCGTTTGTATTATTTCTTTGACACACACAATAAAAAGTTATTCAGTTATATGAACACAACGATAGGTACAGAACACTCGACGCAGATAATGTATCTCTTTGATATTTAATTACACAACGAGATAATAATTGAATAAAGTAGAAGAAACGTGCATATAGATAATACAAATTTTATAGAGACACAAAAATATAAAAAATGGACATGAATGGAATGGACTAAGTCAATCATATGGTAGGAGCAGTTTAAAAAGTGGCCTTAGTAATAAAGAAGTTGTCAGGGAATCGTTTTTCTTGATGTGGGTATGTCATAGAAAGAGAGGAAAAGCATGTGCTGAGAAAAGATATGGATATGAATGTTGAAAGATGAGAGGAAGAGAAAGGCCAAAGAAAAGATGGGTAGAGTGTTTGAGGAAAGAGATGAAAGAAAATGAGCGAATGAAGAGATGGCGGCTGATAAAGATTTATGGTAGAAGAAAATGTATCACACCGACCCCAAGTGACCTGGGATCAAGGCAAGACGATGATGAATTATGACAAAAAAAATATATATTGCATAGGAAGAATTATGGATGCATATAATATTACACTGATTCAATTTAAAGATAAATATTAAGCAATTTCCAATTGAAATATTCTGTTACGTATACCTATCCATTTAGCAGTTGGGAATACTCATATGACTACAAATCCATTTACAGAAAAATATCTGATAAGCCAATGAATTAAAACGGTATATATTAGTATTTGGAATAGAAACGATGAAATATCATAATTTTAGATTAATCGAATATCTGGCAACTCGAGCTACCGGTGTATAGTGCGCACTGGCGGGGCGGGGGCGAGAGCGGGCAGGGGGGAGGGGTAGTGAGAGGCAAACCCTCGGGACGCTCGGGTAATTGAATTTGGCGCCAATGAAATACTACAATGAATTATTAAATTTAGAACTGTTGCCGAACTCATCAAGTTTTACGACGTACATTACGCGTTTACAGAACGCGTTGTGAATACTTTTCCCTTGTACAGTGGTATTGGACGTTAGGTATGTCGGTTTGATCGATCGGTGTATATATTTATTGCGTGCGGCGTAACGAAACGGGAATGGTGTTTCGGGGGTGATATTTCGTCGGTTAAGTTGTTAGGGGTATGTAATTATGGGAATTCGTATTAATCGTTTCTATCGATAAGTGTAATAAATAATTACACTACGCAATTGATTTGTGAGAATATTTGAATAGGAAAAAGCAGTTGATTAGACGTGATACAAACCCATGTAATTTTGTTCCAAAACGATTCATATTGCAGTAAAAATAGTTTAAGAAGGCGAGGCGAGGGCCTAATGAGAGTTAACAAAGAGATTTAATACGATTATCTTTGAAAGGAAAAATCAAATCTAGTATCGAATTTTATACAATCGAATTAAAAATACATCTGTAAACATTTACTGATTTTCAAGTAACTTCAACAGTAGGTATTCGATGACAATTTATGAAATTTCCCGTGATAACTACATAAATAATGAACTGATGGACAAATTTACCATCTTATTATTATTGTAATATTTAATTTAAAAAAAATACTAACACAATAGTGAACTACTTTTGACCTCTTGGGTTTATAAGCAAATTTACTCTGTCAATCTACAAATCACTTTTCTGTCCTTTATTTTACTTACATTTTAGTAGTTAAAAGGTACTTCATATTCTTTTCTTTAGTCGAAAAAAACTGAAGCTTATTTAACGCAACGAACAAACAAATTCACATTTGTAGTATTAGTATAGATTTAGATAAAGAACATAGTTATTAGTAACTCCATACTAATATTATAAATGCGAAAGCGTGTTTGTTTGTTTGTTATGCTGTTATGCCTAAACCACTGAATCGATTGTGATGAATTTTGGTGCAGAGATAGATAGTATACTAGAGAAGATGATAGGCTACTTTCTCGCTAAAAACTTATCGGCAGTGGGGTAGATAAAGGAACAGACTCTTTATAGGCCTTGATTTACGTCATCCGTGTGTCAATCAATATTAACGTGAGCGAAGCCGCGGGTAAAAGCTAGTATTATATAAAGTAATGTCCTCAAAAATAAATCTTTATAATACCCACACATAGAGGTATGGTAGTTATACAACATTACTCACAATTTTGTTTCCTAAAGTGGCAGTGTTCTTACCTCGAGTAGCTTTTCTTCCTCGAGCCTCATATTTCCCTTTCTCATACTTACCACCCCCCCCTCCGCCCCTCACAGCGCCCTCCTCCTTCGTCGAACGGCCGGGGGAGGGTCGAATCATTTAGAATACACTCCTTGGGCGGTCAGCTCACGATTTTATGTCTTAATTACATGGAATAAAGTTGGAAATCACTGATCGCTTATTCCGTGTTGACGCATAAATTATGACGCGGATCAAGCATTTACCTTACACGTAATGGATATTGTATTTTATCATAATTCTGTTATTATTTTCTGTATTATGTTACGTAAGGGGGTTGAGCATTGAAGTATATTAATATACCTACATATATACATAAACTTGTTCTAGTGTTCAGAGGGTTGTTTCCGTTTATACTGTGAAGACCAACAGTCATTTAGAACTCGTCGTCAAAGTAATTATGTATGTAGCGTAAGTTAAAAATCTTCACATTTATGGCTTGATTTTCAAATGCAGAAAAAATAACTAAATCAACCAAAAACAAGGAGCTACTTGATCGTCCTATAAGGAGTTTACTCTTTATATTATAGGTATCTCAAGAGTATTTTTATGGCAACGCTATATCTCCCTTATTTAACTGTCAATACAAAACAAATAATATTTGAATATAAATAATAGGTCAAAATTAATATTAATATTTTTAATAATTGAAATTATACTAGAAATCCCAGAAACGTGTAAGAGGTGCCATCTGTTAACAAACTACTCAGCTAACATAATAGCTGTTAAATTACTTGACATTTTTGTCACACAGTTTGGTGTTTGATTACGATAATATGAGTAATATTCCACCAGGTAGACCGGCGGTTATAAATTTTTACAAGAACTGTTCTCGACTCGACCGTTTGGAAAGTTCACACTAACCGCTAAAGTCGGGGAATAAACACTAAATCAAGTAAAGAGACATCGCATTGAACCGGCAAACGAAATATATATCGTGCGGCGGTCGCGTTTTCACGTTATTTCATACACATTATTGGGCCAATTCGCGTTCGACTCCTCTCGCACTCAAATTGGCAATCGTCGGGGGCCAATTTCAACGAGAGATCAGCCCGAGATTAGATTTATCTGCGCCGGAGAAGCATCAAGACTGGCGCGACTCACGGCCCTACACGTCGAGATGTCTCGTGGCAACTTCCAATACGTGTTTCGACACGAATGAATGAATAAATTAGCGAGGACAATTTCCTCCAATGATTTTTTGGATTTATTAGCTACTAGATTTTACGTGCGGCTTCGCTTGCGTTAATATTGATTTTGTTAAATAAATTAGATGACGCATTAAAAAGTTTCATGCAAAGCATGTCCCTCTCTTCACCCCACTTCCTGTAAGTTTTAAGCAAGAAAAAGTAGCCTATTTTTGTTATAGTTAAGGTTTAGCGTTATGGCCATAATCTTACCTGATCTTAAGTGACGATACGGCCCAAGTTGGCAGACACGCTAAACCTGTGAAGGAACTGGCTCTCAAGTGCAACTGCCGGAACACACCTATTGGTATTTGGCGGCAGGTTTTCCACTATAGGGTGGTAGCTAGCCAGTCGGGCATTAGAAAAACCCCTACCACCATACTACGGTTTCCCCACGATGTTTTCCTTAACCGAAAGCTCAAGCTCATTGTAGGTACTTGGATTCGAAACTCACGTCCCTTGACGCAAAGTCGTACACACTACCACTGAGCTATCATCGTTATCTCCGTTTCCATGGTCCCATCTATCTCTGTACCAAAATTCATCACATTCGATTCAGCGGGTTAAGCGTGAAAGCGTAACAAACAAATAAACTCACTTTCGAATTTATAATATTATTATTGATTAGTATATACTAGTATGAATGAGTGGGCGGCGAAATAATAGTTTTTTTTTTATATCTTTTTAAACTTTTTATGTGGTCTAAAGTGCAACCGGTGGGACACACCTATAGGTATTTGGCGTCAGATTTCCAGCTTGAAGATAGTAGGTAACGAGCATTAGAAAAAGCCCTTATACCTGGCTCGTATAGGGTCGTTTCGAATGTTGTATTTAAGGAGTTTGTTGGCTAAATATAGCTTGTGTACATCTTGGAAGCAACAACACGCGATATGATCAGTAAGAAGCAGCTGATGCGTGCGCGAACTCAGATGAAACGCGCAATTAAATGAGGAAATGCGAAGGGATTGCCAATTTACTGGCAAACAAGGCAATCTGTGAACGTTCCCTGAGAATATTCGATTTGTACGTAGAGAGAGAACCTCGCGGTCGGTGGTACGCGGCTTCCGTCTTGCTAAACCTCGTTTATTTTTTTATCGCTAGTATTATTTTAATACCTACCTAATGATTTCTAATGTTTACACGAATATTATTCATCGAAATAAAACTAATTTAAACGGATTTTATCGCTAATTTAAACTAATTTAAACGGATTTTTTGTTATTTTTTAAATTGAAGGTAGACACAGTAACATTAACTTTTCTGGACAATCTACACCTAAGTCCGCCTTGTGATCACGAAGGCTGAAAAGCTTTCGAAACGTCGGGATCAGAATTAATAAATAACCGCGATAAAATCCGTTAAAATTAGTTTTATTTCGATTAATACCTACCGTTAAATTTTAATGTCATGGTAAAAGAACATCGTTCTTTTTCTTTGTTTGTCTGTTCGTTAGTGTGTCTGTGATTCTCTCTTTGGTTTTCTTTCGAACTTGGTAAATAACTTGCATTCTTAAGGATCATTTTCGCTTTTATCAAATAGGTGAATGCGTTATGATGATTTCATATCCGAATAAAAATGGCGCTGCTGGTCTCCTTGTCAAAACTTTCTAGCCAGATTCGTAGTATATCAGCTTAGTACATGGTATTATCTCTAATGTACATCATAAGAAACAAGTTATATATAATGTATAAAATACCACCTAGATTCGACAATGTAAAGTAAAATAAAGAGATTTATAAATTAAAAAATGTTGTTTCAGAGTGATACGTGTACAAGGTGATAGGCTGATACACACCTAACTTGGACATCGGTTTCAAAGCACATCTAGATTAGTTATTCCTTAAAATAAATATCCTTTGTATATTATTGGCTTAGTTATAGTTTGCTTTTAATTACCAAAGACAAAACAATACAGTCATTTTATTTTCTCTTCTGTTACTCGACCAATGGTCTTTTTTTATTAGTGGGTCGTCTTCAAGCTTTAATGTTATCAAGAAAAAACATGAAACTGGTTCTTTTCCGCATTCAGAAAAAGTCCCTCAATTTTGATAACCATGATTCGGTCGAACGCTAGTAATGCGAACTTTTAGATTACATATAAAATAATAAAAACGAAATTACCTGAATAAAATTGTCGGACCGCTACAGTTACATGAAACAAAACAAAAACATATATAATTAAAAAACTATAAATAAATACTAAACAATTTTCAGATACTAGGACTAAATCGTAACAGTGACTCACTTAATCCTGAGTATAGCTACTTTTCCAGTAACTATGGCTATAATAAGTACATCTCTTGTGGTAAAGCACGATTCACTTCATTAGATTAAAATATGAACACTTTCCAAATGTTTAAGTTTCAAAATATTTTTTTATATATTATTACCTCGTTCAATTAATATTAAATCTGATTTAGATTCTAAATAAGTTATCAGAAACATAAATCAAAATAACTTTTTTTTACAGTATTATAAATAATAAAATCCACCTATAAAACTATGATAGCTCAGTTGGTAGTATGTAAAGATGCTGTATCAATGGACGTGCGTTCAAATCCACCTGCAATGAGCTTGAGCTTCCGGTGAAGGAAAAACATCGTAATGAAACCATAGCATGGTAGTAGAGTTTTTGCTAACGCCTGTCTGTTTAGCAACCACCCTGAAATTGAAAATTTACCACCAAATACTTATAGGTGTTATCCGACAGTTGTAATCGAGATCCAGTCCTTCCGGTAGGCTTATCGTGTCCACCATAATGGGTCGCATCGTCACTTAACACATATAAATGATAAAAAAATAAATAATAAACTATGCGAGCAAGCTTCACGCTCAACTGTGAGACTGGGACAAGATCTCAAGATAATAAACGTGTTCGCTTAGAACGTTCAATAGTTTAATAATAGATCAATAATAATGAACACCGAAACGAGGCGAGAAAACGGATTCGTATAGATCGCGGAGCGTCGAGTATCGCGTTACAACGTGTTGTACCCGAGTGCGCAGGTGTTAACAAAAATGAACCAACACGACGCGACCGAGCCGATGGAACAAAGGCAGCCTCATTGTGGACCACGGTGGAGACCACGGCTCTTTGTCCACCGATATTATGATCTTGGACTATACTTTTTCCTTGTTTTATATCTCGTTCCCTTTTGCATTTTCACGAACTATTCCGGTCAGTGATTCACGGCGCGATCGACGACGCTACACAAATCCGTACGTAAGTAGGTAGGTAGGTACCAACACGGTGTTCGTTTGTTGTGGAAAGTTCGAGAGGAATACGATCCACTCTTAATGATTTAGGGTTTATAAAATATACCTATAGTATACACTTAAATTATTATAATTCCAATATATCATTACATGTAAATAAAACGCTTCGATATCATTGTTAAATGACTTTAGTACCTAGGTGTACATTTTAGGAATAGTTATAGATTATACGTATAGGAAGAGTGTACTAAGTTTCATATGTTACAAGTACAATTAATTAAATAAGTGAACAACAATTAACGCAGTCGCATAGATTGTCAACAAAGATAATAATCCTTGAGGAAGGCTTTAGGCTATTTAACATCACGCTACGACCAATAAGAGCAAAGCTTACGACCTAAAATGATTACATAAAATTTTAGTTCGACGCGAACGAAGTCGTGGCCACAGCTAGTTATATTATAAAAAGTTAAATAACAAGAGTTCATAGATTCGAATCAAAACCAACACGTGACATATTCAAATACCGCTAAAACCTCTAACGTTCTTATCAAATATAATTATCAATACATAATGTTTTAGTTTTAATTAAGAATTAATTGTTATATAGGAGTCTCTGAGTTGTAGCGGCGGGTAACGAGTAACTAGTTACATTGTGTAACATGTTTATACGTTCACTATACAGATGGACAAACAGATCACTGAATGGATTCATTTATAGCATATAACCAATAATTTATGTCTCAAACAATAGAACTCGTTAGATAATCAATTCGTAGGGTTGCTACCTACAGCACTATATATGACTAGGTATCTACTTAGAATAGTTACCTACTTACCTAATAACCTGCCCCGAATACGAATGGGTGGTAGAGCATATATGTCTATTAATTTAATTTAAAAATAATACGCAGGTAAATAATTACTCCAAAAATATCTCAATTAAAGATATGTTTTAACATGATTTTCTAGCAATATATTTTTTCGCTATTGCGTGTAAATAACAGAACGTCTAGCGAGGGTACACATTAATATATTTTGTAAAATTTAATAATGCATTAAACTCATATAAGTCTACAAATAAATAAAAATAAAAAAAAATAAAAAAAATGGTTTGCACGCTGCAGGTTAGTAAAGCAGTCGTCATAATTTTTCTTGATATCATCAACATTCAACATATTTCAACAAATTTACAGAAAACCGTGATAAGTTATATTTAACTAAACCTGTGTATTTGTTTCATGTCTGTAATAATAATATATAATTAAATGTCTTATAATGACAAATTTATTTTATATTTTCTGAAGCGATGATAGCTCCGTGGTAACGTGTACGACTTTGCGTCAAGAGACGTGAGTTCGAATCCAACCACCTACCATGAGCTTGAGATTTCGGTGAAGGGAAACATCATGAGGAAACCATAGCATGGTGGTAGAGCTTTTTCTAATGCCCGCCTGGGTAGCTACCACCTTCAAGTTGAAAATCTGCCGCCAAATACCAATAGGTGTGTTCCGGCATTTGCACTTGAAAGCCAGTTACTCCAAAGGATTATCGTGTCTACCAACTTGGGCCGTATCGTCACTTAAGATCAGGTGAGATTATAGCTATAACGCGAAGCCTTAACTATAAGAAAAAATACGTTTATCTTTAGGACTCATTATATATATCTCATATACACATGAAAAGTGCGCTAAATTAAATTAAGCATTTTTGTCCTCTATATGAATAATATTTTTAGAGTAAGGAATTATGTACATTGGGAAGACACTGGCACCTGAGATACAGGTTAAAAAAAAACCTAGTTCAGGTGACAGGGCTTAACTTTATGTTGTAGTAAAAATATTTTTTTTGAAAATAAATTATTATTATTATTATTATTAAATGTAATAAAACACCTCGTGATCTTCATGTCCTATTCCCAAGTCACTTGACACAAGTCAAAACACCTATGAGGAGATAAGACGCCATATTTTTGCCTAAATAGATCGCGATCATCCTTCAAACACATCGCGGTTTTGGTATTATTCAGTGTATAATCCAATTACCGTGAGACTTTTGGATGGCACCTAACCTGGTGGTAGTTGTCGTTGTTCTTAGAACCTTCTAACCCTCAATCATGCATGCTATCGCTTAGTCATGCTACGATAAGAAATATATTACAGGAATGTTACATACTACATCCATATAGAGTAACCACGGAGCAGCGCTAACGAAACCCGCGGCCATCCGATATAATTACATCTATTGTTTTATTCATTATAATTATCGGCAGTATATTTGTATTACAGTTTCAATGTTAAACGTGAGCTTGTTTTGTTGGTAAGATTATGAAATCGGTATGTGGTAGTATAGATTGTAATGTGATTGTGGTTTCGACTGTACACGCTTGATACGGCAGTATCGTTGCTTGGTTCCTGCTTTGTGGACTATAACCCGGCTGAGGTAGACGAAAGCAACTAAAGACTAATCAGTTTTTAGATGTAGGTACGTCAGGTAGTGATGAGTTATTGATATCTGATTAAGACAAGATTAAAAAAAATGTGTGCGTACGTAATTTGTTATATTTTTTGGGTAAACGTGATAAACGCAATATGTTTATGTATCTGTGTACGTTGTATCTAGTATGAACCAAGTCAATAGTTGTAACAACGACTATGAAGTTAGTCGAAATTATCTACAACAGTTTCAAACTAACTTCATGGTGTATAACGTCGGTGCGCACAATATATTTACTATATAAAAGATTTATATAATAAACAAAAAAAACTACTTTCCCTGCACATTGTACGCGGTATCCGAGTGACGGAGGTATATTTTTACCTCATTACTGTACTCCCCACGATGAGGGCTTCACAACAATATCGTTTTCAAAAAATTGCGGAAAGAGCCGTCCCGCCCCGCCCGCGCCCCACGCACCAACCCCCCCGCCCCCGCCCGCCCTCACGGCCGCGACATGTAACGAGCCCCGAGGGCTTTGCGCCCCAAAAAATGATTTTCCAATGCGATTCCCCCGGAATCGTGTCGTCAAACTGGAGTTGTCGACTTAACGTATTATGGTATTTAGCTTGTTAGCGATCACCATAATTGCACGAATGTTTATTGAATGTATGAATCTTCTTTCGCCAATAAAACGCCTTAATTTAGTATTACAACTGAAAGATATTTCAGACACTTCAACATATGCTGAGCTGTAGGCGTTATCACAATAGAAGGAGGTGCATGTTTTTTTATTATTTACAATTTATAGGTTTACCATTATGGCCACAATCTCACCTGATATTAAGTGATGATGTGGTTTAAAATAGTATATGCTAAGTCTAATAGTGGGAGAACTGGTTCTCAAGTGCGATCATCGGAGCACACGAATAGTTATTTGGTGACAGATCTTCAACTTAACGTTGGAAGCTAGCTAGGCGGGCATTAGAAAAAGCCCTACCCCGATGCTATGGTTTCAACACAATGTTTTCCAACATGTTTATATAACTAATATATATGTTTAACAAATATCAATAGGTGTGTTCCGGCAGTTGCGCTTGAGAGCCAGTCCGTCCACAAGTTTAGCGTGTCTACCAACTTGCGCCGTATCGTCACTTAAGATCAGGTGAGATTATGGCTATAACGCTAAGCCTTAACTATAAGAAAAATTAAGTTTCTCTTTAGGACTCATTTTATAATATGTATAAAACACCTCGTGATCTTCATGTCCTGTTCCCAAGTTACTTGACACAAATCAAAATACCTATGAGCAGATAAGACACCATATCGTTAACCTTAAGTATATTAAAAATGTCGTATTAAAGTATATTAATTATGTCGTTACTAGCTGACCCGATAAACGTAGTTCTGTCTAAAGGACTAAAGGATTTCTGTTTGTATTTAAAAATGAAAGCTTATAACAACGAAAATAAACTTTAAAAATGTAGTGAGTGTTTCCAACATTATACACATTTCTAGAGTCCTTAGCAGCTTCTTACGCAGTATTGTAAAAACGATTGGGTGTAAACAATTATTTTCCAATTCGTACTCCCGCTGAAAACCCTCGGGTGCGACAGAGAGGAATAATTTCAAAGTTTAAGAAAAGTGTGTGCATTTATTAAATTTTCTCGCTCGAACAATTTACCATCTCGATTTCACTGCCAACCACCTCGCGTGGGTACCCTGGGCTCTGTAACCCTCTGGGCTCGTTGATACACATAGCTTTTTTTCTTAGACAATAACTTATGACTTAATGTCTTAATAAATCAACATGGATCTATAAAAGAACATACGATTATAATTATTACAACTGTCGGGCTGATTGTCTTACCACCTACTCACCCCTAAAGCTCGGTGAAACTGTGCCTAAAGTCAGTCACTAGCAGAATATGTCAAATTAAAAAAATATATTACCACTGCATTACAGCCATAGTATTTGGTTGCTTGATAAATTTTTTTTTACTATGAAAAATGTTTATGATAAATATTATAATAAAATAAAAATATTGTTTAATGTAATTAAAAATTAACACGGAGTAATTACACGAATCAATATAATGCCCAAATTGTATTATCAGTACAGTACGGATAGCTCTTCGTTCATAATTTTTTTATTAAATACACGACTTTAAACGTAGGTAAAACTAATACCTAATTGATGTAATCATAATTGGAATTATCCTTATCGACAACATACATTTATAACTTTTAGGTAGGTAATGTCTTGGGAGACAATACCTGGAATACCTATTTTTATCTGTATATAGTGATGTTTACCTCACTGTAACACTTTCCCTCTTTCGTTAAGTACCTAAGGTTATGTAAATGATTTTGTAAAATTAAATATTTGTATATTCCAGAGCTGAGCAATAGAGACTACAATACTCTTATTAACTATATACTAGTTAATGATTTCTTATGTTTACGCGAATATTATTCATCGAAATAAAACTAATTTAAACGGATTTTATCGAGGTTATTTATTAATTTTGATCCCGACGTTACTGTGTCTACCTTCAATGAACTTGAACATGAACATGAACTTTTTCTGGGCAACCTACAGCTCAGTCCGCCCCGTGACCACGAAGGCTGAAAAGCTTTCGAAACATCGGTATCAAAATTAATAAATAACCGCGATAAAATCCGTTTAAATTAGTTTTATTTCGATATATACTAGTTGCATTGGATTCTGATGTCTTTTTTGTAAATTTATTACTGTTATAATAAAGAACAATAAATACGTAGAGCGAGTTGGTAAACTTACAAAACTTTTTAAAATGTATCGATACTTAGACATACGATCTGATAAAAATAACATAACATACATACATTATGCAAACACTCGAAGCCCTAGGCTACGTTGCGTCAGCTGGGAGCAGTACAAGTGCGAGCTATGTGGGGGAGCGGAGGGCTAGGGGTGGCCAGTGGTCATTAAATACCACCTACACAACACGTATTCACTTGCGTTCATTCATTCTTTATACAGTATATGTGTGTCAATACTCCGGGACTTTAATATATCTATAATTTAATATTTTAGGACATCTCTATTGGAAATTAGTAGGTAGACGACACCTTCTAGTAGGTAATTACTTAGCTATAGTGTCTTAAAATTGCGTTCAGAAAAAGCATGAAATCTTCTCCGAGAATTTATACATACTTATATGGGGAAGTCCCGCAGTGGCGGACACTTATGGTTTTCAGAATATGAAATAAAAACTATTTTGATATTTACCAATTATTTACGCCAACAAAGTTGAAAATCAAAATAAATCGACAAAACTGCATATTTTGCTTAGACATATTTATGAATTGAAATCAAACTGGTAAATAAAAATCGATCACAGCCAGTGGCACCTAACATCGGCGGTGAAGCTGTCAATGCCCCCTAGGCTGAGAGCGTACGTCAATTCAAAAAAAAAAGCAGACGATTCTCCAAACACCTAGCGCCGGAAATTTTTATAATCAATCGCATATGTAGGCCCCTTAACATTTAAGATCGTCATAACATGCTTTATGAGCCCATCTACGGGAGCTGGAACACTGTATCCAATCTTCGTCGTGGTCCTCTAGGCACCCTCCACAAATAGTTCTTCCCTTGTCTGATATTACAAGCAATGCCTTCTTTTCTCTATTTTTTCTTTATTAAAGCGATGAGGAATCTTTATTGATTCTTGAGAAACTCTTTGTTTATCAGCGAAAGACATATATTAGACGAATCTTTTACGTGATCCACTAAAACCTGTTCATACTCTGGTGAACCTTGGTTAGTGAACCTACGGATCTTTAGTCGCAATGTAACTTTTTCTCCATGTTCGAATGCTGATGTCAATTTTATTGGCCGCATTGTCCTTTCTTTTACATCTCTTCCATTTCGGTTTCTTTTAGTATTGTTAGGTGTTTTATCATCTGAAATAATATACAATAACTACTCGAAAGACTGAGAGTAAAACATCTTGTACACTGTCCGGTGTTAAGGGAGTTCTTAGTGTCCGGTCCTACGGGGAAGGGAGTAGCCAATATTACATCTTGCATACCAAATCTCTTATAAAAAATAACAAAATCTTTCACAAGTTATGAATATTAATAAAGCAATATCTATATTAACAACTACTAGAAACAACTAAATACAAAAAATACCAGTAATGCATACTTGGATTTAATGTGACGCAGTGTATTTCCGCTATAACCAAGAATCAGCTGCTTTTACTGATGGTCTCACGACACTGGTAGTCCGCACTCAGGTATCTGGTATCCCTACGTACCACCGATCCTCACTTACCAGTTTTTGAGTCGAACGAGTCATAACTTGCTGAGAAAATACCAGTGTCCGGCGTTAGATGCAGTCTGGCGTTACGGGATTTCCTCTATTTTATATAATAATAAATAAACAACGGTCAAAGGTTGTTAAAGTTTAGCCTTCCTCTATGTATACAAACATACATTTTATGTATGGGTATAGATTAAAATGTATAATTAATCATTAATTACAGTTAATATAGTTATGTTATCGACTATCGGATTGTCAACATTGCATCATAATCAGTCAAGCGTTTCATTGAATACAAGAATTTTTAATATAAATCCCTGTGCCGTAGAAACCTTTTCGTACTTTTGGGATAAAAATTATCCTATACCTATGTTCATACATAGGGTTATAAAAAAAATTGGAAAATCAAAAAGTACACGCCTCATAATTTATTTATTTTTTTATTTATTTAGTAACAATTAGACCACATCGAATCAGACTATGAAAAGTAATAGGGTTCTATTCCTAATTATAGGGAAGCGTAAGAAAAGACAGACTAGATTGGTAAAGTATATCGGTCGTTATCGTGATAACATACGGGATCCGCACATACAGACAGTTAACAGTTTTTAAACTAGTTTAAATGACAAAAATAGCATCAAAAATATCATGAGTGTTAAAATAGTGTTTTTTCTTGATATGTGTTTGTGTATATATTATTTTACAAGTGCAATATATGATAAATATAGACATTTTAAATTTGATAAATCAGTTGTTTTACGTATAGTGACAGTAGTACCCCCCTCAACGCTTTGCTTATGAGGCGTGCAATATTCAATAGGTTCAGAGTAATGCGCGCACAAGCAAACACACAAAAATAATTATTACATTTGTGTTAAGTATATGTATACATTATTATATAATTCACATTTTACATTGTATATACCTATATAATATTAATCTTTTTATTAATAGTTAAGATTTAGCCTTATGGGACATAATCTCACCTGATCTTAAGTGACGATACGGCCCAAGTTGGTAGACACGCTAAACCTGTAGATGAACTGGCTCTCAAGTGCAGCTGCCGGAACACACCTATTAGTATTTGGCGGCAGATTTTCAACTTGAGGGTGGTAGCTAGCCAGGTGGACATTAGAAAAAACCCCTACCACCATGCTATGGTTTAATTGAGATGTTTTTCCCCCACCGAAAGCTCAAGCTCATTATTGGTGGTTGGATTCGAACTCACGTCCTTTGACGTGAAGTCGTACATACTACCACTGAGCTATCATCGCTTCAAAATTTGCAAGGAAATAATAAAATACAATTAAAATCAGTTTCCAATCTAATGCCACTGATCTTATTATGAAGAGAAAACCATGTCTGATACGACAATAGGGACTTAAGCGTAATGATTATTAGGTCTAAAATGAGATGTTATTAATCTGACAGGTTCTCCAAAATATCAAAGTGAAGCGAGGGCCCATTAGCAATTATAATCGTTGTCGTCGACGGCCCTGCCTCGGGGTTGCCAGCTCGGATCTCGTATTTCTGGGATTGGAAAATTGGACGATTCCCTAATTCGTAAAAGAACTTTATTATTTAATCATTTTCAATGATACCGTCCGTTTGTATAAATAATAAGACGGAAAATCTAAATCTGTATCTTACCGTTTAACTAATATTATAAATGCGATTGTGAATTTGTATATTACTTTTTACGTCTGCTCTACTCAACCGATCATCATGTAATTTTGCATACACGTTATCAGGAATACAATAAAGGATATATAGTGTTTACACCCAGAAAAAACTTTTAGTCCAACGCGGACAAAGTCACGGGCATAGCTGGTAAATATGTAAACAATTAGTACGTTTCTTAGTTTACACATTTTTAAATGGATCGTGGTCATATATGTATTGATAAATACGCGATTAGTAAACGAGATTTTTCTGTGAAGAATCGTATTTCTCGATTATGTGACCCCAGAAATATATTTTCGACAACATTTGTAGGCATGTGAACGTTGTTCTCGCTGTAGGTATATTCTAATATTGTACCTAAAGTTGTTTAAAAAAGTCCTGCACATACGAATAAACAGATAGTGGAATAATCTACTAACGCTATAAGGATTCTGCCCTTTTTAACATGAGATAAGGAAACAAAAAAATTGATTAAGGTGGTAAAAATTATGTAGGGAAGCAATTTTATAAGTTAAAACTCCTTACTTGACAAAGAAAACAATTTTAAAACTATAGTTACTTGAAATTCATAAAAATATAAACACTACGTATTAATATTATAAGTGTATGTTATTTATTATGATATATTTAATTTATGGGTTGTGCTGAGTGCACACAGTCCACCCTGTGTTTTGGTAAATAAATAAATCATACAAAATATATATAACTATGATTATTGCTGGCAGTACTTATAGATATGAAATCAATATATTATTGTTAAAGATTTTAATTACTAAACATAAATGTTATTTTATAATAGAATTATTTTGCAAATCGAACAAGAGATACTGTCATTTTTAATGGCTTAATTTCCCACTTCTGTTGGCGATCCTCGATTAGTGTCTACTTTGTTATTGCCTCCTGATGACATATCACAAATTATACGACATAATGAATTGCGTATTCACATTACAATAGAAAATCTGCTGAATAATAGCTATGTATAATATAAACACGCAATATCAGTATACGTGAAAAACATAAATGTCGGGAAAATCGTTGGAATAGCTGGCAACGTTTCGCAGTGGGTAAGTGCCTGCTCATTACATCCCGTATTCGTCTCGAAGACGTGCCGGAGGCTGTACCTACATCTTTGTCAGTTAATTACTTGAGAAGCCCGAGTCGTCGCGTCCCAAGGACCGAGCACTGAGCAGCATACTCCGGTATCGATCGTCTCACCGGAGACGTTATTGAAAGCATAATGGACTTGTTTAAAATGGACCAATTATATGCAATATAGGTAAATTAATAATCCCTATATTTACGATAAATATATATGCCTATATTTTTACAAAGAATATACTATAGACAAGCTGTTTCAATAAAAGTTTTTCAGCTCACTCCAGTAGTTAAAAAATTGATTTGTCCTTAAGACCGCACGACAAATGTGAAACATCAATATATAACAAAATGGTTGCGGTGCGGAATTTTAAAGCCCTCCTTCATTAATAACGCCTATATCTTTTACAATGAAAAAAAATATACCTACATATATGCACCAATTTTCATAATACTTGCTCAATCAGTTTTAGAGTTAAGAAATTTCATATACTTATTGTTATACAAAAACAAATGAGCTATTAATCTCACTTTATCTCACACTTTTTGAGGGCATTGAATATCCTTCGAGGCTATTATTTATAGATACCTAATGATGCAAGAGGAAGGAAAAAACAAGCAATTGACAACAGAATTGCTTTAAGAGAGACGGATAAAGAGAAGATGCGTCAAACGACGATAAGACAATGTTATTGGTCAAATAAAGTTATACAATATAGTCGAAGGTACGATCCTCGATATTAAGAGTACTGACCGGAAAGCAAGAGAGAGATTATTTAAAAAAAGATTAACCTTATAGGCGCAAATACCTAAGTATACAACTAAAGGTACAAATCATACGTCATATTTATTCAGGATATGTTGTACTTTCAGAATTTTATTAATCACCTGTAACAAATATGGGATTTATTCTGACAGAAACTAGCTTTCGTGTGATCTTTGACAGCGGTCGTGATAACGACAACCGACCGATACTCTATAACATCTTTAAATAGACCAATTCTCTCAAGTGATATATATTTTTAGTAAACACCATTAATAATAAATACATGATGTGTGTAGCTTATGTAAAATAAAAGAATACTGCAGTCCTAATATCGGTCAACGATATTAATAGCCACACTTATACCTATATACTTATACCTAATAGGATACCTCCCTGAGGTTTAACTTGAGACGCGTCATGTGCCAACTGCCAACCAAAAATCAATCGCTGACAATTTCTATTTGATAATTCTCACACTTTATATAGACGGAATTGTATACACAGGCCTACGATAGTAAAAAAAAAAAATTAATCAATAGAAAAATTATGTCAAAACAATACGTTCAGTAACATTAGTAGGGAACAATTAGTGAGTGGCGGAACGCGTGTTGACGCAACACTCCTCTCGAACTAAATTAACAACGCGGATTTGTTACACGCGTCTACAAACAAGGGGTCACCGATATTCACTTACACACATCTTCACTATCTCTCATCGAATCACTATCACACATTCCTCCTTTCGATTACAGTATTTTAACAACTAAGAAACATAGTTAACACAAAACCAAATATTCGTTATCTTGATACGGGGACAGAGCAACAATCCATACAACACTCGACCATCCAAATAAATGCCAAATATCAAATGTAGTTAAAGTAATACAAAAAAGTTTAACGTTTTCTTTGGCACTCCTGTCACTAGTCGATAATTACATTGTTATTAATTTTGAAAATCTGCAACCCAATATTTATAGGTGAGTTCCGGCAGTTTCACTTGACAGCCAATCCTTCCACCAGGATTAGATTATTCAATGTCTTCAGGTGAGATTGTGCCAATAACTCTAAAACTGTAAAAAATACACAAACTTAGGCATTAGTGATTTTTTTATTGAGTTGCTGTGTTGGCACGCCTTTTTTAGTATTAAATAATTCGACCACAAAACGTCCCATCTATTACGTTCAAAAATTGCATGAAAATTTTCTCCATAGATATGTAGAGAATATTCTGGATGCATATTATTAGTTACAGAATTTCAATAAAAACAATCCTGAAGATTCAGAGTGATGTGCGAATGGGACGCGTTGGTTACAGAATGAGTGCTCATGACAAATATTCACGTAAGAAGTCGATATAACGTCTCCTCATAGAATGTACCAAAAGTAGTTTTTATGTGAAAACTTTTATATCCTTCCATTATGACAAAATGTATGGATGATGTAAGTAATGCGATTGTCGGGAAACTGCGGAGCGAACCATTCGGCAATGATCGATGTCTGAGTTAGAGATGTGCGCAATTGGGCATTACATCGAAATTTGAGAATAAAAAACAAATTAAGAGACTGTGGAATACATGTTGATCGTTATTTAAATTTTCTTGTTGATTCTGTCTAAATTTAATATTTACTTAACACTTTGTAGATGGTACTTACTATTGCGTCATGCACGCTAAAAATATTGCCAGTGATTTCTTGATCGTGGATTTAAAAAAAACTAGAATAAACTGTATTCAATTACTGGTAACACAAATATGTAAAACTGAGTGTTGTATGTAATACGAGGTGAGACGACAAATGGGAAAGCAAACCGTACTAAACTTACGTTCAAGACTACCATTGATCTTTTGGTAGGTAATCTCCCAGAGTTCTCAGTACAAGACGGTATTTCATATAGATATCGTCACATAGAAAATAAGGAAAGCGAATAGGTATCGGTTGTTCATTGTCATAGAGCCTCTGTTTGTATGATTGATAAATAGTAAAATTGTTGAAAAATTCATACGATGCAAAGAAAATCTGGGTTCAAATTTTTTTTTTCATTTTGTACATTTACCATTTGTATATAGTAACACTGCAAAGTGACTGCATTGTGCCAGATAGAGGACACATTCACACAGATATTCGCCGTCAATTTAGTCTAAAGATATACCTACTGGAACACAAAAACTAAAAGAAGACATAGTTGTCGTGTCCTCGAACCCAATATAAGAACAACTATGAAAAAAAAAACACAATTTTTTATATCACACATTCCCGGATTTTAGGGGATCAAACAGCAGGAAACCAAACACACCTCAGTCCTAATGAGCGAGCGCCGAAGCGGCGGCGCAACATTCTCGATTACCCGAAACATTGGTAAAGAAACATTTTTTTTCTCCCGTCAAATAAAGACGAGTAGCGACTGTTGACTTTCGACGCCATTCGACAATGTACAACTTTCCGTCGCCGGCGCCATATTGCTGACGTCACAGGACACAAATTCCTCTGACACAAATAATGGGAGACAGTATGTCGGTTAGGTGTCGGGTGACACAGTCGCCGCACTGTTTTGTTTAACTAAGTGCCGACAACTTTATAATAACAAGCAGTGTATGAATGTGTTACTTGTGGGACACATTCTTAGTAATTATGTAGGTGTTGAATTACCTCTTGGTCGTATAGAAATATCGTTTCGTTTGACCGCAAGGGAATGTTTTTTGTCAAGTTTAGTTTCGATTGAACCTTCATGTGTGCACTTAAACGGTTGTAAGATAACCGCGTCTTTTGGATTCTAATAGTCATGCCTTGTTATTAAATAGTTTTAATGACATAGTTTACACACAAACAGCATTACACGAATCCTTTTTTTACTGTATCTAAATTTACTTTGTAACATGAATATAATAACTCTAGGTATATAAAACCTCTTACAGAGTTCTTAGGTGCAGTTTTATATTGTCCCACATAACCAATAAGGTCCCGGGCCCATTAACTTCTTGACTTCAACAATACATACGCAAAACAATACAAACCCTAATCTTCAAATTAAAAATGGCGACCGTCTAAACAATGAAAGCCGAAACGGCCATCGCGCTTAGCATTGTTTTAGAAACAATAAAAATCCGCCATGATGAAAAACGTCAAATCGCGAATTCCACCCCGCGGCGTTCCAAATATGAAATTCCCGCGCAAAAATGGCGGCGAAGGCAATTTTTACAAATGGCTGCCGGCGGCCGGGGAGCCAGTCAGGTGGTTTGTTTTCTGTGCGCTTTTCATACCGCGTAACCGCGACTGTTGGAAACGACGCGGCCCAGCTTACGGCCCTTACACACGTGACTACCTACTACTATCTCCAGATACTTCGGATCACATTAACAATACTTTATACAACATTATCAATAAAATTCTATTTCGTGCTTTTATTTAGTTACTACCTTTTCGTACACAATTACCTCAATACCACACACAATATCTTGTAACTTTTCAAAATTCTTCCAATACTTTAATAAGATCTCTTATTAAAACTGCCCAAAGACATTGTGGTAATTAATAAATCTTGTATTATCTGTCTGACTGTTACTCTTTCACGCTTAACCACTTCACCGATTTTGATTAAATTTGGCACAAAGATAGACTAGACATTGGGAAAGGGCATAGGCTACCTTTTATTGCAGAAAAATGGTTGGAGGGGTTAGAATAGGATATGATAGTCTGCATGGATTTTCGTTATTGAAAAAGATTACATCTCGAAACTTTGTATTTAGGCACTTGATAAGAAATCGATAAAGAAAATCCATTGTTTTTTAAATTTCGACCTACGTGGGGATGAAAGTTTCTATGTATGTTATTTGCAAAAGAAGTATCCTAAGATATTAAATATGCTGCCAAAAGCAAATAGTCAACGAGGAGAAAGTCGTGAGCAAAAGTTGGTTACTTAAAAGGCTTACCTTCCTATAAGCATAACAGCCATACTATGTCACGCACAATAACATTAATAGTTAAATAACATTAAGTTTATGAAGTTCTTAACAAAAAACTCAACATGGTAAGTTAAGAGCAGGCATTTCCCAGTCCCTGATCTCTGGTACCTGTTAAGAAGAAAGGGGGGTTATGTGGTTTCGTTTTAGTCGGTATTTGAGGGTGCTTGTCACGTCATGCGACCGATATGTACCTACGCGACACATTGAGAGATGATGTATTTAAATATAATTTTTCATCACGATCACAAAAAAAAAATAGACCAAGAACTCCATATTTAAGTGTTAATTATCTAAATGTTGAAGTATCTTTTTAGCGTTTTTAGGTTTCGTATTATGGCCACAATCTGACCTGATTTTAAATGACGATATGGCTCAAGATGGTAGATACACTAAACTTAGTAAAAAGACTGGCTTTCAAATAGATATACCTACTGCTTTTAAGTTATGCGTGGTACCTCATAGGATCCGGAATGATGGCTAGAAAAATATTTCAAAAGGTACATAAAAAAATGTAAAAGTTATAAACAATTAGAGATGAAAAAAGACATTTCGTTGTTCGCCAATATTTCATAGACTATACCAATGTTTAAGAAAAAAAAATATGTAAAGAAGAGGAAATGTAAAAAAAAAATCGGAACTCTATCTTCATTATTTCTAATTTTAATCTAACGCTGAAATTGGCTTTTCGCGCCACATTTTAAAAACGATACTTTATTCTGAACTCTTTAAGAAATTTATTACCGTTCTAAATTTTACTTAAAGTTAATTTTTCAATAAGTTAAACGATTGTTAACTAACAAAAATTTTTCGTACTTCCGTCCTCATTGTATTTGATTATTTTTTAAAATAATAATAATACTTAACAAGAACCACGCCATTAAAGTTAAAAAATATTCATATTTTGTTTATAATAATTTTTGTAAGTGAACAAAAACTGAAAAACTCAAGTAGTATTGTTAACTTTCGTCGACTCGAATCAGCGTCACACAAAAAGGTTGCAGATTAGAATTTCAAAGCCCTCCTACAAATGTTTCACTCCAATAATCTTACTGCATTTGCAGATAAAGCGCTACTCGCGTGTGATAAATATACACTACGACTTACGAAAGTAACACAATTGTTATTTGTTTACCAGTTTCCCTATTATTTTAAAGATGTAAATTTACTTAGAAATGTTCATAATTAAAATCGCACCACCCAATGTTGTGTGTACACTGTCCCTTAGATCTTGACACGCGTTCGTTTCAAACTCCACACAACCTCACACTCCACAATGACACTAATATTACTACGAGATAAAATATACCAATTTTTATAATAAATATCTATTCTATCTTCATAATGATTACGAGTTCTACTAAAAAGCTTAGTAACTATTCGCTTGTTGAAAAATAAATATAAGTTAAAATATAGATATAAGAATTAATTTTCCTATACATTTTAACATTTTATCGCACAAACAGGTAAAAGAAGGTGGTATTCTTATCTTTTAATATTTAATGTTTAAAAATAAATTTAATAATAAATTTAGTTATATTTTATATTTTGCAGGTCTTGTAGGCTTTTTAATATATCTATTAACAAATGACAAACAAGTACAAAATTTCAAAGAAGAAATATGTATACATACGACCATAATTCTAAGACTCTTCCAGTGTCATAGATATATACCGAAAGATGAAAGAAATACCTGATTTATTAACGTACATTACTAATTAGTCAGTATGTTTTCTTTTGTAGTAAAGGAAAAAAAGAAAATTCGCGAGGAAAACTTTTCTTGTAAATCAATTTCAACTGTATTTAGATACGAAACGCGCTTATCATTATCATGGTTCTAATTGGAATTTCATACGATATAATATTCTAAATCGGATGGATCGTGTCGTAAAGTCGGATGGCGTGGTCATCGTCGAGCTGCTGTCAACTGTTATGCTGTAAACTTAAGGCTTAATCTTCAATGACTAATCCGTTGACAAACGCGGGCTCGCATCCGGCAAGCGAGGCGACTGCGCGCTGTTTGCCGTTTCTCGGATTCATTACTGAGACAAAGCCGGGGGTGCGGTGTGCACACGGGCGGGAGGGCTTCAGGGAGAGCACACGAGGGTACGCACCCCCCCCCCACTCCCTCCTGTCAGCCGTCCTGCCCCGCGCAGCCACTTTCCTAAATCACCGGATGAGGTATTGTTTTGCGGGGAAAGTTACCCCGTAAACTGGGAAAATTAATTTCTAAACCTGGCAACGTGTTACACCGATGTCTGATATAGTCCGTAGTGGTGTACACCATGCGGGTAAACTAATATATCTATAACTACATAGCTATAATACAACTGTAATGCAGCTGAATTACAGTTTTATTATATTTAATTGGTATAGTTTACTGCCTCTTATTTAGTCGACTCGAGCTGACTTTAGTCGAATGAGCGACATAGCTGACCGTTTTAGCAACAGTATTAAATACCTACAAAATAAAGTTATGAGTGTGCATAAAGAAATGGTCACTCAAAAAACGCGTATAGGCACTATATACCAAGATAAATATTTGTCATTAAAGCACTCTTGGATTTATCGCGTTCTAGCATTAGTCAATGTATATCCAACAATTAATAGCAGTGGCAAGGATCTGTACCACCACTACGACCTACCACCATCGTTACCACCTACCATCATCACTAGTGGTACATCTATATTAATACTGTAAATCGTTCGTTTTGTACGCACTATTATAAGGGCAGCAAACAATGGCCTATCTGATAGTAAATAGATTGCTGGCGTATATAGATAGCCGGAACATCAGAAGTATTACAGCCATGTTTTTGACCTTAAAGACTGTATGTCAATTCTCTTTTGAAGAACTCAATATGATAGTTCTGTGGGAAAACTGGGTAAACGATTCCATAGGTCTAACACAACACAAGAAGGTTCTATAGAACCTAACTGTTGTCACAATAGTTCCATGCGAATGAAATCGAGGACACACCTTGCAGCTAATTGGTTATAAGTCAGCTCAGTGACTCCTTACTTAGTGTGACACGATTTTCAAGCACCTAGTATATATTAACATTCTAGCTGCAAGTATAGACTTGCAGCTCAGCATAACAGCCAACACCCCTGATGGATAGATTATCTCTCAGAAATCATTGTCTCTGGCTTGCATTGATCTTTCCTATGGAACAATAAAAAAAAAAGCCAGTAATTCTCAAAGTTGCCTGAATCGCGATTCACCTAACATTAACATTCAAATTCGGGACTCAGCTCTTGGCATTCATGAATAAATAGCGGTCATAATTTTATACGTGAAAATCTGTTCAAATAACAACAAAAGAATACATATGTATGACGATTCTTACACATTATTTTAAATGTCGTGTTTGTGTTCGTATCGTCCTATTTTTCACAGCCAACACTTCGGCAAATGTTTGTCCAAATATATCAACCAGGGTGTTATTTTCATGGCGCGTAAACAAAAGAAAAGATAATAAGGAAATTGTACCTGTGAGATGCGGCTGCGAGTTGGGGCTGTACGGCGACTTGATCTGCGGGAACCCTGCAAATAAAATACAACATTAATTAACCAACATACAATTGAGTCGTACGCAAAGAATTCCAATTTAAAACTGCCTCACTACTAGCAGTGATATAGATTCGTCGTCTTCAAAGATATTAAACTAAAACCAACAGACAGGAACATCTTAATTCACAATTAGCTGCCAATCGTCAACTGTATCTACTTACAAAATTTTTATTTATTTAAGGTATAACGTCTCTAAATTGTTAACATCAATAATATGACCTACATACTATGCCCTTATTCTTTATTCTTATTAATTAAATGACACCAAAAATATGTTCGAATATTCTGAATTTCCCTAACATATTTATTTTTGTAACATGTCCTCATGTGTAAGCGTCCTCTTTGAATTCTTTGAATTTTAAAGAATGTCGACAATCTCACCTTGTGTTAAGTGACAATCTGGTTCACACATGTGAGCACGCCAAGCCTAGTGGAGAGATTGGCTCTCAGGTGCAAATACTAAAACACACCGATGTTTTGGCCTCAGATTTTCAACTCGAGGGTAGTAACTAGCCGGTTGACTATTAGAAAATACCCCATCATCTTTCTATGGTTTCATCATGATATTTTCTTTTACTGTAAGCTGAGGCTCATCACACGGATTCGAACTGACGTACATCGAGTTCATATACACCGTCACTACAGTATCATTGTTTCAAATGTGTCCCCGAGGCGCGAAATTCATAACTGTCCCGTACAACTCCTTTAGGTTTTTAACTTCAATTGCTAAATTATAGTAGAATTTACACTACTTTTTTTCTATTCAGTGTTGGCTAAAAATAAATATTTGTTACTTCTAATATATTCTTCCTACTTCTATTCTATTTAATAGACTTTTTACAATAATAATCGTGTTCAAAATCAAACAACATCCTTACTAATATTATAAATATGAAAATGAGTTTGTTTGTTACGGTTTCACGCCTAAACCGCTGGATCAATTGCGATGAATTTTGGTCCAGAGACAGATGGAGATAGTGATAGGCAATGTTTCCTCACAAAAACTTATAGGAATTGGAGTAAAAAGACGAATAAACTTTATATGAAACTTTGATTCCGTCATCTCATTTGTTTCAAACTTTATAAGATAACTGCTTTTAGTTCAATCAATATAAAACGAGCGGAGCCGCGGGCTAATGCTAGTATATTAATATTTGTTCCTAATAAACAATGACATATAAAAAATAAATACTGTTAGTTGCATAAAAATAATACCAAAATAATTATGTAATTGAATCAGATTCATTTGAAACACTAAATTAGTAGGTAGGTACTTCATACTTAAACCCAAATCTAGATTTAGTCTTCTAGCACGACGTCTACATCACTTTAATATCAGGCGAAAGTGTGAATAAACAATAACTTTTATTACATTAAAAAATTCTCAAAGGTATAGAAAACAAAATAATATCACATATGCCCCATTCAAATAATTTCAAACGGTTGCCACATACAATAATATTGGGGCAAAAAAAAATACACAGTGAAAGGCACAAAGGCCTAAAGACTTCCTCAATTACGTGGTGTAAAGATAAATAAAGGAATTGGACCGTGTAATAGTCTCATTGTTAGTTGACCGACACGGTGCGGTGCGGCGTCACTTACCACGACGCGACTGCGCGATTATATACAATGTTATTCTATACATATATACATCTATATCGGGCGAAAATTGGAAAGTGTACGAAAACCAAGCACGTATGGTCCAGTATTAGAATTTCACATTGCAGACTCGATAGACAGTACCATAGAGTAGGTTTTGTTCGCGTAAAACAAATAAAAAAGTTTTTTGCCAGGTCTTGAAACTTTTTTTGATACAGCTTAGCTCGTAATTACGTTAGCGTGATGTTAAGTTTTCCTCAGTGATTACTTTTTAAAATACAAATAGAATTTTTGAAATCCGGTCGTCAGTTTCTAAAATAAGCGCGTTCAAATAAACTATTCTGCTTTATCGGTATAGATTTTGAGTATGAGTTTTGTGGTTTGTAACATACTGTTACATGTATTCAAACGTAATTTAAAACCCGTATATGTTTCTTATGGCCTGCGGAAGTAAGAATTTATACTTCTTTGGCTATACAAAACAAAAATAAATCAAATCACTATATATTATAGGGTTATCAGTTATCATAAGCAAGTAATATCATCCAACTTCGAGCATTTAGATGTCATAACAAATGCATTCGCGTAATAATTGCCTAACACGCCAAAAGTCTGAAACTTCAAAAGAATCCTTTCCTATTCATTGTAATGCCATTCAAGTAACAATTGTTTGCGATAGACTAGATGTAATGTGAAAAAAGTCTTTTTACAAAGTGATAAAGGGTAAAATCCATCATACGTGAATAGTGTAATGTGACATCGAACACGCAGCTTCGTAGGCGCGACAAAAAATGTCTATAACGCGTATCACAAAGCCTAAAGAGGATTACACACGTAGCGTGAGGCAGCCACTTTGCTTTGTCGCACCAATAGCCCACTTAACCGGGTCTTGACTCGCGGGATTAGTGGGATACTCTTGCGCAGAACGAGATCGGCTTCAGTTTTAAAAGGTTGTCGAGATTTTATCGTTACGCTTGTTAGGGTGATGGAAAATGTGCCTAGCTACCTACATAATTTATTCTACTACCAAAATTAACTGGTATTAGAATGTAGTTCCTTATCGCGCGTTATCGTTCTGATTTGTTTGCAAGTTTAGGTGCTGGACGGAAAAATGTGAAACGATAAAAAACCGATATGTTTTTGCAGTGATTTCTGAGACACTTCCCGATCATCTGGGATAATAAAACGTTTTTCCAATTATTCAACTTGCCCTTAATTTTGAGAATATGTAAAAATATTTTGACTTGTACAATTTTATTTTCTCATTACTTCGTACAAACACAAAAAAGATATACATAGCGAAAGGAACTACGGTTCAACTGAGGGTCCATAAAACAAATCTCTCTTTTGGGACATATCGGTACAAATAACAAACATATGTACCTAATAATAATTATAAAATGTAATACTTCTAGTTGCAACTATACCTATAATAAAGAGTTTAATACTACAGAAGCTCAAATGCCTTGTAGTTCCATTTTTGTTTACATTTATTGTCTTCTTTGTACTCTATATTCTCTTATACCTGCATACGGTAACTTATAAATCACCTTCGTTCATGTCTATATACGTCATTTAAGTAATGCTTTATTTAGCTTTAAGTTTTGATAAGAATTTAAAATAAAATATATCTTATGAGGGAAATATTTTCTAAGCCAAAAAAAAAGTTTGGAAAATCCAAAAGTACACGCCTCATAAACACATTTTTTTATTTGTTTATTTACTAACAATAAAACAACATCGAATCAGACCGTGAAAAGTAATAGGGGTCTATTCGTAATTATACTGAAACGTAAGAAAAAAAGATTAGTAAAGTAATCGTAAAGGTGATGATAACACGCAGGATCGGCACATATAGACACTCGCACGTCCAAATTCAAAATGGCATGAAATATATCATGAGTGTTAAAAATAGTGTTTTTTCTTGTTATGTGTGTGTGTATATATCATTTTACAAGTGCAATATATGATAAATAGAGACATTTTAAGTTTGAAAAATCAGTTGTTTTTCGTGTAGTGACAGTAGTACCCACCTCAACGCTTCACTTATGAGGCGTGCAATAAACAACAAAGTAGTGATAAGTAAATAATCCTAACTCGATAGTGGACAAGGAATTATATACTATTGAAGACTTTCTAACTCATTAAATTTACTTGAAAATGCAGTTTGAGACATCAGTCACATAGGTGCGTCACATAAAAGTCTAAACTCATCGATAGAATGCTAAAAGTTTTTTTTACTGATAAAGAATATGATACAATAATTGTAATATAATGCAATAGAGTCGATTCTACGGAAACTTGCCAGTTTTCCGAGACAGTCCTTTACTAGGCATAGCGTGTTTAACATCTAAGGTCACATCAACAGGTAACGTTAGATGAGATTGTGGTCATAACGCTAAACTTATGAAGTATAAAGAATAGTTGGAGTTATTTGTATATTGTTTTCAACAATTGTACTTTATTTATTGTTTATCGGCCTAAGCCTATACACACGTTAGTTAATATTATGGCCGCAAATTCACCTGATGTTAAGTGACGATGTGTCCCAAGATGCTGTATACGCTAAGCCTAGTCGAATTCTATTAAACTTATCACGCTCTTGATAATAAATATTAATTTAATGTATTAATATGAAATATAATTCTACTATTACTACTGATTATGTTTCCAGCTTTTTTGTACTATTATCCTTCATTTTAATTTATTACAATATAAAAATCATTTTACATGTTTTATGATGTTGTTTAGTTGCAATATTAATTGAAATTCAATAATAATCGTTAGCTATTGTCTCAATCATTAAATATATAAACAACAGAACCAACTCAACAATACCTGTCTGGAATACCAGTATAATTAATATGAATGTAGAGAGCCAACAATGATAATATATTTTATTAAAACATATACACACAGAATCAATCGAATCGACGATACAATAACACACCTATCAATTAACATCCAATTCATTTTAATTAATTGGAACTTTATAGCGATGGATTTAACTGTGCCTCGGCCGAGATCGACCCCACTACACTCAATCAGTCTTGCGAGGGCACGCCCGCGACCCGCGACCCGCGCCTGCCTCGACATCTTAATAAAGTAATGAATCACAATGATTAAGACCTTATTTCAATCGCTCATTGTTCAAACTTTTATAATAATTAACTGGCATTTTCCCGCGACTTCGTTCGCGTGAAACTAATATTGTTTCTATTTCTCGGGAACGGATAGCCGGTCGCCACTAAACTTCGTAAAATCAATTGCTAGACTAATTTGAAAATTGTATAACAATGTTATTAAAATCGTTCCAGCCGTTTCCCTAGTTCCTAGACAACATACATACATTGATCTTTATAGGTAAGATTGGTGTTCGCTTGTTAAGCCTTATTATGTCTCTTCCAGTAATTACATTTTAAGTGAATAAGTAATTAAATCCATAAGATATTAGTACCTATATTAAATTTTCAATAAAAATATAGAT
Source organism: Actias luna (assembly GCA_039707435.1). Taxonomy (NCBI): domain Eukaryota; kingdom Metazoa; phylum Arthropoda; class Insecta; order Lepidoptera; family Saturniidae; genus Actias; species Actias luna. Next base: position 281,356 of record JAZHAC010000002.1, on the reverse strand, counting down.
AATTGAAAAATTTCAACCCTTTTACACAAGATCAGGATGGAATTTGGTTAATGCTGAAATAAGTGTTTATTGCACGGCTCATAAGCGAAGCGTTGAGGTGGGTACTACAGTCAGTTCATGCAAAACAACTGATTTTTCAAACGTACAATATCCCTATTTGTCACATATTGCACTTGTAAAATAATATATACACTATTTTTAACACTCATGATATTTTTGTTATTTAAACTAGTTAAAAAACTGTTTTAAAAGGTCTGTCTTGGACGCCCGTGTGTCAGTATGTGCGGGCTCTGTATGTTATCACGATAACGACCGGAATACTTTACTAATCGAGTATTTTTTGTTTCTTACGCTTCAGTATAATTAGAAATAGAACTCTATTACTTTTCACGACCTGATTTGATGAGATTAAGTTGTTATTAAATAATGAAAAAAAAAACTTTTGCAGCTTTGGATTTTATAAACCTTATATTTTCATTATCACGTTCTTAAGCTAAAATTGAAGTTAATAGGTTTTATTTATCCTTCATACTATATTTGCAACTCCTAAATAAAAAAACTGCTAAATAAATTAAAATCGGTGCTTAGTCATTTAGCAGTGATGACGCCACAACAGAAAACAACTATCCATGTTTCTAGCTTCAATCATTTCGACTGTCAGTCGGACTCAGCCCAACTGCTTCTTTACATATGTACCTAGATTGGTAAATCCTGACGTTATATAATATCAAATATTAATGTAATAAACATTGTGTGTCCTATCATTACAAAATATTAAAATAAACTTGCTTTTGCAAGTTCACGATAATGAAAGTTTTATTAATCTAAAAGATACTTTTAGGTATATCACGCGGGAAGTAGCACATTTTTCCCGATAAAAATTACACTATGACTGTTTTAATATTTAACGCGTGATAACGGCACAAACAAAGTCACATTATTCGCATTTCCATTACCTATATATTAGAAATTTGTTTTCATGGCAACACTGGGAAGAATTCTTCTTACTTTACAAAACAACAGAACTGAGCACTTATCGATTAAAATACTAATGATTGTCGTTTGTTTGAAAAAGAAACAAACATAAATATATCAATAATTTATTTATCTTTTATATTTCTGAAATTAACATGGAAATAATCATACAATAGGGAAGAATTGGTGAACACCTATCTAGTTTTTTCACAAACGTGTACTCAGTACGTTCAATCCCAGTGATGGTACTTAAACCATCTAGAAAAATATTTTCCCGAATAATTACCGTTGATATGTTAATTCGTTAATTCATGACACAATTCATTAGCGCGCGAGGTGTGAGCCACGAGCCGCGACTCGACGCCGCGCCGCCATCTTGCTCTAAACGTCACATTAACATTCAAAACACGTACACGCGGCATTAGCGTCCGCGATATCCCTGTTATCGCAGCCCGATCGTGTACACTTAATCTTAGTATCATTTCATTATCTATGAAATGTCAGCTGCAGTTTTTCGCGGGAATTTAATCTGTCATGTTCGTAGTGATTTTCATTTTTAATTCGTAATTTTGTCTAGTTTACCTTATATTGTTTAACCTTGGTATCATTTTTATATAACTTGATAATTGTACACTAATTGTGGGTTGGTATTAGAAACAATAGTAGGGACCATACACTTTTAGGCACCACAAACACTCCCAAGAAAATTCCGTTTAAGGATCAATGAGGATCTTTTACGAAAATAATTATTTCAAAGGTTAGGAAAAACTATCTATGGTTTATATAAAGTATAAGATTCCTGCTTAACTATTCTAGGTAATTCCACTCATTTCCAGTACATAACATCGAGTACTATCTGTACCGCTCTCCTGTTAAATAGGTCGACAAATATTACAAACGCCATGACGTTGTTCAGTGTCGCCATTTTATAATTTTAGTTTTTGCGTTGCGTAAAGTATGCATACGTCGAATCCTGATATAAAAACATTAAAGTTAAAGTAACATCTGAAAAATTTGAAGGGTTCGGTGACCTCGGCTATATTTATAATTTAATCAACACTTGGAAGTGTGCGGGAAAGGGTAAAACAAGCTTTGCCAGACCAGTTACTAATTTGTACAAAATGGCAAATATGAGAAATGTTAAATACTTTAATTCCACAAGGGGTTAGTAGAAATGTTAATACATATCTCTCGAAGCTAATGCATTAGATGTCTAATAAAAATTGATGATTGTTCACACCGGTCGAGTGCAGAACTCGGCTCTATGATGCCAATAAATTTATATAGAATGGAGTCGCGGGGGCACTTAATTAAACCTCTGGGCCACGAGTTTGTAATCCTGCAGGAATGTGATCGCGTGCCTGCACGCCGCCCAGCTTGTCTAGACCCCTACCCACTGCACCGCCACGCCGCGCCGCTGCCGAGACAAGTTTTACTAATATAACCACTCAGCTTTAAACAAACCTGGTTATAATAAACATACTTAGGTAGAAAATTAATTATTTTGCTCATCTTTACACCTCATTAGCCCACACAAGATATAAAACAATCGCAAGTTAGTTTTAGCAAAAAAAAAAACAAAAATCATCAGAAAAATGCATCAAAACCGATAAAAAAAAAACATTTACTTTTTTTAATTAATTTTAAGTTTTGTTGCTTTATAGGATAAACAAGTAATGCATAATATTATCACCGTTTCAATTTTCATTAAAAAAATATTCTATAGTTTCAGAGAGATACGGTTAAAAGGGGACAGACAGATGGAAAATCGATAAAAAAGTCAATTAATAAAAGAGAACAGATTTGGTATCGCTATAATTGTATGTGTAAATAAATTATGCTTCGTAAAAGCACACAATGTGCATATGTACTCATATTATTATTCTATCTTTTTAATAAAATTAGCAAGAGTTCGTACGTAGATGAAATGATTGTAACCTTGTAATAGGCGAGCGCGGGAGTTGCACGAGTGACAGATCATTGTTTGTTGGCGGATACATCCGACTAATGCAAGAGCAATTCCAATTACCGCAAGCCGGTGCGTCGCGACCGCCCTCCGCATTCGCCGGTTAATCCGCTAACAAAGGAGTTCTTATAATTTAGGAAGCTAAGCCGACGGTTTAAGGCAATCGAAATTTTATTGCCAGCGTTTTGAACGAGATGAGTTTCGTTGGTAAATCTATGGACGTGTACTGCCTAGTGTGCGTCCGGGGGCGAAATTTGAGGGGATTGTGGGTGAAGGCGGGGGAAAAACTGTTTCCAATTATTTTTACTGGTAACACTGATAATTCTTCTTTGAGAATTATAATCAGGATGAATTTTATTTGTCGAAATAAAGCCCAAAAATAAAATTTGTTTTTCTGTGTATGCCAGCTCCCCTGTAGGAACATCACTCTAAAACAATTTTTTTCCAAATCAGTAGGTATCACGGGGTATTCGGTAGAACGAATTATTCCTAAGGTCTGTAATTAAGTTCTCATCACGCTGTAGCCTTTGACTATACATTTTCTGTATTTTCTTGGCTCGGATAATTATATTATTTTATACAAATTTAAGGTTACGTACGTTAAAATAAATTATAACGTGATATAGTAATTCTGATAACAAGAAAAAATATATATTTAAAGTGCTGTTTTGATTTGAAACCTTTTTGAATAGGTCAGTGTAGTTAAGTAATTAAAAAGGTATTAAGGTTTGTTTGTGCGGAACAGTAGCTGGCGGCGAGTAGCGTGTCGCCTATACAAACAAAACCTTCCTCGAACATCTTATAAAAACTTGTTAAGTCGTCTCGATCCAATTATGTTCTTCAACCGCCAGAGAATTTCAAATAACACTGACACTTTTGTGAGAACGAACCCCTATGAAAATAGTATTGTTCTGACATCAAACAAATTTACTTAATACGCTTTTTTATTATTTCTTTTCCCCAACAGATATCGTCTTACTCTTCAGACGATAAAGACTTAGACATAGCGCCACGTATTGCGTTCAAAAATAACAAAAAACCTTGTCCATTATAAACAGTGATTCAATTTTAAACATTAACATTTTGTATATTAACCATAGTTATTATATTATTAACTAGCTAACCCAGTGAATTTCGAATTACCTATTATTTTGAAGTGATAATAGCTCAGTGGACGTGTGTAGGAATAACGCCGCGTCATGGGACGTGAGTTCGAATCTAACCACCTACAATGAGCTTGAGCTTGAGAAGGAAAACACCGTTAGGAAACCATAGCACGGTGGTAGGGCTTTTTTCTGATGCCCGCCTGGCTAGCTACCACCCTCAAGTTGAAAATCTGCCGCCAAATACCAATAGGTGTGTTCCTAATAGGAGAAAAAGCCCTACCAAATTACTATGGTTTCCTCGCGATGTTTTCCTTCACCGAAAGCTCAAACTCATTATAGATGCTTGGATTCAAACTCAAGTCCCTTGACACGAAGTCGTACACACTACCACTGAGCTATCATCGCTTTTTTTACTTCAAGTATTTCAAGATCACCAATCTATATCTACTCATCGTGACCACTACGTTACAACTCATCAACATCCGGTATAGTACAGTAAATTTATTATAAAAAAAACTGCATAACAATAAACTGACGCCCGTAATGCGATTATAAATCATTCAAAGCTCTCTACTTTTAATATTGAAAAGGTACGTATTCAGTAGCGAAGAAAAAATTAACAATGCTTAGTGACAAGGATACGTGTTTAATGAAAGAAAGCTGACAATATCGAGACGTTCATTCAGCGAACGCGAGAGGTGGGACACTCTGTCACAATATTGTTATATGAACAATTATACGTGTCTGGGTTCTGATTGAGGCCAGGTGACATTATTATTTATGAATAGATCTCGCAACTAAAGGGTTAAATTGTACCGAAAGCGAACATAATGGGAGGAGACGCCCATCGAGCTTTCAACCCATATATTATTATAATTATTATTTATTATATTATATAAAAAATATTTAAATATGCATTGCATGCCTGTTGAACATGTTATAGTGTTAACTTTTAGTATAAGTGTCCGCGACTTCATTCTTTTTCTTATACTTAATGTTTAGCGTTATGGACATAATTTCACTTGATCTTAAGTGACGATACGGCCTTGGTTGGTAGACACGCTAATCCTGTGCAGGAGCTGGCTCTCGAGTGCAACTGCCGGAACACACCTATTGGTATTTGGTGGCAGGTTTTCAACTTGAGGGTGGCAGCTAGCTAGAGGGCGTTAGTAAAAGCCCTACCACCTTGCTATGGTGGTTTCCTCACGATCTTTTCCTTCACCGTAAGCTCAAGCTCATTTTAGGTGGATTCGAGCTCACTTCCCTTGACGTAAAGTCGTACTCACTACCACTGAGCTATCATCGCTTCAAAAATTAATTCCTCTAAAATTAGTAATTATTAATAGGAAAGTCATTTTGGTGAAAATTTTATTTTATATAAAACAGTAGTTGCAAAATAAAACAGTTTGTCATTTGAAAACTGTTAATGATAAGAATATTATCAATAGTACTGTTGGAAATTATAACGTACTAGCTGCGCCAGCCACTTCGTTCGCGTGCAACTACATTATATAACTATTTATAAAGATAACATAACACAGCCATAACGTGAACTTTTCTAGACAACCTACACCTGAGACCGCCCCGTGACTACGAAGGCTGAAAAGCTTTCGAAACGTCGGGATCAAAATTAACAAATAAACGCGATAAAATCCGTTTAAATTAATTTTGGTTTCGATATTAACCATTATTATTAAAGTGACTATTTGGAATACAGCATTACGAAGCTTTATCAATTACGAAATGAATTTTGGAAATTCGAACTTTAACGTGTCTTAAGACTAACGTGTTCAAGGAACAAATAAACTTAATTGATCCATAATAAACAATAGATGTATAAAGATGCATTTAGACGACGAAGTTAAATACAAAGTAAACAATACATACAAAGCTACGGACTACCTTAGGTTTTTATAAACACTGGCTGCGCCCACAACTTCATTCGCCTGTTATAGAGTTATTTACTGCAACATTTGCGATGATAGCTCAGTGGTAGTGTGTACGACTTCGCGTCAAGGGACGTGAGTTCGAATCCACCCACAATGAGCTTGAGCTTTCGGTGATGGAAAACATTGTGAAGAAACCATAGCATAGTGGTAGGGCTTTTTCTAATGCCCGCCTGGGTAGCTAAGTTGTAAACCTGCCACCAAATACTTGAACCAATAGGTGTGTTCCGGCAGCTGCACTTGAGAGCCAGTTCCTCCACAGGTTTAGCGTTCCTACCAACTTGGGCCATATCGTCACTTAAGATCAGGTGAGATTATGGCCATAACGCTAACCCTTAAGTATAAAACAACATATAACATGGGTCGAAATATCCAAAAATAAGAAAGAACACTGAGGTAGGATTTAAACGACAAGTACTTGCTAATAGCTATCACAGACTTGCGGATGCTTATCAAATATGTTATTTTCCTATGAATCTGAATGTTTCCCAACAGATATTGATAGGAGTTAGTGATACTTGATGTTAAACTGTATGTGATAAAACTGATAACAATTACAGGCCGATAGTTGTGTAGAACGTGTGGGGCTAACGGGTTCTCGAATGGCTACCATGTACCGGAAGACGTAGCGTGGGTAGGCCCCTCACAAGGTGGACCAACAACCTGGTGAAGGTCGCGGGAATCCGCTGGATCCGGGTGACGCAAGACCGGTCGTCGTGGAGATCTTTGGGGGAGACCTATGTCCAGCAGTGGACGTCTTTCGATCGAATGGATGGATGGAGTTGTAAATGAATTGACCAATTCCGCCGACTGTTCAGGGATTTTATTTCAAAGATATATATTATTTTATAATATTAAAAACGCTTACTCTTATGTATTAGATGTATGATTGCTCGTACAATACCTATTCTGTAATATTTATTGTTTTATTATTGGTGAAAAATGTAGCGTTAATTATTTCATATTCTAGACACGGGCTTCGCATGTGTGGTTAGGTTTTAATAGTTTATAAAAATCTGTGATAATAACAGTTGTACCTATCATAGTCACACAATGTCGACATAGTCAGAAAATAAGTGTTAAAATTATATAATTCAAGTATTTAATTAACGTTACATTTTTATTCTTCTTAAAAGGTTTGGCATTTGGTCAGTTTATTTTAGGCGGCGGTATAGCCTAAGATGGTGTTACTAAGCTAAGCCAAATGTAAATACTATCTGTCAAGCACAACAGCTGGAACACACCTCTAGGTGCTTGGCGACAGGGTATCAACTCAAGGGTGGTAGATAGGCAGTTGGGTATTAAAAAAAGCTCTACCACCATGCTATGGGTTAATCACAATGTTCAACAGAACGTTCAGTCGCACCGGGAATCAAACTCACTGACCTCTAAATAACCATAACTTATGCTTCTATTATACCAGAATGTAACAGCGGATGTAGAGTAACGGCACTGATAGAAAGCAAAGTACAATCCAAAAACACGCTAACTCGCAAACTCACTGTATCCTGGATATACATTGGCTGATCCTGGAACCAGACTTCCTAAAGCATGTCATTATGTCAGTCAGATATTATCGTAGTGTCCTACCAGCCCGCAAATATCTTTTACGGACTTCATCACAATGCGTGAACGCTCTACTTCAGCTTGGGTCAAGGCGAGAAGAACGTCTTACAAAACTGTTCGAATAACAAACATCGCCACACTACCCACTAACACGCATCACGATGACAATTCCATTCTCAGTGTCGTCAGAAACCAGAGACACCTTTTAATTTTCTGTTAGAAACCGCAATGGGTTTGAGCAACAGACAATCTTCCCATTTAAAATGTTTCACGGCCACGTGACTTTCTGTGAAACGCAATTACAATAATTTTTCTGATATACTTATCTCTATCAATAACGTTGTTCAGTTTTTGGATACGTTGCTTTTTGGTATTTACCTACTTGTGGTTAAACATATATTTAATATTCTTAATTATTTTACTTATTTACCTAAAATAAATACTCCATTAATTCTCGGTTTATAGAATTAACATCGGAAATCAGTTTTATATAATTATATTATTTTTCTGAACATTTGTCAACACCAAAGAATATTATAAAAACCCTTGTCTTCACACCCGAAATCATTGATCAATTTTGTCAACTGTAAATGTTACCTTGTTTCTAAAACATTAAAGTTGAAATTTGTATGAAACAATATAAGGAAAATAATAAGTGAAATGCGCATACTAATTAGTATCTTATTGAATTATATAATTAAGGTCGGTTTTAGATTGCATAGTGGTGTAAGAGCCGCGGGCGGCGTCAACTCTAGTGATGAGGTGTCATTAATCTATCATATTCAAAGTGCTATGTTAGATTCGTTATGGATATGTACGTTTTTATTAATTATTATTTTACGAGTTTCAATAGAGTTTACATTACTATTATACTACATAAATAGACAACATAAATAGGTATGTGGAACGATATTTTTTTCTTGGTAATATGTAAGGACGAGTTTTAATTGTTATCAATAAAAAAATGGAAACAATTTTATTTCACCTACACACGAATTTCCTCAAATTTTCGATAATAAATATGGCCTTAATTTCGCAGCTTGACAAGACATTAATAAAATCTAAAATAAGTTACTTAGTTAAAGTAAAAAAATTCGGTGTATTGATGACTTAAATTACATGTACTTGTTATAGGCTATCTATATCAAACTAGACGTTGAAAAATAATAAGAACAACCAAATATTGAATGGTGAGAAACACAACAAATGTACTCCTCACTTTTTATAATTTTATAATTTGTACTTTCGTCCGAAAGAGCCCTTTAGTTTAATGAGATTAAAGGTATGCTCTATTGTAATCCATAGTACTAGTTATGATCATGTCATCTAATTCTATCCAGTAATCTAGATGACATGCGTAAGCAAAGTTTACAAACAGATAAAAATTGTAACTAAAATATTTTTACCTGTATAAAGAAAACAAAATACACCTGATTATAGCTTAAAAAACAAATTCACTTACAGATTTTGTTGAGTTACCATTAAATAAAATGACTGCAGTTAATAGGAGCGTAACAAAGATAGTGGAAATAATAGAAATTGAAGACGTTCCGTGTCTAAGTACAATTTTTATTATGTTTAAGATTAGGTAAGCAAATTTTCATTCAACCTTAAGTGAAGATGATACGTTCTCCTTCCAATAGTACGACATTCAAAAAGGCATACGGAGCCATTTATTGTGTACTCGCCGTTGTTTATCTACTATGATATATTAACTATCAAATGTTGATTAATAAAATCTTAGCTGGTAAGAAGTATAAAAAAGGGTTTAAAATTAAATTGCAAAAATATATCGACAGCTATGATATTTCGAATCCTAAATTCCAAAAAGTGTACGTTAACATTTAAAATGACCTGCATTAGGGAATGGGCTCCGATGCTAAACATAGTAACAGTCAATTTCGGGTTAATTTGCTGCATTCTATATGTAACCACCAAAAGTGTCTTATAATTGTGGTTGGAAGTGGAAACCATAGCGATAGCAAGATAAATCATAAAGCAAATTTTAATTGCTCCTAGAAATATATATATTTTTTTTTTATGGAATAGAAGGCAAACGAACAAGCGTGTCACCTGATGGTACGCGATCACCGCTGCCTATGGACACCCACAACACCAGAAGAATCGCAGGTGCGCTACCAGCCTTTAGCCAGGGTCTAGTTTTTTCGATAAAATTATCCAAAATAATTTTTGAACTGATTTTAATTCGATATGTTACGGTTTTTATTTTAAGTATTTCATAAATGTATATTATTTAGCTTTTTGGTTATGTGATATTGGTGGTAACTTGCGAGTTATAATTTAATTATTATATATAATGATAACAGTTCAGAGCATGATTTGTTAATTCCCACACGAACCCTCTAGACAGATAAAAAAATCCGTCATATTAAAAAGTTGTTTAAGTTTAAAACCCTTAAAGTTTGCAAGACGTTCTACCAAACTCCACTTTATTCGTATAATTAGTATAAACAGGTTGCCATTAAATTAATGGGAGAAGAACTTGTCCAATTGATTGCTGCTAAATAGTTGGACAGTAGACTGCTGATACCTAGTGATATATATCGCTAGAAATCACAGACCACTGGCTTTTGTCTCTGATGAAAATGACTAAATTCACTAATTTCTATTGTTTTTTAATAACCGTATCGTACCTGTTATCCCATCACTACGACTAGTGCAAGGGTCGAGCAGTGTTAATAGCAGGCAGTTAGGGACCTTTGTAGTACGTGCGAAGTGCGCGCTTACACACGTCATTCAACTAGTTAGCTTGGACCTCCCTCGACCCCCCTAATCCGGGCTATAACAAGGTCCCTATGGTAAAAGCCAGTGGTTTTACAGCTCAACACGTTCTGGTCTTTCTTTTACCGAAGACCAATTCGCCGGGAGCTCGCTCGTATCCGGTTTGTTGTACAAACAATACTGTATAGGGTCGGTTTCAGAGGTCAGAGTAAACTCGTTATGTTGTTACACGGATGCAAGCGGACCCGGGGGCATATCGGTCATGTTTGAAAATGTATTATGTTTTTTATGGTAAAATTTGAAAATCTATTAAAACGTATGTGTTTGTAACATTATCTGTGATTCTTATTTCTCCTCTTATATGTGTTGTGTAAGTTGCGCCTAATGGAATCAACTTAAAATTGATATGGGAATACAATTTCTAGAGTACCATTTGCCTGAGAGTGCGTCGTCTAATTGTTTTACGTGTAAAATAGTTAACTTGAAACACTTATTTCGTAGAATTTATTTCTCATAGATCCCGTTAAACTTCCATTGTGATCTGAAAGCGAATCATCGAAAGCTACATCTAAGTGAAGCTGCAACCAACAGTGGGATGAAAATAATTTTCAATAACGCGAGGAGGTTTACGTTAATTTAATGAAGACAAGGAATTCGAGTGAACACAAGAGGGCAGAGCGGCGCGGAGGCGTACTCCCTGAGAGAATCCCTCATTAAACTACATTGGATTGCCTCACTTCCACGCTTAATAAGAAAATTGCGATTTTATACCGCGACGATGAAGCGATTTTAATAAAGCTCGAGGCACACATATCCTCCCTATTTCATTTTACCGAAAATATATTGGAAAAAAATGTACAACAAGAGTTGGCATCAACTTGTAATCAAACTGTGCTTTTCAAACAATCTCACCTTTTGCTGGATTATTTAACCGGTTAATACTTAACATTTCGGGCTTAATACTCTATATTTATATTTCGAATATCGAAGATATAAAAAATAAATATATGTCTGGAATTTACCAGTAGCCCGGAAAAAAAAGAAAAAGAAAATATACCTTTAAAGTAGGTTTATGTATAGCATTCCAAATTTTGGATACTGCATATTCATAATCTACTTTGCGGCTAACAGAGTTGTGAGTGAGTGTGACAATGCTGATTAATAACTTACATTTAGTACTGATATTATAAACTAAGAGCACGCGCGACTCCGTTTGAACGCTACTAAAAATGTATTATTCTATTCCTGGGAAATAGTACTTTTTATACTTTTAGGTACCTTATTACTATTTCTGTACCACTAACAACGTGTTAGCAAAGTTTCATCGCGTGTAATTATATGTCGTTGAGTAGTTAAAAATTAATAGAATAACAAATTCATATTCACATTTATAATGTTACTGGGTATGTTCTTATACCAGCCGAAACTATTCGTGTGTTTGTTTGAACGCACTAATCTTAGTAACTACCAGTCGAATTTGAAAAAACTTTTGTTTATATTTGATGGAGCAGTCACTGAGGAAGATTTTAGGCTATTTTACATCACGCTACCGCTACTAGGAGTATTACAATAACGAGCCAGACACAACTAGTTCTATATAAAAGTGATATGGGTGTTCACACTTTACTTTTTACTGTGTACTCAGTTTGTATGAAAGCACTGATATATTTTCATTTAAATTTTAGTAATTTTTATGGTGTTGTGGATTAAAATCGGAATCGCTTTGTGTGCCCCGGGCCTGCGGGCAGAGCCGAAGCTCGGGTCGGTATGTGCGACGATTGTGCGCGGTCGGGTGTTGGTAGAAAAGTTAATTAACAATAACGTGGTGGGCTCGGCTCGCGGCGCTTCCGACGCGACTCCGGCGCCCTCTGTGCCGCAGCGCCCTTATTCCAACACCTTTATTAAACGATCTCGAGTGGGATATTTTCAGTAATTGCTTTCTCTAGAATTTTTAAATATTCGCCGAGGTTTATGTTTTGTTATACTTTTTAGGTTACGAACTTGATTCATCCGCTCCAGTCCGAAGCGTTAATACATTCACTCAGTTTGGCTTATATTTCTTCTTATAAATAAGGTACTTGTAATGAACTTTAACCGGCGTGTTCGTTTCTATAATATTAAAATTGAATACACATGAAAGGTAAAACAGTATGTGGTACATAGCTAAAATAGTATATCTCTTCCTTTAAGGATATGAAAGTGAAAAATAAAATTAATAATGCTTTTGTACGGCATAGTTATATGTGCTGTTGAATAGCGTATATATTTAGGATAATCCATACTTAATCCCTTATACTTATTTAGAGTAAGCGTAGTGTATCAAGTGGATGTTAGCTCCGTATTCGTGTCTCTTCCCAGCCGCGTTGTAGACTTACATTTACAAGTAGGTGTTGAAAAACAACTTGTTAGATAAATGACTGTAAACTTACAGTCTACTCCATTTTATTGACACACTGTGTTGTGTTATGCCTTGTTTTGTGTTACCTTGAACGTGGCAAATAATTCTGCGGTCTGTCTTATGGTTAGCAGTCTACAGCAAAGTTTACAGTTGTAGATAACAAACGCGTTGACGACCTTTACATATTTTCTTCTACAATTTCGTTCTTTGTCATTGTTGGAAGGAGTTTCAATTTTAATGGAAATGGAACTACGAATCTAATATTTAGATACACTGCAAGTTCGCAACGTGAGTCTGCAGTTTATTTAGCTATAAATTACCCAACACTATTGAACTGAATATCGAACCTGTGACTACCGACCGTCACGCTACAGAAGCATCTTAGTCTAGACTAAATAGAAATCGAACTACCGTATTTCAAAGTACAATAAAAAAAAATCGTTCAGCCCGTGACTTTTATACTGAAAGAAAATAAAAGCGAAACGCGATCTTAAACTGGCGCTTTCTCCGAATCGCTTCTCACCTCGCATTGTCCAGAAACACGCTAAATGCTAATCCCGGGACAACCGACTCTAAACACCCCCCCCATCCGCCCTCCCCTCTCCCGTCGCACCCCCGAGCACACTCCTCCGCTGCAGGCTTCACCCTCGGAGCGAGCGCGATCCTAATGGAGTTTTTCAAGAAACGCAGAATAATCGTTACGAGAAGAAAATTAAGCCATCTTAGGTTAAAAAGTCTAAAAGTGGAGTGTTGCGTGCGCGGGGGGAGGCTGGGCGCTCGCGACCCGGCACGAGGGGAGACAGGGGCGGCGGCGGGCACGAGGGGCACGGCGCGGGGGGGGGAGGTGACGGGCTATAGATTTTCGGGGGTGAGTTTTGTGAAAACAAACGTTTAGAAGGGAACGATACTGTGACGTCTGAAGACATTGAAATTGTAAAATAATGTATGTCTTGTTCAAATAAGAAAGATGTCACATTTTTTTTAATTATAGTTAGCTACCTACGACCGTATTAACCAAGACAAAACGTGTACCTAACTGTGCCTCTGCTAACTGAAAAACCGAACTTGAAATTTACTCAGTCAATTTACGATTTACTTTTTCATGTAAAATTATAGAAAGTCACAGACTCTCAGTAAACATTGGACGAGTTTCTTTTACCAAAATTACTTCCACAACATCCCGCATTTACTTATAATTTTTTAATGACTTAACTAAAACTGTGTCTACTTAATTGTCAAAATGCTGAACGCATGTGTAAACTATTTCAAAGTTGTGACAAAACTATTTTCACTGCAGTTTTGCTGAGAATGCTAAACCTCATCAGAACATACTAAATCAAAATACATTGACCAATTAAAGAGCAAAAAACACCTATTGAACTGTTTTATCGATGATTATTTATAAAAATGCTATTTATTTAAGTTAATTACTTTACTTTTATTAATTATAACTATATTACTTACATGTCTTAGATTCTTCTTAACAATTTAAGTACGAAAAATAATCAACTTAAGTAATAAGATCACGTGAAAATAAAACTAGAAACAAACAGAATAACAAGTGAAAATGTTACTTGTAAGTCTACCTAATCGTATTTATTTAATTTAGCGTCTGATACGTTTAGGTTGAAAGAGAATAAATTTTAATTAACGTATAAATAGCAGTAAAATATCTAAGCATTTGATATCATTACATATTGTAGGTGATATCTATATTGTTTTCAATTAAATATATGGGTAAAATTAACCTCAACATGAGGATGAATAAATTATATAAAGATAATTTTAAACATATTGCTTATATTAACACATTTGACTTGTGTATAACAGAAAACTGAGGTTTCTATGATATAGATTTTCATGACACAATTGAATTAATCGAAAATTGTCATTCAGTTAACAGTCAAGTAACATATAGCTCCAACGCTAATATGTTTTAGTTTTGGCTTGATGATAGGTATTCAGGCCACCTTGTTATACATCCACAGTGTGTTGTAATTTATCATATACGCAATTGATATATTTAATGTATTTTTTATTTTATTTTACACAATGTAAATTGGATAAACACTCTCAAGTGCTACTGCCGGAACACACCTATAGGTATTTGGCGGCAGATTTTCAACTAGATGGTGGTAGTGGGCGTTATAAGAATCCCTACCACCGTATTATGATTTCCTTACGCTCTTTTCCCTCACTGAAAGCTCAGGCTCATTGCAGGTGGGTTTGAACTCACGTCCATTGATACTACTTGCGTACACGCTACCAACTGAGACACCATCGCTTCGCTAGCTCACAATGGATTGCGTATAACTCAAAGGATGTCTTTGTTTTTTAATTTTATTCCACTTATCATCGAGTACAACATGACATGCAGTCACTATATCGTTATAAGAAGAATTATGTGAAATCATCATTATTTGAATACCGACATGCAAAACTGCTCCGTAGCGTAGTACTAATATTCACTATGAATATATGAATAAATGTAAATAATAATAGATGTCCATAATAAATTCATTAGGTCGTGTAAACGTTCACAAAATTTCCATAATAAGATAATATAAAGATCTCGTTAAATAACTCATCTTGGATCAGGGATCAATTTGTATTCAACCGGGACCCGCTCTCTTACTGTAATGTGTTGTGCCTTTTCACGAGCTAGACAGAGACGGGAGATCGGTACCGGCCGCGGAGAGAGCGGGACGGAGAACCACGCTTTCATATCGACTGAAATATGGGTTACAAGTTACGTTTTATTAGATTTTTCAACTCCAATCTTGGGACAGCGATAAATAATTGAATTAAATGTGCCGTTATGCATATTTATTAATGGGTTAATGGTACGTACAAAGGGATGTTTTTGTTGAAATCTACGTCGTATTGTATGTACATACTTTTTAATTTTTTGTTCATAACCTTATGTTAGTTGGTCCGAAGTTAAGTAATGTTGTTATCATTTTCCGGGATATACGTAACTAGTCTAGTAGAAATCGTCAATCTCTCTCCATTAGAAAATACCTTGAGCACAACACTAGTTTTCGCATTTAGGGACGGTTTAAACAACACATACGTATGTGCCGATTTTCATGGTCCTCAATCTAACACAGTATTTTGGAGTTCAAACGGCTATCCCCTATGCCGGAGGAACCCTTTCGTTTTATGTGATAAAAATTACCCTTAATTAATAATTAATTCATTTAATTCATGGTGTTATTTATCGCCCTGTTAAATGTCATCAAATCGCGTTTAATAGTTTCTTAATAATGCGCGTCTAAGAAAAGGAATAAACGATTAACTTAATCTATGGATTTAGGTACGTTTGATTTTTTTCACAGCTATAGCTTTGCTAGCGACTTCGTTTGCAAGGAACTAAAATTATTTAATCACGGGCCATTATTCAAATTGAAATAACTTTCGATAGAGATAAATGATTTTAATGAAACAAACGCTAAATGTCACGCAAGGATACGCTTTATAATTTCCTTGGTGACGTTTTGTCATAAACGTTGTGCTTTAACCGTAATGCGTGTACAGACAGACATGTCTAAAAATTATGTAAATGTATTTTATTACTTGTTCTCAGTTACCTGCAATAATTTTTTTCACATATATCTAAAAGCACAGATACGTGAAATTTATTGTTTTATTATGTATATATAAAATATGTATAAATAAATAATAGATGAGTAAAGTAAATCGTGGTGCAAACAAAAACTCCTATATTGTTGGTTTCTTATGAAGCCTAAGCATTTGCGTGACGTTATACCATTTTTATAAAGTTTATAGGTTCATTCTTCACAGTCTCACCTGATGTTAAGTGACAATGTGCCCCAAGATAGTGGAGACGCTAGGCAAAGTGGATGGATTGCCTCTCAAGTGCAAATGCCCGAACAAACCTATAGGTATTTGGCATATATAGGTATTCGGCAGATTTTCAACTTGAGGGTGGTAGCTAACTAGGCGGGCATTAGAATAAGTCCTTCCACCATGCTACGGTTACATCACGATATTTTCCTTCACCGAAAGCTCAAGCTCATTACAGGGATAACTCACGTACACAGACGCAGCGTATGTATACACTACCAACTAAGATGTCATCGCTTTAAAATTACTGTTAGAATCCTTTATACAATTGTTATCAAATATATACCTAACTTCATTTTATTAGGCCAATCAACTAGAATCGAAGCAGTCACAGTTTACCACAAATCCACAATCACGATTACGAAAGTTTAACACGATCCCCGATGTAAGGTTATGTAATCCCAGCAGTGGGATGTGGGGCCGAGGTTTTCAGAGCACAAACAATAATCAACATGTACTTAATTTTCTGTAAAAAGCATTCATACTTTACGAGGTGCCGTAAAGCTCGCGGGATCTCGCGCCGCGAGGTCGAGAGTCCTCTGTTCTAGTTGATTCGCGATACAATCGAAAACATCCTCTAAGCTAACAGTACAAGGTTCAATTTACGTTACAGATACGATAGTTTGGTTTTAAAGCTAATTAGAAACGAGGGATCTCGTTTCTAAAACTATGACTGTGATCTCTAATGTATAGTTGGTAAGATATAAAATACAAGTTTACATGTAATATGAAGTTATTAGTTAGCGCTTGAAGAAGCCGTCTGTACGTTGCTTTACGTTCAGTCTGAGTTGATTCTTATAAGGAGTCCGAGTTTTTACTAAAGGTATAACACAATTGTGCATAGTGGTCGCGTTTTTTCTAACCTACCACCTTCCATCTGAACATCTGCCACCAAGCACCTATAGGTGTGCTCCAGAGCTTGCGTTTTAAAGGCAGTACCTTCACTAGGCTTAGTGTGTTCACCACTTTGAGCGACAACATCACTTAACATCAGGTGAGATTGTAGTTACACCGTTAATCCTATAAAGTATAAAAAAAACACTTCCAGGCTGAATTAACATCGCATTAATGGTATTGTAAATTTGATACAATCTTGATATTAGGTATGTTCTATACCTAAATTAAGAAAGGTGTTTCCAATATTCATGCTAAAACGGTATGAAGTTTGTATCTAAAGTATGTTTGTCGGTTCATATTTTTAAATACCTAGACAACACACAAGTTTGATTATCGTTCAATAAGTAATTATTATTGTAAAAATTTTACAGTTCATCTGAAAGAAGCCGCGGGTAGAATATTAGTCAAAGCATAAACGCTCAGCGTAGTATAAATAACTGTGGATAAACATTCAGACTTGATGCTTTGAGTCACTAATTATTATCTTAGACTAACGCGGTGATTTAGCTAATCTGTTGTCATGGGTTGAGGCCTTTGTTGAGTATAAGCTGAAATAAATATCTATATTAATATTATAAAGTGGAAAAGTTTGTTTATTTCAACGTGTTATTCTTAGGAACTTCCAGTCGAATTTGAAAAACTCTTCTTGTATCTGATAGAGCAATCAGTGAGGAAACTTGAGGAAAGCTGTAGGCTATTTCATCAAGCTACCACCGATAGGAACTAAGCTGTATTGTAAGAAGTAGCAAAAACTGGGAAAAACATTTTAGTTCCACCCTTCCACGCGAACGAAGTCGCGGCCACAGGTCGGCTACATATAAATAGGCAAATAAGTCTGTCTGTCTGGGTGTCTGTAGTTATTTCCGGTAAATCGGACCAGGTAAATCGCACGTACTCTCATAGCCTGCCGTACTTACCTACAGCGAGAGGAAAGACGAAAAATATATTTACCCTGCGTTAAAATGGATTGCAGGCAGACCGTGGTGTGTTAGTGTAGTCGTGTGAAACTAGCTATTAGCGGCACCGGGTAATTCTTTGTGCGGAGGTGTCGAGCCGAGCGCACTCGTCGCACTCCGCGCCCTCTCGCACCTGAACCCAACACCACAGTACCTACTGCCGACACGTATGCACAAGCCCCTAGCGTGACGGACTCACACACACTCCTCTACGCCACATACCGCAGTTTGTATTAAAAAAACAAACAAATCCCTATAGGTGTTTACAGCGCAACCAATAATATCCGCTCTACACAAAGTGTTACTGTGAGATTTCGAATGAAATAGCAATTTTCATACGACAATGTTCTGGCTGGTGCATATGAAATATGTTCTCAGCGCTCACAATTGACTGTACAATGCTTAGAGTCACATAGCAATCTCTTTATTCGAAAATTTGCTTATTAAACTAGACGCAATAGTAATATTGGTTTAAAAACGACGTTATGCGTATAACGATTCGGTCATTTTAGATACACACAATAGGTACTAACCCTACGTATGCTAATATATGCCGATTTTCATATGGTTAGTACTAAAATACGAGACAGTATTCAAATTATAACTTTCATTATTTATCCTAAAGCAAACGGTCAATGTATAGGTAAAAACGTATATTTTAATCCATATTTTTTATGATCGTGTCAAATTTAACCACACTCTACCCAAGGTTTTCAGAGTGCAAGAACACAACAGACAGTTAGACAAATACTTATAAATATTCATTTGTTTCATCTTTATATAAATAGCAAGGTGTAGATTGTTAGATTTTTACATACAAATTTGTTTCAGTTAGAATTTTTTCATATATAAAGAATGACTGTAAATATTCAGTTAATAGTTTTACAACTTGTAAGTAGTTTGCAATATTTTCAGTTACATACGTTAACCGTAATAAATCTTACTACAACGAACTTCCGGTTTATTTATTTAACATACAGTGTGTTAAATAAAGCATGCGGTGAAAACCTTAAAAGGTAGATGCGATGAAAAATGTATTGCAAAACCCAATTACACAAGTATCGGTCATTGATAATATATCCATTCCAATAAATAAATAAATATGTTTGCTCATTCGCGATATATAAATATAGGTAAGGTAGAGGTAGGAAGCGCGGCGCGGCGCCTAGACACAAGCGGTAATGAGTAATACGCGGTGAAAGAACAAACAGCGCCGGGTCCGCAATGTGTGTGGGGTGTGGCGTCACTGCGAGCGACCATACCACCAACACCTTGCACAACACACACTGATAACAGATAATCATTTCTAAATTACTAACAACTTCCTTACGCTATTTTACACACTGTACAATACTGAAGTATACAACCGCGCCAATTCTTTACATTTGGAGGAAAAATCTCCCCTAACAATTTATATTATTTGAACGCATGTGTAGAGGGATAAATAAATAAATATGGATGTTGAAGGATGGAGACTAAGAACAAGGCTAGAGAAAAGCTATTGGACAGATCTTGGTGTAATTGACACGTTGGTTACTAAAGACATGGCTAAACGTATAGGATACCTTTAATTCTTTGAAACGAAAGGATTTCTCCAGAATATTATAAAAAAAATGAACGTTCTAAACAATTTTTTCTATTTGTAGCAACTAGATATTTTTTAGCATTTTGACCTCTTAATAGTTTCAATTGTAAACCAGAGCGTTGTTAACAAACTTCGCGGATTGCTATGATTTGTACCAAACAATAACAAACCGGCTGACAGCGCGGCGGAAGGGTTAGCGTACACACACGTGCGCACCTCACATTCAAGCGATAACTCATTGTGTATGTGTGCGTACGTGTGCGAGCGAGCGGTTGCGCGAACCAATAACCGACAACCCTTTCGGGTAAAGGCCGGGCCACAGTGCCCTCTGCGATGTGGCGCGATCACCGCAACGGTATATCACTACTTTTATGAAATCTCAAGTCAAAATCATAAGGTTAATGAGAGTCAGGAACATTGCTTGTAAATTAGAGTGCTCATATAGCGAGATCCTTTTAAAAAAATCCTTTCAAATTAGCTTATTAAATATAAAATTTACTACGAGCTTTGGGTTTGACGGAAAAAAAATTTATTATAACTGTTTATTGAGCAAATAAATATATTTTAAAGCATACAAAAAAACCGTCAGATGGACAACGGCATTTTTGGAGTGGTATCCTCGAAACGGACGACGATCTAAGAGCAGACTACTAGCGCGATGATCAAATGACATTATCAGGTGCTGCCGTTGAATTTCACCTCTTAAGGGTCGTCAATAATTCTAAACTGTTATAGAATTATCCTGAATTAAATAGGCATTTGGGAAACTACAATTGAATTATTTAGATATTGTAACAAAGGAAATATGAAATACATTTTGTGGCTTTTATTTTAATTCATTAGGTGATATTATATAGACCTATATATGTAATATTAGTAGATAACATTCTGCTTCGTATAGTTCGGTTATTGAATTACAAATGAAAACTTGAAGTATAATTCATTATACCATTAAGTTTTCCCGGACAGTTTTCACAAGAGTCATCGCTTTATTAAAGAGTTATATGAATCCTGATAATATCGACGCTGGAAAGCATAAATGTAATCTTTATAAAAATGCCAGTAAGAGTTACTTATGTATGTACAACATTTGAAGAAAAAAAAATGAAAAAAAGTTCTATAGTTTTTGTGCGATTAAATATAAAAATTGTTTGATACAGCAAAAAACAAAAAAAAAACGATTTATTTTTTATGATATGATTTCTCGAGATACGACAAATATGTTTTCCAACGTCGATATGTAAGACATTTTACTATTATCTGATCCATGGGCACTATATTAAGCAAAACAAGTTACAACTGAATGGACAAATGAAAGGAAGACGGAGAAAGCGATGTAGCTAATGTAAGTGTGTAGCGAACCTAACCGGGGTCCGAAGGCGCGATAATAACCTCGCTAATGTGCTTGTCTAATTTGCTCCGCGTTCCCGGGATGCCTGCCTGATCGATACGAACCCTGGCCGTATGCTACGACCCACATCGCCCTCCAGTCACCTACTGACTCTTCATACAATCGACTGGAAACTGAACGTACGGTTCTCTTATAATTTATGCCGCAAAAGTTTATTTCAATAGATCCAGTTACTAAAAAAATTTAACACTAAAATTAACTATAGTAAAACACCTAACTAATTATTAATGCATAAGAAAACCACACGTGCAACCTACGATCTGCCTTAAAGAAAGGAATTTTGAACGTTAAGAAGGTACGCTATAACACTTAAGAAGTTAACACGATACTTTCTACTCTTGAATAGTAGATACATTTTGTGTAAATGATTATTATATTCACATTAGTTATTTTCTTGGTTTCTTCTTTATCATAAAGGCTAGCATAACAGTAGCGATTGGAGGTCGATTGTCGTTCTCTCGATGGTCGCTGCTGTTTTTGGACTGTGCTGTACTTAACATCAGGCACAGTGCAGCCACTTTGCCGAGCTACCATAAAAAAAAATTATAATAAAGGTGTTGCACCTGATAGTAAGCAAAGTACAACTGTAACCAACAACAACCAACATTACATCAGTTTATTGGTTGTCGCTGTTGACATACGTTGTTGCTGATTTCTAACCAACTGGATATGTACTAGATGATTCTGGTTTACAATCAGTTAAAAAAGGCTTTACTTTTGGTGGTCCTAATTATGTATATGGAAAAGAAAACCGCTAGCGAAAATCTCTACATATTTGCTGTAAAATGGCAGAATCGTATTACGTAGTAGCTTTAGTATTCTAAACTTTACATTTCTTTCCGATTATTTGCTATATTTCCTATCGCACTGCTTTACGCTATACGTAATAACAGAGCCAGGCTACCCATTGTCTATATTGAGAAAATACTAAGCAGTGCACTAGTAAAATAACTCAATAATTTAGTATAAGAGATCAGCTCTAAGTCATATATAAACTGGACTAAAAGGATTTACCCTGAAAAACCCACTTTATTAAATGTTATGCAAAACACTTAAATGCAAATGCTTTAAAGTGACAAGTAAAGATCTCCTCTACTCTCTAAATATAAAGGAGTGTATGAAGTGAAAATAGAAAATATATTTCAGCAAAAAACCTTTACTCTGTCATTTTTTATTGTAATTTACCGTGGTTTCAATAACTCGCTACCTTGTATGTCTGTCTTGGTGAAATTTTGTAATTGATTTTAAAACCAAACCCGATGACTTAGATACTTGAGATTTGGACTATAGCTCAGAAGTAGATGACAATGCATGAAAAAGTAAAAAAAAATGTATAAGAGAAACAAAACGGAGTAGATAAATACATGCCAGTTGCACGTATTTAATACTGACAGACGGACAGGATGTATGAAAATTTCATATATATAACTAAAAAGCAGAAAATAATTACACAAATATATACTTAAGGCACCATTTTGTATAATGGACTAAAAGGTATAAAATACAAAATCGGAAACTCAAAACGTGGGACGCACGTTTTTCGTTGTCAATGTTTTATTCGTTATAAGGACAAGGTATATATTTTAAATTATCTATTATTTTTCCTATAACAGGTATAAACAGGCGTGAAGGTAAGGAACTAAAATTATAAGGACTAAGCTCTTTCGCCGTTGACAGTGAAGAGACCGTCTCGTGTACACTCGTGCACATAAATACGTTTATATATTTACTTATTTAATTCGCTATCAGTGTCTATCAGGGTAATTTATAGAGAACTATTCTATCCAATAACTGTATTCGGTCATTTACGAGTTTATTCAATTATCTGTTATATATAACGATCCAGCGGTTTAAGCGTGAAAGCGTAACAAACTTAGTTGAGCATTTATTATATTAGTATAATTGCACGGTTGGCGAAGCAGTCAAAGCAGTTGCTTCGTTGCCAGCGCAGCGCCGAAGTGATGTGGGTAGGAATCCCGAAGTTCTATGGGTAGGAATCCCGCATAGGACTATTATTTATCTATGCGACCTACAAATAATTGTTCTTAGTGTGGTTATTCTTTTGCGTACTGAGTTTTGGAAATTGCCTTAATAAGCAAATTGCATAATATAGAAAAATCGAAATTATATTTGGTATTTCATACAGTGCTACAGAATTCCACTCCAGATTTTAAAAAAGTATTGAACGTTCAGTTAACGGTTTAGATAATCTATCTTATTGAAAAATATTTCTAAAAATATTAAAAGAAGTTACATTGTGTGAATTAAGGAAATCAGGAAACACACACACGCATACCCACCCACAAACACACACACACACACACACACACACATACTATTACATACCCACGCACATACACTCACTATTAAGAAATTGTGTATTTTATGAGACAATGAAGAGATGTCGTGAAGAAGTTCTATCAGATTTAAGTTATGTTTATGTTTTAGGTAATTTATCTTTAAACTGGATTTTATTTATTTAAATGATATGGAATTTTAAGAACGCCTGTACATTATCCGAGGGGAAACGCGACTGGCCACTAATTTATCTTGAGCAGTATTCTTAGTTCTTTATCGTAGTGACAAGATCTCGAAGGCTCGAACAAAGGGCTCTTTATCCTGGCCCCATTGTGAGTCACAATGCCTCCATTCTGCTAGGTGTGAGCGGAGTGCTTGCTGTCTTTTCATACCAACCGGTTTGCAAAGGTTGCGGGCAACGCGGCTGTCGCTTGTCGCGGGTCGCTTGTCGCAAGTCGCTTGTCGCTTGTATCTGTTCGTCTCATTTAATGTCTCTCGATTGAACAACAAACTCCTTTTCATCGATATTTGATTTTTCCTGATTTTCCCTATTATCTATACCTACATTGATATCTGTTTAGCGTTATGGATAAATCCCCACTCGATATAACGTGATAATGGTGGACACGCTAAGCCTAGTGGAGGCTCTGGCTCTTAAGTGCAACTGCCGGAACACACATATACATATTTGGCCGCAGATCTTCAACTTGAAGGTGGTAACTAGCCATGCGGACATTATAAAAAGCTCTCCCATCATGCTATTGTTTCATCACGATCTCAAACTCATTGTAGGTTGATTCGAACTCACGTCCCACGACGCGGCGACCTTACACACTACTTACTGAGCTATCATCGCATGTCCTCTCTATTTAACGAGCATTCTAACTAAAGTTATAGAAATCTCAGCCCTATTAAAGTGTCCCAATAGCTATAGAGCTTTCACTGTATTTGCCATGAACTTGTTATTAAAAAATAAATAACTAAACATAGGAACACTATCTGTAGATTAACAGTTTTCAGTAGGTATGATAAAAAGTGCAAGTTTGTTATCCGACTGAACGGTGACCACTACACATGTGGTGAACGTCATGTTTTGGTATAAGCAACAGTACATCCGGTTACCTGAAATTTTCAAACCAGTGTGACTGTCTGAACGTGTCACAAACCAATCTATTTGTAGCCACCGTTACTTGAGTAACATCTCTAATGGAATTGTAGTCTTATAATTGTAAATTCAATTACAAGTGGGTATAAATACGTTAAGAACATCTGAGCTTTTTATATAGGAATATCACTTGTCAGGACAATTGACAGGCAAACTGTAATTCTACAAACAAAAGTGTTCTCTCGATGATAATGTTAACTAGTTTAGTGCAAACGTGACTCTAAGATACAGGTAATGAAAATTTTTCTTTTTTGTTTTTTTTTTTTATTACTATATATTCCGTAGTGGATGACTCTGTTTTTATGTTGATATATATATATATATATATATATATATATATATATATATATATATATATATATATATATATGTATATATGTATGTATACCTACTTGAAATGTGTCGTGGATATTCCTTTTATGAAGAAAAAACACGAACGAAGTTCGTTATAAAATATTTATTTTTGAAAATGTATATTTGGTCTTCGATTTCTATTCATTTTACTACACCTTTTGTTAGTTGTAAATTTTCCTACAAGTGTAAACTAAAATTGAAAAAAAAAAACAGAAAGCTTCATGTATACCTACAGTGTTAACCTTTCTATCAACTTTATATTTAAATATAATACTATAAACAGAAAGACAACAAGCTCGTTACGTATTACTAACACTCATTCCAGTGAAAACAATACGATTATCATTAACGATAATGAATTACAAAACATAATTGTGTGTTATAATTATAAATTATTATAAATATGACAGTTCAAGTCGGAGTTTAACATTCGTACGACTGCTGGGGCGGGTTCAATGAACTCTAACATAATACACTGAGTGATATTTACTTATCATCCGATAACCAAACATTGTAAATTATAGTTGTTTTCAAATTATTAACGAGTGAGCGCCTACGGTACCTACCTAGCGGACGTATTTCATAATCGATTATTCATTATACCAACAATAAGCTATTTGCGATAACTCATAGTATAACCACAGAGAGACCGTAAGTACAGAAAGCCCAGACACGCCATATTGTCTATCAATTATCCTTTAAAATTAATATTATCGTTAAGTTCCATATTACATCAATCTTCTTTTTTTTTTTTTTTTTGGCGTATATAGGTTTAGCGTTATGGCCATAATCTCACCTGATCTTAAGTGACGATACGGTCCAAGTTGGTAGACACGCTAAACCTGTGGAGGAACTGGTTCTCAAGTGCAGCTGCCGGAACACACCTATTGATATTTGGCGGCAGGTTTACAACTTGAGGGTGGTAGCTAGCCAGGCGGGCATTAAAAAAAGCCCTACCACCATGCTATGGTTTCCTCACGATGTTTTCCTTCACTGAAAGCTCAAACTCATTGTAGGTGGTTGGATTCGAACTCACGTCCCTTGACGTAAAGTCGTACACATTACTACTGAGCTATCATCGCTTCATTTAGAGGCCGCACGTCTTTATACCATCACGATAATGTTGTAAACAGATAATATATCTTCTAAATCTTCAAGAATCTCACAACGCTTCATCAAGACGGCGACATTAGTGACACTCTTGATAAAACTCCCCACGTAGATCTTATGGTCACTAATAAATCATGCTTCTAGTTATATGTATACAAATTTAACTTCACCAATTTTACTAATCACCTTCTTATCCTGTTCCCAAGTTATTTGGGGTCGGCCTAATACGTTTTACTTCCTCCATAAATCTCTATCAGCCATCTCTTAACTCACTCCTTTTTCCTTCATTTCATTCGTCGCACACTCTATTTATCTCTTCTTTGGTCATCCTCTTCTTTTCCATTCTTCAACACTCATACTCATTACTTTTTTCATCAAATACGCTTCCTGTCTTCTCATGATATGTCCAAACCAAGACAAAAGATTCCTTTGCAACTTCTTTGCCGCTGGTGCCACTTTTGAACTTCCTGCCACATACTCATTCCTGCCCTTATCCACTCGTATACCACCAGATATCCATCTCAACATTTGCAGTTCGACTGCATGCAATGTACACCCTTCCGTCTCCTTGCTAGCCTAACACTCCGATCCACACAATATGACAGGTCTTATAATGGACTTACATATTCTGCCCTTTAATTTAACTATTCACTATTCGACTGTAACTTCTAGAATAACCATGATAGTGGCATATTATCTATTTTTAAAAGTAAGGTGCTATTTTATCAGTCTTCTACATGGAATATGGAAAATTACTTGCTGTATGAGATGTTACGAGAAGTTAGGTATGTTACAACGTTTTCAGGAATGTGCAATAGCGAAATGTGTTTTCAAGTGCATACATATCGAAATACCTGTTTAATGTTTACTTACCACAATAGTTACATGGCGTTATGATAGAGCGACATTATTAGGAATTCTCTTTCCAGACTCAACGAGTATGTACATATATATCAAGTAGCAAATTTACACATTTTCTTAGTGCATCTTCTTTATAAATTTTCTTATATCATAATTCATAATAAATACATGTGTGTGTAGGTATATGCGTATGACATTACAGTACCAGAGGAGTTTTCTGTATGAAATTCGATATCATTTACATTTATATTTATGAAATAATAAAATACATGTATGTCGTTAAATATAATTATGATTACCTACATCTCGTTGTTAAGATAATTAATAATTATTAACCGAAACAATTCTGCGCAATATTAATTAATATTATAAATAATCCATTCACGGGTTAACTACTACAGAGATCAACATGAAATTTAACATACACGTTGCCAGGTGTATAAAAAAGTACATAGGGTCCTTTTCATAGAGTAAAAGAATTGTACAACACTGTGAAAAAGACATCAGTCCTTAGTAATAAATGCAAAAGTGAGTTTGCTTGTTTGTCACGCTTTCACGCCTAACCAGCTGACTAGAGTGTGATGAATTTTGGTATAGAGATAGATAGGACTTGGAGACAGTGATAGGCTAACTTATTGGAAGCGAGGTAACGAAAGGAATAAATTTTGTCTAACACTTTTTATTACCTCATCCGACTTGACAAAATCGATATCAACGTGAACGAAGCCGCGAGTGAAATCTAGTTATAAATAATATCACGCGCCATGTTTTCTAGTCACCATAAGAATTCACCGAACGGTTGTGACAAGAGTCAACGTTCTTTGTACATTGTATGAACGGTGAAGGCTTATCACATGTTTTAACATTCTACATAATATTATAATAATTGTATATACCCATTTACAATATAAATAATAAAGAAGAAATTAGGTTTGTTGACGCACCGCCGGCGCTGCCTGATGCGTTGACCAGAGCAATGTAAATTCAATTTGAGCGATTGTAACCTCTATTATTAACAAAATTAATGTGCCCATTAAAAACTGGTATATTAATTTGAGTTGTAAAATGTAACGCGACATCAGTATAGGCGGTTTGTTGTAACTCGATCCCCGCTACGTCGGTGCTCAATAAACGTTCCGGCGCAGCCCGCATTGTTTCAAACTATAAAGACGCTAATTAATAAATTAAGGCTAATTAAATAGAGCTAAAAAAGCTCGCACGGCCGCGTACAGCAGGCTGCGCGTACGAAACCTGACCTGGGCTGTATTTAAGTACCTATATTCTACGTTCGTGATTTTATGACACGTAACACGTATAAACTTTAAAATGTATTAAGTCCATTGTAAATGCTAATTAGAATATCTTCTGTTTGTTCATCTTTTTTTTCAAGAACTAAAATAATCACCATTGTTTAAGTTCATTACTGACATTAGATACGTATGAGTAAAAGCTCTTAGAATACAGTTTTCTAATACCTAAAGCGGTGACCTTATTAGGACTTTTTAAGCCGTTAAAGCTTATAATCTACGCTGTATCTCTAATTCAAATAGGTTCTTCAAAATGCCACCTGTATTACACAAACTAATCTTATACTTTTTTTTTATAGTTAAGGTTTAATGTTATGGCCATAATCGCATCTGATCTTAAGTGACGATACGGCCAAATTGGTAGACACGTTAAACCTATGAAGGGACTGGCTCTCAAATGCACACTTATTAGTATTTGGCGGCAGATTTTTAACTTGAGGGTGGTAGCTAGCTAGGCAGGCATTAGAAAAAGCCCTACCACCATGCTACACCGAAAGCTCAAGCTCATTGTAGGTGGTTGGATTCGACTTCACGCCCCTTGACGCGAAGTCGTACACACTACCATTGGACTAACAACGCTTCATCCAATCCCATTTTTATTTCGGGTCGGTTCTCCTAATTTGTCTTCCACCATCTGCTCTGGGTCGTTAACGGGTACAAATCAAACAATTGATTATATAACAATTAAGTTATTACATAAACAAACATACATAGGTACTGAAATGCAGGTATTAAACCTACTGCCGCCAGAGATTAGAAAATGTATCAAAGTTGTCCATAACCTACTAAGATCCCGCTTAATACTCCATTTAATGTTTCTATTTTAAGATCGATCAAACTGATTGAAAATATATAGTAAACAACCGTTCTTTTGAAGCGGTGATAGCTCAGTGGTAGTGTATACGGACTCCACGCCAAGAATTTTAAGTTCGAGTCCACCTGCAATGAGCTTGAGCTATCGGTGAAGGAAAACATCGTGAGGAAACCGTAACATGATGGTAGGGCTTTTTCTAATGTCCACCTGGCTAGCAACCACTCTCAAGTTGAAAATCTGCCGCCAAATACCAATAGGTGTGTTCCGGCAGTTGCATTTGAAAGCCAGTTCCTCCACAGGTTTAGTGGGTCTACGAACTTGTGCCGTATTGTCACTTAGGGTCAGGTTACATTATGGCCATAACGCTAAAATCTTAACGATAAAATATAAATAAAAACAATCCGGCTCTCGGAATTTAGACACAAATAAATTTCCTTACTCATAATATGTGAGACTGCATTGAAATAAGAATTGTTTGAAAGCTATTTAGGTGGATAAACCAATGCTAGTACTATTAGTATGTAGCGATGCGGTTTTGTTAACAACTAATCAAACCAGTTTACCTATTTAGTAACAGGACAATAGATATATATATATATATATATAGGTATACTTACCTATTTATAAGAGTTCATCGGATATTTATACCTAAATATTTAATGTGGATTATAATTATTAGCTTAAAATTTTATAGTTCCAATACGCCATAATAATTCAACCAGATACACGCACAAAACATGTTATTTTTATCTTTAAAAGTTAAAACAAATTGGTGATTCTTTTTTGATCTTAGTATTTGTGACAAATCAAAATGCATTTTTCTATAATAATTATTAATTTTAATAAATGCGTTTCAAATGTTTGAATTATAACATAAAACAGAATACAAGAAACCATAAAATATGATTAAAAAAAAAAATTACGAACCTGCCATAATTCTACTGCAGCAAATTTCTTCATGTTATTTTGTCGGTATAGAAGCAGTATATAGGTATTATCAGTACATATATTAATTAACTACAAGTTTGTACGATCTTCTAAATCTTTGAATGTAATATTAAAAACATCATGGCTATCTTATTAAAACTGTGCAGAAGCGAATCGTTTCAAATTAAATGGACGTTTTTCATTATAAACTATGATTCACTTCAGTTGTGCAAAATTACCAAACTATAGCACGTAAAATTCCACTAAAATTAAACAATATTGTAACAAATACAGGTTCATGTATGAAAATAAAAACGTATACATGACGGGACAAAATTCAAATAAAAACTTCATTAACTAACTTCACAGTTATTGGTTGTAAAAACACAAATGTATTGTGTTCTTCAATTTGCGATAATTTTTCAACTCGCCGCACTTATAACTTTGCTCATTACTCACTGAAATCAATCAGAACGTCGTTCAAACTATAACTAATGTAAACAAATAAGAACTGAATGTGAAAAGTCCATTGAACGTTCGTGGAGTTCTGTAAAATTACACCATTGCTGTGAACGATTTAACCAACAACAGCAATTCACCCGAGAGTTGATGCTCTGGCAATAAAGTATATTCATGTTTAATTATCTAACTGATCGTTACTAACTATTGGAAACAAATTACTCAAAATTACTAAGTAAAAATACAAATTAAAACACTCGCTAGTCACTCTATTAATTCATATACAAGAATTTGTTTTTATTTAGAATTGCAATTTCTTCATAAATTATTATTAATCGTTTTATACGAGACTAAATTACATTAAAGGCTTCGTCCTTAAATTATTCTAGTATTATTTTATAGTGATTTTATAACTAGAAAGAACTAAAAATAAATACCTTTAGAACACAGGCTTTACTTATTAAATCTTAGTAAACTTTGTAACTTCAGTACTTAACGTCAACTTATGCTGTTGATATTTTCATTTATTATTATTGATTATTAACGATTAATCAATAGTTTATTTATATCATATACTCAATAGAATCATTGTGTGTCTATATATTTTTAGGTCGTTTTCGTTATCGATGTATGTAAGCAGTAAGAAGTAAAGAAACTAACAAAGAAAATACTTAGAGTGTCCACTTCAAAGACAATCAAATAAATAGCACGAATAATCTTCGTAAAGCTTTCTACTTAGGTAAATACAGGTAAATACTAACCATTACTATATAAACTCTGTTCTTTTTTTCTTTTAGGAACTCATGCTGCATTTACATACTTGTAGATATAACAAAGTTGCGGCATGTGCGGAGATTAAATTTATTTACACTTTAATATACGTATACCTTATACTTTTCATAAAAAATACTTTACTTAATTAAGGCCCTAAGGAGGCAGTCATGAACGGTCGAAACTCTATACTAACGTTTCGATTAATACAATCTGAGCTAACGAAAAAGCCTGGCAAAAATAAGATTTTATTAAGACTTAACAAGTAACATTTTAATTTAGCTAATGTAAAGAGGAGAGGTGGAGTTAGTTCCAAACATTGATATCATTCATGTACTTATATATAATTATACCTACGCTTCTTTGAACGGTAAAACTTGTTTTGATGGTCCTTGAACTTATATATTGTTCGCCAAATATACTAATCTCAGATGTTAGGTATAAAACCTATCAGTAATACCTAAAGTACTTTTATTAGACACACAAAGTCAGATGACTGATTTGTATAAATCTAAGTTAAATTTCTTGCGAATAAAAATAAATAGGTAAATTAAATTATGAAGTTTATTTTGGATGTGCAAAGTTGATAGGTGTACAATGTTCCCAATTGGTTCTGAAAGTGCCATATATGATTCCTGCCACTACCCGCTTATGTATCATAAATACACTAGGTATCTACCTCAACTGCTTTCTACCGCAATAAAACTGCATCTACAGTTTTACAGTGATAGCCAATGAAGTAACAGAAGGCAATAGCCTACTGCTAAAACAAGGTGCACTGATGAGCACTTACCAGGCGGTGGGTGCAGCAGTGGCGGCGCCGGAAGGAAGGCCGCAGCGACAGCCGCCTGGGCATTGAAAGCAGCCGCGTAGGCGACTCGGCTGGCCACCGAGGCCGGCAGCGGGAACTGCGGCGTGTATGCGGACCGCGGCTCCCTGCCCTCGGACAGGTTCAGGACTCTGTCGGTGTCCCGGCTCTCAAAGTATCTGTCGCGGGCGTCCCTGCTGTCGGACAAGCCGAGCAGCTCTTGTATCGCGAAGGGCGACCGCTGGGGCGCACGCGGAGCGCCCGCGCTAGCGCTCATTGCTTGCATCTCGTCTCGCTTCTCTACCTCTGTCCGGCTTTACATAACTCTACTCGTACGTATATACTTCATTTAAATCAATTCTATTTACTATCACAATGCAGGTCAGCTCGTTCCAAATTCTAAACTCTACAAACACACGACAGTCCTAAATTCTAATAGCACTTGTTAAATAATTTTATTTAGGCCTAAAGTTAGACTCAACAGTTTATAGTTTTTTTTTTTAATCTCTATCGGTAAGAAATCGCGGCAATACGACCAGTGTCGTGTGACAGGGCGGTGGAGTGCGTTACACGAGCGCTCGCGATCGCGTCTGTAGCGCTTGTGGGCCGGCGACCGCTGTCTACAAAGCGAAGTCCCGTGAGGTTACCGCGGCCGCGGGCCCCGGCCTCCACCGCCGAACCATCGTAATAGACGAGCAGTCGCGCAACACATGCGACGTTTCGCCCCGGAGTCGCGGTCGCCCGCCCCGCGCCCCGCGCCCCGCGCCCGCCGCCCCGCGGCCGACATCCCCGGCGGAACAACGTCGTAACTCCGTGAGTACGGGGCGACGTTACGCCGTTTCTCCCGTGTCCCCGGCGCGGTCCCCCGCCCGCCCTGGCGGCGGCGGCGCGCGCGGGCGGAGCCTACTAATAGCCAATACAGATATTTTGTTACCGCAGTGTATTGGCCGGATTCGTTCGCGAGAGGCTCTGGACACGCCTACTCAGTACCGGGTAAATCGAAATGATACCTTGTTTCAAGTAATATAGAACATAATATCATCCGTTTGCGAGCTGATTCATTTAATTTTGATTAATTGGAAGAAATGAATAGGTCTGTGGTGGACGGCGGCGGTGAAACGTGGGGAGAGCGGGTGGCTGGCGGTGCAAAGGAAGCACCAAGGGCATAGATCTGGTGCCGAACAGGTGATTTTCACTGGACTATATCTTACCTCAGCTTGCTCCCGAGGCTTTTAAATGTCATATAATCCGGGTTCAGGGATGTTAATGAAACCGACTGAACAGAGTAAAGAGAGAGATGTGTTTACTTCAAGGGTCAGATAATGATCTCTATAAATATATTGATTTTTGTTAAAATTATCAATACTCATCATTTTTATTTCACTTCAACTCATACTACGAATATTTTCTAATAAACTCTAACGTGACCATCGACTGTACCAACTGTGACCGTCTGGTAAACAGAACGCTCCCTAATACGTTACTAAGATACGTACATACATTAATCTGTGTATATTTTTATCACTCTTATAATTGTTGTACCTACTTCGGTTATTAATTAAAGTTTCAGTAATAAAACTATGTTATATATATATATATATTAAATAAGTAGTAGGTGTAACACTTGTTACATTGATGGATAACAATTGTATGCAGATGATAACAATAATGAAATCTTTCACAGGGAAAATTGTAAACTAAATCAGATATAATACAGTCGCGTTCCTCACATGAATACAGGTATCTAAATCAAAATAATAGATAAGAATTTCATTTTTCTTGAAAAAATTAATTCACAACCTTTGAAGGGTTTTAGTGCACGAGTATTTATACACTCAAGATTTTATAAGGATATCGTGAAAAAATTTCATTTTGAAATGCATGGTAATACCTTTGTATGCAAGATATACAAGCAATCCCACCCGGATTCCTCGCGGTCTCTGGAAACTTCTGCGGGGAATTCAATAAATGGTCACCGATCACAGTTTTAAGTCCCTACATTATAAAAAAAATAAAAAAAAAAAAACTTTATTGGTACAAAAAACAATATAACATATAGTGCAATTGTATGTTGCTAACTGCAGTAGTTAGTAATCTAACTGTGTCGCAGTTAACAGCGCCCACCTCCGAATACTGACAAAATATTAGGGAACATTGAAATAAAATAAAAAAAAGAATTTTAAACAATAAAAAGAAAAAGTTAAACAATATTAAAAAAAAAAAATTATAGTTTATAAGTTTTAAACTATTGGTTCAAAGACGAATCACGCGCAAACACTCAGGCATTGCATGAAAACTGAGTCACTTGTCATACAGTCCGAGAGGAGATTACGGATTTTAGTTGAGGGACCGTCTCTCAAGTGCGCCTGCCGGAACACACTTACAGGTACTGGCGGCAGATTTTCAACTTGAGGGTGGTAGCTAGCCAGGCGAGCATTAAAGAAACCCTGGATGTTTTCCCTCACCGAAAGCTGAGGCTCATTGCAGTTTGATTCGAACTCACGCCCATTGACGCGGCGTGCGTTGATACATAATACCAACTGAACCATCATCGCTTCAAGTGTCACTAAACTTCAAGACGCGCATATATAAAGTCTGTGATAGTTGAATTAGAATCCATACGCCATCCATAGGCATTTCCAATAGATTCACCGATCGAACCAAATCAATCGATTATGATGAATTTTCGTATATAGACAGACTGAAACCTCGAAACGGCTACTATTTCACGCGAAAAAATTATTGGAAGTGGGGTAAGGAGAGAGACAAATTTTGTATGAAACGGTATACTGTGTCATCCAATTTGTTTGACACAAAATAAAACTTAACGCGAACGAAGCCGCAGGTAAAAGCTAGTAAGCTATATAAAGAAATCTGTATGACTGCAC
The DNA here is from genome assembly GCA_039707435.1 of Actias luna. NCBI lineage: Eukaryota > Metazoa > Arthropoda > Insecta > Lepidoptera > Saturniidae > Actias > Actias luna. Next base: position 246,179 of record JAZHAC010000002.1, on the reverse strand, counting down.
ACTTGTTTTTGGTGTTGAAACAGTTGAGTGCGCGGCGGTGAGCGGCGAAATGCTGTGGATTCAAGTTCTACATACGACAATTATTTGTATGATCCACAAATAATTGTTCCGAGTGTGGTTATCAGGCCTCTGGAACCGTTAATTATGCTTATAAGGTCCTTCGAGTTTGACTCTCGCAAAATTGTCTACAAAAGCAGATATCCTGTGAGAAAATATAAAAAGTAAAAATTTAGTCAGTAGGTACCTGTTTCCTCTTCTGTGTAAAATAGAGGTGAATTGATTTTTAAGTAAGCGCTTGATTACTTACTTACTTAAAATTTAAGTACAGGAACCGATACGTCAATAAACAGAGAAAACATATGTGTTTCTTGCCGGTTTTCGTCTACAGCTGGGATCGAGTTCGACCGACGCGATCACAGTGTTTTGTCATTCATAAGTGCCTTCGTAGTCTATACCTACTTATACTTATATTACCTATTATATTTTTGGTAAGGAATTCATTGGGACTCTCACTTATTATATTTAACTATACCTATATCGAATAATAAGAACATATATATTAATTTTATCTTTAACTAGCTGACCCGGTGAATGTCGTATGTTCTTTATTCTCGCTAATACTCCAAAATGTTTTGACCCATTTTTATATTGTTGTTTACATTTTGATTAGCAATAATCAATCTTCCAACATGTCTTTATCTAAATATAGTTTCCGTTTTTCATTTATTTTGGTTATTGAATGCAAGTTGTATGTAAGTCAAATTAATTAAATGTCTTTTAGTAATTCCAAATTTAAATATAGGGGGATTCGAACCCACGTCTCTTGGCGCGGCGTCTGTAGACACTACCAACTGAGCTATAGTTGTTTCAGTTTCAGTCATTATCCCTTTATTACTTTTCATATTATGAGATTTAGAAAAAAACCTGTTTTTTTGCAAACCTTATCCTGACAATAACGAACACAATAAAAAAATTCAAAGAATTATCCGATTTGGTGCAGTAGTTCGGAAGTTATGCGCGTACATAAATTTCGGCTATTCACTTTTTATATATATATACAGATTTGTTAATGTTCCGCTGAACTTCCTAAATTTTCTCTTTCATGAGACCTTCTCCAGACGATAATTAACACAACAAAAAAAGAATTAGCGAAATTGTTCTATCCGTTCACGCGTGAGGCGATGGCCAAGGGAAAAAGAGATCCGTTGTTATATATATAGGTTTACTAATATACGCCTATGTCCAAGTATTGAGTGAGTGATTTGTGACATGTAAAAATAAGTCTTTGGTAATATAAATGTTTAGGTAAGTATATATACTTATACAATATGTACATAGATGATACATATTTTCATTTATTTTATATCTGTAGTAGATTTTACTCCCGGCTTCACTCGTATTAATATCCGAAGAATAAATTTATATTGTTATGAGACTGATGAGAGATATATCAGCTAACTGCTTTTAAAACTGTTAGCTCTTATTAGTAATTCATTAAGAAACATGTAAGTTCTTATTGCTCGCTAAGTAATGGTTTATTAAGTTGCTCTCATATCGAATTCAATTCTATAACAACATACAGTGATTAGTTAAATCGAACTTCGTTAAGTCGACTCTCGATATGTTAAAAACTTTCAAATCTCCTAATTATTTTGTTACCATCCCTTCAAACACCAAAACCACAGTTCTCTATAAGTCGAAAACTCTACAACTCGAATTATTTAGCAACGTTGATGTTCGACTTATAGAGGTTCTAATGTTTAATAAAACTGTAATTCCAGTCACTCACATAAATGAAGTATTATTTTAAAATGATGATCAATATGTAGGTAATTTAATATCGGTATAGAGCCCAAAATATTTTATGTTCAATGTTCCAGTTTTCAATGCCTTTGTACATACTAAAAATACTAGATAAATTTTGAAAATACAGTTACGTAGAGTCTTATAGCTAATTAAAATTTAGACAGACTATAAAGCATTTTTTTTTGTGCGCTAAATGTGATTTATGTTTTCTAGTATCGGAGAGCTAATAGTAGCGTCAAATACCATATACTATTCTTTCTCTACCAATTTTATGTGCCTACTATCATGAAATGTTTAGTTTTTTGTTCATTACGTTTAAATAAATAAATTTGGCGGTGAGAATGGCGTGTGACGATGGATTGTCGTTATTTGGATGGTCACCACTGTTTTTTTATTGTACTGTAACATGAGGTATAGTGCGGTCACTATGACAAGATACCATTAAAAAAAAATTCGTTAAATTGGTAAAGAATTATTAATACGAGTGAATAAAAAATTGTGTGATAACAGCAAAGCTGCGTACAGCGTTCAACATCAACGAAGTCCTAATGAATTTTTTTCAGAGATATATCTCTGTGCCTTGTCTAATAAAGTTTCAGTGAAAATCATATTTTTTCTTATAAACAATCTCCTTACGTATTTATAAAGGTATGCTAAAGATCCTCAGCTAGATTCTTTACAATAAAAAAATAAATTAAGCTAATTAAAACCCCTCTTTACCTACTGCACCTTTTCTTCTATAAGTTTCATACTTTTACATGACTTCCTTTACAAATATACATTTCCCATTGACAAGTAAAGTTTTAACAACTCGAATATTAATTTCAGTAATTTTAACGAAATATCCTGGTAAAGGCAAAGAATCTAAAAATGTCGAGAAGACAAATCCGAAAATTGAACTACTTATACCCAAAAAGCATCGAACTTAAAGACTTCACTTTTAACAACATCGCTACCCTAACAAATAACACTAATAAACTTTTCTCAAGTTACTAAATCTGGTAGCAAAACGTTCCATTTCACTTAATAACTGAGTGACGTCTGAACGAGAGATAAAAAATTGTATATAACGAGAAAAAGCGCATAAAGGGACGACAGTTCTGAATGGAGGAACGTTTCGTATGTCAACACGTACGTCGGGCGACAAAAGCGTCGCACAATAATGTCGTTGTGCGTCGGGACACGACCGCGACAGCCCCGGCCCGTCTGCAGACACTGAGACACCGAGACACTGGTGCTTTGTGCGGACGTAACGCGATCCCGCGAACACCACGTGGGAAATGTAGGTACTCGACATTCAGACTGACATATTGAAGGCTCTATAGGTGAAATGTAAATAGACGTCGATGCTTATATCCACCTGAGTATCTTAACGACGCCACTCAAAGGTACAGGCAAAATAATAACTGAAAATTAATACATTTACTGATTTTTTTTTATAGCAGTGTTTTACTAGATTTTCAGTTGGAACATGTTAAGCTCAGAAAGATGGCTGTTTATAAAATTTGACAGACAGACAAAAGGTAACTAAATAATTTTCTATATATACTTCTAATATTATTTTCGTCTTCTTAATTAGTGGTAATTTGTTTATAAACAATTATGCATATGTCACGTAGAACAGTAGATCTTGCAAACTATCAGGAATTATACAATGCAAAGAATAGCGATTCTTTTGTTAAAACTATCCGGGAAGTTTTTATAGCGTCTAACAAATCATGCTCCGTGTTGTCTATATTAATATCATAAAGTGGAAAAGTTTGTTTGTTTGTTTGAACGCGCTTATCTTAGAAACTACTAAACTGATTTAAAAATAATTAGAAAAAGTGTATTTGTCAGAACAATCAACGAGGAAGGTATTAGGCTATTTAACATCACGCTATCACCAATAGGAGCAAAGCTGTACTGAGAAAAATTCCAAAAACTGGCAACTTCAATGGTATGGCTCTAAAAGTTGTTATTCTAGCTGTCTGGAACAGTAGGTTCTTGTTTCTGGATGAACTAAGCAACACAGATAGCATGGAATTCGAAGACGATATCACAAAACCGTCTTCGGAGTCAAGTGGGCGTCGGCATTCTCAATATGGTTAAATGGGGCTTTAGACCACAAAACCAAGCAGTATGTGATTATGGGGAGCTGCAAATTATAATGCTTAACTGTCGTGTCCCCTCTGTCCATACTCCTGTACGCACGCTAACCTGTCGGCTTACACATCAAATGCCCAGAGTAGCGAATACTGGTAAAACTAAATTTGATGCATTCATTGACACAATAGAAGAAGAAAAACACAGCAAGGAAAAGTTACAGATCTTGGACCGGAAATACAGAAACACATCTGTACTCGTCATCTTTATGAAACACAGACCATGAAATTCACAATGCCATGGATTTAATGTAGCAAGTAACCAGTAAATTGGTTTATTGGTATTGTTTTGTAAATAGAAAACTGGCAAGCGATTCTCTTGGTGTATAATTATTTTATATCTTAGATGTACCTATAATCAATTGAAGTTTATCACGTATAGCTTTTTGGAAACTTTCGGTATACTCGTACCTGTTGTTTACTGACCTTCGCTACTAATAACAAAACCAGAATACAGTAGAAGAGTTTATAAGTAGGTACTCTGCGCGTTCGACCGGCTAAGAATCACTTTGTAAACAAATGTTAGCGGCTATACATAGGTACATATACTTTTGAAGTGAAAACTTTTTTAGGCGGGCTTAGCAGTTTATTCTGTCTGTATTAAATGATACTGAGACGCAACGCACGGTTATGTGACGCACATTCGAGTGAAGTCGGCTCGAGTCGACTAAGGGCTCGAGAGAGATATAGTCAACGCGTCTCTCCTATACTTGCTCGACGAACATTACATGAGAGAGTATAACGCATCAGTCGTGTTCAGTATCGACATAACATAGCACCTATATGCCTTGCCAATACGTTTTATTTAAGTACACGTCTTTTTTTTAATTCCTTAGTTTTATTTTCATTTAGAAAATCAGCTGCAGTTGTGAAACTAGCGCCTGGAACTGAGGACTTTGGAAGCACTAAATTAACATCGTATGAGCGTGTAATAAAGAGAGGTGAAAACCAACAACTAGAAGAATGTTAAGTATCAGTACAGATGGATATAGAAGTACAGGAAGAAAATATGTATTAATGGGCTTTGTAAGTAATGATATATGTATAAAGATGTCAATGCTCCGGTGTTTAATAGAGGAGAACGTTAGAGAAAATAAATTATGGGCCGATCCTGCCTAGGTTAGATAAGGGAATAAGAAATAAGCTTTTGTTTCTAGTGTTTTTAAATCTCTTTCGTATTCCATTAAATATACCATCAGTTTTTTTGCACAGTTAAATATATTTTATAGTTTTTGTTACGGGTCAGCGTCCGGTGGTTTCCTACCTGTCGATGATACTCCGCCTAGCAAAATTGCCTCGCATACCTACTCATCCGAAATAGAATCAACTACCTTGTAACTGTATTATATAAAACTAATATCTATGAAACCCAAGCCGAGATTTAAGCCTTTTCTCCGCTAAAAAAGGAAGCAAATATTCTCATCAACTCTATTGTACAGGGCAGTTCGAATAAACTAGTTGCCGCTTGGCTCCAGCAGCCAGCCCTGCATTACTCACACGTGGTCGGGAGGGAGCCTCCTCCTTCCACTCGGGGTTGCAACACCCCCGCCCTGGAGGGTGCATAATTGCGGTCCCGGAGCGCCTGCAAGCAGCCAGTGGGCCCGAGAAAATTCACTTACGGTGATTGTGCGATCGCTTTCAGTACCGTTTAGCATCTTGTATTTACGCATTACGCGATATAACCAACCAAAAGTCTGTTGTTTCTCAGCTAATTACAGTATAAGATTAATGTAACTAAAACATTTTTGTCAAATAAAATATATTTATCAATTCTGAGGAGATATAATGTAATGTACTCTTTACTTCGAGTATATCTTATTGTTTACGGACCGCAACTATACTGTAAAAATTAACGTTTCTATTTCCTTGAGAATCCAAGCCTCTCCTTCATACATTATACAGAACCATAGAATTCTAAACAAATATTTTAATACGTAGGGTATACAAGAAAGCGAATGAATAAAAACATGGTAAAAGACATATGCCTATACATTAAAGTAGCTTATTTTAAGCCAAGATTTTATGGAATTTTGTGATTAGATCTAAGTAATTTTAGGGCATATTTGACTGTAATTATATTTTGCACATACTATAAGGTCAGGGTACGATGGGAGTGACATGTCCTTTTTGACCAAAGTCCCTAAAATAAATAAAGACAAAAATAAAGTTATTTGATGTACCTAAGAAAACTCGTACTCAATCTGTATATCTATAACTAGATGAGAACAGTTTCATATTAATCTTTAATTCAAATAATATCATTATTTGAATCATTAAAGTATACATTTTCGAAATTTGTATTTTTAACTTTCCCCTCCCAATATATTCTTGATAATTTAATGTATGTCTGCAAAAACTTACAAAAGCTAGATTTCGTTAGAGGCCGGCATGATTTTAATACTAAATATCGTGACAAACTGGTATCTCCTATTTTAGACTGAGTAACACTTATAATAAAGTCCCAAAGCACATTACTGAATTGCTGGGCAGTAGGTTCAAGAACCATGTCTAATGGGTTTTGATGTCAAAAGGCTATTATAGAGTGAATCAATATGTGAGCGATCGTGATGTCTGGAATTGTCATGTCTCTCTCTGTAATCCGCTAATAACTACTTTCCAAACTGGAAACAGTTTTTACATTCATAGGCGTCTTCTTAGGGACTAAATTGAATAAAGATTTTTGATTTAATTTGAATATTTGCTTTATATATATCTATAGCATTGATAAAACAGCAACTCTGAGAAATCTGTACATTAAATTTTTTTCTGAAATTTATTTTTGATACAAAAGACAAAAGTATATTATTTGGAGTGTTAATTCATCTATCTGTCCTCTTATAAACACATCATTGAACTTCCTGGATGGATTTGTGATACAATTTGACACGATGATAACTAATATTACGGTTTATTATACCTACTTAGTATATTTTACCGCCTAAAACAAAAGTGTTTCCCGGGGTAGGGGGTAAACATAAGAATAAAACGGTTGCCCGGGGTAGGGGTAAACATAAAAATAAAAGGATTGCCCTGGATAGGGGGTAAACATAAAAATAAAAGGGTTGCCCGGGATAGGGGATAAAGATAAAAACTTCTGTAAGTGAACGGAACTTCTTTACGGATATCGATACGATTTTCTACTTGGACAAATAATACTTTAGCGTTTGTGAAGCGATGATAATTCAATGGTAGCGTGTAGGAACGATGCGTCATGGGGCGTGAATTCTAATCCAACCACCTACAATAAGCTTGAACTTTCCGTGAAGAAATATATAGTAAGGAAACTATAGAATGATGGTAGGGCTTTTTCTAATGTCCGACTGGCTAGCTACCATCCTCAAGTTTGAAAATCTGCCGCCAAATACCAATAGGTTTGTTCCGACAGCTGCACTTGAGAGCCAATTCCTCCACAGGTTTAGCGTGTCTACCAACTCGGGCCGTATCGTCACTTAAGATCAGGTGCGATTATGGTCATAATGCTAAACCTTAACTATAAAAAAAAACCTAGCTGTACTCGGTCATCTAGGTACTTAACTGAAATATAAGAACGAATGTTCAAGAAGTAAGAAGAAATTGTGCTGACTGGGAGCTTTATTGTCGTGTACCAATGTAGGCCAATGGAGTTATATGACTACAATGTATTACGCTATGTGTCACCTTAAGAATAGTTAGCAATGCTTTTTGTTTATCTTCTAAGATTAATGCAATTCCCGGGCAAAAGTGGGGGAAGTAGCAGAATTGGCCAGTATAAAATAATAAAAAGTTTGGGAAATCCAAAAGTGCATGCCTGATAATTTTTTTTTTTTGTTTATTTAATAACAATTAAATAAACCACATCGAATCAGACCGTGAAAAGTAATAGGTTTCTATTCCTAATTATACTGAAGCGTAAGAAAAGACAGACTCGATTAGTAATGTATTTAGGTCGTTATTGTGATAACATACAATATTCGCACATACAGACACACGGACGTCCAAGACAGAACTTTTATGAAAGTTTTTTAACTAGCTTAAATAACAAAAATGGCATCAAAACTATCACAAGTGCGATATATGATAAATAGAGACATATTAGGTGTGAAAAATCAGTTGTTTTACAGTGACAGTAGTACCCAATTCAACTCTTCGCTTATGAGGCGTGCAAAATTCGTTTAATTTCCGGTAGGTTTGCATGCCTGCAGTAAAGTAACGACTCCTAAAGGTTTGCTTATATCTCTGTAGTTGTCATTTTAAATGGATAACACTGTGCTTGCTTCAGCTATAGTCTAGTGACTTTGCCGCAATGCAATAAAATCATTTGATTAATATGATTCAATTACCTTCCACTACCTACTGTTCGAGTAACCGCAAAACTTCGAGACAAAGATATTCCATTTTCCCAGTAATATTCAAGCACAAATTGCTCTAAATTGAACTTCTGTATATAATTACTTTATTTTTCAAGTTATTTGCTGAGTTTAAAAGTTTATCGTTTATAACTGTATTTTAAAGTAACAAGTCAAGTTATTTCAAGTATTTGATAATGATGTATTTAAATTTACGTACTTAATTCTACGTTAGCAATTAGTAGTGCGTGTTGTTTGTTTGTTGTTTGAAAGTAGAAGAAGCGAAAGATGTATGCCAGGATCGTAGCAAGTGGACGGATGTGGTCTCTGCCTACCCTTATGGGATAGAGGCGTGATTTTACGTACGTATATATGTTGTTTGTTTGTTTGAACGCGTTGATCTTAGCAGCAACCATTCGGATTTGTAAATATATGGTTACAGAGCAATGATTGAGGAAGGCTTTTAGGCTATATGACACGTTACTACCAATATGTGGTGTAGAAATAAGTGCTCGCTAACTGAATGTATCTTATATTATCACTAGCTGTGCCTGCGTCTCTGTTCGCGTGGAACCGAATATAATTTAAAAAATATTCTCTCTTTTGTAACTTTTTTCAAATATACCTTTGCTCCTATACGTGGTAGCGTAATGTTAAATAGTCTGAAGCCTTCTACAATTTTTTTATAGTTAAGGTTTTAGTGTTATAGCCATAATCTTACCTGAACAATGATTTTTTTTTAATGCAACTGGTTGTTTCTAAGATTAGCGGGTTTAAACAAACAAACTATTCCCATTTGTAATATTAATATAGATGTACGTATACAGTAAGGCCCCATTAAACGACAAATTGCTTAAAACGTTTTATTGACTCAATTATGGCGATTAAATTTTATTGGCCATCGAGTTATATCTTGTCTCTATTAGTCGATTATCTTTCTAAATAACACCGTAAGATGACCACTTACTTTAGTGACATTATATATACATAGTTAATACTATAATTAATGCTAGAAATAAAGTCGTGAGATGAGGAGCTCTGCCTGCCCCGGCTACGGTTCAGCGTGAAGGTGCAGGTCCGTGGCGCGGGAGCTGGCGGCCGCGCTCTCCATTATGCGGAATACTAATGACAGAGCGCGGTTGATTAAAAAACCTAAGTAGCGGGGCGTGCCGGCCCTACCTCCCATGTGGGGCGGGCGGGGTGCGCGGGGGGCGGGCGGGGGGCGCGCGGGGGCGGGCGGCAGCACGGCTAGGGCTGCGACACCAGGGTCGGCGCAGACGGCTCCATGTAACTCCGAACCCAATAATTATTATGACTGCACTTTACTATTATTACGTTACCCGTCCTAGTAGGTAATATTTTGACAATACAAGAGAGACTATATTTAATTTTTTTTATATATTTGTTATTATAGAGCAGGTTAGCGACAGTTCTCGAGGAAAATTAAATGAATCGTGGGAATATTTGGCACATTGTCGTCATCAAACACCGAATAGTAATGTGACAGGGCTAAAATAAAGAAAACTCTAAAGAAAATCATCATCGAATGGTATTGCATATATTTTTTAATCAGTTACTATTGTGAAACTATCGGTATTGGTTTACCTACACTCACGACTACGTTTAGACCTAGGCCTACTTAATAAAACAAAATGTCAACCGAGACTTTCTTTATTTTGTCAACATCAGAAAAAAACAATTACAATTATGTTTAAATCATCATTTTGAGAAATTAATTTAAGAGATATATGGCGTATCTAGTTATATCTATATTTATACTTATAAATCTGGCTTTTCGATATCTATTTTACAAAATACTTATCATCACCTAATCCCGTTGCCAAGTTATTTAGGGTTGACACAATACGTTTTGTTCTTCTATAAATCCCTATCAGCCGCCATTCCTTCAGTCACTCCATTTTCTCTCATCTCACTCCTCACACACTCTGCCCATATTTCCTTTGTTCGTAGTCTATCCAACTTTTCTACTTTATAATAATAAAGTTAATTAGTTCATTCATTTTATTAGTTTTCTTAGGTATCTTGGTACTTATACTTTTTTATGTAAGTCCATAAAGTGCCTACACTGTACTGGATGATAGAATGAATATCAAATAAACTTTATTCAATTTAAGCTCTCACAAGGCGCTTATGAACGTCAAAACTACCACCGGTTCGGAAAATGATCCAGTCGTCGAGAAAACCCGGCAAGAAACTCGCACTGATTATATTTTTAGGTAGGTACTTATATTAAAAAAGATAAAAAAATTATTACATTTATTTTATGTAATAGCGAGCAAACGAGCCAACGTGTCACCTGATGGTAAGTGACCACCGTCGCCCACGGACACCGACAACACCAGAGGAATTGCGGGTGAGTTGCCGGCCTTTATTGGAGGGACTGGCTTTCAAATGCAACTGCCGAAACATATCTATTGATATTTGGTGGCAGATTTTCAAATTGAGGGTACAATAAGGCATAGTATACAAGTATTGAATAAGATTGTCCGTTTAGTGAAAACTATATTGCATCACACTACCCAATTGAGATATCGTAGGCATATAGTCAACGTAGATGGAGAACTATATAGCATCGATTTTGGTCAAATTCGCTTTTCACGATTTTTGTGATACCAAAACAAGCTACATATTATGGTCTAACAAGCATTTGCCTATTTTATCCCGTTTCGGTAGTAAAGCCTTTGTGCATTTCCAATGGAAAAATAAACAAACAAACAAACAAAAATAAACATAAGGAACTAACAAAATAAACAATTTTTTTATGATCAATTGAGAATTGAAGGACTTCAACAACAAACTTCTACTAAAACAAGTTCTTTATTTTTACTCGACCAATTTTTTTAATAATAATGATAATAATCGTATTTACAATAAAATAGAATAAAATGCACTGTTTAATTTAAACATTATAAATTATTAATATCTTGACGACGTAAAATTAAATAACTACATAGTTAAGCGAAATTTATTTTGTCTTAAACGTATAATGCGTAGAAAAACTAAACGATAAACCTACATTAGTAGCTAACTACAGTATATTTACAATATTCGGTTGTGTGAAAAATTAGACAACTTAGTTTCACCGAGAGCAAAACATGTCAAACAGCAGTGTATTGCGACTTTCTCGAAACTATAAAATTAGAGTTACTTAGTTTTTCACCTACGCCGACAATTTATATCATTAAAATACAAAAAAAAAACATTAGAACATGTGATAATAAATATGAATTAATTTACAAGTTCAAAAAATCTCAAATAATTATAAATGTAATTTGCTATTGAGTCTTATTGTCTTTTTTATGGAATAAAGGGCAAACGAGCAAGCGTGTCATCTGGTGGTAAGTGATCACCGACGTCCTTGATCACCCATAACACCAGTAGAATCGTAAGTGTGTTGTCGGCCTTTATAGGTAGGACTGGCTCTCAAGTGTAACCCCGGAACACACCTATTAGTATTTAGCGGCAGATTTTCAACTTGAGGATGGTTGCTAGCCAGGCGGGCATCAGAAAAAACCCTACCACCAGCTTAGTTTGATAAAGATATTATAATATCACAAACAATAACTAGTAACTCGACCGTAATATAACTGAGGTATCATTTTTAGTACTCGTTTACAAACCAGATTACACTTTGAAATACGTTATCAGTTATTGAACGGAGAAAATTACATCAAAGTCCGTCAGGTATTTCTTTTAATACTTGATTGTGACCTTTCTTTAAATTCCAAGGAAACTCTTTAGTTTTTATCATTTAAAAGTATCCTTTATGTTCGACCGTAATATAAGTTATCACCGTATCAATTTAATTAAAATCAAAGCCATAGTTTAAGAGTTTAATATCACATACACGGGAAAAGACAGACAGACAACCTTTTAAATGAAATATTTATTACATTATAAGCCGTTTTATTATATGTTTACCTACATATCAATAAAAAATAAGATAACTACCTTACTTTGGTGAAATAGGTATACCTTAGTGTAAGGTCACAACAACATATTAATTTTTGAAGCGATAATGACTCGGTGGTGAGTACTGAACTCGCGTGAATAAATGCGAGTTCGAATCTGGTGAAGGCGTTGAAGGAAAATATAGTGATAGAACCACAGAAGTTAGGGAAGGGGTTTTTCTAAAGCGTTCCTAGTTAGCTACCAGACTCAGGTTGAAAATCTACCGTCAAATACTTATTTATTCATTTGTTGGAACCTCAACAGGTATTTCTAACATTATTTAACAGTTACAATGGAAATATCTTCAACAAATTCATTGTGAATAACCAAGCCTCTGCTATAAGTTTAACGTTATGCTGCTATAAGTTTGAAGCGATGACAGCTCAGTGGTAGTGCGTACGACTTCGCGTCAAGGGACGTGAGCTCGAATCCAACCACCTACAATGAGCTTGAGCTTTCGGTGAAGGAAAACATCGTGAGGAAACCATAGCATGGTGGTAGGGCTTTTTTAAACGCCCGCCTGGCTAACTACCACCTTCAAATTGTAAACCTACCGCCAAATACCAATAGGTGTGTTCCGGTAGATGCACTTGAGAGCCAGTTCCGCCACAGGTTTAGCGTGTCTACCAACTTGGGCCGTATCGTCACTTAAGATCAGGTGAAATTATGGCCATAACGCTGAAACCTTAAGAATAAAAAAAAAAGTTTCGCTTTGTATTAAGCGCAATCTTTGATATACTGTTTTACTTGGATATACGTCATATAATATTACAGGGTTTCACCGTGCTGATTATACCAAGTTCTTCACTGTTGTGTAATGGACTTTGAACAGTTCTTAGAATTTAACGCGTATAGACTAGATAGCTACTGTTTTTTTTATATAGTTAAGGCTTAGCGTCATAGCCATAATCTCACCTGATCTTATGTGACGGTACGGCCCAAGTTGGTAGCCACGCTATGGTATTTGGCGGCAGACTTTCAACTTGAGGGTGGTAGCTAGCCAGGCGGGCATCAGAAAAAGCCTTACCACCATGCGGATGCATGTTTACGTCATTCGTAACGTATCGACACATTCACCCTCATGTTTAGAAACCATATCATTAAATACTGTAACTGGTGAAACCTACAATCTTTGGCTCTCAATTTAACCTGCTAAAACTCATCAGCATAGGTGTAGAAACTCAGTCGGATAGACATACCAAACACCTAAACTATTGTAAATAATATTTTAGTACAAAGTTTTGTGCATAACTTTGTTTCAAAGAAACAGTTTCAGGAGCGTTTTCACCAATACAGAAGTTGAAAACAGTCAATTCCTACCGACTTCTGCTGATCTTTTTTACCTTTAATTTAAACTAAGGGCCAAATTATGTACCTACCTATGTCTTCTTTCAACTGTATTCATGCAACTGTACCTTTCGGTAGTTAAAGCATCACAACGTATCTGTAATGTAGTCATATTTAATAATATATTGGGATATTATTAAGAGCACAGGTTTAGAGAAATACCTGACAATTCATTTACCACAAGTACATTATAAACTAAATTAATATTATAAGTGCGTATGTACTTTTAATCAAATTCGATAAAAAAAATTACACAGATAAATTGAATCATGGAGAAAAACATATTGTCGTGTAAATAGAACTTAAATATGTGCATTAATGTATGAAATCGTTTAAGAGTGTATTATTTTCGATAAAATCTTCCTTATATGTAACGGCACAATGAGAGATGGTTTCAGTTATTAGTGATATAGTTTTTTTAACTTATTTATTTAGGACAGCTTGTGACCAGTACATCAAACTTGAATTAACACGGTATACTAACAATCTGGTTGCATGAGGGCATAAGGGAGACAGCTTCAACTAGAATATTACGAATGAAAATAGAAAATAAACTAAAATAATCATTGAATATTGTAAAAAAAAACTATTAGGTACATAAGGAAACTAAGCACAATTAAAATACTTACAAAACATAGAGAATCAGAAACACAAAATCAAAACATAAACACGATAAGTTAATAAATTCTTAAGAATCAAAATCCATGTCTCTCAGTAACAATAATACTTTAATATAATTAACAATATTATATTATTAGTTATATTCCTCCTACTTATATACATTTCTATATTATTTTTTATTAGATGCATCACCCATGTCTGATTGTATATACTTGTGAGAACATACAAGAATTACCAAAAAATATAATGTAGAGAATTTAATTAGGTTTAGAAATTGTAGGCATGTGAACAACCAATATACTTTCACGTAATTCGAATACACGTTAAGTGTATTCATAAGAATAGAGGCAATCAATTTAATAATAACACGTTAATGCAACTCACCCATACATTATACAGCAAATGGTTCTAATTGCACAATATATACCGCAAAGTATTGTAACGACTATCGAACCGCACGGCGCCATCGCAACTGCCAATAAACGTGAAATTGAGAAAACAATAAGCAATTCATCACACGCGTCGGCCATATTAACACGTTCCAAAATCAAACGGACTGTATTGTTTTACAGCGGCCAATAATTAGTCGCGGCGGCCGGCGCCTCGGCCAATCAGGGCGGCGCGTCGTCACCGCGCTCCGGCCATTGGCTCGGACAATGTTCCAATTTCGAAATTAAGCGTTAAAAGTTTAGTTGGCGAGCGCCGCGGGACACCCTAATTAAATTGATTGAGCATTCATCAGCGAGCGCGGGCCGACGCGACTCTCCCGCTAACATAATTGCTTAATCCTGACAATGTGCCTCTAACATTGTATTAGAAGCTTTTCACTTCGATTCGAAATTATAACGATTCAAATTCAACACAAAAATGTTTCATTGCGTATAATTATTTAAATTCAAACAAGTTAGGTACGTATAATGAAAGGCGGTAATCTTGCTTTATGAGATTTTTAAATCAAGTAGATAAAACTGTCAGAAACTGAGATTAACGTCTTTATATTTATAAGAAGCGATGATAGCTCAGTGGTAGTGTGTACGACTTCGCGTCAAGGGACGTGAGTTCGAATCCAACCACCTACAATGAGCTTGAGCTTTCGGTGAAGGAAAACATCGTGAGGAAACCATAGCATTGTGTTAGGGCTTTTTCTAATGCCCGCCTGGCTAGCTACGACCCTTAAGTTGAAAATCTGCCGCCAAATACCAAAGGTATGTTCCGACAGTTGCACTTGAGAGCCAGTCCCTCCACAGGTTTAGCGTGTCTACCATCTTAGACCGAGTAAATCTATTTTATTATTACAACCATGAGTTATATTAAAAAATATGAGATACAATAATTTTTTCCAAGAAATTAAGTGAATTTTAAATATCAACAATATTTCAATTTTTTGTACTGTTGAAATGAATAAGTCTTTTTAAGATAAGTATGATTTAGTTATCTGCACGACATTGCTGAACATTTTTCGTATATATATTTGTTTGCAGGTACATGTTAAAGCTATAGCATGTAGTGAGAGCGGTTGATACTTAACATCTGCCTACCTGATAAAGTAATTATTTGGTAATCATTGGTCGGTTAACTTCCATAAGTTCCGATGAAACTGCATCTACCAATTACTGTTGTAGGTATCACTTTGGAATTCACTAAATATAATAAATACAAGTTTCTAAATTTGCGACCGAAAGACAAGTCTTAGAGATACGTTTTATTATTCTAAAATAAAATGTCATACTTTTTTAAATCCAACGAATATTTTAAAGAGTTTCTAATATTAAAAACTGTGACTATTGAGAAACTATAAATATAAGTTAACATAAGATTGATAAAGTAACTTTTACTTCCAATAACAGGCACCTAGGTCTTACATTAGATACCCACCTTCCGCCGGGTAGCAAAAGTGTGGGTTATGTCAGATTCTCACTGACTAAAAACCTACGGACTCTGTACCTTTCACCGAGATTGATGGAGCGCTTTCACATTCATCATCTAATCCCGGTAAGGTACAAACCTAATTAAGGGCTCCCTCTACTGGGGTTGGGGACCGGCACGCGCAGACAAAACCTTCGGAGAGATGCCAACAAAGTTTTGTCACGTTGTTCTAATCACGACAAAGGTGCAATACATAATTATCTTTTATTTTCTCATTTTTAGTCCGTTATAAAAACAATGTACGTTTGTTTTTTTATTCCATCATCTACTTTGCTTACAATTAGGAAGTGCTATATTGTCCGTTAGATCTTAAGAAAACCTATTTCATGCAAACAATGAATTTAAAGCAATGATAGTAGATCAGTATCGCATGTACCGACGCTACGTCATTAGACTTAAGTTCGAATCCATGCATTTAGCTTGAACTTTCCATGGAGGAAAACGTCGTAATGAGACCATGGTATTGTGTTAGAGCTTTTTTTGTAATGCCCACATGTCTAGCTTCCACTCTTAAGTTTATTTATAGTTGTGTTGCGGCAGTTCTTGGTGAGATCCAGTCCTTCTGTTACTGTCGATCTATATCTTATCTATCAGCAAACACAGTTGTTTTTTGATTATGCATAGATCACTATCAGACAGTTTCGTAACGTTACAGCACTAATACACCTAACATAACATGGATGTAAGCGAAATACTTACTACCCTATAGAATATTATAGCTATTTTTATGAAACGTAAATTTATGATATTTAAAAAAAAAAAAAACGATTTTAAAAATCACCATATTCTCTCACTCCCTCAGTCGCCTCAAGCCGACTTTACCCGAACGAGCGCTACACAAAAAGGTTGCAGATCAGAAATTCAAAGCTCTTCTCTAAAACGTTTCAGATAAAAAATGTATGCTAAATAATAGGTATGCGTGTGTGTTTCTAATCACTTAAGGACGGTTGACTGCTGCTTAATACTTGTTCGATAAACTACCCGTCTCAAACTAAACACCTGACAATGAACACTAACATATTGTATCTTCTATGGCAAACATCCGTCCATTTGAATACCACTGTATTATCTGACATAGTGGCAGGTTTAGACGTACCGGGGTCACCGCCGATAAGCTTGTAAGCCAACTTTTCAGAGGTGAGCACTGGTAGATTGTTGACTGCTGTCTCTATGTTAACCATCAGATAATATTCCCCGCCTTGCCAAATAAATATGGTTGTATAATAACCGCATGGTGGTAGGGCTTTTTCTAATGCCCGCCTGGGTAGCTACCACCCTCAAGTTGTAAACCTGCCGCCAAATACCAATAGGTGTGTTCCGGCAACTGCACTTGAGAGCCAGTTCCTCCACAGGTTTAGCGTGTCTACCAACTTGGGCCGTATCGTCACTTAAGATCAGGTGAGATTATGGCCATAACGCTTAACCTTAAGTATAAAAAAAATAAAAAAAAATAACCAACAATTTTATTGGTAATATACCTACTTAAATTCTAGATAGTTAACTTTAAACGCGAGGCGGCGATAGATTACAAAAGAAACTAAGAATTATAATAATAGAATCAGCTGATAATGCATTCACTCAGTATCGCCAGTCTGTTTTACAAAATTCTCGATACACTAGCGAACTGGTATGTTTTCTTGCAATATTGTGTTCAATAAAAGTTGACTCAAGTTACTTTACTAAAATAAGAGATATTGGTATTAATTGATAAGATGGTGGTAACGCTACGTTTAGCGGAAGGAGTGACTCCTTAACTGCAACTGCCGTAACGCACCTATACGCATTTGGCGACAGATTTAATACGCTCTGATACCATGCTATGTTTTCGTCACAACATATTTTTTCAGCGAATAGCTCAGGCTCATTACGGAGATTCGAACTCACGCCCATAGACGCAGCGTCCGTACACAGTACCAACTGAAGCGTTATCGATTCCCTTTAATATCCAGGTAACTTATTAAATAAGCCGAAGTATTTTTGAGCGGAAATCAGTTCTGTGCCTACTTTGCGTAGAAAAGAAATAAAATGTCACATTAATTTGTAGGAGAAAGAAGGGGCATATTGTGGGAAGTAAAAATTCGGGAGAGAATAGAATGATCGTCAATATATTATGATATAAAATAATTTACGCGATGCGGCTTGCGGGGCGAGCGGGGGTGGGTGCGGGGGGTGAGGGTGAGCCGGTCGCGGTCTAAAGTCACGATGTCACGCACCGGAGGGCGGGCGGGGTGAGCAGGGCGCGCCGCCCGCGGGCAGGGCTGCCAGATACCATTCAAATTGTGTTTAATTGCCATCATTTCATCGACACCGGCTCTTTACTAACAACCAGAAATACTTTAATCATTATTTACTTCAGGAACTCGTCTCGGCGACACGCTCGAGGGTAAAGTTTTGTCACGTTATGACTTTTCCTATTAGGTAATCCGAACAAAAATTGACTATACAGTAATCGAAATCATCGGGCACGTAACATGCTTGCTTAAAACTCACAGGCATTTCTTAATCTTATATCATGGGCCATGCATCTCGTTGAAATATCGGCGTTTAGAAACGTTGAGGAATTACCGGATCCAACGTTTCCCGTTACATAATGATGAATGCAGAGAGATTTCTCTGCAGTGTTTTATTTTTACTACAATCTACTGTATCTC
This sequence comes from Actias luna, assembly GCA_039707435.1. Classification (NCBI taxonomy): domain Eukaryota; kingdom Metazoa; phylum Arthropoda; class Insecta; order Lepidoptera; family Saturniidae; genus Actias; species Actias luna. Next base: position 227,387 of record JAZHAC010000002.1, on the reverse strand, counting down.
TCGTATCTCTCTTCTTTATCCGCTATTTACAGACAACTCATGCACTTAACATCGGTCAGATGGAACTAAACAATATTAATTAATTTTGGCCCATTTTTAATTTTTTTTTAATACAGTCTTGACCCTATTGGTGGTAGCGTGATGTTAAAAAGTCTAAAGGCTTTCTCAATTATTGTCCTATCGAATGCCTACTAAAATCTTTTTTGAAATCCTAGTGAATGGTTCTAAGATTAGCGCGTAAAATGGAGTTTATAAATTACGAATAGTTACTACTGTATATTTCAGGACAAATAACATAATAACATTTTCCTCAGCACTGACGGCATACGATATGATAGTGGATATTATCATCTATCCACGCATATATATAAAATAAAATCCTCCGCCATGTGTCTGTCTATTTGAACGCTAATTGCAGTTCAAAAACTACTGCACAAATATCCATACGGTTTCCATCAATAGACGCAGTGATTCCTGAGGAAGAATTGAGTGTAGATATAATTAATTATGGTTTCATGTAAGTTGACTGACGTATAATGATTATGATTATTGAAGAAATTTTAACGTCCAACACAAACACTCTTAATAAGGGGAGTTTTTTAATTATTACTTCTCTGTCCGTACATAATCACGTATATTCTCTTTTAAAACTCGGTATTTTCCGTTTGTAGATAACCTCGTTTTTTTATCACGATGTAGTGACTACTTTGTACTGAATGCGCACCGACTGAACGAGAAACATGTTATGTCTAAGCGTGTCACAAACTCACCTGGTGTTAGGTGACGATGTGACCCAAGATAGTGGGCACGCTAAGCCTTGTGGAGGGACTGCATCTCAGGTGCAACCGCCGGAACAATGGAATGGAATGGAATGGAACAATCTTTAACATGGTGACTAACCAGGTGGGCTTTAATAACCCTATCATCACGTTATAGTTATATCGAAATGTATTTTTCTGCCCCGAATTCTCACGTTCGTTACAGGAATTCAAATTCACATCAATTAACGCGGCGCCCGTACACACCACCACTGAGCTATCGTGCCCTTTTCCATTATTATTTTAAAATCGAGGGACTCCAAAACGGTTGTACTGATTTCGATGACATTTTTAGCAATATTACTGCTAGCCTCGCTGGTGATCCTGTGAACTTCGATAGTGATTGGACGGACAGACTTAAGTGGCCGTGCCAAGTTGTGGTGAAGCACTAAACTTTAACATGACATGACTGTATAAATTGAACTGTAAACTTTAAAAGAGTATAAAATAATGGCTCACTCACTATGTTATAAAAGGTTCTGTTGGTACAATATACCTTGGAATGTTTCCAATGGTTGGATTTCGTAATATAAACATAGCATAGTGGTAGGGGGTTATTTAATATGCGCCTGGTCAGCTAAGTAACACCTTCAAGTTCAAAGCTTCTCGACAAATACCTGTCCGCATGTGTTCCCACAGTTACACTTCCTACAAGGGTTAGCGTACCCACCATCTAGTGCCACATCATCACTTAACGTCGAGTGAGAGTGTGGCTTTAACACTAAACTATAAAACCGATGGTGCCAGCCCTAAAGTACCGATAGAGCCCTACCAATAATAATGATATCGAATTAGTTTTTACAGCTACGTCGCGGCGGTAACGAGCGAGTCAATCGGCGGCTGCCGTAACGCACAGGCTGCACTGACGATGTAGGAGTATGAGGGGTCGAAGGGTGGGGCTCGTGGGTTAGGGGGGGGGGGGAAGGGCGAGGGGGGAGGCACGCCGGCTGCCGGTGTCAACTTATAACGAGTTTGGACAAGTTGCTAATGAGTGGAGGGAATCTGTCACGGGGCGAGCTCGAGGCACAGCCACTTTGTCAGCTGCGGGTTTCAACTTCTATACTACGTACTTATTTATTATACTCTATGATACGGTTTATATGACTACTAGCTTTTATCTGCGGCTTCGCTCGCGGTGTTATTGATTTTGTCAAACAGATCTAATGACGGAATAAATCGTTTCGTACAACGATTATCTCTCACTGTAACGGCTTTAACTCACTCACAATAAGTTTGTACGAGAAAAAAGTAGCCTACCACCGTCTCCAAGGACTCATCTATTTCTATACTAAAATACATCATAATCGATTCAACGGTTTACACGTGAAAGTGTAACAAACAAACAAATTTTTTATAATATTAGTAAGGATTTACTTTTTTTCTTAAAAAAGTAACTTAGTTTCATTTCGACGTTGAGAAATACATATATTTTCCAGTTTTAGGGTTAATCATCGAAGACTCTTATATCTGACCCAGGCTTGGGCTATGTTAAGCTTGACATTAATAACTTATACTTAGTGTAGGTAGTACTGTGAGATAAACACACGCTGTAATAACAGATCGCCTGCATACTTCCGTGCTGTGCACCAGTGCGAACAAGGACAAGGGTTGAAGATAAGAGCACCCTTGTCACCCGCAACCAGCTTTTACTTAACGCAAATCCACTTGCAACCCTTAAACACTCTACTTGGCTTGCTGTCCGTACGCGAATAGCAAAATGGCGCCCGTATTTACACGGTCCCACACTCGGGCCGGAGCGACGCTTCGGGACTCGGCCCCTCTATGTAAACATTTCGTATAAAAATGCGCCATTACTATTTGCATTCATATCTAAAGAAAACATACATGCTAAATATTGCTCCCGCAATACAACACAACTGCCAAAACATAATCAAAAACTACTTTAACTCGAACACAATAAAGTCGTAAATGTAAATGTCATATTGCGCACATTCGTAGAATTGAATGTACAAACAAATGAATGCGTGCATTGCGTCCCTCACCGACTAGTATAACGATATCGTTGTCTCGCTCTAACATTAAGTAAAAGGTGGGATGATTGAGACGGTAACTGGCAACTGCCACTGGTCCCATTATACACCTCGAGGATAGTAAACACGAATAGTTATGCGACAATTTATATCGATAATCCATTCTACTATAATTCATTCAGTTAAATTAGCAAACATCAATAAATAAAGTAATATTAAAATATATATATATATATATCACCTGAAGATTAAGTGATCACAGCCGCCCATGGACACCCACAACGCCAGAGGAATCGCAAGCGCGTTGCCGTCTTCAGGCATAAGTAAGCTCTCTTCTTGAAGTTTCCCAAGTCGTATCGGTCCGGAAACACTGTCGATGCATGCCGCAATGATCAGACGAAATGACCTCCTGAAACAGGACTTGCGATGAAGGGTATTTTTAGTCGGCCTATCGCCATAACAGTAATGCACCAGGTTTTTGTCGTTATCATAATATGTCCATTATGCCTCCCGAATTCCTCCATACATTTGTTGAGGTTTGCCGTATCAGACGGATTAGGTGGGTCATATTTAAAGGACTTAAAAAGTACGGATGGCTACTCCCGCTGGAGACTAGAAGATTTGTAGGCGCTGTTTCAGTTAGCCTATTTTAGCTAGAGCCTCTGTAATGCGTTTAACAACACAGAATATTTCACCACTTTAAAGCCTAAACATGACGGCTCCTTGAAAATTCTATCTCAGTAATTATTTATGTATAGAATAGCTACCTTTTTTATCGTGGGGAAATGCATTAACGCCTACCCTCCCAGCACGGGGTGACTAGGGAAGTTATATGGGACTCACCCGATGTTAGTCACCGGGAACACCCACTAAAACCCCACGGCTGTCTGTCGCCTTTCTAGACCATGCAGGTCCGTGCATGGAATCAATAGAATAGTCATCTAATTAATCAATTGTAATTTTATTTATACAATTTTATTATAGCTAGCATAGCAGTACCACTATAATTAACTTTACTAGAGTAATAAACCTGTACAGTTTATATTTTGTTTCTTTAAACGGGTTAATCTTAGGAACTACCAATCTGATTTTGCATATGACACCCAGATTCATGTAGAACAATATAGAAAAAACTGCTTCCCTCGGAACATAGGGAAATAAATTTAAGTTAAATGGACAAAGAAGTGGGCATAGCTAGTATAAGATATATTAATGCATAAAATAAAATATTACCATTGTCGATAGCGAGTTTGTCCCGTGCCTATCGCCGCGGGCGTCAGTTCATCCAACCATAACTAATAGTCGTGAATAAAACGCCGGAGTCGGCACAAAGCCGTGTTTTTTACATCAGCCACCGGCCGACCAATCAGAGAGTCGCGTCACCGGCCGGCTCCGCCAATCAGCGGACGACTTTCAAGAAAAGAAACTCAAAATTATGCTCAGCTCAATTCACCACTCGTGTTTTCACTTCAGCTTTCGGGTTTGGGTCGCGGTTTTTTCGACTCACTGGAACATAACCGCGTCGAAGCATTTTCGATTGTATCCCACAGAGCTAAGAGTCAATATCGCCGTTGTTAAATATTGCTGAAATGTTAAAGAACTAGAAGGGTGGTAGTAATTTTGATTGCGATTGCAAATGGCGTCTGTAAGCAAAGAGGGAATACGTGCGGTTAATAAAATCAGAAAATTCGTTCGGATGTTACGTTATTGGATTCCATAATGAGCATCGCGTGTTGATATTCATGTTAATATTCCTCGCTGTACCTATTGAGTTTACCGTGAAAATGAACTAGCACAAGTCATTGATAGTTCGAATGTTACCTATTGGTAAAAAAAATTGCTTCCAAAAAATGGTAGTTTTTCAGGATACTTCTCACTATATAATATAATTACCAACATCATTATTTATATACCTAGTAACTAATTGAGACAGCAAAGAAACAATTTTGTGAAGGCTTTTTCTGTATACTCCATCGTTAGAAGCTTATTTACATAAGATCAATTGATTATGACCAAAATGTATCTCATTATAAGCATTAGACAATCCCTACGTTGTCTCTATAGGATATACATTTTGGACTAGATATATTGATTTGCTGAAAGGAGACACGTCTGTCTCCATTCATCTACAAAACCAAATGAAAGATTACAGAGATGATAAAGGTGATTTATTAAGTATAACAAATTATATTTAATACCTATACAATGTATTTGAAAGTGAGCCCCAACTCGTTAAAATTTTATGGGCTGTTTTAACAATTATTTTTTTGTATAGTTAAGATTTAGCGTTATAGTCATATTCTCACCTGATCTTAAGTGACGATACGGCCCAAGTTGGTAGACACGCTAAACCTGCGGTCTGCGAAACACACCTATTAGTATTTGGGTGCAGAGTTTCATTATAATTCATTTTGTTTTATATACTATAGAGTCGATTACTTAGCGGTGACATAAAAAGTATAAAAACGATCAATCAATGCATATATATTTTTAAACCTGTATTTTATAATAGTAAAGTGATAACCAGCGTACAATTCCCCGTGTAGTAAACATAACCTATACACACTTATAACATTGAAGGTATCACTAACGCATTGCTAACGTTAATCCTTCCTCTGCCAAGGACTTCCAGATACACTACTCACAGCAACATAAAAAAAAAACTAATTTTTTGGTGCATTTCTCTGGTGCTGTCTCATAAATAACTACTTCAAAGATACTTCCCTATGTGTTCTGTTTATTTGTACCAATACTTAAACTTACTTCTTAAACGACTCTACTAACATTGATATACACCTACATTGTTATATCTATGGCTATGTTCCGGCAGCTGCACTAGTAAGCTACATTTCACTTAACATCAGGACAGATAGTAGACACAACGTTAAACCTATAAAATTAAAAAAATAATAATGTTCTCATAAAACTCTACTTGTCATGTAAACTGACAGAATGTCTTTAAATAGTAGGAGTGTCGATTAAAAAAAAAACAAACAAAACCGTTTACGATTTCTAAGTTAAATGAAAAAATTGTAATGTTTATGTGAAGCGTTCGCGTGAAATGTTCACTTTAACAATGACGTGACTCTCTCTGCTGGCGTATTGTTGTGTCGTGTTGTGACATGACGGTCGCCGCTCGCCCGCCACAATACCTTTTGTTCACAACAAATATCATTCTCGCATTACGAACAGACAAAACAACATCACATATACAGAAGTATGGAAAAGCTCGGAGCTAGACATCTCCGCAACATCCACATGTAAAACATAGTATTATCATTAATAATTAGTATTAATAACTGTGTCTGCGACTTCATTCCCATTAGCGTGAGTTATATATGGACCGTTTATTTTGAAAGTGGTGTAAGTCCATTTTTGAGAAAAATGAGCTATCACGTAATTCATGCTTAATTTATTGTAATTTTTTTATATATAACTAGTCCGTGTTTAATTTCTCAAAAAAATACCATGTTTTGTACAACTTAAAATAGGTCGGTAAATGAAATTGCATTATCAACAAATATAGTAACCTTTCATTTTCTCGAAACAAAAGAAAATGGACTTACACCACTTTCAAAATAAACGGTCCATATGTTTCGTGTAAATTTATAAGGTATATTTGGGTTATATAAACTTAATGTTATTTCGCTAATTATACTATCAAGTCTTACTATAACTATGACAGACTTGTTCTATGTCTATAATGATTTATCAGACTATTATAATAAAAATTATTAGTTACCACAGAATTGTAAATTATGCCCTACCCCAGAGAATCTTTCCCGTTTCACGAGCTAAAAAGTAAGCGACAAATTAAACTTCATAATCAAAATCATTATATTTATTTATATCATGATAAGGAAGAGACATATGTGCCCACTTTAAAAACGACAGAGATAAAGAAAAATACATATCATGTAATGAAAACGATTGTCGTTTCTCGGGGCACGATTGCCGCGCGCAAACCCACGCGATCCGATCTGATGACTCGACACTCGAGAGTGACCAATTCAAAACGTCATCGCATCTCACACAAAACATCGATAATATGAGGACAATGGAAAGGGACCGCGTACCTGCTTCACACAGCTGCCACCACAATACCAAGCCGACAGGATTGACCGTCGACTGTCTTTAATTGTATTAATAAAGGTACAAGGGCTATTGTCGATATTGTTGCGTTTTGTGTTCGCTCTGTCGGGTGACAGCTCGCTAATTGACAGGTGCCGTGTGTGTACCCACAAAAACACACGAATGAACCAGATTCCCGACATCCGACATCACTACGCGCGACGCATTGTTTAAACGATCGATTACGAACTTCGAAAGGGTATTGATTGCTCTTAGATTATTTATACTCAATGTTTTTACTAAGCATCCGGCGAGCCTCTTGTCTGAATGTTCTCAATCGATTACACAAACAAACATGTATTATTAATCAGTGCACGTTCTCAATGAAACGTAATGGAAAAAATTTGCCTTTGAAAAACCAAAGAATGAATGAAATTATAATACACTTGCATACATTTAGACATCAATTGATAAAACTTTATATTTATAAAATATGGTGAAAAGTTTGTTTAGTTTTATTACCGCTGTAAAACACATGTGGCATTGTATTTAAAAAATATTAATTAAGATATTTAAGAAGTCAATTAAGATTTAGATGCGGGATGGACAAAAAGGCATTGTGCCTCAGAGATCACACGTGACCCACAAATGGTAAGATGATTGTGTGGAAAAACTAGAATGGATGTCAGTGGGAATGAATATATTCGAAAAAGTAAAACATAGCACCAGTGACAGAGTAGTTCAGGTTTGTTAGACCAGCGTGGTATATTATATATATGTGGCATGTTATAAGATAGGAAGAAAACTATTTAATTAGGAAAATATTGAGTATGACGTTAGATGCATATAGGAATAAAGGTAGACATCCAAAATTATGAATGGACTATGTGAGAAATTCAGCGAAGCAATCAGTCGATGATTGTTGTTTTGTCATACGATTACCTAAATAAAGAAATAAGGAGATAAACGAAAGTGGATTTTTTTAGAATGAAAATACTAGCTTTTACCTGCGTCTTTGCTCGCGTTAATATTGATTTTGTCAAACAAATCGGACGTAGCGATAAAAAGTTTCATACAAAGTTTATCCCTTTCTTTACACCACTTCCAATAAGTTTTCGCGAGAAAAAGTAGCCTATCGCCGTTTCCAGGTTTTCATCTATTTCTACGTCAAATTTCATCATTATCGATTCAGCGGTTCAGGCGTGAAAGCGTTACAAACTCACTTTCGTATTTATAATATCGGTAAGGATTTCACGACAAACACAACTTATAATATTAATATAGGATTAGATATGCTCTCTAACAAGTAATGAATATCAATACAAGAAATAAAAGTTATGTAAGTAATAGAAATTACGAAGATTTAGTAATTCTTTTGATCAAAATAAGTATCGTAGAAGAGAATTCGTAGCGGTCGCGCGCCGTAGCCGGGCCCGTAGCGCCATTACGAAGCGAAAAATATGCACGTTCAAAATCATATTTATATCTTATTAAGCGAATCTTCTTATGGGACAGCTTTGAAAATTTTATCCGCAATGATTTAGTGTAACGCTCGTTCAGCTAAAGCCAGCTCGAGGCGACTAAGGAAGCGAGAGAGATATTTATAACTTCTGTCGTGTAGTCTTAAGCACACATTGTTCTAAGCAACGATAAGCACAGTACAATCCTAAAAAAGTAACAACCACCGAGAAATCACCAATATCCGAGTTACAATAATGCTAACTTGCAAAGCCTTTAGATAGCAATTATTTTTTGGCCTGATATACGCTGTTAGCCGTAAGGGCTTTGACAGTTTCACTGCACTTTTTGGAGCGAATGCTAGCACGGGCGCCAGAATGGCCAAACCTCGGCTTGGGCTACTGCCGGAACACGAACAAAGATTCTCGATCCTCTAACCAACAGGCCCTAACTTACAAGGTTTAGTGGTCCTAACAATAACATAGGGCAAGCCACGCAAGGGCGCGGGCGTAGTCCCTTACAGAACCGTGTACTTAATGTGTGGGTGTGCACGGATGATATGCGGTGTGATGATGTCTTTAGATACCTAGATACACATATCATGAAGCGATGCATGCATTGCCTCCATAATGCCTAGGTCGGTGCTTTAATAAAGGTTTAAAATTTGTAAAACGTTATTGAAAATAATTTGTATTTGTATTCATAAGTGAAATTGAGGAATAATTGGTTAGCGTTATATGACCATTCTATGAGAAGAGATGGAAGACATATAACTGAAACAATGTTACTCTTTTTTTATGTTAGTTCGGCAAAGTGACGGCACTTTACCTGATGTTAAGCACAGTACAATCTAAAAACAGTGGCGACCATTGATGGCAAGAAGATATATCCATCGCCAGTCGCCCCTGTCATGCCGGCTGCGTTGTAAGAGAAAGGGAATACACAGGCTGGAAGACTATTCCACAGCTTCACGGTACGGCAAAAGTATGGCAGAGCTAACTTTTTTGTTCGGGTCTGAGTGGGGGTTACAAAGCTGCGACTCTGAAGTCCAGCTCGTGTAGTTCTTTTGTGGAACGGAGAAGAGAGAATAAGATTGAATAGCTCTACAGAACACTCACCGTGATACATGCGATAAAACACGGCGCGAGAAGCGATGTCTCTACGCATTTGAAGTGGCTCGATGTGCTTGGTAATGTCTGCATCTTGTACTGTACAGACAGCTCGCCTCTGTGACCTGTATAGGGTATCAAGGAGATATTTTGTGGATCCATCCCAGAGTTACGAACAGTATTCCATGCATAGCCGTACTTGTGCCTTATAAAGAAGGTACAATTGTCCAGGCGTGAAATACCGTCGAACCCTGTTAAGGATTCCCAGTCGTCGCGAGGTCGTAGAGATGACACGCACAGTTTGTTCCCTAGCGTTGAGGTCACTGCGGATATCTATACCAAGGATACTGAGACTGTCGCATATTATAAGCGAGATGTTCTGAAGAACAGAGAGAGGAGAAAATGGAGACTTTTTGCAGGTAGGCATGCACACTTTAGTTTTATTGGCATTGAAGTCAATCAAATCATTTACTCCCCTTATGGATATGCATTGCAATGATTGCTTAAGGTCAGTGACAAGATCCTTTCGTTTCTTTTTTGTGTCTTCCCGACTACAAGTGGGCTTACTGTGGTAGCCTTCAAAACAGTGTTATCGTCTGCATAGCAATGAATATGGCCTAAAAGTCAACATATCATTGATATGCAGAAGGGACAGAGTAGGAGAGAGAACTGAGCCTTGCGGAACTCCGGCGTTTACTCGTATGAACTGCGAATCGCAGCCTTAAACGAGACCACGAATTCGCTGTCATGTAGAAATGGATGTGGGAGAAAAGGAAAACCGAAGAAGCTATGAATGGACTGTACGAGGATTCATTTATAGATGCGTATAAAAAGTGTGAATACTGAGATGGCAGCTGACAGAGTATAATAAGAAAACATGTTGTGCCGACACTGACCCACCATGTGGGATTACAAGAAGATTAATTATCTTTATATATATACAATTTTTGAATACGTCTTTTAGTGGTTATATTCCTTGTTAACAAGTTGTTCATAGATATATGTACATAATGTAACGTAATAGGTATATATTTTTAACGAGACGATAATGCATAGTTATTCCACGTCCAAACAACGGAGTCAGATAGCCTCTACCGAATTACGTAGAATACATATCGAGCCTTTTCAGGAAAAACATCGTAAACGACAGAAATCTACAAAATCTGTTTTCTTAATTGTGACCTCTTAAAATTTGTATTAATTGTAAATACCCATAGCAACGAGTGAGATTACAGAATTTCTTTATCTAGATCTTAGTCACGTATAATAAATTATATATTAAAATATACTCTGTCATTTCATTTCATGATTATAATTGAATAAACGCAAGAATTGAACTCGATGAGATGTCGGTCGGTTTGTTATCTGTGACACATCACGTCGCACGTCATACACTCAGCAACACCTTTCAAATCCCACGTCAAACAAACAAAACATCTGTCCCGCGCCCGCACACCCCCGCTCACCCCCTGACAACCGCACTATTTACCATATATTTCAATATTATTACCTTTAAATACATAATTTGTCTAACAAAGGACGTCACGCGAACCCTTGGAAAAACATTTTATTATATTTGTTATAAGCGATTATAACCACGTCCCACTATTGTTAGAGAACGAACTATTATGTAAATAACAAGGTAATGTTATTATGAATATGAGCATTGTGCGGCCACGGACCATGTGAGAGACATGTGTAACTGCAACACGACACCCCTTCACTGGTGTCAGCTCGCCCGACCCATACACGACTAGATTGCAAAGATATATTGCGTAATGAAATATGACATATTTATGTTTGCAAATGGTGTATATAATTTAATGCATACAACAACAACTGGGACTAAGGAAAATATATAAACCAATAAAAAAAAAAAAAATTATATTGCTAACTATGTGAAATTTACACGTTGTAGGTTTTGCGTTATGATTACAATTTCACCTGATTTCACCTCGTTAAGTGACGAAGTGGCACAAGATTGTGGATACGCTAATCTTAGTGAAGGAAGCTACGCTGAAGTATAACAGCCGGAACACACCTACAGGTTGGCAGCAGACTATCAATTAAACTCGATGTAACGGTGTATTTGCAACTGTCTGTCCTTTTATATAAAAATAAAATATTATTACTGTGACTACTCGACAATGTATATGTTGGAGCGTTAGTCACAAGCGTCGGTGGTCACTAGTTTTGAGTTTTCTATATAAAAGATTTTGCATCCAAATTATAATTTAGCTACGTAGATTTTATTTAACTCACAACTATCGTGTTGGGAAAATGTTACGTTCTTATTTTGAAATAGCTAGAGTGCATAGTAGGCGTTTACTGGCAGGTTCGCTATAAAAGTAAAGATCTTCATAAATGTCAATTATTCCATTTCTATATAATATTAGGAACTACCAGTCAGACTTCAAAAACTCTTCGAGGAAGGTTTGAGCTATTTAACATCACGCTACCACCAATAGAAGCAAAGCTGTATTGGAAAGGTAACAATAAACGGACGAATATTATTTAATAAAATCTTAGTACCTTACGAACGAATTCGCGGACACAGCTAGTGTGTATATGAAATCACATTAATTTACTATGTTCCACCAAAATAATTGACCAGTTTATATGAAATAATATTACAAGAATGAAGTATGATAATAAGGAATAAGCAAAACACATATTGATTTCAATGGATACAAAATTATTAAAAATTAATATTGAAGAAACACATACTTACAGAGTATATTCGGGCATACGTATCGATTTTTCCCTGAGTTTCTAAGGCCGATTCGATTAAATTCATCATATATCTTGAGATACGTTTGCGAAATTGAAAAATAAATGCGTCGAACGCGTATGAGGAGGTAGGGCGCCGCGTAACTCGATGATATCCGCTTATTGGCAATCAGGTGACGTGATGAGCTCGTCAGCGTCCCCCACGCGCCCTCCCGAGCGTCAGGGCTTTCGAGGGGTTCAATAATACCAAATCCGTACTAAATATAGCCAACTCTTCACAAATACCTCGGTACTTGTGTTTAAGCCAAAGTCACTTCCCACCGCAATCGATAAACTCTTCAAAGGATTTTGTTTCAGTGAAATACTTATACGCGGTCACACTTCAGTCATCTTATAGACTTCAAGCGTAGTAACTATATAAACATAAATTAGCTTGTCGTTACGTCGATAATTGAAATAAATAAACCTTTAATCCTTTAAGAAGTACAAGTAATCGGGTCCATTCTCTTTTAATGTTCATCTGTCATAGCAATGTATATATATAGGTATACTTATTGATCGTAATCCGAAATGTTCGTTTCCTCATGTGAATAACACCGTAGCAAGGTGGATATATATCAAGAAGATTACCAATACGTATAAAATTCCATTGAAAAATATCAACACTGTAGACATTTTACGTATTAACATATTACTTGTGGTTGTCCTTTATACTTGTTGTTGTACATTGACAAACTTGTCAACGGTATTAACAGCTTTCCTAAAATCAAAGTACGCCACATCCACCTGATCTCCAACGTCAATAACTGGCACTACGTGATAAGGAAACGACGTCAGATTACTGTCCGTACAGCGTCTCGGTCGAAAACCGTCTTGACAATCCGTCAGTCGCCCGCGGATTTGTGAATGAAGATAACAATTTAATATTGATTGAAAAACCTTAGCGAAGGTCGACAGTATAGCAATCTGTCTATACTCACTAATCTCAGACCCTGCACCTCTCTTAGTAACTGGAATAACTATTCTCTATACATAAAGTTAAAATGTTCAATACTGCGCGACAATCCGAAGCTAAATAAGGTGGTATTCCATAAACTATGTAAATACTAAGCACCTCAATAAATGTATTGTGAGTAAATCGTATGGACTAAAAAACCTGAAGTCTTGAGGCGGTGCGTCTGTTCACGATCGAATAATGTTTCCAAAGATCCTTCAGTGATTCTCTGCGGAATGGGACGGAGCTCGCCGCTGCAAGGTATGTACGGGTGAGGTGTGTGAGGGGCGTATGGAGAGCGCGGGGAGTGTGGGGCAGAGGAACGGTTACGTGAAGGGTGCTTCAGGGCGCGAGCACTCTTTAGGAAATCGCAAATCGGTCGCGCGCTACTCCACTGCCGCGTCACATGGACCAACAAATTGCGTTATATTTTCACGTAAATATTTCACTATATATTCATCTATTTAGTTCATATGTGGAAGTGTGGATAATAATAAACTATACCTAATGTATATTTTTTAAATAAAAAAACTGAACCGACTTTACAAACTTTTAATCTTAAGAATGTGCTAAAACTGGCGATATGCCTTTTATGTTTAATACAGTCTAACATGTCTTTGAATATCGTTAGGTACAACTACCTCCATCCTCCTAAATCACCAAACATTTCCCATTACGTTGTAAGGAGTTCTCTTTCGTATCTTAGAAATCCAAGGTACAACTTTAGTAAAATTAAACTGAGGCCCCTTCAAAATATTGGATAACAACTTAATTCGTTAGTTTCAGTTTAAAAAAAAAAGTATACGTATACAAAATAGCTAGAAAAATCTGAAAATATGAAGTTTGAGAAGTATGATAACGACTAAAAAGGGGGTGTGATATAAAATATGGATAAAATTTGCTTAGTTGATTAATTGATAGGTATATAGAAAGCTTTCACTCACGTATTATCAGATAGCCAAAACGTATACCTTTTATTAACTACTAGCTATGTCCGCAACTCTGTTCGCGTGTAACTAAAATTTTATTTAATCAGTTTCATATAAAAATGTTATATAGCCTAATGTAGCATTCGAATGGTGACATAATTTTTGAAATCGGTCCAGTGATCCTTGAGTTTATTCGTTACAAACAAAAATACAAATCTTTCCTCTTTATAATATTACCATAGACAAATTTTGCATGTACTTATATTAATTTCACATCGTAAATATCTCATTAGGAACGGTTATACTATGACGAGTGGTTGTCGGGAACAACGCGAACTACGTCGGGGGCAAGAGCTAGCATGTTATACAAGAACTGACTGAAAAACCGTGACAGGAAATAACTAATTGCATCATTATTTTCCCAGTAATAACACATTTTTTTAAATAAAAAATAGTTTTTAAGTAGAGACAATAATATTGTCACGGTGAGATAAAGGTTTCGCAGTTCTGCGCTGTGTGTGGGGGTGCGAGGGTACGGGGGTGCGATGCGGCGACGGGCCATTAGGTCGCCCTTCAATTCTCAACTCTCTAGATACGTGTCGAACGAAGAGAGAAAGAAAGAGATAGCGCTCGAAAAAAAATTACAGTTAGCCAGAAGTTATTATGTGCATATGTTATAGGTATGTATGTACCATATGAATTGCAAAACGGGCACACATATTTTAATAAAATTTTCTGCCAATCTTAATACCAGCCCAGCTACCAGTAAAATTTGGTATCTATAGGATCATTAACATTATTTTTTATCCATACTAAAATTGGGACAGGTTGCTAGTAATTTGTATGCATGATTCCGAAGTGTCTTTAAGGCGATGATAGCTTAGTGATAGCGTGTAGGAAACCCGCTTCATGGGACGTGAGTTGGAATCAACTAAATCGAAATCGAGATTTCGGTGAAGGAAAACCGTGAGGAGACTATAGCATGGTGGTAGGGCTTTTTCTAATGCCCGCCTGGCTAGCTACCACCACCTTCAAGTCGAAAATCTACCACCAAATACCATTAGGTGTGTTCCGGCAGTGGCACTTGAGAGCCAATCCCCCTATAAAGGCCGGCAACGCACCTGCGACTCCTCTGTTGTGGATGTCTATGGACGGCGGTGATCACTTACCATCAAGTGATGCGCTTGCTCGTTTGCCGCTAGAAATTCGACCACTTCCACACTGTCACGCAGATTGTCATTCCATGAAGCGTATTCAGCGCTTTCCACAAAGCTTAAAATGGCCTCGTTGTGCTGACAGTATTAACTAGTACAACGTTTGAACGTTATTTAGAGTCCAAAAAACAGTAAAATTATAAAAAGAAAAAGAATATAATGCTACCTTTTGTAACTGGTGTCCGTTATCTACATGTGCTATTATAATTACATTATTTTCTCTGCCTGTTTTTATGTATTTTTAATTCTCTTTTACTGTAGTTTAAAATAGGAATACCTATTATAAGAATAGTATGCTTTCATGCTACTTGATTCACTTATTTATTATGCGTAAATAATTTATATGTTTGAATTTAAGTTTTCCTTCTCTACCGCCGTCTACTAATTACAACGGTTGTCAGTGCAATGTTGTGCACCATATTTCGTACTTATGAGGCAGGGTAGTTTATCATAAAGTACCTAGATTTATGTGATTATTGTTATTTTAGTAATTAATCTCTTAGCCGTATTGATATCTTTTTGATAAGAAATAAATTAGTCTGCGAATCTAAAATTCGAAGTGATGATAGCTTAGTCGATAGTGTGTACGGAGGCTGCGTCATTGGATGTGAGTTTGAAAATAGCTACAATGAGCTTGAGCTCGGTGAAGGAAAACATCATGATGAAACCATAGCATGGTTGTAGAGCTTTTTCTAATGTCTGCTTGGCTAGTTATCATCCTCAAGACGAAAATTAACCGCCAAATACCATTAGGTATGCTCCAGCAGTTGCACTTGAGAGCCAGTCCCTCCATTAGGCTCAGCGTGTCCACCATCTTCGGCCATGTCGTCACTTAATATTAAGTGAGATTGTAGCCATACCTACCTATATACCACATACCACCATACATACCTATAAACTATTAATTAATTAAATGTATGGAGTGAATAAATCCACAGCCCATCTCCTATTTTTTTGTTTTTTGAGAACATCGTTGCAATATGTTCACACCGACAAACATTGTATCTTTTCTCACATACTTCCCTATTAAAGACACTTTCAGTTTACCAGATTTACTTTAAGAAGTACAAGTCAAAATTATTTAAGAAAATATTGAAACGTAACCCTTTAGTTTAAGATCCTTAATCCTCGCACACCCTAATAAACAATGCGTAATGGTTTGCTAGCCGTAACGAATTGATTTAAGAGTTAAAACCAATATACTAGTCAGAGTTTATCACACTTGGTTATCTATATGTAGCCTTTGTTACCGGTAATACGGGCAGTATGTAAAACAGTTAAGGTTTGGAGTCAAGTTTTTTCAGGAAAACCACCATAAGCGATAAAAAAATTAAAGGATTTTTTACTGTTACCTCCTAATTTTTTTTCTGTAAATTAGAAGCAGTATATTAATAGCCATAGCTATTTTAATATATCAGTTAATAATTATAAAAAACAAGTCATTATCTTGTTATAAATATAGCATAAGTAATTTTTAATGGAAAACTCATTCTGTAAAATGTGCAAATTATCGGTTACGATGTTTTTCCAGAAAGGGCTCGATATTTGTGAGTTTTTATATAAAACCTATAAATCAATGTACTTTATTCTTTCCCCTATGGGACATTACAGGATAGTTAATATTTGTTAAATGTCCTTTGCAATTGTCAAGGATATTGTGATAGATTTATATCATAATTAACAATTTATTAACTTAATTCACTCCCGACCACAACCCTCATCATCACATAACGTCAAACACAATGTAGTCAAACGCTAAAATATAAAAATAAAATAAAATATTGTTTTTTTTTATTGAAAAGTTAAATGTATAAATTTAATTATTTTGTTCCTCAAGTTGTATACTTTCTTGAGTATTTACAAAAGGAGTATTGTTATCCATTTGGAGTGGACTCATCTCTCTGATGTTTTCTCATTTTGCATTTCCATATTATTTCGTTCCGGGGCTCGGGTTTCAGTGGAGGCCGGTGCGGCGCCGCCCGCCCCGCCGCTAACGAAGGCTGCGAGATCAAAGCCGCACTTCGATATCACAAATGAGAACTTTGAAAATTGGACGGTCGTTATTATTTGTAAGTATAATTTCAAAAATCTTTTATATCTCTCCAGACGCCGGAGGTTCAGAATGGACGCTCAAAGAAAGAATCATGTTTTGTATTATAAATGAGTTTTTCTCTTCGGTTTATATACACATATATTTTTACCTAATATGAAACTCTGATAATTATATCTTAGCAATAATATTATTATATAAATTTCAAAGTCCATTTAATACGGTCGAAATAATAATTAACTCCTTAAAACGTCAAAGTTACTTGGCTTTGGTCATTGCATTAAAAGAACCAGTACTTTAAATTCCCCTGTACAGATTTCAGACTGCACTTATTTATAAAAACAATTTTAAAAGAAGCAGTTTGTTTTTGTTACTTAATTAGATTATATTTAACATTATATGATGTCTAGTGATCAAAGTATATTAAAAAAAGTTAATAGTAAAACAATTCATTGTAACACTCAAGTATACACGAACTTGCATTTTTAATTGTTATTTACTACTGAACTTTCATCTAGCAAAATAACTTTATATATATATGAATACATAATAATATATTAAATATATGTATACATATACAAACAATGCCTGTTCGCTTTCAGTAACTACGAACAACTAGCAAATTCACATGAGTTAAGTGCGTTGAAGTCTTTTGTTCTTACCTTGTGAAACTCGGGACACGGTTAACACAATCACGTTCCATTGTGTTATAGCACCTTCTAAAGCTCATTAAACGCGTTTTTAACATAAAATTGTTAACTCTAAAAATATCTACCTATTATTCGTGGAGAATTAGATATACTGAAGCCAGTCATTCTTACGTAAAACCATTCACGGAATCTAGAGAAAAGGTGGTCAGGTGGATCATACAACATTATGCTCATTCATTACATTATACGTAGTTTTCAAATGTACTTTCATCATCAATAAAACTACAGTTGTACAGCCATACTCAGATATAACCATATGTGTGTGAGAAAACTATAATGAGGCCGCGCGAAAAATGATCCCCTCCACTTCATTTGCACTTGCTGTTCGCTCCCGGATATTACAAAACGCTTTTCATTAGACTCCCCAACCCCTCAGCTAGAGCCTCACCACTTCGTCTGCATAATTATCATAAAACTACATAAAACACTATCGCTTAAGTGTTAACTGAGGCAAAGAGCTCTACATTATTTACTGAGCGCTATTCATATTATTAAACTAACTAATACCTACAAGTTTCACTCTGTTATTTAAACTGTGTCTATGCCTTTTTTTGCTTCTTGCAAGATAATTATCATAAAATAGATATAAACCAATAAAAAACAACTAACTAATATTTTTTTAGAATAGGACGTGAGTTAGAATACCTATAAAGAGCCTGAGCTTTCTGCGAAGGAAAGCATCGTGATCAAATCATGTCGTGGAGGGCTTTCTAATACCCACCTAGATAGCTACTATCAAGTTGCAAAACTACCGTAAAATACTTATAGGTGTGTCTTGGCAGTTGCACTTAGAGCCAGTTCTTCTACAAGGCATGGCGTGGTCGCCATCTTGGACCATGTCGTCACTTAAAATGAGGTAAGATTGTAGGCATAACGCTTTACCTATAGAGCATAAACAATTAAATGCAAAGAAAGTAACTAACTCCTTGCTAGCTGCCAGTGATGCCCTTTTACATGCAAATTTTCGGTACTTCAATGCACGAAGAGATAAAATATAGCTAAAATGAAAAAAAAATGCTGGAATATTACTTTTATTTCAGTTAAGTTTATTATAAAACTGCTTAAAAGTAGAGCATAGAACTCGTTCTAATATCTTGTAAGTTACAAACACATCAGCTCCGAGTGCATCAGTAATGTCATTGTTTTAAGGATGGTAGGTGTGAAGGGCGGCCGACTGCTATGCGGGTAGGGGGGAGGGGGGAGGGGAGGAGGAGGAGGCGTCGTAGTCAAGATGACGGGATGAGGCAGGCGCTCGTATCATTACCGGGAGGACATCATTACTAGGCGGAACTGCATCGTTACCTATAGACAAAGAGTCTGTTATATGCCCGGCCATTTTTGTTTTTAATGTAGTACTGGAGCCGACTGCCAAATGAATGTAAAGTTGTTTCATAATTTTCAAATAATTATAATATTACACACAAAATAAATAACGCAAAACATTTATTAATCCTTATTAATACTATAAATGCAAAATTGGGCTTGATGGTCACATTTTCACGCCTCAATCGCTAACTCGATTATGATGAATTTTGGTAGAAGGATAGATGGGAACCTGGAGACTGTGAGGGGCTAGTTTTTATTGCAAAAAACTTATTGAAAGTCGAATAAAGAGAAAAATAAATTTTACATGAAACTTTTTATTGCATGATCTGATTTGTCTGACACAATCAATATTAACGCGATCGGAGCCACAGGTAAATGCTAGTAACAATATAATTTGCTCTTTTGAATTAAATTTCAAATTAAGATAATGACAAACAAAAAACATTACGAGGTTGAAATATATCGTTATCAATTCGTATTTCCTGTTCACACTTCAAAATTACTCAGATGTGGGCAGAAATATAAAAATGTACATGAGGGGTTCCATTAAACTTACAACAATAAATCAAATTTATAAAAGTACATTAGAATTACAAGCTACTAGGCAAACTTTATAATATTAACAGGTACCAGATTATATAAATTACAACAATAAAGAAAAAGTATATTTACAGGCTTTATTTAAATTATAACTAGATAATTATAATATTGTTCATAAAATATGCATATACATAACGTGCGTCTGGCTCTTGGGCTATGTCGCTATGTACTCGCGTCATTCATCTCTTGCGTTAGCAATGTATTCCATAATGAATGTTATGTAAAGAAATGTGTGAATACCTATATCACATACACTATTGGAACACATAGCATTCTCAGTTAGATAGCAGTCACTATAAAAAGGCTTGCTGAGGTTTACAACTTAACAACCTCATTATGAACGCTTACAACCATTATTCTCAATTCAAAAGATTTATTTCTTAAAAATAGGGTAACAATATCACTTTTTCAAGTGAAAAGACTACTACTGCTTCGGAAACAACATGGCGCTCTGGAAGAAGGGAAACGATGAAAGAAACTCTTCAGCGGTCACTGTTTTTAATATGACCTTACAATTCTGTCAAACTTAAATATGATATATCAGTTAAATAATTTGCAATTATATAGCACGGTTGTTAACAAGTTTCTAGGTTACGATTATTTTAAACTGTTTTAGATAAATTTACGTAATTCTTCGGGGATTTTATTACAACTTGACGATGTAAGACATCTTACTTGACAATGTGTTTTTTCTTTTATAGTTTTATAATCTCCACTGTTGTTGAGTGTCTATGAGGCCCAACACGGTGGACTCACAGGCCTAGTGCACAGTTTTCTCTTACTATCAAATGCGATAGGCTTCATAAGTAGCAACATAGAAATATTAGTAATTGCTTCGTGATGAAAGAAATAGTCTCGAACTTCAAAATTCTGCAGAGACGCATTATAAAACCAGTTACTGGCAAAAACGAGAATACGTGGTCATCGTGGAGTCCTTTTAATCGGTTATCTAGTGATTTGCATAAGTCGTGTCTCGCATTCGTAGCTTGTCTAGCAAATTACGAACGACACTACACTAATGTATATTCCTACGAAGTCAATGCAGAATACAATAATTAGACGGGTTAATAAAATGGTATCTCGGAATAACAGATTCTTTAAAATTAAAATATATTGAGAACACTGTGATAGTATATGGTCAAGATGTATTGAATCGCAAGCCATTGATTGTCTTTCTTCCTTGTAGACATTTTTAAGTATGTTTATATTTTTCAATACCTATTTTGTGGTAAGTAAATAACCTATGGCAGCCGAATTAAGTCGCCGGTCAACCACATAATTATTTTTTTTATGCTAAGCGAGGATAGTTGAATCTGTAAGACGATTTCACTGGAGTTTTGTGTTCCTAAGAGTAAGTAGATATCCTCAATATAAGGTCCTTTAGCAAGGAGTAACGGTATGACAGAAGAAATTACGACAGTATGATGGTGTTTGATTAAAGTAACAATGATCTAAATGACGATGTCTATATATATAAAGCTTAGCGTTATCGCCATAATTTCACCTGATCTTAAGTAACGATACGGTCCAAGTTGGTAGACACGCTAAACCTTTGAAGGAACTGGCTCTCAAGTGTAACTGCCGGATCACATCTATTGGTATTTAACGGTAAATTTTCATCAAAAAAAGCCCTACCACCATGCCATGGTTTCCTCACGATGTTTTCCTTCACCGAAAGCTCAAGCTCATTGTAGGTGGTTGGATTTGAACACACGTCTCTTGACCCAAGGTCGTACACACTACCACAGAAGTATCATCGCTTATTATAATAATTACCATCATATATATAATAAATTAGATATATATTGTTTACTTTTAATGGTGTTAATATTTGATTACATTCTTACCTGGCATTTAGAGAGGATATAGCCCAAGACGGTGGGAACGCTAAGCCTAGTAAAGAGCCTGTGTGTCGAGAGCAATTACTGGAACAGATCCATTTGTAGGTATTGGGTAAAAGACTGTCAACTTAATATTTCTGTTAAAAAAATATATTAAACGCAGGAAAATAGTTTTCGTTACTTAACTAAATCAGTACGGATATCATACGGAAAATACATTCGCAATGTGCTAACGTGGAAAATTAATGTAATTTTAATTACTTAATATTAAGTGAACTGTGTTAAAAAAAATACTACTACAAAAAATTAATTAAACGAATAAACTTGTTTGAAGTGAATAACTTCCAGTCCGTAGATAAATACTATGAAATTAATTACATCGATAGTGACAGGTTTATTGGTGAACAAATTTAAGTAAATGTATTGAAACGATGAAGAAAGCCGCCACCGAGCTCGGCGACCGCCGCCCACCGCTATTACTCCGAGTGCCAGAGTGCCACCACACAACATCATAGAATATAAACACTATATTCCTGCAGAGAGGACACCACTTAGCTATACACATAATCAATCTGTAGAAAAGTCGTTTTTGTACATTGAAAATATTTACAAAAAACAATAGCCAGGGTGTTAAAGGATAAAAAACAGAACCCATTTCTAATATTTTAGCACGTAACATCACGTAAAATGTACAAAACCAGCTTTTATACCGAAAAATTCACGCAACTTGAAGTATTACTAAGTTTTTGTTTCATCGCATTCAGTTCATTATATGAAGAGATATTACACAATATGAATTTAAAGTATTACCACTTACGCAATTCAGTTACTTGCAAAGCCAAAATATAACTATTGTTTACAGTTGACATATAACTATATCATATAACAAGGATATTGACTGTACTCTTATCTAATCGACACGGGAACAGTTTGTTTGTTTGTTTAAACGCGCTAATCTCAGGAACTACCAGTCGGATTTCAAATCATTTCTGTAATTTATAGATCAATTATTGAGGGAGGCTTTCGGCTATATAACATCACGCTACCACGCTATAGGAGCAAACCTGTATTGAAAAAGTTACAAAAAAAGGGCAAAAATGTTTTCTGATTTTTAGTTCTACGCGAGCGATGTCGCAAGCACAGATGAGTACACATATGTAAGAAAACAATACTTAATATTTTCATATATTTCATTTTGAAACGATGATAGCACAGTTGGTAGTGTGTTCGAACGCCACGTTAAGGATGTGAATTCGAATCCACCTACAATAAGCTTGAGCTTTCGGTGAAAGAAAACATTGTGCTAAAACCATAGCATGGTCGTAAAAGCTTTTTAATGCCCAATTGTCGCTACAAATCTCAGATGGAAAATCTGCCGCCAAATACCTACAGGTGTGTTCTGACTGTTGCACTTGAGTGACAGTCTCTCCACTTGGTTTAGCGTGTCCACCAATATGGACCACGTCGTCACTTAACATCAGGTATGATGTTGGCCATAATGCTAAACCTATTAACTATAAAAAAACACGTATAGATATTTGACAGCAGATTTTCAGCTTGAGGATGGTTGCTGAATAGTTGACCATTGGAAAAATACCTACCACCATGCTATAGATTCCTCACGATGTATTTCCTCAGCGAATGCTCTACCTTATTGCATGTGAATTCGAAATAACGTCCATTGACGTAGCGTCCTTACACCCGGGATAACTAAGCTGTTATGGCTTCAATAAATTAAAAGTAGTATTAAATAAAACATAGATTGTTATGTATTCTGTGTGTACAGGGAGCAGGGACGGGCCCATGGAACTCGACACTCATATTTACGTCTTTCTCCCGCAGACAATTACTATAAAAGCTTTTAAACTAAATAGACTTCTAACTGAATACACCGATATCCAAGTGGGCATCTTTAGAATTAATTTATCTTCATCTTTGTTTGTGTTAAATGACACAGCTTCGAACTTACATCACTTAGGTACTACAACAATTAATATGTATTTCTATGGAATATTATATGTCTGCAAACTATTTCGAATATTTATTACCTGTTTACAATGTTTTAAATTAAAACGGATTTCTTGATTAAATGTTATAGAAATCACAATAATTGAGTATTATCTGATACTAACATAATATAAATGGAGAGTTGTTTGTTTGTGTGAACGCGGTAATCTTTGGAAATACCTGCCGGAAATGTTTTTTTTTTTTGTATATTATAACCAATTTTGTGAGGAATAGTTTAAGTTAGTTTTATCCTTAAGAAATTAGTTATTCGAAGGCATAGAAAAATGACTATATTTTCAGGCAAAAGAAATCACGAGCACAACTAGTACTTGATATTATAGCATAAATACATTTTTTTTCATTATACTTTCGATAAATAATACCTTTTCTTGTAACTTAATCATTTAGGGTCGACTATTGCGTTCGGTAATTAAATTCCTCTATTTAAAAAAGTGGAATACAAATGAACACACTTATAACAATAAATCAACATTATTGTTGCACTCTACATATTCTTTTCTTAAATTAATGAGTTCTAAAGATATCTCTCCGTCTAGGAGCACTATTGTTGTACCACAAATGAAATGAAGAAAGAAGTTTCCGATGGCATATCTTTGCTGTATTGTGGATCTACTGAACCATGTTCTGGCTATGCCCATAACATGGAATCTTACAAACAGAATATGAAGAAACATTCCAAAAGGCATACGTGTCGGCC
This sequence comes from Actias luna, assembly GCA_039707435.1. Classification (NCBI taxonomy): domain Eukaryota; kingdom Metazoa; phylum Arthropoda; class Insecta; order Lepidoptera; family Saturniidae; genus Actias; species Actias luna. The sequence continues at coordinate 202,821 of JAZHAC010000002.1, read as the reverse complement.
ACAGACGCTTGATGGATTATATCTACTTGAAATGAAATCAAATTGAAATACTCGATTCAATTTGGGCCTCGACAAGTCGTTTATGAACGTCAAAACTACCACTGATTCAAAAAACAACCCAAACCCGAGAAGAACGGGCTAGAAACTGGATCTGTTTATATCCTTTTAAGTACATATATTCTTATAAGTTATGTATTTACGATAGTTATTAGTGAATGCAAAGAGAGGGGTGTTAATTCCAGACATCGCCACCCTATTACACCCTTGTGAGACCAAACACCCGCTTGACGTGGTGCTTGAAGTTATTGCCCGGTAAATCGGTAACATGCTTTGAGACTTTGTTGTCAAACTTAACACTATTACTGGTCTAACTGAGCTAAATATGGGGTGCCTTCAGTGGTTGAAGTTGTTTATAAATAACACAAAGTCGCAGGAAGGAATATAAGCAAACGTAAAAAGTTACATTTATTACTAATGATCAGGTGTAATTGAAATCCAACTAGAAACTAGCGCTCTTTGGTAATTTTCATCATAAATAAGCTTATATATGATCTCATTATCCCCAGCTATTTTATTCAACACTTATTTGGGCTTTGCTACTGTACTTGTTTTTACACCTTTTGCACTTGTCTGTTGTTCCTTTCTGTCATACAGTCAGTCACTAAGCGGTCGCTTTGTCGTACAGCGACAAAAAAAGTAAAAGAAAATACAATAATAAGTTTAAAGGGAATAAAAATGCGGAAAACGTAATAATAATACGGAGTTTATAAGAAATTCCAGTGATAGAGCAAACTAATGCACCGTACTCACATCGACTGAGCTCCGAGAAACATATTTACTCTTTCGTACGGAATATTCAGTTCATTTAAACATTATAACATTTGAAAATATTCTATAAAGATGTATTCGGAGTTATCGAAGACGGGAACCGGTGGATGTTAGTGTAACGAGCCAAACTCGTATCCGGGATCTTCATGAATAATTCAAACGACAATCCTTCGAAGCGGGAAAAATGTTTATACCTCCTAGTGGAGGGAGGGGACGAGACGTGGCCCCGAACAGCTATACGTCCATACAAGCATTCTAGTTACCTATGTAAATATAGAATAATTCCAGAAACCGCACATTAGGGAGATGTGTGAAGAGAAAAGTTTCCAAAAAGGCGCCGCGTATACGTATTCAAAGCAATATTAGTTCAGAAATACAAGGTGCGGGTACCGCATCTATATACATGAATATGATGAATCCATGCAATGAGACTAAGCACCCGGTGAATGAAAACATAAAACATTATATTAAGGCCATGATATGGTGATAGAGCATTTTCTAAATTTGTCTGGCTAATTTTTGTTAACGTGGTGTTTATTATGCCAGTTTTTAAAGTTTTTTTTTTTTTTTTTTATATTTAAGGTTTAGCGTTATGGCCATAATCTCACCTGATCTTAAGTGACGATACGGCCTAAGTTGGTAGACACGCTAAACCTGTGGAGGAACTGGCTCTCAAGTGCTGCTGCCGGAACACACCTATTGGTATTTGGCGGCAGGTTTACAACTAGAGGGTGGTAGCTAGCCAGTCGGGCATCAGAAAAAGCCCTACCACCATGCTATGGTTTCCTCACGATGTTTTCCTTCACCGAAAGCTCAAGCTCATTGTAGGTGCTTGGGTTCGAACCCACGTCCCTTGACGCGAAGTCGAGCACACTACCACTGAGCTATCATCGCTTCATTTTCATTCTTGCTAATCTAATGCTAACGGTGCTAATGACCCAACATTACCCACTAAAACGCACCACGGCGACACATCAAACTCCCGTGTTGCCAGAGAACAGGGGCGGCTTCCACAATTTACCAGCTTCAAGTTGAAAACCTATCATCAAATACCTATAGCAGTATCCATACCTACTTGTATATTTGAATATATCTTCAAATGTTTCGTCGTTGAGACTATTCGAATCGAAGCCACCTACTTCTTAACGATTATATCGTATTGCTGAAAGCGGATGCTCACATAGAATATTATATTTTTACTAGTAAGCCTACTATTACTACTAATATATGACATTATTTTATAAAGTTATTTTGACTATAATACACTTTTCGAAGGGGAATAATTCTATAATACATTGTTTTAATATAACTATTAGATTTCGCGGCACCCGCTTATAAATCTTTCATTCGGAATGATTTTGCCAAGATATTAAGCAATAATCCTCATACATAAATACATTTACAAACCTGTAATGTATGCTTCGTCACTGTTAATATACAGTTTGTACTCTATATTAATATAACATTAAAATATAAGTAAATAGTAATATCGGCTCACAGTCCACACAACTCCGTCTTCCACCTGCGCCAGTCGGTATACAAATGTCCTCACCACCACCGCGCCAACCGCAGAGTTCGTGGCTTGATTCGACAGCTCATTAAATGCGTTAATAGATATATTTTTTTTACTAACAAATAACGAATTATTTACACACATTAATAATACAATACACTACAATACGTACCCCTAAACCTTGCGCACGAATTATTCCATCTATTGGTGAAAGCTGTATAATAATCCATTCGGTTGTTTTTGAAGTTATCGGGTTTAGGTAAACTCAGATGGCAGAGTTACTTTGTTTCATAATATGTAGTGATAATTTCCTATATACTAGAGGACATTAATATAATAAGACTGGGAGTGAGGGCGCGACGCACGCTGTGGCTCGTTGAAACGCATCAAATTTCTTTTGCTAAATAATTGAATCCCGAGTGCTCAGTGTAACTAAGGGCGCACCCCTTTCCACCCTCTGTAATATTGTAATGCATTGCGCATTGTACTCTATGTGGGTACTTTGTATTTACACCCTTCATGTATTGTTACCCATAACATAAAACACGTTTATGCGAAGTTATAAAACACTAGCTTTTGCCTGCGACTTGGCTCACATTGATATTGTCATACAAATCGGATAACGTAAAAAAAGTTTCATACAAAGTTTATTCCTCTCTTTACGGCACTTCCAAAAAAAAATCGCGATTAAAAGTAGCCATCTCCAGGCTCCCATCTATCTCTATACCAAAATTCATTTTAATCGATGCAGTGATTTGGCGTCAAATCATCACAAAAAAACAAATTCACTTTCGCATTTATAATATTAGTAAAGATTAGGAGTTTAACACAATTTTTTTTTATGTAACGTCTTAATATATAATACCAATTTTTTAGATGCTAAGTATTGATATAACCCAAAACTACAAACTCAAGGCAGCTATGCAGGCTTTACAAACCTGCGTTATTGCCACCATTGATGATCTATTGTGATCGCCTCAACCTACTAAATCTCACTGCCTAATCCTATAGCATTAATGTGATTACTGTAGGACTTTTTCTGTAAGGAGCAGTTGAACCTTTTCTGATGCAGTTGATGCTTGTCCAGTATCCGCTCACGTTTATGTTTCAGTGGCTAACATTCGCATAATTCACACTTTAGCGTGTCGTCCACACTGTTGCAAAATCTGCAATCTCTTACGATCTAGGCAACGATGTTGAACATGTGTTTATTGAGATGGAAATGTCGATTACGTGTTCTAATCAAGTGTAATAGCTCAATAAGTGAAAAAAAACACTTTTTAGGTTTTAGTGTAATGCTTACCTACTGTTATAAAGCTATTTTTAACGCCAACTCAATCACGCCTACCTAAAAAAGCTGCGGACCCAGAGTCCACAGATTGTGTATGTCATAATAATAATAAAAAAAACAAAACACGTAGTTCTGCAGCATTTTTTTTTATATATACATAATCTGTGGACTCTGGGTCCGCACCTTTTTTTAATTTAGTTGTCGTTAAAAATAGCTTTACAACTTTTTACCTAAGGAGTTGTATATTAATTATGTTATTACTGTAACTGTTTATTCGTTTGGTGTTTGACTACAATGTAACTAATGTTCTGTATGGCATTATTTATCACAGAACTGTAGATTGACTACACCAACCACCATCAGCGACCGTTAGTAGATAAGCTAACTGTCAAGTATTTCCATACTAGCTTGTTAGCTTCGGATATACACAGTTTGTTACCAGTTTCGAGGTTTCCAGATCAGCCATTATAGATATATATCCATCATGACAGTAACAAGCCCTGATAGCTGTATGTTTCTTAGAGGCTGTTATTGTTTTTAAATCGATATGTGCTTAACATCAAGTACAATGCAGTGATATTAATGTGCTAAAATGACGAAGAAATAACATTGCAACAGTATGAACATTTATTATTCTCGGATTATATTACAACTGGATGATTGTAAAGTTAACATCTGTCGGTATCTTTAACATATTCATGTTATCTCTATTTCACTTAGGTAAAATCTATATTAATAGTTCATTTAGGTTTTGGTATAGTTTTTTTAATACTTAATAAGTTTAGCGTTGTGAGCACAATCACACCTGATGTTAAGTGACGATGTGGCCCACGATGGTGGACAAGCCAAACACCGAAACAGAGCTACAGGTATGTGGCGGTAAACTTAGAAAAAGCCCTACCACCATGAAATACTTTTTACGTATAACCACAATTAGTTTTTATTCGACTATATACCTTACAGTATACAGAGGGTAGGCAGTAAGAAAAATGTACGCCTCAAAGCTGATGACACCCTCATGGCGCTCGTGTAAATGAGTGAATAACCTGTTAATCATGAACGAGGGCCGGCGAGGGCCGCTGAGGGCGACACCGACGTACGTCGGCGTAACGTTATTGCACAAGAGCGGAGAACGGCCACCGTCATTATCGAATTACGCACCGAACAAGGGCACCCTAATACGGTAAGTGGCAGTCCAGGGCTGTCACTTGCCGCCCAATGAAATACCTGAGGAAAATTGAAGCAATATGTCTAGAACAAGATCAAAACTGAGCCAATGATATTTTTTTTGGCCATAATCTCACCTGATCTTAAGTGACAATATAGCCCAAGTTGGTAGACACGCTAAACCTGTGGAAGAACTGGCTCTCAAATGCAGCTGCCGGAACAAACCTATTGGTATTTGGCGGCAGGTTTACAACTCGAGGCTGGTAGTTACCCAGGCGGGCATTAAAAAATGCCATGCTATGGTTTCTTCACGATGTTTCCCTTAATGTTTCAAGCTCATTGTAGATGCTTGGATTCGAACTCACGTCCCTTGACGCGAAGTCGTACACTGAGCTATCATCGCTTCACCTAACATGTAAGTGAAGTAACGAAATATTAGTATTATTTACCAGAATACTATTCGGATGATATGAAAATGCTGCTTGACCTGATAGGGTTAACTGAAAAACTACCCTGTTGATTTGATACAATGGGGTTAATATGTTCAAGGTAATAAAAAACCTAAAAATGTATAGTAAAAAAAAAATGTTTGTACGAATCTAGAACTATCGAATTGGCTTTTATACCACAGTTCCAAAACCTTATTAAGTTTACCAAGTAACAATCACACTTTGAAGCGCGTCTTCACTTATATTAAGACTAGCTGTGTCCGCGACTTCGTTCGCGTGGAACTAAAAATTATTTAACGATTTTCGCCCGTTTTTGTAACAATTTTCAATACAGCTTTGCTATTCTTGGTAGCGTAATGTTTAATGACCTCAAGTCTTCCACAATAGTTACTCTATCAAAAACAAAAAAGTATTGATATTTAAATTTTTTACATACATAAATAATTTTTATGCGGAAATTTTTGTTTGTTTGCACGCGCTAATCTTACGAACTACAAATTGAAATAAAAAATTATTATTGTAGTTAATACAACAATCACTGAGGCAGGCTTTAGGCTATTTATCATCACGCTACCACCAATAGGAGTAGAGCTGTTCTGAAAAAAGTTACGAAAACAGAGAAAATATCTATACTTCTATACTAATATTATAAATGCGAAAGTGTGTTTATTTGTTTGTCCTTCCTTCGCGCTTTGACTAAACAACCAATCGACTTGACTTTTTGGCACCGAGTTCGTTGAATGGATGACATAGCTACTTTTTTCCCAGGAAAAATCTCAAATTATCAGAGATCTAATTGACGTTTAATGTCACTTTTGCCTTTTACGCGGGTGAAACCACGGGCAGCAGCTAGTATTAAAAAATGTTTGGTTTCACGCGATCGAAGCCCGCTCGCACAACTTAGTTTATACTTTGTTATATTGTTAACTGTCGATCAGAAAAATGTGCATCAAAATTCATCTACAAATTTGATGTACTTCAAATAAAGAGTGTTATATAAGTATATTGATTTACAATATTAGTTATCACCAAGTCAAACTTCATCAAAATCTATGATGCAGTTTTAGAACAATGTATATACGAGGGAGCAGATAGACAAGTAAATATTTAGATATATATTTAAAAAGTCATATATTTAGCCTCTATATTGATAAGAAAGTATATCCTAACGTATCGTTCAAATATAACTTAATTACATGTATATAATATTAATTATTATTAATTACCGAAGGTTTTTTACAAATACAAATCACACAGAAGCAGAAAACTAAAAAAAAATTGCTTCAACCCTGTACCTAGAGTTAATAAGATCGGAAGCAATTTTCACCAGCGACAGCCCTAACTGTTTAGAACCAGACGAACCTATCACATTCATCGGAGAAATCGCGTATTATAACCACATAGAACACATTATCGATAAAATCTTTGTAAAGTGTGTGTACTGGCGGAGCCAAGAATACAGCATTTTACGAGATTACAGCAGATTAACCGGGGAGGGGGGGGGGGGGGGGGGTCGGTTATGGGGTGGGGGTAGGAAAGTCGGTACAGTTTCAATTTGGGATTGACATAACTCATTGAACAATATAGAATAGGTTATTTAATCTTTTTACATAGTTTAGTATAACGGCCAAAATCTCACCTAATCTTAAGTGACGATACGGCCCAAGTTGGTAAACACGCTAAACCTGTGGTGGGACTGGCTACCAAGTGCAGCACACCTACATTGGTATTGGTAGTTGGCGACAGATTTTTAACTTGAGGGTGGTAGCTAGCCGGATGGGATTAGAAAAAGCCCTACCGCCGTGCTATGGTTTCCTCATGATGTTTTCTGTTACCGAAAGCTCAACCGAAGTGGATTTGAACTCAGGTCCATTGACGAGGCATCCGTACACACTACCAACCGAACTATCAATTATTTAAGTTATTGAAGGGATTATAATGATAATTACTACATTTTTTTTAATATAAGTACGTACTCAAATTGAATTAAATCAAATATTCAATGTTTACATTCACACCGACAATGATAGACATATTATAATAGTCTGTAGTCGAGAGTTCAACAGAGTAGAAGCTGTTCCCAAGTAATTTTATAATAATCACAAAAAAAAAACATTAAATGTTAGAGTTACATATACTCTGTGACAAATTAACTTCATCAATGTTCAATTTTTTTTTATGGTCTAATTTTGATTGTTAGGCGTCTACAATTATTACTTAATTCTATTTCATATAACCGGTGATAGTCATACTTTCATAGTGACTTTACTCAGTAACAGTTGAGATGGAAAAGGGATGAGTACAATGTAGACTGGTAATAAACCTTCTACCTAAATCAGTATGAAATGCAGACGTAGAGAAAAAAAAAACAAATATATGGAAAATTATGAAAATATTACTTCTAAGGATATTAAAAAAACGAAGACAAGGTATACATATTCAAAACAAGTAAGGATAAAAATTTATGATCCAGTAATATATCTACTACCTACATTATATACGTCACTGGAGTATTACGATAACTTTTTTTCTAATAATCATTATATTCTTTCTCTGAAAGCGTTACCAGTTAACTTTTCAATGTACTAAACACACGCTCAAACGTAATCATTTCTACTACAAGTTATCAAAATATGCATTTGGCTAAAGATAATAGCTCAAATGCGCCTACAAAATTACATAAATACCTGATAACACATTGTAAACACATGTACAATAAATACATATGTGCAAGAAACCCGACACCGGCTATATAGCGGTAGGTCGCGCGACGACGCGGCCCTCTGCCGGGCCCTCCACCCGCGAGCCCGGGGACCCAGCGTTACGTACCGACAGAAAAACAAAACTGTATATTATTTTGAACCTGATGAAATAATAATTGTAGTGTATACTTCTATAGGAAGGTTTGGATAGGGAGTAAATTCATGTAAATCGTCATCGACATGGTCACGTGACGTGCTGACACTGTATCTGTTCCTATTAGTATAACTTATTGCGCTCTAAACAGTTCTGATTTACAAGTTTCAATTTAAATCAAACTGTTTTTTATAGTTTTAAGTTAAAATTTCTGTCGACAGTTCGCATGACTACTTCGGTATATTTTTATTTATACTTACGGATTTGTTTACCTTTATAAAATGAAAATGGGACAAGATACAAAAAGCAGTATATCCACATTATTAGGACTAACTTAGGCAACGATTCGGCTTGGAACAATGAAACGACATACAAACTTTGGCATTCATTAATATCTACTTATAAACCAGCACTGCAGGAATAGAAAAGTAAAGTTATACGAATGTTTTCTACCTTTATTTTTCAGAATAACTTAGGCTCTCACTTATATTTCAGCTAAAGCGATTCAAGTAGGTTACAACCAGAAAGAAAATGTATTACGCCGACTCTACTTTGGTGGGACAGGAGAAAGAGAATATGTTAAGTTATATTTGTTAATATTATGGAATGATGATGATGAATTCCTGACCGCTTTCGGCAACAGAGACTGCTTTAACTCCGGCGTTCGTGGGCTTTGATATGACTAATATGAGTCCGTATTGCTGACGTGAGAGAACTCCGTTCCTGTAGGTATAATTGCTGGCGGACGGGCTTTCAATTCATCACGTCTGGGATCAAGTCCAGCACGTCATTGTACTTACAAGGCTTGGATCTTCGTTGCCATCAATGCGAATATATATTTAGTCTACATTAAAAAGTTAACGAATTATATTATAATTGGATCACAATTACATGGCAATAAATTCCTATCTGGGACATTCTTTTATTTCCTCTTATTACAGGACCAACCAGTATATATCCAGTTACAGGTCGGCCGGCAGTTATCGATACTTTATCACCCGGTGACCTTTGTCGTGTTTGGATTTTACTATATTTACCATCACTACACATTAAAATACAACATAAAACTACCAATTTTTGTATAATATAGAAGCGTATATAGAGTTGTAAACACTAAGAGTTCGTGATAATATATTATATAAGAGTATTCGTGTTCAGATGTGAGCCTCCATTCATTATACTCTATGTATTCATACTCGGTGAATACAATACGCAGATACGGAGTGCACCACGACCGGCCCCATACAATCCTCACACACCACACAATATTCATCATTCCACCGGGAACACATAATATAATGTACCGACCGACACCTATGTAAACAACTTATATTACATCTATTTGCGTGTTCGTTAAAATACATAAAACTTACACACACTTGAATCGAATCGAATGAAACAATAGAAAACCTAGCGATACAACTCTACAAGCTTTAACACGCTACTTTTTTAACAAACATTATCATAGGATTAGTTAAATTCCATCAAAATTGATCAAAAAGTTAACTTTAGTATAAAATATATCCTATAAGTTCATTTATAATAGGCACTACTTACAGACGTATTAATTCCATCAAAATCTGTCCACTAGCTAATCTGATATCATATAATGATTCGCGGTCAAGGGGACGAACAAAAAATTAAAATAACTTTTTTATACTTATCTTTATTATTATTCTAAGTTGTTTAGTTATACAAAAAATACTCTGATTACCTATTAGCATGAATAGCATGGTGGTAGGGATTTTTCTAATTCCCACCTGGAAAACTAACACTCTTTTTTATTTGACGTGATGTTCAAAATCCTATGTTTTTACGGACTTTTCTTGGCAACCCGTAGACGCATTACACGAGCTCAGAGCAAAGCGAGAGTGGCCTCTGACAAGATTCGTCAGGTGATAATCATCCAACACAACCAACCAAAACGCACTACAACGCACCAAACTATTTATTTTACAACTATTCAACATTTAACATTTAACATATTCTTCAATAGCTTAGTAAAATTCAAAAGTTTAATTACATAACTGGTTGATGCTTCATCTCCAATTTTTACTAGGGTTTTTGTTTTGTGTACATTTACGTTCAAAATGCTTTAAATTATTATAATTTCTGTAAAAAATATTACAATTTATGTCTTCTGTATTCTGTTCATGTTCACTCATAATAAAAGTTCCTAACTTTGTAAGTTGTGCACTAATGTAATAGGGTATGGGATTTAAAATGATATCTAGAATTAAGTTGTTTTTGTATTTAATCTCATATCTGTATCAGTGTCTTGTAAATAAAATAAAATAAAATAAAATACAGTATGAAGTGTAATACTAAAAGAAATACTAGTAAAATAGCGTTAATTTACAATGATTGCGACAAAGACATGGTAATAAAATATAAGTTTTTACTTCTAAATCGCATTTTAATTCATTGCATGGTGGTAGGGCTTTTACTAATGCTCGCCTGGCTAACTACCATCGTTAAGCTGAAAACTTGCCGCCAAATACCATTAGTTGTGTTCCGGCAGTGACACTTGAGAGCCAGTCCCTCCTATAAAGGCCGGCAATTCACTTGCGATTTCCCAGGAGTTGTGTGTGTATAGGCGGCGGTGATAACTTACCATCATATAACACTATTGCTCGATTGCCCGCTATTCCATAAAAAAAACTATAATTAATTAAGTCCACATATTTAGCGTGTCTACCGATTTGGGCTGTATCATCACTTAAGATCACGTGAGATTATGGCCATCTTAAGTATAAAAAAATCAAGTATTATCATGTACTACTTCGTACCATCTTTTTTTATTGTTATGATACCAATATGAAGAGCAGATGAAACGTGCGTGAACACCGAGTATGCCGTGGTAATTTTTTTTTATTAATAATTCAAAACCTAATTCTTTCTTGTTGCTTTCACACCAGAGACACCCATGTTTCCTGTAATGTGATATTGTGGAACTGTATCTGAACCAACGAGCCCAAATTCCCTATAACGTCGAGCCCACCCTTATTTTTAGATTACATTGGGTTACCACTTGTAATCCGTATCTATAATATGTAGTCAAAGATTTCAAGTGATCATAAGACTGGAGTCTCTATCAACAACTCTGTCTGAACATGCATTCCGGAGATACACAATTTTTTGTAATAAACTCTATTAGTTATCCACACCAACATCTGGAATTCATAATGTATAGAATAACAAATTATATTAGAATACAAAAGCTTATGTCAATGGATTCCTAAGTACTCGGTACTTAGTGCTATATGAATAAACGCTCAGAACAGTTCGATTGCAAACAGCTCAATATGAATTTTTTTTTTTTATTAATTTCAATGTTTGCCGCCAAACACATACCGAAATTTCGAGAGCCATTTCCTCCACAGGCTTAGCGCGTCTACCAACTTGGGCCGTATCGAAGATCAGGTGAGATTATGACCATAACGCTAAGCCTTAACTATAAAAAAAACCTACGGGAGTATTCCATCACTTGCACTTGAAAGCCAGTTTCGTCATTACAGTTAGCGTGTCAACCATTTTGAGGCGCACTGTCACTCAACATCAGGTGAGAGTGCGGTCAAGTGGTCATATAAAAACTTAGGTATATTATAAAGTATTAATGTAGAGATTTCACGTAATTTCTTTTCACATCCCAAACATTTAGTTGTTAATAATACATCTATATGTAGATTATGTGTAATGAGTATAGACTTAGGTTCCTATATGTGGATCCTCGTTAGAGCTTACATTGAACCTTACTATACTTTACCTACTATATACTACCCTTACCAATATTATTAATGCGAAATTGAGTTTATCTGTTTGCATGTTACGCATTCACGCCTAAACCGCTGTATCGATTATAATGAATTGGGATATAAAAATAGATAGAAACCTGGAGACGGATATAGGCTCGTTAAAAACTTATTGGAAGTGGGGATATGAGGATGGATACACTTTGCATGAAACTTTTTATTGCGTCATCCGATCTGTATGACAAAATCAATTTTAATGCAAGCGAAGCCCCAGGTAGAGGCTAGTCTGTTAAAAGTGACCTATAATTTAACTTACACGATTAGTTAAACAACGTTTAAACCATTTCCCAGTTATATCAATAAATATGTAGGCCGTACGTGTATTTTGTTCCAAATTTCTTAATACATGCAAATTATAAAGAACATTGAATATGAACAAGACAACAGAGTAAATTGTTTATTGATCAACCGGATTTTGATTTACAATGTCTGAATATATTTTTATGAAAATTTTAATTATTAAGAGGCTCAGAAATTATCAAAAATAGGTGATTTCAGGAATTTTTGTAAAGTTTCAAAAAATATACTAATAACAACTGTTCAAGTTTTATTATTTATGTGATCTTATATACGTAACTGTTAATTCAGACTAAGTCATCGGTGATTGCATGACGGTAGGGCTTTTTCTAGTATCCACCTGGGTAGCTACCACCCTCAAGTTGAAAGTCTGCCACCAACTTTTTACTTGAGAGCCAGTCCCCTCCACAAGTTTAGCGTGTTCACCTGTTTGGGTCACATCGTCACTTAAGAGCAGGTGAGATAGTAGCCACAACACTAAAACCTAAAAAAAATAATTAAGAGACATTCGAGATACTAGTAGATTGCATCGCGCCGTTATGTTCGGCTATCCCGTACCTATTCGAGACCCGACAACATAGTTCATTCATTTTTATTATGGTAAACATATTTAACATAACTGAGTGTTATCACTACAGAGAATGTTTGCAGGTACAAAACCGCTGAACAATATTTGTGAAATATTAATCAGGATATTTAGATAAACTGGCCACAACGAGTATTAAGCAATTAGTGTTATTTTTTTTGTATTCACATATATTTTTCTTTTTAAAATGACATTCTCCTTACTATGTTACATGTCAAAGGTTACAAGTAACGGACACTGAGTAACTAACATCCACACTCAAAACAATTACTTCGAGGTAAATAATCCTGTGTAGGATTCGAACTCATAGAACTTCTATGGGTCAACAGCGTGGCAACCGATTAAACCTTCAGACCAACCGAACAGTCAGGGGTTTTCTTGTCTATCAGTGTCAGTATAGCAAAAGCTAAGCTCGTTTTTTGAAAAATAAACTACTGTATTCAAGTCATGTTCGCTTTTTGTATTAAATAACGCGTATTAGCACGGCAAATACAGTGTTTATGTTGATACTGTATTCGACTGATGCATCATGCTGTCTCGTGTCACGCTCACCGAACGAGTACCTACCTACCGCGTATTGACTTATTCCCTTAGTCGATTCGAGAAGAATTTACCCGAACCGACGTTATATAGCCGAGCGTGGCGAAGTCGCATTCACTACTCACAAAATAAACGTGCCTGTAAAAAAAATGTAAACTAAACATTGGGAAATGTGATGACATTCAGGCTACCTAATTCTACCTAATGTACAGCACAATACCATCTCAAAAACAATGATAACCATTGGTACGTTTAGTCTATTGCATGTTGCCGTAGCTGCTAGATATACTATAGCTAATTCCAAAACGTAGCAAACCAAATGAAAGTATTTGTAACTTGTGTATCGGACAAGTAGGACAACGCAATATAATTAGCCTTATTTAGAAGTACTGTAAGATAGATCTACACGACGGACTCATAACGTGTTGCTAAAAGATGACTTGAGGCTATCAGGGGAAAAAGGAGAACTAAGATTATATCCGGTCTGACCAGATCAAATCTGCTGATAAATATAATAAATTTGAATTTATAAATAACCAACTGCACCCGCGACTCCGTTCGCGTGCAACAAAAAATTAGAAAAACTTACTTTATACTTCGTGTCCATTTTTGTAACTTTTTTCAACGTAGCTTTCCTCCTTTTGGTGGTAACATGATGTTTAATAGCCTAAATCTTTGATTAATGATTTCTCTATAAAATACTAAAGCATGTTCTGCAATCCGATTGGTAGTCCCTAGGATTAGCGAGTTCAAACAAACAAACTGTGCCACTTGATAATGTTAATATACATTTTAATTTAATTCACACATTTTTGGCTTACAAGGAGTTTTCTGATACCACACAATTATAATTTGCATGGTCATAATACTTTTTCTAATGCTCTTCGGCTACCTACCACCCTTTAATTGAAAATCTGCCCTCATATATGTATTGGTTCGTTGCGGCAGTTGCACTTGAAAACTTATCCCTATACGGCTTAGCCTGTCCACTATCTAAGGTCGCATCATCACTGTATATCAAATGAGCCTGTGGTCATAACGCCATTAAATATTAAAAAAAATAATCAATATGAATAATACTCATTAATAATAAAATATGTATAATTAAAAACTAAAAGCTTCATTGTAATAGGTACATACTATATGGGTATATATGCTGAGGTAACTAAACAAAGTGAAAATACAAAAAAAAGGGTATTTTGTTTAGATCATAAGTACCGCTAGGGAAAGTAAACAAAAGTCGACAACATATCTCAGTACTAATTCCCGTGATCAGACATTATGTCTTCATCATGTTTTTTAGTTTTAATTTCACCCTAACGAGTGTTGAAAACGAAAGCTCGATTAGGGGCACAGGTGCAAGGGGCCCTAGTTCACTGTCTATATAAAAAAAAATATAAATTTGACAGCTTCTATTATTGTTTAAATTAGAAACAAAAAAGGGTAGAGTGTGTCCTGTAAATTACATTATACATAGACTATGTTAGTGTTAAAAATTTTAAAGTACACACACACATTTAAAACACAATACTTTTTTTCACAGCTGATAGGAAAGAATTCATGATTTAACACGATTATTTACGCTTAATCTTGTCAAATGTCAAATGGAGTGTTATTTTACCTATTTATATATCTATAATATCATATTTTATAGCAGCGTTGTGGACTGATGACACCGTTATATCACAAAACATCAGAAATCATGAAGAAGTCAACAGTCCGTGCCAGGCGTCACTGTCATGTTTGTCTTAATAGAAAATGGAGAGTAAAGTAAATCTTGAAACGTGATAAGCATCAACAAACCAGTACGACAAGCTTATACCATATTGTATATAGGTAATAATCCCTGCCACAGCCATTTCATCATTCTCTTCCCTCATCTTGTACTCTTAATCATTTCTTTTTGTTTTATGGCTTGTTATAATGTGTGGTGTGTTGGATCTGCACTTATCGCGGATTAAATGTTGCTTGTTTAAATATATTAGTGTTCGTTACTCTCGATGATCCATTATTAATAATAATTAAAAATCATCTCATGCAAATGCAGAAAGGATTAGCTAATATGTCTTAACTTTTAAAATACCATAAAACACTTATGTACTGTATTCAATTAACATTTGTATTTAGTTGGTTTTATTTAAATAATTTAGATAACAATTATTGACAAACTAACTTTACTTAGTATCGCCTACAGTTAAAACGAAACTGTTGGTTTGTCGTAGTTGCGATCCTCAGTAATAGGAGAACGATGATAGAGAAAGAGAGACAGTAGAGGTAGCAACAAGTTTCCAATAAGGACATCACTCCACTGTTTCAAGACACATCATTCCATATAAGAAACGAGAGAATTTATTAAACATATCTCTGCCGTAACCCTTCACTTTTATATATGAACATAAAAAGTGCATATGGAAACTTCATTAAGCGAATACATAGTGGAAGCTGGAACGCGAATACATAAGTAAACAAGATTAAAAAGCGACCGCTTTCAAACTGGAGAACCTCGGGCTCGCTCCCCACAATATTATAATCAGAGAGCCTGCATTACCGGCGCGGTAGAGCCACCCTCGCCTCCGTCTCGCTCAGACACACCGACACCTGTATACGCGTCTCACTTGCACGGCGTACTCAAAAGAAATCATTTACGCCAAGAAAGGTGTAGTATATCATTACGTTAAATAATTATGGAGGCGAGTGGAGCCGGTGCGCTTGCTGTGAACACTCGATACATTCGCATTTCCAACACCACTCAGCGGGAACTCAAAATTAAGGTTTAGCAAGTGTCTACGTTACGTGGTATCGTTCGGCGCATAGTTTCATGATTACAGTGTTCGCATAATGGAGTGCTGTGTAGAGACTGGAGGCTTTAATCATTGGGGAAATATTCAGCGCCGGCGGGACCGGAGTGCGGTGGTTTTCCATTACTGAGTACTGAGCGAGGGGCATAACTACAATATAATTAAAATCGTATTTATAATTGTTCATCGTTACTCTTACTTATCTTATATATTAGAAAGTATGCATTTGTAAGTA
The DNA here is from genome assembly GCA_039707435.1 of Actias luna. NCBI lineage: Eukaryota > Metazoa > Arthropoda > Insecta > Lepidoptera > Saturniidae > Actias > Actias luna. The sequence continues at coordinate 186,449 of JAZHAC010000002.1, read as the reverse complement.
CAAATATTTTATTCAGCACCAGTAGAGGCACAAAAAGTTATAGAAGCCACAATCGATACAAAAAGCGAAACGGCAATATCACATACAACCAAATTCCTGGAAAAAATAAGTAGTGAGGCATCTTGTATATTACATAACAACCAACCTCTTTTCAAAACGTTTTATTACTTAAATAAACTTCATGCAAATTCAAGGTCTTCGTTATAAGATCAAAATATTACTTGTCTAATCAACATATGTAAGTGGCCCGGGATAGGTTATCTTTTTCTACAATTGTTAGCACAAATAAAAAATAAAATATACCTATGCAATAACAATGTAGACATGAAATATTTCAATTTCAAAATTCACAAAAATTTAAAATACGACATTTGACATTTATTTCACAGCGGACAGTAATGACACCATGTTTTTATCACGTTGTTTTTAATCTTTACACTAAGGATTATTGAAAAAGCCAATTTGGCTTGGGCTACAGGTGCAAAAGACACTTGATAGCTGTCTATAGAATAAAAATTTATAAATGTCATAGGTCCTATTGTAGTTTCATTTAGAAATAAAAAACGATAAATTATTTCACGTAAGTTACAAAATGATAGAGTATGTCAGCCCTCCATAAGACTTTATGTGTCTGCCATCTTGGGCCACGTCATCACTTGAGATCAGATGAGATTGTAGCCACAGATAACGCTAAACCTATTAACAATAAAAAAGAGTTGTAATAAAGCTTCGAACGCGTGCGTTATATGCAAAAACTGTAAGAAAGATTCTTGTGGCGTTTATCTTGTAGTCTGACCTAATTAATTATATGTTACGATAATCTCTTACTGGCTACGTATATCTGACTAAGAACAGGTTACAGTAAGATCACCCTGAAAATAGTTAAAATATAAGAGATAATATTAAATTTATTTACAGATTTATTACATACATGTCAGTGAAATGCTCGTGGAATTCGAGATAGTAGATTCTAGATACTGTGTTTGTATGCAGTTTATAAACAAACTTCCAGGTAACGACACGACCTAGTTTCCTATACTTTTCCAATTTCGTAGGAATTTTTTATTTCTATTTCAGCAGCTAATTGGTTTGAACATTATATTGTGATTCTTGTGAGATCAAAGCTGTCCACTATAAAAATGTTTCGAGCTGAAGATTGACATTGCAAGGCTGTTGAATTTTTGCATCTTAACACCGTTATGTCGACTGCCGGGTAACACTTTACTAGTAAGCAGGAAGTCACTGTGACTGATTGTGTGTTGAATAGACTTAATAAGCGAGACTGCTTGTGCAGCCTCAGAGCATCTCCACCACACTCGCACCACGTCGTCGAATTATTTTTCCCGTCAAAGATTTGAAGAAATGTGGGCGCTTTCTCTGATCACTGGCAACACTGGAGTTTGAAGTGTTGTCGCGATGCGGCTTAGTGGGTAATGTTGGGTAATTAGCACCCGCTAAGTGTTACCATCCATCCGTTATACCTTGGTCTGAACTGAGCTAGTGAGTTTACGCATTGCTATGAGGAATTCCGGAAACAATATGATTGTAAACACCACGCTGATAAAAAAGGATCAACCAGTGTAAATCCGGTTGCTGAAAGACGTGGAGACTGATGAACAGCGATGACCCCTCATATACTGCTGGTCGTTACTTAGACGTAACTTATAATGAAACTCCCGTTCAATACTACTTTATTAATCAAAGGCAAGTTTACAAAAAATATGTTAATTTTATGAACTATAAACGAGTTGTAGTTACCAGTTAGTTCGTTCATATCTTGTGTTTCAAATTTAATAAGAAAATAACAGTGTTCATTCTATGTAGAGTACGGTGGCCAAAAAAAAAATTCGATTCTAGTTGGATAATACGTAAGTTTACAATGTTTTAAGAGTCCTCGCCAAACGGCAGGTCAAATAAGAATGTTTTAAGGGTCATTTTAATTTTATTTTATTCTAAAAACATTAAAGTCGATGTTTTTATTATTAAATTGTTTTTCTCATTATTTCATCTTTTTTCTACAAGAAAAATGATGAAGACCCTGAAAATCGCTCAAAATTTTTCATAGTTTCCGATACAAGTACTTTATATCTTTTCGAGAAACTCTAATATAGATATACTAATAGTAAGTATAATTTAATTCAGAAATAATTACTTTATTATATTGTTGCTGTCAGCCGGCTGCGTCAATGAGCGTACAGATGTAAACTAAAGAAAAAATTACAAAAAGAGAATGGAATCCACAAAAAAAAGCATAGAACCCTTTAGGAACGTTTCGGCACGGTCATTGTCCCTTCCCGATAAGTTCAGTAGCAATAGTTTTGACATGATTGAGCATCAAAGAAACTATATTTTTCTTACTAGTTCTTTAAGTTTTATTCGACGTAAACAAAATGAATGTGTCTTACTAAACCATTCAACCGATTGTGATAAAATTTTGCGAATACCTTAAAAAAGTTTCTGACCTAAAAATACTTTTATCGTTCCATTGCAATTAGTAAATTAATCGATATTATATTCCTGTTTTTATGCTTTCATATTGTTTAACTGTGAAGTTGTGGAACCGTCTTTCTGTCCGCATATTCCCTATGAGATTGGGTCCTTCAAAAGAGGCAGGCCAGCGTGATAGCAGTAACTGACAGTGATTTGGTTCATTGTCAGTCGCCACTAATTTGGATTCTACTGTGCTTAACATCAAATGCAGCATATTCAGTTTCCTGCGCGACATAAAAAAAAAGACTATGATAATTCGGTAATAACTACTTACGTCCATAGACGTACAAATTTGAAGCGATGACAGCTCAGTGGTAGTGTGTAGGACTTCACGTAAAGGGACGTGAGTTCGAATCCAAGCACCTAAAATGAGTTTGAGCTTTCGGTGAAGGAAAACATCGTTAGGAAACCATAGCATGGTGGTAGGGCTTTTTCTAATGCCCGCCTGGGTAACTACCACCCTCAAGGTGTAAACCTGCCGCCAAATACTAATAGGTGTGTTCCGGCAGCTGCACTTGAGATCCAGTTCCTCCACAGGTTTAGCGTGTCTACCAACATGGGCCGTATCGTCACTTAAGATCAGATGAGTTTATGGCCATACTGCTAAACCATTAGTATAAAAAAAAATTATAACGAGTGTTGCGTTAGCTTAAGGTAAAGAAAAACATTATTATGGAACCGTAGCATGGCTGTGTAACACTTTCTACTGCTCAACTAGTCAGATATCACCCTCAAATTGAGGATTTGTCGCCAAGCACCTGTGCACACATTTCCTTACGTTGTATTCCGGCGACAATGCTCGCTGAGATCCTGTCCCTCCTCTTCTGAGCTTAACGTCTTACCATCATGGGTTATATTTTCATTTGACATGTATGGCATGTTTGCGTAGCGATGATAGCTCAGTGCTAACGTGTACGGACGCCACATCAAAGGACGTCAATTCAAATCCACATAGAATGAACTTGAGCTGTCGATGAAGGAAAACATATTTGTGAAACCATAGCATGGTGGAAGGGATTTTTTCGTGCTCGCATGGCTAGCTTTTACCCTCAAATTGAAAATCTGCTGCCAAATGCCTATAGGTGTGTTCCGACAGTTGCATTTGACCAATCCAGGCCAGTCCATTCACAGGTTTAGCATGTTCATCAGCTTGGGCCATATCTTTACTTAACATCAGGTGAGGTTGTGGTCATACCTAAAAATTGCATCACAAACTTATAAAGCTTTAGAATTCTTATGGCAGGCTCAAAATTAAAGAAAAATAAACTTTATTAACATCACCTGCGTAATTTCATTTATGTTAATCCATATTAATATTATAAATATGAAATTAATTGTTCCTGTTTGTTACATTTCCTTCTAAGCAGCTGAATCAATTTCTATGAATTTCGATATAGAAATAGACTGACTTAGAAGAAAGACATAGGCTATGTATTATTATATTACAGAGAAAACACTTTCACTTAAAATGGATAAAGAATTCGCAAATGCATAAAACGTGAACATAGTTCAAGAGTCCTGTTCATCAAAAGGGGCCCTATTAGCAAATCTAGACTGTCCTTACAAGCTATAACAAGTTCATCTTTTAAAACGTGACGAAGGTTCACTTGAAATTTCCACTGAATTTCAAAAACAAACAAATTTTATCAGAGGAAGTTGCCTTAAGAATAGTTTTTTACGTTTTTTAATATATCATCGCCACTATAATAAACAGAATTTTGAACCGATGACAGCTCAGTGGTAAGAGCACCGCGTCATAGGACGTGAGTTCGAATCCAACCACCTACAATATGCTTGAGCTTTCGGTGAAGGAAAACATCGTGAGGAAACCATTGCATGATGATAAGGATTCTTCTAATACCCGCCTGTCTAGCAACTACCCTTAAGTTGAAAATCTGCCGCCAAATACTATTACGTGTGTTCCGGCAGCGGCACTTAACAGCCAGTCCTCTTACTGATTCGCGATTCCTCTGGTGTTGTTGGTGTCTATGAGTGGCGGTGATCACTTACCACCATATGACACGCTTGCCAGTTTCCCCCTTATTCCATAAAAAAAAACACTCCCATGTAACTGTAGCGCATTCGGTGTAATAATATTTTCTATAAATAAATAAGAGACCATAGTACACTAGGTGTAAGATCCGTCACAATGACGCACTCGGTGTATCGCTTTCCGTGAGTATCGAGCAGTCAAATGATAAAGTCGAAATCTGTACCTGACTGGTTTGCGACCACCACACACAACGCGATAAACCTAACAGAATAATTTATGACGTCTCTAAATCAACCGAACCTTCAGTTTTTTTAATGTTATATAGGCGTATCGCTATAATTACAATCACACCTGATGTTAAGTGGCGATGTGGCCCTCGAAAAAGTCGGAAAGAGACATTTAGGTATGTTGGCATAACAACTATTTACTCGACGGTCACCGTTACTTGTAGACTGTTCCATTTTAACTATTACACGCTGTACAGTCATTTTGGCAAGTCACTATAAAGAAACAACTAAATCGCCAACCAGCAACTCTCATTTGAAATTTCAAGTGATGTCAATTTTGTTTCGGTCCTTTAGGTCCAATAAAACGGGCGACAATCTCAGACGCGATCGCTGTACTCATATTTTTTCATTTATATTACACCGATAACCCCGTGTTCAACACAAACAACATGCCCGGAGGATCTACGTAACAAAGTAGACTGTTAAACCAGTTGGCTAAGTTACCAACTTAACTATCTATATTTATAAATAAAATATAATTAATCATTTCGAGGTTGTCAAAACTCGATCATAATCATTATTGAAAGTTTGCGGAAATACTTGTAAAAACCGCTTAAGAATATTTTTCGATATATTTTTAACCAAATATATTTTTATTAATCCACCTCGGTAATTATGATAGACTAAAAAAACGGTTGACTGCCAGAAGTATAAATATTTTTGACTATTTATATAAATATGTATATATTCTATACTATAGTAACTTTACATTTACATATCTGGGCAAAATATTGAAAACACAATTGATACTCATATCTAAATGAAAAATTATATTAAAATCTTTTTTTGAAAATGTTTAGTCTATGTAAAGTTCCGCGTCACATGTAAATTAAGAAAACAATTCGATATAAACAAAGTTCTAGATTTACATTTCTCTGACAACCAAATCTATATTAGTATTATAAAGCGCAAAAGTTTGTTTGAACTCGCTAAACTTAAGAACTACTAGTCGGATAGTTCTACAATAATTGTTGTATTTGAGAGAGCAGGCACTGAGGTGGGTTATTTAAAATCACGCTACCACCAATTGGGGTAAAGCTGTATTGAAAAAAGTTACAAAAACGGACATAAATTAACATAATTTTTAGTTCCACATGGACGAAGACGCGGGCACAGCCAATTAAGTATAAAATTAAAATAATTGTAATAGCGATCAAACTAATAGAAAAAAATACAAATTCCCCCGCTGAACTCACCACAAATAGAGTAAGCGGAAAGACTACCGGTATGGCTAGAATAATCTCCCACCAATAACCGGAAAAGAAAGGTCGCACTTATCAAAATAAAACTAATTTAAACGGATTTAAACGGACAGACCGCCCCGTGACCACGAAGGTTCTAAAGCTTTCGAAACGTCGGGATCAAAATTAATAAATAACCGCGATAAAATCCGTTTAAATTAGTTTTATTTCGATGAATAATATTCACGTAATCATAAGAAATCATTAAGGTCACACTTACCTAAAATGATAACTCTGTCACAGCACTATCTGCCGCACACACACAATACATTGGAGTTAAAGTTCTATATGTTGATGTATTTAACTGAACGACAGTCTCTTTACATGTGTCCACAAAACCAAAATACTTCCTTATTCACGAATTGGCAATTAATCCTCATTACACGATTACTGAGCTTATAAAGTGCGTAGTAAATTATTATTTCAGTACACATACCAACAATGCTGTGTCCTCCCTGCTACAACTTTCCGGGGAGAAACAGTTTTTAAACTTGCGCGCTTTGTATGCATTATAATATAGAAATTAAATACGCCTCGAAAACGCGACTTACTTTTTAATAATTGCTCGAGGTTTCACACAGGCCGTGGTCACTATGCTCGAGGTTTCAGCCTGGTTACACATGCCGTGGTCACTATAAATTTCATTAAGGTCACGGTTCATTTCTATAGTTCCTGGGAGATTTTCTGACATCTCAGAATTCATGGTCTATGTTGTTCTTTCTAATACACATTACTCGTGCAAGCTACATCATGTACAATGCCACTTAAATAACACGATATAAAGCAAAATTGACAAATACACAAATTTATGAATACAAAATAAAAATCACAACGTGACAGACTGATATCAAGTCAAAAAATCCGGACAATTGTTCTGTTTTCTTTTTCTATAATAAAGAGGTTGTTATAATATTTTTAAGTATAGTTTTCTCTTTCAAGTTGTAAATGGAAAAGGTTAGACATGTATCTAGACTAAGCAGCCAAGTCAGATGTTTTTCTTTAAACATATGTTTAAGTTAAAAGCCGAAATGGCATTCATATAAAAGCCGAAATCACCTCTGATTTTTTTCCAAATAATCTTTCAATCCACGTCTGCTGTTTTTCTATAACAAAAGCCAAAGCCATGTCTTAAATTTTCTTGATACGTATAAAGTGAAAAGCAGTTGGTATCCAAAGTTTACTGATTTTTTTTTAAGTCATAGTGGTTTTCGTAATTTTCTCTGTTTATAAATGAAAGTCATTTCTGAGTATATCTTCATAAAGAAGGAGTCCTGTATCCATGTTCTGTAGTACAATTAAATGTCTCCAATTGTAGACCATATGTAGCTGCATAAGGAACACTGCTTATTTCGTTATAATTTCTTTCAGAGAGCGCGGTATTCTATCAGCCTTTACATGGATACACAACAAGTTGTTAATAAAAACCAGTCTTTGTATAGCGAAGCATGGGCATTGGACAAACATGTGTTCAGTTAACATAGTATAATTTTATTTTCAATATATATTCCTATTTTTATTTATAGTTAAGGTATAGCGTAATGGCTATAATCTCACCTGATTTTAAGTGACGATACGGCCCAAGTTGGTAGACACGCTAAACCTGTGGAGGAACTGGATCTCAAGTCCAGGTGCCGGAACACATCTATTGATATTTAGCGGAACATTTTCAACTTGAGGGTGGTAGCTACCCAGGCGGGCATCAGAAAAAGCACTACCACCATCCTATGGTTTTCTCACGATGTTTTCCTTCACCGAAAGCTCAAGTTCATTGTAGGTGATTGGATTCGAACTCACGTCCCTTGATGTAAAATCGTACCCACTACCATTGAGCTATCATCGCTTCATATCGCTTCTATAGAAAAAGGCAAAGGTATCTATATCTATATAATCGAATATAAACCCAGATCATCCACCGAACTGCTGGATTACACCGGCTGATCTCGTTACGCGACGTTATGCTGGACGTTTGAAGTCAGCAAGTATTAAGAGAAAAGGTAACTTAGGTAACTTAAGTAAAGGTAAAAGATCTATGGTGGTCCAGATCTAGTATAATAAAAATGTCGTGTCCTATCAAAATGCAAGTATAAGTTCCCAAGTGTGCAGCTCAATTGTTATCAAATTAACGAAAGATTGTACTTAATCGTTCCAACACATAAGTTAAGTACTTATAGGAATATTTAAAGACCTACTTATATCAAGGGGAGTCCATCTAAGCCATACGCAAAGGAATACGAGATTTTTTTGTTATTGTATCGGCATATGTATGTAGGTATGTAGGCAATTTCACCAATTATAATATGTAGAATTTTTATAACCACAAGTAACGGATACAAAATAAGAATAAATACACAAAAGATCATAAAAACAATTGTCCTTTGCGGGACTCGAACCCACAGCACTTCATTGCGAAGTTTCTAGCACCGACGCATTATCTTTAACCGCTAAGCAAGCAGATAATGTCAAAGATTTAGTTGTATCATGCGGCAGATGTTCAACTTGAGGGTGGTAGGTAGCCAGGCGAGCACTACAAAAAGCCCTATAGTTTCCCCACGATGCTTTCCTTCACCGAAAGCTCAGGCTCATTGTAGGTGATTGGATTCGAACTAACGTCCCATGACACGGCGTTCCTACACGCTACCATCGCTTCAAAAATGGTTAAGTTTAAAAAGAGCTTTTTAAAATGTAACAACTTTTATACGTATTACTATTATTTTGTTCATGTGATCTTAAGTGAAGATGTATTGAACACACTAAGCCTAGTGGAGAACCTACTCTCAAGATATGTGCTTATGGTTAGTATTCAATTGGGCAGGATATATATCATAATGATTTCATGGATTCGTCGTGATGTTTGCCAGCACTGAAAGCTTTTTTTTTGTTATACTTAAGGTTTAGCGTTATGGCCATAATATCACCTGATCTTAAGTGACGATACGACCCAAATTGCTAGACACGCTAAACCTGTGGAGGAACTGGCTCTCAAGTGCAGCTGCCGGAACACACCTATTTGGTATTCGGCGGCAGGTTTACAACTTGAGGGTGGTAGGTAGCCAGGCAGGCATTAGAAAAAGCCCTACCACCATGCAAAAAGCTCTAAGCTTATTGCAATAAATTGAACTCACGTCAACCGACGCGGAGTCTGTCCGCGTTAGGTAGCTTCTATAACTGCCTCAGAGCTGCATGATAGCAGTTGGTTTTATTGCAGTAAAATAATATATGATGCAGAGGTGATATTAATATTGTTGTAAGGAAAGATAAATTAAAAACATAGTTTATTTGTTAACCGATCTTGTTTATTAGTAGCTGTATACATTCTAGCTTTTTATGGCTAATGTGCTGGTAATTGTGGCCAAGGAATACTCCGTATGCTCCTAGTTCTTCAGCAGAGATGTAATGGTGTCTCTACAAAACATGTGATGCAAAATGCTAATGAGAATCTCTACCTGGTACTAGATAATGATTTCCCTTTTAACCTCTATAAAGGTGTATTCGAGGGTTCCCAATTTATAGTAGTCAAAAACAATTTTGTATCCTTTATAGTCGAGATTTCGAATTTAAATATAAAAAGGTTTGCGACGAACTCGGTGAACTATACATACAATATGGAATCTGACGAAGCCTCCTTGGAGAATAGATACAGAATGAAGTTCATTAGGCATAAAAAATGCGTCACCGGCGGCGGCGGCGCGGCGTCGAGGTGCGGCGAGAGACCACGAATTATACTATTTAATTTCAGATTACGCCGCAAACACCCTCCGGGACAGAGGTGTGAACGGGGCTCGCGGCGGCTGTGGGGGAACGCGCGGGAGAGGGGCAACAAGCTAAGGGCAGAACCGCAGGGGTGCCTATTAAGGCGGCACACACGCCACAAGCACAAAGTTTTTTCGTCCCCCTGTGAGCACGCAAACGATACTGCACCTTACCACGTAAGCTTAGGGTCCACGCGACTCCGAGAACGTGATCATTTAATTATTTCCCCATTATTTGATTCGCCACCTCTTTCAAAATGGCGGCAAAAAAACCACGGCCGAGAGCCACTGGAGTCGTCCGGAATAACAGAAATGCACCGTCTTACTGTGTGTGCTGAACACTTAACGTCGCACGACTCGAATGCAACTGGATTCAATTTTCTTATTGTAACGTACATTATTATCTAACGAAGACGTGAGAATGTACTTCGAGCATTTATAGTGCATTTAATAATTGAAATAAAGTGAAATAGCTTATAATTTACAATGTTAACCAATTAGTTACACAAACATAAGTAAAAATATAGATCGCCGCAAAAGCTCGCATTAGAGTTTATCATACGTGCGAAAATAAATTTAAAAACCTTTGATAAACACTTTACTACCTAAGGAATCCCCCTTTCCACTTAACCCTACTCTTCAAAACACCTAACTTGGAATGTGTGACAGCCTAAATATCCTAGGAATGGATATTCGCAGCGACCTGAACCTCAGGGACCACATCGGAAATGTAATACTCATAACACCTCGGAGCCTCGGCATCCTGACCAGAGTGCGACAGTTTTTTATGCCCCATCAGTTGTACTTTCTCTATAAGACTCAAGTACGGCCGTGCATGGAATACTGCTTGCACCTCTGGGATGGATCCGCCAAATATCTTATCGATGCTTTAAACAGGTTGTAGAGGCGGGCTGTCCGCATTATAAATGATGCAGTTATCACCAACACCTTGGAACCGCTGCAATTGCGAAGACTGGATTGGAAGCGATGATAGCTCAGTGGTAGTGTGTACGACTTCGCGTCAAGGGACGTGAGTTCGAATCCAAGCACCTACAATGAGCTTAAGCTTTCGGTGAAGGAAAACATCGTGAGGAAACCATAGCATCGTGAGATGGCTTTTTCTAATGCCCGCCTGGGTAGCTACCACCCTCAAGTTGTAAACCTGCCGCCAAATACCAATAGGTGTGTTCCGGCAGCTACACTTGAGAGCCAGTTCCTCCACAAGTTTAGCGTGTCTACCAACTTGGGCCGTATCGTCACTTAAGATCAGCTGAGATTATGGCCATACCGCTAAAAACCTTAAGTATAAAAAAAAGATATATTGCCTCTGTGGACGTATTCTACCGTCTGTATCCCGACGAGTATTCTTAAGAACTCTTTGAATTAATTCCTTCGTCTTCATTCCACAATAGAACCACGCTGGCGGGACTTCGGTGTCTCAATTTCACGGTGACCCCTACAACATTAAGAATGTTGGATATTTGATTCTGAGTGGATCCCTCTATCGTTAGATGTATTTTGTTTCGGACATCCCTTCTTCAATCAAAGATTAAGAAGTTTCAAGGTCCTTTTCACTGAAATCCGCTTTAGCGGTTATTCTTTTGTACCTTCTTAGTATATCTATAAGAAAAAAACACTAAGGGGTTATGACGTTCAGGCGAGCGGTATAACCGCACGGGGGTTTATAATTTAGTTGAAATTAAAAAACATCGAGATATAATTATTAAAAATTGATTACGTTATCACACAATAGAGTTGTTTAGTAACCAAAAAAGTTAAATATACAACTAAATAATCAATAAAATCTAGACTTACCGATTAAAACACCGAGTTGAAAATTAGATCAGTGCAGTCGCATACAAAGAAACTTACGTCAAGATCACGTGCTCCGAACTAACTGATCACATGCGTCGTTGCCTGTTAAAGGCTCCCACCGCCTGCATTTAAGCTGACGTTATATGTCGCTGTGTATCAAATTGATAGGGTTAATAGAGGTGAGCGCCATTACCCGGCGAGCACTATTACCCCTGCTTCCCCTGCTAGCTAATTCAGTCGTTTTCTCCGTGTATTAATTACCATTGTCAATTAAAACAAAATAATATGGTATATCTTTATTTATTGTAGAACCAGTATGTATTCTGCATTTATATCGTAAACAATTAAACCAAATTGAATACCGTAAAGCACTCAATAATGATGATGATATACGTAATTTGTGCCACATACTATTTCTAATGTCAAACTGAACATTTTAATTTCGCTTCATCACGTAAAAATGCAATGTAAATAGTAAATTTATTTTAGTTTGAATTTTTTACCTATTTCTACTGCATTATATTTATTGGTAAGAAAAAGTAAGATTAATAAATTTTTTTGCTATATTTACCTATAATTTTCCACTTAATTTCCTCTGTATTTTATGTCATGTTTCAATCAAACTGTTTCGATGAATAACAATTTAATACACACACATCTGAGTAGTTATTCAAACGCTTATTTCATAGTTCACTAGTAAATTGTAAATATAATGTTTCAAAAACCAAAGGTCCAATTGTCATATAAAATGCTGTCAATAAGAAAAACCGACTTATAAATATTTACGACTTAAAATTAGTCCATTTTATTTCCGAGGTTTTTATTTTGGAGATTTTTATTATTAAGAAACAATGGAAAGGACATGGGACTTGATGCTTTACCACTTCAGTTGGAAGCAATAGTAGGTAATCACAATTATACAAGTTATTAATTATACCATTTCAACCAACCATTATATCGTCTTTGTTCTAATATTCGGTAAAGAAATATTCAACTTTTATCAATCTATTACTAATCAATTAACCGCGTGTCGTGCCTCGTGCCTGTGAGACTTGAGTCAGTGTTACCTCGAGACTTACCTGAGTAAATTTAGAAGAAATATGAAGTTTTAACGTTAAGCAAACTAAACATGAGGTGTGTATTTACAGATTTTTAGTACCTACTGTAATTTTAATTTATTAATGTTTTTTTTACACCTTGAGAATAAAATTAATTTTTAATACGATATTGTATAATTGTATTAGTTAAGAATTTATAATAACTATAATAGATAACTGATCTCTTTAGTTTTCAGTTTTTTTTTAATAATGCATACCTATATAAAAGTTTAAATCTCAGAAATGCTCGCTATAATTATTTAATGTTAAAACAGAAACTTTTTATACTTTACCTATAGGCTTATGGCCACAATTTCACCTAATGTTAAGTGACTAATATAGTCCAAGGTAGTAGATACACTAAACCAGGACTGGCTGTCAATTGCAACTGCCACTACTCATCTAAATATGTTTGGTGGCAGATTTTTAACTTGAGGATGACAGCTAGATTATTACGGATATTAGAAAAAGCCCTACTACTATGAAACTTTGAGGTACTACATATTTTGTTATATATTTCGAGTTCTGCATCAAACCGGGCCTGTTTGTGATCATCATTTACTTGTATAATAAAAGGATTGTAACTATGGAGCGCACTCCATTCCATATAAACACTTGTTTTTATTAGATTACTAAATAGTGTCCAAGTATATAGGATATTACCTAATAATCAGCTGCAAAAAGGACAGAATATAATTAACGAGGAGTGGCTGATTTCAACCAGCCGAGAACAACAAACTCGTTGAAATCAAATTCTTTACCCATATAAATGTATAATTTCCAATTTACATTAAGACGTCGCAACTAATAACACTGAAGTACTATAGAATAAAATAAGCGTAAAAATACATTGTATTCACAATAGAAATCAAAGGGCGCAGGCCAACAGACTTTTTAGACGGCTTATAGAAATTTGCTAACTTAATTCTTTTCTAAACTACCACATGCTGATAGCAGAAAGTAAGCAGTTGCGCCCAGCTCATATACAATATAAAGCATTCATTATGGTGACAGCCTCGACGGTGAGTACTGAAGTATCAATCTGTTCACAGGCAAATAAAAAAATATGTGTGTGCAGTTCACACGCGATAGAAGTGAAACCTTCAAAAATTCGCTTCGTAATACGCAGGCACGCACACACACATACTAACACACGTACAAGGCTCGGATCCTGTAAGAAACACTGTATAATGCCTTCTATGTCATTTTTTCGCACGTTATATCCTATAGATGTATGTGGTTGTTTCTTTTTACTGTCGTTTCATCAAGTTTCGAATCACAACGATTATAAAGATGTTATCACTGCAAAAAATGAGCTAGCATTACCTTTATCTTTCTTTTATCTCACATGTAATGCGCCTAATACTGAACTATCCTTAACGTTTCGTTCTTAATCCTCGTCCAATTATAGAGTCACGGCCTAATAAGTAACAGTTTCAAAAGGGATGACGGATGACTTGTTATTATATACAAATGTTGTGTCAATGGATGTAAGTTTAAATGCCTGCAATCAACCTAAACTTTCGTTGAAGGAAACATCACGATAAAACCATATCATGGTGGTAGTACTTTTTCTAAAGCCCATTTGGCTAGCTACCACACAAGTTGAAAATCTACACAGCTATAAGTGTATTTCGGCAGCTGCACTTTGTCTCTCCTAACCTTAGCGTGTCCACCATACTGGACCACATTGTCTCTTGACAACAGATAAGATTGTGGCTACAATCCTAAACGTATAACGTACAAAAAAACCTTCAAAAGTTCTCTGGATCGTTGCAAGTTCCAGAGAATTTCTCAAAGTTAAAATAATTAAATACTTACAATGAAACTCTAAACCTTGATTCAAGTCACGTGTCAAATCCAAAACAAAACTTATTGTTCAATAAAATCGCATTGTCCCAATTAAATGAATAATAGACAAGCCATTAGTGGAACGGGAGCGTCCTCGGCTCGCATTCAATCCGGAATAGTAATGTAATTGATCCGGGACATTGACGGGCGACGGGCAGGGGTTGTTGGCGTTTTCGGATGTTTGGACAGCGAGACAATGCGGCAGGAAACGCAACGAAAACGAACCATTATGAAGGCGTGATAAAAGATCTTAAAGACGTTTAAAAGCTGCCAAGTTTATACACCACAGAGTGCTGTATACATACATACATACATACAAACACTGGTGTGAGGTGTCAGTACGTACCGCGTTTCGCGTTACGGAGCGACAGACGTACTAGCTGTTCGAACCCCTAATGACGTAAATTGAGCCAGCGCAGGGCCCCACTTAGATTTATATGACGCAAGGTGGTCAGATTAACTATATTAAGTGAAAAATAATTTGCGATTGATTTGCATTTCTATTAAATAAGGTTTGCCCGCAGATCCGCACTCATTTATTACACATATCTCCTCAATCTAGTAAGAGGGTATTTTATTCTTAATTATATTTCACGATTTTTACACGCATTACCCACCTAAGCTACCGTACCAAATTGTCTTTTCTACATTCGCTTGGGCAAATCGTACCTAACTAAAATACCTATGTATGTACCTAAGTGTAGGATGACACTCTTCTTTACAATATCGACAACATATCCGTAAACTAAATCCCGTGATCTAAGTGTGTTGAAAACATATCATCTTTAATGTCAGCTGTGAAATAAAAACCTATATGTATATGTAGGTATGTTGTGTTTCAAATGTACATGATTTTCAAAATTCAAAATTGAATATCGACGAAATGTATAACTTACCTAATAGATGAAATATATAAACAAAATATTTTCTAACTAAAAAAAATTCGATTTCATATTAAAGTTTTGTCAAACGACAGACAAACGATTGATTTAAGAAAGTACCACTTCAGAGTATACTCGTTTGACTTCAATAGTTGATAGCCACAGTACAATCCAAAACTAAAAATTACTACAGAGAGAAAAGCGGTCTATCCGTGGTCGTTACGTTCATTTCATACCAAAAAAGAGTAGGTAACTATGATGGGTTTATCTTTGTGAATATGATGGTTGAGACAAAATTGACATGTCCAACCACACGTAATCATATATATGTAGGCACCTAATTATGTAATAAAGACTATTTCGTAAAGGAGTCCCAACCCTGGTCTTATCACTTGAATACGACCCTGCGAAATACTCTTTTATTTCCTTTCCGATAACTGCTTGCAATCCGCTCCTTATTGGGTTACCGCCTTTAATCATTGAGTCTTTGCGTTCACCCGAGACGTTCAGCAACTCCGTAACGATGCGACCCCACGACCCCGCGACCCCGCGACGATGCGGTGCGATCGCGTTCAATCAACGGGCGACAGCCACCTCTGTCCTCTGCTCTGATTGTGTAATCAATACTCTTTTTGATTTGATCAAATAAAAAAATGAGTAATTGAACCCTATTCTAAAACACGGCGACGCATTATTTAAACTTTACAAACCGAGATCTCGTTTGTTAGATTTCCTGTTGTAAATTGATATCTTGCAAAGGTAAAGATAATATTATAAACATAAAATCATTCAATGACACATTCAGTTCGGTAATCTATATTTTTCCCAATCTTGATGTGTGCCTTAGTTACTCTGTATGTGTGACTTCGAAAATTCTATCGGATAAGTAACGAGTAGAACTGATAACTGGACCTTAAATTATTTACACATTAATATTTTTGGTATATAGGCAATTCAAAGATTCACATTAATATCTATAACTGTATCATACAATACCAATTGTTAAACAGCCATACTCTCCTTTTGCCAACTTCCACATAGTCCACTACGTCATATTAAAAGTAAATAAGTATATGTTTTGTATTAAATTTAAGATTTACTTTGAATAATTCAATTTTGCTTTAGGATTTCTTCCTGAGCATATATCAAAAAACCTCTCTTTTAATAATCAGTGATAGAGAGTGCCTTTATAGTACAAAAAGTAGGTACCGTTTCTTTCCGCTATGTTTACTGAACAGCTTCTTTACTTTAGGTTTACCCGTGCCATATTCTCTTATTAGCATATCTTAGTTTTGGTATTGCCCCCGGCAATACACAAGCCGAGACTCGACCACTTCATGGCTTCTTTGTGCATGTTGTACCCCGAGCTGAGTGCCTTCGGTACTCGCCCATCAAATTCGGTGAAGCTGTGAAAGCACCCAGGTGAACAACATTTGTCCATTCGACAAAAAAAAGTTTTAGCATTATTTTAATCTTTATACATCAAGTTAAATTCTAAAAAAGGTATTGTATTGACATAGAGGCAGATGAGTCAAAAGACGAACAACTCCATATTGACGCTACAGTAAGAACAATTAAATTGTATTCTTATAATACAATTCCTCTTTTTATTATTAAGATTCCATTCTTTTTGTAGTTAAAAAGTAATAACACTACCTAAAAGAATTTATAATGCATTGGTTGTATAAAAAAATAAAGACTGACATGTATTATTGATTCTTCTTTTTCTCAGCTACTTATCCCTCCTAGGTAGGCTCGGCACAACACGTTTTCTTTTTTTACTCTACTCTATCAGCCGTCATCTCAGTATTTACTCTTTTCATACACATATCATTTCTCACACTGTCCATCCATATCTTCTTCGGCCTTTCTCTTCTCTTACATCCATTCATCTTCAAAGTTAATATTCTTCTAGTTATATAGCTGTCATCCCTTCTCATAATATGCCCATACCTCGCTAACTTATTACTCCTTAATTTCTCTCTGACTGGTGCTAATTTTTTAGTAATTTTAGTGTAATATTATATTATCATGTTTTAATGATTTATGTGATAAATTGAGAATGGAGTACATGGATTCAGTCAAGCAAGAGTAGGATACATACTCCCGTTTCAGTAAACTAAAATAAATGTTAACTAAAAAAATGTTATTTTGGTCAGTAACATACACGGACGGAGTTACAGGCAAAATACATTATCTTGAAAAAAAAAAGTAGAACAGACTTCGTAAACAACAATAAATGTCAACTGTCAATATTGTCAGTGTAATACTAATATCAAAAACGTAACCTCAATAATTAGATAAAAATTGTTTAAAATGTTTAAAACCGTGTTACGTAAATTAAAACAATGTCAATTAACTTCTGGATTCCATACAACAGCTTGTATGAATGAAGTGAGACTACTCTCAAGGTTGAGAGTAGTAGATAACTCAGAGATCGGAATGCGAGCTATGGCAGAAGGGAAACCACCTAAAATAATATGTGTTTACAATAAAAAACGTACGTAAATGCTCAATAAACATTTCTTTTTACAACAATTATAAGTAATATACTCTTTAATTAATCAATAATTGTTTGAATAAGATTTACATGTATTCAGATTTTTGCTAAAATTTCATGAATATGCAATCTTATGCTTCTTACGGCTTATTTATATACTTTATTCTAACATACAGGTTATTTGTAATTTTGTACCAGTAATTCAGTATTTACGTTAACTTACCCAACCTACCCTAAGTTACTATTGTAATGGAGTGTTTATTTTGTAATTTATTCAAAATTTTAGGAGTGGGATTCATAGGCGACAGAGTAATGGTGGCAATCAAAGGACAGAAGAAAAAGGGAATTTTAGTTGGACTGAAACAGACACAAGAAGTGAAAGTCCCCAAGTTCGACAGTAACAATGTGGTGCTTATTGATGACAATGGCACTCCGCTGGGAACACGGATACATGTGCCAATACCCACCATACTCAGAACAATACTTAAAGAGAGGACACATTCAAAAGGAGCAGATTACACTAAGTTACTGGCGATAGCAACTAAATTTGTTTAAAAGTGAAAATTAGTAGTTAAGTAGTGTGTAAATAATAAATGTTAAATATGACATTACATTTTCATTTTGATCAAAACCCTGATTTACTGATTGACTACATTATGATGATAATAATATAACTTTTTTATTACTATATAATTTAGTTCAGAATTGTAATAGGCATCTTGCACAAAATGATACCCAAAATTAAAATTGCTAATGTTAGTTTAGCATTTTCGTTTTTTTTTAAACCCTAAGTTATTCCAACAATTGATGTGGATGTCATTTTTTAAGTGAAAATTGCTTTAGGTACTTATAGGATAGGATGAAGAAAATGCACTGAACTTGTTTGACCCTTATACTCAGGTATGCATACATATATGCACATGTGTTTATATATAATATTATATAGCTAATTATATTTTTTATTTCATGTAAAACAGTGTAACAAATGAAAATTTTATTAATATGTCAATACATAAATAAATAATTTGTAAGAAGAAGTACTTCCTAAAATTATTTCTTTAAAAAAATAATGTTTACAAGAATGTAAAGTAAGAAGTTTCAATATCTGACATGCATACAGTGTTACGAATTAGCTTCTTTCTACATGTATTAGCAGTTTAATTGGATAATAATTGAATATAGGTAATTTTCCTACAGCATTGTGTATATCTAACAAATATTTTGTAGAGAATTCTATGTGTGTAGCTAAACCTTATGTATTACGAAATATATCAAACATTGGGAAGACAAATAAAAGAAGTTTTGGTTGAAATTTGAAAATTTAATAAACCTTGTAGTAGTTTCACTTAAGAGTAGACTCAACTAGACGCTCTACCTTCATTCCGATCCCGGTACTATATTTCTGTTCACACAACACCAATTTTATATAATTCTTATTCAGATAAAGCTTTTTGTAAACAATGTACAGGGTGTGAGGAGTGAAAAATACCTTGCCTAATAACAAATGTCAATTTTCGTCTTCATTGATTTAGTACATGTTAGAAAATATATAGTTAATACCAATTTTAGTGTAAAGCAAAAGAAGCAGTCACTTTAGGATCCTAACGGCGAAGGACGCCAGATTGAACGAATTTTCAAATTCAAAAATTTTTTTTTTTTTTTTTTTATATGTATACGTTTATTTTAGATCAATGTTATGAATACTGACATATTATTTTCGTGTAATTAATAAAATAATTGTGACTGCTTCAAATATTTAACATAAGTGATTTAATGAAGAGTATATATAAAATGAAATTGATTTGAAAATATAAAGGGAGCCGAAGGACAATTTCACAATACTTGATAACTGGCTAAGGCTGGTTCTATACTGACACAACCTGTTACACGAATAAGGCTATATAATCACCATATTGTTAATAACATTCAATTAGTTAAAGCTGTAACAGATACATATACAACTCTATACTAGTTCGAAGTTATTCATATCGTAAACTAGCATATTACATAACAACACTGTACATCCGCGTTCACAGAAGTGTCGCTCCTGATTTTTTTTTTACGAGACACAACTTTCTAAAACAGTGTATACGTTCTGGTGTAATATATATTATTTTGATTTAGTAGAAGAATGAATAACGCACAGCAGCCATGGGCTGTAACCTGTGACTGACTAGAGTAAAAGATTCTTGTTAACATGTAATGACTGGACACCGCAGTGCGTCCGCTGCACACTGCAGTGCGTCCGCTGCACACTGCAGTTCGACCGCTGCACACTGCAGTTCGTCCGCTGCAAACTGCAGTTCGTCCGCTGCAAACTGCAGTGCGTCCGCTGCACACTACAGTGCGTCACTACATACTGCAGTGCGTCCGCTGCACACTGCATCACTGTTATACTAGATTGTGCAGCGGCACTGCTCATTGCAATACTAAACGACTCATGACGACACGATGCACAACATCATAAACGAATTAAACATAATACATGATAAAATAATTAAATTATTAAAGAGTACGTTATTATTAAACAGTATCTAGAATCTAGGTCACGACACTTTGTGTTCACTTTATACACGAATAGTTATTCAATGTCTGTTAATAAGAACACGGGGGTGTTCCCATTCCGCAATAAGAATTGGACAAAATAACACCAAAATATAAGTTATACATAATTACTTTGTACACTTTATTGTAATAAAATCTATATAAAACATAAAAATAACGTATGATAGAGGATGGGGCACGGGAGGGGTTCCATTCGTTTGGCACTCGGTGCGGGGGCGCGGGGTTCAAGCGCGCGCGACGGCGCTCAGCACCTGCGGACACGGCACCGGTCAGGAGGGACGGGGGGGGGGGGGGGGGGGGGGGCGGAAACATACGTACGAATACCTTTCAAATTCCTAATTTGTCAATTTCACGAATTAACTCAAACATCATCATGACAAATAAGAAATGTTCCACCGCAATTTTGTTATATCAAACGAGTTTTTTTTATATATATAAAGATGTATGTATAATAATAAAGAAAACAATTTCATGTAGAATCTATTTTGTAAATATATGATTAGATCATAGGTAACTATATTATAGCAAGTAGTGGAAATAAAACCTAGTACACGCCGCAGTAACAATACACATAATGTCAAGCTGCAATCGCTAACATCGAGCAGTCCATATAACACACGTTATTGTATTTTAAGTCGAATGAACATTGTGCTATATGTTTATATATATTCAATCCACTTAATTAAACGATACAAAAATTGATTAACAATCAAGTATCATTTTATTACTTATTTTGTGAATTTTACTAAGGTGTTATTTTGGTTAAAAGGCTATATTGTTCCATCAACGTATACAATAATTTGCTTCATATATAAACCCTTTGTAATTTTTTTTTTATTTCATACCAACAACCGGAAAGTTATTTAATTAATAATAATGTAGCATCGACGGAAGGTGCCGTGCAAACATTACTTTTCAATTATTGTGGTATTCGACACTGTTGCAGGCAACATTATTCCGAAATGTTACTGCGGCGTTCAATATTGTACAATAGGCATATGCCTAAGTTAACAACACTGCGACATGTGACAAAACGTTCCGTGTTAAAATCAAAAGTTCTTCGGTTCTGTTAGACGAGCACCTCCAAAACGATCATAATCCGAATCTGTCAACTTTATTCCTAAATATATTAGAATATGCAGCATTAGGTTTGATAATGCTTGAATGTAGACTTTAATAAGCGTTTAAGTAGTGTTGCCATTTTAAACATTCCGGTAATTCTCATGCGAACTACATTTTTTAAATATACATCTTTGCGCACGTATTTTGTTTGATAAGCTTAGAGCACGCGTCAGTTTTTTATAACCAGTAGTTTTCATTGAAAATACTTCGGTACGAACAAGTTACGTATGAACGATTAAAATATTATTCCAATAACTGTTAGTAACATGAACAAGAATGAACGTTGCTTTAAATTAGTTGGATAGGAGTGTAAGAAAATAGTGTATTAACAGTCCCAAAAAGTCGTCTCAGAAAGACAATGCGCGATGCGAATGTTTTGAATCAGACGAATACTGTAAGACTCGTATTAACAAACTTTGTAATAAAATAAGCGAAAAACCAACATATCTGCTGAAACGAATAAGCTTTTATTATAACGCTACGTTTATTTGTTATTTCATTGATAAAAAAATGTTAACGTGCCAACGCTTATAAGGTTTTTTTGCAAATATTCAACATTTAACTGTACACAGTGTTATAATTCTGTAAAAATGTGCTTAGTTTAATTTGATATCTAGGTGGATAGCGTAAAACGATGTTGTTTTCAATGATATTAAACATAACAAATATTATTAACAAATAATTAAGCTCGTACAGAGTACGCTGTACGAAACGCAATGGCATTTGTTTTCACGCGATCTCGTAAGGCAAGTAGGTGTCTCTCGTTTGGCCCAACGTCTTAGCATTACCATACTATAGTATAATTTTGCGAATATTCTGGCAACACTGACAGACCAATTGTTCTATTTTAACGTAAGAAGTTTTTATATTCAACTATTTTAAATCGGTAATAAAATATATTCTCGACTATTCTGAAATATCGGTTTCGCATTTTGTTAATTAAAGAAATATTCAAAACATAGCAGTATGCGTCATACGGAACTTGAAAGTTTCACGCCAATTGTTATCACAATCAACTGGTTGTCTCATCACCCGCAGTCGGCCCAGTGAGGGTAGTTCTATACAAACAATTAAGCAAGGTTCATGTATGGATGTCACAAACTAATGCTTCGAGTCGTGGGTATTCGACTCAGTTCCAATCAAAGTAACCCGTGATATTAAACGAGATGACAATAAATCACCTGAATCTCAGTTGGACGCAGTCCTGGTAAATACAATATATGAGAGACAACTCACTCGAGCCCGAATCCGGACCGTGCGAATGTGACTCTTATACAAGATAATATATAAATCTGATCCAATAAAATACTAAATAACAAAACTCTAAAATAATTCCAACAAAAACTAAATATATAAAATAATCTACATTCGATTGTACTAACATATAAATCTAAATGATCTATAATTATTATAATATAATGTAGAGTCTTATAGTTAAATACAGATTAAAATTTATATGAATTGTGATAGCAGAGCGTCGCGTCGCGGGCAACCGACCTCGCCATCTACTATCTAAGCTATTAAACAACTATTTATAAGAAATTCTAAGCATACCCTAAAACATTACACAACTCAAAATACAGACGTAAACTTAACTATTAATGTGTATATAGAAAAATGAGATGAACATAGAATTTGTGTGATTTGAGATAAGATAAAATGTTCTCAAACTGTCGGGAATCTGATCCCGAGAGCCGAGGGCTCGCTCCGCGCCTCCGACGCGACGGACTCATTTCAATAGTGTTCTACCTACAGCAAGGGACAGTGGGGGGACAAGGGATAGACGGGGACGAGAGGGGACGTGGGGGACAAGGGGCTGGTGGTCTACACGTCGACGACCATCTTCTTGTGTATATCAGTGTTGCCCACCACGTTGCAGAACTCCTCAAACGATATCTTTCCGTCCTCGTCCTTGTCAGCGAATAGGATCGTCTTGTCCACTATCTGCTGGAGCTGCGTGTCCTTCAAGTTGTTCCCGACCATCATCTTCAACACCTGAGGATAGTGTCCTTTCATTTTTAAAAGAATTCCTACATTGAATCTTACCTGCGAGCTAAATGTCGATATAGCTATATCGTTTATACACACGTAAAGCACATTAATATTACAAGATACCTGAAAGAGTTCTCCGTTGGATATGAAGCCGTCGTTATCCATATCGTATATACGAAACGCGAACCGTAGCTTCGAGAGCTTGTCCCCCTTTACGCTAAACTGCGACACGCCCTGGATGAACTCTTTGAAATCCACCTGAAACGAAGACACAGCTTCGTTTCACTTCTCCGTGATACCCTTTAAACGTTAATCTAGAGTACTCTAATATTTGTTTAGGCAAATGCATGCGTGATAACAAGAACATCACACGGAATCACTGCATAAAAATTACAATTCCTGTCGGCGCTCGTATAACTTATGGGACGTAGTAAATTGAGTTTTAGATAATAATTCTAGTATTAGAACTACGGAAGTCGTGATGAAGATCTCAATCTATTTGAATAATCATTAAATCTTTGGAAATTAAGTTATTTATTACGAAAAACGCCCCGTAAATTTGACTGGATAAAACATTGTAAGTTATGTACGTAGATACTTAGTTTATTTCTATCAATAATTCAGGGATTTTGTTGTTAATGTCTGCAAAGTACATTTCAACAAGAACAACTCTCTTCGAGTAAATTATAAGAGTATTCTGTCTAATGCGTTTACTGCTGTTGGTGCTTGTCTTAACATGTTGCCTAGACAATAGGTCTAAGGAACACACTGATAGATATTCAACTAAATTGTGATAACTCACCGAAACAACAATGTCAATACACAATACGCAATATCAATCAATAAAATTCAGAGCCACGTTTAAGCAGACCATTGCAATAGAATCATAAGTTATAAACAAAGGGACACTCGCCTCACCGTTACCGTCTGCGTCGAATATATCGATGACACGCTGCACGAGTGGGTTCTGCTGGAGTTCCGGCAGCGACATGAACTCGTCGATGGAAAGTGCACCAGAGTTGTCCAAGTCTAACTTGCGGAACCGCTTCCCGAGCCGGCGGATCTCATCTGCGTCGACTGTACACAAACTGATACGTCACCGGCGCGTCCAGCCGAGGCACATCTCGACACAAGTCACATACGTATCATTTTCAAAACTTTTACTGCGGCCTCTTACAAACTATTGTAAGATTGGCATATCAGTGCAACTAACGAATGGAATAAAATGATCTTATGTAAGCAGAAAAGATACGTATCCTCGTCAGCAAGTGTTACAGTGCAGAGTCGATGTTTATCAGATTCGTTTGATTTCAAAATTTCACCACAACGAAGCGATACCGGTGAAAGTTTTTTTGTGGAAACCGAGGCTACGTTGCAAAGCAAGTATCTAAGCGTAAGCCGTTATTGAAAATTAAAAAAGGAATAAAAGAATACTGTCCCGAAATATAGCTCATAAGCGGAATCCTCAAACGTGGAACGTGAATAGGGACTATGTTATTTTTAGATATTTAATATTAACTGGGTCGTTTCGTATGATGGTAACAAGATGGTTACAAGCGACCTGCTCGGCGATTGAGACGCTTTTATCTATTAGATATGAAACGTTCATGCAAACAGAAATACAGGTATTCGCTTACATTTTAGAGTCATTAACGATCATAAGCGATCGTGCATGTTCTGGCACCTTTCTGACTAATATTCGAGAAAAAATGATTCAGTATTGCGGTCAGATAAGCTGAAATCTATAACGTATATAGCTCGAGTACCTGACTAGTTAAGACCGCGTTAATTCGCAGTCCAAGATGACAGTTCGGAACGTGTGCTGAAACTTTTTCTAGAAAATAGAATCTGGTAAATGGTTTGGTCTCAGTTGTTACCAACGATATTAGATGCATTAAACGTTAACACAAGCGTTTTTATTTGGGTGAGAAATTAATAGATCTCATTTAAATCCAATTAGGTCCAACGACGTCATTTCATTCGGCGATAGATCCAATAATTTTAAGTCGTTAATATAATTAGAAAACCGTCATGTTCTATTGCTATATTAGTAACTGATATCAATTTAAATACATAGTTTTCGGTATGTTAAAGTCCACGTTATTGCGATGCGATACAATGCGCATTTTAAGTTAATGAGCTCGAGCTGTGGGCCAAGGAGCGTGTCTCATGAATATTCTACGAGGCCAACGTTATCTAATTACGTCATACCGTTGTAGAATAAACAGATATTTGCATAAGCTTGGAACACGCAAGCATCGCCCAAGGACGAACTGCCTACGATATAGTCGACTAACGTATCTCAAATTGTACTCTGTCGGTATAACTGATGATAAGAGACCGCAGCAGAACCTTCAGCACTGTTTGTACGACTCTACAAAGATACACACGAAGTAGCAATACATAAGTACATAGATATCTACGTAAAGGTAGTACTCACTGATCTACCGAGTGCACAAGCCACTATCGTATATTTTAGCCCAACAACAAACGAATAGAACACATAAGAAATCCATGTCAATATAATTTGGTTAGTTAATTATTGCATTATTTGAGATAAACTTAGTTAAAATTGTCGACATGTCTCAGTCGGTATCACAACAGAATTTGTTGGAGTACAGCCAACTAGATCATACACCAAATTAATTTGAAGAACAATGTATAGAGATATATTTATATTCTCTAGTTCAACAGTACTACAATAATAGCGTTTATTAGATATTAAGTAAATGTCTTTTTACACGCTTTATTTAGCATACGCTTAGTATGAGTATATGTGCCTCACAACATAAAATTGCTAACAATTCGATTTATTCTAAACGAGCTGGTCCCCGCTCGCTTGACTGAGCGATAGAAAGACAAAATCGTATGTACACTCGAATATTTACAACTGTCTCAGACATTTAACGCATAATGAAATAATATTATAAATACGAAAGTGCATTTAGCTTTACGTATATCTAGATGTCACCCTCAAATGGCAAGGCAGATTGCAATGAAGCATGATAGAAATAACTGAGTTTCTAAAATAAAACATTGGATATTCTCTATAACGATATAGAAATACGACCATCGAAACAAACAGTAACCCACTGTTTATATACAGGCATAAGAAAAACGAGAAAACACTTTGGATTTCTCGACATATTTATTATTAGAAAATTACTTTTTATAATATCAAATTACGTAAATCCAATGAACTATATATGTCTCATTGAATTTTAATATTTTTTCGAATTACTATGTGTTGCCATCCTACAAGAATATCACCAAGTTATTAAAGTTTCTAGCTCAGAAATTCAAGTCAAAATCTTTCAAATTGGAAAGAAAACACCAATGCACAGCAAATATTTTGTTCGGCCAAATCAGTAATGATCATTGCGAACGAAGCTGCGATCGTAACCTCTTCTTATCAACAGGAATTTTATGTGACTTTTATGTGAATTTTATGTGAAGGCATGACTATTAGTTCTTTGCCAAAGTTTTGCAGTACAAAAATATAATATACCAAGTACAATATTTTTATGAGATATTTTATTTATAAATAATTTCCGTTTTACCCTTGGCATTCCATTAAATCGATAAGGTAACCTTAACGAGGAAACTATTATAATTTTTTTGTCTCTAATTATAGTATAGCAATCTTTTAACAATAAACGATAAAGCTCTATGTAATTTAAAAACTAAAGAACAAAGTTTTTGAATATTTATAAACTAACTCAATTGGTATTTTGCCATTATAATATAGTAAGTTGTGCATGACAACCAACCTTGCTAAACACAAAACATTGTATGGACCAGTAATTACAATAAAAAACGTATCAAAGCACCGAGTTACAAAACCTTGCACTAAATAAACTAATTAGAAATAATATAAGATTACGCAAAAAAAAAAACATAAGTTAGTTAATAATGAACATTCATAGTCTACTGGAGCAATGCCCTAGAGTACAAATAGCACATATATTTCAAACTCCTATTTTGTGTTAAACACAACATAATATTAACAAAGCCCCGAGTGAAGTCAGCAATTCAAAAGAGCAACTATTCATCAGCACACCCGCAATCACTGGTATTGTATTATTAATGTTTGGGATCCACAAACTCCAATAATATTTATATGAATGTTCATTTCATTGATTATGTTAGATAATAAACTGCTCATGAACTGGATAATAATATAGTATTCATTAATTCAATTTGATATATATATATTTTTTACTTGTATGTAAAATATTTTAAAATGTTGTTGTATTCAGAATGTATATTTCAATAGACAATTCTAATGATTTTACATCCACAAAAGTTTATACAAATAATGAATATGTTAAACAATGTATTTAGTATGTTTGCTTTGAATGAAGTTGAAATGTTTGAACAGTGCTGACCTCTCTCATCTGCATGTATTCCTCTCACCCAGTGTTATTTCTATGCATTCACAACAATGACTAATGTACGAGATATACAATGAAACACCTCAACAAAGAAAACACTCACTCCACTAGGCATACAGTTTTACTTCCATCAATATACAATGTTAATCCAGAACAATTTTTGTACACATAGCACAAGGAATTATGCACAAGCACATCTCAAAAGCAAAACTGTACATTTTGAAGCTGAAAGTTAAAATAAATGACAGCATAATATAAGCATAAGTATGTACTCAATGATTCTCTTGTGTTTCAAATGGATATTCATTACTCTGTCCAGATTTAATTTAAATAAATTTATACAATATGTTATAAGTTATTCATTTTAAATCTACAGCTCCAAATGTATTTTTACTTTGGCTTTTCAAATTTGTTACTTTATAATGAATTAGATAAGTTTTTATAAAAATTGTTCTGGACAATAATGGTGTGCGTGCATTTTTCTAACATGGAGATGAACATCACAGCGAGTGACTCTACGACACTCACAGTTCTCCACCTTAAAATCAATGCAGTTAACACGCGCTGAAAACAACATTTTAACATGTTATGTTTTATACTGATATCCTGCCTAGCAATGCTTCCCGCACATTTATCTCAATTCACTGAACATTAAACAGGTCTCAATGATCTCAAATATTTAAAACAGGTGATTAAGTTTTTATAGGTTTGGATATGTAATATACTGCGCAAGAATATTAGAATCAATATTATAAAGCCATACAAATTTTTAGGCAAGTGTTAAGCATTAGTAAATATAATTTGATTTGAAAGAAAGTATTCATTATAAGTAGGAAGTTGAAATGATGCAGCCCAACATGATACTTACAGTTTGAACATAGTTCCATAGGGATAGAATTCTCGTTACCCTGAAACATTAACAGTCCCATTCAGTTTCTTATATGTATAATATAGAGAGAAACTTTTCTTAAATTCCATCTAATAGACTTGACGGTTTTAATACAATCACAGATCATTATATCCTGTAGTATCGAAATAAGCAGTTAAGTATAAAAAATTTAATGTTTTCTGAACATATAAGGTATCAGGACCCAATTATTATAATCATGTACTATATTATAATAGGTCATAGGTTTTTAATTATACTAAACAAAGACAGTAAATCTAGAAAGCAAAAAAGGAACACAGCCGTAATTTGCGAATATAATTCTCTTGTGTTACACGCGATGACTATAGTATTTGCTTACAGAAAATATTAAGGAAAAGTCGCCCAGTTAAAAGGCCTTAAATCTTCTACTTAAAATGCGCCCAAAACCGCGAAATCCACAACATTTGCCACTCCTGCAGCTCGCCATCCCAAAACATATCCCCCTTAGCCCTACAGTAAATACGCCCCTGTAGATAGCTACTCCAGCCATCTCTTCAATTATGTTGTCACCTTATCGGATAAATAAGACTGAATCACTCACCATTTCGTATTTTAGTATAATAACTTTTTAGTAATTGTAAACAATTCTTATCAGTCTAAGTATCTAAGATAAAATCAAACGTAAATGATATCCGCAGCTATCATCACATTCACACCATCGATCTAAATCACAGAGGCAAAATATATCTTGGACCACAGAATACCGATACTTCATAGC
This sequence comes from Actias luna, assembly GCA_039707435.1. NCBI lineage: Eukaryota > Metazoa > Arthropoda > Insecta > Lepidoptera > Saturniidae > Actias > Actias luna. The sequence continues at coordinate 156,826 of JAZHAC010000002.1, read as the reverse complement.
AGAAATCATAGAATACGCCAAAAATTATAATTGCGTGTAGTACAAAGTTGCCATGACAAATATTTATCCCAAGTTGAATGTAAACAATCAATTTGGTAAATTCAAGATTAGTTTGTTCATTAAACTAATATGAGTACGCAGTTCAGTTAACAAATTGGACAAACCGAAATACTTCAATATACTCCTGCAATAATAATTTTATAGAAATTTTCTATTCTCACCCCTGATTTGATTCTCACAATCAGATTATTTCAATCCTATTAAAAATAAGGTGTATGAAATGTTCATAAAGTTGATTATACAATGTAGTATGAACAAGAAAAACTGAATTGCGTAGAGACGCTCATTGTAGATTTTTTTTATTAGCCATGATGTTAAATTATTTCTCACTAACTCAGAGTATACGTAAATACATTTAAGGTAACACCTTCATAGAATACTATTTATATTTGCTTTTCATATTTATCAATAGTCCACTAAGTCCTTCACATCACATTAAGGTTGTATGTTACCACCAAATCGGTTATAAACAATTTTATTAATTAATTTACTTATGTTACAAGCTAGGGTAATAAGAACACGGATGAGCGTCGATTGTAAACAACAGGAATGCAGATGTAGAAATGGATGTGTAGTGTTACAAGAATAAACAAAGTTAGGAATAAGTATGTTAGAAGGAATTTGAAATTGACGTCAGTGTAGAAAAGTTGAAAGGTAATCGTTTTTCTTGGTTGGGATATGTCATGAAAAGAAAGAAAACATGTTTTGAGAAAAGTAATGGATTTTTGTAGAAGTCTTGAAGGATGGAAAGGAATCGTTTTGAGCCAATCCCAAATAACTTGAGAACAGGACAAGTAAGTTTTTACTGTTATAAGATAACAACAATTCATAAACAAAATATTGCTCTTAAAACTCAATCTTCTTAAAAGTCTTAAATTCTGCCTGTAGCTAGTTTTTTAACTATGCTATTACTAATGAAATAACAGACAAATATTACGAAGCTAGCCTTAAAAGAATAGTATCAAGTGAAATCACGAATTAAAAAACATGAATTATATATCAAACTAATGCCAATGTCACAAGCAATGTCAAAGGCCAAGTGACCCCTCTTCAGGCCTTCCTCACCCCCGTCCTTTCAGAAAAGTCTAGCCATGGCGTCCGGGGTAGGCTTATTGAATTTTATCTCAAAATATCATTATAATCAACGTATTAACACTTTCAAAAACATGCATTCGAGACATCATCCAATAGTTTTATATTATTATTATTTTATTTTTTCAGGTACTATATACTTATCCGGAAAATTTCCGCGCTTACAAGGCGTTGATCGCCGCACAATATTCCGGGGCGGACGTGAAAGTATCTCCCGATTTTGTATTCGGTGAAACGAACAAGACTGAAAACTTCCTGAAGAAGTTCCCGGCGGGTAAAGTGAGTGTCATATTGATCAGCTGATATCGCTGATAGTGTAAAATTGTGTGTGCAGACTGTATAACATATTGTGACGTGACGTGTAATAAACACTGTATATTTTAGGTACCAGCATTCGAAAGTGCCGATGGAAAAGTTCTACTGACTGAGAGCAATGCCATCGCTTATTTCGGTAAGTTTTTATAATATATATGTAACCCATTTGAAAGTAACCTAAAAAAAAAAAATGTTACACCTAGGTATTTACCGAAAATTTTCTACCCAGTAAAAATCTGTAATACGGCTGTAATATCTTGTATTACATTTCCCATAGCACATTTCCAATTTAAAATCACGAAACGCCCTCGCGATTTATAGATAATATTAAATATAAGTATTTTGCGAAATCATACATTTGATTATCAAGATGTTCTTTATCTTTATACAGTTTTAAATATCTTAATTTCGTTCAGATACATAGTAATAATATTATAATATCTGAGTATTGGTTAGTGTAAATACTTAAATAATTACTTAAATTAAATACATATTACACTTATGAAATAATTTTAGTTTATATTCTTTAGTTGGATTTAGAACTGTATTTGTTATAAGTTGGTGGCTGAGTTGGGATTGAAAACGAGTTTACATTTTTTAAATTATTTTACTACTCTGGTTACATGGTGACTCAGAGTTTTTAAAACTAATAATTTGAAAGTTAACCTCAAAACCTAAAAAAGTAATTTGCAAATTAAAACTCTTATTGTAAGTGCAAAATTCTAATTTTGTTATGTTCTGTGATGGATGACACGAATTTTAATAGGAATTCAATTTAATACCTGCTATATCAAAAATAAATTTGTTAAGTGAAAATATTTCATATTGCAATGGAGCTTATAAAACAGTAATCTTATTTTTAATTTGCTTGTTTTTCAAATTGGTTGTTGAATTATGTTGTTTTACTTTTTAGCTAATACTGTTTACTATTCTGTAGATATACTAATGTTTCCAGTAAAAATATTTACTCATTCATGTTTATGGCACATACTTGAAAGTTTAATTCATGTTTTCTAGTCACTTTTAGTTTTTATTTTATATTTTAACTTTGTATTAGGCAGCAGAGAATAAGCATTAAAGATCTAAGAAAATTTTACTTATAAAATTAAAATAAAGTTTAATAATAACTATGGAATTATATATCTGTTATAACATGTAGGGCAGAATCACTGCTTCCTATGCTATGTTTAAATTTGTAAAAACATTACACAATTAAAGGATATTCATAAATGTTACATTTGTGGTCCACAGGTTTATCTCTTACAATTAATATATCTCTCTTATAATTAGGAATATGTAACAAACTATTTAATTTTATGTTCATGGTTTTAAGAGTAGCGTTACAGATGTAAAAAGAACAGAGATACAACATTTTATATCTTGTCTTAATGTGATAAAATTTTGTACTCCTTTTTAAAGATATTGCATGCACTTATAATTGAAATTTGGTATATTTAACATATGTATGTATACTGTATACAGTTTAAAAGAATGCAAAAGCAATGCAAAAATATAAACATTAAATAAAACATTGATATTTGCAAATCAAGCGCATAATATCTTTTGTTTAATCGTCTGCACAGTTTAATAACTGCATATACAATATTTTGTACATAAAACTGTGATTATGCAGTGGCAAATGACAGTCTGCGAGGCGGAGACCAGGCAACAAAGGCACTCATATTGCAATGGGCCTCATGGGCTGACAGTGAGCTTCTACCTGCCTCCTGCGCATGGGTTTTCCCATATTTGGGCATCATGCAATTCAACAAAAAGGTGAACGCTTTTATATACTCTCAGTAAATTTAAACTATCATAAACAAAAGTGGAATATCTTGACCATCAAATCTTTATAAAATTAGGCCTATTTTTACATGGTGAAAAGTGTTGGTTAGGTACTCTCTCATGCAATGTACCTGACTGGTGACAAAATTTGTGTGTTGGACTGATCAAGTGAGAAATACCTACTAAAAATATAGTTCTATGAGCTGCATTCTCCCTTATTACCAGAGCCCGGCCACAGCTTTCATCTTGCTTTGAATGCTTTCATGTTGGCCTGGAGGTAAGATTAAATTCCCTCAGATATTTTAATAAACTTTTTATTGCTCGGATGTAGTTATCTGTTCTAGTTCTATTAATAACTAGATGTACAGACATTGTTGACATGGAACTAAAATTTTATTTTGGCCATATTTGTAACTTTTTTGATACAGTTTTGCTGCTATTGGTGGTAGATTGATTTAAATATGCCAAACCCTCCCTCATTGATTGCTGTATCAAATAAAAAATAATTTTTGAAACTCGTCTGGTAGTTCCTATGACGGAGCACATACAAACAAACATTTCTCCTTTATAATATTAATAATCCTACGTTATACTCGTATCTTGAATGGAAGTGCATTTTTTGTTGGACTTTTAAGTGTATATCTATCTGTATGTAAATAATTTTATTATACTTGTGTGACAAAATGCAATGCTGTTTGTTTCCAGAATGTAGAGCGTGCAAAGAATGACCTGCTGGCTGCTCTGCAAATTCTGGACGGACATCTGTTGAGCCGCACTTTCCTGGTCACTGAGAGAATCACTCTGGCAGATATCATTGTCTTCTGCACACTGCTGCATTCTTTCCAAGTAAGTTCACATGTGAACGACATTACTGTTTCTTTTATTTGAATGTGGTGTTTTATTTCATGGATGAAAATTTTGCTTCTGCAAGTTTGCAATATTTTTGTGTGGCAATACTTGACAATTATCTGAGTGGAACAACCATTGTATATACAGTCACTGGTAGGTTTATAGGCTACTATGGTAGTGACTCCTAATGGAAATACTATATTTCAGTGGTCGCCATTTTTTAATATTACTGGGTTTGCTGTCAGATACACTGTGCTTTGCTATGATTATAGGAAACCGACAATTCAAGGTTTTTATAAAAATTCGTGTGTTAGAAATAATGTCCCACTGCATTCTGATACATGTGAATCCTTTTTTTTATATATGTATTTATTCATGTTGAACATTGGGTTTATAGCATGTGCTGGACCCGAGCGTGCGCAGCAAGCTGGTGAACGTACAGCGTTGGTTCCTGACGGTGGGCCACCAGCCCCAGGTATCCCGTGTAGTGGGTGAGCCTGCACTCTGTGTCGCTGCTCCTGTATTTGATCCTAAGAAGTACCAGGAACTCACACAAAAGAAGGTAAATCTTTATCTTATCCGTATTGTTTGTCCCCCAAGGTTTGTTTATTATGTTTTAATTACATAAAATTGCTTTTTTGTGTAAGCAGCATATTAATAAGCCTACAACAGATCGAGGTATAATATATATTAATTAAAACTTAGCAAAGTGTATTACAGTCTATTTTCTATAGTAATCGGTGAATGACCACAGATGCAGCTATAACGTATATTTTTATTATTTCACCAAAATATGGCAACAGATATATTTTGGTATAGTAAGATATGTTGATTAATTATTGCAAAAATATAATATAGCATAGCCACCATCTGTGGCAGCTTACTATACCGTAATATATAGCTTATAGATCTCTAGTTGTAGGCTTTATTATTTTCTCTCAATATTTTCTTTATTGTTTTCTATAAATTGTAATACTAACTTGAATCTTTCACATCTGCCGAGTGTCCAGTGATGGCCAATTCTTTTTCAGTTTGATAAGATCTATATAAGGTAATATACCTAACTAATAAGTTCAAATATGTACTTACTATTGAATCATTTATTTATTGATAACCTTAATACAAGAACTATATTCTTACTGATACTGAAATAAACTTCACCTTACCCGATGCAGGATACAAAGAAGGAGAAGAAGACAGAAAAGAAAGAACAACCCAAGAAGGAGGAAGAACCTGCTGAGGCAGAGGATCCTCTTGATGATGACCTTGTCGAGAAACCTAAAGAGTCAAAAGATCCCTTCGACTCAATGCCCAAGGGGTATGTGAAAGTTATACTTTAGAATCTCATTTATTTACTGTTTGATTTAGCTGACGATTTTATTTACTTTATTGTTGTGATCACAATCTCATCTGATGTTAAGTGACAATATGTCCCAAGATAATGAGCACGCTAAGGTTTTGGAGGGTCTGGTTCTCAAGTGCGACTGCCAGAACACATCTATAGGTATTTAGCAGTAGATTTTCAACTGGAGGGTGGTAGTTAGCATTAGAAAAAGTGTTACCAGCAAACAAACTTTTACAAACCATGTTCCTACCACACACACTATGTGTTTTTGTTTTTTGTCAATTAAGAGATAGGTAAAAGATTGTAAACGTAATAGACACTTTATGATAGCCACTTGATGTGATATGAATTACTACCATATCTATGGCTAGTAAAACTGTTGAAGTAATCAATGTTTCCTACAAGTGTTTGATGATAGTTTTAGTATATCTATATAGAAATATGTGTGATAACTTAAATATGATATCTAATTTTTATATAACTCGTTACTTATTGTTTCAGAACATTCAACATGGATGACTTCAAACGTTTCTATTCCAATGAAGATGAGGCGAAGTCCATCCCTTACTTCTGGGAGAAGTTTGACCCCGAGAACTATTCCATCTGGTACTGCGAGTACAAGTACCCCGAGCAGCTCGCTAAAGTGTTCATGAGCTGTAACCTCATCGCTGGTCAGTCGGGGATTTTATATAATAACTAATACGTCAACTGGATATTTTTATTAGTCCATTGGTATTTTAGTTGGTTAAAGTAATATTTTTCCCAAATTTTATAGTAAGTACTGAAAGAATTTTTGCAGATATAAATGTGATTTTTTTTTTTCTATTGCGTTTCGAGTACATCATTTCTTCATTTCAAATAAATTAAAATTGCGGATAATGAAAGTACTATATAATAAATTAGTTGTGCTTGTGACTTTATCTGTGTGGGACTAATAATTATTTAATAATTTTTCTCCATTTTTGTAACTTAGTTCAATAAAACTTTGGTCCTATTGGCGGTAGCGTGATGTTCCACAAAGATTACTACTCTATCAATTATAAAGAGATTTTTTAAAGTGAAATTTTCTGTGGGAAGGTTCGGATGGGGAGTAAATTCATGTGAGCCGTCATCGACATGGTCACGTGACGTGTCAACGTACACACTATAACTGATCCTATTAGTATAACTTATTGCGTTGTAAACAGTTTTAATTTTAAGATCAAACAATCATTTTGGATATTTTATTTGCAGTCCACATGGCTGCTGTGACTATTTTTTTATATTTTTTATACTTAAGGTTTAGCGTTATGGCCATAATTTCACCTGATCTTAAGTGACGATACGGCCCAAGTTGGTAGACACGCTAAACCTGTGGAGGAACTGACTCTCAAGTGCAGCTGCCGGAACACACCTATTGGTATTTGGCGGCAGGTTTACAACTTGAGGGTGGTAGCTACCCAGGCGGGTATCAGAAAAAGCCCTACCACCATGCTATGGTGTTTCCTTTCACTGAGCTCATTGTAGATGGTAGGTACACACTACCTTTTTTTTTTTTTTTTTTTTTCGAACTGACATACGCTGTTAGCCCCAGGGGCTTTGACAGCTTCACGGAACTTTTCGGGGCAAGTGCTGAAGGCACTCAGCCCCGAGGCAGCGGGCACGAGGGGTCAACGGGTCTTGTCTTACAAGTTTAGTGATCCTAACAACGAAACACACACTACCACTGTGCTATTATTGGTTTAATCGTTGTGTTCCTTCAGGCATGTTCCAGCGGCTGGACACGATGCGGAAGCAGGCCTTCGGGTCCATGTGCCTGTTCGGGGAGGACGACGACTCCACCATCTCCGGGGTGTGGGTCTGGCGCGGCCGTGACCTGGTCTTCCCCCTGTCCCCGGACTGGCAGATCGACTACGAGTCCTACGACTGGAAGAAGCTGGACCCGGACACCGACGACACCAGGAACCTCGTCCGGGACTACTTCTCCTGGAGCGGCACCGACTCCGCCGGACGGAAGTTCAACCAGGGCAAGGTCTTCAAGTAGACCAGTCCCGCATCGCACTCCTCACGCGCGCCTGTCGTCTCCCAGAACGCACTAACCTTTATGGGATATGTCAGACACTGTGTCGAAGGCCCTCGTTAACGGCCTCTAATTCGTAAGAGTAAATTGTGTCTTATTTATACTGAATAAATTGCATTTATCATTACGATCCGTTCTGTTGATTATTGTCTCATTTCAACGAAAGTCCTGTGTAATTACAATAAAATGTTTTTTAATTTATCAACCTGTATTTTTAATGTTTATCTAACCTATAATTTGAGCATGTTCTTAAGCAGACAAATATAATCAAATCTCATATATAAGTATATGTATGTTTGATTTTAAAGCAACTGAAGTCAGTTAAGCAATCATATTAACTTAACAACTCCACTAAAGTGTTCATTCTCACAAAATACGTTGTATTTTTATTACTAAGTGCGTTAGCATTTGGCACACTCCAAGTAACAATGTGGGCCAAAATGGTGGATACGATAAACCTAACGGAGATACTGGCACAAATTGAAGCGATGATAGCTCAGTTGGTAGTATGTATGGACGCCGTGTCAAAGGACGTGAGTTGGAATACATCTATCAAGCTTGAGCTTTCGGTGAAGGAAAACATCGTGACGAAACCATAAAATGGTGGAAGGGCTTTTTCTAATGACCGCCTGGCTAACTACTACCTTCTAGTTGATTATTTACAACCGAATACCTATAGATATGTTCCAGCAGTTGCATTGAAGAGCTAGTTCCTCTATTATGCTTAGCGTATCCATCGTCTTGGGACACATCGTCACTTAACATCAGGGGAGGTTATAGCCATAATGTTAAACCTATTAATAATAAAAAATCTACCGGAACACAACTATAGATATTTGAAAGTAGATTTTTAGACTTGAGGATAGTAGTCGGTTAACTAACCACCTGAGGACGGGTATTTTTTGTTTTTTTTTTCTTTATACTTAAGGTTTAGCGTTATGGCCATAATCTCACCTGATCTTAAGTGACGATACGGCCCAAGTTGGTAGACACGCTAAACCTGTGGAGGAACTGGCTCTCAAGTGCTGCTGCCGGAACACACCTATTGGTATTTGGCGGCAGGTTTACAACTTGAGGGTGGTAGCTACCCAGGCGGGCATTAGAAAAAGCCCTACCACCATGCTATGGTTTCCTCACGATGTTTTCCTTCACCGAAAGCTCAAGCTCATTGTAGGTGCTTGGATTCGAACCCACGTGCCTTGACGGGAAGTCGTGCACACTACCACTGAGCTATCATCGGGCATTACAAAAATCAGTTCCACCATGCTATAGTTTCATCATGACGTAATCCTTCACTGAGAATTTTGGCTCGAACTTCCTTCCGTATGCACTACTAACTGAGCGATCATTGCTTCAGTTTCTTAGAGATGGAAAATAAAAAAAAAACAATCTTTCGGAAAGCAAAAATTCATATTTTTCACATTTCAGATTTATCTAAATGATAAAATAGTTTTAAAAATTGATACATGCGATATTGTATATCTATATAATGTTGTATAAGGTTGTATGTAAATATTAGACGTATCGCTGTGAAGAAAGATGCCTGTATCGCCTGCTCGCATTCTCCCGTTCCAACAATGCCAGAATCGGCATATATCATCTCCAGGAACAATATTTTGATTTACGAGGTGGAAACACAGCAACAAACTCTCTATCGGATAGTACAATGCATTTACTTTAGATAAAACGGTCTTTATAAATCTTATAAACACTTCAAAGATAGAGATTTAAATTTGGTTACTAAGCTATTCTTGTTCGTTATCAATAACCACTAATTATATAAGAAATAACAATATATATCCTAAATTTATAAATAATTAGAAACGCGACTGCCATGACGTTTGTGTATATTTACATAAAGCTTATGCAGTTTGAAGCCATCGCTAATAAAATTATATTCATTTTGTGATTGCTACAAAGTTACTTTAGAACATATTTGATATAATAAAAAAGGATTTACAATTCGAGTCCGCAAAAGTATGATCTGTTATTATACCATAATAAATAATGTTACATATAATTGAGTTTCTTCGCTTATCGACTTACAAAATAATGAAATTTCTATGTAGTTATAGTACCTACTATGTATGATATTGTCACGTCATGACGTCACAATCAAATAACATCATTCAATATACTCTGTGATTTAATAAAGATATACCAATCTCCGACTATTTTCTATTTGCTAATCCTTCTGCATATTCTCATGCGGATTATTTGGCTTCCTGCTTTATACAACGAAGCTCTACGACTCTCTCTGCCGATAATAATACAGCAATTCTTCTGTAAATAGGATGTTAATAGTGGAAAAGCTTCATCGGCAGGTCCTATAAAATACCCGACAATTGCAGTCAAAATTTAATGGAACAGTCAAGGAATTATTATCTAACAAACCTTTGTTTGTTACCTACAGGGACTGGTGCTGTTCAGCTTCGAAAAACATTAGTTTTATTACAAATACGAAGTAATACGTAGTATAAACCAAATTATGTAATTTAAATAATGGGATAAATAAGCTTTACGTCAGAGAATCGATATTTGTAGTTATGTAGGAAACTGCTTGTGAAACTCATGTCAGATATTATTGGACACAATAATAAAGGATTGTAATAATTTAATCTGTTAATGGAAACAAATTGGTTTTAAAGATACAGTATGAGAGTGTACAGAGCACCCCCATACTTATCTACATTGTGTTCATACAGTCTGCACACTCACTCACTCACGCATATCGTTACAATTAGTATTGCTTCACGTCGATTACATAAACATACCTTAACATTTGTCATATTCAAATCGCTACATACATACATAAATTACACTATAACAAAATATACAGAAAAACACGAAGTTGACGCATAATGAAACAACTTGAGCTGTAATGGAATTTACTAAAAGGCATTTCGTTCTATACACACGAAGTATGGCCTGTGACCTATCACCAATAAACAATCATATATAGTCTACGCTAGCTGTGTCCGCGACTTCGTTCGCGTGGAACCAAAATATATTTAATAATTTTTGCCCGGTCTTGTAACTTTTTTCAACACTACTTTGTTCCTATTGGTATAGCGTGATGTTTAATAGCCTTAAGCCTTCCTCAATAAATTTCGCTATCAAACACAAAAATATTTTTTTAAATCCGACTAATATTTCCTAATATTAGTGCGTTCAAACAAACATACAACCAAACAAACTTTTCCGCTTTACAATATTAATAAAGATAGCCAGAACGTAACTTTTAGTATATATATTGTAATTAAAAAAAGCATAATAATGCTTCCGTACAGCGTGATGCGGACGCGAAGGAAGTAATGACACACAATAAACACACAAACAAACGCATAATGTTTCCTCGAAAACGAGTATTAACTATAACTTTATTATAACAAGTGTTCCTGCTTATCTTCTGAGCGCCTGATAGTGTCTGAAGCGGACAGTCTCCTGATAGCTACATACTATCTTACTTATATTTGTAAACAGACAGTAAGGCAGCTTAGACAATACGCGCACGAAGGTAAATAAATCGAAACACTTTCCTAATTCGATCAACGATTTCAGTTCTGCAGTAATTCGCACGCCTGTCGTTTTACAACGTAAAGCCCTTACGTATTGATTCCCTATGTATACTCCAAAAATAATAAAAGATAAATTTAATAACAAGATATTAATATGACCTAAAAGATATTATTCAAAAATTATCGCAAAGCTAAGCGTCGATTAGATAAAAACTGCCGCATTTCATCCCTGTGCGATATATAATCATGTAATACTACAATCTAATAAATTAACTTAGCAGCTTTATATACATATGAAATTTTAATGAAACGATTTGTTTAAAGTTTAACATACTTAATTATTTTTTTAAATAAAAAGAAGTTTGATTACTCAGATATTGTAAAGATGAACGTCCACAAAGCACGTCAAACCGAATGACTTTATTTCTTTTACTATTATGAAAATTATTTACCACTAACCTATATTAGTAAGGTTGCTTATACGCTAGAATAACTACAGTTTAGTTGTATGATTTACATTTACGATTATAGCGATCACGGAAAGTATAAACTCTGTAGTGATTTTGCGTTTCGATGCCTTAGTAAATATTCAACTGTTCGTCAAATAAAGAAAAGAAAAATAAAAGATACTATAACTGAATTTAAAACGAGTTTATATTAATTTTCCTATTTTTTAAATATCTACAATTTTCGTCACAGATTTTCGTGTATCTTCGAATATACGTATCTATCTACTCACAGCACTTTTCTGTCCTCCAAAACGGTTAAATAAAGCCTGTGCAGGTAAACGTTACACATATTAACTTTTACATGCGAAAAGACATGAAATTTCGTTTTTTGGTCACTTATACAAGTGTAGAGTCCAGCAATATTATTCATTGCCCAGGCTCGTCTGTGCACTTAAATTGTCTGGTATAACATAGTGTATATTGAAACATTTAGTGTAAACCTATTTGATACACTCAATATTCCTTTCTTTAATGATTTTCTTATTGAAATCAAATCGACCACTGAACTTGATGACGGCTGACTATTTAGGTATTAATGATACTTAGGAACCGGTCACGATTCGGCTAATTACAGGTCTAATCGACACTTAGCTTGATATTCTAATAAACCAGGTAAATTTACACTTCAAAAATATTATCAAGAGCTCAATTGGATTAATAGAGAATACCGATCGATATAATATACAAAAGACCAGTCAGGACGTTCACCGGTCAGCGCTCGGCGCGTGTCAACCTACGCAGCATCGCCGAGCTGTTGACGCTGGCGGAGGCGTCATTGTAACGCCGTCACTGCTGCGTGCTGCCGCTGCACGGGTTCTGTAAAATCAGTTATTCTGTCAACAACACCAATTCCAATTATATAAAGCGTGTAAAAAAAAGAAAGAAAGGGGTAACCATTAAATGCGTAGACAGAAGTTTATAGAACATTTAATAGGAAATTAATTATAATAACTTGACCAAATGAAGCGTAGACACTTACCGTACTGAACTGAGGACCAGAATCAAGATCGAGATCTGACGTGAAGGGTCTCGCTATGTGGACACTCAGCTCCAGCTGCGCCTCGTCCTGCGGCGTCACCGAGCTGCGGTCAAGTATGAACAGTTAACACAAAAACATTTTACAAATTGGTTAGTATGACAAATCTTTCTACAGTAGACCTGTCAGAGTTCTTGAGATTTTTCCTTTCGCTTTATTCTGCTTTTAACTAGTTTTCGTATTCTTTTGTAGGTTTACAGTTTTGATCATAATCTCACCTGATGTTAAGTTATGTGACTCAAGATGGTGAATATGCTAGAGGAACTGACTACAACTGCTATTAAATTAAACAAACCTTTATATATTTATATCTATATATTTTAACATACCTATGGGTATTTGGCGGCAGATTTACAACTTGAGGATGGTAATTAGCCATACGAGCATTAGAAAAAGACCTACGCTTACCATGTAAAATGGTCATATAGTTCTGTGAAATAGAAAAGTCCATCAATAATTTCAAACAATCAATTTAACTATATATGGTCATACCATTTGATGCTGCACGTACCTGAGCAGATCCGGTGCGCGCGCATGTCCATGACACTCACAACGGCATTGCTCGGGCTCCACGTAGCTGAACACGATGCCTGCCAACGTCCCGTTTCCGGTGCTCTCGGCGCTGCCAACCCCTGTGGCATCTCCCGGCAGTGTTTGTATTCGTTTGGGTTGTTTGCGTCGCTCGGGCACCTCCTCAAAGTCAATCCACTGCTTCGGCCGTGACTCTTGCCCTGAGTTGTATGACCCTTGTTCAGTATTCCCACTGTGCTGCGTAACGTTATCATTAGCATTACTCGTGGCAGAAAACAATGGTAGAAAGTTACCATCGCCGCTGCTGCGCGTACGCAATCGCGCAGTGGTGGGACGTTGCCGTCGAGGAAGTCGTATACGTAACTTGTCAGCGGGCGGTGCAGGTTGCGGTGGTGGCGGAGCCCGTGGTCGTGTTGCAGGTGGTACAGTGGCACGGGGTCGCTGAAGAGGTGCGACGCGTACTCCACTACGATCGCGCACCGGCACCATTGGTAATGCAACTGATCTCTCTAATGGTAACGTTGTTGGAACGTATGGTAACTCTTCCTCGAAGGAGTCCTGTACGACGAGCCTGCGCCGTTCGACTTCGGTACTTGCTCGCGGAGCGGCTGCCTCCGAGCTCGGTTCAGATTCTGAAGAGTCTCGCGGCACGACTCTGTCCTTAAGAGTTACGTTACCACCACTCGGCTCGCATCGCGTCTCCTCTCCCCCTTCATCACCCTCACCGAAGCTTGGGAATGAGCCTGAAATTTCGCTAACGATACTCGGTGTCTTAGTAATACTGAATTCCGTTGTGAAAACTTGGTCACAGCTATCGATGTATGTTATAAATACCGCCTGCTTACGTCGAACTTGCTCGTTATTAGGATTGGCCACTGGATTGGAATCCGCCTGCTCCTGTGTCGGACTGGATTCAGCACCATCCGCAGCGGCTCTATTTTCTACAGGCGGATCCACGCTAGTAGGTGCAGCGATAGGACTTTCAGTCTTTTTAAAATCACAGCAGTCCGGCAATGATTTATCAACATGGGTTAGCGGTTCTGTTGGTGAGTGCAACGGAATAATGATGCTTCCATCAGGCAACACTGTGCGTTGTACTGGCTTACCGAAAGAACGTACGGTACCTTCAGACTCCGGTGTGGTGCGAGCAACAGGAGCGGAAGCAGGTCGCGTTTGCTCGCGCGAGGTTGTTACGCTAGATACAATCACCTCGTACTCAGAGTCGCGACGGGAGTCGGTTCTTTCTTCAGGTGGCGTTCGCAATGGAATGTGAATGATTCCGTCCCCAGTATTATCATAGTATCTGAGGCGTTCTCCTGATAAAATTGGTTGTGTTGAATGTACAGGTTGTACGAATTGTGCAGAGTGTGTCGGAGGTGTCGGCAACGGCGAAGGTCGATGTAGTTGTACTACGGGAGAGCCTTCACGTGTGCTTGGGGAGGGCGACGTGACACTGCGTCGAGGGGTACGAAATAATGATAAAACTGAACCACGAATCTTACTCGCAGACGTCGGCGTGCTTGAGCGATCACGACTCTTGCTTCGTCCCCCACCCTCAGTGAGACTTCGTTTTCGGCGGAGCGCATCAGACGGTGAGTCTGGTGAACCAATAGTCTCACGCGACTTGAATAACGAGCAAAACGAAGATTTTCTCGATACCGGTGGTCCCGCCGGCGATGGTGACCGGCTTCCGCGGTTCGTTGACCGCCATGCTGCTGCAGGACTAAGTGGAGGACGCCCCACGAGCTCGGTGGGCCGCACTGCACGTGACACCCTCGCTTCCGGTTCCGGTGCTGCTACTTCATTTTTTATAGAAGTCCCATCATTTTCCAGATGCAGCACTTCGATATCTTCTTCCTCCTCTTCGTAATCCTCATCGGGTTTTAATTTTATGCGAATGACATCTTTCTTTAGATTTCGTGTTTTATATACTTCCGGCTCAGAAAGCTCACGCTGTAGTCTCGGTCTTCCGCGGCGCTCCTCAGCTCGTACCTTGTTTGCATTCTCCTTTCGCTGCTTCTCATCCTCAGTAGAGACAACAGCGCTTTCCGGTGTAGTAATAAGCAGTTGCCTAGGAGGAACAGGCGATGGTGCAGGCGGGGCGGGTGGAGCGGTTGAGGTGGGCGGCAACCGTGGGACCTCTACGGTGACCTCTGCGCGTACCTCACGTCGGTCGCGTGAATCCGGCGGTGCACTCAACTTCGCAATCTCAAGCAGCCGCTCTTCAACAGCGGCTGCACAAATTTCCGGGTCAGTTTCGATTGGGCGCGGTCCGCAGAACGATGTCTCCAATAACATCCTGTGAGGTGAGGGTGATCGCGACACACCCGATGTAACTGAAAGTCGCGATACACGACTCAACCCTGACAACGCAGAATGGGCCGAGCACTGCGACCCAACACTAGACAGCCGGCTCGTGCGTCCGGATACGGCTAGCAACGCCACTTCTGAGCTCTGACTGTCCTTTCGTGAGTGGCGGCGTGTGGCTTGCTGCTGAGGTGGGAGCGGAGGTGCCTTGGACTCGCCGGGCGCGTCTTCCAGAAAAGCGAGCTCCTCGGTTGAAGAACGTAGGTCGAGTGCGCCGTCTTCACGGAAACCGAGCTCTAACCTTGCGCGAGAGTCTTCACCTGCCGCGCCAGCGAATAGAGCCAGTTCGGGCGAACTGTCTCGCGAGTCTTGATGACTCGAGCTCGAGGCGCGCGAGATGTCGATACGAGGCGCGGGCAGGCCTCCGCCCGCCGGCGTCGAGTGCGAGCGGGCGCGCGACTCTCCCGCTGCCAGGCCCACGCTCCCCGCGCATCCCCCGATGTCTTCACGGATCTCCGGCAACCGTGGCTGCTGCTTCGTTTCTGGACTCGACTGCAGGTGAAGAAGAACGTTAATGCCGCTACGTAAAAAAGACTACGAGTGATACGAACGCAACAATAAAAAGAGATACATACGGGCTGTCTCACCTCATCAGAGACGTCATGATCAAAAGAGGCTATGGGTGCCGGGCCGCGGCGCGGCAGGCGCTCGGGCGCGCCCTCGGCCGCCATGCGCCGTCGAAGGTAACTTCTACAAAGTATCCATGGTAACCGAGACCCGCTCTTCTCCGACACTCGTTACAATCACTACACGTCACAACGTCGTTCTTTTCGGCGGCGAAACTCTTCGCCTGCTCCGACGCACCTCTCTGTAATGAACACAGATGATAACTCTTATAGCAATGGACTTTTAAGAGATTGATAATGATAAAGTCCACGACCGAAGTAATGTGTTTGAGGTCCAGAGTAAGGACGAGTGAGTTTTTTTTTTACATACTTATGGTTAAGCGTTATGGCCATAATCTCACCTGATCTTAAGTGACGGTATGGCCCAATTTGGTGGACACGCTAAACCTGTGGAGAACTGGCTCTCAAGCGCAGCTGCCGGAACACACCTATTGGTATTAAAAAGATACTCTTCACAAACTACACACATCAAATTCGTTGTCAACAGCAAACTGTAAAATGAGGTCGGATGATATTATATTGAGTTTGGTGATTTAGAGGTTACCGTAGGGCACCAGCACCGCACGCTACTGTACCGACTCAGGCTCTACACAACACACACTAGTGCACGATATAACAGGGATGTCACGGATTGGTACGATTCGGTGTCTTCACTGAACATCAGAACTATCTTCCGGAATGTGACAGCTTGCGTAATGCGGGTCGCTTCAGGGTGGAGGCGAGCTTCCCGCACGGGTTTACGTATGTGGCGTACCGTTGTCGAGCGCGAGGAACGAGGAACGAGGAGCGAGGGTCGCGCGCGACACATACCTGATGCTGAGAGGGTCATCGCCCAACACGACGTGATGTCAGCGCCCATTGACGCGACGCGACGCGCATGCGTCCGCCGCAGACATGCGCTCCATAGCCTACGTTTTCATTTCACCCTATATGACAATTAAAAAGCTTGAATTCCATAATATAGGACAACACTAAAAAGCCCTTTCTAGATGCAAATGTGAAATATATACTAATACGATAACTAATTTATTGATATTCATTTGTCGTTTAATTACATGTATATTATTACTAGTATCCTGGATTATTAAAGCATTAGTTAACTTTTTATTTATAGTTTTTTAAATCTAATATGAATATGAATCAAGTACAACGTCATTCTTATTTCGATTTAACATAATTTACGCTCGTTAAAATATGAATGATTAAATATCTAAACCGGATAATAATTACCGTGAAATAACTTATACCGTGGTAAACTGTCTCTGACCGTAAATAACTAATTATCATCTATGTATACCATAAAAGCATAACAAAATAACAAATAATCATAATCGTATAGATAACAGTTATGACTAATAATCACTTTATTGATATATGATAGTGATGGCCAATCTTTTCCAAAGCAAAAGCACAATGAAATATTTTTACAGTGCGGCGAGTGTATGTTTTTTTAAATCAATAAATTATTTACACAAAATATAAACATAGTTTTTATTGTACGCCAAATATTCAAACAATTCTATTCGATATATCACACCATATCGGCAACGGATCAATCGTTATTGTTTTTATTTTAGCTGGGCTAAGTGACTGCATTGTACCTGATGTTAAGTACGGTACAATACAAAAACAGCAGCGACCATCGAGAGAACGACAATCCATCGTCAGTCGTTACTGTCATGCTGGCTTGTGTAAATGTTTCTTTATGTTTCGCTTGAAGGACCCGATGTTATATGAGGAAGGGAATATAGTGGCTGGGGGACTGTTCCACAACTTCACGGTGCGGCAACAGTACGACATATTAATATTTTTGGTTCAAGTTACCGTGAAGCTGTGACTTCTGACTGAAGGAGAAGAAGAGATAAGATTAAATAGCTCTTCAGAACACACACTCATTATTATTTTGCAAATTGCAATTCTTGTTCGGTGAATAGAATTCTCTTTTGTGTAGATTTGCAATATACTGTAACCACTAAAACAGATGAAAATATAATGATTGTTACACACTTTACAATTGTTTTCATATAGTTAAGAAAAGACTAAAAAATGATATTTTTAAATGAGTATTTTGGATATCTTGCAGTGGGCACATTGTAGAACAACCGTGTACGCAGTTGAGTCTGCGGGCGCGCGGTTGGTCACTTCTGATCTATGGTATAATATAATTTCTAACCACCATTGCACTCATTTTTATGTAGTTTCTAATAAAACAAATTAATTAGCTTATTATGCTGCTTGATTTATAACACAAAAATATATTTATGAGTCACTCGACATATCCTAGGGATGGGCAGTACGATTAAATACAAGAGCTTATTCGATTTTATACTTTGATAGCAAGTATTTTTTGCACGCGGATTACTTACTGACTACCAAAAAATATACTAATTTTCTATACCGAGTAAGTATCCGTGAATAATAATAATTATGTTGCGTTCATACTTTTATTAATGACTTTGACTTGTATAAGTAATTACATAAAATAAATGAACAAATGTAAATAAATGAAAAAGTTAATTTTGTTCAAATATTAAACACGTGTTTTATTCGAATTCCCTCGTAGCTTATAATTTAATTTTAACAGAGGGTTATCGTACAGATAATCGCTCGTAAAAAAATATGATTTCATTAAAATAACTAACAGATTCTGGATCGGAACTTACGCTCACGACCGGAGTTATTTTATTGCACTGGATAATGAACGTTGCTTTTTTTCCTACACTGCAGACTCTTGGTCCGCTCCGTTTTAATTTAATTTGTATTATTATTCTTGTTAGTCGTCTTGTGTATATAACTTTTAGCAGGCCGGCATGGGATTTGTGACTATTGGAGGACATTAACCTTTTGGCAGTCGCTACTGTGTCCCTGGTTCGTACTGAACTCACCATCAAGAGAAGTACGGTATTTATGTCGAGACAGGATAAAAAGTGAGTATACTATTTTTATATACATAAATGTAATAAAACGTTTGACCCAGCAGGTCACCTGCAGCAAACTCCTCTCCGATGACGTTGCTAACGAACATTCCGATAGTTAACTCAAGTGGTATGGAGTAGGAGTCCACTCGCTCAGATGAATCGTTGTAAGCCCGAGTGCAAATAATGAAGTCATTAGTGACACTAACGCCGCGACCACAACGCCCGCGCTTTTCATGTGGAACGGCGGCAGGCATATTTTAAGCGTTTAAAACACTTAGAAACGTAGCCTATATGTCCTGGCGACTTGTTTCGCCAGTTGTAGGGTATGTCGTAAAATAGGTATTGAAAAATAAAAACACCTTTGTTTTCCTTTTTGCTGGAGATACGAACCATGGTTATGTGCTATTACAGAATTTACACGCTGTTTAAAAAACTTTTGAAGTGGAACTTCTTATGGCAAGGCTCTGAAATTCTACAATACATCCTGCTATCGCCTGTAGTACATTATTAGGTAAGAAAGGTATTGTAGAATAAAAAAATATATTAAAAATCAAAAAACACAACTATCGGGGTTTCATTTAGGACATCGTTGGCGAGCTCGAACACTGATCGATTTTTACTTTTGTAACGCCATTTTTTAGTTCCCCAATACTATGAAGAAACAAAACTTAGCTTACATTTTAAATTAACATAACACCAAGTAATAAGTTGTATAAAAAATCGTAAAGAAATTTACTTACTGCAACTTTTCTTTATTTATATCCACTATCGAGCAAGAAATGTTTCTCTGTACGATATGAAAATTGTCTAGGTTTTAATTTTATGGCTACTATTTCACCTGATGTTAAGTGACGATGTGGCCCAAAGTGGTGGGCACGCTAAGCCTAGTGGAAGGATCGGCTTTCAAGTGCAGCTTCTGGAATATATAGCTATAGAGCTATAGGCATTTGACAGCAGATTTTCAACTTTAAGGTTACCACCTTTAAGTCGGTGATTATTAGACAAACCTCTACCACCACGCAAAACCACACATTACCACGTTAAAAATTGGGTAAACTTGATTCACTATAAGGAAAGGTATGAAACAGACTCGACACAGCGACAATGATAATATTTTATTAATATCCACAACGAAGTACAGGGCCCTATTTATATTTATATATATATATGCGAATCGGAGTGCCGCATGTCATCGGGAACAAGTTCCAATACTGCCTTACATTATTATATAAACCGCTTAACTATTATAATTACATCTATATATTGCAATTTTATATCAATGGATTAACTTTCGCATATGCTATTATGAATGAAAAACACATTATATAGTATTCTTGTACATGTTATATTAATTTCTTAGAAGTTTCTAAAACGGGATATATATTCATTAAACGTGTAACTCTTTGTAGTTTCTAATAATACAATATGATTCAACATATGAGATCATTCATTGGTACTCGACAAGACCTCCAATACTCTAGTGGTCATAATAGAACCCATTTATATGTGACACTGAACAGCACTGAGACTGTAGTGACCTCTATACACTCATAATAATTATCTCTAATATAATATTTGTTATTATGCACTTATCTATAATCAGTTTAACTGTAAGCTGTCGAATATAATTTGCTGCCGCCATCAGTACACTCGCAGTACTTAAGTGTACCAAATTTACCATGTTCATCATTCTCGATAACATTGCTTCGTGTACATTCTTAATATTTATTTATATTTTATTAAACAACACCATTGAAATCAAACTTCAAATTTGTTTTGCGTTATGATTTTGTGCTTAACCTCTATTATTGTATTTTGTTTAATAACTACTGCATTATAGAAGTTTATTGAAATGCGGATGTATTTTCATACATTATAGAATTTACATATTACTATCATATTTTAAATATATATTATCTATATCAACAATTGGAGAATATGAGTTCATTAAATTCATCAATTCCGATCTCTCAATCGGAACCGCGAGGTGTCGTAGCGTGTTCGAGGCTCACCCATTATTCGCACAACTTTTTTTCGAGGGCAAATCCTTATTGGTACCTGTGTTTCCTGTGTACATGTGTTATGTCGAACGTCTACTAATTAAAACCTTATAGAGCTCTTCTATCGATTATTTGGTGGAAAAGTAAAAATTTTACTTTACCATTTCTCATCTTTAAATTGGTAATTTTCCAATTACAGCACTAAAGCGCATTAAGCAGTATAACGTTCAAGGTTGAATGTTTCAACTACTGCAACGTTTCACACAATCGAGCACTCTCAAAAGTAATGCTTTCGCGTGATGCGTGCAATCGATATCAACTCATTGCCAGAAAATTAACAATTTTTTTTTTCTTTAAGTTGGTACTGAGCGAAATTTTATTTATATATTATCGTTAGTAATATTGTTTATTGTTGAAAATGTTTTTAAAGTTTTCGTATCGTCGTAGTTTTTGGAAATAATATAAAAGTAATTTCAGACTGTTAAAAAAAAATTAAGTATGAAAGAAGGTACAAACATTGTTGACTATTCTTTTTATAATCCAAATATAAATGTGAATACAATTGCATTTTAGAATTCGAAAGTGCATTTGAAAACTAATTCACGTTTCAATTAAGCATCAGCACAATTTTGCATTGTGCGGTACTGAGTCGCATTATAGTCTGCAATTGGAAAACTATCATAAGTTGCACTGCTACGGCGCTGCGCTATTAACACGCTACGACACGCTACGACATGCTACGACATGCTACGACATGCTACGAAGCGCTACGAAACGCTACATTTACAGCGCTTCGCCTTATAACTGTAAGTGCCTTTACCACAACAACAGCTAACTACTACGCAGTGATGGTGGGATCTTGTCCGAAAGAGATTTCATTAATTTTATTTTAACTATAATTAAACATATGTTAACTTTAGCTACGACTATTTCTGTTAGTTGAATGACGTTGAAATTCTCATTTCCTGCGAAAGTAAGAAGCACTATTCGTCATACGAATCGTAACCTATCTTCCTCACTGCAGATTAAACATCTTAGAGCCCCGTGTGCATGCTCTAGTGTTTACAAATCCTTTATTTTGCGGTAACGAGTACGTTGTATTTTATATAGACGTCTCGACTCAACCTCTAACAAATCAACAACCATTATTTATAACAAAAACTATTCAAAACATAACTATATACATTTTTATCACATAATAAAATCACACTGGAAACGTAATATTTGAAAAAATATAAGATATGTTTAAGAAACTATTAAAACTGAGAACCTACTTTACATTTATACAGAATGCCATAAAATTAGGAAGTGAACGAATCTAATATGATTTTTAATATTTTATCATGTTTCAGAAGCGCAGAAACACAGAAATGTGCGGTACCGATATTAAAGATGTTGATTGTATTTCAAAAATATTAAGAGTCATAATGATTTCTCCTGCTTACGCGAATATTACTCATCGAAATAAAACTAATTTAAACGGATGTTACCGCGGTTATTTATTAATTTTGATCCCGAGGTTTCGAAAGCTTTTCAGCCCGCGATCAAATCTGTTTAAATTAGTTTTATTTCGATATTAAGAGTCATTCATATTAGCTGCGCTACGCGACGTGACGTGACGGTGACGGTGACGGTGACCGTCGGCCGCTCACTCCGAGTCCGAGTCCGAGGAGGGCGGCTGTGGGGCGGCGGGGGGCGCGGGGGCGGGGGCGGTGGCGCCGGGCTCGTGCACCGCGGCCAGGGCGTAGGCGGGCGCCGCCTGACCCGACGTGCGCTCGATGCCCACACTGCGGACACGGTGCAATCAGTTATCAACACCAACCATACATAAAGGATAACAATGGAATTTCGTGTAGTAATCTATATCTATCTTATGTATAAAAATCTCGTATCGCAATGTTATTTACCGAACTCCTCTGAAACGACCGATTTTTATGAAATTTTTAATATATATTCGGTATGTGGTCTGAGAAAATCGGTCGTAATTTATTTTTCATTCCTCTAAGTAGTAAACAATTTCTATTTATTTTTATGACGAATAAAATTGTATTTGCTTTTTTTTATGATATGGTATTAAAAATACAGGCAACCATCAATATTAACCCGTGGTAGCGTGATGTTAGTAGTTAGTTTACTTTTACTAGTTAGTTAGCTTTCGTCAGTGATTGCTCCATCAAATACAAAAATATTTAAAATCTGTCAGGTAGTTTCGAAGATTACGGCGATACAAAAATAAAAATCTTTCCCCCATAAATTATTACTATGGAATATTATGGTTCCTAAAAGCCGAAACAGAACAAAAAGAACGAGTAGCGAGAAACATAAGACAATGCTTAATCACTGAACCGGTCATCATGAATTTTTACCTATACGTTATCAGAGATGCAATATAGGATTTTGAAGCGATGATAGCTCAATGGTAGTGTGCACGACTTCGCGTCGAGGGGCGTGGGTTCGAACCCAAGCACCTACAATGAGCTTGAGCTTTCGGTGAAGGAAAACATCGTGAGGAAACCATAGCATGGTGGTAGGGCTTTTTCTAATGCCCGCCTGGTTACCTACCACCCTCAAGTTGTAAACCTGCCGCCAAATACCAATAGGTGTGTTCCGGCAGTAGCACTTGAGAACCAGTTCCTCCACAGGTTTAGCGTGTCTACCAACTTGGGCCGTATCATCATTTAAGATCAGGTGAGATTATGGCCATAATGCTAAACCTTAAGTATAAAAAAAAAAAAAAAAAAAAAAAAAAAAAGGATTCAGGGACAGAAGAATAACTGTTAGTTAAAGTGGAGTAGTGGAGTGTGTACTGACATGTACTCGTGTCGCGCGAGATAGCGCACGTATTTCTCCGGCGGGTCGGAGTCGTGGTCCTGCAGCGAGACGGAGCGCACGGTCATGTGGCTGACCTGCGTCGCCGGCATCGTGAACTCCACCAGCGCGTGTCGCGCGAGCTCCGCCGGCACCTGGTCGTACGACGTCAGCGCCATGCGGCTCACCAGGTTGTGGCTCGTGTACGCGCCTGCGCATACCGCAAACCTCTATACATTCCGCATACAAACCCTACAACTGCTGGTAGACTGTTTTACAATATTAGCCGCCATTGCTACTACCTTTTTTTTTAATCAGTGTTTAATATCCTTATTTTTACGGACTTCCTCATCGCAACGCGCAAACGCATTACCCGGGCTCAGGTCAAGTCACAAGAGGCATGTGGTGGCTCATCAGATGCTAATCACCCAACACTATCCAGTAAAACGCACCACGGAGACACTTCCGGACAGCTTTCGCAATTATTTTAGTCTCTGGCTAGCTATAAGTTGAAAATCTGCCGCCAAATACCTATGGAAGTGTTCCGAGAGTTGCACTCGAAAGCCATTCGTTCCACTAGGCTTAGCGTGTCTACAATCTTGGACCACATCGTTACATAACATCATGTGAAAATGTGATTAAACGCTTAAACTATAGAATATAAAAAAGTAAAGTTATCTGGCAACAAGTCAGTGTGAATATAGAATTCAAGTTCACCTTGACCCTCCTTGGGTAAACGAGGCATCCTCCAGACGATCGCCCGGTGCTGATGCTCGTACTTGGCCTGCCCCGAGGTCACTTCAATCAGAGACTCCTGCAGGGTCTCCACAGTGCCCAGGAATCGCTCGATGCCTTTAATCTTACCGGTTCGCCTGCACCAATTAATTAATATTCGTAAACAATTACGGAATAATACAAGACTTTCTACAATCACATTTTCCTTCTATCGCACTAATGGTTTTCATCTAACGTGTGGACGTATCGTAACGTATGAAGGTATTCATTTACAATTGTAAATGCATTTTACTGTGAATTATGCATTTGTTAATTTACATTTTTAATATTCTCATTCATCATTACACGTACAATAAAATTAGTATGTTAACAAGGTACTTCTAAATTAATATTCAGTATCGTTGGTATGTATAAAGAGAGACTCAGGGAATAAAGAACATATAGTATTGATTCGGTTACTTTTAAAATAAAATGTTTACGTTCGTAGGGTTTAAATGTTTCAGAACGCCCAGTGATCAAATTTTGTGATAACAAACCGATGGCAATATGAAAAATGGAATTACATATGTGATGCTTATGCTGAGCTTAAAATCGTTTTTATATTATTTTTTAAAGAATATAAATTTGATTTAAACCAGTTGATACACTAAATATACAAGTAAATTGGGAATCTCTCGAAACGGTTAACACACCACAAGAGGCGCACATCTTGGTTTAAAATCTTCGTCGTTAAATAACATCTGTATGAATTGGAATTAAAATCCTATATATGATAGTTTAATGTTTGTAAAAAGAGGTAACCTTTTAAAGTATTGGGTCTATTAAGAAAAAATCTTACACCAATAAAAATATATTACGTTTAATAGATATATGCTAGGTTTTAAATTTTATATTTAATTCAAACGAACATTATTAACCTAAAAATATACAAAAGCAGTTTTTAAAGAAATTGTTTTAAATGGGCGCAGCAGTAGAGCCGAAAGAGAATAGCTCACCGATGTGCGGACTTGACAGATCCGTATCGGAAGTGTTTCTCGACGCGGAACAAGTAGATCCAGCACTCCGGGATCGGGAACCGAATGGCCACGTCCTCGCAGGGCACTTGCCCCAGCTTGCGCGACGCGAACCCCGGCACCAGCACGTCCGCGCGGAGCTCCACCTGCACCGGGAAACCATGATAGCTCTGTGGCAGTGTGTACGGATGCCGCGTCAAGAGACTCGTGAGTTCGAACCCATCTACAATAAGCTTGAGCTTTCCTTGAACCATAGCACGGTGGTAAGACTCTTTCACCCATCTGGCTAGCTACCACCCTCAAGTTGAAAATCTGTTACCAAATACCATAGCTGTGTAGATGCGCTGCACTTGAGAGCCAGTCCCTCCACAGGTTTAGCGTTTCTACCAACCTGGGTCGTATCATAACTTGAGAGCAGGTAAGAATATGGCCATAACATTTAACCTATATAAATAAAAATTAAACCACCACACGTATTACAGGCTGTATATATGCTGTCTACTGTGTGTGTGTGTGTGTGTCTGCATCCCTACCTTGTTTCCGGCGACGCACCACACTGCCTTCAGCTGCAGCGGCAACTCGCGGTTCTTTGGCGGCCTCACGCGGAACCTCATTAACTCTATGTAGCACGCATCTGGAGGCTTGAACCTGCACAAAATATTAGTAAAGTCAATCTTGTAGTAAGAGATCATTAATTATCTTATATAAAGCACTAATCGCTATGTCGCTAAATATTGCTTTACTTTATTATCTGTGATTTAGTGAACTCTTCCGCTTGCACGCATGCGTGGAACTCCGTATCCTCCACTCGGATCCACTCTTCCGTGACGACGGGGATGATGTCGTGTCGTCCGACCACTTCCTTACCCTGGCGCCGTAAGTCGTTTACTCCCAGCTCCACGTCCGGCATGCCTGGTAGAAACCAGTAATATTATTATCAATAACTTCAGGACAGAGTCCCTCTCTCCGGCTCGCGTCTCACCGCTAAGGAAGCCCAGGAAGAAAAGCCGCACGCGAGCTATCTGCTTGAGCACGGAACCCTCGGCGTCCTGCTCCACGTACAGCTCGTCGACTGCCGTTATTTGCACCTATTCACATTTCACTATTAGAACACTCAATACGTATCATAACGCGATTGAAGGAATGATAACTCCGTAGTGTGTACGGACGCCAAGTCAATGAACGTGGGTTCGACTCTAAACAGCTTGAGCTGTCTGTGAAGGAAAAACATTGTGATGATATGACTTCTAATGTCCATCTTGCTAGTTACTACCATTAAATTGAAAATTGTCGCTTAGCATCAGGTAGAATAGTGGCTATAACGCTAGACCTGTAAACTAAAAAATATACGTCAAGTACAGAGATAATAATTAGATTTGTAGTAATTTAAAGTATTAATACGGGCGTACCTCTTCCGTTTTGTAAGTGAGTGCGCGGTCTCGATGCGCGGACAGACGGAACAGAGCCTCCTCCACACAGCACGAGAACTGTTTCATGTCCTCGTAGGAGAGCGAGCCCAGCTTGAACAGCTGAGAGACCTGCCAGAACACGACGCGACTCAATATCGACCTCTCCTGATATCAGATTGTAATCAGTGCAACGGATGATACATGATACATACGGATGATGATGCATTTATATCAATCTCTATCATTGTTATTTATTACCAAATTCCATAATTGTAACAATAATATTTAGAAATATATACTTTTAAGCCTAATATCGGTGATGAATTAAGCAACGTGTTGGTAGCGAGCGTCGGGTAGAAAGCTATGTACTCCTCATTGAAATATACGAATACAAAACTTACAATCACTAATTAATTCTTTATTAAAACAACTTCTACAGTGACATAACGGATACTTCCAGCATCATACTATTTAAAATTTAATCTAAACACATCAACAAATAAAATTTATTATCAGATAAATTGTACGTATATTGTATAACGAATGCCCTTTTCTTATTTCATTATAGTATCTGCCTATGTAGTCTATTTGCCAACGTCAAGTGACAAAGACTTTATAAAAATAACGAAAAATAATTAATAACCAAATTCTGAACAATTAGTTATGGACTACACAAATAATTGTCATATGTGGGACTCGAACCATCAGCACTTCGGCGCTACGGTTGTAGCGAGACGACTGCTTTAATCGCTAGGTCAATGGTGTAGAGCTCTGACTTGCGTTCTGTGAACTTTTAATAGCACTAATAGTATCGGCACTAAAGTGGTCCCACAAACTTACAAAGAATTTATTCGTAAGATGATCCATTGCTGTTGTAATGTTAATAGAACAATATGACAATAATTTAAATACTTCTGAATAAAATACCTGTGGTGCGTGCTCCACCGGCAACCCAAGTTTTCGAAGGTCGCTGCCGAACTCCTTCACCCCCTGATAATCACCTTGAATGGCGTAAGCAGCGAATTGCGATAACTTGTTCGTGATCCTCTCCGCCTTTGTCACTTGACCGGGTCTGATGATAGAAAACAAATTGAGTTACAGAGAGCGTAATCATCCATGACACTTAAATGTTGATTAAATAAGCCAACAAATATAATTACCTGACTCCCGGTCGCTCTTTGTAGAACACATACTGTAGCTTTACAGTAAAGATTTTGCCGAACTGATCAAACTGTTGAGCACCGATCTCGGACACCGAGTAGCACGCCTGAAGCGGCAACTCCTGGAAGGGTTCTTTGTCAGCCGATGTGTTCGATAGCTGAACCACAGGATTGTCGCCCTGGAACGCCAGCTTCACGAATATCTTCTTCCAAAATCTGTAATTAGAAACGACAAACATTGTTACGTCTCTAACAACTTTAAAGAATTTCAAGGATCAAGCAATACTTGCCTCTGACCGGTGATCTTTTTTTTGTTTGGTTGTCGTAGATGCATTTCCCAACCCGGACCAAGATACTTAGTACGAGGGAAGTCCTCGAGCGGGACAGACACATCGTCGTCGAACAGGGGTGTCGGCGGAGTTTCCCCGCCACTTCCTACGCTGCCGCGTTCTTCTTCTGTGTCTTGACGAATCATAAAAAGTAATTACGAACGTACAATAAATTTGTATGTAAATATTTATAAATACAGATAAGTAGAAAGATTTAGACAGTAGTAGACAGTACACTATATTCTACTATTTTTTGAGTATAGACATGGTTGCGTCGCTGCAGGAGTTCAGTACAAAATCTGAACTGAGTAATAGTATGTGCCTGACCGTGGTTTTGTTACTATTTTGTGTGAAATGTATACTATTATAAAATATTGAGATAGATGATTCAAGACATGCTGAAATGCGATAAATCCACATTACTTATATTTGAAACACTTTTATTAGCTCGACCTGTATTTATCTATCTATGTAAAATAATTTATGAACCCATTTTTCTCCCACTTCAAAACATTGGATTTTTGTTAAGTTTTTTCTGTTCGTCTGCAAATATCTTGAACCAGTAGCAATGAGCAATTTTATAGAAGGATGTTTTCTAGTTTATTAATTAGAGCGAAGAAAAACTAATCAAACCATTGAAATTTGTTTAACAAACCCACTAGGCCTCTATTGACCTTTCTTTATTTGAAAACGATACATAAAGAAGACAGAAATTGTGGAATTTATTTATATTTCATGAGAATAATCATTATTGATTGATCTTTGTTCTATCTCAAAAATTTAAGTGTTAAGTTCTTTGTGTAAAAAAATCTCTTACATCGCATTACATGCCATTATTAGTTACCACTGAGTATAATACTATAACATCGTAAGGAAGTAGTGAGTACGCATTGCCAGCTACTTGACCTCACCTAAGTTATTAATATATCTATATGATATTTCATAATGAAAATACGTTTGTACCTACACCAAAATTGTTTGTCTTTAAGGTGTCTGAATGCATAAAGTAGTAATTAATATTATGTACGGTTCTCTATAGATAAACGTTATAAAAATATACGCTTTTAAAAATAAGTATCTTTGACTTGGAATAACGAAAGAAAACTAAAAGAAAATAATCTAAATCTTGTCTACATTTTCCTTTGAGAAAGGTTTCATTATTTTAAGCTATCGGTTTTATTTAGTAGACTCACCAAGGGGCCGCTCGGGAAGCTCAGTTTCCACTCCTGATTTATCGAAAGGATTAAACCGTGGGGAGTCCGGTAGCACCTGCGGCCGGGGCGGAGGCGCTAGCACTGGCACCGCTGCTGCCTCGCTCACGGGCAACTCGCTCTCTTTAGGCCTGTGAATCAAGAACACCTCATAACAGAGCTCGCTCATCTCTCTATATATTTACCTACTCTTCCACCTTACCTGATGAAAACCGAAAAAGTGTCGTCGACAGAGTCTCGTGAGCCCTGGTGCTCGAGTCGCGGCGTGGCGGCTGGTGGGGGAGGCGCTCCCATACTCAAGAATGGATCAAACGCTTCCGCTTCAAAGCCTCCGGGATCGGCATTCGAAGCAGCCTCATCTCCCCACGCACCTACGGGCACAGGAAGAGTTAAGAGTGCACTTCGAGATTTACAAGTAATGATATGATTAAAAGGTTCGTTGCCGTAGAGCCAGACTGATACTCACCAGTATTCATGCGTTCTGACGTTGTTGATTCAAACTTTGCCGAAAATGCGTCGAAAGCATCTTGTGACTCGGGAATTGAATCCTGCACCATCGGTTCCGGTGTGGCGCTCTGCCTGGACTCGGTAGTCGGAGGCACCTGACGCTCTACAAATAGATCGTCATCAATTCCTTTCGTTTCCTCTTCAGCCGACAAGAAATTGGCTGATGTTGCAGTGAACACATCGGACGGCGCAACGCTTGCATCGCCGACTGAGTCAAAATCATACTTCTGGCTCGAATTCGTGAAAATGTCAGCACTCGGGACTGCGGCAAAACCATCCTCGTTCGAGAATATATCGCCGACAGTATCAAAGTCCACAGTTTCAACTTCATTGAAATTTTCAAACGGATTCTTTTCCTCATCGACCGTCGTAGCAATTGGAATTTGGTTATCTGTGTAGTTTCCGAAAGAAGAAGTTTCAAAAGGAGTAGGTGGCATATCTGCTGAAGGCTCTGAACAGTCCATCGGTGCTATTTGTTCCGTTGCGAAATTCGTAGAAGTCGAGAATGGAGAGTCTAATATTTTGTTTTCTGAAACGATAATTCGAGAACTATTATCTGGTGAGGAACTGAGTTCATCACATAGAATACTCGGTTCAGCCAAATGGCCGGGTAATATATCTGCTTCCAGTGGCATATCTTCTAGAATATCATCACTCAGAAAGTCGATCTGTTTTTCTTCTTTTTGCGGAGCCGAATATAAGCTTAGTATATCCTCTTTGGTAGGCTTAACCGTTACAGGTACTGGTGCATCAAACAAGTTAATGTCTTCTATAGGCTGAGGAGCAGGATTACTAACGGATACAGGGATCGGAGTAGCACCACGTGACAATGGGGGGACAGGGCGAGGTGGTGGCGGTCGGGTTACAGGTGGTGGGCGAGCAGGCGGCAGCCGATTCGCTTTTTTGATTTCTTGAGCATTATCGTCCATGACATTTAATTCCTCCAGCCCCTCTGGTTCAGGTGTTGGACTTGGTGAGTGAATATCGCGTACCGATACTGGACTCGGCGTGCGCGTTGGTGGGATGCGATCAAGCAAATGAGAGCTGTTAAACTCCATCTGTCCTGTCACACTCAATATCAAATTTTGCGTCTCGGGCGGAAGTAAGCTGGTAGCTGTCGGTGAGATATCTTCCGCTGATGAGATAAGTTCAAGTTCTTTCGGTTTTACAACCCGATCTACATCATTACTACGACTTCCGAAGGTATCATCAGCAAAACCATCGAACTGCTCGACTCCAATACCAGATGGATCACCAAATAAATCATTCGGCATGGTGTCACCGGCGGGAGGATCATAGCCACCGAAGTCCGAGAAGGGGTTGCTTGCGGCGAAAGGGTTATCAGTGGCAACATCACCCGGTTCAGAATCAGTCATCATAAAAGGATTAAATGAGTCTACAGTCAGCGTGGTTGCCGACTCAACTGTGCTTAAGAAAGGATTGTACGCCATCTTTATTTTTGTACTCACTAAATTAGTTTAGAAATTCAGATTCGAGCAATTTTAGTTCAGTCTTTCCAAGATTTAAATCAGCTGCAAAAGATGTATCGAATGGATCAAATACTTTCTCAGATGATTTTTCTGATTGTGATGGTTCGGGGCTAAGAGCCTTCACTTGGAATATGTCGTCAGAGGGCTCTAGAAAATCGTAAGTATTGTTTGATTCTGAGTTATTCGTATCTTCACAAGAAAACTCTTTTGCCAATAATTTAAGTTCAGTTTTGCTGGGGGCAACACTCGCGTATGAGGTGTCGAATGGATCTTTATCTATTACGGAAACAGTGTCACTACTTTCCGAAATTACTGGCGTTAATACCTTTGCGCTAATATTATTATTACCGGTATAGAGATCATTCGATTTGAAATTAACCTTCACGTGACTCGGCTGTGAATAATCGGAATGTCTTCTCTTAATTGGGTAATTTGTTTTGGAGGTTAAATCCTCATCCGATCTTGTCCTAATTAAAGACTCTGAAACGGTATCAGCAGCTTCTAATTCTTCGTTAATGTTCTCGGTTATAGAAAGTTCCCGAGTGTAATATGGTGTGAGTGGTTTAACATTTTTTGGTTTAATGTCTAAATCGAGATTACTTTCAGTGTTTACATCAAAGGCAACAGTTTTATTAACCGTCAAGTTTTCAGGCCGTGATGCACGTCTTTCATTTGTCTTTGGTTCGTCCGCACGCGGATCGAAATCTGGGTCACTTGGAACTCTAAATATTGAAGATGATTTATCTTCGAACAATTCTTGTTCTAAAAATTTCAACTCGATCTTTCCTGGTGCCGCGATTTTATCTACAATTGTAGTATCAAATGGGTCAACTTCACTATCCTTTACGTCTATTGGATTCAAGACAGAGTCTTCTAGTTGCGTTAAGTCAGTAGTGCTGCCACCCAACAAATCACAAGAAATTCGTTCTTCCTGGTCTCCTTGTATATCATCAGACGTAATAGACTCCCTTACACCTGATGGATTTATCAATTGAATACGCACTGAAGATTTTCGTCGATTATTCAATCGTACGGGAAACTCTTCTGCACGTGGATCGAAATCATCATCGTCCTCTAAAATAATTGCCTCTTTACACAATTCTTTAGGTTTACTTGTTGGAACTAAAGCATCCGCGAAGCTAGTGTCAAAAGGATCGTCTAAATCAAAATACGGATCGACAATATCTATCTGATCTTCAACTATAAACTCTGCAAAAACTGATTCATTCTTATCAGCCTCGAAAGCAGACCAAGAATCTTGAACTACAGCTTCTAGTTTTATTTCTTCCTTATCTAACCGTGTGATCTTAGTGTTAACTTCTAATGATTCTGTAGCTAATAATGTAAATTCATCAAATTCATCTTCACTATTTGCTTTTTTTTCTGTAGTCAAATCGTTAAAATTATCTCCGTCAGCCTCAATATGTGACGGAATCAAAGAAGTGTGTAGAGATACGCTAAGATCGATAGGAGTCGTAACTAGAATATCTGCATCTGTGTCTAAAATGCTTTTTTCAGTAGTTTCTTCAGTTACGGCGAAAGTTGTTACTCCTACATCTTTACTAGAGTCTTCCAATAAAAGGTCACCCGGAATTGCTCTCTTAGGTTTTTTTGTAGTGACAGTAACGTTATCTATACGACCCGTGAGAACTTCAACGGCAACTCCTATATCTAACGTCTTTTTACCTTTGGAGCTTCTAGATTCTTGACCTTTTATTAAAGCATCAACATGAGAAGTATCGAATATATCGTCATTCAAGTCCTGTTCAGGAGAATCTGGCACATATGCAAGTCTCACTTCACCTCGCTCTACAGCTTCCACATACGAAGTATCAAATATATCGTCCTGATATTCGTCATCCGACTCGTCATCTGTGACTCCGTAGTCGCTTTTGTCGCCGTCGTCCTCCGCGGCCTGAATCAAACGCGGGAAATCTGCTGCAGTGACTTCGACGATAGGTCTGCCCAGAGTCTCTTCGCGCGGACGCTCGACTTGCTTAGTTCCTGTGGGAACCCTTTGGAAGAATGAAGTCGATTTAATGCGATCTAAATCTCCTTGTGTTTTTTTAAGCACAGAATCGATTCCAGTTGTTAAATCTTTGAATTTTGACCACTCTTCGTTCTCTTTAACTGTTCCTTCACAGCCTTCTGCGTGTTGATGTTCCCGTCTATATTTTTCTAATTCCTCTTCCGTAAACAATTCTTCCTCACCTTTTCGTTTCGATTTCTTCCCTTTTTTCTTCTTTTTGAGGCCCTTAGGTAGTTTTAGCATTATACGTGCTTCTCAATGATAGTTTCTGTTGCTGAAATAAAACGGATTCTATGAAATATATTCCCGAATATGTTGTTACTTTAATTTAAAATAAAATAAGGAAAAATCTAGGCTGGCTGTTACGTGTCTATTGATAAAAGTACACAATGAAAGTGTCATAATGTGATAAAAAGAAATATATAAATGGTGATGATAGCTGCCTCGAGAAATACAAGAATCAATATAAATGTTTAACAGTTATTCTTTATCGATAATTAAAGAACGTACGTAGTTTATATTAGTATTTTTAAGGAATTATGATTAATGTAATAGATTATTAGAAAGGTGAGGAGCGTTTTTCATTGTTCGAGTTATCCGTAACGCCTTTCTTGTAACAGACGACATCGGATCAATACGACTGTATGTATGAATGAATGTACCTACCGTACCCGAACGGTGCTCATCGACGTTTGTCATTTTAATGTGAAACGTTTTAATGAAACGATATACTAATATTAATATTAAGATATGATTGACAGAGATTGACTACGCTAAGTGATATGCTACAAGGTGACACAACAATGAGATGGATGAGACGATATTAGAGATCGATCGGCAGGAGGATGAAAAGCGCGCACCACGAACGTGTGCACGTAGGGAGAAGCGTGCGTGTTCCGGTCGCGGGAGTACCAGCGGCCCGGCCGCTACCTACCGCTAGGGGCAAACCGCTACCGCTACGGACAGGGGCTGGGGAGTGGGTACCTTCATCGCAACGCGGACCGACGCGACCGGGGACGCGCTCAGCTCAGTGCGCTCCACAGCGCTGCCCTTCGGTACTGTCGCCGCTCGCGCTCGCGCTCGGGCCGTACCGAGCCTCGCGCTCCCCCCGCGCCCTCCACGCACCCTCCCCGCGCACACCCCGCACGGCCGGCGTATCGACCGGCGCGAGATGCGCAGCTGAAGCGAGAACGGGAGGAGAGCGCGCAGCCATGTTTCCCGAACCACGTGACCGACTCATCCTCCTACTGATGTCTTTTCTTACATTATTTTCGGAACTATTATATAATAATGTATTTTACATAGAAAAATTTGAAATTTAATTTTAGAAATATATACCCAAGGATGAAATGTATTCCAATAGTTTTGAGACTATATTTGGCAAATTGTTAGTATGTCAGTTTATTAGATTGCGCATCAATTGATAAATAAAATGTATTTTTTCTATAGTTTTCATATTTATATAGGACATACCCCGAGGTCATATAAAGGCTATAAATGACCGCTTTTATATTAAAAAAAAAACTAGCTGTGGATGCGACACCGTTTACGTAGAACTAAAATATTGTTTGAACATTTTCATTAAAAAATATATATAGATTATATTACTCAGGGCTAATGTAGCATTCTAATCGTGAACGTATATTTCAATTCGGTCCAGTAGTCCTTGAGTTTATTCATTACAAACAAAAATACAAATCTTTCCACTTTATAATATTAGTATAGATACCTATAGATTAAAAGTAAAATAAAGAAATAATAAGAATAAATATGGTTCGTAAAAGCTTTATGTACCTACTCATACTTGATGTGCAAGAATTTTAAGTTTAACGATAAATATACTAATATATTGCTGATAATATTATTTCTTGTAAGTTTTACTTGGTTCTTTACAAAGTTAATAAACTACAACCTAATTACTAAATCAAGTTACAGCTTATAAATATTTTTTTAATATGTGTTGCATAGTCATCATTTACAATATTCCCTTCCAGGTCACGCTCAATATATCATATGTTTTAGCTATCGAGCGCTCTGGAGCGCTCTGGAGTCTTGTTACACAGATATTTATAGGTTTTCTAGACTTTAAAATTCATTTTTCATATTTATTGAAAACATCTAAAAAAAGATTAAAAACTACAATGTAACGGGAATCCCGTGTCGTACGTATATTTTACCTTTGTTCTAATTAGTTAATTTTTGTATGTGACTGTAATCCGGCCATGACGATGCCGCATGACCCACAATACGGGACGGAATTCGTTATTTATAACAAGTATGGGCGGTGCGGGGGTAATTTTTACGCGGCTGGTATCATGAATTACAAAAAGCTACCAGCGTCTTTTTTACAAATTATGATAGTTAAAGATTGACATTAAAAAAAAGAAGCTCAGGTGGTAGTGTGTACGTACGCCGCGTCAATGGACGTTACTTCAAATCCGCAATGAGTTCAAACTCAAGCTTTCGGAAAGACAACTTTTTTTTATGGAATAGACGGCAAACGAGGAAGCGTGTCATCTGATAGTTAGTGACCACCGCCGCCCATGGACATCCATAACACCAGAGAAATCGCAGGTGCGTTGCCGGCCTTTCCAGGAGTGACTGGCAGACTTGCAACTTGAGGGTGGTAGCTAGCCAGGCTGGCATTAGAAAAAGCCCTACCACCGTGCTGTGGTTTCCTCACGATGTTTTACTTCACCGAAAGCTCAAACTCATTGTGGTTGTTGGATTCAAACTCACGTCCCATGACGTGGCATTCCTACACGCTACCACTGAGCTATTATCGCTTCACGGATACTAGGCTATCGATATGAATAAAATTTTCGGGAATTATCGTGACTAAATTCGATTAAATCCGGACATCCACGTAATTTTTTTAAAGTTATATCTTTAAAATAAAACTAATTTAAACGGATTTTATCGCGGTTATTTATTAAATTTTGATCCCGACGTTTCGAAAGCTTGTCAGCCTTCGCGGTCACGGGGCGGACTGAGGTGTAGGTTGTCCAGAAAAGTTTATGTTACTGTGTCTACCTTCAATTTAATTTTTATTATTGATAGTGTTCCGATCTACGCAGAAAGAGCTCACAGTGTCTTGACGTCTGGCAATTGGTCTTTTGGGTTCCGATTTAATTAAATGTATTATTGGATCCCAGGCTTGTGCTAGCTTCCAACCATCTTCTCTATTGAAATTTGGATGTTTTTTAATTTCAATAGCCTCACGAATCATCCTAGGTAGGAATCGGTGTTCTTTTGCAAGGATTTGTGGCTTGTCAAATCGAAGATAATGTTTGGAGCCTTCTTCTGAATGTTCAGCAACTGCAGACTTCGTAGAGCGTCGGTGTTTAACATCAGCTATATGTTCTTTTACGCGGGTCCCTATGTTTCTTTTAGTTTGTCCGATATAGGAGAGGCCACAGTCACATTCTATTTTGTATACGCCCTGTTCTTGTAGAGGTATATGACACTTGACAGGTGGTAAAAATTGACTAATCTTCTTGGGCGGCTTGAAGTAAGTTTTAATTGAAGCACGCTTCAGTACATAGCCAATCTTGTCTGTGACCCCTCTTACAAAAGGTAACACAACAGGTACACGTTCTACTGTGGCTGGTTTCACTCGGTTTCCGTGACGGCGGCGTGGAATTTGGAGCTTGTTATCACGCAGTACTTGCTTGACATGTCGCAGCTCAGCAGCCAGATGTTCCTCGTCACAGATTCCTTGTGCTCTCTGAAACAAAGATTTACCCACGGTAGCTAACTGTTTCGGATGGTGGTGAGATTCACCATTCAGGTATTTATCTGTATGGGTCATTTTTCTGTACACAGTATGGCCTAAAGACTGATCAGGATTACGGATAACTAAAACATCTAAGAAAGGAAGAGATTTCTTTTGCTCTAACTCCACAGTGAATTGTATGTTATTGTTAATGGAGTTAAGATGATCTAAAAATGCAGCTACTTTGTCAGATGGTAAAATTGTGAAAGTATCATCTACATACCGTTTGTAAAACCTGGGGGTGACGGGGGCAGTGCTTAGGGCTGTCTCCTCGAAGTCCTCCATGAAAATATCGGCGACTACTGGAGATACAGGTGAGCCCATAGCTACTCCATTCACTTGTACATAAAACTGATTCCTCCACAACATGTAGCCAGATGTGAGGCAATGTTTAAGTAATGCTGCATACTCTATGGGCATGTTATTATCTGCTAACCTCTTAGACACAATTTCGATGCAGTCTTGTACTGGTAAGCTTGTGAATAGAGACTGGACATCAAAACTAACCATGGTTTCATTGTCAGCTAATTGTAGGTGTTTAATATCACTGACAAATTGGTATGAATCCTTCACAGATGCTCTAGTGTTGCCTCTTAGTGGTGATAACACTTTTGCTACGTGCTGAGCCAATCTGTAGGTTGGTGTGTCGACCTGACTCACGATGGGACGTAGTGGAGCATTTGGCTTGTGTATTTTCGGTAACCCATACAGTTTAGGAGGTTTTGCACACGATGGGACGAGTAAGTTTACGTCAAGATTTAATGTGTCGGAGTAACTGCTTATTAAAGAGCTGGTAGCCTTTAAAACTTTGTTGGTTGGGTCTGTTTTAACCTTCTTGTATGTACTTTCATCCGACAAAAGTTGTTCTATTTTATTATTGTAATCTGACGTATCCATTACTACTGTCGCATTACCTTTATCTGCACGGAGAATAGTTACATCCTTCTGTGAACGCAAGTTCTTTAAAGCGATATATTGTTGTTTTGGAAGATTTGGTTTGGGCGCTTTCACTTGTCGTAATATTGACGAAATGTCTTGACGTATCGCCTCCGAATCCTCCTTTTGCAAATTATTTTTCACGAGACTATTCTCAACGTTACAAATAATGTCTTCATACGGTATCCTTCGTGGTGTTACGGCAAAATTTAATCCTTTTGATAAAACCTGAATTGTGTTATCGTCCAATGTTTGTTTTGACAGATTAATGACAGCGCGTTGTTCATCTGCGCGTGAGTGTTCGTTGTCTATGGTGGGGTGCGTTCCATTCCTACACTCGGTGTTACTGAGATTTTTGGCATTCGATTTAGATTGTAACTTTTCATATTTTATGATTTGTTTGTTTTTGCACTCATTCAATTTCGCTATTTCACGTTTATTTAAAGCGTTGATGCAATTTTGAAAATCAAATGCTGATAACTCTGTCTTTAACTCATTGGACTTAATCTCAACACAATTATTTATGTTATGGAGATCGGATCTTATTTCACGAATGGCAGCTAGTAACAGTTTTGTACTCGCCTGGTTGAGAATTTTAGCGCTTCCTCGTATGTTGTTCTTAGGTGAAATCTTGACACACGTAGGAATGAGATTATGATCACGGCATCTCTTTAAGAAATTTAATGATGTAACATATCTTGCGCGCTTGGTTTTCAAATCCTCCAACCGACGTATTTTATTTGCTGTTTCCAGTCCGTACTGGTTTACATAATGATTTCTTAGGTTTACGCGAATATTATTCATTGAAATAAAACTAATTTAAACGGATTTTATCGCGGTTATTTATTAAATTTTGATCCCGACGTTTCGAAAGCTTGTCAGCCTTCGTGGTCACGGGGCGGACTGAGGTGTAGGTTGTCCAGAAAAGTTTATGTTACTGTGTCTACCTTCAATTTAATTTTTATTATTGATAGTGTTCCGATCTACGCAGAAAGAGCTCACAGTGTCTTGACGTCTGGCAATTGGTCTTTTGGGTTCCGATTTAATTAAATGTATTATTGGATCCCAGGCTTGTGCTAGCTTCCAACCATCTTCTCTATTGAAATTTGGATGTTTTTTAATTTCAATAGCCTGTGACTGTGGCCTCTCCTATATCGGACAAACTAAAAGAAACATAGGGACCCGCGTAAAAGAACATATAGCTGATGTTAAACACCGACGCTCTACGAAGTCTGCAGTTGCTGAACATTCAGAAGAAGGCTCCAAACATTATCTTCGATTTGACAAGCCACAAATCCTTGCAAAAGAACACCGATTCCTACCTAGGATGATTCGTGAGGCTATTGAAATTAAAAAACATCCAAATTTCAATAGAGAAGATGGTTGGAAGCTAGCACAAGCCTGGGATCCAATAATACATTTAATTAAATCGGAACCCAAAAGACCAATTGCCAGACGTCAAGACACTGTGAGCTCTTTCTGCGTAGATCGGAACACT
This sequence comes from Actias luna, assembly GCA_039707435.1. Lineage (NCBI taxonomy): Eukaryota > Metazoa > Arthropoda > Insecta > Lepidoptera > Saturniidae > Actias > Actias luna. Next base: position 116,916 of record JAZHAC010000002.1, on the reverse strand, counting down.
ATCAATAATAAAAATTAAATTGAAGGTAGACACAGTAACATAAACTTTTCTGGACAACCTACACCTCAGTCCGCCCCGTGACCACGAAGGCTGAAAAGCTTTCGAAACGTCGGGATCAAAATTTAATAAATAACCGCGATAAAATCCGTTTAAATTAGTTTTATTTCAATGAATAATATTCGCGTAAACCTAAGAAATCATTATATCTTTAAGTTAAGTTTTCTAATTAACCCAACAATTTTATACTTTTTCCCCTCACTTGTCTATGTGACAGCTGGTCACGTCTGTGAGACTCTTTCCTCCGAGGTTTACATCCAATATTTTACAATTTTATATCAAGAACTGATTAACTAAACACATCAAATTAATTCATGTTTTACTGCTTAAATGTATTAAATTTTAAAATGTGACATCACGAAAATCAGGACTCTTCCCGCTCTTGTCACACAATAATGTAACACTTCGTCGACCGCGACTCCCTTAACGTGCGACATAATTTGTGGATGGCCCCTTAGAACCACAACACAGAAGCGAAAAGTTAATCAAAGCGAGATTAATGCGAAATACAACTATAACGCATAAAATAAAACATTCTGGCACAGCACATATGGTGGTTATGTAGATCCTAAATACGACTGATGCGTCATGCTGTGTTTTGTAACATTCGCCAAGCGATATAGCAATGACGCGTTGAGTACATCTTTCTTACTTTCTCAATGAACTCAAGCGTATGTTACCCGAACGAGCGTCACATAACCGAACAAGCTTACTCATATTCAACGTCCACAAAATAAAGTGATGAGCGCGCCTGAAAGGAGTTTGCTTTTCAATAATTACTACATGATTTATGCGAAATATCTGTTTCAATAGTTTCTCCAACAACAAAACAATAACAGTTCAGGTTATATGTAGTACTTAAATGCTTTAGATATGTCATGGTAATCGCCTGAGGCATAGTTTCAGTTTTAAATTAATGAAAATTTATCTATCGGTCATCTTCCCGAGTTTGTCTGAACTGGTTAGGAGAGGGATATGTGGACTCATCAGAAATATTCACTGCAAACTGCTATGATTACTCTACATTTTACATTTACCGTAATTTACATGTTTATTAAATATATCGCAAAAGCAAAACGATAGAAAAATCGTCAAACATATTTGTTTCGTAATGACAAAATCGCGTTACGTATCAGCTGTACTTAATTTGTCAATTTATTGTCGATTATTAACGACTTTTGCTATAGCTTTGCTATCACTTTGATTTTGCAAACTAAGTAATACGGGGGCGAGAACCACCTTCCCATTGATCCCTGCCGGGAATAGCTAACGATTTTCAAATTAATCGTATATGGTAGGATGACGTATATATTTACCGTAATTAAATGGATTCTTAGGTAACAGATCTGATCCAATAGCATGCTTCTGAGCATCTCTCCATGGCATGCTTTATTCTACACAACTATAACTCTATTTTAATACATGACAAATTACATTTAATTATTTTTTTCTATCCGTCTAGTATTCTAAAGAGTTCCTAATATTGCAAGCAAAAATTCTGCCGACCGTGTGTCATAAGTTTTCGGAAAAGATTGTGCTGTAGTCTCTCCAGTATTAACGAATTGACTATCGGTGAAATGATGGATAAGTCACAACGTCAGTTCGACTACAGGACCGAATCGCTAAGCAGAGGGCGTTGTGACGATCAGTCGGGTAAGTTTATTTCTCCATGTACGTTTACAGGAGCTCGTTTTCAAGGTTTCGGCATGTAAACGCTACCGACGATGTACACTATACTAAATATATGATATACAGGACTTCAGAATAATACTCGTTGGTTTCAGTAAAGCTTCCAGAACGAGTATGGCTTTAAAATAAACAATAATGTAAATAATGTCTACATAAAATCAAAAGTAAATAATTTATCAATACAAACTAAAAATGACAAAATTATAGACCAAAATCACGTTAAATATTTCTACGTGAACTATAATTAAAGGATCTAAAACTTGGGGTCAAACCAGATCATAACCACACAATTTTGATAAGTGATAAGACTCGTACTGTACTTGCTCTAAAATACGTTACCTGAATTGCAGTATAACGTTTCTGGAGAGGTAAGAGTTGCTGTGATATATTGTGTGTGTGTGATGTGCCATCCCGCCGCATCTTAGGAGATGAACGTAAATTATTTTTTCACCACAAAAAGGAGGGCTGACTCTAACTAGGGAAAGTAAGACTAGTTATGGCTAAATAAATAATAATTAAAAAAACTTAAAAACACTTTTTTTTTTAGAAAACCAAACTAAAAAATAGCAAATAAATTTCTATAAATTTTAAATTAGGAATAGTGTAGATTTTTAAATAAATATATGTTAATAATAGTTGACATAAATTTTTTTTTTATAAAAAAAGCGTGGGGCACATAGTGTCAATAATTGTAATATTGTTGTGACAGATATGAGTAGTAGGATTATCATTTCAATAAAATCTTAAAAAGTACTCCACACTATTTTTTAATAAAAAACATTTTTATCTTGTTTACACTATTATTAATTAATATTTATTAAAAAAAAAAAACACTATTCTTAATTCTAAATTTATTTGCTATTTTTTATTTTGGTTTTCTGTAAAAGCGTGTTGTTCAACAATTTTTTAACTATTATTTATGTTCTACTTTTTAGTTTGGTTTATTTATAAAAATCTATTTTTTTTTAATATTGTTTTTATCCAAGCATAATTAATCGGTAGCTCAATCATCGTTCAATACAATAGCGAACAAGGCTCTTTCCTCCAAAATTGTAAATTTAAATACTTGCGTATTTTGTTGAATAAAATTCTCTTTGGTATTCAAAAATTTGTTAATATTTCAGATATATCGGTTAAAGATAATGATTGCAATTTATAATTAACATCAATTCCTGCCTTATCGATTATAGATGAAAGTTATATAAACTAACACATCTTATTCCGCAAATTAACTAATGGAATAATCTTATCAAATTGGTTTATAAACTGATGACAATCAGTCCTCAATAAGACTAGGAAATTTAAATGAAATCGTTAGATTTGAAATCGTTTGAAGCAGGTTTCAAGTCCAAAGGGGTCGGTTACAAACATATAAAAGAAACTAATATAAAGTGTGTAAAAACAAAGCTATACTAATAATTAATAATGAAAAAGGTTAGGCAGTTTTATGAATGAGATACTATTAAAAATTAAAGTTAATCAGTCAATTTCTTGTTATGTGTAATTTATCTTTAATTTGTATATACTGTCTCTAATTTTTGTGATCTGTATTCTATTAAAAAATATTAATTTATTACTGGTCTCTGTCTGAAACCATAAAGCATTCTATATAATCTGTGTATTATGAATGTATCCTGTGGAATCTGCTTTGAACAACAAATTGTAGTCCAGCGCTATAAAACCCCTGATGGTAGACATTGCACACTAACCCGCGGGTTTGAGAACCCGCGGGTTTGAGCGCCTTCAGCGCTCACCCCACTAGTTCAGGTGAAACTGTAAAAGCCCCTAAGGCTAACAGTGTAGGTCCTTTCGAAAAAAAAAAAAAAAAAACATTGCACACTAATTTGTCAAAATAGGTTATAACCCGACTAAATAAAATAAATTGTGTATACGTCACAATCCATAGCACTATCTCTTTTGTCCCATGCTGTTTGACATAAGTGAGCACTTGTCTCGTTTCGTCAGACAATGTTTTTAATCCGTCGAGTTATTATCGCGAGGTTACGTACATACGTACCTACGTCGTACTTGTAACGTCGTTTACGTTCGTGTTTTCTGTAAGGAAAAACGTTTTATTGTAATATTGTAGCGTACAGGTCTCGTAAACGTGAAAATGTTTCGTATTAGTGGTCCGAGAAAGCTCCAGTTGAGGTGAAATCAGCGCGTTGCTACGGATCTGAAAAACGTGGGGAAGCAGCAGTTTGTTATCAAACGGTGAGTGGCGCGGTGCGCGGTGCGCGGCACACGGCACGAGGATGGCGGAGGCGGCGCCGGCGCCGGCCCCCGGGAATATCGTCAAGGAGGGCTGGCTGCAGAAGCGCGGCGAACACATCCGGAACTGGCGTGACCGATACTTCATACTATTCGACACGGGTGACCTGGTGGGCTTCAAGTCGCAGCCAGAGCGCAACAACTACCGCGACCCTCTCAACAAGTTCACCGTGCGCGATTGCCAGATCATGGCCGTGGACAAGCCGCGACCTTACACCTTCACAATCCGCGGCCTCCAGTGGACCACAGTCATCGAGCGGAATTTCTCCGTGGACACTCAGAAAGAACGGTACCTTCTGTCATACCATACTATATATTACAAAAACATTAAAATACAATGTCATCACACTCCCCATCTGCCAGTACTCTATGCAATTCACCCTTACATCCAGTCTGTCCAGTACCAAGTAAATAAATTGATAATTCCTTACATATGGCATGTTATCAATGATCTTGCAATGCAATATGTACTATGTCACTGGAAATAACAACATATATTCTTAAAGCAAATTTTATTGTATTCAATTGTTAAGCGATCATTTTATAATTTATGCATGAAAATAATAACAAAAAATTACTAGAACCATGAAATTATGGATAATATCAAGTAAAAATTATTAATATCACATTCATAGCAGATATATTTTAATGGAAAACTGTTTAGGTTTGCTTTTATGTAAATTTGACTAATTGTAATTGCACTTTATAATAAAATCAGTGCGTTAGATAAGGCTTTACTAATATTTTGAATTAATCCTAAACATTTTGTTGGACACTTTATAATCCTCAATATTTATCAAAAAATGTTAGTATCTACCCACTTAACTACTAACCTCAAGTCAAAATATCACTTAATACTTGTGAACAACTCACCTGTTATTATAATTAACTCAAATAGACAATACTTGGAAATACAAGTGTATAATTCAATATAAATACATTCAGCTGTGACTTGTGGAAGTCATATAAATATTGAGAGTGACATAAGATACCTGATAAAATATGATAAACATGGTGCAGAAACAACAGTAGGTAAGTGGGATCTGTTTATAGTGTGCTGAATATGTTGTAGTGAGGAATGGGTGGCCGCCATCCGTTTCGTGTCCTCACAATTGAGCTCAGGTGGAGGCAGTTCCATGATGGTGCCCCTACCCCCTGATGCAGATGATGGTGACATTGCCCAGCTCGGGACCAGCTTCCGTGATCCACGCCGCATTGTAAGTAGACACACATTATTTTGCTCTCTTTGTGCATTATCAATGATGCATTCCTTGTTGAGTGCTTATCTGTTTGCTGTTAATAAGTTCAAAGGTTATGTCAATAGAGTTATACTTAATTTAGGCAAACAAACTGCTTTTAAATTCATAATATGTATCTATTTTTCATACTTTATATGTTGAGCATTATGGCCAAAATCTCATCTGATGTTAAGTGTCAATGTGGCTCAATATTGTGGATGCGCTAAGCCTAGTGGAGGGACTATTGTATTTAGTGACAGATTTTCAACTTAAGCCAGATGGGCATTGAATTGAAATTATATGTTCTTTTATCAAAAGCTTAGGCTCTATGTAGAGTTTCAAAGTAACATCCATCAAAGTGATGTTCATACACACTACCAACTGACCCATGATTGTTTGTAATAAATATCAAAATTCTGTACACAGTCCATTTGATTTATTGATAATCTCCCTAAAATGTTGAAAGTATTTGTCTTTGGTTGGTTTATCTTGTTGTCTATACAATGATTTCTGTGTTTCATTGAATGAAAAAATTAACAATTCTACTAAATATGCTATATTTCTTGTTGCTAATTTTGTATTATGTACACTGTCTCATAATAATTTTTGGTAGTTTATTATTGTTGAAGTGAAACTTCTTATTGTAGGGCTTTAAAATTTTTGATCTGCAACCTTTTTTGTGGCACTTATTGTGTAAAGTCACCTTGAGGCAACTAAGGGAGGGACAGAGATATATTAGGGAGGGACAGATATATATTAATGTTTCACTTTTATCATGTGGCTTTAAATACGCACCATTTTTATTTTTATTTTACACAATTTTTAAATTGTTCAAATCCCAGTACATCTACAGCACTTATTGTTCAAAGTTTAAAGCCTGGATCAATATGTCAATAGCAGTGATGTCTACAAATAATTCCACCTCAGTACCTCCGCCAAATAATAAAAATATTTATTCATTGTAAATATTATTATAAATAGGTAACTATAATTATGAAAAACAATATAAACCCAGTCTATTTTTCTTTGAGTTCTTAATTGTTTGGATGTTTGTAGGGAGCTATGGTATTGGTTTAATTGGTTTCAATTTTCTAACTCCTACAATCTTCAGCTCAATGATTACAATTCATGTTAAGTTTTACATATGTTTTGAAACCAATCAACTATAATAATTTAATTCCTTTGTGGAAATTATGTCAATACAACATGGAAATATTGAAATGCTATTCTTAATTAAGTCTACAAGTAATACATTTGAAACTTATTGGAGGATGTTAATTGATGATGTGGCCTAAGTTGGTGGACATGCTAAGCCTAGTAGACGAACTGGTTCTCAAGTTCAACTGCCTGAACAGACCTGTAGATACTAAATGACTGGTTTTCAACTTCAAACATGAAGGTGGTAGCTCGCCAGATGGGCATTAAAAAAGTCTTGTTCACCACCATACAGTTTCAACACAATGTTTTACTTTCCAAAAGCTCACGCTCATTGTAGTGATTTATACTCAGTTCCATTGATGTGCCGGCCATACACAATACACAATACCATCTGAGCCAATATTACTTCAATTGGTTGTAATATGTATATATATATATATATATATATAATATATAATATATAATATATAATGATGCGTGATTGGGAGTTCGATTCCAACCGCGGTCGCGAACGGACGTATCCGTGAGCTCTCGCTGATTGTTTTCGAAATCGATTGCTGCGCCTTGCCGCGCCGCCTATTGTTCCTTTGTAGTACGTCTCGTCGGCAATAATCCGTCTATTGTTGCCAGTTCGTGCTACAGATAATTAGTTCTTGTTAATCTTAATCTACTGTTTGGTTATCGTGTCAAGTTTACATTGTGAAAATTCTCGTTAGTTTTTATTGTGAATTCCAAGTATTGCTTTTTGTTATTGTGAATTAGTGCAGTGATTAAAGTACCGCCACTGTAAGTACGCCGGTCACCGGCTGCCAACAAAGGTAAAACTTATTTTACCTTAAGCCTTTTATTACAGGCCAGACTTCAGATATTGTTTTTTATTTCTTTTCTCTTTCCAAATTTGCACGTGCAGTAGATAGTATTTAAATGTTATTTCGCCGAACTCGGGATAGTTTTTAGTTTTTGCTAGCCGCACCCCCCTGCCCTTCCGGCAGGGAGGTTTTATTTTTTACATCGGCTACTTCCTTATAACCTTACCCACCCCAAGCCCGCCACCCGATATGGCGCATCGTAGCGAGCTACTGCTCAATAGGTTACGCGCTTTCATCGAAAAGGAACAGCCGGACCTGTTCCAGAAATTCCTTTCTACCCAAACCCACCAACACCCACACGCACAACATGTTCGCGCTCCACCCGCCGGAGCAAACGCGCCGGCGCACCGCCCACCAACCCCAGCCACAACCACTTCCCTACCCATCCGCACTCCCGCAGCCGCGGTGACCGCACCGGCACGCCGCCTAGCATCTCCACCGTCACCTCCGCGTACGCGCTCCCGTTCCCGCTCGCCTGTCACTCGCCAGGCACAAGTATCCGACGCTCCCGCGAACTGTTCCTCGCGCACCCAGTCGCCTTCAGCGATTCCTACCCCTTCACCTGCATCTCAACCGTTTGCAGAAATGATTTCCTATATGCCACGTCCAATTCCCACGGCGAATTCCTTCTCGCCGCTCTTGTCTGAGTCAACCACTGAAACAGAGACCGAAATGGAAGCCATAGATTCAGAGACTAATCCCGAAACTGGCTTCACAGTCGTTACCAGGACGAAACCTAAAAACAAGCGGGTGCTATCACCCGAGACAGTTGAAACTGCTGCCTCTAAAGCCAGACGCGCTAATAACTCTCGTGTCCCTCAGCTATCTGCAACTCCCTCAAGCTCCGCGATTCCTGCAACACCAGCTGTACACGCGCAACCCAAAATTCGTGCACCTCCCCCGGTTACGATCAAAGATAAAACCAAGTGGCTGAATATTTCTACTCAGCTAAACACACAAAAAATACGCTATACTAGCGCTCTGAGCACCCCTTCAGGGATTCAAGTTAATGTCCCAACAATAGAGGACTACAAAAATCTTACTGCCTTCCTCAGAGGAGGCAAACACGAATTCTACACCTACACTCTAGAGGAAGAGCGCCTTCTGCGCGTAGTTCTGAGACGCGTCCCAAAGGAAATACCCGTCGAAGAGGTATTCGCGTCCATCAAAGAACAGAACTTCCCTGTCCGTGAAGTACATCGTATGTACCATACCTTCACTAAACAAAATTACGATATGGTTCTTGTTGTCCTTGATCGCACCCGGGAAGGTAAAGAAATCTTCGCGCTCACCTCAGTCTACGGTCTCTCCGGTGTCACAGTCGAGATCCCACATAAAAAACACACCCCGACTCAGTGCCACAACTGCCAGGCATACGGTCATTCGGCTAGGAATTGCCACATAAGGCCCCGATGCGTCAAATGTCTAGGTGATCACTCCACTAGGGAGTGCCCACGCATGCCCGAAGCAGTTGAACCTCCCAGTTGCGTCTTATGCGGCAAGGCCGGGCACCCTGCGAATTATCGCGGCTGTGAACGTGCCCCACGCACGAGACACGCTCGTGGCCCTCATCGAGCGCCCTCAACGTACACCGCGGCAGCACGTCCCGCTCCACCACCGCTTATTTCTAACCAGGCCTTCCCAAGCCTCCCTGGTCCTGCGCGGGTTACTCCTGCACATACATCCGCACATGCCCCAACCACTGCGTGGGCCGTTAAACCGCAACCTGCGAAACCAATACCTGCAAATTCCACCACGTCCGCGTCGTCATCCGCCTTCCATGGCCTCGATTGGCTCGCAGGCCTTCTCAAAGAACACCTTGTCGACGACCTCATCGCGTTTGACGATATGATTAGCTCGAGTCGCGACTTCGACCGCCTCAAGGCCATTAAGGCCTTCCCTGACATTGCGCGCTCCATGCAACGCCTCATTCGCGCTTCCCCGTAATTAGTTTGCAATGGAGGATAGAATTAGACCCCGTGGCCTTTCGTTATCCTTTTTTAACGCGCGTAATTTAAAACCTCAACGTGACTTAGTAGCTAGCTTCCTTAAGGAGCGGCAAATAGACGTGTTTCTCATACAAGAGACACTTCTTAAACCGAACGTTCGAAATCCCGCGATTGCTAACTACAAAATAGTAAGAAATGATCGTACCCGCGTAAGAGGCGGCGGCACGCTCATATACTATAGAAACTCACTATATTGCATGCCAATAGATCCTCCCGAACTCACCAACTTAGAAGTGTCGGTGTGCAGAGTGGGCATGACCGGTCATGCTACTATTCTTATTGTTTCCGCGTACCTCTCGCCCAATAAAACTCTCCTTCAGTCGGATCTGGAGGCACTTTTCGCGCTCGGCGACTCGGTTATAGTGATAGTGGCCGGTGATCTAAATAGCGGGCATATTCAATATAACAACCCGCGTACCACCGCTAATGGTAGGATACTTTATTTATTAGAAAATGCGCTTAACTTCGACGTGATTGCTCCCTCAGAGCCAACTCATTACCAAGCTAACTGCCGCCCCTCAGTATTAGACATAGCCATATTAAAAGGGGTCGCGCTTCAGGTTCGGCAAATCGAAGTCGTACATGAACTAGACTCCGACCACCGGCCAGTAGTTCTGCAACTCGGTCACCTGGGTGACCACACTCCCGGTTCAGTAAAAGTAGCTGACTATCCAAAGCTCAGACAGTATCTCTTTAATAACCTCGCCTCATCTCACTTAGATAGGATCCCCAACGAAATAAAGTCTGAGGCCGATGCTGATCTGGCAGTTGAATCTCTAGTCGGTCACCTCCAGAATGCCATCAGGGTAACCTCGAAAGAGGTAAGGGCGGTAAACGATCGCCGTTTCATACTCCCTGATGACATTCGAAGATTGATCACGCAGAAAAACGCGGCAACACGCGCGCACGATTCCTATCCGACGGAGGAAAATCGCATAAGGCTACGTAACCTACAAAGATCAGTTAAATCTCGTATCTCTGAACTCCGTGGTCAAAGATCGGACAGCCTCTTAGCGGAAATCAAACCGTCTCATCTCGCCTTCTGGGATCTCGTTCGTAAACAGAAGAGCAGCTATTCGTCCGCGATGCCCCCGTTAGATAGAGGCCCCGGCAATTCGCCCGCCTTCGAAAGTATAGATAAGGCAGAGTATCTCGCTGCTACTCTCGAACAACAGTGTTCTCCCAATCCCTATGAATATCATACTAGAGATCCCGAACACGTCGGCAGGGTCGATCAAACAATACAAGCAATAAGAGAGACCCCCCCGATCGAAAACTTAGACCCGGTTACAACTGACGAAGTCCTCGCGATCATAAAAGCCCTTAAGCCAAGGAAAGCCCCCGGTCCTGACGGGATTAGGAACGAAGTCCTCAAACTTCTCCCTGATAAACTCATAGCCCTTCTAGTCTGCATCTTCAATGCGGCCATAAATCACTGCCATTTTCCAACTGCTTGGAAAAAGGCAACGGTAGTAGGTATCCGTAAACCCGGAAAAAAGGCATCTCTTCCGGAAAGCTACCGCCCGATAAGCCTCCTCAATACGATAGGTAAAATATACGAGCGGATTCTGTTAAACCGACTACAAGCCTTTGCCGCAGATAAATGTCTTTTACCACACGAGCAATTTGGCTTTCGACCGAAGCACTCGTGCACTCACCAAGTGCTCCGCCTCACGGAGCATATTCTCTCCAATTTCACGGAGCTACGCCGTCCAAGGCGCACGCTTGCTGTATTTTTCGACATAGCCAAAGCCTTCGATAAGGTCTGGCACGAAGGCCTCATATATAAACTCAATCACTTTCAAGTTCCGGACAGACTAGTCCGCATAATCCTTGCTTACTTATCGGACCGCTCCTTCTGCTATAAAGCGGACGGAGCCCTATCTTCACCTCATCCAATACGTTCAGGAGTCCCACAAGGCTCCATACTAGCGCCTTGCCTGTTCAATTTGTTCGTTAGCGATATACCCGAATTCCCCGACGTCGCAGTAGGGTCCTACGCAGACGACACAGTTATCTTCAGCTCGGGCAGGAATAGGATTCACGTATACTACCGCGTCCAAAGAGCTGTCTCTAATTTCGGGTCCTGGTGTCTTAGGTGGCGCATAGGAATTAATCCAGACAAAAGTGCGGCTATCATGTTCGATCCTCACGCGAGAAAGAACATAAAAAAAACATTACACCTTTTCGGCGTCAATATCCCTTGGACTAACCAAACTAAATACCTTGGTGTAGTATTAGACAGGCACCTTACCTTTAACAAACATATAGATTACGTACAGAAAAAAGCCTCCCGGGCTATGGTTCTACTACGCAATCTAACTTCCTCCAAGAGCAAAATGTCACTCAGGCATAAGCTCATAATATACAAAGTATGTATCCGTCCCATACTTACATATAGCTGTCCCGTATTCGCTCACGCTTCGCGAACCACCCTTCGCAAACTACAAGTGTTGCAAAATAGATTCATGCGTATAGCCGTCCAAGCCCCGTTCTATGTCCGTAATGTAGATCTCCATAAAGATATGGAACTTCCGTCCATGTATGCATATATTAAACACCTTACAAAGAAATTTTTTGAAAATGCTGAACTTCATCCTAACCCCAAAATAGTACACGCAGTTAGCTACACTTCCAATCCGCACGCTAAAGGCTTTGCGCGCCGGCCACGCAATTGCTTCTCCGACCCCGTCGACAAAATAACGAGATTAAACGCGCTTCTCCCTGCTGTCTCCAGCAATCGCTCGTGTCCGCGCACACGCCCGCGCAACCGCCGTCCTCGCCGCCGAGGCCGAGCGGATAATTTCGCTCCCGCACACCCGCCGCGGCCTCCCTCCGCAGACGCCTGAGCCTAGGTTCGATCCTCCGGACAGGAGCCCTCGAGTGACTCTGCTCGCGCGATACAGTGACACTCTACATCACTGAGAGTACACCATGACACCGCATACCATTCGTGCACACTCACACGTTAAGTACACGGTTCTGTAAGGGAGTACCCTCGCGGCCCTGAGCTGCTTACCTAATAAGGTCGTTGTTAGGATCACTAAATTTGTAAGACAAGACCTGTTGGTTAGTCAGGATCGTGAATCTTTTTCACTTACCAGCAGCAACCCAAGCCGAGGTTCGGCCTTTTTGGCACCCTCATGCCCGCTGCTTCGAGGCTGAGTGCCTTCAGCACTTGCCCCAAAAAGTTCGGTGAAGCTGTCAAAGCCCCTGGGGCTAACAGCGTATGTCAGTTCGAAAAAAAAAAAATAATAATAATAATATATAATATATAATATATAATATATATATATATGTAATTATTCATTATTTAAATAATTTCCTTGAAGCTCATTGGAAATAGCGACTATAATTGCCATTATGTATTATTTTCATTAATTTAATTTATTCAAATGGATTATTTAATTGTAATCGTATAATGATGTTCCAAACTCTAATCTTAGCTACATACTATTGTTGTTGGTTTTTGTAAAAAATTTTGTGTTAAGTGTTAGTGAAATATATGAAATGATTTTCTAAAAACTGAATAACTACATATCACTAAATAAACAAATATCATAACAATATAATAAATATTACTTCTGTTTCTTTTTCTTCTTTTTTGTATGTTATGTCAATGTGTTTAGACTTCATTAAGTATAATAATAGTACATTTGTTACAGTAAAATTTTAATCATAATTAAAAAGTTAACAAAAGGTCTTAAAAATATATGAAGCCTAAATGAGTACGCGAATATGTCGCCGCCATAGCGAGTGTATGATAAACTTAAATTCAAGTTGTAAAATGGTGAATACATTTTTTTACTGCTTAAAAATAACAGCGTAAAGCAGTGTTAGTAGTTTGTATTCAGCACTGTTACTCGACCAATACTTGTTGTTACTTTGTATACTGAGAACAAGGATTTTCTGATTAAGTATTTAATCAATACGAATTTCGAAGGCAATTTCACCAATGGTAAGTGTGAAGGAATTTACAAACACGATTAATGGACAAAAACTAACAATCTCACTTAAAACGATTAGTTGTGGATCATACAAAAAACTATTCTGTGTGGAACTCAAACCTACACTACTCGGTACGGTGCGGCGCGCGACGTTGCAGTGATGCAACTGCTTTAACCACTCAGCCAACCGTATAAATTTGAAAAAGTGTGGACGTTGTCTCTGGTCTCTGGCAACACGGGTGGTAGAAATGTCACCGTGGTGTGTGTTAGTGTGGTAACGCGTGGTAGTGTTGGGTGATTAGCACCCGAAGAGCACCGCCCCTCTCCTTGGCCTGAGCCAAGGTAATGCTTCCACATTGCAATGAGGAGTCCGTAAAGTATAACACCGCATTGATACCGCATGTTGTTTTACTGGCAATAGCTTGTTTGTGTCCGTACGTACGCACATTATCTTCATTTAATTATAAATCTTATCTAGCTGTGCCCGGAACTTCGTTTATGTGGTACCAAAAAGTTCTTTTTTTTAATACTTCAAGGACAGGTTTTCTCGATGAAAGGTCTATTTGTTGCCGTATTTTGTACCCCCTCGAGTCACCGCTCGCGTGGGTTTTAAGTTCGGGTCTTTGTTCGCCTGCTAAGAGACGTGGCGTAATGTTAAATAGCTTATAATTGGCCGGTCACATGTAAAAATATTTGTACAAATCCGGCCGATAGTTACTGAGATTAACGCGTTCAAACAAATACGGTCTTCGTTTTTATCTTAATATATATAAATCTCGTGTCACAATGTTTGTCCTCAATGAACTCCTAAACCACTTAACCGATTATAATAAAATTCGCACACCATGTGCAGTTCGATCCAACTTGAGAGATAGGATAGTTTAAATCTCAAATTATAGTCGCAATTTTAATTTATTGCTAATTATTTGTCTGTTATTATTTGACAGTCACAATTATCTGTTAAATCCAAATGATTCTAACAGATGTCGATACCTTTCGACTGGGTTGAGTAAGTAATCAATAGATGGCGCTGCTATGGTAAATCTACGAACGTGTCATATAAGCTACATTTTAACAGCATAATTACCACGTGTTGTTGACGCTATAAAATTTATTTTGTAGTGAACGAAATACCGTATAATTCAATTATTTCCACGAAGTACTGCACTTAAAACATATTGTAAATATTTGAAGTAATAAGTTAGGATATTTTATGGTACTATAAGTCAAATTGTCAACTGATAACCGAAGCACCATACTTAAAACATATTGTAAATATTTGAAGTAATAAATTAAGGTACTTTAGGGTTCTATAAGTCAAATTGTCATCACCTACTAATCTGAAGCACCATACTTAAAACATATTGTAAATATTTGAAGTAATAAATTAAGGTACTTTAGGGTTCTATAAGTCAAATTGTCATCACCTACTAATCGAAGGACCCGAACTTAAAACATATTTTAAATATTTGTAGAAATAAATTAGAGTACTTTATGGTACAATAATAAATAAGTCAAGTTGTCAACTGATTAATGGGAGCGCCGCATTTAAATACTAGACGGCTGTTGAAGTCGGCACGATTCGATCGGAAGTCGTTGTTCTGTGCTACAGCACTATACATAGAGTAAGACGTGCAAAGTAGAAGATTGTGAAACATTTGTTACCTAGAGGAAGTTCTTTATTTTATACGCCCATATACCCTGACCTAAGCCTTTAGATCAGAGTAGGAGCACAGGAACAATAATTTCAATTTATACATGTAAGTAATATCACACAGTAGTTTTATAAAAGTTAATTAATATATCAATGAGAAAATGGCACAAAGCTCCCCACACTTTTTCAATAATTGTACAAATTTTTTTATATTATTTTTATTTAACCTCCATAGAAAATTATTTTGCACTTATTATTTCAATGTGCTATGATAAGATGTTTTTCAGTTCCTCTTTCTAATATTTAAACGATTAAATTATTATTTTCAGTCAAATGCCACCGAAAAAATCTAACCTCAACAACGCGAGCAGCAAAGGGTCACGACGCAAACGTGTTGAAAGAGCTCAGCAATTACCAGAACAAATCGAAACAAGAAATGCAGCTCAAAGAATCAGGACTGCAGAAAGTCGTGCACAAGAATCTCAAGAACAGCGTGACGAACGTCTGCAACAGAATATTACGAGAACAAGAGCGGCACGAGAACGAAACATAGCTACAGTACGAGTACTAGATCGACAAAGGCAACGGATCAGCCGCTCATTAACACGTGCATCATTCGTTCGGCTTGCCTTTGAATATGCACCAGATATTAACTACTCAGCGCATTCAAAAATTGATATCGGTGGAATGGATAAAGTATGTCAATATTGTCAGGCATTGAAATTTCGGAATGAAGCAGCCGGCATGTGCTGCGCATCAGGAAAAGTTGTGCTGTCACCTCTACCCGCTCCGCCGGAGCCTTTATTATCCCTTCTTACTGGCAATTCAGATGATTCCAAATTATTTTTGCGTAAGATACGCAAATTTAATTCTTGCTTCCAAATGACGTCATTTGGGGCAACTAAAATTTGCGATCGTGCATCCGATGGACGTAATTTTGAAACTACATTCAAAATTCAAGGGCAGGTGTACCATAAAATCGGATCACTGATGCCAATGCCTGATAACAATCCGAAATTTCTTCAAACTGCAAAATGACAATTATCAAATCGTCATAAAAGCCGACAAAGTACCATTAGGTGAACATGCTGGTAGATTCAACGCTCCAACTGTTGATGAGGTTGCTGTTATCATGGTTGGTGATCCAGTTGACAAAAGATCTATAAAAATTACACGGCGAGACAACACTGTCAATACGATTTCGGATCTACACCGTTCATATGACGCACTACAATATCCATTGATATTTTGGCAAGGACAAGATGAATATCACCTTAATATCAAACAGTATGATCCAAATACCGGTAAATTTGACAATTATCTATTTACTTTCTTACTGTATGTATAGATTTTAATTTCGTATTGCATTTTATTTTTTATCTTTTTAGGTGATTACAGAAATAATAAAGTTAGCTCAATGAACTACTACGCACACCGAATAATGGTTAGACAACATCAAGACAATTATATCCTTCGATATCGTCAGCTGTTCCATCAATACATTGTTGATATGTATGCTAAGGTCGAAAGCGAACGCTTGCGATTCCTTCGATTCAACCAGGCAAAACTACGATCGGAAGAATATATTCACTTACGAGATGCTGTTGCTGGAAACATCGATGGAAATTTAAATCCCAATGACATCGGTAATGCTTTCATTTTACCTTCAAGCTACATCGGCAGTCCACGGAACATGCAGGAATACATACAAGATGCGATGACTTACGTACGTCATTACGGCCGACCGGATTTATTTATTACATTCACATGTAATCCGAATTGGGAAGAGATACAAACTTTACTATTGCCCGGACAACAAGCCATTCATCGTCATGATTTAACTGCACGTGTGTTTAAACAAAAATTGAAATCCTTGATTGATTTTATTGTTTAATATTCAATTTTTGGTATCACACGTTGTTGGCTGTATACGATAGAGTGGCAAAAGCGAGGTTTGCCTCATGCCCACATTTTGGTTTGGCTTAAAGATAGAATCCGTCCTGAAGAAATCGATCAAATAATTTCAGCCGAAATCCCAGACCCATTAATTGATCAAGAATTATTTGATATTGTCACCAAACACATGATCCATGGGCCATGCGGTGCTTTCAACATGACGTCACCGTGCATGGAAAATGGAAAATGTAAAAAAAACTTCCCAAAGCCGCATACGAATGACACGATCACGGATATTGATGGTTATCCAATGTATCGCCGCAGAAGTACTGAGAATGGTGGCCACACATTTACAATGCGACTGCCGAACTTTCCAAATCAAGTTGAGTTTGATAATCAGTGGGTGGTACCATACTCACCACTACTTTCAAAAACTTACAAATCTCATATCAATGTTGAGCTTTGCAGTTCTGTTAAATCAATTAAGTATATTTGTAAATATGTAAACAAAGGCAGTGATTTGGCCATATTTGAAGTACAAAACATAAATAAAAATGACGAAATAGCACGATACCAAATGGGCAGATATATTAGCAGCAATGAAGCTATTTGGCATATTCTCAGCTTTCCCATCCACGAAAGAGATCCTGCTGTCCAACATCTGGCAATACATCTTGAAAACGGTCAACGTGTATACTTCACTGAAGAAAATGTTCTCCAAAGAGCGTTCGAAGCTCCGAAAACGACTCTAACTGAATTTTTTACATTGTGTCAAAAACCTGATGTTTTTGGCCAATTCGCGAAGACATTGGTGTATGGTGATGTTCCACGTTATTTCACATGGGACAAATCCAGTAAAAAATGGGAGCCACGGAAACAAGGAAAACCACATCCTTCCATTACAGGCATATTCAAAGCTAAGACATTGGGGAGACTTTACACGGTACATCCAAAGCAACGTGAGTGCTTCTATTTACGTTTGTTATTGGTGAATGTTCCCGGACCAACGTCTTTTGAATTTTTACGAACAGTTAATGGTCGAGTATTCAATACATACCAGGATGCATGTCGTGAACTGCAATTGCTAGAAGACAATAACCATTGGGACTTAACGCTTGCTGATGCTGCGTTGACATCAACACCGAATAACATTCGTCAGTTGTATGCAATTATTTTGACGACATGTTATCCCTCGCAAGCACAAACTTTGTGGGAAAAATATAAAAATTGTATGACAGAAGACATCTTGCACCGAATTAGACAAACAAATCAATGCCAAAACATAGATTATACACCAGAGATGTACAATGAAGCATTGGTCTTGATCGAGGATTTATGTGTTCTTATTTCAAATTTACCACTTAATCATTATGGTATGCCATCACCTAATCGTCCAGCAACCGACTTAGTCAATACCGATTTACAACGAGAAAATCAATATGACCATGGAAGTTTAGCAACAATTATCATGAACAGTGAACCATTACTGACAGCAGAACAAAAAAATATTTATGATCGGATTATGCTGGCTGTTGCTGCTGAACAAGGCGGTTTTTTTTTCTTGGATGCACCCGGTGGAACCGGTAAGACATTTTTGATATCGTTGATTCTTGCCAAAATACGGTCGCAACAAAAAATCGCATTAGCAGTAGCATCGTCAGGCATTGCGGCTACTTTACTGGATGGTGGGCGAACAGCACATTCAACATTCAAGCTGCCATTGGACGTTCATAATAAACCAGATGCAATGTGTAACATCAAAAAGAATAGTGGAATAGCTGCAGTGTTGCGGAAGAGTTCTATAATAATTTGGGATGAGTGCACAATGGCACACAAATATTCACTTGAAGCATTAAACAGAACTATGCAAGATTTAAACAGCAATAATAAACTTTTCGGTGGTGCTATCTTACTTTTGTCTGGTGACTTCCGGCAGACCTTACCGGTTATACCTCGCTCTACTTTCGCGGATGAGATTAATGCATGTTTGAAACAATCATTATTATGGCGAAGTGTTGAAACACTTCGATTGACCATAAATATGCGAGTACAATTGCAAAACGATCCATCAGCACAAATATTTTCCGAACAACTACTAGATATTGGGAACGGTAAAATAGAACTGCAACCAAATACGCAATGCATTAAACTACCAGACAATTTTTGCACTGTTGTTCAGGATAAAAATGAATTGATTCAGAGTATTTTCAAGGATATACAGAATAATTATTTGAATCATGAATGGCTTAGTCAACGGGCGATTTTGGCAGCCAAAAACGTTGATGTTGACGAAATTAACTTCCAGATACAACAGTTGGTACCAGGCGATCTGATGTCTTTTAAATCAATCGATACTGTTGTTGATGAAAATGAAAGTGTAAATTTTCCTATTGAATTTTTAAATTCATTAGATATCCCTGGAATGCCACGATTAAAGATTGGTTCCCCTATTATTCTCCTCCGCAATTTGAATCCACCTCAATTATGTAACGGTACGCGTTTGGTCATCAAAAAGATCACCGGAAACATTCTTGAAGCAACCATTTTGGCTGGGAAGTTTAAAGGAAAAGTGGTCCTGCTGCCACGTATTCCGATGATACCATCAGATTCTACCATACCCTTCAAAAGGCTACAGTTTCCAATTCGTTTAGCTTTCGCCATGTCTATAAATAAATCTCAAGGTCAAACAATGTCCATTTGTGGTTTAGATTTGGAAAATCCATGTTTTTCTCATGGGCAACTATATGTTGCGTGTTCACGTGTTGGGAAACCGTCGAATCTATTTGTGTTAGCTAGAGACAGGTTAACCAAAAACATTGTGCACCGATTGGTGTTAAATTAAATTGAAATTGAAAGTATTTATAATTCAAAAAAATAGATATTAATGTTTAAAAGTTTAAGACTGTCTGCCTTGCCTACCTCATTCATGAGTTTAAGCGTCACATGTTATTTACTGTATTATACTGTAATATACTTATATTTGTTATAAAATTAAATGGAAATAATAAATCTGATAAATTGTTATTTTGTACCTATTGATTTCTGCTTAATATCAAGTGTAAGAACATTTTAATTAATTGTGTTCAACGTACTTCCCCTTCAAATCTCAATCCAGTGAATTTGTATACCAACATCAACATTTTCATCTTTGTTCGTAAATAATTTCATTGTACTAAAGGGTTATAGTAGTAGAAAGTCAAATAAGGAGATCACCATATTTTTTTACAAATACCATCTGTGTGAAAAAGCATAGTGGACTCCGTGACTGATGTTCTCTTATTGTTCCTCTTAGATTGTTTACTATAATGTAATATAACAAAAACTTTAGCCACAGCAACGCGTGGCCGGGTCAGCTAGTTATATTAGTATAGATTTAGTTTTAATAAAATCAGATCTGCCAAGAAACGGAAATTCCTTGTAATTCTCGACAAAGGTCGACATGCGAAATGGTGCATTAGAATTGCCGAACTTTAACCTTCAATATATACTATACATTATATACGATGATAATTGGAAACAGTGTTTTGGTAAACAGGAAAATTGCGCGGTCGGTGCGTCAACCGAGTGTTGTTGTCATGAACGTGGAGCACACATTCCATTGCTTCCTCACCTGTGTCTCCAAATAACAAAAATTACCTTTCAACGTTAATTCTTAGCGTCATTTAAGAGATCGCATAATTTATTCTGCTATAAAGGTTCATATAGAGCTTCGTATAGAGCATATAAGCAGCATAGTGACGGTCTAGAGACAGAGAGAATGGTTTTCTGTTTTAGTTTTCGACAAGCCATATATTAGTATGTTTTTATTTTGAAGCGATGATAGCTCAGTGGTAGTGTGTACGACTTCGAATGGAAGAATGGACGTGAGTTCGAATCCAAGCATCTACAATGAGCTTGAACCTTTGGTGAAGGAAAACATCGTGAGGAAACCATAGCATGGTGGTAGGGCTTTTTCAAATGCCCGCGTGACTAGCAACCACCCTCAAGTGGAAAACCTGCCGTCAAATACCAACAGGTGTGCTCCGGCACTGCACTTGAGAGCGAATTCCTCCACAGGTTTAGTGTGTCTACTAACTTGGGTCGTATCGTCATTAAGATCAGGTAAGATTGTGGCCATAACGCTAAGTATAAAAAAAAAAGATGCAATAGGTTTAGTATTATAGGCATTATCTCACCTGATGTTAACTGACGATGTGGCCCAAAATGATGGGCATGCTAAGCCTAGAGAAGGAACTGGCTTTCATGTTCAACTGCTCGAACATACCGGCAGTAGCTGGCCGGCGGACATTAGAATAAGTCCTACTACCATAGTATGCTTTCATCATTATGTTTTCTTTACCAAAACCTCAAGCTCATTGCAGGTGAATTCGATCTCATGGCCCATGACGCAGCAGTGGTACACAGCAGTAACAGTATTTGTTGCGAAAAAATAACTTTAATAAGTAATTACAATAAAACATGATATAACAATAATGACACTATCTTTAATTCCTAATAATGCAAAGTCGAATATTTTATTTGTAACTCTTT
Source organism: Actias luna (assembly GCA_039707435.1). Lineage (NCBI taxonomy): Eukaryota > Metazoa > Arthropoda > Insecta > Lepidoptera > Saturniidae > Actias > Actias luna. The sequence goes on along the minus strand of JAZHAC010000002.1, from coordinate 95,598 downwards.
TATTGGCAATTGGATTACATCGGCCATTGCATAGGATAATTCAAAAAGATGTCCCGTTTAGACATATTTTGTTTATGATAACGATTAAAGGTAGTGTAGAGAGGAAGAAAAATACAGATATACATTGTGTATTGTTAAGGCTAATTGTTAATAACGGCTATATATTGTAAATTACTATAGACACGAGAAGGAAATAATTGTTTGCCTATCTTACGGTCCCATCTCGTATGCGAATAATAAACGCACGACGGGTTGAAGTCGAATAGACTAGATAGTTCCGATTTATGTGTTGAACTGAAGACGTCTCTCGTACCGTTCGACAGACGCTGGAGAAGTTCGAGTTCGTGAAGGTGCTCGGCAAGGGGACGTTCGGGAAAGTGGTGCTGAGCCGCGAGAAGGGCACCGGCAAGCTGTACGCGATGAAGATCCTGAAGAAGCACCTGATCCTGCAGAAGGACGAGCTGGTGCACACGATCACGGAGAACCGCGTGCTGAAGAAGACGAAGCACCCGTTCCTGACGGCGCTGCGGTACTCGTTCCAGACGCCGGACCGCGTGTGCTTCGTGATGGAGTACGCCAACGGAGGCGAGCTGTTCTTCCATCTCTCGCGCGAGCGCTTCTTCACGGAGGAGCGCACGCGCTTCTACGGCGCAGAGATCGTGTCCGCGCTCGGGTACCTGCACGCGCAGGGCATCATCTACCGGGACCTCAAGCTCGAGAACCTGCTGCTCGACAAGGACGGACACATCAAGATCGCCGACTTCGGCCTCTGCAAGGTGACGCCTTACCTTCTTATAACCCTCAATACGAGTCCGCTCCTGTTCGTGGTAGGTCATGCTAATTGCCTGAAAACCTTTCCCTCCTCAAACAAACCCTCAAACACAGGGATAAACTTTTCAGAGTAATCTCAATTTTGTTCTAGTAATAAATATAACTTGTGTTACTCAGGGATAATGTAGCATTCTAATGGTAAAAGAATTTTTGAATTTGGTCTAGGTGTTTTTAAGTTTATATATAACAAACATATGGAAATATAAATGTTTCCAATTAATAATATTAGTATAGATAGGCTTAACGTTATTGCCCGTTATTAAGTGACGATGTGACCCAAGATGGTGGACAAGCTAAACCTAGTAGAGGGACTGGCTCTCATGTGGGACTGCGAGAACACATCTATAACAAGTATTTGATAGCATACAATAAACCTATAAATTAAATGTCTATTTCAAACAAATTTTCAAAATTATATCACTATATGTGTATATTTATAATCTAAAAATAGATTATTTTAATGGATGAACGTGAGGGGATGTTACTTATACAATAAAAAAAGAGTTCTCAAAGAAAGAAAGAAAGAAAGTTAAAGGTTTTACACTAAAGCTTAAGATTTTTTAACAAATCAGGAATAAAGATATTTTTGTCACGATAAGTTATAAATTACAATTAAAAGTCATCCTATCTATATAGAAACTTATAAGCAACGATTGTGTCCATAAATGATAATTACTAAACTCCAGTACAGTGAACTAATCACCATAAATATCTCGTATATGTGTATTATCATAGTGGTTGTTGTGCAGGTGAACATAACGTACGGGAGGACGACGAAGTCGTTCTGCGGCACTCCGGAGTACCTCGCTCCCGAGGTGCTCGACGACTCCGACTATGGACCCGCCGTCGACTGGTCCGTACTCGCACCCACCTGCTCACTACCTCACTCACTCACTCACTCACCCACCCACACACCTGCTCTCTACTTCATTCATTTACTCGTCCACCCACACACCAGTTCACTACTTCACTCATTCACTCGTCCACCCACACACCTGCTTACTACTTCACTCACTCTCTCACTCATCCACCCACCCACTTGCTCACTACCTCACTCACTCACTCGTCCACCCACACACCTGCTCACTACTTCATTCATTTACTCGTCCACCCACACACCAGCTCACTACTTCACTCATTCACTCGTCCACCCACACACCTGCTTACTACTTCACTCACTCTCTCACTCATCCACCCACCCAACTGCTCACTACCTCACTCTCACTCATCCACCCACTCAACTGCTCACTAGCTCACTCACTAACTCGTCCACCCACACACCTGCTCAATGGCTCGCCCACCTACCCTGGTACTCGTTCAATCACACACTCATTTACTATCGTATTGTGCTTACGTTTATTCAATATAATATAATAAGATATAATTATATTTTCATTTCATCGGGTATCATGTAAAGTGAGTATAAAATTATTAAGATTTTTTTTTTAATGAATAGTTCATTAATTTTTATGTCAGTTAATCTATTTCTTATGAGTATTTATTGTTATTCTAATATTTTATGTTTTCTTTCTTGTTTGCTATACATGTGATATTAATTATGACATGTAATTTTCAACTTTTGTATATATTTATTTATTATCCTTAAAATTACAGGTAAATTTGACCACAATGGGAAATTATTATCTATATTATGTCATAGTTTGTTTATGTAATTATATTATAAAATATCCAGTATTATTTTAGGTATATAGTTTTTAGAATAGGTATTAATTGTAAAATTATATTTTTTTTTAAATTATTTATATGGATAGTTTTAAAAGAGAGTAACATTTAGATGTTAAATAAATGTTATTTTTAAATGGAGTAGGGTTTTTGTATTGATCTCCGATTGAATTTGTCAATATAGCGGCGTAACATTTCCAAGTGTTGAGTATAGAAGTAGATAAGTGTGCAAGTTGATAGTATTTATTTAAATTTTGTAATTTTGATTTGAAACAATTATTGATTTGTTTTGGAAATAAAATTAATGTATGTATTGTTACAGCAAACGTTGTGACGCTTTCTTATGTTGTTACGTTTTTTCAACATTATTGTTTATAATTTTAATATATAAAAATTGATTCAATTTGAGAGGTAGGGTACTTTTTATTTTGATAGACGTCGCCGTAGGCAACGTGGTTGACTTCCAAAAAATATATAATAAATTGTGATAATTATTGAAAGGTAGAATAGTATGAATATAGATTTACGTAGTACTAGATTTCTTTTGCGTTAATCTTGTTTTTTTTTTATATACTTAAGTTTTAGCGTTATGGCCATAATCTCACCTGATCTTAAGTGACGATACGGCCCAAATTGGTAGACACGCTAAACCTGTGGAGGAATTGGCTCTCAAGTGCTGCTACCGGAACACCTATTGGTATTTGGCGGCAGGTTTACAACTTGAGGGTGGTAGCTACTCAGGCGGGCATTAGAAAAAGCCCTACCACCATGTAATGTTTTTTTTTTATCAAGTTGTATAAAAGAACAAAGCGTGCGATACAAAGGTGACGGGTCCGCAGGTGGGGCACCGGCGTCGTGATGTACGAGATGGCTTGCGGGCGCCTGCCCTTCTACAACCGCGACCACGAGGTGCTGTTCTCGCTGATAATGACGGAGGAGGTTCGGTTCCCGCGCGCGCTCTCCGCCCCCTGTCGCGCGCTGCTCGCGGCGCTGCTCACCAAGCAGCCGCGACGCCGCCTCGGCGCCGGCCCGGACGACGCCGCCGACATCATGAACCATCCCTTCTTCGCCTCCATCAACTGGCCGGACCTCGTCGCCAAGAAGGTACGTTGCCCTCACCCTCCCACACCGTCACACATCCGTCCCACATCGTCACACACCGTCCCACACCGTCACACATCCGTCCCACACCGTCACACACCGTCACACACCGTCCCACACCGTCACACATCCGCCCCACATCCGTCTCACACCTTCACACATCCGTCCCACATCGTCACACACCGTCACACACCGTCACACATCCGTCCCACACAGTCACACACCGTCCCACATCCGTCCCACACCGTCACACATCCGTCCCACATCGTCACACACCGTCCCACACCGTCACACATCCGTCCCACACCGTCACACATCCGTCACACACCGTCACACATCCGCCCCACACCGTCACACATCCGTCCCACACCGTCACACACCGTCCCACATCCGTCTCACACCTTCACACATCCGTCCAACATCGTCACACACCGTCACACATCCGTCCCACATCGTCACACACCGTCACACTTCCTTCCCACACCGTGCCACACCGTTATACACCGCCACACATCCGTCCCACATCGTCACACACCCGTCCCACATCGTCACACACCGTCACACATCCGTCCCACATCGTCACACACCGTCACACTTCCTTCCCACACCGTGCCACACCGTTATACACCGTCACACATCCACCCCACATCGTCACACACCGTCACACATCCGTCCCACACCGTCACACATCCGTCCCACACCGTTACACACCGTCCCACACCCGTCCCACACCATCACACACCGTCACACTCACGATCCAAGCCGATGCACGCTCCAGTGATGCGGTGTGTTTTATTTGACATATGACCAGTTACTCTGATACCAATACACGATCAAAAATAATTTTAAATTAGTCAAACAGGATAAACAAAAGTATATACAAATTACAAGTAACTTTTGTCATTACTTTAGGACACTTACTAGAACTGGTATGAAATATTGGTTGCTCATAGTTAAAATTTTACGAGTTACCTTCGTGGTCCTAGCTGAAAAGGCTGAAAAGCTTTCGAAACGTCGGGATCAGAATTAATAAATAACCGCGATAAAATCCATTTATATTAGTTTTATATTTCATTACTAATATTATAAATGCCAAAGTGAGTTTGATTGTTACGCTTTACGCCTAAACCGCTGAATCGATTTATGATGAACTTTTGTATAGAGATAGATGGGGACCTGGAGACGGTGACAGGCTACTTTTTCTCACGAAAATATGATTACAAGTGGTGTAAAGATATGGATAAATTTTGTATGAAACTTTTTATTGCATCACGCGATTTATTTGACAAAATAAAATATACACGAGCGAAGCCTCACGTAAAATCTAGTAGACTATAAATATTTATATGCCTAAAATATATTTATGTAAAGATAATTTGGAACACCTATATGTCTACTATTACTATTACAATGGCCGTGGCAGGTATGTATGATTGAATTTACATATATCTGTACTAATATTATAAAACGGAATAGTTTGTTTGAACGCGCCTAAACTTAGGAACTACCAGCCGTATTTTACAGCAGGGAGACTTTAGACTAGTGTTTCTCAAACTTTTTGGTGTACAGCCTACTATAGGGGACATTGAATGTCCGACGCCCTTCATCGGATTATTATATTACAGAAATGTTATTAAATAAACTTATTTAAAAATAGATTTTTTGTATATTACAATATCTACATGTAAAGTTATTTAAGAGATACATTAATTATTTTATAGCACTCAAAACCAACATTGAAGCGATGATAGCTCAGTGGTAGTGTGTATGACTTTGCGTCAAGGAACGTAAGTTCGAATCCAAGCACCTACAATGAGCTTGAGCTTTCGGTGAAGGAAAATATCGTGAGGAAACCATAGCATGGTGGTAGGGCTTTTTTTAATGCTGGCCTGACTAACTACCACTCTCAAGTTGAATATCTGCCGCCAAATACCAATAGCTGTGTAGGTCTGCTGCACTTGACAGCCAGTCCCTCCACAGGTTTAGCGGGGTTATCAACTTGGGCCGTATTGTCACTTAAGATCAGGTGAGATTATGGCATAACGCCGCTAAACCTTAACTCCAAAAAAAAATTGTGTCAATCAGAATTCAGGGTCGCACGTGTAGTGTTTTTTTTTTAAATGTACTAAACTGTAAGCGCATTCAAATATTGCGATGTGCACAGCAGAAACTACAGATAATAACGGGGCAATGTGGGTTACAAATGATTACATTTCGGTACAATTTCTGGTCGATATTTTGTCGCACTCGGGTGCTGTGGAACCGCCTTCCCGTCAGTGTGATCCCGCCCTACTATGACATGGGGTCCTACAAAAGAGGCGTGAAATGGTGTCTAGGCTGGTCAGCATGACAGTGGTGACTGATAGTGAATTTTGGTTCAACGTCAATCACCGCTGATCTGGATTGAACTGTACTTAACACTAGGTGCAGTGCAGTCACTGCGCTGCGCAACGTAAAAAAAGACAATCGGCTACAGTTTTTCTTTTTGGACTTCCTCGACATCACTTGAAGTTGATATTAGGTTTGTAAAAAGCCCGCGAAAAGAACAGCTCAACTGATTACAATGATATCATGAGCAAGGAAAAAAAAAATGTCATAAATAAAAGGCAGTGTTTGAACAGAAACGTTTTTATATAAATGAAATGTTTCATTGAAATATCTGTAAATATTACGTAACGATAATATTGAATAGTGCGGTATTATAAGTATTGTAACGTGCGGTCGGCGCGGACAGATCCCGCCGCCCTTCAAGCCGCAGGTGGAGTCCGAGACCGACACGCGCTACTTCGACTCCGAGTTCACCGGCGAGAGCGTCGAGCTCACTCCCCCCGACTCCGACACCGGCCTCCAGCGCATACAGGAGGAGCACTTCCCCATGTTCTCCTGGAAGGTGAGTGTACCGCCCCCCCTGACCCCCGCCCCCGGGCGACCCCCCGCGCCCCCCGCCCCCCGCCTGACCGCGACCCCCCGCGCTCTGCCCGCAGGACATGTGCTCGTCGGCGCAGTCCGCGCACTCGCACCACTCCGCGCTCGCCGACAAGCGCCAGTAGCCGCGCCCGCGCCCCGCCCGCACCCGCAGCGCTCCCTACGGCGTACTTCTATTTATACAATTACTCATTCATTACTGACCGACCGGAACACTTTCATACGATCTCCCAAATTTAATTATACTTATTATGTTTTCATAACGTATCGTCAGGACTCGCGACAACTTGCAGCGCCCGCGACTCACTCGACACCCGTCCCGTGTCTTCGTATTATTTACATTCCCGTTCTGCTGTTATTTTAATTCCCCGTTCGGGACGTTATTCGATAATTAAATAACTTAGGACTCTTTTTTACTGTATTTAAGAGGTAGACTTAAATTTGCCTAAATATATTAAAAATAAATGAGATAATCACATAATGAAAATACAAGCATAAAGTTAAAATATTCTTTATAAATGTATAGTTCCGGTCGGTCAACAAGTTGTATTTGATCGCGGTCGCGGCGACCGCAGCGGGACGACGCGGACCGAGCGCTGAGCTCCACTGAACCGATCCAACGTCCAGGAATGTACTGTCCCGTTGGCTACTTGTGTGCTATATCATTATTTAAGTTATAAATGTAGTGGGTTCGTTCCCGCGCCGCCCCCGCCCGGCTCGGCTCGGCTCCGCGTCGCCCCGTCTCCTGCGTTAATGTATTTCTTTTTGTATATAATATATTAAAGTTAAGATAAAAAACAAAGTGAGCATTTTTATTTTGAGTTCCTGTTTATGAAAATAAAACCACAAGTCGCATTTCGGTTTTATATATTTTCTTTATAATGAGTGAGCAGGCGGCGATCGCTCGCCTCCGATATTACTTATATAATAACACTACGATTGCGAACAGTTTGTTTCATCTGAACTTAACGAAAACGTAAACAAATCATTTTTTTTTCCACTCGCGAACTTTTTGTATTCACACTTTACAAAAAAGTATTTTAATAACTTAGTTTTAACAATTTGACTCTTATTATTTACGATAAAACTATATTGAAATAGTTAGTATTAATGCCTGCAGCGATACTCTCAAATGGTACTTTAAATCGTTATAAATAAAAGAAACTTATTTCTATATTCACAATTCAAACCAAATTTTAGTAACAATTAAAAACGAACAGTTTTTTCTTAATTTATCAGAATCTTTCAAATAGTTTTATATTACTTTTTCATACAAAAATTTATTTACCATTTATTGATTAATCCCCCGCCTCCCTCCACCACTATCTGACGTTCAAATATTCATTGTTATTTGACAAATAAATTGATATATTTACAGCTCCGGCTATAATACACGATTTTATAACACCATATACTTGTAGGAACTTAAGCCGTCAAGTTCCTGTAATTACATGCAAACCTAGTAAAATTCATAAAAAAATCTTACGAGGTTCTTAAAAAAACCTTCATATAATATGTACCTAACAAATCTTTGGACCCATTCAGGTATTACGTAAATAATAAAAAGGTACGTAAATACAGATGATAATTGTGTCAGTAATATATATTAATCCGCTATTTCTGCAAAATTAGTTGATTATGATATGGCAACCTTGCATGTCTATGCCTGAAAACGATAAGCATGTTCAAGAATTACCTAAAATAATCATTATTGCTTACACACTTTCACGTGGTGTTGTATTGTAAATTAAAAAATATAAATGCTGTTAGGCAACCGCTTCCCAAAACCCAAACCCCCACAACCAAAATAAAAACAGCTGACACTGAAATGAATTCACGCGCGGCTCCGCTCCTTCGCCGCGCCACACGTCTTCGTGTTCGAAAGCATTGGCTTAACACCTGTATAAATATATATCCACGTTTACATAAGTGAAGGAAGGAAGTAAGAACATGCTTACTATTGCTGACAAGGGAGAGGGAGGGTCCACAACTAATAAAATTATTTAAAACACTTAAGGTGATAAAGATTTGTTTTTGGAAGATATATTATTATAGGAGTTGACAATACTGTATTAAAAAATCAATTATCATAGACTTTCAACCGTACGAAAATGATTATCTAACTTATTTGTTTACAATTTCGTTAAACTCTATAGAAATGGAGTATAGGTATAGAAGTATTACCGACACTAACTTATATGTATATTACAACTAGACGCGTTGTCTCGCACTCACAGCGACCAACCAATGGTTCGAATGCTACCTAATCTCCAGCACGCGCACGCAGTAATAACAGCTCTTTATAATTATCATCCGCCTGGATATAGTATGTATCGGAGAAAAAATATTTAATTATAATAAAATGTATTTTACGCAAAGTACATATGAAGACAGTTTAGTATATTAATACTGCTATAAGTATATTTATACGCTTGCGAATATTGCCTTCAAAATTATACAAAAACATTCACAAGTTAAGAGCTAAACTGCAACTTAGTTCTTTGAACCTTTCACACAATTTTGGACACGTCTAGTTGAATACATATGAGTGGCTGAGTGACCACCGCTCGTGTCCGAATTGAAAACGTGACGATATCCAATATCTTAGTAAAATTTAAAAACTTTAACAACGAATAATTAGATGCAAACAATAGGCTCTTCGGACGGTCGCGTCGGCCACGTAAACCGCCTCGCACACACTCATACACGCGTGTGCGGACACACGTATGCATGCGAGAATATACTCCCGCATGTGCGGTCACACGCGCGCATATGCGGACACACATGCATGTGCCGACACACGTACGCACTGGTGCAAGAAGGAGAGGTAGTCGACTTCAACGCAAATTTATAGATATGACTTAATATTATTATAATCGCAAATGCTCAAAGCGTATAAACTGGTGCGTAGAGCGGTGGAGCGAGTGTCGCACCGCTCTGCTCTCTTCGCGTCACTATATACATTATACTGCGTCACGACACGACACGGCGTGACGGCGTGACGGCACGACGTCGCGCGGAGTCTTGCGCCGTAATTCATTAGAAAAATCACTTTACAATCATCGAGCCGACCTGCAGTTGCCGATACTTGTTTACCGATTGCGACTACACGGTACACAAAATATTTACAAACATTTATAAACAATCTGCTCGAGTCGGACACGACACAAGCAAATTGTGTTACAGCCACACACTACTAGTTAATATTATTGCACCTGTATCTACTGTACTGTGACCAGTCGGCAGTAGAAGCTGAATATATTGTTTTTTGTTGAAAGTATCAACCAGAATATAATATTATGTACTGAAAAATATAACTGTACAAACAAACAGCGCGTCAAGTCTGCAGAATTGGTCCCGCCGCACCCCCGCGACCCCCACACACGCAGCCGGTGCGGGCGCGGCGATGAAGCTTCATATCGGTATCTGTCTCACAGCCCGATGGCTTGCAGTCTCTATTTATACTATTGAGAACAAATAGACACACGCGCACACACTGGTCGACACATCATTAAAGAAACGCGTTACGTTCAGTCTCTTAGGCTACTCGTCGCACAGTAAAAGATACTTTATTGTATAATGTAGTCAGATTAATTATTATAATACCTCTTCGTAATCAATTCATTAAAAAACTTATTTATTTTTAGACATATAGTGGATAACTTTTAGTAACATAGTATTATACTGTAGAATTATAATTAAAATTGATACTTTAAGTATGATTTACATATAATATCAACGTGATTTGGTATTTTAAAAATAACAATACGTTCAAATCATTTTCATGTCCGATATAACGTGAGGAACTTTTACTTCTACGCCACAAATATTTGCAGAACTATACATATATACATTGTTTTAGATGGTTGATATTGTACAAACTAATATGGAGGTTAAAGATAACACAAATAATTTCAAAGACTATGATAATTTTGTTGCAAAAACGTGTTAAGAAGTTTTTCTGCAAGAGCAACATCGTCATGCGAGCGTATTTCCGTTTGCGTGTTCAATAGAAGGCAGTACTGCCTCGAAAACCGCATGGGTTTGTAACCTAACTCTCTCCAAAAACTCGTGTTTTATTCAAGATGTATGCGTCCACGCACCTACCTGCGGATTATTATCGCCCGTCCGCTTATCATCATCTACCCCTAGGCGGAATATGTCGGCAAGATGGCTGCTGTAGTAGAGGTGCTTGTTGGATTAGGTTAGGTCCACAAGTCCATTGTGTTAACAAACAGAGCGAGCGCTTCTAAAGAATATTGTTAAAGAAAACGAAAAGCCAGGCGCTTTTGAACTTCCAATAATTGAGCAGAAAACAGTGCAACTAGCAATAACATAAGTTTTGACAATGTAATTTTTTTAAAGTTATATCTTTAAGTTAAGTTTTCTAATTAACCCAACAATTTTATACTTTTTCCCCTCACTTGTCTATGTGACAGCTGGTCACGTCTGTGAGACTCTTTCCTCCGAGGTTTACATCCAATATTTTACAATTTTATATCAAGAACTGATTAACTAAACACATCAAATTAATTCATGTTTTACTGCTTAAATGTATTAAATTTGAAAATGTGACATCACGAAAATCAGTACTCTTCCCGCTCTTGTCACACAATAATGTAACACTTCGTCGACCGCGACTCCCTTAACGTGTGACATAATTTGTGGATGGTCCCTTAGAACCACAACACAGAAGCGAAAAGTTAATCAAAGCGAGATTAATGCGAAATACAACTATAACGCATAAAATAAAACATTCTGGCACAGCACATATGGTGTTTATGTAGATCCTAAATACGACTGATGCGTCATGCTGTCTTTTGTAACATTCGCCAAGCGATATAGCAATGATGCGTTGAGTACATCTTTCTTACTCTCTCAGTGAACTCGAGCGGATGTTACCCGAACGAGCGTCACATAACCGAACAAGCTTACTCATATTCAACGTCCACAAAATAAAGTGGTGAGCGCGCCTGAAAGGAGTTTGCTTTTCAATAATTACTACATGATTTATGCGAAATATCTGTTTCGATAGTTTCTCCGACAACAAAACAATAACAGTTCAGGTTATATGTAGTACTTAAATGTAGGTAGGTAGGATGACGTATATATTTACCGTAATTAAATGGATTCTTAGGTAACAGATCTGATCCAATAGCATGCTTCTGAGCATCTCTCCATGGCATGCTTTATTCTACACAACTATAATTCTATTATAATACATGACAAATTACATTTATTTTTTTCTATCCGTCTAGTATTGTAAAGAGTTCCTAATATTGCAAGCGAAAATTCTGCCGACCGTGTGTCATAATTTTTCGGAAAAGATTGTTCTGTAGTCTCTCCAGTATTAACGAATTGACTATCGGTGAAATGATGGATAAGTCACAACGTCAGTTCGACTACAGGACCGAATCGCTAAGCAGAGGGCGTTGCGACGATCAGTCGGGTAAGTTTATTTCTCCATGTACATTTACAGGAGCTCGTTTTCAAGGTTTCGGCATGTAAACGCTACCGACGATGTACACTATACTAAATATATGATATACAGGACTTCAGAACAATACTCGTTGGTTTCAGTAAAGCTTCCAGAACGAGTATGGCTTTAAAATAAACAATAATGTAAATAATGTCTACATAAAATCAAAAGTAAATAATTTATCAATACAAACTAAAAATGACAACATGATAGACCAAAATCACGTTAAATATTTCTACGTGAACTATAATTAAAGGATCTAAAACTTTGGGTCAAACCAGATCATAACCACACAATTTTGATAAGTGATAAAACTCGTACTGTACTTGCCCTAAAATGCGTTACCTGAATTGCAGTATAACGTTTCTGGAGAGGTAAGAGTTGCTGTGATATATTGTGTGTGTGTGATGTGCCATCCCGCCGCATCTTAGGAGATGAACGTAAATTATTTTTTCACCACAAAAAGGAGGGCTGACTCTAACTAGGGAAAGTAAGACTAGTTATGGATAAATAAATAATATTTAAAAAAACTTAAAAACACTTTTTTTTTAGAAAACCAAACTAAAAAATAGCAAATAAATTTCTATAAATTTAAATTAGGAATAGTGTAGATTTTTAAATAAATATATGTTAATAATAGTTGACATAAAAATTTTTTTATAAAAAAAGCGTGGGCACATAGTTTCAATAATTGTAATATTGTTGTGACAGATATGAGTAGTAGGATTATCATTTCAATAAAATCTTAAAAAGTACTCCACACTATTTTTTAATAAAAAACATTTTTATCTTGTTTACACTATTATTAATTAATATTTATTAAAAAAATTACACTATTCTTAATTCTAAATTTATTTGCTATTTTTTAGTATATAATCTTGATATAATCTTATCAAATTGGTGTATAAACTGATGACAATCAGTCCTCAATAAGACTAGGAAATTTAAATGAAATTGTTAGATTTGAAATCGTTTGAAGCAGGTTTCAAGTCCAAAGGGGTCGGTTACAAACATATAAAAGAAACTAATATAAAGTGTGTAAAAACAAAGCTATACTAATAATTAATAATGAAAAAGGTTAGGCAGTTTTATGAATGAGATACTATTAAAAATTAAAGTTAATCAGTCAATTTCTTGTTATGTGTAATTTATCTTTAATTTGTATAAACTGTCTCTAATTTTTGTGATCTGTATTCTATTAAAAAATATTAATTTATTACTGGTCTCTGTCTGAAACCATAAAGCATTCTATATAATCTGTGTATTATGAATGTATCCTGTGGAATCTGCTTTGAACAACAAATTGTAGTCCAGCGCTATAAAACCCCTGGTGGTAGACATTGCACACTAATTTGTCAAAATAGGTTATAACCCGACTAAATAAAATAAATTGTGTATACGTCACAATCCATAGCACTATCTCTTTTGTCCCATGCTGTTTGACATAAGTGAGCACTTGTCTCGTTTCGTCAGACAATGTTTTTAATCCGTCGAGTTATTATCGCGAGGTTACGTACATACGTACCTACGTCGTACTTGTAACGTCGTTTACGTTCGTGTTTTCTGTAAGGAAAAACGTTTTATCGTAATATTGTAGCGTACAGGTCTCGTAAACGTGAAAATGTTTCGTATTAGTGGTCCGGGAAAGCTCCAGTTGAGGTGAAATCAGCGCGTTGCTACGGATCTGAAAAACGTGGGGAAGCAGCAGTTTGTTATCAAACGGTGAGTGGCGCGGTGCGCGGTGCGCGGCACACGGCACGAGGATGGCGGAGGCGGCGCCGGCGCCGGCCCCCGGGAATATCGTCAAGGAGGGCTGGCTGCAGAAGCGCGGCGAACACATCCGGAACTGGCGTGACCGATACTTCATACTATTCGACACGGGTGACCTGGTGGGCTTCAAGTCGCAGCCAGAGCGCAACAACTACCGCGACCCTCTCAACAAGTTCACCGTGCGCGATTGCCAGATCATGGCCGTGGACAAGCCGCGACCTTACACCTTCACAATCCGCGGCCTCCAGTGGACCACAGTCATCGAGCGGAATTTCTCCGTGGACACTCAGAAAGAACGGTACCTTCTGTCATACCATACTATATATTACAAAAACATTAAAATACAATGTCATCACACTCCCCATCTGCCAGTACTCTATGCAATTCACCCTTACATCCAGTCTGTCCAGTACCAAGTAAATAAATTGATAATTCCTTACATATGGCATGTTATCAATTATCTTGCGATGCAATATGTACCATGTCACTGGAAATAACAACATATATTCTTAAAGCAAATTTTATTGTATTCAATTGTTAAGCGATCATTTTATAATTTATGCCTGAAAATAATAACAAAAAATTACTAGAACCATGAAATTATGGATAATATCAAGTAAAAATTATTAATATCACATTCATAGCAGTTATATTTTATTGGAAAACTGTTTAGGTTTGCTTTTATGTAAATTTGACTAATTGTGATTACACATTATAATAAAATCAGTGCGTTAGATAAGGCTTTACTAATATTTTGAATTAATCCTAAATATTTTGTTGGACACTTCATAATCCTCAATATTTATCAAAAAATGTTAGTATCTACCCACTTAAGTACTAACCTCAAGTCAAAATATCACTTAATACTTGTGAACAACTCACCTGTTATTATAATTAACTCAAATAGACATTACTTGGAAATACAAGTGTATAATTCAATATAAATACATTCAGCTGTGACTTGTGGAAGTCATATAAATATTGAGAGTGACATAAGATACCTGATAAAATATGATAAACATGGTGCAGAAACAACAGCAGGTAAGTGGGATCTGTTTATAGTGTGCTGAATATGTTGTAGTGAGGAATGGGTGGCCGCCATCCGTTTCGTGTCCTCACAATTGAGCTCAGGTGGAGGCAGTTCCATGATGGTGCCCCTACCCCCTGATGCAGATGATGGTGACATTGCCCAGCTCGGGACCAGCTTCCGTGATCCACGCCGCATTGTAAGTAGACACACATTATTTTGCTCTCTTTGTGCATTATCAATGATGCATTCCTTGTTGAGTGCTTATCTGTTTGCTGTTAATAAGTTCAAAGGTTATGTCAATAGAGTTATACTTAATTTAGGCAAACAAACTGCTTTTAAATTAATAATATGTATCTATTTTTCATACTTTATATGTTGAGCATTATGGCCAAAATCTCATCTGATGTTAAGTGTCAATGTGGCTCAATATTGTGGATGCGCTAAGCCTAGTGGAGGGACTATTGTATTTAGTGACAGATTTTCAACTTACGCCAGATGGGCATTGAATTGAAATTATATGTTCTTTTATCAAAAGCTTAGGCTCTATGTAGAGTTTCAAAGTAACATCCATCAAAGTGATGTTCATACACACTACCAACTGACCCATGATTGTTTGTAATAAATATCAAAATTCTGTACACAGTCCATTTGATTTATTGATAATCTCCCTAAAATGTTGAAAGTATTTGTCTTTGGTTGGTTTATCTTGTTGTCTATACAATGATTTCTGTGTTTCATTGAATGAAAAAATTAACAATTCTACTAAATATGCTATATTTCTTGTTGCTAATTTTGTATTATGTACACTGTCTCATAATAATTTTTGGTAGTTTATTATTGTTGAAGTGAAACTTCTTATTGTAGGGCTTTAAAATTTTTGATCTGCAACCTTTTTTGTGGCACTTATTGTGTAAAGTCACCTTGAGGCAACTAAGGGAGGGACAGAGATATATTAGGGAGGGACAGATATATATTAATGTTTCACTTTTATCATGTGGCTTTAAATACGCACCATTTTTATTTTTATTTTACACAATTTTTAAATTGTTCAAATCTCAGTACATCTACAGCACTTATTGTTCAAAGTTTAAAGCCTGGATCAATATGTCAATAGCAGTGATGTCTACAAATAATTCCACCTCAGTACCTCCGCCAAATAATAAAAATATTTATTCATTGTAAATATTATTATAAATAGGTAACTATAATTATGAAAAACAATATAAACCCAGTCTATTTTTCTTTGAGTTCTTAATTGTTTGGATGTTTGTAGGGAGCTATGGTATTGGTTTAATTGGTTTCAATTTTCTAACTCCTACAATCTTCAGCTCAATGATTACAATTCATGTTAAGTTTTACATATGTTTTGAAACCAATCAACTATAATAATTTAATTCCTTTGTGGAAATTATGTCAATACAACATGGAAATATTGAAATGCTATTCTTAATTAAGTCTACAAGTAATACATTTGAAACTTATTGGAGGATGTTAATTGATGATGTGGCCTAAGTTGGTGGACATGCTAAGCCTAGTAGACGAACTGGTTCTCAAGTTCAACTGCCTGAACAGACCTGTAGATACTAAATGACTGGTTTTCAACTTCAAACATGAAGGTGGTAGCTCGCCAGATGGGCATTAAAAAAGTCTTGTTCACCACCATACAGTTTCAACACAATGTTTTACTTTCCAAAAGCTCACGCTCATTGTAGTGATTTATACTCAGTTCCATTGATGTGCCGGCCATACACAATACACAATACCATCAGAGCCAATATTACTTCAATTGGTTGTAATATGTATATATATATATATGTGTGTATTTATTCATTATTTAAATAATTTCCTTGAAGCTCATTGGAAATAGCGACTATAATTGCCATTATGTATTATTTTCATTAATTTAATTTATTCAAATGGATTATTTAATTGTAATCGTATAATGATGTTCCAAACTCTAATCTTAGCTACATACTATTGTTGTTGGTTTTTGTACAAATGTTTGTGTTAAGTGTTAGTGAAATATATGAAATGATTTTCTAAAAACTGAATAGCTACATATCACTAAATAAACAAATCTCATAACAATATAATAAATATTACTTCTGTTTCTTTTTCTTCTTTTTTGTATGTTATGTCAATGTGTTTAGACTTCATTAAGTATAATAATAGTACATTTGTTACAGTAAAAGTTAAATCATAATTAAAAAGTTAACAAAAGGTCTTAAAAATATATGAAGCCTAAATGAGTACGCGAATATGTCGCCGCCATAGCGAGTGTATGATAAACTTAAATTCAAGTTGTAAAATGGTGAATAAATTTTTTTACTGCTTAAAAATAACAGCGTAAAGCAGTGTTAGTAGTTTGTATTGAGCACTGTTACTCCACCAATACTTGTTGTTACTTTGTATATTGAGAACAAGGATTTTCTGATTAAGTATTTAATCAATACGAATTTTGAAGGCAATTTCACCAATGGCAATTACAAACACGATTAATGGAAAAAAACTAACAATCTCACTTAAAACGATTAGTTATGGATCATACAAAAAACTATTCTGTGTAGAACTCGAACCTACACTACTCGGTAGGGCGCGGCGCGCGACGTTGCAGCGATGCAACTGCTTTAACCACTCAGCCAACCGTGTAAATTTGAAAAAGTGTGGACGTTGTCTCTGGTCTCTGGCAACACGGGTGGTAGAAATGTCACCGTACTGCGTGTTAGTGTGGTAACGCGTGGTAGTGTTGGGTGATTAGCACCCGAAGAGCACCGCCCCTCTCCTTGGCCTGAGCCAAGGTAATGCTTCCACATTGCAATGAGGAATCCCTAAAGTATAACACCGCATTGATACCGCATGTTGTTTTACCGGCAATAGCTTGTTTTGTTCGTACGTACGCACATTATCTTCATTTAATTATAAATCTTATCTAGCTGTGCCCGGAACTTCGGTTATGTGGTACCAAAAAGTTCTTTTTTTTAATACTTCAAGGACAGGTTTTCTCGATGAAAGGCATATTTGTTGCCGTATTTGCCTCGAGTCACCGCTCGCGTGGGTTTTAAGTACGGGTCTTTGTTCGCCTGCTAAGAGACGTGGCGTAATGTTAAATAGCTTATAATTGGCCGGTCACATGTAAAAATATTTGTACAAATCCGGCCGATAGTTACTGAGATTAACGCGTTCAAACAAACAAAGTCTTCGTTTTTATTATATTAGTATAGATTTAGTTTAAAAAAATCAGATCTGCCAAGAAACGGAAATTCCTTGTAATTCTCGACAAAGGTCGACATGCGAAATGGTGCATTAGAATTGCCGAACTTTAACCTTCAATATATACTATACATTATATACGATGATAATTGGAAACAGTGTTTTGGTAAACAGGAAAATTGCGCGGTCGGTGCGTCAACCGAGTGTTGTTGTCATGAACGTGGAGCACACATTCCATTGCTTCCTCACCTGTGTCTCAAAATAACAAAAAATAACTTTCAATGTTAATTCTTAGCGTCATTTAAGAGATCGCACTATTTATTCTGCTATAAAGGTTCCTATAGAGCTTCGTATAGAGCATCTAAGCAGCATAGTGGCGGTCTAGAGACAAAGAGAATGGTTTTCTTTTTTAGTTTTCGACAAGTCATATATTAGTATGTTTTTATTTAGAAGCGATGATAGCTCAGTGGTAGTTTGTACGACTTCGAATGGGAAAAAGGGACGTGAGTTCGAATCCAAGCACCTACAATGAGCTTGAGCTTTCGGTGAAAGAAAACATCGCGAGGAAATCATAGCACGGTGATGGAGCTCAAGTTGTAAACCTGCCGCCAAATACCAATGGATGTGTTCCGCTGCACTTGAGAGCCAGTTCCTCCACAGGTTTAGCGTGTCTACCAACTTGGGCCGTATTGTCACTTAAGATCAGGTTAGATTGTGGCCATAACGCTAAACCTTAAGTATAAAAAAAAGGTTCAATAGGTTTAGTATCATGAGCATTATCTCACCTGATGTTACGTGACGATGTGGCCCAAGACGATAGACATGCTAAGTCTAGAGAAGGAACTGGCCTTCAAGTTCAACTGCCCGAACATACCTGTAGTAGCTAGCTGGCGGATATTAGAAAAAACCCTACTACTACCCTACCTTACTACTATGGTTTCATCATGATGTTTTTCTTTACCAAAACCTCAAGTTCATTGCAGGTGAATTCGAACTCACGCCCCTTTACGCGGCAGCGGTACACAACAGTAACAGTATTTGTTGCGAGAAAATAACTTTAATAAGTAATTACAATAAAACATGATAAAACAATAATGACACTCTCTTTAATTCCTAATAATGCAGAGTCGAATATTTTATTGGTAACTTTTTTATTGGCAATTGGATTGCATCGGCCATTGCATAGGATAATTCAAAAAGATGTTACGTTTAGACATATTCTGTTCATGATAACGATTAAAGGTAGCGTAGAGAGGAAGAAAAATACAGATATACATTGTGTATTGTTAAGGCTAATTGTTAATAACGGCTATATATTGTTAATTACTATAGACACGAGAAGGAAATAATTGTTTGCCTATCTTACGGTCCCATCTCGTATGCGAATAATAAACGCACGACGGGTTGAAGTCGAATAGACTAGATAGTTCCGATTTATGTGTTGAACTGAAGACGTCTCTCGTACCGTTCGACAGACGCTGGAGAAGTTCGAGTTCGTGAAGGTGCTCGGCAAGGGGACGTTCGGGAAAGTGGTGCTGAGCCGCGAGAAGGGCACCGGCAAGCTGTACGCGATGAAGATCCTGAAGAAGCACCTGATCCTGCAGAAGGACGAGCTGGTGCACACGATCACGGAGAACCGCGTGCTGAAGAAGACGAAGCACCCGTTCCTGACGGCGCTGCGGTACTCGTTCCAGACGCCGGACCGCGTGTGCTTCGTGATGGAGTACGCCAACGGAGGCGAGCTGTTCTTCCATCTCTCGCGCGAGCGCTTCTTCACGGAGGAGCGCACGCGCTTCTACGGCGCAGAGATCGTGTCCGCGCTCGGGTACCTGCACGCGCAGGGCATCATCTACCGGGACCTCAAGCTCGAGAACCTGCTGCTCGACAAGGACGGACACATCAAGATCGCCGACTTCGGCCTCTGCAAGGTGACGCCTTACCTTCTTATAACCCTCAATACGAGTCCGCTCCTGTTCGTGGTAGGTCATGCTAATTGCCTGAAAACCTTTCCCTCCTCAAACAAACCCTCAAACACAGGGATAAACTTTTCAGAGTAATCTCAATTTTGTTCTAGTAATAAATATAACTTGTGTTACTCAGGGATAATGTAGCATTCTAATGGTAAAAGAATTTTTGAATTTGGTCTAGGTGTTTTTAAGTTTATATATAACAAACATATGAGAATATAAATGTTTCCACTTAATAATATTAGTATAGATAGGCTTAACGTTATTGCCCGTTATTAAGTGACGATGTGGCCCAAGATGGTGGACAAGCTAAGCCTAGTAGAGGGACTGGCTCTCATGTGGGACTGCCAAAACACATGTATAACAAATATTTAATAGCATACAATAAACCTATAAATTAAATGTCTATTTCAAACAAATTTTCAAAATTATTATATCGCTATATGTGTATATTTATAATCTAAAAATAGATTCTTTTAATAGATGAACGTGAGGGGATGTTACTTATACAATAAAAAAAGAGTTCTCAAAGAAAGAAAAAAAGAAAATAATTAAAGGTTTTATATTAAAGCTTAAGATTTTTTAACAAATCAAGATCAGAGATATTTTTGTCACGATAAGTTGTAAATTACGATTAAAAGTAATTCTGTCTATATAGAAGCTTATAAGCAACGATTGTGTCCATAAATGATAATTACTAAACTCCAGTACAATGAACTAATCACCATAAACATCTAGTATATGTGTATTATCATAGTGGTTGTTGTGCAGGTTAACATAACGTACGGGAGGACGACGAAGACGTTCTGCGGCACTCCGGAGTACCTCGCGCCCGAGGTGCTCGACGACTCCGACTATGGACCCGCCGTCGACTGGTCCGTACTCGCACCCACCTGCTAACTCACTCACTCGCCCACCCACACACCTGCTCACTACTTCACTCACTCACTCGTCCACCCACACACCTGCTCACTACTTCACTCATTCACTCGCCCACCCACACACCTGCTCACTACTTCACTCACTCTCTCACTCATCCACCCACCCAACTGCTCACTACCTCACTCTCTCACTCATCCACCCACCCAACTGCTCACTACCTCACTCTCTCACTCATCCACCCACCCAACTGCTCACTACCTCACTCTCTCACTCATCCACCCACCCAACTGCTCACTAGCTCACTCACTAACTCGTCCACCCACACACCTGCTCAATGGCTCGCCCACCTACCCTGGTACTCGTTCAATCACACACTCATTTACTATCGTATTGTGCTTACGTTTATTCAATATAATATAATAAGATATAATTATATTTTCATATCATCGGGTAACATGTAAAGTGAGTATAAAATTATTAAGAATTTTTTTTTAATGAATAGTTCATTAATTTTTATGTCAGTTAATCTATTTATTATGAGTATTTATTGTTATTCTAATATTTTATGTTTTCTTTCTTGTTTGCTATACATGTGATATTAATTATGACATGTAATTTTCAACTTTTGTATATATTTATTTATTATCCTTAATATTACAGGTAAATTTGACCACAATGGGAAATTATTATCTATATTATGTCATTGTTTGTTTATGTAATATTATTATAAAATAATCAGTATTATTTTAGGTATATAGTTTTTAGAATAGGTATTAATTGTAAAATTATGTTTTTTTTTAAGTTATTTATATGGATAGTTTTAAAAGAGAGTAACATTTAGATGTTAAATAAATGTTATTTTTAAATGGAGTAGGGTTTTTGTATTGATCTCTGATTGAATTTGTCAATGTCCGCTACATTTCCAAGTGTTGAGTACAGAAGTAGATAAGTGTGCAAGTTGATAGTATTTATTTAAATTTTATAATTTTGATTTGGAACAATTATTGATTCGTTTTGGAAATAAAATTAATGTATGTATTGTTACAGCAAACGTTGTGACGCTTTTTTATGCTGTTACGTTTTTACAACATTATTGTTTATAATTTTTATATATAAAAATTGATCCAATTTGAGAGGTAGGGCACTTTTTATTTTGATAGACGTCGTCGTAGGCAACGTGGTTGACTTCCAAAAAATATATAATAAATTGTGATAATTATTGAAAGGTAGAATAGTATGAATATAGATTTACGTAGTACTAGATTTCGTTCGCGTTAATCTTGTTTTTTTTTTAATATTCTTAAGGTTTAGCGTTATGGCCATAATTTCACCTGATCTTAAGTGACGATAGGGCCCAAGTTGGTAGACACGCTAAACCTGTGGAGGCACTGGCTCTCAAGTGCTGTTACCGGAACACACCTATTGGTATTTTGCGGCAGGTTTACAACTTGAGGCTGGTAGCTACTCAGGCGGGCATTAGAAAAAGCCCTACCACCATGTAATGTTTTTTTTTTATCAAGTTGTATAAAAGAACAAAGCGTGCGATACAAAGGTGACGGGTCCGCAGGTGGGGCACCGGCGTCGTGATGTACGAGATGGCTTGCGGGCGCCTGCCCTTCTACAACCGCGACCACGAGGTGCTGTTCTCGCTGATAATGACGGAGGAGGTTCGGTTCCCGCGCGCGCTCTCCGCCCCCTGTCGCGCGCTGCTCGCGGCGCTGCTCACCAAGCAGCCGCGACGCCGCCTCGGCGCCGGCCCGGACGACGCCGCCGACATCATGAACCATCCCTTCTTCGCCTCCATCAACTGGCCGGACCTCGTCGCCAAGAAGGTACGTTGCCCTCACCCTCCCACACCGTCACACATCCGTCCCACATCGTCACACACCGTCCCACACCGTCACACATCCGTCCCACACCGTCACACACCGTCACACACCGTCCCACACCGTCACACATCCGCCCCACATCCGTCTCACACCTTCACACATCCGTCCCACATCGTCACACACCGTCACACACCGTCACACATCCGTCCCACACAGTCACACACCGTCCCACATCCGTCCCACACCGTCACACATCCGTCCCACACCGTCATACACCGTCCCACACCGTCACACATCCGCCCCACACCGTCACACACCGTCCCACACCGTCACACATCCGTCCCACACCGTCACACACCGTCACACATCCGTCCCACATCGTCACACACCGTCACACATCCGTCCCACACCGTCACACATCCGTCCCACACCATTACAAACCGTCACACATCCGTCACACACCGTCACACATCCGTCACTCACTATCTAAACCGATGAACACTCCAGTGATACAGTATGTTTTATTTAACATATGGTCACTACACATCAATACACAATCAAAAATAATTTTAAATTACTCATATAAAATAAATAAGAACATATACAAATTACAAGTAACCTCTGTCATGATTTTAGAAAACTTACTAGAACTAGCATGAAATATTGTTTTAAGTTTTACGGGTTACTAATTTTGGCGTAGATAAGGATTGCGTGTATGTGTCAAGAGTAATTTGGTCATTGTTCAGGGCTTTTCCGTATAATGGGTTTTTGTTAAATTCTTACATTATTAGAATGCGATAATAGCGTCGAGGTTACCTCTACGCAATTCATCCACTGTAATATGTCATGTTCCGATAAAGATGTTTATATATACAGCAGCTCTTATACTACATAAACTACAAATGTTTGAATCCGGTATTCTATTCGAAACGACAAAAGCAATTCAAATTATAACACTAATTTCTTACCATAATATCCTTACGAAACACCAAATTGGATCTCCGCTCGCTTAAAACCTCCATCACATCCTCGATTGTGACGCCCTATAAAGTAGTAAGTAAAAAGGTAACCTACGCTAGCCCTTCCCTCGGGAGAGAGCACGAGCGCCGGACGCAGCCGGTAGCCCTGCGCCTGCCCCGTGCGACTCATTACAGCCCTAAAAGTTGGAATTTACCTGCCGAATACCTATAGGCGTGTTCCAGCAATTGCACTTAAGAGACGACCCTCCATCTCAGGGTTGGAGTGTCCGCCGCCTTGGACTACGCCGTACACTGATTACACGAGTGGGGTTGTGACAGTGCCGCTAAACCTTTAAAAATTCCTGCAAAAAAAATTATGTTCGCCCATTGAATTTTTTTTTTGTTTTGTTATTTTAAAATCACATTTGTTTACAATGGTTTTTTTTAGTTGTCTACCAATTTGCACGTCGTGGTTGTCTTAAAAGGTCAAATATGTTGTTTTCAGAGTTGGCTGAATTATAATTTGTTGAAAATTGTTAAATAACAATTTGTAACGCAATGACCACTGGCGGTCCTAAATAAATGTTTCTTGATCGTTACATTACCAAAAAAAAAAACACACTCACACAAAAAAAAAATATTGTGTGCCCAAAGCACACACCAGAAATAGTACATTTGATTCACAAGTTAACGTGTTGCAGTTAATCTTTATCATTTCCAACTAGTGTGGTTCAATAAAATGTCAATCGTCTATTATAGTGGTATAGTTACCACTAACATAAGACAAACACAATATGCTTTTTGCTAGATGAAGTTAATAAAAGGCAGATTACATTCCTACAGAACGAAGAACATATACAATGAGGCAACTTATATATCATTACAAACTTATATTTCATTATGATTTCTTATGTTTACGCGAGTATTATTCATTGAAATAAAACTAATTTAAATGGATTTTATCGTGGTTATTTATTAATTTTGATCCCGACGTTTCGAAAGCTTTTCAGCCTTCGTGGTCCTAGCTGAAAAGGCTGAAAAGCTTTCGAAACGTCGGGATCAGAATTAATAAATAACCGCGATAAAATCCATTTATATTAGTTTTATATTTCATTACTAATATTATAAATGCCAAAGTGAGTTTGATTGTTACGCTTTACGCCTAAACCGCTGAATCGATTTATGATGAACTTTTGTATAGAGATAGATGGGGACCTGGAGGCGGTGACAGGCTACTTTTTCTCACGAAAATATGATTGCAAGTGGCGTAAAGATATGGATAAATTTTGTATGAAACTTTTTATTGCATCATGCGATTTATTTGACAAAATAAAATATACACGAGCGAAGCCGCACGTAAAATCTAGTAGACTATAAATATTTATATGCCTAAAATATATTTATGTAAAGATAATTTGGAACACCTATATGTCTACTATTACTATTACAATGGCCGTGGCAGGTATGTATGATTGAATTTACATATATCTGTACTAATATTATAAAACGGAATAGTTTGTTTGTTTGAACGCGCCTAAACTTAGGAACTACCAGCCGTATTTTACAGCAGGGAGACTTTAGACTAGTGTTTCTCAAACTTTTTGGTGTACAGCCCACTATAGGGGAAATTGAATGTGCGACGCCCTTCATCGGATTATATTACAGAAATGTTATTAAATAAACTTATTTAAAAATAGATTGTTTGTATATTACAATATCTACATGTAAAGTTATTTAAGAGATACATTAATAATTTTATAGCACTCAAAACAAACATTGAAACGATGATAGCTCAGTGGTAGTGTATACGACTTTGCGTCAAGAGACGTGAGGTCGAATCCAACCACCTACAATGAGCTTGAGCTTTCGGCGAAGGAAAACATCGTGAGGAAACCATAGCATGGTGGTAGGGTTTTTTCTAATGCCCGCCCGACTAACTACCACCCTCAAGTTGAAAATTTGCCGCCAAATACCACAATAGCTGTGTAGGTCTGCTGCACTTGACAGCCAGTCCCTCCACAGGTTTAGCGGGATTATCAACTTGGGCCGTATTGTCACTTAAGATCAGGTGAGATTATGGCATAACGCTAAACCTTAACTCCAAAAAAAAATTGTGTCAATCAGAATTCAGGGTCGAACGTGTAGTGTTTTTTTTTAAATGTACTAAACTGTAAGCGCATTCAAATATTGCGATGTGCACAGCAGAAACTACAGATAATAAAGGGGCAATGTGGGTTAAAAATGATTACATTTCGGTACAATTTCTGGTCGATATTTTTGTCGCACTCGGGTGCTGTGGAACCGCCTTCCCGTCAGTGTGATCCCGCCCTACTATGACATGGGGTCCTACAAAAGAGGCGTGAAATGGTGTCTAGGCTGGTCAGCATGACAGTGGTGACTGATAGTGAATTTTGGTTCAACGTCAATCACCGCTGATCTGGATTGAACTGTACTTAACACTAGGTGCAGTGCAGTCACTGCGCTGCGCAACGTAAAAAAAGACAATCGGCTACAGTTTTTCTTTTTGGACTTCCTCGACATCACTTGAAGTTGATATTAGGTTTGTAAAGAGCCCGCGAAAAGAATAGCTCAACTGATTACAATGATATCATGAGCAAGGAAAAAAAAATGTCATAAATAAAAGGCAGTGTTTGAACAGAAACGTGTTTATATAAATGAAATGTTTCATTGACATAATTATTGAAATATCTGTAAATATTAAGTAACGATAATATTGAATAGCGCGGTATTATAAGTATTGTTACGTCCGGTCGGCGCGGACAGATCCCGCCGCCCTTCAAGCCGCAGGTGGAGTCCGAGACCGACACGCGCTACTTCGACTCCGAGTTCACCGGCGAGAGCGTCGAGCTCACTCCCCCCGACTCCGACACCGGCCTCCAGCGCATACAGGAGGAGCACTTCCCCATGTTCTCCTGGAAGGTGAGTGTACCGCCCCCCCTGACCCCCCGCCCCCCGCGCGACCCCCCGCCCCCGGGCGACCCCCCGCGCCCCCGCCTGACCGCGACCCCCCGCGCTCTGCCCGCAGGACATGTGCTCGTCGGCGCAGTCCGCGCACTCGCACCACTCCGCGCTCGCCGACAAGCGCCAGTAGCCGCGCCCGCGCCCCGCCCGCACCCGCAGCGCTCCCTACGGCGTACTTCTATTTATACAATTACTCATTCATTACTGACCGACCGGAACACTTTCATACGATCTCCCAAATTTAATTATACTTATTATGTTTTCATAACGTATCGTCGGTACTCGCGACGACCTGCAGGTACTGTGGGTACGACTCACTCGGCACCCGTCCCGTGTCTCCGTATTATTTACATTCCCGTTCTGCTGTTATTTTAATTCCCCGTTCGGGACGTTATTCGATAATTAAATAACTTAAGACTATTTTTTACTGTATTTAAGAGGTAGACTTAAATTTGCCTAAATATATTAAAAATAAATGAGATAATCACATAATGAAAATACAAGCATAAAGTTAAAATATTCTTTATAAATGTATAGTTCCGGTCGGTCAACAAGTTGTATTTGATCGCGGTCGCGGCGACCGCAGCGGGACGACGCGGACCGAGCGCTGAGCTCCACTGAACCGATCCAACGTCCAGGAATGTACTGTCCCGTTGGCTACTTGTGTGCTATATCATTATTTAAGTTATAAATGTAGTGGGTTCGTTCCCGCGCCGCCCCCGCCCGGCTCGGCTCGGCTCCCCGTCGCCCCGTCTCCTGCGTTAATGTATTTCTTTTTGTATATAATATATTAAAGTTAAGATAAAAAACAAAGTGAGCATTTTTATTTTGAGTTCCTGTTCATGAAAATAAAACCACAAGTCGCATTTCGGTTTTATATATTTTCTTTATAATGTGTGAGCAGGCGGCGATCGCTCGCCTCCGATATTACTTATATAATAACACTACGATTGCGAACAGTTTGTTTCATCTGAACTTAACGAAAACGTAAACAAATCATTTTTTTCCACTTGCGAATTTTTTGTATTCACACTTTACAAAAAAGTATTTTAAAAACTTAGTTTTTACAATTTGACTCTTATTATTTACGATTAAACTATATTGAAACAAGTTAGCATTAATGCCTGCAGCGATACTCTCAAATGATACTTCGAATAATTATAAATAAAATAAACTTATTTCTATATTCACAATTCAAACCAAATTTTAGTAACAATTTAAAACGAACAGTTTTTTCTTAATTTATTAGAATGGTTCAAATAGTTATATAATACTTTTTCATACAAAAATTTGTTTACCATTTATTGATTAATCTCCCGCCTCCCTCCACCACTATCTGACGTTCAAATATTCATTGTTATTTGACAACAAAATTGATGTATTTATCGCTCTGGCAATAATACACGATTTTGTAACACAAATCATTTAAAACATCATATACTTGTAGGAACTTAAGGCCGTCAAGTTCCTGTAATTACATGCAAACCTAGTAAAATTCATAAAAAAATCTTACGAGGTTCTTAAAAATGACCATCATATAATATGTACCTAACAAATCGTTGGACCCATTCAGGTATTATGTAAATAATACAATGGGAGGGATCTTACTTTGTTTAGTTTTTATGACATGGGGTTGGGGTAGTACAGATGATAATTGTGTCAGTAATCTATATTAATCCGCTATTTCTGCAAAATTAGTTGATTATGATATGGCAACCTTGCATGTCTATGCCTGAAAACGATAAGCATGTTCAAGAATTACCTAAAATAATCATTATTGCTTACACACTTTCACGTGGTGTTGTATTGTAAATTAAAAAATATAAATGCTGTTAGGCAACCGCTTCCCAAAACCCAAACCCCCACAACCAAAATAAAAACAGCTGACACTGAGATGAATGGACTCGCGGCTCCGCTCCGCCGCCGCGCCACACGTCTTCGTGTTCAGAAGCATTGGCCTAACACCTGTATAAATATATATCCACGTTTACATAAGTGAAGGAAGGAAGTAAGAACATGCTTACTATTGCTGACAAGGGAGAGGGAGGGTCCACAACTAATAAAATTATTTAAAACACTTAAAGTGATAAAGATTTGTTTTTGGAAGATATATTATTAAAGGAGTTGACAATACTGTATTAAAAAATCAATTATTATAGACTTACAACCGTACGAAAATGATTATCTAACTTATTTGTTTACAATTTCGTTAAACTCTATAGAAATGGAGTATAGGTATAGAAGTATTACCGACACTAACTTATATGTATATTACAACTAGACGCGTTGTCTCGCACTCACAGCGACCAACCAATGGTTCGAATGCTACCTAATCTCCAGCACGCGCACGCAGTAATAACAGCTCTTTATAATTATCATCCGCCTGGATATAGTATGTATCGGAGAAAAAATATTTAATTATAATAAAATGTATTTTACGCAAAGTACATATGAAGACAGTTTAGTATATTATATATGCTATAAGTATATTTATACGCTTGCGAATATTGCCTTCAAAATTATACAAAAACATTCACAAGTTAAGAGCTAAACTGCAACTTAGTTCTTTGAACCTTTCACACAATTTTGGACACGTCTAGTTGAATACATATGAGTGGCTGAGTGACCACCGCTCGTGTCCGAATTGAAAACGTGACGATATCCAATATCTTAGTAAAATTTAAAAACTTTAACAACGAATAATTAGATGCAAACGATAGGCTCTTCGGACGGTCGCGTCGGCCACGTAAACCGCCTCGCACACACTCATACACGCGTGTGCGGACACACGTATGCATGCGAGAATATACTCCCGCATGTGCGGTCACACGCACGCATATGCGGACACACATGCATGTGCCGACACACGTACGCACTGGTGCAATAAGGAGAGGTAGTCGACTTCAACGCAAATTTATAGATATTACTTAATATTATTATAATCGCAAATGCTCAAAGCGTATAAACTGGTGCGTAGAGCGACGTCGCGGCACCGCTCTGCTCTCTTCGCGTCACTATATACATTATACTGCGTCACGACACGACACGGCGCGACGGCGTGACGGCGTGACGGCACGACGCCGCGCGGAGTCTTGCGCCGTAATTCATTAGAAAAATCACTTTACAATCATCGAGCCGACTTGCAGTTGCCGATATTTGTTTACCGATTGCGACTACACGGTACACAAAATATTTACAAACATTTATAAACAATCTGCTCGAGTCGGACACGACACAAGCAAATTGTGTTACAGCCACACACTACTAGTTAATATTATTGCACCTGTATCTACTGTACTGTGACCAGTCGGCAGTAGAAGCTGAATATATTGTTTTTTGTTGAAAGTATCAACCAGAATATAATATTATGTAGTGAAATATATAACTGTACAAACAAACAGCGCGTCAAGTCTGCAGAATTGGTCCCGCCGCACCCCCGCGACCCCCACACACGCAGCCGGTGCGGGCGCGGCGATGAAGCTTCATATCGGTATCTGTCTCACAGCCCGATGGCTTGCAGTCTCTATTTATACTATTGAGAACAAATAGACACACGCGCACACACTGGTCGACACATAATTAAAGAAACGCGTTACGTTCAGTCTCTTAGGCTACTCTTCGCACAGTAAAAGATACTTTATTGTATAATGTAGTCAGATTAATTATTATAATACCTCTTCGTAATCAATTCATTAAAAAACTTATTTATTTTTAGACATATAGTGGATAACTTTTAGTAACATAGTATTATACTGTAGAATTATAATTAAAATTGATACTTTAAGTATGATTTACATATAATATCAACGTGATTTGGTTATAGAACTATACATATATACATTGTTTTAGATGGTTGATATTGTACAAACTAATATGGAGGTTAAAGATAACACAAATAATTTCAAAGACTATGATAATTTTGTTGCAAAAACGTGTTAAGAAGTTTTTCTGCAAGAGCAACATCGTCATGCGAGCGTATTTCCGTTTGCGTGTTCAATAGAAGGCAGTACTGCCTCGAAAACCGCATGGGTTTGTAACCTAACTCTCTCCAAAAACTCGTGTTTTATTCAAGATGTATGCGTCCACGCACCTACCTGCGGATTATTATCGCCCGTCCGCTTATCATCATCTACCCCTAGGCGGAATATGTCGGCAAGATGGCTGCTGTAGTAGAGGTGCTTGTTGGATTAGGTTAGGTCCACAAGTCCATTGTGTTAACAAACAGAGCGAGCGCTTCTAAAGAATATTGTTAAAGAAAACGAAAAGCCAGGCGCTTTTGAACTTCCAATAATTGAGCAGAAAACAGTACAACTAGCAATAACATAAGTTTTGACAACGAGGTTCAAACTATTAATACTCAGTGGCAAAGATTTACTGATATCTTGGAAAAGGATTTAAATGAGGTATATAATTATTATATAATTTTCCTAATATCTCAGAGCATATAAACAAATAAACACGGATTTGTGGCACTTAATCAAGGCGCATGCTTCTTGCAAACCTGTGCGTGATTGGAAGACGCTTGCTGAGAATAAAACACCGAGTTTGTAGAGAGAGTTAGGTCACAAACCCGTGCGATATTCAGTACTGCCTTCTAGTGAACATGCGAGCGGAAATACGCGTCCAGTCCAGCGATAAGAACTCCACTAAAATCTGATCTGAGAAGTCTTTCATTACTGATATTAGTGTCAACAGTATATACACCGAATAAAAAAATACCTAATAAAATTAAATGACTAAATAATAATTGTACACAAAATATTTAAATATGAGGGACATGTAAACATTAAAAAAGCAACGCAAACATAAGAAATATGGACTTACAACAACAAAGTAGGTAAAGTAACCTTTTAATAACGGCAGTTAATCATATGTGCATACCTACTGCATGTATGTATGTTGATACGTACAGGATTTTTGATGAGAAACATCTATAGGCGAGGGTAAACCTGATTGTTGGCGTGGCGACACAGGCCGTGGCGACGCATCGACACGCTATGATTCTATTTTTCATTACGCCATGAATATTATTTACTTGTCGTAAACTATGCTTTTATGCATATTACCTGTACAAAATAATTTCTCTGTTTCACATCTACCAGGCCCCACGATGGCTAATTTTTTGTTTATAGTTAAGGGTTAGCTATAATGTCACTTGATCTTAAGTGACAATACGGCCCAAGTTGGTAGACACGCTAAACCTGTAAAGGTTTATTGCCTTATTGGTAATTCAACGTATTCTCATTCGGGGTGATAATTCGCGATAATTTTAACTCCCATATGTATTATGCAAAAGGGAACCATTTTTGATTTATCATTTTTTTTTCTTTTAGATAACGTACGTAAAAGTACTATAAATTAAAATTTCATTTTTTCTTCTGATTTATAAAAACTTGGCGTGCTGATTATTTTAAAGACATAACCGTTTTCTTAGCGCTCCAAAAATGTATAACAACCAGGAACTGATTCTATAGAAACTGAAAATGATCACAAATAAAGCAGGCGCAAATTCGTATTCGAGCTAAATTTAAAATCGCTCGCTTGAAAAGAGGCCAAAATGGTCACGACGCCGTTTTTTAGTCAAAGTGTGGATAGGAATAATTGACGACAACACATTTTTGGACAAAATAAATGTTTGACCACTTCCAAGACGCGCCTTTAGCTCCAAGGCAAAACATGATATACCAGCAAGACGGATCTCCTGCACATTTTGGTGTCAATTTTAGACGATGGCTCGATAGCCATTTTCCTAATCGTTAGACAGGGTGAGGAGGACCCATTCCGGGGCCTGCGAGAGGTCCGGACTGAACGTTCCTTGATTTCTGTCTGGGGTCATATGAAATCGCTAGTTTACGACGTGTCGCTCGTGTCATCCACGGAAGAACTCAAAACAAAACAGGTGTTTTTCTAAATTGGATGAAAAAATTAAATTTAAATTGATACTTTTGAAATTTAATTTAAATAACTTGTTGATGTTTATTTTAGGCCCATTTTGAAAACAGCTAAATAATATAATAACACAAATATGGTTCACTTTTGCATAACGCATATGGAATGTTAAAATTATAACAAATAGTCACCCCTACCACATCCTAACAGGAATACGTCGAATTACCATTAAACCTGTATATCAATCACCATTTTAGGCGTGTTTAGTATAGAAAGATATGGACTGTATTAATTTTTTGTTCATATCACCTACCCAAGATCAAGTCAAAATGCTCAACCACCAGAATGGAAGGTGATAGAACTAGTTGACCAACCTGACTGGTACGAAGTATGCATTTACTTGACAACTTTGGCTCTCACAAACTTTACGTGTTGAATATTATTGCTTTCTAAATGGTTACCCATCGAACAATACAGGTAAGCGCACAAATGGCACGACTGACGTTATCAGAGCTTTCTGCGAAATGAAGGTCGAGGGCAAGGAGTAGGGAAAATGTCTCAGTTTAAATGCATATCCACCAAATAAATCCCATTGCTGTAACTATCCTCCTGTTGTTCTGGAAATGATGAGTGGTTTACTTATTTAATGAGTATTTCATTATTTATTCGCCGTGTGGATAAGTTAGGCTCCCATTGTTCATGAAAGAAGTACACGTATGTGAGGCGACCGCGCCGGGAGCGTCACGCGCACGCATCCCGCACGACCCGCACGCGGCGTCACACTGCGTCCGCCACGACCGCGGCGCCGCGGCCAGGCCCGGCGGCGGGGGGCGGGGGGGAGGGGGGCGCCCCCGTCGGGCTCGTCGGTGTCGGGACCTGCGGCGCCGCGCCCTTGCTCCGCGCCTGCGCACACCAACGGGTACCGTTATACTCTCGAGCGCGAGGCCCCG
The DNA here is from genome assembly GCA_039707435.1 of Actias luna. Classification (NCBI taxonomy): domain Eukaryota; kingdom Metazoa; phylum Arthropoda; class Insecta; order Lepidoptera; family Saturniidae; genus Actias; species Actias luna. The sequence goes on along the minus strand of JAZHAC010000002.1, from coordinate 62,111 downwards.
CACCGCACGAACAGTCACCCGCCCGACTTGATGGACACACTAAATCTGTGGTAGGACTGGCTCTCAAGTGCAACTGTTCAAACACACTTGGGTTTGGCAGCAGATTTTCAACTTGAGGGTGGTAGTTAGCCAGGCGGATATTAAAAAAAGCTCTTCCACCACGTAAAGCCGCTGCCACACATGGACTCCCACAACACCAGAGGAATTGCAGATGCATTGTAGACCTTTAAGGTAAAAGTAACCTTTTAACATAGCCCTTTTTCTTATGCGTCTGACAGATGATGTCAAAACTGGTAATCACTCTTGTATTTCAACATTTTATTTTTATGAACAAGTTATCATGGTATCATTGGTAATATTTCAATTTATTGCCATCAATAAGCGTAAAGAGCTGGAGTTTAATAGTGAAGATTACAACCTTTGACCGCCGTTTCCTAGTGAGCGCCGCCGGATCTACGGAGAGCGGACGCTGAGCCTCGGGCTCCGGCCCCGGCCCGCCACACTCGCCGGGCTCCGCACCCAGCCTGGTCGCCAGCATCGTCAGTAGCTCTTCGACTCGGCCCAGCTACATACAAATAACAAAATATTTTACACTCGGAATGAATTCCGGTTCACAGCAAAATAGGCTTACGTATAATTAGTTGCCAGCTATTTATTTATAACGTTGAATGTTTTCGTACAAGTACTAATATTATGATACCTTCTGCTGCAGTCGCTGCACCTCTGTCCTGACGTCACGCCTCAAGTCCGCCAGCGCCGCCTCGTGCGCGCTCGTCGTAGCCACCGCCGCCGGCCGCCGCTCCTCCAACTCCTCCTCTATAGTGTCTTGTCGAGCCGGTGTCGGCGCCGCGACACACCCGAGCGCACTCACCGACCGGCCCTTCGCGAACGCCGCCTTCAGCGCCAGGGCCGTGGTGGCGGCGGCGCCCTCCGGCGGGCCCGCGGCGGGGGCGGGCCGGTCGCGCGTGCTGAAGCTGCGTGCGAAGGCGCCGCGCACGGTCTCCCCGGAGGGCGCGTCCAGCGACCCGCCCGCCAGCAGCCGGCCCCACTTCCCTCGCGCCGCCGGCCCCGCGACCGCGGCCGCGCTCTCCCCGCGCTCCGCATCCACACTGGGAGCGGGGGCGGGGGCGGGCGCGGGCGCGGGGACAGTCCCGGAGGGTGTGCGCGCGGGGGCGGGGGCGGGCGCGGCGGCGACGCTCCTCTCGCGGCGGAAGCGTGAGAAGATCTTGCGCACGAGGTGGTCCTGTGCTTGTTCGAGTTGCGGTTCGTGCTTACGGTGCTCCATGAGCTCGCGCTCGCGGCGCACGTCGGCGACCTGCGGGAAGGGGGGGCCGAACGGTCAGGAACGAAGGCGGGGGTGAGAGGGAGGGCGGTGGGGTGTCGTCACTGTGAACGAGCTCACCTTGCGGAATATGAGTCGATGACGCAGGTTGTAGGTGAGGGTGAGGTTGCGCGCGAAGCTGTTCGCGAACGCCTGATAGAAGTCGAGCACCTCGAGAAGGCGGTCCCGCTTGATGGTGTGCAGGTCGCAGTAGGTGAGGGCGCGCACGTTGGCCGCGGACTGCCCGACAGCACTATCTTTCCAAAAAGAGTCCCCGAACACGTCACCCTTACCTGTTAAAGTTTAAGCATATGAGCGAGCGAAATAGGCTGGAGCGACGCTGCACACTGTTTTACGTCTCTAATACGTATACATTTATCATACTGAAAGTATTTCTATATTTATTATAACTATTTATTATAACTGTTGTATAACTGTGAATTAACTATGCGGCTGGGAGGTCCGTTGTGTAACAAAATGTGAAACGGGAAACCGGATCCCTGTTCTCGTTACAGGTAGAGTGTTTTCTTTATTGTGTTTCTTTTTTTTCAAACTATACGGATGCTTTTTAATGTCGTACGCGTCTTCTACGAGCTTAAACTGATTTGCTTAATACGACAATGGCACATCTCATAACGCGAAGCTTTTGAGTGGTGCTTTACTCTCACTGTCTCAAGATCAAGCAATTATCTCGATGTACATTGCTTTTATCCGAGCTTTTTTTGCACTTTGAGTATTAAATCAGTTAGGAAATATCAACAAGAACACTTTTTTATGACATTAGATACTTTAAAAGACACTATTTTTTCTAGATAGTGTAAAGGAAACCGTTTTGAAAAAAATATTTAGCGGACGTCAGGTTGTCTGTATGTGCGGATGATGTATGTGGTCATGCAAATGCCCAAAAAACTTCACTTTATGAGTTGTTTTTTTTTCATTCGCTTCTGTACCATTCTAGTAATAGCCTTTTGGAAATTACCGTCTAATTCAATATAATATATTTAAAAAATGAATAGTACTTGGTTAAAAGGCATAGAAGTTAATACGTTGCAGTGCCATAGAGCGGCGAGTAAAAACAATAGGGACTGCCTATAAACTTTCTCCATAAAAAAATATACGAAAAATAATTATTAATATTACCGAGAAAAACATTTATTTTTGTAATGATTGAGCGTAATGAAACGTGCTATTTTGGATTTTCCAAACTGTTATTTAATATCATAACAAAATAAAATTTGGAATGCAACTATGAACAAGATAACTTTCGAGCGCTCGCGATTTCAATAACATATCTGCATAATATTCGTAATTAAAAATATCCCCGATATTTACGGGTTCCTTTTTTTAACGCGTTATCGGCGTCTCGCAACAGTCACGTTGCACAGCATTTCTATGAAGGCGCTTGCTGCAACGTTTTTTACACGCTTTTTATTAGCTGCACTTTGTATTTTGAATGTTAATAACTGACTCCTGTGGACTTGATTTTGACTCACTTCAAAAGGTCAGATTTCGTTTAAATTTCCTAGCCTTATCAAGGACTAATATGATAAGATTTGATTTGATAATTTGATTCCATTATTTAATTTGCGGAATAAAATTTGTTAGTTTATATAACTTTCATCTATAGGCTATAAGGCAGGAATTGATGTCAATTATAATTTGTAATCATTATCTTTAACCAATATATCTAAAATATTAACAAATTTTTGAATACCAAAGAGAATTTTAATTCAACAAAATAAGCAAGTATTTAAATTTACAATTTTGGAGGAAAGAGCCATGTTCGCTATTGTAATGAATGATGATTGAGCTACCGATTAATTTTGCTTTAATAAATATAATAATTAAAAAAAAATGTATAACACGCTTTTTATAAAAAACCAAAGTAAAAAATATAAAATAAATGTGAATTAAGAATAGTGTATTTTTTTTAGTAAATATAAGTGTAAATAAGAAAAAATAAAGAATTTATTTAAAAAAAAGAGTGGCCGGGCTGCATGGTGTCAATAGTTATAAAGATATAGTACAAGGATTATCATTACGATAATATCTTAAAAACACCCCACGCTTTTTTTAAATTAATTACATTTTTTTCATATTTAAACTATTCTTAATTCAAATTTATTTTCAATTTTTTAGTTTGGTTATCTATATAAAGCGTGTTTTTAGTTTTGTTAAACTATTATGTATTCAGAAAATAATGTAACCTTTTTAAATATTCTAAATATCACATTTTTTTTATTTTTTTTTTTAATCCATTTATATTAGTTTTTTTTTCGATAATTATACTGCAGGTTTTTTTACTCATTTAATAGTACTCCTTTTGTTTTGTTATTATTTTAACAATTAACAAAGATTATGTAAGACAGGGGTTCTAAAAGTCTGCGTCACGGCGTCCTAGTGAAGAAGGGCGCCGTGAAGCGATTTCTTTAGCATTCTCGTATCATTGTACCTATGTATTTCGACCAGCTTGGAGACTAGAGCGACTAGGGCGCCGAGACGAAATCGTAAACATGTATGTACACTGCAAATTGAAAAAGATTGGGATCCGCTAATATAGGAATTAATCCAATAAATTATTTCTTTACATCAGATAATACAGTAATACCCCGACTTACGCGAATTCGGAGTTACGCGATTTAATTTTCTCGTCTATTTTAACGTTTTTTGTTTGAAAGCCGCGCAGTCAAGGTCAAGCGGCGGCGTTTGTTTCTGACTCCCCCGCCCGCATTATTATTCGTTCAGCTTACAACAGGCACAGACGTGTAGTGCGGAATCGGCGCGTAGGTACATATGTACAAGTTACGATTTTGTGTTTTTTTGTGCGTTGTGCGACAACCTGAGATATTTACTAAGTACTATGGCATCCAAACGAAGTAGAACCGACTCTTTAGCTTTAAATAAGAAAAGAAAAACATTATCTTTGGAGTGTAAACTTAACATTATTAAAGACTACGATGCAAAAATAAAAATTTGTGAATTAGCGAAGAAGTTTGATCTACCGGAATCGACAGTCAGATCAATTACAAAAAGTAAAGAAAAAATTCTCGAAGCTGTGAAAAACGCTCAGTCTTTGAATTCAAGCATCATTCGTAAACGGCATGGTATTATCGCTGAGATGGAAACATTGTTAAAATTATGGTGTGATAATCAAGTAACGGTGAAAAATTGTCCCGTTGATCAGAACACGGTGTGCTTTCAAGCTAAACAAATTTTTGAGAAATTAAAAGATGAAGCTGGGGAGATGGCTAAAGATGAAACGTTTAAAGCTAGTAACGGTTGGTTCAGCCGGTTCAAAAGTCGCTGTAATTGGCATAGCATTGCAGAAAGTGGAGAGGCAGCAAGTGCAGATAAAGAGACTTTAAATGGCGTCTGGAAAAAACTCTGTCCATTTTTTTTCTCCACTGAGACTCAGGCGGAAGCAGTGCCAGGGCCTGATGAAATTAGCAATGTGATCAAAGACGTTGTCGAACTTGGTAGACAAATAAATTTAGAAGTGGATAGTGATGACGTTCAAGAGTTGCTGGACTCACACAATGAGGAGCTTACAATTGATGAGCTCATAACAATGCGTGAACAAGAGGAAAACATCGTGAGTCTTTGGACCCAGTTCAATTAGAAGATCAAATGACAGTTGGAAACTTAACAGAAGCCCTCAGTTCAATTGAAAAAGGGTTAACAATTTTGGAAAGCATAGACTCCAATGAAGAGCGCGTTTTTGTTACAAAACATAGAATAAAATCATTACTAACATGCTACGAGGAGATATTACGGGAGAAGAAAAAATCATTGACTCGTCAGACGACTTTGTTAGATTTTATGAAACCTTCTACATCAAAATAACTTCAGATTGTGTTTATACATTTTATTAATATACTTTGTCATATTATCTAGAATTAAATTAAAATTTGTTTCCTAAATTTTTGTTTTATATTTCCTAAATTATAGTCTCCGGTCCCAATTAAACATACTTTGTATGACTTTATAGGTATATGCAAAATTGTACCCCGACTTACGCGAATTCGACTTACGCGGATAGCGCTCGGTCCCACCTATCGCGTAAGTCCGGGGTATTACTGTATATATTGCACCGTGTAGAAAATATATTACTAATCCTTACTAATATTATAAATGCGAAAGCGAGTTTGTTTGCTACACTTTCACGTTTAAACCGCTGAATCGTTTATGATGAGTTTTGGTATAGAGATAGATGGGAACCTAGAGGCAGCGATAGGCTATTTTTCTCGCGAAGAAGTTTCAGGAAGTGGGATGATAAGAAAAACTTCGTATATAACTTTTTATTGTGTCATCTAATTTTTTTGACAAGATCACTATTAACGCGAACGAAGCCGCGAGTAAAAGCTAGCAATTGCATAAATTCACTATGTAAAACAATTACATTAAAAAAACCTTTTTGTAAATACTATTCTGACAATTATATGTAAAGGGATGTAGTTACAGCGTTGGTGTTTTATGGCAGAATATAGTTATAAGAAGGTAGTTTTATAACACCGATTACTATAAAGCGCGATACGAGCGCGGTTCTGGGTTCAGTTTAAGCTTGTCGTCGACAAAGGGGTCCCTTAAATCTACATCTGAGTCGCAACTCTCGGACACTTTCGTATTATCCTCTCTCTGCCACTACGATAAGGTTTCACGATGTACCCAGCAACACCACGGTAACTCCGTGGTTTGCTAAGAAGTTCGTATATCATTCATTACTATTATTGAACCGATTTATAGGATTTCATGTTACCTTAGGACTTTATATTTTACATATTCATTAAATTGCAGTCTAAACCGCACTAGTCCTAACATTTTTTATAAAAAAAAAAAATCAAAAGCCAGGAGACTCCATTTGAGTAAAAACTAATATCTTCCAAAGAACTACTTTGTAAAAGTTCCAGTGACCGTACTTACTAGCATATCTCTTGCAGGCTACATGAACACCTAAAAGATATAATAAACAGTACTCGACTAATGTCTTTAATATTGCTACATTCAACGGCAACGTAAACATCACGGCATCAATACTTTATAGCAACAGCTTATATGAAAAATCTTGTATATTGAAGTCTTAAACTTATTTTATTTACGTATACATTACATAAAAGTGGTTGCAGCTGTACTCCTGGCGGAACACCCGGTGGGTTGATTTACATTCTTCAATTTTGAAACACTATTGGTTACCCATACTCAGGGGAATTCTGTATCTAGTTAACGCTAAAGTGATATGACTTGACACATGATTCGTTCGCCTGCTCTATTAAAATTCTATCTTAATACATTCTAAATTACAAAATTCAAAAGTGCACGCCTCATAATCTCATTTTTTTTTGTTTATTTAATAATTAAATTACATCAAATCAGATCGTAAAAAGAAATAGGGTTCTATTCCTAATTAACCGAAACGTAAGAAAAAAAACGCGATTTGGTCGTTATCGTGATAACATATAGGATCCGCACATACATGAAGCGATGATAGCTCAGTGGTAGTGTGCACGACTTCGCGTCAAGGGACGTGGGTTCGAATCCAAGCACCTAGAATGAGCTTGAGCTTTCGGTGAAGGAAAACATCGTGAGGAAACCATAGCATGGTGGTAGGGCTTTTTCTAATGCCCGCCTGGGTAGCTACCACCCTCAAGTTGTAAACCTGCCGCCAAATACCAATAGGTGTGTTCCGGCAGCAGCACTTGAGAGCCAGCTCCTCCACAGGTTTAGCGTGTCTACCAACTTGGGCCGTATCGTCACTTAAGATCAGGTGAGATTATGGCCATAACGTTAAACCTTAAGTATAAAAAAAAAAAAAAAAAAAAATACAGACACACGGACGTCCAAGACAGAACTTTTTTATCTAGTTCTTTAACTAGTTTAAATATAAAAAATGGCATCAAAAATATGATGAGTTAACAATAATGTTTTTTCTTGATATGTGTGTGTATATATTATTTTACAATTGCAATATATAATAAATAGAGACATTTTAAGTTTGACAAATCAGTTGTTTTGCGTGAAGTGACAGTAGTACCCACCACAACGCTTCGCTTATGAGGCGTGCAATTACCCACCAAGACCAGAGTAATTTAGTAAGATAGGGGATAACATATGAAAAATCTGGCCGCTCTTGTGATGAGGCAATAGGTATAAGAATGCACTTATCAGTGGGATGCAAAATGCTGTTTGACAACCGGGAATACTCACGTTGCCACGATAAAGTTCTACAAACTATACGTAAAGCTGTAAACCTTTCAGTAGTTAGAGCCCAAAAAGGTTTGGCTACAAACAAAAGATAAACTTTATAAAAGAAGTCTCAATTCTAAGATTCAAAAATAAATCCTCAGTCCGAAATACTGCATCTGACTGGATTAAGCTAATGGACACGTATGAAAAATGCTATCAAATCTCAGACGATGTTAGGGGCTTCGATAGCATTCCATGGGAAACAAATTATCTAAGGACCACGCCATAAAAACAAATAACTACTACGAGCTACTAAATAATATAAACTTGAACGGCTACATGGTTGATTTTTACGCAGTCGAAATGGCGCAAGATATAGTAGCGGAACTTCTCTATAATCTTTAAAAGATCTTAGCGTGTCTAACACTGCAACAAGTTCTATATTAAAACGTTCCTGTAAAGCTGTGGTAGCAGGCTCCTATTAAATTTGGCTGCGCTGGATACAAACACGAGTAGTGAAGGTAAGCGTTGACGCGCGTCGGAAAGTAGCCGTTCAAACCTACAGATGTGTCAATGTCTCGGTATTTACTAGGAGTTTTCTTCTCTGCCACACGATGGACCCGACGGCCGCACAGTAAATTTATGCATTGCTAAGTTCATCTCATACATGGCATTTGTTTGTATAGTCACCAATACTCCAAATTTTTTTTATAAACGACAAGGTGTATATTTAAAATTAATATTATACCATTCTGGCCCAAAATTCAGGTTTCTATAATAACATATTAATAATATATAACTAGCTGACTTGCAGGGAGTGTGTGTTGGTGTTATTTTAGTGATAAAAAAAATTAGTAACTATAAAATAACAAACGATAGTGAAGTTGTGTAAAAGGTAATAGAATGGCGCGAATATGAACATAAATTTATACTTTTTTGGATGAATAAGAATGTATAGTGGCGCACAGAGATAACTCTTTCACTAGGACATGAAAGTGACGGAGGCACGGTATTAGGCCAGCTGGTTATAAATCTTATGTTGACCGAGAATTGGTGGTCTACCTGTCATTGTCTGATTTTATCCTGATCCTGTCTGATCCTATGGTTGTTGATCTATTGATGGTAACATTATAGAAGGATAGCTTATAAAAGGTGTTTTACTGAAATCCAAAAAAAGATTTCAAATCTTTCTCTCTTATTACGTTAAACAGAATAATAAGAAACATTTTCAATAAATATTTGATATTCCTTTTTCATACTTGCTACTTTTTGTACTAATTATAATTAATAATATAAAAATTATGATTTAAAAAAGTAGAGCTAATATTCCAAAACCATTCATAATTTAATAAATCGTTGGGGCAAATTATTCAAACTCAATTATAAAGAACAACAAAATCACTGTTGACCAGTGGTATCTGTATCTCTAGGGTATTTCCCGGGAACCTTGACATTTGATATAAATCTTAATGTATGAAATCTTTTAACATAAGGTTAACAAACTTTCCGGAAATTATGAATTCAGAATACGCTATGGAATGATAAAGCAACAAAATCGGAATGCTATATATTTTTGCTCTTAAAAATGATTTGCTCTCTGAAGATGAATTAACCATAAAATACTGAAGTTTGCACAATAATAATATGTTTCTTTCGAGGCCCCCTCAATGTGCCACTCTAAGAAAGACTTCCATAAGGTCTACATTATCTATTATATCATTGAATATATCGCTCTCCTCTTTAATGGCAGGTGCTTTTACTACAATCTGCACCATAAAGGCAGTCCACCCATAAATATACAATACAGAAGCTCGCTGCATTTAGTCCAATTTCGGTCCAAATTTAAGGCGACCTTATCTATCAGCCGCAGACGACTGTAGACCATTGACAGTTGCGAAAGTGTGAAGCCCTTCTGGAACACTCCGTACAGTGCAAGCCATTCCGTGTATTTCTTTCGGGTAGTAAGGTATGAATTAAATTATAGTTAATCGGATTAAAGTTAATGGTTGGGATATACTTTAATTGTTGAATGTATATTACCTTTCTTACACACGGTTTGTTTTTTCTTCTCTCAACAGAGGTTCATATAATATCACTCGATTAAACGCGAATTTTGGGAGGAAGCGTCTAGAAATAGAGACTCGTATTGGAGTGGTTACTTGTTACTAGATAAAAAGGTAGCAATATGTGATATCCAGCTAGTGCGGCCATGCTGTTGAATGACGCTAGTTTAAGCGGGGTGCGGTGTGCGGGGTCGAGGGGTGCGGGGTGACGGGGGGGTGGTTACCGACCGAGTATCGCGACGACCTCCTCGTCCTGAATGACCTCGAGGCTGCCGGTCACGATGAAGCAGAGCGAGTCGATGGACTCCCCGGTGTGGTAGAGCAGGTCCCCGGGCGCGGAGTGCGACATCTGGAAGTGCATCGCGAGCGCTCGCAAGCAGCCGTCGGACGCGAGCCGGAACGCGGGGTGCTCGTTGAACACCTTGCGGTTCAGGTGGACGCAGATGTCCGCCTTCATGTCCTTCGGGCAGTAGTTCAGCACCTGAAAGCGTCGCCGGCGCCGTCACAGCCGCGCCTTCACCTCCTCCCCCACCACCACCACCACCACCACCACCACCACCACCACCAGCCCCACTCCCCCCGCGGTACCTTGTCCGTGTCCAGGCCCTTGGTCATCGCCCACGTCGACACCACGTAGTCCATCACGCGCTCGCTCAGCGCTTTCGGTACCTCGTGCAGTTTCATAAACTCTCTCACGTTATTCAGCATATCGTGATATTTAGCGGTCGCAGACGTCATCTGCTGGATGATGGTTGTCACGTGCCCGAATATGGTTGCGTACAGGAGAGCTGGGAACATTAAAATGCTTCTCGGTTAGCAGGAAAAGTGGAACACCAGCGGAAAATATCCGCGCCAAATAGAAAAGACCGGTGCAACGCCACCCTCCTGTGAGGTCCCGGAGAGCCCGTGAGGAAGGTGGAGGTGCGTCGGCCGCTTCCTCGACCACATAGGTGACGCGCCGTGACGCTGCGTGGGCTTGCACGAGTTCGAGGGAGGACGGGAAGTAGATCGATACTTGAGGATGCTCATTTAGTTACAGATATGGTGACAGCTGATAGAATAGTACAGCGAGAAGAACTTAGCGGGAGTGCAGAAAATCACACGACACACCGTGCTAGTCGGGTGAGCAGGGAGCGGGAGGCCAAGGGAAGGGTCGGGGTTTCGGCGCGGTCCCCGGCGAGGGTAAGGTCCGCCGAGGGCCGCGCCTGTGCTCCGGCTAATAACAGAAGAATTCCGGCACCTGCCACAATCATCATGCAGATGGTGAAGATCTTCTCGTTATCGGTCTCGGCGGCGACGTTGCCGAAGCCCACGGAGGTCATGCAGGTCATGGTGAAGTAGAGCGCCGTCACGTACATGGTCTTGCGCGAGGGCCCGTTCACGAGCTCGGGTCCGTCGGACTCGTTCGACCACACGTACGAGTACGGCGACTGCGTCACGTTCGCGAGCTTCCACAGCCACGAGTACTGCAGCCCCGAGTCGGCGTCGGACCGCCCGATGCTGTACCACACGCAGGCGAGCCAGTGCGCCACCAGCATGTAGAAGCACAGCAGCAGGATCAACATGGCCGCACCGTACTCCAGGTATCGATCCAGCTTGCGCACTACGCGCCCCAGCCGCAGCAACCGGACCACCTTCAGCGCACTGAACAAGCTGCCGATACCCTGCGGGATGCGACTTCCATTAACCGATCCGAGCGGCCGGCTCTGGTGAGTGGGGCCCGGTGGACCCCGCGATCACGTCGAGTACACTCACGTCTTCGTCGTGGTCGAACGCGTTGAACACGTCGTAGGGGAGACACGATAACAGGTCGATCAGGAACCACGACTTGAAGTAATTCTTGCGGATGACCTTCGGGTCGCTGACCACCTCGCCTCCGGGGCCCACAAACGTCGTGTGGAAGTTGAGCACGATATCGATGAAAAATACGACATCAACTATTGAGTCGATGACGAGCAACGACACGTCCTCGCTGGTCTTGTTCTTGAAGGCGACGTTGTACGGTACCATGATGGCGGTGTAGAACGTCAGGCATAGGATGATCCAGTCCCAGATCGCTTTGAACGCGCAGTAGTGCAGCAGGATGTGCGGCGGCGTCTTGGGTGCTTCCTGTCGGTACTGAGGGAGCACGTCGCCCGATAGCGACATCACCTGTACACACGTACACGCACCTACATATACACATAAACACATACAGCGCCAGCGTAGACTCGCCTTCTAATCAATATATTATTCAAGAGGTCCATATTATTTATGCTAAAATGGTAGACAAAATAACAACGAAAGACAATATAATTAAATAGATAGATATGGGAATAAATTTATTAAATTTTGTCAATTCACTTGCAAAATACTTGTTTGCCTTACTTGATGTATTTTGACGAATATTAAAATAAATATGTCTTATTTAAAATAGCCAACGAAGCACATACACAACAGTTATGTTTAGTTGAACGCATTGGGCAATTTACTCAGAGTATTCCCATTTGGTCCACATCGTCACTTATTATCAGGTAAGCAATAAACTTATAAAGAATAAGAAAAAGAAAACAGAAATAATAACAACCAATATCTAGCTGAAGAAGAGGACGTGACGCTGCGTGAGGGCCGCGGGCTGCGCTCACCGCACGGCGCCGAGCGCCCTCAGCTTCTACTTATAATTACCATAAAATGAATATCTCATCTGTGAAGTTGCTGCGCGATTTATTAGTTTATATTATTTTTTATTATAAACATTTAAAAATAAATCATTATAATATTAGAGATCAATAAGAGCTATCGGACTCGAAGCTATATCCAGCCATAATCCAGTCATAATCAATTCACTACTCGACCAGTTTCTACTGTGCTCGTCATTGTTTCCAATGCCTAGCTTATTTAGTTTAACCGTTCTTAAGCCCTCGTTCCATAAATTTTGGGACCAATTTCCAATATATTTACAGAGATAGGAACACTTCGGAAGGAATCCATTTACTTCAATGGTCTTTGGTTCTAAGGTCATCGCTAGGTGTCTTACTAATACTTAAGCTTGTTTTTCACTTTGAACTATATTCAGCTACTTTTCTTAATATTCTAGGATATACTTTCATAACGGATTCGATTGAAAAGATATAGGAACCTATTGTATCGGTGTTACACAGCTTGCTATGCGATTGTTAGCCCGTCCATCGGTATGGATGACCGCAGTTTGGCGCTGGTGGCTTACATCTTCGAGGGCTATGGTGTTGACAATGGATGTGCTTTTTCCACAAACACCCAACAAAGATATATTTATCTCGTAATTCTACGATACGCTAATTCAAGTCTGAACTTTAAGCTATTTAGTGTATCAGAGTTAGATTATTGTTCTGATGCTGTGCAATTATTTACGAGTTAAAAGATTAACAAGTTATAGAGTTTTAAAAATATTTTGAGTACGAATTGAGCACTGAGAGAAGGCAAGAGTTCACGTCTTCTGGTAGCAGTTGGGCGAATAATAAAAATGAATCTGTTATGTTTAGTAGTCGAGTTCGATTAGTGAGACAGTGGGCGTGCGGCGGCGCGAGCTACCTGGCGGTGACTAGCAACTTCACAGAGAGAAGCGGAGGTCGCCGGCGCAGCGCCGGACAGCTCCGGCAGCGAGGACACTAACAGAGAATAGAGAAGAGCGTGCGTGTTTACATGCGAGAGAGCGGTGCTAGTGGTGGTGGTGGTGGTGGTGGTGGTGGTGGTGGTAGTGGTGCTAGAGGTGGTAGTGGTACTGACATGCGCCAGGTGGCTCTGCCGCTGCGGCTCCTTCAGCGCCGGCAGCGCCGACACCAGCACGGACCGCGACCGCGTCACGCTGCGCGCCAACTTCGCGAACTTCGACAGCCCTGCGCCATCGGACACAGTATTGCTTCCCCACAACAACACCATCGAACCATTCAAATACCCTCTCACTCTGTCTTTCTCTCCTCTCCTACCTACCTTGCACCTTTTGTACCGTTATATTATATCCACGTGTCTTCATATAAGTACTAAGGTGCTGATAGACAATGTATTTAAGTACATACTATAATGAGACAACTATTACTCTTTACACGCGTTGACTTTTTGAACCAACACAAATAAACACTGATATTTATACGGAATATCCAGTGTAGTGATATTATATAGATGAATAACTGTGTCGCTGAATCGGTTTCGGAGTTTACTACATGTTGATACAGCGATTGAAGTATATGATCATTTTATATATCTACAACAATGAGCACAGACCAGTCAAAATGCTGTCATAAACCAACAAATATGACATTCTTACTCGATCATTTACAAATTAATATGAACACTGCAATTTATTACAGATCAATTATTAGTTTCATCGTCGCCATTAAAGAAAGTTGTAAAAATTTGTCTCTAATCACTAAAATCATTAAAAATAGATAACACTTTAAGTTTATAAATGTATAGGTAAGAAAAGCCCATCGCAAGTGTTCACTGTCAGGACTCTCGGCAGCTGGGGGTGAACTCCTCAGAACCATGATAATCGTGAGTAAAATACAGGCCTGCATCTTAGCAGACATAAATAAATTGTTTTGTATCATTACATATGTATTATAAAACTGTATGTTTGTCTATACAAAATTCTACTTTCAAAACGAAATTGATATTAAGTAATTAAAATGTGCAATTTAAACCGAAAAGGCACATTTTTTCTGAAGCGCCTCTTTTTTTAATATCATTGTTTGTTATTATCCATAAAATCGATTGTATCACAAAATAGTAATCTGATATGAGATTCAATTATTTTTGTCATCTGTGAACATAGCGTCAGCCAGCCGTGCGTGAGGAAGTGTAATGTAATTAGTGATATGTATAAGTTACCTTGACCAAGAGACAATGTTCTAAATTTTTAGGTTATTAATAAGAACCAATAAGAACCACAGTGCCGCCTATAATATCCAAAATAGCTATAAAGTATTATTTAAGTAATAAAAATATTATGTAAATATAACCTGATTCATGCCTTTTTTTTTCAAATACTAACACTTTAACGTTATATGTACTGTAAGACTTTCATTAAAATCATTAATGTTTGTACAATAAACTAAATAAAAATGTACAATACTCGTAACTTAGAAATGGTATGCAAATTAGGAAGGAACTAAATCTAACGTATTATATTGCTATTTAGAATATATCGATTTTTTTTTTCGTTAATCAAAACTAATAGCTCCACCTAGCTCTATGAGTCTATTATTAAGCAGACTATTGAATTACCTATATCAATGTAATTTCTAAATCATTAGGTTATACAATATTGCAAATGTTCTTAAGTTAAACCTTAAGATTAGTATCACGCTAGTTTTTTTTGGCCCTGGTTTTTCTATAACAGTAGTTAAGATACTTAAAACTCAATTGCGAATATCTTCCATTGCAATACTGTGTGATTCTAAGTGAAGTATATCCACTTGCGATGAAACTGTTGATGAAATTCTGATCGATGGTTTGTTGCAGGCTGATTCTGTCACGGATTCCGATAGTGTCATGAATGTATACATGTACGTGTACTTACACACTTTTGAAATAATTTTAAAAGTCTGTCGCACAAACTAAGCGGCCTTTTTCTAACGCTCAGCATAGATTAAAAATACAATTTCTATCTACCCGTCTTGTAGAATGATTTTTCGGCAAAATATTGTCAACTTGGGTAGCTCTTTGACGCTTGAAATTTAGAGCGTAAAAGTTTGACGAAAGAGAGTAGAAACAAAGGCCCCTGTGATGTTACTACGTGAGTGTTTGTGTGTTTGTATGTGTGTGTGTGTGTGTGTGTGCGTGCATGTGTGTGTGTATGACTCGCCTCCCTTGGGGTCGTCCGCGTCGATGGGCTGCTTGAGCGCGGTGATGTCGCGGAAGGTGAGGAGGAAGAGCACGACGAGCTCGCGCTCGTTGCGTATGGGCGCGACCTGCACCAGCAGCCAGAGCGGCGTGCCTGCAACCCACATCACCGCCGCGCCTCTCACCTTCATACACTTCACTATCACATCGACCGGCACAGTAACTACTCTGCCCATTCATATTCTTACAACTTAACGACTTCTGATTTTTACTTTGTTCAATACTCACGACCTAAATATTACATATATATCAATTACCAAGGTCGAACAGAAGACAGAAAAAATAAACTATCATCACACCTTTTGGTTCGTTACAATTTCCATGGATTCGTCGCGGATTGAAAAAAGCTGGTATAAAATTTTCAGTTAGTAGCTGTATTGCATTACGGGTTCCGAGAATACGCCGCCGTTTTTTTTTTCGGGATTAACATTAAATTATAATATGAAATAAGGCTTTAAAGAAAACATATAATTACTGTGATTTTACTACGGGGCCTCAAACATTTGACAGACACTCAATTTGGTGTTATATCGTGATATTTAACAGTTACTCTGATGAAAATCATAAACATTGAGGCGATCCCGTAATGTTGGACCTACAAAAACTGTCAATGCTCTTAAGGGTCACATTCGTCAATAAGAGCAAAAAATGTTAGCCCGAGAAATTAATATTCCCTTTAGAACTCGGACTCTAGTACTAGCATCAAACAAACTCTAAAGTTCTGTGCTTATCGTTTTAAAAATAATCGTTACAAAAGTACAAAATGGCAAAGTGATATCGCGGTCAGTTGTTAGCAATGAATAAACATATTCAGACCACCTTTAAACGTTTTATATATTTGGCATACAGAAATATGGCATGAGTGTTCACGTATATAATACTCTATTAAAAAATATATATAATGGCTAAATTGATAACACGCTTGGTGTCACGGCGGCGAACGATATCACTCTGCGGAACAACTCGGTATAGCAGAGCGGTAACGTGATCGAGAGTTAGTTGCTGAGAGGGAGAGCGGGAGCTCCGGTCACAATACTAACGGTTCTTCTTATAGAGCAAGATCTCGAACTGGTCGGCGAGGTGGTGGTCCAGGGCGCGGTCCACTCGCTCCACCGCCTCCTTCTCCGTCAGCTCCCCGTACATCCACGTGCACCTGCGGACGCACACCCGGACACACTGTAACGCGGGTAGGTATCGCGGACTGGTCAGTCGGAGCGGGTCCTACCTGCACGACTTCTGCATCACCTCGGCGCGGTTGTACCCGCTCATCTTGCAGAACGTCTCGTTGCAATACACGATCGGATAGTCGACGATCTGCGCGTTCGCCAACAGGAAGCTGCTGTCTGCTGTGGGCAATACCGCCGTCAGTCAGCTCTGGCCACAGAGACCTCTACCGGCCCGGGAGAGGTGTCGGTGTCGGTGTCGGTGGCGGCTTGAAGTACTCACGCTGCGAGGAGGAGCGGCGGATGATGTTCTCGAGGAAGGTGTTCTGCGGGGCCACGAGCCCCCGGCGGCCGCCCGGCATGCCGCGCCTCGGGCCGCGCCTCGGGCCGCGTGTCGCCGCGCACCTCACCGCACGGGCCCCCCGCGCACGCGCACCATCTGCAACCGGTCCGAGTATAGTGTTTAACACAAACTCTCCCATCAATAATCATCAATAAGTTACCTAGATCGATTGACCACATACAGACTTCAGAGATATCTCGAATAATCTCTGAAACTATTACATCCTGAACAAATTTGAGCCTAAAGTTCTTAAGTAGGTATTGTGTATGTTGCTTCACACATAAACCACTTACACTTTTTCACTTTCTACCGCTCTATGAACAACTACAAATAGCCGACCTAACCTAGCAATATCCTTAATAGAATTGTGAACTGTTTAGAATTGTTATCGAAAATTTATTTAAGTGTACCTACAAATATATTAAGAAATTCTAAACTTTTACATATACCACTTGCAAATATACCTTATAAACAAAATACATTAGTAATCCGGGTGTGCAAGCGATTTCATTCACTAAATGATAGTGTTGACTTATTTACTACAAGTGTGTCTTCTCCAAAACACAGCTCATGCAGAGATTATTTAGTACGTAGTTAACTTCGGGAACTCGAGTGGTTTTCCTTTTTTTTTATATAGATTAAATTTGATCAATTTTAGATCTTCAATATGTAGTAATTATACAATTTAACTTATAATAACTGTGAATCGATTATAGGTTCTCTTAAACTATATGTCTTAAATAAACGAGAATCGACGATAGACTACTTCGAAAACTTAACTAATTTATTTTACTTCATCTAAATATGCTGACCTAGCGTTTAGACATTTTCCCGTAACATGGGCGCGACGCCAGGTTATCATGGATTCCTCTACTTTTGGGAATATAAGTTCTTCCGCCTTAGATCGAAGTTATTGAAAAAACTTCTGAGAACTTCGATTATACATTAATAAGAGGTACAGATTACTTTGTTCTATTGGAACGGATTGCTGTTCCTCATGAAACGGAATCCGTTTCTTTTGATAATTCTTAAATATCGGTTTTAGAGTAGTAATTCTTAGTAAGTGCAAGCATCACCAACATAACTACAATTACATAGAGCACTATGGTAGAAGCACTAACACTATTTCATTGCACTGGGCTATTATCACTTTTTACACTTTTCTATTACTCTATTTTCTATTTTCTCTAATCCTCTGAAGTTTTAGACTCTCTGAATCGACTCGCCGTGGGGAACTTAATGATAAATTTTGTCGATACTTTAGAAGTTGTTCGATACACGTTTATTCGGTGTACTGTATATTATTATTATCAGAACATATATATTAATCAACTGTAACCTCCTTGCATGGCGTTGACATTGGGCGGAATTTTTCACCTTCTACTATGAGGTATGGGAATTCGGGGATAATGACATATGTCTGATTCTCAGGATCATGGGAAACGGATAAGAAATACAATTTAAAATAGGTATAAGTCAAATTATCTACTAATGGTACATATATTATAAATCTTAATTCATTATTCTTAATGTAAACTTTAACAACAAGTGTCTTTTCTATATTCATTAAATTTTCATATTTACGTATATCTTTTAGTAAAAGTAATAACTCTTGAGAGTTAACAATTAATTTATGTAATACAGATACTTTGGTAAGTGCAAGTGCGGTTTCTATTTCATTAAGCTTAACTTGGATTTATCTAAAGTTATTTTAAAAAATATTAAACTCACCAATCAAATATGTATAGAAAATGTAATTTGTCGAAAAATGTTGTATAACGACTTCTTCTACGAAGTCGTCTAATGCGCTCGTTCATTATCTTAACATTACTGTTCATACTTTCAGTTAATTTAACAAAATGGTCCAACATTTCGGATTTTATAGAAATTTTACTATTACTTGCCTATTCTATACTTTTTAGGTCACTTATTAATTCGTCATATCGGATTGCGTCTTCATAATCAATATTACCGGTTACAAATTTAATTAACGAGCCTATAGGGTTAATGAGACCTGGATCTTGCCTCTGTGATTGAAATGGGATCAACTGTTGCAATTTTTCTATAGTTTCATCAGTTAAGTTTTCTATTTGACCTTTTAATTCATCTACTTCTTTTTCAAAAGTTTTATTAGATTGCAAAATTCTGAATATTTTTCAATATTACATAATATTTATTGATTCTATATTTTCTAACTTAATAATTGACCACTTGACATATCATCATCTTGTCCTGTTCCCAAGGTAATGGGGGTCGGCGCAATACGTTTTGCTCTTCGATACATCTCTATCGCCCTATTTTTATTCAGTCCTTCTTTTTCATCTCATTCCTCACAACACTTTATACATCTTTTCTTGGGTCTTCCTTTTCCTTTCCATCCTTCAACATTTATATCCATTACTTTTTCACCACAATCGTTTTCTATTTTCTAATGACATGTCCAAACCAAGACAAGCCATTCCCTTTCAACTTCTCTACCACTGGTGCCAGTTTCAAACTTCCACTTACATCTTCATTCCTGAATTTGGTCATCCTTTTAACACCACACGTCCATCTCAACATTCGCATTTCTGCTGTATGCAATCGACACTCGTCCATCTTCATACTAGCCCAGCACTCCTGCGTATACAATACGATAGGTATTATAATAGACTTATATATTTAGCCCTTCAATCTAAGAGGCATTCTGCAGTCGCAAAATGTACCCGAGACCTGTCGCCACTTCATCCACCCTGAGTGGATTCTGTGCCTTATCTCTCGGTCGATCTCGCCATCACTCTACGCCAGTGACCTGAGCTAGCGATAATCTGAACAGACTGGTAAGGGTACTCCTCCGAGTATTAAACGCATAGGACTGGCGATACCGCCAAAGTCGCAATGCATGTACTCCGTTTTAGTTTTGCCAACTTTTAGGCTTACATTCTCCAGCACTGTTCACTTTGGATCTGTTCCATACCTCTTGGCTACTCACCGATCAGCACGATGTCGTCTGTGAACGGCATGCACCAAGGTGCCCCTTCCTGGATTGCCGACGTAAAGGCGTCCATTATTAGCAAAAAGAGGTAGGGGCCAAGTGCCGAATCCTGGTGAAGGCCAACAGTCAAATCGAAACTTTCGGTGACACCAACTGCGGATCGAACCTGAGAACTACATCTGAAGTACATGGCCCGAATCAACTGCAACAACTTCCCTGGCAGTCCTTTCTTTTTAAGGGCCCACCACAAGACTTCACGGGGTACCCGGTCATATGCATTTTTAAGGTTAACGAACATCATGTGCAAGTTTGACGCTCTGTATTTTTCGCATAATTGAATGGAAAAAAATTTGCAGGCGACAATAAAAAAATCCTGCCCTGGCAAAATAACGAACTGATTAATCTATACGTATGTAATAAAAAAAAAGTATTCCACAGAACAGATCTTCGACTGCTATGTCAAAAGTATTTATTTATTTAAGTTTTAGTAAAAAAAACATATTTGAAAATGGCATAACACAGCAAACATTTTGGCCTTTAAAAAAAATAGGGTTTTCACTCGGAATCATGTAAGTATCTAAAGAAAAGTTACTTAAGCAATTTATTTGTGGCAATAATATGCGTTATGATTATTGTTACAAATACTATTTTTCAATTTAAACTTACGTAATATTTTGGTTGTTGTACTTTTTTTTACCGAAATAGAAAACAACAATAACTTAGTTATGTAGATTTAAAGGATATATCACAAAATAGTTATATCTAATGCGATTATGAGATTAATGAATTTGTCTCCCACTAACTATGACATGAGTACACTGAAAATATTTTAAAAGGAAGCATTTATATGTCATATATTTACGCTAAATTTAGTTTTATTTAAGACATCTTCCTTTACATTTTGCAGTCAAGTAACATAATATCACTGGACACTGATGCATTGCAATGGGAAATTAATATTATTAAAATTGCAATGTGTATTCTCATACTTCGTAGTTGTATATATGTAGTGACAAATTTAAAATGAAATTACATTTATATCCCAAAATAGTTCATAAAATGGTTTTCATAAATATTTTGTAACATTATTTTAAAATCAAGTTTTTTATACTACCCTTACAAATAATACAATATCATATTACTGAGACTTGTAGGCTACAGTATTTATATGTAGGCGATCAGTCTTTGTTGATTGCTTTTGGACGTATGGGTATAAATGGCCCGTTCCCCGAACGAGCACTACGTGTAATGCTATTGCATACATAAAAAAGTAGAACTTTTTTTCCAGTGGTTGTTTGTTAGTAGTGATTATTACTATTAGCTTCAGAATGAAATATTTTTCAATACCATAGTATGAACCGAGCTAAAATTCTCCACTATCACTTATATATCCTTTGTATACATCCACTGAAATATGGTTCAAAAATCTAAAATAATAATTTTAAATAATTATCGTAAGAACGGGGAACGATTAACACATGTGGTAGGAATGACATCGACAAGGAAGTTCTGGTTATATTAACTTACCCGTAAACGCATCAGTGTTGATTCTTGCAGATATTTACAAATAAATTTCATGATTGTCACGCAGTGAGCCCGAGCGTACCCGGCACCCGGCACCCGGCACCCTGCCCCCGGCACCGCCCGGTGGGACGGCTCTCCCAGCAACCTAGTTAGCAGAACCTGTGAATATCTAAGCGAGCGCAACCCGCGGACTCTGCCACTAAGTTAGAACTAAGCCAATACCGCCATCCGTACACATACTCGGTGTGTTACTCCAGAATCTGCCCGCAATATACGCATTTAACCCAAGATCGAAACGACAACTCAATCTTGCTCTCGATACATAGAACAGTGAGAAGTGCTGATACTCGCAACATTCTTGACTTGTACAGTTGCAATGACGAGGTCGGGTTACGTTGCTCTACGGTCGGGCACGAGCTACCTGTACAGAATAGCGATCGCGCTTTGCTTTACTGTACACTTGAGAAGAATGCAGGTTGAGAGTTTCGTAACCGTCGAGGCCTCGTCGTCTCCGCGACGGCTCGGACAGCGAGAAGCGCTGTCGTACTGCGATTTCAGCTCGGAGTCTCGAACTACGTGCCGAGGTCGCATCGATTGGGTTACGCACTACCACCAGAGAAACCGTCTCGTGTCTCCACGATCGATACAGGTCGCGTAGCGCGAGTTCGAGGCCCACCTTCGAGCCGGAGTGGCGCGACCGGTGCGCTCCGGGGCTGCACTGCCGCTCGATGTAAACACAGGAACCGAGTGCGTGACGCAACGTCCGTCTAGACTGGGAGTCGCGCCGCTACTGCCGCCCCGCACTCCGCACGCCGCGCACCACCCTCCAGCCCCGAGCGCGGCGGCGCGCGCACCCCCCTCCACGCGCCGGCCCGTGCCGCAACGCGCCACACCGACGACCGACAATCGCTCTCTCGCAAGAACACAACTTGACCACTGTAGTGTATCCCTGGCCCGGGTCCGAGATCTTGGTGCTCCTATCATGTCACTACTTATATTTTTGAAGACAAGGGTCTTCAAAAGGAAAAGCAAAATTTAATGCAACATCAGTAACTTTTGTGACACAACAAAGTTAGTGGAAATACCAATGTTGTCTTTAAATATTCAAAAGTTTGTTTTTATTTGTCGTCCTTTTTTGTGTGTATTGTAACTAATTGTGTTATATTTGTCAAAAATTCCCGTTATACGTAACATAATAATGCTACCTATGCTAAGTTATAATGTATTTACTATAACAAACATGTTAGCTACTGTACCTATAGCAAAAACTAGTGATAATTAAATACGTGTAACAAACTCATCCTAACTTAATCGGGCTTAGAATGTGTAAACTAAAATATTTAAATGTTGGTTGTCGTTTATACTTTAATAAAAATAAAGCCACTGCTCTTTTTTTTCATTTATTACACTTTTATATATAATTCGTATACAAGGTGGACCTAATATCTGTGGCATTCTCTACCAGTAAACTTTGGATAAGAACTTTAGGATCCTTTTTTTTATATTTGAAGTACAAAAAACATAAAAAAAATCTATGGAATAAATACGAGTGGAATGTACTGTGAAAACCAGAGAACTCATAAAACTTTTAGAGGCGATCGAAATGGAGCCAACATCCGAGGAAATTAAAACTTTGCTTCTGTATAACAGCGATATTACATCGCATGTATGGACTCCCCGTCAACAGGCCAAGCCAAGGATCAGCCATTTCATGGCCCCTATGGTTCGTTGCATTGAGCCGAGTGCGTTAGTACTCGCCCTCAAAGCTCGGTGAATCTGTGAAAGCACAGCTAACAGCATATATGTCTAATCGAAAATAAAAATCGAATGCATTGGCTTTCCAACTGAACTTTCAAACCTTTTAAATTTATTAAACTGACTATGAATCACTCTACGATGAGAAATAAATATATCAAAGAACCATGCTATAGAAACAAATACTATAAGCTACTAAATAACCTGAACAGGAATGGCTACGTAGCCAAATTATACTCAGTCGATTTCGGAGCGAAAAGTATACCAGCAACTATCTGTAATATACTAACAGATCTTGGCCTGTTTAGGACTGCAGTAAGTTCTATAGTAGAACGTGTTTCTAAAGCTGCGCTAGCAGGCTGCTACCAAATTTGGCTGAGTAGGAAGAAAAACACGATTAGTGAAGGTGATGTCTAACGTGCATCGGAATGGGACCTCTTAGATGTCAACGTTCTTAGTAGGTAATTTACAGTTTCCAATATATCTGATACGACGTATAAATATTAAAAAAACCATAGGGGTTAAACTATTCAATGTGGTCAATCGATTTACTTATAGAGGGAGAGGAAGGGAAAGGATGGGGGAAATGCTACCTCTATACCATGCCCAACCCGCGGAACTCCATGGTTATGAAGTAATCCATGGTTAAAGTTTTTGGGTTAGAATATTGGTATTTAGTGAAAGTGGGGAGAGGGAGCTTCCCTCTCCATGCCGAAGCCCTCGGCAGCTCCCCCTTTAGGGGTAGGCAGACAATACCAAGTGGAAAATGGGGTGCTCTGATTAGGTTTTGGTATTTTATCACTTCACGTTCCGTTCTTAAGTGTTAACAATAATTCGTTATTTTTTTGTGTGAAAAAGGCAATGTAATTGCATAATACAGCAACAATCATTGTGCACATTAATTATACACCATATTTAATATGTATTTATTAAATTATATAAAAAAAAAACGACATCAAATTGAATAATACATAACACAACTCTACCGTCAAGGGAACGTGAAATGTCAACATTGACGTCTACCAGGACAATTTATCCAACCTAAAAATTTGCAAAAGGTTTATTTTGCTCCAATTTGTATGGAAACTTTAAAAATTATATCATGTAGTTCGTGAACTGCCGCAGCTTGAAAATTTGTGAAAAGTTTTCCATTTGTAATTACCATCAACAAAAAAAATGAACTTCCAAATCGATGGACTATCGTATGTCCATGGAAAGTTTATCCCAGAAAGCTGTCATTTCACAATCTGCAAGCTTCACTTACACTGTGAAATATACTGACGTCAGATAATTTGTGAATCGAAATTTGGTTGAAAATTGTAGATGTTTATGAATAGCCTGGTTTGGACATAGTTTATAGAGAGAAAAAAAGGTTTAATATAATCTCTATTGTTTATAGTTTAATTGTGTGAGCACACATGAGGCCATTAAATGAAAAGAAAAAAAAAGCATTAAGATTAAATAGGTATTTTTTTATTTGTTCACCAATTTTATACACTTAAAGTAAGTCACTTATAAGTCGTTTCTTAATCTTCACAAACTGTCGTAATTAATCACGCATAAATCATCAGGTAAAGAAAATAGCTTATACATGAAATAATACTACAAAGTATCACTGAACTGAAAAGGAACAACAGACTGCTTATTTGTAATAAATAGATGTTGTACAGGGTTTCTGATGGGTGCAAATGAACTACTGGAAGAGATGGTACCCACATTGTCCAGATGTCTGCATGCTGATTGCAGGATATTTACCAAGTTTTATATCTTATATTTATTCTTATACATCTGTATATTTCTATTTATTTGATGTATGTATTTCATATAGCTACTAACAGCATGTTTATATTAAAAGATAATTGTTGAAAAAAATAATTATACAAAATTAAATTTTCTTGGTTTAGGTAGATACATACGTAATATATATTCATTGAGAATGATCAGAATAGAGTACTCTTCACACTGGTAGCAATAGAGAAATATCTTCAAAGGAACATAATATTGACTTTGAAGATAACTTGATATGTAGGCTGTCAGAACGAAATGTTATGAAATCCTGTCTGAGACTTAACAGCAGCTGCAAATAAAAATAGCTTTCTTCTATAGTCATACACACAAGTTTCATATCAATATTTATTTTTTAAATCTTACATTATTAATAATTGTAATAAAATTAAGTTAATATTAAAGATCAATTTAGAACTTGTCAATTAACTTTAAAAATGTTTGCTACATGTTATCTCTTAAGTTGATGATATAATTATGTAAGAACACAATGTAAGTATGTAAGGCAGAGTTTATAGTAAGCCAATTGTGTGTGAGCATGACATATGGACAGCGAGCAGTTAATGTGCACTGGTCCATACGGAAGGTTGTTGATACAGGAACAATTAATAAGTTCAAATTCACATTGGACTTTTATCTGTGAGCCCTCGACCTTCTGTAGCCAGCTGGTAGTGACTCAATTGGGATACACACACACACCGCCATCACTCGCAACCCTAAATTAACATTTGTTTTTAACTTTTATAGTTTCAGAGTTGCCATACTGAGTCAATGATACAGGCTGTACATAAAAGAATAGAGTGTTTCTTGTAGTGTTTCTCGAAGAGTAGCAGTATCAAGCATACTAAGGTGTCACCTGTGATTGTTTTTTTTAAACATTCCCAATCATCTTGTATATTCCAAATTAACTGGTTTACTCTCATACCTTCCTTCATTTCTTTTAACATTCAAACACTATTATCACGCAACATGAAGAACATAGAAATTTAAAAATAACTAAGATTATTGAACACACACGCAAAAATTAGCATACACAGCACCGTCCACGAGTCCACAGCACAGAACACTGCATCAACATATTCAATGCACTACCGAGACTGTCCCAGACGAGCAAAAGCTAGTGAGTGTCTCGTACGTCGCGACCGACACCGCCGCGCTAGCACTCCCCCCGCCGCGCTAGCACTCCCCCCGCCGCGCCGCTCGGCGCAGCAGCACCCCCCGCGCGCGCAACCCACCCCCAGCACCGCCAGCACCCCCGGCACCCCCGGCACCCCCCGCGCGAGCACCCCGCTTCGCGACGATGACGCGCGAGTAGGGCGCCGCGCTGCCAGCCCCGCCGCCCGCACTCTCTGTGTAGACAATGTTATACAGTTGTATCAGTACAATAAATTATATTACTTACATAAGTATAAATCAAGTGATTTTTTTACAAAAAAAAAAAAAAAAACAATTTAAAGCTCTATTACGTCGATTACTTACGTATGTAGATTTATACATATCCGCCGATGCGTACGCGGATCTTTAGGGCTCCACATTTTCGGAACTTAAGATTTTAAAGAAAGTACGTATGAGTGCAGAAATTGAATAAAGAGATTAATCCTAAATATTTCACAATCATAATATAAATAAAATAATTAATAAGTAAAGGTAAAAATCTGTGTATAATCGATATAAATATTATTAAGAGGAAAAGTTTGTTTGTTTGTTTTAATGAACTAATCTTTGGAACTACCAGCCGGATTTGAAAAAAAAAAAAAGTATTTAAGAGAGAGCATTATTTTGAGGATTATTTTAGAAAAATATCATCACGCTTAGAAGAGGTGATCTCAGAACAACAACGCTTCAAAAAGGCTAAGGACCGGTCTTGGTCTTCATAGTTGCTCTCGATTTCTTACATTCTTTAGTGTTTCTCATGCTCTACGTCCCGTCTCGCCCGACCCTCCGGCACTCACCCGGTACTGCCAGCGCGCGCTCCTTCCCGTGCGGCTCCTCGCGTGTCTCCGCCTGCGCGTCGTCCGCGAACACTATCGGCATCTGCATTATGTCGGCCGGAGCGAGCCGCGTGCCCCCGCCGGCACTGCCCCCGCCGGCACCGCCCCCGCTGACACTGCCCCCGCCGGCACCGCCCCCGCCGGCACTGCCCCCGGCGCCGCACGGGCTGCGACGTGGCGGCGCCAGCGCCAGCGGCGTCCCGCCCGACACACGTGTCACCACGCGACCCTCTGCGCAACAATCGGCACCGCTTAGATACCTTCCGACCTCACTCCGCCCAGCACCGCCCAGCACCGCCCAGCACCGCCCCCCGCATTCCTCAGTACTCACCTGCGATCTCGATCGAACGCGCATTACTGGAACAAGACCAAATTGTTAATATAACATAAGACAGGCCCTCTGTCTGTTAGTTCGTCCGTCTGAAGTACTCACCTGAGAATCGGAGCGCTGGCCCCCACGTGCACAAAATCCTCCTCGTCCCGCGCTGCCACGCCACCACCGTCTGCACACACGCACATGTCAACACGTCAGTGCCGTCAAATTCAACATAAATACATATCATACTTAAACTCATTTCAATATTTGGTTCAAATAAAATGATAACTCACTCGTGTGGACGATTCTCTGATGACAATCAAAAGGTGCGGTGCGACGCATTCGGACCCCCTCCCCCTCCACCGCCCCGTCCGCCACCTCCAACACCCAGCGCGCGCACTCCTCCTGCGGGTGCACACACGCAGCTCAACTGAAGGTCAATACGCGAGACCAGCTAAGTTAACATCCAAATGATGATAACCCAGTTATTGGGCACATGTACGGGCGCTACATACCGACGCGTTCATTCGAAAGTGAGGGCTCGAGCTTTCGGTGGAGAAAAACGTCGTCTTGAAATAATAGCATGGTGGTTAGGCAATATTGTAATGCCCGCCTGGTTAGCTACAACTTATAGGTGTGTTTCGATAGCCAGTTATTATACAAGTCTTGGTATGCCCATCATCTCGGGTCACATCGTTATTTTTAGTATTAGGTGAGATTGTGGCCAACACGCTAAAATATAAAAAACATAAAAAAAAAAAAATCACCACCACCGCAGCGTCCAGCGCCTCCTGCGTCAGCCGCGCGCGGCGCCGCAACCCCCGCGGCACCCGCAGTGCTGCGTCTACGCCCCGCACCTCCAGCAGCCGCCGCCCCGCACGCGCGCACAGCGCCCGCGCCCGGGATCCCGCCCCGCCCCCGCACACCACGAGCGTCGGCACCCGCACCTCCCGCAGCGTGTCCTCCGGCGAGTCTCGCGCCCCCTCCGCTGTCTCGAGCGCCGGCGCCACCAGCACCAGTCCCCGCACCCGCACCCCCGCTCCTGCCGCCAGCCACGCACCCAGCGCCGCGCCCGCGCCCGCTCCGCCCACCACCACGCCGCGCTCGCCTGCCTCCGCCGCGACCTCCGCCAGCCGGGCCCGCACCGCGCCCGCCACCGCCGCGCACCACCCCTCCGGCGGGCCCGCCGCGCTCTCTGGCACCCGCAGCGCTCGCGTCGTCACCAGCGCCGCCAAGCGCCGCTCCCAGCGCCCGTCGTCCACCCATGCGAGCACCGGTCCTCCGGCCTCGGCCTCCGGCGCTCGCGCCGGGCTCGCCGCACGGGGCGCCTGCGCCGCTCCCAGCCTCTCCGCGAGCCGAGGCACCGCTCGCGCCAGTTCCACAATCGCCTCCTCGTACTGAGACCGCAGCCAGCGCGGCAGGTGCGCCGACAGCGTCGCGTGCAGCCACTGCGGAATGCGCGCCGCGCCCGCCCAGTGCGGGGCCAGAGCCGAGCGCAGTCGTCGGGCGGCGGTGCGGGCGGCCTCGCGCTTGCTCGTGCTGCACCCGCCCGCCGCGACCCGCGCTAGCCGCTGCGCCCGCAGCACGTCCAGCACGCGGCCGACCAGTCGCGCGTGCGTCGCGGTGGGCGCGAGTGTCGCCACGCGCTCTTCCCAACCTTCCTCATCGCCATCGGAATCCATATCTGAGGAGTCGGAAGGCGAGGGCGAGAGCGGGGCGGGCGGCGAGGGCGGCGGCGCATCGAGCCGCTCCACGTCGAGCGGCTCGTCGGGCGCGGGGTGCGCGGGGAGCGCGGGGGGGGCACGTGCACTGAGCAGCACGCGCGGGGCGGAGTCGGCGGGCAGGGACCCGCGCGCTCGCGCATACGAATGCTCCATCCAGACGCCGGTGCGCACCTCCTGCGCGATCAGATACAGTGACGGACGCGTGCAGACGCGTGCAAGCGCGTGCAGACGCCTGCGGGTACTCACGTGCGTGTCGGAGAGCGCGTGCACGTACGCTACGAGACGCTCGTGTCGGGCGGACGCATCCTCGCGCCTCTGCATGTCCTGCAAATAAATTAACACAATAATGTAGTGTAATCATGCAGAGTAATTATCTGTCACCTATACTAATATTCTCTTATTATCATCACTATGTCAATCAAAATACATGCACTAAACACTGGTGAACATATGGCCTCACACTAATTCACAAGATAAAGACCAACACTGTATAAACCCAGGTGGTTGTTAAGAATTTTACCATAATTATTTTTTTCTTTTATATATACACATACTCCAAAACGCAACTGTGTGCTGTGATCTCCAACAAATGTGAAACTTAATATATCTGTAAGCTTATAGCTGACCCAACAAACATTGTTCTGTCTTTTAAATTATTTCTAGTGAATACTTTGGTTATATTAACAAATGAGAGGATTTTTTTTTGTTTTAATCCACATCATAAAAAAATTAAAATTAAAAATGTTGTTACAAAATATAAATGTTTGGGATGAACCACCAGTATCACTTAGGATTATAAAAAATAGATTACAACTGATTCTCAGGCTTACCAAATAAAAATATAACATTTTATAAAAATTTGTCAAGCTGTTTCAAAGAAGTATGGCAATTGACATTGTGACAAGAATTTTTGTTATACAAGATAAAGGAAAGTCAAGTTATCTACATCATTTATAACTCAAGAACGGCTGAACTGATTTTATTTATCTCTGATTAGTTGGATTCATCTCTGCCTAGGATATCTATAAAAATAAATTGAAAATTAAAATTAGACAAAAAAAAAATATTTATCTATATACATAAACAAAGTTAAGTTCTTTACACTATTTATAGAATCAATTTTTAGTACTCATTTTATGACAAAAATATAATCCTGAATTGAGTTAAGCTAAAAGTTAACACATTTGTTAGAAGTGAATTTTAGTACAGTAGTGAATAACACAAATTAGTATAGACGTACGATGCGAGTGCTACTATAAGTACAGTCTAAGGGAGGTACTCGAGGCGTATTCATAGTACGTAGCGGGAACATCATGGATGGGGCGTAAAATTTATATTTCTCTATTATTGACACTGTTTTCGTATTTATGCTATGAATCATTATCAGGAATGATTTATATACACAGAAACACGAGTCGTTAAGGTGAGTGTTCACGCGTCAAAAAGTAGCTTCTTAAACCTACTCTGTATCACATGACTTTTTTTTTTTTTTTTATGGAATAGGGTGTAAACTAGCAAACGTATCACCAGATGGTAAGTGATCACCACCGCCGGCATTTTTATTGGAGGGAGTGCTTTCAAACCTATTGGTATTTGATGGCAGATTTTCAACTTGAGGATGGTAGCTAGCCAGTTGGGAATTTAAAAAAAGCCCTACGACCATGCTATGGTTTCTTCACGATATTTTCTTTTACCGAAAGCTCAAGCTCGTTGCAGGTGGTTGGGTTCAAACTCACATCCCATGACGCGGCGATCCTACTTACTACGACTGAGCTATCTCTCGGATTACTGCCAAGTGTCATCACCTCTCTGCTACAGCTACTAAGCTTATGATTTTCAACATCAGAAGTGGGATGATTATTCTTCTTTTACTACTGCTACTAATACTTATGCTTCTTATAATTTTTAACACAATATACAATGACTGTTAGGCATAAAGATTGCCAGGTCACCTAGTCAGATACATGAAATTCAAGCAGAGAAATAAAAGTATAAGTCCCTACATAGATTTTGTACAGTTTTCATTAAAAAAAAAAAAATAAAAAAAATTCAACATTACCCACATTATTTCATAATCCTTTAAATGCAAAAAAATAATAATTAAAAAACCCAGTACTAAAATACAGTTTTATAAATTCCTAATTATCTATTGTTACATACCACGTCTACTGTTATTAATATAGAAATTTAATAAATTTATATATTAACTATATGGGAAGCAAAACTTTGTACCCCTTTTTAAGAAAATTAGACAGATAGAGGAGTATGAAATTTCACACACTTATAGTTTATATAGAGTAGGAATGCAGAATGCTTATATATATATAATATATATGTATATATATATATATTTTTTTAATTATGCATAAAAAATTATGGTTGAACTTCGACCACTAGTAATTATAATTAGGCAATCCATACATGACATATAAAAGTTATAGAAAAGATATTTGTCACAACTCTCTAATTGAATTAAAAAGTGGCTAAAGACTACACATCAGATCATTTGTCACTCTTGTAAAGTGACCTCATTATATAACTGCAAAGAGTTCCCGACCATTTATAATCTGGTCAATGGTGTGAACTCTACAAATGATAAGTAGTTAAACATAAAATAAATTTTCATGTTCATATTTTCAAACACAAAATATATAATGCAGGTTTACATCACATTCATTTCAGTATTGTACTCTCCTCTGAACAGAAAATTTAATTCATTAGAACAAAACTTGACATACATTCTCCAAAATGATTATTAATATTTAATTTATAGTTACTTTAAGTGTACATTAATATATCTCCTTCAATATAATATAATTGTTGTCTGATAAATTGTTCACCTTTAAATATAACACACGATTAATTTAATTTGTAGATAGTACATCTGAACTAATTCATAAATAGAATGACAATATAAAGTACTTCATTATTTTATTCCCGATAAATACAATATACTATATTGGATTATGTATATAAGAATTTATAGATTCTGCTAACACAATATACAAAAAAAAAAAAAAAAAAACAAAAGAATTAAAAGAAAAATAAAATATTTGTAAAATGAATCAAATCTACTCATTACATATTAATATAAGGAAAGAAATGAATACTTTTAATCACATAGCAATAGATTTTAAATAGATATTTTTGTCTATTTTCTGTCGACTTTAACTTTCTATTATTTTATATTATTCTGCATAGAAAATGCAAGTAAAAGAAAGCAAAGATCTAATTATATGTAATATGAAACCAACTACTGTGATTTTATTATGATATTAACACTTGATTAGTAGTTATTTTTATTTACAGAAAGACGTCAACATAGAATGTATATTTTGAGATAATGGAATTACCAAACACTGCAACATACACAGGTCTAGTGTTGGTGACACATCAGTTCAGAGTGTATCATTTTGCTCCTGCTACAAATAAACATACCAAATATGTAACTGTTACTATTTTTTCCTCATTAGGGTATGATAGCATTATTAGCATGCATGATTAATTTCAGGTTAAATTTGTATAAGCTAGAATAATAGTATATACTTTCCATAAATTACATTATTATTGTTTTCAAGCATTTCAACTAGCCAATTTCTTAAAAACTCTATGTAAATATCTGGAGGTTCTCTCTGTAGAAATTTTATCACGATAATAAATGCTGTGGTCCCATCCCAAGAAGCTGCGGTAAAAGCTGCATTAGTAAAAAAAAAAAAATTTTACACAACCTATAATTTGCCCACCTGCATAAGAGATTCGTCGCCTTTTGTCGTGACCTGAACCATCCTTATAATGTAGTTCTTCAATGTCAATGTAATGTCTGCAGTTCTATTATAACGATTTTAAACTGTACATGCTCTCTTAACCATTCATGTTAAATTGTTTATATTTCACAAGTCTTCTATTTTAATTTTTATCTACGTCTGATTTCATAAACATAAATTAGGCTTGAGTTAGGACTGATGATAAAATATCGATATTATTATTATGAGAGTTCGATATTTAGTGACATTTTTTTTTGGTGATATATCGATATTTCGATATCAAATTGCACATATTGATGGTTAATAATTTTTTTTTTTTTATTCTAAATAAACTTTATTATTAATTATTTAATCTACAAAATCATCGTAAACTTAATCTACTGCACTTTATTAACAATAGTTTATTTATTCTTCTTCGTCTTTGCGTAGTTTATTTAGTTACATATTAACTAATATACTAATTTTGTATATATGAGATACTATATATAGGCAAATACATAAAACCTGTGGTATAAAAAATACAGTAATATATGATACATAATACTAACTTTAAATAACGTTGTTCTCATATGTCATGTCAGCATTAATAGCTTAGCATCGAGTGGAGTTAAAAAAAAAAAATTACTGTTTTATTGTGATGTAACTGAAAAGCACGTGTTATCTTTGTTAATTTACTTTATATCTTTAGATAGACAGAATTAGTTTAGTGCTAAAATATGTCTTAGCTATGTTTTGACTTGCCACACACTTATATTGATAAAAACTCGTACCGAAAAATATTAATATAGTACACACGATTTTTATATTTAAATTGTACAATAATTGCTAAGAACTATATCCTAACTCTTTTATACATCAATTTTGTTATTGCACATGAGGGGTAATCTCTCCACTAGAGTTAGCGAGTCCACCATTTTGGCCATCTTGACCATCTAATATCAGATGAAATTGTGGCTCCAATGCTAAAACTATAAAGTTTGAAAAATAGCGCTGGCTCTATAATTCGAGTATGGTCTTGATGAGCTCAATTTTATTCGTTTTGAACGTAACTATGTGTAAAACTATAGTTAATCGCGTTATGGGGTAAAATTCGTACTTTGGGGTAAAAGTATTGAATTATCGACATTTTCCTCTGTATATATTAATATTAATAAAAACATATATTTTATGTATATCGATATATTTTATCATTTATCCATTAATTTTTTTTTTTTTTACGTTTATCTATTCCTAACATAAAACATTGAAATTATAATTGATTAGGGGCACTGGATGCAAATCCTTTAAGCAAAGTCATATTGTCTCAGTGTTGGACAAACTGTATAATAATTTAAATTTACCCCGATTATAAGACATTAATAATTACGATCAATGAATTTTAGGTATATTTGAAATTACTTATATGCAACTTGAATTGGATTTCAATAGCACTTTTTCAAACATTTCATGTAATAATCAAATAATTTTCATAGTTATAAAATAAGGATTTGGTAAAAATGCAATAACTTCAAAATTTTTATTTCACAATCGACTACTTTTAGAGTTTTGTAGTCATAAAGATACAGAAAATGGGTACTTATTTATACACTAACTTAAAGTTCATTTTACTTCATGTAATAAACATTTTTGTGCTTTGATACCTACGGGGTTTTTTTTATTTGATAACGGCATAAAGTACTACTAAAATATTGAATACAAATAATCATATAATTTTGATCACGGATTACTTTAATCATGATTAATGATTACACAACAATCATGATTAAATGTAATCTTTATTGAATGTTATCATAATTAATTTAACTATGATTATTTTCAATAGGATTAATAATCTGATTCTATACAATTACACAGGTCAAATTTTCTCGTCTGTGCTACTATTTTGCCCAAGGAAATATTTTAAGTTTTCCAAGCTGACTGCATGGCCTGTTTTGTTTTCAAAATCGAACCTGTGTCTGTTAAACACAGGGCAGTCTATCAGGACATGCATCGATGTCTGATTTATCACTCCGTCGCATATGCACGCTGGAGAGTCCTTTCTTTTGTACTTGCACAAGTATGCCGCGAAAGCCCCATGTTCTGTCAGAATTTGTCAGATCAGATCAGAATCAGAATCCTGTGTCAGGATCTAAAGATAGCTTCCTGATGGTCGTGAAAGCTTCTGTAGCATTTTACCAAAAATGCTTTGGTGACCTCCATGACACCCTCGTGCAAGTACCTTTCATTCCATTTACTGATGGTGTTTTGTCTAATTTCCTTCTTCACGAAGGAAATTGGACATTTGTCATACATCGCCTTCACCTTGGTCTTTAATGCCGCCTCTTTTGCGGTTAGGTTAGGTTAGCTTGCGGTTAGGTTAGGTTAGCTTGCGGTTAGGTTAGGTTAGCTTGCGGTTAGGTTAGGTTAGCTTGCGGTTAGGTTAGGTTAGCTTGCGGTTAGGTTAGGTTAGCTTGCGGTTAGGTTAGGTTAGCTTGCGGTTAGGTTAGGTTAGCTTGCGGTTAGGTTAGGTTAGCTTGCGGTTAGGTTAGGTTAGCTTGCGGTTAGGTTAGGTTAGCTTGCGGTTAGGTTAGGTTAGCTTGCGGTTAGGTTAGGTTAGCTTGCGGTTAGGTTAGGTTAGCTTGCGGTTAGGTTAGGTTAGCTTGCGGTTAGGTTAGGTTAGCTTGCGGTTAGGTTAGGTTAGCTTGCGGTTAGGTTAGGTTAGCTTGCGGTTAGGTTAGGTTAGCTTGCGGTTAGGTTAGGTTAGCTTGCGGTTAGGTTAGGTTAGCTTGCGGTTAGGTTAGGTTAGCTTGCGGTTAGGTTAGGTTAGCTTGCGGTTAGGTTAGGTTAGCTTGCGGTTAGGTTAGGTTAGCTTGCGGTTAGGTTAGGTTAGCTTGCGGTTAGGTTAGGTTAGCTTGCGGTTAGGTTAGGTTAGCTTGCGGTTAGGTTAGGTTAGCTTGCGGTTAGGTTAGGTTAGCTTGCGGTTAGGTTAGGTTAGCTTGCGGTTAGGTTAGGTTAGCTTGCGGTTAGGTTAGGTTAGGTTAGGTTAGGTTAGGTTAGGTTAGGTTAGGTTAGGTTAGGTTAGGTTAGGTTAGGTTAGGTTAGGTTAGGTTAGGTTAGGTTAGGTTAGGTTAGGTTAGGTTAGGTTAGGTTAGGTTAGGTTAGGTTAGGTTAGGTTAGGTTAGGTTAGGTTAGGTTAGGTTAGGTTAGGTTAGGTTAGGTTAGGTTAGGTTAGGTTAGGTTAGGTTAGGTTAGGTTAGGTTAGGTTAGGTTAGGTTAGGTTAGGTTAGGTTAGGTTAGGTTAGGTTAGGTTAGGTTAGGTTAGGTTAGGTTAGGTTAGGTTAGGTTAGGTTAGGTTAGGTTAGGTTAGGTTAGGTTAGGTTAGGTTAGGTTAGGTTAGGTTAGGTTAGGTTAGGTTAGGTTAGGTTAGGTTAGGTTAGGTTAGGTTAGGTTAGGTTAGGTTAGGTTAGGTTAGGTTAGGTTAGGTTAGGTTAGGTTAGGTTAGGTTAGGTTAGGTTAGGTTAGGTTAGGTTAGGTTAGGTTAGGTTAGGTTAGGTTAGGTTAGGTTAGGTTAGGTTAGGTTAGGTTAGGTTAGGTTAGGTTAGGTTAGGTTAGGTTAGGTTAGGTTAGGTTAGGTTAGGTTAGGTTAGGTTAGGTTAGGTTAGGTTAGGTTAGGTTAGGTTAGGTTAGGTTAGGTTAGGTTAGGTTAGGTTAGGTTAGGTTAGGTTAGGTTAGGTTAGGTTAGGTTAGGTTAGGTTAGGTTAGGTTAGGTTAGGTTAGGTTAGGTTAGGTTAGGTTAGGTTAGGTTAGGTTAGGTTAGGTTAGGTTAGGTTAGGTTAGGTTAGGTTAGGTTAGGAGGTTAGGTTAGGTTAGGTTAGGTTGAGGTATAGTAGTGAGTAGGTATAGTAGTGAGTAGGTATAGTAGTCGAGAGTAGGTATAGTAGTCGAGTAGGTATAGTAGTCGA
Source organism: Actias luna (assembly GCA_039707435.1). NCBI lineage: Eukaryota > Metazoa > Arthropoda > Insecta > Lepidoptera > Saturniidae > Actias > Actias luna. The sequence continues at coordinate 25,408 of JAZHAC010000002.1, read as the reverse complement.
GTTGAGGTATAGTAGTCGAGTTGAGGTATAGTAGGTGTTGATGTATTCTGGTTTTCTTTGTGTTGGTGTGTTTGTCTCCGTTGTTTTGTTTCCTTTCTTGTTAAAACGACTCGGCTTTTCACACGGTTTTTGTTGGATTTCCTTCTCTTTGGACTTTGGCTTTTTGATATCGGATTCTGTTTGTTTCTTGCGGACTGGGGTTGTGTTTTTATAAGATTGGGTTTTTGTTTTTGGGATAGGGGGTGAACCCCCCCTATCTGGGAACTTGGATAATGTCGGCCTGTAATTCTGACAATGAGGACATTGTAGAAATTTACTACGAGGAATCGGCGGACTACTCTCTCGGGATGCTTCCGATTGCCCCGGGGGGTTCTGGTATATCCACCAAGCGATCCTTCGAGGATAGGGAAGGCGAGGATGGGGTGGAGAGGGATCTGATGGAGGTCCCTAAGCAGAACACTGCGCGGAGGGGTAAGCCAAGGACCTACATTGGCAATACTAGTGGTGGTAGGCACTCGTCAGCTGGTGGTGCGACTGAAGCTGTCGAACGAGTACTTACCAAAAGCGCGGTACAGGATGTACAGGTGGCAAGGCCAGTGGATAAGGCCCAGGCGAAGATGGACCTCGACACGCTAGACACGGACCAGGTGCGATCTCTCGCTGGCCGTGAGGTTGATAGTATATTTAACGTCTGCCAAAAGTCGGGGCATCTTAGCGGGCCGTGTATCGCTCAGCTAAAGAAGGCAGCGAAGGGTCTAATGGACGTGGTGGATGTCTTGCTACTTCGCACGGACACCGACGAGACCGCGCGCCTTCGAAGGGAAACCCGGGTCCTTCGCCGACAGGTGGATGACCTGCGTGAGCAGCTGAAGGCCTGGAGGCAGGAGGTGAGCCGTAAGGCTAGTACACCTCCTTCTTCTGCACAATCTGAGTTGGTGGCCCAACAGCTGCAGGAAGTGCTGGCGGCAGTTGGTGGTTTGGAGCGTTCCTTCCAAACCACAGTGGGCCAGATTGATGCCCGCTTCGTGGAGTTGGAAGGAAGGCTCTTGGAGCGCCAGCTGCCACAGCCTTCAACACTGACAGGCGGCGCTGACGGGAACCAACCGGCCCCCAAAAGAAAGAAGGGCTCCGAAGCTCCGGCGACAGTGCCTTTACAGAAGGTGGGCTCTCCACACTCGGTGCCAACTGCACCACAGGTGCCGGTGGCCACTGCTCCTGCTCTTCCGCTGGGCGTAGAATGGGTCCCACTACCAAGTGCGGACGCGCAGAGCGGGGGAGAACAGGTAAGTGGAGAGTCATGGTCGGTGGTAGCACGCCGACCAAAGAAAAAGAAGGACGCTTCAAAGGTGGCTGCTCCGGCTGCGGTTGTAGCGGCTAAAGGTGTGACACCGGCGAAGGCTGCTCCGAAGCTGCCCTCTGTACCTGCCTCAGCGGCAGTAGTAGTAACGCTTCGCCCAGAGGCGGTGGCCAAAGGGATCAGCTACCGGGCGGCGCTGATCAGTGCGAAGGAGATCATTCAGCCGTCGAACATCGGGATCGACAACCTAAAAATGCGGGAAACGGTCACTGGCGCTAGGATCATTGAGATCTCTGGCGCTGGTGGCCAGGAGAAAGCAGAAGTCTTGGCACTACAGCTGCAGACAGCGTTAACTGACGTAGCTGTAGTGACAAGACCCGTCAAGAAGGCGGACATTAGGGTTGTTGGTCTCGATGAGACGGTTGAAGTTGGGGAAGTGTTGGAGGCCATTCGGAAAAAGACTGGTTGCCCAACCGAAATGATGCGAGCTGGCAACATAAAGTACGGTGGCTGGAGCGGGGGTGTGCTCCATCTCAGCCTCCCTGTGAGTTCGGCCAGAAGCCTGATCGAGGTAGGACGCCTGGAGGTGGGTTGGACGGGGGCCCGAATCCAAGCACTGGAAGAGAAGCCGTTGCGCTGCTTCCGGTGCATGGGTTTGGGCCACACCGGTGCATTGTGCCCATCGGCTGTGGAGAGAAGTGCCCTCTGTTTCCGGTGCGGAAAAGACGGACACGCGGCACAGGATTGTGGGGCTGAAAAGCTCCACTGTGCCGTGTGTGCCGATGCAAACAGACCGGCAAATCATTATATGGGGGGGGCTAACTGTAAGCCCCCCACCGTTAAGAGACGGAACACCCCCGCACCTGGGGCTGCACTGGTGGGCGTAGTCTCTGCGCCCTCAGTGAGTGCGCTCCCGGCACCTGGGGCTAGATTGGAGGGCGTAGTTCCTACGCCCTCAGCGTGCGTGGAGAGCCCTAGGCAGGAGGCAGCTGACATGGAAACGTAATGGAGTACGTCCAAGTCAGCTCAAACTAATGTGAACCACTCCGCCGCTGCACAGGATCTAATGGTCCAGTCAGCGGCGGAGTGGGGTATTGGTGTGGTTATCGCCGCGGAGCCGTACCATGTCCCAACCCAGAACAGCTGGGCTGGTGATTTGGACGGTTCCGTGGCGATCTACTGTCCGGAAACAGCAATCTCGGTTCGAGAGAGGGGCAGCGGGTTCGTGACAGCCGTCTGGGGGGAGTACGCGCTAGTCGGCGTTTACTTCTCCCCCAATCGGGCCCTGGTAGAGTTTGAGAGATTTCTCATCTCTCTGGGGCCCGCGGTCAGGCGGCTGTCGCCGCTCCCTGTCGTCCTGCTTGGCGATCTGAACGCCAAGTCAAGGACGTGGGGAGCGGTGGCCACGGACCTGCGAGGCCTGGCGGTTGAGGAGTGGGCGGTGGAAATGGGACTGTCACTCCTCAACAGGGGAACGGCATACACGTGCGTGCGACAGAACGGGGGCTCGGTGGTGGACGTATCGTTTGCCTCCCCGTCTGTCGCGCGCCGTGTCCGGGGGTGGCGTGTGCTGGAAGAGGTGGAGACTCTATCTGATCACAGGTATATCAGATTTGAAGTCTCCACCTCCGAATCCGACACGGGAGCCCGCCCCCCCAGGGGGACGCCGTTCCCGCGCTGGGCCTTATGCTCCCTGAACCGGGAGCTGGCTGAAGAGGCGGCCATTGTCCAGAGTTGGAGATGGTCGCCTCAAAATGAAGAAATCGACGCGTCTGCCCTCCGTTTCCGATCATCGTTAACGGAGGTGTGTGACGCGTCGATGCCGCGGAGCTGTAACCGCCCGCGGAGGCGGGCGGTTTACTGGTGGTCGCCGGAGCTAGGTGAGCTCCGAGCGGCCTGCTCCGCGGCGCGACGGGCCTTCGGGCGTTTCCGCCGTCGCCGGGGGCCGCGGGACCCCACAGAAGAGGCCCGGCTGTATGGCATCTACAGGGAGTGTAAGATCTCCCTGCAGATTGCTATAAGCCGGGCCAAGGAGGGGGCATGGGAGGAGCTCCTGCAGGAGGTGGAGCGGAACCCATGGGGGCGCCCATACAAGATGGCTCGAGGCAAGTTCCGGGCCTGGGCGCCTCCACCAACGGGGACCCTCCACCCTGACGTGCTAGAGAGGGTCGTGGGGACGCTCTTTCCCTGCGACCCTCCAGGGTTTGTCCCGCCTCCTATGCCCCCTCCCTCTTGTAGGGCCTGGGCGGAGGTGGCCGCCGTTCCTCTCCTCATCAATGATGAGGAGATGGATACGGCAGTGAGGCGCCTCCGCAACAGAAGGAAGGCCCCTGGCCCCGACGGGGTGCCGGGTAAGGTGTTGGCCCTGACACTGGGCCACATGGGGAAACAGCTTCGGGAACTGTTCGACCGGTGCATCCGTGTCGGACGGTTCCCGAAGCCTTGGAAGGAGGGGCGGCTCTGCCTTATAGCAAAGGAGGGCCGCCCCGCGGACTGCCCGTCCGCATATCGGCCACTGGTGTTGCTGGATGACACGGGCAAGCTACTAGAGAGGATAGTGGCTTCTCGTGTCATCCGGCACATCGACCAAGTAGGGCCCAATTTCTCGGACGGGCAGTTCGGGTTCCGGGCTGGGCGCTCGACCATCGGCGCCCTTATGACCTTAAAAGGGTGGTCGGCGGAGGCGGTCTCCCGGGGAGATAGGCTGTTGGTGGTGTCCTTGGACATCGCCAACGCCTTCAACAGCCTGCCGCATGGAGTAATACGGGAGGCACTCCGATATTTCGGGGTGCCCCTGTACCTGCGGCGGCTGTTGGAGGATTATCTCCGCAACCGGGAGATCATCTACGCCGACAGGCGGGGCGCCGTGGTCCGGCGTCCAACTGCGTGTGGGGTTCCACAGGGGTCGGTCTTGGGACCGCTCCTGTGGAACGTGGGCTACGACTGGGTGCTCCGCGACTCTGCAGGTGTGCTCCCCGGTGGAGTACGCCTGCTTTGCTACGCGGACGACACCCTGGTCGTAGCCCAAGGCCGGGAATGGGGGGAGGTGGCACGCCTGGCCACAGAGGGTACAGCCCTTGTGGTCAGGCGTATAGAGATGCTCGGTCTCAGGGTTGCGGCCGAGAAGACTAGGGCCATGATGTTTCATGGCCCTCGTCGTGGTCCGCCCCCTGGGGCGAGCATCTCTGTGGGAGGGCATACCGTCCGGGTTGGGGTCCAGATGAAATATCTGGGCCTCACCCTGGACGGACGATGGCAGTTCGAGCCCCATTTTAAGGGGCTCGGACCGCGCATTGTTGGGGCGGCGGCGGCGCTCGGCCGACTCCTCCCGAATTCGGGAGGACCCGGTTCGAAGTGCCGCCAGCTCTACGCGGGAGTCGTGCGGAGCATGGCTGCCTACGGGGCACCGGTGTGGGTGGACGCTCTCAGCGCTACCAACAAACGTGCGCTGCGTGCAGCGCAGCGTACGGTGGCGCTGAGGGTGATCCGCGGATACCGCACGGTGTCCTCGGGGGCAGCCTGCGTGCTCGCCGGCTCCCCGCCGTGGGAGCTGGAGGCAGTGGTGCTCGCCGTCGTGTACGACTACACGACGGCGAGTAGAAGGGAAGGTGGTGGGCGCCCATCTCCTGCAGCAGTGCAGGAGATGAGGCTGGTGGCCCGCGACGCAATCATGCGTCGCTGGGCGGAGGATCTGGCGAATGCGCGTTATGGCACGTACACCATAAACGCCATTCGTCAGGTCCTCAAGGAATGGTGTGACCGGAGATTTGGCTCCCTATCGTTCCGGCTTGTGCAGGTGCTATCCGGGCATGGCTGCTTCGGATGGTACCTGCATAAGATCGCTCGTAGGGAGCCAACAGCCGCCTGCCATGAGTGTGGTGCGGCGGAGGACACTGCGCAGCATACTCTTTCTGAGTGTGCTGCGTGGTCTGAGCCGCGCCGCACTCTGGAGGCGGCGGTCGGGGCGGACCTCTCGCTGTCGGGTGTGGTGAGAGCCATGCTCGGCAGCGAGAGCGTATGGAATGAAGTGGCCTCCTTCTGTGAACAGGTCATGTCACAGAAGGAGGCCGCGGAGAGGGTCCGTGAGGCGGATGCCCAAGCGGACCCTCTCCGCCGCAGAAGAACGGGCGGCAGGAGGGGCCGGTTTGTCCGCGCTCTTCCGCCGCCCTGATGCCGGACTGGGGGGGTGGGTCGGGGGACCCACCTCCCATTGCACCAGTCCGGCAGAAGGATAGGGCAGCTTGCCAGGCTGCCCGGATGGGGCCCGGCTTAACATCAGGCCGGGCCGGTCGCTGGGGTGACGCGGTGATTGCCAAGCACGGACCCGTGTCACCCCAGGAAGGCGACAGACGGCCGTGGGGTTTTAGTGGGTATTCCCGGTGACTAGCGCCGGGTGAGTCCCACATACCCCTCCTGGTCCCCCCGGGCTGGGAGGGGATGCGTAAATGCATTTCCCCACGTTAAAAAAAAAAAAAAAAAAAAAAAAAAAAGGTTAGGTTAGGTTAGGTTAGGTTAGGTTAGGTTAGGTTAGGTTAGGTTAGGTTAGGTTAGGTTAGGTTAGGTTAGGTTAGGTTAGGTTGGGGTGCGAAGTCAGGAAACCTCCACGTGGTGCACCCTGGGCGTCGGCCAAGTTGGCCGGCGGCGGATATCCTGACACGGAGGCGTCGGCATTTCTCCGGTTTCTAGAGATAGCCATGGACGCATAGGTGGGCGGGCCCGGCGAGTACTCACCCTACCGTCGGGCAGGCTGGAAAGGTATCTTGCCTTGCCGCCACCGTCGATCTCGTTAACCCATCGGAGTGTCGTGGTCACGTCTCGCGGCTTCGGTGGTACCGAGGGGCTTGGCTTCACCGCCCGGCCCGCGAGGAAGAAAACCTCAATAAAAAATTACCCCGAATCTCAAGCGGCGGCGCACCGCGAGGGGATGCATGGCTGACGGGTATGTCAGTCATTAGTGCGACCCCCGTCAGAGAACCGGCCGACTCTCTGACGGGTTACGCGTAGGCTTACCCAAGTACAGGGGGCACTGCTTGGGTGGACCGTTTATTTCCGCCATACTCGTGGGAACTATATGTCTTGTTCAAATCCCAAAACAAAAACAAAAAACAAAAAAAACAAAAAAAATGAGGATGTAGGTGTGAATGGCTCCTTTGGTCGTTCAGGGAGTTACGAGGAGATGAGCTCGAAAGGGAGGGAAGGATGTGTTGCTGGCGCGGTAGAGTCAACGAAAGAAGAAGTCTACCCTGTACCAACAGTGGTAATAGAGCGTTGCGTATCGCTGGACCGATTGTCGGTCAGCAGCGAAAACAGCGGCGCTACAATGATGACGGTCCCTTCCGGAGATGAAGCGAAAAGCGGCAGATTCTGGCGAAAAAGAAAGGGTCCACTCTCCGAAACGTCAGACTCAGGCGATGAGGCAGTCCAAGAAAATAGGAAGATCACTGCTTCAAAGAGAGGCCGGGGGCGCCCAACGACCACAGGCGAGTATGCAGGCTTGGCTCAGGCGAAAGCTGAGTATCAACGCGTAAAGAGGGAGGATCTTCGCCTAGCTGCTGAGGAAGAAGTCGCGCAGCTTGCATCGCGGGCGCGGCATAGCAGGACAGCAAAAGACCTGGCTGAAGTCCCAAAGGAGGAACTCTCTCTCCATCTAAACGAGAGGGTGATGGAAGATATCGGCGTTATCCTTGCCGTCTGCCGAAAGTCAGGACATCTTCAGGGCACATGCCAGCGAGCCCTGAAGGAATCGGCAGAGTCCATCGAGAAGGCACTCGCGAAATTCTGTTCCCGCACCTCCTCCGAAGAATTGGAGAGAGTAGAGGCGGCGTATTCCAGGCAGTCGAAAGAGCTGGTGGAACTTCGCAAGGAGGTGGAGAAGCTGCGAGCGGAAGTCCGTAGAACTCGCCCGTCTGCATCTGAAGCCGACGATTCCTTCGCTTCAACAACACCTGCAGAACTGCCTGTTGCAGCTCCAAGGAGACCACCCAGGGAGGAGTTTCCTGCACTCCCAAGACCTGGAGGCAAGGATACACTCCCGGAGCCCAGTCAGGCATTTGAGGAGGTAGCGCGATCATTGATGCAGCAGATGCAGACGATGAATAACATCATGAGCGCGCGCTTCGAGGCCCTGGAGGACAGACTCCTTCCGGAGAAAAGGATCAGGCCTCCACTAGCAGCCGATCGAAAGGCCACTCCAGCGACGTCGTCAGGGTCGGCCCCGAAAGAGCAGCTCCAATCGCTTCCCGCTCCTCAGCAGAGAAGGACGAAGAGCCAAATAAAAAGTACAGCGGCACCCAAGACGGTTGCACCGGCTCCTCGTACCTTCACGGAGGCAGTCAAAGCCCCGGCTGGGGAGTGGGTCCTTGTGGGCAAGGATGGCAAACCCCAAAAGGCTGCGAAGACCAAAAAAGCGCCCAAACCCAAAGCAGCTTCTGCGCAGGTTAAGACCCCCAGACTTCGCCCTACAAAATCAGCTGCAGTGGTATTAACACTGCAGCCGGCTGCGGTGAAGAGAGGTCTGACCTATGCAGATATGTTAACAAAGACCTGGGACACGGTGGATCTTGGCAGTCTCGGCATCGAGGCTGTCAATTATAAAAGGGCGGCTACAGGTGCGGCTCTTATCGAGCTACCAGGCCCAACTAGCGGTGCGAAAGCGGACGCTCTTGCGGAAAAGATAAGAGCGTCCTTCACTGAAGAGGATGTCCGGGTGTCAAGGCCGATGAAGTGTGCAGAGGTGCGCATAGCTGGCCTTGACGACTCGGTCACAGCTGAAAAGCTAATCGCGGCCATCGCAAAGGCCGGTGAATGCCCTCCTGGGCAGGTAAAGACTAGTGGTCCTCGTCTCGGTGCAGACGGGACTGGAGTAGCAATAGTCTCCTGCCCAGTTGAAGTGGCTAAAAAGCTCGGCGACGGTCGACGAATTCTTGTGGGATGGGTCTCAGCTAAGGTGAGAGTCTTGCAACCTCGCCCGCAGAGATGCTTCAGATGCCTCCAGTCGGGTCACCTGGGAGCAAAATGTCAGGCGGCGCTCGACTGCAGCCTACTTTGCTACCGGTGCAGTCAACCGGGGCACAAGGCTGCAGTTTGCAAGGCTGACCCGCACTGTATAGTTTGCGCGACTGCAGGCAAACCGGCAGCCCATCGAATGGGTGGAAAAGCTTGCTCACCGCCACCTAACAAAAAGGGGAGAAGGAGAGGTAAGGGAAGGGGAGGCAAGGCCCACTCACAACCCATGTCTGTTTCGGTTGCCCAAGAGGCGCTGTCTACAGTCGTGGAGGAAGGAATGGAGTGCCAATAATAATGGCACTCCATTTTCTACAAGGAAACCTTAACCACTGTGCCAGAGCGCAGGATCTGTTAGTCCAGAGCCTGACACAGTGGTCAATAGGCGTCGCCGTGATGGCCGAACCGTACTTCGTCCCGCCCAACAACACCTGGGTGTGTGACCGTGACGGTTCGGTGGCTATAATCACCCAGCCCGCCGCTGGCTCCCCGCCCCTCGCTAACATCCAAGAGGGTCGAGGTTGGGTCGCGGTGCGTCTCGGCGATGTAGTAGTGGTCGGGGTTTATGCACCCCCAAGGTGGAGTCTCGCCGACTTCGAGACACTCGTTGGAGAATTGGGCACAGTCGTCCTCGGATGCCACCCTCTCCCCGTCCTAGTGCTCGGGGACTTCAACGCCAAATCTACGGCTTGGAGTTCTCCGGTCACGGACGTCAGGGGGGAGGTGTTGGAAGAGTGGGCAATAACATCCGGCCTGCTCGTCCTAAACAGGGGTTCTGCAAGCACGTGCGTGCGACCGCAGGGCGAGTCGATAGTGGACGTGTCGTTCGCTAGCCCTGCAATAGCACGCCGTGTTCGGGACTGGAGAGTCCTTGAGGGGGTGGAGACACTGTCGGACCATCTTTACATTCGGTTCGACGTGTCCGCCCAGACCTCGGGACAGTCGGTCCCGAGAAACCCTGTGCAGGACAGTCCACGTTGGGTTCTAGGACGCCTCGACCGCGAGGTGTTCCGTGAGGCTGCCATCGTGCAGGCTTGGGTGCTCGATGGAACACCCGCCAGGCCTGCCGATGTCGAGGACGGGGCAGAGCGTCTGCGTGCGGCTGTGTCGCAAATGTGCGATGCTGCGATGCCGCGAGTGGGGCGTCGTCACGCTAAGCGCCAGGTGTACTGGTGGAATGCTGAGATCGCGCAGCTGCGTGCGGCATGCGTAGCAGCACGTCGCCAGTACACCAGGATAAGGCGCAGACGACGCCGGGCGCAGGACGCTGACCCCAGAGAGGCGGAGCTTCATGAGGGGTACAGAGCCGCGAGGCTCGCCCTCCGGACGGCCATCGAGCGCGCAAAGGCTCTGGCTAAAGAGGAACTCTTGGAGACGCTCAATCGGGACCCGTGGGGGCGCCCGTACCGGATGGTGCGTGGCAAACTTCGTCAATGGGCCCCCCCGGTAACCCAGAGTCTCCAGCCTGAGTTCCTCGAGGAGGTAGTGAGTGCTCTGTTCCCCACGGGGGAGGAACAGTTCTCACCTCCCCGAATGGCTCCGCCTGCAGTCGAGCCTGACGTGGACGACGACGTGCCCGAAGTGACCCGGGAAGAGCTGAGGGTGGTGGTGAAACGCCTTCAGGCGAAAAACACCGCCCCAGGACCCGACGGCCTGCATGGCCGAGCGTGGGTCCTGGCCCTCGATATCCTCGAGCCCCGACTTTTGGGGCTCCTCACTGCGTGTCTGGAGCAGGGCCGGTTTCCGTCGAAGTGGAAATCTGGCCGTTTAGTCCTGCTCCAGAAATCGGGGCGCCCGGCGGACTCGCCGTCCGCATTCCGCCCCATCGTGCTGCTTGACGAGGTGGGCAAACTCTTTGAAAGAGTAATTGCAAACCGCCTCGTCAACTATCTCGAGCACGTGGGGCCGGATTTGGCGAAGAACCAATTTGGGTTCCGCAGAGGGCGCTCCACCATAGATGCAATTAAGCAGGTGAGGAGCCTAGCGGAGGATGCTATAGCTCGGGGTGAGGTGGTTGTGGCGGTGTCGCTCGACATCGCCAACGCGTTCAACACCTTGCCCTGGGCCACCATCAGAGAAGCACTCCGGTTTCATGGAGTGCCGTCCTAC